>OX463244.1:5728158-10728158 GCA_949820135.1 Sylvilagus floridanus | reverse complement strand
AGCAGCCGGGACTAGAACCGGGATGAGGCAATGCAGGAGGCAGCTTTACCTGCTCCACCACATCGCCGGCCCCCTGTTATTTTTAGTAACAAGTTACCCTCCCTCCCTCCCCCACTCCCCCCAGCACTGCTGGGATCTTCTAACCCGTCTTCAAACTCGTTTTTCCAAGGACTGCAGAAAGGGGCTATGAGACATGTGTTGTATTGTGGGGGATGAAGAGAGATGGGTTCTAACAGGATCGCAGGGTTGGTCCCATCTTCCTGCTCTGCTCTCGGATGATCAGTGGGCAGCAGGAAGCTCCATGCACTTACAGAACAGAGTCACAGAGCTAAGAGAGGCCATGACACCGTCTGCTCGTCAGCACACCTCTGGTTAGATGGAGAAGACAGTTGCAGCCCAGAGAGGGGAGGCGGCTTCGCTCAGCTCCCTTGGCCAGCACACGCAACGGGGCTCCCGCTGACACTGTCCCAGGCGATCCAGCTGTTTCACAGGCACTTGGGTCAGGGAGCCTGGAACACAGAGACCAAGAGAGACTGCGTTCCCTGGATAGGATGAGAATTGGAGCAGTGGGTTTGCCTCTGGGAAGAACAATAGGGGGCCTTGTGTTGTGCAGAACAAGAGAGCTGGGGGTCAGGTTTGCCACCTCCGAGGGGGTGTGGAGCTGCGTTCAGGGGGTCCCAAGCCCCGGTGCTCTCAGGGGCACACGGCAGGCCCCTCGCGGCTCTGCATTTGGGTCTCTTCTACCCTGCTTGGCTCTCTCGCTAGCACTGGACCCTGCTGGAGGACTTTGCCAGAATCTGCTCTTCTTGCTTTTGAACCCGCTGAGGATGCAAACCGCAGACAGCTACATGTGCTCAGTTAGAAGCTGAGATTGCATTTGAATATCACCCTTCCTCTCCCTGCAGCCCATCTCACTCCATGCCATGTGGGGTTTGCAGGACCAAACAATTAGACAAGAAGTCATAAGCTACCAAAATGGAGGCTCTCTGCCAAGAACCCTTCTGCTGCGGGTTTGGGGGTTGGAGCAGTTGCCTGATTTATGGGGAGCCCATCCACTGGGAACGGGGAGCCGTGTGCCAGAGGGGTGGGGTTTCGGTCCGCCCGAAGACGCCTGGGCTGGATGCTGTCCAAGCTGCATCTGTTTTGCCGATCAGGAGAGACACATACAAAGCAAACTATTGTGTTCCGCTGCTGCTGTGGCTCCCGATGGCCGGGCGGAGTGGGGATGGCTGAGCCCGCAATGGATGGAACTCAGCCTTCTTTGCAAAAATCTTTTTCTTTTTGAAAAATGCTTGAGCACCACATTCAGAAGTCCCTGGCTACCGGGAGGCAAGTTTGGGCAAACCATCAGCCCCTAGCCCTTTTTCCATTCAAATTTTCTCTCTTTATTTTCAACAAAAAGCAGCACAAACAGATTATTCGTATTTATTGGTGGTTTACAATGTGTCAGACACTGTTCTAAGTGCTTTGCCTATTATCGTTTCTAAAATATCGATTTGCCTATTAGGAGAGGAGAGAGAGAGAGAGAGAGAGAGAGAGAGAGAGAGAGAGCGAGAGCACACTCCGTTTGCTGGTTCACACCCCGGATGTGTGCCAACAGCCAGGCTGGGGCTGGGCCAGGCTGGAGTTGGAAGCCGGGAATCCCCGTGGTGGCAGGACCCGATGCTTGAGGTGTCTCTGCTGCCTCCTGGGGTCTTCCTTAGCAGGAAGCTAGAGTCGGGAGCCCGAGCTGGGCGTCAAATCTATTCGCTCTTATGGGGGATGCGGGCATCTTAGCTACTAGGCTGAAAGTCTTCCCCTTCCGATTATTTGTGTATTTTTAAATTTTTCAATTAAGAACTCTTGTACCTTTTTATAGGCTACCGTGCGGCATCTCAATACGGGTGTAGGATGTGTGCTGATCAAATGCTATAATCAACACTTCTCCTTCTTCTGTTTTTCCTTACGATTGGACGCTTGGAGCTTCTATTTGTTGATAAACCACAAACTGAATTATTGTGAATATGTCACTCAACCATGCCGTGTGCCACTAGGAACGTATTCCTTTGTTCTAACTCTGGCTTGGTACTTGTTATCAAACTGTCTGCCCTCCACACTTCCCAGTCTATAACTGCCACTGTGTTCACATTGAATTTTTTTCCCTTTTTGCTTCCACATCCGAGGAAGACCAGGCAGTGTTTAGCTTTCTGTGTATGGTTTATATAATTTTGCATGATGTCCTCTAGGTCCACCCATTTTGCTGTAAATCCCACAATTTCATTCTCTTTAGTGGCTGGGTAAAATTCCGTTGTGTGTATGGACCACACTTTACCCGTTCATCTGATGATGGACACCTTGTTTGATCCCATATCTTGGCTGTTATGCACAGTGCTGTGGTATCCATGGTGGAGCAGGTACCTCTTTGATGCCATGATTTCATATCTTTTCAGAAATATATTGTCATATGGCAGTTCTACTTCCATGAAGAGACCTCCAGGGGGCGGCATTGTGGTGGAGCGGATTAAGCTGTTACTTACACAGGTGTCCCATACTGAAGCCTCCCTTAGAGTCCCAGCTGCTCCACTTTCAATCCAACACCCTGTTAATGTGCCCGATAAAGTAGCAGATGATGGCCCATATCCCTGGACCCTGCGCCCACATGGAAGACACAGATGGAGTTCCTGACTCCTGGCTTCTGCTTGACCCAGCTCTGGCCATATGGCCAGGTAAGGAGAGAACAAATGGGGGAAGATCTCTTTCTCTCCCTCTCTTTCTGCCATTCTGCCTTTCAAATGAAAATAAAGACATCTTAAAAAAATAAATCTCAAGGGGCTGGCGCTGTGATGCAGCAGGTGAAAGTCCCGGCCTGTGGCACCGTCATCCCATGTGGGTGCTGGCTTGAGTCCCAGCTGCTCCTCTTCTGACCCAGCTCTCTGCTACAGCCTGGGAAAGCAGTAGAAGATGGCCAAGGTTCTTGGGTCCCTGCAACCACGTGGGAGATCCAGAGGAAACTCCTGGCTCTTGGCTTCAGATCAGCTCCGCTCTGGCCGTTGCTGTCATTTGAGGAGTGGGCCAGCGGATGGAAGACCTCTCTCTCTTTCTCTTTCTCTGACTCTGCCTTTCTCTGTAATTCTGTCTTTCAAATAAATAAAATGAATCTTAAAAAAAAAATCCAAACTGCTTTCCACAATGGCCGTATTAATTTATATTCTTATCAACAGCGTGTAAGAGTTCCTCTTTCTCTTTATTGTCAGCATTTATACATTTGTCTTTTTTTTTAGATTTATTTATTTGTTTGAAAGGCAGAGTAACAGAGATGCAGAAAGAGAGAGAGAGGGAGAGAGAGAGAGAGAGAGGGAAAGAGAGGTCTTCCATCTGCTGGTTCACTCCCCAAATGGCTGCAATGGCCAGAGCTGTGCTGATCTGAAGCCAGGAGCCAGGAGCTTCTTCCAAGTCTCCCACATGGGTGCAGGGGCCCAAGGACTCGGGCCATCTTCCACTGCTTTCCCAGGCCATAGCAGAGAGCTGGATCGGACTGGAGCAGCTGGGACTTGAACCGGTGCCCATATGGGATGCAGGAAGCAGCTTTACCTGCTATGCCACGGCACCAACCCTCAACCCTTTTGACTACTTTGGAATAGTTTGTTATATAGAATTCAGTTGTAAAGCCATCCGGTCCTGGACTTTATTTCGATGGGAGACTTAATTACTACCTCAGCCTCATTACTTGTTATTGGTCTGTTTAGCTTTTCTATATCTTCTTAATGTTATCTTGGTAGGTAAAAGATTTATCCATTTCTTTGATGTTTTCCAATTTGGTAGCATCTAGTTATTCCTACTTTCTTATTATCCTTTGTATTTCTGAGGTATCAGGTCTCTTTTTTCATCTCTAATTTTGTTTCTTTGAGTTTTACTCATTTGCTTTGTCAGCCTGGCTAACTTCATTTTGTTGATTTTTTTTTAATTTCCATTTTATTTATTTCTGTTCTCATCCTTATTATTTCATGCCTCTTGCTAATTTGAGGTTTGGTTTGTTCTTGTTTTTCTGGAGATGCATCATTAGATTGTTTATTTTGAATGTATCTTTTTTTGTTAATGTGTGCTTTTTTTTGCTATAAACCTCTTTCTTAATACTGCTTTCATTGAGTCCTACAAATTTTGATATGCTGTGTTTTCATTTTTATTTTCAATTTTAAAATTTTCTTTCTTAACTTCTTCAATCATCCATTGGTCATTCAGGAGCATGTTGTTCAGTTTCCATGTATTTGTGAATTTTCTGTTGATCTTCTTGTTGTTAATTTCTAGTTTTACTCTATTGTGGTCTGAGAAGATATCTGGTATGATTTAAAGTTTTAAGTTTACTGAGTTGATTTGTGGCCTACTATGGTCTATCCTTGGAAATGTTCCATGTGCTGGAGAGAAGTGCATTCTGTTTGCCTAATGGTATCTCATATGCCTCGTGCACTTTCTTTATTACTTTAAATTCTTTTCTCTTTATTTTTGTCCAACTGGTTTATTTTAAACGTCCTGTCCTCAAGATCATAAATACTTTCTTCTGCTTATTCTGCTCTCCTGTTGAAGTTCTCAACTGTATTTTGTATTTAATTGATGGAAATTTTCTGCTCCAGAGTTTCTGATCGATGGGTTTTGATGATTGCTGTCTGTTTGTTAAATTTCTCATTCATACCGTGCATTATTTTTCTCACTTCTTTACATAGCTCATCTGCATTCTTTTGCATCTCGTTGAGTTCCCTTACCATCACTACTTTGAGTTCTTTCGCAGGCATTCATTGAGATCCACTTCTGGAGAACTATTGTTTTCTTTCGAAGGTGTCATGTTTCCTGCGTCCCTTCGTGGGAGTCTGCACATCTGTGTAGCGGCTCCTTCATTATGGAGTAGATTTCCTTGTAAAAGACTTTCTTGTTCAGTTGGAGTTCGGGATGTCAGCGGGTAGTCGCTTTGACCTTGGTTCTAGGTGGTCCAGAAGTCTAACGGGTGAATGATTTGCTCAGGTGTGCTCACTGTCAGCCGTACCTACAAGTACCTCCATCATCTGGCCTGCATGGGCCCGTGCGGGAGGCAGTAGTGAGACTTTGAAGTGGATGTGTCTTCAGACCCTAGAGAGTTGAACGTCAATCCGACTGGGGCTTGTGATGACACTCCTGGTGCTGAGGAACCTAGGGGTTCTGTCTCCCTGTCCTGCCAGGCAAGCCTGAGTATGAGAGAGAGAGGATGGGGAAAGAGAGAGAAAGAGAGAGGAGAGGGAGAACAAGATAGCTTTCATCGGCTGTTAACTCCTCAAAAGCCTGCAACAGTGAGGGCTGGGCCAGGCTGCAGCCAGGAACCTGGAACTCCATCTGTGTGGGTGGCTGGGGCCCAAGAACTTGAGCCATCACCTGCTGCCTCCTAGAACGTGTCATCAGGAAGGTGGATTGGCAGTGGAGTCTCTGGGGCTCAAACTGACACTCTGATACAGGATGTGGGCATCCCAAGGGGCAGCTGCACCCACGGTGCCACGATGCCTGTCCCTTCATTATGTCTTACCAAATTCAGCATTTCGGTTTAAGCCATGTGACGGTGGAGTGTGGGCCTGGGCTGAGAAATGCTGGGAGTTCTTGTGTGTACATCTGGGGGAGGAGACACATTGTCCACACTTGTGGAACCCCAGCCACCCAGGAAGTTTTACGTCTTACTCTTGCCATCTCAGCACCCCGATTTCCTACCCAAGCCCAACTCTTGGGGCCCCAGGGGTTGAAAGACCTAGCCAGAACCTAACTCAGACAAAACAAAGAGTGTGGTGTGGGTGGGATTCCATGCATCCCACACTGGGGAGTGCCTGGGTTGGAGTCCTGGCTGTGGGTTTGACTCAGCTTCCTGTTACGCTGCTGATATATTCTGGAAAGCAACGGTGATGGCTCAAACAGTTGGGTCCCTGCCACCCACAGAGATGGACCTTGATTGAGTTTCTGATTCTGGGCACTGGTTTGGCCCAGCGCAAACTGCTATGAGTGTTTGGAGGGAGTGAACCACTGGATGGGAGCCCTCTCTCTCTAGATACGTCTGGCTCTTGCTCTCTCACTCTCTCTTGCTCTCTCTGCCCCAAGATAGCTCCTCCCTGCCCCTCCCGGAGCCTCCCTCCCCAGGGAAGAAGACTGTGTGCACTGGGAGGGCTGAGGCACAAGCCCTTCCCTCAGAGTGAGTTCCTTAAACATGCTGTCCCATGCTCTAGAAAACAGAGGCTCCCAGAAAGCACGGCTTTTTCTAGCCATGAATTGCAGATAATAACATTGTGCTTGATTTCGAAGCCTTTTGTGGACATTAACTAGTTAGGTACTGAACTTGACAGAGACGTGACAGAATGTCTTCTGTATGCCAAGAACACGGGGTCTTTAACAAGTTCATGGGCCAAGTGTACGATGAGAAAATGCACACGGATGGCAATTTCTTTTTGCACCAGAGTGAACATCTTGTAATGGTGCTTTTCAGCACACCTTCTGAGGTCCTCTCACATTGTGGCAGCTACACGGTATGTGATGGAAGACAAGACCCAGGAAGTTCCTACCCACAGGAGGCTTCTATCCAAGTGAAAAAGAGTTGTTTGTTTTCCATAGGAGCTGAAAGTCTGCAGGGGTATAAGTAAAACACGGAGGTAGACTACTTTTAACCTGAACTGTATGTTAAATACACTGTTCCATGGGTTTTATAATTTGATCAAATATTTTAATTGCTACAGTTGACTTAACTAATTGGGAGGCATTTTGATTTGTCCAGTTTTTGATAATTATAAACAGGGATGCTGCAAACCATTCTGCATAATTAATCTTCAAAATTTTTCTGACTTATTTCCGTAAAGTAAATCCCCAGGAGGGAATTATTGGGCCAAAGGATGTGAATTTTTTTTGACTCTTGTGAATAATACCAGGTCATGTTCCAGAAATGTTGCACTATATTACATAACTATCAACAATGTGGTTTTTTTTTTAATATCACCAGCATTCCTGGAATTGGATTTTTGTCATTTAATTCATTTTTGTTAATTTCACAGATACACAATGCTATTTCACAGTTGAGTTGAAGTATACAAATCTAGCTAGATTAGGTTAAGATGTGGTCTCAACATCTTCAAGAGCCTGATGAGACTTACAGCAACAAAGGTTTATTTCTTGCTCGTGCTAGGTTTCCGTTGTGAGTTGACCTGTCCCTTACCCATGTCCTCATTCTAGGAGTCTAGCTGGTGGAGCAGCCACCACCTGAAATGTCACTGGTCACCAAGCCAGTAGACAAGACTGAGCGGCCAATCATGTGTAGGATACTACACGCTCCAGCTGGAAGTTACATGTGCCTCCTGTTTTGCTAATCCATTGGCCAAAACAAGTCACAGGGCCACATCCTACCTCATGCACAAGGGATCTGAAATTCTATCACGGGCCCAAAAGAAGGTCTGGAAAAATCTGGAAGCCAGAACAAATTGCTATCACATCACGGTTTATTATCTGTGTTTTTTCTTTCATTAACAGACTATTTCTTCTTTGATTACTTTTCACACAGTGGTCCTGAGAGGGGAAACTAAAGGAAGCCCAGTGTTCTGCCTGCTGCCCTCCCCGGGGGCGCTACCCCCTCTGTCATCACCCCGGCAACTCTATGGTGGTCTTATCTCCTTCTACCCACTCAACATCAGTATCAACTAGGAGTACTTTTTACTTGGTCTTCATTTTGTCATTTCTGCTCAGTAAGAACAACCTTAGAAAGTATCGAACCAGATTGTCCTTTCTTGCAACAATGGGGCATTGTCCTCTCCAATTTTGCTTGCAACTTCCAGACTAATTGGTGCGATGCCCGAGGAGTCACTTTGAGTGAAAGTGTCGACATGGCGGAGTTCTGATGACATGAGAGTGAATCACTTGTTCTCTCTCAAGGCCAAGCCAGTTCAGCTTCATCTCTGGCCCACCGGTGTCTCCTTTGCTGTCACGAATGTGATGGAGAGTGGTATTACACACCATGCAAGTTTCTTTGTGCTCCCCTTTCTAAACCATTGGGTGCCTTTGTCATGATCAGACTGAGGGAATATGTTTGTCTAGGTAGAGATCTAATTTTCCTTTGCATATAAATTTGATGAGCTGACTTCTGCTTTTCTTATTTGATCTCTTTGCATGTAAACTAATCAGAAACAGTCTGATTAGGTCAAGATGTGTTTGTTTTTGTTTGTTTGTTTTTCATCTGGAACAAGCCCTTCAGGAAAACCATGCCCTTCTCAATAGGGATGACCAGTGTTGGTTGCAATAGCCCTATTGAGGAGGAGGATGTTATATACAGAAAAAGGGAAGAGTGTGTGTGTGTGTGTGAGTGTGTGTGTGTGAGTGTCTGGGAACTGAACAGACACTGGCAACTACAGAAGCTGAGGTGGTTTACTCACCCCTGCTCTGGGATACAATCCCATGTGGGTGCCTGTTCGGGTCCCGGCTGTTCCACTTCTGATCCAGCTCCCTGCTAATGTGCCTGCGAAAGCAGTGGAGGATGGCCCAAGTGCTGGGGCCCCTGCATCCACCTGGGAGACCCAGAAAGAGCTCCTGGCTCCTGGCTTCAGATTGGTTCAGCTCTGGACGTTGCGGCCACTTGGGGAGTAAACCAGTAGATGGAAGCGCTCTCTCTCTCTCTCTCTCTCTTTGTAACTCTGTCTTTCAAATAAATAAAATAAATCCTTAAAAAAAAAAACCCTATCCGAGGCCCTGGCTGCTTTCTTGCTCAGTTTTCCTATTGCAAACTGAGATCTGGGGGGAGAGGATGTACGCTCACCGAAACTGGATGATCATTGCATTGGGTCCTTGCAACTGACAGTGGGAGTTGCATACCTGCGCATGCTAACGGCACGTGTGTACCTGACTGGGAACACGTCCGTACACAGCCATAGGCACCTACATTCATCTAAACTGGAGTTCATGTTGACGTCTCCAACTCGGATTCTAACCACCTCCCCTTCTCATCTGTAACCTCTCTGATCCGTAGCCTGATCCTTGCCATCTGCCATGCATTTGCTTGATTGTTCAGGGTTTCAGAGCTGTGAACCTGCACGCTCATGGGGAGCACCTTTCTCAGTGGATAACAGTGCGTGCACACCGTCTCTTCACCTTTAACAGTCTTAGAGAGTTCCCTCACTTCCAAAGTTACTTCAGTCAGCACTTTACTCCCTTGCACTCCACATTTTGCCCTGGGATCCGTTGTCTTCCTGGTTTGATTCCAGCTCCTATGGACAAATACCAGAGAAGGATTCACACTTCAGCCCGTCCATGTGGTTGGTTAGACCTGTCAGGAGAACCAGATGCACTGAGAGGTGGCGCTGGGGTGGCCTGGCTTACCACAGTCACAGACGCGGCACGGAGGAAGGGAAGTCCCTTGAAGGAACTAGCAGTGTCCTACAGACAAAAGCAACAGATGCCCACAGCAGTGCACAGCACCCTTCTTCCTATACATCTAGCTAAAAAGGTACCGTCTCCTAGAACATGGATGTCTCTTCTCTCCCCAGTGAAAGTCAAGTTCAAGTCCACAGTCACCATATGCAGCGACAAATCCAGGGCCCGTGAGTCGATGTGTTTTGCTCTCTTTCTGATTTGAATGTTGCTCCTCAGTGCCAGGCAACTTCCCACCCAGCAGTATTTGGATCTGAAAAAGAACGCGAAACTCGGTACTAGTTCCTGAAGACGCTAACTTAATGGAGGAACAGGGAAGGCGGTTTTCTTACTCAGGAACCATCTGTGCTGTTGTAGCAGGGCTCACACAATGCCGTGTAGAGATTCAGCCACTCTGTCGGTGTGTCAGTGTGACCCGCACTGGAGGCAGGGGTACGGATTGTGTCCTGGAGACACCAGGTCCTGCATTGCTTAATGTGTGTTCTTATTTTGTCTGCATGCAGGTTCATTTCTCAGTTCTCATTGAAATTCAGATAAGTCTCTTTTGTACCCTCCTGACGGTTTCATTTAGCAATCACTTTGTGTCTGTCAAGAATTTTATGTGTGTTCTTTAATGCCGTTAATCCTTGCTGAAATCTCAAAGCATTATAATTAAATTGTATCAAGTTGTTTACTTTGAAAACCTTTTAAAAATGTCGCTGGACCGGAATTAGATCCTATTAATTGCTGCTGAGTGCCTGCAAAGGCAGAGTGAGATACAACATGCGACCATTGCTGATAGGATAAGACCACAGATGACATTAATGAAAGAACTGTACTAATTTACCATCTGTCTGATCAGTTGATGCTTCTCAGCATATCATAAGAAGCTACAGCAAGAAGAAAGCTACTATCAGTTTATGAAAGGTAATGATGTTGCATTGCCAGCACAGCGAGTCAGCGGTTCAGTCTTTATAATTTTCTCTCTTGCAAGGGTTCTTTTTAAGGACCAGGCTGAAGACAGAACCCTGCAGCTTCTTCTGGGTCTCCCACATGAGTGCCAGGGGCTCAAGCGCTTGGGCCATCTTCCACTGCTTTCTCAGGAACCAGCAGGGAGCTGGATCGGAAGCAGAGCAGCCAGGACTTGAACTGGGGCTCTGATATGGGATGTGGAGCAAGCGGCTGCTCCAACAACACCAGCCCCTCCCTTATCTTCTTCTTCTTTTTTTTTTCTGCTTGGAACACCACTTCCCAGTTTTGGCAGCAGCCCTGATTTGCTCATGGGTGGTTAGAATCTCTCCCTAAGATCTTTGCTAATGAACAAATGTTTACTTGTTCAAATTATATCCGCTTTCCAAAACCCAGCTCAAAAGATCCCATCTCGAAGAAGACTCCTCTGACTGTTTCATCAAACCCTGGGATCCCTGCCTCCTTTTGTTATAGCCCTTCCTACCTCCATGCATCTTGGCAGGCGACGTCTGCCCACTCGACTTTGAGAACGTGGGAAGACAGAGATACTCCCTCTCCTTTGCATCAGAAGTCACCAGCCAATCTGACACTTCCTGCGTCTTTGCTTTCTGTCCTTTTACAAATGACAACACGGTCCTTTCCTACCAAGTCTACCCCCTCCGTGTATGTTCCAGAGCCCAACCTTTTTCCTTTGTGCAAGGTCTGTGCTCCCTCTGCCTCCGCTAACCTCAATCTATCAACCCCTTTCTCATTACAGGATCTTTTTCATCCGCACTCAGATATGTTCTACTATTTCCGGTGTTAAGAGGTAACCCTAGGACAGGTGTTCGGCCTGGCAGTTAAGGTGCTAGTTAAGATGCCTGCATCCTTTACTGGGGTGGCTGATTCAAGTCCACGCTCTGCTCCTGACCCCACCTTCCTGCTAATGCAGCCCCTGGGAGGCAGTGGTGATGCCTTAAGTAGTTGGATCCCTGCCACTCACATGGGAGACCTTGCTCCTAGTTTCTACCTGGCCCAGACCTAGCTGTTGTGGTCATTTGGGGATTAAATCAGTAGATGGGAGTGCTCTTTCTCTGTGTACCTCTGAGATAAGTAAATGAACAAAAAATTTAAAAATATAATTCTTGTGGATGCCAACTACTTTTTGAATTAAATTTACATTCTCTTTTCCCTTTGGCAGCAAGACTTTTTTTTTAGTTTTAAAAAATTTTAGAAAAGATTTATTTATTTGGAAGTCAGAGTTACATACACGCACACGGGATGGGGAGAGGGAGAGAGAGAGAATCTTCCACCAGATGGTTCACTCCCTAAATGGCCACAGTGGTCAGGGCTGGATCAGCTCCAAGCCAGGAGCTCCATCCAGGTCTCCCATGTGGGTGGCAGGGATGCAGGGACTTGGGCCATCTTCTGCTGCTTTCCCAGGTACATTATCGAGAGCTGCATTGGAAGTGGAGCAGCCAGGATCTGAACGGCACTCATATGGGATGCTGGTATCACAGGCGGTGGGAGGCTGGCCCTGCAGTAAGACCTCTCGAGTGGCCCATGTTACCTGTCTCTACTTCTGCACTTTTTATTCTCTCCACACACCACCTGGATTGAGTTTTTAATCCTGCTGCTTCACTGAGGTTGTTTCTATCAACACCATCAGATTGGCCCCTATGCTGCCAAAGCCTACATAGCTGATGACTTTGTTCTTTTTAATTAATTCTTCTATTACATCACATTTACCAGATTTCATTTGGAACTTTTCTGCTTCCCACCAATAATGGAGATACAATGAATCATTAAAAATTCTGTGAATGCAAAAGAAGGAAGTTAAAGATGGAAGTAAACAGGAAGATAGCAAACTAAAATTCTACACATGGGTAACTAAATTAAATACACATGATCTGAACACCCCACTGAAAAGGCAGAGATTGTCAGACTGGATAAAAATACAAGATCCTATTGTAGGCTGCCTGAAAGAGACTCTCTAAATGAAAGACACAGAAGTAAAAGAATGGAGAATATAGACTGTTAACACTAATCCAAAGAAAATTGAATTGACTGTATCAGATACACTAGGCTTTGAACAAGAACTATTACTAAGGCTAAAGAAGGAGAACTTATAATGATAAAGTGTTCAATTTATAAAGACAAAGCAATTCTAATATATAATTATCAACAAAAGCAAAACTAATATAACTGAAAGGTGAAACAGACAAATCCTGAATTATAATGGAAGATAACACTCTATTTGATAGGAGAAGAAAATCAATGATCACACAGAAAACTTGAACAATATGTCAACAATGTGGCATAATTGACGTTTACAGAAAACTCCCACTGACAATAACAAATATTGATGCTTTTTATTTGCACCTGGAGCAGTCATTAAAGTAGATCAAATGCTTAGGCTATATAAAAGAAGCTTTGATCTTAAGAAAATGAAATCATGTGGAGTACGTTCTCTGTTGATAACAGAATTAAATGAGAAATCTATGACAGACATCACCTACTGGGAGCTGCAGAGGGAGAGACATGGTCCACAGCTAAAACTTCGGGGAATGTGGTAGTAGCAGAGGACAGGGTCTCCAAAGGGGGTCAATGACACAAAATCAAAGAAGAATAAGGAGTCCCCGGGGAGCAGAGAATTCCAAGGAACAACAATCTCAGATGTAGAACTGTCCCATAAAACAGTGAGTGAAACAAATCCTTTGGGTTTGGAGACGTGGAGACCATTGGTGACCTCAGCAAGAGGGCAATGGATGGGAAATGAGGAAGTAAAGACGGCCTCTGGTCTCCTTCATGGAAACCTCTTTCCTTCTTGGGAAAATAAAGAACACAGAGACACGGCAGTGCCTGGAGGGACTCTCAGGGTCACAGGCGGGGATTTTGTTCGTTTTTTCAAAGTTAATTTGTTGTTGTTTTAAAGGCAGTTGTTAGTAGACTGAAGGTCTGCAGCTGAAGATAAGGAAAGAGATTATGGGTTGAATAAGGTTCCTAAGGAGATGGGAAGGCGTGGGGTTATAACTAAGGTGGAGGATTCATCTTGAATGCAGAGATGAATTGTAGCAATGTGAGGATGGGTGTAAATGGAGACATATTTGTAGGTGAGGATGGAAATGGTTTACAATAAACGTCACCATGGATTCAACCTGGGCTTTATGCCATTGATGCTGGGAATTTATTCCTGATCCTAGCTCCTGAGCTCCATCCTCAACTTCTCGGTGCTCTTTGGTCACCTCCACTTATGTATGTGACCACTTTGCTCTTATTATGTATTAAAAACAACCAAGTCTCCTTCTGTCTCTCCTCTCTTCCCTTCTGCCTGTGGCACGTGGCTCCTAGAGCCAGTCTGGTACATAGTATGTTCTAGCCTTAGGTCAGATGAAGTTGGGTTTTGCTTGTCAAAATCTGCAGCCTGTGGGCTGGGATGGTGGTGCCTATGGGGTACAGGTGGAGGGACAGTTGTAGAAAATGGATTTTGAGATGGTGACCAACAAAAGACAGCCAGGCTGCCCTAGAATGTCACCCATTTGCTGGTGAGACAGGTGTGAGATTTTAAACAGGCAACCAGCAAGATGAAAGCCCGAGACGACAAAGGTTGAAGGGTTTGGATGACGGGAGGAAGCAGGTTCTGGAGAAAGACAGCTCTGAGCTGGCGATGTGGGATGTGAACCGTTTCCGTGGCATGCCTTCAAACTTGGACATGAGCGTGGAGCGCATCACTGAAAGCGTCACCTGGCACGGGCTCCATCGACGTTTTCGGCATGCTCCCAGACTCCCTGCCTTGACAGTGGACATGCCCTCGATGCTCCCTCCTGCTCCCCACCCCTAGCCCACCAAGATCCCTTCTGGAGTGCTAGATATTCTTTCTCTGCATGTCTCTTCACTCTGGCCCCCAAAGCATGCATCTCCCTGTCTCCTTTTTTCTATCGAGAGTCTATGTACCTTCTGTTTCTAGTCAGTTTAGAAATGTTAAAAAAAAGTAGCTGTTCTCATAGCTTTCCTAGTCTTGGCAGAGTAGACCTGGCTGGAGGCCAGTAGTAGCAATGTGCACAAAAATGAAAAAATTTATATATATAATAATGAAGAAAAACACGGATCCAACCTTGGAAAATAACTTCCCTAAAAGTTTCAGTTTATATTCTGGGCCAAGATGTCGATGGCTGTTTGTTTTCTCTGAGCCAGACACGGTGGCTATGAGCTCCTTGGCTTCCAAGGACTCTTGAAAGGCATCATGGTCATGCTTCGGGTCCCCTCGGAGCAGGTTTAATTAGGGGAGATGCTACTAATTTTTGGCCTGGAGACTGCTCGCTATGGTCCATTTGCCCATCTGTGAGGTTGGACTCACCCCTGCTGGGCTACAGCTCCGTCCTTGCACCCCTGCCAGTTAACTTTGAACTGCATCAACGCCTGCTTGTGCAGGCTCTCAGGAAACAGTCCTCTCTTTCTTTGTTCTTCTCGCCCACCTGGGATCATCTGAGATTCTGAGAGCAGTGAGTTTCTATCACAGTTGCTGGAGCTCTCTAGCTGGCCAATGTTTCTCTGACGGCACTATGCTTTTCGAGGACAACTCCTCTATTTTGTGGTAGGTATAGCTGCTTTGGGCATGGAAGAGTCTGGAAACAGGGTCTTATCAAGACTCAGCTCAGATGGGTAGCTGCATTTATTCCAGCCTTGGTCCAGGGACAGGAGAGCGTCTGTTACAAATGAGCTGCCAGCCAAGTCAGTGTCCCCAACCTCGCGGGAGGAGGAGGAAGCCTGGTGGTAATGGAGATGGTTGGCAAATGCTGTCACTGAGGCTCATGACAGGTAAGGAAGGTGACAACTCAGTTGGTTACTCTCGGCCTACCTGAGACTGCCAGGCAAGCCCAGACACAGAGCTG
The DNA here is from genome assembly GCA_949820135.1 of Sylvilagus floridanus. Lineage (NCBI taxonomy): Eukaryota > Metazoa > Chordata > Mammalia > Lagomorpha > Leporidae > Sylvilagus > Sylvilagus floridanus. The sequence continues at coordinate 10,712,955 of OX463244.1, read as the reverse complement.
GGGAGGGATAGTGGCTTTGGAGACAGCTTACAGACTCTGCCTGGATCCATATGACCCAATGGATTACCCAGAGATCCATATGACCCAATGGAGTGATATTACCCAGAGATCCATATGACCCAATGGAGTGACATGACCTGGATTGATTTTGGGGGACAGGTTATGGGTTTTCTGCTTCCTGTTGCTGTCTAATGCCTGGAGTAACCGAGGTAGAAGAAAGCCAACACCCTGGTCTCTGACTCTTTCTGTCCCAGGGTTTGCCTTGATGTTGGTTCTGGTTTGGAAATGTGAAGGAGGCATCTCACGCTGTGGACCCTGGCATGTGGAGCCGAGAAAGGAGCCCAGAACTTTGCCGGGCCTGAAACAGTGGCACCTAGCAAGGCACCCTCCTGTGGACACAGAAGGGACAAGTCCCTGCAGGTGGCAATGAGACACAACCTTCATGATGCCACGGCAAGATAGAGAACAAGCCCCAAGTTCTCGGGCAGGATTCAGAACGAGACTGGTTTTAGAGGAGTACGTGGGAACCAGCTTTAATTCACTCCATCATCTCCAGCCCTCGGAGGACAAAGGGATCCCCAGAGATACGAGTTCATTCAGCTTCCAGAAGGTTCTAGATGTTTGCACAACTAGGTTCTTCCTCCCCAGGCACTCACTCTCGCCCAGTGGTTGGTCTGTCAGTCTCCTGCCTTGAACCAGAGCAATAATATTTTGACAACGCTTGCAGCCAAGCTCAGCCATGGAGGGAGACAGGTTCTGGCTTCACTATCTGAACTTCTTTCTCTCAAGGTAAGAGCAGTGCCCGCTGCCAATGGTTTGTTAATTGTCTCCAAGTGAAAAGATTGTTTGATTCAGAAGAGATTGTAGACTCCCAGGGGCATAACACCCGTTATTTCACAATGCAGAATTATTTTTGTGGTATTTATTTTATGATTCTTGACCCTTGTTCTAAATATTGCTGGTGTGTTTTCATTTAAAATGTATTAACTGAGACTTGGCACAGGGACTTGGCTCCATTAAGCCGTACAACAGCTTAATCCAGATTTTATTATACTGAGACTTGAGTATAGGAACTTTAATATGGGAGGATGCTTAAGGATAAATAGAGTAATTTTGATACATATTATGCATTTAACTCTTTCTGTTCCCACTTGGCAGTGAATGGTTGTATTTGTGGTTGGGTTTTAAGGTTTTCAAAATGTTGCTGCAGTGACACTGGCCTTGCTGAGCCGAGGGCTTACGTGGCCTCTGGGCCAACGGCAAACTCAATGGAACATTCTGGGTCCTGTGATGGTTTTAGGACAGCAGTCATGACTAGCGGACGTGCGGCCCTTCTCAGCCCCTGTCCCCTGAGCTCCAGGACACCCAGAGCTAAGTGCCCCCTCCTTGTTAGCTCCACTCGGAGCTCCCACAGGCGCCTGAACCTGCACACTTCCCACGTGGAAGTCTGCTCCTCCACCGTACCCCTCTCCTGGAGATGGAGCTGCCCTCCGCCCCGTCACCCCTACAGTACCCTCTCCCCTACTGTACCCCTAGTGTGTGGGCTCCATCTTCTCAGAACGTCTGCAGTCTGCCTGCCTCTCTCTGTCTCAGTGGCCCGTTCATCCCAGGCCCAGCACCTACAGTTCTCACCTGGAGCACCTGTTCGCCTCTGCCCCCGACTCCCACACCTATTTACATACCTATTTGTGTCTGGGTCCATTATAGCTGGAGGGATTGCCTCGAAGTAGAAACCAAATCAGCTTGGAACCTTGCCCCAAGGCCATCAGTGGCCTCTCACTGCCCTTAACCTTGCCCCAAGCCTTCAATGATCTCTCGTTGCCCTTAGCTTAGAAGAGAAGTCTTCACACTCCCGTAAGTCCCATTGCCATCTTGCCCCTGTTGACTTCCAAGCCTCCTCTCAACCTCACCTCTTTGCCCTTAATCAGCCCCTGGTTTGTGCCCCAACCCCATGTTTTAGATGACCTCCTAAGAGAGGCCGTCCCAGACTCCCTCCACTCTAATTAGATTGTGTCCCTTCATCAGGCTCTGTGCTCCCTCTCCAAACACTGCTTCTTCTTTGCCCAGGCACTAACTGTACCCCCGCCCCGGGGTTGGCCTGTCCGTGTCTTGTGACACACTAAACACAGGGCACACTTTCAGGTTTCTTGCTCTGATTTGAAGTTAACACCTGTCCCTCCCACCAGACTCCAAGTGCCAGGAGGCTGAAGGGCTGTGTGTTTTGTTCATCACCAGAAGCCAGCCACCAGGTCGGGCCTGATCCATGCTCCCTACATATTGGTTGAATCCCTAAGCAGAAGAATAGAGTGGTCCCTGTCTTCAAGGACTTGGTGGTCACTTTCACCAGAGACCACCTACCGAGCTCCTCTTGGGCCAGGAGGAATATTGGCATTTGAAAAAATGCAATGACTATTCAAAGCATTGTGTTTTTTTAAAGATTTATTTTATTTATTTGAAAGAGTTACAGAGAGAGGTAGAGACAGAGAGAGAGGTCTTCCATCGGCTGGTTCACTCCCCAGATGGCTACAATGGCTGGAGCTGCACCTATCTGAAGCCAGGAGCCAGGAGCTTCCTCTGGGTCTCCCATGTGGGTGCAGGGGCCCAGGCACTTGGGCCATCTTCTACTGCTTTCCCAGGCCACAGTAGAGAGCTGGATTGGAGGAGGAGCAGCCGGAACTAGAAACGGCGCCCATATGGGATGCTGGTGCTTCAGGCCAGAGCTTTAACTTGCTGTGCCACAGTGCCAGCCCCCAAAACATTATTAAATACAGCGAACATTAAATGTGTTTTTTAAAATCTGAAGGACTTACAGAGCACCGTCTGGTGAGTCCGACCTTGTTAAAGTCATAGACTTGGGACAGCTGGGGAGAGAGTTACCTTAATCAGTTTGGTCTTTGCATCCATACTCTAGAGTCTTAGAGAACTGCACCCAGGGCTGAAGGAGTCCCAGGAAACGTGTGGGGAGGCCACCTAGCCAGGTCCCTTCCCAGGGTCCAATTTGAAGTATTTTTTGTCGATCCATCAAGATCTGGCGTCTGTAGCTCTGAGCTCTGACCTGAGAATCCCCCAATCACACCCTCCGAGGAGATGCGGTTTCCTGCCCTCTGCTCTTTGACAAGGGTAAGTACCATGCCTTGAATTTAGAGTGAAGAGTTTGTGCTCTGTGTTGTGAGTTTGTGCCCACCCCCCAAATTATACACTGAAGCCCTAACTCCAGAGCAATGGCATATGGATTGGGGCTCTGGGGGAGGGGATTAGGGCAGCAGGGTGGGGCCCTCCTGAGTGGGATTAGTGCCCTCACGTTTAGACTTTGGGGGGCTCCCTTGTCCCCTCGTCCATGTACGAGTCGGCCGTCTGCAACCGGAAGAGGGGCCTTGCTAGAACTCCACTAGGCTGGAACACTGACGTCACACTTCCGGCCTCCAGAGCTGTCAGCAATAAACATCTGTGTTTTCCAGCCACCCAATGGATGGTACTTTGTTATAGTAACCCAAAAAAGGGCCAAGTATAAACCACTAAGGAGAGAGAAGTCAGTATTCCAAAAATAGGCATCACGTCTTTTCTCACTAATCTTTATTAGTAATGCACTGTTCAAGGCAACCACATGAGGAGCTCACGGAGGAGTTGGGGAGGCCCTGGAGGCCAAGCTCAGTGCTTACCTCCTCCGGGTCCACCTCGCACAGCAGGGGTGGGCTTCCCCCATCAGATTGCCAAGCACCTCTCCATTAGATTCTGCTGCCGATTTCCCGACTTCAAACAGGGAGCCAAGAATAATAAACACCTTGGACAGCTGGGTCCAGAGAGGTTCTGTCCGTGCCCTGGGTGAGATAACTCAACAATGAACAGCAGAGCTGGTGCTGCAACTCAGTCTACTTAAGGCCGAGCCCACGCTCTTTCCTTTGACATTGTACCCTGCCACTAACCCACCATGCACTTTTACCCATGATTCTCCACGTTCAGTGTCACAGTATCCACCATTCCACTGCCATGAAATCCTCGATCATCTCTGTTCCTTCCTAACTCCTCCCCACATCCCGCCTCCTCTGCTTCCTCCATGAGACTAATAGGAAATGAAACTGGGTTGGATTTTTTTTTTCAGAGAATGTTCTAACCTCTTTTTATTTATTTAGAAAACTTTTATTTAATAAATACAAATTTTGAAAGTGCAATTTTTGGATTATAGCAGTTTCCCCCCCATAACCACCCTCCCACCCACAAACCATCCCATTTCCTACTCCCTCTCCCATCCCATTCTTCATTAAGATTCATTTTTAATTATCTTTATAAACAGAAGATTAACTTAGTATATACTAAGTAAAGATTTCAACAGATTGCACCCACACAGACACACAAAGTATAAAATACTGTTTGGGTAGTAGTTTTACTGTTAATTCACATAATACAACACATTAAGCACAGAGATCCTACATGGGGAGTAAGTGCACAGTGACTCCTGTTGTTGATTTAACAATTGACACTCTTATTTATGACATCAGTAATCACTCAAGGCTCTTGCCATGAGCTGCCAAGACTATGGAAACCTCTTGAGTTCACAAACTCAGACCTTATTTATACAAATCTATAATCAAAGTGGACTTTCTCTCCTCCCTTCCGAGAAAGGTACCTCCTTCTTTGATGGCCTGTTCTTTCCGCTGGGATCTCACTCACAGCGATCTTTCATTTATAACCTCTTTTTTTTAAAGATTTATTTATTTATTTGAAAGTCAAAGTTACACAAAGAGAGGAGAGGCAGAGAGTGGGAGAGATCTTCCATCCACTACTTCACTCCTCAAGTGGCCGCAGTGGCTGGAGCTGTGCCGATCTGGAGCCAGGACCCAGGAGCTTCTTCCAAGTCTCCTACATTGGTGCAGGGGCCCAAGGACTTGGGCCTTCTTTCATAGCAGAGAGCTGGATAGGAAGTGGAGCAGCCGGGACTAGAACCGGCGCCCATATGGGATGCCAGCGCTGCAGGTGGTGGCTTTACCTACTATGCCACAGTGCCTGCCCCTGTTCTAACCTCCTGATCCTCCACCCTGCCTCTCTTGCTCATCACAACAATACCTGGAGACTTTCTGTACTACATACATGTGCATATGCGAGCACAGTCTGGACACCACACTTGAGAAACTAAAATATTTAGAACTTCATGACTTCTCACCACACAGACAATGATTCCCTTCATTTGCTATGAAAAAACGTACCTGAGGGTAGAACATAATCTTCCCTAGTCCCAGAGACGCCATCCTGGGATTCCGTTAGCACCATTATTTTCTTTGGAGCATTTTGTGTGTATACAGAAGGATATAATTATGTTTGAGCAGATCTCAGTGTGAAAGATCTATTATAAAAAGTCAATCTCATTTCAAGCAAAGGCCATATGTAAAAATTGTATCTCTTTTTAAAGTTGTATAATCTTGTTATATTTAAGTGATCTTATAAATTGCTTCAAATTCTTTTAGCAACACAGTAGTCTGTATAAATAGTGTATATGCACACACACACACACACACAAACATCTGAATTCATTGAGACCAAGCACTTAGAAGATGAAAAATTGGATTAAGACTGCAAAATTTGGAGTTTTTCAAGATGGTGGAATAGTGGAGAGAGAACAATCTCAGGAAAGGGTTAGAGAGAAAATGGCAGAGGAAACTCCATGCAAGCCGGGGGGGACACTGTGGATCTACATGGAGGGTGTGGACACACACAGCTTGGGACCCTAGTAGCCGAGAGCCTCAGCAACAGCTTAGGAGTGAGGGGAGACCAGACTGTAACAGTCCAAACCACTGGTGATAAAGCTGCAGGAAGAGCCAGTGTGGGCCCTACTTGGACCACTGTGGGGGACAGTGCACCTGCCAACCTAGAGGGAAAAAAGAGGGGCATGCTACTCTCTCTGTGACCACCCAGTACCAGTATCCTGTAACTAGACAAGAGAGGGCAGGTGCCATTTTGGGCATATGTAACAGCTGCACCAGACTGTGTCTGTATGCCTGGCAACCAGTTGAGAGGAGACACCTGAGTCTGGCTGGGAGAATTGATAGGATGCTGGGTGCTTGTGACTGTGGGAGCCTTGTGTAGGACTGTGAAAACACTGGCTGCGTGGAAGGGTTCAGGGTGTGGTTGGGGCTTTGGGCAGTCACTGTGGGTGGCTCCACACACTCGGGGCTCCCTGATTTCCAGGTGAGGGTCTTTGCTGCAGGATCTATGTTCATACCAAGGATTGCACAGATCCTTTGTGTGGTTCTTAGGGCAGCGCAGACAAAAATTGCACCCACTGGGGCTAATGCCCAGGCATTGGTCTCCTTTGAGGAGAGTGAACATGAGACTATGCCAACAGAGCAGAACAAACCTCCACTCCTCAAAGAAAAAAAAAAAAAAAAAGAGAGAGAGAAGATTTACCACATCCAACTTGGATGTTACCTTGGATACTCCTCTTATCCTGGAGCACTGAACAGAGATTCCTGACCACACCCAGCACACTTTTCTGGGTATTCACTGAAAGAGTGGACACTCCATTAAGCCAAAGAGGCATAGTCCAAAGGTAAAAGCCATCACAGGGGAAAACAAACAAACACACATGTATCACCACAAATGCCAGATAGTAAACACAGCAATTCAAGAAACAAGAATAAGGAAGACAATATGATGCCCCAAAAAGAACACAACACTTCAATACTGGAGTGTGAAAAAGAAGATATTGATGAAATGCCACAGAATTCAAAATATTGATTGTTGAATCACTTAGAAATAATCAGAGGCAAATTCATGAACTAATGAAATCTGTATATGACATGAATAAAAATTTTTCTCATAAAATTGAGATTTTAAAGCAAAATCAAAACAAAATACTGTAAATGAAGAATTCAATAGAACAAATAAAAAATACAGAGGAAAGCCTTAACAAAAGACTCGATGAGACAGAAGAAAGAATATCCAAGTTAGAAGACAAATCTCTGGAAATTATATAGTCAGATCAAAAGAAGAAGAAGAAGAAGAAGAAGAAGAAGAAGGAGGAGGAGGAGGAGGAGGAGGAGGAGAAGAAGAAATTAGAAAACTAAAAAACAGTGTGGGGATATTTATGTGATTCTATCAAATGACCCAACATATGAGTCTTAGGAGTTCCTTTAGGCGTGGAAAGAGAGAATAGATTAGAAGGCTTTTTAGTGAAACTATTACAGCAAACATCCTTAATTTGGAGAAAGAAAGGAATGTCCAAGTAAAGGAAACACAGAGAATCCTAGTAAACATGACCAGAGAAGATCTTCACCACAGCACATTGTAGTTAAACTCTTCAGAGTAAAGCAAAAGAAATGCCAGATTACTTTCAGAGGATCTCCAATTAGACTCACAGCCAGCTGACCTTTCATCAGAAACCCTACAGGCTAGGAGAGAATGGCAAGATATAGTTCAAGTCTTAAATAAAAACTATCAACCCAGAATACTGTACACTGCAAAGCTCTCATTTATGAATGAAGGTGAAATAAAGACCTTCCATAACAAACAGAAATTGAAAGGATTTGTCACCACTCATCTAGCCTTACAAAAGATGCTTAAGGATGTGCTATACACAGAAACAAGGCCATTACTATGAAAGAAGGTGAAGGCAGAAAAATCTTCCAGTAAAAATACAAAGGAAATCCAAAGTAAACAATAAGAATATTTATAGAAAAATGGAAGGGCAAAGTCGTTACTTATCAATAGTCACCTTGAAAGTAAATGACCTCAATTTTCCAGTTAAAAGATGGACTGGCTGAATGGATTAAAAAAATTAAACCCATCTATTTGTTGCCTACAGGAAACCTATCTCACCAACAAAGATATATGCAATCTGAAAGTGAAAGGATGGAAAAAGAGATTATACGCTAACAGAAACCAAAAAAGAGCTGGTGTAGCCATCCCAAGATCACAAAAATAATGGTCTTTCACACAAAACCTGTTAAAAGAAACATGGAATGGCAGTATATAATGATTAAGGAATAAATTCAACAGGAAGATGTGACTATTGTAAATGTATATGCACCTAATTACAGGTCACCTAGCTATTTAAAAGAAATGTTAATGGATCTAAAGGGAGACATAGACTTCAATACACTAATAATAAGGATTTCAATACTGGACTTTCAGCAATGGGCAGATCAGCCAGTCAGAAAATCAGCAGGGAAACAACAGAGTTAATTGACACTATAGACCAAATAGACCTAGTGGATATCTACAGAACTTTCTATTGTATGGATGAAGAGAGTGCATGGAACTTCTCTAGAATAGATGCCATGCTGGGCCATAAAGCAAGTCTCAGCAAATTAAAAAAACTGAAATCATACCATGCATCTTCTCTGACCCCATGGAATAGGGTTGGAAATCAACAACTGAAGAATTTATAGAATATATGTAAACACATGGAGACTGGACAACATTCTCCTGAATGAACAGTAGGTCGCTGAAGAAATCAAAAGAGAAATCAAAAATATTCTAGAAACGAATGAAAACTACAATGCAACATATCAAAACTTATAGGATATGGCAAAAGCAGTGTTAAAAGGAAAGTTTATAGCAATTGGTGCCTACACGAGAAATTGGAAAGGCTCCAAATAATTGAGATGTCAATGCATCACAAGGGCCTAGAAAAACAACAGCAAACCAAATCCAAAACTAGTAGGAGAAAAGAAATAATTTAAAATAGAGAAAAAATAAACAAATTGAAACTAAAAAAAAAATACAAAACTCAGCAAAACAAAAAGTTGATTTTTTGAAAACATAAACAAAATTGATACACCATTGGCTCAACTAACCAAAACAAAACAAGAGGGAGATGATCTAAATCAATAAAATTAGGGATAAGAAAGTAAATGTAACTAACAACAGACACCACAGAAATAAAAAGAACCATCAGAAATTATTACAAAGAGCTGTATGCCAACAAACAGGGAAACCTAGAAGAAATGGATAGATTCCTGGACACTACCTAAAGTGAGCCAGGGAGATTTAGAAAAAGCTAACTAGACCAATAACCAAGATGGAAATTGAATTAGTAATAAAGACCTCTCAGCAAAGCAAAGCCCAGGACTGGATGGCTGCACTCTTGAATTCCACCAGACATTTAAATAACTAACTCCAATCCTTCTCAAGCTATTCAAAACAATTGAACGGGATGGAATTCTCCCAAACTCCTTCTATGAAGCCAGCATCACATTAATTCCTAAACCTGAAAAATGTACAACAGAGAACGAGAACTACAGACCAATTTCCCTGATGAGCATGACTGTAAAAATCCTTAACAAATTATTAGCCAATCAAATACAACAATACATCAGAAGATCATTCACCTAGACCAAGTGGGGTTTATCCCAGGTATGCAGGGGTGGTTCAACATTTGCAAATCAATCAATGTGATTTATAACATTATCAAAATGAATAACAAAAACCATATGATTATCTTAATAGATGCAGATAAAGCACTTGATAAAATACAACACCCTTTCATAATAAAAATTTTAAGCAAATTGACTATAGAAGGAACACTGCTCAATATAATCAAGGCAATCTATGACAAACCCATGTCCATTGTCCTATTGAATGGGGAAAAGTTTTTTTTTTTTTTTGGGGGGGGGGGACGCATTCCCACTGAGATCTGGAATCAGACAAGGAAGCCCAATCTCACCATTACTATTCAATATAGTCCTGGAAGGTTTAGCTAGAGCCATTAGGCAAGAAAAAGAAATCAAAGGGATACACACTGGGAAGGAGGAAGTCAAACTATCCCTATTTGCAGATGACATGATTCTATACATAGAGGATCCAGAAGACTCAACTAAGAGACTATTGTAACTCATAAGAGTTTGGTAAAGTGTCAGGATATAAAATGAACACACAAAAACCAACAGTGTTTGTATACACAGACAGTGCCATGGCTGAAAAAGAATTTCTAAGATCAATTCCATTCACAATAGTTAGGAAAAAAATCAAATACAATGGAATAAATTTAAACAAGGCTGTCAAAGATCTCTATGATGAAACAGTAAAACATTTAAGAAACATTTAAAAATACTAAAAAGAAACATTTAACACATTAAAGAAAGAAATAGAAGACACAAAAAATAGAAATATCTTCTGTGATCATGGATCAAAAGAATCGACATCACCCAAATGTCCATACTACCAAAAGCAACTTAGAGATTCAATGCAAGACCAATCAAAATACCAAGGTCATTCTCAGATATAGAGAAAATGATACTGAAATTTATATGGAAACACAGGAGAACCCGAACAGCTAATCTTATACATTAGAAACAAAGCCAGAGGCATCACAATACCAGCAGATTTCAAGACATACTACAGGGCCGTTATAATCAAAACATCCTGATACCAGTACAAAAACAAATGGATAGACCAATGGAGCAGAATAGAAACACCAGAAATCAACCCATGCATCTCAGCCAACTTATCTTTGACAATGCAGCTAAAAGGAATCCCTGGAGCAAGGACAGTCTCTTCGACAAATGGTGCTGGGAAAACTGGGTCTCCATGGGCAGATGTTATGCCTAGTTCAGTCATCCCCGAAGACCACCAAGGAGCTGATACCACTGTAAAGCACATGAGACTTTTATTGCAGGTCCGGGCCTGGTCTCTCAATCAACACCGATGCAGCGGGTCTGAATTGAGAGCCCTGACCCTTCAGTTAACAGGGTTTTTATAGGGTTTTCAGAGACATTCTATACATCATGGTACCATTTAGCAAATCATCTCATCCCGCGGGAAATTCAAAGGACATCTCCTAGAATTGATTAGTGCATCCAGTGGTGGGAACGGACTAAAGGTGGTTGGATGGCTTTGGGGTTGATGCCTTTTGAATTGATTGGCCGAAGCATAGGGTCAGAGCTGATGGGGTGTACGTGCCGAACTGCAGGGTCTCAGGTAGCTATCAATCACCTTATCTGCCCTGAGAAGACACCAGAAACTCTAGGTATTTCTCTGTTATCTGCTAATCGGCTGTTGCTAGGAGAGTTTATTGCAAGGGGAGTTCATGTATTTACTTTTAAGAGCTTCTGGCTCAGAGTTCAGGGCCTGGTCAGGCCCAAGTTACAGGATGGAGGCCTAATTAAAATAGTTACACCTGGATCCAGGCTCAGGTCTCACACAGAAATATGAAGCAAGACCCCATTGTACTTTACACAAAAATTCACTCAAAATAGATTAAAGACCTAAATCTATCAGCCAGTACCACAAAATGACTAGAGAACATTGAGGAAACCCTGCAAGACATTGGCATAGATAAAGAGTTCTTGGAAAAGACCCCAGAGGCATAGACAATCAAAGCCAAATTGGATAAATGGGATTATATCACATTGAGAAGCTTTTGTACTGCAAAAGAAACACTCAGCAAAGTGAAGAGGCAACTGACACAATGGGAGAAGTTATTTGCAAACTATGCAACTGATAAAGGATTAATACCTAGAATATATAAAGAGATCAAGAGACTCTACAACAACAAAACAAACAACCCAGTGAAGAAATGGGCAAAGGACTAAAACAGGCATTTTTCAAAAGAGGAAATCCAAATGGCCAACAGACACATGAGAAAATGCTCAGGATCACTAGCCATCAGAGAAATGCAAATCAAAACCACAATGAGGTTTCACTTCACCCCAGTTAGAATGGCTTTCATATAGAAATCAACAAACAACAAACGCTGGTGAGGATGTTGGGGAAAAGGTACTCTCTAATTCACTATTCCTGGGAATGTAAACTGGTACAGCCACTGTGGAAGACAATATGGAGATACCACAAAAATCTGAATATAGACCTACCATATGACCCAGCCATCCCCATTCCTGGGAATTTACCCAAAGGAATTGAAATCAGCATATGAAAGAGTTATCTGTACCTCCAAATTTATTGCAGCTCAATTTACAATAGCTAAGATACAGAATCACCCAAAATGCCTGTCAACTGCAGACTAGATAACGAAATTATGGGATATGCACACCACGGAATACTACTACACAGCAATTTAAAAAATGAAATCTGGATGATAAAAAAAAATGTGGATGATAAAGTAAATGAAATCTGGATGGATGAAACTGGAAAACATCATACTTAGTGAAATAAGCCAGTCCCCAAAAGACAAATATCATATATTCTCCCTGATCTATGATAACTAACAAGCACCTAAATGTAATCTATAGAAGTGAAATTAACACTTCAAAATACAATGACTTTGAACAGCCCTTGTCTCAATTGTTGAGGAACAAGTTTTTGTCCCCATACTATTTGATAAACTCTTTACTAAGTACAGAGTTAATTGTATGCATATAAAGTTAATTGAAAACAGATCTTAGTGAAAAATAAGAATGGTAATAGGAGAGGGAGGAGGAAGAGGAGTGGGAATTTGGGTGGAAGGGTGGGTATGATTGGAAGAATCACCATATTCCTAAAGTTGTATTTACAAAATGCATGAAGTTTGTATTCCTTAAATAAAAGATTTCTAGGGGGAAAAAAGCTTTATACAAATTGAAAAAAAAAGCAAGCACAAAATGTCTGGCACTGGGGTGCACTGCATTAAGCTGCCAGCTATGAATCTGGTTTCCCATAGTAGAGCGCCAGTTCGAGTCCTGACTGCTCTGATTCCCATCCAGCTCCCTGCTAATGTGCCTGGGAAAGCAGTGGAAGTGGGCCCATGCACCCGGGCTCTTGCTGCCCACATGGGACACCCAGATGGAGTTCCAGGCCTCTGGCTTCATCCTGGCAGTGGACGGAAGATTTCTTTCTGTGTCTCTTCTCTCTCTGCCTTTCAAATAAACAAAATAAATCTTTAAAAAAAGACCACATAACTAGGATCTGAAATAATTCTTCTTGTGTTTATTGTACTTGTACTGGCGATAAAAGAATATGGGCTACTTTCCAATCCCCATAAAAATCATGTTAATTAAAGAATTGCAAACAGCATGAAATACGATCTGTGGAAGTTGCTACTTTCAAGGTAGAGGAATACATGTTCCCGATGCCTCTTCGTCTCCACCCACCATGTGCGTTCTGTTAGTGGAAGTACATTTGCTTCCTGGTGTTTGTCCCTTTGGTGTTGCCTTGTGCTACCTGCTTTCTGTCTTCCTTACTGTGGGATACGACCAGTCACATCCCTTTCGTGAGGGTTCTATTGGACCTGTCCATGAATGGCACAGATGGAGAAACAAATTAATGTCAGTACAGATGCTGACACTGAAATTCCTGGGACTGAATGGCTTCCAAGCCAGAAATCATCCTCGCCTTTTGAAAATTGAGACGTCGGATGCAATTTCACTGTCCTCATCAGATGACTGGATGCGGTACAACACTCACCAGAAAATTAACGGGAAAAGTGTGTGCAGCTCAGGTGGCTTGTTAGGAATTGCTCCAAAATTAGGCACACTGTTAATATGTTGCTAGGATTTTCTATTGAGCTATCTTGAGTTTTGGTTCTTGAATTTGAAACATTGCTAACTGATTGAATTCTGGGTCCAAAACAAATTGTCTACAAAATCCCTTTCCCTTATTTAGGTATGCAACAAATACTTGCTGCATATAATCTAGGTAATGTGGGATCAAGAAGAGTGAGACATGATTCCAACAATCAGCATACCATGATAAAGGGGGAGACGAATGTGGACACAGACTCTTAACTTGGCATTGGGTGCTGTGGTTGGCCCCTAGAGACAAGAGCAGGTGCCCTGGCTGTGACTAGCTGAATTGCGTGCCTCCAAAATTCTGATATTGAAGTTTTAACCTCTAATTCTTTGGAATGGGACTATTTGGAGGCAAGATTTTAAAGAGCTAGTTAAGTTGAAGCAAGGCTATCCGGGTGGACCCTAATGTGATTGGCATCCTCCTAAGAAGAGGCAATTTGGGTGCATAAGGAACACAGGCAATGCTTGGGCCCAGAGAAAATCCATGTGAGCACTCAGCAAGAAGCAGCCAAGGAGTGAAGCCACAGAAGGAACCAACCCTGCAGACATCTTGGTCTTGAACGCCCCCGCCCAGAGCCCTGAGGTGAGACCCTGTGGTTGTTTAAGCCTCCGGTCTGTGGGATTTGTGATGAGAGCTGTCAAACTAGCAGGAGAGCATTTCAGGAAGTTTGTGGGAAGCAAAATTGAAAGATAAGCTTGTTTTGGAGCAAAACATTTTTGAAATCCATGCATAACTTTTTTTTCATAATAGGCATTTTTCATGAATTTTTTGGAGATCCTTGGTACACATGTTTTCAAAAATGTTGTCCCCAAATAAACATATCTTAATTCTGCTGTTCCACAGCTTCTTCACATGCTGGCCAAAGCTGGAGCCCTTCTCCCTAACTTATTACTCCATGCTCTAGTTTGCTTTTCCCCAGTGTGGATTGCTCTTCAGAATTATTGACCTGTGAGTGTTCTTTCCCACCAGGACATCCCCGACCCCACGAGGCCAGGGAGTTAGGTGGATTCACCAGTTGTGCCCAATCTCTGCAGTAGTGCTTAGTGCATAGTAGGTGCTGGACACAAAGGTGTTTCTGAGCAGAGGCTTGTGGGAGTGTTGAAAGGGGAGAGATTGCCTGGGTGGTGGTGGGGTTTGAGGTAGGAAGCGTTCCCCAAGAGGAGGCACCTGAACTGGAGTGTCCCACTGGGCAGAGAGTGTGAAGGAACCAATGTCTGGAAGAAGGGACAATGGAAGGAGACTCAAATATATGAATATAGCTTCAAAAGGAAAAATATGGCAGTGATGCTGCATTTCAGGTGTGGTGGCGGAGGGATAGGAGAGGAATTGTGGTAAGAAAAGTTGGGGTAGATTGCAACAAAGGTGTGGTTCCTGCACAAAATGAAAATAATGAGAATTCTCCAAGTTGTTGGAAGCATAATGAAATCCTCTCTGTAGTGCATCCCTGTGTGTGTGTGTGTGTATACATGTGTTCACCAAGCATTGCATACATGATAAATAGCTAACAAAATACTGTTTATATAGTATAACAAGGAATTTATGCTACAGTAATTAAAGTATCCCAGGAGATTGAGCAAGTTGAGGGCATGATTTTGGAAAGCTCCAGAGAAAATGTGCAGGAGGGATCAGGGAAGAACCTGCAACGGAGGCCAGATCAGAGACCATGGAAATCATAGGTGCTAACACCCAACTCAATGCAATGTCAATTTGGAAAGACAAGAAGGCACCCATTTAAGAGATACTTAGCCAGTGCGTCACTCAGTTCTTCACTATGATGGGCTGCCAAAGACAAGCTACTTACAAGGGTGGTTTATTTTGACACATGGTTTTGGAGGTTCATAGTCCAAGATCAGATGGCTCCCGTTGGTTTGGCCTCTGGTGAGCATGGAGGATGGTGGTGGTAGAGCGTGTGGAGGAAGGATCGCTTGTCGAGCCAGGAAGGAGACAGAGCGACTGGGCCAGACTCAGGCTTGTATAAGCCACCTCTTAGCACCATTACCTTCCAGGGGCACAGCCTTAACGACCCAAGGACCTCCAGGATGCCCACCTCCCAAACACCACACTTGGATCAAGCCTCCCTCTTGTTAGTCCTGTCAGTCTGTGACATTGAGACTTCACCATCTGGGTGAATTCAGGAGCCACATCCCAATCAAGTCATAGGAAGCACTGAAGGATGGATCTGAGTATTTGGTGAGATATGGGGAGTAGCAGAGAAAAACACTGAGCGTGACTTTAAGATGCCTTGGCCCTCACTGCGTTCATTCTGATGTGGTCTCACAGGACACATCTGGGTTCTGTCTGCATCTTTGTTTTGTGGACTGTCCTAATAACACATCTGGGTTCTGTCTGCGTATTCGTTTTGTGGACTGTCCTTATGACCTATAAGCAACTTTCCTGAGGACTTGGGAGATTTTTTTCTCTACTATTTCCAAAGCCTAAAACCATGCCTGGCTCATCTTGAATACTCTGTCAGTATTGGTGAATGAATTTTGTGAATGATTGGGAATGTCCTTTCACTAAGGTAAGGAATGCAGGACAAATACCAAGTTTGTGTCAAAGGAAAGGAAAGAAGAAACAAAAACACGAATTCAATTGGAGATACACAGGGGCCATCTTGACCCTACGAAAAGCAAGGATTTGGGCTGCTGACGTGGGGTGGATGTTTGGAGTCACTGAAACATGTGCTGGTGGTGAAGGAGATCACCTAGGGAAGATGAGAGGGACGCGGGTCCAGAATGAAAAATGGTCACACAGCATGCGGGGGCCGGGGTGGGGTGGGGAAAAGAGAGAGAACCAGGGTGGAAGCCAGAGATGCCTGTGGGAAACTATGACAGTGCTATTCTAGACCAGGGTGGAGAACTCGTCCAGAAGGGCAGTGTCAAACGACAGAGAACCCTTTGAGACACCATCGTCTTGTGACCCAGATTCTAGGGGAAAGAAGGGTTGGGGTGCTGGAGCCAATGGTTACCTTTCCAGGAATTTCATGAGCTAGTAGAAAAATATAAAGGAATGCATTTTGTAAGACTTCAATGAAAATTCTTTGCTTAAAATGAAGCAAATAGGGGTTGGTATTTGGTCTAGGTGTGAAAATGCCTGTGTCCCATGTTGGAGTACCTGGGTTCAACTCCTAGCTCTGGCTCCTGCCTTCAGTTCCTGTTAGGGCAGCAGTGATGGGTCAAATAACTGGGTCTCTGCTACTCACGGTGGGGAGACCTGGGTTGAGTTTCCAGCTCCTGGCTCCAGCCTTGGCCCAGCTCCAACTGTTAAGGGCATTTGAGGGGTAAACCAGGAGACAAGAGCTCTGCCGATCTCAGATTCTTGAATAAACAAATGAACGAATTTTTAAAAAACAAAGAAAATGAGCATTTAAAACACATCATTCCTAATTATTCTGATGCGTTCTGCTGTGCTCTCCAGAGAGCCCAGATCAGAGACCATGGCAGTCAAAGGTGCTAACGCCCAGCTTAAGGCAATGTCAATTTGGAAAGACAAGAAGGCGGGGTTGTCTCTGCAGGTGTGACGTGAGCACTACCTAATGGCTTGTCTTTGTGCCTCCCTTCTCTGACTAGCGAGTACTGCCATCCTGGTAGCATGAAGCCAGTCACCATAGGAGTGTTTTACACTGTGACCATTGGCAAAGGCTATAAATCAGGACTCTTCTCCCAGAGAGCTGGTTGTTCAACAACAATACCACTGCCGGAAGAGCAATGGAAGGATCCAGCAGAACTTTCCTGGAGACCGAGGACAACAGAGTAAGAAGCACTGGAGCTGGCAGTGGGGGTGCTGGAGACAGGTGGAAGCCGGATGAAGCAGGACTCTGGAGATGGTGGGCAACGTCCCAGGGTCCTGGCCTCAGGGGGCCTGTGGTACTCAGACAGGGGAGAATTTCCACTGGAAAGTGTAAGAGAATCCTGAGTCTTTTCAGTGGTACACTCAGAGAGCCCACCATTCAGTCTGCTTCCCTTAATAAAAAAATGTTTAGCTCTCTTTCCAATTTTGCCTTTAAGTGCTATGGCCGTTCTGCCACGTCAGTGAGACAGGTCATGTCTGTGTACCTGGTATAAACACTATCCCTGGGAAAACTGCTTGATAGGCTCTTACTTTGCTTGATGGCTGTGTCTCATGGTCGTGGGAGGCTACATAGCTGCAATATGGACAGTTTCAATGGACTAACTGGAGGCCCAGCTGAAATGCCAGTAGATAGGTTAGATAAATATCCAGGACACATTGAAAGGGAGCTGTGTATTTCTTAGCCTTTAAAGCCCTGCTTTTGATAAAAGTTCAAAGCTCACATTATTTTAAACTATTGTTTGAGCTTTGAATTAAATTAAACATGCTGTGGTTTGAATACTGCTTGGTGTTCAAACTTACGAAATACTTTAAACCCCAGAGTCATAAATTAATGGTTCTGGGGCTGGTGTTGTGGCACAGCTGGTAAAGCCACCACCTGCGATACTGGTATCCCATGTGGACATTGGTTCATGTCCTGGCTGTTCCACTTTTTGTTATCCAACATCTTGTTAATGTGCCCAGGAAAAGCACAGGAATATGGCCAAGTGTTTGGGCCGCTGCCACCTGTGTGGGAGACCTGGATGGAGTTCCATGCTCCTGGCTTTGGCCTGGCCCAGCCCTGGCTGTTGTGGCCTTCTGGGGAGTAGCTCAGCAGTTGTAAAATCTTTCTCTCTTTCTCTCTCTCCCTCTCTCTCTCTGTTATTCTCTCCTTTTCTCTCCTTAACTCTATCTTTCAAATAAATAAATAGGTCCTTCAAATAAATAAATAGGTACTGAGAGGGGAAAACTTCATGAAATCATGGTGTTTATGAGGAGGGCCTGGGGGAAGTCCTTAGATCCTGGGGGCCTGCCTGTGAAAGATGGTTCTCCCAAGAGCGTTGCTGATTGGGCCCAGCCGCTGTCTCTGCCTCCTGCTCACCAGACGACCCTTTCTCTGCCCTCTCTCTGTCACTGCCATCCACTACCCTCACCAGATGCTGAGCCAATGGGCTGCCCCATCTTGCAGGTGAACCTCAAAAACCATCAATGAAAACAAACCTCTTTCCTTCATAAGGAGACTGTATCGGGCGTTTCATTATAGTCACAAAACTCTGACAAATGCAAAGCATAATCACACACACACACAATGGGGCAAATTCTGCACTTAAAAAAATTCTCCACGTGCCTCTCCTTTCTTCCATCTTCTGGGAACGCCTCCACCTTTTCAGTGAGGGGCGGTAGGACTTAGCAGACTGAACCACAGAGGCCAAGCAGTGAAATCAACGCCCAGGAAGCGCGTGGCTGAGCTGCTACCCCTCCACCTCCAGCCTCTCTCCTCCAGAAGCCTGAGTCTTACCTCTGACTCTGCACCTCACTCTGCTGTCTACTCTTCCCGCTTAGACGGATTTTCCTGCTACTGCCCAGGTTTTGTCATCATCTCTGGAGTTGTCATTCCCAGCGACCTCTTCATATCACGTTACACCCCTAGAGCAGAGTCTGCCTAAACCATTTCCTCACTGTTGGGCACCTGGGCTGCTTCCAATTATTCCCTGTAATATACGGCAGGGCTCAAAACATCTTTTGCAAATATGTTTGTTTCCTTGGAATTAGTTCTTGGGACATTTTCCCCCCAGGAGGCCCTACTAGGTCAAAGAGCAGAATCACTTTTATGATTTGTCACATATTGCAAAATGGCAGGAAGATTTATTTTTCCAGTTTATGGTGCCACCAGCAAAGTTGAGGGTGTCTGTTTCCCCAGAGCCCTGCCAACAAACAATGGTGTAATTCTTATTCATTTCCTGACTGCAGGAATTAGAAATAATTAATAATAAAACACTTCCCCTAATTTAAGCCTGGTGAAGTAATAAGTGGCCAGTTCTAATATAGATTATGAAGAGTTAAGGAATATTTTATCATTCACATATGAAAAAGACAAAAAGAAATGTAGGGACATGGGTTGTTCTTTGCCAGGGTTAAGGCCAAGAGAGAGAACAAACACGCAAGAGAAGGGATATCCAAAGAGAAAATGATGAGATGCATTGTAAAAGCAGACAAGAATGTAAATATTCTTGCTATTATTCTCAGCCCTTTATGAAGCTAAAGAATTGCTGGAACCACTACATTTTGGAAATAAACCTGGAGAGTAAGTTTTGTTTTTATTTCTGCTAAGTATGTTAAATTAAACACAATATGTGGGATATTATCTTTCTACTTGGCTTGAGGTCTGTTTTCTCTCTCAATAGACAATAAGAGTGATGAAAAAGCTATTGAACTGGCTCTTGCATTTTTAAGAGGGCTCGTTATTTATAGAGTAATCCCTACAGATTCCATGTGGGTCTCTCTGGTGTTTGTAAGAGACAACGGACATACACAGCACATTCCTTTAAGAAGAGTGCTGTATTTATGCTTTATTATTTTTGGACATTAAACAAGGTTTCCTCTAAACGGACAAGACTTGTGTTTTTAGGCTTCACGGAGAGATCTGCTGAAAGGAACAACTGGAAGCGATGTAGCCGCAGGATCATTCCACGGATTGCCATTGCACATCCCTGGGGGAGAAAAACACGTCCCAGGCTGCGCGCGTCCCGCTCTGCTTCTGCCTGCCTGGACCCCAGGTTTTGAAGTCACGCTCGACTCTTGGGAAGTTGCCCGTTGTTTCTAGAACGTGTTCAGCACCGTCAGCTTTTACTCCAACCTGCCGGGTGCCTCCCTTTGAAGCAAAGAGCCTGGGGCTGCAAGAGAGGCTAGCTCCAGGGAGCCCCGCTCAAGGGAACAGCCTCTGGTAGAGCTGGAGGAACGCGTTTCTCTTCCTGGGGTGCAATTATGTTCTGTTGCTGTTACTCTTT
This sequence comes from Sylvilagus floridanus, assembly GCA_949820135.1. Classification (NCBI taxonomy): domain Eukaryota; kingdom Metazoa; phylum Chordata; class Mammalia; order Lagomorpha; family Leporidae; genus Sylvilagus; species Sylvilagus floridanus. Next base: position 10,692,682 of record OX463244.1, on the reverse strand, counting down.
CCTCTACAGGATGAAACTTAGCTTGCTCCGTTTTAGCCCCCTCAGCACCCCAAAGCATCTGATACTCTCTTCGGTCTTGGGTGCCCCCTCTTGGCATCTGTGACCCTCTTGCCTGCTGCTGACTTCTTACCTGGCGTCTCCTCCCGCTCTTCTTCTTCCTCTCACCTTCCAAACAAAGGTGTGTGCCCGGGCTTGGAGCTTCTTTCCCGGAGAGCTCATCCAGATGTGTTTGCCAGCGCTGGGCTGGAACTCTCAAATGGACCATTTCCGTTGCACAGCTCACCGACAGGCTCCAGCCTGAGACCCCCTTACAGTCATCCACACTCGACCCCCCACGACATTCCCACTGCTGTGTCTCCCTGGCCAGTAGGTCCAAGCTGTCTTCCTGCCCAGTGCATTCAGGTCAGCCAGTGTCCTTCCTCGTAACCCTTCTCTCGGTCATGGTCACTCGGGCTTCTTCTTGCATCTCTGGCCTGCTCATCGCCTTACCCCCTCCTCCAGGCACCGTGTTGGGCTGGGTTTAGCTGAACATGTCTCTCCCATTCTCCTTTTGCTACCCCTACTTTCAGCCCCCACAGGAGATTGAACTGAACCCCGGAGCCTCCTTGCTTCTCTCCATCCTGTGCCTCCTCTCCAGCTTCCCCACTGCAGCCTGAGACACCGAGGCAGCTGGCACCCTTGCTCGAGTTCCCTCAGTGCCTCCCGCGTTCCCCCTTCACTCCGTCTGGACCAGATTCCTTGACTATTGGTCTTTATAACCTTGCTCTGTGTAGTGACCTCATGTCTCTCCCTCCTCTAGAGGGAGCCACTCCCAAGTTCCCATTTGCCTGTTTTAGATCCATGCAGTGATAACCAGGCAGGGTGGGGGAACTTTCTGTGGCTCACGGAGATACCAGACTATAGTTTCAGGAAGTCTATCAACCACCTGCCAAACACAGCCATGATTCAAATGTAAATTCTATAGACTATAACTAAATGCACACCACTAAAGTTTAATGAGTGGGGTAAGCATTGTTGTGTGGTAGGTTAAGCTGCTGCTTGGGACAACAGCATCTCCTGGTTCCAGTGCTGGTTCCAGTCCTGGCTGCGCTGTTTCCAATCCAGCTTCCTGCTAATGCATCCTGGGAGGCAGCAAATGATGGCTCAAGTGCTTGGGCCCCTGCCACCCATGTGGGAGACCTGGATGGAGTTCTGGGTCCCTGGCTTCAGCCCTGGGTATTGTGGCCATTTGGGAAAAAAGCAGTGGATGCAAAATCTCTCTTTCCTCTCTCTCTCTCTCTGCCTCTTGCTCTACCTTTCAGGTAGTTGAAAATAAATAAATATTTTTTAGAAACTTAGGAACTAAAATTTTAATTAACAAAAAGTGTAATTAATTTTACTAAAGTTAATTAAGTTTTGTTCATTTTAATTAATAAAGTCTTAAAAATTAATAAATACTTAAAATCCACAGTTTCTTAATTATTTTACTATCATCTGTTTTCCTAAGATCCTTTCTGTCAATGTATTTCTGTGGTGGAAATACTCCGTGATGGCATGTTAGTACCTGTCTCTTCTCAGCTCCCTGTTTGGTGGCGTCATGCCAGCAGCTGGGAATCCACTGTGAGGGGGGCATTTATGCCATGGAGATTGGGAACTCTCACCTGTGTTCATGTCTCCCCTCAGGTGACGCTTGGTGCACATTGTACCACTGTTGCATTCATGCCTTGTCTTTTGATGAACTTACATCCCAGTCAATCCATTGTAGGCTGAAAGTATCCTAAGTCAAAAAGCAGTCAACACATTTCATCTCCTGAATGTCTTAGCTTAGCCTGGCCTGCCTTAAATGTGCTCAGAACACTTGCATTAGCCTGCAGATGGGTAAAATCATCTAACACAAAACCTATTTTACTACCAAGTGTTGAATATCTTACATAATTTATCAACACTGTGAAAATCAAGAATCCTGAGTGAAACCATCATAAGTCAAGTTCTGTCTGTGTGTCCCTGTTTCTAGGACTTCATCCTGTTCTCCTCTCACCAAATATGTGTACACCTTTCTCCTCAATATAAAATCTCTGGTCTTTAACATCTAGTGAGCTCTCTCCTTCTCCATGACACATCCTCTAATGATATCCCCTTTCGCTGACCTGTTTTCCATCCAAATTCTGATATCTTTTATGTCCTGAACCATACAATTTAGCCCTTAGTATGTATGGTTTCCATCTAATTGATTCAGTGCCTTATTATGTCATCATGCTCTGTTAGAGTCTATTGCATGCCATGCCCTGTGCTAGTTTTGGTTCTGGCCCAAATCATTCCATGCTGTTCTATGTGTTTGTTTGGCTTCTGCTAACGGTTTCAAAGACTATAGAAGGCATCAGTTGCTTTACTTTGGCGTCCTTTTTGAATCTTAGCTCAGTGCCAAGCTCCCAACAGGAGATCGACACGTATCTGTGAATGGATACCCCACTCCATAAGTACCAGGTACTCATGAACAGTGAGGGTGTCCATTGCTGAATTTCAGAAAAATGCCTTTGTCCAAGTTGTCCAACTATTTTGTGTCCAATGCTGAAAATTTCAACCCCAATCTAGTAGCAGGGGGAGAAATGAACTGGGCCTTGTTTGGAAGACTTGAGCCCAATCCCCTGTGACCAGAACCCACCATTCATCAGTTCCTCTCTGTATCCAAGTGGTACTTTTTGTCCTACCCATCAGCTTGGTTGTTGTGAAGATCAAAAGGGAAAAACACAAAATCGCTCTTCTAATGGCCAGACTGAGAACCCCAAGAGCCTTACCCTCCACCCTCCACCCACCGTGTTCTTTCTTCTGGTCAGGAATAAGAAGTCTCTTTCATGCCTTCCTGACGGTTATGGTTTCCTCTGTTTCTTTCCTGAGATCAGGAGGCAGAGATGTTAGAATTGATGCTCAATGTGAGACTGGACAAAGCAGGAGTCTGGGCACCTTGTAGCTTTTGCTAGCTGAGTAGTCACAGTATCCCTCTGAAGGACTGGCATGTCCAGAAACCCCTCCACGAACACAGCATCCACAGGCACTCATTTTTTAAAAAGATTTATTTATTTATGTGAAAGAGTTACATACACAGAGAGAGAAGGAGAGAGAGAGAGAGAGAGAGAGAGAGAGAGAGAGAGAGAGAGATCTTCCATCTGCTGGTTCACTCCCCAGTTGGCCACCATGGCTGGAGCTGCACTAATCTGAAGCCAAGAGCCAGGAGTTTCTTCTGGGTCTCCCATGTGGGTGCAGGGGCCCAAGGACTTGGGTCATCTTCTACTGCTTTCCCAGGCCATAGCAGAGAGCTGGATTGGAAGAGGAGCAGCTGGGACTCGAACCAGCACCCATATGGGATGCCAACACTGCATGCAGCAGCTTTACCTGCCATGCCACAGCGCTGGCCCCTCTACTAGCTATTTTTAAGGACTCAACTAATTGTGGTCAACTATGGTTATCCTATTGTGTAGACACTGACCTTTGATGTTTTCAGTCGTCTTGTAAGGGGAGTAGAGCAGACACATTACTATTCCTATTGTATGGAAAAGGAGACCAAAGCTGAGAGGTTCCATGGATTCCACCTCACACCACCACTCTGTGTCTGAGCCAGGATGGGCTCCAGGTTTATGCAAACAAGTCCAGCAAGAATCTACAGGTGCCCACTGCCTCCCTCTAAACCATTCAGCATCACCACTCAACTTCCCATCTTTCTGTGAAGACCGATGCCAGCTGCCTCTTTGTGTCTTGGACAAAGAGCCTGCGCCAGGAGTTCGGTATCAGGGTTTATCTTCAGCATTTCAAATGCCCGCTGTGTCCCCTGGAGGCTGACCCCTGCTGTCAGAGGACATGACCACACGTACTGTCCCTACCCCATGGGGCTTTGAGAGGCTAAAAGGAGAGCGTCACTGTGAGCGTCCTTTGGAATTAACTTGCCTCATGCACACAGGACATCATCAAAAACAGCAAAGGTTCTGTGTCTTTGAAGTGGCTTCTGCAGAACTGGGTGGATGGAAACAGGCCACGGGCTCTGTCTCTCTTTGGGTTCCCTGAACTTTGCCTGAGCGCAGCCTCCATGCAGAGCTGCCGAGGGGTCCACCGAGTTGTTTCCCTGCCTTTTCAGAGTCTCTAAGAGAGCCACGTGGCAGAAGAGACCAGCCCTGAGTTGGTAACTTTGTGAAACTAGGAAGTCAAGGCCCTTCTAGCCATTGTAACGTTGGGAGGATGTCAGCTTGTCTCTCCAGTTCCTGTTAGATCAGAAGCACCTGGTTCTCTTGGCTGTGGGAGAAACTCGATGACACTGTGACTGTTGTAGCGTCTCCCCAAACAGCTGTAGACAGCCGGAGGGGTAGGAAAGGCAGGGATGGGTACACATCCATGATGACACGTGGTGGCACAGCCCTTGAGCCCCTGGTGGGCCCACACGTTCCCTGAAGTGTTCCTGTGCCTCTTCTGAGAAGAGGAGCCCATCCGGCTGAGGCCAAGCTTGTGACCCTCAGGAATGGGTTTACGAAATGGGAGCAGGGTTTTTTTTCCCCCCTTTGGTTTTTGTTTGTTTGTTTGTTTTTGCAAACTACTAATGTCCTTTTGCCCTTGGCATTTTTGTGGGCAGAACTTCCTTCCAGTTTTCCTTATGTAGTTTGAGCCATCTGTTACCCCTCAGGGGGAGGTTGGGAAAGAATGCGTTGTAATTTCAGGATGCAAAGAGAAAGGCAGTTTCTCACATCCAAAATAGGATTTTGCAGCAAGATGAGTCTTGAAATCCAGACTTTGTAGAGAGGAAGCGGACTTTCAAAATTCCTTAATATATTAAAAATGAAGCCTACAGGATACATAGCCTAGAATTTTCCCATAACTATGGAGGAGACAGACATTAGCCAGAGACAAGTAGGCATTGAGGGGAAACACCATGTACAAGAAGAGCTTGAAGGCAAATCTACCTGAATGTGGAATTATGGGCACAGAGAAGGAAAAAGACTGTGTCCAGAAGAGGGATCTTGGTCACACGTTTCTATTCCATGGGGCCATGAGAAACAGTCAGAAGGCACAGAATCCCAAGTCATTGAGGCTACTGCATGAGTCCCTGGGTTCATGAAACTTCAGCTCTCTGGATGATTCCTGCTCTGGTCACCTGGGAGATGGCATGGGAGGTGTGGCCATGAGTTGACAATGATACGGTAGGCAAGAGACCAAACCCCAGTCCCGATATCTTCTCTCAAAATCACAATCCTAGAGTTGATGGTGGTGGGAGACAGCTGGGTGGGCTGAAAGGGACATAACTTAGACTCTGGGAGAAGACTGTTTGACGGGCTGTCCCAGCTCCAGTCTAGGTCCCACACACCAACCCAGTGGTGTGGCAGAGGGAAAACCAGACATGAGCCCTCTGCAGCTATCTTCAACCTCCACGCGGAATGGATCAGAAGAAGCGTCTGGATGCCCTTGAAGTTGATAAAGAACATTTGGCAAAGGCAGCTTTCCAGCAAGGGGCCTTTCCCTGTCTCTTCAAAGTCACGGGAGTCCTTCCTCTCTCCGAATACCTGGCCGCCATTTTGGGAGGCAGCAAGGCAATGAAGGCAGAAAACTCGAGCCGTCCTGATGGGAACTGAACTTTGAATAAACTGACCCAGTGTTTACATGGAGAGGAGACAGTTTGAATTGGAAAAGTCTGAACTCTCGGTAATGGGCCAGTCTCAGTTGTTCCTACTGCCCAGCAGGCTGGGTCTCATGAGGGATCGCTGATGAAGTTATAGAGAAAATAAGAAATTGTGTCCAGGAGTGCCTGCGCTGTAATGTGAGTATTTTCATGGTCTCCACGTATTTGCATCCAGCGTCCCCTCTGCTCCAGCGAACATTTTGGACAGGGGCCCCTCCCTCCTGCATGCTTCTCTGAGAAGCAGCAACGTCCTAGTCTCAGGGGAGCGAAGCTCCTGGTCCTGATTCCTGTTTGAGGTTTCCATTTTCCCTTAGTTGGCAAAGGTTGGACAACAGGACTGAAATTCTCACTATTAGAGTCCTGGGCTTAGAAGAGAGAGGGGGAACTTTCAACACCCCTTCACTCGGGCTCCCCTTTAGTCCTTAGAGGGGGGAAAACCCCCAGGCTTGCCCTCTGCCCACTCCTTTGCCAGCCTCTCCCTGGCATGTATGGTTAGGGCTTCGGGGATCTGAGAGTCGATCTCTTACCAGCCAAGGACAGTCCCACACCCTGGGGAGCTGCGGTTCCTTTACTTCCTGTTTATTGTACTTCCTATTCCCCAGGCACTTCCTGTTCCCCCAGGAATGCCCCGTCTCCCGTCAGCACTTCCTCAGGGGCAGGTCCGCCATTTTCTTCTGTTCCACTCCACACTTCTGGCTGGATGGTTGGACCAGGGGTCCTTGGTGGGCATGGTCATCTCTTTTTGGGAGTGGGGAGTGGGAGCAACCCAGGCTGAGTGCTGCAGCGTCAGGAGCACGTGTGGAGTGTGCCGAGTGTGTCTCTGGGTTTGGGACGAGGAGAGACATGGCCCTGACATGACTGGAGGGAATTCAGTTATTCTCTGTCCCTGAATCCTGTTTCTTTCCTTCATTGTAGCCACCGTGAGATGTCATTTTATTAATTGCTTCCTTATTTCTAAGTGTATGCTCTGTAGGCTTTTATGTCCTATTCATTGTTATATCCTAATGCCTAAATAGTGCTAAGAACACGGTTGGGACTCAGCATGGATTGTGAATTAGCGTTGAGAAAAGGAGAGACAGACGGTACAGGTGATGGTTAAGAAACAGAGGAAGGGGAAAATTGGAAGCTCACTCTGACTTGCGACTTCCCTTTGCCTCTTACTGACTACATTCTGTGATCTAGGGCAGGTGACCTCTATAACGTCCAATAAGAAGAGGATGGCCCTTCTATTACAGCACGTCCTTTATGACACATAGTAGATGCACACAAATGTAGACAGGCAAACGTGTGTGACATGTTATATATAGTCTGCCAGCCAAGGGCACAGGCTAAGGGAGACATCATGGAGACTTTCCTGGTCCTACATGCCAGCTGTCCATGTGTCTCCACCCCCAGACTCCCCCACAAGCTGGAAGGAAAGAAGTCAAGTGTCATTTTATTGCATTATTTGCATCAACCGCTTGGGGAAGGTTACTCTGCTGAGGACCTCTGGGCTAAAGGGCTGATGGGGCCCAGGTGCCACGACTCCCAGAGACAGGTGTGTGAGGTTCAGGGTCAGCCACTGGCTACCACTGTGAGATCCCCTCTTCACGAGGCCGCCACGGCGTCTTCCATCAATGGAACAAGTGGGTTAGAAGCCCATGTGACTCTTCCCTGCCTCCAGAGCTGGCACCGGGGACAACAGGGAGGCAGACCCTGGTGTGGCTCACTCTGCCAGGGGGTGCCAGGGGTGGGGAGTGGGGGGCAAGTGGACCTCCCACTCGTCTACTCTGTGTATTGGTTTTCACGCAGGGTTCCCTCTGAAGATGTTTCCACAGTAGAAACTGACAATGTTCAAACCACAGATCCATGTCATCTATCAACTCAAGATTCTGTCTCTGATGTGGCATGCCTTAGCCATCTTACATCTCCCTGGGAGAGGGAAGACATTCTGAAAATCAGCCCAAGGCCAGTTAGGTCTTGTAGCAGCTGTTTTGTCCTCTAAATGCCAAAAGAGTTTTTTTAAAAGATTTATTTATTTATTTGAAAGTCAGAGTTACACAGAGGGAGAAGTAGAGGCAGAGAGAAGTCTTCTACCCACTGGTTCACTCCCTAACTGGCCACAATGGCCGGAGCTGAGCTGATCCGAAGCCAGAAGCCAGAAGTTTCTTCAAGGTCTCCCAAACGGGTGCAGCAGCCCAAGGACTTGGGCCATCTTCCTCTGCTTTTCCAGGCCATAGCAGAGAGCTGGATTGGAAAAGGAGCAGCCAGGTCTTGAACTGGCGCTCATATGGGATGCCGGCACTGCAGGCAGCAGCATTATCCTCTATGCCACAGTGCTGGCCCCTGCCAAGAGAGTTTTGTCATAGAATTACTTTCCTATTTCCCCCAAAGTTGCACACTTGGTGCTGGGGAGGTTGTGACCCCAGGGCTGGCTAAAATAGAGCGGAAGCAAAGTGACCCATCTCCCCTCTCTCGCCGCAGGGCCCTAGCTGGACTTCCAGAAGGCTTAAGGTAATTCTTGGCCTGGCTACTCACCCGGGGCTCCACAAGCAGCTGGGACAGCTCCACAGAATATGGGTGAGGAGAGCCCAAGGCCTGAACCCGCGAGCAGCTCGGGCAGGCCTGCCTGGAACGTGGGGGTAGAACAAGCTGGGTTTATGCTCAGGCGTGCGGGTGAAGGCATGGCTTTTTCCTTACTCCGGTCTTCATGCAGTTCAACCCCAGCCGTCACCCTTCAAGACTCATGGGTGGTTTTCATGTAGGATTTGGATTTTGCCTTTTCACTCTTCCAGACTGTGTACAATTAACACATATAGAACGTTTAGTGCCCCAGTGCCTGTCCCAGAGGCCGGCACAGCTCAGAGCTGCTCCGGGATGCTTCGCCCAGGGGGGATGAAAGACAGTAGTGGGCTGGAGAAAGTCACTGTTTACCTGCAAGGCTGGGTGGCAATGGCTTCCAGGTTCAAGCATAGCCAACCTGAAGCTCTCTGTGTGTCATCTCTGTGTTTGCCTTCGCCTACTCCATGGTGATGTGAGTGAATAGTTGCTACACCGATTAATTCATGTGGGGGAGGGTTTTCCGAGCAGCAGAATATGTTTATGTATGGACCTCAGGCAAATATTTTAGAAGGCCCCTTGCCCTTATTCAGGTCCAAACCTGCTCCAGTGGGTGTACCTTGCTTCTTGCCAAAACGCAAGGGCTTCCTGGGGGTGATGGACAACCCCAGGAGCGTCTGCTCACGCACAGGGAATGCTGCAGCCCCTCCGTGTGGCCAGGTCTGTGGAGACCCACAGGCCTGTCTTCTGCCGCTGAGGCTCCTGGGTCCCGGCCAGGTCCTGGGGCTGAGTTGTGGTGCGGAGGTAGGAAGGGGGAGAGGCTGTTTGGGGGCTGGAAGATGAATGGTTTCATCAGTTTGACAGAGGAGGAGGGAGATGTGCTTCAGGACTTGCAAAACATCACATTTTGGCAAAAATACTTTGCAAAACAGGGGATTCCTGGAAAGCAATAATGCTGACAGCAGCGCGTGGGGCCTGCCAGCAGTGAGTGGGGCCTTGGTGGGGACGCAGAAGAGGTGCTGACTCTGAGAACCAGCCGGCCTCCTCTACTGCCGGCCCAGCTGCCTGGGCTGCAGGCCCCGCTGCCAGCTCTGGGCCCTAACAGGAGGTGTCCGTACCCACGGCATCCTAGCATCCCTTGCTCCTGCCTCTGGTCATGGGGCATTTACCTCTGCTTGGGTCAGCACAGGGCTCAGGCCTCATCCTCAGTCCTGAATGCACTTGGCTTTGCACAGGCTGTGCCCACCGCTCGTGGGCACTCCTCCCCCTGCCTCAGCCCCCTCGTTTTCTCCCTCCCAGGCCTCTCTGGCACAGATCCATGGCCTTTGCATCTTCCAGCCTGTAGCCCGTGGTCTCCTGTGTTGTGGATGGGCCCCCAGCAGCAGGGCCTCTGTTGGAGCACGGAGGTGTCTGGCCTCCTTGGAGGAGATTCTCCGACATGTACTGGCTTGTCCGTGGTGAGGATCAAACCAATTCTTTTCCAACAGCTGCTTGATGGCTTCCGCCTCAGTCTCTGCATGGTCACCACTACCTGGCGAGCACACAGATGCTCAGAGCAGGTCTGGACCAAGCACTTGGTTTTTCCCAGAGTACCCAGGGCACTGCAGGCATGTAAGTGATTTCTGTTGCTTGCCAGAGTATGAACCCTCTTTGGAAAGTTGTTCTCCTGAGGCCGAGGGGCTGCGGCTTTGAGCCAGAAGACCCCCATCTGCACTCACAGGGAGAAGCACTTGGTGACTCCCGCGAGCAAGGGGGATGGGTGTCCGAATCGATGGATCAGGACAGGGCCCCGCCAGGCATCAATTTCTAGCACTTCCTCCCAAAGAATTTTCTCCCAGATCTGTGAACCAGAGCAATGCATTGCTTTTTCTCTCTTCGCTTTCTCACTCGAGCAGGTGAGGTGTGCAAACGGGTCAGTCAGGCTAACAGGCAAGGAACAGGAGCTGGACTGGGGGGAACAGGCCGAGCCTGGGTTGGGTGTGCGTCTTGTGACTGATAGGGACTGAATCGTGTCTCCTCTCGTTTGCATGATGAAGTCCTAACCTTCTAGACTTTACAATGTGACTATATTTGAGAATGGAGTTTTTTTTTTTTTTTTTTGAAAGACAGAGTGACTGAGAGAGAGATAGAGAGACGAGAAGAAAGATTTTCTATCTGTTTGGTTTGCTCCCCAAATGGCCATACTTTTGGGCAGGCCAAAGCCAGGAGCTTGGAATTCCATCTGGGTCTCTCACATGGGTGCAGGGGCCCAAGCACTCGGGCCATCTTCTGCTGCTTTCCCAGGTGAGTTAGCAGGGAGCTGGATCGGAAGTGGAGCAGCTGGAATTCGAACTGGTGTTCATGTAGAATGCCAAAGCAGCAGCTTAACCCACTGTGCCCTGGGGATAGAGTCTTTAAATGAGGCCGCCAGGGAGGGTGTGAATCTACCAACTGGTGTCCTTATAAGCAGAAGCCCTTAGGATCCCGACACAGAGAGGGTTGCTGATGTACCAGAACCTTCTACAAAGACAGAGGCTCTGGATGAGAGCTCTGCTGCCAGGTCTGGGACTTGCAGCCTGCAGAGCTGTGAGATTAAAAAGTCTGCCGTTCAACCCCTGGTCTGCTGCACTGTGTTGATGGCAACCCAAGCTGACGCTTGCTTGTGCCAATGTGAGTAGTCCTGACCTGTCCTGAGTTGTCAACTCCTGGAAGTCCGTGAGCCTCTGCACCCTCCTGGGGGTGTAGAATGGAGACCCCAACAAACAGGATGCACAGGCCCTGTGTCCATGGCCCAGTGTAGGAAGCAACGCAAATGCAGCCTTGCTCTGTGAGCCCGGGTGACCCCATGCTGCGACTGAGACCAGTGGCCCTGGGGGCTCAGACCTAAGGGGTGCTGGGGAGCTGAGCCTCTTTGTCCCGGGGATGCGCTGGACTTGGCAGATGGTGGAGAAAGGGGTCCCTTGAGGTGGACAGGAAGACGGCAGGCAGGCCTGGGGCTAATCCCCAGCATAGATTTTCCACAGCTCTGCTGACAGGTTCCTGGGGCATAGGAGGAGCGGGCACCCGTGGCTCCATTCAGAAGTTCACAGGGGGCAGCTGTGAGCCCAGAAGGGTTTCTCTCCCATCTGTGATCTCCAAAGGACTTCACAGCCTGGAGCTGGCGTGAGAATGAACAGTTTGTGGCCGTAGTCTGACTCTGATTGTTCTTGTAGAATTTGCAAAGATTATTTTAATTGAAAACCCCTAGATGCATTTCTGGCTGTGATATTCACCAGATGACCCCCTAGGCGGCCTGGAAGAGAAACCAGCAAATGTGTGTGTGTGTGTGTGTGTGTGTGTGTGTGTGTGTGTGTGTGAAAACCTGAGGCTTTGTGTTTCAGACCCGCCGCCCCACCCCCAGTCCCTGGGGTCCTGCAGCTGTTCAGGGGCAGATCAAAGCCCCGTGTGACTTGGATCTCGGGCAACAGCCCCTCCTAAAAGGCCGCCTTTTGGTCTTAAAAGGTGTCCTTGAAACCACTGCCAGGATTTGCCCCGGACAGATCTCCCGGCAAACCTAATCGGCTGGGCTTAGCAGGCAACTGTGAGGGTCTTGAGGCCACTTTGAAAGTCACCTGCCGGTGAGCCATCCCAGCCAGGACCTACTCATGCAGCCCCCAGTCGGAGGCTGCTGGAATCCGGCAGCCCTGACCGGCCGGGGGCCTGGGGCTGGCTCTCAGGCAGTGAGGCTAGAGCCATTGTCCCATCCCCACTAGGTCCCCACCTGTGTGTGACGAGCAGCCTAATCTGCAGGTGGCGGGGGTGCTGTTTCTGGCCAGGAGCACAGAAAGCTAAGAGACCCCCCCCACACACACACAAGAGGACCTGGGCCCTGGCCCTGGCCTGAGCCTCCTTAGTGCCAGGTGGTTTCCAAATGTGGGAGTCAGCCATGGACGTGCCATGCCGAATTTCGCCGTGACCGTGACCTCAGCTTCAAAGTGGCCAAACCACAGCGGGCGTTCTCTGCTCCACGGTGCTCTGTCCAGGTTTCCATCAATGGGCCCCCCGCCCCTCCCCCACTCTGCCTCCACTTCCTTTCCCTTCCAGTGTAATCCTGTGTTCCTGCTCCCTTCTGGATCCACCCTCGCCCACCGCCCTCTCCTCCCCTTTTAGCTCATTCCCTCACCACTTCTCTCCAGAAGATTCTCTCCAGCTACCTCACTGGCCTCCATCGCTCCAAACTCTCCTTCTATTGGCTGGTTCTTGAATTTCAGTGTTAAAGAAAAATCCTGATGGCTTCTAAATTGAATGACAAGGGCTGGGGGGAGGGGAGAGTCAAAGGAAGTAAATCAGTCATCAGCTGTGGCAAAGACTTTATGTGGAAACCTTGACCTAACTCAACATGGCGACACCTAGGGCCGCCGTGCCTGTCCTCATGGATGCCTCCCAGCTGCGGACCCCACCACCTGGAAGCAGTAAGTACTTCTCCTTATGGATGCCCACCCGGTCCCCAAGCCTCCCTGCTTTACGGGCGCCGGCCCCTCTTACCTACGTAGAACCTACTGTAGGTTCTATGTTTGCAACTTAGAGGGGCGGGTGTTGCGGTGCAGTGGATTAAGCCATTGATCAGGTTCCTCCCCACCCCCACCCCGGCCCATATTGCAATGCTGGCCACCCGTGGGGGAGATCCAGACACAGTTCTGGGCTCCTGACTTTGGCCTGGCCCGGCTCTGGCTGTTGTGGCCATGTGGGGAGAGAATCAGCTGATAAAGGATCTCTGTCACTCTACCTTTCAAGTAAATAGTATCTTTAAAAAAAAAGACTCATAATTTCTTTCCCCAAATTTTTAAAAACACTGCTCTTGGTTTAAGGTCCAGAGCCTATGCAGCTGTGAGACCTTGTCCCAGGAACAAAATCTGTGATAAAAATGTAGATTCCTAGGTCCCACCCCCAGGCAGGGGTTCTGATCCTGGGCCTGATGTGGGCAGGCAGGCAGGGGGCTGGTAAGCAGAGGAGTGGAGACACTGCCCACAGCCCCTGTGCTGAGCCTCCCCCGCCTTAAAAACCCTCCCCCTTCCTTGCCGATCCAACCTGGCAGCAAGCCCAGCACACCCATTCCCCGTGATGCCCCTGAGCCTCACTACCGGCACGCACGAGACGCCAACACCTTCCTAGCGATGACTGTGCAAGTGAGCTGCTGTCCTATGTGGAGATGCCTTGACATCTCCCAAAGCAGCACTCAAGCCCCTCCCAAACTCCACCTATTTGAATATTCAATTAAGGCCACACTCCCTGCCCTATAAAAGGACAACCCCAACTTGGGTGGGGCCAGCGGCTCTTCCTTCCTCACCTCTGAGTGTGTACTATCCCTTTAAGTATATCCTGTTTTCCTGTCCACCTTGGTGCCTCCTTCTTGAATTCTTTCCTCCTGTAATGGGAAGAGCCTGGGATAAGCCCAGCCAGGGGCCTTATTGCCCACAACGTGCCTAGGAACCTGGTTTTTTTTTTTTTTTTTTTTTTTGGACAGGCAGAGTTAGACAGTGAGAGAGAGACAGAGAGAAAGGTCTTTCTTTTTCTGTTGGTTCACCCCCCCCAAATAGCCACCATGGCAGGCACTGCATCAATCCTAAGCCAGGAGCCAGGTACTTCCTCCTGGTCCCCCATGTGGGTACAGGGCCCAAGGACTTGGGCCATCCTCCACTGCCTTCCCGGGCCACAGCAGAGAGTTGGACAGGAAGAGGAGCAACCGGGACAGAATCCGGCGCCCCAACCGGGACTAGAACCCGGGGTGGCGGCACTGCAGGCGGAGGATTAGCCTAGTGAGCCGCGGTGCCAGCCAAGAATCTGTTTTAACCTGCTTCAGGGGCATTTGGATCCAAGTTGGTAGGAGACCACACTTGGAGGAGTTCTGCGCTTACCTCCCTGACCCTTCTGATCAAAGAAATCCCTCCGTGGCACAGCTGTAATTGGGTCTTTCCTCCGCACCGAAGCCGCTGGTGGTGACATGGAGTGACCAGGCAAGCAGGACAAAGTGAGCTGCCGTTCTCGCAGCCCTGCGGTTGACGTTTATCTCTGTAACTGTCAGCTGGGGTCACCGGCCCCGCAGCAAGCACTGTGTCTCACTGGGGACCTGAAGGAGGGGCCACTAGGATGACCGCATGGAATTCGAATTCATAAAAGTCCCCAAAGGCTTCAGACCTGCCAAGACCCCACCCTGTTTGCTCATCCATTTAAACACCGTAAAAAGGGCTGAGAGTTGGGACAGGGTCTTTTCTGTGCCCAGACCACCACGCTTGGAGGTGCTGCTCTCTTCTCTCTCCCTCCGTGGGTGACACTCTGGCCCACAGTCACGCGTGAACGTATGTCTGCTCTCTTACTTTTAAATCCGATTCTCACTTGTGCAACATCTATGGGTGCCTCCACTTTGAATTCTTACCTCTAGCGGGGCAAGGACCTGGAATAAAAATTAAGATGATCAGGCCCGCATCCATGGGGCTCAGAACATGATGCTGCCCAAACATAGCAATCCGTGACGTGCTAAGCGTTTGTCCTGAACGAAAAGCGTGGATTGCTTCGCCTGCCCAAGCCTAGGGAGACTCGGAACTCCCTCATCTGCAGGAAGCACTGCCATCTCGTTATCCATCTCAGAAATGCAGACAGGCATTGGGCAGCCGTGGGGAGGGGTGTCCCTTACAAAATGGGATCTGTCCCTGGGGCTCGCTGGAATTCCAGAGAGACTCCTGGGAGCATTCCTTTGCCTGATAGTCCTTTACCAGCCCTCAGGAGTCTCCATTCCCCACGCTCCCCTTGCCCTGTAGAGAAAGGGGGTAGCAGTTTCCGAATAACACTGGTGCCCAGTCACTGCTGGGATTCCCGTCTCCCATCTCGGAATCACTGCGGACGCCTTTTCTCTCCCGGGGAATCTGTGCCGGGTACTTACAGGACGCTTCAGAGGGAGGAGGGGCAACTTGCACTCCTGCACCCCCCCCCCCAATTCCCTACCCCCACCCTGCTCCCCATGGCTCAGGGCACAGCCACTGGGTCAGGCTTCCGGACCTTCCAGTACATCAGCCCCAAACAACTTTTCTGACTTCCTTTTCCACTTTTTAAAGATTTATTTTATTTGTTTGAAAGACAGAGTTACAGAGAAATGTAGAGACAGAGAGAGAGAGAGAGAGAGGGCTTCCATCCACTGGTTTACTCCCCAGATGGTCGCAATATAGGTGGAGCCGAGCTGATTCAAAGCCAAGAGCCAGGAGCTTCTTTCAGGTCTCCCACACAGGTGCAGGGACCCAAGGACTTGGGCCATCTTCCACTGCTCTCCCAGGCCATAGCAGAGAGCTGGACAGAAGTGGAGCAGCCGGGACTAGAACTGGCGCCCATATGGGATGCCAGCACAGCAGGTAACGGCTTTAACCTGCTCTGCCACAGCACCGGCCCCTCTTTTTCCACTTTTATCACTAACTGAACAGTCCCTTTCTACAGTGCACTCTCAGCTTGTTTACAAGACAAAGCCAATTAAAATAACTCATTAGTTCAAAGCCGGTGTTCTACATTGAATTTTAGTTTTGATGAATTGTCACTGGGACCAATCTTTTTGTGTGTTTTTTTAAGTGTGGAAGACATGTATGTAAAATTAAGAAAATTCAAGTATTTACTGTGGTTTTAAGAACAGCATAGTATCGACAGTTTTGAGTATTATGTGAATAATACTTTGGTCAAATTCTTTCTTTTTTTAAAAAAGATTTGCTTATTTATGTGAAAGGCAGAGTGACATCGAGAGAAAGAGAGACAGAGCCATGAGAGAACATACCCCAAATGACCACAAAAGCCAGGGCTGGGTTGGGCTGAAGCCAGAAGCCAGGAACTCCATCCAGGTCACCCGGGTAAATGGGCCATCTTCTGCTGCTTCCCCAGGCACATTAGCAGGGGGCTGGATCAGAAGTGGAGCAGCTGGGATGCAAACCGGCTCTCTGGTACAGGATGCTGACGTCACAGGTGGCAGCTTAACCTGCTGTGCCCCCTGGGCCAGTTCTTGAAACGCTGGGATTCAGGGTTTAGAGAAAACGGTCTAACGAAACAAGGCTGCATGATCGTGATGGTTAATTTGAGTGTCCACGTGACTGGCCCCAGGGTCCCTGGAGGAAGCATTGCTTCTGGGGGGTGTCTGGATGAGATCAGCCTTGGAGGCCTGCAGAGAGGAGGGGGAGTTTGCCCGTGTTGCTTCCTGCCTCCCTGCTTGATCTGTGGCCGCTCAGTTCATCTCCCCTGACGGTGCACTAGAGTTACACGTGGCTCCCCACGCTCTCAAACCCTTGGACTCACGTGGACTTGTTCTGTAGCATCTCTGACTTGCCTGGAGCAGGCGTGGGACATCTCACACCCCATTCTCACATAAGCCAGTTCCCCAGAGCCACGATTCTCTCTCTCTCTCTCTCTCTCTCTGATATGTTTTTATAAACACACTTCAGCACATTTGTAAAAAAGTAGAAATAAAAGATAAGTTGTTTTCAAAACATTTTTTTAAATCCATGCATGCTTTTTATATTTTCCATTAACTTCTTGAAGACCCGCCATACGAATTCACAATGTTTCTATGCCAAAATGGACTTATCTAGGTTTTTTGAAAAATGTTTCTTTTCATCTGCTTTAAAGGCAGAGTAGGAACCAGAGATCTTCCATCTGTTGGTTCATTCCCAGAATGCCTGCAACAGCCAGAGCAGGCCGAACCCAGGAGCCAGGCACTCCATCCGTGTCTCCCAGGTGAGTGGCTGGAACCCAAGTCCATGGGTCATTATTGGCTGCCCCCAGGTCCAGCAAGGAGCTGGGGCCATAGAGGATTCATTTAGTCGATGACAACTTGGTTCCAACTGTCCTCTCACCTTCTATTCCCTGCCAGGTTGCACCTGTTCTTCACCAACCCTAGAAGGAGCTATTTGAAGCTCAAATCTTACCCTCCCCTCCCCTGGCTCACCTCCCTTTGAGTCCTTGGTGCTCACCGGATAAAATCCCACCCTTTTAGCATGATCTACACTCGGCCCTTTATGACCTGGCCCTGTCACTTCTGCACTGGCCGTTTTCTTCACAAATGTCCTTCCCCGGAGTGCCAGGGCCACACAGAGCGACTTGTTCTGACCCTCTGATGCCTTTGCGCCTCTCCACTCGCCTTTTCCCCACTGATTGGAGTATTTTTCTCCTTTTGCTTCCTTGCAAACCACTTTTTATCCTTTGGAGCTCAACTCAGTTCATTTCTCAAGTAGGTGAAATGGCTCGAGCTGTGAGAAGACTTTTGCATTCCCTTCACAGACGTCAAAATGCTGTTGCTCAGCTCCCAGGGTACTTATCGTAGACTTATATTTAAGCCCCCATCAGAGAGTTCTGTAATTATTTGCCCAGGCATTGCCAGGCATTGCTGTCCCTCATGAGTTGTTGCCTACTCGGTATTCAGGACTCCGGGCAAGCGTCACCTCTTCAAGTCCATGCTTTGTCATGCTTCTTTGTAGACCTGAATCTTCCCTCCAAAGCCCTTACTGCAGTGTGTAATTGCAAATTCACGAGATTACCTGATAAACTCCTCCCTCTAGGCTGTGAGTTTTGGGTGGGCACAGAGCAGATTCACCATTGAATCTTCGATATCTAGCACAGTACGGTTAGCACACATAAGAGCTTAGCAACTATTCTTTCAATGAATGAATGAGTGGTTAAAGAGCTCTCCTTTGTATGCTGAGGAAATCAGTAAATCTCTTCTAGAACTACCTTCTTCACAAGAGTTCCTTTGATTACAAAATTTTTCTAAGAAGTTACTGGAAGATTACTTGGCAAATCGTGTAATTCCGGGAAGAGCTGAACAAGTGAACTCAAGATAGACAGTAACTGGGCTACTCTGGTGTTGTCAAGCTCAGGAGTTAATAGATCCTCCCCCTGGGGCCCTGCTGTTAATGTGGTTAGTTCTCATTTCCTAGTCTCTGCTGCTCTCCCTCAAATTCCTAATTCCCAGGAGAAAGATGAGGATTGGCCCATGGAAGTCAGGAAAATGTCCCTGTCCCAGTCGGCTCCCAAGAGGCAAATGCATGCTGTAGAAACGTGGCCCTGTGGCTCCCAGAGCAAAGGGAATTACCAGGACCAAAAAAGCACAGACTCAGGAGTCACGTGGGCAGCCCTGTCTCTAGACACGTACCTACTATCATTTCTTCTTTCTTTATTCCAACTGCTTTGTCTAAAGCATAATGGTGGTGGTGGAGTCTGTAGGGTGCTGAACAGACAGAAATGAGTGTGAGAGACCGAAGGGGAGGAATGAGCACTTGGATTTGGGAATATTTTGGAAAACGTGCCTGTAGCATCATCCTCTGCACTGGTTAAGATAACACTAACAGTTGTAAAACCCAAGCCCAGAAGGTGTTAGGGCTCAACGCCACAGGCATTTATTTCTTGCTTTTCTAAAATTCCGAAGTCGTGCCTGGTCTGCTGGTGCCTCTCTTCCAAGAGGCGATTCCGGGACCTGGGCCCCTTCCATGTTGTGGTTTTCCGTATTCAGTATCCAGGAGCAGCCAAGGCCACCCCGTTCGTGTGTAGGGAGTCTGCGAAGTGGACTTGCAGAGACCACCAGGCCTGGAAGTGATGACCAACGTGTCCCTAGCACGTGGCCACGTGCTACATCCAATTCTAAAAGAGGTTGGGAAATGGTTCTCCCCATCTGGGAGCCCGGGGAGAAAAGAAATCGGATGTGATGAGCTCTAGACTGTCAGCTCCCGGGGGGTGGGTGAGTGTGCTGTGCGTCCACGTTCTGCGATGCGTGTGTCCACGTTCTGCCATGTGTGTTACTGAGTAGCAAATCTGGATGCACAGGGAGGCTGGAGTGTGTTGGGTGGCTACGTGATGATTATTGTCTCTCTAGAAATGGCCCCTAATAAGCCTTGCCCTGTCCTGACCACAGTCAGTTGGCAGAGGGACAGACACACCTGATTCTTCCGTCCAGGAATTTGAAACTTGATGAGGGGTCAGATCCTGGAAGTTGACTGTGGAGTCATAATTATTCGTAGCAGCCTCCTGGGCGAAGACCCTTAGCCTGCGCTGGGGGAGACCCTGGAAGCACACAGGCTGTGGCTTTCCCAAGGCAGTTGCCCATGGCTTTCTTGGCTATGGGAATCTCCACTGTCCAATTATGTTACGTCTAAGTTACCTGCGCTGGGAGCTAGTACTTACATCCAAAATAATTCTAGTTAATAAAGGAAAATTTCATGTTTATTTGATCTCGGACAAATTGCTCTAACAGCCACCGATTTCTCATTTCTAAAATAAGGATAATTTTATCTGCCTTGTCTACCCCCTTGGGACTATTGCAAGACTTAAGTGGAACAAAGCACACGAAGTGCTTCAAAATACAAACACAAGTAGGACTATTTGCCCACAGCGAGAGTTCCAAGAGCTTTCTCTAAGTGTGAAATAGGCTTGCTCGCTTTCCTTTTGAACTCTACTGGCCTCGTGCTCGCTGCCTCTTGCATTCAGGAAGTCTCCTTAGCTAGAGATTGGCTTTCTTTTGCTAGCTATTTCATACCTTGATTATTTCTGACACTGAAATTGCCCATTATGGCATCGCCCTCTGCCAACCCAAGCCTAGTTTGTGTGTATAATTCCTGCTGTCTGGAGTTATTTTCAGTAGCTCTGTTCGAGAGTCTAAACAGCGTGGTTGTTCTAAGGGACACGCTGCCTGGTGTCCTCTGTGTAGAACACATTCCACACCCTCTCGTTTCTCTGGTATCAAATCATGTTAGTGTGGTAGAGAGGTCATAACAAAGTTCCACGGACTGAGTGGCTTACACAACAGAAATTTCTTGTCCAGAAGCCCAAGATCGGGGTGTCAGCAGGATGGGTCAGGGTGGGGAATCTGCTCTAGACTTCTCTTTGTCTTGTAGATGCCAACTTCTCTGCGTTCTCCCTCCTCTGTGTGCCTTGGGTTCAGATTTCCTTTTTTTAAGATTTATTATTTATTTGAAAGGCAGAATTACACAGAGAGGGGGAGACACACACACACACACACACACACACACACAGAGAGAGAGAGAGAGAGAGAGAGAGATCTTCCACCTGCTTGTTTATTCCTCAAATAGCTGCAACAGCCAGGGCTGAGCCAGGCCAAAGCCAGGAGCCAAGAGCTTCATCTGGTTCTCTCAGGGGACAGGGGCCCAAGGACTTGGGCCAACCTCTGCTGCTTTCCCAGGTGCATTAGCAGGGAGCTGGATCAGAAGTGGAGCAGCCAGGGCTCGAACTGGTGCCCAAATGGGATTCCTGCATCGCAGGCAGTGACTTACCCAGCAAGTAGGCCCCAAATTCCCTTTAAAATTAAGATGACAGTCACTTTGCATTAGGGCCTACCTACCCTAATGACTTCGTTTTAAGTCGATTATCTCTGAAAAAATTCTATCTCCAAATAAATATGTTCTGAGACACTGCGGATTACAACCTTAGCATTTCTTTTGGAAAGAATAAAATTCAGCTCAGAAACGAATCACAAAACCTCCCTACATGCATTATTATTATTTTTAAAGCCCTGACTTGAAAACAAATGGAAATGATTTATAATCAAATCCCGTGTTTCTGTGGGTATAAACGCTCAGGCAGGAATAAGGACAAAGTGCAGTGCCCAAGCTGGGAACTTGGGCCACCAGGCCACCTCTCTGTGGACACAACACAGCCTGCAGCAGGTGAGCTGCAGGTGACCCAAACACCATGCGACACAGCTGTGGGCAACACGGCATCCCGCACCGGGACCGACTCTTGGTAAACACAGTGCAGTGTTCCTGGATTTACATGGTAATCTCATTCCTGGAATTGTCAGCATCTCTAAAAACCTTCCAAGAAGTCCTTTGTGTTTATATGTAAAACACAACAAACAGTTTTTCCCCACATGGCGCTCAGCTGGAACATTTGAAAATCAGGGAGGATGTGGGACGAGGCTGTGGGACAGCAGGGAGCTGTCCTGGCTGTCACCGGAAGTGGCGCGTCCCTCACCCCCAGGAAAAATATCAGAGGAACACCTTTGTTCGCTGTGATGAAGATGCTGTACATGACTCCCACCCTTTGAGAACCGTGGGAGGAGAGAAGGATTCGAGTAGTTCAAGGGAGCAACTCCAGGGAGGAGACTGGAGGGCGGGCTGGGGGTTGCACCATGGTGGACGGATTGTTCTCATCTTCCAGACGGGTACCCGGCACCCCCCCAGGTCAAGACGGACAGGACAGGCCAGCACTGCGGTGTGGCAGGTCAAGCTGCAATCTGCGATGCTGACATCCCATATGGGCCCCTGTTTGAACCTGGCTGCTCCACTTCCGATCCAGCTGCCTGCTAATGCGCCTGGGAAAGCAGCGGAAGATGGCCTAAGTCCTTGGGTCCCTGCCCCCATGTGGGAGACCTGAAGAAGCTCCTGGCTCCTGGCTTAGGTTTGGCCCAGTCCCAGCTGTTGCAGCCATTTGGGAAGTGAACCAACAGATGGAAGATCAATCTCTCTCTTTCTCTCTCTCCCTCTCTCTATCTCTAGCTCTCCCTCTCTCTGAAACTCTGACTTTCAAATACATAAATACATCTTAACAACAACAAGAAGAAAGGACAGGACAGAGCGCTCAGTGTGCCCCATCTGTCCTGCCCGAGTGGGGGCTGGAAGTCCCGCCTCTCTCCCACAGTGCTGTTTCTGGGCCCAGCATAGTGCCTGGTGCACAGTGGGCCTCCAGGAAGCGCTGGCTTGATATTGTTGAATGGCCACCTGGAACTGGGGTTGAATGAGTGGATGCGAGCAAGTTCAGTTGCTTGTTCATTCATATATTTATCTGCTTGACAAACAGCTGTGGAGCTAGGAGTTGGCCACTGTGCTAATCCCGGGGTGGGGGGATAGCATCAAGGGACAATCCCTGATTTCACAGATCATGCAGTCTGTGAGGGAGAGGGACATGCAAGCAGGTGCATTACCAGTGGGAGTTAAGTGTTGGGTACTGTGGGAACACAAAGAGGGGCTGAGATGCGGGGTGTGACAAGGGAGTTATGGCCAGGTATCAAGGGGACTGCTGTGCTGTTGTGTTACTTCTCACTGGGCACCGAATACAATGGACAAATGGGAGAGGAATCGCAGCTTCGCAGGATATGGGACAGGGGGCTGCGGTGTCTTCTCATACCCCGTTCTCAAGCTTGGTCTCACCCAAAATGTGAAGTTCTCCAGGTTTCCTGGCCCAAGCTCCATCCGCATACTTTTTCCTCTGAGTGTGAATTCAGAAGCAACAGAGAATGAACACCAAGGCTGGCAGGCCCCAGGGGCTCCACCTGGCTTGAGCTTTGGAGAAGCTGGTCCTCTTGGGAGCAAGTGCAGGATACCGCCCCCCTCCGCGGCTCACTAAGCCCGTTTCCTCAGGGGCCTCTCTTTCGAGGATGCTGGTCTGATGTGCCGGCGGCTTGTCATGCCTCTGAGGATGGGGACGGAAGCCGGCCCTTCTTGGTCTGCCTGCACGTCCCGTCTGTCCTCCCCTTGCTTGGATGTGATCCTGGTTGAGTTTCCCGTCGTGGCCATTTTCACCCATACCCAGTCTTCTAACAGGGAGCTCTGGATTCAGGCTCAAACGTGAGGATGGACACATGCTTCAATGGTCTCCTCATGCCAACAAGAAGAATACAATGCAACAAAAAGCCTTCTGAGTGGGGTCCAGGGCTTCCATAAAGCATCTTTGTGCTGGGGCTTGGAAGAAGACTTTGAAGATGGCAACAACTGGGGGAAATATGGTCCTTGCCTCCCCTCTGTGCCTCGGAAGGCAGTGTACACACTTGCAGGCATTATTTTCAGGGAGAGAGGCAGAGTGGCTGTCTCAGGAGTAATGAGAAAACCCCTTAAGTAGGGTTCTTTTCCATTTGTTGAATTTCTTATGCTGCAAAAAGAAGACAACATATAAATAAATGATTCAGAGAAATATCACATGCATTACCTCCACCAGGACAAACTAAACAAGGCTTCCCCTCATTAGGACGGTTCTCGTGTGGCGGTGCCTGCTGGTGAGATGCCTGGCCCAGCGGCCGGGCTTCCGGCTCTGCAGCTTCCAAGCCGAGTTGCTCAAGTGTTGAGGTTGATTTCTTCTGGGGATTCTTTCTGAGCGTGGTGGGGGTAAAAGGCACGGAGTCACCACACAGACCCCGGGAGGGAGTCGGGTGAAAGCAGGCCTGAGGTAAACAGCCCACAGACTCGTTTATTTCAGTTGGTACAGCAGCTTATATAGCCAAGACCAGCCAATCCGGTTAAAGGGTGGTCTATGCCCCAACCAATCACAATCTGATGCCAGGCAATTTCCAAAGCCATCCAATCACAGCCTGTTGCCAGGCAGTTTCTCTTGTCAGTGGCCATCTTGGCATGAACTTTTCACCTCAGTGGCCATCTTGATATGATCTTTTCACCGCATTCCACCACACTCAAGCTCAAGTTTGGCTGGAACCGTGCTCCAGCGGCCAGGCAGGACCATCCCTGTGGGTGTCTGCGCCACAGGCATCTTCCTTTCTTCTCCGTCACGCCAACCAAGGATGAAGTGCAGCAGAGTGGATGAGAAATGGACTGAGCGCCCACCCTGAGGGGTGTGTGGGGGTGGGGAGCCAGAGCTTGCTCTGTGGTGGCCGTGCCGCTCTTCCATCTTCTATAGCTACCCAGTTGTCATCCCTCAGCGCCTTCTTTGAGATTTTGAGGTCCAGTTAGAGCCTGGCCTCAGCTGGCAACCCCGATGACGGGTCATGGGACGGATTCTGTCCATCAGCAGCAGAGTCCATTTGGACCTTTGGCCTTACAGTCCAGACCCGTGGGATAATGGGAGTGTTTCCCCTGTTGGCTTCCAGCTAACCTTACCTCTGTGGGGCCAGGAACCTCGGCCCATGCAACACCCCACCTTAAAACAATGTCCTTTCAAAACTCCCCCTGCAGCCCACTGTGCCCAGCATCCCAAGTGCGAGGGCCTTCAATGGACAGGATTTGAAGATGGCAGGTGTCGGGTGGGGATGGCTCCCTGTGCTGAGGGCTCTGCCTGCATCTCCACTCCAAGGAGTTGCCCACACCACCAGCTTTTCAGAAAAAGATGATCCATACCACAAGCGACTTCATCCTTTCCATTCCACAGCTTTTCTAGATCTTTCCTTCTCTTTGTCTTCTGGTTCTCTTTTATGTCAGAGGAAGGGGAGAGGGGTGAATTTTCTTCATGTTTTTAGAGATGAGCCCTTCCCCTATGTCTTGGTCTCATTTGCTTCTTCCTCTCTATCTTTTTAAAGATTTATTTTATGGTCGGTGCAGTGGCTTGCTAGGCTAATCTTCTGCCTGCGGTGCTGGTACCCCAGGTTCTAGTCCCGGATGGGGCGCCGGGTTCTAGTCCTGGTTGCTCCTCTTCCAGTCCAGCTCTCTGCTGTGGCCCGGGAAGGCAGTGAAGGATGGCCCAAGTGCTTGGGCCCTGCACCTGCATGGGAGACCAGGAGGAAGCACCTGGCTCCTGGCTTCAGATCGGCGCAGTGCGCTGGCCGTAGTGGTCATTTGGGGGGTGAACCAATGGAAGGAAGTCCTTTCTCTCTGTCTCTCTCTTTCTCCCACTGTCTAACTCTGCCTGTCAAAAAAAAAAAAAGAAATTTGTTATCTAGAGTATGAAGGTCAATTTTTATAGTTACTTGAATGGTTAGCGCCATTGATCCAAGACTGTACGGAAATGACCACAGATTTGATGACAGTGTTTGGAAGCCCCTCCTGAAGCTTGGTGCTACATACCACAGAGGAGACACTTGTTACTCTTCCTATGGTGACAACAGCTGGAAAAGAATGCATGGAACCCAGCTTGATGGCTAAACAAAGACGTAGTCTTTTGTCAGCAAATACTGTTGGAAGTGCCTTGGAGACATCACTGTGGGGTTGCAGAATAAGCACCAGGAGAAATTAGACTGTGTGGGAGGTTTACTATACAGTTGGATCGAGGTACAGATGTTTCCAACATGTCTCAGTTTGTGGAATTTGCTAATTCCGCTCAGTAATGGAATACATCCAGCATGGCTTTCTTTGGAAACCTCTAAAAGGAAGATGTACTGGAGAAGATATTTTTAATGCTAAGTGACTTTGGTAATAAGGAGAGTGTTTTATGCAAATACAATATTGGTGTAACCCTGATGTAGCAGTCAATTTGACCAGACTCTGAAAGGAATTCCAGGATAACCCTACAGAGAGAGATCCAAGGGTGAGCTTCTTTCTGGTTTTATTTTTTGAAGATTTATTTATTTATTTGAAGTCAGAGTTACAGACAGGGGTGGGAGGTAGGGAAGAGACAGAGAGAGAGAGATCTTCCATTTGCTGGTTCATTCCCCAGGTGGCTTCCATGGCCTGGGCTGGGCCAGGCTAAAGCCAGAAGCTAGGAGCTTCATCTGGGTCTCCCACATGGGTGGCAGGGGCCCAAGCACTTGAGACATCTGCTGCTTTTCCCAGGCCATTAGTGGGGAGCTAGATCGGAAGTGGAACAGCCGGGACATGAACTGGCGCCCATATGGGATGCTGGCATCTTGGGTGGTGGCTTAAGCTGCTCTTCTGCCCCTTCAAGGGTGACGTTCATTGGCAACTGCCCTGGCGGGCAAGCTCTCATTAAGAAGTTCACACCGGAAGGAACAAACCTTAGATGACAGTGATGAGGCTAGCTTTCAAAACGAAACGCGATTTTAAAAAAGGCAGTAAAGCAAACACAAAAACCAAAAGGCGATAAACATACAACACTTGAACACGGGCAAGAATCTGTAAGGGAAGTGGAAGTCGCTGGGTAGAGATTTGGTCACAGAAACTCACGGTTATCGGTTGCGAAGAGCTTGCCAGGTTGACCAAGGCAGGCAGAATCTAGTTTCTTGGGATAGGTTCCGCATCATGAATGCATAACTCACAGATACTTCAGTGGTGCATGGCTGTCCATGGTCTGCAGGCTGGCAGACAGATTTTTGAGTAACACATAGCATAATCTATACGGTAAAGGTGCTATTGTAATGTTAAGTAAGAAAGTTACTGGTTTTCGGGAGGAAGCTGTGCTACAGAGAAAGCATTTTGGAAACAGATGTTTGGGAAGTTTCCACTATGCTGTAGCATGATTGTTGAACACCATGTGTTCCCTATGAAAATGCATCATCCGCAATTGAAAAGGAAACCTCGGAGACCACTCTGAACCTGCGCAAAAGGCTTCCGGCGGAAGTGTTGCGTGTTTACTCTGTCTGCTAAACATATTGGAAAAGTTGGTGTTCTTTGACAGGACTGCAAGGAAATGTCACTGACTCAGGGAAAAAGAAGCCCACGAGTCTAGTTTCAGGAAAAGTTTTGTCCTGGAGCCCCTGAGCGATTGAAGAGCGAGCATCCTGCCCCAGTAAGGACAGATGGGGGTGCACAGCTGCCCCTTGCTTGGAGGCAGGGAGTTTTTTTTAGGCCTTAAAGGTACAAAAGCCAGGTCTTTAAAACCAGATTTTGGTTGTTTTGAAGGAGGAGGGGAGGAGAGAGAGAGAAAGAGAGAGAGAATTTTCCATCTGCTGCTTTAGTCCTGGCAATGGCCAGGGCTGGCCCAGGTCAGTGGCAGGGGCCCAGGCACCTGGCCCATCTTCAGCTGCCTTCCCAGGCGCCTTAGGAGGGAGTTGGATCAGAAACCGAGAGGCCGGCACCCTCAAAGCTTTCTCCATCATTGTCTCATTGTTTGCCTAGTCTATGGGAGAGGAGTGGTCGTGCTTCAAGCAGTTTATTAGACTCTCCTACGCCTGAGACCCGGTGCCGTGCATGTGGTGGGCAGAGGGGAGTGGGTCGGCTCCCACTTGCTGCTGGAGGGAACCGTCACAAACTGAGTGCCTTAAGCAGCCTTCAACCTCCGGTTCTGCAGGGCAGGAGGCTGAGCCAGGCTCACCTGGCTGGCAGGAGGGGGCGGGGCCTTCTCCAGCCTCTAGAGGCTGCCTGCATTCCTTGGCTTGTGGCCCCTCCCTCTCCCTGTGAAGTTCTCCACGCCAACCTCTGATGCCACCCTTTTCTCTCGTCTCTCTCACCCTGCTCCGGGTGCCTCCCTCATCTAAGCACCCAGGTGGTGATACCGGGCCCAGCTGGTTTGTCCTGGAAACTCTCCATCTCAAGATCTGCAGTGGTATCACATCAGCTAAGTCCCATTTACCCCGGGGTGAGGGGGCGGGGGGAGAACAGAGCCGGAGCTTCCCAGGACTAGGATGTGGACATCTCTAAGCCATTATTCTAGCAAACAGCAGCCTGAAGAGGTTGGTTCAGGCATCTATGTCCCAGGAATGGTGTCCATTTTCCAGTGCTTTGTGATATAGCTCCGTCCCCAGGCGAGGGTGGGCGCAGCACAGCACGGTCCCCACGGCTGTGGGCAGCCGAGAGTGCCAATCCATTTCTCTCTCTGCTCCTGCAGGTTTGTCTTTGCCATTGGAGAATTGTGCTTTACATATAGCAACTCATTGTTAGATAGGTAAGACTTCTGTGTGTGTGTGTCGGGGGGAGGGGGAGATTTATCTATTTATTTGAAAGAGAGAGAGAGAGAGATCTTCCATCTGTTGAGAGAGACAGAGAGAGAGAGAGAGAGAGAGAGCGAGATCGAGAGATCTTCTATCAGTTGGTTCACCCTCCAAATAGCTGCAATGGTTGTGGCTGGGCCAATCCGAAGCTGGGGAGCCTGAAACTCCATCCAGGTCTCCCACATGGGAGGCCGACTTGGGCCGTCTTCTGCTGCTCTCCCAGGCACATTAGCAGGGAGCTGGATCAGAAGTGGAGCAGCTGAAAGTCTAACTGGTGTGGCTTAACATGCTGGGCCACGTCACAGGGCCCAGGAAAAGACTTCTAGAAACTAGTATTTGCAAGTGATTTAGTGGAAAGTAGTGAGTTAAACCCAAGGGGCTTAAGGGGGCTTCGAAACATTCATGGGAAGTTCTGGTTGGGTTTTAAGGCCACTTTCCCAGAACTTCGGAAGCATCTTCATGTTACTCTTTGGCATGTATGTATAAAATCTCAAAGACCCTCAGCACCTGACGTTCCCAGGGTGGCTGTTCCACAGGCGAGCAGGGTGGCGGCCAGCCTGGGAGCGGTTGCCTGTTTCACCTTCCAGTGTTCTGTTCACCCAGGCATGGCCGGGCCTGAGAGTCTCCCCCCAGAGGGTGCCACCCCTGCAGGGGACCCTCCGCAGAGCCCTTGAGTCAGGGCCAGAGCGCTGCAATGATTTTTTTTTAAGCTCCTCAGGGTGAGAACATGCAGCCTTGCCTGCTTGTATTCTACCTCCCAGGGGATGAAGGCCCGCAGGTGACTTCCCCGTGCCCGGCGGCCCTATCGCCGAGATGGCTGTTGCCAGTCTAACACCCTGGGGCCGACCCCAGGCTGCTCCTTCCTTCTTCACCAGAGGTCTTTGCCAAAGGCCTTGGGGATGCAGCTGTGTTTCAGAGATAGGCTGAGGCAGCTCCAGGTCCATGACCACGAAGGCCAGGGCTTCTGAACGGACGCTCCGGGCAGAGCTGCCAAGGGTAGAACCTCATTTCCCAGGGCCATGTCATGGCCTGCCCTGCCCTCAGCTGTGGCCTGGCCAGGGCTTGGATAAGGAGGCACCTCACCCGCCTTCAGCTCCCTCTCCTCACCCTGACCCAACGCTGTTTCACAGGTCCTTACCCGTCAAGACCCCCTCACCCCACAGCCGGCCAGATGGTGGCCTCGGATGAGCAGGCTCACCTCCAGGTCACCTTTCTGGACTCAAGCTCTTCAGCCTTCGGCTGTGGGGTCCCCAAGTGAGACCCCCGGCGTCTCTTGACCCTGACTCTGCCCATGACCTGACTCCGGTTCTTCCCAGCCCCGTTGCTGTCCAAGCTCTGCGCGTGACAATCATTTCTCAAAGTTGCCTCATCCAGCGTTTCCACGGGGAGTCAAATGTGGTCCCCATCAACGTGTGGTGAGCTTTAAACAAATACTCAATGCCTCACAGTAACGTTCACCAGATAGAGCTCCCAGGGAACGGGTGAAAACTCCGAGTAGATGAGAATGTGGTTTCCAGCATGAGTCTTTTAAGTGCATAAGTATCTTGATGAGTGGTAAAAGAACCCCAAGTGTTTATTTTACTTTTCCCTCAACTCCAGTTGAAGACTTCTGGCCTATAAACCATGAAGATGCAAATTACTGTGGCCATTTTGTGGGCTTTCCTATTATAAAAACCGCTTGTTTTCATGGTGGTTCCACATTGTGCTATTTTGAAATTTTAGGTGAAAAACTTGATGAACTCCCAGTGTTCCTTTTCCTGCCAGTGGAATTTTGCTGGTCTTGGAATCAGCCATGGATCCATACACTTGGGGAAACCACATGGAAGCAACCTAGAGTGTGTCTCGTGGCCCGCTGTGGCCAGGTCTGGTTGTCGCAGCTGGGGGCCTGCAGTAAGGGGGCAGAGAGGACTTCCCGAGGGTCCCTGGGAGCTTACTGTAGACTCCCACAGCTCCATATGTGCTCTGAGGACAGCAGCGTCAACATCAGCTGCTAGAAATGCGGGCTTAGGGCCGATGTGGCATAGTAGGTAAAGCTGCTGCCTGCAACATATGGGTGTTAGTTCGAGACCCGGCTGCTCCACTTCTGATCCAGCTCCCTGCTAATGCACCTGGAAAAGCAGCAGAGGATGGCCCAAAGTGCTCGGGTTCCTGTACCCATGTGGGAGACTTGGAAAAAGCTCCCCGCTCCTGGCTTTGGCCTGGCCCAGCTGTGGCTACTGCAGCCATCTGGGGAGTGAATCAGTGGATGGAAAATCTCTCTGGGGCCGGCACTGTGGCACAGTGAGTTAATCCTCTACCTGTGTTGCCAGCATCCCTTATGGGTGCTGGTTCAAGTCCCAGCTGCCCCTCTTCCTATCCAGCTCTCTGCTATGGTCTGGGAAAGCAGTAGAAGATGACCCAAGAACTTGGGCCCCTGCACCCGCGTGAGAGACCTGGAAGAAGCTCCTGGCTTCAGATCGGCTCAGCTCCAGCTGTTGTGGCCATCTGGGGAATGAACCAGCAGAGGGAAGACCTCTCTCCCTCTCTGCCTCTCCTTCTCCCTCTGTGTAACTCTACCTTTCAAATAAATAAATAAATCTTATTTATCATGCCTAAGAGGCGTGTCCTTCAGCAGAGGTCAATGTCAATGGGGTCAAAGAGCAAGCAGGACCCTGCCTCCCCTTCCATTCCTTCCATTTGTGAGAACTTGAGCGTCAGCATTCCGTGCCCTGTGTACCTACCCATACTGTAAAGGACCTCTGGCCCAAGGTTCCTTAACCCATCAAATCTCAGCTCCTTCTCTGTTTCATCATCCTTTGTTGATATAGTCGGGCATTACCCAAACCCTTCATTATCCCAGCATTGTTTATAACCAAACGGGTCACTCATGAAGCTTCCTTCTCTGTCTATTAAGTGGTTTGATGTTTGGTTATTTTACTTCTTACTGGGTCTTTTTCCACAAGGGAGGTGAAGGAGATGAGAGGGAGAGTAAGACTTCACCATGGCTTATTTGTGTGGTTCAGGTAAGTCAGGAAAACAGTCTTCCCCACCCCCAAATGCCTCTTGGTCTGATTCAGTTTGCATAATCAAGGATGCCATACAGAACGCAGACAAAGCTTTGGGGATTTGTCTGGCTTGCACTCTGGTCCTTATTCTGGGACCAACTTTGAGAGCCATTGTTTTGGGATCTGAGGAAGAATTCTAGTTGTGCTAATCACCACAAAGTCGAGTGATCGCTTCCTACCTTCTCTTTATAGTGGTGTTCTCCCACAGTCTTGGTAGACTGCCACGTAACAGACATTCGTAGCTGGGGTTTCTGTGATACCTTGTTAACTCTGCATTGTATCAAAAGCAGCCAGGAGTATGGTGTAAGCAAATGCTGAGCCTGGTCCTGGGGTGCTTCGTTGAAGAGGCAGGCAGGATGGGGTCCACGGGCCTTGATTTGCTGGTCTCAGCTCTACAGTTCCAACACTCGGGCATCTATGCAAGGGTTTCTTTGTGTTCATCTAACTTTGTGTTCTTTGGGCTTTCTGAATCTGAGGATTGATAATGTCCATCCATTCTGCAAAATTCATAGTGATTCTCTTTATCGCCTCTTCCGTCCTGTTCCCATTATCTATTCTTGCAGCTCTGGTTTGGTAATAGGAGGGAACTTCAAAAAGATCATGGGAAACTGGAGTTGAAAGTATGATTACTTTGGTTTAAAAAAAAAGTTTTAAAGTCCATGCTTAGCTTTTTCATAATATTCATTTTCCACATATCAGGAAAGAAATTGCCCCAAAATAAACTTAAACTTTTAATTCCATTTCCTACACATTTTGGAAGTACCTTTCTATGTTGCACTATCTCACTGTATCCTGCACTCCTCTTAACTGCTTTTATATTTTCTATTTATGTCTTTCCTACTGCATTTATATCTATTTTTCATTGCTTGCAGTACTTTTTGGTTCCTTATCAAATATGACTAATGTATTTTTAAAATTTTTATTTACTTATTCGAGAGGCAAGCAGACAGAGAGCTCCTACCTGCTGGTTCACTCCCCAAATGCCCACAATGGCTGGGTGTGGGTCGGGGCTGGAACCAGGAGCAGGAAACACAATCAGGGTGTCTTACCCCACATGGGTAGCAGAGATCCAATGACTCAAGGCATCACTACTGCCTTCCAAGGTCTACATTAGCGGGAACCTGTAGCCAGGAGCCAGTTTGGCATCGGACCCAGGACTCCAATGTGGCATGCAGACCCCTTTCTGACATACGTGAGAGTTTTTATATCATACGTACATAATCACCTTATTTTTTCCTTTAATTATTCTCATGAGGACTTATTTCATATTAGTTGTTGATATTTCCAGTATTTATGATCTTTACAGGTCTAATTCTGCAATTTATTATTTCTCTTGATTTTCATCCATGGGGATTTGTTTCTTCAGGACTTGCTGAATTTTGATCCTAAGTTCTTTCTTAGAACTGTAGGTGCAGTCGGGTGCTGGGGGCCCCGGGGGGCACTCCCAACCTGGTGTCGCTCTATGTAAATCGGTGGCTTTGGAGACACCCACGTAGTGTGAATTTTTTCTTGCTGTTAGTCCTCATAGGATGCTTTTCTTTGCAGCTCCGCCCAGAGCCAAGATGGTGGCATGCGAGTCTCCTCCTGGGTCCCTCTGGAGGGCAGGTTCTTTTTCTCTGGTTCAATTCTTCAAGACGCTGCTCTCCCGGGGTCTGGCCCCCAGTCGTCTCCTCGCCCTGGCTGTCCCTGGTGCCTGCTTAGCCAGTTAAAGCCTGGGCAAGACCACTAAGACACAGCCCACGTGCTCCTTGGCTGCCTTTGCCTTCAGCGTCAGCTTGCTTCTCTAGATGAATGCCTTCTCAAAGTTTCTGACCCCCTAGGGAAGCTCTTGTGCTGGTTCCATGTCAGCTAGGCTTCAACAAGATTATATTCATGAACTTTCATCTCCAGCAATCTTGGTGGCCTGTGGAGTGGTGTCACTGCATTGCGGGGGTCCCACTGGTTAGCCGCTTCCCACTTCTGCTTTCACATCTCTGAGTGGAGAGGACAACAGAACACCCCCTCTTTGTTTATGCATAAATGCATCAGTGATTTTTTTTTTGTTCTCAGAATTCATATTGTTCTATGTTCAAAAAGTTTGTGGAAAATGGAGTTAGATTAGTTTATTCTGGTACAGAAAATTTTGAAATTCATGCATGTGGAGGATCTTCAAAAAATTGATGAAAAACACATAATGAATCAAATATGCATGGATGTCAACATGCTTGTGCACCAGAATAAAATTTGTCTTTTTTTAAAAAAAAGATTTATTTAATTATTTGAAAGGCAAAGTTACAGAGAGAGAGAGAGGTCTTCCATCCACTAGCTCACTCTTCAGATGGATACAAAAGCCAGAGCTGCGCAGATCTGAAGCCAGGAGCCAGGAGCTTCTTCCTGGTCTCCCACGTGGGTGCAGGGGCCCAAGGACTTGGGCCATCTCCCAGTGCTTTCCCAGGAGCATTAGCAGGGAGCTGGTTCAGAAGTGGGGCAGCTGGGACTTGAACCAGCACCCATAAGGGATGCCGGCGCTGCAGGCAGCAGCTTTATCCACTACGCCACAGCACAAGCCCCTAAAATTTGTCTTTTAATTCCACTTCCCGTGAACGTCCTTGAAATACTCTTGAGCTGTCCCTGAGCACTTTGGGGAACAGGCTTGGGACACGCTCTTCAGACTTGATGGAGGCAACGATAAACATCAAACGTACAAGATCTCCCTTAAAAGACCCGTACAGAATTTGCAGGCCTACCATTTGCAGTCTGCCATTTTCCCGCATGCTCGGAAGCCCTCCTGTTGCTGAGGCACAGAGGTGGGACAATGCTTGTTTAAGGAACGCATCCTCTGACTTCCAGCCCGTGCCAGATCTGCCCCCAGCGCCCTCAACCCAGGGCAATGTCCTGGTTGCTCCTGGAGCACTACAGAGGAAGGGTTTTCAGATCATGAAACATCAAATCAAGAACTCATGAAAGTAACTTTCACGCGTGTGGAACGTGGTTCCTAAATAGAACTCGGCGCTTTGTGAAAGCTGAAGCAATGGGTAGACTGCACAGGAAGCCTTCTGCTCTCAGGGGAAATGCGTTTCGGGAAGACGCCAGGAGCCTGTATAAATTTTCCACATTCTTGAGTTGGGGAATTCTGGAAGAATCAGGAGTGCCATCCCAGGAGGGTTGGAAGTGCCTTCTGCATGTGAACAAACAGCTTTGTGAAAAATCGAGTTAGGCAGAAATGCTAAATTTAAAAAGAGTCTGTGCAGTTTGGCAGTTTCTTACAAAACTAAACATAGTCTGCTCCCACCACCCAGCCCTCGGTCTCCATAGCCTGTA
This sequence comes from Sylvilagus floridanus, assembly GCA_949820135.1. Lineage (NCBI taxonomy): Eukaryota > Metazoa > Chordata > Mammalia > Lagomorpha > Leporidae > Sylvilagus > Sylvilagus floridanus. The sequence continues at coordinate 10,658,691 of OX463244.1, read as the reverse complement.
CTGAGAGGAGAACCCGCGTCCACACACAACCCTGCACGGCCATGTGTACGGCAGCTTTGTCAGTCATTGCCAAAGCCTGGAAGCAACTGCAAGGTGAACGAATCCATGGACTGTGGCACCTCCGGACAGGGGAATATTACTCAGTGGATAAAAAGAAATGAGCTCCCAAGCCATGAAAAGACATGGCGGGAGCCTGAATGCACGTGATTCCATGAAAAGTGCCCATATGGAAAGCGTGTATGTTATATGATTCCAAGTACGAGACACACTGGAAAAGGCGAGGACAGGAAGAAGATCAGTGGTGGCCAAGGGTTTAGCCAGAGGGAAGGACGAAAAGGCTGATCTTGGAGGACCTGGGGACGAGTGACACTCCTCCATATGACACTGTAGTTGTGGCTACATGTCATTATGCGTTTGTCCAAACCCACAGAACATTCAACACCAAGAGGGGACCTACGGATTTGGGATGATGATGATGTCTCGGTGTAGGGTCAATGGTTGTCACAAATGACCCCTCTGGTGGGAGATGTTGACAGTGGGAACTCTTTGTACTTTCTACTCAATTTTGCTGAGAACCTAAAACCAGTCTAAAAAAGTAAAGTGTAAATAAAGTGTATATAAATATTAAAAAAAAAAAAACCAGGGCTTGAAAAACGTAATGAGGTCAAACAAACCTCGGTGGCTCCTTTGGAGTCGCTGTTACCTGCTGGGAAAATGCCAGCTCTGAGTCCCACACAGGCGCCTGCTCCCCCCTGTGTCCCTGCCTCGCTGGGGACCTGGTCTGGAGCCCACGGACGGAGGCAGGAGCACTGGCTGTCGGGGCCTGGTGGGTGTGCAGGGCGGCGAGGCTCTCCTGGAGCAGCCTTACTGTGGAGAGGGGGGAGGGAAGCATCTCCTGCCTTCTCCTAGGTTGTGGGGGATGCTGGCCGCGAAGGCTGGTGTCAGGCAGACACCTGCACCTCTGTGAGTTCTCAGGGAGAGCTGGGAGAGACCCCAAGGGCAGCTGCAAGATCTCACCTCCGCCATCTCCTGATTTGTTGTAAAGCAAACAAACAAAAAACAAAGTTACTGGTTGGTGGAATTAAAAGGTGAGGTTATTTTGATGCAAGATGTTGAAACTCACAAGTAGCTTTTTTTTTTTTAATTAGACAGGCAGAGTTAGTGAGAGAGAGAGAGAGAGACAGAGAAAAAGGTCTTCCTTCCATTGGTTCATCCCCCAAATGGCCACCACAACTGGTGCTGCACCAATCTGAAGCCAGGAGCCAGGTGCTTCTCCTGGTCTCCCATGCGGGTGCAGGACCCAAGGACTTGGGCCATTCTCCACTGCCTTCCTGGGCCACAGCAGAGAGCTGGACTGGAAGAGGGGCAACCGGGACTAGAACCTGGTGCCCATATGGGGTGCTGGCACCACAGATGGAGGATTAGCCAAGTGAGCCACTGCACCAGCCCTACAAGTAGCTTTTTCATAACATGCGTTTTCCATGAGCTTTTTGACCATCCCTCACGCGCTTGGCTTTCAAAAATACTTTGCTCCAAAGAAACTTATTTTAAAATTCCATTTCCATGACTTCTTTGACATATGCTCATACAGGAGCAAATGCACAGATGTGCACATGGGGACAGGGTACGCATTGGTACATGCGTACCCAGCGCGTACACGTGTTGACCCGTGTGTGTGCGCACTTGGACTTCATAGCTGTTGTAGACACACAAGCAGATGATGGAGGAAGCTTGAGTACAAGCAGTAGCTGCTGAAAAACACGCTCTCTGTAGAGCCCGGGGAGCTGACTGTTCCAACACAGCCCCCCGGGAACGCGAAAGCCTTCCAGAACAATCGGCCCTGCCCCTCCATCACTCAGCTGCAGCCCTGTCTGGATCTGCAGCTCCCAGTATGGTTTCTGGCAAAGGCACGTGTGTGTTCATCCGGCTGCCTGCAGGTGGCTCTCCACCTGCGCCTCTTCCTGGGCCAAGGCAGGTTGTAATTTAGTTCTGGCTGTCACTTTACGACACTCACTTCCCCCTCGTGACACTGGAGGTCTTTGGGGGCCAGAGCACGCTGCCCTTGGCTGCCTGAGAGGACCCACGACAGAAGCAGAGAAGGGATTGACTCACGCTCAGCCACGGGAGCGCTTGTGTGTCTGTCCCCAGTGGCATTGACCTCCCAACTTGGAGCTTTTCTGAGTGTTACATAAGCTGCTGGGGCACTGGGGGAAGGAAGCCATTCTCAGTCGTTGGGGACACTTCTGCCCTGAGGCCGTGCAGGGGGAGGATCCCCTAAGTGGAAACAGGCCCGTGTTCACATCGGCTGAACGTAGAAAAAAGCTCAACCGAGGGCCTGAAACCCACAGAAAATTAACCAAAACAGCACCTTTCAAGTTTAACAAGGACTTTATGTTGAAAACCTTCTGGTACCCATAGACTAATTTAAAGGCTCTGCTGTTGAGTTACAAAGAAGAAGGCTTTCAGTGCTTCCATTTATTTCAAATTCTCTGCTTTGGATGCAATAGAATTACTCTCTTTTAAAATTATCTTACGGAGCCATTGTGCATCTGTTGTAGATGGGATGATGGCTGCACAGGGACGGGAGCGCCCCAGTCCCCAGAACTTGTGGGTGTGTGACCTCACGTGGTGAACGGGACTTTGCAGCTGTGATGAAGCGGAGGATCTCGGGACAGGGAAGGAATTCTGGATTCCTGGGGTGGGCCCAACGTGAGCGCAAGAGTCCAGGAGACATGGAAATGGGGGCAGAGAAGTTAAAGACAGAGATGGGGACGGGGAGGCAGAGGACGGAGGGATTCCCGTTGAAGACAGAGGAAGAAGGGGTAACCAGACGGGGAACTCAGGTGTCAGGAGTTTCCCTTGGCCTTTGAGTCAGACGGAAGGGCAGTGGGCATTCAGTGTCAAGCGGTTGGAGCAGGTGCACAGCTGGGTCTTGAGCCATGAGAAGGAACACAGTCTCATCAACACCTTGATTTCAGGGTCTCTTAAGTCACTAAGACACAGGAAACCAACTCTGTCTACTGCCTGCTAACCTGAAAAAAATGACAGACACCCTGCAGAGCTCCCGTGGACCTTGCTACGGCTTCCCTGCCCGCCTTCCTCCACCCGGGTGAGCGAACGCTGTGAGTTGCCCATACCTTTGCCGTGTTGTAATCTAACTGTATCCAGGGACAAGCATCCTCGTCCATCTTTGCTGGGGACTATCCCGCCATAGAGTCCTTCGTAGGATTGCCACAGCAAGATGCCGCAGACTGAGTGGCTGAACCAACAGAAATGCGTTGTCTCGCAGTTCTGGACGCTGAAGTACAAGATCAAGGAGTGGAAGGGTTGGTTTCTCGTGAGGCCTCTCCTCTTGGCTGGCAGGTGGCTGTCTTCTCTCCATGTTCTCCTGTGGACTTTCCTCTGTGTACACATCCCCGTTGTCTCTGCGTGTCCAAAGTGCCACCTCTTACGTGGACACCAGTCACATTGGATTAGGGGTCCCTCTGACAGCCTCATTTCAGCTTGATCATTTTTAGAAGGCCTAATGGCTACCCATGTTTCTGGGGTACTAGGGAGGAGGGCTTCCACATATGACTTCCGGAGGACGCATTGCAGCCCATCACAGCTCCATGTGTACACGTGGAAGAGGTTTGTGAAGGCCAAGTTTATAGGCTGCATTGCTTACGTGGAGCATCAGGGCCATTCTCTCTCTCTCTCTCTCTCTCTCTCTCTCTCTCTCTCTCTCTCATTAAAGATTTGTTTTATTTATTTGTAAGTCAGAACTGAGAGAAAGAGATAGAGAGAGGGAGAATCTTCCATTCTCTGGTTCACTCCCAAAACTGCCACAACAGCCAGAGCTGGGCCAGGCTGAAGCGAGGAGCCAGGAGCCTCTTCCAGGTCTCCTACACGGATGCAGGGGCCCAAACACTTGGGCCAACCTCTGCTGCTTTCCCAGGTGCATGAACAAGGAGCTGGATCTGAAGCGGAGCAGCCAGGACTCAAAGGGCACCCAAATGAGATGCCAGTGCTGCAGCCAGTGGCTTAACCCATCAGGGCCAGTCTCTGTACCCCTGTGCCTACACTCAAGTGCACTACAGTGTGGATTAACTGGAACAGTATCACTTGGTCACCTTCTGGTGCGCAGGAAATATGTTCCAGAGATCATTAAACTAGAAGGAGGACAAGTTAGCTCCTGGGCGGCAGAAACACTGTCAGACAAGTCTTATGGTCTCAGGAGAGTGGAAAAGTGGCAGGAAAGGGCATATAAATGTGATTAGAGCCCTACCTCACACTATGCACCTTACACGTCCACCATTAGACCTAGATGGGAAAAATACATGGCAAAAACTACTAAAGAATGTCCAAGACAATAGCTATATGCTCTTAGAATAGAGAAAAGAAGAATTTTTAAAGAAACAGTTCATACACTAAATAGATATATTCAAGTATTTACAAATTCAAAATCCTCTACCAAAAGCATAAAAACTTCTGTTGGCAAAAGATTAACAAGCAGACTGGGAGACGCACGAAGTCGACCAAGGATTAGTATTGAGAACACAGAATAAGAAAAATACAAGTAGAAAAAAATGAGTTAATTGCCAGAAGAGGAAATGTGAATGCCAATAAACAAACAAAAAAGATGTGCAAGCTCGCGGCGCAAACGCAAGGAGCAGAAGGCCGTTCCCCAGCCGCTCTGCGGGGCAGCCGGGACAGCCAGGCTACCTCAGCCGTCGGCGCAGCGACAGGGGAATGCCATTCTCATAAACTGTTGCTGGGGGACAAACCACTGCAGGCGTCTTGGAAAGACACTGGCTGGTATCAAGGAAAACGGAAACTGTGCCTGCCCTGTGGCTTAGCAGTTCTGCTTTGAGAAACACACTGAATGATTTGCCTGTGTGGGCCCATACAAGCAGTGTTTATCATGGCAGAAAGAAAGATAACTGAACCATCCCTTAATCTAGGAATAAATAAATAAAATGTGTTTCCCCCCCATGACAAAATACCACACAACAGTTAAAAGTATAAACAAAATTGATATATATCAGCACTGATAGATTTTCTTTTAAAAAAGATTTATTTATCTATTTCTTTTCATTGTATTTGAAAGGCAGAGCTAGAGACAGACAAAGCTCTTCTGTCTACTGGTTCACTTCCCCAAACACCCACACGAGCCGGAACTGGGCCAGAAGCCGGGCGCTCCATCTGCCTCTCCAACATGGGTGGCAAGGACCCAAGCAGCCATCACTGCCGCCTCCCGGAGTGCACGTTACAGGAAGCTGGGTTGGGAGTAGAAGCAGCACTTGAGCCCAGGCACTCGGATACCGGGCGTGGACACCGCCCACCCCACCCCTTTTGCACAACAGTACCCAACCCGCACTAACAGATCGTAGAAACGTAGGTGGATGGGACCAGCACTGTGGTGTAGCTGGTAATGCTGCCGCCGGTGATGCCTGATGCCGGCATCCCATGTGAGTGTTGGTTCAAATCCCAGCTGCCCCATTTCCAATCCAGCTTCCTGCTAATGTGCCTGAGAAAGCAGTGGAAGATGGCTCAAGTACCTGGGCCCCTGCCACCCCTGTGGGAGATCCAGCCAAAGCTCCTGGCTCCTGGCTTCAGCCAGCCCCAGCCCTGGCTGTTGCGGCCATTTGGGGAGTAACCAGTGGATGAGAGATCTCTCTTTCCTTCTCTGTTTCTTCCTCTTTGTCTCTGTAACTCTGATTCTCAAATAAATAAATCTTTAAAAAAAAAACCAAAAGGATAAATTGGAGTGTAGCAAGCAAGGTACTGGTGAACAGGACATACATAGACATGTCCTTGTGAAAGCCGCACAGAACAGTGTGTGTCGTGTTTGGGTGGCTGCCTGGGATGTTCTAAAGGAGTGAAAGGACCATGAGCATGCAGTCCCTGGGGCAGATGCAGAGGGGAGTGGGCGGGTGGGCGTGGAGGGGACTTCGTGGTTCAGGGACATCTCTGATGCCTGTGCTGACCTAGCGCCCGTTATTCCTCCCTCCCCCCCAGAGACTCCCTCTCTTCTTTCCTTATTCCTTTTGTTCTCTTCTCAAAAGTTGACAAGACGCTGATATGTGGAGCAGACACTGGTACAGAGGTTAAGGTGCTGGCTGGGAGGATCCCACATCCCATTTTGGGGTGCCTGAGTGAGCCCCGGCTCTGCTCTGAGTCCAGCTTCCTGCTAACCCTGGGTGGCATCCACTGATGGCTCAACCAGGTTGGGTCCCTGCCACTCACATGGGAGATCCAGACTGAATTCTTGGTTCCAGCTTTGGCTTGGCCCAGCCCTGACTGTGGACAGCTGGGCAGTGAACCAGCAGATGGGAGCTGTCTGTCTCTCATTCTTTCAAATAAAATACACAAATAATTAGCTTTCAAAAATTAACATGTGTTCATTCTAAAATGAGTTTCAGTTACCCCTTTTATCTTATTGTAACTTTTAAATTCCGGAAAGCCGAAGTCAAACAAAAATCCTGGTGTTGATACAAGTAAAATCATAAACTTTAAAGTTCTACTAAAGGAAGATTTGGACAAAAATAATCTCAAAAAGATTATCTTTGCATATGCTGTGTTCCAGGGAGGGGGCCAATTTCTGTAGCTGCTCAGAGTTGGAAGCTCACACTGGCTTCAGAGCCAGAAGGAAACACGGCAAACACTCAGAGTCGTGGCCCCTGGTCCCCTGGAAACTCCCCTGGGAGCCTCTCGTTTCAGCCCCACTGTCCCCAAGCAGCTCAAATGTGGTCGGGAAATTCTTCCTTATTTTAGAGAAGACTCCTCTTTCTGGCCAAGGCATTCTGTTCCTTTGAGGAGGCTCCATGCCTTGGTTCTGTTTCTGGAGCAACACAGAGACTAAATCCAGTGCTCCTGTGGCAGGACTGTCCATCATGCTGTTAAGATGGCTCCCCTCCAATCATACGTGTTTCTGTCTAAGGGCAGAGAGGGCTTTCTATGTCAACTCGAGCGTGTGAGCCTCACATGGAGATGGCACCGTAAAAGATCACAATAGCTGGGAAATTCGACTTGGAAGATCCTCTTTGATGAGGTGGAGGGAACTAACCCGAGAACACAGAGAGACAAGCTCCTGTTAGGTGGTGACTTTTTCTCTGGGCTGGGAAGCAAAGGATGGATCCCTGCCTAGGAGGGAGAAGTACATAATTGATGACCAATCCTCATCAGCCTAGAAAAGGCCAAGATGTGAATGGAAACCTGAAGCCACACTAAAACCTGAGAGCTCAGTAGACATCGGAGGGAGCCCATTACCTCCCTATTAACGGCCTTGCATATTTTATAGAGGACTTGCGATGCCTTGCCAATTTCAGCACCAAGGTGGGCAAACAACGGGATCGTCAAGATGACACAACTGAGCTGGATGTGAAGGTGGGTCTCTAGAGACACCTGCCCACTGGGCTGGTGCTCATTGGCTGGCTTCCTCCCACCTGCTTGAGAAGTAACCAATGGGCAGGAAAGGCTGCCAGCACTCAGTCCTGGGAGACGTACTGGTCCACGCTGCCTGTGTTCCCCGAGAGGCAAGCTGTCTTTGTGGGGAAAAGGCAAGGGGAAGAGAGGGCAGTGAGCTCACGTTCCCGCTGTTGGTAGTGGGACAGGGACTCAAACTCAGCTTCCCGGGGCTCCAGTGTCCTTCTGTTTGTTTTCCTTTGTTTTAAGCCTCGCTGCTCTCACAGTGACTACATAAGCATCAAAAGCCACATGAAAAATCTCACACGCCTGGCATTAGCCTTGCAAAATGGACTCTGGCTGCCTTGCAGGTGTGCCTGGTGGAGCGGCCGTCCTTCCCACGGCTGCAGCCAATGTGGCCCCGGGTGCTCTGCCCCAGGATGCTGCAGGGTGTCCCTGGTCCTCCTTGACAAATGCCTTTGTTTGCTCTGAAATGACATTGTATGCACTTTGCCCTTGCTTTCATGACCTTGGACACAGAAGAGAGAAAAGGAGAAAGGGCATGGGGGAAGGGAGGGCTTATTTTTTCTGCATTTTGGGGTTCCCTGAAAAAGTTGCCCCTTCTTAAAGGGGCTCAGGTGTTCTGAGTCAGCAGAGGGGGTACCAGCATCCTGTCCCCCTCTCCCCGTGGTCCCTCCTCCTCGGCCCCGTCTTTGGGGAATGTTCCCTCGTTCAGACGCCGTCTTCCGCCCCCACCTGCTGCCATCTTTTCCACAGGCCACTTCCGGTGTATCTTCTGCTGCACAACTTTCCTCGTGTCCTTGCAGACTTCACGCTCCTCCTCTCAGTGGTGATCCATTTCCGACTCCCGACAGCTCCCAAGTGGGCACAGCCGTCTCCAGATGGAAAATCCCAGGCAGCATCCCTACACCGGGGGTGTGTGTATGTGTGTGTGTGTGTGTGTGTGTGTGATCACCTATACTGGAAAACAATCATTTCGCAACCTTCCCCTACTGCCCTCTCTGGCCCAGGGCTATATATTTATTTGTTTTTGACTAGGGGGTGCATAAAAATCAGTTTTGTTTAGAGGATTTCACAACACTCCTTGACATTTTTGGAGATCCGATGGAGAAAGATTGAAGGAGGGATGGAACCGGGGGACCTGTAGCGGCCCTGCCCGTGTCTGTGGGGCTTTTCCGCCCGGTTGTGCAAACACGGTCTGGTGGGATCCAGACGCAAGGGCTGCAGGGAAGAATTTTTCTGTTTGCCAAAAAGCAGCAGTGTGGGAGGGTTCAAGAGACTACAGAATCACATTTCTCCGCTCAGCACTGCGGAAAGTTGTACAGGGAAAGGATGAGACCAACTCCAAGTGTATCACCTGGACCCACTACAGCCAGAGAGGAGACGAGATTTCAGCCACGCTGCTGGGATGCACGAGCTAACTCACTGCAGGAGTTTTGCTTTGTCTTTCTGCTGCCTTTGCTTCCACCACGTAACTGCCTAAACTAAGCAGTGGTGATTACCCAGCTCCTTAGCTCGTGGGTTACTACACTTTGAACCTGCATCCTTCCATGAAGGGAGCGATAAAGCCAAGAAGAAGCTTCTAGATTGGGATGGCTGAATGTCAGCCCCAACTCTGCCCCTAGCATTTCAGGTGCATGACGATGGCCTGCTTTCTGCAGTACTTAAGAAATTTGCTCTCCACAACTCCAACCTCAGCAATTATAAAAAACGTATTGGAAGTGTTCTACATAGTTTTGAACCTGAAAATATGCCCATATATTTTAAACAACCCCAAAGGGATCAAGAATGAGAAATGACTGGGCTGGACGACAGGCAGCCTGGAACCAAGGACCCGAAGTGGAGTGTGCCAATGTCAAATGATTGGATGGAGTTTCTGAGCAAGAATCAAGTATTTTCGGCCTCCAGCATTTGGGCAAATTATTTTAGCAGGGACTCAGTGTGGCACTACAGACAATAATTTGTTTTCTCAAAGACCAAAGTCAGAAATCATGTTGGCGGGATGTTTTCCTTCTAATTAAGGACTTCACCATTTCTTTAAGAGTCTGCCTGAACTCCAGGAGCCCAGGAAACAGGGCTCTGTATCTTACAAATGTTCTTAAGACACAAAGAATTGCTTAGCAATTGATCGGTGGTCCCCAGCCCCAGATGACTTCCACATCTATGAATCCTAAGCCAGAGGAGACAAGAAGCGGCAGAACAGAAGGGTATGCTTGGAGAGGCCCACAGAGAATTGTAAGTTATGGGAACAAGGAAGAAAATAAGGCATGTTGATTAGAAACATCAGGACGAATTGGCATTGGTTTTGCTGCCCAATAGAAAAATTGTCTCGAGTTTGCTTCCAACAGATGCACAGCATGGTGAGGGTGCAATTGAACTGGATTCCAGGTTCAAATTTAGGTTTGGAAATGAAGTGTGGGAAGGTATGCCTCATTGCACAGAAACTAAACAACTTTCTGAACGCTCTTACGTAAGGCATCCCGCAGACATGGGTCCGACTGGAGGATCCAGGAGCTGTGGGCTCAGATAAACATTTTTTCTTGCATTGGGGTTTTCATGTATGCTTAGCCTTTGTTTTCTTCATTTACTGATGTGTTTTCATATCTTCCCCCTGTGAGTCTCTGCAAGCCCCTTTTGTTCTGGATCGATCTGCTCGTGTCTTGAGATTTTCAACACAGCCCTTGGGGGAGAAGTTGCTCTTGCATGGCCGTGGAGTGTTAAAGCCCCATTCGGTCCGGAAGCTGCAGCTGATAGTGCTCTTTAATGTCCTACAAAGCCACAGCACATTCAAGAGCCAAATGAATATTTTATTTCTCCATGTAAATGAAGAGTTGGTTAGCGTCATTGCTTTCCTACCATATTCTTTTTTAAAAAAAAAATCATTTATTTTTCTTTTATGTGTTAGAGAGCGAGAGGGAGAGAGAGAGAGAGAGAGAGAGAGAGATAGAGAGACCTTCCATCTCCTGGTTACTCCCCAAATGCTTGCAACAGCCCAGGCTATGTCAGGATGAAGCCAGGAGCCCAGAACTCGATCTGGGCTCTCACGTAGGTAGCAGGAACCCAAGTATTCCAACCATTGTCTGCTGTGTGTTCAACAAGGTTCCAATTGGGCTAACTCTCCTGAGCTCTCTTTCTCCTCCCTCCCTCCCTTCCTTCCTTCAGGAAAGAGAACACAACGTCTCCTTTCTCTGGGAGGATCCCCCACCTTCCCTGGGACTCCCCTGGTTTCCTTCCTAGAACCATCCACATCATCTTGCTCTCTTCTTCAGTGTTGTCTCTGTCTCAGCAACACTATATCTCTTATCTCTTTCCCTCGTGTCCATAACAGAGTTGAAAAGCTGCTTTTATCAGGCTAAAGAAAAATGCGACCAGGGCCAGTGTTGTGGTGCAGTTGGGTTAGCACTGTCTGCAGCTCCGGCACCCTCCATGGGTGCTGAGTCGAGTCCTGGCTGCTGAATGTCCAACACAGCTCCCTGCTAATATGCTTGGGAAAGTGGCTGAGGATGGCCCGAGTGCTTGGGCCCTGCACTGGGAGACCTGGAGGCAGATCCTGGATCCTGGCTTCAGCTTGGCCCAGCACCAGCCAACTCTCTCTCTCTCTCTCTAATTCTGACATAAATAAAATAAAATAAATTCCCTCCTAATCTACTTCCATCTCCCAGTATTTGAATCCTTAAAAGAAAAAAAAGAAAAAAAGTGCTACCGCTTAAAAAGGATCAGGTACTTTAATAAGGAATGTTATAGAAGAAATGATAATGGTATGGAAGAAATGGCAATGCCTTGTAAGTGTTTTTAAAATGTTTGGAGTTGTTGGCCAGAACCGCGGCTCAATAGGCTAATTCTCTGCCTGCGGCGCCGGCACACCGGGTTCTAATCCCAGTCGGGGCGCCAGATTCTGTCCCGGTTGCCCCTCTTCCAGGCCAGCTCTCTGCTGTGGCCTGGGAGTGCAGTGGAGGATGGCCCAAGTGCTTGGGCCCTGCACCCCATGGGAGACCAGGAGAAGCACCTGGCTCCTGCCATCGGATCAGCGCGATGCGCCGGCTGCAGCGGCCATTGGAGGGTGAACCAACGGCAAAGGAAGACCTTTCTCTCTGTCTCTCTCTCACTGTCCATTCTGTCTGTAAAAAAAAAAAAATGTTTGGAGTTGTTAACATTAGAGAAAAAGAGAGATTCCTGGGGCTGGCACTGTGGTGTAGTAGGTTAAGCCTCCATCTGTGGCACCTGCATCCCATATGGCGCTGGTCCAAGTCCCAGCTGCTCCACTTCCGATCCAGCTCTCTGCTGTGGCCTGGGAAAGCAGTAGAAGATGGGCCAAGTCTTTGGGCCCCTGCACTTGCATGGGAGACCCAGAAGAAGCTCCTGGCTCCTGGCTTCAGAGGCCCCGTTGCAGCCATGTGGGGAGTGAGCCAGTGGAAGGAAGACCTTTGTCTGCCTCTCTGTAACTCTACCTTTCAAATAAATAAATACATCTTTAAAAAATAGATTTCAGATACAAATCAAGATTTTTGTAGATTTCTCCTGCGGGAATTGTAGGCCGACAGCCCTGAGACGCTGCAGAGGCCCGGCCAAGGAGGCCTCGCTCCATGGGTTCACGCTGCACATCTCACACCCTGCGCCTCCTCGGCAGTGTGACTGCAGCCCTCTCCATCAACAGACAGCGCGCAAGCCTCCGCCCCTTGAACATAGCCCATTGGCTGCAGAATGCAAGAGAAGAAGCGCTCCGTGACTTCTGAGGCTAGGAGAGGCGAGCCTCCGCAGCTGCTGCCGGCTCTTAGAGTGCCCATTTGCTTTCTAGTTAATTAGTTTGCGAGAGAGGGCTCCCATCCACTGGTTTGCTACCCAGATACCCACAGTAGCCAGATCTGGGCCAGACCCGAAGCTAGGAGGCAGGAGGATGGTTCGAGTCTTCCACATGGGTGGCAGGAACACAACCTGAGTCCAGCCATTGTCTGCTGCCTCCTCTAGTGCTCACTAGCAGGCAGCTGGAGCCTAAGCGGAGCCGGGACCGGAGCCAGGCGCTCAGGTGTGGGATGCAGGGATCTGAGTGCCATCTGCACTGCTGTCCGAGGGTCCACATTAGCAGAGGCTGAGAACAGAAGCCAGGTGCTCTCTCAGAGCCCAGCCACCATGCTGGGAGGAAGCCCAGGCAATGCCGAAGGGCCACGTGCAGGCACTCCGGTTGCCAGGCCCAGCTGAGCTCATGAGTGGAGTCTACAAGATGCCCCCTGGTGGAGATTCAGCGGAAACTCAACCCCATCACAGATCAGACAAAACACCAGTGCTGAGCTCTGTCCACATTTTTGGCCCACAGAATCCAGAGCATATTAAAATTGTCTAGATGGTTGAGTTTCGAGGTCTTTTTCTTTTTTTGTTACATAGCAAAAGAGTGTCTTTCTGTTCCCCAGAACATTTAGCGCAGGGCCACTGGCAGAGTGGTTGTACATTATTTTTAATTAAGTGGATCTTAGAGGGTAGAAGACACTTGAAGAGTTCACCTCTTTTATTGTTCCTTCTTGTAGAACACTCACCTTTTAACACTACATTCTAACATGTGAAAACCTGGCAGTCCATTGGAGAGGGGAACCATTTTCTAGAAATAAGGCTTTGAAATATTGCTTACAAAGACAGCACCGGCTACCCACCATTGGGGCAGAAACTCGCTCTGGGCCCTGTGTGGACAGTTTCCTGCCGACGTGGTTGTCTGCAGTTCGTTCCACAGTGGAGACCGGAAGAGAATGAGCCGCCCTTGAACTCTGTCCTTACTGCCCTCTACTGCGTGCAACTGCCTACAGAAACTCTCACCTTTCCCCACCAAAAGCATCCCAACCATCTGGGCAAAGGCTACCTAAAATTCCCCAACATCCATTAAAACCACATGCCAAAGATTCGGAGCCAGGCAGACAAAGGCCCTTGGTTGTTCATGACGTGTTTCTGAATGAATAATTCGCATCACAATTGCGAAGAGGGGGCTGCGTGCGAAATACTTTCCATAAAATAGCTGCAAAGCCTTGATTACAAATGCAGTTCACGTTCCTTGCAGTGACCATAGAGACAAACAAAGGAGAAAATTAGATTGACCTCTAACCCCAACACCTAGAAAATGGCATTGTTAGCAGCTGAGACACACCTTTCTGCTTTGTTTTTATTCACATATATGGAATGAATGATGTTCCAAAGAGCGGATCTTATTGTAACCCCTGTCCTGAAGCACCATATTATACACATTCCCCCCATGTCATTAAATATTCATCTCCAGTAAAATCTTATTCTGTTGTATGAATATGCCATAATTTATGTAATCATCTCCTATTGTCATTTCCAGTTTTTTCTTATTGTCCATGGCAAAGCAATCAGCATTCATCCTTGCCTTACCTTTACACGTGTCCATGGCAGTTTCCTGGGTAACTGGAACAGGATTGCTGAGCCGAAGGTACGATACTGTCAAAGCTTTGGATCCTTATTGCCTAGGTGCTCCTGCATCACGCTCTGACCCGCAGTTTATGGGAGGCTGGTTTCACCAAGTTCACGGATGGTTTGGCAGTCCAGGCTGTCGTATCCCACCATAGCACACCTGTAGAGGACTCCCCTTGCATCCTGACGGCTGGCCGGTGGGGAGGAGTCTCTGAGAAGCTGAGTGACTCCCTTCACGAGAGGAGGACCAGAGAAGTAAGCAATTTCCTTGACGTTGCACAGGGAGTTAGTGGGTGTCTGTCTGACCTTGGCCTGGTCAACACAGTGGCCACTTCTGGGCAGGGTGTGGGGTCAGTAGTTGATGACCATCCTGAGCTTACCTGGTATCCCTGATGCCTCTGATCTTAAAGTATCGCATTCCAGCAACTCCCTACATGGGTCTTGACGGCTTGTGCTGACCGGAGATTCTGCAGCCCTGTAAAACCAGGCCAAGTCCTCTCCACGTTGGCTTCTAAGTAGAATTCTGGGTGTGCCCGGACTCTGACAGTGAACCATGTAAGAGGCTCAGGGAAGGGCTGGTCTGGGGGCAAGAGCAGTGGCCTCTCTGAAGAGCAGGGTGTGCAGCAGTCACGACACACGGTGGCCAGCAGACACGGGCCGCAGTAAACCGAGGGGCGCGTGGCTGTTGTGTGTGGGCTCTGCCACAGTTCTCACAGCAGCAGCCCCAGCGCCCCCTCCCTGGATCATAGGCATTTGGTGTCCCCCAGCCACCCCGACCCTCCTGCCACCGTGGCTCTGTGGTTTCTTTTCTCCCTGACCTCTATGACAGCCGCATGTCTCTCCAGGTTTTCCTCCTACCTCCTTGTGGGTATCTTGGTGTCTCCACTTCCCCCCCTTTTAGTCTTAAATATGTGGCACAAATGTCAGAAATGTTCAGTTTCCATTGTTAAATAGCTAACATCTTTCTTTTTTTTTTTTTTTTTTTTAGTTATTTGAAAGGCAGTTACAGAGAGGGGTTGGGCCAGGATGATGTCAGGAGCCTGAAACTCCCTGCAGGGCTCTCACACAGGCAGCAGGGGCCCAGGTCCTGGACCATCTTCTGCTGCTTTTCCAGGAACTGGACTGGAAGTGGAGCAGCCGAGACTGAACCCAGTGCTTGTCCAGTGTGGCAGTTTGCACCACAATACCAGCCCCTACTGCTCTTACTACATTGTTCACTGCTCTAGAAATGCAGTCCAACCTCCCCACCCTTGGCTGCCTAAGGTCTACCTGCCACCTTGTCATCTCTCCACAGAAGGCTCCCCGGCCACAGTGTCCCTCCGTGGTGTCTTCCTCCTCCCGGCCCTGCCTGGCACGTGCTGCTTGGCCTGTTGTGGGATGTTGACTGGACCAAGGCCTTCTCAGGGGCTGGAGCTTCTGCGACTCCCCCACTGTGTCCCCAGGACAATCACAGTGCTGAACACAGGGCAGGGGCTCATCAGAAGTTCTGTTCACTGACGAATCCCTCAAACAAGGTTTGAGGCTCCCTCAAGGCACAGTTCTGTCTGAAACCTCTGGAGAACCCCAGAGCATAAACGTCTGTGATGCAGAAAGGCCATGTGTACCATGGTGAGAGTGCAGTGTGGTAAGGATGGAGGGGTCATCCTAGAGTTGAGAGTGTGTTTGAAGTCGCGAGAGACCTGTTGAAACCTTCCCATTAGGACATGCTCGGGTGAGCCCTCCGTGGGTCCCCTGTAATAATTCCTCCCTTAACAAAACTTTGGTTTCATTGACTAGGGTGTCTGCCATGAGACAGTCAGACTACCCATGTCTAGAGCCAACCAACTGAATAACTGGCCTCTACTGAGCCCTTAATATGTGTTGAGCATTGGGCTGGGGAAATGAAAATGGAAAGAAGTGAAAATTATTTAAAGAGAAGTGGTTGTCACCGAAGATTTTATAGCCTAGCAGGGGGTCAAGGCACATACACCCCAAATAAGCAGAGGGTGAAAACAAAGGCATACAGCAGAGAGTCTTACAGTCAAAGAATAGAGAGATGAGACATCCCCAGAGGAGTAAGGAACTCTTCCTGGACCTAATGAGGGTTGGACCTGCAACCAGGCCCGTGGTAACATGAGCACACCCTGGGGAATGCCCAAGGACTGGGTACAGACAGCAACACTCTATGCTGCATGTACTTAATTTAAGACCCAACTCATCACCCTCATAAGCCTATGGGGTATTGTCCTTGTGAAAACAACAGCACCATTTACCCAACTCATAAAACTTATGAATTGACGAATGTAAAGACTGCCTCACATTCGAACCTGGTTTATAAGCGTCTTTAATCAAATTTTCCCAATTATCCAATTCAATTCACAAATGTCACATGCTAGATTATTTGACATGCTTCAAGCTGTTTGAATGTTGTCACAATGATAGTAAAACTTTATTATGATTGTAATTAAAGACAATTATACAAGACAGGCATTTGGTGTAATGGTTAAGATGAGGCTTAGAAAGCTTGAGGCCCATACTGGGATCTCAGCTCTGCTTCGGAGACAACTCCCTGCTAATCCACACCCTGGGAGACAGCCGGTGATGGTTCAAGTACTGGGGTCCCTGCCACCCACATGGGAAACCCAGGTTTAGCCTGGCCCAGTCCAGACTTCAGCAGCTATGTGGGAAATGAATGAGAGAGAGTGTGCCCCCTCCCTCTCTCTCTCTTTCTCTCTCTCTCTCTCTCTCTCTCTCCTTCCAACCCCTCCTCTCCCTTTCAAATAATAAAAAGGAAAAAAATGAACCACAATTATCAAATACCAGCACCATAGGTCCTGTTTAGTTTTTCTTTATTATATCTTTTCATATTTCTATCCTTACCTGTTCCTGAAGTTGTAGTGACTATATATGATAGCAATTTCTATGCCTCCCTAGGGTGATGAAAATTCATCAGACCCCAGGAAGTCTGATTTCAGCCTAGGCAAAACAGAAAGTTCTGGATTCTGTAGCAACCTACTCTTGTTAGGATGTCAGGTGTGGTTACAACACCCAAAGAAACCCAGTTCTGAACTCTGCCACCAGCCACCTTGTAACTATTGACTTCTGTGCATGACAAATCATCACATAGTTCACGGAAAATAGAATTACAAGATAGTTTATTTTTGTATATAAAAAAGTGTCATCCCCATGTATGGTTTCCTAATGTTCATTATCCATGACCTCTGTGGACCTCCCTGGTGTTTTCTCTTCACTCCCTGTGTCCACCCTGCCCTCTGTCCAGGGAGCCCGATCTGCCTGGGCTCATGGGTGGGATTGTGAGGACTTTGCCTTCTGCTGGGTTCAGCTGGTGGGATTCCCACCCTGGGATCAGAGGCGGCCGGCAAGGTGGAGCCATGGTCTGCCTCCCTGTAGAGTGCTCTTGGCCGGCTGTGTCCCTCACTGCTCCTGCCAAGGTGGCCTCTGCCCCAGGAACTTCATGTTCTGTGTCCTGGGGACCTCTCATATCGGGTCACATTGGGTGGCTGAGAACCCATCACAGCACCGACGCTGCTTGCCCCAGGTGCCTGCACGCCTCACCGAGGGGCTGCCGCCCCCTTCCACGTCTGTGATGATTCCCGCCTGTGTACTCGCCACGCTGTGTGTGGGATCCTGACTGTGGCCTGGGCTTTGCTGGAGGCAGAGAAGTGCGCAGGTGCTCTGGTCAACAAAAAGGCAGGACTAGGAGGGACGTCTCAGAGCAAGGGTGTTGTCCGGTTTGGTCTACACAGCCTGGGGGACAGTTTGGTCTACACAGCCTGTGGGACTGATCTTGGGAACCACCCTGCTACGGACTCACCCCGAAGAGAGCAGGTCAGGGTAAGTCATCCAAGAATGCAGGTTTTCTCCAGGGACCCAGGTGATCCTCATCGAGGGACTGTCACCCCCAGGAGTGCTGTGGTCAATGAGCCGTAAAAACATTCTTGGACCCATTGCCCTTCTTCAACACCAGGGAGGTGCCATAGCCTGTGGCTCAGAGAGCCTGGTGCTTCTTTTATTAAGTTGGCATCAATATTCCTGTTGCTGCCTGACCCTCGATGCACTCACTTAGGTGAGCCGGCGACGTGCTGAGGTCGCGTCCTCGCAGGCAAACTGTAGAACTCAGGCAATTATGCGGATAACTCACACGACAGCCTCAGCTTGCCGAGGTCCCCAGTCACCCAGGAAGCCCGCCTTTGCCGGAGTCGCCAACGGCGCATTCAAACAAAAACAATTTGTTCCCTGGATGACTGCTTCGCTTCCCTGGCTGTGTGACTTTCGGCCCCGTGGAAGAGGGAGATTTATCATGTTCTGCTCCAGGAAATCAATAAGCAATCCGGGCTACTGGTGGCACCAACAGTCCCAGCAAACTCCCAGTGCCACCTGCTCCCGCTGCACACGGTCCCTCGTCACCCTGCCGGCCTGGGGCTAAGGACCCTCCCCCTCCGTGGTTGCATTTCTGAGATAGCCATCACCACTGTGGAGGTATATTGTTAATGAAAGCTAATTGAAGCAGCCCACGAACCCTCACGGCACACATCTGATGAAGTAAAACCTCAAGTTCCGGTGCAAAGCAGCCCAAGTCCAGGATGTGGGGGCAGCTGCTTGGGGACAGGAAGTGGAGGGTCTGGAATTCTAATATTAGAGTGTTTTCCAGCTTTAAGAGCTTCCTACAAAAATGCTGGTGGCATCTAACAGAAGGGTTGTTTCTAGAGAGCCACAGGCATGCAACTATGGAGAGCAATGCTCAGCCAGGCGGGGCTAAGTCCCCCTCCCTTCTCACAGCCCCTGCAGAAGGGAAGGGACTGTTGTCATCGCCGTGGGCAGATGTGGGCTCTGAGGCACAGAGAGCTTCAGTAACTTGCCCCAAACCACACAGCGAGGGAGTGGAGGGGCCAGCATCCAGCCAGGAGTCTGCATCGCTGCTGCTTGGAGACAACACCGGTCTGTCTCTCCTGGTGATGACTCAGCACAGCGGCTGACATTAGCTGTGCGTGTCCAGGTCTTCTTCAGCCCAGTGCAAGACGGTGTGGCGGAGGACAGGGCCCTGGGGTCCAGGGTCGCCCTGGGCAGGAGGACCCCCTACGCTTGCCCAAGGACCCTGCAGTGAGGCAGACACAGAGGGGAGGCAGAGCAGGCCTGCAGGAGCTGGACTCCCTGCCATCAAGTTCTGTCCTTTTGTGTTATTTTATTTGAAAGGGAGAGAGAGAGAGGATCTTCGGTTCACTCTTCGAATGTGCACGACAGCCGGAGCTGGGCCCGGCTGAAACCAGGATTCAGGGACTCCACCTGGGTCTCCCACGTGGGTGGCGGGTGCCCAACTGCTTGAGCCGTTACCTGCTGCCTCCGGAATGCACACGCATGAGCAGGGAGCTGGGGTGGGGAGAGGGATGGGAATGCGAGTGCCCCAAGTGGCACCTTACTTAGCCCCCGCTGGCTTTTGCAAAGGGCAACCCGGGACCAGAAGAGCTTCTTCTTTCTGGACTCAGTGTTCTCACCTGTGAGATGGGCACGAGGACAGCGCAGCCCCAGTCCTGATTGCTGTTGTGAGGATGGGGGTGCTCATCAGCTGGGCAGAACTGACCGGGCTCGGGTGGAGGCGGGAAGAGGGGCTCACTTAGCCTGGGCTTCTTGGGGGAGACTGGAGAAGGGCAGGGCAGGCTGACACCTCTGAGGCAGGGTGGTACGGCGTGGCACAAGGCCTGAGCGACAGAGAGGGAGAGGTGGCTACACCTGCACACGTACACACACACACGGAAGAACCGTGGGTGCCATCGAGGAGGGCTTGTGGGGCTGCAAAGGAGTCCATGTGTGGGAAAGGGGAGGAAGGCCCTCCGAGGTGAGGGCGGACCCTGGGCAAGAGGTCAGGTAGAGATCTGGCCCCGGGGAGGGGCAGACTTTGCTACCGCCCAGTGCAAGGAAGAGGCGCCAGTTCTGGCGGGAAGGCGTTTCCAGTGGCCAACGGTGACAGTGGGTGTGAGTGAAGACAGCTCAGTCTTGCCGGCCACAGCCGTCCCTACAGCCCTGTGGGCAGAGTGATCAGTGATCAGTGAAAAATGGCAATGGAACAGAGCAGAATAGCGTGCATAAGCTCTGGCGTCCCTCTTTACTGCGTGTTTTTATACCTGGTCTCATTTAAGCAGAGAGGAGGAACCTGAAGCACCTCTGCAGGGCCCAAGAGGTCACAGAGAGTTTGGTCCAAAAGGAGAAACCCAGGCAGAGGTCATGAAATACAGAGACAACCAAGGGCTCCTTTCCTTAGTGATACAAAGGCCTCCAAAATGGAATCTGGTCAGCATCCAAGCCATTGTGGGTTGGGAGAACTTGTAGGGAGGTTCTAATTTATCAGACAGGAGGTTTAAATTTGGAGGTGGTTAGCGTCCAGTATTTTCTAGCACAAGCAGACTAAGTGTAGATTAATGGCCAGCACTGTTAGAGAAGGGTGCAACCCATCATCAACCTGTGGTCACAGTGTCCCTGGAAACCCTGCCGCACAACAGGGGTCTCAGTGTGTGAGTCCTGCTGCTGCAGCCCGTCACCTGGCACAGGTACAAGACAGGACCGAGTAACAAACTCTGAAACAAAAGTGAGTCCTTTGGGGGAAAGAATACAGATGATCTGAGAGGTCTTGAAAATGCATATCATGAAAAAATAGGCATGGATTTCCGATTGTTTGCACCCAAAAGAAGCTGATGTTTTCATTCTATTTTTTTCCCATGAAGTATTGGGAACCTTCTTGTTAAAGGTTGACACAAGGTGGGTAGCCACGTGGATATGAGGCCCCTAACCTAGCCCCTAAGCAAGCCCCGAACCCTAATGCCTTTGGTGTTGACTTTATCAGGGCACAGCAGGTCGCCCTCAACTTGTGGTTTCTCTATAAAGACTAACTCATTAAATTAGTGGAGTGACACAAGGGTAAAACCAGAGCTCCAGACCCTCAATCACAAAGACTCAAGTGGCCCTGTGTTAACGTAGTGGACGTCTCAATGCCGGTCCGTATTCTGAGAGCTTTGTAGACCACGGGTTCCCATCAAATAAATACCCCATCTACCCTTTGACTCAGACAGCCCTGAGCTTGCTTTGGCCATTCAAAAGAGACACATCGGGCACTCCATAGGAGACCAGGAAAAGCACCTGGCACCTGGCTCCTGCCATCGGACGAGCGCAGTGCGCCAGCCGCAGCGCGCCGACCGAGGCAGCCACTGGAGGGTGAACCAACGGCAAACGAAGACCTTTCTCTCTGTCTCTCTCTCTCACTGTTCACTCTGCCTGTCAAAAAAATAAATAAATAAAATAAAATAAATAAATAAATAAATAAAAAACAAGAGACACATCGGCCCCTATCTATCACTGAGCAATCAAAGAAAGGTCGCATGTGCTATGAACCAAGGGCCCACGCTCCCAGCT
This sequence comes from Sylvilagus floridanus, assembly GCA_949820135.1. NCBI lineage: Eukaryota > Metazoa > Chordata > Mammalia > Lagomorpha > Leporidae > Sylvilagus > Sylvilagus floridanus. Next base: position 10,637,472 of record OX463244.1, on the reverse strand, counting down.
GATCACACGTTGCTCACTGCATCGCCCCTTAAACTACAAGATTTGCTGCCTTTAACCCCCACAGAGTCCAGAAATTGGGCGATAGCTCCCTGGCTCCTTGCTCTATGCACTGCAAACTCTATCCTACGTTCTTTCTTCTCTAAAAAGACTTACTTGTTTATTTGAAACTCAGAGTTAGAGAGGGAGAGGGAAAGACAGAGAAAGAGAGAGAAAGAGAGAGAAAGAGAGTCTTCCATCTGCTGGTTCACTCCCCAGATGGCTGTAATGGCCCGGGGCTGAGCCAGGCTAAAACCAGGAGCTTCATCTGGGTCTCCTACATGGGTGGCAGGAGCTCAAACACGTGGGCCATCTTCTGCTGCTTTTCCCAGGCCATCAGCAGGGAGCTGGGTCAGAAACAGAACACCTGGGACACAAACCAGGACTTTATGGGATGCCGGCATTCAGACGGTGGTAGCTCTCCCACTATGCCAAATGAAGAATTTTCTTCACCCTGGTGGTTGGCTGCTTGTTGGGCATTAGGATCCAGTTTTGGGGGTTATATTCCTCCACCCAGTTTTGGGGAGTTCTCCAATGGAGATCATTTAGACGTCTTGTCAATGGCTGGTACGAAATATTGGCTTTTGGTGAAAACAGTGAGAATGTAAGATCATGAAGAAGGAGTTGGTGTGGGGGCCACAAAGCCCATGAATGTGCCCCCCCCCAACCCAGAGATGTGCAACGTGGTGGCCTAGAGACAGGAAAAATCCAGGGCTGCCAAAAACACTAACTTCCTTGGCATTTTAATCATCAAGTCAATGAGAGAATTTCTCGGAATGATATTTGGCAAAGACTCACGGGCAACCTATAAACATTGATTGGTCTTTAATGGCAATCACAGCCATTTTAACACTCACAGTGATTTAGCCGGTGCCTGCTCTGTGTCGGGCCCATGCCAGGCGCCTGGTCTGTGGTAGTCCTAACCCTTCCCAGAACCCTGCAGTTAGAGACCACACCCCCTCTGCCATCGACGAGGCAGTGCGAGCCCGGAGTCGGCTCCAGAATCTCTGGCCTCACCCCGGCCTCTTGTTCCACTCTGGTGGCCACTACATGAGCAGCTTCAACCACACACATTGGTTGTCCCACAGTCCTGGGGCCCCGAGACTGAGGTCCAGGTGTGAGCAGGGCTGGTTCCTCCTGAGGTCTTTCCCCATGGCTGGCCAGTGCCGGCTTCTCACCACATCCTCTGTGGCTGCTCCTCTCTGCACCCATGTCCTGCCCTCATCTGCTTCCTTTGGGTGCCAGCAGCGCCCCAGTGGCCTCCATTGGAAACCTAACCACCCCTCGAAAGGGCACATCTCCAAATACAGCCACATGCGGAGGGCCTGGCTTAGGACATGGAGGAGCTGCAGCCCCTAAGAGCGGTGAGGAGCTGTGTTCTATGTAGACCCTTCCCCGTGGCAGAGGTGGGGCATTTTTGTGTTGCCAGGCTCAGACGGAGGGGTGAGCCCGTTCCCACCAGGCTCCCAGGAGAAGGAGCAGGGCCCTCCCCCTGCCCACACTCCGTGCCTCCATCCCCTCGTGAAATCATGAATCTTTGCTATGGGTCAAGAGTATTGAGTTGTCCCACTGCTTTCCTCCATTCTAGGACCTGAAACACAGAGAGAGTCAGCCCCAGGCGCCCCACCCCAGGCCCAGGCGGAGCAGAGCCCGGGCAGGGCTGCTCCAAACACAACAGCATTCCATAGCGCATAGCTGAGGAGGGGCCTGGGCAGGGGCTGAGGTTACTTGAATTCTTTTGGAGGCTGGGATCGATGCAACCCGAGGCCCGAGAACCCTCTCTCTGCATTCAATTTGGAGCAAAGTAAACAATTTGTAGCGTGTCAACAGGGTGGCCATTGTGGCAGTGTTCTGTGGACTCAGCTTCAAAGAGGCCTTTTGTTCTAGGGGATATTTTAAAATTCTTCATTTGCTGTAAAAGGTTGTTTCAAAAACTCTTTCCCAGACACCCAAATACCTCTCATTAGGCGGGGAAATAAAAAGAACCCAAATCCATAAAACTTGAGAATAACCAGGAGTGGTTCCTGGTGGTCTCGCGTTCTAGTCTGGGCCAGTCAATGGGTTCGTGGGACACTTCGTGAATGTCAAGTCCTGGAAGCATGGAGGAGACCTCGGATGCCCTGGAGGGAGGAAGGGGCTCAAGGGTCCCAGTGGCCTCCCTAGGGACCTGGGAACAGCCCCGGCATGTGTGCCACTGCCATATCAAGTGACCCTAAAATGCTCAGCATGGGAGCAGCAGTCTGTGAGCAACACCCTGTCCCCCAGGGCCCAGCGGATCCCAAGGCCAAGGCCAGCCTTCCTGGGTGCAAGGTCACTTAAGAGCCAGGAAGCCAGTAGCTATGGGTTCTCCACCTCCACGGTCAGGCCCGTTACTTCTCAGGGACTCAGGGGAAGCTCCCGCTCGCCTACTGCTTATGGACTGACCGAGTCGGAAAGAACATTAGAACCCACTGAGTCCCATCCCTCCTGTACACATGAGCAACCTGGGAGCAAGACACGGAGGCCAATGTCCGAGCTCCCACGAGGAGCGAGAAGCAGAGTGGGGCAGGTCTGTGGACTCCTTGCCCTCCATGTTGGTGGAGACATAGCTGTGGCTCTTGCTTCCTTCGACATCCAGCTTATGCCTCAGTTGCCACAGTCATTTGTAACCTTTTATCTGGTGGCCTCTCCTCCCGTTATACCCTAAATACACTAGGATTTGATCCGGCACCAGTTGGGGGTTGTTGTATCTGATCCTTTGCTGGGAACAGATTTTGGATGGGGAGAAGGGAAGAATCAAAGCTGTTTGGTGGTGGTGTGTGTGTGTTTGTGTGTGTGTGTGTGTGTGTGTGCTGGGCCAGCAGGAAGGCTGGCAAAGGCGGGGAAAGAGCCGAGAGGAGCCCAGGGCAAGTCTGCACACCGCCCAGTGTTGCCTCCACTGGCCTGGCTTCGCTGGTCCCAGTGACTCTGATATTATCCAGAAGACTCAGGATGCTGACCAAAGACTTCTCCAGATGGTCTGAAGTTGTACTTCCAAGCACAATCCTTGGCTCTCCGAGAACCTCAAGTAATTGATGGCACCCCCCGCCTTCTCTGTGTCCTGTTCTTTCCAGCTCCTGGACAGACAGAGTTGCTTGTTTGCGGGCTCGTGCGCTCCAGGCTGGCAATCATCTTGGGCTCCACAGACGCAGTGTGGTCGCATTCATCCGGGCTCACCTGGTCCTCATTAGGGCCATCCGAGGGGGCCAGTGTCTGGCTTTGTGATTAGCCAGGCCTCCTCCACGTGGGCCCCAAAGCCCCAGCAGCCTTTTGTTGTCTGCATGAAGGCCTTGGACGACTCTGCCAGGCCCGGCTCAACATTTTCCACATGACTGATGGCATTCAAAGCTTTGCAATCCCAGTAGGCAAATTTCTCGACTGGCTTTGTTTCTCGTTGGTTCAGGTGGAATAATAAAGGCTGCCTCTGCCAGGAATGTCAGTGTGTGGTTGGGAAGCTGGCCTTTTCCTACTGGGAGCCAGGGACACAGATAGGTGGGTGTCTGGGTGCTTGGTGTTTCAGGATTTTGAGCCTTAGTGAGACAGGGAAGCTGTGTTGTTGGGGTGGCCTAGGCTAACAGAGGGAAGGGGTCTTCCTGTGAGGGTATGGATTCCTCAAGCCTCCCCCACCCCAGCCAGGCTGTTGCTAAGCACTGCTTCGTGCATTCCCATAATGCATGTGGGGGCTGCGAGTGTGCTCTGGGACTCGTCTTTCAGTCCTGCAGCTGTGAGAATCACTTGGCCTCTGCCAAAGCCTCTGTCCCATTTTTCTCTTGCTTCCTAGGGACATTTCCGGAACCGAATACATCCAGCCAGTCCCCAGCGTCAGGAGGTGATTGAATGGCCCAACGCTGGGCCTTGTGTTCTGCGATGACCAGAAGCAGCTGAAGCACCCAATTGTGAAAGCATTATACTCCAGTCATTTCCCTGATTACTCCTCCCAACCGGGGCGTCTTCACATCCTATTCTCAGTGAGGCGGCTGGGGCCCACATGCGGTCTGCAGATTCTTGGGGGAAAAATTGCAATCTGTAAGCACCAGAGTGCACTTGGCAAAACCATCCTCTCTCGGAGTGTTTTGTTCTACTGTACTTTGACATGGATTCCGGAGTGGGCATCTTACCCAAGATAGATGATTGTTGTAATGGTTGCTTTGCTCCTGGAGCTGAGCCTAAAGATAAACACAGGCACTTGTGGGCATTGAAATCCACACTGGGCCGTTGGCTGGTCCTGGGAGGTCAGCGCCAGACTAAACATTGGGGCTTTGTCAACTGGACAGGGGTGCACATCCCTGAAGATGCTGTCCCCGGAAGCTGCTTTCCTTGGGTCCTTTCGCTGGGGTTGGTGACGAGTGTGGCTTGGGGCTGCCGCAGGGTGCCCTGACATTTCCTCATTTGGGCCTGGGGGGGGGGGGCATTGTCCCAGCTCAGCTGTGTATCTCCAGAGGCAGGAAGCAGAAGTAACCCTCGGTCTCATTTCTTAGGCCCCGGAGTCGGGAGGAAGCTCCGGAGTTAGGGAGAGTCTTAGGCGCAGGTCAGTTTCTGCCCAGACTGGAAGGGTGGGTCGGGAAGGCGGGTTTGGGAATGGTGAGGAAAGGGGGGAGACAGCCAGTCAGCAGGGATCATGTGTTTGTCCCCTTGTTGGCTCTGAGTCCTTGGGAATTGAATCCTGGTGCCCGGCCAGGCGCCTACAGACGGGCAAATGCATTAGTTCCTGCCGAATGCTAAAGAAGCCCTCTCGTGTCCAGTAAGGTGGCCTGCCAGCCGCTCCCACACATGCAACTCTCCTGAGCTGGCCCCTGGCAGATCTGTCACTGTGGGTCGCTGTCAGGGTCTGCTTCCCCCTTCCTGCCTCACTTCTCCCGCGGGTGTCACCTGCCTGCTGTGTCCCCTTTCCAGAAAGGCATCAGAAAACAAGGAGCTCCCCCCCCCACCACCACCATTAAGGGAACTCTCTCGTTTAATTTTCCCTTTGGTTCTTAACTTCAGGCGGTCCCTGTCACACCTGGGGGACACGGGGTGATACCGTTTCAAGCTGGCCTCCACTTGGGGCCGGTTTTTCATTCTGTTTGGAAAGTCAGCTCAAGAGGTAAGGTGAACCTCATCTAGAGAATGTTCCAGAGAACCAGGGGATCCCCACTTAGTGAGCCTGGCGGTGAGATGGGAACTGGTGTGTGGGGGGAGGAGGAGTCTGGGTTCTGTTGGGTGGAGGCTAAGCAAGGCCCCTGTCTCAGAAGGCCCTTGGCTAGGTCACAGGAAGTGCCAGCCTGGTGCTGTTGTGGAGGCCGTGGTCAGCGGAACCAGGCCATCTCTCGTTGAGTGGAGGCCCATGTGGGCTGGTGGAGGAACGGGCATGGTCTTTTCCTATCTCATCACTTCCTAACCCTGAAGGTCAGCAGGGAGCAAACAGATGAGAGGCCCAGGGTGGGACCTGGCAGAGGGCCCCACGAGCCCCCTGAGCCCAGGCACCACGCCTTGCGCATGCCTGCATTTCAGCGTCAGGCGTGGCTCCAGCTCCACGGAGCAGCACAGGTGGCTTGCTGGGCTGGAGGAGCCAGGCTGAGGGATGGCACCAGCGGAGCAGGACAGGGCAGTCGGGGGTGGGGGCCAGGGTCATGCACTGAGACAGCCATAGATAAATGAGAATTGTGAAAAGGCATTAAAACACTTCTCTTTGTCAATTATAAAATAATGAGCACGCATTTTCACGGTACTCATCAGAACAACACCTCCTTCTTTTCCCTATTATCCTGGTAAACAATTTTCTGGATCCTTAGAATGCCAAGATTTCGGAGCCAGTGTTATGGCTGCCACCTACAATTCTGGCATCTCCTAAGGGCGCCGGTTCGAGACCCGACTGCTCTACTTCCAATCCAGCTCCCTGCTAATGGCCTGAGACAGTAGTGGAAGATGGTCCTAGTTCTTGGTCCCCTATACCCAGATGGGAGACCCAGACAAGGCTCCTGGCTCCTGGCTGGCGACCAGCCCACATCCTCCGGCTGCTGCAGCCATTTGGGGAGTGAACCAGCAGATGGAAAACATTCTCTCTCTCTCCCTCCCTCTCTCTTTGCAACTTTCATTTTCAAAGAAATAAATAAATATTTAAAAACAAAAAGAATTTGAAGAATTCTCTATGTCTAAGTGCACTTTTTTTTTTTTTAAGATTTACTTATTTATTGGAAAGGCAGAGCTACGGAGGAAGAGGGAGAGACAGCTCTCCCATCTGCTGGTTCACTCTCCAAATGGCCTTGAGAAGCCAGGAGCTTGAATTCTTGGGTCTCCCATGGGGATGGCTGGGGCCCAAGTACTTGGGCCATCTTCTGCTGCTTTCCCAAGTGCATTAGCAGGGAGATGCATAGGAAGTAGAACTCATATCAGTGCTCATGTGGGATTCTGATGTCACAGGTAGTGACTTATACCGTGCCACAACGCCAGCCCCTAGGTGTGTGTCCTTAAGAAACAAACTTATGTGGGATTTGAGCCTTGTTTGTTTTTTTTAAGATTTATTTATTTATTTGAAAGGCAGAGTTACATAGAGAGAGAAGGAGAGGCAGAGAGAGAGAGAGAGAGAGAGAAAGGTCTTCCATCCGCTGGGTCACTCCCCAACTGGCTGCAATGGCTGGAGCTGTGATGATCTGAAGCCAGGAGCCAGGAGCTTCTTCCAGGTCTCCCACGTGGGTGCAGGGGCCCAAGGACTTGGGCCATCTTCTACTGCTTTCCCAGGCCACAGCAGAGAGCTGGATCGGAAGTGGAGCAGCCAGGACTCAAACCGGAGTCCATATGGGATGCCGGCACTGCTGGCGGCGGCTTTACCTGTTACACTAAAGCGCTGGCTCCAAGGGATTCGAAGCTTTCAATCTACAGTCTTAAACCTGTGCCAGGTCATGGGAACATTTTTCTATTGATTGTTTCCACTGCCTTCTCGTCCATGGATCTCTCCTGGGACCTTTGTTATCAGGATGTCCTTGTCTCCTGTTTTGCCCTCTGTCTTACTATGCCCCTCTGTTTCCAACTCTTTGTGTTTTCGTTTTTGGAGCCATTCACTTGATCTTCTAGACTGCTAACTCACTGCTCAACACTCATCACCCTCTTTCCAGATGAGGTCTTGAGAATTTAAAATTTAATGAACAATTTTCTTCTAGTTCTAGGAGGTCGTTTTCTCAGATTCCGCCTGTGTTTTGAGTTTTCTCATCACTTGTTTGTTCCAGTCTCTTTCATCAAGTTCTGCTCCAGTGGGGGCTGCCCGGGCTGCGAGCCTGGTCTTTCTGCCCCTCGTATGGAGACCTTTGAGTGCACGTGGGGCTGCCGTCCTCTGGCAGGTGAATGGGGAGGTGAGCGCTTATCAAACAGCGGCAAAACCAGCAGGCAGTAGAAGGCATGGACGCCTCTGCTCTTTGCAGCCAGCAAATCAACCAACTGCTCAGCCACATCTCTGAAGATCTAAGCGGAACCTTCTCTTTGCTTTGAGCTCTTCCTGGGATCAAGGTCTAGATGGCGAAGAAGACAGAAGGGGGGGGGGCAATTCAGAGCCAAGGTGGGAGAATTAGCTTCAAAGAGGAGTGGAACACACTTTCTTCTGAGCCTGCAGGACTGGAAGGTGAGGTTCAAATCCAACCCCTATACCTTTGTCACTAGTGGGCAGCAGGTTGGGCAAGTTCATGGTCAATGATCAAGATCACACGGAGTCAACATGTGAATATTTCCTCCGATTTAAAGAGAAACAGCCACTGAACTGTTACCTTTGACCTCCCAAGACTTTTGTCTCAAGCCTGGGCTGGTTGAGCATCTCTTTTTTAATTAAAAAAATAATAATCCAGAGGTCTTTTTTATTTTTATTTCTTTAAAGATTTATTTGTTTAATCGAAATGCAGAGTTGGGGAAGGAGAGAGAGAGAGAGAGAGAGAGAGAGAGAGAGAGAGAGAGATCTTCCATCTGTGCTTCACTTCCCAAATGGCCAGGCCAAAGCCAAGAACTCAAGAACTAGGATTTCATCCAGGTCTGCCACGTGGATTGCAGGGGCCCAAACACTCGGGCCATCTCCCACCGCTCCCTTGGGCCGTGAGCAGCAGGCTGGATTGGCAGTGGAGCCACCAAGATGCAAACCAGCACCATATGGGATGCCAGTGTCTCAGGCGGCAGCCCTCCCCGCTGTGCCACAACTCCGGCTGGTTTTTCACGCTTATGTCATGGCTTCCCAGGGCCCGGGTTCCCTCAGCGGAGGCTCCTTCCCCTGGGTTCTGACAGAGCAGGCGTCTCCGGATGGAGCTTCAGCTGAACCCAGGTCCCTTTCTCTTTAGCTTCCTTCTTTTTCCGATCGCTTTCCTTCACACGTTTCAGGGAGCTGTCTTGGCTCTTAGAGGGCTTAAGATGCTCAGTGTACACATTAATTTTCTTGTCAACAATCTTATCCTCGACTTGTTGGTTTAGAGCAATGTCAACAGCATGCTGGGTAACGGAGTAGACTCTTCCAGTGTTGCCTTGGTAACGTGGATGGGGCATTTCTTCTTGAACAGCACCCATTCCCTGGATGTCTACACAGTCACCTTTCTTGTAGATGTGCTTGTATGTGGCCAAAGGGACAACTCCACCATGTTTTCTACAAGGCCCAAAGAGCGTGCTTCGGTACTTCTCCTCTTCTTGTGTTCTTCATCTTGGAGAACTGCTGGAAGACAGAGGTTCAGGCCACAAGGCTGCGTCTCCTCTTTGTCTCCCCACTGCGTCAGGTGCGGTGGGGAGCTGAGGAGAGTCAGAGACCAGCCGCCAGGCTCCCCGGCCCTTCCGGGACTGGCCCAGTTACCACTTCCTTTGTGGGAGCCAGCAGGATGCCAGTGCTCCACCTGCTTCCACTTCGGGCTCTGGAAGGCTGTGGCAGCTGCTTCACCCCTCCACCGTGGGGGCTCGGCAGGAGGGCCCCCACGCTTGGCTGCCTGAGCTGCCCTTGGTGTATCTGGGATGACATTGAGACTCAGAGGAGCCAAGGCTGCAGCTGGGGTAGGTGGGATCTCTGTGAGGACGGCCTGGAAGTCACGGTCAGACCTCTAGGAAGAGGCCATGGCACTGGGAACAGGAGAAGGCTGAGCGGGCAGTCGCCACCTTTGGCCATGACTCCAGCATGGTGAAGCTCCACCAGCCAGGAGCACGGCTCAGGAGGCAGAGGCGACAGAGATCACCGCACCAAGGATGCTGAGATGTCCCCTCTGCCCGGGGTCATAAACCACCACCGCTCCAGAACTTCAGAGGCCGTGACCACCTTGGGGCCTGGGAAAAGAAATCTTGGAGACTCAAAATGCACCTTTGCTCTGCTTTTCCTTAAATGATTGGGCATAACTGGGAAGGCTGTTGAAATCTCAGGTCTAAGTCATAAAGCAGACTGGACTACACAGTGAGCTTTTCCCTACAAACCAAGGGTAAAGATCCAGAAGAAAGACAAATACGTTGTAGAAAAAATGAAGACACTTTCCCCTGCACACCCAGGTTGTATTATGAGGTTAAAGTTGCCACCCTGACATCCCGCCGTGCATACACAGAGACATATGCATACACACAATTGTGCACACACCACACACATGCATACACCAAACATATATACATGCACACATACAGGAGTGCACACACATGTGAGCATGCATACAGCAAACACACATGACACACATGTACGCACAGATGCACACATGCGTGCATCAAACACACACATGTGCACATACAGGTGTGTGCACACATGTGAACATGCATACACCAAACATGCACTATACACACATCACACACATGTACACACAGATGCACACATACCACACATGCATACATGTGTATACACACGTTGAGTGTGCACACCACGCACATGCATATATGAAACACATAATATGCACACATCACACAAGTACACACAGGTATGCACACACATGTAAGTGTATATACACACACAAATACACACATAGACACTTGCTTTAGGACTTTTTGGCTTTTTCCTAACCCCATAGCTAGCAAATGACCTAAATCCAAAGGAGAAAACACAAAAAGGCAAATGATCCAATTTTTAAAGAGAGCAAAAGACTTGAACAGATGTTTCTCTGAAGAAGTTGCACACAAGGTCACCAAGCACGTGACAAGATACTCAGTGTCAATAGTCATTAGGGCAATGCAAATCAAAATCACAGTGAGATACCACAGGACAACCACGATTTTTTTAAATAAGAAAAATAGCCAGTGTTGGCAAGGATGTGGAAAAATCATAATCCTGATACTTTGCAGTTGGGAATACGGAGGAGTGGAGCCATCCTGGGAAGGCATGATGATTTCTCAGTAAGTCACACCTAGGGTAACTGTTAACCCCCAGTATCCCCACATTGAAAAGAGAATTTTAAACAAAACCTTGTACACAAATGGTCATCTCTACTCACAATGGCTAAAAGGTGGAAAGAACTCCAATGTCCACCAACAGGTGCACAGTTAAAATGTTGTATTCCAATCTATACGGTGGGATATTATTTAGCCACAAAAAGGGACAAAGTGCTGATAATGCATTGCAACACAGATGAATCTTGGACTCATTTCACTTAAATGAAAGAAACCAGACACCCAAGCCCACATATTCTATGATTCTGCTGGTGTGAAATATCTTGAGCACGTAAAATTGTAGGCACAGGAAGTGGACCAGCAGTGGCCAGGGGCTGGAGGGGGAGAGGGCTTGAAGAAGGGAAGGAAATGGTGAGTGAGTGCTTGGTGGATATGGGGTTTCTATTTGGGGTGATGAAGAAGTTCTAGGACTGGATAGTGGAGTGGTTGCCTAAGGTTGGGTAGACACTTGGTGCTACTGAAATGTACACCTCAAAATGGCGAATGTGTGTTGTGTGTGTGTTACTACAATGTTGGAAGAACCCACAGGGTATTTCTCACTAGCACTGCGTGGAAAGGTGGAGGGATGCTTGCAATGGCCTCCACTTCCGGCAGGAAAGGAAATCGGAAGCCCATTAGCAGCCCAAGTTCACAAGGACACTCATCCAGAGAGGAACAGTTGGTGCTGGTTGGAGCTTGACCTTAGAGCTTTGTCCTCATGGAGGACGGGAACCTGACCCCAGGCCTGGATGCTGGAGTCCACCCACATCAGCCCTTCACGTTAGTGTCCAGCGATACAGAGTCCAAACTTGGGCCTGCCGGCAGAGTGGCGGGAAGCTGCTTGGCTAAGCAGGCTGTGGAGGGTGCAGCTGCCTCCCAGAACTGACTTCCAGACGCTGGCTCAGTCCCGATGGTGAAAACCCCACCGGAAGGACAAGTGTCAAGTACAGGGTGGAATGGGCAGGAAGGAAGTATCCCTGGCTTTGGCCATCAACTTCTGTGCCTGGGTCTCCAGGAGACTCACTCTCGGGAGGGCAGAGGTGACTACGCGAAGGGCATGAATGGCACCAATGAATGGCACTCCACTGAAACAGCAAATCTGTTTCATTCTCCTGCCAACTCCCAGCAATGTGTTATAGCTTTCTAGGGTGCAGTGTTGAGAAGGATTCTGAGTCCATGTCTATGGCTCGGTAGAAACGATAACTGCATTTTTCAAAAAGATTTATTTATTTGAAAGGCAATTATATACACAGAGAGAGAGAGAGAGATCTTCCATCTGCTGGTCACTTCCCAAACAGAAGCCAGGAGCCAGGAGCTTCTTCCAGGTCTCCCACGTGGGTGCAGGGACCCAAGTCCCTTGGGTGCTGGGCCATCTTCTGCTGCTTTCCCAGGCACATTAGCAGAGATCTGGATTGGAAGTGAGGCAACCAGGACAGGAACCGGTGCCCCTATGAGATGCCAGCACTGTAGGCAGAGGCTTAACCTACGCCACAGAGCCAAATAGCTCAAAATAACTCCTTTTGATTGGTGATGCCTGCAACAGGCCAGTGTGAGGAGACCAGCGGTGGGCGTGGCTAACTCCCCTAGTAGGGAACGTAGATTAACACAGAGGCTTGCTTAGGGCTTGGGCTAAGCATCCCTATTATCACAGGTGCTGGTGGATGACAAGGTCATTTGTGGCCTGGAAAATCCCTGGAGGTGATGACCAGTCCCTTCCATCCAGAAAAAAAAAATACACAAATGCTTCCAGAAGAGCTCCTCTCTTGTCCATTATCTGAGCTCCCCAGCAGGGCAGAAGGTCAAGGGCTGTTTCCTCCTCTCTCCCCAAGGAGCGACGTGACCGTGAGCTGGGCTGTTCTGGAGCTCTTCTCGGGCAGCTGCAGACACAGTTTGTTTCTGGTCGTGGAAAGCCGAAGCCGCTCAGAGCCCAAGCTAAACACCGGCTGCTGTGGAACATCCAGTTTTTTTTCATGGGCCCCTGGTGGATTGAAAGCCAGAAGCCAGCGGCACACCTGCCAATTATTACAGTTAATTCTGTGCAGACTTGACTCGGGAACCGAGACAGAGAGTTCTGTTTGCTGCTGGGGGTGCTTGGGGCGGGCGGGCAGGCGGGGGCTGCGGCCACGGGGCTGTGAATGCCTCTGTGTGTGCCTGGGCCGGCCCTGGCGGCCGCGGTGCCCTCCCTCACACCGGGAGTCTGGCTTCCCAGGGTGACTTCCATGGGCCCCTTGCTCGTCTGCGATCAGAGATTTTCACCGTTGAGAACTTTCCGTCCTCCTGCCCCGTGCCGCAGCCATCGCCACTTGCCTTGTCTCACAGGGAAGAGAACAGCTTACAGCACTGGGCTTTTTCCTGGCCTCTTCTCCTGGGACCCAACTGCTTTGTGAAATCCCAGGGATGTGCGTGGAGACCTGTCACCCCTGTGTCCCTGGAGGCCCCTTTTGCAGTGGCCCGAGCTCATGCATGGCCTTGCTGCAAGGTGACAATCACTCTGGTCGCTGGAGGCTTTCTCTCTTGTGTTCTTCCAGGCTCCCTGTGGTTGAGTCATTAGTTCATTCATTAGTTCACTCATTCCTGGGCACTGGGAAGACAGTGGAGGAGAAGGACATCTTGCCATGCAGGATTCAGGCAGGAAAGCAGACAGTAGCAAACAGCCCAGTGCTGGGGGGGAGGGAGGGGCCCAGGGACCAACCCCAACAAAAGCACTGCCCCTCAATGCGGGGCACGAGGACTCAGCACAGCACCCAGCCTGTGGTGCCAGCCAATAAGAAGGGTGCATCATGCAGACTGGGAGGAGTCGGCCTCCAGGTAGTGGAAGTGAGGAGGGTGAGGTAGGGCACGCAGATGGGGCAGTAGCACAGCAGGGGCAGGAAGGGAAACAGCTAAGACCCTCAAGGCACTGTGGCTCCTTCCTGAGCAGCCCCAGGAGCCAGGAGCAGCACAGAGGGGGAGGTCCTAAGAATGTTGCTTGCTTCCTAAGGATGCAGGGAGATGATAGAGTGACCCGGGCATTGATAGGGTGTGGATGTGATCTGTTCCCCTAAGGGTTCGTGTGTTGGAAGCCTGGTCCCAAATGTGGCCACGGAGAGGTGGAAGGAGCCTCATTGGCAGGGCCTAGCAGGCGGTCATTATGGGTCCCTCCCTGGCTTTCTGCCTGGAGGTGTGATCTGCCCCTCTCCCGTACGCTCCCAGCCCTGTGGTGCCGCCAGCCACGAAGCCCTCACAGAAGGTGCTGGTGTCAGGCCGTCCAGGAGCCAGAGCTGTGTGTTAAATAAACCTCTTTCCTTCACACAAGTTACCCCATCTCGGGTGTTTGCATAGTGACGGAAAGTGGACTAATGCAGGCGTCCCCAGTTTGGAGCCCAGCACCCCGGCTCCTGTTCCAGGCCCCTGGAAGTGGAGTTGCAGTGATTCAGAAGGGTGAGCCACAGAAGAAGGTGCCAGGGCCAGTCCCTGACGCCCGGGTCATAGGTGACCAAGAGTGGAGTGGACGGAACGACAGATGAGCGGCCACGCTGCCCAGATGAGGGAGTTGCGACTTCCTCCAGATGGAGACCAGTGGGAGACTGTCTGGCGAGGAAATGCATCTTCAGAATGAGTTTTCTTGGAGAAAGGCCATGGCAGTCATGAGGCCAGAGGGGTGGAGGTGTCAAGGCCATGGTGAGCTGGGGACCAGGGTTCAGAGGGAAGGTTTCCCTGGGCGGCACATCTCCCGACCCTACAGCATCCGAGCCTCCTTATTGACCCAGACAGTGGGTGGCTGATGGGAACCATCTGTTGGAACGAGGCTTCTTCAAGGGGTGCAGTAGAAGGCCTTGTTCCAAACGCTGCTGAGAACGGAGCGGGCCGGCTGGGACTCCCTACTGCCCCCAGGTGGACGGGGACGGGGCAGCTGCTCGCTGGACAGCAGAGGCAGGATACAGAGGTGCGACTTCTTTCAGCTCTCCCGCGCCCCCTGGATGTGCCCATCCTGGGAGATTTCTGAGCAGAAAACCGGTCTTGAGAGCTTTTGCTACCTGCCCAGGGTCCCAGAGGGCGCCATGCCCTGCTCTCTCCTCTCTGGCCTCAGCTGCAACAAATGTCTCCAGTAGCCACCTTAATCACACGGGGCAAGCATCTATTTTCGTTACATAAACAGAGTTGTCTACATTTGGATTCCGGGGCTGGCTGCAGGAATTCGTAAACAGCGTGGTGTACGTGTTTCACAGAGAGCTGCCAGGACAGGCTCCCTGCCCCCCCTGCCAGTTGTCCAGTTTTCCCTTTTATAGGGAGTCTGGCTGGGACCTAGAGACAGAACTTATTAGGGAATGAAGGGCCATCTCCCAGGCACATTCCTCTCCCCGACCCCAGTCACTTCCACCTCCTCGCCCTCGAGTTCAAGGTCTGGGCCAAGTTGAGACGGGCCCCTGAGTGATGGGTCCCTCCTCATTTCCACTTTCTCATAAACACAAATGTCAACCTCCAGGCTAACAACCGTGGGCGGAGCTGGACTCCCAGAAAGGTACCAGCGAGTTCTGAAGCTGGAGGCAGATTCTAGCAACCCTCGGCCACTGCTGACCCTCTCCGAGCCGAGCCCCTCTGTGACGTCATGACGTCATGTGGCATCTCCCGGCTCCTCCCTCCCAGGAGCCTCCCCGAGCTCCAGGCAGGGGCCCACAAGCTCTCGAGAGCGATGACTGTGGCAGCTCCGAGGAGAACAGGGGCATTCATTTCTATTCCCTTTTCCTTTCATAGCCATGAATGAAGCAACTATTTGAATCGGGGTCTGTGTTCAGCTCCGAAGGCCTTAGAGGGTGTAAAACACAAATCGCTGGTGTCAGAAACTGCACTGCAAGGTGGAAATGTTGAGAGTCACTTCAACGGCTTCGGGATGGCAGAGGGAGCTGCTTCACTGAGCACGAGGGACTTCAATAGGTTCACGGGAAAATGAAATCCAGAGATAAGTTTATGTTGGTGCAAAAAAAGTTCCTAAATCCATGCATACTTCTTCCGTGATATGCTTTTCCCGTGAACTTGATGGAGTTCACCAAACGGACGACCGAGTGGCTGCTCTGTGATTGAGCGTGGAGCCTGTTGTAGCGGCTGCAGCTGAATCTCAACCTTAAATTCAATGCAGGTTCACTGCAGTTTTCTGAAACGTCAAGTCAAGATTACAGCCTCCCCCCCCCATTTGCCTGGGACTAAGGGAGCTCCCAGGACACAGCACAGAAAAGTTCCCACACAAACCAGAACGACTTGGTCACCCGACTTGAAATGCAAAGAAAATAGAAATAAGAAGCAGTGAAGTTCCTGTATAGAAAATATCCAAGTTGGGAAAAACGAGAGGACGTTGGGCACGCAGCACGTAGGAGGCGTGTGTGCTTCTCCTGCCGTATTTTAGCATCAGAGACTGAAGAAGCAGGAAAGTGTCGGCCCATGAGGAAGGAAACGGGGGGGGGGGGGGTGAATAGATTATGAGAAATTGGGCACTGACAAGCAAAAAATAGGGGGCCTCAGTTCTTCAGACAAACTCAGTATTAAACAAAGCTACTGATACGTCTCTACTTCCTCTGCACATAGAAATGCAGGCCTCGTAATCCCTCAAAATGCATAAGGGTTGGGAGCACTTGTCGCTTTTGCAGGAGCAAACCTGTGTTCAGAAAAGCTGAAGTTAGACTAAGCAGTGTCAAACAGTTGATGTTCAGTGGAAGTTTCCGGATCGCAGCGAGATGTTCTGTATCTGTGTGCTGTCAAGCGCATCCTTTTAGAAGGATGTGCAGATGCTAACAGTGGCTGTTAAGGAAGTAGGGGTAGGCTACTTTGATAAGGGGCTTAATGAGCTGTAAATGCGGGAGCTGGGTGGGAAGCCTGCTCTGACCCAGCCGGTTGAAGCTCTTGGAAAATCTCGCTGGTCCACAGATGCACAGAGCTCTGCTTTGGCACCACCTAGTGGCAGCTATATGCAGGTTTCAGGAATAAAGTCCAGCCAGAGATGCGCACAGAAGCTCAGAAAAGTGGCAGGAAAAGCCACGTGGATCACCCAAGACAACATTTCCTGCCTTTTGTACTGTGAAGAGTGGTGCAAAAACATCTAATCCTGGTTCCTTTACTTCGAAACTCCGGAGTCAGAGCTCCTGACTTGTAGCTACTTCCCCTCACATCAGATGGAGCTCTGTGTAACCATCTTGCAGAGTCGACACAGAGACCAGGCTGTTGTGCAGAGAATGCAGTGGTGCTTAAAGCTGCCCAAGAATCCACAGGTGCAGCTGGAGCCGGGTGTCTAATGACAGCAACACCCAAGGTCAGAGTTCCTCGGGGTAAGACTTTTCCCAGAGGCTTGAACAGGATCACAGATTCTCCCTAAGTGATGACAAGTTTCCAGGGATGTGAGGAAGAGGAGGCGGCTCTGCTCGAGCCTGGGCATGTGGGAAAACACCACGGGCTGGGGGCAAGATCACCTTCAAAGTTCATGGAGTCCTAACCTCCCAGAATCCTGCAGGTTCGTAATCAAGGGGCACAAAAAATACAGCCTTGCTGGTAAGGATTCAGGGGCGCCAGAATTCTCATGGCAAAGAACACCAAACTGCAAAGTGACGCTGAAAATGAATTTGACCTTTCAGCGTGCACCTGCTGGGTAACCCGGCAATTATACCCTTGAGCATTCATCCCAGAGAATGAGCATTTATGTTCACTCCGACACCTGTACCAGACCATTCATAGCAGCTCCATCTGTAACAGCAAAAATGCTGGAAGAGACTCAACTGACCTTCAGGGGTGAATGGTTACATTTCTGTGGGATGGAATACAATTCAGCAATAAAAAGAATCTAGCTATCCATGCACACCACAAGCAGGATGGAGCTTAAGGGTATTATGAGTGGGGAAAAAGCCAACCTCTAAAGGGTACGTGGAGAGTGTTCTTATTTCTATAACATTCTCAAAGTGATACATGTGTATAGAGATACCTAGTTTCTTGTTAGCAGGGCAAAGGCATGGGAGAGGAGTCAACTTGAAGGGGGTGTACAGGGAGCTTCTTAAAGGTGATTGTAGTGGTGGTTTCCCATATCCATGCATCAAATAAAATTGCATGGATTGGGGCCGGTGCTGTGGTGCAACGGGTTAACGCCTTGGTCTGAAGCGCTGGCATCCCATATGGGCACCGGTTCTAGTCCCGGCTGCTCCTCTTCCCATCCAGCCTCTGCCATGGCCTGGGAAAGCAGTAGAGGATGGCCCAGGTCCTTGGGCCCCTACACCCACGTGAGAGATCCAGAAGAAGTTCCTGGCTCCTGGCTTCAGATCAGCTCAGCTCAGCTCCAGCTGTTGTGGACATCTGGGGAGTGAACCAGCAGCTGGAAGACCTCTCTCTCTGTCTCTACCTCTCTGTAACTCTGTCTTTCAAATAAATAAAAATAAATCTTTAAAAAATTGCATGGAATTACACACCCACACACAGAGCACATATAAAAACAGGAGTGAATATGGTCTGTGGTCTAGCTGACAGTCCTGTATCAATGTGGGTTTCCTACTTTTTTATGTTAGTTTTGTCTTGTTGTCTACTGTTGGGGAAAGCTAAGTGAAGGGTACAAGCGACTCAGCAGTTTTGCAGGTTCCTGTAAATCTAGGATGACTTAAAATAAAATGTGGTTTTTAAAAAAGATTACTTGAGAAGCAGAATTGCAGACAGAGAGATGGAGAGGCAGAGAGGCAGAGAGGCAGAGAGGCAGAGAGAGAGAGAGAGAGAGAGAGAGAGAGAGAGAGAGAGCTTCCACTCGCTGGTTCACTCCCCAAAGCTACAAGGTCAAAGCTGGGCCAATCCGAAGCCAGGAGCCAGGAGCCAGGAGCCAGGAGCCAGGAGCCAGGAGCCAGGAGCTTCTTCTGGGTCTCCCACCTGAGCCATATTCCGCTGCTTTCCCAGGCCATTAGCAAGGAGCTGGGTTGGATTTGGAGTAGCTGGATCTCAAACTGGTGCCCAAATGGGATGCTGGTGTTGCAGGTGGAGGCTTGACCTACTACACCACAGCACGGGTACCCCAAAAATACATTTTTAAAGAAACATATAGATGGTTCTATCCCTCGCTCTAAAATTAAAAACAAAAATGGAAAAAGGAAGTCCAGCCCGGGAGGCTTGCTGTGGGCTGTGAGCAGAAAGGAGCACTGTGCCGTACCGAGGTAGAACCCTCTGGGCTTTGTGGTCTTGGGAGCTGTGCACACTTGACAGCCCTGTGGGGACACAGTGTGGCCGTTTTGAGCTCTACAACCTCCGCGTTTGGATTTTCTAGTAGAGGGGAACCCAAGAGAAACACCTCCCTCCTCTGGCTTGGAAGACAATGAAGGAGGCTGTGGCCACCAGGAATCCTCTAGATGGGCTGTCCCCTTTCCAGACACCCAGGGAAGCCATGCTGTTGCCTGAAGGCTGGGTGTCGGAAGCAAGCTCTGAGATTTCTTACGGAAGCAGGTGCTTCACTGTGGTTGCCGGATGTCCTCATGGAGCACAAACCCGAGTGCACCAGGAAAGTGGGCGGGCAGGAATCCACAGGACAGTCATGTCCCGGGGGACAGCTGGGAACACGTTACCTGTCCTGGGCATTCTCCATCCTGGGCCAGAATCAAGCTTTGAACCAGATTCAGAAACTCAAGAAAACCCACTCAAGCTCAGCCCAAACTGAGGGCTCTGGGAAAGAGGAGAGAGGCGTTCCAGGACGCATATCTGCCTAAAATCAGATACGATAGACGTCAAATCAAAACACTGAACATTTCCAAACCAATAGATAGTTTATCTCTACATTAAACTGAAATAATTTCTATAATGCATGGGTTTCCATGGTTCCTCAACCTTTCTCTTTTGATTTGCTAATGTGTCTATAGTTGAGGTATAGAATGGGATTGTATTAGTCCCTTTTCAGTTATCACTAACACACTGCCCAGATGGGGGCGTATTTTGGCTCATGGCTCTGTCCAAGGCCTTGTGTGGTGGAGGTCTTGCTGGCAGAGCGCCAGGCAGTAAGGAGCAGCACCGCATGGAGAGAGACGGGGCATGCACACATGCACCTGCTTCTCCTTCCTGTCTCTCCCTCTTGTAGATCAACCGGGACTCAGCCCGGGGGGCTCCATCCCAGGGACCCTCCCTGATCCTGGTCACTTCCCAAAGCCTCCAGCTCTAAACACAGATCATCAGGTTGGGGGTTAAGTTTGAACCTGTGAAGCCCCAGGAACACACTCAGACACAGCCACAGCATAGCGCTGAGGTCTTGATGGATGTACTCATGGTGCCACCATTCTGCTAAGGTATCCCTGTGTGTTTGTGTGTGTGTGTGTGTGTGTACGTGCATGCTAGTATGGAGAGAGAAACAGACAGAAAGAGAACAGTTCATAGTTAACCTGAGAGCTAATTTTAGTGTTGCAAATACCATCAGTGCACATTTACTATAATCGCAAATGCTTTTGCTTTTAGTGTAAATTATTTAAACTTAGGATGAGTCATGTGTATAGAAACTTCGGCCATCTGACCTGAGTTGGGTCACTGAGCAGATGCAGGTCCTGGGAGATGAGTGTACAATATGGATGTTCTTGATTACCTTGTAAAGAACTCAAGGGAGGTTGGTGGGGGTTATGGCCCAGTGGGTTAAGATGCTACTTGAGACACCTCTTCCTGATATCAAAGTGCCCGTTCAAGATCCGGGTACTCCACTTCTGATCCAGCTTCCTGCTGCTAATGTGCCTGGAATGCAGTAGATGATGACTCAAGGACCTGGGTTCCTGCCACCCATGTGGAGACCTGGATAGAACTCTTGGCTCCCGGATGCAGCCTCGCCTAGGCCTGGCTCTTGTGAGTGAGCCAGCAAACCGAAGATCTCTCATTCTTTTTTTTTTTTTTTTTTGACAGGCAGAGTGGACAGTGAGAGAGAGAGACAGAGAGAAAGGTCTTCCTTTGCCGTTGGTTCACCCTCCAATGGCTGCCGTGGTCGGCGCGCTGCGGCCGGTGCACCGCGCTCATCCGATGGCAGGAGCCAGGAGCCAGGTGCTTTTCCTGGTCTCCCATGGGGTGCAGGGCCCAAGCACTTGGGCCATCCTCCACTGCACTCCTGGGCCACAGCAGAGGGCTGGCCTGGAAGAGGGGCAACCGGGACAGAATCTGGTGCCCCGACCGGGACTAGAACCCGGTGTGCCGGTGCCGCAAGGCGGAGGATTAGCCTGTTGAGCCACGGCGCCGGCCCAAGATCTCTCATTCTTGCTCTCACTCTCATTCTCTGTATCTTGCTCTGTCACCCCCCCCCCCTTTTTTTTTGACAGGCAGAGAGAGACAGAGAGAAAGGTCTTCCTTTTTCTGTTGGTTCACCCCCCAAATAGCCACCATGGCTGGCACTGCGTCAATCTGAGGCCAGGAGCCAGGTGCTTCTCCTGGTCTCCCATGCAGGCGCAGGGCCCAAGCACCTGGGCCATCCTCCACTGCACTCCCGAGTCACAGCAGAGAGCTGGACTGGAAGAGGGGCAACCGGGACAGAATCCAGCGCCCCAACCGGGACTAGAACCTGGGGTGCCGGCGCCGCAGGCAGAGGATTAGCCTAGTGAGCCACGGCGCTGGCCTATCCCTTTCAAATAAATAAATAAATCTTTGAAAAATGAGAAGTGGTTCAGAAAAAGCATGTGTAAAATATTCAGTATAGAGCCTAAAGACGTGAGGACATTAGCAAACTACTGTTTTTACTGCATATTGATCAGAAGTCCTTATTTAAAGATATCTCAGTAAATATATGTATGTTTCAATATAGACTTAATCAGATAATACATATAGTTCCAATCCCCTTCCTGTGCTATCAATGAAGATATATGTTTCTGAGAAACAATAGTGAGAAACTGTCCTGGCTACTTAAGAAATGGGATTTGTTAGAGAAGAAAATCTATTAAATACAAAGTCCACGGGGAAAATTTTCAATGATACATCTGCTAGAGAAAGAGGGTGTGGAACAGGGGCTCACAAACTTGAACCTGCTTCAGAATAACCTGGGTGGCCTGTGAGAACCTCAGTTTCTGGTCCTGGAGTTCCTATTCAATACATCCGTGGTGAAGCTCAAGAATTTCCCAAGTGATGCAGCTACTGCTGTTCCTGACCGAAGGACCACAAGCTGAGAACACTGCTCTAGGAGACAGCGCGCATCGAGCTCTAGCATGCACACAAATCTCCCGGGGAATCTTACTAACATTTAGAGGAGGATTCAGTAGGTAGGAGGAGAAGCATGAGCATTCTGCTTGTCTAGCAAACTCCCAAATGACCCCAGAAGCCAGGCTGTAGGGGATGCTTGTCCAATAGCAGAGAGACAGAGATAGATAGATAGAGAGAGAGAGAGAGAGAGAGAGAGAGAGAGAGAGATGAGATAGATGGGGGGATGTGGTAAGAGTATTTAAAATACACTCTTTTAGCAATTTTTCAGTATACCAAATTTTTTCTTAACTAAACAAAAACACAACTCATCTGGAAAGGGTTTTGCTGAAGATCAGAAAAATCACAGGCCTGATTCTTGGCCAAACTGGGGAGCTGACAAAGTTTGCTTCTGTGTCCTTCCT
This sequence comes from Sylvilagus floridanus, assembly GCA_949820135.1. Taxonomy (NCBI): domain Eukaryota; kingdom Metazoa; phylum Chordata; class Mammalia; order Lagomorpha; family Leporidae; genus Sylvilagus; species Sylvilagus floridanus. The sequence continues at coordinate 10,615,552 of OX463244.1, read as the reverse complement.
CTGCCCCCTGTCTGTGCTGATCCACTTCTTCATACGACAGTCTACTGCCTTCTCGTAGCTCCCCCGCCGTCCCTCCGGTCCTAGCCTCTCCCCTCACCTTTCCATCCAGTTTCAACCTTATGAACCTTATGTACCTGTGGCCTGCACACCTGAGATTCTTTCTGTTTTGATTTTTTTCCTCTTTGAAAAATTCATCTTTATAAAATAAGTCTAATCCAGTAGATCTCCTTTATCCATGGTTTCCTGTTGAGCAGTTAAGGAAAATTTCAGAAATCAGTAATTCCTAGTTTTTATTTTATTTTAATTTATTTATTGGAGAAGCAGAGAGCCAGAAAAATAGAGAGAGAGAGCGTGAGAGCGAGCATGCTGCCATCTGCTGGTTCACTCCCCAAATGCCCACAACAGCCGGGGCTGGGTCAGGCTGAAGCCAAGGGCCAGGCATTCAATCGAAGCCTCCCACGTGGGTGGCAGGGACCCACTGGAGCCATCACGGGTGCCTCCTGGGGTCTGCCTTAGCAGGAAACCAGAGCCAGGAGCTGAAGGCGGGTGTCAGGCACAGACACTTTGATATGGGATGCAAGTATCCAGTCCACCGGGCCACAGCCTGCCCTGCCACGCCCTAAGCTTTAAGTCACGCCTTTCTGAGTCACGTGGGGCCTCAGACCTTCCCACTCTGTGTCCCACCTGGAACGCGAAGTCCTGTTTCCAGCGTATCTGTGCCGTATATGCTGCCCGGCCAGCGCTCCTTTAGTAAGCATCCTGGTTAGGACCTCAGTGCCTAGGTTTCAAATAATCCCAATTTCGTTTAGCAGTCTCTCCGAGAGTAGTGATGCTGGCAATTCAGAGAAGCTAAACGCTGAAGAAAAGCTGTAAAGTGCTTCTTTTGTATGAAACACATAGGGTGTGCAGCTGTCACCAGTTTTAGGCGTCCGCTGGGGGGTCCCGGGACACATGGCTGTGGACAGGAGGGGACGGCCATAGAAAGGTAAAGTATAATTTCACTTCAGATCACAGGGAGATACAAAATGTCCACTACAGAAATTCAGAACCAGGGGCTGGTACTGTGGCACAGCGGGTTAACATCCTGAACTGAAGCACCGGCATTCCTTATGGGCGCCGGTTCGAATCCCAGCTGCTCCACTTCCGATCCAGCTCTCTGCTATGGCCTGGGATAGCAGTGGAAGATGGCCCACGTCCTTGGGCCCCTGCACCCATGTGGAAGACCCAGAGAAGCTCCTGGCTCCTGGCTTCGGATCGGTGCAGTTCCAGCCATTGTGGCCAACTGGGGAGTGGAACATTAGATGGAAGACCTCTCTGTCTCTGCCTCTCCTCTCTCTGTGTAACTCTTTCAAGTAAAATAAATAAATCTTTTTAAAAAAAGAAAGAAATTCAGAACCATGCCCTGCCATTAAGGCCAGGCCACCTGTCTGTGCTTGCCATGGTCCTTGTCGAGGCAGTAACACAGCAAAGTCGAGGTGGATCTTGGCTTTGCGTTGCAAAGTGGGCCCCTTGCTTCTGCAGGGGGCAAGGTCCTATGTACTCGAGTGGTTATCTGCTGCCTCCTAGGGTGCGCATTAGCAGGAATATGGCTCAGAAGTGGAGCTAGGGCTCAAACACTGGACGCAGGCCTCCCGAGCGGTGGCCCAATGCACCACAATGTCCACTCTTGTTTCATGAGCTTGTTCTATTGTATTGTTGAGAAGTATTTAATTGAATAGATAGATACACCACAAATCTGTTCACCCTGTTATCTGTTGAGGGATGTTTTCATTAGTCCTACTTTTTAGCTCTTATGAAGAAAGCTGCTATGATCACTCATGATAAGTCTTGCGTGGTCATACTTTTTTTGGGTAAATATCTAGAAGTGGGATTGTTGGGGTCATATGATAACTTTTTTTTGACAGGCAGAGTGGACAGGGAGAGAGGGACAGAGAGAAAGGTCTTCCTTTTCTGTTGGTTCACCCCACAATGGCCGCTGCTTTTTAAGAAACTGCCAAGCTTTTTCTAAATAGCTGTGCTTTTTTTATTTTCCTCAAAGTCGTTTTTCCACCGTGTTCTCCATCGGTTTGATAAAACATTCTGCATTTACCTTTACTTAATTCAGAGAATTAATTTTGCTGCATTCCAATTGACAGGTGTGGTTTTCTCTCATTGTTAGCTGCACATTTGTAACTGTTAGGTTAGACACTGTGTCGGAATGACCTGTTCAAGCAAAATGACAGAGGTGTCTCTGAAACTGAGTTTTGGGCAGAGAAAGTTTACTTGTACTATTTGCACAATTTTATTTCTCTTTAACTCATTTTAAGGGAACAGCACATTCTGCATGTGATGGGACAGGGACAAAAGCCACAGCCACTTTAGGTTCTTGTTACCCTGCTCGCTTCGCTTTGCTTTTCTCTTTCCTTTTCTTTTCTCCCTCCCTCCCTCCCTTCCTTTATTTTTCAAGATTTAATTATTTATCTGAAAGGCAGAGTTACAGAGAAATAGAGGCAGGGAGACAGAGAGGTCTTCCACCTGCTGGTTCACTCCCCAGATGACCCTAACAGCTGGAGGTGCAATGATCCGAAGCCAGGAGCCAGGAGCTTCTCTGGGTCTCCCACGTGGGTACAGGGGCCCAAGGACTTGGGTCATCTTCTGCTGCTTTCCCAGGCCATAGCAGAGAGCTGGACTGGAAGTGGAGCAGCCAGGACTACAACTGGCGCCCCTATGGGATGCTGGCACTGCAGGCGGCAGCCTTACCCACTACACCACAGCACCAGCCGCACCCCTGCCTTCTTCCAAGAGACCAGTTTCATGTCACACCCTGTATTGTTGCCCACCCCCATTCCTCATTCTTCCCTGGGTTTGGAAGCCAGTGGGCCAAACTTGAAGAACGGTACGGAGATGCTCTCTCTGTCTACTGCCCCCTACCCCACCCTAGCCCACCTAAGACATACAAGGGGCCCAGCCGGCCAGGGTCCGTGCCTCTGCCACCTGTTCAATCTGTGGTCATGATGGCAGTTGGTCGACCTCTGTGAGTTTATTTCCTCTGAATAAATTCGGTCTGGCTGTGAGTTCGTCTTCTGACTCCTTCCTCTGTTGTGTCTCTTTTCCTTCCATTTGGCTCCTGTGTGAGGAGGCACCAATCTGCACCTCTTTTCCTTACTGTATGAATGCACCAAGATGATTTTATGTTACACTTATGTAAAATAAACATAGGAAGCATGTAATGAGGTGACACTGAGTAGAGAACTGCGTGGATGCTATGTTAGCGAACAAGCGTCTGGTTCTCAGAATTCACGTTACCACGGTGCAGAATGGCTGGTTCAGAGCTGTGTTCCGGGTAGCACTGGGGCCCCACACACCTGCTGTGAAAGAGGTTTTGGGGACCAGAAAGAGCTCCCGTCGGCAGATACGTTTGGGAAATGCTGCCTGGGACGCACTCCTCCTGGGGATCTGCAATGCTTGGATCGTGTCAGGCCTCTGGGAACTCCTGGCGAAATCTCTAACCTTGTTGCACCAAAGTCACTCGAGTTACTTTGATCCTGGAGCCCTTGTTTCAGGATGTTGCATCAGCCTCCCCCGGAACGTGACGGGCGGCGCTGCTGTACTGTATTCTAGGTGTCTGGATTATGTCGGACTTCAGGGACCCGCGCTGTAAAACGGCTCCTACTGGGCAGCTGTGCCCTGTCAGCCAATCCTGAGAAACTTCTTATAGCACTGTTCAACATCTGGTTTCCCCATGGCAGATATCGGGGGCCCTGCTCCTCAAGACAGGAAGAGAAAGAGGGGTGCCAGATTCTCAAGATGGAGCAGACGGGAGGCGCCTCTGGGATGTCTCTAGGGACAAGATGGCCCTGATGGATTACGTGCAGGTTGGACGACATAGAAAGCATGTTACACAGCCACTGAGAGCTATAGGAAGAAGTGCAAAGATAGCCAAGTAAAAGTGAAAAACTTATTTGGTGGACATTTGGGGCAGCGATTAAGATACCACGTGGGGAGCCCACAGCCCGTATCAGAGTGCTTGGGTTTGAGTCCTGGCTCTGCTCCTGATTCCAGCTTCCCGCTAATGTGAACCCTGGGAGGCAGCAGGTGGCGGCTGAAGTATGTGGGTGCTGGCACCCGTGTGCGAGACCGGGACTGAGCTGTGGGCTCCTGAGTTGCGGGCATTTGGGCAGTGAACCTGCAGATGGGAGTTCTCTCTTTCTGCTTTTCCAATAAGTAAAATAATAAGTTAAAGTTATATGTTAAAAAATAAATAATTATTAACTCCAACAAAGAAATAAACTTGTCCAGGAGGGAGGACATTACAGTTCATTATTTTATTTGGTGCATTAAATAATAATAGTCACATCATAGCAGTGCCGACTGTGATGCTGAATTTAACCCTAGTCTGTGGTGTGATGATGCCGGGAGTCTTGGAGGAGGGAAGGGGGCGTGGCAATGAGGCAACACCCTCCCCTGGCAGAACAGGAAGTCAACAGAACAGAACTCACAGAAGCGGAGAGCAGACTGGTGGTTTCCCGAGGAGTGAGGGGGAACAGGGGATGCTACTCCGGACACAAAGCCCCAGGGAGGCGGGAGGAACTAGTGATTTAAAAAATATACACATCTGGGGCAGGCAATGTGGCGAAGCAGGTTAACGCCCTGGCCTGGAGCACTGGCATCCCATATGGGCGCCGGTTTAGGTTCCAGCTGCTCCACTTCCGATCCAGCTCTCTGCTATGGCCTGGGAAAGCAGTAGAGGATGGCTCAAGTCCTTGGGTCCCTGCACCTGCATGGGAGACCCGAAAGAAGCTCCTGGCTCCTGGCTTCAGATTGGTGCAGTTCTGGCCATTGCGGCCAATTGGGGAGTGAACCAGAGGATGGAAGACCTCTTTCTCTGTCTCTCTCTGTCTCTGTCTCTCTCTCTCTCTCTCTGCCTCTCCTCTCTCTGTGTAACTCTCAAGTAAAAAATGGGTAAATCTTTAAATACATACATATATATATATATACACACACACATCTATGGCAGAGTACTGCGAAAACAGCTAATGATGAGCTCTGTACATTTTCATTTCTTGGAGAGTAAATCTCAAATATCCTCACCACAAAAAATGTCAAGTATTCGTGGTGAATGGCTAATTAGCTTAGTTTAATTACTCCATGTTGCACATCGTAAATCCACACAATTATAGTTTATCACTATGGGGTTCGTGAATAGAGCCGCGGGAGGATCAGGTGCTCACTCTGCAAGGATCCCAGAGGATCACCCACCTGGCTGCGGTCCCTGTTACAGAGGGTTGCAATCAGGTCTGTTTAGAGACCAGCCAGCACCTGTCGGTCTGCACACGGCGGTGCCCTGGGCGCAGGGCTGGCAGCTTGAGCCGGGGTTCCGTCAGGAACAAGGCCCCTGACAGCTCTTCTCTTTAGAGGAGATTTTGGTTTTAGTGCCAGATGTTCCATTATAAATCCAAAAGCAGACTCAACTCCCTGGGTGTTTTTTTTTTTTTTTAATTTTATTTATTTGAGAGGTAGAGTTAGAGAGAGACAAAGAAAGGTCTTCCATCTGCTAGCTCACTCCCTAAATGGCCACAATAAGGGGAGCTGAGCTGATCCGAAGCCAGGAGCCAGGAGTCAGGAGCTTCTTCCGGGTCTCCCATGAGGGTGCAGGGGCCCAAGGACTTGGGTCATCTTCTATTGCTTTCCCAGGCCATAGCAGAGAGCTGGATCAGAAGAGGAGCAGCCAGGACTTGAACTGGGGCTCATATGGGATGCTGGCACTGCAGGCAGAGGCTTAGCCCACTATGCCACAGTGCCGACCCCAACTCCCTGGGTTTTAAAAGCACGTGCCTTATGTAGGCAAAGCAGTTCTGCAAAGATGGCTGCTGCAAGCTGATTTTCAGAGAGCACGTCTGCTTTCATGTACCTGGTTTTCTGCACAGAGACCATTGGGCTCTCCTGGTAGGACGCTGCTGATCTCCTGAGAGCCGCTGCAGGCGTCCAGGAGGCTGGAGCCCGTCGGGGAGAAGCGTGGAACAGCACCACCTCCTCAGGGTCCTGCCTCCACCTGCAGCCCACCCTTGGGTCAGGTTTCAGCTCTGCTCTGCTCGCATGCCTTCCAGGGTCTCCACCTCAGTTTTGTGAATGGGGCAGTGAGGTGTGGGGAAGAACCAGGTACAGACAAACCCCTAAGGAGCCACTCTCCGCTTTGTGCTAGAACATTCCTTCCCTGGGGAGGTCTGGTCCTGTCTATTTTTCATTGGTATGTCTTAGCTTATTTCTCTTTAAAAAAAAAAGCTAAGCTAAGAAGTCACTTATTATTCTGCCACATGGCAGGCTCTGCTCTAAGTGCTTTGTATATCAGTGACATCACTAAATTTTAGCCTGACTTAGTGGGGTAGGACCTTCTTATGTTTTCAGATGATGGATCCAAAGGCAGGGGTCGGCAGTGCTCTGCTCACTGGGTTTTCCTGCAAAGCCAAACTCAGCCTGTGTGATACACGGCCTTCCAGGTCTGCCCCTCCCCCTTTTTTTTTGACAGGCGGAGTGGACAGTGAGAGAGAGACAGAGAGAAAGGTCTTCCTTTGCCATTGGTTCACCCTCCAATGGCCGCTGTGGCCGGCGCGCTGCGGCCATCATACTGCGCTGATCTGAAGCCAAGAGCCAGATGTTTCTCCTGGTCTCCCATGGGGTGCAGGGCCCAAGCACTTGGGCCATCCTCCACTGCACTCCTGGGCCACGGCAGAGAGCTAGACTGGAAGAGGGGCAACCGGGACAGAATCCGGCGCCCCAACCAGGACTACAACCCGGTGTGCTGGCGCCTCAGGCGGAGGATTAGGCTATTGAGCCGCGGCGCCTTTAATTACCAAAGTGTAGATTTGCACACTTCTCCCATCCCCCTTACCTTAGCAATAGAATGCAAGAGTGAAGTTCACCAGCCAGAGCTGCTCCGAGGGTAAGGAAGACTAGCCGCTGTTCCCTGTTTCCACCACCAGGTGGCACAGTCACCAGGTGGACTTCTCATTTGTCATGAGAAGCTGATAACCATAGAGATCTTTGCGTTCACACGTAATGTATTCACTTACAGTAACTTGTAGGTTATTTTCTTTTTAAAAGTTTAATGAATTTATTGACTATTTGAAAGACAGAGAAAAGAGACAGACAGACACACACACACACACAGTTTTCAGTTGTTGGTTCGCTCTCTAAATGACTGCAACCGCAGGGCAAGGCCAGGCCAGAGCCAGGAGGTGGGAACTCAATCCAGGTCTTCCACACGCACGACAGGGACTCAGGTACTGGGCTATCACCCAAGTGCACTCTGGGATTGCACACTAGGAGGAAGCTGGAACTGAAAGTCGAGCCAGGACTGAAACCCAAGCACTCTGACTTGGGATGCCAGCATCCCGAGCAGTGTCTCCTGTCAAACACCTGTCCTGCACAGTGAATTTTAGATCTTAGCCATTTTCCTTGTGCCCCACAGTGTGCCTGTGGGGGCACATGACGTGGCTCAAACTACCATTAAGTGAGAAGACCTACCGCAAAGCCAAGTTGACCTTCCCTTACACGTAGAATACTAGCAGTGACCAACTGTATCATAACCTTCAAGGGATTTGGGGTGAATGGCCACCATTTGGGTTGGATTCAAATCCTGGCTACACCTCTATGTTGTCCTGATGTTTTGACCTCTCTGACTTGGACTCCTTGATTGCAAATTCACAGAACCTTCTACGTTGGGTTGTGGCCAAAATGATTACATGAGAGAACACATTAAACACCTGGAGTCCAGCGTGCTGTACGTACTCATGAGTGACAGCTCTAAGGAAGCCCCATTCCACCCCATCTCAAGGACCCCTTCCCTGTTAGAAAAGGGCATTTTGATAAGTGGAGTTTATTTGGCTCTTTGTGGTTGATTGCTGGACTTTCTACCATGTCCTCTGCCTAGCATCTCTGTGGCCGGCTGCTATTCCACCAGGCAACAATGCCATAATAGAGTCCTTTGGAAACTGACCTACGGAGGTACATTTAATCAGAACTTCCTCATGCAGAGATCCAGCAGTTGTTTGCAATCATACTGCTCCCCCCCCCCCCACCATCACCAACCATCTGGAGATGGCTATGTTTGCTCCCCTCCCAGGACCCACTGTTCTGCATACGTTTGGCCAGCAGTGGTACACAGCTTCCCTGCCAGGGAGAGACGCCCCCTGTGCCCAGCTGTTACCCAGGCTGGAGCTAGCATCACAGAGCACAAAGCGGGCATCTGGGCTCCTCTGCTCACAGCCAGACTCCCCGAGGGCACATCCCATGAGGCACCAAGGTTAACACCCACCTGCAGTCAGTATTTAACTTTCCACAGAAGATTAGATTAAACATTCGGGTCCACAAAAGCCTCGGATTGCAGCACAGTCAGCGAGGACTTAGCTGGCTCCGAGCTGCAGGTACTCAGTGGGCAGAGAATTAGGTGTGAGCCTGCAGGGCTCGTTGACACCAGCAGCAGGTTCAGGCAAGCCGGGCTCGGTGAAGGCGTTTCCTACTGCTCACACACTGCACAGGTGCGTAACGTTTATTACACAGTCTTTATTTCTTGTGGAGTTATGCAACAAAATCACCCATCTTCCTTTTCCAGAAAACTGCAAGGGAATGGCTTTCCTAGCATGTGGCCTGGCTTGTCCTCCCTCCCCCTTTCCTCCCTCCCTCCCTTCTTCCTTCTTTGCCTTCCTTGCTTATTTCCTTGTGATTTCCTTACTTATCCTTCCAGGGATTTCTTTTGGATGAAAAATGTGAAGATTTTTTTTTTTTTTTTTTGCGGGGCTTCATGATGAAGACATAATCATGTCTTCTCTGTTGTTGATATGAACAAGTAGGACTGCTGCCTGCTGCCTTTGGAGGGTCCAGGCGATGCCTGTACCTGATTATCTTTCAAAAACGAGAACTGTGGCCTTTGGGGTGAAGTGGCTGGTACTTGCCTTGTGCATCCAGGTGGTCCGTGCCACGAACCACACATTTGCACCAGGGACAACTGGACTCAGGGGCTCAGCCTGTAGCCTGGAGACAGGACACAACTGACTGACGTGTGTAGGCTCACAGCACATTCTTGGTCTTGTATCTCTCTTTCTATCGACCCAAGTGGCCACAGATGAAGGAAACAGGGAGATGTTGCAATGCAGGACCTTGGCTGGGATGGAGGGTGTGCTGGCCCTGGCCTGGGTGACTTGGGTTCGGATCCAGGCACGGTGGCCAACCTGAGTGCCCTGTGACCTTGGGCAGATGATCTAAGCTCTCTGGGCTGTAGCTATTCCACCGTCCAAGGAGTAAGCCAGCCTTTTCCATCTCTAGGGGACCACTCTGTTCTATTACTCAGCTAGAACCATTTATTGGACATGTAGATCCTGTTGGGCTGAACCTAAGAAATTGTCAATATCTGACCTTTCTTAACCTACATAAGTAGTTAGTTCATAGGCTTCAAATCACCCTAAGTAATAGTTGTCTTGGCATTAGCAAAGTAAATGCCTCACAGTGCTCTACGGCAGAGATAAGTCTATATATGAAATATACCAGGTGATTATCAATTAAATTTGTTCTGAGAATCAACCATTAAAATCAACTCACTCACAGTTTGAATGTCCTACTATGAAGTCCCTCAGTGAAATTGCTTTCAGACGCTGGGACTCAATGTTTTGGCTGTGGTCGTGAAATAGACAATGACTTGAATATCTCTTCTGCCAGCCATGCCTCAGCAGTAAAAATGTGACCCCTACCACCCCCGCTACCTTCTCCCCCCTACTCGACTTTTCAGCCTGGCCAGCGGTCAGTACTTAGCTATTTTATCCCCACAGGCTGCGTGATTAGGTCTTATCAAACGCACCTTCTGATCTGCTTAACACTGGGCCTCCGTGCTGATCAAAGAGCTGAACAAACAATCAGCACGATGGCCACTTGCTCTCAAGGGCGGTGGGGGCTGCCCCGCCCACACCTGCAAGGAACCCAGATGACCCCAGTGGAATTCAGCCCTGGGTCTCTCCTCTCAAAGATTTCGTCACAGAAATCCTTAGAGGAGCTAAAGGGGGCCCGGGGGCCCCCTGAAACCGAAGAGAGAGTTTCCAATGTGCCTATGTGTGCATTTCTGGGGAAATTAAAACCAAACAGTTTAATTTTTCTGAAGATCTATAACATTCACCCACCTGTAAATAGGTTAAGACTCACTGCTCTGGTAGTTTCCAGAGAATTCCACAGAGAAAGAAAATCATTCATTCATTCATTCATTCGTTCTGCAAACAGTAAGATCCGCTTTGTGCCAATGCAGTGTGGGTTCAACATGGGTAGAACACTCCCTGTAATCCAGGGCTCTGACCCTCAGCCGGGTGCTTCCAGTGACGTCATCTCTCTGTGCCTTCATTTGTACAATCAGAATGAAAAATACCAGTTTCATGGAGTAGTTGTGAGCATCACATCATAAGCACACAGCAAAGAGGTAATTTAAAGAAGAGATAAAACCAGTATGGCAGTTTGCAGGAGGAGCAAGACCGGGGGAGATCAGGCAACCCCTGGGCTCCTAACTCAGGAGAAGAAGAAAGCACACATGGTGTTTCTTCCTTCTTACACAGTGTGAAGGACAAATCGTCGCAATCCAGCTCAAGATCTTAATTGGCTTTACTTCCAATTCTAGAATCAGGCACATTTCATCTGTAAGACACAGTGAGCGTTCCAATGGGCTCAGCAGAAAGGTCAGTGTTATGGACGCGGAAGAGCCGAAGAAAGCCCGAGCAAGGGAGAGTGGAGGGGTCGTGGCAAAGTTACTTGGCTTGGAAGGTGGGGAAACAGCTTATTGGTGACCATGGGGTTGAAACAAAGGGAACTTCCTCACGCTAATTGAAACCTGTTGGGGGAGGGAGGATGAGTTATTACATCTCTCTCTGTTGATTTCTCAGGAAGGTCAGATGAGCAAGTAGTTTTGATTTGGTGACTTAGATAGAACCTTGGCACGAGTGACTCCATTTTTATTTTTAGCCAAAGCAATGGCCTCTCATGGTGCTTAACACAGGACAAGGCAGGAAAAAATCACATGGAAAACCCGATCCCCGCACTGGTCCTTCCTCTTCCCATCCACTCCAGCTGCCCCCTCCATAACTACTTCAAGTGACCCATTCCTAGCCTAGCTCTGCAATCTGGGGGCTCCCCTCGAGGCAGCCAGGTTCCAGGTGGCCCTAGTCCACATCCTAACCTCCCTCTGCCACACCCTGGTCCCTCAGACAAGTCAAGTACTTGCCTGGGTGTTTCACGTGGTGTGAAGCTAATGAGTGACTTTGGCGAAAACATTTACAGAAGGACACTGGGAGGGCGTGCGGCCCTTCTCGGCACCCTCCCTGTAGAATACTGGGACTTCCGCTTCTTTCACTGGCAGGAGTCACTGGTGGCACTCACAGCACACAGTGGGACCACACATCAGGGCCACACATGTTGAGCATTGCTTACTTACAATGCTGGAGTCCAGAAGTGTTTGGCACTTGGGATCTCTTCAAATTTCAGAATAGGCTCATGTATATATGAGACACTGATCATGGGGATGGGACCCAGGTCTAGCCATAAGATACATTCATGTTTCACGGACACCTTACACAGCCTGCCAGTTTCGACTGCATTTTGACCGGGACCCACAACCTGTCGCATGAGGTCAGGTGTGAAATTTCCCACTCGTGGCATCAGAGCAGGGCGCAAAAAGTCAGATTTGAGAGCATTTTGGATTTTGGGTTTTCAGATTAGGGCTGCTCAGCTGGGAGTGGGGAAGCCGGCAGGACAGAGGAGCTCAAAGCCCTCAGCAGCTTGTCACGCTGCTACTGCAAAACACATACGAGGGAGGCCTCACGTGGCCCAGAACACACGTGGAGTTCCTTCAGAGCCCGCAGAGCCGCCGCCCTTCTTCCCCCACGCTTTCTCCTCTACGGCTGCTAAGGATCCTCGCACAAAGTCTCCCTACGCCAGCCCTAGACGTTTCTTCCCCCAAAACTGTGGGTGGGGTTGGCAGAAACAGAGGGTGAAAGGCTCGTGGGGTAGAACTCCTGCCCCGTTGCGTTTCCAAGATGAACCCTGACACAGTACAGAGGGCGGGGGCGCGCGTGGGGATGGGCTGCCACGCGACAGATGGCGGAAGTGTGGACTCAGCCATGAAGAGACCTTGTCTCTTTGGGGGTGGAAGAGCCGGGGGGAGGTCTTGAGGGCTGAAAGCTGGCTCCTCTGCTCTCTTCCGCTGTGACCTGCGCTATTGCAAGGGGGAAGAAGCAAATCTGTGTGTGCTTGGGCAACGTGTATCCAGTGCAAACTCCTCTGTTGAGTTTCTTTCCAACTCCTAAGCTCTGTGTGGCAAGGAGAGGGAGGGAACGATCTTAGGGCTTTTAGAAAAATAGATCTTAAAATAGCAGAGCAAGCAAAGTGGACTGGTTACAGGAATTCTCAGCGAGGGAGTTAGTATTTAATAGGTGCAGAATTTTCATCTGGGATGATGAAAAACTTCCAGAGATGGATTTCAAATAAATCAACGTTTGAGAGAGAGATGGATAATTTTCACACCATGCTATATCAAAATATCAACTTCCAGTATTTAACCCTCAAATACATGGTAATAATTATGAAAAAATTCCTGTTGTTCTCTAAAAATGAAACATGATCTGAGGGCTTTTTTGCTTGTTGTACAAACAGATAATACTATCATTAAAATAGTCTGCTTACTCCTACTACATATACTGTTTAAGATGCCTTGTTTTGGGCATGTAATTTATGCATAATTACTTGTTATTCTTAGAGGAGGAAAAACCTTGTCCAAAATGGGAGTTGCTTTCTGACTTTAATTTTTTTTTATTTTTTGAAAGTCAGAGCTACAGAGAGAGAGGAAGTGACAGAGAGAAAGGAGAGATCTTCCATCCGCTGGTGCACTCCCCAGATGGCTGCCATGTCCTGGGCTGGGCTGCTCAGGAGCCAGGAGCTTCTTCCAGGTCTCCCACATGGGTGCAGGGGCCAAAGCACTTGTGCCATCCTCCACTGCTTTCCCAGGTGCATTAGCAGGGAGCTGGATTGTAAGTGGAGCAGCCGGGACTTGAACCGTCGCCCACATGGGATACTGGCATCATAGGCAGTGGCTTTACCTCTATATCACAGCTCTGGCCCCAGAAGAAAAGATACGCTTTTAAGTGCACTACCCACCATTAGCATTTTGATCTATTTACTTCCAGTCTTTCTCGTTTTCTTAAATATGTAAATATTTATTTATATATATGTACATATCAAACATATGAGGGTACTTCAATAAGTTTGTGGGAAATGGAATTAAAAGATAAGTTTAGGGGCCAGCCAGCGCTGTGGCATAGTGAGTAAAGCCGCTGCCTGCAGTGCTGGCATCCCATATGGGTGCCGGTTCAAGTCCAGCTGCTCTGTTTCTGATCCAGCTCCCTGCTATGGTCTGGAAAAGCAGTAGAAGATGGCCCGAATCCTTGGGCTCCGGCACCCTCGTGGGAGACCTGGAAGAAGCTCCAGGCTCCTGGCTTCAGATCAGCTCAGCTCCAGCCATTGTGGCCATCTGGGGAGTGAACCAGCTGATGGAAAACCTCTCTCTCTCTCTCTCTCTCTCTCTCTCTCTCTCTGCCTCTGCAACTACCCCTTTCACATAAATAAATAAATAAATCTTTGAAAAAAAAGATGTTTACTTTGGTGCAACATTTTTGAAATCTATGCATAGCTTTCCCATAATATGCATTTTACATGAACTTTCAGAAGCCCACATAGATGTACATAAAATGCACATATAATACAAGTATAGTTTTATGTCTGCCATCAAAATTTTATTATAAAATAATTATGCATGCAAAAAGTGAATGAAATGTGTGTTCTCAGCTCAAAGACTTAGAAAATATGCATTTACTCAATCACTAGGCAGGTTAAGAAAGAATGATTACTGCTACCCCTCCCCCAGCCCTCCCTTAAAGTGACAGAGCATAGAAAGGATGTGTTCTCTTCCCTTTGTTCATGACATCATAATTTATATTACAGAAGGAGGGAAACATGTCTGCTCTATCCAACTGGACGGAGACACTGGAAAATGTCTTCAAGAGGATTTTTGTCACCTACATGGACAACTGGCGCAGGAACACGACAGCCGAAGAAGAGGCGCTGCAGGCCGAGGTGGACGCTGAGAACTTCTACTACGTCATCCTCTACCTCATGGTGATGATTGGCATGTTCTCCTTCATCATCGTGGCCATCCTGGTGAGCACGGTGAAGTCCAAGAGGCGGGAGCACTCCAACGACCCCTACCACCAGTACATCGTGGAGGACTGGCAGGAAAAGTACAAAAGCCAGATTTTGCATTTCGAAGACGCCAAGGCCACCATCCACGAGAACACAGGAGCGGAGGGGTTCAAAGCGTCGGCCTGACCGGGGAGAAAGGCACAGAGCCTGGCACCCAGAGGTGAAGACAGACCAGTGCCGCGCAGCAAATCCAAGCTGGCCCGGCTCGGAAGAAGCCAGTGCCTCACTCTCTGCTGAGAATCTTTATGCAGAGTATGTGGTTCGACAACCGAGACAGATGACATTTCAATCTAAGAGACTTGTGTTCGCCGATCAGAGCAGTATTTTGTGCCAAAGATCTCTTACTTTCTGTCCAGTGGAAATGCCATGTTAGTCCATGTCACCAGCAAATGAAAGCCAAACTGAACGCTTAGTGCCTGGGCAGTGGCAGTGGGGAAAAGGGAGACATTTACGAATGACTGAATCTTCTCTCTCCCAGAACATCATTTGCACGTGACTGACTCAACGTGTAAATAGTCCGAATGGTATGGACCAGCTGAGGTTCAAAACCTACCACTTGCGCACCCACTGAGATAGGAACGTTTATTTATTAATTCATGTGCGCAGAGTCTGAAGTGACAGAGAGCAAAGCCACGGCACTGTCGTGCGGTTCGCTTCTTGGAAAGTCTGAAGAACAGGGGCTGGCATCATGGCGTAGCAGGTTAAGACCCTGCTTGCAATGCTGGCACCCCAAATGGGCGCCAGTTCAAGACCCGGCTGCTCTGCTTCCAATCCAGCTCCTTGCTAATGCACCTGGGAAAGCACTGGAGGATGGTCCAAGTCCTTGGGCCCCTGAATCCACCTGGAAGACCAGAAAGAAGCTCTGGGATCCTGGTTTTGGCCTTGCCCAGCCCCAGCTGTTGTGGCCATTTGGGGAGCAAACCAGAAGATGGAAGACCTCTCTCTCTCTGTCTCTCCTCTCTCAGTAACTCCGCCTTTCACATACATAAAAGTAATAAATAAATCTTTTTAAAAAAGAAAGTTTAAGAAGAATGTTTCAAAACAATCATACAAGATACGTATGATATTTTAGAAATGCCTGCTGCAACATCCATATTTTTTAGCTGATAGTTTAAGTTACACAGAAAAATAACCTTTAAAAGTTCTGTTTTCTTTAAGAAAAAGAATAAAACATTGCTTTGCAAACAGCTTACTTTCTTTCACTCAAATTTATTTTCTTCTCATTCTAATTACTGATTTTCTTGTTTGAAAAGACTAAAGAGGGGCTGGTGCTGTGGCATAGTGGGTAAAGCTGCTGCCTGCAGCGCTGGCATCCCACATGGGCACCAGTTCCAGTCTCAGCTGCTCCACTTCCGATCCAGCTCTCTGATGTGGCCTGGGAAAGCAGTAGAAGATGGCCCAAGTCCTTGGACCCCTGCACCCGCGTGGGAGACCTGGAAGAAGCTCCTGGCTCCTGGCTTTGGATTGCTGCAGCTCCAGCCATTGTGTTCATTTGGGGAGTGAACCAGCAGATGGAATAGCTCTTCTCTCTCTCTCTCTCTCTCTCTCTCTGTGTGTGTGTGTGTGTGTGTGTGTGTGTGTGTCTGCCACTCTGTAACTCTGCCTTTCAAATAAATAAATAAATCTTTAACAAAAAAGAAAAGATCAAAGGTACAGAAAGTGTTCAAAAAGATGCTGTATGTTGGAAAGCTACATGACAGGGCTGGAATTTTGACACAGTGGATTAAGTCACCGCTTAAGAACCCGGCATCCCATATGAGTGCTGGATTGAGTCCTAGCTGCTCTGCTTCTAATCCAGCTCCCTGCTAATGCGTCTGGGAAGGCAGCAGAAGAGGGCCCAAGTGCTTGGGACCCTGCACCCATGTGGGAGACCCAGATGGAGTTCCTGGCTCTTGGCTTCAGCCTGGCCCAGCCCCAGCCATTGCAGCCAATTGGGGAGTGAACCAGCAGGTGGAAGATCTCCCTTTCTCCCACTCTTTCTTCATCACTCTGCCTTCCAAATAAACAAAGAATTCTTAAGCGAGAGAGAGAGAGAGAGAGAGAGAGAAACTAGACAGTAACTGGTTAATATTTTATACTTTGGGGAAATATTGGTAATAGATGCAAAATTTCAGATAATAGAAATAAACTCAAGAGATCTATTGTACAATAAGGTAACTGTTAATAACCATATATTATACGTATTCTTGAAAAAACACTAAGACAGGGGATGTGAGGTCTTCTCCCCCTCAAAACGATGACCAAGGGAATCCACAAGCTGACTGGGTAGATTTAGCCATTCCACACAATATATTCCAAAACATCAGTTTAAGTAAAATGATAAAAACAGCTTGCATGATGGGGCCCAGGACCGCTGTGGTTTGCACGTGGTTGGCTCCTGCCGAATGTGTAGTGGAATTTGGTTGCAATGCAGCAGGGCAGGACGGTGGCGCCACAAAGAGGGTTTGATGTCTTTCTCAAGAGATTAGCCCTCTTGGGCATGGGAGAAGTCTCCCTCTGGCCTTCACTGCCCCCTTCTCTCTTCCATTACGCTCTCCTTTGCTGCTCGCTGCTTTGTCAAGTGTGGAGCAGGGTGCGGCCTCACAGAAGTTGGGCAGATGCTGGTACCACGCCCAAGCCACGTTTCAGGTGTTCTGTTAAAGCAACAGGACATGGACTGAGGCAGCAGCGTCAGGAACGCTGGGGTCACAGGCAGCTTGAGGTCCTGCAGATGAGAAAAGTGAGGTCCGCTGAGATGAAAGAGTTCATTGATTAATTCAATCAGGAGATGCTACTCTACTGAGGGCAGCGGCCTAGACCCCAGCAGCAAGGACAGGAAGGCTGACCAAACCCAGGTCAAGGTCTCTTCTGACAAAAGACAGAAGCGTGGGGCCTTAGCGTCATGCAGATTCAAGCCCCCTAGTCCACCTTCTCCTGGCACTTGGTAGGGCCCAGCGACTGTGGGCAGGACCTCAAGCTCAGGGGCCTGGGGTGGACACCGTGAGACAGCAGGAGAGGCTGCCTCTTGTGACCACTTGCATGGCCTTCATGCCACATCACAGCGCCAACCCAAGTCCTAGCTGCTCGACTTGGAATCCAGCTTCCTGCTAATGCATCCTGGAAGGCAGCAGATGATGCTCAAGTGCGTGGATCCCCACCACCCACGCGGGAGACCTGGATGGAGTTCCAACCTCCTGGCTTCGGCCTGGTCCAGCCATGGTTGTTGTGGCCCTTTGGGAACTGAACCTGCAGATGGAAGATCCACCTGTGTCTCTGTCACTCAGTCTTTCTTTCTTTCTTTTAATTTTTTTTTATTTATTATTCGAAAGTCAGAGTTACACAGAGAGGGGAGAGGCAGAGAGAGAGAGAGAGAGAGAGAGATCTTCCATCTGATGGTTCACTCCTCAGTTGGCCGCATCGGCCGGAATTGTGGCAATCTGAAGCCAGGAGCCAGGAGCTTCCTCTAGGTCTCCCACACAGGTGCAGGGACCCAAGCACTTGGGCCATCCTCCACTGCCTTCCCAGGCCATAGCAGAGAACTGGATAGGAAGAGGAGCAGCTGAGACTCGAACCGGCGCTCATATGGGATGCTAGCGCTTCAGGCCAGAGCATTAACCCGCTGTGCTACAGCACCAGCCCCGTGTCACTCAGTCTTTCAAGTAGATAAAGTAAACATTTTCAAAAGGCCAAACACAGAGCTCTTCTTCAAAGCATGTGGGTCAGATTCCTTACAGCCAGCGTGTAGCTTGTCTCTTTAAATTTACAGAGATTTAGGAGGGTATTTCTACAAGTGTGTGGAATTGAAGGATAAGTTTAGGGGCAGGAGTTTGGTGGAGCAGTGAAGTTGCTGTCTGGGAATACCTGCAGCGCACAGTGGAGTGCCTGGCTTCCGTCCCAGCTTCTGCTCCCAGTGTGGCTTTCCGCTAATATGCATCCTGGGAGGGTGACGCCACTTGGGTCCCTGCTGCTCTCTGAGAGACCTGGAAGGAGTTCCAGGCTCCTGGCTTTGGTCTGGCCCAGCTCTGGCTGTTGTAGTGATTTGGAGAGTGAACTAGCTTTCTCTCTCTCTTTCAAATGAAATGAAAACAAATAAATAAATTGAAATCTCAATAAAATAAATTTTGGTGCAAAACAATTTTGAAATCCATGCATAATTTTTTTTAAAAGTATGTATTTTCTATGAAGTTTTTAAAGATCCTCATAAAAATATTTATTTCCTAATAACAGATTCGCAAGTCTGCTAACAGAATCATCAAATACTATGTTTGCAAAAGCCATTTGTATTCCAAGAGCAGATGTGGCAAGAGCGGCCATCTTTTTCAGATCAGAAACCCAGAAATGCTGTTGCACACAGAACCTCCATCCCGAAGAGCACAGGGCAGCAACTGGGCTCTAAACACCAGGCCTCAGCTGTGGATCCAGACCAGCATCCAAGGGGATGATTCGCCAGGGGACAGATTCGCCCCTTGACCGAACAAGTCTGGCTCCTCTGAGTCCTCTTCGTGATTAAACCCCAACTACAGACCCTGCAGATTTGGTGCAAATGGTTTTACCTGAAGGATGCATCCCAAAAGTACTCGCCCGAGAAAAATGCATGTTGCCAGGAGAAATCACTTTGTTCCAGCCAAAGCTGGTGACAGGCAGAGAGGCTCCAGGGGTCACTTTGGAAAGCCTGTAATTGTAAATCCAGTCTTCCCCTGAGAAGTAAATCTTCTACCTTGAAGAACCATCTGGTCTCTGAAACGTAAACTTTCTCTGGTGGGGTGGTGCCTGGTTCTACCTTAAGTCACTGCCCTCATCACAGATGCTTTGTGTCTCCTCCAGGTAAGTGTCAATTAACAAGCCCAGATCCTTGGACAGCCCCCTCCTGCTGCCTATAACTCTCCACTTCTGGTCCAAGCCCAGTCACTTCTGTACAAACGCAAGTTGAGCTCAGTTCACACTGGCCTTTCTCCCCATTTCAATTGTCCACGAGTGGAGTCTACCCTTACTAACTTAACCAGTGTTAAGCCTTATCTGTCTTTGACGAAGGATAGCAAACTGAGGGGGGCAAGATCTGGGTTTTCCGAAGTACACTGCATTATTGTCACTGAAAATAGAGGTGACAACGCTGATGCTTCCCGGTCAGCTTCGCCTTGGGGCACTGGAGGAATGCCACCTCTTTATACCCATGTTCGGTACACAGCTGCCAAAATCATTCGCCCTAGTTTGCCATTTCGGTATCACCACCCACCAGATCTGGGCTTTCCACTTCCACTCCCGCAGGTGAAAATGCCAATTCAACAGGCTTTTCAAGTTCCCTCTGCTGTGTCTCCTGGTTTCATGTGGCCTGAGTACCACTTGTTTCTATCTTTTCTTTTCTTTCCTTCTTTTTAAGATTTATTTACGTAAGAGGCAGAGTTAGAGACAGAGAGAGGGAGAGATAGAGAAGTCTTCCACCCCCTAGTTCACTCCCCAAATGGCTGCAAAGGCTGCAGCTGGGCTGATCCCAAGCCAGGAGCCAGGAGCTTCATCTGGGTCTCCCACATGGGTGGCAGTGGCCCAAACACTTGGGCCATCTTCCACTGCTTTCCCAGGCCATCAGCAGGGACTGGATTGGAAGTGGAGCAGCCAAGATTCGAACGGGCACCCATGTGGGTTCCCGATGCTGTAGGGTGATGCTTAGCCTACTAGGCCACGGTGTTTGTTATCATGTAGCTCAGAAGTTAATTAAGAAAGAAGCCACGTTAGTGGCTGATCTGACAGACTTGTGGTCCACATTAGCCAGGGCCACGTCCCAGCTCTGACACTTGCTGGATTTAAAGCTCTAGACAGGGGCAGGCATTTAGACTCCTGTGTATCATGTTGGAGTTCAAAATCCTTCTCTGGTTCCTAACTCTAGCTTCTGCTAACATAGACCCTGGGAGTCAGTTATCAAATAATCGAACCCCTGCCATCCACACGGGAGACCTGGGTTGAGTTCTCAGCTCCCAGCTCTGGCTTGACCCAATCTCAGCTCTTGCGGGCATTTAGGATTAAACCAGAGCATTACAAAATAAATTTTATAAATCGTTGAGAAAATGTATGAACATCTTTAAGGCTTAAAGAAAAACCCGGGACAAATTAATCTCTTTGTGTTACCATTGCATTAGTGGAATGATTATAATTATAGTATGTCCTTTATTGGCTTGTTATGGGACTTAAAACAGCCTCAAAGTTCTTAGAACAAAGGCACTTTAATTACTTTGCTTCCTTTGTTAACAAAACAACCCCCCATGCCCCTAAGTCTGTTCTCTCTGCCTTCCCTAATATTTTATATTTCACTGCCAGAGTCAAAATGGGGTTTGCAGTTAGATTACCTGGATGCAAATCTCCATTCTGCATGGCCGTTTGCTCACGGTCTAGCACCAGCCACTCCATCTCCCCAGCCTCAATTTCCTTGTCCCCAGGAGGGTGAGCTGAGTACATGCGGAAAACACTATAGGGGGCCGGCACTGTGGCGTAGTGCAGCAGGTTAAAGCCCTGGCTTGAAGCACCGGCATCCCATATGGGCGCTGGTTCGAGTCCCGACTGTGGGAGACCCGGAAGAAGCTCCTGGCTTCGGATCCGGCCATGTGGCCATCTGGGGAGTGAACCAGCGGGTGGAAGATCTTTCTCTCTGTAACTCTTTCAAGTAAATAAATCTTAAAAAAAAAAAAACAAAAAAAAAAAAAAACAAGAAAACGCTAGGAACATTCCATCTCCTTATCCTTGTACCAGGGGACTTCAAAAGGTCCATAAAAACAATGGCATCAAGAGATTCGTTTATAGCGGACAACAGACTTCTAATTACTCTTTAATCCCATTTTCCGTGAACTGCTGCAGGCCCTCTGTATGAGTGTTCAGTTTGTGCCTCCCACGTGGCGGGCCCAACTCTGGAGGAGTTTATGAGGGAGTCCGGGAACCCAGTACCGGCATCCTACTGTCACCCAGAGGAAACCCTCCACTGAGATAATCCCAGTCTGGCTGGAGAATCGGCGTTGGGAGTTCGGAGCCTGCAGAAGGAGCATTTACGCCCGGACAGAGGGAGAACTGGCTGCCTCCCCCAGCTTCTGTCTGGTTACAGGTTTCACACTTTTCTTATAGAAAGTACATGCACTGAGTCAGGTTTAACCAAGACAGGGTTGTCAATCACATTAAAAGTCAAGAATCTGAGATCGAGGAAGCTCCGCCATGCCTGGGCCTCCTCGCTCCTAATTCAGCTCCTGCACGCTCAGAGCCAGAACACGGCTCGCCCAGGCGGGGGGCTATTGCGCCTGCGCATGGACTGCCCCCCCTCCCGGGGCCGACTGCGCCTGCGCGCGGAGCGGTGCATTTCGGGACGTGTAGTTTCCCGGCGGGACTGCGAGAGTCCTGGTTTGCGCACCGACCCCCAGACCCGGGGCTCCGCTGCACGGAGGTGTAAGTGTGGGCCACCGGGTCGGTGACGGAAGCCTGGCTCGAAAGCCGAAAGCGCTGGGGCGCAGGGAGATCTGGCTGCCGGCTCTGTGTTCGCGTTTCCCTTCCGGGATGAGCGCCAGCGGGTGTCCGGCCTCCGGCCCCCACCCGCGCACGTCCGTCTCCGGTCCGGCCGCCCAGGCGCTGCGGAGCTCGCGGGCCCGCGCGTCCAGGGTGGCGCGCGCTCCCGGGGGAGGGGCGCCCAGGGCTGGTTCGGGACAGGTGGGCGGGCGGGGGAAGCCGTGCCAGCCCCTGGCCCTGGTCCTCGGGTCTGAGTGAGCAGGTGTCGGGGGCCGGGTCTGGCCCCCTGGACCCAAGGCGCTGAGGCCCAGAGGGGGGGTCCCGCGCTCGCCTTGGCCCCAGCTTTGCCCCGCAGGGCCTTGGGTTCCAGCGGGTACAGGGGGCTGAACTGCAGAAGCCACCGAGATGGGGGCACCCAAAGCCCCCACCGTTGCTCCTAGGCCGCCCGTCAGCGGTGGGGGTGGGAGCCGGCCCCACCGGGGTGGGCGGCGTGGGCTGGTTTTGTTTAGGGTCTGAGCCCAGGAGGAAGAGGGAGGGCCACGTGATGCCCAGGGTTCCCCTGGGAGCCCCTGCCCGGACCTTCCCCACTACAGATGACCAGGAGCAGGGTCGATGTGATAAAGGAAGGGACCAGGCCTGGGATTAGCTTCCTTTGGGAGGTTCCGACAAAGGCCATGGGCTATTTAGTGGCCGGAACGAGAGAGAGGCTGAGCTGGTTAGATGCACCCAGAAGGAAGCGTCGCTGTGGACAGTGCGTCGTCCCTACTGCTTTCGTTGGCAAAACCAACGTAAACGCGTAGGGTTTTTGTTAACAGGAAAAACTGGCAGAGGAGAACATACAAGTATTTGCAGCTGCATCTAAGCCGTTTGCGCTCTCTGAGGCCACAGCGCAGACTGCGGGTGGTTCCAGAGGGGGTTAGCGTTCCCGGCGGCCCCTGGGTTTGGTGCCCCTCAAGGTGCTCTGTCTCCGTGGCTTCTGCAGGTCGGTCCTCAGGGCCCCCGGCTGCCCCTTGTTTCAGTATCGCATCAGATGTGCAATGGCAGTACATTGCACAGATTGTGCAATGTGCAATCAAGTGGCTTGCTGATATTTTTAGCGTCTGAGTTCTCCTTTGCCACAGGCCTGCAGGGTGCTGTGCAAATGGCTGTCTTGGGTCCCGGGATCAGACGGAGGTGGGAAAGTTGTAACTCAGAGGCCGAGGGTGGGAATGAGCCAGGCTGATGGGGCTGCTCTCCCTCCTGTCTCCCACCCTCACCCTCACCCCACCCCTCCTGGTGTTGTGGGAGATCGGGTGGAAGGTTGGGCATTCCAGAGCTGTAGAATTGTCTTGGGGTTCTGATTTGAACAAGGAGAGCCCTTGGGTTCAGCGGGTTGATGAGGTACCCCGGGGCCCTGTGCTCCGCCGTGGGTGCCGCCAAGAGAAGAGCGTGGCCTCCAGCTTAGGGTTCTCTGTTCCACGCCTCGCTCTCCCGCACTGACTGCTCTTGTCTTGGCTGCCCTTGTTTATGACTTTCAACTTGACACGGCTGTGAGCGGAGGGAGAGATGTTTATCGTTCCAGTAGCGGTTGCCTTTTATCTCTGCTTTCTGTGTGCTCAGTGCAGGGCATAGTGTTTTACAGTGCAGCCTCTGGAGGAGAATGGACAGATGGGAGTTGAGGCTTAGGGAGGCCAAGTGCTTGTCCAGGGTCACTCTGCTCGCAGCTGTAGCGTGACTGCTGGAGGGCAGAATAGCAGTGCACGTTTTCATTTGTTTGCAGCTGCAGGCTTTTTGCATCTGTTTGTTGTCCTTAAGTTTGGAAATCAATATATATATATATTTTTTTTGACAGGCAGAGTTAGACAGTGAGAGAGAGAGATAGAGAGAAAGGTCTTCCTTCCATTGGGTCACCCCCCCCCAAAATGGCCGCTACGGCCGGTGCACTGTGGCCAGCACGCTGTGCTGATCCGAAGCCAGGAGCCAGGTGCTTTCTCCTGGTCTCCCATGCAGGTGCAGGGCCCAAGCACTTGGGCCATCCTCCACTGCCTTCCCGGGCCACAGCAGAGAGCTGGACTGGAAGAGGAGCCACTGGGACAGAATCCAGTGCCCCGACCGGCACTAGAACCTGGGGTGCCGGTGCCACAGGCCAAGGATTAGCCTAGTGAGCCGCGGTGCCAGCCGGAATCAATATTTTTTGTACCAGTGGGTATGTCATCAGGCCTCAGAAAAATTGTACAGAACCAAACTCCTCTGCTGTATTTGTACATGACTCAGTGAAAGCAGGGATTGTGAAAGTAAAATTTACATTTTTAAATCATGGACTTTAAAATTTACATAATGTGAACAAATTTCTGTATTTCGTCTGTTCAGGTTTTAAGAGCATAGTGATACTCCTGCCCCATTCTCCCTCCCACCATCCCCCCTGCCTCCTTCCTTTCTTATTTTTTCTTCTAATTTGTACAGTGACATACTCTGTTTATCTTATGATCACAAGCTTAACCCTCCACAAATATAGAATTCAACAAGTAGTAAGTAGAAAAACCGCTGTTCCTCAAGAGTATAGACAAAGGTTGAATACAATAATCTCAAAAAGCCTGAAACATTTTTAAAATATGCAACATGGCTAATCCCTCCGATTACTAGAGATTACTTGGAGTAGAAATCCTAGGGACAGGTTGTAACACGTTAGGATTGGATTTCTCCACTGTGGATCAGAATCTGCTGCTACTTAAGAGAAGCGAGTCATTTCTACCCAAGGGTAGTGAGCACCTTTAGTCACCGCTACACATTTAAACAGATTTGCTGCTGAAGTTGTTAGCATTAGCTTATCTGCCTTTTATCGTGGGGAAAAAGCGGCCTATCTTGTGCCAGCGGCCAGCTTGTTTGCAAGCTGCTATGATCTTGGATAGAAAAGCGTGAACTTTTTCCATCTAGATGCTTTTATAGTTGAAAATTTCTCAAAAACATCCCTCCTGAAGTTCATGTTATCCCCATGGTAAGGGCCCGTGACATTTTCTGCTGCTTTTCTTGATTCTAAATTCATTAAAAGAAAACTTTTCCTGTGATTTTTTACTGCAAAGCTCTCTGCCTGCATAGAGGCACTCTTAGCATACAGGGTACTTCAAAAGGTATGTGGGAGATGGAATTGGAAGTCATATTTGGATCCAAAAACTTTTGGAATCTCTGCATCATTTTTTTCTTCAGACACATTTTCCACGAACTTTCGAAGGCCCCTAAAGTTCAGGCTCCGAGCCGGACTGCGTGGGTTTGGGTCGCAGTCCTGCCTGAGAGCCCGGGTGCTTGACTTAAACTTAGCTTCTCCGCCTCTGAAGTGGACATGAAACCACATCTGGGGGGCAGTCGCGAGGGCTGAGTCTGTGCGCCCAGGCTCCGGAGCGTGGGCCGGCGCAGCAGGGTTCAGCTACGGTTGCTGTGCCATGAGGCGCTGACCTTCCGAACAAGACCTTGTGGTTGACTCGGCCTTTCCTCACCCACAGGTGGGACCAAGGCCCTGAGGGGGAGCCGCAGTCCTTCAGCCAGAGCTCCGTCTGCTGCCCCGGGGTATGTGTCCTAGTCTAACAGTAGCGAGGCAGGGGGCTCTGGGGCAGGGCCTGTGCCCCCACGGGGTCCCTGCCTTGTCACTCCGCGCCCCACCTCCCACCGGCTCTCCGTCGGGTCCGAGAGGGGAGTCCACCTATGCGTTGCTTTCTTTGGACAGTTTTACCCCCTGTCATTTACTCCTTTCCCTCCAGAAAATGTTTAAAAAGCAAGATTAACTCAGTTGCTACTCAGGAGACCTGGGAAAACAAACAACGCCCCTCCCTAAACCAGCCCGTTCCAGCGCACGAGGTGGCTGGAGAGACAGCTTTTGGTCTCGGGCTCTTGGATCCACAGATGGAGTGAATGGGAGCCCGTGTCCCCTTGGAGTAGCAAGGCCACCTGTGCTGGGGGCTGTGGGGTGTGCCGAGGGGTCCCTGCCGCTCCGCAAAGCCAGGCGAGTCCAGCCACCCCCGGCCATCTGCTCCCCCCAGGCCCTGGGTTGCCTCTGAGGGGCTGGCTGTCTCTGCTCACACGTCTGCTCCTGGGGCTGCCCTAGCAGCCACGCACTGACCCTGTTTTGTTTTGTTTTTTCATTCCAGCTCCCTTACCTCATGTGCTTGTGTGGGGGCCCTGCCTTGGTCAGGAGCGCGTTCACTGTTGGCCCACCATGAACTGGAAGGTGAGGAGAGTTATAAACGGTTACCACTTGGGTTTTGCTTTTCTTCTGATTGTAACAATGGGACATACATAGGCTGATTACAAAAAAAAAGTTAAAGACAGCATATTGACATTGCATGCTTCAAGTTAAAACATAAATGTGCATGTATCCTCCACACTCCTGGAAGAAGGCCAGGCCTTTACTTTGAGTATGCATCCACTAACTCAAATTTGCCCCACTTGATAAACACCTGCCTTTAAAGCTTGTCCTACGGTTGTGCATTTTGGTTTCTTGAAGGTCGATGTAGTGGACTGAATGTTTGTACCCTGCTCACGTCCATACGGTGCAACCCTGGATGGGGGTGGAGCTTGTGGGAGATGAGGTCATGGAGGCCGAGCCCTGTGAATGGGATTAGTGCCCGAGCAGAGGGACCCCGGAGGGCTCTCAGTGCTTTCTGAGGATCCAGTGAGTCAGTAGCTGGAACCTGGAGGAGAGCCCCTGCCAGAACCGAGCTGTGCTCACTCTGATCTTGGACTTCAGTGAGAAACACACGCCTCTTGTAGCCAAGTGGCCCTGTGCATAGTGCCTTGTGATAAACTGAGATCTTGTGGAATAGTCTACGCACAAAATCTTCCCAGGTTTCTGTGCTTTTCTTCTCTGATTTTTTGTTTAATTTTAAAAATGGATTTAAAAGGCAGAGGGAGAGAGCAAGGGGCATTTACTGCCATCCTCTTGTTCACATAGCTGGGGCTGGGCCAGGTCGAAGCCAGGAGCCCAGGACCCTCTTGGGGTCTCCCAAGTGGCAGGGACCCAGCTGCGTGAGCCGTCCCTGCTGCTTCCTGGGGTCTGCAGGAGCCGGGAGCTGGAGTCAGCAGGGCAGCCAGGACTTGAACCACCTGGAGGTGTGCTGCGGCATGTTACGCCTTACTCCAGATACGCGCCCCTTCCCTAACCTTTCACAGTTGTCAACAGCTTGGCTTTTTCCACATCCAACTTGAGTCTTTCGAAAAGCATTCGCTTAGTTTGTGTGGGAATACCTAAGCTTTTTATTTACACATCATGTTTCTTAAATGTCATTTATTTTTTAAAAGATTTATTTATTTATTTTGAAAGGCAGAGTTACAGAGAGCCAGAGAGAGAGAGAGAGAGAGAGAGAGAAGTTTTCCAGCCACTAGTTCACTCCCTTAATGGCTGCAAGAGCTGGAGCTGGGCTGTTGAGCTGCTTCTAGGTCTCCCAGGTGGATGCAGGGGCCGAAGATCTTGGGCCATCTTCTCCTGCTTTCCCAGGCCACAGCAAAGAGCCAGGTCAGAAGTGGAGCAGCCGAAACTTGAACCCACACCCATGTGGGATGCTGGCACTGCAGGCAGCAGCTGTACCCACTACGCCGCAGCGCCAGCTCCCACTGTCATTTTGAAATAAAGTACTGTAGGCACCAGGACCACTTAGACTGGGTGGAGACTATGCACAGCTGATTCCTCTGAGAGTAGATTCCGTGGTGGGAGCACAAGTCCAAGGGCAGCCAGAGAGCTCGTGCCCGCTGTCCTACTCAGGGGACCTGGGCCGTGTGTACAGAGAGGAGAGAGCGTAGAAGGCACCCAGGTGAGGTGGAGCCGGTCAAGAGGGCTCCCACCGGCAGGTTTGTTGTGACCACTCTGGAAAGTGCAAACCAGATAAAGTCCGCGCATTGCCTCACCACCGGGAGATGGCAGCTCTGGGTAGTTTTCGTGTATTTTCTCGCAGTATTTTTTTCTATATATAGGGAGCCTTCAAAAAGTTCATGGACAAGATGTATAATGAATAGACTGTGCGTGGTATTTCACCCATTGTTTGCACCAGGATAAACTTCTCTTACTTCATGAGCAAGTGTGGTGTGTGTATTTTCGAATGTAGGATCCTGGGATTCGTTCCGTTGCTGGAAGCGTTGGCTTGTTGGTGACCTCCAGTGGCCTCGAAGGCTGTGGGAGCAGGAGGGGAGCGTCCAGGCCGGCCTCTGCCTCCCCAGCTCTGTGGGCCCTGAGCCCCGGGGGCCCTGCAGGAGGCCCAGGGCTGTCCTCTCCAGAAGGCGCTGGCTGAAGAGGAGGAAGTGGAATGAGGACTCTGGGAAGGGCTGAAGAGGCAGGAGGGTTTGTTTAGTGTGCATGGGGGGCAGAGCTCACAGTGGAGAGGCTGAGGAGGAGAGAGGAGGCGGTGAGAGGATGCCAGGGAGAAGACTCGAGAGGCGGAGTGCGGGGGTGTTGGGGAGGACTTTACCTGCCGCAGTGGCTAAGTCGGGGGGGCGAGAGGCGGTGACTGGCACCAGAGGCCTTGTCAACAAGCTCTAGGTGTTGTGTTCAGCGCTCCAAGGCGGTGGCACAGTCACCTTGAGGACCAGTTCCAGCGTGGACTGCCCGCCTCGCCCCCAGTCCTGGTGGTGTTGGTCTGGCAGGGGGCCCGAGTGAGCATGTCTAACAAGTTCACCGCTGCGGAGGCGTAGACGGCTGTTGCTGTCTCATCGTGAGGTGGGCCTGGCACACCAGGCCTGCTTGTGAGGAAGGGAGTCGGTTCCTGTGTCTGGGGCAGATTCTGCCCAAGCCTTCCTGGCTCCAGGCAGCCACAGCACCCTGGCACCCAGGGGGCAGCCTCACATTTAGCACGGGCCCCTTCCATGTGGCATCGGAAAGGAACGTTCGCTCCTCCGGCCCGACTGGGAGAGCCCCGGGAGGATGCAGGAGTTACGGAGCACCCCCACCCAGCCCGCCTTGCTGGCTTAGTGGGCCCCTGGCTGGCAGTGACAGTCAGCGCCACCCTGTGGTTAGGAACAAGTACGGCCTCGTCATTTAAAAAATTAACCATTGCCATTTCACAGAGATTGGGATTTTATTTTTAAAAATCAGGGTAGATGTAGTCCAGTTGAGAGAGCGAAAGGGTTTGTTAGGAGGAAGAGTTAACACAGTGGGAGCTCGGTACCCTGCAGAGCGCCAGCCAAGGGCCCTGAGCTCTTTAGGTCAGCCCACGAGTGTCCTTGACCCCCGGCTCCCTCCCTCCACCTGCCTCTCAGTCCTGAAACGGCCCCTCCCTCTGCCACCTGTGACAGGAGAGCGGCTTCCGAAACCACTCGGCTGTGTTTGTCCCCTGACGGCTTCCGTTCCAACGGGGTTTCTGCCTGCTGCTTGAGATACACGTGCCTGCGCTGCTGTAGCGAAGTGTTGTGTGAGGTCACGGAGAAGCACGGGCCGTCACGCAGCCCCGGTCATCACGGGAGCCAGGGCTCGGCCAGGCGGGGTGTGGGGCAGGGAGTCAGACCTTCCCCTGCCTGAGATGTGAGCCTGCAGGGAAGTCCAAGCAGATGATCGTTACCTGGGGGGGTTAGCCATCATCCCAGGGAGGGAGAGCCAGGCAATCAGTAGTCTAAACTGCTTGTTCATCAGCTTGAAAAGTTACAGCTTTACTGTGTAGCTTTTTTAGTCTTACACTTTCCATAAAGTGATATTGCGTTTTATTTATTTTTTATTGTTAAAATGACTTCGTGATTACCAAACTTAACTCAGTTACTTAACAGTCATGTGTTCTCATTGTTTTATTTAAATTAAAACAGTGTGGAGTCCCGCTGGTCCCAGGGCACCATTGTCTCCCCACTGTAGCTGTATGTCACCAGCTGCATTTCAGAGGCACTGAGTCTGGGTGCCTTTGGTCAGTTCAGTCGCCCAGCTGTCGTGTGTTTCCATAACTTAACGGTGAAATGGAGGAGGGTTGTGCGAGCCTCGTGTGTGTATCATGTGGTTATGCACTAGGGGATCACACTGTCAGTGATGGGCCCCAGAGGCCATGTCGCCAGGGATGTTGTAGCCATACGTAAGCACGCTCTGTGACGTGTGCCCCATGAAATCACCTAGGGAGGTAGAAGCTCAGGAATGTCCAGCTCACGTGAGTGGCAGTACAGAGGCGGAACCCAGGCCCAGCTCCTCGCACTGGCCCGTGACGCTGCGTCAGAAGCAGGGGAGAGAGTGGGCCCCTGGCAGCCTGCGTCGGAGCAGCTGGGCTCCTTTCCTGGCGGCAGCTCTTGACTCTGCATGCTGACAGTGCAGACTCGGGGAGCAGCAGACGAAGAGTTTCCCCTGCTCGGAACATAGCAGGCATCGGGTCCCAAGGCCCTTGAGAATGTAACAGCGCTGGGGACTAGGACGTAACTGGGTTCCTGCTAACTATGTGGAAGACCAGGATTGAGTTCCTGGCTCCTGGCTGTGGCTTCAGCCCGGCCCCAAATATTGTGGACATTTGGGGAGGGAACCAACAAATGGAAACCTCCTTTCTGTCTCTGCCTCTCAAATAAATAAATAATGGAATAGAAAGCAGCAGGGGGCTTGGGTGAGCAGCCAGTCCCCTGGGTACTACATCTGTAGCTGGCCGGAGTTCCTCTCTGTGAGGCCAGTAGCAAGGGACTGAAGGAGGACAGAGCTGTAACTGCACTGCTGGTGACGGGTGACGCGGCCCAGGGACCTTGCCTGCTTGGTCTCCTGTGTGGCCCCAGAACCCAGCCTCGTGCCTGCTATACAGTAGGTGCTCAGTAAATATTTGCCAGATGAGGGAACATTAAAGAGGCATGCCGTATCACCGGCGGAGGGACTGGAGCGGTTTCTGTTCTCTCTAAGGTTCTGGAGCACGTGCCCCTGCTGCTGTATATCTTGGCAGCCAAAACGTTGATTCTCTGCCTGGCGTTTGCGGGGGTGAAAGTATACCAGAGGAAAAGGCTGGAAGCCAAGCAGCAACGGCTGGAGGCGGCGAAGAAGCAGCCATCGAAGAAGAAGGATAACTGAAGGGAGGCCGCAGGTACTCAGGCTTTGCAGGTGCAGCGACTGGACGCGCTGGGGAGGCCTGCCCGCGGGAGTGCTGGGAATTCCGTGTCTCTCTGCCTGAAGGGCTGCGTGAGGGCACACGGCCCCACCCGGCCTCCACAGAGCGGCCCTGTTTAAGGGCAGAGTGTGCAGCTCCTGGTCCTCGGTCCTGCCTGCTCTGACCCCGCCGTGGCTCCTAACCGGTGTCGGGTCCCAGGACTCTAGAGAGTGTAAGCACAGCTGTGGCCTTTGTCCCTGGAGAAGCACCTGCCGTTGTGTCTCAGCTCGGAGACCTGGGAGGGGAAGGAGGAAGTGAGGAGTCCATGTCATCTGAAACCTCGAGGTTAAGGAGAGACCCTGTTATCTTCGAGAGTGTGGCTCCCTGACGTGTGTGTCAGTCCTGTCCCGTCTGTCCCCTGCACACTGCCCGTGCTCCTGCCGGCCCTTCTGGGTGACAGTAGATTCACGCCCCTCACCCTTGGTGCTCCGTGCCCCGGTCACCATCACTGTGCACACAGGAGGGTCTAGGAGATGCCGTGGGGTTCCGTGCAGGGAGCTGGCGTTAAGCCTGTCACAGATTGAACATATGACGATGAGCAGCCCGGGTCCAGGAGATGCCGTGGGGTTCCGTGCAGGGAGCTGGCATTAAGCCTGTCACAGATTGAACATACGACGATGAGCAGACTCCTTCATTCTGGTGTGTCGGTCCAGTGTTTCCATTTATCTGGTTGACTGTGTGCTTCTCTGAAACACAGCAGATTCCAATATGGTGGCAGGAGAGTCTGGCTCTGAGGTTCCAAAACCTGGCAAAGGACCGTAGTTGTCAGGGGTGCTGGTTGACAGCACAGCCTGCCGGGCCCAGCCGTGGACAGTCTCTTAGGCTGTGGTTGGGTCTGGGCATCCGCTCATCTGAAAGTTTCAGAGGTGAGCGTGGGCGTTTGGCACGAGCTAAGATGCTGCTTGGGATGCCTGTGTCACGCATCAGACCGCCTGGGTCCAAGTCCCAGCCCCACCCCCGATTGCAGCTTCCTGCTAACGCACAGCCCGGGAGGCAGCAAGTGGTGGCCCAAGTGAAGGCTCTGCCACCCATGGGGGGACTTGGATTGAGATCCAGGTCTGGGCTTCGCCCCGCCCCGCCTCAGCTGTTGTCAGCATTTGGGGAGGAATCCAGTGAGTAGAAACCTCTCTCTCTGTCTCTCTCTCCCTCCCTTCCTCCCCATCTCTCCCTCTATCACTGTCTCTCTCTCTTCCATCCCCCCCCCCCCTTGCATGAGCAGGAAGCTGGATCAGAACTGGAGCAGCTGGGACTCAAACCATCACTCTTACAGGCTGCCAGTGTCACAGGGGGTGGTTTCTCCTGCTGCACCACAACGCCAGCCCTTCTGCCTTTCAACTAAAATAAGAATTGAAGAACAAAAATCCCAGCAGGTCACTGTGGGGCCCCCTGGGCTGGTGACTTCCAGAGCCTGCCCGTCCGGCACTGCCTGCTTCCATCAGTAGGGACCCCCTCCCAGCGACGCCAGTCTTGTTGGTGTTGGAGACACTTACTGAGCGCCTCCTCCAAGCCAGGCATTTTGCTAAGCCTCGCGTACGCAGCTGTCTTACTCAGTCCTCTGCCAGCTCTCTGAGGTTTGTTCCAGTGGAAGAGTGGCTCACGCTGGGTGTGGTGCAAAGCAGAACCAGGACCCGCACCCAGGCCAGACTCGTGTGGCCGTTGTGCCCAGCCCTGGGCTGTGCCGCTTCCCCAGCGTGCGAGCGAGCTCGGAGAAGCGCGCACTTCTCTCTCTGCTGCCCCCCTTGGCATCCGCCCACCACTAGCTGGTCCTCTGTGGGCTGTAGCCTTTTGCCTGCAGAGTTCCGGGATCAAAGCTGTGTCGTTTTTTCTTGTAAGCTATATTATTGACTAACACTCAGGGTAGGGATTAGGATGGGAGAGGGGGCACTTGGAGATTAAAAGGGTGGTGGAGGCCATTTTGATTGAAGTGCTGCATGTATATATCCCAGACAGAGTCAGTGTTTTGTGTTTTAAGCTGAGAAGAAGGGAAGATTGGATGTGGGGCCGTAAGTGCTTGTTCTCTGCCACGGACGACCACAGACACATGTCGGTAATTAAGGGATGGAGGCTTGAACAAACAAGTGGGGACTGACTACACGGATCCGTCTTCCTGTGTGTGGCGGCGGCTGATCAGAGACGGCAGCTTGTTTTAAACAGAAGCAGTTTTCAGACAGAAGGGGAATTGTGAGGCCAAGAATACCATCATAATAGATAAAGTTCGGTGGTTTCTGTTTTAAGTCTGAATGACTGGACGCGAAGGTTAACGCTGAGCAGGTGAAACCCTGGCTTCTGTTTCATCAAAGTTTCCTTCTCACCCTTTGGTCCTCCTTTCCAGTGTGCTGTGTCGCTCAGCTCGAACGGACTCCGCCGAGAAGCAGAAGAAAGACGTTCAATGACGTGGCAGAGGATGCCCCCAGCTTACACCTGCAGCTTTAAATAATGTGGACTTTTATATGTTCTTAAAAAGGAGCTAGTATTTTGTTACTAAATAAAGTACCTTGGTAACAGGGGCGTCTCCGGTCTTTGGACGGATCTAAGTGAGTGTGTCTTGCCCTGCCATGGTCAGCTTACTGCTTACTGCTGTCACAGCACGCACGACTGGCGACTTACAAAGAAAGTGGTTTAGTTTGGCTCACGGTGGTGGAAGTGGGAAAGTGCAAGGCTGGGCGTCTGGGTCTGGTGAGGGCCGCGTGCTGCTTCCACTCGTGGCGGGGAAAGGGAAGGTGAGGTGGGCGTGTGCAGAGTGAAACATGAGGGTGGCCTTGCTTTGTCACAACTGCTGTCACCAGGTGTCCCCACTCCCAGGAGAAGGGCACTGAGCCCTCTTGACCTTAATCACATTGAAAGGCCCTACCCCCTCCCACTGCCGATCCCTGGGAACCCAATTTCAAAATGAGTCTTGGAGTAGCCCAATCATATTCAAGCGATAACATAACGTCTCTCCTTACCCGTCTCCTTACCCAGCCCTTCCTAGGTATGGGGCCCAGATCACAGGTCCATGTCCACTGAAGTTGGTCCACACAAGTAGCATCTGCGGGACACATGGGATCCTAGGCAGTGGAAGCCACAGCCACTCCCCTCCCCCACCCCTGCAGCCCTCCCCCACTTTCCTACAAGTGCCTTCATGCCTGTGTGTGTGTTTTCATTGTTGGGGAAGAGAGAGGCTGTGCACTCAGCCAGGGGCTGTGCAGGAGAACTGGCTTCCCAGCTCAGCCGGGAGGGCCCTCAGAGGGAGGAATTGCAGGATGAGAGGCGATGACCGCATGGGTACCAAGTCTGGGCAGAGCTCGCTCCGTGGACTCCCGCCCCGAGAGAACATGGGGAGGCATATGTTGTGCTTTTCTGAACAGTCTGCTTGCTGAGTTACACTGGTCCAAGATGAGACGGGGCATGCGGGAGACTGTCGGGTGTGAGAGGGGCAACGGGGAGAGTCTCAGAACCTGGCAGGTTGGGTTCTCTGTTAAAATAAGATTGGTAGGGTCGGCGCCGCAGCTCAATAGGCTAATCCTCCACCTTGTGGCGCCGGCACACCGAGTTCTAGTCCCAGTCGGGGAGCTGGATTCTGTCCCGGTTGCTCCTCTTCCAGGCTAGCTCTCTGCCGTGGCCCGGGAGTGCAGTGGAGGATGGCCCAAGTGCTTGGGCCCTACACCTGCATGGGAGACCAGGATAAACACCTGGTTCCTGGCTTCAGATCAGCGCAGTGCGCCGGCTGCAGTGTGTCAGCTGCAGCAGCCATTGGAGGGTGAACCAATGGCAAAGGAAGACCTTTCTCTCTGTCTCTCTCTCTCACTGTCCACTCTGCCCGTCAAAAAAATAAATAAATAAAAATAAGATTTTTTTAAAATTTTTATAATGCTTTTATTTAAAGAATATAAATTTCCGAAATACAGCTTATAGATTACAATGGCTTCCCCCCCCCCATAACTTCCCTCCCACCCGCAACCCTCCCCTTTCCCACTCCCTCTCCCCTTGCATTCACATCAAGATTCATTTTCAATTCTCTTTATATACAGAAGATCAGTTTAGTATATATTAAGTAAAGATTTTGTAGGGCAGGCATGCGATCTGGCAGTGCAGAGGCTGTTTGGGAGTCCCAGGTCCGTGTTGGGTTGCCTGGATTTGAGTTTGGCTCTGTTCCAGCTTCCTGCTGGGGTGGGGTGGGGGCAGCAGATGACGACTGAGTACTTGGGTCCCCGCCACCCCTGTGGGAGACCGGGGTTGTGTTCTTGGCGCCCACCTCAGCCTGTCCAGGTTGCAGGCATTCGGGAGTTGACCCAGCAGATGGAAGCATGTCCTCTTTCTCTGTCTCTCAAATAAAAATAAATATCAGGAAGCAGTTCTGTCCTGTCACTTTTCTCAAGTTACCAGAGTGGGTGGGGAGTGGGGAAGCAGTGACCAGGGCTTTACATATGGGGGAGTACCTGGTCTCATTGCCGATGGCCACAGGGCAAGTTTCTGTGAGCGCCTTCTAACACTGGCCCAGGCTGGTAGGTCCTTGTGAAGAGTAAAGGAAGTGATACCTTTCTTAAATATTTCTGTGTCTGCGGATGCCGTGAATCACGATTTAGGAAGAGGAAGGAATATAGGATCGAAGTCAAAGCACAGAATAGACCCTGCTCTGGTTTGGATGTGATTTACCCCCCAAGGTTTCAGGTACTGGAAGCTGGGTCCCCAGTGTGGCGACGTGAGAGGTGGTGGAGCCTTTAAGAGGTGGAGCTTAGTGCACAGGAAGTGGGGAAGGGGGAGTGCCGTTCTCCAAAGGAACCAGAGGATGGGAGGAGCCGTCTGAAGCCTGTGTCCTCTTCCTGTCTGTCAAGGGCTCTCCCTCCCCCAGTGATGCTGTCCACCATGAGGGTCTCCCCAGTGCAGCTGTCATGTCCAGGGACTTCAGCCCCCAAACTGTGAGCCCAATACACCTCTTTTCTTAGTCCATTACCCAGCCTCAAGTATTTGGTTATAGGAACAGAACCAAGACAGACCGGCCCCTACCAGCTACAGATTTCAAAATAGTTCTTACCAAAGTCCCTGGAGAGGGCCAGGCCTCCCCCCCCACCCCCACCTTTGCCTGGGAGCCCCACTGTGGCCTGGGGTCCTGCTGGAGCGTGAACAGATGAGCAGAGCAGAGGTGCAAGACCCTTGCCTTCCATGGCCTACTCGGCCCCCCTGCAGCCCGGCAGCTTGTCCTGCGTGCTCTGATGTCCGAGCCCATGCTAGGGGCTGGGTCTGCCTGCTGCTCACTCTTAGGATCAGGCACTGCTCCCCGTGCACCAGACAGCACACCCACTGCTCTGGGCACCCCCGCTGTGCCCACTGAAGGAGGAGGAGCCGCTGGGACTCCCTGTGCCCACTGAAGGAGGAGGAGCCATGGGACTCCCTGTGCCCACTGAAGGAGGAGGAGCCATGGGACTCCCTGTGCCCACTGAAGGAGGAGCCATGGGACTCCCTGTGCCCACTGAAGGAGGAGCCTAGCAGGCAGAGAGAACAGAGAGGGTTCCCAAGCCTGAGCAAGCAGCACAGGCCTCTTACGCTGCAGCCTCCTGGGCTGCGTTCTAGATCCGCTGCACGGACGTGTGGGAGACACGTTTGGGATTCGAATGCCCCAGGGGAGTCTCGCCAGGCAGGCCTGGGCCCTTCTTGAAACCCTGGGTGGAGGGAGATGGGCCAGCAGCAGAGGGAGGGCGAGCAGCAGAGGAGTGAGCGTGGTGAGCCCTCCCTTTCCAGGCACTCTCTGTTACAGCAGCCCCTGGAGGGCGAGCTTTGCATTGTGCCCATTGCACAGATCAGCAACGTGGGGCACAGAGAGGTAAGTCTCCTTTTCTAAGGCTCCCCAGCTAGAGGGAAGGAGAGACAGGAGTTAGCCCCCCCCCATGCTCCACCTCAGGGGTCTGCATGTTCCCTGCTGTGCTGTGGGGTCTGACTTACTAAAGGGGGCCCACGTGGTGTGTGTGTGTGTGTGAGAGAGAGAGGGAGAGAGAGAGAGGCATTTACAGAGGCAGGAGACAAAGTTCTCAGCCACATGTCTTTTTAAAAAAAGATTTGTTTATTCATTTTAAAGTCAAAGTGATATATAGAGAGGGATAGACAGAGAGAGAGAGGCCTTCCATCCACTGGATCACTCCCCAGATGGCCACACCGGCCATGGCTGGGCCAGACCAAAGCCAGGAGCCAGAAGCCTGGAGCCTCCTCTGGGTCTCCCACGTGGGTGCAGGGGCCCAAACACCTGGGCCGTCTTCCACTGCTTTCCCAGGCCATCAGCAGGGAGCTGGACTGGAAACAGCAGCTGGGACAGGAACCAGTGCCCATTTGGGATGCCAGCATCGAAGGGGCAGCTTTGCCTGCTACACTACAGCGCCGGCGCCAGCCGTGTGTCTTCTGTGGCGGTCACAAAACACTGGAGACTGGCTTTATCAAGAGGAGTTTTATTTAGCTCACAGCTCTGGAAGCCAAAAGTCCAAGATCAGGGGCCTTGGTGAGGGCCTTGTGCTGCGGTAGTGGCAGATGTCACGTAGCGGGAGGGGCGTCAAGGGGAGGGGCTGGCATACAGCATCCTGCTCTCACTGGCACTAATCCAGCCCCACAACTAGTACTAGTTCAGTTCCACTAGTACTAATCCGGTCCTGCAACTAGTAATCCAGTCCTACAACTAGTACTAACCTAGTCCCACAACTTGGATTAATCCAATCCTACAACTGGTTCTAATCCAGGCCACAACTAGTACTGATCCAATCCCACTAGTTCTAATCCAGCGTTGGGATGCCAGCGCCACAGGTGGAGGCTTAATCTGCTACACCACAGCCCTAGCCCCTACAACCTCCTTTTCTCTCCCTCCCTCCCTCTCTCTCTCTCTGCTATCTCTTCTCACCCCCTCTCCTCCCCTCCCCTCCCCTCCCCTCCCCTCCCCTCCCCTCCCCTCCCCTCTCCTCTCCTCTCCTCTCCTCTCCTCTCCTCTCCTCTCCTCTCCTCTCCTCTCCTCTCCTCTCCTCTCCTCTCCTCTCCTCTCTCTCACACACACACCCCACTCACATACCCTATGTCCAGTGTTGAAACAAAGACAAGCTAAAACGTTTAGTTTCGTTCCAGTCCCATTGGCTGGTGAGTGCAGGGGCAATTCATGAATAGTAGGGTGGGGCGCCACCTGGGGACAAGGAAGCAGAACAACAGGGAACAGCCAACTGGTTAGGGCCAGGCTACTTTCTGAGGGGGTCAGACAGAGGGACTTCTTTCCTTCCGTTTGCAGGAAAACTGGTCTGTTTGGATCTTGCTGTTTGGACAGGAAACCTCATGCAGAGGCTTAAACCTCAAAGTCTTGTGTAATGCTTGATGGTTGGGGTGGAGACCCGATCTGATTACGGTGGCCGGGAGGTAGGCCCAGTGGTGGGGGGAGGGGGGCTGCCTGCAGAAGGTGGTTCTTTGGAGAACGTGGGCTATTCACAGCCAACTT
Organism: Sylvilagus floridanus; assembly: GCA_949820135.1. Classification (NCBI taxonomy): domain Eukaryota; kingdom Metazoa; phylum Chordata; class Mammalia; order Lagomorpha; family Leporidae; genus Sylvilagus; species Sylvilagus floridanus. The sequence goes on along the minus strand of OX463244.1, from coordinate 10,577,353 downwards.
CGGCCTCGCTCTCGCTGCCTCCCGGCTTGCCACGTGACAGTTCCCCTGCACCTGCTCAGCCACGGCCAGCTTCCACCAGACGACAGACTAATGGGGCTGTCCCGTCCTGAACTGTGAACTCCAGACTGCAAACCACAATAGGCAGTGTCCCTCCCTAGAAGCGCCTCTGGGGGATTTAAAAGTGACAAGCAGGTGCCTGATGCAGGGCTCCACCTGCTTCCTGAAAGTTCCAATTTGGGGAGGGCGTGTTTAGCATGAGTGACTCCATTTTGGTTCAGTCTGGTAGGCTGGGGCCTCATGCAAGAGCTCGGTCTAAAGAGCAGCCTTGCTTGGCTTTTGTTTCACAGGGGGTCGGCGGCCGTGGGCGTGGTACACGTGGCATTCTGCCTGGGGCTGGCTTTCCTCTCTGTCCCCTTCTGTCCTACGATGAATCCCCCACTCCTTCTCTGTCCATAACACAGCAGCACTGGCCCCTGAGCCCTCGCTGCCCAGAGGCCCCATCCACACCTCGGAGTGCAGGCTCACTCGCACACACTGCCGGCTGCATGGGGAGTCCGCGATGCTTGGTGAGGGTGTGGCTGGTACCGCACAGGAAGGGGAGCCAGCAGCCGAGACCGTGAGCGGTCAGCGTCTCCATACTGGTAGAATCCTCTCTTCAATCTGCCCCTGTTGCCACCAGAATAAAAGACCAGTTCCCAGACCAAATCAGCTGACCAGACTTAAGTGGAAGAGCTATGCTGGAACTCCATGGAAGTCTCCTTCAAAGGGAGGGGATGAAGCATTCTCTCCTCTCTCTCTCTCTCTCTCTCTCTCTCTCTCTCTCTCTCATTCTCTATTTTTAAAGATTTGTTTATTTATTTGAAAGGTAGAGTTACAGAGAGAGAGAGAGAGAGAGAATCTTCCATCTGCTGGTTCACTCCCCAAATGGCCAAAACAGCTGCGGCTGGGCCGGGCTAAAGCCAGGAGCCAGGAGCTTCACCTGAGTTCCCCACGTGGCTGCAGGGGCCCGGGCACTTGGGCCATCTTCTGCTGCTTTCCCTGGCGCATTAGCAGGAGGCTGGATGGGAAGTGGAGCAGCCGGGACACAAACCGGTGCCCATATGGGCTACCAGCACTGCAGGCCATGGCTTAACCCACGGTGCCACAGCACCAGCTCCTTTCCTCCCTTCTCCATCTTTGCTATCTGGGATGTTCATGTAATGGCTTCTTCAGCAGCTCTTTTGGACCAGGGAGGAACTGCGAAGCCTGAACCAATCTAGGATAATGGAGCTAAACAGATAGGGCCCTGGGCTCCTGCTGACCAGGAGTGCATCCTGTCACCCCCAACCTGCCGCCCGTGCACACCTGACATTTTAGGGGGTAGGTGTGGCGAGCCTCTATTTGTGGCCATTTCTGTGGAGCCGCCTGGAGACGGCCTCAGGGCTTCCCAGTAGGCAGACCTGGGTTCTGGTCCAGGCCCTGCCATCACTAGTTGTGCGCGTGTCTGGTGAGTTAGTTACCGGCCTCATCTCGTCTTTCACTGCAAGCCGAGCTTACTGACCGCTGCCCTTCTACCAGGCGATTGGCTCTCTGCACCCAGTGAGGTCAATGGAACAATGGCACACATAGCGCAGAGTGGAAGGAATGTGACCCACGGGTGGGCCACACCCCCGACTGGCGGAGGTGGGGGACGCCACGCCTCCCATGGGCTTGAGCTCCATCTGTGTCTTCCCCTTGTGGCTCATTCTGGGGGCAGCACCATTCTCTCACACGTCACCTCCCTGGGCCACGGGAAGGGAGAGGGCCATGGCTGTGGGTGACGGCGAAGCCAGGGAGGGGGAGGCAGCCCTGCCCACATCAGGAATGCTGAGGCCAGGGCCACAGGTACGTGCTCACCCCTGGCTGGCTCTGCATCGTCACACACTGTTTATTCCTTTTCTTTTCTCTTCTTTTCTTTTCTTTTCTTTTCTTTTCTTTTCTTTTCTTTTCTTTTCTTTTCTTTTCTTTTCTTTTCTTTTCTTTTCTTTTCTTTCTCTCTCTCTCTCTTTCTCTCTCTCTCCCTCTCTCCCTCCCTTTCTTTGTCTCTGTCTCTGTCTCTCTCTCTCTTCCTCCCTCCCTCCTTCCTCCCTTCTTTTCTCTCTGCCTCTCTCTCTCTTGGATTTATTTCATCTATTTGAAATGCGGATGAGGGAGGGATGGGGGAGAGAGCGATCGAGCTTCTGTCTGCTGGTTCACTCCCTAAATGGCCACAGCAGCTGGAGTTGGGCCGGGCTGAAGCCAGGAGCCTGGAAATCCATCAGGTCTCCCACGTGGGTGCAGGGGCCCAAGCACTTGGGCCATCTTCCACAGCTTTCCCAGGTGCATCAGCAGGGATTTAGGTTGGAAATAAGAGTAGCCAGGACTCAAAACAGTGCTCCGCTATGGGATGTTGGCATCAGAGTGGTGGCTTGAGCTGCGTCGCCATAATGCCCGCCCTGACACTTCCTAGTCACGGTACCATCCTGGCACACTTAGGGCTGCCCTTTTGATCTCTCTGATAAGGCTGTTGTTGCTCCTTCTCTTTCCTTTGTTTGCTTTTCTACCGATTCAAAATGCCTCAGAAGAGTAGAACCGTAAACCCGTTTTATTAAAAATTGTTTTGGTTTGCAAATAAAAACAATTGCTGATGGTTCCCCTGATGTTCCTCTGATAATCTGGAACTAACCTCCCCCCCCCCATGGCAAATTAATACATATTTGAAAAGGGTTCTGGCCGGCACTGTGGCTCACTAGGCTAATCCTCCACATGTGGCACTGGCACCCCAGGTTCTAGTCCTGGTCGGGGCGCCGGATTCTGTCCCAGTTGCCCCTCTTCCAGGCCAGCTCTCTGCTGTGGCCTGGGAGTGCAGGGGAGGATGGCCCAAGTGCTTGGGCCCTGCACCTGCATGGGAGACCAGGAGAAGCACCTGGCTCCTGGCTTCGGATCAGCATGTTGTGCCAGCAGTAGCAGCCATTGGGGGATGATCCAAAAGAAAAGGAAGACCTTTCTCTCTGTCTCTCTCTCTCACTGTCTACTCTGCCTGTCAAAACAAATTAAATAAATAAAAAAAAGAAAAGGATTCTGGCCCCTTCCTCAATTTTGTATTGAAAACATTTTGGGGGCCAGTGCTGTGGTGTTGTAGGTTGAGCCTGCGCCTGCAGCACCAACATCCCATATGGGTGCCAGCTCAAGTGTTAGCTGCTCCACTTCCGATCCAGCTCTCTGCTGTGGCCTGGGAAAGCAGCAGAAGATGGCCCAAGTGCTTAGGTCCCTGCACCCGTGTGAGAGACCTGGGAGAAGCTCCTGGATTAATAAATGAGCTGATAAATAATACTAAATGAAAGAATCTTAAAGAAAATATTTTGGTGGTGGGGTCCCACTAGGGATGGCACCTTGCCAGCTGATGTCTGGTCTGAGGTCAGAGGGAAGCCTTGGCCATGTAAATATGGAAAAGGTGGCCTGCAACAGCAAGCGAAGCATGGCGCCTGGGACATGGATTTCAGAATCTGATGCCAGGGGCTGCCATTGTGGCACAACAGGTTCAGCCTCTGTCTGCGATGCTGGCATCCCGTATCGGAGCACCAGTTCAAGTCCTGGCTGCTCTGCTTCCAATCCAGCTCTTTGCTAATGCGCCTGCGAAAGCAGGGAAGATGGCCCAAGTGCTTGGACCCTTGCCATGCATGTGGGAGACCCGGATGGAGTTCCTGGCTCCTGACGTTAGCCTGGCCCGGCCCTGGCTGTTGAGGCGTTTTGAGGGGTGAACCAGTGGATGGAAGATCTCTTTCTCTCTTTGTCCTTCTCCCTGCCACTCTGCCTCTCAGATCAATAAAACAAAGTTTTTTAAAAACAAGCAAAAAAAGAGTCTGATGCCCTAGTGACATCCTGACTCTGCACTTTCCTGGTCGGGCTGCTTGAAGATCGCACACGCTCTGGCTGGTCGAGAGGCGGCTGTGAATACAGGGCATGAAGTGGGTCTCTGGATTGGAGTCTTCCCTCTTCCAAATAGGAGCGACTCACAGGATCTGCCTCAGTCTTCCCCATCTGTAAAATGGAGACCACAGGTCCTACAGTACTGGGTGTTGTGAGGATTAACTGAGTTACGCCTCTGTGGCTGTAGGTGCTTGTTCCTCCTGAACCCCAAGTGGGTGTGTAGTAAGTGTGATGTGTGGGCAAAACCCACTCGCATCCCAAGACTCGGGCCACCTGCACCTGTGCCCGCACCGTGACAGCACATTAAAGTGACCAAGGACGCTTGAAGCTCCCTGCTTGCTCTCAACTGAAATCCTAAAACACGCGTGAGATAGGGCAGAAGAGCACCCAAGGGTGTTTGCTACAGTCTGAGTTGTCTCACCGGGTTCACTGGAAAGTGCCATGTTTCAGTCGGCTGAGCCAGCTTACGTGGCACCCATGGTTGACTGAATAACGGTACCCCAGAGGTACCGTGAATGTGATTTTGTATGAGAAAAAAAGAATTATTTTGGACGTGATCAAGTTGAGTATTTTGAAGTGTGATGAGATTCTTGATTACCCTGGTGGTTGCAAGCATCGTTATAAGAGGAAGAGGGGAGAAAGCGATGCCCCTCAAGCCAAAGAGCTTGCTGGAAGAGTCAGAGAGCAGTTCCCCCCAGCGCCTCCAGGGGGAGCACCACAGCCAACCCCCTGATCTTGGCCCAGAGGAACCCATGACTGGCTTCAGCCTCCAAGACTGGGGCAGAACGAGGACCTGCTGCTCCACGCCGCGAAGTCTCTGGTAATCTGCAGCAGCAGCCACAGGAAAGGAAGGCAGTACCAGGGGCATCTACAGCAGCCGGGACTCCCTGGTGCTGAGCGGGCACGAGGGGCTCCCTGGCCTCTGCTTGGGGTTTTGGAAGGCGGGGCTCTGCAGGCCGGCTTCCTGCCATCTGCTGTCCCACGCTGCCCTTGAACCCGTCGCTGACAGCTCCCTGGGCCCCTTGTAGGAGCACCAGCTTGTCTTGGAGGGTTTGTTTGGATGCCTGGCGCTCACTCGCCACCTCCTCGCTGATGCCGAGTGCAGGAGAATGCGTAGGAGAGCGTCGGGCTTGGCCTGTGACCAGGCGCTGTCTCTTCTTGATGGCAGTGGCTCCCTTGGGGTCAATCTGACACTGGACACACTGCTGAATTTTAACTTTTTCTGTGTGGGCGCTAAAATTTCTTCTTTCTTCTCAGACCTAGCCTTTTATTTTTTTTTAAAGATTTATTTATTTATTTATTTGAAAGGCCGAGTTACAGAGAGGCAGAGAGAGAGAGAGAGTGCCTTCCATATGCTGGTTCACTCCTCAAATGGCCACAACGGCTGGAGCTGGGCTGCTCCGAAGCCAGGAGCCTGGAGCTTCTTCCAGGTCTCCCACATGGGTGCAGGGGCCCAAGGACTTGGGCCATCCTCCGCTGTTTTCCCGGGTGCATTAGCAGGGAGCTGGATCAGAAGTGGAGCAGAAAGGACTTGAACCATTGCTTCCATATGGGATGGCGGCATGGCAAGAGCAGCTTAACCTGCGGCACCACGACGCCTGCCCCGGACCTAGGTTTGCCCACACAGCCATTCAGTCTGCTCACCCCTGCTCCTCACCATCCTCGTTTAGACTGGGTTAGCCCTGCTCCTCTTGTTGACATAGCCCAGTCTTCAGCACCGCCTTAACGAGATCCGAGACCCCTATTTTACCAAGAAGCTTTAATGAAACCCCAGGTAGATTCCAAGCACCTGTTGACATCCTGAGGCCCCTCCCCGTCCTCACAGCATCCCTGCGAGGTCCCTACTGCGGTACCTTTGGTGGCAGTGCCCAGAACGGAGCCCGACAAGGTTGGCGGTACGGACCATGCGTGTAGCAGGGTCTCGCTGCTTGCTGCGGGAATCACCCTTGGGAAAATTTCCCCAGGTAGTAGTTTTCCCACCTCCTTACTTTGGTAGTTAGTGTTTTCCATTTGCTTGGGCTCATCCTTTCGATCCCTTTGCTGATTAAGTCACTGAACAGTATATACTGGTAAGAATAGACATGGTCATTGGACTCCAGACAAAACTCTTTCCTGTTATTGATGATAAACCACTTCAGAGAAGACCAGGCCGAGTCCAGAGGGTTCAGGTAATTGTAAGGGGAGGGCAGAGAGAGCAGCTCATGGCCATAGGACTTGGCCACGTCTGGGCAACAAGCGATGCTCGTTAGGTGGCTGGCTTTGGGCACGTGAGACTGAACCTCAGCGTCTCTGCTGCCCTGTGGCCTCAGCTCCTCCTGCTGTCTTCTCTCTTTGACCACGATGGCACACTTCCCATAGGCCTTCTTCAGCACGTCACAGAACTCAAAGAAGACGCTGTCTTCTTGTTTGACACACAGCTCGTCTCTCAGGAACATCCGGTACCTCCAGGGCACCCAGCCTTGACCGCCACCGGCATGCACAATGCACCAAGTCGGAGTTTGCATGAAGTAACCGTCGCTGAAGTCTTCGCCAGTGACAAGGCTTTCCGGGATATCAGTCTCCCCAAAGTACACAGTCCGAAATCCATCGCACTGCAGCAGCCGCAGGGTTTTCAGATACTGGAGACACTGCTTCCTCCTGATGCTATCGAACGGGCTCCTGGCGATGATGGTTTTTAAAAGAGGGTTTGCAAAGTGGCGCATGGTGGTGTCTCCAGTGTGTCTGAAAGCTCACATGTCTCCCTCTGGGGAGAGATGGCGAGTGTGGGCTGATGACCTCATAAAGGCCTTTCTTGCAGCGAGCCTGTGCCATAGATACCCTCAGATTTCAAAGCACCATGCAGTGCAAGCTCGGGACAGCTCCCCGTGGCCAATGTGGGGATCTGGGGGTGGCCAACTCTGGAGCAGATGCACCAGCCCATCAGGAAAGTGCTTCCAATTTTATAGATCTGGGAACAAGGACAGTTTCTTTCCGTCTCCAGCAGCCTCTGCGACTTCCTTTGTCTATATTTTCTTAAAATTCTTCTTTTTAAAAAGATTTATTTATTAATTTATTTATTTGAAAGTCAGAGTTACATAGGGAGAAGGAGATGCAGAGAGAGAGAGAGTCTTCCATCTGATGGTTCACTCCCCAGTTGGCCGCAACGGCTGATCCGAAGCCAGGAGCCAGGAGCCAGGAGCCAGGAGCCTCCTCCTAGTACCCCATGTGGGTGCAGGGGCCCAAGGACTTTGGCCATCTTCTACTGCTTTCCCATGCCATAGCAGGGAGCTGGATTGGAAGTGGAGCAGCCAGGACTTGAACCGGCACCCATATGGGATGCCAGCACTGCAGGCAGCGGCTCTACCCACTATGCCACAGCACTGGCCCATCTTAAAATTCTTAGAGCCCCTTAATCAGAGTTACAGATGTTTTAGAAATGTGCATACGAGATTCTCAAATGAAGACACAGAGGGAGTGCTTCGTTTCTTTGCTCTACTGTTGAGAAAATATGGGGTCCACAGCCCCCATCCCAGGGTCTCCTTGGAGCTCGACTTCAGACAGACAGTCATCGTATAAAAGTCAGCGTGTGTCACTGGGTCTCCATGCAGGCCTCACCAAAGGCCAGGGGCCCAGCTCTGGGGGATGATTGGCTCCTGGTCACTTTCTCTTAGATTTTTTTTTTTAGTGGTAGAAACCATTTTTCAGACCAAGTTAGATGTGGATGCCGGGCACATAGAACGGAAGAGTGGCCGCTGGAGTGCAGTGGGTGGTGGTCCTAGCATCCCCTGCTCACCCACTCCCTCCCTCCCCCGTGGCCTGGTGTGCCAGGGGGCAGTGCCGTGCCTGAACCCCTACCCTTGCCTTTCTCATCCAGTGTTCCAGTGCTGACATGAGAAACTTGCCCAGCAGTGTGGAGGCACATGCAAAGGAAGCCTCTATACACGCATGTGTACATGTGATGTACACGTGTACTTGCTTATAGTTTCATTTAGATTAAAGGAAATAAGCCAAACACTAATTTTAAAAGCTTCCTTGTAGGCCAGTGCTGTGGCTCAATAGGCTAATCCTCCACCTTGCGGCGCTGGTACACCGGGTTCTAGTCTTGGTCGGGGCGCCGGGTTCTGTCCCGGTTGCCCCTCTTCCAGGCCAGCTCGCTGCCTTGGCCCGGGAGTGCAGTGGAGGATGGCCCAAGTGCTTGGGCCCTGCACCTGCACGGGAGACCAGGATAAGCACCTGGCTCCTGGCTTCGGATCAGCGTGGTGCGCCGGCCGCGGTGCGCTGGCTGTGGCGGCCATTGGAGGGTGAACCAACAGCAAAAGGAAGATCTTTCTCTCTGTCTCTCTCTCTCTCACTGTCCACTCTGCCTGTCCCCCCCCCCCAAAAAAAAAGCTTCCTTGTAAGAAGAGAGAGAATGTGTGTGTGGGGGGGGCTGGGGTAGTATGGGTACGGGAGGCAAGAACCAAGAACTCTAGACTTCTCTGAATGTAGTTTGTTTTAGAGTTTGAACTCGGAAAAATGTAGACATTTTTCATGTTAAAAAGAAAATTAGCAGAAAAATAAAATGATCTCTCAAAAATACAAGCAAGGGCTGGCCACAGCAGGTGGAGGCACCGTTTGTGACACGGGCACCCCAAACTGGAGCGCCTGTTTGAGTCCTTGTGCTCTGCTTCTAATCCAGCTTCCTGATAATGAGCCTGGGGAGGCAGTGGACAATAGTCCAAGAGCTGGGGCCCCTGCTACCCACGTGGGGGACCCGGATGGCGTTCCCGGCTCCTGGTTTCTGCTTTGCTCAAACCTAGCCATTGTGCTCATTTGGGGAGTGAGCCAGGCCAGCAGATGGAAGAGCCTCTCTCTCTCTCTCTCTCTCTCTTCCTCTCTCTCTTCCTCTGACACTGTGCATTTCAAATAAATACATCTTTGTTTAAAAAGTACAAATAAGGCAGGAAGCAACAAGCACAGTTGGTTATTGTGTCAGTAACAAAATCGCAGAGACGTGGATTTATTTCAAACAACCTACAGCTCAGGCTTTCACATGTATATTCCCTAGAGACGCTGAGGACAAAGAAAAGCGCAGGGACCCTTACTGTTAGCAATGCTATTGGTATTGTTATGTTGAAACTCATGTCCATTTTATGGTAAATGAAATTACTTACGACAAGTATGTTAATATTGCTAGTAGCCAAGATTTTCAGTGTAGAAGTACAAATACAAAGGATTTGAAGATGTCCGTGTGCATGAATGGTTTAGTTTTCTCTTTTTAAAAATGACCCATTTTATACCTTGGACTGCTGAAAAGATCTAGAAACACCCACACCCAGGGGTGATGCAGACTCCTCCCCCAGACCACGCCGTTGGACTGGCATTTCCCACTAAGGGAGCTGGGACTCCTTTGGTTCTAGGTCTGGGGAGGGGAGGGGAGGAGACGAGCTCAAGGCAAAGACCCCTGATCCCACCAGGGGCCCCACGAGCCAATGAGAAGGGACCCCTGTTGGCCAGAGATGGAAGCATTTGAGGGGCAATAAATAAATCCATAGTGACCGTAATCACCCATGCAGAACGAACGTACAAGAGTCTGGGGGTCCATCATGATCTAAACAAACTGTATCAAAGAAGCAATCAATAATTGCCTTTGGAAGAGCCTTGGAAGACACCGCCACTTTACCAATTAAGAAATGGGAGGAGCAAACGCTTGGTTGCCTTTCTTCTCATGGGTTCGATGTCAGAGCAGAAAGTGCCAGAACGGAGCATCCAAGCCAATGGCAGGTCAAGGTGGGGGAAGTGCAGGTGACCCGCTGGACCATGGAGTGGAGCAGAGGAGGTCAGGGCAGTGGGGCCGTGTGCAGAGGCCCTGGCACAGACCAAGGCAGGGCTGCATCTCATGCCCAGGCCTCTGCAGCTCGCGTTCCGTCGAATACTAGGAATAGTATACGTGAAGTCCCAGGGTGAGGACGACCGAGGCGGCGTGCCCGAGCTGCCTGCGTGGGGCTCAAAGCGCTGCTGTCATTGCTAAAAAGCAAGTGACTTGGGAGAGACATAGAAAAGTCGTAGGACAGAAGAGCGAGAAACCAAAGCAAACCATGGGATGGAGGCTGTGTGGGCCCTGGAGAAAACGCCTGGAGCTGGGAGAGCAGTGAAGAGCAGCTGAGACAGATCGTCCAGGGTGGTTCCCCTGCTCGTCCTTCAAGGCCTGGCACGGGAAGGGTGAGCTGCTGGCCAGGAGTCTGGCCAGAACTAACTCACAGTGTGATTCTGGAAGATTCTCCTGGGCCCGCCCGGGCACTTCCTGGTAAAAATTCAGGCTGAGCAAAGAACGCTGCCAAGTGCACTGGGTGATTGGGTTCCTCCTTGGTCCCCCAGGGGATGCCTGATGGCCCCAGGCTGTCTCAGGAAGAACCCACGGGACACTTACCTTCCTACCTCTGACATTCCTCAAAGAAATTTCCCATCCACAAGTGCCCTCCCCTGATCCTTGCTATGCATCCCCCTTGCCCACGCTGTATTCAGAGTTCCGTTCCGTGTCTGCACTGCACAGAGCCCACTGCAGAGGCCCCATGTCTATCCCCCTACCCTCCCTTTGCATACAGCCTTCCTTCCTGTGCTTTCCAAGTGCCCTTGAGTGACCTTGCGCTAGTGTGAGAACACAGCTGAGGGTCTTTCCAGAAGCGCTCGCCGTCGGCAAACCAGAAGGCTTCGTTCTCCGTGGAGGGGTTGCACGGGCTGAGCTCAGACACAAAGGTGTGGCTGCAGTGGCTGTGAGAGAGGAAGGGCATTTGAGAGGGAGGCACTGGGCAGCCTCTGTGCTTACGTGAGGTCACACACTTCCGGTCTGCTACACGCTCTGCTCATTAAGCCTCTTGGGACCTGTGTAGGGTGAGGGGACTTCCTGGTATTTTAGTTTAGTGTTAGGAGCGCCAGTGCCTTGGGCTCCTTCGTAAGGAAATTGACACTCAGTGTAGACGGTAAAAGAAAACTCGAGCTTAACCAATAAGAAAACACCAAACTGACCCTAACTGTCCCCTTGAACCCAGCAACTACTTGGCCCTGACTTTCGATGATTCCACTAGGATTCTCTGTTGGTGATGGGGCAGGAGTGATGGGCGCTTGATCGGAACCACCCTTGGGGTTGGATTGGAATTTGGGTCTCTTCCCTGGCCAGCGATTAGGTGGTCTGAGCCTCTCTCCCCATGCTGGACCGTGGCAGTGAGCACCGCTCCCAGGGAGCCCCACAGTCCAGAGGGGTTAGCACGGAAGCCCTACTGTGTGCTGTGCTGCTCAGCTGTGACGCGGGACAGCTCCAGGGTGTTCAGGGCATGTGACATTTGCACAGTCAGTCGAAGGAGCATTTGTACTTCCTGGAACGACTTCTAAAAGCTTCCCCTCGTGGCCCCTCGGAGGAGCACGGAGCCCTGGGCCCTCCGCTCCTGCTCAGCTCCTGCACCCATGAACGCTTTAAAAACCTCACTAAACCCTCCATCTCCAGCGCCAGGAGGGCGGCAGGGGGTGGGCCGTGGGGAAGGGAGGGCTTTGTCAGGGCTGAATTCAAACAGCCCTTCCCACTCGCTCTGCAGTTAGAACCGCAGGGCGTGTGTGTGGTCAACAGGGCCCAGGCGGCCCAGTCAGGGCCGCTGCTGGGCTCTGTTCCTTTAACCGGGTTTCAGCCTGGACAGGCAAGCGCAGACACACATCCAGAAACAGACGCTGGCTTTGAACACCAAACCAAAGCCATCCCACTCTGTGTTTTGTTCTGCAGCTTGCTTTGTGAACCTAATGATAGCTCAGGGACATTTTTCCAAGGTCACCAACACTGAATGACCTCATATTTTGGAGAAGTTAACTTGTATTCCATTGCGTGGGGATGGCACAAGTCATTTGACAGATCTCTGACTCAGATATGTGTTATTACAGGCAGGGCTGTGACACCCATCTCAGACATGGGACATGTATGTGCAGACATGGGACATGTGTGTCGATACCCCCTTATATACATGAGCAGGGAAAGAGGGATGTGAAAATCCACGCCCGAGGTTACTATTTGCCTGCAACAAGTTGTCGATGTGGGTCTCTCAAGTCTTTCCCACCGCTTGATCGTGGTAATTTTTGTTGGCCATTTTGCCTGTCAAATGAACTTTCTATTGTCTTCTTTAATGACAGGTGCATCAGATGTTATGGAGACAACGACAAGAAGAATTTGACCTAAAATACACACAAGCCTGATGCCATTGAGGATCATGGCAGAGCAGGCACAGGGGTGGGGGGTGGGAGGTGTGTGCAGGAAACAGACAAAGGGTGACTCAGGGGATCCTGGGAAAACTGGCAGGACACAGTGGCTGGGGGTGGGGCCAAAGAAACTGAGAGAGGGCGCGGGGGGCTCCTCTGAACCTCACCCTCCCTGGCGTAGAGAGAGGCCCGGCCAGGGTGTGCACAGCTCTGCACCCGGAGCTGCCTGCCCGGGAGGCCACGTGCGGGCCTGGCTCAAGCAGACCAGTGCATCCAGGCCGACCAGAGAGACTCGGAGCGCTGCCCTGTAGCGGCTGATGCCTGCTCTCACGCCCCCTGCAGCTGCCCTGCTGGTCCCCTGTTGCAGGGCCGAGGACTCCTTAAGCCTGACCTCTCTGGCTGCCAGGTGCGAGGCGCGGGGAGACCACGCAGACCTTCGTGGATCGCCTGTGGTTTAGCAGGTCGCGGAGGTTGACGGAGGCACCACCAGGGGGCAGCATGGGCACGTCTCCATGACCTCGTGCGGGAGGCGGAAGCTTGCCGCCCCCAGGAGCCCCCAGGCCTGCCCCATGCCAGCCCCTAAGAGTCACCCCTGTCTTCTAGAAAACCCTTCTTTCTCTCCCGCTGCCCAGGTACCCGAGACTCTAAAGTGGGACATTGTCATAAGTTTCATTCACTTGAGTCCATTTCCTGTAACTGGGAGGTCAAGTTTGGCGCAAATGTGGGGAGTCTCCACCTAGAGGCCCAGGGCAGGGGCCGGGGGCGGGGCCTGTGGCTGCTGCTCTAGGGCGCAGCTATCCCCCACCTTTCCCAGATCTTCCCATTCCTCCAAGGCCAAAGGAGCATTTAGAAACGAGTTTGCCCAAAACAAACAGGAACAAAAACGACACAAAGCCCCAGAACATTCAACAAGCCAGAGCACGCGCCCCACAAACAGCCGTGTGCGTGCACGTGGCGGGTGCACACGCTCAGTCGTGCAGGAGGCATCGCGATTGTTTAAATCAGAGCACAGCAGGACGCCAAGGCTGCTGCCCGCTGCGGGCATCTGGGGAGGGGACCAGCTCCGAGGGCATCTGGCCTTGTCACTCGCACACTTGGGGTCTTTACTGGGGCTGAAAACCCCCCAGCTCAGTCCTACCACACCCGGGTGCCCCTGAGCCATGCCCCGGAGGAGTTACCTTCAGGGGGGCCAGGAGTGGTGAGCCAGAGACCCCTGCTTCCGCCAGCCGCAGGGCTGACCTGTCTGACCCTGGTTTGGGGACAGCGTGGTGGCCCTGGCCTCTCCCCTCCGTCTCCCTCCTCAGCATACACAGAGACAGGCGTGCCCTCAGCCTTCCGGGCTGGCTTCTGGAGCCTTCTCCAAGGCGACGAGCCCCTGACACCTGGCGCCCTCCGTGGAAGGCGGAGTGGGAGGGGAAACGCTGTGGACAAACCCTGAGTAACGACGTGCCGGCCCTGGGAGCACCTGGGGGACATTGCACGAGGCTTTTTGAGCACCTGTGACCTTTATGTCCTGTGTCTTTGTGACCCTGGGAGTTGGGACAAAGATCATCACCCAGTTTGTGAGACAAGCTGCTTAGGAAGAGGGGACTGAGGGCCCCTCCTCTCTTCTTCCTGACCCCTGCCACCCCCCCCCCCCAGTCCCTCCCCCAGGTGCCTCTTTGTCTACAAGAGAGATTCTCTGGAAGAAACAAACAGACCAGCCCACGCTGGGCCGTCGCTGAGCCTAGGGTTAGGATGCCTGCTTCCCACTTGGGGGTGCCCGGGTTTGAATCCCGGCTCTGGCTCCCGACTCCAGCTTCCTGCTAGGGCAGGCTCAAGTGACAGGGTTCCGGACACTCACATGGGAGGCCTGGATTGAGTTCCTGGCTCCCAGACATCCAGGGAGTGAGCCAGTGGGTGGGGCGCTTGCTCGCTCTCTCTCTCTCTCTCACACACACACACGCACACACAATAAAATAAATTTATTTAAAAACCTTTTTAAAGAGGAATGGGTGCAGTTTCTGGAACTCCGGGGAGCTGGGCAGGACTCCCACGGGGCTCCCTCACCTTCCTGGACCCCTCTGCGGGCTCCTCTTCCTCACGGGGTAAACAGAGTGGAGTGGACGAGGGCTGTGGGTCATCCGTTGAAAAAGTCCGTCTTTGTGGGGAAGCTGCGTGAGTGGGTGTGAGTGTGTAGAATGGTGCAGGCGTGTAGAAGCACGGATGTGTGTATTCACAAGGGAACTATTTACACACATGTGTGTCTGCTCATGCATACATGTGTGCATGTGTCAGTAGGGGTTGTATGCAAATGTGTGTGCGTGTGCCCAGGTCTGTGTGAACTCCAGACACCTGGACCTGGCCAGGTGCCCACTCAGAATGGGTTCCTTGTTTTCTCAGCAGCAAGCAGCAGGTGCTCGGGGGCACAGGAGTCCCTCAGCCCTGGCCCAGAGGGACAGCTCCGCCCAGCATGGCCCCTCCCACGGCCCACAGCCCATGCACGTCCCAGCTTGGCAAACAATGGCCACAGCCATCATACTCTCCAAAGACATGAATGTGAACACCATGCGTGTCGTTGCAATGAGGTCGCTTAAGGTGATGTTGGCGACTTTTGTGGGCAACTCAGTGACAGAATCTTGCTTTTTGGTTTCACCTTGCTGGATTCTGCAGTGCATATGGTAATAGGGCAAATGCCATCGCATTGAGAGCTAGGGCTTCAACATATGGATTTTGGGGGGTGGACCAGCTCTGGCCAGGAGACCCCATGAACTCACCTCCACCAGTGGCCACACCCACGCCTCTTCTAATGAGACTGGGACTCCCAATCCTGTCCTGGATACTCAGCCCTTTAGAGTTTTCTTTTGCGTGTCTACAGCTTCTTCCCTATCGTGGCGTAATCATTCTATGTATGAAGCTCCCTTGTGGAAATAACTGAGATTTTAGTCTCCAGCATCATGTGTGGGTGCAAAGGCCGGCAACTGGCGGACGAGATAACACAGGGAGAGTGCTGAGTCCCCAGTGTGCACCCAGCCCTTCATTGTTGCTTTCAGAATATTCAAATGAGTATTGCTATTTTCACAGCACACCTACAAACAGCGTGTGTTTACCAACAGCTGGTGATACGAGCAGCAATGTCCTGGTGTCCTCATTCTTAAAACGCAGTTCCTATTCAATGTTTTCAGTGATCTGTGGTAACAGGTGCACCTCGCTTTCAGGTGCTTCCTGCGAGTACCCAGCTCCCCCCCCGCCGTGCCCCTGTTCTACACGGGGGCTGTGAAAGCTGGTCCCAGCCTCGTCTCACAGACTCCCCGGGACTTTTGCTACTTCCTGATAGTTTGGCTTCAACTAAACCACACTGGTTTACCCTAGGCCGCCGGCAGTGCTGTCTCTAACATCCTGTGGGTGCTGCTGCTGCTACTCGGCCCGAATCCACATGGACAGCCCACTGCCTGCCTTCTCTGGTTTCAGAGCCGCTCGTCTCCAGCATGTAGTCCAGGAGCTTCGCGATGCTGTAGCAGGGCAGGGCCAGTGGAGGCGGTAGGGAGCGCAGTGCCACCCTCTGGTCCCTAACGCGCTCCTCCTCCTCTTCCCACCCCCTCCTCCATCCTCAGATGGCTGGAACTGGGCTGATCCAAAGCCAGGAGCCAGGAGCTTCTTCCAGGTCTCCCATGTGGGTGCAGGGCCCAAGGACTTGAGCCATCTTCTGCTGCTTTCCCAGGCCACAGCAGAGAGCTGGATTGGAAGAGGAGCAGCCGGGACTCGAACCCATATGGGATGCCAGTGCTACAGACAGCAGCTTTATCTGCTATGCCACAGCGCCGGCCCCTACCCAGTTGTTTACAAAAGGCTACAGTGGCCTTCTGGGATCCGCCCCTTCTGCCATAGGGATCATACAGTTCCACATAGAGGACTGATTTCTAGCACTTTTTTTTTTTTTAACAATTTTCATTTATTAATTGAAAGGCAGAGTTAGAGGGAAAGAGAGAGAGAAAGAGAGATCTTCCGTTCACTGGTTCACTCCCTAGATGGCCACAACAGCCAGGGCTGGGCCAGGCCAAAGCTGGAAGCTTCTTTCAGGTCTCCCACATGGGTTGCCAGGCCCAAGCACTTGGGCCATCTTCCACTGCTTTCCCAGGTGCATTAGCAAGGAGCTGGATTGGAAGTGGAGCAGCGGGGACAAGAACTGGCACCTATGTGGGATGCCAGTGTCGCAGGTGAAGGCTTAACCCATTATGTGGTAGCACCATCCCCACTAACACTTTTTCCTATCGTTTTCTTCAAAGTATTCAGTGTCCTCTGGTCACATGAGGGAGCACATGACTCAGCCTCAACCAATCAGAGATCTCCGCTCCCTGGGTCTACCCCCAGCACCTGCTACTCCCTGATCCAGTGTATGCTCTGGCCCTGAGCAGAGCTGCAGAGAGATGGTCCTGGGGACTAAGCCAACTTCTGGGAGGATCCTAAAGAGAAGGTTCCCCAGCGGGGGCCACCGAGGGAGGGCTTTAGAGCAGGCCAGCCCCTCTCCCTTGTGAGGCCAGGATGAGCTGCTGTCCTCTGGATTCCCTGAGCTACCTCAGCTGCCTTCCCCAAATCATATAACTGAGGGCACTAAAACACTGCATGGAAAGGCAGAACTAAACAATGAATTCACTTTGGCGTAAAAACTTTTGAATCCATGCGTACAAGAGCTCTTCCAAAATTTCATGGAAAATGTCTATGATGGAAAAAATAGGCATGGATTTCTAACGTCCTTTGAACCATTTTTTCTGTGAACTTTTTAAGTGCGTGTGTGTGTGTGTGCTTGTTTGCTCTGATTTATTTGAGAGGCAGAGAAACACCTACAGAGAGAGAGAGAGAGAGAGAGAGAGAGCTGCCATCCACCAATTCACTCACCAAATGCCTGCAGTGGTTGTGCTGGGCCAAAGCCAGGAGCCAGGAACTCAATCCAGGTCTCACACGTGGGTGGCAGGGACCCAGGTACATGAGCTCCCACCTGCTGCTTCTGCATTAGCAGGAAATTGGGGTCAGGAGCTGGAGCCAGGCGCTCTGATGTGGGACACAGGCTTCTAATGGCTTGGCCAAATGCCTATATATATTTGCATGGTTAGGGAGAGTTCTTTCATTGTTGCCAACCAAAGAACCCTCTTTATTTGAAGAGTGCGTCGGCATGCTGCTCTGGTAGGAGCCTAGACAGCCAGGATCAATTACGAGAATCAGAGCGTGCCTGTTACTCCAGGTTGTGTAAATACTAGCAGGTGTCTACACTCCAAATACTCTCTCGTGATAATTACTACAGCACTCCATAAAAATCAAATCATGTTGCAACCGAGTAGACTGGGATTTTATTCATAATAGATGAGTTCCAATCACCTGGGGAAGCTCTTGTAACCTTGAGTTGGTTTGGTACAAACCATGGTGCCATCAGCCACACAGCCGCAGAGCCAGCCATTCTTGGATCTGTTCTGCATTGATTTTTTTAAAAAAGATTTATTTATTTATTTGAAATCCAGAGTTACACTGAGAGAGAAGGAGAGGCAGAGAGAGAGAGAGAGAGAGAGAGAGAGAGAGAGAGAGAGAGGTCTTCCATCTGCTGGTTCATTCCACATTGGCCACAACGGCTGGAGCTGTGCCCATCCGAAGCCAGGAGCCAGGAGCTTCCTCCAGGTCTCCCACACAGGTGCAGGGGCCCAAGGACATGGGCCATCTTCTACTGCTTTCCCAGGCCATAGCAGAGAGTTGGATCGGAAGTGGAGCAGCTGGGTCTCGACCTGGTGCCCATATAGGATGCTGGCACTGCAGGTGGCGGCTTTACCCACTACGCCACAGTGCCAGCCCCTGCATTGATTTTAAATCATCTCCACTGTGGAGGAATTCTTTGCATCTGCATTGATCGACTAGGTCTTGGAGGGAAACGTCCTCTGGGGACAGGGAAAGAGAAGGTGCCTGGAATGTTGGGAACCCGGGTGCCCCGTTCCCATCTCTGCCAGGGCTGTGCACGTTCAAAGCTCTGCCTGAACTGAGGACCAGTGCTGTGTTGGTGACACCTTCTCCATCAGTCCAAGGACACAGGGTCTGTCAAGGCGGCGGCACACGACCCTGACTCAGCACCTTATGTAGACGGAAGGGGTGTTGCAGCAAATCCCTGTATTACTTTCAGGTTTTTCTCACTGGTATGGCTGAAGATGGAGCCGTTACAGGGCTGGTTCTCACCCAAGCATGCACGTCCAAGGCAGGCTCGCAGATGAGCTCCCCAGAAAGTAGGTGGGTTAGGTTCAAGCGGGGGCCTGTGCAGCTGTGTCAGGTGCCAGCGGGAAGATGGCGGCTTCTGCTTCCTGGGAAAGACCACTGGAGCCATCCCCGAGCGCTTGAGTGCCTTCCTCGGCATCTCCATGGCAGCGTGCTGATGGAGGCAGGGGTAGAGGGTGACAGGAATGGGATCTCAATGAATGCCCTTTGACAGGTGAAGCATCAGCGAATCTTACAAATGGCAATTAGCTGAAATAAGAAAGAAGCTGAACATATTTACTCTATAAATATAAAAGTCTCCGTGGAAGAAATGAACCCAACCTCCCTCTCTTTTCAAATTCTACTCCAAGGTCAGCTTCTTTCAGAAAATTCTTTATGCCGTGCTATCATTTAGGATACGTTTGATTGTGAGGGACAGAAAGCCTAGCTCCAATGGATTTACTACCGGGAGTTCCTTGACTCTGGAGCTGAAGATTCCAGTTGTCAATTAGGGCTCCATTTGATGAGGCCTCCAAGCTCAGTGATTGTCTACGCTAGAGTCCTTAAAACTAAAGAGCTCTTGGAGGGAGGGGCATCTATCCCAGATCCTGGAGAGCAACTCTCTGTTCCAAGTTGTGCGACCCCCGGAAGTTGAAATCGACTCCACAGCTTAGGACTGCAAATTCTGCCTTCTTCTCGTGGCAAGAGACCACCTGTACCTAACACTCCCCCCACAAGAAGCTCGGGGACTCCCAGTGGAGGGCTGCTAGCCTTGACCAGCAAGGGAGCCCCTGGCTTCCAGTGTGGGGCCTGCTGCTCACACAGATGGGCTCCAGGCTGCGCTGTGGGACAGCTCTGCCACTCACGTCAATGAGGTCACGTTTGCATAATAAATATCTCCCAGGGATCTGCCATTCTTCCGGGGGTGTTGCTGGCCAACCAGAAGAGGAAGCCCACTGGGAGATACGGATGATGGTGAGGGCTTTATCCAGCAGCCGCCAGGCTCTGGTGGAGATGGTCACTTTCCACTCCTCCAAGCTGTCACTCAGGACCATGCTGGCCTGGCTGAGGGCGGTGGGCCACGAGATCGCACTGTGAAACAGAGAGATCGGCACACATTCTGGTGTCCTGGGCTGCTGGCTGAGCTCACACCAGTGGGAAGCAGCAGCTGCTAAGTGTGGCTTCCTTGTGGATTGGGCTGCAGCCCAGCAGGGTGTGCACTTGTCTCTTTGTGCCCATGGGTTCTGCACCATTGCATCTAACTCACAGCAAACGGAAATCAGTCTGGGGAGAAAACGGCATGAACATGGACAGACTTCTTTCCTTGTCACTAGTCCCTAAACTATGCAGTACAGCAACTGTTCCTTAGTATTGCCTTGTGCTAGTTCTTGTAAATAATCCGGGCATGACTTAAGTACAATGTGGGTGGGGGCCCGGGTTCTGCTTGTGAGGCTGGCATCCCAAAGCAGAATGCTGGTCCTGGCTGCTCCGCTTCTGACCCAGCTTCCTGCTAATGCACCTGGGAAGGCAGCCAATGATATGGCCCAAGTACTTGGGTCCTGGTTGGAATTCCAGGCCTGAGGCTTCAGCCTGGCTCCGACCTAGCTGTTGGGGCCATTTGGGGAGTAAGCCATGGATGGAAGATCTCTCTCTCTCTGTCTCTCTCACTCCCCCTCCTTCCCTCCCTCTCTCTATGATGCTCTGCCTTGCAAATAAGCATGTAAGTAAATAAATAAATCTCCAAGTAAAAATAAAGAATATGGAAGGCCATATGCAAATACTATGCCATTTTATAGAAGATCCTTGAACATCCCTGAATTTTGATAGGACTGGGAGTCTGGAGCCATTCCTCCGTAGATATATATTTTTAAAAGTCAAAAGAGTTCAAAACACCAAGTTCTTGAAAAGGAAACACAACATCATTAAGATGTCAATTGTCCCTAAAATAATCCATACAACCAACATAATTGCAATAAAAATATCAGTAGTATTTTCGTGTGTGTGTGTGTGTGTGTGAAATAGACAAGCTATTTGTATAGAAAAGCAAATGTCAAGACCATGTGGGAGGATTGGGCATTGTGGTGCAGTGGTTAAGTCACTGCTCGGGACACCCGCAAGCCCTATCACAGCGCCTGGGATTGAGTCCCAGTTCCACTTCTATTCCAGCTTCCTGCCAATGCATCTGGAACAGGGGCTGCAAGAGATGGCTCAAGTCCTTGAGTACCTACCACCCACATGTGGGACCTGGAAGGAGTTCCTGGCTCTTGGGTTTGGCCTGGCCCATCCTTGGCTGGCAATTGCGGAGTGAACAAGTGGATCTCTCTCTCTTGCAAATAAATAAAAATGGCTGAATATTTAAAAAGGACTAATTAGGAAAAATCTAAAAATAAAAAAAGTAATGAGCAAATTGGCTTAGCCAGAAATATAAGACTAGTCAGCCAGAAAAATTAATTCACATTTTTAAAAAATAGAATGAATGCTTTTGATGTGCCCAGCCCAGCAGGGGCTGCTGTGCGCCACAAGGGCCGGAGCTGTGACGAAGCCAGGAGCCAGGAGCTTCTTCTGGGTCTCCCATTGGGTGCAGGGGCCCAAGCACTGGGCCATCTTCTGCTACTTTCCCAGGCCATAGCAGAGATCTGGATGGGAACTGGAGCAGCTGAGACTTGAACTAGCACCCATATGGGATGCCGGCACTACAAGCAGCGGCTTTATCCGCTATGCCACAGCAGCGGCCCCTAAACCTTGGTTCTTAGGCCCCCAAGTAAGCTTAACTTTTGATTCCATTTCCCACAAGCTTTGTGAAGTCCCCTCATCTATTATTTGCTTATGCTTTATGCATGTAAGGGACAACTCCGGCAAAGCACACGGGCGATGGCACCTGTCGCAGCCTCCAGGGAAGATAACCTAGGAAAGGAGGTGCCCCGTTCTCTGCATGCCCGCTGCACATTTTGTTCTGTGTGCACTTGTTTTCAAGAAGAATGACTTTAGAAAGGAAAGAGTACAAGCTGCACTCTTTCGGTCTCCTTGGTGACATGCCCCTAGGAAAAGACGCTGCGTGCCCTTGTACAGCCAGAAGATTAGGATCTCAACTGCTGTTTATTCCAAATCTGTGTTCTCTCCTTGGGCAGCTCAGGAAGAAAACAAGACTAACTACAGCAACCAGAGACACAGTCCAGGGGTCAGAGCCCCGCTTCTCGCCCCACGGGAATGCACTGGCGTGTGGACACGTCACAGGACAAACTGCAGCCCCTGCGTAGACCAAAGGTGCTCCATAAATGCCTCCCATGTGATATTGTTTGTTTGTGACTAAGTCATTTTGCTAATGCGGGACACAGAGAAACCAGTGGCTTTTTAAAAAATTATTATAATTTCAAGAATCAGTGAATGACTTAATTACTTTTAGATGAAGGAAGAAAAGACCTAAAAATAACTGTACAAACCACAGGTGACAGAGCCCAGGACGAACGGATTACATGACATAAAATTAGTCACTCATAAGCAGCAACGCGACCATGAGGAATTTCGTACCACTGTTGGTGGCATGGTTTGAGACCCTCTAGCAAAGAAGTAGGGAAATTCGGTAATTATTAAAAGAGAAAACAGCAAATCAACCCATCAAGGGCACCATTAAGGTAAGTAAGAGAACTTATTTAAATTCACAACACATGCATACATTCATAGAACTTTCTGGAAATTCCTAGAGCATGATGAGTACATTCCAACTCATGTAAATTACACCCTCCTAAGAACTACGGAAGACCCAATCATTTGCAAAGCAGCCCATTGGCCACATTCTTTTGCGTCTGTCACCCGATGATGTGAATGCGTAGGCTCTTCTAGAACTGTCCATCCTTGCTCTGTTGTGGGGTACTCACACTCTGGGAGGGGGTCCTGTTCTTGATCCAGGGGGAGGCAGGGTCAAGCGGCTGCATGGAAAGGAAAGATGATGAAAAGACGGCTCTTCCTTGTGAGTGACCACTGCCCCTCTCTCTGCAGCTGGACTGCCCGGAGCCCCCTGAGCGGGGAGTAATGTCACAGCCCAAGAGCTTTGGGGCAGTGCCAGGCAGAAACTCAGCAGACGGCAAGCAAGTGGGCGAATTTCCTCTCATTCGGTTCATCAGAGGATCCGCGTCGAGCTGTCTTGTGTTGGCTCAACAGAAAAGGAGTTTTCGCAGGGTGTGCTGCTGCTAGGGAGTCTCAGCCCCTCCAGGTCCCTCTGAGGCCTGCTGTGGCAGGAAGCTGTCCCTGAGTCTGGCTCCCCGGGTCAGAGCCTGCATGGTTCCTGAGGTCCCTCGCTGTGCACCTGTTGCAGGTGTGGCTGGTGGCCAGGAGGGCCAGAGCACCATTGTCACAGGATGAATAGACTCCATGGTCAAGAGCCACCAGCTCCCCTTGGGACAGGCTCCTGGGTTAGGACACCCAGCAGGAAGACAGAAGGTCGGGGATGCAGCTGATGGGTGTGGGGCTCCCCTCGGGGTTCGGGCAGCAGTGGGCTCGTGGGCCAGGCTGTGAGGAGTGGCTCTTCCCTTTCCATAGCCGAGTCACAAACCACATTGGGATGGAGGTAGAGTTAGCCAGAAAGGGCTGGGGTGGGGTCTTGGCTGGGGACAAGTCCCCGTGGAAACAGGAAGTCTGGCAGCTTCTCTCACTCACTGTCCCTGCTGCCCACGCTCAGCCCCACGTGAGCCATCGGGATACAGGTGCCCGTCCCGTGAGGCTGAAGCCAGGTGTGTGTGTGGGGGTGGGGTGGGGGGATTGATTCTGGTGCTGTTTGTGTTAATCAGCCTGGGGCAACCCAAGTGCTGTGTGCACTTGGTGTGTGTGTTGGACTTTCTTATCCACCTCTTCCTGTTGTTTCTTTAACACCAAAAGCTCTGGTCTGCAGAGAGAGAGATTCAGGTTTACGTGGAGAAACACGAAACACCACTTTTGAAAAGGATTCTGTATATCTGGCATGGCCGTGGCCCCATGGTACCATTTAATGAAGAGTGCTCTCTCTCCCAGGGGTTTGGGAGGAGGGGTCAAGTTCATGGTCACTGCAGAGGTTGTGCAGCTGCCTCCCGTCCTACGCAGCGTGGATGACGGTAACTACCAGCCATTCCCCAATGCTTACACCATGGTGAAATGGAACAACCTGCCCCACCACGAGGGCCAGGAACTGCCCGACTCATGTTACGACTCCTTAGGCCTCTGGCTCAATCTAGACAAATCCTGAGCTAAACGCAATCAAGCAGAGCCGCTCGGCCCGGAAAGACTCCTCTGAGCAATGTTCTAGGGAGGAAGAACTCGCGCCTCCTCTGGAGCCTTTGACGTTGGCGACCTGATTCTCCCAGAGGGGCCTTGGTGACAGGGGGTCTGCCGAGGGGCCTGTGAGCTCAGGACACGTCTAAACCAGGCGCCCAGGCAGTGACGCTGTGCACCTGAGTCTCCAAGAAAAGTCAGAACGAAGTGCTTGTGTTTGAAAAACGTCAGACAGTAAACACCCACGTCCGCATTTGACATTCTCTGGAGAACCTTCCCAGGGAGGCAAGCTCGGGGCCAACTCCTACCCCCCGCAGTGCAGGAGGAGCCACAGGTGAGGCCAAGGAGCCCTGGTGGGGGTGGGGGGAGCACCCACTGCCTCTCCTGGCCAGGGACACAGCTTCCAGACGCTTCCCCCTCTGCTGGGGAGTGGCGGGGTGGGGGTGGGAGGGACAACCTTCCAGGGCACATTTAGAAAGCAGCTCTATGACTTTATGTCACTTTTTCCATTTGGGCTTCATTGTCCTCTCCTCTGGTACTTAGGGACTTCAGTGGTGCGGCTGCTCATCTCCGCTGGGGAGAGGAGAGCTCACTGCCCTGCCAGCCGGGGGCTGATCACCTCTCCTGGGTGGCTGTGCCAAGTCGCTGCATCCCTGAGATGTAAAAACAGGGGAACTGGTCATGAGGGCATGCGCGCTGCAAGCCCAAGGGGGCGGCCACGGTCGCACCTCACTTCCTCTCCCAGTTAACCGCCCGTCGAACAGGACCTTGTACCTTTATCTCCCTCTTAAGGTCTCCCAGGTAGACCAGCACCCCAGGGTGCTTCTGCCCAGGGCGGGTGGATTGGGCAGCCTTGCTTCCCCAGCCAGGCCCCTGCTGCTGCTGCTCCCAGCTGGCCACTGTTGAACCCCAGCCCGTGCAGGCGGCTGGCTGGTGCTGAGGAGGCGCAGGTGTCTGAGCCAGTGGTTAGGATGCCCACCTCCCCTATCAGACTGCTGGGCTCATGACTCCAGCTCCCTGCGAACGCTCACCCTGGAAAACAGCCGATGATGGCTCAAGGGCTTGGGTCTCTGCCACTCATGTGGGAGACCCAGATTCCTGATTTCAGCCTGGTCTAGTCAGCGCTGCTGGGAGCATTTGAGAAGAGAATTAGTGGATGGGATCTCTGACTCTGGGGAAAAAAAAGAAGCAAGTAAGGGAGGGAAGGAGGGAGGAAGAATGGAAGAAAAAGGTAGAAAGAAAGATCATGCCCACAACAGAAGCATTAGCTTGAGGCACCTGCTTGTTAGGCGTCCATTCTGCCAGGCAAGCAAATGAGGCTTAGGAAGTCCCATTGTGCTCCCTTTTCCCAGCTTCTGTCCTGGGAGAGCTGAACCCACCGATTCCAAGTCCAAGGGCAGGGGTAGAAGAGCTGCAACCAGGAGAATAGGCCATTTACTCCCCACGCACAACCCCACCCCCATCCTAGCACAGGCCTGAGCTGGGAGAGGGAGGAGCTGCACCTTAAAGCCCCGAACTGTGGTTATGGCAAGAGGAGGCCGTACATCTGAATTCCTGAGCTGAGACCCTGTTGGCCGACCTTGCCCGACTAGGGAGCAGGAGAACGTGCAGCCCCTGGCTGGGGGGAGCCCACAGAAGAGTTTTAAAGGAACGGGGAGGGAGTGAGCAGCAAGCTGTGTTGTCATCACACCCTGTGCGCCCTGACTGTATGGATGTAGTTCCGACCAGTGTGCGCTGGGCTGCAGAGCCACATTTCAACCAGAAACCCCAAGGAGAGTTCCCTGGTTCGAGTTTTCTAGAGCAAGGCAGAGCAGAGCTGGCCCAAAGGGCTGGCTCCGGAGGACAGCTCGGATCTTCCCACTGGTATACCAGCCTCTCCTTGTGGGTCCGTCTCACTTCCTCCCGCACCCCAGGTGCGGCAGGTGCCACACAGACTCAAGCCTTGACAGTTCCGCTGTCCCTGGGGCAGGTGGGCAGGGGTATCTCCTGATTGCAGAGGCAGGCTCTCGGGGGCTTGGCTTGGTCAGAACCCATGGTGGCACTCACAGCAGCATCGGGGTGGGGGCCAGGGATGGGGTGGGTCTATAGTATATGTTCAGCCAAAGACAGAAGGTGCCTGGTCCCAGCCAGGCTGCCCTGTGGGGCACGGGTTGAAGAGCAGCCAGCTAGGCAGCTGGTGGACATAGCCACAGCTGGAGATGATAGGTCTGAAACAGTGCGGGAGGCAGCCAGTGGTCACTGGGGGCCTCTCCAATGTGCAGGGCTCTCCTGGGGGGTGTGGTGGGTTGAGTGGTGTCGCCCCAAAAGATAGGTCAGCTGGATCCTCAGAATGTGGCCTCCCTCACTTGGAATAGGGCTCCTGCCGAAGTGAGCCAGGGATCTCACTAGGAGTTACCCTGGACTGGATGGGACCTGAACGCAATGGCACATGTCCACGGAAGAGACAGGAAAGCAGAAGAATCCCGGAGGTGCAGGGAAGAAGCCGTGTGAAGACGGAGGTGGAGATCGGAGCCGTGTGGCCACAAGCCCAGGACGCTCAGAGGTTCTGAGGTTCCAAGTGGACCAGCAGCTGGGAGAGACCTGGGGGAGATGGGGGAGAGTCTCCTCTGGGGCTCTGGAATGGGTGTGGCCTGCTGACCTCTACAAGTGGGCCCCTGGACTGTGAGAGAATACATTTCTGTTGTTTTGAGCCATCCCATTTGTGGTGCTCCGGGACAGTAGCCCCTGAAAAGGTATGGCTGTTTGTAAATGTAGGACCTCATATCTATCATGATCACAGGATCCTAGAAGGAAGTCATTTGAGTAAGATGGGACTTAGGTTTTGTTTTTTTAGATTTATTTATTTATTTGAGAGGCAGAGTTACAGACAGAGAGAGTGAGAGACACAGAGAAAGGTCTTCCCTCTGTTGGTTCACTCCCCAAATGGCTACAACTGCTGGAGATGAGCTGATCCGAAGCCAGGAGCAAGGAGCTTCCTCCAGGTCTCCCACGTGGGTGCAGGGGCCCAAACACTTGGGCCATCTTCTACTGCCTTCCCAGGCCACAGCAGAGAGCTGGGTTGAAAGAGCAGCAGCCAGGACAGGAATCAGCACAGGAATCAGCTGGTGCCACAGGCGGAGGCTTAACCTACTATGACACAAGACCAGCCCCACTAATTTTGATTTATTCACTCAAATAGTTGCTCATAAACTATTAAGTGTCTGCTATACGCCTATAGACACTGCACTGGGGACAGTACAGGGGACACAAATGAGAACAAAACAGATTCCCTGCCCTCGTGGGGCTCACGTCCAAAGGAGGAGACAAAAATCAAGTAAGCGAACAATAAAAAGTCAAAGAACTTGGGTTTGAATCCTAAAGGAAAGAAGTAAGATGATAACTCAGGGGACATGGGAGCAGAAGAGGAGACTCCTCTTGAGAATCCGTCATCAGGAAGGGTGATCAGGGGAGGCAGAGAGTTAGTGTTGCTCTGATGTCATCCTTACCATAAGGGTAGTCTGTGTCTAGTGTCTGAGACACAAGGAACCAACTGCACCATGCAAAGCTGCCGTTGGAGAAAACCTCTCCAACCAACAGGAACAAGCACATGGTTAGTCATGGATGAGAAACTAATCCAACCACAGTTAGGTACCATGTAACAAATGAGCAAGCAAAAGAGGAGACCAGCAGGTGCTGGGGGGGATGTGGGGCTACTGGAACCCTCGCCTACCACTGGCCCACCGAATGGTGCACCTGCTACAGAAAGAGTCTGGTAATGTCTCAGAAAAGTTCATCACGGGACCTCCCTACTGTCCACCAGCTCACATCTGGTGTATGCCCAGGGGAAACAAATTCTTGTACACGGCTGTTCCTAGCCACAGCCCGGAGATGCAAACAACGGAAATGTCCATCTGTGGATGAATGGATAAACAAAACATGAGGCATTCATCCCATAGACTGCTAAGTGCCGGGAAGGGCTAGGAGACGGATGAACGCTGGACACAGCACGCTAAGTGAAATAAGCCAGATCTGGAAGGCGGCGTGTTACATGATTCCATTTATAGAAATAACCAGAATAGGCAAGTCCACAGAGACAGAAAGCAAATGAGTGGTTGTCAGGGGCTAGGGGAAGGAGGATTAGGATGTAACCGCTTTGTAGGTATGGAGTTTCCTTTTATTGGGACAAAAATGTTTTGAAACTGGAGAGAGATGACGGTTGCACAGCCTTGTGGATCGCCCGAACGCTGCTAAATTGTGTGTTGTCAAAAAAATGACAACTTTGCACAGACTGGGTGACAACGTTTGCAAGTCATGTATGGCTGATTAAGGGCTTACATCCAGAACGTATGAAACAGACTTACGACTTAATAGGAAGAAGACAAATAGCCCAAGAAGAGGTAGGGAAAGGATTCAGATCGATGCCCCACCAAGTGGCTAATAAGCACTTGAAAAGAGGCTCAACGTCGTGAGTCACTAAGGGAACACAAATTGAAATCGCAGCGACACATCTCTGCCCACTCACTCACACAGCCATCATGTAGAAAATGACACCAGTGAGCGGTGGCAGGATGTGAACACAGGAACTCTATCCATTCATTGCTGGTGGAATGCTAAACGGTAATAGCTACTCAGGAAAACAGGCGACTTCTTAGGAAGTCCAACATACTTTTACCATGAGAATCAGCAATTCACTGCTAGGAATCTATGCAAGAAAAATAAAATAGATGTCCACACAAAGGCTGGTACATAGTGTTCATATAAACACTCTCCATAACAGCCCCAAATCAGAAATCATCTAAACATCTATCAACTATCAAGGCAAACCAAACTGTGGTGTATCCTTGCAAAGGGATACGAGCCAGCCCAGTGGCGCAGCAGGTAGCACGTGGAATACCTGTTATAAGGAATACGATTCAGCAGTAAACCTGCCTGAGTATAGCAAATATCACTCTTGCCTACATCCCTACAAAAATATTTTAAAAAGAAAATATTACGCCGAGCAAAAGAGCACAGGCACAAGAGGCCCCCGGTGGTGTGACTGCATTTCCAGCAGGGGTTTCCAGGAGCTGGGAGCCTGACCAGGGACACAAAGGAGGCCCTAGGGAACTGTGGGAAGCTCCAGAAAGTTCCTAAAACTGAACTGTGGCCATGGTTCACAATTGTATACATTTACTAAAAATCATCTGCTATACCCCCATAATGTACGGATTTTATCATACGTAAATTATATCTCAATAGAGCTGCTTTAAAATTTTAAAAAATTAAACACCTAATTCCACAGGTTTAGGAAAAGAAGAACAAACTAATCCTAAAGAAAGAAGGAAACAATGGCAAAAGATAAGGGCAGAATTCAGAAACAGAAAAGCAGTACAGTAACAATCCACCCAAGATCTGGTTCCTGGGGAAAGAGAAGAAACTGGACAAACCATCAGTTGCCCTGATAAAGAAATAAGGGAGAAAGAATAATTATATAACACAAGAACTGTGGACACAATAACCCGAGATGTAAGGAACCTGAGTAAACGGTGCCTCCATTTCTCTGCTCTGTGCTGGGCTAATGGATTTGGAAACCACGGCCCAGTGGATGACTTTCTAGGAAAATAGAAATGAATGGGACTGGGCCCACAAGAGACTCAAAGATCAGAGACTTTTGGTTACCATGGAAAATGGTGAAAAACTTGGTAAAACATTCAGCCAGAGATATCTGATCCCAGTGGCTTTACAAGTGGATCCTACTGGTAAACCTCTGTCGGCCAAAGAAGAGAGCTACCGTGTGCAAACCGCTCTAGAGAAAGAAGAGGACCTTCAGGTTAGTCTGCTGGTGTTAGTAGCTCAGTCATCACCACCCCGACACATAATACCTGGAAACCACAGGAACCGGCACTGTGGCATAGCGGGTAAAGCCACCGCCTGCAGTGCAGGCATCCCTTATGGGTGCCGGTTCAAGTCCCAGTTGCTCCACTTCTGATCCAGCTCTCTGCTCTGGCCTGGGAAAGCAATAGAAGATGGCCCAAGTGCTTGGGCCCCTGCATCCACGTGGGAGACCTGGAAGAAGCTCCTGGCTCCTAGCTTTGGATCAGCACAGCTCCCGCCTTTGTGGTCATCTGGGGAGTGAACCAGCAGGTGGAAGACCTCTCTTTCTCTCTGCCTCTGCCTGTCTGTAACTCTGCCCTTGAAACAAATAAATCTTGAAAAAAAGAATTGTATCCACAAATCACATTGTATCTGTTAAAAGCTAACTAAAAGTTAAAAGAAAGGAAAAAGAAATTAACAAGAACTGGGCCAGAGTTTTTAAAAAAATGAAGTTGTTTAAAAAAAGGAAGAGTTCTGCAATATTAGGAGTTCATTATTACAGAAATAGTTCATCTTCATAGACGATAGACAGCTACTGGCGAAAACACAATTCCATTCTGATTTTTGAAATTTGGACAAGGTGAAGAGAAGTACTTCTGTAAAGTGCTAAATTAGAAACCAGATCCTGTGTTCATTGGAGAAACAATCGGCATCTCTCCATATGATGTGGAGTAAGACACACTCACCCATCACCAGCCCTGCTGTCTAGTATTGCGCCGAGGAATTGGCTATACAACTGCACAGGCATGGAGGCCGACAACTGCACAGGCATGGAGGCCGACAGCAAAACCGGAAACATTATCACCGGCAACATGACTGGAAGGTGCAGAGAGTCAATTGCAAAGCTGTGGGCAACAGTGGACAATTCATGGTGCTGAGTGGGCACAAAAATCATTGAAAAGTCAACCTCTAAGAACAGCATGGATACAGCAATTCTGTAAGTCTGACCCAGGGAAAGATTCTATTTACAGTGGAACTCAGAAAGATGAGACCCCCAAGACTGTAATAAACACAAAATCCATACTAAGAAAATTTAGAAAACCCAAGGGCACAAAGAAAGTCTTGGATCAGTGAAAATGCATTTCTTCATCTTGGATGGAAAGAACCATTTACGTTCCTCCCTGAATTAATCTACAGTTCGTATAATTTTAATGAAAACACCAAGAGAGGGTTTATTTGCTTTTTGTTCACTCTTGTTTTGATTTCCAGCACTAAACTGAATGATCTTGCTCTTCTGTTTGCCCTTCCAATGATAAACTCAACATTTCTTTAAAAAAAAAAAAATTTGAGAGCAAGAGAAGGAAAGGGGAGAGAGAGAAGAGAGAGAGAGAGAGAGAGAGAGAGAGAGAGAGAGAGAGAGAGAGTCCAACATCTGCTTCGTCCCCCTATTGCCCACAGAGGCCAGGGCTGGGCTGGGCTGATCCCGGTCTCCCACACACACAGGGGCAGGGACCCAGTCACTTGCGTCACACCGCCGCCTCCCAGGGTCTGCATCAGCAGGAAGCTGGGGTCGGGATTTGGAGGCAGGCCTTGAACCCAGGCACTCTGCTCGGGGCTGTGGGTGCCAGGCACCCACCCCATCTTTGACTTTTCAGGCCTGCCTTTCTTTCTCCCAGCACCAGTGACGGGATCACAGCTTCCAGGCTTGAAAAATGACAGCAACAACATCGGCGAAGTGCGAAGGCGTTGCTACTCCTGCGGCAGCTGCATTACAAACGCCCGTCCTCGCCGCCGCTGTCAGGTCTGGGTCTGCTGTGTCCTGGGAGGAACGGCCCTCACTTGCTGTCAATGGGACTGGCTGGCCGCGGGGGAGCTATTTCAACGGATTCCTTTGTTTCCCAAGAGGTGGGAGTCTTTGTGAGCGTGCTCACTGCTTGGGGTGCCCTCTCCCTCCAGGGGCGTAGGGTGAACCCTCAGGCACAGCCCGAGATCCTCGCTTCATGCACATTGACCCAAACAGACTGGCGCCCAAAGTTCCATGGAAAACTGAACACACAAGAGTAGCCATGATGATTCCAGGAAGAAAGTAATGAAGGGACAGGTGACTGTTAAGGCGTTGAAATCTACGCGGAGCCACAGAAATTACGAAGCACTGGACCTTGGCGTATTAACTGACAGACAGAGCAACGGAACATAATGAAGACCAGAGACCGACGCCAAACATTTGCAAATAGTGCAAAATAGAGGGGTGTTTCAAAACAGCGGAGGGAAGAGAAGTTATCTCAGGAACAGATGGACAAACGGATAGGTGTGGGGAGGGGCAAAGTCCAATTTGTCAGATTTCTACCACGATCCACAAGAAGTCTAGATGCAGCTGAGGTCTTACAGATGTGAATATATATAATTTATTTATATATAATTAAAGTAAAGCCATAGAACAAACATGGAAAATTTATTTTTATAATCCCAGATTGTGATAACTTCCCAGGCAAGACATACATCAAAGTCCAAAATCATTAAAAAAAAAGGGGGGGGGGGATAAATCCAACGCTATAAGAATTCAAAAATTTTTTTCATGGCAAAATCAATACTATCAAAAGATTGAGAGAATGATAAACTCAGGAGGCGCATTGGTGGCACACATAGTGACCTGTCAAATTTCTTCCTATTCAGCAGGTCTCGAACATTAAAAAATAGATCAACAACTTGAAGGAAAGACGGTCACAGCACTGAACAAGGAGTCACAGAAAAGGAAAACAAATGAAAATTAGAAGGAGAGAGATTTTAGCGTGTCCCTAGCAGACAACTAGGGAGAGTCTGTCAAATGGGTCCATTCACTGGACCTTCCCCATGGCTTAGTTAACAGGTCCAAAGCACACAGAACAGTGTCCAAACAGTGGTCAGATCACATGGTCACCACTCTTGGGACCCAGTTATTATCATCATCCTTAGTAAGGATAATTGCAGTATTGGGATTTATAGCACCCATACCTCCTGACCAGTTATTCATCTTCTAGGAATCTGGGACTTAGTTGTGAGTGTGTGTATAAGACGTGGGTACAGAGTTAGTCATCACCAGAGCTTGTAAGGCAAAAGATTGGGAGCCACATACATGTGCACCTAGGGAGGACTGCTTAGCAGAGGGCATTTAGCCTGGAGATTAGGACACCTGCTTCCCATATCAAAGTCCCTGGGTTCAATACCCAGCTCTGACTCCTAACTCTAGCTTTTTGCTAATGCAGACCCCAGAAGACAGCAGTGGCGGCTCAAATAATTGGGTTCCTGCCACCCACATGGGAGACCCATATGGAGTTCTCAGCTCCCTACTTGGGCCTGGCCCAGTCCTAGCCATGGTGGGCGTTAGGGGAGTGAGCCCGGGAATGGAGCCCTCTGTCTGTGTCTCTGCCTCTCAAGTAAGCATGTCCATAAGCAATTCTGAACAAAGAAAGGGCTAGTTGCAGGCAGTATGGAAGTGCACACAACGGGCTCCCAGGCAGGCATCAAGAGAAAGAGGCAGAGGTCCGTAGGCTGATGAAGAACAGCCTTCAACATGGGCCTCAGGAGAGGGGAAATACGCACGGAGCAGACCCCTGAGCTGTAAACACTGCTCGTGTGAAGAGCTGGGCGTTCTTGAATAAGCATTGAGTATCTGATCAGAGACACAGGAATCCTTCATCACTCTGGCTGTAGCCTTTTCAGTGTTTTTTTGTTTTGTTTTTTTTTTGCTTATTTTGGTCAAGTGTCTATTCCCCATTGAAGGGTAAATGCCCTTTCTCAAGAGTCAGGAATTTACAGTGAAAACGCTAATTCTTTGCAGGAAACCAGCTGCTTCTTCGTCTCTTGAGTCTGACTTAAATCCAATCCCATGCTTCCATCTTTGCATACAGTGTAGGACTGCTCCCCTGGGCAGGAGACATCCCCTGCCTCACGAGAGACAGAAGCAACACAGCAAAGCAAACTGCACGTGCAGGTTGCCCTTATCCCAAAGTCCAGGAATTCATTCTCCCTCTGATTCAGCACTGCTGGTACTGGTGTGGACTGCTGGGTGCTACCACCACTAAGCTACTGCTTTGCCAGAACCCAAGGAATTCTCGTGCGCCCCCTGTGGCAAGAGGCTGATATAACAACCAGGCCCCCTCTGTGGAGCTACCCCAGTGGTGTTCCCTGGGTGTAGTGCCCAATAATTTTCAATAGAGGGCACTGATGAAACAGCCCTGGGGGAGCTGCATGTTTTTCTAGCTGAAGATGCTAAGACGTGGATTTTTACAGAAGCAAATACAAAAGCAATCTAAAACACTTCAGGTGCATACTTGTGGGCTTCATTGTAGTTATTATCTTTTTAAAAAAAATTCTGAATCCTGGTATTCTATATGTAAGGGACAAATTCCTGCAAAGAACTTGGGGTATATTTAGCCAGGTCCTGTCTCACCTGGGCTTCTGCAGTTTCTTGTTCCAGGTTGTGTCTCCACAGGGTCCACATTGCCAAGTCTGGACACAACGTCAGAAAATCAGAATGGTTCTAGAAGAGAAGTTCTCACTTTTCATCCTGCAAAGGGCCAGATAGTAGGTATTTTTGGATTTGTGGTGCATAGAGTCTCGTCTTAAGAACACAAATGTGGGGGCTGGCATCATAGCATGGTGGGTAAAGCTGCTGCCAGTGATGCCAGCGTTCCATATGGGCACCGGTTCAAGTCCCAGCTGCTCCACTCCCAATCCAGCCCCCTGCTAATGCGCCTAGGAATGCAGCAGAAGATGGCCAAAGTGCTTGCACCCCTGTACCCATGTAGAAAACTTGGATGAAGCTCCCGGCTTCAGCCTGGCCCAGCCCTGACCATTATAGCCATCTGGGGAGTGAACCAGTGGATGGAAGATCTCTCTTTCTCTCTCTCTCTCTATCTCTCTCTCGCTTTCAAATAAATAAATAAATTTAAAGAATTCAAATGTGCCTCTAGCATGAACACAGGATGTAAATGAATGAGGGCATCAGTGGCCCAATAAAACAAAAACATGTAGCACATCAGACACTCATTAGGATGGCCAGAACCCAGAATGTTGACGGGCAAGGGTGTCATTCATTGGGGTGGAAATGCACAACACTGCAACCACATGGCATGGTTTACTGTCTCTTATGAAACTCAACCTAGTCTTAGAGTAATATTTGCAGTCATGTTCCTTGGCCTTCATGCAAAGGCTTGAACGTGTTATGTCCCTGTGAAAACCTGCACATGTGTATTGGTGAAGGCGTTATGCATAGTTGCCAAAATGTGGAAGCAATCAAGATGTCCTTCCAGGAAGGTGAGCTGATAAGCAAACAGCAGCACACATGGACAACAGAACATTATTCAGCAGTGAAAAAGGAAGAGATGCAACAAACCTAGAATAGACAGAGAGAAGCAGCAAACTCATCTCACTACGTGAAGGGAGCCACCCAGCAAAGGCCACAGTCTGTATGATTCCGCGGACATGACGTCCGCGAATAGCAAAGCTGTCAAGACCTGCTCCCACCTGTGCACGGCTCCCCCGTGTCACCTATCATGGCGCCTCTTGTGCTCTGGGGACCCCTAGTGGCAATCATGCTCCTTGCAGGGCTGTCTGTTGTGTGGGCTGCAGGCTATCTCCACACGGGGGGGGGGGGGGGGGGGGCAGATGGGTGCCAGGGCTGCAGCCTGCAGGGGTCTTGAGCAACCTGGAGAGAGGTACCCCTTCTGCTGGGCCACCCAGCCCCACTTCAGGCCAGGGGACGGACTCTGGATTTGCTTCCCCACACTCTGAGGCTGGACCCAAGGCACGACCCACCGACACCTCGCACCTTGACATCTGGTGCAGTTCGGGGTGACGGAGGGGGTCTCCGGCAGCCTCACAGCACGTCCCCTCCCTCCCGCAGACCAGGTCCCCCAGGAAAGCTGCTCTCCCCACTCCCGGGGCTGCATAGTGGCTGCATTTCCTGCCAGTCCAGGTGGCATTACTCCAACATCTTCCCTCGTATACCCCCCACCTTCCTGCTACTACAAAGACTCCTCCCACAGCCCCCCTCGTCCACCACCTCCTCAGTGCACCTCGTGTGCGACCTTGCACTGTGTGCATGGTCCCCTCTCCTGGGCTCTGCCTCTTACCTGTCCAGTGTCAGGTGCCACACTCTGGGCCACCCACCGACTGTAGAGATCAGATCTGAGTGGGGGACTCTTCCCCAAGGGCAGAAGGGGGATCCTGCGTTATTCCCGGAAGAGGGGAGGGAGGCCAGCAGCTCCTTCAGACTCTGCAAGGATTCTGAGCTACGGCTCAGAGCCCGTGCTGCACAGTGCGCCTGTTAATGGCTTCCTCTCTCTAAACGTTCATCCTCTCACTCCACAGCAGTGCCTGTAGTCCTCTGTCCTTGAACTTGACAGCTGAATAGACTTTCAGGCTCACAAGGGAGTTTTTAGCTACTTGAATACACCCCACCAGCCTCAGCCCCAGGCTGTCATCCTGCCCGGCCACACAGGCTCGGGGATCCTGGGCATTGAGAGCCACCAGGGGGCAGCAGCACTCAGAGTTCTTTCCCTGGCACAGGTACAGAGGGGGCATAATTCTGGAAATATTGTGACCCTTGGCTACTGCCTGGCTAACCTCAGGTAGACAGATGGACCAGTGCACTGGAGAGGCCCCTGGCTCTACACCTCCTGATGTTTTTGGAGGGGAATGAGATTGTGTGTGTGTGTGTGTGTGTGTGTGTGTGTGTGTTCAGTGATCGCATACTTAAAGCATTTACCACTCTGGCTCTGTCCACTCACAGCTCCGTGCATATTTCTTTGGTCCTCCAGCCTTCACGGCCCTTGCTGGTCTCCCTTTGCCTGATTGAACGTGTATGTCTCTCCTTTGCCCATAGGGAAGTCACTCTGGATGTGGATTTAAGACAGGGCACGGACTGGAGACAGCCACGTGCATTGCTCTGCACTCACAGCCTCGCTTTGGGTTTGGAGACTGTGCGGTCCGTGGCTTCCTCTCAGCCTGCCAGCTGATTTCTGTCCCTTGTGTGGCTTCTACAGGGTGAGGGCCCATCCTGAGGGGAGTCCACGTGCGCCGGCAGGGGTGAGGACGGGCACTGTTCTCTCACCCCTTGCAATGTAGCTGCTTTCTGCCTCTGTCTCAATCTACTCGGTTTGGTAACAGTTTGGTTCATACGTTGGACTCTAAGTCTCTTTAAGCAAACATCTGGATGTCCCGGGTGGATGATTTTAGGATCATTTTTGACTCTTTTTTGGTATTCCTAAATGGTTCCTCATTTTTAAAAATTACGGACTTGAGCTAGTGTACACAAAAAAATAAAATCGGCAAGGCCATGGTCTCCACCTCCCCCAGTGTTCACCAAGTCTTTGCTCCTCTGGCCTTTCCAAGTGCTACGCTGTCCATCTGTCCCCAGCAGGAGGAGGGTGAGGGCTGGAACTGAAGGGAGCTGGTGGCCTTCGGGCTCCCCTCTTTAAATGACCTTGGGTGTGACCTTGAACTTCACTGAGTTGCTGGGATGCCCCACAGCTGTGGGAGGCTCCGAAGCCTAAGTTGCCCATGTGTAGGGTGGATCCTCTGTCCCAGGGCAGACTCTCAATAGCTGGTCTCAAAAACAGAAGGGCCTGGGGCAGGTGCTGTGGTGTAGAGGGTTAAGCAGTGCCGGCATCCAATATGGGTGCTGGATTGAGTCTCGGATGCTCCGCTTCCAACCCAGATCTCTGCTAATGCTCCTGGGAAAGCTGTGGAAGACGGCCTAAAAGCTTGGGCCCCTGTACCCACATGGGAGACCTGGAAGAAGCTCCTGGCTCCTGGATTCAGCCTGGCACGGCCCCGGCCATTGGGACCACTTGGGGGAGTGGAAGATCTCTCTCTCTCTCTCTCTCTCTCTCTCTCTCTCTCTCTCTCTCTCTGGGGCTGCCTCGTGAGACCCCCTCCCCCAGCACTGCTATCAGTCATTTAAGTGTCTAGTGGGTCGTGTGTTTAGTCTAGTGGTTAAGATGCCTGCGTTCCACGTCACAGCACCTGCATTTGAGGCCCAGCTCCTGCTAATGCAGACCCTGGAAGGCAGTGGTGATGACCTGAGTAGCTGGGCTCCTGTCACCCACGTGGGAGACCCGCAAGGAGTTCCTGGATCCTGGCTTCAGCCTGGACTCACAGGCACTGGGGAGAGAATTAGCACAGGGAGGCTCTCTGTCTCTGTTTCTCAGATAAATGATTTTTTAAAGATTTATTTATTTATTTGAAAGGCAGAGTTACAGAGAGAAGGAGAGACAGAGAGAGAGAGATATTCCATCTGCTGGTTCATTCTCCAGTTGGTTACAATTGCCAGGGCTGGGCCAGGCCAGTGCCAGGAGTCAGGAGCTTCTCCCAGGTCTCCCATGGGGGTGACAGGGTCCTAGGCACTTGAGCCATCTCCCGCTGCTTTCCCAGGCACATTAGCAGGGATCTGGACTGGAAGTGGAGCAGCCGGGACATGACCAGGTGCCCCTATGGGATGCCGACATCTTGGGCGGTGGCTTCACCCACTACGCTACAACACCGACCCCAGATAAACAATTTTTAGAAATTAAGAGAACTAATGTGTCACGATGATATTAACAGACACACACAATAGATCATGATGAAGAGATTTAATTTAAAAAATCTTATTAATGCTGCAGAAAGCATTGCTGGCCTATCAAGTGAGCACATCAAATACTGCAGGCAAAATAGTAATTGCGTTTCTATTTTTAAGCCGCTCAGAATAGTGCCTGGCACATGGCACGCACTCCACCTACAGGAGATCAGATTTTCAAAGATGGCCACAGCGGCCGAAAGTCTGCGGCTCAATTCCCCTGCCCCCCACTTTCCCTCAGCCCCCTCTAGAGCCAGTGGGGAGGGAGGAGGAGAGGTGAGGACTGCGGCTGGCCCCAGGCCTGCCCCGCAAGGACAGGAAGGCCTGCAGCTCCCAGGATCTCAGAGGCACGGCCGTGTGGGTGGGGGGAGTGGGGCCTGGTGATGAGAGCCCTCTGCATGTCTAGAATTTCAAGTTCAATGTGAGACCAAGGGTCACATCCTGGACACCATGCACTCGGAGACCCTCCCTAACCTGCCCTTCTTCCCGGCTGCACCACAAGTGTCTAAAGGGCCACACCAGGCCTGTGAGACACCAGCACTGTAATGGGGTCACAGGCCCAGGTTTCAGGGGTTAGGGCGCAAACATATTTTGGGGGGAGCCCAACTGAAACCCCCAAAACAGACCCCTCACCCAAGAGGTCAGCCGTGTTAGTGCCACATGGTGCCACTTCCCACGCCCACTCCCCCCACCCCGGGATGTTGGGGCGCTGAGGGCCCCTCCCCCTCCTCCCACGGCGACGAGCACCTGCTCCCTGGTTTATTCTGAAAGGGACCGTTCTCCTCCTCCAGCCCGGCCCTGCAGGAAGCAGGCTCCTTCCAGACTGAGCTGCATGAGTGGGACGTGGCTGTGTTTGTGTGTCAGGTGGGGGGGAGGGCAGGTGTGGCGGGCAGGGCCTCTGTAGCACGCATAGCGGTGACAAGGGCGGAAGTGCTACTGTGCTTGTTAGAAACACGCGAATAGCCCATCTTTGGGCCAAGTCCTACAAGACAGGTCTATGAGGGTGATTCTGTTCCTTTAATACAGGCAAAAGTAACAGGGGCTTCAGGCAGCCGGGAGTTAAATTCTCTGTCGTGGCCACAGCAATGACACCGACCCTAGACTCTGGCCATCTGGGGACACAGGGGTCTTTCCAGAGCTGCTCGCAAGTCCCAGTGGCTGGGAAGGGGGACAGGGGAAGTGGAGGGGACCTGGGCGTCGCCCTCATTACTTCCACTTCTGCCTGTGGGAACCTCGTCCCTCGACCTCGCTGGCTGTCACCGTCACAGATTGAGGGAAACAAAACTCGTGTTCCCGCAGCCCACGCTCTCAGGTGCTCTGCTCCACTGAACCAGGGAGGGACGGATACTGGAGAAAGCGTCCAACAGCAGGCATGGGGTTTTAGGAAAGTGGGGTCGTGAGTTCACCCCAGCCCCTTAAAGCAGCAGGAGGAATCTGATACGAGAGGCGCTGATTAGAAAGATCCGACGGTTACGTGGGGCTTGCCCGGGTGCAGCCGGGCTCCGTGAGGTTCACGGCGAAGGCTTCAGCTCGGGGAGGTGAGTGTCGGGGTGCTCCACGGCCAGCTGGTTTTCAAGGACGTAGCACCCCCTGCAGCTCTCCAGAACCCGGGCCTGGAAGTACGCCCTGTCTTTCTCCTGCCAGTCGTTGGCCTCGATGTACACGTTGAAGGGGTCGTGCGAGTGCTCGAGTTTCTGGGAGCGGATGTAGCTCAGCATGATGCCCAGGGTGAAGAAGCCGAAGAAGCCGAGTACCATGAGGATGTAGAGCGCCTCCATCTGCCCGTCGTCGCCGAGGGGGCCCCTGCGGGCCAGGCTGGACGCGCTGCTGCCCTGTGGGTGGGCCGTCTCCTGCCCCAGCGTGGTCAGAAAGGGCGTCACGGCCGTGGCATTGGGCAGCATCATCCTGAGCTTTCGGGGTTCCACTGCTGGAGAGCGAATGTCCCAAGGGGGCTGAAAGACAGACATGCAAGCTGACACTGGAAAGAGCGCATCAGTCCAGACCCACGAGTGTGAGCACACACCCACAGAGTGTCTGGAAATCTCAGGGGGCAGGAGTGGGCCTCCATGGTCCCCAGGCCACAGCATGTGCCACTGTGGCCGTGCACAGCCCTCCTCTTCCCTGCTCAGCTGATAAACTGATTCCCCTTCTTTCCACTCCCTTCTCCCACCCCCTCCTCCAAAGAACCACAGGAACGTGTTCAAGCGGGGGGGGGGGGGGTTGTAGCCTACTATGGTGCGCATGTGAATTTCAGTCATCACCAATGGTGTCAGGTTTTGCATCACACTCAGTCTCTTTCCTTTCCTGCTCACCTCTGGGCTTTGATGGTTCACGTGTGGTCTGCACACACGTGCTCCCTCACTTTGCACTGTGGCGTGGGACCCAGGGCCAGCACCTGGCCACTCCCCCAGACACAGACCCTGCCGTGGCCACTAACTCCACCAACAATAGAAGACACACATCCTCACCCAGACCATCCTACGGGCATGACAAAAATCATACACTTCCTCCAGCTAGTTCCTGCTGATTTCCATGACGAGTCAGAAGGGGGCGCAGTCTGTGTGTCCCTGGAGGGCCTGTGTGAGGGGGTTGAATGCATCCTCCAGCGTCCACGTGGTGGAAACGTGGTCTCCAGGGCACCAGGGCATCAGTGTTAAAAAGGTGGGGCCCTAGGAAGATGGCCCTGCCCTGGTGAATGGACTAGTGAGCTGTCCCGGGAGGG
The DNA here is from genome assembly GCA_949820135.1 of Sylvilagus floridanus. Lineage (NCBI taxonomy): Eukaryota > Metazoa > Chordata > Mammalia > Lagomorpha > Leporidae > Sylvilagus > Sylvilagus floridanus. Next base: position 10,536,689 of record OX463244.1, on the reverse strand, counting down.
GCTTCCTTTTTATTTTTTTTTATTTTTTTTTTTTTACTTTTGACAGGCAGAGTGGGCAGTGAGAGAGACAGAGAGAAAGGTCTTCCTTTGCCGTTGGTTCACCCTCCAATGGCCGCTGCAGCCGGCGCACCGCGCTGATCCGAAGGCAGGAGCCAGGTGCTTCTCTTGGTCTCCCATGGGGTGCAGGGCCCAAGCACTTGGGCCATCCTCCACTGCACTCCCTGGCCACAGCAGAGAGCTGGCCTGGAAGAGGGGCAACCAGGACAGAATCCGGCACCCCGACCAGGACTAGAACCCGGTGTGCCGGCGCCGCAAGGCGGAGGATTAGCCTGTTGAGCCGCAGCGCCGGCTGGAGGGGCTTTCTTACCCCAGCAGCTCTCTGGGGCACGCTCGCCCTGTCTCTCAGGGACGCCCTCTGCTGTTGTGTCCCAGCAAGAAGGGCTCTCACCAGAAGCGGGGTGGGTGCCAGTCCCACGGTCATGGTCTTCCCAGGAACCATGGAATCATCTGCCGAACAAATCCCTGCTCTTGAAAGGTTACCAGACGGGCGACAGAAACCAGACGACGACCACGCTCTGTGTATTTCACCGTGGACTAGCTCTCGAGTGGCCCTGTGTTCGTTTGAATGGAGAGAACCAGCCTGTCCCCAGGCCGACTTTGTATCTCGGCTTGTGCGTTTGTCCCTGTCAGTCCCCTGCCCCATTTGACAGCAAGCGTGGCCATGTGGAAAGTCGAATTTCCCCCACCACCCTCACCTCGATGTCACTGCCAGCGAATACCCGTGATAGGTCTGAGAATTATAAAGCTGCCTCCAGGTAGCCAGGGAATCCTGTCAGGGGTCTCAGGTGCCCTGAAAACCCCATCCCGGTGGCCTTAGCGTCACTGGCAAACTAAAATGGGTTTCATCCCCTTTTCATGGTCTGGGCACAACGCCAGCCTCAGCATGACGAAGAAGCAGAAAGAGCTTAGAATTCAAGGGCCGGCGCCATGGCTCACTTGGTTAATCCTCCGCCTGCAGCGCCGGCATCCCATATAGGCACCAGGTTCTAGTCCCGGTTGCCCCTCTTCCAGGCCAGCTCTCTGCTGTGACCCGGGAGTGCAGTGGAGGATGGCCCAAGTGCTTGGGCCCTGCACCCGCATGGGAGACCAGGAGGAAGCACCTGGCTCTTGGCTTTGGATCGGTGCAGCGCTGGCCATGGCGGCCATTAGGGGGGTGAACCAACAGAAGGAAGGCCTTCTCTGTCTCTCTCTCTCTCACTGTCTATCTATAATTGTCAAATAAAAAAAAAAGGGGGTTTGGAATTCAAAAGGCCGCCTGCACCCTCGGTTCTGCACTCTGGCCCTGCTACCTCCTGGCCACGGGATCCTGGAGAGGGAGGTTGCTTAGCCCTGCTCCGTTGTGTCTTTTCCCTCTTTGTCAAACAGGGAGCTACCTCCCCACTCAGTGCACAGGGCGGCGACACAGCGGGCAGGTGCACGTTGGGGTCCCAGGCGGGAGTTTACTGGGTCTTCCGCCTTGTTAGGAAATGGCAGCCCATGCTCTGGGGCTCTGGGGTTTTAGGTCTGGCTTCCCCTGGCTGACTTCCGGGGCTCTCTGCTTTCCTGTGCGGAGGGATCCGTCAGCACATTTGTGTGTGGGCTTTCCTGATTCACAGGCATTTGGGTCTGCGCAGAGAAGACTAGTTAGGGGTTACGTGGCATGGGTTCAAGAGATTCCCAGATACTGATCCTTAAATAAATAGCCCAATTTTAACCACGGGGGTAGGCAGGAATCCTTTGGTAACAGATCGAAACTTGATGTGCAACAATTTTTTTTTTTTGACAGGCAGAGTGGACAGTGGGAGAGAGAGAGAGAGAAAGGTCTTCCTTTTGCCGTTGGTTCACCCTCCAATGGCCGCCGCAGCTGGTGCGCTGTGGCCGACGCATCACGCTGATCTGAAGTGAGGAGCCAGGTGCTTCTCCTGGTCTCCCATGTGGGTGCAGGGCCCAAGGACTTGGGCCATCCTCCACTGCCTTCCCGGGCCACAGCAGAGAGCTGGCCTGGAAGAGGGGCAACCGGGACAGAATCGGTGCCCTGACCGGGACTAGAACCCGGTGTGCCAGCGCTACAAGGCGGAGGATTAGCCTATTGAGCCACGGTGCCGGCTACACAACAATTTTTTAAAACTGACTTGAAACCACTTATGAGTGCATAGAACCCTGCCTGGGAAGACAGGTAAGGCCTGAGCTATAATATAATTTTATCTTCCAAAATCCAGAGTGACCACAATTGGCAAATAATCCCACAACCGGTAGGGGTTCTCACGGTGTAATAACCATATGAGACTAAAATGACGGCAGGCAACCTCTGGCGCTCCAAACGGTAATTGGTTTACAAACAGTAACTCCATAAAAAGTCACTTTTGCAATTAGTTCTCGCTGGTTGGTTCACTGTCACTTAAAACCCAATGACTGGACTATGGAGAGAGGAAGCCACTCCCTCCAACATCCACTTTGGAGCCTCCCAGGCCTTGTCATAGGGCAGTGGGACCCATGCGCCAGCATGCTTAGAATCACGTGGTTAAAATGAGGGTGGCCCGGCGCTAGTGTAGCAGATAAAGCTGCCGCCTGCAGTGCTGGCATCCCATGTGGCCGCCGGTTTGAGTCCCGGCTGCTCCACTTCCTGTCCAGCTCTCTGCTTTGACCTGGGAAAGCAGTAGAGGATGGCGCAAGTGCTGGGGCCCCTGCACCCATGTGGGAGACCCATAAAATAAAATGAGGGTGGTTGGGCTCCACCGCCACAGATTCTGACTCAACAGGTCAACAGGGGCGGGGCCTAAAGATTGACAGCTCTGACAGCTTCGTGGTGCTGCTGATGTTGATGTACAGAGGCTGGATCCTGCCTTCAGAGGTGTTTTTTTTAATATTTGATTTCTCTGAAGAGCATAGTGACACAGAGAGAAGGAGGGACAGTGTGTGTGTGGGAGAGAGAGAAAGAGAGAGAGAGAGATTAATTCCATAGACTGGCTCACTCTCCAAATGGCTCAACTCTCCAAAAGGCCAAAGCCAGGATCCATCTGGGTCTCCCACGTGGGTGACGGAGGCCCAGGCGTTCGGGCCATCTGCTGCTGCTTTCCCAGGAGCGTTATCAGGGAGGTGCATTGCAAGGGGAGCAGCCGAAACTCCAGCCTGTGCTTGGATATGGGATGCTGGTCTCACAAGTGGCGCCTTAACCTGCTGAGTCTCAACACTGGGCCCATTCCTGCAGAGGCCTGGGCTGCTGCCTGCCACTGGCACTTCTAAGAAGCCTCCACTGTGGTTTGAATGTGTCTCCCAGAGTTCATGTGTTGGAAACTTAATCCTCAGGCCAGCGCCATGGCTCACTAGGCTAATCCTCTGCCTGTGATGCCGGCACTCCGGGTTCTAGTCCCAGTTGGGGCACTAGTTCTGTCCCAGTTGCTCCTTTTCCAATCCAGCTCTCTGCTGTGGCCTGGGAAGGCAGTGGAGGATGGCCCAATTCCTTGGGCCCTGCGCCCACATGGGAGACCAGGAGAAGCACCTGGCTCTTGGCTTTGGATCGGTGCAGCGCCGGCCGTAGAAGCCATTTGGAAGGTGAACCAACGGCAAAAGGAAGACCTTTCTCTCTGTCTCTCTCTCTCTCACTAACTTTGCCTGTCAAAAACAAAGACAAAAACAAACACCTTAATCCTCAGCGCAATGGTGTCCAGAGGCGGGGCTTGAAGGAGTGACCAGGGGATGAGGGAGCTGCCCTCATGATTGAATTAAAGTTGTTACCTTGAGAGTGAGTTCCTCATAAAAAGACGTCTTTGGCATCTACGTATTATCTATCCGTCATCTCTCATCTCTGTCTCTCTACCTGTCTCTCTCTCATGTATTTCTACCCCTCTACCTGTCTCCATCTCTACCTCTATCTCTCTCTCACCTCCACCTCTACCCCTACTCCTACTCGTATGTCTTCCCCACCCCTACCCCATCCTTACCCCTACCCCTACCCCAACCTCTACTCCTCTACCCCTACCCTACCTCTCTATCACTATCATCTCAGTCTGTCTCTGGCACCTCTTGCCTTTCCGCTTCTGCCATGGGGCAGGAGGCAGTGGGCAGCCCTAGCTGACCCCAGCACACACCACTCCTCTGCCCGTTGCCCACTCCCTGCGCTCTGTCATCCATCAGCACCAATCACAGCCTGGAGCTTTCTAAACAGAAGCATGGGTGGCGCTGGCAGCTCCTTTCTTTCTTGAACATGAGCTTTTGTGGCTGGCTGCTGGCTTCTTTCTGCGGGGGCTGGACTCTGCAGGATGCCTGCGTCAGGGCTCAGGGATCTAACCTGCAGCCCCTACTCAGTCTCAAGTGAATCTCACAGCCTCCCCGGCCTTAGCTCAGGTGGAACGGGACTGACAATCTTGTCATTATTAACAGCATTCCTGCAGTATGTCTTCCAAAGAGCTTTCCTTAACCAAGATGCAAAAGGTCCAGGCTTGAAATAGTCACTTCAGGGGCCAGGATGGTGATACATAAACCACCACCTGCGACACCGGCATCCCACAATGAGTGCTGGTTCCAGTCCTGGCTGCTCCACTTCTGACCCAGCTCCCTGCTGGTGTCCCTGGGAAAGCAGCAGAACTTGGGCCCCTACAACCCATGTGGGAGATCCTAATGGAGTTCCTGGCTCTTGGGTTTAGTCTGGCCCAGCCCCCAGTCATTTCAGCTATTTGGGGAGTGAACTAGTAGGTGGAAGATACCATTCTGTCTCTCTCTTTCTCCTGTCTATAACGCTGCCTTTGGAAGGAAGGAAGGAAGATAGGAAGGAAGGAAGGAAGGAAGGAAGGAAGGGAGGGAGGGAGGGAGGAAAAAAGAGAGAATGAGAGAAAGAAAGAAGAGAAATATTTATTGGTCCTATCTCTTTTAAGAAGCAGAATTAGGGTGAAAGCAGCTATGGATAAGGCTGATTTGGGCAAACATGATCTTACAGAGTTGAGAATTCTGAGTCAGTTTTCCCAGAAAGCAATCATGCATTATTTTTATGTTTATTGCAACTCTATAGCCAAATCTTAGACACAGAACAGAAAGGAAGCCAAGGAGGCATCACAGATCCCCCCTCCCCCAGCCAGTGATGGGCTTTGTCTTGGTCTCCGATCCTTTCCCTCTCCTTGGAGTCATCAGTTCCCTGAGCGGGGCCAGGGTCTCCCAGGGAACCAGGACATACCTGTGCAGAGCCAGGTACTCCCCCCAGATGGGAAGAAGACTTCTGCTAGCTGCTAGTGCATGCTGGGTAGGGCCCTTGACTCTGACACTGTTACCAGGGGCTTCTCACTCCCGTCCCTGGGGGATGGATGGGGAGCTAAGGGTGTGAAGAGTGCAAATGTAAATACTGAATGCTCAGGGAATCGAGCCAGTGTGCTGGAGAGAGGGACCTGGTCAGTGTGGCCAGAGGGGCAAGCATTTTGGAAGGGAGAATGGATGACAGCTGAAGCCACATACAAAGAGGGAAAAGAATCTTACTGTCAGCACGGGACACACATCCAGGGCACCTGTTGCTTCTTCTGAAAACTGGGGCAAACGGGGTCCCCTGAGTACTAACCACAGGGTCTGTGTGGCGTGCAGTAAGCCCCCCACTTTCCTGCGTCTTCGGTTTTCACTGCTCTCTGTAAGAGAGGCACCTGCCACACCTGTTTGCCAAAACTCTGCTGCTCCTTGGGAACAGGCATTGAGGGTGTTGGTCAAGTACCAGCATGCCAGGTCAGAGTTCCTGGGTTCAATCTCCGGCTCCAACTCCTGACCCCAGCTTCCTGCCAGTGGTGATGCCTCAAGCACTTGGGCTCCTGCTACCCACCTGGGAGACCCGGATGAAGTTCCCAGCTCCTGGCTTCAGCCTGGCCCAACTTCAGTCATTGAGGGATTTGGGGGGTGAACCAGTGGATGCAAATTTGTTTCTCTACCTCTCGAATAAATTTTGAAATTTGCTTAAAGATTTATTTATTTGAAAGGTAGAGTTGCACAGAGGTAGAGGCAGAGGCAGAGAGACTTTGCATCCACTGGTTCACTCCTCAAATAGCTGCAATGGGCAGAGCTGGGCAGATTGGGTGCTGGTGCAGCAGGTGGTGGTTTTACCCACTATGCCATAGCACTGCCCCCTAGAATTAAAAAAAAAAAATTATGCTGGGGGCCGGCATTGTGGTGTAGCAGGTAAAGCCTCTGCCTGTGACTACGGCTTCCCATGTGGGTTCTGGTTCATGTCCCAGCTGTTTGCTTCCCATCCAGCTCCCTGCCTGGGAAAGCAGCAGAAATCCTTGGGCCCTTGCACCCACATGGGAGACCCAGAAGCTCCTGGATCCTGGCTTCAGTCTGGCCCAGCCCTGGCTGTTGCAGCCATTGGGGACACCAGCAGATGGAGGATCTCTCTCTTTCTTTCCTTCCCCCTCTCTGTAACTCTGCCTTTCAGATAAGCAAATAAATCAATCTTTAGAAAAATCATGTTGGTTCTTCATAAGCCAGACCATACTGGTCCCTCGTAGGGCTGTGTCTAGCTCTCCTATCACTTGTATTACAATAACTTGCACAGGTCTGCCCATCTCCATCTAGAAGCTTCCAAAGGTTACCAACTCTCTGGTTTTGCCTCTCCTCCAGCACCAGAATATTTCAATCAAAGACTGTCCAATATTTCAATAAGAGATTGCTCAACATCACATCCATGGAGCAATGAGAGTAAATAATTGAGAAAATATATTACTTTGTGGAAAGATTGTTGAGTAATCAAATGAAAGCCTCTGGCAACATACTTTGTTTTCATATATTAAAATCATATTATAGGCCGGCGCCGTGGCTCAACAGGCTAATCCTCCGCCTTGCGGCGCTGGCACACCGGGTTCTAGTCCCGGTCGGGGCGCCGGATTCTGTCCCGGTTGCCCCTCTTCCAGGCCAGCTCTCTGCTGTGGCCCGGGAGTGCAGTGGAGGATGGCCCAAGTGCTTGGGCCCTGCACCCCATGGGGAGACCAGGAAAAAGCACCTGGCTCCTGGCTCCTGCCATCGGACGAGCGCGGTGCGCCGGCCGCAGCGCGCCGTCAGCGGTGGCCATTGGAGGGTGAACCAACGGCAACGGAAGACCTTTCTCTCTGTCTCTCTCTCTCACTGTCCACTCTGCCTGTCAAAAAAATAAAAAAATAAAAAAAATCATATTATTTTTCTTTATATATTGAAGTTTATGTTTCCTAGAGCGGTGGATGCACCTGCAGCTTGCCTCATTCCTGGAAGGCCGGGAGGCAGCCAGCCACGGTTAGGAGACCAGAATTTCCATCCCTCCCCTTCACTCCCAGAAACCCGCCCCTTTCTCTTTTTCCCATTGTACTCATCACCTGTACACTTTCCTTACTTGCTGCGCTCCTTGCTTAGCACTTGTCTTTCCCACCAACATGCAAGCTCTGGGGGACGGGGTCCCTGCGACTGTTGTTCCCAAGAGAGCAGAGCGGCGTTGGGCATCTGGTGGGAGCACAGTGAACATTCATGGAATGCAGGCATGCGTGCATGAACGCATGAGTAAGTGTTCCACCCACCCGCTGGAAGGGCAGACCCGAAACCGACCCGGGAGCCGCTCGCCCTCGGAGCCGGTGAGGACACCAGTGAGTCCCTGGGATGCTCTCCGCATGTGTCTTTTCTCCCAGCCCACTCACCCCCCAGTACCTTGCCCCAGGCATGACCTACCTGGTGTTCTCACGCCTGTCTGTGCCTCGGCAGTGTCCTCAGCTCACCTGGTGGGCAGCATGAAGGCAGAAGGTTTACGGCAGCCCCTTGGGAAGCCTGGAAGGTCACTTGTTGCAAATGGATTCAAGGAACCGCCAGACCAGCAATGGCTCCGTTATCTCTGGTTAGGGCTAAGGGCCCCCCTCAAGGGAGCTGGGAATTCCTAGTCTACACGTGGACTCATGGGGGACATCCATCTGGCCACCAGCAGCACTCCAAAGGGGCCATGCTTTGGGCAATAGACTCGACTTCTTAAAGGTCCCCACTTTCCCAATGCCACCATCAAGATCAGATCTCATCAGTCCCCTTCGTGTCCCATGCTCTTTCCACTGAGCCATGCCAAGGCCCTAGAACGTTCCTGGTTCACCCCCCCCCCCCCCCACTCCAAAGGCTCCCTCTGCCTCTTCGTGTATTGCACCTGGTCTGATAAAAAAAAAAACTGGGGACGGGATGGGATGGTCTTAACTTTCTTTTGATGCTTTTTGGTATTTTCCAGATTTTCCAGGAGAAAGCCCCTAACTCATAAAGAATTGGCAAAGTGTTTTCATTGTTCCATGGGGGTGAGAGGTTCTCCCATGCCTTTGTGTAGTGAGAGCTTGAAGGAGGAGCCCGGAGAAGTAGGCGACAGGTGAATCGCGCGTCGCGTCTCCCCGGCGCGCCCGCTGCGCTTCCCGCCCGGGGCGCGCCCGCTGCGCCCCGAGAGACCCAGACCGGCTTCCAGGACCAGGGCGCCCTCGCAGGGCGCAGAGCCCAGGGCCCCGGCGGCAGCAGCTGTGACTTACCTGGGTTTGGGCCGCAGAGAGAACCAGGTGTGGAGCGGAGTCCGCGCCCGCTGAGCGCTGGGGACGCGGACAGGCGAGCCCGGAGGCGGCACCGACTACCGGCCAGCGCCGCGCCGGGCGGGCGGGGCCTGCAGGAGCAGTCGGGCGTCCCGCCCCGCTCCGCCCGCGAGCCCGGGGCCAGCCCAGGGTCCCCGGGGCGACCCCAGCGCGCCTCCGCACCCTGCGCTTCTTCGGGTCAGGCCGGGTGGACTCGGGACTAGCAGAAAATCTGCGCTAGAATCTGGGACCCCCGATCGACCACCGACAGACACTCCATGTGGAACCTCCATGTGGAACTTTGGGGTTGGCAGGGAAGGCGCCCTGGTAACAAGAGAAAGATCTAGGGGGTCGCGCGCTCCTCCGAGACCCTTTGGACTCCCTCTAGCTTCCTCCGGACCCCCAGCTCTGGCCAGGCACCGGTTCTGCAGCCGGTTATTGAACACTTGTGTGCGGAAGCAAACACCTCTTGTTGCTTCCCTTCCAGCGCCTCAGGAGCTGCAGACACAGATACATACAGCTCACACCCTACAAAAGGCAGTGTGGTTCAAAAGCCTGTCGCTTAAAACCCACCGGACAGGTCAGGGTCGGGAACCAGTAAGTCCGGGGCTCAGGTACGTTCTCTGCTGGGTCCATTCTGTATGCACCTTCTTACTCTAATGTTTGGCCCATGCATTCTTAAAAAATATTTATTTATTTATTTATTTATTTTAAAGTCAGAGTTACAAAGAGAGAGGAGAGGCAGAGAGAGAGAGAGAGAGAGGTCTTCCATCCACTGGTTCACTACCCAGATGGCCCCAACGGCCAGAGCTGAGCCGATCTGAAGCCAGGAGCTTCTTTCCTGTCTCCCATGCAGGTGCAGGGGCCCAAGCACTTGGGCCATCTTCCACTGCTTTCCCAGGCCACAGCAGAGAGCTGGATTGGAACTCGAACTGGTGTCCATATGGGATGCTGGTGCTGCAGGCCGGGTTTTTAACCGGCTGCGCCACAGTGCCAGCCCTCCAGCTGGTGTATCTTTAACAGCCTTGTCAAATCGGTCTCCAAAAGTTAGACCCCATCAAGGTGCAGGTGGTCCTTCAGCTGGAGACTGCATTCTACCACAGCAACCTGGATGCCAGCACTCCCACCCCCACCTCCCACACCCTGAGGACCCCTAGGACTATGACCTCTGGCCAGCAGGAAGTAGCCAGAGTGACACTGACACCCCAGGTCCCTACAGTTGTAGGATGTGGATTAAGGAAGGGGGGATTTGAGGCCGTCCAGTGGGGCTGGGGATCTGTGGGCCCCTCGGACGTAGGCAGAACGTCCTTTACAAGCCGGCTGCCGGCTGTGGCTGGAAAGCTGTCTCCAGACCCACGGCCTCGCCCCACGAGTAGCTTCTTGTGCTGCATGTGTGACCCCGAGGCTTTAAATCACACCTCCAGGGTGGGTGCAACCTTTCACCCAGAGCTGGCAGAGGAGGGGACCCCCGCTGTCTCCATACACCCCAAGCCAATCAACGTACTGTATGTGAACCCTCTGTCCAATGGGCACCCCCAATAGGATGACCCAATGAAACAAATCAGCAATGCCTTAGAAACCCAGGGCCCTTCCTCAAAGCCAGCGTCCCTCTGGGACCCTTCGCCTGCTCTCCTCTCGGACCAGACACTTTCTCTGTCGCTTGCCACTCAAATAAAAGTTTTGGCTTCATTGCAAGTCATTTCCCGGCTTTTTAGGTCTATACTAAGCTGAGGAAAAGAACCCACGAGACTGGCTTTGGCCACTGCCCCCCCCCACACACACACCGTGACCCGTGACATTGCCCACTCCATCCCACATGTGACCGGTTGTCTTGGTGTCCCGAGCCTCTGGCTGTCACCACCTGTTTGCGGGAAGATGAGACACGAGTCCAGATGACAGCAGGTGCACGTGGTCCTCTCGGAGAACCTGAGCTGGTGCCTTCTTTTCTCTTCCTCTTTGCACTTTGATTCTCAACTCTTCCCATCTTTCAGGTAGGGCTGATCTTAAAATGATCAAACTAGCTGGCGCCACGGCTCAATAGGCTAATCCTCCGCACACCGGGTTCTAGTCCCAGTCGGGGCGCCAGATTCTGTCCTGGTTGCTCCTCTTCCAGGCCAGCTCTCTGCTGTGGCCCGGGAGTGCAGTGGAGGATGGCCCAAGTGCTTGGGTCCTGCATCTGCATGGGAGACCAGGAAAAGCACCTGGCACCTGGCTCCTGCCATTGGATGAGCGCGGTGCGCTGGCCACAGCGCACTGGCAGTGGCGGCCATTGGAGGGTGAACCAACGGTAAAGGAAGACCTTTCTCTATGTCTCTCTCTTTCACTGTCCACTCTGCCTGTCAAAAAAAAAATGATTAAACAGAACCATCACAGCCTACAAAGCCCTTGCTCGCTCTCTCTCTCTCTCTCTCTCTTTCGCACTGTGCCCCTCCACTCTTTGTGGTCCTTTGACTAGAAATGTGGCACTGTGACCCCTTCTTCTGCTTCTTCTCTTCAAGATTTAAGGCAGAGTGGTGGGGGAGGTGGGGAGAGAGAGACCTTGCATCTGCTGGTTCACTCCCCAGTGGCCACAACAGCCAGGGCTGGGCCAGGCTGGAGCCAGGAGGCAGAACTCCCTCTGGTCTCCTGAGTGGGTGGCAGGGGCCCAAGTACCTGGACCATCTTCTGCTGCCTTCCCAGACCAGTAGCAGGGAGCTGGATGGGAAGTGGAGCAGCCGGGACTCGAACCAGTGCTTCCATATGGGATGCTGGCGACACAGGCTGTGGCTTTACCCCCTGGGCCACAACACCAGCCCCTTGTCTCGCCCCCCCCCCCATCTTTCCATGGTTTTAGCTTCATTTCTGGGAGCGTCAGCCTCATGCACGTGACATCCAAAGGCGTAGCTCAGCCACTTCTCTTTCATTCTTAGGAGAAACTCAAATTGCATTGCGGCTTAGGTATCTTGTTCACGCTCCTGTTGCTGCTGGTCCATTCCTGGCGCTTCCTCCTGGATGCCCGCAGCAGGGGCCCAGATGCCTCTGTGTCAGCCTCTCCCTTACTGCCTTTGGCTCTTCCACCGCACGTCTCCTGTTCCCCGGAGCAGCTCCGTCGCCCTGGGGCTTCTGGATCTTCAGTGGGACACTGCGGCTTAGCCTTTCTGTGTGCGGCGCCAAAGGCAACTGCAGTCATGGGGCTTCTTCTTCAGGAGAGACGCAGAGCAGCGAGGGTCTGAGCGCCCATCCTGCCACCTGCGGCCAGGCCGACCGCCACCGTCCCCGCCGGCTGGATCGGCACGCCCTGTGTCCTCTCCAGTGGCCACTGGCACTCTCATGTCCCTTCCGTTCCCCTTCCTGGGTGGTGATCTTCCCGTCTGACTTAGTCGCAAGAGGCCTGCCTCAGTTTCTCCCCAGGACTCCTCCCTGCCCTGGAATCCTACACATAAAAGGCATCTTTCTCAAACACCATAGCTCCCTGGCATGATCCCAAGACCCCCTAGAAGGGAGGGTCCCCACCTCCCACCTGCTCAGGGCCCTGCCAGCTGGCTGAGCTCCTGAACCTCACACGGTGCATCCCAAGCACCGCTTCTCAGCCCACACAGGAGGTGCCTGCATTCTCTGCATTGCCCCCCTGGCCCCTCTGTAGACCCTTTCTCCGTGGGGGCCACCTTGCTTCCAGGATTACAAACCACAGCCTGCTGCCGCTCCTCCAAACTGGCCTCTGGACTCTTCCAGACCTCAGCTCTCCAGCAAAGCCTGAGACTGGGGGCTGCTGGCTAGCACTGAGCCTCTAGGCACAGGATCTGTTTACTTAACTTGTTCTCTTTGTTTTTGCTTTAAAAAGATTTCTATTGATTTGAAAGGCAGCATTACTGAGAGAGAGGGAGAGACAGAAGGAGAGAGACAGATCTTCCATCTAGTGGCTCACTTACTCCACAAGTCGCTACAACAGCTGGGGCTGGGCCAGGTGGAAGCCAGGAGCCAGGAACTCCATCTGAGTCTCCCATGTGTGGCAGGAGCCTAAGGACTTGGGCTGTCTTCCACTGCTCTCCCAGCCACATTAGCAGGGAGCTAGAGCTGGACTTGGACTGGTGCTCATATGAAACGCTGGCATTGCAAGTGGTGTCTTAATCCACCACGCCACAACATCGGGCCTGCTTTGTATAATTTTGAATTCACTTTTAAGATTAAAAAGTTAAGAGCTGTCGATTAAACATGTAGATTTCCTTTTTTTTTTTTAATCATAAAACTCAAAGGATCCAGAATCACCAAGCCCACTCTTGGCAGAGCAACAAGAATGTAAACCAGAGAGCTTAAGTGACACCACCTGCCACGTTTGCCCCAACAAGGGTCCTTAGCCAACCAGCATCCTGGTCCTGCAGGCACTTGTCTGTCCCTCTGTTCTAGGCCCTTCCCTTCCAGGGCCTCTGTGCAGCTCCTGCCTGGCTCTTCCTTCCCTTTGCACGTCTAAGGGTTCGCTTCCTCTCCAGAGCGCTGTGACCTTGCTCATTGCTGTGTTGCAGCTGCTTTTTGGCTGTGTTGGATACACATGCTCTGTTTATCATTTTAGAGTGATGGTTATTAATCTTTTCAGGCTCCTCTTGAAAATCTCAGAGAAACTATGGCTCTCCTTCCCCTTCCTCAGAATGCACAAAGCAGGTGTAAAATTTTACACATAATATAAGAGATGTATTGACACCTGCAATGCTGGGTGATTCATGGCGGCCACGTTAGAACCTATTGATTTAGGGCAAGGTCATCTTTTCCATCGCACAAACCCAGTGGTGTAGCGTTGATTCTATGGGTCTCCACTGTGCACTGTGTTCAGTAAATGCCATTGAAAGTTGCCTGTTGGTGGACAGCTGTCCACCAAAGCTCTCCATTATAGCCGGCATTTAAGCTGCCCCTGCCCAGGTCTTGGGGGTATCTGCACCAAGTCATTGTCCCTTTAAGTCACCCAAGGAAGACGAGGGAGCTGGCTGCAGGCCTTTGATTCCAGCATCACCACTGCCCTTGTGTTTGACAAATAACCACAGCCTTCACCGTGTTATGAAAAGAACACAAATCCCATTAAGAGTGATTTTCCAAAATAAATACTCACATTCCTACCCCCTCTGCGTCTGCCCATCCCCGTTTTGTCCCAGAATAAGGCAGTGCTGATAGGAACATGGATAAATTAACTACAGCGTGGAATGTTATTCATGGGAGGGAAAGAACACTAAATCTGCTCACACAATGTTTGACATTTGAGTACAAACATTGCCTTTATGTTGTCTTTAAAACCCTCGATCCGCCCAGTTCACGAAACCATACGTACGTTCCTTTTAAAGGCTGTGGATTTTAAACCGCACAGGTGACGGCATGATGGATGTTTTCCCCAGGCACAGAACAAGGAGAGGTGGGAATGAGATCAGTATCTCGGCAGTTCCTTGTGTGTGTGATGCGATTTTGGTGTTCCTCCAACTCCTGATAACACTGAAGCACTGTTGCAGCCGAGGTTCCGGAAGACAAGGACATTGGCAACCCTGAATTGAAAACAAGGGCAGAGAGGCTTTCTGGCAATGTATGTGAAGGTGACTTTTTAGACGAGGGACTGTCCACAGCCACAGTATGGTTTCCGGGCTATCCAGCCAAGATCGACAGCATGGAAGACGATCTGTATGGATGTGGGTGGGTGTGGAATGAATACGTGAGCAAGACCGAGGTGATATCTAACATGACTCAAAGGGGACTAGTAGAAAAATACTCAAATAAAAGCTTTGGAAAAACAAATTTTAAAAGAAACTTAAGTTTAAAATCTGTAAGCAATGAATGGATTCTGATCATGACCATGATCTTCAAGCTAGATCCTTATTCTAAGAATAACTCTGAACTGAGAACATTTTCTTTGTCGGTTTTCTTTTCTTTTTTTAAGCTATGTGTATTTATTTGGAAGGCAGAACAAAAGAGAGAGGGAGAAACAGAGAGAGAGAGAGAGCACTTTTTCATATGCTGGTTCACTCCCCAAATGGCTACAATACCTAGGGCTGTGCCAAGCCAAAGCCAGGACCCCAAATCTCCAAGTGGGTGGCAGGGGTCCAGGCACTTGGGCCATCTTTTTTTTCCCCCAAAGAAATCTTTTATTTAATGGGTACAAATTTCATAAGTACAACTTTAGGAATATAGTGATTCATCCCACCATACCCGCCCTCCCACCCCCAATGCCAACCCACCCCTTCCTCCCTCTCCCATTCCCAGTCCCATTCTCCATTAAGATTAATTTTCAATTAACTTTATACACAGAAGACCAACTCTATACTAAGTAAAGAGTTCGATAATTTGCATACACACACACACACACACACACACACACAAACTGAGAACAAGTTTTACAGTTAATTCTCATAATACAGCTCATTGAGGACAGAGGTCCTGCATGGGAATAAGTGCACAGTGACTCCTATTGTTAATTTAGCAATTGACACTCTTATGTATGATGTCAGTGATCACCTGAGACTTTGTTTTTTATTTTTGACAGGCAGAGTGGACAGTGAGAGAGAGAGAGAGACAGAGAGAAAGGTCTTCCTTTTGCCGTTGGTTCACACTCCAATGGCCGCCGTGGCCGGTGCGCTGTGGTCGGTGCACTGCGCTGATCCGATGGCAGGAGCCAGGTACTTATCCTGGTCTCCCATGGGGTGCAGGGCCCAAGCACTTGGGCTGTCCTCCACTGCACTCCCGGGCCACAGCAGAGAGCTGGCCTGGAAGGGGGCAACCAGGACAGAATCTGGCACCCCAACAGGGACTAGAACCCGGGGTGCCGGTGCCGCAAGGTGGAAGATTAGCCTAGTGAGCTGTGGCGCCAGCTACCTAAGGCTTTGACATGAGCTGACACAGCTATGGAAGCCTTCTGAGTCCACAAACTCCTTCAGTATTTGGACACGGCCATAAGCAAAGTGCAAGTTCTCTCCTCCCTTCAGAGAAAAGTACCTCCTTCTTTGATGGCCACTTCTTTTCACTGGGGTCTCACTCACAGAGATCCTTCATATAGGACATTTTTTCTTGCCACAGTATCTTGGCTTTCCATATTGGGCCATCTTCTGCACCCTTTCCAGGAGCATTAGCAGGGAGCTGGATCAGAAATGGAGCAGCCAGGATTCAAACCGGTGCTCATGGAGATCTGGGATGCCAGGATCTCAAGTGGTGGTTTAGCTTGCTGTGACACAATGCCTGACATGTTAACAGTTTTCTCAACCAATAGATCTCCTTTGAGGAGCAGTCAGTACAGTTCAGTATTGGCTGTGTCTTTACAAGTTTAGGGAACAGGGTACCAAATCAAATTCATGTCCAGATTTGCCCAGCTTGCAGGGTGGAGCTAAAATGCTCACCCTCCTCCCCTCACCAACACCCACACAGACTGGCAGAAGTGAGCTTCTCACCCTGCTAGGATCAGATTTGCAGGCTCCAGGAACCCCATGGTAGTACACCCTTTGACAGCCACCTCTGTCCCCCAGGGCCCTCAAAGCTATTCTCCCCCACCACCCCATCTACTTAGGAGGAAGAGGCATACAAAGAGAGAGAAAGACAGAGAGAAAGAGCCTCCATCCACTGCTTCACTCATCAAATGTCTGCAATAGTTAGGGTTAGGCTAGGGCTGAAGTGAGGAGCCAGGAACTCAAGCCAGGTCTCCTACGAGGGTGATAAGGACCCAACTACTTGAGCCATCTCCTGCTGCCACCCAGGGTCTACATTGTCAGCAGACTGGAATTGGGAGCTGGAGCTGAGAAGGAAATCCAGGTACTCCCATAGTGGGGATGTGGGTGTCCTAAGAGGCATTTAACCACTGCATCAAATGCCTACCCCTATTTTTCTCTTTCCATTGCTGAAGCTGCCATCCAAGGTCAGCCTGGATCAGCTGTGGCTAGGAATTTGACAAGTCTTCAGGCTAATCTCCTGGCCCTCTCTGTCTTTGAGAGGAAAGAGGGCCATCTTGCCATCCGTAATCAGTCATTGATAACCACACCAGCTCTCTGCCTAAGCTGTAAGCCCCTGAAGCACACATTCCACCCACTAGTTTGTCTTCAGTGCCCTGCTGGCACGTAGGAAGGATCTCACAGTTACTCCTCAATGGGATGACTGTTAACCGATCTATCCATGATTTGGGGGGATACTCTTACCTGCACCAACCATGGACCACGTGGTACCTACTGGTGGTGCCTGAACAAAACAGAGCCTCAGAGAACATTTGAGTCGAATTCCATGGGATGTTGGAGCGTGGAAATTTGGACTAGAAAGGTCAGTAGGAGGAATAGATGTGAATTGCAGCATCTAAATTAAAATCCGTTCCCATGACAGCTGATCAATGCTGTCTCCTCTGCTGTTGTTCTCCTGGAAAACACAGAAAGCCCAAGGATCATAAGTGTTGAGCAACTGGGCAAGCGAATTGTCTTTAACAAACGCCACACTTGCTCATCGTTCTGTTTCTCTTGATGGCAGGGGTGACCCAGAGACCAAAGTGAGAAGGGGTCTGGAGCCTGGTGCAGATCCGAGGCTCTGAAGATAGCTAACTGTGTACCAGCCCTGAATGGAAGCTCTTGAACTGGCTGTATCTTGTTTTGGTCACTTATCACTGGGGTGATAAGGATACCTGCTCTGTTTGACCTGCACACCAAAAAGACACTGTATGATGGAGTGAAGATTGCTCCTTTAAATCCCTGTGCAGCGAGGCAGTGAACTGCAAATAAGAAAGATAGGAAAGAGTAGTTGGACCAGAGAGCTCGGTGACTAAATGGTGACTAAATGCTCTGATCCATCTCCCTGCTCTGAACACAAGGCCGTGACAGATAAGGTATAAAAATAGAACGCTAAAAAGGGACGTCGGGCTCAACAGAAACGCAGGAGAAACTGCCTGCAGCCTCTAACCCGCTGAGCGCTTGTCTAAAACCAGGAGGGAGGTTTTGGACCCTGCTGGGAAAACCCCAGGTTTTCCTCCCAACATCAGACAGGGACCAAGATTTTAGAAGAATGAGGGTCTAGAAAAGTGGGGCTGGAGCCAACCCCCACCAAGAACGGAAATGACTCGTTCATTAGCCTCATGCTGGGATGGATGTCCCCAGGATCACCATGGGGCAGAAACTCCAGACTTCAAAATCTGGTCCAGGGTGGAATTCCAGAATCCAGGGGTAGGCTATGGCCATGTGCCGGTCAGGGTGAGGCTGGCTGGCTGGCTGGGGCAGGAGAAAGTTGGGAAGAAAAAATGATAAGAAACAAAAGAATTGACTTGAAATGAGTCCGCAAACAAAAACTCTAAAACAAGTGAAGACATCGAACATTAAGGCTGCTGATTGTGTCAGTTTAGGAAGTAAGCCTGCCCTAGCACCAAACCTCATGGAGAGCAGACCAAAAAGGAAAAACCACATTCCTGGACACAGATGCAAAAAACTTGGATAAAATGTTGGCAAACGAAATCCAGCCATTCTAACAGAACCCCACGCGGTAGGTGTTTGGCCTAGCGGTGAGGATGTTTGTGTCCCCTATCAGAGTGCCTGGGTTTGAGTCCTGGCTCCGGCTCATCCAGGTTCTGTAATGCAGACCGCGGGAGGCAGGAGTGATGGTTTATGTTCCTGCCGCCCAGGTGAGAGATCTGGGTTGGGATTGTCTTTTTACATGCAAGTCTCCAGTTGTTCCAGTATCACTTGTTGGGAAGCTGAACGTTTCTCCACTGAATTACTCTGGGCTTAGCTTTTCATAACTAGTTCAGCTACCAGTTCAGGTGAGGCAAGCTGACGAGATGTGCAGAAACGCAAAGGCAGCGAGAATTCCCCTTCGCCGGGAGGTGATGAAGGGTGAACCTCAGGCAAAGGAAGGGACAGGAGAGAAAGTGTGAAGTTCAAAACAGAACAGAAGTCAATCAAATATAAAGTTTAGGAACTTAAAACAGTAATGGCGTGTTAACAGATTTAATTATTATTGAAGTTACATTGATTTAAGCGTTTCAAAAGAGGGGGCGGTGCTGTGGCATAACAGGCGAAGCCACCGCCTGCTGTGCCAGCATCCCTTACGGGGCTGCTTCAAGTCCCAGCTGCTCCACTTCTGATCCAGCTCCCTGCTAAGGTGCCTGGGAAAGCAGCAGAGGATGGCTCAAGTCCTTGAGCCCCTGTACCCGCATGAGACCCAGAAGAAGCTCCTGGGTCCTGGCTTTGGACCAGCCCAGCTCCAGCCATTGCGGCCGTTTGGGGTTTGAACCAGTGAATGAAAGACCTCTCTCTGCCCATCCCTCTATATCTGTAACTCTATCTCTCAACTAACTAACTAAATAAATCTTTAAAAAACCAACTCGGCTGGCGCCGTGGCTCAACAGGCTAATCCTCCGCCTAGTGGCGCCGGCACACCGGGTTCTAGTCCCAGTCGGGGCGCCGGTTTCTGTCTTGGTTGCTCCTCTTCCTGTCCAGCTCTCTGCTATGGCCTGGGAGTGCAGTGGAGGATGGCCCAAGTCCTTGGGCCCTGCACCCAAATGGGAGACCAGGAGAAGCACCTGGCTCCTGCCTTCGGATCAGCGCAGTGCGCCGGCTGCAGCGCGCTGGCCACTGCCGCCATTGGAGGGTGAACCAACGGCAAAAGTAAGACCTTTCTCTCTCTCTCTCTCTCTCTCTCTCTCTCTCTCTCTCACTGTCCACCCTACCTGTCAAAAAAAAAAAAAAAACCAACTCAACAGGTGAATGTACTAACACGTTGAATGCAGCTGAAGAAAGAATAAATGAACTGCAAGGGAAGTTAGTTAAAAAATCCACAGTGAGACACAGGAGAAAAATTATGGAAAATATGAAAGAGGAGAATAAGGGCTGTAGGAAGAACTAGCAAAATACAGTGAGAGTCCTAGGTGGAGGGAAGAAAGTAACAGAACTGAACCTACATTTGAAGGGACAGAGATGGAGAATTTTCCAAAATCGATCTTAACCATGAAGCCACAGGTTAGAGAGAGTTGAAAACCCCAGGAAGAATTGCTTCAAAGAGAGTCCCATCAAGGCACATCATATTAAATATGCTGAAGACGAAAGACAAAGAGAAAACTCTTACAGTCGGAGGGAAAGAGGCACATCATTTCAAGGAATCGCTTCCCCGGAGAGGAATGATAGAGCACAATAGAAACAGGAGAACATCTGGAAGGTGGGCAAAGAAAGAGACTGCTGGCTTGGGCCTCCAGCTCCAGGGAAAGACCCCTTATCAACCAAGGCAAAGCGAAGACCAGAGCCTTCTCTGCTGTTGTCACCAAGTAATGAAAGCTCTCAGGTAATCCAAAAACAGGCAAGAAGGGAGAAAACGTAAATGCAATAAATGGAAGCAAGCCCTGAGCCGGCGGAACTGTGAGGACGAAGGTGAACTCACCATTCAGCGCCTGCCTATCAGAAACGGGCAGATCCAGAACACAGAAAGTCAACAGGGACATGGCTGAAGCCGCTCGCACCATCAATCAACTGGAACTAATTGACCTCTATCAGTGGCTTTATCCAACATCAGCAAAACACACATTCTTCTCAAGCTTGCATGGGACAGTCTCCAAGATCAACCACCCGCCACACAGTAAAACACAGCTTAACAGATTTTCATGAGCTTAGCATAGGACTACACTGAGATTAAAGTAGAAATAAAAACAGAAATGAACACGGGAAATCACACACTATTTGGGGATCAAGCAACATTTTTCTAAATAACACATGATTGGAAGAAGTGTTAGGAGATACTTTAAAATATTTTGAATGAAAAGAAATTGAAAATACAGCATGTCAGAATTTTGTGAGATGCAGCTAAAGCACTGTTCACAGATGTTTATCGCATTCAATGCATCTATTAAAAAGGAATATGAGAGGAAGGAGGGAGAAGGGTGAGAGTGTGGGGGAGAAGGTGGGTAGGGGGAGAAGAATCACTATGTTCCTAAATTGGTATTTATGATGTTGTGCCTGAGCGAGTGCTGACAGAGGAGCGCCACACACTGAAAAGGTTTTAAAGTCCTTTATTGCCGGCGGCCGAGAGTGGGCTCATGCCCCCAAAGATCTCTCGACCCTGAAGCTCAAAGCTTCAGGGTTTATAAAGGCAAAAACCGCAAACTCCGGAGGGGAATTCATGGTTGCTAGGAACAGGGGGGAATACATAGTTACCAGGGTCAAGCTGACCTAAAACCTATGCGAAACTAGTATCAATTATAATCTTGACAATACCAGTTACAATCTTAACAATCATCAATTATGTTCTTGACATTCATCCAATTATTAGTTTTAATTATATGTAAGACATAGACAAATCACATCTTTATCATTAACCCAGGCAACCTTTCTACTTTCAAGCTTGAGCGATCATGCTGGGGGTTTCTGTGCTCTGCCAAGGGTGATGTAGAGCACTGCTATTGTCCGACTATTTGAGATCATAGTTTCAGACCAGAGTCTCACGGTGGGGGGGTGCTTTCCCAGAATGGAGTCTCAAGTGCTCCAAAATGGAGTCCCTACTGTCAAGGTGCTACTTCAACGATATACATGAAGTTTCTA
The DNA here is from genome assembly GCA_949820135.1 of Sylvilagus floridanus. Classification (NCBI taxonomy): domain Eukaryota; kingdom Metazoa; phylum Chordata; class Mammalia; order Lagomorpha; family Leporidae; genus Sylvilagus; species Sylvilagus floridanus. The sequence continues at coordinate 10,515,643 of OX463244.1, read as the reverse complement.
TACCTTAAATAAATGGTTACAAAGTCAGATTAATAAAATCCTAAGAGAGTTATATTCAGATTAGCCACTCATCCGCTGCCAAAGTACACCTGCTGCGATGCGAATATTTATGTGTGACATTGCCACAATAAGCAACACTCTAGAAGGGCAAAAAATAAAAAAGAAGAAAGACCTCCAATTAAGCTTCTCCCTTAAGGACTCAGAGAAAGAAAAGTAATTCAAGGAAAAAGAAGAAAACAAGTAGGAAAAAGTAGAGCAGAAATTCATGAATTAACAACTGGAAATAGAGAAAATCAACAAAACCAAATGTCGGCTCTTCGAGAAGCTAAGCAAACTTGACCAACTTCTAGTTAGGTTAACCAAGAAAACAGAGAAAACACCATTTCCAATATTCGGTATGGAAGAGAGGTCGTAACCACCGATTATCAAGAGGGTAACAGTGAAACACTGAGCACAACTCTAGGCCCACAACTGTGAGAACTTTGATAAAATGAACCCATTCTTTAAGACACAAACTACCAAGACTCACTTTAGAAGTAGATAATCTGACTAGAGCTACTGAATCAGTAATTAATAACTTCCCATAAGGGAAACACCAGGCCATGATGAGTCCCCTGGTGAATTCTACCGCACAGTTAAGGAAGCAATGATACCAATTGTCTACCGTCTCTCACAGAAGCAGAAAGGGCACTTCCTAACTCACTGTATGGCACTGCTCTAATTTCAATACCATATAAAGACATTGCAAGACAGGGACACTATAGGCTAACATCGTTCATGAGTGCAGATGCAGCAATTCTCAACAAAATTTTAGCAAATCAACTCCAACTATGTATAAAAATCATTGTACACCATAGATGATGAAGTACAGGAGGTTGATTCAGCATTTGAAAATCCATTCATGGACTCCACCACATCAACAGGATAAAGGAAACAATATCATATGATCATATCAACTAATCAAGAAAGATCATGTGACAAAATCCAAACTCATTCAGGAAAAAACACTCAGGGGCTGGTGTTGTGATGCAGTGGGTTAAGCCATCCCATAGTGCTGGTTAGAGTCCTGGCTGCTCTGCTTTCCTATCCAGCTCTTTGTTAATGCCCTTGGGATGCAGCAGATGTATTTGGGCCCCTGCCACCCATGTGGGAGACCTGGATGCAGTCCCTGGCCTCTGGCTTCAACCTGGCCCAGCTCCTGCTGTTGCAGCCGTTTGGGGAGTAAACCAGCAGATGGAAGACTGACTCTCTCTCTCTCTCTCTCTCTCTCTCTCTCTCTCTCTCTTCCTTTCAAATAAGTAGATAAATACATATTCATTTTAAAAAGGAAAAAGCTCTCAGCAAACTAGGAATTCAACTTTATAAAGAGCACCAACCAAAATCCAACAGCCAACATCATCTCTGATGGTAAGAAACTGGGTGTTTTCCCCTTAAGATAGGAATCAGACCAAGGTGCCTCTCTCAACATCGTGCTGGAGGTTCTAGGTTCTGATAAAAGACAAGAAAAAGAAATAAAATGTAGACAAGTTGGAAGGGAAGAAATAAAACTATCTGTGTTCCCGAATGAAATCTATATAGAAAATTCTGAAGAATCAACAAAAATCTCTTGGAAGTACTAACTGACTACATCAGCTTGCTAGGACTGTGGAAAACAAACTGGACTACAAGCTGGGTGGCTTAAACCCTGTGAAATTATTTTCTCACATTTCTGGAGTCTGCGAGTCCACATCAAGGTGCCAGCAGGTTTTGTCTGTACTGAGGGCTCAGCTGGCCTATGTCACCTTCCCATGTGGGCTTCACACGGTCTTTTCTTTGTGTGCAGGCATTTCTGGTGTCTCTCTGTCCTGACCATCTCTTCTTATAGGAACACTAGTCAGCTTGGACGAGGTCCACCCTGATGCACTCATTTTAACTTAACTATCTATTTAAAGTCTGTCTCCAAATACAGTCACACTTGAGGGCGCTGTAGGGACTAAACATTGGAATTTTTTGGGAGGTTGGTTAGGGGTGGTGGAATTCAGTCCATAACAGTAATTATAGCAGGGTTGCAGGTTATAAGGTTAATATGCAAAAGTCAATTGCTATTCTACGTGCTATCAATGAATACTTAGACATTGAAATTTAAACACACAGTGCTATTTACAAAAGCAACAAGGAGAAATTTTTAGGTATAAATCTAAAAAAAAGAACATGATGTATATGAAAAAGGCAATAAAACTCTGATGAAAGAAATAAGACAAAATCAAATAGAGAGATATTGCATATTCACAGTTAGGAGACTCAATATTGTTTAACTTAAGTTCCCAGGATCCTCAGTTCTTTAGAGATGAACTAAATGGCTGTATTATTGCTTGTAAAAATGTCTTCAACTCAATGGAGTTTACATTGAGATATAATGTTGACATTTTATTTTATCTTTTCATTAGATTTCCACCAACTGTTTGAAGCCCCTGCACACATTAGAATGGAACGGTTATGTCAATAGATGCCAGGTGACTGGAGCCTGGTTTCTCACCCCTGGCATGAGAGTTTACAGATTAGCAGGAGATAAAGACTGGAAAGATTCACGTTGCGATGGATCTGAGGTAGGAATAGCAGTATAAACTCAGGTTTAGCTTAATATATAGCCAGAGGAAACATATAGAAGTACTTACAGATACATATGTGGTCACGAGTTAGTATAAACATGCATACACATACATATATATATGTGTGTGTGTGTGTGTGTGTGTGTGTGTGTGTATATATATATATTTGCTTTGTCTCTGAAAGGTCTTGAAACAGAAGCATTCCAATAACCACAGGCATGCACAGCACCTGGGTCTTGGTTTCTAATCCTGTTTCCCAGTGAAGGAAACCAGGGCTCCTTGGAGAAATGGCTGACTCTAGGACTGGGGCAGGAAATACATGGGATGAGCCAGGATCGTGGATCTGCTGGTACCAGAAAGTAAGAACAGCACAGAACAAAGCACTGATGAGGTTGTGGCAAAGAAACACAGGAGCCGGTGGAAAGAGCTCCCAGGAGCCAAAGCTTGGAACAATTTGAGCAACAAAATGAAGTAGTGCTGGATTCTAATCCCAAGTATAAAGCAAGTATGCATGAGACTACCATGATGTAAATAAATGATTAAACAAATGAAGAGACAAATATCCCATGTAGAAGAATTCTGAATAACTAATGTTGATTCTCTGCCTTCAAGGAGAGGGAAGAACCCCTCCCTGCACCGTGTAAGTGTGGGCTGTGTGCTGTGACTTCCTTCTAGTGTGTACAGGAGGAAGGAGTGACAGTGCAGTGGAGAAACCTGGTAAGCCTGACCTCCGGCAGGTGCCCAAGGCCATCACTGTCACTCATCGATCCTGTTGACAGTGTGTGTGTCTGTTGGGAGAAGGAGAAGTGCACCTCACCTCTGAGGTCTTCCTCCTGATAACTGTGGTTGTTCCTCAAGTCTCCTAGTAAGAGAAACATCTACAGATCCCAATGGCGGGACACTCTGCAAAACACATGGCTGTCCTCAAATCTCTTAAGGGCAGCACCCCACTCCCCCCACCACACACACAAAGAAATTCAAGAAGCCCCCCCAGACCAGAGAAGCCAAAGAGACATGACCATATCGTATGATGTGGGATCCTGGGACAGAATAAAAGACTTTAGGTAAAGACTCAAAAAGTAGAAGTAAATTATGAGGGTCCCAGAGTCCACTGAGAATACACTGTTATTGCTTCATTGTATCTTTGGTACCACTTAAGACAGGAATAATAGAGTAAACTGGATGGGTTTCGTATGCTCCTTGAAATTTTTTGGAAAATCCAAAACTGTTATACAAAATAGTCTATCAAAAAGAAAAAAAATATGGGATTGGTGCCGTGGCTCAGTGGGTTAAGCCAATGCCTGCAGTTTGAGTCTTGGCCACAATACTTCCAATGCAGCTCTCTACCGTGGCCTGGGAAAGCAGCGGAAGATGGCCCAAGTCCTTGACCCCCTGCACCCACGTGGGTGACCCAGAGGAAACTCCTGGCTCCTAGCTTCAGCTCGGCCCAATCCTGGCTTTTGTAGGCATTTGAAAAGTGAATTAGCAGATGGAAGATCTCTCTCTCTCTCCCTCTTTCTCTCTCTCTCTCTCTGTGTGTATAACTCTTTCAAATAAATAAAAGAAATCTTTAGAAAGAAAAAAACAAATTTTATAAAAACCACTTCCTGCTACATGTACAACAAAAAAGGAATCTCTTGAACATAAAGAAGCGAGACCCAGCCTACAAGTTCCTTCACCCTTTCACATAAAGCATTTAAACTGTTGGCTGTGGTAGGAGAGGTTAGCAAAGTGTTTCATTTGGGAAGCAGGGCAGACAGTGACTGGGTGATGTCATGTGAGGGGATTTGGGAGCAAAATTAACATTCAGTCCCTTGATCCAGTTGGTGGGTATGTGTGGATGTTCGTTTTATGAAAATCAATTCAACTGACAGTCAGAACTGGTCCACTTTCCTGTACTACTCCATAAATGCCTGTGATCGAAAGGAAACAAGAATGAATCAACACGGTGCAGAAGCAGCGCAGCGGCATGGCAGGTAAAGCTGTTGCCTGCAACACTGGCCTCCCATATGGGCACTGATTCGAGTCTCAACTGCTCCACTTTCGATCCAGCTCTCTGCTTTGGCTTGGGAAATCAGCAGAAGATGGCCCAAGTCCTTGGGAAGACCCAGAGGAAACTCCTGGCTTCAGATAGGCACAGCTCTGGCCATTGTGGCCATCTGGGGAGTGAACTAGCAGATGGAAGACCTCTCTCTCTCTCTCTGCCTCTCTGTAACTCTGCCTTTCAAATAAAATAAATAAATCTTTTTATTTACTTATTTATTTTTTATTTTTGACAGGCAGAGTGGACAGTGAGAGAGAGAGACAGAGAGAAAGGTCTTCCTTTGCCGTTGGTTCACCCTCCAATGGCCGCCGCAGCCGGCGCCCTGCTGCTGGCGCACCGCGCTCATCCGATGGCAGGAGCCAGGTGCCAGGTGCTTTTCCTGGTCTCCCATGGGGTGCAGGGCCCAAGCACTTGGGCCATCCTCCACTGCACTCCCTGGCCACAGCAGAGAGCTGGCCTGGAAGAGGGGCAACTGGGACAGAATCCGGCGCCCCGACCGGGACTAGAACCCGGTGTGCCAGCGCCGCAAGGCGGAGGATTAGCCTGTTGAGCCACGGCGCCGGCAAAATAAATAAATCTTAAAAAAAAAAAAAAAAACCCATGTGCATCTACGTGGACAAATCTAAGATATAAGATTGAATGTTAAAAAATGAATTTGTGAAATAATACCTAAAATGAACCAATCTAAAAAGTTTAGAAGAAACTGTACTTTGCTTACAGATTTGCAACATTTTGTCTAAGTATAAAGCTCCAATCAAGGAAGAGGTGGTTGGCCTACTGGTTAAGACACCTGTGTCCCCTGTTGCTGTGCCTGTGTTTGATTCCCGACTCTGGCTCCAGACTTCAACTTCCTGCCAAGGTGACCTGGGAGGCAGCAGTGATGGGTCGAGTGGCTGGGTGCCTGACAGCTGCAGGGGAGACCTGGGCTGAGTTCCTGACTCCTAGCTCCAGCTGTGGCCCAACCCCAACCATTGCAGACATGGAATAGGTCAGTGGATGGAGTAGAAGGAAGTTTCTCTCTCTTTCTCTCTCTCTCTCATATTCTTTGCTGCTCTGCCTCTCAAATAAATATATTTATTAAAAATACTGCTACTGGGACCGGTGCTATGGCACAGCGGGTTAATGCCCTGGCCTGAAGTGCCTGCATCCCATATGGGCGCCAGTTTGAGTCTGGCTGCTCCACTTCCCATCCAGCTCTCTGCTATGGCCTGGGAAAGCAGTAGAAATGGCCCAAGTCCTTGGGCCCCTGAACCTGCATGGGAAACCTGGAAGAAGCTCCTGCCTCCTGGCTTTGGATTGGCACAGCTCCACCATTGCGGCCAATTGGGGAGTGAACCATCAGATGGAAGACCTCTCTCTCTCTCTCTCTCTCTCTCTCTCTCTCTCTCTCTCTCTCTCTTCTCTGCCTCTCCTCTCTTTGTGTAACTCTGACTTTCAAATAAATAAATCATTTTTTAAAAAAATTACTGCTACTAACTATGTAACAACACTTACATGAGATTGTAAGTAATAGACTGAAGGTAGCAGTTAACTCAGGAGGAGGATGGGAAATGGAATGAGGGAGGGGAGCCGTCTCAGTTGTATCTAGAAAGTTCTAAATATGTTGAAAAAACCTGAGGCGTGTGGTGCAGAAGGCTGAGAGTTGAGACACAGTTGGGTTCGGCTCCATGAGCAATAGAGTTATTCTCTGTTCATTTCTGGTTTTGAAATATATCTATGGGGTACCTGAAAAAACTCACAGGAAATGGAGCTGGAGATAAGTTTACTTTTTAAAAAAAGATTTATGTATTTTATTTTGAAGGTCAGAGTTACAGAGAGAGAGAGATCAATCTTCCACCTGCTGGTTCACTCCCCAGATGGCCACAATGGCTGGCACTGGGCCAGGCTGAAGCCAGGAGCCAGGAACTTCATCCAGGTCTCCCACATGGGTCCAGGGACCCAAGCACATGGGCCACCTTCTGCTGCTTTCCCAGGTGCATTAGCAGGGAAATGGATCAGAAGTGGAGCAGCCGGGATATGAACGGGCATTTATATATGATGCCAAAATTGCAGACAGAGGCTTTACCCACTAGGCCACAACACAGGTCCCTGAAGACAAATTTATTTTGGTGTAAAAACTTTTGAAATCCATGTGCAATTTTTTTATAATACAGACTCTCTGTGAACTTTTTGAAGACCTTCATATGCTTGGATTTTTAATTACTCACACACACACATGTACATAGAAAGAGAGCCCACAGGCTCTGTAAGAACATGTACTAACACTGTGTAGAATAATGAGCCCAGCAGAATTAATGAGTGTTGCGTGATCAATATTTGTCCCCACCAATTTGCTGAGGACGACTGGGGCCATGGACCTGTGGCCGCGTGGAAACTTGGCTTTGTCCTCGGGAGCAGTTCCAGCTTGACGACTAATGAATGCCCTTTGCACTTCACCAGCCCTTGTTAACCTCCTATCTTGATGACATTGAACCCCACAGTCTCCTGGAAGATTTAAATTACATTTGCTGACAAGACCCTTTAGACTGGCTGGGCACAGTCAGATATGTCAGATATCAGAGGTCAATGAGAAACCGGCCCAGCTGCTCAGTCCCTCACTTCTTAGCATGAAGCGAGCACCTGTAGAAGCTTTGGGCCGGTTGCCAAGAGAAATGTCAGAATGCAGAGCCGTCAGAGTAGTCAACCAGCTCTGAATAGCATGGAGGAGCCCATGAAGAGAGAAAAAGAATCAAAGACAGCTCAGGGTTTGAGCACCATGTGGAGGGAGCACCATTAACTGGAGAGAGAGCAGAGTAGAGAAAAGGGGCTGGCCATAGAAGGTTCCAGGCTAAATCAGCAAGTTTGGCTTCTGAGTCTACGATGTTGGAGATGCTTTTCAAAGCCCAAGCCCAGCTGTAGGCACCTGGGAATGACTCCAGAGCTCAAAGAGAAGTCAGGCTGGAAACAGACACTTGCGCGACATCAGCATTTTGATGGTGCCTCACGGCGCGGCACTGGATGGGATCCCGCCTTGAAGAAACAGCGGCTAGCAACGTCGGAGGACCAAGTCCTGAGGTCCCACAATGGTTAGAGTCTCAGAGAGAAGCCAGGGCTGAAAAATACGAACAACACAGACTGTTTGTTCCGAGCCTGCTGTAGTTCCAAGAGATGAGGGTGCCAAGGCGGGGAGTGTCTTACGAGTGAGAAAGAGACACAACATCTTCCTTGCTGAGCTTCCCAACACTTTCCTACTGCTTCAGGCAGTGGTGGGAACAGGAGCTAACAGGGTGGGGTGGGCAGAGAAGAAAGGTTCGGTCCCTCCAGGGAGTGGAGCACATCCTACTGGGGTCTGAACACAAATATGGCATCCGTTCTACTGCCCAGAAGCCATTTCCAGCCAAACGCCGGATCCCATGGTAGGTTAGACAGTGACGTCAGAGGCTGCAACCAGCCTACACCCAAGCCCTGGCACCTGCACCTCCAGCTCTCCATGCTGAATGCTTTCTTGTGCCATTTGGGGACGTCTGTTACCAATCACAGTGGGAAATGGGTCATTGTCCCCTGAAGACTGTTAGGGACAGAGAGAAGAAGACAGTTCCTGCGCTTGGTCTTTGGGTTGTTCGGACACCCGTACAGCATCCCAGGAATTCTGAATCAGACACAGGGATGCTAACCATGGAGAGGAATTATTTAGAGGTCAATTTTATGAACATAAACTTGGTTATGTTCATAACTTGATTAAGTAGTGTGACCAGGTTATGAAAAACTACAGAATCAAGAATAGGTAGAAGTCATGCAGACTCTCTCTGCCCGGTCGGCATCACCTGCCCTTGCGATCCGTCCTGGGGGTGGTGTGCGCCTCTGTGGTGGGGGACACTGGCCTCGCTGCTGTGAATGCCGACTCCTCTTCCTCTGGGCACTGCTGAAAGACAGCAGAGGGGACCAGCGTGTGATGTAGAGGGTAAAGCCACTGCCTATGCCACTGGTTCAAGTCCCAGCTGCTCCACTTCTGATCCAGCTCCTCTGGGAAAGCAGTGGAAGATGCCAAGTGCTCGGGCCCCTGCACCCACATGGGAGAGCCGGAAGAAGCCCCTGGCTCCTGGCTTCGGATCAGTCCAGCTCCAGCCGTTATGGCCATTTCGGGAAGTGAACCAGGAGATGGAAGACTCTCTCTCTCTCTCTCTCTCTCTCTCTCTCTCTCTCTCTCTCCCTCTCTCTCTCTTTCTCTGTGTAACTCTGCCTCTCAAATAAACAAATAAATCTTTAAAAAAAAAACAGTAGAAACTTTAGGACAACCTTGAGCCATGGGAGGTTGATCCCCTGGGAATCTTTCTGACCCACTTGTGCTTCCCAGCCCTCTTGCCCCCACCTTAGCCCACGCGCAGATGGCTCTCATCTGGACGAACACAGCAATCTCACGACAGCTCTTCCCCCTTTGCCCTGTTCCTCTCCTCCCTCCATGCAGCTACTAGTGCATCTTTCAAAACCCCAAAGCTGGGGCACAGGCAGGGGCTTAGCCTACTGTGCCACAGCTGTGGGCATCCCATATGGGTGTTGGTTCGAGTCCTGGCTGCTCCACTTCTAATCCAGCTCTCTGCTATGGTCTGGGAAAGTAGTAGAAGATGGCCCAAGTCCTTGGACCCCTGCTTCTATGTGGGAGACCTGGAAGAAGCTCCTGGCTCCTGGCTTTGGATCAGCACAGCTCTCCCAATAATGGTCATCTGGGGAGTGAACCAGCAGATGGAAGACCTAGCTCTCTCTGTCTCTCTCTCTCTCTATCTGGAACCCCATCTCTTAAGTAAATAAATAAAATCTTAAAAAATAAAACTCCCAAAGCTTATCCTTTATGCATGTCAAAGGCTCCTTTCGTTGGAAGACTCCAGCCCGAACTTCCAGGTTTACATACAAGGTCCCCCAACCTTCTGCCTCCTGCCAGTGGTTCTCAGCTTTGGCTACACTTCAGAATCCTGGAGAAGCTTTTAAAAACTGCCCAGGTTCTGGTCCCAGGTGTTCGGATTTTTTATTTCATTTCCAGGATCTGGTGAGGTCTTCTTGAATTGCTGTCAGGTTCCCGTGTCCCTGTCCCCTGTCGAGGAACGAGTTGTTCTGTTCGCTAATCTGAGATGGAAGGAGAGATGCAGGAACTTGCCTCGAGGCTTGGCATTGTTTCCCCTCCACTCCCCATAGGAGGCACTCAGTCTGTTGTATGTGAGGGTCAAAAATAAGACGGCTTGTTGTGTTTTCAAGGTCAAGTCCCATTGCAACACACAGCAGGTTGCAGAGGGAAAGATGGGCTGGGGGTGACGAGAAGCAAACGTCTGGGATGGCACTTGTCAGTGACTGGAGCATACGCCACCCAAACGTGCCTCCTTAACGTGGATTCACTTGAGCTAAAGGCCACTGGGACCCAGCAGGTGCAGGTAAAGCTGTAGAAAAAAGGCACAAGTTTGCCTTCTGTGAAGGACTGGGGAGACACCCCCTTCTCAGAGAAAGAAGACTCCTAACTGCTCAGCAGAGGGGAAGGCACAGGCTTAAACCTGCACAGCAAACCTTCCTAAGCAACGTTCCTTGACCCAACCCCCTGCTCACCTTCCTATAACTTGCCTTCCCCACCCAGACTCCCCTGAGCCCTTTTCCTTCAGGTTAGCCTAAGATGGTGTTAAAGACCAAGTCCCAACTGTCCCTTTGGGTTATTCACCCCTGAGGGTCCACTTGTGCACAGGGCTGAAACTCTTTGTTCATGAACTCGTATGCTTTTCTCTTCTGGATCTGTTTTTGGCCAAGTTTTTAAAAACATGTATTCATGTATTTGAAAGAGAGAGTGACAGAGACTGAGGGCATAGAGAATATTCCATCTGCTGGTTCATTCCTAAAATGACTCATCCAAAAGCTGGCCAAGTCAAAGGCAGGAGCCTGGATAAGTCTCCCCGGTGGGTGGCAGGGGTCCAGGTGCAGGCCATTCTCAGCACATTAGCAGGGAGCTGGGTCGGAAGCAGAGCAGCTGGGACTGGAACAGACACTCTGATGTGGGAGGCTGGCATTGCAGGCAGAGGCACCACAATGCTACTCCCTGGCCTGGTGGATTTACAGGGCTACAGGTGGAGAAACTAAGACAGGTAGGTAGAGAATTTCCTTTCCTCCATTACATTTGTGAGGGCTCATGGGACAGTAGCTCCAGGACCCACCAGCAGCTCAGGAGGTAGAGGAGTCAGTGGATGGGAGAGGGGAGCCCAGCTGACTGGAGTGGTTGGAGCTCTTCTGGTGCAAGGTTTGGGGTGCAGCTGTCTGCAGCCCCACCCTTGATGCACCCTCACCTGCTCCTTAACTTTCTGGACAGTGTAAGGGTCAATCCAAATCAAAAGAAATAGGATTTTCCCTGTAGCCTAAAGGGAAAGAGAACTCCTTTCTCTTTTTCCTCGGTTTTAAAATTAAAACCTTAGGCATTAGGGATGGCATTGTGGCACTGTGGCATTGTGGGTAAGACCTCTGCCTGTGATGCCATGAGCGGTGGTTCTAGTCCCAGCTGCTCCACTTCTGATCCAGCTCCCTGATAATGCACCTGAGAAACAATAGAAGATGGCCCAAGTGCTTGGGTCCCTGCACCCATGTGGGAGACCCAAAAGAAGCTCCTGGCTCCTGGGTTTGTTGGCCTGCCCTACCCCCAGCTGCTGTGGCCATTTAGGGAGTGAACAAACAGATGGAAGACCTCTCTCTTTATCTCTCTCTGTAACTCTGTTGTTGCTGTGGATTCGTTCTGAGAGGAGGAGCGTGGTGGTGGCAAGAAGCTCGGAGTCACCACACAGACCCCGAGAGTCAGGTGAAAGCGGGCCAGAGGTGAGCAGCCCCCAGACTCGTTTATTTCAGTTGGTACAGCAGCTTAAATAACCAAGGCAGCCAATCCAGTCAAGGGGCAGTCTATGCCCAACCAATCACAGCCTGTTGCCAGGCAGGCTCTGTTGCCAGGTGGTTTCCCAGGGGGCTTCCCAGGGGGTTTCTGAAGCCACTCCTGAGTAACTGACTCTGGCTTGCCAGAGGCTATCTTGGCATGGCCTTCTCATTCCACCACACTCTGCCTTCTAGATAAATAAAATAAATATTTTTTAAAAAATTTTGGCATATTAAATTCAATAAGGTTTAACTGAGCAAGGAGCAATTCACGAATACGACAGCCCCCAGAACAGGAACAGGTTCAGAGCCACTCCAGGTCTGCTGTGTGGCTGCTCAACATTTATAGGCAGAAAAGGGAAGTGAGGAGCAAGGACAGCTGGGGGGGGGGGGGTCACCGCGTTTGCCTCGTTTGAATCTGGTTTGAGTGGTTGGCTGCCCCAGCTCCTGCGATGGCTGAGTCTTGGCTGTCGGTTAGAGAGTAGGCTGCAGTCTGGGTACACGCCATGTTAGGTCGCAGTTCCTATGAACAGAGGAATCTTTAGACCAACCCGAAAATAAGCATGGAAGCAGCTTCAAGTGCGAATCCTCTCTGTGTCTCTTCAGGATAGACACACATCCTTTTAAAAGCTCCATAAACCCCTTAGCACTTAGGCTTCCCAGGGATGGCTTTTGTGGGGGCCTCTGGGCAGTGTCTGAAATGTGAGCATCAGAGAGGCCCCGCCCTGTTTCCTGGCCTCTGGAGGTGTACCCTAGGAGGCTGGTTCCTAGTCCTAGCTTCCTGCTTACCACAAAGATACTTGAGTTTTCATTTTCCTTTGGGTGAAGGTGATCAAGAACCATGTGATAGATTGTCTCTTCCTGGCTATGTCAGAGGCTCTGCCCTGATCCCAGCATCCTGCAGTTGAGTCCCATATGGGAGACCTGGATTGAGATCTGGGCTCCTGGCTTTGGTCTGGCACAGCCCTGGCTGTTGCAAGCACCTGGGGACTGAACCAGTGGGCAGGAGATGTCTCTCGCTGTCTATCAATATAAAAGTCCCTCTGGACATCATTCAAGACTCAGCTCCTCTTGGCCTAAAGCTACAGGACTTGTGCTGGCTGCCGAGGGTGCCTCTCGCTTCAGAAAAGGTAAGATCAAGCCTGTGTGCTTTGCCAGGTGTGAAGTTGTACAGCTGGGCAGACTCAATTGCCCGGTAAGAATAAAGGAGCTGATCAGCACAGTCAGCCCAGATCTCTCAGATGGGAGAATCGGGGACTTCCGCCAGGTACATTATAGTAGAGAGGACGGCCAGGTGAGTGGAGGTATCCACTATACTAGGTTACATTCCCAAGGAAAGCTTATTAGAGCCTGCACATTCTTAAACACAGAAGCCGTCTTCTCCAGGCAGAAGAGGAGAGCAGGTCCCCAAGTAGAACTTGAGGGGCACATCTCATAGCTACACTGGGAATGGGCAGGGGGCTCTAAGCATGGGAGGGGAGCAGGGAGAGGGGCCAAGTGGCCTGGGAAGACACTTACAGGTCTAAGACTTTGTTATGTTGTCCGAGAAAGAGGATGAGGGTCACCTCTGTTGAGTTCAGGACCTACAGACACAGTGGTGAGGGGCTGAGGGCAGGACAAAGTGATGAGAAGATTTAGTGTCTCTGGCGGTGGTTGGTGTGCAAGCATGGGGAGCACTGAAGAACCAGCAGAGCCTGGGGCTTGAGGAGTTGGTAGACAGAAGAAAGTGCTTAGTACGTGGGCCCCCTGCCAGTGCCCAGGAGCAAGCCCCAACTCGAGAACCCACCCCTGAACTTCTGCAAGTGGAAGGTGGTGTTCGCCAATCTTGGGTCATGTACTCTGAAATAACCCCGAACTTCTGTAAGCCCTGGGGATCACTAGGTCTCATTGGGCTTTGAACTTGCTGTTACCAGTTGGTGGGCATGTACCTGGGAGCCCTGTACCTTAGTAACGTAAGAATGTGGTTGCCGTGGGAATGAACCTGAGCCACATCCCGAATGCCTATTGGGTCCCGGTGTCTCTCCCTTGGCTTGCAGTACCTTTGAGTTTGATGATGATCACAGTCCACACCTTCCTAAAGATTAACTCATTAATTAAGGGAGGGTGCGTGGGGGAGACCCCAGATCACAAGACTCAGAGTTCCATGACCACTTCCAGAGTTAACATCCCCAGGCCCCGACTGAGTGAAGGAATGGCCCATCTACCCACCGACTCCAGGCAGACCAGGGTCCCCCTAATCATCACAGCAACTTCAAAGGCGGCCAGGAGCACTGTGGATCAACCCATGACCTGTGCATGAGCCGACCACACACCCCTGACCCTCACGGTGTCCTGGGAGATTCACAACCCTGGAATCAGGGATTGAGCCACAGCTGCCCGATGCCTTGCAAAATAAACATGACTTTCTTCCACCACCCGGGTGTCAGTGATCGACTTGCTGCGTGTTGGGGGTCTAGAACGGGAATGGAGAAGATGAGCCCTCCATTTCTACACTACTTCGCGGTTATGCCAACTGCTGAAAACACATTTATTTCTTTGGTGTGTGTGGCAGAGAACTTCCCACCTCCCAAGAATCAACATTAACACCTGGAAGGGAGGATTTGGAATACTCTCAAATAAATGGTAAGTCTTCAAGGTGGTGGGTATGCAAATTACCCTGATTACTATGCATCGTACACACATAGTGTAACATCACTGCGTGCCCCATCAGTGTGTGTAATTACTATGTCATCTAAAGTAAAATAAAAAAAAAAAATCAGCACTACATCACCTTGCTCATGGAACCAGTCTTAGGTCCCCACCAAAGAAATGGCCCAATCCTTCCTTTGGTTCCTGCTGCATTTAATCCTAGCTGGATGATAAGGAATTTAATTCCCCTCTGTCCCTGGCATTTAGCATTGGGCTGAGCACCTAGTTTGGGCTCAATAACTGTCCAGAAAATGAATGAGTGAATGAATGAATGAATGAATGAATTCAATAGCTGGAGAAACTGGTCTGAGGGGCCAGAGCCGTGGCCCAACAGGCTAAGCCACCACCTGCGACACTGGCATCCCACGTGAGTGCTGGTTTGTGTCCCAGCTGCTCCCCTCTTGTGCACCTGGGAAAGCAGGAGATGATGGCCCAAGTACTCGGGATCCTGCTACCCACATGGGAGACCCAGGCGGAGTTGTGGGCTCCTGGCTTCAGCCTGGCCCAGTCAGCCCCAGCCATTGTGGCCGTCTGGGGAGTGAGCCAGCTAATGGAGGCTCTCTACGTCTGTCTGTCTCTCTGTGACACTGTCAGATAAATAAATAAATCTTCAAAAAAAAGAAAGAAAAGAAACCAAGCATGATACTTCAATTATTTTCTCACTTCTTTGTGCCCATCAGGAATCAAAAGATAAAATGAGATCCCAATTTTCATCCTAGGACATGTCCTGTCCTTTTTATGACATGGGCTTACCTTGGTGTTCTGGTTGTTACTCCTGATGATTCCCTCTGCGGCCACCTGGGCGGAGCTCACCTTGTGCTGTGGTTGGGAAAGTGAATCCCCCACCTCCTGCACTCACTCACCTGCCTCTGCCTGCCTCCACCTGACACCTGGACCTGTTGGTCCCTCCATTAGTCAGCAAGAGTTCATCAAGGACCAAGTGCCATTGTTCTCCACCAAGAGCCAAGAGATGCCCAGGGCACTGGCCTGAGCCTGGAACCCAGCCAAGGCTGGTAATGACCTCGATTAGAGGTTATAACACTTCCTTTTTCTTTCTCTTTTTTAAAAATATTTATTTATTTATTTGGAAGGCAGAGCTACATAGAGAGGAAGAGAGAGAGGAGAGAGAGAAAGAGAGAGAGACAGAGAGAGAGAGAGAATCTTCCACCCACTGGTTCACTCCCCAAATGACTGCAATGGTCAGAGCTGGGCCGATCTAAAGCCAAGAGCCAGAAGCTTCTTCCAGGCCTCCCACGTGGATGTAGGGGCCCAAGGACTAGGGCCATCTTCTGTTGCCTTCCCAGGCACATTAGCAGGGAGCTGGATCAGAAGTGGTGCAACTGGTACCGGAGTTGTTGCCCACATGGGATGCCAGCACTACAGGCAGAGGCTTTACCCATTATGCCACAGCTTTGGCTGCCATAACACTCCTTTTAAAACCACAGCCATTTCCCTTAAGAAACCTAGCTTTATATTTTCCAAGCTTTTCATAGAAATCTCACATGGGGGTCAGCGGGTGCCATAATGGGTTAAGTCACCACCTGCAGTACCAGCATCCCATATGGGAACCAGTTCGAATCCCAGTTGCCCCACTTCTGATCCAGCTCCTTGTTAATGGCCTGGGAAAGCAGTAGAAGATGGCCCAAGTGCTTGGGCCCCTGCATCCATGTGGGAGACCTGGAAGAAGCTCCTGGCTCCTGACCTCAGCCTGGCCCATCCCTGGCTGTTGTGGCCATTTGGGGAGTGAACCAACGGATGGAAGACCTCTCTCTCTCCTTCCCTCTCTCTCTCTCTCTCTTTCTCCCCTCTGCCCCCTCCCCATAACTCTGCCTGTACAATAAATAAAATAAGTCTTTTTTTTTTACAAAAAGAAATCGCACCATGACTACTGTTAGAGATAGAAAAAAACCTTCCTTTTCTCTACTCTCACTCACCACTCCACACAACACCTCGGATGCTGGATGTCCAGACAGGGTTTCCCGCACACTAAGAAGCAGTTCTGTAGCAGACCTCAGCAGGTCCCCTCCAGCTGAGTTTGTGGTCTGCCTGGAGGCAGTGTCAGGTGCCACAGCTGAGGGCTCAGTCCCGGAAGACCAGCCCCCACCTCAGTCAGATGTCAGTTACAAGTCCCGAGTTGTAGCCTGCGGTTCTGCCTGGGGTTCTCACCACCCCCTCTTTAGGGTTGATTCATTTGCTAGCGCATCTCAGAGAACTTAGGGAAATGATTTGCTGATGTTTATCCATTATTACAGAAGAATTATAAGGAACAGGTGCACAGGGCAAGATATGTAGGAAGGGGCGTGATACCTCCCTGCTCTCTCTGGTGTGGAGCCTCCACAGGACCTGCCTCTTCACCAAGTATCCTCCTCATCCCCCAGGACCTCACTGTATTCCCCACTCCTTCCATGGAAATTAGTCACCTTATGTTTTTAACAGCAGGTGTGAGCGTGTTTTTTAGGTTTCTGGGTTGCACAGTTGCAGAGGGAACACGGGGCAGAAAAATCCACATCACACAACCTGGCTGTGTACAGAACAAGGAAACCGTGGCTGCGGAACCAGAGACAGGGGTACAAGTGGGACCCAAATGCCTGAAAGTGAGGGGTCGCTGAACAGGGGACTCCTGAGTGGGGCCATCCCAGGTGCCCGGTCACAGATGGCCTGTTCTAAGCCCCTGCAAGCTGAACTTGCCTCGCCAGTGTTTCTGCAAACCAGCTGTCCCCACCGAATCCATGGAACTCTTCCCAGGCAGATCTTGGGTCACAGCTCCCGGTCCCCTTGCTGGCTGGCAGATAAAGCCTCTCTCTCCCTCTGCAAGAGTGAAAGCCTGGGCTGGTCCTTGTGCACATCGGGGAGGGAACCCATTTTGTGTGGTAACAAATCCTCCCGTGTCTGCAGATCCAGGAGCTCCCACACTCAGGCCCTGGGGTTTCCATGGAAGTTCTGCTGGGGAGGAAGCTTGATTACAACCCTGGTCATTGGTGATCAGCTTGACCTTAGTCCCAACTCTCAATCCAGCCATGGCCACTCATTAACATATGAAAGACACTGCTCACCCCAGAGGCTCCTAGACCTGTAGGGGTTTTTGTCAGGAAATAGGCAGAGGCCCAGCGTGTATTTGTCAGTTTTACATCACCGTCAGGCACTGTGGGTCTCCCCCAAGGCTGCCACTTTGGAAGACCATCTCTTGTTTTCTAAGTGTTGCCCACAACACCCCAAACTAGTTGCAGGTGTTGCTGTAGACCCTCCAAACCAGGTCTGCTCGCCTGACGCACAGACAGCCAGTCACTGGCATGGAGGTGGTGGAAGAAAGGGTGTTAATTGTAAAGCGCAGACAAGGAGCCGGGCAGCTGTGGCTTTAATTCCTGGGTGCCCCGAGGCACGAGGGGTGAAGGTTCTTAGACTGAAATCATGATCACCATGATCAGCTCACGTTCAGGTGCCTGGCTGGTCTGTGGTGTCCCTGAGCGTCCTTTGATTGGTCAGCGATGCCGTGCCCTCTAGGGAATTCGTGATGGCCAGGTGGGCTCCAGCTGGCCTAGGGGTTACGTCAAGGTGGCTGTTACGTCTGCCCAGGTCTGGAATTCCCCTAACACACGCTTCTGGGCAGTACTGGCCATCAAGGGTTTATCTCATGGAGAAGCAAATGGCTCCTCCAGTCTGGTGGTTAGAACCGTGCAAGGACAGCTGGACCCGCCCTCAAGTCACTGAATTCCTGTGATAAAGGACAGGCAAGGGCGTCTCGGGCTGAGGGAGACAGGCAGGAGGCTGGGTCCTTCTTCTGCCTTACAGGGGTTTGGTTTCTTAAGGGAAGTAGATTCTTAGGAAAGTGGTTTGCTCAGGAGTTGGGAAGGTAGAGATGCCACCAGCCTCTGTCTTCTCTGTTGCTGGGAGGAGCTGTTAGAAACAACAGACCAGAGAGCTTTCTGTCCTTCGGCTTTCTTGTGGGAATTGATGATGGCGCAGGAGGAGGGGACGGGGCACCACTGTGGCTGGGAACCCTCTCGCTCAGACCTTAGAGACCCCACTGACATCGGGGCTGTAGGCAAGTCCTCACCCTGATCCCCAGGGGCGGGCACCTGTGCTGCAGACCTGCGTCCCAGTGGTCCTGCAGGCTGAGCCGTCCGCCCTTCACCTGAAGTAAAGCGAGGCGTTAGGGAGGAAGACGGAAATCAGCCTGTGTGTGCGAAAGGGGCCCCTGGGGGAAGGAACGGAGCAGATGAGGGGCCCAGCTTGGAAGTAGCCCAGTGTTTTACACTGCACAATGCGGCCGTGCCCTGGTAACCTCAGAGATGTTCCCAGTCTCCCCCCTCCAAAGAGAACACCCAAGAGAACACAGGCTGATACGGGAGGAATTTCACCGGTGTCATTCCCAGGAGACCCTTTGTCCAGAGGAGGGTGAAGTGAAGGAGAAACAGCGGGAAGACCTGGACTCCACTGCCTTCTAAGCCCCAGTCTCAGTTAGACTGCTCGTCTGCCTGGCCTGGCAGGTGCATTGGCTCCATTACACTTCGCAGCCTTGCTTACCCCAGTCTAAATGACCGGGCTCGCTCGCTCGCTCTCTCTCCCTCTCTCCCTCTCTCTCTCGGATCTGTCTGGAGAGGAGCCCGTCCAAACTGATGGGTGCGGTGCCCTGCCCCATTAAACTCCGCCTCCTGGCTTACCCCTGCTCTCTGTCTGAAATTCTCTCACTGCAAAACAAGATCCTCTCTGCTAACAAGCACAGATGCCCCTGTGGGTTCCTGCAGCTCCAGACAGACCAGCCTGGGTCCAGGAGAAGGACCGGGCTGGTGGCGTCTCCGGCCTTCGTCCTGTCCCCAGCGGCACACAGCCTCGAGCTCCACACTGCTGGACTTTCTGTGTGCGTGGAAGTGCCCAGGTGACCCAGGAAGACAGAGGCCTCTGCAAACAAAAGATTTTTCACCCAGTGCTCTTTTTCAATAGAACCCCGTGGAGGAATTCTTTCCACATGGGCTCTTTGTCAGGTGACTGCGCACTGCTTGTATGCTAAACGTGACAACGGGGGACTAGTCTGCCCTTGGTTTCTCCCTGGGAATGGCTCAGGAAAGAATGGCCATTGTGCATTGAGAATTGTGTGGCCACAGTAGTACAGCAGAGCAGGTCGGTAACTCAGGAATGTCCCCTCTGTCCCAGGGCACAACCTTTCAGACAACTGTTGGGTTTCCAGGCCAGTTACGTCTTTGAAATGTTTCCTCATCATTCAGTGGTTTCTGGCTTCAGCTTAACCTTGCTGAGCACAGAGATTGGGCACAGGACAGGATGCGCACGGCCAGGGGTGCAGAGGATGAGAGCCAGCCCATCCTGGAGGCACCCAGGGACAGCCAGGCCCTCGCTTCTGTGTGTGAATGCATTGTCTCCACCGAGAAAAACAGCCCCTATGAAGTATTTACGTGCCCCAGTGACCTCACGACCTCGCCTTAGAGTCCACCACCTACAGAAACCTGGCGCCGATCCCCAGGCTTGGGGAGGGCTGAACCTGTAAAAGGGTCAAAGAAAGAACCCAGTTGGTTTGCAACAAATCTGTCCAACAAGCAACTGTTTCATTGCAAGCATTCTGCTCGGTGTTCAGGAATCAGAGACGAGTAGGCTGAACGTTGGCAGGCGGGTTCTGGGAATGAATGGGGCGGCCACACTGCAGCCTGGGGCAGCAGGTGAAAGTCATGCCGGGGAACACAGAGCAGGGACCCAGAGACCAGCGCGGTGGCACTGGCAGCGGTCAGGCCAGGCTTCCCAAAGGAAGAAAGGGCTGGAGAATGGGCCTGGAGAATGACCCGAAGCTGGAAAGGTGGGAGAAGCGTGGGTGTGACCACGCTCTCAGTGGGAGGTGAGCTGGGTCACACTGGGCACACGGTCATGGTCACGGCCGTCGGCACTTGTGGCACGTGGAGACTTGGTGCCTGACAAAGATCGCTCTCACAGTAGGGTGCAGGGTAGGTGGGATGAGGGGTTCTGGGCATGGAGCATCCAGGCTGTGACCTAAAGAGAGAATAGCTAGGACTTGAGATGCGATTGAAGTAAGGGGCAGACAGGGGGCACCCTTGTGCCCTGCCTGGAGTCACTGAGACCAGGAAGCAGAAGGGTGTGAATCCCAGAAAGTCACGGGCAGGGCCGGGGACTTGCTCTCCCAGGCCATGGTGTTGGGAGGCGGGACTTTAAGAGATGCTCAGGTCTTGAGGGCTCTGCTCCCATGGCTGATGGAGGGAGGCCCGTGGTCGCGCGAGTGGGCTGGTTACAGATGCCAGTTTCAGTCTCTCATGCCAAGTGACACTGATGCCGTCGTCCACCTTACGATGCAGCCCGAGGCCTCTGCTGGGTATGGCCTCTTGACCTCAGGCTTCTCAGCCTCTGTCTCTGCTCTTGATAAATTACCCGAGTCAGGTTTTCTGCAAAACACATGAAGTCGGAGCTGGGAAAGCAACGTATATCCTCAGCTGTTCCTGAGTGCTGGGGCAAGCGGGTGTCGGACGAAGTCCTGGGCCCCATGAGCACGCCAGGGCTGCTGGCCAGAAGAAGCAAGCCCGTGCCCAGCATCCACAGCTCAGCATCTAGAACCTTCCTTGGGGGTTACATGGTGGCCTAGGGTGGGGCATCCCCGAATCTCCTGCCGTGGTCAAGGAGAATGGAGACTATGACAACGGCAACTTTGAGCAGCCACACGTGGCTGACCACAAGGCCTCTGCTGTCCAAGTTCATGGCAGGCATCAAAAATGGGGGAGGGGGGGTGGTCCCACTGGGACTCAGCCCCTGTGGCATGGAGAATGTTTTCTAGAATAAACACTGGGCATCATGATGCTGCTACCTGGAGCCACACACTGCACTTGACACTGCCTCAGTTCTCGCTCGCCCGTCTGTTTAACTCAGGCTATGGCTGTAATGGAGACACCCATCTGGCGCTGTGGCTCTGTAAGTAAGCCTGGGCCTGCAGCACCAGCATCCCATATGGCACTGGCTTGAGTCCTGCCTGCTTCACTTCTAGTCCGGCTCCCTGCTAATGTGCCTGGGAAAGTCGTGGAAGATGGCCCGAGGGCTTGGACCCCTGCCACCCACGTGGGAGACCTGTATGGAGTTCCAGGCTCCTGTCCTAGCCCTGGCCATTGAGGTCATTTGGAGAGTGAACCAGTGGATGGATCGATCTCTCCCTCCCTCTCTCTTTCTCTCTATAACTGCCTTTCAAATAAATCAATAATCTTTTTAAAAGAGGAAGACGCAGACCTAATTCTGTGTGTGAGAAGGCATGGGTGAATCTTCTTGTCCATCAAAACGAGGTTGGGACAGGGTAGTGAAGACAGGCTGATGGTACCCTGCAGATTTTTTAAAAAGATTTTATTTACTTATTTGAGAGACAGAGTTACAGACAGAGAGAGGGAGAGATAGAGAAAAAGGTTTCCAGTGGCTGGTTCACTCTAAATGGCAGCAATGGCTAGAGCTGGGCTATTCCAAAGACAAGAGTTTCTTCTGGGTCTCCCATGGGGGTGCAGGGACCCAAGCACTCTGGCCACCTTCCACTGCCTTCCAAGGCCATAGCAGAGAGCTGGATGGGAAGAGGAGCAGCCAGGACATGACACGAACCAGCGTCTGTACAGGATGCTGGCACCACAGGCAGAGGCTTAGCCCACTATGCCACAGTGCCAGCCCCAACCCTGAAGTTTTCATCTTTTGTAAGCTGCCTAGTAACTGTGTCCCCACTTTTTTTTTTTTAATGATTCATGTATTTACTTGAAAGGCAGAGTTACACACAGAGAGAGGGATATATACACACACACCAGAGGGTGGAGGGGGAGAGATATCTTCCATCTGCTGATTCACTCCCCAAGTGGCTGCAGAGCTGGGTCATCCAAAGCCAGGAGCCAGGAGCTTTTTCCGGGTCTCCCACATGGGTGCAGCGGCCCAAGCACTTGGGCCATCTTCCGTTGATTTCCCAGGCCATAGCAGAGAGCTGGATCGGAAGAGGAGCAGCCGGGGCTGGAAGCTGCACCCGTATGGGATGCCGGCACTGCAGGTGGCAGCTTTACCCTCTTCGCCACAGCGCCGGCTCCAGTGCCCACTTTGATGCACAGTGTTGTCAAAAGTTCAAGGAAAATGTGTATCATGAAAAAAACTCCAAATGGATTTCATTTTTTTTTTTGGCACCAAAATAAACTTGTCTTTAATTTCATTTTCCCACAAACATTTGGAAATCTCCCTGTTCTCAGTCTCGATGACCCTGAAGGCTTTGGAGAGTTTCTTTTTCCCAGTTCCTGCAGAGACACCAGCAGCCTGAGCTAAGTGTTCCCATCCCCCTACCATGACAGCGCAAAGGTGCAGGGTCCGCCCCACCCCCATCCTGTCCCCTCCAGCCCAGGGGCGCACCCTCTGCAGAGCGGCTGGGCCCGGGGGGCCCTGGTAACTGATGAAGGGATGTCCCCTGCTGTGCCCCCCACCCCCGCGCGCTGCTTCCACCCCTCCCAGCCCCCTGCAGCTTTCTGGTCTCCAGGCTGCACCCAAGTCCCACAGGGCACCAGGATCTTCCCAGGCACCCAGCACGTTCAAGGCTCCTCCCCTTCTTTCCTTGTCACCTTTCTCATTAAGTTCCTCCCTCCCTGCCACCACCCGAGCGGGCAGGAGGGGGCGCTGCTGCCCTGGGCTGGCTCAGCCAAGTCTCAGGCCCAGGACCACTGCTGGTATGGGATGTCCGGCTCCCTGCGCTGCTGCCAGGCCCCTGGCACGGGGAGGAGGAGGCCAGGCCGGTGCCCAAGTCTCCTCTCTCCCTCCCTGCCCTGGTCTGAGCACTGGAGGCAGGGCCTGCCCCGGTGGGACTGTGGGCTTCCCTGGCCTGGATGGGAGTGAGGCCAGCCCTGCACCTGTCAATGGCTGTGCATGGCTTGCCCTGGGCTGGCTGCAGGTGGCAGCCAGGAAGATGGGGCCGGAGCAGCAGGTGCCTGATTGAAGAGAGGGCCTGTGCTGCCCCCTTCCTGCCTCTAAAAGCCCCTCAGGCACAGGCGGTGTCCACGCCGGCCTTGGGACCCTGTCCCAGATCTTCCTCATTGTGCTCCCAGCCTCTTCCTCCCGAACACAGTTCCCTTGGGGGCTCTGGGCCATACCATCCTGTGCCCTCTGTGTTCCAGTGGTGACGCATAGCATGGCAGCCAGCTTACCTGGGCCTGCCGGTGAGGTCTCTGACACCTGCAAACTACACGAAGCCTCTGCTGTCTGTGCCCCGCCCTGCCCTGCACTTTCCCATCACCACACCTCCCCCCCCTCCGGACACGAGCGACGCCATCACTTCTGCAGTTGGAGGAAGTCATGAGTGGGGTTCAGACTCACCTGGGCTGAACTCAGAGCAAGGCCAGGTCCCTCGAGGCACCCTTGACACAGCCTGAATCCAGGGCTCTCTGGAGCAGGTGGACTGCCCCTCGCCACTGGGGATCTGTTCACCTGGCCTTGCCTGGCTCCCATTCTCAGAGGGACCTGTGTCAAAGGACCCCGATGCTCCACAGCAGTCGCAGGATGGGGACTGTCCCCTAGGTCTGAGCCTTTAGGAATCTGTGGGCCACTGTCACTCCCGCCTGCCAAGAACCATGACATCCGGGCCATCCCCCATGGGAGGGATCCCTGTCTAGACTCATTTCCAGAAAATACTCTGAACTCTTGCTAACTTGTGGCTTCTGTCGCTGGCTCAGCGGCTCGCCTGCTGCCAGCCCAGGTGGCACAGCCTCGTGTCCGGCAACATCGGTCCATGGTAGAATGTCCTCCCCAGGAAGAAATTCTGTGGTTTCTAGTGTTCAGGTCCTGAGGAAAAGCCTTAACAATCCCCACCCATGTTTCTTTCGGTATTTTACACACACGTGCCTATTGTTCCTGCAGTAGCAAAGTATTGGTTGTCTAAGGTTTGATCCCCCCATCATGATTTTCAGATCAAAGCAACTTTATGCCGGCATGCTTTATAACAAGGGGCACCCGCAGAAAGGACGGAGTTTCGTGGACAGCGGGTGCACCTGCGCTGCTGCCGTGGCTGCGTTGTTGCCCATTGCTGTTCCGTGGCTCCATCAACAAGGTGGACAAGGACACTTCTGTCACCAATTACCTGAACCCAACACAAGTCTCTCTCTCCTCCCTCTCGCTCCATTATGGCTGCTCCAGCAGCTTGAGGGTTTGCTGGAGGGAAACACAGAGCTGTTGGTGTGGGTGTTGTTGGTGTGGGTGTTGTTGGTGTGGGTGTTGTTGGTGCGGGTGCTATTGGTGTGGGTGTTGTTGGTGTGGGTGTTGGTGTGGGTGCTGTTGGTATGGATGTTATTGGTGTGGGTGTTGGTGTGGGTGCTGTTGGTGTGGGTGTTGGTGTGGGTGCTGTTGGTGTGGGTGTTGGTGTGGGTGTTGTTGGTGTGGGTGTGGGTGTTTTTGGTGTGGGTGCTGTTGCTGTGGGTGCTGGGGCACAGCAGGTTGAGTCCCAGCTTCTCTGTGTCTGAGCCTGCTAATGAGCCCGGGAAGGCAGCACATGACGCCTTGATGTCTTGGGTTCCTGTGACCCAGATGGAGTTCCTGGCTCCTGGCCCAGCCCTGGCTGTTGTGTGCATCTGGGTAGTGAAACAGCAGATAGCTCTTCTCTGTCCCTTGTCACTCTGCTTTGTAAGCACTGAGTTGCCTGGTCTCCTTTAACAAAAAACCAGGAGGAGGAGGAAGCTAGGCTACAGAAGCAGTGTAAAGACAGGTGGCAGGCCAATCAATGGCTGCTTCACACAGTGATCTGCCCTCAAGGAGACCCAACAGGCCAGTCCACTGCAGTGGCTTTTGACATGGAAAGCCAGGGCTTTGGCAGAAGTCATCTTATGAAGAGCCCTGGCAGCTCTGCCGCCACGCGTTGGGTCACTGGAAACGGACCTGCCCTGGCGTCGAAGGGCTGAGGTCGGAGCCGCAGGCCTTGTTTGCTCTAAGCTGAAAAGCCCTTCACTCAGCCCTGCTGCCAGGTAAACAGTGCTGTGGAGGGGACGGCCTAGAGTCAGCAACACGCGGGCAGAACTGCCACCTACCGTCTCCTCCAGCCAGCTCTCCTCCCAGGCCAGCGAGGTGACGGTGCCTCCCTTCTGATGCAGATAGGTCTGAGCCTCACAACAAGCCCACCTGACCATCCCCAAGCCCTGTCTGTCCATTTCTATAAAACTTGCTCATGGTTCAGACCCTTTCCTTAGGCCTCTAATAGTGACTCTGTCCTCCGTTTTAGATCCTGTGAGTTTAAGCTGTTTGTCAGATTTATTTTCTCCAGACTTAAAAACGTAAAATTCTAGGTGGCCGTGCACTTGACACCTCCGAGGGAAGCAGTTTCTGCGAGCTGGCACTGCGTCCCTGGAGAAGCCCCTCCTGCTGCACCCCTGCCCTGACTACCCTTCTCAAAGACGCCCCTTTTCAGCACAAAGCAGCCAGAGCGGTCATTGCCCAGTCCCCCTAACAGGAGTCAGGGTTTCCATCTTCAGGAGGGGGGACTGTGAGGAGTCAAGTGGGTAATGGGCAGTCAGGGTGGTCCCCTGGAAGACATTTGGAATAGCGAGGTACCTGCTCCCCCTGAAAGAGTATCTTTAGCAGATCAAAGTGGCCTGCTTCCTTGGGAATCTCCAAATTTACAAATCTACCGTGAGAATAGCAAAGGAGTGGTGACTGCCTCTGAGCTCATGGTTTATTGTGAGCACAGGTTCCCTATCCCCGCCTTTGCATGGTCTTTGTTTTAGCAGGAGCAACCCAGAGAGGACAAAGGATAGAAAATCAGGTCTTTCGATGGCTTTCGTCCTGCCTGGTACCGGAATGCCAATCTGATTGTCAGATTTTTTTTTTTTTTTGCTTAGAAATTGTACTTAAAAACCCGAATGCTCCGGGGCCTTTTGGGTTTTTTCCTCTCCTGGAAGGCCCCCTCCATGCCACTCTGGCTGGAGGTCTTTGATTCTAATAAACCCTTTTAAATATCAAAAAAAAAAAAAAAAAAAAAGCACACCGAGTTGTTTACTGGCTCTGTAAATTTAGAGGGATAGGAGCATGCTTGCTTTCTTTCTTTCTTTCTTTCTTTCTTTTTTACTATTCTCTCTCACTAACTACACATTCCTCTGCCTCCAAACCCCCCATCCATCCATCCATATCCATCCATCCATCCATCCATCATCTGTCCATTTATCCATTCACCTGACCATCATCCCATCCATCCATCATCCATCCATCCATTTATCCATTCACCTGTCCATCATCCCATCCATCCGTCCACCTGCCCACCCACCTACCCATCCACCCATCCACCCATCCCACTTGGATTATAGTGTACCATGTACTTCCTCCCCAGTTGATGTTTTAGAAGGCAAGACAACCAATTTAACAATTATTCTGGACAGATGAATGAGCAAGGATGGGTTAGCATGGCGGAGCCAGCAAGAGACACCGGGAATGAGACAGCAGTGACCAGCAGGGCACAGATAATGGGGCAGGTAATTGTTTCAATGGTGCTCACTGCGTGCTTTGTCTTGCGCTTGGGTGAGCAAGGCAGAGGTGGGTCTGCTCTGTTGGGGCACACGTGGCTGTGGAGTGAGCTGGGCTGGGCTGGGGCAGTGGGGTCATTGTCTAGGCAGGGGGATGTGTGATGACACACAGAGGAGAGAGGACATGCAGTTAGAAGCACTGACAGGTCCATGTGACTAGAGAGTGAGCATCAGCCAGGATGGCCACAAGAGGGGCAGCAGGGTCTGCCTGGCTCCCATCCACAGTGCGAGTGGCCATCAGATCTCTAATCAGACTCTCGAAAGGAAAAGAAATGATGAATGTAGGCACCATATTCCAATCACTTGCAAAGAATTTCCTCTGTCTTCCAGAAGGGTAGCCTTGATTAAAACGAACAGGAATGGCAGGGAAGGGGTGCAGGAGAAAATGAAGTGGGTGGGGCTAAGATCCCGACTGCCACCGCCCTAACTTTCGGCAAGTCGCACAGGGAGTTTCATGTGTGAATTGGCGGCATCCTGCTTTGGGAGCAGCAGCGCAGAGAACCTGGGGGAGAAGGAGTATTTGTCACCCAGAGACCGCCTCCTTGCAGGACCACTGTACGGTCAATTATTGACGGGGCTTCCGTCTGAATTGCTGACCTACAGGTGAACGGTACTTGGTAGGCGGTCCTGAGATTCAGGCAAAAGTCCTCGAGTTCTATACAAGCTGTAGAGGCTGCCTCCCTCCAGCTGGCACTCGCTTTTTGCCACTCAGCTACCCACTGGGGGCACTGAACCCTCTGCAACCTACTATTTGATAAAATCTATTTAATGAGTTCTGTGCGTTTCAGCCCAAATTCAAGCCCTCAGGGAACGCAAATTGCTTGTGGGCTCTAATTCACACAATATTCTGGAAATCTAAAATACTGACTGCACGCCAACTGCACAGCTGCGTTTGTAAGCTGAGGATTCAGGGCCACAGGCGTTGCTGTCCTGGTCCCCCTGATCACCACCCTGCGCTTGGACTTCGCTCTCATTTCCAGGGGTCTGAATTCCGGGTTTTGGATGGCGCTAAGCTGCTTAGCATCGGGGCAGGCACATACTATCAAAACCTGTTTCCGAAGCACTTTCGATCAGCGGCAGAGAGCGTGTTCTGCACGGGTCAGCCTGGCTTGTGTCTGTTCTGCATTTTCTGAGCCCCTCTCGGAGAGATGCGAGGGTCTTGGGCATGTGCTCACTGGCGAGCCTTCAGCTTCATCAGCGTGGCAACTGCTGGCTTGCAGAATTCCAACCAGAGCTGCCTGCCGCCTGTGCCTGCCACAGAGCCGCCCCCAAAACGGATCATCTCGGCGGGGGTGGGGGTGGGGGGGCGTTGGTTGACTTGTGATCCTACTCTGTCTAGGGTCTGTTGCTGACCCCAGCAGTGGGACCACCAACTTGTTTCCCCAGTAGGTAGGAGGCCCCTGCTGGCTGTCTCATTGTAGCTCTCTTCCACCATTACGAACTAGGACCCCAGGCCGGCACCCTTCTCAGCGCAGCTCTCCCTGGCAGGGCTCCTACTGATTCAGACGGTGGCAAACAACGGCCCCTCCCTGCACTCCTACCTGGGAAGATGTCCTCCCTTCCCCCAGGTAGTCAGTGAAGGTGCTCAATACTCAGGTGTCCCCATCTGACGGAAACGCAGGTGTCCCGCCGCGTTTAAACCCCGAACACACCCAGCTACGGCTTTTAAGAGACGCAAGTGTTCTTGCGAAATGATGACAGGATGGTGCTTCTTGGAGAAGGGGAGAAAAAGGCGATGGGGATCGGCATTGTGGCCACGGCGTGTTAAGCTGCAGCCCTGGCTGTTGCGGCCGTTTGGGGAGTGAACCAGAGGAAGAAAGACTCTCTCTCTCTCTCTCTCTCTCTCTCTCTCTCTCTCTCTCTCCCTCCCTACCTCCCTCCCTCTCTGTAGCTCCGTCTTTCAAACAAGAAAATAAATAAGTTTTTTTGCAAGAAAAAAGTAGCATGTGCGTCTTCATGAAGCAATGCCTACTATTAACCATCATCAGCATTAATATCATTGCTGACTTCAGCAAATAAACACCAAGTAGGGTTTTCTGCACGGCCAGGAAGCTCACCACTGTTTGAAATAAGACTTCGGGGGCCAGTGCTGTGGTGTAGCGGGCTGAGCCTCCGCTTAGACTTCTGACTCTACTTTCACGCCATTCGCCCTCTCCTTGGCGATGTTCGGTGCGCGCGGGGGGACCCTCTGTGAACCAGAGCACAGAATTCAGAGGCTCTAAGCCCACAGGAACACAACCTCAACCTCCAAGACCGCAGAGCTGAGATCACAGATCGGTCCGAGGAATAAAACGGCCAGCGGTGTTTCCGTAAGGAGCGTGTTGTGCTGATTTATTAGAGAACGCAGTTAAAAAAAATACTTTGAGGTTCGCCTCTCCAGTTTAAAAGCACTTAACGAGAAACACTTGAAGAGCTATGCAATGCTCTCTCCTACCAAGTACTGCAAACGGGGTTTTGAGAACATTCCATCAATTTCTTGATATGAGCAATCAAAGGATTGAATGCAAACGCATTTTCTTCTCAAAGAAAGAGAACCATCTTTCAAATTTCCAAAGCATGCATCTGTCACTTGGCATGAGGCATTTCAAAATGACACACTCTGTTATGGTATTGTAAGGCCAAAATATAATAGCTATTACCAGATGTACACATTACAACTAGAAAAAAATTACAAATGTTTACCTAGGGCAACAACTCCATCAGGAATTAATGAGAAAAGGCACTGCATCCCTCATAGCAACACACAGCTACTACCCACTTGACATGCTTTGAATTCAACCCCGTTACACGTCTCTACAACATACACTTCACAGGGAGGTTAGTACATCCGCCACTGTTCTCCCACGGCCTTTTCACCCGAGTATCCCACAGGCGTGAACAGAGGCCGTCGGCTTTATTTACAAGTTCGTCTCGGTGTTTCGCTGGGGGTGACGAATCAGCTCTCTCAACCAACAGTTCCCAAGGAGGTTTTTGGCTCTGATTCATGTGCACACGCCACCACGTAAAAGAAACCACGGACACCGAAGCCCAACCCCAAACACCTAAACCAAAATGTCGCACCCACTCAAAGTTGGCAGTGAAACTGCACAGGGCTTTCGGCTCAACTGATTTTTTGTTTGTTTGTTTGTTTTTGCAAAAGCACGTGCATGTACCCAGGCAGCATGCCACACGGCGAGTGCCGTTGCAAAGAGTGGAGGATCCGAGAGCGATGCATTTCTCGAATGCGTTCCCAGCTTCCCAAAAGACGTAAAAGAACAGTGGCGTAAGATCATACACGAACAAGGCTTAGTCTTGAAGATCGGAGATATACATGCACAAACATTAGACGGGGGTGGGGAGGAATTGGACGCTACAATTTCCACGTGGCTTTGTGGGTGTTTTCACGACCTCTCGGCACTCCACACCTGGTGGCCTGGCGGGGGGCTCCTTCCCACCGGGACAATCTACCCCGTGGGCTGCTCAGAAGTAGAAGCTTGCCCGGGACCCGAGGGTCCACCTGCCCGAGGCAAAAACAGAACCTACCAGAAAAGAACAAGTACAAAACGCTACTGTGACCAGTTTGCTCAAGACGTCCCCAACCGTCCGCGCGCGAGCGCCGCAGACGCAGCGGGCGGCCCCGGTCCTTCCCAGGTGCCAAGCACACGGACTGGGACAAGGAGACAAAGCCTGGATTCTCTTCCGAGCAACAGGAACTGGAATTTCTGCCACGGCGGTCATGGCTGCCACCTCCAAAGTTGTGACGGGCGACTGGCACAGTAATTGACCCCGTCCCGTGAGTGCGACGCGGATGCTTCTCCGGCCCCATGCCGGCTCAGCCCAGGTGGATCGGCGTGAACTCGGGCCGTCTGGTCTGGATAATTTTTGGTTTGGGTCTCTTCATTCTCTCCATCTCCTCTTCCTCCTCGTTCTCTTGGTCGCTCTCACATACGTGCACCACCACGCTGGGAGTGGTGTCGGTGGCCGCGTGCAGCTCATACTTGCCCCCTGGGGACACAAAGCAGTTGCAAGGTAAATAGGACGAGCCCTGGCATGGAGGGGACAGCAGTTAGGGCTCTGCTGAGCCAAGCTTCCGCCTACGTCCCATGGGGTGAGGGACATGGCTGGATACCTTGCGGATTTGCATGGCTTTGGTGGTTCATTCAGGAAAAGACTCGTGTCTACGGTCTGTGGGCTGTGGGTGTGCAACTTTGCTTTCAGTCAAATGCTACGTCTGGGCGTGCAAGAGCTACAGAAAGGATGTGCTTTCTCCATTATAGCACCGTGCCCGCCCGACATCAGCTCAGGGAACAGGTGTTGTGAGTGGACCTGCTCAGGAAGACACCTCCAGAGCCTCCCCCAGGGGTGGGGTGCACCCTAGGGACTGGCAGGAGGCCTGAGTGTGGGCACAGGTGTGGCTGCACTGAGCCAGGCTGACCCCAGGGCCCTTTTTCTGACACCAGCTTACTACCCTTGGAAGGCAAGACTGGAATGGCCTTGGCCTTGAAAGGGTAAAGGAGCCTTGGCTCAGGTGTGGAGGTCAGACAGGTCACTGCAAATGCTGGCCCAGGACCTTCGCAAGCCCTCATCCATCTCCCCAGCAGCCCTGATCCAGAGAGCTGAGGAGTCAGGACTGTTATCTACAACATCTCTGCCATGCCGTGGCCAGGAGGCAGAGCTGAACTGTGCAACACGGAAAACACGGGCAGAACAATTCGGTGACGTCCATTATTCTAGAAGAGCCTTCTCCAGCGGGTGCTGGAGCGGGACGGCGTTTCTCATGACCTCTGGGGCGGTCTGGCAGCTGTGGGCACCCCTGCCCTCCTGTGTCTCACAAGCGGGCAGGCCAGACGCTTGACGTCAGCTCCGCTAATGTACCCCGCCCGCAGCTGCCTCACACGGGCTCTGTTGGATCTCGACCTTGACGCCAATAGCGGCAGGGAGTAACGTGACCCTGGCTTTGCACCACTGACGGTACTTCCGTGTGGATGGTGTTTTTCAGAAGTGGAGACTTTTCAACCCTGGCTCAGAGGGATGGGGGCTCGCCCGCCCACCAAGGGCAGACGAGGAGCTGGCAGTTTCGGTATTTGATTTGCTCCACGGAGGGAGAGGGAGGGGGTTTGTACCTCTTGCCCCCAAATCCTCCTTCACCCCTGGCTCCTGGGCCAACGCCGAGCGGACAGGACAGCCGCCAGGGCCGTGTCACTGTTTTCCACAGCTGTACTGAGGGCACCGTGAGAAGGGCTTTGGACTCTGTGGTGGTCAGAGTCATGCAGGAAGACCCATTGGACAGACGAGAAGCCTGAGGCTCCAGCTCTGCCTGGAACATTCGCTCCCAGGCTAGGACCCTCCTCTTTCCTTGGCAAACTCAGCAGAGGACCACCCATTTGGGGCCCAGAGGGAGGGGCAGGCTCTCCACCCCAGGCCACAGTCCTCCTCCTGCACCTGCTACCAAGCCAGGGTGAGGAGCTGATGGATGGGGAAAATGACCTTGATGAAAAAGCCACCTTTCTGAAGGAGACGTCCATTCTCCCTTCCCAAAGCCCAGATGTTTATCCCCAGCCAGGGCGAGAGGACTTGGGCCAGGGTTTGAGCCACCATAAGGGCTGGGCTAGGTGGTAAGGGCTGGGCTCCCGTGGGGCCCATCTCATAGCCAGTGACGGTTCCTCGTGCACCTTTCTAGGGGACACCAGTGCCCAGCCTGCAGAGCAAGGATGCAGACGGATGCCCAGGACACGCCGGCACTGACAGCGCGAGGGCCAGAAAGGACAATGGTGACGCCTCTGCTCCAGGGTGAGGGTGGGCACCCCTCTCGGGGCTGCGGCACCACTTCCCCAGGCGCCTCTGCCTCCTCCCCACCCGGGGCTGCTTACCTGGCCCCAGCTTGGAGATAGCGTATAAAAGATCGTAGTTTATGACCGGCGTGGCATCTTCCACTTGCTTCCAGCCGACCGGCGGAGAGGCAGGCGGGGAGATGAGGAACTGCTTGTCTGGGTTGGGCGGGGCCAGGTGTGAGCTGCCTATGTGCAAAGTCTGAGGAGAAAGAGAGGGGGGGGCTGTGGTGTCTGAGAGCAGACGGCAGCAGGGCACGGACGACCCCAGGGGGACTTCCGCAGCCCTGGGGCACCCTGGAAAGTGGTGGAGAGGCTTCTGGGCTCCAGGCGGGATGCACCCACACCGAGGGCTCCTTCCTGGGAGTACCTCCAGGAGCCGTGCCTGACCTGGGCTGAGCACGTTCACAGGATCCCTTGGTTCATGACCGGAAACAGCACAGCCACGGGGTCGTGGAGGTCAGAAGGGACCTCGGAATCAGTGCCTCCCAGCTCTGCACAGCACGCAGGTATCTCCTGACGTCCATGGCTGAGCCACGCCTCTGGGATGACGCACAG
Source organism: Sylvilagus floridanus (assembly GCA_949820135.1). Taxonomy (NCBI): domain Eukaryota; kingdom Metazoa; phylum Chordata; class Mammalia; order Lagomorpha; family Leporidae; genus Sylvilagus; species Sylvilagus floridanus. Next base: position 10,482,588 of record OX463244.1, on the reverse strand, counting down.
CTCTCCCCAGGCTGAGGCAGGCACGGGAGCCAGGGCCCCACCCCCTCCTCTCAGGTGGCCCCCCTACTCCAGGTGGCTCAGGCAAACCTACTCCCCAGATTTGAAAACCATTAAAAATATTAAGGGACGGCAACCTGTACTCCTGGGTTGGTCTTAGGAGGTACGCCAGGGCTGGCCTGGGTGGTTTGCCAGTCTGGGTTTTCTCTGCACTTCAACACATACTCCCTCCCCTGCCACCTCCCTCCAATGTTCACAAGGAGCATGCGCCATGATTGTCCTAAAGCCTCATCCACTGCAGAGAGGGGTGTATACATGGGAGAAAGCCTGGAGGCCCAGGGTCAGGGCCCAGCCCAGCGGTGTGGGGGGACCCTGCCCCGCTTTACTTTACGCACAAATGGCCCCGAAGTCTGCTCTCCCTAGGTGCTGTTGGAGGGGCTTCCAGTCTCCACAAGGAGGGGCCCAGGGCCGATGGGGACTTGATGGGGAGGAATCTTCTGGAAGCTGTTTCTCTCCCCTGACAACCTGCCAGGCCCCTGTTACAAGGTCAAGTGGGACTTTGGGGGAGACCCTGAAGGTGGGCAGGAGAAGAGGCAACCCCTCTCACAGCACCGACTGCCCCCGGAGCGTTCCTGAGCACCTGCTGCCTGTCTGAGCCACTTTTCCCTTTCCAGCCCATCTGGGTGCACACGTCACTTGCAGGTGCCCCGTTCCCCACGAAACACAGTGGCCTTGAGAACCTGCAGAGTTCTGGTCGGCTCAGGCTGGAGCAGGCTGCAGCCCCGCCCCCAGACGCTCTGCCCCCAGCAGACCCCGCCCACTGCTCTGAAGCCCTGCCCCTGAGCAGACCCCGCCCCCTCCCGCACCACACTGAATGACCACCATCTCTCCACCCCAGGCCTGCTGCTGCTGTCTTCTGAAATACCAGGCGTGCAGCGGAGGATTCGAGGATGGCTCCTGCCTCTCGCTCGCAGGGGCTTCCTGGTGTTTCCCATCAACGTGGGACGTGACCTGCGTGTTAGCGAGAAAGCTGCACGCACACGAGCCCAGCTCACCTGAGCGAAATATAACTTCATTTCCTTCCCGAGAAACTCGGTCTTGTGCAGCTGGAGCCGGGCGTCCGCCGCGGATAAGGGGTTGCTGAAGTTGATCCGGACCCGCTTAAAGCTCTTAAAATACTGGAAGGTGATATCCTTGTCATAGGTCCTGAACAGGGACTCGAATTTGGCCTGGAAAACAAGAGTGGACGCAAAAGAAGTCAGACTCTGCCTGGACCTCACCTTGGGGCTTCCTCGCAGAGACCCACCCTCGGGCTGGGGACAGGCCACCTTCCCGTCCCCACACCCGGGCTTTCCTGCTAAGGTCAGACGGCCTGACTTACCAAGCATGTCAGTCACCAACAGTCACAGACAACCAAGCTGATGGGAGAGCCCGAGTAGGTTCTAAAAAGCTTACTATTGTTTCAATCTCCATCTGTTACTTTTAACTCTAAAATAATAGTGGTTTAAAAAGTAATGTGCTGCAAGTGGGCCATGTGTACGGATGCACACAAAGAGCCTACATTTGGAGAACCTACGCTCAGTTTCAGGAAACTGGGGCTTCGGCCGCCTCCTGGGAAACGCTCAAAGTAGCCCCCTGGGCTGGAAGGGCCAGGAGCCCACTGCACGGCCTCCGAGAGGGAGGTGAGGCTCAGGGAGCGCTTCCAGGCAGGGCCCTGCGCCTTCTCAAACACCTTGGACAGGCTGTGGGAGCCCAAGGCAAAGGCAGCGGAAGGGGGTGACGGGAAGGAGGGGGTTCCCCCGGAGCTGGGGTCCTGAGCAGCTGCTATGTCCAAGGGCGCCATGGAAGCCAGGATGCTGAATGAGAGGAGGTCTTCCGGAATGTTCACCGCTAGTTTTGTGACTTGCCCAGTAGGGGGCTCTGCAGAGGCATGTCGGAGAGCAGGAGCAGCAGACGTCTGAGCATGGTTTCATCACCGCCTACTACGGCTCCTGCGCCTCTCGGGCATGGTCAAGTTTCTGGCACGGCGCGCCCTGGTAAATCTGGAATTTCACATGACCTCATCAAATGGCTCTGTGACCAATCATGTAATTTTGGAGTTATGATTCAGAACTGGGGAGAGATGACTTTGATAAAGACTTTTAGGATATAAGTCAGGGTTCAGGACCAGAATCAAAGGAATTCATGTTCTGTGTTAATTGCGGGTTATTATCATGCCACTCTCCTGCTAGGAGTCCTCTCTGCTCTGCTAACTGGGAGCCTACACGGTTGGGGGCAGCCTCTCTGGACTGGAGACAGAAAACCACTTCATCCTCACATCAGGCTAATCTCATGTTCCCTCCTCCACACACGGCAGGTGCCGTACGAGCCCACACAAGAACCATGGCTGCAGCCAACAACCATCATATGGAATTATGGACTTAAACTTGATTTAGAAAAGAAAACCAACCGCCAAAAAAAAAAGAGACCCTACATATGTCCCAACATGGCTTGGGGACACAGCATGTACCCCACCCCCCAGCCGGCAAGCAGAGCACCCACGTCCCATCACACTTGTTCCTGGAGGTCAGCAGGACAGCTGGAGAGCCACCAGTGAGAAATCTGACGTTTTAATCAAGTGTAGAAGCAAAGGGCAGCGTGGAAAGTCACTGACTGCTTCTCTACCGGCAGTGAGAGGTGCCGCCCCAGGAGGCATGTGAACCCTGCGCTCCGATGGTGCACCCCGTTTCACCATTTGCCACCGCTGCATGTCCCCTGGCCAGAGAAATCTGGGGGCTTGGGGCCAGGCCCCTGTCGTTACTACAAGCACGCACACTGTCTTTAGAACCTTTCTTTAGAACCAAATTATTCTGAACTCTCGCTGTCAAAAGTAACCGGTCCCACGTGCACCGTCAGGAGAGGCCTCCCTCCAAAGAGCTGAGTTACAGCCCACGCAGGAGGAGATAAAAACCCATGGTGCCAAAACTCTGCCTCTCTAGGAGCCACCCTGGGGGGGCCTGTCTGTCCTCAAACAACCAGATCTTTGCAAGCTCCGTCACCGATCATTCTGCAGGCAACAGCCGGGTGAAGCTCACACTTCGGATTGATTTCGAAACTCCAAAAAACAAACAAAAAAAAAACAAAAATAAAAAACCCAAGAAAAAACACCCAAGAGAGACGCATACCCACCCCAACTATTTCAGGTCATAGTCCCGGTAAGAGGCTTTGGAAAAAAAAAATACGCTCCCAAATCACGTGACATTTAGAAGCCTTACCCTGGTTTCACTTTCGCTGAAGATCTCACTGTTTGCCACACAGGCAATGAGGGAGCTAAAGCTGTAGTTAAAGTTTCTAAAGTGCATCTTGCTTCCTTACAGGGAGAAAGCTACAGACAGGCAGTGAGCCCCCAGGCGCGGTCCCGGGCGAGAGGCTGTGTGTAGGTTCTTTCTGGAGCCGGCCCTTATAAAGCACCCAGGGCCGGCCCCCTGGGCGGGAAGAACAAGTTAAAAAACACACACACACACACACACAGCTTCCAGAGCATCCTGTTTGGACAGCAAATTCCTGAGTCAAGTCCTGCATACTTGCAAGGCAGACGGGGACAAAGTCTAAGTTTCTACTGGAAAGAGGTGACGTCAACACCTTAGTCATTTTCCCTATGCTAATTAACTCCCAGCTCCGGGAGGATGGAAAAACAGCTGAGGTTTGCTTCGCAGCTGCTGCAGTGAGGGCTCTTGCGGCATAGTTTCCACTGGTGGTAATCCCATTCAGCCAGTCGGACACCACGCTCCCCGCTGAATGGGACGACCCTCCTGGAGATGGAAAATGTTACAGCAGAGGAGGGACCAGGGGCCGGGGCAGTAAACAGCAATTAGCCGCCGGCGGCAGCGTTTCAAGGCTTCGGGAGACCTGGAAACCAAAGTCCTGGGGAGCTGCTGGGTCCCTGTGCTTTCCTGAAAACCTCTCAGCCGCATTTCAGAGTGGGGCAGCAGAGGAAGCGTGTGGGGATCTGTCTAGGTCAGTGAACTCTGCTTCTAAAGCAAAGAGTGGAATTCTTTGATATGTAGCATTTTTTTCCCTCCGCCACCTCCTCCCCGTTGAACTGTCCCGAATCCCGCTGGCACACGGTGGCACCGTGGGAATCGATCCTAGGACTTTGCTCTTGATAACTTCAAGAGAAACTGTCATTTAAGAACCGGGGCTAACGTGATTGTTGTGGAAGGGTTACTGAATTCGGGCAAAGAGACACAAAGACATTCAGAGACTCTGGCTTCAGAAACGGAGAAGAAAAACACCAAGAAGCTCTGCTCAGAAACTCAGATGGCATTCAAAAAGGGGGGTGTGGTGGCCAGTGGGTTAACATGATGCGCGGGAAGCCACATCCCATATCAGTGCCAAGAGTCAAGCTTCAGGGCCAAGTTCAAGTCCCAGCTTCCTGCTAATGCCCATCCTGGGGGCAGCAGATCCTTGAGTCTCTTTCTCTCTCTCTCTCTCTCTCTCTCTCTCTCTCTCTCACTCACACACACACACGAGACGTGGGTTGGCTTCAGAAGGCTTCAGTCTGGCCCAGTGTTTGGGGGCTAGACCAGTGGAAGAAAGGACTCGTGTGTGTGCGCTTGCGCATGCAAGTGCGTGTTCTCTCTTTCTCCTTCTGTGTCTCTCTGCCTTTCAAATAAAATGAAAAATTTTTTTTAAATGAAGAAAGGACAAGGAAATGGAAAGCATGCATGCTGTAAATAAAAAGTTAGCTCAGTTGGCCCCTTTGTGTGCCTGGAGTGGAGATGCACCCCTGGGAGCAAGACTGCCTGTGGTTCTTCCCCAGGGGGCAACTCCAGAAACTTCTGGGCACTTCCCGCCTTTAGACCCCAATGGCACACTAGTCCTAGTCCTTCCCGCCAATTTCATGGACTCACGAAAAAAAATTTTTTTTTGGTTCAGGGGCACACAGGGACAGTCCTTGAGCTTTGGAAGTTCAATGGAACCCTACTATTGACTTTTAAACACGGACTTCAAAGACTCATTGAAGTCAGCCAAGAATGAAAAGAATATATGAAACAGAAAAAAAAAAAAACCAACAAAGCAGTGCATTTATCCCTGCACAAAAGGAAAGAGCAGTCTTCCTGGGCAAAGAGGGCTGCCTCACTTCCGGCGTACCGTGCCTTGCTGCCCGCCACAGTTACGTAAGAAACCGCCTAGGATGCTCGCTTTGCCAGTTTACCCGTGACTTCGACCCGGGAAGCCCTGAACGCAAGCACGTCCTCTAAATCACGGGGAGCAGAGGGCATGCGTCAGACACAGCAGAGGGGTCCTCCCGGCCCCTGCTTCATGACTCTGGGGACGGGCTGGTAGGTGCTGCATTTCCAGTGCAGGCAGGATCCGCTGCAGGTTCTGGAGGCCGGCGTAGACGGTGGTGCTGGTGGGGCTGCGGTGTGGGTGTGGGAGGTGGTCCTGGCGGGTGGCTACGGAGCAGGGGAGGGGAAAGGCGGGGGACTGGGACAGGGGTGTCCTTCAGGGAAGCCTGGGCATCCCCAAAGCTCCCTCTCCCCACTCCGACTCCTGCCGCCTCCTTTCTTTCGCCAGCAGCCCACCTTGGCCTAAGGTGATTTCTAAACTCTGATCGGAGATGGCAGCACTGAACCACAAATATTTATGGCCTTGACTTCATTATGTGAATAAGAAAAAGAAAAAACAGTGAGGTATCTGAAAACCCTTGTCTTTGTTCAGGGAAAGGGGACCTTTCAGTAGGCTGCCCCCAAAGGCTGACACATGTGATGAGCTCCATTTGAACCGAATTCAGTGAGCTCGAGTGTGCCCAGTTACAGGGTGGTGGGGTCGGGGGCTGGTCCAGTGGGGGCTGTTATTCTGTAAGGAGGCTGGAATGGATGCCTCCTGGCAAGAGAGGGACCCTGGGGCTGCCACCTGAGACTTCCGGGGCTGCAGTATGGGAAGTGTGGGGCAGATCTGAGTTGTCAGCGTGCCACGTGGAGTGGCCAGGCTCCTCAGTGGCACCTGGGTCCCATTGCTGGTCAAGGAGTCTCCCGGAACCCCTGTCCCCACCCTCAGAGGGAACACTGCTATCCACTCGCTTCAGGTTCCCCTCTTCTGCTAATCCTGTGATTCTTGTTACAAGGTTCTTTGACTCCTGGTCTCCCAGTCCCAGTGTGAGACATGAACTTGGACTTCTCACGGTCCCACACCAAGGAACTCTGTAAGTAGCCCTTTCCCCCACTGAGAATACAAACTGATCCACAGTGGAAATTAAAAAGGTGACTTCCTTGGGGCGGCACTGTGGCATAGCAGGTGAAGCCGCTGCCTGCAGTGCTGGTGTCCCATATGGGCACCGCTGCTCCATTCCGATCCAGCTCTCTGCCGTGGCCTGGGAAAGCAGTAGAAGATGGCCCAAGTCCTTGGGCCCCTGCACCCATGTGGGAGACCTGGCTCCTGATCGGTGCATCTCTGGCTGCTGCGGCCATCTGGGGAGTGAACCAGTGGATGGAAGACCTCTCTCTCTCTCTCTGCCTCTCTGTAACTCTGCCTTTCAAATAAATAAATAAATCTTTAAAAAAAAGAGATGAGTTCCCTACTTCCTGCTCTTTGTGGCCTGGGAGACAAGGACGAGCGTGCTGCCGGAGCGTGAGTGACTGGAGAAACCAGGGCCAGCACGGCGGCCTCCGCAGGGCTCCTGGGAAGCACACTCGGCGAGGAAAACTGAAACCCGACGTTAACAGACGGGAAAAGCTGCCGTCAGCTCGCAGCTTTAGATGTTTGCGTTTCTTCCACTCAGGCCGTAAAAATCATAAACGAGTCTCTTAACCAGCGTGTGCCTCCTCTGGCTCCCAGCAGTTAGTGCACATTTTCATAAAGAAGTTTCTATTTTGGGGGAGGAAAATGTGAGGTTTATGATGAATTCCATCGTCCCCATTACCGCGTTCCCCGGGCAGAGTCGGGATGACCTCAGCACGCTGGTTACAAACCCCCCTGGAGGAGTGGACAGCGGGGCCGGGACTGTGGCACCAAGCGAAGCCTTTTGCAAAGTGGGCCCGTTGGAGAGGGCTGAGCCGAAGCCGGGGTGCAGTGAGCCCATCGGAGAGGGCTCAGCCGAAGCCGGGGTGCAGTGAGCCCATCGGAGAGGGCTCAGCCAAAGCCGGGGTGCAGTGAGCCCATCGGAGAGGGCTCAGCCAAAGCCGGGGCGCGGTGTGCCCAATGGAGAGGGCTCAGCCAAAGCCGGGGTGCAGTGAGCCCATCGGAGAGGGCTCAGCCGAAGCCGGGGTGCGGTGAGCCCACTGGAGAGGGCTCAGCCAAAGCCGGGGTGCGGTGTGCCCATTGGAGAGGGCTCAGCCAAAGCCGGGGTGCGGTGTGCCCACTGGAGAGGGCTCAGCCAAAGCCGGGGTGCAGTGAGCCCATCGGAGAGGGCTCAGCCAAAGCCGGGGCGCAGTGAGCCCATTGGAGAGGGCTGAGCCGAAGCCGGGGTGCAGTGAGCCCACTGGAGAGGGCTCAGCCAAAGCCGGGGTGCAGTGAGCCCATCGGAGAGGGCTGAGCTGAAGCCGGGGTGCGGTGAGCCCACTGGAGAGGGCTCAGCCAAAGCCGGGGCGCGGTGTGCCCATCGGAGAGGGCTCAGCCAAAGCCGGGGCGCAGTGAGCCCATCGGAGAGGGCTCAGCCAAAGCTGGGGCGCAGTGAGCCCATCGGAGAGGGCTCAGCCAAAGCCGGGGTGCAGTGAGCCCATCGGAGAGGGCTCAGCCAAAGCCGGGGTGCAGTGAGCCCATCGGAGAGGGCTGAGCCAAAGCCGGGGTGCAGTGAGCCCACTGGAGAGGGCTCAGCCAAAGCCGGGGTGCAGTGAGCCCACTGGAGAGGGCTGAGCCAAAGCCGGGATGTGCAGAGCAGAGGGAGCAGCGACCTGATCTGCGTGCGGCCCCTGAGGGCGGCAGGCGATGTGGCCTTTCCCTTCGGGCTCTGAAAGCGACACCTTAGGCTTTTCAGCCCCCGAGACAGTAGCAGCCTCTGGAGCAGCCCTTTCCTGTACGATGTGGGGCACTGCCCCCACCCCCACCTTCCCCCGTGCGTCTTTATCGACTAACAGGTTGGGTTGCAGAAGGTGCCGTCCTCAACCTGGAAAACTCCTCTTCATCCTCCAGAGCCCCTGACAGAGGCCCCTCCTCCAGGAGACACTGCCTCCCTCTCTCCCTTTCACCCCACAGCCCTCCTCAGCAATGCTTGTCCCGCATCTCCCTGGAGATGCGGGTGGACCCACCGGAGTGGACCACGTGGACGTTCAGAGAGGCACCCGGTGAGGGCCTGCCTGCCGCCGGCTGGGAGCCTGACCTCACCGGGCACCACAGTGGCCGGGCCGTGAGAATGGCCATGGCCATTCCTTCCAGCACAGGAGGCCACGTGGCATGGGGAAGGTCTTTGCTGTGTGAGGCATGCAGGATGCCTGGGCAGGGACTGGGCCCTGGAGACCACGGCCCCACCACACGGATGCTCTGCAGGTCTTGCGTGGCTTCCTGGGGTCACTGCAGAGGTCTCCCACACTGGCCCAGGAGGAGCAAGCTCAGCTCAGGATTTGCTCGCCTTGTCCTTGTTAACTGCCCATTTCTAGGGTGTGTTTGATACGGGTGTCCAGTGTGAAGTGGAGTTTGTGGAGAAGAACTTTTTAAAAGATTAATTTATTTATTTGAAAGGCAGAGTTACAGGGAGAGACCTTCCAACAGCTGGGTCCCTCCCCAAGTGGCTGCAATGACCAGGGCTGGGCCAGGCTGAAGTCAGGAGCCAGGAGGTTCTTCTGGGTCTCCCACGTGGGTGCAGGACCCAAACACTTGGGCCGTCTTATGCTGCCTTTTCGGGAGCATTAGCAGGGAGCTGGACTGGAAGTGGAGCAGCCGGACTTGCCCATGTGGGATACAGGTGATGCCAGAGCGCCGGTCCCTAGTGTAGAATTTACAAACAAAATGCTTTGCTGGCAGATGTGTTTGAGAACCCTTTACTTGGGAGGTTCAAGGTCAAAAATGGTGGCAGACTATTTGTCAAAAGGGCAACGTGACTGAATTCCCAATTCCTTTAGGCTTCTTTTTGATGAGCAAATATGAGGCAGACAACAGGTGGAAAAAAAAATTCTTTTTTTTGATAACTCTAAGGGAATTGCTACTTTTCACCACTTTCAGGAATAATCAGGAAATGAGTTTGGGGGAAGAAATCAGATTCCGGCTCAGGAATTTATTGCTCTCAATGTTGTTTTATTACAGGTAAAATGTGCTTGGCCATAGGGAGAGTGGAAAGCAATGCAGATAGTTGGTTTTTCCCCTGATGGGAGGCCCTACCCACAATTCCCTGGGGCAACAAGAGGGGCGCAGGTCTCCAACCGCGGAGAAGGACAGCTGAGAACCCCCCCCCCCCCCCCCCCCCCGCCAACCGCGGTGAGAAACTCATCCTCGAAGAAAATCTCTTTTCACCCGTCTTCCGTAGGAAAACAAAGTTGGTTACCAAGAAGTGAGATTAATAACAGACTTCGGCCTGGCGCATTTTTGAGACTTTGGAAGCTACGGAGAAGTCTGGCTCTCTGCACGAATCAGGGCAAGAGCGCCTGCAGATAACGTGCGTCTCTGGCTGATTCAGGATTTCCAATTCCTCCGATAAAAAAGATACGAATGGCCACCGTGTGCCAGCGCCACCAACAGTGGAGGCACCGGAGAGGCAAACTCATGGCGGTCAAGGCCAGCGCGCTTAACCGCCAGCCATCGTGGTCTGTGTGCTTAGGGCGTAAATAAAGTCATAATCATCCAAAAGGAAAACAGAGAGAGGAAGGCAGGCAGACAGACAGACAGACAAGGTGGAAGGCACCATCTCAGAGCAGGGCAATGCGCTCCCACAAGTACTCCAGAGACGGAGGTCACAGTTCACGGCAGATTCCGTCTTGTTTGCGAATTCCATGTGTGCGCAGCCGCCTGTTAACTCCCGTTTCCTTATTACTTCAATCTTTCCTAAGTACATAAAGGTTAACCGCCCGGCTGTAACTGCTTGGAAACACACTGCGTGCGAAGTTTAAGATGAAGAAAACAGCCAGGGGCGACTCAGGGCGACGACGTGCAGCGACCTGGAGACCAGCAGACAGGATTAAGGGAGGTGGCGTTTCGTTCAGAGACGACTGGGGCCACGGCCGCCTCATTAGTCACCCCTTCCTCGCTCCTTCTGGTGTGTTCCTCTCCACACCCACCTTGTTTAATCACTGATTGTAACCTTGGCTTTGATGCTGTGCCCAGCCAGGGGAGCAGATCTGCAGAGACAAGAACCCAAGCAAGCATCGCCCCAGGAGCGGGCTGCGCAGGTCCACTGTGGGTTACAGTCCCCACGGCTGGTTTATTCTGGCGCTGGAATCTCCCCCTTCGCACTCAAAGCTTCTGAGCAGGGCAGCCCACGGGAGAGCCTTGTTCCTCCCATTGCAGTGTTTTAGATTCACTCTGGGAAGAACCGCCAACCACACCCTTGCCTGGGAGCCCAGGGGCTCATTCTGGAAGCTTCTTCCAGTGCGCCTGGCCCTGCCCTGGGCTGGGGACAAACACAAACAGCACACCCATACCTGGCAAGCGACTGGTTCAACTTAGGCAGAAGATCAAAGGCGACACGGTCAGGGAGGGAGGGCGCAAGGACAGTAGTGGCTACAATCTCTAGGTCTTTAACACAGTCCTCAGTGACTCTCCTAAGGCCAGTGTGTATCCACAGCCGATTTTAAAACCCAGGAATCAGCCTAGAAATGGTTTGGTTTGTTGTTGTTGTTTTGTTTTGCCAAGTGCAGGGTGAAGTGGGTCCTGTGCTCTTACCTCCTATTTCCATTCCCCACCCTACACCCTGTTTGCAGCCGAGAGCCACGGACCGGGCCCTTGCTTCCCACACTTGGCACTACATCCACGGCTGATGGCGCGGTGAGTCGGGAAAGTCACCCGAGGAAATCAGACCCGTGTGACTCCAACACCTGCCTGAGACACAATACACGCGGAGCACACGCGACCCCACCACGGTTCAGACATCGACCCCACAAAGTGTGCACCCTGCTCCAGGCCCGTGCCCTGGGCCGGGGACGACCCGGTTGGTTCGCCGTCTCGACTGTAGCAGAGTCAGTTGTCAATATTTAAACACTGGAATGTTTTCTGCAGAAGGAGGATTTCTGACTTTTGCAGGGAGAGAAAGAAAGAAAGGAAGCTGTGGCCACGTTCAGCTCTGCGCAGACGTCCTCTGGGGAAATGTGTGTTTCCCAAACACCAGCGACCCCATGGTCTCCAACCGGCCCTTCCCTGGCTGACCAAACCCCAGAGCTGTTTGGGTTTTCGGCCTCTTACTCAAATTCAGTGATCCATCAAAGAGAGCTTAGTCCCTTGCCAGGTGTCAGGGGTGCAGGCGGGGCGGCTGACCCATCCCGAGGGTCACACTGCTCCATACCCAACAACTTCTCCATCCGGAGCACGCGTCCCTCACTCCTCACATGGCAGCCCCGGGTGGACATTTCTGCCTGGCCCAAGACGGGGCAATGTGCTTCCAGTGGGCAGCTCCCCGGGCATTGGTGAGACATTCTCTCCCATTCCGGAAATGATGCTAAAGTGCCAGGCAATGGTGAAACGCAGGTACAGGGACGACCCTGATTCTGTTTAAATGCGTGCACGCCACGGCAGGTTTCTGGAGCGGTCTTCCGTAAGAAACCATTGGGCCAGAACAGGACGGTGGACCGTGCAGCCGAGAGTCCACACCATGCTATTAGAGATTCCTGCAGAACTGGCTTGCCGTTAGTGGAGCCAGGAAGATTCTGTCACAGCCAGCATCAGGAGACACAAGAGATCCAGGTGTATTCACAGTGATGTTTGTAAGGTCATTTTGTTTTTTAAAAAAGACATTATTTTGAGAAGGTAGCATTTGAAGCTGCGCTTGGGAAAATCTAGGACACGGTCTGACCCATCTTCCCACTGAGTTGTGTCTGTTAGGAAGAGTGGGTCTAACTCCACCCATTTAAGAGCCCCTCCCCCTATGAGTCTGAGCCACCCACTAAGGGTGGGCACCGTGGCCCTTGCTGCCCCTGCAGGGTTGCAATTACCTGACTTATTCAGCGATCAAGGATGTCCACTCCCAACCAACAGCCCCCACCCAGCTGTCAGAAACACCTGTGGTGGAGATGAAGTGGGGGTGGGGAGCAGCCCGGAGAGGGAGGGTGCAGCCGCACCCTGGTCCCTGTGGGGCACCCTGTAGTGTGGGGGGTCACCCTGGCTGGGTCCCAACTCTCCACCCTGGCCAGTTGTGGGGAAGGGGACAGGACCTGGGTGGGGTGGGTGCCCTTGGCCGAGTCATCAGCTTGGTAGCCAGGGACAAGCCCTTTATCCCTGAAGGGGCCCGAGACACATCGCAGCGTCTACCACAGCAGTCCACCAGCCAAGCAACAAGACCCAAGTGTAAGCCACGAGGAGGCTCCCAAGACCCGAACCCTAGGACAATCGTCTGAAACCTCTCCCAGCAGCACACCCGCTCCTGGGCTGGGTGTCATGAACACACTGCTATTTCCACCTGCGGTCACCAGCCCATCAAAAGGAACATGGGAAAAACTAGCAGTAAACTCCACAGTCTAAGCCCCCAGGATGCATCACATCAACCAAAACCCAACAGGTTCATGGCCAGGAATTTGTTCTAAGCAAATCCTCATGGCCATGGGCTAAGGTTTAGCTGCACAGGTGTTCCCTCAAGGCTGCTATGCACACGAAGTACCCCATCAATGTCCAGGTGATAACTCTGCTAAATCCACTCATTTGACTACAGAGCTACTCACGAGAAAAGGGTAAAAGCTAATGATAGGAAAACATGTTTAAGACTGCAGCAAGAGAAAAAAAAAAGGTTGCACAGTAATGTTTAGCTTCTAATATTTTTCTATTTATCTTCATTTAATTTGAAAGGCAGAGAGATAAACAGAGACCTTCCACCCTTCACCCACCAAGTACTTGAGCCATCACCTGGTGTCTCCCAGAATGTGCACTGGCAGGAGGCTGGAATGGAAAGCAGAGCTGGGACTTGAACTTGGCACTCTGACATGGGATGTGGGTGTTCCAAGCAGTGCCTTCACCACGGTGCCAAATGCCTGTCCCTGGAGCGTCCTGTTTTCATTCCATTTTGGTAAGAAGAAAGAATGGGTGTTGAGGAAGTTGCAGTCTTTCCCATTTTTGCTCATTTGGATTTACCGGAATTCTCATGATGCATGAACATTTACTTCTTTGGTAATGAAAACTGACTTTCCTTTCTCCCTGGCCCCCATCCGATGTGGTATTTCAAAGGTCAAGGGAACCGTGGTTAACAGACACACTGTGTGAGGTTGAAGGTTAGCCAGAGGGGAGAATCTGCCCTCCCCTTTGTTTTGAATACTGTTTTGGAATCACAGCTTTTGTTTACACTGTATCTGTTAAACACAGTCCTTAGAGCAGGTATTTTTACTCCATTACTATGTGGATGGCATGCCTTTCTTACCCAAATATCTTTAAATACAGAGGTTTCAAAATATTTTGCTTTGTTTTTTCTTCAAAAATTTATTCGAAAGTCAGAGTTACACAGAGAGAGGAGAGGCAGAGAGAGAGAGAGAGAGAGAGAGAGAGAGAGGGAGGGAGAGAGAGAGAGAGATAGAGATAGAGAGAGAGAGAATCTTCTACCTGCTGGTTCACTCCCCCAAAGGGCCACAATGGCCACAGCTGGGCCAATCCGAAGCCAGGAGCCAGGAGCTTCTTCCAGGTCTCCCACATGGGTGCAGGGGCCCAAGGACTTGGGTCATCCTCCACTGCTTTCCCAGGCCACAGCAGAGAGCTGGATTGGAAGAGGAGCAGCCAGAACTCAAACTGGCGCCCTTATGGGATGCCGGGACAGCAGATGGTGGCTTTACTCGCTATGCCACAGCACCAGCCCCTTGCTTTTCTTTGACAATCTCTCTGGCCAACTGTTGTTCTCTAGTGAAATAGCTAATTAAGCAGCTGTGTTGGGTGAGCCGTTCTCACTACAGTCAGTTGAGCTGTCGGGGCACCGGGGACAGCCAGGGGAGTGTGCCTGCTCTGTGCCCTGAGGGACTGGGCCACGCTCTGTGTCAGCGTGAGCAGAGCTTCTACCTTCTGCAGGCCCTAGCGTGGCCAGTGCAAGAGCAATACCCAAAATCTGCCGACAGGTACTGCAGATGCGGTGCCCTCTCTGAACAGAACCACTGAACTCTGCTGTCGCTGCCACACAGGAGTAGGTGTTGTCCCTACACCTGCTCCTTGCTCGTCTGCAGAGTTGTCCTCATTCTCTCTGTCCCAGTTCACACCCCAGCCTTCTACTTTCTCCCTGGACAGCCTCTTCCTCCGAATCTCTCTGCTAACGAGATGCAAGGTTACCCAGGAGACTTTGTCCTGTTATGGCATTAATGATAACTGTTCAATGTAGGCTAAACACAACAGAGTTTGTATTTAATCAACAAATTCTCGAGATCAAAGTCTCAACCCCCAGAGGAATGCATCGCTAAGGGGAACATTCCAGGCTGTAGGTCAGTTACAGGAGAAAATCCCCTGGGCAGGTGGGCTCTTCTGGACCTGGGTGCTGCCTCCCTAGGGATGAAATGTCTATTTTTCAAGCACCCACCCAGAAGATCCTTGTATGGGCTGTTCAGGGTTAACAGCCGATTTCCTAAATCTAAAGTAAAGCAATGGATTTGTCCATTCATTCAACCACCATTTATTAAGGACCTGCCTGCCATGTGTCTTCTTGGAGCCATGGTTGGGTCATAGTCTCCTAACACCAGGAACCCTGTGTCCTAGGATTTACTGCCATTGAATTGCTTTCCTAAACTACAATAAGGGCAGGCCAAGCCCCGGGCCCTGGAACACTTAACACCCTCCATAAACATTTGTGGGACCAATGTGTGCAGCTAAGTCCTGGGCTCTTCACTGGAGATAAGGAGGAAGGTACGGCCATCTTTCAAGATGCTCATGGTCAACACAGTCGTGAACTGTGCACTAAGCCCTGCCAGGCGTTCAGTGCCGTGCTCTGTGCTCTGCTGGGGCCCCAAAGCCTAGGACACAGTTCCTGGCCCTAGAGGGGTTCCCCACTGATGCCTGGCAGACAAGGCTGCAGCTTGGGTGACAAGATGACGTAAGTGCTCTGTGTGTGTGCTGCACTCTCGTCTCAGAATACGGGAGGTGGCCGTGTCATCAGCCGGGGCTGGTCCACAAAGTCCTGTGGATAAAGGACTTGGGAACAGGGTCAGGGGTCAAAGGAGTGAGAAAAGGATAAATCCATGCATTTCCTCATTCCTGCTTGCAAAAGTCAAATCAGGATCGTCAATATTTTCTTTATCAACTCGCATAAAGCTGATTTGATTCAAGGACTTACACACGTTATTCATTTTAAACAAATTCCTTTTGTTGCTTTTATTGTGAAGTGGCACTGGCTGAGGGCTAGTATCTGCTAACTGATGTAGATTTCTTGGAAAATCTTACCTCTCATACCTTCTTTTTTTTTTGACAGGCAGAGTTAGACGGTGAGAGAGAGGGATAGAGAGAAAGGTCTTCCTTCCCCCCAATGGCTGCTATGGCCGGCGCACTGCGCTGATCTGAAGCCAGGAGCCAGGTGCTTCCTCTGGTCTCCCATGCGAGTGCAGGGCCCAAGGACCTGGGCCATCCTCCACTGCCCTTCCCGGGCCACAGCAGAGAGCTGGACTGGAAAAGCAGCAACGGGGACAGAACCGGCGCCCCAACTGTGACTAGAACCTGGGGTGCCGGTGCCACAGGCGGCGCCGGCCTCATACCTTCTTTTTAAAACAAAAATGATTCGTGCAAGGTAAGAACATCAAAATATGTAAAATTAATATAGTAGACAATGTTTATTTAAAAGGCAGAGAGAGAGAGAGAGATTGAGGAGAGAGAGAATCTTCCATTTGCTGCCTTACTCCCCAAAGGACTGCAACAGCCAGGGCTAAGTCAGGCCCAGGCCAGCAGTCTGGAACTCAATCTGGGCCTTCCAGGGCGGCTAAGCCACTGTCCCCTGCCTCCTGTGTTAGCAGGAAGCTGGACTGGAAGTGAAGCTGGGACCTGACCCAAGCACTCTGATATGTGATGTGGGCATCCCAAGAGGCGGCTGAACTGCGGTGCCACACGCCCAGGCCTGGACAAACCTGGGAGGCTTGAAGAGCAATGTGTCCTTGGCCGGGGAGGCGAGGGGCAGGGAGGCCGCTGTGTGGTATGGCCGCTGCGGGGAGCTGGGATGAAGACATTTACAGAGGACGGCTGCAACAGTGTCCTGTCTCGCATGCTGGTAGGTAGGACCCTGCCATTGCCCCATCAAGAGGCTGAGCGCCCTTTGTGAATGCCTCGACCTGCGCTATATGGTAAAAATTAAAAATAAATAAAAATAAAAATAGACACCATGTGCTGTTCAGGGTGAGGCCAAAACGACGCATGCGCTCCTACCTGGATCCTCAGGGGCCCTCCCTCTTGGGATCCCTGGGATCTGGTGACCACGCTGTCAGGAAGCCCAAACAGCCCAGGGAGAGGCCCGCGTGGACTGGAACTGAAGCCCTTGGCCCAAAGCCCGGGCAGAGCTCCCGCCTGAGAGTCGGCACCCCTTTGCCAGTTCCAACTGTGGCATCTTGAGAGTGGTGGCTCTGGACCCCAGCCGAGCAAACACAGCAGAGGATGCGCAGAGGAGAGAACGGGAGTCTCTGCCAAGATTGCTGATCTGTGAGAAGAAGAGGTGCCCGCTGCTGTGTGAGGCCACTGAGCCTGGGGTGGCTGCGGTCACAGCAGCAGTAACCGGAGGGCTACTTCCAAGCTGGGTGGACGCAGCAAGCGTTGTATGGACTTAGATTCGGAAAGCAAGTGAAGGAGAGCCGGGTCTTTCTCAGGGGCGCTGGGCGGGAGGAGAAGGGCAGGTTAGGGGTTGGGGTGGCGGTGAGGGAGGGTCTGGCCCTGTGTCATACTACATCATGGTCCGTACATGTGTGAGGGGCATACGCAGGGCGGTCACAGCATCACTGGAGCCACACTACCTGGGTATGGACCCTGATGTCCTCATTTCTTAGCTGTGACCTTGGATGAAGGCTCTCAACTCCACTGCACTCCAGGTTCTGCATCTGCATTTGAAGGGACACCACAGGGGCCAGCGTTGTGGCACAGCCAATTAAACAGCCGCCTGCAACACTGCCAGCATGCTGTATGGGCACTGGTTCGAGTCCCCGCTGCTTCACTTCCGATCCAACTCCTTGGGAATGTGCCTGGGAAAGCAGCAGAGGATGGCCTATGTGTTTGAGCGCCTGCACCCACGTGGGAGACCAGATGAAGCTCCCGGCTCTGGCCTGGCCCAGCCCTGGCTGTTGCAGCCTTTTGGGGAATGAACCAGCGGATGGAAGATCTCTCTTTGTCCTTCTCTCTGTAACTCTGTTTTTCAAATAAATCTTAACAATAAAAAAAAAAAAAAAAAAAAAAAAGAAGAGGCACCACACCACACACGCCCACTGGCTGTAGCACTCACTAACTCAGGTCTACCTAGGACTTAGCACCCAGGGAGTCCTACCCAAGTGCTGGCTCTTAGATCTGCAGCAAGGTGGGGCTCAGGCTGGGGGCGGGGCGGGGGCTGAATCACGCCCCGCCCCCAAAGCGTTGAGCAGTCTGTAGCCCTCGGAACCTGGGAAGCTAAGCTAAGCTTCCTGAGACGGGGTGGTGATGGATCCTCTTGCAGAGTGTGCCCGTGGGGAAGGCAGGAGAGTCAGAGAGCGCGAGGGGCAAGGGGTGATGGGAAGCAGAATCGCAGTGGGGCGGGGCCGTGGGCCAAAGAACCCAGATGCCTCTGCAGTCTCGGGAAAGGCAGGGGTGTGGAGGAGCCTCAGCCTGGCTGATGATGTCTGGATTTGGCCTCGCCAGGCCTCACAGCCTTCTGACCTCCGGGACAAAATGGTAAAAAGCCCATTTTGTCTTCGGGCCGAGCGCAACGCTTCAGCCGGAGGAAATCAGCACTGGTCAACTTCAGCCTTGAGAAAGGAGCGTCCTACAGCGTCAGCAGATTGAAGGTCTGAAAGACAGGTTTGGGTGTGAACAGACTGCGGTCTCTTGATTTCATTGTCTCCTGAAGCAGCCGTGGTGGGGATGACATTTCCTTCTTCTTCAGAGTGGGCACAGGGGGTATCCAGAACCCGGGCCAGGTGTCAGGTGGATGTGGGCACGAGCAATGGCTGCTGCCCTTGTCTGCTGGGGGTCCTGCCAGACTGTGCTGTCCAGGGTGGCCCCATGGTTACTTAGAGCCAGAATCTGTCCTATTGGCCTGAGATCCATTCTCACTGCCCAGTGCCCGAGCTGTACTGGCTGGTACACTTCTTGAATACTACCTCTTAACACTCTGGGCCTCAGTGTCCTCATCTGTGAATCGGGAATCATCTGATTGTTCAGTGTGTAGAATAAGGAGAGGAGGCTCCTTCTCAGCCCCTGGTCCCCACAGCAGCCTTACCTGGGAAATGGGCGGAACACACAAACTCACCCACCTGCTGTGCTGGGCGGGATTGCAAAGCAGCCCCCAGGCCTACCCCCAGGTGATCAGGCTACAGCTCCTGCTGGGATCTGACCAGCGTGGACTCTGCTCCCGGCCCTGAGCAGAGACCCATGGGAGGTGCTCTCTGTTGCTGGCCATCGAGTTGGAGGGGCTGCATGGCAAGGAACATAGTGGCTCTGGGAGCTGGATGCTGGGATCTGAACATACTTGGAAGTGCAGCCTGCTCCCAAGCCTGCAGATGGGAACCTGGCCCAGCCCTGCAGAGCCCCGAGCCCAGCCAAGCACGCCGGGCTCCTGACGGCCAGCCCTGCCAGCTGGGAAACTGGAGTGGCTGCGAGCCACTGGATGCGTGGTAATTTATGACACGGCAACAGGAAACACACATGCACTCACTGCACCAGAAACTGTGCTGCCGCAAGCCCGCAGGTGAGTGGGCGGCACGGTCCAGCTGCAGCACAGCTGGAGTGGGCAGCGAACCTCCTGGCATGGCGGCTGCACAGGCCACCTTGTTGGGAGGGTGGCAGCTGCTGGCGCCATGCACTCGGCCCTCTGGGTCCGCGGCTTCCACACTCGGCCAACTACGGGTCAGAGGTGCCTGCGGCTGCACAGAGCATGCCTGTTTCTTGTCAGTTCCCCTAAAAACACAACATAACAGCTATTGACATTGCGAGAGGGTAGTGTGGGCCATGCAGGGGTGACTCCGGGTGCACAAAAGGATGGTGGGAGACTGTGCAAGTTCTACACCACTGCACACGAGGGCTTGAGCACCTGTGGGTTTTAGTATCCTTGGGGGTTCCTGAAACCCATCTCCATGGATACTGAGGGACGACTGTACATATTGCACATTCCCAGGACCCTCTGCCTTCTTCACATGTTTAAAAAGGTGTTAGGATCAGAGTGACCACTGGACATTTTGCGGACACCATATCGGCCCTGCACCAGGACGGTGACTCGGGGCCCCTTTCTGGCTCCATGTGAGCTACACCTGTTACTCTGCAGCTGTGTGCATTGGTGTTAGTCCTGGCTGCCCTTGGCCCTTAGGTCGAGAGGAGGACAGAGATGTGCACACACAGTGGGGGTGAGGACAGAGATGGCTTGCCAGCCACACTGCTGTCTGCACACCGGCACTGCACCCTCAGATACAAGGGGTCTTCCAAAGCTAAGTATCAAAAAGGCAGGCGCGGATTTTTTTTTTTTTTGGCACCAAAAGAAATGTACATTTTAAAAACACTTATTTATTTGTTAGAGAGAGAGAGAGAGAGAGAGAGAAATCTTCCACCTGCTGCTTCACTCCCCAAGAAGCTGCTGCAATGGCCAGGCCTGGGCCAGGGTGAAGCCAGGAGCCAGAGGCTTCCCCTAGGTCTCCTACGTGGGTGCAGGGGCCGTTAGCAGGGAGCTCGATCAGAAGTGGAGCAGCCAGGACACGAACTGGTGCCCGTACGGGATGCTGGCATGACAGGCTCTACCCATTATGCCACATTCTGCATAGGGTTCCAGAAATGCACATCGTAACTCCGTTTTCCCAGACTTTGTAAAGTACCCGCGTACTACTGAGAGAACAGACACAACTCTCCAACTTGGGAAGTAGGAGTCAGAAGGCACAAACAGTAGCCACTGTTCCAGGGACTCAAGAATAAGAGGAAGCAGCTCAGCGATGGGTTTTTCCCTGAGATGTGTGTTTCACAAGAAATGTTCAGTTCCATTGTAGACGTGGAAAGATGGCAGGTTTTTCCCATTAACAGGGGAAACAGGAAAGGGATAAATAGCTTGGCGCATTTCTGTGTCCTACTTGGAAAATAAAAAGTGGAGAAAATGATTAGTCATGAGTGCATGACTTATTAAAACTGACTTTCTGGATGACAGGGACATACTACTTGAATAAACACTGCCCCGAGCCTTACTTAGGGGTCTCTATTTGGAAGGGTCTACACTGGCGAGGCCGAGGCGACTTGGGCTGGCTGACAAGGTCCCAGCAGAAGGTCTGTCTCAGCAAGGCTGAGAAGGACAGCTGCAGTCCTCTTGGTGGCTTTAGGTTTGCTGGGAACTACACTCTGCCTAAGAGAGCCGGAGCTTCCTGGTGGTCCCGCTAATTCCAGGGAAGAGCGCTTAGTCTCATAACCCCCAAAACGTCCATTGCTTTGTAGACTTTTAATCAAGCAGAATGTTATGTAGGAGAAGGGGTTAATGCTTTACACAGGTTGAGCTGTTTGTGGAAAAGAATTAAAAGGCAACAGGCTCCCTGGTACATACGTCCCACTAGAATAAAGACAAATGTTATTAAACCTTTAATTCAATATGTGCTACAGATACAACCACGGTTATGATGTCAAAACTGTGGAATAGACCTAAGTGAACCTTTAGGTAAGTACAATAAAGAAATTAAAGAGTTACAGAAAGAACTGCAAAAGAGGGGAAACATTTTAAAAAGGGCCTGCTTTGAACACTGGGGCTTCTAGTAAAGATTAGATTAGGAAGGTGGTACTCTAGCTTGTGTGGCCAATTTCTGCTTAGCTTGACAGCTCTCCAGGCCTTGGCTTGTGTGGGCAGCCCGTTGTCTCCCACCTGTCGGTGATAGTAACTCATGCTTTGGACATGCCTTTGAAAATCGTTGTCTCACACCTGTGATTGTGACCCATGCTCTGAAAATGTCCTTGAAAATCAAGGAAATTGTAACTAGATGAAAATGGACAACAGACTTGTTATTGTAAGTAGAAAGCATCATTGTGTGACATGATATAAAAATAAAGTCTGGTGCTTGAGCCACGCCATCAGCTTGCTGTGAGTGTGTCTCTCATTTCTCCCTGCGCCAACGCCTCCCACACCTTCAAGAATGCCTGGACCTGCTGGAGCTGGACTTGGCACTACACAGTGAGTATTGCGGGTGGTCCTCTTTTAGGGAAGACAAAGGGCCACAGACAAAGTCTCAGGAGGCTGCAGCCTCTGTTGCCATCACAGCCAAACAGCTGAGGAGCTGGGGGAGGGCTGGGGCTCCCATCACGTGGTGCCTCCCCGTGCCCGGGCCCAGCCGTGGGGACCCATGCCCATACGTGAGGACAGCGCACTTCTGTGTCCTATCCGGCAGCCAGGTCCTCCTTGAGCCAACAGCTCTTTCCATAGCACCTGCTCCTGTCATCCACTTTCCTCTGCTGCACCTGCTCCCTGCCACAAATGGGAATACAGCCTAAGAGGTGTGGAATCTGGGAAGCAAACAAAACAAGCCATGGTCCTGATGGGGGGCGGGGGGTCATGAAGATGCTTTAAGCACCTTGCTCCCTGCTGTGGACTGAGCTCTGCTCCCCCAGTACCCTGTGCTGGAGCCCTGGCTCCAGATGTGGTGGTCCTACGTTTTGGATGTATCCCCAGGGACTCATGCGTTTGCAGTGTATGGAGGTTGGGCCTCTGGGGGTGGGGGGTCCTGATTAGATGAGGCCATGCAGGTGGGGCCCCAGGATGCCGTCAGCCGCTTTGTAAGAAGAGGAAGAGAGACCCAAGTTGGCGTACCTCTTCCCTGTCACCGTGGGATACCCTCGCCAAGTCAATGCACAGCTAGGAGGCCCTCACCAGATGCAGGTGCTGCGCTCTTGGGCTTCCCAGCCCCCAGAGCAGTGAGCCAGATAAACCCCTCTTCTTTACAAAGCACTCAGACTCAGGGCCTTTGTCAAAGCAACAGAAGATGGACTGAGACAGACGGTGTTTGGAGATGGGGTCTTTGGGAGATGCTTAGGGCTGGGGAGGTCGAAAGGGCAGGGTCCTCCTGGTGGGATGGATGAATGCCCGTATGAGATAAGAACTTGATTTTTCTCCCTCAGGCATGTGAGCACACAGCAAGAAGGCGGCCACCTGCAGGCCTGGAAGAGAGCCCTCACCAGGAACCAACCATGCTGGCGCCCTGCTGCCGCAACAGTGGGAAATAAATGGTTATCCTGGAAACCTGTCTACGGTACTTTGTTATGTAAGTCCAAGCTGACTCAAAACATCCACCATCACCCAGCTCTGGAGCCAGGACTTTGAACCAAATCTATGATTCTAAGCTCATCTTCTTAAGAACTGCATTTTAACCCCTTTTGAGAAGCACCAAATTAAGACTTTCAGTGTGTCTTCATTACAGTATAGCTCCTGCTTTCATAGCTACGGATGAGATTTGTTTTACCTGGCCAAATATGAACTGATGATTAAGGACTTTGAGATTAATGTACATCAATAATTTGATCAGTTCTTCTAATAAGATGGCATACCTCTGACCTCTGCAAAAGCTCTTTAAAAAACATTTGTTTGAAAGGCAGAGAGAGAGAGAGAGAGAGAGAGAGAGAGAGAGAGATCTCCCATTAACTGGTTTACTCCTCAAATGGCCATAATGGCCAGGGCTGGGTCAGGCCAAAGCCAGGATCCTGGAACTCCATCCAGGTCTCCCATGTGGATGGCAGGGACCCAGGCACATTAACAGGGAACAGGATGGGAAGTGGAGCAGCCAGGACTTGAACTGGTGCTGTGATATGGGATGACAGTGGCATTACTGGTGGCAGCTTATTAACCCACTGTGCCATGATGCTGGTCCTTGGTTCTTTACTGACTTCCTAAACTAAGGAGCTGGGAAAGTGGAGCTCTTAACGGCATAAAAGTTATGTGAAATGCTCAGGAAGCAAATAATTAGAACTTGGGGCTAGTGCTGTGGCGTAGCAGGTGAAACTGCTGCCTGCAGTGCCGGCATCCCATATGGGCGCCAGTTCGAGTCCTGGCTGCTCCACTTCTGATCCAGCTCTCTGCTATGGCCTGGAGAAACAGTAGAAGATGGCCCAAGTCCTTGTTCCCCTGCACCTGCGTGGGAGACCCGGAAGAAGCTCCTGGTTCCTGGCTTCAGATCCGCGTAGCTCTGGCCATTGTGGCCAATTGGGGAGTGAACCAGCGGATGGAAGACCTCTCTCTCTCTGCCTCTGTCTCTCTGTAATTCTGCCTTTCAAATAAATAAGTAAATCTTTTTAAAAAATATAATTAGAACTTAAATTCTCAACAATATTAAAAATTTTGAAATATATACATAGCATGCTTTGATATAACTGAGATATAGTTTATATATATAGTTTTGATATACTGAGATATAGTTTACACACCATTTAGTACATTTATGTGTGATAAGACTGCCATATATCTTAATGTCACAAGGCTACTGTTTTAACTGAACAAAAGCTTGATAATTTTAAAAGCTATTCTTCACATTCACACACGTATCTCTAAGTCTAGTAACGTTTATTGCCAAATACCCTGCAGAAGAATTTTAGATTCTTAGTATCATGTAATTAGAATATTACGTATTGTTGGTCCACACTATGAACTTGAACACAGAATGGCCCCGTGTGCCATGCAGAGACATGCCGGCCTTTCCTCCTGGAGCTAATTTTACACTGTTTCTTATTCGGGTAGGTTTGAGGATTTTGCTAAACTGCTTTGCCAACAAACTGACTGTGTCACATACTCAGGAAAGGGCCTACAGGACGGGGCTTGCCAGATGTTGGGTGACGACCAAATGCTCGTGTCTGAAGTTCTCCTCCGCTCCCCTGTGACTCGTGCTCTGTGTTGTCTCTGGTCTGTAGGACGAAGGAAGCTTTGCTCGGGTGCCAACAAGTTCTGACTCCTGCTCTTGGTGGCCCCTGAGGCCCCTTGAGGCCTGGCTCAAAGAAGAGAGTTCCAGGGCACTAGCCATGGTGACGGCGGCCACGGCCACGGCCATGGCCACAGCAGAATCTGCCACAGGCACTTGCTAGGGCTCGAGCTGGGACCTGTAATGAATGTTTTCATCTCTTGCACGGCAGCGTTTGTTTTCTGGTCTGATGGTGGTTTAGGTGATGTTCTAATCTGCTTTGAGGTTTGAAAACGCACTCACCGGATGAGGCACTGCAATGCTCCAAGTCAGCGTTAGCGGTGAGTAGCTAAGACCCGAAACGTCAACAGGGAGGAAACCTTAGAAAATTACTGAGCTCTCACGGCCAGGGAAGTGTCGGTGACCCTTCCAGTCCAGGTCCAAATAGGGCTGCGTAGTGCCTCCCTTGTTGCCGATATCCATGAAACCCAATGAGGTTTAACTCCACTGGCAACATCAGGGGCATGCAAAAGTGGAGGACGGGGCTGGGGGCTGGGGCGAGGTGAGCAGCTCCAGTGGCTGGTGTTTCTTTGACACGTCCCAGTGGAGGGAGGTGGGGAGCAGTTGCCAGTGTGATCAAATACCCACCCTGCACCCTGGGCCAGGCTCTGACTTTGCCAGCTGCTGGGCCCCCAGATGATCTTGAGGCACCCAAAGTCCTACAGGGCAGAGTGAGGCGGGGCCAGGAGCATGGGAGAGGCACGACCCTGGCTCCCCAGTGGCAAAGGTCCACTCTGTTCTCCATAGAACATTCTGGATGGGTGTCTAACCCATCCAGTGTAAAACCCTTGCCAGTGGCTTCAGATTCCATTTAGAGGATTCTCTTGGTAGTGTCTACTGCTGGCTTCCACAATAAAATTCCAGATCTATCATCTTCCCATTAAGACGAAGACAGAACCATTCTCGAAAAGAAGTGGGAGAACCACAAAGTAATGAGTCCGAGAAATAGTTTTGCAATTTCAAAGTGGTTTCCATGAACTCTGCTGGGAGGTGAATTGCAGTGTCCACCCCCACCTCACGCCTGAACCTCCAAGAGCTCAGATTGTGTATTTGGGGACAGGGTCCTTCAAGGGTGATGACATTGAGATGAGGCTGCTAGGGAGGTGTCATTGTAAGGAGAGGAGATTTGGACGCACAAAGGGACATGAGACAGAGAAGACCGAGTGAGGACACAGTGAGATGGTGTCGCCTAGGAGTCACGTCTCTGGAGGAACCAACCCTGCTGGCACCATGATCCCGGATTCCAGCCTCTAGGACACTGACATCACTCCCGGTGACAGAGCACACCCACCGCCCACCTTCCCCAGAGATAAGGAGCACATGTGTGTAAAATACACGTTCCCAGCTGCAGTTCACTTTGCTGCTTTCTGCAGGAGAGGTCTGGGAGAAGAGGACCGGACAGGGATGTCCAGCCCACCCCGCAGGGCACAGCCTGTCGCCTGCAGAGCACAGGGGCGTGCCCCGGGGTTGTCAGGTATCTGAGAGGATCCGCACCTGTTGCTGTCCAGTGCACGGCCAGAACGCACTCATCCATGGATGCTGACCCAATGGTCCCGGAGGCTGCTGCAGACAGACAGGCAGCCCTGTGGCGGCCTCTAACTTGCCTTTGAGAAACACATTCTTGGCAGTCAGCAGGCACGCGTCCCTTCCCCTCTTGCTCTCTTATCTGAAGACCCAAGGGAAACAGCACCAGGGCTTTTAAAGGCACCCATTCCGCTAAGACCACACGGCACAGGGATCCCTGCCAATGGTTAGCTATTTCCACTCCTAGGTCCTGCGCGTGGTTCCTCTCCTAAGGGTGTGTGTGAGGCCTCCTGGCTGGCTGCTCGCTGGGGAAGCCTCAGAAATGCCCCCTTGCAGAAAACAGCTGTAATTGTCTCCTCCTTGGAAAAAGGAACGGCAAACCCCGAATCCTGTTTCCTAGGGTTTTAAAATCATGAAGTCGATTTGCCGGTTTATTTGAAAACCCCATGGCTCTACAAGAAGCGAGTGAAGATTTAACCCATTTCCACGGGGCCAATGAAGGCACACAGGAGGTGGACGACAGCTCTGCCCCGCTGGCCTCTGAACCCCTTCAGGCCACCTGGAACCCGAGCTCCGGCCGTTGCTGCCTCTGGAACGCGACCATCGGCATTGTCGGGGTGTCGGCTGGACACCCCCTGGTGAACAGTCTTTCATAGTCTTTCTCCATCCTTTTTTTTTTTTTTTTTTGACAGGTAAAGTTATAGACAGTGAGAGAGAGAGAGAGAGACAGAGAGAAAGGTCTTCCTTCTGTTGGTTCACTCCCCAAATGGCCGCCATGGCTGGAGCCGTGCCAATCTGAAGCCAGGAGCCAGGTGCTTCTCCTGGTCTCCCATGCAGGTGCAGGGCCCAAGCACCTGGGCCATCCTCCACTGCTTTCCCGGGCCACAGCAGAGAGCTGGACTGGAAGAGGAGCAACCGGGACTAGAACCGGTGTCCGTATGGGATGCCGGCACCATAGGCGGAGGATTAACCAACTGAGCCAGGCACTGGCCCTCGATGCATTCTTTTGGTCAGGTTCAAAGACTCCCATGACCTCTGCACCTCGGTGCACGCTCCCCTGCCACCCCTCCCGCCTGCTGGGAAGCAAGGCCAGCGGCTGTGGGAGAGCTGCTCAGGAGGAACACTGTGGCGCGGGGCTTGTGGGTCCCACAGGAAGACTTGGAGGCAGATGTTCTGGAATCTTCCTTACAGGAAAGAGTCATGTCAATGGAGAAAGGAAGGAAGGAGCAGACCTGGAGGAGGCGCCGGCAGGGTTTGGGATGGACAGCCCTGTGCTCAGAGGCTGCAGTGAGGGTCAGGGTACGATGTGGGAAGAGACCAGTGTGTCCCTACTCCTTCTCCCCAGATGTGCGGCAGCACGTGTGAGACAGGTGATGTAAAGGTAAGGCAGTCTGAGGCCATGAACCCCAAAGGGCTCTGTGTTCATATTAGGCTGTGTGGGGTGGGTGTCGTGACCCGGCAGGTTAAGCCGCCGCCTGTGACACCGGCATCCCACATGAATGGTGGTTCAAGTCCCAGCTGCTCTTCTTCTGATCCAGCTCCCTGCTAGTGTGCCTGGGAAAGCAGCAGAGGATGGCCCAAGCATATGGGCCTCTGCCACCCTGTAAGAGAGCCAGATAGAGCTTCAGGTTCCTGGCTTTGGCCTGGCCCAGCCTTGGCAGTTGTGTGGCCATTTGGGCAGTGAACCAGCAGATGAAAGATCTCTCTCTCTCTCTCTGTTACTCTTTCAAATAAAAACAAATATTTAAGAAGGACATACACCATGAGGACCTTCAGGGTTTGGCCCCTGGCTAACTCTAGAGACACAGTTCCTTCTCTGGGGTGAAGGATACCAGGCGTCCCCAGCCAGTAGCATCGGCATCACCTGTGAGCATGCTAGAAATGCAGAACCTGCTTCTCCCACACCTAGATCCGCTGCGGCAGAAGCAAGACTCCTCCTCACGGCCTGGGTCTCGAGAAGGGGGGGAGGAGGAACATGCCCATCATCGTCACCTGACTGCTGCATGATGGTACCCTGTGAGCGTGCGCTGAGGCTGTCTGGGTTAGCTCCTGGCTCATACCTCTCTGTGGGAAGCCTGCCAGGGCGCCACAAACAGCGAAACAGGTGAACCCAGCTCACGGCCTTTCTTCGAGAGGAACTGTTTACCAGGTTGCCACAGGCACCGGGGTCAACTGGAACGCCATCCATGTCAACAGGAATGTGAACTACTCCCCCACCCTTATTGATTGAATTATTCCATTGGACTTGTTTGCCCAACAAAAATTACACACATACACCAAGCTGCAACCATGGAAAAGCTGATGTGCCTATCCTAAGAGATAGGGAAGAAGCCAACTTGGTTAGGTTTCCACTGACTTACTTTACCAATAGAGCCACACACTTTAAATCTGAGTGCTTGGCTATATTTTCTGTATTTTCTTCTAAAGATGTAGTTTTATGGAGTTCACATGGCTCAGGTTTTTCTTTTTAAGTGTTTGTTTGTTAGAAAAGCAGAGCAACAGAGAGAGAAAGAGAGAGAGAGAGAGAGATCTTCCATCCACTGGGTCACTCCCCAAATGCCCACAGCCAGGGCTGGGCCAGGCCAAAGCCAGGAGCCCACAACTCCATCCAGGTCTCCTGTGGGAGTGGCAGGGGTCTCAGCATTTCAGCCATCATTGGCCCCTCCAGGGATGCACCAGTGGGAATGCTGGATTGGAAGTCTGGAACTGCTGGGGTTCGAACCAGCCCTGCGATAAGGGACGGGGGTGTCTCAAGAGGCGGCTGAACCCGCAGCACCACGATGCCTACCCCAACTCAGACTTTTAATCCACCCTTTTTTCTTTTCTTTCTTTTTTTTTTTTTTTTGAGTTTTATTTATTTGAAAGAGTTGGAGAGAGAGAGGCAGAGACAGAGAGGTCTTCTACCCTCTGGTCTTCACACCCCAGATGGCCACAATGGCCGGAGCTGCGCCGAGAACCTCCTCCAGGTCTCCCACATGGGTGCAGGGGCCCAAGGACTCGAGCCACCATCTTCCACTGCTTTCCCAGGCCACAAAAGAGAGCTGGACTGGAAGAGGAGCAGCCAGGACTAGAACCGGCACTTATATGGGATGCCGCGCGCTTCAGGCTAGGGCTTTAACCCGCTGTGCCACAGTGCCGGTCCCTAACCCACCCTTTGCTACAAGTTCTTGTGGTAACTGGATAGTAGAGGAGGAACACGACCCCTATCTTCAGAGTTTCTCTGAAGCGCATCATGACACAGCATGAAGCCACCCTCTCCCAGGGCACCAATGGTGTGGCTTTATCAGCAGCCAGGCCGGGGCAAGAGAGAAAGCGTGGGAAACCCGAAGAAAGGGTGGCCAGCTCCCCTCTGCAACTGCAGCTCCGCCGGGGCCAGGGGCTTCTCAGGCCTGGTCAGGCAGCCCCTGCAGCTTCCCGCTGCAAGACCCCATCCCAGCAGAGGGAGCGTGTGCCGGGGGCCGAGAGCACGGACCCCTCCAGTAGGGGCCGGCGACTCCTCAGAGCCCTTGGGTGCTTTTGCTCCAGCGGTGCTTGTCAGTTTTATCTGAAGAATTATAATTGGAAAATAAGAGTGTCTGGGAGCAGGATGCCACATGATTTACAGTGCACAAAACCATGGAGAGTCACGCCACTTCCTGATAGCACACAGCTCTCCTGGCCACCGAGCCCTCCTGCTGACTAATTCCTTCCATGCTGTAGTTTTCCACGGCTGACTCATAACCATCTCCTACTTTTCTCATTTCCTGAAACGATCCTGAGGAAGATTATTCCACGTAAAACGTGGAGTGATATATAAAACCCAGGAGCCTAGGCACAATCTGAAGATCTTAACTCTAAGTCCCAAAGAAACTTTTGGCTAGGAATTCCCAAGACAAACCAATGCTTTGGGGTGCTGGTGGCCGCCACGATCCTCAGAGCGTCAGCTCGCAGCAAAGCGCTGTGCTCGGGTCACAGCTCACTGCATGAGGCTGGAAAGCCAGAGCTGTGTAATGCTAGGAATACGCCAGCAAGTAAAACTCCATTCAGACGGGGAGAGGGGGAGCCCGGCTCGCAAACACTGCTGCTTTGTGAGCCGCTTTATCTAAAGGGACCTTCCCAAAGATAATCACCCATTATTTTCACTCCGCTTCCAAAGGAACACGGAGTACTTAAAGCTGCCTTCATTTGTTTGGTTTTCTTAAGGAAGACAAAGGTTTTAAAGTGACTTGTGGTTTGAATAGAGAAAATCTCTTAGAAATAACATCCAGCTCAATCTTTAGTTGTAGCTTATGATTAGACAGCAAACGAGCTAACTCCTTACTAATCGTTTCTCATACTTGTCTTTGCTATTTGAGACATAAAATTGATTTTAGCTTTCTAGTTAGCATCCTGAAAACTATGTTTCTGTGCAAAAAAAAGGTGAAAATGTTTTGAATTATGCAATCACTTTCAACCAAAAACCACTATTTTATCAGAATCCCTCAGCATTTCTAAGTACTTACTACTGGAATTTTTAAAATTTTTATAAATTTCATGTATTTCATCTATACAGATTTAGGAGCGTAGTGGTACTTTCCACCCTACTCTTCTGCCTTCTCACACTCCTATCACCCCTCCCCCTTCCTTCTTACTCTTTCTTTTAATTTTTTTTATATTTATTTGACAGGTAGAGTTATAGACAGTGAGAGAGAGAGAGAAAGGTCTTCCCTCCATTGGTTCACTCCCCAAATGGCCACCACGGCCAGCACTGCGCCGATCCGAAGCCAGGAGCCAGGTGCTTCTTCCTGGTCTCCCATGCGGGAACAGAGGCCCAAGCACTTGGGCCATCCTCCACTGCACTTCCAGGCCACAGCAGAGAACTGGCCTGGAAGAGGAACAATCAGGACTTGAACCCGGCACCCACATGGGATGCCAGCGCTACAGGCAGAGGATTAACCAAGTGATCCATGGTGCTGGCCCTCTTTTTAAAAATTTTTTATAATGATCTACTTTCAGTTTATTTTACAACCAAAAGATTAACTTTTAACTAAATAAGAAACTTTAGCAAAGAGTAAGAAGAAAAAAACAGTTTCTCAACAGTAGAGACAATGTCAATTTTGCTCATATACATTACTTCTTTTGTACTCTACTAGTTACACAGATCAGGTAAAACATGATATTGGTCTTTTGGGGACTGGCTTCTTTCATTAAGTATGGTTCCCAGTTGCATCCATTTTGTGGCGTGAGACAGCATTTCATTCTTTGTTTTATGGCTGAGTAGTATTCCATACTGTATCTATCTTGCAATTTCTTTATCCCGTCTCATCAGTTGATGGACATCTAGGTTAATTCCACATCTTAGCTATTGTGAATTGAACTACAATAAATGTGGGGATAGAGATAACTCATTTGATTTCCTTTGGGTAAATTCCCAGGAGTGGGATGGCTGAGTCACATGGTAGGTCTATAGAGGTAACTCCATACTGTCTTCCACAATGGCCATACCAGTGTATATTCTCACCAACAGTACCACTGTCCCCCACATCCTCTCCAACATTTACTGTTTGTTGATTTCTCTATGAGAACCATTCTAACTGGGGTGAAACCTCATTGTGGTTTTGTTTTGCCTTTCCCTGATGGTGAGTGATACTGTGCATTTTTTGATGTCTGTGGGTCATTTGAATTTTCTCTTTTGAAAAATGCCTGTTCGAGTCCTTTGCCCACTCTTAACTGGATTGTTTGGTTTCTTGTTGCATTTCTTAAACTCTTTATAGATTCTGGATATTAACCCTTTATCAGTTGCATAGTTTGCAAATATTTTCTCCCATTCTGCCGGCCGCCTCTTCACTTTGCTGAGTGTTTCCTTTGCAGTGCAGAAGCTTCTTAGCTTGATGTAATCCCCTTTCTCCATTTTTGCTTTTGCTGCCTGTGCTTCTATGGACTTTTCCAAAAAGTCTTTGTCTACGCCAACGTCTTACAGAATTTCCTCAATGTTTTCCTCTGGCAATTTGATGGTATCAGGTCATAGATTTAGGTCTTTGATCCATTTTGAGTGGATTTTTGTGTATGGTGTAAGGTAGGGGTCTTGTTTCCTATGTCTGCACAAGGAGATCCAGTTTTCCCAGCACCAATTCTTGAAGAGACTGTCGTTTCTCCGGGGGCTGATTTTTAGCTTCTTGGTCACAGAGTAGTTGGCTGAGATGCATGGATTGATATCTGAGGTTTCAATCTGTTCCACTGGTCTACATGCCTATTTTTGTGCCAGCACCAGGCTGCTTGGATCATAACTTCCCTGTAGTATGTCTTGAAATCTGGTACTGTGAGGCCTCTGGCATTGCTTTGTTGTTTAAGATTGTTTTAGCTTTTGGGGTCTTGTGCTTCCATATGAATTTTAGATCTGAGAAGAATATCATTGATCACTGGTATTTTGATTGGGATTGCATTGAATCTGTAAATTACTTTTGGTAGCATGGACATTTTGATGATATTAATTCTTCCAGTCTATGAATGTGGAAGGTTTTTCCATTTTTTGGTGTCTTCTATTTCTTTCTTTAATGTTTTGTAATTTTCATTGTAGAGATCAATCACCTCCTTGGTTAAATTTATTCCAAGATATTTAGATATTTTTGTAGCTATTGTAAATGGGATTGATCTTCCAAGTTCTCAGTGGAGTCTTTTAGTTCCCCTATGTATAGAATCATGTCATCTGCCAGCAGGGGTAAGTTGATTTTCTCCTTCTTGATTTGTATCCCTTTGATTTCCTTTTCTTGCCTAATAGCTCTGGCTAAAACTTCTAATGAACTTTTTAAAAAAAAAAAAAAAAAAGAATCTTGGCCGGCGCCGTGGCTCAACAGGCTAATCCTCTGCCTTGCGGCAACGGCACACTGGGTTCTAGTCCTGGTTGGGGCGCCAGATTCTGTCCCGGTTGCCCCTCTTCCAGGCCAGCTCTCTGCTGTGGCCCGGGAGTGCAGTGGAGGATGGCCCAAGTGCTTGGGCCCTTCACCCCATGGGAGACCAGGAGAAGCACCTGGCTCCTGCCATTGGATCAGCGCGGTGCACCGGCCACAGCGCGCCGACCGCGGCGGCCATTGGAGGGTGAACCAACGGCAAAAGGAAGACCTTTCTCTCTGTCTCTCTCTCACTGTGCACTCTGCCTGTCAAAAAAATTTTTAAAAAAATTTAAAAAAAGAATCTTTTTTTAAATGGAGTTAAATGAGGGGCCTTCAAAAAATTCAGGGACAATGTGTATTATAGAAAAAATCCAGACATGGATTTCAAAATATTTCACCAAATTAAACATCTCTTTATTCCACTTTTTAAAAAAAAAAGCTTTATTTATTTATTTGAAAGTCAGAGTTACACAGAGAGGAGAGGCAGAGAGAGAGCGGTCTTCTGTCCAATGGTTTACTCCCCAGATGGCCGCAACAGCCGGAGCTGTGATGATCTGAAGCCAGGAGCCAGGAGCTTCTTCCGGGTCTCTCATGTGGGTGTAGGGGCCCAAGCACTTGGGCCATCCTCCACTGCTTTCTCAGGCCATAGTAGAGAGCAGGATTGGAAGAGGAGCAGCCGGGACTTGAACCGGCGCCCAGATGAGATGCCAGCGCTTCAGGCCAGGGCGTTAACCCACTGTGCCACAGTGCCGGCCCCTTTATTCCACTTTTGCACAAACTTTCTGAAGAGCCCTTTATACTGGTGCTGAAAGTTAGGCTTCAGGTGTGTGATAAATCTGGGGACAGAGGTCAGCAACAGCTGCTAAGATTACCAGGTCAAAGGTGGACAGGGAATTTTACAAGCTGAAGGAGAGGCCACGCCTGCTGCAGGGGCGGCAGGATCCTAACATCACACAAGGGGAGATGCCCAGTCTCCCTGTGCATGCCTCTGAACAGCAGCAGTCAGCACAGAGGATCCCACAGGAGGCCTTCCTATTCAAACACAAACTCTGGCTCTGATGAAGCTCACAGACCTACAAGTAAGTTTACACCCAATACAAGGAGTAAATGGATGTGCTATAAGATGCTAATAGGATGCAAACGAAACCATATCTTCAAATACAAATGAAGACCCCAGAATTAAGGACAGAAGACAACCAAATGCAGGGGGTATATCTTATTTAGATTCTAATTCAAATATATTCATTATAAAAAGATACTGGAGGGGCTGGTGCCTTGGCTCACTTGGTTAATCCTCTGCCTGCAGCCTGGCATCCCATATGGGCGCCAGTTCTAGTCTTGGTTGCTCCTCTTCCAGTCCAGCTCTCTGCTGTGGCCTGGGAGGGCAGTGGAGGATGGCCCAGGTGCTTGGGCCCCTGCACCTGCATTGGAGACTGGGAGGAAGCTCCTGGCTCCTAGCCTCGGATCGGCACAGCACCGGCTGTGGCAGCCATTTAGGGGGTGAACCAACGGACGGAAGACCTTTCTGTCTCTCTCACTAACTCTGTCAAATAAATAAAAAAAAATTGAAAAAAAGATACTCATGGGCTAATTAGGGAAACTTGAACACGAGATGGTATTTGATACTAAGAAATTTATTTATTTTTGAAATTATTTTAAAGAAAGAGAGAGAGAGAGAGAGAACTATTGCACCCACTGGTTCACTTCTCAAATGTCTAAAATATGCACGGCGGCCCCAGGCCAAAGCCAGGAGATCTGAAGTCGGTATGGGTCTCCGAACGGGTGGCAGAAACCCAAGTACTTGGCCATGACCTGCTGCTTCCCAGTGTGTGCAGAAGCAAGACGTCGGATTGGAAGCTGTGCTGGTGCTGAGACTGGAACCAAACACAGCTAACACAGGATGTGGGTCTCCTGAGCAATGCGTTAACCACTGTGCCAAATGCCCAGCCCACTATTTTATTTTTGTTAAGAAGGGAGTCCTTATCTCCTTGAGGGGCATATAAATGAAATGATGTGATGGCTGAGGTGTTTGAAATTACCCTATGTGTGAGCATGGGTGGGGGGTGCATGCATTGACAGCTGTTGAGGCTGGGTGGGGAGTTGAGTATATGGGATTCAGCAAAATATACTGTCTGTCTCTGTACCTGTTTAAAAATCTCCATAATAAAAATGCTTTAAAATTAAAAGGCAAAAAAAAAAGTGAAGGCTTGAAAAGGGATTTAAAATAAAGTCAGCATTTTCCATAGTAACTCTAAATAAACATGGTTTTCATAACAAAATATGTAATTCGCATAAACTATGTGATTTGATTTTTAACAATTTTCAAGAGAATGAGGTATCTGATGAACAATCCCATACTCTTGACACTAACAAGCACGCACCAGAACTTGCTTGGAAATAGTGTAGTTTTGCAATCACAGCAACAGTCAGTAGTGAAAGTATTTGTTTGTGGGGCCGGCGCTGTGGCGTAACAGGTAATGCAGCCACTTGCAATGCCAGCATCCCATATGGGCATCATTTTGAGTCCCAGAGGCTCTACTTCTGATCCAGCTCTCTGCTGTGGCCTGGGAAAGCAGTAGAAGATGGCCCAAGTCCTTGGGCCTCTGCACTCGTGTGGGAGACCTGGAAGAAGCTCCTTGCTTCTGGCTTCGGATCGGCGCAGCTCTAGCTGACACAGCTAACTGGGGAGTGAACCAGCAAATGGAAGACCTTGCTCTCTCTCTCTGCCTCTCCTTCTCTCTCTGTGTAACTCTGGCTTTCAAATAAATAAGTAAATATTTAAAAAAAAAAAACAAAGTACTTATTTGTATTACCCCTTGTCCTACAGTTAGTAGGGAAAACATTTAGAGCAGTTTTCAGCAGACGAGGATTTGAGTAGAGAAACGGCTCCCGCACGCTTCAGGTGAGGACAACTGCTGCTGCTCATGACGCCACAGGAGCACACCGAGCTCAGCTGTGTCACACCTGTCACGCTGCCTGTCAGGTCCAAGGGCCACGAGAACAGTGCCCCTGCAGGGCTGACACAAATACTGGACATGCTGCTGGTGCCTCCAGAGCCAGGCACACACGCAGAGCCGTGGGTCAAGGCATCCACTGCGCCAGAGATGTCACCGAGACACAGCGCGCTGGGATGGCTCCCTCCAGCTGCACACTGCAGAAGCACTCATTGGCAATGCCCACGAGGGTCCAGTGAGGTGCGCAGGTGGCAGCCCAGATGGACACCGGTGCAGAACACATTATTGCTTGAGTCGAGTGAGGGCTGAGTGGAAGGCGTCCAACCCAGGTCCACACAACCCCAGCAGGCGGCGCTGGCTGTCACCAGGCACTGTGGCCGAGAAGGCGAGGAAGCAGGCAGTACGGCAGGGTGTCGGCAAGGGTCATGTGGCAGCTTCTTCAAATTCTGAGACGCTGTTTAAAGATAGGCACCACAAATGCTTGACTTTTTGCACACTCCACGTGCTTGAAGGGTGGGAAAGGTGCTGTCCACTTCTCATGCAAGATGACGTTGCTCGGGATGAGGATGGGGGCCGCAGCAGCGATCACAGAGTGACTGACGGCTCAGACCCACCGGTCCCGGGGTGAGCGCCCCGCCTGCCTTCCCTGTCGCGGTCCTCAGGCCTCTGCAGCAGCGGCTCTGCTTCTTTTCCACAGTGCAGAACAAAGGCTAACACGCTTTGAGCTTTGTTCTCTCGGATGTTTGACTCGCAATCAGAATCTGAAGCAAAGTGACGATGAAACCGTAGCCAGTCTAACACAGATTCTTAAAATAGTGAAGAATGATCCATCCACCCCGTGACAACCATGTTGACAAGTTCAAGCTGCCGAGGCGGTGCCTGTGGTCCCACGTGTCCCAGAAACACTGCAGTGCTTCCAGTGCCCCTGCGATGGACAAGACGCCTGGCTTCTCTGCAGACTGACCCTGTGCAGACCAGGCAGGCGTTACCTGGGCAGCGGCCCCACACGCACTACCTGGCTGGCTAACTCACGGAGAAGCACGCATGAGCAAACCAAGGGTGGAAAGGTCTGCCTGCCAGCAACCTGCTCTGGGAAAACAAGCCTCAGGCTCAGGCTCTGTCGTATCTTCCAGCCCCCCCCCCCCTTCCCCGGCCCCCACCTGTCACAAAGCACAGCGATGGAGGCGGATGACTGAGGAGATGGTCAATAAAAGCATTACTAAGAACTACCAAGAGCAAAACTTTCACATTTTTAAAAAG
Organism: Sylvilagus floridanus; assembly: GCA_949820135.1. Taxonomy (NCBI): domain Eukaryota; kingdom Metazoa; phylum Chordata; class Mammalia; order Lagomorpha; family Leporidae; genus Sylvilagus; species Sylvilagus floridanus. Next base: position 10,445,874 of record OX463244.1, on the reverse strand, counting down.
AAACTATTTATTCATATGAAGGGCTGAGCAACAGAGAGGGAGAGGAGGAGACAGAGAGAGAAAGAGAGAGAGACAGAGAGAGAGGTCTTCCATCCACTGGTTCACTCCCCAGATGGCTCCAACAGTTGGCTATGGGCCAGGCTGAAGCCACAAGCCAGAAACTCCATCCAATGGAGGTGGCAGGAACCCAACCACTTTCCCAATCCTTTCCCAGGCACATTACCAGGGAGCTAGTTTGGAAGTGGAGCAGCCAGGACTTGAACCAGTGTTCCAGCATGGGATGCTGGCATTGCAAGAGGCTGCTCGACCCACTGCCTTACAGTGCTGGCCTAAAATTTTTACCCACACTCAAGAGCAGGGTTGGACTGTCCATTTTAGACCCAATCCTGAATAGTTAACTATTCATTTCTGACGGCTGAAAGGCGGCACACTCTGCAGCTCTGCAGAAAACCTGGCTATTCTAAATCACTGCACGTGTTTCCTGAGTGTACTGAGGAGTAGACACTTGGATTTCCCGGGAAACCAGAGCATCTTCTCGAGGACAATGGCCTTGGGGTCTGAAGTCCTGGTCCAGACCGGGGCTTTGCAATAGGAGTTATGCTGCACTGGGTGGAGCAGACACCTCCTTGGATGTCAGTCTTGCCTTGTTCCAAAATCAATGACGAAGGCTCCTTTGGCTCTAGTGCTCTGAACTCAGGAAATACAAAAGGATGTGACCAGAAGGAATATAATCATGTACAACACAATTCAGCTTATGTAACTGAACAATGTGTGGCAAAGCAAGGCAAAGCTATGAACACCCATGTGTATTAATATCTATGCTAACGGAGCACTATAAAAATGCTTCACCTGAATACTAAAAATATGCTCCCAAGCAATCATAATAAAAAATCATAAAGTGCTGTTACTCTAGCTGCATGAAATTCCCATTAGGGTCACTGGAAAGTGTGAGAATGCAGAGGGATGAATGCAGGCCACTTATTCCAGGAATAGTTGGAAAATTCGGAACAAGGCCAGGATTAAGAGGGGGGGGGGGGGGAAACTCTTGCCTGACAGATGAAGCAGTGTCAGGAAGTCTAAAAACAATCTGCGTTTGATTCACAGCACAGGACTTTCCTGTAAGACGCACCCGCGTGAAAGCCGGTTTGTCCTGGGCCAAGCTTCATGCTCCAGAGTGAGTCCCGACAAAGGTGATGAAGAGATGGCTCTGCAGTGAGTCCTGCCCTGCAGGTGGCCACCAAGGTACCTCTCTGACTTCCCGGGGCAAGGAGGATGATACAGAACTCCCTTGTCGGGCACACAGATGTCCTCCGGGTAATGGTCTGATAAGCCTAGCGCTTTCAGCGCCGCACTCTGAAATGCCCTGTGTTCCAGTGGATTAAGTCAGCCGAAATACCCTGAACTGGGTCCGTGACATTCTTTTGAACGTAGCTCACATTTTCCAGCTCGCCCCGCGGGCTCTGGCTGATCGTGACTCTAAGTTGCCGTCAACCTACACGCTGCAGTTTTCAAGGTCGTTTCGCATAGACTCACTCACTGGAGCCTCTCTAAACCCTCGAGAAGACACAGCGAAGGCCTTCCTGCCGCTGCCCTCGGCGAGTTCAGATTACTTTCCCAAGGTCAAGGCTGTACACCAATGTTCACGTTCACGGCCTCTGACTCTGTTACTCAAACATTCCTCCTAGAACATGCGTAAGCTAGTCCTGGGAAAGGCACAGTTCAGGTGTGCCGGCAAGCCATCAGATAGCCATGGGTTACTAAGCATGACTCAGCACACCGGTGAGCACAGACAGGGCTTGCGCTCTGAGCTGGGAAGGGGTTCTGACTGTCAAAAACGCCTTTCCCCCACCTCAGTTTATCTTTTAACCCACAAAGTCAGATGGCAGGCAGTTTTGAGCACTCCAGCCCAGGCCCAGAATCTGCGGAAAACTAATGGAGTTTGCACGAGTCACGGCCCTAAAGGCGTTGCTGATCACAGCCGCGTGTGGGCGCCCGCTTCCATCAGGGAGAGCCCACACGGGGAGTGCCTGGGCGCTTCTGTGTGGGAGCTCAGGTTAAGGCTCCTCCTGCGCCTTTGTGTACCAAAGGATAGCATCTGAGTGTGCCTGGTGTTGCGATAACAAAACTCCTGAGGCTGAGTACCGTACATGGGAGAGACAGCTCCATGAGCTGAAGTCCAAGGGCATGAGTCTGGTGAGGGCCTCATGCTGCTAAGCAGAAGGGCAAGCAGGGGTGTGCGGAAGAGACCAAGCACCCAAGAGGGGTGGTCTGGCTTCCTAGCAGCCAGCTCTCCTGCTAACTAACCCAGTAAGAATTAACTCAGCCTCATGAGGCATTAACCCCGTTCCACCTTCAACACTGTTACGCTGGACATGGAATTTCGACCTGAGTTTTAAAGGGGACAAACTATGTCCGCATCAGAGCAGGTACCAACCCAGTCTTCCGTAAGAACACAAAGGCACAGATTCCTTTGTCATTTCTCTGTCTCTCACACTTAGAACCAAGAGGTAATAGAGAATAAAAATAAAAGTCAAGGGGGAAAAAAAAAAACCAGAAGCCAACAATGCATGCCCATACTGATATCCTTCTCAAGGTTGTTGACTTCTGTGGGGCATCCGTTTCCTGGAAAACATCTTTACAAAAGGAAGATTGCTGGAAACTTTGAAATGATGAAAACAGGGCTTTATAATGGAAACTGTTTTGCAATTCCTTAATAATTTCAGTACTTAATATAATAATTTAGGACGTACCAGAATTGGTTGAAGTGACAACAAAAGAAAATGATGTGCTAAAAATCGGAAATATAGACCCGATTTCACAAAGACATCAGAAGGACAATGCATCTGTTTAGGAAGGACAGTGGGAGCCTGGGGGGAAGCTAACGGAGAATTAGTGGTGAAATAAAGAAACCAGAAAGGGCAATGCCCAGTATAGCTGCGCTGGCTCCACTGTCTACAGACAAAGGCTGTGTTGAAATCACGAGCCCTGGAAACAGGATGAAAGTCCCCCATCTATGTAGTTTTCTCCAGTGCACGGAAACATATTTTTTTTTTTGGTAAGTAGTTACTTTAAAACTTTTATTTTTAGTATAAAGAAAAATGATCCCCAAAGTGTGCTTGCAAAGCCACACTTGGACTACTTTTGATGCCAGCACCACTGATCTGCCTGCATGTCCTGTTTATGTTAAATACTACTCTAATGCTCTCTCCATAAACAAAACCCATCTGAGCGAGCTGCAGCCTCCTCCAAGAGCTAAACCCAGTGTGGCTAGTTTCATATGACTGGTGTGAAAACTGGAAAGCGGAATGCAAAAGCCAGCACTTTCTGGAAAGTGATGACCCCTTTCTGGATTATTTTACACAAAAATGAGTTACCTTAGTAATCTGAAGTGAAAACGTGGGAAGCCAAAAACATGAATCCATACACACTTGCCAGTGCCGACAGAACTTGAATTTTAACCCAAAGAAGCTCTGTCAATGTGGGTCCACTTGCCCGGCAGGCTCCTGTCCACCTTATTTTCCAACGGTGCACAACATTCAGGGATTGGGCTCCTTAAAGGCTTGGAGGACCTGTCCCTTCTAATTCAAAGTCTCCCGGGAAATCCCAGGTCATGTCACTCCAGTGCACTAGGGCCACACTCAACTGTACTTTCTGAAATGGGGCTGCAGTCACTGCAGTGGGGCATGGCCATGCAGGGCAAACACTGCGAGAAGATCTGACTGCGTGCTCTGTGCATTCCACTAGGCAAACGTAGCAACAATCGGCTGGCTCTGCTTCTCGCAGGATCACACTGTGGCTAAATAGCAACCAAGTTTCAGGGAGGACTGATTTACTCTGTAGTCAAAAGTTTCATTCTTTAGTCCCGGTGGGGGGCGCCTGATTCTGTCCCGGTTGCCCCTCTTCCAGGCCAGCTCTCTGCTGTGGCCCGGGAGTGCAGTGGAGGATGGCCCAGGTGCTTGGGCCCTGCACCCCATGGGAGACCAGGAAAAGCACCTGGCACCTGGCTCCTGCCATCGGATGAGCGCAGTGCGCCGGCCGCAGCGCGCCAGCCGCGGCGGCCATTGGAGGGTGAACCAACGGCAAAGGAAGACCATTCTCTCTGTCTCTCTCTCACTGTCCACTCTGCCTGTCCAAAAAAAAAAAAAAGTTTCATTCTTATATCCTAGAAATTCAAAGGAGAGTCGGCCCACCATATCTGTGGGTTCCACGTCTATACAGTCAACCAAAGATCAAAAATCTCTGGGAGAGAAGAAATTTGTACCAAGTTTGTGCAGACCCAATTTTTAATGGTCACAATTCCCCAAGAATGCAGCATACCAACCACCCACACAGCACCTGCGTTCTGCCGGGTACTGCAAGCCATCTAGAGGGGATGGAAAGTGTGTGGGGGAGGATGTGTGTAGGTCAGACACGAATACTTTGCCATGCTCCGTGTGGGACTTGAACATCCTTGGATTTTGGTAGTCCTGCCGGGAGGGGTCCCCCATGGACGGCGAGGAACCACTGTACCCTACATCCCATCCCCTGCCTTGCCTTGGAAGGACTAGGTGAGCAGAAGGCCACTTCACTTATATCAGCTTTTAGAAACAAAACATGCTGTGCCCTCCTAGTGTACAACTTCATTTGGGGCCAATACAGATGGAGTATTTTTGAGTTAAAATTCAAGATTTAGGCCGGCGCCGCGGCTCAATAGGCTAATCCTCCGCCTTGCAGCGCCGGCACACCAGGTTCTAGTCCTGGTCAGGGCACCGGATTCTGTCCCGGTTGCCCCCTTCCAGGCCAGCTCTCTACTGCGGCCAGGGAGTGCAGTGGAGGATGGCCCAAGTGCTTGGGCCCTGCACCCCATGGGAGACCAGGAGAAGCACCTGGTTCCTGGCTTCGGTCAGCGCGGTGCGGCCATTGGAGGGTGAACCAACGGCAAAGGAAGACCTTTCTCTCTGTCTCTGTCTCTCACTGTGCACTCTGCCTGTCAAAAAAAAAAAAAAAAATTCAAGATTTACTGACATTAATACTGAGAAATGGCTCAGCTTTTCTGGAAAACCATTTGGCAATATGCAACAATATTTATAAAGGGTACAAAGTGCATGTGGAGAAATTAATTCCTACACTTAAAAAGATAAATTTTATAAAGATATATAAAGAATGCTGCTTATGACAGAAAAATATCCGGGAAAATGAAGCAAAATGGGGACCCTGTTTTCCACAAGAACAGCTACTGAGGGCTTGTTTTATCAAGCCTGAAAAGGTTCCCAGAACCTTCAAGAGCTCACCAATGGTAGGCAAGCATGAACAGACTTCTAGAACCTTCTAAGCTGAAAGGAGCTCACCAATAGCAGGGAGGCACAAAAACTTTCCAGAACCTTCTAGAACTGCACGGAGCTCACTAATGGCAGGGAAGTGTGAAAAGCCTTCTAGAACCTTCTAAACGGAATGCAGTCAATCCGGTGGGGAGGCATGGAAAGGCTTCTGGAACCTTCCAGAATGGAGTGAGGCAGGGAGGATCACAGGGCAGAGAATGGATATGAAATGAGGCCCAATAGTCAAGCGAACACTGTTCTGTGACGCCGCTGGGAGGAATGAGGTGAGGCTGTGACTTGGAAGACCACCCTAGGCGCTCGCAGAGCTCGACCTGAAAGGGGAGCAGGGTGGAGGCTGGGACAGACAGCCAGGGAGGTAGAGAGGTGAGGAGGAGAGGCGTGCAGGGCCGCGCTTGGCATAAAAGCAGAACATCATCACAGTTCAGAGCTTTGGCCATGAAAAAGGAGGGCTTGGGCAGCGGAAAAGATTTAAAGGAAATTTGGAGTAGTGCAAACCTAGTATGATGCTTGATTTTTTATGGAAAGAAGCCTCCTAATAAGACGTACACATACCTATATTTTAAATCCCCCGAGGGGTGGGCGTTGTAGTACAGTGTGTTGGCCTACTGTCTGGGATGCCCACCTCCCATGTCAGAGTGCCTGGTTCAGGTCCCACTTCCTCCTCTTTGATCCAGCTCCCTGCCAATGCACCTGGGAGGCGGGGGATGACGGTCCAGTACTTGGGCCCCTGCCACTAGGATGTGAGAGACCAGGATGGAATTCCTGACTCCTGGCTTCAGCCTGGCCCAGTACCAGCTGGTGAAGGGGGAGTGAACCAGTGGGTGGAACACTATGATCTCACTCTGTTTATCACCCTGCCTTTCAAATAAATACATTTTTTAAAAAATTCCAAGCTTGACATCTGTTATTTAAGATAACTGCCTTAAGTGTGTCTGTGGACGTGGCGGGGGTGGGGGGCAGTCTGCCACAAGGCAAGAACAGAAGCTACAGGAAGCTTCTAGGAGCTCTCACAGCGATCCGTCAGAAAGTGTCTGTTGGGATTTATGGACTTCGGTGGCACGTCTTTTTGTTCTGCTTCTTTTGAAAAGTTCATGATTTTTAAAGATTTATTTATTTATTTTTATTGAAAGAGAGTTACAGAGAGAGAGAGAGAGAGAGAGCTCTTCCACCCACTGGTTCACTCCCCAAATGGCCTCAATAGCCAGAGTTGAGCCAATCTGAAGCCAGGAGCCAGAAGCCAGGAGCCAGAGCTTCTTCTGGGTCTCCCATGTGGGTGCAGGGACCCAAGCACTTGGGCCATCCTCTGCTGCTTTCCCAGGTGCATTATTAGCAGGCAGCTGGATTGGAAGTGGAGCATCTGGGACTCGAACCAACACCAATGTGGGATGACCTGCTCTGTAGGCCAGGGCTTTAACCCACTGTGCCGCAGCACCAGTCCCCCAGCAGTTCTTTTTTACTACAGTATGTTTATGGGCTGTCATGAGTGGAACCAAAACAGAACACAGGTCTTCCTCGTGGATGGCTGGAAAGCACAGGTGCAAAACACTTGCAGGCCTGCTGGGCTCGGGCTGAGGGCCCTCACAGAGCAGCTGCTGGGGCCTCCAACCCCATCCTTCACCCCAGGACGGGGCTGCCGCTCCAGGACACGCTGGCTGGGTGCTGCAGCTCGCTGCACCTGTCTCGCTTTGCCATTTATATATTCCAGATCTCTCATGTGGAGATAATCCGAGTGACAGAGGTGGTTTCCTATGTCTCTCATATACTCAGGCCCAAATCCCACTTGACGGATAAATGCACAGAGCAGGCTTATCTCCGAGAATCGCGGCTGTTGGCAGATCTGGGTGGTGATGCACCAGCTCCTGCTGGGATGCGAGTCTCCCGCACAGGCCCTGAGCTGCAGCACACCGCATCCCGTGGAAGGAAGATGCCCACGTGCACTGTGTTGGCAGTTCAGGAGTCTGCTGCTGCCTAGGCTCACGCCTATCAGCCCCACAATCAGAATTCAGCCCTTGGGCCACACTTTTCCGTGTTCACGGCACAAAGGTGAACCACAGGCGCTCTGTGCAATTCCTCCCCCCCACCCCCAAGTCCATCCGGTCTTTGCTTCATAATTAGATGAGCTCTTGGCGCTTGAACTCAAATGCGCTTTATTTTTGCAACGGACTTGGGACCCTCAATTTTCCGACTTGGCAGTGAAGTGAAGTGGTAAGCTGGAGTCTGGAGAGCCAGGTCTGCTGGTGAGAGGCGGCAGCGATGCCCTGAGCCGGGATGCCCTGCCCCTTTCCTGATGCCCACAGTGAACGGACTCTGTGGACAAGCGTCTTGACACCGGCTGGGATCATCATAAATCCAGAGACTGGGCCTCAAACAAACAGCCTATTTCCTTTTAGTTATTTAAAAATACTCTCACACAAACACTGACAAACCAATGTCACCTTTTTCCTGTGGACTCTTCCCCTTACTGTAGCCTAGATTAGATCCCAGGGGAAAGAACCTCGTGAGCTTAGGCGGGAAGCCGGGCCCTAGCCCCGAGCCCTGCTTGGAGTCTCAGCGGGGAAAAACCCTTGGACGGAGCTTCTAGGATGGGGGGTGGGGTGGGGCAAGGAGAGCAAGGGAGAGCTGCTCACTCGGGGGGCCAGCAGCCATGCTAGGTGCCCACCCACGGAATAAAGAAGATAAGTGCATTTTGGTGCAAAACATCTCGAAATCCACACATACAAGGGGGCCTTCAAAATGTTAATGGTAAATGTACACCATGACAAACCTATGTGTGGATTCTAAAGGTTTTTTTCTTTTTGGATTAAAAACTTATCTTTTAATTCTATTTCTCCATGAACTTTTTTTTTAAGGACCCACAGATGTTGTCTCCTTGATTTTCTCATCTTGGTTACGGGGAAGGCGACATTTCTATTCCACAGATGAACAAATCATCTTGAGGCGGCTAGGGATCTCGCCCGGGGTCATCAGTTAATTCCCTTCTGGAGCCAGGCCTTGAATGCCAAGAACAGGAGACTCAGTGCAAGACCCACTCTGAGGGTCTCAGATGAGGGTGGGTGGAGACAGGGAGCTGGAGGAGGGGGTGGGTGGTGAAGATGATGGAGGGGGGAGTATGTTCTGCTACTTCTCCGACAAGCCTGTAGCATTGCCCACCCCAGACGAAAGTTAAGGAGACAGAGGGTGGGAAGCAGGGGGCCTATGCCCATGCCTGCTGGGCAAGCTGTCAAGTATGTGGGTTGCCTGCAGAAATTTTAAAACCAGTCAATCTAAAGGATGCTAGACAGTAATAAAAGACCCTTCTCTTCCTAAAAGTGCAGAGTTTAAAATATTTGTTATCAGTAAAATGTGACCTAGAGAAAATAAGAGAGAATTAACAACTAAGAAGAAACAACAAAAAAGAAAGCTTATTTTGCACAACGGTACTCCAGAAGACTATGTGACTGGCTTCTGCATCCATAACTTTAAGGACCCACAGTGCACAAAGTCTGCATGAAAATAGCATCCTCAGAACCAGATGTAAGCGACAAGATCTAGGCAATGTGAGTTAGGACTATAAAGCATTGATGTCTTCCATGAGCAGACACCATTAAAACAGAGTGTGCTGTGCACCTGCTCCATGCTGGAGGGGACCTGTGACGTCGCCTTCACCACCAGCATATATCCTGATGAGACATCTCTGTCTTTTCATGATGGTGCATTTTGTATTGAACACTTCTTAAAATAATTATTCATTTGAAAGCAGAGTTAGAGAGAGAGAGAGAGAGAGAGAGAGAGAAGAGAGAGAAGAGAGAGAAAAAGAGAGAGAGAGAGAGAAGAGAAATCGTCATCAGCTGGTTCACTCCCCAAATGCCACAACAGCCATGCTGGGCTAGGCTGAAGCCAGGAGACTGGAACTCTATCCAGGTCTCCCACGTGGGTGGGGTGGCAGGGGCCCAAGCGCTTGCATCATCTTTGGCTGCTTTCCCAGGCACACCAGCTGGGAGCTGGATAGGAAGTGGAACAGCCAGGATGTGAACCAGCTCCTATATGGGGTGCTGGTGTTGCAGGCATCCAATGCACCACACTGCCAGTCTCTCTTTGAACACTTGAAACCAAAACATAGTACACAGAGTTTACGGTGAGCCCAGTAACACTACTGTGAACCAGAAAGAGCATGCAGCAAGAACCCAAATCCAGTTTTCTCCTGCTGCACTTGGTGAACTTGCTTCCAGGACAGTGTGAGGAGAAGAGCTGCAACCGGTCTCTGCCCAGCGCTAGAAAGATGACTTTGTATGAAATACCTTTACCAGACTCCTTTCCCCAGTCGCACACTCAAGCAAGCTGCAGACTTTAACACGCTCACAAAAGTCAGTGATGACGAAGACGAGCAAAAACGACCTCTGGCTCAGAGGGAAGCTGCTTCATTGCTCGCAGCACATGCAAAGTGCCAGAACGTTCTGTGCTTTTCTGACACAGTTGCTAAATTATCCTGGGGAGAGGAGGGGATCACCACTTAAAAATCCATTACACACATTCCCTAAAAATTAAGTTACAGCCCTCTCTCAAAAACAGGTGTTATGTTAAAACACGAATGTTCATTTAATGAAAGAAATCACGTTTTCCTAATAGCGCCGATCAATCCTCTTTCAATTAGAACTACACAGAGAATGCAGATAGTGACTTTAAAATGAATCACTAAGACAATTCATCCAATTTGGCAAATTACAACAAACTGACTTTACTCACAGGCCTGTCAAGGGCCTGAGTTAATCATCACTAACGTGATTAATTGGTGACTGAGAAAAGGCAGAGAGTGATCATCTTGTTACAAAGATAGTCTGTTCATCACCACAGACACACGGTATCCACAGGGGCCTGGTTCCAGGAACCCCCTAGGATGCCCAGATCCATGGATGCTCAAGTCCCTTCCACAGCACAGAACCTGCTGTATCCCCCTCCAAACTTCACAGAATTTCTACATTGCTTATAGTATCTAATCAACATAAAGACCCAGTAAATGCCACATAAACAGTTGCTCTATTGAATTGCTTAGGGGATAATGACAATAAGGGGAATGTTCTAATATTAATTTTTTAAATTAAGATTTAATTATTTACTTGAAAGTCGGAGTTACACAGAGAGAGGAGAGGCAGAGAGAGAGAGAGAGAGAGAGAGAGAGAGAGAGAGAGAGAGGGAGGTAGGTCTTCTATCCGCTGGTTTCACTCCCCAGTTGGCCGCAACAGCCAGAGCTGAGCCAATCTGAAGCCAGGAGCCAGGAGCTTCTTCTGAGTCTCCCACATGGGTGCAGGGGCCCAAGGACTTGGGTCATCTTCCACTGCTTTCCCAGGCCATAGCAGAGAGCAGGATCAGAAGTGGAGCAGGCAGGATTTGAATACCCATTCAACATGGGACGCCGGCACTGCAGGTGGCGGCTTCACCTGCTACATCACAGTGCCAGCCCCTTTAATACCTTCAATCCAGGGGGCTGGCATTGTGGCATAGGGGTAAAGCTGCCGCCTGCAACAATGGTACCCTATAAGGGCACTGGTTTGTGTCTTGGCTGCTCCACTTCCAATCCAGCTCCCTGATGGTAGCTTGGGAAAAGCGGCAGAGATGGCCTAAGTGCTTGGGCCCCAGCCACCCACATGGGAGATCCAGACGAGGCTGCTGGCTCCTGGCTTCAGTCTGACTCAGCTCTGGCTGTTGTGACCACTTAGGGAGTAACAAGCAGATGGAAGACATATCTCTCTCCCTCACTCTCTCTCCTCTGTAACTCTGACTCTCAAATAAATAAATAAATCTTTAAAAATATTTCAACCCATAGTTGGCTGCATCTACAGAAGTGGAAACTGCCCATTGTATCCGGCTGCTCTGGGGCTCTTGAAGGCATTTAGCACAGCAGGCTGGAAAATCTGCAGAATTCACCTGTACTTTTATCTCCAGGATGTGCTGCGCTGTGGGACTACAACACCAGCGGGGAGCTCTTGGAGGGCTGAGAGATGCTGTAAGAACCCAAGGGAAAGAGGCCTCAGATGAAACACGCCCTCGGCTGGCTCTGTGCATCGCGGGGAAGAGCCAGGACATCAGAGGTCTGGGTTCAGTCGCACGCCTGCTGGGTCCAGGGCTCACCGCTTCCTGGCTGGGAGAGAGATCACAGTGAAGGGGACAGGGAGGCCGGCTGCAGCTCTGCCCCTCCACACCCTCCGTCTTGCCTGGTTTTCTGAACAATAAAATCGGGGGAAATCCTAGGGGCCAGGGAAGATGGCACGGGAGCCAAGTGGGCTGCCGGGCTGACCCCTGCCTCACCATGCGGAAGCTCCAACTCGGCTCTGCCCGTGTGTCGGGGTCAGCGGCATAATTCACTTTCAAAAGATGCTTCATTCAGAACAAGAAAAAGCAAAAACGAAGCCATTTTCCAAACGACCAGCTTGCAGAGTTCTCGTGTCTCAGCACCACCCTTCTGCACTTGAGGAGGCGGCTGACCCGGGGCCTGCCTGGACTCTGCTCCCAGACCCAAGCACATGTCAGCTGGCACTTGTGCGTGCGACACGAGAGTGCACTCTGGGGCAAGGCTGAGTTTTACAGCAGGGATCCAAAGGTGCGTTTAGAAAACTGGCTTGATGACATGATTTTGCAGCAAGGACCCTCGAGTGGGACAAAAGGTTCCAACGTCTTCCTTTTCCCTGTGGATAAAGTCAAGACTACTGAGCTGGGCTGTCACATCAGCCACCCGAGATGGCAACAGTCCGCCTTGACTGCATCCCTCATCCACGCACTGCGCCATGCGTGCTTGGCCACATGTCAGGCCTGCGTTTAGCCCCTGGCTATGTAAAGCCCTGGATGCAGGCCCACTGGTCCCAGCTCAGACACACCCTGTAAACCTTCAGGTGGTCATCTCGGCTCCGGGCTCCCTCCACAGAGGTCTCCTGTCTTTCTCTAACCCCAAGGTTTCCGTCTAAGTCAGCGACCTCACCTTCTACCTCGTAAGGCTTGTGTGTGACTTATGTTCCCTTCCCTTTGTACTACAATTTTCTCCCGCATCCCAACTCCTTCCGGCTCCTTCTCTATTGTGCCAAGGAGAAGGGCTCCTCCTCCTCCCCAAAGACAAAGCCTTCTTCTGTTCTCTCAGTCCACCTTCCTCCTGCCTCACCCAGGCCTTACTTCATCGTGTAATTACCCCTACCTATAATTTCTGTTACGGCTGTCACAATACACATTGCTCTCTGAATTCACAGCAAATCGTCAAAACTACCTATGTCACAGAAACACATAAGGCAGGAACTATAAGAGATATGGAATAGCAATCTAGGAAGCCCACAAAGAACATAAATATACAAAAGGGATGAACTTAAGGACGGCCTAAAGTAAATAAATAAAACCCGTCTTATCTAAGGTGATGAGTCTCCACGTGGAAGAGTAGAGCACCATGAACAGAGACCACAGGCCGACACGACCACTGAACGGCTCAGAACACCAAGGATGTAGCCGGGAGCGCGAGTCGAGCTGACACCTGCCCCTGCAGCAGCCAGGTTGGGGGCTGGACAAGAGTTTTCCCTAATGAAGTTGTGAGAACACGACGCTCACTGGCGAGTTCTACGTGAGGGTGCACTCACACATCTTATGGTGTCTTCAGGAGAGGTGGATGCTGTGGCTCCGTGGCTCAAGCTGCCACTTGGGACGCCCACATCCCGTTATCAGGAGTGCTTGGTTTCAGTCCTGGCTACTCTGCTTCCTGCGAACAGGAGTGAACCAGTGGATGGAAGATTCTCTCTCTCTCTCGAGTCCTGGCTATTCTGCTTCCTGCGAACAGGAGTGAACCAGTGGATGGAAGAACGAGCACCCCTATGGGATGCCAGCGCCAGAGGCCGTGGCTGAACCCATTCCTCCATGGTGCTGTCCCGAACGGGAATGTCACTGAGTAAAGCACAGGACACATGGAAAAGACAGACAGTAGAGACTCTAAGCAAAATAAGTAAACGAGTGAACGTGCTCTTTGAGAACGCTGGATCCCGCTGCGAGGTAAAGCGGGGCACGCCGCGGTTTCCAGCAGCCGTGCACAGGAGCACCTGTTCACTGCTGATGCCAAAGACGCTTGCTTCCAGCCCCTGCCGGGCGGGAGCTGGGCTGGCTCAGAAGGGACCCGAGCCTCACCTGGTTGGTGCTCAGCCCAGCACTGGGGACTGCTTTGACGGCTCCGAGAATGTAAACTGTACTCACTGACTTTCAGGTTTTTGAGTCAAATTACGATGCAACGAGGACGGTGGTTATAGCACGGTGGAAGTGTTAACCGTGTGGGTGTAAAAGTGCAGCTGGCAGAGGTGGGACTGGCCAGGCAGAAAGAAGTCGAGAAGCAAGGTGGAAGCTCACACTGCCCAGCCCTGAGGTCGCCTGCTGACATCGGTCCACTCACATCAACGGCGCCTTCAAACAGGTCCTTGGCTCCCTCTCCCCACGGCTGGCTCAGGGGCTTCCGAGAGTGTGGCCACAGAGAGCCTTGCTCTGCTGCAGCTGCCCGGGGCGTCACTGCCATGAGCCCCCAGCGGTCTCTGCTATGGTTTGGACAAGGGTTGAGTGTCTCCCAAGCCTTTGTGGGTAGGAGTTTAACCTAGCTGTGGTGTCTAAAGGTGAGGTCTTTGGGTGGGAGCCCCATGACTTTATGAGAAGGGCGGGGGAGGGGAGCAGACCAGAGGGGAGAGGGAGAGGCAGAGACCAACCAAAAGAGACATGGATGTATACATGTGAGAGACATGGATGTGCACATGTGTGTTCGTGTCTCTGCCATGTGTTGCTCTGCGCCCCTCAAGACTGCCTGTGAGGAGACTGGCACCAGATAAGGCCCCAGACTTTGTACCTCCTGAACCATGACACCAAATAAACTCCTCTGGATAAAGCAGCCTGTCTCGGGTATTTCACTACAGTGATGACAACCAGACTACCACAGCCCTGAGAGGCCCGGCCTGCCCCTCAGTGGGCAAAGTGAGCTTCACAGGAGAGCAGACACGCCTTCCTCTCCTTCCCATCTGGAGCTGCTACACCTGGGTCCCGTGCCAGTAGCAGCATCCCTCGTGCCCCGGTCCTCCACCACGTCTTGCAACCCTCTGGCCTCCTGCATTTCGAGAGCGTCTCCCACAGACCACATGCTTTGGCCGAGCAGGTCTTGCTCTGAAGCTGAGCCCACCCAGAAGACATTCACACCTAGAGCCCAAGACTGCAGGCCCGGGAGTGGGAGAGGAAGAACAAGGAGAGTAAATGTGCTTTTGAAAGGCCTTTACCATGGAAAGAGTGGTGACTGGGACTTCCTGACCACAATTCCACTCATCGGAAAGACACACGGAAAAATCCTCTATCTGATCCCTGGGATCAGCCGAGTCAGCGGTGGTGAAGTGGTGACCCTGCAGGTGACAAGCAGCCTTGCACACACCCCTCAGGACACCTCGGGGCCGGGCGTTAGTTTACCCACAAGCAAATAAGCTCAGAGAGCTGGAGCAGCCGACCCAGGCTGGGGCCACACTGCGCTTTGGGTTCTTTCCGTCACACCGACGGGATCATTACTCCCAGTTGCTCTGAGTGAACCCGCACGGAGCCAGGCTCCCGTGGCAGTCTCCAGGCACCCCGAATGTGTGGCCGGAGAAGAAACGGCATAGGCAGGACAGCTTGGGAAGACGGGGATTCGGTCCCGGAGCTCGACCACGCATGTTCCCTGGGGTGGCGGCTCAGGTACCACCGTGATAACACTCCATAACTGTCCTTCCAGGTCTTCCTTCTGCTTCCCAACACCACGCCGGGGTTTTGCAGTGTCCTTGCCAGGCACATGCGACACCTTACTGCCGGGGCCCCGCGGGCTCACACCTGAACCACCCGCGCTGGGGGCAGCGCCTTCCCCCTGAGTTGGGAGAGTTAAGAGTTGGGGCCCCTCCAAGGTCACGGCTCTGATGGCTTCTGGAGAGGCCGCGACAGGGCATGGAGGGCCCCTGGGACACCTCCCGGCTCAGACACAAGCCCACCTGCTGGAGGCTGCTCTCTAGGCTCAGTGGTGTGTTCTTTTCCCTTTAAATCCATCTGAGATCATCTTGTGTGCTCTTGGGACAGACAAGAACTTTGTTAAAATCCAAACCAAGACAAGTTGGCGTCTTTTGGAAGGAAGCAGTTGGGGACAATGCACAGGTGGGGAGAAGCCTGCCTGTTTTGGTAAACAGACGTGGATGTTTCCAAGGTTCAGCAGGGCGGAGGTTCCAGGAAATCCATGAAGGGCTCAGGCAGCCCAAAGAGCGGGGAGAAGACCCAGAGGGACCTGGTGGACAAGGCTCTCTCCTTCAGGTCAGCTGTACGGCTTGGTTTCTGAAGCCATTTGCTAACTCCTTCACTCGCTCATCACACGCATTAACAGCATACGGGGCATGGGAAGTGGCCGGGCTAGAGCTGGCTGTTCCAGAAGGTGAGAGGTAGCTGAGAGTTTGAGTCATACCTGTCCTGAAGAGGTGGGACAGAGACACAGGCAGGAGCCACAGGAAAGGCCTAAAGTACAGAGGAGGCAGTTTGACCTTTGACAATGGACATGCGCCGGGGAGTCTTGAAAAGCAGGGTCGCGAGATGAATACTCAGATTTCTAAAACGGTCACTCAGGTGGCAGCCCAGAGGGGCCCCTGGAGGGTGCCAGAGTCAGACCGCGCGAAAGGAGACGGAACAGCGGCCGGAAAGTGGAAACAGATCGGAAACCTTCAGATACAAATTCCACAGACGTCTGGGCTGAAACGAGGGGGTGAGAGGAGGCGCCCACGCCATCTCCCCAGTTTCTGGCATGAAGTGCTCAGCGACTGGGAGAGGCCACAGAGGACGTTCAGGGACGTAGACAACCGCTTGGTTCTGGACTCATAGCTTGAAGGCCTGGTGGGGGAAAGGGGATCCATGAGAAGGATGGACAGCCGAACGTGGAGCTCCCCAGAAAGGTGCGGACATGTTGGCCAACCTGCAGGACAAGGATAAGGAGGTCCAGGGACCACCAACAGGGAGCGGTCATTCCCAAGCGTGGAGGAGCAAATGCGTGGCAGGGAAATGGGATATTCCATCTGCTCCCTGGCTCTCGCATCTCTGTCCTCCCAACCAAACACGTGCAGCTTGGGCAAGCAAATGAGGCCTGCATACGGAGGCCTACATGGAGCCATGCGATCTGGAAATTGAACCCCCACCTTGCTGACCTAGAATCAGGTGAGAATTTGAGACTGAGAACCTTCAGGAAGAGGAGCGATGGAGGAAACATCAGAATTGTCTCATAGGAGGACACCAAGAAAGGCTGTCTGACCACAGGTAAGTATTTGGACCCCCTAGGTGGCTGAGACGCCACCCTGAACCTGGTCGCCTGTGAGCAGGAGCCCCAGGCAGGCAGGGGTCACGGGCAGCAGATCAGAGTGGACAGCCAGTTCTCACACTGGGCCAAGGCCAGACGTCCGCTCTGGGATCCGTGGCTCCAGAGAGAAGGGAAGGCTTTTGTGGATGCCCCCAAAGAAGTCGTCCGAAGGCTTGTGGGAGGAATCTCCCCAATCCCATGAGTCCTCTGAGACCTCCTCCTGGCACGGCACCAGGTGGCACTGAGTACAGTGCCTTAGCCTTAGGTCCCCTCCTGGCCTCACCGTCCCATTAGGTGCTCACTGATGCGTGATCCCCAGCTGGGTGACCCCGGCCAGGTCATTCAGCCTTTGGGCTCCTGGTTCCTCCCCTGAACAACACCAAACCCAAGGAGCAGACACACAAACCCAGCCGGCGCAAAAGGAAGGGGCTCTACTCGGTGATTCCAGTGGGTCCCAGACTTTCAGGCTGGCTGCTTAGGTTCCTGGGGAGTTCGTCACAAATGCAATGTTCAAGGTACAGTGTGCAGATCTTTGACCCTGAGCCTGGGGCAAGACAAGTGCACGGGACCTTTAATGAGCTCTCCAGATGATCCTGATGAACAGTCAGAGTAGGGAACCACTGGCTTAGATGATGACTGAAGTTGCTTCCAGCTCTTACAACTCAATGCAAAGCTTTAACAAATGTTCACAACCAATTCAGTGAGTGTGCCCCAAAACCCATGCAGACATCGTTTAGGCTTGCTGACGAGTAACTCTTCTGCCTCAAAGAAAACAAAGCAAGACAAATTGGTCAGGGGACCTAAAATAGACCCATCGCCTACTCCGTGAATAAGTCTGCTAAAACCGAAACAGACACCCACCTAGAAGAGGGCAGGCCCAGGGACACAGCCTCTAATTCCATCTGGGCCAGGGGTTTGCAACTGGGTCCAGGGCAGCAGGGTTCCCCCCTGTCTCTTTTCTTCTGCTCTGCTGATGGAAATCACCACGGCATGCTGGGAGAAGAACTCACATGGGGTATGCTCCCACTGACACTGGGGGGCCAGGGCATAGGGGACGAGTGTCACCTCCATCACCATTGGACCCCCACGTGTCTGCACCAAGATGAACTCAAATGCTCAAAGGGAAAAGGTTCCCAGACCAAGTGTTCCCAAAAGGATCATGGGGGAGGAGCACGTGTTTTGCTTCCAGACTAAGGCGAGTCCAGCTTGTCACCATCAAGAGCTATCTTATCTGCCCCGGCCGGCGCTGGGGGCGGAGGCAGTCCACACCACCGGTCAGCAGTTGCAACTTCCTTTAGCTAAACCTGCTGGCACTCGGGCCTGACAGCACGCAGGGTCAGAGCGATGGAAAGAATGACAGGGTGTCCTTCCACCTTCCTGAGGCCTGCTGATACGGAAACCGGCTGGCGCGGGCGGTGCTGGAAACTCTGAATCCCTCCCCGCTCAGGCTGGATGACCGAGGAATAATGAGAGCGGGCGCGTGCTGAAATATCACAGCAGCTCACTAGACTGCAGCACGTCCTGCGGGCTCCAGGTGCGATCTGCTGCAGCCCGCGGCGGCTTGCAAAGGCAGGCACGGGGCTGGCTTCTTAGGAGAGCCGTGTCTGGGGACTTCCACAAGCGTGCCCAGGCCGGCTCCTCGCCTTGCTGCCCACACACCGTGACCCTTGGAGGTGTGTAGTCTTTACCTCCCTCTGTGGGTGAGGGTGTCTGTCCAGCACCAGGGACCCAACCACCAGGCCCCGTGGGTCTGACCCTGGGGACCTGCACACTGCTTACCACTGGGGCTATGTTCCATGCACCCTGCATATACACACACTGGAAGTCAGGAGGAAACACAGGGAGGCAAGCCATGCGGGGGAGGCTTGTGAACAGGGACTGGGAAGCAGGGAGGAGGGGGAGGAGGAGGGGGAGGAGGAGGGGGAGGAGGAGAAGGAGGAGGAGGGGGAGGAGGGGGAGGAGGGGGACAGTTTTGGGGAAAAACTTTGAAAGTGTCCTTTAGACAGGCGCTGGGAGAAGAGCCAGAAAAAAACCCGAGCGCTGAGCAGTGAGATCGAGAACCTTCTAGACAGGGACCAGGGCTGCTCTAGAGCCACCTCTGTATGGGAAGGAGCGCCTGAGACCACCTTCTAGGCCAGGGCGCGTGCACATCCCTAATGGCTGTTTTTGTTTTAGAAATGAGATCGGGGCTCATGCTAACATACCGCTATGGCTCACTTGACCGGCCATCAGCCAGTCCCATCCCACAGGCTCCAGGCAGGACGTGCTGCAGCCCCAGAGGCAGCTGGCGACCCAGGACCTGCTGGGAGGGTCATCTGTCCCAGTGTCCTGGCCAAATCAGGGTCCCAAACAATGAACGGCTGTTACTCCTCAAGACCATTTTATCTAGAAAGTCTTCCCTTCCCTTGTACTTGGAAGGATTCCTCAAATCAAAGAACAGGAGTGAGAGGAAGATGTGGGGAGGGCAGGAGGAGGAACGGGGAGGAGGAGGAGAGGGGAGAGGAAAAGGAGGACATTCCAACGTACTACCCCCAACTCTCCTCCTGCCTCTACTAAATTCCAGTCAAATGCAAAAGCAAAACGGCAGCCATCTGAGAGGTCAAGGCCAACACACTCAAGCAAGCAAATCACTAAGAAGGAGAAGCCTCTACGGCTTACAGGCAGCCTCAGCCTGGGGTGGGCAGAGAGGCAGGTGACACGGGGTGCCTCCCAGCTCTGCTGCACTCTTGCAAAGCCCTTAGGTTGCAAAAGCAGGGGCCAGCCTGCCTGAGAGCCCCAGCTCTGGACTTGCTAGCAGGATGCCAAGAAGGCATCCCCTTTCTAGCCCAGACTGCGCACGCCTTGCAGGGAGGCTCTCTGCTCTTTACCTGGAGCAAGGTGTCTTCTGGGTCCAAGGTGAGGAGCAACGCAGTCCTCCCCAGGACTGCTCTGGACCAGAGGAGGGGGCTCTGTGCATGTGAGCGAAGTTACCGCAGACCTCAGGGACTTGCCTAGGCCATGGGAAGTCACTCGTCCACTGAGCGCATGTTCAGGGGGCAGGCGCTGTTCCTGGTGCTGGGGACTCAGCGGTGAGCGGTCAGCAAGGTGACTGCCTCCCCCCAGCCAAGACTCCAGCAGACGGGAAGCAGCTGTGTACTGAGATGTCAGCAAGGGTCAGCGCTGCGGAGGCACTGAGCGGACAGAGGGCAGGGCTGCAGGGGCAGTGCTCTGTGAGTGTCCTTTCTGAGCTATCCGCAGAAACCCAGGGAGGCCACAGGGAGTAAGCCACATGTGTGTCTGGGGCAAGGACATTCCAGGTCTCCAGGCCTTGCAACGCGCCACGCTCAGCACGCTGGAGTGACAGCCAGAGGCCAGGGTGGTCCCTGCTGCGACCCAGGCAGAATGGAGGAGGTGGGTCTGCAGAGGCAGGCCGCCCAGGCTGGACAACTTCACTGCCTGGGCGGGCATCTGAGCTTGCACTCGGTGTGCTAGGGAATCCCGAACCAGAGACCCGGATACGTTTTGGAAAACCCACTGGCTGCTCTGCCAGTGTCTGAGCCCCAGGACGGCCGTGGGGCCTGAGAATCAGCAGGTGACTTGCAAGGCTGGGTCCAGGCGGTGAGGGGCGCTGGCAGGGGCGAGACAAGTAAGACTGACAAGTAGGCAAACCTGGCACATGTTGTGGAGACACAGCCCAGGACTTCACAGCTGGGCTGGAGCGGGGCGCGGGGCGGGGCCTGCATGCGAGTGGCTGGTACCACCTGGGGAATATCAGCGAGACAGCCACCTGCTCTTGGTTTGGGAACAGAGCGCTTCCTCAGGATTCCTGCAGACGCCCTCCCTGGGCCTCCCAAGGGCTGATTCCCCCGATGCTATTGCAGGGTGCACTGCATTTGTGACCTCCTGGCCCCTTCCGAATTCACCTGCCAAAGCCCAGGCTGCCAGAGCCATCAAATGCGGCTATATTTGGCGTTAGGGCCTTGAAAGAGGCAATCAAGTGAAAATGAGGTCAGTAGGGTGGGCACTGACCCAAGCTGACTGCTGGCTCCGAGAGGAAAGCTGGCTCACAAAGGGACACCGGACACGTGCACACCCAGAGGGACCACTCCGTGAGGGCACGGGGAGAAGCCGCCAGCTGCCAGCCACGGGGGAAGGGCTCAGGAGAGACCAAGCCTGCTGACCCCTGCCCCTGGCCTTCCAGCCTCGGGGACTGTGGTCTTCTGTTTCGGCAGAGGGAGCAGACAGACACAGCCACCAGCAGTGTCTGGCTTTAATCTCTCCAGGGGGATAAAATTAACCGCAATTTACATAGACCCCATGACCACAGTGGCTGTCACAGAGACCTGAGGCTTATCGCTGAAAAGACAAACTATGCCTTCCCATCTCCATCTCTCTCTCTCTCTCTCTCTCTCTCTCTCTCTCTCTCTCACACACACACACACACACACACACACACACACACACACACACACCCTTCATTCCCAATTACCTACTACCTCGGGACAACTTCTCGCTCTTTCCTAATTTTCAAAAAATTCTTTCTTCTCTTTATTTGAAAGGCAGACAGACAGACAGGGAGATGGATCTCCCCTTTGCTAGGTCACTCCCCAGATGCCCGCAGCAGCCCAGGCTGGGGCAGGCCAACGCCAGGAGCGTGCAACTCCACCTGGGTCTGCCGTGTGGGCGGCAGGGACCCGGGTCCATGAGGCATCACTGGCCACCCCCAAGGGTGCGTATTAGCAGGAAGCGGGACCAGAGGGTGGAGCTGGGACTGGAACCTAAGGACTGTGGTTCAGGACGTAGGCGTCCCTCAAGTGGCTTCTCCCATCCAAGTGCTAACCAGGCCCGACCCCGCTTTGCTCCCGGGATAGGCGAGAGCAGGTGCACGCAGGGTGGTGTGGCTGTAGACTCAGGGCCTTCTCCATCACCGCCAGGATGCCTGCCCTCACCTCTCTTTGGCCCTCTTGCTGCTGCCCCCTACTGGACTCCAGAGGACAGTGTGGACTGGAGACCAGGTGTGGGCACCTCCAGGAGCCCCAGCCTTCTGGTTGTCTTCCTACAGCCACTGGGTGGTTTTAACATTTCCCTCCCATGTTCTAAGGGCAGAAAAATCTCATGCCCTCTTTCAGGTCACCCCCATCAAAGCCCTGCCCTGGTCCTCAGAAGATCATGAATGCAGAGGGAAATCAGGAACTGAGTGATGCTGGAAATACCCAAACTGCCTCCTCTGGAATGAGCTACCAGGGAAAACACGCCTTCCACGAGCAGACAGCACGAAAAACACGCCTTCCACGAGCAGAGCGTGTCTCTGAATGTCTCCACCTAAGCTAAGAAGACAGATGTTATCACAGCTAAAAAAAAAAGCCAAAAAACCTGTACCGTGTAAAAATCAAACTTGGTAATGATGGTTTGTTCTTGCAAATGCCTCCTTAAATACATCCTCCATACACGAGGTTTTCTCTTCCCCACCATGGCTGACTGCAGGGGAAAATGACACTCTGCCTTGGACTATAAGCCGGCTGATCTACACACCTACTGAGGCCCTCACCAAATTGCCAGGTGAGGTGGCGCTAATTAGGGCCGGCCAGGAGGAAAATGACAGAGGATGCAGATGACCGCAGTCCAGGGGAGGCAAACACAACAAGATTGCAAGCGCCTTCTCACGCCGGGCCGGGTGCTGACAAACTAAAGAGAGCGGGCGGGCGGGGCTCTGCGAACCCCCGCAGTGCAGGTGCCCCTCGCCTGGTGACAGCCTTGTGAGCTCCTCCCTCAGGCTGGCTCCCACCCCGAGAGGCACGTGGATCACACAGTGAGACGCACCCCCATCCGGGGTTGCAGAGAGCCACAGGTGCACGGGGGCCATGCCGGGTGTCGGGTCCCCTTCTGCTTGCACCCTTCTGTGTGCTGCAAGGATAGTGCTTTGGTGCTGTATCCCAACTGTGCCTTCATGGTGAAAATAATCCATAGACTCTCCTTTCTAAAACAGATGTTTGTTCTCTTTCTAGGGAGATTAATAACAGAATTGTAAAAAGTCGAATAATTTCCAAGAAGTACCAGAGTTTAGCTGCACCCTTTCAACTCACTGTGGTGGCTATTTAGAACATCAATAGCTCTAAGGTGTCTCAGGGACCCTACAGAAAAACATAAAAGAAGGAAATGTATAGGCTACAGAAGCAGCGCCTACCGGGACACCATTCCCACTTTGCATTCATATTAGGTCTTACTAAGTCAAGACATGTATTATAATTTCTATAATGACCACTAAAGAAACGGTAAAGGGATATCTGATGGACAAGTTAGTGGATGGGGTAATCATTCTTAAAAACACACAATTGATTCAAAAAGAGACAGGAAAGGAAACAAAAGGAAATAGAGAATAAGTGGAACAAGGGGTACTGGTGCGTGCCCCACAAGTCTACTCAGAAGAGAGCTGGCACAGCTATTCTCTTATCAAGCATGACTTTAAGACAAGAAGCACTTGGTGCCTCCGTTAAGACCCCACCAGGGACCCTCACACACTCTCATTCCATGTCGGAGTGCCTGGGCTGGAGGCCTACTTTTGCTTTTGGGCCATCTTCCCGCTAACACACACCCTGGGAGGCAGCAGGTAATGGCTCACGTAGTTGGATCCCTGCCACCCACGTGGGAGACCTGGATGGAGTTCTGGGCTCCCAGTTTTATTCTGGGCCAGCCCTTGCTTTTGTGTGTATTTAGGGAGCAAACCAATGATGGAAGAGCTCTCTAACAAAAAACAAACAAATGAAAGACATGATTCCTAGAGTTGTCCCTCAGTAGCACAAGGGGTGGGTTTCAAGACCCCCTGTGGAAACCAGGATCCATGGATGTTCAAGTCCCTTATATGTAACAACGTGGTATTTGCACAGAGCTCACATGCATTCTCCCATGCACAGTAAATCATCTCCAGATTACTTACAAAACCTAATGCAGCACCTATGCTGTGCAGTTACACTGTGCAGTTCAGGGATAACAAGAAAAAGGTTCCACACGTGTTCAGTGCAGATGCAACATTTTATGCTGTTTCGATCTGCAGTTGGTTGAATTCCCAACACGGAACCCATGGATAAGGAGAGCCAGCTGTGCCTGAGAAGCTTGGAATCTCACGGGGATGGAAAACTATGTCACTGTTGAAGCACAAAGTCTATCTACGCCAACCACAGGTGAATACTGGAGTGAGCAGAGGACTAGATGTGGATGCTCTGGAAGCTTCTCGGGCACAGTAGTCGTCCATGTCTTGAACGGGAGGTCATGGCCAGGGCTCGTTGCCTGAATAAAGACACAGCAATGCCTGCGGTCTCAGAGGAAGAAGGCTGCAGGGGCACACAGAGGCCACTTTCCTTACGAGGAGCACGGGACCAAGGCAGAGCCCGGATCCAGCCCTCGCTTCTGGACACAGCACAGCCTCTGCCAAAGGTGTATTTATGCACTTACTGTATACCAGGAGTACTTTTAGGAGCCGGGATGTACAAAATGAAACACGCTGGCCTACAGCTACTCATATTCTGGTAGGAAGAGACAGGCAGCAAACAACAGAGAAAATACGTGGTATGCCACGGAGTGAGCAGCACAGAGCCTAAGCGTGGCAGAGGGGGTTCCAGCTGCAGTAGAATGACCGGCTGGTCTCCCTGCAAGGGCCACACCTGGGCCAAGACCAGAGGGAGGTGGGGTCGCCTCTGGGGCTTTCTGGAAAACTGTTCCCCAGGAGGCAGGAGGTGGGACCTGGAACAACACAATAGGACATCCCTTGCGGGTGGGGGGGGCAGGAAGAAGTGAGGGGCCCTATTGCTGAGCTCCAAGAAGCACAGCTATCTTAAGACCAGGGGAGCTTAAGCCTTGAAACTGAATTCCACTGCATTCCAGCTCAACTAATCCCTCTGCCTAGATAAAGGGCTTGGAGATGTCATAGCGGGAGACTACAACTGTTGTACTAACAGCCAATGCCCACGATTGTGCAAGTCCACAGAACCTATATGTCATCTAATTCAACTCATCCTCCCTTCCTGGCCCGGACTACAGTGGAAAGTGGCTGCACGGCAAATCGCAATGCGCCTGGAGTTCAGGAAGTAAGCAGTACCACTGAGATGGTGCCAACCATTCCCCAGTGTCCACACATCTGGCGTGTCTGCAGTCCAAGGTGTCAGGTGCGCCCTCACGAGGCAGACAGAACAGCGCCAGCAGGTGTAACGAGGACGAGGATGGGAAGCCCCTCCTCGCACGTCCCGGGAACTTCAGCCCTGTCTTTTTCCACCCTTCCTCTGCTGTGTTTAGAAAGATCAGGGCTGGGGAAGGTCATCCCCGGAATCACCCAGTCAGGTCCTGCCAAGGCAACCACAGGAGGGACTCAAAATTTCACAAATCTACAGCTGGCTAGGTTTTGAGAATTTCATACACCCCGCTAACGGTGTGATAAATATCCAAATGGCCCTTGGCAGAAAAAAAGGCATCCCACTCCTGAGACAGGTGAAAGACAAGTATGAGTGACCCAGAAAAATCTGGGAAAAACCCCCCAAATTCACCCAAAGGTCTGAACTTCCATTCTGGAGAGAAGCTGTGGAGGAGGAAGTTAGCCCTGCGGGCACATGGGCTGCTGGGGCCAGGACCACGCTTCCGCTGGTCCCCCTGCTCCCATCGTTAGCTCCTGGAGATGCTGTCCAACCACACGCCCATGTACTTGGGACGCTGTCCTCTGACTGACAGAGCTAAAAAAAAAGTCTGACAAAACGCAAGGCTCGGTACTGGGCTGCCCTACTCTGAATGCAGATGCTGGTGAATACTGGTGGTGACTGGGTTCAGGGTGCGTGCCCCATCCTCCCCGCGTGAGGACAACACCACGATGGGACAATCCGAGCCGTCACACCGGCAGAAAGGCTCCTGAGGCCTCTTCATGCAAGCCACCTCCCCAGGGCCACCCAGGTGCCTACTGTTAGCCAACCAGGGCTCCAGTCCATCATCACTCCCCAGGCCTCACCCTTCTCTGTGGCCTACAGAGTGAGCAGAGCTCAGTCATCTGCTACCGGTGATGTTTTCTGTCTCTTGGCCAAGGCTGTCTTGTCCCTGACCAGGTTTTCCTATAGAGCGTCTGCGTCCTTTCTTCATTAATTTGGAAACTTCAATCCACAATGGCAGGAAAACATCAATGACTGGACTCAGCTGGAGCGCTGAGGGGCCAGGGCCAAGGATGGTGGTGCTGGCGCTTCCAGGGGCCTCTGGGGACAAGGGGGCGGAGGCTGGGGCCAGGCTCTCGGCACTCACGGAGGCTCTAGAACATACAGGACCCGAGAGCACAGTGGTCATGGCCGAGGCCGAGGTCCGCCCCCTTCGCTCTGAAATGAGCTCAGCCTCCCTGCACCCAGACGGCTGTGAGACGTGACGCCCACTCTACCTAGACGGCACCTCGGTCCAGCCTCGTAACCAAGATGTTCCTTCTGAGATGATCTCCTGTGAGATCCGGGACAGGCCTAGCAGACAGGCGTGAATGCTCAAACTCTGGCCATTTCAGGTTTCAGCATAGCATTCCTCACCCGACTGCCACATGGCCACAGAGTGCTAGGGACTGTGGGGGCAGCAGGCACAACTACTTCTTCAGGATTACAACACACTCTTGACTTCTGGAGTCTTTAGGAACACGCTAGGGCTGTGCCACTGGCAGGGGTGCCAGCCTGGACCACAGCAAGCTGCCAAGAAAGGCTGCCATCTCTGCCCTCTGCCGTGACCAAGAAAATACCCAGAGCTGTGCCCTCGTGCAGGCCGGAGGAGAGCCCAGGGCAGCCTGAACTGCACAACTGGGCCTGCTCTGGATGGAGGGGGAGGCAGCTAGGGGGCCAAGGACCCTCCTTAGAGCGTTCACAGGTGGGGCAGGGGCTGCGGAGAAAGGACCTGGACCCACAGAGGAGGAAACAGGCTCAGTAAATACGCACATGGGAAACTGAGCCAGAATCAGTCCCTGCCTGATGTGTGAGTGTTCAAAGCCGAGGGAGACGAAGAATTCCAGATCATGGGGGAGGAAAAAAACCTGCTGGTTTTCACCCCCCCCCCCTTCCCACGCTGGGGCTGGAGGAGTGGGGCAGGCACGAACTCGGGCTCACTGTCCTGTTGAGCATAACCATGTGAGCATTTTCAGAGTTGCTGCGAAACAGAAAAGGGACACAGATGCTCACTCCTGGTGGATGTTAGAGGGGTTCCCGTCCCGACACCTGTGTTGGTCGGAAAGCAGACGGATATAAAACACACGGCCCCATTGCTGAACGGGCAAGGGGGGTGAACCGCGGCCCACGGGAGGAAGCGGAAGCAGCAAAGGGCACAGTGAGGACAGAGCGATCCTGGAGCCACAAACACGAGAATGCAAGGCGCCCCTTTAGTGAGCCCCGAGCCCCTGTGGCCAGCAAGCTGTCTGCGCTGGGCATACCGTGAGGGTAGGGGCTGAGACCCAGGCAGGTGCTTGGAAGTGGGTGAGAGCAGTATTCGGGGTCAGACCCACGGTGCTGTGTCTGACTCCCAGGCAGGCCCTAGTGTCCTCACTGTAACACGGAAGACGCCCCAGGAGCACAGCTCACGGGGAACCTAGGTGTCCAGGCAAATGAGGGAGCAGAGGGGCAGGCAGCGGGGTGGAGGTGGGGGGTGGATAAGAGCATGGACTCTGGAACAAGGTAGCTGGGCCCATATCCCATTCTACCCTTTCCCCAACCTGGCCCTGCGACACTGAGCGAGTGACGTCACCTCGGCATGCCTCGGTCACTCCATCCGGGAAATGGGGCCACTAACAGTCTTCCCCTCTCAGGTGGATGAGGCACAGTCACTGGCACACAACACACACTACAGGAGCACTTACAGCGTGGGCGCCTAGTGGTGGTGCTGAGGACACGACTTGGGATGCCCGTATCCCAGTGCCTGGGTTCGAGTCCTCGCTGCTTCATTTTCAATTCAGTTTCCTCTAAGGTGAACCCTGGGAGGTAGCTGGTCACGGCTCAAGTACTTGGACCCCCACACCCACATGGGAGACCTGTGGAGTTCTGGGCTTCTGGCTTCAACCTGGCCCAGCTCAAGCTGTTGCCGGCGTTTGAGGAATGAACCAGCAGATGAGAGTCCTAGCTGTCTGGCTGTTGTGCCTCTCAAGTAAATAAAATACAATAAATTTCCATATGTTTACTTAAGCACATTGCCGGCCGGAAGCCACTTGCTGTAGTGACTGGCACAGAGCAGGCACTCAGTCAGTGGCTGGAGAACTTCCGTGTGGCCATCTGGCTTCTGGGCTGGGCTGGGAGGCAGGAAGCAAGGATCCTCAGAGAGCGAGGACAGATGACCTTGTTTCAGCTCTAAGCTGTTGCTTCAAGGCTCCTCCGTGACTGTGAAAATAAAGGGGCGTGGGGGTGGGGACGGGCAACCTGCAGAAAGATTACAATCCTGCTCACCTGGGTTCTGATCGGCTGGGCGAGACCTGTCAGCAAACCACGGCCTCCACAATGTATGCATCACAATGTACACAATGTACACACCATAGTGTACACACCACAATGTACACAATGTACACACCACAATGTACACATCACAATGTATACAAAGTACACACCACAATGTACACACCACAATGTACACAATGTACACACCACAATGTACACAATGTACACACCACAATGTACACACCACAATGTACACAATGTACACACCACAATGTACACAATGTACACACCACAATGTACACACCACAATGTACACAATGTACACACCACAATGTACACACCACAATGTACATACCACAATGTACACAATGTACACACCACAATGTACACACCACAATGTACACACCACAGTGTACACACCACAATGTACATACCACAGTTTACACACCACAATGTACACACCACATGTACACAATGTACACACCACAATGTACACACCACATGTACACACCACATGTACACAATGTACACACCACAATGTACACACCACAGTGTACACACCACAATGTACATACCACAGTTTACACACCACAATGTACACACCACATGTACACAATGTACACACCACAATGTACACACCACAATGTACACACCACAGTGTACACACCACAATGTACACCCCACAATGTACACAATGTACACACCACAATGTACACAATGTACACACCACATGTACACAATGTACACACCACAATGTACACACCACATGTACACAATGTACACACCACAATGTACACACCACAATGTACACACCACAATGTACACAATGTATACACCACAATGTACACACCACAGTGTACACACAATGTACACACCACAGTGTACACACCACAGTGTACACACCACAATGTACACACCACAATGTACATATCACAATGTACACACCACAATGTACACACCACAGTGTACACACCACAGTGTACACACCACAATGTACATATCACAATGTACACACCACAATGTACACACCACAGTGTACACACCACAATGTACACACCACAATGTACACCCCACAATGTACACAATGTACACAATGTACACACCACAATGTACACACCACAATGTACACAATGTATACACCACAATGTACACACCACAGTGTACACACAATGTACACACCACAGTGTACACACCACAGTGTACACACCACAATGTACACACCACAATGTACATATCACAATGTACACACCACAATGTACACACCACAGTTTACACACCACAGTGTACACACCACAGTGTACACACCACAATGTACACAATGTACGCACCACAATGTACACACCACAATGTACACACCACAATGTACACACCACATGTACAGACTACAATGCACATTATCACAAGCCCCAGCATGGGGATCCTAGGGCCCAGGCGTTGTCGGTGCTGGCTGCGGTCTCAGCTGCCATGGAAGTGGGTGCCAGGGCAGGGAAAATGTGGGGTCCCCATCCCACCCGAGGAGCCACTTGTCCATCGGCAGACAGGCAGACGCGCGGCAGCCTTGGCTGGCTGCGGGAGTGAGCGAGCAGCCTTGCTCCCCAGCCCTCGCCTACTCACTGCCTGGGCAGCTCCAGGAGCCCCAGGGCGAGATGGGCTGCAGGAGGATCTTGGCACCTGATGTGGCACAGAAACCAGCCACCGCTCTGCAGAGCCGGGACACACGCGTGGTCCCTGCCACGAATGCGGGGACTCAGGCATGCAGGGACTCTGGGAGCTCCCAACGCCCTCACTCCATGCACACACGTGAGCGAGGCTCCCCAGACACACCTGGGTCAAGGACTGTCACTAAGGGGCGGGGGACCCAGCCTGGAGGTCACCCCTCAGGTGGCCAAGCCCTCTCCAAGCAGGCTCCACCTACGGCTCAGGCAACCTTGCCAGCACCATCTTACAGGTGGACACACTGAGCACCAGAGCTGGGATGAAGCCCAGGTGGCCTGCGCTCTCGACCTCTGTGCTCTGACACGAGTGGAGGCCTCCCTGCCAGAAAACACCATGGTTTCTTAGAGTCCTTCTCTCCTGCTTCCTCCGAACATGTGGCTGGAGGGGACCACACGGTTCCGGGTGGTTCCGGGTGAACGACCCGGGAAACCCCTGGTGAAGAGAGAGCAGGCTGAAGTAGGGAGACCCAAAGTGACCGGAGAGCAGCGCTGTGACTTCTTCGTGAGGGTGAGACCCTGCAGAGAGATTTCCAGAAAGCTCTCTGATCTTTGCTCTCCTCTGACCCCCGACTCATGGCAGCCGGGTTCTCAGATGGCTCAGACTGGTCACAGTGACAGGAGTAAGCTCCTGCTGCCTTGCACAGAGACTGGAGACCGGGAATCTTCTAGAAAAAGGACTGAAAAGAGTCACTGAGACCAAAAGGGCATACGGCTGCTACTCCCTGAGGGTGCCGGCACCCAGGCACCCAAGCCCAGAGTGTGGGGGGCTTCCGGTCCCATCCCCAGCGAGGCGGGCGTGGGACCCTGACCAACAGCCAGGGGACTTATCTCAGGTGAACCCCTGCACCCCAGGACAAAGTGACTTGGTGGAAAACTCAGTTACTCTCATCGTTGATTACCCTTCAAATCACCCATCGACAAGGGGACAAGCGGGATCGTCCGAGCCAGTGCTCAGCAGACCAGCTCTGCAGGCATTTCTCCGGACGCGTGGATCGGCCTCACAGGGTGCAGAGGGGACCTCTTGCTGAAGTCAGCCTCTGAGAGCCGTGCTCCAGGGCTGGAAAGAGGTGGGTAGGGGCTGAGCCTGAACGGAAGGCACGGAGAACTGGCCCCAGGACCTGGTTCACAGGATGCAAAAGCTTTCCCTCCCCTCCCCAGCACCAACACCTTCCTGTAACGTCACCTCCCAATACTGGGGGCCAGGCTCTGGGTGACAGCTGCTGCAGGGCTAAGAATGGGGTTTTCAAAGATTGGTTCATTTAATTAAAAGCACAGCAGGGTAGCGCATCCTAAGCAGACAGCAGGCGTTTGATGAAGGAAGGTCGGCTTCCCAGGGCCCCATCTCATGGAGCACAGGGCAGCATCTGAGATGAGAAGGCTGATTTTGCCTGCTAAGGAGGAGATCTGGCAAAGGATGGGAGGCCAGCGGGGGCCCAGGGGGAGAGCAGCAGGCGGTGATGTGATTCTGAACAGCTCTGTTCCCTGAAGACTCTCTAAGATCCTGGGGGAAAGGAAGAAAAAGGGAAGGGGAGAAGCTTTGCCGCCAAACGTGACCGCTTCCTTCTGAATCGCAACTTAGCATTTTAATTAAGTGAGGACGTAGGCCTAGGATTTCTTGTCATCATCAGGAGTGAGTTGATGCCTCATGGCCTATGGGAGTTTTCATATTCATTATGTTGTCCTGAGATCTATTTTTTTCAAAAAGTGTTTAGGTTAGCAAATTCTCAACTTTGTGGCGAAGCTCATCTCAGGTTAAAGTATGCTTCTGACAAAGTCCAACCATCCTGCGGTGGCATTATGGCTTCTGCTACACAGTCCCCAGGGGTGGAGATCCACGCTAGCCTGCTGGTGCGGTGCATCCCCCCGCCGCATTCAAAGTATCAGCATCGCCCCAGGCTGCTCATTTTATACACACACACACACACACACACACACACGCTGTGATCATTTTCAAGCTGCAGGCCCGACTGGCCTGAAACAATTTACACAAGTTTGCCTTTTTTAAAGACTTATTTAGGTATTTGAAAGTGAGAGTTACAGAGAGAAAGATGGGGGTGGGGGGAGAGTGCGAGAGAGTCCATCTGCTCTGCTGGTTCACTCCTTAAATGGCTACAATGGTCAGGGCTGGGCCAGGCCAAAGCCAGGAGCCTGGAATTCCATTCAGGTCTCCCATGTGGATGCTGGGGACCAAGGACTTCAGCCATCTTCCACTGCCTTCCCAGGTGCCTTAGCAGGGAGCTGGATTGGAAGTGGAGCAGCCAGGGCAGGAACCAGAGTCCATTCAGAATGCCCACGTCCCAGGCAGTGGTTTAACCCATTGTATCACAACACCAGTCCCCACCCCACCCCGATTTATGCGATTTCTGTACGTGCCTAAGTTACTCCTGGAAATAAGGCTTACTATTAAAGGGCGTGAAAGGGCAATATATATATATTTTTTTTGACAGGCAGAGTGGACAGTGAGAGAGAGAGACAGAGAGAAAGGTCTTCCTTTGCCGTTGGTTCACCCTCCAATGGCTGCCGCGGACGGCGCGCTGCGGCCGGCGCACCGTGCTGATCCAATGGCAGGAGCCAGGTGCCAGGTGCTTCTCCTGGTCTCCCATGGGGTGCAGGGCCCCAAGCACTTGGGTCATCCTCCACTGCACTCCTGGGCCACAGCAGAGGGCTGGCCTGGAAGAGGGGCAACCGGGACAGAATCCGGAGCCCCGACCGGGACTAGAACCCAGTGTGCTGGCACCGCAAGGTGGAGGATTAGCCTGTTGAGCCACGGCGCCGGCCAGCACTGAAACTTTTATAGATACAGCCTTTAAGATTAAAAGGAGAAGATAAGCTTGCTTTCGCGCAAGGACAGTGTTGGAAGACCATGCACAGTTTGGTCGTGGATTTGCATTTGCTGTGAGTTTTTTGACGACCCTCGTGTACACACAGCTGTGCTTGCCGACGCTTCCTTACAGACAGCGCGGCCTTCCTTAAGGAGATGCCACCAGGCGTTAGGAGCAGCCGCACAAGCCGCGGCAGCCTGGGTTCAAACGCCAGCTCTGCCAGCCAGGGGCTGCGGGATCCTAACTTCTCTGCACTGAGTCTCCTGGTTAGGGAAGTAGGATCATGTATCTGTCTCGTGGTGGTGTTGTAAGGGTGAAAGGGCTTGGAGGAGTTAGGGATTTGTTAAAATCGTCATTAAGATACGAAGATCACCATGTCGGTTGTTTGCTGCTTATTTCCCTGTGCAGGGTCTGCCCTATAGGAGACACTTAGTAAACGCTGTGGTACGGAGGAAATAAAGCACCACCTAAAAAATGAAAATATTGCCCTTCTCCTTTTATGCCTCCATGGACTTTCTTACGCACACGTCCTCTCTCAGGGGGCCGTGGAAACCAGCAGGAGCAGTACCAAGCAACCAGGAGCCCTGGGAGCGGTGGTCCTGCCCGTGCGACCCCCTCTGCTCTCAAGTAGAGGAGACAAACGGTGAACAGAAGCTAAACGGCGACCCAGTATAAAACTTCCAACCACCGACACAGAAATGAGATCCCTGGGGAAGACGGATCATTGTCTGAGTCGCCCCTGTCTTCAGACACTGTTGCCGACACAGCCAGGCCACGTGCAACTCTGACAGGGTCCCGGGGAGGGAGAGGCACCCAAGCTGCACACCCCTGACCCGCACATCTGAAATCTGACACTCGTTGAGCACGGCCATGAGTCTGGAGCATTTCTCATTTCAGCTTTTTGGATGAGGGGTGCCTAATCGGTCAAGTGTGTGCCAGTTCCCCCAAATCCAAAGAACTATGACATCTGAAGGACTTCTGGTCCCCAGCATTTCGATCGCAGACTCCTGACTTGTACAGAGAATGGCAGCCACAGCTCTGGAGTTGGCAGGTGCATCTGCTTCATTCCAAGCCATGGGGGGGGGGGGGTCTGCACAGCCGGCTCCTCCTCCACATGCAGGGAGTCACCCCCAACACATGCCCCCCACACCCAGCACTGATGCCTCCTTTGAAAGCAACAGCTTGGATTTGAAAGAGAGACCCTGACACGAATGACCACAATGCCCTTTGCAAACACCAGCAAAGGGCTGGTGAACTGTGACCCCGGGGAATTCTGTGGCAAGCAGTCGGTGCGTCGGCGCTGCAGGGGGAGTTCTGACTGCTGGCTCAGACCCGCAGGCGAGGATACACAAGTGGAGATCGTAGATTGCGGCTCCAGCCGAGAGCACTGCCAGTCCATGGGAACCTACCCGGGGTGGCGGCTTTCACATGGGAGAACAATTCCTACCACACAGGTCCTGAGAGCTAGGATCTGAGGCCCACGGGAAAATCCCCACCATCTCAGTTTCGGGGGGCTGGGTTCTCTCTTTGGAGTCCTTGATGCTGCTCATCTGAGTCAATGCCAAGGAACTGGGGGTGAGGCATAGCTGGGGCAGCAGGGCCACTTGTCCAAGGGTCCCCTCTCGCAGACCCGGGGTCCCCTACGTCCCACTCTGTCCCAAGAGGGCACCTGCATGGTTTCCCACCAGGAGCTGGAGGTCTCTCTCCACTCCCAAGGGTCCATGATAAACCCATCTTTGTGTAGTTTCTTGGAAGCAAGAGGTGCGACTTCTCCCTTCCGAAAACCCACTTTCTGTCTCTGATGCCTGGAGTGAGGTCCCAGGCAAGAGGCAGCAACCACTCCGCAGACAGGAAGTGACCTCCCCCTGGTGGTGACCGCTGGTGTCTGCACAGCATCAGGGAGCCCCTAAGGGTGGATGGACTACTCCTGGCCTTCCTTGTCCTGGCTGGCTTTGTCGACAGAGGTCTCCCCAGTCCTGTGCCTGCTCTGAGTCCTCGTGGGTGGGATGGGAGGGGGAAGGGCATGATCTGACATGGAATTCAGCAACACGTGCAAAAACCAGCCTGCGGCAGAGACCTGCGTTCAGGTTCCCCACCTGCTGCTATCTAGCGACTGCCTGAGAACATCCCGTAGACCCTAAGCACAATTCCTCCTGCGGGACAGGAATAGAAGAGCCCTAGGCCCTTCCTGCTATGGGACACTGAGAATCCCAGAGCAGGAACCCAGGAATCATGGGATACCAGGGTGCTAAGTCTCCCCCACCTGCAGTGTTTCTCTTACCAAGCCTAAGAGGGGATGAGGGAGGTGACGAGAAAAAGTCTGGCATGGGGGTTAAGTGCTCCCTACGTAAGCTGGGTACGCATGATTAATTTCGTGGTTACTGATTATCACCCAGACCTAAGAGCGGGGTGAGGGACTGGGGTGGGATGGGGGTGGGGTCCTGCCAATAATGTCACTGAAATGACAGCACAAACCAGAAGCACATGCCAGGACCTGCCACCACCCTTTTGGTAAGTAAGGGCTGGATAAGATTCGGGAACGTTTCCAACAACCGACAGACCTTTTTTTTTTTCTTGACAGGCAGAGTGGACAGTGAGAGAGAGAGACAGAGAGAAAGGTCTTCCTTTTGCCAGTGGTTCACTCTCCAATGGCTGCTGCAGCCGGCGCACTGCGCTGATCTAAAGCCAGGAGCCAGTTGCTTCTCCTGGTCTCCCATGCGGGTGCAGGGCCCAAGCACTTGGGCCATCCTCCACTGCACTCCCGGGCCACAGCAGAGAGCTGGCCTGGAAGAGGGGCAACCGGGACAGAATCCAGCGCCCCGACCGGCATTAGAACCTGGTGTGCCGGCGCCGCAAGGCGGAGGATTAGCCTGTTGAGCTGCGGCGCCGGCCTTCGACAGACTTTTTAAAAGACAGGTCACTCAAGCGTTCTGGCATAGCCAGGCTCTCTCTGGTGAACCTGTGACTGGGAACGGACAGCATCAGCCGCTCTGATGTAGGAGTTGGCTCAGAGCTGGTGCACGTAAATCCCTGAGACCAGTTAAAAACCCAGGAGAGGGTGATGGGCGCAATGGTTAGGTCACTGACGGTGGCATTGGAGCAGTGAAGTTCGAGGCCTGCCTCTGCTTCCTGCTAACATGCACCCCGGGAAGACAGCAGATGGTGGCTCGAGCGCTTGGGCTCCTGCCTTCCATGTGGGAGACCTGGATGGAGTTCCTGGCTCCTGGCTTTGGCCTGGCCCAGTCCCAGCTGCCTCAGGAGTTTGGAGAGTGAAGCAGTGGATGGAAGATCTCGGTTTGTCTCTCTGCCTTTCAAGTAGAATGCAAATAAATAGAAAAAATTGTTTAAAAATTATAGATCCAAGGCTTAGGTGACTGAAATGTTACCTCCTCTCTGGCCACCAGCCAGCAGAGGGGCCAATGCAGACCCGAGCAGGGCTGTGGTGTGGCTGGAAGGCCATGGACGTGGGGTGGAAGGGAACTAGGACCGCACTGCAGAAATTCCCTTTTGGAGCAAACTCCGACTCGGGAAAAGTCTGATGGAACCTGAAGGCGCAGGGGAGCAGGCGACACACGTGACCCTCTGGCCACACACGTGGGGAGCCAAAAATAATGCCCGGGGATTATCGAACACAACCTGCTCGTTTGCAGATGAAGTACTAACAGATCCGGGCAGGCGCAATGGCTTGCCCGAGGACATACGGCTAACTATTGATCTGTTAGGCTCTTCAGTTTTATCTATACAATGCATGCAACATCCCGAAGTTTAATTGTGTGTCTTCCTTGCCGGCTTGGCGTCTGTCATTCACCAGGACCTCCCTGGGATGCCCTCTCTATACCACTCTCCTGATGACTACGCAGTGGGCATCATTGCTCCTGGAGCAACTGAGGAGGCTGGCTTATTCGCTGGGGGTCCCGTGCTGGTCTTGCAACCAGAATGGTGCTCAGAAAGTAGCTGGCACCTGATAAATATTTGCTAAGAAAGAAGGAAGGAAGGAGGGGAGAATGCAAGGAAGGAAAGAAGGAAGGAAGGGAGGGAGAGAGGGAATGAGCCAGGATTCACACCCAGGCCTGCCTGGCTTCAGCGTCCAGGCACTGACTTGCAGTGAATACCAGAACGTCAGCATGGGGTCACGGTGTCCGGCACACCAAAGTCTCTGGAGAGGAAGACAAGGAGCCGGAGCTTCCTGTGGATAAAACGCTTCCTTCACAGCAGTGCTCTGGCCGAAGCGGGCTGTGGCGGGGCTCTGGGGCCTCCGCAGGCAGTGCTGTCACCCCCACCGTGGGCGGAGCAGCAGCACAGCCTTGGAGTCACGGCACCAACACTTCCTGGCCGGGTGACCTGGGCCACACTGGACCTCAGCTGCCACTGCGGCAGAACGGGGCTGGCCACGGTACCTACTTCACAGGGTCCTTGGGAAGAGGAAGTGACAGATGCCACACAAGTGATACTTAAATGCTTAAGATAGCGCTCCAGCCGGCGCTGCGGCTCACTAGGCTAATCCTCCGCCTGCGGCGCTGGCACACCAGGTTCTAGTCCCGGTCAGGGCGCCAGATTCTGTCCTGGTTGCTCCTATTCCAGGCCAGCTCTCTGCTGTGGCCCAGGAGGGCAGTGGAGGATGGCCCAAGTGCTTGGGCCCTGCACCTGCACGGGAGACCAGGAGGAAGCACCTGGTTCCTGGCTTCGGATCAGCACAGTCACCAGCCACACCGCACTGGCCACAGCAGCCATTAGGGGGTGAACCAATGGAAAAGGACGACCTTTCTCTCTCTGTCTCTCTCTCTCACTGTCCACTCTGCCTGTCAAAAAAAAAAAAAAAGATAGCGCTCCACATTAGTGAACAGAAACTAGTTTACTATCCTTAAAATAAAGCACAGAGATTAACAAAAAATACAAAATAAATATGGATTGAACATCTAACCCCAACACGGCTGTGTCTGCCGGTGGGGTCTCTAAGGAAGTTATAACGTTAAATAAGGTCATAAGGGCCAGGGCCTGCCCCAGCCAGGATTCTTGCCCTCACCTGAGAGCTCGCTCCCTCCCTCCACACACGCCAAGCACACAGGGAAGAGGAAGCCAGAGCAAGCCAGGAGAGGGCTCACCAAAACCTGAGCGCGCTGGCCCCCCACCTCAGCCCTCCAGCCTCCACAACAGCGAGAAAAATCCACTTCGGTTGCCTAAGCCACCGCGTCTGCGGTATTGTTATGACGGCCCAGGCTGACTAGTGCAGTGATAAAGTGAGACAAGCTATTATTATGTTGAGGGAAAAAATCCAAAATTAGCTACCCGAATTAAATAACATTTTTGTCTTTTAATCCTGAATCCAGGCCAAGCTGAAACCTCTCCGTGTGGTGTGCGTGGGAATTTCGGAGTGCACCTGCTGAAATTAGCGAGGAAAGGGAAGGTACTGGCCTTCCCAGGCTACACAGGGCTTAGCTTCCTGAGCTCTTCTCTCAGAAATGGAGTAACAGCCTTTGAAAAACCAGAAACCTAATAACCCAGCCATAATCCCATGCAGGAAGCATTTGATGTTAATTTGTGGCGGCTTCGACTGTATTGTTTTACAGAGTTGAAGATGAGAAAAGAACCTCAGTGCACATTTCTGAACCTGCGGTGTTCCACAAAGGAATAGGAATTTACAAACAAAAGAGGCAGTGATCAGTGCTGGACCATGGGCACCTGTGAGCTGGCCCCAGGACCCCATCCCCTCCTCTGCGAGGGAGGGGCCAGCACTGGGGGGTGAGGGGGGTCACAAAGACTGGATCACACCCTGCTCGCTCCCAGGGACAAAGTGCCCTGCTATGGAGAGGCTGCCAGCCCCCAGCCAGCCCGGCGTGGAGACTACAGGCCCAGCAATGCCCCAGCGCAGCCTCCAGCCGAGACGGCAGCTGGTGCTCTACCACAGCCACAGGAGGACGCTTAGAGGCACAGGTGCCAGGCTCGGCTGGCCCGGAACTCCTGCCCACGGACGCTAGGAGGGCTGTATGGCTGTGGCACAGCAGTAGGTGACCAACACACTCAGCCACACGCTGTAGGTGTATCACACCCCCGTCAGGCATCTGAAGACCATCCTCAGACAGAAGGTGCTATTAGCAGGCCCGTGTCACAGGCAGAGAAACTGAGGCAGGGGTCGGGTGAGTAGCAACTCGGGGCCACAGTGCCCAAGCGGCAAAGGTACGAGGGTACTTCAGAAAGTTCGGGGGAAAATGAGATTAAAAGTTAGGCTCATCTTGGCACACACACACACGCACAAAAAGGTGAAAGTCATGCATGGTTTTTTTTTACAGTGTGCATTTTCCATGAAATTTTTGCAGGCCCTGTGCAAGCTGAAGACGCTCGCTCTTTACCAGTCTGCTGCACTGCCTCCTCTCTGGGGAATGTACGTACATCAAGCACAGTGAACCTTTACAGGGAAAAACACAGAAAACACCAGGCCCAACGAAAGCAAAGCAGGGGAGTCCTGCAGTGACGGGAACCACGGCCCGGCCACCCCCAGCCTGGCCAGTGTCAACGTGTCAGATACTGCGCTCGGGATTCTGCTGCTGCTTCATTCTGACACCAGCACCTGTTCCCCAGGTCAGGCGGAAGGGCCCTCTGACTGCCTAAGGCCGCAGGATAGCCTCTCAGTGCTCAGAAACACGGCTATCTGTCACACCTGTCTGCGCAGTGGTTGGCGTTTACAATGGGAAAACGCTCTCACAACCTGTGTGCATTTCAAAGGACTGTCACCCGCCACCCCCCAGTCCCTGAGATGGGTCCTAATGACTGTGCCCAGAACGTGCGCATAAACACACACATGCACATGCATGTACACGCACCTACACACACACACACACACACACACACACACGCTGCAGGCAGTCAGCATTGCCGCAGGGGAGCGGTGTGGCCCCTCAGTGAGGCTCTGGAGAAAGGGGGTTGTGTGTCGGATTACATTTTCTAAAAGCAAGGGAACAAAGCGTGCAGCCTGCACTGCAGACACTGGATCGGCAGCCTCCACCCCAGCTCTCTGCTCTGCCCTAAGCCTGCTTTTGCCTTTGGGTCCTGTCTGTCCTTGCCCCGAGGCTTGTAAAGGCTGCACCTGCAGATGGTAACGGGTAAAGCCACGGCTGCATGGGGAAGTGCGCTGAGCAATGTGTGGCAGCGGCAGATTGAGGCCAGAGGGGCCCGAATACTTGCCAGGGAGTAGATGGTGAGGAGAAAAGAAACTATGAATGAAAACAACAGCAAAAAACCCCAAACCCACTGATTGAAGTCAGAAATTCTAAAATTAGGGAAATAGCGGAGAACCTCTAAAACAAACATTGCACATATGTAACATGTAATTCAAAAAAATACAGCATGCTGAACATTCTCAAATGTTTAATCTACCGTGCTGGAGCTAAGATGACGTAGGAGGGAATGGTATCTGTGATGTGCATCCGAGAAACGGCGTTCCAGCCCCTCACACCAGAGTGGCAGAATCCCACTGTCACTCTCCCGTGAGGACGTCACAGTTCACGGCCCGTCGCATGGACTGACTTGGATTGGGGATGGGCGGAAGTGTAGCCCGGGCCCACAACCTGCGGGGCAGAAGCCCTGAGCTGCCGCTGGGCCTCCCCAGGGGCTCAGAAGTCTCCCAGTCCCCAGATCACCACTGAATGATGTGCACCACGGAGCGCGCGCGCAAGGGAGACCAGGGCGCCGTCTGCTACCTGGGTAGAAGGAGGGGTGGATGTTAGAGCGGCCCAGTCTGATCTTCCCTGTCACCAGCAGCAATCCTGCACGTGGGCTGTGAGGGCAAACCAACACTGCAGGAGCAGCCCGACTCCCACGCAGGCTCAAGGGGATGGAGGCACTGGGAGGACCCATTGTACCCCAGACGCGGAATCCAATGGCCAGTGATCCAGTTGCCCTTTCAAGAATGTCAAACGATGTCACCTACACTCCGAATGCCAATCGGAGTATCTGGCCATTAAAAGAAGGTCCCCGAAGTACCCATCTCACATCTCCAGTGGGCGTTCCATTAGGGAAAGCTGATTCACTAGTTAATTCTATGTTTGCTGGCGTACCGTTCAGGAAAAGCTCTCTCCACCAAATGCGCGCTCACGTTTCAGACGGCTGCAGAAAGCGCACTTGTCTCCACTGTTGAATGGGGCCCTATTTACAGAATGTCATTTGCAAACTCTGAAATTCCTGGTTAGATTGGTA
Organism: Sylvilagus floridanus; assembly: GCA_949820135.1. Taxonomy (NCBI): domain Eukaryota; kingdom Metazoa; phylum Chordata; class Mammalia; order Lagomorpha; family Leporidae; genus Sylvilagus; species Sylvilagus floridanus. Next base: position 10,405,116 of record OX463244.1, on the reverse strand, counting down.
AGGACGGAATCAATTCCTACTCCGGGGAAGTGACTAACTGTTGCCAGCACTGTGTAATTACTCAGTGGGTGCTGAGTGGGTCAGAGCACCAAAGGGGGGAAAAAAACACCAGAATGGAATGCACTGAGCAAATATAGACACAAACAAAAATAAACCTGTTCTGCTATGAGTTGTAATCCATTTGTAATGGAGCAAATTTCTCCGATGCTGCTATTTTAAGATAAATGACACAGTTTGGGTGACTTTCTAGATACATCTACTTCACATTTGCATTATAAATTATTTACCCCATTGATGATAACCTGGCCAACACAAACGGTCACGAAACAGTTTCCAATGACAATCCCCAAAGAAATAGGCAGTCAGGTCAGTCACTCTTTCCATTAGGAGGAAGTTAGAGAATTATGTGAACATCTGTAGGGAGGTTCGCCACAGCCTCTTCTCTGCACCGGCACTCCAGGGAGGCCTCCCACAGACTGGCCTAGGAGAGGGCTTGGCCAGCTCGCCAGGACTTTTTATTTTTAACTGACACATGGTAAGTGTGCCTATTTATGGGGTACACTGTGACACTTCAATCCACGTGTGCATGGGTAAGGACCAGGCCAGGGTAACTGGTATACCTGTTATCTCAGTAACGGATCATGTCTGTGTTGGGACCACCGGGACTCTGTGAATGAATGATCTTGTTACTGAAGGACAGACCCCACCAAGCTAGGCACTCAGCCTTAGGGAGAGGTTGTCTTTAAAGTAACAAAGTAGGAGACCGGCATTGTGGCACAGCAGGTAAGGCTGCTGCCTACAGGGCCGGCCTCCCATATGGGCACTGGTTTGAGTCCCGGCTGCTCCTCTGACAATCCAGCTCTCTGCTATGGCCTGGGAAAGTACTAGAAGATGGCCCAAGTGCTTAGGCCCCTGCACCCACGTGGGAGACCAGGAAGAGGCTCCTGGCTTTGGATTGGCCCAGCTCCAGCCGTTGCAGCCATCTGGGGAGTACAGCAGCCAATGGAGGACCTCTCTGTCTTCCTCTGCCTCTCTGTAATTCTGCCTTTCAAATAAATAAATAAAATCTCTAAAGAAATAAAGTAACAAAGCTAACTTCCGGGGACACAGTGCCACCGATATCCCAGCCTGGCCAAGGATGTCGGATCTCACTGTCACCATCGTATAGCCACCGCTCCCAACAAAAATAAATAAATAAAACAATAAAGTGGGCAGGCTGGCACACAGCCGCCACCTTTCTACCCCAGAGAGGGCTGTAGCTAAACGAGTGCCCTCACACTGGCTGGCCCAGGCGAGCTGAGATTCAGCTCCCAGGCTGACAAAACCACCCGCTTTGTGGGACTGGGCAGCTTTGCGTCTTCACCCACTGCACATCTCACGGGACCTCTGCAGCTTCCCTGCCTCCCCTCGACTAAGGAAACCGTCTCCCAGCCAGCCCCTCTGCCTTCTTTCCTGCCCACCCGCCTGCTCCTTGCAGGCCAGCTCTGCTATTGGAATGAGCTCCATGCTACACTCCTGCCTGTGTGTCCCCTGTCCCCACACTCTCAAGGGCCATTGCCGCTGTCCAGCCCCAGAAGGCTGGCCTCACCCAGGGACCTCCTTACTTGAGCTCCCCAGCCCTCTGGCTTGGGCCGAGCTCTGCCAATGGGAGCGGAGGGCTGGGGCGTTTGTCCCCCGCCTGCTCCTGCCTGCCCACCTCAACTCCACCCCTCGTGCCTACACTGCCTGGCACTTTCTCCTGGCCGGTTCTTGCTTCCGGCTTCTGCTCGTGGCTGTAGAATGCACCTCCCTGGGGGTTCCCTCAGGCCTGCCCCAGTCTACCAGCTCCTGAACCACTTCTCCGGGCTCGGAGCTCTGCGTTGTCCCTGTCCGGAGCTGACCACCCTTGTCACTCTGACGGGGTTTCATGTTCACCACCGCACCTCCCTAGCTGGAAGGCGCCTTCCTGTGGTCTGTCTCCCCACCCACCAAAATCTATTACATTCCCCACTCTGTCCTGTGGGCCTAACACGGTGCCTGGACCTCAGCTGTCAATCAAGCCAGCAGACAATGAGCACCCGGTTATCTGAGGGGGGTCCTCCAGGAAACCGCAGCCTCTGGGGACCCCCGGACCACCACTTCCATCACCTTCTGAGAGATTCCATGTGCTGGTGCTTACGGTCTGTTTCCCCCAACACAAATGAACGCTGCTTCGTTCACTGCTGGCTCACAGCACAGCCTCGCCACACACCTGTTAAGCCAGCACGGTTTCACACAAGGCAAAATCAGGGTGGATTGCCACACCTGGAAGAACGTGAGCGGGGCCAGGTGTGCAGGCAAGCAAGCGCTGTCTCAGCCCTCGGAGCTGGCTCCTGCAGCCAGCTGGGACCCCTAACGGCTGCTCACAGAAGAAAAGGTTTGGGACGGTGGGGGAGACCCTGGGGGTCCTGCCCTCTAGTGCCCAGAAACTTCCCAGAGCCCGTGACCCCGTGCAAATCCCGGGCGTCATGGGATTGCAAACAGTGGCGACTTGGGAGCACCCCTAACTCCCTGCTCCACGGCGGTGCGCCTCCTGGCTGCAGCCTTCAAGTTCATGGACAGCATTCGGGGCCCCACAGCCCAGCACCGAAAACGCTGCTTTGGGGGAGTTGGGGTGCGGCGTGGGGGGGAGACAGCAGCTCTCAGAAACTGGCTTCATGCTGAGACGCCTACATCGCCCAAATTTCATTCTGCACAGTGATTGCAGCTTTGGAATAAATTCGTCCTCCCCACCGCCATCCATTACTCATCCCTGTCCCCTCAGCCTCCCAAGTGTCAAAAAAAGCCGGTGCGAATGGGGGCGGGAGGATCCACTCCCCCAGGGCAGCAGGTCCCGCCTTCCAGGGACCTCCCCGCAGGCCCGCAGAGCCGGCCCCGTCCGTTCTCGACCCAAGCTGGCCGCGCAGTCGCACGGCAAACAGCCGTCGCCGGTCCGCGCCCGGCACAGGCAGACCCCGGCGCGGCGACACCGTCCACGCCGCCCCCCGGCCCCTCCGCGAGCGAAGTCGGCCCCCCAGGATCTGGCGCCTGGGGTCCCCCCCAACCCCATCACCATCCCAGGGGCAGGGGCTTCGCTGGGAAGCGGGGTGGACCCCGGGTCACGGGCCGCTCCGGAGAGCGGTGCGCGCCCCGCAGGTGCTCCGGGAGCGCGGACCCCGGGCGCAGCCGCCACCGACCGACCCCTGCCCCCGGAGGAGGGGTCGCCGCGCCGCGCCGCCGCCGGCTCCCGCAACAGGTGTCTGCCCCTCCGCCCGACGGCCTCACCCGGCACAGGCCGTCCACGAACACGCGCGGGTCCAGGTGGCAGGCGATGGTGGCGCTGGGCAGGTCCTGCAGGTCCACCTCCTCCATCTCGCAGTCGATGAAGCTCCAGTCGCCGCCGCCCTCGTCGCTCTCGGCGGCCGCCGAGAAGGGCGCGAAGGGCCGCAGCGTCACCCCGGGCTGCGCCCGCGCCTCGGCCGCCTCCGCCGCCACCCCAAGCCGGGGCCCGGCCAAGCCGTCCTCCATCCCCGCGCTCGCGCCCGCGCGCCCCCGTGCGCCCTCCCGTCCGCCCGCGGCCGCCGGCTCGGCGGTTAACCCCCTCAGGGCCGCGCGGCTGCCCGCGCCAGGCGGTCTCCACGGCTCCCGGAGACGCGGCCTCGCGGCGCCCGCCCCGCCCGCCTCCGTCCCGCGCGGGAGGGGCCGAAACCCCGCGCAGCGCCCCCGCCCGTCCAGCCCCGGAGGCGGGACTGCGGCGGATTTAGCCCTGGTCCCTTTAAGGCCCATCCCCAGCTCTGTCATTCTTCCCCGCCCCTCTCAGAGAGGAGGCCAATAAAGAAACAGGATTCTCTTCACGTGATCCCCGTTCTGCCGCCCGAAGCCTGAAGCCTCGGAGCCGCCATGTTGGTTAGGGGCAAAGGCCTCTTCAGCCAGTTCCGCTTTTCTGACAGCTGGTACCTGGTGTGGGGCGCCAGGCAGGGTCTTGGGCTCTGGGGCTCAGGGGCCCATGGGATGGTAGCTGGGGAGGCAGATCTTCCGTGGTTCCCGGGCAGTGACGTTTGGAGACACAGGGGCCCACCGTGGGGGGATTTAAGCGAGAGAGTCCTGGTTATGGCTGTCACTGTGACCATCGGCAGGTGATGAGACGCTTACCGGATGTTATCCCATGAGTGGCAGCAAGGGCTGAGCTGGACCACGATGTCAATACCTTACAGTTCAGCTTCTTAGTCATCGTCCCAAATGTGTAGGATTGGACGTCATTTGCCGACGTCCGTGTTCTGTGCACCAGGAGATAAGGACAGAGCGAGACCTTAGAATTACCCTTTGAGGCCGGCGCCGTGGCTCAACAGGCTAATCCTCCGCCTTGTGGCGCCGGCACACCGGGTTCTAGTCCCGGTCAGGGCGCCGGATTCTGTCCCGGTTGCTCCTCTTCCAGGCCAGCCCTCTGCTGTGGCCCAGGAGTGCAGTGGAGGATGGCCCAAGTGCTTGGGCCCTGCACCCCATGGGAGACCAGGAAAAGCACCTGGCTCCTGCCATTGTATCAGCGCAGAGCGCTGGCCGCAGCGCGCCATTGGAGGGTGAACCAACGGCAAAAGGAAGACCTTTCTCTCTGTCTCTCTCTCTCACTGTCCACTCTGCCTGTAAAAAAAAAAAAAAAAAAAAAAAAAAAAAAAAGCTGTATGTTGGCCGGCGCCGTGGCTCAGCAGGCTAATCCTCCGCCTTGCGGCGCCGGCACACCGGGTTCTAGTCCCGGTCAGGGCGCCGGATTCTGTCCCGGTTGCTCCTCTTCCAGGCCAGCCCTCTGCTGTGGCCCAGGAGTGCAGTGGAGGATGGCCCAAGTGCTTGGGCCCTGCACCCCATGGGAGACCAGGAAAAGCACCTGGCTCCTGCCATTGTATCAGCGCAGAGCGCTGGCCACAGCGCGCCATTGGAGGGTGAACCAACGGCAAAAGGAAGACCTTTCTCTCTGTCTCTCTCTCTCACTGTCCACTCTGCCTGTCAAAAAAAAAAAGAAAAAAAAAATTACCCTTTGAGGGGTTCCCCGAGGGGAGCCGAGAGCCTCACATGACACCCACGAGTCTCCTTCTCTCCCGGCCAGGCTACTCGCTCACCGTGAAGGACGTTGGGACGCAGTACAAACGCGGGCCTGGATTGTAGATTTATTGCTCGTTACTTGGACAGATAACCTGCCTCTCAGAATCCTCATAAAAAAAAAAAAAAGGTCATGGATGCTAAGAATCCAGCCAATGCCCAATCAATGATAGCTCTGTATGTGCTGGGTTCTTTGGAGGACGGGAAATGAGAGATGTGTGTTCTCCCGGGTAAGCGTGCCTTCCAGCGAGCAAGTAGATCCCAGCCCACCCCTGAGATTTCCCCCCGGAACCCGCTGGCCATGAGGTCTGACAGCTGGGCCTGTGGAAGGTTCTGCGAGTGGCGCCCAGAGAGGGCATGCAAACGCCATGCCCCGGTCCCATACCTCCCCCGTGCCCCTCCTCCTTGGTGTGCCTTGTGATGAATGCCCTTGAGAACAACCCGGGAAAGCTGCAGATGGACCCCGAGCATCGACAGCCACCCTGAGGTCTCACGTAACTTTCAGTGACTGGGTGGGAGACGCTGCAGCCAGCCAAGTGTGTGCAGAAACCCAGGACCTGATGAGGAGGTGGTGATGGTGATGGGAAGCTCTCTCTGCCGGCCGTGTCCTCCAAACGGGAGGAGAAGCCTTGTTGCTTTCAAATGGCCTCACAGCCTTTCAGCTGTGGGGTAGCACCGGAGACGGCCAGACATCCGAGGATGAGGTGCAGCTCTGCTCGGCTCCTGGGGAAATCTTTCGGTATTGCAATGCCACTATCTTTGCATCTCTCCCTTAGGCAAACACTGCACAGCCCTCTCGAGCGCTGTTATTAAAACATCATAGAAGCTTCAAAAAGGAAGGTTCTCAAAGCTTTAGCCAAACTTCTCCTGGCCTTGTTACATTCTGAACAGCACAAGTCTCATGGCCGAATTATGCAGTCTACATTTCTGAAAGCCAGCAAAGCCAGTGGCTGCACTGGGGGGGGGGGGGGGGGGTGCTCTCCAAATCACGCAGCCCCTGCAGAGCTCAGGGGTAAGCTTATAAAGGCAAAACCCACATCCGGTTGGGAGTTAATCCAAAGCGAAGCATTCGTTACAGAAGCCAGAACAAGCAAGGTTACGCTTATCTCTGAGGGGGCACTGAACCCATTTTCCCAACACTTAATGTAAACAATGCCTATGGATAGCATTTTTACAAGGCTAGTTTTTGAGTACATAGTAGTGTGCAGCAGGTTAAAAAAAATAGAAGACAAACAGAGAGACTAGAGATCATCCAGAGGCAAAATAGAGTGACTTGGATCAGGCCAAAGCTCACTTCAGCCTTAAAATTCTAAGTTCAAGTGGAATTTTTCCATTAGCTGAAACTCGGCCTACACACCTTTGCCAGAAGGTTTGTGCTTCAATTAACTTCTTCTGGAAGATCTTGGTCATAGTATTCTTTACAAATCTGAAAAGCCGCTCTGCAACTCACTGTACAAGTCAGAGCGGATTGTTTGTTTTTGGTAAGCAGGTAAGATTTGCTTAGTGTGCGGTTGTATTTGAGTAAATCCTATGAAGACAGGTGTGTGGCGTTCCCTGAAGATAATTGTCACATATTAAAACAAGTGGATATGTAATTCCTGCAACATTCCTATAAAAATTCTTTTTGTTCGAAACTGTTTACCATTTGTGAAGTCTATTTATTTGTTTATTTGAAAGGTAGAGCAACAGAGAGGGGGGGGGGAGATCTTCCACCTGCTGCTTCATTGGGAAAATAACCCCAAGAGGCAAAGCCAGGCCAGGCCAAAGCCAGGGGCCTGGAGCTTCATCTGGGTCTCCGATGTGGGTGGCAGGGACTCAAATACTTGAGCCCACCCCTGGTTCTTAGGCATGTCTAGAACAGGACAGGCCAAGGAAACTTCCTGTGATGACAAAATAATTTGCTGTGTCCAAGGTTCTACCATGGTTGCTATTGAGATCATCTCAGGGCAGTTTGTGTCCTTAAGGGGCTTAAATTCCAGAGGAATGGTAAAAGCCAGTGCAGAGATAACCCATCAGGGGTTCAGTGGCCACTTGCAATGTCAACATCCCATATGGGAGTGCCGCTTGGAGCCCCATTTACACTGTTTCCTATCCAGCTTCCTGCTAGTGATGCCTGGATACTTGGATCCTTGCTACACGTACTTGTAGGAGAACCAAATTAAGTTCTAGGCTCCTGGCTTCTGCCTGGTATGGTCCTTACTGTTGTTCTTTATTTCTTTCCTTCTTTCTTTTCTCTCTGTCTCTCCTTCTCTCTTGTGTTATTCTGGCTTTTGAATAAATATTTTTTGAAAGATAAGCTGTACATGAAGGTCTGTATGTTATTACTCATAATAGGCCAGAAGAGGAGACAGCTCACATGTTCATCACCTGACAAATGGATCTGCACACTGGAATCATATTCACCTGTAAGAAAGAATTACGGGGGCTGGTGCTGTGGCACAGCAGATTAAAGCCCTGGCCTGCAGTGCCAGCATCCCATATAAGCTCCGGTTCGAGTCTCGGCTGCTACACTTCCAATCCAGCTCTCTGCTTTGGCCTGGGAAAGCAGTGGAAGATGGCCCAAGTGCTTGGGCCCCTGCACCCACATGGGAGACCTGGAAGAAGCTCCAGGCTCCTGGCTTCAGATCGGCACAGCTCTGGCTATTGTGGCCATTTGGGGAGTGAACCAGCAGATGGACAATCTCTCTCTCTCTGTGTATCTCTCTCCTTCCCTCTCTCCCTCTCTTCCTCTCTCCCTCTCTGTAATTCTTTCAAATAAATAAAATAAATCTTAAAAAAATATTTTTAAAATATACTGATTGAGACCACAACATGCATGGCCCTTGAAAACCTTATGCTAAGTAAAAGAAGCCAGTCATGAAAGGCCATGGCTTATCCCATTTAGGGAAAATGTCCTGGCTAGGCAAATCCATAGAGACAGAATCAGATTAGGGCCTGGGGAGAGAGAACTAGGGAGTGGCCGCAGAGGAGGTAGGTGTCTCTTTCTAAAATTGATTGTGGTGGTGTTTGCACAGCTCTGTGAATACACTATAAGTCACTGGATGATGGTGTATGGGTTGCAAATCAATAAAGCCATCACTTAAGAAAAGAGAAAAAGGCACAAGAAATGAGATGACCATGACAGGATGGATGACACTGTAGAGCCAGACACTCTGTGTGAACCCACAGAACATTCTGGAAAGGATGACAGAGGGGATGAGGCACATGTTTGGGAAAAACAATGGCCAGCCAGCTGGTTGCTGGGTGGGTCTGTGTTGTCACCATCCTCAAGACAGCATTCTCTTGTAGGGCTGGCTTATCGTGAGCCGTGCACAGCATGCAAACTGGGCCCGAGGGACAAACTGGTCAAGGAAAAGGAATGCGCCAACCAAACAGAAACCCCAAACGCACCCAGAGTGAATCCTCCCAGCTGGCACGTGGCGCTGCCCAGGGAGCAGAAGTGGGTGCAACTGAGGGAAGCAGGAAAGACCAAGTCACCTGTAACCAGCTTTGACATGCAGCCCGTCGCTGCTCAGACACAGGCCGCATCCAACATTGCCTCGTGCCTGTGGATTTGCCCCTCTCTCACCCTCCCCAAGCAGCAAAGAGGGTGACATTTCTTAATTGACCATTCAGATCTATTACTTGTCTATGTGACCCCAGTAGTGATATCGATTTCTTTGGCATAACTCTTCTTTTTTTTTTTTCTTGACAGGCAAACTGGACAATGAGAGAGAGAGACAGAGAGAAAGGTCTTCCCTTTTCCGTTGGTTCACCCCCGCAATGGTCGCTGCGGCCAGTGCGCTATGGCCGGTGCACTGCGCTGATCCGAAGCCAGGAGCAAGGTGCTTCCTCCTGGTCTCTCATGCAGATGCAGGGCCCAAGCACCTGGGCCATCCTCCACTGCCTTCCCGGGCCACAGCAGAGAGCTGGACTGGAAGAGGAGCAACCGGGACAGAATCCAGCACCCCGACCAGGACTAGAACCCGGTGTGCCGGTGCCATAGGCGGAGGATTAGCCTAATGAGCCGCGGCGCTGGCCTTGGCATAACTCTTAGTAGGTGGAGTGGACACATCACCACCTTTCTCCTGTCACGCTCACCGGTGGGTTATGACTGCAGATTCTAAGAATTGAGGACCAAGGGAATCGGATGATCTTCCCACCAGTAACAGGCAGTGAATGGCAAAGTGAGACCCAAGCCAGCTGCCTCTCTCCCCTGTGGCAATGGGAAACAGGGAAATGAGCAGGAATCAAAGAAATGAAAAGCAGAGAAGAGACAAAGAGGAGGAAAGAAAGGCAGGGAGGGAGACTGAGAGCAGCAGGTCAGAGACCTTTGAGTTCCCAGTGAGAGGCAGGATTGATGACCCCCGGCACAACGAAAGCTGCAGGCGCACTCAGACCCAACACCCAGCGAGGGTGAGAAGCTAGGGAGACAGAGGTCTCAAATGTTAGAGCAAGACGACAGAAAGCGCTAGATAAATGGCATTAGCACCAAGCCTTCCACCTGGGTGACTGGGATTCTTGCCTTATTGCAGGTGACATATCTCACAACAGAATGCCAGCTTCCTCTTTCCACTTAGAAAGTAAGATTGCATAGTAACTGGCATGTTCACCATGCTTTCGAAGCTTAAGGAAATGAGTAGCAGTGCCTCATGCTGTTGCTGTCACTAACCATTAACACCAACCTTCGGCAGTCTCTCCCAAGGAGAGGAGCACAGAGACCGTGTGCACTGTCAGTAGCGCAGGCAGAAACCAAAGCAAAACGCACCAGGTGCTCCAAAAAGCTTATGGAAAATAGGATTGAAAGATACGTTTATTTTCATGCAAATTTTTAAGAAAGTATATATTACTTTTAATTTATTTGAAGGAGAGAGAGAGAGAGAGACAGAGAGAGAGACATTGGGCCAGCTGAAGCCAGGAGCCCAGAATCAATCCAGGTCTCCCACCACGTGGCAGGAACCCAGCTAGGTGTTGTCTTCCAGGTGCGCATTAATGGAACCTTGAGCTGAAGACGGAGGCAGGACTTCAATCCAGGCACTCTGATAAGGGATGCAGGTGGCCCAGTGACATCTTAATCCCTGTGTCAAATATCAGCCCTGATTAAAAAAATAATAATAAAGGTTGAGATCCATGCATACAAGGCACCTTCAAAAGTTTTGTGGAAAATATGGATTATGAAAGAACTATGGGTGGATTTCCCAAAATGATCTGTGCCCAAATCAACTTATATTTATATTTAATTCTGCTTTTGGGGTGCACTTGTATTGCTTGAGTATGGTGACAGATATTTGTATGGATGAAATCAACTAAACTTCTTTTCAGAGGCTCTGCCACTATAGGGTTTACACAGATGATCCCAGCGTTCCTGGGCAATTGTGGATCGCGCTCTTTCACCCTTGGCTGTGCAATGGAATCGAAGATCTATGCCTCCTTCCTGTCTAACTATAGAATCTCACCTTCTCATTGGCTCACAGGAACCAATTTGATCCAGCTCTTTAAATACTCAAAAGGGAAAGGAGCCAAAATAGGTTCAGAATGCTTCTCACTGGTTTTACTTTCCAAATGGCCAAGGGACACACATTTTTAATTAGTCTATCCTAGCACCTCCCCATACACTTATACACTCCCTTCATGCCAGCCATGGCAATCACCAGAAAGGAAAGGTGACAAGGCACTCAGAAGCCCATGTTGGGTTATTTTTGTTCTTTGCATCTGCCTCTTCCATCTATTCCAGACTTGTTATACAAACGTGCCCATGCTTAGGTAAAACTAACCTATTCATTTTGCAGATGGGAAAACCTCACTCTGATGTTTCAATTGCATCCTGTTGTGTTCTACAGATCGCAAGGGACTGTGATCTGGAGGAGCATGGGGAACGCTTACTAAGCAAACCAAAGGCACTTCAGCAATTCTGAGAAATTATAGACATTTCAGGAATTTATTTAAGGTAAAAGGCAAATTGCTGACTTTCTGAGTGTTTGCTTTTATAGGGAATGAACTGTTCCAAAGACTCTCCAGAGAATGAATCTCTTCAACAGCTCAATCAAAGCTTCTTTTTAGCCACTGCCCACAACGTAAGTAAAAATATCGTGCTATTTTCTTGTTCTTGTTTTGGATTCTTTGATTTTTAAAGAACTTCTTTCCCTACTCAAGGTTCATTCTTGAAACCCGCTCTTAAAAACCCCTCTTATTTTTCATGGCCTTCTGATGCCTTTTAATTTAGAAAAGCAGTTACAAATTCGGTTTTGGGGGAAAATATTGGAATTTGGTTTATTTGCCTTTTCCAAGTTTGGAAAGGAACTTTACCAACTCTTACAATTCTCTGAGTTCTCTTCTAAGTGTGTTGACATTTGTGTGGCTTTTGTGTGATCTAGGATTCTTTTGGTTGCAAGTAACCCAAACCTCTGAAGCTAGTTTGTATGAGAAAGAATCTAAATTAAAGATGTGAGACATCTCGGAGAAGTCTAGCTCAGGAATGCAGTCTGGCCTTGGAAAGTCCTAGAGCCTGGACCTCAATGCTGTCCAGAAGCCAAGCTGTCTCTTTGGGGGCCAGTTAAGACCCTCAGAGGCGGGGAGTGGACACATATGCAAGTGAGAGTCCTCTTCCAGAAGTCAGCAGTGAGCTCTCGTCGTTCAGAATGCCCTGCTATTCCCAGCTAAAAGTGTCACCCTGCAATATGACAGCCTCCTTGCAGAGCTCCGGAAGCCGGCTGGATCTGGTCTGAATTCCACTCCTGTCTGCTGTGACCTCGAGGAAAGCGCTTGACCTCTCGCGTCCCTGTGTATCGAAAGGTGTGATAACTAGACTCTTTCCAGAGGTGTTGCAGCAGCTAGAAACAGTGGCTCCCAGCACCTGCCACAGAGGAGCGGCTCCGAGGGGGAGGGTCGAGCTATTTTGGTCCCTGATCATCCATTAGAGTCTTCTACATCATATCTCTTATCAGGGCCGTAATGGAGCAGTAGCTCCTCCGCTGTGGGCCACTTCTGGGGAACGGATATCAGGGCAGAGCGGAGGATGGGAGCGCTTAGCCATCTGCTGTCTCTGAGTCCTCTTTGGATTTGAAGGTGCACGACAATGACTCGTCCCAGCCTGTCCTTGAAATCGGAAAAGACCCCCTAAAATTTACCCTGAAATATGGCCCCTTAAAGTTCCCTAGAAATGCTATCCGGGGTGCCACATGTACTACCGGAATTTGGGGTGCCATATGATTTCACCACGGGCTTATTACTAAATCCCCAGTATTAAGAAGCCCGAGAATATTTAGAGAAGAATTCTAAATACCAGCACAGATCAATGAAGCAGCATGGTACATTTTAAGCTTTTATTTAGTAAGAAAGATGCATAGGAGAGTGAGGACTCTATTTAGGGGAGAGAGGTGAATGGGGGTTCATTTTGAGCACCAGGAACCAGCCACGTGGAGGAGCATCTAGGCCAGGAAGCCTAGAGCACATGGCCCGAAGGCCACGCGCCTTGGAGGCGCAGGGCTACAGCAAGCCCCCTCCTGGCAAGAGGCCAGGGAAGAAGAGCAGGGCCCAGGCACACTGTGCCCTAGGCTTTTAACCCACTCCAAGGGGGAGTGGTGAATTAACCTGATTGGCTGGTGGGCACCCCGGTGTGGCCAGGTAGGGGAATGAGGGGCGTGGCAAAGGCATCAGGTAGGGACATGAGGTCACACAAGGGCATGGTCTTCCAGTTCACAAATCTGATCAATTTTAACCTGTATGCCTGCCTACTGCATTCTGATGTCGCTGTCCTTGCTACAGAAGAGATGTCCTTGAAAGAGTGGAAGCAGTGCATCCTTGGTGCCTGGTCCAGTGCTCTTCCCCAGGATGGATCTCACCACCGTGATGGATTCCTTCTTCAATTCTCCCCTGTGCCTAGAGCGCAAGACCTATTTGCATATAACATCCAACGGGGCCTGGTGTGTTGACCAGTGATGACTCAGCACTTCTGTACTCACTGGGAGAAGAGCTCAAGTGATAACACGAAGCCAGTCTCACTCAGGCCTGACCTCATTCTGGCTCTGACTTTGGGGATTAGATCCTGGGGCTATAACAGGATACAAAACAGATGGGAAGAAATCCCTGCTCTCCTGAAGTGTGGTTCCTGTTACAGCAATGGAAGGGAAGGGGGTAAATGGATAGTAAATGAAATAACCAGACACAACATGTAAACGCAGATAATATCTATGATGGCAAATATTATGGAGCAAAAAAAAAAAAGCCCACCAAGGAAGAGGAATGGGAAATGGGGGAGGGGAAGGGAGAAGAGGATTCAGTTAAGACCATGAGCGAAGCAAAGTGCCACAGCCCCTCCTGAGAACGAGCACTCCAGAGGCGCAATGCGAAGGCCTGGGGCAGCAGCTGCTTCCTCTGTTGAAGGATCCGTGCAAAGGCTGTGACAGGTTCCGCTGGGGCTGGGATGAGTGATCAAGGGAGCGAACAGTGTTCTGGTCAGAGAGGCAATAGGGTTGGCTCCTACAGGACTTTGCAGGGCACAGCCAGGACTATGAGTTTCTAAGGAAGCCAGGGGAGGATCTGAGCAGGAGACACTGAGATGGTCTATGCGGAAGGCTTGTCCCAGAGCTGTGTGCTCCAGGCACTGTGTGGGGACAGGGGTGGAAGCTGGAGACCAACTGGGAAGCAGATACGGAGACAGAGAAAGACGGAACGTGAGTCAGAATGGAAGACCTACGTGGTAAGAAAATGGTAGGAGAGCTCCCAGCTAATGTGCCGGGAAAGTAGCAGAAGATGCACCAGGTCCTTGGGTCCCTGCACCCACGTGGGAGACGAGGAAGAAGCTCCTGGCTCCTGGCTTCGTATTGGCACAGCTCTGGCCATGCGGCCATTTGGGGAGTGAACCAGAGAATGGAAGACCTCTCTCTCTCTCTCTCTCTGCCTTTCTGTAACTCTGCCTTTCAGATAAATAAATAATTATTTTTTAAAAAAACAGAAAATGATAAGAGTCTTTCCATGTTCTGAAATCTCAGCCAATAGGATTTCCTTAGTTTATTAGTCTCCTATGCTTGTTTTAATCAATTCCTGCTGACCTAGTGGCTAAAGCATTTGTACCGTCTGGAAATCGGAAGTGTAAAATGGGTCATCAGAGCTGTGTTCCTTCTGCAGGAGGTGAGAGTCCTTCCCTTGCCTCTGCCAGGATCCGGGGCTACAGCGTTCACAGGGGCTCGCGGCGCCAGCCTCTCTGCTCCCATTGTCAAGTCTCCTCTAACGCAGCTCCCTGGTGATCTCATGGGTCACTTGGATAACCCAGGCTTCTCTCCTCGCCTTGGGATCCTCCATTCAATTCTATCTGCATGGCCGCTTTAGCCACACGTGAAAGTCACATAGCCACAGTTCTGGGAATGAGGGCATGGATATCTCTGGGGAGCCATGAGTCTCTCTGTCAGACTTAGAGGAAAAGAGCTATCGAGATTGACTCCAAGACTTTGGGCCTGAGCAACAGTGAGGAAGGGGCCTTCCTCTAGTCTGGATGCAGCAGACAGTGGGGGAACTGGGAGAGGGCAATTATCAAGAACTCAACCTCAGGCCATTTAGATTTGCAGGGCTCCCGCTGGCGTCGCAGCTCACTAGGCTAATCCTCTGCCTGTGGTGCCAGCACCCCGGGTTCTAGTCCCGGTCGGGGCGCCAGTTCTGTCCCGGTTTCTCCTCCTCCAGTCCAGCTCTCTGCTGTGGCCCGGAAAGGATGGCCCAAGTGGTTGGGCCCTGCACCCGCATGAAAGACCAGGGGGAAGTACCTGGCTCCTGGCTTTGGATCAGCGCAGCGCGCCGGCCGCAGCGCGCTGGCTGTGGCGGCCATTGGAGGGTGAACCAATGGAAGGAAGACCTTTCTCTCTGTCTCTCTCTCTCTCACTGTCTAACTCTGCCTGGCAAAAAAAATTAAAAAAAAAAAAAAAGATTTGCAGGGCTCCTTGGATGGAGGAGGAGAATCGCCAAGAAGGTAAGTTGGCTGAAGGAGTCATACACGCAGGGGATTTAGCTCCAGGTGGTACCTGAGCCCCGAGGCTGTTGAGACCTCCTGCAGAGTGGGTGTAGCAGCAGGGGTGCCAGGGAGGGGACTCAGAAAACCAGCAGGCAGGGGTGATGTCGTGGAAGATATGGCAAGACACGGCTCCAGGGGACAGAAAGGTCCTCTCACGCGATGCTGCTGAAAGCTCAATCCCCTTTCAAGTTGGGAAGTCGTCATTGACCTTGAGTAGAGACGCTCTGGAGGATCTGTGGGGGGTGCAGGCCCAGCAGGGAGAAGAGTAGGAGACGATGAGTCTAAGCCAACTCTCAGGAAGCTGTGCTGTGGAGGGGAACAGAAATGGGGAAGCCCCTGGAAGATGAAGCGGGACTAGCGGAAGGTTGGTTTGTTGACAGCTGGGAGAAGGGACCCCAGGTCTACATGCAGGCGGGGCTGATCCAGCTCACGGGGAAAGCCCGGGGATGGTGGAGGTGGTGGGGGTACCTGGAGCAACTCTGTGCGGATGGAGGGTCCCAGAGGGAAGGAGGCAGCACTGCCCTGAGTGGGGTGATGTGATGGGGAGTGGGGCTGTGCACAGTTCCCTGTGGTTCCTTCTTAGTAAGATAGGAAGTTGAGAGTGAGGACGAGCGAGGTAGCATTGAGTGTTGAAGGTAAGAGAAGAAAACGTGCAGAGAGTTTTTAGAAAAGTAGGTGTCTAGAGAAATCTAGGAGGGTTACACACGCACACAAATGCAACATAAGTGCAGTATGCTGGATGGCCTCATATATAACTTGTGAATATATGCATTTGACATGTAAATACATTTGTAAGGTGACTTTGTATATAATTATATGTGTATGCATATACTAATATTTATAAGCAAATATACTATTTATGTGCCAGGTATATAATATTTTGAAGATTTATTTATTTATTTATTTGGAAGAGTTACAGAGAGAGGTAGAGACAGAGAGAGAGGTCTTCCATCCGCTGGTTCACTCCCCAGATGACCGCAATAGCCGAAGCTGTGCCATCTGAAGCCAGGAGCTGGGAGCTTCTTCCAGTTCTCCCACGAAGGTGCAGGGGCCCAAGGACTTAGGCCACCTTCTACCGCTTTCCCAGCCCATAGCAGAGAGCTGGATTGGAAGTGGAGCAGCTGGGACTTGAACCGGTGCCCATATGGGATACTGGCGCTGCAGGTGGCAGCTTTACCTGCTACACCACAGCACTGGCCCCATATATAATGTTGTTATAACAATACTAATTATAATCCATAGTTTGTACTATATAGAATATTGCTTTGTGCGAACCCAAGGTGTGAGAATCAGCTACCAAAAGCAAAAGATGCCGTGAGACTGAAGAAAGAGGCAGATGAC
Organism: Sylvilagus floridanus; assembly: GCA_949820135.1. Lineage (NCBI taxonomy): Eukaryota > Metazoa > Chordata > Mammalia > Lagomorpha > Leporidae > Sylvilagus > Sylvilagus floridanus. Next base: position 10,388,708 of record OX463244.1, on the reverse strand, counting down.
TCTGGCTACGCAGAGCGTGATTTATCAGGGACCTAAGACAGCAGCGTGGTCTTGGGCAGCCACAAGACAAGTGGATCCCCCATGCCACGAGGTAGAAGAAAAAGGATTTTATAAAGAAAAGGTGGCCTTGACCAACTGAGCGCACTGGGGCTTTCTCAGGAAAATCAACATTCCAGCTGAGAGTGGCGGGTGACGGTGAGGACTCTGCTTATCCCTCAGGGCTGGGGACGACTGCCAGCACCCCCTCCAGGGCAAGACAGCGGCTGTGACCAGGGCGACCACAGGCACGTCAGGCAGGACCCCTGCGTGCATGGTGCATCAGTGTGTGATCACGCACGAGTGGAGACCGCATGATGCATGACTGCATGGTGGGGATCGCATGATGCATGCATGACTGCATGGTGGGGACCGCATGATGCATGCATGACTGCATGTGGAGACCGCATGATGCATACATGACTGCATGTGGAGACCGCATGATGCATGCATGACTGCATGGTGGAGACTACATGATGCATGCATGACTGCATGGTGGGGACCACATGATACATACATGACTGCATGGTGGGGACCGCATGATGCATACATGACTGCATGGTGGGGACCGCATGATGCATGCATGACTGCATGTGGAGACCGCATGATGCATACATGACTGCATGTGGAGACCGCATGATGCATGCATGACTGCATGGTGGAGACTACATGATGCATGCATGACTGCATGGTGGGGACCACATGATACATACATGACTGCATGGTGGGGACCGCATGATGCATACATGACTGCATGGTGGGGACCGCATGATGCATGCATGACTGCATGTGGAGACCGCATGATGCATACATGACTGCATGTGGAGACCGCATGATGCATGCATGACTGCATGGTGGAGACTACATGATGCATGCATGACTGCATGGTGGGGACCACATGATACATACATGACTGCATGGTGGGGACCGCATGATGCATACATGACTGCATGGTGGGGACCGCATGATGCATGCATGACTGCATGGTGGGGACCGCATGATGCATACATGACTGCATGGTGGAGACCGCATGATGCATGCATGACTGCATGTGGAGACCACATGATGCATACATGACTGCATGGTGGGGACCGCATGATACATACATGACTGCATGGTGGGGACTGCATGATGCATGCATGACTGCATGGTGGGGACCGCATGATGCATGCATGACTGCATGGTGGAGACTGCATGATGCATGACTGCATGTGGAGACTGCATGATGCATGCATGACTGCATGTGGAGACCACATGATGCATACATGACTGCATGTGGAGACCGCATGATGCATACATGACTGCATGGTGGGGACCGCATGATGCATGACTGCATGTGGAGACCGCATGATGCATGCATGACTACATGGTGGGGACCGCATGATGCATACATGACTGCATGGTGGGGACCGCATGATGCATGACTGCATGTGGAGACCGCATGATGCATGCATGACTGCATGGTGGGGACCGCATGATGCATACATGACTGCATGGTGGGGACCACATGATGCATACATGACTGCATGGTGGGGACCGCATGATGCATGCATGACTGCATGGTGGGGACCACATGATGCATACATGACTGCATGGTGGGGACCGCATGATGCATACATGACTGCATGGTGGGGACCGCATGATGCATGCATGACTGCATGGTGGGGACCGCATGATGGATACATGACTGCATGGTGGAGACCGCATGATGCATGCATGACTGCATGGTGGGGACCGCATGATGCATACATGACTGCATGGTGGAGACTGCATGATGCATGACTGCATGTGGAGACCGCATGATGCATGCATGACTGCATGGTGGAGACTGCATGATGCATGACTGCATGTGGAGACTGCATGATGCATGCATGACTGCATGGTGGGGACCACATGATGCATACATGACTGCATGGTGGGGACCGCATGATGCATGCATGACTGCATGGTGGAGACTACATGATGCATGCTGAAACACACCTGTTCCTAACACATGCCATGCCTGTCATGAAGCATGACAATGAATAGGAATGTAAACGTCTAAGGGATTAGAAATAAACACAAATGCAATGGTTGGGCCTTTCTCCTGCCTTCCTTTGGAATGGAATCTTAGCGAAGGCAAGGCCCTGTCTCATCCCCAGCTCAGCCCAGTCTCAGAGGCAAGGCCCTGTCTCATCCCAGCTCAGCCCAGCCTCAGAGGCAAGGCCCTGTCTCATCCCAGCTCAGCCCAGCCTCGGACACCCTGGCCAGAGAGGGCGCCCTCGGTGAATACTTATCAGATAAATGAATGGAAAGGTATATTATTAATCAAGGACCAAGATGACTTCATTCTCTCAAAAATCCCAATTGCTCATTAACAATGTGTGCGTGAGAGGATTGGGATTAAACAAGCGTCACCCTTTGGGAAAATCGTGGTGAGCCACGCCACGGCTCCGTGTGTTGTGCTGGCTAAACTCACAACACTCTCTCTCCAGTCCCATCCACCAGACGTGCCGAGGATCAATAGTGTTATTGCTCTTGCTATTGCTGTGGTTAGTGGGTTTCCACGCTCCTGGAAGGCAATGAGCTGTTCTTGCAAATTCATTGAGAGTTGTTTGTCTCACGAGTTCCCCAGCAGGCTTTTAAACCCACAGAGTCCCCTTAGAGACCTTTCAACCACTCAGAAAATTGGGTTTCCAAGTTTTAAGGTTGAGATACGAGGGTTTGTATAGCTGCCACATGTCTGCTTTGGGCAATAAAATCACTTAACGGCGGAAACCTTTCCAAACTTCATTTTCAAACTGTTCTTGCTCAAGTTTCTGGCAGAAACAGGCTGCATTCTTATTCATTGTCAAGAGTCACCTGGACCCTGATGGTCAGCTTAAGTTGATTGATTTATTTGAACCACCAAGGCTCAAATCTCATAACCCACACGGAGGGTGCTCTGACCAGAGGGGCGAGGTGTGGCTCCGCCCCTTTCTTCTTGCCCATCTCTGCTTTTTTTTTTTTTAAGAAGCATCTTTCTGTCTTTTTTGAGCACACATCTCTGTAGGGCACTTACCCATTTCTATGACATTGGTTCTGTCAAAAACCAGATCAGATAAGCTGCAAGTCCTCTCTCTGGGACTTTGGGACCTATGATAACTGCACATTCTGGAAGCAGAGAAGGTAAGCAGAGCTGTGTTAACTCACGGCACCTGGAGCTTTAGGTGTCCTGTTAGGGGGCCCAGTGCACCTGCACGAAACCTGCCTGTGTGGCTCCAGGGGGCACCAGGGCCAACCCACATTACAAGCACCAGAGAATGACTTCTCCCCTCCCTCCCCCGCTCCTTCCCTCCCTGCCTGCCCCCCTCCCTCCTTCTCTCCCTCTTTCTCTCCCCTCCCTTCCTTCCTTCTCTCCCTCCCTTTTTTCCCTCCCTCCTTTCCTCCATCCTCTGATTCACTCCCCAAATGGCTGTAACAGCCAGAGTTGAGCCAATCTGAAGCCAGGAGCCTAGAGCTTCCCAAGAGGGAGCGAGGGACGTTACCACCTGGCTGTAGGACAGGGAGTGAAGCAGCCTCCAGCCTGTGCACCCCCAAAATGCTGGAAGGGAAATGGTGTTCCTTGGGGTGCCAGTGTTAGTAGACCATCTTAGCTGGCCGCAGATAGTTTGTCCCATTTATGGGAAGAGCTGTCTGTGGCTTTGCTGTATTCTGTGTACTGTGTGGATCTAAGTGTCCATGGGTATATGTGTAAGTGTGTGTGTGTGTGCATGAGTAGTGCACATGTTTGTGTATGTGTAGAGTTATGTATATGGATACACACCTGCACTGTGCATGCATGTGGTGTGTATGTTCACTGTATAATGAATATATAATTGTATCATGGGTATGTGGGGCCTCTGCTTATGAATATGCATGGATGTGTGAATTTCTGTGTGCAGATACAAATGTGTCTGTGTGTCTATGTGTATTCATGTGTGTTTATGTGTGTGTGCACATGTGTGTACATGTATGTAGCAATGCACCAACAAGGGCAGCTGTATCGGCTTTTCTCTGTACAGAATTCTAAGTCATTCCCGTCCCAACCCCAATCCTCTGCTAATCCTCATCCCTGGGCCTCTTCTGGATTGTCTCAGCTTCATTCATTCCCTGGAGACGCTGGCCCTGCACTAGCCCCATTCATGCTTGGGGGCCCTTATCTTCAGGAAGTTGGGTCAGAGTAGCTCAGAGAGTCTGCCTGTAGGCTGCGTCCAGCGGGCGTCCTGTCTCTCAACCCCCAATTCTCTTTTGGGATCACCCAGGTGTTTCTGAGTCCTCAGTGAGAATGTGACCTCTCCATGGTATGGAAACCTGCGGTATGGAAACGCTACTGCCATTTTGCTTTGTAAGCAGAAATGTTTTTCCTTCAACTAAACTCTGCCATCTGGGGTTTTACTCACTTTGGACAGAAGAGAGGGGAAGGTTATTATTATTTTTAAAGATTTGTTTTATTTTATTTGAAGGGCACAGTTAGAGAGAGAGAGGGAGAGAGAGAGAGTTCTTCTATCTGCTAGTTTACTCCCCAAATGGCCACAACAGCCAGGACTGGGCCAGATGGAAACCAGGAGCCAGGAGCTTCTTCTGGGTCTCCCATGCGGGTGCAGGGGCCCGAGCACTTGGGCCATCTTCTGTTGCTCTTCCTGGTGCATTAGCAGGGAGCTGGATTGGAAGTGGAGCAGCTGGGACTCAAACTAGCCCCATATGGGATGCCAGCACTGCAGGTGGTGGGCTTAACCCACTGTGCCTCAGCTCCAGCCCCTCCATCATACGTCTTCCAGAACTCACAGAATGTAGAGCACAAAGACTGAACCCTAAAGTAAACGATAGGCCTGGCTGATAATAACGTGTCAATACTGAGTCATCAGGTGCAACAAAGACCTCACACTATGGCAGATTGTCAATAATAAGGGAAATTGTATGTGGGGAGGATGAAAATACTTGGAAAATCCATATATTTTCTGTAAGCCTAAAACTGTTCTAAATTAAATTAAATTAATTTAATTAGTTGATTTTTTTTTGACAGGCAGAGTGGACAGAGAGAGAGAGAGACAGAGAGAAAGGTCTTCCTTTGCCATTGGTTCACCCTCCAATGGCTGCTGCGGACGGCGCGCTGCGGCCGGCGCACCGCGCTGATCCGATGGCAGGAGCCAGGTGCCAGGTGCTTTTCCTGGTCTCCCATGGGGTGCAGGGCCCAAGCACTTGGGCCATCCTCCACTGCACTCCCGGGCCACAGCAGGGGGCTGGCCTGGAAGAGGGGCAACCGGGACAGAATCCGGCGCCCCGACCAGACTAGAACCCGGTGTGCCGGCGCCGCAAGGCGGAGGATTAGCCTGTTGAGCCACAGCGCCGGCCAATTAGTTAATTTTTAAAGACTTCCCACGAAAGACCAGATTTGAAGAAATACAGGAAAGCTGCCAAGCAAGCTGGTTGCCAATCGTGCCTCTGTGGGATACTAGCAGACAAATGTCAAAGGGATGATTTTAGTTCGAAGCAACTCTGAGGCTTTTTCTCACCTTAAATAATCAGAGAATAAAACTCATTTCTCCTTCGGGGCCACTCCCACCTAATTCCCAGGTAAGGGAGAGCAAGTTGTGAAACACTACCACCTAGTGGTGGGAGTCAGACTTGCGGCAATGTGGCTTGCGGCTTGGCAAGATGGATTTTTTCCCCCTTGACCCACACCCCATTTGAAGGCTTGGAGAAAGACGGAATGGAGAAGGAGGGGGAGCTATAGAAGAGGGGGACAGGAGGGCTGCCCAAGTGGCTATGTGGCTGCCATTTTCCAGCAGGCATGCCAACCCTGGGAGGATGGTGAGATAAGAGCCGTTCTGGAGGCTACGACACAGAGACAATCGGTTGAAAAGGCAGCCCTGGACCTGTCTATTTAGAGACATCTCTAACACACAGACTCTGCTTGGAGAGAAGCCTTGCCTGCTGCCCTCACTCAACAAGCATCTAGCCAGTGCCTGCCTTGGGCCAAGCCCTCCTGCAGGTGTTCCAGGGAATACCATGTCCAGAAGAGCGCCCGTGTCCTCTGCAGATCAGGCTGCCTGCTGGCCTTCCTTCCTGGGTGCAGAGAGGCGGATCCCTTTGACGTTTGAGCTGTGTGGGAGGGAGCCCTTGTGGGCAGCCCTGGGGCTGGGGGTGGGATACCCCAAGGCTCCTGACCACAAGGTAATATTTAAAGGGACATCATTACCAAATGAGCCGGGAACTGAGGTGTCAGTGGGGCCACACTGCCTCTGACATCTCCTGGGAGGCTCGCTCCTCGCCTCTCCCACTTTCTGGTGACGCCCGGGGTTCCCTGGTTTGTGGCTGCGTCACTCCGCTCCCTGCCTCGGTCCTCACGGCTTCCTTCTCTTCTGTGTGTCTCTGTCTTCGATTGCTCTCCCCTTATAGGGATCCCAGCTGTCAGATTTAGGTTCACCCTAACATAGTATAACTGATGCCATCTGTAAGGACCCTAATTCCAGATAAGGTCCCATTCATAGGTAGCAGGAATTAATACTGCAATACAGTTAGGAGTGTGCATGGGGCTGGGGGGGGGGAAGACCCACCCCACATCACCCAGCCTGAGTCGCCTTCTCGAGTGACCCCACAAGGGCCTGACGTGGTCACACTGGGTCAGGTGCACTTTTCACAGCAAGACAACGCAGCAATTGAGTGTTGGCATTTCTGTCCCTTCTGTGGGCCTGTGAGCTTGGGCCCCTATGAGTTAAGGGGACATCTCTGCCAAGCCTCTGTGCCCGGATAAAGGGCCAGCGCTTGGCAGTCTGCTGCACTGGTCGGCGTCGATGGGTGGAGCACAGCAGAGACGTCTCCCTGCTCACAGAGGCTGAGTGCATGGACTCAGCAGGCAGGGGCTCAAGTGCGGGCAGTGAACTTGAACTTGTTCTCCCCACAGGAACAGGAGCAGGTGCTCTGTATCCACGCAGGCTGATGGCAGCTGAAGTGCTTCTGTGGACTCCCACACGGAGAGAGCTTCATCCGACTTTGGTCTTGAAAACGCACATCAAAAGGAGGTGACCGAGGGCTTTACCCATGAAGCCTGGTGACTGCAGGGACACGCACGGACGACCTCGTGTGGGCACGGGAACATCTTAGGAGACAGAGACTCCTGAAAACATGGATCTGCGGCACCCAGCCACTACCCAGAGCTCCATGCCAAGGGTCAAGCCAACCCCCTTGTGTGGATACTGGTGTGGATGTGTGACACGAGCCCCGAAGGACATCCTTGGTGATGGCTTGGGGTCAAGGGGACAGCTGGGAGAGAGAGCTGCAGGGCGTGAGAAGCGAGCCAGTCCCAGGCGTGACGCTGGGGTGCAGCGTGGGCAGCCTGCGTGGGCGCTGAGGCCGCGCACATGGATGGCAGGATGGAGTGATGCGCTGGTGTCTCCCTCACCCACCTGTCCCATTAGGCTGCTTTGTTTTGGTCCATTTCCACTCATTAACACTTTCTAGGAAGGGTTTTCACTGCTACTACTGCAGAAGGTTTTTAGATGATTGCTGCATTTCGCCTAAGCCCCTGCTTTAGTTTCTGATGGCTGCTGTAACCAATCGCTACAGATGTAGTGGCTCGAAGCAGGATCTTGGTTTGATTAAGAGCCTGCCATGGGTCCCGGGCCTCCCTTCAGTGGCACTGTGCTCCTCTGGGGAGACAGAGTCCGTGGCCTGCCCTGTCCTGCTGCCAGACGCTGCCATGTTCTTTGGCTTGTGGCTCTTATCCACCTTCAACACCAGCAAAGTCAGCCCTTGGACCCCCCCCCCCCGCCTTCTTGCATCATCCCATCTTCTTCTTGGGCTCTGCAAATGGTTCTGGGGGCCCGCATCGTGGGGCAGCCAGCTAAGCTCCTGCTTACATATGGGGGTGTCGGTTCATGTCCCAATTGCTCTGCTTCTAATCCAGCTCCCTGCCCATGTGCCTGGGAAAGCAGCAGCAGATGGTCCAATTATTTGGGCCCTGCACCCACGTGGGAGACCTGGATTGGAGTTCTGGGCTCCCAGCTTCAGCCTGGTCCCGTTCTGGGTGTCTCGGCCATTTGGGGAGTGAACCAGTGGATGGAAGACCTCTCTGTGTCTTTCCCTGCCTCCTGAATCTCTCTCCCCCTCCCTTTCAAATAAATAAATAAATAAATAAGTAAATTTTTTTAAGAAAGGAAGAAAATGTCTGTGTTTCCTTTCCCCATCTTGTAAGGCCATTTGTGATAGCATCAGTCCTTGCTAGGTCTTCCAGGATAATCAACCATAAAACCAACGCATTTCATCTGCACCTTTAATCCCCCTTTGCCATGTCAAATATTCACAGATCCCAGGAATCATGGCGTGACCATCTCCTGGGGCCCCCACACTACCCACCGCAGCCTCCTGCACAAGGCAGGCTCCATAAAGGCGGGACTTCCTGTTTCTATTCCTAGTGACACCCAGATGCAAGGCTTTACCCTCCTTTGCTAACCCCACTTGCAGCCAAGGGCTGTTAGCAGCACGTGTCTGTGTGCACGCATCTGTGTGGGTGCCCCAGGACAGCCCTGAAATTAAGGATTCGAGGGCAAGGGACGTGGTCCCAGGAAGCACAGGGTGGGGTGGGGGCCAGGAGACAGGGTTCCTCAGAGAGCAGGTGGCCACTGTGGCTCAACACAGCGAGCCCTTCGGGAGGTGGGTGGAGTTCCCCACCCCTGGGGTAAGGAAGTGGGACCTGCAAACTGAAGCTGCCGGAGCACAGACGCTTGGAGGGGTCAAGGGCACCGCACTTCCGGCCTAACAAACTGCAGCGGGGAGTGCAGGTGCTCACAGAAGGACCTGCACGGCCGCCGAGTACAGAGAACTGCGCGGGGAGTGCAGGTGCTCACAGAAGGACCTGCACGGCCGCCGAGTACAGAGAACTGCGCGGGGAGTGCAGGTGCTCACAGAAGGACCTGCACGGCCGCCGAGTACAGAGAACTGCGCGGGGAGTGCAGGTGCTCACAGAAGGACCTGCACGGCCGCCGAGTACAGAGAACTGCGCGGGGAGTGCAGGTGCTCACAGAAGGACCTGCACGGCCGCCGAGTACAGAGAACTGCGCGGGGAGTGCAGGTGCTCACAGAAGGACCTGCACGGCCGCCGAGTACAGAGAACTGCGCGGGGAGTGCAGGTGCTCACAGAAGGACCTGCACGGCCGCCGAGTACAGAGAACTGCGCGGGGAGTGCAGGTGCTCACAGAAGGACCTGCACGGCCGCCGAGTACAGAGAACTGCGCGGGGAGTGCAGGTGCTCACAGAAGGACCTGCACGGCCGCCGAGTACAGAGAACTGCGCGGGGAGTGCAGGTGCTCACAGAAGGACCTGCACGGCCGCTGAGTACAGAGAGGATTCTGGGTAAACTCAGGTGGGGCACCTGTAGGCTCTCCACGGGCTCAAGGTATCACACAGGGCTGCTCCCCATAGCTTTCCTGCTCTTCCCACTCAATGGCCTTTCTCCTGGGCATATCCTCTTGGTCCCGGGCAAGTCGGGGGTTGGCTGGTCACCCTCACTGAGGACGCAGCTGTGGGCCGCCCGGTGGTTTGTAAGGTGCTGTCTGAAGTTTGCCCTTCTCTGGGAGACGCAGCAGGCTGCCTTGTTGACACGATGGAGGGATGTGCCCACGGAGGGTGTACATCCTCCTTAACCAGTCACATACCCTGCCTCAGCTCTGCAGGACACCCCTGGGAGCTTTGCCAGGGCCCCTTGCACTCAAGGAAATGTGCACAGACCTCAAGAGTTTGCACCCGAAAGACCGAGCGCAGACAAGAAAGGACAGAGGTCTGCACCTGGCAGGCTTCCGACCTCTCTGCACTTGGCTTCTTTTCCGTGTGTACGGGATCCCTGACCTGCAGCTGTGGGATGTCTGAATACCGTCACTGAGCCCATCGATCACGGGCAAGCTGCTCCAGCCTCATCGCTCACCGCCCCCTCTTCAAATGCCTCAGAAATAGGACGCTGCTGGACCTAGTGAGCCCCTTGCAGTGTGTCTCTTCCCTCTGGGTGTCCCCTGATACCCAAATGGCTCTGTTGCTCCCGCCCCCAAGACTTAGGAAGGTGCTGCCTTAGCCAGCCCGGGCTGCCGTTACAAAGCCCCCCAGCCCCCACCCTGGGAGGCTTCAACAGCACAATGTGTGTGGAGGCCGGATGCCCAAGACCAAGGTGCCAGCGTGGGTGGCTCCCGGTGAGGGCTCTCTTCCCGGCTTGCAGACGGACGGCCGCCTTCGTGAAGAATCGTCACAGAGCCTTCCTGTTGCGTGTGCAGAGACAGAGGCTCTGGGGTGCAGGCCTCCTGTTTTAAGGTCACCAGTCCTCTCCAGTTAGGATCCTGACAACCTTACTTTTCCTTAGTTACCTCCTAAAAGTCAAATCTCTAGATGAGTTAGGACTTGACTATATAAATCAGGGGGAGGGGGATACAGTTCAATCCATAGCACAAACCATGAGTGCCACCCATTCATCACTGAACGCCTGGTGCAATGATTGGCAGCAAACACTTGCAGGTGAACAAATGCATAAATGCATGCATGAGAGTGTTGGGGGCGGGGTCGGACTGCTCTCCCCACTTCACCTCTGCCAGGTGGTGCGACAGGTAAGACAGACGTCATCCATCCGCCCCTGCTTTCTTCCGATGGGTTTCCCTTTTCTGCAGTGGCTGAAGACACAAAACCTGCATTTCATTTCGCAGCCTGCCTTGCAAACATGGCTGCATGTGGGACCTGGGGCTGCTGATCCCATGCAGCCACAAGAGTTAAAATTGAAATGGAATTGAGTGCAACTGAGAGGTGGCAGTCAGAGGCACCTGTATTTTTATTTATGCAAATCTAGGCTGGAAGGACCTATGATGGTGTGGAAGGACCATGATGACGGTGGGGTGGGTGTTGCCATGGTACCCCCTCCCCCCCCCCCCGGTCCCAGGGCTGTGCAGCTTCTTGATGGGGTCAGAAGCAGCCGCTCCCCTGGTGGTGTGTCAGGGCGGGATTCCGGGAGGCTCCGTGGAGGTCTCTGCAGCTGCTTCTCTGGCCGTTCTGAAAGTTCTGAAGCAAAGTTACTGCCTCCAGGAACCAGACTGCTTCCTGCAACTGCCAGGACAGCTTGTCCGGAAGAGCCAGCACTGCCAAACCCATCGTACAGGTTTGTCCTAGAGAAGATGAGCGGTTCCTCGAGCTCATAGAGGCCTCCCAAGCCCCAGCTGGAGTTAGCATCCATGTATGACCCAAGCAAGGATGAGAAAGGGGGCCTAGGGGATGTTGGGATCAAAGTTGTGTGACTCCCAAGGACACGGGGGACCCAAGGCCTGAGCAGGGTGAGAGAGGACAGGGCAGGCAGACGGTGTGGGTGTGGCAACCCCGGCGGATTGGTGATCACAGGGGCTTGCAGATGAGCAAGTTGGCAGGAGAGCTCAGAGTGCAGCCGGGGGTGCCGGGTGCCCGCTGGGCGAGGCAGGGGCTTCAGTTGCCGGGAGAAGTGATGTTTGCCCTGGGTTTCAGATGGAACGCTGATGCCAGGTTGTTTTTGTGTTTCTGAAAAGACCCAGGAGCTGGGGGATGGGGATAGTGCAGGCCTCGTGGAATCTGGTAGCTGGTGGCCCTCATTCAGAGAGACAAGGTTCAGAAAGTCCCAGCACCAACCTCTCCTCAAGCTGCACCTGCAGATTCAAGGACATAGAAAATAGATTTTTAAAAATATTTATTTATTTATTTGAAAAGCAAAGTTACAGAGAAAGAAGCAAAGTCAGAGGGAGATCCTCCATCTGCTGGTTCACTCCCCAAATGGCCACAGTGGTCAGGGCTGGGCTAGGCTGAAGCCAGGAGCCAGGAGCTTCATCTGGGTCTCCCACATGGGTGCAGGGGCCCAAGCACTTGGGCATCTTCCACTGCTTTCCTAGGCTCATTAGCAGGGAGCTTTACCAGGCACAGTAGCAGTGTAGCAGCCGGGACTTGAACCGGCACCCATTTGGGCTGTGGTGTCGCAGCCCCAAGGACCCTCCAAGGGAGCAGAACATTCAAAGCCCGACTGCAGCGACCCAGAGCTGGTGTGGCAGTGGACTGACCACTCCTCTGACGCAGGTGTCGAGTTGGGTCGCTTCTGATGGCTCCAGTTGGACCATTGGAGGCGTTCCCAACAGGACTGGGTCACAACACGGCTCACGTGACCGTGGGTACAGAAGGACGAGGACTCTGGCGTCCCCACGGTGGGTAAAGGTAACCTAGCACAGCACTGCTGACGCAGTGCCATTTGCCAGGGTCACTGAGATGCTGAGAGATTTTCAACACCGTGGGCATCGAGGCGCTGATGTTGACGAAACCCGTGTCGTGGTGCAGCTTTGAACAACCGAGCTAATGGCTTTCCACAGGGTAGCATCTGGTTTTCCACGAGGAAGTTGGTATCTAGGGTAGGATTTTAACAATTGGATCCAATGGCTACGTCCATCTGATTTATTAGGCACACCTGTTAAGCTTTCGGGTTCCCGGGTCCAGCCTAGATAAATTGAATTGCAATTTTGAGGGGATGGTGTCTAGAAATACCCATTTATAAAAGTTTCAGTGCTGGCCGGCGCCGTGGCTCAACAGGCTAATCCTCCACCTTGTGGCGCCGGCACACCGGGTTCTAGTCCCGGTCGGGGCGCCGGATTCTGTCCCGGTTGCCCCTCTTCCAGGCCAGCCCTCTGCTGTGGCCCAGGAGTGCAGTGGAGGATGGCCCAAGTGCTTGGGCCCTGCACCCCATGGGAGACCAGGAGAAGCACCTGGCTCCTGCCATCGGATCAGCGCAGTGCGCTGGCCGCAGGGGCCATTGGAGGGTGAACCAAATGCAAAGGAAGACCTTTCTCTCTGTCTCTCTCTCTCACTGTCCATTCTGTCAAAAAAAAAAAAGTTTCAGTGCACACTAAACTCTGGAAGTCATTGTACTTAGATGTTCCTATAGTCAGAGTAATAGGACTGCCAGATCTTTCTATAAGATTTTTATGTAGTTATTTGAAAGGGAGAGGGAGAGAGGGAGAGAGGGAGAGAGGGAGAGAGGGAGAAAGGGAGAGAAAGAGATGGAACTCCCATCTGCTGATTCATTTTCTTTTTTTTTTTTTTTACAGGCAGAGTGGACAGTGAGAGAGAGAGACAGAGAGAAAGGTCTTCCTTTGCCGTTGGTTCACCCTCCAATGGCCGCCGCGGTCGGCGCGCTGCGGCCGGCGCACCGCGCTTGTCCGATGGCAGGAGCCAGGAGCCAGGTGCTTTTCCTGGTCTCCCCATGGGGTGCAGGGCCCAAGCACCTGGGCCATCCTCCACTGCACTCCTGGGCCACAGCAGAGGGCTGGCCTGGAAGAGGGGCAACTGGGACAGAATCCGGCGCCCCGACCGGGACTAGAACCCGGTGTGCCGGCGCCGCAAGGCGGAGGATTAGCCTGTTGAGCCACGGCGCCGGCCAAGCTGATTCATTTTCTAAATGCCCACAACAACCAGGGCTGGGCCAAAGCTGGGAGCTCTGTATGTCCCGTGTGGGTGGCTGGGCATGCTATACTGAGAACAGAGGAGAAAGCTGTCTGTTGAGGTCCCTAAGGGGTCAGAATCACCAACACCCTCAGCCCATTGCAAGCTCTGGGCTTAGGAGATATTCCCAAGGGATCACAGGACATCAGAGGAAGCCACGTCCTAGTGAATATTATTTAAAACAGCTGGAGAGAGACACTGTGACCAGGGGCTGGCGCTGTGGTCTAACGTGTAAAGCCACTGCCTGCGATACCTACACCCCATTTGGGCACCAGTTTGTGTTCTGGTTGCTCCACTTCTGATCCAGCTTCCTGCTAACACACCTGGGAAAGCAGTAGAAGATGGCCCAAGTACCAGGGCCCCTGCCACTCTCGTGGGAGACCCGGATGAAGCTCCTGGCTCCAAGCTCCCAATGCTGTGGCCATCTGGCGAGCGAAACAGCAAACAGAAGATCTCTCCCACCTCCACCCATCTGTAACTCTGCCTTTCAAATAAATAAATATTTTAAAAAGCCACTCTGAGCAGCCCAACATCTAGAGAAAACAAGGAAGAAAGTGACGGAGACCAGCCTCAGGCAGGCCTGGTCCCCGCTGTGTTTTCTGATTTCTCCCACGATCATGATGAATGCCTCTCTGTGTGCGGAGCCCGTGTTCACCAAGCCACCTGCTGGCTACTGATAGGCTTCCCAGATACCTGGATGGCAGAAAAGTGGTTCCTTGGATGGGAGCCCGGAGCGCCCCAGGATCTGTTACACAAACCCGTGGCTGAGATCAATCCTGGAGATCAAAATGCACTTTGAGGGGCCTGGGAGCAGAGGGAGGGCTCACAGCAGAACCTGGTCCTCAGCTCTGACAGGCAAGGCCCCTTGATGTGAGCCCCAACTCATGGGCTACCCTCTGCCCAGTCACCGCACTACCTGTGCTGTTATTGGGGCCTCACTCCCATGAACTCATCTAACCCTAACGACCTCCCACAGGCTGCCTCCAGCTACCATTAACACACGACTTTGGGGATTAAATTTCCAACACGTGAGTATTCAAGCCATAGCAACATAAGATACAAGAGAGCATAAAGTATATATATATATATATATATATATATATATATATATATATATATATTTATGTTGGTTAACGATTAATACAGCCAACATCCACACACCTACCATCCAAATGAAGAAATAGACTCTCTCTGGGAAGCTGGTCGTTTGGAGGTTACAGTCTGCTCTCATGCTCACATCTGCCCCAGCCTCCGAGGGACCACTTTTCTGAGGGTTCAGAGAAGGGGTGGAGCGACTGGACAACCTCGGGGAGTGGAGGCAACCATGCTGCAGGACTTCCTAGAGAAAAAGGGACAAGGATGTCCCCCTTGGATTTTTTGCTAATAGTGCTGCATTATCTGATGGTACTTCAAAAAGTCAGTGGAAAATGGAATTGAGCATATGTTTATTTTGGTACAAAAATGTTTAAATCCTTGCAGTTTTTTTCATAATGAACATGTTCCTTGAATTGTTTGAAAGCTCTTTCCCTTAATATTATCTCCTGGAGAGTGTTCCACAGTAGCATGGGGAAATGTTTCCCATTGTTCATACATGTGTCTGTGGGCACGGCCCTGGTTTATTAACCAGTTTCTAACCCATTCAACAGGTTCTCTGCTATTGGGATTTTGGGTTGTTTCCTGCCTTGTGCTATTGTGAACAACGCTTCCGTGAAAAGCCTTGTGCCTCTGCTGCTTTGCATTTTTTCCCAGTATATCTTTGGGAAAGATCCCTAGACATGGAATTGTTGGGCAAAGGGCAAATGCCTCTGAAATTTTGCTGGATAATGTCAAGCCCCCTTTTCTAGGATTATACTATTTGATCCAGGATTTTTATGTCTACCAAAAACCTTAGTTTTTTTAAAAATGATTATTTATTTGAGAGGTACAGTTACAGACAGAGAGAGGCAGAGACACACAGAGAGAGAAGTCTTCCATCCACTAGTTCGCTCCCCAAATGTCCATAATGGCTGGAGCTGGGCTGATCCCAAGCCAGGAGCCAGGAGCTTCTTTTGGGTTTCCCATGTGGATACAGTGGCCCAGGCACTTGAGCCATCTTCTGCTGCTTTCCCAGGCCATTAGCAGGGAGCTGGGTTGGAAGAGGAGCAGCCGGGGTATGAACCGTCTCCCACAATGCGATGCCGATGCCACAGGCAGAGGTTTAGCCTACTAAGCCACAGCACCAGACTTAAACTTTAGGTTTAACTTATTGTCATAGCTCCTACTCAAGAGGAATTCTGTTGACAAAGATTTGATTCTCATTATAGGTTGTATTCAATGTCACAGAACAGTCTCAGTGCGTGAAAACAAACCAGTTTATCCACCACGTTGCCTTAATGTCGTATCTCCAGTGTCCTTGGCTGGCTATTTCCACATCACTGAAAACTATTGCACTTTGAAATTCTGTCCAGGAGAACAATTCCTGCTGGGGAGGGATCCTGGGACACGGTGCGCTGGAGTTCCTCCTGTGGCTCAGTGCCAAGACTCTTGTTCCTGTTTGTCTCAAGGCGCCTCCACAGAGAGGCTGCGGGACGCCAGCTCCTGGAATCTGGGGAGGTTTTGATTCCAGTTATCTGTGCCAGGCTGCCTGATAGAGTTAAGTGCATCAGAAATTCCATGGGCTGAGCCCCAGCTCAGGGCCTTTGGGCCCCACGACCTGGGGCTTTTGGTGGCAAGTCAAGGCTTCAAGTTCCTGGAGCTGATTCTGTCTTGAGAGAGGGCTTCCACACCCAGGACACCTGATCGGTCCTCCTAATGAGAGCCGGGCTCTTCAAAAGCCTTGTGAAGGGGGCAGGGCCATGGAAGAAAACAGCAGCTTTGACCTCCTAGAGCCTATGGATTCCAAGGAAGGATCAGGTGTGTGAGTCATTCAAAACCTTCCCAGTGGAACAAATGCATTTCACAGGTAACACTCCTGAACAAAGCAAGGTTCACAGACACCAGGCTGTTGTTGGCTTCAGACAAAGGTTCACGGACACCAGGCTGTTGTTGGCTTCAGACAGGCTTAGAGGGACTGAGCCCTTTTGAAGCAAGAGAGTGCCCAGCAGCAGCGTACATTTCACCGGAAGCTTGTGAGAGATAGGTCTGTGGAATACCGGAAGTATATGAAACAGCCTGAGTGGGGCTTTTATAAAGATGCAGCCATCATTAAAAAGAATCTGAAACAATAGAAAAATCAAGTTTACAAATTATGTTTAGAAAGGATCGAAGTTTAGCAATCTGAGTTGCTAACCTATTTTTAAAGCACTAAGCTTTTTGAATCGGTGGTGTGTGCACAGGATTCGAAAGTCAAGAAGTCAAAGCCACACTAAGCAGGTTTTCACGGTGCAGGCTGGCCCCCACCTCACTGCCCCACCTTGTCGCCATCACAGTGATCTCCTTGACCAGCCCCCCCACCCCTACCCCTGTCCCTGCAGCCTTCCTGGAGTGTGGGAAAGGAAAGGAGAGAGGCTTCGGGAACCAAGCACTCCTTTCCAGCCCTGGCCCAGTCGCGGCGGCTTTGATCCGGCGTTGGTTCTCCCCTCTGGGCCAGGGAGGTCACCCAGCCACGGGGAAGGAGGCCAGGACTGCGCTGGAATTCCCAGGGCAGGAGGTGAAAACTGGAGTCTTCAGCAGGTCTTATCTGCAGAAGCCGGAAAAGTTCCTTATGGAAATGGGGGAATCGGCTTTCCATTCCAAGTCTAATGCGGGAGGGGGGAAACCTTTGGCCTAAGCATTTAAAAAAAAAATGTGTTTTATTTGAAAAGTGGGGGTGGGGAGATCTTTCCTATCCTGGTTCAATCCCCAAATGCCCTCAACAACCAAGGCTGAAGCCAGGAGATGAGATCTCAATCCAGGTTTCCCATGTGAGTGGCGGGGACCCACCTACCTCAGCCATCGTCTGCTGCCTCTCTGCTTAAATCAGAAGCAGAGCTGAATTTGAACTCAGGAACTCCAATATGGGTAACAGGTGTTCCAGGTAGCATCCTAACTACTGGGCCAAATGCTTATCCTGAAACTTAAAAAAAAAAAAAAATATCGAAATCCAGCCGGCGCCGCGGCTCACTAGGCTAATCCTCCACCTTGCGGCGCCGGCACATCGGGTTCTAGTCCCGGTCGGGGCACCGGATTCTGTCCTTGTTGCCCCTTTTCCAGGCCAGCTCTCTGCTGTGGCCCAGGAGTGCAGTGGAGGATGGCCCAAGTGCTTGGGCCCTGCACCCCATGGGAGACCGGGAGAAGCACCTGGCTCCTGCCATCGGATCAGCGCAGTGCGCTGGCCGCAGCGGCCATTGGAGGGTGAACCAACAGCAAAGGAAGACCTTTCTCTCTGTCTCTCTCTCTTTCTCACTGTCCACTCTGCCTGTCAAAAAAAAAAAAAATCGAAATCCATGTATGATTTTTATAATGTGCATTTTCCATGAACTTTTCTTAAAAAAGGATTTCTTTTTCATTTACTTCAAAGGCAGAGTTAGAGAGAGACCTTTCATCTGCTGGTCCACTCCCCAAGTGGCACAATATCCATGTTTGGGCCAGGCTGAAGTTCTACAGGAGTCGGTTCACACCGTCTGCAGCAGACAACCCTTCCAGGTGCCTTGCTCCCTGCACTCGCTGTTGGGTCTTTGGGGGTCCTTCCAAGTCCAGCCTCTCCAGCGCTCCCTGGGCCTGGCCAAGCTTCGCTTCATCCTCCCTGAGGTGTTCACCTGGCAGCCTTGTCGCTCTGCATTTGTCCCTTTCCTCTGCCTGAATGCCATCGCCTGCCTTATTTTTTTTCCCAGCTAAACTTCCATTTGTCCTTGAAGTGCATCTTGGAGCTGAACAAGACTTGCCCCCCCCTACTCAGCCCCGGGTCAGGCTTGGGCATTCCTCTACCTGCTCCTAGACACAGAGCTTTTCCTTTTCCTTTGTTGGCATTGCTTGTCTAAGTTTCAGAAGCAGCCCCCTCCAGGAATGTGGCTCCATGAGAACAAAAGCTCAATGGCTTTGTCACCCCCTGTGTCCCCAGATCCCGCACAATGGCAGGTCTCAGTGTGTATCTGCTAGGCACAGGCACACACTGCCCAGTGCCTGGAATAGGCACTTGTTCTCCAAGTGTTAGGAAGGTTAAGTTCACAGACTCTGGAGCCAGACTGTCTCAGTGCATTGCTGGGCTCTGCAGTACCCTTGCACAGGTCACTTCCTCTTACTGTTCTGCGCTGTTTTCGTCTTTACTGTGGGTGGTAATAACGGTGTACACAGCCGGGATTATTATAAGCGTCATACATGATGATGTATGTTGCACACTTAACCTGATGTCTGGTAGACAGCACTGCACAGAGCTTGAGTTCACAGTTTCCAAACAAGTAATAGAATTGACCCTCACTGAGAGGATGAGTGTTAAGGCATCAGGAGGGTGGGGGATGACTGGGAGTTGAGCTGGGGAGCAGCGTGAGCTGGGAGGCCTCATGTCGGAGTAGGAGGTGGCCCAGAGCCTGCACTTCTGAGAACATTAGGCCCACAGAGCAGTGCAGAAGGGGTAGGACGATTTCAGAGACTCATTCATTGCATTAGAATTTAAAAAAAAAATTATCTATTTATTTATTTGGAAGGCAGAGAAAGAGAGATTAATTTTCCATCTGCTGGTTCATTCCCCAAATGGCCATAATAGCCAAGGCTGGGCCAGGCTGAAGCCAGGAGCCAAGAGCCTCACTCTGGTCTCCCATGGCTGGCAGGGACCCAAGTACTTGGGCCATCATCTGCAGCTTTCCCAGGTGCGTTAGCAGGGAGCTGGATTGTAAGCAGAGCATATGGAGCTCCGACCAGCACTCCCATATGGGACACCAGCATCACTAGCAGTGGCTTAACCAGCTGTGCCACAACGCTGACCCTTCTTAAGAATTTTTGTAGATTAAATTTGGGTCCAAGAATAGAGAATGTACTCTCGTGCTTCCTCCCTGGTTTGGTTCTCCTTCCCCAAACTCAACATGAGCCAAGGTTTGGGGCAGGTGAACACCATTTACCCTTCCATAGTCGTGATCAATACAGCGATTCAAGCTCCCACCTTCTGACTTATGGACGAGTCCACTAGAATCAGTTACACAACACTGAAATGCTTCCATGTCATTATTAAGGCTTTGAATATGAGGGAACATTAAACTTTTCTTAAGAGGCATTTCTGGCTTTCAAGACCTAGCCGGGGGATCAATTGGGAATTGGATCAATTCCCAAGTTCGCTGTTGGCACGGCCAGTTTGCAGTCACAGGTCCAGAGTCAGAGACGTCAGCTGCTGTGGCATCAGGCCTGAGTGTTCAGGGCTCCAGGGGAAATGACTTCAAGCTCCCAAGCAAGGTGATCATGAACTGAGGAGAACCCAAGACAGGAACATTCCCCCGGTTCTTGAGCCTATGTGCATATGTTCCCACTGACCTTGGTAGGTCTCCCGTTAATGACGGGCGCCCAGGCAGTGACAGATGCAATGGAAACAACTGTTGGTGCCGGTTGAGCTCATTGGTTAAACAGTTCAATCAGCAGGCAGGTAGGCAGTTGGCAAACACCAGCTGCCTCCTGTGCTGGGGAACTCGGACAAGGGCACAGCTGGCCTGAGGGCCTGTAGGCCACCTAGACCTTGAATTGGACTCTTGACTGATACCTTGAAACCTCTGCTCATCTGTAGAGTGGGAATAGTCATTCTAGTTTCTTCCTAGAGGTCTCAAAGGCTGGGGTGAGATAACCCACATGCAGAACTTAGCATATTCAGCACTCACTGCCCATTAGCTATGACAGTGACCATCTCTGCGTTGGAGTTCAGATGGGAGAATCGTATCAGTGGGGGGAGCTGATTGGCAAAATCCCCTTGATAGCCTTTTGGGTTTTGGAGCAAGAGCTCCCAGGACAGACCAGCTGGGTGAAGAATAGAACAGAGAGGGCTGCCTAATTGTTTTGCCTCATAAATCAATAGAGGTTTGGGTGTTGAGTATGAGCAAGTGGAGGGGGTGGATTCAGGATGATGTGGAGAGGAAGTGGACCCATCAGGAGAAGGCAAAGGCATAATCTCTGAAGCCCTTCGATTCCTCATGACTGATAGCTTGGGTGCTTTGTTTCTTCCTGTGGGCCTCTGGTGTCTCCAGCCCTCAGCTCACTGCCCCTAAGTAGCCCAACATCTTTAGTTAAGCTCTTCCGTGCCTAGGATTCTTGTGCCCTACTTGGCCTGAGCACTCTGGTGGTCTACACCTGTAGCCCTCACATAATTAGCTATAAATTATGCCCTAAGTATGCCCAATTGCTTTCTGTGGGGTAGTATATTTGCAAAACTACAGGAGAGGCTGGGCTCGCTGGGCTGAGATGAGGAGAGTGGGGAGCAACAGGTGGTGATGTGGCTGGGCCAGGGCAGACAGAGCTGGTCAGAGTAGAGGTGACACAGAGCTGGGACAAGGGGAAAAAGACTGGGTTTCCTCTGTTCCCAGGCCGGGGCCTCCAGCCAGTTCCTTCCTTAGGGAGAGCTGGAAGACAGGGGCCATTCAGGAAACTAGCATGGGTTATGTTATTTACAATGTATTAGGTGAAATACAGAAATGCTATCAGCCCCCTAAGCCCCCAGTGCCCCCTTTGCCAGCAATCCCAGTCCCCTATTCCCTGCTCTCAAACAATGCTAGTTTTTTTTTTTTTTTTTTGACAGGCAGAGTGGACAGTGAGAAAGAGAGAGAGACAGAGAGAAAGGTCTTCCTTTGCCGTTGGTTCACCCTCCAGTGGCCACCGCAGTCGGCGCGCTGCGGCCAGCGCACTGCGCTGATCCGAAGGCAGGAGCCAGGTGCTTCTCCTGGTCTCCCTTGGGGTGCAGGGCCCAAGCACTTGGGCCATCCTCCACTGCACTCCCGGGCCACAGCAGAGAGCTGGCCTGGAAGAGGAGCAACCGGGACAGAATCCGGCGCCCCAACCGGGACTAGAACCCAATGTGCCGGTGCCGCAAGGCAGAGGATTAGCCTAGTGAGCCACGGTGCCGGCCTGCAATGCTAGTTTTGACCTGGAACTGCGTCATATATGTGGGATCATGCAGTGGGCAGCCTTTGAATCTGGCTTCCATTTTTCACTACGTCCTTGAAACTCATCGCTTTACACGTCAGGAGCATATTCCTGTTTATTACTGAAAAATACCCCACTCTACAGACAGACCACAGTTTATCCACTCTTTTGTTTTGGGGCATTTAGATTGGATTGTCTTCATTTACTGTGTTATTCTGACAAATCAGTATGTTAGGTAGGAAGTCAGACATTGAGCCTATGTGTGTATGAGAAAGGCCTGAAGACCAGCACCCACTGTGGAAGCTCCAGAAGCCCAGCACATTGCACTTCAACGTCCTGCCCAGACCCTGATGACCTCCCAGGTGGTCCCAGCCCTTCCCCAAGGAAAGCTCCCAGGAGAATTCTCTCCCCTCAGGACCAAAGGGGTTATTTGATAACATGGGGCAATAAAACCTTCTCAAACGTGCAGTGAGGGAACCAGCAAACCTGGGGAGGAATTTGCTAATGTTCACCCAACCTTCAGGAGAGGTTAAGAACTCCTGAACTCAGAATCAGTTCCACCAGGACTCTCCATCCATTGTCCTGGAGAAGAGGGGGAGGTGGGTAAACAGACTCCCTTGAAAGCCTACAGCCAGCTCAGCCCTCTGCCTCTCTGCTGAGCCAACTGCCTGGCCTGCCCAGGTGTATTCTCTCCACTCAATCTCTCTACTCAACCATGTAATCTCGCTCTCCTCCCCAACCCCGTCTGAGCGACTGGGTGCTCTCTCTCTCTGTCCTTTCCGTCCCCAATAAAGCCTTATCACTCAGCTCTCTGTCTCACGCCTGAATTCTTTCTTGTTTACAAGAACCCCATGGCTTCCACGGCCTTCCCTCCAGTAACAAATATACCTGTGTGACCCACATATCTCTCAAGTTACACCTGTAGGTTTCTTCTCAAATACCACTGAGAAACTGATTCTAGTTCAGGAGTTCTTAACCTCTTCTGAGTTATGGGTCCTATGTTAGTCTGATGAACCCTTCTCTGAATAAGGTTTTTAATGCATAAAACAAAATGGTCAGATTTCAAAGGAAGCTGTTATATTGAAACATAATTGGGCCAGTGCCGTGGCTCACTTGGTTAATCCTCCGCCTGCGGAGCCAGCATCCCAAATGAGCCCCGGGTTCTAATCCCAGCTGCTTCTCTTCCAGTCCAGCTTTCTGCTGTGGCCCAGGAAGGCAGTAGAGGATGGCCCAAGTGCTTGGGCCGCTGCACCTGCATGGGAGACCAGGAGGAAGTGTTACCGGAGAATGGCAGGGTTCTTGTCTTCTTGTCTTCGTGCAAGAAAGAATTCAGGCGTGAGACAGAGTAGTGGAAAGTAAAAAGTAGCAAAGTTTATTAGGGAAGGGACATCCATAAGAACGGATGGGCACCTCTGCAGACAGGACCTGAGAGAGAGAGTGCCCACTTGCTTGGACTGGGGGAAGGAGCGAGGTTACATGGTTGAGTAGAGATTACTCCTGGCCAGGCAGGCTGGTGGCTCAGCAGAGAGGCGGAGGGCTGAGCGTGCAGGCGGGTTGAGGCCGGGGGTTTTTAAGGAGATGGGTCTCTGTCTTCACACATCTCCTCCTGAAACAAAGGATTTTATGGATGTAAATATTAAGAAGCTCCTATCTGAGTTTTCCCTTGAAGGTATCAGACAGGAGGAAGGCTAGCTGGCACCGTCCTGGGTTCAGAGGAAGGGTGAGCAGGACTCCTGGAGAATCGGGATCTGGAGCAGGGTGTTTGAAATGCAGATACTGGGCTGCATCTGGGAGATTGTGGAAGATTGTCAGGCAGAAGGGGCCGGGACCCCCACCTGGCAGGTTATCAGGTAGAAGAAACATTATCGGGATGGCTTTGAGATGCATATGCTGGACATAGACGTCTTCTCTTTAGGCCTGTTACACACATACGCTCATATCTAACTTCCTACCTAACAGAAGCACCTGGCTCCTGGCTTCATATTGGCACAGCTCCAGCCGTAGAAGCCATTTGGGGAGTGCACCAGCAGAAGAAAGACCTTTCTCTCTGTCTCTCTCTCTCTCTCGCTGTCTAACTCTATCCGTCAAATAAAAAAAAAAAGATCTCCCTCTGTCTCTCCTCTATCTCTTTCTGTAACTCTGACTTTCAAATAAATAAATAAATCTTTAAAAAAGAAACATAATTATCAAGCATTAAGAAGAGTGTGATGCAGCAATGCAAGTGTACGATCATATTAAATAAAATCAAGAAACAGGTCTGATCACCTGGGAAATTTCAATTAATGAGTGTAAATGATATTTTGGGGTGTTCACGTCTCTAACAAGATATAAAAATATCTATGATTTTTATTGAGGACAAAGCCATGGTACTATCATTATCATATCGTCATTGTCATTGTCATCGTCATCATCGTTGTTGTGTTCCTATATTCCTAATGGCAGGAAGTGCTAATTTCAGTGTGAGGTTTGTGGATATGAAAATGTGATTCTCCCTTTGAACCTCACTCTCTGGATCTGTTGGGCACTTCCACCGGGGCAGTGTGCTGCAACTGTTGATCCAGTCCATTTCGTTGCTATAATGTTACGTCACTGAAGTAAAGAGCTGTGGAAGCCGTGGGGTTTTTGTCTTCACACAAGAAAGAATTCAGGCGTGAGACAGAGAGCGGAGTGATAAGGCTTTATTGGGGACAGGGCATCCGTCAGGACAGAGGGGACAGAGAGAGAGCACCCAGTCACTCAGACTAGGGGAGAGTGAGGTTACGTGGTTGAATGAAGAGAACACACCTGGGCAGGCCAGGTGGGCGGTTCAGCAGAGAGCAGAGGGCTGAACGTGCAGTCTTTGTTTAGATCCCTGGTTTCTAAGGGAGTCTCTTTACCTTCCTCCCCCTTCTCCTCCAGGACAAAGGAGGAGGAGTCCTGAGGGAAGGATTTGTTGGGTGAAAATTAGCAAATTCCTCCCCAGATTTGTTGGTGCCTGGGCAGAGCAGAGGGGCTTCCATAGGGTGTCTGTGAAGGTTTTATCGCCCCATGTTATCAGGTCAGGTGACCCACTTGGTCCTGAGGAGAGAGAATTCTGGGAGCTTTCCTGGGGGGAAGGGCTGGGACCACCTGCAGGGTCATCAGGGTCTGGGCAGGACTTTGAGCTTCCGCAGTAGGTGCTGGTCTTTAGGCCTTCTCACACACACACAGGCTAATTTCTAACTTCCTGCCTAGCACTTACAAAGGGGCTAGGGACTGGCTCCTTTTGTGGATTCCTGTCTACCACAGTGATACAACTGGGTCCTGTCTCAGTTCAACCCAGCTATTTAAAGCAGGCCCTCACACCCTAGTCATTTCTGTGACTCCAGAAGCTTACGACAGCCTGATGGTTATGGCTGCAGCTCCGATGGAAGAGAATCTGAACAAAGCCCCCAAAGGCCTGTGGGAAGGAGACACCAACTTTGTCTCTGCTGAGGAATCCTGGGTTCATAGCCATATACACACATTTAAGGCAAAATGAAAAAAAAAAGCACCAAGAAGAGTCTAGGTGGGGGTAGAGAAGTGCAACCAGTGTTTTGAGAACTCTGAGTTTCTACTGAAATATGAGCCAGATTGAGTGTGGGAAAATGCAGCTTCCTGGTTTGAAGACAGGCTTATAAAACAGCTTTTGAGTTTTACTTATATCAAATGCCTCTGTACTCACCCAACAGCATTTTTTCAGAGGTAATGAATGTGTGTGCATCACAGAAACACAGACCAGCGGTGCCTTGAATGTCACTTTTATTTCTAAAGGGAAATAAGCGGGCCTCCTTCCATTGAATCGCCACTAAATAGGGTTATTTTGAAGGACAGCAAATATCTTCACCCATTTTCTTACTCCTCCCGAAAATCTAGGGCCCTCCTCACTTGCTACCGTGTACCCAAGTTGTTCACTATAAAAATCCATATGGTCAGACCATTCCTTAATTACGTTCTGTCACAAGGTCTCACCCAAGGTCCAGCAAGGCCCCAGTATAACTCTAAGGAACTGTCAAAGGCTCTCTACAAGAAAAACAGATCTCTCTATTGATCTTAGATGCTCACTTGGTTAATCCTCCACTTGCGGTGCTGGCATCTCATATGGGCACCGGGTTCTAGTCCCGGCTGCTCCTCTTCCAGGCCAGCTCTCTGCTGTGGCCTGGGAGTGCAGTGGAGGATGATCCAAGTGCTTGGGCCCTGCACCCACATGGAAGACCAGGAGGATGCACCTGGCTCCTGGCTTCAGATCGGCATAGCTCCAGCCGTAGCGGCCATTTGGGGAGTGAACCAGCGGAAGGAAGGCCTTTCTCTCTGTCTCTCTCTCTCACTGTATGACTCTATCAAATAATTATAAAAAAATTATTTGAGAGGGAACAAGAGAGACAGAGGCAAAGGCAAGGTCAGATACAGAGATCTTTCATTCTCTGGTTCACTCCACAAAAGTCAGCAATAGCCAGAGCTGAGCCAACCCAAAGCCAGGAGCTCAGAACTCAATCCAGGTCACCCACATCAGTGGCAGGGTCGCAGCTACTTGAGCCATTACCTGCTGCCTCCCAGAGTGTTCATTAGCGGAAGCTAGGGATGGAAGTGGAGCTGGGACTCTAACTGAAGCACTCAGATATGAGAAATGAGCATCCCAAGTGGCATCTTAACTGCTGCACCAAATGCTTCTTTTAAAAAGTCTTCCCCAATGCCTTCAAATTTTTAATGCTTGCACAGTTGTTGCAAAAACTCCTTTGGTGGTTGCTCATTGACCTAAACTCACAAGGAGGTGTAGGTATTTGATCCTCAGGGCAGTCTGTCCAAGTGTGGTAGAGCATAAGCCATTATGACAGAGCCTATAGAATAGACAGGCCTTGAGTCCGACTGAGTGGATAAATAACTTCTGGAAATAAGGCTTAGGCATCTTTCATTCTGACATAACTTCCTGTCCATTCTGGCACACAGCTGGGTTTGATCACCATTGCTTCTAAGTACTGAAAGTCTTATAAAGAATGCCTTCCCTTGGTATGTCCCCAGGGTATGGGTTTTGTTCACACAGATTTTCACTTGGCTCCCAATAAACTTATGAGGTCTGTAGGGTAGGGGTCACTATCCAATAATACAGGTTGGCAAACTGAGGGCTGGCGGCATTCAAGGGACTCAAGGGAAGACACCCACGCAAAGCAAAGAGGGAGAAGGAAGGGCTGGGTATGCCCTTGGCTTGTTTTAAAGTTTTGTGTGCAGGCAATTGCTTGCTAACAAATGCCTTGTCGTCTATGAACTTCAAGGACATAGTGAGAAGTGGAGTTTTCTTTAAAGCTCTCTTTCACTTGCAAATATATAGCCAAGAGCTTTCTAGAGAGGGGTCATGCTGCATGTGAAACCTGGATTTCTCTTCCTTTTTTGTTTGGTGAGACAAGTTGCCACCTACCACCTAGCAGAGAAAGGGTGCTGAGAGGCAGGCAGAGGTGGGGCAGCCCTGGGTTACTGTAAGAGCAGTGCAGGAGAGTTTTTGCTCTGCGAGTTGAAGAGGAAGTTGTCTCACACTGGGGGAGGCAGGGCAGTGTGGTGGTGCCAGGCTGTGTCCTGGCCTCAGGCCCTTGAGACCGGCTTGGACCCCAGGTGGGGCACGTGTGTAAATCCACAGAGGGACTCACAGAGAGCTGTGACCTTTGGAGGCATCAGGGAGTGGAGCCACTTTTCCAGGTTTTATCCACTATGGCTCTGCAGGACTGGGATAAACCCTCTGGGCAGAGGGATTTGAGGCATTGACATCTGGTGGAGGTGGAAAATCATAGAAATTTCCCCCTGAGGGAACTCCTGAGGTCCTTGGGCAAATCCAGTGAGGGGGAAACCCAAGAGGAAGGTATGCAAATGATTATTTAGAAAGAAAATGAGGTGGCTACATTTAAATCTTGATTTTATAGACTGTTAAGGTACACATTCATGATCTAAGTTGCACATTCACCTCCCTGAGGCATAAACTACAGATGTGCGATCCCTTATGTAAAGTGTCACAGTATTTGCATAGAACCTAGGGGCATCCTCTGGTCTACCTTTTTTGTTTTTTCATAGCAATGAGCATGCTTGCAAGGTTTAATGAAGAGAAATAATGCAGAGAGTACACCTGACAGACCATGAAGACATCTCAGTGAAGAACTGAGAGCCCAGTCTGCATCCAGACTGGAGTTTTTATGGATGTTGGATGTGGGCCCCTTTCTTCCCCCATACCCTTTCTAGAATATTGCTGGGTGGAGGACTTTCTGGATGTGGAATCGCTCCCAGAACTTCATAATAGTCCCCTTGGAGAAGCGCATGTGAGATTCCCTTACCCTGCCCCCCAGCGAGAGGTCTGGGACCCACCCAACCACCATTGAACAATGGTGGCAAGACTTTTGACACATAAATACTGGTTTGCTTCCAAGTCTTGCTTCTTTGTTCCACCACACAGAAATTTCCATTTTTCTTCTGTTCCTCACATACACATAATGTCTACCTAGCTACATTAACATTTCCCCCTCAAGAGAAGTAACCCATAATCTTATGGCGGTAGGTAACACGGAGGAAGGTTCACCTGCTGTGTTTTATTAGAGCTGACCTATGGGCATAGAGCTGGTTATGGGTATTCTTATCTTGCAGTCTGTCCTGAGTGTTCAGAGGGGACCTGGGATATGATTGTCTTGTGCAATCCAGAGGGCTGGTCATATCATCAGGAGGGATAGTCTGGAAGCCCTGTCTCATGACCATCTGGAGCTGGACGGCTTAAATTCTATTAGAGATAAAACAGATGACAGCATTAAAGACACCTGTTCCAAAGAAAAGGGCAAGAGTATGGAAGCTATAGGGTCAAGGAGTGGCAGTAGCCAGGATTTGTTAAGGGTGCTAGTCAAGTGCCCAAAATTAGAGTCTCAGGTGGGGAATAGGGGACAAACCACCTATGTTTTAAATAATATCTCAATCCCCTTCAAGAAGTGGGTCTTTGAGGTCCTCCACACAGGGCCTGTCCAAATAGGTGGGAACTTGATTAGCAGTACTGTTCAGGGTGGCTGCTACTTTATACTCTGTTTACTAACCCATTTAAAGGCAAATAGGAACTGACAGGGGCAGGTCTTTATTCTTAATAATAATCAGGTGGGCATTAAGGCCTGACCAGGCATGTGTGAGACCCAGACCCTACAATCTCTTCACATGGGATGCTGGAAGAGACATTATAAGGAAAGTGTGAATGTTAGGCTGTCCCCTCAATAGTGATGATTTCTTTGGAAGCTGGATGAAGTGATTTTTCTTTCTTTTTTTTTTTTTATCTTAGGGCCAACAGGGTCTGTAGTTCTGACCTGGAGGACTTTCAACCCTAGGGCAGTTCCATTTCCAGTGGCCAAGTTTTGGACAGAGCAGACAGGGCTTCTTTGGAAGCTGGCGTATATTACGACAGCTGCTTACCCAATGCCCTGGCTTTCCACATCGATAGCAGAGCTATCTAGGGGAGGACTGGCCTTGCTGTGTCTCCTTGATGTCTGACTCCTCAGTAAAGCGGCTGTTAGCTAGGACTGCTGCCTCTCCTTATGTTGCTCCTCTTGCCTGGATAATTCTTCTTCCTCCTGGTTCTTGTTAAGTAGATGGTAGAGGCAGCCTTTGGGATGTCAACCATGGGGGGACGCTCAGTCCCATTCCTAATTTTTGAAGCTTTCTTCTACTATCAGGGACAACTTGGGCTAGAAATCTATCCTTTAGTATTGTAATCCCTACAGGGGAGTCAGGATCTAAATCAATATATTTATCAAGACCCTTTTCTAAAAAGGGAGGTAGATTTTACTGGGGTTCCTGTCTCCTTCAAATCCTGTGTCGTAAAGGGGACTCATATTCTGATGGGGCTGCTGGGTCCCACTCTCTTCTGTATGGGGAACTTTCCAATAGTCTCTGGAATTAGGACTGAGGGCTAATTCTCTGGGCAAGGGGAGGTGGCTGGCTTGACAGGCATCAGGTGCCTCAGGGGTATAAGGGATTTTGTGTGTCCGTAGGGGCATTATCCTGTGATGGCAGTTTTTTTGGGTTTGCCTCGCAGTGGATTCTTGGTTGTAGATTAAATGAAGCCAGCATAGTTGAGTCTACCTTGCAATCTTTCCAGAGTTCATGATTTTTTTCTTAGTGCCATAAAGGACTGTATACAAGGGATTTCTGTCCATTTACTGTGCTCACAACAGAATAGATCTAGTTGTAAAATAGTAACTCCCATTTTATGGCCAGATTTCCTGGTCACCTAATTTAAATTGTGGTCAGATGATTTTACAAAGGGAAATTAGGTTTTTCTTCTTTTAAGTCTGGGGATCAAACCGTACATCCTAGTGGGGGAGTTCCACAGAACAGATAATTTCCCATTCTAGTCCCTCTATGGTCGCCAAATACGCTACTGGTGATCAGCTGCTCGGGGGGGGGGGGTGTTCTTGTCTTCATGTAAACGAGGGATTAAGGCATGAGACAGAGTGTGGCAGTCAGCATGCTAGCAAAGTGTAGTGGAGAACAATAGTGAAAAGGGTATACCTGACAGAGAAGGGAGGCATCTCAGTTTAGAACTCGGGTCTACTTTAAATCACCTCCAGATAGCTTACAATACCAAATACAATGCAAAGCTCTGTGAATGGTTGTTATATTGTATTTAAGGGTAATAATAACAAGAAAAAAACCCTGTGCACGTTCAGTACTGATGTCACCATCGTAGGTACAACTACGTAGTACACGATGGATGCACAGTTGGTTGAATCCTTGGCTGTGGAACCCATGGGTATGTAGGCCAAGTGTGTTTCATGGCTGACTACACGAAATAGGATACTTGCTCCCTAAGGGGAAAAAAACACTGGCTGTGCCAATGATCCTAAAATATCTGGCCAATTTAGTCAGAAAATCAAATCAAGTCAGTCAAATACTATTTATTCATACAACAAATAATTATCGAGAGCTTCCCCCTATGTGCTGAGTGCAATTCTAGGTGGCGGTGAGATGGGTGATCAGGAGACAGCGCCCTGCTGTCCTAGAGCTTCCGAGTGAGGACAGAGATGGTGAGCAAACAGAAGAATACAGCAGGTGAAGAGGATGGAGACAGAATTCGCTTTATACTGGATGACCAGGGCGGAGGCATGAGGGCACGCCTCCAGCAGGGCCCTAAGTGCAGTCAGGACCTGAGCCATGTGGAGATGGAATTGAGGGCATCAGGTAGTGCTGGTACAGACCGAGTGCAGGACAGTGGGAGGGTGGGAGGGCATCATGGCAGGAGACAGGTCAGAGAGTGAGTAGTGGGTGAGGTCAGGGTGCACAGAGCCCTGGGAGATTTTCAGATGTGATTCTAAGAGTCAAGTGAAGCCGGCGCCATGGCTCACTAGGCTAATCCTCCACCTAGTGGCGCCAGCACACCGGGTTCTATTCCCGGTAGGGGCACCGGATTCTGTCCTTGTTGCCCCTCTTCCAGGCCAGCTCTCTGCTGTGGCCAGGGAGTGCAGTGGAGGATGGCCCAAGTGCTTGGGCCCTGCACCCCATGGGAGACCAGGAGAAGCACCTGGCTCCTGCCTTCGGATCAGCGCGATGCTCCGGCCGCAGAGCGCCGGCCGCAGCGGCCATTGGAGAGTGAACCAACAGCAAAGGAAGACCTTTCTCTCTGTCTCTCTCTCTCACTGTCCACTCTGCCTGTCAAAAAAAAAAAAAAAAAGAAAGAAAAAAGAAAAAAAAAAGTCAAGTGAAGCCACTGGAGGGGTATGAGCAGGGTAGAATGCTACTCAGTTTGCATTTATTTTTTAATTTTTTTTTGACAGGCAGAGTGGACAGTGAGAGACAGAGAGAAAGGTCTTCCTTTTTCCATTGGTTCACCTCCCAAATGGCCACCACAGCTGGAACTATGCCGCTCCAAAGCCAGGAGCCAGGTGTTTCCTCCTGGTCTCCCATACAGGTGCAGGGCCCAAGCACTTGGGCCATCCTCCACTGCCTTCCTGGGCCACAGCAGAGAGCTGGACTGGAAGAGGAGCAACCAGGACAGAATCTGTTGCCCCACTGGGACTAGAACCCTGGGGTGCCAGCACCGCAGGCAGAGGATTAGCCTAGTTTGCATTTTAAAGGATGGCTCAAGGTGCTGGGAGACAAGTACTGGAGTCAGGAAAAGAGTTGAGATGCTATGTA
This sequence comes from Sylvilagus floridanus, assembly GCA_949820135.1. Taxonomy (NCBI): domain Eukaryota; kingdom Metazoa; phylum Chordata; class Mammalia; order Lagomorpha; family Leporidae; genus Sylvilagus; species Sylvilagus floridanus. The sequence goes on along the minus strand of OX463244.1, from coordinate 10,357,046 downwards.
GTCCTGGCTAGAGGGTAAGGTGGCTTGGATCATCACATGATAAAGGTGTGTTCAAATTGTTTTCTAGCCAGTAGAATACAGTCAAGTTCCATGGAGTTCATGCAACTAACTTGAACTCTGTTAATGCAAAAACCGTGAGTGCAAGGTCTTTAGACAATAATGGTAAGAGGTGAAGTTCAGAAGGCATTTCCTCTGTGCAGGCATCTTTCTAAGTACAACTGGCTCCTGTTATTTGTGGCAGTGAGGTTCACAAGAACACTAACAAATACTAAATTAGTGAATACTGAGCCTTTGCGCCTACGGGAAAGGCCCCCATGAGTCTCTGGTTTCAAAATTTTTGTCAACTGACCATTATGCAGCCTTGTTTCACATGTGTTTCTGTTTCAAGTCACTTACGCCATAGGTACTGCGGACCTCAAGGTCAAGTGCACTAGTACTCGCTTCTGAGCAAAGCTTACCTGATCACACATTTTCTCCTAGCGTGCACTCCTATGCTTAGGAAGTCTCGCCAGCGCTTCTGCACTGTGTTTGGAGGCTGTTTCAAACAACAGAAAGTAAAAGAACATGTTGGGGCGCCGGATTCTGTCCCGGTTGCCCCTCTTCCAGGCCAGCCCTCTGCTGTGGCCAGGGAGTGCAGTGGAGGATGGCCCAAGTGCTTGGGCCCTGCACCCCATGGGAGACCAGGAAAAAGCACCTAGCACCTGCTCCTGCCATCGGATGAGCGCACCGTCCGAGGCAGCCATTGGAGGGTGAACCAACGGCAAAGACCTTTCTCTCTGTCTCTCTCTCTCACTGTCCACTCTGCCTGTCACAAAAAAAAAAAAAAAAAAAAAATCAAGTGAAAAACGTTTAGCTTGTTTTGAGAACAAGATCATGTGGAACACACAGGAAAATATAGAAGAAGCTTCCTAGCTAGACGCCTTCATAATAGAGTGATCCTTCAAGTTGTGGTCCAAATGGACACACTTAGGGAGGGACAGGGGCACTCTAACCACCACGCAGCATTTCCAGGGCCCCCACGGCTCTGTGGGGATAGGGCCACCCTCGTTCTCTGACCCTTCCAGGGCTGTCGCGATGTGACAGCTCTGTCCTCTGGGATGACACCACTATGCAGTCCTGATGCTGACAATGACAAATGTATGCTACAGGTGACACACGCATTCTCTGATTTAGGGCTCCTAATGGCGATGTCCTATTACAGCCCTCGCTGTTCAGAGGAAAGCCTGGGTCAAGATCACACAGTTACCAGAGGCTACAGCAGGGATCTGCGTGAGTCAGGCTGACTAACCCATCCCACTGTGATTGCCATTTGTGTCAGTTCCTGCGGGGCATGAGCGTGGCCGTGGCACGGCCAGGCCTGGGGGCTCTGCATGCGCAGCTGCCCTGGGTGCCCCCGCCTGAGCTGTGCGGAATGGAGCCGCGTGGAGCTGAGCCTGCAGAGCCAGCCGGCAGGTGTCCCGGGGATGAGCAGCGCAGGGAGGGGCCCAGCGTGCTCGCACGTGGCCCCCAGACCGGGCGGCGCCAAGGAGGGGCAAAAAAGATGGCGCCCAGAGGAAGTAAGACGGGCAAAAAAGATGGCGCCCAGAGGAAGTAAGATGGGCGGAACTCAAAAGCTAATTGGCTATGCAACATCAGGGTAGGTAACAAGACTAGTATAGCCATATGGCTAGTCCTATAGAAATCCCCCCGTAAAGTGACCTTTTAAGTGATTGGTTGGTTCTTAGCCCTGCCCCAATGACTCTGCAGTTTTGTGCTATAAAAGGTTCTGTTTCACATGGAATAAATGAGTCCTTGCTAGACTTGGCTCCCCACTGCGTCTGATTGTCTCCGGGATCGGGAGGCTGGGGAACGGGCGAGCGGCGCACTCACCTTTCCTCGGACCCAGTCCATCCTTGTACGGGTGGACTCAGACCCTGCAAGTTCCAGGCGATGTTCTGCTCGACTTGCAAGATGCCATGTGCTTCAGAATCTACTGATGGGTGGACTTTGCCATCCTCTTGGTTTAGGGCATAAATGGGGAACATTTTCATGACAAGGGCCATTTGGATATTTATAGCATCATTCATGGACCATACAAAATTATCAGCTTAAGAACGAGCCTGCTGTAGATTTATTGAATTTCAAGACCTGCCTGTGGCTGCCTCTGCAGGGCTGGACCAAATGATGTCACAAGCCTTCCACAGCACACGGGCTGGACGTTCCCCACCCCTGGCTGAGGTCAGTTCTGCAATGATGTCATTCTTGTAAGCGAAATACCCATTAACACAAGGCTAAGCCAAGCCAAGCGGATTACGAAGTGGGTTTGGAGTCACTTGTGGGTGAGAGAGAGCCACTGTTTGAAGAGAATTCAGTGCGAGCAGGGCTTGTGCTCAGCCACAGTGTGCCCCACGGCCTGAGCAATGTAATGGGCTCATTACAGTCCCAGAGGCCCTGCCGAAGGGAGCAGACAGCTGCTAGGGCAGGGGAAATCCTGCTGGAAATGAGTCCATTTGTCCTGGAAAAACAGCCTGTAAGTTGTTTCTAAGTCCTTGAAGTTTGCTTTGTAATCCTAGAGTTACTCTGCCTCGTGGTATATGAGGACAGTTTTAAAAGACTGTGGGAAAATAGAATTAAAAGATAATTTTATTTCGTGCAAAAAAGTTTTGGAATCCAGGCATAGCTTTTTCATAACATGCATTTTTTCCACAAACTCTTTGAAGGCCTTGCAGTGGAAGGAGAATTCTATAGTGATTAACCATTACTTAATTTTCCACCCTTTGCCTCTGGTGCCTGCTGCTGAAGCTGTCACCTCTGTGTGACCGCTCTGGTGTTTAAACAGCTAATCTCCTGCTAACAACGTGCAAATCTCTGCATGACTTCATAGCAACCTTCATGGCTTTGTTTGGCATTTCCTTTTGTGTCCCTTTATAGGAGCTGACTTGACCCTTGCTAATAATTAAAAGCACTTTCTAAAGCACTCACCAAAGTCACCGTGTGTCTTGTGACATTAGTTTGTCCCCAGTGTAGAACACCAACCAAGAAAAGTATCTTTAGGCCCTGATTCGGATTGATCTTTACGTCCATGGGGGCATGCTGTACACATTCACATGTTCTCTCTCTTATTTACTGAGCTACAACTATGTGCCTGGCCCTGTTGTAGGCTGTGCAAAGACCCGTGCCTTCATGGAACCATCCTGGTGAGGAGGAATGGGTCAGATAGACAATAAGTGAGTAGGTTATTTTCAGTGTCCCATGGAGGAGACTGCTATGAGGCCAATCACGCAAGAAAGATGCTCAAGAGTAGGTGCTGTGTTTTAAACTACAGTGCTTAGGGCAAATAGGCAAATCAGAGACCTCAGTGAGGTTGGGGTGGGGGGAGTTACGAGGATGCAGGGAACACCCCAGGCAGAGGACGCCCAGGAAGGGGCGGGGACAGCAGGAGGCTGGGGTGTGGGGAGCCAGGGATGCATGCAGTCATCCCCCTCATTTCAAGGAGATGACGATCCAAGACTCCCAGTAGGTCCCGAAACTGAATGGTATCAAACACTATAGAGACTGCTCTTCTACGCCTAGGATAAGGTTTAATTGAGAAGTGAGGCACAGTGAGAGATCACAACCACTAATAAGACAATAGAACTGTTACAGCCCCAGGCATGCTGGTCGCCAGCAGTACCACTCTCGTACTTTAAGGGCTTTTTGATCACAAGCCCTGTGATGACTAGGGCAGCTATGAGTGGGCTGGTGGAGCACACAATGTGGGTGTGCTGGACAAGGGCAGGATTCATTCAGGACAGGTGGAGTAAGATGGCGCGAGATTTCATCACGAGGCAGTGTAAGACTCTGGATTGCTTATTTTTGGAATTCTTCATTTAGTGCCTTCAGACCACAGTTGACTGCAGGTAACTGGGGTTGCTTGATTTCACAGAACCACGTCCTTACCCAACGACTTGGCGTTTTCTTGGTGTAGGACGGGAAACCTTTAAAAGAGGTCTAGCATAAAAGCAGCATGGTCAGACTTGGGGTTTCCACGGAGGCTCAGCTGGCTGTGGGGTGGGGCGCAGGCTGTAGAAGACCCAGGGAGAAGCAGGAGCCAGGTAGGAGGTGATGGCACTAATCCAGCGGCAGGAGGTCATCGTGGCTTGAACAGCCCGGTGGCAAAGGACTGAGTGGGAATGGATTGGACTCTGGGTGTATGTTGAAAAGTGGCTAGAGCAGGATTCACTGGCAGATTGATGTGGAGTGTGAGAGAAGGGACTTACGGTGTTCAGTATGTGTCTGTGCACATGTACTGGTGCTAAGATGCCCATAGGAAGCTCAGTATTACCCACGATTATCTGGCTTCCTTGTTTGTTTGTTTCTTTCTTTATTTCCACTCTACCCACAAAGTCTGGTGGGTAGGAGGGACCTTGTCAGTCCTGTGCACTGCTATATATTCAGTGTCTAGGAAAATGTATCTCTTTCCCTCCCAAAAGAAAGAACATGTTTAACATGGGTGATGGGGCTATGGGAAAGTTATTAAGAATTCTGTTATTCTCCTCTTCCATAGTTTCAGCCTTGAATCTGTATTCATTTTTTTTAAAAAAAATCTTTAATTACAAAAATTAAATGAATTTGTGAAATTATATAAAGCCTAAAACTTCTTTAAGAATATCATATAAAAAGGGGCCGGCAAGCTGGCTCAACAGGCTAATCCTCCACCTTGCGGCGCCAGCACACTGGGTTCTAGTCCCGGTCGGGGCGCCGGATTCTGTCCCGGTTGCCCCTCTTCCAGGCCAGCTCTCTGCTGTGGCCAGGGAGTGCAGTGGAGGATGGCCCAAGTGCTTGGGCCCTGCACCCCATGGGAGACCAGGAGAAGCACCTGGCTCCTGCCATCGGATCAGCGCGGTGGGCCAGCCACGGCGGCCATTGGAGGGTGAACCAAATGCAAAGGAAGACCTTTCTCTCTGTCTCTCTGTCTCACTGTCCACTCTGCCTGTCAAAAAAAAAAAGAATATCATATAAAAAGGAATGAGTCCACATCCTGTAGACAGGATGTGATTTTGAGAGCAACATCAAGGTAAGTGCCCAAGTCCAGGTCCTATGAAACAGTGACTCTGAAACACACAGAGTAAGCAGCCTTGGGTGGTATTTGGGATCAGGTGACAGGAAAGAACAGATCTTGTTAGTACTGCTTTTCTATAAGGACAGCCCCAGGGCCATGAGTCAATCAGCTACCAACAGCCTTGTCTGTGCCCAGGCTGCAAGCACTAGTTGATCTCCTCTCTCCTCAGTTCAAAAGATTGTTCTAGAAATGCTAGCCTCTTAGACAAGCAAGCCATTTCTATCAAATCTGCTTGAGTTAAACTTTCTGGGATATTATTCCTCACACAGACATATGCCCTTAATTTGGCCGTTTGGGAGAGCAGAGCATCAGAGATGGCCGGCTTGTTACTGAGAGCAAAGTGATACAAAGCTCACCGCACATTGTTCCAAGCAATGCAAAAAGGAAAACAGAAACCAAAATGAAAAACCACAGTCCTTCAACCCTTCACCGGTCTACAATCCCTTATGTACACTCTGAAATCCCAAAAATAAGCTCTGAGTGCTGCCAGCCGTTTGGAAGCTCGGGTAGAAGCAAGATCAGGCTGACCCGAGCTCACTGGGTGGTGACCCTCAGCTGGAAGGAAGAGCCTGGAGCCTGGAGTGGTTTGTATCTGTCTTACCTCGTGGGCTGCTCATCGGTGACACTGCAAACAGTCCTGTGTCTGACAGCATGGGGGTGGTGGGGGTGGGGGTGGTGGTGATGGGGGTGGTGGTGATGGGGGTGATGGGGGTGGGGGTGGTGGGGGTGGGGGTGGGGGTGGTGATGGGGGTGGGGGTGGTGGGGGTGGTGGTGATGGGGGTGGTGATGGGGGTGGTGGTGATGGGGGTGGTGGGGGTGGGGGTGGTGGGGGTGGTGGGGGTGGTGGTGGTGGTGATGGGGGTGGGGGTGGTGATGGTGGTGGTGGGGGTGGTGGGGGTGGTGGGGGTGGTGGTGATGGGGGTGGTGATGGGGGTGGTGGTGATGGGGGTGGTGGGGGTGATGGGTGATGGGGGTGGTGGTGGGGGTGGTGGGGGTGGGGGTGGGGGTGGGGGTGGTGGTGATGGGGGTGGTGGGGGTGATGGGGGTGGTGGGGGTGGTGATGGGGGTGGTGGGGGTGATGGGGGTGGTGGGGGTGGTGATGGGGGTGGTGGTGGGGGTGATGGGGGTGGGGGTGGTGATGGTGGTGGGGGTGGTGGTGATGGGGGTGGTGGTGATGGGGGTGGTGGTGGTGGTGATGGGGGTGGGGGTGGTGGTGGTGGTGGTGGTGGTGGTGATGATGGGGGTGGGGGTGGGGGTGGGTGACCAAATCCACAGTGCAGCTGCTCTACCAGCCTTCTTTTTTATTGTTTCAGCCAATTTTTATTTACAGGATATAAAGCTCTTCAAACAGATACATTCCTTCATTCAATCAATGGTAAAAAGCCTTACTAAACAGAAACAAAGCCTGGACATCATCATTTATGTTTAAACAGAAATACAGATCGTTCAAAGCGTATGAACACAGAACACAAAATGTAGTTTTTATTTAAGCGGTTGCATGAGTGAGGGTGTTTTTAAGTTTCTTCATTGACAACCCCATCTTAACCACTGAACAATTTGTACGTAAATTAACAGTAGTGAAAGTGTAAAATTCAAATTTAAACATTAAATTTTGGAACAGAAACAGCAACAAAAAGAACAGAAAGTATTTTCATTACCAAACAGATTAACAAATTCTCAGAGACTTGGATACTTTCTGAGGCATATCAAAACACCTGCGACAAAGGTTGCACTCATTTGAGAGGTATCGATACATGTTCAGTGCTGAGACTATTTGTAGCATTTACGGTATATACAAAGCATCATTAGACAATGAGGGTTCACATTGGAGAAACACAGATTTAAGCATTATGCTACAACTTGCCAATTTAACATTATTGCTAACACAGTGACAATTACTCATTTCATATTTTTTCCCTAAAACTCAATAAGCAAGTTATCATTTAACCACATGGAATAATGCCATGTCTTCTTACTTCTAATAGTAAATTTTAAAATCCAAACACTTTGTATCAGGGAGACTTTACCTAGCTGTACAAAAGCTCCCAAATACAGCACAGTCATAAAGTTTCTTCTTTGTACACTCTATTAATTTATGGTTATTTTAGTCCAGATGAATGCAGGATACTACTCCAGATTACTGGGCAACAAAAATGTCCGTGTGTTGCTACCTGCACTTAGGTACGAGCTCAGCACAACTACAACCTTGGCAAGTAAATACCTTCACCTGTCCGCCACTGCTTCCGGGGTTTCTCTCCATGTCACAGGAGCTAGGTAAATGGATATCATCAAGTCTCAACTTATCTCTGAAAGTTCCTTTATTAAAAATTTTAAAATTTAACTAACAGAATATCTAAAGTCTCAATAAGCCAGTTTTTTTCTTACTGTTCACTAACTAGTATAATACAGTATATAATGGTGAATTTTTATGGACACCTTACTAAAATGATTAAAGGTATCTAAAATATCATTTGTGGGTAAAATAATCAAAAAATGACACTAAGAGTATTTTTGAGACAATTTTTTTCTAACTACAAAAGCTATGGAATTCATAATGAGCACAGATATAATGACACTTTAACCCTGCTGTTTTACAACATCAATAAGAGTAAATGTGTGAAGCACAGAAGAGTAGGATTGCATGAGAAAATCTAGTAAACACATTTTGATGCCTCAAACACAAAAGGGTTCACAGTCCTTATAAGCGCTCTCTAAGTAGTGGAAATCTTTATTTCATTTATAATTTTATCTGAAATAAAAACCTGATTCATTATATAATGTGTCATCAATTTCAGTTTTCAAGTATTCAAGTAATGCAAACCCAAGTACTTTCTTTTATGGCAACAACACACTTACACACTGAGCTTTAAAGACAGGGGAAAATTCATCTAAAATAACTGAAGCACTCTTCTGCCCAAAGGCATAAGAACTAAGACTAACACTGTAATCACGCAAATGGGATGTAATAAAAGAAAAAAAAAAGTTGGTCCAATATAATCAATGTCTTCTTTTTAAAAAGATTCAAAAACAGATTGCCTTAATATGTGGATAGATTCCCAGTAACAGGATATTCTGAAATCTAAGGAACTATAGATTATCCCTGCCATTTTTCCATAAATGTTCCTATTATTTACCTTGGATGTCCTTTGTACTTTTACTAGGAGAGTTTCTGCCTTCACCTTCTTTCGTGGTAATGACCACGTTTCTGTGTATCTGTGTGTAACACATCCTTAAACATCTTTTGTAAGGCTGGACTAGTGGTGACAACTTCTTTCAATTTCTGTTTGTTGTGGAAGGTCTTTATTTCACCTTCATTCATAAATGAGAGCTTTGCAGGGTACAGTATTCTGTACCTGGGTTGACAGTCTGCTCTTTCAGTGAATACCCTGAGGTATATGCTGGCTGTGGCTAGGGAGCTCCGTCCAGTGCTCCAGGGTGAGGGAAGTGTCCAAGGTGACATCCAAATTGAGCACAGTAAATCTCTTAATATTATGATTTTTTAAATCAGAGGGAAGGATTAATCTGCCCTGTTGGTGTAGTCTCACACTCACCCCCTCTCCTTCAAGGAGACCAATTCCTGGTCACTCGCCCCAGTGGGTATAATATTCATTCACACTGCATAAACTACACAAAGGATCTGTGCTGTCCTCGGTATGAGCACAGATCCCGTAGCATTGGTTCTCCCCAGGGAATCAGGGAGCCCCAAGTGTAGGGGGCCACCCACAGTGACTGCCCAAAGACCCAGCCACACCCATGCAGCCACAGTGTTTTCACAGTCCCAGCACACACGCTCCCACAGTCACGAGAGCCCAGCCCCCTGTCAAGCCTCTCAGCCAGGCTCAGGGGTCCCTGCTCTGCTGGTTTATGGGTGAACAGACACAAGCTGGCACAGCTGTTACGTTTGTCCAAAATGGTGCCCACCCTCTGCTAGTTACAGGATGCTGTAGGTGCTGGGTGTTCAGGAAGAGAGAATGTGCCCCCTCCTTTCTCCCTTTAGGTCGGCAGATACACTGTCCCCCACAGGGCTCCAAGCCAGACTCAAGCCAGGTTCCTCTGCAGCTTTATCCCTCGTGGCTTGGGCTGCTGCAGTCTGGTCTCACCTCACTCTCCAATGCTGGAGCTGCGGCTGGTCCTGAGTTGTACACGTCCACACTCTCCACGTAGATCCACACTGTCCCTCTAACTGGCATGGAGTTTACTCTGCCCTTTTCTCCCTACCTCTTCCCTGAGGTTGGACTCTCTTCTCATTATTTTAAACTACCTTCCCCTGGACTACGGTGGTAAGCTCCCTTCCTATTCTGCCATCTTGGCGTCTGCTCTACCAGCTTTCTAGGCACCCTGAAACACATCTGGGCTCACGAGGCTTGCACAAGCTGCTGGAAGCCTGTTCTGTGGTTGTTGCTTGTGGCTGCGTGTGCTGGCTTCATCCTTGTTTGAGAGATAAGAGGACAGCTGCTTCTTCCAGGCGCCCGCAGCCCCTGCTGAGCTGCGTGTGACGTGTCTGACCAGCTCACCTGAGTGGGGGCTGTGTGTTGTGTAGATGCTGCTTTGTGCGACAGAGCTTCTGGCCCGTCTTTCCCAGGTAGGGCAAACCTGGGGGACCTGCTGTCTTACTTTGCTTCATGCTTACTTTGCTTCATGCTGCTATCACAGAATACCCCAGACGGGGTGATTTATAAAGAACAGAAATTGATTTCCCCAGTTCTGGAGGCCTGAAACTACAAGATCAAGGTGCTGAATCTAGGGGCCAGCACTGTGGAGTAGCGGTTGGGGCTGCCATGTGGGCGCCAGTTGGGGTCCCAGCTGCTCCACTTTCAATCCAGCTCCCTGGTAATGCACTGGGAAAGCAGCAGAAGATGGCCCACGTGTTTGGACCCCTGTACCCACGTTGGAGATTGGGAAGAAGCTCCTGGCTCCTTGCTTGGGATTGGCCCAGCTCCGGCCATTGCAGCCATTTGGGGAGTGAACCAGTAGATGGAAGATCTCTCTCACTGCCTCTGCCTCTCTGTAACTCTGCCATTCAAATAAATACATGGATAAATATTTTATTTTAAAGGTGTTGGATCTAATGGGAGCCTTCTTGCTGCCTCATAACACGGGGAAGGCATCGCATTGGTGGGACAGAGCAGGTGCACCAGCTCGGATCTTTCTTCCCCTTCTCATAAAGCCATTAATGGAGTCTTTGCCCCTGAGACTTCATCTAAGCCTAATTACCCACAAAGGGGTCTCTAAATACCCTCAGTGTACGAATTTGGGGAGCAAGTTGGCAACACTTGAACCTCAGGGCACACCTTCACACCACAGCTCCTGTCGTCCACCAGTGACAGGCAGTGGGATTGCACAGGAGATGCCTGGCAATGGTCAGATGTGCGAATCTGAGCCCGACTCTCTGCTCTCTCCACAGAAGCAGAACCCCGTGTAGACACCCTCCGCGAATGCGCATCAGGGCTGTGTGGAGCCTCAAACTGAGACACCCACTGTAACACTCCTGATCCTTGTGGTCTTGGTTAACCCAGTTCCTCGCTGTAACCCACAGGGCCTACATTGGTTCACAGCAAGCTTCTGTATATTTTCATTTTCATCATCACTTCATTTTTTTTTTAATAAGGAAGGAGGTATCTGGTCTGCAAACCTGGTGATTCCCCATCCAGTGAATTTTTTTAAAAAATTTACTTATTTTATTTGAAATTCAGAGTTACACAGAGAGAGAAGCAGAGGCAGAGAGAGAGAGAGGTCTTCCATCCGATGGTTCACTCCTCAATTAGCTGCAATGGCCGGAGCTATGCTGATCTGATGCCGGGAGCCAGGAGCTTCGTTCGAGTCTCCCACGCTGGTGCAGGGGCCCAAGGACTAGGGCCATCTTCCACTGCTTTCCCAGGCCACAGCAGGGAGCTGGATTGGAAGTGGAGCAGCCTGGACTAGAACTGGCACCTATACGGGCTGCTGGCACTGGAGGCAGTGGCTTTACCCACTATGCCACAGCGCTAGCCCCCATCCAATGAATTTCATAGCTCCCCTTTCAGACCTTGGATGTTCTCCTCCCCGCCCTGAGCTCCCCCAGCCCTTTACCCACAGCCCTGAGGCCAAGGCCCTGGCAGTGGGTTTGGAGAATCTTAGGAGAATGCACAAGATCCATAGACTCCTGGTCTTCTGAGACCAGGGAGCTGAGGGCCAGCACCTTCCCCAGCTCAGGGCAGGACGCCCAGTCCTTGTCGCGCCTGGAGAGGCAGGCGCCCTGTGCCAAGCAGAGGCCGTCTCTGGGCAGAGCAGCTGGACTGGTTCCTTTGGCGCCTGCATTCGGGACCTCTGGGGACTCCCAGGAGGACCCTGGAGACACCGGAAGGCAGCGGCGGGGGGGGGGGGGGCTCCCCTGCTCCCTTCCTCTGGGATTTCCACCCTTGCTCTGAGACACCCAGGCACAACCTGGGCGTCTTCTGTTGGGCACTGGGGGAGCGCGAGGCTTCGCCTCTCGGGTAAGGTGGGACTTGGGTGTTCGGAGGCGATTTACCTGGCTGTGGAACTGGAAGTGAAGCCAAGATCTTTTCCCTAAAATCCACAAGCGCCACACGAGCAAGGCGGCCATTGGTCATTGGTCAGGTTCCCGGTGGCCAATAAACATGGGAAGGGGGGAGGGGGAAAAGCAAACCCCGCCCGAGCCCCAGGGGGATGGAGTTGGCACCAAGGACTTCTCAACCCCAGGACAGCACAGCCGGCCCGGCACTTCCAGGGGTGCGGGGGACGACGCTCCCTCTCCAGCTGTGCGCTCCACCTCCGCGGCCCTGCGCAAGACTGGGATCCCCCGCGCGCAGTCGGGGAGTAGCAAGCACGGAGGAAGAATTGAGAGTTGACCTGGGACAGGTGCGCGTAGGGGCGCAGCGGATTCAGCCGCGCGCATCAGGTGCTAAACCCTAGCGCCCGAGCCCGGAGCGGGGAGCCCTCCCGAAGGGGCCCCCTGGACCTTGGCACCGCGCCCTTCGCTCAGCACCACCCGCACCCTCGGCAGCGGCAAAGAGGGGTCTCCGGTCAAGGGCAGGGATCTGCGGCCATGGCCGAGACCGCGGAGCCGGAGGGAGGCGCTCCTGGTCCCCAGGGGCCGCCCGAGGGCTCAGCGCTCCTGGAGGAGAGACCGGGAGAACCGGACCCCGCGGGCCCTGAGGCGAGCGAGGGAGCTGCAAAGACGCCCGGGGGCGAGGGGGCGGGCGCAGCCGCCACGGCCGGGGCTACGGAGGAAGCAGGCGGCGGGCGGGACGGAGAGGGCGCCGGCGAGCAGGCGCCAGACGCTGGCACAGAATCGTGGGGCGAGGCGCCGGACGTGAAGGGGGCTCAGAGCGAGGCGGAGGGTGCCCCGGAGGGCACCAAGGCCCCGCAGCTAGGGGAAGAGGGGAGCGGCAGGGAGCAGGTGGAGGAGTCGGGCCCCGACTGCGAGCTGCGGGGCGAGGCTGCTGGGGAGGCTGAAGGGCAGGCCGCGGCCCCTGCAGCCCCAGGGGCGCTGGAGGAGGCGGTGCCGGGGGACAGCGTAGACGCGGAGGGCAGCATAGACGCGGGGGGCAGCGTGGACGCGGGGGACAGCGTGGACGCGGGGGGCAGCATAGACACGGGGGGCAGCGTGGACGCGGGGGACAGCGTGGACGCGGGGGGCAGCATAGACGCGGGGGGCAGCATGGACGCGGAGGGACCGGCGGGAGGGGCGCACGGGGCCGGAGGTGAACCCCAGGATCTTGGGGCTGGCAGCCCCCAGCCCAGGGCCGAGGCGGTTGAGGTCGCGGCGGCGGAGAGCGAGGGGCACAGCCCAGGGGAGTCTGTGGAGGGCGCAGCTGCGGAGCAGGCGGCGGGGACCCGGGAGCCGGAGGGGTCCGAGGACGCGGCGGGCGAGGACGGGGACCAGGACCGGTCCCAGGAGGAGACGGAGCAGCAGGCGGAGAGGCAGGAGCCGGGCCCCGAGACGCAGAGCGAGGCAGAGGAGAGGCCCCCGGATCGCAGCCCCGACGGGGAGGCGGCCGCGTCCACCCGGGCTGCGCAGCCGGAGGCGGAGCTCAGCAACCACCTGGCGGCGGAGGAGGGCGGCCAGCGCGGCGAGGGGCCGGCGAACGGCCGCGGGGAGGACGGCGAGGCGTCGGAGGAGGGGGACCCCGGCCAGGAGCACGACATCACCCTCTTCGTCAAGGTAACCGGGCTCGGCTCGGATCGGAGAACCGCCGCGCGCAGCCGGCCTTTGGGGACAGGCGCCTGGGCTTGGCGGCTTGGGGTGGGGGCTGTGGGACCCGCGTTCCACTACCCTTTGTCCCGAACGGGAGGTTTTATTAAAGAATTAATGTAGGGAATACGTTTGAAAAGCGACACTGCTGTGGGTGTGCAAACGCCTCATGGCAAAGGACGCGCTGGTGCCCGAGGTGGGAACAGACACGGGTCAGTGCCTCGTGGGGGAGTGTCCCCAGGACGCGAATCCCAGAGGCCTCGGGGGCTGGCCAGCGTGTTCCGTTCCAGAAACATACTTCCTTCTGGTAGAACGGATCCTGCAAGTTTGGGAGGGAAGCGTAGCTTCACCACTCCGTGAGCGTTCTAACCTTTGTTCTGTAACATAAGCGATGCCAGACGCTCCAGCATCATCAGCCTCCAGTTCATATTCTCAGCCCCACTCCAAACCCGAGAGAGCCGGCATCTGTAGAAACTCGACTCAGGAAGTTTCAGTTTAAAGAAGCATTTTTTTTTTTTTTGCAAGACATCAAAAATGCACCAAGTCCAACTCATACCAGGAGCTTTGTTCAAAAGAAAAAAAAAAAATAAGCCGCTTGTGAAGACCTTTGGCCAGCTCCAGGAAAGCTGGAGATAATAGGGTCAAGAATGTGCACTGCAGGTTGAACCGTAATCCCTTAGAAATGCTCTCAGGCTTACAGGAGCCAGTTCTGGCCTAACCCCCTTGCTGGGAGTATAAACAAAATCTAATAAGTGAAAACAAACCCCAGTGGGTGCTAGGGCAGAACCGGTAAAGCCGCCTCCTGCAGTGCCGGCATCCCATTTGGAGGCCTCTTGGAGTCCTGGCTGCTCCACTTCTGATCCAGCTCCCTGCTATGGCCTGGGAAAGCAGTAGAGGGTGGCCTAAGTGTTTGGGCCCCTGCACCCTCGTGGGAGACCAGGAAGAAGCTCCTGGTCCCTGACTCTGTGGGGACCAATTTGGGAATGAACCAGCAGATGGAATATCTCTTCGCTCTCTGTCTCTGCTTCTCTCTGTCTTCCAAATAAATAAATTAATCCTTAATAATTAAAAAAAAAATGCTCCCAAAATGTTTAACATCAGAATTTTCAGAACTGTTTGGGTGGCAAGGGACTTGGGGAATGACAGGCAGGTGCTGTTCCCAGCTTTAAAAAATAAATAAATAAATAAATAAAACCCAAGGACTCTGTAAAATGAGGATGGGAACATATCCTGCAGGGACAAGCCCTAGAACGGCACGGGAAGGCTGTGCACCTGTTGCTGGATGGCCCCAGGTCTGCTCCTCTTTGCCGCCTCTGTCTAAGAAATTTCCTGTGGCTCTGGAAATTTCCCATGGCTCTGGTGGCATGACTGCGTGTTTCCAGCAGATGGCTCTTATTACAGTTTTGAAATACAGTCAAGGCTTCCTCAGTAGTTTCCTGCTTCCATTTTGAACTCTCTCCACTCTAGTCACTTTTTTTTTTAAAGATGTTATTTATGTATTTATTTTTGACAGGCAGAGTTAGACAGTGAGAGAGAGAGAGAGAGAGAGAGAGACAGAGAGAAAGGTCTTCCTTCTGTTGGTTCACCCCCTAAATGGCTGCTACAGCTGGCGTGCTGTGCCCATCTGAAGCCAGGAGCCAGGTGCTTCTTCCTGGTCTTCCATGCGGATGCAGGGGCCCAAGCACTTGGGCCATCCTCCACTGCCTTCCCAGGCCACAGCAGAGAGCTGGACTGGAAGAGGAGCAACTGGGACAGAGTCTGGCGCCCCAACTGGGACTAGAATTCTGTGTCGGCGCCACAGGCTGAGGATTAGCCTAGTGAGCTTCAGCGCTGGCCGATGTTATATATTTATTTGAGAGGTAGAGATACAGGCAGAAAGGGAGGGTCAGAGACAAAGGTCTTCCAACTGCTGGTTCACTCCCCAAATGGATGCAATGGCCGGAGCTGAGCCGATCTGAAGTCAGGAGCTTCTTCCAGGTCTCCCACGCAGGTGCAGCAGCCCAAGCACTTGGCCATCCTCCACTGCTTTCCCAGGCCATAGCAGGGGGCTGGATTGGAAGTAGAGCAGCCAAGACAAGAACCTGCATCTATATGGGAAGCTGGTGCCACACGTGGAGACTTAGCCTCCCACACCACAGCACCAGCCCCATCTAGTCCCTTCTTAATGACCAGTGAGCCAGGATAAAGATCTGATCATTTTCTTCGTGTTACATTCTTCAGTTGTTTACTGCAGAATTTCAGGTAAACCCACACTCTCTAGCCAGACCACAAGATCCTTTGTGATGTTTTTCTGCCTCCTTTCTCTGCAGCTTTCCGTTGGTGCTGCTGGGAGACCCCTGGCTTGGTCACCCGGGGTCCTGCTAGCCCAGAGGTTTCCAGCTACTTCCTGTTTCTTGGGAGAACCACAATTTTACGCCAATGGAGTTTTTCCCAGCACCCCATCCCTGCTGCCTGCCTGGTTGTCCATTACATGTCCAAGATTCAGCCTGGTTTCCTTGGGGGAGACTTTTCCAACCCATCTGAGCTGCGAGTCCCCATGTTGAAGCTGCACTCCCATGCAGCCCTGGCCGATGCATGCTGTGTCTCTTCCCTCCTCTGGGGGATCCATCGCCTTATCTCTGGTCAGACCGCAGGTGTGGGATGGAATGGGGGATTTGAGTGGCCCGCGGGCTGCCTGTACTAGGCGGTTCCTTTGGTATAGTGCAGTGAGTCTGGAATCAAATTCCACCACTGCCACTTTCTTGCTGTGTGACCTTGGGAAAGTGTCTTAACCTTGCCGTGACTTTGTTGTCTGGTCCATAAAACAGGGACAGAAGTGGCATCCAGGACAGTGCCTGGCTTCCCCTCAGTGTAGGAGAAACATGAGCTCTGTTTTTGGCATCTTCTTGGTGCCCGCACAGTCTCATTGCTTTTGCACAGAGACAGCCTCTTCCGCATTGCATTCTTGGCCCCTATTTTTTTTTAAGGGACACTCTGGTCACCCTAATTTCCTCTGTTCTTTGGAGATAAGAATGCGATGAGAGATGAAGTAGCTGGTGTCGTCAGATTGTGCCGGGGAGCAGTTTAAGGGCAGGTCCTGGGCAGCTCACCCACCTCTGATGATGGACATGGTGCTCAGCTGTCTTCTCTCTCTTTTAAAGAAACAGCTAGCTCTCCAGTGAGACTGGGTCCTAGTGTAGATCACATAGAATGTGCGTTGTAGGATTGGAAGGCATCTGGATGCCATCTATCCTGCCGATGGTTCTCTTTGAAAACGGGAGATCAGGAGACCTCAAAGCAAGAAACTAGCAAAAATCCTTTAGACTGTTGTATCTTCTGAGTCTGTACTACTGGCCTTAAAATGCTTGAGTTTGTTGAAATAGGAATTCTGTACTGGATTCAGCCTTTCCAGGTCGCTGAGAGAGAGAGAGAGAGAGAGAGAGAGAGGTCTTTCATCTGTTGGTTCACTCCCCAGTTGGCTACAACTGCCGGAGCTGAGTCTATCCAAAGCCAGGAGCCAGGAGCTTCTTCCAGGTCTCCCACGTGGGTGCAGGGGCCCAAGGCCTTGGGCCATCTACTGCTTTCCCAGGCCACAGCAGAGAGCTTGGATAGGAAGTGGAGCAGCCGGGACTTGAACCGGCATCCATATGGGATGCCTGTACTGCAGATGGCGGCTTTTACCCGCTACGCCATAGCACCAGCCCCAACACAGAGCTGTTCTTTATGGAGAGTACTCCTCCCCCAAGGAGGCCTTCATAAATGCATCTTCCATCAATTAGCCCTTGTTCTATTTGTGAACTTGTGGCTTTTACATTTTTTCCTGTTTTTAAAAAATATATATGTTGGTTATAGTATACCAGAAGGTAATGATATGTAGTTATATGTAATACTGTATCAAATCTGCTTCTATTTTTAACCACTCGATAGATTACATTCTGCATCATTATGAGAACAGTATTGTTATTAGTCTGTCATTTCATTTTATATGATAAGTATGCAAGGATGAATTCTTGTTAGAGGGCCAGGAATATACAAACAGACCAAAGAACGCCTCCCTGAATTATTGTGCCATAAAGCAGTCACTCAAGATACTAGTCTTCAGTTTTCCTTTTTCCAAGAAGTGCTAATTACTTGTCATAAATTTTAGGAGAACCATGCAGGATAGTGAGGAAGTTTTTTTTTTTGTTTTTTTCTTTATTCCTAACAATGCAAGGCAACGCCGTGAAAACACAACATGACAGCGTGACAGCAGCAAAACTCTCACACCAGGGGAATGTAAGGACATCAGCAGTGTGTGGGGGAGGGATTTAGCTACCAAGGAGTTGGGCTTAGCTTTGGCCCCTTTGAGTGAGGTTTGAGGGGTGGGTGGTCTGAGATACATATTTCTTGGTAAGTTTCACATGATGTAAAATACTCTGACTGTGACCAATGACTAATCCTGGGCTGGGGTTTCCATTTGCCATCCCATTGGGGTTTCACAAAGAGATAAAACTGAGATCTTATGGAAAAAGTAAGGTTCAGGAAAGTCGTGGCCTTTGGATAAGCACTGTGTCTCAGAAATCCAGAAATGATCAATCAAGCAAGCAAGCCAGCCAGCCAGTATTTTTCTTTCCTTTCCTTTCCTTTCCTTTCCTTTCCTTTCCTTTCCTTTCCTTTCCTTTCCTTTCCTTTCCTTTCCTTTCCTTTCCTTTCCTTTCCTTTCCTTTCCTTTCCTTTCCTTTCCTTTCCTTTCCTTTCCTTTCCTTTCCTTTCCTCCTTCCTTCCTTCCTTCCTTCCTTCCTTCCTTCCTTCCTTCCTTCCTTCCTTCCTTCCTTCCTTCCTTCCTTCCTTCCTTCCTTCCTTCCTTCCTTTCTTTCTTTCTTTCTTTCTTTCTTTCTTTCTTTCTTTCTTTCTTTCTTTCTTTCTTTCTTTCTTTCTTTCTTTCTTTCTTTCTCTCCAGGCAGAGTTAGACAGAGAGAAAGGTCTTCCTTCCATTGGTTCACCCCCTAAGTGGCCACTACAGTTGGTGCGCTGCGCCGATCTGAAGCCAGGAGCCAGGTGCTTCCTCCTGGTCTCCCATGTGGGTGCAGGGCCCAAGCACTTGGGCCATCCTCCACTGCCTTCCTGGGCCACAGCAGAGAGCTGGACAGGAAGAGGAGCAGCCTGGACTAGAACGCAGCACCCCAACCAGGACTAGAACCTGGGGTGCCGGTGCCACAGGCGGAGGATTAACCTAGTGAGCTATGGCGCTGGCCCAGCAGATATTCCTACACAACAGGGAGACAAGATCAGGCACTGGTAGAGCTGGGTAGACCAGGAGGCCGTGGCTCTCTTCACCTTGCGCTGTAGGGAGAGCACATAGGGATATCTTCTCAGGGAGGTGTAAGTTTCTTAACCTTGTCTTTGCCCTGTGTTCTGAAGGAAAATGAGCAAAGGTGAACTTCTGTGACTTTAATCTCCCCTAAAGCCAACCTTAACAAAGATTTATTTTCTTTTTTGCCACAAGAAACCTGCTAGTGCATTTCATATATGAAATCAGCACACTCGGGGTAAACATGTGTAGAACATGGTTTCTTGCTTGTCTCTCTCTCTCTCCTTTTTTTATTTATTTGACAGAGTTACTGACAGTGAGAGAGAGACAGACAGAAAGAAAGGTCTTCCTACCTTTGGTTCACTCCCCAAATGGCTGCTTTGGCCGGCGCTGCGCCGATCTGAAGCCAGGAGCCAGGATTTTCCTCCTGGTCTCCCATGCGGTTGCAGGGCCCAAGCACTTGGACCATCCTCCACTGCACTCCTGGGCCCCAGCAGAGAGCTGGACTGGAAGAGGAGCAACTGGGACTAGATGCTGGCACCTCAGGCGGAGGATTAACCTAGTGTGCCATGGCGCCGGTCCCTTGCTTATCTCTTACACACCCAGGTGTATGCACCTGCACCCTGGGGCCAGTGCTTACCCCTCACCCCCAGAGTGAGGCCACGTCCTACTCCCCAGGGTCCTCAGCAGCTAACCCTGCAGCGGGCTCGTGGTAGACCTCTCTTAGTGCTTTTGCACTTTGCTGAGTAGGTGGTCGGGTGGACAGCGATGGCGCCAGGGTGACTCTGCTAGTGAGAGGCAGAATTTAGACCCAAGCCCAGTTCCCTGCATTCCCATTCTGGTGTCCTTGTGTGAGGGGGCAGAGCCACCCTCCTCTCCGAGGCCATCTTGGCAACAGGGCCACAGATGCTAGGGCTTTGGGAGTTTGTGGCGCAGCCCCGTTGTGTGCACAGAATGCATGCTGTAGCCCCCGTCCCTGTCTGGGTGGACCGCCATGCGTGCTGGCCTTACGAGGTCTTTAGTGAACTCAGGTCCTGGGTTTCTCACAGGCACCTTCCTCCCTGGGGCCCGCTCAGATCCCCTGTCTCCTTGACTATCTGAAGACCTGCAGGGTGCCTTCGGAAACTCTACGCCAGGCAGACCCTGTAAGTCTGAGAATTTGCCCTTTGATGGTGGATAGCAGATAAGACATAGGATCTGGAGGGATCTGGTCCCTGCATCAGGTCCATGCAGGGCACCATGCCCTAGGTTAGTGCATTAATTCAGCGTTTGTGGATTTGTCACCCACTGGGGTGCTGGGCATGAGGCTAGAGACAGAAGAAACATTGACAGGTGTCTTAGTCCACTTTCTGTTGCTATAACTAAGTACCTGAGACTATATACTTTTATTTTTAAAGATTTATTTTATTTGAAAGGCTGAGTTACAGAGCGAGAGGGAGAAACAGAGAGAAGATCTTCCATCTACTGGTTCACTTCCCAAATAGCTGCAATGGCTAGAGGTGGGCCAGGCTGGAGCCAGGAGCTTCTTCTGGATCTCCCACAAGTACTTGGGCCATCTTCTACTGCTTTCCCAGGTGGCATTAGCAGGGAGCTAGATGGGAAATGGAGCAGTTGGAACTCAAGCCAGTGCCCATACGGGGTGCTGGTACCACGAGTGGCGGCTTTCCCTACTACACTACAGTGCTGGTTCCAGGCTATGTACTTTTTAAAGAACAGAATTTTGTTTAGCTCCTGGTTCTGGAAACCGGGACATCCACAGTGTGGTGCTGGCATCAGCTGGACCTCAGGTGAGGGCCTGCTGGCTACATCGTAACACAGCAGAGGCATCCCACGTGAAACAGAACAGGCATGATAGCTGGACTCTCCCTTCCTCTTCTCACAAAGCCCCGGATGCCAGCCCAGGGTCCACGCTCATGAACTCATCTAACCCTAATGACCTCACAAAGGCCCTGCCTCCAAGTACCGTTGACATGATTTTGGGCATCAAGTTCTCAATACATTAACTTTCAGGGTCTCGTGCAAACCACAGCAGGCAAGACCGAGAAGACCCTTGCTGTCCCAGGGCTTACCATCTGGCATGGAGAACAGATGCTGAGCAACGTGCCTCGTTGGGTGTGGTGTGTTCTCTGTGACGGTGCAGAGACCATGAAGCCGTTTGCTCTTCAGTGTCAGGGGTCTCAGCCCCTAAGAGACCCTCGATGCTGGAAGGAACAGAAGGAGTTGGAGGTTGAGTAGGAGCAGCAAAAGGAGCTGCAACCACGCAGACAGCTACCAAGAGACACCCTGTGCATGCCACTGCCTGTGTTCATAATTTAGTACATTCAAAGTACTTAGTACATTTAGTATTTGTTCTCTAGCTATGTTAGACTACGATATACACATGTAGTTTGAGAAGAATCTCATATTAGGAGTGTGTTCCGCTGCAAGTAATAGATTATTCAGGGGTTGGTGTTATGGTGCAGCTGGTTAAACTGCTGCCCATGATACCAGCATCCCATATTGAGGTGTTGGTTCAAGTCCCGGCACCTCCACTTCCAATCTGGCTCCCAGCTAATGCGCCTGGGAAAGCAGCAGAGGATGGCCCAAGTACTTGGGCCCCTGCCACCCATGTGGGAGACCTGAATGAAGTTCCTGGCTCCTGGCTTCAGCCCAACACAGCCCTAGCTGTTGTGGCCATCTGGGGAGTGAACCAGCAGATGAGCAGAGAGAGATATGTCTCTCTGTGTCTTTCCCTGTGTGTTTCTCTGCCTTTCAAATAAATACAATAAAAAAAACCACTTTTTTTTTTTTTGACAGGCAGAGTGGACAGTGAGAGAGAGAGACAGAGAGAAAGGTCTTCCTTTGCCGTTGGTTCACCCTCCAATGGCTGCCGTGGATGGTGCGCTGCGGCCGGCGCACTGCGCTCATCCAATGGCAGGAGCCAGGTGCTAGGTACTTATCCTGGTCTCCCATGGGGTGCAGGGCCCAAGCACTTGGGCCATCCTCCACTGCACTCCCGGGCCACAGCAGAGGGCTGGCCTGGAAGAGGGGCAACCGGGACAGAATCCGGCGCCCCGACCGGGACTAGAACCCGGTGTGCCGGCGCCGCAAGGCGGAGGATTAGCCTGTTGAGCCACGGCGCCGGCCCACTTTTTTTTTTTTTTTTAAAAAAAGGAAAAATATCTTAAAGAGAAAGTAGCTTTAAACAGAAGTTGGGACTCTTGTTAGGGCTGTGTTTATGTCTTCCTGACACGGCATTTGGCTTTCCCAGAGCAGGGACCCAAAAGAGACCAAAAAGGAAGCCTTCGTGCCTTTTATGACTTCGTCTCAGAAGTCACACGCTACTGCCACTTAAGCCTCATTTTATTCGACAGAACGAGTATCTAAGTCTAGTCTTCAAGAAAGGTAGAGTTAGGCTCACCTGTTAGAGGGGAAGTCACAGCATTTGTGGACACATTCTACAAACACAGCATCCTCCCCTGCAGCCTCCCAGGTAGCATGCTGGGAACGTGTTGGTCTACATCTTGCCTTTTCCCTCTAATGGTGCCTCTTAGGGATCTTTCCTTGTTGGTTCCCATGGTTCTTCCGCATTCTTTGTCAGTCGTTCACTGTGTTCTGGTGCTGGGTGCCCTCTCTGGAATCAGGCCCCCGAGGTGGATGTGTAGGCAGTGTGTGTCCTCTTTTTGATGTGTTGAGCGATGGTGTGCTGAGTGCCCCTCCACCAATGTGCACTTATATTTGGAAGCTCAGTTCTTAGACATTTCTAGGGGAACGGGTACTTATATTTAACTTTTTGGTAACCTTTATCAAATTTCCTCTTCCAAGCAAGAAGTGTACCAAACATTCCCTTCCAAGTAGCAAGCACTGGCCCCTTGGCACTGTACTGCCTACCAGTGCTTGTCTCCCCAGCCTCCCTCTCGGCGTATCGTCCAACCTCTCACTCTGAGAGCTGACACATGATGGCCATTGTGTTTAATTCACATTTCTTTTATTATGTGTGGGGTTGAGTTTGCTTTCCGATATTTAAAGACGATCAGTATCTGTTTCTCTGAGAGCTGGTTGGGTAGGATCTTTGCCTGTTGTTCATACGGGTTTTGGAGTGAGAACTTTGTCGCATGTGACTTGATGGGAGTGTGGTGACTGTTTGCCTTGGAGTACTTCATCCTCTTGGTTTCAGTCATTTCTTTCTGTGGCTGCACGGAAAAGCAAAGCACGGTCTATGGGACACTCTTAGAGCCTTTGGCTTCATTCATTGACATCTTTAAGTGTTTTACTTTATAACTTCTTAAATCCTGAGGGATTAAGTATTGCCACCCTTACCTTCCTCCCTTTCTTTTTTTTATTATAAAGATTCATTTATTAGCTGGCGCTGTGGCTCACTAGGCTAATCCTCTGCTTTGTGGCGCCGGCACACCGGGTTCTAGTCCTGGTCGGGGTGCCGGATTCTGTCCCAGTTGCTTCTCTTCCAGGCCAGCTCTCTGCTGTGGCCTGGGAGTACAGTGGAGGATGGCCCAAGTGCTTGGGCCCTGCACCCCATGGGAGACCAGGAGAACCACCTGGCTCCTGCCTTAGGATCAGTGCAGTGCGTCGGCTGTAGCGCGCTGGCTGCGGCGGCCATTGGAGGGTGAACCAACGGCAAAGGAAGACCTTTCTCTCTTTCTCTCTCTCTCACTGTCCACTCTGCCTGTCAAAAAAAAAAAAAGATTCATTTATTTATTTGAATGGCAGAGAGGTTGAGAATTACAGAGAGAAGGGGGAGGGGAGAGAGAGAGAGAGAGATAGAGATAGAGATAGATAGATAATAGACAGCTAGATAGAATATCTTCCATCTGCTGATTCATTCAGTTGGTTGCAACAACAGGGCTGGGTTGGTCAAAGCCAGCAGCCTGCAGCTCCATCTGGCTCTCCCATGTGGGTACAGAGTCCCAAGCGCATGGGCCATCTTTAGCTGCTTTCCCAGACACATTAGCAGGGAGCTGGATTGGAGCTGGAGCAGCTGATTCTCAAACTGGTGCTCACACCCGATGCTGGCCTTGCAGGCGCTGGCTTTACCTTTATTCCACAACACCTGTCCCTTCCCTTTCCTTTTAATTAGCCGGTACATGGGACCAAGCACATGCCCTTCCAGAATCAGAATCTGTGTTCCATGGTAGGAACTCCTTTTCGGCACAAAGTTTAAACCGTATGGATAACCGGATCATTTCACATCCATGGTGCCCCGTATGAAGATGTAAGGTAGGTCACTCTGGTCTGCGTATGGCATCTACTGAAGTGAATTCAGTTCCCCAGATCAAAACCATTGTGACGCTACCGTCCGTGGTGCTGTCAGACCAGGATGTTGTCTCCAAGGTTGTGTCTCCTAGCCTGTTGTTCTCTTCGTGCTTCTATCTGTTGAAAGAAGTGACCAAAATTTGATGACAGCTCCTATTTGCCGAGCTCCAGTGAATTGTGGAGGGTCCTGAAGTCCACCTGGCTCGTATTTAATGAGTGGGAGAGACAAGTACTCACACGTCAGAGGTTATTTTGGGCATCTGAGGAGGTGGCTCTGCTGAGGAGCACTGATTGTTTTGGTCTAGAGCTACTCAGTCTGCAAGGGTTCAGTCTGGTCTCATGCTCGTATGTGTGTGTAAGAAGTGCCAGATTAGGGGTAGGCGTTTGGTGCACTGGCTAAGACACTGCTTGGAACGCCCACATCCCATGTCAGAGTGCCTGGGCTTGAGTCCTGGCTCTTCTTGTATTCCATCTTCTGGCCAGTGTGCACCATGGGAGGCAGCAGGGATGGCTCAAGTAGTTGAACCCTTCACCCACGTGGGAGATCTGGAGTGAGTTCCCGGCTCCTGGGTGTTTGGGGAGTGAGCCGGTGGATGGGAGTTCCCCCCACTCCCATCTCCTCTCTGCCTCTCAAATAAAATAAAATCAGATTAAAAAAAGATAAACCATCAGGTTAAAGGAGTTCTGTGATTCTGCAGAATACTCAGGCTCTGGACTCTCCCCAGCTCTCTGTTTCTCTTCTCCTCTGTGTTGGTTGTTCATATTAGAGTTGAGTCCATCAATGGAAGAGAAGTCCAGCTGCCTCTCACTTTCCACAGTGCCACCTGGTGTGC
Source organism: Sylvilagus floridanus (assembly GCA_949820135.1). Taxonomy (NCBI): domain Eukaryota; kingdom Metazoa; phylum Chordata; class Mammalia; order Lagomorpha; family Leporidae; genus Sylvilagus; species Sylvilagus floridanus. The sequence continues at coordinate 10,332,420 of OX463244.1, read as the reverse complement.
AGGGCCCACGTGTGTATGTAAGTGTATGTATTGGGTCCTTGCCAAGTAACAGAGGTTGTGCTTGGGGCTGGGGTACAACGATGGGGACAAAGGCAGTCCCTGCTCTCTGGATTCTTCAGTCTAAAGAGTGATCCAGGAAGAAACAGTTCCAGTCCGGCGTGAGCAGGGAGGGCAGTGCTGGTACAGGTGGCAAGAGCAGACTGGGACCCAGGGCGAAGGGACACTTGGACTCCAGATCCTGACGCTGCAGCTGTGCCGCTCTGCTGGGTCCCCTCTGTTTGCAAGACAACGGATTTATCTACCCACCTGCACTGGGGATGCGTATGTGAGTGACCGCCCTGGCTCTCTCCAGGTGGAGAGCTGTGGGTGCTGGGGTTTTGCTGAGGTATTTTGCAGAGTGTAGACTTTACATCCCCGTAGCTCCTCACCCAAATCAGCGCTGTCTGACCGGTTGGCTTCGGTGTACAGAGGCTGCTGCTTTCTGGGGGCAGTAATGGAACAGTTGTTAAAGTGCATGGCATGGGACCGTTGTGTCCCCGCAGGCAGTGGTAAGGAATACCGCTGGGGACCAGCACCGGGGAGGAAGACTGGTTACCACCATTCTGGTACCTGAGCCACCATCCGAGCCACTCCAGGTGTCCCCACTGCACTGTCTTTGGCATCTTGAAGCAGACACGTTTGCCTTGCCGAAGAGCAGCAACACGGTGCCCACTCAGAGATACCAGTCCCAGGTCCCTCTTTGTGCCGGGGTCGCCTTCAGAATCCTGCTGGGCTCTGCCTCTTGGCCAGAGGCTGAGAGAGGACGTGCCGTGGAGCTGCTCTGCCTGAGGCTTTAGCTGTGGTTCCCTAACCCTTTGTGGGGCTGCAGCCCACTGGGCGGACAGTCCTGGTGCCCCCACCCCACCCCCCAGCCCTTGTCCAGCCACAGCAGGGCGTGGGGACCAGGACCCAGAGCTGGGAAGTGGGTGTTCTCGTGGGTGATCTCTTCCTGGGGCGGGGGGGGGGGGCACACGACGATGTGGTAATGGGGTTTTTAGGATGATGGCCACATGGCATGGTCTGGACACTGGGCGCCTCGCAGCCAGCCATGTGTGGTCTGAAGGCGGCGTGGAATGAAGGCGGCATTCATTTGGGGCTCCGTGGTAACAGGCCGTCTCCCTCCAAGAGGAAAAGTAGCAAATTTTTGGTGCTGTTGGTGTCAGGGCCTGGCAGGCGGGTTTGGAGAAGTGTGAAACGACGCAGTCTCTCCTGCTGCCTTTGGTCTGCCTCCGTCCCCATCAGCGATCAGACCGGGGGATGGTTTGGGTTGTGCCCAGTGGCTTCTCTGTGTCATTCACATCTCCAAACTGAGAAAGCAAGACTCCAAACTTAGGAAAGCTCTGAGGGACTCTCACGTCAGCTACTAGGGGACAGTGACCCGTGTCTCATGACCCTTGGGGTCCTACAGAGCAGCAAAAGGCAAGATGGCCACAGACACCGAGGTTTGGAACTGGAAGTCCTGCAGCTACGTTGTCTTCCTGTTTCTGGATGTAAAACAAACAAGCAAGCTCCCTTGCTTTTAGACCTTGCAGAAGCTTTGTTGGAGCCAGTTCAGCTAGCTCAGGACAGCACCCGTGATTAATGATATGATTCCCTGAGGATTCCATGGAGTGGTGGAGTGAAGATGGCGGCCCGTTCTTTGGTGCTTGTCCCATTGAGAAGAGGAGTCCGATTCTCTTCCCTGGCAGTCGTGACTCCCTGGTAGCCTGCATGGTGGTAGGAGTGCTGCCCGGTGACTGTCATCACAGAGGACAGGGTAGCTTCGACCTTACAGGCCATCCTGAGGTCGCTGTGCTGGAGGGGCCACTTGACAGCGCCAGGGGACCCAGCCTTCCTGCCATCTCTGAACGATACTGACACCTGGGTGAAGATGTGTGGGCCTCCTAGACTGATCCAACCACCAACTGAACAGCCGGGCTAACTTCATCAGTGCCATGCAGGACAGAGGATCGCTCGGGAAGGCTTTGCTCGCATTCCAATCACAGCATCGTGGCTGTAACAGAACAGACACTTCGGCCTGTGAAATCTGGGGTAGTTTGTCCCGGGACGACTGGTCACGTGGCTTAGGGCTCCTCTGAGTGGGTGAAGACAGGGCAAGGCGGGCGGTAGAGGTTGAGGCAGTTCCAAGAGGGGTCTGGTGTCGGCGTAGCCAGCGCTTCCATTTGCTGCCGGCATTGTTGTCCTTTTGAGTGTCTGTGGAGCTGGGGGTGCCCTGTCATTCCAGAACCGGGGTCTCTGGGAACAGACTGCGTCAGTAAGCAGGCTAGCCAGAACAAGCTGCTGCTTTGTTGTGATAATTCCTCGTGAGAATTTGACAAGGAACTAAGCTCCTCGTCTCCGTGTAAAAGCTTCCGTTGGTATCAGGCCATATGATTAAAAAAGGATTAAAAATAGCCCCAGAGTTTTAAAAGCTTAATTTCTATATGAGAAAAAATGGCAGGTCCATAGTTTTTGCTCGTTTACTCCTCTGGGCCGTTGTTCCACCTGCTGGGCTGTGAGCGCTGCCCTCTCTAAACCTTTTGCCCACGTTTAAAGGCTGCGTGGTTCAGTCATTAAGCTGTGCAGGTCAACCACTTAATCCATTTAATAATAAATTAATTGTTACGGCAGCTGAAAAGAAAAAACACGATACACACTGGGGACTATCACCGGGTTAATAGGCTTTTTGAAAGTTCAGATGTATGTTTCAGAATTTTAAGATAGAAGATCTATTTCCTAGGCTCTCAGGCGGATGCTGAATGAAATCTGAAGTTCCAAGGACGTGAATAGTGAATCGTGTGCTTCAAGGAACAGCAGCCCGACAGGAGCGGACTGGTGACACAGGACACCCGGCCGGGTGCATTCAACGTGCCTGATGCTAAACGCCTCTGGGGCCGGGTGGCCCGCGGCATGGGTTGGATGTGTTGTGGTCACTGTAGCCACTCTGCAGACTGTCGCTGCTCAAAGGAAACAGTTCTCATTTCTTCTTTTCTCAAACAGGCATCGCTGCCCCTAGATTGCCCCTTTGTAGACACATGTGTGATGCGTGATTGTTTCATGGGAACAGCTGATACAACCAGAATAAACAATGCCAACCAGGGGAGGGAAAGGAAGCGCACACAGCCTCGCCTCCCATTCCTCCTAAGCGTGGAAAGACAAGCCTTGTCCACCAGTCAGAGTCTTCCGCAAGGAGCCCTTTCTGCGGCTGGGTTTTGTTGGTTGTGGCTGCCCTTGCAGTGTACTTTGTTGCCCACTAGAGGGCAGGCAAGAGAAGACAAGGGCAGGAGGACACTGGGCGGAGGAAGGTGGTTTCTGGTGTAGCGCTGCCCCTTCTCTGCAGAAAGTTAAGAAGCTTTGCAGATGGTCTCCTGCGTGTCCAGCCCGTTCTGCCCTCACTGCGTCTGGCCGCAGGACCGCCTGCTCTGGGCCCTGCCCTAGACAGCTCAATCCTGCACCTAACCAAGAGGTGCTGTTTGGGGGAGAGGTGGGTAAGATCTGACAGCGCCTAGTTTGCTGGCTCAAGCTGCAGAGGAAGGAGGGAGAAGGTGACGTGGAGCTGTGAAAAGCCTGGCCCGCAGGTGCCGGGGAAAGGTGATGGGGCCTCTGTGGCTGTCTCTGGCTGCAACGCGATGGGATCGCTTCCCTCGGTCTCTCGGGGGACCCACAGAGGCTGGGCATCCCAGAATCTGAGCTGGGGCGTCCCAGCCTGATAGCCCTGTGTCAGAGTCTCCCCAGGGGCGATTCCTGCCTGTGTCCCACGACCCCCGCGATGGTGTGCTTGGCGCCTATGGGAATCATGAAATTGGATGGTACTTAGCGGGGACTGGCGCTCTCTGTTGAGTCCGCACTGGCTTGGCTCAGGTCATCTCTGTGACCCTCGTACGTGGTTTCTAGACCCTTTACAGCACTTGGTGTTCTCTGGGACACTCCTCTCCCAATTTTGTGATGGGTTGGGCCTCTATATAGAGACCCTGCCTTTAGCCCCGACCTCTGTTGTGTTGCTGTGTCCGGGGGGTGGGGGGGTGGGGGTGGGACCATGTAAATCCAGCTCACATGGTCTTTCCCAGAAATGCAGGTCATGGAGTGAGAATGCCCCCCACCCCCTTAAAAAGGTGCCAGTGGGTGATGTTTCAGTGCCAGAGTTTGTCTTACAATCTACAGCGAAGGTTTCCAGGACTGCAGGCGATGCATCGCTTATGCGGGCGACTCGGCTTCTCAGGGTTTGTCAAGTGCTAGTGACAAAGCTGTTGCTGCCAGCACCAACAGCACCTGCAGAAAAATGGAAATCTTGGAGAGCCGCTGACATCACTCAGCTTGCTCACAAGGGGCGGTTTGTGAAGTGAGTGTGTGGCTCTGTGGCTCTGGCTCTCTCTCCACGGGAGGCGGGATTTCACAGTGTCCTCAACACCACGGGGACCCACAACCAGAAGAAGGAAAAGTGTGGAAAGTTTTAGAATCTGACCCTTGTCTAGATGCAGCCTCTCCTCTTGCCTCCTCACCGTCCTCTCGACCTTGAACATAGGCTTCTGTGTCAAAACCCAGTGAGTCTGTCCGCGGGGCCCTGGAGGGCTGACCACCAACATGTTTTGAGGTTCCTATTGATTCATGACTTTGTTTGTTGGTTCAGGGAGTCTTATTAAGCATCCCCAAAGCTATAAAGGCTTTTATTATTTTTGCCCAATTTTCCTGTTTCAGAACGAGGCTCTGAGTTTTCTAGTTTTGGGCATCCCATGTTTGGTGCCTGTTTTTTCTGGGAGAATTTTCGTTAGTGGGATACAGTCACCAATGAGGCACCGATGAAGCGCAACCTAAGCCCCCTCTTCTCTGCGAGGGTCTCCATCACCAGGGTCCTGTACGTGGTGCACTTAGTGTGCATTTGCACAGAGACAGGGTCCGGGGAACCGGAGCAGCACTGGGGTGTGATGCCCGGGCTGGGCTCGACAGCCTACAGCACGTAGCACGCTGTGAGTCAGAAATGCCTGGGACCCAGCAGCCCTGCCCCTGCCCTCTCTGTGCCCTGAATGCCCCTCTCTTCTCTGTGTGCATGCCGTTGTTTTAACAGCAAGTTAACAAAAGGCATGAAAACAAGTCATGTGCTTTTATTTCTATAAGACCATTCTTTTTAACAATGCAAGTCACGTTTCTAACAATGCCTTCAGCGTGGGGTGCAGGTGGGAGGGAGGTGCGTAGCTCTCCAGAGGTTCAGAGGGAGAACAGAGGGCTCCCTTCTTATTCTTCCCTGGCCTGCGGAACAGCCATCCTGCACCCCATCTTCGGAGCCTGGGCCCTGCTTGGTTCCTGTGCACGGGCTGTGGTGCAGGTGCAGGGTGAGGGCGGGGCTGAGAGAGGGTGTGGCTCTGTGGGCTGCCCACCACCTCCTTTGATGTCCCACGTTCCTGTTCCTGGTGGTCGTGCTGCTGCTCTTGGGAGGTTGTCTGTCCTCGACGCAGCCCAGGGCAGCTGGTGCAGAGTGATGTCTTGGCTGTCAGGATGGGAGAAGGGAGCCTAGGGAAACCAGAGCCCAGTTCCCAGGGCTGTAGGTGTCAGAGCCCATCCCTCCCATCACATTTCCTTGTAGGACTGCCTTCTGCTGATCTCGTCCCTGTGTTCCTCCATGAAGGTCCTCTAGCAAATGTCTCATTTGAGCTTTGGACCCAGTCTGTGCGCACGATGGCAGTCGGGGGATCTCTCTGGGGACTTCAGGATTCTCTCGAATCCTTTCTTTGGTTTGGCAAAGACTTTTCACGTGACTCCATGCCTTTGTTGGTTCTGACATTTTTAAGATGTTCTATGATTTTCCCATCACCGTAGACAGACTATGAGGTGGTACGTACACATGGCTCCGTGTCACAGCATCCAAATGTATTCTTGCATCTCCTTTGGTGAGCTGAGTGTCTACTTCCTTAGACCTGGAGAACACAGGTCTGTTATCTTACTAGTCTATTTCCAATCGAGGTGTTTCCAGCGGGACCATCCAGACCTCCTGGGGTGGAGAGGGGGTGGCTGCAGGTCCCTTCCCTGGCCCAGCTCACAGGTGCACAGGACGGGCATCTGGAGGCTGGTGCCACCATCCCTAGTCACAGCAGATTCTCTTCATCTTCCTGTTTTGTCACTTTCTGGCAGCCCTCTGTAAGCTATTTCCAAGCTATTCTGTACAGAAAGGGACACATACCCTCCTCTTTGATTCTCGTTTTCCACGCCTTACTTTGCTTTGCCCTGAACACAAAACTCTACTAAGGCAATTCCTTAAGCACCTGGACTCACCCAGATTGGATTTAGAACAAGAAGTGAACCTTTGTAGGCGATGCCAGCCTCCCCTTCGGGGTGCCTGCATCACGTTGTGTGGGGCCGATGATGCGCTGTGTCACCTTCAGCCTGCATTGCTGTACAGGGTCGCTGGGTGATTTGCCACAGGTTAGGGACATTCGTTTCCCTGTCACTTAGTATAACTGCCGCCCCTCCCATCTTTAAAAGATTTATTTATTTATTTGAAATACAGAGTTATAGAGAGAGAGGGGATGAGAAAAAGAGAGAGGCAGTGAGAAAGGGAGAGAGAGAGAGAGAAAGAGAGAGAGAGAGAGAGAGATTTTCCATCTGCCACTTCACTTCCCAAACAGCTGCAATGGTCAGGGCTTAGGCCAGGCTGAAGCCAGGAGCCAGATGGTTCTTCCAGGTCTCCCACTGGGATGCAGGGACCCAAGCACTTGGGCCATCTTCTGCTACCTTCCCAGGCACATTAGCAGGGAGCTGGATGGGAAGTGGAGCAGCCGGGACTGGACCAGCACCCACATGGGATGCTGGCGCCGCAGGCTGCAGGCAGTGGCCTAACCCACTATGCCACAACACTGGCCCCTGACTGTGCCTTGTGAAGACAGGAGCCTTTGAATGCGTTGCTTCTCACCTGGTTTGTGTACAGTTACGGGAGCTGATCTCAGCGGGGTGAGGTTAGGGAGTCCTGAAACAAAAGAGATCTCCCTCCTTCTCCGTTCCCAGCAGTGAGGTGGGGAGGGAGGTATAATATTTGCCAAGAAAAGCATGTGGCCCAAGAAAGACTTCCTTCTCGTAAAGCCAGGGTGGCAGCCTTGGCCAACCAGTTTGCAGTTTCTCTTCTGGGAGAGCAGTTGATCCCCCCTTGGCCGTGGGCCAGGGCCCTTCCTACTGTGGGGGTCAAGCACTATCCGTGGGGAGTGGGGGATGGTAAAACTTCCAGACAATTCTGTAACGTCCGAAGTATCCTACACATTCTATTATTGTTTTATCATTCTTGTAAACTTTACTTTTTTATTCTAGATTGTGATGCTGATTTTCCTGCTTTTGGAGTTTAATGCCACCTTTTCCCCATTTTATCCCTAATATGATTCTATGCACTGTAGGTTGATTCTTTTTTTTTTTTTTAAGATTTATTTATTTGAGCAGCAGAGTTACAGAGAGTGAGAGGGAGAGATAGAGAGGTCTTCCTTCTGTTGGTTCACTCCCCAGATGGCTGCAATGGCTGGAGCTGCGCCCTGATCTGAAGCCAGGAGCCAGGTGCGTCTCCTGGTCTCCCACGTGGGTGCAGGGGCCCAAGCACTTGGGCCATCCTCCACTGCTTTCCCAGGCCATAGCAGAGAACTGGATAAGAAGAGGGGCGGCCCAGACTAGAACCGGCGCCCATATGGGATGCTGGAGCCACAGGCAGAGGATTAACCTGCGCCAGCCAGCCCCCATGGTTGATTCTTTTGTCCCTTTTCACCAGTGCAGGACAGGCAGGTCTTTATGAATGGGTTTATGAATGGGTTTATGAATGTGGCTTTACCTTCCCATCTCGGTGACTAGGAGAGAAAACAGTGGCAGGGAAAGTGAGCAGACTGCTGTGGCTTGGGTTTCTTAGACAAGAAGACGTAGGCCAAGCTTACTCAATTTGCACTGAAATAAAAAAAGACAATCGCCCTTGGCTGTTGACCAAGCACGTGGCCCCCGTCGTGGGCTGTGAAGTGGCCTCTGCTCTGGAAGCAGTGGTCCTGGTGCTAGGAGCTGTCCCTTTGCTGTTCTCACTGAAGTTACTCCATTAACAAGACAATGACAGAGAAAGGACAACCACAGGGGCTCCAAGTGGCTCCTGTGCTGTTTAAAATGAAGCCGGCATGTTTGATGGAGCTTATCGCCCAGGAGTGGCGTCTCGAGCTTCACGTTAGGAAACCGTACCTGCTTACTACCCTAGGAAACTATTTTCCCGTGTCCTGGTGGCTCTCTGCCCTGGCGACAGTGGCCAGCTGTTGTAGTTTACGCGGTTTCTCAAAACCGTCTCAAAGCCTCTGGAAAGGCATGGACCTGCTGTCTTTCATGGTGCCATTAATGACACCGGGACAAGAGTGCCCACTCACTGTGCAACTTCACCGGACACTGGGAGGTGTAGAACAGTCTCAGGGTGGAGCCCTTCATTTTGCTGATGGGCAAATGTGCAGGAAATGCCATTCGAGGGAAGGTGAGGGGCAAGGCCCTCTGCTAGGCGGACACCACTTGCCCTCCCTTCCTTCTGGGTGATCCATGGCCTGGGACTCCGCTCTTTGCTTGGAGGCCGGTGGGGCATCTTTAGATGGGTGGGTACGTCCAGATCTTGTGAATCATGCCACATAGGTGATCCGCTGCCTTCCACACAGCCTGTGGAACTGTAACTGTGTGGCGTTACCCACACAGCCACACAGCCACACAGCCTCTGATTGGCACCACCTTTTACTGTTTTGGAAGGAAGGCAGAGTAGAATTCACATCGGCCCTCATCCCCCAGCAACCCTGAAGATATTTCTGATTTCCTTCTAGAGCATTCTGAACAATGGAGAAAGCTGAATGTGAGCACTTTGAGAGATGGTTAGAATTTCTTTTTGGGGAGTCCAGTCTGCCCAGCGTATGGGATGACCCTTCTCTCCCATCCATAGAGCTGCTTTCCCAGTCTTTCTGGGAAATTCTTCAGGAGAGTTGAAAGGAGCTAACAGCTAACTTGTAACAGTTTCCAAAACCAGAAGCCAATTACAGGTGGAAATAGTTAAGAGTGGAAAGTGGCTAAGCCTGCAAGTGCAATTCAAGACCACTAGGGGGCACCAAATGGCCTCCTGTTTTTGTTTTGACACTTGCCAGCAGGTTCCCACAAAGGTGGTAAGGCACCAAGATTAAAAAGAGCCAAGTGGTGCAGGTGGGGCCGGCATCCTCCCGAGCGGGTGCTCTGGGGCCATGCCCTGCTGGATGTTTGGCCAGATGAACCCTTAGCTCGGTCTTGCCAGAGTCACCAGTGCACACGGAGGAGTTGTGGCCTCGGCTCCATTGTTACTGCTAGAAGTTGCTAGAAATAGGCTAGGCACGGCCCGCTTCAGGGTTTGTCTCTTTGCATGGCCAGTTTGCAGTTGAGCCGCTGAACTGTCTTGAGGAAAATTCTAGGATTCCTGTACGGGAAAGCAACCTTGCTGGTCGTCAGGTTACCACAATCTTGGTGGCTTCGAGCCACTCCGGCGTGTCGTCTTGCAGTCCTGTTGGTCGCCAGTTTGACTTGGAGCTCAGTGAACTCGTGAAGGCATCAGCAGTGCCACGGGGGCCCCTGGGGGAGAATCCATGTCCTCGCTGTTTCCACCTTCTAGCAGCCACCTGCGTCCTTTGGCTCGTGGTCCCCTTCCTTCATCTTCAGACCTTTCGGCTCTCTGGCCAGTCCTTCCTACTCTAGCCCTTCCCGACCACGGCTGGGAAGGGTGGCACTTTTCAGGGTGCATGGGTTAGATTGCTCCCCCCGGCCATCCAGGATAGTCCCCATCTCAGGGGTGACAGCCTGCGCATCATCGCGCAGGTCCTTCTTGCTGAGTAAGGGGGTGTGTTCACAGGTGGTCCAGAGAGGGCGTGGACGTCTTCGAGGGGCTGCTGTTCTGCTGACTCAGCAGTACGCAGTCTCAGAGCTTGTCTGCCCGCACTCTGTCACCGGCACCCCAGGCCATGGCCAAGGCGAGTTGTGGTCAAGGGCGGACGTATTTGGGAAGTTGGCCAGTGGCTGTTTTCCTGGGGGCCTCAATGACTGCCCTGCTGGTCCCAACCAATGCTTTGTCCTGGACCCCGGGGAGCTGGCCTTCCTCGGTGCCTAGGTCTCCCTGGGTGCTTTCCTTGAAGGTTATTCATGGCTTAGCCAGCCTTGGTTTTACCTTCCTTAAAAAAATTCCAGACCCAAAAACTCTTTTGGCCATAGGACCCAAAACACGCCGCATGAGGCCAGTACAGCCTAGATGACAGCGGGGCCACAGGGTCTGCCCCGGGGACCCTTGGCCCTGCTCGCCCTGCTGGTAGAAGAGGTGGGACATGGGTCTGGGCTCAGGGCTTTGCAGGGCTCCCCAGTTTCTTCAGGGCGAGGCACGAGAGTGCAGGTGGTCTGTGGTTAAGTGGTTGGAGGGCTGCCCCGTGGCACCTGTAGGGATGAGGGCAGGGGTGCAACTTCAGCCTCACTTCGCCTTGGGCTCTAGGAACGTTTCCTGGAGAGGGAAACACAAGGATGCTCTCCACAACCACCTGGCCCCTGAGTTGCCCACCGCTGACATAGCAGGGCGTGCCCAGCTCTGCTGTTTGTCCCAATTTCTATATGTCCCATGGGCTGTCCCTGCTTCTGAGCCATGTCCCATTAGCACGTGGCTTTCTGCAAGCTGCCTGTGTGTGGAGGCCAGTCTAAGCCACCCAGCTGACACAGGCCAGCAGGGATCTGCTGCGATGGGAAGCGGAGGTGGGTTCAAGGCCACGGCCTGGGTTCAGATCCTGCTGTGTGACCCTGACCATGTTCCTCTGCGTCTCTGTGCACTGATTTCCCTCTTGTAAATGGAGACCATAGTTATACCTAATTGGATAGCGTTGTTGTAAATTGATAAGTTAGTTGGAATGACCGGCTTATAGGTAGCTGCTGCCATTATCTTTATCGTCATTGACACAGGTTTTTCACAACGTGGCTGTTTTGTTGGCAATCAATCCCATTTGTCAAAGCAGCACTGGAATATGTGGCTGTCCTGAGGCCTCCAGTGCCTTATTTTGAGAAGTTGCATCTACTTTTAAGCTTCTTTTTGGAAGGCGAGCTGGGAGCTCCATTCCCAGAGCCTCCTGTGGTAGATACTGACTTTCCCACCCTCACTTGCTAGGAGGAGGCCTCCGGCCAAGGGTTTTTTTCTTCTTCTTTTTGATACAAGAAGTCACCCGGAGGATCAAAGGGACATGGGGCCCTTATTGAGAGCAGCTTGGGGATTTAAAGCTGAGGGGGGCTTGGTTTCTGGCCCCCATGTGTGGTGTGGCTGTCACACTCTGAGATGGACAGACGCTTCTGGGGCAGTGCGGCCCCCTGAACTCACCCCCACCTCTGCGGCTGCTCTGGCGGAGCTGAGCCTCAAACCCTCCCCCGGGTGGCCTGACCGTGGCCGGGCTGCTGGCGGCCGTCCCTGTGTCAGCTGCCTCTGTGTTTCGACTTGGACTTGGGGATTTGGCCAGGCCTGTCTTACATCACACCTTCTCTCTCCTCCCAGGGAAGCTGGCTTGTCCTTGACCTGGGTCTCACCTCCATTGCAGGTGGCACTATTAGTGGGGGGAGGGGGAGAGGCACTACCAGGAGGCACCTGTGCGGCCCAGCAGTGTGGTTCCACCTGCATTCGGGTCACCTTCCAGCCAGCAGTGGAAGCTGGATGCCACCTTCCCGGGGCAGACCTTGTCCAGCTGTGGGGATGACGAGAGGGGGCCAGCAACCCCTGGGGCAGAGAGCCCCGGCAGGACCTGCTGTGGGAATTTGGGGGTGAGGCTCTGAGGCAGAGCGAGAGTGGTTTCTGGGGAAGAAACACTGTACTGGGTGAGGGTCCCCCCCCCCCCCCCGCAGAGCACCTGCAGAGAAGCAGGGTGGGGGTGCCTCTGACTGCCTCCAATTCGGAAGCACAGGAGGCAGCTATGTTCAGATAGTCCTCTTTGTGTCTTGGGACAGTTCACTTAGTTTCTCTGAGCCTCGATTTCTTCGTCTGTGAAATGGGACCGTGAGAGGCTCGAATCCTAAAATGCCCATAGATAGCTTAGACCCATACCTGAGATCAAAGTAGGCAGTCGGGGTGGAAGCTGCTCCTGGTTTGCGGAAGCAGCTTTGGCAACCTCTGCTCCACAGACGGGGTGGGCCGCTGGGCTCTCCCTCGTGCCCTGGCCAGCACCCTCTGCATGTGGACCTACAACCCCATCATGCTCCGGGTGCACAGGGACCGGTTCTCAGACTTGTCTCAAGGGTGTTTCCGTCTGTTGATGCCCTCTTCTCTTTATTTTCATTTTGCCTTTTAAAGATGTATTTATTTATTTGAAAGGCAGAGTCGCACGGTGGCGGGCGGGGAGGGATTGAGTGAAATCTTCCATCTGCTGGTTCACTTCCCAAATGCCTGCAATGGCCAAAGCTGAGCTGATCTGAAGCCAGGAACCAGGAGCTTCTTCCGGGTCTCTCAAGGACCTTGGCCATCCTCTGCTGCTTTCCCAGGCCATTAGCAGGAAGCTGGATCAGAAATGGAGCAGCTGGGACTCGAACAAGCACCCATATGGGATGCCGGCACTGCAGGCGGTGGCTTTACCCACTACGCCACAGCGCTGGCCCCTTCTCTTTATTTCCTGCTGGTCACTCTGTAGTCCATGTCAGGCCCGCTTTTCCTGCTTGGCTTAGAACATGGATTCAGAGCTCTCTGAACTGGAGTCTCCCAGAATGTAATTCCTGAGATCTGGAATGAGGTCCTTGGCCCTTGGGGTCAGAGTCGCTGGTTGCGTGAGTCAGCAGTGATGGACAGGTGGCATTTCCGGGAGAGGAAGTGGTTCCCAGGGGCTCATCAGCCCTGCGCTGTGTGTGTGTGCTCGCTCCACGTTCTCCGCAGGTGCGCAGCTCTCTCCATGGTGGCTCTGGGCCTTTGCGTCAGGTTTGTGTAGCTCCCAGACACAGATGCCAGGCCAAGGCCTTGCCTGTTCTGCTTCCTGGCTGAAGATCTGTTCGCTTTGCAGTTAAGCAAGGGACTTCAGTGTTTCATTTACAGCTGGAGTGGGTATGCGACATGCTACTTTTTTGAGAGAGAGAAAAAAAATCCGTGGTTCTTTAAGGGCTGTACCATTTGACATGAAAAGCACACCAGTTGAGGCTTGTTAAAAAGTGCCCTGGGTTCCCTAATTGTTCTGCTCTGCCCAGCTTTGGGAGCGTAATGATAATGATGTTGATGATGATAATGACAGTAATAGCTGCCTTTACTGGGTGCCCAGGATCGCCAAGGATGTGTCACTCAAAGATCCTGCGAGGACTGCCTTTATCTCCACGTCTTCAGGCGTGGACATGGAGACTGAGAGAGGACGGGAGACTTGTCCACAGCCACACAACTGGCCAACTGTGGGGCCGGCGTCCGCGTGGCTCTCCCTGGCTCCCAGCGCCTGGTGCCCTGGGTGTTTAATCCTCTGGAAACCTGCTATTGATTGAAAATGGGAACTTCAACTTACCAGACACACAGAGAGTGCTGTCACTTTTTCAAATGAACAGAATCCTTCAAAAGAGGAGGACTCAAAATCACATCTTTGATACGTTTAAATGTTGCATTTTAAGTCACAACCCTTAGACCAGGCATCTCGGGACAGAGGTGGCTTAGATGGGCTGTGCTGCTAGTGACTCGGGCCTCATGCCAGCTCCTTCTCTCTCAGCTTCTGGTCTCTTCCCTCCCGTAAGACGGGACGCTCAAGGGGCAGTCTCCCTGTACTGGGACTTTGTGAGCTGCTGAAAGGAGTAAAGTTCACCGTGTCTGCCTAGGAACGGAAGTGCAGGGAAGGGCCGTGTGGCACTTTCTGGTGTGGACCAGGCCTGGGTGCATCGGAACAATTGGATTCCCGCTGCTGTGTGTTGCTTCCATGCCAAGAACTGTCAGGGCCTGTGGGACTTGCTTTAACACCTTCTCTCTGCTTAGGTTTGCCCCTCTACCTGCCATGCCACTCCAGGTGAGGGGTGGGGAGCCTCTGGCCCATGGGGTGTCTAAGGCCCATGAGATCATCTGGCCTGGCCCTGCCAAGGTAACCAGAGTCAGGTCTCGAAATTCAGTCCGTCGATGGTGGGCTCATTTTTGAGTTGATGATTTTGTATGGCCCGTGAATAGCAGGATCAATAGCCAAATGGCCCTTAGGAAAAAGGTTCCTCACCCCTGCCCTAGATGAACAAAATGGGTTCCTGACTCCAGACACCCCACCCCCCACCCCGAATCATGGTATCCCGCTTGCTTCCACTCGGAAACAAGAAAAGACCCAGTAGGACTGTACCCGTCCTGCACAGCCTTCTTCCAGGGAGGGGAAAGTTTCCCCGGTCTCAGCCTACTCCACGTGGCTGGCCTTGGTGCAGAGATGCAGTGGGCACAGGCTGGAGGCTTGGTCAGGGCGAGCGCTGCTCTGTTGTAAGTACCAGTGGCCCCCCATGTCTTGTGCTGTCGGCTGGGTTGAGTTTCAGGCTGCACGTTCTACGAGGGTGTTGAGAAAACTCCAGAGTCAGTGGCAGCTACGTGCTGAGGGGAGGGAACCCCAGTCTCCATGAACAGGTCCAGGGAAGACCCAAGGGACCTGGAGGAGGGCCAAGATGCTTGCACTTGGCCATGGAAGTGTGTGTTTGACTGCTGGGTTCCAAAGTGTGGGAGGCCACTGCACTTCCAGCAGTGGACATGGGAGGATTTCGGGAAATTTGCAAGTGGACATGGGGGGAGAGGGTCATCTTCTGTCTGACTTGCTTTCGCTCTACCTGGCCTGGGTTTGGCCTCTCCTTGGGTCAGCTACTACCGTGAGAATTGCCATTTGGTGGTGCTGGAAGGTGGGGCTCATGCAAGGCGTGTGGTCACGAGAGAAGCGTGGGGATGGGACTGGCTGTGTTAGAAAATCCAGCTCTCGGGCCGGCGCCGTGGCTCAACAGGCTAATCCTCCGCCTTGCGGCGCCTGCACACCGGGTTCTAGTCCCGGTCGGGGCACCGGATTCTGTCCCGGTTGCCCCTCTTCCAGGCCAGCTCTCTGCTGTGGCCCGGGAGTGCAGTGGAGGATGGCCCAAGTGCTTGGGCCCTGCACCCCATGGGGAGACCAGGAAAAGCACCTGGCTCCTGGCTCCTGCCATCGGACGAGCGCGGTGCGCCTGACGCAGCGCGCCAACCGCGGCGGCCATTGGAGGGTGAACCAACGGCAAAGGAAGACCTTTCTCTCTGTCTCTCTCTCTCACTGTCCACTCTGCCTGTAAAAAAAAAAAAAAAAGAAAAGAAAAGAAAATCCAGCTCTCGCTCGCCCTCTCTGGCCGTGGGGTACTTTTCGCCATGGTCTGCTGCAGCAAGAAGGTCTTGCCAGAGCTGACTCCTGGAGTTGGGTTTGCAGCCTCTGGGACCCTTGTGGGGGGGACCTCCTTGCTTTCTGAATTACCCAGTTCGTGGTGCTCTGTCCATGGCAGCACAAAGTGAGTTCAGCTGCCCTCAGAGGAGAGTCCTGGCAGGTTCCTGTGGCCACAGTCTTCCTTGCTGGGGACACCCCACCCTCTGGCTGCCCACAGACACTGCACTGCCTGCTGGCTCTGCCTCCTCTGAGGCCATTGGCCCCAGACCCAAGTGAAGGGAGGGGTGAACGCCAAGCAGCCCCTGCATCCTGATTGGCATCTCCCACATCCATCCATGTGCTGGGGCTGCAGGAGCCGTTTGCCCTGTCCCTCCCCCCCCCCCCCCCCCCCGCCCCCGGTCAGGCCCCAGGCTCCTCTGGTTTCCTGCAGAGAGCAAGATACTTCCGTGCACACAGGATGTGCATCCCACTTCCTGGGTTGAGAGCTTGTCCCCACAAAGGGAACACCTAGCACATCTCCACGGCTGCCTGTGCCTCCCAAGTTGTTTTGTGTTGTGTTTGGGTGAAGAGGAAAGTACCTACTGTAGAGCCTCTGTTGACTATTTAGGTCCACACAGAATTTTCTAGAAAGAAGGTGGCCTTCAGGTGGTGGGTGTGTGGGGTGCCATGGAGCTGCCGAGCATGGCTTGAGGAGTCACTGCCCCTCAGGACAGCACAGGGGTGCCGGGGTCGCCTGGTCCTTTGGAAGCAGCCGTGGGGCAGGGAGCCCTTCCAGTGGAGAGGGGGTGATGTGTGTGGGGTGCCCCTTACATGGCGCTCCAGACCATGGGAGGGGCCATCTGTTTGAACAGAGCGGGCTTGCAGGGAATTAGCAAAAGTCTTCCCTGCCAATTCAGGATGGAGTAGCCTAGAAGGAGCAGGTGGTCCTGGCTCTGATCTAAAGAGGCCATGTGGCAAAAGGAGCTGCCCACCTCCTGGGGCTCTAGGGACCCTCACAGCTCACACCTCACCTTCCCTGCAAGGGGAGGGGGCGCAGCCGGGGTTGCACACAGCTGCTGGCATTCTCAGGTGCAAAGAGACTTGTTTTCATTTTGAGAATTGCCATCGCTGTCACCTGTGACAGACAGACAGCATGCTCCGGTATCTGAGCTCCTAGGTCTTGGCTGGGAACAAAAACCCCTGTGATCTCTGCAGCTGCTTACTTGAATTTCATCAGCAGCGTCTGCACCCAGAAATCGCCCCCGAAGGCCGAGAAGTGTTAGCCCAGGGCGCCATTAACCAGAGGGAATTATCAGCATTGGAAAATCAGACCCATCGGAGAAGGCATCCCAGCGGCTGCGATGGCGGCCGTTACTTGCTCTTGGTGTCTAGCCTAGTTCAGGAACACGGCCGGGACGACGCTAGCCCATTATTGCTCAATCCTGGTCTATGGAGACGGCGCACCGCGGCTTTTATTTCTGCTGGCACATCCTAGCAGCAAAGCGTATTAAAGTAATAAAACGAGGCAGCGAGGCGTCTTTGTCCCTCCCACCATGTTCCCGTAACCCCCTCGTTTACAACAGACTGAGACAGGAAAAAAAGTTTTTTTTCTAGAGCAATTTAAGATGAGGCAACCGCGCATTCGTAAATCCTGTTTTATTGGCAGTCACAGCGGCTAATTCTCCTAAAATGCATGACAGCTTTCAGCGCCCCATGCCATGCGGGATTGGAACTGCGCAGCTGCAAGGCACGCGGTGGGTTAATGTCCCACTGTGGCTTTGTCACTGGGCTCTCAGCTGTGGGCACTGGGCCCCGCCGACCATTGTCCCAGTTGCTGATCCAAGAAGGAGTCTGTTCAGAAGTTTCTGTTTTTACAGTTGGGTGCCAAAGAGTTTTTGTTTCCTTTTTTTTAAGATTTTAATTTGAGAGGCAGAGTTACAGACAGAGAGAGTGAGACAGAGAGAGAGATCTTCCATCTGCTGGTTTACCCCCTAAATAGCTGCAGCAGCCAGAGCTGGGCCAATCTGAAGCTAGGAGCTAGGAGCTTCTTCCTGGTCTCCCATGCAGGTGCAGGGGCCTAAGCACTCGGGCCACCTTCCTCTGCTTTCCCAGGCCAGAGCAGAGAGCTGGATCAGAAAGGGAGGAGCCGGGACTAGAACTGGTGCCCATTTGGGATGCTGGTGCTGCAGGCGGAGGCTTAGCCTACTATGCCACAGCACCAACCCTCTTATTTTTCTGTTTTTCTCCTTTTTTTTTTTTTATGCTCGCTCTCCCTGTATCCCTCTTGGATCAGTAGCTGTCAGGTGTCAGGAAGTGGGGAGAGCAATGATTTGAGGTTGAGGGCATGAAGGGGGCTGCAGGAGGCAGAGAGACCACAGCTGCGGGGTGGGGCCCCTCCCAGACAGAGCGGTCTCTGTCAGGCACCACCATGGATCAGGACACACGGGGCTTGGCAGGGACTTTGCACGTTCAGGATGGGTTTGGATCGGATTCCCGGGCTTAGGGAGTCAAGGGAAGAAGAGAACAATGGTCCTACTCCATGGAAACTTACTTTAGACTTTACTGTGCTTAGCAGAAGGTACTAGAAAAACAGGCGACTTGCAAACTGCAGAGTGAGTCAGGACCAGCCCAGATACATGGCTTGTGTGCCGGCATTTCTCCTCTGCCCCTACTTGGCCCAAGCCTGCGGTAAATAAAACAGCGCCGTGATTGAAGACGGATTCCCCAGCAGCAAGGTACCCAGTGTTCTGTCCTTGAGCGCCGGCACTCACCCTTGCTCCAGAGCGGACAGTAAGGAGGAGGCAGGAGTAGCCTTCATTGTGGCCACAGGGAGGCGGGACCCTGAGCTAGGCAATGGCCCTAGGTGGGTAGGGGGACCCAACCCTGGGCCCATCTGCAGGGGACTGGTTGTTTGCAGGTCTCCTAACTGCCTGCGGGTTCACACTCAGCCTGGGTGGGTTCCCAGGTCCTCCCTGGGAGGCAAGTGGGTGCTTGAGGGAGAGTTGGAGGGGCCAGAGGGTGTGACGGCCAGGCTCAGAGCTTAGAGGACTCTGAAGGCCAAGATTTGGGTCCCTTGATGCCCTTTCTGTGTATAAGGGGACTTCAAAGTGTTCATGAAAAAACAGAATGAAAGATGAATTCATTTTGGTGCAAATTTTTGAAATCTATGTGTACTTTTTTTTTTTTCATAGTACACATTCCCATGAAATTTTTGAAGACCTCTTGTTAAGTACAGCCATTGTCTCCACGTTGATGCTGCTGTTTTGCTAACCAGAAAGCCGGGTCTTCTTATCAGTGGGTCTCCCACATAGGGGTTTAGCAGTGCTGTTTCTCATGTTGATGATAACAAGCCTTCTCTCTCTCTCTCTCTCTCTCTCTCTCTCTCTCTCTCTTTTAAAGATTTATTTATTTGAAAGGCAGAGTTACAGAGAGGGAGAGGCAGAGAGGAGTCTTCCATCTACTGGTTCACTCCCCAAATGGCTGCAATGGCTGGAGCTGGGCCTATCTGAAGCCAGGAGCCAGGAGCTTCTTCCGGGTCTCCCATGTGGGTGCAGGGACTTGGGCCATCTTCTGCTGCTTTCCCAGGCCATAGCATGGAGCTGGATTGGAAGTGGAGCAGCAGAGACTGAACCGGCGCCCATATGGGATGCGGCACTGCCATTAGTGGCTTTACCAGCTATGCCATAGTGTTGCCCACCCCCAACACAGGCATCCATCAACTTGGGGGATCACATTAGACGTTGACCACTATAACTGAGATGTTTGAAAGAAAATACTTATGCAGGAAGAAGGTTTATTTTGGCCCATGGTTCTCAAGCTCATAACCCAGGATCAGGCAGCCCAGCGGTCTGGCATCTGATGAGGTGATGGATGGCAGAATGAGTGTGGAGGCCGAGAGACAGGAAGCAAGCTCACTCTCTGTGGTCACGTGTCTCTCCGTAAAGCCACCAGGACTCAATCAAGGGGCTCCACCAACTCAGGGCCGCCTGTCTCTTCCCAAAGTCCCAACCTTCAGATGTCATCGTTACCCATATCCATTAACCATCAGCAGACGACTCTGAGGACCACGTCCCCAACACACGGGCTTGTGGGGACACCCAAACTAGTATCCAAACCACAGCAGGGAGCTTGTCCACATTTGGGTTCTTGGGCTCCACGCAAGACCTAGTAAATCAGACTGTGTCTTTTTTAAGTTAATAGTCTCGCTCGCTTTGCTTTTGTATTGAGGTTGAACTCATAAGCTCTAGAGTACTAAAACCTTAAGGTGTTGTCTGTTGAGTATATTGGTGTAGGCACCACTGGATCTCAGAAATTTCAGAACAGGAGGCTCCCTCCTGTCCCTCCCAGATCTGCTTGTCCTTCCATGGGCAAGAGCAGTTCTGATTCCATCACTATAGTGAAGCTCACCTACCCTGAATTGTGCAAGACTCTGCATCTGGCTTCCTTCATATCATGTGTGTGAGAGACAGGCACATAGTTGCTTACAATAACAGCTCATTCTCTCTCTCTCATCGTGGTGCCGTGTCCCGCTGTGTCGATATCTACAAGTCATCTCTGTTCTGTTCTCCATGACCTCTGCGTTGTTCCAAGGCTTTTGCTGTTATAGTAAAGCTGCTGGTAACCTTTGCACAGATGTCGTTGGGAGTCCATTCGCACACATTTCTGTTGTGTCCGGGGGTGATGCGTGTTCTGCTTTGGTTGGGAACTGCCAGTTTCCCCACATCGTTATACAGGTTCATCCTCGGGGACAGTGAGTAGGGACATGAGTCGCTCTGTGTTCTTGCCTGCACTTGGTGTCATCCAGACTTTTTTCCTTTTAGCCATATTGGTGGGTGCATTGTGGCATCTCCTTGTGGTTTTGATTCGCATTGCCCTGCTGGTCTGTTTCACAAAGAGGCTGACCAAATCGTGTCTGTCATGTATCCTCATGATTTGTAGGAACGTCTGTCCATGGTCTGTTAGCTACTAACTTGTTATTAGCCCATCCAGATGATCTGAGTAGGTGATGGTGGAGCCGGTGATTCACCCCAGGGTAGGCATGTTCACGCTGCCTGCCGGCGGTTTGGGGTAGGATTAATGGCTCCCACAGCCTTGCCGAAGATTTGTGGAATGGGGGGAACGATGAGCAGAGGCAGAAGGTTTCAGATTCCTTTGGCGGCTTCTTCTCCATTGCTCTGTTTAGTGGGAGCTGTGAAACCCAACACATGTTCCCCTCCGTTGCCCCGCCTCCTGCTTTTCCTCTCTGCCAGGAGCCCATGGGGAAGAGCACCAATGCTCAGTTGGCTTCCATGTCTGTATTTGGGGTGTGTGTGGATGTGACCTGCTCTGGGGCATTGGGAAGGACATGTCTCACCTCCTGCCACTTCAATGCCCGCTGTGTAAAATCTAGCTCCTGGGTAAAGTGCTCCACATCCCATTCCTCTGCCACCTCTGTGAATCAGAGAGGCAAAAATGCAAGTTTTGGAATGTCCAGGTCTTAGCGTTCAAACGGTTGTCCCGTAGGTGGGCGTAGCAGAAGCTAGAAGAGGTGGGGTCCCGGTGGGAGGGTGGGCTGCTCTGCTTTTGAGCGAGATCCTCCCGAGTGGGGGGGCAGCTGCCCTACTGGAGCGGATCAAGAGATGGAGGGAGGGGCAGAGCGTGTTTTTTATTTTTGCCTTTGGTCATGAGGGGAGATCCCGCCCGCTGTTCTCTGAACCACTCAGAAGGGAGCAGTGAGTTGTGAAGAAGGAAGAGAGAAAATGCCCTGTCTGTGCGTCATGTGTATGAGTGTGTGTGTGTGTGCATACATATATGTGTGAGAGTGTGCATGGGTGTATCTGTGTATGTGAGTATATATGTGTGTGAGTGTGTGTGTGTGTCTGAGTGTATATGTGTGATTATGTGTATGGGTGTATCTGTGTGTGTGAGTGTATATGTGTGTGAGTGTATATGTGTGTGAGTGTACATGTATAGGAGTGTGTGTGTATATGGGTGTATCTGTGTGAGTGTATATGTGTGATTGTGTGTATGGGTGTATCTGTGTATGTGAGTATATGTGTGTGAGTGTACATGTATAGGAGTGTGTGTGTGAGTGCATACATGTATGTGTGAGTGTGCATGGGTGTGAGAGTACATGTGTGTGAGTGCATGTATGAATGTGTGAGTGCATGTGTGGGATTGTGTAGGTATGTGATTGTGTATATGTGTGTGTGCATGAGTGTGTATGTGTGTATCTGTGTGTGAGTGTGTGTGTGAGTGTATATGTGTGTGAGTGTACATGTATAGGAGTGTGTGTGTGTGTATCTGTGTGTGTATGGGTATATCTGTGAGTGAGTGTATCTGTGTGTGAGTGTACATGTATAGGAGTGTGTGTGTATGAACGTATATGGGTGTATCTGTGTATGGGTGTATCTGTGTGTGAGTATATATGTGTATGAGTGTACATGTATAGGAATGTGTATGTGTGTATGAGTGTATCTGTGTGTGTGTATCCGTGTGTGAGTGCATGTGTATAGGAGTGTGTGTGTGAGTGTTTGGGTGTATCTGTGTGTGAGTGTATCTGTGTGTGAGTGCATGTGTATAGGAGTGTGTGTGTTTATGCGTGTATGTGTGTATCTGTGTGTATGGGTGTATCTGTGTGTGAGTGCATGTGTATAGGAGTGTGTATGTGTGTATCTGTGTGTATGGGTGTATCTGTGTGTGAGTGTATCTGTGTGTGAGTGCACATGTATAGGAGTGTGTGTGTATGTGTGTATCTGTGTGTATGGGTGTAACTGTGTGTGTGTATCTGTGTGTGAGTGCACGTGTATAGGAGTGTGTGTATATGTGTGTATCTGTGTGTGTATGGGTGTATCTGTGTGTGAGTGTATCTGTGTGTGAGTGCATGTGTATGGGAGTGTGTGTGTTTATGCGTGTATGTGTGTATCTGTGTGTATGGGTGTATCTGTGTGTGAGTGTATATGTGTGTGAGCGTACATGTATAGGAATGTGTATATGTGTATCTGTGTGTATGAGTGTATCTGTGTGTGAGTGTATCCGTGTGTGAGTGCATGTGTATAGGAGTGTGTGTGTGCATGTATGGGTGTATCTGTGTGTGAGTGTATCTGTGTGTGAGTGCATGTGTATAGGAGTGTGTGTGTGCATGTATGGGTGTATCTGTGTGTGAATGTATCTGTGTGTGAGTGCATGTGTATAGGAGTGTGTGTGTGTGTATGTGTGTATCTGTGTGTATGTGTGTATCTGTGTGTGAGTGCATGTGTATAGGTGTGTGTGTGTATGGGTGTATCTGTGTATATGTGTGTATCTGTGTGTGAGTGCACGTGTATAGGAGTGTGTGTGTATGTGTGTATCTGTGTGTGAGTGCATGTGTATAGGTGTGTGTGTGTATGGGTGTATCTGTGTATATGGGTGTATCTGTGTGTGAGTGCATGTGTATAGGAGTGTGTGTGTATGTGTGTATCTGTGTGTATGGGTGTATCTGTGTGTGAGTGTATCTGTGTGTGAGTGCACGTGTATAGGAGTGTGTGTGTGTGTGTGTGTGCGTGTATGAGTATTTCTGCTCCTCCACACCCTCCTCAAATTTGGCAGAGACTGATTCAATGGTCTCAGAAGAATACTTAGAGTAGTGTAACAATTCATTAAAGTTTATAATGAGAGTGTGTGTGTTGTGGTCTCTGGCATTTATAATTATGAATCTCAGATAAGGATCTCTTTTTCCACTCGTAGGCTGGCTACGATGGCGAGAGTATTGGAAATTGCCCGTTTTCTCAGCGTCTCTTTATGATCCTCTGGCTAAAGGGTGTTATATTTAATGTGACAACAGTGGACCTGAAAAGGTAAGACGAGGCTTCTGCATTATTGAAATAACTGTTTTAATGCTCCCTACAACACACACACACATGCACACACATACACACAGGCCAGGACCTGTAGGTAGTATTGTGGGCATGTCTGGCCTCAGCTGGGAGCCTGAATTGAAGTTGTCGTGTGGGCCAAGGAGAGTACTTAGATGAGGATTGCCTGGGCTGCAATCCCGGAGGAGTAGGAGCTGGGAACACCATAGCAACCCGCTCTCCCGGCTTCGGGGCAGGGGTGCACCTGTCAGAAGCCCATCTGGGCACCAGTCCTGACCGATCACACTGGGGATAGTTCACTTTGCCACCTCTGTACCCAGACGAGGGGCCACAGAGAGGGAAATTAGTCCATCCTGTGTTAATGCATTCCTTTGCTTTCAGCACCAGTGAGACCTCTTGTAAACACCATCTCCTTGGGAATTCTGGGTGGGGGATGACACTGCTAAGCCTTGGTCCTGAATGCAAGCACTCACGGCCACGTGCAAACACTGCTGTTTCCCCTCTCCCAGGAAACCCGCAGACCTGCAGAACCTGGCTCCGGGAACAAACCCTCCCTTTATGACTTTTGATGGTGACGTCAAGACAGATGTGAACAAGATCGAGGAGTTCTTAGAGGAGAAATTAGCTCCCCCGAGGTGGGCCTCATGAACCAGGGCTGTCAACTCACTTGTCATTTTTGTCCCCTTGACCAAATCATTCTTAAGCTCTTAGCTGTGGTTGCTTAGTTTTTTATGGGCTAAGGTGCCTCCTCCCTTAGGCTTACCTGGGGTGTGCCACAGGAAACACAGGGCCATGTGGGAAACTTTGAGTCAGGATGGGCTGCCCTTTGCTGCTGTGAACCTGCAGTTTGGCTATTAGGAAGGAGAAGCTGGGACAGTGGTGTGGGGTTAGCCGATTCTGGAAGATATGGGGTGCTTGTTAGGATGAAGCATCATGGAGTGTTATGGAGAAGGCATCATGGAGAAGGACGGAATCTTCCAGTCCAATGCTTTCATTTGAGCAGGGAGGAACCTAAGACCAGTGAGGCCAAGAGGACCTCCCTGTCCCAGGACTGGTCACTGTTAGGCCAGAAATTCTTGGTCCAAAGCCCTTCTCCAAGAAAGTGTTGCGTCCCAAACTTGAAGATGAAAAAAAGGGTATAAAAACATCCAAAGGGAAGCCTCAATTGTCACCTTGTCTCCTCTGTATATTCTAACTCAAAAGCGCTGCTTATCAATGACACCTTGATTTTGAACATCCCAAGGTACCCTAAGTTGGCAACCCAACACCCTGAATCGAACTCGGCAGGAAATGATGTGTTTGCGAAGTTCTCAGCATTTATAAAAAACACCAAGAAGGACGCCAACGAGAGTGAGTACCTCCCAGCTTCCTGTTTTCTGCCACCGCACGGTCCACCACGTGGCCTCTGGTGTGGCTGCTGCTTAGATCCAGGGGACTCTGACTCATCTCACAGAGGGGGTGCCTCCGCCTTTGATTCTGTGCATGGGTTTCAAAAGATTGGGTGCTTCTAGAGGTTAATAACCCAGAAAATGATATTTTTAGGGAAAAATATTCACCACGTATGTGTTCCCAGCTGTGCCGTGTTCAGCGATACTTCTGCCAGTGCCTACCTCATCACAGGCTCTCCATAAATATTTTTGAGTCCATTGATGAGTTCTAGAAGTAGCAGCGTTGGGTGGACAGCACAGTAATTTTCCAGGGAGGAGTGAATCCTTTATTCGGGTTTTCTCAGTCCACATCCTTCCTCCCCACACCCTTGCCGGCTGGCCGAGGCTCAGGAGGGAGGGACTCAGGCTCCTGTCCTCGAGTTGGAGAGAGACGTCTCACCTGCACAGCTGATCTGAGTCACTTCTTGCCTTTCTGTGTTAGTTTATGAAAAGAGCCTGTTGAAGGCCCTGAAGAAGCTGGATACTTACCTAAATAGCCCTCTGCCGGATGAAGTAGACGCCTACAGCACGGAGGACGTTGCCGTTTCTGGAAGGAAGTTCCTGGATGGCGATGACCTCACACTGGCCGACTGCAACCTCTTACCCAAGCTCCACATTATAAAGGTTTGTCTTTCCTCCTCACGCAAGGGCTGAATACGTGAAGGAAGCTTTGTTTAATTCTGACCTGTGTGCAAGCCAGATGCTGCAACAACCTAAAATTATGGCTCTTGAACAAAAAATTCAAGCTTGTTTCTTTTCGTGGCAGTGGGCCTGGTCTGTTGCTGTTGCTATAACAACATACATGAGGCTGGGAACTATGAAAACAGGAGAGGTTTCTTTAGCTCATGGTTTTACAGATGAAAAGTCCAAGATCAGGCAGCCCCATCTGTTCTGCCCTTGGTGATGGCATTGTGATGGCTGGAGGATGTGTGGAACGGATCATGTGGCAAGACAGGAAGCCAGAGAGATTCATGGGAATGTGTGTGGGAGACCACGTGGCAAAAGGAGAGCTAGAGAGACTCCTGGGAGTATGTGAGGAAGAGATCATATAGTGATACAGGAAGCCAGAGAGCATCATGGGAATAGGTGAGGAAGAGATCATATGGTGAGACAGGAAGCCAGAGAGCATCATGGGAATAGGTGAGGAAGAGCTCATATGGTGAGACAGGAAGCCAGAGAGCATCATGGGAATGTGTGGAAGAGATCACATATTGAGACAGGAAGCTAGAGAGATTTGGGCACCAGGCTTGGCTCCAGGTTTATCCAACAGGTTCTTGCAGGAGCTAACTGGGGTCCCATGGGAACTACACCAGCTCCTCCCACAGGTTGCACACACATGACTCAAACACCTCACACCCAGCCCCATTTCGTAAAGGTTCCAGCTTCTCGCAACACTGCTGGGACCAAGCTTCTAGCTCTTGAAGCTTTAGGGGCACCGTCAGGCCATCTTCAAGCCAAAGCAGCCGCCAAGTCCCAAGAATGTAGGGCTTGTGATGGGAACGTGGGCCCTCACTGCTTCCCTTTTTCAGTCTGAGTCCTGGCCTAGAGAAAAGTGATGTGCAAACAGCTTGAGGACATTCTTAGATTCTACCTGGTATTGAATACTTGAGGCTTGGGGAGGGTATGTGGGATCTGTGAGCTCGGCCAGTCGTGGTGATGGTAGGGATCAGCAGAATCCTTTCTAGAGGGGACAGAAGAGTTCCCTGTCACCCTGTCTTAACATCGACCCTTGATCACCAGGGAGCAGCTGACAGCCCCTGGATTGGGGCCTTCCCAGAGTGTTGAACACGGTGTGAATCACAGGCCATATGCCATTAGGGGTAAAGACTTTCTAGACCTGTGCTGCTCCATTGTTAGTAGGCAAGCATTGTTTGGAGAGCTCCCTAGAGATGTGAGTTCCCCAACCCATACCCTGGCCTATCAAAACTCCTGGGGTGACCCTGGGGATTCCAAAGCAGCTGACTCCGCACTTGGACTCCTCTCAGCAGTGCTCTCAGCCTCTCTGTCACTTATAAATGTTGTTATTGACATTGTCCCTGTTGCTCTGACCTAAGTAGCCCCAGATACCTCAGCCCATGGCTCGCTCTGGAGCGTGTTGGTTGTTAAGTTCTCACAAGCTCCAGTGCAAGGTCTTTGGTCCAGGGAAGAGAGACCCAGGGAAGCAGGAGTCAAGGTCCATGTGTTCTGATGATGCGTTTGATGGTCATCTAGAAATTTCTAGAAATTACACAGTGGGCTCAACCCCCTGTGGTGCCAGTGCTGCCTCTGCCTACTCCATGGCAGTCTCTTATCTTTGCTTCTGGTATTGCTGTTTCTTCCCCCCACTCCAATCCTCACCACATTTTGCTTCTTCCCTTTCTGTCTCTCTTTTTTATTATCATTTATTTGAAGGCAGAGTTACAGAGAGGGAGAGAGAGAGAGAGAGAGAGAGAGAGAGAGAGAGAGAGAGATGTCTCCCATTTGCTGGTTCACTCTCCAGTTGGCTGCAACAACTGAAGCTGAGCCAGTCTGAAGCCAGGAGCCAGGAGGTTCTTCCGGGTCTCCCACATGGGTACAGGGTTCCAAGCACTTGGGCCATCCTCCACTGCTTTCCCAGGCCACAGCAGAGAGCTGGATCAGAAGAGGAGCAGCCAGGACTCAAACAGTATTTGGCAATTTGTGTTCTGTGTGGGGGCAAACTGATGAAGTCTTTACTTAATATATACTAAATTGGTCTTCTGTATATAAAGATAATTGAAAATGAATCTTGATGTGAATGGAATGGGAGAGGAAGCAGGAGATGGGAGGGTTGCGGGTGGGAGGGAAGTTATGGGGGGGAAGCCATTGTAATCTATAGACTGTACTTTGGAAATTTATATCTACTAAACAAAAGTTAAAAAAAGAAAGAAAGAAAAGAAGAGGAGCAGCCGGGACTAGAACTGGCACCCATATTGGATGCTGGCACTGCAGGTGGTGGCTTTACCCGCTGTGCCACAGTGCCGGCTCCTAGTTCTTCCCTTTCTCTTTCACCTCGGGCTTGAGGAGGGTACAACCTGAAATGCACGCCTTCCAGAAGTTGCTGACCCCCGCCCCCAGAGAGTATCGTTGTGCTTTAGCGGTGTGTCCCATCCAAAACTTAGTGAAAGCACCTTGGTCCTGGAACCCTACTAGGTTCGAGAGCCATTTTCCACGAGGAAACCTATGCAGTTGTGTTTTGGTTTAGTCCCTCTCGGTGACTGCTCTTCAGTCTTTGCAATGAGTCGTGTCCCATCACAGAAGGACACAGGGGCTGAGGAGGAGCAGAAGAAAAATCCCAGCCATACAACGTCGATTTTCACATGCTTAGTTCCTACTTAAGAAACGATTTTCTATCTCAGTGGAAGGGGTAAGCTTCAGAGCAGGGTAAAGCAGCCTGTGGCCCCGATGGAAGACCTAGCAGCAGAGTCTTCAAAGCCATTTAGCACTCAGAATGCCAGACAGCTTCATGGTCTCCAGGGCTGGAGTGCTTCTGAAAGATGATGAGACCCACTCTAAGGGAATTATCATAAAGGATGGGCAATGAAGGGCTTATCATTTATTCCCTTTCCTGAAACCCAGCAGAAAACAGTTGAAAAAAAGTAAGAGTAGTGGCTTGATCTTTCAAACACCTATAGAGGGATAAAAGAGAAATCGCCAACATGAAGAGTAGGACTCGCCACCCAGTGTGAGGTGTCACAGAGGGTCACAGATGCATGTATCTCGATAGCATTAGGGAAGTTCCGAGGCCTCACAAAGTCAACGATACAATCCTGCAGTGTCCATCCCACTCATCTTCATTTGAGAGCAAGGCGTGCAGTGGGCTCGAGCGAAGCAGGGAAGAGGCCACTTGTGAGCTAAGCTCCCCAGGGGCATAGAAGTGAACGAGGAGCCACCCAGGGGTGCTGACTAGTCTGTGATCAGCTACTCATCCAAAGGAACCACTGGGAGGAGACGAGGAGTGGGAGGAGAAGGGACTTGGTGTTCTGCTGTGGCTGCTGAACAGAGAAGAGAAACAAGAGACCATCAGTGGCCAAGCTGCACTTTTAGCCATGGTGAGCGCTGTTGAACTCTGAGCCTCAAAGTAGAAGCCCAATCCTAACTTTAAGCCTAACTCTAACCCTAACCCAAACCCTAACCCCTAATCCTAACCCTAACCCAGACCCTAACCCCGAACCTTAACCCTACCGTAACTCTATCCTAACCCTGACCCTGACCCTAACCCCTGACCCTAACCCCTAACCCTACCCTAACCCTACCCTAACTCTACCCTAACCCTAACCCTGACCCTGACCCTGACCCTGACCCTGAGCCTAACCCCTTACCCTAACCCTAATCCTACCATAACCCTAACCCTAACCCTAACCTAACCCACCCAGGGGCTGAAAATAGAGCAGTGTCTGTCGCAGGTGCTTGAGCATCTATAGCCAGCCAGTCTGCCTCCATCCTTACCTAAATCTCATTGCTCTCTGCAGTACTTGTGAACAAATGGTGACCCTAGCAGAACTGCCTCATTCAAACATGGGAACCAGAAGGAATCCAAGTGGGGCCTCTGTAGATAGAGACAAGTGACAAAGAGCAAGGAAAAAGATAAAAGAAAAAAAACAAAAGGAAAAAGGCAGATAAGAAAGATGCATTTGAGGAGGGTCAGCTAGAGGAAATTAAGGATATTCCAGACTTCTCTGTAGTCTTAAGAAATGGAAGAACACATGGACGCTTTGAGGAAAACATTCAAAGACACAACCTATGATGTCAAAACTATCACAAAGCATAGCAGGGAGCAAGAAAATATGTCAACAGAATAAAATAATTGCACAAATCAAAGTTCTGTTAGAAGCAGAAAAATGCATTGCGGACATTGGTCAGAGATTTGGAGGCTTGGCCTGAGACAATCCTGCCATACCAGCTCGAGAAGAACCAGAGAGAGAAAGGTGACACTGAGACCCAGGTATACACAACCGGGACGAGCAACTGGATGGGATGGGGAAAGGAGCCAAAGGAAGATTCAAGGGAAAAGGATTTTGAATGAAAGGATCACGTGGGACAGCGCTGCCTCCCGCACCCCACTCCCACCCCCTAACGATGGAGCCATGCTGAGCTGCGCTGCTGAGCTTTGAGAGTGGAAAGGCCCCTTAGGACATCCTGGCCGCCATGCTGCTCACAACCCATGAACAGTAACAATAAAAAATAAATGGCTTTTTAGGGAGCCGTTCAGAGCAGCCTCACATGTCTTCATAGCCACAATGAAAATCAGAAAGTAGTGGCCTGACAGCTACAGAGAATTTAGGGGAAGAAAGTGGAATGTGAGGATTTGGGATCTGATTTTATACCTTTATCTGACTTGCCTTAACCTATTCTTCTTTCTGGGGTCAATAAACATTCCAGAGACTTAAAAAAAATTGCTACATGATATAGTAATATAATGATCACCAACTTAGGAATCCAGGGACAGAGAAGGTGTGTGGTAAAAAGGACAGATGTGTTTCAACTCAAGACTTGTCTGGAGACCAGTCACCAACAGGGATTATTTAGTGAGAACAGAGCTAGAATATGGTAACCCTGGCTATGTCACAGCCTTGGGAAGGGGCAAGAGGGAAAAGAAATGGAAAAATGTGGAGATGCACACATGTCCTTGTTGTCACCACCAGGGCAGGAGCATGGAAGTTATAAGTCAAGAGCTGGAGAATTCCTATGTAGGCAGAGTTAAGACAGAGCCTGACCCTTCTAAGTGACCAGAAATGGAAACACACACAGACACACACACACACACACACATGTCCATACAGAAAGACCGAAAACAAAATAACTAGTACATTCAGCATACACAAATGAACTTCTGAGAGTTTGTGGAAAATGGAATTAAAGGGTAAGTTTATTTTGGAAAAAGAGTTTGAACCCCAGGCATGCGAGGGAGTCTCCAAGAAGTTCTTGTAAAATACATCCTATGAGAAGAACTAGGCATGGGTAGTTTGAATCGTGTCTCCCACCCCTACTCCAGATGCACATGTTGTCTCTCAGAATGGGACTCTTTGCAGAGGGAATCAGTGGAGAGCAAGCTGGGTTGGTACAGGGTGCACCTGCTCCAGCAAGACCAGTGTCCCAGCCACAAGGAGGGTTCTGGGAGCAGCAACATGCATCCAGCGAGAGGGCCTGGGGCTTGGGCTCAGTCTTCTGCAAGCAGAGAGAGAGAGAGAGAGAGAGAGAGAGAGAGAGAGAGAGAGTGCAGAGCGTGTGTTTCCCAACGGCTTTCTTAGGGAGCCCATCTCTGCCGACATCCTGATTTGGGACTTGCAGCTTCTAGGACTATGAGAGAACACACCTCCGTTGACCTAAGGCACTCAGTGTATGGCTCTATTACGACCACCCTTGCCCATGGGTCCCCTCCCTCGTGCCAGGCTGGGGGACATCTCACTCCACTGTTTCTCAGCATGTCCCTTCCCACGGCCCTTTTGTGGGGTCCGC
The DNA here is from genome assembly GCA_949820135.1 of Sylvilagus floridanus. Lineage (NCBI taxonomy): Eukaryota > Metazoa > Chordata > Mammalia > Lagomorpha > Leporidae > Sylvilagus > Sylvilagus floridanus. The sequence goes on along the minus strand of OX463244.1, from coordinate 10,301,388 downwards.
TCTCTCTCTAAGGGCAGGGTCCTGTGTCTGTTGCTTGTGAGGCTGTCCCCTGCACAGGGCAAGCTCACAGCCCAGTGACCCTGCCAGTGGCAGGGGGATGGAACTCTGCAGGGAAGAGGCACATGGGAACTTGGCTTCAGCACAGGAGGTCAGGCTCAGCAAGTGGAAGGAAGAGGGCCCTTGACAGGTTCATCGTGCATCTGTGCACCGAATAGCATGGTAGCAACCACAGGAACAGAAAGTCACAGGAAACACAGCAGAGTGCACGCCATGGGGGTCCCAGGCACCATCCGTGGTAACTCGGTGGGTAGGATGTGGAGTCCAGAGTCTTTATCACCTTGGCCAGTTCCAAGATGCTCCTGTGCAAAGTCACTGTGCCACTGGGGGTGGCCCGGATGACTGTAGGATGCCGGCTGGGGTTGACACAGAGGACAAGGTGTGTGCCTCAAAGAACCGACGGTCTGATTCCATTGCCTACCTTAGTGGGATTCCCCTTTACTGATCATTTCCTCTTCGCTTCCAGATCGTGGCCAAGAAATACAGAGATTTTGAATTTCCTCCTGAAATGACGGGCATCTGGAGATACTTGAACAATGCTTACGCCAGGGATGAGTTCATCAACACGTGTCCAGCTGACCAGGAGATCGAACACGCGTATTCAGATGTTGCCAAAAGGATGAAGTGAAGCTGATTCCAGCTGAGTGAACTGGACATCGAAAACAATGTGTTCTGTGTACCCCACCCCCTACAAAAGTCTTAGCAAAACAAGGCTCATGATGTGCTCTGTGGAATGCCGCATGAACCAATGGCTCACCAAGTGTCTTAACGTACCAGTATTTGTTGTTCTACACACCAAGTGCCTAGTTTGTGCTAAGTTATATCTTTGACATTCACTGGTTTTATACTTAGGACATGTTTTTTGCAGTCTAAGTTTCAAAGCAAATTATGTTTGGGCTTGATGCCGTCAATTTTTTTTTTTAAATGGGTCTATCTGATCGTTTTTATAATCACATATAGCCTTCATTTCTAAATTATGAGTGTAATTTTTATCAAAAGGAAATACTGTTTATATAATTAAAAAGCACACCATCACATGTTTTAAAACAGCGTCAGAAGATAAAAAAGAAGTTAACAGTCACCCAACATTTTATTCCACTTAACGATTGATAACTTCTTGGCGACCATCTTCCAAGTCTTCAGCCCCAAGCACACACAGGCATGCACAATCACACCGCACGGGACTGCATTCACGTGGTACAACATGCGTCATGAAGAGCCGGCCAGAGAACGCTGGGTCACGCCTTGATGATCCTCCCCAGGGAACCCAACACGGAAAGGCCCGGCACCGCTAAGCTGGAGAAGATGCTGCCATCAGCTTCCAAGAGGCAGGGAGCTATGGAGTGGACGGGCACACAGACCATCCAGAACCTGGAGCCACACGTGGCCCCCGTGCTGCCCTGTGACAGCTCCGGGACACCAGGACACCAGGCATGGGGGAGAGTGCTCGTCTGTGTCTTTGGTCCCAGCATCGTTTCCGGTCCCTTCTGCTGCTGTTACCACCCCCTCTGAAGACTGTGCCTGTAGGAGAACTCTTCTATCAGCTGCAACTCGGAGACGCTTCCTGCCCTGTGTGTGGAAAGTGAACCATGCACACCCTTCCTGCCTTCCGCTGGCCGCCCTCGGGGCCCAGGGAGGGCTGGTCTGGGCTGTGGCCGCTCTGCCTTGTGTGATCCCAGTTAGTGACAGGGCAAACCCGGGGAGAGGAAATCCATGGGCAGTTCTGGCAAACAGTCCAGGCAAGGAAGAAGGAAAAGGTCTTGACTCAGAAGTTTCTGCTTTCTCTATCCCCTCCCCACCATCCCCCAGCCCCACCTGGGGGCTGTGCTGCTGGGCCCCACCCCCAGCATGGAGGACAGCATGGGGGGCCCTGGGGCCACCATCAGACCCTCATGGCCTCTTAGATGTCATCCCTTTGATGTCACCCACGTCCAACAGGAGACCCTGTGGCACCGGCTGTGCTGGTGGCAGATGGAAAAGGCTCATTTTTCTAGTCCTTGCCTGCTGTGTACAGGCGAATCATGGGAAAGATGGTGGAGTGCATCCAGAGAAACTGTCCTGGGATTTGGTGAAAAACGTGAAGAACACGAGACTGTAATAGGAGACCACTTCCTTTCCTGCTCCTGGCATCACACTCTTACCCCCGCCGGCTGTTTTCTTGGTCAACCATACATTTTTGGAGTTCTGGTCTAGCCTGGTCACATCATTCCGGTCTAGCCTGTTATTTTTAAATCTAGTTTTATGCTGTTACTTTATGTTTGGTCAATTAGTCAACTAGCAGAGAGGTTCCTAGTGCTAATAACGTGGTAATTTTTTAGATGTTAAAATGATCTGCATAAAATCTAAGTGGCTTGAAAATTAAACAGATTATAAAACATTTAAGTGGGACCAACTGCCTTTTTCGTTTGTTTATTTTACTTTACGTTCCCCAATTAAAGAAATGAACAGCCGTGGCTTCCTTTCTGATGACGCTCCTGTGAATCAGAGATAATCAGTATTTGAAGGTAATTGAGTTGTGCACCACAAGGAAGTTTCCACGGGGCCTTGGAGAGGCCTGGAAAGAGGGAGGCGCCCTGGGGATAAGGTGACCTCTCCTTGCCCCTGTGACCATGCAGGTGCTGTGATTTGAGCACTGGGGTGCTGGGTCCTCTTTCCCATCCTCTGCCCCACCCATTGCAAGCCAGCCTCTAGCCAGGCCCCGCCCCAGCCTGGCCTCGCCCCCGACACGCCCCCAGCTCGCTTCAGCCCCGCCCCTGCACTCGGTACCTCCCCCACCCCAGCTCCACCTCCGGCCTTGTCCTATCCCAGCTGGACTTCTGACCCCGCCCCCGCACCTCTTTTGTAGCCCTGGACAAGCCTCTGTATGTGGGAAAGCGGAGGGTTTAGGAACAAAAAGTCCTTGTTCTTCAAAACCTGCCCTACAAAATGCAGAGGGGCAAATGGGCGAGGCTGCAGGGAAGAGACGGCCCCTCGCTGTCAAAAGGAAGAGACAGCGTAAAGCCAAAGCCAGACCAGGTGTATGCGGAAGAATGAAGCCTGGAGGCGCTGGCTCCCTGGTGAACGCAGGGCAGAGAGCGCCCCTCCCCTTACAGACCAGCGCCTTATACAGTACACAGGTGCGGGGCGGGGTTGGGGGTCTAAGCTAAAGCTGGGCTCGTTCTCAAGGTCCTGCAAGATCCCGGTGTGAGCCAGGAGGTTGGGCTGCACTCTGGGGCCAGAGCTCAGGCCGATGGCTGGACTCCTCAGAAGGTGGTGTGCCCAGCGGTCCGGGCAGGGTGGGGCTGTACGTATGTACCTGAGAGGTCAGATGGATCTAAGACTTTTTGTCTTTGCTCCATCACTCCCTGGGTTCTGGCTGCCTGAGACCTGGCAATTATAAAAAGGAAAACAAGAAATCAAAGAGCCTCACTCTTGCACGCAGGATCTCCAAACGCAAGCTGGCCGAGGACAGGTGAGGGTCACCACGTCTTCCCTTCTGGATCCTGCCCAGCAGGTGCAGGTGCACGTATGGGACCTGGTGCAGGAAGGGGCCTTTGCCGACCAGAGCCTCCACAGGTAGCTTCTGGGCTACAGGCTTATCTCCAGGAGTTGAAGACTCGCTGAAGTCCCGAGATGGACACCACACACACACACACACAGGTATAACACTGCCACAAGCATGTACACACACGTTCACACACATGCACATCGACATGTATATATGTAACACTGCCACACACATGCACACGTATGCAGATATGCATTCACACTTATGCACACACGTACATAGCACAACACTGCCATAAATACACAGCTAAAGGTGTACATTGACACAGACACATTCACACATGCACACTCACATAAACTTGCATATGCACAGCACTGCCACACACGTGCACATTGACACAGATACATTCACACATACACATATACACACAAACGTGCCATATACATGTCACACACATTTACACACATTCACATACACACATAAACATACATCATATACATACACAGCATTGACACAAATACACCTACAGGTGCAAGTTTACATAGCTACAATTCACACACACATAAACACAACACTGCCACACACATGCACATTTACAAGCTACACATTCACATGCTAGTGTCACAGACACAATCTCATATATACACTTACACAGCTACAATTCACACACACATAAACATATCACTGCCACACAGATGTGCACACTTACAAGCTACACATTTGCACACCCATCAACATACATTATATATGTACCCACATCACTCCCACAAATACACCTACAGATGTACATTTACACAGATACACATTCACACACTCATACACATATACACACAACAGTGCCACAAACACACATCACCAATTTACACACATTCACACACATGCCCACCAGGCACCCACACACATACACGCACCACTGCAGGTTGGGCTCTGGGCTTCCTTTCCTTACCATCCAGTAGTGACCTGTAATTCACTCTTAGCAAAAATTCCACCTACCCTTTGGTCCTTCCTTTCAGTGGTTCATAACTAGGCTTCGGAAAATTTCAGAAAACATAGCTTTAAAAAAATAAACAAGTGGAATTACATCAAGCTAAGAAGGTTCTGCAATGCAAAGGAAACATGAAACAGTGAAGAGGCAACCGACAGAATGGGATAAAATGTTTGCAAACTATGCATTTGATAAAGGGTTAATATCCAGACAGAAAACTCAACAACAACAAGACAAAAAATCCAGTTAAGAAATGGGCAAAGTACATGAACAGTCATTTTTCAAAGGATGAATTACAGATAGCCAACAGACACATGAAAAAATGCTCAGGATCACTAGCCATCAGGGAAATGCAAATCAAAACCACAATGAGGTTTCACCTCACCCTAGTTAGAGTGGCTCTCATACAGAAATCAACAAGCAATATATGCTGGCAAGGATGTGAGGAAAAAGGTACCCTAATCCACTGTTGGTGGGAATATAACAACTCTTATGGTAGACAGTATGAAGTTTTCTCAGAAATATGAACATAGACCTACCAAATGACCCAGACATCCTACTCCAGGGAATTTACCCAAACAAAATGAAATCAGCATATGAAACAGTTATCTGTACACCCACGTTTATTGCAGCTCAATTCACAATAGCTAAGATAAGGATCTAACCCAGAATGTCCATCAACTGATGACTGGATGAAGAAAATGTGGTATATATATATATATATATATACCCATACACACACACACACACATACATACAATGGATTACTAGTCAGCCATAAAAAGAATGGAATCTGTCTTTCACAAGACAATGGATGCAAATGGAGACCATTATGCTTAGTGAAATAGGCCAGTCCCCAAAAGGTAAATATGTTTTATCTGATATGTGGTAGATAACATAAAATATAAAATGTATAAGAATGAAACTGACATCTTATGATTTGATTATTGTTTTTAGCCCTTGTCTCTACTCCCGTGGAAAGGGATCTTTCTACTCTTTAATTGTTAAACATTATAGTTACAGATGCATTAAGCCTGTGACTATAAAGTAAATTGAAATTATGTTATTGTAAAAATTAAGGGGAAAAACAAGGAAGGAAGGAGGGGGATGGAGAGAGGGAAGGATGAAGGTCATGTTCTTAGAACTGTATCTGTGAGGGGCCAGCGCGACGGCGTAGTGGGTAAAGGCGCCGCCTGCAGCTCTGGCATCCCATAGTGGTGCCAGTTCTAGCCCCGGCTGCTCCTGTTCCGATCCAGCTCTCTGCATAGCCTGGGAAAGCAGTAGAAGGTGGCCCAGGTCCTTGGGCCCTGCACCCACATGGGAGACCCTAAAGAAGCTCCTGGCTCCTAGCTTTGGATCAGTGTAGCTCTGGCCGTTGTGGCCAACTGGGGAGTGAACCAGTGGATGGAGGACCTCTCTCTCTTTCTCTGCCTCTGCTTCTCTCTCTGTGTAACTCTGACTTTCAAATAAAATAAATCTTTTAAAGAAAGAATTATACCTATGAAATACATGAAACCTGTTCTCTTTATGTTAATAAAAATTATTCTAAAAAATACTCCCCCAAACAGGGGCTGGCATTGTGGCATAGTCAGTAAAACCGCTGCCTGTGACACCAGCATCCCATATGTGTGCCGGTTGAAGTGCTGGCTCTTCCACTTCAGATCCAGTTCCCTGCTAATGTGCCTGGAAAAGTAGCAGAAGATGACCCACATGCTTGGGCCTTTGTACCCACATGGGTGATCTGGATGAAGCTCCTGGCTCTTGGCTTCAACCTGGCCCAGCTCTGGCTTTTCTGGCCATTTGGGGAGTGAACCAGTGGATGGAAGATTCTCTCTCTCTCTCTCTCTCTCTCTCTCTCTCTCTCCCCTTTTCTCTCTGTAACTCTGCCTTTCAAATAAATAAATGCATCTTTAAAAAATAAAGGAAAACCCTAAGCCTGCTTTTACTTTACAGGTAAGAGAATCAAGAGGTGCATCCTTCTAATGAGAACCACAAAGCTCCAGATACATAACATGGGTAATGGAGAGAATGTCTGTTCACACCACCAAGTGTCTTCCACTTCCATCTGGTGGTTTAGTTTTGATCCCTTCTATATGAGCTGAGTTTTAGTGGAATATGTCACCCATCTCAGGATGTGACCACTTCGCAAGGCCAGGTGGATGTGTGCACCCTCTGGTCACAAAAGGACCAACGGCACATTTCACTGGAGCCCCTCCTGCTGCCCCTGTGTGTTGGGCAGGGGTGACACCTGCCGTTGTAGCTATGGGTTTGACCAAGTCATTGTTCCCATTGCAGAGGACTCTCGCTGAGTCTGTGTCAACCCTTGCCTTGAAGGAGGCCCTCCCAAACCCAATAGGGTGCCTGAAGTCATGATCCAGGGGAAATTGTGGCTGTGGGCATGGGGCAGCACAGGTCTCATCTGGAACACAGGGACTCTCTCTCATGGTCGCGGGGGAGGCGGTGTACACAGAGGCTGTCTGAAAAAGCAGCAGTGTCCCTGGCAGCAGGCAAATGAATGTTTCTGATGTTTGCGCTTCTGCTGGGGTAACTCAAAATAATAAATCCTGCAAATAAGTTGTTAAAATGGACAGGGCACAGATTTATAAGTTCACAGCACCTTGGTCCGTTCTCGCGGAGGTGGGTGGCGCTTCTGCTCTGCAGCCCTGGTTCCCTACAACCAAGCACCCCTCCCCTCCCTGGCCCTGCAGGATGGTGGGCTCCAGTGCTCAGCTGCCCGGTCTGGTCAGTCTCATGGGCTGTCTAGGAGCTGACGTGGGCATCTGTCAGGCCGATGGTGGACTGGCAGCTCCATCAGAGACCCCTCTCCTGTGGCTTGGAGACTCTGTTCTCAGTTGTGCGGTGTTTTCTTGAGGCCCTGAGACTTTGGGAGAGCAGACACATGAGCGTGAGTGGCTTCGTTAAACCCAGAGCCCAAGGCCCAACCAGGCCAGTCCTTGCTTCTCACCAGCAGGTGGCGCTTGCTCCCACTCCTGACCCAGGTGGGCGCCCTCCACCTCTGGCTGTACTTGGACTGGAGACCCCTGCTAGCTGGGTTGGCCCCTTTGATTTGAATCAGTCTCCGGCCACCTTCCAATTCCAGCTGGGGCTCTGGCTGTGAGCCAGGTGGCCCATGTGTCAAAGGGTGGACTTTCAGGGCGGGCAGTGCTGGTCTTGGCCTCAGCTTCCAGGAAGGACACGCCCAAGTGTGCAGGTCAAATTGGGAGGGGGACTCGGCCCTGTCATGTGGCTTTCTGCCTTGACACGGAAGTATTTTCTCCCATCCAGCGCTAACAAAACTGCTCTGGATCGCCCCTTACCCATTTTGTCTGTGCAAACCAAAAGGGTGGGGGAGGGAAGGGGATAGACAGGCCCTACTCCCTTGTAGACCTCAGGAACTTGAAGATTTTTGCTCTGCAGGTTCAGAGAAACTTCTCTGGTAGCGAACCATAGAAATGACCCCTGAAAGGATAGCTTTGGGCTGCTCTGAAACCCTCTCCACCTGCAGTCCAATGACCTCGATGCTCCCTACAGAGCCAAAGGCACCGATGACTTGGGGACGGAAAGGATTTTCTAGAAGGAACAGGTTCTGGATCCTGAGACGCCTGCTTCTTCTTCTTGCCAGTTGTGGCCCCTGGGCCATTGCACCTCCCTGGGTCTGCTTGACCTAGAAGAAAGCCTGCTGGCACGCGTGCAGGCGGCCAGCGAGAAGAGGCACTCTCCCGCCTGCACCCAGGCCTGTGTCCCTCAAAGCTCTTCCTTAGCTCCTTGCCTGCCCCAAGGCACAGAGGGGCTGCCCACCGTGGGGTCAGAAGGCAGAGGAGTGAGATTTCTGCTGCCTAAGAGAATTTGAGGCCACCGCCGGAGACCTGCAGGTCTGGGCTGAGTCCCTATGACCAACTTACCTGCTCTTGAATCAACAGCCAAACCATCACTATGCATTTGAATCCCATTACACAACTCTATCAAAAGTAGCTGGGCAGGGGCCAGCATTGTGGCCCAACAGGTTAAGCCACTGTTTGGGACCCCAGCATCCTGTATCAGACGGCTGGGTGGAGTCTGGGCTATGCCACTGCCAACCCAGCTCTCTGCTAATGTGCCTGGGAAGGTAGTAGAAGACACCCTGAGTTCTTGGGTGCCTGCCACCTATGTGGGAGGACCAGGATGGAGTTCTTGGCTACTGACTTTGGCCTGGCCCAGATCTGGCTACTGTAGCCATTTGGGGAGTAAACCAATGGGTGGAAGTTTCTGTGTGTGTGTGTGTGTGTGTGTGTGTGTGTGTGTATGTGTATGTGTATGTGTGCACCTCCCTCTTTCTGTGTCTCTCTGCTTTTCAAATAAGTAAGTACATAAATCTTCACAAAAAGAAAAAATAGAACAGCAGAGCACCTGCTTCTGTGACCAGTCAGATCGCGGTCCTCAGGCTGCCGCACGAGCCGTGGCTCAGCTGCTTTGCTGACCAGGAAGGAAAAGCGTGCGTGCGTCGTGACCTGCTTGTGACTATGTTATTACCACGCATGCTCAGCATCACCTATCACCTCCTTTCTGGATGTTTCCTGGGCCCTGGGGCGCAGGTTTCTATAATGAATTCTTAGTAAACAGGAGCCTGGCCACCCTCCTGAAACCAGAAAGCAGCTTCCGCTCAACCGCTCTGAGAGTGGACCAGGGAGGACCTTATCCTTGGTTGAATGTTGTTGAAACACCAAATCTGAACAAGAGACCGGGAGACTGAACTTGGTGTTTCTAGAACTAAGACCCGACAGGGGAGGGGAGGGAGGAGGAGAAGGGGGAAGTAGTGACTGCAGGGCAAGGTTGTCTCAGTCATGGTGGCCAACAGGCACTGGGGGAAGCTCTTGTTTGCCCTGGGCTGAGTTTGTGGCGGACAGATCCGCCTTTGCATTCAGGGTGGTACCATTCATCCAGGGCCTTTCTTGCCATTATTTTGGTGCCCAAGGTCTAACATGTATGTGGTAGTCCTCTTATCATCCGTGGGTTGAACTAAAATAATGAAGCCGCGAGAGTGACTTGGGTAGGTTCTTTGCCCCCTTGGTTGTTAGATCTAGAGAGGCCTGTTCAGGTTGCACGTCTTCCCTTCCCCGGAATCTTGGGTTCTCCCACCCGTGGAGCCAAGGGGAAGAAGTTAGGGCAGGCTGGTGCTCAGAACCCAAGGGTGCCCCGAGCAGTGGGCTTGGCTTGGCTTGCCTCCATTAGAATCTTTCACTGGTTTGTTTTGTTTTGTTTTGCAGTCCACGGATGACGCACGGATCCCCAAAGAGAGTATTGTTCGAAAGAAAATCCTTGAGTCATTTGGCAGTGGTGCAGGTGCTGGGCCGGCCCCTCTGGCTCACGTCTGGCATGTTTTGCCAGAGCAGGCGAGGGAGAGAAGAATTTGTTATATCGAGGATGATACTGGGAGGCACGAAGATGACAAAGAAGCAAACTAAAGTGCTTCCTGCTTGAAAGTATGCACAGTTGGCATGAGAAAACAGAACCGTGGCCAGAGAGAGCCCCAGGAACCGGCGATGGTGAGTGGGCGGGGCCTACCCTGGAGCGTGTTTCTGAAATTGTGTAGGGGACGCTGCCTTAAGGGAAGTGACAAGTGTCACCTGCGTTTATATCGCAAGTCACACTTTACAAAGCTGCACCGGCGCTGTTTCCCCTAGGTCATGGTGGGCGTCAATGACTGACAAGGACGTTGTGACAGCTTTCCTCTGTGGTCATGGCCGGGCCTTATCTGTTTCTCTCTTAGGAATTATTCTGCCAATCTGGGGGGCCTTGCCCCAGGGATGGGGAGTAGGACATTCCAGTGGGTCAAAGAATTGCCTCCTTTCAAAGGCTTGGAGATGGACATACGTGGAGGGCAGGGTGATGCCTCAGGTCTTGCGTCTGCAGGCAGAGGGGCTCGGCTCAGTGAGTGGACTCTCAACTGTTGAGTGGATTAGAATTGCAGGGTTTCTTTAAGAACTGCTACCCAAGCTCAAGTCACACCTGAGACCCACTGAGTCATAATTATTTCTGAGTTTGGAGTTGGATATTGGTGTCTTTTGTGCTTATTTTAAAAGGAAAATCCAATTTTAATTTAGTTCATTGATTTGAGAGGCACAGACACAGACAGATGGAGAACTCCCAATCATTGGTTCATTGACCAAATGCAATCGCTGGGGCCAAAACCAGGAGCAAGGAAAGCAATTAAAGTTTCCCACGTGGGTGGCGGGGACCCAGCTGCTCGAGCCGTTATCCGCGGCTTCCCAGGATGCACATGTGCGGGGAGCTGGAATTGGGAGTGGAGCTGGGACCTGAACCCGGGCACTGTGACATGGGACATGAGCACCCCAACCGTGGTTGTAACTGCCGCCTCATATGGCTTCCTCAGCATTAGTGCTTTTGAACTCTCCCACGCAATTGCCAAGCCCAAGCAAGGTTAATAGCCATTGGGCAGAAGCTCTCGAAGTCATCCCCAGCTCTAACTCAGGTCCTGGGTGAGGGCAGCATCTGGGCAGGGCAGGGGGCAGGGCTGGGTGAGGACTGAGGCTGGGTGAGGCTGAGCAGGCCTGCACGCTCCCCGCATCTCCACTTCCGGGAAGTTGGTTGAGATCAGCACTGGGGTCCACGTGGAACCTCGTATGCTGGGTGCACAAGGACCCCTCACAGAGCCTCGGGATGCAGCCTGCTTTGGAAATAGTGTCCTTGCAGATGTCATTAGGTTAAATGAAGACACGGTCATGCTGGAGGAAGGTGGATCCAAAAGCTGCTATGATTGGTGTTGTCCTCAGAAGAGGAGAGACGTGGCAGGTCACTGTAGAATGGTGGGTTAGGTGCCACCCCGTATCTGAGGGCTGATTTGAGTCCCCACTACACTGCTTCTGATCCAGCTTCCTGCTAATGTGCCTGGGAAGGCATCAGATGATGGCTGAAGTACTTGGGCCCCTGCTAGCCATGTAGGAGACTTGAATGGACTTCTAGGTTTCTGGTTTTGACCTGGCCCAGATCTAGCTATTGTGGCCATTTGGGGAGTGAACTAGCAAATAGAAGATCTCTCTCTCTCTCTCCTCTATGTCTCTCTAACTTTTAAATAAATGTAATAATCTTAACAACTAAAAAGGAAAGGTGGTATAGAGACAGCCACACACAGAGAAGAAGTCCACGTGAAGACAGGCAGAGGATGCAGTGTGTGGGTGCAGGCCCGGGCTGGCTGGCAGCCACCAGAAACAGGGAGAGCCTAGGCAAGCTTCTTCCTGCAGGGGGAGCACGGTCCTGCTGATGACTTGATTTTTGAGCCTTCTGGGCTCCGGGACAGTGAGCCATTGAACAAACCTCTGTTGTCTGAAGCCGCCCAGTTGGTAGTGTTTTACTACCATAGCCCCAGGACACTGAGACACCCAGGGATGTCTGGGTCACAGAACATTGAGTCACTTCACTGTTACTCAGCAGGAAGACACGGGAGCTGATAGCGCAGGCAAAGTGAGAGGGAGACCGTGTGTCATGCGTCCAGACTGAGCAAGGGTGCTTCAGATGGGGGCCAGGGTGGGGCCTGATGCGCTTTCTGGGAGAGTTGACCGCTTGCCCACCAGCCAGTGTTTCGTGCTAGAGGAAAGCTGATTAGACGGGCGGAAGCAGACAGACTTGAGTGTTGGTCTTGGCTCTGTCACTGCTGCTGGGTGGCTGTGGGAAACATAGCCAGCCTCTCTGGGCCTTGCTTTCCTCATGGTCAAGTGCAGGGATGGCACAGCACAGCCTGTTACGTGGTTTCCAGCTATTATGACAAGTGCCGAGCTGGGGAGAGGGTGAGCGTCCATGACAACACTTGGCGCTGGCAGCCCTGGCACAGAACTGCGTCACGCCCCCTGCAGCTCTCGCCTCAGGTCTGATCCTGGGTTCAGACCTCTTTGGCCACCTGCTTTAGGGTGTTTTGGCAGCCAGTTTGCTTTGGATGGAGCCAGTCTCCAATTTTGTAGATCTGCGTAGTCCGTAGCTAGGTTAGTTGGCCCCGTGGAGATCATATGAAGGTCTCATAGGAAGGGAGGCTGGGTCACCACACTGGATTTAATGGGCTTCCTTCACTCAGAACACATTGCACACGAATGGTGACCCAAAGACTCAGAGCAGCCCAGCGCAGTACCCCCGCTAACCCCCTCCATCCGAGCCGTCTTCTGTTTTGCTTCTGCATGAAACAAGCCCGAATTTTGAGCACTCAAAGTGAGAGGGAAAAGTGGACTTCATGGACTTCACGTGAAGTAACAATGGAGAAAAGGTGGACTCTTCAAAAAGCCCATGGCAAAGGCATTTATGAAAATACTCTGCATGGGGTCGGCACCGTGGCATAGTGGGTAGAGACGCCTCCTGCTGTGCCGGCATCCCATATGGGTGCCAGTTCAAATCCTGGCTGCTCCACTTCTGATCCAGCTCTCTGTTACTGCACCTAGGAAGGCAGCAGAACGTGGCCCAACTGCTTGGTCTCCTGAACCCACTTGGGAGACCCACATGAAGCTCCTGGCTCCTGGCTTCAGTCTGGCCCAACCCTGGCCATTGTGACCTTTTGGGAAATGAACCAGTGGTTGAAAGACTTCTCTCTCTCTCTCTGCCTCTCCCTTTCTGTGGCTCTGCCTTTCAAGTAAATAAAGTAAATAAATAAATCTTTTTTAAAAAATATGCTGCATGGATTTCTAAATGTTTTTGCTCCAAAATAAGTTTTAGCTTTGCATTTCATTTTTCCATAGTGAAGTGTCCTCATGTTAGTTTTTCTACGCTATATGACAGCTTGACATGACCTGTGCTTACCATCTGCCATGTTCTGTGGGCTGGGAGTCCAGGAGTTGCAGAGCTGGGTTCTTTGCTGAGGGTCTCACAGGCCGAAATCCAACTGCTGATTGAGGATGTGATTCCAATGTTAGGTGCAGGGATTTCTCCCACGCTCACTGGTTGATGGCAGAATTCACTTCTTTGCAATTCTAAGACCGAGGCCTTCACCCCCGAGAGTCACCCTCCATTCTCTGTCACATTACAGTCTCCACAATAGGCCAGCTTGCTTCTGCAAGGCCAACGGGGCGATGTCTTGGCTACTTCACGTTTTCCTCCATCTCTGACTTCTGGACCTTGGAGTGCACTCATCTGTTTAGACCAGGCCCACCTAAGAGCTCCTTGTTGATCAATGTTCATCCACTCAGTCCTTAACATGCAGTCAACTGATGAAGGACTTTGACTGCATATGCAAAACTCGTTACGGTTGTCGTATAACGTCATCTAGAAAGACTGATGCCCTGTCTACTCCCAGGTCATACCCCTCCTCAGCTGTACAGGGCACGGGAACATTAAGGCTGTGTTAGACTTCTCCGGCCATAGATGACACAAGAGATCTTTGATGACCATTCCAGGGGAATTCCACCTCATCACCACACAGGCCACAGCTTACGGTCAACCGAGATGGCGTTGCCCAACTCCTTAGTGGCCCCAAGTGACACCATGGCACCAGGTGCCTGGGCTCATCTTCCTGGCAAGCTTCCCCAGGACACTCTTACTCTTAATCCCTGGGCTCAAACAGCCATGGAGTGGGAAGGACTGGTGTTTCCGTGAAGTCCACTTGACTCAATTCCCAGTTCCTCTGACAAAGCCGGAGTTTGTTGACCTTCAAGTCCTGGCACGAAATGTCCCTATTTGCTCAGGCTTGTGCCAAAGGGTGTGGAGAGAGGGTGGAACTGAAGAAGGATTCCTGTGCAGCTGGTCAATGAAGGGCTTTGTTAGGGTTGCCTCCGTGGGGCACAGGTGGCCAAGTGTCTCAGGTACAAGGTACACAGATTTATCCTCTTTGGCCTTCCCAGCCCTTGGCCCCAAAGCCAGCTGTACAAATGCAGAATAATAACCATCACAATGATGATGATAATATTTAAGGCCGTGGTTTCTCCTCTGGTGGAAAAGGTTATCTTTAGAAAGAAACAAATAGTCTGAGAGAATTCACATGGAGTGTAGAAAAACACAAAAGACACCAGTTCTTCCCTGTTCTGTTGGAGTGTGCCCTGTGTTATTTGTCAGCACTGTTCGACAGCTTTGTGTCTCTGCGTAGCTTTTGTTGTCTGTCTTTGGCTGGGGGTCCGTCTGGATTGCTCCATCCACACCAAGCATGGTCTTTCAGGTGACAGGAGTTGTGGGGTAATGGATTTGATTTCCCTCACTTGTGTTACGGCACTCTCAGGAGTTACGGGCCAATGGATGGTCTCTGTGGAAATAGGGAAGCGGAGTTGGGGAGTAGGAGCAAATATGTGACTGTGGGCTTGTATGGATGTAGGAACCAGTGGGGGGCACTCTCGTGCAATGGGAGGTTCCCGGAGCAGGTGTCAGAGGGGCAGAAACCCAGATGCGGAGCCTCGGGCTTCTCAGTGGTGATGGAGGAGGATGGCCTAGGTCACCCCCAAGGTTCTCTTAGCAGAAGGATGCTCTGATTCCGCACAGCACATGGTGCTCCACAGCCTGGAGAGCCGCGTCGCGATGCTGCAGCTTGCTAAAGAGGCCCCTTCCAAATCAGTCGTGGAAATCTCTGGCTGGGAAGAGCCGAATGGCAACCAAGTTTGAATTGATTGATGGCTCTGTGAGAGAAGTGAAATGACGTCATTGTCAGTAGTTTAAAAAATTAGAATTCAAAAAGTATTTTCTCCTATTCTGATTCTCGGATTTCTGTGTTCTGGGAACAAAAGGACAGTTTTGTTTTGTATCCAGACAGATACATAGCATGAAGGTGCTGATTTGAATCTCAGGAGCTATCTCCTTTAGCAGTTTCCTTGGTGAGAAATGAGAGTATAGTTTCAACCACAATGTCCCTTCCCTGATGAAATGATTTCTCTGTTTACTGCTGAGAACAGTCTCCAAGGGCTCTGTTTGCTCGTGGGCTCTTCAGAGAGGAGCACGCACGCTCCCATGCTGTCCTGAAGGCTGGGCTGGGGACGTGTTCTCCATGAAGGAAGGCAGCAGCGGTTGGAGTTGGCTCTGCCAGGCCTTCTACTCAGCAGTGGGAGAGGCTGCAGTGGCGGAGATGTGGGCTCTCCTTCCAGGAGATCTTGATAACGGAGGCACCTCATCTCTCAGAGACCTCGTTGGGTGGCCCTGTCTGGCGGTGGGAGAACGGGTTAGATTACCCATCAGAGTGTGATGTTCGTGATATTTTCTGTGAAAGAGGCTCTGCTGGGTGTTTCTGAGAAGTCTGAAGACCCACTTCCATTTTGAAAGAGGAGAAGCTCATGAAACACAGGGCGCTCACGGGCAGAGCTGGAGCTGCAGAAACGAGGGAGCCGCCATTTTCCCAAGGCCAGAGCGGGGTCCTGGAAGACGGGGCTTCTCTCCTGTGGTGAAGCCTTTGTGCTGTTTGCCTGACGGCTTGGGCTGGGTGGCACAGCAGTGACCAACTACCCCAGAAAACTCTGTCCTGAGCCTTTGGAATCACAAGAAGCTTACCCAGGGCTCCTCCTGGAAGCCAGCCAATCCTGGCTCCGCTCTAGGACTAATAAAGGAAGTTTGGAACTGGCACTCTAAGCCGGGTTAGTGATCAATACTTGGAGCTACATTTTATGAATCCGTGAGATATCAGGAGGATGGTGGTTCCCAGCTTTCCAGAACTCTTCCTGTCTGCCCGTCCCGAGGCCTCTGGGTACCAGTGGCACAAATGCATGTGTATATGCCAAAATCAAACAGACATGAATTTAAGATCCACTTTTCCTGTGGGGGAACAGAGAGGACATTGAAGTGGATGAAAATCAGGGAACAGAAAAGGGTTTAGAAAGATAGAAGAAACAGGATTACTCAACAACTAGATTGCTAATCAAGAGATCTTAGCAGAGAATAGTATATCATTTGGTGGGCAGGATATAGACATATGAAAGAGAAGCCAGTATAGATTTAAGAAACACAGCAATCAACAGGGCACTGGTGGAGGGCATATGCAGAATGGCCGTGTCAACCCAGCAGAGATGAGCCCAGCGCTGTGGTGGATACCCCGGCACTGTCTTTGAGTTGAGCCAAGAGGCAATGCAGGACATTCTGGATTAATTTGGACAATTAATTATCACAAGTGGTAGCCTGCCATGCTCACTGTTTTCAATGATCATTCAAGATAATAGAAAGGGTTGTTGTCCAGGGATCAGCATCTCCCTTTTTCCAGACGCTATCAAAGGGGGCTCAGTTTCCATGGGCAAGATGTCTAGGTGTAGTCCATGAGGGTATTGAGGTTAGCCAACAGTTGTAGACATTTCTTTTTAATGATTTAAAATATTTTTCTATTAATTCGAGAAGCAGAGAGAAAAGAAGAGAGAGAGAGAGAGAGAGAGAGAGAGAGAGAGAGAAAGGAGCCTGGGCCAGACCAAAGTCAGAGGCTAGAAAGTCAACCCAAGTTAGCAGGGACCCAACTAGCCACTGTATCCCAGGGCACACATCAGCAGAGTTGGGAGCAGAGCTGGGCCTCATACACAGACACTTTGATATGCATTCCCAAGCAGTGTCCTAACCTGACTAGGCCAAATGCCTACCCCTTAGATGTTTCTTTAAGACCAATTTTACACTTAGATTTTTCATTCCCCATGATTTTTTTAAATCTGTGCCTCCTCTTTTTTTAATTTGGGCTGAAATGAGCTGAGTGAAGAGCTATTGGCCAAGGGAGAGTCTTTTAATGTTGGTGAAGTTCAATTTGCTCACCTGAGAACGACTTTTTTTAAAACCCAGCTCTTGCAACTGTTAGAAGAATGCCCAAGAAAGTATATGCAAATATAAAAAATGAAGTGAAAGCAAACATTACTAGCCTTTCTTGCTGGCTATGGGGCTGGGTTTTTACACACAGTACATTTTTTCCATGAGAAGCAGTTGACACCAAGTGTAGAGCCATCAACAGGAGAAGGATTTGGACAATATCTTGCAATGTAAAGAAATGGAGTTTGGAACACAGAGCACCTGGTGGGCAGGGAGCCGGCGAGGGGTCAAGTCCCCTTGCTGGTTGGGAGGTTTTGAATAAGCTGCTTTTTCTGCTCAAGGCCAACAAGAATTGTACCCATGTTTATGAGAATGCAAGAGATGAAAGAGAGATTATTTCATCTGACAACAGTGAAAGGAGAGCTATATGACTGAAATATTTTTAGGGTTAATTGCTGAGTTCTCTCCCAGATGCTCCTTGTCCCTTATCCTTAAGAAAACTCCTTGACCTGGAGTTTGGGAGGAGGCCCCGGACCCCCAGTAGCTCCAGGTCATTGCTGAGTCATAGCTGACTCCCCACCCCCCACCCCGCACACACACATCCTTTCTGATTTACTTCCTCTAATCTAGAATGCACAGGGAAGGTGTTGTTCGGCACAAGCCACATTTCTGTCTTCTGCACTTTGAGTGGTCTTCCAATTGTATCATCTAGATTTTGAGCCACTATCAAAAAACGATCATAGGGGCTGGCATTGTGGCTCAGCGGGTCAGGCTGCTGGCATCCCTTATGGCACCAGTTCAAGTCCTGGCTGCAGGGAACGTGACTATTGGTCAACATCTCCATAGGTTCCTATTCCGTACCTGTGTTTATCCTTTGAGGATATGAAGCAATCTTGGTAATGCTCCCTACTTGAAGATGTCAAGGACTGACACCTGGTCACATACTCAGTCATGAGTGGAGATCTCATTATAGAGGGAACTCCCTTGGTTGGTGATGTCGAAGAACAAAATAGATAGTGCCAAGTTGGGAGAGAATTTCAAGTCATCCTAGAGGCAGAAGGAGGACCAGGAGCTATGAGGTCTGGTCACTGCCTCTCTTGGGACATTGGCCATTGAGCCAACACTGCGTTCTGTGGACCCTGCTTGCTAAGATATCACCCTTCAGAGCTTGGAGCCCGGGAAAGCACCCCGAGTTCCTTCAAACCCTACTTTCTGGTAGAGTTTGGCCCAGCTTTCTACAAGGCCAGCTCTTGCCTCCACTCATTTCCTGGGACCCTGTGCTGCCTGGCCTGTTTCCTCCTCATTTCCCTCACCCTCTGCTGGGACCCAGCCTCACTTGGTGCTGAACTCTATGAATCCCAGATTTGGAGATTAGTCCTTGTTCTGACTGGTGCCTTTGCGTACCAGAAGTCATGAGGATTACAGCATCGTGGCTGCCGCGGCAAGGGTATTTTACACCCTCTGTACTCGGGTAGCTTCAGAGCTAAAAGGAAAATTAGCAGTCAAGGAAAATGTCAACTGAAGAAGCCCAAAGAGCTTCTAGTGCTGCCCCAGGTCCGGCAGCCTCTTTTGGTAGAGCTGACACTAAAATAAGGCAGGGGGTCTTCCAGGGATCCTGAGAAGGCTGCATCAGCAGGGCCAGGGACTTACTAGAAATGCAAATGAGCAGGCCCCACCCTCAACCTGCTGGGCCAGAAGCTCTGTAATGTGCATCGCCTGTCAGTTGCCAAATCAGACCTTTTCAGAGGTGATTTTGCATTGTTTTGGTTAATTCCTAGAAGAATGGATTGCTGCACAGTGATTTTTTTCACATTGAGTGTTCATTCATTCAGGCATTGATTCTCCATCCCAAGGGCCCATTGGCCTCAGATCCCTTCCCTCAAGTGGATATAGAGAGTCATGGTGAACAAAGTCTTTATATTAAGATGCAAGGCATACATCGACTCTTTGAACGACACAGATCCAAAGGCAACGTGAGTTTGAGAATGCTTTGGACTGCAGAGCTGAGGTTGGGATGTCAAAGGGAAGAGAGGATGAGCAGTCAGGTGGTGGGAATGAACATGGTGTGTTCCAGACGTGGTAAGGGGACTGGTCATGTCTGAGGGGTGAGTGTGTGCAAAACAGATGTCATGCAACCGTACTTCTCCATTCAGTTGAGGACCCCAAATGTGCTGGCCACAGCGATGGAAGGGGACGGCTGGTCTTTGATCTCTGCTCAGGGATAAATCTCAAAGCTCCTGTCTGGCAGGAGGGGACATAAGAAAGACCTTCAGATCTCATCACAGTACAAGCCTCAAGCCATTTGCACGACCCAGGTGATGGGGACAGCCTGACCTGTCACTCAAGCAGCCTTTTTGGGCCAAACTGTTCTTTGGAGGGAAGAGCTTGGAGCTAATCCTGAACTTGGAAGAGAGTCCAGCAAACAGCAGGTGGCAACACAAGGTGGAGTCATGAGCTCATACCTCCCCGGGGCCTGTCTTCGCTTCCGAGCATGGAGCAAACTGTGGGGTTGGACTGACATTTTCATACAGCCAACAATCAGCTCTCAGTGACCCGCTTCCATCATCTGTGTCATCCTACAGAGCTGGACAAGTGCTTATCTGCACGAAAATTAAACCTATGTTCACAATGAGGTGCTACCAGGCCCCCAGAGACCTCCTGGACCACACCGAGTTGAGTCTTCAGTTTCAGGGTTCTTTATGGTACTTGGTAAACCTAGTTAGTAGATTTTTTTTATTCATCAGAAATATCTTTTTTAATCATGCTGGATAATAGTTTGTTACGGTTTTAATCATATATTTCTGGAACTAATGCTGCCAGCATGGATGTACGGTCTTAGGCACTGCACTGCTATTTCCAATCCATCAGTTGTGTCTTACTCACAGAAATAGGCCATGTTGCTGTCTCCCCGCGGATGAGGAGAGTGGATCACAGGCAGGATGCATAGTATCTTCAAAGCCCTTTGTGAATCCTGGATTACACACTCACACACCGTAACCCTGGCGTGGGTGGACTCACATCCTGGGTGGAGGCAAGGATTTGTAGCTGGCAACTGAGTTGGGAAGTCAGTTTTAAATACTCAGAATACTGTCAACTAATTGACAGCATACAGAGAACACTTTCCTTAAGCCCAGCAGGTCAAGCTGCTGCGTGCAACGCTGGTTCTCATATGAGTGCTGGTTGAGTCCTGGCTGCTCAGCTTCCAATCCGGCTCCCTTTTAATGCACCCAGGAAGGCAGTAGCCCGAGTGCTTGGGCCCCTGCTACTTGTGCTGGAGACCAGGCTGGAGGTCTTGGCTCCTGGCTTCAGCCCAGCCCAGCCCCTGCTTTTGCAGCTATTCTAAGAGTAAACCAGCAGATGGAAGATCTCTCTCTCTCTCTCTCTCTCTCTCTCTCTGTTTTTCAAGCAGATAGATAGATATAAAAAGAACAAAAAGGGAGCTGACGCCGTGGTTCACTTGGTTAATCCTCTGCCTGTAGCACCGTCATCCCATATGGGTGCCAGGATCTAGTCCCATTTGCTCCTCTTCCAGTCCAGCTCTCTGCTGGGGCCTGGAAGGGTAGTGGAGGATGGTTCGGGTGCTTGGGTCCCTGCATCCGCATGGGAGACTGGGAGGAGGCACCTGGCTCCTGGCTTCAGATGGGCGCAGCGCCGGCCAAAGCAGCCATTTGGGGAGTGAACCAATGGAGGAAGACCTTTCTCTCTGTCTCTCTCTCACTGTCTATAATTTTACCTGTCAAATAAATAAAGAAAAAAAAATTAACAAAAAGAACTCCTTCCCACAAGATGGTTGCGAAGAATAAATGAGATAATGCATTGAAAAGTTTTGTGCTATAAACTAACCCCTCCACTGACCATATCGAGAAGTTTCACTGGCCGGTTATAGATCTAGGTCCAGCCTCAGAATCCTCAGCTCCCAGTCCTGTTTTCTACTTTGAATCTGAGCCTCAGCCGTGTGGCCGCCTAGTTGGTCGTGATCATCCGTGTGGCCAAGTGACCTGGTAACTAGTCAATGAACTACCTGCCCCACCAGCGTGTTTGCAGAGCCAGGCGTGCTGACACGCACTTGGAGCAGCTCAGCGCCCTGACAAATGCAGCCAGTGCCCCTAAAAATAAAGCCGTCTTGTGTCCCGTCTGTGTGTTTTGTTGCCTAGGCACTGCTCCACTCCGAGGACGTCACATTTTCCCCTGCGCCTCCCACCAGCCCCTGCCACTGCTGGTTCAGGGCTCCGGGTGGCATATAGGGCTTCTCACCCCTACTTTCCCAGCCTCTGGACCCCACGGGCCAGAATCCAGGGGCTCCCCATCCCGCCCCTACCCCCAGGCCCTTCCCATCCTGGCTTTCAGCTTATGACAAGCCAGGTGAAGCAAGGGTTGCTGGGAGCTGTGTCTTTCCAGGGCTCGTGAATCAGCTTCATGCCTGGAGAGAAACAAATATTTGCACTGCCGCTTTCTAGAACACGAAGACTCTGCACATCCAAGTCTGTGGCCCCGTCTGCAGCTGAAGCTTCTGCCTGGCTTTGCTTTCAGGACAGGGCGGAGAAGTCTTTGACAATGATCCCCCAGTGGAGAAGGACTGTGAAATTTGAAATGCAGTGGTCATGCCAGACAGGTTTTTTTCTTCTTCTTCTTTTTTTTTTTTTTTGTGCTACAATGCATGTCACATAAGATTCCCTATTAGAGACGTTTAGTTCATTCACAATGTGGTATCACCATCACCATTATCTTGTTCTGGAACATTCCCATCACCCTAAAGGTGAGACCCTAAAGGGAGACCCTGCACTCCCAAGCAACCAGTCTTTATTTCTCTCCCTTCCCTCCCACCACAGCAATCACTAATTTTTTTTCTGTCTTTTCATATTTGCCTATTCTGGGTAGTTTCACATCAGACAAGTTTGTTCACTGAAAATTTCAACGTGCTTTGAAATATAAAAGTCCTAAAGGTTTTTCCTTCCTTTTATTTCAATCCCTATCAGCCCAGACCCCTCCTCTCCCATGGATAGCATCTTTGTTTGTATGGATTTGTATGGATTCTTCTAGACCATCTGTATCCCAACACAAGCAAACTATATTCTATTCATTGTTTTCTTAGTCCCCTAACAAAATGTCCTAGAACTTTGTCCATTCAGGACACAGGGAACTTCCTCATTCTTTTTTATAGCCGCATCGTAGTTGGTTGTCTGGATGTCCTGGGCTTTATTTAACTTACCTGATCTCGATGGACATCTGGGCTTGTTTCCAAGTATTGGCCATGACCAGTGAAGTTGCAGTGCCTCACCTTGCACAGGTGCCTTCATGCAAATGTCTCTGCAGAGGAGGAAGGGTCAGGGGATGTGTGGATTTGTGATTTTGCTAACTATTGCCCCATTGCTTTCTGTAGAGTGTGCACTGGTGTGTGCTGTCACCAGTGATGGGAATCCCACAAGCTCTGTGGCTGCACGTCCTATCCAATATGTGTGTGTGTGTGTGTGTGTGTGTGTGTGTGTGTTTTCAATTTCAGTATAATTTAACTTGAATGTGTGTGCTTCTGTTTAAGAAGCAAAATTTCAAGAACAACTGTCTGGCTTTGTCTCTGCCCAGGAAGGAAGTGCACGGGCACCTCCATAGTACCTGTTTGTCTTTTCCAGTGATGGCCACCACATGGGCGTTTGGCCCCAGGCTCTATCTCCCTCCCCTACCTGGAGGAGACCCTCTGTAGAAAGCATGTGCTCCCCTGGGCAGCGGTGTGAAAAGAGCGTCGGTATTTTCAGAACAAAGCCTGTCCCTTCACACCTTCTGCAGTTTCCCAGGCTGCCCGGTATAAGCTGGGTGGTGCAACATGTCGATGCCACCGCTGTAGACTCTGCACCCCATCAGCTGCCCTCTGAGTGCTAAGCTGGACTCCAGAGGCTCTCTGAAGAGCGTGATGAGAACCCTCACTGTGGGGATGAAAGCTCCTGGGGACGCAGGGCAGGGCTTGGACTGCAGGGCCCCTTTCTCGACTCTTCCCCAGCACATCAGAGCTGAGGAGTGGCGGTAACTGGGCACCCCAAGATTCAGTCCTTGGTGGCCCTGTGACCGTGAGTGCTAAGCCTCACAGCATGTGTGCCCTTTGATTATTCCTTTAAAAACTCATAGAGGCAACTAGAAAAGTGCCTTCCAAGTTGCCTCAGTCTCTGAAGAATTCTCTTTCTTGTTCGCTGGGGGGTCAACCGTACCAGTGGAAACTTGGATGTCATGGCTTCCAGGTGGACCTCTCTCTGCATGGGTGGACGAGGCAGGAGGCTTTCACTTCCTTCTGCAACTCCCACTTCTGACATGTTAATTCATTTATTTAATTTTAATTTCTTTTCATTTTATTTGAATGGCAGAAAGGCAGAGAAATGTCTTCCATCTGCGGGTTTACTCCCCAGATGCCTGCAACGGCCAGGGCTGGGCCAGGCTGAAGCCAGGTGTCTGAAACTCACATCTAGATTCTCACGTGGGTGGCAGGGACCCAAGTGCTTGAGCCCTCACCTGCTGCCCCCCAGGGTGTGCGTTAGCAGGAAGCTGAACTGGAAGCAGAGAGCTCAGGACTTGAACCCAGCTACTCTGACATAAGATGCGGGGGTCCAAAATAAGAATTTAACCACTGCACCACATATCCACAACAGCTCCCTGAATTTAAAGCATTATTTCTCTGCCCCCCACCCCCCCACCCCAACCACCACCACCCAGCACAAACTGGCAAGAGCTGGGAGAGCACGCTGACCGGGCTCAGCCGACATATTCAAGGTCCCATTGTCGTGGACAGGCAGCTGGGTGGTCTTGCATTGCCATCTGTCACGTCCAGTGCAGGAAAATGAGCTCTTCCAGGGTCATCTTCTGAAAGCTGCCCTCCCTCTCCTGTTTGCAAGCTCCACAGGCATTCACAGGGCAGCTCTCCTGGCCACGTTTCTCACGATACCTGGATGGTCCTCACTTAAGTTCGTTGGTCCTTTAGTAATCATGGAGGTTGGTTCGAGGACTCCAACTATGCCCCACAAGTATACCCAAATCTGCAGATTCTCAAGGCCCAGTATGAAATGATGAATTCACACAAAACCAATGTGCAACCTCCTTTATATATTAAATCATCCCTAGATGGCTTACTACCTAATAGAATAAGAAAAGCAATGAGAATAGTTGCAATACTGTAGTGTTAGGGAGTAACAAGAAAAAAGGCTGCACCTGTTCACATACACAGGTTTATTTTCAAACATCTGCAGGCCATGGTTGGTTGCCCCTGCGGGTGCAAAACTCAAAGACACAAAGGACTACCTGTGTTGAATTGGGAATGGGCAATATGTTGCACACAGATGGCTGTGAGGTGTGGGTGTCTTGGCTTCCTGCACCTGCTGGTGAATGAGTCACCCACGTTTTCTGACCCAGAGAACATTCCTTCTGCCTCTCTCCCTCCTAATCTGATACTCTGGCCATGCCTGCCACCCTTCCCAAGCTAACCTCAGCCTCAGGGCTCTCAGTACAAGGCTCTGGTGACCAGGGAGAGTGGGGTAGGTTCTTAGCCCAATTTCTGTTGCTATCACACAATACCCAAGGCTGGCCACTTTATAAAGAAAAGGGGCTTTCTTAGCTCACAGGTTTTGAGGCTGAAAATCGAAGGCCCGGCAGCCTCATGGGTTTGTTCTGTGGTGAGGGCCTCAGGGCAGCCAGAGACACAGTGGAGGGAGTGCCTGTGGGAACATGCAGTGAGGTAGGAAGAAAGAGACATTTGGGAGTTGGCATGTTCTTTTTATAACAAATGCTCTAGCAGGAACTCACAGAGGGTCCCATGAGAGTGACATTCTTCTTGTTCTGGGGGCTACACTCCCAGCAATCCATCTACCTCCCACTCAGCCCCACCTCTTGAAGTCTGCACCACTCCAACACCCCCGTGCTAGGTAACAAGCTTCCAGCGCACAAAGTGTTGAGGGCAAACCACATCTAAACCATAGCAGGTGTGATGAGCAGGGCCTTGGGATCCAATAAGAGATGGTCAAGTCCCCAGTCAGATATTAACAACCTGTGAGTAACTTAACTTCTCTGAAATTCAGTTTTTTTCATCTGTAAAATGAGCTGATAGTACCCATCTCACAGCAATAGGTAAAGACTGGAGGAGATGTTTAGAAAGTGCCTGGCAACGTTGAAGCACTTGTGCAGCTGTGAAAGCAAGCCACTCATGATTGATGTGCAGCCTCTACTGGCCCTTTGGAATCACTGATGGGTATTCATGGAGGTCACACTTGCCTCTTTCCTCCCAGTGACTGAAGGTAACAGGGGCACTAAGACAGGAAGACAGGACCTTTCCAGAGAAATGAGGGATTCCTCCAATAGATTGACTGGATTTAACTTTCTGTGCCCTATGAATCATCCGTGGGATCCTGGGAAACTCAGAGTGATGAGATCACAAACACATGGAATGATGGAGCCTGGGGGTTTTTAGAGACTGTTACACATGGAATGATGGAACATGGGGATTTTTAGACTATTACACATTGAATGATGGAGCCTGGGGGTTTTCAGAGACTTTTACATTGACTTGCCTTGTTTGATAGGCAGGAAAGAGGCATAGATTACATCAGAAGTAAATCCCACTCTTGATTTTCTCCCTTCATTTCTTTATCCATCCAATTATCCATCCATCCACTGATCGACCACCTAGCCATCCATCTACTGATCTACCTACCAATCCATATATCCATCCTTGGTCTTCTTATCCATCCAGTCATCCATCCATCCAACCACCCATCCATTTATCCACCTTTAGTTTTTCCATGCATCCATCCATCCATCCCCCCATCCATGCACAAACAACTAGTCAGGAGCTGAAAATACAGAGAAGAAAATTTGACCTCTACTTGCTAAGGCTTCCTAGGTCAGCCTTCCCAGATTCCACTTTTTAAAGGGTTCTGTTGAACCATGTCCCTAAAACAGCCCAACTATGTC
Source organism: Sylvilagus floridanus (assembly GCA_949820135.1). Lineage (NCBI taxonomy): Eukaryota > Metazoa > Chordata > Mammalia > Lagomorpha > Leporidae > Sylvilagus > Sylvilagus floridanus. The sequence continues at coordinate 10,275,256 of OX463244.1, read as the reverse complement.
ATTGCCATAAGCTTCTTGCTATGAAAGACTCTCAGATTCCATCAGCAGCACTTTGGCTGGGGACATGTTGGTCACTAAGAGCAAAGACAGAAGTGGGTACTTGTCCATTGCTTTCTGGAGGAAGACACTCCTGTGTTCAGGGCCTGGAGGTCAGATGATCCCAGATGTGGCAGGGTCTTCCAGAAAAGAGCATTCTCTCAGGTTCTCCTTCTCTCCACTCGCCTCTTCTCTCCCTGCAACTGCCTTCTGCATCATGCTGGTAACTCCTCTTCCCCATTCCGCTTCCTTTAAGTACAGAAGTCTTGGGGCCATCCAGAGATGGGTTCTTTTATGGTGCTACGTTTTCCTGTTGCCTTCACATTGGAGAGGATGTCTGTCTTTGAGAAACTCCTTACCTTCTGTTATCACTGCCTGGACAGAAAGAACTCTGATATGTGGTGTGGGGGTTCAGGAATGGAGGGAAGATGGTATGCTCAGAGTCATTACCAAGTTTTATCTTCCAGGGGCCCAGAATGTGCATTTAAATTAAAAAATTTTTAAATTTTGAATAGGCCACTGGTGCCCATTTGAAAGTAGGCAAGAGCCAGAGTAAAGAATGAAGAATCCAGAAGAAACCTTTCTTCCATTCAACCATCCACCCATCAGTCTGTCTATCCCTCATTTAATCCATCCATCTACCCATCAGTCCATTTATCCATCACTTCACACATCCATCCACCCATCCACCCATCTATCCATCACTTCATCATCCACCCATCCAACACTCCATCCAACCATCCATCCATCCATCACCCCATTCATCCGCCAATCCACCCATCTATCCATAACTTCATCCATCCGTCTGTCCATCCATCCATCCATCCATCACTCCATCACTCCATCCATCCATCACTCCATCCATTGTGGTGCTCCCCAAGCCTGGCTGGTAGTGACTGGAGCATCCCTGTCAAGGACTCCTCCCTGCACGTCCTCCAGTTGGCAGGTAGTCAGACCTGAGGCACCTCACCATGTCCGTGGGACTTCTTGACATCTGGAGGCTCAGGTTCTGAGTGACGGATCGCCAGGCTAGCAGCAACAACATGTCAATGCCTTTACCTCCATAATAGAGACAAATACAATAGCTATGCTGCCCATGCTGATGTCCTGTAGATCACAGAAGGACAAGGCAGAGAAAGTGCCTACTACCTTTCACTTGATGTGCATTACTGGCCAAAGAAGCATTCGCCCAGCCGTGTGTGTCCTCACACTGCCACAAACTCTGCCACCTGCACCCTGTCACATGCTCTTTACTGCCCCTATGTGGTAACCAACTGTGGTGGTCTCTGAGGGGAGCATTGCTGTCAGAGCAGTCACTCTTCCCCCTTTGAAGGGCTGTTTTTGGGGTGGGTGTTTATCCCAGTTGTTAAGCCTCCCATTCCACAGGTGTACTTGGGTTTGATACCCGGCTCTGATGCCAGCTTCCTGCTAATGCAGGTCTTGGGATGCAGTGGTGTTGGCCCATGTAGTTGGACCCCTGCCACCCTCGTGGAAGACCTCGATTGAGTTCCTGGTTGCTGGCTTTGGCCTGGGCACACACCCTGGTCATCGTGGGCATTTGGGGAACTGTCTCTCTTCTTCTCTTTCACTTAAAATAAAAATATGGTTCTCTCTCCCCAAATACACACACATGTGAAGAGATATGGAAGCCTGAAAAGTTTGCGTAGGGCCCAGGTTAAGAAGCTCCCACCTAGAGGGCTGGCATGGGGGCATGTCAGGTTGAGCCATTGCTCATATGGGTGCAGGTTCAAGTCCTGGATGTTCCACTTCCAACCCAGCCCCCTGCTAAAGCACTTAGGGAAGCAGCAGAAGATGGCTCAAGTGCTTGTGCCCCTGCACCCACGTGGGAGAACCTGAGGAAGCTCTTGGCCTGGCACAGCCCTGGCCATTGCTACTATTTGGGGAGTGAACTAATGGATGGAAGATTCCCTCTCTCTCTCTCTCTCTCTAACTCTGACTTTCAAAAAAATAATTTTTTTAAAAGCAGCTCTGGTCTAGCAGGCAGGAAAGGAACAGAACATGGAAGTCTTATGGGGTCTTTCTGTTGAGTTTTTCTGCAAAGTACAGCTGGTTGCCCAGGAGCCTGCCTGCCCTATGATGCTGGAGACCATGGTCCTTCTGAGATTTGGAGCCACCCCTCATTCCTAGTGTACAGAGGTGCCTGTCTGTGCTTGGGAGGCAAAGAAAAGGACTGGGCTTCCTGAGGTTGTGCAGTAGTAATTGGAGAAAGCAGGGCTGTGTGCCTTGAGCAGGTCATCTTAGCCTCAGTCTCTTCCTTTCTCGCTCACGCATGCCTGCAGCTTCCTGGGTGCCCCAGCTGCAACGCATGTGCCCCAGGATCTGTGAGCCAGGAGGGCTGTATCTGTGTTGTGGGTGATGCGCAGGTGGCAAGGACCCCAGGCTGGAACTCTGAACTGGGCGGTGTTGCTCCTGATAGCATCACTCCCTCTCCATGACCGTCAGGATAGGACGCGATGGTCTGGGGCTGGGTGGGAGGTGTGTCTGACCCCAGGTACCCAGCTTTGCCCCTGACTCAGGTGTAACATCTCGTCACTCAGGGGGCAGGAGTGGGCAGGGGTGACACAGCCTGGGCAACTGCTTGTCCTGGTCCCTGTGCCTTCTTACAGCTCCCAAGGAAGCCTGGAGAGCTGAGTGGCCCTCAGAGCCCCGCAGTGGGCCACGTGCTCCTGCTCTGTCCTCCCAGGGAAAGTTACTGAGCTTTAGTTGCCTGGTGCCCAGCAGACTGCCCAGGGCTGCAGCAGGGAGGGAAGAAAGATGGCCCCAACCTGCCCCGAGTGTCATGGAACCAAAGGGCCCAGTTGGCCTGTGTGTTTTCTCAGGTGTGCTCCAGCCTCGGGCCTCCATCGCCCCTGAGGGGCCATGGCTGTGGGTCAGGGAGCAGCACCTGAGCGGCTGGCCAGCCCTTGACCTGGTGCTCCAGCTGGCAGGCGGGCACCTCCCAGGCTCGTTCTGCAGACTTGGCGTCAGCTGCAGGTGCTCCTCCAGGTTCCCCTTCTCTGGCATAGATAGACACTGGATTATTGACAGAGGATACTGACGGAGATTGCTAGAGTGGAGGTAGATGAGAGATAGTTGCTTGATTGATAGATGCTATAAATAGATGACAGAGAGTAGATAGGTAGATAGATAGACAGGCAGACAGACAGGCAGACTTTATATAGAAGAGGCTGGAAATTCAGACAAGAGACCAGCATTGTACATTATCATTGTATATATTTTTCTAATTGAGCTTTTCAAATTTCTACCCAATATACGAGCCTGGCCTCAAGATGTTCATCTTCCAGAGAAGATAAAGTTCAGAGAAATCAAATTCTTTGTGCAGTGGGGCCCAGAGACAGCCAAGAGCCTGAGCCCTCCACCCGTCCACGCTGTGAGTTGAGTTGTCCCCAAGTGTCCCCCATGTAGGGAGTGGGTGTGGGCAGTGAACACAAAGCATGGTGACAAGTGCAGCTCTTAAGATGTCACCTCAAGTCTTTGAGGCACCAAATATTGGTGACATGGCCACACCCTGGTTGGAGCAAGTATTGGCTACAACCACACACCGTTAGTGTCCCAGTGGAACATGGGAACCTGGAGCCGTCTATGCGGCCAGATCCCTTCTCACCCCACCTTGGTTCCTGCAGCTGGAGAGGGTGCCCAAGTGGGTGAGGGGCTGCATCATGGCGGTACCTGGTGTGTGGGAGGGGCTGCTTTCCAAGTCCCGCCCCTCCCCAAGATAGTTCCTCCTTTCCCAGTGTCAAATCTTGCTGTTTTCAACAGGGGTGTCTTATTTCTCCTGGCATGGCCATGACCCCTGGGCACAGCCCCAGTATTCCTTCCTCAAGCCTAAATCCTCCTGCTCCTCGGTGCCTCCCCTTCTGAGCCTTGTCTGACCCACCCGCACGAATGTTCCCAAGTCCCCAGCCCCAGGTGTGGTACCCACTGTAGGGCTGATCCAAATGAACATCTGCTCCAGAGGTGTCCTGCCTCTGGCATCGATGATCCAAACCCATGGCATTTGGGACACACAGCTTGGTCCCAGGTGCACTGCCCCCGACCCTACTCCCACCCCCAGCAGCCTGACAGAGATCCTGAGCATTCTCAGCAAGACCAAGCCCTACCGTCCATGGACAGCCAGGGTCGAGTCTGTGTAGCTGTCCCCGCAAGCCGCACTCTCCAAACCACTTTCCCTGACACTCTTGCATTCACGCTTTGCACCAGGCTCAGAAGCATTGCATGCAGAAGAGCCAGATATACGGGTCCAAACCTGTCCGGCCATTTACAGTGGGTGCTTAGGTGAGTCACCTGGCATTTTTGTGCCTTTGTTACCTCAACGGTTACAAAGTGCTTAGCAGTCGCCGGACCATCGAGGGGTTTTGTCATGAATCGGCTTCCATAGGACAGTTGGAGCAGCACCCACATGTGGATGTGTCGACATCGCCAGGGTGGTGCGGACCCACCCAGGGCCCCTTACAACCGTGTCTTCGCCGTGGTAGCTGCTGCTACAAATTCAGGGCCCTAGGTTTGTCTTGGCTGACTTGGTTCCATTTTCAATTGAAAATGGAGTTTGGACAGTCTTCAGCCTGACTCGGTCTGCACCCTGGACCCCAGCCAGTGAGTTCTGAGTAACTCAGACAGGGTGGGGTCACCAGGATTTGGTTATTGGATTTTTTTCTTCCCCTGCGGTTTTGGCCAGCCTGCGGCATGACAGGCAGCGACACTGTCTAAGGCTGGACTTTCCGGGACAGGATTCGGGTCACTCTGGGCATCAGCTGGATAGGGCTGGCACAGCCAGCAGCTGGGGTCGGGAGCTGCCTTCTTTGACCTGGACACCCCCTCCCCATCGTCTGCAGCCCCTGGGCAGTGCCCGGCTCCAGTGGCTGTGGCTCCATTATCTAAAGGACATACACCACTGTGTCTGTGGGTCAGGGCTGGGCGTCCCTGGCCACAGACCCCTCCTCCAGCCAGCAGCTCACCCACCTGAGCTCTGGGGGCGTGGAGAGAGGAGCCCACCTAGCAATGTCCTGGCTCCAGCTGTTTCCACCGTTTGTCCTCTCCCTCCGGCTCAGGTTTGGTTAGCTGGGCTCGTGCGCCTGGTTCCTGCCTGTTCCCCAGTCCCCTCAAGGGTGCTCCCTCAGACCCGGCTCCCAATGTGGAGGCGTCTTCCTAACCAAGTCGCTGGGGTGCCTGGCACATCCTATTCCCAGTGCATTCCATGCGACTCCAAGTCTGGCAAAGTAGAAATTTCTGGAAACCTAGCATCCAATTGAAGAGAGAACGAATGGCTTGGAACGTACACTTTGCACATGCCTGTGTGTGTATGTGTTGAGGTCTTTTATTCATTCACTTAAAAGTTTGTGTCCAGGGTAAGAAGGCCCTAGCCAGGCCAGCCCAGAGCCCTAAATTGAGAGAACATGGAGACCAGGCTGACTTCCACGTCGTCAGAGAGCAGACGCCTCCCTGCCGAGCCGCCTTAGGGATCCTCGTCAGGGTAGGGACACGGCTGTCCCTGGAGGGTCACGACCCTGAGTGTGATCGGTGACATAGGCAGCACACCCCCTTCCCAGGGCTTCCTGAGGCTTTGTGCCACGCCGGGCTGTTAGCATTGGGTGCAAACAGAGTCCTTAACTCTGCACGGAGTTGCCAGACGATTTATCCTATTGGCACCAAGCCTGGAACTATAATCAGATCTTGACTTCTTCAAAGCCTCCTTGCCTTGGTTTTGGCAAATCACAAATAAATATCGAGGGCAATTACCTTCCTTTATTCTCTGATGTATGAAGTGGGGGGGGGGGGTCACCCATTAATTCCAGAGCCGTCTCATTTCATTCGGAAGGCATTCGCCCATGGAACTTGTTAACTCAGTATCGACACGGTCCGTCTAGGTTTTGACTGAAAAGAGAGTTCTTACGCTCTGGGTTAATATTTTCCTCTCTTTAAGAAGCCGTGGGCCATGCCAGATACTCCTGACAAAAACGTCTGTTTTCTTCCCATTACTGGACACATCATTTGTGTGGGTCAATATACATGCTATGCCCAAGAGATCCTCCAGGGGGCAGCAAACAACCACCTCTGAGTGGTTGTCTTAGGTTGGGAGGGGGCGTGGCTCTCTCACTGCCTCCTTGGGGGCGCGTCCAGGAGCAAGGTCAGAGACAGCCCTTCAGTCTTGAAGCTGTGAAAGTGACTAGACCTGTTAATGACTTAATTGAGGCGCTGGCTTTGAACATGAAAAGTGCTGCATAAGTGGGGTGTCCTGTTTCCATTCTGGGGAGCTCTTCACCAGGGTTCTTCCCGGTGATCTTCAAGTTCACGCAGGTTGGCTCAGACAGCCCATACCACACCGATGGTCCAAGGAGGAGTCTCCGAGAGGGATCTGCCAGCAAGCGTGTGCTTGGTCCCATGCTGCTCCCAACGCCGGAGCAGGGGCTCAGTCACACGGCTCGGATGCGGGCCCCGGGTGCTGGAGAATGAGCAGAGCGTGCTTCGGCAACTGAGACCGGAGCCCTCGTAGCTTCCGGGGCCTGGCTGGGCTAGAGGGTGCTGGTCACCAATCTGAGGGTCCCTCCAACATGTGGCCAGCCCTCCCTGGGCTGGGACACCACCCACACCACCCATTGTCCCTGAGAATGAGGACGAGGAGCCGGGGGAGTCGCCTACACAGAAGGAACGCTCAGGTGCTACGGAGCACGGGTGGAACGTGGAATGGTGTTCCAGCTTCTGTCCTGCATGATCTCCCTGCAGCTCCGTGGAGAGAGACTGAGGATGGGGGGGGGGTCTTCCTCTGTGGCCCGGCCCAGGGTCTTAGTCCTCGTGGTCACAGAATTAAAGGCTGACCAGGGGGAGTCACGGCATCACAGGCCGTTCTTGCAGAGTCCTCCTGTGCATCTTGAGCGAGGGACCGAGGAATCACGGCAGGATCTAAGAGGAGTCACGGGGAAGGCCTCGGGGAGCAGGAGCAGCCCCCGGGCCCTGCGCTCCGTTAGCTGCTGCTCTACCGTGGCTCTGATGAGTCCGCTTCATTACGTTGTCTAAGATGCGGTACAACTTCATTAGCTGTATCAGTTTGACCTCAAGAGCAAGACCCTGACTTACCACCCTTTAAAAACCAAGGAACAGCGCTGGCATTGTAGTGCTGCGGGTTGAGCCGCCCCCTGCCTGGTGAGCACCAGTCTAGCCCCGGCTGCTCCACTTCCAATCCAGCTTCCCGCTAATTCTCCTGGCAAAGCACCGGAAGATGGCCTAAGTGTTTGGGTCCCTGCCACCCACACAGGAGACCTGGATGGAATTCCAGGCTGCTGGCTTCTGCCTGGCCCAGCCCTGGCTATTGTGGTCATGTGGGGAGTAACCAGCAGATGGAAGATCTCTCCCTCTCTCTCAACTCTGCCTTTCTAATAAAATAAATATTTTGTTTTAAAGATAAGCTTATATTTGAAAAAATTTAAAAGTCCAGGAAACACTGAACAGAGTGCTTGGCAGAGAGTATGTCTCCCATCTTGTTAAATATGTATTTCCTTCCTTTTTAATGGATGCCTAATGTTTCCTGTCTCACATGTGTGGCTAAAGTTGTTCTACTCATGCCCTGTTGTTCAACATGTGGGTGCTTCTGAGGATTTTGCTGTTAGAACCAATGATCTAAGGGCCAATGTGTGGCTCACTGGGATAAGCCACTGCCACAACACCGACATCTCAAATGAACACTGGTTCAAGTCCTGGCTGCTCCACCTCCAATCAAGCTCCCTGACTATACTCCTAGGAAAGCAGTGGAAGACGGCCCAGGTACGTGGGGCTTCTGTCACCCATGTGGGAGACGTGGCCAAATGGGGAGTGAACCAGCAGATGGACAAGCTCTCTCTCCTCCCCAACGTTTCAAATAAATAAAGACAATCTTTTTAAAAAATGAATGAATGAAATGATAAATAGCCTTGAGAAAGAACTTTTGTACTTCTGCAGAATTATTGCCCTAGCATAGATTTCTACAAGATGCTGGTTTTTTAAAAAAATAATTTATTGACTGATTGATTTGAGAGGAAGAGAGGGACGGAGAGATCACTGTGTCCTGGTTCATTCTCGAAATGTCCACAAAGACTTGGGCTGGGCTGGGACCAAAGCCAGAATCTGGAGGCCAAGTATCCGATCCAGCTCCCCAGCATGGGTGGTGGAACCATCACTGCTGTCTTCCAGGGTGTGCATTAGGCGGGAGCCGGAATCAGTGCCCAGGAGTGGAACCCAGGCACGACCATGTAGGGCGCAGGTTCCTAACGGGAATTTTAACCCCAAGGCCGGACACCCGCCCCAAAGGTGTTGTGTTTGGCTGGTGCTGCAGCTCACTTGGCTAATCCTCCGCCTGTGGGGGCGGCACCCCGGGTTCTAGTCCTGGTTGGGGCACTGGATTCTGTCCTGGCTGCTCCTCTTCCAGTCCAGCTCTCTGCTGTAGCCCGGGAGTGCAGTGGAGGATGGCCCAGGTCCTTGGGCCCTGTACCCGTATGGGAGACCAGGAGGAAGCACCTGGCTTCTGGCTTCAGAATGGTGCAGCACGCTGGCCATAGCAGCCGTTTAGGGGGTGAACCAATGGAAGGAAGACCTTTCTCTCTGTCTCTCCCACTGTCTAACTCTGCCTGTCAAAAACAAAAACAAACAAACAAACAAAAAACAAAGGTGTCATGTTCCCTGGGCTCCAGCGCTCTGCTGCTGTGTCGTACCAGGCGTCTCCCCTGTCTGTGAGAAATAAGATCACCACACTCAGTGTTGTTTACTCATAAAACATTTTCCTGTTTTACAGCAGAAAACGAACATCTCATTGCTATTTTTTTAGAAAATTCACGTAAATAAGATGTACTCATCTTAAAGGTACATACGACGTTTAAGCATAGAAACGCCCATGTAACCATCATCCAGATGAAAATGTCAGCCACACCCATCCATCAGTGTCTTGTATCAGCAAATTCTCCCTTCTCAAAAGTCTCCACTATTCTCCACCTTGCACCTTAGAAAAGTTCTGCATGTTCTTGACCCTCAGATGAACCGAAACATACAGTATATGCCCTTTTTTTAAAAAGATGTATTTATTTGAGAGGCAGAGTTACAGACAGAGAGAGGGAAAGACAGAGAGAGAGAGGTCTTAGTATCTACTCTCTCATGTCTGCCATCTGTCACTCTGCTGTCTGGAAGTCCTCCATGTTGGCGTGTAGATAAACCACAAGCTCCAAATCCATCCTTCCTCGGAGGGTATTTTGTTGGTTTCATTTTGGGCCCTCATGGATGTTCTTATTCTGTCTTTGTCAGATGTGAGCACTCGTGTCCATGCCTGTGTGCCCAGGAGTGGCGGTGCTGGTCACACAGTATCATTGGATATTTCAAAGTATTTCTCCTAAGTGGTGGTATCAGCTTAACCCTCCCACCGGAAGTGTGCCACAGTTCCAGTTGTTCGGTATCCAGCCAACACATAGTATTTTTTTCATATTTGTTTTACAAAAATGTACTTCATGTTTGAAAGGCAGAGTGACAGAGAGAGAGAGAGAGAGGGAGAGAGAGAGAGGGTGAGAAAGAGAGAGAGAGAGAGAGAAAGATCTTCCATCTGCTGGTTGATTCTCCAAATGGTCACAACCACCAGGGCTAGGCCTGGCTGAAGCCAGGACCCAGGGGCTCCATCTGGTCTCCCACAAGGGTACAGGGGCCCACGTGCTTAGACCGTCTTCTGCCGCCTCCCCAGGTGCACTAGCAGGGTGCTGGATCGGAAGCCGGGACTCGAACGCGGGCTCTGGTATGGGATGCAAGTGTCACCAGCTGCAGCTTAACCTGCTGTACCATGATGTGATATTTTCACTTCTTTAAATTTCAGAGATTTTGATTCTTTCGGTCGGTATTTTAATTCTTACTGGCGAGGCTGAAGCTCTCTCCATGTGTTGACTGTTTCAGTCTCTGCTTTTATGAGTTGCTTGTTCACAGCCTTCTTCCTTTCTTTTGCCTTGGGGATTTTTTTATTTCTTGACTGATTGTAAGAGTTCGTTGAATTTCCTTATAACACTTGGTTATACATGCCCCTGATACTTGTATGCTTTTGTGTCGATTAAATACTGCTGAATGCTTACGAGTAAGTACTGAACCCTTACCAGGGACGTTTTTTGCCAAGGCTTTTACATATAATCTCATCAGTCCATATACTTTATAGCACAAAGTAGAACTAACACAGAGAGAGGTTAAAGAACTTCACTGCTAATAAGTGTGGAGGTGAGTTCGCCCCCAGCAGCTGGACACCAGGGCTCAAAGACAGCCACGAAACCGTATCATCTCCTAGGTTTGCCACTTGGCCATTTATTTTCAAGGTTGCTGGCGTGTATGGCGGAGTCTTCCTTCACAGTCATTTGGAATGACGCTCATTATGGCACACGGCTGATGTCCGTGTTTAAAGGTGCTTTGTGTGCCCCATGTGACTTTCACCGGGTGTGGATGTGCTGTGGACAAGATTCCTGATGCCACTGGGCAGTGCGCAGAGGGCAGAGACCTGCTGGGCCATCACCCGCCGGTCCTCAGCTGGTTCCTGGGCTTGCACCCCAAAGCCTAGGGTTGCGTCTCCAGCCTTACTCCCCCGCACCTCCTTCTCGGCACCCTGCAGCTCCAGATGCCAGCTTCCCGCCCAGGCAGACTAAGGAGTCAGTGGGGACGGCTCAAGTGAATGGCTCTTATCGCCCACGGGAGAGACCTGGCTTGAGTTCCTGGTTCCCACTTGCAGCCTTGCCCCAGCTGTTTCTGGCATTTGGGAAGTGACTTTGTCTCCCACCCATAGCTTGGGTCTGGGGGGCTTTGCTAGCTCAGCTCTGTAAGACGTGTGAAGCTAAGGTGGCATCAGAGATGAGGGTGTGATTAATCTTTCCAGCATCCTCTTCTACTGCCCTGGACATGTGTATTTCTACTTTTGGGAAGTGATCCCGAAACAATATTAGTAGGTACCACTTTCCTGTTCATGCTCATACATCACCTTTAACACATCATTTTATCCTCAAGACATCATTGGGAGGGAGGTGTCATTGCTATGCCCATTTCACAGATGAGGGCACTAAGGCCTGGAGGTATCAAATGTTCTGCCCAAGGCCCCACACCTAGCAATGGAGCCGTAGGCAGGGGGCTGGTGAGTGACTCTGCTCCGAGCAGCTCTCCAGCCTGCCTTTCGGCACTGAGGAAGACAAATCCTGCCCAGGCAGCAAAGGTAACGTGACAATGGCTGAGCTGAAAAGCTACTGGGGGCAGGCATTTGGCCTAGCAGCTAAGATGCTCTCTCGAAGCGCGTGGTTCAATCCTTGGTCTTGGCTCCTGACTTCGGCTTCCTGCCCAGACAGACTCGGAGGTGGTGGTGATGGCTCAAGTGATTGGGAGACCTGGACTGAGATCCCAGCTCCTGGTTTCACCCCTGGCCCAGCTCTGTCCATTTTTGGGCATTTGGGGAGTGAGCCAGCAGGTAGGAGTGCCTTCTGTCAATCTGTCTCCCAAAAGAATCAAACAAAAAAGCAATGAAAAGCTGCCAGAGTTCGCTACGGCTTTCCCTCTTGGCTTCCTTTCTTCCCACCTGTATCTCCCTTGTCCCTTGCAATAGCCAGCATTCCTGCTGGATGCATCTTCCAGCACTGCTCCAACAAATGGCCACAAACAGCAGGAGTTTACGGTCTTTTAGTGCGGGAGGCCAGGTGAGGCGTCAGGGCTGGTCTTTTCCCATTCCCGCCTCTTCCTGGCACTTGGTGGCCGCTGGCGACCTTGGCTTGGGGCTTTATCCCTGCATCCTCTGCTTCTGTCTTCACACCACCTTCTCTCTGTGTCTGCCGCGACTCTCCCTCGCCATTCTCTCCTCACAACTGTGCCAGTCATTGCACAGAGGGTCCGCCCGAGACCCAGGCTGATAGATCATCATAATCAACCTGGGAAATCCTCATGTCCGTATAAGGTCACATGCACGTGTCCTGGGTCTGAGGAGTTGAACGTGACTTTTGTGGGAGGCCTGATGCTCCCACCTCACTTCCTGGGGTAGGACGCCTTAGCACCCACGTGCAGGCTGTCCCATGTAACGCTCCCTCTTTGCGTTTCATAGTCTTATCCCCCCCCCCTTCATTTTCCTCTTCCCTGTGACATTTCTCCACCACCTCTGGTGTGGATTTTTGTGTGTGCCTCAGGGTTGGTAGGTGGCCTTCTTGGCAAACTGCTACCAGGTCCTCCTGCTAGGTGGATCCTAGGAGGACAAAGCAGCAAACGTGGGAAAATGTATATTCATGATGACATCATGTAGCACACACACACATACATACAAACACACACACGCACGCACACAGACACACAGCACAGCAAACACACACGCAAACAAGACTGGCCATGGAATGCCTGCTTATCTCTAAGGGATGCCCTCTGTCATGCTCTACTCTGTCTTGTTTGGTTCCACTGTGTTCTGGGTTGCATGAGACTTAGCTCACTGGACAGAGGCAGATGATTGAACGCCAGAGTCTCACATCAGCAGCCAATGGAGCATTGGTAATGGTTGGTGGATTATGGTGGAGAACCAATCTGAAGATGGGGCCAGGAAGTGGGACTGGTGGGAGCTCTTTAGGTCACTGGGGGCTGCCCACAGAAGGTGGCTCTTGTGAGAACCTTGGTGATTGGAACAGAGTTTGGCCCAGCTCCTCTCTACTTCCTGGCTTACCACATGCTGGTTCCTCTGCACCTGCCCCGCCGTGGCCAGCCCCCACCACACACCAGACTAGTGGGGCCGCCCCATCAGTCACTGGGAACCTGCAACTCTCAGCCAGAATAACACTTCACCTTCCCAAGAGGCTCTTGCCAAGTATTTCAGTTAAAATAACAAAATGGGGATTAATACACACTTCATCAAAATGAACGCTAGGAGTGGTGTTTGGTGTAGTGGATCCGATGCCCGGTTTCAGTCTCAGCCTTTCTGCAGCTTCCTGCTTTCTGCTAATGCGTGACCTGGGAAGCAATGCTGATGGCTCAAGTGTGTGGGTCCCTGCTGCCCATGGGGGAGACCCAGATGGAGTTCCTGGCTTCTGGCTTTGGCCTGGCCCAGCCCTGGCTCTTGTAGGTATCTGAGGAGTGAACTAGTAGAAGAAAGTTCTTTCTCTCTCTCTCCTTCTCTTTCTGTCAGTCTGCCTTTCAACATAAAAGAAAGAAAGGAAGAAAATTTGAAAAGTGAATGCTGTACATCTCACCATTTTAATTGGTGGTTCCTTAGTGGGCCATGGCCACGCTTGTACTTAGATGGAAAACCCACGTCCTTAGTTGGATCGCTGCCTCCTGCCACTCACCCCGACCATTGCCCCAGCTTCCTTGGTAACCCAGCTCCCAGTGGCACCTGATGTCCTATATCTTTTCTCTGCAGGGCCCTGTCTGTGCCTGTCCCTACCTCTCCCTCCCCACCTGTCCACAAGCTGTTCAACCCCTGCCACTTTCCAGAAACATCTCTGCCCACGATCCCCTTCCTTGGTGTCGGCCCCAGCCACCTGGCATCTAGAGTAGGAGTGTGGGTTCTGATCCCACAGGGCGTAATTCAGCTACAGCCCACACCCTGGGGTTTGTTTCCCGGTTTGAGCCATCGGAGACTTCGTGGCACAGGGAAGGGCGTTCTCTTAGGCGCACAGAGCACCCTCGAGCCAGCAGCAGTGGGGACCGGGAGTGTTTCCCTAGCTAGTTGGAACCATGAACCAACGTTCCTGCTGAGATCAATGCCATTCAGGCAGGGTGTACCTGAAAACTACTTTGAGTGCTGGGCTTGAAATACACAGTGGCATCGCTTAGTACGAGCTGGCCAAGCAACCTGCCTCCTACTCAGAATATTGTTATGGGACAAATGCGTGACCTTATGCACAAGTCCTAGCCCCTGCTGCGCAGACTGCTTCCTGGTGCTGCCCATCCCTGGGTGGACACCTGCCTGTCTCCCCACCTTTCTGCGTGGGCGTGTCTTATCCCCTCGAGCCCACTGGACCCTCCTCTTGCTGTGGGGCTCACGGAGATGCCTCATGCAAGGTAATCTTTCCAAACTCAGCCTGGGCTGCACCCCGGGCTCTGGCAGCTCAGCTGTGTCAGCTCCGTCTTTATCTTGGCTCATCCCAGCATGAGCGGGTCCCCGTGTGTTGTTTGCAGAACCTTACAAGCTACTTACCAGGAAAGAGAAAAAAGAAAGCTACGAGAAAAGGAGACGCAACCTAAGAGGTGGCAGTGTGTACATAGAATTGACGGCTGTGGGAGCATGGGGCTGGTGGCTGGGCATGGTTGTGCAGGAGCCGAGCAGAGGGGCTCCTGGGAGAGCCATGGGAGCTTCTTGTGTCTCTGGATGGCTGCAAAGGCAAAGAAACCTCACTCAGAGAATCATAATTCCCGCCTTCCCAATCTGAGAACAGCTGCAATGCAAAGCCTTTGGTTCAGAGAAGGTTTAGAATCAACACTTCTGACCATGGTTGCATGTTGGCACTGCCCCAAAGCGTCTAGAAACTCCGCCGACAACCAAGCTACAGCCTTGGAATCGTTGGGCTGTTACCAGCTGCTGGCATTTTGTGAGGCTTTCCAGGTTACTCATGTGTATGGCCAAGGTCAAGAGGAGATGCTATAGCCACAGATGGGGAGCAGACCCTAGGACCCTCCTGGGGCACTGGGCAGGCATGCCTCTTTGGCTGTGTAGACAGAGTCACAGATAGGGCAAATCTACGGTACGGGGTGACCCACGGCCTCCATGGCAAAGGAATACAGGTTTGCCTTCTGCGGTGCAGTGAGCATTAATTAAGACGGTTACAATGTTGGTGATAAAATCAAGATGCCTTGGGAAGTGTTTCAAACAAATGCCTCACCCACATCAGCACCTGTAGACCCGTGCCTGCCAATTTTCACCCCTCCACATGAGGGCGCCATGCACATGGGGCCTTGGAGGGGGAGGTTCTTCTGACATTAGGCAGCACCCACGGAGGGTGGGGAGATCTGAGAGAAGTTCAAGGCTGGAGTCCTGACTGCCCTGTGACCCCCATCTCCTCTGTCACTTCTGTGTGCCCGTTCCCAAGGCTTCAGGGAGGCACGATGGTGATTTGCTGGAGAAGGCTGTCCAGGGAAAAGTGAGTGTGACTGGGGGTCACTGTGGTCCCCGCACCCTGCTCCCTGCCTAGGGGGTGACAAAGGGAAGAGATGGAGTTTCGAGGCTGCTCCTCTTGTGTTTAACGTCCTTGTCCAAACAAGTCCAGCTGAAGTAGTTTACTTTGCTTGTATATAAATAAGCAGGACAGCTCACAGCCCTGAGCCAAGTGGAAAGTCTTTGCAGACAAAAATATGGGAGGAGAGGGTATTTCTAAAGAACTATAATTTCTCCAGAATCGCTGAGGGTACTTTTCAGAAATCTCACCACAAAAGAGTGAGGGGTAAGCGAGTGATGGATGTGCTGATCAGCTTGATTTCCTCTTTCTGCATTTGTATACATACACCAGAACATCCCCGGCACCCCATCAGCACACCTAGAAGCTGCCAATTGGAATTTCTTTTTTTATTTATTTATTTATTTATTTATTTATTTATTTTTGACAGGCAGAGTGGACACTGAGAGAGAGAGACAGAGAGAAAGGTCTTCCTTTTGCCGTTGGTTCACCCTCCAATGGCTGCTGCGGCTGGCACACCGCGCTGATCCAAAGCCAGGAGCCAGGTGCTTCTCCTGGTCTCCCATGGGGTGCAGGGCCCAAGCACTTGGGCCATCCTCCACTGCACTCCCGGGCCACAGCAGAGAGCTGGCCTGGAAGAGGAGCAACTGGGACAGAATCCGGCACCCCGACCGGGACTAGAACCCAGTGTGCCGGCACCGCAGGTGGAAGATTAGCCAGGGATCCTGCTATCACATTATGGATCTGAATTTTATTGATTTGAAACATGCAGATATTTAAACTTGGCCAACCAACTCTTCCTGAAAAGAAATGCTCAAAATTATTCTTTGCTATGCACAAGACACTGAGTACAGAATCTGGAAGCATAGGGCCACAGGGCCAAACTCCAGATGGGCAAATGATTAGCTGGGAGAGGCTGGAGAAGCCAGAGGCTCGCGTGCCTCTGCAGTGAGCGGGAGTGAGACTCTGGCTCGCCGTGCGGCTTCATCACGTGCGTAGTCTTCCTGCTGACTTCAGTCCCCTCCTGCCCCACCCTTTCTTAAACCACATCTTTCTGTAGCTTTCCCTTCCTGGCTTAGCAATTGTTTATGGACAGTTTATTGAGAGAGCGCCTGAAATTTACAACTGGTAGGAACCACACTTAGAGCTAGCAGGGCCGAGGGATGGTGCTTATTAACGTGGGCCTCACCGCCAGAATCAGGACATGTGCACATGTATGAGATGTGTGCGGGCATCGGTGCATGTGTGTGGACAGCACATGAAAGTATACAATATATGTGAATGTAGAGTCATGTGCCACATTGTGACATTGTAGTCATTGGGAGGGCTGATACACAATGATCCACATCCTGGTAACATTGTAGTCACTGTAGGGTCTGTAAGTAATCACAATCACAGGTTTTTCAGAATATATCCTTGTGACTGTGTCTTGTATGTTGAAGAAATACATGATATATACACAGAAATATGTGATATGTATGACACACACATGCATATGTTACATGACATATATAATGGAAATACGTGATATATCCATATGTAATACATGACATAATGATGTGATATATGTAACACTGACATGTATAACATATGACCTATACACTAAAATGAATGATATGTACACACATATAGCACATGATATATAGACATAATATATGTGACTCGTGCGTATGCAATGCATGATTTATACATGCATAATATATGCTATATGGTATGTACATATATAATACATGATACATACTTGAAAATACATGACTTATGCAGGAAAACTTAATACACACATAATTGTATATCTATGTACATATATGTGAACACACCCACACACAATATGTACACATTTATATGCATATGAGGGTACTGCAAAAGTTCATGGAAAATGGAAGTAAAAGATAAGCTTATTTTGGTACAACCATTTTTAATTCTTTGCATAGATTTTTCATAATTCACAATTTCCATGAACTTTTGGAACCTTTGTGTGTGTGTCTCTGTGTGCATGTGTGTGTGTATGTATGTTTGTGTGTGTGTGTCCCACTTCCTGTACCTCCTGACTCAGCAGGTTCCAGATGAGGCTCAGGATCTGTACCTGGAGAGCTTCCTGTGGGATTCTGACTGTCCCCAGTTTGGGAGATGAGCCCTCCCCTCACTGTTCACCCACGAAGGGACAGAATCCCAGAGAACCTGCCACTTGGCTAAGGTCACTCAGCCGCTTAGAGGGGAAGTTGAAAACGGAGCCCGGCTTGCCTGGTGCTGGCTCAGTGTGGATTATAAAAAGTCACGCTATCCATGCATTTACTACCTGCTCATAATTGAGCTCTACAATTACTGTTTTGTGGATATCTAGCTCCAGTCAGACTAGTTGGCTCTGCTGTTTTCCCAAGCCGCTCCTTGAGCTATCAGAGCAAACACTGCATGTGGAGGGTCCAGAACCTCTCCAAGGCACCTGCCGGGGCCGCTCCCTGCTTCCTCAAGGCAGGTGCATCCTCACAGGGCGCGTCTTTCTCCTGGGTGAAGGCGGTTCCTGAGGATGCTCTGTGTTCCAACCATGCTCCGACAGTCAAGGTCAAATGGCAATGGTTTTAAGCAGAGAAGTAGCAATCAAACATTGTCTGTAAAGGACTGTCTGGTGCCAAGTGGAGACAGACTGTCAGGAAACAAGACGGACTGACAGGTGGGAGGTCAGAGGAGCAGCTATTTCGACACCCTGGCCGTTTCCTGTTTCAATAGCTTCTGTCAAGGGCAAGGGTCTACCAACTGTAGCCTGAGGGCCTAGCCTGGCTTCCATGGCGGGGTGGGGTGGGGTGTCATCATATGATGTGATCACACAAGTCACTAACCTGAACCCCAGTAAGTGAAATGTTGACTCAATCTACAGAAGAATTCCACTCCTCTGTTCTCCTTAGCTGATCTGTATTAAAAGTAAGTTTTCAGGAGTTGTGGCTTAACAGGTTATGCCTCTACCTGTGAAGCCAACATCCCATATGGCACCTGTTGGTGTCCCGGCTACTCCACTTCTGATCCAGCTGCCTGTTAATGTGCCTGCAAAAGCAGGGGAGCATGGCCCAAATGCTTGGTCCCCTGCACCCATGTGGGAGAACTAGAAGAAGCTTCTGGCTCCTGCTTCAGTCTGGCCCAGCCCTGGTCATTGTGGTCATTTCAGGGAGTGAACTAGTAGCTGGAAGATCTCTCTGTATCTATCTCTCTCTGTTACTTTGTCATTCAAATAAATAAATCTTTTTTAAAAAAAGTATTCATTGTTAATATTGTTATGTTTTTTTAAAAAAATATTTATTTGAAAATCAGAGTGACACACATACACACACATACAGAGAAAGAGAGAGCGAGAGGGAGAGAAAGAGAGAGAGAGAGAGAGAGCACGCAAAAAAGATAAAGGGAGATTTCCTCCACTGGTTCACTCCTGCCAGGCCGAAACCAGGAGCTGGAACTCCATCCAGGTCTCCCGCATGGATGTCAGGGGACCAAGCCCTTGGGCCATCTTCTGCTGCTTGCCCAGTCCCATCAGCAGGGAGCTGGATTGGAAGTGGAGATGGCTGGGATTCTAAACAGCACTCCCACATGGGATGCCAGTGTCACAAGTGACAACTTAACCCACTGTGCATCCATGAAATGTGCAAATACCTTTCACTCTTGTTACAGAAATAACTGCTTAATATCCTTGGTTTGGCCTCCAATGCCTAAAATCCTCACTCTCAGGCTCATCACAGAAAGCGTCTCCCGACTGCTGGCCTTGGCGTTGGCATTGGCGTGCAGAAGGGTGGCTTCAGATATGTGTTGGAGGTTAGAACCAGTGGCACGTGCATGTGGGACACTGACTGAGGGGACACAGGCTACCTGATGCCTAAGATCCTGGCTAAGACTTCGAAGGTCCTGCGGCTCAGCACTCCCACAGCCACAAAGCAACCCTCCCCTTAGGCCTCTGTGGGATGGGTCTGCTGGGTTCCTGCCATGCCTTGGCGGGGTCCAGGGTCTCGTGTGCCAGCGGCCTGCTGACCAGATGACGCAGTGCCTGTGCAGATCCTGGACACTCCGTGGTATAGCCCGTAAACAACGCTGCATTTATCCATCAGTTATTATCCTTGTCAGGTTTCCAGCCACCTCTCCACCTTCCATACAACCAACAGGCTGGCTCACGGCTGGCACAGAGCGCGAACGGCTCGAAAATTTAATCAGGTTTGGGTAACAGGTAAGGACTGGTTCCCAGGCTAGGGGAAAAACACAGCAAATATTTTGGAATAAGCCATGTGTGCTGTATCTTGCTGGAGCTTGCACGCTCTTTGGAGGCTCCCAGACGGCTCTTAATTAATTGCTGGAGCCAAGTGGGGCAATCTTGTGAACGCTGTTGCTTTTGCTAATCTGATCCAGCCGTGCACAGGGGAGGGGGAGGAGCTGGCCCTGGATTTGGGGAATGAATGGTGCAGGCTGGGGTGTGGGAAGGGCAGTGGCCCGGCCCAGGTGGCTGGGACAAAGCTTAGAAGGGCCAATCCATTGGCCAAGCAAATGGATGGACCCCCTTTCTCAGCAGTGAAAGGTGTTTCCTTAACTCCCTGGTCTGGGAAGGAGGGAGCTGGAATCAAATCCTCGCTCTGCCGTAAGTAGCCCAGAGACCAGGGCTGGATAGTCCCTTGGTTCTTCACCATCTCACCTGAAGGTGGGCTTGTTGTGGGACTCAGGTGAGACGAGGCACGCTCGTTACATGTGAGGGTCCATGACCAGGGGATGAGGCATGCAGGCAGCTAGAGGCAGTGCCCAGAGGTCTAGGTGGGCACATGTTTCCCGAGGAGCAGAGCAAGCCCCAGGCATGGGGGGAGGGGTGCGGGGGATGCATGTGCTAGGGACCTTCTTCTTAACTCTTCCACCTGAGCACATGCAGCTGCTGGGGATTGGCTGAGCCGGGACGTGGAAGGAAAAGTCCTCGCCTATGAAGCCATAGGCGCCCAGCGGCTGCAGAGACCTTCCACTTGACCCCGACCCCTCTCTGGAGCTCTGTTTTGTCATTGTTGCCCAACTTGGCCTGTGCTCTGGTTGCACGGGCCCCAGAGGTTCCCCGTCAGAACGTGCCTTCTCGGACCATCAGCGCTGGCTGGACCTTGGAGAGGGCGCATGGCCAGCTCCTCTGCCACTGCTTCCAGGTTCCATAGGCTCCTGGAGCCCTTGCTGCCAAGGGGATCCCTTACTCACCGGCTCCCACCTTTGCTCCTTTGTCCTCTTTGCTGAGACACATTCTCCCCATCGACTCTCCTTCCCAAAGGCTTGTACGAGCCCTAGGACGGGCCCAGCCCTCTTCCAGGCCCCAGGAGACCTCTGACATGTCCCCTGCCACACATGCTGTTTGCTGTTGTCCTACTCTTTGCTACCATGTCCACCCATCCTCAAGGCCTTGAGAACAGGCACAGGGTCTTAAAGTGGTATTGTGTCTATTTGGGAAGCACTGCCAGTTCCCAATACTCATTGAATGAGCTGATTTATTTCTTTATTTTTTATAGATTTTATTTATTTACTCGAGAGGTAGAGTTACAGACAGTAAGAGGGTGAGACAGAGAGAAAGGTCTTCCATCCCCAGGTTTACTCCCCAAATGGCCGCAAGGGGCAGAATTTAGCCCATCTGGAGCCAGGAGCTAGGAGCTTCTTCCCGGTTTCCCATGCGGGTGCAGGGGTCCCAGGAACTGGGTTATCTTCTAATGCTTTTCCAGGCCACAGCAGAGAGCTGAATTGGAAGTGGAGCAGCCAGGACTCGAACTGGTGCCCATATGGGATGCCAGCACTGCAGGTGAAGGATTAACCTACTTTGCCACAGCACCGGCCCCAAGCTGATGTCTTTATTTTGCAACTTAAGAACTGAGGCCCGCAGTGCGTTCTTGGTGAGGGTCAAGAATGTCGTGTCAGGGGCCAGTGCTGTGGCACAGCAGGTTAAACTGCCACCTGCGACCCCAGTTCAAGTCCCGGCTGCTCCACTTCCAATCTAGCTCCCTGCTAATGTGCCTGGAAAAGCAGTGGAGGGTGGCCCATGTGCTTGGGTCCCTGCCGCCTACATGGGAGACGTGGAAGAAGCTCCTGACTCCTGGCTTCAGTCTGGCCCTACCCTGGTGTTGCAGTTGATTTCTCAACAATGTTGCAGTGGATTCATTTCTGAGAGGAGCAGCGTGGTGGGGGCAAGAGGCACGGAGTCACCACACAGACCCCGGGAGTCGGGTGAAAGCAGGCTTGAGGTGAGCAGCCTGCAGAATCGTTTATTACAGTTGGAACCACATCGTATATAGCCAAGACCAGCCAATCTGGTCAAGGGGCGGTCTATGCCCCAACCAATCACAGCCTATTGTCAGGCAGACTCTGTTGCCAGGTGGGTTTCAAAGCCATTCCTGAGTAACTGACACTCGCTTGCCAGTGGCCACCTTGGCATGGCCTTCTCATTCCACCACACCCTGGCTGTTGCAGCCATTTGGAGAGTGAACCAGTGGATGGGAGACCTCTCTCTCTGTTCTCCCTCTCTCTGTAACTCTGCCTTTGAAATAAATAAATAAATCTTTTTTTTTTAAAAAAAAAAAGAATGTCACATTAATGATTCAAGGTGATCAGAATTGGTCAGTCAGCAAACACCCCTCCCAGACCTGGATGCAGAAGTACAGGTGGAGAGGTATACATTTTGGGCAATTCTCACAATCAGGTGAGCAGAAATGCGAATGCCTTTCCCCTCTTATCTGTCAATAGATCCCACAATCACATAACTTAAAAGTCAGAGTATAGACAGCTTACTATGTAAGACATTTTGCTCCCACCGTGTTAGTTTCTTGTGAGTCTTATAAAATATGACCAATTGTGAATATATATTCTTATTTATCCTTTTTCATAAAAGGTATCATATCAAACACATTATTTGCACCTTATTTTTTAAAGATTTATTTATTTATTTGAAAGTCAGAATTACACAGAGAGAGGAGAGACAGAGAGAGAGAGAGGTCTTCCATGCGCTGGTTTACTCCTCAGTTGTCTGGAGCTGGGCGAATCCAAAGCCAGGAGCCAGGAGCTCCTTCCGGGTCTCCCAAGTGGGTGCAGGAGCCTAAGGCTCTGGGCCATCTTCCACTGCTTTCCCAGGCCACAGCAGAGAGCTGGATCAGAAGCAGAACAGCCGGGACTCGAACCAGTGCCCATATGGGATGCCAGCACTGCAAGCGGCGGCTTTACCTGCTACACCACAGTGCCTGCCCCTGCACCTTATTTTCTTCCCACATTATTGTGTAGAGAGAGCTGCCTGTTTCTTTCATAGTTGAACAATGGTCCAGTACTGCTGGTGCCTCCTGGTGATGGGCACTTGGCTATTTCTAGTCTTTATTCTAAGTGAAACGTGGGCGAATGGCCATGTGCGTATGTAACTGCATAGGGCAGCAGGAAGACTGTGCAGCAATGGAATCACTGGGCTAGAAGTAAAAGCGTGTGTAAGTATTACAGAGTCTCCTGATTGCCGTGCACGGGGTTGTGACTTCTGAGACTTGCACCAGCCCTGGTGACAGTGCCTATTGGCCACAGCCTCACCCACAGCAGTTCAATGCAGACCTGTTAGAGACCCGGCCACCTCATACTAGAGAAACAGTTGATTAAAGGTGAACTCACTCATTTTCCCTGAGTTTCTTGGATGCTTTAGGATGGAGCTCACAAGTTCAGGAGTCCCTGCCTTTCCTTTTCTTCCGGGGTGGCACCTGCCTAAAACCAGGGCATCTTGGGTAGAACGTGCTCAGGCCATCAATGTGTGGATCTGTCTCCTCTTCCTCCTTCTCATTGATCGCTTGGATCTCAGGAGCCCAGGGCTGGATTCATCTTCAGCTCATGCACGTCTCACCATACCCCCCCTTTTATTTCGTTAGTTTTATCCAATAATGGTTAAAGCAGCTACTTTACGAAATGCCTGTCGTCAGAGCTGAATGAAGCCAGCTGTGAGCCACCGTGGTGAGGAGAGATTTGTCAGCACCGACTAGTGCAACAGGGAGAAGTCCAGTGGGAGCTGACCCTAAGGGCAGAAGGGGCTGTGCCTTGCACAGGGAGGGTGAGGGAGCAGGGAGGGGCGGGTGAGAACGCAGGAGAGTCAGAGCAGTGACAAGTGACACAGGTTGACCAGTGTCACACAATCCAGCCAGCTGGCTCTGCTCGCCGGGAATAATGGAAGCTGGCTTCAGCATGACACTTTCTGGGTTTTCTTGGGCAGGCCCCTTGAGGACGTCATCCTAGGGATGTGGCCTTGAACTGGTAGAATCTGTGAGTGTTTGGTCAAGTCTTGGCAGGTCAAAGTTGAGGGCTAGTGCAGGAGAAAGCTCCTAGGAGCCTGGCTGGAGTTCGGTCTTTGCCGGGTGGTCCCACCAAGGTCACCAGTTCTCAGCCCCTGCCTCTGTCTCCTCACTGTCCTGTCTGTGTGGTCCGGGAGACACCCCTCTGGGGGGCAAGGACAGGTTCCCATGTCTCCAGGGCTCTCAGTCCTTCAAAAGGTCATAGAAAATGCATTAAAAGCAGGTTTATTTGGGTGCCCAGAAAATGGAAATCCATGCCCAGTGTGTTCATGCTACACTCTTTCCCCAGACCTTTGGAGGGAGCCTGGTCTCCCAGGGGGTCCTTTCTCAGTGCCACTGCTGGCTTCTCTGTGCAGCCACCTTTGGGGGCGGGCAGTGGAGGTGCAGCTCCGTGAGGCTCCAGGCACTGCTCGGAGGGGGCGGGCCCTGGAGTGCGGGCTCTGGTGCTGAGGGGAAGGGGAGCAGCGTTTTGGGATCTTGAGGCTGTTCAGCGGGGCTGGGGGCATGTGGGCTCCTTGGACATAGGCAGAACGTCCTTTACAAGCGGGCTGCTGGCTGTGGCTGGAAAGCTGTCTCCAGACCCACGGCCTCCCCCCACGAGTAGCTTCTTGTGCTGCATGTGTGACCCCGGGGCTTTAAATCACACCTCCAGGGTGGGTGCAACCTTTCACCCAGAGCTGGCAGATGAGGGGACCCCCGCTGTCTCCATGAGCCCCAACCCAATCAACATACTGTGTGTGAACCCTCCCGTCCAATGGGCACCCCCAGTAGGATGACCCAATGAAACAAATCAGCAATGCCTTAAAAACCTGGGACATTGGGGTCGGCGCCATGGCTCACTTGATTAATCCTCCACCTGCAGTGCCAGCATCCCATATGGGTGCTGGTTTGAGTCCCAGCTGTTCCTCTTCCAGTCCAGCTCTCTGCTGTGGCCTGGGAAGGCAGTGGAGGATGGCCCAAGTGCTTGGGACCCTGCACCCCCATGGGAGACCCTGAAGAAACTCCTGGCTCCTGGCTCCAGATGGGCTCAATTCCACCCATTGTGGCCATTTGGGGGAGTGAACCAGCTGAAGGAAGACCTTTCTCTCTGTCTCTCCCTCTCACTGTCTGTAACTCTACCTCTCAAATAAATAAAGAAAACCTTAAAAAAAAAAAAAAACAGGACCCTTCCTCAGAGCCAGTGTCCAGCTCAGGCATTCTGCCTGCTCTCTTCTGTCGCTTGCCACCCAAAAGTTTCTTTTCTGTCAAATAAGTTTCGGCCTCTTTGTAAATTGTTTCTTGGCTTTTTATTTCTACAGTAAGCTAAGGAAAAGAACCCACAAACTCGCTCCTGCCGCCTCCCTCCCCTCTGTGACTGGTAACAGATCTCAGGGATGTGACCACTGCCATCGTAACTACTTTCAAACTACTCACCTTGCCCGCAAAGCCAACATCTGGCTGTGGGAGTGAGCCAGCTCGCAGCCCACCTCTGGGCTAGCACCCAGGGCCGTCCTTGGTCGCACACAGCTCCGCCCCCTCGAGTTTTGGTCCCTGCTTTTTGAGCAGATCTTATCCCAGGAAAGAATTGTCTGGCCCTTGTGTGTGCTCTTTTCCACCCGACATGCCTGCTCTGGGCGTGGAGTTCTCTGGATTCCCTTCAAAAGTTCAGAAACTCCCTCTCTTGCACACTAAAACCTTTGTCCCCGCCTCAGTCCATTTTGCATTGCTATAATGACATATTTTCTAAAGAAAAGAAGTATGTGGGTCGGCATCATGCAGCAGGGGGTTAAGCCGCCATCTGAGATGGCTGCATGCCTTTTCAGAGCACGGGTTCGAGTCCCAGCTGCTCTGCTTCTGATCGAGCTCCCTGCTAATGCGCCTTGAAGAGCAGCAGAAGATGGCCCGAGTGCTTGAGTCCTGCAACTCACATGGGGCACCTGGATGGAGTTCCTGGCTCCTGGCCTCAGTAAGCCTCCACCCTGGCAGTTATGGCCTTATCGGGGAGTGAGCCAGCGGATGAACGATCTCTCTGTTTCTCTCTGTTTTTCTCTCTGTGTTTCTCTCTCTATTTCTCTCCCTCTCCCTCTCCCTCTCTCTCTCTCTCTCTCTCTGTTTCTCCTCTGTCACCCAGTCCAAATAGAATGGCATCAGCAAAGGGCGAGGGGTCCTCCTGGCCACATCACAACCTGGAGGCAGATGGGGCCAAGTACCTAAGATGGCCTTGCTGTATAGCAACCCACCCTCATAAGAACTAATCCAGCCCTGGCCAGCGCCACGGCTCAATAGGCTAATCCTCCCCCTGCGGCGCCAGCACACCAGAGTTCTAGTCCTGGTTGCCCCTCTTCCAGGCCAGCTCTCTGCTGTGGCCTGGGAGTGCAGTGGAGGATGGCCCAAGTGCTTGGGCCCTGCACCCCATGGGAGACCAGGAGAAGCACCTGGCTCCTGGCTTCGGATCAGCATGGTGTGCTGGCCACAGCTCACCGCCTTGGCGGCCATTGGAGGGTGAACCAACGGCAAAAAGGAAGACCTTTCTCTCTGTCTCTCTCACTGTCCACTCTGCCTGTCAAAAAAAAAAAAAGAAGAAGAAGAAGAAGAAGAAGAAGAACTAATCCAGCACTGCCAAAAAAATACCGTAATTCCTTCTAAGGGTGGCGCCCCACCCCCGTGACCTAGCCATCGTCCACTAAGCCCCGCCTCCTAAAGGTTCCAGACCTTTGGAACAGCATTACATGGGGGCCCAGGCCTGCAGCCGGTGAACCTCTGGGAAAATGGGAGCCCCACTTCTCTCTCCCTGGTAGATCCGAGCATGGGGAGCCTCAGCTGGAACGCTTATCAGCACAGTACCCAAGTACCAGTCTGCTCTATCACTCTAGCTGTCAAATACATTTTAAAAATTAAAAAAAAAACTTCTCAAAAAGAGGAAAATAGAGCAATCGCAATGGAGCGACCACCAAGTTGGCAAATGACTTCTCCATAGCAAAAGTGGAGCCTAGAAGATGACAACCTGGCCTCCTCAGAGTCCTGAAAGAAATACCTGCAGACGTAGAGCTTTTAACTCAGTGAGAAAATATCTCGAAATAAATTGCACTGGAGCCAGGGCTGTGGCATGGTGAGTTGAGCCGCTGCAGCCCATGAGGGTGCTGGTTTGAGTCCTGGCTGCTCCGCTTCCGATCAGGCTGCCTGCTGGTAGGCCTGGGAGGGCAGCAGAGGATGGCCCAGGTCCTTGGGCCTCTGCACCTGTGTGGGAGACCTGGAGGAGGCTCCTGGCTCCTGGTCTTGGCAGCCATTTGGGGAGTGGGGCGGCAGATGGAGGGTCTCTGTTCTGTCTCTCTCTAACTCTGTCTTTCAAATAAATAAATAGATCTTCAAAAAGAAAGAAACATAACTCCTGCACCTTTCACCTTTAAAACAAAGTGTTCCACCTTTAAAATAAAATCTATTTCTGACCAATAGAAACACAGATACCATCACCAAAAGTACTGCAAAACAGAACAATGAGAAAAGATGTGTTAGATGGAAAACATGGCCACACAGGACGCACCACGCAGGGAGCCATGAACAGCCAGCAAAGTGATACACACAGGCTTGAATAGGGCACAGCGTCCAGCCCATGCAGAGGGTTGGAGTTCAAATCCCAAGTCTTATGTTAATTTCTTCAAGAGGGTGGGAAAAGCCTATGGAGATTAGGAGGCTGGCCTGGTAGGAAGTCCTTAGGTCACCGAGGGCAAGTCCTAGGAAGGACTCATCTCTCTCATTAAATGACAGAGATTAAGAGAGTGGATTGTTACAGATGTGCTGTTAACACCCTGTTACACCAACAGAAGTTTCTTAGCTTCTCAGCAGGTTTGAGAAACAGAAAACGCCTTGAGGAGAAGACATAGGGTCATCTGTCAGTCTTACCTTAGCTCCCGCCCCTTTTCTACTTTGTCAACCAAACATTGGCTGCCTCAAGTTCTTGCTACTTTGTTTGATGCCTTCAAACACACACACACACACACACACACACACACGGACTTTGAAGCCTTTTAAAATTTTTTTTCCCAGGAAGCCTTGGTCTGGAACACAGCCTTCTGTCATTACTGGAGGCAGAAATTTGTCTGAGCCCACTTTCCCCACACGCAAATGCTCTGCTCTGCCCAGCTTCGGTGCTGGCAGGCTGAGAGAGCTGAGCAGGCCCGTGGACACCTGAATCATGGTGATGCCTTCAGGAGGCGCACCAGTTTCAGATGAGACCTTTGCTGTTTGAGTTCTTTATCCTCTGCACCCGTCCCTCCAGTTATTTATCCCATAGGCAGCTCCATCTGCACAAGGAAATCTGAAGCCGTCTAGAAGTTAGGATTTGAGGGCCAGCGTTGTGGTGTAGTGGGTAAAGCTGTGGCCTTCCACTCTGGCATCGCATAAGGGTGCCAGTTCCTGTCCTGGCAGCTCCACTTCTGATCCAGCTCTCTGCTGGGCCCCTGCACCCACGTGGGAGACTTGGTGAAACTCCTGGATCCTGGCTTTGGCCTGTCCCATTGTTCTCATCTGGGGAGTGAGCTGGCATGTGGAAGCTCTCTCTCTCTGTATCTCTTTCTCTCTCTCTCTCTGTCTCCCTCCCTCCCTCTCTTTCTCTCTCTCTGCCTCTCTCTGTAACTCTTTCAAATAAATAAATAAATCTTCTTCTTTAAAAACATAATTAAGTTAGGATTTGAACTTGATTTTGAAATTAAAAGTGTTACCACCCAAACACACGATATATGTGTAGGCACCATGACTATTAAGCTATTAAGCTGTTAACCTGTTCCCAGGCTGGACCTAATGCTGGAGCCATTCATTACACTTCAAGTTGTAGGGGCACCCAGAGAAAGGGTGTGCCGTGAGTCCTGTCTCTTTCCTGACTTTGGGATGCCCCCTTCAGTCAAGTGATCAATCAACTGTAATTCAGAGTTAAGGCACCTCCACAGTGGCCCACGTGACAGCCTGGGCCTGCACCCTTTTACACTGAGCCCCACCACACGGAGGTTGCACACATCGTCATTGTTGGAAATGGAGGAGGGATCTGAATTCAAGGCACTTCTTTACACCAACAGCAGGACTCTGGGTTGACACAGATGGGGAGACCCGAGTGGGTCATTCTGGAAGAACTGCCGCTCAATGGCAAAGTGCAGTATGTTTCAAAGTGACAAGCTCAAGAGCTGAAAATGACTTTGATCTTTAAGAGGCCCATAAACAGGGCAGTGCCCTTGCGAACCTGTACTTATGTATTCAAATATTGGGAGGAAATCCAAGCACAGGCTTAGGACCGCGGGAGCTTGCAGTTGAGACAAGAAGAGGCCAGGGAGGCGGGCAATTACATCAAACTTTTTACAGCACAAAGCGGCTTTCTTCCTTGCTTGTTAACCAATGAACTAGAATCTTGGTGAGGGCTCATTTTTTAAGTGGAGTTTGAACCAATCATTATGCAGATGTGAAGTATATGTGAAGAAAGAAAGAGGTGATTGAAGCCAAAAGAAAGAGTGTTTTGTTACTGATTTAAATTTGTGGTGGGTGCCATTCTCTTTTACTTTGATGAAGGGTCTCCAACTATCTCCTACCCATCTCTGCCACCCCCACACCCTTCTTGACCCTCTTTGGTACTGAAATCATTAACCACATCTGGAGGTTTCATCTGTGGACAAGATACTTTATGCTGTTTTTCATACAGCACCCAGAGGGGACTCATAAAGAACTGTGGGGACCTTGTGAGAGCTTAGAGGGTGCTGGTTGTTAAGAGACATTCAAGGGAAGTCAAATATCTGCACCAATACCCATGGAGTTTTACCTTCCTTCGACCCAAGGGACCCAATCCTAGAGAAGAGCTGTGTTCCGCTCTGCATGTAAGAACCATGGGCTCTGGAGTGAGGGATCTGAGCTGGCTGCCAAGGATGGCCATTTACTCTTTGGCCTGGCTCCCTTGGCGACCCCAGGTGTGTACTGGCCACATGATGAGTTGGTTCGTGGAGCTCCAAAGGAGGCTGTGAACCAGAGCAAACTCAGCTGATTCCAGATCGATTTTGACAAATTAGCAATCTACTTAAGCCAAGTTCTAGGAATAACAATAAAATAAATATGCACATATTTGGAGGCCCTGCACTATGGCATAGTGTGTAATGCCACCACCTGTAGTGCTGACATCCCATATGGGTGCTGGTTCAAGTCCCAGCTACTCCACTTCCAATCCAGATTTCTGCTATGGCCTGGGAAAGCAGTAGAAAATGGCCCAAGACCTTGGGTCCCTGCACCCGCATGGGAGACCCAGAAGATGCTTCTGGCTCCTGGCTCCTGGCTTTGGATCAGCACAGCTTTGGCCGTTGCAGCCAACTGAGGAGTGAACCAGTGGTTGGAAGACCTCTCTCTGCTTTTCCTTCTCTCTCTGTGTAACTCTGCATTTCAAATAAATAAATATATAAATCTTTAAAAAATAATAAAATAAAATATGAACATATTCACCATCCCAGAGATTAAACAGAACAACTATCCTACAATCCCTGCTTTGTCCCTTCCTCTGCCACCAAGTATACTAAATCTGTTCATCATTTCTCCAATATTTTTAAACATCTGTGTATGCATTCCTAATTAGTACATTACAATATTCAATTTTGCTTGTGTTTTTGTGGCTATGGTCTGGACGTGTTCCCAGATTTCAAGTTGGAAACAGCCATGTTGGGAGGTAGCACCTTCGGGAGGTGGTTGGGTTATGAGGGCTCTGTCTTCACGAGAGGATGCATTCATTCATGGACTAATGGGTTCATGAGTTACCATGACAGTGGCTTTGCTACACTCATGGAAGCAGGCTGTCTCTGTCGCACTGGCTCTGTCTTGTAGTGGGCTACCCACAGCCATGCAAGGATGCAGCAAGGAGGCCCTCACTAGACAACAAGCAGATGATGGCATCTGCTTTATACTCTTTATCACCTGGTCTTGAGTGTTTTGTTAAAACTATAGAAAATAGGCTCTGACACTGTTGGTGTCACACTCCCGTGTTCTGGCTTGTTCTGCAGAATTCATCTTGCTACACACAGTGGTAGTCTGTTCCCTTTCAGCTCTGTGTAGGATTCCATTGTAAGAACTGAATGACTCTCACATACTCATTCTTCTTTGTGGACATTGGATTGTTCCTAGCGTTTGCTATTATCACCAGCATTAAATGCAATTGGCATGTGTTAATCTGTATCTTCCAGGTGTGGGAGCTAGCTTTGGGGATCTCAATGGAGCAGGTAGATGGAGGGCAGATTCTGGAAATGCATGAAGTGTAGGGAGGAGGTCATATCATCCAAAACCAGCTTGTCTCGTGGTGGCCACTTCTCTTAAAATTCCCCTTAGTGACGGTTTTGCATCTGCTTGGATGATCTTTTTTTTTTTTTAAAGATTTGTATTTATTTATTTCAAAGTCAGAGTTACACAGAGGGAGAAGGAGAGGCAGAGAGAGAGAGAGAGAGAGGTCTTCCATCCACTGGTTCACTCCCAAATTGGCCACAGTGGCTGGAGCTGTGTTGATCTGAAGCCAGGAGCCAGGAGCTTCTTCTGGGTCTCCCACATGGGTGCAGGGGCCCAAGGACTTGGGCCACCTTCTACTGATTTCCCAAGCACATTAGCAGGGTGCTGGATTAGAAGTGGAGCAGCCAGGACTCGAACCAGTGTTCATATGAGATGCCGGCACTGCAGGTGGTACCTTTACCCGGTGTGCCACAGCACCAGCCCCTTGGAGGTTCTTAGTGTGAATCCAAATACATAGCCATGTAATTGAATAAAGCTAAATGGGAAAAAAAGGATGTTGATTAAAATTTGAGAACAGGATCTATATGGAAAAAGTCTTTCACTTATTCACAAGGGAAAGAAAAGAGCGCCAGCTATGGTCTGAAGCTTTGTGTACCCTTCAAATTCATACCCTGAAATCTTAACCCCCAAGGTGAGTACCAAGAGGTGAGGCCTTTGGGAGATAGAGGATCATGAGGGTGGAGCCCTCAGGGGGAGGATGAGCGCCCTTACAGCAGGGGCCTGGGGAAGCTCTTTCAACCCTTCCACCGTGGAGGACACAGAGAGAAGCTGGCAGTCTGCAACCAGAAGAGGGCGCTCCCCGGAACCCGGCCTGACCAGCACTTTGATCGTGGACTTCAAGCCTCCAGCATTAAGAGAAATAAATGTCTGCTGTTTATAGGCCACCAGTCTATGGTTAAGCAGCCTACTGGACTAGGATGACACACACGTGATTGAAAAAGTCATTATCTATGAAGGTCTGCCATTTTGGTGACTGATTATCAAAGTGGTAGAACAATTGCCCGTTGGGAGCCCTGCACGTGTGCCTGGGCTTGGGTCCTGGATCCGCTGTCCTTTCTAGCTTCCTGATCGCACAGACCCTGGGAGGTCCCAGTGATGACTCAAGTGCTTGGGTCCCTGCTACCCACCTGGCGGACCCAGATTGAGTGCCAGACTCTTGGCTTCAGCCTGGCCATGCCCTGGCTCCTGCAGACATTAGGAAGGGAACCGTCAGATGGGAGTTATCTCTCTGTCTACCTCTGTTTCTTTCAAATAAATAAAATAATTAACCATTAAGAAATCAGAAATCAAAGGCCTGTGTGGTGGCGGCTCTGGTAAAGCCACTGCCCCTAATGCTGGTGTCCCGTGTGGGTACTGGTTCACGTCCTGGCTGCTTCACTTATGATCCAGCTCCCTGTTAATGTGCCTGGGATATCAGTAGGAAGCTGGACCAAGTGTTTGGGCCCCTGCGCCGATGTGGGAGACCCAGATGAAGCACCTGGCTCCTGGCTTTGGACCTGGCCCAATCCCAGCTGTTGCGGCCATCTAGGGAGTAAATCAGTGGATAGAAGGTCTCTCTCTGTCTCTCCCTCTGTCCCCGTAACTCTGCCTTTCAAATAAATAAAATAAATCTTTAAAACATTTCAGAAGTTAGCTTAGATATATTTAATTGTGTAAAAGGCACGATGTGGAGTGGGTGTTCGGCACAGTGGTTTAGATACCACATGAAATGCCTACATCCGATGTTGGCATGCTCAAGTTCATGTCCCCACTCTGCCTCTGGTCCAGCTTCCTGCTAGTGCACACTCCGGGAGGCAGCAGGTGATAGTCCAAGTCCTCGGGCCCCTGCCACCCACATGGCAAACCCACAGGGAGTTCTTGGCTCCTGGCTTCAGTCTGATGCAGCCCCAGCTATTGTGGGCATTTGGAGAGTGAAACGGTGGATGGAAGGACTCTCTACCTCTCTGTCTCTCTCTCACTGGGTCTCTTTCTTTCTTGGTCACTCTGGTTTTCAAATAAAAATAAGTAAAATTTTAATAAGTATTGCCAAGATGATATATGACGATGAGACGTGGGAAAGAAAACCTTTAAGCCTGGATAGAATTTGAAGG
This sequence comes from Sylvilagus floridanus, assembly GCA_949820135.1. Lineage (NCBI taxonomy): Eukaryota > Metazoa > Chordata > Mammalia > Lagomorpha > Leporidae > Sylvilagus > Sylvilagus floridanus. Next base: position 10,242,439 of record OX463244.1, on the reverse strand, counting down.
GAAGGTGACCACGAGGGAAATGGGTCCCAGGCAGCATGGTGTCTGATGGGCTGACCTGGGCGCTGTGGTGGTTACAAACCTTAGGGAAGAAGAGACGAGCTAGCAGTGGAGTAGATGTTGGAGCTTCCCTGCCACCTCCTCTCACTTAAGAACTGGAAGGCAAAAGAATCTGGGAACAGTACTTCAGGTCAGTACTTCTGCCTGAGAAGACTCACAGGGCTGTTCACGTGTGTGCGGCAGGGGTAGGGTTGATGACGGTGATGAGCAGTCTATGTGAAAGACTGATGCGTGTTTAGTTTTCTTTCATGGCGCTGTATCCAGACACACAGGCTGCCTGAGCTGGGCTGGGGGCTCCATGGAGACCCTGGAGCAGGCTCCTCCAGGGCCACCTGCCCTGCGCGTGGATAGCCCTCCTGCTCCAACCTCCTCGTCTCGTTCTGGACAGCTGGGCCCAGTGCAGAGAGGAAGAAGGGGCGCGTGTTCACGCCAACTCCCTTTTAAGGAGGCTTCCTGGAAGCTGCTGCACCCCACCTCCCTTTAGACCATATGGGCCTGAACTGTGTCCCATGGACACCAAGCTGCAAGGCAATTGGGAGGTGGGGGGGTCTTTCTTCCAGGTAGACCCCAGGGAAACCTCTTCCTAAGGGAAACAAATGGACCTTGGGGTCAGCAAGTAGCATCTTTTCCTCTCTGGAAGAAGGCAAAGGTGTCCGAATCCCGTTGTTGTTGATGTTCAGGCTTTCACAAGTGGGGCATCTGGTTTGGCAACCAGAATCAAGGCACACACAGAGCCTTAGTGAAAAGTGGCTCCATTCTGGGTGCTAGATAGTGCAGAGAGGTGGCCCCGGGCCATGGATGTGAGTCTGCCTGCCCAGGCCAGTGAGGTCAAAGCAAGAGGAAATCCCCCACCATCATGCAGAAAATAAAGAGAGCATGGCATGGAGGGGAGTCCCCCAGCTTTGCCAAGGGGCAGCTGGGGATCACTGAGTGTCTTTGAAGGAACTCTACTTGCCCACTGGATCCCCATTGCTCTGAGACTCTTACGGGGCCTTTCTAACCAGTGCGGGCCGATTCGTTTTAGTTCCCCTGGTTTACACTGGTTGGTTCTTCATATATGCGTCTGGAAGAGCTCTTGCACAGCATCTGTGTTCCCTTTCCCTTGCTCCACCATCAGAACAGGTACTGCTAGGGTTGGAGATTAGTCTCAAGGCTGAGGGGGTGGGGCTCTGTCTCTGTTGGTCCCTGCCGTGGCCCCCATGGTTGGCACAGTGCCTGCAACACAGGCGCCTCCTGGCAAAGAGAAAGTAGACGTTCACCCAGTTGGACCTGGTGCATGGGACTCTCATAGTCATTTTCTGCTTTGTTCTCTGCCCCTCCTACCTCCTGCAGGTTACTGGCCCACGGGGGCAGAGGAGCTGTGGTCAGTTGGCACAGGCCTCTCTGTCTGCTCTCTGAACCTGGTGTCTTCCACGCTGATGAGACAGGCTACAGCCTCTCAGACGTTTGCAAGGCCTTCCCAGCAGAACTAAGACTTAGGGGGCGCGTGAGTTACTGCCAGACATAGCCTGGGTCTTGGAGTCCCCAGTAATGGACAGACAGAAAGTACTCGACAGATACTTGTGGAATTAATTAATGACGAATAACACCTGATATTTTTAGAGTGCTCAAAATGTAACAGGCACGACTCAAAAAGCCTCACGTGATCCAGGGCTAGTCAACTCCCAAGGAACTGTTACCCCAATTTTACAGATTGGGAAAGTGAGGCTCAGGCAGAGCTGATTCTTTGATGCCTTAGGATTGCCGCAGGTAATAAGAGTGTTCCTGCCCGATGATGGCAACTCTCAGGGAGCTGGGTGCACAGCGGCTGCCTGACCATGTGCCGAGTGAGAAGATGATGCATAGTTCTGGAACTGTGCCTTATTCTCTTTCTGGTGAATTTTATGCTTTTTTTCCCCTTTTAGCAAATCTACTCTCATAATCGCATCTTTTATTTTGCTTATATGGTATTTGTATTCCTTAAGGGTACATTGACCAATGGGGAGAGGTGCTCGGTGACAAAACCAAGGCAAAGAGTATTTTTTAAAAAGAAAGAGTTAATGAGGAGAGAGAGGGAGAGGGGAGAGGGAGAGGGAAGTGGAGGGGGGGGGCGGGAGAGAGAGAGAGAGCTCTTTCATCCCCTGGCTAACACCCCAGATGGCCCCAACAGCCAGGGCTGGGTCAGGTTGAAGCCAGGAGCTTCTTCTGAGTCTCCCACGTGGGTTTGGATGCCCATCTTTCGCTGCTTTTCCCAGGCTACTATCAGGGAACTGGATTGGAAGTGGAGCAGCCAGGGCATGAAGTTGTGCCCATATGGGATGCCAGCGTGGCAGGCCGTGGCTTAACGCACTAAGCCACAATGCTGGCTGCAAGGCAAACAGGATTAAACCGTGATGAATCACCCAGTGAATGCTCTACCTTGAACACTTGAAAGAGGAGTGCTGAGAACACACCACTTCCTACGGGACACAGGTGACACACATGAAGCTAGGACACTCCCGTGAGCTCTGTGGGGCGTGCCGTGCCCACTGCACACAGGTGACAATGCAGAGATTGTGTCAGAGGCAGGAAAGGACGTGGGACTCACACCTGTCCATAAGGTCTCAGGCAAAATCTGACCCTCACTGTGTGATCGCGAGGCTGCCCTAGCAAAGACTGGTGGCTTGGGCAACAGGAATTTATCGTCTTTGCCCTGGAGGTTGAAGTCCAAGCTCAAGGTGATGGTAGTGCTGGCTCCTCCTAAGGCCGTGGGAGGGAAGCTGCCCGTGAGGTTCTGGGCATTGCTTGGCTTGTGGATGCGTCACCTCTGTCTCTGCCTCCTCACATGGCCTGCACACTTTTCCTTCCACATCTCTCCTTTATGAGGATACCAGTCAGACAGGATTAGGGGTCCACCTTTCTCCATTATGTCCCTATCTAATCATATCTGCAATGGCCCCATTTGCAAATTGGCTCATATTCTGAGGGACTGGGGGTGAGGACTTCGACGGTTGGATTCAGAGGCAGGGGTGCAATTCAGCCCATAACAGGAATTGTGTCTGTCTGCTCCTTGGACAGCATGATGATCGTATTCAGGAATCATTCTAAGTCTGGGGAGAAAACGTCTAATGCAATTCTGGATTATGGTTGAGGAAGGTCAGCCGAGGGCTGGGATACAATGTGGGACAATGACTCAGAGCAAAGTGAATGGGGTATCAGAGGTACTTGAACCCAGAATTTTATCCCCATTCTGTTCTAGCTCAATGCCTTCAATGGCTCAGATGACCTTGGCCACATCAGCCTGGCATCTGACCGAGCAACGTGTGCATTTGTGTGCTTGTATGTGTGGGATGTGTACATATGTGTGATCACACAATGTTGGGGACAGAGATAGCTTTGAGAAGTATCTCTTCATTACCCCCCTGATTAAATTATCTGCCACTCATTTGGGTCCCATGGTTTTGAATTTTCATCTCACATTTTCATGCATGTCTTCCCAAGTGCATATGCAAAGAGCTTCAATCTCAGTGTCACCCTTGTCCTGATACCATGATGCCCAGGAAACAATGTGTCTCGTTGGTTTATGCTTCCCTTCTATTCAAATTGCACGTCTTCCTTCTCAGCCTGGGATCTCCTAACTTCCTTTTGTAAGCAGATGGTGCCTCTTCATGAGAATCTTCTCCAGATTTTCAGGTTGAGTTTCATTAGTGCCTTTCTGTGTTTTTCACACCTATGTTACAATCCCGCCCACTAGATGCTGGTGGTTAGTTTGTTTATTCATCAACCAGACTGACTACATCACTTGTGGGCTTCATGCAAAATGAAAATGCAGGGTCCCTGACTTAAAAATATGATTAAGAATTTCAATTTTGCAACACTAGAACAATAAACAATGAGGACTAAGAGCTTGACCTTGATCTTGGCCCTGGGTGTGTGCCTGGTCCCTGAGTATCCTCAGTTCCCCAGTGCGCATCCTTCAGTACGGTTGGATGAATAAATGAATGTAGGAATCAACTTAAAGAGAGAGAGAGAGATCTTCCATCCACTGCCTGATTCCCCAGATGGCTGCAATGGCCAGGGCCAGTCTAGGCTGAAACCAGGAGCCTGGAACTTCATCTAGTTCTCCCACATGGGTGGCAGAGGCCCAAAGACTTGGGCCATCTTCTGCTGCCTTCCTAGGTGCATTAACAGGGACTAGGATTGGAAGCTGAGTGGCTGGGACTTGAACCCATGCCCATGAGATGCCAGTGTCACAGGCAGAGGCTTCACCCACTGTGCCACAGTGCTGGCCTCAACATTTCAGTTTTTAATTGCCTACAGAATCCCAGTGGTGAGAGAAGAAAAAAAAAGTAGCTGCATGCAGTTATTTGTAAAAACAAGTAATCATGCTTTGTATGCATGTAAGACTTTTATCTTCAAAACACTTTCAAAACATTAATTAATCCTTACAACAGCACCAATGAGATTGAAACTGGAGGGAGAATTTGAGGCATGCAAAATTTAATTACCAATATTAAAATCTGGCACATGACTGACCCTCCTCCTACTGGGGCAGCAAACACATTCCACGCCGTCTCCTTTTCCTCTGAAAACAATGAACATGGGAACTTAGTTCTCTCAGGCCAAGAGTGGGGGAGAGGGTTGCCTTTGCCCACCTCGGAGTTCCCGCAAGATTCCGGCATCTAGAATCCTGAGACTCAAAGAGCCCAGGAATACAAGTTGGGCTCCTTTGGAACAAAGATGTACAGAATTCTTTGAGATCCTAACAAAGCTCAGTGAACTACCCCAAACCAACCAACAGACAAAAAAGAGAGCAATTGGTTGAGTCACGGTTGGATCCTTGGATAAGAAGTTTATCTTTATCTCCTGGGGTTGGGGGGGTGGACAGATAAGCTTGGCTTTGTACAAGGAGAGTTGGCCATGGTTTGGATGTTAGCTTATTAGTTCGGGAGAGTCCTAAAGTCTCTGTGCTAAGGGATTGTCCCTAAAATCTTAAATTATTAGGAACTAAAAGGGTGGAAACTTAATCCAATTATGGTGTTTGGAGGTGGAGCCCTTGTGAGCTGAGTAAATTGGATCAGGTTGTTAGGGTGGAGCACCCATGAAACACAGAGACCTGTACTCTCCGTCTTGCCATCTGAGGCTCTCAGGTCTTCCGTGGGGTCTCTGCATCATGAGATGCTGGGCCAGCAGGGCCATCTGATCTTGACCTGAGAACCTCCAAAACTGCGAGCCGAAGTAAACCTCCTTCCGTTGAAAGGAACTTGCCTTAGGAGCTCTGTTACAGTCATGAAAAGGGGCGGGGCTACACGGAGCTGCTTCTGGAAGCCTGAGCATTCTGAGTTTTGGCTGGAGCAGTGAGGATCAGGTGCTAGTGCACTGTTGTAGGGGGCAGGAGCTGCCTGCTCCCTCTGAAACAGAGAAAACGAATCCTTTATCTCAGAGGCCAGGTGGGGTTGGTATCCTCCAAGGGAGGAGGCCTGCTGGTGAGGCTTAGTGTTCTAAGCCGTGGGCTCCTGCTTCCCGGAAGCAGGTGGAGGGTAACTCCTCATTTCACAAATGTGGGCTGGGCGTCACCACTTCCTTCCAAAGAGGATTGTGTGGAAAGCGGGGGCATACAAGGGTAACTTTACAGGGGGAGAAACCTGACCGACAGGACGTCAGCAGGTGAGCAAGGTCAACATCAAAGTGCAAATGTTTACCGTGGTTTTCATCTCAGGCCTAGATTCCCATATTGGAATATTTTGAGCTCTTCAGAAGACACAAAGTCTCCCTGACATTAAAAACCCCTGGATGGTGGTGACCCAGACTCAGTTTTCTTCCTAATACAGGGCCAAGGTCAGGTATAAGCTGATCCTACCTCACATTTCCCAACCCTGCTCCTCAGCCACTACCTCCCAGCACAGGTCCTGCCTTGTTTCTTTTTTTTATTTTTAAAATTAATTGATTTGTTTCAAAGAGTTAAAGAGAGAGAAGGAGAGACAGAGAGAGGTCTTCCATCCCCTGGTTCACTCCCCAGATGGCTGCAACAGCCAGGGCTGTGTCAGGCCAAAGCCAGGAGCCAGGAGCTTCTTCTGGGCCTCCCATATGGGTGCAGGAGCCCAAGGACTAGAACGATTTTCTGCTGTTTTCCCAGGAGCATTAGTAGAGAGCTGGATTGGAAGTGGAGAAGCGAGGATTTGTACAGGTACCCACATGGGATGCCGGTGATGGCTTCTAAGCCATAGTGCCAGTCCTTTCTTGTTGACCCCACCTGCTTTGGTTCCCGATATTTTTTGTGATCCCCCTGCAGACCATTTGAGGTCAGTCCTGAGGCTCTGTGAGATGGCAGTTAGAGAACCAGATGAAGCTTTGTGCGATGGTTCTGGGTGGGAGTTTTGAAACTGAAATGATAATCATACTTTGCACAGGGAGGTTGGTGATCGAAGAAGTAATAAAAAAGAAAATCTTCAACTACCACCCAAGTGTTGACTCCTGTAACTTACAAAAGTGAAGGCAGAGGAGGGTGACTGGCCTCAGGGTGAACACACACCCTTCCCACTTGGTGATTGCAAATCCCTTACAATTCTCTTATTTTTTTAAGCAGGCATTATGAGAAGCTTCCATGCTCCATGAAGAAGGCACCCTGGGCTCCCGGCCTTGGCTAGGCCATTGTGCCTTAGAGCCAGGGCGTGCTGGAGGCACTGAGGGGTGAAGGCACTGGCCTCCCGCACACCTTCAGTCTGCAGGGATGAGGGGAAGGGGTTTTCATAACAGGGTGCAGCAGGCGTCCACTGGGTCTCCCTCCACCTCAGAGAAAGAGAAAACCAATGGGAGAGAACGTCCGTACTTGTCAAACTGTTTATTTGCCGTTCACACTTTTTATAATATTGGATTTACAGAAGGTACTGCGGTACAAAGAAGTCAAGGCTCGCATTCTCCTGGGCACAGCATGGCCGCCCTGCAAGGCTGGGCATGATGGACGCTCCCAGTCCAGTGGGTTGGTTCAGCGGAGCACCTGCTCTTCTGTGCTGTCTAAAACACCCTGCAGAGGACTCTGGGGTCTTCTCAGACCTGGCTTAAAACCCAAGCTTGACAGTCTCCCTTCTGGAAGTGTTCAACATGTCGGTACCAGGGAGAAAGCAGCCCACACGTGAATTTCCAGGATGTGTTGTGATCAGAGACCATAATGGCTGCAAAAACAGATGCTAGGTGGGGCCTCGTTTATCTCTGAGAGACTGCATTGCCCTTTATGGTTTTTTTTTCTTTTTATTTGCAATAGATGTGTTATACCACCATATCAATTCGGAAGTTTATTTTTTCCATTGATTGTTATACATCCAGAATAACACAAATAACCGACAATTCTTTTTGTTTCTTGCACATTCATTTCCCCTAGAACAAAAAGTGAACTTTAAAAAAAAAAATTGGAACCATGCTGTTAGCTGTTTACAAAAGAAGTATCTCATTTTAAAGTCTAAAATAAACAAAATAGAAAGAAGCGTTTCTCCTACAGTATTTAGCAAACAAGAAAAAGTCCTTAGAAACACAAAAAATTGAAAAAAGTTATTATAGGCATTAATAATATTTTATAATGAAGCTTAAAATCTATTTACATACATAAATACAATTAAATTTGTTGATGCAACTCTTCTGGAAGAAAAAAAGAAATGCCAAATGATCAGCCTCATCAATACTGACCTGGCTAAAGGTAGGGAAAAGATTCCCAACAAATAAACAAACAAAAACCCCCAAATGTATACTCTAGGGTAAACAAAGATATTTTGTTCAGACATAAAAAAAAAAAAGTTTTCTGTGATTATTGTCAAACCAATGTTTCATGTATAAAAGACCCCAAACACATCTCTCCCTATAAAAACAAAACCACCAAATCGCAAAAATCACCAGGGCGGAATGTCCCAAGACACAGGTATTTCAAGACAGAACTCCGCAGTCCTAAATTGTAGGACATTCGCGCGAAACCATTCATTTCCTTTCTAATCAAGGCATTTCTGTGTGTCAGCAGACACAGAGGAAGCAGCATGGCTGCCCCCTCGCTCGCTGGGCCCCGCAGAGGCTCTGCAGCCACATCTGGACAGCAAGCAGAGCCCCAAGGCTGGCAGCGGTCTGCTCTGCTGGGAGAGACCCACAGGCCGGAGGAAGGCTGACTGGCCGCGTTCCTTTCTGGGGGGGGGAAGCATTGACCGCCCTGAGATCTGGACACTGGGCATTGGGGTAGAGGTGTGTGCCATCTCCTCCCAGAAAGTGGGAAGACGGGAGGGGCAGGAGGAGGGAGGTAGCGAGAGGAAAAGGGAGATGCTGAGTGGCAGAGAGAGTGAGAAATATCTTTTTGGATAGCGAGGAAAAGAGAAAAGAACTGAAATTGTATGTCAACGTGTTGAAATCGTACACAAGGGCATGAAGAAGCAGAAAGAACAGAAACTGTCCCGTTTCATCTAGATAGATCCAGTTATGATATGGTTTGCATAAGGGTCTTGCTGATACCTTAACTTGCCTGGAGGCAATGAATGCAAAATACATATATATATATACATTGTGTAAGACCTGTCTCCCAAACAGCTAAGGCGTGATTTATGTATTTATTTTCTGAAGCAAGTAAATACCATGGATGCTGTAAGGGTCTGTGACACTCTTGAGTTTACAACAGTGACAAGCCCTCTCCACATTGTGCTTCCAGAGTGAAGATCCAGTGTGAGGGAATCTCTGACTTCCCTGGGTGGGGGGCATGAGGCTGGTTTTGGGTTAGAATATCTTCAGGTACCAGAATGGAACTGAAAAAGAGAGAAGGTTTCCTTCATTTTCCCTCAGCACTTTGTCGGGTCACACATGGAAACACCAGCTGAAAAGAACATTTTGGGCTCGATTTGGGAGAAGTGGGCGGATGGGTCCTTCCTAGAAAGGCAATTTGAAACTTCTCTGACATCTGATGGTAACTGAGCTGCAAGAGTGTAGTATGGAACAATGTATGAAACCAATGTGGCGGGAGTCACGGGGAAAACAAATAGATTCTGAATTTCTCCAGATAAGAACGACCTGACACACAAGCTGCTTTACTCTTTAACTCTTACCAAAGTGCTACTGCATCTGTGTAAAACAAATAATCAATATATATATATATATAAGAAAACTCAAAAACAAGTTGTTTTAAATAAGTCCAGCTGTTTTGCTGCCTGCAGCCAAAGATCTAATTTGAATGCTTAAATTTATAAAATAAAAATCAAACACTGTTCTGAAGTCCTGCTTTCAAATACTCTTCAGAGTTGACCTGAAATCATCTCACTAATTTATTTAAGAGGTACGTTAAATAACAACCAGATCATCTCAAGCACACCTTCGTCAACATCAGCAGTTAGTATTTACGAGTTGTACAACAACTGCATTCTGACCAAATCCGCTAGTAAACAGTGCCATAAAATTTACAGTGACATCGATAACGTTTGGATTGTAGCCATGGGCATGCTACGGCTAACAGCGCACAGCCCATGGGGCAAAGCCTCAGCCTGGGGGAAGCGACAGAGAGAGGCTGGTGCGTGAGCAGCACAGGGTGAGGGCCTGCGCCGTCCACCCCGGGACTCAGCACTGATGTGGGTGCAGGAGGACTGGCTCCCGCAGGCCTCTGGGCCCACCCTCAGAGACTTCAGCCTTCCAAGGCACCTGGTCTGGACCCTTCCTCTGCCACCACAGCTGGCCGGCCACAAATTTTGTTCTACGTCAATCAACAGGAACTGGTCCAAAGAGGACTGTTTTCTTGCTACCCCAGAACTGAGCAGTTAAGAAATCCCTATATACACTCATTTGGCTCCTATGTAAATAGCGCTCCTCCTGGGATGTGTTCTGTTACAAAGCATGTCGGAAATCACAGAAGGCCACGGAGTGAGCAAACCCCTGGACAGAAATGAAATCCTCCCCAGGAGTATAATCACTGGCACCTGCCTGAACCCTCTGGGGCCAGATTTGACCTTCCCTGTTTGAAGGGAAGGAGCCAAATATCAGACCCTTTGTAGAGCTTACCAGAAAATTCCATACTTCTGATCCTTGGAGTGACCCTCAGTGTCTAAAAATCCTATTAAAAACATTGCTGCATTAGCTACCAACTTGTTTGATTAACATAAAAGGGAGTTTAATGTAAACAATATTTCTAGATAACCAAGTGATCACATTAGCCATCCTTTTTTTTCCCCCCAGCCTTCTTCAATATGACATGTTTAACTCTGGTTTCTATCACAAACAAAACAAAAAAAAATGTAGTACTTGATATTTCTCTTAATATAAGTACATTTAAATAATTAAAAAAAAGTATCAACACGTAAGTAAATGTCTGAACATCAAGATACATAAATATCTCGGGATTCCTTGTGGGAATACAGTAGTTAAAAAAAAATGACCCAAAGCTGTAGCTGTCTCTCAAAAACGATACAGCTACCCAAAAGTCCAAAAGTTAAATAAAACTTACAGAAAAGGGAATCATCTGGTTCTTCCAATCGTCAAAGCAAGAAAGAAGCAAGCTCAAACTTGTATCTCGTGGACATGAACATAAACACCACCCCAATGCAAATACGCATCTTGCCGTTTATAAGGTGCGGAAAGGAAAAGATAAAAAATCAGAATTCGATGCCAACAGGACGCGTTGCATCCCTCTGCCCCGCCCCCGCCCCCAGCTCCACCTCTTTGGAATGAAGGACTTGGTTAAAAAGCGAAGTGGGTATAAAATCTCTCTTTTATTCACAGCATTGCTAAACCAGAAGCATTCACAGTTTCCCTGCGCCCGCCTCGGGCCGCCTCAGTAGGGCCGCCACACGGCCTCCTCCAGGCGCGCGGCGGGTGCCATGTTGGTGGGCGAGTTGCTGTGGCTGCCCTCGGCCTCCACCACGTCGCTCTGGCTCGGGAGGCTGGGGTTGAGCAGCGCCGAGCCCGTGGAGGCGTTGGTGCAGGGCGGCAGGATGCGCGGCGGCGAGCGCTCGCCGCCCACCATGGAGAACTGGTAGGAGCCGGCCGAGGCGCCGTAGTACAGGTGGTAGGAGGGCGAGCTGGCCTGGAACGGGCCGCCCTGCGCCTGCGACGAGCCGGGGTAGGGCGGCGGCAGGTACGTGTGGTAGCGCGAGGCCGAGCTCATGGCCGACATGCCGATGCCGATGCCCGACGTGACGGGCGTCGGGGAGTAGGTGAAGGCGCCGGGGTAGTGCATGCGCGGGTCGGAGATGGAGGGCAGCGCGGGGAACTGGCGCGGGTCGCTGAACGTCAGGTCGGGGGCCGCTGCAGGGCGGGCGAGAAAACAGGCGTGAGTCGGGCCGGGGAAGCCAAGGCGGGGTAACCACCCAGCATGCCAGGGTCTAGGGAGGTGGGGACTGCCCAGAATGCCACGGTGCAGGAGGGTGGGGACTGCCCAGAATGCCACGGTGCAGGAAGAGGGCCTACCCAGAATGCCACAGTCCAGGAGGGTGGGGACTGCCCAGAATGCCACGGCCCAGGAAGAGGGGCTGCCCAGAATGCCACGGTGCAGGAAGAGGGGCTGCCCAGAATGCCACGGTCCAGGAAGAGGGGCTACCCAGAATGCCACGGCCCAGGAAGAGGGGCTGCCCAGAATGCCACGGTCCAGGAAGAGGGGCTACCCAGAATGCCACGGTGCAGGAAGAGGGCCTACCCAGAATGCCACGGCCCAGGGAGGTGGGGACTACCCAGAATGCCACGGCCCAGGAAGAGGGGCTACCCAGGATGCCACGGTCTAGGGAGGTGGGGACTGCCCAGAATGCCACGGTGCAGGAAGAGGGGCTGCCCAGAATGCCACGAGCAGGAAGAGGGCCTACCCAGAATGCCACGGCCCAGGGAGGTGGGGACTACCCAGAATGCCACAGCCCAGGAAGAGGGGCTGCCCAGAATGCCAAGGCCCAGGGAGGTGGGGACTGCCCAGAATGCCACGGTGCAGGAAGAGGGCCTACCCAGAATGCCACGGTCCAGGAAGAGGGGCTACCCAGAATGCCACGGTCCAGGAAGAGGGGTTACCCAGAATGCCACGGTCCAGGGAGGTGGGGACTACCCAGAATGCCACAGCCCAGGAAGAGGGGTTACCCAGAATGCCACGGTCCAGGAAGAGGGCCTACCCAGAATGCCACGGCCCAGGAAGAGGGGCTACCCAGAATGCCACGGTCCAGGAAGAGGGGCTACCCAGAATGCCACGGCCCAGGGAGGTGGGGACTACCCAGAATGCCACGGTGCAGGAAGAGGGGCTACCCAGAATGCCACGGTGCAGGAAGAGGGGCTACCCAGAATGCCAGGGCCCAGGGAAGTGGGGACTACCCAGCATGCCACGGTCCAGGGAGGTGGGGACTGCCCAGAATGCCACGGTCCAGGAGGGTGGGGACTGCCCAGAATGCCACGGTCCAGGAAGAGGGGCTACCCAGCATGCCACGGTCCAGGAAGAGGGCCTACCCAGAATGCCACGGTGCAGGAAGAGGGGTTACCCAGAATGCCACAGTCCAGGGAGGTGGGGACTGCCCAGAATGCCAGGGCCCAGGGAGGTGGGGACTACCCAGCATGCCACGGTCCAGGGAGGTGGGGACTGCCCAGAATGCCACGGTCCAGGAAGAGGGGCTGCCCAGAATGCCACGGTCCAGGAAGAGGGGCTACCCAGCATGCCACGGTCCAGGGAGGTGGGGACTGCCCAGAATGCCACGGTCCAGGAAGAGGGGCTACCCAGAATGCCAGGGCCCAGGGAGGTGGGGACTACCCAGCATGCCACGGTCCAGGGAGGTGGGGACTGTCCAGAATGCCACGGTCCAGGAAGAGGGGCTACCGAGAATGCCACGGTCCAGGGAGGTGGGGACTGCCCAGAATGCCACGGTCCAGGAAGAGGGGCTACCCAGAATGCCACAGTCCAGGAGGGTGGGGACTGCCCAGAATGCCACGGTCCAGGAAGAGGGGCTACCCAGCATGCCACGGTCCAGGAAGAGGGGCTACCCAGCATGCCACGGTCCAGGAAGAGGGGCTACCCAGCGTGCCAGGGCCTGGGAAGGTGGGGATTACCCAGAATGCCATGGTCCAGGAGGAGGGGCTACCCAGCATGCTAGGGCCTGGGAAGGTGAGGACTACCCAGCATGCCACGGTCCAGGAAAAGGGGGTACCCAGCATGCCAGGGCCCGGGAAGAGGGGCTACCCAGAATGCCACGGTCCAGGAAGGTGGGGACTGCCCAGCATACCAGGGCCTGGGAAGGTGGGGACTACCCAGAATGCCACGGTCCAGGGAGGTGGGGACTGCCCAGAATGCCACGGTCCAGGAAGAGGGGCTACCCAGCATGCCACAGTCCAGGAAGAGGGGCTACCCAGCGTGCCAGGGCCTGGGAAGGTGGGGACTACCCAGAATGCCATGGTCCAGGAGGAGGGGCTACCCAGCATGCTAGGGCCTGGGAAGGTGGGGACTACTCAGCATGCCACGGTCCAGGAAGAGGGGGTACCCAGCATGCCAGGGCCCGGGAAGGTGGGGACTACCCAGAATGTCATGGCCCAAGAAAGTGGGGACTACCCAGCATGCCAGGGCTCAGGAAGGTGGGAACCACCCAGCATGCCATGGCCCAGGAAGGTGGGGACTACCCAGGGGACTACAGGCCAGGAAGATGGGCACTACCCAGAATGCCACAGTCCAGGAGGGTGGGGACTACTCAGGGGACTACCCAGGGGACTACGGGCCAGGTAGATGGGGAAGATGGTGAGGTGAAGTACAGTCATGGTGACAGTAATAGAGAACATCAGGTAATTTAATATGGCATGTGACATATGACACGATACAGCAGAGCATTACATAAACTCAGGGAATGTAGTATATAACAGAATGGATACGTGCGCAGTGTACATGCACTATAATATGATATGTATGGAATATTGATCTAATCCATGTCAGCAAACCAGATCCCACCAGCCAAAAGTGGCTGCTGCCAATTTCTGTATGTCCCAGGGGCTAAGAATGTGTTTTACTTGTTTGAAAGGTTGAAAGAAAATCCAAAAACGACTCATAGGTGATCCTACTTTCAGTGCCCATGTGCAAAGGGGGTCGCAGCCTCACTCATTCGTCTGTATTACCAGTGGCTGCGTTTGTGTTACCACTGCAGAGCTGAGTCACGTCAGAGCCCACAGGGCTCATAGACTAAAATGTTTATTTTCTATTTTTTTACAGAAAAAACTTGCCAGCCCTCTGTTTTATTAATGTGTTAAAATATTTATAATTAAACTAATGCATTAATACAGCCAACACTAGTATAAATTTTATCTTTGATATTAATATGAAACTATATAATGGATGCATAACATTAAAATAATATATGCAATATAACAGCATTAATATATAACAATATAATATAGTATATGAATATTTAGGTTGAATTATGAAAAATTACCAATTTGGGGGGCCTTGAACAATTGAAAAACCGTTAACTTCCTATTATGCATCCTAACGCTTCCATAGTAATGACTGTAAGTAAATGGCAGTGAATGTCATGGCCGTTCCTCTGTCCCCACATCTACCTGCGGACAATCCGGCCTCAGTCTCACCTCGTATTCTCTGATATGTGTTTCACTGGCTTGTTAACACAAACGGATGTCAGACCTTGACTTATGTAATATTAAAATTTTACCAGGAATGGCAAAGCTTTGTCTCTAGAATTCATTTTGCTCGGATTGTGCATTTACAGTCTTACACACTGGCTTTGGCTGTCCTGTGGCTCACCCCTCTGCATTTTTCTCCTCTCCAGACTGCCCTTTGGAACTGCTGGGGAGTTTGGGTGTCAGGAAGGGTTCCCTGTGTCCTGTAGATGAGCCTTTCTGAACAGTAGCATCGCTGACACGTTGGGCCAGGTAATTATGTTGGGGGGATGGCAGGGGGTTGTCATGTGCATTTTAGGATGCTTGGAAGCATCTCTTTCACCCACTGGGTGCCAGCAGTGTCCCCTTCCTGTACTGTGACCACCAAACATGTCTCAGATGCTGCCAAATAATTTGGGGCAGGGGAGGTGGGTGCTGGTTCCACCACACTCCCAGCCCTGGCTTGAGAACCAACACAGTGGATGTAGGATGATATCCTTGGGTAGTTTCTGTTCCTCAGAATTATTCATGAAATGACCAGGCCAGGACAACAGTGTTTACATCAGCAGACTCAAAGATAGCAAGACGACAGAGCAGAAGAACCAAATGTTCTGAAATTTTAAGTTCTCAAATCAACCTACAGAACAGCCCTACGCGCAGATGGCGTGTGGCCTGCGTCCTCCTGAGCTCAGGCCCATACACTTGCCGCAGCCAGACGCTGCCCAGAAAGGGGAGCTACCAGTGTGGATTCATCTGTTTCTGGAAGGCAGCAGCTGGTGATCAACTTCCTCCTGCTTCAAGCCTCTTACTCCAGCAGGGAGAGCTGGTGTTTCTCCCTCCCGTTCTCCTCCACACCCTCTCCCCACCCCCAGCCCCCATGCCTTCCCACCCTGTCATGGGGCTTTTACTGCTGTAACACATTTTTAAAAAATGAACTCCTCTGTCCATTTGGGGTGAATGTGATGAGGGGACAGACTGCTCATCAGAGAGGTAATTAAAGTTTATAGAAACAGCCGAAACCTGCAGCAAGTCCCTCCTCTAATGAGGAAACCAGGAGTCTGACTCTCAAACAAACACTCCTGTTAATCTTTTCAAATCGAGTCAGACATGTGGGCAGGGAAAAACACTGTACACTGACAGTGGTTCTGGGGCTGCCCTTCCTTGGCCACTCTCTGGCTCATTCTCAAACCAGCCCACACCTCATTCCACAGGGTTCATCCCTGCAGCTCGCCTGGGCCCTCTGTGAGCAAGCCCCGTGTCACTTGCTTGTGCCTACACAGACAGCCGGGACATGTTTGAGAGTTAACAGGAAGTTTTACTCCATTTTTCCAGTTAGATTTATACAGTCTAGAGGAAAGGCGAGGTAAGAGGAAAAGCATTAGGCAAATGCAATCAATTTGTTGCCATCTGATGCAATGCTCTGGACACAAATAAATGACCCTGCCCATGACTCCTCTTGCTTCATGTGCCCTAAGACCAAAAGGTGAATCCGCTGGCAGAATGAATGAGAGTGTCACCCGGCTGCACGGCAGTGTCTGGACACGCTCTGCCAGTCCGTTCCAATGCTGCATGGTAATGTGGTGATGGCACAGTTACTGGAATCCTGAGTGAGTGCGTGATTCGTCATGGGCAGCAGTCCTGGAATGATGTTACCTCCTCAGCTGTTGGGGGGGTGGAGCAGTTCTCTCACTGTGGGCAGACTATCTGAACCATTGCACTGTTGCCTACGAGTCTCCTGTCTGTGCAGTAGTAGTGCCCTATGAGAGACCATCCATTTGGTCCAGTTACGCCCCCCCCCCCCCCCACGTGTGGATCCTGAAGCTAGTTAGGCCCTCTAACACGCTGGGATTCAAATGGTCTACTCCAATAGTTGTTTCCATTTTGATAACTGGCCTGACATCCCTTCTTAAGACCGTCAGTCACACAGTCACCTACGTGGCCACAGCCCATGGATCCTTGTGGCGGGCCCAGTGCTGCCTCGTTTTGTGGCAGTGTGGATGGAGGTGGGGACCCTGCTACTCACAGAGAGCTTTTTCAGAGTAGGAAATCTGGGGATTAGGCAGTCTAGGCACTTCGGTTGGAAATGTTTCCCCACCGATGGGGCTAAATATTTGCCGTGACAGCTCAAGTCTTTGCTCTGCAGCTTGATGTGGATGAAAGCAGCCCCACTCTGGGGCCCCTCCCACTGCCCCCAAAGGATTAAACAACCTGAGCAGATAATGGCTGCCTTAAAAGGATCTCTGCATGACTCAGATTAATGCATGCTGTCTGTCGCCCCGGCTGGCAGCTACACATTAATTTTTTGAAAAAAAAAAGAAAAGTAAACCTCCAGATGACAACTCTTTTCAGACAAGGTGTGGAGTCTGTCTGCAGAGGCTAGAGAGAGAGACAGACGGAGGCCAAGTCCTCCGTGGAGAAGGAGCCCAGGTGGGGCCGGGGCTGGGGCTGGGGCCGCGGAGAGGGGCAGGGCACAGAGCCGTCGGGTGGGATTAAAAGGTGAAGCGGCACAGAGCAGTGTCAGGTTCTCAAAGCCGTCTGCCGGCAGCCACTTCTCTTTCATGTGCCCCAGCTCCTTCTGCCCCCAGGTTCCTGACAAGGCTTTTCAGGCCTGTGCGCCAGGCTCGATTTCTCCGAGGGAGCTCTGCCAAGTTGAAGAGCAGTCTCCCATGCAGTGCGAAGGCGCAGCTGGAATTCTCTGGTCCTCCCTCCGAGACGGCAGGGGGTCCCTGGCAGGTGCTGGAGGGGCCCGCGGTTTCTCTCTACCTCACACTCACGCACCTTGGGCTGCAGGTTGTTCAGTGGTAACAGACGGCATTCTGGGAAATGCGTCACTCCTTTAAAAACAGCCACCCTAACTTCTTTTTTTTTTTTTTTTTTTTTTTGACAGGCAGAGTGGACAGTGAGAGAGAGAGACAGAGAGAAAGTTCTTCCTTTTGCCGTTGGTTCACCCTCCAATGGCCGCCACGGCTGGCGCACTGCGCTCATCCGATGGCAGGAGCCAGGTGCCAGGTGCTTTTCCTGGTCTCCCATGGGGTGCAGGGCCCAAGCACTTGGGCCATCCTCCACTGCACTCCCGGGCCACAGCAGAGAGCTGGCCTGGAAGAGGGGCAACCGGGACAGAATCCAGCACCCCGACCGGGACTAGAACCCGGTGTGCCGGCGCCACAAGGCGGAGGATTAGCCTAGTGAGCCACGGCGCAGGCCACACCCTAACTTCTGAACACTAGTACCCGGACAGGCTGTCAAGTGCCAACCTGGACCAAGTCGAAAGACTTGGTGTGAAATACATTTCAAGGGACGGACCCACCCCGGGGCCGACTGCGAGGAAAACAGGACTTGTATCAGAGGGGGACCAGAGCCAGCGTGCAGAGCTGTGTCGCTGAGAAGTGGTAAAAGCAGACAGACGCTTTTAGAATCCAAACCTATGTATCAGGTTCTGGAGACAACAGGCTGAACAAAAGCCCTCATTCCTGTGCTGTTCTCTCAGCTCCACCTAGACGGCGGCACTCATGGCCGGACAGACGTGGAAACTGAGCGCCGAAGCTGGCTGTCCCGCTTCATGAGAGCACCCAGGAGGCGGTGGTTCTCAGCAACTGGGGCAGTGTTGTCCCCCACTCCCCCGGGCACGTTTGGCGATGTCTGGAGGCATTCTTGTTGGCTTGTCACAACATAGGGGTTCTCCGGACACGTGGAGGGCAGGTTTGCTGCAGAGTATTCTACAATGCACAGGACACTCCCTCCCCAGCCCCAACACAAGATTATCTGGCCATAAAGGCCCGGAGTGCTCTGAGAAGTTAACTGTGCAGCTCTGGGCAGCAGCTGAGGCCTCTGGTGGAATCGCAGTAAACACGATGGGCTCGAAAACAACCTTGCACAACATCTAAGATGGCGGGCGTGACGCCCTTGCCCCCTCGCCTGCCCCAGTCCGCTCTAACCTCTCCAGGGCTGAACACCCAAAGCCGCCACCCCCCCCCCCCCAGCAGTGTGTTTGCGGGCGTCACGAAGCGCCGGGTCTCTGCCGGCTTTCACAGTTTAGTCCAGCTCCAATTTCAAAGCCCCAAACAGCAAGTTTCTTCTTTTGCCCTCAACAAAGGAATTTTCCTGTGTAACTCTGATTTCCCTGCCCACAAGCGAAGGTGAGTGCCAAGCCCTTTGGGCTTGCAGGTTAAATGACTAATATTTAATGAGCTCGTATTTACAACAATTATGCTAACCATGACACCTGAGCTGCTCACGCTGCTCCTCCAACCTGGCCACGCGCAGCTCCCAGTTGGAAATGTGTGACTTGGGGTACGCTGCTTCCATCCCGTGCGTACCCGGCGGACTGCGGACGTGCCCTGTGGAAATTCACCACCACGTGGACCAGTCCCATCCGGCCAGAACTCAGTAGGAACAAGGAATTCTAGAAGCTGACAACTCTGGCCTTTTATGTCCTTAATCCTCCAGCTGCCACCCGGCCCTGCCAGATGTAAGCAGCCCCTCCCCCGCATCAGTAACCCCTGCCTCGAGGGTCAGGAAGAAACCGAGCATAGTACTGTGTGCATGGGACTCAGTACACAGGGAGGCAGTCCTGTCTTTAACCCCACTAAGAACGAACGTCCTGCCGAGCCTGCTCACGCATTTCCTAGTCTCCCGACCTTCCCCCCTCCCCCGCCCTTCACGGTGACCACGCGTTCACAAGTGGCTTACTTGAGAGGCGACTGGAAAGTTCTGCGGAGAGGGTCGTCATGCCGCTGGCACGTCCAGGGGAGATGGGTGTTGCTGGGTGCACGGAAGGAGAGGCGATGGATCCCAGGTACTGGTAGGACTGATCGTAGGACCACGGTGGGGACGGCTGGATCTGCCTTGTATCTGCAGAGAATCAGGGAGGTCAGCTACACATGGGTGAAGTGGGATTTGAAAAAGCAAAAAGCCTGGGGCCGGCGTTCTGGCGGACTGGGTGAAGCTGTTGCCTGCTTCATATGGGTGACGGTTTGAGTCCTGGCTGCTTCAATTTTTTTTTTTTTTTAAGATTTATTTACTTATTTGAAAGAGTTACACAGAGAGAGAAGGAGAGGCAGAGAGAGAGGTCGTCCATCTGCTGGTTCACTCCCCAGTTGGCTGCAACAGCCAGAGCTGAGCTGATCTGAAGCCGGGAGCTTCCTCTGGGTCTTCCCAAGCGGGTGCAGGGACCCAAGGACTTGGGCCATCTTCTACTGCTTTCCCAGGCCATAGCAGAGAGCTGGATCGGAAGTGGAGCAGCCGGGACTCGAACTGGAGACCATATAGGATGCCGGCACTGCAGGCAGCAGCTCTAACCACTACACCACAGCGCCGGCCCCCGGTTGCTTCATTTTGATGGAGCTCCCTGTTAATGTGCTTAGGAAAGCACTCAGAATATGGCCCAAGTGCTTGGCCCCTGTACCCACAGGGGAGACCCAGATGAAGCGCCTGGTTCCTGGCTTCAGCCTGGCCCTGCCTGGGCCGTTGCAGCCATTAGAAGAGTGAACCAGTGGATGGATGATTTCTCTATTTCTCCCTCCCTCTCTCTGTAACTCTTGCAAATTAATAAAAATAAAATCTAAAAAAATAAAAAAATAAAAAGCCTTTTAACAAGAACATAGTAACCTGTGTTTAAATGTGTTTGCCTGTTTGTGGCCTGTTTACCAGTGTTCTGTGAATCCAAGGCCAGGAAGGTGCCTCTGATGGGTGATTGCTCCCCCAAAAGACACTCGGAGTTCACGTCCGGTAACTGTTCCTCCCAAAGACTGTGTTTGACCATGCTAACAATGATGCGAGGAGAGGGTCGTGTGTTCCAGGAGGAGGCGCTAATGTTCAAACCGCTGGGCTGTAGCACCCCACAACGTCACCTGTCAACTGCTTGGACTGTTTCAGCTTGACTGGTGATTTTCATCATCAGGAACACTTTATAAACTCCCGTGACCACCTGTCTATCTGTATGCCGTAAACAAACAGAGTATAGAGTTTTGGAATACTTTCTGTGGCTTTGGCAAAAAAACATGGGCTTTTCCATGTTTTCTCTTGATGTGAATTCTCTCCCAAGGATGACTGCAAAGAAGGTCTGGCCGTGAACCTGGCCAGCAGGTGTGATGACAGACGGCCCACACCGCCAGCCGCACAGAGCTGACCCTGTCGGCCCACGCGTCCTGCTCCTTTCCAGACTTCAGGTTTGCAGCTTTTAAAGAGCCGAGTTTTGAGCAAGTACCTTACAGGTTGCCATTTTAGGAGGCCTGGGACAAAGGAGAGACAAAAGTCTGACTTCAAAGGATTCAGACAAAACGGATTTTGTCAATTTGACTCTGGCATTCAGAGGAGTCTTAGTTTTCAAAAGCATCACACTGCAGATGAAAAGGAACGGATGGAAAAGCCCCTCTATTTTTAGGCAAAATTGTAAGGAAATTTAAATTGGATGCAGTCCCAGGACAAGACAGTTTTACGTTTCTTTAGCGTTAAACATTAATTTTCTCTTTGTGTCCCACCCTGTGGGCAAACATAACAGCAAATTACTGTACACACAGGGTCTCCATAGTCGGAGTGTCATGGTCCCGAGGAGCAATCTAGGGAGAACCGCCGTCTTTAGGTAAACACCAGGTTTAAGGGTTGCATAAGCCATGACATAAAGAAATGAGTTATTTCTGCTCATTATAGAATATTCAGATCTGCTCCCTCCAGGGGCTTTGCATTCCTAGCAGTTAAAGTTTACCTTTCCTGTTTACCTCTCTGAAGTAGCCTCAGCAGACAACAGTCAGACATCTGGAGACTCACATCTTCCTCCCTGTTCCTGTCCTCTCGGCCTCCATCCCTCCCCTCTGATTCCTTTCTGCTTTTGAAAATAACTTAATTTTTAATTTAAAAAAATCTTGCAGTTCCTAGGCAAATATTTTCACATGGGATCTTTGAAATCTAATATTAAAGAAAGTTATTCATGTCATTCCAAACTTTAGAGGATTTGAAGAGATGGCAAGGTCTAAGAGAGCTGGTTCAATTTAAAGGGGCTGAGCAGAAGGGGCTGGCACTGTGGGCTCCAGTTTGAGTCCTGGCTGCTCCACTTCTGATCCAGCTCTCTGCTATGGCCTGGGAAAGCAGTAGAAGATGGCCCAAGTCCTTGTGGGAGACCTGGAGGAAGCTCCTGGCTCCTGGCTTCGGATTGGCACAGCTCCAGCTGTTGCAGTCATCTAGGGAGTGAACCAGCAGATGGAAGACCTCTCTCTCCCTCTCTGCCTCTCTGTAACTCTTGACTTTCAAATAAATAAATAAATCTTTAAAAAAAAAAAACTGAGCAAAAAATAAATGTGCAGCTACACTAGAAGACCCTGAATAATCATATAACTAACAGTGTCTCCAATAACTGAAGGCAAATCCAAAGAGCGGATTGTTTGGTATTCCCATGTTACTTCAAGTACTTTGCTTTAAGCGGGAAAAAAAAATCAAATACTCAGATATTTTCTATAATATGTGCACATGTTGCAGATACACACATTTACTAAGTGAATATAGAGTACTCAAATATTGTAATCACTTAAAAAGCAAACAAAAGAGGGTTTATAATTGTCATAAAGCCCTCCAGGGTGTGAATTGTGGTACAGTAATCCCCGCCTTGTTGTGTAGACAGCCTAGCACCCCTAACCCCATGTCTAAAACCACACTAAGCATAAAGTATTATGCTGTGATTCATGCTCTGTCATGTTTTACTGTAGGGAAAAAGTTGTGCTAGGCTTTTCTAAACTCATAATTAAACCATGCAAACGTTGCATAATATTTCACAGCCTTTTAAAAATATGCTTTGGTAAAATGATCTTTATGATTAAAGTCCAAGTTCTATGATTTCTTTTTTTAAACACAGGGTTGTAGAGTCAAACTCATCCTACTTCACAGTGGAACTTGGCTTTCCAGGTGCTGGGGTAGGGGCAGCACTGGCAAACCCGATGCCCACCGTCTCTGCCATCAGTTTGCAAGCCTGTGTCCACAGTGAATTGTGCTGGGGTTCACTGCCATTGGTGGGCCAGAAGGTGGTAGTGGCGAGCCTCTCATGTAGAAGAAAACATGGATTATTAAAAACATGTATTAAATAAAAAAGAAACAGAAAAGACCTGGTAACATGGTCCATCCTGATTTTAATATTCAGTTACTGTGTTTCTTCTGACGGGGCCAACATGAACACGTAGGGGCGAGGACAGAAATGGCAGTGTCCAGGGCCGCCCTGAGCACTGGGCTGACAGGCAGAAGTGGGTGCTGGGCCTGTGTGGTGAGTGAATGGGTGACCCTGCCTGTACCCCTCACCCACACTTTCTTATGCTCAACTCTGAAAGGAGATGACCTCTCAGTCCCTTCCAGTGATGTCAGAGCGACATTCTAATTCGCACCGTTCCTACCCAATGTATCTTTGCTGACTTGGATGTGACTTGCATCATGCTTGCTTAAGTGGAGTCAGGGGAAATCAGATGTGAGGTAGGGAGGAGTAAGCTGGGAGTTATCCAGTAGAGGACATAGGCTGAGGAAGAGAACCACTGTCCATCTTTCCCCAGGGCATAGGAATACTTGTTCTTGAAGGAGTTGACTCTGGGAAGTCAATCCACTTTCAAAAAGAACAGCACTTAACTGAACATTTACTCTGAGCCAGGTGTGTGCTAATTGAGCTGGTAACAGAATGATGACTAAGGGCGCTTTGCTCCTTGCAGCATTGAAACTTAGAGTAGTGAAGATCCCAGACTGCAGGATGCTGGGAAAGGCTTCTTCCTGCTGCTTTAGTCATAACACAGAGAGTTTCTTCATCCGCTCATCTGTTCGTTCTTAGGCTCATGAAGTTCCTTACTTCCTCATTCATTCGTATTTCCAACTAATATTTTGGCTCCAGTAGGGCCACTGTGTTAGAAAGTCACTAGTCAATAGACTGTAGTCCCTAACTTCTGGCAGATGCAGACACTGGGGGACCTAGGGATGTACCCAGCAAACTCTTAGACTAACTGCCTCACTGGGACTTGCAGACAGCATTCTCGAGGCAGCGTTATTTATGACACACTCATGGCCTGCCACGGAGGGAAGCAGATTAGGGGAAGTAGTGAACTTAAGTCACAGACAGACTTCACCATAACCCAACAATAGGACCTTAGGCATAATGATGCATGGTTTTCAGACTTCGAAGGGCAAATAGTGGGGAACAGTGAGATCAACTCAAACAAGTGTAGTATCTGGCCATAGTAAATGTGCAATGTCTGGGTAATTTTTATGATTATATTATTAAAAAGGAAAATAAATCTATGCCAAGAAATTTATCTGAGGTTTCTTGGTAGGAGGACCCATACAGCTCCAGGATAATGCATAGATGTTCAGTGATAAAGGGCTTGACAGTCATACCCTGGAGAGGCTCAGATTAAATGGTAAAGGAGTGGGAAACTGGAAATTGGGATGGATCAGACAAGCAGTCACTATCACAACCAACTCCTGTTCCATTTAAAAAAAAAACAAACTAATGATTGTGGTGGGTGTTCAGTAGAGTGATCAAGATACTGCTTGGGAGGCCTGCATCCCGTATCAGAGTGCTTGGGTTTGAGTTTCGGCTTCACCCCTACTTCTAGCTTCTTGCTAATGCAGAGTCTGGGAAGCAGCAGGTGATGGCTCAAGTATTTGGGTCCCTGCCACCCACATGGGAGATCCCGATTGAGTTTCTGCTCTTGTCTCCAGCCTGGCCCAGCCTCAACTGTCGGGACATTTGGAGAGTGAACCAGTGGACTCTGGTGGATCTCTGTTGGTCTGTCTATTACTCTGTCTCTTTCTGCCTCTGAGATTAAAAAAAAATGTTAAAACATACAGCTTTATGTATAGAAATATAATGATTACAATATTTAGATTTGAGCCCTTCTGAAACTCCTCCCCCTGCTCCCCTCCCCACCATGGTAAGTGATGTTTTGATGCAACCATTTTATTGAGGCCATTTTGTGATGGATTGTTATTTTCAACTTTTGATCATCAAATAATGGGTAAAACAGAGCCCACCTTCTACATTCCCAAGCCTCACTCCCTTCCATTAGAAAAGGGAGGACTCAGGGATGAGGCAGGCTTGAAGCTGGCCGTTAGCTCAGAGGCGTCTGTGGCATTCATCATGCTGTAAGGAAGTGGAGCACTTTTGTATCAGAATGCCCGCGAGTCACCAGTGACTCTGTCACCTTACTCATGTCAAAATGTCCTGCTGCTTCTAGTCTCAGCTCCAAAATGTAAACAGCCTGGGAGTCAACACTCATCTCTACAACAAGAAAAATGCTGAACAAACAGAAACTCTACGAGTTTTCTTGGATCCACCAGAGGATTGAAGACACAGGGCAAACTGCCACCCCAGCAGCCTAAGAGGCAGTAAATGCAGAGAGCCACAGGGAGGTCTGCCTGCCAGGAGCAGGGGCTGCTGGGGCCATGAACTGATGGGAACACTAATGACGCTGTGCTCTGGAAGCCAAGCAGAGGCTAATGTGGGAATCAGACGCTGCCAGGGGCGGTCGTCCTGTGTGGGAAGGTGCCTTCATGTAGTTTTCATCCAGGACCTACACCAGGTTCTCACGGAATCCAATACAGTTAACAGTGGGTTACTGCCGAAGGACCTTCAAGGCTTAGATTGTTCAAGGACGCATTCATAGGGCAACCCAGATGAGAGGGGAGACAAAAACAGGGACACTGGAAGAACTTGAAGCCTCTGGCAACTACAGATACAATAAACATTAAACATAGCCAGCTCTGAACATAGGAACTCACACGCAAGGCCCGTTTGCTTCAGTTCCTGTTACCCGATACGTATGTCCAACCACCACCACCAACAACAAAAAAAATGACAAGAAAAGCAAAGACCAAAACACAGTCCGAAGAGACACAGCAAGTATCAGCTGGCTCAGAGAGGGCACACATTTTAGAATTTTACTAGACAGCAGTTTAACTACAATTAATATCGTAAGGGCTCTAGTGGCAAAAGAAGACCGTCTGCAAGAACAGGTGGGTAACGTCATCAGGGAGATAAAAACCCTAACGACCACTCAAAGGGGAATTCTAGAAGTGAAGCACACTACCGGGAGAGAGGAGCGCCAGTCATGGGTGCTCGGGAGAGAGGAGTGCCAGTCATGGGTGCTCGGGAGAGAGGAGCGCCAGTCACGGGTGCTCGGCAGAGGTCACAGCTGAGGGGACGAACAATTTTAAGGCACAGATTGTCAGAGTGGATTCCAACCAAGACTCGATTATATGACCTCTGCAAAGGACTCACTTTAAAGACTCGGGCCAAAAGTAAAGAGATGGAGAAAGATACAGCGCACCAGTACTAGCAGGAAGACAAAGGTCACTTCAGGGGCGACAAAAGGGAGTCACGTGATGATAATGAGATGGGTGTTCGGAGAAGATGTAAGGCCATGTGTGCCCCTGAACAACAGTGTCAAAAAACGCTGCGCAAAAGCCAGTAACAGCACAAGGAAGAACGAATACATGATTTCAGTTGGAGACCTCCACACCCCCCTGTCAGTAATCGATAGATCAAACAGGCAGAGAATTAGGACATAGCCCCGCCGAGTAGCACTACCAATCAATTGGACCTAACATTTATGGAATACTCCATCCAACAACAATGTGCAGAACATTCACTGATAGACTGCAGTCTGAGCCGTGAGATCTTATAGAGTACTTTCTCAAGCCACGTTGATTTAAACTACAAAACCAATAGAAGAAAGATGGCTGGGAAACCCCAAATATGTGCAGATTTAGCAACACCCTTCTGTGTAACACATGGGTCAAATAAGGAGTCCCAAGAAGAATGAAAAGATATTTTGAGTGAAAGTGAAAATAAACTGATCCCAATTCGTAGGAATGCAGGAAAAGCAGTGCTTAGAGGGAACTTTATAGCATTGAATGCATACGTAAGAAGATTGAGAATTGAAAATTAAAGTTTCCACCTCAGGAAACTAGAGAAAAAAGTGATATACACAGAAAAAAAATAATAAAAACTAGAGTAGAAATGAGTAAAATTGAACACAGGAAAGCAACGAAACCAAAAGCCTGTTTTTTTTTCTCAAAGTTCAGAATATCCTGCTCTGTCCCCATGCTCCCTTCAGGCCACAGAGACGCCTCCTGGTCTCACTCTGCCCACATGTGACCACTCAGCACCCCCTCAAGGCTTGGGTTCCAGCAGTGCCAGGAGCTGGGTGGTCCCCACCCCACTTCCGGGCCACATGAGGGCCGATGGGGCTCCCATGCTCGGCCTCCATGCTCAGCCGCTGGCGTAAAAAAACCTTTTTCCTGGGGTATGCGGCTGATAGTTAAAAGGCCAGGTCCTTCAGTTACAAAGCATTTGCTAGTAGACACTTGCAAATGCGGAGGGCCTGATGATCTGTGTTTTTAAAAACCCAGTCCTGCCTGGTGAACGTATAAACCCTGGGGGCCGGGGTGACTTTCCCCCCCGAGGATTTTCCCCTTCTTTGGGCTTGGAAGAAGGCAGGGCCGTTCCCAGGGTGCCCTCCAAGTTCACCCCAGTCATGGGTAGCTGGTGAAATGCCCTCCTGGATGCCTCAGAACACACAACAGGATGTGACTCAGGGCTCAGAGATGTGAGTCAGTGTCCAGGCTGATGTGTCAGGGCGAGCCCCAGGGGTGGTTTGCGTCTCCCTGTCTGGGACCCCTGGAGAGAAAGAGCTGGGCTCCTCTGCAAGCAGACAGATGCGCCCGCCCCTCCAGGCCACCCCCCGGTGCTTCGTGGCTCCTCAGAGTTGTGTGACATCACAACTCCCGCGGCCCCCCAGGGGTTGAGTCAGCCCCTGCTGGGAGTGGGGCATTTCCGCGAAAGGTCCACGGTCTTTGAGACCCAGTGTCTCCTGTGGCCTCTGCATCCGAGGGTGGAACTGCCACACAGCAGGGACCAGCACAGCCGGCCCCAGGTAGCAGCCACTGCCTCTGCCCACTGCGGCTCTAGCAGTGAAACCCCATGATGCTGTGAGCTCTGAATCCTGGAAGAAAGGGAGATTGTGAAAGAGTTCCGGGATTTGCCAAGGGCTCATCTCCGGCTGGCTGCAGGCATCTTGGTTACTCATGTGCAGCTCAGACGCACTCCTCGGACCAAGTGGGCACCGAGACCCACCTCTGTGTGTGTTAGAGGCCTTGGGGGGAGGGGTTAGGAGGATCCGGGGGCCTGGGAGTCGGCGGGGTGCCCACCGGGAGTGGGCCTGTGCAGCCTGGGCTCCAGCCTGCCTGTTCCCTGCTCCCTGGAGCAGACTCTGCCGAGCTGCGGGGAGAGGCGGGGATGCCATGTGGCTTTGTGGTCAGGGCCGGCCAATCTGGAGCACTGGTCCCTAACATCAGGACCCCTCACCCCTTGTGGCTCACCCCAGGGTCCTGTTCCTCCCCTCCAACCCCGGGGGTGAGCAGACTCACCTGCCTCACAGGTGTGAGCGCTAATTACTGTTTGTGGGGCAGCTTTGAGATGCTCAGATGAAAGGCTCTCCATAAAGGCAGAGTGCTGCTCCTCATTAGAGCGGCCAGACAGTTCCCAGGGGAACCGCGCGGCCCTGGCCACAGCAGTCTGAGGCACGTCTGGAGACGGCTCTGTATTTAGGCAGAGCCCTCTGCGAGCGCGGGTTCAGGGATCAGTCACTGGCTTCCAGAAAGACGAGTGGTTTTTATACCACGTCTCCTGCTCTGGGGGCCCTGGCTCCAGGAGGCGGAGGGAAAGTGGCTTCCAGTGCCCACTGGGCAGGGGCAGCGGGGTTCCCGGGGCTCAGGGGCCCCCCTCTGGTCTCTGGCACCCTCCCTGGTAGGCTCCTTCCTTCCCTGCATACGCCGCACCTCTGTCCCCTGGGGTCCACTTCCCAGGCCAGAAGGAGCTCGATAGAGGGGCTTGATGAATGCCCGTGACAAGACTGTGGTGTGGCTCTGTGCGTTCTTCCTACATTCCTTCCCTTCCTCCACGTCCTCCTCCTCCAACACGAATGGTAAAGGCGTGGAGGGTAAAGACGGCCTTCCGGTCCCGTCCACTCCTGCTCCTGCACCCCTGCCCACGTGCTTCATGCCTCAGAGAACAGATGAGCCAGAAACACCGTGGTGGGGGGGCTCGGGAGTCCCAGGCAGCCTGCAGCTTCGGCCTGAGACCCTCGCCGTCCAATGAGGGCCCTCGCTCACGTCTAGCCAACGACCGACCCCTCCGGTGGGAGCCACCAGCACGAGAAGCATGGCTTCCCCAGGACTTCCTGTGGCTGAAGAAACAGGCCTTCCGGAGGAGCAGTGCACGGAGGGCAGCTCGTGCTATCCGCTGCACGGTGCAGGCTCGAGGGTCTTTGCACGCATGGCCCAGGGGGGAGATGCCAGAGCCCAGCTGACCCTGAAAGAGCACGTGTCCCAGCCAGTCTCGGCTGTGTGCTGGTGAGGGGCCTCTGGGGGAGGCACCAGACACCGTCACAGCTCTCCCTTGGGCAGATCGTATTAAGGATCTCAGCTGAGTTTTTGCCAGGGTCCTTGTAATGCCTCGTGGTGACAGCAGGCAAGAATAAGCGGAGCGATGTTATCTTTGGGACCGCAGAGCTGGAAGATAATGACCCCCTTCCCCCCGAGCTGCCAGCAGTGCAGAGTGTGGAGCTCTGGGGCCCTGCTCAGAGGCACAGCTGGTCCGCCACGGGGCTCTGTTAGGCCATTCTGCAGCCTGGGACTCCTTTGGGGGCCACCCCGTCCATCCCTACAGCACTAAGCCCTCCCTGCACTTGATCAAAAACACCTGGCCTTGGACCTCGGATGGGAGAGACAGAGGGACAGGGAGCAGAGTGACCCTAAGGCCAACATCCCCACCAACCTGCCCACAGCCTCCTCTGTGTGTCACCCGGCTGCAACCCTCACTTTCACTTGAGCGTTTTGTGGTTTTGCAAAATGTTAGAACTGTCTGGAAAATCCTGCCAGGGCTTGAAGCCCACAGAGCAGCCTCAGCTGTCTTCCGCTTCGCATGAACCAGGCCCCAACGCAGCCATGCTGGCTCTGAGGCCAGAGGTTCGTTCTGAGTTTAAGTAGCAAGCTCTGAAGAATGGAATTCTAAGAAACTCGAAAGAGAAACTGGGGAATGGAGAGAGAGAAGAAAGTGCAAGGCAACACACTCTAGAGTGCACAAAGAAAAAGCATGCTGGCTGCTTAGCTGTCTGTCGCTTTGTGTGGGCCCCAGATATTTCCAGGGTTTGAGACTTGCCCACCTGAGCTGTCCCTAAAGAAGCCACAGCAAGGAGGCAGCCAGGACTTGGTTCTGGAGCTTGAGAGAGTAAGATGGAGACCTCGGCACGTCCCTCACTCACTGTACCCCCTTGGAGACTCAGTTCCCCCACATGGGAAGAAGCATGATTGCATCTACCCATTAGGTTATCAGCAGAAGCAAACGTGACCTCGAGCCAGCAGTCTTCCTGCCCTGCCCTTTCAGGAAAGGACAACAGTGTCGGGAGAGCAGCGCTCGCCTGGCCCCCCTGCAGAGGTTCCCTATCCTGCAGCACAGTGCTTCACACGGTCCTTGGGGCCTCCGGGCATCAGATCTCAGCCAGCCAGCCAGCCCTCCGAGGTGCAGAGCCTGCCTCTGAGGTCCATGCGTGCCAGGGAGATCTGGTGCCTGCGGCCCAGGCTCTCCTGGGCGCTTCTCCTGCAGTCTGAGCCTTGATCTCATTACAATGGCTCTTTCCCCATCCCCACCTTCTTTGCTTTGCCTGTCCAGGCCCTAAATTAATTCCCTGCAGCCAGAGCTGCGAAGCCAGAGCCTTGGAGTGGGAATGCACACACTCCAGTCCGGCCCCTGCACACCAGTCTCTCCCCCTTGCCTCTCAGAGGACTCTGATAACGCCAGGGCCTGCCTGGAGGGAGATGTTCGAGCGCCGGGTGACACCTGTCCATCCCTGGCCCTTCCCTGCCTCTACCTCCAGCCATCCACAAAACCCAGAGGAAAGTGTGTGAACACGCAAAACAACACATTTCTCTTTTCTAAAGGGCGACGCCGTTCCAGCCCCTCTGCTGTGCTGGAGTTAATGACCGATCCAGGAAGTATGTTCTCATCACACAAGGAAGGGCGAGTGCCCAGGTGGAGACACACACCCTTCACGTGTTTTCTGTCTGTTCTGTCGGTGGCCACAGAGAGAAAGCCCAGCGTCCACCTTGCTGCTTTACACAGGAGGCCGGGCAGACACACCAACTCTGGCTGGCTTCCCACAGCTGTGTCTTTGGAGGAGTAGTGTTTATTTTACTGGTTAAACTCCAGGAGTCCACACACACACACACACACACACACACACACACGAAATAGCTCCCTTAAATATATCTTTTTATTTTTCCAAAGTTACTATGTTACTCAGATATTTGCCACCAAACTAAACTGCTTCCGCATTTGGCTGCGTGTTCCTATGGAGGTTTTGACTTCTTTAGAAGAAATTGGATTTCTGGGGTTTGCCAGCCAGGAGAATCGCTATCGATTTCTTGGATGGTGCTGGACAACTCCCTGTTTCTCCCAAGCTCTCCAGCTGCGGTCTCCTCCCCCAGCGCAGGTGAGACCTGGTTAACAGAATCTGTTCCCTGGTGCTTGCTGTCATTTTTCACTCACTCCCCCCTCCTCCCCCCAACAAGAGCTGACCTTGATGTGAACTAATTGGGATTGCACTAGATTAATGACACAGGTTGCTAGGGTGGAGTCTGAAGCATAAAGGAGACCTTTGAAGATAAGAGCCCTGTGCGCTTTCACAAGCTCATCCCTGGTGCTCTGAACAAAGCGCCTAAACTAATAAAGTCAGATTCATCTAGGGGCAATCTACCCTCGCACAGGAATATCACGCCGAACTCTGATTCAGAAAGGCAGATGAAAATCTGCCAGAATTCTTTTAAACACCAACACAGATCTCGATTAAAAAAAAATGACACACACACATACAAAAAAGTCTCGGTAACGAGCAGACCTCTGATGATCTAAAGATCCACGGCTTCATTTATTGACTTAGAGAAAGTAAATGGCATTTCAAATACAACCTTCATACTTTAATAGATGAGGTCACCCTGAGAAAGATGATACTGAGCCCGGGGTGGGAAACCTCTCTCCAGAGAACAGCTTTGATCTGCAAGGTCAAGGAAGGTGTTCTCATAGAAGCAATAGGTTTGTAGTGACTTGGACTGAAATGGAAGGGTTTCTATAAACGTAAATGTTAGAGGATGAGACAGCAGACAATTATGGGGATGACCCATGAAGAACAGAGACACAGGGACCTAGAGAAGTCAGAGGTCAAAATTGACTTGGAGCTTAAGACAGGTACCCATTAACTCGCACGTCTGCCCGCCACTGGGATCCTATGTGTACTGACTAAATCCTTGTGGATCTCCCAGATTGGTCTAAACCAGTGGCTGTCAAATGGGGAGGGGTGGGATTTCTCCTCCAGGGGGCCTATGGCAATGCCTGGAAACATGTCTGGTTGTCCCAACTGGGAAGAGGGGAGCCCTACTGGCATCCGATGGGTGGGGGTCAGGGCTGCTGCGCATAGCATGCTCCCCACGCAGGGGATGATCCGGGCCTGAACGTCCAGGGAAACACAGCTCAGGCAAGGCACACAACACTACAGCGCGTTCAGTCAGAGGACGTTGCTCGCAAAGCTGCTCGTCAGACTTGGAGAAGTCATGCAGCATCGTGCCTTGGGCTGGGTTCACGTGGCACTGGGGTGGGGGGTGTGAGGTGCACCCTTCAGGTGCCCTGTGGGAATCCCGGCAGCTGTAGTCACCGTGCACCCTGGGAGAATTCGGGCCTCACGTCACGCCTGGGGGTGACTGCTCTCTCCCAGGTGCACAGTCTGGCACCCAGGCCCGAAGCTGACCCGTAGAGCCCTGGGTGAGCCACAGGTAACTGACCAACAAGATCACACCGGACCTGACCATCAGCTTTGCCACCTGGGCAGGGTCAGGCCAGTGTTTAATTCTGCTGAGCTCCCCAGGCATGAGTCACACGTAACCAGATAACAATGCAAATCACTGACAACATTTCTAAGGTTTCACTCCAGCGTCTCACGGAACCACAGAGCAGAGGGCACCCTCTGCAGCTCTCCGCGCCAGCTTCATGTCAGAGGCGGGGGACATCTGGAGGGGCCGAGGACTCCCTCTATTCCTGGGGTGGGGGGCGACAGGACAGGACAGTCCTTCCAGCTCTCTGTCGACCACGGTTGTACCAGGTGACGGTAAGAAATTAGCCCTACCCCCAATCTAGCGAGCACACACACCAACAAAACAAAAGGACCGATCTAAACCGGAAAGAAAGGGAGCCATCGGTGACTCACACCTAGCCGGGAAGGGGGGTGCTGCTGCTCACTGGGATATGGGATTCAGCTGTGTGGGGCTGCCTGCGAAGCCCTTCTCCCACTTAGGGCTCCTGCCCACCTGAATGCAGTCCAGACAATCCCAAATCACAAGGAATGCTGACTTCCACTGCTGTGGACACACGAAGAGCCCCAAGTCAGAACTGGGAGGCGAGGTCACGCCCTTTTCCCCCTCTGCGTTCTGGGGGTGGGTGAGAGGGCGCTGGCCACGAGGGTCACACTGCCAGCACTGCTCCCACCTTTCTCCTAATGGCCTTCAACTGCTGAACGGCCGCAGCGTGCAGACGCTAAACCCTCTTATGGGAAGTGCCACACTCTTTTCTGCTCACATCACTTAAAATAATGAGTTAGCTGCGCTTGTATTAGTCTGTCTTTCAAGTGGATTAAATTCACGGGCTCGTCCCCCGCCCCCCCAGTCTCGCAAGCTCTGGCCTGGCTGTCTGAACCTCTAGATCAGACTGATGAGTACATGCCAGACAGCAATGAAACGCAATTACCCAGGCAAACTTTTGAAGGATTTGAGCCCTGGGGCACAGGCTGTTTACGAAAGACTAAAAGCACCGTTTGTACTGAGCAGGACCAGTTGCCTCGGTTTTCTGAGTTCTGGATGCCGCCTGCCACTGGACTGCAGGCGGGATTTCTGGGGGCCGATAACATCAGCCTTCTGTCCGCACCTCAGCACCTCAGGGTCTTTGCTCTGTTTTTCAACAAGAAAATGCAAGTACCAACAAAAGCCCATTATAACATCTCCCTTTGTATTCACTGACTATCTCGCTCATTGGTGAACTTTTTGTGTGTGTGTGTGTGTGTGTGTGTGTACTACCCCAGAAAAAATGCATGAGAAACCATTCTGTAGCTGATTGGCCCTGCCATTTCTTTGGAAACAAATAGTGTTTCCAAAAAGCAGGAACTTCCTGTCTTCTTTGGAAAACAAAAAACACCACCACAACCACTACCGAACCACGCTCTCCCGTGACTTGAACAATAGAAGTTTCTGAGCATCCAAGGGGAGAGAAGGAGACAAAGAAAGCAAAAAAACCCAGAAGAGTGACAAGGACACTGAGAGCCAGCCTGCCCTTCCCTCGGCGGGTCCACATTTGGTTTTGTTTTTCAGACAAAGAACGGCGGGGCAGCACCAACGGGTTGGGGAGGTTCTTCACCCACTTGGGGGTAACCACAGCGTGTGAGGGGCTCACTGGCTCCCAGGGTTGTTGGGAAGCGCAGTGGAGCCATCCGGATGCTGGCTGTGGCAGCTGCAGTGATGGGGAGGGGTCCTGGAGCCCCAAGGCCAGGCAGTGGGGTCAGTGCGGGGAAAGAGGCTGTGTGTGGTCAAAGAGAAAGAGCGAGTTCTTGCAACACCACCACCAGGAGGCACAGGCCAGCTGAGTGTCCATCCGCCAATGAACGCACACAGAAACCGTGGTGCGTACACAATGGGATACGGCTTGGTCATAAAAAAGGATGACAGCTTGTCGTTTGAAAGTGGAGGTCACCATGCTAGGCTAAATGAGCCAGGTAGTGCAGGAAGACAAGCACTGCATGATCTCACTCATGTGTGGCATCCAAAAACGTTGATTTCAGGTGGGCATGTGGTGCTGCAGGTTTACCACCGCCCAGGATGCCTGATCCCATATGACGTCCCACCTCTACTTCTGATCAGGTTTCCTGCCATCACGCCGAATGGGCAGCAGATAACGGCCCAAGTTCCTGGGTTCCTGCCTCCCCCCCCCCACCACACGGAAGACTCAGATGGAGTTCCTGGCTCCTGGTTTTGACCTGGCCCAGCCCTGGCTGTCGCAGGCATTTGGGGAGTGAACCAGGGGTAGAAGGTCTCGCCTCCCATCCTCTGTCTCCTCCCACCGCATTACTCTATGTTTCAAATCAATAACAACTTAAAAAAATTGTTTATCTCATAGCAGTTGAGAGCAGGATGGTGGTTTGCAGAGCTGGGGAGAGGAACGGGGAAAGACTGATGGATGAGTACTAAGTTAAATTTAGGAGGAAGAAGAATTGATGGTATTCAATTACACAGCAGAGTGACTACAGGTAATGATCATGCACTATGTACTTTTCTTAAAAAAGAAAAAAAGAACGGGGCTGGTGCTGTGGTGAAGTGGGTAAAGTCCTGCCTACAGTGTCGGCATCCCATATGGGCACTGGTTTGAGTCCTGGCTGCTTCCAATCCAGCTCTCTGCTGTGGCCTGGGAAAGCAGTAGAAGATGGCTCCCAAGTCCTTGGGCCCCTGAACCCGTGTGGGAGACATAGAAGAAGCTCTGGCTTCTAGCTCCTGGCTTCAGATCGGCTCAGCTCTGGCAGTTGCAGCCATCTGGGAAATGAACCAGTGGATTGAAGACCTCTTTGTCTCTCTTTCTGTCTCTGCCTCTGCCTCCTTGTAACTCTTTCAAATAAATAAATAAATATTTTAAAAAATAATAAAGGATTCTGAATCTCCTCGCCATAAAGAGATGATAAATGAGGACACAGCCATGTTTCCCTTGACTGGACGTTGTATACATGTATGGAAACATCATAAGGTAGTCCAGACATGTGTGTAATTTTTAAAGTGGGTTAAAAATAATAATTAAAAGAGTATAAAGTTGGAAGGATGGGTTTGGAAAGTGCTGGCACCAAGAAACTAGGAATACTTTCTGGGAAGGAGACATCCCAGGGCCACAGTGCACAGCAGGAGGAGCCCAGGAGTGGCAGAGAGGCAGGGACTGGGATTCTGAGGCAGCGCTGGATCAATCTTTGCACTTTGGGGCCAGGACTCTCATGAACTGTGTAAGGCCTGTCCAGGTACAGGAAGAGAGCTGCAGGGGCGACTGAGCAGTCTGCGGAGGCAGAAGGTAGGAGGGAAGGGACAGGACCACAGGGTTGGCCAATGGCAGGGAACAGCCGAGGACTGGGAGGCCCAGAAGTCCAGCAGCATCGGGACTTCCCGTCTCCTCCCCGACACAGTAGACAGGGGACAGCACACAGGGAGGCACGGGTGGTGTGTAGCCCCGCTCTGTCCTGCAGCTCCCGGCTGGATGCTGGGAAAGGATGTAGGAGGGGTATGAAGCCGAGGGCCCAACCTGACCACTGGTGCTTGGGCGGAGGGACGATCTGCGGCAGGTAATTTTGAACTTGGACTTAACATCTGTGCAACGAGACAGTCCTGACCTGCTCTCCTGAGAGCAGAGAAAATCCCTACTCAGTGATACATGCACCCCTTTCCCTAGAGGTCTGGGCTCGGCTTGGGAGGTTCTGGAGGAGGAGGGGGAAGAGTTCCCACCTGCCCCGAGTCTCCTTCCAACCTAGGGATGGCAGAGCCCTGCTGTGCTCTGGGGAGGGCAGGACGCAGGGCCAGGGCCCCCAACCGTGCCGCCTGCCTGCTGGGTCAGCATCTCATCGGTGAGCTCAGTGCTGACTGCCTTGAGCACGGGAAGCATGGCTGTGAGAGCTGGGGGCACAGCGATCGAACACGCCACGTTTCGGGTAGCAACACTGGGACAAGTGTGGGCAGGTACTAGAGGGATGGGGCCAGCAGATGGGCCCAGAAATTGGTCGGGGGAGGCAGCCTGGTCCTCGGGCAGGTGAGTGCCCTGAAGACTGGCAGGATTTGGGGTGTGGGGTGGGGATGACAGGAAGGGACTTTCTGGAGTTGGCAACAGGTGCAGACCAAAGCTTGTGGGCAGGACTGGCTGCTGGTGCTCGGGGAGGCGAGAGAGGAGAGCAGGCAGGACATGGGCAGCTCACAGCCACCTTGGTGCCCCAGGCACCTTACTGTCTGTTGGCCTGGCTTTTGGTCATTTCAGAGCCTGGACGGGCTGAGGAGCAATGGAGAGCTCGTGGCCCAGGAGAAGGCTGGGAGGTGTCTCCAGAGTGGGCAAAGGGCCGATGGAGCCCAGAGAATGGGGTCCCTGCACGGCCTTGGGCTCAGTGTATCAGTATGGAGGCCACAGGGCCTTCACACATGCTGTCACACAGAGGGGACTCACAGGCAGTGTGGATTCTCTAGATTTCCCATCACCCACACCTGTTGGCCCGTGTCACTCTGCCACGGCTGACACGCCACACCCACACACTGGACACACCACAGCAATGGGGTGAAACGTGACTTCCGTGACAAAAAGCAGTCTGGCCCAACTCTGTCTCTGATAAGTCCCTTGTTTCAAATGAAGTAAACAGCTGTGCATTTCCCTGTTGTGTCTTCCAGGCTGAAGTTATGAGTCAGCAGTGGGGCTTAGAGCTTAAATAAGTTGTTTGTAGGTGTTTCCTGTTCAAGGACAAGGAGACTGAGTGCTGGCACCTAAGTGTCTCCCAGCTCAGGTGCGGCCTCCCATATTGTAAAGGCAGCTGGGAGATGTGTTGAACAGTGACACAGGGGAGACACCAACTGCTCACCTGGGGTCTCCCACAGTGGGGTGGTTGCATCATGCTGGGATGCTTTTCCTGACGCTTCACCTCTGGATCTCTGACCACTGTGGTTCTAGGAGGAGCCACGCCACAGTGGCTTTCACTCAATGAGGATCCTGCACAGCCATTATCCTTGAGGGGTCCACCTGGACCCAGGAGACTTCCTGCCTGGTCACTGCCCTGGGTCAGGGACTCTGCAGAGCTGGATTCTCAAAGTACCTGCAGACTTGCATGCCAGGGGCCACTTCTGTCCCCTCTCATGACCACAAGGTCCAGGAAGGCTGAGCTGGCAGCCAGTAGCTCACCCTTCGACCATGAGTGATATAGAACCAGGAGGAAAGTTGCCCCCTCCTGCCTTCTGCCCCAGTCATGCAAATGTCAGCGATGGAGAGGAAAAGGAAGAGAGAGAACTGTTTGCTGAGTGACACCATCAGTGCCGAGACAGCTTGCGGGTCTGCACTGGGCTGGGGCAGGGTTGTACCCCCACCTGTCCACCCGACTTGTTCTTCTCTGCTGGGCTGCCCAAGGCCAGGGATGACTGGGATTTAGTCCACAATGGGCTGTGATGTGGTGCAGTAGGAAATTCTGCTTCATGACAGGGCTACTGTTGACATTGTTTGTTTTTTAATTTCCAAAAATAAGGAAAAGTGAACACGAGGGTGGAGGAGGTGGGAGAGAAGGAGGAGGAGAGGGCACGGGAGGCGGCAGACCCTGGCATTTCCCAAGTCGTGCCTTGGCTCCTCCCAGACCCCCCCCCCCCCCGGCTCTGAATGTGAAAAATAAGCAGCCGGAGCCTCCTGGGCTGGAGGTGTGTCTAACAAGGCCCTCATTGTCTCAGACAGGTGTGAGATTGGACTTGGGCCGGGGCCAACATCTCCAGCACCGGAGCCAGCTCTGTGAGCAGAAAACATGCACCAACCATCCAGTAATACCACTGCAGCCAGCCAGAGACTCAACAATTTAAGGCTTAACACACACAACATAAATCAGAGGAGGATGGACCAGCCGACCGGCAGCTTTCTGGGCAGATGCCTGCAGACTGTCTGTGGATCAGATCCTGCCTGTTTGGGTTATTTGAGACTTTTTTTTTTTTTTTTTTGGGTAATATACAGATGAGAAACTGGGTGGGGCAGTGCGTGGAGGCACACTGGTGTTTGCCCTATCTTGTTCCAACAGCCCCCCTTTTGCCCAAGTGCTGTTTTGAAGGGACTGCTCAGGACGGTTCACGTTGCTACATCCAGAACCCAGGAACGCGTTCAAACCCGGGAGCAGGGGAACAGGCGAAGCCCAGCACCTGGACGATCGCAGCGTCTGTGTGATCCTACGCCAGTCACCTGACCTCTCTGGGCCTCCAGGCACTCATCTGAGGCCGGTGTGGCTACGAGTCACTCACCTGCAATGGCCAGAAGTTCAAAGTCACGGTGAGAACCTCCCAGAGCAGGGGAAACCATCAGCTTTGAGAGACAACACAGCCAAACACCGTGTTTCTGAGCCGGCCCCGCTCTTGTCCATTCTGTAGAGACGTGTGGCTCTTATTAGACTGCCGAGCGAAGCCCAGGGCTGGAGCCCCCGGGAGTGTGGGCACGACTCGTGAAGAGCCACGCACACCAGGGGAGGTAAACACGGTGGTGACAAATCCACAAGGCCCTCGGCCCTCAGTCCTCCCAGTGAACTCTCACCTAAGTCTCATTCAGGGGACAGCATGGTGGCGGCACCACGTCTTAGCGAAGGGAGGGAGCCCACGCCGCCCCACCAGGGCAAGGGGCCCCATCCCTGGCGCCTTGGAGAGGAGGGCATCTGGTGTCTGTACATTCCTGGGACATTCCAGGGCAGCTTTCATCGGCCCTGCCATTCGCGACCTTGGCCCTGAATTCGCAGACAAGGACGTGGCCACCACAGGGATGCCTTTATCTGGTCCCAGCTCGCCCATTCGCATTGCCGTGTGCTCTTCAGGGAGTAAGTGGCATGCAGCTGGCAGCACTGTCCTGAACTGGACTGAGGGGACTGTCACTCAGCACCAGCCTCGGCCTGCCAGGGCCGCCTGGCGTTCCCACAGCTGTGGCTCCCAGCTCTGCCCTGTCACACTCACACACCTGTTTGCTGTCCTCCTCCTGGCCCGACAGCCCAAGCCGCAGCCGCAGACAGGCTTAAAGGGCCAGGCTCGTGGGCGGAATCCACACAAGGAGGTGAGACTTGGTCCAAAGAAGTCCTTTTTGTGAATGGTTCATTAAAAATGCCGAAGAAGCTGACCACTGCCATTCTCTGAATGTGACTGATGGACACAAGTAATGGGGACGGGCCAGGGTTCACCGCGACGGCTACCCTCGTGCGCCTCGTGGTCAGGAAGTGACCTGCCAACCTTACTGTGTTTACCACAGCTGTCTGCCTCCACCCAACCCCCCCCGGGCGAGCAGGGCTGGGAAGGACAGAGGGCAACTTGGAGAGGGATTTTCTATTCTTGCTTGTTATACAAATCCCCACTTGCTGAGCATACACGTCAGCACTAAGAAGAATGGACATGCCCAGGAGCCATGGCTGCTCACGGAGGACGAGGAGGGAGGCAGGCCGCGTGGGTAACTGTCCCCATGAACCATCTGCACCGACAGCGAGGGCTTTGTGCTGCCTCCACCTCCAAGGCCGAACAGAGCACTGGGCCAGCAGCGCCGAGTCTGGGATTTCTCGGCTGCCTCCAGCGGGGCAAATCCCTGAGACTCCCCGGGCTCTGGGTCTCAAGGGCAGAAGCTTCGGGCACAGACATCTGCAGTCCCTTTCAACTTCTAAGACCTTACCGCTCTCCACTGGGTCTTGTGGGACAGCGGTTACGGGTTTTCTTGTTTGAGTTTTCTCCAAACGAAAATACCTCCACTCAAACCACCACCTCCTTAGCCACCCCAGGCTGGACTCACTCCTGAGGAATAAGGGATGCCCAAGGTCATTACCACAGAGTGGCCGTGTCTGGCCCTTGGTGGTCCACCGGCACCACCAGTGGCAGCAGCAATAGTAGGAGGCTAGCACTGGCCATGTACTGAGTAGTTAACATGTACTGGGCTTTGAACTAAATGTTTCACAAAAGATCTATCTCAGTCCTTGGGATGACTTTGTGAAGCTATGACAGCAAACACAGACCGTCAGGAGCTTCGAGCGTGTTAACTCGGTTCTCAGAACTACCCAGTGAGTTAGCTACTGCTGTAGCAATTACAGATGGGCAACGGTGTGCAGAGGACTTAAGTAAGAGCACCCTAGGAAGTGTTCAGCCAGGGATTTGAATCGCAAGCCCAGACCTGTCACCCTCCATGAATATCTCAGCATTGACATAGTGGATGCACGTTCAGCTTCCTGGTAGAGTGCATCCTGGGAGTCCCCAGATTTATTCTGAGTCCTTTCTGATGATAAGACAGGAGGAACATCCTGCCATGACATCCCCAGGCTGTGGCTCCTTCCTAGGGGGCCCACGAACACCCAAGGAGTAGGTCGGAAAATGGGAGAAATTCCGTGCAGACCCACACCTGCAGGTCCCTCCCCCCGAGGCGTGAAAGAATCAAATGAGGAACTCGGGAAGAGATTCTGGAATCGGAATAACAAGATTTCCCTTCCCTTCCACCTGAATTGGCCATCCGTAATTTTGCACAAATTCAATTTTAAAGTCATGCTTTGTAATTTGTGGAAAATCATATTAAATTAAACAGATCTACGTCTGGGCAATGACTTCTCTCGTTTAGCAACATATGGTGGCTCAGGGCCTCTCCAAGCTCAGTCACACAGCACGACTCCTCACCCTCCTCCCAGGACAGACTTTGCAGCAGACGCAGCAGGGTTGGGGGCTCCAGGGCACCCCCCCCCCCGGTTTCCCTGAGCATGTCAGAGTGACAGTGTCATGTTAGCGTTCAAGACCACGAGGTGAATCGCATCCATTCAGATGAGAGACATTAAAGGTGTGAGGCTACATGAAAACAGCCGGCACCCCTGGTGTGCACCCTGGTGTGCACCAATGGGTGGCTGGCAGTGGGGCTCCCACAGCCAGTGTATGAGATCATAGGCTGCCAGTGCTTTATTATTGCTTTTGGTGGCCGAGCGCACTAGGCAGTGTCCCCGCCACACAATCACAGGCGTCTGCTGTAGTTCTACACCTGAGAGGGTGGGGGCATGAGGAGTCCTGTGCACCTAGTGTTCCTGCAGAGACCAGCCTTGCTGGGGACCCACAGAAGCGCATCTTACAACCCAGGCAGTTCCACAACGGGCAACTGACAAGAAAAGTCGAGATGAGGGTGAACAGACCTTGAGACGAGAGGTCTAAATAAACCACTTAACGGGGAGAAAGGCCAAGCCGAGCCCTTGAGCTTGTGCTGACTTTTACAGATATTTTAATAACTTTATCATTATACAATTTGCCATCTGATATGTGCAGAGAGATGCGCTAATGGAGAGAGAGTGGCCACAGCAGTGCAATGATCCCGCGGGACTTAATAAAACAGCCAGGCTCACTTCCCTGCACGACCTGTGACTCCAAGGAGTGCAATCACTAGTTACGTTATTTCTTCCTTCCTTTTTATCCCCCAGAAGTTTTTCCACTGTTTTAAAGGATAATTTGTTTTTGTTTAATTTGAAAGCCAGAATGACAGAGAGAGAGAGAGAGAGAGAGAGAGAGAGAGAGAGAATCACCCATTGGCTGGTTCACTCCCTAAATAGCTGCAACCA
This sequence comes from Sylvilagus floridanus, assembly GCA_949820135.1. Taxonomy (NCBI): domain Eukaryota; kingdom Metazoa; phylum Chordata; class Mammalia; order Lagomorpha; family Leporidae; genus Sylvilagus; species Sylvilagus floridanus. Next base: position 10,200,449 of record OX463244.1, on the reverse strand, counting down.
CCAGGGGTGGGCCAGGTCAAAGCCAGGAGCCAGGAACTCCATGAAGGTCCCCCATATGGGGGACAGGGACCCAAGCATTTGGGCCACCATCTGCTGCCTCCCAGAAGCATTAGCCAGAAGCTGCAGTAGAAGCACTGAATAGCAGGAGTGGAGCCAGGCATTCTGATACAGGATGTCAGCGCCCCAAGCAGTGGCTTAACCTGTTATGCCACAACGCCCACCCTGAGAAATTCTTCTAAAACTCCCAAAGCAAGGAGTTATGTGTGCAGCCCTTCTAATGATGCAAGGAGGAGCCGGCACAGCATAAGCTCTCTGGGTCTTGGATCTGGCTTTAGGATGACTCAGGTTGAACACACAAAGCTGCAGAGTAAAGAGGATTTCCTCTGTAGTGGGAACCAGCAATCTGTGGAGCTGGGAGACTTAACTGTCCCGGTGGAGGAGCCACAGGCACCCAAGGCAGCGCTGACTCACGGCCCTTCCCTGGGGATACTCTGCTTTCATGACACCTGCACAGTCACTCCCAAACCCCAGAGCTGCCGATCTCTAATGCGTCCTCCTCCACGCTCCCGGAAAGGCTGGGCTAGACACTCGAGTGGCCTCAGTCTTGTCACACAGGACCGATGGCACTGACTCGTAGAACCACAGAGTGTGACCCAGTTCTGCTGTGAAGAAATCAGTAACCACTTCGGTTCCTGGTGTGCTCTAAAGCTCGGGTTTCACGTCAGCCCATAGATATTAGGGGACATGAGATACACGGGTCAGAGTCAGAGCCCCCTCCTCTTCATCCACACCTAGGGGGAAAAGCAGGCTGTTCCATATTAAAGCAGGGGCATCCCCCTTCCAAACGGGGCAGTTAACTCCTATGATATGATCAATGCGGTTCAAAATTGGAAGGTATTTTTTCCCCAGTTTTGCACCTCTTTTTGGAAAGTTCTAACCCTTATAAATGGCCTTAGGGTGGTGGTATGAAGTAACGATGGGGAGGGGTGCGTGTTGTGGCACAGTGAGTTAAGTTGCCACTTGCATCCCTGGCATCCCATATCGGAGCACACGTTCGAGTCCCAGCTGCTCTGCTCCGCTCTGCTTCTGGTCCAGCTCCCTGCTAATGCGCCTGGGAAATCGGCAGAAGGTGCTTGGGCCCCTGCCACCCAGGTGGGAGAGCTGGATGGAGTTCCAGGCTCCTGGCTTTGGCCTGGTCCAGCCCCAGCTGTTGTGGCCATTTGGGGAGAAGATGGAAGACCTGTGTATGTGTGTGTGTGTGTGTGTGTGTGTGTGTGTGTCGCTCTGCCATTCAAACCAATAAAATGAATCCTTAAACAAAAAGGAATGAACGAGTGAATCGTGGTGCCCAGCGCTGGGGCACTTCAGCCTGGCTCTGGAGGAAATGCCTCTCCCCTGGCTGACTTCCCCTACCTAATGCTCACTGAGGGCTTCAGTGTCATGGTTGCTTTCTCTTGAAAAGTTTACATGTCATAAAACAGCAAATGCTCTGTCCCGTGCCGTTTAGGAGAGCCCAAAGTGGATAAAACCCACGCTGAAGAGTTTTCCTAGCTCACTAATCAGCCACCAATTGGATAGGAAGTGGTATGTTCCTTTTTTGCTGTCAATCCTGGGGAATGCGAGGACAAACCAAACATAAACATGATTGACCCATGTTTGCTTTTGAAGGTGAGTTCTGTACTATTTTTAAAAAATTATTGTTATTTTGTTTTATTGACTGTGGTTGGGAACTGAATCTCTAATGTAAGAACATAATAGATTCTGCCAGAGAGACAGATTATGGAAGAAAAGTATATTGGGAAAAAAAAACAACAAACAGGGTTTATCAGGGAGGATTTTCTTTACAGGCATTTTGGAGTCCATATCTTTGGTCTCTACAACAATTGGGCTGTGCTTTGAAGGCAGTTCTGTGGGAATAAGGTCCAGGGCTTGCAAAGAGAAACGCAAAAACGTGGACCCAACAGCTATGGAGGTGGCTACTGACAGCTGAGGCAGGTGAAACCCTCTGTCTCTGTCTGTTTTCCCTAATAGGCTGGAGCGTTCAGAGTGTCAGAGGGAAATAGGCCAGAAGAAATAGTTAGTCTTTCTCAGCATAAATTCAATCGCAGGTGTTGGGCTTCAAAGAGCCATCTGATCTGGGCCGGCATTTTGGCATAGCAGGTTAAGCCATCGCTGACATCCCATGTAGGCAACAGTTCGAGTCCTGCCTTCTCTATTTTCAATCCAGCTTCCTGCTAATATGCCTGGGAAAACAGCAGAAGTGGCCTAAGTGCACCCACGTGGGAGATCTGGATGAAGCTCCTGGCTCCTGGCTTTGGCTTGGCCCAGCCCTGGACGTTGTGAACATTTGGGGAGTGAAACAGCGGATGGAAGATTCTCATTCTTTCTCTCTCTGAAACTTTGTCTTCAAATAAAATAAATCTTAAAAAGTTTAAAAAATAATAAAGAGTCCTCAAATAACCGAATTAGAGTGGATCTGCATTTCTGTTCCTTCATTTGAGGAAAAATCATGCAAACGAGAACAAACCCAGTGAGTAGCCTTTCCCCATCAGCACATGGTGCTAGTTCTCTTCTTGGTACAAACTTGGTAAACTTGGAAATGACTTTGAGACTACAGGCAAGGTTCCTTTTTAAACATCCACATGTGAAAGGCTATCTTCCAGTGATCTATCGGTTTGGGACAATGAGATACGCAAAGGGCATCTCCATCCTTTGGATGTGCGTGTCTGCTCAAGAGTGCTTGCAACAAAGCCTCCCTTGACAAAGGCTGCTTGCTTCAAACAACAGCAATGTGCCCAGCTCTGTGAGTGGGGCCACGTCCTGGAGTCCATCCCAACTGACTGGCGCTTCCTGTCATCTGCTGGCTGCCCTGCTCAGTACCACCTCTGCTATCATGAGGTTTTTGGGGTTAGGGACAGAGGCACCCAGGCTTCTGTCCCCTTTTTCTGGACACAGAGAAGAGTCTCCTTTCCCAGACACAGAGGTCAAGGACTTTGGTTCCATCTAAAGAGGCACCCTGGAAAATATTAAGAAATACCTGATCTTATCCAGAAAAATCTAAGTACCATGACGCTGAGTGCCAGCACCCTGTGACTGAGCTGACAGTAGCCAGACACATGACTGGAGCATGCAGGCTCGAGGCACTGACTTCACATTTACCTGACCACCATATCTGCTCTGGGGAAGTTATCTCTGACCTCACCTGATGCCCCTGGCCCCCGATCTGATGTCCCCTACCCTTTGTAACTTGATTTAGTTGGCTCCAGAAAATAGAAGTCCATGTCCTAACACCTGGAACGGTGAATGTGGCCTTATTGAGAAAAAGGGTCTTGGCAGATATTAATTAAGAGAAGGATCTTGAGATCAGCATGGATGATCTGGTTGGGGCCCAAAGCCAATGACCTTGTAGGTTTATAAGAGACAGAGTAGAGGGGATAATACAGACAAGTAGAGTTTATAAAGTGGGAAGAAGAAACTGCAGAGATAGAGCCAAAAGCCAAGGAATGCTGGAGCCACCAAAGGTCGGAAGAGGCCAGGAAGCATCCTCCTCTAGAGCTGTTTTTATTTTATTTTATTTTATTTTATTTTATTTTTTATTTTTTTTTTTACAGGCAGAGTGGACAGTGAGAGAGAGAGAGAGACAGAGACAGAGAGAAAAGTCTTCCTTTGCCGTTGGTTCACCCTCCAATGGCCGCCGTGGCCGGCGCACTGTAGCCGGTGCACCACACTGATCTGATAGCAGGAGCCAGGTGCTTCTCCTGGTCTCCCATGGGGTGCAGGGCACAAGCACCTGGGCCATCCTCCACTGCACTCCCAGTCCACAGCAGAGAGCTGGCCTGGAAGAGGGGCAACCGGGACAGAATCTGGCGCCCCGACCGGGACTAGAACTCGGTGTGCCTGGGCCGCAAGGTGGAGGATTAGCCTATTGAACCACGGTGCCGGCCTCTAGAGCTTTCTAAGGGAGCAGAGAGGTGCTTCAAATGTTCATGGGGAATGAAATTAAGAGATATGTTTCTCTTGGTGCAAAAAAGTTCTTGAAATCCATGCACAGGAGGGGTCTTGGAAAAGTTCATGGAAAATGTCTGTGGCAGAAAAACTGTGCATGGATTTCAAAATTTTTTTGCACCAAAGTGAATTTGACTTTTCATTCCATTTGTTTTTCCATTAACCTCCTTAAGGTCCCACACTGCTCTGCCAACCCCTCGATTTCTGCCTTCCTCGCCTCGCTACCTTTAGCAGCTCCGGGCATTCCTTGGCTTGCAGCCGCATCACTGCAATCTCTTGGCTTGCAGAAGCATGAGCGCATACACGTCTGTTGTTTTTAAGCCACTCAATTTGTAGTAGTTTGTTACAGAGAGCATGGGAAACCGACACACTTAGCATTGTTGATGTGGATCCTAACAGCCAGAAGTGATCGGGCTGGCTCTAACAGCCACTGCTCTATGTTCCACAATATCCTAGGATCTGCAAGTAAAATTACTACTCTTATTTTGCGGACTGGAAGACCAGGGCTTTAACAGGTTCAATAACCCATCAGTCCTATGATATACATGTGGTGGAGGCTCAGACCCGTGTTCTGCCTGCCGAGCCCTTGCTCTTGGGTACTGTGCTCTGCTCTCCTTCTTACTCCTTCAATTCCCAGCTTACCTCTTCTGCTCTTTGGCCATCAATATCAAACAAGGACTTCTGCTACAGCTTTCTTAAAAACTATTGCTCTTCTGAACAAAAATCTTCTTATGCGTGTACATTCTGGTCTATCAATTCACAAGCAAGAGGGAAATTTTGGGGACATATACAGTCTATGAAAGGGAGACTTTATCATTGAGATCAAGCCCTGGGGTGACTCTTTTTCTCTCTTGGTTAGAAAGGATGCACCTGGAAACCATGGTCTGATCGCTTTGGCTGGCATCCGTGAAAACATTTGGTCTGAAAAGGAAGCCTGCCACAGTGTGCGTTATGGTTACGAGGGTGCCGACAGCCTACCACCTTGGCGGCTCCTTTAAAGGGCTGTTGATTAAGTACTTAACCTGTCAGGTGCTTGTAAATACATCGCGGGCATTTAAATGGTGTTGTTTAAGCGAGTACAGGTCAACGCCCTTATCTGAAATGTCTGGGACCAGATATGTTTTGGACGTTGGACTCTTCCCAATTTTGGAAAATTTGCATGTAATGGCATGTCATGGGGATGCAACCCAAGTCTAGACACAAAATTCTTCTGTATTTCTAATACACCGTTTCCACATGGCCTTAATATAGTATTTTAAAAATAATCTTGTGCATGAAACGAAGTTGGGTGGTGTGGAATTTTCCACTTTGTGTCACATCGGTGCTTGATAGTTTTGCTTTCTGGAGCATGTCAGACTTCTCATGGTCAACCTGGACTGCTTTGGTGATTAGCCTATCCATCACATAAAATCCTGTTCCCACCCTAAGCACGGTAAAGGTACTCGGAGAGTGACTATAAAACAAGGACAGCAGCCCAGCAGCTACGTCTGACTCAAGAGACAAAACACACAGGTAGCCTAGGGTAGAAAGGCCTTAGGGCTTGTTGACTTAGAGGAAACACACACACACACACACACACACACACACACACACACAGCTTTTGCTTTCTTCTCTACCTTTCTCCTGTTCTGAACGTCTACCGTGCACTTCTTTACTCTGAGATCTCTAATCTTTCCTCAAAGGCACAGTTGCTGTTGCTGCTGCACCAGCCAAGAACACAGGGTAACTGACTTCGTCCCTGCTTTGCGAGTGCTCCTGATGCTGTCTGTCTGTCTACGAGAAGGAGAGGGACCCCAGCACCAAGCATGCGGCTCTTCACCCACCCACAAACGCCCTTGGTTTCATTTTCTCTCTTTCTCCTTCCTTCCGCCTTTCATTTTTAGTGTATTCATGGGATTGAGGCTTGTTTCCCATCAGCGATTCCAATGCTGAGAGCCTCTTAAACCCTACCACACCCAGAGAAGAACTATTGTGAAATAGTGAAATCACTCTCCGAGAGTCTTGTAAGTTGACTTCCAGCCCTCTGGATATTTTACTTTGTGCAACCATTAATTGGCTGTTTATAGATGGACATATTGAGCATGTCTGATGTTTGGAGTCTTTACGTCCAAGGTTAAAAAATAAAAAAATAGAGTTCCAAACAAACCCCACTTTGGTTTTAAAATTCTAGAACAGGAAATGGTGATGTGGTGCAGTAGTTTAAGCCACTGCCTACAACTTCTGCATCCGGCATAAGTGCTGGTTTCACTCTTGGCTTTTCTACTTTTGATCCAGTTCTTTGCTGATGCACCTGGGAAAGCATCAGAAGGTTCCCCAAGTGCTTGGGCCCCTGCCACTCATGTGGGAGATCCTAATGGAGTTATAGGCTCCTTGCTTTAGCCTGGCCCAGCCTAGGTCATTGTGGCCATTTGGGGAGTGAACCAGTAAATCGAAGATTTCCCTCTCTCTCTCTGTCTGTTTCTTTTTGTCTTCCCCTACACCCCATAATTCTGCTTTTCAAATAAATAAAACAAATCTTTAAAAATAAATAAATAAAATGCTGGAACTGCTAGAATAGAGGCCGGGGGGAGAGCAAAGAAAAGCAATACCATCAATGGGATATTTTACCCCCGAGGCTGGAAAGGGGATTATTCTCCTGCAAGGGAGTAGGAGGGTTTTCTTCCTTTGCTCACTCAGAGAGAAAGAGAGAAGGTCACGGACACAAGCAACATCACACAACTGAGAAGCCAAGTTTACTCAGTTTCATGGGAAGCGTCACCAGAACATGGTCCTTCCAAAGTGATGTTACCATCTGGGGAAAATAACTGTCAAAACAAAAGCTATTCAGAATCCTAAAAATCAGTAGGTGATCAGGGCCTCCTCTTAGCCATCCAAACAAGGCTCCCATACCCCTAAAAGCTGACCAGATGTTGCCTGGGTTTCGATATTTCCAAGGCTATGGTTCCAGCGGATGCCACAAGAGAGACTTAGGGGTAGGAAGACAGAGATTCAATAAAGTACAGGAAGAGTGGTGGGAAGTCCTCGCCTTGCCACGCATCCCTCTTAGAGGTAGATTCATTACTCCGTGTTAAATTTTCCTTCCTCTCCATCTTTAGAAACAAAGGGAGGCATTTTATTAAGGTGCCCATCATGGAGCCCAGCCCCAGAGTTAAAATGTTTAGCAACACCTAATCAGGGCAGAACACATGCAACAGGGGCTCCTAAATGAGCAATGACTAGCCCAGGACTTCTCCCCAGCTCTCCCTTGGTGACTGGGACTCTTCCCCACACGGCCCCATAGCTCAGCCATCCTCAGCCCAAGAGTACAAGTCCAGGAGAACCTGACACCTCCTGTGTCCTGTACACAGGCTTTGCAGCAACAAAGATCTGGGTTTGAGCCCAAGTTCATCACTTACGAACTTGCATAACTTTTAACCTCTGGGGCTTGATTTCTCTGTCTATAAACCATGTCACTGTATGGTGAGAATAGAATGATAATGTTTACAAAAGGACTGACCCCTTGACAAGATATATAACCACCAGTCCAATGAACGAGTTCAACCTTGTGCCTTGATGTTTGTGGCAACCCACACAAGCACAAAACCAGCTGCTTAATTTATCTGGGTTTGATTATACTCTGCACCAACACAGATCACTCTGTCTCCCCAGAAATCACCTTACATGGGGTTCATCATACGTGGTAAACCCGGAGTCAAATTCTTAAAACTAGTCACCTGTGTGGCCTGATGGCTAAGTGGTAGGTATGATCCAACAGCCATTAGTATCACATATACTGAGACTCTGTACCCCCCATCTTTTAAGAAGGATACAAAAGAATGCTAAGAATCGACTGTTAGAAGTTGATGATGCCATTTTGACTTGCATACATGTGTAGCCATGACAAAATGGCTCTCTACTCAGTTTTAAGACCTGGTCGAATAGTAGGCTGAAATGAATCTGAGCTCCTTTATAATGAAAACCTCAGCAAATAAACAGTGGTTTGGTGGCATGGCAACCAGCTCTCCTTTCTCTCTGCACCCTGTTCCAGACGTCGAACTTGAATGATTCTAAAGCACATCTGATTCTAGACAAACAGAGGAGCGGGTCTCTGGCCGTGATTTCCTGCTGCCGGAGTGGGAGGAGCAGGTATCACTCCCCTGAAGCCTGAGCTAGTCTCGTCCCCAGCCTCTCCACAAACCAAGGCCATCTCTGCCAGTCTCCAGTTACTCACGCTTTTGTAAAGCTGAAAAAAAAATTCCCAGGTCTGCAGGGCCCGATGCAGAACCGCTCTGACCACTGTTGAGATATTTTTCTTAATACTGCAACTGCGATTTCAAAGAGAGTCATAAACACACGCTGTGGTCCTTCATGTATCCTCTTACATATAATACAGAAGCTCTGGGGCTCAGCCTGGAAAATAACCATCTTCCTACATGTCAAGAACAAAATGAAGGGCTTGGCTGAAAGAGACTTTCCTATTATCCCTGTTAACTTTCTAATTTCAAGCAAAAGAGCCCCAGGGCCGACTCAGAACATGGCCAGTGTAAAGCAGCATTTTCTTACATGAGGAAGAAAGGAAAGAAAACAAAAGGAAAGAAAGAAAGAGGAAAAGTCGTTCTACAGGAAAATATCTCGGGCGCTTGTTTTTTTAAAAGTTGTTCCTGCCATGTTGCAAGCGAGGCGTGGGATCGCAAATTCCTATTTTGGCAAGGAAGCGTATCAGCAGTGTAGTTAACACTCGCTTAGGAGTGGAGAGCCAGCCCCGTGGGCACTCGAAAAGTAGCTTATGATGGCTTAGAAGGTTGCACAGCTAAAAAATTTGTCAAAGGAACGAAATGGGTGATGGCTGGTGTTAAATCTGATACTCCTCAAAGCACACAGCAGCAAGTCCTCCCAATGCCGTGTCTGCCCAGAGCTGCTGACAGCGAGGGCGAGAAGGCACCAGACCACCTCCCTTGATTTCTGGGGGTGGGGGTGGGAGAGGCATACTGACAAAGAGGGCAATCAGAGTAGATTCACTCCAACACAGGTAGATTCAAGGGGAATCCTTCCACCCTGCCCTCCTGTGGAGGAATTTTCTACCGTCTTTAAAAATGCTTCATGTTTCTGTTCTACTCACAGTGCAAAAGGCTAGAGCCCTTTACCAACCACGGAGTATAAGTGATCAGCCAAGCAGTCAGAGAATGAGAAAGCAGACGTCTCCCCTTTGGTTTTAGACCTGGAGTCCTACGGATGACGTAAGAGAATGTAAATGACCCTAAGCACAAGATGAAGGAATCCCTTAGAGATTTTCATCGCAGAAAAATGCAGAAAGAGGCTTGCATCCCAAGTCCGTCATATTTGGTAAATCAGGAGTCAAATTCTTAAAATGACCCAAGTATGTGGCCTCACGCCATCTCTAGGCAGGATATAGGACCCAGCAGCCATCAGTGTCACTGTGTCCTTAGCACCTGCCCCACTTCTTGCCATCTCACCACAAGTCTGTCTCTTCCACTGAACCTATCATTTGACCTAATTTACCACGCACACATGCATTTTGGAATTCTTAGAAACCAAGGTGCCTGTTGTAGGCCGGCGCCACGGCTCACTAGACTAATCCTCCGCCTTGTGGCGCCGGCACACCGGGTTCTAGTCCCGGTCGGGGTGCTGGATTCTGTCCCGGTTGCCCCTCTTCCAGGCCAGCCCTCTGCTGTGGCCCGGGAGTGCAGTGGAGGATGGCCCAAGTGCTTGGGCCCTGCACCCCATGGGAGACCAGGAGAAGCACCTGGCTCCTGGCTTCGGATCAGCGCGGTGCGCCAACTGCAGCACGCTGGCCGCGGCGGCCATTGGAGGGTGAACCAACAGCAAAAGGAAGACTTTTCTCTCTGTCTCTCTCTCTCACTATCCACTCTGCCTGTCAAAGAAAGAAAGAAAGAAAGAAAGAAAGAAAGAAAGAAAGAAAGAAAGAAAGAAAGAAAGAAAGAAAGAAAGAAAGAAAGAAAGAGAAACCAAGGTGCCTGTTGTAATGATTATTCACAATCATTAAACACCAAGAAACCAAGGACTGTGTGGGACTTCTCCCTGTACAGCCCTGGGACCGCAGAAGAGAGGCATCCATTTGTAAAAGGGGCTGCCCCGTGGGGCCCCTCGACAGCTGTGCGCACAGCACAAGTATCCTTTGGAAAGACTGCTCTGGGGATTTTCCACTCAAATCAGAGCACCTCCCCCAGAAAGGTCACTGCGAGAGCTAGGGGCATGTGGCAGACGGTAGCCATGGCTGGCAAGAGCCCCACACAAGAGCCATCAGCCCTGACACCCTGCGGTGTCCCCTCCCCCCACAGTCCCACTCACTTTCAGAGAAGGCCTGGGGAGGCTCCTCTCCATGGTCCCTGGGGGGCAAGGAGACACCGTCTCCGTGGCTGGCCCCCTGCCCTTTTCTCCAGATGTGTTGTTTATCTCTTGTTGCTAAACCAGCCTGCTCCTCTGAGAAAGGACTCTTCCCAGAACCATACCCTGTACAGCTGTGTGCTGCAGGGCACCCAGAAAATGACTGCATTTTGGATATTTGAAATGGTAGCACAGAGCAAACAGTCGCTGACATCAGGAGTTCTACAATGTAAATGCACTTTGTGTATTATCTAATTTGGCACAGCAGGTTTAATGCAATTTTTGCATTTTACAGAGTTTTCACAATTGCCAGCTAGCCCAGTGTGGGTGAGGGGGGCTGCATTCTTTATTGATTTTCAAATAATATTCTGGGTGTTATGGCATCCCCACGTTCCTACTATTAATATTCTTAAACAAATATATACTAGATATAAACCTCACAGATAATCTGAAGACTAAACCTTGAAACATCTTGCTTGATATGTGTGTGTGTGTGTGTATGTGTGCCTATGCTTAAGCCTCATGCATAGAAAAAAAGAGCAAAGTCCAGACGAACTTTTAACAAAATTTAAGATGCATACATACAGCGGGTCCTCTAAACCCATGGATTCTATATCCCTAGATTCAACCAACCACAGACAGGCAATATTTGGGGGGAAAATAACTGCAGCTAAATTGAATATCTATAAACTTGTTTTCTTGCCATTACTGCCTAAACTATAGAGTATAACAACTATTTACATGCATGTACACTGTGGTACATATGATGTCAACTAGAGAAGACTTACAACACACAGGAGGATGCACATGGTTTATAAAAAAAAAAGAGAGAGAAGCATCATGCCACTTTATACAGAGACTTGAGCATCCTTTGGTATGTATAGGGGAATTCCCAGAGCTCAACCCCCACAGATATCTGGGGCCATGTGCATTACCCATCTAGTCCTGGACATCCACAGCCATGGCTCCCCTGTGTCCCAGACAGCTTCTCCACCCAGCGATCTTGGTATCATGCAGAGCTGGCTCAGCAGGCACACGGAACCTGCAACTCTGCATTTCTAACAAGCTCTCTGGGGGATGCTGCTGCTTCGGGGACATTGCCTTTGAGTATCCGGGAAAAACCATGGCTGGTGTGATGGGCTTTGGGCATGGGGCCAGGCCGTGGTGGTGGTCCCCGGACAGGGCGAGGCGGGAAGTGGGCTCCATCCCCAGGTACTTACCCTGCATCTGACCCTGAGGCTGAGGATTAAAGGCAGTGGAGTGGTTCAAGGAGGCCCGAGGGTTGGGCGTGGGGGCTGGGTGGTGTGGGCTGACCCTCATGGCCGTGCGCCGCAGCTGCTCCAGTTCACTGAGGCGCTCGGAAAAGGACAAGCTCCCGGGCTTGGTCTGATCATCTAGTTTCTGACGATGTCCTATTGTGGGGGCAGGTGGGGAGGGGTGGGGGGGAGAGGAGGTAGGGGAGGAGGGAGGGAAGAGATCAGACAATGTATTGAAGATTTTCTAAAATAGGGGGTTTGCTTCTCTTTCCCCTCCCTCTCCCCTCACCCCCAATGTAGACTTTCAAGAGATCTGCCCACTGGGCTGGCTACTGATGAGAATTTAGGATCTATTGTCCCCACAGCAGACTGGGGCCCCATTCATCAGAGCAACCAGTGGGAGGGAACATGGCACCCACACTGACGCCCTGAAGATACCTCCAGAGGGACTGGGGCTTGGTGGTGGTGGTGATGGTGGGGGGGGAAGAAGGTACATTAGTTGTTGGCACTTGGCCACATGCTGTGGGCTGTGCTAGGGTAACCAGGAGAGTGGCATCTCCTTACTGCAAACCTAACCACCCACAGTTCTGAGAGGCAGTGAGGTGGGCTCTGGAGCTTAGCAACACACCCTTCCTACAGGAAGCTGGGCAGGACCTCAACCCCCAGCCTCCCAGGAGGCCAGGTTTCCTGTTCCATGCATGGCCCCGCTCCCACTCCATGCAGGCTGCTCAGGAGTGCACCCTCTTCCCTGAAACCCAGTCCCCAGGTACACCCCGGAGATGGAGGAGGCAGGAAGGTGTAGCCCGGGTCTGGTCCAACATTCTCAGGAGGCCAGGCCCCATGGAAGCCTGAGGGGATGCCAGCAATTCAGTGAGCTTCCCTGTTGGGCTCTGGAACCCAAGGTGGGAATTGGGTCCCTCAGTGTCCCTGTGTAGGGCAGCTGTCCTCTCCCTGGTCCTCAGCAGCATCCCTGTCACCAGGCAGCAGCAAACAGAGGCCATTCTTACGAGACAGATTCAGTTTTCTCCCTTAATCTCCCATTAAAATATCTTTAACCCTCCCACGGGGGGCTGTGGGCACAGCGGGACTGTGTGCGTCACTGCTCTTCGCAAGATGGCCTCCCGCTCCTTCCTCACCCTCAAGGGCTGTCCAAGAGTCCTTGACTGATTTCACAAACGCTCAATGGTCAAATGGCCTCAACACAAGCCAGGAGAAGTGGCTGTCCTGTGGCCTCTACCAACTGCCCTTTCATAAGCCCCGGTACAATCCCAGATTAGAAAGAGGACCCTTGATGCTCTCCCTTGGCCCAGGGTCGGCGTGGGGCCCGGAGCAGGACAGCGTCACCCGGCTCCCTATGCCACCATTATAAAATTAAATGGTCTGACTTGCATTACAGTTCCAAGTCTCCACGGCCTGTCCTTTCTTCCTGCTACAGGGCCCCTTGGCACAGCTCACACCGTCTCAAATTCCAGCCCAGAGAAAGGGCCCACTATATTGCAATGATTTTATCATTAACAAGACCTGTTTGGCTCCAAAATGAGGAAAAACATTTAAGCATAATATTTGTGCAGTTCAAACGCAACGCTCCCACTTTTCACGCGTCACCAAGGCAAATCTGCTCTCTGATTCAGCGCTCCAGCTCACAACACTCGACTCGAATGCAAACACTCTGAGTCATACAAGCTCAGCCCACGGAGGACAGGCCTCTTACCGGCAGCTTTGTGGATAAAAGGGTTCAGATCCCTAAGCAGCTCCCATCTTCCCATCCCCTCAGAAGTGGAAAAAATATTTTTTCTAGAACATTCTATTTTGGTCAATCACAGTGTAACTCAGTGACCCTGGATGGAGCCTTTACAGCCTAGGTGCTTGTCACTAGGACTGAAGAAAGGAAACGGCAGAAAACACATTTCCGGAAAGTTCTGCTGCCTCGGAAAGAACCCCTGTAGGCACAAGGCTTCCAGCAGTGCCAGCAGAAGTTCAAATCCCTCAGACAGCACAGCAGTTCTGAAGAGCGCTGGGTTAAGCGCAGCCTGTGAACCAGGGGAAAGAGTGATCGAGATCATTCTTAGTATGTGGTGTTGGCCATAGTGGAGCCTTGGGTCAGCTTCTGAATACAGACTGTCAGTTGTGTCTGCCTTGGCCACCAGATTTGGGGACACATACCACGGCGATACCAAACTGGCATCAGTCGTTTCAGGTATGCCATTCCTGTGGCCAGACAATCTGAATTTTTGTTGTTGTTGTTAGTTCCCCCAGCCCCATTACACTGTGCTTAAAAAATAATTTTAACATGTGAGCAGTTTCTGGACCAGCTACCACCTGCCAAAGCGCAGTCATTTACAGAGATTAACTGATGACTGCCTGCTTTAGCAGGAATGTTCAGGCATAACTCTCAGAGAAAACAGGTCTTCACTCTAAGCTATTTCCTAAGCCCTGAGACTCTCAGGGCTGAGTTTAATGCCGGAGGATTGGGGAAGAGTTCATTCCACACCCCTACCACGTGCGGGCCTGGGAGTAAATAGGAGTGTTATTATATTGTCCTTGGTGGGAACTTGACCCCATCCTCACCAGAGTGATGGGAGGGGGGTCGTAACACCAGGGCACAGGGGGAAATGAAACTCATTATTATCTTCAAGGTGTGGTTCAGATGCATTTGTAAGCTAGATCCAAGAAACACCTAATTCTTCTTTTCTAAAACCATCAGACTTCATGCCAAAGAGCAATATTTTGCATGAAATATAGGAGCTTCCGATATTAACTTTCAAGCTGCAGAAAATGAATGCTTTATGTCTCCAGTTTCCTGTATCTGTGTGCAATTAAAATGTCGATTTGCCCCCTGAATTTTAAATAGAGGAATATGGAAATGGCTCACTATCAAATTCACTTTGCTTCTTTCTTACAGAGTACTAGATTTCAGAGGGCCACAGGAAATTCAACCCCCGACTCCACTTTCTGGTAGAATGACCACGTAGCCCTGAACATAGGCCTGTTGGAAGTCTGGCATTTTGAGTCTGTTAGAAATCAGTTGCGAATGTTTTTGGTTTTAGTGGTGCTAAAAATAGACACCACCTTAAGATTTCAGACTGGGACATTTTACTGAATCCTGAGCAGATCTGAAAAGTAACCTAAATTCTTCCATTACCATTTTTCACATTTTCGAGAAAAAGTACTTGACTGGAATTTTATTACATATGCAAAGGCATAACAAATAAAGAAAAAAGTTACAATATTTTGTGATGGATAATGAGGACAGCTTTCAAATTTCTCTTATAAAAATTATACCGAGCAGAGGCTGGCATTGGGGCAGTGGGTTGAGCCACTGCTTTTTATGCTGGCATCCCACATCAGAGTGCTGCTTCAAGTCCTGGCTTTGCTGCTTCGGATCCAGCTTCCCGCTAAGGTACCTGGGAATGCAGTAGAAGATAGCCCAAGTACTTGAGCCCCTGCCACTTATGTGGGAGACCTGGATGGAGTTTCTGGCTCCTTGGCTTTGGCTTGGCTCAGATCTGGCTATTGCAACTATTTTTGGAGTGAATCAGCAGATGGAAGATCTTTCTCTCTCTCCTTCTCTCTCTACCTTTCAAATAATTAGAAAGCAACATTAAAAAAAAAAAAAACTATACTGAGCAGGCATGCATAGCGCATTGATAAATGAGCTTCCTTTTTCAATGTACCACTGTGATCTGTAGCTGTAAGTAACTGAAATGTATGCTTTTCTGTAAAGGAAAATAGATAAGGCTATGTTGCCGCCTTTTCTTAGAAGACTTTGGCTACAGAGAATAAGGAATTCTCAGGCAGTCACCAACGTGTTTGTCCACATTGCTGATATGGGTTGACAAGTTGTCCTGATGTGTTATCAGCAGAAAAATTAGGAAGACACAAACTCAAAGCACTGGCGTGATGAGTTGAGAAAAACGTGCACAAAATGATAACACCAAAAAGATACACATCTCTGTCTGTATGTGCTTAAAACTGTGGTTCTTCTAAAAGAAAGCATGGGCCTCATGTACTCATTTTGAAAAGGATAGCTGCGTTTCCAAAGGTATTGCCACCCAATCTCACTACAGGGATCTTGCCATACGAATACACAAATAGACACAAGATTTTCTGTGATTTTCTAAGATTATGGCCATGGAGAAGATGTTGATGTGTGTAAGGACACCTCTCGCTCCTGACACAAGAGACTAACTTGTTGATTCTGGGGTCAGTGTGGCTTTGAAGTGATCACACTGAACATGAACATGATCATAACTTGAAGTTACTTGCAGGGGGAAGAAATACACCTTGCTAACTGCAAATCTAACCATATGTCAGCTGATTTAACGTTGAGAAATAATGCCCAATAGTATGTGTCGCTTAGATATCCTGCATACAATATACTATAAAAATATGTGTGCAATATATTATAAACCATAGTATATATACATGTTTAGATGTTATCCAATATTATACAAATATCACTGAGATGTCATTTATACTGCAAAATATAAAACACATATATGTGCAGTATATTATATGACACATATTACATGTGTATGTTTGGATATTATCCAATATTATATAGATATTGGTAGCCTCACTTCCCAATTTCATCTCATATATAAAGCTAAGAGAACAGCATGAGGATGGAGTACTTCAGAACTGAACAAAGGTCAGAAAAATCAGCCTCGGTTTTAAACTCGGGGTGTAGGAAGTGGGTTCAGAGGGGTTGTGTCATTTATCCAATGCCACACAGCCACTTGAAAACATATCTGCCCCTTCAACACCTCCCACTGCACACACACGGCTCTCAGGTCACCTGGAAATACAAGTTGCTGGGAACCCAGCGTGAACAGTGGAAAGGCACACATTCTACACGTGTTTCTGCCACAGGGACGCTGGAGCACTTTGACTTCTGAAGGCTCTGCCTTCACAGTCCCACTCATGTTCCGGGTCCTCCTTGGAGTCTCCCAGAGCAGGAGCCACACCGTAAGCCACAGCTGGGAGCTTGAGCACGCCCTGGAGTTAGCCAGCCCAGCAGGGCAGAGGCCCAGGCACTTGGGTTTCTGGGCAGGTGCCAGGTGCCCCTGCTCCAGCTGGTGTGCAGGAGGGGGAGGCCCCTCCAAGGGGCACACGAGCGTCTGCTGTGCCCCACTGCTTCCCTTGTCCTAGTTGCTTCTGATTTGCTGTGTGCAGGGACAGAGGTTGGCCCTCAGGAACTGCGAGGGGTGGGTTCTAAGACCCCCATGGATACCAAAGTCCACAGATACTCAAGTTCCTACTATAAAATGATGTCGTTTTCGCATATAGGGCTTCTTCAAAAAGTTCATGGAAAATGGCATTAGAAGATTAGTTTAACAGGTGCCAACATATTGAAATCCACAAAGTGTTTTTTTTCACAGTACACATTTCCCATGAACATTTTTGAAGATCCCTCATATGCATGGATTTCAAAATGCTTTCCCCCAAAATAAACTTATTTTAAGTCCATTGGCCCACCAATTTTTTGACGTACCCTCATAAAACCCACACACATCCTGCTTATACTTTAAATCATCTCTAGATTTCTTAGAACATCTAATACCATGTGAGGGCTATGTAAACAGTTGTACTGTTTAGAGAATAAGAACAAGAACAAGAAGTCTACATATTCACCACCACTACAATTTCCTCCCCTCCAAATATTCTGGGTATGCAGTTGGTTGAACCCATCAATTTGGAAGCCACAAAGGGCCAACTATATACCAAACTATGTTTAGACTAAGTGTCTATGCCAACTGCATATCGATATTCTGTTTAGATGGGGTGTCCACAGCACTGAGTGGTGGCCTGTTTTGGCAGTAACTATTTGGTGGTCTTTTTCTTTATTTTTTCAGCTTGTTTATCCTACAGAGCAGGTGGAAGTGCCCAAACTGTCCAGCACCAATGAGCTGGTTCTATTGGAGTGACTGTCACCATTATCAGACTGATCAACAAGGCGAACCTGAATCTCCAGTAGGAGGTAACTCCTGCTCTTCGTGTAAGGGAAGGGGACCTTGGCGAATGGCAGGAAAGCTACGTGAGACCTGTCACTCCCCACTAGAGACGGAGCCAGTAAGACCTCAATGCCCATAGGATGAGGGCATTCACGCAGATGCCCTAAGTCGCTGCAGTGAAACAACATGGCACCAGAGGAACGTAACTGCCAGTCTGGGAATTAAGAATCTTCTGTTGTAAATCTGCTTTTCTATCAAACTTTGCTGTGGACAAGAGCAAGTCTCTTCATCACTCAGCCTCCTTATCTGGAGGCCGGGAATTAAAGGACTAAGATGGATTACTCCAAGGGGCTCTAAAAGCATCCATCGCAATTATATCTGCTGCGATTACCTGCTCAGCCAGTTCTGGTTGGACGACTCTAAGCAAGGCTTTACTTAAACAACTGCATGTGACATTATGTCTTTCCAAGATTTCCTTCTGTCTTTTTTTCAGGCAGGTACCTGGCCCTTGGGAGCCAGTTCCGAATCCAAACATCCAGCAGGTCTGTCTTCTAATCTGATTGCACCTGGCCGGCCCCACCTTTCTGTGTGCTGGTGGTTGGCACCTTGGCACAAAGCATCCTAAGAATTCACACTCTGGGCCGGCGCCGTGGCTCAACAGGCTAATCCTCCGCCTTGCGGCGCCGGCACACCGGGTTCTAGTCCCGGTCGGGGCACCGGATTCTGTCCCGGTTGCCCCTCTTCCAGGCCAGCCCTCTGCTGTGGCCCGGGAGTGCAGTGGAGGATGGCCCAGGTGCTTGGGCCCTGCACCCCATAGGGGAGACCAGGAAAAGCACCTGGCTCCTGGCTCCTGCCATCGGAGGAGCGCGGTGCGCCGGTCGCAGCGCGCCATCCGCGGCGGCCATTGGAGGGTGAACCAACGGCAAAGGAAGACCTTTCTCTCTGTCTCTCTCTCTCACTGTCCACTCTGCCTGTCAAAAAAAAAAAAAAAAAGAATTCACACTCTGCCTCCTGCAGTTTTCACCGGCGCACTTTTGAACAGTTGGGTATTAACACCCCTAGACGGCAGACTCCACCTGTCCTCTTGCAAGACTGCACCGAGTCTTTCTTGCTTTTCTCTCTTTCCATTTCCAAGGCTGAGCCCAGAGCAGGTGGGATGCTAAGGTCCCCCTAGAGGTGGATAAGCCAGATCAAGCCCACAGAGACAACCCTGTAAGGGTGCCAGCCCTTCTTGGGTCACGCAGGCGTTTGCTACTTACTCAGAGCATCCTAGAGATGCCGACAGGGACGGCCACGCCTTTGTCTGAGAAGAGCTGTGTTCTCATGCAGGTGGCAACAGGCAAGTGTGTGTCCACTGAGCCCCCCCCCATGCACAGTGGACTGTACTAGCCCCGTCCATATAAGGGGAACCTGTCTGGGAGGTTAAGGGGCATTCTGCTTAGCCTGCTTTCCAAGGCGAACAGCTTTGAAACCACAAGGCAGACGTGGGAACTCTCCACTGCCCCAGCTACACGGCCACCTCTCCCTGGCTCCTGTAGCATGCCTCGGGGCTGTGCATTTATTGTTTCCTCTGCCCAGAACATTCTTCCCTGAGTCCTGCGGACCTGTCTCTCCCAACCTGAAGCATTTGCTCAGATGGCTTCTCCTTGAAGAATTCCCGAACACCCGAAGCCACAAACTCTCCTGCGTCCGGCTAATCCCTAGCCCTTTGGCTGTGGTTTTCTCTGGATCACTCCCTCATACCCTGGTGATTTGTCTGTGCCCACTGTACTGGAAGGCTCCACGACATGGCCGTTGTCTCTGACCCTAGTGCCCTGTAAGAACCCCAGCACGTACGAGACTCACTAAATGCCGACGAACAACCAACTGACAGCTCAGATCCCTCCCAACTGCTGCCACCCAGCCTACCTCCATGAGATATCAGTGACGTAGCATTCATTTGGGAATGCTGGGATTAATGTTTTCAACTAGAAAAACTGTCTGGTGGAGAAAGATGTCATAAATGAGCACACGGAGCATCACAGAGAATTGTCTCATTAGATGTTTGATCAGTCGGCAAAACTCAGCTCCTTTCTCTTTTCCCCACACTAAAAACTACGAAAGAATCTATAAAGATCCTTGTGCTGAGCTAAGCACAGCACCCCAATGCAAGCAGAGAGCAGCAGTGGCTTCTCTTTCCTTGTAAAGAGCACCTTCACACACACACACACACACACACACACAAACTATACATATACACATCACATACACCACATAGGTACCACACACACACATGCTGTATACATATATGCATAGCACACATGTGCCACGCACTACATACATACACACATGGCACACATGCACCACACACACCATATACATGTACACTTAGCACACATAGACCATGCACACACAAACCAAACACATATCTTCATAGCACATATTTACCACACACATCATATACATATACATAGAGCACACACACCATACACACACCAAATACATATGCACATATCACACACACTACACACACACTGTATACATACACACATTACACATGCCTACACATTACACTATATATATGTATATGCACACATCATAGACATACTATACACATTATATAGCTAAACACACCACAAACACCATACATCATACATACTCTATACACACATATACTCTATACTTAAACACATCACACACACACCATACATATCATATACATTCAAACACCACACACTGTGCATACATATTCCCAGATGCACAGTCACATCATATACATACACACAGCCACATATCACACATATGCATGCCACACATGTATACCAAATACATATACAATATACCACACAGTACACACAAACATGCACGTACATATACTCAAAGAGGAAAAACATAGCGCATGCATACACTGTACACACTTATACAAATCACACACATGCACACATACAGAGACACACATACATATGCTTCCCCACACACACACACACACAGGAAGCATCACAGGGTCCCCCTCAGGACACGGGCAGTGACTGGATTTGTTCACTGGCAGAGCTCCTGCCCCAGAGTGGGGGCAGGTGGCAGGTGGGGGCGGGGCAGAGAGGTGAGCATCAACTCCGGAACTGCACCTGCGGCCTCTGAACAGCTTTGACAGCCGGGCACCTCCACCTGTGCCAGCAGGCAGCGGGTGGACTCAGCAGAGACACTGAGCGAGTTTGGACAGGACCCAGGTAAACTGAGGGCCCTTGCGAGGCTGGGCAACGCCCAGGCCAATGCTGACTGAATGCGCGTGTGAGTGGACGAAGGCCCCCTCTCCCTGGCTATGCTCATCCTGCATCGCTGGCCCAGCAGCGTGCCCCACACCCACACTCCCCTGCACTTCTGAAAGGGCCGAGGAGACTCCCTCCCGTTTCTAAACGCTGGGCCTGCTGGGTCCCAGGGCCTCTCCCAGCCTCCGAGGGCAGCCTCCGAGGCTCAGCCCCGCCTGCTGTCATCAGGGCCAAGTGAAGTCCCAGGTCTCCTGGAAGAGGGGGTTGTCACAAAACCCTGGGACTGACGCTGGAGCCGAGCAGGCAGCTCGGCCCCGAGCCTCTGAGCACTTTCTGGTAGGAAAGCCCGCAGGAACCAGGCACGGTTTTTCACTGACTCTGAGCCCCACCTTGTACCCTGCGGAGAACAAGCCATCAGGGTGTTCTGGGGATGACAACCTCACCCAGGCACCAGGCTGACTTCATCCGGGTCATGAGCAGGAGCCGGGAGCAGCCTCTAGCCGGCAGGTGGCTACTCGCCTGGACTCCCAGAGTCCCTGCGTGCTGACGGAAAGGCTGCTACCTCCTTCTGCCGGGTGACACCGGGAGGGAATGTCCTCGGTGTTCCAAGACATCAGTGCCCCCACCCAGCCTGATGACCACAGCTGAGGCTCAGGTCTTGGGCAGAGCTAGCCCCAGGGTGGACAGGCCAGGCCACTTCAGCTACAGAAAGAAGGGAGAGAAGCCGCTGCTGCCTCCCTAGCCAAAGCCTCCACCTTCTCCCATCCACGCCCTCCCCAGCCCTCCCCTTGGGCCGCGTGGGCTCAGCCTCCCCGCTCCTCCCTCGCTCTGTTACACCGGCCACAGGAGAGCTGCCTTTTCAACAAACAGTGCACACTCTTTCAACTCAGTCCTGTTCTGTGGGAGTCCCGCGGGGTGTCAGAGCAAAGTGGAGCAGGCCCAGGGAACTCCGCCTTCTCCCGGCCCCACTCCCTTCTCCCACCCCAACCTCTTTAAAAAAAAAAAAGAAATTTTTTTAAACCACTTCTGCTTCCTTCATTTTCTTTGCAGCTGCAGCCGAGAGATATAGTAACGCTACTGTACGGGACTTTGAAAGCAGGGCTTTGGAGAGGTTTCCAAATGCCATACAAGCCGGCTATTCTCTGTCTTGTTTTCTTTGGCTGCGAGTTGGTAGCCCCGAGTGAGTCAAACAGTATTAACTTTCAATAGGGAAGCGGTGTGGTCAACCGAAGCTGTTTGCGGCTAGATTGTGAAGATAGGTAGGGCAGGTACTGAAGAACAGCCCATAATACTCGGAGGAGGCAGCCCCCGCTCAGGAAAACGCTGACAATTAACACGACTCACACAGGCTTTTTTTCGTTGGCTGAGGAATTAACACCAAGGTCTCTGACCGGACAGCTTTGGGAAGTGGGCCACACTGGGGTTTGGACAATCGAGCACTTTGTGGGTGTAAGGATGGCTTTTTTTTTTTTTAATGTTGCCTAAGTCATGGGAAATCTGGTTAGGGCTATTTCCCCGACTGAGGCACGTCACTTGGGTGGGGGGAGGGGCCTTTATCCACACTTCCATGCCTCTCCCCCACGTTCCCAGGCACCACGCGGCCTCCCCACTTTGACAGCTGACCACAGGGCCCTGGCCGTCTGTCTGAAGTGAGAAGATGTGGCTCTGAGAGCACTCTGTCCCACAGGCACTTCTTTCGGGAGCTGAGAAGGACCTCACAAATCCCTGCCCCTTCTGCAGATGAGGAAACAAGGTGGTCTGAGCCGCTGTGCCTCCCGCAGCCAGGCGGAGCCAAGCCAGAGGCCGCGCGTGGGCGCCCAGGCCGCCCTCTTTCCGCCAGGCCGGCCTCTGCCTTGCCCAGGGCTCAGAATTCCTTTCGGAGTTCCGCAGAGCAGCTTGGGAGCACAGCCCAGCCCTCAAGACTCATATTCTAGCGCTCTCCAGCTCCTTCTCCCTGCACTTGGCTACCTCTGTATTCCCAGACTGGCAGAATCCCTCAAGGAACAGGAGGGTTTCCCCTGAACTCCCTCCCCACGCGAGCTGCCCCGGGGCCTCGGCAGAGCCCCAGCCCCAAGCAACTGTGGATTTGGACTGGTCCTGAGAAACCAGCACTAAAGCTCCAGGGTGTAGCATTTCGCCGCCCTGAAATCTAATCCAGAAATCTCAGGCGAGCAGTGTATATAAAAAGCCACTGGCGAGGGGGTGGATGGATAAGGACACGGCTGCTTGCACCCTGATCTGTGTGGGTCGGGCCTGATAGTCTCCTGAACCTTCTGGCTATGTAAGCGTTTCATTACGAATAACTGAAAAGAGCCAGAAAGTTGTAGAAGAGAAAACAGCTTCGTTCTGGAAAATTCTGCTCAAGTCAAACTCGACCCTCAGCTGCTTGACAAGGTGTGTTCCCTACACTCTTAAATGGTCTACAGGTATAGGCAAGACAATGTTCAGATACTCTAGTAGCAAAGCTACAATTTCTGTAAGCGTGGTGGCTGATTTACATTGTCTCTCTTTTTTTCTCTACAATTTTCTTTTCGCCATCCTGAAAGACACGAGGAGATGAAAGCTACCTTCAAGAAACCAATAATTCCTTTAAGATCCCTATGATTCCCATATAATAACCATGAAACAATAATAGATATTCCTATTATTATCAACTGCCTAAATAGCTATTATACTTCCATTATCTAGTGGATAGACAGCTGGAAAGAAACACTTTGCAACACATCATCTCAATTCATCCCAAGCAGCCCCATGCAGTATTCCCATCTGATAGACGACTCGGCGGAAGCTTCTAGACACTAGGTGCTCAATGCCTGGCTGAGAAACAGCAGCTACATTTTGGAAAATCTATAGCTTTTTTGGGAACAAAAAGGCAGGGAGGGCAACGTGGCTAACTTGCCCGAGCCTCAGTGGGGGAATCAGGCCATGGAGGCCGGTTCATGGTTAACTGGCCACAGAGGCCAGTTCAGTGACTGGGTGTTTGGAGTTACCAACAGGTAGAGTGGAAGGAAAAAGAGAAAAAAGCCCTCATTGTACTGCATCTCAAGGGCCCCATTTGCCAGGACTTTTTCCTTTTTAAAATAACTTGGCAATGAGAAATACGGGGCCCCCGGCTGGGCGGATTCCACGTAAAGGCTCTGGGATGAGGAAAGGCGACCTGTGCTCGTGGCATGTGTTTTGATGAAAGCAGCAAACGCTGAAGAAGCCCCGCTGTGCCCTGCCCTGCGCGGCCCTTACGTGCAGTGCAGTCAGCCCTGACGATGCTCGCGTGCTGACCTGTAGAAAAAAAACTGTGGCTGCACTGAACCTATATGGATGTTCTGTCAGCCCCTTTACAAACACTGTGTTACTCTACTATTTATTTATCTGTGAGGGAGAAAAAGAGAGAGAGGAGAGAAATAGAAACTCCCAAATGCTGGTTCACTCCCCAAATGTCCTCAACAGCCAGGGTGGAACCAGGCCAAAACCAGGAGCTAGGAACTCCATCCAGGTCTCCTACGTCAGGACCAAGGACCCAGCACCAGAGCCATCACCTGCTGCCTGCCAGGGTGTGCTACAGCAAGAAGCCGCAGTTAGGAGCGGAGCTGGGACTTGAACCCAGGCCCTCTGGCTCGCAATGTGGATAATATCCCAAGTAGCACTTTAACCACCAAGCCAAATGCCCACTGCATGTTACTTTTTGTAGGGAGTTGAACATTCTGAGATTCTGCTGTCCTGCGCGGGAGGTGTCTGGGATCCAATGCCCTGCGAGTAGCGAGGGACTCCTGTACTTCACCCCGTCTGTCCATGAATTCCCGACAGAA
This sequence comes from Sylvilagus floridanus, assembly GCA_949820135.1. NCBI lineage: Eukaryota > Metazoa > Chordata > Mammalia > Lagomorpha > Leporidae > Sylvilagus > Sylvilagus floridanus. The sequence continues at coordinate 10,175,841 of OX463244.1, read as the reverse complement.
CAGAGCTCACACTTTCCTGGCTTTACACTTCAGGACACTGAGCTTGAAGAGAGTTGTGTGGTTGGGAAGGAGAGGCAACGGCCGTCGGCCACCACTGCAGCCTTTGGGCCTATCTCATCTAACCCTCACCTCTCTGGCAAGGTGGGTATCATGAAACCCATTCTACAGATGGGGAAACATGCAGCAAGTCAGTCACAGTGATGAGGCTGGAAGCCAGGGTTCAGGCTCCCGACCCCTCTCCCACCCCTCTTCAATCCTCAGTCACTGCTATATACCAGGGCTCTGGTCCGAGAGCGATGTCAGACAGGAGCGAAGGAAGGAACCCAGTGTGTTTCCCCTTAGCTCTTTGAAATGAATGAACTGGAAATATCATAAAACCACTCAGAGGTAAGTATAAAAACAGCGATACCAGGAACAAATAGAGAAAGGGCCATAAATTTATATAGTACTTAAGAATTCACTTCTTCCAAGTGTTTACTTTTCATCTCCAATGACCAGAAGATGACTTCCAGGCCGCAGTGAACAAAAACAAAAACAAAAATCTAACAAACAAATAAAATATCAGATGTTCAACGTTTCAGGACAGGAAAGTACACTGAAAGATTTCGAGAACAGTCTGGCTTTTAGTCAATATTCGCTTTAATGGAACCTGAGTATATGTAAATCGTGCACGTACCAAAGTAATGTGTTGCCATTAACTTTCTTATAGGGGTCCAGGGACTTGGCAGATTAATTCCATTGTGTTACTTTTAAAAAGGCAAACAGAAAAGAATTTTGCTTTGGGTACGTAAAGCAGGTTTTTTTTTCCTTGCCTTGGCTTTCCCCTATGGATATATATCCAGAATATTTGGCAACTGACTGCACGAATTTTGTTAGCGATCCTGTAGAAGTTCCAAGTGGAAGTCAATGGAAATCATGCTATGAAAAAGCCATTTCCCATGCAGCTCAGGGCCAGGGTCTTTGGATACGTCTGATCAGGCAGTTGTGGCACAGTCATGGATTCTACCTAGTTTATTTCTTCCATATTTCAACATTTAATGCTCTTCCAGCCAAAAAGAAACCTTTAAAAATATTTTTAAAGGAAATCACATGGAAAGAACAGGGGAACACAGAACGTGCAAACTAACTCTAGTTAACGTAGACACGGGTCCAGTGTGAGGGCATTGTTTTTACTTATTCATGCAAAAATTCTGGAATTTTCTTTTTTGGTGGTAGTGGCAGAGTTCTACGAGACTCAGTGTATCAAATTCTAAGGCCTTTCTGAGCTACAAGGCTTCCTGGGAAAACTCTGAGCTTCTGAGAACATTTTTTTTAAATGGAAAGTGGCTAAGGTATGAAAAACTAACGCTAAATCCACTTGGAAGTGGAGAAACAGACAGAGTGTAATGGGCTGTGATGCTCTGACCCGCCAGCTGTCACCCATCAGCCAGCTGTGGCTCCGGCTGATCATATGGGAGACAAGTACGCAGCCACAGCCCAGCCAGCCCAGGCAAGGCAGCTCTGTTGGGCCTCAGAGCACACAGGCAATCAACGTGGAAGGTCTCCAGCTGCCACGTGGGTTTTGGAAACTCAGAGGGTGGCTGGCCACGTTTCCATGCCTGCAGAGCTTGGCTGTGGCTCAGCAACCTCAGGAGTTCACGTGTTCTTGTAATGCAGCCTATTCCGTGGCTCCCGCATCCATGAGTCAACCGGCATGGGTTGAAAATAATTGCTTTTTAAAAAATGCATCTGGATAAAATATGCACAGACTTTTTCTTGTAGCTATTTTCTAACCTATGCAGGATAACAACAGTTTATAACGCATGGCATTGCATCAAAGCATGGAGAGATACTTGCAGTCCATACGAGGATATGCACAGGTTCTATGCAAATACTGCTTCATTCGGTCATCGCATTAGATGCCTACTCGTGTGTACAGATGGAATCCACAGATGGTAAGGGAAGGACAGATGAGACTGAGACTGCTGACCCTACATGACTGCCACATTCCTGGACCCTTGTCTAGGACAGTGGCAGAGGTTCTTCTGGGATGCTCACACACGCTGACTAGGAACTGTAGGCAGGCGCTCAGGCACTGACTCTCCACGTTGCTCAGAGGAGATCCCCCCACATGCTGCCCCTGCCCAGTTTATCACAAAGTGTAACATTTGGGGGCAAGGCCATCGTACCCATTAGGGACTTGGGCACTGTGCCCAGAATGCTTCAAGAGCCTATAAATATGCCAGGAAAGAAATTTTACTGGTTCTAAATACAAAACAAAAGCTGGGAAAAAAAATCAAAATTTATAAATGTTTAATTAAATGTTAAAAATAAGCAACCTTATGGCAACTTCATGAATTTTTAAATTTAGGATTCTCAGATCTCCTTTGCATAGTTTTTTTTTTTTTTCCACTTCTAAAAGAAGTATTCCAAGACACAATGCGGACAATAGAGGACCTCTTCCCAGCACTTACTCTGCGCCAGGTACAGTTCTAACGCTTCACACAGATTGTCGCATTTGGCCTCACGGTCCCATGATGCCAGCAGGCCACAGTCTGTGTTTTACAGAGGCTCCCCCCCCATATCGGCACCCACAAAGATGGTAAGTGCTGGAACAGGGACCTCAAGCCCTGGCTGTACTCACATGCTATGGCAGAGAAATCAGGGCTGCAATAAATTGAACAAGCTAGGCACAGCCAGAGAATCTAAACATACTAACTATAGAGCTCTTTCAAAAAACTCACAGTGAAAAAGTAATCCCTAATACACAAGCTGGGTGCATGCGGATTTGTCTAATGTAACGCAGGGTGGCCCAGGGAAGGCCTTCGGGGCCTTGGGGGAACCCACGGCTGAATTCTGCTGACAATATTTTGTTACCCCTTTTGAGTGGGAATTAATTTAGAGATTATCTCGTTCCATTGCCTGGTTCTGCAGAAGAGGAAAATGAGGACTAAGGTACTTAAGATAATAGCCTGAGTTCACACCCACAGGTCTGGTGGCGCCAGTGTGAGAACCCAGGTCCCTGAGTTCAGGATCCAGAAATCTCTGCACACATTTGAAGCTTAAGAGGCGGAAGCCTAAACGCAGACAGGATTTTTTCCCTTTAGCACATCATATAATAAATTCTAACGAGGACTGTAATATGTAATTGAGATCTCAACTGCACTGTTGCGGCATTCAAAACGGTGATAGGATTTTGCTGTGGTCCAAATAGAAGGGGAAATTGAAAGTGATGGCTGAAGTTCCACCCGTGTCTCTCCTCTCCTCTCTGCCCCAGCATGAGACTGAGAAATTGCCTAGATAATTTCTTTTGTGTTCTCACTGGCACCTGGCAGCAACTCCTTTCTATTCTACAACAATACAAATATCACTTAAAAAAAAAGTGTCCAAGACTTCACAGGCCCCAACTCACTCTGAGATACATCAGACGACCTCTTGCTTCGGAAGTATAATCCCTTCAGGGTCACTTCCCCTTTAGCCAGCGATCTGTCCTGACCTCAGCCTGAAGTCCAGTGTCAGGGGAATCCTCACGCACCTCGGTCTTCTTCTTGGTCTACTCTGATACTGCTCTACACGATAAACAGGAAGAGATTCTAATACCCACTGGGAGTGTTTAGGCCTAACTGTTAGTGACGCTTTAAAATGGGCTTTGACCAAGTCTTCAGACAGTTGGGGAGCTCATCACAGCAAGGGTTAAAGTACCTGGGAATATTTCCCTAGAGTTTCCATCATAGCCTAACATTGACAGTCTTTCTCCTACTTTGCGTTTGGGAAGGAAGGAGGGAAGGAAGGAGAGAGGGAGAGAGGGAGGGAGGGAGGGATTATTTCCTTTTTCCTGGTGAATCGAGATTTCACCTAGAAGGAACTAAAGTTCAAAATCCAAGATTTGAGGGATCCAAGGGTGATGGGATTGAGTAGATCCCCACTTACAATCTGGAAAGTATGCTCGAAGCAGTTCCCAGTGAACAATGTGACTGGACTGTTGATTACAGTCCTGGGGCCTCCGATCCGGAAACCCTTCCAGAGTTACAGTAGTCAGCGGAGAGCCAAGAGTGACACAGAATTCTCCCAGTAGGCCATGCAAGTGGGCCCCTAGGGCACACTTTGCTGCAGGGCAATCTGGACTCAGGTGGCTGCCCTGGTGGTCACTTTTGTCACCTTACTCATCTTTCCTACAGGCCAACACCAGAGGGAGAGGTTCATGTTGTGCACCGCCCATGGTTGAGGTCCCCACCGAAGCCAGGCTCCCAAGCAGACCCTGGGGACAGGTGCAGAACCAACTGTCTGCACATGTGATCAGCGTGGCCATGGCTGTGTGCTAGAATTCTCCAGGCGGGTATTTCTCTTGGCCCAGGGGAACAAGCTGATTTGCTTCCACCAATTATAAATACAACAGCCACCAAAACTACACCGCACTGCTTTTTGAAGAAAATTGTATGTGAAGCTGCCCTTTATTGATAAACTCTCCTAATAAAAAATAGAAGAATTAAAATACAATGGAGCTCAAATAGCAGTCAGCGCAGTTCTTAAGCACAGACACTGGTGCCTGTGGATTCCAGTGTCTGGACTGCTTCGTTTAAATTCTGGCTTCCTAGTTGTATGGCCTAGGGCCAGTTGCTCAATTTCTTTTTGCTTCAATTTCCTTACCTGTTCTTTCAAAGATCATATAAATTAATATGCATGAAGCACTTTCAACAGCATCGGGCAACTGATTAATAGCACCCAATGCTAGCTATTATTATTATCAGGCACTTGGACCATTAGGAGAAAATGACACTTTTGAAAAGAACTAATATTAATCAAAAGATCAATCTATAGACATGATGTTCATCCCACACCTTTTTGATGATCTTAATTTCAAGTATTTTTAAGCTCATTATCACCCTAAGTTTACAGGTGCCTCACAGGCATTTCTTGGCATAAAGATATTGCTTCTTATTAAGTCACCCCTCCATATCGTTGGGTTCTGCACCCACAAATTCAAATAACCATGGATAGAAAACACCCAGGAAAAACCACACCTGTTCTGAACACGCACAGGCTTTTTTCTTTGTCATTATTCCTTAAACAACACAGTCCAACGGCTATTTATATAGCAGTGACCTTGTACTAGGTATTACAAGGGATCTAGAGATGATTTAATGTCTACATCAGGGTATGCACAGGCCATAAGCAAAAAGTACCCAGTTTGTAGGAGAGATGTGAGCAACCATGGATTTTGGTATCCAAAGGAAAAAAGTCTTAGAACCAATGCCGCACACACACCAAAGGATAACTGTGTATGTAGTGGGCTTGCTATTTATATTCAAAGTCATGGAAGAAAATTACATTCATGTGACATAATCTCAAGAAAGTACTTAAAAAGCAACTGAGTAATAAAGAGGCCCTTCAGTGGGCCTATTTTAACTTTAACTCGTATTAGTCAGCAAGAAGGCGAGTGGCCCAGAAAGCACCCAGGTATTCAAGGAATGACTCCATCTGTCTGTCTGTTATCATGAACCTCAGGAGCTAAAGGAGGTCACAGTTGCCTGAACGATCCCTTTAACTCAAGGACAGAAATCACCCTGGAAATGGTCAATTTTCAACTTGGTTTCTCAGTGTCCCCCACATAACAGGGCTCTGACTGGACAGGAGATGGCTGTCCAGTGCACATGGGTGGGTGACAAGACCAGACTGTCTACTGTCCTCAATCTCCCATCAGCAAAGTACTGTCCGCTGGGGCACTGAACCAATTCTATACATTCAAACTATGTAGTGCATTCTCTGTGGAGGGTGTGCTTGGGTCTCTTAGTATTACCAGGTAGTCTCCCAAATTACTGATAGCTGGGGTTTTTCATTAGAGCTTCAGGAATACCAAACATAGAACAACTCTGAAATGTCATTTTCCTAAAGAATCCTTTCACTGTTATCTTTTATGCTTTAACTACCTTTTACTATGTTAACAAGCTAGTAGGCATCCTACCTACCAACTGAAAAGAGATCCCTCATTGCTGCTTGCCTGAACCAATTCCAGGCAGAGAATGGTGCACTTTCTCCACAATAAATTTCATTTTACAGCAATTAATAATTTCTATACTTGCTTGAGATATCAAAAAAAAATCCCGTGGAATGTGAAAAAGGCAATTTTTGACAGGTCAGAGACTGTAAAAGAGCAAATACCCATCTGAAATAAAAACTACTTTTAATTCTCATGGCAATACACTTTTTGCTCCAGCTACACCACTGAGAAGAGGGGAGGTGGGCAGAGAAATGTCAAGTCCTCCCATCAGAATGATCAGCAGACTGGCTGGGGCAGTCTTTTCTTTCATAGTCACTTACTTAGCTATCTGAAGGACAAGTCAAATGAGTGAAGTTTTATCTCTGGCCTTTTGCATACATATTTCAAGTTGAAGGCTACCATTTATCCTTTTTAGACAATCCTCGAGCTGGAACAAACGTGAGGAGCCATATAAGCCTACACCCCACTTCAAATGTGAGTATATTGAGGTCCTAATCAGAGAATATAATTGAGGATCTACAGGACAGTATGATATGGATGTAGACATTAACAGACAAATGGATGGATGGACAGGTAGATACATAAGAGTCCAGCGTGAGATATAGGAACTCATCATCTCATTTCTGGCTTCACCAACAGCTATTTCTTTAAAACCCAGGCAAATTTTTCCATTTCTCTCAGACTGTTCTCCCAAAGCTCTCTCGGGTCCCTACTAGCTTTCATATCTTTGATTTCATGAAACCATTTGACTTGGTGATGCCAAGGCCATTTTGCCAGAATCACCCAGAATCCAAAGAGAGACTCGGAAGCTTATGAATTCATAGGTTTTTGACCCTGTCTGGGTGTCTTGGTTTTCCTGCAGGATCCTCCTATAGCATGACATGGGCCAGCTGCTATGAGTAAAGACAAGCCAGGAGCAAGACTCGAGACATTCAAAGGAGAAGAGAGAAGCACATTAAAACGAGTGGCAGGACGGATGTTTAGCTTAGTGGCTAAGGTTGAGATGCTGCATTGCCACATCAGAGTGCCTGGGTTCTAGTCCCAATGATGCTCCCGACTCCAGCTTCCTGCTAACGTGGATCCTGGGAGGCAGCAGGTGTTGGTTCAAATAACTGGATCCTATGCCACCCACATGGAGACTTGGATGGAGTTCATGGCTCCCAGCTTCAGCCTGACACAGTCCAGGCCAATGCATGCAGGCATCTGGGAGTTCTCTCTGTCAGTCTGTCCGTCTCTTTCTCTGTCTCCCAGATAATCAAACAAAATAAAATAAAAAAAACAAAGTGAGCAGCGCTGGCCCACACTTGCCTGGAAGGAGGAACAGAAAAGTCAACATTGCCCAAGTCACCCAGGAGACTGCATGCATTTGACTTGTTTCTAGAAGTCTCTTGTGAAACACAAGACTCACACCTGGGGCTTTAACGCCTCTTTATATCTCACTTACACTTATTTCCAGCCAGTTAACTCTTCCCTAGACTCCAGATGCCTCTGGGCAGGGAGGACTTTGTGAAAACAGGCGACTCTTTGGAGCAGCTCTCTTCTTTCTGTTCAAGGGGCCCTTCCCCGAAACGGCTGTTTTCTTAAGTCATAAAGCAGCAGGGGCAGAGTAAACTGTATATAACAGGCAGGCCATTGCCATCACATCCACGGTCCATGCATTTTCCCTGCTGACTGCCAGTTCTTAAACGTCAGAGCAGCCACCGCTTATTTTCGGAGGCCCGGCCAGCCCGTTAGCTCTCCGACTGTCATAGGAGATGCTGGCCGGCAGGCAAAAACCAGCCGTTTCCATGCCTGAGAGAGGGACAGAGCACGGCCATCGAGGGGCCAGAGGCTTTATGCTTCCTCCACAGCGGGTCAGCATGTGCACCGCCCGAGAGATGGCTGTGCTCTTTCCAAAGGCAGGGATTCTCCGCCGCGTGGGTGAGCCTTTCTCAAAGTTTAACAGCCCTCAGCGTCAACTTTCTTGCACCTCACCACTGCCTCCCTGCAACCCTGAGCCGTGCTGTTCTCGACACCTGCTTCCTCCGTGGTCCTCGGAAGACAGCAAAGACCCCTTGGTGCTCGTGCTATGCTTTATGCCGGGCCACTGTCACTCTTTAGTCTTCAACCCCTCCTTCTGTGGCAAATCAGCAGCGCCCCAGGTGCTTCCTGGGTTCTGTGGTCCCTGCGTGGTCCTGTGCCCATGGCCTGCTGCTCACACAGGAAGAACCAGCAGATGTTCCCAGGCGCAGAGTGTCCCAACTATGAGCACAGAAACACTCAGTGGGCTTAGAAAGAAAAAGCTGGGGGCCGGCACCGTGGCGCAGCAGGTTAGTCTGCTGTCTACGCTGCTGGCATCCCCTATCGGCACCGGTTCAAGTTCTGGCTGCTCCCTTTTCTATCTAACTGCTCTCCAATGTACCTCGGAAAGTAGTGGATGATGGCCCAAATATCTGGGCTCTGGCCCCCTATGTGGGAGACCCAGATGAAGCTCCAGGCTCCTGGCTTTGGCCTAGCCCAGCCCTGGATGTTATGGTCATTTGGGGAGTGAATCAGCAGATGGAAGATCTCTCTACCTGTCTCTCTCTCTCTCTCTCTCTCTCTCTCTCTCTCTCTCTCCCCCCCCCCCCCTCTCTCTCTCTGTGTATGTAACTGTGCCTTTCAAATAAATAGATGTATCTTTAAAAAAAGGAAGGAAGTAAGGAAGGAAGGATAGAAGGAAGGAAGCTAAGTGGGTCTCCTGGGGAGACACGAATCCAAAGTGGAGGGTGTCACTGAGTACAGCATATGTTGACAAGGGGACCCTAGGAAGGGAAGTCAGAAAGTTCATGAAAAAATCCAAAATTTCAGTGCCCCAAATTTTGAAACCCATGCCTAGTTTTTATTTTCCATGTATTTTCCATGAACTTTCTGAAGTCCTCCCGCCATGGAAAACAGTGTCCAGTGGGGCTCTGCCTCTGCTGGCCTTTCATGCACCCAGGGGCATCGGGAAAGCAGAAGCAGCAAGGAGAGTGGTCCAGAAGGCAACCAAGATGGTACGAGGTTGTGGCCCGGGTGGCAGGAAGGGATGACAGGGTGGCCGCGGAGGGCTGCACCCCCGGGGCCACCTTACACTTCCCCATCTGAGGAAGTCGTCTGGGGACGCTGGAGCAGCAGCCAGAGACGGGGTTGGGGGTGGGGGATGCTCTACTGGGATCCTTAACATCCTCTGCGCTCCTCTGCACCAGGGTCCAGCACTGTGACACGGCCTCTCCCAACGAAGCGCTCCTTTATACCCTCATCTTGCAGCGGACGGATGCTGAGGTTCAGAGCAGCACCGTGGCTTGTAGAAGTAGTCTTAGGAACTCTACTCGTTAGCTCCCAGAGCCCAGATCCTTAACTGCTCCACTGGAGGTCCTTGCCTCGCCCATCCAGCCTCCGGGGAGCAGCAGGGGAAACACTGCATGCGTCCAGCGGAGAGAACAGCAGTTCTCCACGGAGGCCTGCAGGTGCCAGGCCAGCACTCGCGTCAGCCCCACAGACCTGGGGCTGCAGCCCAGCCTCAGCTCCTGGGGCAGCGTGTGGGTCTGGAAAAGCATGTGGCTCTGTGTTTACGCAAAGATAGCCATTAAGTCACCGGGAAGACATCTCTCCTGCAGACTAAACAACCCCTCTCCGTTTTTAAAAGCTTTCCTCACAGCAACTATTTTTTTGGGTACCATCTTTCTATATTTACTGCCCCCCCCAGGCACTCTTGTACCCTCCCGTTCTCTATTTTAAACAATCCCATAATAAGATTTTCATCTGTGCCACAGGAAGAAAAAGGGTTATTTCCATAGCTTTGTATCTCTAGCCTAACCTAATTACTACAAGGCTAGCATGGATGGTAATGAGCCCCTCGGGGTCCACTCTGACCCTTGGGCCTTTTTTTTTTTGTGGCTGCCCCTGTGCCCGGCCACTCCTCCTTCACTGTCTGTGTCTGCTCCTGTTGCTTTGAGAAAGTGAGGGTAGACCCAGGGACTGTGAACACGCCAGCCCAGAGGGGGCGCCCACTTACTTCGAGGTTCCCGGGGTCCATCCACTGTGATTTTGATGGCCCTGTGGTAGGTGGCGACTTGCGGCGGGTTTGTGAAGACGGTGATGGTCAGCGTGAAGCTCTTCCCTGTGGGGACACAAAAGTAAACAAGGAATGGGGTGACAGCCTGAATAATTCGGCCGGGGAACTGGCGCTTCCCGGTGGCTTGCTGGCCCTCAAACCAGAAAGGTGTCAGCGCGGCCCTGGGGCCTGGTTCTGCTTCCTGTCTGGAATGCACACCTGTGCTGTTTGTCCAGACGGGACACTTCGCAAGTTATATGGCTTTAGTTTAATCATCAATCAACAGCACAGGATCAGGAGAGACTCTAACGTATTTTCTTTCAAGTCAAGACTCCAGGGATGCATAGTCAGGTGGGCTGCAACCCCCCCACACCTCCTCCCTCAGCCCACCGCCCACCCTCCTCCCTCAAGTTGGGGTGCAAGAAGGAGTTGGGGTGCAAGAGGGCACAGCCATCTGCTTAGCATCTACCTCGGGAGATTAGCAAAGGCAAATTTCTCAGTCTGAAGACAGGCTAAATTGGAATTATTCTCTTGGCATTGCAAAATAATGCCAATAATTGCTGACTGATTTTAAGTTTCAAAAGCCAGAAATTACTAGAGACGCTCACAGGACTGGTCAGAACACGATGTATCGTCGATACAGGAATTTAAGGATATAGAACTGACAGACTGAGGTTCAATAATATAATGCACTTTAATAATTTAATATAAGAGTACTTATTGAGTCTCAGTCAGTTCCACGTCCTTAAATCTAGATTTCATGCAAACCTTTCTTATATATACTTATGAAAGGGGTGTGTGGCTTTATTGTACATTTTTAATAATTCAAAAAAATTATTCTTGGCCAAGTGGTTAAGAAAACGGACTCTTGGGTTTAGGTTTCAGCAAACAAGCCTTGGTGTCCTTGCCTGGAAGATGGGTATGCGTGACGGTTCCTACCTTAGATTTTAGAGGACACTAAATGAGCTAATATGAGTGGAAACAGAACGGTATCTGAGCATGGTACTCAAAAGTGTGTGTGTTCATTATTTCTCTCCTCTGGTGCTCAGGATCCCAACATCTGACTGAGAATGATATTCAATCCTGCATCAAAATAGTAGTTCTTCAATTCACACAGTGTCACTTTTTTTTTTTTTTATTTGACAGAGTTAGTGAGAGAGAGACAGAGAGAAGGGTCTTCCTTCCATTGGTTCACTCCCCAAATGCCGATCCAAAGCCAGGAGCCAGGTGCCTCCTCCTGGTCTCCTACGTGGATGCAGAGGCCCAAGCACTTGGGCCATCCTCCACTGCCCTCCCGGGCCACAGCAGAGAGCTGGACTACAAGAGGAGCAACCGGGACTAGAACTGGCGCCCATGTGGGATGCCAGCACTGCAGGTGGAGGATTAACCAAGTGAGCCACGACGGCGGCCCCTACACAGTGTCACTTCTTACTCACACAGCATGAGATGAAAATAAAAGCTAGGAAAACACATGTGCATCCATGCCTTCAGTGGCCCCAAAACCCCAAAACTCTAAAACTCCAATTATCATTCTTCCTCCATTTAGAACAGAGTACGTCCCACCGTCACTCCTGCTTTAAAGCAAAGAAGGCTAAGGCAGAATGCACAAGGCCAACATCATCTTTGGCCACAGCAGCCAGCGACTGCCCCGCAGGGAAGCCCCAGGGGTTCACACTCTGTCCCTAAGTCTGAGACAGAAAGATCAGGCAGCAGTCAGAGGGAGCCTGCTTCTCACAGGCCGCTCTGATGCATCTAATGCACCCAGCAAGGATGCATTGGAGGGGAGGGGGTTGCATGCTGGGGGCGGGGTCCTGGGGGCCCCCAGCAGGCCCTGTACCACCACGCATCTTCCCCATGGTCTGCCTGTCTCCCCTGAAACCTAGGCCTTTAGGATTTGCCCATTTGCCCTCTGCAGAGGTTCCCAGCTGGCTTCCCACCTGGGACTCCGGCTGAAGCGGCAGTGGAAGAGGCCCGGCAGGTGCAGAAAGAGACAAGGAAGGCACCTAGTAGAGAGCACTGAGCTGGCTCCACAGTGCTCCTCACTTCAGGCTTTCTAAGAGCAGCCCAAGGAGCAGAGGCAGCCGCAGCCTGGGAGCAGCCGCGTCCATGTGCTCCTCAGCTGGCGGACCAACCGCTCCACAAGCGCGCAGGCAGCCTGTTTGTCTCCACCTGGAGTCCAGGGGGGTTGTCCCCATAACACCAAGGCTGAGAAGGCCCTCGCCCTGGACGGCACCTCTGCCCCAGCCTGAGTCTTCCTGCCTTCAAGTGCAGCCAGTGCTGTGCTGACCACGGCAATTTGCTTTCTGGCTGCTCTGGGGTGGAAGAGTTCCTACAGGAGTGACTACACCTCTCCTTCCAGGTCTGTTTCCTGGTCCTGAAAGACGAGGGGCTTTTAGGATGCCTAAAGGGTCACTTTCAGCTCTGACTGTGCGCCTCCCTCTGAGGAGGCATCCGTGGGGGGCGGCTCCGTGCCCCCTGCTGGTTTGTGGGCACCCCCTGAGACTCTCCGCTGGTACCCACAGCTTCAGCACTTGAGAGCTCACGAAAAACATTTCTGAAGCTGCTGCTATAAATCACCATGCACTGCGTGGCCCGGACAACAGACACGCGTTCTCTCCCAGTCCTGGAGGCCCGAAGGTCGGCATCAGCAGGGCCCGGCTCCCTCTGCACGCTCTGGGGGAGGGGCCTTCCTGGCCTCCTGCAGCTTCCGGTGGTCACCAGCAACCCATGATGCTTCACTCCAGTCCCTGCGTCCATCTGCCAGCTCCCCCTCTCCATCCAGGACACCAGTCCTTGGACTTCAAATCCGGTCTGACCTTGCCTTCACTTGACCGTATCTGCAGCCAGCCTATTTCTGAGTGAGGTCATATTCTGTGATGCTAGGCTTAGATGAACTTGGGGGCAACACTAGACAGATCCCGCGTGCCGTCGCAGCTCTGGTCACAGCACTGCAAGGGGCAGTTGCTCCATGGGCATCTGTGTCGCTGGTGCTCTCGGGCCGCTCCTGCGGTTCCCCTCTACAACAATCCCAGGGACAGCTCTCTGCAGACAACAAAGCATGGCCGCGCTCACAGGACTGGCATTGATAGGTCTGCGTAGAACCTCCCACTGTTCAAACACTTTCCCCTATCCGATGGCACTGGGTCCTCGCAACAATCTTACAAGATGGATTTTATTACTAGGTGACAAAGCAAAGCTCAGAGAAGTAGTTTTCCCAAAGTCACACAGCTAGTACATACAGCGGAGCTCACATCTCCGTGCCCACTGCTGCTGACACTTTTGTCACCAAGGTCATAACCACCTGCCAATGAGTGGCATCAACACCAGGCGTCCGACAGGGGTACTACACATACCACTGCCCCTCCCAGAGGGGAACTGCCCCTGTGACTTCACGTCCACAAACCGTACTCAGCAGCTCACTGCAAAACTGAGGGCTACAAGGCAGTTCCTTGCTGAGCCGACTTTGAACTTAGGATGTCCTCTTGTTAACCACAGACTGGCCTCCGTAACCAGAAGTCAGATTCAACCAACCTGAGTATGTGCGAACTCGTGGCCCAGAATCATCTGCCTGCTCCTTTCTGCCTATCATTTTCTGTGCAACCACAACAAGTGCCCAGCGAGCAGGAGCTCCTGTTTGGGGCGTTTTTACCCCAGGAACACGGCTCACCAAGGAGGAGCTGATCTGCTGTCTCCCTCACAATGGGCTCTTGTTTACGGCTTGGTGCACAAGGACATCTGCTTCCTATCTTATCCACGGAGTGGTGACTTTTTCTCACAGGTGTGTGGACAGTTTTTCACTATGTGAGAGCTTTGCTTTCCTCCTCCTTTGTCTTCTTCCTGCCAGACCAGGCAGTGGCCTTGGCAAAGGGCTGTAGTTAGCCACTGGGCATGTCTGCCTGACTCCCTCCCGCAGGAGCCGTGGGCTCTGCCCTCTGTCCCACCCTGCCCGTGGCTGCCCAGACACAGCCCTTGCTGGCCAGCATCTGCAGAAAGAAGTGGGCGCTGCAGCCCGGAGCACCCGAGTTATTAGCCAAATTAGAATGACCGATGGGCCTGGTATTTGAAGCACGTGGGTGTGCAGAGTGAAAGACTCTCAAGTGTTTGTCTCTGCAAGCTGTAGCCAGAAGGGTAGGGAGTCAGAGGAGAGCGGAGCAGGACAGACCTGCCGGATGACAAAGGGACCGGACAGCCACAGAAAGAACGTGGGAGCCTGCACTGCCGGAAGCATGCACTGGCTGGGGTTCTTGAGGCCAACAGAGGGCTTGGTCAGTGCACAGGTGACCCAGGAGCTGACTCCATGCTCCCAGCTCCAGAGGGGGCTGGCACAAGCAGCCCAGCGGACCTGCTGGGAGAGTCGCAGCGGAAGTTACCAAGGTTTAAAGGGGGAACTGCTGACCAGGAGTGGCTTGCAGGAGGGCTGCTGTTAGAAACACAGACATCGGACTGCATGAGTATGTGGGAAGAAGCAGGGGACAGAGGGTGGTCTTGACTTAGGCATGGGAGCAACAAGAGATCAGAACTTGATCATAAAATCCTGTGTGGATGGAAATGCCTGGGGTGACAGCTAACAGGGTGAAGCTCAAGTTGATGTACACACGTTCTGCGCTTGCTAGCTGTGTGACCTTGGCTAAGTTACTTACCCATTCTGGGCCCTTGGCTTTGTTATTTGTAAAATGATAGCAGTAACTGTCCTTCCATCTCATAGCGCTGTGAGGCCGACTAAATGAAACAGGGCTCTGAGCAAGCTCTTCAATATTGGCTCAAGCAGCTGGGTTCCTGCCATCCACGTAAGAGACCTGGATGGAGTTTAGTTTCCAGATTTGGCCTCGCTCAGCCCTGGATGTTGGGGGCATTTGGGTAAAGACACTGGTTTTGGGAGATTTGTCTGTCTATCTGACTATCTCTCTCCCTTTCAACTATATACAATTAATTAATTTTAGAAATTAAAAAAGGATCATTAAAGACATGATAAACATGATTCCACAAAGATCAGGGTTGTAGGAGATGCTGTGAAGAGGAACTGAGTCCAAAGTAGCCACTGAGGTCTAAGGGTGGGAGATGTGTGTGCCCTCGGCAGGTGATGGAGCTGCCACAGGGCCCAAGTTCAACTTGAGCTTCAAGTTCAAGTTCCCTCCTGGCCCGCCAGCTGGCGACCTCCGCGAGGCACAACTGTGACAGACTGATCCGCTGCATAAACAAGCCAGGCCACTGCAACATGTGTTGTCGCCCCCGACGCCAGTTTGTCCATCCAAAAGCAGGGCCAAAGACTAGCTGCTTTATTTAGTTGGGAAGAAGGTCACAGGGTGAGTCCCCTTGGGCACTTGCTCTGGTGACACAGTTCCTAAGGCGACGTGGCTATGAGGCCCGGGCCCACGGCTCTAGTGTGGCCGGCTCCTGATGTCCACAGCCCCAGGCTGGTGAACTCTTGACAGCACGCACCCCACTTCCTCGCCACATCTGGGAAGCGGCTAACCCTCGGCCTGGCTGTGAGCACGCACACTGCTCCCCTAAGGTCCGAGGGTGAGGAGCAAAGCACAAAGCAACAAGATGAGCAGCTCAGGATCGCTCTCCCCCAGGTGTGGGATCCCACATCGAAAGTTCAGGCTCGGGGCACAGCAGGTGTTTGGCGCAGCTGTCAAGATGCCGCTCGGGACCCCCGTATCCTACATCAGAGCGCATGGTTCGAGTCTTAGCTCTGCTCCTCTCTCCAGCTTTCTGCTGATGCCTATCTCCCAGGTCCTGGCTCCCAGCACTGGCCTGGCCCAGCCCCAGCCTTGGTGGGTTTGTAGGGGAGTAAACCAGCCGATGGGATCTCTTGGTCTTTCTCTTTTGAATAAAACAAATAAATAAAAGAAATATACTGGAAAAAAAATAAGAAGTTTGGGTTCAGTGACATCACAGCAGGGCCCTCCTTTGTGGATCCGCATCTGGGGGGGGCGACTGTCTCATTCTTATTGTCACCGTGCCTGGCTAGCATGGGCCTGCGGGCAGTAGCCGGCCTGCGCCTGCGTTGGCTCCTCAGGGGCCTCTGTGTCTGTCCTTCTCCTTGAAGTCAGTGTGGGGAGTGAGTCATCTTCTCCTTTCTGGGCCAGTTTCAGGGGATGTGAAACTTGCCCTCTGTCACGCACAGGCAGGCTGCACGCAAAGGGCCCGTCTACCCCTGGGGGCAGGCTCTTAGAAAAGGCACCCACGGTGCCATCCATCGGCGTGTGGACCTGGGGCCGGAAAGCCGCTGTGCAAAAAACTTCAAACACACAGCAGAGGGTGAAAAGAAAAAGAAAAAAAGAAAAAAGAAAAAAGAAAAAAAAATGCAGCCTTTGTCGGCCAGGAGAACCAGGAAAGGCTCAAATTCTGCTCTTTGCAAATTCAGGAAATCCCCCAAGAGTTCTGAAAGGTTGCAGGGAGATTCTCCTTGACTACAGTGTACGGCGGGTCTCATTTTGATCACCGAGAACGAAGTCTTAAAATGAACACACCTTCAGATCCCAGGGGTAATCTGCATGGTGTGTATTTCTCGCAAGATCTTTTTGCTTTTTCACTTTTCCACTGGAACAACCTCACAGTCAAAATCCATGCTTCTGCTCCTCTTCTATTTCCTTACCCAAACACTCACCGCTATTTTTGACCGTGGCGCTGTATAAGTGATTTATTTGGGGATTTCTCAACAAGGTTAAATTCCTTCAGATGGTACAGAATCGCCTGGTTTCTCTACATTTAATCGAATGAAGCTGCTGGTGCCTGAACATTTTGGGCAAAGTTCTTCGTATTTTTGGATGCTAGCAGTCAGTTGCACCGCGTCTACACTGGCAAAACGCAGGCTGCACGCCCAAGCTGGAGGCACAAGGACAGCGCTCCAGAGGCAGACTGCAAGTCAGGCGCTAACAGTGCAGACTGTGAATTCACCATAGAAATAGTGTCTGCTTGGAATGCTGTGTGATCTGAAACATAGCTGTTTTACTTGGGAAAATCAAAGACATGCAAAGCAGTGTTTCTTGAGGTGTTCTATGAAAATGAGTTGTTTGAGGACAGGCGACAGCATTTTATTTATCTTTGTATCTTCTGATCCAAGGTAATTTTTTTAAAAAACTTTGATAAACACATCAATGAATTCTCTAGCAAGCATTCCAGTGCACAGCTGGCTCTCCGTGGCTCTCTCTTGGAAAGGGAGCCTTGCTTTCTCCGAGGGGTGTGTGTGTATGTGTGTGTGGGTGTGGATGTGTGGCTTGGGCTGCCCAGCTGCAGGCAGTGGGAGGACAGGTCAGAAAGGAATGGAGGGAGACCCTTTTTCTGCACAAGGACACAGCTGGCTTCTGCACCCACAGGTTTCACATACATGGATTCCACCAAGTGCAGACCAGAAATATTCAGAAAAAAATGCATCTGTACTGACCAAATGCAAACTTCTCTCTAGCCAGTATCACCTAAATGGTGCAGTATACAAGTACCTCCACAGCATTCACACTGTATTAGGTAAGTAATCTAGGGATGATCTGAAGAATAAAGCACTGTGTCGGTTATATGCAAATACTAAGCCATTTTATTTAAGAGACTTGGAAAATCCTCGGATTTTGGTATATGTGGCGGGGGTGGATCCCCCGCAGACACCCAGGGACGACCACTCCATCTAATGCCTAGAGCGCCACGATGCTCTCACGTGATTCTGCCTGTCTTGTCCTTAGATTTCCTATTTCCCAACTGCTCTTCTTTTTTCATTTGCTATCAGCTCTCTAGTACCTCAATGGAGGAGCCAAGTTTTAGCCCAAACATGTCCAAGATGGAACTCAGTCCTCTTTAGCCAAGGCCACACCTGCTGTTCTTTCTTCCATCCAGGAGAGCTCTCTGGCTGGCAAACCCCAAAACCCCAGTCCCCACCCATTCAGCTGGCTGCAGACTCAGGCTTGGGCCACCCAGGGCAAGAGGCCACAGTGACCTCCCAGGGCTGGCCCACTCCCGGCCCTGGCTAGGCCCGCAGCCCAGTGCCACACACACACAGCTCAGTACCACTGGAGGCACAAGCTCAGGGGTCCCAGAGGTGGGCATTCTGAAGAGAAGGCAGCCTTGGGGTCCTGAGCTCCTACGCCCCAGGTCCTGCAGGCAGGAGGAGGGGCGGTGGGTGTGGAGCCTGAGGGTGAGGCAGGATGGAGGTGAGAGCTGACACTGCATGGGGTCTGCTAACTGGATGTGTACCTGCCTATGGCTACCTGGAAGGAGCGACAAGAAGTCCCCTGGGGACCCTCCAAATATTCTCCTCATCCTCCAAACTGCATTTCAAGTGTGCTTCCACGTGACGGGAATTGTCTGCTTATTTCTGTTGACGGTTGCCCCACTTTGTGAGTAAGGTCCCAGCGTGGATTCCAAGGTCCTGACCGACAGCCCCCACCCCCCATCCCTCCCAAGGAACCCCAGGGGCCCACCGGAGTGCCTCTTGCAGCTCCACAACCCGGCTGCTCCTCTCTACTCTACTTTCTGTGCTTGGGCACACTTCTTGATGCCTCCGCCTGGGTAGCCTCCCTCATCACCTGCAGGTCTCAACAGGGGTGCCAACTTGTCCAGGGGACTCTCTGAGGCTTTACCAGGATGTGCCTGGCTGCTGTCTCCTTGGTCCTCTGGCCATTCAGCTTAGCTACGGCCTGATTGCCCACCCCCTTCACTACCTCCCATAGGCTGTGACTTCTGAGCCCTGTATCACCAGTGCTAGCCCAGTGCCTGGCACACAGCAGGTGCACAAGGCATATCTGGTGAATGAATGATTGAATGAATGAATGATCTTGGCAGGGTGGGATACAGAAACAGAATGGCCATTACATGCTCAGTGCCTAATAAATGCTAACATTATTATATTATTCTGCATGCATATATCTATGAGTATTTGTGAAACTCCTGCTGTGTTTCAGGTACTCTCCTTTCACTAGGTCCTTGGCAGGAGAGAGGGATATAAATTCCACGCCACTGAGGAGTGGGAGGTGAGAACGGCATCATTCCTAACTCTGACTCAGTGAAATGCACACTTCTGTCAACCCACTCTCTTCTCCCTTGCGGAGTCTCACTGCAGGAAGACGAACAATGGCAAAGTAAGTTACAGCTCTTGTCCCGAAGACTTGTGTATACTTCATGCCACTTTTATCATCTTTTTTTTTTTTTTTTTGACAGGCAGAGTGGATAGTGAGAGAGAGAGACAGAGAGAAAGGTCTTCCTTTGCCGTTGGTTCACCCTCCAATGGCCGCCGCGGTCGGCGCGCTGTGGCCGGCGCACCGCGATCGTCCGATGGCAGGAGCCAGGAGCCAGGTGCTTTTCCTGGTCTCCCCATGGGGTGCAGGGCCCAAGCACTTGGGCCATCCTCCACTGCACTCCTAGGCCACAGCAGAGAGCTGGCCTGGAAGAGGGGCAACCGGGACAGAATTCGGTGCCCTGACCAGGACTAGAACCCGGTGTGCCTGCGCCGCAAGGCAGAGGATTAGCCTAGTGAGCTGCAGCGCTGGCACTTTTATCATCTTAATACCTTAGTGGTGCGCACATGGAAGGTGTTACTGTGCCCAAGTACAGATGGGGAGACTGAGGCCAGTGCATCTGAGTCATGTAAGAGCATCTGTTCTTCAAACTACACCAGGCTACCAGGCGACGATCTGCAGAATCATCTCCAGCAGGTGTGTGTGTGTGTGGGGGGGGCTTCTCTGGACCCCAGGGATTCAGCCAGAATGCAGGTCAATAGAATTGTAAGATACTTTTCCACGTCACAGCCAGATACATCAATGCTTGGTTTGGACATGGCCAAAAGAGGCGGGGAGGATGTGCATGGATATTTGCTTCCAATTGATGAAAATGCCAAGCTGCGACCTTCAGAATGGTTTCCCATGGACAGCCTTACGGATGGTCCCAGGCTAGCTGTGGCGGCGTTCCCATCACCCGCCCCTAAACTTGCGTGGAGGCGCCAACGACTGCTTAGGAAGAACAGGACGCTGCCGGGTGCGTCTGGGTAGCCCAGAGCCAGGACAAAGGGATTACTCTGCTTCTCTGTCAAAGCACAGTGTTTATTGTGAAAATACGATTGGGAATCACAAGGGGCATGTATGAATCATAAATATTTGCATGCCATTAATGTTTGGACAAAAGAGCTGGAGAGGCTAAGTCGGGAGAACTTCTTTTCCCATGAAAAGCGGTGCTTCAAATTACAGTGCATATTTAATTTCGTTTCTTCCATTGCTAATCTGACATCTCAGGGCCTGCTGCGCCTAACCCTTTCGAGGCCTCAGAACTCGAAGTGCCGAGGGAGAAGGACGAGGGTGGATGCTGTCCCCTGGGAAACGCATCCCTGCGGACACAAAAAAAGCCGGCGGCTGGTGCTACGGTTGCTGGTGTTTGCTGCACACTCACAGGGGAAACTCCCTGCGCCCATCTGACCCCCATCTTTGCCTTACTTCGGGTAATCAATCCACCGCACACATTCCCCTCACAGGCCCAGACAGGTCAAGCAACTTGCTCAGGGACACACAGCTCCAAGTGTAGGTTCCCAACCACGCCGAAGTCCCGCCCCCTTCCAGCAGACATCAGCCCGTCTCCAGATGTGGCCGGTTGTCACAACCAGGGCTGTCATCGCATAGAGGCCAGCACGATGCTGAACAACACACAGGAGCATCCCCAGGTCAAACTGCACAGGCCCTCAGGTTCAGCACAACCCTGCTCAGACATCCTCCTCCCAGCAGAGGCTGCGGCCAAGTCCGTGACGTAACCCCCAGGCTCCTCCTCTGCCTGGGGTGGCCACCATCCTGGCACGGTCACTCACGCACAGATATTTAACCAGGTACTGATCACAGTCACTGAGAATACCCCACAGTGATTTTCTAGGTAAGGGCTGGGTCTTTTCTGTGCCTGGGTCTGCGTTACTGAGCGGTGCACCCTCGCACACCACAGCTGTTCTCAAGCTTTGCCCCAGTGACCTTCACTCCCAAGCACATCCCGGCAGTGCAGGGCCCCCGGGCTCCACCCTGCCCGTGGACTCCCGCTTGGGCAGTTAACTCCTACTACTCCCAAGTCAGGGACACACGGCGGGGCAGGCAGCCTGGCTGTTCTCCTGTGGGAGCTTCAAAGGACGCAGGTACATCCAGGGGGCCGGAAAATGAGGGATCATTGAAGCCAACAAAGAGAAAAGCAAGAAAAGCAGCCATGGTCTCAAGCTGGCGGCGTAGAGGCTTGTTCAGACTTTCATTTTCCAAGCGTCTTTCTCTGAATTTCAGAGGAAAACAGGTAGCAGCAAAACTAGCACATTGGGGCAAGTGAAAGAAAGTTCTAGAAGAAATCATTGATCTGTTTCTGGCATCAGGAAACCCAGTCTGCAGGCAGCAAACCCAAGACTGTTCTTGGAGAAGGCCCAGCACATTGTCTGGAAGGTCCTGTGAGTGATACAGACCAGGACTTTGCTTTTAATGCCTAAGTCAAGTGGATACCGTCCACTATGTAAATGCACACTCCTGGGCTGGCGGGTCGGTGGTCCCTCCACTGAAGAGTCTGGGGCAGAGCAGGGAGAGGCCAGGAGAGCACTGGCTCGTCTCCACAGTCCCTGTGACCTGCCCGCAGGAGCAGCTGCAGTGGGAGAACCTTCCACCTCGCCACTGGCAGCCTCCCCTCCTGCAGCCACAGGGCGGGAGCCCGGGATGCCGGGCGGAGTCCACAGAGGTGCGGCCCAGACATGGCTCTGGGCATCAGGAACACTGGCATGCTAGCATGTTTCAAAGCCTACACTGTGGAGGAATACTTGCCTAATTTGAGCTTTATTCTGTGCCGAGTTTCAAAAATAAAAGTTTCAAAAATGTTGTAGGGAGGCAGATAGTTTTAGGGAAGAGGGATAAGAGAAATAATTATGGGCTGGGAACATGGTGGAAGGTGAGCATTTCTTTGTCTCACATGATTGGCATCTTGGATTGGGTCTTGCTGGTATCCTGCACATAGTAGGGTGTTTAACAGATCACTGGCCGGTATGCACTGGATACCTGGAGCACTGCCTTAGACCCCGGGGTGACGACAAGAATGTCTGCAGATACTGCCACATGTTCCCTGAGGTCAAAATCTCCACCTGCTGGCCGGCGCCGTGGCTCAACAGGCTAATCCTCCGCCTTGCGGCGCCGGCACACCGGGTTCTAGTCCCGGTCGGGGCACCGGATTCTGTCCCGGTTGCCCCTCTTCCAGGCCAGCCCTCTGCTGTGGCCCGGGAGTGCAGTGGAGGACGGCCCAAGTGCTTGGGCCCTGCACCCCATGGGAGACCAGGAAAAAGCACCTAGCACCTGGCTCCTGCCATCGGATGAGCGCGGTGCGCCGGCCGCAGCGCACCAACCGTGGCAGCCATTGGAGGGTGAACCAACGGCAAAGGAAGACCTTTCTCTCTGTCTCTCTCTCTCACTGTCCACTCTGCCTGTCAAAAAAAAAAAAATCTCCACCTGCTGAGAGTCACTGAACAAGACTATCATCAGAATTGGCAAGCAGGTAATAAGAGGCTTCAGATAGACCAGAGCAGGAGGGCATTTCTTAAAGAGGTAGGAAAGTCCTATGGTGACAGGAGTGTGGTTTTAGATGGACGGATGGCTAGATATGACTGACACTGATTATACTTCATGCAATAAACTCAAAGACAATGAGAGAAAAAGTTCTGTTAAGGACCAAAAGCCATGCCTTGAGCGACTTGAGCACTCCCACCTCCAAAGCAGGTCCCTCCCACCTTGTCCCACCTGCTGAGATCTGAAAGCATACAGACAGCAACAGCGCTCCGCTGCCCCGCAGGCCTGCAGTGGCCTCTGCTTGATAAGATGACCTAATCAGAGCCACTCACCACCCCTGAGGGTGCTGGCCAGCCCTCCCACTAACCGGACAGGAGCTACCTTGGGTCAGGGAAGTGGAAGGGGAGACGGTATAGTTCTGCAGTTCGTGCTGCCCATTTATTCATTTATTATTCATTATTATTATTAGTCAATAATAACTTGAGAAGCAGAGAAACAGAGGGAGACAAGACAGAGCACTCCCATCCACTAGTTCATTCCCCAAATTGCCCCACTGGCCAGGACTGGCTGAAGATGGAATCCCAGCAAGGACTCCCAGGTGGGTGCTAGGAATTCTTTTACTGGAGCCGACACTGCTGTCTCCCATGTCCGCATGAGCAGGGAACTACAGTCAGGTGCAGAGCCAGAATCTGAACCCAGGCACTCGGATGCGGGAGGCGGGCATCCTCGCCAGTGCCCTAACCGCTCGGCCAGCCCCCATGTATTGTTGCCGATGGTCTTCAAGCACCCAGCAAAAGCGGGGATTCATCTACGTTGAGCACAAACAGGACATTTATTTACATCTGCCTGGAGAGAGGAGCGGTGTAAGCGGCCCCTAAATGAAAGCTTCCGCCCGAGATCAGAGCAGACACCCTCTGAATGGAGCGGCAGAAGTGGCTGAGATTCCGCTACCGTTTATGGGCCTTGAATACTTGACACCCCCACGGAGGAATTTCAGTGACATCCAGCAGAGCTCCTGGATGGGCAGTGCTGCCCGATGTAGGCCAAGAAGGGCCAGGCAATGAGCTGGAATCCTGAATCAGTGCGGGGCAAGACGAACATCACCGTTAACTCTGTTCTCAACGCACAGCAGGTGCCTGTGTGCGGGAGGCACTGATGGCAGAAGCCGGCAGGGCCAGCATCCGTGGATGCCTGTTTATAAACACAAACCCCGAGGAGCAGCGGCTTGTCTGCCACGCCCTGCCAGGGAGCTGATAAAACTGGCACATCTGAAAACATTCCTAGGCAGCTCATTAAATCCATACCGCTCACTTATTAATTTCTGTTAATTGACTTATGCGGGCTTCAGCTGAATGATGCTATTAGTCCTCAAAGACACTTCGGTGCAAGAAGTCCCCAAATGGAAACAGGGATGCGTGCACACACACACACACACACACAAACAACCCACCAATGAAGAGGTCAACAAACTTGCAACACCACAGAGCTGCTCCATCTAAACAGCAGTCAGCCCTCCCCAGCCAGGGGTGCTGCATCCACAGATTCAATCGACCATGGATTGAAAATATTTAGAGAAAACGGAGGACGCACTAAACATGAACAGACTTCCTTCTTGGCTTTCTCACCTGAACAGCGCGGAGCAGCAACCGTGCATCCAGCACTGACACCGTGTTAGGTAACATCAGCAACCTGGAGATGATTTAAAGTATCCAGGCAGATGCCCACAGCATCTAGACAAATACTACACCATTTTCTATAAGGGACTTGAGCAACCACGGAGCTTGGCACCTGCCCAGGGTCCTGGCATCAGCCCTCCCCTACCCAGGGCGACCATGTGTGGTTATTCACAAACATCTCCTCGCTGATCTGGACTGGTTTTGTAATCATCGGCGAAAGAAGACAGCCACCAGCCAGCAAGCCGTTTCCGCATTTCAACGAGTAATTTTTCTTTTAGAAATTTAAAAAACAAAAACAGAAACACAGAATATGTTCTTCTATAACCAGTCTCCTCCACAGCCTCCCTTGCCTCTCGCCAACCGGCACAAAAAGAAAATACGAAGCTGATTTATTAGAACCACAGCAGCACTGCAGCCGTTGGCCGGGCCACTGTTTATGTCTATGATGCCTGCTGCCGAAACAGGAAGCTCCGAAAATCACTCAGCCATTATTTCTCTCGGAGGCACTCGCTGATTGATAGTCTTCCGTCCCGACCAGAGAGAACGCACGCCACCAAAAGCAGCCCGCTGGCGAGCCTGGGGCTGAGGGTGGGAGGAGAGAGGAAGGCTTCTGCCCATCGGTTGTAAAATAACCGTTCACACAAATGACACGAGTGACAAAGCACTGTCTGACACCATCCGCCGTGCCCGGCACTCCATAAAGTCAGCAAGAAAACCACCAAGCGACAAACGACGCAACTATGCGTTCCAGGCACAAGTCAGCTCCTCTCTTTGATTCTCGCCACGGCCGGGTCACCCCAGGCTCTCGGCTGAGCAGGGAGCAACTCGCTTGAAGAAACTGTGGCTGCTCCCGGAAGACAGACCCAGAAACCTGACCTCTGCAGGTGATTTCCACATCAGACCACAGACTCAAGCTCTCCACTTGCCAGCGAGAGGACGGCTCTGCCAGGCCCAGCCGAGGCTGGCTGTACCCGAGCCTGGGCCTTTTCCCATCCATATACTGTCTCTTAAACAGCAGAGAAAAAGGGGGCGGGGGATGGGAGAGTCTTTTTGAAGATAACTCATGTCTTTGCCTTGCATTCTCTGGAGATAGGATTGCGAATGTCCAACATGAACGTCCTCCAGGAGACAGCTCTGGGGTCAGCAGTGTCTGTCTCCTCCCAGACTCTAGGAATCCATGATGGAACACAGAATGACTTGCATCCGATGGTAATATTCTGAGTCATTCAGACCAGTTCTCGGGAAACCCCGTTACAGAAAGACATGTCTCTTGTCGTTTAGAATCCCAGCCTAGTCTCTCTTTTGCTAAATGCACCTTCTCTCTGGCTTAACCCCAGTCCCGCCACGCAGCTGGAAAGGCAGCCTCCTCCTACTGTTTCCCAAATAACGTGAAACAACTTAAAAATGAAAATGCCTTAAGTAAGCAACGTTACACAAATATGCAATAACCCAGATTGGGACAGGGTAAATATTATGTCTGGGAAGACATCCACGGCAAGAACGTAATGAAGGAACTGCGTTTTATAAAAGTGTGGGGAAAGAGTACTATTTTGAAAGTGGGAAAGACTGAAGTTGCCAGGGAGGTCAACATAAACACAAACTCCACCAAGAAATTCAACCCGGCCCCAAGAGGCCACAGAGCACCTGGTCTCCCCGGGCTGGCCTCTGCAGTCAGGGGCTGACGTGGGGATGGGAGAAGCGTCTGTTCTCTCCAAGACAGAATGAGGCCCCTCCTTGATGGCCATCCACAGGCCTGGACTAGTGGTGTGAATGGGATCTACTCTTCTAATCACGTAAACCTGCTCCTGGCTGTAACCAAAACCAGTGTTACCCAAACTACACAGGGTTGGTGGAAAGTGTCTACATTATGTGTTCACTTACTCATTCGTTGTCTGGTTATCCATTCTGGCTAGCATAGTGATCAATGCAAAATTCTAAATTCACAGATCCATGGATCCCCAAAAAGTCCAGGGCAGCTTTGGAAAATGAAATTGCCCATGAAAGGTGGTATATAAGTACACATGTGAATTTTTTTTTTCCCTTGGGAAAAGGCTTTCAAAGGATTTTCAAAATTATCTCTGATGTTCCCAGCAGATTAAAAATCATATTTTTAAAAGAAAACTAGATGAAAATCTGCAGTGGATTCTCTTGCCCCCTTTTCAGGGTGGTCGATGATCTATCTGGTAGGTCCTTTCTTTGGCTCTAACCTGCAATAACTAAAGGCATCTTCACTGATGGATTGATTCCGTTCCACCTGATTAGATGCTGTAGTGGAGACGGAGCTTTGACAAAGTTCCCTGCTAAAATTTCTTAACTGTCTCTCAGTGGAAGTCATGGCATAACTTTCTTATAGCCCAGAAAACAGCAGTCTCTACAGCTGGCATCTCCATCATCTGCAGCCATAAACTGCTGAGCTCATTAATCTCACCCGGAGAATTCATTTTGACCCAGGACTCGGATTTTCTGGAGGTGACTGATCGTCCCAGGCCACATGGTAAGAATGTGACTGTTCAGTCGTTCGCCGGCGCTGCGGCTCACTAGGCTAATCCTCTGCCTGCAGCACCAGCACTCCGGGTTCTAGTCCCGGTTGCTCCTCTTCCAGTCCAGCTCTCTGCTGTGGCCCGGGAAGGCAGTGGAGGATGGCCCAAGTGCTTGGGTCCTGCACTCGCATGGGAGACCACGAGGAAGCACCTGGCTCCTGGCTTCGGATCGACTCAGTGATGGCTGTAGCGGCCATTTGGGGGGTGAACCAGCGGAAGGAAGACCTTTCTCTCTGTCTGTCTCTCTCACTGTCTAACTCTGCCTGATTATTCAGAACCACCTAGTGCATGCCCCTGTGCTCCCTGGAGATCCAGTGGATTTCCCTAACTCACCTCCTGGGAGCTGCTATCTCTTCCCCCCTGTGAGAAGCAGTCAATTTCCAGAGAGATCCCAAATCAGAGGCAGAGGCATTCCAAGGGTGAGAAATACCTGGAGTGAAGTTTAAACTGCCAGGGAGTGACAGGAAGGAGTGGAAGTGGAGGCAGAGGGTGCAGGCTGCTGAGGCCTTCGGTGTTTTTAGGGGCCAGTGGCGCAGTAGGCAAGGCCATGACAGCTGGACAGGCAGGTTTTCCCAGTTGCGGGCTGAACCCGAGGTTGGGAGCCGTGATTCTGGACATTGGCCAGCACCCAGACAGATCAGTTTTGCCAAACCGAGAAAAACTCGCCTATTTTCAACTTCTGGCAATTTCTATGAGTTTATGATCCCTATGGACTGGTAGCAAGTTTAAAAAAAAATAATAATAGGGAAGCTTCTTTTACATCTTTTACTCTGCACCAAGTCCCAGGGCCCTTTGAGAGCCCATCAGACCAGTGGCTTTTGACAGAATTCAAACTTGGCATTGAATGTGTGGATGAGCCAGCAGCCAGGACCTTCTGGGCCACTATGCAGTGTGTCAATGCCAAGGGCATATTCTCAGGCACATTTTCAAAAACAGAAAATGAAACAGTAGATAGCCTTGAGATCACTTAATAAAACGTGATGAAACTTTTAAAGGATAAAATTCAGTGAAGATTAAGACTAATTGTCAAAATTAGTGAGAATCATTTGCTCTCTTCCTAATGGGAAGCAAATTGCAAAAACAAAAAAAAAAAAAAAGGAGAGAGAGAAAGAAAAAAATCTGGCAAGCTCTGATGTTGACACTTAAAAGAGCAAAATCAAATTGTATTTTATGATGATGGAGAGAAACGAGAGGCAAACGAGGCCTCTTGCCACTTCTTCTTGTAGCATTGACCAGAAAAACCCAAACTCCAACCAACAAAAAGGTACATATCTATCATTCAATATTATGTCCCCAGGAACCATAATTGGGTCACAAGTTCAATTAGGGTCCCTGTGTTTTGGTGTGCTTATTATCACCCATGACGGGGGGAGGGGAGAGCCTATTCACAACCAACACTGTCCATTTCTGACATTTCAGTTAGTTTTCCCAGGCTAGGGTATGAGAAGACACCCCCGCCTTGCTTACAACTATTTTACTTTTTGGGGTTTATGCAAACTCAAGGGCACACTGGCATGAATCAGACAGCCAAACGCAAACAATCCACACCTTGGGGAAACAGTCCACTGTTACCCAAGCAAATACTAGCACCTATTAGTCACCCACTCAAAACAGAAATGGCCAATGAGGGATGAGAGCGCAGCCCTCAGCGCCAGAGCAGGAAGCACGCTGCCTTCAGACTCTCATTCTTTTATCCCTGACTTATTGCACATTTCCAGAAAGCCACCGTTCAACTTCTTTTGGGGAAACAATTTCACTGGCATGGGCCATTATATAGCATTTAAAACATGTGTAACCCAACCTGACACACAGACTCACAGAGGTCCACGTTATTATGATCATCATACTTCCCGTGGACAGCAACCAAATGGCACTCAGCTACCCACTCCCGACGGGAGAAATCCACAGGCCCATGGGACGACAGGGAGCGAGGTGGGTGCGCAGGTGCCAGGCGCGGGGTCTTTGTCCTCACCCGCTCTGGCAGCCGCTCGCCTGGAGCCTTCACAGTGGTTTCCGAACACACATCTCCGAAACATAATGCAAAATCCACTCACGAAAGGTGGGGGTTTTTAATATAAAAAATGAGCCCATTGAGTGACTTATACTTTCATATCTTACAGCATCACTCATGCCTTCAATAAGTGGATATAATTTTCTTGGCATTACCCTATTATTAACACAGTACCAGGAAAATATATCTTCAATCATGTTATAAGTCTTTTATTTTCTCCTGCTAAGATTCTATTATAAAATGCTCCAGACAGCTAAGGTAGCAAAAATAACAGCCCAAAGCATCAATATACACATACCCTCTTCCTCTCTTCTACTAATTCCTGAGAACACAGATATTCTTATATTTTAAATGCCTTTTAAACAAAGTAATGATTATGCTTAGGTTTAAATGTTCTTTGGTTGGTGCTTTTTTTTTTTCAAATATAAGAGCTATTACTATTATTTGGGTATTTATCAAAAATCTCTCCATTAAACTTGAAATAGCTTTAATTCAGAAGCTTTTTCAATAGTATATTATAGAAATAAGATTTTCAAAACAAATGATCCTACCTTCTTTAATTACACTTTTAGATTTGTTGCTCTGTATTCTTACAATACACGGAAAACACAATACTTGAAAAAAAATTGGAAACTGGGCATTATTACAACAAGACAAGATTCCTCTTTCTTCTCTGAATTGTAATAATAGATTAAAGGCAAGAAAAATAATACTACACATAGAGCTGAACTAATGCTACAGTTCCTTTGGATAATCCAGTCCAATAGCATTCATACCCAAAATGTCAGCCGGGCCCAACCCCTTCCCTGAAATAATTATAAAGCTTTCAAAACAAATGCAACAGGAAGATCATATTGCCACCAATAGCACTAACACTGTTTCTTCATATTTTGCGGTAGAAAGATAAGTTTGCTTGAAACCATGTATCAACATCAGACAGCACAGAGCTCTCAAAATAATCAGAAGTGATCACTGGAAACTCTGGCACTTGTCACTGCACACGGGCCGTAAGTGAAAGGCTTCCACGAAATAGATTTTTGATTATTATTAAATAGAGGACCACAGCAGGACAATCCTAGCTTCTATGTGGGTAAGTTTTGTATCTTTTAATATTAGTTTAAAAAAAGTCTAAAGGATTTTCCTGAAAGCCATGCTCTGTGTGCTGCAAATCAGCTGTATAGAAATTCAGTTATCGAAAGCAATCATGCAAAGTTAGATTCTGCTAAAAATACTAAATTTTAAGGAAATATGCTTCAAAAAACTTGCCGCTGCAATAGTAACAATCAGCAAGACTGCTTTTCTAGGAATCTCATCGCAGACACGGCTGGAAAGTTCTGCAGTTGAGGCTTGTAGCCATATAAACACTTTGTGTGTTAAGTTCAGGTTGATAAACACGTACCTCTCCCACTGCGACCGACAAACCTGAGGTCATTGAATCTTGCCACTTGGTTCTTCATGGCGGCAGTAGCGTTTCTCAGCTCGGCCGAGTAGTTCTCATCATTGCCAGCCATCACGGTGACCAGAGTGCCGTCTGGGACGTCCCCCAGAGCCACCACCTAAACCCCAGGCAAGGGACAAATGCAGACATCAGGAATGCGATGCACTCGCTTCTGTCATTTGTGCAGGAACTGTTCTAAAATGAAATGTCCATTAAATGACACTTTTTAGTTTGCAGAAGAGGAATTAAGCCAAATGAAGCCATAAATTTAGCCAAACAACAGGACAGTTGTTCATGGAGAGATTTACTTTTAACTCCGTATGCACAGCTGAATATAACTTTTCAAATAATGAAACTTTTACCAAATCTTCCTAATAAAGCCACTTAAGGTCATTGCAGCACAGTTGGAACAAAACAGGGGATAGCCAGGACCTGGAAAAACTACGCCGTTTCCTGAAAACTATCATCTCTTCTTAATTCTTCACATTCAAACCACAGAATGTTTTGTGTTTGTGTTTGTTAAGTTTACAACCTAACCCATCTTTCCCTCACTCAGACCTCTACGGACAGGCTGGCCAGAGCCAAGACTTTAAAGTGTTGCAACTTATTTCTGCTAAAATTAACTTTGATCTTCAGTGGTGATTCTTGAATGACTTAAAGCGGCCCCTCACAGTTCATCCGTGACTTCTCCTATTCACTTAACTTTTGCTTGCAGTGAATTCTCGCATGCAAGGGGAGAAAAGAATCAGAGATGTACCTTTTGTGTATTGCTAATTACAGAACCTACAGATCTCAGCGTGTTCCCCTCACTTCCGGGGTGGAACAAGGCTGCATGTTTATATCGCTGAGTCCCAAAGATGTGTTAACCGTGTCCTGATTCATGACTCAGAATTTATCTAAACCCAGCTGATCATGACAAGGAATCCCTTTAATGTAATGGAATAGATATGCCTTTTTCTTTCTGGTTGAAAACTGGTAGGTGAATATTTTTGATACTCAAGTAAAAAAACAACACAGTAACTGCATGGTGAAATGCCATGAAGATGGTTTGTGCAATAGTATCCATGTCTTGGCCATCATTTGGTTCCTCCAGCAACTATTTTCTTTTTCTAGACATTTATTATTGGCAATATTTCCACTGGTTGTTTATCAAAGTGGCTGTAGAGTTTCAACTCAAAATGCCCCAAGTTGAATTTGCTCTTTATTGTTTCTGATGTTCTTTACATTATTTCCTCAGTTAGCAGTGAAAACTGTGTTATTCATTCCGATGATATAATCATATTTTGGCTGTTGCTGTATTTTTGAATTAGTAAAGCATTTCTTAATCTACTCTTATTCTTATCCTTATTTTTGCCTTCTAATTTTTACCTACTAATAGCCTCATAATATCTTTCTGGTACAGATACAGCCAGTCTTCCTTTCCTATATGTAAATAAGGCTGCCATTAGATTCACGTGTTTGGCATCAAAGGCATGTTTCTCTGAATTCCCATCTTCTGTCTGCTCAGTCAGGACTCCTTCCCCCGTCTCCCGATGATCATTGTTTTCGTTGATTATAACTGCTTCAGCCTTTGAGTTCCAAGGTGCATGGCAATGAAAATGAACTAACTTGTCTGGGAGGCAATCCTGTGCTACCCCAGGATCGTCTACACTCCTGGTAGTAGGTGGGCATTTTCTTCATCTATTTTATGTAAATTGCATTGTCAAACAAGGTCTGGGCCTTTTATCTCTTTGTAATCCTTTCATTCCAATTGTTGGACATGTTTTCTATAAAGATTTTAAAACACTGCTATTTATTCCCCAAGCACCCCTAATTAGGTATTTAGATCCCATTATAAGGGTGTTTGTTGCCATTTAATTGAGTGCAACAAGATGACAATTCCCCTTTGTTTCAAATAAAGCTCCCTGATCAGTTATTCCATTATTGGTACCTCTTCTTTCCAGTCCTACAAAATGCGCTTGCTATATTCTGCTCTTTTTAGTCTTTGAAAAATTTTCCCACTTTTTCCCACTATTTTCACTTCCCTCTGACAATGAGCTCACAATGTTGAAATGTCCTCCCGCAACACAGCATTCTACTTCCTCATCCCCATCTTCCTCCACTGACCTCGGCTTCTCTATTTTAAGGCAACACACAGGGACTGGATCAGCTACATGGTTTGCAAGCTGAATAACTCATTGTTGGGACTGAATCAGCAGAGGTTAAAATCAGTAAATCTTGTTCTATAACTACCAGCTTCAGTACTAAACCACCCTCCTGCCTCTCCTGTCTCTCCCACAGTGCCCCAGGTCTGTGCCTCTTCCTTCTCCATGGCCATCCTCATTAGTCACTTGGCAAATTCCCGAGACCTCCACCAAGCACAAACACAGTGTAAACCACCACGGTGGCTAAATAAGAAAAGGTTGCCGATATTGGAATTTAACTACAGTAAAAATAATAATAATAAGAAGAATTTAGAATTTAACTCCCACCACTCCCTTAAAAAAAAAAAAACTACAACAGGGGTCAAAGATAGGTGGGTGCTCAAATTTCATTTACTTGGTCTTTTATTTCTTTCTGAGAAGTAAGGGGGTCATATTGAATCCAAGGACCTTACGTTAATAATGTATAACATCCAATTATTAACAAGCATCCTTAGGCTAGATTAAAAAATTTTTAGTACTTGAAACCTATTACGTCTACTAATTTGGTACAGATTTTGTCATTGATAGGAAATAGGAAGAGAATGAAAACATATCTGGCTTCAAACAGAAAAAAGCAGCAACTGGAATGAAAAGCTATAAACAATAGGTAAGGGAACACAAACATTTACATTTTAACACAGACCAAACAGACAAGAAGGGACTTGCTGGCCAAAGATATCTCATATTTTGCTTTACTTCTCTGTTTTTCAAGTATCAGGAAGCTAAGCAGAATCGCAGCTCGCCTATATACTAGACAGCTCTCCCAACACTGCCCGTGCCCAGCCTGTTCACAGTTTACACTGGCATTTTAAACCAATTCTAATTAGGTTGAAATTACAGTTACAATTCATTTACTTCAAATCCCTTAATCTTAGTGTTTCAGAGAAGGCCGTGGAGTGGAACACAGCATTCAGCTGAGATGACATTTAATGCACAGCTAAGGACCTTGATCCTGCATGCAGAAATGTGACTTATTTCGTCTTGTATGAATCGAATATGACCACGAGCATCCAAGGCCTCTGAACTTCACTGTGGAAGGCATGTTTATGTGGACTCGGGTGCACCAGGGCCTAAACAAGCTCACATTAGTGTTACAGAAGCTATCAAGTCATCCAAACAGCTTCTTAGGCTACTTCTGTAAGCACTGGGTAACATGCAGCAAATTTAAGACTTTCCCAGTACCAAAAACATGTATCTCTCTAACACTAAAAGAACTGGGGTCCAACACTAAAAGGTTGGGGTCCAGGAAAAGCAATTAGGATGATTTTAATCTATTTTAAAGAAAACTCGGAATTTTAAAATCTCCCTTCAGTTCTGAAAATCCAGGCAAAGGATTTACACGTAGAATTTCAAGAGACTTTTACAGAGGCATTAAATACCCTCAGACTTTATCACTATTTCACATTTTCTCCTCTTTATGATAGGGAATGTAATAACTCTCTACTGATTAACTTTCTAAAGAGATTGTCTGGGGCTTATTTAAAATCCAAGTTTTTAAAGTAGTAATTTCTGCAGAGACCGCCTGGGAGGTGGGAGGGAGTGGCAATGCGGAGTGGAGCCAGGGACCCAGGGAGACTAGGCCGGCCTGGGATGCAGGCAGGTTTTGAAGTCTGGCTTGCTTTGATCCCAGCCTTCTCCTTTGCGTTCTCCCTGAACATTCTGCCTAAGCTTTCAGTTAGGCAGTGAGCAGGTCTCCCCGAGCAGGAGGCCTGTCTGCAGGTCCCGGGTGGTGACAGATATTAATCAAGTGGTCTGATCTCTCAGCTGTCTCCCCACCCCGAATGTTCTCAAGAGACCCACTTACACTTTTTTGAGAGACCCTCTTCTAGCAGCCTCCAGACTATCCGTAGGGGAAACAAATCCAAAAATCTTTTTAAAAAGTGAACCATCAACAGTCACTTTTCAAAGGAAATGTCTGTGGGTATTGTGATTTCTGATGGCTCATAAAAGCAGTTTGTATGTCATTGTTTGGGAAGAAACCAAATACTTTCATGCACTGACTCAACCGGACACCTGATGGTTCTTTACTAACCATTTGGCATTTTGGTATCTTTGGGTATGGGCTCCCTGGCAGAGAGAGTTCAGGAGAGACCCTGCTTTCTCCCCAAACAAAACAAAACAAACAAACAAAAAACAGTTGGGAGTCCCCAGCAGGCTGGTACTCGAGGGGCATCGGCTTCGGAGGCCCTTGGGTGGACTCCCGGCTTGTCTTCTCTCTGCCCTCCTCTGAAAGAGACCCAGGCCCAACCCCAGCAGGTCCCGCTTCTCCAGCTGAGTCTGTTTATGCAAAGGGATTAGAATGATTCGAAATCGAAATGGGCTCCCAAACTCAGATCTAAATAAACCAGAGGAAGGGAAGGGGGACGTCAAGTGGCCGCTCCCTTTGACTTCCAGTCCACCCCCACCAAAGCAAAGCCCCAAACCCCAAACCCAAACCACTGCAAAGCGCTCTCAGATAACCCACGGGGAAAGGGGCCAACGCCACAGCCACGGCAGCTTGCAAACTGTGTTCCGTTTGTTTTTAGAAATCACACACAGCTTGGAAAGGGTGGAAAACTGAAAAAGAACTCCAGCAGCACTTTTTTTTTTTAAAGTAAACATTATTCATTGTAATTAGACCAAGCTCCAGCCGAAGCCCTGGAATTAGAAAAAGCTTATATTAAATTAATATCCCCTTAAAGGGGACAATTATTCAAGTACATTTTAAAAAGAGAAAGAAAAAAAAGGGTACCCTGTGCGGGCAGCTTCAATCACCTGCTTCATTAGCCTTTTAAATGAACAGGAAATGACCGCGCGGATCGTGCAGAGAAAACCGCACCTCTAAAGAGCGGCTTCCACCCCACCGAAGGCCTAGGACCAAGGCCCCACCGCAGAAATGAAAATCCGACAGCTCGCTGCCAGGGTAGCAGCGCGGTTGTTTAAAAACGCCCGGGTTGTTTACATATTCCTGTCGAAGGCCAAGCTTTTTAAAAGCGGCCCAGAGCTAGGGCAAGAGCGAGGCCGGAGGGGCGCCTTCGCCAGCTGCCCGGCCGCCCCCTCCTCCGTCAGGGAGAGGCTGGTCCGGGGGGCGTCCCGGCTCTCGGCCCCGGGGCTCCGCCGAGGCGAGCCTACGACCGGGAGCAGCAGGAGGGCTGCAGGGCAGAAGCTGGGGTCGCTGCGTGCGGCTTCTGGCTCCCGCGGGCTGCAAACTCGCACAACTGGTGCAAACTTCATTACGCTCGCCGCGGACTTTGGACGCGCTGGTCCTACCGGCGGTGGTGGGAGGTGGGGGGCTTATTTGCACAGACCGAAGGCACTAAGATCTCTCTCTCTCTCCCTCTCTCTTTATCTCTCTCTCTTTCTCCCTCTCCTGCAGCCTTCAGCTCAGGGAGGCAAAAATGGTTCCTCGGTGCCTTAACCCGGAGCTAGAGGCGCAGCACCCGCTGGGTTTCAACTTTTTCCGACTTTGACTCTCAGGGAAGGCTCCTGCCTAGGACGTTCCTCGCCGGACGTCTCCGGGGCCATCCGCATCCTCTCGGCCCGCCTGGACGCCGCCCGAGGGTCGCCACGGCAACGCAGCATCCCCGCATCCCCGGCGTGGGGAGCTGGACCAGGGGCCGCGCGGGGTTAGCGCGGCGGCCCCGCCCGCCCAAGCCGCTGGCCTCCCCCCCGCCCCAGGCTGGCCTCCGCCCGTGCCCCCGCCGCCCCCTCGGGGGCTCAGTACCTTGAAAGCGATGGGCAGGGTCTTGTTGCAGCGCCAGTGCGTGGGCAGCACGGAGCAGAGGAAGTTGGGGCTGTCGGTGCGCACCAGCTCGCCGGGGTGGTCAGCCAGCACTTCCACCATGCTGCGGTCGCCGCTCCTCAGCTTGCCGGCCAGGGCGGCGCCGGCGTCCGGAGCGCCCAGCGGCAGCGCCTCGCTCATCTTGCCCGGGCTCAGCGCGGTGGACGGCGGCGTGAAGCGGCGGCTCGTGCTGGCATCTACGGGGATACGCATCACAACAAGCCGACTGAGTTAGGGCCCTGCAAACGGCTCCCACCGGACGGCGCAGGGGGCGCGGGTCTCCAGCTAGCAGCTCCCGGGACACCAGCATACAAGTCCAGGGGCCCCGGTGGCTGCGGGGGGCCCTGGGGGAGGTCGGGGAGCCCGGGTTACCAACAGTCCGGGGCGAGCGGACGGTCTGGCGTCTCCGGGCGGCCTTGGACCCCGCAGGGCACCCAGCGACAGACCGCTTAGTGCACTGAAAAGTAGGCGACCAGAATCCAGAAAGCAAACGCCAAAGAGAGACTATCTTCAGAGGTTAAGTTCAGTCTTTGGCTGCCAGCAAAAAAGTTCCCGGAGGCAAAATTACCATACACACTTCCTAAAAAAAAAAAAAAAAAAAAAAAAAAAAAAGTATGCGGAGAGCAAAATGACCAGCAAACACGGATTGGAAGTTCCAGTAGTTAAGCGCCTGTCAGTTTGTTTCTGTTTGTTTTTGTTTTGCAGGTGAGTTTTGTTTACGGTCCCAACAGACTGCGAAATAGACGCGTATATTCCATACACAACGCCACTTTTGACCATGAAAAACTGGCTTCTGTCTTCAAAAGTGAAGGCTGCGACTTTCAAAAATCGTGCCGCTAACGTATGTGCACACGCACATATCAATATATACATATGCCCTACTTCATAAAATATTTACAATAGAATCTGTAGAGAGTTTAAACACAACAGAAATCCATTAATGTTCGCTGAAGACTTTTTTTTCCTAAGTAGCCTTGAAAATCCGCTTCAGTAGCTGGAGCAGGGCTGGGCAGAAGTGCTTGTCATTTTCTCTTGCAAAACCCTCAGTGCAGAAAATTCAGCTTTTCAAAGAGGTCTAGCTAACCCGAAAAGACTAAAAAAGAGAAGTCCAGGTCGATGGCACTCTGAGCACAGCGCTCTCAGCGCACTGGGGTCGGGGGTGTTGGTTAAGTTCGCGGCGGATCCTGCGGTTTCGTGGGAGTCGGTCGCGCAGTCGAGACACACACACGCAGACATGCACTCTTCGGGAGCCGGCCGCTGTCTACACCGCCTCGATGAGTCAGCCCGGGCTCGGGCGGCTCCGAGAGAGGATCTTCCTCCGGCCTTGAGCACCGCCTAACCGCAGCAGGTGGAGCGGGCCCTGGGAGGAGGCTCCGCGGGCGGCTCGGGTTACACACACACGCACCCTCTCCCACGCACACGCATCTTCGCCGGCCCGCCTCGGACCACTGCGCACTTTCTCCCGCAGAAGTCAAAGGAAACAGCCGGGGGTGGGGTGGGGTGGAGGGGGGTGTAAAAAGTTCACCGCCAGCCAAGACGCCAGTTCATTCAAAAGTCAGAAAGGAGAGGAAAAAAAAAAAAAAAAGAAAAAGGAAACTCCAACGTAGGGCCAAGGGGAGCAGAGCGGCTGCTGCTGGCTTTTCTTCGGGAGCCCCGGGCCGAGGTGCCTGGCGGCGCAGGGCCGGGCAGCGTGGTGCCCTGGCTGGGTCCGGCTGCGGGGCGCCCGTCCCGCCCGCGCCCGCTGGCTCTATGAATGAGAGTGCCTGGAAATGGACGCGCTTTTACTGTAAGCCCGGCCCGAGGAATTCCATTCCCTCAGCTCGTTTGCATAGGGGCGGCCGGCGGCCAATCACGGGCCTTTCCGGTATCAGCCAGGGCGCGGCTCGCGGCCGCCCGCTCCTGGAATTGGCCCGCGCGCCCCCGCCGCCGCGCGCTACTGTACGCCTCCCGGGCGGGGAGGAGGTGGTGGCCGCAGCGGCGCGGCCGGAGCGCCCGCACCCACGCAAGGCCCCCGCGCACACACGCACACGTACCCGCTCCTGGGAGCCTGCAGGGCGTGCAGCGGCGCCTCTCCGGGCAAGGCCGAGCCCGCGCGCCCCGGGGAAGACGCAGCGGCCACCCGGCGACCTGGGCCAGCGCGGCCGGCCACCGGCACGCCTCTGCTTCCCGGGGACGGGGACCGGCCCGGCGGGCAGCGGCGGCCAAGTGGCGCGGACTTGCTGTAGCTAAGACCTGCCGGAGCTCCGCAACATTTTTTTTTTTTTAATTTTTCCGCTCTCGGGGCTTGTTTTCGTGAAGTGCGCCGCGGCTAGGTTACGTGCGCGCCTCGCCCTGGCGGAGTGCGCGGAGCGGCCATCGAAGGCGTCTGCTCCTCAGCAGAGACCCCCGGCCCCGACACCCCCGCACCTCCACACCCCAACAAGCAACCAGCGGCTCGAAGTGGCAAGCGCCCGCTCGGCTCGCTCCCTGTCCCCGCAGGCGGGGGAGAAAGCCGAGCCTCGTAGCCACCCTGCGCCTTCCCCGCACACGGCCCCCGCGCGAGCGCCCTCGGGTGCCGAGCCCACGAGGAGCTGCCCCCGCGCCCGTCCCGCAGCCGGCGGGGCCCGGGTCTCTCCCCGCCGGGGCCCCGCACTCCGTCTCCTCCGCGGGCTGCCTCAGTTTCCCCACGGAGCCCTACAACTTCCACTCTCCCGACCGCCTCGTCTCTCCCGGCGGACGGGGTATTGCGGGACGCCGCCGCCGCCGGGGCCAGGGCCAGAGGGGGACGGCGGCCGTGGCGTGGCGTGGCGTGGCGTGGCGTGGCGGGCCGGCCGTGGCGGCCCTCGCAGGGTCAGTGCAGAGGGACGCGGGCTCGGGGCGGACGCCAGGGGGCAGCAGCCGCCCTCGCTGGACGCCCCGGGCGCCGGGCGACCGCGCCGTGCACCCGGAACGCCCCGACGGCGCGGGGCTCCGCGGGGCCCGCCTGGCGGCCCTCGGGTCACTCCGGTGGCAGCTTGAGTTTGGGGAGCGAAGACAGGAAGTGGCAGCCAGAGCCGAGTGCAGCGGCCGCGGCCCGCCTCGGGGAGCCCTCGGGCTGGGGTCTCGTCCTGAAGTTCTTTTCCAGGACGCCGCGGCCTGGGGCCGTCGGTGCCCCGGGTCCCCGAGGGCAGAGAGAGGCGCCCTCGCCGGGCCCACTCGTCTGGGGCTCCTCCCAGCCCCCCACGCCCCCCCCCCCGAGTGGGCCCTGCCCGTCCCTTTTGCGCCCCGGGACGCCGCAAGCACCCAGCGGCTGCGTTTTCTTTGTTTTACGCAGTCGGGAAGAAAACTACCCCTTGTTTCTCCTTAAAAATGAGTTTGGAAGAGACGCCTTTTTAGATGTGAACTCCCAAAGCTCGCTTTCCGCCTCCCGCGTGGCCGAGAGACGGCGCCGAGCTCGGACCGCGTCCCGCGGCCGTGGCGTCGGCGTCCTGACACTGGGCGCCGCCAGCTCCTGCAGCGAGTTCGGGGCCCGGGAAGCCTTGTCGCTTCGGCTCCTATCCATTTCCCTCAGAGCCCACCGAGGGCTCCTGGGGGCACCCTGAAGGCATCCCGGGGACCGCGGGCCACGAGGATGGCGCGGGAGTGGGGTGGTAGAGGCCCCAGAGAAAGCGGCTTGACGGCTGACCCGACCCTCGCCAAGCTCCAGGCTGGCTCCCAAGGGGTTCGGGCCATTAGCCTAAAACCCTGACCGTGTAAGGGACTGTGGGTAGAGCCCTCTGCTGTCCCCTCTCAGGCGGCGGTCACTTTTCCTCTCCATGTAAAGGAAATTAGGCGCAGGAGGAGTCCATGTGCCAAGTTCACCTTTGAAAGGCAGCTCGTGGGCGCTGCCCGGCTAAGAGTTTCAACCCAGAAATCCCGAGTTCGAAGCCCGCCACCCGGGATCACAGGTCGCGCCGAGGGCCGCTTGGGATGCGCTGCAACTGCGCGGTTGAGCTGCGTGCGCCGCGCGGTGCGAGCGTGAACCCCGAAAACGGACGCACCGCCGCTGCCTCGGTGCTGAGAAGCTGACCGCGAGGGCAGGCGGGAGCCCTCCTGCACTCCGGTTGTTGTTTTTGTTTTTTAAATTGTTTGTTTTCCAATGCTGGTAAAATCTTCCGGGAGCTGCAGGTGGGAGAGGAGGAGTCCCGCTCCCCCATGGAGCGCTCTTTTCGGTGGTGACCACGTTGAATTCCCCTTAGAAAGGAAGAAGGCGCCTTGCCACGCTCACGCCCCGGGTTTCCCAGGAACCGTGCTGAAATCTACCTAATGCAAAATACGAGACACAACGAAGCCTTCGGTCGGGCGCGCGCCCTGGGACAGATCTTTCCAGATTTGTTGCAGGGGACAGTTTGCAAACAGGCTTTTAACAAGAATGAAATGTAAGTTCCCACCGTGAATTTTAAAAGCAGTATTCGGTTAGTTGGAAGAAAAGAGACAATTTCACTGGAAAACAGTAGCAGTTCATTGAGGTTTTACATCTACAGCTTCAGGTAAATAAGTATAGAGGAGTCTCAGAAAATACCTAAAAATCTTCACGTGTTTGTTCTTTCAAAACGCTCTCAAACCTAACGATGGGACCAGAATCACAACAGCTCTCTTAAATCAGAATTACCCTTTATCTGTCAGTCATGTGAGATTTCCAAAATCACATCACTGAAAGTGTAGTATTCCTCAAAGAATCATTTCTGTTTTAAATGACTATCTAAGTTGAAAAAGAAAAAAAGAAAGAAAGAAGGAATGTAGTTTGCAATTGATTCTGGGCCAAGTTGCTGCAGTTTGTAAGATGCCAGGGAGGGAAACCAGTGAGAATGCACGGGTATCAGGCTCTACGCACGATCTGGCTGAGATCTTGGAATTGAACTACAGGGTTTGTGCTCTGTGGTGGCTCTGAGATGATTTCACTTTGCTAATTACTCCGGTCATGAGAATCCTTAGTTCTTCCAGGATATCCTTCCCCCTGTGAATGTTCCATGGGACTGCAGGGGTTATTGCCTGGTTTCCCTGTAACTTATCAGATGTGCACCTCACAAGTAGCAAACTGAGAAAATTCCAAAATTAACAGGTTGTTAATTTAGGGATGCTTAGTAAACATTTTGCCCTCATAAACATTTTGCATTACAACTGCTGTAACAAAGGCAATAAACTGGGTTATAACAAGAAGCCAAGCTCTGATTTTTATTATTTTTTTTAGAGTAGTACAGTCATTTAATGAGACCAGAATGCACCTGCGGCAAACACTGTGGAACCGAAGGTGTCATTTCAGGTTTCACTGGAATATTTTATATGATGTGACATGTACAATTGGGAGAAATGCTTTTAAGAATATTTGAATCAGCAAAAAAATAGCCCTAACTATTTGGTAAATTATATGATACATAGATATAAAATCATATTTGTGCACACATGAATGTGCACATTTTACAAAAAAAATCATTTGGAATCCAACATATTGTGAAAGGATTCATACTCTGTACACATTCGGAAATAATGAAAAGTAGGGAAATACAGTAATTATGAATACACTATACTGGCAGCAAACACCAAAATTGCTGATAGTTAATTCTCATTTACATTGCAATATATTGAAGTTTAACAACAGAATTCCTCCTCTGATTTTTTTGTTGGCTCATTGTTTCATGTACATTTTGGTACTGTACATTTTAGATCATATTGTACAAATATCTAGCATATTTGGCACAAAATAAAACAGTAAATGAGGAAATAAAAAGTTGACTGGTATGTGCCTGATTTTATGTGACTTCAACCCATGTTTTCCACTGCTTGCTGTCACTGAATCTTTATCTCTTGTAAGCTGTATGGAGGATGTAACTGTGATGTATCTAATGAAGATTAAAAATGCATTGGGATGTTAGTAATGAATCAGAATTCAAGGTAAACTGAAAACCAAACCTAACACTGCAAAAGCCTATGAAAATCCCTCATACAGCAGGGGCAACACGCAAGTAAGGGTGCGACTGTCCTTTAAGGAGACGACGCCGAGCCATTTGGAATACAGCTTCTAAAACAAACTGGCGGTTCAGCGTGATCCTGATTTTAGGGATGTTCTCTTTTGCTTGCTTTCCTTCCTGTTCTTTTGCTAGGGGGCAAGTTATTTACGCTGAAACTGCTCATTCTTCAAATAACAGATGATATCACTCAGTGTTTTAAGTAACTGTCACATGCTTATTCCCCCGTTTGCAGCACTTACTGCTACAGGTGCAACCACAGGTAAGCCTGCTAAGCAAAGTCCTGTGAAGCTGTTCTCGCCCTTGAATATCTGCACAGGGTGTTGGGAATTGAAATCACTGCCAGCCTTATGTCCTAAAAACCAAGTAACAAGGAGGAAACACTACTTGTAAGAACCCGGGATCTGAGCATTTCAAATCCTGCACACCTCAAACGTTCAATTCTGTTTCACACTATTCATATGATATGGCTGTGACAAACTTCAGAAATTAGAAAGGAGGCGATCCAAATTTTCAGACACTGTGTAAGGAGGCAGGAGGACAAGATTCACAGCTTCTCAGTCTTATATTTTTGTCAAAGCAAAAGGAACAAAATTAATAAGGGCTTCTGAAGATCTGGTCTATAATAAATATTAAAAGAGTTAAATATGTATTGTCTTGAAGGAGCATCCCAATAAAATGCACACACACACACATACATACACACAATTTTGTGGTTTACAAGTACATACAACTTGTTTTAAAAAGAACAGAGCAGGAACGGAATCATTTGTACTAATGATGAATGATAAGGTAAGAAATCACAAATGCACCCTAACATTAGGTAAACTCAGTTTTAATAGACTGAGTGGGGTGGGAGTGGGAAGAAGCCACTTCCGTAGAATTGACCAGAGAACCAGGTTTATGCTAAAGAGACCCAGGGCAACCAAACACCCTGGGGATTTTTTATGAGACCCTGAGTAAGCCTTTCTCTGTCTGAGGCTGCTGAGAAACCGGTGTAGAACTGGGAAAGTGAGGTTAACCTCCACGCCTAGTATTTTAGCCCCTCTGAGGGCCAAACCAAAGCATTAACCTAAAAACAAAGGCCAAGGTGAGTGCATCTGGAAAGACAGCCATGTTGTTTGTTGAAAGCTTTCCTAGCTTCTTGTGTCTCCCATAGTCTTAAGCACACAGCAACCATGGGCAGCCTGGAGGCTGGGGTGGAGTGGGGATAGGTAGGTGGGGTCCTGCCTGGGAAAACTGACAGGGATTTGCCCAGGGAGCTGGAAACTGAACTGTGTGAGAGCAGAGCTTGTGTGTTGTGTGACAGTGAAAGTTGAGCCTGACTAGCTTGTCCTCCCGTGTTCTACCACCCACCTCCCTCTGAATGCTCTTACGGCAGGCAATGGCTGGAGTGTGTTGCTAGGCCTGGTCTGTAAGTTTAATCCTGGCAACACCACACCCTCTTGGCTGGTGAGGTATCTCAGCCTTGGAAAGTTTTGGAAACCTGCCTAAGGTCACCTCACTCTTGGCTTCTACCCCCCCACACACACGTGTCCACATACGTGATAAGCTATGTTTCTTTTTTTTACCATAATGATATAATTTTATGGCTGCCCTCTGGAGAGTTCTGAACAACTGATTCTGGTCTCATCTTTCACTTCGCTCCTCGGTGTCGTGGTCTCTATCAGAAAATATCTGAGAGTCTTCACTATGCAACTGTCATGTATTTAGGAGTCACATCCTGAGGTCATTTCTGGCCATTCTTGGAGTTTGAGGGACAGGCATAGATCCAATCGAATGAGAAGCTTTTAAGTTCACAGCAAACACAAATGACATTCTAGTCCTTTCCTTCCTCTGTTTATTCAAAATGGTATGTTAAAGGCTCTCCCAGGTGTGAAGCATCTGACACTTCTGCCTTCAGCATCCTCCCAGTGCCCTTGGTGCCAGGCAGGATTGTTGGTGATAAAGATCAAGTAGATGAGAGCAAAAACGTATCATGGCTGCTATAGACACAGGAGCAGGGTCCAGGGAGCTGGTGGGCAGGGACTTGGGATAAAGAGGGGCCAGCTCCACCTGGTGGGCTCAGGAAACACGTGAGCATGCCAGTTCAGGACAGCTGGAGCACAGACGAGGCGATGGGGGTGGGAGGCAGAGGTGGCAGCTCACATGCAGCATGGACATGGGTAGGTGGGAGGCAGCCTATGAAACCGAGACAAATTTGAACTTCAACGTAAGGGTAAGCTTTGGAAACATAAACCAGGCATTGGAAACTGGGAAATAATATAATTCATGCTTGGTTTGGGAGAGTCAATCTGTCAGAAGTGGATCCGTGAGTTGGAAAGGGTAGATGGTGAGAGGCAGAGTTGCCGCTGCTCAGATTAAGGTGGAAACGAAGTTGGGGAAGAGGGGGTGGAGCTTGTTGGAAGAGGGAGGACACTGGGGGGCAGCTGGGGGAGGGGCAGGGTGGGGAGATGGTGTTAACAGAAGTGTGGGTGAGATGGATAGACAGGAGAACATTTGTCTTGTGTTTTACTGCAGGTCAAGCCACCAGCTCCTGCCTCAGATCCACTCTTCCTCTTGTTTTTCCCCATTGCACCATCATTCTCCCAGTTTTCAAACTTGGACCCCATGGATGTATCTCTTTCTTCCTTTGATTTTTATTTCTTTCTTTAAGGAGCAGAGATGGAGACAGACAGGTCTTTCTTCTACAGATCCATTGCACAAATGCCTGCAACAGCCTGGGCTAGGCCCTGCCCAAGCTAGGAACCCGGAACTCACTGCACGTCTCCTACATGGGTGGTGGAGGCCCAAACATTTGATTCATCACCTGGGGCTGCCAGGTGCACAGCCAGGACTTGAAACTCAGCAGTCTGATAGGGGATGCTGGGATCCCACCAGGTGTCTTAA
This sequence comes from Sylvilagus floridanus, assembly GCA_949820135.1. NCBI lineage: Eukaryota > Metazoa > Chordata > Mammalia > Lagomorpha > Leporidae > Sylvilagus > Sylvilagus floridanus. The sequence goes on along the minus strand of OX463244.1, from coordinate 10,130,865 downwards.
GTGCTGTGCCAAATGCTCACCTCTGGATTTAACCTTGATATCATCCAATCTGTTGCCAAGTCCTCTTTCTGGTTTCTTTACATCTTATAATGTACCTTCCTTTTGCTATTTTTCTGGCTCGGGTTCTCATGAGCTCTCGTGGTATTTACTGGCAAGAACTCCTAGAACTGTGCTCCCACTAATTTGACACAGCACTTCTAGATTCCTCTCACATACCACAGTTCTGCTGATGGTGCTGCCTTCTACATCCGGAATTCAGTGCAAGCTCCTTAGCACAGTCCCACTGGATGAGGGGCTATTCTCCCTGTCCTCACACTGGAGGGGAGTCAGGTCTCCCTGCCTAAGGTAAACTTCCCTCTCAAGGACCAGCCACATGCTCCCTCATGGTCTCCATGCTCCCTGCATAACGCCTGAACTGTCCTTACTTTCTTTTGTGAATAGATGGGATGGGGGTGTCAGAAGGAGGCAGGTGGTAGAACCACCTATTTTCTGGCTTTGAGTTTCTGTGTGGAGTGACTATCCTTACTAGAAAATTCCTGGTCTCTTCCTATGCCCTCACTCATCTTCTATCATAGAAGAATGAATTTCCTAGCTAGTAACTTTAAACAACAGAATCCTTAAATGGACCCCCAAGATTTTCCACCCTGCTGATCCCTGATACTGTAAACTTTATGAGATATCCTGTCCTGATATGATCCATGGGAGAAGGGGATTTTTTTTGTATGTAATAAATTTGCTAATCAGTTGGCATCAGCTCAGCCAAAGGAAGACTTTCATGATGGGCCTAAGCTAATCCTAAGAGACCATGACAAGTGGAGCACTTTCTCAGGCTGGGACAGAATGAAGGAAGAGAATTGGTAGCCTTGCCATTGTTGACTGTAAGATAGAGCAGGCCACTTGCAGGGACAGCCATCAGTGCTTAGATGTGCAGAGTGAACCCTGGCTGACAGCCAGCAAGGAGACGGGAGCACTCATCCTTTAGCCATGGGAAATACATTCCACCAGCCACCTGCAAGAGCCTGGAAGTGAGTTTTCCCCTAAAGTCAGGGGTACATAATGTAAGAGCTCAACTTGACTGACCTCATTGCTTTTCTGGCTCTGTGGGATCCTGAGCAGAGCCCAGCTCAGGCCAGTTGGATTTCTGACTCACAGAACAGTGAGCTAATAATAAATGGATGGTGTTCAAGTGCTAAGTTTGGTAACTTGCTGGTTTGACAACAATGGAAAATGAGTACATGGAGCATGTTGCTCCCCTCCTCCTCACTGTTTTGGGGAGGCACTGCCTGTGTGTTGGCCAGTGAGTGTCCCTACTTCGGGAGCTCAGTGCCAAGAAGCCATATACCAAGGAAGTTCTCCAAAAGGCCCCTCAATAAAGAAGCTGATATTTTGACCTGCACCTGCTTACCTGCTTTGTCTACATCATGATTGGTTGCAGACCAGTGCGGGAGCAGGGATGTCTTCTATGGGGCCCCTCGAAGCTTGTTATAGAATTGTCTGATTCACTCTCACTCCCACACAAACATGAACTCCTGGATTTTGAACACCTTGCCCGTGAGGCTGCATCTTATGCATTTTTGTATGCCCTGGGCCACACTGTGTAAACTGAATGTGTGTCTGAGGCCCGGGGGAACTCATTAGCACTCTGGTAGATTCCAGTTCAGCAGGTCTGGGGAGGGGCCTGGGATGCTGCATTTCCAACAGACTTCCAGTGATTCCAGCGCTGCTGCTGGTCCAAGGCCCACACTCGGAGCTGGCAGGGCTCCACGGTTCTGCTCTGTTTCCAGCAATAATCCTGCCTGGCTTACCTAGTCTGTAGTATCTGAAAGTGCTGCATAAACAGCATTGCAAAATGCAGATTGGTAGCACAACCTATCTCTGTACTTTTTAAGCTGTTGTTATGTACCTAATATTGGTGACCCCTGAAATTCATACATGGAAGCTCTAACATCCAAGGTGATGGTGTTAGGGGCAGAGCCTTTGGGAAGCAGTTAAGTAAAGATGAGATCGTGGGGGTGGGCTTCTCATCATGGGATCAGTGCCCTGTGAGAAGAGAACAGAGATGCCCCTGCCTCACCCAGTGTCCCACCCTTGGACACAGGTCATCTGCAAGCCAGTTCAACTATTCTGACAAGTTGATCTCAGACTTCCAGCCTCCGGAACTGTGGGAAATACTTATGTTTGCTGTCTATGGTATTTTGGTATAGCAGCCCGAGCTGACGGAAACAATTAGGATAATAGAAGTTATCTTTTATCAGTGTCTCTTCTATCAGGCCCTACACTAAATGCATTGCATACATGATCTCATTTCATTTAACACCTTAAAATGAGTGGTCCATAATTATGCCCTTCACCTTACAAACATGGATGCTAAGATTCCATAATTAGCTCATTTTGAACCCACGCAGCTTGCCTCTGGAATGTCCAGTTGTAATCAGCAAACTAAACCACCTTGGAAGATGGTTCTTGATTTCACTGTAATGGTGTCAATCAAATTTCTTTACCAGATCCTAACAAGTTGCCTTTAAACAGTGTGGTCATTCTTTCTTATTCTAGAGCAGTACCATCAACAGACATAACATGATTAAAATTTTATATGTGACATGTAACTAAAATGGGTAATGAAAATATTTCTAGTAGCCACCTTCAAAAAGTAAGTAGAAATTAACTTATATTTATCATTATGTAATATATATAAACATCTATTATATAATAGATGCAATTTATTATTAATTAGGTACATGAAGTTAATTTTAATAATATGTTGTATCTAAGTGAATCTACTAAAATCATTTGTGAGTACATTAGTAAAATCAGGGATACAGTTAACTTTCCTTTTTTTTTGGTCCTAAATTTTTGACATCCTGTGTGTTTTTATACATTTACAGCATATTCAGTTTGGTTTAGCCACGTTGCAAGTGCTCAGGAGACACTGTGGCTAGTGGCTCCCGGACTGCAAAGTGCTGTTCTTTAGTGATCCCTCAAAACACAACTCCTCCTAAGTAGCAGTTTTGTGCTCTTCTGCTAGGACTTGAGTGGGGCCTGTTTTTAACCTGCTATTAGTGAAGACCATTAAGTGGTGCATCTTTCTTGACTGGTATTTTCCTTCGATGCTGTCCTAAAGCAAAGTTCAGGGTTTTTATGACAGTGTCACTGGATTGACTCAAACGTGGAAGAACAAGAACACAGCAACAGTCACTGCATCGCAGAGACGGCTGACCACTGTCAGCACCAGCCAGGCACGCAGAACCGTGGCCACGGGTGAGCCACAGGTGCATCTCATGCCTCGCCCATTCCACTGCCTGTTCACCAGCCGCGGATGGCTCAGCCTATAAAATAGTACTTTCGTTCCCTGGAGCTCTGAAACAGTGTCACAGAAAGTGTCTGTTGTCTTTTTTTCCAGCAAAGCCAGGTTTCCGTGGAATCTATCTAATGTATTCTCAGATACAAGCAATATGACCAGAATTGCTGTTTTTCATAGGCCTTGGTGTGAAAATGGAATTGCTAAGAGATGAATGACGTTCTCTGTCAAATAGGCATTCCTATATACAAATATATTTTGAAATTAAGTTTCCCCTAAGCACTGAATATGTCATTTTATGTGCAATGTACCAATTAAAATACAGTATTCGTTCAGTTCAGCAAAACTGCCTGTGGTCTAAGCTATGGAGTAGATCCCCTTCTCTTTTCTTCCAGTTCTCAGAAGAAAGAACAAGAGAGGAACAGTGGGGACAGATCTGAAAGAGAGCCCACCGGCCCTGCCTCCTGCAGTGGACCTCCAGGAATGCTGGGAACCCTGGCAGGTCCATGCTTTTCCTTGGGGAAAACCTCCTCCTCCCATGTTCTAGCGCTATGGGCTGAATGGAGAGGACAAGGGACTGATGTGTGCACCCTGGGAGGCGCGTGGCCCCTCCTCCATGAGCCACAGGGAAAAGCACCTTGTGCATGAATCCAGCCTCCTCTCTGAGCGGTACCCTTCAGCTCTGCACTCTGGGAAGGTACCCACGTGTCAGGGAATGTCTCAAATCTGCTGTGTTTGAGGAAAAGGAGGTGAGTCTAGAGTCTTTGCCATGGCTTCACGTTCCCTAATTAAGGAATATTATACCAGCAAGGTTTTATGGTGGGTGACAGATAGAGTCTATAAAACAGCCAACACTTTTAGAGTCTGCTTTATTTGGGGACTTTTAATTAGTATCCTGGAAACTATTTCCACCACCATGAATTAGAAACAAAACAATTTCTTTCTAAATTGAGTGAAAAATAAACGAATGAATCAACAGGGTTCTATTCCTCATTCCCTACAAGTCATCCATGGAGAACTGTCTTCCCCAAAGTGAGCAGTTTATTTTGATTCCTTGTGTTCATAATTCATCTTTACCCTTTCATTGGGGGAATTGTAAAATAAGAAGGTATGATTTTTTTTCCCCTGCAACACTTATGTTTAAAAATAACTCAATCATTTTAACTGGCGTGTGAGCTGCTAGACATAAAAAGGAGGACTTAGGATTAATGCAGAATTAACTGGAGACAAAACATTTTAATGACGCCGTTTTACATAAAGGCGGATTGTGCAATGGCAACTTGTCTAATTTCTCCCAAGTATTACTGGCTCTTTTAAGTAGATCCAAGGAAATACTATTCAAAACACAAATGAAGAACTTCGAGATTCTGCATCTTCTACGAAAGAACAGGGCTGAGTTACTGTTCTGTGATTTACATAGCGTTGGAAACAGAGAGAAATGCACTTGGTTAATGTTATCTATGGTCATTTACTATCACAGTTGCTTAAAATAGTAAAATTCAAGTTTTTCACCAATCCTTTTCTTTCCATGCCAGCCTAATTAGTGACATTTGACTATGCATTATATTACAAATTAATGGCTTCATAATAATATAGGTGTACAACATGATCCAACACCTTTAGCATAAACAGCTATAAACTTATTCACCACAGCCACTGTTAAGGCCTCAAATTCATGTGCTTTAAAATTGAAATTAAAAACTTTTCTACTCATCAAAAATGACGAAGCACACAAGTGATACTTGAAGAACTTGATGACACAGTTTTGATGAGTAGGTAGGTTTTTAAAAATAGCAAGGGCAGAGGCTGGTGCTGTGGTGTAACAGGTTAAGCCACTGCCTGCAACACTGGCATCCCATATGGGTGCCGGTACCACTTCCTATCCAGCTCCCTGCATTGCAGCTGGGAAAGCAGAAGATGGCTCACGTCCTTGGGCCCCCGCACCCACGTGGGAGACCAGGAAGAAGCTCCTGGCTCCTGGCTTCAGCCTGGCCTAGCGCTAGGCTGTTGAGGCCATTTGGGGAGTGAACCAGCAGATTGATTTCTATGTATTTCTCTCTCTTTCTCCCTGTAATTCTGCCTTTCAAATAAATAAAACAAATCTTTTTTAAAAACATAGGTAACACAAACAAAACCCAGATGGTTGTCCAAACATGAGACCTCAAGTGAATTCCAGTCCTCCTCCAGCTGATCCACTGCCCAGCGAATGCACTGATGCTCTGTGGCTGTGACACACTCCCAATTTTTTGGTTTTTTTTTTTGCTTCTCTACCTTATTTCAAATGCCTATGAAGACACCCATCGTGAGAAAACTTTCCAATACGTTATTAAATCAACACAGCACTCTTCAATATTTGCATAGATGTGTGGATTTTAAGTTTTCTTTAAAGCAATCAATTGTAAAAAGTTCTGTTATTGTCAAGTTCCTGAGTCGGGGCCTCTCCCTTTGTAGAGGAAAACTTCTAGATCAAACCTTTTTCTCTAATGCAGATTTTGCATCATTTCTAAAACAGGAACTGTTGCTTTTGTTCAAGAACTCTGTTTCACAGTTGACAGCAAGTGATGAACTGAAGTTCATGGGAAGGAAGAAGAAAACTTGACTGACTATGGCGTGGGGGCTCCCGGTTGGGCTGGGCAGACACCGCACCAGCACCCAGGAGCTGAGCTGAATCATGCACCAGCAGTGGGCAGAAATGGTGCATGGAGAACTCTGGGAGCCCTCACAGACATCTTCTCTCGATGCACACGCTGCTCTGTGGACCTTTACTTAACTCTGGCAAATTGAAGAGTGACAGGAAGTGAAGTGCGAGATGCAGAAGTTCTTCCCCCTCACTAGCCAAGCCCACGAGAGAATTCCTCCCTCTTCTTTTTGCCTCGGGCATAGACAGGCTGGCAATTTTCATTTAGCGTCTGAAATGATTTCTCCCTCACTACCCTTCCCAATTACACTGGAAGTGAATTAAGACTTCATGTTAACCCCTTTGTTACTAGGAATGAGAAGGAAATAGAGTTACATGTAAGCTTTATTTTTTTTAAAGATTTATATTATTTATTTGAAAGACAGCGTTAGAGAGAGAGGCAGAGACAGAGAAAGAGGTCTTCTATCTGCTGGTTCACTCCCCAGATGGCCACAATGGCCGGAGTTGTGCCAATCTGAAGCCAGGAGCCAGGAGCATCCTCTGGGTCTCCCACATGGGTTCAGGGGCCCAAGGACTTGGGCCATCTTCCACTGCTAATTCAGGCCATAGCAGAGAGCTGGATCGGAAGAGGAGCAGCTAGGACTAGAATTGGTGCCCATATGGGATACCGGCGCTCAGGCCAGGGCATTAACCTGCTGTGCCATGGTGCTGGCCTCTCAGTAAGCTTTATTTTGCACTTTTGTGTATGATTTATTTTTCTGACCAGGCTACACAAAGGTTTGATTAATCATATTCTCTCCCCGGGTTGGTGTGGAGTAATGGGTAAAACCACCACCTGTGATGCCAGCATCCCACGTGCGCAGTGGTTTGAATCCTGGCTGCTCCACTTCTGATCCAGCTCCCTGCTATTGGCCTGGGAAGGCAGTGGAAGATGGCCCAAGTCCTTGGGCTCCTGCACCCATGTGGCAGACCTGGAGGAAGCTCCTGGCTCCTGGCTTTGGCCTGGTCCAGCTCCAGCCGATGTGGTCATATGGAGAATGAACCTCTCTCTTTCTCCCTCAATCATCTCTAAAACTCTTTCAAATAAAGAAATAAATATTTAAAAAAATCATACTCTCTCCCAGAGACATTTCTTTAGTGAAGACATGATAGCAGCTGAGGCAAGGACAACCTATCACTCGGAATGTTTTCTGCTACTTGTCTTCTCTACATTTAAAAGTGTTCTAGGCTTTGTGAGTAAAATTAGGAAACCCAGATAATTAGGAAACTACACTGAAATAAAAAAAAAACTATATCTATTTTAGAGAATAGATACAGCAAAAGTGGAATATTTTCTTGGCTTTTACTAAGCTTAAAATATCTGAATCTTTAAAAAAAAAAAAAAAAGGTGTGCATAGATTTCTGGAAACTGCTGAATCACCTGAAAGTTGTTAAGTAGCTTTTCCCCCTAGAACCTAAAAATAAAAACTTCTATAGCAAAAACATCCTCTCTTTATTGATCTTTATGCTTTTGGAATGCTGCGGTCCAAAGTATACATACACCTAAAATAACACGTCAACAGTGAGCTGGAGAAGCAGGACCTCCTCTCTGTTGGAGGTTATATTTATTTTGTTATATTCCACAGGGAAGAAAATATTTTGGATCTTCAAAAATAATTATGGTACTTGTCTATTTTGTAGCTAGAAAACTAATATGTAAGTGTACATGCTATTGGCTTAGTAGGTTGAGGAGATAATGTATTGGGTTTGGGTTATGCTGGGTGTGGCAGGTTTGGGGTTCGTGAAGAGGCCAAGTAGGTGGTCTGACCTTGTAGGACCATCCAGGTTCCTGTGGACTAGAGTGTCAGATGTAAAAACCTTACTGATGCTAATAGGGTTGTGATGGCTGAGCAGACTTTAGTGGACAAATGGAGGTGGTCTCTTAACATAACTGAACTACTCTGAGCTCCAGGCACTTGCACTGGGGCAAGGCTTCCCTTGAATTCTCTTATTTGTTGCTCTCTTGCAAATGCTATTAAGTTCAGAGCTATTATCCCCTTAGGGTAAAGAGGTTAAACAACACAGCCTGCCCCAGGCCCAGTAGGGATAGAACAGTGAAAGTAAGAATTGGATCCAGTACAGGGATTAGAAAATTGGTGAATTTTGTCCATTTTTAGAGAAATGCTGGTTTTTCGTATTTCTCATTCACAAGGATTCACAATGATTTTGCAAAGGGACTCTTTGGGAAGAGTAGGTCCTCCCCAGGTCAAGGGGATTTGCGGAGCGGACCACTCTGCAAGTGTGGACAGGAAGGGGCTGCTTTAGGAACAGGACCCAGAGAGCTGGATAATGATTTCAATGACTTTTCCAAAATGGTCCTCAAGGAGCAGAGCCCATCTCAACTTGGGTTTGAGCCCATGGCCTTATGGTTTAAATATAAAATGCATTAAAGCTCTTTATTTAGAGAGCTTCTGCCACTTTCAGAGAGCAGCCCCAACGCTCCCTTGAACTCTGGTGAGAGTACAATGCAAATAGGTGTCTCGATATTGTCGTCAGGATTCATTATTTATTAGAACTCAATGGTGTATGCAAAGCCAGCTAGGAGGGGCATGTGACCCTCAGTGCAAAGCTGGACTGGAAGGAAAGCACTCTCCTGCATGCAGCCCCGGGGGTCTCCTGACCTACTCACCTCAATGGCTCCACCAGCCATGGGCACAGAGAAGGAGAATTCAACTTCCAATATAGAGAAAGGCAAGAGGATGCCGGCATTCAAAGGGTTTCTAGATGGTGACTCCTAAACTACAGGTGGTGACCCATTCAAAGGCTGTCAGTTAATGGTAATAATAATAACGGTACTAACCAGAATAAAGGGAAGAAGAAAAGGATAACCAGACAACACAACGTTTCACAAGATGCAGGGGCAAAGTCCCTTTGGGACGGATGTGCGTGTGCATCACCTGAGTCCCACACACCATTTGCTTCTTACTGCTTCTTGCTGTTCGGAGTTTGGAAGCCCCAGGTCTAACCTGTTCCTTTTTCTTAGTACTTGTCTTGTTCCATGAGTTGGTGAGTGATCCCCTGGGTCTCCTAACTGCTCTGCACCTCAGTGTGCTCCTTTGCCATGTCTAATTCCGTGCCATTTTCACAAGTCACCAAGAAGACAGGGTCCACCATAATCGGCAGAGCACTTTGGAAAGTTCAACTTGGTCACCAAAGGGAGAGGAGGAGGAGGGAAGTCACCAGCATGAAGCTTGCGGATGGGTCGGGCTTCTGTGGAATAGCATCCCACCATCTTTAGGGGATGGGCGTCCTAACAGTTTGCACAATCCATTCACTTTGCAGAAGGAAAAGGGGGCTTTGAAGATAACCAGGGGCTGGGGCCAGAGCTGTGGCACAGGAGTTAAGCAGACAGCTTACATTGGAGTGCTGATTCAGGTCCCCCTATTGAAGTGCTGGTTTTAGTCCTAGCTGTTTCACTTCCAATGCAGTTCCCTGCTAATGTGCCTGGGAAGGCAGCAGAGGGTAGCCCAGGAGCTTGAGCCCCTGCCATGCATGTGGACACCAGAATGGAGTTTCTAGCTCCTGGCTTGGGCCTGGCCCAGACCTGGCTCTTGTAGCCATTTGGGGAATGAACCCGCTCTTGCTCTGTCTCTCTCTGTAACTGCCTTTCAAATAGGTAAATAAATCCTTAAAAAAAAAAAATGATTGACTTTTCCACACCCCTAAAACAGTGCCCAGAAGCCCTGATTCCTACATGGGTGCCCCACCCCTTGGTGCCCTCAACATCAGTTTTACTACTTCTTAGGAAAAGGGAGGGGTCTTGTGAAATTTTATTTAGAGAAAATTTACAACTCCTGGGAAGTCCAGTTGATTTGTTCCCTTTCAAAACAGTTTCCTGGATTGCGATCACATAAATTAAACTCCAGCTTCAGAAAAGTCCTAGGCCCTCATAATACGTGTTCAAGAAGGGACAGAGAACTTCTGCGGTTCTCAAAAAATAACGCCCAGAATGACAATGAAGATGGTATTTTCCAACTGTCCTGGAAAGGGAGAAGGGAAAATATTCTTTCTTCCCCATGGGCTCTTGGACAACCTACCCTTCCTCTCCTGCTCCATGGAACCCAACTGAGCACGTGTGGGCCTGAGTCACCCCATACGACTGCCGGGCATCGGGCAAGTGAGCAAACAGCCATCATGACTTTCCTTCCCCCACCTTCCCTTGCTGGCTGGGGTGCCCAACACCCCCGCCTCCCCACCCTGCCCCAGGTCCTGTTTTTTCTCCTTTGGGTAATTCCCTTTTCTCTTTCTTTCTTTTCCCCTCTCCGAAATGATCTAAACTGAAAGTAAAGAGAACTGAAAAATGTCACCCAAAATGTCCTGTTTGTCTCTCCAGGGGAAGGCCAGCCTTGGATGGCACTGTGAGGTGGTTGCTCAATGCTGTGTTGTAACCCTGTTGTAACTGTCGTCCAGGGCCGGGATGGCAACATTGCAGCAGTCCTCTGCAAGGTGTTTCCTGGGCTTTGCAGACAGCAGCTGGGGGAGGTGCTGTCCCTATCCTTGTAAAGCCAGATAAAGCCCTCTCTCAGCTCCCCTGCCGGCCACTATCTTGTAGAGCTGACCCTGTAGATAACACACTTTCACACCCCCTGCCCCGGGAGTCCTGCTTTCCCAATGTGTAGGTCTTTATTGCTAAAGTCTTTTGTGTTTGTTTTATCAGACACATTTTATCATCCTTCTCCAAAGGCTGTTTGTCAATGTCAGCCTTTGAACTTCTTTTGCATATGAACCCAATGAGACCAATGATTCAGGATATGCAAAAGGGCTTATCTCACAATTCTAAAGAAAGAGGAACAGAACCATCCATCTTCCTGCTATAATATATCTTCTTGGGGCTAGTGTATATGTCTCTCTGTGTTGTGCGCACACATGTTTGTGAGTGTGAGTGGGTGTTAGGGGGTAAGATTAGGATCTTTTTATTTATCGCTAGAGCACCATGGAATAGATTGCCTTATACAAATATTTTTAAGTCTTTTGCTTTTGCATAAATTCGACCTGAATCATGGGGCAGTGCAAACATCCCAGAGTTAACTTGTCTTGGATTGTCTTGACAACCTCACGGCAGGTGGGGCTGACCTTGGGGTCCCATCCTCACCAGGCTGACTGCATTCTTCCTTACACACCTCGTGTTCAGCCAGGTGCCTTGGGAAGACTCTTGGGTGGTTCTCATTTGATGCAGTGATCTCTGGACTGAGTATCAATCCTCATCAGAGGAATCCATGTTTCTCAACATGGAATATGGATGGACTCCATTTGGAGAACATCAATTGGTTTATAACATGGCCCCTTCTTTTTCATCATCCATCCTTCCTTCTTTCCTCATCATTCTCTCTCTCTCTCTCTCCCTCCCTCTCTCTCTCTCTCTCTCTCTCTCTCTCTCTCACACACACACACACACACATGACTGATGGCAGACCCTCCCCTGCAACTTTGAGAAATCCCATGAGAAGGGAAGAGAGCTGCTCCTCCCTTCAGAAAACAGCACATCCTTCTTTGATGGCCCCTTCTTTCCAATGGGGTCTCACTCACAGAAGTCCTTCATATAGGACATTTTTTGCCACAGTGTCTTGGCTTTCCATGCCTGAAATGCTCTCATGGGCTTTTCAGCCAGACCAGAATGCCTTAAGGGCTGATTCTGAGGTCAGGGTGCTATTTAGAGTGATTGCCATTCTATGAGTCTGCTGTGTGAACTGCTTCCCATTCAGGAACATTCTCTCCTGTTTAATTCCATCTACTGCTATTACCAGTCTTGTCTCTTCTTGCCACCATCAGCTCTGGACACAAGAAGGAGCGAGCAAGGCTCAGCTTCCCCCAGTGAAACCTGCAGTTGCTGTTCATGTGTTGGACACAGCTCACTGTGGATGCTGGATCCAGTCTGGATGCTGCCTGTTGAGTGGTGATTTCCCAGTTCTCACTGGGCCAGCATGTGCAGTGTGACTGGCTCCAAAACCACATGTGGACCAGATTCCTCATGTAACTGCTGGTATTCTCTCAGTGGGTTAAGCCATTGTCTGCAACGCTGGCTTCTCATATGAGCACCAATTTGAGTCCTGGCTGCTCGACTTCCAACCCAGCTCCCTGTTAGTGCACCTAAGAAAGCAGCAGAAGATGATCCAATTGCTTTGGTCCTGCACCCACATGGGAGACCCAGATGGTGTTCTAGGCTCCTGGCTTTGGTCTGTTTGAGCCCTGACTTTTGCAGCCATTTGGGGAGTGCATCTGTGGATGGAAAAATCTCTCTATTTCTGTTGACTCCTTCACTCTGCACAACACTGCCTTTCAATAAAAAATAAATCTATTATATAGGGAATAAAGGTGATATTAATGTCTGCAGCAACCAGTGCCAAGCACACATGAGGGCTAGTAGCCAATACCTTGCGCTCACAGCCCTGGGAGGCTGTCGTTTGTACACTTGGGCTGGGACAGTTGCCAACTTTCCACGCCTGACGGTCATGTGGGAGTCCCTCCTTGGACAGAGGAGTAACCTGTTGGATGCTCAGCTCTGGAGTGGGTGGTGGGGAGGTAGGAGGTTTCAGCCCTTTAGCTGGCTTCACCCACGGCACCGCTGCTGCCTTCCTGGCCCTACTCCCAGCTTCTGCCCTTGTCCTACCACTGCCAAGTAGCCAGAAACCAATGAAGATTGGATCACAACTCTTCTCCATTCAAACTCTCTGAGCATTCCACTAAGGAATGCTAAACCCTTGGTGAACTTTGGTCCACCCAGCACCTTGACCTGGGAGCACTCAGCTCCCTCAGCTAGTTCTGCCATGGCCACCATTACATCCTTTAGCTGTACCAAGCTCTGGCTGCCCCAGTACCTTGCCACATGCTTTCCTTCTTCCTGGATCACCTGCACCTCTTCCTCACTTTTTCCCACAGCTGATCAAATGTCATTGACTAGAGCAGTGGCTAAGTAACCACACTCCTCTGCCTGTACCACTACTAATATCCTACCTCCTTTGCCTGTACCACTACTAATATCCTACCACACACTCTGATGCTTTTTCACTATTGTGTTTCTTATTTATTATCTGTGTTTGCTTACTTGTTGCCTGCCTGCATCTTTAAAGCGGCAGGTGGAGTAGATAGAGGGAGGGAGAAGCTCACTGCAGAAAGCACCCAGTTTCAGGAAAAGTGCTCAGGGAGCTGGTGTTTTGTTGCCATGAATTAAGCCACTGCTTGCATCCCTGGCATCCCACAGGGGATCTCTGTTTTGAGACTTAGCTGTTCTGCTTCTGATCCAGGTCCCTGCTAATGCACCTGGGAAAACAGTAGAAGATGACTCAAGTACTTGGGCCCCCACAGTCCATGTGGGAGACCTAGATTGAGTTCTGGGTTCCTGGCTTCAATTTTAGTTGATGTGGTTAATTGGGGAGTGATCAGTGGATGGACGACCTCTCTCTTCTCTCTCTCTCTTTCCCTCCCTTTTTGCCCCTCCCTCTCTTTTTGTCACTCGGCCTTTCAACTAAAGTAACTCTTCAAATAAAAAAGATGAGAAAAGTGCTCAGAACTGAGTATTTAACTAATACATTCCTTCTATGAATGAATGAAGGAGCAGGTGAAGAATCCAGTGATAACGAACTGCAGTAGCTCCCACTTCCCGAGCCTGCTGGTGCCTTGGACCACCCACATCTCAGCGGGAGGGGATAATTGCTCCCAGGGGCTGAGTGGTGAAAAATAAATCTCCATTGCCACTTGCTCCTGTGTCAGTGGGCTGCATGCAGTAAGGCTGGAAGGCCGGACAACCCTTCTTTTCTCCCTGAGTTGTGATGCTTTTGGTGCCCCATGGCCTTTGGAGGCTGGTGCAGTCATTAACTTAAGGAACCATCTCAGCCTCATTGGAGTTTTGGACACAGCTATGAGCACAACTGGCCAGCAGTACACATCCATGCTGGGGCCTTGGTCATGCAAATATGCATTATTTTTTTCTCTTTCTGAGGGTAAACATTTCTGGCCACATCAAAACCAAATGAACATAGCAAGGAAGACTTAGTCCTCTTCGGTCCCCCAGGCTGCTCCCTTCCTTTAGCAACTGCAGACTGCCATCGCCATCGGCCAGGGGTGTCTTTGGGGTGGTGGTGGAATGGGACAGGATGGGATTTCCCTGTACTGGGGGCACTCATGGCCAATGCATCCCTGCCACACGAGACCCGAGCTAGTGGTGTTTCCGGATATGTGGGATGCACATGGATGAGTGTTGATTGGAACTTAGCTCAGCATTTCGAGTTGCTGCAAACCAGGGTGTGGGGAGCAGCCCCTGGTCTTCCCACCCAGGGGATTGGGGATGGAGAGGGCCTCACCTGGTCTGGTCTAGTCCAGGACGAGGATGAGGAATGGCAGGAGAGGGAGGGTGCAGTGATCTTGCTGAGACTTTTCTCTGGGATGAGATGGATCAGGGCTCAGGGCGGCTCAGCCACACACAGATGGAGGCAAGAGGTGGGTGCCAACCTTTTGCAGAAGCAGCCACACACATTGGAAAGAACAGGATGGGGGCATCATTGTGGTTGGGGACAATGTTCACAGTGTCAATGGCCTCACGCTTCTGCCGGGCACCACGCTACACCCTGGCCAGCTTCCCTTCACTCCTTCAACATTACATTGCTTTTAACTAGGTCTCAGAGCAGAATGTACACTCTACAGAGCCCTAAGACACAAGGTTTCGGTCAGGGACAGGCATGGACCCTTTACATTGTATTCTTTAATAATTCACCCTGCGGCATTGTAGGGCTACTCTTAACTGCTTCTTAAAAGTAATTAATTGATTTTCTGACATATCAGTTAACAATGTATTACACTGACACAAAGTTGTGTTTTGGCTCTTGATTGGAGGGTTGTATGGATTAAATTCAGCCCAGAGTTAAGCTTCAGAGACTCTAAAAATACGCCTCTATAAAAGGAAAGGCTTTTTACATGGAGTGTTGTCTCAAATCTAAACCATATGTTCTTTCCTGGGCTGTCAGTGGGGTAAAATATAGGTTCGAATGTGTGTGTAGCTGCTCAGACTTCGAACATTCAAGAAGCATGAAATAACCTACTGTTACTCAATCCGCCGCACACTCTGGATAAAAGTCTCCTGCATTGTGCCCAGGGATCTCTCTCCTAGTCAGTGGCAAACAGAAGGTGCTTCATCAAAACGTGGCTTTGCAAGGGACAGAGCGCGCTCGTCTCCTGGCAGGCAGGCTGTGTGGGTAGCTGAGCTTGCATGATGTGTTCACTGATGCTCCGTGGTTGAAGACTCACACGGGGAGGATTCCTGTCAACCATCCTGACGTCATTAAGGGGGACATTTAGACACAGCTTGGTTACGTGGTTTGCCCCGCATCACATGGCAAGGTATGAGGCATGGGAAGTGAGGACTATCCGGTATCTCAGCCTCTGGAGGGATGCACAGGACAAGCCTGGGATGAGGATGCTGTTGCACCTGCCTGGAAACCAGCAACTACGGTAGCTGCACATTAAACTCCTACAGGGTCAGTTCAGGGAGTGGCCTTTCTTCCCTACTTTGGATGCCTCTGGCCATGTGCTAAAACCCCCAGGGAAATGACATCCTGGCCTCTCTCTGACTCCCTCGCTCAGTGGGTGGGAGTGGGAGAAGGAAGTGACAGCTCAGGGTACTCAGCCCCACACACGCTCTGGTCTGTGACTCCATGGGGCGTGTTTGGTAGGCTCAGCTGTGCCTGAGCCAGGAGTGTGAGCTCTTGTCTGTCTCCTAACTGGTTCATAACTCAGGATGTCAGTCTATCTTCAGCGGTCATCAAGAGATCTGAGCATAAAACCCAGATGTGTGCTATTGGCAGAAGAGCCTTACTTGAACTGGACACACAATGGGCCGAAGCCTTGCTTCTCAGATATGTTCCTTACCCCCTAGCCAGTCATTTCTGCTGTTTCAATCCATCAGGAATGCTGATTCCACTTTTAGGGCACGTGTATGGTGACTAAATGAGATACTACTGTATGAGCCAGGTTCAGATTACGTTGGTCCTGGAAGTTGGCCAATGAGTGGGACTTGAACTGTTTTCAGTGACAAAGGACCACAGGAATGATATAGTAAGTAGTTCTTAAAATCTTAAGAACATCCAAAATTGTGCGATTTTTACTCTTTAGTATTTTGAGCCCATCTTACATTTCCCATTGATACTTAGAGGGGGAGGGAAAATTGATAACTACCTGGAGAGAAGGGAGTATACCATAAAAGAGAAAAGCAGGTGTAAGAAACATCTCACAGGTCAATTCAGGCTCATCACTGCTCTGAGCTTGCTAAGACTGGCACTTGACATTCCTATGTTATTTTCATTTCCACCCCACACTCCCACCCCCCACTGGCCTCACTCAAACCCAAGGGGACATAATGACTCATGCTCCTAGAGTCTCTTTGATTGCGGAGAATGGTTGTTGCGGTGAGCCTCAAAGGGGAAAAGCAATTTAGAATCCTGTGAAGAGGCTTTATATGCAAATGTAAGGTGTTCCTATTGATACTCCTCTGACTGTGTTGATGATGTCTGTTACCTTGTTTGTTGTTTCTTGGCCCAGTGGAAGGTGCTGTCAGACTGGAGAAGTGAGTGCAATCAATAAGGTTTGGGGTGACGCATTTCAGAACTATCTTCAAATTTTAATACTGGCAAATTCCATTTTTCTAGGTTGATGTTATTTTGGGTAGACAGAGAATAGCAATTAACATAAAAATAGGAAATAAAGTGTCCTCGGGCATCTAAGTGTTGAATACCAACAAACTCTTCCTATTCCTAATTTTTGGACAGGAAAGGCTTTTACCCAGAGATGTAAGTTGACTTTTTTCCTATTTCAAAGTATGGGGATGAGAGATCCAAGGCAGATTTAATAATGCATATACTGCAAGTTATTTAGGTTAAGAATAGAAGAGTTTCTGTGTGGGGAGGGGAGTGAGAAAGAGACATGAATTATTTACCATAGCTCTAGAGATGGAAGTCACTGATTGATCTTCTGACACAACAAGTGAGACGAAACTCAAGTGGCCCGTGGGTGCTACATGTCAGGCACACGATCTCACGGTAAGGGTGGAACTGCCTTTCAGTCCCTAGAAGTTCGTCTTTCAGGGGTGGGGGATGGGGATAATTTCTGCTGCAATTAAATGCTCTGCAAAGTTCTTGAGCAACATGTAAATTCCATATTCAACGAATGCAATGCAAGTATCTCCTGGGAGCAAACTCCTATCCCGCACATTTTAGGGGACAACATTTGAGGAAGGCATGGCACCCACCCCTTACTAATGGAGGTGGCAGATGGGTCACCCAGGCTTGATGTTCAGACGTAGCAAGCGACGCATGTGATCATGGAGAAATAAACCAAATGTCATGGGTGGGAGCACAGGTAGAGGAGTAAGACGCTGCATCTGGAGGGAGGGGAAGCTTCGAGCAGGACGGGAGTAGACTGAGGCTGGAATGAGTGTAGGGTTTGGACAAATGATATGGGAAAGGGATCTGAGACAGCTCATGTGCCATGAGCAAAGGCAGGGAAGAGGGCAGTGCAGGGGACAGCACTTGTAGGACGTGGCTGCACCATGTGCTGGAGTGGCTGAGTGAAGACCCAGTGAGTGCCCAGACTGGATAGGAAGCCAGCCCCAGCTTCTACTGAGCTGCCAGGGCCCGAGTCAATTCTTTTTGTGTGCTGACTCAGTGTTCACAAAATTCCTTTGGGAAAGGCACCATGAGTCTTCTGATTTTATAACTAAAGTGGCACAGTTGTAGAGGGTCAGTAATACCCAAGGCCAACCAGCCAGTAAGTGGTAGAGCCAAGATCCACTCAGGACCATCAGTCGCAAAGCTCATGCTGTGAGCTTGTGTTGTCCCATGTACCAGAGTCCTATTTCTTTTTTTAAATATTTATTTATTTTTTTTATCTGAGAGGCAGAATTACACACACACACACACAGAGAGAGAGAGAGAGAGAGAGGAGAGAGAGAAAGGTCTTCCATTCATTGGTTCATTCCCCAAGTGGCCACAAGGGCTGGAGGTGGGCCAATGGAAGCCAGGAGCCAGGAGCTCCCTTCAGTTCTCCCATGTGGCTGCGGGGGCCCAAACACTTGGGCCATCTTCTACTGCTTTCCCAGGCCATTAGCAGAGAGCTGGATTGGAAGTGGAGCAGCCAGGAATTGAACCGGCACCCAAATGGGATGCCAGTGTCACAAGATGAGGCTTAACCCACTCTGCCATGGTGCTGGCCCCCAGAGTCCTATTTCAAAATCAGTTTCTAACAAAGGGATTTGGAGACTTTTTTCTCAAGGGTGGGCATCACAGAAGAATTTCAAGTGGCAGAAAATCCCGAGGAGTCCTGCCTTGAGGAGACCCCGAGCAGTCAGTGGGAAACAGTAGTGGGTAGAGGTTGGCAGCTCTGACAAATGAGGAGATGTAGCACGCCACAAGGTGGGGGACTGTGGTATGATGGAAGGAGAAGAGGGTGGAGAAGGCAAGGTAGAAAATAGCACTGGTCATTTGGAGCTGGGTTTTGGGTGGGGGGGCTGGGGTGTAGAAGAGGATATCCAAGTGTTTATGTGGTGACTGGGAACAAAACATTACAGAGCTTCCAGATGAACTAAAAGAACTAGAAGTCTAGGGGTACGTGTGTGCCACAGTGGGTTAAGCCATCACTTGGGATACCTGCATCCCATATTGGAGTGATGGTTCGAGTTCTGGCTCCTCTGCTTTTGATACAGTTTCCTGTTGATGCACAGCAGATAGTGGCTTGAGTGCTTGGGCCATCACACCTATAAGGCAGATCAAGGTAGAGTTCTGGGCTCCTGCTTTAGCCTGGCTCAGCTCTGGCTGTTGTGGGTATTTGAGGAGTGAACCAGTAGGTGGAAGATCTCTCTCTTCCTCTGTCACTCCACCTTTCAAATACATACGTAGATACATATATAAACACATAAATCTTGAAAAAGAATTCAAAATCTATATTATCATTATACATCTTAAGTATTTTTCTAAAAAAGATTTATTTTTTGAAAGAATTAGAGAGAGAGAGAGATCTTAAAAAATATTTACACATTTATTTGAGAGGTAGAGTTACAGAGAGGCAGAGGCAGACACTCAGAGAGAAAGAGGTTTTCCATCTGCTCGTTCACTCTCCAGATGGCTGCAACAGCCGGAGCTGAGCCAAGCCAAAGTCAGGAGCCAGAAGCTTCCTCCATGTCTCCCACGTGGGTGCAGGTGCCCAAGGACTTGTGGCACTCTCTACTGCTTTCCTAGGCCATAGCAGAGAGCTGGATTGGAACTAGAGCAGCCGGGACTTGAACCGGCACCTGTATGTGATGCCAGCACCGCAGGCTGCAACTTTACCCACTACACCACAGGGCCGGCCCTGAGAATCTTTCATCCTCGGGTTCAATCCGTAAACTGCTGCAACAGCCAGGGCTGGGCCAGGCTGAGGCTAGGAGCCTGGAACCCCATCTGAGTCTCCCATGTGGGTGGCAGGGGTCCAAGTACTTGGGTCACCTTCTGCTGCTTTCCCAGGCAGATTAGCAAGGAACTGGATTAGAAGTGGAAAAGTTGGAACTTGAACCCATGCCCATATGGGATGCCAGCATCTTGGGCAGGAGTTTAACAGGCTGCACCACAATGCAGACCCCTACATCTTAGTTCTTAATGCATGAATATTTAATTATTATTAAGCAGCCAATGAAAGGTTGGACAGAGTGGCAACACTAGATCAAATCAGGGATACTTCTGCTGGGTGAGAAATTTAATGAAACGATGGTATTGACTGATACTTCTCTCATTCTTGATACAAGTATCTCAGAAGATACATGGATGGAAGGATGGGCAGACACATGGAGAAAATGAGAGACTGAGAGTGAGCCTGAAATATTTAACTTTCACACAAGTACTGAAAAGAGTGCAGAGTCTTGAGAGTACAAAGGGCAAGCCATTTAGCATCCCTGAAAGTAGGAATCAGTTTGTAAGATGGCTCAACTGGATCTGACACATAAACAGGAGAGTAAGAGATGATTATTAATCCTTGGCTTTTATCCAAGTTTCTCTGCTATGCTAAGGTCAAGTTGATCTGAGTGATCATCGTATAGTTATCCAAGTTCTTCTCTCGAGAGCGCTCATGAGATGGGACACGAATGACAGCACTTCTCACCCTGAAAACCTTCTGGGGAGATGTCTCAACACAAGTTCATGGCCATTGTCAACAAGGCTTATGAGTTGAAAACAACCCAGCTGATCCCCAGGATTGCCAGTTTAACATGAGCACTTAGTGGAGAGGCCACCACAGGAGAAGTGGGTGCACAGAAGGACCCATGCTTATCAGATAATTTTGAACATGTGCTTATCTTACAGATTATTTTCCCATGGGTGCCCTTGCCTTCATTCTTTGTAGGGAAGCAACATCACAGCTTTCCCATCAGGAGGGTGACACTGCAGATCCTTCACACACGTAATGAATTACATGAAATAAAGCACAGGAAATAGATGTGTGAAATTATAATACCAGGGATCTTCTGAATATTAATGGAAATGATGCATTTCTTTGAATTCTACTTTCCATGAACTTTTCAAAGCCTGGTGTAATTTGCCAGACACTGCCGTTCTATACCAGGTTGCTGTTAAATTAACGTAACAGTTCCTTTCACTTTCACACCAGTGCTGTGTGGTAGGTGTTATTATTGTTTTGCTTGGTTTTTAGATGAGGAACTGAGGCACGCAGCTGTCATTGGCTAACTTGCCTAAGGTCCCAGAAATAGCATAGCTGGGGTATGATCCTAGACAGTGGGGCTCCCACATACATGCTCGTTTCTGGTCTCCTAAACTACTTCCTGAGATACCAAAACACAATATTCAGCACGGATTTGCAAGCACAACCTTTGAGAAAGCAATGGCATTGGGGAGAAGAGCTGTCTGAGAAAAGAGACCTCTGGTCTAGGAACCATTCAGAGTCAAGACAACTAAACCCTCTTAGGACTGTCCTTGACTTTAGACCCCTTGAGTCCTGTTCTCGAGGAATAGGTTAGGGAACCCCCCAGTGTTTTTGACTTCCTGGCCCACGGACCCACACCCTATTTTACAGATTGGGCAAGGAGCCTCCACTGTAAGTGGATCTCATTTGGCACTGTTGGCCCATCTTTGCAGCAGCGAATCTGGTGGGTCACAGCCTCGAGGCTTGTTCTCTACCACACATCTGGCTCGGACCCAGCAGCGCCTGACTCTTCCGGGGAAAAATGATTGACCAAATTAGCATGGAGATAAAAATACTTCCTTCTTCAACCGAGCTGAAACAAAATTAGATCCAGGAAGTGGCAGGTATTTTGGTAACTGATGCTTGATAAATCGAGCGTTATTAGATTCAGGTCTTTGCCTGCACGAAGCAAGATTTTAGAATTTGACAAGACTATTTCAGAAGCAGCTTTTTAGATGTGAATCACACGGCGAAGGGCATGTGCACATTCTGTCTGGTGTTACAATTTTGCAGCACGCTGGAACAGTGGAGTTAGGTATCACTCATTCAACACATGGCTACCGAGGCACTGGGACTAGACCAATAAACAAGACAGCAGACCTCATCCTCCAGGTTCAGGGGGAGAAGCTGGAATGAATTCAGGTTCCACATCTTCTGTGTGGCCATAGTAACGTCAGCACCATCAGAGAAAATCATGCTCACCCCCTTTAGAAGCTTGGCTTCCGACTATTTTCCCTATTTGAGGGGCTGCATGGCGGTTCTCTCCCAAGGATATATTTTAGCATCATGGACCAAGCTTCCTGCAGTTTCTGGACAAGATGAAGCCCATACAGCAACAAATGAGCTCCTTGCGCTACCTGCAGGGATGGGGATGGCGGGCAGCTTCCAACCAGGAACACACCCAGAAATCTATGAGTTTCAGACCAAACTGACTGGTTAGTAGACACCCTAGATCAACGCTCCCGCATTATTGCTCTTAAATAAGCCGTACTCCTTACATTCCTGGGCACATCTGAGCAGGTCTCAACGCTTCAGCATGCTAGGGCAGGATCCAGATTCTCACAAACCCTAGAGTTCAAAATCCGGGTTCCGACCCAGCCCAGTCATCCTCGTGATGCTGGGGGGCTGGAGCAGTTACACACAGGTCGCCCGAGCGACTCCACTCATTCAAAAAGGCCTTTTGGTTAAACATCAGAGGCTATATTGACATTCTTCCCACCTCCCCTTTTGCACTTCCATGGTGGTAAAAGAGACACCACCTGAAATTGACCATTTTAATTCCTTTTTCCATGAGATCCATCCTGGGGTTGCTCAGCCACCTCCTGAGCTTTTTCTCTTCCCCACCTGCTACCTTGTGACCACACAACCCTTCTCCCTCCCTCGCCCTTGGTTATCACCACCCTACTTTCTGCCTATGAATTCCATGACTCCTGGAGGACCCATGCAGGTAGCATCATATAGTATCTGTCTTTCTGTGTCTGGCTGATGTCACTCAGCACAGCGTCCTCAAGGTTCATCAGTGTTGTGTTGTCACGATCTCCCTCCTTGATAGGGCTGAATGGTGTTTGCATCATAGGTATGGAGCACATTGTGTTTGTTTCTTCATCTGTCAACCACTTTGTGGTTCTTGTGACTAAGGCTGCCGTGAATGTGGTTGTCCAAACATAAACATTAGTATTTGCTCTAATGACATTAATAGATTTTTGAAAATGTACCAGACTATGATCAACCCCTCTTAAAAATCTGTGGCAGAATAAGATGGTCTCAATGAATTTTTCTTGATACTCTTGGCCCTTTTGATTAATTCATTCATTTGTTCAGCAGCCAATAAATGAACACCCACTGCATACCGAGCATCATATTAGACCCTGAGGAGCCCAGTGTTTGCTGGAGTGGTTCTGGCTTTCACAGACAGCTCTTCCAGGACAGACAGACTGTAAGTGGAGGGTTCTGCACGCCGTTAGCTCTTGCTAACTTTCTGCAAAGTGCGAGTTGTGTAGAAAGAAGAGAACAGGTGTGCTTTGCCCTACCTGGGTTGTCAGGGAAGGTTTGTAGCAGCGGTGCCATGAGAAACAGACTGAAACACAAGCAACAGTCCATGCCGGGGCTAGGTACTTGTGTCTTATTTTGTGTAGTTCTCTAGGTAGTTTCGTGAAGGAGGAACTCTGTTGTCCCTATGTTCTATATATAGGATTAAGGCTTGGGGGTGTTAGTTAATTTGGCCAAGGAAAGAAGCGCAGCACTTTAGAGCTCTTAGCCACTCTGCTACATGGATGTCCCGATGACAGGGCAAGGCAGAGGATGGGGAACGGCATTCCAGAAAGAGGAGCAGTGTGCACAACCCCAAGGACTGCTGAGGCTGTGCAGTGAGTCAGGAGAACCACAAGGCGTTCTTTCTAGGTAGTTCCTGCAGCTACCTGCTCGGGCACCCAGTGGTGGGGCCTGGAGAGAGTTCCTGGTTTCCTCATCTCTCCCTCGTTGTCCTTTCAGATAGGATGGCATCAGAGTCACCCGGAGAGACCAGACACTAGAAAACCACAGGATATTTTCGGTCCAGTTTGGTTCCCCGCTGTTGGACGCTGGCAGAAGCAGGTGGAATACATCAAAATCATTTCTCCTGATTAAGGATGTAACCAGCATTGTTTGAGTGCCTGGTCTGTCATTCTTCCAAGTCTTCCCAACAACCCTTAGATGCAGCTGCTATGATTATCCTACAGTGAGCCCTAGGGAAGATAAGCAGTTTGTTTATAGTAACAAGTCTGGTACCCAATGGGTATGTGCAGGCCCAAAGAACTACAGATGGCCATTTCCAAGGTCTTCATTACCAAGGTCTTATTAACGTGTCAGGCCATGAAGTTCAGCTTTGCCCTCCTTAGTGTGATGCAGTGAGGCTCTCGATGATTCCTCAGTGGGGACAGCTTACCCTTGACCGTTGGGACAGGTGGCTACATAGCTCAGTGTGCCCAGAGGAAAAGTCAAGCCTCCAGCACTCAGGAGCTGTTTTGTTTCATCTTGTGTAACAGATGAAATCTCTATATTTAAATTGTGCTCTTGACAGCGGGCTGTCACTGTCTGTTAGCTTTGTGGTTTCCATTTCTTTCCAGTTCACAACTGGTCTTGTGAAGAATCTAGGTACAGAAGAACCAGGCCCTGCGCACCCTTGCTGACAGTTACAGATATTTTTATGCTGTGATGTCATGAAAACCTATGGCGCATTTCTCAAGAGTCAGAACAGGACTCAAAAAAAAAACTCTAAATATAGCCATTACTATCACACACACAAAGCCTAATTGTTAGCTTTGTAAAACATAGATGTCCCATGGAAAATCAAAGCGCACAGGTGTACAAGTGGACTTGTGACCGCTCCTCCGAGATTCCGCATTTCAATGAATAGCAATTCGGTCACCCATCACTCGAGCAAGACATCATGAGTTTTTCCAACCCAACATTGCAACCCTTTCGATTTCACCTCCTTCTCATCCCTGGGCTCAAGCCCTTTACCCCTTCCCCACCACCAGTGTTTCTGGGGTTTACTTAGTATATTCTCCACATCTCCTTCCATTGTCCCCCCTGCTGCTGTGCTGTGTCTCTCATGTGCAAATCTGAACTTACTGACCTGTTGGAAAGACTTCTGTAATCCCCACTAGCTAGAGGCCCTGCACCTGGGGCCTGCTATCCGTGCCTCCTGACTTCGATTTTTGTGAATCTAATGTTCTCATTGTGTTGACTATTTTGTGTTTTCTCAATGTGAAAAACCACTGCACAAGTCCGAGCTTTTACTAACTCAATAACCCTGCATGGCATGTCCTGGATAGCTTTACTTCTCTTTGCCATAGAGCAACAATCAGCCTACCTTCAGATGGTCTACTTTTGCTGGGTACCTGCTAGGCTCTGCCCCTCATCTTCTTTTCCCAGCTGTTCAGCTCAGCTAAACTCCAGTGAACCTTTGGTGACTCCTTGGTAAGTGACAGCTCTGTTATGAGTTGAGAACATGAAGGTGAACGGGACACAGTCCTTATCCTAAGGCTCCCCAGGTCCATTGTCAGTGTCTGCAAGGTGCAGGGGTGGCCTAGCGTGGATGGTGACTAATTCTCCTGGCAGGCAGTCCAGGTTCCTGGAGCTAGTGATGTCAGGGTTGGGCTTGCTGAAGAATGAATAGAAAACTGATGGCTGATTGTGGTGGTAGGGAGAAAACTGAACGAGCTGTGTGAGCAAAAAGTGTGGTGATGCAAAGAAGGTGGTATTTGGGGGACTCCTGTGTGGTTACGCTTTGCCCACTGAGTCTCCTAAGACATGAGTCTGAAGAGGAAGGTGGTGACAAGATGTTTGTTGCGAATATGTTTATGGTTCATTATGCCAAAGACTTCACTTTTATCCATTTCCCTGGAATTTCTACCTCTTCCCTTAGTTTGCTTGGGCTGCTGTAACAAACTACAACAGGCTGGGTGGCTAGAAGAGTCAAACTTTTTGTCTCATAGTTCTCCAAGTGGGGGAGTCCAGGAACAAGGTGCTAGGAGATTCAGTTTTGGGGAGGTCTGCCTCCTGGCTTGCACATCGTCCCCTCCTCGCTGTGACCTCCCACGGGGCAGTGGGGTACGGGAGAGGCAAGCCTCTGTGTCTCTCTTTATGAAACACTGATCTCCTTGAGGGCTCTGTTCAAGACCTAATCACCTCTCAAGGGCCCCGCCTCCTTGAGTCCTTACGTTGGAAGCTAAGGCTTTAATACATGAATTTTGGGGCAGCACAAACATTCAGCTCGTAACACTAAAATCCATCTAAGTGCAATGAAATCTATAAACTCTCCAAACTACGTCATCCTTCTAGAATAATCCCTCTGTGATTTTCATAGTACTGATAGTATGTGTCATGCATCTCAAGACATAATTATACAGATCTTTTATTAGTCTTTAATTGGATCACCTGAACTTATTTTGCCCCCCCCCAATGTTATAGGTTAAATCAAGTATCCCCAGAAAAGACTTGTTGAAGTCCTAATGTCCTGTGACTATGACTTTATTTGAAAGTAAAATTTTCCAGTTATAATCCAGTTAAAATGAGGCCATTAGTGTGGACCCTGATCCAAAATGATTGGTGTGCTTATACGAAGATGAAAACGTCCCTGGAAGACAAAGAAACACAGGGACCGTGTCACGTGATGTCAGACAGAGGCAGAATGCAGTGACGCAGTTACAGCCATGCAATGCTGAGGATTGCTGGCAACAGCTGGGACGAGTTCCACCTGCAGGTTTCTGAGTGAGTACAGACCTGCTGACACTTTCCTTTGGGGCTTCTAGTCGCTAGGACTATGACAATAAATTTCCATTGGTTTGAGCCACACAGTTTGTAATGCTTTGTTCCAACAGCCCCAGGAAACAAATACATCTAACTGTTGAAAACAGTAAGCTCCTAGGGGGCCAGAGTTGAAGCATCTTAGCATTACTGCAGCACAGCTCAGAAATATTTACCAAGTGATTGTTGCACTGGTGCATGACATGGCGGGCAGAGTGGGTGACAGCCAGTAGGCGGAAGGTAGAGTCATCTTTGTTCCACAAATACCAGTGCCATGTGCACTTCCATGAATATCTTATTTGGCCATAGAAAAGCAATGCTTCTTTATCATTTAACTCATCCTGTCCATTGTCATTAAAAACAAAAAATAATGGCAGAACACAGGGACGCACACAGTTAACAGAAGTTATCTCAAGGGAGTGCCTGGGTAATTCTGATCAACTTTTTGCTTGGGTTGTATTTTCTAATTTTAAACAAATGAGCATGTATTCCTTTAATAATAAGAGGCATACTCTTGAAAAAGAGACAAATGTCTCCAGTGCCTAATGTGAAAAGACAGCACACATTTATTACTGATTGATTAAATCTGTCAGCATTTTGATCCGTAGCAAACACAAATCGGGTTTTTCTGAAGCTGCTTGGGGCCTCTCTGAGAGCAGGCTTTTCAACGGATGTTTTGAGAGTATCAGGTTGAGGTATGCGAAATAGTCTCTCCAAGAGGGATTTAACATAATGCAATAAGAACACAAGATTCAATAGAGGATTTCGCTCCTAAGCTTAGCAAGAATCAGGTCATTGTTGATGATCATTCTTTGCGTGGAGCATTTAGCTTTCACTCTTGGCCAGATGGATAAAATGGATGCTCCCTGAAGACTTCAGCACCTTGTGCAGAAAACTGCCAACCACTCAACAAAAAAAATAAGATGATAGAACGAGACGCAGATACCTCCTGGAAAGGGTGGCGGGCAACGCCGGGGCAAGCTCTCCCACTGCACGTCTTTTCCCCTGAGGTCCCGAGTCACTCCGCTATGGCTAAGGTGCTGTTGAGAGGGCTGGAAGGAGTCTTAGGTGCCGGAGGACCAGCTGACAGTGAGTTTCTCACCAAGAGTGGGAAAAATGTTGTGAATTCAAGCATTTCAATAAACTTGACTCCTATTTCATAAGAGCTGGGGAAATTCATAAAGTGAGGGAGCCAGTTAAAGAGTTCATAGCTTGGTCAGGCAGGACAAGCCATCAGTCTTGAGAAGCACCATTAATGAATTTAATAGTGCTTGGCCAGTGACAAGGCTCACTAGGCTAATCCTCCACCTTGCGGCGCCGGCACACCGGGTTCTAGTCCCGGTTAGGGCACCGGATTCTGTCCCGGTTGCCCCTCTTCCAGGCCAGCTCTCTGCTGTGGCCCGGGAGTGCAGTGGAGGATGGCCCAAGTGCTTGGGCCCTGCACCCGCATGAGAGACCAGGAGGAAGCACCTGGCTCCTGCCATCGGATCAGCACAGTGATGGCCACGGCGGCCATTGGAGGGTGAACCAATGGCAAAAGGAAGACCTTTCTCTCTGTCTCTCTCTCACTGTCCACTCTGCCTGTCAAAAAAATATTTAATAATGCCAGGCTGGGCTTCAGCCTTTTTTTCCCTGGGCATGCTCCCTGCCATATACGGAATACAGGACACCAAGCCACACACGTGGTAAAGGGCAACTTGACCTTCGTTTGTTAATCAGAGACTCTTATCTTTGATACAGCTAGTTTGGCAGACTTTATGCTTTGTCTTGGATGGAGGGTACTGGTGGTGTGCAAAGGCCCTGTGCGACAGGTGCAGTGGGGGGTTGTAGAGGTGGGAGACAGCTCCTTTCACCTGAGGCTTTTCCTTTGACTGTGGATGACCTGCTTGTCTGTGCAGACTCTGAATTCAGTATTCTCTTGCCTTAAGTTTGCCATTTCCCTTTAACGTTGATGGGCGCTTGCAAGAGTGTAGCCCCATCAGTGGATATCGTAGAGCGCATTAAGAGTGCTGTTAGAAAAGATTAAACATACTGTGTGTCTCATAATAGGCATCTGAAACATGGTGTCTGAAACGAGCTTGCTTTGGGAACACAAAGCAAACTGTGTATTGCATTGATGATGGTCACGTATGGAATCTGTCTTCTAGAGGACCCAAAAGTTACTGCAAATGTTGATTACTTGCTGAGTTTTAAAAATCATAATTTCCAGGCTACTCCTCATAGCAAATCAAATCAGCCATTGATATCACTGGGTGTTGTTTGCCCAATGCAAACGATTTTAGTAAGCGGCCAACTTTGAGAACACTCACTACCCCAGAGCAACACTGTCCAGAAACAGCCAATAGCCCCATGTGTTAATTTAAATTTAATATAATTAAAATCAGTTGTGATACTCAAACTTCGTGCTCAGTAGCCACATGTGACTTATGGCTACCATATTGGACAGCATAGAGCTATGGAGCATTTCCAACACTCTAGAAATTTCTATTACATCACTTAGAGTTCTAGATTTATATCTAGTTCTTTAATCTAGATGAATACCAAATGGCAATGGAGACTTTCAAGTAGAACATTCTCGCCAGAGATTTGCTACCTGGACGCCTGTCTCTGAAAGGGTCAAATTACGACTGGAAGGCTAATGGAAGTCAGGTGAGATTTGCTGGGAAAGTTCTAGCCTTCTGGGAAGGAAGAATCTGAGCACAGGCTGAAACAGTCCCATGCTTCCCGGAGCCTGAGCTGTGATTGGTGCCAAAGCTGGTTCCATGATGACTACTCTACAACATTGCTCAGGCTATTAAGGGCAACAGACCCCACAGGGTGTGTGGGGGATGCTCTGGGGCTCAGAAAAGCACCTGGAGTCACACACATTTGTTTCTCTAGATCTCTTTGAGGTCTCACACTGTGGACAAACGTTCCTAGAACTCCTCTCTACTCTGTGGAGAAGCATCCAGGTATGTCCCCTATCTCAACTCTGTTGATCAACTTGAAGTAACTTGTCAGCAAAAGAGCAGGTGAGAAAAGCAGAATTTCCTCTCAGACCTAGTCATGCAAATAATTAAATGCAGCCCTTCTCTGGAAAAATCAGACGTACAAGCGAGGTCTCTCAACAGGCTGACTTCATCACAATGTGTTTCGGGGTTGATTATACAACACGCCCCTGGAAACACCGTGGAACTGAAACATCTCAGGGCAAGATACAAAGTTGGACCTAGTGGTTTCCTTGGCAATAGTACAGCATTGAAAATTTGACCCCATTGGACTTCATAGAAACAGGTTTGTTTCCAGAAACATGCTTTGGGGGGTGTTGGGTGAGGCACAACAGAAAAAGGCAGGATGCTGTTCTTTATCTAAAGGAGATTCTCAATGTGGTGAGTTTTCAGGGGACCTTAACATGGAATTCCACAGTCCCCAGTGTGCCCAGAGCAATGACTGAGCAGCATGAGCACCAATGGAGAGACTGGTGCTGGTACTGATAAACTACCACTGGGGAAACAACTTCTGAATAGTAAACACAGCGCTCATCTGAGAAAACACAAGTGACCTAAACACAAGTTTTGGTTCTTCAAGAGAAGAACCTGCTATAGTATTCTTCACTCAAATCACTTCTTCCATTATCCTTTTCTCTGCTGTTCACCACACACACACACACACACACACAATTCTTTTCAATGAGTTCTTCAAAGCTCTGAAAAACGCCATCTTGGCATCCTGGAACATTCTGGAACTTTTCTAATATTTACATATTTATACGCCCCCATCTAAATATTAGTCACTAGAGTAGATACAAAAGAAGTATATGACATATTTTTGTTCTTCAAGGATACATGCCATATCCTTCAAGGACAAATGATAAATTATATGTTATAATCCCACTCCACCTAATTCCTTTCAGAGATGAAATTTTGAGACTTGAGAAAAAAAACAAGGAAAAACCTACAGGTGACGTGATTAGAGGCAGTTGCTCAATTCTAAGGTTGTACTTGTTCTTTCCTTGACTGGCAGTTCCTTGGTTGATTTCCTTGATTGACTGAAGAAGACATTTCCTCCCAGCCTTCCCCCTTGCCCCAAACTTTCAAGACTGAGTCTTCTGGAAAATTCATATTCAATATCCTGAGGACTCACTGAGCATTCTCTGGTAGTGAACAAAGCTGGGGAGACTTGACAAGAGAGGGCCCGTTGCTGTCATCCACTTGTCGTTTGGGCTGGAATCAGATGGGTTTCGTTGTCTACTATAGGGATTATCTAATTTACCTCTGAATTATTGTCTGTTATTCTTGGAGCCCAGCATCCTAGTGAATGTAGAGCAGGAATTTGGAAGTGGCTTTTGGTAGTTGTCCTAGCACATCTATGCCTAAAGGTGACTCACTCTTATAAAATTCCTTCAGCAATCTTATTATTTTTCTAAGTGTCTGAAAGGCAATGTCTGTGCTTGCTAGGAATTATTTATACTTGAAAGGTTAATCAATGTGTCCTTTCAGCAATTGAACTCATTAGGTCCTGGTTCATTCTTTCTGACAAGATGACAAGAGGAGTGACTCAATAAGGTTCCTGTGGGGTCCCCATTCAGATTGGGACTGGCTGAAGGGAGGCTTCTGAGACCATAATTGAACACGGCAGGAGGGAGTGCTGTGATTGATTATTGATGTCTGCAACAGGAAAGGGGTAGGGTGTGCTTGTGGCACAGCAGGTTAAACCACTATCTGTGATGCCTGCATCCCATATCGGAACACAGGTTCAAGGCCAGGCCACTCCATTTCTGAGCCAGCTCCCTGCTAATGTGCCTGGGAAAGCAGTGGAAGATGACCCAAGTGTTTGAGCCCCTGCACCTACATGGGAGACCCAGATGGAATTCTTGACTTCCAGCTATGGCCTGGCTGGCTGGGTCTGTTGTGGCCATTTGGGGTGTGAACTCTTAGATAGAAGGTCTCTCTCTCTCTCTCTCTCTCTCTCTCTCTCTGCCTCTCTCTTTTCAAATATATATATTTCCTATTATATAATTTCGTATATATATATATATATATATATATATAATAGGAAAGAATAGGCAAGAGGGAAGTGGCGGCATGCTTGAACGATTGTCCTAACCTCACCCTGTGGAGGGACAGTGGGAGATAGGCAGCAATGGTTCACATCGAAAGAAGTATTTCGAAGCTTATACTTAATTCCTCAGGTAGAGGAAACTCATGGAAGAGTTCAGGATGATGGCAGTATGGCTAGATTGGAACTTTTAGGATTGACTTGGCCGTATGTGTAGGATGAACTGTGAGAGTAACCAATGAATGGGGGCCCAAACAAGCACGAGGAAGAACAGAGCAGGTGTAGACATGTTAGAACTGCCTACCGACCCATGATGACTGCAAGATTCTCATTGTGGACAATCAAGAGGGTGTTTTAATTCATAAAGATGATAGTATCAATTTAGGGAGTTTTCTTCCTCTTCTTATCTGCTCCTGAGTAGAGTGTATATTACACCATAGGTAGCATGACATTTTATTATTATATGATATTATATATATGAATGAATGAGTGACAGGAGGAGCTGGTTTGAGGGTGAAAGGATAAGTTTTATGTCAGACATTCTGAGTTCGGATGTTGGAAGAGCCTCTAGACTAGACTAGAAGTAGTTCTCTGGTCCTCTCCAGATGTACTGTCGAGCCACGAATGGACTGTCGGGTCTCTCCACTATAAGGGATGGGGCACAGTTTTTCTGGCGAGGGCCATTTGGACTTGGTAACATTATCTGCAGGTCATACAAAATGCCCAAATTAAGAATTAGCCTGCTATCGATTTATTGAATTTTGAGTCCTGCCTGTGTTTGCCTTGACCAAACGATTTCACAGGCCTGTGGGGCAACTGTTCCCCACCCTTGCTGCTGCACCCTACACATACTTAGTTGTTTTCAGATGCTCCTTTAGAAAACCTTGCCAGTGGTTTTTACGTATCTAAAATGATCCTTGAAGACTGTTACGTGATAGTACTTGGGACAGAATGTATTGTTCAACCTTCAGGGGTCCCTAGCAATGGAGAGAGAATTATCCCCATTCCACTGAGGCAGAAACTGAGTTAGGGAGCAGTTCAATACTACCTGAGGTCACACAGATGACTACTAATGCAACTAGCAGAGGGGAGATATCCAACCCTATCTCCCTCCTTCCAAATTTTACCCTTATTTCATTTACCCCTTCTGCCTCTCACTTTTAAGTGATCTTTTTTTTTATCTAGAAAATGCTCATCTAATGCTGTTGGTTTTGTGCTAACTGAACATGCCTTGTGTACCCTTCATTGAAACTTATTTTCCACTTAAGATTATTATTTATTTATTGGGTGGGGAGTGAGAGAGACAGAGAGAGAGCAAACTCCCATCAGCTGCTTCACCAGCCAACGGTTGAGGCTGAATCTGGGAGCTGGGAGTTTAACCCAAGTCTCTCCTGTAGCTGCAGGGATCCAACTACTTGAGCCATCACTGTTGCCTTCCAGGGTCTGAAATACTGGAGAACTGGGGTCAGGAGCCAGAAGTGGGTGTTGAACCCAGGCACTATGGGATGTAGGCCAAATGCCCATCCCATTCCCTGCATTTTCTGTACTTGTTACCACTTAACCTGCTACTCTAACCTAACTCTGCCCTCATCGCATCCGTCTTCATTTATGTTCTTACGTCTACTCCTGTTTCTCTCAGGAGTACAGACAGAAATAGGATCACATGTATTTGGGGGGTAGTGCTGAGAGAGTGTGCAAGAAAACCTGGGATGTATATGGGTGCAGAGTGGTGCGTGTTTAACCAATGGAAGCTGTTAGCTTCGAGCTGGGATTGTAGAGGTCTATTCGTAGGGTATAACTATTCATTCATTTTGGAAAATTAGTGGTTGAGAAGAGATTAATCATGGGATTGTTTAGAACTAAACACTTTCCCCCCAATCTCCAGTGCCTACATAGCCATCATTTCATGGGTACTGTGGGATGTAAGCTTGTTAAATGCTACATAAAGCCCTGTAGATAGGAAAGTCTTTTCAAATATCGACATAACTGGGTCATATTACTGGGCTATGATACTTTGATGCTGTTTACATTTATTTTTCATTAAATCCAAGTTTCTAATGCTTTGGGTCACTAACAGTGAATTGAATAGCCCGTTTATGAGTGGTGGGATGTTATTAATCCTTCACCACATTTTGATGTGTGTGTGTGTGTGATTTTTATGACTACTGGCAAGTTGAAGTCATTTAGATTTATGACCAGAAAAGGGAATAAATGCTGTTGCTTTACCATGTTCAATGTATACTGAGGTGAAATGAGAAAAATTAAAAAAAAATACACGTTCCTTTTGAATAAAACGTCCCTAGACCTTGCCTAAGTCCTTAGTCTGGCCAAGCATACAACCCACTGCCCTGACTATGCTGTGCCGCATTAGGTCATGCACCAGCCCAGGCCTTCTTGGCTCTGTGCCATAGCACTTGTCTTGCTTCCAGGTCTGGATGGCCCTGATGATGGGGCAATGGCTGCTGTCCTTAAGCCCCAGCTGCTGCGACTGCTGTTACAGACCAAAGAATCCCCATGTGTGATGCTGACAAGAGGAGTCAGACCCTGCCAGGCACTACCTGGACAGAACTTAGAGATGCTCAGCTTCTCCAGTGATTGCCTCAAGTAGCGGGGTGACCACTTGCAAGTGCAGAGGGATTAACACCCCAGTGGTTGGATTTTTGATCAATGAGAGACAATAGATGGGAAGGTGGGTGGTTTACCTTTGTTGTAAGATGCAACAGATTCATATAGCTTTCCTGGGTAGGTCCCGAGAGACCAAGGACTTCGCTTTCCTGTAAGATACAGCCACCTTCTTCACGTACCCTCTTAAATTTACTCTCCATTTGTTCTCTTTCTTTCATGTTTACTTCCTTGGGAATGTACATGCTGTCACACCATTAGAGTTAAGTTATAGCCTAGTTCTATTTTCTGTGGATCTTAGGCTAAGATACTTTTTGTCCTTTCTATTAGACTTTGAGTTCCTTGAGGGCAGAGGTCACATTGCCTCCATATATTGATAGCCCCTAGCCCATATTTCTCAGATGGAAATGTCTGGCCAACCAACTGAAAGGAACTAAACCAAGAAAACCAGAGTATCTTTGCTCAGGTTAGCTTTGACCTTTATCACATGCCCCATCGTACTACCCAACATTGGTTCAGTCTGCTGTACCTGAGAAGGTATTTGCAAGCTTGACCTTGGAAACACTAAAAGCTAAGAGGGCTTTAGGATGCAATTCATAGGCAATTCATAGGCTGGTGCATGAGGGGGAAGGAAAGTCACATCAGAGAGGCAGAAATGGAGACTGGGAGGCCATCTTTGTGTTCACTGGTTCTGCTGTTTTGGCAGAACCGAGGAGGGCGTGATGTACTCATGGGCTCAACTCTGGGATGGGCTTGACTATTCTGGAAGGAGGCTGTGTGGGTGTGAATCCTGCAAGGAGGATGAGGCTGGGATGAAGAATGGGCAGATGACCCGGGGGTCCATAGAGGCCTTGGGTTGAACACTTACAGTTTTTACCAGGAACGAGGACACACATCCCCTCGTTTTTCTCCCGTTTCCGGTTTTTAAAGACTTTCCTGTATTCATTTTCTTTTCTTCTTTCTTACTGCCTTTCTTTCTCCTATTTTTAATTCTGTATCCACTCTACATTTGGTGGTTCAAAGTATGATCTCTTTACACCTAATAAATTCTTAACCCAATGACACTTTTTAAAAGAGTGAACTTAATAAACGGGATTAGAAAGGAAACCAAAATGTACTCCTATAATGAGAATAATGTGTCACATGTGCTGACTGACTGTAGTTGATGTGCTTTAGAGCTTCCGAGGAGCATGAGAAGAGAAGGATCCCCCAGCTCTGGGCTCTACCTGGGATGGGTCAGACTGAAGCTTGGGTTTAAATCCAGCCCAATAGTCAAACCTTACATGAGTCATTAGTTGAGTTTCTTGATTTCTCAATTCATCATTTGCTATATAAACTCGTTATGAAAGTGTATTTAGTTATTTTCTTGGGAGGGAGAAAGGGAAGGAGAGACACAGAGAGTGCTCCCATCTGCTAGTTCATTCTCCAAATATCCACAACAGCTGGGGCTGGGCTATGCCAAAGCCAGGAGCTGGGTATTCAATCTGAGTCTTCCACGTGAATGCGGAGATCCAATTACATGAGCCATCACCTGCAGCCTCCCAGGGTGTGCATTAACAGGAAGTTGGAGTTGGGGGCAGAGCCTGGGCTCAAACCCAGGCACTTTACTATGGGTGCAGGCATCTAAGGGCCTACCCCAGAAGTTGAAAGAAGACAATAAGACTAAAATGCTTTTAGGTATCTTCAACAGCACCCTGGGAGCAAGGATATTGATGGTAATAATATGATTGACATGAATGATAATAATAATTGAAAAGTCCCTTAGCGAACAGGACTGAGACTTTCTATGTAAACTGTGAAAGCAGAGTTTCTCAGTCTCGGAACTGTTGACATTTTGGGCCAGGAGAGTTTGCTGTGTGCTGTGAGTGTTGAGCAGCCTCCCTAACCTGTCTAACCTCCATCAACCAGATGTCAGTGGTTCGGGTGGGGTGGTGCTGGTGGGGGGAGGTTAGGGAGGAGGATTGGACAATGGGTACCCCAACATAGTTCTACAGTATGATGGGGTGATCATGGTTCACAATAGGCTATTTTACTCATATATTTTATAAATTACTAAAAGGAGATCAAAGTCTCCACACATAAAGTAATGATAAGGAGATGGAAACATTGATGTGGTCGGTACACATTGTATACCTGTATTGAACTATCACACAGTACTCCATGAATATATACAATCAGGTGTTAAACAAAAAATTGTTTAAACTTTTAAGAAGAGAGAACTGCTAACCGCCCTGATTTGATCATTAGATATTGTGCTGTTGCATTGGATTGAATACTCAATAAATATATACAATTAGAATAATGATAGCAGTCCTTCCAGGCATTGCCCAGTGTCCCCTCCTGGGCAACACGGTTCTTAGGTGAGAAGCACAAGGAAAGAGCAGTGCAGGAGAGACACAGCTTCCCTTCCTCATGGTCAAGTCTTCAATACGACTTCAAAGGAGACAGAAGAGATGCCCACAGACAGCAAGCGGCGAGGCCCTTGCCAATGCATACACATCGCACATACAGAATCCTGCTTCCTTTCTGTCCACCCTAAGAGACTCATATAGGAT
Organism: Sylvilagus floridanus; assembly: GCA_949820135.1. Classification (NCBI taxonomy): domain Eukaryota; kingdom Metazoa; phylum Chordata; class Mammalia; order Lagomorpha; family Leporidae; genus Sylvilagus; species Sylvilagus floridanus. The sequence continues at coordinate 10,094,459 of OX463244.1, read as the reverse complement.
GGGGAGAGGGGAAGCCCAGGAGCACCCCCTCCTCAAATCTCCCTTCTGGATCTCAATACATTCGTGAGTGACAACTGTGAATTGATTTACGACCCAAACGCTATTTGTCCACATACATCAAATAAAATTTGAGACTTAAAGACACAAGCCGCATGTTCACTCCCACCCCCCACATTCATTTGTGACAACCGTTTAGAACTCAGCTTTCTGAAAAAAATTTTTTTTAACAATAGCACTCTGTCATTTCCAGAAAATGTTTTAAATTAGTATAAAACTTGGCTAAATTTAGCTTTTATAGAAGAAAGAATAAAACATAATTAACTGTTTAAAGAAGAAAACAGAAACCACATGAAGGAATGAGACTTGCTGGCGAGAAATCTAACAGTAGTGCTTGGTAGCTAACCCGTCTCCTGTGTAACAGATGTTCTTGAATTTAAACGAAACAGGATGGGCGTCCACAGAGAAGTCTTTTATGATAAAGAAGTCGCTAACTGCGTGAGAGTGAGTCTGGGGCAGGTGTGGCGTTGAGTCTCTAATTGCTCAGAGATGGGACTGCAGGACACTGGAGTGGGCAGAAGGGAGAAAAAAATCTCCACGTGGCAAGAAATATTGACAGGCTGAGTGCCGAGCCGAGCCCGGCCCGCAGGCCCCGGGAGTGCAGTCTGCCTGCTAATGATTGCCAGCCGGGGGGAAGCAGGGAAAAGCAGCCCTCTGTTTTAAGTCTCTAGGAGCTTTTGCCTCTGGCTTTCGCCGAACATACCAGGGTAGTTCAAAAAGTTCATGGAAAACGGAGTTCAAAAATAAGTTAATTTTGGTGCAAAAAAGCCCGTTGAAATCCATGCATAGTTTTCTCATAATATGCACTCCCACGGATTTTTGAAGACCCCTCAAATACGTAGATTTCAAAGATTCGTTGCAACAGAATAAACTTGTCTTTTATTTCCATTTCCAGGAATGTTTTGAAGTTCCTCCCCCTCCCCTGTAGTATCTTCTATATTTTTTGTGCAAATAACGGCCAGTTGAGAAGAACTCCTTTTTCTTCCTACTATTTGTGGCAAGTTAGTGGGGGAAAGGGTTAATTTGATTTAAAAACTGAGAATGATTCTCTGTTTGGCGTAAAAAAAGTATTAAAAAAAGAGTTCAGCACAGAACAGAAAGAGACAAAGATTCTATTGTGCCACTGACCTAGGCGTGCGTTGCAGACGCAGGGCCTAGCCTGAAGCACGCAAGATTATGTGCGCATGGGTCCAATCTTTGTCACCTAATAAAGACTCATTGAATCAAAGGCCAGGGAATCATTTATTCTGCCGGACTGACTAACACAACAGTCTCTCTTTAATACTGTCTTCTCTTAGTACTCAAACAATTAGAGTTATTATTATTGTTGTTGTTCCTGTAATATTTTAAAAACACAGACGGACTTGGTTACCTGGTGCCATTGTAACACGGTGGCTGTGAGCCAGAGAAAGGACAATGGTCTATTGTTGAACCAGAGCTCTGTGGGTGACTCAGGAGCTCTGCGGATAAACTCTGAGATCAACTCAGGAGCTAGGCAGATAAGGCCTCTGAGATCTCCCAGCCGCCTCATCAGCCAGCTTCCTTTCACTGCCTAGTGCCCACATTTCGTCTCCTTTGCAAGATTCAGACCCATAATAACTTAAGTAAACAGCAAGCACCTTGAGATAGCCCATTCACAGCCACTTTTCCTATGAGGTCACTCTAAATGTTCTAGGGATGGTTTGCTTAGAGATGGAAGAATCTAGAAAAACTGGATCAGAAACCTTTAGGGGGCTCAGTGTGGGGTTCTGGATCCATCGTTCCTGTCATACTCCATCCTGGGAGGTGATGTGATTTCCTAATGAGAAAACAAAAAGGACAAATATGCCTGGAGCCTGGGTGCAGGGAGAGAAAACACTCCGCGGAGCCGGCAAGCCTACTTTTCACCTGGCTTTTCGAGTTTTTGAAAAGAAGATACCGTGTGAGGGTGAGTTTCCCTTTTCTCACATCCCTTTCTCTTTGATTTGTGGATTTAATAGAAATGCAAACGGTCCACATGTTGCAAAGAAATGAGAAGTCAGTTTCGCAGCTCTATCTCGTATGTGTTTCCTACAAATGTGTCCTGCTTAAGTACACTGGCTGCTGTGGGCATTTATTGTGGAAGCAGAGATGGTCCTGTATTTCAGATGCGTGTGGTGCTACACCATTCAGTGTCATCAACGGGTTTTAAAGGTTAGGATTTGATTAATAGTTGCAATTAATAAATCATGAATTACATAGCATTCACGGTAAAAAGCCTCAACATTAGCATAAGGAGACAGAGATATGAAATGCCTATGTGTGTACATAGTTCCCATAAATGATTTTTCTCATTCAGTCTCATGACAATTATGTTGTTTCCAAGATCTCTAGAGTTGCTATATGTTTCTTCTTTCCCTCCATCTAAATGAAAAGTAAATGGATCCTCTCCTAAGACTTCATATTTAACTCAACTATGCTGGCTACTAATTTCGGGCTAAATTGGTGCTCGTTAGAATGCAGACCTGGAAGGCTGTTATTCTCTCTTCCATTTAGATAATTCTTAGTCTGACAGCTTTCTTGGGTCCAACAAGAAAGTTTCCATCCCTAGATCCTCTCAATTTTCTCTCTGCTCTGCACTTGACTCTCTGCTCGTGTGCTGTGATGCTCTCCTGTATATGGGAATCTTTCTTGACATGCCAAATGCCACATCTGTGGAAATGCTGAACACACATTGTTGGAAAACAAGCATGGAAACTTGGCATTTCATTAAAATCTCTATGGTAAATGCCATTCTCTTTCTTCTCAACACTTTTTTTTGTGTTTGATACCGTCGTCTGCCTGCACACAGAGTAGCAGGAAGGAATAATGCCCTGATAATATCTGTGGGTCACAGAGACTCCTGAGAATGCCCACATGGTTAAAGAGTAGGATTTTGGTTTTGTTGCTCGTTGGCAAAGTGTTGGGACTAAAGGGACTTATGTCTTTCCTCGGCCAAAATCATTCTGAGAAAAACTCCTTTTTACCACTATTTTCTAGATTAGGTTCACATAAAGGCGAGTTTCATATTTTAAATGCTATCTTCACAAATGTATTATAGATAAAATCTATAAACAATTCTGATGACTAATCCATGAGCTGCACACTGTGCCAGTATTTGATACTTCATAAAAATAACCAAGTAGTTTTTATAACTAATAGGTTCTTCCATATTAAGGAATCTGAATGGGTCAAGTGGTGGGTTTTCCATTAAAAACTTATCCCTGAGTGCAAAAAAAAAATCAAGATATACAATTTAATACTTTGCTGGGCTTGACAGATAGATTTTCATATCCTAAGAGCTACTCCAGTAGACAACAATCGAAGATGAAAAAAAAATTGTTTTTCCCGGCAGCAATGGTCTCATACACTGGCCTGCCAATTGTTGATGCGATGTGCATCAACCTTGTTCATCAGTGGCTGTCTCTCCTGCTATCATAGACTTCAAACTCTTCCACTGGAGAAGAATATAGTGATCTCACATGCATGTTCCTAGCAGAAAGCACAAAAGAGCAAATTTGACCCGGAAACCAGAGTACCTCTGCCATGGCAGTAGAGTAGAAACAGGGGCCCCTTAGTTTTGAGCTCTTGAACCCCAGGGTTCAGACTCCCAGGAAAGACTGAAACATAAGTGCCAAGAATCCTCCCACGCTAACAAGGGGCTGATAGAGCACCTACAACTTTCTACACAGGGAGTGGGAACATGGCTGCAAAAGCTACAGCCTAACAGCTGCGTGTGAGTGGGGACGTCGACTAGCTTCTGAATGCGTGGTTTGGAAAACTCTGGAACATCTCAAATTCTGTAGTCTTTGCCTTCTTTTGTTTCCAGACAAGATCTTTCAGGTGAGCCTAACAGTTGTGTAACACACAGCCAAGGAAGCCTCTCCCTTTCCTATTTTCTTTCATTTTTAATTTGAAGGGAAATCAGTAGTCACCACCCCTTTAATGGTGTGCAGTGGGGAGACGGCAACATTTCAACCTCATAACTTTTCTGGATTGTTTCCAGTGTCCAAAAAAAAAAAAAAAGAAAGAAAGAAAGAAAGAAAAATAGTGCTAGTTTTTTTCTGGAACACAGTCAAGTCAATTCCTACTGTTTTGGTTGTGCATGTCCAAGGGGTGGCATCAGTTGAGAAATCATGCCGGAAAGTGGCTGCTACTGAGAATCTTGGGGGAATGAAGGCTGCCAATAGGGTAGAGAAACACTGATTTACAAGGCAAATGACTAGTGGCAGCTCTCATGGAAGTCCTGACACAGAATTCTTGGACCAGAAGTCGAGAGTTGTATGTGGTCCACCAAGTGGTAAGTATTCATTAGTTCTTTTGTGTTTTGGTTAAATGCATTTTATGTTAGTCACCAAGATCCAGAATTTCTCAAGCGAAGGTCTAAGGGCTCAGAAAGTACTAAATGGCACACAGCAGGAAAAAAACATCCTTAAGTTTGATTATATCGGTTTTTTGAAGGTGCAATGCCCATGTTTCTGTATGTATGAGTATAGTGGAATAGACGCGTATAGCATACATACTCCAGCTCAGAGTTTGCATCCAATGTGTTTCTCAGTCCTAGAGCAGAGTTGAGGGAAGAAATGAGGCTGGCTATATGCAGTTTTGCCCTAAGAACAAGAGAGTTAGGAGCACCTCAGAAGTCTCCTTGTTAATCAGACTTGTTAATTCCACTCTGAATGACTCCACTCCCCCCAGAGAAGTTAGATGATGCTTTATCTGGAACTTTCATGAAGAATGTTGGAATTTCCTGGTACTCTAAAGAGAGATAATGAGTAGCTGTCTCTCTCACTGGGCTCAGAAACCCTTGATTTGTGTTTCTGACTTTTCCCAAGATATATTTACCCTCTTCAGTTTGAATTCAATTCAAACCTCAGTTGCCGTTTTGCTGGGAGCAGTGACTCAGGACTGTTAGAACATGAGCACGCAGGACTGGCGCTGTCTGGTCCCATCCCCACCACATGAGGAGTGTAGCCATCTCTGCACTGAAGAGCCAGGGGTGGGCCTTCTTTCTGTGCTGCATCTAAAGGTCTAGGCGGATGTCACTCTCTCCCTTTCTCTAGCCTCAGTCATCTGATTAATTTGTGAACAACCTGAGTATTCTTCTGATAAGTTTTAATCCAGAGTGGCTGTTTTCAAGAGTTGGTCCTCCTCCCATCAGCCACGGTGCCTTTGGGGAAACCCAGACAAGAATGGCAAAGACTGTAGGATGTTCTGCTTCTGGGGGAAGCTTGAGCTACTCATCAGACACACGGGGAGAAAGAAATGTCACTGAGTCTGGAGTTGAGATCCACCTTTTCCTGCTGATTCTGCTCCTATGCAGGAGTAAGACCTGGGGCAGGTCCTTCTTTAGCACTTAGTTTCCACAATAAATAAAAAAATACAATGGTAAAAAACATTAAAAAAAAAGATGACTTTCTGGATGACCTCAACTGGAACTGTGGACTGTGGATCATAATCCTTTGTCTTTCAGTGCAATGCATTTTTTCCTGCTCTCACATTTCTTGGGATAACGAGAATGATTTAAATGGAACAGGGTTGGCACTCTGAGGGAGAAAGCTGGGGTTGATTGGGGAGAGGCCGGGTAGGGGAAGAGGGAGCCAGTGGCTTCCTGTTGATGATATTCTTATCCTAAGACACAAGCATGAAGTCTCTCTCATCTCTTCCCTGGAGTTTCCGCCTCTCCATTCCTGCAGTAGCTCCTGCAGCTTTTCCCAAATAAAATCCACCCATGGTTGTGTAAGAACCATGAGGAGCTATCTACTCTCCCAAATGGTGAGGGTTTGCTCCAGTTGAACAGATCCCAAGCAAGTAATCTGACTTCACTACACAGAGAGTGAGAATATGAGACACAAAGACTTTCTGAAACACGAGGCCAAGGCAACATCTTTGCTTTGTGATTCTTAACATAATCTACCAATCAGTCTTTCCAAATTCTTGTCTTCTCCTGCATGACATGTTAAGACTCTTGCTAAAGAAACCTCTTAAATGTTGGCCCATATACTCTGCAGAAAATGTTTTTTGCTCTCTTCACTCACATTCTTTTTGAAGGTCATTTTACTAAAGCCAGATAACTCAAAGATTAATGTAGAGAATCTAATTTCTTAATGGTATGGAAGGATAATAATAGTTTTATTGTTTGATGTTTAGCTATAGATGATGCTTTCTTTTTCTTCCTTTCTTTTCTTTTTGAAGTTCAGAGGATTATTTAATGAGAGACACATGCAGCAAGTTAACGTTTGCAAGCTTACTTCATCTCAGTAATGCAGAAAACTTCTGCAACTGTTGACGTTTTTGGAGGGCATTCTGAACCATGCAAAATACGATCTGATTCTTCAAGGATATCTTGAAAACAATGACAAAAAAAGTATCTTCAAGCTTTAGGGGCTTCCGACCCCCAATCTCCCCAGTCCAACCCAGGGTTGCATCAGAGATCCCAATGCCAGAGATGCTATGGTAAGGGGCATGTTTAAAAACCAGGCCCTGGTTGGGGTGGGTATCTGTGCTAAGAGGGACGGAACGTGGGAATAGGTACCAGTGTTGCCTCGATTGTTAGGCTAGGTGATCTTCTACAATTATTTACATTACAGTTTTCCCAGATTTATAAGACTTTATCCTTAGAATTCCTGTAAATCATGCAAGCAAAAACTACACATTCATTTCATTGTACAACGATGATGGTGTCTGACAGACTACACACATGGGGCCACTGCTGTGGCACAGCTGGTTAAAGCCCCAGCCTGCAGCCCTGGCATCCTGTTTGGGCGCCAGTTTGAGTCCTGGCTGCTCTACTTCCAACCTGGCTCCCTGCTAACGCACCTGGGAAAAGTAGCAGAGGATGGCCCAAGGACTGTGGCCTCTACACCCACATGGGAGACCCAGAAGGAGCTCCCAACTCATGGTTTGGACCTAGCCATGGTAGCAGACATTTGGGGAGTGAACCAGCAGATGAAATACCTCTCTGTCTATCCCTTTCTCTCTCTCTGCAACTCTGCCTTTCAAATAAATAAAAATAAATCTTAAAAAAAAGACTACACATGTGATTGTGCAAATATTTTTACTCTATTGGCCAATGGTGCTGGTTTTATCATCACAATCACTTGCCAGATGCCTCACAGAGCACACAGCTTCCTTCCCTCTGATCCGAGTTCAGGTACAAGTGTCCATTATTGCCCTAAGAGCTTATGTTGATGGTGCCTAATTGATACTTCCATTAGTTTGATGAATACAAATGGTGTTAAATGGCAGCATTGGACACAAATTGAAGAGGAGAGATCTTTTGCATCCACAGGGGAGGGTGAGCAGAGATTTTTCAAGGCAGAGTGGGGAGGACAATTAGCAGGGCTAACGGACTCTTCCCAGTGGTGACAGCAAGTACCCGGTGTTGCATGTGCTCAGAGCACATGTAAGGCTAGGTTTATCTGGAGAACAAATCACATTGGCTTCAGAGCCAGGAAGCTCTGTTCAGCAACTGCCCAAATTTGTGTTACTGAAGTAAGACAGGGAGAGAGCAAATGCACTGGACTCCTAGGGGTGGGTTGAGGGTAAACATTTTCCCTCCTCCCTTGATGTGACGCCCCATCAAGGATGAAGCCTGGAGCTCCATGGACTGTCAGGACTGCCTACCTGTCCGGGGTTCAGAATAGCAAGGGAGCCTGGTCACAGCTTTTCCCACTCACCCTCCGCCTGTGTCGGCAAGTGGTTCATCAACACATAATTGGGATATATGGAAAGCATAAGTGGGAGAGAGCCCTGGGGGACAATCAATCATGTCATCAAGATCCCTTTCTGAAGCAAACAACCACACGTGTTTGAGTGAAAACAAACTAATTTCACTCTGACTGTTCTACTGTTCTCGGTTTTATGAGTGTGTTTTTCACACTGTGTGGAAAAATACAAAGAACTGCCCAGGAACTAAAAACAGAAAAGAATCTGTTTTGAGGAACATTTCTCCTCTTGACTTCTTTGCTTCATTTACCAGATGTACCCAATCCAGGCTCCAACAAGAACCACCCCAGGGACCTAAGGCCATTCCAGCCCTCAGTAACTGAACCAAGGACTCTTCAGGCATAAAATGCATCTGTACTATCTTCTTGGCAAAGTAGTTCTTGTGCATTTCCAGTTTTCCAGTTGTTAACACCAAAGAAAGGGATTGACTAATCAAAATCCATTGTACCTGATGCAAAAGACAGCGGTTAGGATAGAGTGTCATCGTGGTCAGGGTGAGGGAACACGGAGCCAGGCCCTGATGCTGGCTCAACTATTAGACCAGATGATCTTCCAGAGGCTACTCATGTGGACATGTTCCCATCCTGCAAAGAGGCCCAGAGGTGTAGAAGATTGTGTCTTTGGGCAATTTCCCTCTACATTGACAACTGGGTCCCATGCAGCTGAGTGGAGAAAACTTGTAACCCTCCCAAATCCATCAGATACAAATGAGATGAAGTCACACACAAGGGGTCTTCCAACAGTTCATGGAAAAGGTATATTTTGAGAAAAATATATGTGGATTTCAACAAGTTTTTGGAAAAACATAAATACATCTTCTAATTCCATTTCTCCATGAACTTTTTGAAGCTCCCTTGTATGTTCACTTGACAGGGATGGTAGGAGTAACTGTAATGGGGAGATTTGCCTGAGAGAGTATTTGCTCAGATAATATCTTTTGTCTTTTCCCAAAAATCTTTCCTGTTTGACTAAGCATAGGAAGAAAGGAGATTTCATGTGTATCCTACAATTTTCTTATTCTTTTGAGTTTCTCGTCCTTATGGAACAAAAAAAGAAAGAATTTCCATGAATTACATAGGAGTGAGAATACAGTTGAATAGATTCAGGTTATAGAACGTGTTGTGTTTCGCACAACAAATTTATCACTTCAGTCCATTTTCAATCATTTTTCATGACTTTCAAAAGTTTCATGTATTTATTTTAAAGACATAGTGACACACACACAGAGATATCTTCCATCCAAAGGTTCATTCCCCAGAATTGCCCACAAAAGCTGGGGCTGGGACAGGCCAAAGCCAGGAGGCAGAAACACCAGCTCAGGAACCTGAGTCCTTGGGCCATTATCTGTTGCCTCCCAGGTACATCAGCAGGAGGCTGGATTGGAAGTGCAGCCGGGATTTGATCCTAGGCATCTGACACGGGGTGTGGGCACCCCGAACAGTGGCTTAACTCACAGAACCAAAATGCCCAGCCCTTTCCCTGCCTTTTTGAAATACCTTCCTATTGTGTTGCTTTGGGTGTGTGGCCTCCAATGAGTGCTTCGTCTAATGAATGTCATTTGGTAAACTCAGCTCTCACAGTTCAAATGAAATCTACGGTGAGAGAAGAGAGCCACAGTCTTCTCTTGGGTCAGAAGGCATAGCATTGTGAATGATAGAACTGAGAACTGGGTCTGTATTTATGTGGCTAAAGGATATAGAAACCAGCAGAATCATGTCAGGGCTGCAAATGCAGGAAATTATTTTCAGTAATTGTCATGGTGAACAAACATTTTGGGAATGAATTTGTAACTCTAGGATAGTCTAGCTAATGTTCACTGATCAATTAGTAACTGACTCTGTAAGTGACCCGATAGATCGTTTTAGTGTCAATACTGCCACTCTCACGTGAACTGTTTCACAGACAGCTTCTGATTCACTTGATGTTGTCACAACATCAAAGCATGGCTTATGGAGCCTGGCAAATTAGGTACAGATGCTCCGCACTTCCGATGGATTGTGTACTGATAAGCCCATCATAAACTGGAAATATCCGAGCTTAGTAACACAGCACACACTGCCCAGTGTTGGTTGTTCGCCCTCGTGACGGGGGCACTGCCTGGGAGCTGCAGCTGCTGCCACAGCTCCACATTTCAAGAGTGATTGGCCTGCATGTTGCTAGTCCAGGAAAAACATCAAATCCCAAAGTCCTCTGAATACCCATCACTTTGCTGTTGTAAAGTAAATGAAAATCAGAAGTCAAATCATGGAAAGCTAGGAACCGTCTGCATTGTCCCTGAGTGAGTTTAATCTTTTGTTTCCAATGTACTTTCTTTATTGTCCTTAAGATACCTAAGATTAATATGAGCAAAGTTAAATAAATCACTTCACTGAAGACAGGCATGTGAACACAGATATTATCAAGACATGGGATTAGTAAATAATATTGTTGAGTATCTGCAATGTGCCAGGCAGAGAGTGGTGAGGATTTATTGATCCTTTGTGGACTCTAACTATAATATGCACATTCTAGAGTTTCAGATGGACTACAATATCATAATTACATCAAATACAGCAGAAGCTACCCTAGAATTTTTATTTTTCAAAACTAAGATCACCATCAATGGACACCTTGGTTGGTTTTTGTATCTTAGTTGTAGTGAACAGTGCTGCAATAAACATGGAGTACAGGGGCCGGCGCTGTGGCTTAGCGGGTTAAGCCGCCACCTGCAGCGCCGGCATCCCATGTAGGCTCTGGTTTGAGACCAGGCTGCTTCACTTCTGATCCAGCTCTCTGCTGTGGCCTGGGAAAGCAGTGGAAGATGGCCCAAGTCCTTGGGCCCCGCCACCCATGTGGGAGACCTGGAAGAAGCTCTTGGCTCCTGGCTTCGGATCAGTGCAGCTCCGGCCATTGCAGCCAACTGGGGAGTGAACCAGCGGATGGAAGATCTCTCTCTGTCTCTCCTTCTCTCTCTGTGGGACAGACTTTCAAATAAATAAATCTTTAAAAAATATAAAATAAATATGGAGTGCAGCTATCTCTCTCTTTGATATTGGATGTACACCCAGGCATGAGATAGCTGGATTGAAGAGTAGATCTAGTTCTAGCTTTTTGAGGAACCTCTACGCTGTTCTGCGTAATGACTTTACTAACCTGCATTCCTACCCATGATGTGTAAGCTTTCCCTTCTCTCCACATCCTTGCCAACACATGTTGTCCTTTCTCTTTCTGAGAACAGCCATTCTACCTAAAGTGAGATACGTCATAAAGAAAATGTGGTATTTACAACCAATGGAATATGATGCAACCATAAAAAGAAGGTAATCTTTACATTTGCAGCAAGATGGATGGAACTACATACAGGTCAATGAGTCGAGTGAATCAGCCAGACTTAGACAAATACCAAGTCCTTGTCTCATGAGTGGAAATAAAAAAAAAAAGTCAACCTCAACTTGGAATAATGATGACCAGAGGCTGGGAAGAGTATGGGAAGAGAGGATGGAGAGAAATTTGCTATCAGGTACCAAAATGCAGTTAGACAGAAGTTATAGGGTCTTATGTCCTGCATACACAGTGCAGTGACTACAGTGCATAACTGTACATTATGTCCTATATGAAGAACTGGAGAGGAGGAGTGTGGTAGCCTTCACAAAGAGATGGAAATGCTAATTATCAGATTGGTCAGTTTACACTGTAAGTGTGTGTGAAATAGGGTGTGGTAGCCCATCAATATGTGCAAGTATTGTATGCCAATCAAAGACAAATAAGTAATTACTCAATGGAACAACCTGGCCATCTCACAGACAGATGCATGCAGACCCATTTCTCGATGCTCAGCAACATGTTCAGACTTGTCCAACGGCCATGGAACCCACTATCTCCTGACCGTGTCCCCTGCCTCTTATAAGGGCACATTTTTCCTGGCTCCACTTCCCCTACACAAGAACCTACACAAGAACCCTACATAAGAACCCCCACTTTCCACCTCCAATGCTCAGTGTCTTCTCACTCCTCGCCATCATATGTGCTTCTCACTCCCACTGCTCTTCTGAAATTGCTTTCTCAAATGTCATCAGTGGCAACCACTGCTGATTCAATTCTTCCTTCCAGATTTCTCTGCAACACTCTTGGCCACACCCTCCTTGAAAACGGTCTCTATCCTAGGTATCTCTCTGACTCTGCAGTGGTCTGCAACGTCCCTGCACCTCTCCGCCCTTACATTTTCTTATCCAACAAGAAAGCATTCTTGGAGCTTTCCTTCTATCTGTGAATCCTTTCTTGTAGATCTTGAATATTTCCTGGGCTTCAACTACTGTGTTTGTTAATGTAGCCATCACACTCTCCCTCTGGACCTGGCTTTTTTCTGAACTCCAGTCCTAGGTCTCCATTTATTGGCTGGGCACCTCACTCCTTGATGACTTTTGGAACTTAACATACCCAAAGTAAACACATTGACACCTTCTCTCCAATAATAATCTCTCTGGATGCTGGGTTTTGGATGTGACACTCTGTTCTAGCAACACACAGAATCACAGATGTAGGTTCTTGCTGTCAACTGGTTGTCCAGTTGTCAGTTCACTGTTCCCCATGTCCAGTGGCCACCCAGTCACTGCCCTCCTTTTAGTCCACCACTAATCTCTATGAGCTGGTCTCTCAAACTCCAGTCTTGCCATTTTCCTGGTCATGTTTTATAAGTTCCCCAGACCAATTTGTATCATTCTCCGGCCAATGATTCCTCTCTAACATTTCTGCCTCCAAAAATACGTTATTATATTCTGATCCCCCTAGTTCATATTTGTAGCTATTTTTCCAACTCTCCTAGAATATGCAATGATTCTTCAAGCCCCATGGACTAGGTGGCTGGTGGATGCAGATCCCACATCACTTCTCTCTGCCCCTTCACTGTCTTTCCAGTGCTGGAATATGTTCCTTTATACAGTTCTCCCCTTGTCACCCTTGAAGGCCCAGCTCTGTTTTCTTACTCTTTGGGAGACTTCTCCCTTCCATGATGTTTGGGACATTGCAAGAAGGCTTTGCCCTTTTCCCTAGCTTGGCCTGAAGAATAAGGATAGAACTTTGGGGGTGAGGTAGTCTCACATTGATACAGCAACGTGCAGCTGACCACTCAGTGGAGGGAGTGGCTGCTGAGAGCAGAGCATTAGTCATAAGAGGGTATAGCTCTGTGGTTCCTGGGTATAGGCGCTGCTGGGTCAGGGTTATCTGGTGACGTGCAGACATGGTGTGACAGTCATAGCAAGTTTGGGCTGTGACACCTCTGCCGCCTCCAGACTTTTTCAATCATCACAAAGGGTCTGGTGAGCCATAGGAGGCTCCACAAGTGGATATCACATGTCATCTGACTGCAGAGGAGAGGCCAGCTCTCCCACATTCTAGTTCACCCATATGCATCCCACCTGGTCTCTCTTGGTCTGCGATCAGGTACATCTCCCTTTGACCAGCTCTGCTGAAAATCCAGGGCTTTGTCAATCTTTGTATTATATCTTTTTCAAACAAATTGGTAGGAATTACATACTTCTATAATTCTAATTATTTTGTGACAATTTAAAATTTGCTTTATATAAGTGAAGTTGAATATCTTTTCACTCGGTTATTGTTGATAGCCCTTGCCCATTTTTCCGTTGGACTGTGGTCTTTTTATTTGTTGAACTCTTTATATTTAGTAGAGCCATTAAGCCTTTGACTATAAAGCAAAAGATGTTATCTCAAGAAATGAATAAAATATTAAGTGAAAAAATGCACAAAGGAAGATCAGCTCAAAGGCCAGCTCTCCGTGGTCTTTCTGTAGTCCATGGCCATCACTGCTGTCTTCCTCTTCTGACCACACGTGGTGTTGTCTGTGTACCTCAGGTGGCTCCATGACTGTTCTCCTTGGTTTTACACTTGTCATTTCACCAAAGGGATTATCCAATTTCAGGGACTGGATACTTGCATTTTCTTTATTATGATTGCACCCACTGTAGCCCTCTGCTCACAGCTGGGATTTAACAAACATTAGCAGAATAAACAATGAAGTTGAAGGTTTTTTTCACCACATTGTGCCCGCATCTGTTGGCATAACAATGTGTGTGTGCCATATAAACAGATATCTTCTTATCAACCTGTTGTTCACATTTATGGTATTCTATAGAACTTCTAATAGGGCAGTTTTTAGAACACATGCTGTCCCCCCAACACACACACACCCACTCACATGAATGAACAATGTATCTGTACATATACAAGCGAACACACCAGCATTTATTTCCTGAAAGTGGAAATCCTCCTCACTATCTGTCAGTCTGTGTCAGTTTCTTTGTTGTCTGTGTTTCCCTGGTGTGTTCACAGTGTCCCATGTAAACCCAAAGCTCTTGTCCCTGAATGACGACTTCCACGGGGGCCCTGTCTATTGGGGTGACGCACAGAACCCTCTTTCTCCACACACATCCTTGTCTCCCTACACTTCTCAGAGAGGTCGCCCCCTCCCAGCTGAGGACTCCCCAATTGTGCCCCTCCCCAAGCAGAAGCCCAATTTCCCGCCTTGCCCGGAAGTGTTTCCTCTGAGGTCTTGCAGAGAACAGGAGCTCTCGCTAGGGGTTGCTGAATCCTGGTCACACTTTATGGAAGCCGTGGCCAATCTCAGAGGCCCGCTCTCCAGGGCCCTTCCTTCTCTTTTCCTCACTTGAAAGCCTAGGACCCCACACCCATCAGCTCTGCCTGCGGGAGTTTTCCAGGCTGTTGGGGTCTTCTCTGCCTCTCTTCATCAGCCCCATCATCTCCTCTCCCACCCAGATGCTAATTAATGCACATCCTATTTGTGTTTCACATTTGCAGTAAAAGTTGGCATTTCAGCTCTGGATCTAAAAAAATCATTTCTTTACATACACGAAAAGGCAGACTCTTAGCAAAACAGCCACCACAGCACCAGCGCCCCCACCACACCTTCCCAACAACAGCTTCCGATGCTGCTGCTGTGACTTGACTTGACCTGGAGGCCCCTAGGGGGACGATTGCCCGTCTGTTCCCCACCTTGAGTGAGAGGGCCTCTCCTGTCACCCCCTGCACTCATCCTCTTGGGGTTCCCCTGCAGAGGGAGTTTGCTCAGGCTCTACTCTGGGGAGGCAGAGGCTCTGGAAGGAGGAGTTCTCTGCAGGGCCCGGTGGTGCAAGACCCGGGCTTGAAGTGCAGGGCCCGCAGCTGTGAGAAAGTGGGAGTGGGTTGTGGTGGTGGTGTGGTGGCAGTGGCCAGCACTTCTCTCACTTGGGGATGACTGATTCCAAGAATGGGCTGGCTGGGAAGCTGCCGCGATGCAGAGCAGACACCTAGGAGCAGGTGCACAACTTCTTCCCTGGAGCAGTTTGTTGGCTCCACTATCCAGGCTGGTGTGTGATGTGGGAGAAAGGAAGGAACAGAGATGGCTTCGTTGAGTTTGACTGAAAAGTGGAGGATGAACTAAATGTCACTCCAATGTGCTTTTTGTTAAACAACCAAAGTCAGCCTACTGATTGGTTTAGCAGTGTTGGCCCACTGCTGGGGTTCCCTGGGCAGTGTCACGAGTGGTAGGATTTAAGGCCAGAAACCTCTATTTTATTTAATAGATGCTCTCCAGTTGCTGAACAGTAAAGAACATTTCTGTAAAGAAAACTGTGCTTTGTTTTATTTTTAACAGACAGGAAAATGGTATATTTTTATGGGATACCATGTGATGCTTGGTACATGAATACAATGTTACCTAAATCAGGGTAAACATATCTAGTTCCACAAATGTATATCCTTTCTTTATGGTGAAGCTTTATGGTGAAGATATTAAAATCTTTTCTTCCAGTTTAAAAAAAATCAGTACATTATTTTTACCCATAGTAAGTTACAGCTAGACAGGAGTAAGAAGTTCTAGTGCGATTGTTTTTAAACTTAGGTCAAATCCTGGGGCCAGTGGTGGTCGAGGTGCCTTTTTCTGAGAATGTCTCCCTTAATGGAATGAGAAGGGAACTCAGCTTGAGTCACGTTTGTCAATGAAGAGTGAATTTATGAGACAGCTAAAATAGACACCAGACACCATAACCACACCCACAAGGAAAAGCCAGGGAAGTTAGTCCTGAGATTTTACCCTGGCAGAATGGGAAGGGGGCGCCCCTAGTTGTATCTCATCTCTGTTAGCAAGGCAATGACAAGTGTTTATCACTCACATCCCTTGGGCAAGCAGAGAATTAGGCCCTGAGAGTACAGAGATGAATGATTGACGAGGCCTGTCTTCTGGGGGTGCATAGGTCATCCAGGTAAACCAAGTCAGGTGTCGGTTTGAACTGAGTGACACAAAGTGGATGACAGTGGTGTTGGCATTGTGGGCTTAATTGTGCCCATCACTGTTAACTGACATCCTGGGATCACAGAATGCTGTAACACTAAGGGGCATCGCGATCCTTTAGCACATTGAGATAAAATGAAATGATGGCTATGGTTTTTCATATACTGCCAACATCTAAACAGATATTAATATGATTTGGTCCAAGCCTGCCTGGGTGTAGGAGGGAGACCAACCCAAAGTAAAATGATCGCTCATGGTCTTACAGCTACGTGGCTACAAAGTCGGTGCAACTTTTCCTTTTGTTGATTAGTATACATAGTATTTTAATTTTCCAATTGTTAAGTGACAGAAGTTATGAGAGAGAAATGCATTGAGGAAATACTGAAAAGCAATTCTGTTCTCTATAGCTAAGGTGTAATTAAAATAGCCTACAAGCTAAACAAAAACAAAGCTGTTATAAGGAAGCACTTAAATAATAATTAATTACGTGTCTAATTACCTGAAGCCTTAGCCGCATTTGATAGGGTATCTGTGGTAGGCAGAGCACGTGTGAACGCCCCCTAGGACTGCCCCGCCCCAGTTCCCACAGGTGTCTGTCTTGCTGCTCTTTTCCAGCATGATTTAGGGGAAGCTCTAGCATCCTGTGGAATCCCAGAGAATATAATGAAAGTTCTGTTTATAAATCCTTTATTGACGTCCCGTGAATGATTACAGTGCTGTGTGCCCGGGCGCTGCTGCCCCCTCTAATAGCTCGTTAGGACGTTCCTTAGAAAAGACATTAGTGGCAATTTGTCAACAGTCTCTGGAAACCTAGCGACAAGGTATTTACTTTCGACATTGCAATGGTGCAGGCGGCTGCTAGGTCTCTCCCGCAGGTGAGGCTGCTTCCCAGCTCAGCCACCAAAGGGTGGGTCACAGGGCCAGCGAGGACAACTGCAGTGCCCCTGAGCAGCCCGGTGACTTCAGCTTGAGAAGCTACGTGGGGTTTCTTTGGTGTCCTTCAAAAGAACAGCAGTTCTTCCAAATAGGTGAATTTCTTCGTCCAAAGAAGGGTGTGCAATTAGCCTGTCATCACACTGGGTGCCCAGGAGGGCAATTTGGGGTCACTTGGTTCTTCTTTGCCAATGTAGGAGGTGAGAGGATAGGGAGTCAGTGTGTAGCATCTGAAGGTGTGAATTCATTGTAAGTTTCCCCTGGCTTTATGACTTCCACAGCTCTCTCGCTGAATGAGCTCATTGAATCCCCTCCTCATCGCCATTCTGCAAGGTAAAACTACACTGCTCTCCTGGCCCCGAAGCAGAAGTGGGGGACTGGGAGGTTCAATATGCCCAGCATGCTCCTGTCTGCTCCCTGGTGCTGTGTATCGGACACACCGGGAGCTGGTGCTAGGCTGGGCTTTCCCCTCCTGCTATGTTCAACAGCATGTTTGTTTCTTGATGAGGACTTCCTCTCACCACACGGTAGGTCAGTTGACCATCTGCTGTTTCCCAGATGCACGAGCAGGGAGCCAGATCAGAAGCGGAGCAGCCAGGACTCGAACCTGCACTTCCGTATGGGACGAGAGCATCCCAAGGGAAGGCTTGACTCGCTGTGCCATAGCGCCCATCCCAGCTCCGGTTTTCTGACTAGAGGCTCAAGGAGGTTGTGTGACGGAGCCAAGTTACATGGGTTGTGGCCACAGGAGCTGGGGATGTACCTCAGGTCTCGAGAACGAGGGACCTTCCTGCTCTTCCCCAGCTGCCCTTCCAGCTGCAGAGCAAGGCCGTTGCTATCTACGTTTTTAAAAGTCGGAAAGGCACAACCCACCGATTTCACACATGGTTAAAGCGATGACATCTCAGTTGAGGTCTCTCTGTTTGGGGGTGTTTAAAAAAATGTGCATTTGGTAGCATTATTGTGCTGTCCTGATGAATCTGACTAAAGGCAGCAAGCGTTGGGGAAGGCTTGTCTTGTGCAAATTCGGCATGATCACCAATGCCCATTTCCCCTTATTCCTTGGAAACAGAGTCTAGCTGTCACTGAGGACAATCTTTCCCATTTTCCCCTGCACCTAGGCAGAGGCATATGAATGCCCTCGGGGATGCTCTTTAAAAGCCCGTTTTGGCCAGCGCCGCGGCTCACTAGCCTAATCCTCCGCCTGCGGTGCCGGCACGCCAGCTTATAGTCCCGGTTGGGGCACCAGTTCTGTCCTGGTTGCTCCTCTTCCAGTCCAGCTCTCTGCTGTGGCCTGGGAAGACAGTGGAGGATGACCCAAGTCCTTGGGCCCCTGCACCCGCACAGGAGACTAGGAGGAAGCACTTAGCTCCTGGCTTCGGATCAATGCAGTGCGCCAGCTGTAGCGGCCATTTGGGGAGTGAACCAACGGAAAAAGGAAGA
The DNA here is from genome assembly GCA_949820135.1 of Sylvilagus floridanus. Classification (NCBI taxonomy): domain Eukaryota; kingdom Metazoa; phylum Chordata; class Mammalia; order Lagomorpha; family Leporidae; genus Sylvilagus; species Sylvilagus floridanus. Next base: position 10,076,020 of record OX463244.1, on the reverse strand, counting down.
CCTTTCTCTCTGTCTCTCTCTCTGTCTAACTCTGCCTGTCCGAAAAAAAAAAAAAAAAAAAGTTTTGTTCTGGCCTGCCCTGAGACTGGAACGTGGACATGTGGGGCTTTAGTAGCCACACTGGGCCATTAGACATCTGTTGACTGGAAGCCAAGTGTTAGTGATAGGAAAGAATAAGGAGCCTAGATCCCTGATGACACAATGGCGCTGACAGATAAGTCTTGGGCTATTTACATCAGAAATTACCATGGGGGAAAATAAATTTTTATCTTGTTTAAGCTGCTACTTTCTTCTGATGTCTGAATGCAATTTCCAAATTGTAGAGGCATAGGGAAGCTGAAGAAGATACATCTATTGATCTCCAGGAAAGAGAAATTCACAATTGATTGAAATATGATCTGACATGATATGATCTAATAGGAACAGAAAGTAATGGAAATATCCCGGAGAAGGAAGAACTGAATTCTGCCAACAGGAGAATTCCACGAGGCCACTTGGATGAACGGACGGAGATAAATGTTGGAAGAGTGCAGTCAGTCAGCAAAAGCTGGAGACCAGGAAGTTGAGTTTAAGTAACAGTGGGTTTGCTGCAACCGACAGCAGTCGTGTTTCTGAAATGATTTTCTTGAAGTTTCAGCAATGCATTGACCATCGGGCCTTGTACTGTGGCCTCAGATCCAAACCAAAGAAGCGAACTGGTGTGTGTCATGTGGAATGGGATCCGTGGACATGAGCAAGTCGCTTTCTTTCCATGTAGCACTTATGGTGACATCTAAGCTATAGAAAGAGTGGTACCCCTTTATGCATTTGGCGCTGATTGGGAAGAGATGGCTTTTTTATATTTCGTTTACATTTTCTAGGCTTGGGTTAAAACACTGTCTTCGATTGAGGTACTAGGAGAAGAGAGGGGAAATATTTGCTGGGGGTTCCTCTGGGGGGGCCTTATAACCTGCTGTCTGTGGTGACTGGTGGCTTCGCTGCATGGATCGCACGTAAGCTGAGCCTGAGCGGAGGGGGCAGAGGAGCAGGCAGCAGGGGGATGAAGCAACAGGGCCAACCCTGGAAGCCACTGGAACCTGGGGAGATTCAGGAGCTGATGGCCAGACGCAGCCTTCGCTCAGCCTCCCTGAGAGCTAGACCGGTACCAACGGACTGCACTGTGGCCAATGACCCAATCCCTTCCTTGCTGAGACCTCCCAAGTGCCTGCGAGGACATGCAGCCCTTTCTCTCCCCACTCTGGTGACCCTGGCTCTCCTCTTCCAGATTGCCTGGCTGTGACATGGAAGCAGCTGGGGCCCTGCGTGACTACCCGGAGGGCACTCTGGCAGAGGAGTTACCCACAGAGTGTTGGTCTTCTTGGTTGCATGATGACAATGTTACATGGGGCTTGTTTGTCATGGCAGCTGGAATTGAGTACTCTACTTCTGACTTTACTCCATGGCAAATACATCATTTTTTGGTGCTTTGTAGCACATGTGAGAGGAGGTGTACCTTTGACTAAGGCACATGGGGTTCAGAGTTGGCTCCCAGGTGAGTCTGGGCAAGTCGCCACCTCTTCAGTCCCAGATTTTTATCTGTGAGATGGGAATAATGATTCTATTTCCTTCCTAGGCAGTGTTTTTCCGACGTACGCTCACACAGACCACCTGCTCAGAGAGACCCATGGTACTGTCAGGTTGAAGCTCGGAGGGCGCCCACCAGAAGCTAACGGACCCACATTTTCACAGGGTGAAGGGAGGCTTGGGTGTCTCTGTGCCTAATAAGCTCCCCCGTGACTCTTGGGCTTACTGGGGTTTGAGCAAGATCATGCTAGCAAGGCTTGGGAGCCTTTGTTCTGCCAAAGGCCGTCTGGACATTTGTAACATCACTCGCCGGCCACACAAAATCATCAGCTTAAAAACGAGCCTGCTATGGACTGGTTGAATTGCCAGTCCAGCATGGTTGCCTTGGCAGGGCCAGGCTGAATGGCTTTGAGGGTCTTCTCCAGGCCCCAGACTGGATGTTCCCCATGCCTATAGAGGTTGTGAGGATCCCGCGTGACGCTAGGGACAAAGTACTTAACACCATATCTGGCTCAGGGTAAGTGCTCAAGAAGTGTGGGCAATTATTTTCATCATTTGGGTCTCATGTAGACTGTAATTTACTCAACAGCACTGGGAAAGCACACGGAGGGTAAAAAGCGAGGTGGCCCGGGCCCGTCACTCTGCCCTCATGGGGAGCCAGGAGGGCCGACACTCTGAATGTAACCCGATGTGACTGACATGCAAATTGCTGTGCTGTGTTGCGTATTCAGCAACAAAATCACAACTCGAAAACCGATGAGGGAGCAGGTCACACTCCCAGCAGCAAAGTCCCCGAAGACCCCCAGGCTCTGCGGAGGTGAACTGCTCCGTGCTGATGGAAATGCGTTAATGAGCATATACAAATGTGGCTGCATGGTGACCAGCATGCCTGAAGCTCTGTTGAAAAATTATTGACAGCTATATTGCTTAGTCCTGTAGTGGTTAGGAAATGAAATGCCTTTCTCTAATCAAGTAATTGAATTAAGGAGCTACTGGGAACATGCGGGTGCTTTTCCGGAATAGGCAAGAAGTCAGCTCTGCTCCAACCAGGTTAACTGTCAAGAGGAGTTTGCCTCAAATTTCTTTTAGTTCAACTAGCATAGTTTTTCCCTGTATCCGTATGCGAGCAAAAGTCTCAACAAAAAGTCTACTAGCAGTCGAAACAAAGCAGCATGTTTGTAAGATCCTGCCTATTTCCGAAATGAACTTCTGAAAAACGTGTGTTTTTGCTTTTCCTTTTTGGGGGGGCCGGCTGGGGATGTGGGTTTGGATGCTGTGTTGAGCCCCAGAAGGAGCAAGAGCAGAGGCGGTGTGGGCAGGGGCCCTGACCCCCCACCCGGCAGATGGGTGGGCCCAGCCTCCACGGCGGGGAGACTCCTCGGGCGTCCTGCTACTCTCCACGCAGAGAGACATTTTCTAGTTAGCATGAGTTGCAAGGGCCAAGAGTTTTCCTGAAAACAGCAAGTGAAGAGAGTTGAGCTGGAGGGGAAACGGTGCACACACAGACAGCAAGAGGATAGAGATGTGTTGGTTTCTGTTGCCATGGGTATGGCGGAGCCTCAATGCTGTGGATCTTTCATGTCTGCACCCTCGTGAAGACACAGCCGCTAAATAAAACACTGGCGGCCCGTTTTGTCTGCACCGTTCTGTCTACACTGTAGGTTCTTAGCTGTATTTTTTTTTTTAAATCATCATCCAGTTGTCCAATGTGTGAGTATTTTGGTTGTTTTAAAGATTTTGTTTTTCTGAAACAGAGAGAGCAAGAGATGGATAAAAGGGGGGAGAGAGAGAGAGACATGCTCTCATTTACTGGTTCACGCCCCATTCATTGGCTCACTCCCCAAATGCCCATAATGGCTGAGCCTGGACGCCAGCAACTTGATGCCGTATCCTGTGTGGGTGGCGGGGACTCCACCACGTGAGCCATCACCTGCTGCTATCTGGAGTCAGGGGGTGGGGGGACGGGAAGCGGGTCTCACACACAAGCACTGTTGTAAGGAACGTGGCATCCTGTATTCTACTTAGTTACCCGCTAGGCCAAACCCACCCGCCCGCGTGTTCTCTTTACGCTGTGTCTGGGCACCAGGCTGCGAGTGTTTGTGCTCGAACCGGGATGGGTGTGCACCTCACTTCCAGGCTGTGGTCCAAGGCCCCCAGCTGCTGAGCGAAGTGGATTTGAGGTGCTAGAACTCTTGGCCCTGTTTCTGCTCATTCCCCCTCTATCTTTTCCCACGCCCACATCCCCGGTCATACTCAGGATTCAATGTTCCAGCAGCTAGCTCAGTCCTTCAAGCTCACACAGTTGCCATTTGTGGGGTCAACAACTTCTCCTTGGCCTTGGATGGGCCCATCAGGCTTGCTGTGACAAGACCACGGCTCCCGGACACAGCGTGTCCCCTGCCGCAGCCCCTGGGAATGGAAGGAGCCTGAGCCATACCGGGGAAAGGTGGGTGAGAAAGGGGTCCCTGAGCTTGGCGACATTGCACCTGCTCTATCTGCTGTCCAGACTGTCTCCTGGGTGCTACACGATGCCCAGCTGCCACACAGGCAGAGAAACGCTGAGTTGCCCGACGTCGTGTGACAAGTGCTTGCTAGTAGCTGCCATCTGCTTTGAAAACAGAGAGCATTATGGGGTACTCAGTACGATAATTATCAATGATAAAGCTTCCCACAACTCCCTGGATGACCGGGCAGGAAACAGGAATGCTTGTGACAGGAATGGGGAGCAGGCTGGCTGGGGAGCTGGGGACAGGCCCAGGCCCGGGGGTCCCTCATCTGTGGAAAGTGAGGGTTTCCTTGAGCTGAGGCATTCCGGGGTGGAGAGTGTGAGAATGGGATTCTGGGACGAGGGCAGAATAGGGCAAGGGGACGTGGTACCCTCAGTGGGCCTTCTTCCCCCTCTCTCTAAGGGAGAACCAGTTTCAGACATGAGGCACAGACACATTTCTTGTGCAAGGAAACCCTCCGTGAGAAGTGGGCTTTTTGAGGCTGGATCTTGGTTTATGAAGGTTAAGGCAAAGGGCGTAGGCTGGGTGGCCCCGGCGCAGATCTACGCACTGTGGAACTTTCTACTCCCCAGGCACAGACGTGCATGGCTGCAGGTGGCGAGAGTGGTGAAGCATTGGCGAACACAGGAGCAAGTGAGTCAGTCGCCCCACAGTCCCCACTGTCCCTCCTCACGGTTGTCACTGTTCTGACAACCTTGGAGGGCGTGGCTGTGCACATACATTTGAATATGGGTTCTGTACTTTGCCAGTCAAAATGTGTGCCTGCCCTGCTGGCCGCCAAGCGAGCAAACAGAGGGCAGGCTCCTGCAGTGATGCCGACACCTTGGTGTCTCCAAAAGCACCCAAGGGGTTCTCGGGAGCAGTCAAGCCTGAGAACCCTGGCTATGGAGCCTCTCAGTCTGCAGGTCAGACTGTGGTCCCCTTGAGGGCAGGGCCGTGAGTCAATAGAGTTCGTGATCCAGGTCAGGCCACCAGGGTCAGGTGAAAGGAACAGCTGATAAGTGCCAGGGTATGGAGCAGCCCACTCCTTGGCTTCCAAAGTCCACTCCTGGCTTTCCTGGGCCCCAGGGCACTGCTCTGCCTTTATAAAAGCTCAGCTGGGCCACATGGAAAATGACACCATCCCCCACAGCCCTCCATTACAGAGAGGGTTTCCGGGACAGCGATGGCAGTGCCCTGAGATCAGGGGAGTTGCTGCTTGAGGATGGAAAACCCCGGCTGGGAGCGCAGTGTGTCTTGCTGCAGCTCGCCCAGCTCAGCCACCCACTGGCTCGGCATCGGAGCTTCCGTGGGCTGTGGCACTCACAGGTCTCAGGATCTCTCCTTCCATTCGCTATGATGCCAGGATCCTCCCTCAACCGTGGGAGGAACACAGGCCTGAAACGAGGGAAACTGGCAGCCCACATAGCTTCTCTCCCCTGGATGATGTGCTTTGAGAGCCCTGGACCACCCTCGGGAAGCCCCAGCTCAGGGCAGATCTGAAGGCCAGACAAGACTGGGCTTTGACAGCCAATCAGAGGGGCGTTATTTAGCACAGCTGTTTCTGTCATGATGCTCGAACACACGAGTGATGGAGACCAGATTCCTCGGGAAGGGAGGCTGGGCAGCACCTGGGCTGCCCTAGACTGGCAGCCGTGAGGGACACTGGGCTTGTACCCCAGAGCAGCACTCGATGGCCTGGATATCCTAGGTGCAGGATTTCCTCCATTTCAAATACATAAAGCTTATTTACATAGAAGGAAGTCGGGCTGCCACCAGCCAGCCATTTATCTATCCATCCACCCATCCATCTGTCCATGCAGGATCTTCTCCTAGCCTTACACAGCTGACCACAGGGTAATGACCACCCAGTGGATAAGGGCCGATGGAGGGAACAGAGAAGACTCAACCATCCTAACTGTGTGACCTGGAGCTGCCATTCTAGGGACTGTAGCATTCATACCACCCAAGCTGCTTCCTTGGGAAGCTACAAGTAGTGCACAAGGTTGTGTGCTTCCAGGTGCTTAAAGGGATTTTAGTACTAAGTGAGGATGGCAGCTACCCCCATGCGTGTTCCTTAGAGCCGGGGTTGAAGAAACAAAAGGTGATGTAGGAGGTGGTGGGAAATCAGCCCTTGGGGTCTCAGAGGGGAGCCAGGAGTAGGGAAAAGTAAGCAGATGGAAGGGAAGTAGGAAGAGAAGATTCTGGTTTCTGGGCCTCTCTCCACCACACACCAGCGTTGGGATTAGCTGACTTATTTCCCTCTTGGAGCCCCAACATTGAATACAGAGTGTCTAAGCTCTCTCGTGGCTTGCGCTGGGGGCAGGATGGCAGGATGGAGCGACATCCGTGTACCCACACACATGCACTCTTACACATATGCACACAGGTGCAGGCTGGCACACACCCACACTCACATATGCATATGCATACAGAACACTCCCATATGTACACAGCACCCAAACATACATGCTCATGCAAGGACACACGCACCATCCTTCACATGCATTCTCACAGATACACGCACACTTCTACATACGTGCAGTCATATGCTAACACATGTGTGCATGTCTAGTCCCCCACATATGCACCCTGTCATACATGCTCAGTCGCACACACCCCCACGGGGCCCTTCTCTCCTACACAGGAATACACACAGGCACACGGCTCTCCGTGCCCAATATTCCACACTTCATTTCCAAATTTTCAGAAAGCAGTAACAGACCAGTCAGGAAATGAAAATAAAAATCATCTGGAGAGCTTTTATACGATCCTGATGATCTTGCAGCCCTGGTCTCACTCCTTTTTCCACTGAGTAAGTCCAGAGCCTTCCGTCTTTATAGAGGCACCTCTTCCAGGGGAACAAAGCCTCAGGAGGCGAGAGCCCGAGGGGAGAAATTTATAACAAAAGAAACTGCAAGAAAAAGGGGAAAAAAGTCCTTTTCCCCTCTTCCACCGGGAAAAGAATAAAAGATGTTTGCAATGTTCCTTCCCCACATTTGTATAAAGAACTGCGTGTTCTTGTTTACTTTCTGTGGAGGTCCCGTTCCCTCCTAGGATTCCTGGTGGTCACACTCACCCGTGATGGGTGCTTCAGATGCAAATCTGAGAGCCCCGTGTGCAGGCAGCAGGGCGGGCAATTCCAGGATGGAGGCTGGGGCTCTCTGCACTGAGGGCACTTCCGGGCATCTCTCCCCTTGTTCCTGGAGCTCCCTGACCTGGCCCCCCAGAGCTGCAGAGGGCTCGCTGGGCGGCAGCACCTGTGTGGCCCCTGGGTCAGGGCGGGGCAAGACACACGGAAAGGGAGTGTCGGGGTCCGGGACTCCCACCCCCCAAGCCCAAGCACCAGGACAGGGATGGATTGCCATGGGCCCGCCATGTTCCCTTGCCTGATGGATTGCCCCCCCCCCCCCCCCCCCCGGCAGCTTTGCTGTCTTCAGAGAGAGGCAGAGTGTAAGGCCATGACCTTCAGCTGGAAAGTGCTTTCAGTTTCCTGTCTTCTGCAGAGCCCCGTTTCACAGATTGGCAAACTGAGGCTCAGAGGGCTTCCTCTGTCCAAGGTCTCATGGCAAGCAAGTAGAAGGCTTCAACGTGAATTTACAACATTTAAGCTCAAATCCAGTGCTTGTAGCCTTGTTTCATGAAGAATAAAGCCTTGTAATAATCATAGAAACAAAAAAGCTAACATTTTAAGGTTCTGACCAAGTGGCTGGCACCATTTTATTTAATCCTTTTAATCACAAGAGGTGCACACTTTTATAAGGAGATTCTTAAAAAAGTAGGCATGCAGGGCCGACGCTGTGGTGCAGCAGGTTAACGCCCTGGCCTGAAGCACTGGCATCCCAGATGGGCACCGGTTCAAGACCTGGCTGCTCCACTTCTCATCCAGCTCTCTGCTATGGCCTGGGAAAGCAGTGGAAGATGGCCCAAGTCCTTGGGCCCCTGCACCCACGTGGGAGACCCAGAGGAATCTCCTGGTTCCTGGCTTCAGATCGGCACAGCTCTGACTGTTGTGGCCAGTTGGGGAGTGAACCAGCGGATGGAAGACCTCTCTCTCTCTCTCTCTCTCTCTCTCTCTCTCTCTGCCTCTCCTCTCTCTGTGTAACTCCGACTTTCAAATAAATAAATTTTTTTTAAAGAAAAAAAAAACCAGCTTCCATCTACTTTTAAAAAAATAAATAAAAAAGTAGGCATGCATTTCAATTTTTTTTTGTGCCCCAATAAACTGAAATTCCATTTCCACTGACTTTTTGAAGTTCCCAATCAGCCAGTAAGGAAATCAAGCCCTAGAGAGTTAGCAGATTTGCAGGAAGCCACGCGCCCAGTGGAGGCAGAGGGTGCGTGCTCTGGTGTAACTCTCCAAGGCCTGGCTCTCTGCCCTTCCTGACGGAGCGCCATGTGCAGTACCACGCAGATTTTCCCAGTCCTGGAGACCCATGGGGACTCTGGTGCCCCAGTCAATGCCAACTCCCTTTCTCCCCAGGGATCAGATGAGCGCTCCCTTTGGGGCTTGCTGCAGATGGAAATTAACGTCAACAGTTCTTCTACTCATCTTTGCTTTTCTCACTGAAATCGCCACTAGGATTGCACGCTATTCAAGAATTGGGGTGAAATGCAGTTTCTGAACTCACTTGCACCCAAGGGAGGCTGCAAATCAGACAGCTGCAGTTCCTGGGAAGTGTCTTAAGCACGGGGGATGTGGTGGAGTGAGGAGGGGATACGAGCCCGAGAAAAAGGCACATAAAAAAGAAAAAAAACAATCATTCGGGGACCAGTGTTGTGTGCAGCGAGTTAAGCTGCCACTTGGGAAGCCTGTGTTCCATGTCAGAGCACCGGTTTGAGTCCTGTCTACTCTACCTTCAATCCAGGTTCCTATTAGCAGGTCTAGGAAGGCAGTGGAAGATGGTCCAAATTCTTGAGTTCCTATCCCCTTCCCCTCCATGGGAGACCTGGATGGAGTTCTAGGCTCCTGGCTTCAGAATGGCACACCTCTCTCTGTTGAGGCCATTTGAGGAGTGAACCAGTGGATGGAAGATCTCTCTCTCCATCACTCTTTAAAATCAATATTTCAAAAGTATTCAATTTCTTTAGTTATTAGAAAGAAATCTTAAGGATGCCATCAGATCAACTTTGCACACAACCGTGTCTTGTTTTCTCCATGGAGCTTTTGATTGGACTGATGGACCCCTCCCACCAGGCCACTAAGCCTGTGAAAGTCACCATCAGTCCCAGGGAACACACCAGCACTGGCTGGGAAGCCTGGATTCCACTCAGAAGCTCTACAACACGGAGGCCTGGGGTGTCGCAAACCAGCCCTTTGTAGGCGTGATGGGGTGCTCATGTCACTTCTGGTGTTGGCTTGAAAAGGCCTGATTCAGCATTTTAATGACCAAAGGGGTTTCCACCAGCCTAATAATGAGAAGTGACAGGGTCCTCTGAAATGCAACAATGAGGCATGAGAGACAGCAACAGTCAGGGTGACTGGCACTAGTCCTGGGGTCTTCTGAGTCCCCTCCCCCCATGCACAGTCCAAAAGTTTTGACTGAAGGACCACAGGAGAAGAGTGACGAAGTCAAGCTGTGCTCTCAGGTCGATGGCCTCTGGTTTCCAAGGCAGCTTCCCTCAAAGAGGGCTGCCACTCATGGTGTCACATAGTCACCAATTTCAGAGAAACGTCTTCCTCTCTATGTAGATCAAAGGGAGTTTTGAGGCCTTCTGAACACAGGTGGGAAGGCTGAGCCACCTGGAAGGGCAGTGGGCACCTCCCCACCCCCTACTGACCCTTGCCCCGGCACTTTGAAGTCTGGCAACAATGATTACCGACATTTCTGGACTGCTGCGTTCCCCCACTCCCCACCCCAAGTCCTACACCGGGATCCAGCTCTCCATAGCTTCTCAAGGGCAGAACGTCCCCAGGGGGCAGGATGCACAACTGCTTAGATCTCAGCCCGTGTCTCTGGATAAGTGAGCTGGTCCCAGGGTCTTGGGGGGGTTCTGCAGCGGGCCTGTTGTTTTTGCTCGGTGATGTCTCCGAGCAAGGCATCTATCTACAGGGTTGCTTAGACCTGCAAAGCATTGTGGGATAATCAGAGAGAATGCTGGGAGACTTGAGACAGCTTCTGAAGCTTGTGAATGTGGGACAGGACCCTCTTAAAGCAGTGACTTGGGGAGGTCGCCAGAGAAGGAGGGGGCTTTGCTACCCTCTGTGAGCCTTAGCCTTCTGGTCTCACAGAGCTCAGCTCTTCCCTAAACTCCCCAGCTCCTTGTCTTCCTCTGCAAGGTTGAGACTGTCTAAGCCCTACTGCTGTGTGGTGTGTTGACTGCAGATCAGGGGAGCGACAGCAAGAAACTCCTTGCTCCCAGGAGTTTCTGGAACATTCTAATACTTCCAGAACATTCCAACACTGCATTGGGATGTCCACGAAGCATCTACCGCAGCAGGCTGGTAGCCTGACTTGTGGAAAACTTCAGTGATTCACCTGAGGGTGAGTCAGTGCCCTTTGTGATTTGCAAAAGTACTGCTCGCTGAACGTTTTGTCATTGCTGAACTCCATACTCTTCCTAGCCAGCGCTGCATTCGGGGGCTTTGGGAAGCCACGTTTGGGTTTACGTCCAGCTAAAACAATCCAGTAACCACACAGGCAATTCTGCAAGAGGCCTGGGTGGTGAAATCAAGAACAGAAAGTTCTCTCTCTCTCTTTAGCAATGCTGAGCAGAGAGCCCTAAGACAGGCTTTTCCTATTCTAGGCTCCTCTGTGTGAGGAGGAAGCTCCGTTTTCATTTATCTCTTACGTCCTTTGAAGTACAAGCCGCTGTCTGCCTAATGGCCCAACCCAGAGAGACTAGAGTGAATTCCTTTTACATTAAACAAATCCCAGTCTAAGAAGGCAGCAATATTTCTACACAAGTCAACCCGTGATGTTGGTGTTTGCCAGCTCATGACGGCTATCAGCTCTGTCGCTAATGGAGCACACGCCCAGTGAGTGGCAGGACGAGACCCCTGCTGGGTTTCCCAGTCGCAAGCCCCTCTCTCCTGTTAATCCCTTCTGCTCCCAGGGAGGTCTGTCCCCTGAAGGGGCCAAGAAAAAAAAAGTAGAGAAAGAAACCTGAGGAGGAGGGGCCAAGACAGGAAGAAAGGATGAAATACAGAGAAATGGCAAAAAGGAAATGAAAAGAACTTCACTGTTCAGTTTCTTCTCTTGCCTGACCCAATTATCAGATTTTGCATTTAAGTTTAAGACAGCAGATCAAACAGCAAGAGGCACTTTGTACTTCTGCCAGGAGACCATATGATGTCTCTCAGCCACTCTCCTGCAGGCCAGGCAGAGGGAGCCATGCCTCGGAGCTGGGCGTGCACATGGCGCGATGTGGAAAGATGCCGCGAAATCCATAAGTGACTGTGCTCCTGGATGGTGGCCAGGGTTTATGGCACTTTATCAGTTCACAGAGAAAAGACAAGGCATAAGCTCATTATAACGTTCCACAAATAAGTCAAAAGTGGGAGCTGAGCTGAAAGAAAGACGAAAGCCTGTGTCATGCTTACTTTGCAAATGGATCGTCCTGGGGGCTGTTTTAAGGGGATGCACGACTTTTTACAAGGTACAGATCTGATCTGAGCTGGGTATTTGACATGGCTTGCATTGGCCATGTGCTTTCTCCATCAGTGTGAAGGGCTGGATGGCAGACATTAATTCTTTTCGAGATAGATCCTGGCTTGCCTCCCGAGTGAGTTACTTTAAGAATGTACTTACGATGCATTGAGATTGTTGCTGGGGCTATGGCATTGCATGGGTTTTCATGCCTTCAGACAAGGCTTGAGTGCTAAGATGAAATAGATACTTTGGAGAGGTCACCTTTCACTTCCTGGGTTATGAAAGCATTGGGAACCCCTGACTTCCGCTACGAGGCTCGGGGTTTGCATGGAGATGGGGTGGGAAGATTCCTACTGTCTACAGTCACAGGTTCTCTTTTGTTAAGACTTATTTCTTTGAAAGGAGGAGAGAGAGAGAGAGAGAGAGAGAGAGAGAGAGAGAGCGCGCGCGCTAGCTTCCATCTGCTGGTTTGTTCCCCAAATGGATATAACAGCCAGCTTTGTGCCAGACTGAAGCCATGAGCTAGGAACTCCCTCCTGGTCTCCCAGATGGGGGGCAGGGGCCCGAATACTTGGGCCATCCATCCTCTGCTTCTTTTCCAGGCACATGGGCAGAGAGCTGGGTCAGAAGCAGAACAGCTAGGTCTGGAACCAGCACTGTGATAAGGAATCCAGCACTGCTGCTGAGCCGCAGTGCCGGACCCCACCCAAGGTTTTGGAAGCTCCATGGATGACCCTTAGCCCATTGATGGCAGTAGAATTAGAATGGCGCAGCAGCACTGACTTTTCACAATTAAATCAGCTCATAGTCTTTCCAGATGTTCTACAAAGTTTTGCTCTTTTCCTGGGAGAAGATAGATGTGGTGGAGCATGGACGTCGCTGCTGTACTCTGCCAGCGCGTGGCTGGGTGTTTTAAAATTGACCTCGAAGGCCATTCCTCCTCAGTGCCTGCTCTCCCACTTCCCTTTGCCCTGGAGGAGAGTCTCACTTCCTCCTTTGTACCTTTCATGAGCTCGTAAGTGGGTCAGAGTTCCTGTTAGGGTTCGCTGCAGCTCCTAATTTGTGCACCTTATTCTTTGTATCTGTGAACACCTTTAATCCTTACACTAGCTCGCTGAGGTAAGCACCATTATTGTACCCATTTTACAGACCATAATGGGCCCATAGCACACTGATGCAAAACCTGGGCATGTGTGGCAAGATGTTAAGAGTTGGTCAATCCGGGTGAAAGGTATAGAGCAGTTCTATGTATTCCTTTTGCAATTTTCCTGTGCATTCAAATTATGTCAAAAGGAAAAGAACAGGTCTCAGGAGTCAGACAACTCTGGATTTCAGTACCAGCTCAGTCACTCACTAACTGCTTATAGACCAAAGCTTTTGCATATATTATCACATTCAAGCTTCACAATCGTATAAGGTTCTGTAGTTATTATATATTTATCTCAATGGCACACCTGAGAAAATGGAAGTTCCAAGAGAGATTAAAAATACTCTAAAAAAATCTGCACTTATATATACTACATTGAGTTCACCTGCAGTTTGAACTGATCCAAAATTGTATTGATCACTTTTTTTTTATCTTCCAGGCACACTTAAAATTTTTGTTATTATTGCTTCCATTAATCTGTCATCCATCCATCCATCCTCCATCCTCAATCCCCTCTTCCTTCTTTCCTCCCTCCCTCCCTCCCCTCATTCCTTCCTTTCGTCCATCAGTCCACTTGTCCATCCATTCTCCCATCATCTGTTGTGTATGCATATGCCCCATGAATAAAGGCTGTCACAGGAGAGGCACATACTTTGTCTTAATTGAATTGCAGGGGGAGACGTATGCATAAACAGACCAGAAAGTAGGGTGCAGGTCAGTGAATGGGTGAGGGAGGAGGAGGTAAGCTCCAGTAGGGTGCAGGTCAGTGAATGGGTGAGGGAGGAGGAGGTAAACTCCAGCAGCCCAGTGGAGAGAGAAGTGCTTCTTCCACGGGGCCTTTGAATTGTGACAATCAAATCTCAAGCACCACATATGTTACAGAACAGACAGGACAGCATATTGTGTGGTTCACCAGCTCCTTGAAGGACCTTTGTGGCCAGATGAGCGAGGCAGGGCATTGTACTGATGTCTCCACTGGGAGAATGTTCCCTGGGATGATTTTAATGACTCTTTGCAGAGTTGTAACTGATCACTTAGAGACCATAATTTTCTAAAAATAGTTCAGAAGACTTCTTCTAAGCACATTAACAAGCCAATATTTAAGTTTATGTGACATATTTATATCCACTGCCTAGATCTTTCTGAGGTTGATTCCATTTATATGACACCTGGATAAACTCATTTTCACAAGAAAAACTGGAAATTTCACTACCTGCTGTTCTGACTTCCAGATGAAGCATAAACTATTGAACTCGAGAGCCCAACACTGACCCCTGGGGGCCTGGAATTAACACTTTCCACGGGCTGTTTCTGTTCCCATATCAATATTCTACAGCACAATATATTTTAATTCCCTGATAATTAAATAAATAGAATTTTTTACTAGGCTCTATGCCAAAGGACCATTGGCAGTGAAAATCGATCGTTTCTGTTGGTCCTTTCTGTCTATGTTTTTTTTTTCTTTATCTAAAGAAATTTATATTATGCATTGCCAGAAAAGCGAGTGAAAATAACCAAAAGCAAACCCACTTTCCTAAAAGGATGGACAAATGCAATTTTTGTTTTATGCTTGATGCAATGCGTCATCTATTACCATCACTAAAGGCATTTGCTAGTTGATTGACTTCTCTTGTGAATCCTACCATGAAATGAGACACTGGCTTTGATGGATCTCTTGTGTAAACCAGATATTTATGAGTTAGGTTTATTCATTGTAAACTACATACTATGATGGATAGGTGATGTCTGACTTCCTACTTAAGGGACGTGTGGTTTAGGATTTTCCTTTGATCAACACTGCAGAATGAGAGGAATCTCCCTTCCAGGTGGGGAGGACCAGTCTCTGTTACAGGCATGGTTTGCCACATCTCTTCTCACGTGAGAATCTGCTGTTATCCAGCCTCATGGGCAGGGCCCATAGGTCAAAGACGCTGACACTCCCTTTCCCCACTTTTCCCACAATACCTGTCCCTGGGCAGTATCATTCATCTATTGCTTTTACATTAGAGACTCCCAAACTCGTGTTTCTCTGGAATTCTAGACCTAAATTTCTGGAGAAATGAGAACCACACTGGGTACTTTGTAGGCTTCTCAGAACCAATATATCGCAGACCTAACCCACCACATGGAAGAATTCCTTAGTCCATTGGATGACATTGCATTGTAAGGGATCTTCCCCTTAGATCTGCCTGCTGGAGACTATCTCCTGCATGCATGTACATACAGACGGAGGAGGCAATGTGGGCATCTGTCCTTCACACCCCTCCACTCGCCAGAAGATTCCCCTGCCTTGTCATCTGTGCATCCAATGATAAAATGCTTGGTGTGTGGCTTGTCTCCCTTGCTATTGGATTTCCATGCTGAGGGCAGAGTTTAGTCTGTGCGTGGAGATGAATACAGGAAAATCAAATCCCTCAAGTTTACTGTCTTCTGGACCCAGATTGGACAAGTTGATAATCTCTCCAGGACCTGGATCCAGTGCGGTCACATGCGGGAAGGTTCTATGTGTGAATTTTACACCATCATACAGATATGAATTATTTTAGAAAGCTATTTGCTTTGATATAGCTTATTTTCAAAACTTTGCATCTATTGCTGTAACAGTGTTTTAGCTCCGAGCTCAGCCATTCCTCCATGTGTTTGCTATTGTATATGATGCTCCTATAGGGCCTCTTACAAATCGCAAGTAGTTTTTTAGGAGAGCCTCATTTGCCTCCCTGCGTGTCACAGAGAACTCAGCTCCAAGGGTCTTCATGTTACTGTATTCCCAAACGTCATCCTAACCAGGGAAGATGGCTTCTTTGAGCATTTTATCCTTTCTATGATGGCCAGCATAGCACACGAGTTACACCAAATCCACTTCAGATCTTCAGGGAGAAATCCACCCCTGGTCCCATGATCTTATCCAAGTAGCACTCCTCCTTCACGCACACCCTTTCTCTCCACATAATTCCTGATGAACTGGAGGCTTGACCTGGATTATCTTAAGAATCCCTGCAAACCTCCTCTTAGCCTCCACACATAGACGGAACAGCACTCAGGCACCTCCCACCTTTGTTTTTGACTCATTGCTGTATCTGTAGAAGCCAAGTGCAAAGAGATGAACTAATTGTGCAAGCGATCATCAAAAGGGTCATGGACATCGTGAACAAATTACACATGCACTTCAACATTGTTTTGCCTCAAAATAAACTTATCTTTTAAATTCCACATCCATGAACTTTTGAAAGTCCCGTATCTCTTGCTGACATCCCTCTTAGTTTTCAGTCACCTTAATCACCACATGAACAGGACTGCCCTGTACCTGGGCCTTCTGAGAGCAGAGCAAGGAGCAGTGCCTACACTGGCTGTACTGGGGACGCTGGGGAAGGCAGAGCCCACGTTAGCTACGCTTGCCCAGGCTCTGCCAAGGAACTCTTCTGAAAGTAGGGCAAGCTTTGCATGAAACCTCATTTTCAAACCGAAACCATGAATAAAAAAAGGTGGTTCAGTGTGGTTTTTACTCAAAACCAGGTGAAGCGCTGTGGTTCAGCCGAGTTTTGACTTGAAGCCAGAGAGAGTTCACTGTGCTGGGCTGGATCTTGTTTTACTTTTCATGTTCCATTTGGTTCTGTTTCCCCAAGCTGAAATCCGGGTTTTAGAGGGGGTGCAAAATGAATAAAGTGAGGTTGGCATGAAATCTGCTGCCGAGAAACACAGCCTCAGCTTTGTAAAGGCCACGCCACTCTCCCGGACTAGCCTGCTTCTGCTTTCTCACAAAACTTCTGGAAAGGACCTTCCTGCACTCAATAAATGGCTCCTGGAACTCTTTTTTAAAGGAACAGAATTATTAACACCACGCAAAAAATAGCAAAGGCTATTTGCCTCTTGTATGTTTTAACAGACCCATTAATGAATATGCTTGTGGGAGTCAGCCACTGAAACTTTTTGGGGGGGGGGATACTTGACGCAACAGATGATAAGGTTGCATTCTCCGAATTTCTGTGCTTTCAGCATCTGCTTTGAGCTAGATACTTTGTTAATTCTCACAATACTTTTCAGTACTCTACAGTTGGGGAAATGAGGTTCAGACCAACTGTATGAGTTGCTTGTATACTAACAAGAAGGCAAGCAAACGTAATATAGGTTGAGCGTCCTTCATCCAAAATGTTTGGGGCCAGAAGTGTTTCAGATTTGAGATTGTTCTTTTTTAGATTTTAAAGTACTTGTGCATTTATAATGAGATAGCTTAGAGCCGGGACCCCAAGCTTAAACTTATGCTTCATGCATGTATAACTTATTCACATAGATAGACTGAAGGTAGTTTTACATAATGATTTTAGTGCATCTGTGATTTGATCTTTCACATGAAATCACATGTGGAATTTTCCACTTGTGTCATCAAGTAGGTACTCCTCAAATTTTAGATGTTAGAACAATTTAGATGTCAGAGTTTTGGATTAGGGATGTTCAAACTGTATTAGTTAGTTCTAGCCTATAAGCGGTAGGGGAATATATTTCTCCCAGGTCTAATTTTTGGCTCTTTTCATTTGACCATGATTCCTAGAAGTCAGCCCAAAGTTCGACCCCCCAAGAGCATTCAACTTGGCAAAGAAGTCAAACTATATAGCTAGCACCATAACCCATAGTATTTCACGGAAGGTACTAAATGTCCTAAGAGTTGTCCAAATGGCAGGCTGGGTGAGTTTGGAGAAGAGGAGATACCCCTTCTGGTTTGGGAAGGAAGGGTTGGAGACTGTAGATTTTGAAAAAAAAAAAAAAATTGTGAAAACACTGACATTTAGGGCACCAAAGAGTAGCTGAGTGTGGAACTGGGCAGAAGGAAGGGATACTTCGTCTGGGAGGGCGGATAGTCCAGGTAAAAGCAGAGAAGGGGGAGGATTATCAGTCAGTGTGCGGATTTTGCGAAGGAGAGCTGAGGAAAGTGATTTGGAAAGTCAGGTTGGGATTAAGTTGTAGAAGTCTTGGCTTTTACGGCCAATGAGTTTATATTTTATCTGCTGAGAGAAGTCATTGAATATTTTTGAGTCTGAATTGAGAAAGTCAGGAAAAAAATACAGTCAAAAGCCAGGGATTTAATTCTGAAAATTCCTCCTCAAGTCTTATTGGAAACTCAGAAGATTAAAACACACACACACACACACACACACACACACAAATTGGACTTTTAAAAAAAATCATTGAGGAAATACCAATTTTCACACCATTCAAGTACAACAGTAAGATATACTTGAAATTACAGATTAGTACCAAGCTTTGGCTTGAAGTTTGAAGTTGGTATTTTATTAGCAAATATCTCACATGAATATCTTGCCAATGGCTTACTTATACAAACTGAAAAAAATTTTGAAATATATGAGCTCTTTCTTTCATAATCGCAATCCTCCCAGGGGAAACACAAATTAAGTTCTCTTTAATGAGAAAAAAGTCAAGCAGTGAGAATAAGATTGTGTCAGATTGAGCTATGCAGTGCCACAGGCAGTATGAAGTCTAAGGATTTCTCCTACCTTTTAGAACTAAGTTCATCCCCTTGGAGGCAAAATCTTCCCCACTGGGAATCCTTGACATGGCTTGCTTTGAATGCCATTTTGAGGAATACATGCAAGGTCTAATGTCTGATGAAGTATGTATTGCAGAAGAGATTAGATACATGCTCCAAGCAAAGAGGCTGACAATTAACAGAGATCACATCTTAAGAGACAGATGGAAAGAACAGAGCTATTGAGGAGAGAAATCTTGTTTAGGCATCATGGTTAGTTACATGCTGACTGATTATACTTCCTGCTGGCTATCAGTTCTTCCTGTAGATAACTTCTCTTTTACCATGCTTTCATCAAGGTTATGGCAATAGAAATGTCTAGAAAATGCCATACATAGATCCCACACGATATAAAATCAGAATGGATCCTCATACAAACAAACTACTTCTAAAGCCTTAGATTTACACTAATTTTTATTTCCTTTTATATGCAGGGAATGAGCCCTCCTTTAAGTGATAGCTATAAAAGTATTCATTTTAAGCAACCTGAGGAATATTGGAGAAATCTCAATTACTAAAATAAAACAATCAAACATTGATAATAAATTAGAGTGGTTGAGTATACGAAAATAGTGGGTTGTTTTGTCTTTTATTCTTTACTGGCTGGGACTATTGTGTAAAACTCTTCCATTTTTTGACTAAAAATTAGCCATTTCATCTTTAAAAAAGAAAACAAAGCATTGGAAAAGTAGGAGAGGTCTATTTGGTGTTGAATTCTCTGTTGGTCCCAAAGATCAATTGTTCATCACTTATAAGAATGGACATTTTGTGTCAAGGTAGTGATAATTGGTGAGAATATTATTATTTTTCCATGATCCCCCATTTACAGAGCATTAATTTCTTTCAAAAGCTGTTTAAAACATCCCTGGAATAATATCTTGGTTCATTGAACTTTGGCTATGGATTTAAGTACTAAGTAGATCAACAACCTTAAAAAATTTGAGTTTGGTCCAATCGTTCTTAGATACCATCATATTAGTCAAAATTTCAATTTGATTGTTCATCATGTTTAAACTATAACCTTCTACTTTGGCATAGAGAAAGGTTGAAATTCAACCCCAAAACATACCTTATGTTGTCATGACAACTCCTATACATGGCGGTCAGGTATTTGATCTGGTTGGATTATGCCTTACTTTACACATAGTTGCTTCTACAAAGACTTTTGGAGGCTGAAACACACTGGAGTGATTTGACCATAACCTGTATGTAGGAGAGGTCTGAAATCTATCTTTGACTCAACGTTGCCCTTATGTGACCTGTAGTATATAACAGATGTGACCGTTTGCCCATTTACTTCACTTTTCCTTTTGGATCCATGAGGGAAGGTGGAATGTGCCCAGTGCCTTCACTGAATCAAGTGATTTCTATGCAATGAGCAATCTTCTAGAAAATTCTACCACAAAGGCTTACTTTCCATTGGTGAGTATCATGATGTTCCTTCCAGGTTCGCTTCTTCTAGAACTCAAAAATAGGTAGTTCTGGTAGGATAAATGCATGGGAATGCTGTTTTATAAATGAAAAGGAAATATGCTTTCTTCCCTTTTTATTGTCTTTAAGTACATGACAACAAGTCCATTTCTGACTGTGATTATTTTTATTTTCCTAGGAGGAAAAATAGTGTCAAACTTAAAGATTCTATTTTTATTAGAATAATAAGATGTCACCGGGCAAACATTACTTTATTGGAAGAGTTTTGGGTGTTTTTTTTTTTTTTTCGTTCTTTTTTACTTGTCAACACAGATTCACATAGTTCATAGCTGTATTTCCTGGTTACAAAGCATGAACCTTTCCAACATTTCCTATTCATTTCTTAAGCCAGATCAGGGCAAGGAACAGCTGTAGAAGGTAATTAAGGGACACTCTGATGTTTTTGCCAGTTCTGCTGATCTGCTGTGGACTGTTTTATTATTTAAACCTCTGCTGCTTGAAGGATCATTTTTCTGCTTCCAATGCATGTTTTCCTAAGCCACCTGCATGCAGGAAGGAGTCTTTATGTGATCTTGGGGTCTCTCTTGCCAGAGTTCTCAGACCAAAATAACACCTTTGTCAACTGAGGGGCAGGCTGGCTCCTTATGTCTTTTAGGAGACAGATCATCACCCCTTGATTTGGGGAGAATAAAGATCCACTGAGGTTTCCATTTCTCCTCCAGACTCTGAGCTCTGGAGGCTCCAGCCCCTCGTGGAGAGACGGCAGGGCTCAAGGATGCTGCCTGCATCCCTGTGCCCTCCTTTTAGAAAAATACTTGTGACCCCCAGCCAGGGAATGAGAGAAAGATTCTTTCTGGGTTTGTGTCTGCTCTTCTGCTCCAGATTATATATGTGTGAAACTTCTTAAATCTTCCCTATAAGTTACAATCTTTATGGATAATACCTTTTTTGTTTGCTTAGGTTGGTAACTCAGAGGTCAATGCCAAGCATTCTCTATAACCGTAACCATCCAATATGTAGTAAGAAAGATCTTTTCAAGAGTGTTTTACCATGTGGTCTACAGAAGATTCATGTAGATGCATACATGGTTTGGAAGGACTTATGGTCTCATTCACTCAGACCTTGGCAAACATATGCTAACCTGAAAACAACCAGACTATTTGGTCAGTGTGAGGAGGTAGTGGTCAGTTTATGGTTGTCTTTGGTTTTGAACAGTCATTAATCTGTGTTATACCTGTTGCTCAATATTTTTATTATTTTCCCTGAAGACATACATATCATCTGGTAAGTCTATTTCACATCTGTTTTTAAGTATGTTTGGTGATACTTGAATGGTGTTTACAGTAATATAAAAATATCGACTTTGAAAAGTTGGGCTGAATTTGCACTAACAAGCTTTTTCTTTTCTTGGTCCAAAAGAAACAAAATACAGAGCAAAGGAGAGGACCGAGAATCAGAAGTGCTGATTCTTCAAAGCAGAGTGCAGTGGGTTGAACTCACCAACTCTAGAATTAGCTGTCTGGCTCTAAGCACAGATCTGCCCATGCTAGTGCCTGGCCTGGGGTAGGAGAAGTGTGTGAGGCAGAAGTGTAGCACCTACTCTGGGGGTTGCTGGAGGATTCAAACACTTAGGTGCATGCCTGGCTAGAGGATAAGGATTGGCTATCATTCCTTTGACCTTGGCTTTGTCACTAAGGAGCAGATACTTGAACCCCTTTAGGTCTCAGTCTTTTCATGTAAACAGTGGACTGAAGCCTTTTAGCCTTGTTGTTTCCCTTCTAAAAAAGGCATCTTGCAAACACCTAAGGAAAGTCACACAAAGGAATGTACCTTATAGTTTATCCACCAATGGAAGTTAGTGGACATAGGCCAGGCCAGTATAGTATGGTTGGCTGCCCTTACATAGTAGAGAATGGAGGATTCTGTCTGTGGAAATATGAGGAACTAGGTCTGTCAATTCAAGTTGAATGTTTTCTTAATTAATTTTTTTACTTATTTGAGAGCAAGAGAGAGAGAGAGAGAGAGAGAGAGAGAGAGGAAGAGAGGAAGAGAGCCCATCCTCTCATTTACAATAGCTAGGACTGGGCTAGAGCTAAAGCTGGGAGTTGGGAACTTGATCCAGGTCTCCTACATGGTGGCAGGAACCCAAGTACTTGACCTATTACCACTGCCTCCCAAGGTGTGCATTAGCAGGAAGCTGGAGTCAGGAGCTAGAGTTGGCTACCAAACCCAAGCACTCCAATGTGGGATGCAGTAGGCTACATGCCTACTCCCAAGGTGGTCTTTCAATAGCACCCAAATGAAATAACAGTTTCCAAATGGACTGTACCATTTGGTCCCACATTCTTTCCAATGTCCCTATTCATTTGTCTCATGGGCAGAATCAGGATCAACATCACTGAAAAAAGAGTCTTGGATTAAAAATCAGTTGTGTGGATTTTTATTTCTGCTGAGTTTTCTCTTACACAGCTACCTCTACTCTCCCAAGGGAAACCGTTTTCCCCATTACTGATGGAAAGTTAAGTCTCCTCATAAGAAGGATTTCCCTTCCAGAAACCCAAAACGAGATGTATTAGACAATGTGATTTTGTGCCAGTGAGCAGCCTTTTCCAAAGATTTGAGCGGAATAATTTGTTTTTCATGGTTTATAGGTAGTAGATAAAACTTACATGGAAAAATGGACAAGAAGAAATGGAAAATAAGACGCAGAACCTGAAATCGTAAGCTTAAAAAGCAATTTGTTTTATTTCAGCTGTGCCCAGAAATAACTTGAGGTTAACAAGTGAGTGTTTCTACTGGAAGATTCAGCTACAATTAGGTCACCAGCTTAGAGAAGACGTAGGTGGAAATTTAAACACCAAGACTATCATTATAAAGGTACTTTATCAGCACAACTGTCAGTTATAGCTTGTTGACTTAAAATGTTTAAGAAGCTAAAATATCAAAGGAGAGGACGAGAATTTGTAGGAGATCTCCCAAAATCAACAGTAGCCAAGGGTCTAAATATTAGAAAGTTGCTTTCATAATGCCCTTGGGGAGTTGGCTTTGAGCACTTCGAATTCCACACCAACGTGATGTGGGAGGCTTAGCTGCTTCCTCCTGAAGTCCCTGCTCTGCCCAGGGGAACCTGGGCCACAGACTTAATTCTGGTAGTGACAAAATGCCAAATCTGTTATTGTTTAGGGTGATTGAGGCATGGCCATGCTGTTCTGATTTCCCACTGGAAGTTGGATGTGAAAATCTCTGATTGGACAACCATGTAAGACTCTGGTTAAGATGTCTATGTCCCATGCTGGGGGGTGCCCATTCGCTATCAGGCTCCGGTTCTTAACTCCAGCTCCTTGACCCTGGAGACCCCAGAATACAATGGTGACAGCCCAAGTAATTGAGTCCCTGCCACCCACATGGGACACCAGGATTGAGTTCCCATCCCTTGGCTTCAGCCTGGCCCAGCACTGGCCACATTGAGCATTTGGGGGATGAACAGAGGAGATGGGAGCTCGCTCTATCTCTGTCTCTTTACTCCTCAAATGAAAACATAAGCTGTAACAATATTATTCAAGGTTCCCTTTAAATAATCAGCAGTAGAAAGCACAAACATGGGATTCTCGGACCTATTCTAGAAGCCTGGAATCAACACACAGATTCTGCATCAGGTGCTATTATTTATCCGGCAACAAACTAATTTTTTTTCCAGGAAGTTTGCTTGAGAGTCTAAAAAACACTAAGTTATTAACTTGGTACTTGCCATCCTATTATATATGAGTTTAGTAATGACTAGAGTTTAGAACTATTTGGACCCATATGAGACACTGACTTCAGAAAAAATATTATTTCCTGCTATCTTAGTAACCGATTTTTCACACTAGATTTTACTTCACAAATAATTGGATCCATTTGTTTTGATCATTTCGATGTTCCGCCTTATGGCTTGATAATTTTTATTTTTTGGCTTCGAGTTTCAGAATGGTTATGTCCACTTCCTCAGCAACAAAATGATTCTGAGACCTGTGGTTTTGCTGTCTGTAGCCAAGTTGCCATCTGTGGAGTTGGGAGCTTCACCCACTCCACTATCAAATCTCTCTTCTTCATAAGGGGCTGATACTTGCACAACAGCCTGCAAGAGTGGAGAGCAGCTTGCTCCAGTCCAGTTAGCTGGGCACATACATCAGAACAGATCAGTGCTGAAGGTGGCCATGCGCACAGAAGAGCTTCCTCTTATCTGTCAATCATCACACGCCCTGGTCCACTCCCTTTTATTCCTTTGTCACATGTATATTCGTGCTTGTCTCCTCAAGCTATTGTTAGTAGAAATCATAATCTTTTATGTTATTAAGAGTTGAAGTAGTCTTCTCTGCCAAATACTAGATGTGCAGAACTCTAAGTTCAATTACCCATGGAACTACCATTTACATCACATATAAAGCAAAATGGAAATTGTTTACTATCGATGGAGGAGTAGCTCTTATTGGGATCCTAGGATCAGGCCAAGACTTAGTTATAAAGTTCAGAAGGGGTGTGTGTGTGTGTGTGTGTGTGTGTGTGTGAAAGAGAGAGAGAGAGAGAGATTGGTCACCATCCTTTAGATATTCAGATTATCTAGTTGTCCATTCTCTCTTTATGGCTAAAATTTTTCAGCCTTATCAAAAATTATATTACTATCTCCATTTTTAAAATAGCAATGAGCTCAGGAAAATTAATCCGTCTCCCAAGATCCCACAACCAGTAGGTGATAGAACCCAAGTTGGAAGCCACATTGGCCTGTTGTCAAAATCGGCCAGGATCTGTTTCCAAAGTGGATCTCGGGAACATCCCAGGCACCCAGTTCTTTGCTCCCTGCAATCCTTTCCCCTCACTCACAGGTATCTGGTATGCTTCTAAGGGAGAAGGCATTAAATGTCATTGTTGACCAGCCAGTGCATGGAGTAGAATTTTTGGAGGATTAGGCCTTCTTGGACCCATCACACCCCAGGCCATCTGTCTTATTTTCCAATTGGCTTCTAGGAAGGTAAACATTAGAAGCTCTAGCGGCCATGTGAATCATAGGAAGAAGTGCTATGCTAACTAAACTACTGAGTGATTGATTCTTTCCAGAAACAATGGCTCTCTAAAACTCTTAATAGACTTTTAGGAATAGTACTCTGTAGAAAAGTACTACTCCTATTAAATAGGAAATCTACTCCTCCTATTATCCCTAATACATATGATTCATTTTTGATAATTTCTTACCAACATATTAGATTGTTGGTTTATCAAAACACCTAATATGCTTATTATGTGAAGTGGTAATAATACACAATCTTTGTACTATCTTATCTCATTCACATAATCTCTATTGTGTCCTGGGCTACAACAAACTTAATTCTTACATAGTTGGGACTGAGGCTTAGAGATATTACTGGGGTAGAGAAGATAGAACATAACCAGTGATTGGGTGTGGAGTGAGGGTAGGAGTATCAGAGTTAACCATGAAGTTTTATTACTCCTACTGGAAAGTCTGAAGTGAAGAGGAATTCAATTGCCTTACAGTTCCTCAGGAAACATCCCACTAGATGTGTTCAGGAGTCCATTGGAAGCAAGGACAGAAGTCAGAGACAGAACAAGCCTGGAGGGTCCAAGGTGCCGGCCATGTTCTTGCAAGGGTCAAAGTAAGAGTGGTGAAGTTCCCACCCGGGATAAAGTAGGCCAGAAAGAGGGTCTGGGATGCACTTGGAGGATGAGCATAGAGCATCCAGAGAAGAAACTGAGGCTGGAGCAGTAGCAATAAGATCCACAAACAACCATCAGTGTGAAGCCGGGCCCAGGGAGGGGGTGGGAGAATTCTGTTTCAAAGGATAAGATGACCTGGACTATAGGCCCTAAAGCTTGAAATCCATTAGCAAATTGGTCTGTCATTATGCCCCAGATTTTGCCATTTGAGGGAAAGGGAAAAAGGAGAGAGTTACTAAGGATCACAGCAACACACACACACTGCCACTTCAGTGGAGACCATCACGAGGGCTACAACTCTGATGTGCTCCGGAGGAAGAACGGGTTGAGACTCACTGTGTTAGAGGAAGTGGTAGCAAAAGGAAGAGGAGTTGGCAGATGGTAGCTTGCACGCATAGCAGTCAGAAAGGAGTAATGTCAGAGAAGAGCAATGTCTCCCAGGTGGAGAGAGAACACTAGAGGAGAGAAACACAGTGCAGGAAAAGAGGGCAATGAAGAGTTGACGCGGCTGCTCTAGGGGAGGCAGGAGGGTTTGGGTGCACCTGCTGTGCCTCTGGAAAGCAGCAGGGCTATACATTATCCACTGGACAGAAGACACGTGAAGCTGCAGATAGAAGCTGGCATGGGAAAAAGGAAGCCCAGTGCTTTCCACAGTGCTCACTGCTCTCAGGGACACAGGTGACAGCCTGCTTGCTATGGGCTAATGCTGGCAGCCTGGGGCCAAGTTTGGAACAGCCCCTGATGACAGAGCATTGTAGGGTGCTGTGCGTAGGTAACTAGCTATTCAGTGCGTGGGTTAGAATGCAAAAAGTAAAAAAAGAGAAAAAACAAAAAACCTTGTGTCCAAGTGGTTTTGTGAATCTAACATTTGGAAAATTTGGAGTGAGAGTAGAGAAGGTGAGTGGTGGGGTTTAGGCAAGGGCGGGGAGACAAATAGCAATCAGACTGTGGGAATAAATAAATAAGGTGAAGAACCCCAACTGTGCTGAAAGGTGGAAGGGATTTAATGTGACTATTAGATGGGATGGCCCTGCATTCCCCCACGGTCCAACCACAGTTTCTTGCAGTAGGACTGATGGGTCAGGGGCTTAGCAAGCTGCTGGTAAGACCTCCATGGAAAGACCAAGCCCGGGTTCAGTCCCATCATGGCAGAACAGCGACCATCCAAGAATGCTGCCTGACTTGAGAGTCAGAGGTGGCCAGAGGCGTCTGGGCTCACGATCTAGGTGTACAGCCCAGGCAGCTGGGGTGAGAAAGGCAGACAAGGAAAGAGGAGAAACTGTGCATGGAGGAACATTATGGGATGTGAGATCTTGGAGATGACATCATTTTTGCTCTGAAAGCTCTTAGCCCATGGCAATTATTAAAATATCCAGGGCCAACCATGCTCCAACCAACGCCCTACCCCCTGCTCTGAAAGCGTGGGTGAGAGGGGGCTCCCTTTCACATTTCTCCTTGGGGCTCCTCAACCGTTTTCACACATGGGCAGGGACTGTTACATACCTGATCTCCTTACTCATATTCTGTATTCTATTATCATGTGCTATATTATGACAGTCACTTTCAGGCAATCCACAGTTCCTTCTCCAATAAAGGACATCAGGTACAACCAATGGTTTTAGAGCCAAGAGTTCAGTGCCCTCTCTGGGCCAGAATTCTCTGGCCCGATACTTTCTGCTGACCACTTAACCCCGAAAACGCAGCCCCTTGTCCCACCCTCCAGCCTACCTCACCTTCACTTTCAAGGTTATTCCCGTCCATCCACACCCAGCCCTGTGTCAAAGGCTGCCACTCTTGCTTCCTCTGCATGAAAAATGGAAGTCAACATCTTCCATCACAGATGCAGATTTCCGTCTGGGGAGGAGGGGCCAGAATCAAGGATGGCAACAACCAATCCCACAAGATGGCGGCACCGCAAAGGTGTCACGGTCCCCATGGTGTTGCCCGAACACTCAGGTCAGTCTGGGACCTCAGAGGCAACTTATCTTGGGAACTAGGTCTTGGAGATGCAATTGTTAAGCTGAGGCCATATTGGATTGGGGGGGGGACTAAACTCAATAATCAGCATCCTAATAAGAAGACAAGACTGGCAGAGGTGCACAGGGACATGTGATGGGAAGACAGAAGCAGAGACAGGAGCGACACGGCTACCATCCAAGGACGGTCAGGGATTTCTGGGAACCAGCAGAAACTGAAAGAGGCTGGGAAGAATCCCTCCTGGGAAACAGCAGAGGGAGTCCAGCCTTCCTGACACCTTGATTTCAGACATCTGGCCTTGACCACTATCAGACGACGCACTGCTGCTCTTCTAAAGACCCAGTGGGTGGTGGCTTGTCAGGGCAGCTCCAGGGAGCTAGTGCAGGTCCCAATCCTGGCCACTTCAGCTTGTCACTGTGCAGCTGGGAAGCTCCTCCCCAGAGACCCCGCTGCGGCTGCAGCCAGTGCCTAGGTAACTGACATGATTCATAGGCTCGGGGAGGCTTCATGCCCAGGTAAATGTGTTTCTATGGACAGCGCTGTCATTCCACCGCTCTGACTTACATCTTGCTTCCTTTGAACTTCAATCAATGGCTGAAGCCGAACCGTTGTTTTGACTACGCTGCTGTTTCTAACCCCCCCACCCCCCACTGTGTGGGTTCCAGGTCAGACAGTCAGGCTTTGTTCTGTGAATCATTGCCCAAAGATTCAATTAAACCTGGCCTCAGCCGCCTTGTGGCGGGGGTTACAGAGACTGAGCGAGAACAGGAGCTTGGAGCCAGTGGCTGAAGAAAGCCAGACGTGCGAGGGAGAACTGAGTGCTGATGCGAGGGACCCGGCGCGGGGTGCAGAAACTGGGGGGCTCCAGAACGCGGGGACCGATGAAGTCACCAGGAGCTGTGCTTTCGTGGCTGGCAGGCAGCTGTTGATTCCTGACACGCTAATTTAGGACTCGAAAGAGAAAGTGAAGGAGCTTTGTTAAATCCCAGAGAAGCAGCTCAGTGTCAAGGGGACACGAGACACGTGTTGGCCCCCGTGGTCCTTTTCACGCCGGGAGGAGACAGAATCACAAATGCCGGTCTGGTTGAGGTCTTTAGAGTGGGCGGACTTCCTTTGAAGTCTGACATGACTAAGAAAATTCTCGCAAAGCCAAAAAGGGTTGGGGGCGGGGGAGGAGCACCTCGATCCCCTCTGGGGGAATATTTCTCCCTCAGGAAACAAGAATAGGGCAAAATCCCAAGGCACGCAGACAAGGAACTCACCCCTGCCCCCATCCCCCCACTCCCCAACCACCCCCCACCATGTTGTCTTAAGGGCCTGGAGAAGGCCACGTGCAAGGTCAGGCCCGAGCCACAGGAAGAGCCCCGTGTGATGGCACCAGGTCTAGGCTGAGAAACGGCTCTCTCCGAGTGCCGGGGCCCTGAGGTCACAGAGAGCCCAGCATCTCAGTTTGGTGTATATAGAAAGAGACGATTTCTGTGAGTCCTTTCCTCCATTGCACGACTTTGAGGCACTCAGAGGCCAAGGCGTGGGATTCACCCTGTGGATTTCTACACGTCCTATAAATACAGACGAGTGAGGCTGTTTCCCACGGAAGCTGGGCTTAGCGTGTCCCGGACATCCTTGTCTACCTGTGTGGCAGATGGGGGGACACAGTGGGTAAGGAGCGACCGAGAAGCCCAGACAGCCCCTGGGTGGGCACTGTTCCTTCTTCCCTTACATCCTCCATGGATTTTGTTGTGACACAGCTCACAGGGGAGATGGATGCTGAGAGACAGAGAGACAGCGCAAGCGAGCATGCGCGCGCGTGTCAGGCATTGCTTCACTTCCTGGGACATCAGGGAGGATGTCCCAGTTTGCACCAGTGTTTCCAGGGCTGATCCTTTTAGACAGCAGCCCAGATAGAGCAGGGCAGTGCTGCCCCGGGGGAGGGACTCTGGTGCTCAGCCTGCAACCCAGCCAGTTCTCTGCTCGGTGCCACAGCTCCTCCCCTTCCGTCCACTGCAAGGATCGTCCCTTCCGTCCCCATCTCCAGGTCCTGCTACAATGCGGCTTCTCCCTGGGAACGGGAGTGAGTTACTTTGGCTGCTTGCTTTGACGGGCCCTTCCCTGCTCGCCCCTAATCTTAAAGCTGAGCAGGGTGCGGGTCCAGTTGTGGAGCCGTTGTTCAGATGGCTTTCTCACACCTGCCACATCCTGTCCCAGATGCAGCAGGGGACGCTGACCTCATAGCTGACAGGGGCAGGGCAGCGTCAGGCCCCAGCAGCAGAGTAGGGTCTGTCTTTCCAGGCTTGGATGCTCCTAGATCCTCAAGGGAGACCAAGATGATACCAGTAAGTGTGGCTTCAGGTAAAGGGGGGAGATTAGAACATCTGCATTTGGTGTGCTCAAATCTCCTTATAATGACCTTTGCCACTCCCCACCATATTGGGACAGCCTTTTAGCTTTTACTAAAGTGTAAGTGACTGACAATTTTACTCTTCCTTGAGAATTGCCTTCTCAGAAGTCACCTAAGGCTGTGTTGAGGGCAAGGCCATGTTCTAGAAGGCCAGTGGGGGAGGAGGGTGCTTTCTGCAAATAGAGACTTTCCTAGGTTTCTGGAAAGGGTGCCCATGGGAGCTGCCTGGCGTGCCCTCGATGGGGGCCGTTCCTCTGCCCCCAGCCCACGAGGACAGCCCTGAGGATGGGACTTCCGTTCTGACCTCCTTGCCCAGCTCAGCCTGCAGTAGTGCAAATACACCCAAGGCAGCTTCTAGAAAAACTCTGAAAGGCTTGAGACCACAGGTGTGTCCCTGTGGGTCTAATCGAAACATCTCAGAGCCGTCAAATTGGAAAAGTCTACCAGGGGACCTCCGGCTTGCTGGGAGGGGTGGGGCCGAGGCGCACCCGGGGTCAGGCTCTCACGGGCTGTATCCTCCTCTGCACCCCTCACCTCCCCATGGATGGATCCCTGGCTGTGCTTCAAGGATCACGCTATGTAACCTCTCTGTGCTGTAGCGTCAGTGGGGGTGCTCCTTGGAGGGTGAAGTGCACGGAACACCCAGACAGGGTGAGACCACAGTGCAGGTGAGCTGCTTCTCCGTTGCTAGGGCCCCTCCCTGCTCTGCTCTGCGATTCGTCTCGCAGGCCTCTGAGCTGCTATCCCTGCATCTTGACCGAGCTGCTCCCCTCCCAAACGGCTGTCCTGGTTAAGCCCTTGCCCTCAGTTCCTTCCAGAAGTCTCTGAACATCAAGAAGGGTCAAAGACATTGATGACGCTGGAGGAAGGGTCAGGAGGTCCGGGGAAAGAGGATAGAAGATGGGGCCGGTGCTGTGGTGCAGCGGATTAATGCCCTGGCCTGAAGCGCCAGCATCCTATATGGGTGCCAGTTCTAGTCCCAGCTGCTCCTCTTCCCATCCAGCTCTCTGCTAGGACCTGGGAAAGCAGTGGAAGATGACCCAAGTCCTTGGGCCCCTGCACCTGCATGGGAGACTGGGGGAAGCTCTTGGCTCCTGGCTTTGGATCAGTGCAGCTCCAGCCATTGCTGGTGAGTGAACCAGTGGTTGGAAGACTTCTCTCTGTCTATACCTCTCTCTGTAACTCTTTCAAATAAATAAATAAATCTTAAAAAAAAAAGAAAGAGGGAGATTTGGAAGCCAGAAACTATGATGGGTTTGCTGGGAGGCAGGTGCAGGTCTACAAACCATGCACACAAGTTGGTTTCTTCTAGAATTTTCAGCAAATGAAAGCAGGAATCCCATAGCTGCATTGGTAACGGTCTGTGTATCAGAAAGAATCCATGGTAGATCTTCTGTTCCAGTGGGGAGAAATGAGCCAACATGACGTGCCGTGTCATAAAAGGTCGATCAGAGGAAGCGTTTTGAGCTGAAAGCACTCGAGATGTTGAGCCGCCTCTTCCTGCTGCCTTTGTATCATGAGCCACAGAGACATAAACACGCACAGCTCTGGGTCCCTTCCAGGACTCAAGGAATGACTTGTTGGCTGCACGTTCCCATAAAAGCAGAGGTTGCTCAGCAAGAAACGGTAATGCTGTGATGTGTTTGCAGAGAGGACCCCTTGGGTCGCACCTGTGTGTGCGCCGAGGACTGGGCCATTTGTGAGAAAGCCGGGCCTTTCTGGCCAACGGGGAGCTTAGGGAACCGCTGATCGAGGCAACCCGAAGGGCCCTTGTAGGCCTCCCTGGATGGCCTGGGCCCCGCCTCTGTGTACACATCTGGCGAGCTGCTCCTGCTTCTCCCGGCTGCTCTGCACTGGACTTCAGCCATCCTGACCGACCAGGAGTTCCCTCAACACGCCTGGCCCTCTCCTGCCTCTAAGCCCTTGACCCTGACTTTGTCTCGGTCTGGAACTCCCTTCTCCCTCTGGCGCCCTGGCTACATGCTGCCTGTCTCCTCAGTCTGGCTGCGTGCCCTGCCCTGGGCATCCTGGCTGGCCTCAGTCTGTTCCCTTGTCTGTCGGTAGGTTCCTTGATGACCTTGCAATGCACGTTACCACGGGGAAACTTCTAGAAGCACTTAGAGCTCTCTCTCTCTCACTATGCACCATGCACTCCTCCAGTCAGGGATCACTGTTATCACCATTATTCTCATTTTGCAGGTAAGAAAGAGAGGCACAAACAGGTGCCAAGACTTGAGGAGCATCCCTGTGGTCTGACATGAGTGGAGTGGTCTCCCCTCTGCCCAACTCCTGTCCGCCCAGAGCCTCAGAATGGGATCTTATTTGGTGGATAGAGCATCTTTGCAGGTGGAATTAGCAGAGATGAGGTTATCCTGGATAAGGATGGGTTCTAAATCCCGGGGCTGTTGTCCTCACCCCAAGAGGAAACAGATAGGAGAGGAAAGACTGCTGAGTGGGGCAGGAGGCCGAGACCAGAGGGCTGGAAGCCAAAAGGCCACTGGCCACCCGCACGCAGAAGGACGAGTGTGAGGGGCCTCCCTTGGAGCTGCAGTTTGGACTTCTGGCCTCTGGAAGTGTGAGAATGAGTTCCTGTCACTTTAAGTCCCCAGGCTGGTGGTTATATGTGGTGGCAGCCTCAGGAGGTGACCTGTTACCTCTTTAGAGAGAGAAAAGTGCTGGTGGGGTAGGGCTGGGGGTGGGGGCCCCCAGGGGCCTGTGACATAGCTGCTCTTTCCCTGGACACAGGAGAGGGCCCAGACCTGCCTTCCTGGAAGTCCTCCCAGTACTGAGTGTGGTGGGGACCCCAGCAGCTTGCACACGTGCTGTGTAGGTCTGGGACGTGCATTCTTTTCACAAGATGACATTTGGGGGGGACACAGTCCCATTCCTGGCTACTGCAGGAAGCCATCTGATACCTCAATTTCACTCTTTTTTTTTAAAGATTTATGTATTTACTTGAAAGGCAGAGATACAGAGAGAGGCCACTGGGGAAGAGATATCTTCCATCCAGTGGTTTTCTTCCCAAATGTCTGCAACAGCCCAGGCTGGGCCAGGCCAAAGCCAGGAGCCAGGAGCTTCTTCCAGGTCTCCCACATGGTTGCAGGAGCCCAAGCACTTGGGCCATCTTCCACTGCTTTCCCAGGCACATTAGCAAGAGACTGGATTGGAAATGGAGCAGCCAGGATGGGACGCCGGCATTACAGGCCCAGGCTTAACTTTCTATGCCACAGTACCAGCCCCTGGATTTCCCTTTCAACAAGTGAGGCTCATCCATGAGCAGGATCAGGCACCAGAGATGGACCAGGCAGTGAGCTGAGCGGAGCCCACCTGATTAGCATTGTAGGGGAGATGGCCACAGGTGGATCAGCCAATAAACAAGGAGGGTTTCAGAGAGAGAGAGAGAGAGATAAGGGATACAGAGAAAACTCCCCTTCCCAGCAGATTTGGAGAGTCACAGAATCAAACATAGTAAGTTCTAACACCTCACACCCTGAAGGTAATTCCCACTGGCTGTGTCCCTGGCCTCAGCCTCACCTTTGGGGCAGTCCAGGCAGTGCCCTGCAAGCTCAGCTCAGGCTGGCCTGGCTGAGGTTTGTGCAGCAGCCCAGCCTGTGGCCAGAGTGGCCTTTCCAAGTCTGGTCCCTGCATCTTGGGGCCAGACATAAAAAGAGATGACTGTGCAGGCAGCCTGCCCAGATCTCAGCAGGAAGGGGAGCAGAGACTCCCCGGGGCCGCTTCCCGGGGCTGAGCTGGCAGGGAGGCCGGCAGTTCCCCGAAAGGACCGCGCACCTTCCCTGCCTGGAAGAGTGCTGGGTGCTCAGCCTGCCAGCGGCCCTGGCGGAGGTCATCACTCCTGGCTGTGCCTCCAGGAGCTGCTTTGGGAACGACTCTAGCAGCCAAGTCCTGGAGCTTTGCAAATTCCCAGGAAGAGCAGAAGGCAAGCGTCGCAAATCTACATGCACCTCGGTGATACCACTTATGAACACGGAGGTGCCTGAGTGATAAGACAAGATAATGCAAAACACGGGGTCACAGAGAGGCCTCCAGAAAGTTCAGGGAAAATGTGTATTATGAGAAAATGACATGGGTTTCAAAAATTTTTTGCACTACAAGGAACATATTAGGGCAGCCATTTGGTGCAGCAGTTAAGTTGCTTCCTGGGATCACCACATCCCATATCTCAGGGCTTGGTCCAAGTATCAGTTTCTCTGCTCCACATCCAGCTTTGTTATAATGTGTACCCCCTTCTGGGAGGCAGAAAATGATGGCGCAAGGACCTGGGTCTCTGCCTCCCATGGAGGAGACCTATATCGAATTCTAGGCTCCTGGTCTACCCCAGTTCTAGCTGTTGCAGGAATTTGGGGTGGGAACGAACAGATGGAAGATATTCTCTCTCTCTCTCTCTTTCTCTGTGTTTCTGATTTTCAAATAAAAAAAATGAAAATACAAGTTAGAAACCATCTTTACCCTCTGTTTCGCACAAACTTTTTGACCTTCCTTGTATTAGGCAGAGAGAAATGGGAACAGCTATTTTAAATGGAGACCCACTTGGGAGAGATGAGCAATTTTAAAGGCAAACAAAGCAGCAAGAGTAAAGCTCCTCCATTCTTCCGTGACTTCCAGTGGCTTTGCCTTCCCAGGTTAAATACCACCAATGGGAGCCAGAGTAGGGTCAGAGACGATGATCAGTCTGCTTGCATGTTCCTGGACACACACACACACACACACACACATGATTGAGGAAGGTGGGGGGAAAGACCTGGAATAAATGCAATGGTCTAATTTCTTCTACCCTACGCACTGAGATTCCCCACTCACTAATTTTCTAGAAAGCTCATTTTTTTCTCATATCCTTTGAAGTCAAGAAAGTGGCTGTGCTGGGAACCATGGTCCCACGGAGATGTCTGGCACTGTGTTGAACTATCTCACAGGCCCCATGGACAACAGCAGAAAGGCTGCCACCCGGGGCTGGTGTTGTGGTGCTGCCCGTTAGGCCACCACCTGCAACACGGCATCCCACATGAGCACTGGTTCAAATCCTGGCTGCTCTGCTTCTGATCCAGTGCCCTGCAAATGTCTTTGTTTAAACAGAAGAATGTGGTCCAAGTGCTTGGACCCCAGATGGAGACCCAGATGGAATTCCTGGCCCAGGCTGTTGTAGCCATTTGGGGTATGAACCAGCAGATGGAACACCTCTCTCTCTCTCTCTCTCTCTCTCTCTTTCTCCCTCTCTCTGTAACTCTGACCTTAAAATAAAGATATTTTAAGAAAAGAAAGGGCATACCCTTTAGTGATGGAGGACAGAATGTGTGTGTCTCTGAATGCAGGACTCATTTGGACAATTGTTTTATCACTGAATGGAACCAGAGCATCCAGGAAACAACAACATCTTCTTGACCATTGCCTTTCAAATTTTTTTTTAAATGTGAAAAATAATCTTCAAAGACATTGTCTGTGTCTGGAAGAAGGATAGGTATTTACTCAAGATTATAAACTATCCAAATGGAATAATCCAGCATCTTTTTCCATCAGGGAGGACACAATGAAGGACGTTTTGTTTTAAGGCCATGCACAGATATACAGAATTTTAGGCTGACAGTCAGATTGGTCACCAGATGGAAGTTGACCTAAGAAAATAAGAATTGACTGGATAATGGCTGGGCAAGTGTTCTCCTACACCCCAGAGACGTCAGCTGAATTCTGGGGTGGTTAATTGGGTTTTATGACTGGAATTGAGGCTGGGAGGTACAGACAAGCCCAGAGACAAGGTGACAGCAAGTCCAGGGCAGCATGAGTCAGCTCCACGCAGGCTCCACGGCATCAGGGCTTGCAAGGAACTTGACCAGTAGCTGAAGTCAGCCATGGGCACAAAGGATGCTGTGTGGTGCTGGGGGAGGAAAGGGCAGGGCGGGTCCCACCTTGCCAGGCCAGCCTGTCGGGGACCTCACGTGCACACACACACCACGCTCCACCCTTCCCAGCAGGGCTTCCAGCCCTTCCAACTCTGACCACAATGGGTGGACCTTAATGACTTGGGCACTAATTTCTCATTGGTTCTGGTAAATTAAAAATGATACAATGAGTAACACATAAAAATCATCTTTTTCCTAATTAAAAAAAAAAGGGCAAACATTACTGCTGTGTTTGAAACCCGACTGCATTGGAATGATGGCTGTCACTTTGGGGAACTAACTTGAGGTGCCATCTACAGATGCTATAATTTTCTCACTGTGCTCTGTTGACGTGGGGTTCCCAGCAAAGGCTGTACAGGAACACATGGTCTTGGTTCCCGTCTCAGTTCCCTCTCTGCCTCTTGGATTGTACATACGGAGCTCCACAAGGGGACTTCAAAAAATTCATGGAGAATTAGAATTAAAAGAATTTATTTGGGTATGGAAAATTTTGAAATCAATGCAAATGAGTAATATTTAAAGAGCTAACAGAAAATGTGTATGGGGATAAAAAAATCCCATGGATGGATTTCAAAGTCTCTTCCTGTGTGTTTGTCTATGTGCACATGTAGGTGTGTCTTTGTAGACTTGCTTTCTTGTATACGTCACTCCTTTCAGAATATCCCCACCCCACATTCAGCACAGACTCATTTTTCAGAATTTTGATTTTTGAGAATTACTCGAAACTCCATGTTTCTTTCTAGAACATGAATATTCAGCCTGACCGTAAGTGTGCAGACCGTGGAATTGTGGGAGGACGGCAGTGGGTTGTGTGGACCCTTCCAGGTGTCAGGGCTGACCTTGGCAGGCAGGAGTTCTGGTTTGATCCTTGAGGCCAGCTGTAGAGCTCGGGTGTGACAGGGAACAGGGGCAAAAGCCCAAGACCTGGTGCAGGGAGGCCAAGGAGGGGCTGGGGCTGGGGGAGACCTCCAGAAAAGGCAGCGAGGCCCTGCTGTGTCCTGGGTCTGACCTGCAGTGCCCATTAAGTCAGCCTACGAGGGGCTTGGGTTGCAAGGAAGGTGAAGGAGAGGATGGTGGGATCTTTGGCCTGAAAGCAGAGTTTGCAGAGCAATGTTGCCACTTTTTATATAAGAGCTGGCTTGGAAAAGACCACCCCTCCCTCCTCTTTCCATTGTCCTCTACTTTGCTTCAGAGCTGATCCCTTCTTATTAAAAGTGCCAGGAGGAGAAAATTAGTTTCCCAAAGACTCTGGCTGCTGTAAATTATCCAGAAACAGGCATTTCTGCACTGCAACTTTCCCCCCGAGCTTATCATTTTTCCTTTACCCTTTGAGGCCAAGAGGTTAAAAATAAAAACTCACACAACAACCCTCCCAAAAAAACACACACACATGAGTTTAGATCTTGAGCAATAGGACATAGATACTATCACAGCATTTTGCAAAAGTCAGAACCATTGCCACATTTTCCATAGTGTTAACTTTCGAGATGAAAAACTAATTTGGAACTTATGATTTCTTAAAAGAAAAATGCCCTTAGCCGAACTGAAGAGATTTACTTGGGAGAAGAAACTTCACTTGTCGTTCCCACAATGAGAAACACATTGTCATGGCTTTCAGCCACTTTCTGTCATGACGTGATGGACTTAAATTGCATTTATTTCGAATTAGTTAAAAATATGAATGAGCTCTTCAACAATTGCAATAGACTCATGATGGAAGCATTCAATAACTACCCCCTCCCCCCCAAAAAAAGAGAGAATATTGGGTGGTGGTTGATGTAATGACCATTTCTGAGTCTTAATCCTGAACCTGACAGCCCGTATATTTCAAATCGAGTGTCTCACTTCAACATTAAAAAGAAAGAAAGAAAAAAAAAAAAAGAACTCTTTTTGCTGCATGAGATAGGGCAGCGTGACGGCTTTGAGTGCGTCCCTTCCTGCAGCGTATCTGGCCTCAAGTCCACAGAGGCAGCCGACATCAAAGGAAGCAGCAGAGATGGTGTGTGGAACCCCAGATAGCAGGAGGAAGGGGGGACCCTTCCTTTGCCAGGGGGAGTTGCTAAAATAAGACGGTGAGGCAGTCCCGGCCCTGGAAGGCATCTTGCTGATCATCTGCTCCAGCGGATGATGGACCCTTGCTTATTCTGAGAGCATCAAAGGGAAGGGATCCCACTGCAGACAGGAATGTCTTCCAGGCTGAACAGTTCTGTCTGTTCGGAGAGCCTTGCCTGCGTCTATCTTAACCTCCTTGTGCTGATAGTCCAATGAGCCTCTTCACGCTGCAGAGCTGAGAGCAGGTGGGGGCTTTTCCTGCAGATTTCCCAAGACAGTTTTCATATTCCCAGACCATCCTTTCAGCCTCCCCTTTCATCTGGGATGCTTTGTTTGGGGCTGCTCTGGGCATTTGAGGTGCATGTGGGAAGAGGGGTCTGTAAGATAGGGTAGATGGGTCAAGGTCAGCCTCAGGCTTGGGCTAGGCTAGTGTCCCCTGGGATACCCAGGAGTTTCTCTAGCTCCTGTGTCCCTCTCCCCACACTGTGCACTGGTGACACTATCTAAACATCTACTACTCGAGATTTATGCTCTCTGGGTATGCATTGCATCTCCTTCTGTGTTTCTTTTTAGAGCTTTTGAGTCTATCAGGAAGGGAGTGAGCACTTTCATAGTAATATCTTGGCTGCCCTGATTTCCTCTTCTGAAAATATTTAGGGAAGCACGAGGGGTTGGGAGAGGGGATGGAGAAGAGAGAAAGAGGCTTAGGAAAAGGGGACCTGAGTGGGGGCCCCAGAAATCAACCCCACTTCCCTGAGGACGTCCCTGTGGCTTCCTCAGATGGACCACACCATGTCCAGACCCCACTGTGTGACACTCAGAGATAACAGCGCAGTTCCTGGTGTTGGCTGCCCCCTCCCTCCCTCCTTCTTCTCATCTGTCCTCATCCTCGGAGTATCTTTGGCTTTGGGCAACGCGTGCCTCAGCTCTGCAGAGCGAGGAAAAGCCAGATAGTTCTGTCCTCCCAGCTCACTCCCTTTTCTCTGGAGACAAACGAAACCACAAAACCCCTTGACCCCCCAAATATCCATCCATAGGTACAATGACAAAGTTGGGTCCCAAAGCAAAACCATCCTCTTGGAAGGAGCCAGGCTTGACTGTCTCATCCCACAAATGGGAGGCTTCAGAGTAGACCTGAGTTGGGCATGTGGGCTCAAGCAGATCTATTCCTAAGTTGGACGGATGGAGTGTGGTGGTTGTCAGCCCTGGGAGCCCTGAGTTTCGGACTGTGGGTGAGTGGGGCACAAGCAGCCGGGCAGCATGGCCCTTCATGTCCTGCCAGCTGGACCCAGAGACAGGGCTTGGAGGCCAGAGTAATCACTCTGCTCTTGGCAGGGGTTCTCAAAAGCTCTGGTGGCTCAGGCTCCAGGCCTGGCCCAGAATAGCACATTGTTAGCATCTGTTAACAGGCTGCCTTTCCTGCAAAGATCACAAGATGCATTCCATTTAGTGTCTGTTTTGAAAGTGTGACTATCTGTGTTTTATGGGCAACAAAACCAAGATACAGTGAGGTCGTCGAGCCCCATGACTGAGTGGGCTGACCTGGGTCACCTGTGCTTCCTGAGGTGCACGTTGTTGATCAACAGCTTCCCCCCCGATCTTCCCAAAACTCCTTCCAGAATGGTCTTTCTGGCATGCAGACCCAGGGGTGTGGTAGGAGTTAAAAGGAACACGTGTGTTCCCAACTCCATGGAAGAGAGAGCGGTATTAAAAACACACGCACCATGTAGTGTTCAACATGTGGGGACGTAGATGAAAGGGGACAGCTGTTTCGGTAATGGGTTTTGTGACCACACGTGGTCAGGTTTTCATCCCTTAGGAAGCATATGAAATTGAAAATGAATCGAAGAGCTGGCTCCCACACTTCTCCCCCGCTAGGCACAGGGCCATGCAGCTCCTGCTCTTCCTCCCCTAAAAATGTGCCCATCGCAGAGATTAAACTTGTAAGTAGTTCGGTGCTGATATCGGTTAAGAGAAAGAGGAACCTGCTCGACTAAGTGAAGTGACATTTTCCAATGACTGCAGCTGATCTACCCAGCATGCTTTTCGCCTTGGTTAGGCCAAAAATGGGCTGAGGGGCTTTCATCCACCATGTTGGAGACACACTTAGGAGCCCTTGACTTTCACACAACGAATCTGCAAGTGTAACCCACACAAAGGCAAGTGACTCACAATATGGGGTCAGTTCGAGTCAGAACTCTCAATACAGGGCACTGGAGCTCCCTAGAGCACGGGGCTGCAGGATCTCCACGAGACCCTTGCCTCAAGGCAGAGCCATGACCTCTCCCCAGAAGGGAACTTGAGTCTATTGACGGTTTCCAAATGTCAATGATGATCACACAGTTGTTATGAGGAATTAGCATTTACCAAGCAACCCACACTCACTACACACCTACTGTATGTAAAGTTTGGTAAGTACACAGAGATGGCTATGTTATGCACGTGGCTATAGTTGAGTGGCTCGTGCTGTTTGCACTTGAATAAATAGCAATAACTACTTTCAATCTTTGGAAATTCTTTGCTGTCAACTATCTTATCGTGGCATTTTGGGTGTGGGTTCCTAACTTGAGTTCTGTTCTGGGAGAGATGGTGGCAGGGATCACTCTTGGTGATAGCCTTACACACACAGTACCCCTGAGCTCCTTCTACCAGTGCTCATGTTCATGGATAGGAAGACTTAGCATTGTTAAGATGACAACTGTTACTCAAAGCAGTTGGATCAATAGATTCAACGAATCCCTATCAAGATCCCAATGGCATTTTTAGCAGCGATCAGACTTGTCTTAAGATGCTCATGGATGGTTGCCCTTGCTGCCCCTCCTTCCTGCCTGCTATGTTCTTGTGACAGGGACCTGATGACTTCCAGAGTCACCTCCCTCACGTGAGTAGGTCACCTTCTCAGTGTGGCTTTCCCCCACCTCCTTACACCTCCAGCCATTCCTTATTTGTCTTATTTTTCTTCATTGCTCTGAATATCACTTGTCCACAGCGTACCCTTTACTTCTTTAGCTTTTGACTTCCCCTCTTAAAGACAAACTTCACAAGATCAGAGATATTCACCTTTGTTCTCTGCTGTATTCCCAGAACCTAGAACGTGTCGGGTTCTGTAGGCACACATTCAAGATCAATATTTATTGAATGCAAGCATGAATGTAAAACATGCTTGAGAAAGAAATACATCCACAGTTGGATTTGTAATAAAACAAGCCCAGTGACTCCTAATGAGATTTTTGCCTCATGTTTTCCTTAACAGAATCTAACATGGAAAAACACGTTGATGAAAGAAGAATACGGTATCATTACACTCCCGAGGAAGTGATGAGTTCATATATTTCCCCCTGTTTGAAATGCAAGTTCACTTTGGACTCCTTTCAAGTCATCAACGTTCCTTGCAGTATACCGCTCTTGGAATCAGTGCATTGGAAATCACTTCCCAGTCTGAAAAAGTCATCAGAGTATCTTAATCCATCTTAATCTTCAATAGCCAGAACCCTGTGTGAGATGCAGTTACGATTGTGTGGGGATGCCAGAACTGGGCTTTGGCTGGGCGAAAGCAAATCCCGATAGCAAGGGGGCCAGCAGACAGCCGGTAGGAAAATACAGGGTACTCTGCAAGTGAGTAACAAGCTGGGCAGTAATGGGAGACTCCCACCAGTGGACACTAAGCACACCAAGACATCACTCCAGACCAAGCAAATGTAGGACTGGCCAGGCTTAGCTTATAATTTTCGCTTTGATGATGATGAGTGAACAAGAGGGCGGAATGCTGTCTGTGGAAAGAGGTGAGTCACCATGTCTTCTTTTAAATAGATCGCGGGGGCCATTCTGCTGAATTACACCCCAGCTTCTGAGCTGTGCCCCCAGGACGGCCACGGAGTGTGGCTTTTTTGTGAGGGTGCACACACCACGACAGCACCCCCACCCCAAGGCTCCCTTCCTGCACCTGCGTGCTCATGGGGGTGTGGCCGCCCTTAGGAAGAACAGTCTGTGACCTGCTGGGATCCTATACAAGGGCTTCCTATCCCGAGGCTGAAAAGTCTGAGGCCAAAGGTGAGCCCTGGGATCCAGTGGAACAGCGTCTTTAATAAAAAATACCCGCGAAGTAAATGCAGTGAAAATGAAACACACAGGTTTACGAGTGTTGCTTTCAAATAGGTTCTTTGAGTACAGCACAGGTGCATACCCTCCACCTTGGCATGTCTCTTGATCCAACACACTCTCAAAATAACCCACCCTTAGCATCCTATAATCCCATCCATATGTGAAGCTACTCCCCAAAGCTTAGACTTTCAAAATCAAATTTAAAGTTAAATTAAAATATACATTCATTTTGGTGCGAAAAAATTGAAATGTTGCACATAGTTTTTTTTTTTTTTGAGTACACATTTTCCATCATCTCTTTGATATGCCTTGATTAAGTTTCTTTGAAGTAGAAAATGTTTTTTTGCTACTGTTTTCTGGAGAAAGTCATCATGACTGTGTTGAGGATACGGTGCAAAAAAGGGAGATCTTGGAAACACATTGCTGGGGTCCCTCACGCTGGCCCTGCTGGCCAAGGCCAACCTGGACAAACTTGGGCTGAGGGATTTATTTGACTCCAGCCACACCTGTGGTCACAAGGACGGCAGAGCTTGCCCTTACCAAAATCATTCTAGAAAACAAGAGGCCCAAGAGCTAGACATGGGGACAGCC
Source organism: Sylvilagus floridanus (assembly GCA_949820135.1). Lineage (NCBI taxonomy): Eukaryota > Metazoa > Chordata > Mammalia > Lagomorpha > Leporidae > Sylvilagus > Sylvilagus floridanus. Next base: position 10,033,522 of record OX463244.1, on the reverse strand, counting down.
CTTTTATATAGATTAGCAGCCCCCAATTGCTCTGCAATAGTACCTGCTGTGTTAGGGCATGTCTCAAAGGACCCTTGGTGACAACAATTCTCCTTCTGTGCTCCCTAACACAGCATAGCAAGTTCAGAGCATAGCCAAGGGCATGCCATGAGAAAAGCCACAGCTGAAGTTTCCAGCAGAGTCCAGTTTGATTGTGGCTCTCTTACCCTGCCCACTGTTGCAGCCTCGTGTATTTTTTCCAAATGCACCAGGGATTGTTAGAAGTGGGGCCTCGCCTGATTGCTCGCTACTTCCAATTCATCCTCTCTTTTCTGCACTTGCAGATTGCATGGCATTTGGGATCACGTCTCTGGGGAGACAAGAACACTCAACTTAGGCCCAGGCTCAGGCCCTTGCTTGTTGGTGACTGTTTTGAGCTTGCACTCAGCCTGGGCCATGCGCAGGACTCCAAGAGCACAGCTTAACCACGACGCCCTGGTTTCAAATTCACACTGCTTCCCCATAACGGAGGGTTCTTTTGATTGGGCTCTTCCTATGCTGGGACTGGACAATTCTTGTTTTCACTTTCGATTCCTGTGCCTTCGTGTTTGAAGATGATCTCACCCTCGCCTAAACCTCCAAACTGGTTGTCACCACCAAGCTGCTGAAAGCAACATCCTAGGGAGGTTTTGCTGGTGACACAGATGTTTCTAGAAAGCATGGCCTTTATTAGAGTTGGGATTCTTCGTCATACCAATGTGTTGAGTCCACTTAATAGAGTGATAGGGAAACAGGAGAGACATAGGGATAGATACAGATAAGTAAATGGAATGATGGATAGATGAGTAGAAGGATGGATGGATAGAGAGATGATAGATAGAAAGATAGATATTGCATTTCACTCTGAAGAGCCCTCTCCTGCCTTATGCACAGCTTGACTATAATTCTATAAACACCATATGAATTCTGAGTGACTCATTCTATGTACCAGGAAATCGCCACATCTAGTCTCTAAAGAACCATGTTTTAGATATCAGATTCAAGTCAAATTGGAGTCAGATCAAACCCAGGCCTCTTTCACCCCATCAGTAATTAATTAATCTGCGATTCCACATTCTGTATTGCCTATTTTTAAGCCCAGGGCTCTCTGCTTTCCAAACTTGCTGTACTACTTGGAAGGCCACCTCATCTCTGGCACCTGGACACCCCAAATAGCTGCCCTTGGCTCCCTCTCCAAATCTCAGGCTCCTTGAAGAAGGACTCTCTGGGATACACCCCAGCACCTGTTGGCCGGGCTCTTTCCTCCTGCCAAAGAGGCTGCACATGGAGAAAAACAGCGAGTGTTTGGCTGCAGCTGGGAGCCCTGACCCATCTAATACCTCTTTAAGCACCCTTTGAATTTCGTGCCAACCCCAGGCCGTGTGAGGTAGCACTATTCCATGATTTTATAGCCATACTTATAGGTTTGCCACATGGCCTTAACACGTTTAAAGTCACTCTCTTGCAACTGGAATGTATGGCGGCCAGCACACCCGCCCCCAGCTGGGATGCCTGAGATCACACTTAGCTGATGACCTCATCCCAGTGGGGAAGTCTCTGGAGGGTCCCTGACAATGAGTGAGTTCTTCTCACTGCTGTTGGCAGGCTCATCCCGATTTTAGGAGGAGGTAGACAGAAAGTCTCACCTTGTACTGCTATTGTGCCTCCCAAGTGCATAGTTGCTGTGTGCTTTGCGTGGCTGCTGTGTGCTTTGTGTGGCTGTTGTGTGCTTTGTGTGGCTGCTGTGTACTTTGTGGGGCTGTTGTGTGCTTTGTGTGGCTGCTGTGTGCTTTGCAGCTGCTGTGTGCTTTGCGTGGCTGCTGTGTGCTTTGCGGCTGCTGTGTGCTTTGCGTGGCTGCTGTGTATTTTGCATGACTGCTGTGTGCTTTGTGTGGCTGCTGTGTGCTTTGCGTGGCTGTTGTGTGCTTTGCGTGGCTGCTGTGTGCTTTGCGGCTGCTGTGTGCTTTGCGTGACTGCTGTGTATTTTGCATGACTGCTGTGTGCTTTGCGTGGCTGTTGTGTGCTTTGCGTGGCTGCTGTGTGCTTTGTGGCTGCTGTGTATTTTGCGTGGCTGCTGTGTGCTTTGTGGCTGCTGTGTATTTTGCGTGGCTGCTGTGTGCTTTGCGTGGCTGCTGTGTGTTTTGCGTGGCTGTTGTGTGCTTTGCGTGGCTGTTGTGTGCTTTGCGTGGCTACTGTGTGCTTTGCGGCTGCTGTGTGCTTTGTGTGGCTGCTGTGTGCTTTGCGTGGCTGCTGTGTGCTTTGTGTGGCTGCTGTGAGCTTTGTGGCTGCTGTGTGCTTTGCGTGGCTACTGTGTGCTTTGTGGCTGCTGTGTATTTTGCATGACTGCTGTGTGCTTTGCGTGGTTGCTGTGTGCTTTGCGTGGCTGCTGTGTGCTTTGCGTGGCTGTTGTGTGCTTTGCGTGGCTGCTGTGTGCTTTGCGTGGCTACTGTGTGCTTTGTGGCTGCTGTGTATTTTGCGTGGCTGCTGTGTGCTTTGTGGCTGCTGTGTATTTTGCGTGGCTGCTGTGTGCTTTGTGGCTGCTGTGTATTTTGCGTGGCTGCTGTGTGCTTTGCGTGGCTGTTGTGTGCTTTGCGTGGCTGCTGTGTGCTTTGTGGCTGCTGTGTGCTTTGCGTGACTGCTGTGTATTTTGCATGACTGCTGTGTGCTTTGCGGCTGCTGTGTGCTTTGTGTGGCTGCTGTGAGCTTTGCGTGGCTGCTGTGTGCTTTGCGGCTGCTGTGTGCTTTGTGGCTGCTGTGTATTTTGCATGACTGCTGTGTGCTTTGCGTGGCTGTTGGGATCAGTGTCTCTTACAGAGAGGACCAGAGGGAGGAGACAAAGACGCCCATACACGGAGGATTGGAGATTTATAAACCAAAGGTCCTCAATGCTTTCTCAGAAATCTCTTTCTGCTTTGCTTCCAGAAAAGCCTCCAGCAGGCAAGCTGAGCTAGATGTCCTTTTCAGGAGCTGAAGTCCTGCCCAGAGCGGCTGCACCTTGACACACTAAGACCGCTCACTCTTTCGGCCTTTTCAGGTGCCCTTCCTCCCGCTGACAGGGGGCAAGGCAGCCCCTTGGCTCAGCAGGTAAAGGCCTGGGATCCAGGCTCCGCTGTGGGGGGTTTGAGATCCTGTTTTGCTGGGCAATCTCAGGAAACTTAGTAAGGAAGGTCCTGAACTCACAAAGGCAACACCAAGACCAGTGTTATATGTAAAGCGTTAGGCATAGCACCAGCCACGCTAAGTCACATTCATATTTCATGTTTCACAGCGGTGCACAAAGAGCATGGAGAACTGGTGTCAGGAAACCCTTTGACCTCAGGGCTTGGTCTGGTGTACTGGGTGCAGGGGTGGGGGTGGGGGTTGAGGGCTTGGTCTGGTGTACTGGGTGCAGGGTGGGGGTGGGGGTTGAGGGCTAGGTCTGATGTACCGGGTGCAGGGGTGGGGGGTGGGGGTTGAGGGCTTGGTCTGGTGTACTGGGTGCAGGGTGGGGGTGGGGGTTGAGGGCTAGGTCTGATGTACCGGGTGCAGGGGTGGGGGGTGGGGGTTGAGGGCTTGGTCTGGTGTACTGGGTGCAGGGGCGGGGGGTGGGTGTTGAGGGCTTGGTCTGGTGTACTGGGTGCAGGGTGGGGGTGGGGGTTGAGGGCTAGGTCTGATGTACCGGGTGCAGGGGTGGGGGGTGGGGGTTGAGGGCTTGGTCTGGTGTACTGGGTGCAGGGTGGGGGTGGGGGTTGAGGGCTAGGTCTGATGTACCGGGTGCAGGGGTGGGGGGTGGGGGTTGAGGGCTTGGTCTGGTGTACTGGGTGCAGGGGTGGGGATGGGGGTTGAGGGCTAGGTCTGGTGTACTGGGTGCAGGGGTGGGGGTGGGGGTTGAGGGCTTGGTCTGGTGTACTGGGTGCAGGGGTGGGGGTGGGGGTTGAGGGCTTGGTCTGGTGTACTGGGTGCAGGGGTGGGGGTGGGGGTTGAGGGCTAGGTCTGGTGTACTGGGTGCAGGGGTGGGGATGGGGGTTGAGGGCTAGGTCTGGTGTACTGGGTGCAGGGGTGGGGGTGGGGGTTGAGGGCTAGGTCTGGCATACTGGGTGCAGGGGTGAGGGGTGAGGGGTTGAGGGCAGGGTCTGAATCAAGGCTTGTAGGTAGCTTTTCCTGATGAGACAGAAGGGGCTAGAAAGACAGACACAGGAGCAAGAGGTCTTCAGAGAGCAACCTCTGTGTAGGACACCTGTCTTCCTGACTCTCCCGGGACGGTCAGGTCTACTGTTCATTGTTTTCACTCTTGGGACTACCCCGGTGCAGGAGGACAGCTGACGTGAAAGACTTCAGAAAGTTTGCAGAAAAATAGAATTAAATATAATGTGCATTTTCCATGAACTTTTTATATGGTCACCATACCTAGGAGTTACCATAGGCAGCTTCTCAAGCCACCCCGTCCAGTACTATCATTGCCAGCAACACGTGGCTAATCAGCAGGTGCATACATATGCAACTGATCTGAACCAACACATCATGCATGCTTCCTTCACACGAAATACACACCAGCTCACCTAGCGAGCACTGAAAAGAGCACAAACTACCACACTGACAACTTTTATGTGGCATACACATTAAAATGATGATGCTTGGCTCAGTTGGGTGAAATAAAAGTATCAGTAAAATTAATCTCACATTTTTAAAACTTACTGGATAGTGGCTCCCAGAATACTGACTATGTGGGCTTGTGTATGCCCTGGTGGTTGGGCCCCATGGGCTGCAGACACATCCCTGCATGGTGGACCGATGCTGCTGCTCGCCACTTCCTCCCAGATGGGGCAGGGGGCATATCTTGCCCTCACCCTGTGTCTTAATTCCCCAGGGCTGACTGCCTGAGCCTGGCCTCTCTCCAGCCTCTTACCTTCCTTTTCCTGTCAGCAATGTGTCATCACAGGGATGATGGGAAGGGACCCAGTGCAACAATCTGACACCCCCGCCTCCTGCCCCTCCCCAGCCTGGTTCTTCCTTCCTGTTTCTCACACCAGACCCCTCACACCCCCTCTCCCTGGCCTCCACTCCTTCCCTGCAGGAGCGAATCAGCTGCCCGTCCCCTGGCCTGCTTCCTCTCTCCTCTCCTCTCCATTTCTACTGCTGCTACCCTGGGGCAGGCCCTTGTGGTCTTTAACACTTAATATTTGAGCATTCTCCAAATGGATCCCCTTAGCTCTCTTCAAACCACACCAAACATTAGTGAGGTCTCGCTGCCCTACAGAACTGTTGTATATCCCAGCTTTAAAAGCCATTCTTGACATCCAGGGGCCAGGCTCTTCCTCCTGGCCTTCAAAGCCCTTCAGAACACAGTCCTGCTTAAGGATCAAGCTTTGTGTTCTGCCTCTGCCTCTCCACTTGCCCCCCATCCGCTCCCTCTGGGTCTTGCTATTTTCCATGAACATGTGTTGTGCTCCTTCGCCTACCAGTCTATGATCTATAGTGCTTCTTAGCACCAGTGTCTCTTCCCTTCTGCACCAGCTTTGGAGAGCTCTAAGACCACCGTTCAAATGCACATTCCCCCAAAGTTCCCCATCAGAATCAACTCGCCGTTGTGCCTTTGGTAGAACTTTCATCACGGCGCCAAGGCTGCACATCCAAGATAACTCTATGTCAGCATCATACATGTGAGCGTTTCCCTTCCCACCAAGAGGAAGAATTTTTGGTATTTGGTAATTTTCTTCATCTTTGACCCTTCTGCCTTCATAGCAACGGACACCAATTTCTAACAATCATTCGGATGGTGCTGAATATGTGAGGGTAAGTTGAGTCAGACAAGTGCCAACCTATCACTTCTTGGCAGGACTAGTGCCCAGACTTGTTGTCTCAGCTCTGGGGGAATTCCTTGAGACCTGAAGAGGACTGAGTAGTATTTAAATGAAAAAGTTATGTTGTGCACACCTGTATAGACAGATTTTCTAATTATAGTACATCAAAATACCTGTTGGATGAGCACAGTGAGCATTAGTAACGTCAAGACCAAATTTCAGTAGGGTGAGCCTAAGACACGCCCCAGGCACTGTTGATTCTGCCTATTTCACCCTCTTTTCTTCATCACAGATGTGGTACCTAGAAGCGAACTGGGCTCTCCTGATCACACGGATTATGGAACGATCATCAGAGGCGGGGAGTCAGGAAGGCCTCTTGAGAAAGATAGAATTTCATGCATATCAGAGCATCAGATATGACCTTGCATGAAAAGAGCTACTGATCCAAAGGGGGGAAAAATGAAGGAAAAAAAAAAGAAAAACACACACACAACAAAAAGCAGAGGCCGCTCATGTAATAGAGAGGCTGAGGCGTGGCTTGCAGGATTGCTGGTCGTGTGTGTGTTGCATTACAGGCAATTATCGGGGGTCTCCCTGTTGGCCTGGAAGAATTTAGAACTCCGTCAAAGGGAAACCTGATCTACTAGGAGGGAAATCCTGCTGCATCTTGTGATTCTGTGCCAACCCCACGGGGCTTCCACCTCCCCATGATGCGTTTTATTCATAAAATCTCACAAAGGGTTGTTGGTAAAAGTCAGTGCACGGATAAACGTTTCCATGAGGTCACGTGGTTTATAGGGACCCAGATGGGGCTTGTGAAAATGTGACATGGTCTGGAAGACTGAAATAAGCCCTGCTCAGTACTTTCTAGGCTGTCTTGCCATCTGTCCACAAGGCAGGAACCAATGTTTTGGCACGAATCAATTGTGTGTTGTTCACCAAGATGATCTCAACCCCCCCCCCCCCCCCCCAAGACCATGAAGTTCGGCGTGGTTCTATGAAGAACGGTTGCCGTCTGGTTAATTCCATTTTAGTGTTAGTTACACTTGATTGCCTGCTTGGGATGTGACCTATCTACATATGGGCACTTTAGACAGCAGAGTGTGCATCCTGGAGAAACAGAGACTAAGGCTGTTCAAACACTCCCTGTTAGACAAACCGGATAGAGGGACGATGTTGACAACGAGGGCTTTCGTTGGAACTGTTCAGGGAGAGAACTGAAATGTGTCCATCCCAGCGAACATTGTTTGTTGATATGAAGATGGATCATGTTTCATCTCTTGCTTCAAGGCACAGGAAACCCATAATGCGTGTTCTGATTTCGAAGTAGGTTTCTGTCTCCCCTACATTTACATCAATAGCAAAGCATTATTATTCCATAAACTTGAGAATTATTTTCTAAAATGATACCCAATACCATAGATTTGGGGTAATGACAACCGCTGCTGGATAGTTCATGTTTATTAAGCTCCTTTTCATCAGTTCTTCTACCCTAATGTTTAAATAAACAGAGGTTTTAAGTATCAACAAGTATGTGTACACTCTGCCTTCTTACTGAACATATCACATCAAGACTTGTCTTCTGTGGCACAGTGGGTTAAAGCCCTGGCCTAAAGCGCTGGCATCCATATGGGCACCGGTTCTAGTCCTGGCTTCTCCACTTCTGATCCAGCTCTCTGCTATGGCCTGGGAAAGCTGTAGAAGATGGCCCAAGTCCTTGGGCCCCTCCATCCACATGGGAGACCTGGAAGAGTCTCCTGGCTCCTGGCTTCGGATCAGAACAGCTCTGGCCTTTGTAGCCTTCTGGGGAGTGAGCCAGCGGATGGAAGACCTCTCTCTGTCTCTATCTCTCTCTGTAACTCTTTCAAATACATAAAGATAAAAAAAAATTTAAAAAAGACTTGTCTTCTGTTGATGAGACTGTCTCTGCTTAATTATGCTTTAGATGTTTTTCTATTCCTGGCTTCTGGAATACTACTTAGTAGAGTTATGGTCAATATGAATTTGTTAAAATCTTTGAGTAGACAAGGAAGGGCAGAAACACTAAAATTTCTCCCAACTTTCTCCAGCCTTCAACCTCTGGCACACATGACGTAAACCCTTCTCAAGCCCCAGCCTTAAGGCACTGACAGAGCCAGTCCTGCCTCATAAGCATTGTCACATGGACCAAAGTCAATTGTTCACCTTGGACTAGACGTTGCTCTTTGCTGCCCATGAATATGCTAACGTATCCAGGTAGGGTGAATCCTCAGTGGATTGGAAGAGAAAAGAACGTAAACCACTGGAATTGGTCACAGGAAGCAGAGGAAAGTAAGATGGTAAAAGCACATTAACCAAAAACGCCCGGGTTCCTGACAGCCACTGCTTGGGGAACAGCAGCCTGCTGGTCAGAAAATGGACTATTTCGCGTGCAAATGTCATCATGTGCACAGTGGATGACGGCAGAAGAGCATTTATTGCCACGAAGCAGGGAAGGATTCTTGCTAATTACCATTTTGTTCTAAAGTATAGTAGCATGTTGGGCACCCTCTCTACCCCAACTAGCTCCTTTCCTTGGCTTTTATGTGGCCAGTGTTGTTGTAATTTCTCTGTTCAAATAAGGTCTGCAGAAAGCCACAAAAAGAGATCTGGACCTTAAAGCTTAACGGATTGTGGAAAGCAGCTGGCTTGTAACATGAGTCATCCCAGCCAAGGCTTTTTCCTTTGTATTTTTTCTCTGACTTAAAGAATGGGTTATTGGATGTCTTCTGGCAGGTGCTATGGGATTAAAGAGGTAGCTGGTCAGAAACAAACTTTGAATTAGGGTACTTTTTTGAATAGTTTACTAAAGTAAATATGATCGTTAGCTTAATCTCCCATATCTAACGTGAGGTTCAAATTTAATAGTGAGATTTAAGAAAATTTGGTTGGCATGTGCACCTATTATTAGTCTTACGTGTGTGTATGTGTGTGTGTGTGTGCACCTTGCTTTGAGCATTATATTTTAGTTTTAATGATGAAATTTCCAGCACATACCTATTTATCAGGCCCAGCCATTAGGTAGCTCAATAATCATATTATTTTTCCTTTTCTACAATTATGAGAAAAAAATAAAGTGGAATATTAATAAATGTATGGTGGGGAATTTTTTCATTTTAAATCACCTTTCAGAGGATCTTGGAAGGTCTGTGTGGATTCAGAACAGTCTTCCATACCTGTAATTCCAGGCCATGACAAGTTAATAGATTTTTCTATCATGACTCTCTGATATTCCAGAGATGATGCTCAGGTTTCTGAATCACTAAAGAACAAGTGACCTGAACAGCACCAATTTTAGTGGGGCCAATGCTCTCTTAATATACTTGGTACCCAAACAAGATTGATGGGGCTGGCATTGTGGAGCTGTGGGTAAAACTACCTCTTGTTATGCGAGCATCCCATTTGGAGCACTAGTTCGAGTTCTGGCTGTTCCACTTCCGATCCAGCTCCCTGCTAATGCTCCTGGGAAAGCAGCGGAAGATGGCTTAACTACTTGAGCCCTTGCACCCATGTGGGAGACCCAGATAGAGTTCCTGGTTCCTGGTAACCTGGCCCCCGCCCTGACTATTGCAGCCATTTGGGGAGTGAACCAGTGGATGGAAGATCTCTCTCTTTCTCTCTTTCTAATGCTTTTTAAAGTAACTCTGCCTTTCAAATAAATAATCTTTAAGAAATAAAGTAAGAACTGGTGTTCCATATGTTTCATGTCTATATGTACATAGATATAGGATAAGATTGACTTGTATATTTCATTCTCACATAAATTACCAAAGGAAAGAGCTTGTGAAGAAGATTTTGGAAGAAAATGGCACACACTACTTAGTGTTGAGAGAGTTGCAAGAAGGGGAAAAACAGAGTGATCTTGTGATTCATTCAAGTGATAACATTCAAGATTTCACTTCTGAAGATAAACTCACTCCTCTTCACAGAAGCTAACTTTGCCCTTGAATAATAGTTTAACCTTGAAGAGATTCACTTACACATCTACCCATGGAGATGAGTAATAATGTCACTAAATGGGCATGACTGTGTTCCAACAAGACATTATTTGTAAAACTAGCTGGTGGGTGGGTAGTGTGCTGACCACTGACATAAACAATAGTTCCCGCCATAACTGAACCATGCAAGTGTCCACAGCATAGCATGTAGGCACAAACACTAGCCCAGTTGTTAACAGATGACTTTATACAATTTGCCTCACTTAAAATGTGCTTTCACCCAACCACTGGGGCTTACAAGTCAATGAAATTATATTGGAGGCCAACAGATGGCATTGAATTTTCATGTCCATCACCATAAAAGAACGACTCTGAGGAGCTGTAATGACATGGAGGCTATCTCAAAAAAGAGCTTGTTAAAGACTCGCACCCCCAAACTGGAGCTGGGTTATGATTTAAAAAGAATGTGAAGCTGGTGTCCAGTGATGGTGAGAGTGGCAGAAAGCGGCCACCTTCCTTCACTGTGGGTGGGACGATAAATTGGCACGACCTTTCATGGGTGGGGTGGACAGTACACCAGACAAAACTGTGCAGAGTGCTGCTGGCCTTTGGAACAGCATTTTTGTTTCTAGGAATTTACCACAGGCGATGATCAGAACACACTCATGGATTAGCTTCAGAGATGTTCCTTGCAGCATTGATAATCAGGGTGAAAAATCAGCAATAACTTAAGTTCAATAATTTGAGGCTGGTGAAGTAAATTACTGCTATGAAAATTCATGTAAAAATCAAGATAAATTTGCATGGGCAAAATTCCCTCACAGCCGGATAAAGCAAGAACCCAGGAATTTCAGGAGACTTTGCCAGAGCCCCAGAACTAGCATTTGCAGAACCAGGATTAGACGCATAAACCACTGGGACACATGCTTTCTTTGGCATACAGATTTCATCAAATGAAGAAAAGCACACGTTTTTAAAGGACTGCTTTGAACTAGAAAGTGCCCTCGTATTGTCACAGCTCCTCCCAACCTACCCTTTCATTTGGTTCATAAGCAATCTTTTGGTTGGACATGGGAAAGTGATAGAACATTCTGGAATGTGCCTTCCATGGTTAGGCTGGGGAATCTGCCCTGGAGCAGGTATTAAGATACTCAGAAGGCTCTGAGAGGGAGTGTGCAGCTAGTGAGAGCATGGAGGAGGAGCAGGAAGAGAAGCAGGAGGAGGAGGAGGAGGAGGAGGAGGAGGAGGAGGAGGAGGAGAGAGCAGTGCCTTTTACACAATTTGCCTGTGTTAAGAAGGGGGAGTGGCTGCTCCTTCCCAGTCTAACAGGGGTCCCTTATCTCAGGGACCAGATCGTCAATTGCTTCTGCTATTGGTGTGGGTTGGGGGCAAAACAAACTATGGTGGGCCATTCCCTAAGCCTGATTCCCACAGACAACCTTATTTGAATAGGAAACTTTACTCACACTCCAAGCAAGTGACTCATTAGTGATCTCTGGGAGAGCAGTATTGACAGGAGGCTGTGCACAACCTGCGGTCCAGTCCTTTTGTATCCCTTACGCAAAAGGGGAGGAGCGAAACTAAAGCATGCTGACCACCCCCATGGCCTGTGCTGGACAAGATCACAAACCAGAAGCCGTTTCCAGTGTGCCCAGCATCCCATTTGTCTCTCCCGTTGATAGGTTTCTCGAAGCTTCCCAAAGCTGTGATTAGGTGACCAGGTGACTTTGAGCAGGTCCAAAGCCTGAACAACCACACAGGGTTTTGCTGTTGTAATCAAATAAAGCTCACAGCAAAGTCAGCCTAATACACACTTAATAGTTTCTGTAATTGCTTTTGGGCTGCCCGGTGTGGTGTAAAACAGCTTGGGCATTGGAGTCACAATAAAGAGGGAGGCTTAACTCTCTGCTCTATTATTAACCAGACCTTGGCCTTGAGTGACCTCTTCACCTCTCGGAATCTGAGTTCGTTGTGTGTAAAACAGCAACAGCACTTGCCCCTTCGGGTTCTTGTGAAGTTAATGGGAGATGATGCACATAATAATGCGTTCTTCTTGTCCAGGGCTTGGAACACACAGAGCTGCTCAGTAGACTCACATGCACCTTTGCTTCCTGTGTTCTGTAGGATCAGAAGGCACACCTGGCAGGCACTTGGCGTTGGCCTGGTCCAGCCCTGCCAGGAGTTTTCCAGCATTTGTTACGAGCACCACCGCCTGATGCTCACCCTTGGCTACCACCGCCTTCACCACCATCACACATGTGTCTCACTGTTGGTTGGGAAGACAAGTTCTCCTACCGAGGGGGACACGGACAGTATAGACAGGTCAGTCCTAATCCTGCCAGACTCATACTCCAGTGTGTTCATTTCAGAATCCTGGTTCTGGGGCCCAAAATCTCAGAACAAATGAACCAAGTCAGGAACCCCTAGGAACTACCTAGCTCTTTTTTTTTTTTAAGATTTATTTACTTATTTGAAAGTCAGAGTTATATAGAGGAGAGGCAGAGAAAGAGAGAGAGAGGTCTTCCATCCACTGGTTCACTCCCCAGTTGGCCACAATGGCTGGACTGTGCCGATCTGAAGCCAGGAGCCAGGAGCTTCTTCCAGGTCTCCCATGTGGGTGCAGGGGCGCAAGGACTTGGGTCGTCTTCTACTGATTTCCCAGGCCATAGCAGAGAGCTGGATTGGAAGAGGAGCAGCTGGGTCTCGAACCGGTGACCATATGGAATGCTGGTGCTTCTGGCCACGGCGTTAATCTGCTGTGCCACTGAGCCAGCCCCTGGACCACCTAGCTCTTTTCCCGGGCTCCTACCCAGGGCTTTCTCCTGCCCTCCCCTCTGGAGGCTGTAAGTTAGGAGCTGAGGCATCAGGACATGTGGATGTTATAATCAGTGCACCTGCTATGCATGTGTGTTGGGGGAGCTGAGGCAGGACCACCATAGCCTGGGGTTGGGGGGGCTGGTGGTGGAGCTAAGAAAGGGTGGAGTGAGGGCTAGGAGAGCAGGTGCTGCGAGTAGGTGAGGGATTCACATGGAAAAGAAGGAATGCGAAGCAATGCTTGGAGCCGATGGGCTCAGCATGGAGCGGGGCTCAGCTCAGCCCTGGTGTCCGTGGCCTGCGGTGGGAGCCGTCCGTGTGACTGCCTTCCCCCACATCCACACCTCCTCTACTCGTTTAGGGTGAGAAACGCCTTTGAGAGGGAGTAAGTCTTTCTCCCCAGAATTTAAGATCGAGACCTCGCTCTGCAAGATCCCGAGGTGTTCGGACACAGCAGCACAGATGGGCTGCAGATTTAAACAATTTTCAGGACCTGTCTGGTTTGTCAGGAGTGAAGAAAGTACAGCTGATGGAATTGAAAAATGAGAATGCCTGAGGTCTTGTTTTCATGCTGTTCTGGTGACTCTGGGCTTGTTGCTTCGCTTCTCTGCGCCAAGGGCTGCTGATCTTGGGGAAGGCATTGTGGCATCATGGGTAATGCTGCTGCCTGCAATGCTAGCATCCCATGTGGGTGCTGGTTCATGTCCCAGCTGCTCCACGTCTGACCAGATCCCTGCTAATGGCCTGGGAAAAGCAGCAGAAGATGGCCCAAGTGTTTGGGCCCCTGAACCCGCATGGGAGACCCAGAAGAAGCTCCTGGCTCCTGGCTGTGATCTGGACCAGCTCCGGCCATTGCAGCCAACTGAGGAGTGAACCACCACATGGAAGGTCTCTCTCTCTCTCTCTCTCTCTCCTTCTGTCTCTGTAACTCGGACTTGTAACTCTATAACTCCAGTGACTGGCAAAATAAATAAATATCTTTTTTATAAAAGGCTGCTGATCTCTCCATGGAGCAGGGACTCTGAAACACCTTCCCAACTAGTTTCACCTCCTCACAAAGGCTGCCCTGTCCCTAAGAACTTCAGCAGATGAAGGTGCACCCCCTGCTTGACCTTTTCCAGTCATTTATGGGGCTGTTCCTGCCCCTTATAGGCCCAAGGAGAGGTGGAGGGATCGGGTGGCCCAGGAGGCTCAGATGTGACACAGTTGGGGTCACTCTGTGAGTAATGTGGGTGACACTGTAGATTACTATCGGCTCAGGAATGCCTTGTCCCCCAAAGCCATTGTTAGCCTCACCTCTAGCCCCTCAGATGTGCTCATATTTGGATGCGTTATAGAAGCCAGCCAGGTCAGACATACTTGCAGGCCCTAATCTGGTACAACTGGTGTCCCCGCAAGGAGCCAGGGACGATACAGAGAGAAGGTGGCCTCCATAAGCCAATGAGAGAAGCCTGGCACAAGTCCTGGCTCACAGATCACAAGGAACTGCTCGGCCAACACCTTGAACTCACACTCCCAGCCTCCAGAGCTGTGAGACAGTCGGGGTCTGTTGTCTGAGTGCCTGTGGCACTTTGCTGTAGCACCCTAGCAGGTGGATGCGAACCCTACACGTAGTACCTAGCTTTGGCAGACCTGCCAAGGAATTTGACTATTAGGATGGTCTGATATTGTCCGAATTATCACTAAAGAGGGAGTGTAGGGGTGGGAATTAGCTCAGGTTCTCTGGACGTACCTATAGCTCCATGGTTCACACAGCCTGGTGAGTGGCAGAGGCCTTTGATGGAAAAAGGCCTCCCTTCCTGTGGGCAGTCACACCTCACACTGAGAGCCTTCATCTCCCACATGGCAGGCTGTACTTTAGCTTTCTTGTCTGCAACTTTGTGCAGTGCCCAATGTGCCCAACTGTCTGCAGTGAACCTGCATTAGGCCAGGAAACCCTCAAGGATGGGTTTACCTTAATCTTTCAGAGGCCCTAGGACCGAGTCCAGAGCTGCATCTCCAAGGACCCTCAGCCAATGTCTGTGGATAAAAGTATGTCAGTTTTCTTAGGCATTTACAGGGAAGAAGGGAGTAATTTCACCACTACACATCCAGGTATAAGTCTCTATTGCCTGCAAGATGAAGTTCAACCATCTGGCTTAGGATAGCCTGGACTGACTCAGACTGGTCCACCGTCATTGCCTCCCAGCACTACGCTCACCTTGTTGTTGACCCACTCACCTGACTCAACCACATACTCAGCACTTCCCACTATGCACATGCTGTTCCCCTTCCCTGGGTTACTACTCTTCCTTGATCTCTTCCCAATGTGTGAATCCTAACTTGAGTTGAGGCTCCAGACACCTTCTGGCCTGCCATCCTCTCAATGGCCATGGCATTACTGAGCACGCTGCTTAGTCTGTGTAGCTGTAGAATGCTATTCCACATGTATGTGTCTTCTGTTTCCAAAGACACCATAGCTACTGGAGGACAAAGTGACAGAGCTCTCTTTCTGTCCCCAAGAGGTGCAGCATTCATGCAGTCAACACAGAGAACAAGCCAGTGACAAATCCAATATAAAATGCTAACGTTTTGGAAATGACAGCGACTCAGTGTGTGTTTTCCTTTCCAAGCCCCTTGGAAAAATATTGAGGGTTGCTGAATTCAGAAAGAACATTCTAGAATTGCAGGATTAAATGTGGCAAAGCTCCTTGAGATGTTGAGCCTTTGCAGCTCAGACAAGCTCACAGAGGATCACAGGTGCACCTCTGCATCCCAGGAAGAGGAGTAAGACCCTAGCCAAACAGTGTATGAGGGAAAGGGGACTGACCCGCCAGGGCAGCTTCCACCTGGTTAATCGTAGACCTGACCATCATCAGAACAAAGGGCCCATTAGTGCTGCCCTTGGCCCAGGGCTTCTTGCTGGAAATGCCATGCAGATTTGCAACATCAACTTTCTCCCGCAGGCGCAACATTCGTAGGAATGGTCAGCTCTCATTAGGAAGCTGCCATGTCACAACAAGTCTGGGAGCGCGCAGACTGTGGGTGGTCTGTGCATCTGCAGGTGCACTGGGCTTGGGCTGGGGGTCTGCGTTTCTCCAGCTTCAGAGTTTTCAAACGTGGAGATAACACAGAAAGCCACGGTCCCCTGCCCCCCAAAATGATCAACAATGTGTATTTCACAGAGAAAACACTGGAACAGGACTAGACTCGAAGTCCTTAAAAGTGACAAAGAGCTTTTTTCCTAAATAGAAATAGCACAGATTTGCCTCTTCTCTCTAGAGAGTTCACATCATTTCCTCCCAGTCTTTGCTCTCCAGAGACCCTGGAAATATCTACAAAAGCATGATTCCTGGAGCATTTTCCAGCACTGAATCACACGTTGCATGCACAGAGCTGAGACCTGGCTGCAAGGCTCCACAGGGAGAAAACACAGGGTTTCCTGTTTGGGCCTCCTGGAGAAAGTGACATCTACAGAGACTTGATGAGGCCTGATTCCTGAGGTCCACCCAACTATGCTTCGCTTGAAGGCAAAGGAAGCCCACAGGCCAAGGGGTCATTGACAGAGGGAGGACGGAAGAGGAGGTGCAGGTGATAAAACCGGAAGCAGTTTGGGTTATGCAAATGAGCTTTCCCTCGCATCAGAGCAGGGGCAGGCCCTGGCACCAGTGTGTTCTCATTGTCTCAGGCCTCCAGAGGGTGGAGAAGAGGGAGCTGCAGACGCCGCCTGCCCCACGCCCATGGTGGATCTCAGTCTGAGACGGAAGCCAGAGCTGACGCGCTGTGGTCCAGGCCGAGATGCAAGTGAAAATGTTGATAGCAAAAGAAAACAAGTGACTAAGTAAGCAGAGCTTGTGCATCTCTTAGCCAATGCCCTTAAAATAGCGCTGAGTGTAGCCAAAATACATTGACTCACAACTTCGCTTCTGTGGAAATGAATGGAAACTTCTGACCAAGGTCCTGGTGAGTGGCCTTGGAGACGAGGCACAAGGAATGGGGGGCTGCCTGTTAGCCTCAGCTCACCTCCACCCGGGGGGACCATGAGGAGCATGCATGGACTTGGTCTTCCTCAAGAGAAAAATCCATGCCAGCAATAGCCACGAGGCAGGACTCCCGTTCTTCAGGCTTTGGGCCACGCATTCCCTCTGCCTGGCAAAGTGAAATAGAACCCTGGAGTCTGACAGTTTGGGTCAGACCCTTGGAATCTGAACATCAATCTTGGCCTTAGTTTTTGCATCTATAAAATGGGGTTAACAGTAGTAGCTACCCTGTGAGGACTGCTTCAAGGGTTCTATGAGTCATCTACAAAGTGCACAGAATAGCAGCACACAGCTAGCCACAGTGGAAGTGAATGTGCAGTAAGTAACCGAATAAATGAGGCAGTCTTAATTTTCCATGTGCTGACTCTTTTTTATCATCTATCAGGGAAATTTTATTTGTTGGCTATTTGTGAAATAAACAAGAATCATAGAAACACCAAACACAGCCATTGAATTAGATGGGTGTGCATGCATGGGTGTGCATGGGGGTACACACACACTACAGAATTGCTCTGAGCCTCACGATGCCACCCTTTCCACATCCAGTGCTAGGGCCAGCGAGAAATGAAGCTCTTCCGTCCGGGGGAGCGGTGTTGGCACTTGTCTTGTGAGATGAGGAGGTGGAGACAGCTTAGTTCTGAAGCCAGGAGGAGCCCAATGAGGGTTTTGTCTAGTTTCTACCTGAGTGTGGACCATGCAAAGTGTCTGCAGGGATCCACCTAGCCTCCCCAGAGAGGCCTGCACCTGCATCCCTCTGCTGAGCCCTGACAGCAGGTGTGTTGGGATGGGGACAGGACCCTGGATGACAGGTCTTGCCTGGAGGCTCATCCCATAGGGGACAGGGACAAAGGAGAATGCACCCACCCCTGCCAGGCTAGTCCAGGCGGTCTCTCTCACTCTCATCCAATAGCTGAGCCTCTCCTTCCCCAGGGTGGAGGAAGACAGAGGCAGAAAGAAATTCAGAGCCATTGCTCGATGTTTGCCAGCTGGCGTAAGCTCCCATGTGTGAGGTTGCTGAGGCCCTCAGGAGCAGGTGAAATGGCCCAGGCACACATATCAGTGAGAAACACGTGCTTTCACGCCAGGGAACAGTCATGCTGAGCACCAGAAGCAGTTTCTGGAGGGTCATTGCCCACTGCAGACTGAGCACAGGTTAGCAGGTGGCTGAAGGGTGGAGAGCACAGTGACTGTGCCTGGAGGAGCTGCTGGGTGCCTCTGTGGTTACTAGCAACAGCCAGGAAAGGGGTGTGGCTTAGCTTTGAGCACACTGAAGAGAGCTGAAGAATTTGTACCAGGTTGTGCAGTCAGGGGACAGGGTGGGGAGTGAAGAGGAGCTGTGGATGCCTCCCCACCGCCCCAGGGGAGCTGGAAGGGCACCTGCTGTCATGGGATGGGAAGGAGACACAGCCTGCCCCGCTCCCCTAACCAGAAACCTGTGGGTTCAGGGGAAAGTTGAATAACCAGCTCTCCAGGGATGGAAAAGCTTGGAGTCAGAACAAGCGGCGATTTCAGCAGTCATTGCCCATCATTGCACTTCCGGTCCCAGCAGTGTTTCCACTGTTTAGAGATAAGAGACTGAAATATTTCCAAGATCACAGATAAGGCACACGGCCATAAAATAATTAGGCAGAGATGAGTTTTGAGTATTTATTACCTGTGTCTAACTCTAAGTTTATACAATTTCATTTTGAATGACGTCTACATTTTGATCACTAGCTTGCCATATCCTGAAAGTGAACAAACAGATGTGAGTGTGAGCTCACGGAGCCCTTGTGCCGTGCCTTTGGGAAGAGGAGCGCCCAGAGAGGGCTGCCCTTCTCCTACGGTAATGCCCCATTCTGAACCATCAGATGAAGGCTGCTTCAGCATTGGGAATGGAAGGGCGTAGGGGGCCAATGGCCATCTCCCTCCCATACAGAGACCAAGGGCACTCAGGTGCTTCAAGTTCTCCTGGGGCCAGCAGGGCAGAGCAGGGCTCCCTGTACTTTGTGCCCCAGCTGGGCAGCCCTGCCCTGCGGAAGCCAGTGGTTTGCTGTCTCTCAGGGCAGCTCCCCTGCTACAGATGTGTCAGGATACAACTGGGGCTGGAGCTGGAGTGTGGGGACAGAGAGGGGGTTCAGGAACCTAGGTCGCATTGCCTGGTTCATGGAATGCATTTCCTTGGGAGGCTGGGTGCCAGTGAGTCCTGGGTGAGCATATGTAGCTTCCAGGAGTTTGAGGGTCTTACAGATTCTTCCCTTATCAAATACATAGAGAAATAGATGCATGGATTATGTTAAACACATTTCATCATAAATACTTATATGAAATTATTTTGTTTGCATATTTTATATTTATATACTTTATATATTATATGCACTTATGTATAAGTGTATGCATATATATTGATACACATACAGCACGTTTATATATTATAAATACCACTCAATAAGCAACTCATTACAAAGATACTTCAAAGACTTGTGGAGGGGCGGGTGTTTGGCTTAGCTCTCAGACACCACTGGGAATGCCCATGTCCCATATCAGGGTGCCTTACTTGGAGTCCCAGCTACACCCCAATTCCAATTTCTTGTTGAGCATCCGCAGATGGTAGCTGAAGTACTTGGGTCCTTGCCACCTGCATGGGAGACTCAGATGAAGTTTCAATTTCCTGACTGCAGCCTGTCCCAGCCCTAGCTATTGTTGGCATTTGGGGAGAGAGTGAACCAATGGATGGGAAACCTCTTTCAGCCAGTCTGTCTGTCTCTCTGCCTTTGAAATGAAAAAAAAGGTTTGTGAAAGTGGAATTAGAAATACTTTTGAGCTTCATGGAGGGATCTTCCAAAAGACCCAGGAATATGCCTACTTGGACAATCCTGTGCAAAGTTGTCAAAATTGTTTGCACCAAAATAAACTTTTATTCAATTTTTCAAAAAATTAATTTAAATTTTTAATTCATTTTTTAAAAAGGTTTTTATTTATTTATTTGAGAGGTAGAGTTACAGACAGTGAGAGGAAGAGACAGACAGAGAGGTCTTCCTTCCGTTGGTTTACTCCCCAGACGGCTGCAATGGCTGGTATGAAGCCAGGAGCTAGGAGCTTCTTCCCTGTCTCCCATGCAGGTACAGGGGCCGAAGGACTTGAGCCATCTTCTACTGCTTTCCCAGGCCATAGCCGAGAGATGGACTAGAAGAGGGGCAGCTGGGACTAGAACAGGTGGAGGATTAACCTACTGTGCCATGGTGTCGGCTCCTCGTTTTTAACAGATAAGATGTGCTTTGTAGATAGAGTTTAAGAACATAATGATATCCTCTTCCTCCCTCCCTCACACCCTCCTTTCTTCTCCCCCCCCTTTTTTTTTAGTTTTTGAGATAACATATTTTAAATTTACATTACAGTAAAAAGATTTAATACTTCACCAAATAAGAAGTTTAATAAGTAAAAAGCAAAAAGACTCTAGTGGGAATATAGACAATGAGTATAAAAAGTAATTGAGTGGGGAAATGGCCATTTCACCCATGTAGAGTAAATTTTAAGGTAATCACAGATCATTACAACTACAGCAGTGTGAACTTGTTGAAGTCTCCCTGCATTTAGCCTGGCACATGGCAGAACAGCAGACCATGAATCCCAGCCTCCCTAGCAGCTAGGTCGCCAGTGTTTAGGTTCTGGTCGCTGGATTGAGAGAAAGGGTGTTGGGGCAAATTTCAGATCCTGCTCTTGAGGGGAAGAAGGAGATCTAGGCTCCCTTTCTGCTGGCTGAAATGTGGGTGTGATGTTGAGGGCTACAGCAGCCGTTCTGACACAGAAGACAAGAGCTAAACGTAGCAGAGGGTGGACCATCAGGGTGAAGAGGCCTAGTCTCCATTATTGCTAAGGTGCTGTGTCAAGACACCAAGATTTCTACCAAGGAGATACATACACTTCTACCTGCTTAAGCCTTGTTAGTTTCGATCTCTGGGCTATGCTAGCCTAATGACACCCCCACATAACAAACTGTACCGTCTGTCTATTTAAAACCAGAGCTTGTCTGTCCTGGAAGATGGGCTCTGAGCATTCTCCAAGAGACTTCACAGAGCTTCAGTCCACTCTCTGTGTCTCCAGCTTTAACTTCTCCAACAGTGAGTATTGGTTTTATAGTACATTTCCTGCCCTAAAGGACTGCATTACTGTAGCACCAGTCTGGGTTTTCCTTTTGAACCAGCTTGACTGTGAGTTGAAGTTGACTTTGAAAACACGTCTCTGAGATGGCGTAGGCTGATAATAGCGCCTCTTCCAACACAGCCACCTTGCAGCTTTACGTCTTCTCTGAAATTCTCAGAGGCCAGACAGCACATTGGGCATATTCTCTGCGACATCTGAGACATAGCAAGGGATCTGATTTTGAGAAAGTGCCAGAAGCCATTCGAGACCAAAACTAGCAATGAATAAGCTAATGAAGCCTGGTAATTCTCGTCTCAGTCCAAAACGAGGTGTGAGCTGAACCTAAGGAGCAAGCTTTACTGTTTAACCAACAGACTGACCTGAAAGTCATTTCAGAGAGCAGATTCAAAGTTGTTCCACATAACAACAGCACTTTATGTTTCCCAAGGGAACACTTTGAAGCACACTACAATTATACAAGTGTCAATTCTGAAATACATAGTAAAAAATCAAGTTTATGACTTTCTATTCATAATTTAGATGCCCTACAAATATTCAAGAGGTTGACGAAGAGAGGGTGTGTGTGTGTGTGTGTGTGAGTGTGTGCTTGTGCAAGAGAGAGAGAGAAGGGGGAGAGGGGGGGAGAGAGGGAAAGAGGGAGGGGGGAGAGAGAGAGAGAGAGAGAGAGAGAGAGTTTCTATCTGCTGATTCACTTTCCAAATGGTGGCAAACAGCAGGACTGGGCCACGCTGAAACCAGGAGCCAGGAGCTCAGCTGAGGTCTCCCATGTGAGCAGCAGTGACCCAAGTGCTTGGGCCATCACCTGCTGTCTCCTACGGTGTGCCACAGCAGGAGGCTGGAATCGGGAACCGGCACTGGGACTCCAAGCCAGGTGCTCTGAAATGAGATGTGGTATCTGATCCACTAGGCCAAATGCCTGCCCATGCCTGGACATCATTTTATTTGTTCATTTATGACAGTTTCTAAATGAGATACGAGCCCATTTAGGACATGCTGGTGAGGACCGTGAAGTTACCAAGGGAATCACCATGCACAGTGTGAGCAGTGGTCATTGAAGAGCATTCTTTCCTGAGTGGGCCCAGCTCTCATGGGCTGGCTCCAGAGAACCTGGACCCCATCACATCCTCCCCAAGCCGTCCCATGCCTACAGCAGTCTCCAGCTACGGCCAGCCATCCCCAGTAAGCCGGCTTCCTTCTTCATACAGGTTCGTGCTCTGCTGGCCTCTCCTCTCCTCCCTCCCTAAGAACTAACCACCCTTTGCCTCAGCTTTCCTTCCTTCATGCCATCGCAAAGTGGGGTTATTCTCCATTAGGCTCCATGGCTAACTACACACCATACCTGGGGTCTTTATATGAGGGCACTTTAAAATGTTCCTCGAAAAATGGAATTGAAAGCTTACTTTGGTGCAAAAAAAAAAAAAAAAGAAATTCATGCCTAGTTTTTTCATAGTATGCATTTCTACAAACTTTTTGAAGACCCATGTATGCACGTTTTTTCAAAAAGCTCACCCCCCAAATGAATGTTTCTTTCAGTTTCGTGTGCCACAGACTTTCTGAATTTCTCTTGTATTTTGGGTCCAAGAAAGGAGGCTGGAGCGGGAAGAACGTGGATCGTCGGGAAGAAGAACAAAGGCAAACCTGAACCCCCCAAATGGAATCTCTACCAGGCAGCTCAGTGCAGAGGGCACAGCCACGATGCGGGGGAGGGCCCCTCGTGCACAGCTGCCCACTACAAGCTTCCTGCAGGAGCCCCACGCCTCCCCAGCAGAAGCCCCTTCCTGTGAGACCTCCACGGTTCTCAGTCCTGTGGGGTGGCCCACAGGGCTGCTCTGCGCTCTGCGATTCGCCGCATGGACAGAAGGGTTTTCAGCCTGGTTCTCAATGACACCCTCTGCCTTGGACGGTCAAGTTGTTTGGTTTCCAGCGAATCCTGCGGTTGTACCTGTGGTTACCCTCTGCCTTCTCATCTGCCTTAGCTTATCTGATAACACAGCCGGGGAGGAGGGAGCCTTAAACATCCCCCCAAAGGGGAAGTTTCCGGCCAGGGAGACTTCAAGATGGAAATCAGTATGGATATTGGGTTTTGCAGGGTCCCCAGATTTTGGTAACCCAGGCCTCGCGTGGGTTTCTGGGCCCTCTGTTTTTGTTCGCTTGGCTTTTAAAAATCAGATCGAAGTGTTCCACACTGCAGAAGCAGCAGGTGCTTCGGCCGGTCCCGGGATGGTGTCATTTTCATGACCGCTCGTCCATGAGGGTCCCTTAATGGGGAGCGCTGAAGGGGTCTTTTTCCGGGGTGGGTGACAAAAAAGCGGGTACTGAGCATCTCAGCACGAAGCAGAAACGGCGGGGATGGGGCAGCGACAGGAAAGAGGCGGCGGCGCGGCGGGGCACCCAGCGCTGCAGTGGCGACGGAACCGCCGCAGAAGCCGCCAGCCCGGCCTTATCAGCCGCGCGCAGGCCTGTGGTTTGCTCGCTGTCGCAACCCAGCTTTAACTGCCGGTTTATTTTTCGACAAACAGGATGCTTCCATCTGAGGCTGTCAGCATCCCAGCTCTTTGAGAGAAAAGAGGTAGTGCGAGGGGGCCCCACCCCGGGGGGCCAGGCCTGGGGGCTCCGTTTCGAGAGGCTTCCCAGAGAAGCGCAAAAGCGGCAGGTGCAGCCGCTGGGCGAGTGCCAGGAAGGGCGCGCGGGGCGGGAGGGCATGGGCGGGGGTGAGATGCGCCCCCACACTCCGGGCTGACACGGGCCCCACTGGCCCCCTCCTGCCTTGCAAGCGCCCTGGGTGGGGAGAGGCCCCAAGAATCGAGGAAAACCTGCAGATTGAGGACAGGGCTGCTCCCTCTCCCATCAGGCGCATCAGCCCAGGGCCCTCGTGGAAACACAGACTCTGATTCAATAGGTCTGGGCTGGGGCCTGAGAGCCTGCAGCTCTGATGTGGCTGTGCCTGAACAAGACCTGGCGGAAAAGCCAGAGCAAGTGAGTCCTAATGGATGTGCAAGTTTGTAAGTAAAGCCCTAGGGGCCCTAAGTCCCAAAGCTCTGGTCTGGTAACAGCCACCTTGCTAAGGGATAAGAACATTCCTTTATGTTCCAGAAGGAAGGAAAGTTAGACACAGTGTCCCAACTCAGGCATTCCAGTGAGGCTGGGCTAGGTGTGCAGCCAAGCTGTGGTGGGGGAAGGGTGGGATGTCTCACACACACACACACACACACACACACAATCCAACCAGGCTCTTTCCTCTCCATGACTGCATTTACGTGGCCCCATGGGAACTCACACGTGGTCACAGTTTTTCAGAAGCTGGAGAGTTTGCCAGAACAGCACAGAAATTGGAACCTGGATCTAAGTGTTTTAAACCCAACTCGACTTCAGACCAGCTCTTGGGTCTTGGGGATGCACACTTGAAAGGTGCCCCGTTTGCGTCACATTTAATTAGTAATACTGTGTGCGGGACTAGACGAGGAAACCCATCTGTGTGAATAGTATCACAAGAGAAGATTCAGCTGCCTCCAACAGTCTCGCCAAGTCTTGCCAAGTGCCCGATGGGTTCTGCTGAGTTTTACTTGGGCTGGGGTGAGCATGTGTCCCAGTGGTTAAGACCCGGCTTGGGAAGCCCCATCCCATGCTGGAGAGCGAGTCCTGGGTCAGCTCCCAGTTCCTGCTATACAGATCTCGGAGGCAGCCGTGAGGGCTCCAGTGTGTAGGTCCCTGCCACTCACAGGGGAGACCTGGACTGGATTCCTGGCTCCAGACTTAAGCCTTGCTCAGCCATGGCCGACTGGGGCTTGTGGAGACCAAACCAGTGGATGGAAGTTCTCTCTTTCTCTGTTTCTCTCTGCTTCTCAAAATATATAAAAATAAATTTAAAAAATTAAATTTTAGTGAAGTGGCTGATTTGGAAAAAAAAAAAAGGAAGTTTCAGCTGCTTAAAAAAAGAAATTGTCCTCAGGCCTGAGGCCTAATAAAAATTCTATTTTGATTTCATCAAAACTAATCAAAGACTTCCTGTTATAGTTTCTCAAAGTACACTAATTCTACAGGGCCATTAAAATGCAGTTTCCTGGGCCACTGCCTGACTCATGGTTTCCCAGAGTGGGTGCCAAGAGCCTGCATGTTAATAAACACTCCCGAGAATGGGTACACGTTGCCAGGGTAGGACTCCCCGGGCTCTGGGTTCAAGTCCAGGCCTCTTATGATAGCCAAGATCTGGCTTCAATTCTGCTATCCCCGGTGGGTGGGTGAATGCCTGGAGTCCTTAACTGCCTTGGGAGTCTCTCTCTCAGGCCACCCACTGAGGGCTGCCTCATTCACTGCATCTCCTGTGTCTTCCCCGGCCCTGGTATGAAATAACTTGCATCTTCCTCTCCAAACCCTCCTGGGACTATCCTTCTCATTCAGCTCCCCGTTACTCTCCTGGATTGTGGCCAATCCCAGAGCAGGATGTGCTACTCAATTCTCATGCTTGGCCTTCACCTCCTTGAAGGCCATTTTATGACAGAGATAATATTTATAGTCCACACTTTTTCTCTAACACACTGAGAGGCACATGTGGGCCAGATAGTAAATTCACCATTAGCTTTTATAAATTTTTATTTATTTATTTTCTTTATTTTTATTTTTTTGACAGGCAGAGTGGACAGTGAGAGGTAGAGACAGAGAGAAAGGTCTTCCTTTGCCGTTGCTTCACCCTCCAATGGCCGCTGC
Source organism: Sylvilagus floridanus (assembly GCA_949820135.1). Classification (NCBI taxonomy): domain Eukaryota; kingdom Metazoa; phylum Chordata; class Mammalia; order Lagomorpha; family Leporidae; genus Sylvilagus; species Sylvilagus floridanus. Next base: position 10,008,088 of record OX463244.1, on the reverse strand, counting down.
GGCTGGCGTGCTACAGCCCGGGCACTGCGCTGATCCGAAGGCAGGTGCTTTTCCTGGTCTCCCATGGGGTGCAGGGCCCAAGCACTTGGGCATCCTCCACTGCACTCCCGGGCCATAGCAGAGAGCTGGCCTGGAAGAGGGGCAACCGGGACAGAATCCGGTGCCCCAACTGGGACTAGAACCCCGTGTGCCGGCGCCGCAGGCCGAGAATTAGCCTATTGAGCTGCAGCACTGGCCCACCATCAGCTTTTGACTTCCATACTGGACTGAGCGTGAGGAAGCAGGCACAGTGTCTGTGGCGCTCAGATCCCTGCAAGCGTCCTGGATCTAGGCGCTAGGAAGTGAAATGGGCAATGGTGAGAGGACCCCAGGAATCTGGTTATACGGGAGACTCCAGTGGAGTGGGGAAACGGGAGGCTGGCCCCCTCCCACCCACTAGTCTGGTGTAGAAGTTTGTGTGGGGGGGTCCTTTGTATTAACATAGTTTGTATTCTACTGGAAATCTAGATCGCCAAAGAGGGGAAGCAAATGCTAGCTGTTTGTTCTTCATTCTCACTCTGCAGTGATAGACTGGTGACTTCTCCCCCAGACACCCCTTCCTCTGCTGCTCCTCCTGACCGCCCACCTTCCTTTTTGCCCAACTGGGGCTCAGTTCAAATGTCGAACCTGTTCTCAAGTTAGAGGGCATCGCAGTGCCTGGCCTGCAGCTAGGCAGATGAACAGAAGGCCGCATACGAGGGAGCTAGCTTGAAGTGGCTGGACAGAAAGCAAGGGTGGTGCCTCAATTTGGGTTCTGACATGGGTAGTGGCATTGGCCACCCCATCTTGGTTTTCTTTCTTGGCTTTTCTGGGTTTCCATGTTCTTGTTTTGGTTATCAGAACTCAGAGCCTCCATGTTTTCATTGATAGCCAGCATAAGGATATTGGTCTATTGGGTGGATTACAGGGCATTGAGCAGGTAAGTGGTATTATGCCTAATAACCCCTCGCCTCCTGGCTCCTAGGTCAGGTGTGCTGCCTCAAGAAATGCTTCCTGGTATCCCCGAATGCTCCTGCCTTCACCCAGACCAGCCACATGCCCACTGCTCTTCCCGCTCCACTCGGCTGCTCTCCACCCCTTGTTTTCTCTCCAAAGGGACTCCTTCAGCTTGTGTGGGAAATTCACTCTTCTTGGACTTCAGACATATCCCCGTTACTGGTCATCTGGTCACTGTCCTCACTAGTTTGCTAGTTCCCCCTTACTCCACCTCCAGCACTCCTGCTTTCCCCTTATCTCCTCTCTCCAGCCCTTGATCTGGGGTCTAGCTCGGGCTCTTTCATGCTGTCTTCTATCAGTCTTTTTCCTTTTCCTCTGATACTCAAAGTCCTCATGGCAGTCCTCAGATCTTGTGTTGAGAGTAATAGCTCCCTTCCACAAAATACAGTAATTGGGATCCCCCTTTACAATGCAAGGTGCACACAATAGATTCTGGACCATAGAGGTCCTTGACACTCCCTAGGTGAGTATAGCTACCATAACTTCCAGGACCTTTCAGAGTCTCTGCCTACCCTTTGGCAGGTACTGTGCTCCACATCCTGAAAACATGTACAATCACTGTCTCGCACTGGGGCTCAGGGAGAGCAAGGAACTTTCTGGAAAGTAAAATATCAAGAATGGAAGAAAGGACAGAAGTACATCTTTATAGTCATAGTCTTGGGGAAAGTACAATGCTGGCTAGCTCAGTCTTGAAAGTATTCACATTTTAGGTCTGCTGACTCTTGGTTGGGAAGCTGTCCTATGCATTATGCTTAGTAGCATCTTTGCCCTCCACCTACGAGACCCTGAGACAACGTCCCTCCATCTCTAGTTCTGAGTTGTGACAACTGAAAATGTCTCTTGACATTGCCAAATCAATACCTCACTCCTGACATTGTCTCATTCCCCTGGGTAAAACACACAGGTATAAGGTATTCTAATGTGACAAACATGAAGAGGAAGAGAAAACTACTTGAGCAAGATTAAGTATAACAGAAATAAATGAAAAAGGATGTTGAATAAGTAAGGCCATGGAGAAGGGAAGCAGGAGTCCAAATAGGAAAGGTATGAGAATTGCAAGGATAATAAGGCATCAGTCAACTCAAAATGGATTAAAGTGATAGAAGTAAAACATGAAACTGTAGAACTACTAGAAGAAAACAGAGAAATGGCTGGTGTTCTGGAGCAGCAGTTGAAGTCATTGCTTGCAGAGCCAGCATCCAATAACAGAATGCTGGCCCTAGCTGTTGTGGACATCTGGGGAGGGAACCAATAGATGGAAGACCTCTCTCTCTCTCTCTCTCTCTCTCTAATTCTCTCTGTCTCTTCCTGTCTCTCTATTTCTCCAATTTTCAAGTAAACGAATTTTTTTTAAGAAAACTTAGGGGGAAAACCCCTTGATATGGGTGTGGGCAATGTTTTCTTGATTATCATCTTAAAAGCACATGAAACAAAAGCCAATGTAGGCAAATGGGGTTGTAGCAAACTAAACAGCTTACCGAAAGAGTCAATAACGTGAAGAGATGATTTATGGGAGCAGAGAAGATATTTGTACATCATAGATAGGATGAGAAGCTAATACCCCAAATACTCATATGTAACTAACTCAGCTCCATAGCAAGTAAACAAATAACCTGATTAAAATACGGGCATAGGAGCTGACAAAAATTTCCCAAAAGAAGACATACCAATGTCCAATAAAGATTTGGAAAAATGTTCAACATCACTCATCACCAAAGAAATGCAAATGAGATACCACCTTACTCCTGTCAGGATGGATGTTATAAAAAAGCCAAGAGATTATTAGTGAGGATGTAGAGAATGCACATATACTATTGGCAGGAGTATAAATTAGTATGGCCATTATGAAAAACAATATGGAAGTTTCTCAAAAAATTAAAAGAGCTACAATAGGATGCACTACTCCCATTTTGGTTATGCAGCCAAAGAAATGAAATCAGTACGTCAAGGACATACCTGCACTCCCATATTCATCCCAGCATCATTCACAGTAATCAAGATATGGAATCAGCCTGAGCGATCATCAATGGGTGAAAGAATAAAGCAAATGTGGTCTATATACACAATGAAATATTATTCAGGCTTAAAAAGGAGATTCTATCATTTTCAAAAACATGGATTAACTTGGAGGACATTTATACTAAATAAAATAAGCCAGCTATAGAAAAACACTGTATAATCTCACTTAAGTATGGAATCCAAAAAATTGCATCTTTCTAACCAAGTTGTATTCAGTATACATACATATATATGTATGTATATGTATATATATACAATTTTTTACATTTCAATAACAAATTTAAAAGAAGGCATTTACTTGGGTGGAGGGACCACAAAAGAACATACCTTAAATGAACCAAGAATGTAACCCAACACTGACTCTTTCTAGATGGCTATGGGAACATGGCTATGGGAAAAGGTAGGTGCTTTAGGGGACCAAGCTTAGGTCTGGCTGAAGATGATCAATGGTGATTAGGGGCACTAGATCCTAAAGTTGTTTAGCAGATTCTAGTGGCCTAGAATGGAGAGGGACTACACAAATGTAACATCCCCTGGCAGATATCTCACTGAAGGAAAATTTCCCCTAAATGGAGAGAGATGGGAAAAGCAGGTTGGACCCAATGCCTAGACATCTGTGGGATGGTCCATGCACACAACTAGCTGTCTGCGATGTCACTGAGTTAGGTGAGACCAAGAACCAAATGATGAATCTGCTGTTTACCAAACCTCTTCTGTTCTCCCGCTAGTTCTTCGTTTATAAGAGCAAAACTAAATTATTTTTCCCATAAAAAGTCTCTTTGAGCATATAATAGAGAAACAGAAGGCATCCTTTTGGGTTTTTTTGATTGATGCCTTGTAAACACCCCAATAGAAAATGGATCAGACCATAGTTCTGGGATCATGGATTCTCTTGGTCATACACATTCTGCATATAAGTATTTAATTTAAAGCACAAACAAATCAACTCAGGAACGGAAAGAAGTCCCTTGGTCAAGGTGTTTCTCATATTCTTCTCCTTGTGCACCTGCTCTGTGACCCCCACTGGACAGCCAGAGGACCTTCAGTCTGATGTCTCCTGGACAGAAGCAGAACCAGCTCCATGCTGCCTGCTCCTCGCTGCTCTATTATCTTCACAGACTGATCATAGGGGTTAAAGGGGGAACCAAGCCCGGATTGAGGTCCCAGACACTTCCTACTGTGGTTGTGTGTATGCATCACTGTGACCTCTCCTGCTTACACCCACTGGAGTTTCTGTACCTCAGTAGTAAGTACTGAGTTGGTGGAGTTCCACCATCCACCATCCACCCATCCATCCATCCACCTACTCAACCATCTGTCCATGTCCATCTATCCATCTTTTCATCCATCTATCCATCCGTCCATTCATCTATCATCTGTTCACTCAACCATCTGTCCATGTCCATCCATCCATTCATCTATCCATCCAGCCAGCCAACATTTGTTGAGTGCCCACATCCTGCCAGATGCTGTGAATAATGAAATAAATGAAATGTGAGCCTACATTTCAAATGGCTTAGCATCCCTGGGAAAATAAATTTATATGTAGAAAATCCTGAATTATGCTTTAGTAAGTTCTTCAGTAGATATAAACTGAATAAACCTTATAAACCATGGCCAGAAGTAGAATGTGGTCTTTGGCATGAATTCCCAGTGGGTATCCCAGAAGACTCAGGAGTGACAGAGTTGTCTTTCTGAAAGATCCAGTGCTTCAGAGAGCAAACACAGATCGGGGTGTCCATCCCACATCTGTGTTGGGGACACAGGAGACCTAGTTTGTATTCCAGCCTCTATAGCATACACAATAATTTCTCTTCACTAAAAATTAACCCTGACAGGTAGCTGTAATGCATCTGCTACCAGAAATTATAGGAGAAATTCAAGTTGTTCAAAGGAGTATGGATTAAAAATAATATGTAGAAAACCAAAATCGAATATGCTCTGAGGGCCTTGATACTTTTGACTAAATCTTCTTGTATTAGTCACCTTTTCATTACAACTGAAAGAATCAAGATGAGCTTCTTAGGCAGGCAGAAGGATTACTACAGCTTATCCTGTGGGGGTTCATAGTCCAAGACCCCCGACCCCACCAGCTGTGCCTGCAGCCACCCCATCCAACATGTCCCTGGAGAGACCAGATAGGGCTGGGTAAGCCAAGGAGAATCTGGACTCTGACCTGCTCTGCCTCTTGCAAGCTGTGTGGCCTGGGCTGCCCTCGTAACCATCTCTACTTTATTTGCTGGTTTTTTTTTTTTTATTACTTTTCTCCAGTGAGGATGAAAGCCATACCTATCCCCTGAGGTTTTGATGAAAAGGGATGATGGAAGCCGCATGCCTAACCCATGGTGTGTGGATCTGAGTTGTCTGCAACATTTGTAAACCACAGCACAGCTGAAGCATCTTGTAACACCAGCACAGCACCCAGCATCGCTCAGGGACATGGTGTCAGAGACACAGGGTGCTAATGAGGGGGTTTCTCTCTCTCTCTCTTTCCTTCCTGTGAGATGTGGACTTGTGGTGGGGCAGACATCAGGGCCCGGCAGTGGGGGGCAGCCTGGCTCACGACTCCTAGAGGCTGTTTAGACATCGTTGAAGAGCAGGCAGAGCAACGAGGCTGCCAGAACAACTCCGACTGCCTGTGTGCAGATATTTGGGATAGATTATAAACGCATGTGGTATGGGGCCGGTGCCATGCACAGTAGGTTAATCCTCTGCTTGCGGTACTGGCATCCCATATGGCCACCAGTTCTAGTCCCAGCTGCTCCTCTTCCAGTCCAGCTCTGCTGTGGCCTGGGAAAGCAATGGAAGATGGCCCAAGTCCTTGGAGCCCTGCACCCACGTGGGAGACCAGGAAGAGGCACCTGGCTCCTGGCTTCGGATCGGTGCAGCTCCGGCCATTGCAGCCATTTGGGGAGTGAACCAGTGGAAGGAAGACCTTTCTCTCTACCTCTCAAATAAATAAAATCTTTAAAAAAAAAAATAAACACATGTGGTGGAGGCGAGTCCTAGCACAACAGGCAGTGAGCAACCTGGGCCCCAGGCAAGGCCACTGTGGGCTGTTAGCAAGGTCTGGGGGCTGAGGCTTCCGCACAAGGACCAAAGGTCTGACTGAGGCCACTGACTCCATGACAGAAGGGGGAAGGTGGGAGGCTGGCCCTGGCGTGCGCCCAGAAAGCACTCAATAAGCATAAAGCAGCACGCACAGGGCGTTTCCCACGTCACAGGACGCACCAAACACCGTCTGCAGGTTCCAGCAGGGATGTTTACTCCCCTGTCAATTGTGTACTCGCTGTCAGAGAAGCAGCTCCTCGGACCTCTCTGAAGGAGCTGTATGATTTTATTTTTATTATTTTTATGGCAGAGAATAATTAGCTTGAGCGCCTTTTAATTTGTTCCCATTAAAATGTTTGCATAGCTACAATTAGACGCTGGCCAGTCTCCCTGCCATTGCACTGAGCGGGAGACTTTTCCAGAGCAGGCTGGGAGAAGGCTGTGGGAGGAGAAGACCATTAGTGATTGCATCTTTCCCCATGAAGCCTGTGGAGAGAAGGAGGCACCTGCTGGGACTCTGCCGTAACTGGTTGTACGATAATCAGACGAGAAACGCCTTCTATACAAACACAGGCTGGAGACAAGCAGAAAATAAAACCTCAGACCCAACAGCTTGAAAAGAGAATTTGTGATGATGTTAGAAAACAGGTGGTGTGGACTTCTGAAAGGCTAGAAGTTTCTATGGAAAGGCAGAGAGCTCAACGCCCCCAGGATGTGTGTGTCTCTTACTAAGGCCACCAAGCATCTGATACCAAGGTCCTGTTCACTGAGGGCTGGGGCCACTTCTCTGGGTCATGGCCGAGTCAACTGCCTCTGAGTAGAACCTTATTTTAATTACTTAGTTTTATTTGAAAAGGAGAGAGTGAGAGAGAAAATAAGTGAATGAGCAAATCTCTCCTATGGGTGGCAGGGATGTAAGGACTTGAGCCATTGTTGGCTGCCTCCCAGGGTGTGCATTAGGAGGAAGCTGGATTGGAAGCAGAGGAGCCAGGATATGGACCAGGCACTCTGATAAGGGAGGTTGGTATCCCAGGTGGCATCTTACCACTGCAACACATGTCTGCCCCGCACACTCATCGTGGAGCCCCTCTGGCTTAGGGAAGCATCTCTTACAGGCTGTCTAGGACCTGCCTGAGTCTCTCTCTTATAGGCAGGTCTGCTGGGGAGGAGCCTTGAAGGGCACAGCAGGCCTGGATGCCTAAAACTACCGAATGCATCCAAAACCTCAAAAACAGGCCAGGATGGTGGACAGTGACCCAGCTTGGAGCCACCCACAGTGTCCCTCGCTGTCCAGGGCCTTGCAAGCCTTCAGCTTGGCACAGCTCCACTCCCTCATGTGTCACAGACACTTAATTTGGAAACTTTTATTTAATAAATATAAATTTCAAAAGTACAACTTTTGGATTATAGCAGTTTTTTCCCCTTATAACCACCCTCCACCCGTAAACCTTCCCATCTCCTACTCCCTCTCCCATCCCATTCTTCATTAAAATTCATTTTAATTATCTTTATACACAGAAGATCAACTTAGTATACACTAATAAAGATTTCAACAGTTGCACCCACACAGACACACAAAGTACTGTTTGAAGACGAGTTTTACAGTTAATTCACTTAGTACAACACATTAAGGGCAGAGATCCTACATGGGGAGTAAGTGCACAGTGACTCCTGCTATTGATTTAACAATTGACACTCTTATTTACGATGTCAGGAATCACCCAAGGCTCTTGTCATGAGCTGCCAAGGCTATGGAAGCCTCTTGAGTTCACAAACCCTGACCTTATTGAGACAAGGTCATAATCAAAGTGGAAGATCTCTCCTCCCTTCAGAGAAAGGTACCTCCTTTTTTGATGGCCCGTACTTTCCACTGGGATCTCACTCACAGAGATCTTTCATTTATGTTTTTTTTTTTTTTTCCACAGTGTCTTGGCTTTCCATGCCTGAGAAACTCTCATGGGCTTTTTAGCCAGATCTGAATGACTTAAGGGCTGATTCTGAGGCCAGAGTGCTATTGAGGGCATTTGCCATTCTATGAATCTGCTGTGTATCCTGCCTCCCATGTTGGGTCATTCTCTCCTTTTTAATTTTATCAATTATTATTAGCAGACACCAGTATTATTTATGTGATCCCTTTGACACTTAATCCTATCTTTATGATCAATTATGAACTTAAACTGATCACTTTGACTAGTAGGATAGCATTGGTACCTGCCACCTTAATGGGATTTGGATTCCCATGGCACGTTTCTAGCTCTATCATTGGGGTAAGTCCAAGTGAGCATGTGTCAAACTGTACAACAGATACTCTTAACATCCCCTGTCGCTCTCTGGGTAGAGCATGGGCTCTGATGAGTGGACGCCTCCACTGTGACCGGCCTGCTCGTATCCTAGCAGCCAGAAGGTCACTTGACCTCTGCATGCCACCATGCTCCCCTCAGCAAAGTAGGAGTCAGCGTAAGAGCACCCACTGTCTGGGCTGTGCCCTGGAGCTAAGGCAGGAAGGCAAGGAGGTGCTTGGCCCAGTGCTTCTCACACGGTACATGCTCAACAAACAACAGCTGGTAGAAAGTGGCTTCAGTATGGTTAAGCACAGTCCTTGGCAGAGGAGCACCGAGATCATTCCTGCTCCGCCACGTGCGTCTGTACACATGCCTGCTTCCGGGCCACATTCTGAGAGCAGCAGCTCTTCCTGCCCCCACCTGCCTTCCTTCAACTGTGACTTGCTCTACATCCCCCTGCTTCACGTGTGCTATCTCTAGTTCTCTTGACCAGCGGCGCGGTAGGGAGAGAAAAACCACACCTCTGGGAGGTTGAGAAAATGGCTCAAAGTCGCACTAGCAGGGCAGACCCAGCCACCTGACTCCCAAGTGTTGTGGGCTTCCTGTTCCCCCCCCACCCTGGGGCTCAGGCCTGCCCCCGCCCCTGCTTCCTCTCCCCCCACCTCCCTCACCCCCTGGCAGTGTCCAGCACACAGCAGAGGATCTAGTGGGCAGGAGAGCATGGAGCACACTGTAAAACCCGGGTCAAAGCTGCGGTGGAGACACAGAGCTCTGCTGAGAGAGGCTGAGACCCCACGAGCAGGCACAGGACGCTGGGAGGCACCTGGAGGATTTTCTCATTCATATCGGGGAGCCCTCGGAATGGTAGGGAAGGGTATCACAACTTGAAGTTTTCAAATCTCCTTTATGGTCTCTGATGCATGTGCCCTAATTCTAGTCTAGAGGTCAAGTAGAGCAGGCATGGGTTTATGAAAACATCACTGTGCCTAGAAGACAGGGCGCACCATTCACTGCTGTGTGGCATGGCAGAGAGCATGGAGGTGGTGCGGGCTCAGCGTCTCTGCCGTTCCTGCTGCTCCCAGAGAATGCATCCTCGAATTCCATCCTGATGCAGTTCCTAAGGCACGTGGAGTGTGAATGCTGGCTGTGTGTGTGTGTCTGTGTGTGCCTGTGTGCAGAAGAGTGGGGGTGTCCCTCCCAACAGAGGCTACTTCCAAGTGTGTGAGCCATGAAGACATCCAGCCCTGATGGGTGCTGGATCCTGGGGACCCTGGGTCCAAGTTTTTTTTTTTTTTTAACCAAGTCCTCCCACTTTGTGGGGGCTCCTCCTGATCTGTAGCAGGGCAGCCTGGGTCCAGGCCACAGCTTCTGCATGAACGTGCGCATTGGCCTTGCTGGTCACTCCAACTTCATTAGACTCATTGAAGCTGAGCTGGTTAACCATGCCATTGCCTAAGGAGAGGCAGGGCTGGCACATGGAGAGTGCACGGTGGGTGTGGGGTTCATGGGCAGCAGACAATGGTCCAAGGACACTGGGTGGGCTTCTAACAGTAGCTAGGCTCCTAACAGCCCAAGAGAGGTCATTGGGGCCCAAGGCTCCCACACGCTTCTCTGCTTAAGGCTTCCGTGTGGGGAAAGAGACTCAGCCTGCAAAGGCCCATGTGGGGCCAAAAGGGGATTGAGTAAGATGGCGTGAGAGACAGCTTGATTGTGTAGATTCGTGAGCGCAATCGGCCACATCAGCCCAGTGCCCGCCTGGCTCTGGGGGCAGGAGCCCAGATACTGTCCTGACCCAGATCTTTCCATGGGCCCCTGGACACATGACCCTTCCTCACACTCAGGCAGAAAGATGTCTAAGATCACTCTCATCCAATATTCTAGTTTCTCTTTCAAGAAGTTTAAAAGTATATATATTGGTATATATACAAGGGTACTTCAAATAGGCCATGGAAAAGTGGAATTAAAACTCAAGTGTACTAGGGCCAGAGTTGTGATGTAGCACCACTGCCTGTGATGCCAGCATCCCACGTGGGCGCTGGTTTGAGTCCCGGCTGCTCTATTTCTGATCCAGCTCTCTGCTAATGCACCTGGGAAAGCAGTGGAAAATGATCCAAGTGCTTGAGCCCCTGTACCCACATGGGAGACCCAGAGGAAGCTCCTGGCTCCTGGCTTTGGATGGCTCTGTCCATTGTGGCCATTTGGGAAATGAACCAGCGATGGAGATCTCTGTCTTTCTCTAAGTCCACCTTTCAAATAAATAAATCTTTTGGGTTGTTCAAGTTGGCCCATCTGAAGCCTAGAGCCAGGAGTTTCTTCCGGGTCTCCCACGAGAGTGTAGGGACCCAAGGACTTGGGCCATCTTCCACTGCTTTCCCAGTCCATAGCAGAGAGCTGGATTGGAAGTGGAGTATCCGTGTCTCGAACTGGCACCTATATGGGATGCCAGCACTGCACAGTGGCTTTACCTGCTATGCCACAATGCCAAGCCCCCCTAAATGAATGATTCTTGTAAAAAGGTATATTTTGGTGTAAAAAATCTTGATATTCATGCACAATGTTCTCTCTCTCTCTCTTTTTTTTTTTTTTTTTTGACAGGCAGAGTAGATAGTGAGAGAGCATGAGACAGAGAGAAAGGTCTTCCTTTTGCAGTTGGTTCACCCTCCAATGGCCACCGCGGCCGGCGCACTGCGCTGATCCGAAGGCAGGAGCCAGGTGCTTCTCCTGGTCTGCCATGGGGTACAGGGCCCAAGGACTTGGGCCATCCTCCACTGCACTCCCGGGCCACAGCAGAGAGCTGGCCTGGAAGAGGGGCAACCGGGACAGAATCCGGCGCCCCGACCAGGACTATAACCCGGTGTGCCGGCCCCGCAAGGTGGAGGATTAGCCTAGTGAGCCGCAGCGCTGGCCGCAATGTTCTCATAACACACATTTCACTGAACTTTTTGAAGAACCTCCATGTACTGATTTCAAACTTTTTTGCACTCCAGTGTTTCTCTTCTAATTGAATTTTCCAAGAACTTTCTGAACTATGCTTGTACATGTAGTTATATGACCTGGGATGCCAACTGCAGCTACATACAACAATATACATACGTATATCTGCACAACATACACACACATGTGAAACCTACAATGCATCCTATTGGATGATGCCTTGCGGTTTATTTGGTTTTTAAATAGATTCACCCACCTCTGTGACTCTGCTTTGAAACACAGTATGAAGTGCCGTAGGAGGAATAGCATTTATGTGTGTGCGTGTGTGTGTGTGTGTGTGAATGACGTAATGACGTGGGGTGACTGGCAGTTGAACCGACTCTCCATTGTTGGCATTCATACGTCTTCTCAGTCCTAGGATTTGTTTTAGGCTGCTCGCCGTGCCCCGTTAGGACTTTGAGGTGGAACAGCCCGGTCTACCCTGCATTCAACACCAACCAAACAGCAGGTGGAGTTCCTGTTCACACCCGTTCACGCCTGCGTCATTCCATTTTCGCGCATTCCCACCATCTATGAAAAAGCTGAGATGAGAGAACAATCCCTGGAGGGTACCCCTTCCCCTTCCTGGAGGTTCCTCCGGCCCCTTGTGTGTGTCTTTACACGTTCTGTGGTTTCAGATTGTATAAATTACACACTTTCCAAGGGGGTCATGTCAAGTTCAGCTGTGGTGTCTGTGAGGTGGATGGAGTGGCCCAGATGCGGCTGTAGATGGGGTGGCACCAGGGGCTTGTGCCCAGGGTTGCAAGTGCACACAGAAGCTGGGTGAGGAGGTGCAGCCGACTGTGGCGGGTGTGAAAACAGCTCCTGGGACAAATGGCGCCCCAGCCAGTGGATTTTATTAGTCTATGTGTCTTTTGCACACCTTGAGTCTAGAATACGGAGCAAATGTTGAAAACTTACGTTATAAAGTAAGGAAAGGAAATTGAGTCTCTGACAGCATTTGCAGTCTCCCTGCAAAAGCTAAGCCCACTGGAATGACACCGTGGAACAGCATGAATGACACCGTGGAACAGCATGCCGTGGGCTCAGTGTTGACCTCTGCTTGGTCTTTTGAACATGCCCCTGTCTGGCCAGCTGACTACTGCAATGTTTTCTAGATCTTTCATATCTGCAAGTGATAAAATAATCTGAAATCCCACATTATTTTAGAAGGACATAAATGCCGATCACGATGGAGGCATGAAGGCACTTCAACAATTTCATGGGGAAAAATGGCATGAACAGGTAAGTTTCTGCTGGTGCAAACATTTTTGAAATGCGTGCATAGCGCATGTTCAGAACACGCATTTCCATGAACTTTTTAGAGACCTCTCATTCGCCCCCGGAAGAGAAGACAGGGTGTTCTCTCAGCTCCATTTCACTTATCATCTCATTCTCTCCCAGCAAAGGTCCCTGGGAGGCACCACTGTCTCCTCAGGGGGTGTCCAAAGGGCCAGCAGCCCGAGCCGGGTGGCTGGCAGAGACAGTAGATGGCAGAACGCTAGGGCTGCCTGTTTCTCCCTCCTGCCACACAGCCTTAACACATTGCGTGCCTGCTTTCGAATCAATTTAACATGGGCCCTGCAGTTACACAAAGAAGCATCAGTCCGGCCTTCCCCAGCACCGGTGAGCAGGCCCAAGTGGCAAACTGAGGTTTCTATTTTGGGTGACCTTTTCCATGTGGGGCCCCTAACATGTCTCGGGGAACTGTTTAAAAAGAAATCCATCCAAAAATAGACACACGGGCCCATGGAATGAGAGGGCAGGGTGGTACACAAGATCAACAATTCTCGAAATGAATACCAGTCTTGCAGCAACACAAAATGAAAGGTTTACATTATTTCTTATTTCAGGGGAGGAAAAAAAAACTGAATAAAGACTTTCTTTTCTTTCTTTTCGGACTTTCTCAAGGAGAGAGATTTGCATCCACACTCAGGAAGCAGACAAGTCCAGTAATCACAAAGTGAAACTGCTCGGTAGCTTGCAGAAATACAAGGTATGAATAAGTCTTTACCTCCTGATTATCTATCTGCCTTTCATGTTTCTATAAAAGATAAAAATACTTAAAGTCAACTTCACGAGTCGTTTAGAAGACAGTTCCATTTAAGGAATTCGCTAGGAAAAGAATTCTCTTTACATTTTTCTAAATTAAAAAACAGTTTAGGATGTTGGATGATGACATTTGGAGAATTCAAGAGGCGAGAAAAAGAAAGCAAACGCAAGCCATCCATCCCCAGCTCCCCGCGGGACCACCAAGGCCACGGCCAGGGAGGTAGGGGGTCCGGGTGAGTCGGGTTCGTGGGGATTGGGCTGCTGGCTCTCTGTGTTTTGCTGTAACGTGGAGAGAGTCAGGTGTGATCGTGGGCTGGGAACCTGAAAACAGCTGTGGCCTTGTGTCCTACTGAGCTGCTCCTCTGCCGCCGCCCACCCCGTGTCCAGTTGTGTGGCCTCCAGGGAATGGAGGCTACATCCCCACCCCCAGCCTCCACCTGCAACTTCCAATAAAGACTCAGCGGGGAGCTCAGTCGCTCTCCCTGTGTTTCCCCCCCGGACGTGCGCTGGCATCTGGAGGGGGCGATGCGAGGTGTCCCAGGAGGGCACAGCCTGCTTAGCTATGGCCTTTGTCACCAGGCTTAGGGTCCACTCCCAGACTTCATCTGGGCTTCTCTGCATTGTGCAAGCTCCTTCCGGTCAGCACTTGTGCCATGGCTCTGGCCTATCAGACACGCATGTTTGCCCAGCAGGGCTTCCCTTTCTTAACTGAAAAGCCAGGCCCAGAGGTGGAGGCCTCCCAAGTCCCTGTCTCCCTCCTGCCTAGACAGATCCAAGGTGTGGGGCCATCAGGTGGGATCAAAATGCAGAGGCATTGTGTGTGTCTGTCCCACTGTACTGCCCTGGGCAGCTCACCCCCAGCCACCTGCCCCCAGACCAGTGCCCATCTGTAGAAGCCACTGGAGCGAGCTTTTCCTTGACCTGTAGCCAAGCCCCATCCTCGCTGATTCAGTCCAGCAAGGGTGTTACTTTCTGTCCCATATGCAAGGCAGCCTTCCTTGTGGATGTCATGTTCATTTCTCTGTCTTTGCTCCTTCTCTGGTACCATTCAGTGCTATCCAGAGAAGGGAGGGGAGAGGGAAGACAGACAGACAGACACACACACACACACACACACACGTATTCAGGGAGTCAAGGCAGTGTGTCCCTCCAACAAAGTGTGCAGCCAATGCAAATCCAAGGAGATTCCCAGCTTCCTTTCCTAGCATGTCAGAGAGAGGTAACAGGAGGCTTTGAACCCCGATCTGTGCTAAGGAGCCACTCTGGCTAATGATGTCCATGCTTTGTAAAGATTTTACTGGACCATTCAGGTGATGCCACTGTAAGGATCTTTGTTTTTTTAGAAGCAGGGAGGGTCAAGGCAAAGGTGCGCTGGACTCAGAAAAAGGCTCTGCCAAGCTTTGTGGGTGGCACCGATGGAGGAACCACTTGGATGGTCAAGGGAGACGCATTTGCCACCCACATGATTTGGTGAATTGAATGCCTGTTTAGGCACCAGAGTGAGTTTTGCAGATTTCTCTGCTGAATGAGAATAATGAAAATGAAGATTGAGAGGAAGTGGGGACAGCCTGCGTGTGTAAAATAGCACGATACCTACTAGGGGTGTTCAAACAGTCATGGAAAAATATGCATTATGAAAAAAACAACTGGGCATGGGTTTAAAACCTTTTTGCACTGAAAACAGTTCTCTTTTGAGTCTTATTTCCATGGGCCTTTTGAAGCACCCTCATATTTCCTACCAGCTAGGACAATCCTTCCAGAAGTTGCTCACTGCATGGGCCTAAGCTGACCCGCGCCGTGGTTTCCAGTGCCTCTCTCTGCTGCATTCAAAGATTGCGAACAGGAACCTGTGATTCGAGGCAGGCTCGCCTCGGACGGCGCTTGCACTGTTTGCAGAACTGCAGTGGGGACACAGACATTTACTGACTCATCTGGGTCACGAAGAAGTTACCTGAGAAACTGAACATTTGCTGGAGTTTCCGGTGTGGGCCTCCCCTCCCGCCAGAGCTGTCTCAAAGTCCCTGGTGACAAATGTCGCCAAGCAGCAAGGAGATTGACTGACAGACGCCTGACCGCTGCCCCACAAGCCCAGGGGCTTCTTCTACAAGAAACTTCCAGAACTCTCAGGGAGGGGAAACATCTCTGCTGTCCCTGTGTTCAGGTCAAAGACTCAGTGCCCCCGAGAGTCCCCCTATTCAAGAGCTGTGCTTGGGACGCTCAGTGACACAGAGTTCTCGCTCTTGTTCTGCCTTCTTCATGGGCTCCTGTAGGAGAGGCAGGAGGCCCTGTGGCTGAGACGCCACCAGGTGGGCAGATGCACTTGCCTCATCCCAGCCCCCACGGAGGGTCTTACGACCCCGCCTTTGCCCGGCTGTGCCCTCGGCCAGGCCCACCATTCCCTCTGCCCTTTGTCCCCCTACCCCACCCATGCCCTTCCGCAGTTCCTGTGTCCTTTTTCAGAGAGCCTCCCCTGATATCTCCCAAGCCCTGGCGACCTCTCCTATCTTGGAGCAGAAGTTGACCAGCGAGCACCTTAGCAACATAAGTGAAAGTCCATGGCCACGGTTAATATCAACCGCCGGCCTTTGGGGGCGGGGCTGGGCACTTGGCACAGGTTACTGAACTGAATCAACCCAGCTCCCTTCACTGTAGCTTCTGCAACTCTCTACAATTTGCAGATGAGGGACCTGAGACTCAAATATGTGACCACAGCCAGAAAAAAGCAAAGACCAGCCCTGTGTTATCGGAGCATGTCACCTCCCTCCCACCCCCATCCAGCTCTTCTGTCTGGGACTCTGTTAAGCATGGCTGCTCTGATCCACTGCCAGGCCCTCTGCTCCAGGCTGACCCTGGCAGAGCCCTGGTTTCTGTGCAAGTCTCTGTGTGTGTGTGCAGCAGCCACGAGCTCCACTCTGTCCCACACCAGCTTGGCGTCCTGAGCAGAGGAACACGTGTGTTTCTGAAAGCCTCTTTCTGATCTAGTTCAAGAAGACACAGGAATCTCCCAGCTATTCATTTGCTTCCAAAAGCTGTGAGGGGCGACCTGCCCTTTCAACCTAGGGCCACCTGCTGCCCCTCTGATGGTGCAGGAGGGAGCAGAGCAGGGGTAGGAGCTGCTTCTGGGCACTGCTTTCCACTCTCTTCAGACTTCAAGGTTTCAAAATTGTCATTTTGTCATCCTCAAGCATTTCCAAATATGCAAAGAGACTGCATGGCAAAGGGCATGATTATGAACTAGGTAGCTCTTCACACCTTTTTAAAATAGAGTTTCAAGATGTGTGGAGAGCTTCAGCTGTGAAATTCCACTGCATGTAGGGCCTGTGAGGGTCCCAGTCTGCACCACCCAGAAAAGCAGCCGGCAGGCCTCGTGCAGCCATTTCCTGCTGGCCCCTGGGGGTGTCAGATTCACTGAGACGCTTTCAGGGCTGCACTGGGGCCCCCCAGTTCATGTGTTAAAGTCTTAGTCCCCAGACCCTCAACTTGTGACTTCAAGGGGCTGTTCCACAAAACTCATGGGAGAATGGGATTAAAAGATATGTCTGTTTTGATGCAAAAAAATATTGATGTTCAGGCATAGCTTTTTTTTTTTCATATCATGCATTTCCCTTGAAATTCATGAACACCCCAGAGTGTTTAGAGAGGTTGTGAAGATAAAGCGAGGTTACTAGGATGGTCTCCAGTCCAACCTAAGTCCTGATAAGAAGAGAGGAAGAAGGTGCAGACACTCCACCAAGGGACAAAGTTCATGTCCAAGCCCAGGTCAGAGGCCCCAGACGACACCTTGACCCCAGGCTTCTGGGCTCCACCGTGGTGAACAAATTCCACCTGCTCAAGACACCAAGTCGGTGATATTTTGCTATGGCTGCCTTAGCAAAAAGAATGTGGGTTTTGCACCGAGGCCGGTGCCACAGATGGTTCAATCCATGGCCCTCTGTGAGCTGAAATCTGCAGTGGAACCTGAACAGTGTCTCGACAACTTTCAGAAACTAGGGGAAACCGGAGTTTCCACAAAAGCACACCGGGCCAGTCGCCATTCCCTTAGAAAGCCTGCCCGGGCGGAGCAAGCGCACCGTGAAGATACCCAGAGCAGGGGGTGGCGTGGCTGAGATTTCTACCTGTGGTTCTAGGAACTCCGAGCATATCAGCATTCAGGCTTTGCATAGACCACTAAAGCCACTTCTAAGAACCAGGCTACCTGAGACATTTTGCAAAATTCCGTATACGCCGAGGCTTCTAACCCCTGTACCCACCACAGCTCTCTCTGTTGGTACCTTGCACCTTCTGAAGGGACCAAGCTCGGGTTCTGAAAGAATTGGATGCTGCAAACCGTGTGTGCAAGTCCCGGGGCACCTTGATCGCATCGCGTCTTCTCTCCTAAGCAAACTGAGTGACAAGCTGGTGCGGCGTGACAGAAAACGCACCTGCGCTCTGCGGTAAGCCACGCTCATCTTCAGCCTGTGTCACTCTCAGAACCTCGGTGACGGTGGTCCGCCTGGCCCCCCACTTCTCGTTTCACCCCCAATTTCCCCAGGGTTCTCTGGCTAGAGAAACTCAGAGGGCTCCTATCGTGAGAACTGCACAGACTGACAAATGTCACCCCAGGAAGAAAACACGATGCTGCCTCCCCACCCTGCTCAGAGCTGCAGTGGGGGAGGGGACCCATGCGAAGTCACAGGTGGTGAGGTCTGGTCCAGCCAGCATCGTGCAGGGTGGGGGCGATGGGGGCACCGAGAAAATTAAGAGGAGAAAAAATATAGCAATGGCCCTGCTCCCATCATGTGCCAAAACAAACAAACAAACAAAGTAGTGCCCAAATGGCACCCAAAGAAACATGCTGCCACTTCTCTGGCATGGCCGAGTGATGGGGACAGCTCATCCTGACAACTTAGAGCCTCTTGATGATGGATTACTGGTCTGCAATTAATCAGGAAACTGCCGAGTCTCCACTTGGCCTTCTGAGGTTAATTCTCCAAGTTACAAGGTCGAGTTAGAGTCTGGCAGGTGCCGAGTTCCTCCTACTGAGAGCAAAGAGTGAAAGGACCTGCTCAGATGGTCCCTCTGAGTGCCGGGGTGAGGACCGTGCCCCGCTCCAGGGCGCCCCCCGGGGAGCTGGCTGGGTCACGTTCGCCCACTGCAGCAGGGGATGGCTGAGG
This sequence comes from Sylvilagus floridanus, assembly GCA_949820135.1. Classification (NCBI taxonomy): domain Eukaryota; kingdom Metazoa; phylum Chordata; class Mammalia; order Lagomorpha; family Leporidae; genus Sylvilagus; species Sylvilagus floridanus. The sequence continues at coordinate 9,989,523 of OX463244.1, read as the reverse complement.
GCTCATGGCGCAGGCGCTGGGCTCCCGGCTCCGGTGGGCGCCTGTTTCCTGGTGTGCGCACAGGTCGCCCTGCGCCCTCGTTCTCTAAGGACAGCTTGCAGGGCCAGCCCTACACGCTGACATCCCAGCGAAACGTCCTGCCTCTGCCTTCCTGGGGCTGATCCCATAGGAAACAATAAACGCTTGGAGGGGGCACTGGAAGTGCAGGAAAGGCAGGAAGCTCGTTTTTCTCTTATCCTGCGAATATTGCTTCCTCTGCTCGCTAGCAGCCCAGGGGAAACGCTGCGAGGGAGCCCCACGCAGCTTCTCAGCCAGGGCCCTGTCCCCGCGGCGCCCACGACACTTCGAGATGCGATGCGTGACTCACACACATCCCTGTGAGTCAACTGCACTCCCTGCTGCCAGCGGAGAGCGCTCGGAAACCCTTTCGGCTGAAGCTGGGGATCAGCTCACAGCTGGCTTTCTTGTGTGTCCCCCTAGACCTACCCCTTTCCCTCAGACTCACACACAGACACAGGCACACACAGATCCCTGCAAACAAGACACACAGATACACACAGACACACATAAACAGGACACACACAGACACAGATACACACACACAAACAAGACACACAGATACACAGATACACAGACAGATACACACACAGACACAGATACACACACAGAGGCACCAACACACATAAACAAGACACACACAGATACACACACAGACACAGACACAGGCACACACACAAACAAGACACACAGACACACATAAACAAGGCACACACAGACACAGGCACACATGCAGATACACAGAGACACAAACAAGACACACAGACACAGATACACATACAGAGGCATCAAAACACATAAACAAGACACACACAGATACATACACAGACACACACACAGATACACAAACACAGACACGCAGATACACAGACACATACAGACACACACACAGGCATACACATACACAGATACACACAAACAAGATACACAGACACATATACAGATACACAAACACAGACACACAGATATCTACACACTCAAACACAGACACACAGACACACACACACAAATGAGACACACACAGATACACAGGTACACAGACACACAGACACACACAAAAACAGACACACACAAGCACACAAATAAGTCACAGACATACACACAAGCACACACATGCAGATGCACAGACACACAAACAGACATACACGCACAAGCACACAGACACACGCACACACACATCTTTGTCAAGTTTTTAAATTTCAGGGATCCAGAAACAAATGGAATGTAGCACTCCCAGCGGCGTCTGCTGTGACCGAGCGGCTGGCAAGCCCGCCACGTTCCCCTGCTCACTTGACTGTATGAATAGAGAACGAGGCGCAGACACTATCTGGGGGCATGCAAGAGCCTGAAAATTAATTAGTCTTCCATCCAAGCCCACTCCGCTCCAGCTCTGCCAAACCATCAAGCCACATTCTGCAGGTACCGGCCAAAGCCGAGCTCCGGTGCTCCGACGCCTTCATGGTCTTTCACGTTACTGTTTTTCCTCGGTGAGCACTGCCCTCTCTTACCACGAAAGATACACAAAATGCCTCCGGGCGGCACACTGTCTCACACTCACTGCTCAGCGCTAGCTTCGCACGTTTCAAGAGTCTGGTTGCAAAAGTGCGTAGGGGGTTTGCACACCAGTGCTCCCATTGGTGAGCGTGCAGTCCACAGACCCAAGCTGCCAGAACGTTCGTTGGACTTAGGAAACTCCTTCCTTACTCTCTTCGAGAGAAAGAGAGAGAGAGAGAGACCCTGGGATGTCACAACCTGCCTGCTTTCTCGCTTCAAAGATGCAGGCTCCTCTTTGCCTGGAGGCGCCCAGGAAAACAGCACAGGCTGGACCTGACAACTCTAACCTAAGCGAGTGTGCCAGGCTCCTGTACTCCCTGCGTGTTGGAGATCGCTGAGTCGCCACTTTGAGCCTGAGACCTCCAGGCTGGCTGACGCACAGGGCAGATCCGAGAGCCTCTTGCCCCACGCTGGCTCCAGCCCTTCCCGGCTGGGCTGGCTGGCTCAGCGTGTGTGCCTGCTAAGCCCCCAGGGCAGGCTGCCGTCTGGGCCACACAGCATGCAAAGTTCAGGCTAACTCAGACACGGCTATTCCATTCCCAGCAAGGGACGGCACGCAAAAAACCCAGGGGAGATTTGTGCAAGCATTCTGATCTCCAGGACTCTAAACCAGAGCAGCCCGAGCTACCGCGCTGCCTTCGTCCTCTGACCCAGCACTTCACCAGCTTAACCAAGTATGCGTAAAAACAGTTCGGCGGCGCTGCCCTCGGAGGAGTTGGTAATCCAATAGCATTGCAATGACCGGCCTCGGGGACAAGTCCTCCCCCACCCCAACACAGACAGGCACCCAGGCGTCCCTCTGCCCCCTTGCTGTGGACGCAGAGCTGAGCACAAGCAGATACCAGAAGACCAGCACGGTACTCACCTCTCATGAAGCACTCTGGGTACGAAGGAAATGACTCAAATATGCTGTCTGAAGCCATAGCTTCCTCCCAAAATCGCACCCTCTGCCGAAGGCGGGAGTTCAATGGTGTCTTTTACCTTAGGAGTGAAAACCAAGAAAGATCACTGCCTTTACCTCCTCACGCCCATCATGGCTCCCTTCATCTCTTCCCCTCCCCACCTCTGCCTGGGCACTCCTGGGACTCCCTGAGTTCTATGAAAAAAAAAAAAAACACAAAGGTACCTTGGTGCAAACAAATATTCAAATTGTTAAAGAGCAAACCCAGCAGCGCGCCCGCCGGGGCTGTGGGCTGACGCTGCGCGCCACTCTGATAGCCTGTGGTTTGCACTCAGGGTGAGTCGCCCGGCCGGCTGACCACTACACTGGGCTGAGCCTGCTGCCACTGCCAGCCTACCCAACTTGTGGTTCTGTGGTTGTCTGTGAGACCCAAAGAAGTTTTCACACAGCCCAAATTACAAATTTAACTGTTCCCCTTTCCACGGCCTGGCTTCATTGGTTCTTGCCAGTCATGTGACGCCAAGTGAGGTCAATTTTTTTTTTTTGTACTTTCTGAGCTGTTCTCTTCCTTCTCCCACCTGCCCTCCCCCCCCCACCCCAGGCAGTGCAAACACAAAGCCCAGTAGAGACTTCAAGAGAGAGGGGATGCAGAAGAAAAGTGGCTCAGTGTCTCCTCTTATCGCAAGGGTCTCTGCTGGCTTAGGGATGGCTCAGCCCCTGCTGTTGTTATTTGTGGGTTTGAGAAGCTACTGAGTATTTTGATAAGGATTTCATTGCTGCCTATTCAATAGTAACTCAACGCCGGCGTCGGGATGCTACATACACAGGATGTGGACCCTGTCATTTCGAATGCTCGAAATCAGCTGGCGGCAGGGGGTGGGGAGGGGGGCAGAAGTCAGTCCTTATTCAAGAGTGTAACAGAGTGAGTGAAATGACAAGGGGGGGAAAAGATGAGGCGAGAGACCCCTAAGAGGGGCTAGCAATTTATCAGTGTTTTAAAGCCTGTCCAAAGGGCAGCATTTCCCTTTTTGAGATCAAAGTATCTGTGTGATGAAATCAAACGTATGTGGCTTTAGTCCTCCTCCATGGACATTTTCTGCACACCTCTGCTTCAGTGCGGGGGTTGAGGCCCCGTGTCTCCGAGAACAGCACACGCACTTGCACACACACTCTGGTTAGGAGGCTAAGGAAAAGCGAGTTTCACCTGCGAAGGCCTGCTTCCTGGACCTGCCTTGGCTTAGCTCGGCTCAACCGGCCCCAAACACCTGTCGGTGCAGGTAGCTGGTGAGACTTCCAGAATTCACCATGGCCAGAGGGAGGCGAGGAGAGGCTTCTCGGGAGCGGCCCCTTGTCGGGGGGCTGGCTGAAGGGCCCCATGAGCTCACCCTCCGCCTGTGCAATGCCCACCTGGGTCGCTCCTGAAGAAGCAGGCTACTTCTGTGTGCAGGGGAGTGCAGACCGCTCCAGCCTTGCATCTCCCTTTATCCTGCTTGTTGGTTTCCCCTGCTGATCAACAAAAGCATCCTTTTTGTCATCGCTCAAGAGAAACTGCACTGCAGGATCCGAGATGCCAGCCCTGGGTTTCCAGCTGGTGTACCACTGCCCTGGGAGGCCACAGGAGAGCCTGAACCCCAGGACGGTCCCTTGGAATGCGCTCCTCCACGGAATTCTGCACCCCAACTGTGCCCTCAGACTCCCAGGCCTTTCAAAAGCCACGGACACGATTTTTTTTTTTTTTAACTTACTCCTCTTTTGACGGAAGCAGGAACCGAAACCCAAGAGACTGCTTTCTCCCAGACTTGTGAGAGGCAGCTTTACCAAATGTCGGCACCTCTGCAGGAGTGCTAACGACATCTGCGTTCTTCGATGCGGGATCTGTGTTCTCTATGCCATTGGAGCGCCACACCCGGCTCACATAGCTCCTCGGTGCACACTGCCTGTGATCCAGCGTCACAGGACGTCCTGGTGAAGTCAAGGCCCAGCTGAGCCCACCTCAGGCCCCGTTCTCTCCCCTGCACTCAGCCTTCCTGGGAAGGGGTCTGAGAGCTGACGGCTGGAACCCGTAGCTGCCCTTCCAGCATCAACTCAGACTTAATGATGAGCTGGCAAGGCAAGGAGAGCAGCCGATGAATCCTTCAGAGATTTCACTTGAGAAACTCCCTAGATGCTTTTAGTCACAGGTGTCCAGCTGCTTCGCGAGGCGCTCGGATGTGTCAGCTAATTGCTGGGATTCTTGGCTTTTCTCTGCAGGCCTAGCTGGAGCCCAGAGTTCACTGCTCCCAGCGGGGTCTTCGTAGGACACGGCTGGCAGCCTGGGGCTCCCTGTCCTGGTCAGGGCTAGGGTTCCCCTGGAGCACCAGGGGGCAGCCTGTGGAGGCCTGCACATGGGCACTGCACTGCCTTTCCCAGGGTTAACGGGCAGGACAGCCACAGCCTAACTCCCCAGCAGTTGGTGGTGGGGGGTGGGGAAGAGAGTCTCTGGGCCTCGTCCAGGTGGTGACAATAAGTCCAACCTCAGCCAGCTGCCGGCAAACTTGGAGTCTACCTCTCTCTTAGGAGCCCAAGATAAACAAACAAACAAACACCCCAAAACCCACATCTGTCATCAGTGAACTGCCTAGAGAAATGCTTAATCCCTTTTTAACCAGAACTGGTTAGGATTCTGTAAGTTAGTGCCTTGATCCACACCCTCTCTCCTCATTCCTGCAAGTGACTCAGCCCGGAGCCGCTGGCTTGGGAATAGCACCCAAGCAGTTGCAGGCACTGTGGTTTTGCCAAGGAATTGGATGGCAGCTTCCACCCTCGCTCAGATTGGCTCCAGCTTCCAAGTGCCGCGGTGGGGGTGGGGGTGGGCGTGGGGTATGCTCAGGTGTCTTTTTTTAATGGCGCTATAAAAATACCAGCAAAGGCAGAGAGACCCATAGCTGCGTAACCCTTTAATTACGAGGAGACCTGTGTGCCGTCCAATTCAGTGAAAATTCTCCCTTCCAGACTTTTTCATTCCCTGATTACCATACGCAGTCCCGCACACAGCTACGATAAAGATCCTTCAGCCAGGAAAACAGGGGAAAGATGGGCACCCCCCACCCCAGATCTGGTGTAGCCAGAACTCCTGGGAGGACAAGGCTGCTGACTTATCTCTGCGTGGCATGAGTTTCCAGTATTTTCCAAAACCGTGTTTTCCCACCGTGATGCTCTCCAAACACTTGTATGCTATGCCAACAATTAGCTCGGTGATGATTTTTTTTTTTTTTGACAGGCAGAGTGGTCAGTGAGAGAGAGAGACAGAGAGAAAGGTCTTCCTTTTGCCGTTGGTTCACCCTCCAATGGCCGCTGCGGCCGGCGCGCTGATCTGATGGCAGAAGCCAGGTGCTTCTCCTGGTCTCCCATAGGGTGCAGGGCCCAAGCACTTGGGCCATCCTCCACTGCACTCCCGGGCCAGGGCAGAGAGCTGAACTGGAAGAGGGGCAACCGGGACAGAATCCGGCTCCCTGACCGGGACTAGAACCCAGTGTGCCGGCGCTGCAAGGCGGAGGATTAGCCTAGTGAGCCGCGGCACCAGCTGGCTCAGCGATGATTTTTAAACTGGACATCCAAGCTTCAAGGGATGCGCATCACCTGCTCTTGGCAAATCTGACAGTTTTACGTAACTGGAGAGGCCCGGGGGGGGGGGGGGCAGCTCCTCGTTCCTGAGCACATCTCTCTTGACCCGTCTCTTGGTTCTCTAGCTAAAGGGGCACATTTAAGTCCTCACGATGCTGGATTTTATAGACAAGGCAGAGTTTTAGTATTTATGCCTTAACTTTCTGTAGCTGGAGCTGTATTGCTCTGTAGGGAAGTAGGATTTAAGAAGGAAGGAAGGAAAGAAGAAGGCAGGCAGGAGGGAGGGAAGGAGGAAGGGAAGGTATTGAAAGCTACCCATCAAATGAGCGCTGCTCCATGATAGAAAAGATTCTTGAACTACAGTGGTTTCAAAGGAAAGACTTGAAACTGCTCCTTGGCCGTGCGCGTGGACAGTGGACCAACAGCACGGACATCGCAGGGAACTTGTCAGGAACCACCGTCTTGGGCTCCGGCCCAGGTCTGCTGAATCAGAACCTGTGTTGGTTCCTACAGGTCCCTAAGTGACTCCGGTGCACCTGACAGTCAGAAGATTGCCCTGGGGGTAACCTTGCACCTGCAGGAGGGGAGTGAAGAAAGAGCAACCCTGGGGTTGTTTACATTCTTTGAGATCTCCCCTTCCTTCAAGTCTTCTGAAACCTCCCGCTCTTCTGCTTGTCGCCATGCCATAGTTTTGTCAGTCTTGGATGTTTCTAGAGAGCAGAAACCCGCAAGAGGCATGGCTCAAGTCCTGCCAGGTAGCGCTTTCTTGGACTGTCGCTCAGACCGCTCATCCCCAGCGCCGGGTTTGGGTCAAGTTTACAGTCTGAGGTTTGACACACCACACAGTGCTCCAGCTGCCTAGCCTGTGGCCACGTGGGTATAAACAAGGAGACATTGCCCCTCCAGGGTGTCAGACTCTCCGTTTGCAGTTTGGAAACCCACTCATCCTGCGAGTTCTTCCAGATGCTCACCACGTGTGCACGGGGCGGGCTATGCTGCAGGTGGCCTGGTCAGCCTTGCCCTGAGCTGTCCTCTCCCCCAAGGAACACCTGCCACTGCTCCCCAGCCCCTGCCTTGCTGATGCCGTGTTCTGTGTTTTGTTCCAAGAGCAGGGCCTTTCCTTCCGTGGGGCCCGCTGTAGCAGCCAAGCCTGCCAGGGTCCAGGGCTCTGGCCACTTCTCTCCAGGGCGTCTGGATCCTCTCAGGCCTGCCTTGGCCCCGGAGGCTTGTTTGGAATAGTTTCTCCTTACAGAGCTCTGGGCCCTTCTGTTCCTGGTGCCATTCGAAACCAGGAGGGAGAAGCTGGGAAACTTAAACAAACCAGAAATGTTCAGCATTCGAGGTTTGGTCAAATGATGGAAAACATTCTAAGTTGGTATTGAACTTTCCAGTCAGTTCCTCCAACCTTGAGGCTAATTTTAGCATGAGATCCAGGCCGGGAAAGCGAAGAGAAAGGAAGAAACTAAAACTATGCTTAGTTGAAGAAACCAGCATTCATGAGGGTGAGATTATCTATGAATCTGTGCTTTGTTTTGTGTGACAAATGCCAGTTCACGTCCCAGCTCTGATCAAAGCACCTGGCTTCCGGAACTTTGGATTCTTCATCGTAGTCACAACCTCTTGTCCTGGCGGTGAGCAAATTTGCAAGCTTCCACATGGACTTTTTTTTTTAAGATTTATTTTATTTATTTGAAAGGCAGAGTTACAAAGAGGAAGAGGCAGAGAGGCAGAGAGAGTCCTTCCATCCGCTGGTTCACTCCCAAAATGGCCACAATGGGTGGAGCTGGGCTGATCCAAAGCCAGGAGCTTCTTCCGGGTCTCCCACATGGGTGCAGAGGACCAAGTACCTGGGCCATCTTCTACTGCTTTCCCAGGCCACAGCAGAGAGCTGGATCAGAAGTGGAGCAGCTGGGACTCAAACCAGTGCCCATATGGGATGCCTGCACTGCAGGGTGTGGCTTTAGCCGCTACACCACAGTGCTATCCCCAGCAGGGACTGTTGACCCTACCTCTTTGACTGGGGTCCTTTGAGATCTGTCTCTACTGGGACCATGCACAGTGGTTTTGAATGGAATGGGAAAGAGACTTGTGGTTGACATTTCAATATGGAAAGAGCCAATGTGTGAATTTTAGCCTTTGTACTTGCCAGGTTTCATAAAGACACGGCATCTGGACTCTAAATTAGAGGTTCACACAAGAACTAGTTGGAAAAAAAAATCCCCTGCAGTCGATGCTGGGGGAATTCTTGGTGTTCATCACTTAATTTTTGAATTAAATGTTCTTTTGGAATGATATCATTCATTCCTACAAAGGCAGGCTGAAAATTCTTTCAGGACCTCAAAATGTCAAAATAAAATAAAATAAAATGGCAAATGCTACCAAGAAACAAAATCCCCCATGTAAAAACTGTGTGGTGTGTCTTAATTTCCTCCTCTATAAATTCCCTTCCCTTGCTGTTGCCAGGTCAGAAAGCGGCTGGATTTCTGGGAGGAGGTGGGAGTGGAGACTTGTCCATGTTCTTCTTCTGACTTCATCTCCCTCTCACGTGTTTAGTTTATTCAAAGTGGAGAGAAGAAACTGAGCTCTGAGCTTCAGATGTCTGGGGGTGGCTGTGAACACCCTGTCACAGAACGCCATCACTGAGGCTTGGGATCAGTCGATTGATTGATCTATCATTGATCTATTATTTATTATGTAGCTAGCCATCTCTCATCTACCTAATTATATGAATTTCATGAAAATGCCTATTATGGAAAAATTTCATGAATTTTAAAACTTTGGAATAATGTACGCATATATGAATATTCACACACATGTATATATATATATATATACACACACACACACATACAGGTATGTATGTGTAATTTTGTTATGCTAGGAACTTTTAACATGAGAGCTACCCTCTTAACAAATCTAAGTGTACAGCACAGTACTGTATTGGCACACTGTCTTACAGCAGATTTCTAGAAGTCATTCAGCTTCAGGACCGAGACTTTATGCCTACTGATCAGTAATTTCTCTGGTGTCCCTCTGTTCCACCTCCTGGTGAGTGCCATTCTGCTCCCTGGTTCTTGGCTGTCTAGATGGCTCCGTGGCCGATATCCTGCAGGAGGCTGTGACTGGCTTGTTTGCCTCAGCATAAAGCCCTCAAGTTTCATCCACGTGGTTGCGTGTTGCAGGACGCTCCGCTTTGTGAGAATGAGTGATATTCCGCTGTGTGCATAGACTGCATTGTCTGTGCTCCTCCATCCATCCATGGACATATAGGTCATTTCCCTGCCTTGGCCATTGTGAATAGTATTGTAATCAACATAGGGAATTGCAAATCTCTCCCTGAGATCCGGATTCCAATCATTTTGGAGATCCATATCTATATATCTATATCCCAAATGGGGTTATTGGGTCACCTGGAAGTTCTAGTTTCAATTTTTTTTGAGAAAACTTCATATTGTTTTCCATAATGGCTGTATGAACAAGGATTTGAATACACATAGTATATAGTTCTCTCTCCTATAGGTATTTATACTCTTTATATATACTTGATACATATTTATCGATCATCTATCTATCATAGACCCTGTCTCCCACAGAGGACTTCCATGGAGATCATCCTTCCCAGCAGCGTAAGGTAATCCAGAGGACTGGCAAGCATTTGCAGAATTAAAAAAGGGAGCTCATCTGGTTCCCATCAGTGCTCTCTGCCTTCAGGGCACATCAGAGTTCTAATGGCCTTTGGTGATGATGAAGATATTGTGCTTTGTTTCCCTGTGCGTTTTCAGATTTTCCCATTACTCCTGTTATAATTCTCAAACTTGATGTTTAAAATGGAGACTTAAGGACATCATTTTTTTGCCCATAGGGACCACAAGGTGTGACCTGGGCCTTTGGATCGTCCTCAAACTCAGGGCTGTTGTTCAGTAGATACCAAGGGGTTTTGCAAATCAAACTAGTGAATCTTGAAATCTGGGACAATTAAAAAATCCCTGAGCTATGAAGATTTTATTTATTTTATTTTATTTATTGTTTACAGAATGTCATTACCAATGAAAACAAGTTTAGGGAACACACACGTTCAAATCCAGCACCTGATCTCTCACTGATCCTGTGTTGCCTTAGTCTTTGTTAAATACCGAGTCCCATTGTTCTTTTTCATTGTTCTTGCTTTCTTGGCCCAGCTCTTTGTAAATCACCCCATTCCCATGACTGGTGGGTGAGCTTCTGCTTTGACCCCTTCTGGCTGTGGTAGGAGTGTTTGTGGAGGAGGGTATTCAGAAAGTTGCTGGCAGGGAGGGCATTTCACATAGCAGTGGACTTCCGCATCCCTTGCTGGACAGCAATGTCTGATTTGATTCCACTTCAGACTCTACTTTCTGCCTGCGTGCATTCTGGAACAGCAGTAGCTCAAGGGTGGGATGGCTTTTTTTCTGCCAATGGCCATTTGGCTATTTATAACATCATCTGTGGGCCATACAAAAACTGTCAACTTAAAAGTTAGCTAGGGGCCGGAGTGACGGCACAGTGGGTAAAGCCGTGGCCTGTGATGCCAACATCCCGTATGGGTGTCTGTTCATGTCTTGGCTGTTCCACTTCTAATCCAGCTCCCTGCTAATGGCCTGGGAAAGCAGCAGATGATGGCCAAAGTACTTGGACCCGTTCACCCACATTGAAGACCCCGAAAAAGCTCCTGGCTTTGGCCTGGCCCAGCACTGGCCATTGCACTCTCTCTCTCCCCTCTCCCCCATAACTATTTCAAAATAAATAAATCGATCTATAAAAAGAAATTAGCCTACTATAGATTTATTGAATTTTGAGTCCTGTCTACAGTTGCTTTGGCAGGGCCAGACCAAATGATTTTGTGGGCCTTTTATAGCTTTGCAGGCTGGATGTTCTCCACCCCCGTAGTAGATGATGGCTCAAGCGTGTGGGGCTCTGCCACCCATATGGGAGGCCCAGACTGAATTCCCGGTTCCTGATTTCAGCCTACCCTAACCCTGGCTGTTGTAGGCTTTTGGGGGAGTGAACCAGTGGGTAGAAGATCTCTTTCCATCTCTGTTGCTGTATCTCTTTCAGATGAAATGAAAATAAATAACATTTTTAAAATATTTATTTTTTTGAAAACTAGAGTTACAAAGAGGCATAGGCAAAGAGAGAGAGAGGTCTTCCATCCACTGGTTCACTCCCCCAGATGACCGCAATGGCTGGAACTGCGCCGATCCGAAGCCAGGAGCCAGGAGCTTCCTCTGGGTCTCCCACATGGGTGTAGGGGCCCAAGGACTTGGGCCATCTTCTACTGCTTTCCCAGGCCATAGCAGAGACTTGGATTGGAAGTGGAGTGGCTGGGACTTGAACTCATGCCCATATGGGATGCGGGCACTGCAGGTGGCAGTTTTACCCACTATGCCACAGTACCGGCCTCAATAAATTAAAATAAAAAAATGGAAAATGTAATTAAAAGATAAATTTGTTTTTGGCACAAAGATTTGAAATGCACACATATGATGAGCCTTCAGAAAGCTGATGGGGGGGGGTATGATGGTGCAATAGGTTAACCCCCACTTGGAATGCCTGAAGCTCATATCCAGTGCCAGGTTTTAGACCTGGCTGCCTCACTTCCAGTTCAGCTCCCTGTTAATGCATTCTGGGGGGTAATAGCTCAAGTGTTTGGGCCCCTGCCACCCACATGGGAGATCAGATGGAGTTCTAGGCTCCTGGCATTAGTCCAGTCTAGTCCCAGCTGTTGCAAGCATTTAGTGAATGAACCAGCAGATGAAAGATCTCTCTCTCTGTCCTTCTGACATTCAAGTAGATGAAAATTAATGAATTAGCATTTTAAAAATCATAGAAAGAGCAAATTATGAAAAAATTGCATGATAGAAAAACTTTTACACTAAAACAGACTTATCTTTTCAGTGTGTTTTCCATGGACCCTTTGAAGCATCCTCATATGTATGTACACACTTAATTTTATCTTCATTCCAAAACTCATCTCCAAGCGGCCTCTTTGTCCTTTTCCCATCTATGTGAATTCAGGTTTGGGTTTCTCACACTCTGCTCAGACTTACGATAATTATCCTTCCCTACACCCATGTACAGCCAACAAAGATGCTCCACATCACAGCAACCTGGCTTCCCTCTCGTTCTTTTATTATCATGACCTCAATGGACACGTATTAGTCTTGGGTAGAATTAGTCATTACCCCTTCATTCCAACATTATTTGTCTTTTTGGGTCTTTTCTCAGGGCTTAATTAGGAACACTCCACTTTCCCTGCAGTCTTCATCATCTCGCTATTTATTGAGTACTCAGTTATTCACCGAGCGTTCATTTGCTAACCCTGGGAGAGGCAGAACTGGTCATGCCCCGAAAAAGTCTCACATTCTCACCAGCCATTCACATCACCTATGAATGAACGGCAAATACCAGGTGTGTGACTGGGGCTGGGACTGGGGCAAGGTACGCGAGGCTCCCGGGATGCAGTATTGAAGGAAGCATTTACTCTCAGGGCTGATCCCATCTTCCATGACCCTAAGAGTGAGCATCTCCTGAGACTGTGCACCCTACAAGCCTCACTTGCCCCATCCTGGTCCTGAAGGGGTCACCGAACTAAGCAGAGACCACAGGCTGGGGAGAAAGTGGTGTCTGAGTCATGAATAAGAAATGATACAAGCAGAGGGTTGGAATGCAAAAGTGCTTGCACCTTAGAAATATGCCTAGCCTGGGGCCAGTGCTGTGTGCCGTACGTTAATCCTCTGCCTGCTGTGCCGGCATCCCATGTGGGTGCCAGTTCTAGTCCCAGCTACTCCAGTTCTGATCCAGCTCTCTGCTATGGCCTAGGAAAGCAGTAGAAGATGGCCCAAGTGCTTGGGCCCCTGCACCTGCCTGGGAGACCCAGAAGAAGCTCCTGGCTCCTGGCTTCGGATCGGCTCAGCTCTGGCCATTGCAGCCATTTGGGGAGACCTTTCTTTCTGCCTCTTCCTGTCTCTGTCTATAACTCTACCTCTTAAATAAATAAATAAAATCTTTAAAAAATAAAAAAGAAATATGCCTAGTCTACTTATACTGAAAGGTGAGATGCAGGGAAGAGGCCAGTCATCCCAGCTGAGGCCATGTCAGATCAGCTGACAGCCAACTGACAATCAGACACTCAAGTGAGTGCCAGTCCAATCCAGAAGAACTGGTCAGCCAAACTTAGCCATGACCAGCAGAACCGACTCCCTTCCCATAGAGGCGCGGGCAATACTTAATGGTTGTTGTTTGAAGCCTTAGAGTTTTGGGGTGGTCTACGTCATGCATTATCTGGGCCATAAGTTCTGCAGGGAAAGAGGCAGACATGAAGAAGGCACCAGCGTGGAGCTGCAGCTGAGGCCTTGGGGCAGAGCCAGTTACTCTGCCTAGTAAGAGAGCTTGGGAAGCTGACCAAGGGGGAGGGGCATAGAGAGGGAGTGTGGGAGGAGCAAGGACCAGAGGCTGGCAAGAAATTTGCAATAAAGAAAAGGGGGGGCAGCACCATGGCTCAATAGGCTAATCCTCTGCCTTGCAGCGCTGGCACACTGGGTTCTAGTCCCAGTTGTGGCGCTAGATTCTGTCCTGGTTGCCCCTCTTCCAGGTCAGCTCTCTGCCGTGGCCCGGGAGTGCAGTGGAGGATGGCCCAAGTGCTTGGGCCCTGCACCCCATGGGAGACCAGGAGAAGCACCTGGCTCCTGCCATTGGATCAGCACAGTGCGCCAGCCGCAGCGGCCATTGGAGGGTGAACCAACGGCAAAAGGAGGACCTTTCTCTCTGTCTCTCTCTCTCACTGTCCACTCTGCCTGTCAAAAAAAAAGGAAAAAGAAAAGGGGAGCCTAGGACAAGACCAGGGGGATGGGAAGGGAGCAAAGTTAGATGCTGAGAAGAGAGAGGGAGGATAAACAAAGCCTACGGAGAGTTGGAGAGACTGGAAGAGAAGGAGCCACTGAGGATCTCTTCCTTTGAGATACCTCTCAGACTAAACAGAAGACTCACATCCAAGCTGGCTGGAATGCAGGCAGGCAGCCCCTCCCTCGCTTGAATAGGAAGCTAATAAATATGAAGCTAATTAATACACATGCATGTCCAGATATAGCCACATTGCTTATATGATTTTCTGCTTCAATGCAATTCCAAAATATTTATACATACCTACTTCATAGAATAGAGGGAAATTATATGCAAAGAAAGCTTTAGAGTTCTCTCTATTGCTGCTTTCCATGAAACAGCTCGATTTTGAGTTTACGCGTGAGACGGGCTGATGAGGTGGCCCTCCAGGGAGATGGGTGTCGCCTTCCACAGAGGCCATTGGTGTTGGGTCTTGGCAGGATGTGAAAGTGTTGCCTGTACCACCAAGGTATGATAGGTATTGGAGAGCTGAGTGGGGCATGGGACAGAAGATGTTGGAGAACTACTTGGACACTTGATCCTCAGTGAGGATGTGAAAAAGGCAAGAGCGGACTTTGAACAGGAGCCCACTTCAGAGGCAGCAGCTGAGCATGGCTGCTCCAGTCCTGTCCTCCCACAGAAGCGGCTAAGGCGTAGTGGGGCAGCAAATCACATGAGAGCGACTTGAGTGAGCCCATGCAGAGAGTGTGTGTCCTTATCACCAGGAAAGTAGATGTGGTCCCTCACAGCGTGCAATGGAAGGACCTGTGTTTGGAATTCCCTGCAAACCCTGTTAAGAATCTCTAGCTATGAAAAGCCTAAGTAGGATATTGGCTTGGTATTTTTTTAAAAAGGGATTCTGCCCAAGAAGGTGGACTGCTGAGGCCAGGAGGTTTCAACCCAAAGAGGCCACAGTGTGGGGTCAGAGGAGTTGGGGGTGGATATGTTGGAGAGGGGCCCAGCCCCTGTGTCAGGGGATGAAGCAGAAGGAGCCTAATGAGGAAGCCAGTGGGGAATCCATGAGAGAGTGCAGAGGAATGTGTGCAAAGCCCAGAGAGAGCCAAGCTGTCTTACAACAGCAGCAGACATTGGCCTCTGCCCTTCCCTTCTTCCTCTCCAGCAGAGTGGGGTGAGGACAAATGGACAGCACGAGGCTGTAGAGACAGGAGCTTCACCACACCCCACTCACACGGCCAACAAGGCAGCCCAGTAGGCTCCAACTGCAGTGATGGGAGTCAGATCTAGTGTGCAGATTTGAGTGTTCGACTTACAGTGACTATAGGTCTACTCCTATCTAAGCGTGGGACAAGGGAAGGGTGAGAGAACACAAAAACCCAGTGGCTTTTCCAAAGGTGGATCCATCAACGTTGATGGATGCGTGGATAAACACAACGTACTGTACGCATAGGACGAGACACCTTCATGCTGTTAGAAGGACTGGAACTTAGAGATGAGCTACACCAGGGAAGGTCTTGCGAACATGGTGCTTACTAAAATAAATCAAACACAGAAGGAGAGCTACTGCATGATTCCACTCACCTGAGTTACCCAGAGTAGGCAAATTCTTCGAGACAGAGAGTAGAATGGAGGATTACCAAAACTGAGAGGAGGGAGTAATGACAAGCCCCTGGGTGTGTTTCAGAGAGAAGGAGATGAAAAATTCTGGAAATTAATATTGCTGTTGGTTGCACAATAATGCAACTGACATTAAAGCTATTGAACTGTATATTATGAATGGTTAAATGACAAATATTACATTAGGTATACTTTAAAATAATTTAAAATCAAATGACTTTTATTGTTAGGCCCCTCAAATTCTTCGGGTCTAATAGAACTGTTTAAAACATTGGTAGGATTTCACATATAATGTTCCACACTGCTCCTGGATGAATAGCAGTGGGATTTACCTGTTTGTCATTGTTTTCCCCTTTTCCCTTAGCCATGCTGCGTTGGACATTTCAAAAATGGATGCAGCCAAGATCCAGCTTTTTCATTTGGGCAATTGAGTTAGTGTAGTCTCCCCAATGTCCTGAGAGTCTCGTTAAGGATTGCTTAATGCAATGTGCAATCCAGCTAGTGTAGAACATGCCATCTGGCAGGCATTTCCTGTGTTTTTCAAAAATATTTATTTATTTGAAAGGCAGAGTGAGTGAGAGTAAGATAAAGAGAGAGAGAGAGAGAGAGAGAGAGAGAGAGAGAGAGAGAGAAAATGAGAAAGAGATGGTCTATCCATTAGTCCATGCCCCAAATGACTACAACAGCCAGGGATGTGCCAGGCTACAACCAGGAACTAGGGACTCCATCCCATTCTGCCACATGAATAGCAGGAGCCCAGGTATTTCAGTCATCTTCCAGTAGAAGGCTGGATCAAAAGCAGGCAGCCAGAACTCAAATTGGCACTCTGGAATGCTTTAACCTTCTGCACCACAGTGCTGGCCCCTATTTTTTTTTTTTTTTTTTTTTTTTGGCAATTGGAGGTAACCAGAACACTTCCCAGAAGAATGATTTGGGCTGTACCATACACTGTGATCCAAATCTTTTGCTCACCTTTAGAAGAATATAATTTCTAGAATTGCAATATTTGGTTGAGAAAAAAAATCAATAATAAGATGTTTTCTTCTAGAACATAGATGACCTTGTACTAGGTTTGGCTTTAAAAGCTACACGGACTCACACACTCAGATAATACATCCCTCATCCCCTGGCAAGGCCAGGATACTGATTTCATTTTATTTGCTGCCTTCACTTGGCATGAATGTGTGAGCAAGCCCCAACACAACATATTATCTCGCGGCATTCCCCATTCCTGTAGTTAGCTGACCACACGAAGGGCAGATCTAGAGGAGATAACTGATGTCATGATAAATGAAATGATTAATCTTTTTTTTCTGCAGCATCTTAATATGCGAAGATTATCTTGCCTGATGGCTGAGCTATACATCTGCTGCCACTTGTGTTTGATCCCACACAAAACCTATCTTTTCCTTGAATCTACTCAAGTGTTCAACAACAGCCTTCTAGGCTTCCATCACCCGCGTCAATCAGACAAAACCATGGACTCATGCTGATCCAGTTGTTTTTTTCCTTTTGTGAATGGCTTGCCTGCCAGGGAATCCCTTTTCAGAGCTGCCAAGGGAAATTCAAAATGAGAGTTGGTGGAGTTATGAGTCTGTGTTGACAACTCTCCCTAGGCTGTGCTGTACGGTGGGCTATCTAGGATCTGCTTGCAAAGGTAGGTGAAAGTCAGTCCAACAAGGAGCTCTTTTAGGTTCTGAACCCTTCACCTACAAAAATACACACTTTTCAACACCAAGATTTCCATCTTTCTTCAAGGCACTTATCCAATCTAAGGAGTTTTAGCTTATTACACTTTTTTGGGTTGACTGAAAACAGTTGAAACAACCGCTCAACTTCGACTGCTCAACTTAATGGAGTAACATCTTTTTGGCCTAGCAGTTATCCTGAAATTCAAGTTTATCTCTATTAGTGGACAGACTTCTGGGAAGTAACGAGGGCAGGATGGCCAGATTTAGTCAAACCAAACCAAACCACACCAAACCAAACCACACAACTGCCCCAAATGCATTGTTAACTTTTCATCTTAGAAAAGCATTGAATACGTTTTTCTTAGCATGTCACCCATATTGCAGGGGACATCTGTATAGCAGATACTTATTCATGGTTTATCTGCAAAGCAAATTTAGCTAGACACAATTTAAATTGGTTCATCTTACCTGGGAGCCCCCACTGATGACCAAGACAGGAGATATGCATAAGTACGCATATCGCCCATGAAGTAGAGGCTCATGGCAAGCCGGGTGGGTTTTCTTTCCGTATTTCTTCACAGGCCTTTCATGGCCCTGGATGAGTGTTAACCACCGGGCACACCTTGCTAGTGGTTTATCCAACAGTGAGAAACAAAGGCAAAAGGGATCATTTGCCTGGTTTTGTCCATGCTGGACTCACCTGCTTTGTGGTACAGGAGAACTTGCTGTGGTATTGTTCTTCCTTGTCCCCTTTCCAAAGGAGAGCCCAGGCGTGCTAATTGCTGGGTGGCAGCTATGCTCAGCACCAGGGGATGACAGCTGGGCACTAGGCATGTTCTGCAAAAGCGGTTTGAGTTTCCATTGTGGTCAGCGTCTTAATCCCGCACCCTTCCATCTGCGCTGACTGTCGTTTTAGATCTCAAGCAATTGGCTCGAGCTGAAAACATAAACACCTCCGTGCACTTGCCCTTATCATTTTCTTTTTATGTTGGCTTAGGAAATACACCTGAGAGCCCACGTGCACACAATGAACCCGGCAATTACCCACTGCCATGGGCAGGCGGCAGCCGCTCCAATAATCACCCCCCCACCCCGCCGGCCAGGCGGCTGCCAACTCCAACTTTCCTCATGGCACTGGGGCCCCGGCTCTGTGTCTGTCACTGCTGTCCTGGGACAGCTGATGTCAGCGCTGCCCAAGATGGCGCTCAGACTCGGGGAGGTTCTCTCCCGATGGCTTTGGGTAGGCAGCTGGTGCAGGTGAGATGTGGTGCTGGGAAAACTGACGGGGGAAAGCCGCAGGACTTAGCTACTTGGTCTGAAACCTATGAAGCACTTAATTGCCAAGTTGTTAATAACAGAATTGCATCTCTTTCTTTTTTCCCTGAGTCTGATTTACTGGCAGAAAAGTCCCAAAGGCACTTTAGAAGGTAGAGGGTGAAGATGAGGAAAACCCTGGAAAACGGCATCACCATTTTATCTGTTGGGGGTGAATTTTTCGCTTATTCAACAATGTTTCTTGATGTGTGCATCTACTGAGCACCATTTTAGTGACCAAAACAGAAAAAACAAAACTGTCTCATTTAAGTTCGGGGCAAGACAGTCTGGAACAGAAATTACGAACACAGACTTTGCAGCCAGCTTACCGGCATTTGAAATCCCAGCTGCTACCTATTAGTGACATACCCTTATGAGAGTCACCTACTGTGTCTGTGCCTCAATTTTGTCACCCATCAAATGGGAATCATACTAGTATGTTCTTCACTGGGTTGTTTGGAAATGGGAATGATATTTCTTACCTTGTTGGGTCATTGTCGGGATTAAGTGGATTGATGCTTGTGAAACACTTAGAAAAATCTTGGTACCTACCATGTACCAAGTACATATTAGCTCTGATTTTTTTTTTTTTTGACAGGCGGAGTGGACAGTGAGAGAGAGACAGAGAGAAAGGTCTTCCTTTGCCGTGGTTCACCCTCCAATGGCCACCGCGGCCTGCGCACTGTGGCCGGCGCACTGCGCTGATCTGAAGCCAGGAGCCAGGTGCTTCTCCTGGTCTCCCATGGGGTGCAGGGCCCAAGCACTTGGGCCATCCTCCACTGTACTCCCGGGCCACAGCAGAGAGCTGGCCTGGAAGAGGGGCAACCAGGACAGAATCCGGCGCCCCAACCGGGACTAGAACCCCGTGTGCCAACGCCGCAGGCAGAGGATTAGCCTAGTGAGCCGCGGCGCCAGCTTTATTCTGATTTGGTGGTGATGTATGTTGCTGTTTAACACTAGTGAATGTGCCGTCCCCATGGCCTTTCCCATAAACAGTGGGGAAAAATGTTATCCTTCAAGCTTCCTAGGGGCAGACTGAGCAGGCGCTACTTAGAGAGTAAATGGCATTGTTTTTGTTTGTCCCTAATATTTAGGTCTCCAAACATCAAGGATGTTCTTCCTTTAAATAACCCTTTAGAAATTATCAGAATGCCAGTGATATGAGTTTCTCTAAGCACCTGTAGAAAGTGTGTCACCTAATTAGAAATCAGAATTGTCTTATTGGGTGGTTGGACTAAACACGTGCCTGTATTTAAGCGTCTCTCTCAGGGAAGGTTTTCTCTGTTTCCTTAATGATGTAGTTGGCTAGTCAGACCTCAGTGGTGTCTCTCTCTTAGAGAAACTAAGTTCTGTCTCTTAGAGAAACTGGTTAGATGTGGCTCCAGATTTCAACACCCCATCACTTTGTTGGGGACAAAGATACTTTTTTTCTGCAGTTTTTTTTTTATAAAAAATATCTAGGTTATAAATGTTGCAAATATATGTCTGACTTATATTAATACCAGCCCACGCTTTCTGCTTCAGTCTTTTACTATTTTCCCTTGTTATCCACTTGCCCTTGGCATTTTTTTCATTTTTACGTATTTGTAAGGCAGAGAGGGGGAGGAGGAAAGAGAGAGAAAGAGATCTTTTCCTCTGGTTTACTCCCTAAGTGCCTGTGATGGCCAGACCTGGGCCAGGCCGCAGCTGGGAGCTGGGACCTCAAGACAGGTCTCCCATTTGGGTGGTGGCAGAGACCTAAGCACCTGGCCATCATCAGCTCTCTCCAAGGGAGCACATTAGTAGGAAGCTGGACTCGGGGGTGGAGCTGGGACTTGAACCCATGCATTTTGATATGCGATATAGGCATCCCCAGTGGCACCTTAGTCACTCTGGCCTTCCCTCTGGGGATTTTATATGTACTAGGCTCTTGGGGGGTAGGTGTACAACGTCCTCAAACTTGAGCACATTGTCACTATTTCTAGAATGCAAGGTACAGCATGCATCTTATTCATTGCCAATGAGTCCTCTGAAATCTCTGAATAGATCTAAACTCTAGAATAAATGAACTCCACATTTTTTAGAACTTTGCATCTTAACCAGATTAAGGAACTAGACTAACAAAAAATATGAAATCGTGACAACACCAAAAAATATTTCTTCTTCCCCTAGTGGCCATAGTTTCATTTGGAGAGATGTTTCTTTAGATAAACAGAAAAGGAAAAGAATGATCTGATATAGTTTAGTTGTCAAATTAAGGATCATTGATAACTTAAAAGTATTTCCTATTAAAAATGAACTCATGATAGGAAAGTACTTAATGTTGACTTCATCAATAACAGAAGGCATTGGGAGTCTAGTATAGTGGTGATCATTGGCTGTCCCTCCTATGGGTGCTTGCTGTAATTTGAACATGGTTAGAGGGTCCAATTCAGGACCCTTGGGATTGAAGGTGGTATTGGGATGAGGTCAAATGTGAATAACAAGGGGCTGTGTGGTCTGGATTTTCAGTTTCCGGAGCTGTGAGCCAAACCAGCCTCTTTCTCTTCATCCAGAGCCCGGCTCCAGCACTCTGTTACACTGGTATCGAGCTGATGAGGGCAGCGCTCTACATGGATTTCCTCACTTAACTTTCCCAACTTCATTCATCCTCATTTTGCAGATGAGAAAATTGAGGCATTCATAGGCTAAACAATTTTTCAAGGCCACACGGACAGAAAGTCGGGGAGCCGCGATTCCAAGCCCAGGCAGGCCGGCTCCAGGTTCTGCACTGCATGATGTGGCCTGGACTATTCCATCACTTTGCCTTTATTCTTTGTTTTTATTCTTCATCCAAAAATTGACTAAGATAGGAAAGAGGAGAATTGTCCCAACAGGAATTCAACTTTCACATGCTTTGTAGATCAATGCTAGGATCATTTGCTTGAGATTAATACAAATATTTTCTTTAAAGTTCAGAGAGTTCATTGGAGGTGGCTTCCAAATTTTATTGTCTTTTGTCTCCACAGCATACATTATTTATAAGGTGTTCAACCATACTACAAAGGGGTCATGTGTTCCCTTTGGAGATTTACAAAGCTTTTTTGAGAGATGATTTAAATTGGCCCTGCCCAGGCCTGTGTTGTTTGGTACCTGTCTATAAAGGGAAGGATACATTTAGGTCATGTTAGGTCTCACTCAATGAGGGGCTATGGTCCAGCAGCTTACTAGACTATCAAGGATGCCATTCTGAATGTCCATTCAATCTTCCTTCTTTCAAATACCATAGGCACTTTTTAACCACTCAAGCAATTAATAGTTTACAACCGAGGCGAGAGCTGAAGTCTTACCTTCCCTGCATGATAGATCATAGCATTCGGGGTGCATAGTGGGTATCTCATTCATCGCCATGGTGTCCATCACATTTTTGCTGAGTTATGTATGAGTTATCTATTGCCATGATCATGCTGCAAATCCCCCAAATCCTGAATGCATTTCACAATGACCATCTAGCCTTCTCATTTCAGCTGGCTCACCCATGTGTCTGTGGTCAGCTGCAGGTTGGTGAGCAGCTTTGCTGGTCTTTGCTATCTGGGCTCTCACGTGTTGGGGCCAGCTGGTCTGGACCAGTCCCCTCTGGGACACATGGACTCTCCTCCAGTTGGTCCACCACTCCATCAGATGCTAACCCAGCTAGCAATTTCACACGGAGGTGACAGAGCAGGCAGAAACGTGCGTGGCCTCTCTAGTTCTAAGCCTGAAAGTGGCACATGGCCATGGCACTGCATTCTATCAGCCAGAGCCAGTCACAAGGCCAGTCAGACTGAGGGGTGGGAAATAGACTCTATCTCTTGATCAGAGGCCATCCGAAGCCATGCTGCAAAGGGTATATACACAAACATAGCTGAATAATAGGAACTATTTTTGGAATTCATCTGCCACAACTAGAATACATAAATAAAGATGACCAAAAACCACCAGATGGCCTTGGCTGGTCCCTAGTTTCCTAACTGTGGACACCCAGTTATGACAGTGGTGTTACAAAGTAGAAAGAGGGATGGACTGGAGCAGCTGCTTCAGGGTCCCTACCCTTTCCACAGCTGCTTGACCACAGACTTGTCATACCGTGTCCTGGCATCAGCTTCTCCTCTCCCCAGCGTTGTCATGGAAATCCAACAGGACAATGTACATTGGCTTGCTTTGACAATTATGCATTTCAGCGCACGTGTAAACCGTCAGTGTTTTGTTATTTCATTTGAGGTTGGGGAGGCTGCTGCATTCCCACTAATGTGACAGGTTCTGAGTAGCATCCACAGAGGATGTGTTAATCTCTGTAAACAACATGTTCCTCCTTCTACTCCAGCAGAGAGCCTGGCGCTGTCCTGAGAGCTGGAGAACGCCATCCATCACGGTGCAGGAGATCTTAATCAGCCTGGAAGAACAGACTCTTGCTTTCTGCTCTGGGAGGCTCCCATTCCCAAAGTACGTAGCACACCATAAATCTGACTTGTGTAGCGAGCGGTTCCTTCATGAAGGAGGCACAAACACTTAAAATCAATGAAATCGCAAGTTCTCCTCTTCCAGTATGTGATGTCAGCAAGCAATGGGGTTCCCCCTCTCCCTGCTGCCTGTGTTGAGCTGGCAGCCTTGTGGAAGTGAAAGCCAGTGTCTGATGCTGTTTCTAAACACGTACTTGGGAGTCTTCGCGTGGATGGGTCTCCCCACTGTTGTGGTGGAGCCTGTGATGAGAATGGAGACATGTTTGGCATAACCGACTTGGGAAGTGTCTCTGGCGTACCCCAGTGGTCTGGTCCTGCTTAGGAGACAGTGGTGAAATCACATAGTCCACGGATTGTGAGAAATGACATTTAGGAGAAAAGAGACTCAAACTAACTGAAAATGTGACAATCCACGCGTAGACCATGTATCTGGAACTGTTCATCACTGACTGATGCATCTGAAACAGGTCTGTGGGCCTTCCTTGTGCCTCAGAACCTATTGGATCCAGAGTTAGGACCCCTAGGCAGGATAAGAGAGATTAAGAGAGACGGTAGAGAGGTTTTTTTTTTTTTTGCTTTAGATTTCATGCTCCAAACAATTTCTCACTGCATGTGTAAGTCCCAAACTCAGAGTTCTCTCTGGCGGCACTACACATGGGATGTGTGGGATGTACACAAGTGGGATGTGCAAGCCAACAGCGCAGATTCCCCTGCCTTGGCACTGATATCACACGCGTGCAGTACGGAGCACCACCTGCCATTCATTTAAAAGCCACCCCCAGGCGAGAGTGCTGCTGATTCTGCACATGTGAGCCTGGAATCCTTTGAAAAGGCGCTGCTGTGCTATTCTGAAGCCAGATGGGAAGAAAGGTTGGCTTTCGTGTTCTTGATTTGCGAGCCACTCCTTTCCTGGTTCCGCAGCCCGCCTCTGCTGGGGGATGGCAGCTCCAGATTAGGAGGTGGCCTTGGAGGGGCAGGTCTATCCTCTTGAGTTCCTTGAGGACCATGAACTGTTGGAGCGAAACGGCGGAGGGTGGGTCAGTGGGGGCTCTGGGTGACCACGAGTAGGACTAACCGGCCAACAGCAGCAGCGCTGTGGCGGTAGGAGAGACAGCACTGTCCTTTTTTCATTAAGTGTATTTATAAACACACCGAACATGAAACATTTTTCCTTTCTTCACAGTGATGGATGATTATATGTCTATGAAATGTTTTCATTTATTTGGCGCCAGGGTAATCAAAATCAGTTGAAACTGTCCCACTGAAGGGAAAGAAAACAAGTAGGCGTGGGACAGGCTGGGCTCCTTCCCCGCGCTCTCCGTGGGGAGGAGCTGGCAGAAGGACCCCGTTTGCAGACGCACGAGGAACGTGCTCTTCCACTGGTAATTGCTCCCAGCCCTGCTCATGGCTGCCATCCACGGAGGCTGCAGCCCTGCAGAACTTTCAAAGCAATCGCCTCAACTCTCGGAGCAGTGTGGGAGTGGCCGGGCCAGCCTGTGCGTGACTCTGTTTAGGCTGAGAAGCAGCGGGTCCCAGGAAACCTTTGTGAATGAGTCGTGCATGCTTTCATGTCTGCCCTGGCCCGTGTTCTGGGTCAGGCGTTGTGATCTCCAACATCCTGTTTAAACTGGTGTTTTCCACTACATACAGACAAAACTATTTCTATTATAAGCTCCTAATGACTGTGTAAAGACAAGCAACGGGGGCTAGCAAGGTAGGGAAGAAGCCCTGGTCTGCTTGTGGGAGAGATACAGAAAGCAGACACCCAACTCCTTTTTTGGATGGGGTCCTTTGAATGGTTCCAGGGCTCAGATCTTTGACAAATGCAACAATAGTCCAGAGAGGCCACTGGCTGGATGGGTCTCGGCAGTGAAGCCACAGGACAGTTTTGCTGACTGCTGGTCATGTCTGCCTCATGGTTTGCAACACAGACCCTCTTATAAGCACCGGGGTGAAGACCCTCAGTGGGTAAAACAATTTCCCTGATTACCCATCATCACCTTTCAAGGAATTAGTTTGGATTCTGGAGCACAGAAGGGAATTTCACTCCTTAAAGATGCAAGAACTTTTAGAAGTGAATCGAGAGAATTTCTTTTTAGTTGCTTTCCTAGGAAAATAGACGGACGCTTCCAGTGAGATTCAGAAATGAGTGAGCTTCATTCTATGGCTTCTCATGCACACTATGTAGGGGGCTTGGGGAGGATCTTGGGGACTCTGGTCACTGACAGGCCATGTGGTTCCTCTGAAGGATCCACCTAATCCTTCATGTTCCCAAGTTCCGAAAAGCAGTAGATAGGTGGTAGCTATAGATATAGATATAGCTAGATAAATAGATAGATAGATAGATAGATAGATAGATAGAGCTAGTAGCTTATGGTCAAGCTCTGAGTTGGACAGGCTGAAGCTGAGGTCAAATTCATACAAAGCATCAGGAGGACACATGGAAGCCACCGGCAGTCTTTCTCTGCAACCCTGCATGGTAAGGGAGGGTGTGCTCACGGACATGGTTAGGAATTTTGAAATAGGGGTTTTAACTTGCACTATCTGGACGGGCCCAGTGTTATCATAAACATCCTTTGAAGTGGAATAGAGAGGCGGAAGCATCAGCAACACAGCATGAGAATGACTCACCATCCATTGTTGGCTTTGGAGATGGAGGAAGGGGCCACAAGCCAGGGAATGTGGGAAGCTTCTGGAATGTGAAATAGAGCCTCACCTGGAGTCTGCAGAAGGAGAGAGCCCTTGGTGTTAGCCTCGTGAGACCTGGGTCTTTCTTATCCACACACTGCAGGGGAATCAGTGTGTCCTGTTTTCAGCCACAAGGATTGAGGTCATTGTCACCGCAGCTACAGAACCTACCACACTGGAAGCTCCAGCAGAGAAAATCCCTGGTTTATTTTTTGAAATCTGTGAAAACTGGCTGAATTGAACTTTACATAGACATTCTTCTTAGGGAGTATAAATAATTATGGAACCGGGTCTCTTGGGCTTAATAAACGATCCATAAACATGAGTTTATGTTTCAGTCATTTTGAACAAAATGATTTGGCGACATAGCAAAGAAAATAAAAAATAGATTACTTCTACCGAGAAATCAAACACCGTTTCAGTTTGTGAGAGTGACCTTTCATAACATACCCACACCTGGTTTTAAGAAACTTGTGGTTGCATTCGTGGTGTGCACATCACTCATCTACACAAACACACTGTATGTGTTCTACAATCTTTTCCTATAGGAAATTAGTGACCTGTCCTAGGGTTCTCGAGGTTCTTGCATGGGAGTTACTGCACTCTTCATGGCAAGAAGAATTGCCAGATCTATTACTCCACCTACAAGGGAGTAACTGCGCAGGGCATAGAACAGCTTGTCAAGTATGAAATCTGAGTGGAGGTCATAACACTAAGAATTCCTCTGTTGGATACAGACACTGTTATCCTTTATGGAAGGAGAAAGGAGACAAGTCAGCCACTGAGTAACCAATAGATCATTTGTTACTGGTTGTGAGTTTTCATTAAAAAAAAACAAAACTATTTACTTTGTTTTTTTGAGAGGCAGAGAGAGAGAGACAGAGACAGAGACTGTCAGAGCTCTCCCATCTGCTGGTTCAACCCCCCCCCCCCCCCAATGCCTGCAACAGCTCGGGCTGAGCCAGGCCAAAGCCAGGGGTTGAGAACACAAATTAGGTCTCTCACGTGGCTTGCAGAGACCCCACTGCTTGAGTCATCATTATATCCCTGCCAGGGTCTGGAGTAGGGGTTGGGCCGCGACTCGAATCCCAGCACTCTGGTGTGAGCTGTGAGAATCCTAAGCAGTGTCTAGGCCTAAGCTGTGCCAAACGCCCACCCCATGATTTCCCATTTTGACTGAATTTGTAAGAGCCCAGTTTCTAAAAGTAACCAAAGATGTGAACATGAAATCACAGAGCACGTTGTTTAAGACATTGAGATCTGCTCTGGGAATTTTGAGGCAGTGTGAAAAAGACAAACACAGGTAAGGCAGGAAATCGTCCGGGTTCCATACTGTCTTTCCATAATGAAAAAATAAATTTAATTAAAAATTTAAAAAATGTAAAATAGTTAAAAATTAAATATTTAAAATGTGTTTTAAAAATATGCTGGTTGTGCTTACAAAAGAACACGTGAGAAGGGGACTCTCTGACCTAAAAAGCAATTGTTTGTGCAATTCTTGGAATGGCAATCCTCATTTCAAAGGTTCAGCTTTTCAGCTAGTGTGAAATGTGGGACTTCACGAAGAGAGGAACTGATTAATTCTGAAACAGGCAGTAACCAACTTCCTCCCAAGGAGAGAAGATGACATCACCTCCTAGTCTGAACCAGTATGCTAAACACCATTTCAAAGCAGCCAATCACACAGCCGAGATGAAGTGACCACAGCCAATCAGGATCCCCCACCCCGCATCATGCTGACCCATTACCTCAGCCTCAGAGAGACTCGCGGTGAGCAAAACTGGAGGCAGTTAGCCAAGTCTTACACAAATCCCTAAGATGCCTTTATCTCTGGAAAAACAGATCATGTTAAGGACTTCTGAGACAGGAATGGGTCTTTGTGGACAGTTTCACTTCGGTGTCTTTCTTGCTAATATTTTTCCTTCACTAAGAGAACCAACTGATTCATTTAGAAGGAGATTTTTCTAGTTGTGTAGGGATCGCTTCCATTTTAATTAGATGCTTATCTAAAGTGGGAACAAACTCTTACGTATTTCATAGGAACTGCAAGAAGCAAGCTCCTCGGTCAGATTTCCATTTAATCTGTAGCATTAACTGATTGTGTTTGCCAATAGACTATATATTTCAAAAGGGCAACCAACCGTTACTCCCCCTTGGTTAGTTCCCGGTAAGTCGTAAGTCGTGACTCCCTCATTTCTCCTTGCAGCTTCCTCTCGGCTCAGCCAGACTTCCTTATGCTTCCTCCCCTCCCCTATCAGCTGTCATTCTCACTGCAGAATATTCAGTTTCTTTAAATAGGTTCAAAACCTCTTGCACTGTACACACACAGTCAACAGTGCTCAGGCCAGGCCACATGATCTGTTAGGGTCTTGGTCTATTTTGTGCGATCCTCTGATAGCACATGCTGGGTGGTTTATAAACAGTGGAAGCTTAGGTGACTCTTGGTTCAGGAGGCTGAGAAGTTGGAGACCCTGGCACTGGCCTCTATGCTGTGTCATTCCATGCTGGAAGGCAGAAAGCAAGGGAGGGAGACAGTAAGAGAGCAAGAGACAGGTGAACTCACGGTCATAACCAACCCATTCCTGCAATAACCAACTCCAGCTCACAACAACAACATCAGTCCTTGTGCCTTATGATCCACCACCTCTTATTGGGCTACACCTCCCAATAGTGGCTCATTGGGAATTAAGATCCCAACATACGGACTCAGAGAGGCACAGTCAAACCATAGCAGAAGGCCTATGTAAAATGAAAACACGGCTTCTGTGTTCAAACTTTGTCATGAATTTGAAGATGGAGATGAAAGGGCACACACCAAGCATAAAGTCCCTCTGAGCCAGGAGGCCTGGGTTTACTGAGTTGCAGGCCCACGAAGTCATCCCTGATGATGTCATCAGTCACGTTCACATACACGCACACGCTCACAGTTACACAGCAAACAATGCTCTTAGAGCAATGGATTTAATGGGTGTTAAAGCTTTTAACCCAATACTAGTCATTTATACCTCAGTCGTAATATATGGAAAATGAAAACACTGTTCTATCCATTAGTATTTCCATGGGTTACAAGACCCTTGTGTACACTTTTTCCTTTGATCTTAACAAGCTCACATTGTCCCCAATCTGCCAATAAGAAAACAGGATAAGTGACTTCTCCAAGGCTCACCAAATACCTCTCTTCTTCTGACTGTAAGTGTACTATGTGGATAATTCCAAAAATAACGAGAGTCAGGTTCTGGGGTGCCGTGGATTAAGATGCCTTCTGGAATGTCTACATCTCTCATCGGAGCACCAATTCATGTCCCACCTTCTCTGTTTCTGATCCAGCTCCCTGCTAACAAGACTGGGAAGCAACAGACCATGGCCCAAGTGCTTGTGCCCTGGATACCCATGTGAGAGGCTAGGATGGAGTTCCTAGATCGTGGCTTTAGCCTGGCCCAGCCCCAGCTGTTGTGGGCATTTGGAGGACGAACCAGTGGTGAAAGATTCTCTCTCTCTCTCTCCTTCTTTCTCTCTCTCTGCTTTTCAAATAAACAAATAATTTTTTAAAAAAAGAGAAAAAGAATATTTACTACCCATAAATTACCATCAATTAGAGATTACCACTATAAAAGTTTTGGTACACCCTTCTAATTTTGTTTCTTTACAGATTTTTATGCAAGAATCTGTGTAAGTTCTTGGATATTTTTGGATTTAAATTGAGATTTTATCATGCATACTGCTTAATGATCTTTTTTTCACATAATAGCATGACACAGGGCTTGACCATATCATCATACATTCTTACAGAGCCTATATTCAACGGCGACCTACTGGCCCATCAGAGTTGCTCAAGAACCATTCTAAGAAGTGACACATGTCCAGTAGAGAAAAGATGACACAATCGGTGCTGATTCCTTGTCATGTCATAACTCTCTTTGCTCCACATTAAGAGAAAGAAACTGAGACTCTAAGAGTTCAAACAGTTTGCTAAAAATCACACAACTACTAGCACAAAGCTGGTATTGGAATCCAGATCTGCGTGAAGACAAAGCTAGTACTTGAATCACTGTGCCATGACCGTGATAGATATTTTATTACTTTACTCAGAAGAAGGGGTTGCAGCTCCTTTAGAACCTTGGCTAGTTTCAAAGGTCTGGGAGTTTCTCTGTTACCGGGATAAGCAATCCAGGCGAGTTCATGGGAATATAAGAGGGGTCAGAGGTTCAGACAATCTGATGATAAGTAATGATCAAGAGTGAACTCCGGGCCACGAAATGCCACTCCAGAGATGACTTCCTGATGAGTGGTAATTCTTCTGGTCACGGATAATCAAATTCACACATTAGGAGGATCTAGCATGAATGCATGTAGTCATGACAGATAGACTGGTTTCCATCTTTAAGAAAACAGTGTTTGGGTGATTTCTGTTGGACTGCATTTTCACCTGCTGTGTGAGAATTCAGGGCAATTTTAGAAAAAAAAATCACATTTCCTAAAGCTTTCAGGACAGACCCTTCGGAATTGATGTCCCTGGAGTAATATTGGTTACCTTCCCATCCGTGGCCTCTCGATTTCCCTCAGTTGCCTTCTTACTGACAGCCTGTGTCCTAGAGGCCTGTTCCCAAAGGGAGACAGAAAATGGTCACAGTATTTGCATTTGATCAGAGGAATGCCGTGGCCACAGAATAGCATCCCCCCATCAAAGGAACTCCCAAATGGGAAGGGAATCCATAGGTGTTTTAATTTCTTATAGGTGCTACAAGAAATTACCAGAAGCTAAGTGGCTGAAGACAACAGCAATTTATTCTCCTCATTGCTGCAGATTTCAGAAATCTGAATCCAAGCTGTCGGCAAGGCCGTGTCCTCTCCGAAGGCTGTGGGGAGTGAATCCTTCCTTGCCTCTTCTGGGTTCTGCAGGTTTCAGGTATCCCTTGCCTGTGGCTATGTCACTCAGTTTTCAAGTGACTTTCTCCCTGTCCAGGACCTTTTCCTTCAGGGTTGGGAACACCCAGCCCATGGGCCGCATAAGACCCTTGAAATTACTTGGTTTGGCCCTGCCTAGACAACCATAGATGGGACTCAAAACTCAATAAAGCTATAGCAGGCCGATTTTTATGTTGCTAATTGTTTATGGCCTGTGAATGCTGTCATAAACATCCCAATGACCCTCAGCAGGGAAAAACGTTACTTAACCTTGAAAGAACACTTGTCTCTCGATTGAAGGCCTGCCTGTCTAGCCTGAGATGGTCTTAGCTTGAGATCCCTGACTTAGAATCTGCAAAGATCCCTCTACCAAATAAGGTTATGCTTACAGGTTCCAGGATCTAAGACGCAGATGTACCTTTGTGGGGTCCCCCATCCAGCCCATACGAGGGGTGAAGCTCAGCTGTCGTCCCTGACAAAGGGCTGCCGAGCCTTCTTGGGCTTAGACTTTGAATGGCAATTCTTCCCTGGATAAAGTCCTTGACAGGAAGGAAGAGCTTAGAGCCAAAGGGCTGTCCAGGTTACAAAGGCAGACAGGTGTATGGCTGTCCTTGTGTTTTCTGTTTGGAAAATGATGTCTGTGAGCTCCTGGGAGTTACTGAGACAGATGAGGGAGAGGGAGCCATGCCTGATGGGGTCTGGTAGATGACACCACCTAGTCATGTGTCAAAGAAGATATAGGGCCAGGGACCGGTGTTGTGATGCAGTGGGTTAAGCCTCTGCTTTCTTTTTCTTTTTCTTTTTTGGACAGAGTTAGACAGTGAGAGAGAGAGAGAGAGAGCGAGAGACAGAGAGAAAGGTCTTCCTTCTGTTGGTTCACCCCCAAATGCCTGCCATGGTCGGTGCGCTGCGGCTATCCGAAGCCAGGAGCCAGGTGCTTCCTCCTGGTCTCCCATGCAGGTGCAGGGGCGCAAGCACTTGGGCCATCCTCCACTGCCTTCCTGGGCCACAGCAGAGAGCTGGGCTGGAAGAGGAGCAACTGGGACAGAGTCCGGTGCCCCAACGGGGACTAGAACCCAGGGTGCCAGCGTCGTGGGCAGAGGATTAGCCTAGTGAGCTACAGTGCCGGCCAAGCCTCTGCTTTCAACATTGGCGTCCCACATGGAAAAGCCAGTTCAAGACCCAGATGCTCTGCTTATGATCCAGTCTCCTATTAATGCACCCGGGACAGCAGTGGGCGATGGCCCAGGTGCTATGGCCATTAGGTATGTGGGTGACCATGATATGGTTTTTACCTCCTGGCTTTGACCTGTTCTAGCCTGGGCCTCGTAGCCATTTTGGAATTGAATCAATGGATGGAAGATCTCTCTCTCTCTCTCACACACACACACACACACACACACACACACACACACACAAGACAGAAAATCCGTGGTGGGCCTGGCAGCTCTGAGATCTGAGATTCAGGTGAGAGTGGACACGGCCATCTAGAACCCACAGGACAGCAGGCAGGAGGCGCAGGTTGGGTTTCTAGGGTGCAGCCTCGAGAACTCCTTCCTCTTTGGGGGACATCAGTGTTGTCTTGTCAGGCCTCTAGCTGATTGGCAGTGCCCACCACATACAGAGGATAATCTACTCTCTTCCAAATCTGCTGACTGCACATACCTTCACAGCAGCGTCTGCATTGGTGCTAAGCACAACAGTCCATCCACGTGGACACTGGAAGTTCATAGTCAACTGGCATGCCTAGAAATTCAGACTTGATTCTGAGCACCGAGGCCATGCCAGGAATTGTGCTGTGCACTGGACGTGTGGGAGTGGATGGGAGAGCAGTGACCTCTGTGGTTAGTAGCTGACCCTCAGTCTAGAGCAGACCTCAGCAGAGAGTACAGAATCCCAGAGTACAAGAGGCTGTCATGGGAACAGCCAAAGAGGCCCCAGTTGCCCCGGACCTGGGTGAAAGTAGGTATGAACCAAGGGAAGTGGGGGAGGCAGAGGAAAGGAGAGGGTCTCAGGCAAAGGGAAGCTTAGAGCAAAGGAAAGCCGAGGAGTCTCTGACGCTGAAACAACTCCCTTAGGGCTAGAAAACAGCATGAGGCCCACGGGCACGGATGGATGTGGAGTGAGCCTGGGGACTGACTGTCCTGCACCTCCTCTGAGACCCTGTACATGTCAGACCTGGAGAGCCACTGACTGGAGGTGAGAGTCAGGGCCTAGGTGGTCGAAGCATCTTTGGTCGATATGAGAATGACCACAGTTAGGGTAACGCCTGGGGGTTGCTGGAATGTGAACACAATTCAGTTCCTAAACTCACATGGACAGTAAGCCCCAAAGTCACAAGTTAATGGCTCTAAGAGGGTGAAAATGATCTGATTATGCTGATCAGAGGTAGGGTCTTAGAGGCAGGCCTCTAGGACCCTGAGGGTGTGCCATCAGAGGCAGCTCCTGCAGGAAGGTTGATCTTCAAAACTGAGGCAGGCCCAGTCTCTTTTTCTGCTTCCTGGTTCTCCACATGTTCACTCCTCCAAGTCCTCTGCCCCTGCCACCCTCCAGCCTCACTGACATTGGACTGTGAACCTCCAAAACTGCGGGCCACAACAAACCTCTCTCATTCCTAAGTAGCTTCTCTCAGGCACTGTGTTACAGTGATGAAAAGCTGACTACTACAAAGGTGGACAATACAGAGGATTAAAAACAGCCTAGATCAACCAAAATGCTTTCACGTCACTGTTGGGGTTTGGTTGGATGGA
Organism: Sylvilagus floridanus; assembly: GCA_949820135.1. Classification (NCBI taxonomy): domain Eukaryota; kingdom Metazoa; phylum Chordata; class Mammalia; order Lagomorpha; family Leporidae; genus Sylvilagus; species Sylvilagus floridanus. Next base: position 9,956,132 of record OX463244.1, on the reverse strand, counting down.
GAGACAAGCACACGTTCACATTTTTCAGCCCATGTGGGAATGGATTGGGTGTCTTTACATGTGGTATAGCCTCTCTCACAGTCTGTCTACCAGCCTCCTCTGTCCTTCATCTTTAACTCTGATTAGATTTAGTGCTCGTCCTTTCCTGAGTGCCTGGAGTCTAATTCAGAGCAGCGTGGTGCTGTTTTATAAAGCAAAAAAACAAAACATTTCTTGCGAATTAACTAACCATCAAAGGAAAGAAAGGCAGACAAGCATGTCAACACAAGATGCATCCTTTGCATCTGGGAGGGCTGTTCACAGCCTCGGAAGAACCCCTGCCCCACCCCACCCCCAGGAACCCCCAGAGGAGGAAATACTTCCATGGTATTTCTCTGTAGCAGTTCCTGGCTTTTCATTGAGAACATGAAAATTGGAGTGAATTGTAATTGAATGTTATTCAACCTTTCCATATTAAAGTGAATATGAGATCAAATTGTCAATTTTCCCAAACTCTATGTCATTTTGTATTAGGTTACCTTGCTCATGCCAGGACATGGAGCTCATATGAACCCAAAGTGGAAGGAATCTCCGAACGTTGCCAAGTCTATAATGTGAAGAGAGAGAACTCCAAGTGAGGTGTATTTGAATGTGAATGAAAAATCCAGCTCTGCCTTGGCAGAGGCATGAAATGAACTCAACTCGCTCTTGGCATCTGGGTTGCTCATGTCCTGAGCTACACTCCCCCAGTGATCCAGGTTCTATCAAACCAGAAACATGTTTTGCCAGATGCTCCCCCCCCCTCCCGACGCATGTGCTGTGTGCAGAATGGGAGCCATATGTTTCTTATCCATTTACATTGAAATCACCAAGATGTTACTCAATGATGCCTCTATGATTTACAGTTCTTTCAGCGTTTTTTGAGTCTGAAGGAGGAAAATCATATTTTGTCAAGCATAGACTTGAAACCACAAATTTGTACAATGAAGAAAAATATGTGTCTGCTGTTTTCTTTCTTTTTGCTTCCAAGATTCAAAGAGGGTATTGGCAACTTGCAAACACATGATATACCAGAAGTATCCGTATCAACTGTGTGAGCCCATGTCTCCATCTCTCTCTTTACTGCCATAGTCTCCCATCACAGGAGAAGTGTGTGTGTGTGTGTGTGTGTGTGTGTGTGTACATGCATGCACGGGAAATAGAGGACAGAGGAGAAGGAAAAGAGGAGAGAATGATTTGATTTAATGGGAAAAAAAGGGAAGGAAGAGAGATGGGTGTTTGGCACAGCAGTTAAGATGCCACATCCCATATTGCAGTGCCCAGGTTTGAGTCCCAGCTCCGCTCCGGATTCCAGCTTTCTGTTTACGTGTGCCCTGGGAGGCAGCAGCTGCAGGAAGGGTCCCTGTCACCCACTTGGGAGACTTGGATTGAGTTCCTGACTCAATTATGTAGCCCAGCCTCAGCTGTTGAGGGCATTTTTGGTGTGAGTCAGTGGATGACAGCTCGCTCTCTCTCTCCCCCTCTTTCTTTCAATCTTCCTTTAAAATAAACAAATAAATACAAATTTTAAAAAGGAAGGATGATGCAAAAAGATATAAATCTTCAGAGAACGCAAGAGTGACTTCTGAAATAGTGACATCTCTCACCCACATGGCTTTCTCTAGGCTCCTATCTCTCACTAGTTTTGGGGGGGATTATAATGATAATAGCTTCCATTTCTTAGTATGAATATGTACTATTAAAGCCCAGATCTTTTTTAATTCTTGAAACTACCCCAGGAGGGAAGTGTTATTTTTCTCATTTTACTGTTCAGGCATCAGAAACTTAGAGAAAATCAGAGATCTGCTTGGGGTCACTAGATGCTGCGGAATCAGGCTTGAGTCTGGATTTGTCTTGTGGGATTCTAACAGCCTGCCTTCTTGTCTTAGGGACGCAGACTCATACAAAGGAATCCATGTATTCATTCATCCACCCGTCTCAGACATTGCTCAGATGTCTTCGGCATTGAAGAGTTTAGCTAAACTATATTAAGAAAAGGACCAAGAGAACTAAGTAGGACAGTCTTTGTATTTATAAAGAGCTATTCTGGGCAAGAATCTGAGTCTGATTTAATTTTATCAGCAAAAAGGGACCACAGATAGTTCTTAACTCCCTTAATACGTCATTCAGGAAAGGCTGGGTGACGACGCAGCAACAAGCAATCCTCTGATTGCGATGGCTTGATGGGAGGTTAGTTTCTTGCTTCTGCTCTTCTGCTATCTCTTTCCTAGGCTCCTGGAAGGGTTCTGTTGCATGTTGTCATCATTTTTGCGCCGGGATGCTGCACTTCCTAGGCCGTTAATAGTCACCATGGTAGGAAGAAAAGAGGGCTCTGGGGGTTTCAGTGGGTCAAAGAGATGCTCCGTGCAGAAGGGTGAAACCATCACTCACGTGCACACAATAGCTCGGCCAGAGCTGGTCACATCCCACCACAGGGAGCCAGGACTGGCCAGAGTTGGGGGAAGAACATTAAGAAACTGGAACTAACAAATCCCACATATCTAGCAATTTACCGAGTCATAGTCCAATATGTGGAAGGAATTTAAAAACAGAAAACAATTCATGGCTGAAAAATTATCAGTCATGCAGTTCTACCAGAAATTTGGTGATTGCAAGACTTTTCTTCAAGTCCCTTCTTCCAGGCTCTCCTGAAGGGGGAAGGAACAATATTGAATGGGAAGGTTATTCAGGGTCCTTTTTGCTTTGGTTTTTCAACCTGTAGGACAGGGCTGTAGCTAATAGCTCTGAAGGACTGACTTGAGGCAGGCCCGTTTTGCTGTCTGTAAGAGAAAATCTGAATGGGGTATGTTGTGTGCATAATCTGCAGGAGGAGCCACAAGGTGGGTGAGTGTCTTGAACAGACAGGCTACTTAAGGAGGTGAAGATGCTACCCGGGACACGGGCATCCTCTGTCGCAGTGCCTGGGTTCATGTCCCAGCTCCACTCCTGACTCAGCCTCCTGCTAATGTGCACCCTGGAAAGCAACAGGTAATGGCTCCATTACTCTGAGTCCCTGTCACCCTTGTGGGAGACCCAGAGGGACTTTCTGACTTCCAGCTTTGGTATTTCCCAGCCTGATTTGGGGGCATTTGGGGAGTGAGCTCTCTCTCTCTCTGTATGTGTGTGTGTGTGTCTGCCTTTCAAATAAAAAATAAAAAAAAATGTTCAAAACAAGTCCACTCATTGAAAAGGGCCCGCATTCTATGCTAATTGTCCCCTGAGGCTCTTTCCTATTGAGATCCTGAGCAGAGAGTGGAGGCAGCCAGGCCAGCGTGATTCCATGGCAAAGAGGAAGAGAACAGGAGCAGAGCCTCTGCTGACCTGAGTGACAACACTGATGTTCAGCCCCACGAAGGCAGTCAGGCCCGGGGGGGGGGGGGGGGCTCAAATTCTGGAGGAAAGAGAAGCTTAGAGAAATGCAATTCTCCTTAAGGGTTTTGCCGATTCTTTTTTAAGAAGCATGTATTCATTTATTTGAAAGGTAGAGTGTCAGAGAAGGAAGGAGATGCGCACACACACACACAAAAGGAGAGAGGGAGAGGGAGAGGGAGGGGGAGAGGGAGAGGGAGAAACCATCCATTGGTTTACTTCCCAAATGCTTATAATAGCCAGGGCTGGACCAGGGAAAACCCAGAAACTAGGAACTCCATCCAGGTCTCCCACAGGAAAGGCAGAGGCCCAAGTACTTGGGCCATCTTTCACTGCCTTCCCAGTTGCTTTAGTGGGAAGCTGGATCAGAAGCAGAGTAGCCTGAGTAGTTGGGACTCAGACCAGCACTCCAATACAGGACACTAACATCACACACACAGCTTATCCCACTCCCATACAGGACGCCATCATCACACACACAGCTTATCCCACTCCCATACAGGACACTAACATCACACACACAGCTTAACCCACTCCAATACAGGACGCCAGCGTCACACAAACAGCTTAACCCACGAGCCACAGTACTGGTCCCTTTTTGTTCATTCTTGGATGCTCAGTCTCAGAAGTAGAGAAAGTTAGTAGAAATCAGTTGCTTAGAACTGATACAGAATTCCTGGATGTCTCATGATATTAGAGTGAAAAAATTGCAGGGCCTGCCAAGAGAGAGGAGCCTAAGTGACAACCCAGGGGGAACCCTGAAATGCTATAGGAGGGCAGGGCAAAGAGTGTGTGGAAAATGGATTAAAATGTAAATTTATTTTGATGGAAAACATTTTGAAGTACATGCACATGGTTTTCCAAAAGTTTGTGAATAATGACTATTAATGAAAAAAATGCATGAATTTCAAAATATTTTTGCATTAAAATGAAATGATCTAAATTGTTTTTCTGTAAACTGATTCAGCACCCTTGTATTTCTGTAGTAAGTGCAAGCCAAATTAAACAGAGCCTGGTAAAGACTAAAATCTAACCTCAAGCCATCTGAATCCCTGATTGAATTCAGGGGGCTACTTCTATGTTGAACATCTCTAGGGAGTCAAAGAAAATCCTTTTAGAAGCCACACAAGACCACCTAGAATTGTGTATTTGTATTAACAAGGTTTATCATCCAATAAAAATTACCTGGACTTTAGTAATTAGAAACAAGAGAGAGAAATAAAAATGAAAACAATAAGCAAAAATGCAAACAGATATTGGAACTTTCAGATACACACTGAAAAAGATTAATATATCAAATGAAATAGAGGAGAAAATGATAAATTTTTGCCAGAGAACTGCAAGGTGTCAATTCAACAGCAGTAGAATTAAGTAGAAATTTCAGAAACTAAAGGACACACTATCTGAAATTAACTGTGTGACCTATGTGATCATTAGCAGATCGCACGGCTGAAGAGCAGGTTTGTGATCTGGAATACTGGTCAGTAGAACATGTCTGCATGTGAGGCAGGCCTTTGGCAGAGGCTAAGACTTCACTTAGGATACCTGTATCCCACACGGGAGGGCCTGACTAAGAGCATCAGCTCCACTTCCTAGTAGAGAGAGCAGGAACCAGACGTAATAAAAGCACAACTCTGATTCATTTATATAAGGTTTAACAAAAAGCAAACCTTATGTGCTGTGAGGATGGGAAGAGCAGTTGCCATCTTTGGGGTGTCGAGGGTTTTGAGGTGCTGACAATGTTTTATTTCCCGATTTGCATGGTGGTTACAGGAGTCTGCTCATTTTGTGAAAATGAATTAGGCTTAAAGCTAGAATCTGAGTGTGTGCTATTCTTCAACAAAGAGGTTTGTTTAGGGGCGGGTGCTTGGCTCAGCCACTGAGACTCTGCTTGGGATGGCTGCATCCCACGTTGCAGAACCTGGGTCCACGTCTCTGCTCTGCTCCTGATTCCAGCTTAATGCACACCTCGGGAGGCGGCAGGTGACGGCTCCACTGCTTGGGTCCCTGCCATCGTGTGGGAGACTCAGATTGAGTTCCCAGGATCCTGGCTTCTCCCTGGCCCAGCGCTGGCTGTTGTGGGCATCTAGGGAGTGAACCAGTAGATAAAAGATGTCCCTTTGCCTCTCTCTCTGTGTATCTATGCCTTTCAAATAAAAAAATGTTTATTAAGAACATAAAAAATTCCACAAGGGGCTGGTGCTGTGGCACAACGGGTTAAGCCATTGCCTGAAGCGCTGGCATCCCATATGGGTGCCGGTTCAAGTCTTGGCTGCTCCACATCCGATCCAGCTACTTGCTGATAATGTCCCTGGGAAAGCAGCAGAGGATGCCCAGGTACTAGGGCCCCTGCACCCATTGGAAGACCTGTTGCTGCCATTTCAGGAGTGAACCAGCAGATGCAAGACCTTTCTCTCTGTCCCTCCTTCTCTCTAACTCTGCCTTTCACATAAAAATACATCTTTTAAAAAATAATAAAAATTTAAAAGATTCCATGTGACAAATATATCTAACAATTGAAAGTATCATTCTTGTCAAAGAATTCTTAGAATGATGGCTACTGAATGTGGATTCAGTTTTGATCTTATTTTAATGGAGTCCTTTTATAAGGTAAAAAAAATTTAGATGCTTATTTAAATGTCATCTTTGAGTCAATTGATAACATTAAAATAAATCTATAAAACTCTTATTTCACATTTTTATTTTGATTTAGCTCTCTTTTGCCTTTGGGTATAGAAACTAGAAGATAAATATGTGTGCTTTAAAGGAAAGCCATTGCACAACGAAATAATTTTATGAAACTTGTTTTCATTGTGTGTTTCTTTAGTTTGCTACATAATAAAGTAACAATAACAGGATTGTTTACAGTAACAGTAGTGCTCAAAGCACATTGTCTTATTTTCATTTCACTCTCTTTATTTACAAAAATTGAGGCTATTCAATGTGTATTCATCCCTTGCCATGACTGTACACTAGGATTGGGAAGAGCGCCTCTCCTGCCTTCTAAAGATGAGAACTCTGGGGTCCAGGGAGTGTAAACTGTTTGTCCATGATCATGAGTGAGACTCAAATGTTCAGACACTGATTGATGCTGGCATTTTCCCCCTAAGTTAATATTTACCTCCTGTCTGTCTCAATTTGGGTTAACTAAAAAGCTTAGAAGCATCCATTTCTGACCAGCCATGGCAGACTTGGAACAGTAGAGAAAGGGCCAAAGTTGGGTTGAAATGCCTGGAACTCTGCATTGAGGCAACTGGCTCTCCCATTTTCATAATGGAAGCATAAGGCAAGGAGTAGAAAAGGATGGTCACCTTACTATAGCTGTTATTGGTTTTTTTTCCAATGAATTTTTCACTTCAGAATTGTTTTAATTCTACAAAACAAAAATTGTGAAGTATGAAATGAATATGGAAAAATGGTAAGAATTGTTAAATCTTCAAAATAAATTTTAAAAGATGCTTCTGGGAGCACAAAGGAAAAGGTATGTCATATTGTATCACACAACCATATGTAATTATTGTTAATAAAATATTTTAATAGAAAACACTGTGAAGTAGTACAAAGAGTTCTCATGCGCCCCACACCCAGTGTCCCCTATGGCTAACAGCTTATATTAGTATGATGTCTGTCACAGTCCATAAACCGCACCTAGCTTCTCCTATTATTAACATCTCCTATTAGTATAGTTGTCAAAATGAACCACACCCAGCTTCCTTTATTTTTACAATCAAAACTTCTTCTATCCGATCCACTCCTCCTAGCCTCTAGTCATCCACATTTGGTGTTCAGATTATTTTTCAGCTTCCACCACGTGAGAGAGAACACGTGATGTTTGACTTGTGCGTCTGACTTACTTCACTGAACATGCTGTCCTCCAGTTCCGACCATTGCTGCTGCAAATGACGGTTTCGTGTCCTTGATGGCTGAATGGTATTCCACTGTGTGCATTTACCAGGCTCATATGATGACGGACACCTTGGCTGATTCCGCATCTCGGCTATTGTGGACACGGTGATTTCATGTCTTCTGGATATACGCCCAGTAGTGGGATTGCTGGATCATATAGTGGCTCTCTAGTTTTTAAAGAAACCTCGAGGGTTTCTTTAAACCCTCGAGTGCTGTAGTGCAGTGGGTTATTCCCTGGCCTAAAGTGCCAGCATCCCATATGTGCACCGGTTGGAGTCCCAGCTGCTCCACTTCTGATCCAGCTCTCTGCTATGGCCTGGGAAAGCAATAGAAGATGGCCCAAGTCCTTGGGCTCCTGCACCTATGTAGGAGACCTGGAAGAAGCTCCTGGCTCCTGGCTTCAGATCGGCACAGCTCCAGCCATTGTGGCCATCTGGGGAGTGAACCATTGGATAGAAGACCTCTCTCTCACTCTCTCTCTCGCTCTCTCTTACTCTCTGCCTCTCCTCTCTCTGTGTAACTCTGACTTTCAAATAAATAAATCTTAAAAAGAAAAAAGAAAAGAAATCTCCATGCTGTTTTGCATAGTGGCTGTACTAATTTACATCCCCACCAACAGTGTATAAGAATTCCCCTTTCTCCACAGCCTCACCAGCATTTGTTACTGTCTCTTTGTTTGATTTTTCAAAAACAGAAAATGAGAACTATGTAGAACAAGAGACTGAAAGCGTAGTCTCGAGACCAGACAGTCATCTGTTAAGAGGCTCCATTGGTTCCATTGTTTCATAGAGTCTAAACTGGACACTCTCCTGACATCTCTGCATCTCCTTCGCAGTCCCGTTTTCCGGGAGGTTCCTGGCACAGTTGCCTTGTGGAAATGCTGTGTGCTCCGAGCAGCAGAGGAGAAGGACTGTGCAGACAGAATCTCAACTCTGCTTCAAAACCCAAGTGAGCCTGCAAAGAATTTTTCAGACTCTCAACTGCCTGACCTCATGGATGTCGGCAAAATATCTGAGTTCACTGGCTGCACATATCTGACCTCCTCATTCGGAGCTCCCAGCACCCCTTAAATGGGACAGGAAAACATGGGATTTTAAACTACATAGCTTCCTTGCATACAGTGACTTGGTGACCATAAGATGAACTGGTTGGGACCCTTTTTTATTTTTAAAGATTTATTTGTTTGTTTATTTGAAAGGCAGAAGGACAGAGAGAAAGCAGAGACAGAGATGGAAAGAGAGATCATCCATCCACTGGCTCACCCCTCAAATAGCTGCAAAGGCTGGGGCTGGGCCAGGCAGAAGCCAGGAGCCTAGAGCTTCTTTTGGGTTTCCTCTTGGGGGTACAGAGGCCCAGGGACCTGGGCCATCCTCTACCGCTTTCCCAGGCACATTAGCAGGAAGCTGGATCAGAAGTGGAGCAGCTGGGAGTCCAACTGGTGTCCCTAGGGGTTGCCAGTGCTACAGGCCCCGGCTTAATCAGCTTCACAGCAGTGCCAGTGGTTGGGGGACTTTGGCTCACACTGGGGTCCTTTTTGCAAGAGGGCTGCGGCCTTCATCCACTACTGACCGCGAGGAATACACCGTGGCAGCGCATCAAGCACTATGGCAGTTTTATTGCCTTCCCCAAAGTTTGGGGGTGAATGGTTTCCCCTTTGAAGCAGCAGACAGTTTGTGTCATCAAGGACCCGTGTTCTGAGATCTTTGACCAGTGGACTTTTTGACTTCATACTTGTTCGCTCATGATCACATGATGGCTGATGTAGTCCCAGATGACACACCCTCATTCCGGCTGCACAAACAGGAAGGAAGAAACGGATACGACAGGTATTCTTCTCAGGAATGTCTTCTTCTCAGGCTGTCTTTGGGCCTGGTGTTGTGGTGCGGTGGGTTAAGCCACCTCCTGCAGTGTTGCGATCCCAGCTCAGTGCACTGGTTTTGTCCTAGCTGTTCCAGGTCCAATCCAGCCCCTGTTAATGCAGCTGGGAAATCGGCAGAAGATGGAATCAGTTCTTGGGCCCCTGCCACCCATGTGAGAGACCTAGATAGAATTCCAGGATCCTGGTTTTGGCCTGGCTCAGCCCTGGCTACTGTGGCCATATTGGGAGTGAAACAGTGGATGGAACTCTCTCTCTCTCTCTCTCTCTCTCTCTCTCTCTCTCTCTCTCTCTCTCTTTATTACTCTGCCTTTCAAATGAGTGATAAATAAAAAAACCCAAAACCTTTCTTTTAAAAAACAATTGAGAGAGAGAGAGAGAGAGAAGAGGAGAGGAGAGGAGAGGAGAGGAGAGGAGAGGAGAGGAGAGGGAGAGAGAGAGAGAGAACAAACACATCGATAGAGCTCCTATCCAGTGGTTCACTCCTCAAAAGCTGGGATCCCAATCTATGTCTCCCATGTGGGTGGCAGGGACCCAACCATCTGGACTGTTAAAGTTGCCTCTCGGGGAGTGTATTAGCATAATGCTGGAATTGGGAGTAGAGGCACGATTCAGACCCACACACTCTGACATGGGATACTGGCATCCCAAGAAGTATAACTGCTAAGCCCTTTTGGATAGAAGGTTGGAAGGAAGTAGCCATAGGGTGAACTGGAGCCATGCAACCAGTCTGGATTTGGGCTTTGCTCTGCTCCTAGAGGGCAGATTCAGCTCCAAATTTTCCCTATTGCCCTCAACTATCAGCCATCACAAGTTCAAAACCAACTGGAAGCATCCTTGCGTCATGCAGGAACGAATGGCACAGGGTGGGTCCCTGAGTGAGGGTGGGAGCGATGGTGGGCCTGCCTTTTTCTCATGACAAACTCACCAGAACCTTCCTCTTGATCCTCACATTGGCCTCCCTGAAGGGGGGAATTTGAGTTCCATTGTCACTGCTCGTGTATTATATCATTCCACCTTCTCTATTTATAATTCCAAACTTCTGGGCTCCCAGGAAGCTTGTCTACATCGTGTTCCTTTTTCTTAAGCAGACTTCTCCTCATTAGTTCCTTCTCTCCCTCCTCAACAGCCGCTGGCCACATTCATTGCTTACTTTTTAAGGACATGATCGTTTGAGTGTAATTTACATATGATAGAACTGACCACTTTGAGGCACATGGTCAGATGAATATTGAGAAACAGCTGTGAAGTCACCATGACAAACCAGATGCAGAACATTTTCATCAGCCTCAAATTTCCCTCCCGCTCCCTCTTGCTTCATTGCAGTCAATCCTCTCCTGCTACCTCTAAGCCTTGAGGGCCAGTAATCTGATTTCTGCTCCCATAGCTTTGCCTTTCCCTAAGGTCATACAGATTCACTAATTTAGTAGTAGTCTTTTGATTCCATATCCTCTCACCTATCATAGTGCTAGCGAGATGCACCCATGCACCCGTGTTCTGTCACTGGCTGCTTTTCTTTATCAATGAGTAGTATTCCATCGTATGGATGCACCATGCATTTGTCTATCCATTCATCAGTTGATGGACATATGTATTGTTCCTCATTTTTGCTATTGCAGATAATGGTACTATAAACATTCAATAATGGGTCATAGTCTTTTTTAGTCTTAGGGTCTTTTTTGTGGGAGAGCAGGAAGACAACCAGGAATGGAATTGTAGTGTTTGATGGTGCATTTTTTCGATGGTCCGATGTTTGTCTTTTTAAGAAGATGCCAAAGGAACTTTGTTACTCCATTTTCAATTCCCAAGAAAATATTGAACGAATGAGCCGTCCTCCTGATGGCTTCTGTTTACTCGACTTCCCAATTCTAACACCTTTCACTAATGCCCTCATCCTCTTCATATTCCTACAGTTAGGACATTTTCCCATTGTAGCCACCCTCCCCCCCACATACACACCTCTTTCTTTGAATCTCACTTCCTGTACTTCTTCATTCCACTCTTATTTTTTCCATATCTTTGTCATTTATTATAACCATCCTAGTGGCTATGGAGTAGTACTATATGGCAGTTGTATTTTGTACTTCCCTAATGAATTTAAGCCTCCACTTCTGTTCTTGGATCCCTTCCTTGGTGAGATGTCTGTTTGCATCTTGCTCATTTTTAAATTGGGTTTGTAGTCTTCTGATATGAGCTGTAAGGACTCCTTACATATTTTCAAAACAAATCTTCAATCAAAGAAGTTATTTGCGAATGTCGTCTCCCCATCTGAGCATGTCCTGTTTTTCTAATGGTATCTTTTGAAGCACCAGTGTTTTACCTTTTGCTCAGAAGAGAAAGTTCTGGCTGAATATTTCCCCTTCTCTCTTCACTTTAGTGGCAATTCCAGCAGAGGCTCCATCTCCCCTGTGGTTCTAGCTCCTGGGCTCTGGCAACTTGATTGCCATCCTTTTTCCCTCCAGCCCTCGGGGTGGGAGTAACTTTTACGGCTCATGTCTGGGTGACCCGGTAATCTCCTTGCGTGCTCACTTCTTCCAACAATTCTGCAGCTGTGACTGGTACAACTTTGCTGCCAGATGTGACATCTTACAACAGTGTCCCCCTGCTCCTCCCTTCATGGTGTCTAATTCTTTGATCGGTCTCTAAATGCTTTGAACAATCTGACTGCAGACAAACCAATGATCACTCGTTTGCACACCTTCTTCATGCATACCCCACTGTACCTGGCTGTATACCCACTCCCCTCTTTCAACTCTGAGTTAGCTCCTTGAGGGCACGGGCCAGCTGTCACTCATGGTTTTGACTCCAGACAGTAGCTTCATCCATGTAATAGCTGAGAAACTCAACAGAATGGAATGTCTAAGAATGACCATGTGAGAGATGTTAAGGGATATCCCAATGGAGAAAAGGCCACCGCCAACTCAGCCTTAGCCTGCGATGGCTCCTCCAGCAGGAGGAATTTAGAAAGATCCTTTCATCAACAGAGCTCAGGAGAGCTGCTGTTGGCAGTGACACTCCCTGGAGTTCATGTGCTCAGAGCACCGCGAACATGACGTCAAACTTCACCCATCATCTTTTCCCATCCTCCTCCCACTAATACCTACACTTATCTCACCCCACACCCCCAACACACACACACACCTTTTCCCTTCTCTGCATAGAAATTGATATTGACTTGGAAAGGTCTAAATGTTGTGTCCCCTCAAAATGCATAGGTCGAAATTTTTACCTCCAAGGTGGTGGCATTAGAGGGTGATTGGATAGAGCTCTTAGGACTGGTGCTCTTATCAAAGACACCTCACTCTTGCCCTTTCTGTCATCATGTGAGGATCCAGTGAGCAGTGACTATCTATGAAGCAGGAACAAGGCCTTCACTGGACACTGGCTCTTCTGGGGCTTCTAGCATCCAGAACTGTGAAAAACAAATAGTTGTGGCTTCTAAGTAATCCACTTTATGGTATTTTGTTGGAGTAGCCTGGACTAAGACTTTACTCCTGAAAATTTAGTTTACAGGACTCAATTAGCTCATAGCGCCTAACAAGCCACGTGTGTATTGCCTTCTCCACTAAGTGGATGGTTGGTTCCAGTAGGATTGGACCACATCATGCAGCTTTTCATCTCCAGGGCCATCAGAAAGGACTCTTAGCACTTGTTTGTGAGTAAATGCCGTTTCTTTCAGTTTGATTTATTTTTTGGTGGGGGGAGGGTCGGTGTTTCAGACCTGAACTTGGTTCTGTGCTGATGATTACCTAACTTCTGCAGAAGTGTGAGGTGAGCCGGGTCTCAGTAGCCCCTTCCAACACACATTTGTATAAGGGGGATGACTTCCCAGTCATTTGCAGCTTGCTGTATTTTTCCCATGGGCCACAAGAGCCTTCCTCACCCTTTAACACATGCACACCAAAATCATTGCTCTCCAAGTCTGATTTTCATGAAATGATTTTGGTTCCAGAGCATTATAGACATATACAGTGCTTACATTTTAATTCTAGACTCTAGAACACCCTCTCCAAAGTTATAAATAAAATGTTGGACACTGTTATCAGACCAATTTTTCTACAGTGTTCCTTAGATGTATCCTTTGAGTCTGTAGTACCCACTTCATATCTCCCAAGGCCTCTTCTTCATGTTCAGTGAAAACTTCAGACTCCCAGGTTATCACAGGATACATTTGACATCCATCTACTCAGGAGCTTCATTCATTCAGGTGAGCTGCATCCAGCATTCTTCTCAATGGGAAGTCAACCAACAGTCACCTGCGCAGTGGGGAAGTGCATCCACAGTGGGCTCCTGCGCCCCCCCCCCCCCGCGGCTTGGAAGTCTGGCACTTGTACTACTACCTCCAGACACAGGGCGTCTTCAGCCCCTCAGGGCCATATCTAATTACAGGAGTCATCATCTGCTTACAATTTTTTAGGGAAGCCCCAAGATGGGACACTGTTACCAGTTGTGAGTTTCCCATCAGCATGGTGTTTATCATAAGGAACACTGCCTTGGAGCACTGTTTACATTCAGCCTTATGTGTCATACCCCACTGTATCTGGCTGTGCCAGGACACCCCAAGCCAATCAAAGGCCCAATTCAGACAGGAAGTGAGATTTGGTTGATGAACACTTTGCCCCACCCGTACAACGTAGACGCCAAACTTTCTCACATGGCATCCTCAGCCACAGCACAAGGGGCCCATCCAGGCTAATTAGCGCTGCCCCCATTGTCAGCCTCAGCTCCATCTGAGGCCTGGAAACCCAGTGCACAGGTGGCTCACCCTGGAGGCCTCTGCACTGGGCTCTCCTCTCTCTCCTCTGTCTTTTGCAGCTCAGGTTCCCTTGCTCAGCTTCTGACCAAACATGACCGCTGCCCTTCAGTGTCCCCGACAGGACTCTCCCAGCAGACGGGATCATTCTCGGGGCTCTGTCTCCTTGTATTTTATTCACACCACTACTCACAATGACAAAGGACAGGGAAAGCCTGCTGCTGCCCCTTGCATTCTAGTGAGCTCCTCTTGTGTCTTCAGCCAAACTGGCAACCCCAGGCCCCAGGGCGGTCTTTATCTTTGAATCCCGGGACCGGGTTGAGTGTTGGGCACATTGTAAGTGACCCACAGATATGCGTGTTGTTGAAAGTTTCTATGAAATCACATTGACTTCCAAACTACATCATTTACAAAATCTCTGAGCCATTTTAAAAGTGAAAGAGTCCCCTTTCACAGTGTTTCCTAATGGTCCAAAATAGCAAATACTTCTCGAATGTTCAGCTTACGGCCACAGCTTCCATTTCCCTGGTTAATGTCCACTCCAGACCTATAGGTATGCATTGTTATTGTCCCCTCTTAATTGACAAGCAAACTCTCGCAGTGGTATGGATGTGGTTTGTTCCTCAAGGGCTCACATGTTGCAAACTTGGTCCCCAGGGCAGAGATGTTAAGAGGTGCTGGGGCCTTTAAGAGCAGGGCCTGGTTTGAGGTGACTGGGTTACTCCGGCACTATTAGGTAAGGAGATACACGTTAGCCCATGTGCGTGAAGGGGACCTATGGTAAACACTCCTAAACCTGGCAAACAGACCTCGGAAGCAGCGCAGGACTGAGCCAGGCAGAAGCCAGGAGCCAGGAGCATCTTCTGGGTCTCCCACATGGGTACAGGGGCCCAAGCCGTCCTCTGTTGCCTTCCCAGGCACATCAGCAGGGACCTGGATAGGAAGTGGAGCAGCCAGGGCAGGAAGTGGGGCACCTGGGACACGAGCTATTGCCCATATGGGATGCCGGCACTAAGGTTGGGGCTTTCACCAGTCGAGCCACAGCGCTAGCCCACCCCCTCCCCGCACTGCCCACTCAGGAGACTTTTTGTCCAAGAGAAGAGAGTGAGGAGAAGGAGAAATGGTGGGAAGAACTGGACCCCATTCCCTTACAAGCGCCAGGCTGAATACAAACTGGGCTCTTAGTTCTTTGCTGAGATGCCCGCCTGGCT
Source organism: Sylvilagus floridanus (assembly GCA_949820135.1). Classification (NCBI taxonomy): domain Eukaryota; kingdom Metazoa; phylum Chordata; class Mammalia; order Lagomorpha; family Leporidae; genus Sylvilagus; species Sylvilagus floridanus. The sequence continues at coordinate 9,940,999 of OX463244.1, read as the reverse complement.
TGTCCAAATGACTGGACGCTCTGGCTCAGATCCACATGGAGAGGTGCCCATCCATTCTGGTGGATGCCCTACCCCATTCAACCTTGCTACCTTGCTCACCACTGCTCTCTGGCTCATGTCTGAAATGATCTTCCAAGGGGAAGACAAGAACCTCTATTCCAGCCATCTCTGCTAATGGTACTCACTCCCTTGGAAAGAACGAGATAGTTGTCACGGCTCCCAGTTAGTGCTCACGGGAGGGCTGTCACGCCGCAGCGAGGCCTGGTTCCTGGAGCACCCTTTGGCTTCCTGTCTCACCATGTCCTCTCTCTCTCTCTCTCTCTCTCTCTCTCTCACTCGCTCTCTCTCTCTCTCTCTCGCCCACATTCCTGTCACAATACCATCCTCTGTCAGACCCCCGGTGGAAGCTGAACTGTGGGCTTCCCACACTGGGAATAAACCTCTTTTATTTTTAAAACAAATTGCCAGATTCAAGTATTTCATTTTAGTAAAGGAAAAATAGTAACGGAAACAGAGACTAGTACATTCGGAAATGGATGGGGACTTTCCCTTGATCACATAGCTGTCAGGAGGTGGGGCCGGCACTGTGGAAAACAGTGTGGAGATTTATTAAACACTAGAAACAGACTTCCCATATGATCCAGCAATCCCACTACTGAGCACATACCCAAAGCTGTGAACTCACTGCATCAGAGATACCTGCTCCACCATGTTTACAGCTGCACCGTTCACAATAGCCAGGATATGCAACCAAGCAAGCTTCCATCATCAGATGAATGGATAAAGAAAATGTGGACTAAATACCATGGACTATTATTCAGCTATAAAGACGGAATTCTATAATTTGCAGCAAAGTGGTTAGAACTAGAGGACATGAAGTTGAGTGAAATGAGCCAGACACAGAACGACAAATACTGCATGTTCTCTTATAAGTGGGGATTATGTTAAATAAAACAAAGAGAAAGAAATGCCCTTGTGTATCAGTTTTGCTGCACTACACTGTTTTGTAAAATTTTAAGTCTTTGTTAAACAAATTGATAGGAATGATATATTTCTATAGTTTTAATAATCTTGTGACAATTTCACAATTTCTGTGGTTGAAACGGAACATCTTTGCATTTGATTATTGTTGAGAACCATTACCTTTTTCCTGATGGACTACGATCATTTTACTTTATATTTGTTGAACTCTTTATTTAGTGGATCCATTTAAGCCTTTGATTATAATGTAAATTAAGAATATGCTATATAAGAAAACAATAAAGTACATATTTTTAAACATTGATTTACTTATTTGAGAGGCAGTTACAGAGAGAGGGAAAGACAGAGAGAAAGATCTATCCACTGGTTCACTCCCCAAATCACCGTAATGGCCAGAGCTAAGCCGATCCAAAGCCAGAAGCCAGGAGCTTCTTCTGGGTCTCCCACTTGGTTGCAGGGGCCCAAGGGCTTGTGCTGTCTTCTACTGCTTTCCCAGGCCATAGCAGAGAGCTGGATTAGAAGAAGTGCAGCTGGGACATGAACCAGCACCCATATGGGATGCTGGCGCCTCAAGCAGAGGCTTAGCCTACTATGCCACAGCACTGGCCCTTAATAAAATGTTTTTTTTTTTTTAAAGAGGTGGGGCCAGGACTCCAGCCCAGGCAGCTGGTCACAGAGTCTCATACCCCTGCCAACAGAGGAGCAGGGCAAGGTGGGGGCCGTTGAGGTTTTTCATTCTTTTTCTCTGAAAGTTCAGTAAGCTTAGTCGGCTTTCTTTTCTCCCTCTTTCCCCAGTGCCTGTAGAGAACAATTTCAAGGTCATCTTTAAATTTCACCATCTTTGGTCTCACTGGAACCATGAATAAGTTGGGTAAAATAATCTATTTATTGTCTCATTGTATCTGGGATTGGGTAGTGACTATTTTTGTGACGTTTGTAAAATACCCTCAAAGATCACTTTGGCAATTTGTTTTATGATGACAAGAGTTTGATATTTTTAAGCTGCAGATTGATAAGTGTTTTGCACACAAAGAAGGCAAGAAAGGATTGAAGCTTACAGTGCCAGGGACATTTGCTTCCTAGTGTTAATATTTGTGTCATTGGGTGGAGGACTTTAGTTAAATATGCACCCACAATATAAAAATCTGTGTTCTATTTTCATGAAATAAAATGATAGCACCCATTGTTGAGCAACAGTCTCCAATCACAGACAGAAAGGAATGCCATATTATCTTTAACTCTGACATTTTGCAGTCAGACAAGTTATATTTAACTCTCATTTATGTTCATCAGGTGCATTAAAAACATTTTAAAGGGTCTCTTGGAGGACTTTCATGCAGTTCAGTGAGCAGTATGAGTTCTGACCCTAAAGCCTTAATAATGAGACTCAGGATGGTAGAATCTGTCCTATGGCAGAAATAACAGAATAAATAGTCACTACCCAATTCCCAGATACGATGAACCTCTTCCAGAAGATTCCATGTCTTGTTTGTAGCAGATGTGGTTGAATCTTGTTTGAATGGCAGTTTCGGGTTAGTGTGCTTTGGAATCAGGAAGTCAGATAGTTTGTCTTCATCCATTTGTCCATGCATTCAAGTGTGTGCAGAGCCCCTTGCATTGCGCCTTATTCTGTGAGATAATGGTGACAGTGAGGTCTTCACGACTTCAGTCTTGGGTGCACTGCTTTTTCCTTAATGGTCCAACCCAACTGTAAGGCCAAGGAAATCTATTTTCTAGCTCCTTGGGACATAGATAGCCTGGGTATGGAGGAAATGGAAAGATGACGAGTAAAAAGAAGGTGGGACTGGGACATTCTCCTGTCTTGTTGTCTACACACCTGACAACACCTGACTCCACTCTAACAATATCAACTCCAGGGTTATAAACACTTAATGTCTCTCAGAGGCCTGCCTATCCCTGGAGAGTTTTCAGGCCTAGGGCTTAATTCAGCAAGGGTTAGCTATTCCAGGAGGGAGGCAGTAAATGGAAAGAAAGTCACAAAATTTTCAGTTGGCTCTGTACTTTGGGGTAAGAATTGGACCCCGGAGAGTTTTAAAACTAAATTAAGGGGGCCAGCACTGTGGTGCAGCGGGTTAAAGCCCCAACCTACAGTGACAGCATCCCATATCGGCGCTGGTTCACCCCCCAGCTGCTCTACTTCTGATCCAGCTCCCTGCTAATGCACCTGGGAAAGCAGCAGAGGATGGTCCAAGTCCTTGGGCCCCTGCCCCAACATGGGAGACCCATAGAAGCTCCTGGCTCCTGACTTCAAATTGGCTCAGCTCTGGCTGTTGCGGCCATTTGGGGAGTGAACTAGTGGATGGAAGACCTCTCTCTCTCTCTCTCTCTCTCTCTCTCTCTCTGCCTTTGCCTCTCTGTAACTCCATCAAATAAATCTTAAAAAAATAAAAAATGAAATTAATTTGTCCATCCATATCCCCTCCCTTCCTTCTTTTCTTCTATCTATCTATCTATCTATCTATCTATCTATCTATCATTCATCTATTACCTATCTCTATCTCCATCTGTCATCTATAGCTATCTATCTAATCACCTATATTATCTATATTTATCACATCTATGCCATCTGTCTCAATCATCTATTTATCCATTCATCATATGTCACCTCTTATCTGTTACTTAACTCATTTTGGGCAAATAATCCCCAACATGGATAGAGCTGAGGCAGAGTGAAGCTTGTGTTCTAACTTCAGAATCCTCAGGGTGACTTTCTGTCTTTGGGGGCTGCTGTTGACACTGGTGCTGCTGCTGACGTCCCTAGGAGGCAGGGAGGGACACAACGGTTTGTGTGCATTATATCATCACTTCAACCCATCTTGTTATCCATAGCTAGTAATGATACACACAGCAGTCTCATCAGCTCAAACTGGTCTTTGAAAACAATTTGCCTTTTTCGTTTAGTTCCAATTTAAACTACAAAATATGGAAGTTTTCAGAGAAATTAGGTTGCCACTGGAGTATTTTTCCACCACTGCTCTGGAAATAAACCTCTCCTATTTATCAGAATAGAAAAATTTGACCCAATAACATAAATGTTGCCAACGTGTTTGAGTAAAATAAATTGAAAGGGGTACTTCTTATACCTCCACTGGTTTTCTTGTGTTATAAAGGAAGTGTGGTATCACAAATAATAGCTCACCTTATAGCCTCTGTTCCAGAGCTGTCAAAGAGCTTAATTCCAGGGCTTAAAGCAATCATCCCTACAGGAGTCCCCTGAGGGAAATCTTTATTTAGGTTTTTTATGAGACTTTTTTTTTTGTTTTTGTCTCAAAAGCAATGATGACATGGACTGGCTCCCCCCTTCCAAAAAAAAAAAATGCAGAATGTCCTAAAGTCCATCATGCACATCATGGGGAGCATCATAAGAATGAAGATGCATTTCCCTGAGTGTGGACGTTCACAGAAGCATCCATAGGAAATGTGGTTATCGACTAGTGTGCGTGTCACTGGCCTTCAGCAGAGTTGTCCCCGGGACCTCAGATTTGGGGTGGAGCTAAGTGGCCTCTCAGCCCTTGGGACTCCTCAAACAAGAGGAAGATGCTGGTGATATCTCAGCTGGAGTGCAGCGAGGTCACCTGTTATCACCACCATTCATCTCCGGGTTGACTCATCAAACGCTTCCAGTGAAGTCCAACGCTCAGCTTGTCCTCACAGATTCCGTTAAGCCACAGATCCCTCCTTGCCTTCCACTCCCACAGTTTCCTTATCACCACACTTGCTTCTGATTTCCCAGGCGCCCCCTGGACTCTGGCTTCCTCCATTTTCTTTCAGCCCATCAGCTTCCTCCTGGCCCCCATCCCTCTGCTTAGCCCTTGTGCCTTGGTTTATGGGGTGTGTCGGTGTTCACTGGTACCCCTCGACCTCCTGTCTTCATGTCATCCAGAACTGGAAAATGCTGCCATCCACCAACACTGGCCGTCTTCATCCTTAAGCCCAGTGGCAAGATCCTTCCAGCAGCCAGCCTATTCCAAACTCACGACTGGTTCTTTTCTCCATGCTTGTCCCTCACTGCTGCCCTATCTCACCCATGACTGCCTGGCCTCCAAGGACAGCCAGAATCCCCTCAACATCCTGCCTCAAGTGCCCAGGTGAGCATATCTGCATCCAGATCCACCTTTGATCCCCACTGCTCACGTCTGTCCTCTGGGACCAGTCCCACCCACTGCACCCTCCCTGCATCCTCTCTCGCTTCCTCCAGACCTTGCTCACTGAACCATGACCACTCTGCTGTATCCTCACTTCCCTCTCGCGGCCAGGTCCTTCCCTTAGTATAGAAACATGCGAACGAGTATTTCTACACTTTGTGTTTCTGTGTGGATGCGAACTGATGAAATCTTTACATAGTATATACTGAATCGATCTTCTGTATATAAAGATAATTGCAAATGATTAAAAAATCTTGGTGTTAAATTGGAAATTGCATAGATAATTAATCAATTCTTTAAAAAAAAGCATGTAGGATCTCTGTCCTTAATGTGCTGTACATTGTGAATTAATACTATAACTAGTACTCCAACAGTATTTTCACTTTGTGTCTCTATGTGAGGGCAAACCGTTGAAATCTTTACGTAATATGTACTAAACTGATCTTCTGTATATAAAGAGAATTGAAAATGAATCTTGATGTGAATGCAAGGGGAGAGGGAGCGGGAAAGGGGAGGGTAGCGGGTGGGAGGGAAGCTGTGGGGGGGGAGCTATTGTAATCTATTAGCTGTACTTTGGAAATTTATATTCTTTAAATAAAAGCTTTATATATATAAAATAAAAATAAAAAATAAATAAATAAATAAAAATTAAAAAAAGAAACTTGCAAACGAACTCAGCAATGGTTCTTTAAACATATTACCATTCAACACACTTTTCCTGAAATCCTTAACTCTACTGATTCCCGCCTGCTCCTACTATGGACACACACTCTGGGGCCATACCACGGGCCTTGTGTAAGCTGGATTCCTGCCTTCGCTGCAAGCTCACAGCCAGGCACCCCTTGCTTTGCCTTCTGTATCATATTATTCTTGTTCTCATACTTCTAATTCACTTTCACACATGTTCTTGTAATTCTTGGATGTTCTAGTTGTTCTCAATCCCCTGTTATTGTCACTTCTCTCACGTAGTCCAGATCTCACTGCTTTAACCCATCTCTTGTCTACACCTTCTATTCCTGTGCATTCCCACCCTCCCACCACCCTCGCTGGCAAATCTCACCCCAACACCCACAAACCTTGCTATACTTGCTGCATGCTCTGTAGATTAGTGCCCTACACAACCATATGCTTTAGCTTGAGTTGGGAGCTCAACTCTATCCAAGTCTCTTTCCACAGAACCCATGATATTCAATATTCCATTCCCCTACAGGGTTGTTTATCTACAGTCTTCAAATGCCACTTGAGACTATCTCTCCTCTGCCTTTTAGAAGATGATCTCTCTTCATAATTTCTAACAGTACCACATAACACTGTCTGCACCAAACACTGACTATAGGTGGATGTATTTTTAGAACCTGAATGTTTCCCAGAGAAGTGGATAGCCATGTCGCTCAGGTAGTGCTCCACATGGCGTCTAGTTCCTAGCCCCTACCTGCTTCCTCCAGATCTCACCTTATTAATGATCTCCTCTTTATCTTTAATTCCAAGTAACGTTTGTTCTACTATCTCTTTTCTCTAAGTATTTAACTGTGTGCAAAACTCCTCATGTGTAAATCAAAGTTAAAAACAGGAACAAGGCACAAAACTCATCCTTGATCTTGTATCTTCCTCTAATGCCCACCTGCACTTTTGCTTGTATCACAGGGAAACATTTGGAAACAGCAGTATCCTTACTCCATCTCATGGGCCTTGATTCTGCTCCACCACCACCATCCTCAAGTCCTTGGGACGTCTCTGCTAGCGTGCACACCTGTTTCATATCATTCACTCTCTTGGTGGAAATCCCCTCCCCCCTGATTTCTATGGTGGTTCGCTCCACATTCCTCCCTCCTTCTATGACTATTTTATTTTCCCTCTCTCCTCAGCAGGCTCTTCTTCTTCTGCATTTCCTACACTTGATCTTAGCCAAAACACTGAGAAGCACTGAGAAGCACTGCCTGTTGCATGGTTCTCAACCCAAGGCCCCTATGGTGCCCTTCAAAACCTTGCTCTACGCTCCTTTCCTGAGTGAAGCCATGAAACTCTTGCATGTTGAACTATTTCTTTCAGAGACATTGGAAACTTACATCCTGATGCAGGATGTGTGTCCTTTCCATGTCTAATCTGTGTCCTTCCCATGTCCTGAGGGGAGTGGCAACCGCATGTGTGGTAGTGCCTTGCACAGAACACAGTCAGCACAGGCCGATGCTGGCTGATGGAGCAGATCCTTTGTGTCTGGTGTCTGTGTCTGGTATCTGTCCGTTGCCCTCTTCCACGGCCTAGCTCCTCCTTGTTCTTTCTCCTGCCTCTCGTTTTGGGCCTTAGCATATTTTGCAAACCCCTTCAAAGACCAAGCTTCCTGATGCTATTTCTTACTCTCATTTATACTCATCTTCCTTCCTTCATTTTATTTTGCACAGTTGTTTCACATCTGTCACTACCAGAGAACTTCCTGTTTGGCCACCTCTTGAGAGACTTCCCCATTTTCTTCCCGGCCAGGAGTATGCTATTAATAAGAACTGCCTAAGCCTCTCGTGGGGACCTGCTGCTTCAGCCTCATGGCCAAACTTTCCACCAATTTTTTTCTCAACTCTTAGAACCCTGACTTACCAAAGCTGCCTGCCTGACTACAGCCGGCCTGCCTGACTACAGCCGGCCTGCCCGACTACAGCCGGCTTGCCCATCCACGGTTGGCTGTTGTAGACTCTGGAGTAACTGCGGGGTGCCTGCCACTTCCTTGTTAGTGGGGCTGGATCCAGAGAAGAAGTTCTGTATCACTTCCTCTTTTGGCTGAAGTCAATTTCTTGCAGCTGTCCTCCGGGCTGCCCCTGTCCACCTCCCTCCCAGCCTCTTTCACAGTCTCTGTGCTGTTTGATCCATGCCTGGGAGACATCATGGCTTCTTCCATCTGGGTGGGGGTGATCTCTGACATAGTCCCCTCACCCTTTTCCTTCCACGTTCAACAAACCCTCTCTTGCACAATTCCAGCCTCAAGGTCACCAATTTCACTTCAGGTGGACATGGCTTTGGCTGGCTTAGCTATTAATCTTGTTTCTCCCGAAGGACAATTTCCTAGACCTTTGCGTCCTTGTCCAGTCAGGAACCTGCTTCCTTAGAACCTGGTGAGGGCAAGTTGTGGGTGGTGTTTGCCTTTCTTGTGTTAAGATTCAGCATGCATTTTATTTGTTAGCCATTTTTATTTCTACAAGTTTGGTACATAGACACAAACACTACTTCTAGGCTTCCTGGAAATCATTCTTGACCATGAATTATTTGGAACCAGTAGTATTATTTTTCTCTGCTTTCTGCATCAGATTTCTTAGTATTTATTCAATTTTACTTTTTTAATAGAAAAAAAGCTTGATTGTTTTTATTCTGTATTTTTCAATTTTAACTTTCAAAGCTTTTTATTTTCTATTTCTATGTTTTACAGAGCAAAGTCTATTATTATTATTGTTACAACATTATTATTTTTATTATGTGAAAAGTTTGGGAGGTTATCTCCATTGAGCTACAAGTTTTCCAAGAACCGTATTTCAGTACAATAATCTATGATTATTATAGAAAATCAAGTTCTAATCTGAGAACAACAGCAGTAGTAGTATCTCTAGGCAGTAGCAGTGGTATACCAGGTATCATCGATCCATTTACGAAGCACCTGCCATGGGACAAGCACGCTGCTATATACCAGGGAGAAAGCAGAGGGTCACATTCAACTGTCATGGACCCTGTGGAGCCCGCTGACGAGCAAGGGATACAAATATCCATACAGACAAAAATTAACACCAAACCTATGGTACAAGCATTGCAGAACATGCCGGCTGCCACCACCAACCCTCTCTCGGCCCCTGGTGCAGGATCTGTTGAGTCAGCTCCAGTTAAGGCTACATAGCCAGAGACACAGAGACCACACTCCCCTCTTGAGAAAAATAGAGGTTTCTATGTACCAAACACTTCTATGACATGCCCTGAGCCCTGTTCTGGCTCCTTCTGTCCTCTACAGAATCCTTGCAGGTAGTGTGATAGAGAGCCTTTCACCACTGCAACCACTACTTGGGAGAAACTACATGTGAAGGGAGAAGGTTCGCTGTGGCTCAATTTTGGAGATCCCTGTCCAAAACCAGGCAGCTCCCTTGTTCAGCCATGTGGTGAGGGTGGACGATTGGCAACACTGGGGATGTGGAGGGGAAGGTGCCCCTCATGAGAGAATAGCTGACCCCACCTTGGCTTCAATAACCAACCCCTCTCCTGAGAATTTCCTTCTGAGGACATGTCCCCAACGACCTAAGGACCTCCCAGAATTCGTCTCCATAGTCCTAATGCTGTTAACTTACAACTTTGGAAATTGAAGCCTGCATGAGTCAAGAAACCAGATTATGTTCAAACTATAGCAGATAGGTACTGTTAGGATGCCTCTATTAGAGATGAGACAATCAAGGAGCAGAGAAGCCAGGGTGTCAACCCAGTTGGTCCGGCTTAGTCAATGCTCTTAACCAAGGCCCTGGGCTCCCCATGAGTCTAGGTTCCCACATTGTACCTGTGAGTACACATAGGGTCTATTCGTGTAGACACAAGCCTATAAGTGTATTGTGAGCGTGAACCGAGGCCAGTTACCTCCCTGTGATCAGCACCAGCCCTTCAATCGGGCACTGCAATTCTATTCTGGCCTCGTTCTATCACAGCATCAGCTCAGCGGACAGCTTCGCTTCTTGGCCAAGGGCACCATTTGGTCAAAAATATGGATTATTCTCGGAAACCTACTCTCTGCCACACAGAGGGCAATCATTCAGAGCATACATGGTCCCAGGACTCAGAGGACATTTGGTAACTTCTCCTATGTCTCCAGTTGCTGCTGCAAATAGAGCCCTGAGACAGGAACTTGGCATAGCAGTCAAGAAGCTGCTTGGGATGCCTGTGTCCCATCCTGGATGCTCCTGATTCCAGCTTCCTACAGATGTGTGCCTTGGGAAGCACTGGATGATAGTTCCAGGGGTCGGGTCCTGGTCCCCCATGTGGGAGACCTGGATGGATCTTCTGGCTCTGGGCTTCAGCCTGGCCCAGCCCCAGATTTCTGGGCATTTAGGGAATGAACCAGGGCATGACAGATCTCTCTCTTTCTCTATGCTGTCTCTCTCTAAGTCTCAATGTCCTTTAAATAAATAAAATAAGTAAATAAAAATTAGAAGAAAAAAAACAGAAAATAAGGTCTTGATGCTGTTTTAGGCACCTGACAAAATTTAAAATTTAAGGTTCGAAAAGTTCATGGAAAATGCATATTTAAAAAAAAAAAACCTATGCGTTAAGTTCAAAAAAAATTTTTTTGTAGTAAAAAACCTCTCAAAATGCACACTAAAGGGGTGGGTTCTTGGCACAGCAGGTAAGATGCCCCGTAGGACTCCTGCATTCCCTGTTTGAGTGCCAGGGTTCGAGTTCCAGCCATGCTTCTAATTCCAGCTTCCAGCTAACGCAAAACCCTGAGAGGCAGCACTGATGGCTGAAGGATCAGAGTTCCTGCCACCTGGGGGGGAGCTCCAGGCTGCATTTCAGTTTCCTGGCTTGGTCCTGGCCCAGCCCCAGCTGGTACAGGTATTTGAGGAGTAAACCAGTGGATCGAAAAAAAAAAAATCTCTTTTTATCTGTCTCTGTCTGTCTGCCTTTCAAGTGTACACAAATAAGTGAATCAAAATAACTAAATACAAATTTTACAAAATGGATTTTCCCTTAAACATTAAAAGGTACACTATGAAAAAGTTATGCATGAATTTCAAAATTGTTTACGTCATGGTAAACTTACATTTTAATTTTGCTTTTCCAGAACCTTTTGGAAGTCGCCTGTAGTGTAGCTGCGAGAGTTTGAGAAAGTGACTTTCCTCCGGGCTATGGACTCACATACACAGTTTCACCTGAACAAGTGTAGGCGGGAAAATGCCTTTGCTACCATCTGATCTTCATGTGGTGGTCAGCGCTGCAAGCCGGACCTCGCTGCTGACGTGAGTGGTGTCTAACTGCTGGCAGATAAGTGGGAGCACATGGCATCTAGGAGATAAGAGCCGGGCAGCCTGAGTCCCTGCAAACCGTGGGGGTCTCCGGCTTGCTCTTTCTGAGAAAAGCACTGTTATCATCAGCATTGTTCACACTTATTAACAACTTTCCTTGAATGGGGCTTTCAACATGTTTGTTCCTTTAACTCCGAATTAGCTGCCAGGGAAGTGTCTCTTTCTGAAGTCGCCAACAGTCGTTAGTGTGGGTTGTGTCTCTCTGAGCGGCTTCCGGCTGCTGTCAGCACAGCAGGAAAGGACAATAATAAAGGGTGATTTAGAGGCCAGTGCAGAGATAGCCACTGCCCAGAGCCAGCCCCGCCCTGCCCAGGAGGCCAGGCAAGCCCCATCAGCCCAAACTTGGGAGGAATCTTGGCAAGTCTTTCAGAAGTGCGAAGGAGCTAATGGGATGCTGCCAGGGAGCACGCGGGCCTTGCTACTTCATTTTCTGCCTGACTATCCAAAGGGCCAATCTTCAAATGGCCTCTCAGCCACAGGGAGAGAGCACCCAAGGTCTGTGGGATACACTAATCCTTTCTATTGGGTTCTTAATTTGAGTCATAATGAAAATTCCGGCACTTAGCTTCAGCTCTGCAGAGGCAGGTCTGGTCATAATCTCCCTGTTACTCCCTGGGAAGTCAACACGCCCAGTGCCCTCAGGGTGCGGGGAAAGAGTGTTCCAGTGAATGGAGTAGGCTAAAAGCCACCACTCCTGGTCTTCCACTGATGAACACTTGCATGATTCCTATAGGTGTCCTGGAAACTGTAAATCTGCAAAAGTTTTGGCAAGGCTGTGCCCCCTCTGAGGAAGGATAGGTGCTCCCTTTCCTGTCTCCTGGCTTCTGGTGGTTGCTGGCAACCTTGGCATTCCTTGGCTTTGAGCTACTTTACTGCCATCCCTGCCATGTGTTTTATCTGTGTCTCTGTGTGTCCAGAGCCATGCATCTTATTTCTCTTACAAAGAGGCCAGTCATGGGATTAGGGTTGGCTCTACTCCAGCAAGATTGCACTTTACTTCATTACATCTGCAACTACTATGTTCCCACTTAAGGGTACTTTTCCAGGTACGAGGGGATCCCTGACGAGGGGATCCCTGACGAGGGCACCCAGCACCTGTCATGGAAACTGGAAAACATCCAGCACCTGTCATGGAAACTGGAAGGCTTCAGGATGACACAGTTGGATTTGTTTGGAGGATGAACACTGAGAATGCTTGAGAAATGATGGTGGATGCTCCATTCTCATCTTGTCTGTATTTGGACATAGAGTGCCTTAACCATGACCAAGGTTCCACCTTCATCTACTTGAGTCACTGGGGTGCAGACACACATCCTGCATTCTTCTATTAGTCATCGACTGAGTTGGAAGGAATTAACGTGGCATTGGAAGTTGAAGCCATCCTTCAGCTCTGGTCACCTCATTGGATGCTGCACCCTTGCAATCCAGCACACTGTAGACAGTGAAGGCTGGCAAAGGAGTGCCTCATCTGTTTCATTCACATCATGATGGCATCGATGAATTTCAAGGAAACGTCCCCAAGTCTCTTTTTTAAAAAACTGTAGCTTTTACAGTAGCATGGAGCAAAACACTGATCTCTTTTCTTTGTTTTTTGACTTCTGAGTCTCACCTCAAAATGATCAATTACATTAAATTTTATAAAAGATCTTTTTGAGTTTAATTTAAAAATTAATTTATTGTCAAGGCAGAGTAAACAAGAAAGAGGGAGAGAGAGAGAGGAAGAGGAAGAGAGAGAAAACCTGTTGGTTATTTGTTGGCTTTCCAAATACAATGACTGTGGTTTAATTGGGCCTAAGCCAGGAGCCAGGAGCACAATCCAGATGTTACACAAGGTGGTAGGGGTCCAATACTTGAGCCGTCATTGTGTGCCACCTCACCCGGTGTGCATTATCTGGAGGCAGGAACCAGAGCTGGGAATCGAACTCAGGTACTCTTGTGGGATGCAGGTGCCTTACCCACTAAGCCAAATACCTTCCTCCCTCCCACTAAACTTTCAACCAAGTTTTCCTTGAGGCAGGGCCTATGGGAAACAAGACCAGGAACTCTCTGGTAATTTTAGTAGCTGTTAATATCAGGATTATCTAGTAAACTGAGTCCCTAGCAGTCATCATTCCTCACTTAGGAAATAAATGAAAACAGAGTCAATTATCTCCGGCTTTCAGATGAATTAGCTGAAGGACAAAGGAGTCTGAAGACTTGATTGGACTAATAGCCAAGGATCAAATCTGGGGATAGAAATTCATTGACTGGCTCTCTCTCTCTCTCTCTCTCTCTTTTTTTTTTTAATTTATTTATTTGAAAGACCGAGTTAAAGAGAGGCAGAGGCAGAGAAAGAGAGAGATTATCCATCTGCCGATTCATTCTTCAAATGGCTGCCATGGCTGGAGCTGGGCTAATCTGAAGCCAGGAGCTTCTCCCAGATCTCCCACGTGGGTGCAGGGGCCCAAGGACTGGGGCCATCTTCCACTGCTTTCCCAGGTCATAGCAGAGCGCTGGATTGGAAGTGGAGCAGCTGGGACTCTAACCAGGCCTACAGGGGACGCCGGCGCTATAGGCTGTGGCTTTTCCCACTATGCTACACTGTCGGCCCCGACTGCTCCACTTTCTATTTGAGTTTTTCTGTGGTCAGGAAAATATATTAAGGAGATAAAGTCATGTGATCTAGATGCTCATATATTGAAATAAGTTATGTGTAAGGCCTGAGTGCTAAACCTGACGAGTGGAACATGACCTGTGACACTTCCCTCCTGCCCATCTTGACCTGGGAGTGCACCTTTGTATTCATATTTAAATGAACACTTTAATACCCTTGAATTAAAACAAAGTAATATCACAGGTTTTTTTTTAAAGGTTTATTTTATTTATTTGGAAGACAGAGTACAGAGAGGGAGAGACAAAGAGATATCTTCCATCCACTGGTTTACTCCCTAAATGGCTGCAACAGCTAAGGTTGGGCCTGGCGACAGCCAGGATCCAGCAGCTTCATTTGGGTCTCACAGATAGTGCAGGGGCCCAAGCACTTGGGCCATCTTCTGCTGCCCTCCCAAGTGTATTAGCAGGGACCTGGGTTGGGACTGAAACAGCTGGGTCTTGAACCAGTACCCTGTGTGATGCCGCCCTCGCAGGAGGCAGCTCTGCCCGCTATGCCACAATGCAGGCCCCAGAGAGGGATTTGTCCGATTTCAGTCGGACATGATTCTCTTCTGGATGAACTGCTGAGGAATCCCCCTTCATCTTCTCTGAGGGTGGATGATCATAGTGAAGCGAAGCTGTGAACTGGGCCCCCTCGGGGCTCATGCAGTGAGAAATCTCAGAATCCAAGTGTGAAGACATAAAGTGAATTGAAATGTATGTCACTTGGGAGGACTGATTCTGAGATGTGGTGTTGCTCTCCTGGGGGGTTCCTGGGGGTCCTGCCGTCCCCTGTAACCTGTATCTCCGGTGACTGGAGGTCAGTAAGGTCTAGGAGCCCGTCAGCTACAGAGTTTCGCGTGGGCTGAACTGTGCCCCTCCCAACTTTGGCTGTTGAAGTCCCGACCCCAGAGGAGACGGGGTCTTTACAGGGATAATCAAGTTAGACCTAGGTCACCGGGGTAGGTGGTAATCCAACATGAGTTGTTTCCACGAAAAAGGAGAAACGGGTGTGGATGTTGACATGCTCACCTCCCATACTGGGGTGACCGGGTTCCCGCGATGTCTAGCTTCAACTCCTGACCAGCTTTTCACTAAAGTGGACCCAGAGAGGCAGCAGTGACTTCCCAAGCAGTTGGGTTCCTGTCATCCACATGGGAGACCTGGGTTATGTTCCCGGCTCCTGGCTCTGGCCCACCCAGTGCAGGCCTGGGCATTGTGGGTAGTAGGGAGTGAACCATGGAAAGGAGTTCATTCTACTTTGTGTGTGTGTGTGTGTTCACATGTCTCTCAGTGTCTCTGCCTCTCAGATGAATAACTGAATAGCTAAATATTCTTTAAAAAAGAAAAACAGGACACAGAGATCCACATAGAGGGAAGACAATGTGAAGATAGGAGGAAGGTAGCCAACTGGGAGTCCAGGAGAGAGCCCTTGGGAGAAACCAGTCTACTGACATCTTGATCTCAGACTTCTAGGCTCAACAATTTCTTTTGTCTAAGCCACTCCTTTGTTTTAATTTGTAACATTGGCCTTGGCAAACTGATATAGACTGAGTTCTACAATTCTATTTTTTTTTTAATGTTTTTTTTTTAATTTTTAATTAGTTTTTAACAGGCTTAATATAGTTTACAGATACAATTCTTTTGTTTTTCTCATGTAATTTACTTTATTTTTTCCCAGTTTATATATATATATATATATATATATATATATATATATATAAAGCTTTTATTTAAAGAATATAAATTTCCAAAGTACAGCTTATGGATTACAATGGCTCCCCCACACACAATTTCCCTCCCACCTGCCACCCTCCCCTTTCCCGCTCCCACTCCCCTTGCATTCACATCAAGATTCATTTTCAATTCTCTTTATACACAGAAGATCAGTTTAGTACATATTACGTAAAGATTTCAATACTGGAGCACACCACGAGTATTTTTGTAGTTTATGTACCCATGACCTTCCTGAATGCTGACAGTATGGGAGGCAGGAAACATTTCCCTCATTTCAAGAGGTTAGAACTCCATCCCCTATACACATATACGTGCATATGTGTGGTCATTATTTGGGGAATGAACCAGCAGATGAAGCTCTTTCTCTGTCTCTTCCTTCCAAATAAAAGTAATCATGAATAAAATTTAAAAGAATTTAAAAGCCATAAGCTGGGGACTCTGTATATATATATATATATATATACATATATATATATATATAATCTACATATACACACACACACACACATATATATATATATATATATAATGAGTGTGTGTGCACACACACAGACTTGTACACATGTGGGGTTTTGAATGACATAAACTAAATAGTAACTATGATTATGCTTGGGTCATGAAGTCATGAAAGATATGCTCATATCATTTTTGTTTTGTTTATAAGAAATTTCTAAAATTATTATGACAGAAGTCACTAATAAAATCATTTTCATAAAGATGTAATAAATTGAGGTCTATACTATCGCCATGGTCATTATTTGTATTTTATTGGAATTTGCAATCCACTTCTCCCAAAGTATTTGATTAATAGAGCTACTGCCAATATTTGCTAAGAATACTAAGCACTTTCTTATTTAAGCCTGTCTGTCCCACTTTCTTTCTTTGATGCTGTTTGCCTTAAGGCGAGCTCAGATGACGTGGAAAGCCATTGGCACTAGGTTCCTGGAAGCTTGCACCTCTCTGTCCCCCACATTGCACCACGTGCAGGCGGAGCTAACGGTCAGTTGCCTCACTGGACTGCAATGTCGCCGATGGGGCATTCACTGGCAGAGCTGGTGCCACTGCAGTTGGCGTCTTCATTAGTCAAGGTTCTCCAGAGAAATGGAGCCAGCTGGACGTGTGTGTGTGTGAGAGAGAGAGAGAGAGAGCGAGAGAGCGAGCAAGTGAGAAGGAACTGGCTCATGGGATTGTGAAGATGGCGATTCCCAGTGGGCTAGCTTGAGGCCCAGGAGAGCTGCTGTGTAGATTCAGTCTGAGCCTGAGCATGACAGGAGCCGATGGTGTGTGTGCCAGGCTCAACGCCAGAAGGCATGCAAGCCCGGAAGGGCCGAGTTTTCATTTTGAGATCAGAGACAGGAAAAGACAGTCTCAGCTCAGTCAGACAAGAGGAGTGGCCTTTGATTCCGTCTTTCTGTTCTATTCAAGTCTCCGATTGCCTGGACGAGGCCTACCCATACGAGGGAGAGCAAACTGCTTTTCTCCATCTACTGATTCTAGTGTTGAACACCCAGAAACCTCTCAGAAACACACCTGGAATAATGCTAGACCAAATATCTGGACATTCTGTGTTCCAATCAAATCGACACATGAAATTAAACACCATATTTTTTAAAGTACAAATGGGCCTCAATGGGCACAATCTGTTGACCCTAACCCATTCTGCTGAGACTGGAAAACCCCATAGGCCAACTTTCTTGTCTGTGGTCACCTCATAATGTCAGGCCACAGGAAACTTGACAGCATGGAAGACCAGGAATTGCTTACTGTGTGTATTTGCTCTGAATTAAGTTATATACAGCAGATGGACTCTATTAGGAAAAAAATTAGTCAAATTAAAAATTTATGGTTTAAATTCTCTGGCTCACATGAAGTCCTTTCTCACGCTGGTCACCTGCCAGTTTCACAGAGTGTGCACAAAGCAATTGGCTACCACCATCAGACTGGCCACCCATTATTGCTACCACCGTCATTGACACAAATGATCTGCTCACATTCCCAGAAGCTGAGGGGTGGGGTTATTTACCCACTGTTCACGTGGGTGCTCCATCTTGGACATTTGGAACCAAGAAACAAATGCCGAGGTTCGGAGGTGAGTGATTCTATTTTAGCTCAAGACCTAGGTTTGCAGGCTACCGGCTCTGTCAAGGCAGACTTGGCACCAGAGATGATATCGGCACACAGGGGCTGGGAAAGTGAACTTGGCTACAGAATAAATCCAGTGATACCAGCGGACAAGTCCACCCTGCTGTCCAGGGGTCTGACAGTCTTGCCAGCTTCGGGAATGAGCAGTCCTGTTCCTGGACAGTGAGATCCAAGGTGAAAGGTGGGAATGGAAGAGAAGCCGGCTGGCCTGCTGATTGACAGGGAAACTAGCTTCTGTCCCAGTGGTCCTCAACTGTGGATTATTTGGAAACATTTTCAGATGTCTCAACAGGAGCAATTGACATCTAGTTGAGTTGAGGCCAAGGATACTGCTACTACCATCCTACAATGTGCAAAATTATACCCTAAAGCAAAGAGCTCTCTGGCCCCAAATATCAACAATTTGGCATTGAGAAGCTTTAATCTTATGGTTAGAAGCTCAGGACAGCAAAAACTGGAGGAGGAAGATGCAGAACAGGAGGTGTGAGAGGACAGGGCAGCTGGGACTTGAGACATCTCAGCTACCTGGGAGCCACCACTGAGGGCTGCAGCTGTGGTCCAGTTTGCAGGGAGGAGCACAGATTGGCAGGGTCCCAGTGCTGACAATGGGTGGTAATTAACGATGGGCGTGGTCTGCAGCTACCTGACCAGGGCCCACCGGCCCGGAGGAGAACAGGCACGGAGGAGAACCTGATGATTGCGGGTCGGGGGTGACATCGTTGAGTGATTTATTAAAGGGCCGTAAAAAGGGGCATGGGCAATGGTGTCGGGAAGGACCAAGGAGTGCTGAGAGTCCAGAGGGGCACATGTGAAGACGCCCCCAAGACACGGGGGAGGGACTTCTTTGCTGCAGTCTTCCTCCCCATGCAAAGGTTGTCTTGGAGAAGAATGCGCACACCAGCTGCCCCCCTGCCTGGGTTAGCATGCTGTCTCTGTCCTTGGCTAGCTGTGCAACCTCAGGCAAGCTATTGAACTTACCTCTACCCTTCTCATCATCTGTGAAATGGGACAGTTAAATAGCAGCGATCTCATAGAGATAATAGATTGACTTCATATTTGTACAGATGAGAGCTGACAACTGTGTTTCTTAGCTTCCCAACATAGATTCTGGTTTATTTGCTACCACTGGAAATTGTCACAAGAAAGAGAGAGAAAAACGTGTGTCCTTTTCTTACCACTGCAGGTCCCCAGGACTTTGAGAGCTGGGGTCCATCACACCTTCTCTATAGGTGGTATTATGAGAAAAGGGATTGTGGACAGACCTGTCTCCTGGACAAAGCTGCTTGGGACAACATGGAGGACACACACACACACAGCACTGCCCAGCTCAGATACTTTAGGTCAGCTTTCCTAGGTCCTATCTGCTTCCCCACAGCACCACAGGGGACTGGTCACCCAAGAACATTTTGCTCCCCAAACATTCTCTGACGTGCACCTGGAGTACAGCAGAGGGCATGTGAACTGTGACCCTGGTGTTTGTGTCACAGGTTGTGTCACTGTGACCCTGGTGTTGTGTCACAGAGTGCAAGGGCCCCACATACAGCATCTTAGCAAACTACGGGCATGTACACACAACTCACAGAGGACATCTCCATACTGAAAGCTGGGGAGGCCAGGAGCGGGCTTTTAGCCTGGCAGTGAGGATGCCCACATCCCATGTCAGGTACGTAGACTCCATTCCTGGTTCCAGCTCTTGCTTATGCACATCCTGGGAGCCTGGGAGGTAGCAATAATCTCACACACACACACACACACACACACGGGAGCTCTGGATTGAGTTTCTGGCTGCTGGCTTTGGCCCAGCCCAGTGGACCAGTGACCCTACAGATGGGAGCCCTTTCTCCCTCTTTCTCTCTCTCTCTCTGCCCCTCACATAAATGAATCAATAAAAATGTGGGAAGGCCACTACATCTTATTTCAAGGATGGGAAAAGAGTAGAGCAATTAAAGCATGCTGAGATTTATCACAAGGGGCTGTCACAGGCTCAGTACACACAGCAAAGGTCTCTGTTAAGTAGTCTTGTTTGTATGGAGGAGTTTACACAGTCCACCGTCTCCCATTTGCAAACTAAAACAACCTTTTTCTTCCTTACTGAGGTTTTTTGTTTTTGTTTTTCCCCCCGCACAAGCTTTTTGCTGTGGTTCTGCTTCGTATAAAGAAGCAAGGCGAGTGTGGTTGAGCATGATGGGCTCTGGATGGCTGACTGTCTGATAACATCTGCACTGGTTCTAGCATGACGGACGTGGTAACCTAGAAAGAGGCTACGGTGTCGGAGAGCAGACGTAGAACCACGTACGTAATTTAGGAGAGCTGCAAGGAAGTGCCCATTGCCAGGGAAGGCTCAGACGATGCTCAGGACACTCATGGATAGTGGGTGCTTTGCTGATAAGTGTCCTGCATCTCAACTCATCCACCCCACCCCCAGGCGGCTTTTACTCCTGTGGCCTTGGGAGAGAAATCTTTACTTGGAAGGCTTTTATGCTGTGTGTAATATGAATGGGTAGTCACGGCACCGTTTTTTACTTTGTGATTTGTACAGCAGCATTCTGCCTGTAGGAGCTGGTGACGGCCTTCAACGCCCACGTGGCCTTGCTTTACAGGGCCCTTGTGAGCCCCTGGATTTATGTCCTTGTTTGAGCTTCCAAAACCAATTAGTGTCAGAGACAAGCCTTGATCATGCAACTCCTGGTTCTCACTTCTGAGTTCCTTCCCCTGCACGGGTGGGTCCCTTCCCACACAGACATCTGCTCCAGAGCATCTGCGCCTAAAGAGTGACATGACGTTTTTCAGTACCTATTACAGTCTGAGAACTGGAATCCATCGCGACGCTGGGAGCCTTTGCTTTGAACCGGCTAGCCATCATTTCCTACGTTGCTTTAACTCAAACCTCGTGTAAGGTTTCCAAATGCCTGTCTCTGTCTTCCTTGACCTTCAACACCAGCAGTCCCCATGGAGGATTTCATTTTCCAATTTGCTCTCAGGGAAAGGACAAAAAAATTGCTTCTCAGCTTTCTCTTCTCCCAGTCATTGCTTACAGCTGGGGATGCAGGTGGAGCCCACACCACTTACCCATTGTGTGAGCATCTCTCCGAACTCCAGCTTGGCAGCCAAGTTGGCTGTAGAATTCATTGCAAGAAACACACACCATCATGGTTTTTGCAAGCCCCCAAAGTGTGAGAGAGGAGTCCATTAGTTCTACCTTTTGATCCTCATCGCATGTGCGGCTGCAGCAAAAATATTGCGATCTGCGAGCTAATAGATAAGAAATATGGGAAAGTAGTGGAAAATCTGGAAAGGCATAACTATGCACAAACAGTGCCCTGAATACAACAGGACTGTGATGGCGGTGTGTTCATTCACTTCTGGACAGCGTGATGTTGGCAGCAGGTGCTAGTTCACGGGAAAGGCAGAATTTCAGGACCAGGGAAAGAGTTCTTCCCTTACTTTTGTTGGCTGTGGCTTAAATGCACCTGTTTCCATGCCCATCCTGTGTCATCTACAGACTTCCCATTGGCTGGCTGTTGCCATTCAGTACTTGTCAGCCGTGGGCAGCATCCCTGTGAGCTGTCCTCAGACACATCTGGGCTGGCAAGGTCACATAGGAAAGAGTGACTTTCAAGATGCCCACTTTGCGTAGATGCTTCTCTGGGCTGAACTACTCAAGTGCAGACTGCAGTAGCAGAAGCATCAGTGAGCCAGAACTGTGGTGGGTCTCGGCTTGCAAGCCCCCTGCAGCTTCATACAACTTATGCACGTGATCTTTTTTCTTTGCTTCTTTTCACACGTGGCCACAGGCAGCCAAACAGCTATTATTTTATCCCAATTCCTTCCTACTCACCTGGATGTGGGCAGATCCAAGAGAGCACCTGTGTTATGTATATTTTCTCCCTTAATTTCTTTTCTTAACTCATTTCAATCTTAGCTCTTTGCTCTAAGGAAACAGTTTCATATACAGATGTGTGTATCAGGAAACAAACGGAACTTTAGCTGTAGTTGCATAGTCAACTTGAGAAGTCGAAACATATTTGAGTCAAAGCTAATTGAGCTAGTTGAGTTTGAGCTAATTCAGGGGTGGGGCACCTTTTTTCTGCCAATGACCATTGGATATTTATATCATTCAAGAGACACATGAAATGATCAACTTAAAAATTAACCTGCTATAGATGTATTGAATTTTGAGCCCCACCTGTGGTTGCCTTGGCAGGGCCAGACCAAATGATCTCAGGGGCCTCATACATCCCACAGGCTGGATGTTCCCCACCTAAACCAACCCCTGGGAGGTCTTATATTACTTCTCTCTTCCCTTCAGTCATATTGGCACTCTTCTGTGTCTCTACCTCCTAAAACTGAGGAAGGAATGTGAGATTCAATGCCAAGGCATTTAATGGCTTCATTGCCACTTGTTATTTGTGAGTGGAAATGATGTGAATTTACCCTGCCATCCAGAACTTTAAACAAAAACAAATAACTGTCATAAAAAGCTTAGTTTTTTGTTGGGTTTTCCTCTTGGGAGCAAAACATGGCTTTTTCTGAGTGGGATGAATTTTGCACTTCATTAAACGGCCTGATCTTTTCATCATGTTAGCGTTTAATGCAATAACATAATCTTCGACCATGTAGATTAATGATTACAATAAACTCATGGGCATAAATCTTGAGAGTGCTATGAAAATGAGCAGCTGCAGATGTTTCAATTTGATTTCTGAAACTTTGGAAAGTTTTATCTTCAATGTACACTCAACATCATTTTTTGTCTAATGGAGCCAAATGGAATCTTCATAGAGAATTAAACTTCCAGTCAAGGAGTAGAACAGGAGTATGGGAGGTAATTTGCTCCCTGGTGAATGTTAACCCAAATCCTTCTGGAATTTTTTAGAGATTTATCTATCTATTTATTTGAAAGGCAGAGTGCTTATGTTATCCATTCACAAATAACAAAGGTGTTTAGCTGTTTGTTGGTGGTGCTGGCCAAGATCAGAAACCAGAGTCCAAGAAGAAGTTAGGGAGATTAGTGGGTCAGGGTACCAAGGGATGTCAGCCTTCCTCTCGTAAGAGGTAGACAAGCCATCTATAGTTCACCTGCATCTGATTTAGAGAGCAGACTTCACAAGTACTTTTATAAGTACAGTGACTTAAATGAAGCCAATGAGACCAACACTCATCACAGAGAAAGTACGTATCCAATGACATGTTATCCAGAAACTGAAGTTGATAGAGTGCAAAAATAAATGACAAAATAAACCCACAACCACCTAGTTAGCTTCTCAACAGAAAAAAAATCCTTTTAGAAGGATTTGGCTCCTGCAATTTCCATCTGCTTGGCTTGGGGCAGGCGAAGGGAATGGTCCTCATTATTTCTACCATGTCTATGTTCACCCAAGGGGGTGCTGGTACTCATTACATGTTTCGAAATGTCTGAGGCAGGTTTGCAATATTTAAGATAGCTTTACTAAAAACTGCAAGAAAGGATAAAGAAAGGGAACAGAGAACATCACAATTGAAATAAATAGAATGAGAAGACTGGGGGTGCTGACAGCCCTTTCCTTTTGCGAGAGACCCAGCAAAACTCCAGTTCGCCAGGTATTCTTTCCCAATCTGTCTTGTAGTTCACCTACTGTGTCTTTATCTTTGCACCGCCACATGGGGGAGGGATTCATTCTATAAGGTTTTCCTAGAATCCAAGACACAGAGATGACACCATCTTTCTCAGAGCCTTGGGAACTACCTCTGTCTGCTTCCATACTCTCTCCTAACCATTAAAGCCAGCAGTGGCCTACTGCCAAACCTGGGAAAACAGGATTATCCTTCACCAACTTCATTCAGGGACTCAAAATCTTTTATAATCAATTCATATTAGATGTGATGGCTACCCTGTTTCCTTTGCGTCACAAAATATCTTAATCCTCTTTTTAAATTTCCTTTGTATTTTCCCACCATATTGTCTTCACCTGGAGCTCTTATTTGTTACATTTTCCACGTGTCTTATTTTTTTCTTTGTCATGATTTTTATTTCTTTGTGAATTATTCTAATTGTAAGTTATTTCTTCCAGTTTGGTTTTCTAGGGTACTAATTTACTTTTTTATTTTTATTTTTCAGTTTGTCTGTGTTCTTAATACCAAAATTTTATTTCTTAGTCCTCCAAAATTACTTTTTGCACATTAATTGCACATCCCCAAAGAATCAAATTACATTGCAGTTGCTCTTATTCTGCTTCAATCAGAATCAGCAGGAGCAGGTGCAGGCCGTGCACTTCCTCTCTTGTGTGACTTAGTCCCTGTCAATGTGTCTGGTTGTCTTAATCCACTGTAGTTGTATATTTATGTCTTACCACTCAGCATAGAGGTTGGAGGTCTCTGAAACAGGGTAAGCCAGAGGTTGGATAGGGCAGGCCAGACTCTGGTTTGGGGTCTGGGTAAGAGGGAGCTGGCCATTGAGGGCACCTTATAGAACACACACTGGCACCTTGTCAACCACAGGGACACTGGAGAACTTCTGGCCCGACAGAACTTCACTCTTTGTCCTCCACAGCCTCCACTGGGCAGCCATCCCCGTGTTCCCTCCAACAGGGAGAAAGGTATAAGCTTTCTCCAAGGAGAACTGTGGGGTGACGTGGACTGGGCTTCTACAGAAAGTCATGAAATCAGTAGAGGTTGCCTCAGGCCTAGGGAATGCCATGCATCCCTTGGCTCTTATTAAGAATATTAGTATCAGCTTTAGGTATGTGCCAAAGAGTGATCATCAAGGGTGAAGAAGATCCTGGGGCACAGTGCCACAAACACAGCTTCCTGATTCTACAGCAACCCTGACTGCTGGGTTTACTCACTTCAAGTCTCAGGGACAAAGCTATTGGAGGCCCACATTCAGGTATCATGGACATTGTTTCCTCTCAAGGTGGTGCATCTCCTAAGAACAAGGGCCAAGCAGTCTTCCCTGAGAGGAGACGAGTCCATGTATCAGCAAAGTGTGAGCTGATGAAAATTAATCTGACCAGGCTGTGGCCAACGGATTTTGGTCCAGGATCAGAACAATATGGCAGCCACTCAAGGGGTGGTTTCCAACACTGTCCATCTCACCAACCTTCCGTTCTCTCCTTCATCTTTCCATTCTTCATCCATACCATCATACCCATGAACTACTCCAGAGTTAATTCCTGAAGCCAGGAGATTGAGTGTGTGATTGTGTGTATAGATGTGTTAGGGAACTTAACTCTGGGATTAGATGTTATACAGTGTACATGGTTGTACTTTAGGGAAAAGACACAAATTCCACAATCCCTTATATTGCTGTGATCTTCCCCTTTAAAACCTGAACAAAAAGGTTGAGCAACATAATTATAGTTTTTTGTTAAGCCAAAACATTGACATATAGTAGAAAATAATATTATTCAGGTAACAATAGGGCTTTACATAGATTTGGTTTTTTAGGATTTTTCAAAGTACCTTTATATTCAGATAGCACAAGACTAATATCATTATTATTTTCATAAACTCACTTAGAAAATATTTTCCAGATTTTAGAAATTATTCCAGTTCCAAGGAAGGTGAGTATTAGAATTCTGGGGTAAATATAGGATATGGGTATAGTACAGAAACACAGATGTATTATTTTTTAAAGATTGTATTTATTTATTTGAGAAGTAGAGTTACAGACAATGAGAGGGAGAGACAGAGAGAAAGGTCTTCCATCCACTGGTTCACTCCCCAAATAGCCGCAACAGCTGGAGCTATGCTGATTTGAAGCCAGAAGCCAGGAGCTTCTTCCTGGTCTCTCACGTGGGTGCAAAAACCCAAGAACTTGGGCCATCTTCTACTGCTTTCGTAGGCCACAGCAGAGAGCTGGATCAGAAGCGGAGCACCTGGGACTTGAACCAGCGCCCGTATGGGATGCCTGTGCCACAGGTAGAGGACTAACCTACTGCACCAAGGTGCCAACCCCCAGATACATTATTTTTACATAAGTTGCTCATCATCTATTAGTATTCATCCTCTCTGAGTCTTTTCCATGTCCCTCCATTCTATTTGGCTTCCTTTTAATGCTGCCTTGTGATGTGCTGTGAAGCAGAATACAACTCCACACCAATGCATTCTCCCTGTTTAATAGGGCAACCCTTCTGTTATTGATACCACATTGATAGGGTTGTCCAACAACAATGTGGCCTGGTGGTTACCATGATTGTCCAACAGCAATGTGGCCTGGTGGTTACCATGATTGTCCAACAGCAATGTGGCCTGGTGGTTACACAACTAGTGGATAAATAATAGGCAATGGAACTTAAAACAATTAGGGAGAAGGATTTTGAGGATTTCCATGCAAACAGTGGAAGCCCATGTATCTTCTTCATGGGGAAATGAGACCTAAATTCAAATCCCAAACCAGCCTGTTGCTAATTACATCATCCTGAACAAAACCCTGTGTTTCTCTGACCTTCGTTATCTTTTTGCAAAATGAGGCATAAGGAAGACAGATGCAGTTGGGTTCATTTGCAGAGGAAGACCTTGAGCTCTTATGATGGGAGGCAGGTGAGCAACCATCTGGGTTTGCCCAGACCTGTTGGGTTTCCCAGGATGCAGGGCAAGATGGTTACTCTAGAGAGGATGCAGCACAGGGGAGAGGAGTCAGGCCTCCCCCCTCACACACAGACGGAATCCCTTCAACCCACTTCCTGTCTCATTCCTGTCTTTCCAGAAAACACCCTGCAGTCATCTCTGATCTGTTTGTTCCTTGCATCAGTTTTGACCTCTTCTCATTGCTGTTTTAACCTTGACCTGGGAACTTGTCTATTCTGCATCATTGACACTTTACATTGGTTTTAAATGGCACATGAGGCTGGGAGCTGCCCAGGCTCAGAGGTCACCTTCAAGGTCCTCCCAGGACTTAGTCTAACTCCCTCCAGGGGCTCAGCTTCCACCGTCAGTCCTGACTTAGGTGGCAAAGCTGAACACCTGAAGAAGATGCAGTCTCATTGTGAGAGCCCTGGGGAGGCTGAGCCCAAGCTGATGTGGTCTGAGAGGTAGAAAGGGAGAACCACACCCCTTGGGACCACAGAGCCAAAAACTGTGGGAGTCTCCTCAAATGTGACTCTCCTTCTAGTCTTTTCTCGTCTCCCTGTCTCCTTCATCACCATCTCAAGGGCTTCTACTTGTTTTCAAGACATTCCCTTTTCTCTTTTTTTCCCAATTGTCCTTTATACCATGATCTCTGAATACATCCCAAAGGCTCAGGAGTCTAGTAGATTAAACTATGTGTGTGTGTGTGTGTGTGCATGCTCATATGTGTGTGATGAAAGAAGCAGTGTGAGGAAAGGACTCTGAACATGCCCCCCACATAATAATACATGTCTTATAAATAATAAATATTTATATAATATAATAAATATTATATTTATTTATATATTTATTATTTATTTATGTATTATATATTTATATAATATATTTATATATTTATATGATATAATAAATATTATGATATATTTATATATTTATTATTATATATTTATATAATATAATAAATATTATAAATAATATGTGCTTAATAAATACATATGTGGGGCTGGTCTTAAGAGATTAAGAGATTAAGCTAGCATCCCTTATTGGAGCACCTATGTGAGTCCATGGTCCAAAAGCTCCAGCTTTTGTGGCTATTTGGGGAGTGAACCATGGATGAAAGATATTTCTCTCTCTCTTTCCCTCTCCCTCCTTCCCTCCTTCCTTCCTTAGTGGCCTTTCAAATAAACAAATCTTTAAAAATAATAGACATGTGTCCGGTGCCGTGGCTCACTAGGCTAATCCTCCACCTGTGGCACCAGTACCTCTGGTTTTAGACCCAGTTGGGGCGCCGGTTCTGTCCCGGTTGCTCCTCTTCCAGTCCAGCTCTCTGCTGTGGCCCGGGAAGGCAGTGGAGGATGGCCCAAGTTCTTGGGACCTGCACCCGCGTGGGAGACCAGGAGGAAGCACCTGGCTCCTGGCTTCAGATCAGTGCAGTGTGTCGGCCGTGGAGGCCATTTGTGGGGTGAACCAACAGAAGGGAGACCTTTCTCTCTGTCTCTCTCACTAACTCTGCTTGTCAAAATAAATAAATAAATAAATAAATAGACATGAACTACATAATTTCTATGCTATGTTGAAATGTGATACTGGGAATGAATTAGCTGTGGGTCAAATGCACTTTATAGTAATAGACCCCACATAAGGAAATTGACCTTCTTCCCCGACAGGGACTTAAAGGACTAGAGAGAACTTCTTATGTAGTAGAAAGAAGAGACTCTCCACAGAGTTATTGAAGGAGGGATTTGTATGTTGGAATGTGCGTGGGTAAATATTCATAAATGAGTATGGTGAGTGGGCAAAATCTTTGTCAGTGTGGGCCATTGTGGTCCATATAAAGGAAACGGATGGGGCACTGGGTGTCCATATTGCCGCAGTAGTCCTGGGGCCTTGGACAAGTTCTTTAAGCAGCCTCAATGTCATGATTTTCTCATCAATCCTTGTAGAGTTCTTGGGGAGACAAAATACCTTAACACACATAAAACTCATAGCACAGAACTTGGCACATAGTAAACACTCAATAAACATCAACTATTATTATTACTAGGGTTGACCCTGACTACACCAGAGAGAAGTCCAAGGCCTCAGTAAGTAGTCATGAGAGAGGACTGTAAGGAGCTGAAGGGGAGCTGGCTTGAGTTTTTGGAGCTGTCTTGATATATGTGAAATTTACACTGAAATCCAATGTGCAGAGGCCCCTTGGTAAAACAAGAAGAAAAAGAGTGGAAGCATATGGTGCTCTGAGTCTTGAAGAAGAATGACTTTGATTACAGCAACAGGCTGTTGGAGAAATATGCCTTTCAGCCCTGTCTGTCATGAACCTTTTCCAAATGTTGACATTACGCATGCTATTAATATACTATAAAGGATCCATGTAAAATTGGAACAGCACAGACACATTGTGCAAAGCCGGGGTCCTGCTAATGCCCTTTATGGATTAGAAGCAAAGATTCACAATGAGTTCTGCACATGAGAGTTTGCATGGCAGGAGCCCACAACAATTAGTCATCGTGTAAGGATACGGCTGCATCTGGGTCTTTCTACAGTGAAAGATGCATTTTCACATTGAAAGTCTTATTAAGGCATTAATTTACTCCGTTATCCAGAACTTTTTTTTCCTAACTTTTGGTTTCCCTGATAGGTTTGTGAGTGAGGGTGTGAATTCCCAGTTAAAGGCACCATTCCTCACCTCCAAGCTTGGCTGAATTACTTGGACAGAGCACAAACTTGGAGGTGAGGGGAAATGGGGCTATCAAGCAAAAAGAAGAAATGAAATCAGAAAGGGGCCCCTAATGCATTATGGACGACAACACGGAATCTGGCCGGAGGTGATGCTAATGCTCTGCTCTCATCAATGAAAACCAGGCGCTGGGATGACTCGCTCTGTTCCTCAGGATCTTCAGGAGAGCCACATGGCAGCCGTAGAAGGCTGGTGGGCTGGGGGAGGGGCGTGGTGTGCAGGGCCAGGGGCTGGTTCCTTTCTTTTCTTTGGCATAGCTTATGGAAAAGTCAGAGAAAATGAATTTCAAATGATGGGTCAACACTCAAGATCGGAAACACATTTATCCCATCCTGTAGGTCTCATGCATCCGTGGAAATGATTTTGATAAGTTGAACGCCACTGCCAGCTGCAGGTATGTTGTCCATAGAGTTCTGCTTAAAGATTTTATTTTTATTTCAGCCACTTACTATGCAATGAGTGCTATCAATCCTATAAAGTCATGGGGGAAAAAGCTCAAGTTAGCCGTAACTCATTGCTCCAATGTCCTGTTTTTTTTCATTTCTTTTCTGGCTTGCCTTTTAAATTCACCTACAGCTTATTGTGCATGAGAATGTGGGGCAAACCCAGGACCCACTTCCCTGCAGCCACTGGGGACTTTTCCCCTCACTCTAGCTTTTGTCTACACCGTAAAAATATTTTAAATGCACAACACATGTTTGCCAGCTACATGGAAATGAGGAAATAGTGTCTACTGTTTGAGGGAAAAACTTCAGAAATTGGATGCATGGATGCTGTCACAGGTAGAAGAGAAACAGTCACTTTACCCTTCCAGCTTGTATTTAGTTTAGTATTTCTTTAACTGACACGTGAAGATTGCATAGATTTATGGGGTGCCGTGTGATATGTTGATACACGTATGCATTGTGTAATGTTCAAATCAGGGTATTGGTTGAGTATTGAACATATTTCACCTCTTCCAACACTCATCCTTTCTATGGGATGCAGACATTCAAATTATTTTCTACTAACTTCCTTGAAATGCAGAGCACGTTATTTAGAGTCTTTATTTAGAGCCACCATATTGTGCAATAGAGCATCAGAACTCCATCCTCCTGTTTATCCATCACTCAGCATCCATCCACCAGCCCAGCTCCATCTCCATCTTCCCTCTACTGTCCCCAGCCTCTTGTGATCACCATTCTGTTCTCAACTTCTAAGACATCCACTTTTTTTTTTTTTTTTGGACAGGCAAGTTAGACAGTGAGAGAGAGAGAGACAAAGAGAAAGGTCTTCCTTTTTCATTGGTTCACCCACCAAATGAACACTACGGTTGGTGCGCTGCGCCGATCCGAAGCCAGAAGCCAGGTGCTTCCTCCTGGTCTCCCACGCAGGTGCAGGGCCCAAGAACTTGGGCCATCCTCTACTGCCTTCCCGGGCCACAGCAGAGAGCTGGACTGGAAGAGGAGCAACTGGGACAGAAACGGCACCCCCAACAGGGACTAGAATCTGGAGTGCTGGTGCCACAGGTTGGGGATTAGCCAAGTGAGCCGTGGTGCAAAAAAAAATCTGTTTTTTTTCATGCTGACCCCACCACAATACTTTAAATGGTACTAGTGTGAATGAGAACCCATCTTTTCAGTTTTATTTAATTGCATTTAGGTAGCCATGTATGATGACTGGCTGCAGTAGTAAGGTGGTGATGGAACATGAATATCCCCAAGGCTTTCCTCCCCAAATCCCAGTTCTGACATTTTTTTAAGTCCACAGCATTGCCTTCCTGTGCTTGGCTTATCGCAGTTAAAATCAAGTCCTGTAGCTCCATCCATGTTACTGCAAATGACAGGAGTCTATCCTCTCTATGGCTGAATAGTATTCCACCATGCACCTGTGTAGGCAAACAGCCTCTTTCTCCAGACTCACTGAGCTTTCCACTGGGGAGCAAGCAGCTGTGCTACAACCAGAAGGTGCAGTGAGCACTTCCTGACACCCCTTTAGCTAGGCCACTCTGGCGGTGGAAGGAAGCCCTCCAGAGGGTTACATCATACAAACAGGATCAGCAGCAGGAGAATCAATCCCATTGCACGCGGACCCTCAGAAGACAGAGAGTACTGCCCGGTCCCAGTCTCTGAGCCTCATCCCTGAGCCTCCATCCTGCTGCACCAGGTCCATGTCTGCTGATCAAAGCAGACGTGGTCCTTCTCACTCCGCTGGCCCAGGCTTACCTTGTTCCTGGACAGAGCAGACCACAAGGTGGACACCAGAAGGGTCCACTGTATGAAGACTTCCCTCTGAGAGGGCTCAGAGCAGTGTTGCTCCAGGAGTGTGTGTGTGGGTGGAGTCGTTTCTTGGAGGAAGGGTCTCCTTGGAGGAAGGTGGCTCCCAGGGTTGGTGTTAGGGAACCGGAGCAGAAGTCTGCGTCTCACCCAGAGTAGAAGACAGAACTTGAATTGCTTAAGAAAAGCACTGGCCTTTGCCCTTTCTAGGAAGTGATCTCCATGCCTTAGGAATGTCCTGCCTGATGGGAGTGGCTTTGTTTGCCTGGGGGCCTGGGGCCAGCCAGATAGGAACAATTTGATTTGAGGTGAGGCTGTAAGAACATCAACAGGCCTTACGGTACAGGCTCTAGCACCTGAGAGCTGGAGGCATCCAGCCATGCCTATGTGGTGACAAAAATCCAAGGGACACCCTGGGCACTGCGGCTCCGAGGGCTCCCTGCCTGGTTGTGTGTCTGTACATGGACACTGGCAGTGTAGCACCGTCCTGCCTGTGCAGAGAGAGGACAAAGAAGCTCTGTGGTCGGTGCCCTCTTGGGTTCTCCTCTCGTGCCGCTCACTGGGCTGCGAATCTGTTTCATCTCCGGTGAGAAACTCCAGGCATGGGCATGACAGCTTCTGGTGAGCTCTAGCGAGTTAGTGACACCGTGGGTGGTGTGGAGAACTTCCTGAACTTGTTGTTGGTGTCAGAATGAGACACCGTCTACTTTGCAGATGAGTGGAGGGGCAAGGGTTCACCTGGCGTCTTTCCCTCAAGCAGAGTCTATGCTGTCCCAAGAGGGATATTATAGCATTCGCACAACCTCCCTTGTCTTTCTTGTTTCTCTGCTTTTTAACAGAGGCATTTTTTTCCTTCCTCTCAGACACACATTATCTACTTCCATTATGTTTATTTGAGTTGCTTATATTCAAATTAGCACTTACAGGACCGACATGGTGGTGCAGCAGTTTAAGCTGATGCCTGCAATGCTGGCATCCCATTTGGGCACTGGTTCAAGTCCTGGCTGCTCCACTTCTGATCCAGCTCCCTGCTGGGTAAGCCGAATATGGGCCTCTTCCACCAACATGGGAGACCCCGAGGAAGCTCCTGGTTTCTGGCTTCAGCCTGCCCCAGCCCTGACTCTTGTAGTAATTTGGGGGATGAACCAGTGGGTGTAAGATCTCTCTGTCTCTCCTTATCTCTGTAACTCTGTCAAATAAATAAATGCATCTTGAAAAAAATTAGCCCTTACTTCTCATGGATAGCTAACGAAGTTTTTAAAAAGATCCTATTAAGATTAAATACCAGGACCTCAATAAATGCTAGCTTCCATCTCTGTGAGATGGTTGGAGCTGCCATAACGAAGTTCTGCTGACTGGGAGGCTTAGTGTTCCTGCCACAGGTCTGGAGGTTAGAAGGTGAAGTTCAAAATCCAGCTGTTGGCGGGACGCTGCTGCCCCTGAAATCTGCCTTGGTCTTGCTCCCAGCGTCCAGTGGTTGCTAACAGCCTTTGTCACGCCTTGGGTTGATCATGCATTGCCCCAATCCTCCATCTACATGGCATTCTTACTGTAAGGGCAACTATCACATTGGGTTAGGGACCCACCCTACTCTGGTGTGACCTTATCCTAATCAGTTATATTGACAAGGCCTTATTTCCAAAGAAGAATGCAGCACTCTGCAATACTAGATGTTAAGGATTTGGGCCTCAATACACACATAGACACACACACATACAAATATATATATATTACATGGGGTGGGAGTGGGGGGAGAGTACAATTGTACTCATAAAAAAATGTCATTACCCCTCCCTAAAAGATAGAGCTAAGTACTTGAGCCTCACTTTCTTCATTTGAAAACTGGGAAGCTTGATATCACTATTCGGAAAGGGACGGGAAGAGAGAAAATTCCATGGACATGCAGAGGAAAAGCCGTAACCTACGTCTCTGGGAAGACCCGTCCCAAGGAGAGTGTTTCTAACGCATTGACATGCCTGAAAACTTGAGATGTGTGAAGACTCCCTCGTCTGCTTTCTCGTCCTGCCACCAGGTGCTTGGGGAGCCAGGAGGAGCCTCATTCATCAACCCGGTTAGAACAGCGAGCGGCTGAGACAGTCATCTCCTCCACCTTGCCTTTCCTGGTG
Source organism: Sylvilagus floridanus (assembly GCA_949820135.1). NCBI lineage: Eukaryota > Metazoa > Chordata > Mammalia > Lagomorpha > Leporidae > Sylvilagus > Sylvilagus floridanus. Next base: position 9,907,642 of record OX463244.1, on the reverse strand, counting down.
TCTTGACTTGGGGCTTATCTGAGAGCCTTTTGTTCAGGCTCATAATTATCCAGTGACTCAGGAGCCCACAAGCATTCCCCGTGGAGCCAGACAAGACCAGCAAGCTCCGTGGACCACCTGTTCCAAGTCATTTCCTGTGTGGGCGGCAACTTCACAGGGCTGAAAATATGAGTTACGGTAAAAATGTCTTCAACCCTGGCACTCTGAATTGTTGAGAGTAGATGGAATCTCACTTGATTGTGTTCTGGCCAGACGTGTTTCATTAGGCCTAGTTCTTTGCATATATATTAAAAACTCTTATCCTTTGATAAACAAATATTCTCAAGGGGGAGACAACACGCCCTCGCCAGGTGACATGGCCCCGCTAGGGCAAACACCCTGATGTTTCACCCATTAGGTCAGCTCTGTGAACTCGGGCAGGAATGAGGCTCCTGCGGCTGCTGGGAGCAGGTAGGGGTGCGAGAGAACACGTAGCACACACTAAGTCATACATGACGCTCATGTGGAGTTTGGGAACTGTCTCAGTGAACCAACTATTCTGTTTACTGTGAGTCTAAGTTGGCCAATGGAATGGAAAAGAAAACCACAGGGGACAAACCAGGCCGAACGGTAATTTCTATCTTGGGGAGGGAGCATGGGGGCAGGCAGCCAGTGTCCCCACTGTCCAGTGAGCAACATTCTCACCCTGGGTGGCACTTCCCGCTCTCACAGTAAGCTTTGCCTTCAGCCTTCTGGTCCCCCTCACCTGTTATTTGATGCTGTTGGAGACTGTTAAACTCGTGGGTTATGACTAAAGTTTAAAAGGAACATCTTCCCTTTTGCTTTCTGATTGTAAAAGCCACAGATGTTTACGATAGAAATCTTCAAAATGTAGAAAAGTATGAAGAAAATAAGTAACCCATGGGCGCAAACCCCAGAACAATGTTTTGTTGGGCGTTTGGATGATTTTAATATGTATTTAACAGTAAGCTGTCAATATTGTGCTATATTAATATTTGATAAAAATAATACTATGATGATCAGGGCAGGATTAGTTTCATTTAAGCATGTTTGTTTGATCTTAGCAATTTTTCAAGTCAGTATTATTTTGCCCTTGAGTGTATTTTGAGTACACTCTAAGAGGGTAGTGTTCAGCTATGGATGCAACTTTATTCAGTCTTTAAAAATAAAATGCATCATTTTAATACACTGTTATGGGTTTGAGAAGTTTGGGTGTCCCCCAAAAGCCCATGTATTGGAGACTTTGCCCCCACAGTCTCATACTAATGGTAATGGAGTAATCCATTCAAGATTAAGATTAATCCATTCAGGGTGGAGACTTGAGATTTTCATGGCATCTGGGATGTGGGCTGGGTGGGGGGTCTTGAGGTAGTTCCAGGAGGGTTGTGGTATAAGCAGAGCACGCTCTTGTCTCTCTGCTCCCAGGCTCACCATGTGATCCACCCTCCACATGAGCTGTCTTCCATCCCCCTCATCAGACAGCAGAACCGTGGGGCCACCTGATCTTGGCCTGGGAACCTCCTGAATAAGCCAACAGAAGCCTCCCTCGCAGTAATTTTGATTAGTAGTGCAAATCTGACTCATAAAAGCACTAATTCTAAGCCAACACTGTCCAGTTAAATGGGTACATTTTCATAGGAAATCAGCTCTAAGACAGCAAGGCGAGGTGAACTGTGCCCGGTTGGCTGTTCTTGCACTCTGAGGTCAGACTGGAAGGCCCTGACTTCTAGCTTGACACATAATTTCCTTCAGTGTTTGTATGCCCCAAGCATTGCTTAGACTTGTGCTGTTTATCTGAAATTCAAAGTGAACTTGAGGTCTTGCCTTTTATCTGGGAACCCTGTGGAAGGAACCAGTGGTTTTATAACAGCAATTGTCCTTACTGGTTGGGCTGTATCAGGTGAGCTGTTAAGATCCCTCTGCAAATGCCAGACTACTTTGTCTTGAGAAGCCTGCTTATTTGTGAGCAAGAGAAATGGTCTTGAAGGAAATAGGCCTAAATTAAAAGTACAGGAGGGCAGTGTGATGGTACGAAAGAACAGGGATTTAAGAACCTAACTCCTTGCTTAAAATCTTAGCTGTGTGTGTGCTACTCACTCAATCACTTAGAGCCTTGATTCATGCAAATAGAGCTGATAACACCTGCTTCCTAGAGCTTTAGGATGATGAAACAGGATGAATGAGATAATGCCTCTCATCCAATAGCAGGCCCTCAACTGAAATGACTGCAGGCATAAGGAGGGAGAATCCCTTATTTACTCTTGTGATTAGCCAAGTCCAAGACCAGCACACACTCTGAGTACTCCACCCCTCACCTCTACCTCCCAGATACCCCAGTGGGACCACATTTGGAGTAGAGATGGAGCTGGTGAAGGGATAAGGCACCATGGGAACTCGGGCCACAGATGTCAAACACAAAGGACTCCATTTGCTTTCGGAAAGGACTCTGGGTGTCTCCTGCATGGACTTGTATGTTCATTTATTCAAAAAGTAGCTGGAGCAGACACCATACTAGACTTGAGGATACGCGACATATGTCACACCTGCCCTCAGAGTAGGACAGACATACAGCAAATGCTCTCGCAGCTAAGAATTTTTCTGCCAGTGTTGTGGCACGGTATGGGAGGCAGGGGAGAATAAAACAATGGGATCTGATTTAGGGTCCTCCCAGCTGGGTGAATGCATTGTTTACGCAACACCAACAAAAATGCAGGGAAAAGGGAGTCTGGGGTAATAAAATTGATACAAAGGAGATACCGTCTTTTCACTGTTGTTTCTGCATGTTTCTGTGAAAAGGGCAGAGCTTCACAGTATAAATGAACAATACTATGCTTTGTTTACTAGGTGCCTTTCATCTGAGTTACTCATAAGCCCTGCAGGCATCACCTCCTCCATTTTCAGAGCACACCTAAAAGGAAGGTAAGGGGAGACTCTTGCCCCCAATTCATGGACGTAGACACTGAGTGTGAGAAGGCAGCAGCCCTAGGGGTGGTGTCCATCAGGGGCCAACGGGTTTCCCTCTTGGAATTGATGATCTCCCATGTCCCATATACTTCAGAGGTCCGAGATGTGTTGAGGAATCTGGGCTAATTCTTGGGACATAATTCAACCCTTCATCGATAACTTCAGCCTCAAGATGATATTTCTGCAGGAGAACCACCCAGTATGTCCAGAATAACTGGGAGACATTTACAACGTAAATGATAAGGGTTACATGAAGAATTTTAGAAATCATTAAAGGGTGTGTGCTCCGCCTAGGAGTTAAGCCTCTGCTTAGCCTACCCACACCTCCTATCTGGTTGCCTAGATTCAAGTCAGGGCTCCGCTCCCGATTCCAGTTTCCAGCTAATGTGTCCCATGGCAGGCAGCAAGTGATAGCTCAAGTGCTTGGCCCATGACACCCACATGGGACCTGGATTGAGTTCTTGGCTGCTGGCTTCAGCTTGGCACAGCCCAAGTAATTATGGGCAGTGGGGGGTTAAACAGTAGATAGAAGCTCTCTCTTTCAAATAAATGAATATTTATATAAAAAAGAAATCACAAATCCAGTCAAAGAATGACCAAAATTCATGAATACAAAACTGACACAAAAGGAGATTCAAATGACCAAGAAAACTGAATTCACTCATAATTAAATAAATGTAAATTAAAATATAAGTGGATTATTGATATCTATTCCTCAAATTATGAGTCATTTTTAAAGGCTCATTTATTTTTTTAAAAGGCAAATTACCAATCAAAAGGTTGATAATAACTGTTTTGGGTGAGGAGAGGACTGCTAGTAAGAAAGTAAATTGGCCTAATCATTCTGGAGATCAACTTGGCAATATTTATCAAAACCCTTAACTTGTGTGTATAATCCTAACATGGTAATTCTACTGAAAGCAAATTGTCCAAAGAGACCAGTGACTTTAGACGTAGGTGAAAGAAAGTATTCATAATAGCATTGCTTATCAAGCCAAACATTTACAAGTCACGCAAACATCTAGGAACAGAGGACTGGTGCCTTAAATCTTGATGGATTCACACAATGGAATAATGTGCAGGTACTAAATATTATATCGCAGCTTTCTTCTTGCTGACACAGAAATATGTTCCATATATGTAGAGTGATTGGAGTGCTACCAAACTACATGCCAGGCTTTCATCTTTTAACACAGGAGGTGGCTGTGTATGTATTCTTCACACAAAACCCTACTCCTGGAAACACGGATAGTTTTCTGGGATGTGGGATTTCCTATCGATGACAAACTGGAATGAATAGTCACCTGGGTCTCTCCCTTGACTGGATGTGTGAGCTTGGACATGGCTTTTCATCTGTTTGTAGCAAGTGTCCCATTCCTAACATAAAAGATTTGAAATAGCTTTGGCTGGAAAAATCTGTCTCCCCTCTAATATTAAGGCTGTTTCTCTTTTGGTGGTAGGATTATAAATAAATTTATTCTTCAAAAATTCTTTTTTTTTTTGTTTACTAGCATGAATGTCATAAATACAACATTAGGAACATAGTAATTTTTCCCATCATACTTGCCCTCTCATCCCTTTTCCTGTTCCTCTCCTGTTTCCTGTCTTGCTTTTTACCAAAAATCTATTTTCATTTAACTTTATGTACAGAGGATTAACTCCATTGCAGGTAAAGAGTTTAGACTTTGTATGAAAGAGAAAAAAACAAACAAACAAGAAAAAAACCTGTGTCTCAACAGTCCAGACAAGCTCAATAATTTTTACTATGTAGAAAATAATAAAATCATTTCTATGAAAAATAATCTCATGGCTCAACTTGGGTCTATTTTCTATACCAGAGAAATTTCCATCGTGTGTAAAAATGGTTTCTGTAGAATGTCCACCCAACACATTTACCATGGAGGATGAGTGGAGACAGAGATTCTTGTAAGAACACAGAGTATAATGGACAATATCTCCTGCTACTGCCACAATGCCTTATAGCAGAAATAATAATTGAATTAAAGAGATTTTACTTCCTGTGTTATGGAACTAGTAAGAATCCCCACCTACTGGCTCAGTGGCCATCAAATTTTAATCTCGAATGATTTAATTTATTTATTTGCCTATGTAGCCTAGGAAGATATTTTCAAAGTGATTACATTTAGTTTGAAAACACCCATCTTGCAAGTTTCATTCTGATATTTTTTACCTCAGTCTGATAAACCTATTAAATAATGACACTTTCCAAGAATGTTTTGATGCGATATTCATTTAGCCAGAGAACAATGCGACTTACAAAGGAAGCAGTCAGTCTAGAGGACTCTCCAGAGGAAGGTTACCAAAAGGCTTAGATTTGCGTCAGGCCCCAGATTGGCTGCGTTTGATTAGGTGGTGATGGGTACCGAGTAGTCACCACATGTCCTGTGGTAGGAACCAGGGCTCAGAGGGTGGACAGGAATACAACGCGTTCCTCTCAAAAATGTGAGGAATGTCACTTTTTGGAATGTGTATACAGCTGGGTAATTCTGGTACCTTTGATCATTTTAAGTTCTTGGATTCCTCAAAAATGCGTGTCCCCCTCAATTTCTCAGTTGTCCCACAGCAGCTATAGAAACCAGAGTGGTCTGTAAAAATGACAGCAATCATAAGGCTTGTGCCCTGCAAAGCCCTGGCCACCCTCCTTCCCACAGAAGCCCAGGCCGTGCCCCTCAACACACTCCTTAATCTGGGGTTCCTTTTCCATGCTGTTTCTTTGGAATTCCTTAACTTCTTATATCTTTGTGTTCTGTTCTCTAATTTAGTAAAAGGCAAAGACGGGTACAACTGTGGAAATGACACCTAGATTCCAAACCATCTTTTGTGGTTAAGTCTGATGAGAGCAGGTGGTTGCATTCCCATGCATGTCTGGGGCAGTTTCACGTGGGCCTTTCTCTCCCTCACTCCCTCCCTCTCTCCCTCCTTTATTTATTTATTTATTTATTTATTTATTTATTTATTTATTTGAAATTCAGGGTTACAGAAGGAAAGGGAGAGATACACAGACAGAGAATTTCCATGCACTGGTCCACTCCCCAGATGGCCACGATGGCCAGCGCTGGTACAGGACAAAGTCAAGAGCCAGGAGTTTCATCTGGGTCTCCCACATGGGTGGCAGGGCCCCAAACACTTGGGCCAGCCTCTGCTGCTTTTCCCAAGCCATAAGCAAGAAGCTGGATCAGGAGTGGAGCAGCAGAGAGACAACCCAGCACCCATATGAGATGCAGGCGTTGCAGGTGGTGGCTTTACCCACTACAGCATATACTGGCCACTGACATGGTTATTTCTACTGCAGTTCCACAAACCATCCTGTGGGAAAGATGGAAGATTTTGCTTTCCTATTAGTCAGTGTGTTTCCCTGATCTGACTCTATGTCCCCAAATTTGTTTCAATGAAGAAAATAATATTGCAAAATTTCCTTCCACATGTTTGTGCCCCCTCTTTCCAGTAGAATGCTGCAGAATCACAGCTCTGGCTGGATTGTTGTTAAAACCACTGTGGGACAGCCAACATGCAGCTTCAGACTCTTGAGTCTCCAATACACTTCAAACCCAGAAAGACAAAAACACAAATTGCAATCCTGAATATAGACGATTACAGGCACTGTGTGTGGTTTCTCCAAATGATTTGGAAAATTACATACTATACCAGCTTTGGTCCCTTAAACGCTGCTATGAAAGACTGTGTAGGCATTGAAAACTCGGAACTACTTTTACTGTGTTATGAACATAGTTTGTTAAAATATAGTTATGTCAAAAACTTATAAATGTGAACCAAAAAATGATAAATGTGAACCAACCCTCTACTTCCCACCCAACCAAATATTTTTAATCAGTATAAAAATCAATTAAATCCTGGATTCAGCTATGGTCTTGGGCCTGCCAAGATCAGCTTTCCAATAACTTATTTGTTCTCTGCTTCTTTTAAAAATTATTTTCTTCTCTGCCTTCCTTCTGTCTTCCTTTCAACTGCTGATAAAGTGGGTGAAAATTGTCGGTCTGGCGTGGGAGAATTGGCAGGATCTTAAAGTCACTCACTTTTCAGAGGGAACGGCTCTGTGCAGATTCCTTATGGAAATAACTGCAAGGCTTTGCAGATGTCACAGAGCACCCAAGGAGGTAGGGTGAAGGCTCCGTGTCACGGAGACTCCTGCCCCAGTCATGTCCCTTTCTTGTTCTGGGGCCTTGGGCAAATGATTATAAGATCTTCATGGGATGATACTTTTATTGATCCCCAATAGCTGTTGATGAGAATAACTGGGACTTGCACATGAGAAGGCTAGGGAAGGACCTGGCACAGACTAAGTCCTCGCTTCCAACTGTTATTAACATCATTGTCATCGCCATCATCATTCCCAGTCTAGTTATTAGAAGGGTGAAGGCATTTTGACCTGCACACATGTAATAGGCGTATCATCCTCCAAAATGACATCTGTAACAAATTAGCTCAAAGCATTATTTTAAAGGCTTTTTGTACTCAAAGCAAATCCATAAGTATCCTATTGACTGGAAGCTGCACATTTTTCACTGTCTACAGGAAAGCTGTCTGGACTCCCAGCTGACAAGTTCTACCCCTGAAAGATCATTGTCCACTGAGCAGAACACACCGTTACTATGAAGGATCTTCAGTAAGCTCATGGGGAATGTGTATTACTAGAAACTATGCATGGATTTCAAAATTTTTTCACCAAAATAAATTTATCTTTTATTTCCATTTTTCCATGAACTTTTTGACATGCCCTGGTCTCTTTCTTCCCTTCTCCAACACTGGAGTGACGATGGTGGGACCTCTACGCACAGTCAACCTAGACATAACTCCAAGAGGAACCAAAATTCACCCTACGATAGCAGGAAAATGTCTCACTGAGCAAATTTCTAATTCCATATTCAGTTTTTCACAAAATATTCAACTTTTGTAATTCCTGAAATTATTTTCACCAAAGCCATTTCATATCAACAAATAATATTTTCATGATCAACCTTAGACAGAGACAGACTATATCCAGAGCTGTGTTACACTCTGTCAACCAAATTCTCTGGTCTTTACTCCCTTGAGTTGTGATGAAGTAGGGTGGGGTGGAGAGAGAAGGTCTTTTGTCTGGAATTTTTAATTAGTGAGGGCTTTTACCAAAGAAGCAATTCCTTTCACAGGCCGTGTCTCACCTTGAGATCTAGGCACCAGGGATGCTGTTGATCAATGATGCAATCCTACAGTTATTTAAGCATAGTGATTCTTTTATTCTCACAAAGGGTTAGCCGAAAATTAAAAGAAGCCTGCAGTCATTTATTTTAATCTCTCAAGATTGTTTATTGTTCCTGCAAGTCAGGACAACTCATCTTTGGAAAGCACATTCCCAACAGAAAAGTTGATAAAATGATCACATTGTTAGGCGGGTGGAGTTTTCAAGAGAGGCCCACTGTGGCTGGGCTCTAGAGGCCACATTTCATATTTTATCTTTCAACGTGGCTGAAGGCCATTTGCTATAAATGATAACTATTGATTTGCCTTTAGAGACTTTCGATCATTGAGAAGTCGATGAACTTGTACAAACTATAAACTCCAACAATGGGTTCTTGACAGTGTTCAGTTTCCACGCCACTTTCATCTCAGACATTGTCATTAGGTCTTTGGCCTTTCTACCATGCAGAAAGTGAAGAATAATATATACCATGTAATTTGGTTTCTTTGAATATTAAAAGCACCTCCTCCCAATATAATTTATCCCCTTCCATGTGTGATGGAAACTGCAAAATGATTTTTCCTTTGGGTTATAAAAATATCCCTAGAGAAAGTCAACTTTTAGTTTTAAGTTCTTTGATCTGCTTTGAATGTGAAGGATATAGGAGCCCTGAACTGGGTGGGTGGCCTCTAATACAGCGTGAGAAAAAGCTGTGGATTTTTCCCCTTATTTTTTAACAGTCTTGAGTTTTTTATTTGGAGGAAAATTTAATACCTAAATGGTACCTTTATGGTTAGCTCACCCACGAGTTATTTGAAAGGTATTTGATGTCCAACACACCCCGTGTTTTTGGTTGCTGGTGTATTTTTTGTTTGTATATTTTTACGAGACTTGTTTAATCTCTTTTATTTGGAAAAAAAAAAGATGCTGCCATTTTCAAAGGCACATTGTCCTCGATATCTGGCATTTCCAGCCTGTTTTCCACAACGTAGAATTTCCACACCTTAGGCTGTCTCAGTTCTCTAAACTGTAAATGGGGAGGATGAGAAGGCTTCCATTCCCTCTCCTAGCAGCTGCCTGTCCTCACTGAGGACATTTAACAATGTCTGTCACTTGGAGGGAACAAAATCATTCGTTACTCATAGTGGGAGGATGACCATGTCTTCAAAATCTCACTCAGTTTAGATAAATGTTTTCCAGCATCCCAATCTATCCTAAGCCACTATAAAATTTACCACATTTAAAACTTAGGGAGGCTGGCGCCATGGCTCATTAGGCTAATCCTCTGCCTTGCAGCGCCGGCATACCAGGTTCTAGTCCCGGTCGGGGCGCCGGTTCTGTCCTGGTTGCCCCTCTTCCAGGCCAGCTCTCTGCTGTGGCCAGGGAGTGCAGTGGAGGATGGCCCAAGTGCTTGGGCCCTGCACCCCATGGGAGACCAGGAGAAGCACCTGGCTCCTGCCATCGGATCAGCGTGGTGCACCGGCCACGGTGGCCATTGGAGGGTGAACCGACAGCAAAGGAAGACCTTTCTCTCTGTCTCTCTCTCTTACTGTCCACTCTGCCTGTTAAAACAAACAAACAAACAAACAAAAAAACTTAGGGAAATACTTTATAAGGTAAACATTCAGAGTGAAGTAAAATTAAAAAAAAAATCCAGTTATGATAAAAATTTTCAAAAGAAAAGAAATAAATGAATCTTGAGAACCCTTAATGGACCCCGATTCACCTGTCTCAGGTGTGAACCAGTTGTGTGAAACAATTCCCCAAATGTAAAGTTGATTTTCTTGTCTGTAGCAGAGGTGGCTCACTAGTCCATAACCTTAGCCTTGTAGTCCCACACATCTCTGAAGGTGAATATTTGAGCAGTTTTGGAGAGACTATGCCTGAGCTACTAATGTTTTTAAGAAGCTGGCTGTGGTTTCTGAAACTAAAATCCCTTGGCCACGTTTTCTTTGTCAAGAACAGAGTTTCAAAGTCTTTCAAACAACATAACTCCAGTGGGATGCTCACTTGGGGAATCAGTTATGTAAGTCACTGTGCTATGATGTGTTTTCCATTCAAGTCTCTAAATTCTACCCATTCTGAGTGCTCCAGAAGTTGGACAGTCTGAACAGCACCCGGATAGATTCCACAGGGCCTCCTGGCATTTCAAGGTCCTCCTAGGAAAGTCTGTAGCAGGTAAAGACTGTTGGAGCGAATTGTTCTCTCAGTCTACACTGGAGGACCCTGGAAGGAAATCCCTTAAGAAAATGTAGCTACAGAGATTTGTTAAGTCTCTTTGTACCCAGGGATATTTCTCAAAGCTTCTTCAAGAGTATTTATGGGGTTCCACAGACATTGGATTGTTAATGTCTGCTCTTGCATTGGATAGAAACAAGCTTGCTCCCCCAGAAGCACGCCCCGTCACTGCAGACAGCTGCGGGGTACTTACCAGGGTCATTCAGAACTTGCTGCCTTTCATGCAAACCCCCAGTGATGGGAAAAGATAAAGAAGAAAATCAGGAAATGACACTTGCAGGCACAGTGAATGCATTCATTTCTGATTTTTGAAGTAATCAACTACTGAGCTAAGAGTTAAAAAATTCTATTCATATTTAGACATTCTTTCAACAGTATGTATGTGTATGATTTCCAAGTTACCCTCCCAGAGTTCTCACTATTGCAGAATAATGCAGTAGTTGCTGAAGGCTAAGCTGAGCATCGGATTCTCATAGAACCAACGTCTGATTAAACACTGTGGATTATGTTTATCTTCCATGACCTCCAGCTGACCTGTTCCAAAATGGTCAGAAAGAAAGAGTGGTCTTGGGAGAAACAAAGTTCATTGTCAGTAACTCTGAACTAGGGTGTCAAGAAATGAATCAGTAGTTCTACTTGTGATTTTTGATAGTTTCTCGTCTTCCCTCTCTCTTATTCTCTCATTGTGTAAAAAGGAGGAAATGGAGAGTTAGCATCTTTCAAGGAGAGAAGATGGAAACAGTGTAAAAACATTACTGATGGACCTCTTAATGAAAAAAGTAAATCTTAAACAGTTATAAGCTGTTCTAGTCCACTCATGTGACATTCTCGAAAGGAGAGCATAACAGGGAACAGATTGATGCCAGGGAATTAAGATGGCTGGATGTGGAGATAAGAAGATGGCACAAGAGCTCATTTGTGGTGCAGAACAGGTTAGCATCTTAGTTCTGCTGGCGGTGATGCGGATCCATGTGCTACAGTTGCCTGGAATTACAGGCACACAAACACACACATGCAAGTGAATGCATACAAAAAATTAAGGAAAGTTAACTAGATACAGTCATCCAATTAATAGCAGTGTAACAATGTTAATTGCTTCATTTTGTTGTACTCTGTTTAATTAAGAGATTGTCACCAGCAGAAGCTGGTTGAAGGGTATGCTAGACTCTAGGTCTTACTGTTTTTGTAGCTTGCTGAGAATCTATGGTAATTTAAAATGGAATTCTTTTAGCAATGTCAGTATGCACCTGTCCTAAGGGGCCTTCTTGATTAATTGTATATTCTCTGTGTATACAGTTACAATGAAAATAAAAGGAAGAATAAATGTTTTTAAAAAAGAAAGTGATGAAAGAATGACAAATGTTACACGGAGTGGGATGAATCACAACAAACCATCAAACAGAGTTCCCCTCTTATAACTCAACTTTGCATAAAAGTGAATACAATGGCTCCTTGTTTAACACCTCTCTGAACGCACAAACCGATTTCTTGGGAACAGTCATCTGAAATCTGAGCATTTCTAAGTCAAGATGCCTCGGAACATTTGTTCTCTGGGTTGCCTCATAAAAACTAAGGAATTTGAGGTAAAATGAGTTTGGGAATGCTGAAAATACAGATAATTTTTTCCTGGATTTCTTTTTAAAATAATAATTGTAAAAGGCACATAGTTTTGAAAAATAGCCTTCTACCTCCTGAGATAGTGGAATATCTGGTCCTGGTAATTTCAACCAACTCTCTGGTGCAGACAACTCAAAAGCTGGACCAAACACACACATGCAAACGGGGACTCCTGGCATCATCATCTTCATCGTCATCATCATCATCATCATCATCATCATCATCTAATGGAAGGTGCTGGAGAACTCTCAGTGCAGCAGAAAATTTCAAAGTCAACACCCAAAAGAGACACATGGAGATATGGTGTCTACATCAGGGTCATTTTTACCCTAAAGGTGAGTGTCTGGATTTGAAGAAAGGACAGAGAGCTTGAAAAAATTCTGGAGCTTTTGCCAGTCTCACCAGTTGAAAGGGAGGAAAACAAGAGCTTGATGCTTTGGACTGAGGCAACCAAGGATATATCCTAGGATGAAGGATGAAGGAGGACAAAGCCCCACAGAAGTGAAGTCTGTCTTAGGATCACTTCGGGTTTTGAAAAACTGAACGTGGAAGGCTGGGGCTGTGGAGCAGCTGCTGCAGGAAGAATTGAATTCACCTCTCCAGGAAGTTACGGTCTGACATGATTGTCTGTAACTTTTCCCACATACTTGAAGGAGTCAATCAAAAGTATCAAGGCATAAGAGGGAATAAAAAAAGAAATAAAAAATAGAGACAGGCACACCTGGACTCCCGATAATAGCTGTCAGTCATGGAATTAAAATAACAATGCTTAAATTGAAATCATGATGCTTAAATGGTAAACAAGATAACAAGAAAAGATGAAGAATTCTGATGGATAATTGGGGGTTATAAGCATAATCAAAGGGAGTCTCTTGGAACAGAGATCTCTAGAAACAGTGGAAGATCTGACTGAAAAAAAAAGAAGGTCAGTAAAATGAAAGAGAATCAAAGAAAATACCCTAAAGGAGGGCTAGAGAGAAAAAGATGAAAAGATAAAAAATAGAAAAAAGGTAAGAGACATAAATTCTATTCTAGATTTCATGAGTTTCTTTTCAGAAGAACAAAAGAAAGAGATGTTGTCCATACTGTTCATGAAGGGGCACTGACTGGCAATTTTCTCAGCTGGTAGAAAATATCAAGCCATAGGTTCAAGAAGCAAGATAAATGCAGAGAACACTACATCGGAGAAAATGGCTGAAAGCCAAAGACAAGGAGAAAATCCTAAAAGGAACTAGAGGGAAAGGAAACATTCATTGCAAAGAAGGGGCATTAGATTCACAGTTGTTGCCTGGGGAATGATAATACTACATAACTAAATATTTTAGAAGGCAGAGGTGGGAACAGGGCCCAGCGAGTGTGTTCCCTCTTGGGATGTCCACATGCCCTGTTGGAAGGCCAGGGTTTCAGTGCTGGCTCTCCTCTGCATTTCAGCCTCTGCTAATGTGTGTGCTGGGATGCAGCAGGTGATGGCTCAAGTAATTGAGTGCCTACCACCCAAGTGGGAGATTCAGACTGAGTTACAGGCTCTTGGCTTTGGCCTACCTGAGCCCTGCCTATTGTGGGCATTTGGGGAGTGAATAAGCAGATGGGAGATCTCTTCTTTCTCTCTTTCCTTATTTATTTATCTATCTACCTTCAAAATAAATTAAATAAATTAAAAAAATTTCAAATGGAAGCCAGAAGATAATATAAGAAATGCTGATAGTTCATTTCTGACCTAGAATTCTCTTTGGTGAAAAATGTCTTTTAAGCATGAGGACAAATAAGACATTCTCAGGCAAACAAAAAGAGAAGTTTTCATTTATCGTTTATCACTTCAGGAAATACTAAAAGTATCATTTAGGAAAAAGGGAAATAATTCCAGATGGAGCACTGGTGATCAAGGAAGGAGCAAAAAAGCAAGAAAACATATGTCTGTACATCAAAAATAAGAGTGTTAATTGTTAAATCAACCACAGGAGTCACTGTGCATTTATTCCCCATGTTGGACCTTAATGAGATGTACTATGAGAATTAACGGTAAAACTTGTCTGCAAACTGTACTTTATACTTTGTGTGACTGTGTGAGTGCAAACAGTTGAAATCTCTACTTAGTATAGAGTTGGTCATCTGTATATAAAGTCAATTAAGAATTAATCTTAATGAAAAAAGGAATGGGAGAGGGAGTAGGAGGTGGGATGGGAGTGGGGGTGGGAGAGAGGGAATGCGGGGAAGAACCACTATATTCCTAAAAGCTGTACCTAGGAAATTTATATTCATTAAATAAAAACCTTCTAAAAAATAAAACAAAACATATCTATAAATTGGAATATATGTTAACCACCCAAATCTATAAGAGTAACATTTAATTAGAATATGGAATATGTATGCATTTAAGATAAATGACAATAATAGCAATAAGTTGAAAGAGAGAAAGAAATTTCCATATTATCTTAAATGAAGCAAAATGTATCAATTTTTATATTTGATTCAAGTAAATCAAGAAGGCCAGGCGCAACCTCCAGTAAACTATAAAAATGGAGAAAAAGTATTAAACCTCACATTGATAGTGGAATAACAAGAGAAAAAACTTTCAATGTGCCAGAAAACCAAAATAGGCAAGGCTGGAGGAAAAGGAATTTAGGAACAAGGAGAACAAGCTGACAACAAATGACTGAATCGCAAGCTTTGCCTTACAACAGCACAGTGATAGTATTGGCACTCTCAGTGACTAAGAACCCAAATGACCGTCGACTACTGAAGTCACGCTCTACATCACCCATGTAACGAGAAGCAAGTGATGTGCTCCTCAGGGCATCCGTGGGTAGCGAGTACCATTTGCGTCCCCGTTTCAGAGAAGAGGACACGGGACACAGAGAGCTTCCGTAAGGAGCCCAGGCTCTCACGGAGGGAGCGAGCAGAGCCGGGCTTTGCCAGTACGTATTTAACTTCAAGCACTACTGGATCCTGCTCCCAACTGCAGTGCTGAGAAACATCTAGAACATTTTGTCTGCCATGAAAAATACATGGTTCGCGATTTCAGGAGTTCGCCCTGCATTAGATAATTAAGCCACTGGTACATTAAAAGTTAAAATTAAAACCATGTTGAGAGCAGTTTGGTTGATTTATATTAAAAACCCTGAGCAATGTCATCCTTTGATGCAGTATTTGCACCTTAGCAAATCATGCCTAAGACAACATAAATATGGAAAAGAATGGATGGACAGAGAGGCCACCCGTGACAGTGAAAAGGCTGGAAGATGTGTGTCACGAATGGTAGCACACTTGCCTGGAGGCCAGTATATGTCCTGATGAGTAAAGGTATTGTGTGTATTCATGCAGGCTGAATATTCCTTACAAGTGCTTGGGACCAGAAGTGCCTTAGATTTTCAATTTTTTTTTTTCAGATTTCGGGATTTTGGATATACTTAATGAAGAATTTGGGGCAGGGGACTCAAGTCTAAACACAAAATTCAGTTATGTTTCATATTGAATTTATGCACATAATTTGAAGATAATTGTATACAATAGTTTGAACAAGAGTTAACAAAGTTTCATGGTGTGGAATTTTCCACTCGGGACATCATGTGAAAGTTTTGGATTTGGGGGCATTTTGGACTCCAGGTTTCTGGAGAACACGGTCTGGAAGCAAATGCATGAATGTGCGACCATGGCATCTATTTGTGTCATGGGATCAGATATGCAACGGTTTCTTTTTGTATTTCCCAGCATGAAAATAAACATGTAAATTCACTGATACCATAAAAGCAATAGTCTGGAGTGATGAAACCTGCCTGTGTCTGATGACAGGGACACTGGTGCTCTCTCAAAGGGTATTTTAGAAAGGATTCACTAGCCAAAGGTGGCTGACGGGACAGAAGCTTGTCCCTCCCCCCCCCCCCCCCCAGCAACCCAGCAGTGGAGCCCAAGGGTGATGAAGGTGCTACAAGCAAGGCCACAAGGCTTTGGGCTGACGCTGCACAGCTGCCACCAGACCGGCTGCTCCCAGGCAAGGCAGCACCCGGGCCTGACGGATGGCACAAGAGGAAAAGACAAGGTACACTGCAGGAAAACAAATCAGGGCGCACCGGGCAGAGCCTGAGCGCTCCTCTCTCCTCCCAGCATGACGTCCTGCAGACCTCCTGTAGGATGTTGTATGGATCTGTGCAGGGTGCAGCTTTGGCAGCTGAGTATTGAGTGTGTCTTACATGGAACTGCTATTGGGGCACCAGGAAGCTCAAATTAATGTGCAGAAGAGGGACTTTTTTTTTGTCCCAAATACCAGTCAGTCAAGGAAAAGGGGACATGTCCTCTTTCTTCCTTTGCCAAAGTCCACTTTCATCTCCCTGTCCAGCGCACACGATGCTGTGTTTGGGGTAGATGTTTGGCTACCCTGGGTTTACTGTTGTCCCTCTGGGATAGCGTCTCACAGCCAAGTGTATGCAGAAGTGGAGGAGGACCGTCTTTCTTCACTCCTGGGGTTCTTTCATTGGCTCCCTGAGGAGTCCATCATTAGGGTTCTTGTGAACTGGGTGGGGCAAAAGGCATCTTTATGTTTACAAACTCACGTGTGACTTTTTTTCCATCATGAATATAGACAACAAGCTGTGCCTGACCTACTCCCCAACAGAAATCACTGATGTTTCAAATCACATTCCAGTGGTACTCATCACTAGCTTGAAATTGCACTCACTTGGTTGGGCAATTGACCCCCCGTTTTTAAAAGGTTCATTTATTTATTTGAAAGTCACAGTTATCAGAGAGAGGGAGAGACAGAGAGATCTTCCATCCGGTGGTTCACTCTCCAGATGGACACAACAGTCCAGGGCTGGGCCAGGCCAACACCAGGAGTCAGGAGATTCTTCCTGGTCTTCCGTGTGGGTGGCAGCAGTCCAAACACTTGGGCCATCTTTTGCTGCTTTTCCTGAGCCATTAGCCAGAGTTGGATTGGAATGGAGCAGGCAGGACTTAAACCTGTGCCCATATGGGATGCCAGCATCACAGGTGGCTGTTTAACCTGCTACACCATGATGCCGGCCCAACGGGTTCTCTTTTTTAATGAGTTGATAAGGAATAATAATTGTTACTTTATTTATTTTATGTTTTATAAAGATTTATTTATTTATTTGAAAGGAAGAGACAGAGAGAGGATATGAATCTTCCATCCAGTAGTTCACTTACCAAATGGTTAAATGGCTGCAACAACCAGGACTGGGCCATTGTGATGCCAGGTGCCAGGAACTCCATCACGGTCTCCCACATGGGAGCTCAACTCCTTGGGCCATCATCTATTGCCTCTCAGGTACATTAACAGGGAGCAAAGTGGCTGGGACCCAAACTTGTGCTCCAATATGGGATTCAGAGGTTCTAAGAGGTGACTTAACCTGCTAAACCACAACGCTGGCCCTTGCAATTTTTTTTTTTAGAAAAATATTTTGATAGCTGTATTAGCTGGGGTTTTGCGAAGGAACAGATAGTCTGCAGGCTGGAGACTTAGGGAGCAGTCAGTGTAGTCCGAGGCTGGAGGTTCCATACTGAAGAAAATCTGATGTTTCAGTGTGATTCTGAAACCATGGGAAAAAAATGACGCTCCTGCTCAAAGTCAGTCAGGGTGACTCTCCTCTTCTTTGGAAGAAGACAGCCCTTTGCTCCATTCCAGCCTGCAACTGACTGCATGAGACCCACCTGCATCAGGGAAGGCAATCTGCTCTATCCTATTGAACAATTTCAAGGGCAAACTCATCCAAAAACACCTTCATAAAACACCCAGAATCATGTCTGAGCACCCTGTGGTCCTGTCAAGTTGACATATAAAATCAATCACCACAAGTCTACCTACTGTCAACTAGGCATCCATGCTCATCTCCTTAAACCATACATGACATCCGAATGTACACAATAGCAATGTTATCAATCTTTTTTTTTTTTTTGACAGGCAGAGTTAGACAGTGAGAGAGAGAGAGAAAGGTCTTCCTTCCGTTAGTTCACCTCCCAAATGGCTGCTACAGCCAGTGCGCTGCGCCGATCCGAAGCCAGGAGCCAGGTGCTTCCTCCTGGTCTCCCATGTGGCTGCAGAGCCTAAGCACTTGGGCCATCCTCCACTGCCTTCCCAGGCCACAGCAGAGAGCTGGACTGGAAGAGGAGAAACCGGGCAGAACTAGAGCCCCAACCAGGACTAGAACCCGGAGTGCCGGCACCACAGGTGGAGTATTAGCCTAGTGAGCCACGGCGCCAGCCACAATGTTATCATTCTGTCTACAATGATACAAATATCCTGCTTACAATGAAAGCTATACTAACTTTCCTTAAAAAGAGGAAGCGAAGTTTTTATGTAACATTATAAGGGAATAAAAGAGGGGAGAAAACAAAGATGCTTGCCATATATGTTCACACACACTCATACAAACATAGTCACTTGTAACAAAATAAGGAAGAAATATTCTGACATGGGTGTTTGGCTTAGCAGTTAGGATGCCCACATCCCTCTTCGGCATGCCTGGGTTTAAGTCTCAGCTCTGTTCTCAATTCCAGCTTCCTGTTAATGCAGATTTTGGAAGGCAGTAAGTAATGGCTCAAGTCATTGGGTCTCTAACACCATGTGGGAGGCCTGATTGAGTTCTGGGCTCCCAGGAGCCCAAATTCTGTAGGAATTTGGAGACCAAATTAGCAAAAGGGTGATCTCTCTCTCTCTATCTCTCTCTCTCTCTCTCTCCCTCTCTCTCCCTCTCTCTCTCCTTTCCTCTTTCCCTCCCTCCTTCATAAATGATTTTTTAAACAGAAATACTGAGGACAACTGCAGTTCTCATTTCTATAACTGGTCACGTGCTCATAGTTGGTATTTATGAGTACCTTCCTCTGTATTCCCATTGCCTGTACCAAGCACCAAGCACTTCAGCTATTCATTACCTGATGGGACAACCTAAAGCTTAATTCCTGAGGGGTCTTAGACATTACTAGTCTTTCCTGGATTGGGTTGTTCTGGTTTCCCATCGACCATGATCACAAGAAATCATGATACTGAGAGATACCCTAAGGGAGCTCTCCCTTTCCAATATCTCCTTGGCAGTCGGTATCAATCACCCTAGTTAGCAACATTGCTCACTTCTCTGCCTGTTGATTCAGAGGCAGGAGGGAGACAAAGCAGTGGTAGTCTTAACTTCCAATTCCATTAAATCATTCTGTGTCTTCTGGTAGAAACATCCCTCCCTTTGGAACTAAGACCTCCAGGACAGGAAGGTCATGGGAATAGGAAGCAAGAATTTTGCTAGTGGATCACTAGGGATAATAACTAGTGATGCCACTCCTATTTCCATGCTTTGATTCCACAAATTTTGGCTATGGGAGAAACTGTGTTGCATATTAGATAATGTTCATCCTTCTATGGAGCCTTCTCCTATCCTGTAGGGTATTGCCACATTGCAGGCATGGCATTGGAGTCTCCAGAGGGCGTTGCACTGTTCTATCAAACAAGCTGCTTCTGGATGATGACAAACATGGTAAGATCCATGCGTTCCATGAACATGACCATGGCAGCACTTCCTTTGCTATGGAGTGAGTTCCTTGATCAGAAGCAATGCACTGTGGACCACCACCATGATGGTGAACAAGGCACTTTATAAGTCCATGAATGGAGACTTTGGCCCCAAGACTGAATTCAGTATCCACAGTGTCTATTCTGGCAAGCACAAGACACTGCTCCTTCCACGATGGAAGGGATCCAACAGAACCAATCTGCCACTAGGTTGGTCATTTGGTTGGTTTACATTGGCAATAGCTCTTGTTATTTAATGAGCTAATAAAAAGACATAGCTGTTACTCACATTTTAAAAGCTAAAATAAAAAAAATTGATAATTTTATTTCAATGTAATTGTGTTCAAAAGAGTAAGGTGTTGGTGAAATACTGGATGTGTCATGTCCGATTACCATGGTAGATTAATTTGGAATGGCATGATACCTTCTGCATTTTCTCTCTGGTTAGGTAATCTTTAGTATCTTCTAGGGTGCTGGTAACAATATTTTATTTTTATCTCCCCTTCACTCAGCTATTTCTCAAATACTTGCAAATGGGGTTATAAGAATTTTATGAAAATGTATACCTTCCTATTTCCACAACTTTAATT
Organism: Sylvilagus floridanus; assembly: GCA_949820135.1. NCBI lineage: Eukaryota > Metazoa > Chordata > Mammalia > Lagomorpha > Leporidae > Sylvilagus > Sylvilagus floridanus. The sequence goes on along the minus strand of OX463244.1, from coordinate 9,887,526 downwards.
GTCCTATTTTTTTTAAAAAAAGATTTATTTATTTTATTTGAAAGGCAGAGTTACAGAGAGGCATAAGGGGAGAGAGAGAGAGAGAGAGAGAGAGAGAGAGAGAGAGAGAGAGAGGTCGTCCATCTGCTGGTTCATTCCCCAAATGGCCACAGTGGCCGGAGCAGAACCAATCTGAAGCCAGGAGCCTGGAGCTTCTTCCAGGTCTCCCATATGAATTCAGGGGCCCAAGGAATTGGGCCATTTTCCATAGCAGAGAGCTGGATCAGAAGTGGAGCAACCGGGACTTGAACCAGCACCCATATGGGATGCCAGCACTGTAGGTGGTGGCTTTACTTGCCATGCCACAGCACCAACCCCTACTTGTCCTATTGAATCCAGAATATTGAGTATCACCGCAGATGCAGCATTCCAGTGATGAGCCTTACTATAATCTCAGAGTTTTAGTAATGAAAGAATGAGGGAGGGCTTCCACCACAGCTGGCCTCAGAAGATGTCTATTCATGTTTATTCATGTTCACAGATTCAATTATTGTTTTTTAGAACACATATTAAATATCAGGAATAATACCAGGTCAGTTAAGGCTTTACAGATGGATGAATCATGGTGACAATAGTAAAGGAACTTAATCAAACAGGAGAGTCAGGCATGGTTAAATGAAGTATGGGGCTGTGTCTAACACAGTGAAGATTGGTTTGTGGATGGAGGTATATTTGAACTTGGTCACAACGGACACGGCTTTGCAAAATAGGAAAGGACTAAGGGAAAGGACCTGTTACAAAAGGAGGGGTTAATGAAGGGGCAGTCACTCCACTCAGAGAGAGTGAAAAAAAGGTAGCGGAATGTGTGTTTTAGGGACCGCATCTAGGGTCTTTGGAACTGGAACAAATATTCTCTAGGTGAGAGAGAGAATAGGAGAAGGTATTGGTGAACAGGTAAGATGTTATGGAGATTTAACTTAAGATTTTTACACAGGTAATAGAAAGTCACTAATGACTTGTAAGCAGGAAAACAGCCTGGTCAGATACAGAAAGATGACTCAGAGGATGATACATTGAAAGAAGACCAGAATCCACAAGATGCCGCACTACCTGTCTGAATTTAGAGAAAAAGAGAAAGAAAAAAATCAACAGTGCCTTTCAAGTCTCTAGCTTGGGTGAGAGGTCTGGAAGAGGCATTCTTAGTGGGGGAAAGGTCAAGTTCAAGGCAGAAAGTAAAGGTCTAGAGCTCAAGACATTGAGTCTGGGAAAATAAATGTATGAGTCAGCCTCATGGATGTGCTAGTCAGAGCTATGGGAATGAATGAACTTTCCTAGGAGAGTGTCTAGACTTGAGATGTGAAGAGCTTTGAGGACAAAACCCAGGGGGAACACTAACGTGTATGCATGGAGCCAAGAAATATGAGTCAGTGAAGGAAACCCAAAGAGGAGGCTCAAGAAACAGCTTGTGAGGCCAGCGTGGGGAAGAGCAGTGGGTGGGGGAATTCTGAAACGGCTATGGAGGCTGGGGTCAGAGGTGAGTATCCTGGAGGTGAAGCCATGTGATGTCCATGAGGAGGGCATCTGGTGGGGGAGGGGGCTGTTGTGGGTGATCCCCATGAGGACAGCGTCTGGTAGGGAAGGGGGCTGTTGTGGGTGATCCCCATGAGGATGGCATCTGGTGGGGAAGGGGGCTGTTGTGGGTGATCTCCATGAGGAGGGCATCTGGTGGGGGGCTGTTGTGGGTGATCCCCATGAGAATGGCGTCTGGTGGGGGGCTGTTGTGGGTGATCCCCATGAGAATGGCGTCTGGTGGGGAAGGGGGCTGTTGTGGGTGATCCCCATGAGGATGGCATCTGGTGGGGAAGGGGGCTGTTGTGGGTGATCCCCATGAGGATGGCATCTGGTGGGGGAGGGGGCTGTTGTGGGTGATCCCCATGAGGACAGCGTCTGGTAGGGAAGGGGGCTGTTGTGGGTGATCTCCATGAGGATGGCATCTGGTGGGGAAGGGGGCTGTTGTGGGTGATCTCCATGAGGATGGCGTCTGGTGGGGAAGGGGGCTGTTGTGGGTGATCCCCATGAGGATGGCATCTGGTGGGGGAGGGGGCTGTTGTGGGTGATCCCCATGAGGATGGCGTCTGGTGGGGAAGGGGGCTGTTGTGGGTGATCCCCATGAGGATGGCATCTGGTGGGGAAGGGGGCTGTTGTGGGTGATCTCCATGAGGAGGGCATCTGGTGGGGGGCTGTTGTGGGTGATCCCCATGAGAATGGCGTCTGGTGGGGGGCTGTTGTGGGTGATCCCCATGAGAATGGCGTCTGGTGGGGAAGGGGGCTGTTGTGGGTGATCCCCATGAGGATGGCATCTGGTGGGGAAGGGGGCTGTTGTGGGTGATCCCCATGAGGACAGCGTCTGGTAGGGAAGGGGGCTGTTGTGGGTGATCCCCATGAGGATGGCGTCTGGTGGGGGGCTGTTGTGGGTGATCCCCATGAGGATGGCGTCTGGTGGGGAAGGGGGCTGTTGTGGGTGATCCCCATGAGGATGGCGTCTGGTGGGGAAGGGGGCTGTTGTGGGTGATCCCTATGAGGATGGCGTCTGGTGGGGAAGGGGGCTGTTGTGGGTGATCCCCATGAGGATGGCGTCTGGTGGGGGGCTGTTGTGGGTGATCTCCATGAGGATGGCATCTGGTGGGGAAGGGGGCTGTTGTGGGTGATCTCCATGAGGATGGCATCTGGTGGGGAAGGGGGCTGTTGTGGGTGATCCCCATGAGGATGGCATCTGGTGGGGAAGGGGGCTGTTGTGGGTGATCTCCATGAGGATGGCATCTGGTGGGGAAGGGGGCTGTTGTGGGTGATCCCCATGAGGATGGCATCTGGTGGGGAAGGGGGCTGTTGTGGGTGATCCCCATGAGAATGGCGTCTGGTGGGGAAGGGGGCTGTTGTAGGTGATCCCCATGAGGATGGCGTCTGGTGGGGGGCTGTTGTGGGTGATCCCCATGAGAATGGCGTCTGGTGGGGAAGGGGGCTGTTGTGGGTGATCCCCATGAGAATGGCGTCTGGTGGGGAAGGGGGCTGTTGTGGGTGATCCCCATGAGAATGGCGTCTGGTGGGGGAGGGGGCTGTTGTGGGTGATCCCCATGAGGATGGCATCTGGTGGGGGGCTGTTGTGGGTGATCCCCATGAGGATGGCATCTGGTGGGGAAGGGGGCTGTTGTGGGTGATCCCCATGAGGATGGCATCTGGTGGGGGAGGGGGCTGTTGTGGGTGATCCCCATGAGGATGGCATCTGGTGGGGGGCTGTTGTGGGTGATCCCCATGAGGACGGCGTCTGGTGGGGAAGGGGGCTGTTGTGGGTGATCCCCATGAGAATGGCGTCTGGTGGGGAAGGGGGCTGTTGTGGGTGATCCCCATGAGGATGGCGTCTGGTGGGGAAGGGGGCTGTTGTGGGTGATCCCCATGAGGATGGCGTCTGGTGGGGAAGGGGGCTGTTGTGGGTGATCCCCATGAGGATGGCGTCTGGTGGGGAAGGGGGCTGTTGTGGGTGATCCCCATGAGAATGGCGTCTGGTGGGGGGCTGTTGTGGGTGATCCCCATGAGGACGGCGTCTGGTGGGGGGCTGTTGTGGGTGATCCCTATGAGGATGGCGTCTGGTGGGGAAGGGGGCTGTTGTGGGTGATCTCCATGAGGATGGCGTCTGGTGGGGGGCTGCTGTGGGAAATGAGATGAGATGGCGCTGAAAAGATTTCATGTTTCAAAGCCAGGGAGAATAGCATCTATGAGAAGATATTTAAAGGGGACTCTGCCCTACTGGGAGGGGTCCACAGGTGAGCAGATCTGTCACCGATTCTCAGACCAGTGGTCAGATGACATCTGCATGGCCCCCAGAGCTGCCGCCCTGTCGCATGTAAGTGTGCTTTCTGGTGCCAGCTGTGCTCCTTGTGGCTGTGGTATATTCAAGGTCAGAGAGGGCTCATGTACAAGTCTCATTTGTGGACCAATCCGTGCCCTTGGCTTCTTCACCACTGGGCTCTCAGCCACCTAAGAAACCATCTTCTTCCAAAGCCATCTCCACGAGGAGCTGCTTTTAAGCAGTACCGCTCCTAACTGTACAACTCTGGAGTTGACGCTGGGCAGCACAGAAGGGCCGATCAGCACCACGGTGAGAAATCCAGATCCCCAGGAAGCGGTGCAGCTCTCCCTGGTCCTGTTCCCTCCTTTATTCCGAACTCCTGCTGGTCCCTGCTGTCTACACTGACCACCAGCCAGAGTGTTCTCTCTGAAACACACATTCTATTAAGGCATCCACTTGCTTAAAGCTCTCCCATGGTTTTCTTTTTTCTTTCTTTCTTTCTTTTTTCTTTCTTTCTTTTTTTTTTTTTTTTTTTTGACAGGCAGAGTGGACAGTGAGAGAGAGAGAGACAGAGAGAAAGGTCTTCCTTTGCCGTTGGTTCACCCTCCAATGGCTGCTGCGGCGGGTGCACTGCGGCCGGCACACCGCGCTGATCCGATGGCAGGAGCCAGGTGCTTCTCCTGGTCCCCCATGGGGTGCAGGGCCCAAACACTTGGGCCATCCTCCACTGCACTCCCGGGCCACAGCAGAGAGCTGGCCTGGGAGAGGGGCAAACAGGACAGAATCCAGTGCCCCGACCGGGACTAGAACCTGGTGTGCTGGCGCCACAAGGCAGAGGATTAGCCTAGTGAGCCTCGGCACCGACCTCCATGGTTTTCCATCATGCTTAGAATAAAACTGGAGTGCCGAGGCCATGTTGTACAGTGTAGCAAGGGTTCTCATCTGGAGTTGATTTTACAGCTGCCTCCTCCCAGAACATTCAGCAATGTAAGATACTTTTGATAGCCACCATTGTTGGGGAGGGGTTGTTAACGTCTTGTGGGTAGAAGCCAGGGACACTGCTAAAAATCCTAGAAAATATAGGACCCCTCAGCCACCACAATGGCAAAGAAATATTTAGTCCCCAGTGTCAACAGCACCACAGCTGAGGGACCCTGCCTACAAGGTCTTCCTGCCCACCCCACCCATCCTCTTTAGACATCCCTCCTGGGAGGCTCTTCTCTTGGCCAATCTTGATTTCATCAGGCACACTGTTGCTTCCTGTCCACGTCTCGATCACTTCACCAGGCTCCTCTCACCATGTGTGCTCCAGATGAAACACCACGCCCGTGGCTTTATCTCACCCTGCTGCCTAACACAGATCCTCCTATCCCACCCCCTCCCTTTTCTTGATAGCACTTCGGATCCTCTGAAATTATGTTACTCAATGGCATCTTTTTGTCTTTAGTATCTGTCTTCCTTGCTAGGAGGAGAGGACCAGGAGGAAATTGGCTTTGTCCTGTCTGCTGCTGTGTACTCCATCCCCAGCGCAAGTCCCAGTACATGGCTTGTACTTTATGAACAGCTGCTGGATAAGTCAAAGGAGAGGATGCCTGCTCTGGGGACTTGGCTACCTCGAATGCTGTTCCTGGGGTACACCAACAGGGGAACCCCTCACTCTCCCAATTCTTACCCAACTGCCCCTCGATTCAATCATCAAGCTCTCTGGCTTCACCTGTGCCCAACACTCACCAAGCACACCTAGAGACCCACCACGGGAGGCCATCAAATCTGATGGCTTAGAACCTGTGGAGGCAAATGCCAGGCATTTGGAGAAATAAGATTCATCTCATTCTCCTTCACTCTGGATTTTAGGCTTTGACAATAATAGCTTGGGTAGCGGGACCAACAGCCCCAAATACTAGATGCAAGTACATCTTACATGGACTTGACTACGTAGGCACTTGACTACACACACATGGTCACAGAAATGCCATCCTATGTAGCTTATGTGGTTCTTTCTCATGGCCAACCAGAATGTTGGTCAATTTATTTCTATTAGAACAAAAAAAAACTGCAACTAAAATTAAAGCAAGTCTTTGCAGATTAAATTGGAGAAAGGGTGACGAGCCAGAAATTCTTCAAAATGTTCTGGGATAATTTAGTGTTCTCAAACTGAGAAAGTTTCTGGTTTGATTAATTCATTTATGTGGAAACATAACCTTGTATGGTTCCCTCTGTAAAATAATTTTAGAATTCACCCATCTTCAAGACTTCTGATTTCCTGTCAGGCTGTTTACTTTCTGCTTTTGTATTTCTTTATTTTTTTTCCTGTTTCCATCCTCACCCCCACCCCTCAAGACAGTTCTCCTTAGGGAAAAAATAAAAACAGCTTTTCCTGGAAGAGTTCATACTGAGTCTCATTTACCTTTTGCATAACAAAAGTCCAGACTATAATTCTGAATGGCTGTTTTGTGTAGTTGAACCAGGTGTCCTGAACATTAGAAGTCAGAGAAATGCCAATTTGCAGTTTCAAAACACTTTGTTTCAATTGCTGCCAAAGCTTGGGGCAAAATGCTATCATCTACTTCCAGTCCTAGCTTTTCAGTTGGCTCAGCCTATTTCTTTAAAATGTATTAACATGCTCAAGTGACAGTATCACTTATTAACCGTATTGATTGGGAAGAATTTTATTAACTACAAGACATATTCATTATTTGGAATTAGTACTAGTTACTTGTTGGCAATAAAACATCAGAGGCCAGAGAGAGAAAACACTGATTCATAAATAAATAGCAAACATGTTAGTTAAAATGCATCAGTGACATATGTTTGTGGATTAAATAATTAGAAAGTACATCCCTGCTGTTTGAAGTAGACTGCTGACAACGCCTAATAAAAACAAATTTTCAACTGAGAGCATAAGAGAGGCGTTCTACCATGGTAGGAGTCATGTTGCATCTGGTTGATCTGCTCCTTGATTCTTACAGAAAGACTGCTTTGGCAAAGAAGAATGTGAAGGAAAAGGCTGTGTGGACTGCTAGCTACCCGAGACACAAATGGTCCTTAGATACATGCATAAGACTCATTCATTCAACTCATGTTTTCTGAGGACTTACTATGGGTTCGGTATTATGCAAGATGCGGGGTTTGCCAAGTAAACTTGAGTGTTTATGTTACCTTAATGTGAAGCACCTGAGCTGGGATTTTCCCATAATTTTTAATCAACATCTGGATAAGCTCATACATCATGGATCTTTTTTTTCTCTCCAAAGAAATAGGACTTGTAGTCAAGTATAAGCAGTCATATTCCAACATTTGATAAGCTGAGATAGGCAAATCATTTCATTTACATGAGCTTCTTGGTCCTTCTTTTTAAAATACACTGGCCTCATTGGGTTGAAGTCATAAGAGAGTGTGTGACCATCACTGATGGGAATGTCCAATGACATAGATAAAATGAAAATAATTTGGAGGTTCCTCAAAAACTTATGATTAATATGTGACTTAGCAATTTCCACTACTATGAATATACCAGAAATAATTGAAAAAAGGTCATCAAATACATGTAAATAAATGTTGATAGCAGCATGATTCAGTAACTAAATGTTGGAATGATCCTGCTGCCCTTCGACAGATGAACAGATACACATAATATAGAAATACAGATCATGTTGTATCACTCAGTTTGAAAAGGAATGATTTCTGATACAAGCAACAACATGCATATGCCTCCAATACATTACACTAACTGAATAAAGCAAAGCAAAAGGCCACCTATTGTATTATTCGACTTATATGGATACCAAGATAACAAATACATAGAAAAAGGAAGCAGACTGGTGGATGCCAGAGACAAGGGGAAGGACAGAGGGGGATGTATTTGCCAGTGTCCCATTACTCCAATACCTAAGACAAACTGCTTATGAAGATAGGAACTTTAGTTCCGCTCATGGTTTTGGAGGTTCTCAGTCCAATAAGGGGATCCACACTTGTTCCATCCCTTGTGATGGTGTCCTTGTAGGCAGAGTCCCAGGGAGGCACAGAGCATCACACAGACAACAAGAAGGAGCACACAGGCTGTTTCTCATTATAAAGCTGCCAGGATTCCAACAGGAGGGCTCCACCCCAATGACTTGCTTCAGTTTAACCCCTTCTCAAAGGCTCCACCTGTAAACCCCATAACTGGAACAAGTTTTCACCTTCTTAGTGCCATTCACATGAAATTTTATGGACCAAGTCTTTAGCACATGGATCTTTGGAGGACTCTGAAAACAATGCCAGTTATAGCCTGGAGTAATTTTAATGGGCATAGGGTAAAGAACACGTTTTGGAAGTAGATAGTGATGGTTGCACAACATTGTTTATATACTGAATGCTACTGAAATGTTCACTTTGATATTTATTTATTTTATGTATTTGAGAAGCAGAGTGGGGGAGGGAAGGAAGGGAAGGGAAGAGCAGGAAGGGAAGGAGAGGCAAGGAGGGAAGGGAGGGGAGGGGAGGGGAGGGGAGGGGATGGAAAGGAGGAGAGGGAAGGCGAGGGGAGGGGAGGGAGGGGAGGATAGGGAAGGCGAGGGGAGGGAAGGGAAGGGAGGGAAGAGGAGGGGAGGGGAGGGGAGGGGAGGAGATGGAAGGGGAGGGAAGGGAAGGAGATGGGAGGGGAAGGAAGGGAGGGAAGTGAGGGGAGGGGAGGGAAGGGAAGGGGAGGGGAGGGAAGGAGATGGGAGGGGAGGGAAGGGAAGGAGATGGGAGGGGAGGGGAGGGGAGGGAAGGAGATGGGAGGGGAGGGGCGGGAAGGGAAGGAGATGGGAGGGGAGGGGAGGGAAGGGAAGGAGATGGAGGGGAAGGGAGGGGAGGGAAGGGAAGGAGATGGGAGGGGAGGGGAGGGGAGGAGATGGGAGGGGAGGGGAGGGAAGGGAAGTGAGGGGAGGGGAGGGAAGGGAAGGGGAGGGGAGGGAAGGAGATGGGAGGGGAGGGAAGGGAAGGAGATGGGAGGGGAAGGAAGGGAGGGAAGTGAGGGGAGGGGAGGGAAGGGAAGGGGAGGGGAGGGAAGGAGATGGGAGGGGAGGGAAGGGAAGGGAAGGAGATGGGAGGGGAGGGGAGGGAAGGAGATGGGAGGGGAGGGAAGGGAAGGGAAGGAGATGGGAGGGGAGGGGAGGGAAGGGAAGGAGATGGGAGGGGAGGGGAGGGAAGGGAAGGAGATGGAGGGGAAGGGAGGGGAGGGAAGGGAGGGGAAGAAAGGCAAGGAGGGAGGGGAGGGGCGGGGAGGGGAGTGAGAGAGCTAGTAAGCCCTCATCTGCTGTCTAATTGCCCAAATACTGGCAATGGCTGGGGCTGGGCCACCCATCAGGTCTCCCCTGTGGGTGGCAGAGCCCAGTTGTTTGAGAAATCATTGCTGCCTCCTAGAGTGTGCGTTAGTAGGAACCTGAAGTCAGCAGCCAGAGTTGGGAGTTGAACCCAGGCACTCCCATGCGTGTGAGATGTGGTTCTCTTTACCAGCATCTTAAAACTGGGCTAATAGAACTACTTAACTGCTGCCTCTGAAATACTCACTTTTAGAATAGTAAATTTTATTTTTGTGAATTCCATCTCAATTGAAAAATCATGAGATAGCATATATGAAAATAGCCTATTTTTAAGACTCATTTAGAGCCACACAGATGACTGAAAGCTGTGTGGGTAAAAGATTATGTAGACAGAGCAGAGTATTGTGAAACGTCTAGTGACACTTTATATTGATTTGTTCATTTTTACTTGTAATTGACAACTAAAAATTGCATATGTTTATGGTACACAGCATGATGATTGCTATATGCATATGCTGCAGAGTGACTAAATGAAACTAATATTACTTTACTTATATTTTGTGGTGAGAATACTTCAAATCTATTGTCTAGGCAGTTTTCAAGGATCCAGTATATTGTTATTACATTGTCATGAAGTGTACAATGCGACTCCAGGACTGACTCCTCCCACCTAACTGAAATTTCATATCCTGTCACCAACATCCCTGTTGCCCTACTCTTAGTCTCTGGTAACCACCATTCTATCCTTATTTCTTTGCCTTTGACTTTTTAGCTTTCAAATATAAGTGACATCACATGGTATTTGACTTTCCATGCCTGGCTTATTTCACTTACAATCATGCCCTTAGGATCATCCACGCTGTGGCAACTGGCAGGATTTTATGTCTTTATTTAGCTGACTAGTATTCCATTATGTGCATGTACCATAGTTTCTCTACCCATTCATCCATTGATGGGCACTTAGATTGACTCTATGTCTTATTTCAAATAATGTTACATTATATGGGACAGTGCAGATATATTTTCGAGATGCTGAGTCATACCACAAACATATCACATTGAGGTAATGACTTTTTTTAATTTACAAAGATCTATTCATTTCTTTGAAAGGCAGAGTTACAGAATGGAGAAGACAGTGAGAGCAACAGCAAGTGACAGAGAGGATGGGAGATCTTTCATTCACTGGTTCACTCTCCAAATGGCTGGAAGGGCTTAAGGCAGGAGTCTGGACCTCCATCCTGGACTCTAACACAGGTGGCAGGAGCCAAAGCGGTTGAGCCATTTCCTGCTGTTTTCCCAGGCACAATAGCAGGGAGCTGGATTGGAAGTGGAGCAGCTGGGATTCAACCTAGCACTCATATGGGATGTTGGCATTAGAGGTGGCAGCTTAACCTGCTGTACCACAACACTTGCCCCTAGGACTCTCTTAAAAGGAAAACCTTCCTCTGAAGAGTTTCCCCTCTCAAACTTTGCTTCATGGCTCACTGGCTAGAATCAGGTCACATGCCCACTCCCAAACCAGTCATGGCAAGAGGAGGAGGATTAGACTAATCAGGTTCCCTTAGAGCTGAAGGGTTAGGTTAGCTGCACCTGAGACGATGTGTGTGTGTGTGTGTGTGTATGTGTGTGTCTCTGTGTGTGTTTGCATGTCTGTATAGATATCGTATTGGAAGAGATCCAAGATTCTGTTAGGATAAAGAAGAGACACAAGTTGGCCACTTAGGCAACCTTTGGCACCCCAGTAGATGAGCTTGCATTGTGGCCAATATGGATGAACCCACACCTGTGGCTGAGTGTGTGTACTTTACAGATGGCACATCTTAATCACCTTTTTTCCACAGAAATCAGAAATACTCCACAAATTGAAAGTCATAAAGCTGCTATAAAATGTTGTCCAGGATGTGTATACAATCTGGTGGCATCTCGCATTCAGAGAGTACATTGCAGAGGAGACTGGAGAATGGGTGACTTGGAGAGGCAGCAGGGGGTGAGCAGGGCAGGTCCTCAGAGACAAAGACCCCAATGTGAGTCTTGACTTAGAACTCCCGCTCTACAGGTGACCCTGCAGAGTCGGGGCTTACTCTGCATACAGTGATGTGTCCCTCAGCTTCATTTGCCTCACCAGAGATATGGCAGGAATTATATTCCAGAATGGGAAACAGTTTTCATCATTGTGGTAGCTGTAGGGAGCATTGGTGAAGTTCCCTTGATGGTCACCTCAACCACACATGACCTACACAGGGACTCTTGCTTTCTAATAAATATTATTGTATAACATATGCTAATATATTGAAGGGTTTGAAACTACTCCAGCCTATTGAGGAATGAAAGAATGGAGAAGCAAGTTGATCAATGAATCATTACAATGACCAAATGCCTTCACAATCAATTTGGAAGCATGGGTCCTGACTGTCCAGTGAGCTCCTCAGAGTCACCCCAAGAAAACAAACAACCCTGGCTTCAATCCTAGGCCCCATTAGCAATCTCCAATCCTTGCACTCTAGAGCTGGTTCAAGACCACTCTTAAGGGTCTTCATTGTTTGGTTCCTTAATTCCCACTGCAAAATCAAGGACATTTGTTAAAACTGGGAATTTCAAGGTGATGAAAGAGCATTAAACCTAGTATGAGGCACTTATAAACACTGTCAAGATCACACACGCATGAAGCCAGCCCTGTGCTTCTCACCTATGATTGACAAACCTCATTCCTTTAGTGCAACACACAAGGCCCCTCTACCTGGGCTCCAGGACGAGTGAACATCTCACAATTTGCATAATGTTTCCCCACTTGGGGACCTTGCATGTTAAATCATCATGGCTAGGACTGTGCATCTTTTCTATATGATCATGATCCATATCCCACCCAGCTCCTTCCAACCTTTAATCTGTCCCCAAGTCCCACCTCCCCACTTCCCTTAGGTAGAATCTGGCTCCTCAGGATTCCCAATTAGTATTTGTCTTATGGTACTCAAACCACACGTTTAAAAATATTTATGTACTTATTTATTTGAAAGGCAGAGTATGAGAAGAAGAGATACAGGGGTAGAAGGAGAAAGAGAGAGAGAGAGAGAGAGAGAGAGAGAGCGCCCATCTGCTGGTTCATTCTCTAAATGGCTTCAAAGGCTGAGGCTAGGCCAGGCCAAAGCCAGGAGCCTGGAACTCAATCTGGGTGTCCCACATAGGTGTTAGAGGCCCAAGTACTTTCTGCTGCTTTCCCAAGCACATTAGCAGGGAGCTGGATTGGAAGCAGAGGAGCCAGCACTTAAACTGGCACTCAGATATGGGATGCCAGCCTCACTGGTGGCAGTAGCTTAGTCCATGGCTCCACAACTCTGGCCTCTTTAACTACATTTTGAAAAATTCTGGTCTCTTCCTACAATATGGTGAGATCCTTGAGTCCAGAGACTGTTTTACATCCTTCTGTGCCCCTAGATTCCAGGGTCTGGAATACAGGTAGTTGCTAGGTGAACACAAGGGCAGCTGCTTGTCTGCATTGCAGCCACCCCGAGACCTGAGCACATTCACACTCACCCCGGCTGGGACCTCTGGGTCTACTGATCAAGTGTTCAGGTTTTAGCTTTGATCCCTCACCCTTCCCTGGTTGATGTATGGTTAATCTTTCTGGGACTCCAAACACCTGATTTGTCTCCCTTTCCCTTGATTTTTAGCTGTAGGGGGCTGGGACTGGATCACAGACCTCAACTCCAGACATGCACATGCTCATTGTAAGGTGACTTAGCTTGAGTTTCTCTAAAAGCAGACAACAAAACAAGGGATTTGGGCCAAGAGGTGGGCATCTGGACTAGAAGTTAAGATGTTGGCTAGGACACCTGCCTGCCATATTGATGTGCTGGGCTTGATCCCCACCACTGGCTTCTCATTCCAGCTCCCTACTGATGCAGACCCTGGGAATCAGCAGGGCTCGCTCAAGTAGTTGAGTCCTTGCCACCTATTTGAGAGACCTGGATTGAGCTTCTGGTCCCTGGCTTCCGCTTCCTCTCAATCATTGCAGCCATTTGGGGAGTGAATCAGTGGATGGAAAGTCACTGTCAACTTATGTCTCTCTCTGTCTCTCTGACTCTCAAAAAATTAAAAAAGTACTATTCATTTGGGATTTCAGGAAGCACGGTGATGGAGTAGGGATGTCAGAAAGTAGATGATGGAAAGCTAAGTGGAGATACCTCAATCACTAGTTTTCATCATTGGCAAATAGGACTCGTGCCAGCTGGAGGCCCTCTGAAAGTTCTAATAAACATAGTTCTATGCACTTCTAAAAGGGGTGAATAGGTTGGGATATTTCTTTATGATTGTTGCCACTCATTGATTGCTGGTCACTCTGTGAACCTTCTAGTACTTCCAGTCAGTTCTACACAGGAGCACATGTCTGTGGTCAGAGGATGCCCTTAACTAGGGGATGCAGAGGCTACATAGAGCCCTCAAGATGGGCTGCAGGCACCCACGCCCTACACAATGTTCCTAAGTAGATGAATACCTAACCAGGAGTTGTACACCTTGTCTAACTAGGTTTTTTTTTTTTTAAATAGAAATTCCCCCAAACAACAGTCCATTGTAATTTTTCACTTCACTTGCTCACTTTAAAGAGAAAAGAGAGCCCAGCTCTTACAGCTGGTAGACAGACTCTCACCAAAGTCACATGCACATATGACCACGAGAGAAAAGCTACTGTGGCTTACAAAAACCAATGGGTAATTCTGGCCAAGTGGAATATTAATTGGAAGCCCTTTTAGGTCAAGACTGAGTATCATGGGAAGTATGTGGTAAACTGGGAGAAAATCCACAGGAGAGTCTTTGTAAGGCTGAAATAATTAAAGCCTTCAAAAATAGAACACAGGGACAAAGCTAAAAGGAATTTGGCAATTTCGCCTGCAGAAATGCAGTCTGAGGTGTGGCTTTGCTCTTCCCCCGGCAGTTGAAAGGTGGCCAAAGACACTCCTATTCTTGCTTGGGAGAGAGTGATGGGAAGAAGACTTATACTGAAGGGAGGAATTGGGTGGAATCATTTGAAGAATGTTCCAGAGTTAGCCTACATGGCACAGACATGCCAGGAAGTTCACTGGCAGTAAAGACAATTGATTTTTGTTTTTAAACGTACACTGCCCTGTTTGATCCTCCCAATACTCCACTGGGGGACAGGGTAAGCTCCATTGTACAAACTGCAAAGTATAGAAATATGCACTATTCACCTAAAAAATGCTCCATTGTCACTAGGTCAGCAATTCTCAAAATCAGTAGAGCTGACATTCGGGGTCAGATAATTCTCTCCAGGGAGGCACCGCCATGTTCCTTGTAGGATGTTTCTCAGTATCTAGACATTTACCCCTCAACTGCTGTTACATTCCCTGAGTGTTACACCTCAAAATGTCTCCAGTCATTGCCAAATGCTCCCTGGGAGGCAATATCATCCCTAAATGGGCAAGATTCCACCCACTTCAGTTTAAGCCCTTACACTTCATTTGTTTAATCTTCTGAAGAGATGAGAAGTATTGCTCATTTTTGAAATATTTGAGTAAGATGAAAACACACAGCTACTGACACCCAAGGGGTAAATGAAGCCTCCATTCCCCCCTCAGTGGAGTGGTGGCTGTCATGTGATGTGTCCAGAGGCAGAAGTCACAGGAACCTTAAGTATACCCAGCATTGTCAGAGGCAAAAAATTCACAGACCAGAGGAAGTCTGAAACTAAGATATTAAGGATGAGTGTAGCTTACCAACTAGATGGTGTCACTTATAATGTCCTATTACACCATTTATTCTGCTTCAAGGTCATCAGAATATGGACCATGAGCCAAATCAAGCTCACTATCTATTTTTATAAAGTTTAATGGGATAACAGTCACAGCCATTTGCTGTGTATCATCTATGGCTACTTTTGTGCTACAACCACAGAGCTGATTACTTGCTACAGATTCCATATGGCCTACAACACTGGAGGACAACCCGGTCCCCAGCAGTAAACAGTGCTGACCCCTGTTTATATTCTGGAGCTGAGAAGGACAGGGACCCTTCTTACACATTTGTTCTACAGCATTGGTGTCACTTTTCATGGATTTAGGTAAGGTCATTCCCCATGTACCAAGCACTAGGTTTACATGTGCCACCCAATTTCTTCTGTACAATGATGGAAAAATATATATTGTTGTCCCTCCCTGGGTCAGCAAGACAACCAACAGAGGAAATAGTGGACTTGTCAAAATCACAGAGTAGGTAGATGAACGCAGTGTTCAAAGTCTCATTTTCTTGACTTCAGTGTCATTAAAACTCCATGAACACCAGTTCCTTCGCCCAACAAAAACAAGTCAAGTTACCCAATTTTCTTCATGGGCTTTCCTTTGGGTTCGGGGTGAATACTTCGAGGCACAAGATGATGGGTAGATGTCAGTTATTCCAGCAGCATAACTAAGTACTAGGTGAGTGCTCTCCTCTGTGTTCCATGAATAGTGGTTAGAGCTACTTGTAATGAACACACAAGGCCAAGTAGACTCCTTGGACACCATTTGTAACCTACATCAGTAGAAGCTTCCTTCTCTACCACACAGCAACTCCAGGGAAACAAACACAGCTCAAGCTTAGCATTAAAACAAACATGAGAGCAGAGACGTGAAGATATTCACTCCACGAAGGGCTTACAAGTCCTGGAGACCTCATTAACGGCTTCCCCTAAGTAAACTCAGGATGGGGCTACCTGGGTGGTGGAGGAAGGCATCATACCCCAAACATCTGATGTTCCTTCTCTGCCCAGCTTGGGTAGGGGAGCTGGAGGAAATTGGACAGGTAGTTCTCAAACAGAATAGATAATAGGATCACGGGGCCCCCGTCTTCATGTCTCTTCTTTCTTGAGTGTCCAGGAAAGTGGTCTACACATCTATCACTGGACATGTGTGTAGAAAACTGCAAGGCATTGTATCATTCATGTGGAGCTTACAAATACGGAGCGTGATACACAAAGCATTTCAGATTTGTCATCTTGTTTGAGTCTTACAGCCACTCTTTTTGGTAGGTGCTGGTATCAGGCCCATTTCACAGATGAGGAAGGTGAGGGTTGGGAAGCTTAAGAAACTTGCCAAGAATCATGTAAATACGATCGGGAAGCAGATCTTTCAGACTCTCAGTCACTCCACAGTTGAATCCCTCTGTGAGAGGTGGGGGATCCCAGTTGGGGGCATTTCCTGCCCCAGGAGCATTTGAGCTTCCTTTGAGGCAACCTCGATCTGCTTGTGTCTGGCTTTCAAGTCTTTGCCCTTTCCATGGTTGTTCAGATGGGCTATGGGTGTAGCGAATGCCCACATCTGGACATATGCAACCAATCAATGTAGTAGAAAGAAAGGAATGGTTAGGCCCCCCAAGAGTGTAGCACATGCAAGGTATGTGAGCAGCAGAGGGGTGGACGTGTGAAATCTGAGGCAGCAGTTGAGCCCATGGGGAGTCTGTGCTTCCTCCACCACAGTGGAGAGCTGCTGCAGTGTAGCAGGAAGGGTGCCCCTCCCCAGGCTCATGCTCTCTGACCAGGGTTCCCCAGAGTCAAGTCCCCAAGCGGCTGGCCAGAGAGTCTGTTCTCAGTGGGAGCTTGCACCAGGGCAGCATGGGAAGTGGGTTCTCCAGTGTCACTCTCAGGGGAGCAGTGACAATTCTGCACATACTTACTGGAAACCCCATACTCATGGCCTTTGGGCTGGGTTAAATCGTGTCCCTGCAAAAGCTAGTCAGAGTCCAAATCCCCAGCACCTGTGACCTTGTTTGTCAATAAGGTTGTTACGGACTGATTGTGTCTCATGTTGACATCTTAACTCCCTATGTGACTGTATCTGGAGATAGGGATCTTCAGGAGGCGGTAATTAAAGTTGAATGAGGTCTTTAGGGTAGGGCTCTAACCTGATAAGCCTGTGGCCTTATCAGAGAGGAGGTGTATGCTCTGCTCCCTTGCTTGCTCACTCTCTCTCTCTTTTTCTCCCTCTCTCTCTCTCCCTCTCTTTTCTTCTCTCCCTGTCCCTCTCTCCCCCTCTCTCTTCCTACCTCCATTATATAAGAACACAGCAAGAAGGCAGCCATGTGCAAACCAAGGAGGAAGCTCTCTCTAGGAGCTGAATCGCCAGGCCTTGGTCTTGAACTTCTAGTCTCCAGAGCTGTGAGACCTAAATTTCTGTTGTTTAAGCCACCCAGGCTATGGTATTTGGTCGTGGCAACCAGAAAAGACTAAGACCAAGTTATTAGAATGAGGTCTTTTGGCTGGGCCCCAAACCAAAAGAAGAGCTGCAGAGACAGACACACCCAAAGGGAAGACTAAGCAAGAGACAGTGAGGATGGCCATATGAAGAAAATTGTGGTGCAGCCACAAGCCCAAAATGCCTGGGCTGTTAGGATCTGGGAGAGACAAGGGAGGCTCTACCCCTGGAGGTTTCAGAGAGGCCAGCACTACTAACACGTTCATTCTGAACTTCTAGTCTCCAGAGCTGTGACTGAATGGATTTCTGTGGCTTTAGGCCACTGAGTATGTGGACACTTGTTACAACAGCCCTAAGAAATCAACGTATCTATGCAATCACGGAAAGCCCACAAGGATGTTGATGTTTGAAAAGATATCACCACTATGGTACTCTTGATGATACTCCATGGATTTTTCTAGTAGTTCGGTTCTTGGAGAATTATTGGTAAGTAAGACTATGAAATGTGTTTGGCTGTATCATTTGAGAACTCTTGCTATGAGAATTTTTGAAAAAAATTATTTATTCATTTGAAAGCAGAGTTACAGAGAGGGAGAGACAGAGAAGGGAACACACAGACACACACACACACACACACACACACACACCAGAGAGAGAGAGAGAGAGAGAGAGAGGCCGGCATCATGGTGTAGCCGGTAAAGCTGTCGCCTGCTGTGCTGGCATCTTTTATAGGTGCTGGTTCGAGTCCCAGCTGCTCCACTTCTGATCCAGCTCTCTGCTCTGGCCTAGGAAAGCAGTAGAAGATGGCCCAAGTGCTAGGGCCCCTGCACCCATGTGGGAGATCCAGAAGAAGCTCCTGGCTCACAGCTTCTGATCACATAGCTCCGGCTGTTGTGGCCATCTGGGGAGTGAACCAGTGGATGGAAGACCCCCCCCCCCCCCTGTGCCTCTCTGTAACTCTGTCTTTCAAATAAATAAATAAATAAATCTTTTTTAAAAAAGTGAGGGGGGTGTCTTCCATTCACTCCTCAAATAGATGCCATAGCCAGGCCTGGGCCAGACCAAACCCAGGTGTCAGGAGGTTCATCTGAGTCTTCCATGTGGGTGACAGGGCTTAAGCACTTCTGCTGCTTTCTCAGGTGCATTTGCAGGGAGGTAGATCAGAAGTGGAGCATCCAGGATTCAAACCTGCACTTATATGAGTTGCCAGTGTTGCAGGCTGTGGCTTAACCCACTGTACAACGCTGGTGCCATTTTAGGAAATTCTTAGGCCTCACCCTTCTCTCCCCGTTGAGTCACATCAGGAGTTGTCTGGGACTCTGCTGCTCAGACCCATGACCTCCATGAACCACATGTAGAATAAGCTCTGCTAGCTAGAATTGGCCATGAGAACTTTCTAGAATGCCACACTTAAAAATTAATATTCATCTCTACTGCAATTGCAAGGCAATATTGCTCTTGAGTTGGCATGCAGTCATGATGACTATAAAGATATGAAATAGGGTGTTGCTCTACTGGCACTCAAAGAGAACTCAGGTCTCAGAATTGTATGCCTCCATTGGGAGCCTGCCACTGCAAACCCTGGCCCACCCAGCATCAAATTAAACCATGAGTGGCTGTATGGAATGTCACCTCCAGGGCCAGATTACAATGGAGAATCAGATGCCAAGCTCCAACTGGGGCTGCTGGGGAACACCTAACCTCAAGAGTGATTCCTCCCTCCTTGTTGAGCTGAAGGCTCCATTGCACGAGGAGGTAGGAATGAACAGGGATTCTGTAAGGGCAGAAGATGCAGGGGCTCTGGGCCTGGTAACTTAGGTTCTTAGCACACAACAGAACAACTCTCACAGAGAAGTACACTTTCCTCTGGTGGTAGCAGTGAGATCCTCAGGAGAGGGGATCGGGGGACTGACAGGAGCAAGATGGACAGGCTACCCAAGTGGGCAGATTGTTTGCAGATGATCTTAAATGCATGTTGTTTTAGTTTCCTATTGCTGCCATGACAAATGATGATCAGCTTGGTAATTTGGCTTGAAACAGTACCCTTTTATTATCCTAGCATTCTGGAACCCAGAATTTGAAATAAGCCTTATGGGTCTAAAGTCAAGGTGTCAGCAGACTTGTGTTCTTTTTGGGGCACTAGTGAAAAAAATCCAGTTCCTTACCTTTTTCAGCTTCTAAAGGCTGTGGGCATTCCCTGACCTGTGGTTCCACCTCATTCTCACCTGTTTCCACTGTCATATCTACAAAGTCCATTTTGCCATATCAGGTCACGTATTCACAGGTTCTAGGGATGAGGATGTAGACATTTACGGGAGAGGGCAATTTTGGTGTCTATCTCATCCAGGCAGGAGCTTGCAAAGCGAGGTGTCAGCTGATGGAGCCACTGCCCCAGGAGCTGTCAATCTAAGCATCTGCTTTTAGGCTGCAGCCTCTGCTGTGTCCACCTCTTTCATACCAACACTTGCACTTTGACCCTAAAGTCTCCTAAATCATGGAGAAAAAAGCAAATCCGTGGGAGTTGCATTTGACTTTAGGGCATAGGATTTTTTTTGTACAAATTACCTGTTATTTGATCTGTAAAATGGGAACAGCAACCTCTTCATGGCAATGTCAACAAGGAGCTGGCTTAGCCTACAGCCTTCCAAGCTAAGAGCGTAACAGGTGTCCTCTTCCTTCCCCCTTCTTCCTTTCATGAAGACTTCTCCTCTGACATCATCAGTTTCTGAGAATGTTTTGGCCAGGTCCCATTTCTGGCCTCTGTTCTTTTGTCTTAATGGCCCCCCTGCTCTGGACAGTGTAATTTGCTCTTTGACTTTAATAATCTTCTCTCAACAGTGATGACTCCTACGTTCATGTCTTCAACTCTTCCAAAGCTCCGAATTTTTGTTCCAATTTCCTGAAAAGCATCTTCATGGTGTCCCTGTAGCAAAGTCAACTCAAACACAAGTTGCCCTCCACCTGCCTCCCCACTGTGCGCTGGCTCCGCGAGTTCTGGCTCTGGTTGGCTTCTCGTCCTTTCCTTGCAGCTCTGCCTCCCAAAAGACTTGGAGCACACCTTTCTTCCCACCTCGCCCTTTCAAACCTTGAGATTGCCAGTCCTTGGGTGTTTCCCTACTCCTTATTAGTGTCCCAGGCATCTCCAAAATGTTACTTTAAGAAAGTTGTCCCTAATTTCCACAGTTTGGTGTTTCTACATATTTCCTGTAAGGAGTCTTATCACCATGGTAAGCACCAGGAAATGTTACCATATATTTTCATCTTAGCCATGATGTATGGCCTGGAATATTTAGCAAAGATCTAGAGAGACTTTGGCTGAGAATTCCTGGATGAGACTTTCTGGTCTATGTGGACAATGGACTTCCCAGGGGGACAGAATTCCAAGCACGCCTGCTTTGTGTCATGCTTTTTACTTTGTTGGAGGGTTTCTCATCCTCCGCTGATAGAATTGAGGCAGATTAGAAAGGCGTCATGGGTGCCCTTGCCTACTTCTCAGACTTTGGCCCAAGGACATCTCAGCGGCAGACACATAACTTGTAGCCAAGTTTGCAGCTTCTCAGCCAGCCTCCCTCTCCTTGCCACTGGGCAGGGAACACTCCATTACACATACACTCACTTTTTTTTCCAACCCTACAGCTTTTCTTTGGCAGATCCCTGAAGTAAAAAAATCCAACAAAAACTTGCTGATTACAATGGAATGTACTAGCTCACGATGTAAAAGGTCACTCCACTGTGTGGCACCCTATCACACACACACACACACACACACACACACACACAATCAGCTTAGTCAGAAGCACATGCCATATGACTGACAATTGGATCTGAATTGAACATTGTGCAGTGTTGCTGCCACAGGTGCCCCCTTCATTCCACAGTCCCCTGGGTCCAATGGGCAATGCCAAACAGTGCCAACAAACCTCAGTGACTGAAGGCAGAAACAGCTTCAGTTTCAGCCTGCTGTAAATGGTCTCTGCACCCAGTACAAACTCTGTGCCCCAAAATTCAGCCAAAGCCAAATAGAACTTCAGTTGCAGAACAGAAGGTATAAAGGCCACACAGGAGAAGCACAGAATACTGGTCATCCCATACCTGTTCTAGCAGCTTTGGAAACCACAGAAAATGGGCTCAACCTTTGGCCAGTGATGGAGAAAACACTCAATCTAGAGACAGGATGGATGGAGTTTATTATAACCAAGAGCAAGGGAATTTTCAATTCATGATAATTCTATACTTTAGGTAGTAACAGATGAGTTGTCGTCAAATTCCAACAGCAGCACATAAGGGAACCCTAAATTGTTCCTCACTTAAAAAATTATATTCCATGAATAAATAAATAAATAAACAAACAAGGAACAAATAGTTGCCTCTGAGTAGAAAGGGATTCATTGGGAAAGGATGCAAGAGAACCATCTGGAGTGATGACCTTGTTCTACATCCCAATAAAGATTGAATATTTTACACACACATTTATCAAAAGTTTCAGAATGATTCACATAAGATTTACGCATTTCCCTGCAGGCCACTTTTTCCTAAAACAAAATGTACACAAGCAGGGAGCTCTTGCTAATGATATACACATGGAAGTATTTACAAATGAAATGTACTGGAGTCTTCAAGTTGCATCAAAATGCATCAGAAATAATATGGATTGACTGCTGGATGGATGGATGGATAGATATATAACAAAGAAAATACAGCGAATCATGGATTGTAGATTCTAGGCAGTAGGTGTGGGTATTTTATGTACAATCCTTTATGTTTATCATGTTTGAAAAATTTCAATTAAGAAATTAGGAAAGCACTGGAAAGAAAAATCCTAGGGTCTCTAATAGTGTTGAGAATATTCAACATAAATGCCATCAAGCTTCAAAAATTATCAAAATGATGCTTTGCAAAAACATGGAATGCCTCAAAGGATAAGACTCAGGATCCAAAGTAAAATCAAACTCTTTCAAACTAAATCTGGTTTTCCAAAGGGGTCCTAGGGAGACCAACAGATGTTTATGTGGGAAGAAACAGAGTTGTAAGACATAAAGGAGTGCTTGATGATGCAGTGGCTGTTTCTAAATGAACTCTGAAAGGCTCTACCCTTGCAGATCCACCTGTCATCTCTCACCTCTCACTTAGTGACTTCACAGAGGTTATAGATGGTCTACAGTTGTGACCCATCCATAAGTTCAACTGTTGGGAATCCCTCAACATGGAATGGAGAAATTTCTATAGACTTACACTTGGATGAGGAACATGGCAAATGATCTTAGACTTCTGTTCTCATCCACATCTTTAATAAATTTTAATTAATTTATTATTTTTTAAAGGCAGAGAGACATGCACAGAGAGGGTGGGAGGGAGAGACAGAGAGAGAAGTAGAAGTCTTCCATCCACTGGTTCACTCTCCAAATGGCCACAACAGCTGGGGCTGCGCCAATCCAAAGCCAGGAGCCAGGAGCTTCCTCCAGGTCTCTCAAGTGGGTGCAGGGGCTCAAGATGGACTTGGGCCATCTTCTACTTCTTTCCCAGGCCAGAGCAGAGAGAGATGGATCAGAAGTGGAGCAGCTGGGATGCCGGCACTGCAGGTCAGGGCTTTAACCTGCTGTGCCACAGTGCTGGCCCCTACAGTGTGATGTTTTGATGTGCTTCACATTGGAAAGTCTCTAGCACAATCGGTTAATTGTTAACATATCCATCACGTCATGTAGTTACCTTTGTGTGTGTGTGTGTGTGGTGGGAACTCTTAAGACATATTCTTTCAGCAAATTTTAAGTAGGTAATACAGTATTATTAGCTATAGTTACCCTGGTATACACTAGATATACAGAAGTTACTCATAACAGAAAGTTGTAGACTTCAGCCAACATTTCTCCAAGATCCACACCTGAGCTCTCTGTGCAGTGAGTGTCAACAGAATGAGTCTGTTTGTTCAATCTCTGACTTGAATAATAGAAGACTACATCATGAGAGTACCTTGTGCAAACCAGATGTTTAATGTACTTGGATTGGTTAAATAATAAATGCCTGAATGAGGGTGAGGTTTATCAGAGACTCTTTGGAAGAGAGGGGAAGGCTATGATTCATCAGAACAGGCATATCTGATAGGGAGCAAAATAATGTAAGGAAGACATTAAATTCGAGATAATGATTAACCCAGACAGGAGCTGGAGGAAGGTGCAAGAGAGCACACGGCTGCTGTCCAATGCCCGCTGGATGTGTGCACTTTGGACAAATGCCAGCCCTCTCTGAGCCTCAGTTTCCCCTCCTGTTCAAAACAGCGATCATGATAGCAGCACTTCCCTTTAGAAACATGGCGAAAATTCCTGCACATTTTCTAATAAAGATGAAAAGTTCCTGACAGGCGATTATGTGAAACCCAAAACAAACAGAAAGAAGAATGAAAAAAGCCTTCCTCTTCTGGTCTAGCCTGTTTGACTGGCTTTGGTGGGAGTGCAGGAAAACCTCACCACTCCCATGGGTGGGAGGGCACCATTGTTGCGGTCCACGAAGGCAGGGAAGGGGTCACTGAGGTGAGTACAAGGATTAGAAAATGTCTAGAATGTTCTTTTTCCTTTAAACAGCTTTTCTGAGGTTCAATTCAAGGATCACACAATTCACCCATGTAAAGCCTACACTCCAATAGTCCTTAGTGTGTTACAGACTTGTGCAACCACTGCCACAACCAATCTCAGAACACATTTTATCATGTGAAATGGAAGCTCTGTAACCATTAGTCGTCATTCTTCATTTCCTGAGGTCAGTCCTGCTGGGAGAATATCTGATGAGGATAAACCACAGTCCATAGAGAAGAACAGAACTTGGAGTTCATCTTGTTCGCCATGGGACAGCTGGATTCCCAAAGATGCAGGGACAGGGGGCAGGAGGAAATGTTTTTCCCAATCAAGCCACTATTTGCACAACACCAGCCCTGATTATTACTAAAGAAATAGTTTCTATTTCCATCGTTATTAATTGCTTCTCCTATGTATAATTCTGGCTAAGGATGAAATAGGAGAGAATAAAGTCAGGGTTGCATCACATTGCTGGATCAAAGAAGAGCACTTCAAGAAGAACAACTGCCAACCCCATATACTTCTGAAAAATTCAATTTATTTAACATAGCTGAAAGCAGAGAGAGATGTTTCACATGCTGGTTCACTCCCCAATGCCTGCAACAGCCAGGACTGGGCCAGGCCAAAGCTTGGAACCAGGAGCTAATCCAGGTCTCCCCTGTGGGTGGCAGAGCTCCAAGTATTCAGGCCACCATCATCTGGCCAAAATGGAGGCAGAAGCAGGGGAAGCAGGATTTGAACTGGTCACTCTGACATGTAACTCTATACATTTGATAAAATGCATGGAGACCATCAACCCAGCTGGAATTCCTGTGTAGGGCATATGAAATCCCAAAGAACAGTGCCTTCCACTATTGTCCTCTGTACGTGAGTCTGGAGAATTGCTCCTGATTGCAGGACAAAGACCCATTTTATTAACTGTTCCGATGCACAAATGATGATGAAATTTTTGAATGATGAAAAATTTCAGGGGCAGTAATAAGGAAGTGCTGCAGGTGGAAATAGCTTCCTTAAGACATGGAATATCGGTGTTTTATGGCGATACCCTGCATAGCATGCACTGGACAACAAAGTGCTTCCCCGACTTCTCCTTAGGACAGCGTGAAGAAAATCGCTGCTAGTAGGGAAGTGTGTTCTGAAATGCAGAGGAGGGCAACCCCTTTCGAAACCCCACATCCAGCACCTGAGCCCAGTTCTCAGCTATCCAAGGTGATGGTTGGAGTGATTCTCATCAGTTAATAAGACTGGCATTAATGAATGAAATTTTAACATTATTCCTCATTCATATTTTGCATATGAACTAAAGTTGCGTTAATAAATATGAAGTAGAATATACTCATGTTTCCTTTGATAAAACAAATGGAAGAGCTCTTACCAAATGTAAAAATCCCTTTGATTTTTATCTTGAAGATTCCTGAGGCTCAAATGGTTCACACCAATATTCTAAATCAAGGAATTGTTTTTTATTTAATAGCACTGGGATTTTGTCAATGATCAGACACTGTTTTGAAGGATGGAGAAATTTTATTGGGCTTCCAAACCTTGGGAAAAAAGAACCGTTTTCCATACCCCATCCCTGTGTTTCATGTGGGAGGCTTTCCCTCAATTCTTGCTGAGAATCTGGTCTTATTTGTCAGCCTTTCAGATTTGCGGAAAACTTCTATATATTTTTATTAAAGTGTTAATAGGAAACGCTTGTCATCTAAACCTAAAGGGAAACGCATACATTTTTGACGCATAAAGAAACACAAGCAGAAGCACACAGGAGCACTTGAAGTTGACAAAACAAACACTTTACAGTAAACTTAAGAGTTGGCATTTTCCGTGCCTTAACTGAATTCATGCACTCAAAACAAAAATCTCCAAGACTTTCCTTTTTATATTTTGTATTTAGAAAGGGGGGGGGGGGGCGAGTGGTGATTCTCACTTAAGGAATCCACATATAGGAGAAAACACTGCAGACACAGAATTTGGTCTGCAAAGTCATAGCCCAAATGAGAGTTGGTGAGGTTACACTGCAATGATACGTGGGTCCCTAAATCCAAGAGGCTTATAGAAACCAAGGTTCATTTTTCACTCATGCTATATGAGGGTACTTCAGAAAGTTCAAGAGAAAGGCAATTAAAGGTAAGTTCACTTTTGTGCACAAACATTTTGAAATCCACGCATACTTTTTTTCTTTTTCAAAAGATTTATTTATTTAAAAGGTATAGTCCACAGAGAGGGAGAGACAGAATGTGTGTATGTGTGTGTCTGAGAGAGAGAGAGAGAGAGAGAGAGAAAGAGAGAGAGAGAGAGAGAGAATCTTCCATCTGCTGGTTCGCTCCCCAAGTGGCCTGAATGGCTGGCACTGTGGCATACTGGATAAAGCCACCTCCTGAATTGCTGGCATCCCATATGGGCGCTGGTTCAAGACCCGACTGCTCCACTCCCAATCAAACTCTCTGCTATGGCCTGGGAAAGCAGTGGAAGATGGGCCAAGTCCTTGGGCCCCTGCACCTATGTGGGAGACCCGGAAGAAGCTCCTGGCTCCTGGGTTTGGACTCTAAACATTGTGGCCATCTAGGGAGTGAACCAGCAGGTGGAAGACCTCTCTCTTTCTACCTCTGCCTCCCTATTACTCGCCTTTCAAATAAATAAATAAATATTAAAATAAAAAGACATAATGTTAAATTTATATTGTGATAATCAACTTAGCAGTTAGCACATTGCTTTTTTTACAAAGGAACAAAATAGTAAATATTTTAGACTTTGTGGCCACAAAGAGCCTCTGTTGTGTTTTCTCTGTTATTGCTGCAATTCTTTAAAAATGTGAATACTGTTCTTAGCTCACAGGATCATGCACAAAGCCAAGTTGGGCCCATGGGTCACAGTCAGACAATTCCTGGTAATTCACCAAAGCTTGGTACTTTGGTTGCTGTGTGTGTAACCTCTCTGCACTGTTACGTGCGTAACAAAAATGTATCTGGTCGGCAACTAGTCTGAAGCAGGCAGAATCTACTTGAACCGGACGGTGAGTTGGGACTATGTCTTGCCAACTTCCTAAACCTGTTCTTGAGCCTCCTCAGGAGGAAGTCAGACTCGCATAAAGATGTCCCCAAGGCCTCTTTGGGCACAGCAATGTCCTATTCAGACCCTGTGGTTCTCCTGAAGATGGCACCAGGTGAGACTTTGCAGATGTGCCTGCTGTTGAGAAATACCAGCGAGCAGTACTGAAATTTAAAAACTATGCAAGCCTCCTTGTTTTCAAGAGACATCCAAAGCACAAAATGCATGATTGAGTCCAGGATATTTACAGAGCAGTAAAGGCCTCAATGGGTGCTTTGAATCTCTGGCGTCGTGTTGTAGGAAGCTGAGTGGGAAGGGTGAAGGTCAATACTTTCTATACAGCCAGCACATCTGCAGAACTTGCTGTGTGCCAGGCACAGGTCTGGGGCTTATGCACAGTAACATTGAACTATCCAACCACTCCGGGAGGGAGGTGCTAGTGTTGCCCCCACCTTCTAGTGGGAAGCCAAGGCCCAGGAGGTAGAGCACCCTCTGTTGACCCAGTCAGCCATCCTTCCAGGATTTGGACTCTGGCAGGCTCACTTAAAAGTCCACAACTTTGCTGGTGCCGTGGCTCACTAGGCTAATCCTCTGCCTGTGGTGCTGGCACACCGGGTTCTAGTCCCGGTCGGGGCGCCGGATTCTGTCCTGGTTGCCCCTCTTCCAGGCCAGCTCTCTGCTGTGGCCCAGGAGTGCAGTGGAGGATGGCCCAAGTGCTTGGGCCCTGCACCCGCATGGGAGACCAGGAGGAAGTACCTGGCTTCTAGTTTTGGATTGGCATAGCTCCAGCCATGGCAGCCATTTGAGGGGCGAACCAATGGAAGGAAGACCTTTCTCTCTGTTTCTCTCTCTCACTAACTCTGCCGTCAAAAAAAAAAAAAAAAAGCCACAACTTTGCACTGTCTCTCCACGAGCCAGAAGAGAGTTAGGCTTCTGGAAGCCAACAAACAAACAAACAAAGAAAAAAGCCAAAAACAAATCGAAAGCAAAACCTTGCTATGCAAACAACAGTATTTAATTCATGAATGAAGCGTATTCCATTCACTGGTCCAGGTTATTCAAGGCCATGGGAAACACTGGGTTCTAAATCTGCTCTCCTCCACCAGCTCCTCGGTCACTATGGCAGTGGGTGTTAGGTTTGCCAGTTCTCAAGAGTTAAGAGAGGCTTTCTGATCTTCATGTCAATGTGGCAAACATCTCTTAATGTCTTTAAGGCCCCATGGGTGTCACACCACCTGTGACACTGTCAGCATCATGCCCCTTGACCTCAGGAAAAACGGGGTAACAATCTCATTCCTGTGTTCCACACAGAGCTGCGACAGTTTCTTACTTCCACAATGCGAGGGTGGGACGGTACTGCTCTCAGCTGTGCTCCAATAACGGCCTTGTGTTGCTGGACGGCTACCACGTGTTTCTCACTGAGGGCAGCCTGCACTTGCTGAGGATGTCTTCACTTACTAAGGGAAGTCCTTTATTAGCTAAAACTCTACAAATCTGTCCTGACTGGTGGTTTGCAGCAGCATGCTTTTTTTTTTTCATTCATTGACTGCAGGATAAACATGTCCTTAAAATTAGATCAGCATTAGGAACAATCTAGCAGAATAATAACCGTGTATCCGTGAAGCAGCTCTTTTGAAGGAACAATGAAGAAATCGAGCCCATTTGTCTTGGAGGGCCAAGATTAAAATCTGAAGGTATCCTTTTAGATGCCGTAATCTGCTTTGAACTTTGGCTCGCTAACTTATTTCCATGAACATCCTCTGTTTCCACCGCGATGGTTACCGTCTAAGACAGAACACTACAAATCACGTTGTTTATAGTTACCAAAGAAAGAAGGGGGGATGAAAAACCCAGCGCGCAGAAGGCTGTTAATTAAAACCAGCCGGTGATGTACAGCGATTCGTCTGGGCGCTCCTGGCTGGGCCACTGGCTTGGCAGCTGCGCATTCTTTCCTGCCTGTGCTGTTTGAACTGCAGCCAATGGTGCAATCTTGAATCTGTGAGAGCTGTTGTTTAAATCTGAGCAAGGGGGGAGCACTGGGTTTTAAGTGAGAAAGGAGACGCGTCTTGTATTACATTTAAAAAGTGAGTGCTTATGAGATCATTTTCGCTGTGTTTCGGTAGAATGCCTCTGGTCATTTTTGGATCATCCACTGACACTTTTTCACTGCACAAACGTCAAAAATCTCACTTCCTCTCCTCTTCCCTAAGGGGTTCTTGCTGTAGGTAGGAGGGAAACAGCATGAAATACCTGGTCTTACTCAGAGAAGGCTGGGGCTGGGTTCATTTCACAGTTGAGAGCTCCATGAGGTGGAATGTATTTTAATGTTTGCTAATAGACAAAAGGACTAACCCCCCTCCCCCCAAATCATGAAAAATTATGCTTCATCCTTGAGTTTAACAGACACATGGTGGTTAGCAAAGAATAACCAGGCTACTCAATCGCCACTAAAACAACTTGAAAGGGAGTTATTGTTCACATTTGCTAAAAGACAAATTGACGTTACAGATGTATAAAAATAAAACGTGCCAGTACATTTATATACATCCTAAACATTTGGGTGTAAAATATTTTATAAGCACAATGCTCTTTCTAAATAGTCCTTGTGATATATAGACAGAAATATAGATGAGACGAATAGATACCAACACACACATGAGAGTGTTTCAAAATATTTGTGGGAAGACTGAATTAAAGATAAGTTTATTTGGGTGCAGAAAAATTTTGAAATCCATGCACAGTTTTTTCATAATAAGCATTTTTTGTCATGAACTAAGTATTTTTTGTCATGAATGTTTTTGAATTCTCCTCATGTGTATGGATTTCAAAATTTTTGCACCAAATAAATGTGTTTTTTTTTAAAAAAAAAAAAATGTTTGAAAGACAGGGAGAGAAAGACAGGGACAGACAGACCTGAAGGAAGAGAGAGAGAGAAAGGATCTCCCATTCTCTGGATCACTTCCTAAATGCCTACAAAAGCAGGCTGGGGCCAAGCCGAAGCCAGGAGCTGGGAAGTCAACCTGGGTCTTCCACGTGGGTTGCATGGCCTCGACTTGAGCCACCACACCACCTGCTGCCGCCTGCCAGGGTGTGTGCATTACCAAGAAACTGGAATCAGGAGTGGAGCCGGGCGTGACACCCAGACACTCCGATATGGGATGCGGCATCCTAGATGGCATCTTATCCACTGCATTCAATGCTTGCCCTTACACTTATTTTGTAATTCCTTTTTCAGGAATGGCTTGAAGTACTTTTCTACATACACAGACATGTAGATGATAGAAGGCAGTTGTCCACTGGCCCAGGGTCTCAAAAATTCCAACTCCAAATTCCAATTCCAAAGCGACTTTTACAGGTTCTGTCTCAGCACAGGTCTACCTCGCAGGAAGTGGTCTGGAGGTAGCGATGAGCATTTTGTCAGCCATGGAAGCTGTGGGATTCTGGCACAGGGTTTCAGTGCATTCTCTCGGTGCAGCCTACACCCCTCGGGCTGCAAGCGTGGCCCCTGTTTGCTTTGAAGGGCTTTCAGAATGAGACAGATTGTCTCTTCACCGGGACTCCAGGCTCCTCGGGCGAAGTCTTTCAAAGACAGGTGTGAAAGTTATCCTTGTTTATTCAGAAATGAGTCACTGTCTCCTGGCTGCTGCTGCTTATCTCAAGCTCGCAAAGGTCAAATGAAGTTCTGGTTCACATGAAGATGTCTCTGCACCTTCTCAGCTTCCCCGGGGAGTCTCTGAACACATCTGATGTGCGAGAGCCCAGCAACCCTGCTGCTCTTGGTATCCATGCCCACTTACACATCTGCCAGACAACCATGGGGCTGCTGCCCACTGAAAGGTAAGGAAGAGCAGGGGTAGGACTCAAAGAAGCCTGCAGTCCACATGTGGTCAATGGGCAGTTTTGAAAATATACCCTCCTGGTAGTAAAGAAAAAAAGAGAGAGATCTTTCATCTGCTGGTTCTCTCCCTCGATGGCCGTAACAGCCAGGGATGCACCAGACCAAAGCCAGAGCTTCTTCCAGGTCTCCCACTTGGGTGGCAGGGGTCCAAGGGCTTGGGCCATCTTCTGCTGCTTTTCCTAGGCCATCAGCAGGGAGCTGAAGCGGAAGTGGAGCAGCCAGGGCACGAACTGGCACCCAAATGGGATGACTGCATTGTAGGTGGCAGCTTTACCCACTGGGTGAAGCCCACAATGCCAGCCTCTAAAAGTTAATATCTTGCTGTCAATTGTGTTTCTCCTAAGGTGAGATCTATTTGGCTTTGTCCTAGCTTTAGGTAGTTTTTCACTTCATCAGTGTCAACTAAAATTCTTTGAGACTGCACCTTGAATGTCAGATAATAAAATGCCCATTCAGGTCTCATCCTTGAAAACGGAGCCCAGTTTTCATTATTTGCCTAAGAAATTGTGCTTCATGGAATTACATGCTTGTGGAATTCTCATTTATGTTTGAATACGGTGTAAGCGTGAAGAAGCCTATAGAGCAGCAAGTCAGGGGGTTGCCTACACTCAGCTCTTTCTTCCCTCCATACTTCTCCTTGCTTGCTTGCTCACCCCCAGTGGAGTGTCTGCAAATATCAGTTGTTACATTTATGAGCCTTCCTTACAGTTTGCTGGTGAGTCCTTACTGTAGCCTGGGACTAGAGGGGAAGTCATCTGGGGACCTCGTGGGAGTAATTTTACTCCCTAATGACAAAGCAGTGCCCCCGAAAACGTTGCTTTCCTTTTTCTGGCCAGATGTTGCAAATCTATAGGTGGTCTCCATGACAGCTCCATCCATGTCCTGTGACCCAAGGATGGCATGCTGGATAAGAGAAAGAACTTAGGTCTTTGATGACATCATCAAGCTATCCAACTGTCCCAGGCCCCATCTACCACTGAATATCATACAGCATGAGTGTAGCACGGATCCCAGGCGAAAACAATTTGAAAATATCCACTTCACTCTGTGCCCACAGGTCCATAACAATTGCCTCAATATTCACTAAACACAACTCTGAGTAGCTAAGCATGTGAGGGCATGAAAGCCTAAGGAGACTGGCAAAGTCAGGGCGCAGTGTTGCAGTGAGCATCCCAAGTAGGACATAGAAGCAAGGTGAGCTGATGCACTCCGTAGTAGCAGGAAAGAGTCAGTCCAAAGCCAAGCTTTAAAAGTTGAAGAAAAATACAAGACGAGAAAAGAGTCCTGTGTAGAATAGACACAATAGGAACCTGGTCCCTGTGAATTCTCTCTCCTTTTTCTAATGTTCCCTAACTTTCAGAGACACAGACAAATCACTAAGGAAATGTCAAAGAAAGGAATTTATTAATGAAAGTAAAATTTCCTCTTGCTCGCTCTCTTTTCCGGGAGGTTGATCTACAGCTTGTCTTTCAGGATAATGGACTTGAAAGCCTGGCTCAATTCTCCTTGCTCGAGGGCTTGTCCAAGGCAATTAGATTTCTAGGATAGTGTGGAGGCAGAAGCTGGTTGAAATTGCAGCCTGGCCTGCAATAGCTTTGTGAACTGGGTTGCTCAATCTTTCGAGCTTCCAGTTTCCTTACTTTTGGAATGGAAAGAATAAAAGTGTTTGTCTTATGGATTATTTTTTTGTGTGTGCGAGGGTAAATTAAGTAATGCAAAGCAAACCCACTTAGTATTATGCAGGGACATCGTAAATGCTAAAATGTTTAGCAACTATGTCTATTTTCTCTTTCAACTGCACGGTATGATGGTTTCACAGAAGCTGAAATGGTTCCTGAACGCGTGCATGTGTGCAGCAGAGATCATAACAGGAGTGAAGAAACCTGCCAGTCCTCACATTTCCTATACTAGTCATTGCTTTTCTAGCATAATCATCTTTTAAAAATATTTCACAGAGTAATTCTGAGAAAGACACCTGGATAGCGTATGAAACTGTTTAGTTCTCTCACACACGATATGTCAGATTGCTGATTTCTGCATAAAACATGAGAATTTCAAATTACGAATACTGAATAATTTTTAAATGATAGATTAAATATTTCCATATCTTGACTGCTTCTGGATCATATTGTGGTTTTATGTTTGAGCGATCTTAATGACCTACATAATGTTCTACTTGTGCCCCAAAAGTCTTACCATGTGTTCAGTCCTAAATAATCACTCATTAATAAGACAACCAGATTTTAATATTCAGTAGTGTGCCATAGTGAATAACAGATTTATGCTATTTGCAGTATCTGAAATTTTTCCCCACCGAACCACTTATCACAAATGCACGGCAAACCTTTATGAAATACATGTTTTTACTAAAAGCCATATTTAAATCTTTACTTGATATTCATTAGAAGGGTTAAACGTCTTATACTTCATTCTTTTAAAATGAGTAGGTTTCATAAATTTAATTATGCCGACTCTGTTATCATGTTGGCTTAAATACAAATATATACCAACATTGAAGCTTCTGAGTGCTTACTAAACTTGCTCAAGATAGGGAGAGATATCTGTTATGGGTAACTCATATGATAATGAAGCCACTTAGAAAGATGGTAAAGGGAAAACATGACTTGAGCTTGTTTGAGTAGTTTGTTTTCTCTTTGAACATCCTACCACCTCCTTGTAGCTTCTTGAAAGAATGATGATTATTTTTTCTAGGATGTAGGTGCCAGGAGTGGGATTAAGAACTCTCTTCACTTCCTATATAGCTTGCAAGCTATTACCTCCTACACCTTCTGAATATCGCTGTCCTGTGGAGGCTCATTTCTCCTTACATCTTCCTTTCCATCCCAATTCTCCTTAAAATTCTTTGATTTAACTCAGGGAGTATCTCCTCCTGGCTGTCTCTTATGATATCCTAGGCTAGCCTAAGCCTCTCCTTTTTATATGAATAAAATTTTATGTATGCCCCTATTATTTAATTTACTTTAAAATTTACTTTCAATGACTATATATTTTAAGACTATTTATTTATTTATCTTCATCTACTTGGAAGGCAGAGCATCGAGAGAGAGAGGGAACGTCCGTCCTTAAATGCTTGCAATAATCAGGGCTGGGCCAGCTCCAAGCCAGGAGCCTGGAGCTCCTATAGAAGTGACAGGGGCCCGAGAGTTTGAGTCATCATCTACCGTCTCCCAGGATGAATTAGCAGGAAGCCTGATTGGGAGCAGAGCAGCCAGATAAGACTTCCGATTTGGGGATGGGAGCATCCCAAGTGCCATAATGCCCATCTCTATAATGAATATATTTTTGTGTGGTATACAGATATATGTATACGCACAATTATGTATATATATATATATATATGTATATGTGTATGTATCTATATCTTCATAAACATTTGTTTGCTTTACACAATGACTCATTTTTGAGTCTCTCTAACCCTACTCCTCTGTGAATATCTTAAGTCCAGTAATAGACTCATGAAATCACCTATACAGGGACTAAACAAGGAATACGTTTCCCACTGACACTTATTAAAGAAAATAATTAAGGGAAAAATATAGTCCCATCTCTCTCACAAACAGACCAGAATGCATAGGATCAGATAGTGTTTTCAAAAAAAGCACAATCTTTATGTGTGTGTGTGCATGTGCATGCGTGTGTATTGTGCACACTCATT
The DNA here is from genome assembly GCA_949820135.1 of Sylvilagus floridanus. Classification (NCBI taxonomy): domain Eukaryota; kingdom Metazoa; phylum Chordata; class Mammalia; order Lagomorpha; family Leporidae; genus Sylvilagus; species Sylvilagus floridanus. Next base: position 9,853,047 of record OX463244.1, on the reverse strand, counting down.
TTAACCCAGTCAGTGTTCATGGTGGCCGCTAGAGTTATGGCAGTAAACAAGACAAGGAAAATCTCTGATCTAATGGCATTTATATTCCAGGATGAAAGTATTCTGACAACATAAAAGTCAACACATGAGTGAACAAGAGAACTTCAAACAGCGCTAAGTCATTCAATTAATTCTATAAGCATGTACTGCATTCCTGCTTAAGAAACAACACTCTCCCACGTCCTGAGCATAGAGTAAGGAACAGAACACATGAAGATGCCTGCCACTGTAGCGCTAACATCTGAAACACGAGGAAGACAGTAACTTGGCTGGGCCGACTTCCATTGGAAGGGGGAGGGATGGTTGCTCTCAGGAGGTATTATTTGTTTTCTGGTTTAAAGGATAAAATCAGCCGTGTATAGCTGGCCACTGAGTGGGTAGAATGTACCAAAATAAAGAAAGCAATGAACTTGGTGTACCCATGTGCACCAAAAACAGTTAACATGGCAGGTCTGAGAGTGCTCCCCTTAGACAGGCCTATTTGCAAGGTTGGTCTTTGGTAGACACTTGGAACTTTAGATTTCAGTGTTTCCACCACCATTCTCTAACTGATGAAGATGGTTCTGGTTGTTGATGTGATGTGACTTATGCTGAACACCTGCTTTTCTTTTGCAAGTGTGTAATTTTGGTGTGTGTTTGGGAGACAATGCTTCTATGGTCAGCCCAGATAAATAACCTTGAGTCTCTAATAAGCTTTGTGGTTGGAAGCAGTTGTCCTATCGCATGGTGGAGGAATTAGAATTTTGCTAGGAGAGAGGATTCTCAGAAGCTTGAGGCTGGTTTCCTCCAGAATTCACCTCCTGTTGCCTTTTCACTCTTCTGATATTTCCTGTTATCCTTTTATAATGAACTGTAGCTGTGTGACTATATAATCAGTTCTGTGAATCTTTCTAATGAATCATTGAATCGGGGGATGGTTTGGAAATTTCCAACACAAGGTGTCCACTTATTTCATGGAATTTTTGTCATATATTTGAAGAAGGAGGTAATATAAATAAAAGAGTTGGATTCAATGCTAAAAGTAGAAAGAAATTTGGGTTGGGTGTAGGAAAGACAAACTTAAGAGATTAATCACCAATAAGGCTGTGTGGTGATGAAGCCCCAGACAGGTTTCATTTGTGTGCCTTAAGTATTTTTGGTATTTTTGTGATTTTCTGGTCATACTCATCCTTTACAAGTAACCCTAAGAATTTAGGCACTTAAACATATTCCTGGACATTGGCTTAAGCCTTCATGTTCATAAAGTGGTCTTTCCATATTTATAACCATATCAATTCACACAATACAAATTAACTGTATACAGATTATATTATTCCATCATTAAATAAATAGTTATTGAGCAAAAAAGTTTTACAATATTTCATAATTTATGGTAGTCACTGGTGATTCAAATATTATTCAGAAAAATCCGTCTCTAGCCTCTGGAAATTCACTTAAAGGAAGAAAAATTCCAGAGTAAATAGGCAAAAGGATTTTGTTCGGAACACAGTTTTGCTATTGTGTGTGAGTTTCAGGAGCCTTCTGTCCATCCAAAGCTACACATGCTATTGCACAGTCACGCTCCCAACAGGTGAACATAGAAAACTGTTAGATGAGTCAGCATCTGGAAAATGTTGGGGATTCCTGAAATAGTACTGAGTCATTAATCGCTGATATCCTGGCTCAGTCCATAAAGCAACTGGGAATGAATAAGCAAAGACAGTGAACTAATGGTTAGAAGATGGAAATACCCCGGGGACATTTGTTGAGTCAGCCTAGGGCCATGGAAAACTGCAGCAGTCATAGATTCAACTAGAATGAAATAAGACGAGAGCAGCATTTGCCAACAGCTTGATCTCCAATCAAGAAAAACTGGCAAGCACGACTCTTCTGGATTCTTTGCCTGGGGGATTGGAGAAAGGACTGAAAGAGAGGAACAAAATACTGTTCTGTCCACAATGGGGTCCTGATGTACAGATGTGGTACACAACCAGTTCTTAATGGGTGATTTTGAATTGAATTATAAAAGGCAAATTATAAAATAAAGGAAAAGTGGCCCAAAAGAAACCAACCATGAGAAACTGATGGAAAGAAAGATAGGCCTTAGAAAGGGTAAACTGATTATCATGAGATGGATTTCTTAAAACAAAAAAACCTAAAAATTGGGATACATCTATGTGAGTTAGTTCAAACTATTGAGTCCTGTCAAAGTTGACAAGAAAGTCAAGCAACAGTAGTTTTTGCTATGTCTTGTCTGATGGAAATTCCTACTAAATTCAAAGTTTCCTAAATTTTCCCATAAAGTACATTTTAAAAAATTGTAGCCAGATCTTTCATTGATTTCCATTACAGAATTAAAGGTTTTTTTTAGGAAATGTTTCCTCTCTATGTAAAATATATATGTAAGAGTTCAGTTAACTTTTAAAAAAAATATAAAAGGAAAAAAAAAACCACTTCCAACAAAGGACCATTTTCTAAATTATCAAGAAAAACAGTACATATTAGTGAAGTCATAATACCATTGAATCACTGAAAGGTGCTTGTCTATTTCAGTCACGGATGTCAATTTAGAAGGTTTGATCAAGCAGTTTCATGAAATGCAAATGGCCTTCGTGGTCCACATAGTCCTTTTTGTTTTTCTCTACCATATCACTAAAGAAGCGATGTCCTCGTACCTCCTGCAGCACTTGTGCATGGAGCAACATCCTTGATGGAAAGAGACAGAATGAAGCACCAACAAGACTGCGAAACTCGCAGCTCCTGCCTGATCCCTTTCCTCACCAGGCACTGTGTTGAGCATTGGCGGTCTCATCACATGCGCTCTCCCAGCACAATGCCGAGTGCCTGTTCTTGTCCTCACTTGACGGCAAAGATGGGAATACCCATAACTTCCTTCCCACTGGGGAGTCAGCACTTGCCTCCTGGGCTCCAAGCAACAGCTGTCTCTGAGGAGGCCCAGCACTCAATATAAAATGCCGTATCTTGGGCTCCTCCGATCAGGGTTTGCCAGATTAGTCCAGGGTGGGCCTTTCATTGTGTAGGACCATCAGATCCAAGAATTTGGAAGGGCACTGCAAGACATGTCCTCCAGCCACACCAAACTCATGGCCCCCTGGACCCGCACTCCTGCTAGGGAAGTGGAAACAGCTTAACTGCATGGCCAGTAGTTAAGTACCAACCAGAAGTGCGGGCTGATAGCTTGCCATAGGTTTAGGTATGGACGCTGCTCCAGGATTCACATTTAGCTGGGTAGTTGCACAAGACTGGCACCCCTGGGAGTCCCATTGGCCTATGAGCACATTCAGAGAATTCTGTCCGAAGCCCCTTGGATTTTCTTTCTGGATTCCCTTGGTTTTTTAGCTTCTCTTGTGGATGTAAGTCACCAGACAGACAGTGCACTGCTACCCATAACTGGGGAGACACACTTAGTGCTCACAAAATTTGCTCTGTTAAAGAAAATACTAACGTGCCATGAACAACTGTCTTCCAAAAGTCCCTTGCCCTCCACAGGTATTTTTGATGAATCTTGTCCATTCTGGTGATGGAAATTAACAATATCTCAAATCTTGTCACTTTTCTTAGAGACCACAACTCAAGACGCTATAGACTTAAGAGTGAATAGGATTCTACCAGGACATTTCTTTCCTTATATTTTCAACCAGTCAGTTATCAACCACTGAGCACCTATGATGTCCCCAATCCTTCGTGGAGCACTGATTTATTTGTTTTATTCTTCAGTTACTTGCATTCCTTTCCTTTCTCAGTGAATACCCCTGGTTTTTCAAAGCCAGAGAGCTGCAAGGTCGTGGTCTCCTTCTCCCTTCCAGTCCTCTGCTCTGTTCTACCAGATCTGCCTTCCCAGTCTCCCATCTGTTTGCCACTTCTCCCTCTTCTTTTAAAAGATGTATTTAAATTTTTGAAAGGCAGGGTTTACAGAGTGAGAGAATGGAGGAAACTGAGAATCTTCCATCTGCTGGTTCACTTCCTAAATGGCTGCAACAGCAGAGCTGGGCCAGGCCAAAGCCAGAAGCCAGGAGCTTCATCCAGGTCTCCCATGTGGGTGCAGCCTAGGCACTTGGGCCATCTTCTGCTGCTTTTCCAGGAACATTAGCAGGGAGCTGGACGGGAAGTGGAGCAGCTGGGACACAAACCGGCTCCCATGTGGAATGCCGGCATCGTAGGCAGCGGCTTTACCCACCACACCACAACGCTGGCCCCTTGCCACTTCTCTTAATCACACATGTGGCCCCACACAGCTCACTCAGATTCCTCAAAGACCTCCTCAACAGTGCATGTCCAGCCACGTTCCAGAATCCTCCTCCTAGCTGGAGTATACGAGCACACCTGTCCTTGCTGGGAGCTCTTCAGGGTTCCTGTGATCCAAGCCTAGCTCATCTTCTTTGCCTGCCCGAGGAGACGACACATTCACTTCTCCAGCAAGGCTGCCATGTACTGAGCATCCACAATGCGTCAGGCATTGCTCGGGCGCTAGGGACACGGCAGTGACCAAGTCCCCGTTCTCATCAGAGCTTCCATTCTCGCAAGGGGAGAGACAGTACATAAAGGAAGTCTCGAATATATGTTGATGTGTGTGTGCACATATTTATATTTAGAAGGTGATTTGTAGGGATGGTGCATAGAAGGTGACTGGGAGAGAAGCTGACAGCATGTCACTTGGTCCCTTCGGGGGGGGGGGCATTATTTCATGCCACCTCCCAGCCTTGCAGCTTATTCTCCACAATTCAGAACTTTCTTTTTTTTTCTTTTTTTATTTATTTTTTTATTTTTTTTGACAGGCAGAGTGAACAGAGAGAGAGAGAGAGAAAGAAAGAAAGGTCTTCCTTTGCCGTTGGTTCACCCTCCAATGGCCGCCACGGCCGGCACACCACGCTGATCCGATGGCAGGAGCCAGGTACTTCTCCTGGTCTCCCATGGGTGCAGGGCCCAAGCACTTGGGCCATCCTCCACTGCACTCCCTGGCCACAGCAGAGAGCTGGCCTGGAAGAGGGGCAGCCGGGACAGAATCCAGTGCCCTGATCGGGACTAGAACCTGGTGTGCCGGTGCTGCAAGGCGGAGGATTAGCCTGTTGAGCTGCAGCGCCAGCTCACAATTCAGAACTTTCAGTTCTCCTCATTTTTCCAGCCTCCAAGTCTACGCATGAACTGGTTTTTCTTTAGTTATTTTCATTTTATTTGAATGGGGGAGAGAGAGAGATACCTTCCATCTGCTGGTTCACTTTCCAAAAGCCTGTAACAGGGCTGGGCCAGGCTGAAGCCAGGAGCCTGGAACTCCATCCGGGTCTCCCACATGGGTGGCAGAATCCCAAATACTTAAGCCATCACTGACTGTCTCAAGGGCGCGTGCACTGCTGACTGCTCCCATGATGCCTGCTGTCCTGCAGAAGCAGATTCCTGGCTGCCTTGGTCATCTCTGCCCCACCCTTCCTCCCAGCACTCTCCGGGAGGCTGAGAAGTCTCCCTCTGGGCCTGGACTTCACCTAGAACAAGCCTGTAAGAATATCTGATGGCCCGTACCACGGCTCAATAGGCTAATCCTCCGCCTGTGGCGCCGGCACACCAGGTTCTAGTCCCGGTCGGGGCTCCAGATTCTGTCCCGGTTGCTCCTCTTCCAGGCCAGCTCTCTGCTGTGGCCAGGGAGTGCAGTGCAGGATGGCCTAAGTGCTTGGGCCCTGCATCCCATGGGAGACCAGGAAAAGCACCTGGCTCCTGCCTTCGGATCAGTGTGGTGCTCTGGCCACAGCACGCTGGCCACGGCGGCCACTGGAGGCTGAACCAACGGCAAAGGAAGACCTTTCTCTCTCTCTCTCTCACTGTCCACTCTGCCTGTCAAAAAAAAAAAAAAAAGAATGTCATCCCATCCCATAATTCTTCCCTTTCTCCTTTGAAGACACATAAACAGACATAGACGTGCATGAACGTATTACAGGCTTCTGGGCTATTCCGTTCTCGCTATGTGAATACTCCGTATGCTCCATTATTTTCATGACAATCCCCACTTACCTGCCCAGTTCCTGTGCACTAACGGAGCTGGATTCAAACTGAACATTCTCTTGCGCCCTCAACAGCCTTGCCCAGAGCTTTCTCCCATGCCTCTAAGCTACCCTTGACATATTCTAGAGCTTTGGATCTTTTGTCCTTGCACCTAGCACAGTACTTAGCACCAACAAAGTGTTCAAGAAATAATTCTTGAACAAGTGCATTTTATTAGTATGCGTTCATTCCCTCATCTTTCACTACGTGCAAGAATTGTGTTTATCCCCTCAAGCATCTTGTCATAGGGCCAACCTTCCAAGCATAGCAAGAACCATGTTTCCACAGCACTAACCAAGTGTCAGGTACTGCTCCAAGTACCGATACCAGCTCCTTTAATCCTCACAACACCTCAGTGCGGTAGGTACCAGTGCATCCACTTACAGATGAAGAAGCGCAGGCCCCAAGCTCGTGGGTGACTAACCCAAAACTCCCAGAGCTGAGCCTAGGGGGCCTGGCTCTGAGCCTCTGCCCTTTGCCATTGTCTCATGTTTGGCCCAGTGAGTGATAAGCATGGTCTGTTTTCTACGTCTAGACAAGACATCGCTACTAACGTGGACTTTGTGTTGCCCCAGCAGAGAAAAGCAAGCGTCAGGGACCCACCAAGCTCCCAGGGCAAAGTGGCAGCACTATTGTAGCTCCCTGGAGGCAGAGGGTCACTAAAGCCTGAAAGGAAAAGTACCCGGAAGAAAGGAGATAGCAATGAGTTGTTGGAGGAAAAAGAATGGTTAGGAGAGGTTGTGCTTTGCTTTGCTTTATTTTTTAAACCAGGAAATCTTGGGAAAGTGCAAGGGAAAGAGGAAGAATGTTGGCGCAGGGAGAAAGAATCTGCATCAAAGGCCTTAAAACCCGTAAGCCTAGCCTGGAAACCGGAAGAAATAAACTACACTGTAGAAGAGCCTGGGGTCTGTCACTTTCAGTAAGTGGCGACTTGCAGGCTTGAATGAAATGTGAATCATTTAAAAGGAAAAGTCATCCGGATGCGAAAACAAGCTTTCTGTACCGCCTACCACTCCCCACGGCTCAGGACCACCACCACCCCCCCCTTCCAGAGAAAGAACAGGATGGATTTTCTCGCTGCTTTGAGACAAGGACAAAGTCCCTGGAATTTCTCTCCCTTAGAGTCCCGATGATGTTGAGAACTGCACCTCTGACAGTGGGGCTGACCTCGAGATTGCACAACTAGCAGAGAGTTCGAGAGAACAGCGAGAGACACTCAGGGAGGAGGTTATTCTGTGCAAGGGTCATCGTTTTTCCTTGCCTTGGTTATTATCATTTTTTGGTCTTTATCAGCAGTGGAAAGAAACCCCGGTATTTTCTCTTCCTGCTGGTTGATGACTTCAGCTGGGGAATGAGCAGCTGGAGCAGACAGAGTCTCGAAATGCAGGCAAATATCCTGCCCTCAGATAAATGTTTATGGTAGCAGGAGAACTGCAGGAGAAAACGACAGCAGAGAGCTGCATGACTCACAGGCCGGACTGCTTCTAAATAAAGCCTTTCTCAGAGTTTCCCATGAGGTGTTTCGAGTGAGCAAGCTGCAAGGCCTGGGCCGGGGTGGGCAAGTATGTTCCTAAAATACAAAAAGGTGCATCCAGCAGGCTCACGGGAAAACCATGCTGCCCTTGTGCTGCTCAAGAGGACATAGGTCTATGGTGGCCTGTGGGTCACCTATACGGTGTCCTAATGCCCATGCGGGCAGTGGTGTCACTGGCCGTACTGGGCTGGGCCACTCTGGACGACGATCAGAGAGCTTGCTGGCTGCCTCCTGACTCACACACTTTCCCCTAACAGAGCCTCGCGGAGCGATGATAATTAAGTTTAATTTTAGAGCCTGTGTGCCCGGCCTGGGAATGTTTCCCAACTGGAAGCAGACTCTGTGGACTCTGGCGCTCGAATACCAAAAGGCAGGTCTTACATCTTCGACTACCCACAAGCTGTTCAGCACCTTGGATTCCAGGACGTGGTGAATTTGGAACCCATCAGGGGAGCATCTTCTGTCGGAACTGCTCTGAAGATGGAAGGCATTCCTGGTTGTGACTCCCAGGATCCTAGGTGGAAACACGGCCGCTTTGCTCCATGCTCAAGGCTAGAAAGTGTAAAGGTGACCATAGGCTTTCCCACCCACGCTGGGGGTCAAATGTCTTTTGCCAGTTAAGTCTCAAGGGCCTTCTTAGGAGTCAAGGCTGGGACAGTCTCCAGATTGTCCTTGTGGTTCCCAATTGATGGGCTCACATGATCAGATAACAAATTGGCAATACAGGTCATGTGTCCCTTACCCAAATTGCTTGGGACCAGAAGGGTTTCAGACTTTGGATTTTTTTTTTCTGCTTTTGGAATATTTGCATCCACATAGTGAGGTAGCTCAGGGATAGGACTCTGATCTAAACATGAAATCCATTATGTTTCTTATGCACTTAGCCTGAGCTGAATGTATTTAACATTTTTAGGACACCTGTGATTTTTAAAAAAGATATTTATTTTTATTTATTTGAGAGGTTGAGTGATGGGGAGAATGTGGGGTGATAAAGAGAGAACTTCCATCCACTGGGTCATTCCCCAAATGGCCACAATGGCCAGGGCTGAGCCAGGCCAAAGCCAGGAGGCTAGAATTTCACCTGAATTTCCCACATGGGTAGCACAGGTCAAAGCGCTTGGGGCATCTTTCTCTGCTTCCCCAAGTGCATTAGAAGGGAGCTAGCCTGGAGCTCTGATAGGGGAGGATGGTGTGGCAGGTGGTAGCTTAACCTGATGTGCCAAAACGACTCTTGATACCTGTGTTTTCACTGTGACCCGTCACCTGAGGTCGAGTGTGGAATTTTCTACTTGTGGCATCATGTCAGTGATCAAAAAATTTCAGGTTTTGGGGCATTTTAGATTTCTGATGTTCAGATTAGGAATGCTCAAGTTGTATTGGATGACTCAACCATTTCTTGATATCTGGTATTGAGTAGCGTATAGAAATGAAGCAGTTCCACCAGGAAATACTCCCTATCTAGAACGTATTCAACACTCCATGTGTTAAGAGGGCCACACAGTAGGACAAGTTGATTTGTTCTGAATTGCCAGATTTAACAAATAACAATACAAACAACACAGAGCACCCAATTAAAAACTCGGGGTAAACACAAATAATTGTACATATCCATGGACTTCATGCAATATTGCACTATTCACCTTTTGCCTGAACAATATACAAAATATTGGTTGTTTGAAATTTCAACCTAACTGGGGAATCTACATGTTAAATGGTTACGCTATGAGACGCATGTGCTTTTCTGATGCACGACTTTTATTAAAATTACATGCTGAATGTTTTCCTGCAAGAACTGGGGAATCTGGAGGGAACATGCCAAAAACGTTTAATATAAACTAGAAAAGAGCCACTCTGGAGGGGCTTTGCTCAGCCATGGAACGCACCGTAAGCCTACACCCAGGAAGCAGCACCAGGAAAGGACGAAACATCGAGAGGATGCCCTGTGTGTTCCCTCCTAGCACTTACACAGAGGCAGTATCCCAATTCCCTCCCGGGAATCCTGAGCTTCACCTCCCAGGCTCCTCACTTTCTGTACCGTATTTCTTTGCCTCCTGAAAGGGGAAATAAGGCAAGAGATAAAAAGGAAAAAAAAAAAAGGCTTGTGTTTTAATGTGCATTTGTTTTGGCATGAGCTGAATTCTGGAGATGAAAACAATCTCCTGCCGCTAATTCAGTCCATCTGCAATCACGCTGCAGGTTGGGAGATCTGGCTTTTAATAAGAACGATTAACAAGCGTTTTTGATCACAGGAAGTCAAGGAGAGTCGTTGCTTCTAAGAATACAATAAACATCGCTTAGCAGTTACGCGCTCCATATTCGTATGTCAGTCAGTTTGCAGCTTCTGGCAAGCGACACCAAAAAAATTCATGGACAATGGAATTACAAGCTAAGTTTAATTTGGTGCAAACATTTTTTGAAATCCAAGCATACATGGAGTCTTCAAAAAGTTGAAGGCAAAGTGTATTTATGAAGAAAGCTATGTGTGGATTTCACAAATGTTTTGCACCAAAACAAACTTGCATTTGTCCCCAAAGTTCCTTTGTAGGTTGGTTTGCAACAACTGAGAGCTGGAGCGGGGAGAGAGCCCCTCCCACCTTCACCGTCCCCAGGACATGGGCAGCTGGGCCCTTCACTGAATTCCCTTCCCTCTGGCCCAGGGAGGCAGGCTGGGGACGCAACTCTGGGCAAGCAACTCTCGTGACGACGTTGGCTTGAAATTGCCTGCAGCTGGGCGAGTGGGTGTTTCCTTCAGACAACACGGCAGCTCTCAGCATCCCTACTGTCCCAGGCTAGGAAATGCCGTGGGCCTTTGATTTAGGAAGAGCTCCGTGTGCCTGTGGTTAGAGTTTGGGGAAGCAGAGCTGTGACACATGAAGCTCTGGCTGCTGAAACTTGTCTGTGTCTCCATGCGCACAGCAGGACCTCCAAGCCTCTGTCTGTTGGGTTGATCTAAAGATGGCAGCCAGGCAGCATGGAGGTTGCGTGGTCTGGTACTGAACCCTCGCCTGGGTCCATGATGTGCACCGTCCTGTGGATCCTACAGTCTCTGACCTCAGGACCAACCTTGAATACTGAGGCTTTTTGGGTTTTCATGCGGCATAGCTCTCCTTCCATTTATGCCAGTTCCATTTGGGAGCTCCGCGAGCCATGAGGGGGATGGTGTTAGCACTTCTGGGCAAAGCCCGAGGCAGATTCTGTCTTCCCTCCCTCTGATTACTTCCATATGTGCCAAGAATGAACAAATGCTGACTGAAGGGTGGAGATTTCTCCGTGGAGGGCACTGAGGCGTCCTGTTTTCTCTCCCAGATGATAAGTGACTGCTCAATTGGGAGACATCGTATATTCGCGGGGGAAGATGGGAACAGGGTGAGGCCCAGAAGAAATGGAAACCCAGATTTTCAGCTCCTGTCTGTGTTACTTGTAACCCCCACATCTCAGTTGCTTGCTTCCTTGTCTGTTTTGCCATGCTGGGGTTCACAGACACACCTGCCCTTCCATTTGTTTGGGGGTGAGGGGGGGTGGCACATGGTAGGGGCAGGGCCCTGCTGCCTGCCCAGGAGGGGGAAGCCAGGGTCTTCCTTGGCTTAAGAAGAGGCTCATGTGCAGAAAACTCAACTACTTCTCATGGTGAAGGTGTTGGAAAGGACTGAATGATGGTTCCTCTTTGCCTTATCCAACTCAGCGAAGAGACTTCAGCACTTCCAGACTTACAGGATGCGGCCAAGGTCAAGGAGAACTCTCAGTCCCAGCAGTAGCCTGAGGAGGTACACATGGCTGCTTACTGGTCCTCAACTTCCTTTCCCTCTCCCTCTCCCCTTCCCCCCTTCCCCTCTTCTCTCTCCCTCTCCCCCTCCCCCTCCCTCTCACTCCCTCTCCCTCTCCCTCTTCCCTCTCTCTGTCTCTGCCTCACTCCCTGCTCCTACCCTGCTTCCCCTAAAACAAAATCAAAAGACAGATCAAGGTAGTCCTTGCCCTGAAAAACCTTTCAAAATACAAAAACCATGCACAAGGGGCCCCTCTGGCTTTCTACCTATGAGGCAGGTATAGGTACCCACACTACAATGTACTCACATTTGTGGAAATAACATCTCCCTCTGTGTGTGAAATAATTCCCACCATCATGAGGCTCTGTAGCTGAAAAAAAGAGACAAGTGGATAAAGAGCCCCAAGAGAGAGGTTCGTTTCTGGAGTTGAGTCAAAGGTGCCAGCTGGGATTTCAAAGGCTGAGTGGAGAGGAATGTTGGGTGGGTGCTCTGGACTCTCAGAGACGAGGGTGTTCTGGGTCTATGAGCTCCGAGGAGACAAGCTGCACCTGTCTCTTTTGTCCCTTTAGGCTCAGCAGGTGACAGTGCACCTGGCATCTCAACAGGCACCCAGCTGTGTCCCAGAGACCCGTGAGGAGATTGCCCCAGGGGTAACGACGTGCCCCAAGCTTCTGTACATCTTCTGCTCAGCTCCTGGTCCTTCTTGCACAACCTGCTCCTTCTATGGTTTGACTATGGTTGGAATGAATCTCCCAAGGGTTCATTTTCTGGAAGCTAGGTCCCCATGGTAGCTACAGTGAGAAGAGGTGAGGCCACTGGATGTGGTTAGATCATTTGAGTGTGCCCTTAGAAGGAATTACGCAGTTCTCGTGGGTCGCTGAGTTGGTTCTCTGGAGAGCCAGTTGTTAGAGAGCCCCTCTCTGTTCTCTGGTCGTCAGGCTTGCTGTGTGGTCTCACCCCCTTGCCTGTGCTCCAATCAGGATTCCATCCACCATGATTGGATATACAAGGGAGGCCCTCACCAGAGCCAGTGCCATGCTGCTCGAACGTCCAGAACTATCTCCTCTCTGAGTTCCCCAGCCTCATGCATTTCATCACAGTGACCAAGTACACTCCTCAGCAGGCCGTATTCAGCCTCCCACCAGCTTTGCCAAAGAGTTCCCATCAGGAAACAGGGCTTGCTCTCTGAGATCTCCAGTCAGAAAGTCTCTCCGGCACCCCGAGGGTATCCCTGATGTAGCCTTAACTTCCTCTTCCCCTGGTCTTCACTTGGCTAATTGACCTGGTGTGTTGCCAAGTAGGAAGAATCCCCACCAATTTCCATCTCCAGGAAAGGATGAAAGCCCCATAGGCTCTGGCAAAAACAGGCCTACCTTCACTTCTAACATGACTCCTTCATCTGGGGAGCCAGAACCTTCCGGAACTCTCTAGAATTCTATATAGGCGGTTAATCTATTGACTCAGAACTCAGTAATACAGTCTTCCACTGAAGAATACTCATTAAAAAAATTGCTACATACTACATGGGCTTCAATAATTTCAATAGAAATGAATAGATTTAATAAAAACTAGCTAGTTTATTACTAATTTTTTTATTTTTCATTTCTTTTCTTCCATTGTAGATCATCTTGAAAAACATTGCTGATGGTAATTAATTTTAAATATTATAGTATTTTGAGACAAGCTGATTTTGTGGACAGTGAAGAACATTTTGAAGTAGTTTCATGATTTTCACAACACAACTGATATTTTAAGAAGAGACCAAAAAAAAAAAAAAAAAGGTTCCCATATAGCAAAGCTTTAAAAATGCTACCCATGTTGTTTAGCGCCTCCAACATAAGCACCCACAACAGGAAGGCAAACAGATCCACAGTGGGCTCAAAATGCGGTTTCTGGAACTCTCTTAAACTTTGGCCAACTTGGGGGCTCCCAACGGACAGGATTACTTCATGTCCAAGCAAAAAATTCTCCTGACTCTGTAAACAGCCCAGAGTTCTGGGAAATATGGAAAACATAGATCAAAAGGGAAGCTGTGTTGTGTTTGGACAGCCTGCCTGTGCCCACGAACTTTCAGTCTCACGGGACCCACCTCTACCGCCCGGCCTTGGGTGTCCTTCTCTTCCTCATGGTCACTGGGTCTCCTTGACCTCCCTTGTGAGAGCAGCCCATTGGCAAGCAGGAAATGTGACTGATGATGTCCCCACCTGCCTGGAAGGCTGATTACACCTGAGTCCTCCCTGGGACCTCCACCTGCACTGTGCATTTTTCATGGTGAAGGATTTTGTGTTGTGACATACATAAAACTTGGCCAGGAAAAACCTAGAAGTCACCAAAGGCCTCATTCCCCTACTAATTTTGTGGTAGAAACCAAATGGATACTCTCTTTCCTCCGCCCTACCACACAGCTGGTTCTCATTTTGTGTTGTAGCACAGGTAAGTGTCAGTGCCACTCTCACTGAGGATACATTATGGTTCAGTAACTATAATGAGAACTGAAAATACATTTGGATCCCATCAGGTAAGGAAGTAGTGTTTAGCATAGCCCAGTATTCCATTAGAATCAACTCTGAACACCTTCTCTTTTTCCATCCTAGAATTCACATTGGGAGGTGGAGGGATGATTTGTCCACAGAGGGATGTATGCAGTTAGGAAAAGGTTGTACCCTGGAATTTCAAACTTCATTTAATCAATTATCCAGCCCACTGGGTTTGGGACTTCTGGGAGGATCACAGACATCCGTTAGAAGTGAGAAACCCCAAAGAGAAGAAAGTGCACTATATTCTGCTCATTGTTTTGGTGACTGGAAGATTCTCTTGTTTTAGACCAAAAAAACATTAAAAGGAACACCAGCTGCTTTTACAATGAGAAATCCATTACTTCAACTTCTTGTAGTGACTGGGGTATTTTTATTTGTCAGAGTTGCTGTTTCGCGGAAGCATGGATATTTTCAGTGTGCTGTCAAGGCAGACAAAACAGAGCTGGTTGGAGCAGAAGCACCAGATGTGGATGAAGACATGGGCCTTCCTGCTTCTCCAGTTCCAAAGTTTGGTGGTAAGTTATGGCTGCTGTCAAAAATAGCAACAACAGGATTTGGCATCTTGACACAACACTGCCTGGTGCTGGCTAAGCTCTCTGCACAGTAGCCAACACAGAGCAGGGAAGGTTGGGAGGCCCTGGGTTTCTGACTCAACTTGTGCATGGAAGGACCAGCCCTCTGGTAGTTTCCACTGCAGCAAAGAAAACGGGAGTGTTTTTGCTCCAAGGAGCCACCTGACCCTGAGGGTCACTCATGCTTGACCATAGGAGTCAACAGCATTAATTGTGCTGAGAGAAGCAAGTGAACACCACATCATCTAAAAAAAGAGCAGAGGGAATTTTACACAGGAATCAGCATGAGGGCTCCTTCCTCTTCCCATCTTCAGTTTTGTTCTCTTCCGGATTTTGGGGGGTGATATACTGGCTTAATTAAGGTAGCAGATGTATGGCTGGTGCTAAAGTCCAGTATGTGCCCAGGATCACTTAGAACCATCTCCCCTCAGAGGCCAGATTAGGCAGGCACAGGAAATAAGACAGGAGAGGTGTTTAATCAGAGGAATGTGGAGAGCCACCTCCGTTCTAAAAAGAAATATGTGGGGTTGAGAGGAGAAGCTACACTGCCACAGAACCAAAGCTGGGAGCAGGTTAGACCAGAGCCTCCTAATGATCAGCAGTAGTAATGAAGTTTAACAATTTAAAAATATTGTTTATACCCCTAGTCACTTCTGTTGCCTGCCTTCAGGCTTGGCCACATCTAATCCAGTTGCAGAGTCTATGCTATGAAATTTGCATGACATCAGACTGTCTCTGGGTTGATCTTGGCTCAATCTCTTATTAACTCAACGAGCTGGAATAAACTTCCTAAATGCTTTGGTCTTATGTGTTCTCATCTATGGAGGGAAGAAAACCTGTGTCTTAGGATGTGTTGGTTCATGCAACATGCTTGCTGATGCATGCCATCTACTTGTCACAATGTCAAGCACACAGTCAACACTCAGTAGATGCTAGACATGGTTAACAAATAACAATCCCAGCGAGCCTAGTTTCACCAAGAAAAGAATGCCCATTGGAAAATAACAAAGCTTAACGTGGAGGAAGGATTCTCCATTTGGGGATCGGGCCCCTCCCTTACCAGCCTTGTCTCCCAGTACTCCTCCCTCTGAACTCAACATTCCAGAGATGCTGAAAACTGTTCAAAAGTACTGCATTCTCTCTGACACTAACCAGGCCTTGGGCCATATGCCCCTTGCCTTGAAATGCTCTTTCTACCTCCTTCTCACTCTTCATGCATCAGGTTAAATGGCCTCCCCTGCCTCAACACTAAGTGTGTCTCCCCTCCTCACTATTTCTAGAGTGCATTTGTGTTCAGTACTGGTCTTTTCCATGTACTGCCATGAAATGAGAAGCCATGTTTTGTTCCTCTTGTTATCCTTTAACTCTACTAGAGTTCATATCCCATAACAGGTGTTCCATCAATACTTATTGAAGGAATAATTGAAATTTTAGAGCCATGTAGAAAACTTAACATGATTCATAACCTCATTTTAGGTGGCTTCAGAAGTGAACAGACTTTGAATAGGATAAGAGTAGAAGCTGAGTCTACGATTCACTGAATAGGATGGAATCTGTTCTATATTTTAGGGATGGCTTGCTGGGGCTGGTATTGTGGAACAGCGTGTTAAGCTGAAGTTTGAGGCTCCAGCATCTCATATCAGAGTCCCAGCTGTTCTGCTTCCAACCCAGTCTCCTGCTAATGCCTGGGAATACAGCACAGGATAGCCGGGTGGGCCCCTATTATCTACATGGGAGGCCTGAGTGGAGTTCCAGGGTCCTTGCTTTAGCCTGGCCCAGCCTTGGCTACTGTGGTCATTTGGGGAGAGCACTAGTGGAGGGAGGATCTCTTCTCTCTGTCTCTCCTTCTCTGTCACTCTCTTTTAAATAAGTAAACAAATGTTTAAAACATGTTTTTGGAAAAGAGGTAGCTTGCTGAACAAATTATTACTTGCCTCCTAATGTCTGGTCTCCTCTACTTCCATAGCTAATATCAACCTTAATTTCTATCCAGGTTTATGATTGCATTAAATAAAAATTACTACAATTCTAACATACTTTGCATTTCGGTGTGGTAAAGTTTTTGGAAAAGTTCTGACAAATGAAATTCAGGCTAAATGTTTACTCTCTCTCTCTCTCTCTCTCTCTCTCTCTTTGACAGGCAGTTAGACAGAGAGAGAGAGAGAGAGAGACAGAGAGACAGAGAGAAAGGTCTTCCTTTTTCAGTTGGTTCACCCCCCAAATGGCCGCCATGGCTGGCTGCTGTGCCGATCCAAAGCCAGGATCCAGGTGTTTCCTCCTGGTCTCCCATGGGGTGCAGGGCCCAAGCACTTGTGCCATCCTCCACTGCACTCCTGGGCCACAAGCAGAGAGCTGGCCTGGAAGAGGAGCAAGCAGGACAGAATCCAGCACTCCAACCAGGACTAGAACCTGGGGAGCTGGCGCCACAGGCGGAGGATTAGCCAAGTGAGCCGTGGCACCTGCCTAAATGTTTACTCTCTTTAGTCCATTTTCTGCAAAACTCAGGTTATGAGCACAAAGGCAAAGCTCTAAGACTCTGTCACCTATTGTGTGATCTGTAGAAGATTCTGAAATTCTACTTTGATTGACATCCAGAATGTACATTGTCTTCTTTCCTTCCTTCCTTCCTTCCTTCCTTCCTTCCTTCCTTCCTTCCTTCCTTCCTTCCTTCCTTCCTTCCTTCTCTCTCTCCCTTTCTTTCTTTTTTTCTTTCTTTCTTTCTCTCTCCCTTTCTTTCTCTCTTCCTTTCTCTCTTTCCCTCTTTCCCTCTTTCCCTCTTTCCCTCTTTCTTTCTTTCTTTCTTTCTTTCTTTCTTTCTTTCTTTCTTTCTTTCTTTCTCTCTCTCTCTCTCTCTCTCTCTCTCTCTCTCTCTCTCTCTCTCTCTCTCTTTCTTTCTTTCTTTCTTTCTTTCTTTCTCATACCTCAAATACTGTTGTGTTGGCTGGAGCTTTGGCTATCATACCAAATCTTGAGGCAGAGGGCTATAATTCAGTGCTGATGAAGTACAGAGCTGGATGAAGCCAGGATCCATGACTGTTTTAAAACATACAATCACAGGAGCAGCACTGTGGCACAGCAGGTAAAGTTGTCGCCTGCAGTGCCGGCATCCCATGTGGGCACCAGTTCGAGTCCCGGTTGCTCCACTTCCGATTCTGCTCTCTGTTATGGCCTGGGAGGACATTCTGCCTAACGTATGGTACAATGTGTGGGAGAAATGCCTGTTTCAAGAGCAGAATGCTAAGCCCATAGAAGCAGCGCTTATTTATGAGCTGCCTAGCAGGTTGGTTTAGAAGAAAAGGAGCCCCAAGGATCGCTTTGGATAGATTTTGGGAAGGTGACTGCCTGGCTCTTCAGCATATACTTTTCGTTGTCATTTTTGTCCATTTGAATGAGTGCTTGTGTGCATGCTAGAGTAGACACCCACACACACACACACACACACACACACGTAGAGTGTTTGCAGCCAGGAATGCTTTGACACTGAACTGTGGTTAGCTTTGCTGCCTCCTTTCATTCCAAGAACAAGAAACTCTACAGTCCCCAACCCACTGGGCTTGCTTCTGGCATTCATGCCACTCAGTTCCCGGTGTCTAAAATACTATTTTTGATATGCAGCTGTTGACTTGAAACATCTGATAGTTTCTCTTCTCCAGAATGGTTGGTGCAACAGGCCACTAAACCATCATTTGTTTCAGTTCTTTTAAGAGTCAGGAGAATAATATTAGATAATATTTCCTTTGCTTGCTGTCCTTTCCTTCTGATGTTTGACATGCAAGGTCCCAGGCTCTGAGAACCCCCACAGAGTCTTTATGAGACAGGCCTGGGTGTTTGTCCCCGACCTCCGGAGTCTCATCGTGTTTACCAATTCTGAGCAAACGGGAGAATGGGAACATTCAGCTACACTCCCCCAGGTCCCTGTTAGCCATGGCTGAGTCCCTGCTCTGGTTGTGCTCATTTCCTTTTGTTCTTTTTTTTCCCACGTGGATTAGGAGACTAACTGACCATGATTCACTGAAAGCCATTTGTGTATATGGGAGCTGTTAGCAAAACCCCCCTCTTGGCTTGAGAAGTAAAGGAGAGGTCAGAGTGTATAACGGATGGTGGTGATGGGCACGTGTGTGTGAGGCCAGCTGTATTAGTCAGAGGTAAATGGACTCTGGCCGTGGAGTTTACATAGGCTCCCGGGGACCCCTTGTTTCCACACTCAGGGAAGCAACTCTTTTCTGGTTGGTATGGGACATAGTTCTTATCTTAACAGACGTGCTCTAGTGGGCCTGTGTGGGGAATGCCCAGCCTCGGCCTGCACAATCATCTTGCTTATCTGTCCTGTAGTTTCTCAACCTTGCATTTTGGGTGATTCACAATGAGAACACTTTCCAAGGTCAAGAGCCAGACTATTGATATAATTGTTTGCCAATAGCCAAGAAGCCTTTGCCCCAGATCTGGAGAATCATTTAAGATTTTTTTTTTAAATCTCACTACCAACATGTATATATGAGAGATTGTGGTAAAACAAATGCCAGGTTAACTCTGGCTTAAGATTACCTAAATTCATCACAATCTGCAGTATGGTATGGTTTACTAAAGAGGCCATGATAAAATTATAGGTTGTTCCAACAGGAGTATGATGGCTTATGCTATTGCTCACTGACAGTCTACATCTATTCTACAGGCTGTACTTACAGAGGAAGAGATGTACCATGGACAGGTAACTGGCCCTAAAAATCATGTCACATCGGGAAATACTGAAGGGTATTTCCTTATGGGGGTCAAAAGTGGTACCTCCATTGTGCACTGGGTTTTATTTAGAACAAAAGTTTTCTCTGTGTTCCCCTAACAAACAAGCAAAATAGGGCGAGTGAGTATAAGTTGAAGTAAGGTAGAACCACGAACAACAGTAGGATGAGTTATTGGAGGGAGAATGAACTATTAAGGTCAAGTAAGTTCAAGGTAGCTTCAGTCTACTATGATAGAAGAAAGGACAAGAATTCATGAAAAAAATCTCAACATGTACCCAAAGAGATGACTTTTTATTTAAGATTCGAAAGGAGGGTGAGGGGAAAATGGCTACCTCTTCCTTAAGGGGAGAATTAATCAGGATGATGCCTATAAAACAGTGAATTACAGATTTGAGTTTTAAAAATAGATTAGTCTTTGACTAAAGTAGATGGACAAGGGGTGGATGAGGGTTCTGGGCTGAGGGAACAGCACGTGTGAAGTCCAGGGAAACTCTTCAAGTTGGGTCTAGAGAAGCAATTATTTCATTAGGGAGCAGTGTTGGATATTTTCATGAGCTAGAATTTCAACTTCTTCATTCATTTAGGTATTCATTTATATTTGTGTGCTTATTTGGTTTTCCTCATTCAATAGGCCTTCGTCTCTAATCACTCTACAGAGACTTGTTAGCAAAAGCTTTTCTGAGTTTAAGAGAAGGAAAACAGGGCTGGCGCCGTGGCTCAACAGGCTAATCCTCTGCCTTGCAGCGCTGGCACACCAGGTTCTAGTCCCGGTTGGGGCGCCTGATTCTGTCCCGGTTGCCCCTCTTCCAGGCCAGCTCTCTGCTGTGGCCAGGGAGTGCAGTGAAGGATGGCCCAAGTGCTTGGGCCCTGCACCCCATGGGAGACCAGGAAAAGCACCTGGCACCTGGCTCCTGCCATCGGATCATCGCAGCGCGCCGGCCGTGGCGGCCATTGGAGAGTGAACCAACGGCAAAAGGAAGACCTTTCTCTCTGTCTCTCTCTCTCAGTGTCCACTCTGCCTGTCAAAAAAAAAAAAAGAAGGAAAACATTCAAATGTGGGAGAAATATAAATTGTTTTTAATATCAGTGGATTTTTTCCAATTTTTCCTCTTTTACTGTTTACTAAAAGTTACTTTGATTCATGTTGGAAACTTTACTATAACTTTTTTTTGACAGGTAGAGTTATAGACAGTGAGTGAGAGAAAGAGAGACAGAGAGAAAGGTCTTCCTTCCGCTGGTTCACCCCCCAAATGGCTGCTATGGCTGAGCCGATCCAAAGCCAGGAGCCAGGTACTTCCTCCTGGTCTCCCATGTAGGTGCAGGGGTCCAAGCACTTGGGCCATCCTCCACTGCCTTCCCGGGCAGCTGCAGAGAGCTGGACTGCAAGAGGAGCAATGGGACAGAATCCGGTGCCCAAATGGGATGCCAGCACCACAGGTGGAGGATTAACCAAGCAAGCCATGGCACCAGCCCCTACTATAACTTTAAAAAAAATGTATTTAATATCCAGAACCTTAGTTCTTGGAGGGTAACTTAGGTCTCTGCAAATGACTAAGGATCTGATGAAACAGAAGGATGAAAACTTTAGGTTAGAACTAGTTTATACACACGCATATGTATATACATACATACAGATACACACACACACACACACACACACACACGGGTTCCACATTCCACACTCTATGGGAACATATAAAATCTTTTAAAATCCCTTTAAATCAATATTAAAATGCTTTTATTGTACATTGAAGCTTTGGTTTTCCTGTACATCTATTCATGAGAGTACAACCAGAGAATGAGAATGGATAGACCTTAGGAGTAGAGAGGAGCAGGGAAAAGGGTTGGCTAAGGGAGCAGTGTGTGAGTGCAAAGCTCTTACTTCCCCTAAGATCAGACACTTAGGAATGTTCTGGATTCTTGCAGACAAGCCTTTCCTCTATCTACCACACAAACCCACTGATTTACTTCTTTCTGTTAATAAAATAACAAAATATCTGAGCCTGCGTATGTTATACAATAAAGAGATCGACTTAGCTCATGATTCTGGACATTCAAGAGCATTGTGCTGGCTTCTGCTTGACCCTGATGTAGCCTCTGGCTACATCATAACATGGTGGGGGACAGCATGGTGGGAGTGGCCAGACAGGCAAAGATCACCAGCCAGACTTGCTTTTTCATAGTGACTCACTTTCCTGAGAACTGGCGAGGGTCCCACAAGAACTACTTTAATCTCCCAAGGGTGATGTCTTCAGTGACCTAATTACCCCCCACTGGTACCATATCTGAAAGCCTCCACAATGTCCACATCACCACACTGGGGACCAAGCCTCCACCACGCCCACATGACCACACTGGGGATCAAGCCTCCACCACGTCCACATGACCACACTGGGGACCAAGCCTCCACCACGTCCACATGACCACACTGGGGATCAAGCCTCCAGCACGTCCACATGACCACACTGGGGATCAAGACTCCACCACGTCCACATGACCACACTGGGGACCAAGCCTCCACCACGTCCACATGACCACACTGGGGATCAAGCCTCCAGCACGTCCACATGACCACACTGGGGACCAAGCCTCCAGCACGTCCACATGACCACAATGGGGATCAAGACTCCACCATGCCCACATGACCACACTGGGGATCAAGCCTCCACCACGTCCACATGACCACACTGGGGATCAAGCCTCCACCACGCCCACATGACCACACTGGGGATCAAGCCTCCACCACGTCCACATGACCACACTGGGGACCAAGCCTCCAGCACGTGAGCCTCTCAGGAAGACACTCAAACCACACCCAAACCATAGCACCCACCAAGCAGCACCTAAGCAGCCAGGAAGGGTCAGTTTTGTGTCCACTTGCATGTTTGAATCTGAAGGGCACACTCAGCAGTCTTATGTAGAATCAAACCATGAAGTGCTTCCAAATCAAACACTGATGTTTTCCAGTGGCATATAAATGTCTTCAAATGATCACTCCTTTCATACCCTGTTTGACAAAAACGTCTTTTGAGTTCACTACCAGGTGCCACATTATCACTTAACCAAAAATAACTTCCCTCACTGGAATGGTGGTATGTGTACAGAGCAATCTATTTATGCTTCAGTTTCAAACACTCTTTGAGAAATGAGCTGAATGAGTCAAATCTAAGCAATCTGTGCACCTCTGAGAAGACGCGCAGATGTGAGCTCTTGAATCGGTGGCAGTAAAAGTGGCGACTCCTCGCTTCATTTCAGGGTTGTGCCATTTTGCTGACTTTTCTGATACCATCAGCAGCAGAAGTCACTGAAAGTGAACAACTCCATTCTATTTTTATAAAACTTTTGGTCTGTGAAGTGTTTAGCCTTCCTTTGACTTCTCAAATTATAGATGTTCATGACAACAGGAGCCTAGGGGAGGGATGTGTTGAGTAGGCAGAAGTGCTGTCCATTGACATTGTATAGACTGCCCCCTGTACGTCTCAGGGCAACCATGAGACACTTGCCTGCAGCAGCCAAGTCATAAGCCTAAATAGCTCCTCTGTGTGTGTGCCTTGCTGCCCAGTTAACACCACATCCTCACTTACTGGTGCTTTTGAACTGCAGTCCCTGCAGTGGCACTCATCATATAGTTTAATTACTTCTTCCTCTTGGAAGGCCAGCATGGGTCATATTCACCATGGCATCCCTAGGGCACAGCACACACCTGAGAACCACAGGGTGGCCAAGCAAGCATTTGTTGAAGGAGCCGCTGGCTTAGAAGTGACAAGGAAAGGAGGCATCTTAAGAGGACGCAGAGGATCAGCCTGGACTGGGGTGGAAGGGGGAAGGGTGAAGATTTCAAGAAATGGAGCCTCAGCCCACTTGCAAGAATGAGTAGGTTTTCAGGCCAAGATGGCTGCCTGAAAAACATAGGGTTGAGGGGCCAGCGCTGTGGCTCAGCAGGTTAAAGCCCTGGCCTGAAGCGCCGGCATCCCATATGGGCACCGGTTCAAGTCCTGGCTGCTCCTCTTCCAATCAAGCTCTCTGCTATGGCCTAGGAACTCAGTAGAAGATGGCCCAAGTCCTTGGGCCCCTGCACCCGTGCGGGAGACCCTGAAGAAGCTCCTGGCTTTGGATCGGCACATCTCTGGCCATTGCAGCCATCTGGGGAGTGAACCAGCAGATGGAAGACCTCTCTCTGTGTCTCTACCTCTATCTCTATGTAACTCTGTCTTTCAAATAAATAAAAATAAATCTTTTTAAAAAATAAGGTTGAGGGGTGGGGGATAAATGATGATGCATTTTAGCAAAAAAAAATTTAAAAAGTTCAAAATTGAATGAGGTAGTTCTTTCATCTTAAAGTGTCTTGTTTTTTGCTATACTCTAAAGCATGTTCTGAGATACCAGATCACCCATCTTTCCACCCAAGAGTTAGTTGCAAACTTGTAGAGAAGGAGGTTAAGTACAAATGCATTCATGTTGTTAAACAAAGTCCTTTAATGAGTGAGGGCAGGCTGTATGAAGAGCTACGCCTTGGTATTCGAGACATTTAGAAACCAAAATCCTTCAAACATGGATGTACAATCAAATGAAAGCTTCCGAACCTTCAAGCAAGTTGCTCCAGTTCTAAGCCAAGCTCTCCTGCTTACTGCTAGAGGGAGGAAGGGTGGAAAGAGGCTAATGTTACACACTGCTTCTCTTAGGGCAATTAACCTGTCTCCACCTCCTTCTCCGTACTTAGAGCCTTTTGATGCAAACCTACAAGGAGCTATGCATTCACAAATAAACATTGCCCAGTTCAAAGAGCCAGCCTTGTGCTGCCATTTAAAGTGGGATTGAGTGAGTTATTTGCTTTCTTGTCTCTTTAGGCAAGGCGAGAGCCTCTGCAGATTCGCTTTCTCAATGACAGCCTCATTCCAAAGACGAGCTGATCAGGGGATGGCAATGCCTTTCTCAAAACCACAAATGGAAGGAAATCCTCAGAGTAGGATTCGATGACTCCAGCAGCTGCACGGAAGCAAAATACTGTCCTTTTAGAAGTGATCACATTAAGATAGGCTCTGCAGTGAACATGGAGTTCTCTACTAGAAAATAGAATCACACGTCAGCAAACATCAGGAATGTGCAGAATAGCAGTGACTTACACGATAATAGCCCTGCCTAGAATGGGGAACAGTTCCCCAAGGGATGGGGACTGGTGGGAGGGGATTCTCAAAGCCTGGTAAGCAGAATAATTTTGAAGTTCAGATTCATGGAAGCCTGTAACTCCTTCTCTCTGACATAGCAGAGCAGGGTGCGAGGTGCTAAAGCAAATGACAATGCCCAAGGGAGCTGGTACCCTCTGACTCAGGGAGAAGCCATGTGGCCAGTAACAGCCTGGGCTGGACTGGAACGTCCAAACCCTAATCCCAGGGCCATGTGCTTTTGTCGGGCTCACAGGCTTCCCCTCAACACATTCTGGATGATCCATGGCATTGAGATTGTGGACACACTTTTGTTCTGCTATAATAAGAATGGCAATTGCTTATTCAAGAGGTAGCTATTGAAGAATCCATCATTTTATTACATTGTTCTGGGCTTGTGGATATTACAAAGATGTGCAAGGATGCAATTTTTGCCTTCAAGTCACTGAAGGGTTATACTGTTGTCAAAGAGCATAGATAGATAGATATTGGTGATAATGTTTTCTAAAAATCAACTAGAGTTCTGGAATTTGCAAAAGTTGTCAGGCATTGACTAATGAAATAGAAGTCTTAGTCCTCTGTGATTTAAGAAGACATTGAACAGATTTCTAAGTATCAGAGGAAACCGTTTCAATGGTTTGGAAAGAGCCACGAATACAAAACTGAAAACAGCAAAATAAGGTCTTGGATGCCAGCTTCCCCACTGTGTTCCAGGGCACCAGCTTCTTAATGATTACAGGCTCACTTTATGAAGACTTAAGTATCTACTCCAAACAGTCGGGGCAGGATTACAACTACCAATGGCTAGCCCATGGTGGTAGACACTCTGTAAATATTAGTTCTTTTCTCTTTCCCCCCGGGATCTTTTCCTTTTTGTAATATCCCAATCCACCAGGTTCACTTAGAGCAAGCTTATGACACTTGTGGAGCTCTGTGACACTTGTGGAGTCCTGTTGGAGAGTAGGTAGGCTTTTCTGCAATATGGCACTTGAAGTAAAACCCAAAACCTTCCTCGTCAAAACATGGAAAAATAATGGATCAAATATTAAATGCTTTTTGGCTGGCACCATGGTTCACTTGGCTAATCCTCCACCTGTGGCACCAGCATCCCATAAGGGCACCGGGTTCTAGTCCCGGTTGTTCCTCTTCCAGTCCAGCTCTCTGCTGTGGCCCAGGAGAGCAGTGGAGGATGGCTCAAGTGCTTGGGCCCAGCACCTGGCTCCTGGCTTTGGATCGGCCGTAGTGGCCATTTGGGGGTGAACCAACAGAAGGAAGACCTTTCTCTCTGTCTCTCTCTCTCACTGTCTAACTCTATCTGTCAAAAAAATGTTAAATGCTTTTTAAGTGCATCTCTTAAGGAAGTGTTCCAAGGTGATAAAGGTCGGCAGAAGCCCAAATCCAGATAGGGGACTGCTAAAGTTGTCAGCAGCCTCAGGCTGCCTGATGGTTCCAGCAAACACAAGCTTTGAATTTATTTTAATGGTGGTTTGAAAAAGGTGATCTGACATCAAACCAGGGTTTTCAAAGGCCTATGAATGGACAAAGATATAATCTCTCACAAATGCAAAAGTCTTAGGGAAACTGTCCAATATCAATTTTGATTTCAGGAAGAGGGAGAAGAACTGCTCTTTGAGACTTGGAATTTGTTGGCACCCCTCACCCAGCTTGGAGATCCAATGCACAATGCGCACGCGATCTGCAAAGCATTAGGCTGCGCATTTGCCATTGTGTGGTCAGATTGCTAGTGGCCCTGAGTGTTTGTAGACTAAATTAAGGCCTTCTCAAGACTAACACACTTCAACACAAGCTTCGAAGGGAGTTCCACAATTCATGAGCTTTATTTATTTTTAAAGATTTATTTATTAATTAATTTATTTTAAAGTCAGGTACAGAGAGAGTGAGAGGGAGAGGGAGAAAGGAAAGGGGAAGAGGGAGAGAGGGGTTTCCCATCAGCTAGTTCGCTCCCCAAATGGCCACAATGGCCAGGGCTGGGCCAGGATGAAGCAAGGAGCCAGAAATTGCATCAGAGTTTCCCACGTGAGTGCAGGAGCCCAAGCACTTGGGCCACATCTGCTGCTTTCCAAGGTGCATTAGTAGGCTCAAAAGTGGAGACAATAGCTTTAAATAACACTCTGACCTCAGAATCAGCCCTTAAGGCATTCTGGTCTGGCTGTAAAGCCCACAAGAGCATTTAGGCATGGAAAGCCTAGACACTGAGGCAAAAAATGTTCTACATGAAGGATCTCGATGGAAAGAAGTGGAATGAAGTGGTCATCAAAGAAGGAAGTACTTTTCTCTGAAGGGAAGAGAGAACTTCCACTTTGCTTATGGCCTTATCTAAATACTGATGGAGTTTGTGGACTCAAAAGGCCTCCATAGCCTAGGCAGCTCATGTCAACAGCCTTGGGTAATCACTGACATCATACATAAGAGTGTTAATTGTTAAATTAACAAGTGTCACTGTGCACTAACTTCCCATGCAGGAATTCTGTCCTCAAGAGTTGTATTATAACTATGTGTAAGTGCTCCCAAAAGATGTATCATTCTTGGGTGCTTCATTAAAGTTAATTAAGTTTCTATTTAAAAAAGTGAAATTAATTAACTTCAAGATGCAATGACTTTGAACAGCCCTCATCTCAACTGTTGAAGAACAGTTTTTTTTTTTTAACCGTGTAAATTGTTGTTGACCTCTTTACTTAGTATAGAGTTGGTCTTCTGTGTATAAAATTAATTGAAACTGGATCTTAATGGAGAATGGGACTGGGAATGGGAGAGGGAGGAGGAGGTGTGGGAGGGTGGGTGGCTGGGAGTGCTGGTGTGGTGGAAAGAATCACCATATTCCTAAAATTGTAGTTTTGAAATATATGAAGTTTTTATTCTTTAAATAAAATGTTTCTTTGAAAGGGGAAAGAAATAAAAAATAAAAAAAAAGATGTGGAGCAGCTGGGACTCAAAATGGCACCCATGTGAGATGCCACCACTACAGACAGTGCCTTAATCTGCTTTGCCAAGGCGCCGGCCCCACGAGTTTAAAAAGAATCACAGAATGCATGAAGTGAACAAAGTACCTTGAGGGTAAGTCTACAGAAACCACATACAGCAGAATGAAACCGGAAAATATAAAATATTGAATTATTTGGTAAAAATATAAAACGAATATTTAATGCTTGTCAAAGGAAATCACAAAGATTGACTTGAAAACATGAGAAGGGTATGAAAACTGAGTTGGATTTGAAAAGGCAACAAATGTATCTTCCAGGAATAATATATAATCAATAATATTTGAAGCTCGCTGCACAGATCAAAGACAGATTAGGGGGCAAGTATTTTGGTGTAGGCGGTAAAGCCACCCACTGCAATGTGGCAGCCCAAATGTGCTCCAGTATGTGTCTTGGCTGCACCACTTCTGATCCAGCTCTCTGCTAATCCTCTAGAAAGCAGCAGAAGATGGCCCAAGTCCTTGGGACCCTGCCACCCATAGTAGGAGACCTGAATTAAGCTCCTGGCTTTGGCCTGGCCTAGCACTGGACATTGTAGTCATCTGGGGAGTGAACCAGCAGATGGAAGATTCTCTTTCCCTCTCTCTCTCCATAACTCTGACATTCAAATAGATAACTAAAAGACAGATTAGATGGTCTAAAGGCGGCCACAATAAAGAGGGCAGCCAAGTCCTCACCTGGGGCAGGGTGAGCTCACGTGTGGTGTGGCTGTGTCTAGAAGGCTAAGAAAAAATAACCATGACCTAGAACTGTGTGCCCAGTGGAAACGTTTGCCAGAAAAATAAGGATATTTTCAGAGAAGCAGCAAAGAGACTGTTTGTTACCTGGGGACCCTCACTAATGGCATCTACCTAGAGTATGCTCAGAGGGAAGAGCAGAGGTTCTGGGGAGATCAGACAGAGACGAAGGCTTGAGGAGCACTTGGTTCTCACAGATGTAATGGGATGTACAAGATGCACTCAGGTTAGTTCATCTACCAAGAAACCACCTGCAAATGTTCAGATCCTCAAGCCATACCTTGTCTAGGGCCACAGAGAAGGAACTCTAGAAGGAAATGGGCCAATGAGGAACTCGAAGTTTCAGACACTGTTCACCTGCTGAAGGAGGAAGCAGAATTCAATATACTGCTATGTGCCAGTTCAGAAACTGGATGATTATTTTATGTTCTGTTTACATTGTGTCTAAATCATACCCTCACACATTCTTTGGTACATTTGTGATATTTCATAGTATAAAAGTTTAAATAGCCTTTCCATATTCACCTTGAAAAATACAGATAACAATAAATTTCACTTGATGATGTAGTCTCAGATTATTTTATGAGATTATTGGTCATCTGGCCTTTTGTTTCTTTCTTTGCAGTGACTTATAGGAAGCTCAGATCCAGGTTCGGTGCTCAGAAGCTGGCTTTCCTCACGGTGGGGCTCAGCGCTGACCCCTTCTCCTGATGGGTCCTCACTGTGCTACAGGGCTGGGGCAGATTTGAGGCTGTTGGTTTGGGTAGCAGAGGGAGTCCTGCAGTTGGGTTCAGAGTAAACTTGGAAAAGGCATCGAGGGGAAGGATAGACAAAGGGTTCTTTGTACTTCTGCTACCTTGGGCCATGCTACCAAGATCTTTCTCACTGGACTATAAGTTTCTTGAAGACAAGGACCTTACGCAATTGTTCCTCATCCTACACCAGCCATACAGAAACAATGGTGACCGGTGACATATTTATACAAATGGCACTTCTAGAACTAAGCATTAAAGGATGAATACATGACACTCCAGGGACAGCTCTGTCCCTATCACACCACTCGGTGTAGAGGGAGCATGCTCAGTAGCGTGAGTGTTGCACCTGCACACACACACACACGTATGTGCACTTTAGCATTTAAAATTCCACAATTCTTTCATGTCATTGTCTGAGAATTCTAAACAGAGCATCAAATGGAATGTGTTAAATTACTTTTGCACATGTTACCAGGTCACAGGAGTATGAGTCTGTGAAAAATAAGACATTGAAATTGAATTAGCAACAGGGAACAGTGGTTGCTGCTGATGGGAGAATGGTGTTAACGCCAAGCAAGTTTCTGGGGCTCTATTTGGGAAATGGGGGTTCCCCCCATGATTGTTTTACAGCCTTGTAAGATGGTAGAAAGTTCTGGAAAGGTTCCATGAGAATATCTGAAAATATCCTTTTCTTCCCTCAAATCATCTAACTTCCCTCACTTCCTACTCCCCTGGGTGTGTTCTGATTCTGGTAAGAACTTGGATGTAAGTCCCTTTATTTCGGAAGTAACCAGAACTACTCGCTTCAGAGGACACACTTGTAAGTGGGGAGAAGAGTGACTGAGAAAACAGTTCTCCATTCCCTGTGCTGAGAGAAATATAGGAAGCAGCATGACAATGACCTTCAAGCACTTGTTTTGACCTCACCATGAGGTGCATGTCAGGTACTGTCATCTTGGTTCATCACCCGGAGAGTTCATTTAACTGCTGAGACATGGGAGAAGTGGAGAGTTTGGGCACACTGCTTTCGGAGGATGGCTGATCGTGGAGGTGGACAGGAATCTGAGGGCTGCTGAACTGCCTATGAAACCGTGTCTTGATCTGTGGTTTGTTTCCTAAGTTGCTTGGAATTTCAACAGTTGATGAAACACCAGCAGTCAGCTAGGGAATTCCCAACAAGGAAGCCAATGACTGCTGGGTCCGACTTCCACTGATCCTAAGGGTTCCAGGAGCACCCTCCCACTGGCTTTGGGAAAGGTGGAAGATGGGGCAAAGTAGATCCCAAGTCATAGCCAAGATGTTCTCACAAACACCTCTCCCCTTCTCACACATTGGCCTAATGGATGCCCTCTTATCCCCCTTCAAGGCTTTTCTTAGCCTTTATCTGTATAAATCAGATAGGAGAAAGGGAATGGGAAAAATAAAGCAGAGTAGTGATTGCCTGAGTCCACCCTGCCTTTGGATCTCAGAAGCTTAAGGTTGGAAGGGACTGAGTGGGGCAGATTGTTGAGGTCGGCTGGGCAGGACGGACAGCACCACGTGGAGGGACTTCCCCAGAGATCTGGCTCCTGCACCAACACTCTTCTCCACTCTGCTGTGCTGCACTGAAATCCAACGCACAGGAACTGGGCGGTTTTCCAGCTTGTCCTTAATTGTACTCTTGATAGCATGGCTTCCTCTTGGGTTCTAAGTGTTGTGAATGCCAAGAAAATCATAAAACACCATAAAATGTGGGCTAGATTTTAAAGCCAAATATGAACTATACCTTCTACATATTAGAATTTCCCAGTAGACAGCACATTTTCACAGTCATTTTTGCATTTCTCCTCACCACTACTGTATGAATGATGCAGGGACGTCGGCTCACTTTGCAAATGAGGAAAACTCAGAAGACTCAGAATGGCAAAGTAACTTGCCCTGGGTCACACAGCTTGTAAGTCTTGTAAGTACAGGAGTTGGGTCTCCACTTCAATGCAACCTTTTTAAAAACTTTTATTAACACAAAGAGAACAGATCTCGTGTATTTCATAGATTCAATTCTAGGCAGATAATCATACTTTTCTCCCTCTTTCACTCCCTCAATTCCCCCTGCTTCCTTTCCCTTTTTGTTTTTTCCCTTTAATTTTGAAATAACATACTTTCAATTTACTGTATAATCACAGGCTTAATGCACCACTAACCACAATGTTCAACAAGTAAAAAGAAAGACCACTGTTCCATAGGAGTACAGACAAGGGCTACAAACAATAATCAAGCCATAAGATGGCAGTTTCATTCTTTTACATTTTTTTTTTTGTATTCTGTATTAACTACCACATATCAGAGACAATATGATATTTGCATTTTGGGGACTGGCTTATTTCACTAAGCATTTTTTTAAAGGTTCATCCATCTACTTGAAAGTTGGAGTTACACAGAGAGAGAAGGAGAGGAGCAGAAAGA
Organism: Sylvilagus floridanus; assembly: GCA_949820135.1. Lineage (NCBI taxonomy): Eukaryota > Metazoa > Chordata > Mammalia > Lagomorpha > Leporidae > Sylvilagus > Sylvilagus floridanus. Next base: position 9,821,737 of record OX463244.1, on the reverse strand, counting down.
GACAGAGACAGAGACAGAGAGAGAGAGAGAGAGAGAGGTGTCATCGATTCCACTGGTTCACTTCCCAATTGGCCACAATGGCCGGAGCTGGGCCGATCTGAAGCCAGGAGTCAGGAGCTTCCTCTGGTCTCCCACATGGGTTCAGGGGCCCAAGGACTTGGGCCATCTTCCACTGCTTTCCCGGGCCACAGCAGAGAGCTGGATTGGAAATGGAATAGTTGGGATTCAAACTGGAGCCCATATGGGATGCCAGCATTGCAGGCAGCAGTCTTACCCGCTACTCCACAGTGCCAGCCCCTCACTAAGCATATTTTTAAAACTGGATTATTTTATTTATTTAAAAGGCATAGTGACAAGCGGAAGAAGAAAAAGATGAGGAAAAAGAGGTCTTCCATCTGTTGATTCATTCCTCAGACAGCCACAATGGCTGGGGCTAGGGCAGGCTGAAGCCAGGAGCCTGGAACTCCATCTGGTCTCTCATGTGGGTGGCAGAGACCAAGCATTTTGGGCCATCTTCCGTTGCTCTCCTAGGCACATTAGTAGGGAGCTGGATCAGAAGTGGAGCAGCTGGGTCTTGAACTGGCGCCCATACGGGACTGCAGCATCACAAGGGGTGGTTTAGCCAGCTGTGCCACAATGCTGGTCCCTCAGGACGTCTTTTCTGCAGTAGCACTTTGTTTTTGACACATCTCTCTGTCCCATCTGCTACTGCTGGAAACATGGCCTGGGTACTATTAGAAGGGTACAGACAGTTTTCTTTGATGATTTTCCTTTAAGTGTTGTCTTCCTATCTCAATAGACGTGACATTATTTGGATGCCTCAATACAACTGGAAGTTGAAAACATGAGAAATTCTGGACTGTAACGTAAAGAAAGCAAGTCTTCTGAATATTGCTGAACTATGAAGAAATGCTTTAGAAAGGAACCAGTTTTGTCACAGTCTCTTGGACAATCAATTCAAGTCTCTAATCTTTAGGACCAACCCACCCAATAGAGAAACAAATCAAGGCCTAGCTAAGTAAGCATATCATCCAAATGGAGATAGGAAAGACTATGGAAAACGTGACATGGAACTGGATCAAGGAACCCTAAATGCTATTGCTGCATATTGCCAATGTGAAGTCAGTTGGGTACTGTTAGAAACTGAATGCTTACCTGAATTGAGGCTTCATTTACAAAAGGACTTCAGGTCCTGGGGCTCAGATATATGACCTTTTTGCAAAGGAAATATCTAACTTACCAGTCCGGGGAGTCACAGTCTCCCTCCCTTTGGTACCCTCTGTAAGTAGTTTGCCAGATTGGAGTAGAAAAGGACAAAAGTAGGTGCACCTGCAAAGGCTGTGGCTATAGAAGTTCACACGCCAATGTGATGGTTGTTAAGCAAATACTCTTTAAATGAAAGAGCATCGTTAAGGTTTGAATGGTTGTCAGCTCTTAGGAGAGAGAATGGGGAGAGGGTATTTTTGTGTCTTTTTGTGTAACTGGAATTTTTTTTATTGAGTACTACTTTCAGAACTGAGATATTAATAAGTACTCAGGAAAGAACTAGCCAATGTATTTTGAGCACTTGCTGTATGCTGAGCAGAGTGCAGAATACCTTACATGCATAGCTTCTTAGGCTACACACAATGGCTACAGAATGGTCCCATCTTAGAAAAAGCAAAGCATGAGAACCAGAACAAATAAATAACTTGCTTCAGTTTGCAGAGCTTTTAGGACAGAGTGAAGAGTTCACTCTGGAGCTCCAGACAAGTGTTTGTTGCCCGAACCCCTGGCCATGACGCCATCTGCATGGAGAGAACTGGAGCTCCTTAAAGGACCCAATGGAGGACCAGTAAGAAAAGGGGCTGGAGCCATCTCAGAGCAACACGAATGGCTTCCTGGGAATGGGTTTGTCCCCAGCTGGGCTCCGCGCTGATTCTCTGCATGGGCCTGCAGCACAGTGAGGATGGAACTAGGAGAGATGGTCCCTGCTTGCTTTGGACTTCCTGTAAGGGAGAAAAACATCTGTCACCAGCACCACACTGGCTTCCCTAGTCCAGCTCTAGGCAGAGCCAAGGACAGCTGGGGTTGATCTCAGAAGCGCTGTTTTCCTGCATAAACTGGGTCAAAGGTGCTGACCTGAGAGCAGCAGGCCTCTGGACGCTGGCAGCGCGGCTGCTGGGAACAGGGTTTCGGCCCCTCTGCCAGTGGCCACGGAGATCTTGTTACAGCCACGCTGAGCAGGGTCTAGGGTCAGGCAAAGCCCAAGAACTGTCCGGGAACTGCTCCTCCCTAAGTCCCTCAGCCAAGGGGCTCAGGGCCCAGGGTGCCCTCCCCATGCCTCTCAGAGGGGACACCCAGCCTCCTGGCGTCTGGGGGATAATGAGAAACAAAACAAGGGAGCTGGAAACCACAGATACGCGTTCTGCTAGAAGTGCCACGGGGCCTGTTGCTTGCTCAGGCACACAGCTTGCTATTCTGAACCGTCCTTGACATGTGAAATTCTGTCTCCTCCAATGCATTCTTCAGTCCATTTCATCTGAGCAAGTCCTCTGCCAGGTAAGAGCCATACAGGGCGGCTTCCTCCAGGAACGTTTATGCAGAGCTAGGCCTGACTCAGAGAATCCTATAGGAATCCTGACCCCATCAGCTGCACTGCACTCCCCATGTCAGACATTGTCCTCACAGCCACACTTCTTCTCAACCTGGAGCCAGGGGCCACCCCCACCCTGGAAGGCACGGTCCAGAGCTGCTAACTACTTGGACTGAAAGGCAACACAGCTCCCCTCTGTCAGGAAGAACAGGGCTGGCCACCACGTAGAAGCTTCTGGTAAGGTCTGTGTTTCAAGGATGAAGGAAGAGCCTTCCATGGCAAACCTCAAGAGAACAGAAAGGAGCCCGGGAGATTGGAAAGCAGGAGACTGGAGACAGGAAGCCATGAGCCCCCTCACAAAGGCCCTTCCTGGCACAGTAACTGAACCAAAGGCAACCAACTAGAAAGACAAACTCCACACAGGAGCATCCCCTAGGCAGGAAAATGATAGAAGCCAGCCCTTTAACCCCTGTTCCCTCCCTTTGGGTGGGTGCCTTTGAACAGTGCACAAGTTGGACCACTGCCCTTGGTGACCCTAGAAAGAGCAGTGGATAGTCACTTAGCTGAGCTCCTGTTTGGTGCCAGGGGATACATCAGGGGGTTTGCATATGTGGTTTCATGGACTCTGGGAAACAGGGAGTATGTCTTCATTTTGACGGCAAGGTAAACTGAGACTTACAGAAGACATTGTCTCAAGGCCCTGCAGCTGAGCAGTTAGCTCTCCTCCCCTGCACTTACTCTGGGAAGTCTGCCTCTCCCCTACACCCTCATGGATCTCAGGAAAGCTGACATGGTAGTGGTGGGGGCATCTGCATGCACCCTGCAAAAGAAACTGGTGGATGAGAAGAAACTCATCCAAGGGGAGAAAAGTTAAGAGACATCCGGAAATGGGAGATTGAAGACACAGGACAGATGCCCTCTGGGACCTGGCACAAAACAAGCTGACGGTAAAAGCCAACAGGTGTCCATTTTAAGAGAAGCGGCACCTGCCAGGGTGGGGACCCGGAGCAGGAGGGGAGGATGACGCAGTGGCACCTGTCCTCTTGATGGGATGTGGCCCAAAGCTTCTCAACAGTTGGCAGAGATCATAGGACAGGAGATGAGTAAGTCTGGCCTCAGAGAACTGCCCTGTGGGACAGAAAACAGAGCACCACATCCTGAGGGCCACACCGTGTCTACAGCAGCAAGAACGCTAAGCCATGGAGTGTGCAAAGAAACCAATGGGTGGGAAATGGAGTCTGGACAATGAGATAGAGGCAAAAGAAGAAGAAAGAGTGGAGAGTTTTAATTCATTGTTGAAACTATCCCTAAGCATATCAATAAATCATATTTATTTGTAGAAGTCAATGTTTTTGAGGCATTGGGAGATGGTTCTTAGCAGTGGGAAGATAACTATAAATGTTTATGTTGGGTACAGAATTTTATTTGTAAAGACCTGGTAGGAGGCCATTGAAAGTAATCAACAGTTGTAAGCAATGGTGCCAACCTAAGATACTTCTGGTTCAACTCCTTCAGAAATGTTTATGAAGCTCACACAACATGCAAGACTCTCTAGGTCCTGGGACCACCAAAATGACCCAGACAGGAAGGGGATCATCAAGAACTTACATCCTCCTTAGAAACAGACAATACTGCAATGAGGGCTGGCAGTGAGGTCCAACCTAACCTTGGTTGTAAGAGCTGTGTTTTCTACAGAGCATTTTCAAGCAATTTTAAAAACCAACAAAGTGCTAGTAATTCTAAACAATGACAATGAGAAAATACTCATACTCCTCCCAGAAGAGTTTGGCAGACTACAGCCTATGGGCTAAATCCAGCCAGCTGTCTGTTTTTTATAAATAACCAGCCCGCTATTCACTTACATGTATTCTCTGCCAGCCTTCTTTCATGATACAACAGCAGAACTGAGTAGTTGTAACAGAGGCCGGATGGTTGCAAAGGATAAAATATTCACTGTTTGGTCCTAACAGAAAATGTTTAGTCATCTGTGGTCTACATTATAAACAACCACTGCAATTACTGTGGAGTTTCGGTAATATATATGTCAACTTCAATTAGCACATTTTAATTACTTGTTCCTTTAATGAACAGTGTGTTCTATAGGGACGTTTGTTCTATAATTCCCAGTTCTACAATGTTCCCTAAGGACTTAGCATCCGTGGTTTTTTGTTTTGTTTTGTTTTGTTTCGTTTGGAGAGAGAGATCAACAGACAGCTCCCATCCACAGAGCAATGGAGGTTTCACATGTGGAAAATCCTTCCATGCAGGAAATCCATGTTTATCCTGTGGGAATGCCTCTGCTGGCCATCATCATGCCTATAACAGGGTGAGCATGCATGTGTGTGCTTGTGCACCAGCAACGAGTATGCTCAATGAGCAACCTCGACTCCACAGCACACACAAGAACTGGGTGGTGGGTCACAAAACTGTAAGCACGTGCATGAGACTCAAGACCATCATCAGTGTTGCGGGAGAGACATGGAGAGGAACAGCAGGGAAAAGCTGTCTAATTTCCTCATTTGCTTTCCCTCCAGAGGGGTGTCCTGATGGTATAACAAAGATAACAACCTTCTCTGCTCAGATCTCTCCCAGTGAAAGCATCCTTGTAGATCAGTCAAGAAGGGGACCCATGTGGACAGGCAGCCTGCTGCTCTGCACAGGAAAGTCAAGGAGGTTTGGTTGCATTCAGGACTAGTAAAATTTGCAATAGACTTCCAACTTCATCTGCTGTTAGACCAGATAAAGGCAGCAGGGCAAGAGGAGTCAGGCTGGTTCTCTGTCCTGCCCTGTGGGGGCAAGGCAAGGTCTCTAAGCCGGGCTTACAGAGCATGTGATCTGGAACCTGGCTTCACAAAGATGATGGGCTCCCAGCTGGACACATGGAATGGCACAGTCCAGAGAGTGGGGCCTGGGAGCGTGCAAGTTTAACAGGTTTCCTGGTTGATTCTTCATGGAAATGTTTGAGACATGAGACGAAGGCTGTGGAAAGCCACTTCCAGCTCCAGCTGTAGTAGCACTATTCCAGGTGTGACCCGATCCTCACAGGGCTTGTAAGTATGTGCCTACAAGATGCAGAAATACAAACTGTCCTACAAGGGGACTTCAAAATGTTCATGGAGAGTAGAATTAAAAAACAAATTTATTTTGTTGAGAAAAAAAATCTGAAATCTATGCATGGTTTTTTCATATCTACTTCCCACAAATCTTTTGAAGAACCATTGTATATAAGGAAAGACATGAGGCATTAGAAATTTAAGAAGAGTTCACATTTTGGAGACACCTTACTGAATACTCGTGTGCATTAGTCCATTCACCAATTGTACAATTATCTCACCTGGCTTCCATTTTCCCAGTGAGAACACCAAGGCACAGGATGAAGTAGGCTGTTATCTTTGTTATATCATCAAGACACCCCTCTGGAGGGAAAGCAAATGAGAAAAATAGACAGCTTTTCCTTCTGTTAGGATCTTGGGCAGATTTAAATGCAAAGGGCTGATAGAGCCACGGGCCAGCCCAATCTGGAGGCACTATCTTGAAGTAGCAGGCACTACTGTCTATTGACTAGTAAGACAAATTGAACTGATCCAAATGCAACCTCAAACCTGTAAAATATTCCTGGGCTCATGATATAGGATTGTGACAAACCACAGGACTGCCTTGGAAAAGGCAGGCTTGTCTCTGTACTTCGAAGCTTGCTGAGTTGCTTTTACATCTTTGGATTTCAGTTTGCAAATCTATATCACATCTGTGTGGCCTTTACTTTCTCTTCAGATATCTGTCCCAGCTGGAGTCAAATTAGAAAACAGAGTACCCAAAAGAAATACTCAGCGAAGTGAAGAGACAACTGACAGATTGGGAGAAAATATTTGCAAACTATGTAACTAATAAAGGATTAACATCCAGAATCTATAAAAAGCTCAAGAAATTCAACAACAAAACAAACAATCCAGTTAAAAAATGGGCAAAGGACTTGAACAGGCGTTTTTCAAGAGAGGAAATTAAATGACCAACAAACACTTGGAAAAAATGCTCAGGATCACTAGCCATCAGGAAAATGCAAAAAAAAAAAAAAAAAACTCAATGAGGTTTCATCTCACTCCAGTTAGAATGGCCCTCATACAGAAATCAACAAACAACAAATGCTGATGAGGATGTGGGGGAAAAGATACCCTAATCCACTATTGGTGGGAATGTAAACTGGTACAGCCACTGTGGAAGACAGTAAGCAGATAGCTCAGAAATCTGAATATAGACCTGCCATAGGACCCAGCCATCCGATTCCTGGAAATTTACCAGAACAAAATAAATCAGCATTTGAAAGAGTTATCTGTACCCTCATGTTCATTGAAGCACAATTCAGGATAGCTAAGATATGGAATCAACCCAGATGTCCATCAACTGTTGACTGGATAAAGAAATTATGGTATATATACACTACGGAGTAATATTCAGCTTCCAAAAAGTGAATGCAACTGGAAACCATTATACTTGGTGAAATAAGCTAGTCTCCAAAAGGCAGGTACCATGTGTTTTCCCTGATTTGAAGTAACTAATAGAGTAACTAAAATGCAATGATTGGAGTGAAGTGGACACTCTGAGATTGGATGATTGTTTATAGCCCTTTTCTCTTCTGTTAAGAAACAGTGTTTTTTCCTTCATTTGTTGAACTCTTTTACACAGTGTAGTGTTAACTTTATGATCATTAAGTAATCTGAAAGTAGATCTTTGTAAAAATTAAGAGTGGGAATGGGAGAGGGAAGAGGGAGAGCTGGAGCATAGCTAGGAGAAGGGCCACTGAGTTCCTAAATCTCTACCATGAAATACATGAAACTTGTATAACTTAAATGCAATTAAAATAAAAATAAACAATAAAAAAAGAAAACTGGGCACCCACAGCACAGATGGTTAAGTCAGACGTTAGTTTGTCAAAAGGTTCTGGAGGTCTCCAGAGCCAATTGCTGGACTCAGTTGAAGATCTTACAAAAATACAGATTCCTGGATCCCTTTCTTCAAGGAATCTTATCCGATGTACTAGAACATCACTTAGAAATGATGTCACTTGGGATGACATAGGGTTAAAAACAAGTACCCTCAAAAGTGTTACGATTTGAAAACTTTGGTTCCTTGTTTGGATTTTTTAAGGTCAAGTCCTCATGGGCTTTCGGCAGGAAAATTCCTTTTCCCCTCTATTCCTTTGTCTTTCTCTCTTCTTCCCTCCCTCCCTCCCTCCCTCCCTCCCTTCTTTCCTTCTTTCCTTCATGTTCAGCATTGTACTGGGTTTAGGAAATACAGCCCTGTCCTAACTGACAGTGGAGTGTGTATGGGAGCACACACACACACATGCACACACTCACACACACACACGTGCACACAACCTGAAAAACCATAGAGGTCCACAGAGCTATATCTGCCACTTCTCCCCTGCAACGTCAACACTCAAGAGTCCTGGAAACCTCAGATTGTCGACTGGATCAGCAGAAAGATGACACGGACCTTGTCCAGCCACTGCTACACTGCACCCTTATCATGACTCTCAGAGGCCCCTCAGCCACAGGTCCAGTTGCTTGTGCACACTCGTGGCTTGTGAGTCACAGAGGAGTCATCACTGACCCTGACCCACAACAAGGACAATCATTTATGGACTCTTTGAAACGTGACCAGGTGGCCCATTAATTTTGCAGCATAATTTTAAGAGGAAATTAGATTCCAACCAGAGTCATTCATCTTTGAAAAACAGAGCCTAAGAAGAGAGCATCGATAATCAGAATGTAATTTTCTGAGTTAGGAAGTAGTCAAGACACAAGAGTCAGGGCTCTGGCACATCTAAGCTTTCCATGGGTTTTTGTTGAATGAAGGCAATGGTTGTAAGTGGAGTGGGGGACACTGCCTCCTAAGACACAGTACAGACCCTTCTCCAACAGTGTGGAGGGAATGACGTCTATTGAATCATTAACATACAGCTTTTGATTTTTCTACCCAATAGTCTTCTTAACTGGGCAGGTTGATTGACGATGTGGGCTTACCCAGCAGTGCTGCTCAATGCCCCTTGGCCAGGGTTGGTGAAGAACCCACCGACGTACACCAACACTCCTTTCTAAAATTGCCAACCTCTCTTTAGTGCATAGCCTTTTCAAAATGAAGATAAGAATTTTCATTAAAGGAAATTAAGTATTTCTCAATCATTTCACCTATAAGCAAAACCTCCCCTGGTCATTTATCTCCATTTCATTTCATCTTTTTACTTCTGACTTCTGCTGAAACTGAAGCACTATTTGCCCAGATTTCTGTGCATTTTGGTTCAATTGTTCTCTCTCATTTTTAGCCATTCACTTGTAGGCTTTTATAGAACACATCTCTGTTGACTAAAGCTTTTGAGGAAAACTTGCTGCTCAGAATATGTATAAACATCTGACTCTACGTCACTCTTGTAAGTAAAACAAGCAAATAGAAAGCCAAAGTAATGTAAGCCCAAGCTAACCAATTGTTATTGATGGTATAGGAGGCAGAAAAAGTCTCCAGTAGATTTCACTACACCTGCTCCTAATCGTTCAACAGATGTAACGAGTTTTAACATCTGCCACCATGGACAAGCTCAAGACAGGCTGAAGCTGACTTAAAATTAGTCCTTGACTTTCAGGTCACAGCAAGAAGGAATGGAGCTTTTGGCCAGAACCCAATTCTGATGAATCAAATTTTAGTTTTAGTTTCACAGTCACTTCCATTGACATGAGGGATTGTGCATTTAGCCCTCATAATCAAATAAGAATCAAGAGGTCACTCACACACAAAATGACTTCTACAGATCTTTATTAAAAATATTTCCTCCACTGCTTGACTGTATTTCTTAATGCAGAAAAATATTTCTTCTAATAATGCCCCTTTTCATTTTGCAGATCAATTGCTGCTGCTTTTCATCACCCATGATCTAATGCGTAAATTGTCTCTTCATAAATTCAAATCCAGAGAACATGAAAAATGCCACATGGTTTAGGTTTTGTAAGGAATTGTGTTGTCTCCAATCACAGATCATTGGTTTCTTTGGAAAATTCTATCAGGAGAGGCACTGATACAGGTACACTTCCAGTATTTTGCATACCAGGATAGAAATAAGAGCACAATTAACCATTACAGTAGGCTATAGCTGGGAAAACCACCATCTCTTTGTCTATGCAACATATGTACCAAAATTTTCTCTCTCACCTTGTTATGTGCCCATTAATATTTATTGATAGGCAAGAAGAAAACAAATCCCTACTTCTGGTATCATTGTGTGTTCTGAGTTTTCTCTTTGATAAAACTGTCAGCAGTACATATGGAAATTGTCAAATATTAATGCCAGTCACACAAATAATCTTACAAACAGCAAATTTTAAAGAAAACACTTCTCTCTATTTAGCTGGAGCACAGAAATAGAATAAGGACAGAATATTGGCAAATTACTAACCCATGAGGCTTTGGGGTTTTAAGGCATTCAATTTGTTATGTTGATGAGAAATATCTTGATGACTGTGTCTTCTAACTCCTGTGTCAGTGGCAAATTAATTTTGCTACAGAAGAAATAACAACTTCAAAAAAATTCAAAGCACAGAAATGCCAAGTAGTCGAATGGACTGATGGTTTCAACCACATCTCTAAACTGGCAGCAAAGACAGTGGCCTAAATGTGAGCCCTGCAATTGTGGTTTTGGTTTCAGAACCATCCCACAGTTGTTAGTTACCATACTGAAGCAGAGGAAAAAATTGCTCAGGGTAGGAAAAGGAATTTGCAAGCTGCCATAGCAAGTTAATTTAGACTGACTTGGACCTCAATCCTGAGAGTCACACATGTCTTCTGGAATTATCTGGCCAATCTTGTGCTGGTGAGGTTAATAAGAAAAGACTGCCCTGGATTTTAAAATAAAATAGATAAAGAGATGAGCAAAGGTATTTTAAAAATATGATGCATGGGCAATGTTTTCAAATGGAAAATATCTCAGTCTGAAACCCAGATTCTGAAATCTAGTTTTTTGGGTTTCAATTCTTCCAATCTACCTATGAAAGCGAGGTACGGTGAATGATGGCTGTAATTAGGTTAAGATTTCTTAATCATAATTATGGCATCATTACATATTACTTCCTGTTGCTTCAGTTTTTTATAGCCACTGAGTGGGTTCTACACTTTTGACAATTTATCCATTAATTCAAACAACTCAGAAATTCTAATCTAAACACTAGAAAAACTTTTGTGAATGTCCACAAGAATACAGAAAAAATAGCATTCCCAGAAAAAATACTATGAACACTTTTTAACAAATGTCTGTATGTAAATATCTACAGAGAATGGTTTTTAAATGGGTCTTTTGTGTGTATGTATGTATGTATGTTTGTGTGCCCATGCCCCAGAACAATAGAATATAATTCAGGAATGAAAAGTGCATATCAACATGGATCTCAAACACATTGCATTTAATAAATCAACAATGTCCAGGTGGACTTAGGTGTTACACACAAAGTCATATTCTGTTATGTTTTATTTTGTAGTTTATTATTTGAGAACCAGAGATGGGAGGAGAGAGAGAGAGAGAGCGGGGAGCCAGCACATGGAAGCTCTCCCAAATGCCTTCAATGGTGAGGGCTGGACCAGGCTGAGGTGAGAGCTAGGAACTCCATCCAGGTCTCCCAGGTGGGAGTAAGGGACTCGGTCACCATCTTATGTCTCCCGGAGCTGGCATCAGCAGGAAGGTGGAATCGGGAGCCTGATCCAGGACCTGAATCCAAGCACTCGGACATGGGATGTGGGTGTCTTAACTGACATCCTGATCGCTAGGCCAAAGGCCCACCCATGTTACATTTTAGAATAATATCTAGCAAGGATATAAATCATGGAATGAGAAACACCAAATCGAAACAGTGGTCCTTCCAGGGACAGGGGAGAGAATGGCATCAGTGAGCATAATGGGTTGGGCACTGCTGGATTTCTAATATTTTGAGTCATAAGCACAAGTGACTTCTTTTTAACCTCGTAGTTAATTAATTCATCTAATAAATTAACAAAGCACACTTTATTATATGATTCTTTATTCATTTTTATACAAATGGAATAGTTAATTATTCTTTACAAAAATCTAGAAGAAAGATTAAGTAGGGGAAAAAAACTGAAGACAGATATACATATTCGGTAGTACAAGCAGCCTGCTGTACAGATGAACAGTACAGCTCAATCATTATCAAAGTGACCTTGCACAGTTTTAAAGGATAAAGGGAAGAAGTCAGTGGGGGAACATATATTTAAGATGCTATAAAGAATAATGATGTAGGGGCCAGCACTGTGGTGTGGTGGGAAAAGCAGCAGCCTGCAGTACTGGAATCTCATCTGGGCATCAGTTCGATTCCTTGCTGCTCCACTTCTGATCCAGCTCTGTGCAATGGCCTGGAAAAGCAGTAGAAGATAGCCCAAGTGCTTGGGCCCCTGCACCCACAAAAGAGACCCGGAAGAAACTCCTGGCTCCTGGCTTCAGACTGGCTCAGCTCCAGCAATGTGGATTTCAAATAAATAAATAAATCTTTTTTTAAAAAAGAATAATGATGAAGGTAGTGTGTGTGGGAGGGGTCCTTGAGTAGGCTGGAGAGTGTGATGTTAAGAGAGCAGATGGAAGAGGTGACTTAAATGGAGAATGGGTAGCATTTCCTCTGAGTCTGAAATAGGATCAAAAGCGGAGTCAGAGAGAGTGAAATTTTTCAATATTAGCTAAAGAAGCTCCTGTTGAAAGGTGCTGGCTTGCGCGAAGAAGGAAGGTACATGCCTGCCAAAATGCTTTCTGAGCCCCAGCAGTCTCACGTTGCTTTTCCTTCCCTGTGCTCTCACGTGCAGCTAGCTCGTGAAGACCTGTGGACTGTCCTCTCCCTCAACCTTCTCGCCACCACTCGATGAAAAGCCCCTTGAAGGAAGCTGCAGTGTCTGTTTCCTTTGCTCTTGTCTCTCTACCTCTACTTACCACCGAGAGCATATAGGAGCTGGTTCAAACACATTTGTTCAAGGAATCAAAAGCAAGAGGTGGTGCTTCAAAAGGGGATTCCCAGTAGACTGCTCCCATGGGTCTGAACCAAAGTTGCACCACACAAGGGTCAGATTTGCAAATGTGCAAGGACTCTCCAGGATCTAAAATCAAGAAGTGGCAAACAGACTTTGAGAGTGACCTGGGTTTGTGATTGGTTCAGACACCCCAAAAGTAGGTCAAAGTGGTGAGAGAGATGAAATGATTAAGGAATGCCCAGCTGGGTGGGGCTTAGGAGTTCCATGGCGGAAAAGGGCAAAGAGAAACAGGAAGGGGAAGGGTATAGTGGTCCCATTGGTGTCAAAGAGTATAACAACAGCACTGGCGTTGCACTTGTGTGCAATCAGCTGTGAAAGAAGGTGGAGGTCAGTCGATGAAGAAGGGACATAGAGAAGAAAATTGTGCTTGAACCACTACAGTTGTCATGGAGGATGTTGAAGACGGCTAGCAGGCTCTGCAGCAGCCAGCACACAGGCAGTGAGAAGGGGGGACGGGAATGAATTCTGCACCATGGACAGCAGAGGAGGCCGACCATGCTTTCTGTCACCTGCTGACAAAAAGCACAGGAGCTAGTCTGAACAATCAGGAACTGCATGGAGTTGGGAATTCATTCGACGAACACAATGAGAAAGTGTCTCACATCATGTCTTTACCCATGAGTGGAGTCTTCACCACTTAAGTTTGTTATCTCTCAGCAGTCTGAACGGGCTGACTTTTCCACATGTCTGATAAGACAGTTCAAACTTCAATTTTAGGATAGATTCAGCTATTTTGAGATAAAGGAATATAAAAGTGCTTAAAATGGACATACATGTGGTTTCTATGACTACTATATGTCCCAGTCTGTTTTATGTTGCCATTACAGAATAGCACTGTGTGTGTGTGTGTGACAATACTTCTGAGAAATAAGCAATTGGCTCAATATAGAATGGATGAAAACTTCTCTAGCATGTCATGTTGTAGTAGAAAATACAAATGCATTCAACTTGCAGGTTTGTTTATTAAAGAACCCAGGGTTGGTGCTGCGGTGCCGTGGGTTGAAGCCTCAGCCTGCAGTGCAGGCATCCCATATGGGCGCCAGTTTGAGTTCCAGGTGCTCCACTTCCAATCTAGCTCCTGGGAAGACAGCAAAGGATGGCCTAAGCCCTTGGGTCTGTGTACCCACATGGGAGACCTGGAAGAAGCTCCTGGATCCTGGCTTTAGATCACCTCAGCTCCAGCCATTTCAGCCATTTGGAAACAGCAGATGGAAGATCTCTCTCTGTCTCTACCACTCTTTGTAACTCTGCCTTTCAAATGCATAAAATAGATCTCAACAAAAGAATAAAAAGAAGAGGAAGAAGAGGAGGAGGAGGAGGAGGAACTCATCACTGACAATGAGTGGCATTCTCAGCAGGCATTAACTCAGTTTGTTCAAGTGAGAAACCTGGCTTCCTTATTAAACACATATAAAACAACTCCAAAATCCACGCAATGTGAAAGCAAGGAGGTTTCAGTGAGAATTATTTTGCAAATCATGTATCGACCACTCACCCATCCACAACCACACTCTAGACTGGCAGTGAGATGTGACCCTACCAGCTTCCTGAATAAAATGAAGTTCATGGACACAGCTGATAGATGGTGGAAATAATGTGCATAGCATGCACTCAACAGTCCTTGAGTGTAAACTGGCCTTAAAAACACTCGCAATGAAGATGTTTAAGAAAAAGGTATTGAAATGTGATTCACAGAGGAATAAGAAGGGTAGGGTCTGAATAAGAAAGGGATCTCACTGTGTATGAGTTTAGTTTGGCCCATGTAACATAACATCTTCCATGTAGAAATCCCAAGAGATGATCAGATACATTCTAATGGTTTGGTACCTGGGAGAATAATTAGCCGTACTTTGTGCTCTGTATGGTTTCTTTCCTTTGGCAAACCTAAAGGATATAAATTCTCAAATTGGAGAAACCCGCACTATTTCTAGCATAATGATAAGTATCCTCCACCACTAAACAAGAAGAAATAATCAGTGAGAAATTGGATCCTTAAAACGGCTTCATTTATCCCCAGAGCAGGCATCTTCCAGCAACCTGACAGCAATGGCTCGCCTAAAACTAGGCAATCATTTCTCCGAAAGCAGTATTTACCTAATTAAGAGCTTCTCTGTGCTCCCCAGTTACTTAATTGTGTCATTAGCAGGAGTTTTGACATGAAGAACAGCGCGTGTCTAGCAACCAGCCTGGCCTCGGCGAGGGGAGCCCAGCCGAGCAACTCCCCAGGGGCTGGCAGCAGCCTGCTGCAGTATGCACAGCACAAAATAGAATAATTGGTCCCCAGAGGGGCTGTCTCTTCAGCTGCCAATAGGGATTGTTTTGTTCCTGGTGAATAAGAAGCCAGGTCTCTATGACTTCTCTACTCGATGTTAACTCGCGGCCCGGGTGCTCAGCAGCTCAGGGAAGAGATGAGGTCCCAGCGAAGGCTGCGGCTGTCTTGCTCACAGCCTGCCATTGATGACAGTGTGAAATTCATGGTCCCGATCAAGGGAGTAATGTGGGCAAGCCTCCCTGTAGGCAAACTGATAAAATGTGCAGTGTACCAGAGAAGTGTCCAACTGAGCGGGATCGCAGGGGTTCAAGCTCAGACTTGGGGCCAGGAACGTGCTATGCTCTCCTGTAGAACAGCGAGGCCATCGGTGGGAATTGACAGAGACCATGAAGGGGGTCAGGTGGGCGCTTGCTGCTCCTTCCTTTCTCCAGCACGAAAGCAAAAAGAAACACACAAAAATCATTTCCTGGGGGAAAAATATCAATTGCTTCTAGAAAGGTCTTTTGTTTGTAAGTTTTCCTTTTTAAAAATTGAGACATGGTTCACATACAAGAAATTTGTTCTGTCAAAGCACACAGGTAGGTAGTTTTAGTTTATTCGCAAAGTTGTGTAGCCATCCCTGTTGAATTCTGGAATATCTTCCTCACCCTGTCCACATTAGTAGTCACTCCATCTTCTGCCCTGCGTGTGGAGTCTCTATTTCAGAGTCTATTAATTCTAGATTATATTACTTTTTGCTGAAGACAGAAAAATCTCTGTCTCTTGGAAATTGTCTTGAACAGAAGGTGATAAACACAAATATTTAATACAATTTTGCCTCCTTCCAAAAGATTCTCATTGTATGAATATTTGCATAAATAATCCAACTTAGCCAACGCAATTCATTGAAAGTTAGCCATTACTTATGCATAGATAATCGGGCCTTTATTAAATCTTCTATGACATATAATTTTTTTTGGTGAGGACCACTAAAACAATTTTTGGACATATCCTTCTCAAAACCAAATTATGACTCTGGGTTCAATTTTGCCAGTGACTTTCTCACAACTCTGCCATAGCAGCCATCTTTAAAGCAAGTCAAACACTGGTTTGCACATCTTTCATCAAATGCAGGAGGAGGTTTACAATTAAGTAAAGCCACTTCTCTGTATCATCAGTCTTCATGGTGATCTGTATCATAGTCTTGGCTCTCTCAGAAAGCAGAGCCTGAGACAGGGTCTTGCCTATTATTTATTTTGGGAAAAGATCCCAATGAGCAGGGAGGGGAGGTTGGACCAAGGGAAAGGAAGAAGGGAACACCCATTGGCAGGTGCATTGTTGAGCTAAACCAGAAAGCAGGAGACAAGATGCTATGAAGTTACAGACATGTGCAATGCTTGTTGCAACAAGTGGTGGGGTAAAATGAAGGTATAGGGCATCCTTAAAGGGTACCCGAACTTTAGTGCTTAAAGGACTGCGAAGGATTGAGCCAGGGATCTCTGCATGTGGCAGATCTGTGTGTGGTTGGAACTCCAAAAAACTCCTTCACTCAACACAGCTTTGGAAGCCCTGATGTTGTCCTGGCTCCAGAGATAGTGATGCCAAAGATGGGCAGAGGGATCCTCCAGGACAGAGGCCTCAAGGCAGAGCTGTGTGCTACAGAGACCCTGCTGTGATTCACAGACCAAGACAGGGAACATAGATGGCCAGACCTGGGTAGGAGGTGAGGATCAAGAAGTGGGTGCCCGCAGGCAGAGCAGGTGAGGTCCAGGTGGACTCATAGGAGGACCCAAGATGACCCGAGCTCTTCCCTTGTCCAGACCACATCAAGAGAAGCAGAGTGTCTCAGTGAGGGGCAGATTGGACTCTCACCCTTGGGCCTTTATGTGACTTTCCCATGGTGGAGGCCTTGTAGATTCATAGACATATTTCTATTTTTTAATTTTATTTTTTTGACAGGAAGAGTGGACAGTGAGAGAGAGAGAGAGACAGAGAGAAAGGTCTTCCTTTTTTCCCATTGGATCATCCCTCAATGGCTGCTGTGGCCAGTGCGCTGCAGCTGGCACACCGCGCTGATCCAAAGCCAGGAGCCAGGTGCTTCTCCTGGTCTCCCATGCGGGTACAGGGCCCAAGCACTTGGGCCATCCTCCACTGCACTCCCAGGCCATAGCAGAGAGCTGGACTGCAAGAGGGGGAACCGGGACAGAATCCGGTGCCCTGACCGGGACTAGAACCTGGTGTCCCAGCGCCACAGGCGGAGGTTTAGCCTATTGAGCTGCAGTGCCGGCCAAACAGATTTCTAAATTCAGTCATCTTCAATGGGACATTTTGTTATTTTCATAAATACTGGCACTAGCACTAGCTTTTCATTTTATTGAGAAAAGGAGATGGGTAAACTCTCTGTGCCTAACATAAACATTATTTTATAGTTCTTCAGGCACTGTTAGTGGAAGAGTTACTTGGGGGACCTTCCTTGAGGAGAAGTGGGAACAGACACCACAGTCTTAAAAAGGCCTCTGCTCTTTGGCCCAAGCACTCATGAGAACTGGTCCCAAAAGGAAAAGCAGATAGAGATTGTATAAGTTTGGTTATTAAAACATTGTTAATAACATTGATCAAATTAAAAATTTTAATCTCATTAACTGAGGGATAGTATTAAAATATTGGTGTACTCAGAACATTAAGTACCAGAAAGGTATCAAAAATTATAACACGACTATGTGCATTTTGGCACAGAAAAATGACTGGGATGTCCTAAAAAAAGCAAGTTAATAAACTCTGTGAATTCATTGATATAAAATTATATATGCATTGACAAGTGTCTAGACAGATACTTCCTCAATTTTTAAAGGTGCTGATTAACTGTCATTGAATCAAGAGATTGTTCTTTCTACACAGTCAATGTATCATTTGGGATTTTTAAGTCATACTATTATTTTTGCAATGTGAAAAAGCATTGAAGCTATTTTCATTTTTAAGAAAACAGATTCTGGTTCCCACTTTGGGTAGGAAGCTCTCACCTTACTGAATTTAGTCTGGGTGTGCTACTTGTTACAACAACATGCAGTAATTAGCTGACTCACAGCACCTTTTCCATCTATTGACACAAAGGGCTTCGGCTGTTTTTCTTTGGGATGAGTTGAGAAAGACGTGCTGAACATCTCCATGCAAGCGAGCAATAAATAATGCATCCAAATCCCAGAGGTACTTCCTGTCTTTAGACACATTGTCAGTGGGCTCACCCTGTGTGTCCACCATGGCAGTCATCCAACTCCCAGTATTCATTCTTGGGTTGTTGAGGGTCCGTGTGAGTCACTGAAGATGGGCGTTTGAGACATAGTATGATCAGCATGGAGAGTGCATTCTGCTGGACTCCAAACAGCCTCTTCCTTATTAGCCTTCTCCCTGGCTTTGTGGGGTTCAATCATGGTTCACTCCTACCCTGTCAGACTTCATCGGAGGAGTGATTTAATTTATTAATGGATGCAACAGTTTTACATAGTTTATGCAATATCTAATAGCGTCTGGTGTGAATATGCAAACTATGGATCGTATGCTGATAAAGTCTGTTTTGTCAGTCTATTAATTAGCTTCATAGATTGATTAGATTGACCTGCTAAATAATTGATAAGCTTGTCAGAACTTCACTATTGTCACACTGATGATGTCTTATTGATGGTTTAAAGGGGTGGGGAACATCCGGCCTGCGGACCACGTAAGTCTGGAGAAATCACTTGGTCTGGCCCTGCCAAAGCAATTCAAAACTCAAAAAATCTACCGCAGGCTAGTTTTCAGGTTGATGATTTTATATGGCCCACAATGATGTTATACATACCCAAATGGCTCCTGGAAGAACAAAGGTTCCCCACCCTTGGAAACACACATCCCCTTTACTTCATCTAAAGAGTAAATGATCGCATTGTATTCTAATTTTCTGCTAATTGGTAATGCACACAAGTTAGTTACAGACAATCTGAATTAATCAATCATTCCTATCCCTTGCAATGTCATGTAAATAATTTGGCTCAGCTTTACATACTGTGGCACCCTCCAAACAGGACACATGCAGGAATCTGCTGTGAACAGGATGTGCGCACCGTCCCCAGGACAAGGCTGTGCACACAAGAGCAGTCAGTGGAGGCTCGCAGGTGATTGGGGCTTTAGGGAGGTGAATGCATTGCTGCAGAGCCATGGACCACTTCCCTCATGCAAACACCCTGGGCGTCGCCATGGCCAGCAAGTGACCTGTGTGCAACCAGCATGGGCCCTGACTCTGGCACAGCCCCTCCCTGGGGATCACAGTCACTTTGCCTTCATTACTTTTGGGGCCTCAAGAACACAGAGATTTTGATAGGTGCTTTAGCATCAGTGATGTCTATTTTAAATCTAGATTTTTTTCTAAAATACTATTTTTTTCTTAATATCTTGTACCCTAATTTTTTATTTCCTGTTTTTTTTTTCAGTAGTATTTAAAATTAAGGATTCTGGGGTGGGCAGGTAGCCTGGTGGTTAAGACTCTGGTTAAGATGTCCACATCCTACATCAGAGTGCCTGGGTTCAATTCCTGGTCCCAGTTCCTATTCCAGCTTCCTGCTCATGCTGACCATGGGAGGCAGTGGTCATGATTCAAGTGACTGTGTCCCTACCACCAACAACAGTTGACGTGGCTTGGGTTTCTGGCTCTGGCTTTGGTCCCTACCAGAGGCTACTGTAGGCATTTCAGGAGGGAATCAGTGGATAGGGGCTCTCTCTATCTATGGGCCTCCAAAATAAATACATTAATCTGTAATAACAATAAAACTAAGGATTCCTAGGCCCTCTCTGCAAAGATTCTAAGCTGGTGAGTCTGGGCTGGGTGTCAGGCTCCCTCACTAATTAGGAAGCAGCCGAGGCGGTTCTTGCAGGCTTGCTGATTCCCAAGCCCTGGCGGGGTCACCCGTCTCAGAGATTGGGAAAACACAGTCTTCATCTCATGTAATTTTCAGGCACAAGGTCACTTCTTCATCAACCCTTGTAGCTCCAATATTTACTGAGAGCATCAGCATGTATCCATTACTGCTTGGTCCTGAGAACAGACAATATCATGAACTGGCAAGGAAGTGGGTAGAAAGTCAGACTTTTGGGGCACTGCCTTATATCAAGCAGTATAGTTACATTTAATGAAGACAAAAACAAGGGATTTCTCAGGTAGAACTGAACATTTTGAAAAGCAGAGAACTTAACTTGCACCTATCCAGAGCAGTGGCTAAGAAACATGTGGAGCACTGGATCCATTCTTGTTTTTTTCTTTCAAACAACAATCGTAATAGAACTTGGATATGTACTGGATTTGTGCCTATGGTGAGAGAATGTGAACTCCAGATCATTTGCTGTTAAAATATATTATACACCTGATATATACTAGACCTAAGTGGTGTTTGACTATTAAAATTGCATTTTTAAAGTCCTAGTTTGTAATTGTTTGGAGGACTCATCTCCTCCCTATTTATTTTAGCATGAACAGATGTCCCGAGGGCTCTGTTCCAACTTCTTTCAGGTTCTCTCTTCCAACATCTTACAAATTCAGTGGGTGAACTCGAGAGCAGAGGAGGTGAAACTGGGCAGGCATCACTGAGCCCTGTGCTGTGCATACTTTCTGGGATCCGCCTTGTCATTCAGTGCTCCCCTCTCCCTCCCCATCACGTGGGCCCCTGCTTCTCCAGTGGTTGGGGAACTCTAGCTCTGGGGAGTGATACTGAGAAGTCATCTCACTGTGAACTTCAACCTCCACCTCCAACTCAATTTTCATTCATCAGTAGAGCATAAAGCTGCACGTTCATCCCAGAGGTCACCCCCCTGTTCTCACTGAATTCGACAGGAAAGGCAAGAGTACTTCATGACCGTGCTTCAGTCCTGCACAACCATATTTATCCTCACAAGGCCAGTTTCTGAGAACCAGGCAGGCTGTGCTGACATACTCTAGTCAGAATGATAACTGCATATTGGCAGTGTTGCAGGTACAAGCACAGGGGAGAACTTCATGGTCTTGGACATTTATCAGCTACTGGACCTCAGCAAACCATTTGATGTCCTTAGACCACAGTTCCCTCATCTGTAAAATGATACCTTCCTTATAGAATTGCTGCAAAGCTTATACAAATTGACATTTGTGCATGGAAAAAAATTTTACAATAGCATATGGCAAGTAATGAGCACATGTGTGCTTGCTTACATTTTTTGTTGTTCTTAATGTTTGATGCACAAAATAGGAAGATATCTAACTCATAAGAGAAATCTCCATGACAGATAATTTTTCTATCACTTAAAAAAATCTACCTTGTAATGTTGAGGCCATTTCCCATTAAAGCATGATGGTGGGAGGCACTTCACTCTGAGGTTGGCCCCAAACTAGTGACTGTCATAGAATAAAGTAATCACAAGTCAATAAAAATTTGGTAGACAATATATCTGAGTAGTTATATCCATTACAGAGTGCTAAGTGTTACTAAAGACATAAAAATAATTCTCAGGGATTACTAGAAAGAGCCATATGCCAACAAATTGGAAAATCTAGAAGAAATGGACAGATTCCAGGACACATACAATTTACCAAAATTGAGTCATGAAGACATAGAAAATCTAAACAGATCAATAACCAAGATGGAGGTTGAATCAGTAAAAAGGACCTTCCCAACAAAGAAAAGCCCAGGACTAGATGGCTTCACTGCTGAATTCTACCAGACTTTTAAAGAAGAGCTAACTCCAATTCTTCTCAAGCTATTCAAAACAACTTAAAGGGAGAGAGTTCTCCCAAACTCCTTCTATGAGGCCGGTATCACCTTAATTCCTAAACAAGAAAAAGGTACAGCAGAGAAGGAGAACTATAGACCAACATTCCTGATGAACATAGAGGCAAAAAAATCCTCAACGAAATACTAGCTAATCAAATCCAACAATACATCAGAAAGATCATTCACCCATACTATGTGGGATTTACCTCTGGTATGCAGGGATGGTTCAACATTCACAAATCAATCAATGTGATACATTGCATTAACAAACTGGAGAATAAAATTCATATAATTTTCTCAATAGAAGCAGATAAAACATGTTATAAAATACAATATCTTGGCCAGCGCCGTGGCTCAACAGGCTGATCCTCCGCCTTGCGGCGCCGGCACACCGGGTTCTAGTCCCGGTCGGGGCGCCGGATTCTGTCCCGGTTGCCCCTCTTCCAGGCCAGCCCTCTGCTGTGGCCCAGGAGTGCAGTGGAGGATGGCCCAAGTGCTTGGGCCCTGCACCCCATGGGAGACCAGGAAAAAGCACCCAGCACCTGGCTCCTGCCATCGGATGAGCGCGGCGCGCTGGCCACGGCGCGCCGTCCGCGGCGGCCATTGGAGGATGAACCAACGGCAAAGGAGGACCTTTCTCTCTGTCTCTCTCTCTCACTGTCCACTCTGCCTGTCAAAAAATAAATAAATAAATAAATAAAAAATAAAAAAAGAAAGAAGAAAAATCACTTTCAAAAAAAAAAAAATAAAAAAAAATAAAATACAATATCTTTTTCATGATGAAAACCTTAAGCAAATTAGATATAGAAGGAACATGCTTCAACACAATCAAGGCAATTTATGACAAACCCATGGCCAACATCTGATTGAATGGGGAAAAGTTGGAAGCCTTTACAATTTCACAATTTCTATTCAATATAGTCCTGGAAGTTTTAGCTAGAGCCATTAAGCAAGAAAAAAAAAATATACATTGGAAAGGAGGAAATCAAATTATCCCTATTGGCAGGTGACATGATTCTAAATACAGGGGAATCAAGACTCTACTAAGAGACTGTTGGAACCCATAAAATGTTTGGTAAAGTGGTAGAATGTAGCCTTTGTATACACAGAAAATGCCATGGCTGAGAAAGAAATTCTAAGATTAATTCAATTCACAATAGCTACAGAAAAATATATTACTTTGGAATACATTTAACCAAGGATGTGAAATATTTCTACTGTGAAAATTATAAAATATTAAATAAGAAATAGAAGACACAATAAATTGAGAAATCTTCCATGTCCATTGATTTGAAGAATTAATATCATCAAAATGTCCATATTACCAAAAGCAATTCACAAATTCAATGCAATCCCAATTAAAATATGAATGATATTCTTCTCAGATCTAGGAAAAACAATGGTAACATTCGTTTGGAAACACAAGAGACCTTGAATACCTAAAGCAACCTTACACAACAAAAACAGAGCTGGAGGCATCACAATACCAGATCTCTACACATACTACAGGGCAGTTATAAACAAAACAGCCTGGTACTGGAACACCAATGGATGTGCAGACCAATGGAACAGGATAGAAACTCCAGAAATCAATCCGCATATCTACAACCAAGTAATCTTTGACAAAGAAGCTATGTGATTGCAAGTAGAGTCAGAGAAATGAGACAAAGTGGCTCTGAAGAGCAGATCATGGAGAAAGAAATGCAGGCAATCTCTAAAATTAGAAAATCCAAGAGAGCAGGTCTTCCAATACAGCTTCCAGAGGGGAGTTGTCCTGCCAACACTTGACTTTAGCTCAGTGAGGATTATGTTTGACTGTCTCCATAAATGTAAAAATAATAAATTAGAGTTGTTGTAAGACATTAAGATTTTGATACTTTATTTTAGCAGTAATGCAACTCTTTCACCAAAGCAAGTCTACTGAATACTGAGCAAGATGGTAGCCAGTCTTCTCTTTAATGTAAAGCAAGGAGGAGGGATTGAGGTCTTTTGATGCACTGCATTAACTGCTGTTCAGATTGCTGATCCCCATAGCAGGGCACCACCCCTGATTCCATCTTTCTGTTACTGTGCACATGGGGGAAGTAATGGTTCAAGTACCTGGGTCTTTGTCACTCCCATGGGAGACCCATATAGAGCTCCTGGCTCCTGGTTTCAGCCTAGTCCAGCCCTGGCTGTTGTAGATATTTGGTAAGTGAATCAACAGATGAAAAATATCCATCTCCCTCTCAAATAAAAATAATTAAACATTTTAAAATGTGAAAAATATCTACATTCTTATTAACTTGACCTGACCTAATTGTATCCAGAAAAGATATGCGTTGTTTTTCAAAATATCTTTGTGGTGCTAGACAATGTGGAGTCTAAGAATACAGGGCTGAAAAGAGTAGCAAGTTTTCCAAGGAATTCACTCTCTGTAGGGGAGTAGGTGAATTCCTGTTCCTATCTTTCTCCTTCTTCTCTATTCTATGAGCAAAATATATGCAGTGGGAGTTCTGTGGGCTTTACTTCAATCAGTTCTTATGACAAGTCTATTATCATTACTTTCATCTTATAGATGAAATAACTGAAACAGGTAAATGAAGAGCTTGCCAAGGTCATGTGCTAATATATGGTGGAGTCATAATACAATCCTACACGGCCTGGCTCCAGAGTTCACAGCATTGACTATTGCATCCCACAGCTTGCATATAAATAATATCAACAGCAAGGTGATCAGTAAGACAATAAAGATGAAAGAGAGAGGGCATTACACTCAGGGTGCATGTAGATACCCAAGTGGTAGTCTCTTCTGCATGGGATGGAAGAGATTTGCTTAATATATCAGTATTTTATTTTAATATGTGTTAATAATAATTCCCAACATTCACTCTTGCGAGTATGAGTTTCTTCTTTTTTTTTTCTTTTTTTTTTTTTTTTTTTGACAGGCAGAGTGGACAGTGAGAGAGAGAGACAGAGAGAAAGGTCTTCCTTTGCCATTGGTTCACCCTCCAATGGCTGCCGCGGTCAGCGCACTGCAGCCGGCGCACCGCGCTCATCCGATGGCAGGAGCCAGGTGCTAGGTGCTTTTTCCTGGTCTCCCATGGGGTGCAGGGCCCAAGCACCTGGGCCATCCTCCACTGCACTCCTGGGTCACAGCAGAGGGCTGGCCTGGAAGAGGGGCAACCAGGACAGAATCCGGTGCCCCGACCGGGACTAGAACCCGGTGTGCTGGCGCCGCAAGGCAGAGGATTAGCCTGTTGAGCCACGGCGCCAGCCATGAGTTTCTTCTTATTGAGTAACAGGCCAAAATGTAATGGTTTAAAATAATGAGCACTTGTTCAGTCTCCCAAGCCTGTGGACCATCCAGATGGTTCTCCTGGAATGAACAGGGCCAGATCATGCACCTGTGGTGCTCATTGATTCAGGTGGGCAGCTCTGCTGGTGGGGACTGGGCCTCCTCCCCTGTTTGGGATCAGCCTGCAATAGGCCGTGCTGCCTCGTCTCCTTCACGTAGGCTCTGTCCTCCAGCTTGCGTGTCCTGGCTTGTTCATGCGGAAGTCACGGCGCTCTTGGAGAGGCAGCAAGCTAGCATGGGGTTACTCCTGCTGTGTTCCACCGGACAGAGAAAGACACAGGGAATTCTATGGGAATTGAGGAGGGGAGAAGATTCAAGAGAAAATAGACTACCTTTTGATGAAAGGTGCTAAAAGTTGCAATGTAAAAGGGCTCGGATACAGGAAGGGTGGAGAATTGGAAACACTGTTCTTACCAGCTGATCATGGCACACATTAGGTCCCACTGCCAGCCTCTGCTATAGATGGCATTACAGGACTTCTTTCCTAGCCAAGTAAACCATGGAGCCAACTTTGGCAAGAGGGGCCTGGGATACCAGAACCTCTAGGTAGACAAGAGGATCAGCCTGTGTGCCCAGAACTCATGGAGAAAGAAGGGCAAGAGAGCAGGTGCTACCTGGTGCCTCCATCTAGCAGGAAGATGACTGCAGCTATGGAGTGTAAAGAGGCTGGGGCAGGGGGAGCAGCAGTCAGAATGAGGGACCTGGCAGCAGGAGCTGAGGGTGGAGGTAACCACAGATGGTCAAGGGTCCATCACAGAACAGGGGGGAAATGAGCAGTGACTGCACAAAAAAAATTGCTGGGAACTTGGAGTAGAGGAGAGCACCGAGAGACAGCTAAGAGTGGACTGGACATGGCCATTGGTTGGAGGTGGAAAGTGAAAGAGATGCAGAGGTAGTGCTGTGGCATAGCAGGTGAAGCCGCCACCTGCAGTGCTGGCATCCCATTGGATGCCTGTTCAAGTCCCAGCTGTTCCACTTCCCTTCCAGTTCTCTGCTGTGGCCTGGGAAAGCAGTAGAGAATAGCCCTTGTGGGAGACCCAGAGGAGGCTCCTGGCTCTTGGCTTCAGATCAGTGCAGCTCTGACCATTGCAGCCAATTGGGGAGTGAACCAGCCGATGGAAGATCTCCCTCTCCCTCTCCCTCTCCCTCTTCCTCTCCTTCTCTCTTTGTGTAATTCTGACTTTCAAATAAATAAATTTTTTTAATAAAAAGAAAGAGATGGGGGAGAACAAAAGGATGGAGATGATATTTACAGAATGGGCAACTTAGAAAGCAGGCTTGTGGGAGAGGGCTATGGGGAGGACACAGCTCATTCAATAAACATTTCAGTGCCCGTGCGGTGAAGATGTTGTTCTAGGCATCTAAGATAACAGTGAGACTAAACAGACGAAACACCTGCCCTTTGGAGATTTTGTTTTAGTGAGGGGAAAGCAACAATAACAAGAAACACAATGAAGAAGCAACTTCTGCAGTGTGACTGAAGATTGTATTTACTATGTGCACTAGTGAGCTCTGGCTGATGAAAGAAATTACAGCTAACTCTGGAGCATGCAATGACAGAACTTAATCCTCTCACAGCTCTGGATGCCAGAAATCAAAAATGAAGACCTCAGGTCAAAATCAAGGTGTCAGCAAATCACTCTCTCTGTGGGCTCCAGGGGAGCATTCTCTCCTCTGACTCTTCCGACCTCTGACAGCTGCTGGTAGTCCTTGGCTTGTGGCAGCATCGTCCCAGTCTTCTTTGCATCAGGTTTACATCAGCTAGTTCTTTATGTTCATGTCATCTCCATAGGCATCCTTCTTATAAATGTGATTGCATTCAGGGTCCACCTCAAGGCAGGTGGAGTTGAAAGTGACACTGGAAGAAGCTTTGAACACCAGGCTGAGTGGAGAAAAGGCTCTGAGCATTTAAAGGGAGGTGACATCATGGTCTGAGATGAGGCCACCCAAAAGTAATACAGTCCTCCCTCAGAACCAGTCCAGGATGCCCATCAAGTACACACAGTCCCTGGGTGTTCAAGTCCCTTCTATAAAATGGTACAGTATTTGCATATAATTTCGTACATCCTTCTGCATTCTCTAAGTCATCCCAACATTACTTACAATACCCAATACAATGTAGGATGCTGTGTGAATAATGATTACATGGCATTATTTAGAGAATAATGACAAAAAGAAGTCTGTGCATGTTCAGTTCAGATGCAATTAAAGACAAAGACGTAGAGTCTGAGCTTGATGGACTCTGCAGAGCCAGAACTCCAGGGAAGAAAGTGCTGACTGCATAGAGAATGGCCAGGCCAGAAGAAAGGACAAAGCCATGTGACAAGCCAGCATTTACGAGACAATTGACTTTGGTCTCATTGGTCTATAGAAATGTGGATATTAGGGGGAAAAAAAAGTCAGTGTAATCTCTCTTTTTCTCTTTTTTATTTATTTATTTTTTGACAGGCAGAGTGGACAGTGAGAGAGAGAGAGAGAGAGAAAGGTTTTCCTTTTTGCTGTTGGTTCACTCTCCAATGGCTGCCACGGCCAGTGTGCTGCGGCCGGGGCACCGCGCTGATCCAATGGCAGGAGCCAGGTGCTTCTCCTGGTCTCCTATGGGGTGCAGGGCCCAAGCACTTGGGCCATCCTCCACTGCCCTCCCGGGCCACAGCAGAGAGCTGGCCTAGAAGAAGGGCAACCGGGACAGAATCCGGTGCCCTGACTGGGACTAGAACTCGGCGTGCTGGCACCGCAAGGCGAAGGATTAGCCTATTGAGCCACAACGCCGGCCTCTTTCTCTTTATTAAAGATAGTCTTCAAGGAAGCCTGGGCAGGGCAAGGATCTCAGTTAGTGGGAAATCTCAGCTTGGAAGCTACAGAGGCACCCAGAGCAGCCCAGTGCTCTCCTTTCTGGACACCCTCCTGACCAATAGGAACCAGAAGGTTCTCGATACTTTACACCCTGATTTTCCAGTCATCAGAACCTTCTGAAACAATGCACGGTGCTTATGGAGTGGAAGAAGTCATTAGCTGCCTTAGGTTTTAGGAGTCCTGATTGCAGTATTGATAATGATTCTACCACAGGGTATCACAGTGAAAAGTAATGTTTCCTTGTGGGTTGATTCTCTAGGGGTAACTGCATAAAAGGGGGAAAATGCCTTGTCAAAATTCATTTATCGTTAGAGTCTACTTTGATGCAAGTGTCACAGCTCCTGAAAGTTCTGGGTATAATTTTACTTACAATTATTACCAAGGCATCAGAATTACTGTTTAGGTAAATATAAGTCATATTTGGTTGCAAGAACTGAAGTCATTTATTAAATGTTTATTTATTTATTTACTTAAGGGAGAGAGAGAGATAGAGGGAGAGAGAGAGGATCCCATCTGCTGTTTCACTCTACAAATGTCTGCGACAACCAAGACAGTGCTGAGCCAAAGCGGG
Source organism: Sylvilagus floridanus (assembly GCA_949820135.1). Taxonomy (NCBI): domain Eukaryota; kingdom Metazoa; phylum Chordata; class Mammalia; order Lagomorpha; family Leporidae; genus Sylvilagus; species Sylvilagus floridanus. Next base: position 9,793,309 of record OX463244.1, on the reverse strand, counting down.
GACCAGGAACTCAACCCAGGCCTCTCCTGTGTATGGCAGGGACCCTTCTACCTGAGCCATCATCACTGCCTCCCAGGGGCTGCATGAGAAGAAGGAGCTGGCGTCAGAAGCTGGAGCCAGAATCAAAGGCAAACACTCCAATACAGGACCTGCTCAACTTCACCGACCTGTTACCAGTTAAGCCAAATGCCCACCCTTAAGTGAATTCTTACATAGCTCTTTGCAAGAGATATATGTTTGTTTATATTGACTTACTTTCCTAAGTCTGATATTTGCATCTATAGTCCTAGTTCATGATGATAGATGCAACTTGGATAGTGATTTGTAGGAAGTAAAAATTTTATACCCCTACTGACTTTTTCCATTTAGTATTTACAAATTAAATTTAGTATTATTTAATATTTCCATTTAGCATTTATGAATTAGAGAATGATAACTAAGTTATTTCAGGTGTTGATCACCTCCCATTAGATCTGGATAGTCAATGGATTATTTTTACAAGCCTGATAGCTGTGCTAGGCTTCTGATATTATCTGAATCCTGTATTTAGTACTTTATTTTAACTTGTATTAACCCTGTATTTTAATAACACTATTTGAATACTGCTGCCAAAATCACAATGGATTGGAACTGCCTTTGACAGATAATGTTCTAATGTTAAGTTCTGTGACAAAGGCAAGTAAAGCATATTGAACTGATTTCATACAGCTATAACATATAACAACCAATAAGAACACACATCTTCTCCACTGAGTTGAAGCCTTGGATTCACTACTAAGAACTCAAGCTTGCTTTTGAAGTAGCTAAACCGGTCAGGTGACAGAAGAGCAGCTGCGCCTCAGCCATGGCAACGTGAGCAGCCGCTGTATCTGGTTGACCTTGCCCCGTGAGTTGAATGAGTTGGCTTCACTGAGTGTTGCTAGAGTTTGGGAGTGGCTGCAGTGTCCTCCAGGGGTGTGTTGTGATTGAAGACTTCATTCCTACAGTGGCAGAATTAGGAGATACGATGGACCTTTAGGGGAGCCTCGTGGCAGGATGCAGCTCCCTCTGTTCCTTCTTTGAACGGTGACCACTTGCCCATCACATTTGCACTCTCGCCATTCACCAAGAGGTCTTCACCAGAACAGAGCCAATGCATGCACCATACCCTTGAACTCCCAAAACTGCAAGTTCAATAACCCTCTCTTCATAAATAGCCTGCAACAGATATTTCATAATGGCAAGGAAAAGCTGACCAATACTATATATGTATATATGTTGTAGCTGATTCCTCTACACAGTCTTGTTCAGCTTTGTGGTAGCCACACTCTTTCGGCTAAGAAGGCTTTTTGGAAATTCTTTTTAATTTAAATCATTTAAATTTAATTTGTATTTAGTTTTCAGCAGATTCAATGTGATTTGTAGATACAATTCTAAGAACATAATGCTATTCCACAAAATTTTGGAGCAAATTAATCTTCCCCATATTTTATGAGTTGGAAGTCAAAGTTGTATACAGGAAGAAGACTGTATGGAAAGATTGAAATATTTCCAAATACTCTCAAATACTCTCAAAGTGTCACCAAGGCCAGTGTGATGGCCTGCATGTTTATGTTCTCCCCAAATTCACATGTTGACATTCTAATCCTTGTGGTGATGGTATCAAGAAGCAGAGCTCTGTGGAGACCATCAGATCATAAGGGAAGATCCCCCACAAATGGAATTAGTGCCCATACAGAAACTGCCTGAGAAAGCTCTCCTGCCCCTTTTCTGTCCACTTGCATTATTCTTCTTGGCAGAATATGCTAACATCAGTATAAAAAATGCTTTAACCACTATTCTTTTGCTTAGTACACTTCATGAACCTAACACTACTGAATTACATACAAGTAATTTTGCTGTTAAAACCTTCTTTCTACTCATTACATTCCCATGACGTTGCACATCCTACTTGTGATTCCAATATGAACAACTCACATACCTCCTATGAACAAACTTCCAGACATTGGCACCAGCCCTACACACGTGGCCCGTCTCAATACCTGTCCCGTTATCAACCGTCCTATCACACATATGGCAACATATCTGATTAAAGAATTACTTTGATAGAGTAAATAATAGAGGTTACACTGGTTAGTGTAAGAGCTAGGGCTAGGATGGATGAAAAATGGCCTTTACTAGACCTCTTTCCTGTCAGTGCCTGGAAAAGGGACTTTCTAGCCTCCAGAATCTGGGAAATAAATTTCTGTTCCTTATAAGCCTACTCGTTTATAGTATTCCATTATGGCAACCTGATTGGACTAACACAACCCTCTTCTGAACAAAGGTGACAAGGCACACTTCCTAAGATGCAGAACAAGCTTCCATCAAAGGTTGGCCTGTGCCCCGCTGCTGCAGCTTAACCTGGGCAATGGTTCCCAATCTTGGTGATCCTTAGATTCATCTAGAAGCCTTTATAGTACACCAAAGGCTACATCTTGCTCTGGTCCAGTTAATGCTGAGCCTTGGTTGGTGGTTAGGGAACAGACTAGGATTTGACTCTCCTATTGATTTGGAAACATGAGAAGGTTGAGAACTACTGAAATAAAGCATATGAAGCCCTGGTTGTGAGCATGATATTCAAAGGTTTAACCATAATTTGTGAACCATGGCTTTCCAAAAGTTTACTTAAAATAAACGTAATAAAGACTGCATAAAAATGATGATGAGTTGGTCATGATAGAAACCACCACCTGCAACCACTGAACTTGGTGTTGCCCATTTTCTTATTTAATCTTCACAATAGCCCAACAAAGAGCTATTTACTTTTTCATCCTATGGAAAAAGAACTTGCGGTTCAGAGAGCAAAGTTGCTGAGGGCAATGCAGTCAGTGAGTGATAGAGCTAAGAAGCAAATGCATGGGGGTCTGATTCCAAAGTCAATAGGTCAATAGGAATGCAGGGTGGGGGAGTCCAATGGGGTTTCACAAGAAAGAGAGCTCTGGTCCAATCCCAGCTTCCCAGGGCACCTGAATCCAAGCTGTGACCTGGAGGATAAGAGGAAGCAAGGTTGGGAAGGCCAGAGGAGAGAACTGAGGAGGGAGGGGGCACTAAAGGGGGCCAAGGTAGGAAGGAAAGAGTTCCAGTTGGGGGAATAGCATGGGCAAAGGCCCAGCAGTAAACTAGAATATGCTGGTGATCAATGTGAAAATGAACACGAGATGTTCCCAACTGGATTAGGTAGAAATGGTAAGGGGGCAAATTAACCTTTCTATGGCATCTATGGAAAAGCAGGCACACTGAGTTTATAGAATCCCGAGTTCAATGAGAAAAATGTGTATGACTCAACAGAGGTGAGAGAGAACCTCATCATAGAAATTGGGTGAGAAAGAAAGTCCTGAGGTTACAACCATGCAGTAGGTTTGTCTCCCAAGACAATTGCCACCATCCAGGCTAACAGTGGGTGGGCTGTTTTCCACCATGATCCTTTCATTTAGCTGAAGAACTGAAGCATCAGAGAGGGTAAGTGGCTTGTCTAAGGTCTTAGCAGCTGTCTAAATGGCCCTGAGCTCGCATTGGTTTGCAGGGTGGTTGACCTCAAAGTAGGTTTCTTTTTCATTTTTTCCCACTTGGAGGCAAGTCATCAGAGAGGTTGGAAATTATTTTTGCTTAACATAAATGATAAGAGATAATGAAGAAGAGGCATGGATGTCTGCTGCTGGTACGGTCCACCCACATCCTAACTGGGACAAATCTTACATTTGGGTCCTTGACCTTGGCATCTTAAACAACAATCAACTACACACCACTTTGTACAGGTGCCTGCATGAACATTTTTGTAGGCAGAAGAGCCATGGCATCCTCAAGTGTATTCTAGAGCTCTCAAAAAAATTCTGGCTCCCAAAGAGCTTCTACAATGGTAAAGTGCTTTTATTACAAGTACCAACAGCACAGTCTTTTCCTAATCCCATGTAATCAGTACTGTTGAGTGGTTTTTCTGAGTATTTTTAATGCAGTTTCGCCAGTGTAAAACTGATTTATGCCTATACACCTAAAACAGACTGAGGGGCTGCATTTTCAGGCATTGCTCTTATCAATTACAACAGTTAATACGTACTAAACGTAATATGCCACATTGGGGTCTAAGACCTTTCCCCATTATGGTTATACTTAATCTCAAAAGTCTTCTGAGAGGTCGGTGCTATTATCATTTCCATATTACCAGGAATAAAACACAAGAACAAAAAGCTTAAGTTACTTGCTTTGGATGGGTGGTTCTCAAAATGAGATTCCTGGACCAGCAGTAGCAGACTAACCTGGAAACTTAATAGAAATGCAAACTATTGGTCCCTCCCAAGACCTAGTGAATCAAAAACTCTGGGAGTAGAGGCCAAGAACATTTGCTTTACGAAATCCTTCAGGACTTTGAGGCTCCTTGTCACCCGGTGTGAGGACCACAGTCCTAGAATATCCAGTTAGAAAACAAGGCATTTTATTTTTTGTTCATTATAGGCCCCATTGCCTAAAATAGCACAGCTGGTAAATGACAGAGCTGAGATCCAGCTTGGAGAAGGGGAGGCAACCACTGGTTACCCTCTTTGATTTAAGCAGTGGAGACATAAAAAGTCTAACTAGGTTACTGAAGCCTTGATCCCCATTTGGGACTTAATTTTATGACTCTCATTGATCAAGTAACCCCTGGGGTCAAGCACCTGTGCCCAGCTGTCCCGGTTGGTTTATCTCGTACCACTGCATTCTCAGTGTGGGTGTTCAGTCCCTGGTGACCTCCTGATCCGAGCTGTCTGACCTTAGGTAATTTGTACTGGAATTAAGGCAAGGCATTTGGACATGTTCTATCTTCAAGCCCATCTGGTTTCAAAAAAAATCAATAGATCATATTATCTTTACCAAAAAAATGACTGTTTTTCCTTATGACACAAGTCTGTGGGAGCATTCCACAAAGGCAGCCAGAATCTCATTTTAAATGCTGCCCTGGGACAATGAGGCACAGCGCTCAAAGACAAAGCTGGTATTGCGTGTAAGTGATGACTCCAGATTCTGAAGCTAACCTCGGCAACCAGGAGGACCTCAATCGGACTAGAAATGTAAACTCACTGGCTCTCTGTGTTGCCTGAAGCCTTGATTTCACCTCTTCGACTTGACTTCTTCCCTTCAAACTAATTTTGAGGTCTTGGTAACACACGCAACAGTTGGCAAGCCCACATGTCTGGAATAAGGACGGGACAGAGAGAATGACTTGAATTCAGATTAGATCACTCATGTTGCTTCTGTTTATGAGTTTTATAAATCCACTGGCTGCTTTCATTAGGATGGAGAACACTCGTGGCATATTCCAAGCATCTTACAAATCAGCTCATAAACAGCTCACTCCATATTCCAATTGCCTGGTGTACAAGGTGTGACACCAAGTGCGTGGCAGTCTCTGAATGGCAAGTGCCCAGGAGGGAGCTATGTGCCCTGCAGTCTGAATGACCTCACACTTTGCAATTAGCAGCACTTCCCAGAATGGAGTGGGAGCAACACATTTATTTTTCCTTTATTAAGTCCTACGAACTCCAGTTCCAACTTTCGATACTCCCTGTCTTTCGTAAGGAGTGTCACCAACACAATGACACAATATTCTGCCTGTTTGCATTGCCAAACACAGGAAGTGCCATGGGGAAATGGGCAGCTCATGGAAATGAGTTCAGACACTTGATCTGGGTGTGACAAGAAGCAAGCAGGTTTTCATGTGGGGGATTCTGGTCTCCTTTTATGTGAAAATAAGGTGATACAGTGAGGCACAAGGAGGTGTAGGACTCCTGTTTCAGCTCTCAAACAATATAGACTTAGAGATATTTGGTTATGAAGTACCCCTACAGTGAACTAAGTTTTATGCTGTGTGTGTGTGTGTGTGTGTGTGTGTGTGTACAAGGAGGAGAATGCATGTGTATGTGTATTTATGCACATGTATGTGTATCTATCACCTTTTAGTATAAAGTTTGTATTTTTCAGCAATCCCACATTACCAGAAAGTCCCCATTAGTGGCCACTCTATCCTGATGGGTATTTTAAGTGTGATGTGTCCTTCGTAGATTTAAAATGCAGGAGTAAGCCTTTGGCTCAGCAGTTGAGACACGGCTTGGGATGCCCACATCCCGTATCAGAGTGCCTGGTTTGAGTCCCGGACACTCTGCTTCTGATCCAGCTTCCTGCTACTGTATATCCTGGGAAGCAGCAGGTGGTGGTTCAAGTACTCACATCCCTGCCACCTACATGAGAGACCCAGATTGGGTTTCAGGCTCTTGATTGCAGCTGGCCCAGTCCAGGTTGCTGTGGGCATGTGGGGAATGAACCAACATAGGGAAGACCAATCGCCATCTCTTTCCCCCTCTCCTCTCCCTATCTCCCTCTCCTTCTCTTTCCCTCTGTCTCCCTCTCTCCCCCCTCCCTTTCCCTTTCCCTCTTTCTCTCTCCTTATCTCCCCCTCCTTTTCTCCCTTTCCCTCCATTTCTCCTTTCTCCCTCTCCCTCCTCTCCCTCTCCCCCTCTCTCTTGCCTTCTACCCCCTCCTTTTCTCTCTCTCTATATCCCTCTCCCTCTTCCTCTCTCACTCCCTTTCTCTCTTTCTCTCTCCCTCTCCCTTCTCTCTCCATTGCCCCCATCTCTCTCTCTCTCTTCCTTCCCCCTTCTCTCTTTCCTCTCCCCTCCCTCCCCCTCCTCCTCTCCCTTTCCTCTTCTTCCTCTCCCTCTTCCCCCATACACACACATGGGACATATGGAAAACCCTTCAACCGGCACAAGAAGAGCAGTCAGAAATGGGCCTGAACAGCCAGCAGGATCCAGACAGAGACAGCAAGCCCTGTCTGAAGCGTTGCAGGCCATGGACGTGCCCCTGGTATTTAGCAGTCCTGCTTCAGATGAAAACAGGGGAGAGGTGAGCAAGGAGGCCACCACGACGGAGAGCCAAGGGCAGAAGCAATGGCAACAAAAGCAGAGCTCTCCAAGCCCGTCTGGGCAGTCACTGCGGCCAAGCTCACCCCTCTCTCTTTACCCCGTTGAGACCCTGGCACCGTGTCAGTGCTCCAGGCTGTGGGATTTCCGCTGGTGTTTGATGCCACGTGAAGAACTGAGCCGTGTCCAGCACAGCACATTTACTCACACAACTGTCTCCCATCTTCCCACTTCCCCACCAGCCTTGGCTTCTCATGGCTTCAGTAATCTCCACTGAAATCACCCTAAATCCCATCTTCTCGTCTACTCGCTCCTAATGACGAACCTGTTCTCCTGCCAAGAAGAGATGACACCCTGGTCATCTCTTGGCTTCCTGTAGTTGAAGTGAATTCCTCCAGCTCATATTTAGTTAGCTTCTCCCAGGAGGTAGAGAGTGAGCAGGAGACCCCAGCCCCGTCCCACAGACGTAGTACTCTACAGCTCTCTGGACCACGCAGCACCGCTTCTCTCTTCTGAACTTAGCATGTACCTTTGCTAACGCCCAGAGCCAAAAAACAAGCACAATTTTAAAAATTGCTTAAAATATGAAAGGACTAGGAAACCATTCCGGTTGAAAAAGTGTCATTTCGTTTCTCAAGCTCTGTATGACACAACCTGTTTATCATTGGAAAAGGAAACTCATTCATTTTTGTAATTCTGTCTTTCAACTTGTTCTGACTATCTGAATGAGTTTTGCATTGAATCATAAAGCAAGATTGATTATGAAGAAAGCAAATTGCCAAACTGGAGTTTTCTACCGAGTACAACAGAAAAAAGATGTCTTTTGAATGGGGAAACCATGATTTTGTGCCAGCCTTTTAAAGAAATGGAGTTTGCATCTAATCCCTGTTAATACCAGGAGTTAATATGCCTTATCTGTTGAGAGGTTCTACATGTAAGGACAAATCTAAGATACTTGTCCTAGAAATATTTTTACAAATTATGTGAAGAGAAAACTAAAATAAAAATAGATCTGTGTCAGGGTTGAGTTAGTTCAAGTAATTACATTTCGTTCTCCTAAAATAATCAGATTTTATAATTAACCCCCTGTAGCTTTTCACAGTTGTATGCATCACCTCCTGTGCTCTTGAGAGCATTGCATAAGCTCACAAAGTCTGAGCACGCTCTATCTCCCAAGTATTTTTTTTTATGTGGATGATTTTGATTTGTTTTTATTGTTGCTTAGTTGAGGAACTTTATAACATCATAACATGTTGTCAAAAAGTATTCCTAGATGAATGTCATCTTTCTGAGATCCTGCAAATCGCATTTTGCCAAGCTAGACTTACAGGCATAAAAGTGCTCGGCTTCCTGCTTCTGACCCATAATTTTATATGCGAAAGTCATCCTCAAAGCTTGCGGGACAATGTGCGCTGAGCATTTCCAGAGACCCAACCTCCCTTCTGTTATTTCAAGCACTCAACAGCTGCCCAGCCTGTTCTTCCCATCATCATTCATGATTGTGTTAGACAAAAATCCATCTTTAAAAAAAAAATTGTGAAAACTGAGAACAGCAAGGCAACCAGTGGCAACCAAGAGGCCTTTTGCTGTGATCTACCCCAGCTCATGCTCTTGGGAGCGTGCCCAGCAGGAATAAATTCCCTTGCCTGCAAGAGTGAGTTTCAGCTGACCGCTGTGAATGTCCCCAGTGAGTCACCACCATTAACTCCCTCAGCGCCATTTGCTGTCCACTTGGACATTTCTGAACAGCTGCTTGGCTCTGGTGCCGGCCTCTAACTGGAAACATGGCCTGGTCTGACTCAGTTTCTGAAAGGGAACAGAGGAAGGGGACGGGGTAGGGGAGGGGAGCCTGGGGACATACACGCCCACACTCAAAGATGGATGGACAACTCGGTTGTTTTTCCCATTGATTGGGAAAGCAGAAATCTTATACCCGGTTTATCAGATTCTCTTTCGTCTCTGATTATCCTCCTGACGAAGTTGGCTTGGAATCTTATATTGAAATTATATAACGCGGACCTCTGTGGTCCTTACAAAGCCCACCTCCTTTCCAGAATTTTTGAGACATATCCTTCCTGTTTTCCAAACCCCAAAGTGAATCTTTCCTTTACTCCAAAACTCTTTTTCCTAAACTTGAAAATCCATTTTTGGATCAATCAACAACTTCTCAGGGAGCCTTTGTTAGAACAGGCTTCTGGGCTAGACATTAACGAGGATCCGGGGAAATATCAGACATGACCCCTGGGCTCAAGAATTTGTAATAAAGCGAAGCGAAAAGGCCTGTTGGAATGGAGAGGCCGGGAGAACATGACGGAGCGTGTAGCAAAGAGCCAAGTGGCTGCTACAAGCATGGGGAGCTGCGGGAGCTCAGAGGAAGGCTCTGGGCCGGTGGTTTTCAGTCTGGAATGATGGTAACTGATACCAACAACTGAAATTAAATTGACTTTATAAACACGGGCGATGTGTCATAGCTGGGCATGCGGCCCAGGTGTCTAAGCAAGAGACTGAAACATGCTCACATGGTCTCAGGGTTTCATTTCAGGGCAAGTCCATGATTTATATGAGCATTGTTGTGTGCATAAGCACATGTATACGCTGTTTTCAAAACTCCTAGTACCAGAGGGTCTGAGCAGGTGACCTTGCACTTGCTCTCCGTGGATCGTTTATCTGCCATTTTGTGGGCAGTGAGAAAACAGCACACCAGGTTTCTGGAGTTTACCAAAAGGTGGAAAACTAGATGATAAGTAAGGTAAAATGGGTCATTTTGTCTTGAACCCCCCCCCCCCAATACTCTTCATTTTACAAAAGGAGAATTCAGAGGACACGAAAGATAAGCTAATGCTCACATTTTTATGATGGTAATAATGTAACCATAGGTTTGTAGATTTCTCCACACATTTTTTCCTGAAAGGTAAGCATAGAAATGTTAGTCCATGATCACTGGGGCTTTGAGTTAATTCACTTCATTCACTTATTCACCTCATTCCCTATAGTCGGGGGTTGAAGAGAGTTCGTTCCCCAAATGCTAGGGTAATGTTTGTGACTAAATAATGAGTATACTTCATCAAGCTTAAAGTCATCAGCAGAAATATGACCACAAATTCAATGTGGGAAAAACAAAAAAGCCTGAAGTTGGAATCCTGAGAAGGCATGTATTGTAAAATCAGAGATCTAAAGTAATGCTTTGATTTGGGGCCCTAAAACCAGTTAGCAGTTTTCCCCATAATTTCGCAATTCATATCTAAGACTGCTAGAATAATTAATAAACTATCAACCGTTTTCCCAAGATGCCCAAATCACTTAATTATAAGTGTGATATATCCAGATTTCAGTATAAGCAGGTCTGTCTTAAACCTTATCTAAGGCTTGGTGGAAACAAAAGGGCTTTTCTCCAAAAGAGGTGCCAAGCCTGGAAGCCCCTCTGGAGCGCCCTGAGACTGGCATAACAAGTGCACACAGGGGAGGAATACGAGTCGATTCACGCATAATCTTGCTTCAATTCCATGATGCAGCGACAAACACAGAAACAGGCAGGGAATTAAGAAGCAGACCTAAGGAAGGTGAATTCTGGGGGAAAATGGGTCAGGACAGTAATTCGCTTTACAGGGATGAGGAAATGTTGAGAAGAATTTCCCAAGGAAGGTAGCAGTTGAGCCTGGGTCTCACCATGCCCTCACCAGGCTGACTGAGGCACGACATGAGGCAATGCTAGCCCATCCAACAAGTGTTTATTGAAGTTGTCAGCAAAAATGATACTAACCTTTTGATGCCTACATTATAATACCCAATAGAAAGCAAATGCTTTGTGAACAGTTATTACAATATATTGTCTGGGAATAACAAGAACTATGTACATGTTCAGTATTTATCCAACATCTTTTGGATATTTTAGTTCTAAGACTGGTTGAATGTGTGGATCTGGAATCTGCTTTTGACACTAGGGTTGTCTGAATTTGGAAGTGAAACGCAATGTGTGAACCAGTAAGACATGATCGTTTTGAGCACAGTTTGGGGTAAGGGCAGGACAGAGGTGAGAAAATGACTATAGAGGAGATAGAATATTCAGGTCTGAAATCCCAACTAATCTTATAAGTCCTGCTAAGAAGTTTAGTTTGTTTTCTTTTCATGGGCATATTCTTAATTAGGAGAATGACATGATATGAGGGGTTTTTATATAGACCACTTCCATGGCAGTAGAGAGAATGGGTGTTGAGAAAGTAGGGGTTGTCCATGAGAAAGCTAGTTACTTGTGTCTTACCAGTTGGACTGAGAGGATTATATATAGGCTTCCACTAACCTAGTAGTCTGAGCTTTAGAGAAAAGGAACACTAGACCAGGTGAGTCACTGAGTCATTGTGCTTCACATACCTGCTAGTCCTGAAGTGAGCTCTACTTGTTTGTTTAATCCCAAGTAAAGTAGGTATTAAGCTCCAACTTTCTACTCTGTATACTTGCTGGTGATTTTATTCATTACCATCATACTCATAAAATGACCTGTGGAAAATACAAGTTGCAAAGCTCTATCTCCAGTCTGTATTTCTATCATATGATCTAAAAGAAAAAATACGTCAAGCATAGTAAAGATGGGAGTCTCATTGGCTAGACATAGCTTTTTACAAAATTCAGGGTGTTTGGAAAATTAGATTTTTTAAAATATTAAAATCCAAATTCCCAGAGCCCCTTGAAAAACAATGAATTTCCAGAATGCAGATCCTGATGTCCTATAACAGTGCCATTGGCTAAAAATGGGAGGTGACTTTGCTCTTTCATGCAGATGCCTACCAATTTCCTAATCTCTGCCACTCCTTACACGCTACAGCTGTCCCCCTTACTCAGCAGTGACTACTGAATGAAAGGGAAGTGAATGAATTATAGTATTACATCTGCTGATTTGAACACTATATATACACCTTGTAATGTAATCTGTGAATGCATTAGCTTTTTATCAACCAGGTCATGCTGACCTGAACTGAGTTTGAAGTCAACAAGATCCCTTTTCCCAAGGAAGGTCAGTTTACTCCCTTTGTTGTAGCATGTAAGTATCTGTGTGATTGTTTTTCTCTGGACTTCGATGCAAACCTCATAGTAGATTTCATCCCAGCATCATTAACGGATAAGATATCTCAGAATCCAGCTTTGGTCATCTACAAAAGTAACCTTCCTTCTTGTTTCTACAGCATTCTAAAGTCTGACATGCTTTCTGATTTGTTCAATTTACCAGGTTATGGTGGCAACGAAGGTGATGTCTAACTAGCGTAATTTTGCAACAGGTCCTCTCAGATGTCATACCTGAAGCCAACTCAGAGTCTAGAGGGCATGACTTTATGATGGATAGTTCTAGTGTTCTAGCAATGTTCTCTTGTTGACCATAGCACTTCTGTCTTTTGACAAATGCTCTAAGGTCCGGAACACAAAGAATGTAAATTGATAGTGTCAGGAGGGGAACAATGGAGAGAACAAGAGGGAGAAGTCTGAGTTGCGAGCTGGGCTCTGGTTAAAGCTCTGGATTAGCCTGGGACTGCCAGTCTAAAGTTCCATTGATTCTTGCCCCTGGGAATGTGGGACTTTGGGAGCAGTTTGCAGATGTTTTCATACCCCTCCCATCTTCATCATAAAGAGGAGCATTCATTTAACTTTCTCGCTCTTTTTCTTTTTTACTGGCACCTTTTGAAAGAAAAGACAAGAATTCATATGCATTTGGGAAACAAATGTTGCCACATCCATATTCAGATTGTCAAACCATATTCGGAAAAATGAATGATTTTGGCACATGTGTGTGAAGGTCTTGGATCGGTGCCCTTTTATGATGAGTAGTGACCTGCTTCTCTGCTATGCCTGGGGTTCTGGAACGAGGAAGAAAGTCTTCATAATTCAGAAAAACTGAAGTGCCACGGACAGCTGAAAACATAGACCGATCCCTCGGGCCAGGGAGTGTCTCCTGTAATAGGATGAAGATCCTGCAGTGCTTCACCTTTGGTTGATCCAGAAAGCTCTGAGGGTTCCACTGCACACCGCCCCGGAGCTACAGGCTCTGTTCCTGGCCTGTAGACAAAGCATTTCAAGTGGGGTGCCGGTGTTCCTTCTTCCTTTATGTCCTTCATTCCAACCATCCACATTAACATGTTGGAAGAGAAATCAGAAGGAGCTGGTTTAGAGGTTTTAGAAATCCTGTCTTTGATGCCTAAGACAAGCGTCCCAAACTATAAAACACTTTATTGTGTTTTTTTATTGAGATATAAAGTCTACCACAAAAATCAGCCACTCGAATGCAAAAGGTGCTTCAATTTGTGCAGAGGCCTTTTAGGAAGAACATGATCAAGTGTAAGACATAACAATAAAACAGCATGCGTGCAAACACTTCTCTCCTTCAAAGCACTTAGCAAGCACTGCTCGGTTAATACTCACAGCTCATCACTGGGGTGGCAGGGGAGTGCTGCTTCTCCACTAGGTGACAAACCCAAGAAAGATGAGTGGGCCACCCACTGTGGTGGAATCAGACAATCGTGATGCAGTAGCACAGCTGACAGAGCATCGTGAGGCGAGATGTTCTCGTTGTGACCAGGGGAAGAAGGCCCTGCTTCCTGAAGGCACCCCTGTGCAGAGGTTCCCTCTTCAAACTTCTTCACTCTGTTCATTTCTCCTTGAACTTGGGAGTCCCACTTATTCCCAGAGCTCAGCTATCTGCCATGTGTTAGTGCTTCTGAATCTAGGTCTCAGAGGTAAGAGCCACATTCTCATCTCTTGGCTGAGCCACACTTTTGCCATGTTCAGACTTGCCAAAAAGTCATTGTCTCCAAAACTTAACTAGTGATCTCTCCCATACCTTAGAATATGGAGTCTTGATCTCTGGTAAATGTACCATCAAGTTCCTTGATCCAAAAGCTCAAGGTATTTGTAATTCTCCATCTTGTCTCATGGGTATACTTTCCTTGCCTTGACCATGACCATGGGTGTGACTTAACCTCTAAGCTTTTGTTTTCTCCTCTGTTAAACACCAACAGTAACATTAGATTATTGTGAAGAAAGCTCCGAGGAGTGAACAGCGCACACCAACTGATTCCTAAGTGTTAATTCCTACTCAAATGTCTCACCTTGTCTTTCTCTCTTTCTTGTTTTATTTCCTGCTTGCTGTCTTGTTTTGTTACCCTGGTCAATGGCCAAGTTTGAATTCTCTTTCATTATTTTTTTTAATATTTATTTTGTTTATTTGAAAGGCAGAGTTGCAGAGAAAGACAGAGAGAGACACAGAAAGAGAGAGAGAGAGGTCTTTCATCCACTGGTTTACTCCCAAGTGGCCACAGTGGTTGGTATTGGGCCAGGCTGAGCCAGGAGCCAGAAGCTTCATCTGGGTCTGCCATATGGGTGCAAAGGCCAAGCACTTGGGCCATCCTCTGATGCTTTCCCAGTTATGTTAGCAGGGAGCTGGATTGGAAGTAGAGTAGCCAGGACTTGAACCAGCACCCATATAGGATGCCAAGGTTGCAAACTGCCGCTTAACCAGCTATACTACAATGCTGGCCTTTTCTTTTTTTAAAAAAAAGTCTTTCCTTCTTAATAGTCTATGTTTAACCTCTTGCTCCTACAGACTGAATTTTGTGCCACCACAAGATTCCTACGTTGAAGTCCCAATCTTCCATATGACTATTTGGAGATGGGACCTCTAAGGGAGTAATTAAGTTAAATGAGGTAGTAAAAGTGGTGCCCTAATGCAATGTAATTAATGTTCCTAAAAGAGGAGGAAGAGAGACTACAACTCTGTCTCTCTGTGTGTCTGTGCACTAAGCAAAGGCCATGTGAGCATACAGCAAGGTGGTGGCCATCTGAAATAGGAAGAGAGCCCTCACCAGGATGTGACCAGGCTGTCATCCTCTTCTTGCTCCAGAGCTGTGGAAGACAAACATTTGTCATCAAAGCCCCCTCGCCTGTGGTGTTTTTGCTGTGTTAGCCCTAGGAGAATAATCACTGCCTAGCAGGTGTTCTTCCTTCACCATCTGCTCTGTGACAGCATTGACAGTCATCTCTCTGATACCTGTTCTCCCATTCTTCCCAACTGATAGAATACAGAAAGTAGTAAAGTGCCAAATTAAAGTGTTCTGTGATTCCTTGCATCATCGTCCAGTCTAGCCAATGACTTTTTTTATTTGACAGATAGCGAAAGAGAGAGTGAAAGACAGAAAGGTCTTCCTTCTGTTGGTTCACTCCCCAGATGGCTGCTACAGCCCGGTGCTGCACCAATCCAAAGCCAGGAGCCAGGAGTTTCTGGTCTCTCATGCCAGTTAGGGGCCCAAGCACTTGGGCCATCCTCCACTGCCTTCCAGGGCCATAGCAGAGAGCTGGACTGGAAGAGGAGCAATCAGGACTGGAACCCGGCACCCATATGGGATGCTGGCACTACAGGTGGAGGATTAACCAAGTGAGCCATGGTGCCGGCCCTAGCCAATGATTCTAAGCAGTTATCCAGAAGAAGACACTTCCATTAAACCTATTGTTTTTTCACAAGGGATATATTCCATTGATGACCTTCATCCATTCCTGTTCTTGCCTAAAACTTTGTGAGGTGATGCTGGGAGGTAGATGAGCTCTCTCGATATCCTGAGGAATAGCACATGCACTAAGTAACACAGGTGGATTCAGGCCCTGGACATCTTCTCCATGGTTGCTGTGCTCATCCTAAAATAGCAGATTCCTGACTTGCTGCTCCATCTGAAGCCCAACCACTTGGCTTTAGTTGTGCTGTTTTAGGTACAGATATGACAACCCTAACTGATAATTCTCCCTGTTAGATCACTGTCCCGCTCCAAAGCACTGGTTTCTCATGTGGATGCACTAAAGCCCGGCTCCTGAAGACAGCCTGCACTGAATGGCTTGCAATATCTCCTTCCCCACCTTGTTCACCCCCCTTCAGCTGACACTCTACAAGGCCAACTAGAAAGGACACTTTTCACCCTAGATATACCGAGGACTATCTCATCTTCTGGCCTTTGCCAACACTGTTGTCTGTCTGTAATACCTTTCTTTAATCCATGTGCCAAAGTAAGACTTGCTCTTCCAGTCCAAGCTCAAACTTGGCCTTTCTTCCAAGGCTACAGAGCTGCTTCTTGCTAGGAGTCTTGTGTCTCTCAGGCTTCCATGGAGTTTTGCTTTTAGCACAGTGTTAGACTGTCTGTCTGCTGGGAGTTACTGTGAATGCCATTGCAGATTGGAATAGCAAGATCTCATTGTAAGTCAGGGCTCAGGAGCCCCAATGCCCAGCTGGATACACCCATAGTAGCACAATCTACTTGGGCTCAGCATTAATCCCTCTAAAGCTCTCTCCCTCTTTCACTTTTAATCTGCAAATGGTAGTAACAATACTTCCTAGCATTGTTATAAGGATTAAAGGAAAAATGCATGTAAAATGTTTATAAAGTGACTGAGACATAATAATCAAAATGTTTTTAGTTTTCCCTTTTAAAAAAGAAGTCCTATGGTAACAGTTACTGTCTTCTCTCTCTCTCTCTCTCTCTCTCTCTCTCTCTCTCTCTGTCACACTCACACACACACACACACACACAAACATACACCCTTTTCAGTTTGATGCTGGGTGTATGGTAACCACATGATGAATAGCTATTGAATTAAACTAACCAATATTTCACAAGTCTATAAAAGTTCTATTCTATACTAAAATATTCAGACTAAACTTAGGTCTCCTCAAAGTCTCTGAACCTATAGATTTTATAAAACCCTCATGTTACATTCCTTTATCTGTTTATTTATGCCGTCTTTCTCATTATGCCTATCAATTTGTTTCTTAAGGCTTTCACCCATGCATTTTCCCATCTGGTTCTTAAAGTGAATCTCTGCAATACAGGTACCTAAAGAGGTAAACCATTGTATGAAGTTGATAGTTGAAGTGCTAGGAGATGGACTTGCCCTAGGGCAGACCAATGTCCATGGATGAGGACTTCCTGTGTACTGTGTTTCATTCAAAGTCATGTGACTGGAATAACAGTTTCAAGGAGTGACAACCTCCACACCAATAAGCATCAATGGGAAACTGGGTCAGGGCATTTGGGGTGTGAAGGGATGATCAGGTGGATTAGCACTGCTGAGGCTTGCCATGAGGTTGGGCTTTGGAGTCGGATGGATGTGGGTTCTATCTGCCCAGGGATTAGCACACTGATTCAGCATAGTGATCTGTCAGATGTGGTTCTTGATATTCACTTGTCAAGACTGTCATGTAGGCCAAATTAGACAATATATGTGATGTATATCACAATGCCTCATTATTTCCCCACCCTTTCAGAACCTTTACATCTAGCACATGCTCTTCTGAACACATGCTATTCTCTATGCCATACTGTAGATTCTTCAGAGAGCTGAAACAGCTTTATAAATATATTAGAGATGGGGTTGGAATATTAGACTTCTCAGAGATGCAGGACCAGTAGGATGCATGTGTGTGTGTTACAAGGTATTGGCCCACATGACCCTGGGGGCTGGTATATCTCAAGCTGGCAGTGTGGTCAACAGGAGCAGACCAGGAAAGCCAATGCTGCCGTTCTAATGTAAAGACCAAAGAGCTGGAGATTCATAAATGTCAATCATGCAAATGAAACCCCAAAACCACCTGCTGGAAATTTCCTCCTGTTCATGGAGGCCTGTGTTCTTGTTCTATTCAGCCCCTCAGCTGAGTACCTAAGGCCAACCACACGATGATGAACAATCCACTTTCTCCACTCACCAATTTAAATACTTTTATCATTCCAAAGAACCCTTCAGGTTGACATGTAAAATTAATCATTATAAATACAAGGGCTCTCACAAGACGACTTGGTGATTAATGTGACCAATTTTTTAATAAGTTGGTATCACTTATGACCAATTACTTTTTCACAATCTACATCACATGCTGTCTTTTGTAGCAAGACAGATTATGACCAAAAGTTACTGTGGATTCTGAACAGGAGTAGGAATCATAAAGAGAATTTTGAGATGGTTATGACAATCTGTAGAAGCTTCTAGGGAGGCAATGGGCCTGACTGATGCATTTATACGAATTCTTCTTTGGGTAAAGGCTGTAAAGTGGAGAGCAGGTGGATTTCATCCTTCAGTTATGGTACAGGGAGGTCTGGAGACCTCAAGACTATTTGTGTGGTCTTCCAGGATACCATACACGTGAACTATGGCCACAGGATGCATTATGGTCTGAATTAGATTATGCTCTAGTGAGGAGAAAGTTTAGTGAGTTAACATTTATATCAGAAAATGGTACTGATTTACTCATTAACAGGTCAAACATAATAAACTAGAAGAAGTGAAATTGGATCTACCCCCTCAATGTTAGGTAGGGGTTTACCCTGTCCTTCCATATATTCTTAACAGGTAAGCCACCTTTCTCAAGAACCCATTGCAGAGTCTCCAAGCAAAACACCAGAACAACAAATTATTCCTGTGTCAAAGCAAAATCCCTTGCATATAATCTAGGTAAATCCATTGTTTTAATCTGCTATGAATGCAAGGAAACAAAATGCATTTTTCTCATATTATGACCCCACCATGAGTTTTCAGAACATGAGGTACCCTAGCAATTTGTGGTCAAGCTGAAAAAAATGGAGAACATTGTGTCCATTCAACACCATTCAGCCCCATGGCTTTCAAAATAAATATTTCTGAGGACAGAACCTAACTACTCTCTTACAGTCATGGATAGGACAGGAATATGAGGAAAAGGAAGAGTTCTAGCAGCTAGTGCCCAGCCGGTCCTGGGGCCCATTGGTCTGCTCCCTCTGGACCAACCAATATCAGCAGTAATAGAAATAACAACAACACTCCCCTCTGCATGTAGAATCCTTTGATTTTCAAAAAGATTAATTCATACTCTTAATGTTCTTGAACATTTACACATCATCAAGATAAAACAAAGCAAAACATACACAAAAGTAAGAAAGTCATCATTATTTACATGTTGGAAAGAAGGGACTTGTGGACAAAAGAAAAAGAGGATTTATTAGCTTGCCCACAGAGAAATCGGCAGAGCTGGATTGGAAATTACTTCCACCTCTCACAACCTTGGATCCAGTCTCCATAGCAGCCGCTGGTATGTGGGATGGGTCCGCACCTGCCCTTCCAGCTTCTACTCCCTCCTCCATGAAGGCTACAATTTAGTCCCCTTTCTCCTGAACCCCCAGATGGAATGGGTTTGTAGGAAAGAAACCCATCACTCGTTTGATTGTTCTTTCTCAAACTCTCCTGGAAGCACTGTGCCACACTGCACAGAGGCCAAGAGCACAGTAATGCCCTGGGATTCCCCTGATGGTGCCTGGATCTAAACAGCCCTGGCCCTTGTTTTCCACAAGGCTTCCTGGATTCCTCAGAAGCCTGTAACCCACACTGGTCCCTCACTTCTTACTACACATGACATCCACATATTTCAGTAGCCCAGTGGTAATCTTTTTGTTTTAATTTAATCCAGTGATAACCTTTTTTCCCCCTTTTCCTTTTTGGTTTTGTTTGATTTTTTTAAAAAAGATTTTCATGTATTTATTTAAGAGGTAGAGTTATAGACAGTGAGGGGAAGAGACAGAGAGAAAGAGCTTCCATCTGCTGGTTCACTCCCCAAATGGCCACTATAGCGGAAGTTTGGCTGATCTGAAGCCAAAAGCCAGGAGCTTCTTCCAGGTCTCCCAGGTGGGTGCAGAGGCCCAAGTACTGAGGCCATCTTCTACTGCTTTCCCAGGCCATAAGCAGGGAGCTGGATCAGAAGAGGGGCAGCCAGGACTCGAACCAGTGCCTACATGGGATGCCAGCACCGCAGGCCGAGGCTTAGCCTGTTCTTCCTCTGCGCCGGCCCCTTGTCTGATTTTTTTTTTTTTTGCCTTTTCAAGTTTTTATTTTTATACTTTTTTGTATTAAAAAGAAAAGCATAATTACCACAAATTACAAAGGACTAAAGCAGGACTAGAATAATGAATGAATCACTTCAGCCTGGAAAGCAGATACTCTCAATAATATTAATGTTATAATACAAGCTCATTCAAGTACTTTACATTTTTTTTGTCCTTTTGAATGTGATATCCTAGCACATGGTAAAGAGAATGTTCTACGAGCATAAGGTGGAACCTTCTCTGCAAAGCCAGATGACAAGTTTTCCTCTCCAGTGAGAAATGGGCTGTAAGTTCTTATCTTCTCTGCCTCTGCCATCATCATGGCTGGAGGAGGAGCAGACCGGGCTGGGGAGAACACATGGACCCTTCCACACAGGAGACAGTTTAGGGTCCCATTCTTGAGGGTGCCCAACAAGCTGGATCTGCCTCACTCGGGCTTGGGGCACCCTACCCCGGCCCTGCCATCTTCTTGCCCCTCCATCCCACTCTAGGGCCTTTTGAGCAGCTTACTTTCTTTTGGAACTCAATCATCAGGAAAGGGTTTAAAAAAAAAAAGAGCTACAATGGAACAAAACAAAAATGTTTGAACAACTTTGATTGGGGGCTCAGCACCTGTGAGCCCCAGGGGTCCAGGCTGGGGCAGGAGCCGGTGGCCATTCTCTGTCTCCTTGTCTGACATTTTTATGCATTACCTCTATGATTTCTGGTTAACCTCTCCAGACATAATCATTGGGTCTACTGAAAATTAATATTTACAGCCTTTAAGGAGTATTCTGTTGTAGTTGCTATTGTTTATCATGATGATGTTGTTGTTTCAAAATTCCAGGACCCTCCTTGGATAATTGAAGATTATTACTATCGTTATCAATAGGCAATGATATTACTCAAGTGCATTAGAAAAAGCAGGTGTTGAAATTGCTATATCAGTTCTGTTTCACTCTACACCTACTCTTCACCTCCCTGTACTTCACTTCTTTGTCTCTGAGCACTTTCACACTGCCAAAGCTACTTCCAGTTCTAAACTCTGTTATTCACACTACCTGTTGCCCAAAGCAGTGGAAGAGGGGTCAAGTAGATTCTTTGATTTTAAAGGCCACAGGGGATTGGTTTAACATTCTTTCTCTTTTAAATATGCACAGTATGGCCATGACTTTCTTAAGTAGGTCATAGTTTGATGTAAGAACACGTTGGACATGTTGGTCCCCCCCCCCCCTTGGGGAGCAAAACATTGAAATACCTAGAGCATTTGTTTCCCTGGTCCATTCTGTTTGCATAACTCCCCTACCTCTGTTAGCAGGGACTATTGTAGGTCTAAGAAAATACCCCCAACTGACACAGAGTCCACACCCCCCAAACTCCCCAAACCAGTCAGGCTTTATGGGGAGTTTTGCTATTCAAATATTTTCAGAGTTGTTTAGTCTTGGCCACACCCACAAAACAAACGCAACCACTCCAGAGCAGGGTGAGCAAACAGCTCTGCTTCCAGCCTCTCCCAGGCCATGCACGCATTTGGCCTGGAGCTGTTGTGCTGTTTTGTACAAATGGAAGCCACTCAACCGCTTTTACACCTTATTTTAATGCCTTATTATTTCAAAGGGCTCTCTGTTCTTATTGACAATAATTACTGTTAACTCCTCCATCAAGTTCAAAGGCTCTCTTGATTACGAAACTTCTTCTGAGGACTAGCCGATTCATCCAGCTTGTTATTAAATTAGAACTATATTCTTGACCTGTTTTAATGAAGGTTTTATTATTGCTTTGTTAATATGCTTAACTATCACTTTGAAATCACATTCATATTTTTCTAATCTCCAGTATCTCTCTTAGGAGGCTACGGGCTCACTCACTGTTAGATGGGTGTTTTATGTCCCCCTACTCTGGTCCTAAATAGTCAAACTCATATTCAACTCCTCTATTCCTCCACCTCTACTCTCCCACAGTGCAACCCTACACACACACACACACACACACACACACACACACACGAATAATCTGTCCAACCAAATAGCTTTACACTTTGATGTCAATGTACATCGTGTATGTATAGTAGATTCCTTACCCTTACAATGCAAGCAATCGTCTCTCTTCCTCTCATTGTCCTCCTCCTAACCAGCTCCTCCACACCTTTGCTCACCCTCTCCTGGGTTCCCAAAAGCCCCTGTGGCCCCTCCCACTCAAGTCACAGTAGCACATGTCAATTAGCAGTAACATACGATGTTTACCTCTGGGTCCTCACTCTACAGCCGGATTTCAAAAGTGGAATATTCTCCTATGTGTGTCACTGTGGGCTCAGAGTTAGAAAGCAGAAGGCTCAGTGGCCCTGCAATCTAAAGAGTTGACAAGTGGTATACGGTTCTAGCTAATGTTTATCAGCTGTCCGATCTTGTAGTATTCACTCACTTGCTTTTTGACCTGTTTCTCATTCCCAACTGTCTTACAGTATTGTAGCAAGAGGCACGTGTGAGGTTCTCGCAGAAAGTCTGAGATTCATCCCAGACTGCACAATTTTTTTCTCCTTGTGCTGGCTCCCCCTGTATGGTGGATCTTGGGTGAAAGCACTCCCCACCACCTCCAATGCTCCCACCCTAGCCACATTCCTGCCTTCTCACCTGGATTGCTGTAGTGGCCTCTGAGCTCATCTCTCTGCTTCCATCCTTGCCTGGAGCTCCCTACCGTCTCTTCCCAATGGATCTGGGAAAGCCTGTGTCAGAGAGTGTCATCGCTCTGCTCAGAACTCTCCAGCTCCCTGTGGTCTTGCTCAGGGCCCCTGTTAGCCTAGCTCCTCCAGCTCCCCCCAACAACCATGCCGGCTTTGCCTCCTGCTGGCTCCCGAACATACAACACATCCTCCCACCTCCAGTTCAGACTTGCTCTTTCTCTGCCTGGCACGATCCTCCCAGGAAGCTGCCTCGATCCCCTTCTCTCTTCTTTCAGCACCATTCCGTGCCTTCAAGGGATGTTGCCAAAGGGGCCAGGCATTGCATCTCTAATTCTCATTAAACTTTGTTTTAATGGGTCTCAAAATTCTGGGACATATTTTTGGTCAAGTTGTTTCCATTAAAAAGTACTGATTTTAAAAACTAGTAACTTAAAACTGCCTTGCATGCACACACAGAAAATGGTCCACAAAACATTGTTTTCTTCTGAATGTTTCACAACAGCACAGTTATCTTTAAGATTTAATTAATTTATTTGAAATATAGAGTTAGAGGCAGAGAGAGAGAGAGAGAGAGAGAGAGAGAGAGAGGTCTTCCATCTGCTGGGTCCCTCCTCAGTTAGCCACAATGGTCGGAGCTGTACAAATCTGAAGCTAGGAGCCAGGAGCTTCTTTCGGGTATCCCACATGGGTGCAGGAGCCCAAGGACTTGGACCATCTTCACCTGCTTTTCCAGGCCATAGAAAGAGAGCTGGATTGGAAGTGGAGCAGCCGGGACTCGAACCGGGACCCATATAGGATGCCGGCACTGCAGGCAGCGGCTTTACCTGCCATGCTACAGCAGTGGCTCAGTGCATCGTTATCATTAACCAGTCTTTTATTATTAAACTTACATGGCCAATTAAGACACAGTTCTGAGACCATTCTTCCACGACTGATTAAGACTGGGGTGGCAGGTATTAGGGATAATATTTATTTAGCCTTCTGAACTTCCTGGGCAGACTTGACCTTGCCAGCTCCAGCAGCCTTCTTGTCCACTGCTTTGATGACACCACAGCAACCGTCTGTCTCTTATCACAGACAGCGAAATGACCCAGAGGAGGATAGTCAGAGAAGCTCTCACCACACATGGGCTTTCCAGGAACCATATCAACAATGGAAGCATCACCAGATTTCAAGAATTTAGGGCCATCGTTCAACTTCTTTGCAGAATGATCATGTCTTTCCCTTCAGCTCAGCACACTTGCAAGCACAGTGAGCTGTGTGACAATCCAGTACACTGGTTTGACCTGGATGGTTCAGGATGACCACCTGACCAGTGAAGTCAGCTGCTTCCACTGGTGAGTCGTTTTTGCTCTCACCAGCAACACTGCCAGGATGAACATCTTTGATAGACACGTTCTTGACATTGAAGCCCAGATTGTCCCCAGGGAGAACTTCACTCAATGCTTCAGGGTGCATTTCAGTGGACTTGACTTCAGCTGTGATGTTGACTGGAACAAAGGAGGTCTGAGAACATTGGTCTCCACTCAGCCCACAGGGACAGTACCAACACCACCAATTTTGTAGACATCCTGGAGGGGCAGACACAAAGGCTTGCCAGTTGTTCTAATTGGTGGGAGGGTGCAATCCGGGGCTTTAAGCAGTGTGGTTCCACCGGCATTGCCATCTTCATGGGTGACTTTCCATCCCTTGAACCAAGGCATATTAGCACTTGTCTCCAGCATGTTGTCACCATTCCAACTAGAAATTGGCACCAATGCCACTGTGCCAGGGCTGTAGCCAATTTTCTTCATGTAGGTGCTGACCTTCTTCACAGTTTCCTCGTATGTCTTCTGGCTATAGGGTGGCTCAGTGGAATCCACCTTGTTAACACCAACAATTAGTTTTTTCACACCCACTCTGTAAGCCAGAAGGGTGTGCTCGTGTGTCTGCCCATTCTTGGAGATACCAGCTTCAAACTCCCCAACACCAGCAGCAACAATCAGGATGGCACAGTCAGCTTGAGATGTGCCTAGAATCATGTTTTAATGAAGTCTCTGTCCTGGGGCATCAATGATAGTCACATAGTACTTACTGGTCTCAAATTTCCATGGGGAGATGTTGATGGTGATACCACACCCATGCTCAGCTTTCATTTATCCAAGACTCACGCTTACTTGAAGGAGCCCTTTCTCATCTCAGCAGCCTCCTTCTTAAATTTTTCATGGTTTCTTTTGTCGATGCCACCACATTTGTAGATTATATGGCCAATAGTGGTGGACTTGCCAGGATCTATGTGTCCAATGATGACGATGTTGATGTGAGTCTTTTCCTTTTCCCATTTTGGCTTTGATTTAGCAGTGGTTTTTGTGACACCTGTGTTCCGGCAGCAAACACATGCAAAAAACATGCATCTCTATTTCCTTATCAGGTTTCCTTCAAGAGTTCTTATCCCATGACATAAGAGGGATTTATGCGTACATGTACATAGTTTCTTTCTGTCCTCTGTTAGATGTTAGGCTCATGAGAGAAAATGCTTTATTTCGCTTACTGTTGTCTCCCCAGCACCTTGAAGAATACCTGGCACATAGTAGGTGTTCAACAATTCAATGAACAAATGAATGAATGAGTCCAGCAGATTTTATTAAAACCCTGAAGTTTAAAGCCATGGTTCTTCACTTTGGATGTCCATTAAAATCCACTGGGAAATTTTAAAGAATACTAATGTCCGGACCACACCCTAGACCATTGAAATCAGATTCTCTTGGAGTGAAGCCCAGGTGCTGGTACTTTGTAAATGCTCCCTAGATGTCTGAAAGTGTAAACAAGGTCAAGAACCATCGCTGTTGAGCACATAAAAGGGCAATCGTGTTCTATTAGTGCTTGTGTTTCCAGGTAGCACCTCACTAGCTAAGTGCCTTGCACATTTCTGTACTTAATAAATACATCCCTGATCAGTTGATTTAGGAAATGACTACTTCTAACGCATAGAATAGTTTGTGCACTGGGAAAACCTCAGTCCTATTTTACTTGGTTGGGTTTAAATCTGTGTCTTCTTTGGGGAAATGGAACCACAGAATTGAGTAGCTACTTTCTGCAAAGCATTCTGCCAGTGACTAGAGACACAAACCCCATTTAATACCCATGTAATGATGATAATATTTTTCATATGGTAAACCAGTGTACTTTTTTATTATCCCTTGCAAATCATTTTGCCTTGTGGCTCCCCACAGATTGAATCAGAGGCATTTATTGCTTCAAGGGGAGGCAGATCCTGCCTAAAACAAAGACACTTTATTCAGCTTTGAGGAGCAAACTAGATTTGTTAAGCTCAGAGGAGACAATAACCTTGAAAGTAAAGCTTACTGAAAAGAAAAGAATTTGATAAACACCCAAAGCTTCTCTTTCAATATAAATGGAAAAACTCTCAGGATTGACCTGTAGGTTTTCAAGCTTTTTGGTCTCAGGACCCTTTTGTAATATTAAAAATTATCACAGTCCCAAAGAACATCTGTTCACATGGGCTGTATCTATCAATAGTTATCATTTTTATAAAGTAAACTTGAGTTTTGAAATATTTATTAATTCCTTTGTTAAAAGATTTATTTATTTGTTTATTTGAAAGATAGAGTTACAGAGAGGCAGAGGCAGAGAGAGAAGAGTCTTCTACCCACTGGTTCACTTCCCAAATGGTCACAAGGGCTGGAGCTGGCTGATCTGAAGCCAAGAGCCAGGAACTTCTTCCAGGTTTCCCATGTAGGTGCAGGGGCCCAAGGATTTGGGCCATAATATACTGCTTTCCCAGACCATAGTAGAGAACTGGATCGAAAGTGGAGCAGCTGGGTCTTGAATTGGCACCCATATAGGATGCTGGCACTTTAGGCGGTAGCTTTACCCACTATGCCACAGCGCTGGCCCCATATTTATTAATTTCTATAACAGTGTTGAACTCACTACATGCCAACCTATGTAAAATGTAATGAATAATTATATTACTCAAAGCCATATATAAAGAGTGACTTCTATTTTTGCAAAACTCTTTTTTTAAAGATTTTATTTATTTATTTGAGAGGTAGAGTTACAGTGAGAGGGAGAGACACAGATAAAGATCTTCCATCTGCTGGTTCACTCCCCAGTGTCCACAATGGTCAGAGCTGTGCTGATCTGGAGCCTGGAGCCAGGTGCTTCTTCCGGGTCTCCCACGTGGGTTCAGGAATCAAAGCACTTGTGCCATCTTCACCTGCTTTCCACGACCACAGCAGAGAGCTGGATTGGAAGAGGAGCAGCCAGGACTAGAACTAGCACCCATATGGGATGCCGATGCTGCAGGCGGAGGATTCACCTACTGTGCCACAGCACCGGCCCCCTTTGCAAAACTCTTTAATGTGTGAGTTAAGAGAAGTTGGATCTTCATAGCTGCTTCTGCATTCAGTCTGTTTCAATCTGTTTGGGTTGAAATGCAGAAGAATATCTAGCTTCACACAATCAAAAGGCAAGGCATAGAAACGGCCATTTCTTCTTTGCTGCCACTCCAAAACCCTACAAGTAGTAATTTCTTAAAGCTTAGTCACCCTATGCAATCTGAAACTATGGCAGAGAATTTTTGAACTCTGGTATGTTAAATGTAATTAGTCTATCATGTGCTTTGAATAGATCTGTTTTTCATGAATGCTTTCACAGCATCATTCATGGTCCATTTAGAAAATATTGGCCCACTAAATTATGCAGATTTTCCAAAGATTGACCCATTTGATTACTCAATATAAAAAAAGAAATTTGTTTGTTAATATAACTACCCGCCACAAGAGAGATGTTTTCAAGCACTTGGGAGTTGGTTCACAATCATGAAAACAAATTGCTGAAATTCCAATTTCACTTGAATGCTCAAAATTTATTATTGCTAACAAATCTTTTCTAAAATTTTTGCTTGAAGTGACAGACTTATTTTAATCATTTCCAGAAAATGTATATTCCCAAAACCCAAGTGCAAGTAACTGCAGTTTATCTATCAGTTAGCCCATCAAATAAAAGTGGTGCTCCATGAAAAAGAAAAGGCTAGTTCAGGACACTCGCAACTTGCTGCTGCCTCCTGAAACAACTGTTGTGGTCCAGTATGTAGCAGAAGAGCTTTATACATACTTCCTGCCTTGTTATATGAAATATTAAAAAGATGTATACTCAAGGGTTGAGACTAAGAATTTGTGTTGCTTCATCAGCAACAACGTTCAATGACATTGACTTTTTGTTTGGTAGTGTGAGTGCATGGTGGTGAAAAATGCAATGGCTATTAGTGGTGTTTACTGCTTCTGGTTTGATGGTTGCTCAGGTGCCAGCTATTTTATCCACAATTGTCTTTGCAACATTGGTAAAAATATCAATACGGTTTTTAAAAGACAGATAGTATTATACTATTTATTAAAATAGTTTTGTGACTTGTAGACTCTTTACAAGAATTCCTGAGACCCCATCAGAGTCTATGCATTATCCTTTGAAAGCTACCACCTTAGAGAAATTACTGAAGTTTGACATAAGGAAGCCTCTATCCCTGTGGATTTCAGGAAAGAGGGAAGTGCTTTTGGTCCTTTCGTTGTGTCAAAAAAAGGAGAGAATACCTAGTAGATAGGATAGACACACAGGGCAAGGACATGGCCTTTGAAACTATCAGAAAACTTTCAGAGAAGTTCCCCAAGGAAGAAGCTTTGCTTTTCTTTGCTTAGAACCCAGCTCAGAAAAATGTCAACCCCTTGAGAAAAGTCTGGTATCATGGCATGGGTTCAACATGGTGCTACCCAGGATGTATACCTCAGTGACCCATGCACGACATCACACTTCATAGTGAAGGACTGAATTCTTTTTATCTGAGATTGGGAGTACAGCAAGGATATATACTCTTACCACCTTTATTCAGTACAGTCCTAGAAGTTGTAGCCACTGTAATAAGGTAAGAAAAATAAATGGAAGGCATGCATATTAGAGAGAAAGAAATAAATCTGTCCTTACTTGCAAGTGACATGAATGCCTACATTCATGTAGGAATTTGAAACTTACGGAATTTGAAACAAACAAAACTCCTATAATCAAGAAGTGCATTAAGCAAACTTACTGTATACATAATTGATGCTAAAAGATCAGTAGCATTTATATACTTGTATTAAAAATTAAAATGTAATAGCTAAAATTAAAATACAATACTAATTATAAGCATGTGAAAGAAAATGAAACACTTAGATATAAGATCTTTATGCTGAACATTATAAAATGCTGACAAAAGAAATCTAACAAGATCCAAAGACCTATGGTGTTCATAGACTGGAAGAATAAACATGGTAAAGATGTCAATTCTTCCTGAATTATCTGGTAGATTAGATAACATTTCCGCCCAAATCTCAATAAGGCTTTTGTAGGTACAGAGAGGCATATTCTGCAATTTACATGGAAAGGCACTGTTTCTCTATTAACTATATTAATCTTGACAGAGTGGGCTGAGTGTAGCGTGAAACGAAGAGTACTTGGTAATAAAGTCTACTTTTCAGCTGCAGGGTCAAGACAGCAAGGGGTGCTAGTGTTGTGGTGTAGTAGCTTCCGCCTGCAGTGCCAGCATCCCATATGGGCAATGTTTCAAATTCCAGCTCTCCTCTTCCAATCCAGCTCTCTGCTATGGCCTGGGGAAGCAGGAGAAGATGGCACAAGTGCTTGGATCCCTGAACCCACATGGGAGACCCGGAAGAAGCTCCTGGCTCCTGGCTTTGGATCAGCCCAGCTTTGGCTGTTGCAGCCATTTGGACAGTAAACCAGTGAATGAAAGATCTTTCTGTCTTTCCCTCTGTAGGTCTGTAACTCTGCCTCTCAAATAAATTTTAAAAATCTTAAAAAAAAAAAAGACAGTGAGGGACAGACACACTGATCAGTGGAACAGAACAGAGAACCCAGAAACAAACCCACATAAATATACACAACTATTTTGCTTCTCATAGAAAGTAGATTCCAATTGTAATAAAAATATGCACAGGAAAACAAATTAGCATAGTAAAATATAGAAATTCTAATTGTGATCATGAATGATGTTTCAAAATTGGGATTTTCATTTCTACATTAAAAAACCCATCCTCTTAAAGTATGCACTCCCGTTTGTGTAATGTACAGCTGCCATCACTATGGAATTTCGGATCACGTTCATCACCTTGTAACCATCACATTCACTCTCCATTTCTCCTTCACCCAGCCTCTGACAACCACTAACCTACTTTCGCTCTGTGGATTTACTATTCTGGACATGCTGGATAAGCACAATCATACACTCTGTGGCTTCTTTGTGCATGAATCCTTTCACAAGCCACAAAGAAGCCAGGAGGTAGCCCCAGGACCCACCACTTCCACCCACTATGAGGATGAAGAATCAATCCACCAAGAGTTCTGATGGTCCTGGGGGGGAAATCCCACATTGACTGAACTCACATCTTCAAACCACGTATTCAAAAGTGACTGATTTTACTTGAAAGAGAATCTTTTAAATGAGACAAGACTAAGATACTCATACTGAGCAGTCTGAATTTTCTTCCCCTTTCATGAAGTAACAGGGAAACTCCAAAACAGAAGGAGATCAGTTATGGAAAAAAGGAACACTCTAGTTTTTAAAGATCTGGGTCATAGCATTGAAGCTCCAATCTTTGCTATTCTTAGCAAGCCTATTTCAAGATGAGAAACTGAGGCTCAGAAAAACTCATTGATTGTTCAATGCCACATGCAAATTCAAATCTGCTTCCAAATTCTAGGTTCATTTGCTAGTAAGATGGATAGCAAAGTTACATGTCTTTCATAGATTTTAGGAAGGGCTATATACTCTAAATTCTTTTATTTATTTATTTTTACTTATTTGAATGGCAGAATACAGAGAGGCAGAGGCAGAGAGAGAGAGAGAGAGAGAGAGAGAGAGAGAGGAGAGAGAGAGGTCTTCCATCTGCTGGTTCACTCCCCAGATAGCTGCAATGGCTGAAGCTATGCCGATCTGAAGCCAGGAGCCAGGAACTTCCTCTGGGTCTCCCAGTCAGGTGCAGAGAACTGGATTGGAAGTGGAGCAGCCGGGACTCAAACTGGCACCCATATTGGATGCCAGCACTGCAGGCAGCAGCTTTACCCGCTATGTCACGGTGCCGGCCCCTATACTCTAACTTCTAACCCAAATCAACATTTCCAAGTTCTGTGATCTCACAAAGCAAAGCAAATTGAGAAAAAATTTGCCAGTTTTCAGAAACTCTTGTGAAATCCCAAACTTTCTTTCTACTTAACATTTAAAATACATATATTTCAAAGGACAGTATGTTAAAAATTGTAACCAGTAATAAATTAGAACATTACATTTTTTTTTGACAGGCAGAGTGGACAGTGAGAGAGAGAAAGACAGAGAGAAAGGTCTTCCTTTTCTGTTGGTTCACCTCCCAGTGGCCGCTGCGGCCAGCCATCATACTGTGCTGATCCGAAGCCAGGAGCCAGGTGTTTCTCCTGGTCTCCCATGGGGTGCAGGGCCCAAGGACTTGGGCCATCCTCCACTGCACTCCAGGGCCACAGCAGAGAGCTGGACAGGAAGAAGGGCCACCAGGATAGAATCCAGTGCTCTGACCAGGACGAGAACTCAGTGTGCAGGCGCCGCAGGTGGAGGATTAGCCTAGTGAGCCACGGCGCTGGCAGAACATTACTTCTAAGCTACTTTTTTAACCAGCTAGTATTTATTAAGTGTCCACTAGGTGCCAGGCCCTGGGTTCAGCACCTTCCAAGCCTCTCACTCCAGCTTCCCAATTACTCCTTGGGGGAGCTGAGTAGCAGAACCCCAAACACACCTGAGCCAGCGGCAGAGCGCAACTCCAATTCCTTCTGCTAACCCCTGAAGCTCACCCTCTTGACCATCACACCATTCTGGCAACAAAATTTCCGAAACTACAGAGTTTTAACCACAAGACTCTAAGGGAAGAGCCAGAATCAAGGAGGCATCTCCTCAAAGCAGCTGATTTCGTAGCCATGACTGATACTTAGTTGCATCTTCTGTTAATTTTAAACGGAAGAAAGCAGAAACAAAGTAACATTTTTCTTAAATGCATATGTGTGATCATTCAAGGTGTATATTGCAATACATGGTTAAATTCCTAAAAACGAAGTCAATGAAACAAAAAAAAGAGAGAAAGTGTGTGGTGTGCATGTGTGTACTGATGCTTCCTCAGAATGCTGACATTATATTGTATTCTGACAATATGATTAGTTGTTCTTGGGGATAACTCTTTATGATTAGTTGTCCTTGGGGAATTTCCAGCATGTTGATTATTTTTAAAAATTAAGCCATGTTTCCTTTCAGATTTGAATTCATACCACAACCAATCATAAGTGACCCAGGCTGGTGTGAGTTAGATTGCATCCTCCTAAAAAATGTACATTGAAATTCTAATCCTTCTGTTTCTTAAAGTGAGACTATTTTGGGGCTGGCACTGTGGTGTAGTGGGTGAAGTCACCTCCTGCAAGGCCGGCATCTCATATGGGCACCAGTTCGAGTCCAGGCTGCTCCACTCTGATCCAGCTCCCTGCTAATGTGTCTGGGAAAACAGCAGAGGACACCCCACATGCTTGGGCCCCTGCACCCATGTGGGAGACTTGTAAAAAGCTCCTGGCTCTTGGCTTTTCCTGGCCCAGACTTGGCTGTTACAGTCATTTGGGAGTGAACCAGTGGGTGGAAGACCTATCCCCATAAGTCAGCCTTTCAAATAAATTAATCCATTAAAGAAAAAAAAAAGATGACTGTACTTGGAAAAAGGATCTTCACAGATGTAATCAATAAGTTCTTTAAAGTGAGTCCTAACCCAAATATAACACACAGTGTCCTAATGTGTTAGTTCAGTTTCCACTGTTGGAACAGAATACCTGGAGCCGGCACTTATAGAGAGAAGAAGGATATTTGGCTTTATGGTCTCTGAGTGTGATGGCTACACCTGTCCGGGCTGGGCGGGGGCTTCACCATGGATGGCAGCATAGGGAGGAAGCGAGCACAGAAGACTGCAAAGTAGGACAGAAATGTAGAGAGCGGGAGTCACTTCTTTATAACAACCCACTCTCGAGGGAACTCGCTGTCCCTGAGATCAGCATTAATCCCTTCTGAGAGCAGTGTCCCCAGTGGCCCAACCACCTCCCATTAGGCACCTACCTCTTGGAGGTCACTCTACCTTTCAACATTGCAGTGTTAGGAATGAAGCTTCCAACACATAATCACTCTCACACCATAACCAAACCAGAACACCCTACATAGACGAAGACGCCCTGGCACAGGCCCAGGGGGAGAAGCCACAGGACCACAGAGGCAGAAATCCAAGTGGTGCAGCCGAAACCCAAGCAAGCAGCAAGGGGGGGTTCCACTGGGGGGTTCTACTCTGGTGGGCGCAGATGCCTTGACTTAGGAATGCTGGCCTCCAGAACTGTGAGCGGGTACAGTTTTGTTGTTTTAAACCACCCAATGTGTGGTATTTTGTTATGGGATCCCCAGGAAACTGTGAGATGGGGTTCAGGCAGGAAAGGGAGGGGGCTGTGGAGGGATGATTATGCCCTGGAGGAAAGCAGAAGAGAAAGAACAATGACGTGAGAATGAGCTGGACACATCCTGGGAAAAGAGGAAGCCTGAACGCATCTATTTTCTTGTTCTGAATTTCTTAGAATTCAAAATCCACAGAAAAAGATATATGCATATTGGTTATCACAGATATAAATGAGGAAAACCATCCACAGATCTTGCTATAAAGTTTATGAAGTTTAATCAAAATAGATGATACAATTCATAAAATGGAATCAATCATTTACTGTAATTACTAAAAAGAATATAACAGTGCACACGTGTGTGTGTGTGTGTGTGTGTGTGAGATGTGGAACACTCAACAACATTGAGCCTCATATGAAAGAACATTTTTAGGTAACTTGTTGTTGCATTTTTTTTCCACCCTGAATCTCACATGTTGACAATCTTGCCCCAGGTTCCAATATCTCACTAAGACAACTTTCAGAGTTCTGTAAGTCTGAAATTTATGACAACAGTCATAGAAGAATTAGATAATTACTGCCGGCTGCAGCACAAGAGGAAGTGCCCATAGTCACCACGAGGATTTGCGTAAGATGATCTGTGTGGGGCAGGGGCAAGTTCTGATGAGAGTCACCATTCTGCCCCCAGAAGGAATGAGAGATACATTACTGGGGTGACCCACAAAACAATCTTGGTGGGGACCTGGGCTGGGGGGCTCTGCTGTTTGTCCTATTGTGTCCTTGGGTCAGGTGTCAGTCAGCACTGACATACCTGTTCCTCTCCGAAATTCATTGCCAGGACTTATCTTGGCTTCACCCAAGCTCAAGTACTCGTTCATCTTTTAACCCAAGAACAAATGAGCAGGTGCCTCTAACTGGAGCAAACTCAGCTCATACTCCCTGAGGGGCTGGTCTTCTGCTTTGCTGGGTGTGACAATGTGAGGGTCAGTTTTGTGTCCTCATTCTGGAAATTTTGCATTTTTTGCATCTATCAGAAAAGCCATAAGTATATTCCACCTTCACTCTATGGCTCAGCGCACATCCTTAGGAATTAACTTGTTGAGTTCTAGCCGAGCCATTTAAGATCTGTTGGACATAGAACAGATCTCTTTGCTCTTACACTACATTTTCCTACCTGTCAAATGGACATGTTAATATCTCAGAGCTTTCGTAAACGTCACATAAGGCAACACTATTTTAGATCGATCTCTTTTAAGGAGAAATTCGTTCGCATGAGCATTCTTAGAGGGATGAGTGGTGATGGGGCATGAAGGAGTTCTCAGGCCACTGCCAGCCTGGGTCTTCGTCTCAGTCTCTTCCAGAGGAGGCTGGTTCAAGCAGTTATGATGGAATGACCACAACTGTCCTCCTCTGCTTTGGTACCTCCTCTTCCCTTCTCTGCCCACACCCATGCGTGTGCACATCTATTCCAAGGGTGTCTGGACCACCTTAACACTGAAGGTTCTTGGCTAAGCTCATGGCTAATGGAGCGAAGATGTCTCAAAATTGCATTGGGCAAAGCAGTCTTGTTGCTTCTTGCCTAATTCCTATCTTTCCTTGGACCTCCACTTTTCAGAAGATTGTGCCATGAGCCATTCAAGCCAGCCAGAACCGTCACTCCGCAATCAATGCACCAGCAAGGGCTGTAGATGCCATGGAAAATTCCTTCCCAAATCCACCACTTCTCCTGCCCTTGCAGGATGCTCACCTCCCAGTGCTGGTCTCTCTATTTGCACCCTCGTTCCTCCATCCATGCCCCACCCTGCAGCCAGAGGGGCCATTCCTCAAACTGTAAATGAGTTCATTTCACTTTCCTGCCTAAATCCTCCTGAGGTTTCCCAGGGCACTTAGGGTAAAACCAAACTTCTGAATGACCCCACCCTGCCGCCTTTCCTAGCCTCCTCTCTAGCTGCTGCTTGCTAAGGAATGTGGGGCTGCATTTTATGCTTAGCTCATTCCCACCTCTGGGCCTTCGCACTTGCGGTGTCCTCTGCCTGCCCTGCTCTCCCACCTGATCTTCCCATCACAATCCCCACCAAGACCCTCAGCTCCTAGCAGAGGCCTGAGCAGACCACTCTACTTGAGACAAGAACATTGTCCCACCACGTTTTCCATTTCAGCCCTACGACTGTTTCATTCCAAAGGACGCATCTTGAACTTTTTAATCTTTTTTTGTAGTTTAACATAATACAATAAGGTGCACTGACTTTAACGTACAGCTGGCTGAGTTATTGCATTTCTGCACCTGATTAGCCATCTCCCAGATGGAGAAGCAGAACTTGACAATTCCAGAGGATCGCCTGTGTCCTTTCCAGCCAATTCTGCAAACCCTTCCTCCCCCATTTCCAGGGATGGCCGTATTGGTATTCTGACCTCGCTCACTATTGATTAGTCTCACCTGTTCTTGAACTTCATCAAAAGGCAATTGTGCAGCATATACTCTGGTGTGTGCATGTGGCCCCTTTGCTGAGCAGAAGCTGAGAGATTCAGCATGGAACTGTGTGAGATCATTTTCCCCTTGTAATGACTGTGTAACTTTCAATTGTCTGATTGTAACAGCTTATTTAGGCAATATTTTCTCGATGGACATTTGAGCAGTTTCCAGGTTTTGCTCTTAGGAAAAAAAAAAGACTGCTATGGCTATTCCTGAGAATGCTTTCGGGTGGATATAGTTCTCATCTCCGTTGTCTGGTACTTACCTGGATTCAGCACTCCTGGGCCATAGGGTTGCCATATGTTTTACTTTAGCTGATTATAGAAATAGTTTTATTTTTGAGTTGTGTCTTCCCTAGTAGTATTAGAGTATTAGTCCCTGGGAATGCCAGGACCTGTCTCTCCCATCTACTCTGACAGTCCCAACCCCAGTACAGGGCAGCACACATTAAATGCTAAGTTCATATCTTTAGGAACAACCCGCACTAGATACTGCCCATCCAGTTTCTGGTTCCTCTTGTTGCTCTCAGATGTTGTGTTCTTGCGTCAGCAGCCTGGCACATCCCTTTGCGGTACATTTCCAGCATCGGCCTCATGGCTCAATGACGTATTCTTTTTGTGGGACAGCAAAGTTCAGAGAGAATTTGAGAAACTGGCCTACTCCTTCCAATCAGCCCCGCACCATTGGGAGGAGACTCTACTCTGGCCCCTCCAGGCTTTTAAGGCCACCCTAGGTCTCACGTGTGTGGCTGAGAATTAGTGTCATGGCCGACCCCTGCTGACCTCCATGTGGGTCTTGTGGCTGGGATTTTAACCTTTGTGCCACTGGTGCATGCTTGTATGTGGCATGGTTCCTGACATGTGGTCATGCTCAGCTACCAGCCTACTCGGGTGAGTTTCCTTTATTCTACTCCCACTACAGAGGTCATGGTCATAATTGATGCCCGTCACATTAGGTCACCAAACATAAGTTAAGAGACAACCACAGTTTGGCAACCATGGTCTATAATTTATACATATCCAGGGTTGGTCGGAATATGTGGATTATAAAGTATGAAAGTCTTAGTAAAAGGACACTGTTAACACTTCATACAGCAAACAAGAACCTATCTTTCTAATTTCCTTGCAGAAGGGGGAAGGGAAGGTCTTTACTTGAATGTTTGTATATAACGGACAGGCCTTTAGAGCAGACCCACAATCCCTGTCCCCTGGCGTGATCTCCTCCTCAGTGTGGGTAGCCACTATGACTCGCTGCTAACCAACAGATCATGGTTAAGAGTCACAGGGCAAATGGAATTTTGGTGGTTATATTCCATAGCTCATTCCACAAGCTGTATCATCCATCTTTCAGGGGTCTCCCTGTCCCTGGTTGGCTTTGAGGAAGTCAGTATTAATGTTGGGGAACCCCGGGAAGCAAGGAAGTGGGGCAGTGTCTGGGAGTAGCTTTCAGGATGCAAGGGCTCCCCCAAACACTCCGGTCACACTATCAATAAAATAAGCCCTACGGTCGTAAGAAACAGATTCTGCCAAAGATGTGAGATTGGGAGTAGGTCATTCCCCAGTCAAGCCTTGGATAAGACCAGAGCCCCAGCCCAGTCTCTTGTTGCAGTCAAAAACAGAGAATTCAGCTAAGCCATGTCCAGGCCCCTGACCCACAGAAACTGCAAGTTGGTAAGTGTTTGCTGTTTTAGGTCACTAAATTTTTGGTAACCTTGTTCTACAATAGTAGATAGCTAATATATCACTGATTTTTGTCATTCGGCTCAGGATAAGGGCATTATTTAGGATTACTCCAACAATAATGCGACCAGTCTAAAAACCATGGCCCCTTCTATATGTGGCTGCTTTATAGCCACCAAAACAGTGATGCAGTGGAAATCTGAGATAACACAGCTTCGGTAACCACTGATCGCACTTAATGTCTCCTGCCACTGCTGCTTGCCCTTTAGGCAAGGTTAAGTATTCATGGAAAAACAAAGTTATTTGGTATCATATTTTCATAAAATTATATGGAATCATAAGTCTCAATATTTCTGAAAGAAGTTTGAAAAATGTCACATTGCACAAAAACAGGCCTGGAGATTCATTAACCTTGCTAGGCACACAACAGTATGTCAAATTATATCCATCATGGGGCCGGTGCCGTGGCTCACTTGGTTAATCCTCCACCTGTGGCGTCAGTATCCCATATGGGCGCCGGTTCTGTCCTGGTTGCTCCTCTTCCAGGCCAGCTCTCTGCTGTGGCCCGGGAGTCAGTGGAGGATGGCCCAAGTGCTTGGGCCC
Organism: Sylvilagus floridanus; assembly: GCA_949820135.1. Classification (NCBI taxonomy): domain Eukaryota; kingdom Metazoa; phylum Chordata; class Mammalia; order Lagomorpha; family Leporidae; genus Sylvilagus; species Sylvilagus floridanus. Next base: position 9,755,630 of record OX463244.1, on the reverse strand, counting down.
CTGTACCTGCGTGGGAGACCAGGAAGAAGCACCTGGCTCCTGGCTTCGGATCAGTGCAGCACCAGCCATTGTGGTCATTTGGGGAGTGAACCAATGGAAGGAAGATCTTTCTCTTTGTCTCTCTCTTTCTGTGTCTGTAACTCTGTCAAATAAATAAATAAAAATTACATCTATCAGGACTGACGTCAGTATAGTAAGCAAAGTTCCAGGGAGTTAGGTTGAAATATAAGGAATATTATCATCTTTTTATTATATGAACTGTCCTGTATATGAATATTAAATAAATATTTCTGATTATGTCCATCGTATACTGTGGTTAAGTAAATCTGTATTTCTGTGGTTAAATAATTGGAACTGTTGTAGTTTTTAGCAACTGTGGATTTTGTGGTTAAATTATGTTGTCTGATTTTTAACAACTGTGTGTGCGTGTGTGTGTGTACATGTGTAGGTGATTTTCAAACAACTTACAGGTCAATTTAATGAAGCCACAAAAATCCATGAAACCTGCCTGTATATAAGAAGTCCTCTCAAGTCGCTCCCATTTCTGGTTTTAATCTTGTCATGTGAATCATAACAATTTATAGCAAACTGGAAACTGCATCCAAGTCTCATAAGCAGAGAGTGGAATTCCTATTAATTTTAAAGATGATTCCATGATGGTTTTTATGAGACGGGATTCCCCTTCTTCAGAGAAAGTGTAAAATTTACTCTTCCCTGTGCACTCTGATGTGTTCATTCCTAATAATCAACAAGTACAGATCCAGGATTGTGAACTTTGTTTTCAAATTCAAAACTCTTTATTGTGTTACAAACTACCAAGTTATGTTGCGTATTTTCCCAGTTTTAATTACACAAAATTGTGATTTCCTTCAAAAATCAGTAAAACCACATGAATAAGACTGTGTGTGTGTGAGAAAGCAGGTTATTAGAACTAGCTAATCAGAGGACAGAGGAGATCACAACCTCACCACCAAAGGTTGTCATTTCGATATTGAGTCTATTTTAATCAAAACATTGTCTAACCTTTAATCACAGCTATTTGTTGGCCAAGTAGATGTCTACTATTCTCCAATTAAAATACAAGATGATATCATGTCAATCAAAAAGGTATTCATTCCAGCCCCTCTATTTTTATTTCCTTGAAAGGGTTCATTATTTTGTTGTTCAAAAGATGACTAAAAAATTATTTTCCTAGTGACATTAAATGTTCATAATGGAGCAGTCCAATACTCTGGTGCTGAACACACAAAGTGAGATCATTTTATTTGATAAAAATTTAATAGTGATTATTCAGAGCATAAAAACAGGTAATTATCTATGCTCAGAAGTTCTTCCAGGAATCTTAATATGAGATTAATCATATGTATGTGTGCATGTGTGTGTGTGTCTGTAAAAAAATATAATATATACATACTTATAGAATGATAAAATACATTTGTACAAAATTGTTCATCACAGATACTGTATTATAATATAAAAATGGAAATTGACAGCATAGGATATGTCCATCATAGAAAAACATAAATTGTGGAATCTTCATTTGAAAGAACATTAAGCAATAATTGAAGCAAGATTTTTGAAAATCACACAATGCTACCATATTTTAAGAGGAAAAGTAGACTCTGAAACTCTATTATTAACATAAGCAGTGAGGGAGGAAATACTGCAAGGAACCACTGGAGCATGTGCATCACATTTACCTCTGATTGGAAAGGTCATGGGTAGTTAAAGATGGTGGGTGTCTAATTTTACCTTCTATCAAGTCCATTATAACTATAACTTCAGTAAACCTTGACAGTCACCTTAGCCAGCTGTAGATTACTGTGAGGGATTATATGGCCGACGTGCAGCCTGACACATCAGTCAGCACAGTGCCACCCACCCTGAGGGGTAGTCTTCCCAGACTAAATGCAGCAGAGTAATCGCAAACACTGACTGCGGATTTGGAGGCGGAATGAGATCTCCTGGAAGCTTCAGAACTACTGAAGAGAGACACAGGAATCCTCTCCATCTTGCAATATGGAAGCTCAAATGAATCTGATTTGTTTGTTAAAGGAAAGCGTGTCCCAAAGTTGGGAGACTCTGGAAGGGCTGGGTGCCCTAGCAATAGCAGAGCCCAGATGTGGACATCACTGGAGCTTTTATCCATGTGTCTGGTTCTCCTCCTTCAGGACTTGTGGCAGGACCACAGTCCTTGGAGTCATGCCAGGACCAAGGTCATGACCAATGATATCTGAAAACAGTAATTTCAATGTAGGCTGCACGCAAGTTTTCTTTGTCCTGTCAAGATGAGCCATCTTGACCATCCGAATGGTGAAGCCTTACTCAGCCTGACACCTGCAGCGAACACCACATGGGGCTGAGGCTGCCACCAAAGGTGACCTGGACCCTGAATGAGAACACGGCACTGCGCTCTGAAGCCAGTGAGCCAGGCAGTGTCTCTTACGGAAGCATAGCCTCGTGTACACTGACCGATCCACCCACTGAGGAAAACATGCTAAAAATTACACAGGAACTGAAATGTGGTAAAAACAAATATCTGACATGTACTGTTTCATCAGTTCTCCAGAAGAACTCCCTGGGAAAAAAATATCCCTTTGGAAGTTCAGAAATACTTTATATTTTGAATCATTGTGGCCCAATAAAATATAAAATTGTACCAGTATCTCAGCAAATGGGAAAAAACTCATAGTTTATGAAAGTTCTTTAATTAACAGAAAGTTTTAAATACATGTGTCTTTCAAATGATGATACCATGCTTAAGGAGAGGAGAGCTTTGCTTTTTCTTTCCATTAGTATGTTTCAAAACGTCAGAGGATCTCGTGAAAATTGTGGAATTTAGAAGTGAGGCAGAGGAGGGCCAAAGTGTGTCAGGAGCATCTTGTAGTCCCCAAAACTACGGGAGTGTCTGAATGGACAATGACTACATAAATAATTGAAGGGGGGAACACCAAAGGCATAGGAAATAAATTTTATTTTTTTTAGAAAGATTTTATTTATTTATTTACAGGTAGAGTTACAGACAGTGAGAGAGAAAGAGAGAAAAGTCTTCCTTCCATTGGTTCACTCTCCAAATGACCACAGCAACCAGAGCTGCGCCAATTTGAAGCCAGGAGCCAGGAGCTTCCTCTGGTCTCCCCTGCGGATGCAGGGGCCCAAGCACTTGGGCCATCCTTCACTGCTATCCCAGGCCACAGTAGAGAGCCGGATTGGAAGAGGGGCAACCAGGACTAGAATCGACACCCATATGGGATGCCGGCACCATAGGCAGAGGATTAACCTACTGCGCCACAGCGCCGGCCCCAGGAAATACATTTTAAAGAGATCCTAATGTCTCCATCTGATATAGTGTGAACAAAAAACTAAATTGTATTGGATGCCAGCCCCAGGTTACAGTCAGCTGTGATGTCATTGGATACCATGTACCTCCTATTACAGTGCGCTGAGAGAGGAACTTAACCTCTGTCTGTTCTCTCCAAGCTCCCGTAACTCCATAATTAGAACAACAGAAAAATACAGAATGAAAGGCGTTCTACATTATCATCGGGCTGGACTTTTGAACACTCTTAGGGTTATGAAAAACAAGGAGAGATCCAGAAATTGTCCAGACCAGAGGAAACTGGAGAAACAAGTGAATGCCATGTGGTACCCTGGACTGGGTCTTGGAACAGAAAGAGAACATAATGGAAAAACCAGGAAACACAAATAGGATCTAGAGTTTAGTTGAGAGTAATGTAACAATGCTGGTTTCTTGTGACGCGTGTGCCAAAGTAAAATAAAATGTTGAAAATGTGGACTCTGGGGGAAAGACACACATCACTATCTGACGTGTCTTTGAAACTTGTGCATCGACCTGAAATTATTCTACAGTTAAAAGGCTATTTAAAGACAAGAATTTGTTCAATGGATTCAGTTTCAATATTTCTTAAGTTTTATAATGTAAATAAGAGAGATTCCATGTTATATATATATATGATTTAAGCCCACTTTGGCTCTTTACTTTGGCTCTTTCCATGCTCCTACCTTTCTCTCTCTTTTTTTCCCCTTTTAACTTTTCTGATAACAACTTTCAGTTCACTTTATAATCACAGGCTTAATCCCCCGCTAAATAAAGAACTCAACACGTAGAAAGTCGAAAGACCAGTGTTCCACACAAGTCTAGGCAAGGACTAATAAACAATAATCAAATCTCAAGACGTGAATTTCACTTACATACATTACATTTCTCTCTCTCTCTCTCTCTCTCTCTCTATATATATATATATATGTATATATATATATATATGATATATGTATGATTGGTGCCACAAATCAGAGAAAACATATGATACTTGTCTTTTGGGGCCTGGCTTATTTCACTAAGCATAAGGGTCATATTAAGCAGACGTCACTCATTTTTTTTCTCCCTTTGTGAAGCCAGTTGGTCACCAAAATGGCATCCTTTGGGCTTTGCTTCCTGCCACCTGTTCAGGGTAAGTAGTTGAAAGTGAAGAATTAGAGTGGTATATTTAATACCCAGTGATTGAGCATAAAAGCTTGCATTCAAATTACAGAATCAATTGTGAAGTTATATTATAACTTTAAAGAGACCTTTAATCAGTGCACTGCTGTCTGTTGAACTTAATTGTATGTGCAGACAAAACAATTAAGACAGAAGCAATACGGCTTTCTGTGGCTTGGGCAGGAGACTCTTGTACACTGAATCGGCATACTTGTTAATCTTCCTGATAGGTGGATTCTATCCAGGAAGAAAATGATTTTAGAATATTGTGTAACACCTGGAGTAGGGGCTGTCATGAAGAACTCACAAGCAAATTCGAAAGGAAGAAAACCCGTGGCCCTGTAAATTGAAATTCCCTCTCCCTCTACACATCGTTTTCAAAAGCATCAACATTATCATCTAAATTTTCCGGAAAGTGACTAATTCCCTAATGCTTGCTATCATATTTACATATTGTTTTGTCCATTGCTTAGCATCCAAAGCAGTGTTTGGCAACCAAAGGGTTAAGAACATAATTTTTGAAATGTTGATCAATTTTATGGATGTAAACGTGAATGTTAGAAATGGATTAATGAAAAGCATTCTCCCCCATCCTCTAAACCTGAAACCTTCCTGAATTTTGCACTCAAAATTTAGGCTACACTGCTACAATACAAATAATAAAATTGAATTATAATTCCAAAGAAAAGTTAATCACCTTTATCTTTAAATTCTCCATCAGAATCTCAACCATCATCACATTCTTTGAGGTCCATTTCTAATGGTTCCTGCTCCATCAGGATTTGTCTGATCTTCCACTATCCCCATGCAAGAACGTAAAAATCTCCTTCGTTGTCCCTTCACATTCAACTTTATTTTATGGGATGCCTTTTTCTGGCATGGCCAGCCTGCTGTGTGTGCCTGAGTCCCTTCGCCGGCATTCACGTGCCCTTCCATGGAACGGCCAACCCTGCCTTGCACCTGGGGGAGATGCTGAGGGAATGTGAGGGGCCCCGCAGGAGTGCATGAACGCAGTCTTTGCTTGTTGGAACTCGGATCCTAGAGACACCATCCTTGGCATCTTCCACATCAAATAATGTTCAGTTCTTTCACCTGAGCCAAAAGAGCTTGTCTGGATACCGTCTGATAAGCCGCGGTAAGAGACAACACACAACCCCTGGCTCTGCCTGCATTCTCTCAGCCTGCAGTCATCCGATCGTGCTCTTAGGAGCGAGGCGTGTCAGGGAAGCCAACCCCCAGTGTGTGCGCTGGTTTCCAGCCTCCACTGTTGACAGCTGTGCCGACTTGACTTAATGGGCTGTGTGCAGACAAAGGCGGGGATTTGCGATGCTAGAAGCGGCTTCACAGGTGAGAAGACAAAGATCTCTCACATGTGTCTTTCTCACAGCTCAGGTCGAGGACTGGGCCTGGAAACACATCAAAGGGCACACCTTCCCCGCTTTCTGAGCTCTCCCTCTGCCTTCTTTCCCTTTCTGATTGCGCTGCTGTGCTACTCCCAGCCAAACAATGTGCCTATTATGCTCCTGGGAGAAGACGGATCATTGCTTTCAGAGTCAGGTGCCAGGAGTCAGTTTCCTCCTGTCCAATTCCTGGGTGAAGCTGCGTTTGTAAATTTCACTTTCTGATTTTTTTTTTTTCAATCCTTAGGGCTGTGTTGCAAGACATTGGCCCTGAGCCCCACTGTCAACACCGGGCATGGAGCTTTGTTTTGCTAAAAGAAGGGCGAGTGGAAACCTTGGGGTTGCATCTCCCTCTTGATGCCTTCCATCAGTGCCAATAGAAGGGCAAATCTGTGGCATTGAGAGGGAGATGCAACCCTAATGTTTCCATTTCTCCAACCAAACCCAAACTTTATCACTGATGGGCTTGGATGGAACAACAGTGGTTCATGAAGGACTCTGAGGCTGGATTGGGTGAAAGTGATTTTAATAAGAAGAAAGTGAGGACAGGGCCTTTTACCTGTTGAGTGGCACATCTGAGAACTCCCCAGTGGTCCTCTCCATTATTTTGACCATGACTTTATGAAACAAAAGAAAAAATTAATGGCATGAAATCTGGCTACAAAAGAGTAACTCTTGTCTGGGAGACAGACATGTGTTATGAAATGCTTACAGAGAGAAGAGAAAATATCTAGAATGGCTCTGTTTGCAATTGATGCTTGTAATTATAACCAACACTTGAAAAATGCCTTCTTTTATTTTTTATAATTTGTCCAGAGTATCTAGAATTGTCCTCAAATAATTTGTTTTCTAAAGATTTATTTATTTATTTGAGAGCCAGAGTTACAGACAGCGGGAGAGAGAGAGGTCTTCCATCCACTGTTTCACTCCCTAGTTGGCCACAGTGGCTGCAACTGGACCCAATGAAGCCAGGAGGGCCTGGGTAAAGCACAAGGCAGGGCAGAGAGGGTCTGCTCCTCTCCTTTCCTGCCCAGTTTGTTTGTTCAGAGCCCGCTCATCTCAATCTCTGTGTCCCTTAAACTAAGGGTTATACCACCACCCTTTAGACTTGCACTCAATCGTACCAGCAGCTTGCCTGAGTCTCCAGCTTGCAGAGAGATCATAGGACTTCTCACCTTCCACAATCACATAAGCCAATTCTTCAAAATACAAGAAAGTCTTTGAACATCATGGAAAAAATCATGTGATAGAAATAGGCATGGGTTTCAAAAATTCTTTGCACTGGGGCCTGTAGTGCTGGCACCCCATATGGGCTCCTCTCTCTGTGTAACTGTGCCTTTCAATTAAAATAAATAAAATATTTTAAAAAATTCTTCGCACTAAAATATGTAAACTTATAATTCCATTTTCCCATGAACTTTTTGAAGTACCCTTCCCAAGGGTGAGCAACAAGTTTCTGGTATTTTGTTATAGCAGCCGAGCCAAGACAAGAACACACATGCTAGCCTCTCTCTCTCTCTCTCTCTCTCTCTCTCTCTCTTTCTTTGTCTTACACACAGAAGCTCAACTCTGTCTCTCCACCGCATCTCTGTCCTTCTTGCATATCGATCCTCTCATTCTCACACATGCTCACACACATGTACACACAGAGACACATGCTCACATCTCTCAGATACATTCTCTCTCCCTCCCCCCTTCCCCTCCCCCTCTCCCTCTCGCTCTCCCTCTCCCCCTTCCTACACCAATTCCTCTTTCTCACACACCATTCAAAAACCTGTGTACGTAAAACCTTTACACAACCCCCAAGTATACGTAGACAGTACTCTAGGGGAAGTTGAAAGATGTCCTGTGTCACACTCTAGATACTTGAGTTTAAATATTAGGCTCTTGGTCCTGCCAGTCCTTGAGAGGTTGGGGGTGTCCTCCCCCACTCCATCGCCCCTCTCTTTCCCTGCTGTGCCCTCTTCTCCACTGTCCTCTGCAGGTCCACCTTCGTGCTCACACCCAGCATCTGTCTCTCGTTTCCTCTGCTTCCTGCTCCCAGCATCTCCCCTTTGTTCCTAGGACTTTTAGGAAGTGGGGAATGTTATGTATATTCACATACAATTGGAAGCACAGTACTGAAATAGCAAATAATTCTCCCTCAATCTTGATAATTATAATTAATTATTAATTCAAATTTGTAGATTGATCTATAAAGCAGTAAGTGGGGCTCTATCTGATCAAAGGATCTTTGATGGGCTCACAGCTCCACCTGAACCAGTCAAGTGAATCTGTATCACATTCCCACAGCATGAGACATAGATAAATTGGAAGATAATCAGTTTATTAGTAACTTTAAAAAAATGAAAAATTCTTTAGTAAGACTTTTCAGTTAATTTTCATCCGTTGGCAGTTAAATCAAGGATGGTTTCCTCTCAATTTGGGCTAAGATCATTAGTAAAAAGGAGGTGTCAAAATCACAAAGCACACTCGGGTTTAAGGTTAGTGAGGACTCCAGTGGTGTGGCAGTGAGAACACAGGCTAAAAGCCTACCCACTGCCTATCTGTGCAACTTTCAAGGGTTGAATTATGGCCTCTGGCAAAGATATGTTGAAGTCTTCCTCTCCAATACCTTGAATAAGACTTTACTGAGGCTGGCGCCGCAGCTCAATAGGCTAATCCTCCGCCTGTGGCGCCAGCACACCGGGTTCTAGTCCTGGTCGGGGCACCGGATTCGGTCCCGGTTGCCCCTCTTCCAGGCCAGCTCTCTGCTGTGGCCTGGGAGTGCAGTGGAGGATGGCCCAAGTGCTTGGGCCCTGCACCCCATAGGAGACCAGGAGAAGCACCTGGCTCCTGGCTTCGGATCGGCGCGGTGCGCTGGCTGCAGCGTGCCGGCCATGGTGGCCATTGGAGGGTGAACCAACAGCAAAGGAAGACCTTTCTCTCTGTCTCTCTCTCTCACTGTCCACTCTGCCTGTCAAAAAAAAAAAAGACTTTACTGAGAGACAATGTCTTTGCAGATGGTGCTAAGTTAAGAAGGAGTCATTAGGATGTGCCTGGATCCAACATGACCTGATGTTGTTGAGAGGGGAATTCAGATATATGCACGCACACACAGAAGAACACCATGTGACCCACAGAGACACACAAGGAAGCAGTCACGGACCACAGAGGCAGAGACTGGAATGATGCAGCACAAGCCAAGAACACCGAGGACCGCTGGCTACTCCCAAAGTCGAGAAGAAGCAAGGGAAAGTTCTACCCTCGTTCTTCCAGAGAGCCTCGTCCTGCTGACGTGTTGCATTCAGATGTCTAACTTCTCGAAGCTGGAGAATACGTTTCTGCTGCGTTCAGTCACCCAGTCTGTGCCATGGTACAGCAGCCCCAGGAAACCACTATTCGAATTCTCAGCATCTCCATCTGTGCAAAGTGTGACTAATAATGCTGATGACAGAACTTCTGCAGCGAGTTAATCAGGAGGATTTGATGAACAGATACGTGTTATACTCTTTGCAGAGTGTCTAGAGCAAGCTGGATGCTCAGATCATGTGATACAGTGCTTGATATTATCAGAAATTTACAGCTGAGGCCTCTGAATTCCAGAGAGCTATCATCTTAGGTCTCTCCCATTCTTTATCCCAACAAGATCAACCATTTCTGGAACATATCTACCATAACATTTCTAAGGACACAGCTGATTGTAATTATATACTTCTAGTTCAGCACTACAAACACTTAATAAGGAACTTTCCATAGACATTACAGAAACAACTGAATTATAAAGAAGGAGCTGTTAACCTTGAGCCATGGAATGTAACCTTGACAGCCTCTCACCTGCCCTGGGCCTCACGCTGCTCGGAAATTTATTGAATCGAATCTTCCTCAATCAGCACGGTCTTGTAAAATATACTGCTCTCCTGTGTCTTAGGATTCGGTACCCATGGAACTCAAACTTTTCCTGACGCTGCTGACCAATCCTTGCTCTGACAACATCCAGGCAAACACAGTTCATGGACCCACCATGTAATCTCCCTCCAATTGTAATTCCCTATTATTTCTTATTTCTCTAAAATGCATATTATTTTAATAACTTGAAACACAAGGTGTTATTTTTATTGCACAGGTCTAGTGTCAAGTTGAATTAATACTTATCCTAAGAAAAATAGAATGGGCAAAAAGGCAGGCAGTTTTGTTTTGGAAGTCTGTTGGCAGGAATGTGGACCTGATGCCCCAAAATCTGTTTCTGTGAGCCTGTCGCCCCGGTGGGAGATGGTGTTAATGAAAGCCAGCTTAAGCCAGTGCCATGGCTCACTAGGCTAATCCTCTGCCTGCGGCGCCAGCACCCCAGGTTCTAGTCCCGGTTGGGGTGCCAGATTCTGTCCTGGTTGCTCCTCTTCCAGTCCAGCTCTCTGCTGTGGCCCAGGAAGGCAGTGGAGGATGGCCCAAGTGCTTGGATCCCTGCACCCACATGGGAGACCAGGAGAAGCACCTGGCTCCTGACTTCAGATCGGCGCAGTGCTGGCCATGGCGGCCATTTGGGGAGTGAACCAATGGAAAGAAGACCTTTCTCTCTGTCTCTCTTTCTCTCACTGTCTAACTCTGTCAATCTAGTGACGGGATTAGGCATCATCTGAGGGCCCACTACAGGGTATAGTTCCCAGCCTCCCTCTCTGCCTTTGCATGTCTCACAATTTCTGGACAGATGATCACAAATAAGAGAGAAAATAACCCTCGTCTCAGAGGTGGTGCCACCTTTCTTTTTACCTCGTCACATGGGAGCTTCTGGAAGGGCTCCCTGGGGTGCCTGCCTTCTGGGATTCACACCTGCCTGCAGTGACTCTTTCCTCTCAAGTGTGGCCGACTCTAGGGACTGGCTGCTAATAAACAGAAGACGGCAAAGTGGTGGGAGTGCACTCTGAGAGCAGACTACAAACGCACCCTGGCTTCTATCTTGCAGGGCTTCTCGTACCCCCTCCCTGCTCTGCTCAGATGGAATGGAGTGATTTGCCCACGGGAGAGCCCGCATGGCAGGGAGTGGAGGGTGGCCTCCTCTTCAACAACCAGGCGAGCAGGCTTGGACGTGGGTCTTCCCCTCGTTGAGCCTCCAGCTGTCCCCAGCCCCAGCTGACACACTGACTACAGCCTTTGAGAGACCCTGCACCAGAGGCACCCAGCGAAGGCACCCAGGGTCCTGACCTGCGGCAACTTTGAGAGAGCTTACATTGTGTTTCTAACACACTCTGTTTCGGTGTAATTTATGCAGCACTAGATAACTAATGCCGATCAAGATATTCCCATGCACTCATTTCCTACAATTTTTACTCTATCCCTCCCAGGTGGCTGTCACTGGCATGTATACTCCATTTTTATGAACACACACACACACACACATACACACATGCACATCTACTCTCAAGTCAAAGTTTGCCACTCTTGCCCTGATTGCACCTGGTCTTGTATTCTGCAGAATCTGGATTGGGTGCTACCGATGCTGATGGGAGAGAGGATGATCTGTTTCACACTGGCCCTTGATCCACTTCCTAATAGAAACCACATCCCTAGGCAAGGTCTCTCAAAAACTGCCCTTTCGCCAGAGTGATTGGTTTGTGGTTGACCAATCACAGAGGCTTCTGTAGGAGCAGGACGCCACAGGACGAACTGGCTTAGAGGAGAGCCAGTATAAGTTAAGACAACCTGGGCTGCCGATTCCCCAACTCTAAGTACAACCTCAGGAGATGCCTGGAAAATGAGAACAAATGGCGAGGCGGGAACAGTTGGGAAATTGCTTTGCCATCCAAAGCAGGTGTGCCAGAGCCCACCATTTTTTTTTTTTTTTACAATCTTATTAGGTATGATTGACACACAAAAAGTTGTGTCCCTATCTTTAAATTTGAATCTATCTCAAGTCTGCAACTGGAAGGGGAAAATGCAATATGGTGGTGAAGAGCTTTTGTCCCAATTGTCGTGTATTTTACTCTGATGTAAATGGTAATATAAATAATATAAAACTTAGATATCTTTTGCAGCCAGACAAAAACCTTTTGGACTTATCACTGAGTGATGCAATTTATTCATTCATGGAAAAAATATTTTTCAAGTACCTGTTCACCAGTTTTTTTTTAATTAAAAGAATTTTTTAAAAAAACATTAATCAAACTAAAACAATGAGTGTTGGGGGTTTCTTGAATTAAAAACAATAAAAGTACACATTCCCTCAAGTCACCGTGACATTCAAATCATACAGTGAAAACATCCATGAATGAATATCCCATGGGACACGATTTCAGGCCATTCAATTATCAGGTGATATAGACGGATAGAAAGTAGCTTTTTAGGACAAGGATTTCAGACGATAATTTTAAAAACTACACAATAATGAAAACTGAATCAAAAGATAAGTTTATTTTGGTGCAAAAATTTTTGAAATTCAGGCCTAAGTTTTTCATATTATGTATTTTATGAGCTGTATGGAAATCCCTTGTGTGGATGGACCTCAAAAATTACTTGCACCAAAAGCAATTTATCTTCCATTTTCCATGAATTTTGTGATGAGTCCTCATACACAGAATTTCAAATCATGCTGATCGTGTTGTTGCTGTCACTCTGGACTCGGAACCAGGGTCCCCTCATGCACCCAGGGAGGGTTCTAGGAGCATACCTTCTCCCCACTTATTTAGAATTTGTAGTGTTTGTTTTCTTAATTTCCTTGTCTGGACACAGAATGGAGATGTAAGGAAAAAAACATCTCCCAGGAAATGCTTCCCATAACTATTCCTAATGCCATTGTGTTTAAGTGACCACTAAAAAGAAAACAAAGGTTGAAGAGAGAAAACAAGGAGCGAATGATGTCTCAACTTCTTGGCTGACTTTGGAAGACACACCTAGACTTCAAAAGTCATGGCACTGCCCTGCTGAGTGGCGCCTAAATCCAGTGAAAAAGAGAATGATGAAGTCAAAAACTAGTTGTTAAAAATATATAAAGAGGGGCCGGTATTGCGGTAGTGGGGAAAATTGCTGCTTGTGGTGCTGGTTCAATTCCGGGTTGCTCCACTTCCCATCCACCTCCCAGCTGATGGCCTGGGGAAGCAGCAGAGGATGGCCCAAGCCCTTGGGCCCCCGTACCCATGTGGAAGACCTGGAAGAAGCTCCTGGCTCCCAGCTCCTGGCTCCTGGCTTCAGCCTGGCCCAATCTTGGTTGTTGCAGCCATCTGGGGAATGAACCAGCATTTGGAAGAACTTTCTCTGTCTCTCTCTCTCTCTCTCTGTGTGTGTGTGTGTGTGTTTGTGTGAGACTCTTTTAAATAAGTAAATATTCATATTTGTATGTATGCATGTATAAAGAAAGAAAGCAGCCCTGTAGATGAGTTAAACAACCTGCAAAGACCAACCCAAGATATGCCTACTTTTTAATCACTGCCTGACGCTATTTGGGGTTTTGAGATAGTTCCCTGAAAAGTCTCCATGAATGAATAAATGGCATCACTCAGTGATGAGTTCATGAGGTTTTTGTCTGGCTGCAAAAGATATCCAAGTTCTATAGGAATGTCTGCTCAGTTTTTTAATTTTTCAGTCTCCACTCTATAACTCCTTGTGAGTCAGTTCCCAGAATCAACCCAGGCACTTGGCCAGGTACCTGGGACAAGTCCCACCATCTCTCTTCCATAATTCCTTTTGAATAAGTGGTCCTTGCTCCAAACTCAGCTTCTTCTTGAGTTGCCTGTTTTCAAACTTCTGAACAAATCCCGCTTTGTTCTATTATTCTACACAGATTAAAACATGTGCATAGCCTCCTCAGTGTGTGTGTGTGTGTGTGTGTGTGTGAAGTTTCTTTATGCCTGTGTGGTTATTCATAGGAACATTGTTGTTTGGAATGTACTGGAAGAAGATTGTGGTAACTTACAATTTCACAAGCTGGAAAGCTATTTAGGAACAAGTTTTAACATATTTCCAGTCTTTGACAAAATAAAAATGTACCATATAGAAATGAGGCTTAGCATCCAAATCGTATATAATCATCCCCCATGTTATTACCCCCATATTATTAGAAAGGGTGATTTCATCCAATGGCTTTCTTAAATCAATATGTAATAAAGCTTGAAGTGAGGTCAACCCACTTAACAATTGACACCTCTGTGAAAATAGTGGCAGTGAGGTGGGGAGGGCAAAGGACTTCATATTTATTACTTTCCATTAATATTCTGCAGCCCCATGGAGTGTCCCTGGGAGTGGTGCCTGTGGTGGAGACGTGAGGGAGAACACAGGATCTGTTTTTAAGGCTCTGAGGGGGTTGCTTCTCCCTCCTCCTTGACAAAGTCATCAGCTCTTTTCCAAATCAAACAAGAAGACCAGGACTGTGCAATGTGTTGGGAATAAGTAAAACCTGAGAGTGAAAAAACGTAGGCAATGGACTAAGAATTGCTTTCAGATCACATCTTTTGCATCCTCATTACTAAACAGTAAATATTATATTGTAATCTAAAAATTTTATTGGATGACTAATTCGTGGTATTAACACATAATGTCAAAGAGGCCAGTTTAGGGGTCTTGAGTATTGTGTCCACACTCCCATATTGGAGTGTATATGTTTACTATAGAAATAATACTATTGTTTTGTATGAGAAGAATACCTGCTGTATTTATAATTACATTTCCAACTACATCTTATGTACACTCACATCTGTATGTCTACCTAGTCTCCATTCTGGGAGCCTGTAATTTCTGTGTGCCATTTAATTCTGCCGTGTGCCATTTCATTTACTCTTACCCTTTGTCTACCACTATGGTTTTTTAAAATTCATTTATTTATTTGAAAGGCAGATTTACAGAGAGGCAGAGAGAAAAGTCTTCCAACTGTTGGTTCACTTCCCAAATGGCTACAACAGCCAGAGCTGGGCCAATCCAAAGCCAGGAACCAGGAGCTTCTTCCAGGTTTCCCATGTAGGTGCAGGGGCCCAAGCACTTGGGCCATCTTCTGCTGCTTTCCCAGGCCATAGCAGAGGGCTGGATGCAAAGTGGAGCAGCCAGGACTAGAACCGGCACCCATATGGGATGCGGCAATGCAGGTGGCGGCTTTATCTGCTGTGCCACAGTGCCTGCTCGTTACCACAATATGTGTCTTTGTTCCTCTGTGGCATGTTACTTGAAAGCTGGAGCTGTGAATATTTTCACTATTGAAATCCCATCTGTTGATACGGTGCTAGAACCTAATGAATGCGGACTGAGTATTTGGAGGAGCAGCAAGAGGAGATTCTGAATTTATTTGGTAATCATATGTGGACTTCACAGGGGATCCAGAATTTTGAAGAATGTCCTGCCGGCAGGTACTCTTTTAAACACACTCAGAAGATAGATACGCCCTGGCTCTTTTTATTTTCTTGAAACTCCCAAGAAAAATGCTTTAGTAATCTGCTAGGATAGGGTTGTATCAGTTATTTCTGCTGTATAACAAATGGCCCCAGAGCATAGCAGCTGAAATCAACCATTCTCTTTTCCTTACAGTTTTGAGAGTCAAGAATTCAGGGATATCTTGGCTGAGGGAGGGGTCTCTCTCTTCCCCACGGGCTCGAGCTGCAGGGGTGGCTGCAGCTTGGGGAGTCAAATCCACGACAGCTTCTTCACTTACTCACCTGGTTCATGTTGCTCTTGGCCTCTCTCTCTACCTCTGTCTCCATTCTCCAGGTCCCCCCTCCCCACCCCCATGTACAGTTTCTCCCTGTGATGTGAGTTTTCCACCACGTGGCAACCTCACTCTGGGTGCACTCGCACTTGTTAAATGGAGGCTCTGAGCCCTGACAGCAACTTTTCTGGGAGGTCACAACAGAAGCCAAAGGCTTTTGTGACCTCACTTGGGGAGTATGCTGTGTCACCTTGGACACATTCTGTTGGTCAAGCAAATCACAGAACCTGCACGGATCCCAGAGTTGGGGACATAACAATTTCCCTGGGAGACAAACTTGGCATCTCCAGGCATCTTTAACCTGCCACCAGACTCATAAAGAACATATAGGAATAAACCTGTCTTTAGAAACACATGGGCATACTTGTGGACCGGGATCAGGCATGTAGCAAAGGCTCCATATATTCCTGTGTGTTGGTGAAATAATGAAGGAAGGAAGGAAGTCATGGGAATTTGTTTCAGTAATGCAGTATACCTGTTATCAATAGCATTTGTTTTAAATGGGTAAATACATGTAATCATGCCAATATAAACTTTATGCCTGTATCCTTTGTATAATTCTCCTTCCATGTGGAAAAATGCAGCAATGGAAATATATTTAACTTTGGCCAAACCTTTTTATAGCATACATATGGAGTTTGTGTTAAAAATATGGACAGTGGTTAATTTTTATAGAACCTACGTTTGTTTAAACATTCACCCGATAGCATAGTTCCTATACATTTGAAATATAATTAATTTGGAGACCAAACCAACAAAAAGCTGATAACAATAAAAATCAAAATAAAATTAAAGGATAGATGAACAGTTATCCCTTTAAACTAATCTACAAATAGTTGAGTAGACTCCAAAGCTTTTTACAAAACATTTTCCTCTTAATTGCATTTATTCTTATGAAAATCCAAGTACTGATTGTTCATTTTCACATTACTCAGCAAAATGCTCTTTTGTAGCAAGTTACTTGATATTCATAAGACTTTTGAGTTTTCCAAATTCCATTTTTGTCAAAAACAGGAAGCTGACTTCTGCCAAGCATAAATGAACTTGAACACAGAGTTTTAAATGTGGATCAAAGAATGGCATTCTCAAGTCACAGAGCCATTCTGATGTTGGCAAGACCCTTCTTCTGCCCAGACTATGAAATAATAATGATGCCCTTTAGCAATTTAAGCTTTGGGTTCCAAAAAACCTGAATCTGTTACTAAATTTCACTTAACAACAGGATCTTATTTTTATCTTTAGCAAATATCCTGGGACATGTATAAGTGCCAGAGACAAACTGCATTACAGATTTTAAATTTGGAATGATGAGCAAATCAATATTTCAAAGCATAACAGGAACAGATTCTATAAAATGAACACAAATCAGATAGTGCTTTGGCCAACTTCCACCAAACAGATGACAAAAAAATTTAAGAAAGTGAAGTGAAATGTTACAGGATATATTAAAACTTTTAAGAGATAAGTTTGAACAATTTGAGAACTAACAATTTAAAACATTAGAGAAAAACCTACTTTAGACATGTTAATAGATGGTGATCTTTTGTCCAGTTTTTTTGGAATGAATAATAGCAAACACCAAATTGTAGATGTTTGAATAAAGGTATGTAGAACCTGTAGTCACAGCAGATTAAGGAATATCTAAGTTACTTCTGAGAATAAACCAGGTACCTGCTAAATGCCAAAAATATTTTTTCAAAGTAGATTCATATCCTTCTTCCTCAAACTTTAAAATAGACTTCTGTAGTATAATTCACTAAGACAATTATGTTTCTATTTTCCCATTGTACTTAACACAATGTCAAGTTTAAGGAAATTGAACTGCATGGCTAATTTTTAGATCTCCTTCAGACCAGGTATAAACTACCAATATGTATACACATATGCTTCAAAGAATCACACTCCAGAACATCTTTAACCTAAATGATAATATTTCATTTTATTTTACTATTTTATTTTATTTTATTTTATTTTTTGTTTTATTTTTGACAGGCAGAGTGGACAGTGAGAGAGACAGAGAGAAAGGTCTTCCTTTGCCATTGGTTCACCCTCCAATGGCCGCTGCGGCCAGCGCACCGCGCTGATCTGATGGCAGGAGCCAGGTGCTTCTCCTGG
This sequence comes from Sylvilagus floridanus, assembly GCA_949820135.1. Lineage (NCBI taxonomy): Eukaryota > Metazoa > Chordata > Mammalia > Lagomorpha > Leporidae > Sylvilagus > Sylvilagus floridanus. The sequence continues at coordinate 9,737,956 of OX463244.1, read as the reverse complement.
TCTTCCATGGGGTGCAGGGCCCAAGCACCTGGGCCATCCTCCACTGCACTCCCAGGACACAGCAGAGGGCTGGCCTTGAAGAGGGGCAACCAGGACAGAATCCGGAGCCCCGACCGGGACTAGAACCCGGTGTGCCGGCGCCACAAGGCGGAGGATTAGCCTGTTGAGCCACAGCGCCGGCCTAACCTAAATGATAATATTTCAACAACAGATAGCTTCAATTTGACTTCAGAAGGTAGAAAATATTTGGGGTCAGAAAATAGTATGTTTGAGAAATAGATAAGTGTGCACAAACACACACAAATCTAATCCAGAAAATCTCATCCAAGCAAATTTAAGCTAGTCAGTTTCATAATGGTTTGTTTTTATTAGTGTCAATATTAGCACCTACCATGTGCCAAAATGGACCCAGAACTAGCCCTCTGCAGCTACCCGATATCCCTGGCTCTTCCATGTTTCCCAGGTGTCTAGAAGGGGCCAAGCTCTTCCAGACCTGGCAAAGGAGAATGTGGGCCCTTCTGTCCTGGGACACTCATCCCCAGTGTTCCTGCCAGAGAGTCTTAGGAAGCTGAATGACTTTTCTATTGCTGTGATAACAAATCAACACCAACCTAGCATCTTAATGCAAACGTGCCTTCTTACAGCTGTGGAGCCCAGTTGCCCACATGGGGCTTGCTGAGCTGACGTCAAGATATCAGCCATTTGGGGGGGTGAACAAACAGAAGGAAGACCTTTCTCTCTGTCTCTCTCTCACTGTCTAACTCTGCCTTTAAAAAAAGATATCAGCAGATTTCTGGAGGTCCTAGAGGAGAATCTCTTTCTTGATTTTTGCAGCATCTAGCAAACCTCTGCATTCCTTGGCTTGTGGCCCCTTCCTCCATCTTCAAAGCTGGCAATGGTGGGAGAAGCACTCCTCATATTGCATTTCTCTCACCTTTTTTATAATTACTATTATCATCCTTCTTCTCTTACTCAGTTGAGAACAGCTCTCTGTTTTTAAGGGTGTGTATAACTAGTTGATCCTACCCAATAATCCAGGCTGAGTACCACCCCGATGGTCATAAACTCCCTCACATCTGCAAGGTCCATCTGTCACATAAGATAACCCACGTGCAGACTTTGGGAGGGTAGCTGTGGACATTTTTCAGGCTTGTTATCACAGAAGCCATATGGAAAGATGCTGCTTATAAGGTGAAGGGAGCTTGGACCCCTAGGTCACCAGAGGGAGAACACCCATTATCCATGATGTCCAAACTTTCAATGACAGAACGTGACTTTTTCGTTCAGCCAGCTGGATTTGGAGGTTATTCTGTGTGGCAGCTAGCATTAATCACCCTAACATGATGATGGTTAAGAATTTGTACAGGTTTCTTTTCGCTACAAAGGCTGGACTTGGTATTCCAACAGATATAATTCATATGCATTTGCAGAAACAATATGTTACTTGTCTTGGACTCCCAGCATTTTTAATAGAGAGCCTAAAATAATAAATGTTGAATGAAACTGAATGAAAAAATAGAAACCAACACATTCCAACAGCAATGAAAAATCTTCACAACTTGGGACACTTGGAGCTATTTAAAGCATTCCTTTAAGAAAATAGAGTGATCTTGGTCAGGGGTTATTGGGCTCTTGAGGTCAGGATTTCTCTGACCTTCTTGCCTCCCCTCTATTTTGGCCTCAAGCTGGCTGGCCCACAGAAGAGGCTACTTGGGGTCAGAGATCTTGGTCCAGGCCTGAATTACTAAGGAACACATGAAAACAGTTCTTGTCACCTCTAGGAAATCATGTGGACTTGGGGGGTAAAAAACAACTCTGGGTGCAAATTGGAACTCAACCAGTTATTAACCATGTGGTTATGAGCAAATCCGAGTACTCTGAGTCTTGCTCACCTACAAAAAAAGGTGATAAACCTATCTTGAGATGTTGATGTGAGGATTTCATGGAACACAGCTGGTCTAGCACAGTTCTCGGTAAAAAAAAAGGGGGCTTTGTTCATAGAATTCTAAGTCAACAGAAAAATCCTTAGAGTAGAGCAACATGAGCTGAGTTTATCCTTCTATCCTGGTAATTAGTCAAAAGCTTTCTCTATATCTGAGAGCTGGGGAGAAAATTGTATTCAGGCAGCACTGATCCTATTCTTCTTTCTAACAACTCAGCCAGACCTACAAAATTCCAAGACCCAGGCTTAATTGTAAAACTTTAGATGGAATAACCATGCACTATTTAGTTTTGTTTGTTTCAGAGTCCTGTCATAGAAATCAGAAGTTACCATTACTTAAAGGATGCTAAGTACTTAAGTAGTTGGAGATGCTAAGACATTATTTGTGAAGTTGAAGATCTATGAGCTTTCATCGTATGGAACCAAGTTTGTTTTTAAATGAATAATCAGTGAGTATTGTTAGACTTCATTTATCTTCTAACAGTTTACTATACATATTCTCAGGTCATGTCAGGAGAAAGTTAAAATATTTACTACCTCATTTGGAAGGAAACAGACCATTTCAAAAGCAGCCAGCAGAATACTTTTATATGCAGCATGAAGATTTGAAGAGGCTATAAATATTAATTTCAAGCCCAGATCACTCAAATATAAGTGCTCTCAAAGTGATATTGCAAACAATTTCAAGTTATGCAATAGCGCAAATGGCCAAATAACAAGGAAGAATTCACTATTCACCATAGGCAATGGACAGACTGCAAGTAACAGGATTAGACACAAAAAACTCCATTAGACTATGTCAACTTAGATTGCTCCAAAGAACTCAAATGGACTACTCTAACTGTTAATGACCATGAGAATGTTCTTTCTTAAAAACAAAAATATTTCCAAATAGTTTTAGATTTACAGATAAGTTGCTAAGACAGTACCAGGAATTTCCGAACACCCCAACTCCATGTCCTCTATTGCTAACATCTTACAGGGGTACCTTGGTTACAACAAGGGATCTGGCATCACTAATTGCTATGAACTATACAGATGCTCCCCAGTTTAAAAGGGGTCAATCCCTTGAAATCCATTGTAAGTCAAAAATATTCTAGGTAAAAAGATTATGTAACCCACCTAACCTAATTAATATCACAGCTGAGCTTTTGCAAACTCAAACGTGCTCAGAGTACTTACATAAACCTACAATTGGGTGAAATAATACAAAACAATCCATTGTTTTGCATATCTTATGTAATATATTGAATCCTATGCTGAAAGTGAAAATGGAGTGGCTGTTTGGGTATTGCTTTTTTATCATCTAAAAGTAAAAAAAAAAAAAAGCTAAGATGAACCATTATAAGTGGAGGCCTATCTGGATGTACACATGGGAGATCACTATCTGAGCATCCATCCACAGAGTTGAAGGTACAAGGAATAAATTCTGATCATGTTAAACCACTGAGATGCTGGGGTTTGTTTATTAGGGCCACAAGTGTTACTTATCCTATTTAAAGATATTTAATGGAAATCTCAAAGGAATTTATCTTGGCCAATTTCTTTTCTGAAAAAAAAAAAAAAACAGAAATTCAGTTGAATTACCAAAAATGGAAGCAATGCAATTGGAATATCTGGATGCATCTGAAGAGCCCCAGGGAGAAGATACAGCCAGGTCTTCTGGGGAGCAGGTACCAGAAAGCAGAAAGCTATCAAAGCAAGCTACTCCTTCCTTCTCTCTGGCCATGCGTGGAATCTTATTTCTGATTCTTTCAGATGCTCTGTATTTCTTTCTTTCTATCTGAAGGCTGACTTTCTCTGCACCAGGGCCAGAGTGACAGAGCTCACGCAGCACTGAGCCCTCTCAGAGAGGACGATGGGTTCAAGATGATTTACTCCCTAGTCCAATCAGCTGTGGCTGAAGGGCGGGACCTCAATGTACAGGGAAGTTAGTTCCTATACAGAGGGGTGGGCAAAAGTGTGTCAAGGAATATTCGGGCAATTAGACAGAACTCTGGTTGAAGTCTCTGGGGCAGGTGCTGGTGAGCCCAATGCTCTGTGGGGTACTTTTCCACTGTGGGTTATAACCTGCCCTTCAATTGGAAACAAGGCATTTCATGAAAGTCATTACTCATCTGTTATAATTAAAGCTGTACTTGAAATTTTAAAAAAGTGAGGGTCTGGCACAGTGGCATAGCAGGCTAAGCCCCTGCCTGTAGCGCCAGCATCCATATGGGTGCCATTTCAAGTCCTGGCTGTTCTTCTTTCAATCCAGCTCTCTGCCTATAGCCTGGAAAAGCAGTGCAAGATGACCCAAGTGCTTGGGCCCCTGTACCTGCGTGGAGGACACCAAGGAAGCTCCTGATGTTGGATCAGCCCAGCTTCAGCCATTGCAGCCATTTGGGGAGTGAACCAGTGGATGAAATACTTTTCTCTCTGTCTCTACCTCTCTCTGTCTGTAACTCCACCTCTCAAATAAATAAATAAATGAAATCCTGTCATTTGTAACAAAATGGATGCAACTGGAAACCATTATACTTAGTGAAATAATCCAGTCCCCAAAAGACCTAAAAGGTACTCTATAGAAATGGAATATACATGAAATTTTTAATAGGCTTTAATTTTTAAGAGCAGTTTTGGTACACAGCAAAACTGAGGAGAGGGTGTGGAGATTTCTCTTATATTCCCTACCCTGCACATGCTCAGCTCCCACCCTATCACCATCCCCAACCCGAGTTGTGCACTGGTTACCAGTGAGGAGCTCACCTTGACCCCTCTATCACTCAGAGTCCATCATTCACATTAAGGCTCACTCTTGGTCTTGCTTCGCATTTTGTTTGAATTAGGATGACATTATTATTCTAAGCTGCAGAGGCAAAATTGATTGCTCTATCTCCTCTCTTCAAATTTGAGTTTTGTGTGATCGCATCATTCTCAACGTCCAATGTCGGCCATTGCCTGCTGGCCTTGACACTCAGGTCCCCAGCCCACCTATCTCATGACTTACAGCTCACAGGAGTCACTCACGCCGAGTATGGGCAATGGACTAATGTAGTCCTAATGCCGAAGAATGTTATGCCTAAGGCTCCAGCAAGGGCACATCCCCTAGGTTTATGCCCAGGCCCCTGCTGCAGGGAGTGTATGCTCTGGCTCTGAGTCCGCATCCTCCTCCAGCCCCCGGCTGCCCTGGGAGGCCGCGTGCGGGGCCCATCAGCAGAAGCTGTTTATCTCTCAGGAGAGTGTGAGCAGTCATTTCCCAGGATGCTCCGCACTGCCTTTCCAGGACATCAATGCGCTGTCTTCTGCCTTCAGTCATTTCTACTGAACTGCTGGTGCCAGATGACTGCGTAGGAGAATGAGGGTAGGACGGCTGCTGTGACAGCTGTTAACCCGGATTTGCCCATGTGTCAGATGCACTAGCCAGGGTGACAGAAGCCCCCTGAGGGAAAGTTAAGAATCACAGTGTGATTTGGGGACACGGAGGCAGGGGGCACTGCTCCAGAAATGCCCCCTGATCCAGAGGAACGGGCAGAGAGGGGAGAAGGGACATCGATTGAAAGAACAGACAAAAGCCTTACACATTGCCCCATGCCAGCAGAGAGTAGCTTATCGCCCCATGTCAGTAGGAAGTAGCTCTAAAGACAGATCATCGTCCCTCTACCCATCCTGGACTTTTTGGACTAATGTAATCCCATATAACTCCTGCTTTATAAAACACAAAAGGGGGAATATTAGTAAAATGGCACAGTCTTATCTGTGGTGTGATCTATACCCTGACACCATCCTAGGGCCATTGTTGGAAGCCAGGTGGCCACATGGCTCATCCACCAGTGTCAGTCCCCTGCCCATCCTAATGGGATCCGCTGCTCCTACTTCCCTGCCCAGCCTGTTCCTGAACATGTGGTTCTCTTTCTCTGTCTCTCTCACCCTCTCTTGATCTATCTGTCTCTTGATCTCTCTCTTACACTCTCCTTCTCCCTCTTTTTCCTTCTTTGCCCCCTCCCTCCAGTCTGTTGGGTTTCCTCCAATAAACCCATTCCCTTAAAAAAAGAGAGAGAGAGAGAAAGAACATACAAAGATGGCGTCTCCCAAAAGTGACTGCCCTGAGATGGAAGCTGTGAATATGAGATGCAGATTGGAAATGGAACCAGGAAACTGAGACCTATCCAGAGAGAGAGGGGAGGGTTTCCAGAACATTGGCAGTTATTGGCCATGGCTGAGACTGGGGGAGTAGAGGTCATAGCAGCTGCTGAACGCAAATGGCTCCACCCTTTCAACCATCATGGTGCAGAGGCAGACAGTGAGCAGCTCAGGAATGCAGTGGCGTAAGAAATGTCAGCCCCCATATCTGCACTTACAGCCTGTCCCGTGTGTGGTGTTTGCTAGTTCAAGTTTCTTTTCTGATAACCTCGAGGTAGAGAGTGCTGAAGAAGAGGCTCGAGCTGTGCCCTTCACACCTGCAAAGTCCCAGGGGTGGAGAGAAGGGTGGACTCCCAACAGCAGCAGTGCCAACATCTGTTGTTTGCACCTGCACAGAGACAGCCCAGCAAGGGCTGTGCATCCTCCCTCCCAGATGACAACACTGAAGCTCCAAGAGGCTAAGGGACTTGGCCAATCTGGGACATGGGTCTTCACTCCAGATTGAACCTGGGGCCATAGAAATCTATTGTTCCCTGATTATGTGAGGAAACATAAAGAGAAGTACACTCAATTTTTATCACATGGAAGGCTCTAGCATACAGTACTCAAGAGTGTTTGTCTTTTGCTCCTTCACTTTGGCTTATTGGCTTTGTGCTTCGTGGTGGAGCTGACTTTGGCTGGGATGGCTCAGTCGGAGTGACTGTTTCTGGGTAAAGGAGAGATGCCTTTCTGCTGCCCACAGGCCTCCTGGAGAAGTGTGGCAGGTGCATATTATGGGCAGCAGCACGGCATACACATGGAGGACTCTGAGAATCAGAGTCCAGTGCGGCTCACCGATGGGCTCCCTCTAGGAGGCTGGAGGTTTGGGTGTATCCCAGGGATGAGAATGGTTTGGGAAGAGTGCAGTTGTGGCAGCATGGGGCAAGCCCAGGGTCATCCAGGCTTTCCACAGAGGGCTATGTTCCCATGATGCTGGGTTTTGGGTGCAGTAACAAAAATGTTCACTGCACAATTCTGGGGATGTCCTGAATGAAGCAAAGACATCAGGAAGAACCACACCATGCTAGTGCCTGTGGAAGGCAATTTTGCAAAATATATCGTTCCAGCTGCCTAACCCCAACGTTTTGAAATTCAGCAGAACAAACATTACTGGCAAGCATCTGCTGCTGGCTCCCTGGGAGGGTGTTTTATCTTATCACCCCAGATGACTCAGAGGAACACACATCAAAGAGTGTGAGCGCACAGACGAGATGGAATCTGGGCTGTCTCCGCCTGTGAGGATGACCCTGTGATGACATGACGCATGTTGACGGAGCCCACTGTTAGGCCCCACTGTGCAGCCCTTGCCCCCAAACTAACCTCTGGCTGCCACAGCTCCAGGGCTGCAGGTGACCTTTTTGCAAAAATGTTACTAATTATTTAAATTTTGTATTAACATGAAATGCATGTATATGTTTTTTGGAGTATGGTACAATATTTCCACAGATAGACATAAGTAAACCCAACAAACCAAGCAATTAGCCCGGGATTTCCTTTATTGTAGACTATTGCTGCCCTGCTCTTCTATGGACCTTTGACCCTGGATTGAATCCTCTTCATTGGAAGATTATCCCTGTGGTCCTCAGCCTCTCTGTGCAATGCTCTTGGTTCTGACCATTTAATAGCACAGTCTGTGCAGTAGGCAGGGCTCCAGGAAAAGTCACTGTGCCTTGCCCATGCTTTGCACATGCAGCTATGGACTGTGCCAGCTGTGGACATCAGCCATTAGTGACAGCAGAACATCCTATGGCCAAGTAGGACGAGGACATATCCAAGGAATCAAATGGACCCAGAGGAGAGGGTATAGTAAGTATCCAGGTGTTAGTTCCTTGCCTCACGGCTGAATCTGATAATGTAGCCCTAGCATCGTATCTAGACCCCACCTTGGAGAGGGAACCTTGGGCAACCAGGGGAACTGGAGGGAAGGGAAGATGTTAGAAACACTTTGAAATGATTAACATTTACCCAAAAGAGGTGGCCTTAATCCGAAGTAAGACTATTTTGATTCACTTTTTTTTCTATAAATTTCTATAAAAATATCTTTAGTTTTAAAATTTAGCAATGTTTAACACTGTGCCATATGCACTTCATATGTAGCTATTACCACATAAAAAGGAGTAAGACTTTTTTTTTTTAATGAAAGATACTGAGGTATACCCTCAGGCAGTTGTTGTGGTCACCCAGACCTATACTGCGCACTTTAATAGCTACTGACTCGATGTGGACATTTGGATTTAAACTGACTAATGCTAAATAAAATAGAAGAATCAGATCCTCAGTTGCACCAATAGCCTTTCAAGTGCTCCATGGGCACACGTGGCTGAGGGCCATCATGTTGAACAGAGCAGATGTAAACCATTTCCATCATCACACAAAGTTCTATTGACCGATGCTGGTCTGAAACATAAGCCCCAGGGTGGCAGGCCGCTTCCCTTATTCACAACTGCATTTGTAGGCACCTGGGGAAAACCAGAACACAAGTGAACACAAAGTTTTCTCTAAAGTGTGGCTCTTCAAAATATGGGCCTCATCCACATTTTTAGGCTTTGTTTCTCATTATTAATTCATTCATTAAGCATATATTTATACTTATTGAGTGCCTTTGATGTGCCAGGTGCTTGGCTAAATGCTGAGAATGAAAACTGAGACGTAATCCCTACCCTTACTGAGCTCAATATCTATCAGGGAAGACAATAAACCGGCAAACAAATGGGCACACCCAATAATTACAGCTGGTGGAAAACACCGTGAAGGGAAGAGGTATGGTGCAAAGGACCGAAGTGGCTGGTTCATGCAGATGATCTGGGGGTGCTGTCCAAAGAGGGGGTATCCCGCTCCAACCAGAAGCTCCCAGCATCTGGAGCCCCCGAGTCTGCTCAGTGTGTGGAACATACACGCAAGCACTCAGCAATCATCTGTGAGGTGAACCCACGAGAAGGGGCCAGGGATTCACAAGGTCAAGGGAGGAGCACTAGTGACAAATTGAGTCTGGAACCCCTAACATGGGAATGAATTTTGTGGAGGGTGAAGAGCAGATAGAGGGTCACTAAGCCTGGGACAGAATCAACAGGTAGGAGACAAAGGAGCAGGAATTTTAAGAACTATGGGGGCCTGTTTCTTAGAGGAGCATGGTGTGATTAGTTGTATATGTAGATATGTCTGTTCTAGCCAATCAGAAGACTGGACAGGGTGGAAAACAGGCAGTAAGACCGGAAGCAGGGGATTCCATGAAAAAGAGCCCTGGGCAGCATCCAGGGAAGACATGATGGTGATACTGGCCTGGACCAGCCTGGGAGCAGCAGAGAGGTGGAAGGATGGAGAGAGGTATACACGCCTTGCTGTGTGCCACTCAAGTTGGACTCAAGGCTGATCAGACTCCCCTCTCTGCTCGGTGTCTCACCTCCGTCCCACCTCTTCTTCCCCGTCCTCTTATCCTCCTTAGGATGCTCTTCCCTCCGCTTTTCTTTCCAAAAGTTCACATCCTTCAGTGTCCTTTCATCAAGCCTCCTCCTCAGTGAAGTCTTTCTGATTGTCAAGGCTGAATACAATCCTTAGAAATGTCCCAGCCCTGATGATGTATGCCCTCGTCATGAGCTACGGCTCTATACTCCAGTTGGGTTTGCTCTTCTTTGCTGTTTGAAGAACTGACAGGTGACTCGGGTGCCTCCTAACCATCTTTAGTACCACCACATTAGGGCTGGAACTTGGTCTACTATTTTAGATGTGCATACTCAAAAATACCTGTTGATGGAACAAGCGATGGGCTGTAGCAGTCTTGGCTGCCATGCGTCTTTCTCTTCATTTAACATCTTATTTTTGTTTGTGTATCCCCATTTCTTTGACTGCTATTTCATAACAACTCTACAAAACTATTTTTTAAACATAGGATCTGTCCCTGGCGGGCTGCATTTGGCAGCAACACTGGTCGGAAACCTCCAAAGGCTTGGTAAGAGCTGTGAGGAAGTACGCAATGTGTTCAATTAAATCTCGTTACTCAAAGTAAATGGAGGTGCTTAAGCCAGCAGTCTTCAATTCTCAATTGCTCTTATGACTAGACTGTGAACTTCTTAAACACGGTTTATTCATCTCAGCGCCTGTAGTGCAGTACGTGCCCAGGCACAGGAGGTCTCCAGACATGTTGGTGGAAGAGACAAACCATTCCTTGATCGTTGGACCTTCTGGTGGGCCTACCTGCATAGGAACAGCCCATGGTGGTAGCCCCCTCTGTGGTTAGGGACCCCACTGAGAGGCAGGCCTCACCACCCCAGAGAGGGCAGCACCGTATTATCTTTGCTGAACCTGGTACCATGTATGGGTTAAAAAACTACAGCAGGTGGGTAGGAATGTAAATTGGGCCAACTCTTCCACCTCCCCTGCCACTTGCTCCCACTTGGAATCTCCACTTTCTCTCTACTATGTTCATTCATATTTTTTCTTGCCTTATCCTATTCATTGCATCATCAGGGACCCTGACAGAGTGGCCTCCTGTTCTCCTTATCAGATCAAGCAACGGAAGAACACTGAGGATTGTTTTCCCCCTTCTTGTTCCTTCTTTTTGCTTGTGAAGGTTTGCAGTTCCTTTCATTTGCCAATATTAGCACATGTCTATTTTGGCATCAACTTGCAGTGTCCTGATGTATGGTATCTTGCATCCTGCTAGTCACATTCTTAATGTCAGGAGCAAAATTAAAATGGTATTTATCCAAGGATGCCGGGAAGGAGGCTACATGTGTGGGATGCATTTGGCCCAGGTCTTGCTTAAGTCCAAGTATTTAAGTTTGCCACCGTCTCTGAGTGAAGTACTTCCCTCCTCCTCTTTTCCTTGTGGTGATGGGAGGGGGGGTTCCTCCTATTTTCTGCAACTGTCTACTTAGGCAGGCATCAATAATTCAGGACACAAGCTTCCTTCCAGAAAGCCCAGGTGAGGGCAAGGGGCTCAGCACCAGGTCGGCGGCTCATTTGCTCCCCACTGAGAGGCTCCGCAGAGATCACACAAGGCTCCGGGCTGGCCAGACCTCAGCTGCACTTGGAGAGACAAGGGTGGTAAGCATTGGCTTTGGAGCCAAGATCTGCTTCTGTTTCTTTTCTTTAGCTACTTACCGGCTTTCCTCAATCTATGAACATGCCAGAGGCCACATCTCGGGTGGCGGCCCCGTGATCATTCTGAGCAGCAACATGCCACTCAGAGAAGGGACCCAGCCCAGCCACAGACCCTGGCTTCTTCTTCGATCAGACCAGGTAAGGGGACTTTGGACTCATTTCTCTGTTCTGCAAATATTTATGGGAAACTCAGAGATTCCAGTGTGGCCATGGTTTAGAAAGGCAGCCTCAAAGCCTGAGCTACAGTTTATTTATTTATGGGGCCTGGAAGGAGACTGTGACCTGCTCTTTCCTGTAGGATGTGTGCAAATTTCACAGCTGCAGGGATCCATGGAAGCAGGTATTTAATCAACCCTCTTTCCCCAGTCACTCGAGGTATTCAGTCTCAGGGACCATTCTAGTTCCACTGTTAGGTCTGGCTTCTCCAAGAAGTCACCAACATCTTTTCTTAGGTGCAAGATTTCAATTTCAGAACAAGACCTAATTGGTCTGAGATGTCACTGGGGATTGCTAATTCCACTTGTGAGAAACAATTCCTACTCCCAGATTGGGGAGGAGCAGCATGCACGCACCCCTGCCACCCTTCCCATTCCCCACACAACATATTCCCTGACTGGGGAGGTCTATTTCCATTCTCAAAGGCCTCCAGTGAAGACTCAAGAACTTTCTTGGATACCCCAACCCCCTATGCAATACTCCTCACTGGCAGAGCAACCTTCTTGTACCCCCAAACACTCACACCACTTCTCAGGGCTCTTCTTCCCCTTCCTGTCTCTCAATCAATAATGCATCATTTGGCCTCATTCTCATAAGACATTTTTGCACTTGTGTTTGTAGTTGTGAGCCCCGTGGCTTTCCTGCAGTTGCTTAACTCCTCTTTCCCTGCCTCCAGACTTTGTCTAGTCCAATTTGACCTGCCAGCTACTGCCAACATTATCTTCCCTTCATATAGTTCCAATGAAGTCACTCCCGGCTCATTTGCCCTTACTCCCACCAGGAGTGTATGGGAGCTTACTGCTGACTGATGAATTGGACACAAAAATCTCAGGGGAGGTCTTTCTCAGAGGCTAAATCTTAGACTGACCTCTAGGCTTTCTTGCTCTATGATTTCAGTCTACCATCCTGGTCTTAAGAGTCTGTCCTTAAGGAGTGAGCAGGTTCCACCCCATGCCCATTTCTGCTTATCAAAGTTTTATCCATTCCCTGGGTGCCACTTGGTTACCTATATGGATGACATGGGGTCCCTGGACTTCTTTCTCATAGGAGGCCTACTTAGGAAGGCAGACACAAGCACAAGGCATTCTATGCCTTGGGGACATAGCAGGGGAACCGGTACTCTTTCTTAGAGATGAAACTTAAACTGTTTCTTGTTGGGCAGGAAGCAGTTAGTCTTCTGAAGCTGTTGGGAGGCTAGTCCAGATAGAGGGAACACCATAAGCAAAGGAAACCAAAAGCTACTTATCAGAGCTCTAATTACAGATAGTAGGAAATGTCCTGATTCAGCCACTAGAGAGAACTCACCATGTACTCCTTGCTTTGGCCTGTTTCACTTAGCTCACCTAATATTTTGTAAACTGGGCTTTCTTGTGATCAGATAAAGACACCAAGACACAAAGAAATCCAGTAGCACCAGCACAGCTCACCTTGGCCAGTCAGGAAAGTGAGGAGCCCAGGTCTAACATAGGAATCTGACTCCCAAGACCTAACACGACATAGCCATCTACCCCTCTTCGGTTCAGACTGTGGTTACTGAAAAGGCCAAGATGCCTTCAAAGTTGTGAAGTTATCAGGGCCCAGGTCTGGCTTGGCCCCAATTCCTTGTGCAACCCCAGATGGGTCCCAGAGACTTCCTGGGTTTTAGCTTTTTCATCTGTAGCAGCGTTTCTCAATGGAAGGTGATTGTCTCTGATTCCTCACTCCCAACCGACACACACACAGGGGACATTTGGCCATGTCTAGACACATTTAAAGTTCACGTAACTAGGGGTGGAGGAGGGTTTGAACTACTGGCCTCTGGTGAGTAGAAGCTGGGGATGCTGCTTCAACCCCATCCAAGGGACAGGATGCCTCCTCTGGAATTTCAATAGCATCCAGGTTGAGAAACACTACCCTGGAGGTTGGGCTGCATGATCCAACATGCAGCCAACATCACAGACCACTGGAGTGTTCCAGGAGCTAATGGTCATGGAACTGCCAAGACAGCTGCCATTGGCTTTATTTTCAGAGTCTCTAAGGAGACCCAGTCCTCTTGGCGGGATCGTCTCTGAGTTTGCTTCAATGAGAGCACCCAGTTCCGCCAGGAACACCACGTTGGCTTCCAAATCAAATCTTGCAGGGCCACACGGCTCCCTGGCCTACTGGCGGTGGCACCTCGACTTCCATTTTGTCGGCTTGTTTTCTCCTGGAGTCTACACCTCCTTCCCCTGCGTTTCGTCTTGCCTCTTGCTGGCACTACCTCTGACAGCTGGGGCTTATTGAGAGACCAATCCCAGATGAAAATTCTCAGCACGGCCCCACCAAGCTCCCTGGCCTGCCCCAGGCCTTGAGCGAGACAGTCAGCCATTTCTTCTCTGCTCAGTGCTACTCCTTCTTTACCCGGCTATCTTTATTTACTTTGAAAATCATTTCCTCTGTTTTACTCCATTTTCCTTTGAGCCCAATTGCCTGCTCGGCTCTCTGTCTTTCTGTTTATTTCTACTTCTCATTTTCCGCATTGATCGGATGCCCTGGAAATACAGCAGGAACAGTGTGTTCTCTGTAATATTTAGTTACACTTAATATTTCTCAGCAAAATGCCGCCTTGGAACACCAAACAGTAAAAATCCAGGCCTGCTCTGCTTACACTGGACATCAGCGTCAGGCCAGGCTCCGATTCCTGTTGGATCTAGCCCTCCCTTAACAGGGATTCACAACCAGGCTTAAGTGGAAAGGTTCCCACCTGGCAAACCCCCAAGCGTCCCCACAGAAAGCAATCTCTTCAAATCAGTGAGTGCCTCTAACACACTCAGTTCTTGGCTGAACAAAGATTCTGCATCCCAGAAAAGTGCCAGAGGCATCCAAGGGTGTTTCCAAAAAAGTCCACGGAAAATGGAATTAAATGGTATGTTTATTTTGGTGCAAAAATTGTTTGAAATTCATGCACAATATTTTTAAAATGTGTGTTTTCCATGAACTTTAAAATTTATTTATTTGAGAGGCAGAGAGGGAGAAAGAGAGACTGGCAGAAAGACAGAAAAAGATAGCTTTTTCATCTGCTGGTTTACTCCTCAAATACCTGAAATGGCCAAGTTTGGGCCATGGCCCAAGACAGGAACAAGGAACATAATCCAGGTGTCCCACATGGGTGGTGGGGATTCTGTTATTTGAGCTATCTCTGCTGCCTTCCAGGGCTTAGATCGGGGGGAGACAGGAGTCAAAAGCCAGAGCTGGGAGTTGAATCAGGCACTGTGATGTAGGCTGCAGGCATCTTAGCTGATAGAATAAACACTCGCTCCATTAAAAAATGTGTTTATTTATTTGAGAGAGAGAGTGACAGAATTTTGGCACACATGGATTTCAAAATCTTTTTGTACATAGATATCTTTTAATTTCATTTTTCCCCAAACTGTTCATAGTCTTCATATACCAATAGTTCCTGCCACTTTCCTTAGCAGAGCAGTTTTTTCTAACCTAGGCCTTGTCGTCAGTGCTTGGAATACTATTTTGCTCTGATTCCTCTTTGTGATTACATCATTCAAAATGAAAACTAACGAGGCTCTTTGTACTATGGTAGTTCTTACAGTTGTTGGGTGAACTGACGCCAGCATTCTCCAGAGCTCCACTGCCTGCATCACAGGCGACGGAGCTATCTGGGTGCTAATGGGGATGAAACTCTTCACTTAGGAAAGCACTTGCCGGAAATAATTGGCTTAAATACAAAGTCTCCAAGGAGACCCAATCCCCCCCACTCCCAGTGGATCTTCTCCACATTTGCTGTCTTTGTCTGTTTTCTGTTGTTATAAGAAAACACCTGAGATGCAGTCACTTAGAAAGAAAGCCGTTTCCTGGCTCCTGGTTCCAGAGGCTGAAAAACCTAAGAACCAGCATTTGTGTGGCTTCTGGTGAGGGCCTCCTTGCTGCATCATAACATGGAGGAGACGGAACAATGGTGCCAGCTCCACTGTAGTCATTTGCGCCGCATACTCATGACCTCATCTAATCCTAATCACCTCCTAAAGGCCCTAACTTTACTCCATCAACACAGGAATCGGGGGATCAAGTTCCCCAGAGATGAGCTTTCAGGGACATAGTCAACCCCAACCTTTGCTTCATTGATAGCATCCACTTCCTACCTGAATCCCATATTTTCTTTAGATTAAAATCCTAAAACATTTAATATTTGACAGGACTCCCTCTTGGAGGCCTTGGTCTCAAACTTAAGAACCAATCTCTGCCTTCTTGGTTGAAAACTACTATCAGGAAGCACTGTGAGTAGCCCGAAGTATTACGATGTTGACACAAAGCAACACAGACCCTTACCCATACCCATCAGTATTTCCCACTTTGGAGTTCCTCTTGGGGTACAAAGATGTATTCTCCTGTGTGGTTCTCAAAAGGCAGAAATGTAAATTAAAAACAAATCCAAAGCCCCAAAATGAAGTCGGCTAGCTTTTCTGAGAAGATTGTGCGTATTGCTTACTTTACAGAAATTGGTTAACTAACATCAGCACCGGACAATCTGCAGTGTCAACTCTTAACAAAAGTCTCAACTATACAAAGACATCTGCACATGCCCTGGAAAGTTTCGGGAGCAGCCAATCGGGCCACTCCACCCCAAAGTCACCAGACCCCTGTCTTGGTCCTGCTCCCTTCTGCTAAGCTGGAGAACATTCAATTCTAAGTAGTGGCAATGCTATCACTTCCCCAGCCTGGGACCCTTGGTCTTCTGGGCCACCCATTAGACTTGTGGGCTGGGGCTGAGAGAGAGCGTAAAGTCATTTCTAACAAGGAAGAGGGTTTGGGTTAGGGGACAAGTAGAAGTGGCGAGCCATCGAGGAGGTGGAGAGAGCTGAGACCAGGGGGCCTATGGAGCAAGGATGGGGTAAGGGCAATGTCACATAGAATAGGACATTAGAAAGAAGGGTGCATGGAGGAAGCTCTTGGGAAATCTTTCTAGACTACATGGCTATAATCCCTTCTTCCCCAAAGAAGGAGAGAGTAGGAAGCACGGCCATGCTCGGTATTGCAGCCAGATGAATTTCTTTCAGATGCACGCCCTGGCTGAGATGGGCCCCAGTGAGAATTCGGTTGTATGCAGATTCCATACGTTTCTCTCTTGCTCAGGAGTGTGTTCTGTGCTTCCTCTCCATAGACAGAGTTCTCGTCAGCAGCCAGGAGCCAGCAAGTACAAAACAGAAAAATAAAAGAGAATGGGAACCTTTCCTCTGGCAAATATTTAGCCCCCTCCAGAAGACCTTGTGATACATAGAAAAGAGTGGCTTTCAGACTGAGTTATTTGGGGAGGAGGAGAATTATTAATCAGAAAATCATCAGACTAACCCAAGCACACTGTGGTTTGTTTGATTCAGAAATGAATTTCAGCTTCTGTCCATAACAGGTCGTTATGGGATTAAGATTTAAGTGACAACCACAGACACTTGAAAAAGTCTTTCTCAGGAAAGTTTCTTTATAATTAAGGCTCCCCTTAGGCTTCTAGAAGGTTCTGTGTCATCTACAGTAATTAGAACTGGAGATGAGAATGACAACGGGTGGCCAGAGAGCCAAGGAATCCAATTCTTTTGAACTACACACTTATCTGCAAACTGAGTCTGGACTGTTTGCAGACAGTGGATGAAATCCACCATGTTACTACATGGTCCCTGTCCCCTTGGGAACACAGGCACTGCTCAGAAGTGGCACCATGCACCCACTTTTGGATTTCTCTTCACTTTCCTCACCCTCTGGGTAAGACTAGGAAGGCATGGTTAGCAGGACGGAGGAAAGGGTAAGTGATGGAGATGCTTGGGGGACGTGGGGTGAGAGGGGCATTCTACATGGAGAGAGGATCTGCAGAGCTGGGGCAAGGAAGCCCCTCACCCTTTTCTCGGCTGACCAGCCTCTTCATTTTGCAACCACGAGAGATTTTTTTTTCCATCCAGGTGAGCCCACGACCGAGGTGGTGACCCACTCTTGTCTCAGGACCATCATACAGGGCAAAGAGCCAAATCCTTTGCTGTTCATCCCTGTCTACCAGCCCCTCCGTGCCTGCATGTCAGAGCCTCTCTGAAACAAATGTGGAGTTGAAAGGATAGCCTTCAATTATTTCATTTCGTGAAGGGTAAAAAGGTTCTTGTAAATGACTGCCGCAAATCCTGGAAACCCGGTTAAAACAACTGGGTACCAGATGGCAAAGGAACGCGGTTTACTGTAAAGTGTTACAGAGCAGGAGCTCATTTACAAGAAACAATTACACAAACAGCCCTGAGGATCCAAGAGCCCATAAAAGGGCGGCTGGGGCAGAGGCATTGTTTTAGAACATGTATGATTTTCCCCCGTCCACACAGGAACTTTACCTGTTGCCCTTCACCTTCCAGGATTCCCGGGAGAGGCTGCCCTGCCACAGCAGAGCTATGCTCCAGAGACACTGCGCAGGGAGATTTTCTAACAAGAGACAAGAGCAAAGTGTGTGCTATGGTCATCAGGGTTCCAGCCTGGGGAGCATGGGGTTTGCCTCAGGTCGGGGACCAGGAGGAAATCCCTCTGTTATCTGGGACGTCCTGGCTCTTGCCATGCTCTCTTTGCATTGAGAAGGAACACGTTTCGCTTTGCTTTTTCTGTTCATTCGCAGGTATGCCTTGGCTTGTATGTAGATGCAGCATGTAGAGGATAGTGTGAGCTAGAACCCGTGAAGTTGTGATCTCTCATTCTGCTCTCCTGGCAACAATGCCCATTTCAGCTGCCCCGAGCCCAAGTTGCTCCCTCCCTGTGCTGTGACCTCATCCAGATCACTTCTCTATCTCATCTCACTCTGGCTAGACTGGGCAGGGCTTCCCATGTGGTTATCAACTTGACTGTGATCTGTACTCCAAAGAGACTGTGCACCCACCCCAGTACAGACCTGGGGCAGGTGGTGGCATGCAGGTTCTCAGGCAGGCTCTCTTTCATCCCATATACACCTGTCCACCAAGTGATTCTCTCCACCAGAGCCTTCCTTTGGGAAATACACAGTCAGAAAAAAAAATACAGCTAGCACACTGCCTGGAGTGAGAGAAACATGTATGCAGGTAGAACTTCCAACCAAGGAAATCATCGTAACTGTTCTCACAGCCACACCACACATCTGCTGGCAAATTTTCATCCTGGAGAAAGAGAGATTAGAAACCAGTCTATCATACTGATACTTCTACGCTAGCAGCTCCCACAGACCCTGGCTGACAGAGGGACCTCCAGAGCCCTCCAGGTACACTGAAATAGTGCTGGAAGTTCAGAGCCAGATGGAATACACCTGAGAAATGCACCTGGCTCCCCAAATGTCCATCAAGTGATGAACAAACATAATGCAGCATGTCTGTGCAATGGACTACTGGTTGGTAAAAAAAGAAAACAAGGGATTCAGTATTATTTGATGCTACAATGTGGGGGACACAGGAAACACTATGCTCTGTGAAGGAACCAGACACAAAAGGGCCATGTATCATATGATTGACGTCCTATGAAAAATCTTCAACAGGAAATCTATATGTGGCTGCCAGCAGTTGGACAGAAAGGGAGACTAGGAGGCAAATGAGTGTGGAGTGTTTCTAGGGTGATACAAAATTAGCCGTGGTTAAATAACTTCAAAAATATACTGATCACTAATCACTGAATTGCATGCTTTAAAAGGGTAATTTATGAAAGTGTGGAATGTGCAATGAACCTGCATAAATTCAAAAGCAGGTGATGGTTCTGCTCCAGGAGGTAATGGCCTCCACACTCATGTGGAGTCTCCGGTGTCTGCTACATAGAGCACTGTGTTATTCAATTCACAGAAAAGCTTCCTACAAAATTGTATGGCATGTTGAGCACTGAGTTATGCAAATATCTTTTCCCTGAGGAAGAGACCCACCCTTGGATATTGCAAAGCCAGATTCAAATTTCTGCTTTTCCTTCAGGAGGATTGGGGTTAGAGAGACTTCATTCGGAAGCCAGTCTTGGTCGACTTGAACTGGGCTTCCTCTGGACTAAAGCTCACAGTCTAACTCCAAGCAGGCCATGCCTTTTGTCAGAGTCTGTGAATTCCCTCCCCTTCAATCCTCTCTGGACTCAAGTTTAAGATCTCTGGATCTTAGAGGAATCATGCCTCCCAGAGGAAGGCGGGAGTCCACTTGATGGGCATATGTAGCATTCCTTCTGATCTGTGTCCCCTGACTGCCAAGGCCAAATATCCCAGGCCTTTGCCTCTTCAGACCTGACACCCATCCTTTCTTGAATTCAGTCAACATTTATTGAGCATTTCCTAAGTTCCAAGCACTTTCTAGGAGCTCAGGACATAGTGTTGAACCAAAGGGAGGGATGGGCAATGTAAAGTAAGCAAATATCATTATAATTCCAAGTCAGAATGTCCTGTGCGACAGTCCACAGGGTCATTCTGTCTAAAAGGTGAATCTTAGATTGCTTTTCTTTTTTTTCCTCACTGTTGTAAAAACATCCAAGGCTGCCTCTTTATCTGATTACCCTATCTTTGCAGCCACATGTGAATTCTGCATTTCTGCCATTTTCAATCGGTTGGGGCATGTGGCTAGTTTTGATAAAGGGGGGGGGCAAGCAGAATTCTGTTCCTCTAATCACTTGCTGCAACAGTCATAAACAACAACAACAAAAGTTTGTGTTGGTCAAACCCCCAATTGGCAGTCTGGCTTACCAGGTTGCTCCATGGAGAACAGTTGCTTTGAAGAGCTGCCACTAGCTATGGTAGACTGTGCCTGAGTGAGACATCAACCGTTATGTATTAAACTATGGAGACTGTGAGTGTCTGTTACAGCAGCACACCCACACTCACACTGACTAGGACGTCCTCTATGCTAAAGCGTGTAAGTTATGACCGAGCACTCTGCAGTGTTTTCTGGAAGGTTCTGGCAAAAGAGCAAGTCACGACAATAGCAATGGTTTGTCCAAATAAAAGCCTATTAATTGAGGGAAGGAGAGGAATACAGATTGATTACATTTCATATTAAATTTTGCTGAAATTACATGAGCAACCAGCTCCCTGCATGAATGCAACTGAGATGACAAATGTTTCAGTAACCAGAGTCTGTCATGCTGGACATTCGCACACGCTCCTCCTTCTTTAAGCATCAGAGGAAATCCTGGGATGTAGGGGCTTGTTGAAGTGGCTTCTCCTCCCAAGATGCTTTTGTATCATCTATCCTCTGAGGCTCCTGCAATCCATTTTCAATATATGTTGCTCCAAAATAGCTTCTGATGCTGATGGAAGGCACGACCTTGAGCTGAATATTTAGGAGCAAGCAAGGCCAGGCTGCCCTGTGTCTTTTTAGGTTACTCTTTCCATTGATTCCTGTCAATAGCCCATTTTAAGAAAAGCTCGGGCCAGATGTAAAAATGAAGAAGAAGAAGAAGAAAGAAAAGAAAATCTGTCTTCTCTTGAGCAAACATGGTAAACTGACAGCTCCAGCACTTTTTAAAAGGCTTCCCAATAGGTTTTTATCCAGCAACCTGCTTGTATAAACTACCTTTCTTCCTAATATCCACTTCTTCAAAACCCCTTCAAAAATGCCATGGCTTGAAAATGATAGGCCTCCTATTGGATCTGAGTTTGTTACATTTTCTTTCTTTTTTTTTTTTTTAAGAGAGAACTGTATTTTTTGCCTCTGGTTAGGGAAAAAAAATCTTTCTTGAAACCCAATCCTCGCAGATAAATAATGGTAATAAAAGTAAATGGAAAGTGGGAGAGAACACAGCTTCTTAGTGCCGTGTGCAGCACTTTCTAATTGGAAAATGCTAAAAGGGCGTTTTCCTTGGAGGCCTCCCATCTGACTTCAGACCAAAGAAAACAGCCATTTGCTTATGAGCATTGAGGTCTCTGGTTCCCTTGTTAAAAGGGAAGCTAAGAATGGAAGAAAACTGCTCAGTTATAAAGCCGTATTATAGGAATGATGCTAGAGAGCCAAGATAAAGAACACAGGAAGCGTCAGCCTCCACAGTGCTCTGCTCATCATTCTCCCACCTGAAAGGAATGCGATGTAGCTCAGCCAAGTTCTGCAACAGCGGGAGGCAGTTAGGTACCTGTCACAGAAAGGGCCTTCCGGTTTGCTAACCGCTTTGAAAGCCAGAGCTTTGGCAGTTAAAGTCCTCCTGAGGTTCCGTTACCTGGTCACTCACCAAAATGGCTGTTTCTAGTCTTTTGAAAGTCTCTTCATTTCCGTGATGAAAAACTGTAATTTTGTAATGTTTACATAATTCATATTCAAAGGTCATGTGCTAGATAAAAGCAAATATCATGGTTTAACAGGATATGATTTCACAACATCCACATTGCTTCTCTTCCTATTTTTCCCTTTGTTCTACCTCCTAACTTCGTTACCTTGACATGTGTGCCTTTTAATTTTATGCATTTATTGATAGATTTAATGTATGTGCATGTAGGTTGATCGATCACAAGCCAAGCCTGAGGAACTTTCTAGATGGAACCACCCACCTCTAGCTTAACAGAACCCAGCCAGGCAGCCATCACACTCAATTCTCTCACCATAGATCCATTTTCCCTCTTGGTTAGTTTCTAGAAATGAGTTTCTAGTGTAGAACTTTTGTGCCTGACTTCTTTCTCTTGGACTTAGTTTGGTAAAGGCATCCGTTGCAGTGTGTACAGATGTTCCACAACTTACATTGGTTCAGCTTAATGATTTTTCTACTTCTGGTTGATGCAAAAGGGGTATACATTTAGTAGCTCCTACTCTGAGCTTTTCTCTTTCTGCAGGCTGGTATCATACAATGTGATTCTCTGTCACAGATCGCAGCAGCATCACCAGCACCAGCCACAGCTCCCAGACAGCCCTACAATCTTGAGAGGAGTGATGGACACTCTACAGTGTGCTGTGTGGCTAAGCCAGGCTATTTGGTAGGTTAGCAATATGAAATGCATTATCTATCTATCTGGACATCATGGGCTTATCAAGACATCAGGCAAGGGGTATCTGTTTTATTCTTGCTAGATTTAAACCTATTCCGTCTCCAGTCAAGAGCACATTTCCCTCCATCTTTCCACCTGGCATCCTATCCTCTTCTAATACTAGTGTCTTTGTTTTTATTTCTTTCTTTTGCCAAGTCAGACATGTTGGTCTGACTACAGCAGTGAAGATCCAGCATATGGGCCCTGGGGTAGGCAAGCTGATGCCCCCTCTTCCAAATCTACCCCAGGGACACACATAGCTGGAGTTGGCCATACCATAGGTAAAGCATGGCACTGTCATAGACCCAGTGGGAAATGCTCTTTCTAGAGGGCTAGTAGACACCCATGATGGTTAGTTTTATGTATCAACTTGGCTAGGCCATGGAACCCAAATATTTGGTCAAAGGTTATTCTGGAGGTTTCTGAGAAGGTATTTTTAGATGAGATTCATATTTAAATCAATAGACTATGAGTGAAGTAGATTTTCTTCCAATAATGTAGGTGAACCTCATCCAATCAGCTGAAGATCTTATAGAAAAAGATTGACTTCATCCAAGCAAGAAGGAACCACACTATCAGATGGCCTTGGAGTTGAACTGAAACTCTTCCTGGGCCTGCTGCTCTACCCTGCAGATTTGGGAGTTGCCACCGTCCAACCATCCCATGAGACTGTGAGTCAATTTCCTTAAAATCTCACTCTTTCTCTACACACACACACACACACACACACAGGGTCTTCAAGAAGGTTTTAGACAAAAATGGAACTAAAAGATAAGTTTATTTTGGTACAAAAAATAAGTTACTATGCACTTTCCACAAACCTTTGCAGACCATTCATACACACATACATACAAGGGTACTTCAAAAAGGTTGTGGGAAAACGAAATTACAAGGTAGGTTAATTTTGGTGCATGAGCTATGTGTATCTGTCCAGGAGTCAGAAACCCCATCTGGGTCTCCCACGTGGGTGGCAGGAACCACGCTGCTTGGGCTATTACCACTGTCTTCCAGGGTGTACATTAATAGGAAGCTAGAGTTAGCAGCCAGAGGTGGGAATTGAACCAGGTACTCTGTTATGGCATGTGGGTGTCTAAATGCTAGGCAAAAAACCCACCCCCACATATTCTATAATTAATTTTTTGTGTGTGATCAATTAATCATTTTTGCCTTGTCTTAATTCCTTTCAAAAGTGAGTCTCTTCTTTCTTCTACAGATTGGAAAATGGACCTTTTCTCTCCACCATACCAAAATCCAGACCACGAAATATCCATGAGTCAGCAAATCCCCTTGACCAAAAGGATCACACCACAGATCCTGAGAAAAAGTTGATGAAGGAAACTTATAAGCAGCAGCTTCCTGTGCTGTGCCATTACCAACAGCAAAACATAACTAAAGTGCAGAATAAAGTTGTCTAGATGGATCATTTCATTCCTGGCAAACAAAGGGCTTTCTATTGGAGCCTCTCCCTGCCCAGTGTTCACCGTTGGTTTGGGCAGCAGCCCAGGAAGTCTCGCTAAAGATGTTAAGCATTTCGCACTTACCGCAGGAAGCCATGACCATGGACTTGCGGGAGACACCCTATCTATATCTCTCCAGGACATGCTTTAGTGATGCTAGAGTTTTCAGGAGAAATTTCACCTGCCTATCAAGGGTCCTTCAGAAAAACTGCAGAACAACAAAGGAGATAAGTTTATTTTGGTGCAAAGATTTTTGTAATCAATGCAGTTTTTTTTCATAATATGCATTTTCCAGGGACTTTTTGAAGACCCCTCTCATGTGCAAGGATTCTAAATTTTTTATCCCAAAATAAATATTTTTAGAAAAAAAGGTTTACTTATTCATTCATTCATTTATTTATGTATTCATTGACTCAAAAGACAGAGTGACAGACGTAGAGGCAGAGAAAAAGGGGCTTGCTCCCCAAATGGTCTCAAGAGCCAGGGCTTGGCCAGGCCAAAGGCAGTAGAGAGGAGCTCCATCCAGATCTCCCACACATAGTAGCAGTGGCCCAAGCACTGGGTCTATGGTCCGTTGCCTTCTCAGGGGCACTAGCAGGAGAGGCACCAAAAGCAAAGCAGAGGGCACTCCACTACGGGACGCCGGTGTCACCAGAGGCGGCTTAACTCTCCAAGCCAAAGCACAGGCCCTGAATCTTACCTTTCAATTCAACTCCCCTCATATTCTCTAAAGCACAAAATGGGGCAGCAGGTAATTTATTGGGTTTTTTAAAACAAATTCTCCTTAGTGCACGTTGTAGTAATTTAATATATTCATAACATAGGGCATGAAATATGTATGGAAAAGAGGTATACTTTAGAGAAAAATGTACACTGATGTTTTATTAATATGGAATTTCAGTGTATTTTGGGGTATAATGTTAATTCCAAACAACCATGGTAGAAAGGAATAAGTGATTCTATTTATAGTGAACACTGTTCATAAGAAAACTATGTGAACATTCTCTGGAGACCCTAAAGACAGACAGAAATCAAATAAAAATAAATCAGGCTAGAAACCCATTAATGTTGCCATAGATTATCAACACTTGGGAAACTGACACATCAAGCCATTCGGATTACTGCCTTGACTGCATCTGGGCAGCTATTGAATGGCGCTTCCAACATGAGGAGACAGTGGTCAACTTTTCAGTTTTGCACCTTCAGAACTGCCAGCAATTAGCAAAATAAATATTTAAGCAAATTATTTTTATCGCTTCCTGCTAAAGCTTAGTAACCAGTCAATTGTCTTTAATAGATTTTATTTCTAAAATCTGTGCATGAAAAAGGAAGGTCAAGAGATGAAAGGGATTCAGCATTTTGGCTTGAATTTCAAACCCAAGTGGCAATCTTCCAGATAGGATACCTGGTGAACGAAACGCAACCTTGACGCCAGAGCTCTTAGTCATGAATACAAGTTCATTGCCTATTGTTTGTGGAAAAATTTTAAGCCTTCTCCCTCTTCTCCAATATATGCTTAAGAACAAGGTTCACTGAACTGTGTCCTAGCAGTAGAAATGACAGTAACATTTGGTGACATAAGAAAGCTAGGAAGGCAACATGAGGCAGAAGAGATAAAACAATATGACTGTGTTCAGGATTATCCATGGACTTGGCTGATCCATGGACTAACAAACAGAGAATCAAGAAGTAACAGCAAAAAGGATATTGGTAGATATCCACATATTGCAAAGACAAGTGAGGGGCCTGGGGTTGGAGCAGCCATGACAGAGCTGAGTTGGGTTGGTGTTACAGCAGTCAGTTGGTTGACTTCTGCTTTTTGTCACGTGGTATGACAGCTGGGACTTAACTGTTGAAGCAGGTGTTTTATAGTGGTAAAATGGCATACGGTGGCCTGACCTGTTGTATCATCATATCTGAGAAATCAAAATGAGATCCATCAGATTTTGTTTCACCCACATATAGGGTATTTTCCCACACCAGCCAATACTATTTCCCAGTGATAGTCATTGTTCTTGTGGAGACCCATTGGGAAGCAGTGCCATTTGTGGTAACTAAATATCCATCACCTTGGCTGCACTCTTTTGACATCAACCTGATGTCTTTCAAGTCTGTTTATCAAACTCATTAGGTAAATGAATGTTGTGATCAAGATATGACTTAGAGGATTGGATATG
Source organism: Sylvilagus floridanus (assembly GCA_949820135.1). Taxonomy (NCBI): domain Eukaryota; kingdom Metazoa; phylum Chordata; class Mammalia; order Lagomorpha; family Leporidae; genus Sylvilagus; species Sylvilagus floridanus. The sequence continues at coordinate 9,711,976 of OX463244.1, read as the reverse complement.
GGTTCAGATTCTGCCTCTATCCCTAGGAAACAATATGCTCTCACTCAGGTTACCTAACTCTTGAGTCCAGTTTCCTTATCTGTACATTGGGCACAATACCAACAGATACTTATAGAGAAGTTACTATAGGCCAGGTTCTGTTCCCAGCCTATGAACTAAGTCATTTAATTCTCATGATAGCAACCCTATAAAGACAGGCACCATTATCAGTACCAAAATTCATAGAAAAGGGGGAAAAAGTCCACACCACCACCCCTCCGAGGGAAAGTGGCAGAGAAGCAATTGGTCCTCAGGAAGCATGGGCAAAGCCTGTGTTCTTAGAAGCATCTTAGATTTCCTCTCTCTCTCTCTCTCTCTCTTTTTTTTTAGATTTCCTCTCTCTAATTTCCACCCCGTGACACTTCTCACCAGGAAACTATTCTCACGTACTCCAGTATTTGTGTCACAGGGTAGTCCTGAGGAAGAAATAAGCCAGTGCACACACACATGGCAAATGAACTCATGCGTGGACATAGTCATTCATACAGTGAATGTTGACTTCAGGCCTCGTGTGTCAGGCACTGTTCTGGGTCCTAGCTAAATAAGACAGCAGCTCTGCCCTCCTGCAGCCTGTAGCCTAAAGAAACAGATCTTCAGGAAAGCATCCCCAGTGCCATGAAGACGAAGGAGGGAAAGAGAATGACAGTGGTTGGGGGAGAGAGGAGGAAACCCAGGTGGAGGACGGGAGGAGGAGAAGGCTTCAGCGAAGAGCTCTGTGACGATGAGACTTTTGACCTAAGCTTGCATTGACAGGGAAGGAAGCCATGAGAAGACCTGGAGAACATTCTTATTGCTTCTATAATATGATCAATGATGTGTTAATTTCTTAGCTGAACCACAGAGAGTTCTTGTCACCAGTGCTGGCCAAAGGCATAATGTCTTCTTGACATTAGAGTGACATGTAGAGTGTCACACACTCTAACAACAAAAAAAGAAAAATCTCACAATTTGGGTGGGAAAGGAAAGAAGCTGTTGTGAAAGGTGGAAACAGAGAACCTCCTGCACATAAACTTGGGAGACAGCATGAATGGAAGGAGAAGGCTTCCATTTCTTGGACTGTTGATCACTATAATGTGCAAATTCTGCAGAAAACAAAAACTACACTGGCCACACTTTAGCTGGTTCCACTTAGTTCTCTGACTCCGCATGTGGCTAAAAGCATGTTATAATTGCAGTCAGTTCTGGCTCTCTTGGTTCCATTAAAGGAAACTGAGCCCATTTCAAATGCCATCTTCCCATCCAACCTCAGTTTTACAGTGCCTTTCACTGAAGAACAGAGTTAAGGCTTTCATAAGAGGTCTGTCACAACAGGGAACTTAATTGAGGCTCATCTTCTCCATTCACACATTGGTTAAAGCTCACTTTGGAAGGGTGTTTATCATGAATCATTCCTATTCTATGGATATAGATTGTGAGTTTGGAGTACCAAGTGCCCTAGGGAAGGAAATACTGCCTTATTTTCCTGGGAATGTAACCATATCATGTGACAGTGGGTTAAATAGAGTGCCTTGAAAAGCTTGTTCATGTACCAAAGTCTAGAATCTGGAATGTGGCCTTATTAGGAAGTAGGGTCTTTGTAGATATAATTAAGGATCTCAGAGTAAAACATCCTGGGTTAGGATAAGCCCTGAATCCAATGACAAGTGTCCTTCTGAAAGAAAGGGGACAGAGAGTTGAACAGACAGGAAAACCATGCACAGACAAAGGCGGGCATGGGGTGATTCAGCCTCAAACCAGGGAATGCCAAGGTTTTCCAGCAGCTCCCAGAGGCTTGGAAAGAAGCCTTCAGAAGGAGCCAACCTTGCTGACACATTGACTCTGGATTCTGGCCTCTGTAATTGTGAGAGGTTAAATCTCAGTTTTGGAAGACACCAAGTATGTCGTACTTCGTTAGAGCAACCCTAGGAATCCAATGGATACGGCTTGCATCTTCAACCTTGGATAGAAGACTTATCGTTGATACTCATTTAACTCTTTGGGACCACAAGGTCCCGATGGTCAGGCCAGATGTAAGTTATATAAACAGAAAGTGACTGCTATATGGAAAGGCTACTGTTTGTGTCTGTCCAGGGCGCCCTCTGTTTTGTTGTCTTCCTGGAACAAGAGCCTGGTCACAGACACACAGGCAGGCTTACAACTCACACGAAGCCAATCGCAGCATCCGTCCCTACAGCCACATTTATCTTAGAGCCAGAAGGAGGAGGGCTGTGCACACCACTTGCCTCCAATTGGAGCTGCGTCTTAGGACTTTTTCGTTGAAACTGCAGGGATTGTTTAGATTTTAGGATTATTTTCCAGCCAATCAGCTCCAATGCCTGTGAAACCAGAGCTGTCTCGTGCTCTTTCTGCAGACAGAGCCAAGATGGGAAGCTGAGATGAGCACTAAGGCACATGTTCTCAGTGGGGCACCGTTGGTGTTTTGATGTGCGGTGCCTTATGGTGTGGCCACCATTCTGCGCTGTGTAGGACTATTAACACCCTTCAACCTGCCATTAGAATATCACTGAATGTAATTGTGACAAATTAAACACCTCCAGTGTCTCATAAACAGAACAACATCATGCCTGGTTGATAGCAGGTAGATGAGTCTCAGAGTTAATATCTATGTGGTATTAATCTCTGAGAAAGACACATAGAGAAAACACTCCTGTCCACTGGTTTATTCTCCAAATGCCTGCCATGGTTGGGCTAGGCTGGACTGGGTTGGACTGGGGAAAGCTGGGGACTAGAAACTGAATCCAGATCCCCCATGTAGGTGAGAGGAGCACAATTACCTGAGATTTTACTGTTGCCTCCCAGGGTCCACACTATTAGGAAGCTGGAATCAGGAGCCAGAATCAAGTATTAACCTCAGGTACCCTGATAAGGGATACAGGCATTTTAACCAGTGTTCTAAATGACCAAGTAAATGCCTGTCCCCTGTATCTTTGTTTTTAAAAAGAGTGACCTCACTGTGCTGTGACATTCAATCATTTTAGAGATGCAGTTCACCAGCTGGTGACATAGTCCATCTCCTTAGGGTGGCTTTCAAGTTTTCTGTTTTCACCTCCCATATTTTGATTTATAGTGGAATTCTCAGAGAGTGTTCTTACTTCAAATTGCATGTGGTTGTTTATTTATTTATTTTTTGGAGTGGGAGGAATGCAGAAGAAGGCAAGAGGTGAGACTTAGAAACAGCCAAGAGCCACAGCAAAGAGTGCTTGCCAGGCACTGTCCCATGTGTTGGCCCTTACACTGACAGCCATGAGAAGCCAGGGGAAGATGATGAACAAGAATGACAAGATCAGGTGCATTAGTCAACTTTTTTTTATTATAACAAAACACCTGAATCAGGCTACTTTATAAAGTAAGGAGGTTTGTTTTGGCAGTCTGGAGGCACATGTCCAAACAGCACAACACAGGCTCTGGCGAGGGTCTCCTGGGCCACGAACATCATGGTGGGAGCAGGTGTATCATCCTTCCTCCTTATAAAGCCAACAAGATTCCATCATGGGGGGCACACCATGTCAACCTGACCATTTTCCAATAGCCTACCCTCTAAACACCACAGTTGGATTAAGTTTCCACCCTCTGAATACCATAAACGCATAACTTTGGAAATTAAACTCATGTATGAATTTGGGGTGAGGGACAAACTATATTCAGACCATAGCATAAAATGCATGTGGTCATGATAAGACAGGATTGAAGTCTATAAAGAATTGTCAGGGAGTGAGAGGCAGACAGAAAACTCTCTGAGACCTGACCTATGACGAGACCATAGCAGTAGCAACAGGAACAAAGAGCGGGAAAAACTTCAAAAGACAACACCAAGTTGGTAGGATGCTGAAAACATAAAGGGCTTTGGATGCAGAGAATAAAGGAGAGATGACAAGGATGCCTACCTAAATCAGATTTTCTAGATAATTTCAGTTGGAATAGAGCAAAATTCTTTTGATGCCTTTGGGAGGTTTACTCCAGACATTTTGGGTGTGTTTAAAGAACATGATGATGAGATAATACCCCAGACAATGATGGGGATTAAGCAATTCAGGAATTTGACAGCTCCAATAAGCAAATACTTTAGGTCACTCGATAAGAAGAATATTCTGGAAACTTTATGTTCCATCAGGCTCACTTTTCCCCCCCAAGAGCAAATTTTTAAAATATGCATCTGAGTACATTTTAGCATTCTTTTCTAGGATAAAAGTCTTTAAAAGTCAACATAAGATATGTGAAAATTTTAGTCACTGACTTACACTCCAAGCCTGCCCTTTTGTAGCTCAACATGAGGACAGGTGCAGGAGGTACAAGGCTAATCCCCTGCAGATGGGGATGTGGGGAGAGGGTAGAAGGTAGGGTTGGAACGCCCACTATAGAAAGTTTAGAAGAAAGAGAAGAACAGAACCTGAACACACAAGGGCTTGCTATTGCATACAAATTGGTGTTAAAAAGTCTAGAGTTGTAGGGAAAGTCAAAGCTATAAAAACACAAATCTCAATGCTGAAAGATTAGAATATTTCTGTGTTCAACACATATTGGTACCTTGTTATTGGGATTGTGGGTATGAGAAAGGGGAAAACTTCTTCGAAGTATCATAAAGAGATCTGTAATTACATAAATGTGAAGACAGAGCCCTACTAACATAGGATGTTGAAGATTAGTTCCAAGGTCCTGAAAGAGATCTCTGGGGAGAAGATATGAGTGGGGGAGGGGCAGCCAGTGGAAGACAAGGCCAGGTCTCTTCCAAGAGCACTGGCTTGAACTCAGCTGCTACCGTGTTTTGTGTTGCTCTTACAGCATTAAGATGCATTGAATGACTTTTTAACACTATTGAATACAGTTGTTTTTCAGAGAGACATGGATTTCAGACTCTTTAAAAACACTAGCACACTAGCCATGCCACGCCCTCATTCCCACAAGTCAACACGCGCAGGTGTGGTGGAGAGGAGCAGGTGATCTCTCCAGCTGGCTGTGGGGGTGCAGCCTCCCACTTGAGTCACAGGCAGCCTACTTGACCCTGAGTCACAGTTCACCTGCAGCCTCGGGACCCTTGGATCCAACATGACCAAGTGTTGGCATGACTGTCTGAGGGACAATTTCTGGGCATAGCGGAGCTCCGGGTGGCCTCTGTGTCTGAATGCGGGAGACTACTGGGGAGGAGACCTCTCTTCTAGCCCATGGTGAATCCCAGCAATCCAATACTGTAAGTATTGGAAGCTTGGGAAGCTTCTGGAAGCAACGCCTAGAAATAAATTCCAGTAACTTGGAGTGGCACCTGGAATGGAAGCAGGTGAGTCTCTCCAAGTGGCATCAGTGTGTGCCATAGCCATTTGGTAGCCAGATGAAAGGAAGAACAGGGAAGATGGTACCCATGAGGACCTCAAAACAAATACACAAACAACAACAACAACAAAACCCATGTGTTTTAGTGGAGAGCCAGGAGTTTGCAAATTGTCAGGTGGGTGGGAGGCTTAAGTTATTGAAATCTAGAAATCAAAATAAAGGTGGTACCAGAAGAGAGCAGATACATATTAAAAGCTTTCTAAACTGTATATGTATTTTACCTAGATATTGTACTTTCAGGAATTTTACGCTAAAACAATTCTTCAGGGCAGGCACTTGCCGTACTACAACACTGACATGCTGTGGCGGACGGCCCAGGGTTGAATCCTGGCTCCGTTCCCCATTCCAGCTTCTGCTCATGTGCATTCTGGGAGGCAGCAGGTGATGGCTCACATGGCTGGGCCCTTGCCACCCACACGGGAGATCTGGATCTGACTTCAAGCTGACAGAGCCCTGGCTGTGGTGGTTCTAGGAGAGTGAGTCACTGGATGGGAGCTTTTCTCTTTGTCTTTCAAAAATAAAATTTTTGGATATGCACAAAGATTTTATTTAAATGATTATTTAATATCAATCACAAATCAGAGCTGTAATGATATATAAGCATACATTAAAAATTGTTATTTAATAAAAATATTCACTTATAATGTTAATTATAACTCATAATGACAAAGAACTGGCGACTTTTGAGATTTGCAACAGTAGGATGTTGCTTAGATAAATTGTGACACCTATACAATAAATTCCATGTAGCCTTTAAATTTATAGCCAAGGCATTATTTAGGCTATGTTACAAAAATAGTTTGCATGCTATAATACCACTTTTATTAAAATATAAACAAACATGGGGGACTATTATAGCTTATACCTTTTATCTTGTTGCTACTGTGGCAAATGATCATAAACATGGTGGCTTGAAACAGTAGAAATTTAGTTTTCCACAGTAATGGGGGTCAGAAAATCAACACAATTTCCCAGGACAAAAATTGCATTCTCAGTGTGCCCACTGCAGCTCCTTGAAAGGCTACCGGAGAGAATCCTCCCTGGCCTCTTCCAGTTTCTGCTGTGTCCTGCTGTTCCTCAACTTGTGGCCACTTCATTCTCGCCTCGGCCTCACTCCTCACCAGTTTCCCTGCTAGGAGTCTACTCTCCCTCCGTCTCTGTTATAACAACCCTTGAGATTGGGTTTAGAATCCACTTGAGCCTATTTTCTTTGTAGGGTAACATTTACAGCTCCAGGAATTAGGACCCATTATCTTTAGGGTATCCATATTTCATCTGTTGCCTTCCCAGGTATCAAAAAATATTGTATTTTTATGTCTTCCTGTTCCTTCTTAGAGTAAGTATCTGAATGCTTCAGCAAGGGCAATTTGTTTCAAGTAGATTAAAATGAACAAAGTACTTATGAATTATGACTTTGTACCTGACCTTGTGAGTATTTCTGCCTAGGAACTAAAAAGGGGAATAGAACAAAAGTACCAACATAAAAAGTGCTTTTGCTTTCTATTAAAAACCTTGTTCAATATTCAAGGCTTAAAATATTTAAAAACAGTGTCACATGATATTCTTGACTTCATCAAATACTAGATTGGATAGAAAAACAATAAAATTTAGAAAAATCCCAGTAGAGAGATAGATGAAGACATACTAGCAGATGGTTTCAACTACAACATAAATAAATGACTGCAAAAGTAGAGATGGGAGGAGGTGTATAATACAGGTTGGTAGATACATGTAGGCCCAAATTCTAGAAGGCCTTTATATTAGGAAAATGTTTGTTCCCCCAGATAAAATACACCCGTGAACTAAACTACGCATCATTTCAAGTCAGAAAGGTGAAAGCTAGGAAAGGTAGCTTGGTCACTTCAGATGGTGCGTGCTACCTTTCCAAGGCAAGCTCTGGAACTAGAAAGTGGAAGGAGTCCCCCCTTACTTCTGTGTTAGACACAAGATTCTGATTAGATATAGGATATGCAGCTTTTAATCAAATTTTTTGTCCTCAAAAACTTAGAGTCCAGAACAAAAGATAGGATTCAACAGTATTGATGTGAAGTGCGATGCGATCCACATTAAGAGAGGCACAAAGCAATTCCTGCAGAACTGGAGGAGGGAGAACTTGTCCGTGAGAGGCAGAGGCTGAAAACAAAGGACTGAGAGAATACAGAAAGTGACTATCCTGTTTTTAAAAAACTGGAAGGAATAGAGGTAGGAAATTAATAATGGTGATAGCTAACATGGATCTGGTCATGTGCCAGACACTGGACTAAGAGTTTATAAGCCAATTATCAGGAAGAAAACACTTTTCTTAAGGTTAGTCGCTGAAGGTAGGAATGAACTATGAATGAAACTAGCACAAGTAATGAACAAGAGGAAAGGCACACAATTTCTATCAACACTTACCTGCACAGGAGTGCAGAGGAAAGGAGTGAAACTTAAAAAAGCAGAAAAGAGGGTTCTGGGTTGCAAGGCACAACAAACTGTGTGATGGGGAAAATAGGGGAAAAGGATGCTCAAGGACTATTTTAGAAAGGCCTGGCTGTGAAAACCCATCTTGGCCAGTGCCGCGGCTCACTTGGTTAATCCTCTGCCTGGGGCGCCGGCACACCAGGTTCTAGTCCTGGACGGGGCGCCGGATTCTGTCCCGGTTGCCCCTCTTCCAGGCCAGCTCTCTGCTGTGGCCAGGGAGTGCAGTGGAGGATGACCCAAGTGCTTGGGCCCTGCACCCCATGGGAGACCAGGAGAAGCACCTGGCTCCTGGCTTCAGATCAGCGCGGTGCACTGGCCGCAGCGGCCATTGGAGGGTGAACCAATGGCAAAGGAAGACCTTTCTCTCTGACTCTCTCTCTCACTGTCCACTGTGTCAAAAAAAAAAAAAAGAAAAGAAAAGAAAAGAAAAGAAAAGAAAAGAAAACCCATATTGCTGTTGACTCCCTGTCTTCAGTGGAAGTGTTGTTACCCTGTATTAGGGAGGGGAGCACTGTCCCCCAGAGGCAGTTGGAAATATGTGCCCTTCTTCTACCCAGAGGATGATAGGTCAGAGAATTCTTCCTGCCTCTGTAGATACACACTGCTCAAAATATTCCTTATGCCAAAGTGGCATAATCTGGGAGTTGCATATTCTGATCCCTATCGTAATACATACATGTAACCTCGATACCACTATGAGGTGGGCATGATGGTTGCCTCTTTCAACTGGAGAGGAAACTGAGGAGCAAGGTGTTGTGTCCTAAGAAGTACACCTGAGGGAAAGGGAGGTGTGCATTTGGGCTGGAAGGTGGAACAAGGGGTATAGGTGTGACCCAGGCTACTTCAGCATGACAGACTGAAAACTTTCTGAGTGCACGCTCTCATTTGTTTTCACTTTGAGGGTAACTAGATGGCTCCACCATTCTTTAACTGGCTCCTTTTCCTTGCAAGTTGAAAAACATTCAAGGAACATTTTAATAAATCGATTAAGTGAATAGAATAAGTAAGGAACAGTAAGAAACCAGAAACAAAACCCAAGAGGGTAATAATGATGAGAAGGAATTAGAGAAAGTCCACTCTGATGCTTGCATGTACTGTACTCAAAAAGAAATCAAAATAAATAAATTTGCATAAAAAATAGAACAGTAGTATAATAATAGCCCTAACTAGTGTTTCTTCTATTATGTAGACTTGGAAAAGGCTACAGATATTTGATTATATTAGTCAGTTTTTCATCACGTTAGCTAAAATGCGTGGATGGAGCTGCTTTTGGACAGAAAAAGTTTATCTCAGCTTGCAGTTTGGAGGTTGTAGTTCAGGATCAGGCAGACCGATAGTTCTGCATCTGTGGAGACTGACCATGGCAGGGCTCAGGCCCAGTGATGATCACATGGTAAGGAAGAAAGGAGTGAGAGCGAGAACCTAGGTTGAAGTTGAACTCCAATGAGTCAACATTTGGAGAGAACCAACCTCCAAGGTCCCAAATACCTCCGGCCATCCCACCTCCAAGCAATTAGATCAAATCTCCACTCTTCATCTATCAACCATTAACATTAAGACATCAGTGATTAAATGTCTGCATGAATTCTGGGGGGACAAATCATGCTGTACCCATCACAATGACCCAATAACCAAGAAAGAATGAAAACAATATGTGTTTAAGAAAACACAAACATGCACACACTTTCTCAGTTGGTGAACTTCACAGAAAGAAAAATTCATTATGAAGAAAACATAGGCAAGTAGAAAGCTCATTATAGAAGAAATCTGCAGCGTGTTCTAATACTGATGACCAGCTGACCAGGGCAGTTCACAAAAATTCCGAGTTCAGGAGCCTATCACTTTCAAGTGTTCCATTTGCTCTTGCTCAGCCAAAGAGATACATGGAAATGAGCCCTGTCACTAACACCTTCTATTAGTCTTGAAAGAGACTTGGTGATATAGCATGGGATCCTAAGAGCCTACATCCACCCCTCCTTTGTGAAGCCTATTTAATGCTTTCATTGGACTCATCCGAGACAAGTCTGTTATTTGAGCATCTAGAAGCTGTGTGTTGACACTGGAAGATGTACAACTCCTGATTTCAGAGTTCTTGCCATTAGGAGCATTTAACTACTGTTCTGTTCCAGAACTGACTTCCAGAAATTCAGCAGCTTTAAACAATACCCATTCATAAGCTCACATTTCCTGTAGATGAGAAATCTGTGGTTCTCTGCTCAGGGCCTTCTGAGGCTGAAATCAAGATGTTGTCCAATCACATTTGCCTCTTTGGACTCAAGGGGGAAGTCTACTTCCACACTTAGGTTGTTGGTAGAATCCATTTGTTGGATATTGTAGGACTGGATTTCCCACTTCATTTCTGGAGAACCCCACTCAGCTCTGAGAGAACACCTACACTCCCACCATACAGATCCTCCATTTCCAAGCAGGAAATGATGGAATCTCTCTCACCAAGCAGAGACAGGCCTATATAAGATCATATCCCTTTATTTTCAAAATGATTTTGTATTTATCTATTTATTTATTTGAAAGTCTGAGTGACAGAGAGAGGCAGAGGTGAGGGTGGGGAAGAGACATCTTCCATTCATTGGTTCAATCCTCAATTGCCCACGACAGCCAGGGCGAGGCCAGGTCTAAACCAGGAGCCAGGAACTCTGTTTGGTCTCTCATGTGGGTAGCAGGGACCCCAGTACTGGAGCCTTTATCTGCTGCATTCCCAAGCGTGTCAGCAGGAACTCAAATCCCACACTGATTTGGGATGCAAGCATCCCCACTGTAACTGCACCTGCTGCATCACCTCACCCGCCCCCGCTGTCTTTATTAAAGCCAACTGATTGGGATCCTTAATCACATCTCTGAATGCCTTCACAGCAACGGCTTGATTAGTGCTGGACTGTACATCAGCAGGAAGAAGTCTCAGAAGACTTCTTAATACTCCAAGAACCTAAAAATATTTACTAAGTCTTGAACAAATGAAGAAAAAAAATTCTGGTAGCTCGATGGGATTATCTTCCTAAGTGAAAGGCAACATGATTTTGTTTTAATCCCATCCCACATCAGCATAGTGTCACTGCTTCCAAGAGCCTGCACTCACATTAATTATTTGTTTGCTGCTAACAGCAACTCAGCTGGACAAGACCATGGGGTGAGGTTCATTATTCATTCCTCTTTCTCATAATTGGGCTCTCCTAATTCTTATCCATTGACTTTTCACTACAGGAAATTACAGTCACTCTAGGACTATCATTCACAAACTTTCTGGTGACACTACAACAATGTGTAAAAGAGAAAAAGGAAGGTATAGAGCCCAGTGGAAGACCTATGAACCAGAGCAGGTTGAACTGGGGACACTGACCCTTCTGCAGGGCATGACTCCCTGAGTGCAGCCAGGGGTCCTAGGGCTCAGCTCTGTGATCCAGTGTGGGATGGGGATGACAGTTACACAGCCAGAAGAATTTTGCTATTGGTGGTCAGACCTCTGGGCAGTTGTCACTGGTGAGATTACGTCTTAAGGGGCAACAGCCCAGTTATCTGCTGGGTGTGGCTGGCATGTCCTCAGTCTTCTGTTGACTAAGTGATGGCTGGTCATTTGCCATTTTCTCATCACTCAAAGCCAATGGAGGCGACTTCAGTGGGTGAGAGACCTGGTAGAGTTAAAGGATGGAGGAGGGTGGGGCCTGAGTAACAGATTCTCAGAGGAAGACCATCCTCCCATACTATGAAGGGTACGGTAGAAGCTACTGCATCTGATTTGGTCAATGCTCTTCACAAAACAGAGCCAACAGAGCTCAGAGGTGGTGCAACTATGGCTTAAGATTGGAACTAGGCAGAAGCAGAGAGGAGAGAGAGAGAGGAGAGGAGTCAGCACAGAATTGATGGGGGCTCTTCTGATGGCTATCACTGCCCCAGTGACCCCAAACTTCACACTCTCTGGGCACTCCATTGACTTTGGAAAGCTGAAGCTGTCATAGCTCAATTTTAATGAGCTAGAAAGAAAGGAAATCACCCTGGGTGGTGAAAAGCATACCAACCAGGAGCCCATCCACTTGGATTCTGGTCTTGCACCTCTACTATTAGCAGCTCTAACCAGCTGTATACCCTTGGCTCAGCCACTTGACACCCTGGGCCTCATTCTCCCCATGTTTAAGGCCAGAGATTGAGTTCTTGGATTTACATAATCCTGCTAGCTATAAATTCCCTGTTTTATGAAGAACTTTGGTGTTGTGAACTACATTAAAGAGCCACTTTCTGGAATTAATAACAGTCCGTGGCAGCCTTTTCATATGCCTTCCTTCTTCTACAGTAACTGCCCAATAAGGACTACAACATATTCAAATCTTAAAAAATAATTCATCAAATATGTCCTTTTTAAGCAACATTTGGAACAAAAGTGGATACATCAGTTGGTAATTGCCTGCATGTGGGGCACCAGTTCCATCCACATGGGAGTGAGCTACAAGATGTTATTTTAAAAGGATGATGTTCACCCAAACAAAGTGAATTTGAAATCTGGCTCCAAATTTGCCATTTGGCTCACTAAAAATTCTTCCGCAGTCCCCCATGTGAATGATAACCTCCCAAAAATGTTTATGAAATAATCAACGTGGGATGGCAGAAAGTTAGGATGGAACTTTACAGACTGAGTTCTATTTAAGGGATCTAACTGTTACTGGTTAACTGAATTCTTTGGAAGAGGGGTCTTCACCAGGCGATTTTCCACATTCTTTGGTAAAAGTATTAGTGCTGATTCACAGAGCTACATTTTCCTGAGATATGAACCTGATTAATGGTATTATTTTAGTGCCATCAGGCCAAAAATCTTGGTATCATCCTTGACTCTTTCTTCAACTCACTGCAATCTTCTTGGCCCCCATGGAAACAGCAAAATCTGGCCACCTCTCACCGGTGACCTCCTGTTTCATAGCCATGGATTGAGACAACAGGGTCAACCCCCAATGAACCCTTCTCCCTCTCTTCATCCATTTTCTCTTGCTAGAATGAATACTGCAGAATGGGCAATTTACAAAGAGTAGAGATTTATTTAGCTCATCGTTCTGGATCCTAGCAAGTATGGGAGCGTGGTGCTGGCATCTGGTGAGAGTCATCTTGCTGTGTGATAACACATAGTGAAACAGAACAAGTGAGGCTAAGCACTCACTTTGAAAGCAGAGCCAGTGCTGTGGTTGCGAGCCTACTCCAGTGATAGCAATATCAATCCATGCGTGCAGGCAGTGCAACCTCTGCCTAGAATGCTTATCACTCAGCCACCTTCATGGCCACTCATCGCACCCTCTACATGTATTTGCTCCAATTTCATCTCTCTGAGGCTTAACCTGACTCGTCTATGGAATATGACATCTTGTCCCCCAACCTCCAGCAATCCTAACGCTCCGATTTTTTCATAGCATTTAGCAATTTTAGTTCAATGTATTTAGTGACAATGCATATCGGTTAATTTCTGTCTCCTGTGGCAGCATAAGCTCCATGAAGGCAGGGTGCTGTGTTTTGCCTGCTAATGCCTCCCCATCACCTGGAATAGGGCGCAGTGAACAACAGCATTCAACTGAAATTTTAGCTCCTGATGATTGAGTTGAAGATCAAATTGAGCAATAAATTTTGGTTGAATACGAGAAACTGAAATGTGTTCATTTAGACTTTTTTTCTGTGGTTCCTCTAAATCATCTAGCAATTATCCTGGAATGTGCTCAGTTGAGAAAACAGGATCCTAGCTAATCTCTGGAGTATATTTGCACTGCTTACATCAAAGAACCACGCACGTTACCTCCCACATGTTGTTTTAATATAGTAGCCTCCCCCTTACCAAATGAACACTTTATTGAATGCAATGATCCCTTACCTCCTCCTTATAAACTTTAATTTATATCTGTGAAAATATTTTGAATAAAGCCTGTACACTACTATAATTTACAGCTCCATCACTGAAATCGTCCCAATTCCTGAAGAAATAGATGGTATATCCAGACTAGAGTGATCTGGGGTTACAATAGGATGGGCAGCTGTATTTCTCAATGGATCAACACAACTTGCCCCAAATGATCCCAGGGAATGGGAACTGGGAAAAAGAAACCTGATGTCCTTCCTACCTCTCTCCCTGTTCTGAGTTCCCTATTAGCTGAGCCCAACTAGGGACCAGAGAGCAAGAGGGTCCACTAAGGCAGTCCTCCAAGATCATCCTCCAAGGATAGAGAGGCAGAATTCACAGGCCAGCCAAAAGGATGCTGAAAGAGAGCTTTGATCCATAGCAAGTCTCTCTGCCCTCCGGCAGATTTCAGAAGTGGAAATGAGTTTTATATCGTGACGTGGTGGACATACACAAAAGTGTTTAGAATAATGCACTTCTTAAAACCAGTACTTACACTTAGCACCTGCAACAAACAAACAAAAATTCTCACTCCATTCTACTCTTCTAGCCTGTGTTTTTCAATGCCCGTGGCATCTCATTAAATCACTTTGACAACCCCAGTTTGAAAATCCCTGGACAAAGCCAATCTCACGATTAGAAAGGTAAAATCACTCAGCTCTTCTGAGGGTAAGAGGTTGTCTGAAATTTATAAAATATAATTCTTTGGAGCACTGTGGGTCTATACATTCATTGGAAAAAAGATTTCACCCAGCCAAAGGTTTTCCTTCCAGACCACATGCATATCAGCACGCATTGAATGAAGGGTTTTAGTACAGTAGGTGTCAAGTGACCCTGTACTTAACCATCCATAAAATAAACAGTCCTTCCTGGTACAGAGTAAGAGAATAGCTTCAGAGCATTGGAGAGTGGAGGTCATGACCTCTCACACAGGAAGTGCTCCATGGGATCCAAGGAGGACATATCTCAGCATCCTGTCCCCCCACCCCCTGCCCCAGGTGAATGTTCATGGATGAATGTCTTGAGGGACAGTGGCTGGGAAGGAGGGTGGCCTTGGCAGTTCTCCACGTATCAGGGTGGAGGGGCTGCCAGGCAGCCAGGGGCCCAGCCTGGCATGTATGCTGTATGTCACGGACAGAGCAGTGCTGTCTCTGAAATCTTTCCTCTTTCAGGTGCTGGCCTGAGTGACTTGAAAAGTAGCAGAACTCCCTTGCTCACCCTTTGGCAGGAGTGTGTGTTTCATTCATTTCAAGTCAAGTCTAATAGCCCTAATGATTTTGAAAGCAACCTAAATGATTCCTTTATGCCTGGCTGGGATTGGCCAGGGCTCCACATACAACCCACAACATGCACACACATTCCATAGAAAAATAAACACTGGCGTAACCAGGTTGGTGCCACGCCACCTAAAATGGCCATTTTCTTAAGTACCCATTTGAAAAACAACTTTGTTATTTCAGCATCTACCTTTGAAAGCTGTTTTTTTTTTTTTCTATCTCTGGTGTGCTGCTTTCATTGCAGGGACAAAAATATAAAACATTCACGTTTTCAACAGTCTGAGAGATGATGGATGTTTAAAAACAAAAAGGAAATTGGGAGAAAATGTGTCACTCTCTATTTTCTTGGGTCTCCATCGAAGTTTCCACATGGGCGTTCACTCCTTTGCCTTCCGCAAGCCACCTCCTCGGTTACACTGGGTTATGGGCTCTTGAGTGTCCTGCCCAGACTCCGAGACAGCTATCCATTGAAGAACTCTGTCCTAGGTAGATGATTCAACGTGCCATTTGTTGCCTGTGATGCTTCCCTTGCTCCTCCTATCCTGCTCTGATGTTCCTTCCCACACGTTCAGTGTTTGTGGACTGCTCCAACACCTGTATGTCCAGGTGTACACGGTGCCTGCGAGCAGACTCTAAAGCTCTAGAGAGGACGAGATGAACAACACTGTCCTTGAAGAAGGGTATAACTCAGATGCTGAGGTGAGATGGAACAGAGGAAATGTGAACTCATAATCCCAGGAACTCCTGCTTGAAACAGACCTCAGAGGACCATTGTGGTGCAAAGCAGTCTTAGCATTGCCCACACGCAGCACCACGCCCTTCCATCTTCCATTGGCTTTAGCCCATCAATGTCAGGTCAGCATGAGAAGTGCTTACAACCTTATTTCCTGGCCCCGCGGAAACTGCCGGGGTTGCTGGCACAGCCGCTGTGAGCAGGGGGTGGCCCCGCTAAGCGATGGAAGTGTCCAGTGTGCATATACCCCTTGCTCACCTGAACACTGCCGTGGTATTCACTCAGTTGTGTTTGGGAAGCAATTCAAACTTCCTGCAAGTAAGTGTGTGGAACATATTATATTCATTTTTTAAAAAAACATAATTTTTAAAAGAATAGACCAGTTTTAGATGTATGGAAAAGTCAGAACACTAGTAGGACTGGAAGAGTCCACGTGCACTCAATGCCCAGAGTCCTCGACTGTTAACATCTTAGGTTACAACGTACACGTGTTACCACTAAGAACCCCGTATTGCCACATGGCTATTAACTGGAGTCCATCCTCTATTCACATGTCCCTAGTGTTTGCCTAATGCCTTTATTTTCTGTTCTGAGATTCACCCCCAGGATGTGACCTTCCAGACGATCGTCACCTTTCCTCAGGCTCCTCATAGCACAGAAAGCTTCTTAAATCTTCCTTGTTTATGATGACCTTAGCAGTTGGGAGAAGTTCCATCAGACAGCTTGCGAAACATTACATTCATTTGGATTTGCCTGATCTTCTTTTTTCATAGCTAAACTGGGTATTGTATGGGGGCACATCAAAAAGTTCATGGACACACTGAATTAGACAAGGCACATGATCCATAAGCTTTCTAAAGATACCTCATAATTCACGTTCAGACATAGGATAAATGTTTCCTGCAGAGAAGCAAGTCAAACATATTGAGAGCTCTCCACGTTCCGCAGAGTCTGGGTCATGAAAACCAGAATAACTGGATCTTGATAACCACAATAACTCTACATGCAAGGGGTGACCTGTGTAAATTACACTGGATGTGATTCCTTGGCCTCGTAGAGAAAACAGACTTTGGTGGTGTCCAGTGGAAACCTTGGAACTTGGGCTTCTTCCTTCTTGAATCCATCCCTCCTTGGGGCTTACAGTTTTTATCAGTAGTTAGTGGATGATAGGAGAGAGAAAGCCTGGAGAATTAGTCGGGAAGATTTAAGAGCCAGAAGCAGAGGTAACATGAAAGATTTCTGTCCACGTTTCATTGGTCAGAAGTTAATCATCTGACCCCACCCAATGCAATGGAGTCTGGGAAACATGCTCTAGCCACATCTAGAACCAGGAATTCATCTACACACAGCAGCCTTTGCATTCTATGAATACACATCATGCCAAAGCTCTGGTAGATGAAAGGGGATAACATAATTTTGGAGATGCATGACATTCGGTTCTTACAGAGAACCCTGCTTAGACTTCCTCATCTTCCTTGAGGATTCTACAGAAGGTATCTGCTGTATAGAGACTACTGTCATCACTTCTACTAGATAGATAGATCCTTACATGTTAAAGTCTGCCATGGAAGCAATATAGAGGGAGAAGGGTAAAGAATTGGAAACTGTGAAGACTTATCACACCAAACAAATACGTCTTGTACCAAATATATATAAAATTATGAAACCAGATGACTGGAAGAAATAGCTTAAGACTAACTTTTATGGAAACAGAGACCAACTAGAGACTCATAAACCAGAGTCAAACCTGTAAGGATTTCTCAAGTCAAAATTAAAGTCCATCTTTACCTTTCTAGAGAGGAATGAACTGGAGCTTTCTTTCCCAAATAGGACTACTCACTCTCTCGTTTTTCTTAATGACCTTCCTCAATCTGAGCTATAGTTTGTCTGGATGCTAATTGTCTAGTAGTCTAGACAGTGATGATATTACGACCAAGTTATGCACAGATAATCACTGTGTCACTGTTTCCAAAGCGGCCTACACATATTGCTTCACTGGACACACTTGGCATATGCAATTATTCTCTTGATATTTATTTTCACCATTGAAGCAGAGAAAGCTTACTTAATCAAACCATCCAGTGAACCGAGCATTTTTTTGCATAACTCAAATGAAATACGAGAGCCTTGAAGCTAAGAGAAAAAAAAATACTGTCAATGTACCTCATACTACTCTCTATTCTAGGGCAATTAACCCTATGGCATTTTTCTTGCCTCATTCACAGCGATAGATCTGGCCCAGGTCCCTCTAATCCTTCCCACCCAGACTGATTTGTCCAGTACTATCTTGATAAAGAAGGTCAAGGTGTTGCTGGAGAGGTCTTTATGAAGACATAATTAGGCTTTGTAATCTAGTTTCATACATCTATATCCCTAACCTGGTCCAGTGCACAGGGTACAGTCAAATGGACAACTCGTTGGCTCTTCTGCTTATTTAAAACAAAGCATTTGCTTTTTAAAAATTACCATCTTAATGAAGGACACGGCAGTGATGTCATGGCTCCACTTAAACCCACCTGAAGGAGGGAGGCTGAAATCAATGCAGAAGTGAAAAACAATACGGTTTAGAAAGTGGGAGGATGTTCCAGACACGGAGGATAACAAGGTTTATTTTTGGCATGGAAAGAGAAAATGATCAAAGAAACCTGGGAGAAGTTTGTTTGGCCAAGGAAAAGGCATAGACTGGGAGTAACAGCAGACACTGGGCTTGGCAAAGGGGTGGGTGTTGATACGGCGTGACTTGGAGGACAGTTGAAAGGCTCTGGTGTACTATTTCACAGGCTATTTCCACCATCGTAATCACCCCCAGAGTTGCTGTATTACTTTGAGGAGGCTCATTAAACTGAAATCTCGGTCTGGGAGGGGTAAACTGGAACCGCCCCCCCACTCCTGTAATAGCAGACTGTTTGCTCTCTCATATAATGTGAAAATGAGGCAACCTGTAGATGAAGTTAAAATTCACCTGTACAGGTTCTGAGCTCAGGCCTCTTCCAGAACAGGGAAGGCAGGCTCAGGGGACAGAAGTGAAGCCGGGGCCAGTGAAATGGACAACAAGGAAGCAGAAGAAGTCGCTTTGCCCCTACAGGAAAGAGTAGGTGCAGCATGCCAATACGAAGTTTGCTTTGCTTCATAATTCTGTGTTATATCAGCTCTTCCCAAACACGGTGGGTTGGACTGTGGCCCACCTCGAAAGACAGATCCACTCAGAACTTGTGACTCCAACCTTATTTGGACAAAGAGTCTTTGCAGATGTCATTAAGTTAGGGACATGGGGATACAGTCATCCTGGATTAGGGTGGGCCCTAAGTCTGATGATAGACATCCTAACAAGAAAAAGACAGGGGTCAATTTGAGACACAGAGACACACACAGGGCTGCGTGATGTAGAAGGCAGACGTGGGAGTGAGGTGTCTACTAGCCAAGGCATGGTGAGGATTGCCTGGAGCTTCTAGGAGCTAGGAAGTGGCAAGGAGTAAATTGCCCTTTGGGGTCTCCTGAAAGAACCAAGTGGCACCTTGATTTCAGACTTCCGGCTTCCAGAGCTGGGAGAGAATGAAGCTCTGCTGTTTAAGCTACCAAGTTTGTAGTAACTGGTTACAGAAGTGTTTGGAAGGCAACCCACCAAACAAGACATGAGAGATCATGGTTGTATCCCTGTCCTACTACCACCCCATCCTCAAAGTGTTTTCTTATGATTTCACTTTGATAAAATACATATAGTGCATATAAAATTTACTACGTCAACCAGTTTTCAATATGCAGGCATGTGCATTCACGATGTTGTGCAGCCATCACCTCTCTCCAGTTCCAGAACCTTACCATCTTCCCAGAAACTCTGTGTCCAGTACACACTAACTCCCCATCGCTCTCCCTCATCCCTGGAAACCGCAATAAGACTTCTATCACTGTGAATTTGACCACTCTGAGGGCCTCATATAAATAGAATCAACTAATTCTTCCCTTTTGGGTCTGGCTTCTTTCATTTAGCAAAACGTCCTCAGGGTCCTCCGTGTGGTGGCTTGTGTCAGTACTTCATTCCTTTAAATGGCTGAGTAATATTCCACCATGTGGCGGGACAAGTTGTGTTTATCCATCCTTCCACCAATGGACACTTGGGTCACTTCTATTTTTGGTTACTGTAAATAAAGCTGCGGTGAACAAGGGTATAGGCACACCTCCACATTCTGAAAATATTCTATGTCTCCTTGTCACATCTTTCGGCTCCATTTCTTTTTTCCTTCTAGCTGGACTGTTCCTAGACCTGCGTCCCTCTCACCTTTCTACAATCACCCTCTTTGTGTTTTCTCCTTCCATGAATGCCCTCTCCAGGATAGCTCTTGGCAGTGAGGACTGCAAGGCTTCTGCACCAATGCTAAGTGGGACTTGGGGGCAGAACCCAGTGGTCTAGCATGGGTTGGAGACAGTGAGGTGGGGCCAGGGGACTCTGCAGGTGCTGTGTTTGCACTCAAAGGTAATGTTTTTACTTAAATGGCAGATCAATAAAAACAACCGAGTCCTCAAAAAGGGGTCATTTTACACATTTTACAAAAGATTGAGTGTCTGTCAATCAGGGCTACCAAAGAATATTATCACTGCTTTTCTAATGGTGTCTATGGGAAATTTAAGCTCAGTGCTTTGTCTCCATCCTTGGTTTGTATCCTAAGTTAAAGATAATCATACAATTTATCACCCAATAAGTTCAGGTGACTGTGAGAGTAGAAGGAGAGAGATAAAGTTACCCCAAGGACAACTGGCTCAAACTGGGGGTTGTCAGGGCAAAGAGATGTGGGGTCACCTGCCAAGGCCATGTCCGCAACCCAAGCTCAGACCTTCTGATCACAGGACACACGCAGCATCTTACTAACTCCCACCTGGGAATTCACCACAAGTAGCTGTTACCTCCAAATGCGTATTTTGTGATGTAAAATTCCAAGCTACCATATAGCATGGAATATACAGTGTGCCCAAGCTAAACATGAAAAATGTGGAAATTATTCTACTTATTCATTCTTTGGTTATTTTTCCTGAAAATTACAGAGCTCACTAATGTGAACCAACATGTCTAAAAAATAAATTTTAAAAGATTGTTAACTATATCAGAATCAAAAATTGTTTTATTAGCCTATTGTGTATTTTGCTACTTTTGATACTTTTATTTTGGGAAAAGCTTGTTTTTGCTGGCCTGAAGGGCGACCTCATAGAAATAGCACAAGCGTTCTCTGCTAGGAATAGCAAGCACTTACCTCTTCTATTTATTTATACTGCTTTTTCCCCCTTCAACAATTGCTGTTCTCTATAATTTAAATGTCTGCAAAAATAGCAGTTATGTAAACATTAATGCATAAAAAACTATCATTTCAACATAGCCTGAAAATCCTGGAAGCTGAGCATTAAGGAATTATGAGGTTTTTCCCTCTAAGCAAGGGGAGGGGAACTCAGAAGCTTTTTATCCCGAAAACGTCCCTTTCAAAGCTTTTCAAGTTCAACTTGTTAAGCAGGTGTGAATTGCCATTAGTACTGATTCTAGAACATGCTCATTTTCCGTCTCTCTGATCAGATGTGCTTTCTTTACGTGTGGCAGACTTAACTATTCTAGTTCTTTATTTCCTGCTCTTCCCCAATGTACTCAACACATGCATCTGAGCAAGGCTGGCTTTGAGAAAAACAACTGGATTATCCCATTGGCTTCTATGAATTCATCAATCTATGTCCACAGTGAGTATAAATTCTTTTCTACCAAAGCTCAGGATTATGGTAACTTTACAAAAAGTATTGGTCTTACAGAAGATAAAGGTAAATGGACAAGTTGGGGTGAGGAAGTAGAGAAACTTAACAAAAGCCAAAGCACAGACAAGCTCTTCATCTGTGGGTTTCAGGACCCCTAGCCTGGGGGAGAGATGTTTGCCAAGTCTGCTGAAATTGAGAATCATCAACAGCCCACACTGTGGCCTTACACCAGAGCGTTTTTGTCTCTGATATCCTTGGGCTTAGTCAGAATCTACAAATTCCTCCAATGCAAGACTTCGGAAATTTTCAGTCTCTCATCTCTACTCGCGACCCCAGGATGCACTTGAGGAACTGTTCATGTTTTGTAGGATGAACCTACATGACTTAGCCCATGGTCCCTGGTGGCTCTAACAGGGATGGAAAAATATTCACTCCATCCACATTCATTGAGATCATGCCACATGTAAGATCCTGCACCCTAATTAATGTGCTGTCACATGGGGAGGAAGACTTGGCAACAGTGACCACAGACCCTAACAATGGAGAGAATAGTGAGACCACACACAGAATGTCAGATACCCACTAGGTGGGAACCCAATAGGTGGGAGCTGGTTTTGGCCAGGGAGGGTGGAGAGAGCTTTAGGGAACTCCCCTCTGACATGCATGACACATGAGCAGGAAGCAAGCTCCTGCCCCAACCAAATGAGCCATCACCTTGACTTTCAACTTCCTGGCCTCCAGAGCAAATACATCTCTGTTATTTCAATACCCATTTTATGGTGTTTTGTTCTGGCATCCCAAGCATGCTAAGATGGCGGGGTTATCTTGTTAAAACTGTTTTGTAATGGATGACAGTGAATTTGGGAAGCAAAGTTGTTTAGTAGCTGAAATGCTTCAATCACTGGGACAAAGGTCTTTCTGAAAGTCACAAGAGATGGCACTGTTTATCGGCTTGGAGAGTCATCCACAGGAAGAATGAACTTTCTAATGGGCAGCACCAACATGTTGAATCATCAAGTAGATGCCTGAGAGATATGGTTCAATAAATGAATGAAAATACATATAACTGACAGCATCTCACGTTCCTTGGAACACAGGTAGTTTTCAATAGACAGTAAAGGGGGAACGTTAGTAGGTATTGGATTAAACTACGTAAAATTGCCATCTTGGGAAGCAAAGCTGAGCTCACAAGAGCCGTCTCAATGGCTTAACCTAATACTACGTAGTGATGTTGCTGTAATTAGATTCTTAGCATAAGGGTTTTATATAATTTACCACATTTCATAGTGTTAGAAAAATAAGCTATTAGCTGAGCACAAATTAGTCCTTAGAGTAGCTTTTTAGAATTTAATTGTTTTTTAAGATTGTGATAAATCAGATCACTAGTAATAAAGCTGATAATTATGAAATTAACAGAATTTGATCTTTGGCTATATTTCAGGGAATAATTCCTCATAAAAGAAAATTAAATGTTACTTGAGTTAAAGTGTTTAATTTTCAAGGTTATTGCCTTGTAATTGATTTCTCTTTAAGAGGAAATTAAACAGAATTTATATTAAAAGTAAGCAATCATATTTTTATGTCAGTGGGAAAAATATTTGTTGTTTTAAATAACCACAAAATCATGAAGTTACATCCTTTGTGGAAGATGGGTCCCAAGTCAGGGTTTTAAACTCTATTTGCTGTCTCTCTTAATACAGGATATTTTGGGAATATATTGCAATTTTCACCACAAAAACATTATTTCTTTCCCTAACTGGAAATTCATAAAAAAAAAAAACCACTACTTTTTTTCAGTGTATTGGGAGAATAAGGCTCTGAGCCAATAGACTGTAACTCAGTCCTTAAGAAAATATTTTATACACACGTACATACCAGCATGTGCACGTACACACACACATGACACGTGCACATGGGCACACACAGAGGTGCACAAACTCTGGCGCATATGCACATAGCGGCAGCAAGCACTAGAACACTCTGGTAGCTATTTTTAAAAAAAGATTTATTTTATTTATTTGAAATAGAGTTTCAGAGAGAGAGACAGAGAGAGAGGTCTTCCATCTGCTGGTTCACTCCCCAGATGGCTGCACCAATCCGAAGCCAGGAGCCAGGAGCTTCTTCCGGGTCTCTCACATGGGTGCAGGGGCCCAAAGACTTGGGCCATCTTCTACTGCTTTCCCAGGCCATAGCAAAGAGCTGGATGGGAAGAGGAGCAGCCGGGACTTGAACCAGCACCCATATGAGATGCCTGTGCTTCAGGCCAGGACCTTAACCCTCTGTGCCACAGCGCTGGCCCCATCTGATAGCTCTTTTTTTTTTTTTTTATTTGACAGGTAGAGTTATAGACAGTGTGAGAGAGAAACAGACAGAAAGGTCTTCCTTCCGTTGGTTCACCCCGAAAATGGCCGCTATGGTCAGCACTGTGCCAATCCGAAGCCAGGAGCCAGGTGCTTCTCCTGGTCTCCAATGCTGGTGCAGGGGCCCAAGCACCTGGGCCATCCTCCACTGCCTTCCCAGGCCACAGCAGAGAGCTGGACTGGAAGAGCAGCAGTCAGGACTAGAACCTGGAGCCCATATGGGACGCCGGCATCGAAGGCGGAGGATTAACCAAATGAGCCATGGCGCCAGCCCCTGATAGCTATTTTTAAAAAGACTTATATTATTTATTGGAAAGCAGAGTGGCAGAGACAGAAAGAAAGAAAGGTAAAGAAGGAAAGGGGGTGGCGGGGGGAGAGCCAGCTTCCAACTGCTGGTTCACTTCCCAAATGCCTGCAACAGTCAGAACCAGACAAGACCAAAGTCAAGAATCAAATACTCCATCTAAGTCTCCTTGTTAGGGGCCCGAGCACTTGGGCCATTTTCAGCTGCCTTCCCAGCCTCATTAGCAGGGAGCTGGATCAGAAGCAGAGCAGCGGGGACATGAAGCAATGTTCCGTTATGGGATATTGGCATCATAAGTACCACAATACTGGCCCCAGCTAATTTTTTCCTTTTTTTTTCCTTTTTTGAATAGTGTAAAATATCCAGTCAACACAAATACTTGAGTTACCGAGGCTTCCTTGAGAATTTGATTTAATTTTTATTGTTTTAAGGGGGCCAGCGCTATGGTATAGTAGGCAAAACCTCTGCCCACGGTGCTGGCAAGGTGTATGGTACTGATTTGTGTCCCAGCTGCTCCTCTTCTGATCCAGCTCCCTGCGATGCATCTGGGAAAGCAGAGGAAGATGGCCCAAGTGCTTTGGCCTGCACCCATGTGGGAGGCCAGGAAGAAGCTCCTGGCTGCCGGCTTCAGATTGGCCTACGTGTAGCAATTGTGGCCATTTGGAGAGTGAACCAATAGGTGGAGGACCTTTCTCTCTGTCTGTAAATCTGCCTCTCAAAGAAATAAATACAATCTTTAAAAAATATTGTTTTAAAATAGGTGATAAGTGTAAATGATAAAACAGGACACAGAAGGCCCCAGAGGGTATACTGTAAACATCAAGTCTGAGAAGCTCCTGACACCTCCCAGCTCCTGCTCCAGCGTTAACTCCTGCTGAGCGCTTGGAGAGGCACCCACTCCATCCCACACCAGCTCAGCAGCCATCACAACACCGCACAGCAGGAATGCAATGCAACCCAAGTGTGCAAGTGCACATAGCTCGTAGCCACATTTTAAAAGTAGAAAGAAGTCAAATTAAATTTCATATTTCATTGGACCTGACAAAGGTGAGATGCTCATTTAACAGGTATATCCAAGTATTAATGAGACACTTTGCATTCTTTTTCCCAAATAAGACCTGGAAATCCCACATGTAGTAAACACTTGGAGCACATGTGGATTCAGACCAGCCACGTTCCAAAAGCGCTCACTACCACTGGCAGCACGGTGGAGTTCTGTGACGTATAAGCACCCTTTTTGTCAAAGAAAAAAAATTGCTTTTTAAAACAAAGCTCCCATGTAATAGACATTGTTCTTCCTCTTCTGTTAAGCACCATTGGAGTTGTGTACGTATGAGTACCTCCACTATAGAAAGTAGGAAGTGCAAAGGAAAACTTTACATCATCTATAGTCCTAAAAAGAACAAAAACCATGTTGCACCTCCCGGAATAAGTGGGAAGTACACATAAATTTTAATCATAAACTCATAGTTCCCCAGTAAGCTGTGCACCTTACATATATGTGGTATTTCAATGTCAACTGTTCATCAACAATGGATCAAAAAGAGTAATTAAAACCATGACTTCCCAAATAAATAAATAAATAAATAAAAAACCCTCACATGTCTAACAGGGCTCCTCCAAGTGTCATTCAATCACAAATTCTTATTGAGAGGGAAGGGCTTCAGTAACCAAGAATAAATGGGTCTTTTTTTTGAAATGTGAAACCTGTCTCACTCTATTTTCATCCCATCTACACAGAGAGCCAGCCGGGTTATTGTCAACAACTGCTTCTTGTTTGGGGTTTATTGTTTTATTTCAGCTGGGGTAGGAGATGTGTAGTACTCTTGATTGAACAAATAACATGCTTTGCCTTTGAAAATCGCGGTAAGCAGGCTGATTCTTTGCCTGGAGCCAACTTAGGCCTCCATACAGCTGTGTTTGGATATGTAGATATGGTACAGAAATTTGGAAAATTACCACGTAAAATTATTGTTTATCTTTTCTTCTCAGGGGAACAAAGTTTTGAATAAGCTTTTCATTGACGAATAAAAAAATCTCAGTGTCTAGTTAACTATGAAGTATGCATTATAAAATCATGCGATTTGGTGCCATGGAAAGCAACTGGGCACAGGTTCAGGAATGTTCCATGTCAGTCCTCACTCTAACCCAGGCAAACTTCGAGTGTGATCCAGAGGAGCCAACGTAACCCAGGGCCACAACTGTGCTGTGGGACAGGAGGTGGGACACAGGACGTACACACCCACAACCACCCCCGCATTCCTCTTGCCACCCATGAGGGCAATGTTCTTAAATCTTTGCTTTCAAAATAACTATGTCTAATCTGAGCTAAAAGAAAAATGTATTATTCACAAAAAAGTACCAGTGTACTTCCAAACGCTTGCAAAATTACCAAGTATTTTGATGCAAAAACGTGTGAAATCCTTGCACACAGAGGCTCATCAGAAAGTTCACAGGGAATATCTATTGCAAAGAAATGATGCCTTGGATTTCCAAACTTTGGGGCACCAGATAAAAACTTATCCTTAATAGCATTTTCTATGAACTTTCTAATGCTCATACTACTGGATACAAGTTTTCTAACAGCCCCACGTGGTTACTGCAGGGGTTGGCAAGACTGGCTCCCAGGGCCAGGGTTTCTACAGGGCTCCTTCGCTCCAAAGAGCTTCATTACTTGTCAATGATTGGGGAAAAAAATCAGAAGGAGCAGAATTCATGACGTGTGAAAACGACATGAAATTCAAATATCAGTGCCCATAAATAAAATTTCACAGGAACACAGTCTCACTGGCTTCTACACAGCAGTCAACGTAACGAGTTGTAACCCAGACCACAGGGCCCACAGAGTAGAAAATATTTACTATCTGACCCTTTAGCCAAAAGTTTGCTGCCTCTTGATTTATGACATTTGAAAACCAACATACAGAAAAAATAGGTAATGTTTATTAAGCTGCTTCAAATGTGCCAAGCTTGCACAAAGTGACACAGTTGATTTTTATTTTAATATGACCACTCATTGAAGTAGGTAGTAGTGTCAGCCCCAATTTTGCAAATGAGGAAATTCAGGCATGCCTGTGCCACGCTCCCTTAGGCCCTCTACATGACCGCAGAGAAGTGGTAGGACCAGGCTTTGAGTCCGGGTTCAGCTGGCACAGAGCCGGTCTTTAACCTCTGCCTGAGGCTGTCCACCTTGCTCTGCCTGCACCCAGGAGCATGGATGGTTTCAGCAGTGCCGAAAGGGGCAGTCTGCATCCGGGATTTTTATGCCAACAAAGTTGTGGATGCCTCTCACACTAAGTAAAAGAACATAAAATGACTGAATCCACTTAAATCTACCTACTCTATGGAGTGAGTAGCAATGTGAAAATTTAAAGTCATAGTCTCATGATAGCAAACAATGCATTACCATGTTGCAGAAGCAGAGTCATTTCCATAACACTCCCAACTGCCAACCCAGAGACCACTGGTTATTTCTGTGAGTTGAGAAAAAAACATAAAGACAACATACTAAGTGTTTCATGGAACGAATGTGAGAATATAGCCTCTCAAAATCTGGTGTAAAGTATTGTCTCATGAGAGATCATGTCGGGGCTAGCGCTGTGGCATAGTGGGCTACGCCTCCATCTGAGGCACTGGAATCCCTTATGGGCTTGGGTTCACGTCCCAGCTGCTCCTCTTTTAATCCAGCTCTCTGCTATGGTATGGAAGAGCAGTGGAAGATGGCCCAAGAGCTTGGGCCCCTGCACCTGTATGGGAGACACAAAAGAAGCTCCTGGTTCCTGGCTTCAGATTGGCCCAGCTCCGGCCATTGCAGCCATTTGGGGAGTGAACCAGCAGATGGAAGACCTCTCTCTCTGTCTGTCCCACTCCCTGTCTGTAACTGCCTCTCAAATAAATAAAATATTTTAAGAAAATGAAAAATCATAACAAGCTTGTCTCTTCAACATAATTATTTGACAAAATTAAGGACTCGTATTTGAGTCCTTTATTTCTTCTAGTTTTCAACTTTCTGCTCTGTGGAATCCTGAACTCTGGGAACCCCTGGTTTACATGCTCTTTTGACCCAGTGATTCAATTTCTAGGAAGTTGTCCTCTGGAAACCATGTGCGACATAAGACACAATTTATAAACAAAAATACACACTGCAGTATAATTTGCACAAAGCAAAGTTACAAAACAAAATCACTCAGGACTTGAATCACAGCATGGTCATATGAAAAAAAAAAAAAAAACAAATGGCCGTTGCAAAGCTCTTAAGCAATGCATCTAGTGGCACAGGAAATGCTCAAAATATAATGGTAAGGGAAAAACGCAGCAAAACTCGGTTAGAAAACAGGAGTGCAGCTGTATATAAACCAAATGCAAGACGTATCTTGTTAAATGTACAATTAAGCATTTGTATCATCATATTCTTCCACTGTACTCATTTCTCTCGGACTGGCCTTTTCCCTGGAGATCCACACTGGCACATGGAATCTGCTACCCTACTCTTCTCTTCTGCTCGCCCTTTTGTTGACCTCACTCCCGGATCCTAGGAGAGCATTACCCATTTGCTCTTTCCTGCAGAGTTCTGCTTAGGTTACCAGTGTAGCAAAGCTCGTGACCTGACCTGACCTGTTGCTGGTTTCATTGTGACCCCTCCCCAACTGCACACAGGCATCTACTGATGCTGCTGTCACCTCATCACAGTTCTCCCATGCTCTTCCAGAGAGACCATCTTCTATGTGTGTATCTTAATTGCCCAATTATCCTCTGCTGGGGACCTGGATAGACAATGTTAAGAAGGTTTCCTATGAGTGGCATTAGTCAGAAAAATCACTCAAACTCTTCATCTACCCAGATTAACACTTAATAGGTTCTGATTTATCTTGTTCACTCTTAACTGAAATGAGATCTCGGTGGACTCAGTATTTGTTGACAGGGGGAGGAGGGCCTTGTCCCTTGCTTCTTTGCTGCCCGTGTGGGGATGATCTACCTGTCTCAGAGCACAGTGCTAGCATTGATTGACTGTGAGTTCCCTGACAGGCATCCTAAATTAAGGGCACTCCTGTTGAACTGCAGTGGGGTCGCCCTCTGTAGTGTCATGGTTTCTGCCATCACATTCCAATAGGGACAGCAGATTCCATAGGCTTCAAAGTCACCAGGCCTCTTGGTGTCCTTCGTGAACCTCCCCACCCATGCCCACTGTTATGGGTGGAGTTGTGCCCCCAGAAACTCGTGTTGAGGTCAGAATGTAATTCAATTTGAAAATAGGGCTGCAGATGTCACTGGTGATGATGAGGTCAGAGCAGAGTATGGTGGATCCTAATCCACTGGGATTGGTGTCTCCATAAAAAGGGGACTCTTGGACACAGACACCCACACAGGAAGAAGGCCGTGTGAAGATGAAGGCGGAAATGGGCTGATAGCTCAGCAAGGCCAGAAGAGCCAAAGATCACCAGCATCCAGAAGCTGGGAGGAGATGAAACAGATTCTCCCTTCGCAGCCTCGCAAGAAACTAACCCCAAGCATGCTGACCTTGGACTTCTGGGTTCTTCTCGAAATGTAGAAGAATAAATGTGTGTTAATGATGCCACTGGTCTGTGACACTTCATTACAGCTGCCCTCACAACTGGCCCTGTGGGATGAGCAGGCCTTGTCACCTAAGGGCTCACCTTTGCCCAGATCCCACTAAGTCACCAACAGAACCAAGCAGTGTTAGAACTGTCCCGGCCGGCACCACGGCTCACTAGGCTAATCCTCTGCCTGCAGCACCAGCATTCCAGGTTCTAGTCCTGGTCGGGGCACCGGATTCTGTCCCGGTTGCCCCTCTTCCAGGCCAGCTCTCTGCTGTGGCCCCGGAGTGCAGTGGAGGATGGCCCACTTGGGCCCTGCACCCACATGGGAGACAAGGAGGAAGCACCTGGCTTCTGACTTCAGATTGGTGCAGATTGCCAGTCGCAGCGCACCGGCCGTGGTGGCCAATTGGGAGATGAACCAACAGAAGGAAGACCTTTGTCTCTCTCTCTCACTGTCTAACTCTGCCTGTCAAAAGGAAAAAAAAAAAAAAACAACTGTCCCCTTCCCCCTGGCTGTGCTGTTTCCCTACTTGGTGCATTGACCTTGCCCTTGAGGGGCTTCCTGGGACACAAGGCTTTCAGTGCAAAATCCAAGAACATCTTATGCAAATTAGGACAAGCCATTTGGCAACACTTTCCTGGCATTCCCACACCTCCTCATGCATATCTTTTTTAATGTGCTTCTTCATAAACTTCTACTGGGGTGACCTGGACTGATCTGAGCCCCACGAGGCCATAAGTTTCTTTATTCAGCACTTCCTATATAGTCGGGGCTTAGGGAATGTTTTTAAGTGAATGAGTGATAAGAAAACTATCAACACTCACTCAGGTCATCTTTGCATAAGTGCATCCGCCTGTTCATTTACTCCAAATTCATCCATTGACTGCTGTGTTCAGGTCAAAAGCTTTCATGACCTCCTTGACCAAAGGAACCATAGGCCTGAAAGTAACGTTGCTCTGGAAGTACTCTCTGATGGACCTACTTTGTTTAAATGCACATTGAGACTAAACCAGGATGGTTCAGCACACCCAGCAAAGGAGTTTCCCAAGAATAAAAACTGGAAATTCAAGTCCCCTGGAAAAATGGGCCTATCTGCAGTGACTTGGTTATTGCTTCCTTTATTAAGTGCATCTTCCTATCAGCAGCTGGGCTAAATTTTCCCTTTTAGGTGATAGCACAAAAGAAATTAATTTGGAGAATCCTTCCCCGAGAGATGACGGGGCTGCATTGTGGAATTCCTCTGTTAAGTCAGTAGTATCCGTCTAGTTCTCCAAGTTTGTTACAAACAAGGGAAAACCTCCAAAGAAGACTATCATGATGATCAATTCTTTAAAAAGTTTATTCTGATTTATATGTTACACATGTTTAATCTCTAAAAATAGGAAAATACAAATGATCAGAAACAAGGGTTACCAAAGGACCCATATGCCTATCACTCTTGCAACAGTTAAATGAACATCTTGGTGATATATAACCTCCCCAAAAGAGTTAGTCCTATCTATCTTTATTGTACTGTTTGAATAATTCATGTTTTGTTATAAATAATTCTTCAGAGAATTTATATTAACCAAATATGTTTGTATATCCTTATTTACTTCATTATAATAAATCCCTAAAAATGGGATTCTTGAGGTCAAATCATATTTTGAAATTCTTTAGGCTTAAGTGCTCCATACTTTCCCTAGTCTTTGAAGACAATAAAAATATTTACTAGCATCAGTCATGTTGTATGGACTTGTATGGCTATTTTGCATTCTTTTCTATTTTCACAATTCATTTGAAAAATAATTTCATTGAAGATCAAGAATATTTTACATGGCAAAATGTTTATTTTTAAAGGATTATGGCAATGGTGTGGTATCTCAAGTCAGATACAAGACTTCTTTCTCTCTTTACATTGTTTAGCAAAGAAAGAACTTGAAAACAAACTGGAGATAAGTTGAGCGAGTTAAAAGTACTAACAGTATTTTAGCTGTCTCACCAGAGAGACATTCCAAAATCTTGCAGCATAAGAAATACTTTGAAAGTCAGCCTTAAACTTAATCCCATAGGAGTGGGACTTGGCAAGCGAGTCAGCATCTTTCTGTAACCCTAAGAAGTTCACAGATTCCAGTAAGCTTCCATGCATTTTGCAATCCAGTCTCTGCCCCATGAGTCTTTCCTCCTTTTGAGTTTATGAAATTTTCTCATTTACCTAAAACATCATACAAATCCTCTAACTGCTGTCTGTCCCTCAATCACAAAAGTGTCACTTCGATTTATAGTCTCCAAAAGTCAATAAGGCCTCTTCTCCCCGAGTCAGAGCAGAAAGATCTGGAATCACTTTATGAAATGTACCTAATAATAATACGATAACAACATGCCACGTTATCATAGCTCAAACCAAGCTGAGACAGCCTGGTCAGTCCTTGGCTATCTTTGAAACAAAATCACATTCTTCAGGAAGTGGTGTTGGTAACTCAATAAGCAGCAGCTGTTCCTGGGTCTTTGGAAAAAAAAAAAGTTTCATGGTTTGACCAGCATTCAGTACCCAGCCTTGTGTTCCCTTACAACTGGGGGCCAACGTGAAAAACTCCACTTTTTATAATGACTGGACTACCTCTGGACAAATAAATACATGGGGAAAAATTGCTCTCAATCTCAGGATCCTATCTCGATTGAAATGTACTCTGTTCACATCCATTTCTCTGTAATGTTAATTTGCACTTATTACCCAGAAATTCCATACAGATCAAATGATTGCTCCATTCCTTCCAATCTTCATAATGAGTGTGCCATCCTTATACCATTTTAAAAGCTTTCTAAAGACCCTTTTAAAGTGAAAGGTGATATCACTGAATGTAATGTTTATTTACAAAGATAGAATGATCCCAGGCTTCCAGAATGCTCTGTGTAAATAACAACCCAGAATTGGGCACTGCATTTAATAGACATCTGAGCCCATCAATTTTACATGATCCTACCAAGGAGAGTGTAGAATGCTAATGATGCTAATGAGAATTTGATGTTGACAGAAGATTCATTTATAAATAAAAATGGCCAGGAAGATTATTAAATCAGATGATGTTTTGTCAATTCCCATTCCACATTAGGTCTCACTACCAAGATGACCAACTGCATTTCAATAACAATAATAAATTGCAATTATGATTCTATGTTGTACTTATGTAGCATTTTTCATCGACAGACTTAAAACGATGTGTATGAAATTATGTTCAGACTTCTAGACAGCCTGGGCTTGAAGTATTTACTTCAAGGAGTCGCCTACATCAGCACCACCCTTAGATTATGCTGAAGTGGCCATAGCCATATCTGCTCACCAGTGATATCTCCTGTTGCACACATGAAGATGACCTGGACAAGAGACTGTTGGAAAGGGCAGAGGTTGGCGGAATGGAGATCTGCTTCCAGTATGACTCTCTCCTATGCCTAATTTGTCCCAAGGCATCTATGAAGCGAAGAAGTGTAGGCTTGCACAATGTCATTGCTGAAATGTGTACACTTCAGTCCTTAATTAAGATCAACAGAGGTCTTTCTATGTTTTAAGGGAAAAGACAGAATAGTTAGCCCTGTTCTTAGTGATGGCTAGCTTTGGGGATAGAAATACAAATGGAATGACAATTCATAGACCTGTGTGCATTGGTCTGTATTTGGACAGTTATGATGGTCACAGACTCTAGAATGGTGTCACGGAGATTTCTAAATCATGTCATCCTGCTGTACAATGCAGATTCTGCTGACATCTGACCCAATTACTTAACATCTCCCCTGCATGGAGGCTTCAAATAGTGGATGAGAGGTGAAGAAATAAAATAATGAATGAGAGCTTCCCAGGTCAGATTTTGGTAATTTTTTTTTTCCCTTAAGGGAGACAGAGACACCTTGAAAAGACTGATTGGGCAGGAAGGAATACTCTGGGAAGAACGGAAGTGAAGATACACACGGGGAACGGTTGAAGAAAATGAAGAAAGAGAGCAGATGGACTGAAAGAAGAGCTGCTCACTGCTACAGGGGTCTGGAGGCCACCATGTAGAAAGAGGTGGAGCCTGGTTGGTGCCACCCTGGGGAGGCAGAGCTAGGGCCAGTGGGAGGACACTGGCTAGGGCACGTTTCTGAGTCTATGACAAAGCAAATGTCATGACCGCCCATCCGAGTTGCCTTGCCAGGAACAAGAGAGAAGGGACAAGTGCGATCACTATGTACCCATCAATTTCACAGGCATTTCCTAAGCCCCTGCTCCATATTGGACACTGCACAAGAGGTCAGAGACACAACAATGAGGCTAATAGTTTGATGGGAGAGGAAGGTAGGCATCCATGGAGAACTGCAATTCCAGAATATTCTGTGGGGGGCAGTGGGTAGATGGTGGGACTGACCGAGTGTAGAATGCAGAGGAGATTCCCTATGACAGAAATACTGGTGATAGGTTTAGTAGGCCAGGGAAAGGGCAGGGGCCACAGAGATCCAGGGAGGGTTGGAATCCAGAGAGAATTGCAAGGTTCCAGTGTGAGCAAATGTCAGAAACAGGAAGTGTGAAGCAAGCAGAGAGCACTTTGAGCTCAGGTTTAGGAACTCTGTCTTAGGCTCACCGAGAAGCCCTTAAAGGTATTATTCGTTTTGAGAGGTGGAGGCTGGCAGCTGCTCACATCTGTGCTTTGACAAAGTCACTTTGGCGGTAGAATGGAGGGTAGAGGGGGCGAGGTGGGTGGTCACAAAGCTTACCCCAGGAGCGGCAGGGGTCACAGAGTATACTCTTTGGGGGGGGTGTCATGGAGCGTGCTTCTGGGGAGGCAGTCGCAGAGTGAGCTCCTGGAGGTCACAAGGAGGCAGCCCTGATGCCCTTCAGCACTGGAACAAGCAAGCCAGTGTCTTGAGAAGTCTGTGCTGGGATTCCATGACCTTTGCTTTGTTCACTCACTGATTCAGTCAGCCTTCAATGTGTGAAATGATACTTTGAAAGCAGAAATTAGATTTTATGTTGTTATCATCAGAACCCTAACTTAGCACCCTAATATGACTGTTGTGGTTGCCAAAAATATTTCCTTTTGACTTCAGGAACATGATTCTGTGTTTTTGGTTGTGTAAGGGTGATATAATTGCTCCATGTAACCATGCATTCCATCAGTTATCAAGATAAACATAAGGCATTTATCAAGACAATGTTTATTTATACCAATTATTGTCTTAAATACTTGCATGGCAGCCACAATTCAGAAAATATAAAATAAATTAACCTGAAAAATTAAGTTGTTGGAAACCCTGGAAAATTTATGAGGAAATAAAATGTTCTCATTTCCACATTTGCATCATTTCTTGTGATAACATACACCTAGCACATTAATGAGCCTTTCACATAGGGAAACATTAAAAATAAATAAGGCTTCTAAATGTTTATGGAACCGAATTTGGAGAAGTAAAGAAGGCATGTCTATAATTCAAAGTGTTTTCTCAAAGTATCCAGAAAACAATGACAATGCTTCCCTAGGGCTGGTTGTTAAATCAATGTGAGTTAATTTTTATTCCCTTTTTTTTCTACAAAAGACATATATGCAAAGCTATCACTGGTTTTTTAAAGTTCTGTTTATAGTGGTTTATTTTGTGGTTTAACGTAGTGACTCACAACAAGCGAAGTAAGGGGGAATATTTATATCATACACGCTTATATAAACATGAACACATATATACACATAAGACTTTTTGGGAGGTATAAGGTGGGGAGAAAGGACATCAAGAATCCCACCTAGAATCAGAAGAACGAGATGTGAACTTTTAAAAGCTAGGGTAGAACAGAGCAATAAATGGCGCCTGGTTTTACATGAGTTCTCCATGGCTTGAGTCCAGTTTGACATCTGATATTTTGATAAGCAAAAACAAAAATAAACACATAAGCCAACAACAACACAAACACACACCACACACTGTCATGATTCTTCTGTCAGTTGTGCAATGAGGGTTCTAGCACCTAAGGAAAACAGACACATGAGTGTTTGGGCATGTCTCACCCTCCATCCACACTGTGGGAAGAGACAGAAAGAAAACCTGGCAGGGCCCCTGTCTGCAAGGGGAAGCTGAGCTCTTCCTTGGAGATCTCCAGATTGTGCACTCCAAGCATTCACTCACACATTCCTCACCCAATCAGCAAATATCTCTTAGCACCTCACTGTGCAGGCGCTGCTGCTGCCATGTCCCGCCATGGGGTAGGCATTGAAGAAGGCGAATGGCACCAAACCCACTGCATAGGCGGGGACAGAGGAGAATGAAAGGCGGAGGGGCTTTTCCCATGCAGAAGCAACAAAGTCAAAACTGAAGCCAGGTTCCCAGATTTCCCATCCAGATTTCATTTGCTTTGGCTTGGTTAAGAGCCATGATACTCAACCAGGCCCACTTGGGCCCCATGGGGCCAGGGAGTCTCACCCAGTGCACAGAGTTCCTCCACGACAAAGAATGGTCAGGGCCCAAGTGTCAGCATGCTGCTGTTCAGAGGGGCCTCTGAGAAACCTGCCTGGATGACCCAGAATTTATTTTTGCCTATCGAGATAATAGGAAAAGTTTTTAAAAAACAAAAGGTGAATCTCTTCTAAACAGAGAATGACAAGGCCACTTGATCCTCTCCTCCATGATTCTAAATCTCAGGTCTCTTTTTTACAGAGGAGAGGCTTAATTTGCAAGCAACATTTATTTTTAATTCTACCGCATGGGTATCTGTTGCAGCCACACGCAGTGGCACTGTCACCTGTCTGGGATGGCCTCCATGTATGTGATGACAGAAGGCACAGAACAGCTTCTCACAGTCCAGTTGGGTCCTCGCTCCATCTCTGGCTTCTCCAGTGAACTGCAGGCCTCATTTCCTGAAGTGTGTTCACACTGTGTTAGGAAGAACCTGTAGCTCCAGAACAGTGGATCTGGAGCAAAAATCAACATCCTTGGAGTCAATAACCTCTCTCTATCTCACTCCATGAGAAGTTTGTGTGTGCAGAGCAAGTGGGAGACTCTAGCCACGCCCAAGAAGATGTTCCCAGACTGGGGAAAATTCACTGTCTTTATAGCTCGTCTTTTGCTGCCAAATGTTTTCATCCCGACAGCCCTGGAGGTAAGCTGAGGCAAGACTTGACTGAACTGTACAAGAGGCACAGAGCTTAGACATGATGACAGAATGGCCTATGTCTGCAGATATCAGATTGTCAATGTCCAGTCACCTCATTACATCATAAGTATAAACTCTGCCAAAGGATGGTTTTAAATATCTTTTCTAGGGGGACAGCACCGTGGCTCACTTGGTTAATCTGCCATCTGTGGCGCCGGCATCCCAAATGGGTGCCGGGTTCTAGTCTCAGTTGCTCCTCTTCCAGTCCAGCTCTCTGCTGTGGCCCAGGAAGGCAGTGGAGGATGGCCCAAGTGCTTGGGCCTTGCACCCACATGGGAGACCAGGAGAAAGCACCTGGCTCCTGGCTTTAGATCGGTGTAGCTCCAGCCATAGTGGCCATTTAGGGGGTGAACCTAATGGAAAGAAGACCTTTCTTTCTCTCACTGTCTAACTCTGTCAAAAAAAAAATCTTTTCTACCCAATGTTGACGAGGTGTCATAGGGGTGCTTTTGCTATCAAACGTCCCTCATTTAAGTCCCTCCTCCACTGCATCATTTTAGGTTATCCTTTCATACAATTCCTGGCCAAGAACAATTGGCCTATCAATAATCACAATGGCAAGGAAGAACGTAAACAAGGACAACTGGATTGCTTTCAAGGCGTTCGGTCCAGTCTCCCTTAACAAAATGGAAAGTCTTAGTCATCTTGGGCCTCAAGAATTCATCTCAGTACTTCCGCCAACACTGGACTCTATGTTCTTCAGAATCTAATGGAGTCTGAGAAGTAGATTTACATGGGACAGACGATGAGTGCGTTTGCTTCCTAACCTCATTCTCCCCCAGGGACATGGACGTGTGCATCTTTCCTTCTGAAGGTTGGGGACTTGTGTGTGAGCACACACAGATTTCAAGTGTTTCAAATGACACTGCTCTGGGAAACTGACAGCGGTATGGAGAGCTGAGCCAGATGTTTGAGATGAGTACACATGATGGAACAACAGAGGGTGAAAGTGTAGCCAAGACGAATTGGTTTACACTAAAGTAGCTCGTATTTAGGTACCATCCGTTACTCCCACGGTGAGATTCAAAGAGAAACAACTGGAGCTTGGACCAAATCCTGAGAGCCCGGAAGGAGAGGTGGAGCTCTGGGCTCATGCCATCCAGGGAGGGAGCACTGGCATCTACCGGAAACAGCCAAAGGCCCCAGGAAGTTCAGGGCTGGCTCCAAGCCCTTTATAACTAAAGGTTTATCTAGACTTAGAAAGAAGATGATGTTATGGGATTTCAGAAATAACAGTGATATCGTATGGAATTTAATCCCCCAAGCATTCACTGTGTACTCACAAGTCTCTCTTGAGCACCAGCTAGTATTAGTTGAGTACCTACAAGCATTTATTGAGCACCCAGAACTTCCTGCAAACCATTCTACATATTGAGGACACAAATGTGAAAATGCTCCACCCTTGTGGCCTCTCCCAGGAGCCTACATTCCACTGGGGACCCCCAGGTGTCAATACTGCATTACATGGTGCTGCTGGGAGTCATAGCAAAGACTTAAGCAGAAAGACACAGCACAAACAAGGACCTCAAACTCAACCAAAAAGAAGTGAGGTCTGAGTTCTCTGGGGCAATGACAGGTGACATGTGTAGGTAGGTTGGGATGAGCAGAGATAAGATGGTATAAAGACCAGAGTCAATTTTTCAAGAATTAACAGAGGACCCTCCAGGAAGAACGTTGTGCAATGTATGGCATGAATGAACTCAGATGCTGCCTCCAAGGAAATTTTATTTCTAAAAGCATGTATGTTTTTTAACTCCTTGAGGTCAGCAGCATGTGGAATGTACACTAATTGCCCTTCTGCAGAATTTACTGCCTTTAATCCTCTACTCCTCCTGTGGATGAGGAGAAATCTCCTAAATGATAAAACAGTGACCCCAACAGATGTTTAGCTTAATGATATGATATCCAGAAGTACAAGAGGAAACATCATGAACACAGAAAGAGAAAAAGTGCAATCTCACCATTAAAAATTAAAAATAGACACTTAAAATGTAGTGACATTCTGTTTATTGTCTGATCACAAACCAGCATTTTACAAAGTGATACTGTCTAACCCTAGAAAGACTGGTTAACCTAAACACTAATATGTGGCAAATTGGACTCTGTGTTTCCACAGCTGAACTCCAAAGGAAAAGAAGTAACAAAACCTGTATGCCCAAAGATGTTCACTTGAGCGTTATTTACACTAAC
This sequence comes from Sylvilagus floridanus, assembly GCA_949820135.1. NCBI lineage: Eukaryota > Metazoa > Chordata > Mammalia > Lagomorpha > Leporidae > Sylvilagus > Sylvilagus floridanus. The sequence continues at coordinate 9,672,974 of OX463244.1, read as the reverse complement.
AAAAATATAGAAGCAAACTGAAATTCCAAAATTCATGGGAGAATTAAATCATGCTACATTTTTACATGGAGTAAAGCATCATAAGGAATACCAACACTTTCATAACAAGAAGTTACGAAACTTCTTGCCACATGGAAACATTTTCAACAAAATATCTCCTTAAAAGGGTGAGAAAATGGCACACAAACTAAGATTTCGACTGCAAAAAAAACTTCTTTATATATACAAAAGTCAGAAAAGAGCACACAAAAATATTAGCTAATATTCTATAAATGATTTTTGGTTATCTTGAGCTCTCAAACTTTCTCTTACTAATATTTCAACAGTGCTAATAAAATGGTAGACTTTTGATCATTTAAGAGTGCAGCTTTCTTAGCACCTCTTAAAAAGTATTGCGCATTTGCAAACCATCATTTTAAAGTTTAAAAAAGTGGGTAAGAACATAAAATTAAGAAAACAAAATTCATTCTGGGGGAGAAAGACCCATTGAAATTCTGCCCTGAGTGATCTGTGATCTGCCATTATAGTAGCTCACCTTATTTTTCAGTTTTAGCACAATGGAGAAATGTGGCCACCCAAACTATCCATGAAGTTTGCATCTGGAACTCAAAGCTCTTTGTTAGTGAAATAAAACCATCAAGAGGTGAAGTCGTGCTGAGGATTGATTCCATAGATTAGTACATTTCCACCAAATTGTTTGGCCTGTGAGGTGTCTAAGTAGATTAATTGAAGTAGAAATGCATTATTTATTATTTAACACTTAGTGAAAGCAGTCAGTAAGCCAGGTTTAATAATGATTTCTTTTAGACACTCCCCATGAATAAGAATCAGGTAGACATGATGCAATCATTATTTGAGAAGTTTATCTAGTTGCAAAATCCTAAGTTTTTGTAAAGAGGCAATTAGCATGATGATATTCCCTCTTGGACATTGGAGAAGGCTCATCCTTTTGTTCGACATGGAAGCTCTAAGAATTAGACTTGTTTGGACAAGGAGAGGAAGAGGATTCTATACTTTGCCAGTCAGGGCCATGCATCTGATTCCTGCAGATAAATCCAAGACACAAGTGGCAGGAACACACAAACTTATCTCAACACCCCTAGTGGTGACTACTAACTATTTTATTCATTCATTCATTCATTCATTCATTAACAAGACAGAGAGATCTCCCAACCACTGATTCACTCTTCAAATGTCCGCAACAGCCAGGGGTGGGTCAGGCTGAAGCCAAGGAGCTCAATCGAGGTCTTCCATGTGGGTGGAAGGACCTGACTCCCTGAGCCATCCCCTGCAGTCTCCCAAGGTGTGCATTAGGAGGAGGCTGGAATCAAAAGTGGAGGCAACACTAGAACTCAGCAGCCTGACGTGGGATGTGGGCATGGCAAGCCACATCTTAACCACTACACAAAACAGGTTTCTGTACAAATTGTTCTAGAATTAGCAGAAGACTTGCTTTCCTATTACGGGTGCTGGATTGCTGGAAACTAAAGTTTACAACATCTGACCCATCCCTAGCCATGTAAAGTAAAGCTAGTCTTCTTTCTGGTCAGTACCGTTGTTACCGTGGTGCCTCCTGACCCGACAGGGAGGCGGGCTCTACCTGTTGACTGAGTTATATCATCTTTCTGGAGTTACTTAGCTTCCTGTAGACCGACCTGAGAGTCTTCTTTTCTTAACAGATGCCATCTTTGACAGGAGAACCACAGACCTGTGGCTTCTTTCTGGCTTGGAGGGATTGAGTAGAGGATGCAAATGATTAGCCCTCCCCCTCGCTTTCACCTTCAAGGATGAACACATCATTTGCTGACATAGTAGGAAGTCTGAAGCTTCCAGTTACATGATGTGGGACAAAGTACTTAACCTTTCTGCTGTTTGCCCTCTTTATTACAAATGACATCTGTGACAGAGAAGTATTACTGGGATTAAAGGCAGAAGACAAGGCAAGCGCATTCTCTTCTGGCAGATATACAATTAGTGCCCAATATAAGTTGGGAACTAACTCTCTCTCTCTCTCTCTCTCTCTCCCTCTCTCCCTCTCTCCCTCTCTCCCTCTCTCCCTCTCTCCCTCTCTCCCTCTCTCCCTTCTCCCCTTCCCTCCCTTCTTCCTTCCCTCTTTCTCTCTCTCACTCTGCCTATCAAATCAATAAATCTTAAAAAAAAAAAAAAAGGAAAACTAGAGGCACAATGCACTACAGATTTCTAGGAGGCATTCAACCTACAAAACTGAAACTTCACCTATTGCGCAGTAACTCTGTGTTTCTGCCTCCCCGGAGTCCCTGGAACCACAACTAAACTCCCTGCTTCTGTACATTTGACTTTTTTTAAATGCCTCATGCAATACTCATCTGTCATTCCTGGTTTGTTTCACTTTAGCAAAATGCCCTCCAGGTTCATCCATGCTTCGGCATATTTCAGGATGTCCTTCTTCTTTCAGGCCAAATAATATTCCTGTACCATGTTTTCTTTATCCATTCACCCGTCAGTGGGTGTTTAGTCACTTCTGTGCTCATGTGACTGGTGCTGTAATGCATGTGGGAGTGCAAATGTCTCTTCTAGATTCTGATTTCAACTCTTTTGCATAAACCCAAAAGTGAGATTGCCAGATCATATGGTAGCTCTATTTTCATTTTTTTATTCCTTATAGACATTTCCAATGCTAGTTTCTAATTTCAAATTTCTTTACTCATAGCATAGATTTTAACAGCTACACTCTCCCAATGCCAACCAAATTTCTGTTATTTTTCTAACAGTTTCTAAGTGTTTTGTTGACAAATATACTTTTTCTTTGTTGATGGCTGGAGTTGAAATTACTATGTAACCACCAACAGTGGCAACCAGGGGAAGGACAGCTGACCTCCAAATGGTTAACCCCGAATTTGAGTGGGAGCAAAAAAGAAAGGATTGTTTCACAGAGCACAGTTTATAAACAATAGATTTCCAAACAAACCAGAACAACAAGAAAGTCAAGTTTGGAATTCCCATGATTTCAATGTTTATTTATTTTATGGTTTTGGTTGTATTATTATATAAATGACAAGTAGTCTATTTTTATTTTATGTACATAGATTCAATGTTTAACTGTTTTTCTTTTTTATTTATTTATTATTTAGTAAATATAAATTTCCAAAGTACAGTTTATGGATTACAATGGCTTCCCCCATAATTTCCCTCCCACTCACACCCCTCCCATCTCCTGCTCCCTCTCCCATTGCATTTACATCAAGATTCATTTTCAATTATCTTTATATACAGAAGATTGATTTAGTATATATATTAAGTAAAGATTTCATCAGTTTGCACCCACACAGAAACACAAAGTGTAAAATACTGTTTCAGTACTAGTTATAGCATTACTTCACATTGGACAACACATTAAGGACAGATCCCATATGAGAAGTAAGTACACAGTGACTCCTGTTGTTGACTTAACAGTTTGACACTCCTGTTTATGGTGTCAGTAATCTCCCTAGGCTCTAGTCATGAGTTGCCAAGGCTATGGAAGCCTTTTGAGTTTGCCGACTTTGATCTTATTCCAACAGGGTCATAGTGAAAGTGGAAGTTCTCTCCTCCCTTCAGGGAAAGGTACCTCCTTCTTTGAGGGCCCCGTTCTTTCCACTGGGATCTCACTCACAGAGATCTTTCATTTGTTTTTTTTTTTTTTTTTTTTTTTTTTTGCCAGAGTGTCTTGGCTTTCCATGCCTGAAATACTCTCATGGGCTCTTCAGCCATATCCAAATGCCTTAAGGGCTGATTCTGAGGCCAGAGTGCTGTTTAGGACATCTGCCATTCTATGAGTCTGCTGTGTATCCCGCTTCCCATGATGGATCATTCTCTCCCTTTTTGATTCTATCAGTTAATATTAGCAGACACTAGTCTTGTTTGTGTGATCCCTTTGACTCTTAGACCTATCAGTGTGATCAATTGTGAACTGAAATTGATCACTTGGACTAATGAGATGGCCTTGGTACATGCCACCTTGATGGGATTGTATTGCAATCCCCTGGCACAATTCTAACTCCATCATTTGGGGCAGTTCCGATTGAGCATGTCCCAAATTGTACATCTCCCTCACTTATTCCCACTCTTATATTTCACAGGGATCACTTTTCGGTTAAAATTTAAACACCTAAGAATAATTGTGTGTTAATTACAGAGTTCAACCAATAGTACTAGAACAAAGCAATGTTTAACTTTTATCAAAATTCATATTTGTTCTTTAATAGAGTCATAAGATTTAGCGCAGTGTAATAAATACAAGGGCATTTCAAAGATTTCTGAGAAAAAAACAAAATTAAAATTAAGCTAATTTTGGTGCAAAAACAAATTGTGAAATCCATGCATAGTTTTTTCATAAAGCACATTATCCAGGAACTTTTTGAATATCTCTCCTATACATCTCTAATAGGCACATTGAAGCTGAATGTTTGCAGGAATATTTGCTTATGATTACACTCAGTGGCTTAAACTATTCAACTTCCAAAGACAAGAGATTTAAAATGTAACTCTATCATGCCATATAAGCCTTCATGTGAAATTCACTCATTAATCATTCAAAAGCCTTTCTGTGACATGACTTAATAATTTGTTCTTAAGGCGTTCCTGTGTACAATACATTTTATATTGCTACTTCTTGGCGGCTTCAAATTGGACTCAACAGCTATCAGCATTTCAGTTGCTCCTTCTTACCTATGGAGGAAATTCCAAGACTCCCAGGGAGGCCCAAAGCTATGATTTGTACCAAGCCCTGTATGTATTTACTACATTTTTTCCTATAATGTAATCTATGATAAAGCTTCACTTATAAGTGAGGTATAGTATGGGATTAAGAGCAGTAACTAATAGTAAAATAGAACAATTCTAACAATATATTGCAGCAAAAGTTATGTGATTCTGGTCTCCTTCTCTAGCATCGAGACTAATATGAATATTTTTGTTCAGAAACAGAAAGCAAAACCTTGGGTAAGAGCAGACTACTGTGTATTTGCAATTGGGAAGGGGTCCACCCTGACTTAACATTCAGTGCAAACAGATGCAGACCACTTCCTACAGAGCAATGGCAAGAGAATGGGCCTGGGAAAGCAGCCCCACCGCCCAGTTCCAGCTCTGCTCCCTCTCCCCAGCCCACTGTGTCATCTCTGCTGGCGGAACACCACGCATTCCTCCCTAGAGCTGCAGTGCCCAGCCGAAAGGATCTCTGTGCGTCCTCCTGGCAGCAACATTCCGCTATTTCAAGTCTTTCTCACTTCCTTGGACTTTCCTATGTAAGGAGGCTTGCAATTCTTACACTTCTGGTGACTGATGCCAATAAAAAAAATCTATAATCTTTGACAATGATTTTTTTTGTTTTTATCATGCATAAAACCACTTAGGTTCAGAAAGGAAGCATTTGTAAGTCATTTAGTGGTGGGTCGGTGAAAATATTTGAATAGGACTCAATGTGAAACACAGGGTTTGTCACATAAATTAATTTAAAGAGAATCTGGATGCTCAGGGACTCCTATCCCTAATCAGTGGATTTTCTTCTATTGCCAAACACAGTCAATAGCAAAAGGTGATCAGCTTATAGAACTTTTATTAAACACTTTTCTCACAGGCTGTTGCAACTCATGCACTCAAAACTCTAAATGCTATGTTCTCACTCATGTCCTCTGGGTATGCATTGGAAGGTCTCTGAGTGTCAGGTGGCAATTACAGCTTTTGGAAGATCTTTTCCTGGAAGTAAATGATGGCAGGGCAGTGGAATGATGAGGAAGACAAGGGAAAAACAGCAGCCACAAAAACAAAAGTTCAGAATGTTTACTGTGCTTTTGTTAAACTTAAGGAAGTCTTGCAACTCTTCCAAAAGACCAGATTTGCTGAAAGTAGTAAGTATCTTAAATGGTCTGCTTTCTATGCTTAAAGAATAAAGGAATGGGCTGGTGCCACGGCTCAACAGGCTAATCCTCCACCTATGGTGCCAGCACACTGGGTTCTAGTCCCGGTCGGGGCACTGGATTCTGTCCCGGTTGCCCCTCTTCCAGGCCAGCTCTCTGCTATGGCCTGGGAGTGCAGTGGAGGATGGCCCAAGTCCTTGGGCCCTGCACCTGCATGGGAGACCAGGAGAAGCACCTGGCTCCTGGCTTTGGATCAGCGCGATGCACCGACTGCAGCACGCCGGCCACAGGGGCCATTGGAGGGTGAACCAACGGTAAAGGAAGACCTTTCTCTCTGTCTCTCTCTCTCTCTCTCTTGTCCACTCTGTCAAAAAAAAAAAAAAGAATAAAGGAATGAAAATGTATCTAATTCTCCAGCAGTAGGAACCAAGGCATGAACAAACCTTCTTGGAATTTCTGGGGTTGAAGGTGGTATATTAATAGTCAGCTCCATTAAGGTGACATTATGGGACCAACTTGTCTAAGCACAAATATATTATAGGTCAGAGACTTGATTCCTAAGGACCCCTAGACGTTGCACTCAAAAGAGTGTTGTGGTTTTTTTTGTTGTTGTTGTTGTTTTCCAATGACCATGTTGTAGCCAATGTTTTATTTTACTGTCTTCCCTGGAGGGGGTGAGGGATGAGAGGGAAAGCAAGAGAAAGCCCACTGATGAGAAGGGATGACAATGAGGTAATTCCACCAAGTGGTGGAGAAGTCCTTCTGCAACAGAGGAAGAGAGCCTCAGAGTATCGTCCGTGCCCTTGTTTATTCCCTGTTACTAAGGCCCCAAGCATAGACTAGAGCCATGTAATAAACCAGAATCTTACACAAACACTTTCCATATTTCTGGGAGAGGAATCATCAGGTGACTTCTCCTTTAGAACAGGGTTAACTCTTTGGCCTAGGCCCTGGTCATTTTCAGTAGTCCTCACCAAGGGGCATAGAAAACCTGCTGAATTTTCATTTCACTTTAATCTTTGGATGGAAAGCTGTTCCCCTGTGAAAAGCCAATGAGTAACCACTTTGCACCCAAGCCAGGTCTACCACCACACATCTACTTTGTGATTCCATTCTCAGATACAAAGCATCTGGTATCAGGATCAGTTCTTACAGTAAGTCTGGTGTCATCAAGACTAGATTGGCACTCACAGGGTAGAATCCATTGATTAAAAGAGAGTTTTTTTTAAACAATAAACCATGTTTTCAGTAACAAAAAGAGGAGAAAGGATTGGGTGGATGTTTGTTTCTATAAAGTTTATCACAGGCTAACATGGTTTTTTAATTTGCCAACCTTTCACAAAATAATACACCATTTAAGATCACAATGGAATTATAAGCATTGTTGAAGGACTTGAAAGACAAGAAAAGAACTAGCTAAAAGACAAGAAGCAATGCAATTCTTGAAAATGCAAATGCAAAAAACGCATTATTATTGAAAGTGCAAAAAAAAGTAAGTGTAACCTACAACAACTTTTATGCAGCTAGAAAATTCTTTTCAATTCACTTAGAACAAGGATGGGGAGCATAAAGTCCTGAGAAGTCATTTGGTCTGGCTCTGCCAAGGCAAAGGCAGGTAGGACACAAAGTTCAAGAAATCTGTAGCAGGTGAACTTTTAAGTTGATGACTTTGTATGACCTGTATGACCTGTAAATATAAATTTCCCCACCCCGGTAAGAGATATCTCTATTGATGAAACACCTATTTATGTGTTAAAACTTCTTTGTGCATTCTGTCTATGTAATTTTATGTAAACCTCAAATTCTCTGGGGTAAGTACTGTTATCAAGGTATCAGATTAAACCAAAAACAAAAACAAAAGAAGTTCAGGATACTCAGGTAAACTTGAATTTCAGATAAACAATGAATTTTTTAAATAAGGGCCATCATTGTGGCATAGCAGGTAAAGCTACAACCTGCAAGTCTGGCATCCCGTATGGGCGCTGGGTTGTGTCCCGGCTGCTCAACCTCTGAGCCAGCTCCTGCTAATGGTTTGGGAAAAGCAGTGGAACATGTTCCATGTGCTTGGGCTCCTGCTACCCACGTGGAAGATCTGCAAGAAGCTCCTGGCTTTGGCCTGGTCCAGCCCTGGTCATTGCGGTCATCTGCTGAGTGACCCAGCAGGTGAACATCTCTCTCTCTCTCCCTCTGCAACTCTGACTTTCAAATAAATAAATGAACTTTTAAACAATATAAGTAAAAGTAGGTCCTACAAAATATTTGAGACACAGCTACATAAAAATATATCTGAAATATGTACTGTGCATCCTGTATGTTACTAGGTAGTACTACTATACACCAGTTAAATGAGTCATTTCCAGGCTGCAGTCTTGGTCAAGTTCTTCTGAGGAATTCTTTGGTTACACCCAACGACTAGGATACTCAGATGAAGGCACACTTCACAAAATCGTCAAGCCATCTTTAAGCTGTCCTGTAGGTTCAGAAATCCTTTCCATTGCTTGTCCTCCTATTACGAGTTAAATAGGGCTTATCACCCCAAAACTCGTGCAGATTTTAAGGTCTGATATCTTGATGTTAACGGCTGATGGATTAAGAGCAGGGACTTATTCTAATGACAGCATCTGCAAGGTGGGGTCGGTGGGAGGTTTGCGGGGAACGTCACAGTGGGGGACATGCCATTTGTAGGGTGGTCCTAACGAGAGGTTTCATTTCTTGAACTCAGGTTCTGCTACTGTTCTCTCTGCTTCCAGCTCCCCTTGTGATCCCTGCTCCACAACTGTCCCAATCAGCCTCCACCAGACGCCTGATGTGGACTGCCCGATCCTGAACTATAACCTGTGCACTGCATGCTGAAGTAAACCTTTTCTTCCCTGAGTAGCTCCTCTAGGGTATTTTAGTTGAAGTAATTAAAAGTGGACTAACACGCTTCCCAACTCCCAAAGTTATGCTGAACTGAGGGCTTGGGGAAGGCCTATTCTGTTTGTCGAAGACCTGTGCTAAGCTGCCTCATATTGTCTTCCAATGAGTATAATGAGTTAATCTGGTTATAATACGTCTAAAGCCAGGCTACTCTAACAAGCTTCTGGACTAAAATTAACCTGTGAGCATAAAAACTGAGGCCTGGTATAAAAGATTGATGCCTGGGGCCAGCATTGTGGCATAGCCTCTGTCCATGATGCCAGCATCCCATATGGGAGCCAGTTCAAGACTCGGCTGGTCTACTTCCAATCCAGCTCTCTATTAACGCAGCTGGGAAAAAAGCAGAAGATGGACCAAGTGCTTAGGCCCCTGTACCCCTGTGGGAGACCAGGAAGAAGCTCCTGTCTCCTGGCTCCAGCCTGGCCCAGCCCCGGCTATTGCAGCCATTTGGAAAGTGAATTAGTGGATAGAAGGTATCTCTCTTTCTTTCCCTCTCTCTCCTTTTCTCTCTGTAACTCTACCTTTAAAGTAAATAAAAAATAAATCTTTAAGACTAAAAATAGACACAAATAAAAGGTTAATGCCGGGGAAAACCTTGGGTAATCAACCTTAAACCCCAGTCTCCAAGTCAACTCTCTCTCTCAGGCCTCTGAGGATTTAAAAAAAAAAAAAAATACATAACTGATATTTATATTGTATTACTGCTTTGTATCTTTTATTTATTTATTTTGATCCTATAAAAACCTATGAAGTAAATCCTATTTTTGTTCCACTGCTACGGGGGAGTAAGCAGGAATAGAGGGGTTAAGTAACATTGCAAGATCATGCAACCAGCAAACAGCAAAGCCAAGACTCAGACGCGGGGAGGCAGGCTCCCAAAAACCACGCTCAGAACCACTACACAGGGCCGCCTCAAATTCTGTCTGTTGTAGGCGTCTGGAAGCAAATCAGAGGTCCCTGCCTTGTGAGAAAGCATGTGATCCACTTATTGTCTCCAAAAGCTATTTTAGAAATGTCATCTCATCTGGGTCTTGGAGCAACCGAATGAGGTAGAAAGGGCAGGTATTAGGTAGCACCATGGCCAAGGAAGGGTTAAGGGTGGCAGGTGATACCCCACTGGTGCAACTCTTGCAGGTCTCTTAAAATGCCATCTTCTGATCGAAGTCACAGTCCTCTTCCCTCCCACCAAGGCTCCACGTGGACGTTAACAGCGGGACTCGGAAAAGGCAAGGAAGCCTTGCCTGGCTCTCCTTTAAACTCTGCCTTTTTCGTCAAGTCTGGAGCTGCAGGGAGACGGAGGCAGGGCTCTGCTGGTGGGAACCATCGCTCTGAACGCGCTCGGTGCTTGGAAGCTCTGCCACGTGGGAAGCTTGGGTGTCATTCCAGAGGAAATCTCTACTCTGAAAACTGGGATACTGGGTGCGATCATAAACACAGAACTAAGCCCACACTCCTTCCAGTTAGAGAGCTTGGGCTATCAAAAAAATCTAATCTATTCTTAAAGTGCTTATCCGTGAAAAGGGTGATTATAGTTGAATGCACCAAACTCTAGAATCCTGGACACCTCATTTCCTGAAAGTTAGTTTTCTAAGCACCAAATTTTATTGCTGGAAAATCACTGTGGCCTGGTATTAAGTACCAAGAAGATGATGTGTTTAGATCTAAAACAGAAATTAGAGAGCTTTTAAGTAGCGAAAGACGTGGGTATTTACAATGTATATTTTAGAGGAAAAGCTGTAATGAGGGCCTTTTCCCAGGGAAAGTAGAAGGGCTGCTCAAACAGCTACTTCTGCGGAACTCGGAGTGAGCCGCTGCCTGCAGAGCGCTCCCGAAAGAGGACGTGGGCAGGCAGGCCCAGCCACCTCGGCCATCTGTGGAGGTGTCGGAGCAGGCAACGGGCCTGCTAACAAGACCTCAGAAACGTCTGATCATCTCTTCTAATTGCTCTAAATAATTGGAGGCCTGCATGGCCTGGCCTCTCCTTCCCAGAGACGGTCAATTCAAATATGCAAATACAAAGTTATTTGAATACCGCCCTAATTGGAGCCCGAGCTGCCCATTATTTGCAGCAGAACAAAACAATATGACTTAAAAAAAAAAAAACCCTGACTATCAAATCCTACATTTTAGGCTCCACTGCACTCCCCAAATTACCACGGGCCGTCTGACAGGGACCACTGTTCATGAGAGTTGATGACCCCTAATTAAGACACAAGGAACTTCTCGTTATGTTAATATTTGAAATTGAAATTGGTTTGACCTATGCAATTCCATACAATGCCACCAAATGAAACAACTGCAAATCCAGGCACCTCCTCGTTGACAGAACGTCCAGGGGCCCACTAGATCCCACCCCCAGCCCCCAGGCCTGCCTTGCTTGCATGACAGAATGGCAACTCTGAGACAGCACCCCAGTGACAAGGAACTGGCTTGCCTGCCGTGGCTTGTCAAGAAAGGAGGCACTGCTCTTGTTTTGTCTGCTGGGGCTCTCGTCTGCGAGGCACAGTCTTGTATGGGCTCACATAGCTGCAGTGCCTTGTTCAGTCTCTGTCCACGTATCCTCCGCACACACTTTCCCCTCTTTTGACCTAAGTCGCATCTGTCCTCTCTCTCATCCTAGTCTGTCCTCTCTCCCATCCTAGTCTCCACCTTTCTCCAAGAGCCAAGATGTTTTCCCCTTCACTGACCTCCTTGGGCTTTTCAGATCATGTTTAGCCTGTTCCTGCTCCTACCTGCAACACGCCATGCCCCATTTTACCAGAACTTTCTGGACTATGCCCAAAACTCTGCCTTCCTGTACTATTTTTATTGATTCCATCTCTTGTTCCTATAACCTGTTTCCCTCTTCCTCAGAAGCAAAAGTAAAACCCTACTCAACTGTAATCTGGCTTACTACTGCTTTTCCTCCCTGATACACTTCTGGAAAGAGCAGTTGACACCCTGTTATCACTTCCTCATCACCCAATAGTTCCCTGGCCTTTTGCAATCTGTTCTTTGTCCCTGTGCCAGAGATAAGCTTACTGTAGAAACTGATAGGGGCTCCTGCTCTGGGATAAGATACCAAGAGTCAAACGCCGGTTCTCCTGAAGGCTGATGCTGTTGTGTCTCTAATGCCTACACATAATGTCTTTTTGCTCATCTTAAAATAGGGTGATGACACATACCAGTGTCTTGTAGTTATTTTAATCATTAAGTTGCCAAAGTGCTTAACACCATCCTGGTTGCAGTCCGAGTGGTCAGCAGTGCTGGAGGTTGTGTGTGGGTGTTCTGTTGTTGTTATGATGAGGAGCCAATCCAGTCATCTCTGTTTTCATCTTCTTTGACTTCTCTGCTCCATAAATCATTTTTTTAAGTTTTTTTTTTTTATTTGAGAGGTAGAGTTACAGACAGTGAGAGGGAGAGACAGAGAGAAAAAGGTCTTCCTTCTGTTGGTTCACTGCCCAAATGGCTGCAACAGCCGCAGTTGTGCCGATCCGAAGCCAGGAGCCAGGAGCTTCTTCCAGGTCTCCCACATGGGTGCAGGGGCCCAAAGACTTGGGCCATCTTCTACAGCTTTCCCAGGCCACAGCAGAGAGCTGGACTGGAAGAGGAGCAGCCAGGATTAGAACCGGCACCCATATGGGATGTTGGTGCCACAGGCGGAGGATTAAGCTACTGCACCATGGTGCCATCCCTTTCATAAATCATTTAAATACACTCTTTGCCTCTCCTCCATGGAAAATACTCATCTCATCCTGCTCTTACTGCTGATGATTTCCCCTTTCTTCCGTGGCTGTAGCAGTCTCTGCCTTGAGGATGTAGACCGCGTGCAAGAGGAAAGTGGAAGATCCTACGCTAGCTTCCCTTGTGAAGTCAAGACTGGGCCTCCCTGGGCCAGCGCTGCGGCTCCTCTGGCTAATCCTTCGCCTGCGGCGCTGGCACACTGGGTTCTAGTCCCGGTCTGGGTGCCAGATTCTGTCCCAGTCGCTCCTCTTCCTGTCCAGCTCTCTGCTGCGGCCCAGGAAGGCAGTGGAGGATGGCCCAAGTGCTTGGGCCCTGCACCTGCATGGGAGACCTGGAGAAGCACCTGGTTCCTGGCTTCAGATCAGCACGGTGTGCCGGCTGCAGCAGACATTTGGGGGGTGAACCAACGGCAAAGGAAGACCTTTCTCTCTGTCTCTCTCTCTCACTGTCCACTCTGCCTGTCCAAAAAAAAAAAAAAAAAAAAAAAGACTAGGACTCCCATCATCCCTATCTTAGCCATGGGTCACTCCCAAGCGGCCAGGCTCAGCCCATCCCAGAAATGAGCTGAGGAACAGATTCTGACACACTGGCATGATAAATCTAACAAAATAAAACCCAATCTCTTTCCCCTCGCTCCCCCCTGAAACCTATTCCACTCCTTTAGTTCTGGGAAAGCCATTACAATCCTCAGGCCCTCAGGCTATGAAACCCAGGACCCAGAGCCATCTCCACCTCTTCTTTCTCATCTTCCCCACCCAACCCTGTACTCCTAAAGGTAATTTCATCTCTTACAGAGGCACAAAGAGTTGCTACCCTGAATCCAACAAGATTGCTGGAATAAGAAAAAAAGAAAATCTTGAAAGAAAATATTATTTTAGAAGTCGCAATGACTGCAAACGAATTAAGGAAAGTGAAGTTCCACTTAACACCTACCATGTTCCAAAGACTGTATGAGGTGGATTTTTTTCCTGATATAACAAAGGAAAAGTCAGTAGTTTAAGAAGGAAGGAAATCTTACATTCCCCGTTTGTCATCAGAACTTCATTTTTGTAAGATTTCCTTCCATCTAAAAAATAATGACTTTTCCTCGTCAACTATCCTTGATGAGAAAAATCAAGAAGAAACATCCACAGGGATAGTATAAAGGTCAGCCAGTGAGCTTCAGACAGAAAGCAAGGGAATCATAATCAGGGACACCATGTTTATAATGTGATTATGGGCCGGCGCCATGGCTCAACAGGCTAATCCTCCGCCTTGCGGCGCCGGCACACCGGGTTCTAGTCCCAGTTGGGGCTCCGGATTCTGTCCCGGTTGCCCCTCTTCCAGGCCAGCTCTCTGCTGTGGCCCGGGAGTGCAGTGGAGGATGGCCCAAGTGCTTGGGCCCTGCACCCCATGGGAGACCAGGAAAAGCACCTGGCACCTGGCTCCCATCGGATGAGCGCGGCGGCCATTGGAGGGTGAACCAACGGCAAAGGAAGACCTTTCTCTCTGTCTCTCTCTCACTGTCCACTCTGCCTGTCAAAAAAAAAAAAAATGCGATTATGGGAAATTCTGAAATCCAGAAACCCAAGTCCTTTAACAGTTCCCAAGGTCAAAAGAAGGGGTAGACTTCAGAGGGCACTGTGCTGAGAAGGAGGTCACATATGTCACAGATGATGAGGAATCTGAACTACCTAAGTTCCTATTTGGCATACATGCCTTCCAGAGAATTCTCAAATGCCTGCAATGGTCCAGAACGGACCATCTGAAGCCAGGAGCTGGTACCACAACCAAGGTTCCCTGCCACAGTGCAGGAACCCAATGCTCTGAGCTCCACTCTGTCTCCCAGGGTCTGCATTAGCAGGCAGTTGAGTCAGAAGCCCAGCCTGGAGTTGAATACAGGTTCTCCAACACGCAACACAGGCTTCTTAACTGGCACTGTAACCACTAGATCAAACACCAACCCTGGGAACTTTCCGATATTTTGAAATGTAAAATCATTCTATCATTTGGGCAAGATTACAAGAATATTATATTCACCATTCAATTTTATCAGATTATTTCATTCTATCCTGTTTGCTTCACATCTCTTTTTAAAAATGCTCACAGACCAAGCAAACATGCCTTCTCTCCCCACCCCCAATATTCACCCTTGTGAGATGCTGCTTAACTTCCCTCGTTCCCTGTTCCGGGTTGAATTCTGTCCCTCCCCCACCCCCAGACGCACCCCATATTTCAGATTGCAGCCTTACAGATACAGTGAGTTCAGTGATAATGAAGTCATACTGGAGCAGGGACTGCTGCCCTCAGAACTATACGGCAATGCATTTCACTTGTCTACATCTACGTCAGCACACTGTTAAGGCAAGCCTTGAAAACTAATCACTGCCCCAAAATGCTCACTGTCATGGTTTACTTGTACAGATAAATAATGATTATATATATGTATATATATATATATATATATATATATATATATATACACAGTTGAGAGTATGGATTTCTAGTTTATAAATTGTATAAATGTTGTAAGTATTCACTGTGCTTTCTCTGCTATTGAGATTTATCAATCTTAATACAGGTATCCTAGTTCATAGTTTCTCATTCAGTGTGTTATAAGCGGGCTACGAAAATGCCAAAAATTAGATTCTCTAGACAGGGAAAGGCCTGAGAGAGTGAAGGCCCCAGGAAGGCTTCCAGGCACAGGCTTTTACAAATACTGCAGTGCTCCATGAAATTATGAAAAAATGCTGTGCTCAGTCATTTAACTCCCTTACTGCATTTTATTATAAGAATAAATGATGATTTGTCAGTGGCATAAATATGGGTCCGTTTCTGGACTCTCCATTTCGCTCTGTGAAATTATTTGTCCACCTTATCCCCAAGCCTCTCTTATTTGATTACCACTTTAGAGACAGGCTCAAAAGTAGGGAAGATGAAGCTGCTTCAAAAAGTTTATGAAAATGGAATTAAAAAGAATTTTTATTTTCGTTCCAAAATATTTTGGAAATACCAAACTGGTTTCATAAGGTGAATTTTCCATGAATTTTTGTACATCGATCTCTTGTTTCTTTCTTGCTGGCTGAGTTTTATAGATCCTTTCAATTTCCATATAACTATTCTAATATTCTTGAAAAATTCTATAAAAATGCCTGTGAGATTTTTACTTGGGATTGTACCAAATTGATAGACCTCTTTGTAGGGAACAGACCCTTCGTAATATTGACTTCAAAGTCTATGAAGATAATATAACTCTTCGTTTGACTTAGATGTTCTTTAATCTCCGTAAGCAGTGTTTTGGATATTCAGTATAGAGGTCATTCATGTGGTTTTTAAGTCAATGTACATTTTAAAGGTACAGATATTATATACCGTGTGTCCCATAACCTTGCTAAGTGAACTTTCTGATTCTGGTAGTCAATGTTTCGTTAGGTTTTTCTAACACACATTCTTGGGAATACAGAGGTCTAATCTCTCCCCATCTAGCTTTAAGGACACAGGCTAGACCCTCCAGTACCCTGCTGGTGGTGAGAATGGGCCTCATTCCCTGTTCTTAGTCTCAAGGTAAAAACACTCATTCTGCCCCTACTCAGTCCTCCATGGGTTCAAGATTTTTGTAGACACCCTTTATCATTCTGAGAAAACTTGCCTCTACTTCCAGCTGTCAAATGGTTATTCCTTATGTACTGAGATGAAAACACCATCATTGTCCATAATTCTCTGACTTACATTGATTGGTTTTTGAATTTCAGCCAACCTTGCATTCTTGGGAAAAAATACAAAAGGATATGGCACATGACCCTTCCTGGACATTATGGATTCGGTTCATTAATGTCTTTTAAAACTACATTCAAGAGGGTTTTCTTGAATTCTCCATGTCAGATTTTTGAGCTGACCTCTTGGGAAGTAATATCTTCCCATTTAGTCATGAAGAATTTGTGTAGGGTTGGTACTATTTCCTCCTCAAGTATTTGAGCAAGTTCATCACTAAAGCTAAATGCAACTCGAGTCTTCTCTGGGGGAAAATTTTTAATTACAAACTTTATTTCTTTAATTGTTATAGGACTATAGAAAATTTGAATTTTAAAAGAATATGTTTCCATTAATTTGCATAATTTGTGTATAAAATTTTTTCTTATATTTCCTCATTTTCCTTTTAAGTCTGGAAGATCTACTACCACATCTTTTTTATTTCCTATATAATAATTCCTGTTCTTTGTTTTTTTATTATATCTATTTAGAGGTTTATCAATATTATTATTAATCTTTTTGAAGAAAAATGTTTAACTTTTATTTACTTTCCCAATATTTTGTACATTTTATATCTAATTCTTCTCTTTATTACTTCTTTCTTTTGCTTCATTTGCATTTAATTTGCACTTGGGAAAACAACAAATGATGGCCCAAGCAATTGGGCCCCTGCCAACCATGTGGAATCTGAAACACCAGATTCCTGCTTTTGGCCTGGCCCAGTCCTGGCTGTCTGGGCCATTTGGGGAGTGAACCAGTGGATGGAATATTAATTTCTCTCTTTCCTGTGCTATCTTTCAAATAAATCAATCAATCTTAAAATAAAGTGTAGCTCTTATAAATAGTATATCTTTTGAGTTTGATTTTTTAGAATGAAATCTTACCATGTTTGCTTTTAATTAGCTATGTTTCTGTTTAATATAATGATTGAATGGTGGCATCTAAGTGTACCATGTTACTACTTGTTTTCTTTTGTTCCAGAAAGTCATTTTTCTTTTTTTTTCCTTTCACACCTCTTTTTGGGTTCAATTTGTATTTTGAATTTTTTTTTAAGATTTATTATTTATTTGAAAGGCAGAGTTAGAGAGAGAGAGGGACAGACACAGAGAGAGATTTTCTATTCACTGGTTCACTCCCTAGTGGCCACGACAGCCAGGAATTGCATCTGGGTCTCCCACACATATAGCAGGTGTACAAGTACTTGGGCATCTTCTACTGCTCTCCCAGGCACATTAGCAGGGAGGTGGATTGGAGTGGAGCAACTGGGATTTTCATAGGATGCTGGCGATGCAGGCAGTCGCTTAACCCGCTGCACCACAATACCAGCCCCTGTGATTTTAAACGTTCTCTCATCTTCTCTACTAGAGTTTTCAGAACACTTTCTATTATCTTTCAGTAGTTCCTCCAGTAATTACAATATCTATCTTTAACCTATCTTGAGCTAATTTTATAATACTTTACATAAAAGGATAATATAGAAAACTAGCAAAAATATATTTACCTTCTGCCATCTTTTGCAGTAATGTTTTAGTATTTTTCTATATATATTACAAGTCACATAATACATTTTTTCTTGGTTATAGAGAAATTAAGGACAGATAAAAAAGCCTTCATATTTTCCCTCCAATCCCTCCTGAACATCCAGATTACCACCCAGTGATGCTCTTCTTCAGTCTAATAACGTCCTCCGACATCACCTGTAGTGCAAGTCTACTAGTGATAAAATCTCTCCGCTTTGGTGTCCTGGAGAATGTCCCTCTCCCGTTTTCATTCTTAGAGGGTATTTCTGCCAGATACAGAATTTTAGGTAGATTTCAGCATTTTGTGTCAGCACTATGCAGACAGAAGTCCACTGTCATCTGCTGTATAACCTGACAGGAAGTCTAAAGCAATTGTTTACGGTCTCCAATTTGTCATTAGGGGGCCGGTGCCATGGCTCACTTGGCTAATCCTCCTCCTGTGGTGCCAGCATCCTATGTGGGTACTGGGTTCTAGTCCTGGCTGTTCCTCTTCCAGTCCAGCTCTCTGCTGTGGCTGGGAAGGCAGTGGAGGATGGCCCTAGTGCTTGGGTGCCTGCACCCGCATGGGAGACCAGGAGGTAGCACCTGGTTCCTGGCTTCGGATCGGCGTAGCTCCGGCCGAGGCAGCCATTTGGGGGGTGAACCAATGGAAGGAAGACCTTTATCTCTGTCTCTCTCTCTCTCTTACTGTCTAACTCTATCCATCAAATAAAAAAAATTAATTTGTCATTATTATCTATTAGTTAATTTGATTATGTATTATTTATGTATTATTTACCTATGCATCTACTTTTTCATTGTTATCTATGTATCTAATGTGTCATTATGTGTCTTTTCCCTGTGTATTTAATTTGCCTATTTTTTCCCTCTGGCTGCTTTAAATTCTCTCTTTAGCTGCAGCAATTTTACTATGACTTTTCTACATGATTTTTTTTTTTTATATTTACTCTAACTTTGTTGAGCTGAGTTTTCACTAAGTTTTATCAGGATTTGGTGTTTCCTTCTTCCTTTTCCCCTCTCTTTCCAGTCTCTCTTCCCATTTGCTGGGATTTTAAGTCCACAGGTCACCAAAACGCTTTTCATTGATTCCGGCCTTCCTCTTTGTTCAGATCAGTGTTTGGGATTTGGTGGTTCCTGTGCAACTCATGTGAATTCACCATTTTTAGTTTGTTTGTTTCTGATTGCATTTGCCAATCTGCTCTTGGGCTTATCACATTCCCAGGGAAATTGCTATTTCTCATGCTCTATTTTTCAGTTGCAGAACTTTTATTCTGTTCTTTTTGATACTTATTCTTTATGTCCATATTTTCCTTTAAATCCATGAGTATATTTATACAGCAGTTTTAAAAACCTTTTCCATTGATTCTGATATTTCTTTCATCTTTTAATCTATTTCTTATGATTATTTCCCTTGATTATTGTCACATATTGGTTTTACAAATCTAATCACTTACTTTATAAAATATTTAATTATTTGAAAAAATTATACAGAGAGGGAGAAACACATAAAGAGAAAGATCTCCCATTTGCTGGTTCACTACTCAGCAGGCTCAGCCAGGACAAAGCCAGGAGCCAGTAGCTTCATCTGGGTCTCCTGCATGGATGGCAGGGGCCCAAACACGTGGGCCATCTTCGGCTGCCTTTCCTAGGTCATTAATAGGGAGCTGGATTGGAAAATAGCACTCATATGGGAAGCTGGTGTCACAGGAGGTGGCCTTCCTTGCTACGCCAATGCCAGCCCCATCTAGTACATTTTTGTTGTGGTTTGGACCCTGTAGTGGCTAGTCGGTTAATTTTTTAATGTTTTTTGGTCTTCTTTTATAAAGTACTAAGTTTGCCTTTTTTTTTTTCCTTATGAGCCATTCAGTGGATTTTTTGATCCTTTAGATTTTGAGAGGGGAATTCTACAGTAGTGCTTACTCAAGAGTGTGATAGCTCAACTCTCTCAAATATGGCTTTTGGGGATCAGAACTAAATGTTAAGCATTTTCTAAATGTCCATGGCAACTTCAGTCTTCTTAAATTACAAGCATCTGTCAATACCACGTGCCCTCTGGAATCTCTATTAATTGCACATCTGCAGTAACCAGATTCTGCTCATTCACTGCTTAGTATTTAGCCAAAGATTCCAGGGACCCCTATGCTGAATTCTGGGACTCTTTCTAGGTGAACTGCCTTCCCCTGCAGCATTCTGAGCAGGAGGTGCTGTTGGTGATGCTATCCAAGGCTCCCATCTCTGTTTCCTTTGCCCAGGTTTCCTTCCACTTCCCTGTGTCATGGTTTGCAAAGTATCGCCAGGCCAAATAATGGGATACATGGGGGGTTCCCTTTGAGTGTTTTTCCCCATTCGGCAGGCACACTTTTGTGTAATCTGAGCAGCTCACTATCTGAAAACAGTTGCTTCATACATTTTTTTTTCTCAATTTTACTAGTGGATGACTATGTCCAGCACCCACTAATTCATCATGGATATAACCGAAAATCTTATTTAATATCTTATTAATAATTGTATGATACTTCACAAGGCTTATCAGAATGCTGGAGGCATGACTGCAAGGCAATGGGGCTAAAGCGGCACACACTACTTTGAACTGGATAAAAGCTCCCTACATCCAAAATCTTCAAATTGAGGGTAATGGTTCCAGTCAGATCACGGTGTCTGTAAGATTAGAAGCTTCAGTATATGGAAAACCTTTAGTACAATGTTTGATAGACAGCAAGTGCCCTTCAAAGTTTGTAAATGTTTTATGATTATTTTACTATTACATTTATCATTACTTATATTTCCCATGAGATATCTCAATAGATAGAGGGGACTGGTAAAATCTGCCAAGACCGGAAAACCACCTCATACAGGCGTATTTAGCACCATCCATGGTGCAAAACCAGTACCCATGGATGAGAATGACAAGGAAGATTTGTTTTATCACTCTAAGGGAAAAGATTACTATTGTGTAAACAAGGTCGTAGCTGCATTGAGAGGTGGGGACTGTCCAGTGGGCACATCTGATCGCCTGCCACCTGGACTCCATGGGAGATTAAGGGGCCAGACATGGCAGAAAAGTCAGAGCCATAAGTCATTTTTAATGTAGTTGTGTGATCTAATCAATTCCAAACCAATTGCTAATCAATACTACTTTCTTTTTTTTTTTTTTTTTTTACAGGCAGAGTGGACAGTGAGAGAGAGAGACAGAGAGAAAGGTCTTCCTTTGCCGTTGGTTCACCCTCCAATGGCCGCCGCGGTCGGCGCGCTGCGGCCGGCGCACCGCGCTTGTCCGATGGCAGGAGCCAGGAGCCAGGTGCTTTTCCTGGTCTCCCCATGGGGTGCAGGGCCCAAGCACCTGGGCCATCCTCCACTGCACTCCTGGGCCACAGCAGAGGGCTGGCCTGGAAGAGGGGCAACCGGGACAGAATCCGGTGCCCCGACCGGGACTAGAACCCGGTGTGCCGGCGCCGCAAGGCGGAGGATTAGCCTGTTGAGCTACGGCGCCGGCAATACTACTTTCATAATAACTCTCGTTCTTTCCTCTCGTTCTACTTCCAGCAAGATCAAACCAGTATTAGCTATTGTCTGAAATATTACAAAGGATTTTCTCCTACGCCCCACTCACAGTTCCATCAGATTAAATTTCTAGAGGTGTATTCCATTGATGTCGTTTCTCTTTAGCTAACATTTCTTGATTGTTCCCTACTATCCTGGGAATAATACTCAGATATCTCAGCCACCAAAAACAACGCCCTGACAGTTACTCCCTAGTCTCTCTCTATTCTCCATGTGCCTATTATGAGATTAGACTAGACTCCACCATTCACCAAATAGGGCATTTACCACCAACAGCCTTCCATCCCAATCAATGCAAATAAGAGACCCTAGTCCTGCCATCAAGAGCTCTATCAATTGGTTGGCAATACGTGATGCAGGCACAGAAAACAAAAACATGAAATTGGAGTGTCCTAGGAATGGAACAACAGCACAATGACTGCTGTTTCAGAAAATCAAGGAAAATTTCTTGAGGAATTCACAGAATTTAAGCACATGAAGATGGAGCCAGAATTCCATTGCACTTTTTGGCTGGAAGAAACAGATATTTCCTCCAACTGTTCTCATGGAAAGAAAAGAACACGGGTTCTATGAGTCACTGGTATGAACAGAACCTGTCAGTGTTGAGAGATCTCAGTTATTTCTATTCTTGAATATTCTAATAAATATTAAAATATACAATTTAAATAATTTTTTATATTTTATGGTAAACAACTTATTGTTTTTAAATAGACATAGAAATTAACTCTCAACAACTAGAGATATTGGCCAAAGTCTAGATGTTGAGACCTTTTACAAATGTGAAATTGAGGGGAAATGTCTCTCTTCTGTCCATCACAGACCAAGAATATCATTGTGCAACTTTGAGGAACAAGCAGTTGCTTCTCAGAAAGAACCTTCTTGCTTCTCAGAAAGAAAGTATTTCCGGGCAAACTATAGTGTGTTTTAGTGATTGCACTTACAGCAGAAAAGGCGGGGTCTTGTGTAGTAAGAAGAGCACAGCCCCAGCATTCCAGTGGGAGAGTGCCAATCACAGAACTTGGGCGGGACAACAAAGAGCTCACAGCTTTGGATCCATGGATGTTTTCTTCTTGTAAATCAAGGGAATTGGCCAAGATGTTCTTTCAGATTTCTTAAATTCTAACATTCAAACTTGTGACAATATTTTAGGCACAACTAAATAAGTATAAAGACTCCATCAACATAATATAAAAGAGAAGGCATTTACAAAGTCCTTTTTTTAAATTGTAATCTTCATATTTACTTTAGAATCTCATAGAATCAGATCTTGGAATGGCTTAGCTGTTTTTAAAAAACATTTTTAAAAAAATCTACTAATATATAATAGACAATCAACATAATATAATGATAACTCAATGAAATTACCTTTTTCTATTGTTTCACCAGTAAAACGTTGAATTAGAAAAATTATCTTGCTATTAGAATTGTAAGCAGTTTCTTTGCTTTGTTAGATTTTTCAATTATCTTTATATGCAGAATATCAACCTAGTATGTACTATGTAAAGATTTCAACAGACTGCACCCACACAGACACACAAAGTATAGAGTACTGTTTGAGTAGTTGTTTTACTATTAATTCGCATAGTAAAACACATTAAGGACAGAAATCCTACATGGAGAGTAGTGCACAGTGACTCCCGTTGTGGATTTAACAGTTGACACTCTTATTTATGATGTCAGTAATCACCTGAGGCTCTTGTCATGAGCTGCCAGTGCTCTGGAATCCTCTTGAGTTCACAAACTCCAATCTTATTTAGACAAGGCCATAGTCAAAGTAGAAGTTTTCTGCTCCCTTCAGAGAAAAGTACCTCCTTCTTTGATGGCCTGTTCTTTCTGCTGGGATCTCACTCACAGAGATCTTTCATTTAGGTCATTTTTTTTCTTTTGGCACAGTTCTCTTAACTTTCCATGCCTGCGATACTCCCATGGGCTTTTTAGCCAGATTCAGATGCCTTAAGGGCTGATTCTGAGGCCAGAGTGCTGTTTAGGGGATTTGTCATTCTATGAGTCTGCTGTGTATCCTGCTTCCCATGTAGGATCATTCTCTCCTTTTTAATTCTATCAATTATTATTTTCAGACACTGGTCTTATTTATGTAATCCCTTTATCTCTTAATCCTATCTTTTTAATCAATTATGAACTTAAAATGATCACTTTAACAAGATGGCATTAGTAGATGCCACCTTGATGGGATTGAATTGAAATCCCCTGGCATGTTTCTAACTCTCCCATTAGGGTTAAGTCCGAGTGAGCATATGCCAAACTGTACATCTCCTCCCTGTCTAATTCCCAATCTTATATTTAACAGGGATCACTTTTCAGTTAATTTTAAATGCCTAAGAATAATTGTGTTTTAATTAAAGAGTTCCACCAATGGTATTAAGTATAACAAAAAATACTAAAAGGAATAAAATAGTAAGTTGTTCCTCAACAGTCAGGACAAGAATTGATCAAGTCATTGTTTCTCATAGTGTCCATTTCACTTCTATAGGTTTCCTTTTAGGTGTTCAGTTAGTTGTCACCAATCAGGGAGAACATATGATATTTGTCCCTTTGGGACTCGCTTCTTTCACTCAGCATGATGTTTTCTATTTTGTTGCAAATGACCAGATTTCATATTTTTTAATGCTGTATAGTAGTCTATAGAGTATATATCCCATAATTTCTTTATATATTCTTCTGTTGATGGGCATTTAAGTTGATTCCAGGTCTTAGCTATTATGAATTGAGCTGCAATAAACATTGAGGTGCAGACAGGTCTTTTATTTGCCAATTTAATTTCCTTTGGGTAAATTCCAAGGAGTAGGATGGCTGGGTCATGTGGTAGGGCTATATTCAGGCTTCTGAGGAATCTCCAAACTGTCTTCCATAGTGGCTTTACCAGTTTGCATTCCCACCAACAGTGGATTAGTGTCCCTTTTTCCCTACCTTCTCAGTAGCATTTGTTGTTAGTTGGTTTCTGTAAGTAAGCCATTCTAACCAATGTGAGGTGAAACATCATTGTGGTTTTTATTTGCATTTCCCTGATGGCTAGTGATCTTGAACATTTTTTCATGTGCCTGTTGGCCATTTGGATTTCCTCTTTTGAAAAAATTTCTATTTAGGCCTTGACCCATCTCTTAAGTGGATTGTTTGTTTTGTTATTGTGGAGTTTCTTGATCTCTTTGTAGATTCTGCTATTAAACCTTTATCAGTTGTGTAATTTGCAAACATTTTTCCCATTCTGTTGGTTGCCTCTTTACTTTCCTGACTGTTTCTTTTGCAGTACAGAAACTTCTCAATTTGATGTAATCCCAGTTGTTAATTTTGGCTTTGACTGCCTGTGCCCCTAGGGTCTTTTCCAAGAAGTCTTTGCCTGTGCCTATATCTTGGAGGGAATCTCCAATGTTCTCTAATAATTTGATGGTATCAGGTCATAGATATAGATCTTTAATTCATGTTGAGTGGATTTTTGTGAAAGGTTTAAAGTAGGGGTCTTGCTTCATGCTTCTGCACGTGGAAATCCAGTTTTTCCAGCACAATATGTTTAAGACTGTCCTTGCTCTAGGAATTGGTTTTAGATGCTTGATCAAATATAAGTTGGCTGTAGATGCTTGGATTGATTTGTGTTTTTTTCTTATCTGTTCCATGGATCTATCCATCTGTTTCTTTACCATGCTGTTTTGATTATAACTGCCCTGTAGTATGTCTTGAAATCTGGTATTGTGATGCCTCCAGCTTTGTTCTTGTTGTACAAGATTGCTTTCACTATTCGAGGTCTCCTGTGTCTCCATATGATTTTCAGCCATCATTTTTTCTGGAAAAAATTCTGAGAAGAATGTCTTTGGTATTTTGATTGGTATCACATTGAATCTATAAATTGCTTTTGGGAGAATGGACATTTTGATGATTCTGTTTCTTCCAATCCATGAGCATGGAAAATTTTTCCATTTTTTGGTATCCTCTTCTATTTCTTTCTTTTAAGATTTTGTAATTCTCATTGTACAGATCTTTGACATCCTTGGTTAAGTTTGTTCCAAGGTATTTGATTGTTTTTGTAGCTATTGTGAATGGGATTGATCTTAGAAGTTCCTTCTCACCTGCAGCATTGCCTGTGTATACAAAGGTTGTTGATTTCTGTGCAATGATTTTATATCCTGCTACTTTGCCAAACTCTTCTATGAGTTCCAACAGTCTCTTAGTAGAGTTCTTTGGATCCCCTAAATAAAGAATCATATCATCTGCAAAGAGGGATAGTTTGACTTCTTCATTTCCAATTTGTATCCCTTTCATTTCTTTTTCTTGCCTAATGGCTCTGGCTACAACTTCCAGTACTATATTGAATATCAATGGTGAGAGTGGGCATCCCTGTCTGGTACCAGATCTCAGTGGAAATGCTTCCAACTTTTCCTCATTCAACAGGATGCTGGCCATGGGTTTTTCATAAATTGCTTTGATTGTATTGAGGAATGTTCCTTCTATACCCAATTTGCTTAGAGTCCATCATGAAAGATGTTGTATTTTTTCAAATGCTTTCTCTGCATCTATTGAGATAATCATATGGTTTTTCTTCTGCAGCTTGTTAATGTGGTGTATCACATTGATTGGTTTGAGAATGTTGAACCATCCCTGCATACCAGGGATAAATCCCACTTGGTTTGGGTGGATGATCTTTCTGATGTGCTGTTGCATTCTATTGGCCAGAATTTTATTGAGAATTTTTGCATCTATATTCATCAGGGAAATTGGTCTATAATTCTCTTTCTCTGCTACATCTTTTTCAGGCTTAGGAATTAAAGTGAAACCTGCTTCATAGAAAGAATTTGGGAGGATTCCATCTCTTTCAATTGTTCTGAATAGTTTGAGAAGAATTGGAGTTCTTTAAATGTCTGGTAGAATTCAGCAGGGAATCCATCCTGTCCTGATGACTCTTTATTTCTGTGGTGTCTGTTGTTACATTCCCTTTTTCATCTTGGACTTTATTGATTTGGGTCTTTTCTCTCCTTTTTTTTAGTTAGTTGGGCCAATGGTGTGTCAATTTTTTTTAAATTTTTTCAAATAAACAGCTTTTCATCTTGCTTATCTTTTGTAATTTTTTTTGGGATTCAATTCTGTTGATTTCTTCTCTAATTCTAATTATTTCTCTTCTCCTACTAGTTTTGGGTCTGGGTTGCTGTAGTTTTTCTAGAGATGCATTGATAGCTCATTTATTTGGTGCCTTTCCAATTTCTTGATGTAGGCACCTATGGCTATAAACTTTCCTCTTAACACTGCTTTTGCTGTATCCCATAAGTTTTGATATGTTGTGTTGGTTATCTTCATTTACTTCCAGAAAGTTTTTGATTTCTCTTTTGATTTCTTCTATGACTCACTATTCATTAAAGAGCATGTTGTTTAGTCTCCATGTGTTTGCGTATGTTCTTGGGATTCCTGAGTTGCTAATTTCCAGCTTCATTCCACTGTTGTCTGAGAAGATGATGGTATGATTTTTATTCTTTTGAATTTGCTGAGACTTGCTTTATGTATGTGCTCAATCCTAGAGTAGGTTCCATGTACTGCTGAGAAGAATGTGTATTCTTCAAATGTAGGATGAAATGTTCTGTAGATAACTGTTAGATCTAATTGGTCTATAGTGTTGATTAAATTTGCTGTTTCCTTGTTGATCTTCTTTCTGGTTGATCTGTCTATTGCTGAAAGTGGAATATTGAAGTCCCCAAATACTATTGTATTGGAGTCTATGTCTCCCTTAAAGTTCCTTAAAATATGTTTAAATAACCTGGTGCTCTGTAATTAGGTGCATATACATTTATAATATTTACACCTTCCTGTTGAATTGATCCCTTAATCATTATATAGTGCCCCCTTAGTCTCTCTGAACAGTTTTTGTGTTAAAGTTTATTGTGTCTGATATTAAGATGGCTACACCAGCTCTTTTTTGGTTTCCCTTGGCATGGGATATCTTTTTCCAACTTTTCACTTTCAGTCTGCATGCATCTTTGTTGTTGGAAAGATGTGTTTCTTGTAAGCAGCAAGTAGATGGGTTTTGTTTTTTAAATCCATTTGGCCAGTCTGTGTCTTTCAACTGGAGAGTTGAGGCTATTTGTATTCAATGTGACTATTGATAAGTAGTGACTTTTCACTGCCATTTTTCCAAAGATATTTCTAATATATGCTTTTAACTTCTTATGATCTTTTACTGGGAGATTTTCTTCCTTTACCTTCTTTCGTAATGAGGACTGTGTTTCTTTGTTTCTGTGTGTATCACAGCCTTAAGCATCTTTTGCAGGGCTGGATGAGTGGTGACAAATTCTTTCAATTTCTGTTGGCTATGAAATGTCTTTATTTCAGCTTCATTCATAAATGAGAGCTTTGCAGAATATAATATTCTGGGCTGGTAGTTTTTTTCTCTTAGTACTTGGGCTATATCTCGCCATTCCCTCCTAGCCTATAGGGTTTCTGATGAGAAGTCTGATGTGAGTCTAATTGGAGATCATCTGAGAGTAATCTGGAGTTTATCTCTTGCACTTTTTAGAATTTTTCTTTATGTTTCACTGTGGTGAATATGTCATGGTGAGGATCTCTTCTGGTCATGTTTATTGGGAGTTCTGTGTGCTTCCTGTACTTGGATGTCTCTTTCTTTCTCCAAACCTGGGAAGTTTTCTGCTAGTATCTCACTAAAAAGGCCTTACAACCTTTCTCTCTCCATGCCTTCAGGAACTCCTAGAACCCAAATGTTCAGTTTTTAATAGTATCCTGTAGATTCCCAACAATATTTTTTAGATTTCTAATTTCCTCTTCTTTTCTTTGGTTTGGCTGTATACTTTCCTGTACTCTCTTTTCTAATATTCTCTCTTCTGCCTCACTGATTCTGTTTTTAAGGCTCTCAAATGTGTTTTTTATTTGTTCTATTGAATTCCTCATTTCATTTTGATTTCTTTTCAATATCTCAATTTCATGTTCTACTAAATTCCTCATTTTATTTTGATTCCTCCTTAAGATTTCATTTTCATGAGAGAGTTTTCTGTCACATCCTGCATGGCTTTTAGTAGTTCATGCATTTGTTTTTGATAACTTCTAAATGTTCTTATCATAAATTTTTTGAATTCCATTTCTTCTATCCATATTCTTCTATCTTCATAATCTTCATAATTTTGCATTGAGTGTCACGTTCTTTTGGGAGTGTCATGATGTCTTCCTTGTTCCTGTTTCCTCAGTTTTTGCATTTGTTGTTTGGCATTGTGGAGTTATTCTTTGGTTTCTTCTTCTTTTTTTCCCTTCTGTGGTGGCTTTTCTCTTTATACTATGACTCTAGATTAAGTGGACTGTTTGCTTTTGGTGAATCTCTAGAGGCTTGTGGTGGGTTTTGCCAGAGAGCTCTATTCAGTTCTTCAGGGTTAAGGGTGTGCCAAAGGTGACACACCCAGGTTTGGCATGGTAAATCTCCTCTTTTTTTTTATTCAGAAGGGAAGTAATTCTGCTCAGCTGAGCTCTCTTTTCATCGATGGTAATCAGTGCCTGAGCACTAGCCCCAGTGGGTATAATATTCATCTGCTCTGTCCCAAGGACCACACAAAGGATCTGTGCAGTCCTCAGAGTAAGCTCAGATTCCCCTGCAATGTCTCTCACTGGGTAGCCAAGGCCGCCCGAATTTGTGGCGTCTCCCACCGAGACTGCTCATGTCTCAGCCACACCGTGAGTTCTCCCACACACCCTCAGTTTTTTTTTTTCTTTCACAGACTTGGTTCATAAGCTCCACACATTCACTAGGTCTTAGTCTCTTGTTATTCTCCCCACAAGAGCCAGGTTTTTCTGCTTGGCTGAAGGCAGGCGCAGCCCCAATCTGGTGCAGCTGTTACATGTGTCCAAAATGGCACCTGTTCTTTGTCTTGCTCACCTTTGTAAGGTGAGTGGAGAGAGAGAATCATGTCTGTACCATCCCTTTTATTTTTTTTTCTCTCCTCTAGTTAGGCTGGTGTACCTTCCCCCATGGGGCTTCAAGCCTCATTCCCTATAGGCTCTTCCTGACACTTTTCTGCCACCCATGTCTAGGCACCCATGTCTTCACGTAGATCCACCATGTCCCTCTAATTCCAAAAGTTCACTCTGCAGTTTTGTTCCCTAAATCTTCCCTAAGACTACACTATCTCCACTTTTATTAAACTGTCTTTTCCTGAACTATCAGTGAGCTCCCTCTCTATTCCGCCATCTTGGAGTGTACTACAAAGTCCTTTTGAGAGATATTTTTAACCAGTACTTTCTTGCAAATTGTCAGAGGATTGAAAAACAGAATTTATAAATCTATGTTATTGTCTCACAAATTATCTCAAAATCATTTAGAACCACCGAAAACACTCATTTAATAATCAAATAGGCAAAGGTAAATTTGCACATCGAGACAATTTACTTGGAAGAGCAGCGTCTAAGAAACAGCTTTCTATACATTGTGATCACATATAACCTATAACCTCATATCACATTTCATTAAAATTCACCAAAATGACCCCAAATATCTCATATGGCATTTTATTATTTGGTGTCAAGAGGGTAGATGCAAGTTAAAGTGTACATTTATATAACTGTGTCAAAATTTGTCAACATTTTCTTGCGAGACTGCAAGTAGACAGGACAAAGTGTAACACGGTACAAGTGACTGCAGAGCTGGGCTTTGATCAGCCAGTGCTTATTACAATAACGTGCTCCAGACTCTATTTCTTCCATATAGCATTGAGATTTCTTCCTTCCTTCCTGGAATATGGATCCATCCACTTTTGAAATTTGAAAACAGCAAATTGTAACAAGGGATCTAAGCAAATTTTCTACTCCCCATGATTTTATAACAGTGACAAAATTCTAGGTATAAAAGCTTCAAGGTAATGAAGCCTAAAACAGTGAACGTGGCCAATACATGTGAACATGCCTAATACAGTGAACATGGCTAACACATGTGAACAAGGCTAATACGGTGAACATGGCAAACACGTGTGAACAAGGCTAATACAGTGAACATGGCCAACACATGTGAACATGCCTAATACAGTGAACGTGGCCAATACATGTGAACAAGGCTAATACAGTGAACGTGGCCAATACATGTGAACATGTCTAATACAGTGAACATGGCCAACACATGTGAACATGCCTAATACAGTGAACATGGCCAACACATGTGAACATGCCTAATACAGTGAACATGGCCAACACATGTGAACATGCCTAATACAGTGAACATGGCCAACACATGTGAACATGCCTAATACAGTGAA
Source organism: Sylvilagus floridanus (assembly GCA_949820135.1). NCBI lineage: Eukaryota > Metazoa > Chordata > Mammalia > Lagomorpha > Leporidae > Sylvilagus > Sylvilagus floridanus. Next base: position 9,642,407 of record OX463244.1, on the reverse strand, counting down.
CATGGCCAATACATGTGAACAAGGCTAATACAGTGAACATGGCCAACACATGTGAACAAGGCTAATACAGTGAACATGGCCAACACGTGTGAACATGCCTAATACAATGAACACAATGGCCTTTTTCTCCCCTTTTAGTTTTTAATTTAGTTCTTGGAAAAGACAAAGGCTCAGTACAGAAAACGGTATCTTTGTTTTACTTGTATTTTGCAAGCTGCATGAAAACTGGCCTTATCGATTAGCATTTAATTCACTGAAGACCAAAGACCCATGGCTTGCTAGTACCCTACTAAATTACTTTCAGAATCTCAGATGAGTTGCATACTCTGGAAATAGCCCCACGTGTTTCAACACAGTCATTTCTGTTGATTTCTACAGCCTGCTGTTACTGCTGCATGTTCAACATCACATCCTGTGTTGAGGTGGGCAAGGTAATGAAGCATGAAGTCTGTGTAGGCTGAAGAACAGGCCCTGTCTCGGCTCCATGCCCATCACTGCACACAGAGCAGGGCAGAGCCAAACCGGAAGTGTCTGGCATTGCTTCCTGGCAGCGGCCACAGCGAACCATTTTCTGTTCTTCATAGTGCCATGAACACGTACGTGTTCCCATCAGTGGGTTACTGATGCAAAAGACAGATCTGGGGCTTGACTCTTGGGAAGCCTTCCCTTCCCACCTCATAGGGAGTCCTGGGATGTAATCTGAGACCGCGTCTTTCATCAGAACCTAGCTATCAGGGGGTGGGCTGTCATGATCTCCTCTCTCCCATACAGCGAGTGGAGCATCAGCTCGCACCAGCAGGCACATTTCCCAGTCTGAGCACCACTTCCAGGCTGAGTGCTGGGGCTACAGCCCCCATTGGGGGTTGAAATGCTTTAGGTTCACTAACATTTGTATGTTGGAGTTCTGAGCCCCAGTAGCTCAGAATGGGACCACATTTGGAAAGAGGGCTACTGCGGGTGTAAACAGTTCAGAGGTCTTAGGAATGCCTGAAGCCAAAATGATAGTTTAGTTTGAGGTCCTTCGTTGGCTATATTTTCAGTTCTAGAATCAGCTTACAGTTCATTCCATAAAATAGAGTAAGTGTTCCCAAGAACTGAGCAAGGGGGTGGGTTTATAGACAGAAGAAGGGCTGAAGAAAACAGAGACAGAAAGACACATACACACGCACACACAGACCAAAGAGCAGGATGCTGATTTCAAACTTTTTTTTAAAATTTATTTGACAGGTAGAGTTATAGACAGTGAGAGAGAGAGAGAGAGAGAGAGAGAGAGAAAGTTCTTCGTTCCATTGGTTCACTCCCCAAATGGCTGCCACGGCCAGCGCTGCGCTGATCCGAAGCCAGGAGCCAGGTGCTTCTTCTTGGACTCCCATGCGGGTGCAGGGCCCAAGCACTTGGGCCATCCTCCACTGCCCTCCCAGGCCACAGCAGAGAGCTGGCCTGGAAAAGGAGCAACCAGGACTATAACCAGTGCCCACACGGGATGCCGGTGCCACAGGCGGAGGATTAACCAAGTGAGCCACAGCACTGGCCCCCCTCAAACTTACTATTCTTATCCAGTGGGGACAGAACAACGGAATAATAAGAGGCTGGTTAACCTCAGACTACTTGAGCTACCTTTTTGTGAAAGGATTAAGACAGGGGAACTTCATTATCACACCCACTGAACGAGGCCTGTGGGGGAAACCTGGTCGCTGCCTCTCCAGTCCCCACTTCTCACCAGATCAGATGCATGGTTTAGTTTCAGCGTGGTGACTTGGAACCTGAGTGTGAGTGACTCTATTTTGATTGTCAGCATGGTTACTTTGGGGGTCCAGTGCAGAGCTCAGTCCAAAACAATGGTTTCCTGTGATTTTTACTGAACATGGTGCACCCCTAATCCTGTGAGACTAGTATCCTTTAAGAGGGGGAAGTGTGGGGATGGGTGCTGCGGTGCAGCAAGCTAAGTCACTGCTTGGGACACGGCCTTCCATGTCTGAGTACTGGTCTGAGTCCCAGCTACTCGGTTTCTGATCTGGTTTCCTACTAACACGCCTGGGAAAGCAGCAAAACGTGGCCCAAGCAGTTGGGCCCTGGCCATCCATGTAGGAGACCTGGGTGGCATTCTGGGCTCCTGGTTTGAGCCTGGCCCAGCTCCTGATATTGCAGGCATTTGAGGAGTGAACCAGCAGATCTCTGTCTCATTCCCTGTCACTCTGCCCTTTGAATAAATAAATAAAGGAAACACTTGGACGCAGAGGCACACACACAGGTAGAGGTTGTGCCAAGAGAAGGCAGAGATGGGGTGATGCTTTCACCAGCCAAGAAGGACCAGCAAGTGACAGAAACTTCCAAAGCCGGGGCAAGGCTGGGACCAGATCCTGCCTCTCAGGCTAGGAGGAAACTGACCCGGCTGACACCTTGATCCTAGACTTGTGGCCTCCAGGTAACCCAGGTGAGATGTTTAAACCACCTCGTTTGTGGTACTTTATAACAGAAGCCCCAGGAAGCTAGTTAAAAGCATCAGGTGAGACACAGCTCCTGCCTTCAGGTACTTCCTGGCCAAGGGGAGGCAGGGCCACTCTGATCTTTGGTCCATCTCCTGAATGGACCAAAGTAGACGGAAGAAGTCACTGTCACGTGGCATCCGGCAAGACTGGCTACATGCTGTATGTCTGAAGTTTGCTGAGTGACTATGTGATTGTCCATCACATCACAGTATTTCATATGAGGGGGGCCAGCACTGTGGTATAGCAGGCAAAGCCACTGCCTGCAATACCTGCATCACATATGGGCACTGCTTTGAGCCCTAGCTGCTCCACTTCTGATCCAGCTCCCTGCTAATGTGCCTGGGAAAGCAGAGGAAGCTGGCCCAAGTGCTCGGTCTCCTGCATCCCCGTGAGAGACCTGGATGAAGCTCCTGGCTTTTGCTTGGCCTAGCCTGGCCCCAGCCATGGTGGCCATCTGGGGAGTGAGCCAGCGGATCAGAAATCTCTCTCTTTCTCTATCTCCCTTCTCTACGTAACTCTGACTTACAAATAAATGAATAAATCTTAAAATATTACATATGAGGGTTGTAAATGTACATCTAGGAATGAAATTATGTAGAATTTGGAAGGGTTTGACCAAGACCATATGAGTTAGAGATGGGAAGTTAACATTCGCTGTCCAACTTACAGACATAGCTTTAAAAAGCAGAATAATGGACATAGTTTGGGAGAAATTAAGCAAGTTTAAGAGCTATTATGTAACTTTTATGCTGAGGACTCTTGATTCTACTGGAGAGTGGTGTCAGAATTCTCAGACAGTACCCAAAATCTAGCCCCTTCCTCTGTGTGTGAGCAGAAGTCGGGAATCCTGGTGGGTATCAGTACTAGGATTACATTACGTTGGCCGGCGCCGCAGCTCAACAGGCTAATCCTCTGCCTTGCGGCGCCAGCACACCGGGTTCTAGTCCCAGTTGGGGAGCCAGATTCTGTCCCGGTTGCCCCTCTTCCAGGCCAGCTCTCTGCTGTGGCCAGGGAGTGCAGTGGAGGATGGCCCAAGTGCTTGGGCCCTGCACCCCATGGGAGACCAGGAGAAGCACCTGACTCCTGCCATCGGATCAGCATGGTGCACCAGCTGCAGCGTGCCTGCCACGGCCATTGGAGGGTGAACCAATGGTAAAGGAAGACCTTTCTCTCTGTCTGTCTGTCTGTCTCTCTCTCTCTCTCTCTCTCACTGTCTACTCTTCCTGTCAAAAAGAAAAAAAAGGATTTCATTATGTCACAAACTGAAAGGGAGAGTCTGGGGGTGGGCCTGAGGTCTTCAGGTGAGGTGTACAAGACAGACAGACCTGTCCCTGCTGCCTGGAAGAGGCATTACTGTCCAAGAGTCTCCTCTGTGGACCTCAGACCAGGTAAATGCAGCCAAGCTCTAGAAGCCCAGAGCCATCTTGGGCCACCATCTAGCAGGGAAGTAAGGATGTCTGTCCTAGAAACACAAAGGAAGGAATTCTACTAGCATACACGGTTAGAAAAGGATCCTGAAGCTCAGGAGAGAACCACAGGGCAGCCAACATCTTTACTGTGCTGGAAAACCAATCAAAGAGCCTGTGTCACCTCGTGACCTACAGGACTGCAATAAAATAGAGACCTGTCATCTCAAGCCGCTGAGTTTGTGAGGGTCTCGTTATGAGGCAACACAAGACTAACATGTAGGTAGTCAGCTGAGTTCACTTCTTATTGGTTAAAAAGGTGAATAAACAGGGGTTATGAAAGGCTGTTGGGAGGGGGCTCAGGAACTGAGCTTCTGTTGGGAACTGCTATGGCGTGAGAATTCATTCAGGATTTTAAACCCCAAAGTCATAAATTAATGGCATCTAGAGAGTATAAGCAATCAGACTTCAGGTTTACAAGTGGAGCCTTGGTGAACGCTCAGATTAGATTAGGTTCCTGGGGGCTTTAGAAGGCAGGAGAGAGACCACACAGACAGAAACACACACACACTCTCACCATGATGGCTGCAACCCCAAGGGGCCCTCACCAGAGCCTCCACTGTGCTATTTGGACTTTGTACCTTCCGAATCACGAGCCAAAATCAACATTTTATCTTTTATAACCTAGTCTACCTAACACAGGAACAATGAAAAATGCTCTGGGTGAAGGCAGTGGTGATGGGCCCACAATATTATGGATACGTTTAAGGCCACTGAGTTGTGAACTTACAAATGTTGAACATTATAAATAGTGTGTCATGTATTTACTTGATCTCAAGTTTTTAAAAGGGGAGGAAAGATGTATAAAGAAAGAAATTTGGAACACTACGTCTTGTGTTTTGCCCAAGGACGTTCTTCTGAGACCCCTAAATTCAACCCTATTCAAAATCAGTCCTTTCTAGAATGGGCGGTTCCCAGAGTCTGGGAGAGGGCAGGAGAGATGGATAGAAGCTGGACAACAGGGAGAGAGGGACAGAGAGTAGAAATAAGTCCACCTGTTCTGCTGCAGTGACTGAGGGTGGTTGTGATGCGTTGTCTGCTTCTGGAAAGCTAGAAGAGCAGCTGTAATGGTCTCATCATGAGGGAATTATCAATGTTTGAGGTGATGGATATGCTAAACACTCAAACGTGACCATAACACATCATATACATGGACCAAAACATCACCCCAGCCAATCATTATGTTTTTTTTAAAGGTTTATTTATTTGAAAGTCAGAGTTACACAGAGAGAGGAGAGGCAGAGAGAGAAAGAGAAAGAGAGAGGTCTTCCATCCGCTTGTTCACTCCCCAGTTGGCCGCAACAGCTGGAGCTGCGCTGATCCGAAGCCAGGAGCCAGGAGCTTCTGGGTCTCCCATGTAAGTGCAGAGGCCCAAGAACTTGAACCATCTTCTACTGCTTTCCCAGGCCACAGCAGAGAGCTGTATTGGAAATGGAGCAGCCAGGTCTCAAACTGGCACCCATATGGGATGCCAGCGCTTCAGGCCAGGGTGTTAACCTGCTGCACCACAGTGCCGGCCCCAATCATTATGTGACCGTTTACAATTTTTAAAATAATTTGTTCTCATTAATTCAAAATAAACTTCAAAATAAAATATTCAAAAATAAATCTTCCATCAGATAAATATGGAGTCTTGCTGTCTCACAGAGGAGGGGAATGAGAGAAATCAATACAAGTCAGTGAGCGTAAAAATATGGCCCAGATCTTATTAATCATCTTGGGCTCTGAAAGATAGGAAGAGAAGAGAATGACATACCCTGGAGAGAGGAGAGTCTGAAGGGCACACCCACAGGGCAAGGCAGAGGAACTTCCATCCACAGCTGCTCACAGCACATGTAAATAGGACAGATAGACCAGCAAGGCAGATAGAGGGCTGCGCCTGGACAGGAGGCAGAGAACCCAGAACAGGAGAGGGGAAAGCCACGCAAGGTCAGGAGCCTGGGGCAGGTGCAGGTGACCAAGTCAGGAGGAAGGTCCAGGGAACAGAGATAACACAGGCCTTGTGGGCTGGGATGCTCAGGACTGAGCCCTGAGGGTCCTCCCAATGACGTCCTTACAGCAGGAGAGCATTTCGGGGGTCTGACTTCATAGCGTGGTTTCCCAGCCGTGTGGAACACGGTGAGACACAGCTCCACGCAGGCCTGTGTTCTGATAAGAATGAACATGGACGTCTCTCACAGACGGGCCTCTTCTTCCCCTGGGCTGCAGTCCAGGCCTGGCAACTCAAGATGGGCGTTCTTGCCGAGCTTCATAATTTCCCATCCTGTGCTACCTAGACCCAAACTACCGTGCCCTTTGTTTTCTTCTCACATTTGTTACATCACCCTGCCTCGGGGCGGGGCCCTGGCATTGAAAAAATAATAGTGACAACTGGGACAATGAAAAACCAGTGGCCATGGCCACTAGGCTAATCCTCTGCCTGCGGCACTGGCACCCTGGGTTCTAGTCCTAATTGGGGTGCCAGATTCTGTCCCGGTTGCTCCTCTTCCAGTCCAGCTCTCTGCGGTGGCCCAGGAATGCAGTGGAGGATGGCCCAAGTGCTTGGGCCCTGTACCTGCGTGGGAGACCAGGAGGAAGCGCGCCGACCACAGCGGCCACTGGAAGGTGAACCAATGGAAAAGGAAGACCTTTCTCTCTGTCTCTCTCTCTCACTGTCCACTCTGCCTGTCAAAAATAAATGAATAAATAAAAACAGTGGTCTGTCTTTTGCAACAAAATGGATGCAACTGGAGAGTACAAAAAAAATGTAAAGTATATGAGCAAAATTGACATTTGAGATTTCATTATTATTTACAGCCCTTCTAGACTCCTGGGGAGCAGTACTGTTTCTTTTTACTACTTGTTGAATTCCGTATTTATGGAGGGTTCACCTTGTGATTATAAAGAAAACTAAAAATACATCATTAGAAAAAAGAAAAATAAGGAAAGGAGATGGGAGGGAGCGAGGAGGGGAAGGAAGCATCCTTATACACTTAAAACTATATATGAGGCTGGCGCCACAGCTTACTAGGCTAATCCTCCGCCTGCGGCGCCGGCACACCGGGTTCTAGTCCCGGTCGGGGTGCCGGATTCTGTCCCAGTTGCCCCTCTTCCAGGCCAGCTCTCTGCTGTGGCCCGGGAATACAGTGGAGGATGGCCCAAGTGCTTGGGCCCTGCACTCCATGGGAGACCAGGAGAAGCACCTGGCTCCTGCCATCGGATGAGCGCGGTGCGCCAGCCGCAGCGTGCCGGCCACGGCGGCCATTGGAGGGTGAACCAACGGCAAAGGAAGACCTTTCTCTCTGTCTCTCTCTCACTGTCCACTCTGCCTGTCAAAAAAAAAAAAAAAAACCTGTATATATAAAATACATGAAATTTATTCTCTTTATATAAAAAAGCAAAAAATTTTTTTTAAAACCAGTGTCATTGATGAGCATCCACAGTGCACTGTGGGACACTTGCAGACCCCGTGTCATTCACTTCCCATGGAAGCTGTATGAGGCTGGTGAGGAACGAGCCCGCCCAGAGGAGGTAAGCACTTGTCTAGTGTCACACAGCTAATCAGTGGATGTCGGTTTTAACTTGAACTCCCCTGACTCCAAGACCTGTGCTTCCCATTAGTGACCATGCAGTGAAAATTGACTTCCCGGTGGGTGGGCCACAGCTTCTTTCCATGGCCTTTCTTCCCAGGAGCCCGGAAGCTGCACTCTGCGTCAGGGGAGGGGAAGCAGACGTCTGTCCGTCACAAAGAGTAAGCGCGGAGGGCACTTGATGATCTACAGAAATCTGGAAGAAATCACGCACATGTATGCGTATATTCCCGTAAAGCCAAAGAGGCCCGTTCTCACGGCAAACATGAGATAGGAAGTCCCAAAATAGTGGAATTCATTTGGTTGGTGTGAGGTCTTGTTCTCTTTGAAACACTCAATAGAAACAAGAAACAAAACCAACGCACTAGACAGTGGTGCACAGCAAATATTCTGGACAAAACACACCGTTGCTTCTCAAAAAAACTGGAGGGCATTCATCTTGCCAGGTGCTCCCTTCAAAATCTAAAATCCTCTTTCGCTGTAGTATCTGTTACTTAAAAAATAAAATACTGAAAGCTGTCTCTCGCTTACACAACAGTCCAAATATTTTGAGTACTCACAGTACATATATATCTATATATATAAAATATATATATATAAACACATTTGTAACCCTAGCTCTGCAAGGGCCCTTTATCTCTGAGCTATTTTGCAATGGTTTCCATAACCTGGGATACTGCTTGTAAAATTTATCTTGACAAGCTAACAGATTTTCCCCAACAGTTGCCAAGAATAATTTTAAAGAAAAAAATGGCTTAACCCAGTTTTCTTGTGTATTCAGGAAAAGACAGGATATACATTTATATCTTTAAGAAGTAAGTCATCCACTTTTTTTTTCTAACATGAGTTTAAACATGCTTGGAAGAAGGAAAATAACTCAAATTAAGCATGCAATTTTATTTTGCTGTGATTGTCCTGGAATTCCTTAAAAACAGGGCTATTTAACCTCCCAAAATGTAAATTTTCAAATAATCATGAAAGTAAAAACATGCTATGATTTCCTTAAAAAACAGAAAATCTAAATGAATACAGACATATTAAGAATGACATTTTCTACATCTGGAATTTGCAGAGAAAGAGTTGTTATACTTGTCAACAAGATAATATTTGAATAACTAAAGCCTGCTTCTAAGCATAGAAACATCTTTTTCTTTAGAATGCTTCACTATAAATCTTTGTGAATTAATTAAAAATGTTAAAAATGAAAGTCTGATTCTAAGCAGAAAACTCTCGTTGAAGTACTTCAACTTAAATCTATATAAAACCTGTTTTTTTAAGCATGTCTGTCCTGAGTATCAATTATGGCTCTGTGCCCCCAGAAACCAAGACGTACACTTGCTGTCCACCAAGTGGAACGACAAACAGCCCATCCCTAGAAGTCCCCAAAGCACAAGTGGGCCCAAACCTGCACCTCTCCAATTGGGATGCATTCCTACGGTTTCCTTTCTTGGCCTGCATGTCTAAGGAGAAGCCAGACTGGATTCTACCAGCTCTGGAGCTGGCAGGGAGCAGCGGCTAGGATGTGGCCCTGCCTGAGCTTTGCGAGAGCACTGTTTGTCAGAACCGCTGGAATTTTCACTTACATTTTGCCCACTGTCAAGTGTCAGGTGCTCTGGAGCTGGAATGCCCAGCCCTGTGAGGGCTGGGGAGAGAGACAGAGGAAGGAATACGCTCACTCTGCTCTTTAAAAGAAGTGTATCTGCCTTCCCCGCAAAGTGCTTCCTGCGACAGAGTTCAAAGCAAATTCCACATGGAAGAGTGCAGACAGTCTAGAGCCCTGGGAGAGGAGACGAAATCCCCGTGTGGAAGGAAGGGCGCCCTAGGGCCCCGAGCCACTTCCAGGGATCCAACTAGAAAGGAAGAAAAAAAAAAAAAAAGGAGTCAGGAGGCCAGGCTGCCCCTTGGAAGCTCAGTGGTGACTCAGGGCAAGCTGCATGGAGGTTTGGATTCAGCCTGGCTGTTATCTAGATGTGTGGGGGTGGGGATGGTGGGCGGTTCCATGAACCAGATGCCCGTCCTAGCGATTTCTTCCATTAGGGACCTAGTTAAAGAAGCACTGGTGCAGGCGGTCAGCTGGAGCTTTGAGCCCCTTGGAGACAGCCAGGCTTTCAGAAAGAGCCTGGGTCAGGGGCAGAGCTAGGACACGCTGCACAGGCCAGGCGTGCGCGGGCCCACGGGCAGGGCAGCGACAAGCCAAAACAGAGAAGAAACAGGAGAACGCATTTGAGAATAGGACATGTCGATACACTTTTTTTTTACATTGAAGTTGCCATGGGAAACATCAGTTTTCTGGACATTGTACACTTCCTTTACAATTCAGTGTTTATCACTTAGGTGACAAAGAGGGAAACAGGACCTAGGACCACCATCCTTGCTGCCCCAAGGGCCTCTGGACATTTTAAAAGCACACACACTGCTGATAAGCAATGCCCGGGTTAGCATGAGGGCAGTGGGGCACTAGCCTTGGGCACAAAATTTAAGAAGGTACCCCCTCTCCCCACTGCAAAAAATGCAGAAACAAGACAAATAGTGCTTTAGTGGACTATTCTTTTCTTTTTGTAAAAAAACAACTAAATGAAAATCAAAAGCCAAAAGGCATGTTGAATACTGGAACAAAAATTATAAAAGATATACTGGACCAGTATCCCTGATTTTTCCTTCTGTCTCAAGCTCCCTTACTGATCCTGTCGCGATTTAGGCTTTGCTACTTTACTCATCCTGAATTTTTTCTGAGCTAATTTTGATTTTTTTAAAAAAATCACATTAAAATATCATTTACCTTCATTCCAGCAGGGTGCTTAAGCCCTCTGAAATGATGTGCCCTGGGTAACACCTCGGCCCCCAGCCTAGCCTGATGAGAAGGGATAAGTGAGGGATGGGATTGGGAGGGAACCTCTCCTATGGGTGCTCCGATGGGTGCGCCGGGTTGTCCTGATCCTGGAAAACTCTATCTCACAGACGTGATCCTTCTCGGTATGTGACAGCCATCAGGATGCCTGTGATTGGTTCTGAATCTTCCCACTTGGCTGCTCCTAAGCCAGGTCTGAATGGGTAAGTAATTAGCAACGTGCATACAATCGGAGCCAAATTCTAAGTTTTCAACCAGTTCTCAGCAGGAATCAGAGTGCCATGGACCGTGATTAGGGGCCTGGTTTCCAGCACTCTCAGAGACTGACCTGACCCACTCATTCTGCTTTCAAATCTATGGAGAAAGATTATCATTAAATATCATCAAGCAGGCATTATGCACCCTTTTGTCTGTACCTGCCCCCAAAAGAGGAAGTATCCTATGAAATGATAACAAGCTTTCTAGCTAAGAGAAGATAAAATTAAGGTCAATAAACCACGCCAATCAGCATTTTGGCTAACTGTGGTAGGGTGTGAAATCTTAGCTCATCAGAAACATTTCATACAACATTGAGCATTAACACATCCAAACGCACACATGTGCAAAACTTCCCAGTTGCGTGGTTATTAAAGTGTTAAGGTGTCGGGCTCCTGGAAGCTGGCCATGCTGCACGCTCGCTAATGCTTTCTCCAAACATTCTCATGCTGCAGCATAGGAGAGATTGCTCTGCCACCTATTGGCCTGCGCTGTGAAACAGGTCCTGTCACACCTGAAGCCAAGCTTCACCTGGCCCCTGGACTTTGCAGAAGGCATGGTCTCGGTGAATTTCGGGTGACACCACCTGGACTTGTCTCAGGCCTCTGGCCAAGGTCAGGTTTCCAACAAACCACTCCCCTCTGCTTCATCGTCTGGCATTCACAGTGCAAGGGCCAATGGCTACTGAACCAAGGCCTGCTGACCCCACCTGGACACAGGGAAATCCAGACTGAGTAAATCTTTTGCTCTTTGTACACACCCTGGGGACACACAGACACACAGAAGAGAGGAAATGCAAGGGATTTTCAAAGCGTTCATGGAAAATGAATATTATAAAAAGAATATCTATGCATGAGTTTTAAGATGCCTATTTTTTAATTATTTTAATTGTGGTCATTGTGATGATTAAATCAGGCTAGTTTTTAGCACCAAAATAAATTTACCTTTGAATTTCATTTTCCATGAACTCCTTGAACTCTTTTCATATAGCAACTTAGGTGGCTGGTGAGGCTTACTCAGGGAATTCTATGAATGAGCAAGAGTTTATTTCCACCAGGATTCTTGAGCTGGAATTTCTTCATTTTAAAACAAGGATCAGAGTGAGAGTAACGGGACCAGCACCGTGGTTTAGCAGGATAAGCTGCCAACTGCAATGCCAGAATCCCATATGAGCAGTGGTTTGAATCCTGGCTGCTCCACTTCTGATCCAGCTCCTTGCTAATGCGCTTGGGAAAGCAACGAAAGATGGTCCAAGTGCTTGGGCCGTTGCCACCCACGTGGGAGACTCAGATGGAGTTCCAGGCTCCTGACTTTGGCCTAGCCCAGCCCAGGCCATTGCAACCATTTGGGGAGTGAACCAGGAGGAGGAACTCTTATTTTCTGTCTCTCCTTCTCTCTCTCTCTATCTCTCTCTCTCCCTATCTCTCTCTCTCTCTCTCTATCTTTCTCCCTCTTTCGGTAATTATGCCTTTCAAATAAGTAAATAATTTCTTTGGAAAAAAGAGAGATACTAACTTAGTTGGGATGAAAACACCTGGGATTCAATGAGGACGTATTTTTTTGTTACTTATTAAACAGCATGAGCCACTGCGTTTTAAAGAGATGTGCCGAGAAACTAACATTCCCTGTGTTTCGAGCAGTGAAGTAATGCCCACGCACCATTAGACAGCCAAACGCCGTCTTGATCTATCACCTGCCCACTCACGGAGCCACCGGGATTTTACTGCTTCCGTGGCTTCTAGGTCAAGTCTCTCTGATTCTAGTCCCTTACCCCAACGCCATGGTCACCGACCCCTTCTCTAAGCTGCTTTGAGAGTAGTGTTTTCCAAAAAAGCAAACCTTAAGTAGCCCCTCCCTCTTCTTAGATGCTCCAGGGGCGCCCCTCACATTAAAGGAACCCTGCTCTTTATCCTGGAATCTGGGACCTTCCTCAGGACTGCCTTCCTTTCCAGAATCCCTTCTCCCCAATCCCTACTCAGCCTGACTCCTACTGGGAGTGGTGTAGACAGAGGATCGGAACCAGTACCGTGGGAACGCTAATGCCTAACAGTTGAATATCTTAATTTTTGAGGGAGGAACAGATTTTAAAGAATCTCTTCAAGTCCAAAAAGAGTTAATAAAACAGGAGACAGTGAAACACATAAAAAAAAAAATGCACTGTGCAGGCATTAGAAAGGGAGGCGGCAGTCTGGCACATAAAGGGGAAATGTTTAGGAACTGCTAAAATTCCTTGTCCTTTTGGTAACTTATATTTGAAACAGTTTTAATGCTCTATATTGTTACCAAAACTTCATTCATCTACCCTTTAAACAAGCAAAGTGAGGTTTGCCGTGGCCTTTTGCTGGAGAAATGCACAGCAAGATCAAAGTATTTCCAAGTGTATGACGGGGAATTATTTACGTCTTCGGAGAGATTACATCCCTGTGCAGTTTCGTGTGATAAGGACCTGGACGGACTTTGCCCTACAAAGAGAAAAGCCTGACGTATCAGATGCTTTGCTACTGCCTCCTTAATGGGGACAGAAGAACAAAGCATTTTCCAGAAGGCATGAAGCCCTATCTGTCCTCAGAGCCGCCGGGAGATCAAAAGGATCTGTGAGCAGTTTTATTGGAAGCCATCTGAGACTTTCAACTCATATTTGGTTTCATAAATGATGTTGCTGGAGGGTGGAGAAATGCGACTTGTAAACAGGCAGGGAGTTGTCACTCGTGATTCGTCTAACACAGCTCTTCCCCCAAATGCATGGAACCATTTCCGCATTCTCCTGGTTTCTCGGGGGATTTTCTGCTTGTTTGGGAATCTCTCAGATCATTGCTTCTTTCTGAGTTACCTATGGGTACATACAGTGTGGTAGAGTGGCATTCTTTTTATTTTTGTTTCATTTTATCTGCTTATTTGAAGGCAGAGAACAAGAAACAGGAACTCACAGAGACAAAGAGCTGCCATCTGTTGGTTCACTCCCCCAAATGCTCAGCATGGCCAGGACTAGGCTGGGACCAAAAGACAGGAGGCGGGAACACAAGCCAGGTCTCCCAGGTATGACGCAGAAACCCAACTACCCGGGCTTTCACTGCTGCCTCCCAGAGTCTGCATGAGCTGGACCTGGGACTGGAGCCCAGGAACTCTGCTATAGGACATGGGCGCTCTAACTGCCAGGCTAGGAGTCCTCTCTGGCATTGTAAGACAGGAAAATGCACACATGAAACTCCATCCATGTCTTAGTCTCCTTAGGTATGTGATTAAGAAGTACCCCACATGGAATGCCTTGAACAACAGAGCTCTGGGGGCTGGCGGTCCAAGACAAAGGGGTCAGCAGGCCTGCTCCTTCTGTGGCCCCTCTCCCTCTGACATTCCTCCGCCTATAAAGTGTCACCCCAAACCCTGTCTTCATCTACGTGCGGCATTCTCTGCGCATGTGTACCCGTGCCGATCTTTCCCGATTTCAATAATGGCATCAGCCGTGTTCACTTAGGGACACACACTAGTGACTTCATTGTAACTAATCACATGTGCAATGGCCCCATTTCCAAATGCGGTCACGTTCGGAGGCACTAGGGGTTGTTGAAGACACAGGAATTCTGGGGGAACAGGATTTGATCTGGGAGCTCTCTCTAAGGGTGCGCCTTCAGAAAACAATGAGATCACCAGGTCAGCTGCTGGTTTCCCTTGTGACTCTGTTGGCTCCCTCTGCTCTTGGGGGCCCAATGAGTTCTGGGTCATCGGTGAGAGTGGAGGGTCAGGCAGGGCAGTGTGTGGTGGCAGGAGGTCTAACCTCACCACGCTGGATGCAGGGGCATAGCTGTTTGGGGGCCTGCCCTTCCATAGCCCCCACCTGAAAGGGCACCAGCATCCATTTGCCTGCGTTTGTTGACAATCAAAAAGAAGGTTCTGACTTGAACCCAATACTTCAAAGATTTCAAGGAAGTGGAATTACAAGATAAATTCACTTTGATACAAAAAACAATTGAAATCTATGCGTAGGTTTCTTCATAATACATATTTCTCACAAACTTTTGAAGACTCCTTGTACACAGCAAAAAAAACCCAAAAAACAAAAAACAAAAACACCAAAATTTATGAGGACTTTATAAAAAAAACTGTAATGCTTCAAGGAGGATATGGACACTTACTCGTCACAGACTCTCATCATCTGCACATCATTGCACTTTCCTAACATGACCAGATGTCCCCTGCCCTATTTGAGGGTCTGACCATGCCAGCACTGTTGCTTTCCTGGAAGGAGGTTTCTGGTTCTTTCCCAAGCACAGCAAGACCCCATAACTCTCCAGAATTCCTGGTGCTGAATAACAGGATGAGCAAGCCACATTTCCCACCCCAACATGAGCCGCCCCAGGCCTGTTTGGTCGTGTTTGGCTAGCTCAGAGTCACCATCTCACCTCCCCGGATCTGCCTGCATGCGAGGCGACCTCTGTCTTCTCCTGGCCTGCCCTGGGGTTCCCCAGTGTCGCCCCCTCCTGGGTACCCCTCCGGCGGGCAGATCTGGATGCTTGGTCCCCCTCTGCATGTATTAAATCAACAAGTGTCCTAAAAACAAGACTGATAGCTAAGGTAGAATTTAAATGGAAAGTATACCTCGAACAGGCAAACCAAAAAGTGAACTTGTGGGAGATTAACTACCCTTTCTCACTTTTGTCTGGACCAGCCAACAGCAGAAATCGAGCTCTGGTTTCCACCCCGCTGGTGTTTCTCTCCTGACTCTGCAGGTCTGTCCTCAGGGGCTGCCCAAGCCACGTTCAAGTCCAGACTATTTACCTGCCCTGCCCCACCCTCACCCCTAGACCTCCTGAGCTGCTTCCTCCACATCCCGAGCTCACCGGCTTTCCGACCGCTCTGGGTAGGAAGCCAAGAGTGCCTTTCTTCTGTCCTTATCAGCTGCCAAATCATGCTGATTCTTCCTCTCCTAACAGCCATCACGGAGGCTGTGCGGTGCTGCCTGTAAACACTCATTAGTAGATCTCCCGGGTTACCCAGCACAGAGAAGTGCCGAAGGAGAACCATCTCTACCTTGCGGATGCCGAAGAGAAGTCGGCAGTGCCAGAAGCCTGACTTACCAAGCTCACACCACCAGCAAGAGGACAGTTCTGGCACTTGGACTTGGACTTGTGTTCCCTTCCCCACGTGGTTCCTTAAAAAACAAACAAAAAAACTCCGCTGTCCAGCGTGTGTGTGTGTGTGTGTGTGTGTGCTGCTACCCTAGAATGGGCCATCACCACCAGTGTCTATGCCCTCTGGCTTCCCTGCATCTACCTATCCCCATTCAAGCAATCCTACAGAGTAGACCCACAAACCTCCTTGTAGAACCTGGATCTCATCCTGTCCTCTCTCGGCTGTAAACCTCAGTCACAGTGGCCCCTCACCACACACAGGATCCAGTGCCAAAGCTCCTCTGGGATTCAAATTCAAATGCTTTCAGAATCTGGCCCCAGCTTCTCAGTTTGGCCTTACCTACTACTATTCTCAAACAGGAATCCCCAGTCCATGACCACCATAGCAATCGTTAGAGCGCCCCCTACAGTCACAGTCGGCGGCAATGTCGTCTGTACCCTCAGAGCGCCTCCTACGGGAGTCATGGCCATCAGGAACGTGGTCTGTATCCCTCTTGGGAACAATCCAAGTCCACTTAGCTCCACTCAAGTTCTGTCACCTGACAGGTCTCATCCAGAGACTCCAGCCCCTACTTCCTCCCTCTTGTTCTAAGTTCTGCAGTAGTTCTGCAGTGGTCCACGGGCTCACTCCTCACCCACCCCCATCTCTTCCAATGAGCCTTTATTTCCAAAGTTAAATATGAAATTCTCCAGGGAAGTAAGCAGCTCAGATACTCCCATGGGAGACCAGCACATGAGCTCCCCTGGAGCACCCATAGGAGGGACCCTGATCTGGGTCAGCTGTAGCAGAAGGAGTAGCAGCCCAGAGGTTTCCATGAGAAGAATACCATGGTGTGGTGGGTATGGCATGGAAGTGTGGTTATCTGAACCTCCTAGGATTTCTGCACCCTTCCCAGCACAATGGAGCTTACATAGCTTATCTTAGCCAGACTGAACTCTATCATCCGTAAGAACTCAGAGGTGGGTGCACCTGGTGATGTTGCCCATGCTGGTACCCCATCAAATCCCACCTTACAATAAGACTTCTTCATGTTTTCATGTAAATCTTTCACTGACAAGGTATTTGGGCTCCCAGGAGACGCTTTGTAGTGCCTTCTGTCTTCAGGTCTGTGAGGAGGGACCCTGGAATCATCCGAACCCAACAAACTGCTGGGACATGGAGGCTGAGCAGAGAGGACTTGAAGGTGGAGGCATGAGTATGTTCTCATTCAAGGGCCTGAATTGTCCATCCAGGAATCTGATTTCCAGTTCCTCTCCTGGGTTCCCTGCTGCATGGTCTCTCTCGGTGGCTGGGGATAAGAGGTCCACAGATGCCTTCTGTATGTATATATATATACATATATATACATATATATATGTATATATATATATATATATGGAAGGGGTCTCCAGAATGAGTAGAGTCAAGTAGAAAATGGGACAGAGCTCAGATGAGAACTCACCCAAGGGAGACCCAGTGCCCTAACTCTGACCAGACAAAGTAAGTTCTGAGTCACCCCTCGCCACTTGAATTCACCAAGGACAGGAGTTCCTAAGAGAGGCTGATCAGCCAAACCCTGGACATAACCTACACAGCGATTTCCCCTGCTCTGGTTCTGACTCTCTGTCTCGGTCTCCCTCTCTCCTCTCCCTCTCCCTCCTCACTTCTTCCTCCTTCCATCCCTCTCTCAAAGGGTGGCAGGAAATGCAGGATTTGAAGATCTGCTCCTGGCCACACTTGGCTCTAACTAACAGCAGGCCTTTCCTCTTCGTCTGCAAAGCGGACGGAAGGACAGGAAGCACGCTCTGGGCTTCATCAAAGCCCCCTGTGCTTCCCAATATCTGCAGAAACACACCCTAAACCCAGACACACTGTGACAAGTTCACACGGCATCATACTTTCACTTCTCACCTGGTGAGAAGACCTACCCTAGAGTTATACCTTAGAAATCTGGAAACGTGAGGCCAGCATTGTGGGGCATGGGTAAAGCCACCGCCTACTACACCGGCATTCTATGTGGACACCGGTTCATATCCCAGTTGTCCCATTTCCAAGGATCCAGTACCCTGCTAGAGGCCTGGGAGGGCAGCGGAAGATGGCCTCCACATGGGAGACCCGGATGAAGCCCCCTGCTTCTGTCTGGCTCACTCCTGGCTGTTGCAATCTAGAAAGTGAACCAACAGATGGAAGAGATCTCTCTCCCCACCCCCACACTGTAACTCTGGCTTTCGAATAAATAAATAAATCTTGGGGTGGTGCTGTAGCGTAGTACGTTAATCCTCTGCCTGTGGCGCCGGCATCCCATATGGGCACCGAGTTCTAGTCCCAGATGCTCCTCTTCCAATCCAGCTCTCTGCTATGGCCTGGGAAAGCAGTAGAGGTTGGCCCAAGTGTTTGGGCCCCTGCACTCGTGTGGGAGACCTGGAGGAAGCTCCTGGCTCCTGGCTTCAGATCGGCGCAGCTCCAGCCACTGTGGCCATTTGGGGAGTGAACCAGTGGATGGAAGACCTTTGTCTCTGTCTCTCCCTCTCACTATCTATAATTCTACCTCTCAAATAAATAAATAAATAATCTTTAAAAATAAATAAATCTTAAAATAATAAAAAAAACTTCAGAAACCCAACATGGTACACATTTACTAAGATCTATTTTAACTATGTTTACTTAATTATGGTCATTTAATTATTTCAAATGTAAGTCTTAACTGTAAGAAGTTAAGACAACATCTTTGTTGTTGAGTCTATGGGCCTGTCTGCCAAATGTTTAGCAATGCGCAGGGCATTTGAGAAGGAAAGAGGCAGAGAACAAAGACCACACGCTCCTCAGTGTTGGCTCCACTTGCAGCTCACTCTACTCGCACTGATGGGGAACCTGCTCTGTGTCATAGAAAACTACTTCTCTAAGCACTCGCTCTGCACTAATTGATCTTTTAATTGGTTCAGTCAACACTCTAGTCTTTCCACACAACAAGTCCTAATTGCTACAAGCAACAGGAGCAGCGCTCAGACTGTTGGGAAGACAGGAGCCTCCAGTCAACCTGGCTTACAGCAGGGCTGCCAAGTGGCAGATACATTTTTCATGTTGAAAAGCCAATACACACACATGCACACACACACACACACACACACACACACACACGAAACCTACCATAGGATCTTACTAGAAAAGAATCCATCTCTTTTTATCCAATTCAAGTCTGAAAAATGGCACAAATCAACATGTATTATTTGAACTAGTTTCCTAACTTCCAAGTATTTTTTTTATTCTGATATAAAATAAAGATGTCTTTGCCATTCTTTGCTTTCTCGCCTACCATCTCTTGCACCCATAAAACTTTCCTGGTCAGCAGGTGATTTGCAGGGCTTGCAGGCTGGAGCCTCCCCCCTCTCTGTTGTACCTGTAACATCCATGTCTACATCTGGGCATGAGACACAGAAAGCACCTATAGTTTTGACAAATTTATTTTTAAAAATAACTCCTATTTGCTGAATGGCTTTTCTAATTAAATCTGTACAATGCCAGAATAAAGCAGGACTTCTCCGCCCTGGCATTGTTGACATTTGGGACCAGATAATTCTTTCATGGGGGTGGGCAGTCTATGGCCATACCACCCTGAACACACCCGATCTCATCTAATGGGAGTGGGCGAGGGGTTTCACTGTGCTTTGGAGGGGATGTAGAAGCTCCCCAGCCACTTCCACTGGACACTCATACCACAGAGTAACATCTTCTCCCGCTCAAAATGTTCCAGACCTGGCTAAAGTCCTGCAGGGGGCAAATTGCTTGAGTTGAGGACCTCTGGTATAAAAAGGTCTTCCGTCCTCAAAGAAGGCTTACTCTGCTCTTGTCGAGAAGATTCCATTCATGAGCCTGACACTTCCTGGATAGACCCAGAAACTAAGCAGAGAGGAAAGGAGAGAGCTGACCTAAGCTGATCCCAAACCAAGCAATGACTTCTTGAGTAGACCACAGAGGCATCACACCAAAAACGAAAAAAGAAAAACAAATCCTTCTAAGCCACGGAGCCACCAAGCAGCCTTTGTGTGGCCATGCACCATGTACCACTGAAGGACTCATTCTCCTAGGAACTTGTTATTGAGTGTTGAGTTAGGCCTGCACCCACAGCCTGCCTCACCAGTGTAAGGCACTTTCCACTTACAGACACAAGACTTCCAGCACACAGGGGTTTCCCAATCCCTGCCCCTCCCCTCCTCCTCCTCCTCTTCCTCCTCTTCCTTCTTCTTCTTTTGACTTCTAGGTTCTTCTGTTCCTACAGATAAACATCAGTGTTTCCTATCTAAATGTTGAGCTTAAAAAAAAATCTTTGTCCAATTGAGTTTGGAAATTCATCATGGTTTGTTGGCTTGTTGCTTGTACTACATTCCAGGCAGCAACTTAAAAGTGTATGCTTGAACTTCCTCAAGGACGTTAGCAGAAATGCAATATTTGATCAAAAGATGCACTATCATCATGCACTTTCAGTAACTAGATGAATTCACGCAAACAGGAAAATAATCCTTGTAATTACTTTAAAATCTTTTCAACTTGAGCACTCAATACCTCAGAGCCTAATTTGGCATTCTGAACTTCATGAATAACATGGAGTGCTTTCTCTGTAAAGTTGACAGCCATCCCAGGGAGATGACACCCCACCAGTCCCATCAACCACCCTTCTCCCTGAGCTAGCTCCCAGGTTGACGTACCACTGCCTCTGTTAGGCTTCGGGGAAGTCACACCTCTTCCTGAGCCAGGGTGATCCATTCAGTAAGCCTTGCATAGTGGGAGTCCAACTCTGTGCATGCAGACTGATGCATTCTTCCAGGCTCCCTTCCCTAAGCATGAACTATGAATGACTTGCATTGCACCACCCCACAAGATGCCTGCCGGTATTCAAACCATGTCCCTTGCCACTGTACATTGATCAATCATGTTTATATTGTTGCCTGCTGCTGACTGATTGCCAACAACATCATGCTGTCACCCTGAACACCCAGAACTTAACCGTCTTGGTGCCCCCACGTCCTAGGGAGCCTTTGCTGCCTTGCCTCGCTCTTCCTCTTCATAGCCCATGCCTCATGTGCCCAACTTTATCATCCGTTGCTGCCAAAGGGGAAGGAATCATGCCTTGTAGTTGCAAAGTCAGGAATGGACTTCTGGAAATACTTAATGTGGCTAGAATCTCTATCCTGGGACTCCTCACTCACCCTGGCATCTGCAAGAGAAAGGAGCATGCTATAAGCACTGAATGGACCAGCGCCCTCCTGCCTGCTCTCATGAACTCCCAGCAGACACACTTTACTGGAGTTTTACAGAGCAGGCTCAGGGTTGACCGAGGAGAGACGCCTGAGAGACAGAAGTGATGAAAGTGAGGACTAAGCCATTTTTTATCCAGCTCATGCTTACCTTGTGCCATATATTGTTCTAAATAATTCATATTTAAATTATTTAATTTCACAACCACCCAAGAGCTGGTTACCATTTTTTATCCCATTTTGCAAATGAGAAAACCGAGGGCAAAAGTGAAGTCCAGTGCCTGTGGTCACATCGCTCACACAGAGCTCCGAGCCCAGTCAAGTTCATGGCCGCTGCTCTCCACTCTCTGCCTTGGTCCATCCCCAGAGCTGTGTCCTCCCCGAGCCTCACATCCAGCATGATGGCTACAGTTCCACCTCTGAGCTTTGCTGTTACAATAAAAGACAAGGAGATCCAAGCCTTTACTCCTCAGCCACAGAGAGATTGGAACCTTCTGGTCTACCTTGTGCTTGTCATGAGTTCTATGTCTCTCCGGTTGGGAGAACCTAGGGAAAAGAGGGATGCTGGCAACAGGAAGAGGCATGGTGTGCATGTCAGGGACAGAGGGAAGGTGTTGGCCTTTGGAAAACAGAAATACACTGAGAACAGAGGTGCAGAGACTGGGATGCACCCAAGCTGCCGTCCAGGGAAGAAGGGCAGCACAGGGCACCTGGGGATGGGGCAACCACATGACCTGGTGTGCGATGGGCACTTAAGTGACAACTCACAGCCCTGCCTTTACAGTTAATAGGACATGAATGAAAGCTTGGTTGGCGTCTTTATATTTAGGGTAGATCCAGGAGACTCTAGCTCTTTGTGTCCAGGTCTGACTTTGATAGCCTTGATATCAGCTCTGGATAATAAGGCCAGGAAGATGCTGACCACACAGTGGGTAGAATCAGCCTTAGAGACGCTAAGGGGGCTGTGACTTCTGAGCAGCAAAGCCATGCTCCTTTCTTCCTGGAAACTACAGGCAGAGGCAAACTCACAAAGATTCATCAGGACAGGGATCTGTGTGAAGCTGAGCTAAGAAGTCAGCAAGCAGATAATTAGTCTGTGATGAAGTCTAAGGTACTAGCTGTCTTGTTTTAGGAAAATTACATGTTTCAGAGCCTTGCAAAAGGTGATTCCCTTCCACCACATACTCCCTTTGAGGCTTTGCATTTCTCAGTTGTGAGTTACCTTCGGGGGTTTCTGCAGCCCCTACGCCTCTTGGAAAGGGGAGATCATGCCAGAGTTGGATGCCAGGGAAGCTGCAGACTTGTATGGCTGTGGTGGGTAGCATGTGGGCCCCAGACTCCACGACCAAACACTGCCACTAAGGTATTCGGGACCCTATTGCAAACTAACTAAAGGCACACTCTGGACAGATCTTGTAGGCTCCCTGAGAGAGTAGAAGAAAGTCCAACACGCACAGACGCCCTGGAGAGAACGTTGAATTGGCAAAGGGGGCCAGGCTGAGCAGAGTGTCTAGACACGGAAAGCGTAGGAGATGCTCACTGAGCTGCAGAAAGACTGACCGCAGGCCTGGCTCAACTCCACCTCCTCCAAAGCGTCCACATGAGGCTTGGTCTTTCCCCTGAATACATTTGCCTAAACTGATAAGGGGTAAGAGGAGGAAAACTCAGTTTAGGTCCCTGTCAATTTGATTTGCCACCTGAGAGCAGGAGAACACTGACTTTCAAAGGGCTCCCATTTCACAGAAGGTGACACTGAGCCCAGAGGGATGTGTCTTCCTTCACTGAGTGCACACATCTGACCCGGGAAGGGACTTGAGCTCAGACGTCAGCCCCAGGCATTCTAGTAAAGGGCAGGTGCAGGCTGTGATCTTCTTGCATGGAGAGGGGCAGTAAGAAAATACTTTATCAGCCTATTCTACAAAATAAGAAAAAACAGAAGGACATTCAAAACCAATAAAATCAGGTTTGCGACCAGGGCGGGTAAGGGGAGAGACAGGAGTCGTGGTAAGAAATGGTGCTTTATGAGCAAATCTGCTCTACTTTAACTTTTACCTTTTTATTTACTTATTTTCAATTCTATTTGAAAGGCAAATAGACAGACATAGACACAGACACATGCACACACAGAGAGACAGAGAGAGAGAGGATCTTCTATCCTCTGGTTCATTCCCCAAATGACCCCAACACCTAGGGCTGGGTCAGTCCAAAGCCAGAGTCTGCCACCATCACTGCCACCTCCCAGGTGTGCATTTGCAAGGAGCTGGAATCAGGAAGGTGCAAGGACTCAAGCCAAGGACTCAGGTTAGGGATGCAGGTGTCCCTGTGGTGACTTTAAGCACTGAACCAGCCACCTGCTCCTGTTTTGACTTTGGAAAACATGTTAAAGGTTTTCATTTTCAAAAACTAAATAAAATCATCAAGAATCAGGATAGGGAAAAAGTCTAGAACCCCCCCCCACCACCACCAAAAAACAAAGAATGAAGACAACTGTATTTCAAATGATTATTATACCATGATAAGGAGAAGAGAAGAAAGAGTTAAAGAGGTAACAGACAGAAAGGAGAAGGGAAGGGGAGGGGAGGGCAGGGAGGGGAGGAGAGGGAGGGGAGGGAGTGGAGGGGAGGGAGGGGAGGGCAGTGAGGGGAGAGGAGAGGAGGGCAGGGAGGGAAGGGGAGGGGAGGGCAGGGAGGGGAGGGAGGGGAAAGGGAGGGGAGGGAAGGGAGGGTAGAGGAGAGGAGGAGAGAGAAGGGTAGGGAGGGGAAGGGAGGGAGGGGAGGGGAGGGCAGTGAGGGGAAGGGAGAGGAGGAGAGGGGAGAAGAGGGGAGGGAGGGGAAGGGAGGGGAGGGGAGGGAGGGGAGAGGTGGGGAGGGGAGGGGAGGGAGTGGAGAGGTGGGGAGGGGAGGGACTTTTTAAATAACTTGAAAGAAAGAAAATCCAAGAAACGTATGAGTAGAGTATGTAACTACATAAGCTCATCTTTGCAGTAGGAGAGGTGAGGGTAAGAAGTTTCTAAGCAGATACTGACCATTTTTTAATAGGTTAACTTCTTACATTGTGCACTGGGAGGCAAAGAAACCCTGGCTGTCCTAGGTCTGAAGAACTGAGCTAATGTGCAACCTATCTGTGGCAAACAAGATTCTCACTATGCAACAAGGAATAGACAAACATGTGAAGGAAGAAGGTAGAATTAGAGGATTTGGCATGTACTCACACATTCCCAACTAAGTGAGCTCATGGGGTATATTTGTGTGTGCCTTTGTCGCATGTGGACATATAGGTGCTCATACATGCATGCATTTCCTAGCTTTGGCCATGAAAGGACCAAGAAATGGAAACACTGGCGTCAATGAGTACGCCAAGCACCACAGTTCCCCTTATCTTCTGTATTACGTCTCTGAGTTCCAGTTACCTGAGGTCAACCATAGACCGAAAATGTACATGGAAAATTTTAGAAACAAACAATCCTTAGGTTTTAAAAGTGCTCATTCTGAACAGTGATTAAGTCTCTCGCCATCTGACTCCATCCCACCCGTCCAGTGTGTCCCACTTTGACAAGTGTGTCTTGCTGTATATAGTACCCTCTTGTACTCACTCAGTAGCTCTCTTGGTTACCAGGACTACTGCACATAGAGGACTCTATCCTATGCAGAGTTTCAGACATCCACTGAGGGTCTTAGAACATCCTCCAAGGATATGGGGGTAGGGGGTTACTGTCCTCAGATCCTGATTTCTTTCACTGTTCCCTACTGAGAGGAACTAAGACTCCTAACAGAAATGGTTAATTCCAGGGATGGGGCAGTGTAGTGGCAAGATGACCTAGAAAGCAGGAGAGTGCTGAGAGATGGTGAAAGCATGTCAGGGGGACACAGAGTCACCTGAAGGAGCTCCTGTTGGCCAAACTTGGGACAACGGGAACACCAGAAGAGTGAAACATTCCCAGAATATATCCCAAGAAAACCTCGGAGAAGCCCCCCTGAGAAACATTTTGTTCAAAGCAGCTGGGATGCTGGGCACCTGTATACTTCCAAATGTTAATGTCCTACACTGCAAGACAAGCCTGTATAGAAATGCCCCAGATTAAAGAGGGGTGCTAGAGAGACAGGACTGTCACATGTTCTACCCGACCAAGAGACAGCCTGTACTGAAGGAAGGATGCTCTAGCAGCTGTTATCTGGTCAACTGACGAAACCGGAACACACACAGTAGAGGAGATAAAATGTTTTATCAATGTTCAAGTGACTGAAGTTGATACATGTCTCCAGAGACCGTCCCTATTCTTAGGCAATGGCCCATGAAGTGCTTAGGCATAAGGAGCCATGAGGTATGTAACTCACTTGTCCTCAAACAGTCCAGGGAAAAGGTATGTGCTTGAACTTGTGTGTGCATGTGCATGTATGTATGTATGAATGGAGAAAAAGAGAAAACACAAAAGGTAAAGCAAATGTTAAAAAAAAGTTTTAGTAAAGATTATGTGAGGGCTTTTAGCCCTTTAAACCTTTACTGAAAGATTGAAAAATGTTGTGGGAAAATGTAATGAAAAGATAAGTTTATTTGGGAAATTTTTAAAATCAATGTATAGCTTTCCCTTAATATACATTTTTCATGAGATTTTTGAAGCCTACCTCATATGCAGGGATTTCAAAAATCTTTGTGCCAAAATATACTTCTTTTTTAATTCCATTTTGCATCAGCTCTTTGAAGTACCCTCCTCTGGGTACCCTTGTATTTTCGGAATGTGGCTTTTTAAATTCCAAAGAGAAAGCTTGAAAATGACACCTGGGCAAACTGAACATACCTATACATAGCTGCAGTGAAACAGCTCGACAAGTATTGCTGAGAAGTGCTTACTAACAAACACATATCTGTGATTATATTTCCAATATTTCAGATCAAATTTCAGCTTTCTACTTAGGTTCTGATTTCTAAAACTTGCCCTTCACTAAGTTGTATCAGCATCCTCTGGGGTACTTTTAACTACTACAAATTCCAAAGACCTAATTCGCATTACACAAGGTCTAGGATGGACCTAAGAATCCCTAATTTTCAGACATGGAAAGTGAACACACTGAAGCATATTTTTATGAGCAAAGTTTTCTCAGTTGCACCCCTTTTTCACACTGTGAAGTGGCGCTCCATCTGGCTCAGTGCATTCTCGTACTATGTGTTTAAGTTCCTTGCCTTCTTCCCTGGGCTGCCAGTGCCGCATTCACTGTATATCCAATGTCACCACAGAAAACCTTGCTCCTAGATATCCTATTACCTACTCCTTCACTTCCACCTGCCTGCTCTAATTGTCCCATGGGTTGCCACGTGCATCCATCTCTTCCACTTCTGATCCTAATTACCCCAGGGATCAAATGCGAGCTTTTATCACAATCTCCAAGCTTGACTGAGTACAGCCAGGAACATCAGCCAGAAGCCTTTGTCACCCCTCCAAACATCCCTAGATCCTGAACGCACCTGGCCGGGTTTCCTGTTTGTTCTTCATTTTCTTTTTTTTTTTTATCAAAACTTTTTTACGTGATCTTGCCTTGGTTTAATCTTAGTTGCATATTCATCTCATCACATCTATCTGAAACAGCTGTCAAGTAGGAGATAAAGATGGTTTCATAACAGGGACAGCCACCCAATCTTGAAATCATACCTGTCCACTGCCTTCTGGGCCTGCCTGCATACAAGCTGGTGATCTACTATGCCAGATTATGCTGACATGCTTTGTCCTCCCCCTGAATAGTCCACAGCCAGAGTCTCCCCGAAATGCTGATGAGATTGTCTTTCTTTGAAGCCGCCTCTGACTGATTAAATCACAGACTCGTCTAATTTCAGCGTAGGTATCTCCATGTAAGCTTAATCCTTGCAAAAACAAAGGAGCATCCAAGAAATAAAGCAACCACAACATTGGCATCACACAGAGCTACAAACACAAGTGTGTCTCACTCAAGTGTGGCACACTGCTTGACCTCAGAGGCACTGCCTTGTCTGTTGAGGCAAATCGGTTTTTAGCTAAAACTAATCAAAGAAGGGTCATAGCTCAGCCTAAAAGATTATGATCCAAAAGCAAATTTCATGATTCATGCATATACTTGTTGCCTAAGTACCTGCTTAAAATTATAATAAAATTTCACTTCTGAAAGGTAAAGGAAACCTCGCTGGATTTCTGGTTGAGCCCTCATCGAATCCCCAACCAGAAGATCCGTGATCAAAATATTCTTTATGCGCTGAGACAGAGGGCATTTAAAGTGAGCATAGTCACACAGTTGATGAATGGAGGAATCAAAATTCACACACAATTTGAGTCCATGTTAAAATATCAAGTCATATCTCTGCAAGATTTTGCCTGATAAAAAGGGCTCAACGGCCAAAAATATGCAAATAGTTACTCTCCACGGGGCCAGAAGTAAGAGAAAAAGACCCAAGACAACATGCCATGTGTTCACACCCTTGCACACAGACACACACAGAAATATGAGTTTGCACTCTTTTTACATTTTACGAATATGAAGAGAACAAATTGCACCCTTTCTTCGCTCAAACTTCTACAGTACCAAAATCCACCATTCGATTTCACATCTATTCTAGTAAAAGGGCATGTGTTGCTCTCAACTCCTACCACCACAAATGAGTTGGCCACCCTGACCCCCGCCCTCCCCTATCTTGTCCAACCTACTTCTCTGTTCAATCTCCCTTGGATACTTCCAGGAAAGTATTTCTCAGTGAATGGTGGGACTCTCAAATACTCTCAAATGCTGCCTTCTACCTGCTGCCTCCAAATTTCCTGAAGAGGACTGCCTATTCCCTTGGGCACTAGCACCCTCCATCTGTGACCACCTGGCACACTTGCCCTCTATAGTAGCCATGGGTCTTGGGGCATTCAAGCTGCTCTATGTTTTCCACCATGGGTCCCTTCAGACGTGCAGAGGAGCTTCTGCCCATGGCTGTTGTGTGCCATCAGAGGCTCAGCAGGCCATCAAGAGCCACACGCTGGATCTTGTAAAGTTACTAATGAAATCCACACCATGCTGCACCTTCTGGCCTGTGCCTAATGAGCCTGCAGGCTTTGAGTCAAGCCAGCCTCATCTGCTTCACTTGGTGTTCCATCAAGACATGCTATTTTCCAGATTGCCCCTAGGTCTTGTGTACAGATTTCTTTGGGCATCCCAGCTCCACCACTTCCAATTCCAACTTCCCATAAGTGCACACCCTGGAAGGCGGCAGGTGATGGCTCAAGTACCTGGGTCCCTACCACCCACGGGGATACCGGTGTTGAGCTCTGGGCTCTTGGCTTCAGCTTGGCCAAGTCTCTGCCTGTGTGGGCATTTTGGGGAATGACCCAGCAGATGGAAGCTCACTCGCTCTCTCTGCCTTTATTTAAAAAAATAAAAGCATCCTCAGACGCTCTGAGAACTACAGAAAGTGAATTTTGCCTTCGACCTTCTTTATTCTTCTTTGCTCCATTGCTTCCCTGAGCAGCACCTGCCAAGATCACCCAGCACCTCCACGCTCCCTGTTCGTCACAAAATCGTCACAGAGACCAGATTGTTATTGTCATCTGACCCGGCAGACTCCAGAGGAAGGACTGAGCCATGCTGCAGCCAGAAGCCAGGAACTCAATCAAGGTCTCTCACAGGAGTTTCAGGGTCTCAACTACTTGAGCTGCAACCCAGTGCCTCTTAGGGTGCCCATTCATGGGATGCTGGAGTCAGGAGTCCAACTGGTGCTTGATGTGGTCTGTGAATGTCCCAACCAGCATGCTAACCACTGCACCGAACACCCACACTAGCAGACTATAAAATTTTTACAGTTTAATGCCACCTGGTGTGTGGGATTTTATTACAGCAGCTTTGGAAACTAATACATCCAGTAATGCAGCTTCCTTTGTACCCACAGGCCAGGGCCACCTGGGTCAGCCAGCGTCTGCAATTAGAAGCCAATGCGATAATTCATGCACCTTGAAATCAGTGCCAGCACTTGATTGTGATATAACCAACCGAGGAATTGTCGCCAGGAGTAGAAAATAGAAATTTTCTACTTTCACCCCAGTGAGACACTCCTCCTGATCCATTAAGATCCATGATATAGGGACAGGCATTTGACCCAGCAGTTAAGACACCACTCGGGGTACCCACATGAGTTCCAGTCCAAGCCCCACTTCCCATTCCAGCTTCCCATAAGTGCACACCCTGGAAGGTGGCAGGTGATGGCTCAAGTACCTGGGTCCCTACCACCCACGGGGATACCGGTGTTGAGCTCTGGGCTCTTGGCTTCAGCGCAGCCAAGTCTCTGCCTATGTGGGCATTTTGGGGATTGACCCAGCAGATTGAAGCTTGCTCACTCGCTCGCTCTCTCTCTTTCTCTCTGCCTTTATTTAAAAAAATAAAGAATCATGACATCACACAGTTTCGAGGTCTTTCCTGTTGGGATGAATCTTTCCTCTGGGAAAACACTTGTTTTTCACAACCAAGGCAGAAGATATTACTTTTCACTTACTCAGAACACAGCAAATGCCCTTTGACCTACACTGTGAACTTCTCAGTCACAGATTTATGCCTTTATATAAACGCCATACAATAAGTACTCAAACCATGTATATTATTGAGAAGGCTTATGATTGAAATGATGAGAGCAACAGCAAGGACAACAGAAATTAACTATCTCCTTGTTCATCCACCCTTCACCTTGGGTGTTGGGTAGAGCACCTCTTATTTCCTCATCCAACCCCTGAAATCACATGAAATTTACAGTCATAGTCAAGTGTAGTATTCATTTCATTAACAAAAAATATTTTGTATTTAGTATACACACACACACACACACACACACACAGAGCCCCAATCTGCTGGTTCATTCCCAAAATGCCTGCAACAGCCAGGTCTGAGTAAGGTCAATGCCAGGAACCATGAAATCAGTCTGGGTCTCCCACGTGAGTAGCAGGGACTCAATGCCGGAACCATCAGCTGCTCCCTCTAGGGGGCACATCAGCAGGAAACTGGAGTCTGGAACACTGGCAGGCCTCCAACTCCTGCTCTCTCACATGGAAGTGGTGTCTTCAGTGGCATCCTCACTGAGACACCAAACACCCACTCCCACTGCAGCGTTTTTTGAACCAAAACATTTTCCATGAAATAAAAATATCAAGTCCTGTAAATTGATCATTTTAAATAAATAATAAAGATCGACTGGCCTTAGAAGGTTGGTTTGAGCCACTTTTTATATGTGAGGTAGTTGTACAATCCCATCTCCTACAATATACCTTTCATTTAATGCATTAGAGAATATGTTATTCCAATTTGCAAATATTATGTAACCAAGAACTTATTTGATATGCCAAGTAATGTGTAATGGAGAATAAAGAAATTCAACACACAGGTTCCCTCTAAAGACCTTACTTGTTAAACAGGGCGTGAACATAAGAGACAATGAGGGTAAGGGAAGGTGTTGAACTTGGCACTAGCAGGAGCCCAGAGTAAGCTTGAAGTCCTTGAGCAAGACCCCAGCACAGCCCTCAGCGAAGCAGCCCTGTTTTGGCTGAAGTAGTTTGTCTGGCTCAGACAACTTTCACCTTTTGGTTTCTAGTTTGTTAAAAGGAAAATGTCATTGATACTCCAAAGTACATTCTTGAGAAATGCACCAAAAAATATCTTTAAAACATATGTGTCTCTTTGTCGGTCAGCAAACATTAAGTAAATCGTGAGAAAATTTTTCCTGACCAAGCAAACATCTGTTGGCTTTTCTAGTCAGCACCCACTTCCCCTCTGCGGGTGGTGTTGTCCTTACGCTACAATTCCTTTCCTTTGGAAACCACCTCGTGCCCACTCAGATGGAGCTTGTTGGCTGGCACCCATCCCACTCATCCACACTCCTGTGTGGGCCCTACCGCAGCCTGGCCAACCAGAGCCGTCCATGCCCTAGGCCACAGCGATGGCTTGGAGAACTGGCGTACCTCTGTCCAGATGGAGCCAAGTCCTGTTTTGTTTTGTTTTGGAAGAAAGCAAGGGTGTATAGCAGGTATTCATACATCCTCTGCATCACCAATTTATGCAATTTATGCAATTTATGAAAATACAAATTCGTGTGATGACATTAAATAAAGTTAATATAGTGGTATTCAAAACCAGATCCATAACTTGGGAGGGCTTAAGGGAAATCTTTGAATTTCTTCAGAAGCAGTACTTTATAGACTGATTAGTGAAGATTTTTGATTCTTTCATCATCTGATGCACCTGGTAAACAACAGGCCCATTTTTGTCCTTTGAGGTCACTGGAAATTTTGAGCAGAAAACATTATCAAGAGTTGTGCACACTTTCTACAAATTGAAAACATTGGCAACTCCACATAAAGCATCAAACCACTGAAATATGTTGAAAAATGGTGTCACGCTTCATTTTATTGTACAAAATACCATATTTAAATATAAGAAATAGAAAGTCAAAACCACAGTTGAACCACAAATGTCAGAATTTCAGCAAAATATGATTTTGGCCTCAAAACCCAGGAACCCATCTCATTTCAATTTGTGTTCCTAGTTCTTGACAGTATAATCCCTGAGTGTGAACAAATAAAAACACCACCAATGACATGGCAGTGACTTCAGTGTTTTTAGAAGACACCATCCAACGTCCTATCCTCTTGGGCTTACTAAAATGAAATTTGATTAAATAAACCCAATGAAAAAAGTCTGCACTTTTTAAAAAAGTGACATTTTATATCTAAACATTAGGAGAAAAATCATTGTATTTTGCAGCGTGGAAAGCATTGCTCATGTAAAGTAGGGAAGGTATGTATTACGTTCCATTGAGAAAAATACATTCTGGTGAGGATGTGGACTTGAAAGAAATCATTGTCAGGAGCACACAGCACTGGCACCGCCAGACTTGGCCTCTGGGGAAGCCGTTGGGATCAGGCCCCTTTTGAGAGGCTCTGGAGTGACCAGAACATTAGCTGATGTCAGGGAGTACAAAATGCAGTGCTATCTACGAATTCCAATAAGTATTGTCTCCGAAGATGACTTCTCAGAACTGCGGAACTCGTTATGGAGATTTTAGCTGGGCTGGTGGTGCCTGTAAGTAGTCTCCCTCGCAGCGGTTCATGTTCAAGCACACACTTACACCACTAATTGTTCTCACTCAGAGAGCTCTCTAATGCCCCCAGATCCTCCAGCCCCTCCCCTGCCTCTGTCTGTCTATCTTGTCTCCTAATAAGAGGCTTCAGCAGCCATCAGCAGTGTCTCCTGAAGAAGCCCGTGGGGCTGCCCCTGGGACTCCGAGCCCCAAGTGGCTCTTTCTCAGTGGGGAGCAAGATGGACTAAGATTTTTCTATGAGTCTCTGGAAACAGAAGCAACAGTGCAGTAAGATACAGTGGCAGCAACTTACCAAGTTCAAAAGCAGATTTATGAATGGATATTCTCTTAAAAACTGTATGTCCTGAGGGAAAATTGAGTTCTCTGAGTAGAAACTTTAACCAAACTGTTTTTTTCTGCTCAACACCAAACTCAGAGAGTTTACGTATGCCTGAAAACACTTGAAGTTAACAATTCTCCAAAGGATTGGTTTTGACCACCTTAATTCTGGCAAGGAAACAAGAGAACGGCGTGGGGTTTTCCAATCACTATACAGCTCTGAAATCACTCCAGGGAGTACCTTGGGGCCAGCACCCCACAAGGGTGCCAGCTGAGTCCTGGCTGCTGCACTTCCCATCAAGCTCCCTGCAAAAATAGAAGATGACCCAAGTGTTTGGGCCCCTGCATTCATGAGGGAGACCCAGTTGAAGCTCCTGGCTTTGTCCTGGCCTGGCCCTGGCTGTTACAGCCATTTGAGGAGCAAACCAGTGGATAAAACAGCTCTCTTTCTCTGCCTCTTCCTATCTCTTTGTAACTCAAACTTTCAAATAAATAAATATGTCTACAAAAATATCTTAAGTAGTTTAGTATAGTGACCAAAAATTCTTAAAATATCCTTTTTGACATTTAAAGGAAAAAAAAATTAATTAACTCGGGGGTAAGCCAAAACCAAGAATTTTCCTGTAAGGGACCATTAAAAATGTTTCCCTTGAGGTCACGGAAAGACATCAAATTGGTAAAAATTGAGTGCTAATCCCTTTCCTGCTCCTTTATGTTGCATATCATCGGGTCATTTTTTTTTTTTTTTTTTTTACCCTCTGTGATTGAGCACTACATAGTGGAATTAAACTGCTTTGAAAATGCTGTATTCTCAAACCAGGAAGCCTGGGCCCATTCTGAGAGAGAGGAAGCCCCAGGAAGAGCTCAGTGACTCCATCCCACTCTGCAACAGGGCACTGTCCTCCAGCACACACGCACATGTTCACGTGGAGAATTTGATGAGCCGCGTGTTACTAGAGATTCCCACAAGCAAATCAGAACTAGAAGAAGGGAGGGAGGGGGAGGAGGGAGGGAAAGAGAGAGAGAGTGGGAGAGAGAGTGGGAGAGAGAGAGAGAGAGTTACTGTTTACTTTGTGCTAGGTTCTAAGAGTCCTTGGACCTTACCAGCCAGCCCTGGAACACTAACCCAAAGCCCTAGGGATGAACAAGGAATCCAGCTTGGGGAAGGAAGACAAGAAGCACACATCCTGGGAATACTTAGGAGGAGATGGTTCAGGGGAGTGGGGTAGGTGGCAAACACCCTTTTGTGGGGATTATCGCTTTAAAAAATAAACGTTTTGCATATAAAAATAATTTCAAACTTACAGAAAAATTACCAAAAGTCATACATAGCACGAAGAACTCCTTTGTACTGCCACCAGATTTCCCAGTGATTAACCTTTTGGTCATTTTGCTTTGTCTTTTTCTATCTTATGAATCACTGGAGAGCGAATGCAGATGAGACGCCTGTTTATTAAGCACTTCAGTGTGCATTTCCCAAGAAGGTCATTTTCTTACACAAGTTCAGTGCCATTATCAAAATCAGGAAATGACCCCTGATAGAACATGACCTCACAGATGCTTTTGTTAACTGCTTTTTTGGGCACATTTTCTCCTCTTCCAAGGAGATTGCCACACAGGAGAGGGAACAACCTCAAGACATCTAAACGCCAGGCTGAGGAGCCCCTCGCGAGTGGCCACTCAACTCTCTTAGAAGACACATTTGCAACCCTTCCCGCGGCCGACTCCATTTCTGAAAATCCCCTCTGACGGCAGAAGTTTCAGCCATGAGCTTCTGCCAGAGAAGTTGTCTAGCAGTCTTTCCCGTCCCCTGCTCCTCCGTGCCAGCTTCCTCCTCCTCCCTGTCTGCCCTGCGTCTGACACCAAAGCCACATCAGACACTGGGAGAGGGAGGCAGACACACAGGCTGTCAGCAAGTCTCCCAGCGCCGTCATCGCGGGGGGTCACAGGCAGACAGGATGCTTCCAGCCCCGGGAAGAGCTAATCCCACTGCATTTTCATCTGCTGCTCGCTGCCCAGGTGATGGGAATTAGGTAGGCGAGTGAACAAGTGCTCTTGGGCCTGCCATTCACATCACCCTCTCTTTCACTGGGCTTCAGCCATCCTGAGGCTCAAAATACCCGACAACCCAAATCTGCTGCAATTACCTCGGGATTTTCATTTTTTAAAGGGCTTTCTGAGCCCGTCTATGCAGTTGCTGAAATCATTTCAACATGCTCTTCCCAGGCAGAGTGCAGTGTTATAAAAAACCTCACTTCCAGTCGGGTTTTCATGCTTAGTAACAGATACATTTTAGGTCTTGGCTCCTGGAATGGGCCTGTTAACCAAGGACGATCATGTGATTTTTCTAATGACGCTCCTGGTCCTTCCAGAAATATGAAAGGATGAACAGTCTAATGACCAATTCCTGGAATAAATCACATGTGCTTTTCCAGAATGTTCTCACAGCCTAATATAGTTTTCTTCCATTAACAAAGACATAACATTTAGCATTTTCTCTGGCTGTAAAAAAGGTACTATAAAGTGTCCACAAAAATGAAAAAACTGAGTGCAAAGAAAACCTTTTGGTGATAGTTTTATACTTTTATTTATGTTCAGTTGAAAATGAGAACTTGGGTCTTGACACTTTATTCAAGGATCAGTCGTGCCTGCTTTGCCCGGGAGTTGCTAAAATGTAGAATCTCTGTGTCTCCCACTCCACAAGACCCACCAAATGAGAGTTTGGATTTTACCAGGACAGCTGAGTTACTCGGGCACACATTGAGGTTTGAGGACCCACTCTACACACAGGTGTGCCTCCCAGTCAAGGGTGAGCACTAGGCTAAAAGCAGTCACCAGGGAATGATTAAAACCATAAAAACAGAGTTCTTGGAAGAGGTGAGGCCACAGTAAACCATAAGAGGACAAATGTTTCCTGAAGGACTAAGTAACTAATGTTACACTGGATTTTTCCAGATTAGAGTTACCAGAGGCAGTAAATAAAAATATAGGGCACCCAGTAAAATTTAAGGTGATGGCAATATTTGGACACACCTATACTAAACGTGCATCTGTACCTCATCAGAAATTCAAATTGAACTGCACATCCTACATTGCACCTGGTAACTCCAGCACAGAAATCTAGTAAAATATAACATATATTTGTACAATGCTTCCATACGGCATATTTATAAGCTCAAAAAAAGTGCACAGTGAAGTAGATACGTCGATATATACCGGCCATTTCCAAAATTCTTGAAAGAATTTGTAGTTATATAAACACACCCAAAAATTTTCAGAAACAGCCTAAAATAGTAAGAAGGGTAGGGAGGGAAGTGTCACTGTATTCCTAAATCTATATATATGAAACTTGTATAGCTGAAATAAAGTTTTTTTAAAAAGAAAAGAAGTAAAAGAAAATGGCTTCTTTCGTAACATGAGATTCTTAATTCTAATTGTTACTCCTGAATTGATCATCTCCACCGGAATCAAAGGTGCTAATCTCATCCAGTCTGCCTCCCTATGCTTGACACCAGCGCTTCCTTATCGGTGGGAATAAGGCGGCCAGGACCACCTGCAGAGGTGGAGTTTCTTCCTCACCCACAATGGTTTATGATTTGTTTGCTGGTTCACAACTCCAGGACCTGTGTCTGGAACGGTCGGAGTTTATGGTTGTGTGGTCTCCCAACGGCACAAGAGGACAAACCATCAAATACCACCATCTGGTTTACTCCCAGACTCCACTAATCAGAAACCAGGTCCACGTGGACTGGATTTCAGCCTTTGCGTCTACCTTCTCTTCAGAGGCGACTATAATCACTGATGGGAGATAAGAGGGGGAACATCTTCACCCACGAGAACAGAAAAGCCACGTCTCTCTCATTTCCATTCCCTGAAAAATAAATTTAAATAACTATGTTGGGCTGGCGCTGTGGAGCAGCAGGTGAAAGCCCTGGACTGCAGCCCTGGCATCCCAGTTCCATGGTGCTGGTTCTAGTCCCGGCTGCTTCTCTTCTGATCCAGCTCTCTGCTGTGGCCTGGGAAAGCAGCAGAAGATGGCCCACGTGCTTGGGCCCCTGCACACACGTGGGAGACTTGGAGGAAGCTCCTGGCTGCTGGCTTTGGATCGGCGCAGCTCCAGCCATTGCAGCCATCTGGGAAGTGAACCAGTGGATGGAAGATCTCTCTCTCTCTGTGTCTCTACCTCTCTCTGTAACTCTTTCAAATAAATAAAATAAATCTTTAAAAAAATAAAAATATATATGTCCTTCTAAATCCTTTCCTGCTAAGCTTTGACGAACTTCACTAAAATAAAAATAGCATTTTTCTTTCCTTAGACATTGTATTTGTCCTTCCTTCCTTTTTTTCTCTCCTTTTTTCCTTCCTTCTCTTATTCCTTCCTCCTTTCTTCCTGTTCTTCATTCCTGACATTCATCTCATTTCTCACTTGTGCTATGTTAGTATCTTACCAGAACCTAGACAGGGAATTTGGAAGGGTTGTGCTGTCTGTGGCGTGGAACCTGCCCACAGGCCTCAGAAATAGAGGAAGGATTTCCAATTGCTGGGCTGATGGGGCAGGAGCTGTTGGCTAAATTTTCAAATTCTCCCAATTAGTCACTACTGAATGATGTCAACCTAAAGCATCCAAATCACTATCACTCATTCTCAAGTATTTAATTACAAACTGTCATTTACAACTATGAGAATTTCAATAAATTGTAGAAAATACTATACAGTTCAAAAGCCAGTGTTTTCCCCTAGAACAATATGAAACCAATCTAAATATTAAGAATCACCATGGAGATGCCCCATGATTTCACTGAAAAGAGAAACACAGATAATACATGACCAAAGCCAACGACTGAAATAAAAGACATACTACATCCATAATAAAGGAAAGGATCCTAGCATGTGTTAGAAGAGCAGTAAAATAAAAGTGGGAAAAATAGAAAAGCATATGACGTCTCAAAAATGTCTGTTTGATGGTTGCACTTAGCACAATGATCACGCAGTCAACTGAGCACAATCTTCAGACCAAAATAGAATATTTTACAGTCCTGGTCTTTGGTTCCCACACCACATCCTAACATCACCAGCTGCAACAATAGAAATCAAATTTGGCGGAGTGTGACATGGTTGCCATACCCACAACCAGCATCTCTTTCCCCAGCTGCTATTCATATCAAGTTTAAGAAGCCACCCTGTTAAGTCTCCCAGAAGTCTCTAAGAAATAAAAATAGGCAGCAAAAGGATGATTACTGAGGACTGTGGGTGGGAAAACCATGTACCCAATTTGTTCCCAAAGTTTTGAAAGAAAGCAAGATGATTGTAATAACATATTTGCAGTGATTCATCCAAAAGGAGCATGCACAGGACCAAGTTCAGAATCTCTGAGCTGGTGGTGACAGTTGGGTTACATTCCTGAAGCCAGATGTTCTGAGTTGGTGTCAGCTCTGATCTCCCTGATGCGTTGCACACTCATAAAGTGATGGCGTAGGAGTTTAGAGATTTTTTTTTGCCAGAATGGAAGATTCATAGAGTAGTACAGAAACCTACATGTTATTCTAGCTTGGTCAATTGCACCATCAAAGGAATTTGAGTTTTTCACTGAAAAGAGTTTTTATTAGAATGTAAGAGAACCATGTATTTCTGACCACCAGATGAGAATCAGAGTCCACAGCATGCCACTCTGAAATAAGCCACTTTGGCCTAAGGGCTCATTTGAGCTGAAGGCAATTGGAATTTCACAGCTGTAGAAAAAGCTCTCTGTTTTCCCCCTCATCTGCCTAAAAGCAGGGCACACATTTTCTTGTGTGAATGAGTCACAAATTCCCCAATCATCTGGTTTACCAGGATAACAGCACCCTTTATCAGCAGGCAAGAGCTCGAGTCCAGGTGAGTCTACATAGACAATATACCTTGCCTTAGCTTCCTCATATATTAACAAGATACTTTCCAAAAATTTACTGAAAAGTCCAAATCCTCTCTTCTTGATCTAGTCACTCTTCCACAATGAATTACCCTTTGTTAAAATGGTATATATAACGCCAGCCTCTAGCTGCTTCATTAGGTTTTGCTT
Organism: Sylvilagus floridanus; assembly: GCA_949820135.1. Lineage (NCBI taxonomy): Eukaryota > Metazoa > Chordata > Mammalia > Lagomorpha > Leporidae > Sylvilagus > Sylvilagus floridanus. Next base: position 9,603,967 of record OX463244.1, on the reverse strand, counting down.
CTTTCTTGTGAAACCCCTGTGTGCATTAAAATACTAACACCAATAAAATCCATATGACTATCCTCCTATTAACCTCTTGTCAGTTTAATTTCCAAGTCCCAGCTGCTGAACCCAAGTGGGTAGAGGAGAAGTTGTTGTGTTTTCCCTCCCTTTAAGTAGCATTGGGTGATCAACTATGTCCAGGTGGATCTAAGATTTAATAAGTAGTTTTATTTTAGATCACAGGGAGCCTTGTAACTCTTCTGTCTTGATAGTCTAGATGCAGCCAGGACACCCCTGAGAAAGTGTTCAGGAATTAGCTCCTTCTCACATGAAGGGAAAGTTAAGAAACCACCCACAGCCCTTGAATTCCCAGGAGCCAGGGTGCGTCTGAGTTTCCGCACCTCTGCCTTGGCTGAGCAGGGCTTGTGGAGATAAGCTGATGCAATGAAGGCTGGGTAGGTCTCCTAGCCCCAAGTCTACCACCCCCTATTGTTCCCATAATTTCCATAATAGAAGGCAACAGCTTTTCATTTCTCAATCACTGATAACAATCAAAACAAACACCTGTGGGAAAGGCCCCACTAGCAGTCCCACACTCAGTCGTAAATGCGTAATGGGCCATCTCCCCCAGCAGAACATTAGGTAAGATGGAAGAGGAAAATACCCAAGATGGGGTGCAGCCATGATGAAGATAAATTTCACCTGCTTCTCAGTTTGGCAGAATATCAACCATTGCTAGCCTTCCATCCATCACCCCAAAGCAGCTACTCAGCACATCACTTTCCAAGCATCGTTTTAAAGGAAAGCAATTAATTTAGTCCTTGCCCTCAAAGAGCTTTTAAATTGGACGGGGACGTAAAGGGAACTGCATCATTACCTAGAATTATGTAGAGACATAAATGTAGCTGGCCAACTGGTACCCCCTCCCCCAGCAGCTACTAAAGGGTCCACATTAACTTCGATATAAAAACATGCACTCATACAATCAGTCAAAAGTTAATTTTTTACTAGGGAAAGTTTCAATCAGATACAAAGGTTGGTTGAGCCATCAGTGTGCTTGAGCCAAAAAGCAAACAAGACCCCTCCATTGCATGTGGGCCACATCTCTTAAGTCCATGTACCTACATGTTATCCTTCTCTCTTTTATGCCCTTGTCACCTGCTTGTTGAAAAACTAAATCATGTTTACTGCATTCTGGATGTTGCCAACTGCATCCCCATGGTGATTCTTATTAAATTTCTTGTTCCTTGTGTTCTCTGTAACCTCTGGTGTTTGTATCCTGTGGCTGGCTTAGATCCAGAATAGAAGGTTTGGAAGATAATTTTTCAGGGGGATGGAGAGAGGTGGGAGAGGGAAAGGGTCAGGAGGGGCAACTGGATTTCCCTAGACCCAAGACCCATAACTCTGACTCCAACTGAGGCCAGGACAGGACGGCTGAGTACCCAGTGTTTGAGGCAAGGCCAGACCCTTTCCCCCATGTCCCCTCAGCTCTTGCTGGATTGGGCCTGAAGCTGCACCACACCAGGATGCCCACCCAGGGCCCCCAGACCAGAAGATAATGTGAAATACCAACTGTGGACCAAAAGCAATAGAAACCTCTATTTTAAGAACAACCACCACCACCACCACAAAAAGATGCTGTCTTTCCTCTTGCATATCACGAGGCACACATGACGTCTAGCTCGTTCTGCAATGTTGGCACGAACCACTGGATGAAGGAGCATCAGCTTCATCCATTCACTCTCTGCTGGATTTCCCTACAGCTCTTTGCCTGATAGTTTCAGTAGTCACTGATGAGCCTTGCCTAGATCTGTCATTTCATTCGTAGTTATAAAGTGGTGGTATCTTCTCTTGTCAGCTCCTTCGGCCGCAGAAGGAACGACGCCGCTTGCAGTTAATCGGTCTTCAAGAGACTTTTACTTAGAAGGAGTGGGAAAGAGAATGGGGGACCGGGAGAAGAGGGAGAGATGGCGCGCACGTTCCTTAAGGGGGAAAGCTGGCGTGCCCCCCTCCTTCTCCCGTGGTCTGCTAATATACAGAATTCAACCAATCACAGTCAATCAATCACAGTCCATGCACAGAGCTCTCCAATCCGGCACTTGATCACGATTAGCTGTGGAGTCACGCAGCAGGCAGGGCATCAGCACCATCTTGTTTTCCACGATCCTCAGCTAGATGGAAAGTTCAATCAGCTGCTACATCCGCATTACTGCTATAAGCCAAGCCCAGCATGGGGGGGTCCCATGGCAGGCCTATCCATGGGTCCCCACATTCTCTAACATTTATTTTATTTGAAAGGCAGAGTTACAGAGAGACAGAGACAGAAAAAGAGCAATATCTTCCATCCACTGGTTCATTCCTCAAATGACCACAATGGCTGGCCTGGGCTAGCCTGGAACCAGGAGCCTGGAACTTCATCCAGGTCTCCCACATGGGTGGCAGGAGCCAAAATAATTCAATTACTCCTATCCCAGGGTAGCAAAAAGCTGGATTAGCAGGAAGCTGGATCAGATGTGGAGCAGCCAGGATTGAACGGGTACTCTATTGAATGCCAGCATCACCTTATTTACCAGTTTTCAAAATAGTGTGTTCCTTCACATTTGACAAAAGGAGATGATAAGGCTTTTAAACACTGCTGTGAACCTGTGGATTCTGACATTTTCTATATGGTTCAATACATGTGAATATTATTCTTTATATGTACATCTTTGGATATGATTGTTTCCTATCTGCCCAGAAGACTTTGCACGTTGACTGCTGTGTATTTCAAGTGCTTTTCACAGCTCCACACCTTCCTCACTTACAACAAGATGTTACAGGCTCAACTAGAACATTTCCTGTCCCAGCCTGTAGTCTGTCATTATTTTCCAAGGAGCTCTGGTCCTTTGCAGTTGGAAAGTTATTTGGAGACTATAGCATGGAGGGTTGGAGAACCCCTTATTCTTGGATTGGTCATTGGTCCTTGGCTCTTTCAGTGCACAAAGCCCGAGGAGGGGGGGAAATATATATATATATATATATATATATATATATATATATGCGTGTGTCTGTGTATTCTTAAAGAAATGCATGGAGTTCCCAGTGATATTTCTAATTGAAGTTTAAGGCTATAAGTCTCTAATTTAACTTCTTTGACTTTCTATGTGATTCTTTTTTTCTCTTGTATCATAAAACTTGCTCCCTGTGACATTAATATAATGAAGAGCTTTGTTCTAATTTTTTTTTTTGACAGGCAGAGTTAGACAGTGAGAGAGAGAGAGACAGAGAGAGAGTTATAGACAGTGAGAGAGAGGCAGAGAGAAAGGTCTTCCTTCCGTTGGTTCACTCCCCTAATGGCCGACATGGCCAGTGTTGTGCCAATTCCAAGCCAGGAGCCAGGTGCTTCTTCCTGGTCTCCCATGCAGGTGCAGGATCCAAGCACCTGGGCCATCCTCCACTGCCTTCCGGGCCACAGCAGAGAGCTGGCCTGGAAGAGGAGCAACCGGGACAGAATCCAGCTCCCCAACCAGGACTAGAACCCGGGGTGCCAGGCAGAGGATTAGCCAAGTGAGCCACGGCACCGCCCTGTTCTAATTTCAAAATTTCCATAGCAATGCGTGACTGGCAATGCAATTACTGAAGCAAGACTTCTTTTTGAGGTTCTTTTTGCCCTAAGGATTTGCTCCCTCAGATAAACTGCCGAATAAATGAAGATTACAAGTCACTTCAAATACTTCCTTCCTATGTGGTTAACACTTGGATTGATTCATTTGTTTTTGCTTTTGACTTAAGTATTGCTTCTCGACATTTTGTTCTGTGCTTCTGCACAGGACTTACATGTTTTCAAATGTACAAAACAAAGCACATTAGGAAAAACCTGGCTTCCACATTGTTCCTGCTCTTTCCTTCCTCTTCTAATTAGCTTCATAAATTTTGTATTCACTGTATTATTATGTAATGTATTATTTATGTATTATTATGTAATGTGTTAAAAATTAAATACATATGGGCTGGCTCTGTGGCGAAGCAGGTAAAGCTACCATCTATAGTGCCAGCAACCCATATAGGCACTGATTTGAATCTTGGCTGCTCCACTTCCAATCCAGCTCCCTGCTAATGTGCCTGGGAAAGCAACAGAAGATGGCCCAAGTGTTTGGGTCCTTGCACCCATGTGGGAGACCTGGAAGAAGCTCTTCACAGCTCCAGACACTGTGGCCATTTAGGGAGTGAACCAGCAGATGAAAGATCTCACACTGTCTCTTTGTCTCTCTCTCTGTAATGCAGTCTTTCAAATAAATAAATCTTTTTTAAAAATTAAATACATATCCACTTTTCTTAGATAACAAGTAATACTCTGCTCTTCACCTTGCTTTTTGTATTTAATACATCTGCAAAGTTTACTTCATAGCAGCATACAAATTAATCCTTTATCTCTTTTCATAGCTATGTACTACTCTATTGTGTAGATGTAGTGTGGTTTATTCAACACTGCTCATCTGATGAACACCTGGATCATTGCCAGTCTTCATGCACGCATTTAGTGCTGCAATGAACAGACTTCTCTGCTTACTTTTCCATATTTTGCTACTTCATCTTCAGAATAGATCTCTAGAAAGGGGTTTGTTTGGCAAGATGATAAAAAGAGACTTAATATTGCTAAAATCTCTCCAAAGGAACTGGACCACTATACATCTCTGCCAACAGCATATTACGAAGGCATGTCTCCCACAGTGCCCACAACAGAGAATACTTTCCAACTCCAAAACCAATTAGAAGACCTACCAAGAAAGACTTTTGTTAACACAGTCAAAATATCCGCCTTTGAGATCAACTTAACAACAAGCATTCTTAAAGTTTTTGATACATGCTTCTCAGGTATATGGACCTAAGAATTTGACTTGGAACAAACAGAGAAGTAGAACTGGAAATACAGAATTGTTGGGAAGTCTGACCATGAAAATCAATAATTAGAATAGTTAGTCCTTCCTGGCCATCATGTCCGGTAACTTCAGCGGAGGATCACCTCCATGTTTGTTGATAAGGAGACCCACAGAGGGAGATGCAAGGCTTGCCCACAGAGGGAGATGCAAGGCTTGCCCAGGGCCATGCAGAGAATACTTGCATGGAATAGAAGGTTCTTTCTTGTCCCTTCCAGGGGACCTGCTGAAGAACAGAAACGTGGAGAGCTGTGGCTGAACGAGTTGGCAAACGTATCCTTATCTCAGCTGTGTGCATCATCAGCTTATAGTAAGTCACTCACCATCTGGGTTTCAGTTCCCTCAGATGCAAAATCAAGGGATTAGTTCTCTTGCCTAACGCAGGTGGCAGTTGCTCTCCAGCCTGTCATATGCACGCATGAGGATGGACGAATGCCTCATCTGGGCCATCAGGCCAGGCTGGGAAAGTTCGGCAAAGTCCTGCTTCCACAGCAGGCCAAACCCAAACCAGAACCCAAGACACTCCCCAGATGGGTGCTGCTTGCACGGGTGCTGATGTTCCTGGGACTGGGACCAAGGCTGGCAGGAGGGAGGAGTCTTTCCCAATCAGCAAGTTCCTGGTGAATATGGGGCAGCTGTGGATATTCTCCACTCACAGTGACTCATAATCCTCACTGTAAACAAGAAGCAGGGCTGCAGAGAGATTAAGTGGCTCATCACAGGGGCCAGCGTGGTGGCATAGAAGGTTAAGCCTCCTCCTGCGGTGCTAGCATACCATATGGGTGCTGGTTTGATTCTCGGCTGCTCCGCTTCTGATCCAGCTCCCTGATAATGCACCCGTGAAAAGCAGTGGATGATGGTCTAAGTACTTGGGCCCCTGCACCCATGTCGAAGACCCAGAAGAAGCTCCTGGCTCTTGGCTGCAGCCTGGCCCAGCCCTAGCCTTTGTGGCCATTTGGGGAGTGAACCAGTGGATGGAAGGTCTCTCTCTTTCCCTCTCTCTCTCTCTCCTCTTTCTGTATCCCAGCCTTTCACATACATAAATAAAAGTAACTTGTCTCAGATCACAGAGCCGTCCTCAGAGTCTTATTGTTGCTTGTATCGTGTTCTCTATACTGAAGCGGAAAATAGTATCAAGAGACATTTATCCCACAGAAAACAGAGGCCATCTTGGGGTCATGATAGAGAACTTCTCTTCTCCTTGTCTTTGAAATGCCCCAGGGAAACTGTCATATGACTCATTGCCTGATGAGTAATTGGAAGACCCTAACAACAATCTCATCCATCTGTTCAGTAGAACTAGAATAAATTTATGTGTTACCAAATTTCTGGTCAAGCAAGAAGATATTCAAAAGGGAAATGGACACTTAATTGTTCAATAATGATGCAGTAAGCATTATGTTGGGTAACTTACATAGGTTCTTTAATTTTCATAATACCCTTGGAAAATAAGAGCAGTGCTCCCATTCTGTAGAAAAAGCAACTGAGGCTCAGAGAAATTAAAATGATCTGGCAAGTTCTAATATCCAGCTGTGGTAGGAATACAATTTTACTAGTTATTTGTGGTTCCAAAAAACCCACTTTCCACATTCTACAAGGTCAGTGCTGCAGGATCAAAGGAAACCTGCAGTGGGTGAGGAGCAGGCCAGATTCTGCCCCAATTCCCCCGGTTACAACAGTGTGTCTAGAGCATGTCACATATGACTTGGAACTTCAGTTCATTCCTCCAGAAAACAATTGCGCCGAAGTAGCTGTTCTCCAAAACCTGTCAGCATCTTCTTATTCCTCTCAGGGCTGAGTCCGCATAGCCTAACCTCCACGCCCTGTGTGTCTTGCTCCCGGCTAGCCCATGGCTGTCACTGCACCCACCCCACTCCCGCACTCTGGGACTCCTGGAGTTCCTTCAAAGCATCACGTCACCCCACCCTCAGGCCCCTGGGCACTGTGTCCCTTCTATTCCCACTCTACCTCAGCCCAGCCCTGGGAAAACTCCTATCTGTCCATCAAGTATCGCTTCAGCCATCTCGCCCTCGGGGAAGTCTGACCCGACCACTGTAGCTGTAGGAGCTCGCTACCAGTTACCCCCCAGCATCCGGGTCATCTTTCCTGTTCTCTGAATAGCATATATTCCCCTCAGCATACTTCACTCATCATCAATTCTACTTCAAAGTTTCATTTTCCTGAGAAACTCTGACCACAAGCACCACTGTCCCTTGTCCCCTGGCATCTCCCCAACGTCCAGTATGTGGGAGGACCCCCATGAACACACACTCCTGACTCACACACCCTTCTCGTGTCCCTGAGATGAGCCTCGAATTCTTCCAGGAGAGGTGTTCTAAAACGCACATACTTTTCTATCCACGGCATTTAAAACAAACATCTGAAACCCTCAGTTAGAGACCAAAGTAGCGAATACAGACTGAATAAGCCTCAAGTAGCTGCTAAGGAAAACCAGGTGTTAGAGGTCAGACCTGCACGCTGTGTCTCGCGACCTTGGTGGCCCACAAGTTTGGCAAGTTGAGAAACACCCGTAAGAAAGGTTAATGCCTCACGCTCTTAGTTGGGATCAATTTCATCACAGATGCACATGGGTAAAATTTAACCTAAGTTAGGAGGTATAAGGCCCTGGAGTATAGACAGAATTCACCTCACCTGTAAAACATCAAGGTGAAACTCACCATGCTAAACACTTTTATGTGTACAAGTCACTGGTATAAAGCACATCCACACTCCGTAATATTTCTAAGTTTCAGCTTTGAATGTTGTACAACTGTCACCACTATCCAACTCCAGAAGCTTTGCCATCATCCTCATCTGAAACTCCATCCCCATTCAACACCAAACTGCCTCCTCCTCCCTCTCCCCAGATACCACTACCAGTCTGCTCTCTGTGTTTAGGAACTGGACTACGCGGGTCCCTTATGTTAACTGATGCATACAGCACCTGTTCCTTTAAGACCGACTTCCATCACTTGCAACGCATTCCAGGTTTGGGCAGGCGTCTAGAGGAATCGTTGAACTGCCTCTTGGGACATCCCATATCAGAGGGCCTGGCTTTGAAAGCCAGCTCCACCTCCATTGCAGCTTCTCCTCGTCTATATGATTTCCTGCCACTGCACACCCTGGGAAGCAGCGGGTGATGATCAAGTGCTACAGTCCCCGCCACCCACATGGGAAGCCTGGATTTGAGTTCCAAGCTCCTGGCTTCAGCCTGGCCTGGTCCTGGCTCTTGTGGACTTTGGGGAAGTGAACCAGAGAATGGGAGTCCTATCTCTCTCTCTCCTCCTGCCTTCCAAATAAATCAAGAAACAAAGTCTGGCACATTAAAAAAAAATGCAATGTTTTCAAGGTTTATCTCTGCTGCAGCATGTAACAGAATCCCATTGTTTTTCAAGGCTGATCCGTTTACATCCCCCATTGTAAGGGTTTTTTAAACAAATGTCATTCTGTTGCTTAGCTTGCTAAAAAGTTTATTCATTTTTTTCCATGTACTTAGAGGCAGAGCAACAAATACAGAGAGACAGCAGGAGTGAGTGCATGCTTCCATTCTTTGGTTCACTTCCCAAATGTCCATAACAGTCAGAGCTGGGCCAGACCAAAGCCAGGAGCTCTGAATTCTATCGGGTCTTATACATGGGTGGTGAGGACAGTGTAGCACTGTGAAACCCTCAGTTAGAGACCAAAGCAGCAAATATAGACTGAATAAGCCTATAACCAGCCCAGTGTCATGTGCACAGAATTCAAACCCAGGCAGGAGAACTCAGAGCCCACTAAGAATTCTGTCTCTTTGTGAACATGTTTTGGACTATACAAAATAATTTTTAAAAGCTCATGGAAAAATACATTTGCAGATACACTCATTTTGGTGCAAAAAAATTTCCAAGTCCATGCATACTTTTCTCATTATGTACAGTTCCATAAATTTTCTGAAGACCTCTTATAAATATGATTTCAAAATTTATTACACAAAATAAACTTATGTATCATCACATGCAGGCAACTTGTATAATGCTCAAGTGGATTGAATTCTAAAATGGAGCATATGTTCCTTCTATTACGTTTGAACTTAAATTCGCAGCAGTAATTATTCACAGAGAAAAATATTTCTAGGTAAATAAATCAGCTAGCCTCTAAGTCCTATCCTATCTTGAGAAATTCTCCGTCATTGTGCAGTTAAGTAGCAATGTAGTGCTCTACGGATGGAAAGTGATGGACGCCCCACTTTCCTTTAGGAAAGATGAGAACATCTCAAAGCCATCTGATTCCTGGCTTCCCCACTTGCAGCCCTCCTCTGTGAGGTCTCCAGCAACTGCCAAGAGCTCATTGCTAGGACGGAAGCAGAGAAACGCACCTGTGTACAATGGCAAAGAGAAAGTTTAGAATAAGTGGGATGTGGACACGTGGCAGTGGTGGTCAGTCTTGAGCAGGTATCGGACTCTCACAGAAGGTTTGAGAAATCCTGGATTGTAGGCCAACCCCTAGGATCTCTGACTCCCTGGTTCTGGGCTGGGGCCTGAGAGTTTGCATTTCTAGAATTTCCAAGGGGATGTGGATGCTGCTGGTGCAGGGGCCAAGCTTAGAACCCCCCACCCATGACATCAGGGAACAGTGCTCCACATCCGTGCCTGTGGGAAACATGATGCCTCTATCCACATCCACACCTGGAACACCTGCCCCTTATAGGCAAGCTGTACACCGTACCACCTGTACACCTACAGCACTCTGAAATAGGCACCCCAGAAACACCCTCATCACCTGCACCACTCCAAGGTAACACACTGGCATTCTGTGCACAGACCCCATACACCAACATCACAAACTCATATGCATACACATGCATACACACACATATACACAAACTGCACCCTAATGGGTACCATGCACCTGCCCCACACAGCTGTAATCATATCACACACAGGTATCCCACATGCAGACAGGTACTCACATACAGACCACACACACCTCACACACACATCCCCCACCACCTGCACAGTACAGGAGCTGTCAATCTGCTCCACACTCACAGCTACACTTCTGCAGACTCTGGGCAGCTGCTGCTACCACCTCGCCCTTCAGTGGCTCCCTTCTCTTTCTCCCTGCTGCTGTTCCTATCCCAGTTTCCCTCTTGCCTAGCCCAGATACATTTTCCCAAGTGTCCAGCCAAGAGGGCCCGTATCCTATTCCCACTCCCCATCTGAACACTTCACAAACCGAGTGTTTTAGGAGTTCTACTCTCAACTGTAACAAACACAGCAGATACCTTTCTGCATAAGACCTTACACTAGTATGTTGCAGAGTAAGCGGGATGAAGGCGACACCGTGGACCTTCCTTTCTTCATTCATTCATGTAGTGAATAAGCCAGGTATGGGTGAGCAATGTGTCCAACAGAAACATGCCACCCAGCCCCACTGTCTCACGTCTTACAGTCAGGCAGCGTGGACCCCCCCCCCCCAGACACACACCCAAGGTCCCTCTACCCAGATGATGCTGGGAGGGACTCAGACCCCCAAAAAAGGCCGTGTGGGCGGGAGGAGGTACTTGAACTTCTTGCCATCACTCTTGAAACCCCACCAAATGGGGAACAAGCTTCTCCCCACTCCTCAAGGTAGACTCTGGCACCTGCTGCACTTCCAGATTGTTCTGTGCCATAGGGCATCACTCAAGTAGCAGATGAGAAAATTTAAAAAATCATTATATCATCAACAAAAATAATAACAGCAAAAAAAAAATCCTCCCTTTAGTGAAAGCATATTATGTGCTACACCTTCCAACGTCTAATTCTTATCCCAGATAGGATCACCTCATTTTCCAAATGAAAAAAAAAAATACAGAGAGGCCCCAGAGCCCCAGCCTGAGGCCTGGCAGATGGCATCTGGGGACTCCCTTCCATGGACCGACATCAGCAGTTATGCACTTCCTGCTTCTGCAGGTGGAGTCTCCTCTCCAACTGTGGGCAGAGCTACCTTGACCAGGGGATCTGAGGACAGAACCCGTGCCAACCACAGAAACGCAAGTGCTGATGGCTGCCTGCCCCAGTCCATTGTCAGCTCCACAGGGGGACAGCAAGAGGAAGGAAGACAACAGCTGAGTTAAAGCAGACGCTGAGGTAGTGGAAGAAGCAACAACATTACTAGGTAGGGAGATACAAAGACACAGAGACAGACAAATAGAGTGCTTATCTACTGGTTCCCTCCCTAAATGCCCACAATAGCCAGGGATGGGCCAGGTTGAAGCTGCCAGCCAGGAACTTTAACCAGGTCTTCTAAGCGGGAGGCAGGGACCCAACAACCAGAGCCATCACTGGCTGCCTTCCAGGGTGCACAATAGCAGGAAGCTGGAATCGGGAGCAAGGAGCTGGGACTGAAACCCAGGCGCTCAAAAGGACACAGGCATCCCAAGTAGAGCAGCAGCTGGCTGTGCCACCTTCCTGCCCCCCCCCAGAGCAATCCTCGTCATTTATGTGTATTATGTGAAACAAAACCAAAACGTATAAAAATCAGACTTTAGAAAGAAAGTCACTCCAGCCATACCAACCTTGAATTACATTGTTTTGTGACAAATTCCTTTAAAAAAAAAAAAACACTGTTAGCAAGTTATTTGCCTTTTATACGCATACACAGTGCTTCTGACATGGCATTTTAAAAACATTTTATGTACAATTACATGCTCCTTGTGTGGTTTCTACATCTGTTTTTAGGTTTAAGAAAACAAGTTTCCCACCGGAAGCTAAAGTGACAAAGATTCACCCGTATTTGCCTTATGATGTGTGATGTTATCTGATTTTTGGGTCATCGCATTCATGGAATTTTATCAATTTATTTTTAGTTAACTGCACACTTTGGTAGAAATAGCAGTTAGCATTTCTACTGCCTTGCACTTTTTTTTCATAATGTTTTACCAAGTGATGCTTGTAGGTATTTCTGGGGTTCATTTCTTGGTTCAATGGAGTCACGCACATTTGTGGCTGGCTATCCGGTGGGTAGTGAGACAGTCAGTCAGGCTTAATTTAACTCCTCCGTGATTCAGACTTGTCCAGACATTTGTCCTCAAGCTGTATTCGAGGGCGGCAAGAGTAAACAGTCCCTTGGCCAGAAGAGGTTTTCCTGGGTCCCCGCCCACTCGCCCTGTCTGCTGACCTCGGAGGAAATCCAGCCTGCAGTTAACATCTGTGGTCCCATCAGCCGGGCTCAAGTGAAAGGTACTTAACGCACGCGGCTTTTGCAAGGTTAGAAAGAATCGATAGGAGATGTGTTTAATGCGGTATCGCTATCACGTCTCATCGCACTTTTAAAGCTGAAATATCCACCGCGGTATATAATCTTAGTCTCACTATACAGAGAATGGGTTTAGCGTGGTCTGAGATAGCTATCTCAGAGACACACAGAAAACCTGCGCCGGCCCTGGAATCTCACACTGGCTCGCTCTTTTTCTTTTTCCCTTTCTCGTTTCCTCACTCTCAACAACTCTCCCCCCTCTTTTCCTACCCCTCTCTTCTTTTTCTCGTCTTCTCTCCTCTCTTCTTTCTTTGTTCCTCCTTTCCCCTTCCCGTCTATTTCAAGGCTGTAATTGGCTCCATGGATGACAGCCAGGACTTCAGCAAACCACCAAAGAAAGAAAACCAGTGATTCCCCTGCAGTCTCCTTGGAAACTCTGTCATCCAGGAGCACAGTTGCTTTGAAAGCCATCGACTTACAAGAGAGTGTGCACTTTTTGCGAAAAGATTTTGAAACAGAAACATGTTTCAGCCAAATTTAACTGTATATTGTTGTTAAGTAGACCACGGGGGAAAATTCTATTTTGGTTTCAATGCATGGTAAGTAATACGGGGAAATTAAAGGTGGTAAGGCAGAGATAGCATGTGTGGAGCTGTGTGGGGTGATGGAGGAAATGCTCAGTTCCATAAGATGGCGTGTGGGGGAGCCCAGTGGCAGAGATCCAGCACAGATGGGAAGAAAGAATCCAATCCTGCCTAACCCAACCCTACTAGCATTCGGCCAAGGCAACCAACCATGTGGCTGCTGACCTCTCCAAGGACTTACCAATGGAGTTCTTAGTGTTTTGGTTTAAGAGTAGCTATAAGCCAGCGCCGTGGCTCAGTAGGCTAATTCTCCACCTAGTGGCGCCGGCACACCGGGTTCTAGTCCCGGTCGGGGCGCCGGATTCTGTCCTGTTTGCCCCTCTTCCAGGCCAGCTCTCTGCTATGGCCCGGGAGTGCAGTGGAGGATGGCCCAAGTGCGGGTCCTGCACCCCATGGGAGACCAGGATAAGCACCTGGCTCCTACCTTCGGATCAGTGTGGTGCGCCGGCTGCAGCGCACTGGCCACGGCAGCCATTGGTAGGTGAACCAATGGCAAAGGAAGACCTTTCTCTCTGTCTCTCTCTCTCACTGTCCACTCTGCCTGTCAAAAAAAAAAAAAAAAGAGTAGCTGTAGAAGGCAGTCTAGTGCTTTTCCCCCGAGAGTGCCTACTAAGAAAAGTGATTGACTCAATTCCTTGCCCGGAAAACTTACTGATAATTTCTGTTGTTACCATTTTCAACCCAAATGGCTGAACTGGGAATTGAACTGCTGTATCAGTTTGCAAGAGCTGTCAGAGAAAGTACCGGAAACCAGGGGATTTCAGCCACAACAATGTACTGTCTCAGGTTTGCAGAGCCTGGCAAGTCCAGACCAAGATGGCAGAAGGGCTGATTCCTCCTGGGACTGTGACAGAGAAGCCATCTCATGCCTTTCTCCTGGCTTCAGCACCCTCAGATAGTCTTGGGCTGCTATCTGGCATTCTTGCTGTATCCACACAGTATCCTCCATCATGCCTGTGTGCTTCTATGTCCAGATTCCCTTTTTTCATAAGGACACAAAGTCACAATGGATTAGGACCCAACCCGCCTTAACTTGAACACCTGCAATGACCCTGTTTCCAAATAAGGTCACCTTTGCAGCTACTGGGGTTGAGCTTCAACAACTGAGGACACGTAATTCAATCCTTAAGAGCAACAATCATTTGTTTTAATATCCACATGTTCATCTCTTAACTGTGGGCCCGTATCGAGTGTGATACAAACTGCAGGTCAACGTAGAAAAGTCACACCAAGTTCTCTTTGACAGTACCTTACATACCTCTGGGTTGAGGGAGGTACTTTCCTCCCTTATTTGACTACTTGATGAATCAGCTGTTCCAAGGACACAGGACAAACATGTGGCCAGCACATGGTGGGAAGGGTCGAGGCCCCAGCCCACTCTAAACAGAAGTCTCTTCTGTGTTGAGGGCCTAGGTTGCCACAGGATCACTGTCATTCATTTGAAAATCCACCAGCAACTGGGGATGAATCCTCACTAACCTAGGCTCTGTTATATTGAAGAAATACTTTGCCTTTCATGTAAGTGATGAAATAGTTTATTATCCTAAGGCATGGGCAAGCGACCCAGAAAATTGAATCTGAGATAAAGAAAGCCATCATTACATGACATCTGACACAATCAGACTGTTGATGCTGTCCCACCAATGTCACAATTAACAAAGGATTCCTTCTCTCATTTTGTTCTATGTTTATTAAATATGCAAGAAACAAGTGCTCTTTTCTCCAACTACCCTTAAATTATGATCTTCATGATTTAAATATCATTCTAGTATAGTTGTCAGAAATTTCAAGAACATATCAACATCATATAATTCTCCAAATCCAATGGCCACGGACCCCAGAAGCCCTGGAAGATTTCACCCCTGGGAATGAGCACTCTGTCATTCCATGCCAACCCTTGGAAAGCTGAGTCCAGTGGCGAAAGATCAGAGCTTCCTTGACTTCACCAGGTTCAATGGGAGGCCTACTGGAAGCCAGAGCTGATTGTACTTGACCTTACCAATTTAAAATTGCGATATGTATGTAAAAACTTTGCCAATTTAAAAAGTTCATGTGCCCATTAAAGACTGTCTAATGAATACAGGCGGTATAAATGAAAACTTCAAAAAAATGATCTTGCACATGCAGTGACGATATTCTGAAAAGATTTAGTCAATTGCTCAAGTTCACAGATAGCAAGTGGCAAACCTGGGCCAGAGAACAACCTCCATTCTCTCAATACAGGTCCTCATTACTTCACTGCAGTACTGTTCTCTAAAATGCATATTAAACCATGGCTTGCTATGAGAGAGAGAGAGAGGGAGAGAGAGAGAGCACCCACCTCTTTCGTAAGAAACAGGACATGTTATTAAATGTAAAAATGCTTCCAATGTTTTTAAAATTTAAACTAAAGAACATCTATGGACAAAGGAAAAAGTAACATTCAAGAAGGAAACTGTATAAATAAAAGTAAGAATGTTTTCCTTTTCTTGCTTTCCAAGTGAACTCCTCTTCTGAATGAAGGAGATAGACACTCATGCTTCCCTTGAGTTTTTTTGCAATGGAGAACCTAAGAGTTCTGAAAACCAGAGGTCCTCTTGATCCCCCTGGGTTCACCCCTGCTACTTGTAGTGGACGCTGTAAGAGGGTGAACACCTGTGATTATTCTGTCTCCTGCTGCAGACATAAAAACACACTAAGTCTCTACTGATTGCATCCCCACAATTCTCTGCACTTCATATGGCCATAGTGGACCCTTGGGGGAAATTTTGAATTTTATTAAATTGCACAGAAACCTTCGGAGCAGGTGTGCAACAAGGGGGAGGTCTCCACAGCCTGGTGCTGGATGATGGCATTGAGCCTTGCTGCAGCCCCTCAGGCCTCCGCCCGCCAGGCTCGGCCCACTCCCAACCATCCCTTTTCAGGAAGTCCTCCTGGCTTTCCTGGTTTGCCCTCAAACACTCTAACATCTATGCACTGGTTTCTATCTTGGCAATTAGTGCTGCTCCCCACCCAAAAGTGTTCATATTCCTAGTGGGTGCACTCAAGGTGAGGGTGGAAAGGCAGAGCAAGCATTTTGACCTTGGGCCCCCAAGAATCCTGGTTTGAACTGACTGGGTAAAGACTTAAGCACTGAAACCTCAGTCTCCTAATCTGTATAATGGAGACACTATTATTAGAATCACTGTATTACGGTAATAATCGTGCCAGAGTAAGTGCTTTGCAAATGTTAATTATAATTATAATTATTCTTAATGACCGTCAATGCTTTGCCATCTAGATAGGTATTAGCCACTGCTTTTCTCCTATCACATCACAAATTAATTTATATTTTTACAACTAATGAGGTGTAAGGGATCATTTATTTACTTTGTGGTTCTCATTTAAGAGATGAGAGGTAAAAGGGTTCATGCAGCTGGATACTGGTGGAGCCAGCCTCCGGTTCTTCAACTCTAACTTATGCCCAGCACCCAGAAGCCTCTCTCTTCAGTCCCATGAGTCACTGAATTGATGCTTAATTTGTTAAACACTAATTTAATTGATAACAGTCATATGGTGCCATCTCTATTCCTGTTGGCATTTGGACAAATGAGAGCCCTTCCCATGTCTCCAAAACGTTGAAATATTGTCTTAAAAATGAAGGGGAAAAGCCCAGGCCAGTTTTCATGTCGATA
Source organism: Sylvilagus floridanus (assembly GCA_949820135.1). Taxonomy (NCBI): domain Eukaryota; kingdom Metazoa; phylum Chordata; class Mammalia; order Lagomorpha; family Leporidae; genus Sylvilagus; species Sylvilagus floridanus. Next base: position 9,587,557 of record OX463244.1, on the reverse strand, counting down.
GTGTACTAGTGAAGATGATGCTTAAAACAGCATCAATTTATATTTCTGAGAATTAATTTCTCCCATCAATCATTATCAATGTCTAAAATACCAACTTGCATGGGTTTTCACTCTGGGTCAGTAGATGGTCCCTCTTTGCTCTTGCACCATTAAGAGAAGACACCATTTCTTGTTGACGTTTTCACACACTCCCTAGAACACCAGCTGTGTGTGCGTTTTCCCACGCACCCCACAATTCTCCAGGGGACACCAGCTACACATCCAGGAGGCAGTGTTGGACTCCAGAGCCTGAGGGCTCAGTCCTACAAGACTGTCCCCGCTCCAGATGCTGATCACAAGTCCCAGCTGTCACCCACATGTCTCATCAACAGCTGTATCTCAACTGGGGCTCCCATGACCGCTCTCTGAGGATGCAATGCTTGCTAGAGAGAATCACAGGACTCAAGCGTGTTACTTCCACTTATGTGATTATGAAGAAGATCTCCAAGGATCCAGATGCATTACCAAATGAAGAGCTACTCAAGCTGAAGTACAATGAGATGAGTTCCCATGACAAGGAGCTGTGTCCATGAAAAAAGTAATTCTATAAGCCTATTAGTTTCCTGTTGCAACCATAACCAATTACCACACACCTACTGGCTTAACACAACATATAAGTATTAGCTGATAATTCTTAAGATCAGAAGTCTGAACCAGGACTCTCTAGGCTAAAATCAAGACATCACCCAGGTTATATTCCTTCCTAGAAGCTCTTGGGGGAACCTCTGCTGTCTTTTCCATCTTCCCAAAGGTGCTTACATGGCAGCACGTGGTTTCTTCTTCTACCTTCAAAGCCAGTAAGGGTGCAGCAGGTGCATCTCACATGACTTTAAACTTCCCCACTCCCTCTTCCTCTGTTGAGGATGCAAGTTTACGCTGTAGGCAGAAGGATAATCTGAGATGATCTCCCTACTTAAGCAACCTGAATTCCACCTGCAGCCCTCCTTCCCCTGGTCCCCTGTCCCTTCCCAGGTGATAGGTCCACAGCTTCTGGAACTGTGGAGTGGCACCTTTGCAGGCCATTATTCTGACTTCTCCAAGACACAAAGCATTTTGGTTTCACTGAATTTCTGTCATAGAGCTTGAAATGTTTCATACTCAAAACACTGACAACCCACTTACAAATAAATATTAATGCTAACACAACAAACGGGTTGACCTCTCTGTGTGGAAAGGCTGCATCAATTCTGGGGCTCCTGAGAAAAACTCTTCCAACACCCCCAGTTTACAGATGGGTCCCTGAGGCTCAGAGACTCGTGGGGGCATTGAATGACAAAACCCAAACTGGAAACTGGCATCCTGGCTCCCAGCAAAGTGATCCCCCCCCCCCCAGCACATCCCACCATTGTGACACACCTGGTAATTACTGCTGTGAAAAGTGGTAACTCCACCCCTGATCCCAAAATTCCACAGGCTGGACAGACCCACAAGAGAACCTGAGCTGGATAATCAAAACTACAGATAAATTCTAGGTAAAATCAATGGAAAAGATAAATACATTTTTTTTCTTACAAATTTCCAAGTTAGAAAAATAACTTCATTGGCATTCAGAATATTAAAAAGAAAAATGACCTTTATGTACAAGTGCTCCACAGATCCCTGAATCAGCGAGGATGAGTGCACAGTGAGATGCCACCCATCACTCCTGAAGGGAAGGACCATCATGTACATAAGAGCTCCCTCAGATACACTTTTAGAAAGCAAAAAAACAGCCCTCAGCCAATTCGCTTAGGAAATACTTGAACCTACTGAGAGAAACACTGTAACATAATATGATGAAGCTCGTTACAAAAGAACTCCACTGGGCAGGCATTTGCTCAGCAGTTAAGATGTCACGTGGGCTGCCTGCACCCCCCACTGGAGTGCCTGGGTTCAAGTCCCTGCTCTGCTTCGGATTCCAGCTTCCTACTCATGGACTCCTGGGGAGGCAGCAGGTGATGGCTCAGGTGCTTGGGACATTACCCCACACACGGGAGATCTGGACTAGCTATTGTAGGCATTCGGAGAGGGAACCGATGAAAGATCTCTCTCTCTCTCTCTCACCATCTCTCAACAGTAAGTGTACATCTTTGTGGGGTAGAGTGTGACATTTTTCTTTTCTTTTCAAGCTTTACTTATTTTATGTGAAAGAGTTACAGAGAGAGAGAGGGAAAAAGAGAGAGGGAGGGGGAAGGTGGAGGGGAGAGGGAGAGAGGGAGAGAGGGAGAGAGGGAGAGAGGGAGAGAGGGAGAGAGGGAGAGAGGTCTTCCATCCATTGCTTCACTCCCCAAATGGCCACAACAACCAGGCTGAACCAGGCTGAAGCCAGCAGCTTCATCTGGGTCTCCCTCAGGGGTGGCAGGGGCCGAACACTTGGGCCATCCTCCAATGCTTTTCCCAGGCCATTAGCAGGAAGCTGGATCAGAGGTGGAACAGCTGGGACACAAACTGGCTCCCACGTGGGATGCCGGCGTCGCAGGTGGCAGCTTTACCTGCTATGCCACAATGCCTGCCAGGAGGGTGACTTTTCAGTAATGTATTTAATATGTGCTGGTCAAATCAGGATGATTAATGTTTATCATTGCTTTGTGATTGGAGTCTTCATGCTCCTCTCTTCCCTTGGAAAACATGTAACAGGTTATTGGGAACCACAGCCAGTGGGAACCACTGAGCTATGCCTAATTCATCATCCAATATCCCTCTCCCTAACTGTCCCCCACCCCCCCACACACTATTCCAGTCTCTAGTGATCATGATTCTATGTTTAGATTGACATTTTTTTTGCTTCCATATATAAGGAAAAGCATGGGGTGTTTGCCTTTTGGTACCTAGCTTATTTAACTTAATAGGTTAATCTACCTCATTACAAATGACAGGATCTTCTTCTTTGCAAAGGCTGAATAGTATTCCATTGTGTATATATCCCACATTTTCTTTATCTATTTATCTGTTGATGGACTTCTTAATTTATTCCATATCTTGACTATTGTGAATAGGCTACAACAAATGTATCATCTTTGATGCAATGATTCCATTACTGTTGGATATATATCCCAAAATGTGATTATTGGGGCATGTGGCAATTCTGTTAGTTTTTAAGGGAATCTCCACACTGTTTTCCACAGTGGTTGAACTAATTTGATAGCCACAAATCAGCAAAGGCATAGTTAAGAGACACACGGGGGTGGTGGAAGACTTTAATACGCCTTCCCCCATCTTTTACAAGTCCGGGCACACACACACAAATACACACACACACACACATGGAGAGAGAGAGAAGTTCCAAGTGCAAATGTCATGTCATACAGAGAAGGAGAGAATGCATTTACTTTCAAGTCTACAAAGGCATCGCCAAGAAGTAATTATATAGTTGTTGTAGATGTTCACAAACTCAGAAAATGGAGAAAATATAGGTCAAAATTCTCACAAATGCTTCCCTGAAAAGTGGTTAACTGAAAATCAACATACCAGTAAGAATTATTTAGGAAACAATGAAAGTGAAACTATAATCTGTAAGAATATCTCAAAAGCTGACAAAATGATAAAGTAAATATATAACTGTAAGCCTTTTATTATGATATCAGAATGAAAATGACTAAACTGTGTTCCACTTAGAAAATTAAAAAGAAAAGTGAAGCAAAAGGAGAGAAATAGTAGCACGTAAAAACTTAGAAAATAGATTAGAGAAGAAACAAATCTAACAGCTGGTCCTCTGTATGAACAACAAAATTACTCTCCAAATATTTAGCAGGACTGTGATGCCTCTGGCTTTGTTTTTGTTGTACAGGATTGCTTTCGCTATTCGAGGTCTCCTGTGTCTCCATATGAATTTCAGTATCATTTTTTCTAGATCTGAGAAGAATGTCTTTGGTACCTTGATTGGTATCACATTGAATCTATAAATGGCTTTTGGGAGAATGGACATTTTGATGATGTTGATTCTTCCTATCCATGAGCATGGAAGATTTTTCCATTTGTTGGTATCCTCTTCTATTTCTTTTTTTAAGGTTTTGTAATTCTCATTTGACTACTTCCTTCCCAATTTGTATTCCTTTAATTTCTTTTTCTTGCCTGATGGCTCTGGCTAAAACTTCCAGAACTATGTTGAATAGCAGTGGTGAGAGTGGGCATCCCTGTCTGGTACCAGATCTCAGTGGAAGTGCTGCCAGCTTTTCCCCATTCAATAGGATGCTGAGGAATGTTCCTTCTATACCCAATTTGCTTAGCATTTTCATCATGAAAGGGTGTTGAATTTTATCAAAAGCTTTCTCTGCATCTATTGAGATAATCATATGGTTTTTCTTCTGCAGTCTGTTAATGTGGTGTATCACATTGATTGATTTGCGAACATTGAACCATCCCTGCATACCAGAGATAAATCCTACCTGGTCTGGGTGGATGATCTTTCTGATGTGTTGTTGTATTCTATTGGCGAGAATTTTATTGAGGATTTTTGCGTCTATGTTCATCAGGGATATTGGTCTGTAATTTTCTTTCAATGCTGCATCTTTCTCTGGCTTAGGGATTAAGGTGATGCTGGCTTCATAGAAAGAATTTGGGAGGATTCCATCTTTTTCAGTTATTCTGAATAGTTTGAGAAGAAATGGAGCAACCAAATAGAAAAGAGGAATAATTTAAATACATACAAATTAGGAATAAAAATTGATGTGACCAAAGATATAAGTAAAAATTTTATAAAATCCTATTCAGGTTAATTAGAAGATCAAATAAACATAAAATATATATAAAACCTAAAGAAATAACTAGGAATGAAAAAATTTACAGTTGATTATAATTTTCTATCAAGATAGATTTTTAATTTTTAATGCCAACCCTTATATTGGCATATGAAAAAATGAAAACACTCAGAAAAATAAAATTATAGGCCAACCCCTCACATGATTATAGATGAAAAGTGGTAAAAAAAAAAATTGGCCATTTAACTTGGAAATGAATTCTAAAATTACCACATAGTGATCAAAAAGGCTTAATTCTAAGAAAGCAAGAATAATTTACCATGGAAATTCCAAAATAATTCATTGCATTTCAGAAACATGAGGCTGAAATATGTTTGATTTGTAGTCAGAAATACTGATTTTCTCAGTATTGTTGTAAATTAGGAGTAAACATAAATATTCCTTAAGATGATAAATGCCACCATTGCCCACTGTCAGCCAACTATCCATAATGCCAAATCACTAGAGATTCTTATTTTATTGTTTGAAATAGATGTATTACCTGTAAGTCATATGTTTTCACATGACTGTAAATTTTTCACTTGTTTTTTTATTCCTACACTTTCGATAAGGAATGTAGTATAATTTCAGAAAAGACATCTGTGAATAGCACCAATATTGTGCATAATGTTTTGTTTTAAAGGTTTATTCATTTTGTTTGAATTGCAGAGTTGCAGAGAAAGAGAGACAGAGAGAAATCTCCCATTCACTGGTTCACCTCCCAAGTGTTTGCAATGGCTAGAGCTGGGCCAGGCCAAAGCCAGGAGCCAGGAGCTTCTTCTGGGTCTCCCACGTGGTGCAGGGGCCAAGCACTGGGCCATCCTCCACCGCTGTCCTAGGCCATAGCAGAGAGCTGGATCCGAAGTGGAGCAGCCAAGAATGGAGCCACCGCCCATGTGGAATGCTAGCATTACAGGCGGTGGCTTACCCTGTTTTGCCACAGCACTGGCCCCTGAATCTTACCTTTTACATTTACAGTACTCTTTGAACATCTTAAGAAATGTTCAGTACTTTCCCTAGAAAAAAAAATGCATCACATGCAAATAAGCACCAAATTTTGCATAAAGTTGCAGGTCTCAGAGATCCACTGAAGTCTCTCAGAGGACTCCAAGGAAACGGATGGAGTGCAAATTCTGAAGGAATTCTTTAGTACATCATCTGGGCAGATCCTCCCCAAATGGTCTGAATAGGGACTCCCTCTGTGTTTTTAAAACCAAGGAAATAATGTCTAGACTGAGCAAGAACTCGCCACCACGGGAACAGAATCCACACAAGTGGCCACTCTCTTCTGCCTCAGCATCATGAATTTCACCTTTCCCAGTACAACCCGGTTTCCTGCACACAGATTAGCATGCTGTCATCTTAAACTTGAATCTTCGTTCACCCAGGACCCGTTGGAAAATCTCCTGACTTGCCTGTGCCTTGGTTTCTTCATCAATAAAGAATAGATCACCACACTTGCCCTGGCTTTCCCCTGGAGTTGTTACGGAGAGGAAACATGCAGGGGAAAGCACTTGCGAACATAATTTATTATTATTAATACATAAGCGTGTCAATTACGAATCTATTACAATTCAGGCCAGCACCGGGGTAAGTGCCAATGGGACTGAGGTGTGGGATGAAAACACAAAGCATCTCACTAAGAGGCAATTAAAATGTAGCATTCTTGTTCAAAATCTGCTTCCAGGAGTAATTAGCGATCGGCTGTGCATCTGACAACCGGCGGTTGGCTGTTACGTCTGTAATACTGCCAGTCTCTAAATCCACAGGATGGGGAATTCCCAGTCTGAGAACCGTGTTTACTTCGACAGGTGTCTCACTACCCGATGGCTGTGACTGAATTCCAGTGTTCACGATTTTCAGTGAATTTGGGAGGCTGCTCTCTTTGCTGCATTCCTCATAGTTGGCAGGAAACCCTGGAAGGAGTAAGGTGCCTCCAGGGGTAAGGTGTCTCCCTCCCCCTGCCTGACCGCAGCAGGTGCCCTCTCTTTTACTGGCTGGGGAGATGCTCTTGCTAAATGCTCCAGACACTTTGCTCACAGAGGGTCGGTTCTCTGCTGCTGAGCTCACGCTGTCCAACTGAGAGGCTCTGGCAGTAATCAGCAGGGTGTCATCTCATCTCAGTGTCATTCAGTTTCCTCACTTGGAAATAAAGAAGTCTGTTCTAACCTGGAAAGTCGCTGTAATTGGCAATGCACAATGAACATGGAAGGAATCATTCATCATTGCATCCAGACCCTTTCTGAGCCAGTTCTTTCCAGTATCTTCTTTATCATACAGAGTCTGTGATGTCACCTAATGTACTTAACAGACTGCCTTTAACATGGGACTGTAACTCATTGCCGATGCTCTTATTGGGCTTTTGGGGCAGGTCATGCTTATCTATTTGGTACCTCTTGTTCACTGGCCAACAGGGGATGGACCATCCTGTGTACTCAACGGAAGGGTAGTTAAAGCTCAAAACTGGATGTGCTAATCCTCTCACCCTTAGTCACGACCCTTCTATAATTGCTCTGGAGTGCCGGGTATAGAGCCTATAAGTGTGAGATCACGCCAGGCTACTCTTCTGAACTCTAAATGGAGTTGGTCCTTGGGGATGGATGGAATTTCACTGCGTTTCATTCGTTTAATGAAATCATCGTTTGGCCTTCATTCTGTTCTTCCGCCTTTTTCGACCTTAGGGTGGACCATTCAGTTGCCCCTTCCGATTTCTCCGTGAAAACTAGGAATTTCAAAATCTTAACAACTTAATTTTCCTAAAAATATTATATCAAATCCTCTCCTCCTGCACTTGCTATGTGCTTGCATGTTTGTACAGACACGCAGAGATGAACCTATGTATAAATCTGCAGTCACACATGAACGTGGTAAAATTCGAACCATCACCTGAAAATGAACCACTTGCCATCACAAATTGGCTTGAGTTACCACATTCTCTATGTGTGATTAAATTTTATTCCAAAGAAGGGTATGGGACAGAATTTTAGCCTTCCCTGGAGTACATGATAAGCTAGGGATGACAAATGCCCACCACAGAACTACACAACTAGATTCTGGGGACAAAGCTCAGAATTATGTATTCTTAGAAAGGCCACTGTACATGGCCACAAAGATGATTTCAACCTAGATTCTGAGTCACTTCTCTTATTTATGATGCTGTAGGGGGAAACTAATGTTCCAGAAAATCCCTAAGAGGACAAGCACCCCCCCCCCGACTTTACTAGCCTAGTCTCAGATGCCAACGGCTAGGTTCAAACTGACTTCTTATCCCAGCCTCACAAGTTGAGTCCTAAAAGATCTCAGCCAGACTGGTCCTTTCTATGATAGAGCAAAATGGCCTTAAGGTAGCTCTGTTAGGGTTTGCTTTGTGCCCTCCCCTCTCCTCCAGAAAACAACAGAGCTTTCCCTTTTCAATCGCCATTACAGTTTATCTCCCTGAGATCAGATTTGCCAACACCATATCTTATAAAATTCAAGAAAAGTCTCTAATTTGAGATATGATTGCCTACCCTGTGAATGACATTTTGGTATCAGAAAAACCCTGGGTATAATGACCGTAAAACTCCCATGGATAGCAAGTATTTTGGGTATCTCCACACCCCTCTGTATCACTCCTCCATCAACCAACCCTTTCTTTGGAAGAATACGGCACAGTGATAGGAGTAAGAAAGGTATTGGGTTTTCTCCACGTTTTGGCACAAATGAGACAGAAACAAAGTGGGAGACTCCTATCTAACCAGTCATTCTTTATTCTTGATTCGCTTCTCTTTTTTTAATTCTATGGTGGGAAGTAATTTGAACAGTCATATGCAATTGTACTTGCTGGAGTCTATGGGTCTACCCTATGATTCATAACAATGACCTCACACAGCATGAGACTTCTCATTAGAATGATGACATTTATCTTACTGAGCCATCATTGCTTTTTCTCACCAGTGTCTGGTCATACAATCTGGGCTGAGTAACTTCTACTATCTGTTGCCAATAGGATGTCCATCCGGGTGAGAGAAGATTGATGAGTTACAGACGGTGAGGACTTTGGAACTTAACAAATACTCATCATTTTGCTTCATGTAACGAATAATCTCAAATAAAAGTGCTCGCCATTGTGTTTTAAAACGCATTTGAGAAACTACCTACTCCCTATGGAGGAAAGTTTCCTCTGAGACATGCACAGATAGAGAATGAATCTCCAAAGTGTCTTGCTTCAAATGTATGCAGCCTCAAGCAGTGAAATCAACTGAGGTCCAGGAAAAAAGTAATTTTTTCCTGCGCTGGAACTTCATTTCGGTGACCATATAAAGGAATAGCTAATAACATTCCTCTCTTTCAATATAAATCAATAAAATCTCTTGCAGGATGAATGAAAATTGGAATAGCCCTGAAAAGCCCGTACTTGTTAGGGATCTCCTCTTAAGAAAACATGCACCCACAAACTCTTCTGCACACCTACTCACAAGCATTGCCACTGTGATGGCTCAGGCAGCCACAGAAGTAAGTGACTTTAGTGCAAGTACTTAAGCAAATGAGGTCATCTCTAGTCTATTTTCAGCTAGCAATTGAAACTCTATGATATTTCTCTAATTTTATGTGACACAGTTCAACAGAAAATATAAAACATCCAACAGATTTCCTTTTCAATTTCATGATGAATACATGGTTTTGGAAGGATTTTTGTCAACCTTAGTTCAGTTGAAGGTCTAACTATTCTTTGATGATTGTATTTGCTTGTGATATAGAAGGTGGGATTCTGGTATTTGCAAACCTTTCTGAACAGATAAAAATGGTGAATGGCGACCATGGAAGGGCAGCCTGAGGGAAGAGTTCTCACAAATGCTGAAGTAAGGAGTCAACAGAAGTCAAGTTGTGGAAAACAAGTTGCTGATACGTGACCCAAATCTCTCCATTATTAAAAAAAGAGTAACAAAGATAGTGGCTGAGTAAATAAAGGAATGTTCACTTAAGGAAAAAAATCACAGTAATGAGCAAGGAAACTAAACACAAAAATAAGTTAAAATGTGAACAGTTAAACAGAAAAATCCATGTGGTATCAAGAAAAATGAAATACCCAACATTTCAATCAATGGATCAGAGGATTTTGAAAGCCCACAATAAATCAACATACTTATGAAAATTTAGTTCTGAGCAGAGATGATGATTCCAAATAGTGGGAAAATAGTGTATCACCCCAGAAATAATGTTGAAATAACTAAGTAGTTTCCCGAAAATGTTGTATGAGTATTCCTCCCTCTTCATTCCAGAAGAATGAATTAAAATGACATCATAAATGTACTAAAGGAAAATATAGAAAAATATAATCTCTAAATAACAAAGTCTTTGTGACTATAATATAAAGTCAAGAATAGAATAGAATATTGGCCCAATCCAACAGCATCAAAGCATACTTTTTCAATGCTCTCAATCCACAAAAAAACACAATATGCCAAATCCAAAGACAGAGAACATAGAAGGGAGAACATTTACAGCTTTCAATGTAAAGGGCTCCTTCACATGCACCACACTTAAAAATTAACGTTTTCAAAACCCAACTGAAAATGGGATGATGATAGCAAAAACTTGCAGAACAGCATGTTAATCATTTACAAAGTTTCTTAACTTTACTCATTCTAAGAAATAGGCAATTTCAGATTTCAGAAAGACACCATCTTTCACCTGTTGTGTTAAAGCACATCCAACACTGGAAGATGCCAATGCTATGGGAAGCGGGTGCTCTCCATTCCTTGCTGGAGGGAGTGTAAATTGGTAAACCTCTAGGGTAGTGAGTCAATACTCAAAATGTACTGTTTGACCCTGCACTGCTCCCACGTCTCAGGCACTTGAGAATTTGACTTTCCTGTTCTCCGAATTCAAGAAAAGGGAAAGAAAAATAATGGCTGTTTGGCCAGAAGCCCGAGGCATAAACAGGCTACCAGTACCACAACCCGTTTTAAAGTCCTGGAAATCAATGAATGAAAATACGTTTCTGTGATGCACCTCTGCAAGTCAGCCACTCAGTAACAACTCCACACTCCCATAAGGCTGTGAGAAACAGGCATACTCCAATTGCCAAGCAGTTGCAGCTAACCAATCCCTACACACACTTGTTGTTACAATGCTTCAGTCTCTGAACTCAGTGCCCCCACTGCCCTTCATGAGACCAGCTTTTGCTTGGCATTGATAGAATGCTGTCACACAAGCCCCGTTGTGCCTTGTGTAGCAAACAATAAAATCAGATTTGTGCACCAGGAGCCTTTTCCTTCAGTTCAAATACTCAAGCTTATGAGAAACGACATATGTGCAAAGATGTCCATTAAGGCATCATTTAGCATAGCAGCAGATTAAAACACTAAAAAGATCTAAAAGATATAGTAAATCAGAAAATCAGAAATATCAAATGAGTCCTGGAGAGGGAATAATTTTTAATGGGGCAAAGGAGGAAGGAAGAGATGCACATTTCATTTAACCACTTCTGGTGTTCCTAACACGCTAGCCCATGTGCAAGTATTGCCTATTAAAAAGAAAGTAATTAAAAGTCAGAATTTCGAATTCTCTGTGTCATATGGAAAAAAAATGAATATGATACTAGTAACAAACCGTAGCAGCTGCTATGCTAAATTGTTGATGGATTTTTTTTTAATTCTCCATCCCTAAATATTTTATAATGTTCTGACATAACTTGGGATATTACATGGGAACTACTTATAAACGTCCACACAGAGTATCAAGACAAAATACACCAAATGCACTTATTCCAGTGCAAGTGAGCAAATCACCAAAAAATTGAAGGGACATAAAAATAGGATTAAACCATCCGTAAGCAAGGAAGAATGAGAGAAGTTCAAGTTCATCTCAAAATTCCACCACCTTCCTGTAATATCAACAGGCTTCCAACACAGACCAAACACACAGCAGAGTCTTGGAGCTAACTCCTGATTCCAGGAGCTCAGAGCCTCTGCCTTATTGCATTAGAACTGGGAAGGAAGCGCATCACAAAACTCAACACCTGCAACATGTGTGCATTAATTGTCTATTTAAGAAATAAATAAAGCAAATCTCATGAAAAGATCAACACTCTGCTGAATTTTAAAATGGTTCCATACTTTAAGAATCCAGCAAGCTTCTAGCAGCTTCTCCGTATGACAGGTCTGCTGACAGCGAAGCACTGCTCGGAACCAGCATCAGATTTGCTGACACACACTCACGTACTCAGAAAAAGGAAAAAAAACCTCTTTTCCTACCATTGTGCAGTATGATCTTGAATGCAGAAGCGAAGATTTCTTTCAAACCAAGAATTCTGTAAAGGAGAAAATGGTATTAACAAACGAAATCACATTGCTTGAAAGCTATCCTGAGACAAGAGAGGACAAAAACAATAAATTAAAGAGGCAGCGTTGTGGTCTAGCAGGTAAAGCCACCTCCAGGGATGTCGGCATCCCATACGGGCTCCAGTTCGTGTCCCAGACGCTCCATGTCCAATCTAGCGACCTGACGATGGCCTAGGAAAGTAGCTGAAGATGGCACAAGCGTTTGAGACCCTACACTCACGTAGGAGACCCGGATGAAGCTCCTGGCTCCTGACTTTGGCCTGGCCCAGCTATGGTCGTTGTGGCCGGCCATCTGGGGAGTGAAGCAGTGGATTGGAGATCTTTCCTTTTGTAACTCTTTCAAAATAAATAAACCTTTAAAAAATAAAATAATAAATTAGAAAGATCCAAAGCTTCAGAGAATTATTTTCACTAACCATCTGCTAGAGACATTCTTTTCAACCTGCTGATTTGAGAAATTATTTGCAGGGTTTTAGGTACTCATTCATGCTAAGGGAAATCATCATATTTTTATTATTCCATGACATAGCATAATTTAAATCCACTTCCCCTATCTTATGTTCATTTCTGGGCCTGAAACACCTATCACAGGCTATACTGATTATAGAAAAATCTAATCTACAGAAATGTTATTTCACTGTTTGTGTTCATTGATGTCTTTACTCAAAAAAAAAAACTTTGAAAACTAAGAAATTTGAAAGATCTGAAATTTGAACTGGTAATCCAAACTTCAACTTTCACAAAATTGTAACTTTTAGGACCCAAAACAGAGCAAAGTTTCAAGTACATTTGTATTTTATATTTAAAAGATCATTGAACTAATCACTTCGATTGAGATGCATCCATTATGGATTTGGAGAAATATCAGATAATTTGGAAATACCTATGAAAGCCACCATCCATGTCTGGAAATCTGTGAATGTACCATATACCATGGTGATTGCTGCAGCATGCTTTGGGGCCAAGAACTGGAAACTACGTCAATGCCCATTGAAAGTGGCACAGGCCCATGCCAAAATGCTATAGGTAGCCCAATCACATTTCAAGCAGCCATTAAACATAACTAAATAGCACCACACCAAATGGCTTGAAGAACATTGTCAATGATTGTTGGTTGGGAAAAACCTGTAGAAAAGTGTACCAAATACTTGCAGGAGTCATATTGCCCATTATAGAACAATAGGCAAAGTCTAGAGATATTCTCCTTGTCAAGAGTTGTGATGGGTACAGGGGTGAAGGAGTGCTCCTGGCATCGAGGGTGGAGGCCAGGGACCCTGCTCAACTTCCTGTAATGCACAGAACACCCACATGAAGAACTGTCTGCCCTAAAGTATCAGTAGCTCTGAACCTGAAATACCCTCTGTATATGGAGATATTTTTTTCCATTTTAAAAGAGAGAGAGAGACAGACAGACAGACAGACAGACACACTCCCCGTCTGCTGATTCACTCCCTTGGCCTGGGCTGGGACTGAATTTGAGCTCCTGAAACTCCATCCAGATCTCCCACATGGGTAGCAAGGACACAACTACTTGAAGCATCACCTGCCCCCTCCCAGGGTGTGCACTGGTAGGGAGCTAGAGTTGGGAACAGCCCAAGCGGTATCTTAACTGCCTCCCCCAGGTCATGCATCTTTACAATAAAATTATGTAAGTAAGGGAAACACGAAGAAGCTCCCATACCAGGTTCTCCAGGCAGCTCCGTGCAGGAACAATGGGAGCAGGGCTGAGATGCAAATAGAGGGACAACTGAGGGGCTGGCTGTGGTCAGAGCAGCATTAAAATGCAATTTTTTGTCTTAGGGCTCTATCAAAAGAAGAAAAAGCACCATATCCAAATCATCTTTGTTGTGTTTATTGAATCTTTGATGCAGTTCAGTAAAGGCATAACTTTAAAGCTGAACTAAAACTTCATTCTTTACAGATGCAGGAAAAAAAAAAAAAACACACGCTAACTCTAACCTGGGGAAAAAAGCCAACCTAAAGATCACCAAGGCTATGGAAATGATAACTTATCCAGCCTGGCCTTTGGCACATCTTTGTACAATATTTCTTGGATTCCCATGAATAATCCTGTCGGTTTCAATTAAGTTGAATTAACCTCACCCTCATCCACCCTTCATATCAGTAGTTTGGTATTTTTATTTCCCTACTGGGAATTGAATTTAAAATAGAGCAGCAGAGAGCGCACCAAAAATATGTGACTCATTCACTTTGCATGGATGTGTTTTGCTATATTATGGCTTTAACTTACATTCTGCCAGCAGATCCACAAAATACGCTTCAAAATGAGTACAGTAGCCCTCCCTTATCCAAAGGGAGTGTGTTCCAAGACCCCAGAGGGGTCTGTACTGAACCCTGTATCCCTTATGCTTTTTTCTATATATTCACGCCTATTATAAAGTTCAATTTATAAATTAGGCACCGTAAGAGATGGGCAATAATAATAAAATAAGACAATTATAACAATCGATTGTAATAAACTTGCCAGAATCACTTTTCTTGCTCTTTAGGTCCATTATAAAGCTCCACATTACTGTGACAGTCAACCTACAGAGACAGCTGCTAGCCCCTAACAGGTGGGAAGTGTATACAGGGTGGATACACTGGACAAAGGGGTAACTCATGACCCAGGCAGGACACAATGCAGGCCCCATGATCCTATTTTTGACTCTTCCCAGACTCTCACCCCTTGATTCCACTTCTCAATGCCCTTTGAAGTCTCAGCAGGCAAGCCTCACCTCTTTCCCACTCTCTCCCTGGAATAGGTTCTCTTTCTCCCACTTTTTATTTTCATCAGTCTTTTTCTCTCTGCTTCCAGAAAATTTTATTGTGGGGTATGAAAGGACTTCAAAAAGTTCATTGAGGGGCAGGCATTGTGGCATGGCAAGCAGACCTATTGCCTGCAATGTTGGCATCCTAGTGTTATTTTGCTTCGGGTACCATCTGTTCTATGACCTGTCCCTGGTTACTGGATTCAGTACCATCCTGGGAAAGGCTTAGCTGTCCTGTGGGCCATGAGCCTAGTACAGCACACGGCAGACGCTGGACATAGATTCATGGAATTCCTAATATAGATGAGAAGAGAGCGCTGGAGAGAAGACAGGATTTGGCCCAGGTAATTTGGAGAATCCTAATAACGGAACATTTTGTTTGAGTCCAGAATTCTTTGCCTTTGAACATTGGCTAAGGATGGCTTGGTTTGGTTTTTCAAAAAAAGTTAGAAGTTATTGGTAAGGGACTGTTTTTTCCCGAAGGGAAGCCTAGAAAAGCAACTGTATAGTCTATGAAGTACATAAATATTTCTTAGTCATGTGCAAGAGATTTGCATGGAATTTTTAAGGGATCCTGAGTCCTGATCTTCCTCTTCCCATGGTGAGTAGGGAGACAGAAAGGCCGCTACACACACCGATTCTATGGATGAAAATCCAGCACCCTGGCCCCGGTCGACAAGATTGCTGTGCCTGGGCTAAGCTTCCTCCCCGCAGCTTCCAAACAACTCCCATTTAAAACTCAGGCTGGAATGTAATACCTTCTTATCCCAAGCCCTTCCCCAAGGCCATTGCATTCCTCTTTTTCTGTTCTCTCTTCTGTTTGACACTTGTGTTACCACTGGTCACTGCATGTTTCCTTTACAATGCTCACCACCCTCTTTGTGACATGTTTGGTCGCATACCAAATTAGCATCCTAGATTTAAGGTCCAGTCGCATGGCCAGGTGTTTCTTACATTACAAAGTGAATTCAATCATCTTGATATTTGCATGCCCATTTTAAAGATTAGGAAAACCAAGTCCCAGAGAGATTAGGACTTGCCCCTTGATTATACAACTCGCCAAGACAGCCTGGCCTCAAAGTTCCGTTCATTGCTTTATTTCACTGGAAGCCACTAGGAGCCCATCTTGACATATGTGGAATGTAGAATGGGGAGAGTATACAAGGAGAATGGGGAATAGAGAGGAGGAGACGCTACAGAAGAGATTAGAGCTTGGGGTTCAGTGGTTTTCTGTTTTTATGAATCTTTATGAACTATAGGCAAGTTACCCATTCTAAACCTCACAATTACCTCTTTGAAAAAAGTCCTCTTAAAACTGATGTGAGATTAAATGAGACCATGTATGCAAAAGTACATTCTTCTCATGCCTAAGGTGATGTCCATTAGAATATTATCTATGACACCAGCCAGAGAGCTGCAAGTGTGTGTATCTGCAGGTGTGTGTGGAGGCTTTGGGGCCACTCTCACCAGCTTCTGTGTGCAGAATCTCTTAGGGTGTAATGAGCTAGGAGCTTTGCTCAGCTTTGAGCCTGGAGACAGGGACTCAACTACAAGCAATGTATCCCCAGATCTTCTTAGAAGGAGCAACTCCCAGCTACTGACAAGCTGGAAGGCCTAGGAATGCCACATTCCTGGGAGCACAGTCACATGCAATAGCTGGAGACAGCAACCCACAGCACCTCAGGAGAGTGGAGAGCAGGTACCACACCCCATGTGAAAATGACCCTGGGGTTAACTGAGACACAGCCATTCTCAAAATCCTGCTTCTCTTCTCATTCAACCATTTCCTTTTACAGTGAGTGGAGTGGCTAGATTTAGCAAATCACACCATAGTGTGGCCAGATATGTTGGAATGTAGATAAGTGTGTCCCTCATAGTACTTGGTAGCCCTGGCCATGGGCAGTGCTAATTTCTGCATGCCCTTCTCCAGTGTTTTCATCATAGATAGGAAGTTTTTTTTTCATCCATTACTCCCAGAGGGCAGAGAGGTGGATGCTGAGGGATAAGGGATAGTCCTTACAGCACTGAGTCAAAAACAGGTCCACGAACCCTGTTAGGATCCTGCCATTTTAGCTACCACCCCAAAACCGCATTGCTGTTGTTATTCTCAACTTAGGGATATAAGCCAGTCCCCCCAAAAAGATACCATATGTTTTCCCTTATCTGGGGTAACTAATAAAGTACCAAAAATGTAATGTATGGGAGTGAAGCTGATGTTTTGAGACTTGATGATTGTTTAGAGCCCTTGTCTACTGCTGAGTAGACTATTTGTTGAACTCCTTACTTGGTGTAGGGCTAATCTTATGAGTATAAAGTAAACTGAAAGTAGATCATTGTAAAAATTAAGAGTGGGGATAGGAGTGGAAGGAGGAGGACGGGTATGAGCATGGGCGGGAGGGAGGGTAGGGTGGGAAGTGTCACTACGCTACTAAATTTGTATATATGAAATACATGAAATCTGTATGCCTCAAATCAAATTTTAAAAAAAGAAGTGAAAATGTCTCACTCTGCATATATAAGTACTCAGTTTTAATTTTCAAAATCCAGAGGTTTCCCATTCGAATACCAGATATTTACAGAGGTTATATTTCTCTCTTCTGAATGAGTAAAATGACCAACATTTCAGTTTCTATTTTTAAGATTTTTTATTAATTTATTTGACAGGTAGAGTTACAGACAGTGAGAGAGAGTCAGAGAGAAAGGTGTTCCTTCCATTGGTTCACTCCTCAAATGGCTTCCACGGCCGGCACTGTGCCGATCCAAAGCCAGGAGCCAGGTGCTTCTTCCTGGTCTCCCATTCGGGTGCAGGGGCCCAAGCACTTGGGCCATCCTCCACTGCACTCCTGGGCCACAACAGAGAGCTGGACTGGAAGAGGAGCAGCCAAGACTAGAACCCGGCGCCCTTATGGGATGCCAGCACTGCAGGCAGAGGATTAACCAAGTGAGCCATGGCGCCAGCCCCTTCAGTTTCTATTTCTAATCACTACATCCTCATATAAGATAATTACCAGCCCTGGCTGAAGTCTCCCTCAGACCCAGTGCTATCTTTCTTGGCATGATCAAAAGTTACTCTTATGGTTTTAAGGAATGACAAACATGCACAGTTTTGTAAGCATTGTGAGCTCTTTAAAAGTTTGGAAACTCCAGATTTGGATGAAAGGCTATTTCGAAAGACTTTAAATAAGTGTCTACGAGTCAAACCTTTGGTGAAAGGCTAGAGGACGATTTATGTGAATCAGGAAATGCTATTTCAAAGATCCTATTTCTGACATTTTTGAGGTTCAACAGGAGAAAGCCAAAGAGAGCTCTTTGAGTCTCATGCCATTGCTCTGTTCTGTCCATACATGACTGTCATCTGATCTGCTAGTCCCCAGCTCGTGGCAGGAACAATTAGCAAGCTTGCAGCCCCGACCCATCAGAGCAGCGCTTGGGCAAGAACATATTTAATTGCTACTACTCAAGACTTGCGTCTCCATTAAGCAGCAAAGCTGTCAAGGGACAATCTGAAAATTCCCTGTGCCCAAAATCCCCCCAGGTGAGCCATCACCAGAGCCTATCTCCCAGCTTATCCCTTGCAGTGCTGACTCAGTGGATTGGGCCAGGGTCCGCCATCCTACATTTTCATCACACTCCCATCTGGCAGGCACTGGTGGTCCTCTGCGTATGCTCTCGAGAACAGTGTTGTCCACTCTCCAACCTGCTCAGGAAGCTGTTAAGGTGCTGGCGAAAATGCAGGTGAGGCTCACAAATTTGATATACCAAGGAAACCTTGATGTGGGGTTTAGAGAGAAAAGGAAACAGACATGGGAGGAATGCCTCAAGTAGAACAAGGTATCAAGGCTTCCTTCTCTGTTCCCTAGGCCCTGAGCTTGGTCAGGCTTGAAAACTAAATGCAGTCTTCAAGCAAGGCTGCCCTTTGGGGAGAAGAGGGTATGATGGGGGACAGCAGCTCCAAGGCATGACTGTCACGCACTCCCATCCCTGTAGTACCATGTCCCCTGGTCTAGACCAGACACAACATTTCAAACCCTCCTTTGCATTTGAACAGGATTTTTCTGTCTCAGATTCCTTCCATGATCACAGTTTCTCTATCACTTCTCTCTTCTGACTTACAGAAATGACCCAAAATAACAAGCACAATTTTCCACTTGGTACCCACGGAAGACACGAGCAGCTTCTGTCTTTAAATGGCAAGCGTGTCTTCACCTCATCACGTGGGTCCTCTCAAAATCACTCCTTCTAGCAGCACAGGATGTTGCAAGTGCTTGGGCCCCTGCCACCCACGTGGGAGACCTGGATGGAGCTCCAGGCTCCTGGCATAAACTTGGACCAGCCCCAGACAGCATGGCCATTTGGGGAGTGAACCAGCAGATGGAAACTTTCTCTCTGCCTCTCATTCTCTCTGTAACTCTATTTTTCAAATAAATAGCTCTTTTTTAAAAATGACTTCTTCTAGGACACACAGGTCATGTCTTTATGTAAATAGGAAACTATTGCTGGGGTCAGCATTGTGGCATAGTGGGTTAGGCTACTTTCTGCAATGCCAGCATCCCATATGGGCACTGGTTCTAGTCCTGTCTGCTCTGCTTCCCATCCGGCTCCCTGCTCATGGCCTGGGAAAGGCAGTGGAAGATGGCCCAAGTATCTGGGCCCCTGCTCCCATGTGGGAGACCTGGAAAAACTCCTGGATCCTGGCCTAGTCCTGGCCATTGTGACCATTTGGAGAGTGAATCAGCAGATGGAAGATCTCTCTTTCTGTTTCTCTCTCTCTCTGTAACTCGTTCAAATGAATAAATAAGTCTTAAAGAGAAAAAAATGTTGCCAAAGGCCATGGAAGTCTTGGCTCCCTTGAAATAGCAGATGTGAGGTAAGAAATCAGCATAGCTGAGTGGACAGGGCTCAAGTCCAGGGCCTGACGGCTTGCTTGCATTGCTGGCTTAGCCACTATGGACTGACTGCCCTTGCGGAAGTTAACGAACCTCTCCATGCCTCTGTTTTGTTGCTCTTTAAATCAGAGGGATTTCCAGTATCTGAGTCCATTGATATCAAGTGCTTAGTCTCTTGTATGTATGAAGTGCTCAATTAATGTTCATTATCATCGCCAAAATACAAGAATGTTCATAGAGCAATGATGCCTCCCAAAACTTTCAAGGACAACTTAACCACGTCCATCTGTTTGCTTCCCACTAAACAAGAAACAGTTATTACCACATTACACGCCATCCGTCTCCACTTTATTCCCCAGAGCAGGAACATAGGAGGGTGCCTAAAAACAGCTCATGGAAATGATTACAAAAAGCCAAACATGAATTTCAAAAAATCCTTGCATCAAAATAAACTTATCTTTAAAAAATATTTATTTATTTATTCAAAACACAGAGTGAGAGAGGATGAAAGACACAGAGAGAATTATCATCTATCTTCTGGTTTACTCCTTAAATGGGCTGGGCCAGGCCAAAGCCAGGAGCCTGGAATTCCATCGAGGCCCCTTAGGTGGGTGGCAGGGACCCAAATCCCTGGGCCATCTTCCGTTGCTTTCACAGGCACCTTCACATGGAGCCGGCTCAGAAGCAGAGTGGCTGGGACTTGAACTGCCAGTCCTATATGGGATGCCAGCGTCACAAGTGGTGGCCCAACCTGCTACAGCAAAACACCAGCCTCCTAAACTCATCTTTCAGTCTATTTCTGCCAACTTTCTGAAGTGCCCTCGGAAATGCAGCTGAGATTGAATTGAGTTTCTGTTATCCCTACAATGTTAAACCTTAGTCAATTAATTAACAACGTATGGTTTCATGGGGTTTTTGCTAAAACTTTGAAAGCATGTTTTTTTATTTTCCTGAGAGGATTCATTCTTCCTTCTCTCTCTCTCTCTCTCTCTCTCTCACACACACACACACACACACACACGCTCCTGAAATAGTACAGTGTGGAGAAGAAAATACTCAACTGCTTGATTTCCTAAGATAAGCATTTTACTTCTGTTCCGTGTGCTGCCCCCAACCACCCACATAGAGAATTGAGAGGTTATGCTTCCTTGGTAAATTATTCGGCTAGCAATGCGTTTGCAGCAGCCAATCTTTCAGCTCCCGTTAATCCTTCCTTTTCCTTTCTCTCCCCTAGCAATGTGCCAGACACAGGTCTGGCTGAACATCCTGGGAAAGGGAGGAACAGAGATTCAGCCGTGGAGGACTGTGTGTCCTCTGCACCTCAGTTTTGCACTACTTTGGAGCAGACACTCAGCGGGATGAGCTGCCCACTGGTCTCACTGCAGCTGCTTCTGTCCTTGCCTTCCACTGCCCGCAGGGAGAGGACGTCACCAAGGCCCAGGGCCTTCTGCTGGGGCTGCCTCTGCGAGCTTTGCCCTTTGCAGTGGAACCTTGAAGCGTGCACGGTGGAAGAGTGAGTTGTGTTGCAGAAGACAGCACGAGAAGCAAGCAACGGGGGGGAAGAGTTGCCCAGCTTCAGAACACAGTGGACTTTGAAAAGCAGAAGACGACAGTTAGGGAAGAGAGAGGAGAGGGGGCGGTGGTGTAGACTGTCTCATTCTGAGAACAGCAAACACATTTCCTAGAAATCAGGACAGGCAATCTGCTTTTGCAGGTCCTAGTATTGCACAACTTCTAAAGATGTGCAGGTGGTTAAAACAGACTTCTTCAGTGTCTACCTGGCATCTGAACTTCCAAGGGGACCCATCCCTGCTCCTAGGGGTCAGGATAACCATCACCCAGAAGTTCACTGCACCATTTCCCTGGAAGAACTCCGTGAGGAGGGTGTGTATTGTGTGCAGCGGTTCAGACACCACTTGAGACGCCACAGAGCCGGGGCGCCATCACAGCTCCACTCCAGATTCCAGCTTCCTGCTTGTGTGCACCCAGGGAGGCACCGGGCGATGGCTCAAGGAGCTGAGCCTCTGCCGCTCATGTGGGAGCTCCAGCTATTGGGGGCACTTGGGGACTGCGCCAGGAGACGGAAAATCTCTGTCTGCTTTTCAAATAAAAAGGAAAGTAAATAACATTTTAAAAGAAAGCTGTATTATGCCTAGGTTCTCTGGAAATTTAAAAGATCTCAGTGTGCATGGTAAACTGTGAGTATCAAAATCTCTCTCAAATCTATTGTTTTACCATATTCATTTCTGGCATTAAAGGAAAAATATTAGATTTTGAGGTCATGCAGAAAAAATTAACTATAATATCTTATACTTTCCACTATTCTTGCATTCCATGACTTGAACATAGCAATTCCAGGAGTTATATTTTTCCTACTTTCTTTCAATGCTTCAAAACAGCAATGATTCAAACATAATTGTTTACTTATTAGATCACAACCAAATCCATATCAGTAAATCCCATTTATTTATTAAACGTGAATTAGGTTCCTTTTTAGGTATTGATAACACTTGTAAATAAACCAGGGCACACAGTCCTGCAGGGCTGGGGGTGTCTGACAGTCATGTCTTGGAGGTGCTGTGCCCCATCATACCCTTTTGTCCCCAAAGAGGCAGCCTCTCTTGAAGACTGCATTTAGTTTTCAACACCTGTAAGTAAGTAAGTAAAAAGCCTAGATCAAACGTTGCACAAAATGACAAGATTCATTTACTTCAGTAAAAATCTGAATTAAAATGAAGCATGTAACTGAAAGAAATAAAAAAGCAATCTAAGGAGATACTTATTTCTATATGGTTTCCCTAGGAAAATTTCCTTCTAGAAACTTCTAGTCATTTCACAGGGGAGCGACAGTGCTTTCTTTGTTCTTGACTTTATTCCTTGGATATAAATGGTGGAGCTGAATGACAACTCTGCTTCCCTGGGTCACTCTTAAAGGGAGTGACTGGTTATCAAACGCTGGCTGCTCCGGGATTGGTG
Source organism: Sylvilagus floridanus (assembly GCA_949820135.1). Classification (NCBI taxonomy): domain Eukaryota; kingdom Metazoa; phylum Chordata; class Mammalia; order Lagomorpha; family Leporidae; genus Sylvilagus; species Sylvilagus floridanus. Next base: position 9,564,845 of record OX463244.1, on the reverse strand, counting down.
CTGTGAAAACTTCCTGGTCATGTTGCAAAGCCCTGACACTAGTTTTAGGTGCCATTGGGTCAAGGAGAATGCAGAATCTTAGCCTTTCATATCCAGCACGGCTCATGGCCAACAGTTTTCATTTCTGCAATGAAATGACTTCCCTTTGAGGAAGTCACCGTGCGGATGATTTAAGGGACATGTGATGAGTGCCCGAGTTCTCCATCTTAGTCATCACATTAGCATGGGGGCTGTGACAATAGCTGTACTGTCCTCAATGCATACTTTCCACAGCCCCCGTCTTGTTTATTGCTCCTCCAACAGGAAGTGCCCAGTGCTGGCCTTTCCTCTTTAGGCAGTGGGTAGGAGGTAGGAGGCCTCTGTTATACGTGGCTTTACTAATTCATTCCATCCACTACACTGCTCAGGCTCCTAAAAATAAAATCTAAATCCATTACTTTTTTGTTTTCTCTCATTTACTTCTTTAAACAGGAAGTTAATGTTACTGGAATAAGCAAAACTTTAGAAACAAAACCAGTAACACTTCTCCCACACTCACCCCCTCAAAAAAAAAAAAAAAGAAAGAAAGAAAGAAAAAGTATACCAAAGGCATTGGGCAGAAATTAAAATCAAAAGTGCATGTGATCATGTGTGTGGTTTATCACCCTGTGAAAACCAGGAGGAGCCAGTACCATGCTAAAAAGACTTTTCATGAATTCATTAATTCCAACAATAAATGGATAATTTTTTCCCTACAAAATTAGCAAATGACAGCAGAGCAAATGAGAACACATTGCAGAGATAACAGATGGATTGGGGTTATTTGGTTTCAGACTTCACGCAAAGAGAAAGATTGGAGAATTGCTTAACCCTGGTATCAGGTTTCCGGCTATGACAGGAAGAGACAGATCATAAGAGATAAAAATGGAAAATGTTGTGAAAAAATCAAATACTTCTAAGAAAGACAAAACGCAAGATCCAGCTGCGGCGAATGTTAAAGGAAATGAGCGTTGCAAGGAGATGAAGCTCACGACATATTTTAACACATTCTAATGGCAGCATAGTGCGGACACGAACGTCAGAAAGATGAGGGCCTAGGACCCTTCATGCTCTCCACGGCACCTTCCCCCCAATCTCGTGATCCTCAACACCTTGCTTGGTGAAGCCTACAATTTCTCCCAATTTCTAGATATTCTATCCAGAGGCCTGCGTCAATCCTGTCTGAAATTTAAAGTTAATTCGTAGTCCCCTGAGTCTCCATAGAGAAGCACAGGTGCATCCCGTTTCCAGTTCTCATCTGCAAACTCAGACTTGATCTTGCTGACTGACTCTCCCCACCATGAACCAGCTGTAACCCTATCAGCCTCTACGAATGGAGAAATCTCCCAATTACTCAATGATTCTTCTCACACACTCACTCCCACGATCAGGCTTCTGACCAATATTCACATTTGCCTTCTGTTTCCTCCCAAGGAATCCTATACAACTGAAAATGCAAATGGCATAGGGAAGTTTCCTAAAAAAGAAATTAACGACGCAAATGATTTTCCACTTCCTGTCTTCCTCCTCGTGGGAATACAAAGTCCATGAAAGCCGGAACCCCACCTGTCCCATTCACTGTGGACCCAGATTAAATACAGAATATGTATTTGCTGACTGTCTGGATCCCTGAGTGAATGAATGAATCCACAAACAGTATTCAGGGCAGAGTTTGTCTTTTCTCATAGCCCTATCTGTTTTGTTAACATGGGACATAACACTCCCCTGTGAAGTGGACGAGTTATTACTGGGGCAGAGGGCCCTTCACGCAGGGAGCCAGGGTTCTTGGAAAAACATGATAGTGGTAAAGGAAGGGGAAATGCAGCCATCATTTGTTCCAAGGGAACGAAGCCTAAATCAAACATGTCTGACGGCTCAGATGGGCTGCAAAAACAAATATTGAAATATTTATTACTCGAGCTGTTAGGCAGATTTAAGACACGCAGACTTGTTTGGGTCCTCTTTTATAAATAGACTTCAGGACAATATGCTTCTACAAAAGTATTTTTTTAATTGTAAAGAAACTTGAGATTGTTTGGTAGGGGAAAATAATAAAAACAGTAACATTCCTTGAGACACATACCTTGTGGTTGACTCACAATTCTCATCAAGATATTTTCAAATAGAGATGCCAGTGTTTACTCTGAAAGAATGAGCAGCAAACCCAGGCAAGAGTAATTGCCTTGAAGAAAGCCCTCGGTTCTGGCCCTGAGACTGATGTGGGGAGCATTGGGGTGGGCGTCCATCCCCATGACTGACACCTGGTCCAACTGAGAGCAGCCACTTCTCACTTGGCCGCAGACACCACGCTCATGGCCCACAATCAGGGTCCTGGCCTTCCCCTCAGCTTCACACCATTAACAACACTGCCTACAATTTGCTTCTGCGTGGATTATTTTCCTTAAGCAACATGACAGTCCCCTGGGATAGACAGGCCAGATAGTGTGAATCCCTGCCTGAGAGATGAGGAAAGCAGATCAAAGAATGTGATGGGGTTTGCCAAGTTCTACAGCCTGGGACATCCAAACCTCAGAGGAGTGGGCCTCTCACAAACAAAGTGCAGTTAGATATCAGGTACCTACCGTCATGCTCTCTACTCAAGAAAGACACCAAATATCAGATTCAGAACCTTTGATGTCGGGGCCAGCGCTTTGGCGCAGCGGGTTAATGTCCTGCCCTGAGCGCCGGCATCCCATATGGGCACTGATTTGAGACCCAGCTGCTTCACTTCCTATCCAGCTCTCTACTATGGCCTGGGAAAGCAGTACATGATGGCCCAAGTCCTTGAGCTCCTGCACCTGCATGGGAGGCCCAAAAGAAGCTCCTGGCTTCGGATCGGCGCAGTTCTGGTCGTTGCGGCCAACTGGGAGTGAACCAGCAGATAGAAGACTTCTCTCTCTCTCTCTCTCTCTCTCTCTCTCTCTCTCTCTCTGCCTCTCCCTTTCTAATAAATAAATAAATCTTAAAAAAAGAACCTATGATGTCAGCACCAATCTTGACAAACCTTTATGTACGCACTGAAAAATAAATTTAGATGAAGTAAGGAGAGTGGTTCTTGGTGTCTATGAGTCTCAGTTTTCTCGCTGGTTAGATAGGACTTACTACAGATGCAAATTCATAGGCTTGTGAGGCTCACAGAGCCTGTGGCTTGCTAAGCACCACATCTGGAATGCAGTTAGTGCTCAATAAGGTCAGCTGGTATCACAAACGAGACCACCCAGACTACTGCAATAGGAAATGCTTATTTTACATTTCTTCTTTCCTAGGAGATTTGGCCTGAGATGCATCTACATTTTTAAAAGTATATCGATCCTGTCAGTAAGTCACTATCAGGTAAACCATAGGCGTGTTTCCCATAAACTGTATGTAGTTTAAAGCGTCCATGACACAGAGGCCATGCTTAGAAGCAAAGCAAGGAGGTGGTTCTAACAGAAGCACCTTGTTGTGTTTTCTGTTGTTAGATTCAGAGACACTGACTTCTGGTGCCTGTCCATGTCCCCATCCAGTGCTCCTGCCCAGACACAATCTTCCTGCTCAGGAGTGATGCTAAGGGCAGCTGCTTTCTTCTTGTTTTCTAAGAAATCCCAAAGAAAAGAAATTGGCTTTAAATTGGTTTACCATTATTTTCTAATCTTCCATCAACACTACATTTTTTTAAGTATTCAGTAGGAGTCAGGATTCTCTTGGATAGCACTGAAAGTTGACACTGTTAAAAGACATATGGTCACCTCTTAGGGGTCCTGTTGTTGGAACCCAGAGAAGAACCTTTTAGCTGGCTAGATTAGCTCCCAAGAACACGGGAAAGCCTAGGTTCCAAGTTTCACCCAAGGTTGAATCTAGAATCCTTCCAGATACTCCTGGTTCTGGTAATATAATAGACCAACTTCTCACGTAAATCCAAATGCAATGAAGCAATAGAAATGCTTGATAACATTATAAAGAGTTTAAAACATGACTACCTAAGGTACAAAGTAAAACCACAATTTCCAGAAATTAGAAAGGATTTGAAGGTAATGTCTGTAAGCTCTGGAACTGAAACTGTGCCTGGCTTGGTGAGGGAAGGTGAGAAATGACTTTGGGGGAAGAGACTCTAATGCCTTGGGTACTGAGGCTCACAGGACTTGGGGCCCACGTTGTTGGCTCACTCCAGGTAGGAGGTTGATGCTAAGACTTTGTATAAACTCATAATTCTCAGATGAACCTACCCCAATTTTCTCTATCCAGCCAGAAGATAACAAAACAAAAAAAAAAAAGCTAACAATTTTTAGAAATCTTCACTGAGAAGGAGAGATCTCCAGGAAACAAATGAAATCCTAAACCAGCATGATGTATAAGCTGAAAGACTATATGGTACTACCTTTGTGGCAGTCAAATCCTCAGATTGAGAATTTAACTCAAAGTTTGCTCCAGCCTGGTGAGATGCCAGGGTGTTCAGCATTAGCCAGTGTAAACCTACTCCACAGAGACTCTCTTAACACAGGCTACACGGCATATAATTCTCCCTGAAAATATGAACACACTAAAGAATTTTAAAACACATCAAATCTTAAAAAAAAAGGAGTATATGACACCTAAAGACAGCAGAGGAACAAACATGAAGATGACAATAAATTCAAGAGATTAAAATAAACATAGGAATGAAGAATAAATCTCAATAGGTAAAAATAAGATTCTGTGAGCAAAAAATATATATAATATCAACAATAATCATCTAAAATCTGTAGAAATTATGAAAGAAAATAGTAAAATTGAAACTCAATGGATGGATTAATCAATAATTTAGACAAAGCTGAATGAAGAATTAGTGAACTGAAAGTCAATACATCAGAAACCATACAGAATGAATCATAGAAACAAAGAAATGGAAATGATAAGAGATGTAGTAGAAAGAACGGGAATAGCTAGCATGAATCAAACAGGAATTTGGGAAGTAGCAATTAGAATGCGAGCAACATGATATTTGAGGAGACAATTGTTCAAAATTGTTGAGAGACATGAGCCTTAGATTAGATGAATCCTGAGCTGATGGAAAATGAAACCCATAGTTAGCCTAAACAGAGTGAAACCAAAGAACTTCAGAGACAAAGATGATATATTTTTAAAACAAAATACCTAGACACTAATAGCAATTAGATTGTGAAGAGCTACCACTCAGCAAAATTAGAGGCAAGGAGAGAATAGAGTAATGTCTCCCAGTGGCTATGGGATATTGGCAGAGAAGTGCCAGTACTTATATACCAGAATACAGAGTTTATGCACCTAAGACCAGCAGGAATATAACTATTAAAACAAGCTATTATGATGAAGAAAATTCAACTCAGAAAGACACAGTGGTATTAAAAGATAGTGAGCAGACATTTTAAATATATTGTTATCTCTAATAAACATAGGCAACAAATACAATTATAGCAGTAATTTTCATTTATATGAAATCAAAAAGAACAGAATATTAGACCACAATAACATAGACTGCTTGGGATTTTTACAATTATAACTTTTAGATGTCTTTATCTTTTGAGAGAGAAGGGTAAAGATATAAATAAAATCAGGCTTTGTTATATCAAGTTAACATGTTAATAAAAATATAAGAGTGACTACTAAAAATGGAAAAAAATGGGAAAGTGGGTAAAAAATGTAGGTGTCAGAAAATAAATTCAATTAAATAGAAATAGGGAAGCATTTTTATAAAGAAAAACAATTACAAATAAATGTCTCAAGTTCCAACAACAATGTAAATAGAAAGAACAAATAAAACCCCATCTTGTATTGTGTGGAGAAATATGTACCATATAGGTTAAAGTCCTAAATATAATAATTTATAATATCTTCATACAGACATAAATATCATATGCTCACTTTATATATAAATATGCGTCTAAGGTTGTGAGATAGGCTAATGATGTATTAGAAAACCAATAAAAGAACACAAACCAGAAGGAAGATGATAGGCAACTGGCCTTATCATAATGAAAACATCCGAACATCAAGAGTTAACACTAAGAACAAATACTTGGAGGAATTGTTATTACTCTCTGAGGCTGAGAGAATTTTCTGAAGGTGTCATGACATGCTCCAAATCATGTCATATGTCTTTTACAACATGAGGCTGACATTTCTCCCAGAGTGGCAAAGTCTGTATCTCCTCCTCATGAACCTGGGTGAGTCTTTGCATCCACCTTGGGAAACAGGGTACACTAGAAGCAAGACAATGTCAACTCCACGGCTCAGTCATAAAACACTGTGGGGCCAGTGCTGTGGCATAGCAGGTTAACGCCCTGGCCTGAAGCGCTGGCATCCCATATGAACGCCGGTTCTGGTCCTAGCTGCTCCTCTTCCAATCCAGCTCTCTGCTATGGCCTGGGAAAGCAGTGGAAGATGGCCCAAGTGCTTGGGCCCCTGCACCAGTATGGGAGACCCAGAAGAAGCTCTTGGCTCCTGGCTTCGGATGGGCACAGCTCCAGCTGTTAAGGCCATTTGGGGAGTGAATCAGCAGATGGAAGACCCCCCCCACCCCGTCTCTACCTCTCTCTGTAACTCTTTCAAACAAATAAAATAAAATACTGTGTATTTTTGCTTTGACAGCCTTGGAGGCTCACTCTTCGAACTCACCACCATGCTACAAAGAAGCCTATGCCAAGTGGAAAAGCCATGTATAAATGCCCCTACTGACAGCCCCACGTGGGGTCTCAATCAACCGCCAGCAGGACAGTGAGCATTCCTTTGCCCCTGCCACAGCCCCAGGCACCACCTACTGCAATAGCATGAAACATGTCATACAAACACCACTGAGTTAAATCCATCAGCCACAGAACCACAAGCAGCAATAGCAAAGTTACCAACGTCATTTGAAGATACTAATTTTGGGATAATTTGTTGTACAGCAATACAAGGGAACTTTGCAAAGTTTGGGTAAAATAGAATTAAAAAGATAAGTTTATTTTGATGCAAAAAATGTTTTCAGTCCATGAATAGTTTTTTCATAACACACATTTTCCATGACCTTTCTGAAGACCCCTTGTGTGCATGGATTTCAAAAACTTTTATGCTAAAAATAAGCTTACATTTTAATCCATTTTTCAAAGAAATTTTGAAGCATCCTCATGTACTAGAAAGCAGATATACACAAACTGAAACATTAAGACCATTTTTCACCCTTCTTTTTGTCCAAAGTTTGAGAACTCTTTTAATAGAAAATACTGAGAGAAGACATTTATGGCAATGGTTAAGAGGGTAGGCTCAAGGACAGACTACCCAGCATTTAATACGAGCTCTACTTACAAAGTTTCTGGCCTTTAGAAAATTAACAGAAATTCTGTGGGCTTCAATCTCCTCACCTGCAAATGGGTTTTTGCTGAGCATCACTGTGACAACTCTGCGAGTTAATAGAAGATGCTAAGAATGGTGCCTACCAGAGGAACCAGTAAGCCAGAATTTATGATGACAGTAATGATGACAACAGTGATAGGCTACCAGACATTGGGCTGCTATGTTGGGGCTGAACTTAGAAACAGGTATACCTAAGAGGTAGAGAGCAACTTGTCAATTCTCCTGTTAAGTTTCTGATACCAATACCCTGATACTGAGCCCCTCCTTTTGTAGGTCCACAGCATGGAGAAGTGCCAGTACTCATGCACCAGAATACACAGGCAAGGATTTTCATTGTGGAATCCTTTTATGATGGCAAAAAACTAGACACAATCTGGGGGCACTGGCAGGGATTCCCAACAGTAGTAGTAGTGGCCATGAGCCCACCTCCTAAGCAGGGGAGCCTCCAAATTTGAGTATACCATTCCATCCCTGGAGCTGAGGATCCATGGGAGAATAGTGTGGGAACAGAACAGAACAAAACAGGTGTATCATCCATTGTTCCACCAGCAATGTCCTTAACATCCAGGAGGTGGGATATGTGTTAGACTGGGAAGTAGAGATGGCATGTGGATCCAGGACAGGAATGATAGGGCTAGCCTAGTTCCAGTACTATGCGCATCCTGCCACAGCTTTTCCATGTAACCTATTTTTTTCACATTGACACAGAAAGATAGATAAGCCCATCTTTAAGTGGAAATGACCATCGGGTATAAATTAGAAGCTCCAATTTTAATCCCATTCCTCTAATCCAAGAAATTCATTGGGACAGACCTACCTAAGGTGTTGGGTCCACATTTAGGTCCAGTTCAACAGTAGGGAGCAGTGCCATCACACCTTAATGAACTAACCATCTTAACGTACAACCTTAATGAACCAGCATCTTCAATGCTAATCAAATGATACATGTTTTGTTAAGACACCTTACAAATTCAAAATTCAGTGGCAAGATTTACCACTATGCCTATGTGAGGATTCTTGGATCTCTATAATCCAGTAATTTCATGAAGCATAGCTTGGATATCACAAATATTAACAAACCTGGATATGATTTAATACAACCCTAGAGTTTCCATTATAACATTTACATAGCCCCATTTTCTGTTGTGTATATAATAAATCATGGTGTTAGTCATTGGTCTTTGAAGACAAGCTATTAAAGCAATAGAATTCTTAATTCATTTAGTTCAGAGTTTATCAGTTCTGTGCACAAGGCTTACTCAGAGTCCACTTTATCACCCAAGTGTGGGGTTGGATAAAGTCAGCTCCCATGGAATAAAGCTTATCTCGTGCCCTGCAGTTTCCAGAAGTAATTCTTCCTCTCTTGGAGATTTGTTATCTGCTGGCTCCTTTGTCATGCATTTCCTGGAACAGGTCATGAGTAGTTGAGTCAAAAGCTTATACAGAATTAGCTCCATACTAATAGAAGAGGGCCACTATGGTACCAGCAGACTCCCAAGTGTCTGAATGCATGTGTTGAAACTAGACCTCGAATGATCAGAAATAGATAGCAAACATGAAGATGAAAAGACCAGTTGTCAAGCACTCTCTGTTGACAAACCAGAACCAACAACACATTGCAAAGTATGTGTAACTATAGGAAAGAATTCGTCTAGATATCTATTCCCAAATAATAACTTTTTGCCATGCATCTTTCCTTCTAGTTTCTGCCTGACTGCAAATTGCATCCAGGTAAGTTTAAAGTACCTAATCCATAAAGAGTTTTACATATCCTCACATGACCATTGTAGGAAAAAAAAAAGTGCTAGCCTATCACTTTCTTCTTGCAAGGAACTGAGGAGAGATTCTCAATCCTTGTGAAACATTTCAGCAAATTCCCCGCTTGTAAAAACACTGCCTAATTATTTACTTGGCCTCTGCTCCTCCGTCTTCCTTAACCTCCACCTCCACCCCCACCACCACCCTTAATGTCCTTCATAGAAAATAGAAAAAAGTCCAGCTGGAACTCTTAGGGGAAGCATTTTCCTCATTGCTGGTTTTGCCAGGAATATACCAAAGGCAGACTGTGGTCATTCACTGGCCACATTCATCGGCCCCCTTTCTGGCCCTAATATTCCTCAAGCAGCCTCATCTGCCTCTTCACCAAACATCACCTAATGGCATCAAGGACAAAGCCCTTTGATTGCTTTTCCCTACACTTCTTTTATTTATTTACTGTTAATTTGTATGTATCTCATAAATACAACAATATGTACATAGTAATTCTTCCCACCATACCCACCCTCCCACCCATTCTTCCACCCCTTACTGCTCCCTCTCCTGTTTTATCCGAGAAAGAAAAAGAACAAATGGAGTTAAAAAAAACTAAGTGTTCCTGGACCGTCTCTACAAGAGCTGATCTATGTTACTGCTTCTCAAAGGTGATGTTGCTTTTTTTCCCTCCTCCTCTTGCCCTTTCCTTCCTCCCCCTTCTTTCCTTTTAGAAACTTAATTGTCTTTAAAGAAGAACCCAAGGATGATACATATGTTGTGAGCTATTAGACATAACTATGAGATATAATAATATCTTCCTTTTAATGTGCTAAAAGGAAGTGATTCTTGGGAACAGGTTCTACTATTTGCACTTGTACAGGATCTCAATCACCTTCCCCTGCCTTCTCCTCCCGCAGATGACACATGGTGTCAGTAGATAACTCCTCCATCCAACCCCTTGATTTTATCCCTCCCATCCCCTTCGAACATTTTCCCAGCAATTACTGCCCTTTATTCTGTGTCTCCACTCTGTGGCTGATGCTTCTGCTGGCTCCTTGTCTTCCACTTACAAGTACTATTGTTCTTCTCTACATCCTGGGCATATTTTAAACTAGAGGCATGTGTATGTATACTCATGCATGCAAGTTCTCTTCTCATTGCTCCCACATTTTCCAAGTCCAGATTCCTTCCTGCCCTGGGCTTCCTTTCCTAGCATCCCATTGATGCCATCTATCTGCAGCATTATTCTCCCAAATCACAAAGCCCATTTTCCACCACTCTTTACCTTGGGATTCTCTAGAACATTTTCTCCCCAACACTGCAAAGTAATCATCATCTCACCATGCATCACCCCCACTCATGGAAGTGTCTTCTTTGGTTTCTTAAGCTCAGAGCAGTCAAGCCAGCATTCCGTTCTTTTAGACACTGCTCTATTTACTTGTGCTCATTCTTGTTTCTCCTTCCAAAGTGTTCACAGATCTTCCCTGCCCTCTTCTTTGTTCTCTTTCACTCAGAGGAGATATACAACTTTATGACTTCAGCCACTGCTTCCCTCTGGATAATGCTGAGATTTATTTCCGAGGTCTTGAATTCTCTGCCAAAATCAAGCCGGTGTCTCCAGAATGCCTGGGCGCTTTGGAATTAAACTGTTCCAAACTCAGTTCCATCCTCTGACTATCAGCTACTTCTCCTAATGCCCATCCTGCTTTGCCTAATGGCAATGAGGTCAAATCTTGCATACATCTCGGCTCTTCCTCCTTAATTCCCAAATCCAATCAAACATCAAGTCTTGATTCTACCCAAGCAGTAGATCTCCTCTTATTGCCATGCACCCTAACCAGGTCCCTCTTTCTGGTCTCTTGTGCTCAAATCACATTGTAAATGATCCCAAGTAATCATTTGGCATATGAGTCATATCTCTTCATTAAAAATGTTTAATAACAGAGGCTGGCGCTGTGGTGCAGCAGGTTAACACTCCGGCCCGAAGTGCCGGCATCCCATGTGGGTGCCAGTTCGAAACCTGACTGCTCCACCTCCAGTCCAGCTCTCTGCTGTGGCCTGGGAAAGCAATAGAAGATGGCCTAAGTCCTTGGGCCCCTGCAGCTGTGTGGGAGACCTGGAAGAATCTCCTGGCTCCTGGTTTTGAATTGGCTCAACTCCATCCATTGTGGCCATCTGGGGAGTGAATCAGCGGATGGAAGACCTCTCTCTCTCTCTCTGTGTAACTCTATCAAGTAAATAAATAAATCTTTAAAAAATGTTTAATAACAATCCAATTGATTACAGGATCCAATCCTGTCCTCTTGGTTTAGCAAAGACCTCCATAAATTGGCTTTGAACTACACCTTGCAATCTTCTTTCCCATAATCTACTGCAGCACCTTCCAGCTCTTCCTCATAGCTGCCCTGCATCCCCCAACTGCCATGACTCTTAGTCTTTCTACTAGAAATGCTTGCATGTGCAGATCCTTCATGCCTACGTCAGAGGATGGTGATGAGAATTAAGTGAATAACAGAATAGCACCACAAACCCTTAACACAGTACCTTGCACATTTTCTGCTGTCCTACTCTTATTATCATGAAAGTACAGAAATGAGTGTTCCTGTTGTTTATGTGAGTATAAAATGGTTCCATTTTGCTCTGAGCAGTTGGGTAATAGGTATTAGCAGCTTAAAAGAATACAGATGACATTTGACCCCACAATTCTATTTCTGAGAATTTATCTTAAGGAAGTAAATGAAGCTCAGTGCAATGATTATCATGACCTAGAAGCACATGTAATGCCTCAGGAAGGAAAACAGCTTAAGTCCCCAACAGAAGGGCACTGGTAACGTAAATGTTGACAAATCCATCAAAGAAGCACGAGGCGATTGCTGCACTCCCATCAGGAGAAAATGTGCATGATATAAAGCACAGAGCCAAGTGGGCTAAAGACTTGTCACAGCAAATTCTTCTATAAAAATGTACATATGTAACTGGAACTTATGATGAGTGTGTGAACGTATGTGAATATGGAAAGACACAAAAAAGACTGTTGATGCATTGTTGGGTTTCAAGTGATTCTTCTTTCTTTCTTTGCTCCTTTGTTGAGTTTTCTGTTTTATACTTTGAACATGCATTTTTCATAGACCTGAAACAAATGTTACTCATTTTTCACATCTCTACCGCTTTCTGTTTTCACTTCCAGCGCTGTCTAAAGACAAATGGAAAGCACTTTTCTGAGCCACTCATCTCCCTGAGCTTTGCAGAAAGAACGCCCCTACCTCTTCACCTCTTATGTGTTTGCTTTTCATTTGGCTTGAAGCTGAACCGAATTCAGAATGACTAAACCAAAGCAAGGGATGTCAAGGCAAAAGTAATGCCACGAAGCCTTTCCAAGCCCTTTCTAATGTCAGAGCATAGCTAAGACATTTTGGGTCCAGGCCAGGGTTCTGGACCTCGGGGAAGGAAAAGTAGTTCTCACTGGTTACTCACAACTGGCTGTTCTGGGCTTTTTCATCAAAACCACATCTACTCCCCAGCATCACGGCCTAAGGAGTACTGGACTGTAACCATACCAGGAGAATTAAAATCCACAGATAAATCCAGAAATGGAAAATTCTTAGAATTTTCACTTGTTTCAGAAATACAGGGAGGGAAGGGTATAGAGAAGGAGGCAGGAAGTCAACACTTTTTTAAGACATGTATTGATACTGGCTAACCAAATTATTGCTGGAACTTGAATTTAAAAAAATAAGAAAACCTGAAAGTAGTTAATGGAATTACATGATGCATATTTAAATTTAAACTTGGTAAAATTTGAGATGTTTTAAACCATGAAACAACAAGCAAATTGTATTGAAGTCCAGTTACCATCTCTTACATGAAAAACGAGTTAACTAGCATGTGTGCAGGAAGATAATAGTTTTCTGCCCATGAACGATAGACATAAATGTTTCCCTTCTAAGATCTTTTCAGAAACGAATGCTTCAACCAAAGCAACAAGTTGAGTAAAGCTGCTATGAGAATCCAAGTAAAACTATTAGATTAAATGCAATTCAGGGGTGTGCACAGTACTGGACAGCCAGCGCCTCTTGCATCCTGTCTTGAGTGGTAGTTAATGCATGAAAACAATGAGAGGGGAAAGACCCAGACCATACCACTTGCAGTAATGTAATTCTGATGTGAGAACTGATGTGCTTCGGTGACCTCCGTGATGAGCACTTGTCATTTGCCAAGCATTAGAGCTCATTGCATTTTTTTTAATTTGCTAATCCAGGCTTCCTGGACATGATTTCTCCTTCTCAATGCATAGGAAATGCAAAATGACTAGTCCTTGGGAAATGCAACTCAAATCCCAGTCTAGAGACATAGGTCTTCCAATACAACACCACCACCAATGGCTGATCCCCTGCTGGTGCCAAGGTGAGAAATGGCAGAGTAGCCCTCACCTTTCTAAATTTACCCTGCTAAATTTCCCTTTTAAAGATCAGGGGATGAAGGTGTTTGGGGCAGAGAGTGGACAGCGAGCTCCTCTGGAGCTTCATCTCATGCTTTATCTGAGACTTGGGAGAAGGGACACTACTGCCAAAGAACCTTGGGGACAAAAGGAAGCAAGTCAGGAATGAGGGACCAAAGCAGCAAGCAGGGAGCAATGACATCCTAGTCCACACGTGTGTTCTTATTCCTCTTGAGCATTAGAAAACGAGGAAGGGGCAAGTAGACTGAATCCATGAAAGATGGACTTTTAAGTGCTTTTTCCCCTGGAGAACTTGAGATGGAGAGGAAGAGGAAAGCTCTGTGTGCTGGGGGTAGGGGCAAATTGTGAGCCTCAAGGAGCCACTTAAAACATGACTGCTGCTCCCTGGACATCTGTGTGATGTTAGAGAAACAAGAAGAAAGGCTGAAGGCAGACTGTATGCCCAATCTTAAATGACAGCTGCATGTGGGACCTTCTCATGTCCAAGGAAGGCTCTGGGATGCTTAATTAAAGGATCAAATCAGGATTCTCAAAGTGCTTTTCCATCTCTGCTTCACTCTTTCTTTTTCTTTCTTTTCAGCCTAAAATACACAAGTTTTAATTACAATAAAATTAGTATATTTCTACGGCTAAAAGTTTAAATTACTTTTTAGTCTTGTTTTACACCCAGAGCTAAAGTAACCTCTTAAATTTAAAGTGACCTTAATAAACAGGAAGGTGATCTGAGAGGTTGGCTTTTCACTAATTTAGGTCAAACACTTTTATTTTTAATTCACCCCATAGCTCCCCACACAAAAGAATCACACAGTAGACACTGAATGTATGTTTCTTGAGTTTATCAATAAGAGTGATCATGAGAGACAATGATTATCAAAGAGAAAGGTAAAAAACTGAGTCATTCTCTAGACATGAAAATGATGGGTATTGTACACAAGTCTTTCCTGATAGAAAATTTCCCAAGGAATTCTTGTGCAGTTCATCTGACTTCCTTGCCACAACAAAATCAGCTCAATCCTTGTGCTTTCAACTCTTCCTATGGAAAAGGAAAATTGGAGAAGGAGAAAACCAAATGCAGGACAAGGCGCAGAAGAACTGCATTGTTAAAGGAGTTTAGCTGAAGGAAGAACATTTTTAGTCTCTTAATAAATTGTTGTGTGTATGGTTGATTAAGGCAGGATATTTATGCCCTTCTATATAGCCTTGGTGTCCTCAGAGGACGGCACATCCTGAGAAAGAAGAAGAGAGGCTGACATGAGTGGCAGGCAGTGCACGCCATTAGAGGCAGCTCTGGGTCGCAGTGGCCTTTAACAATAGCTGACATCATCGTGGGATGAAATGGTTCCTAATTGTACTATTGATTTTTCCCCTTTAATGGATTGTTTTCCCAACACACTCCAAATGGAGATCCCACCACGTACCACAGGCAGGTTGCATGGTAAGCACATGGAGCTCTGCTGTGTGTGTTCTTAGCAGGTGGAGAAGCCCAGAGGAAGGGACTTCATTAACCTTGGATTAGCAGGTGCTCACTCCAAGTGTGAGCACAGGCTGCGTGGTTTACATATCATTTCACTTCATTCAGTCCTGGGACTCCCCTCTGATGAAGGTATCACTGTACTCATTTTGCAGAAGGACAACTAAAGTCCAGAAAGTTGAAGAAATATGTCTGGTGCCACAGAGCTGGTAAGATACACATCCTTGACTCTACCCCCGAGGAGTCCAAACTCCTAAATATTGAAATGGGGAGCAGAAATCAGGGTATGCAAACTACACAGCTAGAAACCCTGCCCTAAGAACAGCCTTTTGCTTGTCTGAATGCTCTGCTATTGCAGTTTTGAAGGAAGAAATAGCTTTTTGTTTTAAAATAAGGTACCCTGCAGCTTCATTTTGTATATACAGCTCCTGTTATGGCCACCAAATTCATATGTTGAAATAGTAATGCCCAATATGATGGTTTCTGAACATGAGGCATTTGGGAGGTAACTAGGGCTACATTAGGTCACATGGGTAGGGTGTTCATGATAGACTTAGGAGCCATATAAGAGGAAGAAGAGGGCTCTGTCTCATTTCCACCACCCTGTGAAGACACAGTAAGAAGGTAGCCATCTGCGAGGGAAGAAGAAAGTCTTTCATAGAACCCGATTGTTCAGGCACTCCAGTCTTGGCTATCCAGTCTCCAGAACTGTGAGAAAGAAATTTCTGCTTCTTAAGACACCTACTTTTTGTGATGACATACCAAGCAATCTAAGGCACTCACTATCTAGCTCAAGTTTACACACAACACAGGACTCCAATGTAGTCTCAGCACAGAGTTGGTTATCTTCACCCACCAATCACCCCACAACTGACTGTCACATGACACAGTAGTACAGAATGAGTGGACATTAGCTTACAAGCTTTGCACAATTTGAAATGCAATACAAACACAAAAGATTCCTGTTTTTCTGTTACACCATGAAAAATAAAATACATGTAGCTAATTTTTTCTATATTATGCTTAAAGAAAGAAGACAGTAGATAAGTGACATACCAATTTTATATTAAGAACTAAGTCATTTATGGACATATAATAGAGCTCTTTTTGTATAGAGTTCTCCAGTTTGCCTGAATTTTATTAAATTGAAGTGAATTTCAATACCTCCAAAGCTGGAAAAACTTATGTGATTTATTTCATGATTTTGTTGTGTATGGACAATTTAAGAGGAAGGTACAGAAATGGAAAAATGAGGTAGGGGTGAGATAAAGCCAATGAGGGGACATTTTAGTGCTTGGAGGCACTGTGGGCTACTGGGGACTCCTTGAGAAACCCTTTGGAATGCGCCTGACTTTTCCTCTGTAGCATGGGATACAGAGACATTTACCCTGGCTTCTATCCCTTAACATTTGCAAGTATCCTGGAGAATATAACTCCCTGACAGTTCTGGGCTGCTCTGCCATGGATCCTGGCACTCCTGGCTTCAGAGAAAGTGCCAAGAAACAAATCCTAAAGATGTAGAAGAATGACCTTGAGGTGGAATTCTATTAGCAGAATGGAGCTTTCCACTCCAGCTATGGTTGAACTCACCGGTGAGCCAGGAGCAGATGTTGGTAGGCACCAGAAGCATCATTACACCTCTCACCTCTTGGTCCACCAGATTGACCTCTCAAGCACCAATTGCTGCATGTGCCTACTTTCCTCAAAATTCTGTAGTGCTTCTTTGTGGTCTCCAGAACACAGCTCAAATTTCTTGACAAAGATTCCAACACTTCAACACCCCAGCTGAATTTTCACCCAAGCATCCATAACTCTTCTATTAATACACGTGAACTCTGTGCTCTAAAGAGGATACTTTCTTCAAGCCTTCGTCTACCTCATCTCACCTAAAGTGACTCCTGTGTCTTACCTGCCCTTCCAGAATTGGCTGCAAACGTCCCTAACACTGTGCACACGGCTCCCTCCACTCTCTGGGAACTTAGCCCTGTTTTGTGACTTGTATATTATCTACTTTCCCGATAAATTTCATATCCTTTCTCAAGAGAATTAATTTTACTTACTCTTAGCTTCAATCCCCTCTAATATCTATGATAGTGCATAATTATATATTATGTTACATTAAATACAGTTGAATTGAGGATGGAAGTAACCAGAAAGATATATAAGTATTTCCTAGTCGTTGTGCCTCTGGGGTCAATTTTGATTAATTTACGGTTCAGTTCCAGAGAGTGAGAGTGTTAAATGCCCAAAGTGGGTTATTACAAGCATAAAAAATTGGTCCCAGAGATAGAGACAGGAACTCAAAGTACAGATGGTCCACACAACTGGGAAACTCTCAGAAAAAAGCCTCTCACTTATGCAGCAGCCTCTTGGTCTTCTGCTTTGTCTATTTATCGGTATTTCTTGACTTTCTCTTCTCGACTTCTTCTGTCCTTTCAATGATTCAACATAGACACAAGTCCTGAATCTATCTGGAGAAACACTCATCACAAGTTGGGCAGAGTCTCTGTCTCCAAATATTCGAGAGAGAAGCAGGTTGGTCAGTGACCACCAACTTGATTCATAGGCAGTTGGTTAGATGTTCACTTCCAACCATCCTTGGCAAACACAGTGAAGAAACAGAGCCAAGCAAGGCCACGTAGGTCATTCCTATCAGCAGAGAGTATAGGGAGAAATCATTAGAGAAATACAACTGTAAGCACAGCAGATACGCTGAAGTATGTGGTCAAGACACTGGATTATGTATGCAAACTAGGCAGAGCTCATGAAACATGTACATGAGATATGATATGGAACTGTCAGTTCCTGGTCCCTTGAGAGCAGAAAGTACAGCAGCATTTAGATCATGCCCTTGTCTTGCATGCACATCCTTTGGTAATTGTGGGATGACTTCTACACTTTTTCTGCCATTGCAAATCAATTCCTTCCTCCAAGACCAGAACTGACTGGGAACTGCTCTGTTCCCCTAGGCAGAAATCATAGATTTTACAGTGACATGTTTTCCTTAATTCATCTACTTGAGTCCTTTAGGTGTGTCCAATCTTATTCTGGATTCTGAGGATATAGTCGTGAACAAAACAAAGCCCATGCCGAAACAGTTTTCATTGTGTTGGGGGAGGGGATATGTGGAGTTGAACCACTGAGAAACCTTAATCCCATTTGCATGGCTAGCAAAAAGCTCTGAGATTTGTAACACAGGGTGAGATGACACAGATACAACGTGGTAGTTAAGCTGGTCAGGAAAAGTCTTTCTGAAGAAGGGATATTCAAGCAGAGACCTGAATGAGAATGAAAGTTGGGTAACGATCAGGAAAAAGTGTTCCAAGCAGGAGAAACAGCAAAGGCAAAACCTCCGAAGTGTTGTGTGTTTCATCTCAAATCCGTAGCTAGAACGTCAATGGGGAAGAGAAGGAATGGCTGACGTGAGGAGTGAGAGGCAGTCAGGGTGGAACTGAGGTGCATCCTCCCCCCAGTGCCAGCCTCTACAGTAGCCTGTGGCTGATACGGAAATCAGGGCTGGCTTTGTGGGTGTGCCACTTTGTGGTTGTATGAGACTTTTCACTCAGAATGGCCTTCCACTTGGCTTCATGGAATAGGGCTGCTCTCTTGAAACTATTCATTTCGGAACAAGGAATCCTACATTTCTATTGTGTGCCAGGTTCTGCAAATGATGTATTTTGATGTATCTATTTTGCTCTCTCTCTCTCCCATTATTTAACTTGCTAACATTGGACTTAGTAGACTATCAGCTGAGCCTCAATACGATTATTCATTTTTCTACTTAATGTTTTTTAAAAAATTTATTTATTTGAAAGTCAGAGTTACACAGATAAAAAAAGGAGAGGCAGAGAGAGAGAGGTCTTCCATCCACTGGTTCACTCCCCAGATGACCACAACAGCTGGAGCCGCACCAATCCAAAGCCAGGAGCCAGGAGCTTCTTTCAGGTCTCCCATGGTGGCACAGGGGCCCAAGGACTTAGGCTATCTTCCACTGCTTTCCCAGGCCATAGCAGAGAGCTGGATTGGAAATGGAGCATCTGGGACTTGAACCAGCACCCATATGGGATGCTGGCACTGTAGGCAGTGGCTTTACCCACTCCCCCACAGCGCCAGCCCCTATACTTAATGTTAATTGGAATCATTAATGGATAAATTTAAGATGGAATCATGGAACGAGGTCCTCCATTCTATGTAATTACAGAGATTCCCAAGGAAATATTTCTATACTTATGTTGTTGCTGATATTTTTCAATATTGAATCTTCCCAATCCAAATTTCTCCCATCTATTTCTATTTGTTAGATATTTTTAAAATAAAATGAAATGTTTAGCCCCCACATATCCCCTTTACCTCCCCATGTAAAATGAAAACCATGAAACAGTAAGCCATGAGAAAGATATAGTTTTTTTCTTTTGCATACTGTCATACAATCTATGTTTCCTGCTCAAATTCTAGGCACACATATCCAACTTTGTTCTCCTTTCCTGTTTCCCATATATCCATCAACAACCAGGTTGTTGATTCCACCATGGATCTACCATTTGTACTCCCCTTGGCAAGCCATTCCTTTGTCTGCTGGACAAATGCAGGAACATCCTGCCCTACATTCTGCTACGGGGGTCAGGATTCAAGGAAAGGTGTAATCTCAAGTTTTTCCATGGGTGCCTTGCTCCCCACACCTACTGTATGCAAAGCAACACCCAGCATCATTAGCCAAGCATTAGAATCTCCAGAACTTCTTACCTAACCCCCGTTCTTGTTTTTCATGGCTTTACTGGGTTGAATTATGTCCCCTTAAAAGATACGCTCAAATCTTACTCCCTTGGTACATATAAATGTATCCTCATTTGGAAATAGGACCTTTGCCGATGAAATAAAGTTAGAATGTGGTTCCTCCCAAGGTGAGCCCTAAATCCAAAGATGAGAGACTTGCAATGGAAAGGGAGAGAAATTTGGATAGAGAGATGTAGAGGAGTCCCAGGCAAAGGGTCACAAAAGGCAGAGGCTGGAACAGAGCAACAACCATCCAAGGAAGAGGCACGGAAGGATCCTCTCCCTAGAGACCCGGGAGAGGCTGTGGCCCTCCCGATACCTGGACTTCATGATTGTAGCTCCCACAACTGTAGAGAGTACATTTCCGTTGTTGTAAGCCATGCTGCCCTGGGAAACTGACACACCTGCACCCTACTCTCTGCTCCAGGTATAAGGTCTCTTGACACCTCTGCTTGGCAGAGAAACTCCATCGGTACCCACAGCAGGGCCACCCATGAATCACCGGTGTGGTCCCTTTCCCTGTCACCTGTAAGACAGTTGCCTTTTCCACACGGTGTGTGTGGGAATTCCACTCCTGTTCTGTTGTCTCCAGGGTGGGTGTGGAATGGTGGCAGTGGAAGACCCTGGTTATGCTACTGGAGGACAAGATCTAGAGCAAGAACGGCAGACTCCTGGGATATTTGTGTTTCCGGGGCATGATTGGCTGCGGTGAGGTTATTTGTGTAATCACGGGCTGCTGTTGCACTGAGTTACTTAGGCTGTACTGTCTCTCCAGAGCTCACGAGCCCTTCCCCTCCCCAGCCCTGTTACCAAAAAAAAAAAAAAAAAAAAAAAATTAGCGATTTAGACACTGCTTGGGGTGCCCACATCCCATTTCACATGGTGTCTCAGTTTCAGCCCCAGCTCCACTCCCATCTCCCATCTCTGCTAATGTGCATCCGGGGAGGCAGCTGCGATGGATCAAGTGGTTGAGTATCTGACACCCACATGGGAGACCTGGACTGAGTTCCCAACTCATGGCTGCAGCCTGGACTAGCCCCAGTTACTGCAGGCATTTGGAGAGTGAACAAATGAACAGGAGATTCTTTCTTTTTCTCCCCATCCCTCTCCCTGTACCCATCTTTTGAATTAATAATAATAAAAGAGTTGCCAAGTGCTTGTAGACCTCAAATCACCGAGCCTTGCCATTTCCTTGAGAAATGAGAAGAGGCAAGTGCAGATGAGGGCCCGACTCCACAAGAAGAAAGCTGCAGGGGTGAGGCTGAGTCAGCACAGCACCAGGCCCACTAATGATGGGCCAGAATGACGAGCACAGATGCTCTGCAGGCAGGGAGAGTGGGGACCTCAGGTGGAGACCAGGGAACAATGCAGGCTCTCATGGTCAAGGGAAAAGAGAAATGCTCAAACCTCCAAAGCCCACTGCGAGGTCCTAGACAGCCATGCGTTGCCCATGTCTGTCTCCTCCCCAGTTTTGGCATCAAACTGTCATGTCTGGACCTCAGAGGTGGGACTGTAGACGCCTCGACTTGGGCTTCCAGGATATAAAATTATTAGAAAATTCTCTTGTTCAAACCACCCAGGCTGTGGTATTTTAACATGCCAGCCCAAGAAAATTAAAATGCCATATTTAAATAGCAGAAAGAGCTGGAATTAATTTAACAACATACTCTTTATCAAATATATCCAAAATACTACCACTTTAACATATGGCCAATAGAAAAATTGTTAATCAGATGGTATGACTCTGATTTTTTGTACTATAATAAAATACCAGAGGCTATGTATTTTGTAAAGAAAAGAGGTTTATTTGGCTCACAATTCTGGAGGCTCAAGAGCATTGAGCTGGTGTCAACTCAGCTCTGCTGAGGCCCTCATGGCCACGGGCACCACAGCAGCAGAGGCACATGAGAGGGAGAGCACACATGACAACACAGGGAGTGAGAAACATCCTAGGACCCCACACAACTGTGCTAACTCTTCTGAGTGCATGCCCTATGGTACCTAACCACCTCCTACTAAGCCCCACCTAAGGCCCCCATCACACTGAGGACCAAACCTTCAACACCTGAATGCTTGGGGACAAACCACCCCACAAACTGCAGCACAGGTATTCTACGTTCTTCTTTCGTTATGAAGTCTTCTAACTCCTTAGGATACCTTTCAGTTTCCATCCCCTTTCCAAGACACTCATCTGGCCTCTCTTTCTTACTTCATTGTCAGGGGCCCCTGGGGAGGGTATGAGTCTCAGACCCAGATAGAGGCATGAGCAACCAAGCTTAACACCCCGAGTTCACCTATGTAGAATTACCTGTAATTGGACTTTTACCATGTCTAGGAAAATGTAAGCTCCACGAAGACAAGACCCAAGTGTGACTATTTCGCCAAAGGAGGCATTGATACCTACTCCTCAAGAGCTATGAATGAACCTGATCTTCCACAGCAGAGCACAGTTAACCTACACTGCACATTCGCCAGAGGGCTTGTATTACCTTGTAACATGATAATGGGTTTTCCATGGATGATTTTAGACTTCTCAATTAGAACCGAAAAAATTCAACAGAGTCCCAGGATAAATTTCTTTGTTTCTCCTACTACCTGAAGCCCTCCAATATTCATGATAGATGTTCAATAAACTATAAATAAATACAGCAAAATATAAATGTTTATTATTACAAATTAGTATTATTTAGTAGTTATAATTTATTATACATCTATAAATAAAAAGGAAAGTGTTAGCTCAGAAATATTCTTTATTTTCTCACCCAGGATGACTCTGCAAGTAAGTGAGAGCAAAACTAAAAGGAAAAGCAGTGGGAATGGAACCCAAAACATAATAGCAGCCATTTAATTCTTCATTGGAGTGGAATTTCTCCAATGCATTCTAATGATTCTTTAACCAGAAGCAATGATGGGGGCCGGCACCGTGACTCACTTGGCTAATCTTCTGCCTGCAGTGCCAGCATCCCATATGGGCACCAGATTCTGTCCCAGCTGCTCCTCTTCCAGTCCAGCTCTCTGCTGTGGCCCAGGAGGGCAGTGGAGGATGGCCCAGGTGATTGGGCGCCTGCATACACATGGGAGACCAGGAGAAAGTACCTGGCTCCTGGCTTCAGATTGGTACAGCACACCAGCCGAAGCGGTCATTTTGGGGGTGAACCAACAGAAAAGAAAGACCTTTCTCTCTGTCTCTCTCTATCTAACTCTACCTGTCAAATAAGTAAAAACAAAACAAAACAAAACAAAACAAAAACAAACAAACAAAAAACAGACACAATGCGACCTCAGAGAAATCTGGATTGTGCAAAATTGGTGCCATGCCCACCACTCACATCCTAGAGCCCCCAAAACCCTTTGCCTTGACCCCATTCAAAACTTCACTGATATCAATGACTTCCCACCTCCCAAAATATTTTCTTTAAATGAATAAATTTTTAGAGTGTTTTTTGGTTTACAGGAAAATGGAGCAGAAAGACCCTTCTTGGTCTCCAGTTTCTCCTATTTCTAATGTCTTTTATTCGTGCACTCCGGGTGTTACAATGGGACCAGTAATGAAGTGCATAGTTGACTTCAGGGCTCATTCTTTGTGTTGTACATCCCTAAGGGTTGGGCATGAGGTCATATGTCCCCCATTAGAGTATCATGCAGCATAATTTCATGGATCTAAACAGCCCTCATGCTTCATTTGTCCCCTCTCCTTCTCAACTCTGATCCTGTTACTGTCTTTTTGTAGTTTTCCTTTTCCATAGTATCATGAAGTTGGAATCAGAGTCTGTAGTTTTTTCAAATGGCTTCTTTCACTCAGAAACACACATCCACGGCTCCTCCTTGTCTTTTTGAGGCTTTGTAGCTCACTCGCTTTTATTGACGAAAGATCCATTCACCTACTAAAGGGAACATTGCCTGCTTTCAAGTTTTAGTTAACTATACATAAGCTGCTCTGATCATTTGCAAGGAGGTTTCCATTGGGTCATTAGTTTTCTGCTCACTTGGGTAAACTTTATACTAAGGAGCACTACTGTCATATTTCATGGTGACACTGCCTTTAGCTTTGTAACAAATCACCCAGCTGCAACACCACTGTTTTGCCTCCTGTTTTGGCATCACAATGTTTGAGAGTTCATCCAACCCACCCTGGTCTCCTACCCACAACAATAAAGCCAGAAGGATGGATGGGAAAAGAAAGGGAGAACTACCCTGGGAGTGGGAGCTATTTGGAATTTGCAGCTAGCATGCGAAGGGCGGAGGTTTCCTGTTTGTCTCCCCTGCACTACAGACCAGACATTGCTCGTGTCATCCTCCCAGACAAACTGTGGTCATGGCCAGGACACCCCCAGCACAGCTGACAGCCTCTGAACCAGAGAGATACCTGTACATAAATCTGACTGCCCCAGTGCCTATTCAGAGAGGCATGTGGGCTGTCCAGTTCTCTGGACCCAACACAAATGCTCTTCTCTGTGTCTTGTTGACACGCAGGTACCAGGGGAATCTGAACCCACATCTGTGAGTCATCACTGCACATGGAGCCAGCCACAACCGCTATTGTTGTCATTGCCAAAAGCCTGAAATTCAACCATAGGCAGCTCCTGAAAAACTCATTCCATAAAGCATCCCAGGCTAACAGGACAGCACGCATCCATTGCTGAGTGAGCAGGGCTGGGCAACACTCTCAGAGTGGGGGCCTCTTGCCTCGAATCTTAGAAACATCACTGTCTCCCACTTGCACCATCAGCAGCCAAACTTCAACAGGAATAACAGTAAAAACCACGTGGGGCACTCAGACAAAACACAATTTATCATCTTTTAATCACTACTGGGCTAGACAAGCCTCTTCCAACACAAACTTCCCACGCATCTTCTGTCCCTCTTAGTTCACTCCCACGGAGCTGCAAGTCCCTTCGCAGACAAATTACAAAACTTCGGCAGCCAACGGGACTGGGCTCCCGGCACTTTCCAGGGGTTTCAGTCTACGACAGGCTCCTTATGAAGAGCATGCATTGACGTCGCACACGTAAAGCTGCTTTGCAAGAATCACTGCGGGCAGAGCACGCAGTCCTGGACACCAGGGCAACAGGCAGCGCTCTGCAGCTGGCTTCTGCAGAAGCAAAGTGTGTGGCACCTTGGAGACAGAACTCAGGGACCCTGTGCGTCGGCTGTTGCCTCTTTCACAGAGGAATCCCCCCAAGTGCTCCTCGTGAGCTGGTGACAAACTGGAACGTCCTATAGTTCTGCTTTGTCAGTCAACAGCTACCAGGAAGAGAGATCTTCCTAGGGGAGTTAAAAGCTGCCCTTCCCCTTTCGTTACCTGGAAACAGTCCCCTGAACTTAAACACCAGCTCCACACCTGTTACAAGCCACGGTGGCTTTCCTGGTGGGCCAGGCACAGTCTGCAGCTGCCAGTGAGCCAGGCAGCCAGACAGCCCCTATCTCTACCACCTGGCTCCCCCACCTTTTTTTTTTTTCTTCCTTTTCTGTTCTTTTGTGCCTGGAGCAAGTACTGGAGAAGAGAGTGGCTTTCAGAAGTGCTCCAGATTCCATTACAAAGAACGTCATGCATAATGCATCAGCACCTCCTGCTATTATTTAATCTCAGTCCAGGAAAGAAGTGCAGTTCCAAGGCCAGCTGCACTGCCTGCTCTAGAGGCCAGGGAACTGGAGTCTGAGGGACCTGCAAGACGCACTGGTGCTGTGCCCCGCAGAGCCCCTTCGCCCGCGGTCCTGCAGGCCCTGGGAGACTGTGGTGCATCAGACGGCTCTGCGTGCCTCAGGGGCCAGCAGGCTATTTCCTGGGTCTCCTGGAAGCGGCATCGTGTGTGCATTGCTGGACTTCATTGGCCTTCTCTGCTTTCATAAATGCACATCACTAATGAAACATGCTAACCAATACATCCTAATAAGACCGTCTATCTTACAAGCCAAACGATTCTGACAAAGTCTGCCAAGTCTACCAAGATTCAGTGTTCTATAATCAAAGTCCCTGTGTATTTGTGCCCATTGAGCACAGAATATAGGCACATTATCACCATTGCCCACAAACAGTAAATGATGCTAATTACTAGCTTTCGAATGGAAGACATTACGATGTTTTGCATTTCTGGAAGAACATCTTGTGTATCACTGTTTGCTACGACTTTTATGCTAAATAACATGCAGATGTTGGTATACAAGAAGTGAGACTGCCGTGTAAAAAACTTTCATGCATGTACATACTCATGTAATGTATCATCGTAAACAGTGCGGGTACAAAGTATAGGAAAACCAGTGGTTCTTGGTAAGTTTCAAACTGGAAATTTTACCTAAGATAGACTTCCATAACAATCAGTAATGCAAATTTTGCAGAAATTATTTTTATTTTTATTTTCTTTTCCATTATGCCTATTGTTCATACCTTGTTATACTCACGGTTGCCACACACCCACACACATGTATGCAATTATTTTCTACTCTAATCAGTTGTGTTTTTTTTTTCTAATTTGATCATCAACTGAAGCTTGTGAATTTCTTTACAGACCCAAAGACAGGGTTAGCACTTGGAGAGTTGCTTTATTTTTAGAACCTTGGCATGGTAAGTGTCATTGATTAAACGTCTGAATTCCAGGAGAGAGAAACTTGGCAGATTCTTGCTTTCTTAGGATGCTGGACTGGTCCCAACTAAAGCAGAGGTTCCTAGTGATGCTTCTATTTTGATTTCATGCCAATTGATGTCCATGCTTGTCATTGGGCTTGTAAAGGGAAAACCAGTATGAGGGATGAGGAGATACCACAGTAACACTTGCGTGCAGGAGCGTGGAGGGAAGAGGCACCTTCCTAAGGACCTGAGCAACAACTTCATCCAACTTTCCATCTTACGGTTGGCAGCATTTGCACACACTAGTAATAACTATAATTCCAGAGTGTCCCCAAATTACTATTCCCTAGGTTCACCAGCTTTGGTTAGAAAATAATGAACCAGAGTTGTATTTTCAGAGATCACTTTTGGATGCCCTTGCTGTTTTGACATTGGTATGTCCAGGTGAATCCAAGGAGATACCACCCAGACGTACTTCAATTGCAGCCCACACTTGGTTTTGATTCATTTATTAACCCCAGGTGTCCCTGGAGACACCTTGGATTCTTCTGTGTGAACAGTTCAACACTGCCATTCATAACACTGCAGAGCCTGGAATTCTCTTGCCAATGAAGTAAAATATGTCTCTAAGTGATTGAAAAGAAGGGTGAGTGAATCTCTCTCCCTCTCTCTCCCTCACTCTCTCCCTCTCCCTCCTCCCCCCCCCCAACACACACACACACTCATCATTATGGCTCCCAGACAAGGTTTGTAATTCAAGGGCTAAGAACCTGGACTTGCCCTTGGACCTCCTAAAATATCAGCAAGGAAGCGATCTTTCAAATAAGACCTAGGGAGTGGGAGGAATGCTCTCCAGCTCTTCCTATCTCCCTACCCATCTCTGATACATTCGTGTCTGTGCAGGGGGAGATGAAATCTTCCCAGTATAATTCTGCCTCCATTTTCTTTTGATTTTTTTTTTTTTTGGCAAAAAACTTTCTGCAAACATTTAATAATAAAATGGAAGTGGGTACAACTCCTTAGTTAATAAAGACCTCGTCTTGTGGGAAGCATGAAGCCCTGAGCATAAAACAGGAACTCTCTTTCTTCTGGGCCTATCCATCATCGCAGGGGCCCAAGTGTTTAATTTAAACTGCCACTTCACTGCAACACAACTGGGCAGAGAAAGCCTTGTTCTCCCCAACCACCAAAAGGCCAAATTATTGTACTGCTAGCAACAATCGCCTTCCTCAGGAATCCATAATTTTCAGCTTATGGCAAATCTTGAATAATTTAGATTTCCCAGGGGAAAGTCAATATTAAATTAAGAGGTAATTATATAGTATTTTACATAAAGGCTGCAATAGTGTTGTTATCGAAGTATATATATTATCTGAAGAAGTGTTAACTGTATGTGTGCCAATGCATTCTGAGCAAACTTCCATTCATGAAAAAAGGTAAGAGCTTGGGGCAGGCATTTGCAACAGAGGTTAAGATGTTGTTTGGGACACCTACCCACATCCCACATCAGAGGCTCCAGGTTCAAGTCTCAGCTCTGCTCCTGATTCCAGCAAATGCATCCCCTGGGAGGCAGCAAGTGATGGCTCAAGTAGTTGGGCTCCTGCCATCCACAGGGGAGACACGGATCGAAGCCCCACCTCCTTGGGGGCATGAACCAGCAAATGAAAGGTCTCTTTCTCCACCTACTGCTCTGCCTTCAAGTAAGAAGAAAATAAACACCTAAAAATAAATAAGCCGGTGCCGCGGCTCAATAGGCTAATCCTCCACCTTGTGGCACCAGCACACTGGGTTCTAGTCCCAGTCAGGGCACCAGATGCTGTCCCGGTTGCCCCTCTTCCAGGCCAGCTCTCTGCTGTGGTCTGGGAGTGCAGTGGAGGATGGCCCAAGTCCTTGGGCCCTGCACCCCATGGGAGACCAGGAGAAGCACCTGGCTCCTGTCATCAGATCAGCACGGTGCGCCCGCCTCAGCGCACCGGCCACAGCGGCCATTGGAGGGCGAACCGACGGCAAAAGGAAAACCTTTCTCTCTCTCTCTCTACAAATTGGCCAAAGGGCAAGGATTTGCAAATACAAATCTTTTTCCACGTCCTTCAGTTACAAAAAAGGGACATTTTAATATTTACAATGCTGTAAAATCAAGACTTCAAAACTTTCAAAGAATATAATCCCATTTTGAAATGCAACAGGTTCTCAGAGGGAAGCTTAAACATCACAGTCTCGCCTCTTCTCCATTCAGCAATAGTTAGCCAAACAAGATTTATCTTTCAGGGTAAAAATCTAACTTGCATGGGTGAGCTAAGTTGAGATTAAGCTCATGGTGTGTGAATAATAAGGAATGGCCTACTCTAACCACACAGGTAGCCTAGTTCACGCAGGAACCATAATAGCTCTTCAGTGCTGATTGAACTAACTGCAGAGGGCACCTCCACCTGGAGACAGACACTACATTTGAGAGTCAGAAGGCAACACCAAGGTCATTGTAACAATCCAGGGCCATGACATTGCACAACCCCAACCACAGACAAGAATCTTCAGAGCATAGGTGAAGGGTGCCCCCTGGAGTTGTGTAGGGCATAGCCTGTGCAGCTGGACAGGTCAGCCTTAAGGTCACCTGACTCATTTGCTAAGGAGAAGAACCCACAGTTTGGAGAAAATGGATGGGTGGAAGGATGGATGGAAGGATGGCGGATGCCCGGAGAGAAGTTAACAGTGAGGCAAGGAAGCCATCAGATATGAAGCTGGGTGATCAGAAGGTAATGAAGACCTGCTTTGGGAGTTATTCAAGCCTCAGCTGCTCTCCCACCTGGTATGGACTTTAAAAATTCAAATGAGGGAAGTAACTTGCCTCCATGGTTGGTAAGGTTTTTCCTAGCATGAAAACCAAGAATCCATCGCTCAAACTCAACCCTTCAAGCTCTTGAACACTGAAGCATGTGTGCCCTGAATGGCAACAGAAATCACAAGAGCTATTTTGAGAGGGCTCTGTGTGAATTACAGCACAGAGCAAAGTTGATGACTTTGTAAATAGTTGCACAGATCCAATTTTCCCATTATTTCCCCTTGCACTTGCATCATACCCAACTTCCTCCTCTAGCCAATATTTCAGAAGTCACTGGTAACCAAACCTTGTCTGTCCTTCTAGAAATAGTTCAAGAGGTCCTGGCTGAGATGTAGCAGGAAGTCGGAATGATCCATGAGATGGAAGTGTGTGTGCTTGCATGCCACATGGGTGCATTTTCTTAAACCTTCCTTGAAAAGTCAAAACATGCCTAGCACAGAAATGCTGTCCCCAGCACTGCATTCCATAGACACTCTGCCAAGTCTTAAAGAGCAAATGCAGGGTCAGGGAGTCAAGAAGGGACATGTGTAAAGGCTGGAGGCATTAAAGCAGAAGCAAAGGACTGGAGGAACAGGAGCCCAGGGTCACATGAGTAGATCCTGGGGCTAAGCTTTGTCTAACCTCAGCCACAGACTCAAAAGGCAGAGTAACAGCTCAGAAAGGCCATGATTTGGGGACATATTCATTGACCCTGAGTTCCAATGCAATTTCTTCCACCTTGTAGCTGTGGAGCAGTGGCAAGGCCAGTGAATGTTGCTGAACATCAGCTTCCTTATAGATACAATGGAGAGAACAGCTCCCACTGCCTAGAGATGTTGGGAGAACTAACGAGACAACACATAAGAAACTCCCTGGTACTCCACAAGGATGCACACAGAGGCAGCCAGATTTCAAACCAGCATTGCCTTTCTCCTGACATCCGAGCAGACGCCATTGTATGCAAGGGGCAAGGTGCTTCTCTTTGGTAACCTCAGACGTCCAGAAGTCTCACCACACTCCTACAACTTGTCCTTGGACCAGCTCCACTCAGCCTTGTCCATGGTTTGGTTGCCCCCTTTCACAAAACAGTCAATTCAGTTTTCTTATTCACTGAAATACTTGCATTCACCACCCACCCCAACACCAAGTTGTGCAGTTTGAAACTCTCTTCCTGAAGCAAACTTGGAAAATGAAGCCATTTTCTTAGATCATTGATGACAAACCAAATGCAAACCTCAAACTACCTCTGCCCTCAATTACCTGATGATTTCAAGCAAGAGGAACAGATAGAGTCTAAATGCTGCTACCCCTGGCGAGTGTAGATAGGTCCCTGGTCTTCCACACCACCTGGGTAAGGCAGGAAATGCAAAAGGGACAGAGGCATAAGGCAAAAGAAGCAGTTCATTCACAGCACATAAATGAACTTGAAAGTCATAGGAGAAGCAATCCTGAGCTCCCCGTGATGTAAGACTTCCTCTAATATTCCCTTGAGGTCCAATGAGCTCAATTCTCCAGGAGAATGAAAGACGCTGGGCTCTGAAAAATGTGGCATCCAGCAGTCCCACCCCAGGGCAATGGGACGTGGCCCAGGACGGGGCTGCCAGGCGAGATCCCAGTCCTTCCAGGAAGGAACATGGCTTTGGGGAATGTGATGGTGGTGGTGTACATATCAACCAGGCCGTGTGCCTGCCTCTCCTCTTCAGCTTATCAGCCTCAGGAAGCCAGAAGAGAGGGCTGCAGGATGAGTGAAGGAAAAAACCCACAGCCCAGCTGTCTTTAGGATTGCAGGAGGCAAATCATACAGAGAGCACGAGAGAGAGGGAGAGAGAGGGAGACAGAGAGGAGAGAGAGGGGAGAGAGGAGAGAGAGGGGAGAGAGGGGGGAGAGGGGAGAGAGGGAGGAGAGGGGAGAGAGGGGGGAGAGGGGAGAGAGGGAAGAGGGGAGAGAGGGAAGAGGGGAGAGAGGGGAGAGGAGAAAGGAGAGAGGAGAGAGGAGAGGGAGAGAGGGGAGAGAGAGGGGAGAGGAGAGAGGGGAGAGGAGAGGGGGAGGGAGAAGGGGAGAGGGAGAGGGAGAGAGGGAGAAAGGCACTCAGGAGCATGCTTTGTCATCTGTGGAAGGCAGGTGCCCTGCATTTTCCAGGGCAGGGAAAACCTAAGCCCCTCCTATCCACAGAAGCAAGGCTTCGGAACGGGACCCCTGGGAAAAGAGCCCAAAGGGCTGCAGCACACGCTGCTTCTCAGTCCACTGGGGAAGTCCAGCGGTGGTTTCTTTACCCTCCCCAGGACGGAGAGAGAGATAATAGCCCGGTTCCCACTCTGCCGCGTACCAGATGTGTGGCCACAGGAAGCCTCATGTCCTGACTAAGATTCCGTTTGCACAGTCGCAGTGTGAGACTGATAATACCGACTTGGGGGCACAGCCGGTGACAGACGTGGGGTGTGGGTGGGCTTGGCCTCCAGAAGGTATGAAATACAAATCTGTCTTCATTTAGGGAAATCGTCTTTGCAAGATCAACTTTACTCTGGAATTCCCTCTGCTGTTGTTACCCTGCCACACCCACTCCACCCCATGGTGCAAATAATAGGCTTCCTTTACTGGCTCATGGTAGAAAACTGGAGACATACAGGAAAGTGGGGAAAAAGACAAAAATCTATCCTTGCACAATTCAAAGGGAAGACCAGTAGATTTCTTCTAACATACACTTTCCGTCTTTTGTTAAAAACATGGACTCTTTATTTAGTGGGACATTAAGCCTTTGGATATGAAGGGAATTTAAAATGTGTTATAGAAACAGGAAGGAAGGAAGGAAGGAAGGAAGGCAAATGTCATTATTCTTAGAATTGTATCTATGGGCCGGCGCCGTGGCTCAACAGGCTAATCCTCCGCCTTGCGGCGCCGGCACACCGGGTTCTAGTCCCAGTCGGGGTGCCGGATTCTGTCCCGGTTGCCCCTCTTCCAGGCCAGCCCTCTGCTGTGGCCCAGGAGTGCAGTGGAGGATGGCCCAAGTGCTTGGGCCCTGCACCCCATGGGGAGACCAGGAAAAGCACCTGGCTCCTGGCTCCTGCCATCGGACGAGCGCGGTGCGCCGGCCACAGCGCGCCGACCGCGGCGGCCATTAGAGGGTGAACCAAGGGCAAAGGAAGACCTTTCTCTCTGTCTCTCTCACTGTCCACTCTGCCTGTAAAAAAAAAAAAAAAAAAAATTGTATCTATGAACTACATTAACCTGTTCTCTATTCATTTTTAAAATGTAAATAAAAAAATAAAAACCCCGGTTTTTATTGTGTATATTCTTTTAAATTTTATTTTTTAATTTTTTAGATTTTATTTTGTGTATATTCTTTTAAAATTGTTTTCTCTACATATCATTTCATCGCAATGACCTTCTCTGGTCACTAGAACTGATTGCTGTTACAAGGCTGTGTGTGTGTGTGTGCGGTGATACAGTGATGCACACAGCCTGGAGTCCAGCCAACTAACCTCTTTCTTGCTTCATGGCCATAGGAACACTCATAATTGCCTAAGTCAGGCAGGGTCAGTAGGAAAAGCCAGCTCCAGGGCAGCGAGGATTCTAAGACTGGACTTGTGAAACGTTTCTGAATGAAGCCACGTGGCAAGTGTAGTAGGGACCCCATCAAGGCAACCAGCTGAACTAGCTTCTGATCCCTTATCCCAGTCCCAGGCCTGACCCCATGGTTCACTGAGTCACAGTCACAGACAAAGGAGAGTTCCAGAAAATACACCACGTCCACGAGGAAGAAAATGCAGCTAAAATGCAATACTCCAGCTGTATTTGTGGCAGATAAAAGTGTTTATCTTACAGGCAGGAAGATACAGACCCTTCATCTATGGTTTATTCCCCAAATGCCCACGACAGCCAGGACTGGCTGGAACTGAAGCGCTGAGCTCCATCAGATGCTCCCACGTGAGTGGCAGGGACCCAAGGACTTGAGGCACCTGTGCTGCTTCCCAGGGTATGCAACCGCAGGGAGCCAGTTCAGAGCACTGCAGCCAGAACTGGCACCAGGCACTCCATCATGGGGTGCAACCGTCCCAAGCAGGGACTTAACTACTGAGCCAAGTACCCACCACATGGAGTGCTTATAAAACTACTTTGGGTAATTCTATCATTTTGACTTCAAAGAATAATCAATTTTCTCTCCTCTTTAATTGCAAATACATAAACTTTTCATTCCAAAGGAGTTTGGCCCAGTAGTTAAGACACAGCTTGAGATACCTGAATCACATATTGGAGTGCATGGGTTCGAGTCCTGATTCCGCTCACTTACAGCTTCCTGCTAATGCCCACTCTGAGAGGCAGCTGTGATGGCTCAAGTCACCGACTGTATGCCTGCCACCCACACACAAGACTCAGGTTTAGTTTCTGGCTCCCGCTCTGGTCTGGCCCATTGCAGGCATTTGGAGAATGAACCAATGAATGGGAGATCAATCAATCTCTCTCTCTCTCTCTCTCTCTCTAATAATTTAAAAAATTCAAAAACAGAAGATTTTTATTCTTCATATCTATCCATCTCTATGTCTTCTACATACCCACAGCTCTCTCCTCTCTCCATTCATCTCGCTATTATTTTATATTTTCTTTATCCCATATCTAACCATCTATCTTCCCCATCCATCTACCTACCTATAATTTTCCAATAATATCTCTTTAATGTCTTTGGGCCTATCTCTTTCTGGACAGAAAGAAAGAGACTTCATTTCCTTGTATTTGTTATATTCTTTATTCTGGATTCTTTATATTTGCCAGTCTAAAAAATGTGTCCAGAATTGTACATTATCAACTCCTTTCTATAATGCTGGTGCTGCATCTCACTTTATCTAGCGTGGGTTTTAACCAACCTTGGCAATTTTTTGTTTCTTTCCAAATGGCATTCATTTCCTCTATCTCTCCTTTCACGTTTGTCCACAATTCAACCCACTACTGCTTGTCATCTGTCTTTGATGTTCTCACCTCACGTTTCAATATTTTTATGTTATCAAACTCATTATTTTGTGCTGTTTTGAGAACACAGATGCTTTCTGAAGTTCTCTTCCTGGTGGTAAATGGTTTGATTGTAATCTATTTTATACCTATAGTGTATGTTCAGTTGTGTCCACCTCAAATCCATAGGTTGAAGCCTAATTCCCCAAATTGTGACCTTATTAGGAAAGAGGGCTGCAGAAATGGGGGTTCAGATGAAATCATAACGGAGTAGGGCAGACTCCTAATCCAATAGACCTTGTATCCGTACACAAAGAGGAAGTCTGAACACAGACCTGCAAACACCTTGTCAATATTGCTGCTGCGGAACTTCTAGAAGCTACAAGAACATCCTGGAACCCACCTTCCCCAGTGCTTTCCGATGGAGCCTGGGCCAGCTGGACCTTTATCTCGGACTTCTGGCCTCCAGAAGTTGTGCATACATTTCTGGAGTATCCTCAGTGGGAAAGCAGTAAATAAATACTTCTCTGTTCTGTGAGCTGCTCTTCTGAGGCACTTCCTTAAGGCAGTCCTAGCAAACTGATGCAGGCTGTGTCATCGGCCATTTTTCAGAATGTCTACAGCTACCTGGTCCAGCAGGCATCTTATTTCTTCTGGCTATATTTTATTAAGAAGACTCTACCTGCTCCCAGGTCTGATCATCTGAAATTGCTGACGCTCGAGTACTTTGGTTCTGTTTGTCGTTGTTGTTATGCGCTCTCTGATACAATACATGAGGATTACAGGCTGCAGAGCAGGCAGCTTCTGAGACACTCTCTCTCCAATCCCAGCTTCACCCTTCACTCCACATCATTTCCCATCTCTGCGCTAGCCTGGCTGCATCCCCAAGATGCTTATATTTTGTCCTTATTTATTTGAAAGGCAGACAGAGTTCTCATTCACTGATTCACTCCCAGATATATGCAACAGCTGGGGTTGGACCAGGTCAAAACTAGGAGCCCAGAGCCAGCACTGTGGCATAGTGGGTAAAGCCACCTCCTGCAGTGCCAGCATCCCATATGGGCGCCGGTTCAAGACCTGGTTACTCCACTTCTGATCTAGCTCTCTGCTATGGCCTGGGAAAGCAGTAGAAGATGGCCCAAGACCTTGGGCCCCTGTATCCATTGGGGAGACCTGGAAGAAGCTACTCTTGGCTTCAGATCAGCGCATCTCCGGCCATGGCAGCCAACTGGGGAGTGAACCAATGGATGGAAGACCTCTCTCCCTCTCTCTGCCTCTTCTTCTCTCTGTGTAACTCTGGGTTTCAAATAAATAAATCTTTAAAAAACAAAGCCAGGAGCCCAGAACTTAGTCTGGGTCTCCCTCATGTGACAGAGACCCGAGTACTTGAGCCATCACCTGCCGCCTCCCAGAATGCACGTCAACAGAAAGCTGGATGTGGAAGCTGAGCTGGGACTCAAACCCAGCCACGATGATATGGGATGGATTTGTCCTAATCAACAGCTAAACAGCTAAGAGAAGCACCCATCGCTAGAGATGATTGAAAGTATGTGTTTCTCTTCTCTCTCTGGGTGACAGAACTGTCCAGGACATCTCAAAAAGTAGCTGTCAGTGAGGAGAAGCTGGCACCATCACCTCTCCTCCTCCCAGGCTCTAAGGGGCTGCAGGAAGTGACAGCATGCAGAGCCCATCGCTTCATGACCTGCTCTTCCGCACGGGGGTGTTCATATTCCTCCTTAGATCTGGAAAACGTTCCCATATCGTCCTAGTTTCGAGTATTCTTTGCACATCTGTTTGTGTTTCAGGAGGAAAGTATATGACACACTGCCGCAAACTCAGAGAAGGAAGATGCCATTTGTAAAATCTCCTTGATGCCTCATCATAGAGATGTACCCTGTGATCTGTATGCATTTTCCTAGAGCTACACCTTTGGTTTCCTTAGGTATTTTCTCTACAAAGAACTTCCTGCTAGGGAGAGAGAGATCTTTGTTCCTGTTGCCGATGATTGCCTCAAAACAGATTTCTAGATTTGTAACTGGCAAGACAAAGATATGCTCATTTCAAGATTCTTTTTTTTTTTTTAATTTTTTTTTTGTGACAGGCAGAGTGGACAGTGAGAGAGAGAGACAGAGAGAAAGGTCTTCCTTTGCTGTTGGTTCACCCTCCAATGGCCGCCGCGGCTGGCGCGCTGCGGCCAGCGCACCGCGCTCATCCGATGGCAGGAGCCAGGTGCTTCCTCCTGGTCTCCCATGGGGTGCAGGGCCCAAGCACTTGGGCCATCCTCCACTACACTCCCAGGCCACAGCAGAGAGCTGGCCTGGAAGAGGGGCAAACAGGACAGAATCCGGCGCCCCAACCGGGACCAGAACCCGGTGTGCCGGCGCCGCAAGGTGGAGGATTAGCCTGTTGAGCCACGGCGCCGGCCAAGATTCTTAAAATATATGAGAGGTCTTCAAAATATTCACAGAAAATGAGCATTATGAAGAAATTAAACATGGATTTCAAAATGTTTTGTACCAAAATAAATTATTTTTCCACACTTATTTATTTGAAAGGCTGAATTACAGAGGAAAACATAGAGATCTTCTATCCACAGGTTCACTCCCCCAAATGGCTACAAAGGCCGGGGCTGGGTCAGACTAAAGCCAGGAGCTTAATCCGGGTCTCTTAAGTGGGTGCAGAGACCTAAGCCCTTAGGCCAGCCTCCACTACCTTCTCAGGTCACAAGCAGGGAGCTGGATGGGAAGTAGAGCAGCCAGGGACTTGAACCCTCACCCATAGGGCATTCTAGCATTGCAGGCAGAGGTTTAACCCGTCAAGCCACAACACCATCTCCCAAATTTATCTTTTTATCTTATTTTCTCAGGAACTTTTTAAAATACCCTCCTTCAGACTCTGAGACATTCTTATCAATGAAAGTCCCTATGTACAGGCTTTTAGAATGCTATTGTGCTTCATTTCTGATAACATTATTGAACTTTTTTCTGGTAATTTTGTAACTGAAAAACAGAAATTAAATTATATCCACTGAAAGTGGATATAAGAATAAACTTATGCATGTGATGAGTATTTAGCCTAGCAGTTAAGACATGCCTGTCTCACTTCGGAATACCTCAGTTTGATTCATGGCTACACTCCTGATACCAGTTCTCTACCAGTGCAGACCTTGGAAAGAAGCGGTAATGGCTCAAGTAATGGGTCCAATCCACATGGAAGACCTGGATTGAATTCCCAGCTTTCAGTTTTAGCTCTTGTCCCGCGCAGGCTGTTGTGGGCATTTGGAGTATGAACCAGCAGGTAGGAGATGGCTTTCTCTATTTCGAATAAGCAAATACTTTAATTAATATGTAAAAAAAGAGGAAATCCAAAAAAAAGAAAAAAGAAAATCCAAA
Organism: Sylvilagus floridanus; assembly: GCA_949820135.1. Lineage (NCBI taxonomy): Eukaryota > Metazoa > Chordata > Mammalia > Lagomorpha > Leporidae > Sylvilagus > Sylvilagus floridanus. The sequence continues at coordinate 9,527,330 of OX463244.1, read as the reverse complement.
TTGCCAACAGACATATGAAAAAAGGTTTAGAATCACTAGCTGTCAGAGAAATGTAAATCAAAATCACAATGAGGTTTCATCTCACCCCAGTTAGAATGGCTTTCATACAGAAATCAACAAAAAACAAATGCTGGCGAGGTTGTAGGGGAAAAGGTATCGTAATCCACTACTGGTGGGATTGCAGACTGGTAAAACCACTATGTAAGACAGTATGGAGATACCTCAGAAATATGAATATAGACCTACCATATGACTGAGCCATCCCACTCCTGGGAATTTACCCAAGGGAAGTGAAATCAGCAAATAAGAGAGTTATCTGCACCCCCATATTTATTGCAGTTCAATTCACAATAGCTAAGATATGGAATCAATCTAAATGCCTGTCAACTGACAACTGGATAAAGAAATTATGGAATCCATACTCTATGGAATACTACACAGTGGTAAAAAATAAATATGGTCATTTGCAAAAAAAAAAATGGATGAACCTGGAAAACATCATATTTAGTGAAATAAGCCAGTCCCAAAGGGAAAAATACCCTATGTTCTCCCTGATCTGTGATATCTGATAGAGCAGCTAAAAGGAAATCTGTAGAAGTGAAATTGACACTTTGAGAAGCCACGACTTTAACAGCCCTTGTCTTGACTACCGAGGAGGCTTTTTTTTTTCCCTTTTTTGTACCATTGGTTGAACTCTTAACATAAAATTAATCCTATGTGTATAAAGTCAATTGAAAATAGTTCTCAGTAAAAGATAAGAGTAGGAATAAGAGAGAGAGGAGCTGTATAGTTCTGCACATATTCCTATGGACTTACTTTTAAGGGAACAGCTAAAAACTTGCCATGGGACTCCAAATCCCTTTACACTGGGTGGTAATAATGCCATTTTGAGTGTGAAAGTGATCTTATAAATAAGACCAAGTATATGGTAATAACTAAAATTATTAAATAATTAAAAAGGAGAGAATGTTTCAACATGGGAAGCAGTCCACATAACAGACTCAGAATAATAATCATTCGAAATACCACTGTGACCTCAGAATCAGCCCTTAAGGCATTCTGGTCTAGAGGAAAAGCCCATTAGAGCATTTCAGGCATGGAAGGCCAAGACACTGTGGCAAAATAAATGTGCTACATGAAGGATCTCTGTGAGTGAGACCTCAGCAGAAAGAAGGGGCCATCAAAGGAGGACGTACTTTTTTCTGAAGGGAGGAGAGAATTTCCACTTTGCTTATGGCCTTGTCTAAACATTGATGGAGATTGTGGACTCAAAAGGATTCCATAGCCTTGGCAGCTCATGACAAGAGCCTCAGGTGATCACTGATGTCATAAATAAGAGTGTTAATTGTTAAATTAACAAAAGGAGTCACTGTGCTTACTCCCCATGCAGAACCTCAGTCTTTAGTGAGTTATGAGAAGTAACTGTAAAATTTGTCCTCTTTTTTATATTTTGTGTGTGTGTGCAAATTGTTGAAATCTTTACTTAGTACAGAGTTGGTCTTCTGTGTATGAAGTTAATTAAAAATGAATCTTAATGGAGAATGGGACTGGGAATGGGAGAGGAAGAGGCGGGGTGGGAATGGAGGTGGGAGGGTGGGTATGGTGGGAAGAATCACTATATTCCTAAAGTTGTACTTATGAAATTTTTACTCATTAAATAAAAGGTTTCTTTGGAAAAAAAAGTTTTTCATTATGTTTCTGTGAGTGTTTTGTGATCAGATCAACATTGAAATCAATAGACTTTGGGGCTGGTATTGTTATGTAGCAAGGAGAGCCTCTGTGTGCAACGGCAGCACCCATATGTCCCAGCTGCTCCACTTCTGATCCAGCTCCCTGCTAATGGCCTGGAAAAAGCAGAAGGTGGCCCAAGTGCTTGGAAACCTGCACCCACATGGGAGAGAGATGAATCTCCTGGCTTTAGCCTGGCCCAGTGCTGGCCGTTGCAGCCGTGTAGGTAGTGAGTCAACACATGGAAGATCTCTCTGACTCTTCCTCTCTGTAACTCTCTGAAACAAATAAAAAATAAAATCTTAAAGAAAAAAAGAGACACCAACCAACTCTGAGTAGAGCAGATCACCCTACTTAACACACGTGGGCCTCACTCAAGTAGTTGAATGTCTTCATAGAAAAAGGCCCCTGATAAGCTAGAGAGAATCCTATGGTCCATGGCTTTGGAATTTAGACAGCAACATCCATATGCCATTTCCTGAGTCGCAGCCTGCTGGCTCTCGCGGAAGGTTTTGGACTTGCCAGTCTTCATAATCACATGGTATCTCACCACCCACTCCCTCTCTTCTAAAAAAAATACGGGGAGGGGGAAGAGTTCACTCAGAAAATAGTATCTGGGCCGGCGCCGTGGCTCAACAGGCTAATCCTCCGCCTTGCGGCGCCGGCACACCGGGTTCTAGTCCCAGTCGGGGCGCCGGATTCTGTCCCGGTTGCCCCTCTTCCAGGCCAGCCCTCTGCTGTGGCCCAGGAGTGCAGTGGAGGATGGCCCAGGTGCTTGGGCCCTGCACCCCATGGGAGACCAGGAAAAGCACCTGGCTCCTGGCTCCTGCCATCGGACGAGCGCGGTGCGCCGGCCGCAGCGCGCCGACCGCGGCGGCCATTAGAGGGTGAACCAACGGCAAAAGGAAGACCTTTCTCTCTGTCTCTCTCTCACTGTCCACTCTGCCTGTAAAAAAAAAAAAAAAAAGAAAAAGAAAATAGTATCTGTATGCAATTTTGTCATGATGCAAACATCAGAGTGTACTTACACGGACCAAGATGGCTACAGCGTCACTCGGCATTCAATTTCCTAGGACTTCCATGTTTCATGTGGGTCACTGTTGATCAATACTCTGTTATGTATGACTGTATACATTTATGCATGTGCACACACACACCCTAGTGGTTCATGTTCCCTGGAGAACCCTAATTCATATACCAGGCATATGTGCCGTTGTGTGTGTGTGTGTGTATATATACATACATATATATATATATATACATATATACACACACATATATATATAATATATATATAGTCTAGGTTTGGCAGATGCTTTGGTGCCTGATGTGCTGAGTAAGTACCAGGCCAAGGCCAGGCCAGGGAGTGCTATGAGGAAGACAGAGGAGCAGAGAAGGGACAGGCAGGAGGTGCCTCTGTGAACTGGGCTGTCTGTGAGGAATCCGCACAGAGACCTGAAGAAACTGGAAACCTCGTGATGACAGTATCCGGGGAAAGATCATTGCAGAGGTAGGCAGCAGCCAAGGCCAGGGCCCTGGGGCAGGAGCATGCAGTCTTCTTGTGGGGGACAGGCATGAATTGTAATGAACAGAATTTGGGAGTCAGAGTTGGGTGCGTTTCTTGTCCCAGTGGCAGCTGCCCTCCTTGCAGTATCGGTTTCTTGATCTGAAAGCAATGGAGGTGAGAAAGTGACTCTTCCCGGTCTTGGCCATCACTCCCACACACAGGCAGGAGTCGTGCCGTCATCATGTGTCCTGTCCACAAAGCTTTAGCCACAACGCCTGCTCTTTGCATTTCCGTCTGTATATGCCTGTTTTGATTCTCCCAGCCAGCTAGAAATCTCCTCTTTAGCGACTTGACGTTGGAACACGCCTCTGTAGTGACGTCGAAGGCTTAGGCGGGGGTGAGTGGTCGGGGTGACTGGGGTCTGACGTGTGTGTGTACACATCCTGTCAAGGGCAAGCCCCAGCTGGACCCTGTATTTCCCAGAGAAATGATTAGACAACGAGAACAAACCGGAGCCGTGTAATTTACGGCTCAGCGTTGGCCAGGGGCAGAGTCAACAGGCAAAGCCCGCGCGCCGGAAGAGAAGTTTGGAAACCAGCCCTGTGCAGTGGCAAACCCGAGAGAGCAGGGCTGAGCCCAGTCACCCTTCGAGCTCCGAGCTCCAGAGCCACTGAGCGTGGCTGAGATATTTTTAATGAGCGCTGCCCACAACCCCGGGACACTTCTGTTTTGTTCTGCTGTTGAATTTGCCAAGACTGTGCTGTTTTAAATTTTTTTTAACAGTTCCACCAAGGCTAAAGAAAACTGACACATCAACAAGCCTCCCACAAACTTTTTTTCCAAGACAAAGCAGTAACTCAACCACGTGGAGTCACACAAACTGCAAACCAGTGGGGACAGCCATTCAGGCTGTGACTTTGCAGGGCAGGTGGGCATGTGGACCGGGAAGTCCTGCAGGGTGTCTTTCATTAAAACCTGAACCTGGAGGCTGGAGGGAAGGAAGTGACCTTTCCAGGCCCTAGGTCAAGACTGGAAGGGCTGGTGGATTCTCAGCCACTCTCCCACAATGGGAGAAGGTGATTACAGGATTAAAATTTGCATGCAAAGCAATAGATATTCAAACCCTTCCCACCCCCTGTGTAACAGAGAAGATAAAAGCCGTTTCCTTTGAAAGCTTCAGGTTAAAGATGGAAGAATTAGCCAATATGTAATCGTATCACCCAGCACTCAGAAATGGCTGAGAGAAGAGAAGGCAATGATATCCAAATATCAATCTGGGCTCAGAAAAAAAAAAAAATTAACCCCTGGAAAACTACCTCTAAATGCCCAGCAATGTCATTGCCGGAGATAGTGGTTCCCCAAAGAGGGGTTTTGATTTTGCCCGTTTTCCAGAGGGTGTCTGGCAACATCTGGAGACATCTGTGGATGTCACAGTGGGGGTGGCGAGGTGAGTAGAGGTGCTACTGGCACCCAGGAGGGTGCACAAGACAGGCCCCTACAGCTCCAGATGCCAAGGGCAAGAGAGGCCAAGAAAGCCAAGCTGAAGGACCCCAGCTCCATGTTGATGCACCAGACCATGGGGCGCTTTCCAGCCCAATTTGACCAGAGGAACTCTCCCGCCATGCCCTCAAGGTGAAGCTTCCAGGCCCTGCCTTGTTCAGCCTTAGTGCTGATCACTGCTGGGCCCAGGAAGGCCCTACAAAGAGGTCCCTGCAGGGAATCAGCTCTGTCCGGGCTAATTGATTCCCCTGAAGATTTGCATCTCTGCCCTCTTTGTGGTCAAGGAGAAAGGATTGATGAGGTGCATTAAAACCTATCTGGGGCTTTCTTTGTAAACAAATTGTTTAGAGTTCTCAGATTTCGATCTAAATAGTTACAAACTTTATCAGGCTCTGCTGTAGTGTTGTTCAAAAATAGGATGCTGTAATTATCACTCCATTGCCAGCTCGGAAATGAGACAGGCAGGCGCCTTGGCTCCTGGACAGCACTGGCTAGGCTGCTGCTCTGAGGCCCACCCCGGAGAGTGGTCCTTGGACGTTTCCATCAGGGCATGCTACCTGCTTTCTGATACACTTCTGTGTGTCCTGGCAGGATCGCCGTGAAGCGGCATGAACTGGCTTCCTATTTGCAAGAGCCTTCTCAACAGGAGAGTGTCCAGGGTTTGCTATGTTGGCCCCCAGCTACAGGTAAGAGAACAGAGCACTTGCTCACACCTTGATGTAATGGGGTACTTTAAGAGGACCTGGGGAACCAGAGGTTGCCCTGCTTGGGCACTTGGTCCAAGGAAGTCTTTTATAAAAACCATTTATTTGGTCTTCCAAGTGCTTTAATTCATTAGGGAAAAAAATAAGACTTAGCTGTATTTCAACTTACCTGCCAGATTCCTAAAAATTTTTGGTCACACCAAGCCATTGCTTTTATCCTGTTTTCTGGGGTCACTCCTGCAAGGGGGCTGCTTAGGCATTTCGTTTTCAGGATCACCTCCTTGTTGCCTTGGGATCTGGTTATGCATGGGGGGTGTTAGGAGGGCCACAAGCCATCGTAAGAGCCTGATTTCTTCATGCCCTGAAAACTCTGGGGTGTTATCAGCCCCATAGGGAATGCCCAGACTATACTACATCCCTATATTGGACTCGCCATTGTCAGAAGTCAGTATCCAAAAACATTTAAGAGCTAGAAAGTTTTGTTTCAGTTCTTTTTTAAAGTTTTTTTTTCCTCTGTGTGTAGTTCTTTGTAGGAACAGTAGGAAGAAAAATTAATCACTTAAGGTCTGCATACATTTTCTAGTCTTTTTCTACAATTATTTTTGTTCGTACAATTGATCCATACAACATATACCACTTAAACGTGCTGTTTTATTTATGCTCAGAACAATCTTTCATATCGCTACACAGCTGTCAATAGCCTTTCTATGACTGCATAATATTCCAACACAAACACTTCAGTCACCAGATTTAAAGAACAAGTGCTGTGGGCTAGCTGACCTACTTTCAGTGTGTCTGTGTCAGAAAACATTGCAGAGAACAAAAGCCGTTCATCCTCCATTATTCTTTGGAGGAGTTTACACTCCAAAATGTTAGAGCTGTTTTTGCTTTTATTAAAATGCACAGGTGCTTAAATGACTCATCATCAAGGGAAATTGCTCTCTGCGGATTAAGTGAGGCAAATTAATGATGGGTCTGTGTTTTGTGTGCGTTCATATGTGCACGTAACTGAGGCTTGAATTTGCTATTTAGCTTAAATCAGTGTATTTCTAAATACTACTCTAAGATCTCAGTACTTAACTTCCTTTCCCACTGAACACAGAGAGGAGCCCCGCCCTTCCACAGAGCCGCTTACACCTTCTGTTACTTAAACTCCACTGCCCTGGGTATACCTGAAGTCTCCCAGCGGGTGCCTGCTCCAGTTACCTATAGGACAACACAGAAACTATTCCCAGTGCATTCAAGTTACTTCAGTAAATAGCTATCTGCACCCCCTCTCCCGTCTTCCCTCCCCAAGGATGCCCCAGTCTCCTCCATGCTGTTAGCACACATCCGGGTGCCGGATCTTCCCCAGACCTGTGACTTGACCACTGACTTTCCAAAGAGAATTCTCCCTGGGAGGCTGCTCCTTCCTTGGTTCCCTCAGTTCCATGCCCTGCCACCCTCCAAGGGCAAATAGTTCTGGAAGATTTGCCCCAGGGGAGACGAGGTCAAAAACCCAGGACCTATATCCCAGCCCATTTATTTTAACAAAATCTTGGAAAAATACAACCGCCAATGTATAAGTGCCTTATTAGTGCTTAGCATCCATTTTACTTCTAGATAGTCTTTGCATTCCATTGAAACCTATATATTAGCAATATTTTAAGTACATGGCCTCAATTTTCCCACAGATCATAAAGAAAGAGACTCTGGGAGGTAGCCACATATGATGTAATTAAATTGCTTGGCTCTCACTGCATTGCATGCCAAAATAAACAGATTTAACTGTCAATTAAAATCTGCCAAAGTTTATGGCAATAGCCATCAAAATAATCTTGGATTTTAAATACTCTGGAGTAGTCACATATTTGTTGGTGTGATAATCTATTGGATACTTGCAGTAATGTTGTCTGTTCTACTTTGCAATATTCGTGTTTCTTTTCCTGCTGCATAAGGAACATAGAAGGGGACATTCTGTTTCCTGACTTCAGGACGGGAAGAGACCACTGCAGCGTTTGTGTCCAGGAGCTCAGTGCTCAGGGTCCAACACCCTCAGTGGGTTCCCAGCACCACACCTGGAGAAACCAGAGCACCACAGCAGGAGGGAAGTGGCCATGTTTGGCACCTGCAACAGGGGATGTTGCTGTCAATGATTACTGTTTTCCCTCATGTCCACGTGCCAGGTGGTGAGAGGGGTAGAGAGTTCAGAAGAGGCCATCAGAGTCAGGTGTGCTCCGATTGTTCATCTCTGCATTTTATTTTTTTTTTAATCTATAAAAAACATTTGTTTAGGAAAGTGTCAATCAACTGAATGTTTGTGCACCCCAGATTCACATGTTGACACATCAACCCTCAATGTGACTGTATTTGGAGAAGGGGCCTTGACAGAGGTAATTAAGAATGGAAGAGGTGACAAGAGGGGTAGCATGCCATGGTGGACTAGGATTAGTGTCCCAGAAAGAGGAGCACTGGAGAGCTCACTCTCCCACATGGGGACAGTGGGAGGGCACTGGTCTACAAGCTGCCAAGGAACAAAGCTGGCCACGACATTGACCTTGGTCTGTCAGCTTCCAGGACTACGAGAAACGTCTGTTGTTTATGTGACCCAGTGTGTGGCACACTAAACAGAATAACGCAGAAGGCAGTCACAGTTGTGAGGATTCGGGCTGAGCTGTGGAACCCATATTGCCCATCAGCTCCGGATTTATGGAATCTTCAACTAACATTTTGAGTCTCTTTGTGCTCCCGGTCTGTCCCAGGTATTCGACATTGAAAGATCTGTAAGACATGGGTCTTACCTTGTAGGGTCACTGATCCTATTGCTAATGGGTAGTTAATAACCAGCCTGCAATCTGGCAGAATGAGGCAGCAAGAACGGGAACCCTGCACCTCCTGGGCAAACGCGCTTGGGTGGAGGGAGGCTTTCAGAAACGGTGCAGAAATGAATATGAGTCGACCACAGATCTAAACTCAAATGAAAATTTAAAACCACTCCCAAAGTAGTTTATCTCCCTACTCGTTTTTCACAAAGTGAGAGCTGTGCTACCTCTCACTCCCTAGAGTACTGTGACAAGCAGAACAAGGATAGAGGACAGAAGCAATTTTCCTAGGTGGAAGTGCTACAGGTTTCATCCATATGGTCAATACTTGGACTATATTAAGACTTAAGAGAATAATCAAGTGTTCTGGCAGGTTCAGGGACCCAGAACCTCCAGGTTAATATATAATAAATACGCTTTGAGAAAGAATTTTGAAGACAAGGGAGTTTGAAAATATTTCTCCAATTCTTTTCCCCCACTGAATTAGGATTCTCCAGAGAAACGGAACCAAGAGCAGTTACATCAGTGTGAAGAGGTTTCTCTGGGAAACAGGCTCATGTGATGATGGAGGGCTAGGAAGTCGCACAGTCTGCTGCCTGACATCTAGAGAGCCAGGAAGCTGGCGTTGTCACTCAGTCTAATTCCAATGCCGCGAGAATCCAGAACTGACGTCCCACATGGGAGGAGATGGATGCCCCTTCTGAAGATGAGAAAACTCACCCTGCCTCTGCCGTTTTGTTCGATTCAAGTCCTAAACCAGTTGGATGACACCTGCCACACTGAGTAAAGGCCAATTTTCCTTTCTCAGTCTACTGACTGAAATGCAACCTTTTACAGAGACCTCACAGACACACCTGGGGGGGATGCTTTACCAGTTACGTGGGCATCCCTTAGCTCTGACAAGTTGACACACAAAATTCACCATCATACCTTTTTTTTTTTTATTGACAGGCAGAAGTAGACAGTGAGAGAGGGAGAGACAGAGAGAGAGAGAGAGAGAGACAAAGGTCTTCCTTTTTCTGTTGGTTCACCCCCCAATGGCCGCTGCAGCCTGTGTGTTGCAGCCAGTGTGCTGCGCTGATCCGAAGCCTGGAGCCAGGTGATTCCTCCTGGTCTCCCATGCGGGTGCAGGGCCCAAGCACTTGGGCCATCCTCCACTGCCTTCCCGGGCCACAGCAGAGAGCTGGACTGGAAGAGGAGCAACCAGGACAGAATCCAGCACCCCAACCAGGACTAGAACCCAGGGTACCGGTGCTGCAGGTGGAGGATTAGCCTATTGAGCCACGGCACAGGCCCACCATTGTACCTGTTTTAAGGCACATCTAAATTGAAGGCCAAGCCTTAGAGGATAAACTGTCTTCTAGTAACATAGAAATGGCTGGCCTTAGATAGCGTTATGGAGTTAACTGTGTTCCTCTAAATTTAGGTGTCCCTTTGAATATGACTATGATGAGATAAGGTATTTGAAAAGGTAATGAAGTAGGCCGGCGACACGGCTCACTAGGCTAATCCTCTGCCTTCTGGCGCTGGCACACCGGGTTCTAGTCCCGGTCGGGGTGCTGGATTCTGTCCCGGTTGTCCCTCTTCCAGGCCAGCTCTCTGCTGTGGCCCTGCACCCCATGGGAGACCAGGAGAAGCACCTGGCTCCTGGCTTTGGATCAGCGCGATGCGCCAGGAGGCGCAGTGAAATTTGAAGTGCCCTAAGTCTGAGACCAAAACCCTTGTAACTCCCTGAATGGACTCTATGCTGTTTCCCGAAGGCCTTACTGACTGGTGAAGGCAACTGTGTGTCCTGGACTGCAGCCCAGAGGGTGGTAAGATGAATGGATGGGGAGTGTGCATGCATACACATGCATACACACACATGATGAAATGGACTGAAATTTATGTCTTCCCCAAACAGATATGCTGAAATTCTAACCCACCCCTAGGTCCTGCTGTCTGGGAGGTGACTAAGTCATGAGGGCTGAGCCCTCACACCTGTGATTAGCGCTCTTCCAGAACGGATTCCAGGGAGCCTGTCCATCCCTTCAGCAAGGCGAAGCCACAGTGAGAAGCCAGCTCAGCACCAGACACCCAACCTGCCTCGCTCTTGGACTTCTCAGTCTCCAGAAATGGGAGACACGCAGTTCTTCCATCTGAAAGCCATCCGGTCTATGGCATTTTGGGAGCCATACAAATCATATCGGTACAACAAGAGAAATATTAATGGGAGAAAGTGGAAGGTGGAGGGTCCTGCTTTTTGGAGATATCCCCTTCTTTCTTATCCTTGGGCAAGAGCAGCAAGGGAACTAACTAGCTCTTTCAGCAGCAATGTTGGGGTGATATCCTGTCATAGTCAGCTCTGGCTGCCATAACAGCATCTCATAGAGCAGGCGACCTTAACAGGTTTAATTTCTCACAGTCCTGGAGGCCAGAAATCCAAGATCCAGGTGCTGAATGGCTCATTTCCTGGTGAGGCCTCTTCTTGGTTTGCTAATGGACACCTTTCTTCTGTATCCTCACGAGGCAAACAGACAGATCATATCTCTCATGTCTCTCTTACAAGCTGTATGAGTCCGTTCACCACCATAGCATGATGCCTGAGGCTGGGAAGCAATACAGAGGAGTGATGGATTTGGTCCACAGTTTTGGAGGATGAAAGTGTGCACCGCGTGGCACTGGCGCGAGTCCCCAGCTGTGGCACATTGTGGCAGATGGTGTCATAGCAGAAACACATGCAGGAGAGAGCGATCAGCCAGTGAAACAGGAAGCCAGGGGTGGAGGGGGAGCCAGTCTTGCTCTTTCTAGCAACACTTCTGTCTGAACTCATCAGGCCCCCTTGAGCGCTCCCTCAATCCCTTCCGAGGGCAGTGGCCCGGATGATTTAAGGACCCCTCAGCAGGCCCTACCTCCCCTTAAACTCATCACACTGAAGATCCAGCCTCTGACACATGAACCTTTAGGAACACCCAAACCACAGCATGAAGGTTGAAGGCACGCATCCCATTAAGAGGGCTCCAGCCTCATAACCTAGTTGTTGACCAAAGGCCCCACCTGCAAATACTCTCAGCTTGGGGACTGGGGCTTCCACATTTGATCTGGGGGGACACACATTCGACACATATCAATGGTGTGTAAGTGTGAGAGAATTCAAAGTCAGAACGTGCATGTTAGGAAAGCCTAGGGTTCCTATGCAACTCCCCTGGCATGGCCAGCTCTCCAGTTCAGAATCCAATGGCAGAACATTGTACAAGAGAAGGCCCCGGGAAGCAGCACCAGCTCAGCCTGGAAGACCATGTTCCTCTCCTGTCAGGTAGGGAAAGGAAAGAGGACCTGAAGAGCCATCTTGGTATCTTCCCTAAGATCCAAACTCCTCATCTCTGCATTGTTTCCACTATTAATTGACTGATTGATTGGAGGGGGGGTGAGAGATGGATCTTCCATCCTCTGGTTCACTCCCCTAAATACTCATCACAGCCAGGGCTAGATCAGACCAAAGTCAGGAGCCAGGAACTCCATCCAGGTCTCCCACATGGGTGCAGGGGCCCAAGCACTTGGGCTGTCTTCTGCTGCCTTCCCAGGCGCATTAGCCAGGAACTGGATTGGAAGTGGAGCAGCCGGGACTAGGATACCCATATGGGATGCTAGCGTTGCAAAGAGTGGCTTAACCCACTGTCCCACGATGCCAGCTCAAACCTCACCTCTGCTTTTGACAGGGCTTGAAGGAAAGCGTCTCTTACCTTTCACGTCTAAGAACTGCCCATTCTGATGGGGTGGGAGGGCATTCGTTTCCCTTCCATGTTCACTGAGACAAAGGGAATGTGTGTGTGCGGTGAAGGCCTCACATGAGCCCTAGTTCTGGCTGCTCTCTGAGAAGACACCAAAAGGCATGAAACCTTTTCATTTTGCTAGAAATGGGCCAAGCCATGAGCTGAGCACTTGCTCCCAGGCAGTGACACCTTCGTGCTGTAGCTTCCCTTTCAAAGGATGCTGATATCCAATATGCCACTTTCCTCTTAACTTCTCACCACACAGAAAGATAAGATACCAACCAGATGAAAAGGGAGAAAACAAAAAATATCTGTATGCGTCTCGAGCCTGGAGCTCCAGCTTTAATTTGAGGCAGGGGCATCCAATGGATGGCGCCTGCGGCTCTGGTTCGGGTTGAGTGCCTGCTGTCAGGCTGTGAAGGCTGTGGGCCCCGAGGGGGCAGCCGGCACTGCTCAGGCCTTACTGACTGCTGAAGCCATCCGGTCCTCCCTCTTGGGCTCATTTACAGAGAGCGTCTCCAGGAATCAGTCATGGGGAAAGGGGAAATGTGGAGTGACAACCACGGCACGAGGAACGCTCTCTCCACCCCGGTCAGGCTCGTCAGGGGAAGGTGGTGAGCAGAACCCCGGTGAGATCACTGATGCAGCCCCCACCTCCACCCTGTGTGCTGTGATTGCCAGGCAAGGCTCTCTGGAGGTGCGAAGGATGCAGGTTAAAAGGTCTCCAGTACCGTCCACAAAGGTCAGACCACAACAAGCAGCGAGCCGGTTATTTACCATAACCATATACAAAACCACAAGCAGCAGAATGCCTCCAATACACCTGAGACATTGTATGTCTCCTTATTAAAGCTTGTCATGGTTTGTTCTGGTACAACTTGCCCACGAACCCCAACTACATCCAGCTGCTAGAGCCAAGAACCAAACAACACACATATGCAGAACGACAGACAAACCACCCAGAAGCCCAACCCAGAGGCAGGGAGGACGCAGCCTCCTCTCCCAGACACCTCTCCCCCACATTTGCTTTGATATTTTTCATTGTGTACGTTTTTCATATTTTAAGTTTGAAAAATCCACTTCAAGCTGCTTAGACAGAAGCAGGTACTTTGCGTTCCACAGTTGCACTGTGCAGAACGCCAGGGGCTTCAACGTTCATGAGGATCCGGAGTTATACATCTTGTATGACTTAAGTCATCATATGTGAAGTTTTGATTGTGTGCGACCTCTCTGGTCTCTCTCCCTGGGATGGACGAGCCTTCAGCGTGGTGAACAGAGGACAAACCTGGAAGCTTTCAGTCATCCCTCCCAGGCCTGTGGACTGAGGTCCCGTTTTGTTGCTGATCTTCTCTGTTGGCTTTTTCTTCCAGAACAATTGGATGAGGGTGCTCCAAAAGTTTTGTGGAAATATGGAATTCAAACATAAGTTTTAGTGCAAAACAATCTGACGTCCATGCGTGGTGTTTTTATGAAACTAATTTTCTATGAACTTTTTGAAGATACTTCAAATGTATGGATTTCAAGTTTGGGGCACCAAAATAAACTTCTCTTCGAATTCCATTCTCCATGGACTTGAACTTTTAGAAATGCCCTCTGGGCTAGTGCTGTGGCACAGTGGGTTAACGCCCTGGCCTGAAGCGCCAGCATCCCATATGTACACCGGTTCGAGACCCAGCAGCTCCACTTCCAATCCAGCTCTCTGCTGTGACCTGGGAAAGCAGTGGAGGATGGCCCAAGTCTTTGGGCCCCTGCACCCATGTGGGCGACCCAGAAGAAGTTCCTGGCTCCTGGCTTCGGATCAGTGCAGCTCTGGCCGTTGCAGCCAATTGGGGAGTGAACCATCAGATGGAAGATCGATCTCTCTCTCTCTTCCTCTCTCTCTCTGCCTCTCCTCTCTCTGTGTAACTCTGACTTTCAAATAAATAAATCAATCTTTAAAAAAATGCCCTCGTATTTCTCATCCCATTGTTGTCCTTTGAGTTCTAGTGCCCATTGGTTAACAACACTGGATGTAGAACTCTGAGCTTTTAGAAAGATCTTTACTGTGAGAAGACTCAGAGAGGATTTAGCAAGGGTAACCAGGACAGAGAGGTGCTGGTGGGTGAGTGGCAGGAATCAGCGATCTTGTTTCCTACTCTAAATAACTCTCCAGCTTCAAGCTGGACCAGGAGGTGACCAACACATCCACATGTCCTGGGACAGTCTTGGTCTGAGCAGCGGATTGTCCTGTCCCGAGTACTCCCTCAGTCCCAAGCAAACTGGCATGTGCATTGTCTTCCAATGACAAATCCAGTCTTTACCTTAAGCTTATGCTTGCAAACTTCACGTACAAGACGTGAGAAGAGGGGCTGGCGCTGTGGTGCAGTAGTTTAAGCCTCCACCTGCAGTGCTGGTGTCCCATATGGGCACTGGTTCGAGTCCCAGCTGCTCATCTTCTGATCCAGCTCTCTGCTGTGGCCTGGGAAGGAAGTAGAAGATGGCCCCGGTTCTTGGGCCCCTGCACCCATGTGGAAGACCAGAAAAAGCTCCTGGCTTCCGGCTTTGGATCAGCCCAGCCCCAGCTGTTGTGGGGAATGAACCGGCATACGGAAGATCTTTCTCTTTGTTTCTCCCTCTCTCTGTAACTCTACCTCTCAAATAAATATTTTAAAATAAAATGAGAAGACAATCCCCACAACTCTATCAGGTGGATTAGATAGAAATTCTCCCCACAAGCAAAAGGTAAGACAGCCACATTCAGGGCCAATGATTCCTATCTGACTTCCTCTGTCGCTACCGTTTCTTGGATTTTGGTTGCAAGAAGCTATCTGGGCAGCAGCTGGGGAGGCTGCAGGAACACTGGCCAGGGGCTCCTTTGGGGCCTTTGCCTCCCCTGTTGCATTCACAGGCTTTTTCAAGGACAGGAAGGACTAACAAGATGCAGAGAACAATACTGCCCCTACTTAAAGGTGCAGATTGTCCGGAGAAGAGGACCATGGAGCCATCACCACCCATACCTGCCTTGCTCTGGCTGACACAGGGGACAACTGGGGGCGGAAAGGCTCTCTATCTCATGTTCCTTGAACAGATCTGGGGGCCTGTTGTTTGTCTCTCCTGTCCCTATAGCCTCCTAAATTCAGCATGACACTGGCCCCTGAGGTCTCCTTTAAGGACAGAACTCTAACTTACTCATACAACCTCCTAGGCAATGCAGCCTCTGAAAGGGATGTGACCTCCTGGGTTCCAAGTCTCATGTCCCCGACATGAGCAAAATGGAAAGCGTGCTCTCTAAATACTTCCATCCTTTTGACACCTTCCAGACTGAGGTGGAACAACTAGAAGAAACAAGGGAAGAGACAAGGGAAGGTGCATCTATTTGCCCCCCAATTCAGGGAACTCCCCTCTAACCCCATTTCTAATTGCAATGCATCAGTTGCCCTCTGCTTGCTGACTGCTTTAAGTAGGTCAGGAACAAAGACTGTTGGGATGCAGCCTCCATCACACTGGGCAGCTTTCTGCGGCCATCTTACCTTCGCCAACAAGAAACAAGTCTCATCTCTACTTTGCAGCAGTCAGTGACAGGTAAAATAAGGAACAGGCAATGGGGTGCTTAACAGCCTCATCTGCAGGGGAGGTGTAAGGGAGAGCTCTGGGTTGTGGGGTTTCTGGATTCCGGGGGTGTAAATACTCCCACCATGCCCATGCCCATTTCCAGTTACCAAGGTCATGTCACTGAACCAGAGTGGGAAGACCAAGGCACGTGTCTCTAGGACTGGGTCAGCAGGGACAGGGGCAGGGACCACACACACTGGGAGATGCACCAGGAAAAGATACAGGAGGAAGGATGGCCAGAACAGCAGTTCTCAACCCTGGTGGCAGCACCGCCCAGGAATCTTTAAGAAATCCCTATGGCCAGGCCACTCCCCGTCTGTGCAAGTCAGACCCTCGGGGGTAGGACTCAAGAGGCCATCCCTGCAGGTGGAAACACGAGATTGGGAACCACTGGGCTTGCCCAGAGCTTGAACAGCAGCAGTCCCTCTCACAGAAATCCCTCCAACACTCCCGAGGCCTCGTTTACTTCTTTATTAAGATGGCCAGAGACTGCACAGCCATGAATCAGGCGGCAATACATCTCAAGTGCCGGCTTTTGGCAGGTCTGTGCTTGCTGCACTAGCATCGCCATGGGTGAAGAAGCGAGGACCTTGGGGAAAATGCAGAGACGTCGCCCCAACCCGCGGGAAGTTCTCTGAGGTCCCTCAGCTGCGAGGGGGCCTGCCAGCACAGCCTCTGCCTGTTGTTTAGATCACAATGTGATCTTCAGGTGCTGTGAACTGGGCAAACAGGTCTCCAGGTCTATAATGTTTCCGGTGTTTTTATTTGGAGGAGCCCCTTGCTATCAGAGTGAATATTTACTCAAAGTAAATACATTGTTTTATATTATGAGCATAGAAAAATGGCACATGCCAGAAACAGCACAGAATGCAAAGAAACAACATGTATTCACGCTCTTGGCTGTTGCATACCTATTGTGTGTTTAGGAACTGCGCATCCTATATCACCAGGATATTCCCGACTGAGTGAGCTCCTGTTTCGAGTAGGTACTGGGAGAAACAGAATCTTCCACTTCTGATTTTGACTGGATGAGGAAACTAGGCCCACGGAGATGGAATGACTCAGCTCTGGTCACATGGGTAAAAAGCAGACTTAGGCAGGGAATAATAATAATTATTATTATTATTTATTTGACAGATAGAGTTAGACAGTGAGAGAGAGAGAGGGAGACAGAGAGAAAGGTCTTCCTTCCATTGGCTCACTCCCCAAATGGCTGCTTCTGCCAGCGCTGCGCCCATCTGAAGCCAGGAGCCAGGTGCTTCTTCCTGATCTCCCATGCGAGTGCAGGAGCCCAAGCATTTGGGCCATCCTCCACTGCTTTCCCGGGCCACAGCAGAGAGCTAGACTGGAAGAGGAGCAACCGGGCATGCCCATATGGGATGCCGGCACTGCAGGCGGAGGATTAGCCTAGTGAGCCACGGTGCCGGTCCCAGGCAGGGATCTTTTAAACACACAGCTGGCTCCTTCTAGAACATGACAGTCTACATTTCTAGACCTAAGCTGATGAAGTCTAGAATAGGCCAACCTAAGTCAAAATATGAAAGAAGCAAACCCACTTCTAATGCACCTTCCAGATTTCTAGCCCAACATAGAATTCATAGACACCTCTCTCAATTCTCCCTCGCCCTAACCCAAGCTGCCTACCAATGCCCCCCACATTCTCCTGGACCTCCTTTCAATCAGTTCTCCAAAGATACAAGTTGGTCTTTGTACAGATGGAACTCAACCTACTATGGTTATATGTGTAGGAGTTCATCTATGATCATGCATAAGCCATCCGTATTCAGTACATTCTGTACTCTGAATTTTGAATTTGCATCGTTTCCTGGGCTAGCACTGTGCAGGCCAGTCCTGTCTTGTAGAGTTGGGCTACGGCAGCACTGCAGCTCCTGGTCATTCCCAGGGTCAGAAAGGGAAAATCTGACCCTCTGCAATGTGCGGTGTGGCTGAGCTGTGATACTCAGGTTAGAAGTATTCAGTGCATTTTTCACTTACGATGGGTTTGCTGGGATAGAACCCCAACATAAATGGAGGAGCAACTCTGACCCCTTCATATCCATCTTAAAACACTGGAGTCCTGGTTCTTAGGTAAAGACTCCAATCCGTACAGTGCCCTAACAAGGTCTGGAGGGTATTGGTCTGTCCATTTCTCCCTTTGAAACTCTTCCGAGTATGATACTGCTTTTGACCACTTCCCCAATAAATCGACCCTATGGAGCCCTTCCCTTAAACATGGTTTAGTCTTCACTTCCCAGAGACAGTCTCTGCTAACTTCCTGACTTGTCCATGTCCCTTGGAATACTCATGGCAACACCCCCTCAGCAACTCTCCATCACTTATGTGGCCTGGCCTTTTCCTGTTTGCTCCTTTGTTAGAGCCCACCATAGTAAGGTCACATCTGTTTTCTCTTACTTGAATGAAGATGAATACCTCAATGACTATCTGGTGAGCAGATGTATAAATGGATACTTTCTAGTGCTTTCTCTTCCATGGCTTGTGTTTTGTAGGCTATCAAGGGTAAGTCTGTTGCCTTTATCAGAATTTTATAAATGCATAACACTAAGCACCATTTAAAGAAATATCAGTAGCTATTAATCTGCTTTAAGATATAACAGATTAACTACATTTTTAGATAACAAAATGTTAAGACTGTCAAAGTTTGAAATGACAAAAAATAAATGTAAAGTCTTATGGGAATTCAAATAATGTGTTGAACACAAAAGTATGTCCAAAGATGAGTAGGCATGGTCCCTGAACCAGAGAACCCACAGATGGTTCGAATAGAACACAGTACAGTGACTGAACCACAGCACCTCACATACTCTCGTCTGGTGTGAAATTCAGAGGTCTCTAAATCAGTGCCTTTTCCCCAGGTTTAGACCCGATTATTCGAAGCTCCTATACTTCAAACAGTATATGATGAGGTCATCTTTGCTCTTGCTATTAAACAATTTTTCCCTAAGGTTTTTAAAAAATATAACCTGATTTACTCTTGACAGATAAAATTGTGTGTATTTATTGCATAACCTATAATATTGTGAAATTTATAGATACTTTTGAATGGGTAAATCTACCTATTAAACATATAGGCATTACTTGGGCATAGAGGTCATTTTCATGTTGAGAATTCTTAACTACTATGAGTTATTCAGAAACTTTTAAGTGTAACTTGGTGAAATTTTTATCACTGCAGAAGGTTAGGTATTTTCCTCAGTATTAGTTCCAGAACAAAATCATGGGCATTCACTTAAAACAGCTACCAAATCTTTACCGCTCTGAGCTTATCTCACAGCCACCCTGAGAATACTCAGGGATCCTTATGTATAATGACCTGGGGTATGACCTGGCAAATTCTCCTTCTTGACAGTCACCAAGCCTCATCTGGTTATCTCTTGGTGGATTTCTCCAAAATTGGTGTCAGCTAATGACTCATACACACCCTGGTCCATACAGCTCTAAGCCCCAGTGCATTGCACTGAATTGTCACCTCGACTCAGAAAAATTCCAAACAAAAAAAGACAACATTGAAAATAGATTATGGTCACTTAAACTCTAATGTAAGCAGTAAAAGATAATGCATGCCTGAAATGCATTGATTTCATTAATAGAAGCTCCACTTGACTGAGGACTTTTGCTATCAATTTTGTACACGAAGACTGTTGAGAGCCTAAGTTTGGGCACTCTACTCCATCTGAAAAAAAAAATAGAAGACCAAATAGTTTTACTTGCTTATAAGCCCTGGCCAGTCTCCAAGGAGAGATCGTTTTGTTCTAATTTTACTATCTCCCCTAGGGTTGGACATAACTAATTTTTCTTTCCTTTTATATCCCACAATTTGGATAAAATAGATAGACCCAGGTTTGAAAAGAAATTGACATAACAACAATCTCAATAGAAGATTCTATGATAAATTCATTTAGAACACTAAAAATTACAGTCCAAGTTTCAATAAATAAACTGCCCAGGTAAAGCTGAAGAAATCAGATTTGGTACCCTTGGACTGGAAAAAGAGAAACTGTGTTTGATAATGTCTTAAGAGAAGACAGCCTCTTAAAGATCTGAAAACTCCAGAAAGCATAAGAAAACCAAACCCAAAACCGGGTTGCAGTAATGTCTTGGGACTTCTTATTGCTTAAAACAATGTACAGTGCATTCATTATTCAGAATTGTGTCTGCTCTATTCTAATGCCATCCAATTAGACCTTCTTCTTGACGGGAGTTAGCTCCATCTAATAAATTCATTAAATTCTGTCAACTCTGACAAGGCTGGATTTGCAACATCTTGTTCACTGCTCCCATTCCACCTCGACAGTCCTCAAACAGAAAAGAGAGCGTCAAAGAAAACGCGAAGGCAGAAATCCTTCTCCTAAGAAAGAAGTTAATGTTTGAGGAGTCAAAAAGATTAATATTTTCTCCTCTTTTGTGGACAGTCTCACACCCTTGGGGCCTCATTTTCAAATTGGCTAAAAATGAAAAGATGAAAGAGTCCACAAATTTGCAGTATAATTAGTCTGGATATACTGTAGCGAGACACTCAAGCTCAATAATTATTGTTGGGTGGAGCGTCTCTTGTTAGATGTCAAAGCCTGAAGCCAATGCCCACAGCCCAGCCTACAGCTGCAACATTATGGCATCAGGGTGTGGTAAAGAGCGCCTATAAAGCACCTTGGCTGGTGTTTTTCTGCCAGAGGACGTTAACGAATAATTGCAAATGCATTTCACATTTGTAGTGAGAGGATTTCTTCTGACTCAAAATGTGAATTGGACCCATTGGTATTGCTCAACAGGTTCCAGATTTAGACTCTGAACTACAGGCTAACAGTGTGACACACTTAGCCTCTTTGAGCTTCAATTTCTCTGTAGGTAGAAAGGGGTAAAGAACAGTGCCCATCTCATTCAGCTGTGCTGAGGGTTAAATGGCAGCACAAAGTGACATCGCCAGTGCAATGTCCATGGAGCAGGAATCTCTCCCTGCTTTTCCCCCTCCTTTCTATTTCCAGCCCTAGACTATGTCCTGATACACTACTCATGTACACTGGCTCTCACTATAAAAACTGTTTTCTTGAAATGCACTTTTCTGTTAAAATATTCCTGGCCTGTGATCCATTCTTGGGAGACCAATAGTATGGTTATCTTGCTAACCAGAGAAGAATAGTTCACGCTAACGTTTCATCAGATTGCCAATGACAGCCAAGCAGTGTGGATTACACAGGGTAGGATGCACATCACCAATCCTGCCAGGCATCCTCAGGTGCTATTCTCCACCTGTGCAAGTCACCAGTGTCTAGGAGCCTCTGGGCTGATGACATTGGTGCATTTGTGTTGCCGTTGATTTCTCAACAATGTTGTAGTGGATTCATTTCTGAGAGGAGCAGCGTGGTGGGGGCAAGAGGCGTGGAGTCAACACACAGACCCCGGGAGTCGAGTGAAAGCAAGCTTGAGGCGAGCAGCCTGCAGAATCGTTTATTTCAGTTGGTACAACATCTTATATAGCCAAGACCAGCCAATCTGGTCAAGGGACGGTCTGTGCGCCAACCAATCACAGCCTATTGCCAGGCAGTTTCAGATCTACCCAATCATAGCCTGTTACCAGGCAATTTCCAATCCATCCAATCACAGCCTGTTCCCAGGCAGTTTCCAAAGCCATCCAATCATAGCCTGTTGCCAGGCAGGCTCCATTGCCAGGTGGGTTTCAAAGCCATTCCTGAGTAACTGACACTCGCTTGCCAGTGGCCACCGTGGCATGGCCTTCTCATTCCACCACACATTTGCCTTGCCTCCCATAACAGATTTCAAGTTCAATGGCAGATATACTGCAGTTAACACATGTTGTTCCCCTTTTCATAAGACTCAATAAGTTATCATAACTGTAAACATCATCATCATCACAGTCCATGGTAGCAGGCACCCGCATTTACCAGTAAATAGATATTCCCCATGAGAATTTCACAAGAACACTCTACGATGCAGTGAAACAAAGTACTGTGCCCACCTCTCACTTTGAGAAAGAGCGCAGGTTGTCAACTCAGTCTGTTCAGCTCTGGGTTTTTCATGCCAAAACCAGATGATGATAAGTTGCAATTCATAGTAGTGACATTAGCATTACTTGGTGTTCCGTCTGGGTTCATAACCTACAAAAACGCACTGACACCAGCTAACCACAGTCCTCACTGGAGTAGCCCAGCTGTGGGTGTCCTGTCCGTGTAAAACGCTGATCTGTTGACAGGCTTAGTTAAGGAGTTGGCTCAGAGGGATCTGAGATGACAGCTTGGCCGTGTTGAATCCCCTGGGAGGAGCCGGGTTCAGGAAGAGTGTGGTGACTCTGGGTGTGGTAGGAAGCTCGGAGGAGCTGAGGCCTAATTAGGAGACTTGATACAACATAGTGGCTTCTTGTCTTCCTCTCGTGGTTTACAGTTCTTCACAGGGAAGAGAACAAGTGAGACAGTAGACAGCATCAGCACAACTCCAGACATCTCACCAGACCCCACGGAAGGCACGTCTTGCCTGGGAGGTGAGGGGATGATGGTCTCTGGGTACGCTGTAGAGAGACTGCACACAGTCACAGCCCAGAGAATGCCTGATAGCATCACTTCTTGTCTCTTCCTCATCCATGTTTCGCTTATGGCAGCATTTCCCAAAGCAGCTATTCATCTCCATGCATAATTCACTGTACACATGTTTTTGAGTTAATGAGAAATATGTATCTAGTCTTCCTTCCTGCTTCTTAGCACAGAACTCCTTTCTTAGTTCAGGGGACTATAAAAAAGTACCAGATCCTGGGAGGCTTACACAACACATACTCATTCCTCATAGTTCTAGGGGTCAGGGTGTCCAAGAACAAGGAGCCAGTGGGCATGGTATCCGGCAAGGGGCTAATTCCTGGTTTACAGCTGGTCATGTTCTTGTTATGCCCTTGCAGGGCAGAAATCAAAGAAGTAGCAAGCACACTCCTGTCTTTTAATATAAGGGTGCTGATCTCCTTCATGCAGGTTCATGACCTGATGACCTCCCTAATACCATCATCTTTGGGCTTAGCATTTCCACATATGAATTCTGGGAGGATACAAAGATTCCACATACAGTGGCTCCCAAAACTCTTGATGTTCCTCAATGATAGAGGTGATAAGAATATTTTTGGTTATAATATTTGGTCTGGGTCCTTAGTTCCAGATACAAGATCTTCTCAAACCCTTGGAATCTCTAGACTGATAAGAATTTTTTTTTTTTAAGTTAACATGATACATGGAGAATGTGGGCTCCTGGTAGCTTCAGGATAGGGGGATTTCAGCTATTCCCCATTCAATATGATGGTAGCTACTGGCTTTGTATATATGGCCTTTATTATGCTGAAATATATCCCTTTTATACTTAATTTGGTCAGTCTTTATTATGAATAGATGTTGAAATTTTCTGCACCTATTGAAGCAATCAAATTTTTTCCTTCATTCTGTGGATGTGGCATATCACATTTATTGATTTGTATATGTTGAACCATCCTTGCATCCCTGGGAAGAATTCCAATTGATCATGGTGAATGATCTTTTTAATGTACTGCTGAATTGAATTTGCTGATATCTTGCTGAGAATTTTTACATCGACATTCATGAAGGATATTAGCCTATAGCTTTCCTTTTGGCTGTGTCCTTCTCTGGTTTCAGTATCGTGGTAATGCTGGCCTCATAGAGAAATTCCAGCTCTTTCTATTCTTTGAAATGATTTCAATAATTTAAGAATTGGTGTTAATTATTCTTTAAATGTAGAATTCAGCACCGAAACCATCTGGTTCTGGAATTTTCTTTGATAGATGCCTTTATTGATAATTCAACCTCATTACTCATTATTGGTCTGGTTAGATATTCTATTTCCTCATGTTGTAATGTGGATAATCTGCCCATTTCTTCTAGAATGTCAATTTGTTCCCATACAGATCTCCTAGTAGCCTTCAACAACCCTTTGTATTTTCTGTGGTGTCAGTGGAAATGCCTCCATTCTCATCTCTAATTCTATGTATTTGTTTTTCTTGGATAACATATCTAAGGGTTTGTCAATTTTTTTTTATCATTGCAAAGAACCAGCTTTCATTTCATTGATTATTTGATATTTTATTTTTAGTTTCTGCTATTTTTGTTCTGAGTTTTATTATTCATTTCCTTCCAATTTTGAATTTCTTTTTGTCTTCCTGGTTCCTATGGGTACCGCAGTAAGTTGTTTATTTGAGAAGTTTGTTTTATTTGTTGAAGGCATTTGTTGATGTAAACTTCCCTCTTGTACTGTTTTGTTGTATCTCATAGGTTTTGGTATTTTCATTCATTCCAACAAATTTTAGAACTTCTTCCATTCTTTTCTTGTTCCATTGATTCTTCAGGAGTAGGTGGTTTTATTTCTATTTATTTTTGCCATTCATAACACTTTTCTCAAGGATTTCTAGTTTTATGGCATTATTTTCAGAAAAGATACTCAGGCTGTGATTCCTATTCTAAAATTTCGACATTTGTTTTGTGACCTACCATGTAAGCCATCCTAGAAAATGTTCAATGTGCTACTTAGAGGAATGTATATTTACAACTTTTGGATGGAAAGTTCCTAGATGTCTGTTAGATCTAATTAATTCTGTAGTTCGTTAATGTAGAACATCTATAGATTTATCTGGATAATCTGTCCACTTTTTAAGATTTTTATTTATTTATTCAATAGGCAGAGTTACAGACAGAGAGAAACTTCTTCCATCTGCTGGTTCACTCCCCAAATGCCACAATGGCCAGAGCTGGAGCTTCTTCTGGGTCTTCCACATGGGTGCAGGGGCCCAAGTACTCAGGTCATCTTCCACTGCTTTCCCAGGTCATAGCAGAGAGCTGGATTGGAAGAGGAGCAGCTGGGACTCGAACCAGCACCCATATGGGATGCCGGCACTGAAGGTAGAGGCTTAACCTACTGCACCAGGGCACCGGCCCCTGATCTGTCAATTTTTCAGATTGGGATGTTAAAATCCCCTATTATTGAATTGGAGACTCTTGTTCCATTCAGGTCTAGTAATATTTGCTTTATGTATATGGATGCTCCAATATTAGACGCACATATATTTACAAGTGTTATTTCTTCTTACTGGATTGAAACCTTTATCATTGTATCATCACCTTCTTGGTCTCATTTTACTGCTTCTAATTGAAAGTCTATTTTCTGACAGAAATGTAGCTATTCATGCTTTCTTCTGGGTTCTGTCCATACGGAATACCTGTTCCATCCCTCCACTTTCAGTGCACGTGTGTCCTTGGAGAGGTAGCGAGTTTCTTATAAGATGCTTATAGTCTGGCTCTGTCTTTTAATCTATTTGGTCACTTTGTCTTTTAATTGGAAAACTCAGTCAATTGACTTTTAGGGAAGTTATTGATAGACCAGGTCTTACTACTGCTATTTTGATACTTGTTTTGTGCTTTTCCTGTAACTCCTTTTGCTGTGTCCCCAAATTAGGATCTTCCTTTGTGGTTATGTGATCTTCTCCAGTGGAACACTTCACTTCCTTGCTTATTGTTTTTGGTAAGTCTGTGCACAGATTTTGCTTTGTGGTTACTTTGAGGCTTACAAATTGTTTGTCTGTAACAAGATATATTCAAATTATAGCAAGTTAACATTAATTATAAAAATAAGAGGGGCCAGTGCTGTTGCATAGTAGGTAAAGCCACTGTCTGCAGTGCCGGCATCCCATAAGGGTGCCGGTTCAAGACCCAGCAGATCCACTTCTGATCCAGCTCTCTGCTGTGGCCTGGGAAAGCAGTAGAAGATGGCCCAAGTCCTTGGACCCCTACACCCATGTGGGAGACCAGAAGAAGCTCCTAGATCCTGGCTTTGGATCAGCATAGGTCCAGCCGTTGCAGCCAATTGGGGAGTGAACCAGCAGATGGAAGACACCCCCCCTCCCATTTCTGCCTCTAATTCTCTGTGTAACTTACTTTCAAATAGATATTTTAAAAAATGCTAAAAATAAGAGAAAAATGGATGAGATCCTAATAACTGTACACTTGTGCTCCACTCCTCTACACTATATGAATTTTGATGTTACGCCTTATCTCTTTGGATGTTGTCTTCCCTTAAATTTTAAGGTAGAGATTGTAATTTTTCCCATCTTCACAGTAAAGATATAGATGATTTAACCATCGTGTTTACAATATTAGAGCATTTGGGGTTTGTTGGTATGTTACCCTTATCAGTGATTTTTCTACCTTCTAGTATTTTCTTACTTATTAAGTGTCTCTTTCAGTCTAAAGAACTGCCTTTAGCATTTCTTGGAACAAAGGTCAGGTCTCGGCTTTTGTTTGTTTGGGAATATCTCTCTCTCCCTCGTACCCAAAAGGCAGCTTTACTGGATGCAGTAATCTTGGATGGCTATTGTTTTTGTTTCAGTACTATCAAAGTCTTCTCATTCTTTCCTAGTCTGTAAGTTTCAATTGAAAAGTTAAGTGAATTGGGACCCCTTATGTGTTATTTAGTTCAGTTCTCTTAAATTCTGAGAAACCGCTCTTCATATTTAATAATGGAGAGCTTGACCACAGTAGGTCTTGCTGTAGACCTGGTGGGTTGAATCTGACTGGTGGCTTCTGAACTCCTGAGGCTGTATATTTGTATCTTACTCTAGGTTTGGGGAATTTGTGTCATTTTCTCTTTGAATATACTTTGTACCCCTTTGCTATTCCCAAGTCTCTTGAATCCCAACAACTTGAATATGTACTCTTCATGCTATCCCTTATTTTTTGCAAGCTTTTCTCATTGTTCTTGATTCTTTATTCTCTTCTCCAACTGTATATTTTCAAAGATCCTGTCTTTGAGTTCACTGATTCTTTTTTCTATTTGATATATTCTTCTGTTGATGCCTACTACAAGGTTATTAACTTCATGTATTTTTTGGTGAAAGGATTTCTGCTGGATTTTATGTAGTTTCATCTCTATCAAATCTGATTATTGAAATATCTCTCTGTGTTCCTTTTAATTTTTTTTAAACAAAGGTAGCTATCTTGAAGGTCTTCATCCAAACAGTTGGAAATTCCAATTCCTAGATGGCTGGTTCCTGGCACATTATTTTGCCTGTAGGGGATGCCAGGGTTTCTTGCACGTTCCTGATGCTTGTTGGAATACGATGTCATCGGTGCCTTGAAGGATTAGTTTTAGTGATGTGGCTTCATATGTGGCTGCCCTAGAAATTCTAAGTGGTCTCTTCTGTTGCTGAGGTGGGCTCACTGCCTGATGCTGCACCCATCAGCCACTGGGGATGCTGACTGGAGTCTAAGACTGCCCAACCGAGACCACAGCATTCCCCTGGCATTCAAGCAAGTCCAGAGGTCCTGTCTGCAAGCATCATTAGAACCTGCTTAATACTGGGTTATATCAGCCTGTTGCTGAGTTCCAAAATAGTCCTGGAACTCCTTGCCATTTGCCTCATGTTGTAGGAGGAGTGAAAAAGGCAGCCACCTAACAACTAAGGCAAGTTGTCAAAGGGTCACATCTGGGGCTCACGGTCATCAGGTCCTGTGCAGTCTCACGGTGCGCACTGTGCATGCGTAACACTGATGCTACACGCCGAAACAAGTCTGTCTCACCAGTGTGCAGATCTCTGCCCGACACTGGGGCAAGTCCAGAGACTCCATCCATGGGCACTGGCCTGGGGATGCAAACCATGAGGATCTGCCCCGAATTGGCTTTTACCAGCCCATCACTGATTTCCCAAGACCCAGTCTCTGGGCCCCCTGCTGTCAAGTTCAAGGTTAGAGGAGGGTGATAATGATGTCTGCCCCGATTGACTCCAGACTAGTAACAATGGCTCCCACGTCCTGGGGTCCCAAAGTCCTGGGGGTGCCTTCTACAACCCCCCAACCTTGTAGTGACATGTGCCAAAGTGAGTCTAACCCACCATAACACAGGTATCCACCTGATGAGCAGCTGAGTCTGTGAGCAGTGGCTGGATGATAGGGATCTTTGACTTTATCAGATACTAGATCTCAGCACAGTAGTCCTGCTTTGAGCTCCAAGGTAGGGGCCTCAGCTCCCCCTCCTGGCCTCCCCCGACTCAGCCCTCCCAGCACTGGAGTTTGACTTTCTGCAGGTGGTTGAGGGAAGGATGGCAAAGGCTACCTGGCTATGGAGGCTCTGAATATTCACTCCACAGATAAGGGCCCAGTGGGCTTAGCATTTTTCCCACAGTGGGCCCAGCACTGGGATTTAGTCCCCTCCCCCTGTCCCCAGCAGGAGCCATCTCTCTGCACCAAGGCCCTGGGACCCGGGACCAGGGTGATGCAGGCAGCTCTTTCCTTCCTGTTTTTCCCAGTGTGACTTTACATAAAATTATAACAAGACAAGGCACTGTGGTCTCTCCATTGGCTTCCGTAGCTCAGGTCAAGGAGACTTGGAGGTGGTTTACCACGCCCACTGGTGTCTTCGCAGGGCAGTGGGCCCTATGCCCCTCAGTGAGCTTCTTGCTCACTGCCATCTTGGCTTCACCCCAGACTGTTTGATTTTCACATCATAACATCGTGATATTTATGCAAGCAATGCCTCAGGCCAGCAACATTCTAATCTAGACAAGACAGTTATAACTAAATTAAGTTCATTCCACACTCATTACGCGCTGTTTAAACGGTCACTTAACTTGGTTTCAGGCTTTTAAATTAAATAAGAAAATTTGACTACAACTTGGTCGGAGACTAAATCGGAGTGGCGCCTGCTTTAAGACACAGGTCCTGACCCACGGCATCCTTGGAAGAGAGGCACAGGGCGACACAGAAACAGTAGCCAAAAGTCCCGTCTGCCTACCAAGAGCCCTCACCTTGCATGGAGCGGCAGATAGGAGACACAGGCAGGAAACCCACATCTGACTCAGACCCAGAGTCAGCGCAGTGCCGTTCAGCCGCATGAAGTCATCCTGAAGGCCCCCAATTACATGGAATTATCAACCCCATTAAATGTCATTACAGCTAAATCAGGTCTCTGATCACACCCTGAAGGAGTGGATTTTCCAAATAAGGACTCTCCCAATTAAGAGAGGTGTCTTGTGTCTTAAAGCCCACAGGAGCTTCCCTCAACAGTCACTTCATCACAGCATCTGCAGGTTGTTTTCATGCATGGATCTCAAGCGCAGGTGTGTGCAAAGCAAGGGACAAGCAGAGAGAGGAGGCACGTTCAGCTACGGATCACAGTAACAGCACTGCGACTTCTGCCTCTGCAGAATGTGTTTTGTATGTGTGTGCATCCACACTGGATCCGGAGGCATCTTGCAAGGTGGTACCCCCAGGAGTCAGCACACCACATAACTCAGCCCAGAGATACAATGCAAGACCTGACACCTCCCAAAGTGCTTTCCCCCAAAGCACCCTTTGTGCGTGCCGGTCAGTGATTTCTACACAGATGTAGTTGTGTTGCCTCCCGTACGTCTTACACTTCTGAGCACAGAGTCTCACATAGAGTACGCACTCAACGCTTTGACGAGAGATAGAGTCAGGAAGCTGAATTTGAGATTTTAAACCCAAAGATTTAAGACCCATAAAAACTAAATCACTTTTTGGAGTAGTGTTACACTGGGATGATCCTTGAAATTCCAAGGAGTAAAATGAACTTTTTGGCAAACACTACAGAAGTCTGTTAGGAACTAGCTTATTCTAAATACACACTTGGATCCACATGAGCTTACTAATATCTCCCTAAACAGAATGATTAGAAAAAGCCTCATATGACGCAACTAGTTTATAGCTCCCTGGATAGTCCATAAGTAAATCAAACTCAAGCTCCTAAACCTATGCATATTACAGTCCTCTTTCCAACCTGTGTCTCCCTTTATTTCTAGTCTCTGTTAATGGATTCAACCAATTACCAAAAGGCCCAACCCCAGAAACCTTAATTTCCATCATTTCTTCATCTGCCCTCATTCCTCCTCACTCCCTCCTCTCCCCCTCCATCTCTTCCCACACATAAGCAATTGGCCAATGACATCAGAAATTTCCCTCACGTCCAGCTGATCTTGTTTACCCTCACCTTCACCGTTTCAGTGTGGGACCAAATTTTCTTTTACCCAGAAGACAGCCTTTCCTGGTATACCGAGGGCTATCTCCCCCAACGAAACACAAACAAAGGCAAGCAGCCCCTACCAAATTACTCTCGAGATTGAACAGAATCCACATGTCTTAATTTGTCCCCAAGGCTCCTCCCAATGGCACCAGGACAGGTTCAGACCTGCAGCACGTCACCCCCAGTGATGCTCCACTGTCTCCACCCCATGTTAGTGGGGTTGTGAGTCCTACCACCTGCTGCGGTAAACAGGTGTTTTTCCCACACTTCCTTCTAATTCCTCTGTTTCAGAGCTAGATTTTTAACAAGATGCTGCATTTCCCTGTGTCTGCCTTGTTTTATGGGAACTTTGGTGTTCTGAGTGGCTTTTTTTTCCCTAATTGCTCATTCTTAAGCAATTGGAGGCCTCCCCAGACTGACCTTCAGTGACAGATGGGGGCCATATGTTGCCCTTGGCCCTGCCTCTTGCCCACCTGTCCACTGTGTTCTGGACACATTCTGTTTTTGGATGTGTAGCAAGAGCTCCAGATTGGTGGACGCAGCCCCTAGACCAATCCTCTATCCATCAGGGTGTCTAGTATTCTCCTTGTTTAAATCAAATGGATTAAAGTATAACTTCCATGCCATTAAATGCACACATTTTAAATGTAAAGGTTGATGAGTTTTGACAAATATGCACGCTCATGAAACTCACACCCTTATTAACATATAGACCATTTCCATAGGCCCAGAAACCTGTCTTGTGCATCCTTGCTTCAATCTTCCCTACTTCCCATCCCAGACAACCACTCCTCTACTTCCTACTGTAGTCTTGCCTTTTCTAGAACATTCTGTGAAGAGCCATATAAAACTGAGGTCTTTTACACCTGACTTATTTCACTGGGCATGGTTTTGAGCTCCGCCTTCGTTGCTGTGTGGATGGACAGTCTGTTTGTCCTATTAGCAAACAGTATTTCAATGTGTGGCCACACTAAATTGCTTATTCATTCACTCATTGACAGCCATTGCTATGTTTCCACTTTGAGGGAACTAGGAAATATGTATTTTCTACAAAGAGAAAAGAAAATCACGGGAACACATGATATTTTGAGTTCAAATGGAAAAGTGTTCTTTGTGTATCTCTATGCTGAAAATCTGGTTTCCTAATTTCATTAACAAAATTACTTATTGCCTTGTCCTACAATTTCTCTCTGTATGAGGGTGCTTCAAAAGTGTCAAGGAAAAATGTAATTTGAAACACAGTTCATTTTGGGGCAAAAAATTTTAATATAGATGAAGGGTTTGTAGAAAATCCATGGAAAATTTGTATTGAGAAAATCATGTATTGATTTCATTTTTGATTTTCATTTTTTGCACCAAAATATAACTAAATTATAAATTTATAATTATAAAACTTGTAATTACATTTTTCCATTAACTTTTTTTTTGACAGGCAGAGTTAGATAGCGAGAGACAGAGAGAAAGGTCTTCCTCCAAATGGCCGCTGTGGCTGGCGCGCTGCACTGATCCGAAGCCAAGAGCCAGGTGCTTCTCCTGGTCTCCCATGCAGGTGCAGAGCCCAAGCACTTGGGCCATCCTCCACTGCACTCCCGGGCCCAGCAGAGAGCTGGACTGGAAGAGGGGCAACCAGGACAGAATCCGGTGCCCGACCAGGACTAGAACCCAGGGTGCCAGCGCCGCAGTCAGAGGATTAGCCTAGTGAGCCATGGCACCGACCTCCATTAACTTTTTGAGGCATCTTTGTATATCCAAATGACAGTATTAATGTTATTACTAAAAATAAAACTGAGATGCAATGAAAAGTTTTTTTTTTTCCTTTTGTTCCTTCTTCAGGAAGAATCTCCCATGGGATATATGTTAAATTTCTGGCCTTTCTATGAAACTTTTTTGCAGTGTGTTTTTTTTTAAATAATTTTTTTAAAGCTTTATTTATTTGAAAGTCAGAGTTACACAGAGAGAGGAGAGGCAGAGAGAGAGGTCCTCCATCCGATGGTTCACTCCTCAATTGGCCGCAACGGACAGAGATGTGCTGATCTGAAGCCAGGAGCTTCTTCTGGGTCTCCCACATGGTAGCAGGGACCAAAAGACTTGGGCCATCTTCTGCTATCCCAGGCCATAGCAGAGAGCTAGATAGGAAATGGAGCCACCGGGACTAGAACTGGCACCCATATGGGATGCCAGCGCTTCAGGCCAGGGCTTTAATCCACTGCGCCACAGCAGTGGATTAAATTAAATTAATTTATTAAAAAAATTAATTAATTAAAATTAATTAATTTAATTAATTAATTAATTAAATTAATTAATTAAATTAAATTAATTTTTTAAATAAATTTAATTGTGTCCTGCAGTTTTACAATTGTTTTCTTTCGGTTGCTTATGTGAATTACATAAGACATTCACCTGATCCCAAAATCAGATATTTGGAACAAGGCTTATTCACAAAGATCTACTGCCTATTTGTTAAATATGGAAAAGAGTTGAACTTATCCTATTTACTTTTTTTGTACTGGCCCCACTCCTCCTTTCCTACACAGAATGCAGATACACTTTTCATCAAACACTGCATCTAGAATACTACTCCTTGTTGGTTTACCTTTCTCACTTTTTACAGTATTCTGTGGCATGATATACTACAGTTTATCCCACCAATCAACCATGGGTGGGCAACACAGATTATAAACCACACACCAATACATATCTAGTAAAAAATTATATTTCATATATTTCTAATATCTTTGGGATTATGTTCCTGAAATGGTAATGTTAAAAGGTTAAATTCTTAAGTGCTTTTTCTAGAAATTGTCATGTTTCCATATACATGTGCTGTGTCATGTTGCATTTCCACCAGCAAAGTACAAAGTGATGCTTAACCACCATCCCCCAAACCAGCCTCACCATCAGTGAACGCTGGTTTACCAACCCACAGATGAGAAATGACATCTACACTGAGATGCCATCTATGTTAAAATGAATTTTCACTTCAGCCAGTTGCCCTTTTGATTTGGAACCAAGTCATTTTCTTTCATCCATTGATGTTTTCTAATTACCTTGAGGTCACCGTGGTAGCAGCCTCTGTCCTCTTCCAGGGCTCCACACCCACTTCCTTATCCCAGGCTGCACCCAGAGTTACAGTTCACCACATGACTCCCATTATCCCTTCCTTCCACAGTAGAACCAAGTTGGCCTCAAAGACAATGATCCTGGCCTGTTAGTATCCTATGCTAGACCAATAGAAAAGGCAACAGATACAAGTCTTTAGAGAAATGTTCAGTAATTATAGATGCCCTCACTTCCATACTGTATCTCTAATTTTTCCCTTCCCTGCTTAGAAAATACCACAGTAACAAGTTAAAATATGTGGATATGGGGGCTGGTGCTGTGACACTGCTGATTAAGGCCCTGGCCTGAAGCTCCAGCATCCCATATGGGCAGCTGTCCGAGTCCAGTTGCTCCACTTCAGATCCAGCTTTCTGCTATGGCCTGGGAAAGCAGTGGAAGATAGCTCAAGTCCTTGGGCCCCAGCACCTGCATGGGAGACCCAGAAGAAGCTCCTGGCTCCTGGCTCCGGATTGGTGCAACTCCGGCCATTGTGGCCATCTGGGGAGTGAACCATCGGCTGGAAGACCTCCTCTCTCTCTCTCTCTCTCTCTCTCTCTCTCTCTCTCTCTCTGTGTGTGTGTGTAACTCTTTCAAAAAATAAATAAATCTTTAAAAAATATATATGGAGACAAGTTTGCAGAACAAAAGACGTTATCGTATTCAACAGTGCTAACACCCAGACTTTGAGTTCCTAGGCCCCGGACTGGCAAATGACAAGAGGCTGAGGCACAGTGCCTATGTCAGCTGTGCTCACAAGGGTATCTGCTCACATTGCTTTTGCAGCCATAGACTACAATTTGGTAAAAAAAAAAAAAAATCTGAATAACCTATTGTGAGGTTGAGCTACAACTGGAGCATTGTGGTGGCAGAATGAGAGTCACTGTGGGTATACATTTTGCCAAAGCATTTCCATGAACAGAAGCCAACCTCTCCTGATCTCTCCTGCCACCCCCTTCTGGGAAACTCTGTCCACGTGGCATGAACCTCCTCCATGTGGGGAGCCGAGTCCTGGAAACGCGTGGAGCTCTCCAGGAGCTGACAGGAACTGACCAGGCTGACCAGCCCTCCAAGGACTCACCCCACCCCTCTGTCGGGCCAGGGCTTTTGTTCCCTTCTGCCTCACACTGTCCTCTAGAGAGGGTTAGGCTTTGGAGCCAAAACCCTCACCCTTTCCACAAACAGGGCTTATAACATTTTAGTGTAATTGTACCCAGCGTGTTGGGCAATAGAAGAGCAGTCCACACCCAGCAAAAGTCAGCAAGAAAGGCAAAAATCCACCCCAGGGTGGCAAAAAGCCAGTTCTCAGAGAAAGAGCTCAGATGTCCTCAGAGAACCAACCAGAAACATCTGCAGAGGAGTGTAGACAGGGGAATGTATATGGTTTAATCAAAATGGGTGCACTGGGGTCAAGACCTTGGCAACCTAATATCACCTGTGCTTTGGTTGAGAGGAGCAAATAAAGCAGAGGAGAGAACAGGAACCACAATTAGATGTAGAGAGGCGCAGTCTCATGAACTCGGAATCAGACAGTGGGCTGGCGGCAAGGAACTTTCTTTCCCATTGAGTAGGTTGTGGGTGGAGGCGGATTTCCAAATCCTTTGTGGTGGTGCCACTGAGCAAAGAATGGATTGTACCTCGGTTGGCTAATACCAAACAAGGACACATTCTCCATTGTCCCTCTGTGCAAAGAGAAATACTCGCACTGAAATTCTTTAGGGGAAGATAAGCTGAGACCTTTTCCTTGGCCGAATTGTTTAACATGATGGGTTAAACTAACTAACCGTCCCCAGGAGTGGCAAGACTTAAGCTGAGACTTAAGCCGCAGTGTTCTTGTTGATTTGAGGTTTGGCACAAGCCGGCAGGACATTTATGGCTCCCAAGCAACCATGACCAAACCCCAAGGGTTGTTATCAATACCAAGTATTTGCCTTAACTAGGACATTCTGATAGTGGCTTCCCACAGTGGTAAAGTGGCGACCTCTGTGGTCAGTTTTCCTTGGTGTTACAAGCGATACAAGATAAAAGCTAGAGGGAGTTGGTTAAAATTCCATCTACCTGGGCCAATGGCAACTGAGCCAAAGAATGGTGTTGTCATTAGCAAGTACACTTGAGAATTACATCTCATTATAATGAGTGCAATGATCTCAGATGTCTACAGGCAAGAATAGGGCTATTTAATAGGCTGCGACACTCATGGAGAGAGACTGTAAAACAGTACAAGTCAAACCCTAATGTGCATGCAAATCACCCTTGGATCTTAATAAAAGGCAAGCCTAGGGCAGGTACTTGGTACATGGGACGCGTTTATCCCATATCAGAGTACCTAGTTTGCATCCTGAGTACTCTACTTCCCATCCAGGTTCCTGTTAATGCACACCCTGTGCTGGGATGCAGCAGTGACTCAAGTACTTCTGCCTCTGCTATCCAGATTAAGTTCCAGGCTCCTGACCTCAACTTGGCTCAGCCCTGGCTGTTGCAGGCATTTGGAGAGAAGACTAGCAGAGGGAAGACTTCTCTCTGTTGCTGTCTCTGTGTTTCAGATAAAGTAAAAATATTTTTTTTTTCAAAACATACCAAGCTCTATTGTAGTAGGTGCAGAGTGGAGCCTAGGATTCTGAACTTGACAAATCCCCAATGCCTGCCCACCTAGTTGGCCCACGGGACACACTGTGTCCTGAAAGACTGATAAATACCGGGTGTGGAACTCAGACATAGTAATAACTGTCTTCCCAGGGGTCAGCACTGTCGCACAGAGGGTCGAGCCACTGTTTGCAATGATCAACATTCCCTGTCGGAGTACTGGTTCAAGTCCTGGCTGCTCCACTTCAATTCCAGGTCTCTGCTAATGTGTCTGGGAAGGTATCAGATGATATTCTGAATGCTTGGGCCCCTGCCTCCCACTCAGAGACCCATATAGAGTTCCCAGCTCCTGGATTCAATGTAAATCTGTCCCAACCATTACAGCCATTTGAGGAGTAAATCAGTAGATAAGAGATTGCTCTCTCTTCCCCCTTCTCCCCAATACTCCTTCTCCTCCTCTGTCACTCTGCCTTTCAAATAAATTTTAAAAATTGTTCTCCCTTAATAAGTTCATACAATTCCAAAATGATACCCATTGCTCAAAATATTCTTTAAATTTTCTCTTTTAAAGCTTTTAGTCATAATTTTGCAATTTATTCTAAAATCAGTTCCAGTTCTATTATTTTTGCAGAAATACAGATTCCAAGGCATTGATAATTTGAAAGTTAGTTGGATTTGGTGGTTAAATGTTAGTCTTAGCCTTTAGCTCTTTTTTGTAAAAAAAAAAATAATAGTAAT
Source organism: Sylvilagus floridanus (assembly GCA_949820135.1). Taxonomy (NCBI): domain Eukaryota; kingdom Metazoa; phylum Chordata; class Mammalia; order Lagomorpha; family Leporidae; genus Sylvilagus; species Sylvilagus floridanus. The sequence goes on along the minus strand of OX463244.1, from coordinate 9,491,284 downwards.
ACAGCCCAGGATTGTATGTGTTACTTTTTTTTTTTATTATAAAGCTTTTATTTAAAGAATATAAATTTCCAAAGTACAGCTTATGGATTACAATGGCTCCCCCACACACAACTTTTTTTTTTTTTAACAAAAATAGACTTATTTATTTGAATGTCAGAGAGAAGAGAGATGAGAGAGATCTTCCACCTGCTGGCTCACTCCTCAGATGGCCACCATGGCCAGGGCTGGGTCAAGCCAAAGCCAGGAGCTTCATCCAGGTATCCCATGTGGGTGGCAGGGGCTAAAAACTTGGACCATCTTTTGCTGCTTTTCTAGGCACATTAGCAGGAGTTGTATTGGAAGTGGACCAGGCAGGACACAAACCTGTGCCAACATGGGATGCCAGCATTGTGGGAGGTAGCTTTATCTGCAACGCTCCAATGCCAGCCACCATGTGTGTCCTTAAAACGTACTTAGCCATCGACTCTAGGGGTGCTGTAATAACATTCCTACTGCAAGACCCCCGTCATCCCTGGGAAGCATCTGGAAATTTGGGGGTGTTAGGTCAACACAATCACAATGAAATAATCATGATCATATTCTACACTGAAGAACACCTATATTTGATATGCAAGATTTATCATGAAGGTGCTTTTAAAAGTTCTAGAAAATGAAATTAAAAGTTTATTTTGGGCCGGCGCCGTGGCTCAACAGGCTAATCCTCCGCCTTGCGGCGCCGGCACACCGGGTTCTAGTCCCGGTCGGGGCGCCGGATTCTGTCCCGGTTGCCCCTCTTCCAGGCCAGCCCTCTGCTGTGGCCCGGGAGTGCAGTGGAGGATGGCCCAGGTGCTTGGGCCCTGCACCCCATGGGGAGACCAGGAAAAGCACCTGGCTCCTGGCTCCTGCCATCGGACAAGCGCTGTGCGCCGGCCGCAGCGCGCCGACCGCGGAGGCCATTGGAGGGTGAACCAACGGCAAAAGGAAGACCTTTCTCTCTCTCTCTCACTGTCCACTCTGCCTGTCAAAAAAAAAAAAAGTTTATTTTGGGGGCTGGTATTGTGGTATGGCAGGCAAGCCACCAGCATCCTGTTCAAGTACACCAGTTCAAGTCCCAGCTGTTCCACTTCTGATCCAGCTCCCTGCTAATGGCCTGGAAACGCAGTAGAGGATGGTACAAGTGCTTGGAACCCTGCCAGCCATGTGGGAGACCTGCAAGAAGCCCCTAGCTTTGGCCTGACCAGCACCAGCCGTCATAGGCGTTTGGGGAGTGGACCAGCAAGATGGAAGATCAATTCCTCTCTCCCTCTCTGAAACTCTTTCAAAAAGGCTTATTCTGGTGTCAAAACTAACATTCCTGCATGATTTTTCATAACTTGCATTTTCCTTGACCTTTTCGAAGATGTGTCTCAGGTACCAGAACCTGTCTCTGGGCTGTTTTACACATGCCAGTCATATCATCCTCCTAGTTCTATAAGAAAGTTACTCTTATCACCAGGTGAGGTTGGGGGCCCTGAGGCACAGGATGAAGTCAGTGGGGGATTCCACACAGCTGATGAGAATTCAGAGCCCAGGCCTCCCACCCCTCCACACTCCTGCACCCCTATGACTGTTGCTAGGATGACTCAATTTTGCTTGTCACAGGTGGGTGGAAGCCAATGCCCACCATGACTTTGGTGGAGCCTGGGATCTCCACTGTCTGTTTCCCACCTCTGCAGCCATCAGCACACAGCATCTATGCCACGCAGTGAGGTAGGGTCCAGTCTGGGCAAGCTGAAGTCCAGAAGGGAGCACTGTCATATCCTCCCAGAGATTCTGGGACATCTGGGCTGACATCACTTGAAGACCCCCGATTGGAAGTACCACACCGTGCAGCCTTTTCACTTGTGTGTTAAGGAAGACTTGCTTCATTCAGTAGCAGAAAGGAAAAGATCCTGTGAATCCTCTACATTGGAAGTGGGCAAAAGGCATGTGAATCAGTAGCAAAATTCCCTTATGAAGTGACACAGTTCATCTTGGGACCCCTGGGATCTAGCAGTGAGTTGAGAGTGAACTCAGAGATGCTCTGATCAAAGCAGATGTTCAGCTTGGCACTATGTTGTGGTTACAAGGAGTTATTAATGTTTTCAAAAAACATATTTTGAGAGAGAAATTGAGGGGTTAATATCATCAGATATTTTCTTTGGAAACTAAATATATTTGATGTGTGTGGACCATTTTTAAAAAAGATTTCTTTATTTGAAAGGCAGAGTTACATAAAGGCAGAGGCAAAGAGAGAAAGAGAGAGAGAGAGAATCTTCCATCCACTGGTTCACTCCCCCAAATAGCCACAACAGCCAAAGCTGGGCCAATCCAAAGCCAGCAGCCGAGAGCCTCCTCCAGGTCTCCCACGTGGGTGCAAGGTCCAAAGGACCTAGACCATCCTCTACTGCTTTCCCAGGCCATAGCAGACAGTTAGATCAGAAGTGGAATAGCTGGGACTCGAACCAGCACCCATATGGATGCCAGCATTGCAAGTGGCAGCTTTTACCCACTATTGTGTGAACCAATTTAAAATGAATGTACCCCTAATGTGTAAGCGGAAATTTTCATGATAAATTGCCTATGTTACTAAAAATATGTATATACAGGTAATACTAGCAAACACCTTGATGATTCACGTTGCTGACACAAATTAACTGTTTTGATCTACAAATTGGCCCCACAAGATAAGTACAGTAACTACTCCTGTTTTCCAAATACAGAATTTAGAGAAGTTTTGTGACATTACCAAGGGGATAGTGAGAAGCAGTGCTGACAGAACATGAACCTCGGCCAGCCATGTCCAGTGGCCCTGCTCTGACCTCAGGCACACTGCCTCCCCAGCAGGGACATTCCTCTCTACGGGCAGAGTCAATGTCCACCCACAGAGATGCTCCTGTGGCTTCCCTCTAGGATAGAATATTGTACGGGGCAGGCATTGGCCTGGCAGTGGAGACACTCACATCTCATGTGGGAGCACCTGGGTTTGAAGTCTGCTCTGGCTTCTGATTCCAGCTTCCTGGTAAAGCACACCCTGGGAGGCAGCACTGATGGCTCCCGTGATTGGGTTTCTGCCACCCCCATGAGAGACCAGGACTGAACCCCTGAGTTCTGACTGTGGCCCCAGCCAAGCACCGTTTCAAGCATTTGGGAATTGGACCAGCAAATGGGAGCGTGCTTGTTTGCTCACTCTCTCTATAACTTTTCCTTTCAAATAAATAATCTTTAACAAACCAACATATAAAACGATGTTCTCATCCGACATGGGAGTACTTGGGTTTACTTATGTATTTACTTTCACAGCATGGTAAGGTTTATTTAGAAAGTGAGAATACTTGGGAACATGAGGGCTTTATTAAGGGAGAATGGGCCAGGAGAGGTACAGGGGGAATTCCATACCATATTCTTCTTGTTGTAGGTCCACGAGGTGAGGAGAGGGAAAAGCGCTGGAGGACTTGGGTTTAGTTCCCAGCTCTGTCTCCCGACTCCAGCTTTCTGCAGTGCAGGCCTTGGGAAGCAGTGGTGACAGCTCAGGTGATTAGGTTTCTGCCACCCACATGGAAGACATGGATTAAGTTCCTGCTCTCTGGTTTCAGGCACAGCTGAGGACCATAGTTGGCTTTTGAGGGATTTAAAAAAAAAAAAAGCTCTTTCTTGTTCTTTCTCTTCTTCTCAAATAAGTAAAAAAATATATATTAATATGCTGTTGGTCCTGACATTTTCAAGAGATATCACATTCATATAAGTTCTATTAAAACATATTGTTATTTTATTATTAGCCCTTGTTGTTAACATCTGAGTCCACCTAACTTACAAATTAAACTTCATCATAGCTATGTGTAGGAAAAACGTGTGTGTGTGTGTGTGTATAGGGTTCAATAGGATCCTGGAATATTCACTGGGGTCTTGGAATGTATTCTCCATGGATAAGGAGCACTTCTATTCATTACCAAGAGCATCATTCTTCACTTGTCTACGTTAGCAATCCTGTCTCCTGCTCTAAGAATATCAGTTGGCGGAGCACATCCATTGGGCTACCACTCTATCCTCGATGCCTAAAGGAGTGCTTGATGAGTAAAAGGCAAACGGGAGCAATGAATGTGTGTAGCCGCTGCAAAGGCCTCTGTCTCCATACGTAAAGGATGCTTTGCCTATTTGAAACAACACAGAACAATTCACAAGATGCACCACCCGTGATTGTCTTCCTCATGCTTTGTGTGCATAACTAGGGAGCAAACACATGGTCCTAACTTTCTAATTCAAAACCTGTGACTTTCCTGTTATCTGACGATTCTTCATCTTTTGGAACTTTTCAATAAATGTCAATTTCCTTGCAGCCAACATGACAATGGAGTGCAGCTTCTTAAAAACAGAGCACTGGGGGCAGCGTTATGGCAAATGAGTTAAGTCTCTGTCTGCAGTGCCAGTGTGCCTTACTGGCACTGGATCAGGTCATGGCAGCTCCACTTCCAATCCAGCTCCCTGGTGGTGCTCCTGGGGAAGCAGAGGAAGATGACCCAAATCCTTGGGCCCCCACACCTGCATGGGAAAACCATTTGAAACTCTTGGCTCCTGGCTTCAGTCTGGCCCAGCCTTGGCCACTGCAGCCATTTGGGGGAGTGAACCAGCAGATGGAAGATTCTTCCTCTCTCCCTCTCTTCCTTTTTCCCACTTTCCCTCCTTCTCCCCCTTTCAAATAAATAAAATAAACCTAGAGAGAGAGAGAGAGAGAGAGAGAGAGAGAGAGAGAGAGAGAGAGAAAATGAATGGGTGATACATTCAAACAGCTGAATACAGGAGAGAGAAATTGTCCATGTCTATACAGCAGCCCTGTGTATAGATAAACCAGATAAAAATGTCTATTTCCACTAACTCTGTATTTGTGTTTCCAGGCAAATGAACAGGGTATGCATTCATAGAACAGGCGAATGACTCTCTACAAAGATACCGTTCTCCGTGGAAGAGCTTGATGTGGCGAGGACAATGATACAGCATTGATTAATTTTAATACGGCTAATACCTACCAGGAGGATCTGATAGAAGATGAGTCACTGGGACAAGAAGCTAGAAAATCTATGAGCTACTCAATCTACCCCAGTTCCATAGTGGGCTAAGCTGTGACTGTTTAAGAACCCGCGGAAGGTAAAATCTTCATCATCTTTGTTAAAACAACAAACTGTTTAAGATCTAGAATCAGATAAAGATGTCCATTGACACTGAAAGTTTTATTCAAAGCCATTTAATAACAGAAATAAATAAAAAGGTATACAGATAGAAAAAGGAGAAAGTCAAATTATCCCTGTTTTCAAATAACATGGTTATACATTGAGAGAAAATGGAACCCCACGATAAATTAAGGCACAAAATAAACTCACAAATTCAGTAGGATTTTTATGCACTAATAATAGGCTCAATTAGAAAGAAATTCTAAGAGCAATCCCAATCAAAATAGCTATAAAAATAATATACCTTATCCAGTCATTTGCAACAAAATAGAGGAATCTGGAAAACATCATACTGAGTGAAACAAGCCAGTCCCAAAGGGACAAATATCATATGTTCTCCCTGACCTGTGACAACTAACTGAACACCTAAAAGGGAACCTGTAGAAGTGAAACTGACACTATGAGAAATGACTTGATCAGCCCTTGTCCTGACTGTCAAGGAACAGCTTACTATTTTATTCTTTTTAGTCTTTTCTTTTTCTACTTAATACCATTGGTTGAACTCTTTAATACACAATTATTCTTAGGAGTTTAAATCCAACTGAAAATTGATCCCTGTTAAAAATAAGAGTGGGAGTAAGAGAGGGAGGAGATAGACAGTTCGTCACACATTCACTCAGACTTACCCCTAAGGATAAAGCTAGAAACGTGCCATAGGACTCCAAATCTCATTAAGTTGGCAGGTACCAATGCCATCCTACTAGTTAAAGTGATCTGTTTAAGTTCATAATTGATCATAAAGATAGGATTAAGTATCAAAGGGATCACACAAACAAGACTAGTGTCTGCTAATAATAATTGATAGAATTAAAAAGGAGAGCATGATCAAATATGCAAAGCGGGATACACAGCAGACTCATAGAATGGCAAATGCCCTAAACAACACTCTAGCCTCAGAATCAGCCCTTAAGGCATTCCAATCTGGCTAAAAATCCAATGAGAGTTTCTCAGGCATGGAAAGCCAAGACACTGTGGCAAAAATGACCTAAATGAAAGATCTCTGTGAGTGAGATCCCAGTGGAAAGAACGGGCCATCAAAGAAGGAGCTACCTTTCTCTGAAGGGAGGAGAGAACTTCCACTTTGATTATGGCCTTGTCTAAATAAGGTCAGAGTTTGTAAACTCAAGAGGCTTCCATAGCCTTGGCAGCTCATGACAAGAGCCTCAGGTGATTACTGACGTCATGAATAAGAGTGTCAATTGTTAAATCAACAACGGGAGTCACTGTGCACTTACTCCCCATGTAGGACCTCTATCCATAATGTGTGATACTATGAGAATTAATGGTAAAACGATTCTTCAAACAGTACTTTATACTTTGTGTGTCTGTATGGGTGCAAACTGTTGAAATCTTTAGTGTACACTAAATTGATCTTCTGTATATAAAGATAATTAAAAATGAATCTTAATGAAGAATGGAATGGGAGAAGGAGTAGGAGATGGGATGGTTTGCAGGTGGGAGGGTGGTTATGGGGGGGACCACTATAATCCAAAGGTTATATTTAATAAGTATAAATTTCGAAATTACAACTTTTCTAAAAATACCTTGGAATAAATTTAATCAAGGTCATGAAAGAACTTTCCAATGAAAATTACAAAACTCTGATGAAAGAAAATGCAGAAGACATATGCCAAAAAAAAGGAGGGGCCAGCGTTGTTTCACAGAGAGCTAAGCCAAGGCCTGCAGCACTAGCATCCCATATGCACTCAAATTTGAGTCCCGGCCGGCACCGTGGCTCAATAGGCTAATCCTCCACCTTGCGGCGCCGGCACACCAGGTTGTAGTCCTGGTCAGGGTGCCGGATTCTGTCCTGGTTGCCCCTCTTCCAGGCCAGCTCTCTGCTGTGGCCAGGGAGTGCAGTGGAGGATGGCCCAAGTGCTTGGGCCCGGCACCTGCATGGGAGACCAGGAGAAGCACCTGGCTCCTGCCATAGGATCAGCGCGGTGTGCTGGCCGCAGTGCACCGGCCACAGCGGCCATTGGAGGGTGAACCAACAGCAAAAGGAAGACCTTTCTCTCTCTCTCTCACTGTCCACTCTGCCTGTCAAAAAGTAAATAAATAAAATTTAAAAATTTAAAAAATTTTGAGTCCCAGCTGCTCCACTTCCAATCCAGCTCTTTGGTAATGGCCTGGGAAAGCAGTGGAGGATGGTACAAGTCCTTGGGTCCTAATACCCACATAGGAGACCTAGACAAAGCTCCTGGCTTTAGCCTGGGCCAGTCCAGGTCATTGTAGCCATTTGGGGAGTGATCCAGTGGGTGGAAGATCTCTCTCCATCTCTCCATTTCTCTCCCTCCCTCCCCTCTTCCTCTCTCCCTCCCTCCCTCCTTCTCTTTTCCATAACTCTACCTTTCAAATGAATAAATAAATCTTTTAAAAAATGGTAAAATTTCCCATGTTCAGAGATTGGAATAATCAATATCGTTAAAATATCCACATTATCAAAGTGATTTACAGATTCAATGCAATCTATATCAAGATAATAAATTTTTAAAACTAGATAAAAAATTCTTAAAATTCATTTGGAGGTATAAAGGACCCAAAATAGCCAATCTCAAACGAAAAAAAGCAATGGTAGAATTATCACAATGCCCTATTTAAAGACATACTACAAAGCTATTGTAACCAAAATAGCATGATCCTTTCATAAAACAAAAAACATACAGCAACCAATGGAACAGAACAGACGTCCTAGAAGTTAATCAACATATATACAGCCAAGTGATCTTTGATAAAGTTGCCAAAAAACTATGCTGGAGAAAAGATGGTCTCTTCAATAAATGGTGCTGGAACACTGGATCTTCCTATGCAGAAGACTGAAACTTGATCTCCTCTAACCTCCTCTCAACCAATGCAAAAATCAACCCAAGACAGCTCAAAGATCTCAATGTAAAACCTGAATCTATGAAACTATTATAAGGTAGGAGAAATACTTCAAGACATCAGCATAAGCAACAATTTTTTGGATAAGAGCCCAAAAACAGAGGCAACAAAAATTGACAAATGGGATTATATCAAACGAACAAACTTCTGCACAGCAAAGGAAACAACAGAGTGAAAAGACAACTGATAGAATGGGAGAAAATATCTACAAAATATGCTGCTGACAAAGAATTAGTATCTAGAATATATAAGGAACTCAGAAAACTCAATGACAAAACAATCCAGTTAAGAAATGGCCAAAGAATCTGAATGGACATTTCTCATATGAAATATAACTGATCAACAAATACATGAAAAAATAATTAATATCACTAACCATTAGAGAAATGTGACTCAAACCACAATGAGGGGCCAGCGCAGTGGCACTGGTTCGAGTCCTGGCTGCTCTACTTCCGATCCAGCACTCTGCTGTAGCCTGGGAAAGCAATGGAAGATGGTCCAAGACCTTGGGCCCCTGCACCCATGTAGGAGACCCGGAAGAAGCTCCGGGCATCGGATCATCCCAGCTCTGGTTATTGTAGCCAGCTGGGGGGTGAACCAATGGATGGAAGACCTTTCTCTCTCTCTCTATCTCTGCCTCTCCTCTCTGTGTACCTCTGACTTTAAAATAAATAAATAAATCTTTTTAAAATCACAATGAAGTATCACCTCATTCTAATTACAATGGCTATTATCAAAAAGCCAAAACAGAATAACAAACGCTGGTAAGGGTGTGGATGAAGGGGAATCCTTATATGCTGCTGTTGGTAATATAAATTAGTATGGCCATTCCTCAAAAAATTAAAAATAGATCCACCATGTGACCCAGCTATAATTCTTCTGAGTATATCAGAAGGAAATGAAACCACCTCAAATAGACATCTAAATTCTCATGTTCATTGCAGGACTATTCATAATAACCAAGATATAGAATCAGTCTAGATGTCTAGCAATGGATGTATGGATAGAGAAATGTGTGTGCATCTTCAAGTATGTGTGTATGTGTATATTCAGTCTTTAGAAAAAAATGAATTGCTGACTTTTGTAGCAAAAATGAATGGTGCTCAACATCCCATTTAAGAATAGGCCCAGTACAATGTCCTTGAGTCACAGCAGGTACGCCCTGGGAAAGCACTTCTCTCCAGAGGGTTAGTCCCATAAACCTGAGCTGCACCCAGCTGCTTTCTCTGCCTCCTAGCTCATCACTCAACCCTTGCTCTCTGCCCACCCACTCTCTTCCCCCGTGATGTTCTACTCTGCCTTAGGGCTCTGCCTGCAAGAACTCTCTTCCTTTTTTCTTTTTTTTTTATCTTTTTTTTATTTTTTATTTTTTGACAGGCAGAGTGGTCAGTGAGAGAGAGAGAGACAGAGAGAAAGGTCTTCCTTCGCCGTTGGTTCACTCTCCAATGGCCGCCGTGACAAGCACACCGCGCTCATCCGATGGCAGGAGCCAGGAGCCAGGTGCTTCTCCTGGTCTCCCATGGGGTGCAGGGCCCAAGCACTTGGGCCATCCTTCACTGCACTCCCGGGCCACAGCAGAGAGCTGGCCTGGAAGAGGGGCAACCTGGACAGAATTCGGCGCCCAGACTGGGAATAGAACCTGGTGTGCCGGCGCTGCAGTCAGAGGATTAGCCTATTGAGCCACTGTGCCGGCCAAGAACTCCCTTCCTTCTTAAGTAGCTTGTCTTAGACATTTCACTGTAGTTAAGAAAAGCTGACTAATAGAAGAGCATACTCTCTCAAAGTTATTTCTTTAAAATAGGGATGATTGCAAATAAGCTTAGGCTGCAACATAATAAACCACCTCTGATTTTGTAGAATTTGTAGAACCAGGGGCGGAGCCAAGATGGCGGAATAGTGAGGACGCGCACTAGCAGTCCGCAAAAAGATAGTTTAATAAAAACAGAGTTACTGTAGCCTCAGGAAAAATCTCACGGAAAAAAATGCAGTGGAAATTCTTCCGGACCCAGTGAATGAGACGCAGAGGACCTAGGGGAAAGTAAGTTTGCGAACGGCAAATCGTGCCTTAGTGGCACGGGAGCTGCCGGGAGGGACGCGAACTGGACGGAACACAGTCGCCATTGGAATTGAGCGCTTAAACGGGAGCCGATACAGGGATCCCGAGACACTGGCGGGGGGAAGCAGACGCCACGGGGGAAACAGCACAATTGAGGCGAGCCCACACGGACACTAGCCTCTTTCGTTGCCCACCCTGCTAATTCTAGCTGGACTGAACGCAGTGGGACGGCGCGCCCGCCGGCTGAACCGGAAGCCGGGCGGAACACAGTCGCCATTGGAACTGAGCACTTGAACGGGTGCCGATACAGGGATCCCGAGACACTGGCGGGGGGAAGCAGACCCCCCACGGGGGAAACAGCACAATTGAGGCGAGCCCACACGGACACTAGCCTCTTTCATTGCCCACCCTGCTCACTCGAGCTAGACAGAACACAGTGGGACGGCGTGCGCCCGCCGGCTGAACCGGAAGCCGGGCGGAACACAGTCGCCATTGGAACTGAGCGCTTGAACGGGGGCCGATACAGGGATCCCGAGACACTGGCGGGGGGAAGCAGACCCCCCACGGGGGAAACAGCACAATTGAGGCGAGCCTGCACGGACACTAGTCTCTCTCGTCACCCACCCTGCTAATTCGAGCTAGATTAAACGCAGTGGGACAAGGCGCGCCCGCCCGCCCGCCCGCCCGCCCGCCCATCACTGAGGCAGACGGAACCAAAAACCCGAGGCTGTAGAAACCTGAAGGGGATCCAAAAACTGGGAACACACCGCGCACACAAACTCCGTTACCTTGACAACCCAGAGAAAGAGTGTGGGGAAAAAAAAAAAAATGCCAAATAAAAACAGATTCCGAGGGAGCAAGATCAAGGAAAATGCTATGATGACCCCAAACGGAAAAGACACCCCAAGTCAGGATTGTGAAGATAATGAGATAGAAGAAATGCAAGAAGCAGATCTCAAAGAATTGATAAGAACATTAAGAAGTTCTCAAAAACAAATTCTTGAACTACAGAAATCTTTAATGGATAAGATAGAAAATCTCTCTCGCGAGAATGAAGCACTACGGAGAAATCAAAACGAAATGAAACAACTAGTAGAACAAGAAGCTACGAGAGTGACAAAAAATCTTAATGAATTGAAGAATTCAATAGATCAAGTGACAAGCAATCTTGAGGGCCTTAAAACCAGAATGGGTGAAGCAGAGGAGAGAATATCGGACCTAGAAGACAGAGAACAGGAGAGGAAACAGTCAAACCAAAGACAAGAAGAGGAAATTAGAAAACTAAAAGATATTGTCGGGAATTTACAGGATACTATTAAAAAACCCAACATTCGGGTTCTAGGTGTTCCTGAAGGTATGGAGAGGGAGAAAGGATTAGAAGGCCTTTTTAGGGAGATACTAGCAGAAAACTTTCCAGGCTTGGAGAAAGACAGAGAAATCCTAATCCAGGAAGCTCATAGAACCCCTAATAAACATGACCAAAAGAGATCCTCTGCACGACATATTGTAATTAAACTCACCACAGTGAAGCAAAAAGAAAAGATCCTAAAATGTGCAAGAGAGAAACGTCAGATTACTCTCAGAGGATCTCCAATTAGACTCACAGCAGACTTCTCAACAGAAACCCTACAAGCTAGAAGGGAATGGCGAGACATAGCCCAGGTACTTAGAGAGAAAAACTGCCAGCCCAGAATATTATACCCTGCAAAGCTCTCATTTGTGAATGAAGGTGAAATAAAGACCTTTCATAACAAACAAAAATTGAAAGAATTTGTTGCCACTCGTCCAGCCCTGCAAAAGATACTTAAAGACGTGCTACACACAGAAACACAGAAACACGACCATCAACATGAAAGAAGGTAAACGAAGGGAACCTCACGGCAAAAGATCACAGGGAATTCAAAGCATACATTAGAAAATATCTGGCAAATGGCAGGGCAAACTTACCACTTATCAATAGTCACATTGAACGTTAAAGGTCTAAACTGTCCTGTTAAAAGACAGAGATTGGCTGATTGGGTTAAGGAACAAAAACCATCTATTTGCTGCCTACAAGAAACACATCTTTCCAACGAAGATCCATACAGACTGAAAATAAAAGGATGGAACAAGATATACCATGCCAACAGAAATGAAAAAAGAGCGGGTGTAACCATCTTAATATCGGACTACATAAACTTTAACACAAAAACTGTTAAGAGAGACAAAGAGGGGCACTATATAATGATTAAGGGATCAATACTACAGGAAGATATAACAATTCTCAATGTATATGCACCTAATTACAGGCCACAGGTTTATTTAAAAAATTTGTTAAGAAACTTAAAGGGAGACTTAGACCCCAACACAATAGTACTGGGGGACTTCAACACTTCACTCACAGATATTGACAGATCGACAGGACAGAAGATCAACAAGGAGACAGTAGATTTAAACAACACTATAGCCCAAATGGATCTAACAGATATCTACAGAACTTTTCATCCTACAAGTAATGCATTCACATTCTTCTCAGCAGTACATGGAACCTACTCTAGGATTGATCACATATTAGGCCATAAAGCAAGTCTCAGCAAATTCAAAAGAATTAGAATCATACCATGCAACTTCTCAGACCATGAGGGAGTGAAGTTGGAAATTAGCAACTCAGGAATCTCTAGAGCATATGCAAACACATGGAGATTGAACAACATGCTCCTGAATGAACAATGGGTCACTGAAGAAATCAAAAGAGAAATCAAAAATTTTCTGGAAGTAAATGAGGATAACAGCACAACATACCAAAACTTATGGGATACAGCAAAAGCAGTGTTAAGAGGAAAGTTTATATCAATAGGTGCCTACATCAAGAAACTGGAAAGGCACCAAATAGATGAGCTTTCAATGCATCTCAAGGATCTAGAAAATTTGCAGCAAACTAGACCCAAATCTAGTAGAAAAAGAGACATAATCAAAATCAGAGAAGAAATCAACAGGATTGAATCCAAAAAAACATTACAAAAAATCAGCCAAACGAGGAGCTGGTTTTTTGAAAAAATAAACAAGATTGACACCCCATTGGCCCAACTAACTAAAAAAAGAAGAGAAAAGACCCAAATCAGTAAAATCAGAGATGAAAAAGGAAATATAACAACAGACACCACAGAAATCAAAAGAATCATCAGAAATTACTACAAGGACTTGTATGCCAGCAAACAGGGAAACCTATCAGAAATGGATAGATTCCTGGACACATGCAACCTACCTAAATTGAACCAGGAAGACATAGAAAACCTAAACAGACCCATAAGTGAGTCAGAAATTGAATCAGTAATAAAGGCCCTCCCAACAAAGAAAAGCCCAGGACCAGATGGATTCACTGCTGAATTCTACCAGACATTTAAAGAAGAACTAACCCCAATTCTTCTCAAACTATTCAGAACAATCGAAAAAGAGGGAATTCTCCCAAATTCCTTCTATGAAGCCAGCATCACCTTAATTCCTAAGCCAGAAAAAGATGCAGCATTGAAAGAGAATTACAGACCAATATCCCTCATGAACATAGATGCAAAAATCCTCAACAAAATTATGGCCAATAGACTGCAACAACACATCAGAAAGATCATCCACCCAGACCAAGTGGGATTCATCCCTGGTATGCAGGGATGGTTCAATATTCGCAAAACAATCAACGTGATACACCACATTAACAGGCTGCAGAAGAAAAACCATATGATTATCTCACTAGACGCAGAGAAAGCATTCGATAAAATTCAACACCCTTTCATGATGAAAACCCTAAGCAAACTGGGTATAGAAGGCACATTCCTCAATACAATCAAAGCAATTTATGAAAAACCCACGGCCAATATCCTATTGAATGGGGAAAAGTTGGAAGCATTTCCACTGAGATCTGGTACCAGACAGGGATGCCCACTCTCACCACTGCTATTCAATATAGTGCTGGAAGTCTTAGCCAGGGCTATTAGGCAAGAAAAAGAAATTAAAGGGATACAAGTTGGGAAGGAAGAACTCAAACTATCCCTCTTTGCAGACGACATGATTCTTTATTTAGGGGACCCAAAGAACTCTACTAAGAGACTATTGGAACTCATAGAAGAGTTTGGCAAAGTAGCAGGATATAAAATCAATGCACAAAAATCAACAGCCTTTGTATACACAGACAATGCCACGGCTGAGGAAGAACTGCTAAGATCAATCCCATTCACAATAGCTACAAAAACAATCAAATACCTTGGAATAAATTTAACTAAGGACATTAAAGATCTCTACAATGAAAATTACAAAACCTTAAAGAAAGAAATAGAAGAGGATACCAAAAAATGGAGAAATCTCCCATGCTCATGGATTGGAAGAATCAATATCATCAAAATGTCCATTCTCCCAAAAGCAATTTACAGATTCAACGCAATACCAATCAAGATACCGAGGACATTCTTCTCAGATCTGGAAAAAATGATGGTGAAATTCATATGGAGACACAGGAGACCTCGAATAGCTAAAGCAATCTTGTACAACAAAAACAAAGCCGGAGGCATAACAATACCAGATTTCAGGACATACTACAGGGCAGTTGTTATCAAAACAGCATGGTACTGGTACAGAAACAGATGGATAGACCAATGGAACAGAATAGAAACTCCAGAAATCAATCCAAACACCTACAGCCAACTTATATTTGATCAACGATCCAAAACCAATCCCTGGAGTAAGGTCAGTCTGTTTAATAAATGGTGCTGGGAAAACTGGATTTCCACGTGCAGAACCATGAAGCAAGACCCCTACCTTTCACCTTACACAAAAATTCATTCAACATGGATTAAAAATTTAAACCTACGACCCGACACCATCAAATTACTGGAGAGCATAGGAGAAACCCTGCAAGACATAGGTACTGGCAAAGACTTCTTGGAAAAGACCCCAGAAGCACAGGCACTGAAAACCAAAATTAACTACTGGGATTGCATCAAATTGAAAAGTTTCTGTACTGCAAAAGAAACAGTCAGGAAAGTGAATAGGAAACCGACAGAATGGGAAAATATATTTGCAAACTATGCAACAGATAAAGGGTTGATAACCAGAATCTACAAAGAAATTAAGAAACTCCACAACATCAAAACAAACAACCCACTTAAGAGATGGGCAAAGGACCTCAACAGACATTTTTCCAAAGAGGAAATCCAAATGGCCAACAGACACATGAAAAAATGTTCAAGATCCCTAGCAATTAGGGAAATGCAAATCAAAACCACAATGAGGTTTCACCTCACCCCGGTGAGAATGGCTCACATTCAGAAATCTACCAACAATAGATGCTGGAGAGGATGTGGGGGAAAAGGGACACTAATCCACTGTTGGTGGGAATGCAAACTGGTGAAGCCACTATGGAAGTCAGTCTGGAGATTCCTCAGAAACCTGAATATAACCCTACCATTCAACCCAGCCATCCCACTCCTTGGAATTTACCCAAAGGAAATTAAATTGGCAAACAAAAAAGCCGTCTGCACAGCAATGTTTATTGCGGCTCAATTCACAATAGCTAAGACTTGGAACCAACCCAAATGCCCTTCAACAGTAGACTGGATTAGGAAATTATGGGACATGTACTCTACAGAATACTATACAGCAGTCAAAAACAATGAAATCCGGTCACTTGCAACAAAATGGAGGAATCTAGAAAACATCATGCTGAGTGAATTAAGTCAGTCCCAAAGAGACAAATATCATTTGTTTCCCTTGATTGGGGATGACTAACTGAGCACCAAAGGGGAAACCTGTAGAAGTGAAATGGACACTATGAGAAACAGTGACTCGATCAGCTCTTGTGCTGACTGTTGTTGTACAATGTAATACTTTATCCATGGTAGTATTTTTTTTTTCTCTTTATCCTAGTACTAGTGGTTGAACTCTGTAATTAACACACAATTATACTTAGGTGTTTAAATTTTAACTGAAAAGTGATCTCTGTGAAATATAAGAGTGGGAATAAGAGAGGGAGGAGATGTAAAATTTGGGACATGCTCAATCGGAACGGCCCCAAATGATGGAGTTAGAATTGTGCCAGGGGTTTCCAATACAATCCCATCAAGGTGGCATGTACCAAGGCCATCTCATTAGTCCAAGTGATCAATTTCAGCTCACAATTGATCACACTGATAGGTCTAAGAGTCAAAGGGATCACACAAACAAGACTAGTGTCTGCTAATACTAACTGATAGAATGAAAAAGGGAGAGAATGATCCAACATGGGAAGCAGGATCACAGCAGACTCATAGAATGGCAGATGTCCTAAATAGCACTCTGGCCTCAGAATCAGCCCTTAAGGCATTTGGATCTGGCTGAAGAGCCCATGAGAATATTTTAGGCATGGAAAGCTAAGACACTCTGGAAAAAACAGAAGACCTAAATGAAAGATCTCTGCGAGTGAGATCCCAGTGGAAAGAACGGGGCCATCAAAGAAGGAGGTACCTTTCTCTGAAGGGAGGAGGGAACTTCCACTTTGACTATGGCCCTGTGGGAATAAGATCGAAGTCGGCGAACCCTAAAGGCTTCCATAGCCTCGGCAACTCATGACCAGAGCCTAGGGAGATTACTGACGCCATAAACAAGAGTGTCAAATTGTTAAATCAACATCAGGAGTCACTGTGTACTTATGTCTCATGAGGGATCTGTCCTTAATGTGTTATCCAATGTGAAGTGATGCTATTACTAGTACTGAAACAGTATTTTTACACTTTGTGTTTCTGAGTGGGTGCAAACTGATGAAATCCTTACATAGTATATATTGAATCGATCTTCTTTATATAAAGATAATTGCAAATGATTAAAAAATCTTGGTGTTAAATTGGAAATTGCATAGACAATTAATCAATTTTTTAAAAAAAAATCATGTAGGATCTCTGTCCTTAATGTGCTGTACATTGTGAATTAATACTATAACTAGTACTCCAACAGTATTATCATTTTGTGTCTCTATGCGAGGGCAAACCGTTGAAATCTTTACGTAATATGTACTAAATTGATCTTCTGTTTATAAAGAGAATTGAAAATGAATCTTGATGTGAACAGAAGGGGAGAGGGAGCGGGAAAGGGGAGGGTGGGGGGAGGGAGGGAAGTTGTGTGGGGGGGGAGCCATTGTGGTCCATGAGCTGTTCTTTGGAAATTTATATTCTTTAAATAAAAGCTTTATAAAAAAAAAAAAAAAAAAAGAATTTGTAGAACCATGCAATGATATAGGACTGTTAATAAAAAAAAACCTAAACTGATGTCCACAGAAATCACTGCTTTAACACATTTCCGTTTCTCTTATAAGATACAATCATGTTGGGGCAGTTGGTTAGTCTAAAAGTTAAGGTGATTCTTGGGATACCTGCATCACATATTGAAGTGCCCAAGTTTGAATCCCAGCTCTGCTGTCGGTTCCAGCATTCTGTGAATTCACACCTTGGAAGGCAGCAGGTAATGAATGGCTCACGTGATGAAGTTCCTGGAGCACTGGCTGTTGCAGGGATTTGACAGGTGATTCAGCAGGTAAGAGGTTTCTCTCTCCCCCTCTCTCCTTGTGTGTGTGTGTGCATGTCTGTGTATGTATGTCTCTGCCTCTCGAGTAAAATATACATATAAAAATGTTTTTAAAAGATACGACCTTTTATAGTCTATTTACAAACTTCCACCACCTTTTCTTGAATTACCATTTTTTGAAGCTGCTGATAGAAGAAGAGACCCTGTTAGGAAATGCAGTCTCTCTGAGAAGATGACCCCATTGTGCGGAGGGTAGCTTACAGCACAGGTTTTCACAAGAGTCAGCATTGGTACTGGCTGCATAGCCACAGGAATGTTTAACTTCTCTGAATATAGTTTAGTTTGTCTATAAAAAGGTCTATAAAAACAATCCCATGGTTTTCCTTAGGATTTAATGAGGAAAATTATCTAACCTTGCTATTCTTTAGTAGGTAGTGAGTCAACATCAGCATCCTGCTTGCATTTCAGTTTAGATATTTGTAATAACATGGGCAACAGCAGATGTGTAAAACAAGACTCGAGTTTCTAGTTCTTATTTATGGAGCTTAACTCGTGTTCAGTAATTAACACTAACACACACAAATGATACAGAACATAACACACAGCTGCATATCTTGATTGTAAATGCTCTCTCGGAAGTCCTTGGACCTGGTCTGTCTCTATGAATGTCGAGTTCTTTGATTTCCTTCTCTCCCTTTGTACCATTTGAGGGTGGGGGCTCTCACCATGTTCTCCTTCCTGTGAGCCTCTCTGGTTGGCTCCACGGGCTGCTGGGATGAGCACTGATAAGTCCTCCATTTGCCAGGAAAATTTCTCCTCTTAGAGAATCTCTAGAAGCACACTAGAGCTCCCCTGGTCCACGTCCAAGAGGATAAATATCTGCTTCTAACCACTATCCATTCTCTATTAGACATACAGGCTATAACCCATGCGTTTTCATTACATCAAGATCATAACCCAACGTGTCACAGGTAAGAGAGCGATTCACTTCTTGGCAATTGTACCACATGTACCATCCAGGTTCTCAAACCTTCAAAGATATTCACTAACAGCTATAATCTCCCAGTGAGTGATGATGTGAAAAATCAACTCTATGGCCGAAGTCAAACCATTCCTTTGGCATCTCATAACACTCGAGGCAGATTTGGAGTCTAAAGATCCAGAAATGGATGTAGACTAGTTCAGACACTGCTATGCTTCAGAACCTCACATGCTGGACTATGAAATGGGGATGATCAAGACCCTCCTGGGGTAATTGCTCAATGATCAGATAAAGCAAATACATGAAGTATTGAGATAGTCTGTGCTTAGTTGGTAGTAGGGAGACTCTAAATCATTTCTAGGAATTCTCAAAAAAAGAATATAAAAAATTATTTAGTAAATATAAATTTCCCAAAGTACAGTTTATGAATTACAATGGCTTTTCCCCCATAATTTCCCTCCCACTTGCACCCCTCCCATCTCCCACTCCCTCTCCCATTCCATTCACATCAAGATTCATTTCCAATCATCTTTATATACAGAAGATCAATTTAGTACATATTAAGTAAAGATTTCATCAGTTTGCACCCACACAGAAACACAAACTGTAAAATACTGTTTCAGTACTAGTTATAGCATTACTTCACATTGGACAACACATTAAGGACAGATCCCACATGAGAAGTAAGTACACAGTGACTCCTGTTGTTGACTTAACAATTTGACACTCCTGTTTATGGCGTCAGTAATCTCCCTAGGCTCTAGTCATGAGTTGCCAAGGCTATGGAAGCCTTTTGAGTTCTCCGACTTCGATCTTATTCCGACAGGGTCATAGTCAAAGTGGAAGTTCTCTCCTCCCTTCAGAGAAAGGTACCTCCTTCTTTGGTGGCCCCGTTCTTCCCACTGGGATCTCACTCACAGAGATCTTTCATTTAGGTCTTTTTTTTTTTTTTTCCAGAGTGTCTTGGCTTTCCATGCCTAAATACTCTCCTGGGCTCTTCAGCCATATCCGAATGCCTTAAGGGCTGGGAATTCTCAGTTTCTACACCTTCACTTCTGTGACTAGTCCCATAACCTCTGACTGCTGTCGACGGTAGTGGTGTGAGGAGGCGATTTCTTTTTTGTCAGGAGCACCGAGACCAATGCCCCATCGATCAAAGTAATATGTGCTGATTCATAAGCTAATAGTAGATCACAAATTCCAATAAGAATTTTGTTTTCTTATATGTTGTATGTTATTCAATAGGGAATATCTATTTATATTCAATAATGTTATTGTTTCAGACTCTAAAGGGAAATCTCTAGGTTTTCTAGCTAAACAAGTTTGTCATCAGTAATGAAATAGAAAACCTGGCTGTCAAATTTTTATGCTTTTTGTTTTAAAATGGATTTAAACAACCTAAAAGCCCATCTATTGGCATCCTTCTGTCTGACATGCTAAAAAAGCATTCTCAGAACAGTTTGAAAAATGGAAATGTCCAGGTAGTACCCATGGATGAAATGATATGCAAGTGGCTCCCACTGTAGCCTGTCCATTACCCCAGTTGAAATATCACACTTACATACATGGGCAGAGGGAAGGAGACTCAGGAATGGGAATACTGAAAAGATGGTGTTGGACCATGGAGACAGAACCTTAAATAAGTGACCACTACAAGGAGTGCCTTTTTACCAACCAGAATTCTCTCACAACTTTGGAAATTATTTTGAAATGAAAGGCCTTTCAAAAAAAATAAGATATGACACCCAGTCCAGTTGCCAATACTTTGAGATGTCCATGTTAGTCAAAAGTGGGTACAACAATGTCATATGCATGTATTTGCCTTGATAATAAGTGGGATATTTGATATTATTTATACTCAGGGGCAGATAACAAATACTCCAACTATCATGATGGTGACTATTTTTTTTGAATTTTTATGTATTTGTTTGAAAGACAGAGAGACGGAGACATACACAGAGAGATATCTTCCATCCACTGGTTCATTTTCCCAAATGCCCTGATTAGCTGGGGATGAGCCACTCTGAAGCCAGGAGACCAGAACTCAAACCAGGTCTCACTCATGGTGGCAGGGATTTAGGTACTTGAGCCATCACCTGTTGCCACTCAGGGAACACATTAGCAGGAATCTGTAATTGTAAGAAACACTAGGACTTGAACCTAGCCACTCTGAGATTCCTTGCCCCAAGGCCAATTTTTTTAAAATTCTAAATCAAGTGCTGATTTTTTTTTTAAATAGACCTTTATCCAGACTAACAACAACAACAACGAAACTGAAAAAAAAAAAAAACTCAAAGTGAGAGATGAAAAGGAGACTTTACAACTGATACCACAAGATACCAAAGGCTCCTAACAAACTAACATGAACAATCACTCACTAACAAACTGGAAAACAAAGATAATTGTTCAGGATAAGCTCCTGAGCATATTCAACCTACCAAGATTAAATAAAGAAGATAAAGAAAATCTAAACAGGCTAGTAATAAGTAACCAGATAGAAGCAGTAATTGTCTCCCATCAAAGAAATGTCCAGGACATAAAGCCATAGCTTTACTACTGAATTCTACAAAACATTTAAAGAGAAACTAACTCCAATACTTCTCAAATTACTTCAAAATATTTAAAGGTATGTGGCTCTTCCAGACTCTTTATGAAGCCAGCATTGGAATAACACACACAAAAAAATCAAAGATACAAGAAGAAAACTACAGACCAATATCCTTGATGAATATAGATGCAAAAATTCCCAAATATTAGCAAACCAAATTGAACACTACATCAAAAAGATCATACCTCACAATCAAATGAGGTTGGAGATGGAAGGATAGTATAATATTTGCAAATCAATAGGTCAAATAAAGCATATCAACAGAATGATAAACAAAAACTATAGTCATCTTAACAGATACAGAAAATGCATTTCATAAGGTTCAACATGCCCTCACCATAAAAACTCCCAGCAAGTTAGGTATAGAAGGAAATACCCAGGATAATAAAAGATATATAAGACAACAGTCAATATCACTAGGCTAATCCTCAGCTCTGGAACAAGACAAGGACATCCACTCTACCACGCTCATTCACTGTAATACTGGAAAATACTGGAAGTATCAGCAATAGCAATACTTGAGAAATGAATAAAGAACATACAAATTGGAAAAACAGGAAGTCAAAATATCCATGTTTGCAGAGGACATGATTTTGCACATGGGAACAAATGAACATTTCACCAAAGAGCTGTTCAAAAAAGTTACAGGATACAAAAACCAACATACAAAAAACAGTAGCATTTTTATACACCAATAATGATGTTGCTGAAAGAGAAACCAAGAAAACAACCATTCACAATAGCTATAAAAATTTAATATTTACGAATAAATTTAACCAAAGAAGTGGAAGATCTCTACTGTGAAATTTATGACACTGAAAACACTCATCAAGAAACACAAAAATGGAAAGATATTACTTGTTCATGGGTTGGAAGAATATCATTGAAATGATCATACTACTGAAAGCCCTATAGTTCAATACAATTCCTACTCAAAATATCAATGACATTCTTTAATGAATTAGAAGTAAAATCTTAAAATTCACATGGAACCACAAAAATTTCAGAATAGCCAAAGTAATCCTGAGGCGGGGGAAAAAAAAAAAAACGGAGACATCACAATCCTTGATCTCAAAGTATAAAGTATAATAATGAAAACCACTGCCACTGTGCCAGCATCCCATGTGGGCACCAGTTTAAGTTCCGGTTGCTCCACTTCCGGTCCAACTCTGCTACGGCCAGGGAAAGCAGTAGAAAATGGCCCAGGTCCTTGGGCCCCTACATCTGCATGGGAGACCTGGAAGAAGCTCATGGGTCCTGGCTTCAGATTGGCCCAGCTCTGGCCATTGCTAAGCCAACTGAAGAGTGAAACAGTGGATGGAAGTCCTCTCTCTCTCCCTCTCTGCCTCTCCTTCTCTCTGTGTAACTCTGACTTTCAAATAAATATTTTAAAAAAGAAAAAGAAAGCCGGCACCACAGCTCACTAGGCTAATCCTCCACCTGCAGCGCCGGCACCCCGAGTTCTAGTCCCAGTTGGGGCACCGGATTCTGTCCCAGTTGCTCCTCTTCCAGTCCAGCTCTATTCTGTGGCCTGGGAAGGCAATGGAGGATGGCCCAAGTGCTTGGGCCCTGCATCTGCATGGGAGACCAGGAGGAAGCACCTGGCTCCTGGCTTCAGATCGGCGCAGCACGCTGGCCATAGCGGCCATTTGGGGGTGAACCAATGGAAGAAAGACCTTTCTCTCTGTCTCTCTCACTTAATCTGCCTGTAAAAAAAAAAAAAAAAACACCATGGTACTAGCATAAAAACCAATATGTACATCAGTGGAACAGAATAGAGAACATAGAAATTAATGTACACCCATATATGTAGTCAAACTAATTTATTTGAGAGAGAGAGAAAAAGAATATCTTCCATCCACTGGTTCACTCTCCAGCCAGGAACTTGGAATTCCATCCAAGTCTCCTACACAAGTGACAGCGGCCCAAGCACCTGGGCCATCTTTTGCTATTAACCCAGATGCATTAACAGGGAGCTGGATGGGAAGTGGAGCAGCCACGACTGGGACTGGCTCTCATATGGGTTGTTGGCCTCACAGGCGGCAGCTTAAGCCACTGTGGTTCAACACTGGCCTCAGTCAACCAATTTTTGACAAAAGTGCAAGAACAAACATTAGAGAAAAGTCAGTCTTTTCAACAACTGCTGCTGGCAAGACTGGATGTTTACACACGGAAAAATTAAATTAGACCCTTGCCTCTCACCTTATACAAAAATAACTCAAAATGGATCAAAGACCTAAATGTAAGATCTGCAACTATGAAACTGCCAGAATAAAACATAAGGAATGCCAGCAACGCAGCTCAATAGGCTAACCTTTTGCCTGCGGCACTGGCACACCAGGTTCTAGTCTCGGTCAGGGCACCAGATTCTGTCCCAGTTGCCCGTCTTCCAGTCCAGCTCTCTGCTGTGGCCCGGGAGTGGAGTGGAGGATGGCCCAAGTCCTTGGGCTCTGCACCTGCATGGGAGACCAGGATAAGCATCTGGCTCCTGGCTAAGGAGCAGTGCAGTGCACCGGCTGCAGCGCGCCAGCCGTAGCGGCCATTGGAGGGTGAACCAACGGTAAAGGAAGACCTTTCTCTCTGTCTCTCAGTATCTACTCTGCCTGTCAAAAAAAAAAAAAACTTAAGGGAAACCCTTCCAGACATTGGTGTAGACACCGATTTTTTTGTAGAAGACCCCTAAAATCACAGACAACAGAAGCAAACCTAGAAAATTGGGATTACATCAAATTCAGGAGCCATCTCTGGGCAAAGAAATAATCTACAGAGTGAAGAGATATCCAATAGAATGAAATAAAATATTTGCCAATACTATCCAACAGAAGATTAATAACCAGAATACATCAGAAATTCAAAAAATTCAGAAATAAACAAAACCCAATCCAGTTAAGAAATGGGCAAAGGAACTGGACGGTTCTCAAAAGAAAGTACAGGGGTGGGCACAGTGGTATAGTGGGTAAAGGTGCAGCCTGCAGTGCTGGCATCCCATCTGGGTGCTGGTTCAAGTCCTGGCTGTTCCTCTTCCAATCCAGCTCTCTATTGTTGGTTAAGAATTCAGTGGAGCCTATGCACCTGCATAGGAAACCTGGAAGAAGCTCCTGGCTCCTGGCTCTGGATTGGCCCAGCTCTGGCTGTTGTAGCCATTTGGGGAGTGAACCAGCAGATGGAAGCTCGCTCTCTCTCTTTCTATCTCTCTCTCTGTGTGTGTGTGTGTGTATGTGTGTGCGTGTGTCTGCAATTCTGCCTTTCAAATAAATTTTTTTAAAAAGAAATATAGATTCTGGTTATCAACCCTTTATCTGTTGCATAGATTGCAAATATTTTTCCCATTCTGTCGGTTGCCTCTTCACTTTCCTGATTGTTTCTTTTGAAGCACAGAAACTTCTCAGTTTGATGCAATCCCAAATGTTAATTTTGGCTTTGACTGCCTGTGCTTCTGGGGTCTTTTCCAAGAAGTCTTTGCCAGTACCTATATCATGCAGGGTTTCTCCAATGCTCTCTAATAATTTGATGGTGTTGGGTCATAGATTTAAGTCTTTAATCCATGTTGAGTGAATTTTTGTGTAAGGTGAAAGGTAGGGGTCTTGCTTCATGATCCTGCACATGGAAATCCAATTTTCCTAGCACCATTTATTGAATAGACTGTCCTTATTCCAGGGATTGGTTTTGGATCCTTGATCAAATATAAGTTGGCTGCAGATGTTTGGATTGATTTCTGGTGTTTTTATTCTGTTCCATTGGTCTACCCGTTTCTGTACCAGTACCATGCTGTTTTGATAACAACTGCCCTGTAGTATGTCCTGAAACCTGGTATTGTGATACCTCCAGCTTTGTTTTTGTTGTACAAGATTGCTTTAGCTATTCGAGGTCTCTTGTGTCTCCATATGAATTTCATCATCATTTTTTCCAGATCTGAGAAGAATATCTTCAGTATTTTGATTGGTATTGCATTGAATCCATAAATTGCTTTTGGGAGAATGGACATTTTTATGATATTGATTCTTCCAATCCATGAGCATGGAAGATTTTTCCATTTTTGGTATCCTCTTCTATTTCTTTAAGGTTTTATAATTTTCATCATAGAGATCTTTAACGTCCTTGCTTAAATTTATTTCAACCAGAATCTACAAAGAAATCAAGAAACTCCACAACATCAAAACAACCCACTTAAGAGATGGGCCAAGGACCTCAATAGACATTTTTCAAAAGAGGAAATCCAAATGGCCAACAGACACATGAAAAAATGTTCAAGATCACTAGCAATCAGGGAAATGCAAATCAAAACAGTAATGAGGTTTCACCTCACCCCAGTCAGACTGGCTCACATTCAGAAATCTACCAACAATAGATGCTGGAGAGGATGTGGGGAAAAAGGACACTAACCTACTGTTGGTGGGAATGCAAACTGGTTAAGCCACTATGGAAGTCAGTCTGGAGATTCCTCAGAAACCTGAATATAGCCCTACCATACAACCCAGCCATCCCACTCCTTGGAATTTACCCAAACGAAATTAAATTGGCAAACAAAAAAAGCTGTCTGCACATTAATGTTTATTGCAGCTCAATTCACAATAGCTAAGAACTGGAAGCAACCCAAATGCCCATCAACAGTAGACTGGATAAAGACATTATGGGACATGTACTCCATAGAATACTATACAGCAGTCAAAAAACAATGAAATCCGGTCATTTGCAACAAGATGGAGGAATCTGGAAAACATCATGCTGAGTGAATTAAGCCAGTCCCAAAGGGACAAATATTATATTTTCTCCCTGATTGCGACAACTAACTGAGCACCGAAGGGGAAACCTGTTGAAGTGAAATGGACACTATGAGAAACAGTGACTCGATCAGCTCATGTGCTGACTGTTGTTGTACAATGTAATACTTTATCCATTTTAGTATTTTTTTGTTCTAGTACTATTGAAGTCTGTAATTAACACACAATTATTCTTAGGTGTTTAAATTTTAACTGAAAAATGATCCCTGTTTAATATAAGAGTGGGAATAAGAGAGGGAGGAGATGTACAATTTGGGACATGCTCATTCAGTCATGCCCCAAATGATGGAGTTAGAAATGTGCCATGGAATTCCAATACAATCCCATCAAGGTGGCATGTACCAAGGCCATCTCACTAGTCCAAGTGATCAATTTCAGTTCACAATTGATCACACTGATAGGTCTAAGAGTCAAAGGGATCAAACAAACGAGACTAGTATCTGCTAATACTAACTGATAGAATCAAAAAGGGAGAGAATGATCCATCATGGGAGTGGGATACACAGCAGACTCCTAGAATGGCAGATGTCCTAAATAGCACTCTGGCCTCAGAATTAGCTCTTAAGGCATTCAGATATGGCTGAAGAGCCCAGGAGAGTATGTAGGCATGGAAAGCCAAGACACTCTGGAAAAAAAAAAAAAAAGACCTAAATGAAAGATCTCTGCAAGTGAGCAAGATCCCAGTGGAAAGAACGGGGCCACCAAAGAAGGAGGTACCTTTCTCTGAAGGGAGAAGAGAACTTCCACTTTGACTATGACCCTGTCAGAATAAGATCGAAGTCGGAGAACTCAAAAGGCTTCCATAGCCTTGGCAACTCATGACTAGAGCCTAGGGAGATTACTGACGCCATAAACAGGAGTGTCAAACTGTTAAGTCAACTACAGGAGTCACTGTGTACTTACTTCTCATGTGGGATCTGTCCTTAGTGTGTTGTCCAATGTGAAGTAATGCTGTAACTAGTACTGAAACAGTATTTTACAGTTTGTGTTTGTGTGTGGGTACAAACTGATGAAATCTTTACTTAATATGTACTAAATTGATCTTCTGTATATAAAGATGATTGGAAATGAATCTTGATGTGAATGGAATGGGAGAGGGAGTGGGAGATGGGAGGGGTGCAAGTGGGAGGGAAATTATGGGGGGAAAGCCAATGTAATCCATAAACTGTACTTTGGGAAATTATATTTACTAAATTAAAAAAAGAAAGAAAAAGAAAAATAGTTACCTAAGTGGTGACAGGTAAAAAAAACAAAAAAATATATAAATTACCAAATATATTTTTAAAGATTTATTTTACTTGAAAGAGTTATACAGAGAGAGGAGAGGCAGAGAGAGAGAGAGAGAGAAAGAGAGAGAGGTCTTCCATCTGATAGTTCACTCCCCAATTTGCTGCAATGGACGGAACTGTGTCGATCCAAAGCCAGGAGCCAGGAGCTTCTTCCAGCTCTCCCACGTGGGCGCAGAGCCCAAGGACTTGGGCCATCTTCTATTGCTTTCCTAGGCCACAGCAGAGAGCTGGATGGGAAGTGAAGCAGCCAGGACTAGAACTACTGCCCATAAGGGATGCTGGCGCTTCAGACCAGAGTGTTAACCTGCTGTGCCACAGCGCCAGCCCCATCCAACAAATATATTTTAAAACGCTCAATATCTGCGGGCGCCGTGGCTCAACAGGCTAATCCTCCACCTTGCGGCGCCGGCACACCGGGTTCTAGTCCCGGTCGGGGCGCTGGATTCTGTCCCGGTTGCCCCTCTTCCAGGCCAGCCCTCTGCTGTGGCCCAGGAGTGCAGTGGAGGATGGCCCAGGTGCTTGGGCCCTGCACCCCATGGGAGACCAGGATAAGCACCTAGCACCTGGCTCCTGCCATCGGATGAGCGCGGTGCGCAGGCCGCAGCGCGCTGTCCGTGGCAGCCATTGGAGGGTGAAGCAACGGCAAAGGAAGACCTTTCTCTCTGTCTCTCTCTCTCACTGTCCACTCTGCCTGTCAAAAATAAAAAAAAAAAAAATGCTCAATATCACTAGCACTCAGAAACACAAATCAAAACCACAATCCACTATCACTTCAACTCTGTTAGAATAGCTATTTTCAAAAAGCCGAAAGTAACATTCTGGAGAGGATGTAGAGAAAGGAGAACTCACATACACTGTTGTGCAAATGTAAATTAATGCAGCCTCTGTGGGAAACAGTGTGGGGATTCTTTGAAACTAGAAATAGAACTACCGTATCATCGAGTAATCCCACTCTGGGTGTATATCCAAAAATACGTAGGATAGATACCTGCTCCATCATGCGTATTGTAGCACTGTTCACAATGAACACAACATGAAAGCAACCCACATGCCATCATCAGACATCTCTGGATAGAATGCCAGACTTGACGACGAGTCCCTAGAGGCCAATAACTGAAGGCAGGAGTATTAAACTGACTTAGAGACACTTATCTAGAAATATCTAGATGTCTCCAAATCCTACACTTTCCAGGAAACTCTAGTCCCTTCTACCAATACCTCTTTTTACAAGTTGGCTTTCATAAAATGGGAATCCCTCCTTATTGGAAGTTCATTCTCACTGTCCCCCTACTGGTAAGTCATTTGTGTGCCATCAGTCACACAGTGAGTACTGTTAATGCAAAATAAGAATGACCTTAGATTGGGGGGCACTTTATTCAAAACACATAGAATATGTTCAAGCCATCAGTGTATCATAAAGATCGATAGTTTACAAGATGCAATAATAGGGCTATTTAAAAGTGTGGTGCTGTGCTACATTAGCTCCACCAAGCAATTGCTTTGTATTTTTCTGCCAAGTGTAGGATCAAATACCTCAACCTTTGAGAAAGAAGTGGAAGCATCCAACCGAGCCAACTTCCTAGACTTTAAGAAGGCCGCCTGCCCAGCCATGAAGGCCCTGCCCACCTCACCCCCACACTCTGCTGAAACACAGACTAGAAAAGAACATTTGTCATTTGTCCCATGGCCAAACATTCCTGACACTTGGTCTTAGCAATGCTTTTAAGCAGCAGAGCCTAGACTGTGTACTTCTGCCTTCTGGATCTCTTCTTTGCCATTGCAGAGTTCTGAAGAAATTCCTAATGTGTCCCCTGTCCTCCCAACATGGGAGGAAACCACTTTTGGGGGATTCAGCAATAAGACAAAGTAGCATCAGGGAGATTATGGTTGTATTCAAAGGAAAAAAGTAAAATTCATACACAATGATTTGGAAATTTCATGAAAACTAGAGATAGGCCATATATAATTTTCTTTAAAAAATTAAAAGATTGCCTGGAATATTTCCTTAACTGTACCTCATATCATGTAAATATCATGTCATCATTTTTAAGCATCTTCCAAGTGCCGAACCACAGCCATAAATCTGGCATGACAGATACAACAACAAGAACTTCTGTTTTGTCTCTTGGTGTACCCTCCTGCCTGGATCAACACATGACACGTGGGAGACACTCAAAGAAAACTCTCTGATGGAAGTCTCACCCATCCCCTGACCTCCCCTCCTGGGGAGGAAGGAGAGGAAGAAGATGGAGGATAAGGGAGAGGAAGTGGAGGAGGAGGGAGAGGAGGGAACAAAAGAGAATGAAGTGGAGGTAGTGATGGTGGCAGTGGAGGAAGAAAAGATGGATGGGATTATGCTCTATGCTTTCATTATCCCAAAACATTTTTAATTTTTTGATAAGAGAACAGACTCATGTACTTCGATGGCAGGCTAAACGTGCCATTTTCTATCCCATATTTTTACCACTACATGAGTACAGTTAACACCATAGGAAAGATGAGAAAAACCACCATTCACGTTCACAGGCTTTTGGTGTAATTATTTCCTGTTTATGGAAGCACATTCACAAAAGTCAGTTTCTTATGGGCGCAAAGAGAATCTCGCTGCTGAGGATAAAACCCTAATCAAAGTACAGCCAGGTCTTCTGTCCCATGTGCCTCCTCCCAGCATTCTCACCTCATTCACTGGAACCACTTTGTCCCTTCTATGTCGCACCCAGGACCATCATCATCATAGATGCAGCCTGTCCCCATGGCGTCCAACTAATTCTCTATTAGCACCGTTGAGCAGTGGATTCAAGAAAATCCCAAGAGGTTTCCATTAAAGGCCACAATCTAAGCTTGGAGCCATGTTCCCCAGGGCCAAATTCCCTCTAGTAGGGTGAGCTCATCAACATTTCCTTTTACTGTGAGAGTCTTCTCATGGTCTCCACATCTCTGTGGACTTCAGTGCCATGGGCAGATTGTATAACACAGCAATCAGTGCCATTCCAAGGAGACTTGACCTTGACCTTTGATATGATTATCATTGAGAGCTATCCCAAGAATAAAGGCCCGTTACTTTAAGGGAAAAAAAAAAAAAAGAGTCCAAAAGACCAAAACTTTAAAGAGCAATTGACCCAGAGATAGTCACACAATACTTGCATTGCCAAGGGCAATTTGTTGCACCTAAAAATAGTTGTGTTTTTTAAGGAGAATTATTTTGGATGACTCTTTAAAAATATGCTCAAAAGACTAAAAGTTACAGATTCCTATTTCTAAGAGAGAAACTGCTAAAGTAAACTCACTAAATAAAAGGCCTGACCCCTTGGTCTATGCCCAGAACACATTCCTTGGGGAAACACATTCATAAATTTGCTGAGAACTGTGCAGCTGTGGTTGGTCGCATTGTTCCTTGGCGAAGTAACTGTGGTTTTGTTCGGATCCTTTAAAAAATACATTTTTAACATATCTTCCATTTTTAAAATATATTTTCTTACTCTCGCCATTCAAATACTTTGAAAATGCTTTTCTAAAGAGCTATATCAACAGTGTTGAAGAAATGGGTATTTGGGGGACAGGAATGAGCCCTAATGGGATAGGGTTTTGGCTCCAAGATTCTTTGAATCCATGATTCAATAAAAAGATTTAATCTTTCCTCTGCCAGACCTGCCCCTGGGAAGAAACCCCGATAATAGATGTCCAATAGCCCCAGATCCTGAAGATCCCAGAATTTAGGGAATTGGTTTTATCAACCTCAGCAGCTACATCTCCACTGGAGGACAAGTCTTAACTTGAAAGATTAACAATGCTTCCTTTTTTTGCACTGTCCTATTCATGTGAAGAAATGATCAGTTTGCCTACATCCCAATTTTCAAAAATTTTGAAAGACGGTGTAAATATTTTACCCCGAAATTAAACAGACACGTTTCATCTCCCCTTTGGAGTCCTCAATCCACTTCCCCTGATGACATAGTGATTAGGGGATTGGTTGTCTTTTAGTTTCTGGGGCCGGCACAGTACGGCCAGCACACTGCGCTGATCCGAAGCCAGGAGCCAGGTGCTTCTCCTGGTCTCCCATGGGGTGCAGGGCCCAGGCACTTGGGCCATCCTCCACTGCCTTCCTGGATCACAGCAGAGAGCTGGCCTGGAAGAGGGGTAACCAGGACAGAATCCGGTGCCCCGACCAGGACTAGAACCCGGTGTGCTGGTGCCGCAGGCGGAGGATTAGCCTATTGAGCCACGGTGCCGGCCCGGGATTGGTTGTCTTTAAACATTTTATGATTACTTGTGAGTTGCCACTCACCTCAGAGCTGTCTCTCACAGAGCTGGAGCCAGTAGAATCCAGCATCTTTAAACCCATGCACAAAGAACAGATTTGCTGCAGCAAAACACTTTTCAGCAGCATCAATCAGATCTCTCCAGCGAGCCCCGAGAGCCGAGGTCAGCATCCCGGGAGACCTTCCACACAGGATACGCATCTTGTTACCAAATTCCTCGTTGCCCATTCGCCGTCTCCCTAATGACCAGTTAAATGGGCTCCCTCGAGGATGTTTGAGTCAGCGCCAGCTTGAAAACTGCTGAGGAAACATCCTCTTTTACTGGAAATGATTTCCATCAAACTGCCACGAGCCATATTTAGACCCACGGCTTAGCAACACCCAACAGTAGGGGCTAAGTTTGCAGGACAGAAGGCCCTGGGCTGTGAGAAAATAACTTGCTTTTGTCTAGCCCAAGTGACCACAGGGGATGAAGGCAGGCAGTCTGTGGGGTCTGTAGCCGCAGCGACAGAAGGGTTCTGTTCTGTCTGGAGACAGAGGTTTCCCTTCCTCAGAGGAAGATCACTCTCACTGTGCTGCTCGTCTGAGCTCTAACAGGAAGACAGTGCCCTCGGCCAGCTCAGGCCAGTCTAACACAAGAATAACAGGCAGCGACTCTGGGACAAAGTGGGAGTGAGGAGGTCCAACTTCCAGTGTTCTAGAGCATGGTGGAGTAGCTGCTGTTGTTTAGAAATCAATAAGTGATGGAGGTGATAGATATGGTAATTATCCTGATTGATCATTACCCAATGTATACATGGGTCAGCACACTGCATGGCCCCTTATATGTATGTACAAGAGGAAAAACGTGAGCGAAACACTCCCAGACATTGACACGGTGGTGATTTTTTTGGATAAGACCTCCCCAAAGCACAGGCAATAAATGCAAAAACAGACAACTGGGATTATATTAAACTGAGAAGCTTCTGCAAACCAAACAATCAACAAAGTGAAGAGACAACTGGCAGGTTGGGAGAAACTATTTGCAACGTAGGCATCTGATAAAGTCCTAATGTCCAGAGTATTCCAGGAGCTCAAGAAGTTCAGCAAACAATCCAGTTAGGAGATGTACAATGATCTACATATACATTTCTCAAAAGAAGAAATACAATGGCCAACAGACACATAAAAGTATGCTCAGGATCACCAGCCATCAGGAAAATGCAAATAAAAACCACAATGAGTAACCATCTCACTCTGGTTGGAATGTCCATCATCAAAAAACCAAAAAAATAAAAATAAAAATAAATAAATACTGTAGAAGATGTTAAGGGGAGCTTAATATCCTGTTGGTGGGAATCGCAGTATTGAGATTCTTTAAAAAAAAATAGATCTGTCATAGGACACAGCTAATCCACTTCTGGGAACATATTCAAAAGAAGTCAGCATGTGGAAGGGATATCAACGCTCCCATGTTTACTGCAGCTCTATTCACAACAACAAAGATACTGAATCAACCTCGATGCCCATCTGTGGATGACAAAGAAATGTCTATACACACAATGGAATATTACTCAGCTCTAAGAAGGAATGGAAATTATGAGGTTTTGCTCATTTCAGAAATATGTTTCTAGAGCCCACCAGGGATCAAGTTAGCTTTGCCCGCTCTTGTATTTTAAGTTTTATTTATGTATTTACTTGATAGGCAGAAAGAGAGAGAGAATGAATGGTTATCCTCTAGTTCACGCCCCAAACCCCTTCCATAACTGGGACTGGGTCAGTCCAAAGCCAGAAGCCAGGAACTCTTTCCAGGTCTCCTACATGTGTAGTGGGAACTCAAGTACCTGGGTCATCATCTGCTGTCTCCCAGGAGCATCAGCAGGAGGCAGAATCAGAAGCCAAAATGGGACCAATCCCAGGTATACTGAATAGAGTATGTGAGTGAACCAAACAGCAGCTGTGCCACCATACCCACCCCTTGCCCTTGTATTATGGACATTTCCTATTCACTGTCAGGTGTTCCAAAAAGCTGAGTAACTGAATGTTTTCACTTTGGGCTTCCTTTCCCTAAATCTTTACTTTTTTCAGTATTTAATAACAACCTGTTAATAGAATTGTTTATGGTATCTTTCTCTTTTATCTATCTAATCTGAGAAAAATTGGCTTGTCTAATGAAGCAGCTATCTTTATATCTTATATTAATGTGAACCAATAAAATACAATGAAGTTTTACGTTAATATATCCTTTTTTAAAAAATCACTTCAATCTTCCCCTCCTCTAGCTCTTCATTGCAAGAGAAAAATTATGATCTGCCTAGGACTAGCTGATGGGGGATGTGCCCATTGTTAGGCCTGGAGGAGTCGCGCTGCCAACAGAACCAGGAATATTTGGATACAGGGACAGATTAACCAATTCCAACCCATCCCTACCCTACACCAGAAAATACAAATGTAAGCTTTTCACTGCCGAGGATGGTGACTGAACAGCCTCCTCCTGTACCCAACTTTCACTCTAACCTCAACTCCCATCCGCAACCCCACGCCCAATCCCAACCTCAAGTTCAAGGCATCTCATTTAAAGTCCTGTCTGGACTAGTGAAGGAGACTGAATGTTGTTGGGGGTTGAATTGCACCCCTCATCCCCATTACGATGTTGAAGTCCTAACCTTCAGGACCTCGGAACATGATCTTATCTAGAAACAGGGTCATTGCTGATGTGATTAGGTTAAGATAAGCTCCTTGGGGTGAGCCTCTAATCCAACATGACTGGTGTCCTAATCAAAAGGGGAAATTGAGATGCAGAGACGCCCACACAGGAAGAATGCCAGGTGCCCATGCAGAGACTGGGATGGTGCTTCAATGAGCCAAGGAACCAAAGATGACTAGCAACCAGAGAAGCCAGGGGAGGTGGCCAGAGTGGAGCCTTCATGCTCGGCCTCAGCAGAAACCAGCCCCGCCATTACCTTGGTCTTGAACTTGCTACCTCTAGAACTGTGAGATAAGACGCTTCTGGTGGTGAAGCCTCAATCTGTGGCTTGGTTACAGGAACCCAAGAGACTAACACAGGTGCCCTCTTATCCCACTGAGTGAAAGCAGGAGAGGGCATGCCAGGGATTTCTGGGGCTTCAAGGAGTCTACCTGGCACTTTCCAGACACAGAGGAGACTGCTGGCCTCTGCACACAGCCCATCTTCCAACAGTCATGGGCCTTGAGCAAGATGGGAAGAGCTCCTTGCTTGTGTCTAGATAGCTGCATGTTCTAATCATACCAGAAAATATATTAATCTTTGCTTTTGTATGACCTAAAGGCAGCAAAACATAATTGGTATTATTAGATATGTCTGAGTGTTCTGTTAGGGAAAAAGCATTTTTGGCAAAGTATGAAGATATACGTAGTTAACACAAGATTATATGTTCATTCTATAACATGTATTTCTTCCCACCTACCTTCATTTAACATACATTCATAATCAAAACTATCACATAAAACTTCATTGCATTGACAACAATGCCAACTGATATTTTTTGTTAATTTCAATTTTAAAGACAAACTGCTCTATCCAGGCCATGGTGAATGGATTTATCAATAATTTTAAAGTAATACTTAAATTTGAAAACACATGAATTTTAAAACATCATGCTCAAGTCAAATATATTACAAAATAGGTCACCTTTGTCTCCTAGATGGCTATCACATATGTTATTTTCACCATTGCTCAAAGCAATATTTAAGTAACATGTAAATATATAAGAATTGCAAAAAAATCAGTGGCATGTTTCATCCATGTTAAAATAAACCTACCTACATACAAGTTCAAGGTTAATAGCAATTGTGTAATATTACAAAATA
This sequence comes from Sylvilagus floridanus, assembly GCA_949820135.1. NCBI lineage: Eukaryota > Metazoa > Chordata > Mammalia > Lagomorpha > Leporidae > Sylvilagus > Sylvilagus floridanus. The sequence goes on along the minus strand of OX463244.1, from coordinate 9,455,855 downwards.
TTTCTCAAGCATACAGGCAACTATTGAGAGTATCAACCTAAACTGATTACCCATCGATACTATTCAAACACCAAGAGAAGACACAGAGGTTTGGAACTATTGGAGACTGATAACTCATTATGCAAAAGTAACACATTATCACTGAGAAATTCTGGAGAAGTATAGACAAGTTCATTAATTTATTTTCTCAAAGGAAACCTGTTGAAGTGAAATGGACACTATGCGAAACAGTGACTTGATCAGCTCATGTGCTGACTGTTGATTAACAACTTAATACTTTATCCCTTTTAGTATTTTTTTGTTCTACTTAATATTATTGGTTGAACTCTTTAATTAACACACAATTATTCTTAGGTGTTTAAATTTAACTGAAAAGTGATCTCTGTGAAATATAAGAGTGGGAATAAGAGAGGGAGGAGATGTACAATTTGGGACATGCTCAATCGGGCTTGCCCCAAATGGTGGAGTTAGATCGTGCCAGGGGATTATAATTCAATCCCATCAAGGTGGCATGTACCAATGCCATCTCACTGGTCAAAGTGATCAGTTTCAGTTCACAATTGATCACACTGATAGGTCTAAGAGTCAAAAGGATTACACAAACAAGACTAGTGTCTGCTAATACTAGCTGATAGAATTAAAAAGGAGAGAATGATCCAACATGGGAAGCAGGAGACAAAGCAGACTCATAGAATGGCAGATGTCTTAAATAGCACTCTGGCCTCAGAATCAGCCCTTAAGGCATTCGGATCTGACTGAAGAGCCCAGGAGAGTATTTTAGGCATGAAAATCCAAGACACTCTGGGAAAACACACACACACACACACACACACACACACACCTAAATAAAAGATCTCTGCAAGTGAATGAGATCCCAGTGGAAAGAATGGGGCCATCAAAGAAGGAGGTACCTTTCTCTGAAAGGAGGAGAGAACTTCCACTTTGACTATGACCTTGTCTAAATATGATCAGAATCGGCGAACTCAAAAGGCTTCCATAGCTTTGGCAGCTCATGAAAAGAGCCTAGGGTGATTACTGATGCTGTAAACTATAGTGTCAATTTGTTAAGTCAACAACAGGAGTCACTGTGCACTTATTCCCCATGTAGGATTTCTGTCCTTAACGTGTTGTACTATGTGAATTAATGCTATAACTAGTACGCAAACAGTACTTTACATTTTGTTTCTGTGTGGGTGCAAACTGTTGAGATCTTTACTTAATATATACTAAGTTGATCTCCTATATATAAAGAGAATTAAAAATGAATCTTGATGTGAATGGAATGGGAGAGGGAATGGGAGATGGGAGGGTTTGTGGGTGGAAGGGAAGTTATGGGGGGAAAAGCCACTGTAATCCATAAACTGTAGTTTGGAAACTTATATTTGTTAAATAAAAGTTTAAAAAATAGAGATATTAACACTGCTTCTAAGAGTAGTTTTACAGGATTTTTATACCAATGATGGTTAAGATGGTGTTTTTTTTTAACAGCCTTAAAGCACTATTAAAACTAGAATTACAAAAAAAATATATTTTTCTCTTACTCATCTACATTGTGTCCATCTACAACAAGACTGATAAGATTACATGGGGTTGTCAGATTATCACACACTAGGAACATACAGAGAAAATTCTGTTCATTGCTTATCTAAAATTTCAGCCTAACTGGGTGTCCCACATTTGTGTTGGACAGTAAGAGGCCCACACGCTTCATGATACTAGGACTTGGTTATCTCTCTCGCTTAGGGTGCAAGCAGCTGAGAGGTGCAGGGTTTCCCTGGGATCTGAGGGGGTGTCAGCCACTAGAGTGGAGTTTGCACATCACAAGGAGCCTTTGCCTGTACCAGTGCTGGCTCCCTGAAGACGGCTGCTCAGCCGTTCTGTGTGGCAAGCTCTCCTTTGGCTACCCCAGAGAGCAATCGTTATGCAGATCCTTCTTGCCAGTTCTCAGGGAGCCGACTCCATTCTCCTCCCCGCCATTTTTATTCCATTCCTGGGCATCCATTGTACACATGGCACGAGCCCCGCACTCTATCAGGCTCCAAAGAGGCAGGGAGGCAGAAGACAGAACACTACAACAGTGAACAAGAGAAGGGATGCCCCCATCCATCAGGACAGACAAGCACGTGAGCCAAAGGTGTGGAGATCAGGGCTCACTACAAAAGCAAGCAGCCGGGGCCAGCGTTGTGCCGTACCTACTTAAGCCACCATCTGCAGCACCAACATCCCATATGAGAACGCGTTCAAATCCCAGATGCTCCACATCTGATCCAGCTCCCTGGTAATGCTCCTGGGAGGGCAGTGGAAGATGGCCCAAGTCTTGGGGCCCCTGCACCTACGTAGGGGACCCAGAAGAAGCTCCTGTCCTTGGCTTTGCCTGCCCTGGCCATCTAGGGAATGAACTAGCAGATAGAAGTTCTCTCTCCTCTCCTCTCTCTCCCCTTCTGTTTCTCCCTTTCTCACTGAAACTCTTTCAAATAAAATAAGTCTAAAAACATAAAAAGCAAGCAGCTCTCAATGCACCTAAGATGTAGATGGATTTTACAAACAGACAAGATAGTGACTGCCCCAAGTGCAGAAAACAGGGGAAGTGTCACAAAGCAAGATTCGTATGTCTCAAAAATAAAATTTGATAAACCCTAACTGAGCTCAATTTGTTTTCCCTTCAGTAAAACAAGAGTTGGTCATTTTCATTTTTGATAACCTGACCATCGCTATGCGGCAGAGAGGCAGCTAGTCCCTCCCCTGAGTGGGCGCTTGGGCGGGTCTATTTTTCCAGCATCAGCCCATGCGAGAGGCAAGTCCCCAAACACCTGCAGCTAGACACTGCTCCAAGGCCTCGCCTGCACCGTGCTGCAGATGGCCTGGTGACGGGGCTATTAGCTGGAAATGCAAACCACTCTTTGTGGTTCGAACAATCTCCAGGAGATCGTTTCCTGGAAATTTTCAGTCCAATTTCTCAGATCACCTCCGTTTAAAGTGATGATTTCTATGACCTTTTCATCTAATTACACTAGGATTTGGTACCTATTTTTATTAAATGGCTCCATTACATAACCCATTACGGGATAGCTCCCTCTTGCTAACCTAATGAGCCCACTCTGCTATTTCGTTTTCACTTTCACATCAAGGACAACAGTCATTAATTTTCCATTTGTCACGATATCGAAGATTTTCACATATGATTTCATTAACACCGAAATATAAGACAGACACAAAGAATCGTAACATCACATACAGGGGGTGCGTAGCTTGGGTGACGGGATAAGGAAAAAGCAGAGAACACTAAGAAACAGGAATAGACAACACTGCAGAGGAGGGATTAGGACAATGAAGGGAAAAAATGGGTGAAAACCTGGGAAGGTATGAGAAGAGACCAGAGGCTGTGCACCTGCCCACCAGTCCTTAAAAGACACACCTGTGGTCATCACCACGGGCAGTGCAAAGCACTCTCAACTTGAAGCTCAGAGAACTCCACAGGGTAAAACAATATTCTTCTAATGTGCAAGGAAAATTCAACCATACACTACTCAAGGTCAAAACGAAGGGAACAAGCAGATATTCATGAAACCAGCACCACGGAGACCCAGCCTTCCTCAGTAGGAAGCCAGAGGAGTGAGTGGTATTTTCCGATGCTCAGCAGAGTGAGATCGCACAGACCCTCCATGGCTTCTGACTCCACTGTATTTGTCATCTTTGAGCTCCAAACCCCCATCTTTATTATGTCAAGTACTTGGTATTCACCTAGTCGGTTGGGAATATTTGGTATATTTCTGACAATTATTCCGATGCCATGGAACAAAATCACATTGTGGCATGCAGCACTTCCATTTGATTCGACACTAAGTGCAAAGCAGGGACTCCTGATAGAAGTGTTAACCCATGACTGGTGCCACGGCTCACTAGGCTAATCCTCCACCTGCGGCGCCGGCACCCTGGGTTCTAGTCCCAGTTGGGACACCAGTTCTGTCCCAGTTGCTCCTCTTCCAGGCCAGCTCTCTGCTGTAGCCCGGGAGTGCAGTGGAGGATGGCCCAAGTGTTTGGATCCTGCACCCGCATGGGAGACCAGGAGAAACACCTGGCTCCTGGCTTCGGATTGGCACAGCACGCCAGCTGTAGCAGCCATTTGGGGGTGAACCAATGGAAGAAGACCTTTCTCTCTAACTCTATCAAAAAAAAAAAAAAGTTAACCCACGTGCTCCCCAGTGTCACAAAGAGAGGCTGACTTTCCTTAAGATTTTTTTTCCAGAGGTAGTAGGCCAAGAATAATATGCCAAAACCGTATTAATAGCAACTGTGTTGCTAATTTCATTAGCATTTGCATTATCATTATGTATTAATTACTACTGTGAGGCCACCAACGACTCATTCCCAGATCTGACAACACGGATTCCCTGGATGCCTTTTGTGGTTGCTAAGTGATTACTGTTCTGCAGCGTGCTGCTCTTGACAAAGACCGAGCAACAGAGGCGTCTGGGCCTGGCAGGGCCAACTGCACAGCTAACCCAACACTCTCTGCAAGGCAAAGGATGTTGCAGGGGAGGAAGCACGTGAAGCCCACGCTGTGCAGATCCCCTCCGGGCCCAGGGGCAAGGCTGTGCTCCAGCAGCCTCCCCCATTCACAGGGAAAGCTGTGAGAAGCCAGATCAGCCACGCAGCACGGCAACACTGGGGGAAACAGAAGCAAGGCTCCTACTGCGGACCTTCTCAGAGCCTTTAATACGTTATCCTACAAAAAATTTAAAAATTAAAAATATATTATTGTATATCATGGCTACATGGGATATGTTTGCAGTGTTTCCTAAACTATACTGGACCATCTAATCCTTTGCTGTGCTGCAAATCTCATGGAATTGTTATCCCTAGAAATGCACTTCAGGAAGAGCCGAGTCAGCAGAATCCAGCTCTAGCCAGGAGTAGCAGAGTAAGTGTGAACACCAGGACATACGTCAAAGACTCTAATGGACCCAGGGGAAATGCTTCAGAACCAGGGACGCCATAACTTCCAGATTAAACCTCAGTCTGAACATGGCCTAACGCCATTCCCCACATCTCTGCCAACCACGGAGGCCTGATCACCTGCCGGGTCCCTCCACCCCGGAGTCCAGGTTGCTCTGGACTGGATGTCTGCGGCTCACCTCTCTCTCTTGGCGGAATCTCATCTCCTTCCACCACGTGAACGCAAATGTGGGACGGTGGTCCCTTCCCAGATGTCCTCCCAAACCAGGTAACTGAACAAGCCACCCGCCACGGGTCTGCCGTGTGTATCAGGCTTGGAGGCCGCACGGCAGCAGGTCATGCTGCTTGGAACTGAGGCGTAGACACAGGTGGGCACTGATTCTTTTTAAAACTTTCTTGAGCTACGTGTAATTTACACGACACGAAATCCACCTGCTTGAAGCCTGGTACCTGAGCAGTTGTTAGCATCAGCAATGTTGAAGCCACCTGTTCTTAGCCTCCCTGATAATTTCTGACAGCCTGGGCCCCAGCCTTCTGCCGAGCTGCTGGTCTCTCTCTCCCTTCCCTGTAGTTCCTGTAACTCTCAAGTTCACTTTCTCCTTTTTAATTTTTAAGATTCATTTAAAGTCAGAGTTAGAGAGGCAGAGACAGGAGAGAGAGAGAGAGAGAGAGAGAGAGAATATCTTCCATCTGCTTGTTCACTCCCCAAGTGGCCACAATGGCCAACACTCAGCCAGGCCAGGCGCTCCCTCCAGGTTCTCCCACATGGGTGCAGGGGCCCAAGCACTTGAGCCATCTTCTGCTGCTTTCCCAGGCCATCAGCAGGAAGCTGGATATGAAGCAGGGCAACTGGGACACAAACTGACACCCATACGGGATGCCAGCACTGCAGGTAGCAGCTATGCCACAATGCCCACTCCCAGTTTCTTTCTTTTTGCAACACTTTCTTGTTTTTATCTGCAGCCAGCCTATCCCTCAACTCCAAATAGCACATGAGGGTACCTTGCTACATAAAGACTGCTCACCCCGAGAGGCAGGCAGGTGGTGACTTCAGCATTTAAAAACATACAGAAACAAAGAAACAAAGACTTCATTGCACAAGGCTCTCCCCTACAGAGGCCAGGTGCTGGATTCTCCAGGATCACCTCTGCTCTAACATGTTGATGCTGGGGGTGACGATAGGGGGAGGATTCTCTGATTGACGCCTGGGGTCCTTTATCTTGAGGCAGGAGCTTGCTTCACCCCTCCATAGGAGGGTTTTATCATGGTGTCACCTGACCTGAACACTACAGCTGGCTATTTCCCACTGCCAATCACCCTCAGTCCTCCCCCTCACCACAGCCATCAGGCTTGGTTAGACAGCTTGGTTCAGATTCCATCGTGATGTCAGCCCAGCCCCTATCCCAACAAGCAGGGGCAACACTAGCCACTCCTCACAGGTGCCCTGCTCAATGCAGCAGGTGTACTCAGTATTTCTGTTTGGTTATAGGCCCTGCCACTCAACAGTCCACTCAGATTTCTTAAATGAAGGCGAGAAAGGGAAGGCCACTGGAAGAGAAATACTCATGGGGTCCAGAGTGACAAGCAACAGGTTTGGAAAGGCCCTGTCAGATGGTGGGGGTGAGAAGAGACTCACACCCCTTCACAGCCATAGGGGCTGGAGAAAGTGTAGGGTATGGGAAGCCCAGCCCCCACCCCCATCCTTCCACTATGAAGAGTGAATGAAGCAGCGACAAGGTGTGATTAGGTTCCTTGTTCAAGGTACTCTCAGAACAGGTTCTAGAACAGCAGTCCTGCCCAGGTGCTACCACTGGGGAATTACTGCACTCACACAAAGCTGTCCTCACGTGCACTGCACCCATGTGTTCTGTGTTTCTGTGCACGTTCAGTCCCGGCATAGACCTTAGCAGGCAAGTTTTCTTCACTCCACCTTGCAGCACAGGCTGAAGGAATTGCAACTTCCTGTTAGGTTTCATCACAAATCCTCACACTTTAGATCTCGAGCAAATCTTCCTTCAACACGTACATCAAATAGCTGGTAGCTCTCCCCACACAGCAAGGCAGCACTGAGAGGACTCGGACGAGGCAAAGAGGGAGGGAAGGAATTCTTGCTAAGAGCACAGTGCACAGCACTACACGAGAAGGCGCTCGCTTAAATGAGAGCCAAACTCACCCAAGGCGTAGAGTTGGAAAGGCACCTGTCGACACACTGCCAAGTCTAACGCTCATTCTCCCATTCTCCCCCACGCTCACGTCTTCCCATTGGCTGGAATGCAGCTGGGCATTAACTCCCAGGTACCACACCACCTGCCAAGATGCTAGAATGATGGGGAAACAAGACCAGGAGCCTGGGGTCCATCAACTTCACTGAGCAAATTTGCCATTCCAGCTCCAACTTTTATACTTTTTTCGAGTTGAGGAGAATGTTCCGTTGATCACAACAGCAAACCTATATCATCAGCATTTGGACTCATGGCCAAATTGTTCAATGGGGCCTCTCTACACCTGTGGATGTCAGCACACAATAGCATTCAAATGCATCAGTCTTGACTAAATTCTGTGTCTAAACATTTCAGCAATACACTTTTGAAATGCTGATTGGTTCAGTCCCACATAAAAAGAGTCCATCATGCACTGCTTTCCTCTCCCTGCAGGGAGAAGTCAGCACTTCCCCCGAGTGCAGCTACCCACTGCACAAAGATACACCGTACTTATAGAAAGCACTATGTGATCATATGTAGTGCAGAAAACAATGTTCAGTCATGGAGTGGCATAAAAGAACACAGCATTCTTTCAGGGGTTTGAAAGAATTTTTTTCAGTATTAAATTGAAAGTTTATACAAAGCCCATTAACAACTGTTTCAAACATCTGTACATTGGGCATTGGCAGGATTCAAAAGGGTGTCAGATTAGTGCCGGAAAAACAATAAAGTCCATTGAAAAGCACTTTTCTGTATTCCAGAACACTGAGCTGTTAAAAAGCAGTTTTTAAAAAGATCTTTCATAAGTTGACCATTTATTATCCTATTCGTTTATAACTCAGTGCTTTAACAGTAGAATAGAGCTTTCTCTGCACTTGAGTGGCCCAGGATGGAGCCACTGTGTGGCGTCTGTGGCCAACTGGGTCCAGGGACGCTTGGGTTCCACTCCATACTGACATAAGCAGAGACTGAGAGTCCAGTACTTGGAAAGATTTATAATTATAGGGCACTGTCATGTGATCCACATGTGTAATTTGCTTTTGCATCTCATTTCCATTTTACAAAGCATCATTCTTAACAGACGTGTAATTTATAAAAAAAAAAATGGCCTTTCACTCCTGAGAGCAGTGATCTACGAACCTGTTTGGCCCATTTGCAAATTAGCTTGCAGCTTCATATACACCTTAACTCACACTCCATAACATAAGCAGTCTCAAAGACAGGGGCACTAATACTACAATAAAACCAACACCAGAACTTACCATTCACATATTCTTGCCACCTGGCCATAGAGCAAGACTGTTCTCAACAGGCAACTTGCAAAGCATAGTTTTACAATAACTTGAGAACTAGAAAGTCATCTTATTTTATAAGAAAAAACCATAAGTGTGTGTGTGTGTGTGTGTGTGTGTGTGCACATCACCATTAGGGAAGCCCCATTGCCCCTATGTCTTCTCCACTTCTGTCTGTCTCTCCTTCTAAAACCAGTCCTTAGCATTCGCTCCAGGTGTTAGTGGCGACACCGATGGGAAAGAGACTTTCGTTCCCATCCAAAGCATTTTGACTTCTTTGGGTAAAGATGAAGTGAAAGCCCAGACTTCTGTAAACTAGAGAGCTTTATTTTGCCCCTGGAGAACTTATTATTCATTATTTTATGGAGCAATAAACTGAAGTGTGATGGAGTCGCCAGTGACTCGGGGATATCGTTAAGTCTGCAATCACATGGGTGAACGCTGGCTGGCCCAGAGCTGGCTGACTCCAGTGATCCAGAAGAAAAGTGAGCCAGGAGGAAGAACGCCTCACACCAACGCAAACCCAATTAACACCAACAAAATCCCGTGAACTTTATCGCTGCCTGGCCTCTGAAAATGGTTACCAAACTGTTTTTCCTGGGCCTGCAGGGCAAATTCATTAGCTGTTAAAGAGCATCTTGTTAACCACAGAGTTCAGCAATGTAAACAAGCAGACTGGCCCTTGACACCTAGGACAGTCGGCCACAAAGGAGGGAAAGAAAGGGGGAGATGCTGACCTTCCTCAACAGCCCCCGTGGGCTGCCACACAGTAGGTGCTTCATGAATAGGGTCATAGAGCCCCTGGCTGGAAGCCATCTGTCCAACTGTTATTTGGCTTGCAAAATAATGATTTTGTTGATGAGAGAGAGAGAGATTTTGCCTGTAAGTTTGTGAGACTTCGCCTTTAGTTTTGGTTGGTATTTTAGGTTTTTTTTTTTTTTTTTAAGTAATAAAGACTCATTTGTGCTAATTCAACTATATTCACACCAGAGGCTCTATGCACCCAATTGACAAATCAAAGGGTGGTCATGGGCCAAAGCAGAAGTGACTGCCCCCAAAGTCGTCAGACCTACCCTTTTGACCTCTAGACAATGTGCCCACTCCAAGTGGATGACCAATGCTAGACTCATCCAGCCCTGAGCACTCTGCCATGTCCATCACTGTGCCGTTGGCTAGTGGGATGGCGCCGCCACCGAGAGAACTCATGCAACAATGCTCCCCTTGTGCAAAGCAGAGATGATGAGCATTAGAAGGCAAGTGTCCCACGGTGCTTGTGTGTGAACAGACTAACCCTGCGGAGTCATAGGAGTGTAGACCTAAGGATGGTTTGGCTGGACAAGGCAAAAAAAAAAAAAAAGTAGTAAACAACCAAAAAGCATGATCATGTGTGATCAAAGAGATCATTTTCCCAGTCACATCTGAACCCTTAGTGACTCATCTGCAGATTCAGGGTATTCTGTCAACAATTTAGTGAAATGGGCCCAACACACAGCAAAATATTGGGGGAAAATGTTTTCAGCAGCAACAAAAGTTTCTCAAATACCTTTTCTCTAATAATGAAAATGTTATTTGTTAGCTAAGCTATTGACGCTCGATTTAGCACACCATGCCAGTGGGAGGTAAATGTTGACTCAGTTACTGAGTAAACACTCGGATGTATTGGGCTTGCTCAAGACTCATGGGACAGTACTTATCTCTGTGCCCTTGTGTATTCCACTTTATGAAGAAGATCTGATAAAGCAATGAGATGGAACTACAGAGGGAATTACAATAGGAACAACCTCTTGGAGGGAGGGCAGTCACATGAGATACCCCAACTCCCAATGTCTTTTGATTCTCATGTTTCTGCCGAGACCCACAGGACAAACAGCAATTCCTGGGTGACTGCTGATCATGGCTCTTTAGGGAAAACAAAGATCAACGTGTGATTAATTTTCTGAAGACAATTATCTTTAGTAAACTGTGATAAGGGGCTTCTGGGATGCAGAGCTGGAACCACAGAGGGGCAGGGGAATGGTGGGACTAGGGCCACAGACATCACTGGAAGCAAGAAGCAGTGAGGTAGGGCAAGGGACAAAGGAGGGTTAGAGAGCTGATGCTGTGGCCTTCTAGAAGATCAGGCGTCCAATGCAGGACGGGGGGGAGGGGACTCTGTACCAACCTGCCTGGACCCCTCTCCATTTTCCCCAGGACCCCCGAACCTTTATTCTTAGCTGCCTTTACTCTTGGCTGATTTAGATGTTACAACAAACATGTAGAGTTTCATTTCTGATTTTTCTCCAGACCATTTGCTCATTCTTGCTGAGCACCCTAATCCATAATTATTGTCAGCTGAGACGCAACGAGCTGCTTAACTACTTACCAATTTATGCAGTCTCCACAGCATCGATCCCAGCAGGCATGGAGATCGGCTCCTCCAGCGACAGCTTCGACTCCGGAAGAAGTGACTCCAGGCCAGCAACCCCCACCCAGGAGATTCATGATGCAGCCACCTGGGAGTGCCCGCCAAGACAGGCACCTGGAGAGTCGTGGGAGTCTCAGAGCACATGCGACATAGCACAGGTAAGCGTCCACAGGCTGCTGCTCCCAGCAGTAAGATATGAAGTTCTGATTTCTTTGAATCCTACAAAATGAAGATGAGAGAACAAAGATGGTTTTTGTGCGTTACCTACATCTAGGCAGAGCGGGTGGCCACAGCTATGTTGAGGACGAGGTGTATCCTGATTCTAAGTAAGGGGCTTGCCGTGAGGATCAGCCAGTGCTCAGGGTCAGGTGAAGGAGAGGCAACAGGGGTAGAGGGCTCAGGGCATGTGTCCAAAAGCTATAGACACAAGAGGGATTGGAGCTGTTTGAAATTAAGTGAAACTTCTTCCCTTCTGCAATTTGTTTCTCCTTGGACCAGCCTTGGCAATTGTCTCCAAGACAAGAGGGAGCCCCGTCTGAGGGCACTCTGCAAATTCATGAGGCTGGGGAGACACCGGAGCTGGGCATATGCATGATTATTACAGGAAAAGGGAAACACTTGAACTACTTAGCATCTCACAGTTCGAAGGGGCTATGGCTGAGACACTGGTGGGGAAGAGACAAATGGGGTAGGGGAAGTTTTCTAATCTTCATAAGATCTGTTTGCCTTTTCCAGTAAGTAAAAGATTGAGTGATTACACGTCTGGCCCTGCTTTCATATCATCAGCTCGAGTGAGAAAGACCTGAAAGAAAATATTTAGAAAAAGAAAGTCTGCATGAAGTCTTACATTATCTCGTAAGCCGTACGCCAACTCTATGTAAACAGAGTGTTCTCAGCAGGCAACAGCAAGTGGATAAAGTACTCAACACTCATTAAAGCTCATAGGCATCGGGAACATACTTAGAGACACTGCGGCTGTCCTGGTGTTCAGTGCAGTTGAGGTTGGGGTGGGTGGGGTAAAGGGTGCAGTCGACAGGTCCTATCTTCCCACTGCTCAGTAGCGGAGGGAGACACCAGCTGTGCAGTTACTCAGCCTTCAGCTGGAAATGGCAACACCATGTACATCTAAAACTGGGCGGAATACACCACAAAAGCTCCTTTATGTTTTTCCTAAAGAACCTTTAATCCAGGACGATGCTTGAACTATTTGTCAGCCAATGTCACTTTTGAGACAGGCAGAGAAGTCAGCTAAGTGTGGGAAATAAAAGTCATTATTCATTGACTTTAGTTATCCCACGAAGTTTTCTTCCAAGGATGGCTGACTCACCAAACCCCGAATTGGGCAGAACTGTCTCCTTTCATCGTGCCATTGCTTCATCCATCAGCTGTCAGAACTAGTGGCTGAGGTTGATTTTATTTGCCTCTCGCGAGAGCTTGTTAGAGACAGAGCACACCACTACGTCTCTTTCCTCATCCTCCTCCACTGCAGAGCCTCCACGGGAAAACATGGCCAGTGTTTGCGAAACAGCACAAGGAACAAGCCTCAGTTGTTTCTCGTGTGATTAACTTTCCCAGCAACCTTGCACCTGCCTGCTTATCAACAGTGTTGAGCGTGCCTTTTTCTAAGATATTAACAGGATGGAATTTAATGCCTTAAGGTCAATATTTTGGTACAATAAAAAATAAGGAGTTACTTGTAATGCTATACAGTTGAAACAGCAGCAACTAAAAATCTATACTCATCTGAGAAATACAACAATTTAGCTCCACTTTTAAATATAATCTCCTTAAATCACTATTATAATTGGCACAGTGTGAATCAGTCACACACCTGGCTCATTCAAGAGCGGAATAGTTTGCAGATTCTTTGTTGCTAAAAATAGAGTCCATAATAGATGTTCACCAACATCTTAATTTATCTTGCCTTTTAGCTCTCTTATAAAGCAAAACAGAATTGTTACTTCCAGGGTTCTCCAGTTAAGCTATTAGGATGAAAACAACAAACTTCTTACTTGAAATTTAATTGTTTTTGTCATTCGTGTTTGTAAGCTGGTTGCTGAATTTACTTCTCCATGTTTATTATATGTTAAGGGATCACTTTGATGTCTAATGAAAACAAAATAGTTGTGTTATCTTTAATAAAAATGCTTTTTCTGGCTACTTAAACATTGCTTGCCCTCTCTCTTCCATTTTATGTTATTTACTTCACCAGAATGAAGGGTCTTCAAAAGTTCATGAAAAATGCATATAGTCAAACAACTATGTGGATTTCAAGCTTTTTTTTTTTTTTGCAACAAAATAAACCTGTTTTTAAATTCCATTCTCTATGATCACTTAAAAATATTTTTATTTTCATTTTATTTGAAAGGCTGAGAGCATCAGAGAGAGAGAGAGACTCTTCCATTTTCTGGTTCACTCCCCGAATGCCTTCATCAGCCAGGACTACAGCAGGCTGGAGCCAGGAGACTGGAGCTCAATCCCAGTCTCCCACGTCAGTGGCAGGGACCCAGCTGTTTGAGCCATCACCTGCTGCCCCCCAGGCTGTGTGTTAGCAGGAAGGGAGAAAGCAGAGTGGCCAGAACTTGAACCATGCACTTAGAGAGGATGCGGTAGTCCCAGGAAGGCTTAAACACTGCACCAAACACCTATCTGATTTCTACAAACTTCCAAGGAGCCTTGTAGTCCCAATATTTTACAATTTCAGCATATTCACTTATTTTGCTTATGATTTTTTTCTACATTTTTATTTGAAAAGCAGACAAATGGAGAGAGAGATAAAGACAGAAAGACAGAGCTCAATCTTACACTGACTTTTTTTTTGAAGATTTTGAGGATTAGGAACTCACACCCTCCAGAAGTCTCAGTGTGTCACAAAATCAGGATTGACCACAATTCATTGAGAAGCCAAGTTATTTGTATCCCAACTAGAATTTCTCATTTCTTTAGGAAAAAAATTTGTAACCTGAAGATTTTTATAGAAAAAATTGTATTTGATCTTCTGTTAAACAAATTCAAAGAGTGATGCTTTAACTTAAATAGTCTTGAGTACAATAAAATGGAGCTCAAGTATATATAATTTCTCATAGGCAAACAGGAATAGGCTATATTAAGTGATATTCACCTAACTCAATGACAATATTTGGTGAGTAACTAAAAAAACTGTAAACAGATTCAATGTCTGTTTTGCTGCCAATTGTAATTCCAGAAAGGGAAGTACACTGAACAGAAGTCTAAAAGAAAAGCTCACTAAATGTGCAATCTACTCTGAGGTGTGCATGTTCTATCACAACCCATTGCACTTGACACCTAAAACAGCTATTTAACATCATTTTAGATATATTTCATTAACTTTGAAGTGATTAGCATATCGTGATATGTTCTCTATTTGAATGGGTTAAAGGAGTACATTCCTTTGTCAACCCAAGAGAACAGACACCACTAATGGTCAAGTGCCAAGCAACTGTACTGTGTGACTTTGATTGTGATCCACTTCTTGTCTTTTTAACTTTTACTGTGACCCTTTTCAAAAGGGAACAGAACTGAATCAGTAGTGCGATTTTTCAAAAGTCGCTCACTTCACCATTATAAGGTTTTCACTGAGCATCTACTTTAGGACAGGTGTTGCATTGCCGAAGGCATCATTAGCAGAAACAGCAGATCAGGAACAGGGGTAAGTACTGACTTTCCTACCCCCCGGGGGGTCATTTTCTGAGCTACTGACCAAAGTCCCACAGGGATGCCCAAGGATGCCTGGAGAGGCAGGTAACCAGGACCCATCAGGATGGGCTGGGAATGTGTAGAGCAAGGAGAGAAATGGGTGACAAAAGGGGGCAAAATTGTCCAGAAAGACTCCAAGAAACCCTACATTGGTGGCAATGGGTGGGAACAGCAGAGGGGGTGAGTCTAGCCCCACGAACAGAGCTTTTCATCAAGAAGTCTGTTCTGCAATGCAGTGAGTGGTCAATATGGGGGTGCTTTGCTCTGTAGCAACAGGCACCCCCCTGCCTTGGGCTGCAAAGGCAAAAACCATAGAAGAACCCGAGCAGACACCCCACGAAAGACTCCAGCGCCAGCTCTGGTGCCCATTAAGTTCCTTCCAATCTCAGGAACTTAGGATCATGAAGTCAAATAAGACTTCCAGTCCAGGAAGTCATTCCTAATCACTAGGAGCAACTTCACCTTGACTTACGTATTAATTCACTCACTCAGAAAACTGTAATTATAGTGAACCTATAGAAAGGGGCAAGTCAGTTATTGTTTTTATTGTCAGTAACAATTTTATGGTTATGTAGTTGATTTAAGTCAACGGGAAGAATGGCAGGATTGATGTTGAAATTAATCCCAGCTGTTTCACCGCCTGGTTGGTGACCTTGAGATTGGCCTCTCTTAGCCTCCAAGACCACATCTGAAAACAGGGACAATAATAAGATTACTCAAACAAGATTGTTCTGAGGGTGATAGAAGATACAGATAATAAAAAGAGGCTGCACTTGGTGTAGCATACTCTCAAGAAATAGTAGCTATTGTGGAAGACAAAAGCAGATAAACAGCTTTAAAGCATATGAGTTTATTATAGAACTGACTAGATGGTAATTCATTGTGTAAGTAAATTTGAAAATGGGAAAAGAGGTCTCCCATAGTAACGCCGACCAGGGCGACACACCGTGGAGCCTGCACATTGAGAGGCGTGACCTCAAGCCCTTCTTGTCCACTGGTAGTCCTCGGCAGTTCTCTTGTGTTGGAATGTACTCTGGAACATTCTACACGAGCAGATAGCCCTCAGCACTTAACCAAAAAACCTTCAATGCAAACACTTGGTTTTGGAGCTCCTAATTATTCAATTAATGCCTCCCTGCCTTTTGAAAGCATTTGCCCTTGAGTATTCTTACTTTTCAAACATACGAAACTGTGGTTATGTCACCGTCTCTGAGCAGAGGTGGGAGATGCAGCCCATGGGTCATTTAGGACCTGGGAAATCATTTGGTCTGGCCCTGCCAAGGACCTAAGGTGGAACTTGAAATTCACTAGATTTATAGCAACGCGATTTTTAAGTTGATAATTCAGTATGGCCTGTGAATGATGTTCTCAATATTCAAATGGCCCTTGGCAGAAAAAGACTCACCATTCCTGCATGGCTACAGTGTACAACAAGACCGCAAGGTTGGAACACTTTTAAAGTACACTTTCCCAATAGGATGTTCTCCCTGCTTTTATTTTTATTTTTTTTTCCATTTTAGTTTCCTTGTTAGCTACTCATCAAGCAAGAACATTTGGCAAACCCTACACCCCAGAACTGGGTAATGAGTTTCTTAATGTATCTAAAATATTTACTTAATCCTTGCTTCACTTGCTTGCCTATCAAATAAATCATGAGTAATTTCTCTAGTGTTCATTACATGTTTAAACCAAGGAAAGAAAGGAAGTGTGATCATCTGGTGAGATTTCTGTGGTGCAAAACAAACTCCGCTTTCTACCTGACCTTAAGAGAGGGCTGGGCAGAAAGCAGGTCCTTTTCTTTCTCTGCAGGAAAGTTCTTGATTCTTGGAATTTTCCGATCTTTCCTCAAATTCTGACCCAAGAAAGCTTTTGTGCCTCAGCCACTTGATCTTGACTTTCATTTCCACAGGTGAGTATTTTCCAGTCCCTAAGCCAGACCAAAAATATAACAGAGGGAGAGGAAAATCCCCTCCCATTGCTTCCTCCTCCAACAACAAAAATTTCATGAACTTCTTCATCCATGAAGGACAGAAGAAGCAAAGCAACCGAGCAGCCTGGGCAGGGAGCAGAGAGCTCCTTTGCATCTGATGGAGTCACTTTTTGTTGAGCAGCTTCCAGGCCCAAGTGGAAATTCTCCAGCACCCGCTTACAGAGTTTCCTGTTGGCATAGTTGAATGTACAAAGAGCCATGTTGATTATGTAGTAGGTATTTTTTTAAGGCTAAGCTAAATTAATAGCATCATGCATGATTTACAATAAAACCTTAATGAAACGCTCAGAACTGTTTAAAAAACTGCAGCAGGTTTTTAAGGAAATTGGTTGTCTGTATTTACTCTTTGAATTAAGTGTTAAAGGAAAACAGAATAATAATATATAAAACCCAGGTTTCCTGTAACAACAATAATTATGATAACGAACATCTGTATATGGCTTTACAGTTTGCAAAGTGCTTTCTCATACATTACCTCATTTAGTGGAGTGGAAATGTTTAATGATCCCAGTCCCAAACTGCATTTCATTAATAGTATATATTTTATATTAATAAGCGCATTTAAAAGAAAGTATCACCCAAGCGCCCTGTGAGAGACACGAACAAAAGGCTGATAGGGAGATGCTGAAACCCAATAGCAAGCCCATAAATCAAATAAACTTCAAATAAAATCTGTCAAACACTTCATAATGTTATGTGCATGTCATCAAACTCAAGGAGAGTCCCGCTGTGTCACCTCGGAATGATGAAGAGACTTAAGGTGTGAGAGCACGCTGTTAGAAGTTTCATTAAAGCCTTATTTACTAGTTCAGAACGAATTTACATTGATCTTTTAAACTATCGCTAACCACAAATGCATTAAACCTAAACAGTCTTCATTTACTGAGAAATAAATGTGTCAGCACAACCATGACTTTTGTCCAATGCTGTTCCGGCATTTAAGGCATTTAATTCACAAAGGCTCAATGTTAAGCTTTTTATTGCTTGTTGTGCTAAAGCATGTTCGTTTAATTGCAAATATATTTCCTTCCTGCATCATTATCAAAATTGTTATCTTAAGGAAATATTGTTTTTAAATAATCTGCTGGAAAGCCAGAGCAGCACACGGGCTTATTCAGAATAATTGTTTCCTGCTACAGATGGGTTAGAATTAAATGGTAACATTGCTTAAACAATTTTAAAAGGAGGTGAGGATAAAAGGAACTGGATTCTGCTGATCCAGATTCTAAGAAGCGCTGGCTTTTTTTGGGGGGGGGGCGGGGGAGGGGACTGTGGGGATGGTCAACATGCACTTGCAGCTGATTTAATCAATACCTCACGGTTTACGTTTTTAAAGAATTTTGTTAATGGTTCCAAGGCCTTAGCGCATACGTAAGTCATTGCCATGTATTTTAAAATTTGGGGGAGACATAGATGATCACCAAAGTGGCCTTAGTCTTTCTGTCTTTAAAATGGAGACAAATGTCAGGTTTCACTTTGGCCTTGATCTTCCCTAAATTAACTTGGGAGAAACATTTGCAGTCTGGCATTAACTCAAAGGACACCAGTCACACTGTTACAGGCTTGCCTATAGAAAACTGGGGGCACTCTATTAAAATCTGAAAAGACAGAGCAATATCTGACTCCAGACACTCCAGGATTTACATGCATTTTCTAAAAGTGCTCTCTCAGTAGCTGAATACAATAGGCACGATGTTGCCATTTCAGCAGGTGAAAATTTTTTTGTAGCATCCCTAGTTCCTCATTGGCTAAACCCAGAGTAAAACAGGTTGCATTGTGTTGTCCATTCAACAAGGTTTCTTTTTAAAAAATCCTCACTGGGAGAAGAATCCCTCTATCCAATTGCATTTACATTCACAAAAGGGCAATTCTCTACTGAGAAGGTAGGAAGTGTTCAACATTTCTAGGGTTAATTATATTTATAAAAGGGAGAAAAATCAGAATATCTACAAAGTAAACAACTAGAAGCCAAGGTTCCAGGGCAGCTAAGAAAACCCACGTTTGTAGAGCCAGTGTCCAGCTCAAGAAAAATCTCAATAACTGATTAGATTTGATCTATTTCTAAAAAAGGATGAGGAATCCTCCTTATCCCTGTTATGAAATGGAATTATGTCCTAGTTTATTTCAACTAAAAGACAAATGGCAGCAAAAGACCAGAAATGGGTGGACCCTTGCATCAGACCAATAAGCAATTAGCCGTGGTCCTGCATGGCCAAGACACAGACAGTACAGAGTGATCAGTGAGAGATCACGATACAGGGGCACAGCCAACCTCCCTTCCCCTGTCCTCTCAAGGGCACGCCCTGCCCACCACTGGGCATCAGAGGGGCATGACCAAGGGCCAGGCACTCCGAGAGTACAGGGGGTACCCACCTATACCTCAATAATCCACCTAACACCTGGATCCTTGTGCCGCCCGGAAAGTAACACATTTGCCTAGGCTATGTTCAAAGCTTCTCCCGCGGCGCTAAGCGAGCCGGGGGCTCCAGCAATGTGATGCGAGTGGGTAGCGGCCATTAAGTAGATAGAAATGGGGACAGGAAAGGGATGTTCCTTTTCGGAAACCGGCCGCTCCTCTGAAGCCTGGCTCTCAGAGAGTGGTGATGTTACCTTGACGAGATCTGGACATCCTCCCAAGTCTTTGCACGCATGAATCTTTTAGCGTGTTCTTCTCTCACCGCAATCCTTCCTCTGTTGTCACCCTCCTCCTCTCACAGGTCCCTCACTGTCATCAATATTGCAGATCCCGAGCACCCGCGTGCCCTTCCACCAGCCTCTCTCTCCCCTTGCTCACCTTCACACACCTCCCACCACTTTCTTTTTGACCAAACACCACCTGCGGTTTTCTCGTCCTTTCCACCATCCATTTAGGTACTCCAAAGTGTTGGACTGTTGTCTTAAATGCCTTCTTGAAATCAAGACCAGATTCCTTTCTGAGGTCAAAGCTCAGCTCTCTGCTCGCCCACAGTGACCCACTATTCAGCAATCTTCTGCCCTCCATAAAAGCCAACTGCATGTGCTAGTGCACCCACAGTAATAACCCTTTGCAGCTCCAGTGCTGTGCAAAAGCTGAGCTGAGATTCACCTGCTCTGGTTGAGTCTCTCTTTGCTTTTACAAGACACCAGCTGTTTGCATTTCCTAAATTTGCATCCCCTGAAAATCTGCACACACAATAGGCAGTGGGCTCTCCATGGCCAGAGGTTCCACATCGAAAGATTCAACCAACCACCGACAGAAAATATGCTACACAGAACACGCACAGACCTTGTTCTTGCTGTTATTGTTTAAACAATATAATACAGCAACTATTTACATGAATAAGCAATCTAGAGAGGACTGAAAACACCTGAGGGGCTGTGCTTGGGATATATGCAAATGCTATACCACTGGCCATGAGATTCAAGCGTCCTTGCATTTGGTCACCATGGGGGAGCCTGGAACTAATCTCAGATTTTGAGGGACAAGTGCACTAATGCCATGGTCAGCCTCGTTCTCCCTTAAGAAACCACGTGTTCAATAACAATGTATGGTCTTCTAGAATGCGTAGACGAGGGAAATCATTTAAAATCATTCAAAGGTGGAATAGGATGAGTTAGAAAACCTGAAACACGGCACGCATTGTTTGTAAGACACATCAATATTCAGTTCCCTGCCTGAGAGCAATGCCGAAGCCTCCATCGGTGGGTGGCTGGCAGAGCAGCCAGACTGGCAATGGAGTTCTGTGTGGCCCGCATGGGCCTGCTTGCTTTCTGAGTTGATTTGAATGGCTGCACTTGAAAATCCATCGACATTACAAGGACCCCCTTCTCCTGAAGCAACTTAGCCATCACTGCACACTGCCACAGAGACCACATGTACTGTCCGGGGTCTCAGAAACCCAACCCACTTGTCTGGAACACATAACCCTTGCGGCCCCAGAGGGAATTTGAGTTTTCAACCCCCTGAATAATCAATTTTTCCAAAACTCAATACAGTGTTCTGACATTCTAATTTTCAACACACTTCTGCATACACTTCCTTTGTATCCACTCTCCAACCATGTCCTCATCCAATGGCTATACCTGTTTGCTTTTATAGGTGATGAAACAGGATCGGCCCATTTGTATACCTGGTGTCTGAGGCAAACCAAAGGCATCCATCAAGAGCATTGAATGCCAACCTCACTTTTCACTTTGTGAGTCAAGGGCCATAGGCTCATGGACCAGCTAAACTGTTGATACACAAACAGTGGCTTCATCGTCAAGATTATGCTGTGTGGTTAAGCACAAGAAAACACTATCAAATCATCTAAAAATACTTACAAGTCTCTAACATATTGTATGTTTCCTTATGTGTATTATATTGTGTGTTTGTGTTTTGAGCAATTTGTCTATCTGGTGGGAGTTTGAATGTAAAGACACACACACACATATACATATTTCCAGAAACAACCCTACCAAGTATCTTCTGATATTAGCCCCAGTAATTTCAAGAATACTTGAGCAATGGGGTATAACAAAGTCCACTAGCACAAACTAAAAGAAAAGAAAGAGGAGAAGAAATGTTATAATAGTATCACACCAGCAGCTTATATAAAGTCATTTGCTAATAAAAATAAAGCACTTTTATACACTAAATCACCCAGTCTTAAATTGCTCATTTTTTTTTAATTTTCAAATGTTGCTCCCTTACAGGGTTTGTCGGGAGGGCCTGTCCTTGGACAAAATAAAGTCAATAAGTCTGTCATTTTCAACTGTGCCATCCTTTTCACAGGTCCAAGTTGAAATGAAATCAATTATGGGAACAAATAGCACCATTTTATCATTAATGAATGGATTTAGCATTGTTTTCCGTATTTCTACCACTTAAAATGGAAGAAATAGAGCAGACGTGGCACAGAGAAAGCTCAGCTAGTCCAAGCTAATGGTGGAAATACTTAAGTATCATCCATATACAGCTAATATAAACCAAAGTGGTTTATTACCACTCTTCGGTGATTTATGACTCACATTATGCCTTTATTTTGAAATGATCGCATGAAATATTAATGTGTGGTGAAAGAACACGCAAGGAGCAGGGATCATGGTTTATCAGACTTGAGCTGCTGGGTGATTTATCCCTCAGTATCCACTGAGCTCCAGCCTCAGCATCCTATTTGTAATCTTATTGGAATCAGCCCCTCCTCGTCAAAGTTTTCAAGGTGAGGCAGGCCTACTTTTGTTCCTAGATTATAGGTTGCACACCGTTAATTTTTAAAGGGATGGAGTAGTTTATAACAAATGTGAATAATTTATAGCAAATGTTCTCAGCATTGATTAGTGTTCTTTCGAAACAGAATGTCTTCTTGATATGCATCGTTTCTCTAATGTCTTATGAAAAGTCAGAAAACCTGTTACTGTTCTGCTTAATGGGTAAATCAACTTTAATTTTGATCATATATAATATGAGCAATAAGTACCTATGTTTCCACTTGTTTGGAATCTGCCAGGCATTAACACTGAACATGAGCTCAAAGCAATCTAAAGAGAAGTTAACAATAGGACAGGATCGCTCTCCCCTGGAATTTATAGTCCATCTGGTTTCTCCAAACTTTGGAGTCATGGTTTCTGTCTTCTCTTACTCTGCTGCATTTTAAGTCATTCCACACCTCACTTTGCAAAGCTCCAACCCAGGGACTTATTTAAGTAAAAGACTCCACAATTTTACTGCAGTATTAATTGATGGGATTCATTTTAATCTGATCACTCTGTCTGATGTGTGAAAAATGGACCATCTTTTTGAATCATCAGAATTCACCAATGTTTGATTTCTAGTGTAATGAATTTGCCAACCATGAGTTAATCTACAGTTAAATATTTTTAAATGTCAATGAAAATAATAAATAAATAAATAAAATTATACCTGGCATTATACTTTTATGTGTATGATGTACACTGCCAACGTTTACATATATTAACTCACTTTATCCTCTTATTAGCCTGTAAAATAAGGGCCATCCTAATGCCTAGGGCACAAAGAAGAAACGGAAGCTAGAGTTGGTTAGCAGCTCACCTCAGCAATACCACCAGAAGATGCAGGGCCAGAATGACAAAATGAGATAGTACGGAATCATAAACTATGCACTTACCACCGTGTTATGATTCCTATTATCCTTTGCTCAGAAGCATGGAGTATCAAGTCCTTTGCACAGAAATAGAAAAATATACAGTTCTGACACTTCAAGCTTTAAGAGTAGAATATTTAACTTTATAAAGGACTAGAGTTAGGAATTAACGTGTCCTTGAACAGCAGTTCTTATCCAGATGGTGAACTGGCTACCTCTGCTCCCTGGAATGGCCCCTGAAAGTAAATTTGCACCACTGGGTCAAGGGGAACTTGGATATGAATCAGAGCTCAATCACTTCCATCCTGGGTGATCGTGGGATGGCTGCTGACCCTCCAGGAGCCAAGATGCTCATTCCCAAACTGTGATGATACTACTCGGCAGTGGGATTGGTAAGGGTTAGAGACACTGGCCACCAGGAGCCTGGTACAGAGCAGGTGTTCACAAGGACGGCTTGTGTTCTCTCATTGCCACCCTGTCAATGACCCTGGCCTCAGAAGGAGTCGCTGCCTGAGTGCGGGGAACTCAGCCCTCCATAATGGTAACCCTTGCGATTCTTCATAAGCTGCCTCCCTCCTGCAGTGCTGCCCAAACTTATGTTGGAACTCACCGAGTCAAGTTCACATGCATGCCTGTCTTCCAACAACCCTTGAGAAAATTCAGCAAGAGGCCCTGAAAATGCAGGGGAGTATACGATGGCACCACACAAGCAAGCCCACAGACGAGAAATGCTGTCAGGAAAATGCCTCACTCTGACCGGCGAGGTTCAGACGCCAGGGTCCCTCGCCTGCTAAGGATGATACATTCCTGGTAGGATAGAACCCTGAAGGAAACAGAGAAAAATGAAGAAGGAAGAGAAAGGGAGGGAAAAAAATTCTTCCAGAGAGAAGGGAAATCAATAGTAGACATTTCTGCGGGGAACAGTTGTGGCAGAAATAGACAGAAACTGAGCCAGAGTCATTTATTGCTGTGTGCATCCAGTTATAGGAAAGAGCGCAAACACCGGAGAGCCGGTCCACAGACACGGAATTCACCCACAGTGGAGAAGAAGAATCCCACGAACGGGAAGCAATGCTGTCTCAGTTTTCACTCTTTTCTGAATGAAACAGCACACAAATCGCCTCCTAAGAGCTGGTTGGGTTTGTCGCTTGCTCACCGCGGAACAAGGAGAAGGGTCTAAATGTCCCCCTGCCTCCCCAGAGGGGGACAGAAGCACGGCCCTCTGTCCACTGAAGGCATCATTCAAAGAGATGAGTTAGTCATCACCTCCATCTCTGCAGATGTATTTTTGGGTGAGAGCAACTCCCAAAGCACTGCCTACTTCATCTCTGTATCTGTATCATGAGGATCCACGCCCTCCTGTGTCGCAAGAACTGTGGCCCCCTGGGTGCTTACACTTTTGCCACCTCCGTCTCTCATCTTCGTTTCCTAATTTTACTCCTCCCCTTACAGCAGCTCAGCATCCAGGATCTATGACTTCAGGCCAGTTCCCTGCAGCTCTGCTGTCAATGACCCAGTTGCCTGGCTGTGAACTGAACAAGTGTCGCAGGAACCAAATCCATATGCACGCCTGTTAGTGCATGCACGGTATTGCAAATTCCTAAAAGTCAAGACTGTCTCTTTCTAGGGACTTCATCAGTCAAGAGAAAACTCTTCTGAAACACAGTGGTTCCTGTGTCCTTGCCAGTGCTAACCCCCAGAAATGTTTCACATTTGCTGGTTCTAGGGTTGTCAACCAATAGATGGTCAAGAAGCCCAGTAGTTCACAGATGACCCATGCACATGAAAAGGCGGGAGGTGGCAAACATGCACAATCTACTTGGGCTTATCAAAACTATTTTTAGACTATTGCTTTTTTGGTTATTAAAAATAGAAAGTGATTTTTGTAAATGGGAGTTGCAAGCTCTGGTTTCCACTAAAATTTTCTTATCTAGGTAGAAATCTGGGGGGAAAAGATATTTACACCAAAACTCAAATAAGTCTCCTTTCTGGAATAGTAGAAAACAAGACCCAAAACCAACAAAGAAATGTCCCCTTCATTCTCAAGTCACAGGTATTCCCTTGAGAGGAAATTCTGTCTTAACTTCCCCTGAACGTTCCTTACAAAGGAACTTTCTAAGACTCTTCTTGCTGGGGATCCCCGTTCATTCAGCAAATGTTATTGGAAAGCCTATTAGGCACCAAACCCTGTGCACTGAGTCTGAGAGGGCCCTTGAACTACTCAAATTTACAAACCTCAGGGAAAGAGATCCGTTTTAAATGGTTTGCAGTCTATTTCTCTTTTGTATATGTGGTGCATTTCATATATTGAAAAATATAAAGAAAATGTATAAGGTTCAAAGATAGAGTGAAGAAGGAGGAGGAGGAGAAGAAGGAGGAGGAAGAGAATAAGAGGAAAGAAGAACTACTGCAGCAGTGAGAATTTAGGAGAGCAGAAGTCCCGAGGTCTTCAGGAGCAACACTAATAAAAGCTCTCATTTGTGAATGAAGGTGAAATAAATAACCAACCAATGTGAATAAGCAGCAGACATTTGGAATGGTGTGCACCTGCTTCTTCTAGGTGACTCACAGCATTTCAGCAACAGTCTTTTCAAAACAACAGGTCTCATATTGTATCCGATCTCCAGAAGTGATTTTTATGGTGGGAACCTCAGACGCACTAGAAAACCCATGGTGGAGATAGTTTTTGCAAAACAGAGATGATACCTTTATAAGTAAGCAGATACTTTCCCCAAATCTAAATGCAATGGCTCAATCTACCTCCTGCTGAAACCACATCACCACCACCTAAGCTTGAGCATGTGGAAAAATGTGGCACTCACTTCCAAAAATTGCCCTCAAATAGAGGCAATAATTTAAAAAAAAATTAAAGCACCAGGAAGGCAAAAGATGCCATTAAATAATAAATCTGTAACTAATGTTTTCAAAAGCACAGGAATCTGATTTAAAAAAAAAAATCAACCAAAGCACCTTTAGTAGACAGCTCTTCAGGTTTTAGAAAGACAAAGTCAATATCACTGACATCCAACACCGCTATCAGAGGAGTTGTGTCTATGGCTTGACAATGCCCTTACTTGGACAATAGTCATAACGAAAGGCACTGCTTCTTTCTGTCCTGTGACCTGAACAGCCCTGAATCAAAGCGCACAATCTGCTAAGAACTGAAATATTCATCTTGGAACGGAGTGCCCTGAGCAACTGGAGAGCAGAGGGGCTGCCATGGATGAGGCTCTCCCTGAGACAAACTCCGTGCACAGGATTCCATCATATGAAATTTTCACGAAATTTCTGAAGATCCCTTATAGGCATGGATTTCAAAACATTTTCCATCCAAAAGAACTTGTAATCCCATTTTCTACAAACTTTTAGAAGTACCTTCCTGAATGTTGTTTCTTTTTTGTTCTCTCTGGTTACTTTGTGTCTCTGTAAATTCTTCATAACACTCCTTTCTCGCTACTATTCAATTAGCTTTCACATGAGTGAAGAGTACCTATGCACTAAGATTGCCACTTTACCAAGTATCATCATAGAGATCACAACCAGCTGCTTTAAAGTAATTGGCATCATAATGTGCAGAAAAAAATACTTTTCTAATGGTTGCCTGGAAGATTTATATCCCTAAAATGTAATTAAAAAGTAGATTTAGAAATAGGCTCAGCAACCGAAAAGATGAAATATTAATGTGGAGTGTAATTAATAAATTATACATCTCTTGATTACTAATGGCTTATTGACTGTAAAAGCATAACATTATGGAATATTAGGGCAAACAAAGGCTTTTGGGGAATATTGTTCAGCTTCAAGGGTGAAGCTGCCACTTTTGAATCTTCAGGAGAAATCCTGATTTTACAGAGAAAAGAGAAATCTGCCTAACTGTTCTCATTATCAATCTTCATTCCCTCTGTATGTTACAAAGTTTGTCATTCAAATAGAAACTACAAATCATTTTTTATTGCACCATGATCATTTCATTGTATATCCTATAGGATTCCTAATTGAAGTGAAGCCTCCAATTGAAAGTATACTTGATCTCTTGTACAAAAATAACATTGTTAATGCCATAGCCATTGATGCTGGTGGAAATAGCTGAAACAGTAATCACACAGCAATGCAAGCCAGAGTAAGATAAAACTAGGAACAGAAAGAGTGGGCTTTCCAGTGGCTTCACTGGATGTGCGTAAGCTCCAATAACCCACGCTCTTTAGGAAAACAAACAAACAAAAACCCACGCTCAAGAATCTGAATCCTAGCACTTGAAAGCTCTACGGTGTCTTGGAGGTCATCTAGCCCACCCATTTTATTTGGTGTACACAATTGGGAACTTTCTTATCTAAAGAAGTAGTGTGCTAGCAGGAGAATTTAAAGGTAGCCAAGGACAAAATGCAAGTGATAACTCAGCCTCTTCTCACAGCACAAATCCAAAATCCTCCCCTTTGTTTCGCGCAATAACTGAGAAACTACGAAGATCAGATTTGTTCAGGATTTTAACCCATGGGTCTTCTGAATTTTACATATTTTTTCTAAGAAATTTCATGAAAGTGTTCACAGAAGCAAGCGAGGTCCAAATCAAGAGAAACAAATTTTGAATAGCCACTTCTTCAGGATAGCTTCCAGACCCATCTCCCTCTACCCCTTTGTCTTCAATAATTTATTTGTTGTGTCAAAGCATCTTCCAGTACAGAAGAATTAGCAGAGCAAGATATGCCCATGCACCTGCAAATTCAGTCTCCTTTCTTCTAAACTTACACATCTTACACTATCTCTCACACACCTCCCCCACCCCTTAAAATAGAACAACTTAACTTTGAAGTTAGTGCTTACAGCAATGAAATAACTTCAGCAAGAAAAACTTCTGGGCAACCTCGTTCAAGAGGTTTTCCATGTGAAATTACCCAGAGAGAACTTGGTGAGTTCAGGAAAAAGAATCTGATGCCTAGGGAAGAGTACTTCCTGGGTCAGAGGTCAGTGAGGAGGAAGGCTTTCCTACCATTCTCCAGAAAACCTGTGGGCAGCTAGACTTGGCTCTCATATCAGCTGCAGAGTTTCTTCTTTACCAAGGCAGCCTCTACCTGCACACTTCCTTCCCAGCATGCATCATAATTCTCTTTACTCATTTTCTATCTAATCATCTACTGCACATATTGTTCTATGTTTGCTCTATACTTTTATCTATCCACTTATCTGTGCAATGCTTTACTCTTTGGGGGTAAAGAATAAGTAAGCTCCATGACAACAAGTGCCTCTCTATTTCTTTTAGCACCAGTCTAATCACCACCCAAGAAGAGTGCATGCTCTGAAAAGCCTGTTAGAAACAAAGGCATCCACAAGGGCAGAAAGTTCCAGAATCAGCTCAAGTCTGCACTAGCCCACTTTGACCTTGGCCTGCTAAGCACTGTAGCTCTGTGTCAGTCGTGGAATCCCTACCATTTCCCCTGTGCAGCCAAGAAGTGAGAAAGGAAGTGGAGGTCATACCTCACTAGACCGTAGCCGTCAATAAGGAAAACTGTGAGGACAAGAATGGGGACAGCACGCTCCAGAGAAAGCCTTCACCCTAAAGCCAACGTGGATCATGTTGCAAAACGTCTCACCCAAGAGGAAAACCAAAGTGATTTCTAGAAGGAAGCAAGTGATCTTTCTCCGGTGACAGTGGGGGAAGGACAGCTAAACTATAGCTCTGAATAAGAAGCAGAATAAAAAGGAGACAATTAATAGGCAGGCAAGGATTTTCCAAAGGTGCCAGGAATTCAGCCATCTTATATATGATAACCTTAATTTCACCTGAAAAATTTTCACACAAATTTAGTTCTCAAATCATCAATTCTAGTTTATAGAAGTCTTCTTACCTGCTTATGACAGGTGTCATTTGTGTATGCTTCTGCATGTCACTATAAAATGTCTTGATTGGATTTTAAAAATTTTATCAGAAGCCCAAAGATGTCAAATTTACTGATTTTTTGTTGTTGTTAAAGACTAACATTTCCACAGAGTAGCATCGTCAGCCTCCTTGAATGGAGTAGCTTCTCTGTTCTTTCTACTTTCTCTAAACTGTCACTTTGCCCTTCTTTTCTCTCACCATCATTTCAGTAGCTGACTGGTACAAAAGCATCCGGAAAGGGTAGGGTCAAGTTAA
The DNA here is from genome assembly GCA_949820135.1 of Sylvilagus floridanus. Taxonomy (NCBI): domain Eukaryota; kingdom Metazoa; phylum Chordata; class Mammalia; order Lagomorpha; family Leporidae; genus Sylvilagus; species Sylvilagus floridanus. The sequence goes on along the minus strand of OX463244.1, from coordinate 9,427,082 downwards.
AACAAGAACTCAGTCTCCAAACACAAACTTGCTAGCTCAGCTCTAATAGAAATTCTATCTTTGGGGGTTAATTTTTCAATGATAAAAAGTAACATAATTTTATGAGTATAAAGTAAACAAAAAAATAGATCTTTGTAAAAGTTAAAGAGTGGGAATAAGAGAGAGAGGAAGAAGAAAGGTGGGAGCTTGGCTGTGAGGGAAGGTATGGTAGGAAGAATCATTATGTTTCTAAATCTGTATATATATGAAATGCATGAAATTTGTATAACTTAAATGAAAATTTTTTGAAAAGCTATTACTATAAAAATAGTGTAACCAATAAACTCTAATGACAATATATGTCATCAAGCAAACAGTGCTAATTATCACCAACAAAACTACCTGCTTAACAAAGAAAATTTTAAAACTGCCCAGTAGCATGGAATCCTCATGAGTTTTCTTATTTCCTGGATGAGGCTGTTATAGATGTACAGGGCTGGTGTGGATCCACAGTCACTTGTTAAAGTGAACACGTTCCCTGAGCAGTTTTCACTGTGGTGCTATCACAAGGCTCCTTCATAAAAGTTCACAGAGAATGGAATTTTAAATCTATTAAAGACACTTTGAAATCTTTGCATTAATTTTTTGTAACACACCTCTTCTGTAAAATTTTTGAAGATTTCTTATGCTTTATTTTATAAAACTATTCATTGTGGCAGAAGTCCACCTAATTAATATCTGGGCAATGCCACCATTGCCTTGATGGGCATATATAACCCACACAGCAACAAGACTAATTTTGTTGCTTTCTCTGTATTTTTGCTTCCCAAGGCTGCAGAACAATCTGCTTAAAATGACAAGTAGAAAGCATTTGTTTTCATTTTAAATTTCAAAAAAGATTCACATCTACGGTAAGTAAATTACACCTCCTTAATACCCACAGGGTCTGAAGGGAAGCATGAAAAGATTGGTCTGTTAGAGCATCAGTTTCTAACATTTCTACCAGCACAGCATTACACAGTCACAGAAACCTAAACTTCGATGTAATGAGTGCAAGCAGAGGTTGGCTGTTTCTTCTGGACACAGATCCCAAATACTTTGGCCGGGAGCATCTGAAGGTACCAAACCCTTCACAGGACAGAAATGGGTGGCATCTGCTCAAATATGCTGTGGTTCTCTGGTCTGACTCAACCTTCCAGTTTCTGTTAGTAACATGCACACTTTGGACCTTAATTATGTCCATCCACAATCCTTTATAACAGCGGCAAGATCCAAAATTTTCTAGAAACTGAAACGTTTGTGCTGACTCATGTGTGGGAACAGCCTGTCCTGAAGTGACATTTGCTATTAACAGGCCTTATCCCACCAAGAGGTCTAGGATGCATTTGATCAAAGAAATAGGAACAATTTTGATGATGCTGCAAACCTTGAATGTGTGATCTGGGTGCCATATGACCTTCCCAACTCTGAAAACTGCCAAATGCCAACACTTGTCTGATCACAGATTCCAGAGATAGATTGTGGCTTGTGTGCTTTTACTGTGTCATGTTGTCACCCACAAATGGTGGCATCAAGATGTGACTGTGCTGTTCCTCCAATGTCACAAGCCACACCCATCCCCAATTCTACCTCAGCATCAATCACTTGACAACTCTGGTGCAGAACCATCCTCCCCAATAACTGAGGGCTTTCAGAAATCCCCAGAGACAGACTCATCAAGCCCCTGGATCACAGAAGTGGGAAATGAAATCTGATTCCTGCTGCTATAATTATGCATCTAAGACATTCTGGAATCTCTCATGAACATATGACACTGATATCCCCAAAATGTCTCCAATTTTCAAAGAATAAGTTTTTGTGACTTGGTTTTGAACAGAAATTATTTCCCAATAACTTAAGCACCAAAATTGCAGCATACACTGTTTTCTATGCTTATTCTAAATATGCTTGGAATATTTGAACTTCTAAGTAATTTATGTTTTTATGATAAACAACACTGATAAGTAGAGATGCCATTCGATTTTCAACCCCTATAAATCCATGCATGCCACCACACACTTGCAACTTAGTGTTCGAGCTGACTTTTATTTGATATTTCAAATAACAGTTTTTGCTATGACTTTATAACCCAATCTTATTTTGCTTCTTCCTGTGAGCATTCATACAAAATAAGTATGTACCAACAACAGAGCCATGAAACTCTGGATGAGTAAGTCAAACATTTCGGGTAACGTATTAACTCTTTGGAAGCTTCTCAAGGGCCATTTAGCATATTTAAATGGCAAGTTAGGAAATCAACATCAATTAATATTTTCTCTGTGCCCGCAGGGTACTTGGCACAGTCTATAGGACTCCGTGGGAAGCAGTCATTAACTGTCCCCAGCCTCAAAGGGCGTTTTCCAAACAGACAATAACACCAGGACGGTTCTGTTACCAGACCGCAGAGAGCCAAGTGCAAAACGCCATCTTGCCAAGTTAAGATAGTGTGTTCTCTTACGGAGTCCCCACGTCAGCTGGCTGAAATCTGTGTCTGAGGCGGTAGGGGAAAGAGGGTCCAGCCAGAAATCTCAGGATAAGAAGTAGGAAAACAGGACAAGACAGAGAGAAGGTCCTGGATTCCTGTGCTAGTTGATGGTGGGTCCTGGGGGCAGCCGGAAGCAGTGGCCATGCATGGCCCTTGACAGAGATTGTGCTGTGCCGAACGTTGTCCTGGATTCTGGGGACATGGCGGGCATTAGCATCGTGCTGGGCCTCGACCCCCTCACCGAGTACCGTGACAGCTAAAAGAGCTAATTCCCTGTGTCGTGCCCTTTGAGTCACGCCTGCACATGGGCTGTATGGCACATTTTTATTTGTGAATTTACTCTTTTTTGCTGCTTGATTTTGTTTTTCATCAGAAAAAAACATTTTACAGTAACTGCCCTTTCTCTTTAAGCTCAGCAGGTGGCTAAGTAAACCATATTCTTCACTTCAGAAAACAGTTTCATGCAACCTTTTTTTAAACCAAAAATCCCTAATACAAAAAGTTTACAGAGGGAATGGCAATAAAAAGATACATGTATTTTGTTGCAAAGAAACTTTGAGAACCATGCATGTTTTATCATAGTTACTACATACTCCCCACATGTGTTTTGAAGATTTTCTCATATACCTGGATCTCAACAATTGTACCAACACAAACTTGGATTTCCACTTCCCACGAACCTTCCAAAGTATCCACTTAAATTTCACGTCCTTCAGGCCTCCTGTTCTGCATGTGACGGAGGGCATAACCTGCTGCTTCCTGTACCCTTTGACCTCCAACTCCCCACCCATCCCCCACAACCCCAGTAACTATTATTTCATTCTCTATGTCTGTGCCTTTGAGCTCTTTGATTTCAGGCCATATTTTCCTTTCCGTGTCTGAATTAGTTCACCTGGCAAACGGCACCCCAAGTCTGTTCTTGGTGTGGCTATATATATATATATATATATATATATATTCAGATAAAGAATTTAAAGAGCCCACTTTGGAAAACAGGCACCAAAGCTGGCGCTTTCAGTACAGCGCCCTGAGGGAGGTGAGGCAGGGCGAGGACGCAGGGGAAGCAGACAATCCAGGCAGCGAGGGAGGGCGCCGGGAGACAGGGGTGAGCACGGGCTGGGGATGCCCGTGGGGTGGCCAGCATCACACAGAGCGCAGGGCTGCCGGCTGCTCTAAACTGCAAGTCAGGCGGCTTGCCCTCCGGAACCTGCGCCCAGGCCTGACGTAAGCCAGGGCTCCTCTGCGCTCCAGACAAGGCGGCTTCTCTCTGCGCGCCCTGGGACCTGCGGGAGGGGCGCCTGGAGGAAGCACACGCGCGCGTTCCGTTCCCGAACGTCACTCAGGGTGGCGGACTCGTGTGCCCGGAGGCTCGGGCGCTGTCTCGGGTGTCCTTACTGCGTCAGGGCGCTGCCTGTGGATTTTCTGCCCATTTGCACAACTTAGAGAGGCGGGGGAGGGGAGAGCCAGATTCTCCAGGAGACCCCGACTCCACCGATAAAATCCACCTGATCGGGGCCCTCTAGCGGGGAGGCTGTGGCTGCCCGCGCCTCAGCGCACTGTGGGCCGGGTCCCTTTAAACCGCCAGCTCGGTCCCTGTTCCTTAAAAGCCTACAGGGAAGAGGGGAAGGCGCAGCCCAGTGCCCCAGCGGGGGAATGGCAGCTGGGGATGCGGTACTTGCTGCACCCCTCTATGCGCCTTCAGAGCCTGGGGGCTCAGAACAGCCTCCTGGGGTGCCAGGCAGGTGCATGAGGCATGAAGTTCAGTGCGGCCAGCACACGGGCGGGCGTCCACCAGGGCCGCCCAGAGGAAGCGGCCCCTCCCGCCTGCAGAGACTAAGAAGGGACTCCCTGGAGGAAGCGACCTGCATCAGCAGTGGAGTTCAGAGGCAGCGAGGGAGAAACTCCCCGTCACAAGGCAAGCAGACAGCCTGGACCCGCGGGGACGTTCAGGAATATTCCAGAGTGACCAGCAGGGCTCATGGAGGCTCTGCTGAGACAGGAGGCAGCGGCGAGGCCGGCTCAGGCCAGAGGCCTGGGCACCAGAACGCCAGCGAGGGATTGGGCATCCTTTCAAAAAGACCAGGTGAGGACCCCCGCGAACTGGGGCTGGGGTAGTGCCAGGAGACATGGCCCAGGGAACAGCTGTGGGATGTGGTTCCCTATTGCCAGGAGGAGGCTAAGGAGCCGAGTGGGTGGCAAACAGCTCCAGGTAGCCACCACAGGAAGCAGTAAGGCTAATAGGCTGTCCAGCATGTTCCATGCCCAGAGCACACTCTCATCTGGCTGATGGGCACAGTGCACCCTGCCCACTGACCTGAGCCGGGCCACGCCTTCCTCCCAGGAGGGAGCTGGGGACCTCTCTCTGGGCAAAAAACGTCACCCTGAACCAGCGGGTCAGAGCGTCCACCTGGAAATGTGTTCCTGGAAACCCCGAGGGGAAACACGGACCCCCCCCCCCCCCAGAATGCCAAAGCCCTGGTCCAGCTCATTAGAATGCAGTGCCCAGCACACCGGCCTCCTGCCCGCCAGGGCGCCCTCAGGCCCCAGCCAGGCTCCACAGTGTCTGCCACAGTGTCTTCCTCCAGGCGCCAGCCCGCTCCCACAGTCTCCAAGCTGAAGGCCCCCGCCACCCCTCTAAGAACGGTGTCCTGAGCTAAAGCCCAGGCTCCACAGCCTGTGCCCCCCACCTCTTTCCCTGAGGTTCCCACCTCCTCGCTCTTACAAGGCTAAGAACACCAGAAAGGCTCCCATGACATAGCTCAGAGGTGTGGGACGCTACCTTCCGTGCCTTCCAGGACGTAGACGAAGTGAGCGAAACTGAGGGCCGGTGCTGTGGCCGGTAAAGCCGCCGTCTGCAGTGCTGGCGTCCCATATGGGCGCTGGTTGAAGTCCTGGCTGCTCCACTTCCCATCCAGCTCTCTGCCGTGGCCTGGGAAAGCAGTGGAAGATCCCACCTGCGAGGGAGACCCGGAAGAAGCTCCTGGCTCCGCCCAGCTCCAGCCCTTGCGGCCAACTGGGGAGTGAACCAGCGAATGGTTCTGTTAACTCTGCCTTTCAAATACATAAATAAAAAAGAGCAAAACGGACACAAAACTATGGTTTTAGTTCTCCGCCATTTTTTAAAGATTTATTTATTTATTGGAAGAGTTACACAGAGAGAGGAGAGGCAGAGAGAGAGAGAGAGAGAGAGAGAGGTCTTCCATCCACTGGTTCACTCCCTAGATGGCCGAAATGTCCGGAGCTGCGCCGATCTGAAGCCAGGAACCAGGAGCTTCTTCTGGGTCTCCCATGTGGTGCAGGGGCCCAAGGGCCATCTTCTACTACTTTCCCAGGCCATAGCAGAGAGCTGGATCAGAAGTGGAGCAGCCGAGTCTCGAACCGGTGCCCAGAGGGGACGCCAGCGCTTCAGGCCAGGACATTAATCCACTGCGCCACAGCTCTGGCCCCAGTTCTCTGCCCTTTTTAATACTTTTAATCTTTGATCAGTTTTTGACCGATTCAATATGGTTTATAGATACAATTCTAAGAACATAATGATATTCCCTCTCTCCCTCCCTCCCTCCCCCTCCTCTCCCTCCTACACTCCTCTCTTCTCCCTTTCTTTTTCCCTTTTTTTTTTTTTTGGAAGTTTTTGAGACAACATATTTTAAGCTTACAATACAATAAAAATGTTTAATGCCCCTCTGGATAAGAAGTTTACCAAGAAAAAAGCAAAAAGACCCTAGTTCATTTGGACTATATATATAATGACTATAAACAATAATTGAATGGAAAACTCACCATTTTACCCATGTGCAGTAAATAGTAAAGTAATCACAGATCATTAAAACTATGGTGATATAAAATTCTTAACCATTGGTTTGACAAAGGTATAAAACAAAGTTTCACAAAACTATATTTGGGGGCTGGTGCTGCAGCTTAGTAGGTTAAGCCTACACCTGTGGCACCAGCACTCCATATGCTCTGGTTCGAGTCCCAGCCGCTCCACTTCCAATCCAGCTCTCTGCTATGGTCTGGGAAAGCAGTGGAAGAGGCCTGAGTACTTGGGCCCCTGCACCCACATGGGAGAGCCCCCCAAAGAGCTCCTGGCTCCTGGCTTTGGATTGGCGCAGATCCGGCCGTTGCAGCCATTTGGGGAGTGAACCAGTGGATGGAAGACCTCTCTCTCTGACTCTCCCCCTCTCTGTCTATAACTCTGCCTCTCAAATAAATAAATAAATCTCTAAAAAAAAAAACTATATTTGCCGCAATACTGGTACACAGAAGCATTTAAAAATCAGTATCCATGGGGCTGGTACTGTGGCTCACTTGGTTAATCCTCCACCTGCAGCACCAGCATCCCATATGGGCGTCAGTTCTAGTCCTGGCTGCTCCTCTTCCAGTCCAGCTCTCTGCTGTGGTCTGGGATAGCAGTGGAGGGTGGCCCAAGTGCTTGGGCCCCTGCAACCAGCATGGGAGACCAGGAAGAAGCACCTGGCTCCTGGCTTCGGATTGGAGCAGCTCTGGCCTTTGCGGCCATTTGGGGAGTGAACCAACAGAAGGAAGACCTTTCTGTCTCTCTCTCTCTCTCTCTCACTGTCTTTAATTCTACCTGTCAAATAAATAAATACATTTAAAAATCAGTATTCACTTGATTTACAAAGGTGATGGAAATAAGCCCATGGGCTTCAGGATCCCAGGACTCACAAGGCTCTCAGGCTGGCAAGCTTCCTTTGCCATACTAACGGTTGTGTTACTGCTGCAGGGGAAGAGGGTAATTTTCCTCCCTATAATCCGTAAATTGGGAACCTGCATGATGCTGTGATCTCATGGGGTTTTTCTGAATTTTTGGACAGGGCATCATAAGTACAGAAAAAGTCCTAGTGACAGACAGCTGAAAAGAAAGAAAACTGTCCCCAGTACTTATGACTCATGCCTCCATCTCCTGGGTAAATCAGGGGCCCTTGGATCCGCACAGTAATCCCAGCTCCCAGTCAAGTACTCCCACGATAACCTTGGCAAAGATCAGACAACCTCTCCCACCTCCGCTCTGCCTGGGTGCAGCACGGGAGAGATGAGTTCCATCTTCCTCCTGTAGGCTCAAATGTCACAGCCTGGGTGAGGCCTCCGAACTCTGAGGACAGGGAGTGCATCCAGCTGACAGCTGGACGTGAGGGTCCAAGTCCTTGCACATTTCAGCCTACAGATTTGCCTACTGAGTGACAAGAGAGATCAAAGCATAAAACAAAAGGGAAAAGTCCAAAATCCAAAATCAAGATTCAGAAATGTAGGGAAGAGAATGCCTTGGGTCTTTACTGGATGTAAGCCTTGATGCTTTGCCTGTGGCTCACCCCCAGCTTTCTCTTTCCCTTACAGATCCTGCCTTCCAAAGCCAGACCGGGCCAAGGCTGGAGACACTCACAGAGCACCAAGCAGAAAGTCAGGGCAGACAGCATGAGAGCAGAGGCGAGCCCATTCTCAGCACCAGCGTCGCCAAGCTCACATGACTGGCAAGAGAAGAACCGTGGCATCATTCACACTGGGCTCCAAGGAGAACTCAGGGAACACCAGCTATGGGCCAGCAGCGTGCTGACCACTCCAAAGGTCTTCCCCCAACCTCTCCATGCCACAGTAACTCCACAAGGCTTTGCAAACTCACACTCTCTAAGCCTTTGGAAGTAATGACAACAGAAGTATGCAAAGTGACTCGTGGATGTAAGCTGTGGATTAGGCCTGTCTGCTCCTGGCTGTAACAGTGCCCATGTCTTATTAAGCACTCATTATGCACCAGACACTGTATGCATTATTGCTGGCATTCCTACCCAGTTCTTGCATGTCACCAATTAGTATTATTCCCATTTTACAAAGAAAACAGACATTTAGAAAAGTAATTTGCTCAAGGACACAGGGATTTAAAGCCAGAATTCAGCTTTTCCTGTACTCTACCATTTCCTCAGGATAAAGGGCCCACCATTTTAGCACAGAAGAGGCAGTGCCGTGTTGAAGTAACCCATAGATTGTGAGCTGCATAGACACTGAAAATGTCCCAGAGAAGCTACCTCCAGGCCTATAGAATGCCGATGGTATTCAGGCAATAATGGATCATCCTGGGTGAACTGGTTGACCTGCATGAGTCACAGCATCCCCGTCTGTCTTGACCAGTGTTTGCTTTAGAGGTTGCCATGAGGTCTTGTTCTGACCAATGAGATGAAAGAAGCCTGATCCATATCTCTGAGAGATTTTCCTCCCTGACAAATGAGACGTGGGGGAGAGAAAGCCCTCTCACACGGCTCCTCCTGCTAGCTGGAACACTATCATGTGGGGACACCGTCACTGGAACAGGGGCAGCTGCTTTGTGTACATGAGTGTAAAGAAGGGAGCATTGCTCACACCCTAAGGAAATTAGAATGAAAAGGAAAAAAGTTTAGGAGCTTGATGTCATTGTTAAGCCATCAAGCCTACCCTAGGACCAGCTATTTCCAGATTTTTTGTAGCATTAATAACTGTTCAAGCATCTTTAGTTTCTATCAATAAATACATTTCCTTTTACAATTAATGATAAAGTTATGGGGTAAAATCAAATGACCAATTTTATGGATTTGGAAAATTAAATTTGAATATGTTTGGTGAGTTGCCAATTCTGAAAATGGCCCCAGTTTTCAAAGTCACCTAAAAGAACAATAAGAGATTTGAGGTTTTGAATGCAATCATGGTTTTTTCTCTTTCCCTCTGTAGGAAGGGAAAAATGTTTTCTCTACCTTGCTAGGTTCTGCAACACAGGCCTGTGAATAACAAAAGACAGATCAGCTGGAGAGATGGCCTTGGTTCGCATTTGCATGACACAGGGCGCTTCCTGGGAAAGAAGTGAAAAACCACAAAGCAGCAGTAGACTTAGGGATTCATATACCATTTTAACAAAGGATGATAAATTTATGAAGTGACAAGATAAAGCAAGGGATTTGAGCTTCTACAGGCAGTGAATTATGGGAACGTGGATAAGAAATACGTGGGGGAACCCAAGAGTCCACAAAGGTCATTTTTGTGAGGTTTGCTTGTGTAGACTCAGGTTGGCACCGTCTTCCCTTCTGTCATGACAAGGATGTTCTCTTCTTGGTACTGGGAGAGTACCCTTCTCATGGGAAATCTACACCCTGCTTCTACCAGAAAGGATGAGGACACAGGGCCCCTCCTACATCTGCTTTTTTAAAATCGTCATGGGAAATCTACACCCTGCTTCTACCAGAAAGGATGAGGACACAGGGCCCCTCCTACATCTGCTTTTTTAAAATCGTCTTCTGCTCAAAACAATTCATATAACAAAGTTGCCTATTTTTGGGTAGCCATGTTCTATCCCTTTCACGTCTAAATAAATAATATATGTTCATCTGCTTTGTATTTGAAATATAAATTATTTATATTTTGCATTAAATAAATTATATTTAAATTAGAAATGTAAATATACTTAAAATATTTAATTTCATAGCAACATTTCTACTATTTTATCATAATGCTTATTGTGTTTTGCATCTAAACTTTTCAAATTGAGATATGATTATTATAACTTAACAACCTAGTGGTTAAGTCCCCAGTTTGGATGCCCCCCATCCCACATTGGAGTGTCTAGGTTTAATTTCTTCCGACAGCTCCTGACTCCAGCTTCCTGCCAATGCAGACCCTGGGAGGCAGCTGTGAAGGCTCAGGTAGTTGGGTCCCTGCCACCCACATGGGAGACCTGGATTGAGTCCCTGACTTCTAGCTCCCATCAAACCTAGACCTGGCTACGGTGGGAACTGGGGGAGTGAACCATCTGAAAGCAGCTCAATCCCTGGCTCTTCCCCAAATTTAAAAAAAAAAAAAAAAAAAAAAAAAAAAAAAACACTACAAAAATGCACTACATAGAAATGAAAATCATCCCAGAGTTAAAATGTACCAAAACTTCTGTTAATGATTATAAAGTTACATTATATTTGAGCCTCATCTGCATTGTATGTATCAATAGTTTATTCGCTTTTATTAAGGGGTTGTATGCCACTGTATAGATATTACACACTATAATAGATAGAAAGCATTTGCTAAAATATAATATCCATTTATAATTTAAAAAAAAAACCTTGAACAAATTAGGTATAGAAGGAACATACATCAACACAATAATAGCTATATATGACAAGCCATCAACCAACATCATATTGAATGAGAAAAAGCTAGAAGTAGTTCCACAAAGATCTGGAAACAGACAAAGTTATCTGTTCTCATTACTCTTATTCAACACAGTTCAGGAAGTTTTAGCCAGAGCCATCAGGCAAGAGAAAAAAATTAAAAAGTATACAAGTCAGAAAGGAGGAAAATCAAATTATCCCTGCTTGCAGATGACTGATTCTATATGTGAGAGAAACAAAAGACTTCACTAAAAGACAGTTATAACTGATAAGTGAATTTAGCAAAGTCGCAGGGTGCAAAATCAACACATAAAAATCAGTAGCATTTTTATACAGTAACAATGATCTTATCAAGAAAGAATTTTGTAAGAACAATCCCATTAATAATAGCTACAAAAGAATACCTTGGGATAGATTTAAATAAAAATGGGAAAGACCTCTACAATGCAAATTACAAAATACTAATGAGAGATACCAAGCACCAGAAAAAAGAAAATAATTTTTTGTGTTCATGGATTGGAATAACATTATAAAAGTGTCCTTACTGCCCAAATTGATTTACAGATTTAACATTATCCCCACCAAAATGCCAATGACATTCTTTACAAGCAATTAGAAGAAAGAATATGAAAATATAAAAGATCCCAAATAGACAAAGCATTCTTAAACAATAAAAGCAAAGCTGGAGATGTCACAATAACAGATTTCAAGACACACTCTAGGCTGTTTTAATCAAAACATCATGGTGCAGGCATAAAAATAGACACATAGACCCATGGAACATAACAGCAAGCCCAGAAATAAGTCTACCCATCTACAAGCAACTTATCTTACACCAAAAAAGCCAAAAATATTCCCTGGAGAAAGGACAGTCTCTTCAGTAAATGATATTGAGAAAACTGGATTTTCACAAGCCAAAGTTTGAAATAAGACCCCTTATTTATTCTCTATACGAAAGCAAACTCAAAATGGATCAAAGCTCTATTTCTAAAACCTGAAACTGTGAAATTTCTAGAGGAAAGCATAGGGGCGACACTCCAAGACACTGGAATAGGCATTGATTTTTTGGAGAAGACCACAAAAGCACAGTCAATAAAAGTAGGAATAAACAAATGGGATTATATCAAACTAAGACGCTTCTGCACAGCAAAAGAATCAATCAACAAAATAAAGAGACAACCAACAGAATAGGAAAAACACTTGCAAACTAAGCGTCTGATAAAGTCCTAACATTCATAAAGACCTCAAAAATTAAACAACCACAAGACAAACAGTTAAGAAATGGACAAGGATATGAAATAAATTTTTCAGAAGAAGAAATACAAGAGCTAACCAACACATAAAAACATCCTCATTCTCATTAGCCATCAGAGAAACACATATAAAAACCACAATAAGGTACCACTCAATGCAGTCAAAATGTCTATTATCAAGAAATCAAAAAATAACAAATGTTGGGGAAGATGTGGAGAAAAAGAAATTCAGTATACAGTTGATGGGGATACAAGTTAATGCAGCCATTATGGAACACAGTATGCAAATTCTCAAAAAAATAAAAATCAATCTATTACAGGACCTAACTAACCCATTCTGGGAATATATACAAAGGAAGCGAAGTGAGACAATCATGCTCACTGCAACACTACATAACAAAGACACAGAATCAACCTGTATGTCCATTAGTCCATGACTGAGAAAAGCCAGTGTGGGACATGTACATGATGAAATAGTACTCGGCCATAAAAAAGAATGAAATCGACATTTGCAGGAAAGTGGGTGGAACTGGAGATCATAATACTAATTGAAACAAGCCAGAAGGAGAAAAACCAAAGCCACCTCTCGTCTTTCTTTCATATGTGGAGATCAAAAATATTTCCATATGTATATAGATGTGTCCATAATACATATTTATGTGTGTAATATATAATACATTATATATTTATATAAATATTATAAAATCCATATTTATATATTTTAAATGCATTTTAAGTAAACATATTTTATTATATATTACATACAATAAAATGCGTGGATGCCATATTATTTGTTATACAGATATTTCTAATTACACCCCTTACATAATAATATGCCCTTCTTCCCTTTAAAAACATCTGGTTTCTGATGTTTCTGATTCTCTTGTTGATGGGTGTTCAGGATGTTTCCAGTCAGAGCTATTAGAGTTAAAGCTACCCTCAGGGTTCCTTTACAAACCATGTGAGTGGACTCATTAGTTTTTAACTCATTTCTCTGTGATAAACAATCAACGGGACTTAGTCATAGGGTTAGAACTCATAACAGCAGTTGCTGATAAGGGTGTCACACAGAAATTTCTGAGGTCATACAAATGTTCTCTATTCTGACTGGCGTGGGGTTTCTGCAGGTCTATACATTTCCCCAAACTCATCAAAGTTTAATGTATATATCATTATACTGCATTTATACATACCATCAAAGAGAAAAAGAGCTACCAGATGGATAAAGATAACCAGCACTCACCACTCACCAGCCATTATAGCCACTCCCTGAACACCCACCTAAACCGCACCTGCTAGGAAGCTAAGAATCACATTTGTATTTCTTAAAGGTTTATTTATTTACCTATTTGAAAGGCATAGCAACAGTGAGAGAGGGAGAAATAGAGAAAGATCTTTCATCCGCTGGTTCACTTCCCAGATGGCTACAATGGCCAGGGTTGGGCCAGGCCAAAGCCAGGAGCCAGGAACTCCATCTGGTTCTCCCACGTGGGTGGTACAAACTCAAGTGGACTGTCAAACACTGCTTCCTGGGTGAATTAGCAGAGCTGGGATGGAAGTGGAGCATCCAGAATTCAAGCCAAACATGGGATGGGAGTGTCCCAAGCAGCTGCAGCACCTCGTGGCCCTAAGAACCATGTGTCTCAGGTCCCCTTAAATCAAGGAGTCACACTGGCTTCTTTAAATGCGATACATGTATGACGATTTGCACAGAGAAGCAATCTGAGAGACTTGGCGCACTGCTGATGGGAGACAGAGGCAGGTGAGGAGGGGCATCCTGCCCTCCACTGCCATCACCGGGTCAGGCAGCTGAGCCTGTGGTGGGGCCAGACCCCTCACCCAGCATAGTGTCTGCTGAGAGGCCCGTAGAACAGTGGCTATGACAGGAAGAAGCTAAAAGTCTTTTTTTTTTTTTTAAATGAGCCTTTCCAAGCGCACATAATAGTGAAAGTATGGTGCAGTAGTTCCCCCTCTAGCCACAATTCTACACTCCACACTTTCGGTTACCCATGCTCAAGTGGGCTCTTTAAGTATTATATGGAAAATTCCAGAAAGAAATATCTCATAAGTTTATAAGTTTCAAATAATTTTTGCTCTAATATATTGCTATAATTATTCTATTTTTAAATTATTATTATTTATTGTCACTATTCCATATTTCTGTGCCTAATTTATAAGTTATTCCTGTGCCTAATTTATAAGTTAAATTTTATAACATATATATATATATGTAAGTATATATATATATATATACACTTAAGTATATAGGTGTAATTTATAAGCTAAACTTTATATATACATAGGTATAAGAAAACACATTGTCTACATAGGGTAAAGTGTAGCCCCAGTCTCAGCATTGGCAGGAAGGTCTCAGAATAAAATCACACTAACACTCTTATGTTTATGCCTTATGCTTACTCTACCACATATCCACCATATAGTCAGCGCTTATGCCATCTTATTTTCCAACCCATCAGTAGTTTTTGTTTTAACTTAATGCTGGCCGTGGTGCCTCCTGGGCTCCTCCTTCCCAAAGCAGGGCCTCCTCCTTGCGTCTGTTCTACTGTAACATCTAAGACTCCCAAATCGCTCAGTAGAATCAGGAGTCCAGAGATGCCGTCACTTTAACATGACAACGGTGCTGGTACATACACGATTTTTCTTAGCAAGAGGAGCATGGTAAGAAGAAAATCCTCAGATTGTGGTACAGAACACTTCCCATCTCTTTCCCAAGAAAATCAGACGGCGTCTTGAGCACCACATTTGCCCTCCCCGACAAGAGGGCACAGGCCAGCAGCAGCTCAGAGCCTCCCTCTGCGTGTAGCCAAGCCACAGGTCCACACGTTCACTCTCCTGCTTTTCTCCTTTCCTCTCCTTCTCTTCCTCCTCCTCCTCATTTTTCACATCCCTGCAGCTAACTCTAAGCCCTGTGCTGGTGTCTGCCCCTGTCATCCCCCCCCCCCCCCCCAGGTGTCAAGCGCTGCATTTGCTGGTTCTGTCGATGCAAAGCAGTATGGGTTTCAATTGGTTGGCATCTAACCTGCATGCCCTGTGATTGGTGTGTTTTCAGGAACGCATGTAGTTTACCATAGAAGAAATAACTACATTAAATCAATGTCTTCTTAAAACAGCTAGGGCTGCTCTGTCACCCACAATTGAAATCCAACTGAAATAAAATAGTCTCCTACCCTGCTCCGGTTCCCAGCTCCACAATCGGGGGTGGTGGAGGGGGGCGAATCAAAATTAGCTTTTGGATCCTTCCACATGTGAGACCATGTTGCATAAGCTGCCTACTTTTGTCTTCCAATTAATATGAGCCGAGCAGTCACCCCGACACTGGGGTACCTGGTTATGTCTGTCTGGATTTTATTTATGTTTTTGTGATTTATTTGAGCAGCGTCCCCCCTGCTTTCACCTCTGGAAGCTCACGATGTCTCTACTGTTGGCTGTCACAGCATCTTCAACAGACCAGTCCATGTGCAAGGCTCCCCATGGGTGTAGGTGCCTTCCTGACTGTACGCACGAGGTCTCCAGATGCCTGGGAAAACAGATGCTCTGGGGGCCGGGGTTGTGGGGCAGCAGAAACGTCAGCATCCCATATGGATGCCGGTTCGAGTCCCAGCTGCTCGCTCCGCTTCCAGTCCAGCTCCCTGCTAATGTGCCTAGGAAAGCAGCAGAAGATGGCCCACGTGCTGATCCCTGCAGCCACATGGGAGACCTGGAAGAATTCCTTGGCTCCTGGCTTAGGCCTGGCTCAGCCCTGGCTGTGGTGGCCATCTGGGGAGTGAATTAGCAGATTGAAGACCTCTCTTTCTGCGTCTCTCCCTCTGTCTCTGTAACAATGCTTTAGAAATAAATAAAATAAATCTTAAAAAAAAGAAGGAGGGGCCCAGTCGGGGCGCTGGATTCTGTCCCGGTTGCCCCTCTTCCAGGCCAGCTCTCTGCTGTGGCCTGGGAGTGCAGTGGAGGATGGCCCAAGTGCTTGGGCCCGGCACCCCATGGGAGACCAGGCAAAGCACCTGGCACCTGGCTCCTGCCATCGGATGAGCGCGGTGCGCAGGCCGCGGCAGCCATTGGAGGGTGAACCAACGGCAAAGGAAGACCTTTCTCTCTGTCTCTCTCTCTCACTGTCCACTCTGCCTGTCAAAAAAAAAAAAAAAGGAGGAGGAGGAGAAGGAGAAGAAAAGATGCTACATCACATTCACAGCACTGGATGTCAGAGCTAGTTCAAGTACACTCTGTCATTGATCATCTGATGGATTAGAAAAAAAAAAAAAACCTATCCACCTATCCCGCTCTGATTTGAGTTTCCTAATATTGAGAAATGTTGCATAATTTGTTTGTTGGTCTGTAAACATCTTATACGGCAATGAAATGTATCCTTTGCCTTATGTATTTAAAAATGCTTTTGCCAGCTCACCACTTGCCTTTATTCATAACTTTTTTCATTCAGAAGTTTTCAACTTTTAAGAAGTTCAGTTCACCAGTATTTCTCACTATTCTACCTCCCATTATGCGTCATATTTACAAATGACTTCTCCTTTCTTTCTTGTATAATAAAGTGGCTTTAGAGTAAAATCTTTGTTCTCTGAAATTGTTGTGGTGTTGGGGGTGGGTGATTTTTATTCAAACGAGCAGTAAGTTGGACCAACAAGATGTATTGATTTATCTTTAATTTATTGATAAAATGTCACTTTTAGCTATTTAGATTTTTATGTGTTTGTGATTCTTACACATTTCGAGCTTTCTCTAAAACACTCCATTCAATTGATATAACTTTTCTGGCTCCAGGTCCAAAAAAATCTCATTGCGATTTTTAGAATTTTCATGATTACTCTCATATATTTTTTTGTATTAATACAAATATTATTTTCCAAGTTGTGGGGGGCAGAACTTGATTTTTAAAATCCTCTCCCTCTTCCTTCAAATAAAAATAAATGATTTTTTAAAATATTGTGAGAAAATAAATTATGCAGTACAACACTCAGAACCCATTAGGAATGTATGGAGAAGGCAAACTAGGAAACAGAAGGCGATGGGTGCCTGGAATCATAAGACATCATCTTTTTAGAGTCATGTTTTCCTGAACTTTGGGGAAGTTAAGAAAATAACTCTCTCCTTTCAAACACTAACTTGGGAGAAACAAAGCCTGGCTGTCTGCTCTTGACTAAACATCAACACAAAGTGCAGTAAACCTCATTAATTTCCCCTAATTGGATAGAAAGTTCTGGAAGTGTCTGAAGTAGAGAAACATTTTCAGAAAATTCAGCTTAATTTCAAGTTCATATGAAAACAGGGATGACAGGCCCTCTGGAAGGATGAGAGCAGAATGTCTTAGAGAATTTTTTAAGTACTTTAATAACTGATAAAAAATAGAAATTAGAACATTTGTTTTATGGAAGCATTTAAGTACAAAGTGGTTTTACGAGTGTTTAGAAACATCTACTGGCCTTCAGCCTTTGGAAAACTAAATATTTTCCTTGTTTATACTTTTAATTTGCTTGGCAAGCCCTTCCCCAACTTATAACCCTAATAAATCAATGCACTTCACCGGCCTCTTAAATTTACCCCAGATTCTGATTGAGTAAATTTCCCATTGGCAGGATCACACAGTTCTTTTCCACAAGTCCTCAATACTATTATGCTCCCAGGAAATGCACCTGTCAATAGGGCATGTGCATTCTCTCATTTTCTTAAAAGCAGGAACCAGGTTTCATTTTTCACTCTTGATTCCAAAGCTGTTGGAAAGCTTGAAAGAGAAGGGGACCATGAAAGGGGGAGTAAATAAATCTAATCTGGTGAAAAGGCGATGAAGGCCTTGTGCTTACACTTCCTCAATTTGTTCTTAAAATAACTGTTGACACACTCTCTGATGGAGCACCAGCTCTTGGCTTTCCAAGGCTGGGGTCACAGAGATTGGAACAAAAGACACAGTTATACTTGAAACACAAATTTGAGCAATTAGTTCCCACCTTTTCCTCTTGCTATTTCCAAAGATGTTAATAAGTACCTAAATGGAGTTGTTCAAACTCCGGTTTTTGCTCCTTCGCTATGTCCACCCCCTAACAGACACGCAGTTTAGCAGTGAGTGAGTTAGGAGGAAGGAGATGGAGAAAATCTGAAAATGTCACCACCAGGCATTGAGGGTCTACAGTGTTTCTAGGAGAATGAACACTCTACTGCAGATTCAAAGAGGGAAAAACATGAGTACTGTTAGGAAAAGTCAGGACTATAAGAGGAGAGAGTGGCGGACAGGATCAATGTCACCACGGTGTGGCCAGGCACTCACTGTCCCAGCCACGGTCCATACATGACACTGTGTAGCTGCTGGAGCACAGGGAACTTCCAACCTCCTCTTCTACCCAGAGCACGACTGTGCGAGGGAATGGACGCCCTGGCGCCACTGTGACCCACAACGAAGGGGAGTGGGAGGACAAATATTTGGGTTTCTGTGCCATAGCATAGGACCCCTCCTGAGACGTATTCAACGTGCTCGCCCAAAGGCATGTCACCAAATGCGTCGCTGACGTCACCCTTTGTTCTAGACCACATTTTCAAAGATGTCTGTCCAGCAAATAGCCTTGGAAGACAGAAAAGTGTCTCCCTCTGGAATGAAGGGCACTAATGCTTACTGCCTGGAGCCAGCGTTGTGGCGAAGCCAGGTAAGCCACCACCTATGGTGCTGGCACCCCATATGGGCACCAGTTTTTGTCCCAGATGCTCCACATCAGATCCAGTTCCCCAGTAATGGCCTGGGGGAAAACCTTCCCCCTCTCTCTGTAACTCTTTCAAAATAAATAAATAAATCCTTTTCAAAAATGCTTCCTGCTTATTATATAAGGTTGGGGCTCCCTATGTGCAGGGTTCCATCCCACTGACAGGCAAAGACCCATCTATACCATCCCCTTGGGAATGGGGGAGAAGAACCAACACAGAGATGCTTATACCTCTTGCTACACCACAGCATAAAGTCCTTTTTCTCTGATGTGGTAACAAGAATCTTCTGCCAATCTTTTATTATAAGTAGGGTGGAGACCTCAGACCTTTTATAGTTCTTACCTATCCCATGGACTTCACATGAAAAATGACCGGCTGCAAGATTGAATTTTAATTTGACTCAAATTAGGATAGCTATTTTCTAAGAAAATTCAATCTATAAAGTTTACATTGCTATACTACTTCAATAAAATGGATTTTTTTTATTTGACAGATAGAGTTAGACAGTGAGAGAGAGAGAGACAGAGAGAAAGGTTTTCCTTCCGTTGGTCCACCTTCCAAATGGCTGCAATGGCCAGAACTATGCCGATTCGAAGCCAGAAGCCAGGTGCTTCCTCCTGGTCTCCCATGTAGATCCAGGGGCCCAAGCACTTGGGCCATTCTCCACTGCCCTCCCAGGCCACAGCAGAGAGCTGGACTGGAAGAGGGACAGCTGGGACTAGAATCAGTGTCCATAGGGGATGCTGGTGCCGCAGGTGGAGGATTAACCAAGAGTGAGCCACAGCGCCGGCCCCGAAAAGAATATTTTTGAGATATGAATTCCCAATGTTTTTCTGGCTGTGAAACTGGAAGTTGAGCATTCATGTCCTCAGAAATTGGCAGATAAACTAGGGCTAAAAGTAAATACATGCACAGTCTCAGACAGTGAAACTGTTCAAAGCTCTGGGAAGGAACAGCTCCTTCCTCTGGGAATGAGGAGAGGCTGAAGGACTGAGTCTATGGAAACTCCCAGGGTATTATGTACATGCAGTTGCATTAGGTGGCTTGTCGTTACTGCAACAAAATACTTAAGGAAAGCTACCTACAAAGGAGGAGGTTTATTCTGGATCACAGTGTTTGGAGGTTTGCAGTCCACAATCTGGATGGTACCTTTGATTCTGTTGTCAGCTGAGGCCAGAGGATGGCCAAGGCAGGGTGCCTGCATGGGCGAGCCCAGAGGCAGGGAGAGTGGCTGGGCTCAACTCACCTTTTATTTTATTTTTATTTTTTTTTTTTTACAGGCAGAGTGGACAGTGAGAGAGAGAGACAGAGAGAAAAGTCTTCCTTTTGCTGTTGGTTCACCCTCCAATGGCCGCCGCGGTCGGCGCGCTGCGGCCGGCGCACCGCGCTCATCCGATGGCAGGAGCCAGGAGCCAGGTGCTTTTCCTGGTCTCCCCATGGGGTGCAGGGCCCAAGCACCTGGGCCATCCTCCACTGCACTCCTGGGCCACAGCAGAGGGCTGGCCTGGAAGAGGGGCAACCGGGACAGAATCCGGTGCCCTGACCAGGACTAGAACCCGGTGTGCCGGCGCCGCAAGGCGGAGGATTAGCCTGTTGAGCCACGGTGCCGGCCTCAACTCACCTTTTATAACCAAACCTCTCGCAAGAACAAACTCCCAAGGTCGCATCAGCAATGACCCAAGGACTTCCCACAAGCCCCACTTCCTAGACACCATAATTGGATTAAACGTCCATGTTCTTAGCCCCTTCAACTTGATGGTGTTG
The DNA here is from genome assembly GCA_949820135.1 of Sylvilagus floridanus. NCBI lineage: Eukaryota > Metazoa > Chordata > Mammalia > Lagomorpha > Leporidae > Sylvilagus > Sylvilagus floridanus. Next base: position 9,406,707 of record OX463244.1, on the reverse strand, counting down.
AGATTTAAGCACCTGCATGAGTTCTGGAGCTAGATCCTATTCAAAGCCAAGCAACACAGTGTGTAGGAACGGCCAAAACACAATGAACTCAGAACCTTTGCTACTCTCTTATGAAACCATGGCGCCACACTTATCGTCTGCTGACTTACTACACTACAAACTAGTCCATCTCATTAAATATATGGATAACTGAATAAATCACTAATATTGGTGTAGAAGAGAATAGTTGTTGAGACATGATCTTTTGTAAGTTGAATAAGAAGGGCAAGCACATTCCGACACTGGGATTGGCAACGCATTTCAAGCCATTCCTAGTTGGACAGAAGGCGTGACTACCCCTTGTACAGAGCAGGAAGAGGCAGCACGGACAAACTCAGCATCCCTGAGAATCAATCGGAACTTGCTGCAGCTTAAGAACCTAGTTTTTGCCTTCATTAAATGCTCTCATACACGTTATACTAACAAAGGGTATTTCAGAAAAAACTCTAGTTTGCCAATAAAAATAAAGACTTGTTTCACAATCACTGGTTCCCCAGATTATTTAAATTTCTCCAATAAGTTACAAGGCACGAGGCTAAGATAACATTGACAAAGTTAAATTGGTTACCTTCAGGACGCTAATCTTTCTTTCAAATGAGAGACCAAAAAGACCCAAAGCCAGGAAAACAACATCACTCTTGCTTAATATGCTTTTCAGATTAATCTCAGAATGACACCAAAAGGCCAAGATAAGAAATGCAGGCTGCAGGCAGTGAATGAAAGCAATTTCCTCTTTAAAAGAGCATTTTAATATTTAGAAACTAGCATATTCTCGTAAGTGATTGAGATGGCAAGGTTCATAATATCCTAAAGCACTCAAATTCTCCATCATTTTGTTTGTTTACCTAAGAACTTCTGGTTTCAAACAGAAACGCAATGACCTTTCTCCCAGGAAAATAGGATATTCATTGCCTGGCCTGATTTCGACACTGATTTTGTAAGTTATTTGGATAAGAACAAACATCTTCAAGCACACACAGTCTCGTTTATTGAGTACCTGTGACATGCAGGCTTTGTGCACTGCACTGGGAATTCAAGGAGAAATAAATGGGATGCATGGCCTTGCGGAGCTCAGCTTCTGCTGCAGACTTTCTTGATTCCCAAGATAAAAAATAAATACGCGGCTAAATTTTTTCCAAGCACTCTGAAAATTGGATTTTTTTTTTCAAATTCTCTACAAAAATGGAAAGTCAGTGAGAAATTAAGACAAGATTTTATTCAGCATAGTTTAACTAGCGTAAGACCTGCCAATGACCCCACTGGGGTGGGAAGAGCACAGAGGTCAAAACCTTTGACTTTTGGGCGGCACTGTGGTGTAACGGGTGAAGCCACCGCCTGCATTGACAGCATCACATGTGGGTGCCAGTTCGAGTCCTGGCTGCTCCACTCCTGATCCAGCTCTCTGCTGTGGCCTGGGAAAGCAGTAGAAGATGGCCTAAGTGCTTGGGCCTCTGCACCCGCATGGGAGACCTGGAAGAAGCTCCTGACTCTTGGCTTCGGATTGGCGCAGCTCCCACTGTTGCGGCTAAATGGGGCGTGAACCAGCGATGGAGGACCCTCTCTCTCTGCCTCTCCTCTCTCTGCATAACTCTGACTTTCAAATAAATAAATAACTCTTTTAAAAAAATCTTTGACTTTCACACATGAGGTCTTCAAAGAGTTCACCAAAAATGTGCGTGATAAAACAAACGTGCATGGATTTCACAAAGCGTGTACCAAAGTAAGCATCTGTTAATTCCCCCATTGCAGGAACGTGTGAAAAGAACTTATATTTACTCTAGGGTCTCTCTTTGTTTGCTCTTGTTCTGGAAATTCCTTCAGCCAGAACAAGATGGTATGGGGTCTGTTGCTTGATGGAGCCTGGATGGTGTAGGCCCAGGTGGAGAGCACCCCCAGATTAGCAACATGGCAGAAGTTGGGGCGCCTCACAGCCTGGGTCCCAAGGATGAAAGAGCAGCCACAGATAGGGCAAAGTCCCAGCTGTCAATCAAGCCATCTCCCGTACTGGCAGTGCCCTTGACTCTAAAGACAGAATGTGATGAGCCAAATAACCTGGCAGGTGTATTCCACAAAGTGCTCTCTTTTATACAAGGATTCCAATATAAGCTCCCCACTTCTGTTTATGAGGTTGATATTATCTAAACACCAAACTGGACAAATATATTAAGAATCTATTTTATAAGCTTATCTAGCTTATGAATATAGATGCAAAACTGCCAAATAAAATATTGGTAATCTAAATCTAGAAGATTATTAAATTAATAAATGATGGCCACGAATGATTTAAAGGAACATAAGATTAGGTTAACACCAGAAAAATACACAGGTATAATTCACAGTATATTACAGGAGAAAAGTTACATGATCACTACAATAGATACAGGGAGGCATAAAAGTACAATTTAGCATCATGCAGGGTAACGAAACAAGGAAATATCCCCAAAGCTCAAGGCAGAAGGAAGTCCCTAAACATGATTGGCAGAATCTATCCAAATCATATATAGTGATGAAGAATTAGTAGCATTCCCTTAAAAGGAATGAAACAACCCAGGAATGAGAGAAGGGCGCCTACTTTCACTGCTCTAACAGCATTGTAATGGAGATCCTAGCCAATACAATAAGACATGAAAAAGTAATGGTTGATATAAGCATTGAGAAGCAAGAAATAAAATTGCTACTGTCTGTGAACTATATGATTATTGACACAAAAAATTCAAGAGAATCCGCTCCTTATTAAAACAAAGAGATAGCAACAAAGATAAAGAAATGGCCCAAATGAACATGTTAGGAAGATTTACGACAGACTAGTGTATACGTGTGCTCTTTACATGGGAACCAACAGAGAAAGAATGAACTACTCAGAAAACAGTTCTGGGCAGACTGACTACACATTTGAATAAAACACCCTCATTTCATGTTAGAAATGAAGAAAAAATGAATTTAAAAGCCAAAAGTTTTCAACATTTAACATTTATAGACGAAAGTAGGGAAAATAGTTTAAGAATTCCAGAACAGAGAGTAGTTCCTAAACCAAGACAGAAAAATGACAATTCATGGAAGAGAGATTTTTTGCTTTGTTAAAGTTTGGAACCTCTGTATGACACCATGAACAGAGTGAGATCTCCAAGCCGAAGACTGGAGAAGACTGGGGAGGCATGCATGACACAAAGGGGGAATTCTGTGGGTCCTAGTGACCATCAATCATTGCTCATCCATTGCCCCACAAACCTCAACCAAATTGAAGCACTTTTCATGAAAATGAAAAGAAGGAAATGTTAGGTAGGTCAATAACCCACAGCATCTGCCCAAGGTGGCTTACAGGCAGTTGACAGAAGAGCAAAGCAAGATGACTGATGGATAAATGGCAATCAGAAGAATATAATTTAAGAAAAAGGGAAGGATGGAGGAAGAGAGGAAGGGGATGGAGAGATATTGCCAGATGGAAAAAAAAACCCTAAAATATCAAATAATATTAAGGAATTTTATGAGACCCATCTTTACTTAGATTCCTTTTCAAGTTCAAAATATTCAAAATCAAATTGCCTCTTCCAAATCCTTTCTTATTCCCAATGCAATGGATGGCTCAAGGGAAAGCGGTGAGACTTGAGTCATCCTTACCTGCTGTGACAGCCTCACCTCTTGTACCCCATCACCATGGCACACCTGGAAACCCTTGGATTCTGCTTCCACAGTACCATAAACTAGATGCATTGCCTCAGGAATGTCCTCATCCTCTCCTGCATTGGATAATTCATGTGTCCTGTTAACCAACCATTCTGCCTCCTATGTTGCTACCTTCTAATCATTCTTCTGAAGTAATAGAGCTTACTCTCCCACACTTAAATCACCCAACAGCTTTACTGTAAAGATCAGGTTAAAACCCCAAAGGGGTTTACCCTTAATCCTCTGCTTGCTTCTCTCAGTCTCCCCTACAACCCTCTGCTTCTTTTTGTTCTCTGGCTCCTCATTATGCTTCTTCCGCCTAAGCAAGCTCATTAAAATGATTTCAGTGAAGTGAGGGGTAAATTCATATGGTCTTTGTTTGAAATTATAGTTATTTTAGTCATTTTGACTTTATTCTACTTTGATAGTTATTTAACCATTAAGAGGCTGATGGCCTCCTAACTTTTGTCTGGGACTAGCCTTACCTGTTAAGCAATCTATTTAACAAGGAGAACTTCTCCACAGCTCTAATCATCTTCAGTGGATTGAATGTTGACTATATTAATGCTCTCCCAATCAATTCTGCAATGGGGACAATGCCCACGTCTAGCTTTGCAGAGTGTTAAAAGCTCAGGAATAGGATATTCTTGCACCTTACCATACTGTAAATCAAACCAGACTGCATATATCTACCTTCCTGTTTCTAAAAAAATTACATAAAGAAATATTTGAACTTTGTCTATTAATCACAGGTCAAGGACAGACATGAAACTCACAGTCAGAATGCCAAGACTAACTTATTTCCTCTGACTGGCAAGTTTAGATAAATATATATCAATAGTTAGATTACTTATTGCCCTCACATTGAAACAATTAGATGATTCCTATTCACTTCCAGAACACCAATGTTTGTCTTTGCATAATTATTACACAATATTACACCAAAAATGTGTAATAATTTAGTTCACAAAGACACAGGTGAATATTGCTATAAGTTTTACTACGTCACAAAACTATTAGCTTGGCACCCAAATGCAAAAGACATATTTTGAGAAAATAAAAAAGAAGACAGGAGGGCCGGCGCTGTAGTGTAGTAGGTTAAGCCTTCTCCTACAGTGCGGCATCCCGTACGGGCCCTGGTTTGAGTCCTGGCTCCTCCACTTCTGATGCAGATCCCTGCTGATGGTCTGGGAAAGCAGTAGAAGATGGCCCAAGTCCTTGGTCCCCTGCACCCACCTGGGAAGCCCTGAAGAAGCTTCTGGTTCCTGACTTCAATAGGATCAGCTCTGGCCATTGAGGCCATTTGGGGAGTGACCCAGTGGATGGAAGATTTTTCTCTGCCTGTGGCTCTCTCTCTCAAATACATTTTTAAAAAATCTTAAAAAAAAAGAAGAATCTAGGAGTTCCTTGGCCCAAAGGAAAACATGCCCATGAGTGCGGGGCACACAGCCACATTTCTGAGAACGATGGATTCAGACTGAATTTCCTTGAGAGAGGCAGGCAGCGTTTATTTTTTCTAAGAAACATATTTGACCCAGAATTATGGAAAACATAGACATTCACATTCCTAACAACCTAAACTGTTAACTAACTCCCCTAATTTGCATTTCCTTTGGCATTCTTGCATGTGGTTTGAAACACAACACTTCACACAAGGCACAAAAATGGACTCAGATTTGTTCTCTTGACATGTGTTGGGCAGCCTTTTCTCGCTGGAAACAGTCTATGACTTTTGTCGTCCTTGTTTGTTCTTCTCTACCCCAGACACTTGCTGGACTTCCATTTGCTACCAGGCCTTTCCATGTGGGGTTCCCTCTGCCTAAAGCAGGCAGCTCCTGCCTCCCATCCTCCAGGAAGCAGATAATAAAACGATGGAAACAGGATGTCAAGAGAAATGCCAACCAACTTGACAATGGAGCTGAGATAAACACATTTCTTGAGCATCGCATCATACTAGAGCTTCCACAAAAGGGAAGTGAAGACATGAATAGCTCTATGTTTTCCTTGAAAATGGAGTCTATAAATAAAAATCTTCCCACAAAGAACATTCCATGTCCATATGACTTTACCTGTGAGCTGCAATCCTACACAGAGACCCTTCCAGAGAAAGAATAAGGCCACCTTACCCACGAGCCTCAAATCTGCAAGGACAGTACAAGATCAAGAAATTATAACCTAATCCACTTATTACATACAAAAATCCAGAAAAACTTATTTGCAAACTGAATCTATTAATGTGTATGAAAGGAAAATATATCACAACAAATTCGAGCTTATCCCAGGAAAGCAAAGATAAATATTGGAAAATAAACTAATATAACCACATTAGCAAATTAATGATAAAAATCACCATCTGATCCCTTCAATAGAAGTAGAAAAATGAGTAGATGAAGTTCAACATTCATTCATGTTTATATTTTAAAAAAGGCTTTTAAAAAACTAAAATTAGAAAGGTTCCTCCTTTACCTATAAAGAGAATGTTTTCATGCTTGCAATGTTGAAAGCTTCCGTTGGGGAATTAGCAACAAGATTGCTATCCATGTCACTGCGATTTCTGTCAACATTTTAATGGGAATCCTAGGAAATGCAAGTAAAATAAACCAAATACATGAATATTGTTACAATATTGTTCGTCATTCACAGGTGGGTATGATTTTAGCAGGTGTGCTCATGAGCAAGTTTGAGTTCATTGTACCTTTCTCATTCTTATCAAGTCTACTATCAAATTAATCAAGTTTCATGGACTTTTCAACACTCTAGAATAGTTTGTGAATGTATTAACCATGTCTCTCATTTTCTGTATTCCCTGGAGGAGCAGCCACTCCCAGGATCAGCCAGTTCCTGGAGAAGACAAACAACTCATCCTTGAGCCTCTTCTCCAGTGTAAACCGACGAATCCAGAGGCCGTGCTGCCCAGACATCTCTGTTATCCTTTATCACATTCTGGGCCACTCTCCACCCCAAGGCCAAAATCCAACAGAGACAGTCCCCCTGCCCCAGAGTTGGCTGAAATTACTCAAGTCAGCCAATCCTACATTTGCTTAACCTGCCTTGTCCATCTGTTCCCATGGAAACCATAATGCATTCGCTTTCCTGTTTCTTCCCTCCCTTGCCTCCTGACCAAACCAGAGCTCATTCCAGTGGCTCCCTCTACTGTAGTGGGCCCCCTTCTCTTGTAATAACTGTCTGTCCAGTGGCATCTTCCCCTGGTCTGTTGACCTTGCTGTACAAAAGTAATAATAAAACCTATGTTTTCAATCAGTGTGCATGAGAATTATGTGTGGAATTTGCCAGTCAGCTCTCCAAATAGCCTGAATATTTCCTTTACAAGAAGATTTTTAACAGTAAATTTTTTGATGTTTATGGAATTCTTCAGGTTTTCTATTTATTCTGGAGACAATATTAAGTAACATTGTTCTCGTAACATGATATGATGTTCTAGCTGCATTCCTCAAGTTTATTTTTGTTTTCTGAATACTTTGTTTCTCCAATGTTTGAGTTTTGTTTTATTTTCTAATACTTTTGTTTCCTAACACTCTAATCTCCATCACTGATTGCTTTACTCTCTAAGGTGAGGAGCTCTCATGCAATACCTCGACTTTCGACACCATCTACAGGTGAATGACTCCAGGTATAAGGCTTCGTCCCCTGAGCTCCAGAGCCGTGAATCCAACAGCCTACTTCATATTTGCCTCTGAATGCCTAGTAGATGCTCCTAAACGCTAATGCAAATGACAATCTTGATTTCTGTTCACAACACGCTTTCCCTTGGACTCCTTGTTCCCAGTCACTCACTTGTCAAAATATAGAGTCCTCATCGGTTTCTTCTCCCCTTCATCTTCACAACCAAGCTCGCTGGAGTCCCATCTGCTCCTCTTACTCCACCCCCACGGCACATCCCTCACCTGCTCACTTTCCTTCTCTTGAGCTGCACTCATCCTGGTCTAAACAAGTCATCCTTTGCCTGCACCCCCAGCATGGCTCCCAATCATGTCCCTGCTGCCCCTCTTTGTCCCACCCACCTCTAGGTCTCCAGAGTGACCACAATCAGCAAACAGACTCTTCATGCCCCTGCTTCAAACCTCCACTAGTGACCACTAAGGCCTCTTGAGCAAGGCCCATCAGAACTGGCCCTGTTTTCCTCATCCGTCTTCCACCACGATGGCTTTTATCCTCTTCCTCCAAACTCCTCAGGGCCTCCAGACGTGCACTTCCCTGGCCCTGGAATGTTCTTTGCTATCACTGTCTCAGACAGGCCCTCCCTGGCCACTCTCTCCAAGGTGAGACCCTACCCATAGCGCCCCCCCCATCTTTATTCATCATTGTTTTACTTTACTTTATTCCAGTGTACTTATTGCAACAGCAAATTATCTTGTTTCTTTTCATTTTACTTTCTTGTTCTGTTTCAATGAGAACCTTAACTTTCCACTGCTTTAGCTTAGCGTAGTACTTCTTAGCACATAATAGGTGCCCTTTCAGTTGTCTGAATGGAGAATTAATAAACGGGCATGAGAACCTACTCAAGATGGACCATGGCTGGGAGGTGAGAAAATAGTGAGAAGACTGGCAGAGCCAGCGTCGTTTAGTGGATTGGGAGAAACAGGCAGAAGCCTCACCACCCAATGAAGGCATCAGACAGGTGAGAACGTGAACTCAAGCCTTTGAACTAAGACTCATACTGTAGCTGCTTCTCCTTAGAACATAGTTACTGGTTGGTAGGATTCAAATAACCAGTGGGGAATATTGTGCTGAGTGACTGCTTTAAACTCTAGAGGGGCTCAAAATGGACTTCTACTCTTCCTTTCAAAGAAGTCATTTTACAAATATCAGATATTTAACATAAATATCACTAAGCATCCATTTGGGCATTATCCGAATTCTGACATCACAAGTGAAAACAATTTCAGCTCCATTTAAAGAGATGTCAGATTCAGGCTGTTTTACAACAGGAAATGGAGAAAGGTTAAGGCTTTAACTTGACTCAGATGTCACTTGATATATATACATCGGAAATTAGGTCACTGAAAATAGTTTTTTTCAATCAAGGAATTCACAGCTCGGAGTAAGGTAACGTTTCAATTCATTTTAGCTGGTGTTCCCACTTACTGGTGTTCCTTGATGTTATGCTCTTTAAACTGCTTACAAGCTGAGAACCAAGGAAGCTAGGAAAAGACCTCAGTGGTTATTTCTCTAATATTTTTATGCCAGTAAATTTAAACTACTGAATACAGTTATTTTCCTATGAAAGAGAAGTGGAGGCTGCCATCCGTTCAAACGTGGGTAACTAGAACACAGGGGAGAGTCAACAGCATCAAGGTCTCTCCGTTTATTGCACAAACTACGCAAGGGAAGCACGTCAGGGAGGTGGGGATGCACCCCAGCTGTGACTACTGCACAGGTCCTTCCAGAGCCAACTCCAGTGTCACCTTCTGTGTGAACACCTGCTCTTCCTCTGGCGTAGGGTTAGTCCTGCCCGCGCCAGATCTCCAATGCTCATCTCTGTACACACTCCATTAGATAATAGCTCCGTCTCCCATGCTTAATCACCACTTCTTAAAAGAGAAATCCTCTTTTAATCAACCCCAGCAGAGTGTCAAGCAGTCAAGAGAGGTTTCCTGAAAATTCAAAGTGAGCAAGGATTTTTAACCAAGTACTTCCTATATAACAAATGCTGACCATTGTCTCATTCATAACAGTCTTTTAAAAAATACAATCCACCCTCAGGCACCGTGTGTTCTGACGGTGGAGAAGGAAGGGAGGCGGGTGGCTTTCTGTAAATAACCCTACCTTTACCTGCTCCAGGCTGCCAGCAGCATAATTTGAGGGCACCTCAAAAAATTATAACTAAAATAAAGTTGATATTGGTGCAAAATTTTTGAAATCCATGCACAGGGATTTTTTTAATAACATTTATATTTCCTTGAACTTGTTAAACGCCCCTCATCACAACCTGCTTATTTTTCTGACATGAGAGTCACACAAACTAAGCAGCCATAGCTGAAAATCTCAAACTTTGAAATCTGAAATATGCCAAAATCTGAAACTTTCTGAGTAGGACTTGACGCAGCAAGTGGAAAACTCCACAGCGGCTCTCGTCACAGGCTGCCGTCAACAGGCAGATGCACTACACGTATTGTAGACAGTCACCTTCAGGCTGTGTGTAATGGGCGCACGTGAAGCGGAAATGGATTCAGTGTTCAGACTTGGGCTCCTCTCCAAGAATAGCAACTATTCCAAATATTCCAAAATCCTAAATCTGAACACAGCCTGGCGGCTAAAACTGCCGCCTGCAACCCTGGCCTCCCATATGAGCGCCAGTTCTTGTCCCAGCTGCTCTGCTTCCAATCCAGCTCCCTGCTAATGCACCTGGGAAAGCAGCAGAAGGCCCAAGGCCCTACACCCATGTGGGAGAGCTGGATAAAGTCTTGGCTCCTGCTTTGGCCTGGCCCTGTCCCAGCCATCTGGGGAGTGACCTAGCAGATGCAAAATCTCTGTCTCTCTGTCTCTACCTTTCTCTCTGTAACTCTTTCAAATAAATACATAATTCTTAAAAATCAGAGAATTGTGTCACATTGTCTGAATAATCTCAAGGTCTTCATAATTAAATAATAATTAATTGAATAGGTAATAAAACGTTTGTGAAATTCCAAACTGTTTTCTGAAAAAAAATTCTGGTTTTAAGAAACGCTGAAGAGCATACTTGCAATATTTTGGAAAGAAGAAACATGTTAAGTGTAACATGTGCAAGTCACTATACTGATTTACTTGTGAAATACATCCAGTAAAGAGCTGCTTCCAGACATAACTTATACATTTAATATGTCCAGATATAAATCAAAACCGCTCACCACGGGGTTTTTCTATTGAAATTGTCCCACTCCCCATTAATTCTACTGACTGGAATTTCGGTGGAAGATCAAGCAGTTAATTTTTCAAGTAGTAGTACAACTTCTCTTTTCATGGAAGCTGGTGAGAGAAGAGTGTTTTCCACATTCCTGACATGTGTGTAGATGAGAGTCTTCCTATGTCAGTCGCACAGTCAACACTCCCATTCAGGGAGCTTTTATTTATCTATCATTGACATCATGTAGAAACTGAGACTTTGCTCATTCAAGGGAGGAATAGAACACAGAGTTTTAAATGGGGAAAATCTCTTACTGTAGACATAGGAAAGTCACCTGATCCCAGTTGTGTGAGATAAAACTGTGGCTTGAGGCATTCCAGTCCGTTATCTCTGTTAGAAGGTTCACACCTATCGTATGTTTGGTTTTGGCCTTTGGTTTGAATAATATGAACCTGATAACCATCACACTGCATCTCCCCAGATGACAACAATAACAGCCTGCTTCCCAGAGGAGGTAAGCCTAGTTCTCAACTCCGATTTTCTAAGCAAGCTTCAGTCTACGTTAGCTCTTTTATTCAGCTACTCATGACATGTTTCCCACCACCCAGTCAACCCCAAGAACCACGGTGAGCTTATCCACAGGACACAATTTTGTGGTAGTATCGACAGATATCTCTCAATTCTCTAATCAACAAATGTCTTTTTTTTTTTAAAAAAAAAGGCTTATTTGAAAGGCAGAGAGAGAAACAGAGACAGACACAAAGACAAAAAGATCTTCCATCTACTTATTTGCTCTCCAAAAACCCAGACCAAAGCCAGAAGCCTGGAACTTCATCAGGTTCCCCATGTGGGTGGCAGGAACCCAAACACCTGAGGCATGACCTGCTGCCTCCCAGGATCCCCATTAACAGGAAACTGGAACGGGACAGGACCAGGACTCAATCCAGGCATTTTAGTTTGGGATGTGGGAATCCCAAGCCCAACTCAGCCAGTATGTGTGTGTGTGTGTGTGTGTATATATATATATATATATATATATAGACAGGCAGAGTTGAACAGTTAGAGAGAGACAGAGAGAAAGGTCTTCCTTCCATTGGTTCACCCCCCAAAATGGCCGCTACAGCCGGTGCGCTACGCCGATCCAAAGCCAGGAGCCAAGTACTTCCTCCTGGTCTCCCTTGCGGGGTGCAGGGCCCAAGCACTTGAACCATCCTCCACTGCCTTCCCGGGCCACAGCAGAGAACAGCAAGTGTATTTTAAACATCAGATACTAAATGTTTGTGTATTCAGTCCCAATTTTTCTAAATTGTCTTCCTAAATCCTGCGAAAGCATCCCCAAAAAGATGCCTTGTGGAAAGAGAGCACAGAAGTACAGCTTAGACAGAAAACAATATTTATATGGATTCACGGTATACTGCTCTTTCTCAGTTAAAGGAGAAAATGATTACATATTCAGTTATCTCGAAATAATGAAAAGGTCATCAATTTCCTGTCATGGATGTGATACGGTTTAATTACATTCTATAAATGTATTGACCAGGCCATGAGGGAGACCACCCTGCTGAGAGATTATTATCTTAACAAGCTGATGTCCACTGAGTGGGTTCTGCACATAGAGCTGGTGGATGTGTGCATTCAGAAATTAATACAGAGGCTCTAGATGGCAGAGTTGGTTGAAACCAAAAAGACTTTAAGACTTACTTATATTTTCCTTAGAGGAACATATTTTCTGGGAAGAAAAGGAAATATTAATCCCAAGAAGTACACATTGAATCCTATTAATGTCTCTAATGTTTCCCTCTTGCAAGAACATTCATCTACTGCTTGAAACTGGGCACAGAAAAGAGCAGACAACAAATGCAATTAATAGAACAACTCTCAAGGTAATCGTGTTTGTGAATTTCCTTAATCTATTCTAAAGCAGTGAAAGAAATGAGTCTCTCAGTGGATCAGGAAGCTAAAGGATTCATTGTAGTATTACACAATCACGTCTGTAGCAGCTGGGAAAGCCCTACATTGCAAGTGGCATGTGAACACTCCAGTGGCCATCTAGATTATCACAATGTAGTATCTTTACCCAAAAGTTTCATTAAAAATGATAACATGTGGCCGGCGCTGTGGCATAGTGGGTAAAGCCGCCCTCTGCAGTGCCGGCATCCCATATGGACACCGGTTCAAGTCCCCACTGCTCCACTTCCAATCCAGCTCCCTGCTGTGGCCTGGGAAAGCAGTAGAAGACGGCCCAAGTCTTGGGCCCCTGCACATGCATAGGAGACCTGGAAGAAGCTCCTGGCTCCTTGCTTCGGATTGGCTCAGCTCCAGCTGTTGCGGCCATCTGGGGAGCGAACCAGCGGATGCAAGACCTCTCTCTCCTTTCTCTCTCTCTCTCCCTGCCTCTCCTACTTTCTCTGTGTAACTCTGACTTTCAAATAAATAAATAAATAGATCTTTTTTTAAAAAAAGTGATAGCATACAACATGTTCAAAGTGTGGTCATTTAGAATCTTCACATACAGTTAATAACATGTGGACTAATCCTTCATAAGTAGGTCTCTGTTGTCTCTTCCTCATTTGAAAAATCGGAACAATGACACATATCCTACAACAACGAAAGGAGAGTGCCCATGAGAAGCCCAGCACAAGGCAGGCTACCCAGAGAGCTCAGCCAGTACAGCCGCCCGAACCCCTCTGGGGTTCCCTCTCATGAGCCCATGGCAACCAGAGCACTGACAGGTGAGGTATTCTACATTAGATCAGTGAGATTCTTCCCTGAGTCACATGGATGAATGGAATGAAGGGACCTCAAAAAATGTATGCAAAATGGAATTGCAAGAGAAATTTATTTTGATGCAAAAACTTTAGAAATCCATATCTAAAAAAATCAAAAAGGTTCATGGAAAATGTACATTATAAAAAAAATTGTCTACGGACTTCAAAATATTTTACACCAACATACACTTATCTTTTAATTCTATTTTCCATGAATTTTTGTGAAGTACCCTTGTAAGTATGTAGGTAGTTTCTTTACTGGATTACATCTTCCTTTTTCTGGCCTATCTGATCTTCCAACAAATTCCAACAGGAGATTAGGATGTAGACATCTTTAAGGGCCATTATTCAGTGTGCTAAAGGTGCATAATTAGGTAAAAATAAGATTTGTTCACGAGCAAGTATACTACAAAGTAGCAAGCAAGATGTCTTAGGAGAAGGACAGGTGAAGCCCTGCAGAATAGGACTGGGGACAAGTCCTTCCTACCAAGAATGTTCAGCAGAGCTCTATGGTTTGTAGGATTTGGTCTGCCCTTGGGAAACTGGGAGAAATTAGAAAGAATGAAACTCAAAGTGTGGCAGTAAAAAACTCAATCATCAATACCCACTTGCTCCTCCTCCCCACCATGCCCACAGGAAACACACACTCAAAACAAAACAAAATGATTTTTCTGAAACAGTGAGATATCGGGAGGCTTCTAGATCTGTTAGCCAGCGGCCAGTGGCGTAATGTGATAACAAAACACAAAATTTCTGAAACACAATTAAACTGAAAGTCAATGGAAGAAAGCAATCATGAAACAAGCTAACACACATTTTAAAAACACACACATACATATACATATGTGTACATATAGAATACAAAATCTATAGTAAAAGAAACATTTCATTCTATTTATTTTTTAAAGACAGATTTAAAATGAATGGAAAAGAGTCAAATTATTTCATAACTATCCTTAAGACATTTGATTAATCATTAAGAACTCTATGTAAATCTTCACCTAAAATTACTCACCAAAGTAAATTTTGTGGTAATTTAATAATTAAATATAAAATACCAATATGTAAGAAGTCAGGATGAAGATAGAAAGATTTACCACCTTTGGGGGATATACAATTTACTAACTTAGAAAAAATATATGAATACATTTAACTAAGTTAAAAATGCATGCTCCTATTAACCAAAGTAAGAAAGAAAAGGCAAACATCTGCTTTGGGGAAAAATCATTGCAGAAATATCATATAGGCAAAGCACTAATATCCTAATATCTAAGAGGTTAATCCAATTAAACATTAAAATACTACAGCTCCAATAGATCAAGTGCCCAAGGATGTGAATGGGCAGTTTCCAAGAAGGGAAAATCACTGATCAGCAAATGTGTGGAAAATGTTCCCCTTTAGGAGTAATCCAAGAATGGTGCCTCTAAAGAACAATGAAGCAACTTCAGACCTCTACCACGTTAGCAAAGATTTTTTTTTTTAATCTAATGGTGTCCACTGCTGATGAGGAGACTGTGAAAGGCCACCTCCGATAGCATTGATATTTTGGTATAATCCCTTTAGAAAGCAATTTGGCAAAGAGCTTTAAAATATTCACACTCTTAATCATTCCAATTTTGAGAATGGGACCTAAGAAAATAATCCTGAGTGTTGAGAAATACTATTTATAATAGTAAATATATACATAAACAAGATCTCCACACCAGATAAAAGATACAGTCACACAAATTCAAATTATGTTCATTCATTCCACCAACGATGCTGTAACTTAAAAAATATATATTTGGAAACAATATGCAAATAAGGAAAATATAAATATTATCATGTTAAGCACAAATAAGGTAAAAATAGTCTATGTGTGACATTTATATTTGGATTGAAAATAAATAGAATAAGAGAATGATAACAGTATGTATCTCTAGACAGTGGGACCTGGAATATATATACACACACACACATATATATATATGATTTTTCCTAATTCAAGGACTTTCTCAAGACATTTCTGTTGTCATTGTCAGACTTTCTATAGTACGTCACATAAAACTTTATTAAAAACTACATTTTGTAAATGCTCATAATTAAATTATTTTTCCTACTTAAGATTTTCAGGAAATAACATTTTTTGTAAATAAGCATTGGGGTTTTTTTGTTTTTAGATTTTATTTTGTTTATTTGAAAGGTAGAGAGAGAGAGAGAGAGAGATCTTCTATCCACTGGTACACTCCACAAATGGCTGCAATGGCCAGGGCTGGGCTAAACTGAACCCAGCAGCCTGGAGCTTCATGCAGGTCTCCCACACTGGGGCAGGGTTCCAAGTACTTGAGCTATCCTCCACTGCTTCCCCAGGGACATTAGCAGGGAGCAGCCGGGACTTGCACTGGCACCCACGTGGGATGCTGGCTCTGCAGGTGGCAGCCTATGCTGCTAAGCCACAGCAGCAGCCCTAGAACTGGTCTGGCCTTCGGTGTTGATTTTTTGTGGCTAGTATGTAAATAACACAAGAATCATAGAGCTGAATTTCTTTCAAGGGAAAATTCAGAGCCCTTTCTTTCTTTCTGTTCTTCTCCTTTTTTGTTTTTGAAAACTTTTATTTAATAAATATAAATTTCCAAAGTACAACTTTTGGATGGTAGCAGTTTTCCCCCATAACCACCCTCCTACCTGCAAACCATCCCATCTCCTACTCCCTCTCCCATCCCCTTCTTCATTAAGATTCATTTTTAATTATCTTTATATATAGAAGATCAACTTAGTGTATACTAAGTAAAGATTTCAACAGGGCAAGTGACCCACACAGACACACAAAGAGTAAAGTATTGTTTGAATACTAGTTTTACTGTTAATTCACATAGTACAACGTGTTAAGCACAGAGGTCCCACATGAGGAGTAAGTGCACAGTGACTCCTGTTGTTGATTTAACAGTTGACACTCTTATTTATGACATCAATAATCACCCAAGGCTCTTGTCATGAGCTGCCAAGGCTATGGAACCCTCCTGAGTTCACAAACTCTGACCTTATTTAGACAAGGCCATAGTCAAAGTGGATGTTCTCTCCTCCCTTCAGAGAAAGGTACCTCCTTCTTTGATGGCCCGTTCTTTCCACTGGGATCTCACTCACAGAGATCTTTCATTTAGGTCTTCGCTTTCCATGCCTGAGAAACCCTCATGCAGAGCCCTTTCTTTCTAAGACAATAGTTATCTCATCTAACAGTTTAAATCTCCATCCACTATACCACAGCCATCCATTATAAAGTGTTTCTACTCCCTCCTAATTCCCCTCATAAACTTTGAGATTCAAATAAAAAATGATGTGTTTTTTTTCAAAGAATATAATCAAACTTTTGACATATCTATCTAGAGTTAAAAACTAAATCAACTTCATGTCTTTCTAAATACTCTCAATGTTATTTTAGGTCCTAAACTTAATAGCAATTAGTTTTTACACTGCTCATTGAAGGCGATATTCACAGGGTATTTCAAAAACATCATTTTGTTTTTTCCAAGCCATCTGAAGAAATCCCTCAAACAACACTCCACTGTCGGATTAGGGGAAATAAAGTAAAGCTGAAGCGGAGGGAAGAGGGAGGGAAAACTCGGTCAGGGGCTGGCCAGTTAGGGAGTCAGAAACCAGCAACCCAAGGAGGGGTCTGGGCGCATCCTCAACCTGAAGCCACTTGGGCCTGAGAACCAGATGAGACTTCCTGTCTAGGAAACCAGACCTGGGATGCAACCAAGAGGAGTCTTTTGGGAAAAGGAACCCACTTTTCTCTCCTATGTCTGATCCTGTGCTCCCCTACGTTGATACCAGCTCTCCCTTGGCTGGGCAGAGATCAGAGACTGACCAGCAGCCATTAGTCCTACTCTCACGGACAAGGATGGCTGCCTTGGTCAACCACACTCTTGCCTTTAGGATACGGGGAAGAGTGTCTCCTCCCGCTGCTCTGGCCTGTGTGCAGCCACACTGACCCAAGTGAGTGACTCCGACCTCCGAGACGGTGTCTCTGCAGGGTCACTTTCCAAACGGCACGAGGAGGCTGCACCTCCCCGTAGGAAATCTCAACACTAGACATACACTGCTCAGCACTATGGTCACTGGCCCTGTGAAGCTCTGAAACTTCACATTTCAGTTTATTAAAAATGAAATAAAATGTAAAAATCAATGTCCTCATTGCACAAGCCATGTTCCAGGGTTGGCCACAGGCAGTCAGTGGCTACCACGCTGGACAGCACAAAGAGAGACCATGTTCCCCTTCACAGAATCTTCTCCTAGACAGCATTGGTTTTTTTTTAGGAGATACTGGTTCTCCAGATGGTGAATGGGCCTGTTCTCCCATTTCTAAGATGATGAGACTTAGAGGGTCTAAATAAATAAATAATAATAATAATAAAAAACAGGGAAGAGGCTTGAGTACCGTTAGCATTTAATTAATTAATTAAAATCGCCTCCAGCCCCGTATAAAACGTAACCCTGACTGTGGTCAGTGGTTGCCTGCAGACTTTGTCATTTTGCTGACGGACCACACACTCTCATTGATTGATTCTAAATTGGATTATTGTTAGTTTTAAAAGCGCCTGAGCAGCAGAAAGTGGTGGCGGTGGCAGGCAAAGGAGAGATTGATAGAAGAATAAACAGGGCAAGTGACAAGATCCGCGGTGGAATTGATCGTTGTCAGCGGGTCCGTGGTCAGCCGTCTGCCCTTCAGTGCCCAGAGTAAACATCAGAATAATGTTTAGACAAACACATTTGATTTTTGAGGTAATGGGTATGTCAACCAAATGACAAACCTTAGAAAGGTCAAAGGGATAGCCATTTTTCAGACATTTTCAGGCACTAATCGTTGATTTGGGTGGCGGTGCGTTTGTAGGCAGAGCATGGGGAGACGGTGGGCCTGGGTGTGCCTGCACACACTCACACAGCTTCCCAAGGACCCACCTGCCCTGCGATGCTTTCTCCATAATGGAATTCTACTGGAAGCAGAAGGCTCATCCTTTAAAAATGAAAATGTTCTGGATACAAAATTTCAGTTGTCTAAAGACAATTCCATACGTAATAATCTTCCCAGTCCTTGGAAGGGACCTTGTCTAGTAGTGTACCCTAGAATCACATCGGTGCTGTCTGCTAATCCATGACATGGCAAATCATGTAATAACTGGCCATCGGCACCAAAGGAATGTATTATATTGTTCCAAAAACAGGGTTTCATTGGTAAATCACAAGTACCCAATATTAGTTTGGTGCAATTCACCATTTGCTGGGTTGTTTTCAGTGTGATTTTCCCCCTTTTGCAATATCATGCATGAGCTATGATTGGAGACTGCTGGGAGCCATGAAATGAACCTACTGCCTGTGATCACATATGGCATTTGGAATGCAATGTGGTGTACAAGTCAGCTCTTTCCTTTGAGAAAGAGCCGAGCATGACTGTTTTTTTCCCCACAGCCTCCTGGTACACGTCTCCTAAGTCCTATCTAGCAAAGGGTTGAAGCAATGTCGCTTACCAGGATGCTTGGATTCCCTAAGCTCGTCAGCACCACAATGCACCCCGGAAGTCAGAGACGTGTGCAGAATGAGGCTGGGTGCCATATAACACTGTGTAGTCAGACAGACTGCATAGAACACAGTGCTCCCGTAAGATTGTGTCGTCTAGTGACGTCATAGCCATCCTGGTCTGTGCAGGGACCACTCCATGTTCAAATGATTCAGAAAACTTAATGGAGCATTTCGCAGAACATACGCCTGTTGTTAAGTGACATATGATGGCCTCGGGTTCTACCATGGCATAGGACACATAGGACACGTTTCTCTCAGGTGAAAGAGCATGATGGGAGGGAAAGCAGAAACTGCCTGGGCTGTATAAGATCCAAGCAAACTTACTGGGTAAGATGCGTACTCAGGCTACAGGACTGTAAATACACATTCAGGGGGAGAGGTGTCCTAGTCTGCTTGTACTGTCATTACAAAATATTAATGAGTGGTTGGTTTAAAGAACGGACTTTTGGGGCTGGCACTGTGGTGTAGCTGCCACCTGCAGTGCCAGCATCCCATATGGGTGCCTGTTTGAGTCCTAGCTGCTCCACTTCTGAACCAGCTGATTCTTGGGCCCCTGTACCCATGTGGGAGACCCAGAAGAAACGCCTGGCTCCTGGCTTTGGATCGGTGCAGCTCCGGCCATTGCGGCCAACTGGGGAGTGAGCCGGCGGGTGGAAGACCTCTCTCTCTTTGCCTCTTCTTCTCTCTCTCTGTGTAACTCTTACTTTCAAATAAATAAGTATATCTTTTAAAAAATAAAGAACAGACATTTATTTAATTTTTCGAGGTTCTGGAGGCTGACGTCCAGGGTCAATGCAGTCAGTGTGGTCCAGTTCCGGTGAGGGCTAAATTTTTGGCTTGTGGAGAGTGAGAAAAACAGAGAGAGCCAGTGTGAGAGAGACAGGAGTTCCTCCTCCTGTAAGGGCACTGATCCCATCGTGGGGGCCCCGCCTTCAAGACCTCATGTAAACCTAGAAGTCTTATCTCCAAATGCCATGACACTGGGGGTTTGAGCTTCAGGTTGTGAATTTGAGGGGAACAGGACTCAGTCCACAGAGATAAATGTGCAATTATCCATTTTTGGAGGTGGATCTTACCAATGTTCACCAAATTCAAGTTCTTGTCTTCTTCTGGGGAAGTGCTGGTTACAGTTCTCAGGAGGCACAGATATGAAGCCAGGAAATGGCCCAGGAAAGACTCATGCGTCCCTTTAAGCTTTCTGATGCTCTGGTGGGGTTGTGGGTGATTCCAACATAGCAGGAATCCTACGAGGAAAGGATGGAAGACTTCTTCCCAAATGAATGTATGTTTGGCCTTGCAATTAGTCAGGGATAATGAAATTCGATGTCTGTGACTTCTGATATCTGATGACTGTTGCACGGTCTTCCCTGATGCCCCCTCGTAGAGGTGACAGTGTCATGAGATACATCCTAGTTATTGTTGCCACAGAAGAGCTAAATGGTGTAAAACAACCTGACTTGGTAGTTAGGGATTGGTGGAAAACTCAAGACCTATGGGTCCTGAGTTAGCAGAATGTGCTTTAATTAGAAAACTCATGGAAGAATATCATTCTTCCAAAAAGTGAAAGGAATATTCATACATGGTACAACTTGGGTGAACACTGAAAAACACAGTGCTAAGCAAACAAAGCCCCATATGAATATCACCTGACTGTATCACGTGAAGTAGCCAAAATAGACAAATTTATAGACAGGAAACAGATGTGGTGCCAGAGGCTGGAGGCAGGGGGCGATAGGGAGCAACTGTTGAATAGATTAGGAGGTTCCATTTAGGGTGTTGAGAAAGTCCTGGAACTGGACAGCAGAGGTAGTTGTGAATGCACTTGCTGTCGCTGAGCAGTGCACCTTACAATGGTTAAACCAATTAAACGTATATTGTGTGTATTTACCACAATGGAAAAACTACAGTGGCATCTAAATATATTATTTAAAAAATGGCATACAAAATCAAACTCCATCCAAATCCTCATAATTTAACTGGATTATTGAGTACACTGTGGATCTATCACATCAAAAATGAGAAATTAAAGAGCAATAAAAATCATTAAAAGTCTAGAAAACAGACGTGCCAACAACTGGTAAGAGACAGAATGATTAACGTGGGACAAGAAGGAGCAATAGTATCCAAGAATAGGAGAGATTATCTGAGATCATCTGACCTATTAATTTAGGTTCTATTAAGATGACAACCCACTATAATTCATTTAGGCAAAAAAGCCCTGCCCTAGAACCACAATGCCCCAGAAAGCCAATCAGTGAAGCTCTGATCAATTCTCATTGTTTTTCCAAATTTCAGTAGTAGTCTCTCCACACACAGCAAACGCTGTTCACCATTTGGAAGGCAGAGCAAAGTGTGCCTGTTGGGAAGGAAGCTAGATGAAGCTGTCAGCTGAGGAGACGGGCCCTCACTGCTCAGTCTCTGCAGTCTTGGGAAGACCATCCACTGAGCCCACAAGCACAGAATTCCGGGTGCCATCCGAGAGGAAACCCTGGGAACTAGAGAAGCACTTTACAAGGCTACCACTAAAAGTTCGTGGAAGAGATAAACATTTGGAGCAGCAGTTAAGATGCCTTTTGGGACGCCCAGATCCTGTATCAGAATGGCCGGTTCAAGCCCCAGTCCCTTCACTTCTGCCCCTGCTTCCCATTAATGTATGACCCTGGGAAGCAGCAGATGGTCACTCAGGTACTGGGTGCCTACCACCCACATGGAAGACTTGGATTGGATTCAGCAGGGTCCAGTCCTGACTCATGTGGCATCTGAGGAGTGAACCAGCAGATAGAAGATCTTTCTGTGCCTCTCTGAGTCTCAAATGAAATGAAAATAAATAAATAAATAAACTTTTAAATAAAGTTCATGGAAAATAGAATCATAAGGGATGGTGTTCAAACATTTTGAAATCCATGCATATGTGTACTATGAGAAAAATTTGTGCATGGATTTTAAACAGTTTTGCACCCAAACAAACTTGTCTTTTAATTCCATTTTCCATGAACATTTTGAAGTCCTCTCATACCTCTGAGGGAAATGTTATCCCCCAGGACCCTCAACAAGCTATAACCTGAACACATAGCTACAATATCAGCATTCTGTAAGGGAAAGTCTTGGCCATGTGCAGTTCGGCTCAAATTCAAGTCCACCACTTCACTTCCCAGGCAAAGCTGGGACTTAGCACTACAATAACCAGTTTGGGTTAGATGTTAATAAGGTATTCATCTTGAAATATATAGGTTAGGAAGCAGTAAGAACTCCACGGATCAGACTGCCTATGTCAGATTACAAATAGCTCATCTGGTGGCGAAAAAGGGACACTAACCCACTGTTGGTGGGAATGCAAGCTGGTTAGGCCACTATGGAAGTCAGTCTGGAGATTCCTCAGAAACATGAATATAACCCTACCATACAACCCAGCCATCCCACTCCTTGGAATTTACCCAAAGGAAGTCAAATTGACAAACCAAAAAGCTGTCTGCACATTAATGTTTATTGCAGCTCAATTCACCATAGCTAAGACCTGGAACCAACCCAAATGCCCATCAACAGTAGACTGGATAAAGAAATTATGGGACATGTACTCTACAGAATACTATACAGCAGTTAAAAACAATGAAATCCAGTCATTTGCAACAAGATGGGGGAATCTGGAAAACATCATGCTGAGTGAATTAAGCCAGTCCCAAAAAGACAAATATCATTTGTTTTCCCTGATTGGCGACGACTAACTGAACACCAAAGGGGAAACCTGTTGAAGTGAAATGAACTCTATGAGAAACTATGACTGGATCAAATCTTGTCTGGATGGTTGATATACAATGTAAATCTTTTCCCATTTTAGTATTTCTTGACGTTGTTTGTTATTGATATAGTACTATTGGTTGAACTCTGCAATTAACACACAATTATTCCTAGATGTTTAAATTTCAACTGAAAAGTAATCCCTGTTAATTTAGGAGAGAGGGAAAAAGAAAGGGAGGATATGTACAATTTGGGCAAACTCAATCGGACTTGCCCCAAACGATGGAGTTAGAAATGTGCCAGGAGAACCAAATACAACCCCAGCAAGGTGGCATGTACCAAGCCATCTCACTGGCCCAAGTGATCAATTTCAGTTCACAATTGATCACACTGATAGGTCTAGGAGTCAAAGGGATCACACAAGCAAGATTAGTGACTGCTAATACTAACAGATAGAACTAAAAAAGGGAGAGACTGATCCAACATGGGAAGTAGGATACACAGCAGACTCATAGAATGGCAGATATCCTAATAAATCACTCTGGCCTCAGAATCAGCCCTTAAGGCATCAGGATCTGGCTCAAGAACCCATGAGAGTATTTTTGGCATGGAAAGTCAAGACACTCTGGGAAAAAAAAAAAGAAGAAGAAGAAGACATAAATGAAAGATCTCTGTGAGTAAGATCCCAACGGAAGGAACAGGGCCACCAGAGAAGGAGGTGCCTTTCTCCGAAGGGAGGAGAGAACCTCCACTTTGACTATGACCCTGTCAGAACAAGATCCAAGTCAGCGAACACTAAAGGCTTCCATAGCCTCAGCAACTCATGACTAAAGCCTAGGGAGATTACTGACGCCATAAACAAGAGTGGCAAATTGTTAAATCAACAACAGTAGTCACTGTGTACTTACGGCCCATGTATGATCTGTCCTTAATGTGTTGTCCAAGGTGAATTAATGCAAGAACTAGGACTAAAACAGTATTTCTGCATTTTGTGTCTCTACGCGGATGCAAACTGACAAAATCTTTGCTTAATATATACTGAATCGATCTTCCGTATAGAAAGACAATTGGAAATGATTAAAAAAATTGGAAGTTACATAAAAATCAATCAATTAAAAAATAATATCATGTGGGATCTCTGTCCCTAATGTGCTGTACAACGTGATTTAAAGCTACAACTAGTACTCAAAGAGTATACTTCACTCTAGGATGCTATGTGAGGGCAAATGGTTTAAAATCTTTTCTTAACACATACTAAACTGAACTCCTGTATACAAAGAGAATTGAAAATGAATCTGAATGGGAATGAAAGGGGAGAGGGAGTGGGTAAGGGGGAAGGGTAGCTGTGGGGAGGGGAGGTACGGGTGGGGAAGCCATTGCAATCCACAAGTTGTACCTTGGAAATTTATATTCTAAATAAGAAAAAAAATTAAAAAATAAATAAATAAAAATTTGAAAAGAAAAAAAAACAAATAGCTCATCTGTGGTGGCAGAAACTTGGAGTATGAGAAGCTTGGAAGAAGTTCTGAAACAGACCCACTAGGAAGACCAAGCTTACAAATGCTAGTAAGTACAAATATTATGGAGGATTCTGCAATGACTTTCCAAGAGACACACATATCACACGAGTTTCTTAAGGAGTCTTTTTCAGCACACCATGGGCTGGAATTGCAAATCACTACCTATAGAGGGAGAAAGAGAGAAATTTACAAAGCAGATTTCCATAGAGAGACACAGAGGAAGAGAATAAGCAACAGGGAGAGACAGACAAAAAGAAAGAGAGAGAGAGAGACAGAGAGAGAGAGAGAGAGAGAGAGAGAGAAGAGAGAGAGGGGGAGGAAGAAAGGAAGGAAGGAAGGAAGAGAGAGGGAGGGGAGGAAGGGAGGGAGGGAGGAGAGAAGAAAAGAAAGGAGAAATGGGTGGAGGGAGGGAGCAGGTCAGGAGGCACAGAGATGAAACCAGGAAATGACCCAAGAAAGAGACTCCCGCATTCCTTTAGAATTCCTGGTGCTCTGGTGGGGTGTGGGTGATTCCAACATAGCAGGAAGCTTATGAGGACAGCATGGAAGACATCTTCCCACTGGCCATACCTTTCACCCCTGGGCTGCAGTGAGATTCACCCCTCAGCTTGTTTTTCCTGATCTGACTCAGTGTGTTGGCCAGTGTATGGATACATGAGTATAAGAAGCTATTGCGGAAAACGACTGAGAATACATGGCATGCTCACAGAAAGTCCCTCATCAGATCCACCCCATGGACACAAATTGCACAGAAGGGCCCTTTACTACCATGGCAGAAGGAAGATGGATAGCCAAGCATAGCCTGACCTTACTCCAGGTACCAAGGACTCGGAAGACCAAGGAGCTAAGCAAAGCTGCAGGGGTTGCCATCCCCAGGGTGCAGCATTCACAGTCCCACTCTCTGAAAGACCAGACTGTCTACAAACTCCACAAATACCAGAGCTGTGAGGGGCACAGTGGACTGTCCCAAATAGAAAGTGCATCTGTGTTTGGGTTTTTGTTTGTTTTGCTCTGTTCCCTCTTCAAGTCTGCAGCCCACTTTTTTTTTGAAGGTTTTTATTTAATGAATACAAATTTTCATATGTGCAGTTTTCAGGGACATAGTGTTTCTTACCTCCATTCCCGCCCTCCCACCCGCACTCCCATTCCACCTCCCACTCCCTCTCCATTTTCCACTAAGATTCGTTTTTAATTGACTTTATATACAGAAGATCAACCCTTTACTAAGGAGAGATTTCAACTATTCACACCCACAGACACACAAAGCATAAAGTGCAGTTTGAAGACAAGTTCTACCATTAATTCTCATAGTACAACTCGTTAAGGACAGAGGTCCAGCATGGGGAGCAAGTGCACAGTGACTCCCGTTGTTGATTTAACAACTGGCACTCTTATTTATGACGCCAGTGATCATCCAAGGCTCTTGACATGAGGGCAGCCCACTCTTCAGAATGAAATCACTAAGTTGTCAGTTGGCTGAGTAGGACCCTGACTTTCCCATAAGACTCCCTGCAGAACTTCTGGAACCTTCTCCACACAGGCTACAGACCAGAGCTTAGGAACCAGAACTCTGCAAGTACAAGGGTGGAAAAGAAAGTGAAAGCAAAGGCACAATTCAGTCTGAGGCTCCGGATCATATCTAAGTGCTCCCAGAGTCACTGTAGGAGTGAAAGGGGGAAGCTGCCTTTGCACACACTGGGCTGGGCTGCATTTGCTACAAGCACACCGAGTGCTAGAAGAAATCCTGTGTGTCTACAACTGTCCTTTTAAAATGTGGCAGGGGCCACAGTCCACCCCCTCCCTGTGCGGCATCCGTTTCATTGGCATCCCAGCTTTGAATTACACAGCAAACCCCTCAGCATATTACTTTCTTTTTAAAACATGAGATAACCATAAGCCAAAAAAATTCAAAAATATTTCCAATGAAGTCAGAAGTGAAAAACCAGTAAGGATTTTAGAATCCCCTGAACTGTTCTCCTGAGTAAGGACCAGATATCACTTGCTGGTTTGTTTTCCAGACATATTACGGTATGAGCCTCTTTGGCCAATTGCAGTTAGGGTCAGAGTGATATGCAGCATGACAGGGCATGGCCTGGATACTGGCTATTGCAAATGAAACTTGATTTTAAACATTGAAAATAGAGTCAGATCTTTGTAGGAGTCAAAAGCTCTGGGGCCCAGCCCAGCTCCTCACCAGCTGCGTGGCCTAAGGCAAGGTATCTAACCTCTGTGCATCAGTTTTCTGCACTTACACAACTCTGGCAAAGGATTCCTGCCCTACCAATTTCACGGTATTAAAATAAGAAAATGTGAAAGAGCTAAGAATTATAAAGCACTCAAATGTGCAGTCTAGTTCCTGCCAACACAGACTTGCCCCATTCACAATAATTGCTAGGAGATTTACAGGTTATTTTTAAGTTACTCATTAAGAAACAAATAGGAACTTCAGCTTCCTCCATAACCTACCATATGAGTGAGCTAATAGCCTAACTATACAGGGATTTCCATCCGTAATATTTAACACCCATTTTTACAGGAAAGTAATATTTATGCCTCTGTGCCCAAGCTAAGAAATGTTAAGGTAGGAGTAATTTTCAAAATTTTACTTTTAAGTTTTACAGTAAATTGTTCCATTTTGGTGCACAGACCTATGAATTTTAATACGCAGATAGATCAACATATCCACCACACACAGGATATGGAACCCTCCTTTCGCCCCCAAGTAATCCCCATCATTATCCTTCCTGATCCCTGCAACCACTCATTTGTTCTAATCTTTTCCAAAAATGTCAGGCAAATGAAATTATATACAATGCAGCCATTTGTAGCTGGCAATTTTTCCCGCAGCTTACCGCCTTTCAGAATCACCAAGCTGTTGGTATCAGTCGTCTGCTCCTGCTTCTTGCTGAATTGTATTCCAAGGTGTAGACACACCTCAGTTTGCTTAACCATTCAGCTCTTGAAGAACAGCTAGCTTATTCTGGATCTTAGCAACTATAAAGAAAGTAGCTATAAACATTCCTTCTAGATTGTCATGGAAGCACAAATGTTTTTTCTTCCAGGGTAAATACCAACAGTGCAATTGCTGTTCAAGACCTAGTGCCTTGCAAATATCAACAACACACTAAATGTCCAGATTTGTTTGTTCAGGTCAACCTCTTATTTTAAGAATAAAAATCATTAACCAATTCTTCAAAAGTAATATGCTCTACTCCCTCTGAAAATGTGAGCTGTTTTGATATTTTTTGCAGTGTTATTGGGTATTTTCCATAAACATTCATGAAAAAAAAGTTTAGCAGATGTGAAACTATTTCAATGATTCTGTGAAGAATTATTCTTATTGGCTAAGAGATGCTCATTCAATCTTCCCAAATAAAAACTAAACTAAACTAAACTAAACTAGAACTGAGTGGAAAGGGATTTCTAGTCAAACTCAACCAGACTTGGACTGGCCTAATGGAAGAGCCATGTGCTCAACTGTGCTGTCACCCCCATCCACCAATCATACCTGAGCGTGTTGAACAATGGTCTTGTGAGTGACCCACATGCCTGTGTTTGGTGTTTGTTAGACAATCCTGGAGAAAGCCACCATCATCGGCGTTCCATGGGCAAATCCATACTTGGTTGCCTTTCACCCTTAGTCTCATGAGTCTCTTGGGCTCCAGAAAAATCTATACTCCCCAGTTGAAGATGATACCATAATGTCAGGGTACTTACAATTCAATTTCCCGCTTTCTAATCTAAGCTCCATTATGCTGGCCTTGGAAATGATGTCCAAAGAAGGTAAGCCTTCTATCGATCCCCATCTCCCACATAGCAACTGGTGTGCAGCAGTGCATAGAATCATAGGAGGGGGAGAAAATATTGATTGTAGGAAACTTAATATTATTAAAAGACAGTTGTATTAAATCTCTTTCCTGGACTTAGCTAAGCGCTCCCCCCACCACCACCATTTTCAGAAAATCAATGAAGCTAATACCCTTGTTAGTTTTAGAGTTTCTACTACAGCAGTCTCATGTCATCATAGAACCTACGGCAGGTTTGTAAGCTCAGCACTTGAGACCTGGAGTCCTTAACTGACTGATGACAATAGCATTTCTCTCTTTCACTACCCTGCCATGTGGATGGGCCAAGTTGTATTTACATTCCATTTTCCGTGTTGTTTTCCTTGGTGTATAAAAGTATCATGATACTGCTTACCTTGAGTCAGATAATATAGTGAATAAAATTCATTATACAAACGGAATTTTCAGTTTAAGAGGAGGCAAAAGAAATAATGGCAGAAAGAATCAAAGTAGAGAAAAGGTTTTTTTGATGGAAACCACCTGCCAACTGAAAAATCCCAGAATCTGCAATTTAAGATTCTAAGTCACATTTTCCTTTCAGAGGAGTATCCAGACTCGAGCTTCCCTTTTTATAGTGAGCAGCTGCTTCTGATTTGTGACAAGATTAAAGCATTTTGGACTATCTTTCCAGATATGCAAGTTCTGATAGAATGTCTGCTATGTCATTATCAAATCTAACAAGACTGCAACATGGCTCCAGAGTCAGTGAACCGAAGACCGGAATCTTCTTCTAATTATATAATATAAAACTTCTTGTAATTCTGATGCCATGAATTTGGAATTTGTGTTGAAGACTGGCTAGACTTTGCTAAGTAAGCACGTTCTTCGTAGATACTGCAAATGGCATTTTAAAAATAAGATGACAAGAATAATGCTGCAAATATGTGAAAAACAAACTGCCTTCAGCCCCCTTCAAAGACTTGAGAAGCCACAATTAGCCTGAAGATATTTGCAACGCTGTTTTTTTTTGTTTTTGTTTTTTTTTTTTTTTTGATGTCTGCCTCTGGCTTCTCCTTGGAGTGGAGTTCTCAGCTGCCAATGAGCCAAGGCCACCTGGATATCCCAGACACCATAAATTTATGTCCAGAATGGACTGGACATTTGTATTCCTGCTCACTGCTGTCCCTGCAGTTTCCCTAAAAGGATTCCCCATCTTCACTGTCACCTTAAGAGAACTCTGAAAAGCGACCAAGGACCGTATGCTGAGCCTGCTTATGAAGTGTTTAATGCCTCTTCTCCCCAGAGTCCAGTCTGTGGCTGCTTCCCTGTCATTGCCTCTGAAGGGTGTCCACCATCCAATGTCTCTTCCCCCTGAAAAAACCCTCCTGAAAAAACAAGGCACGGTAAGTCACAGCCCACTGAGACCTGCTGTGGGTTTGATATCTCCCAAGAGATCGAATGCTCTCCTTGGCACTACATGGTGGAAGGCTGTAGTTTCAACACGAGAGAGAAAAGTCCGGAGAGACACTGGAGCGGAAAGGCCTATGTCATATGTGGGTCGTGGTAGAAAGATCAAGTTGCACTGAACGGCATTTTTGTAAGGAATGGCTATAGAAGATTAGGTCGTAACGGCAACCGGAGTCCACACCAGTGGGGGCTTGAAAGCCTCACCTGAGACTGGTTCACCTTTCTGGAGCAGAGGGGGAGGTATCAGCCAACTGGAAACATCTGCCTTGGCTCCCACTGGCACACACACACACACACACACACACACACACACCAGCAGACTCCCAGTGATGTTTGCTGGTGAGGACCCCACTTTGTCTTTGAGAAAAAAAGATTTCTTGACAAGCGGTTCTTCAAGGGCTTCCCTTGAACAGGCCTTGATTGTCAACTGGCTTTACTGCAGATTTGCGAAGACTTAGTATCAGTGTGTCCTTTCGATGCCTTGGTCCTTTCCCCACAGGCTGAAAAAACAGAAACACAATATGTCACCAGACAAAATGCTAATGCATTGATGAGGGGACTTCATTTCTTTGAAAAAAAGAAAACAAAAGGAATGCATTTAATGAGGGTTTTGAACATAAAGAGATTCTAACACCATTCCCAGATATGCAAAGTTACCTAAAATTAGAATAAAATGTATTAACATGCATAGATCATCAGAATGGCCTTCAATCCAGCGTGGTACAGCCCTTGGTACAGCCCAGTCATCTCCTCCATGACATCTCTGGAGCAGCTCAAACCTCTTGTTGTCAAAGTTGAACCCCCATTACCCTCTCCAAACCTTCCCCACCCCCACCAAGGGCATTAGTGTCCACCTCTTCCTCTAGGCCAAACACAACACAACCTTCTGTGCCTCTTCCTCCCTCCCTAAACCCTGTACCCGGTGGTTCCCCAACAGCCATCACTTTCATCACGAAAATGTCTCTCTGAACAAGTCCCACACAGTGTTCTCACCATCGATGCCTTCGCATTCATCTCCCAAAAGAATTCATTTGCCTCCTAAATGATCTTTTTTATTTTTTTGATTTTTTTAATTTTAATTTTTAATTAGTTTTTTTAAGAGTCGATGTGATTTGTAGATTCGATTCTAAGACCAAAATGATATTTCCATCTTCCTTCTCATTCTCCTTCCAGCCTTCCTCCTTCCTTCCCCTTTTCTCTCTGTCATTTTATTTTTAGTTTTTGTAATAATGCATTTTAAGTTTATATTACAGTATAAAGGCTTAGTACTTAATGCTTCACCAAATAGGAAGTTTAATAAGTAAAAAGCACAAAGACCTTAGTTTAGTGGGCATACAGACAACAGCTATAAACAATAATTGAATGGAAAAATGACCATTTCACCCATATATAGTAAATATTAAAGTAATCCCAGATCATTAAAACTTTAATAGTATAACATTCTTAACCATTGATTTCATAAAAGTATAAAACAAAGTTTTACAAAACAATATGTGCAGCAATGCTGATACACACAGACATTTCTTTCTTTTCTCTCTCTCATTTGTGTGTGAGTGTGTGTGTATATGTGTGTGTTTTATTTTAGCTCCCACATATAAGAGAGAATATGTGGTGTTTGTCTTTCTAGGTCTGGCTTATTTCACTTAATATGATGTTCTCCAGGTGTGTCCACTTTGTTGCAAATGGTAGAATTTCATACGTTTTTATAGCTGAATAATATTCCATTGTGTATACATACCATCTTTTCTTTATCCATTCATCTGATGGTGGACACCTTGATTAATTCCAAATTTTGGCTGTTGTGAGCCTGGTGCAGGTATCTCTTTGATTCATTGTGTTCAAGTCTTTTGGGTACAGACCCAGTAGTGGGATTGCTGGATCTTATGGCAAGTCTATTTCTGATTTTTTTAGGAAATCTCCCCACTGGCTGCTGTAATTCACATTCTCAGTGACAGTGTGAGAGTTTCCTTTATCCACGTCCTCACCAGCATTTGTAACTCTGTGTTTTGGATTTTAAGCATTTTGACATGGATGAGGTGATATCTCTTTGTGGTTTTGATTTGCATTTCCCTGATGCTAGTGATTTTGAGCATTTTTCCGTATATTTGTTGGCTATTTGGATTTCTTCATTTGAGAACTATCTATTTCTTGCTAACAAACTAACAGCCAGCTGGTGACTGCTAACCTGGATAGCCTTGAAATTGCCAATTCCCTCTCCCTGTTCCCTACCCGGAAAATTCCCCTTGCCCTTCTGGCTTTAGCTTATATGTCACCTCCCTGGCACTCTCACCTTCTTTCCACGAGAATTAATGATTTGCTCATCTACATCCCCTCTGTATTCTTTCTGTTTTGATTTCAACACTTACCTTGCTTCTGCTACTGTTGTTGTTTACAAGTTCATGTCCACTGATACATTTGTGCATTATTCAAAAAAGAATATTTAGTTAGTTTAAAGGCAGAACAATAGACAGAAAGGGAGTGATGGAGAGAGAGAGAATCTTCCATTTAGTGATTCACTCCCCAAATGGTTGCAACAATGGGCCTGGGCCAGGCCAAAGGCAGGAGTGGGGAACCCCGTCTGTGTCTCCCATGTGATGCAAGCACTTGGGTCATCATCCATTGCCTTCCCAACTGCTTTACAGGGAGTTGGATTGGAAGCAGAGTGGCTGGGACTCAAAGTGGCACTCCAACATGGGGTGCTGGGGACGCAAGCAGTGGCTTAATGTGCTGTACCACAAATCCAGTCCCTGTGTGCTTTAGATTCTAGGCCATGTGTTATTTTTCTTTTAGTCCCGGTGGGGTATGTCGTACACCTCCTACAACACAGTGCCTCCTTGAAAACTGTTGCTGAGTCCTCTAGTAAGCAGACAAAATGGAAATGGAAGTCATCAGTTTCCAATCAAGCCTGTTGCATTTCCATTGCTTCCTTGAATTCTCTGCCACCCTCCCTCTATCAGTGTTTCTGGTTGGGGTTCCTAACAGCCAATCACTAATGTGCAGAATCAAGTACGCCATTTTACTATCAGCTGAACACTGCCGTAGTATGCAGAGGAAAAGAGCAGGGAGACTCACCATGTGCCCTTAGGACCCATGCCACAACCCAGGACGCAGCCATGCTGTGGGGGGACCCACCCAGGGAAGGGATTTAGAGAGTTTTCTGATTGATAATCACCTGTGGGCAAAATCAACAGCAAGGCCCAGAGCCATCACTCCTCCTGCCAACTATGAGGCCTCCTCAAGTCTATACCTGCCTTGAACTAGTCAATTACCCATGTTGAGAAAGCAGGAAATGAATGGCTCATGGTTTTCAGCATCAATAATTTAGATTTAAAAGTCATCAAGAGTCGCCCTTCTTCCTGGAGTGTAAATGAATGGGATTCTAAGTGTACGATGAGGACACTATAACTGCCAGCAAATTAACTCCTCAGGAAGATGAAGAGGGAAACCAGTCTCCTTTGACTCTTGGGCTATTTCCTCCCAAAGGGATTTTATTGTCCCACATTAGGAGCGAGAACGTGCTCCACTCAGCGCCGATGGCTCTTGGGAGGACTAGTGGGAGCACCAGGCAGGCACAGGAGAGTAGCTTGGTTCAGCACCTCTGCTCACAGCCCTTGGGGCTGATGGGGTTACTTGGCACTGTGGTTGAAGTCTTCATACAGTGAAGACTGTTCTACAGCTGTGCTGGACAACGAGAAGGCAGCTCTTCTGTCAGCCACGTCCTCTTGGGCACACTGACCTTGGAGAATGAGGATGCACACATTTTGATTCTGTGCTATAATGCATTGATTCTGTGATGTAATGTATTTGGGCAGAGATGCCCCATGAGCATGGTCCCCTAGGACTTGTCACTGGCTTCCCATTCTTCATCCCTCCATCATCTCTCTCTAGTTGGAGAGTCTCCTCTGCTCTTTAAGTTTCCCGGTCCTTTCATCACTAAGTAATTTTATCAGACTACCTCAATTAAACGAAGAAATTGGAGTTCCTATGTGTTGACTCTTCCATTTGAGGAGAACATTGAACAGATCATTTTGAAGGGAGTGGGTATTTATATACCACCGTTTGCTTCTCCATCCATATGTTGATGGGCATGGGGCTCAGCCATGGAAAGGAATGAAGTACTGATCCGAACAACAGCATGGTTGAACTTCCAATACACTGTGTGAGAGAAGCCAGACACAAAAGGGTCCATGGTTCTACTATATGAAATGCTCAGAATCGGTTAACCTGTGGGTTAATCCAAAGACACAGAGGCAGATTGGTGGTTGCCAGGGAGTGGGAGAAAGAAACAGAAGTGGCTGCTTAGCATGGGGTTTCCTCTTTGGGGTAATGAAAATGCTTTGAGAGTATATAAGGGATGGGTATATGACATTGTGAATGCATGAGGGTACCTCAAAAAGTTCCTAGGAAATGTGCATCGTGAACAAAAACTATACGGATTCCCAAAGCTTTGTACCAAAATACACTTTTTTTTAAGAATGAATGGATTACTTTGACTTGATTTTTACGAACTTTGGGCACATTCTTTTTTTTTTTTAAAGATTTTATTTATTTATTTATTTATTTGAGAATCAGAGTTACTGACAGAGAGGGAGGGACTGAGAAAAGGTCTTCTACCTGCTAGTTTACTCCCCAAATGGCTGCAATGGCCGGAGTTGACAAATCCAAAGTCAGGAGCCGGGAGATTTTTCCTCTGAGTCTCCCACATGGGTGCAGGGGCCCAGAGACATGGGCCATCTTCCACTGCTTCTCAGGTCATACTAGAGAGCTGGATCAGAAGAGGAGTAGCTGGGTCATGAACCAGGGCCAATACGGGCTATAGGCATCACAGGCAGAGGCCTAGCCTCTATGCCACAGTGTTGGTCCCGTGGGCACAATTCTTTTTTTAAAAAAAGATTTATTATAAATGTTAAAAAAACAGTTACAGAGAAAGGGATGGAGAGAGCAGAGATCTTCCATCTGCTGATTTACCTTCAAAGGGTAACAATGGCCAAGACCGGGTCAGGCTTAAGACAGGAGCCTGGAACTCCATCCAGGTTTCCCACGTCAGTGGCAGGGGCCCAGGCACTTGGGCCATCGTCCACTGACTTCCCAAGCACACTAGCAGGAAGCTGAAGCGCTGTCATATATGATGCTGGCATTGACAGCAGCAGCGTAACCCACTGTGCCACAACGCAGGCCCCCAACGTATCTTCCAATTCCATTTTCCAGGAACATTTTTTAAGTGTGCTTATGCTTGATGCCACGGACTTGTTCAGTTTTGAATGAGCAATTTTGTGTGATGCAAACTTCACCTCAATTTTAAGAAGATGGGATTGTGGGGTATCTGTAGATGACCATGCACAAAACTCTTGCAAGGAAATTTCAGATGTAGAGGCAACAGCAGAGAGGTTTCCTGCTAAGGAGCTTTCTCAGAGTCTGTAAATCACAGCACCTGGACAGCCTGTTCCCAAGGCTGGGCTGCCTCAGATGCCCAGCCTCTGTCGTGGGCCTTCTGGGAGGGCAACTTGGCCTCACTTCTTACTGGCATGTGTCCATCCTCTGTGAAGAGAAAGTTGGCGAGCAACTGATGCTGAGATTATTTATTATTATGATTATGACTGTTAGTTTATGCTGACCTGCTATTTTTAGTAGCCTCAAGTGAGATTGTGTGTTGTTTATTCAACTCTTACTTGGGGATGTGAGTGTGCCTGTGTGTGTTGATTCTCTACTGTGTGACAGCAGAAAGCAGTCAAGCCAAAGGACCTGGTGGCTACACAGCGTTGACTTTACAACTTCCCCCAGGACAGAGACCAAGGCGGCTGCTCAGGCAGCAGCTTTGGATTCTGGTGGCTGATGACACACTTGCCTTCTCTTTTATTTCCTCATGCCCCCAGCTGGCCTGAGAATTCTAGCCAGGGCCTCATCCAAGAATGTCTGTGATGTCAGACTTGAACCACCCCACCTGGTACTCATTGGATTTTGTTTTGAACCCTAGCCCTACTCTGAGCAGGACATCAACGTCCCAAGAGTATAAAAGGAAAAAGAATAAGCTGTGAGTACACTTTTGCTCTCCTGCTTTGTAAGTTGAACGAATGTGCACTCAACTTTGCCTTTCTACAATGGAAATCACTAGAACAGCGGCATATCTCTCAGGGTCCAGAAGACAGAAGTCAATCCAGTTATTTTAGCAAGGAAAGCATAATATAAGGAAGTGTGGGGGCCGGCACTGTGGTGCAGTGGGTAAAGTCACCACCTGTGGCACTGACATCCCATATGGGCACTGGTTTGAGTCTGGGCTGCTCCACCTCTGATCCAGGTCCCTGCTAATGTGCCAGGGAAAGCAGTAGAAGATGGTCCAAGAATTTGGGCCCCTGCATCCATATGGGAGTCTCGGAAAAATCTCCTGGCTCCTGGTTTCGATTCAGCCCAACTCTGGCCATTGCAGCCATTTGGGGAGTGAACCAGTGGATGGAAGACCTCTCTCTCTCTCTCTCTCTCTCTCTCTCTCTCTCTCTCTCTCAAAGTGTTTAACTACTAAAAGGGACTTCAGAAAGACCACAAGGCAGTAGCAAACAGCAGCTGTTATTCTGGGCTGAGGACTAATGAGAAATAAAGGACCCAAGGACCAGGAGAGAACCTTCCACTACCTCCACCAATGCTGAGGTCCAGATCTCTTCAGAGAGGGTTTGGCTGCCACAGGAACTCGCTAACTACTGGCTTTAAAGAAACGTTTTGCAACGCAAAGACCAGGGATGGTTTGTGGAAGTAGGTCCTTTGCTGTTGTGGGAGGGTAAGGGCACGAAGGTGTGGGGAGGAAGTGACCACCACTGGGGAGAGCTTGGCCAGAGGGCACAGTGGGGGTTCACCTGCGATGACCACTGTGCTACTGCCTGGGGTAATAAAAAAGGCCCAGAACTCAGGAGCTTTCCTCTGTATGGCCTCTCTAGCGCCCTCTGGTGGCGACATTAGCATTCGGCTTGCTGATAGAGGAGAAAGGTTTTCAGGGTCCAGCTTCAGTATCACCCAGCAGGACAGAGAGGGGTGAGGTTTGGAGCTGAGAGACAATATGGAAACACGGCCTGGGTTAGGACTCACCGCCTCTATCCAGTCTTGCTTCTAATGCAGACAAATCCTTCTCATCAGTGAGCTGCTGTCCTAGTGCTGTCAGCCGTGGAAGCAACATTAACAGCAGACTTCACCCAGCTCCTGCTGCCAGATTGCAAAGTGGGTCAAGGAATATCATTGATGTGCAGAACCAGGGGCTGAGAACTAGTTTCCCGATGTCTTAGGTGGAGAGGACATTCATCAATCTAGGTGTGATCAGAATATCGGGGCAGTTAAAGTCTCTTATTCACAGTTTTGCCACCTGTGGTTTCAGTTACCTGTGTTCTACCTGACAGTCTTGGGTAGGAAATCCAGAAGTAAACAATTCTCAAGTGTTCGGTTACACGCCATTCAAAACAGAGTGATGCAACCTCCTGCCGCCCTGTTCCATTCCACCTGGTCCATCAATCATCCGTTGTCTAGCATTTCTACTCTATGCACACCACCCACCTATGAGTCACTTAGTAGCCGTTTTGGTCAACAAGTCAACTGTGGAGGCACCGTAGGGCTTATGTTCAAGCAACCCTTCTGTGGCAGCCAAAGCTACATCACAATTCTCTGTCATTCATGTCACCTCAGGTCATTGTGTAGACATTTCATCTCCCATCATCACAAGAGGAAGAAAGGGGAGGGGTCGGCATTGTGGCACAGTGGGTTAAGCCACCTCCCGCAAAGCCAGCATCTCATATGAGCACCAGATCAATTCCCAGCTGCCCCACTTCCAATCTAGCTCCTTGCTAATGCACCTGGGAAAGCAGCGGAGGATGGCCCAAGTCCTGGAGCCCCTGAACCCACTTGAGAGATCTGGATGGAGTTATAGGCTCCTGGCTTTGGTCTGGCCCAACCCCAGCCATTGCAGCCATTTGGGGAGTAAACCAATAGATGGAAGACACATCTGGGGAGTAAGCCCGTGAGTGAAAGATTTCTCTCTCTCCCCCTCTATTTATCTACATCTCTTTGTAATTCTTTAAAATATTTTTTAAAAAAGAAGGGAGAGCCGGCGCCATGGCTCAACAGGCTAATCCTCCGCCTTGCGGCACCGGCACACCTGGTTCTAGTCCCGGTTGGGGTGCCAGATTCTGTCCCGGTTGCCCCTCTTCCAGGCCAGCTCTCTGCTGTGGCCAGGGAGTGCAGTGGAGGATGGCCCAAGTGCTTGGGACCTGTACCCCATGGGAGACCAGGAAAAGCACGTGGCTCCTGGCTTTGGATCAGCGTGATGCGCTGGCCACAGTGCGGCGGCCGCGGCGGCCATTGGAGGGTGAACCAACGGCAAAGGAAGACCTTTCTCTCTGTCTCTCTCTCTCTCACTGTCCACTCTGCTTGTCAAAAATAAAAAAAAAAGAAGGGAGAACACAAGACATTTTGATATTGAGAGAGAGAGAGAGAGAGAGAGAGAGGGAGAGAGAACACATTCACACAATTTTTATTGCAATATGTTGCTATACTGGCTGTATTTTATTAGTAGTTATAATTGCTGGTCTTTTACTGTGACTGATATATAAATTAAGCCTTGTAGCAGATATGTATGTTTGGGAAGAAACATAGCATCCATAAGGATCTGTACTTCCTGTGGTTTCTGGCATTCCCAGGGGCTCCTGGCAAGTGTTTCCTAAAGGTGAGAGGGGGACACTGCATTGTCACCAGACTCACTTTCCTTTTCCTGCTGAGAACCCAGCTAGACTGTGTTCCCAGCTCCTCTCACAGTGATGGTAGATTCAAAAGCTGAGTTCTAGTCCCTGGACTGTAAGCCCAGGTAGTACAAGTGTACCCCACTCTCCTACGAGGCTCTGGGAGCCCTCGGGCACAACCCTCCAAGCTCTCTCTCTTCCAGCAGCCACTAACCAGCCACAGAGGACTCTCAAGGGTTGGCTGAGCTTCTAAGGAAGAAACCTGGGTGCTTGGGTTGCCACTCGGTAGACAGCATCTCTGGAGAGCTGCTCAGCCAGAAACACCCACCTCAGATTGTGATGGGAGGAAGAAAGAAGCCCTTGGTGCCCTGGTCCTCGGAGTGTAAACCCCAGATCAGTGAGCATCACCTAGAAACTTGTTAAAAATGCAGATTCTCAGGCCCAGCCCAGACTTACTCAGAAGCACTGGGAGTGGGGCTCAGCAGTCTGTATTTTCCCAGGATGACTCAGAGGCTGTGAACTTTGACAACCCCCGATGACGACGTTCCCTGTCGTTTAACGATAGTGGTATTTGGAGTGTTTTATTTGGGCGTGACGCTGAGGTGGATGTGCACAGGAGGTTCCAGCAAAAAGTCCCTAAACTGGACTTCAGTCCCCCTGGAAACTTGGCTGCACCTTCTTAGGGATCTTTCCCATGGCTCTATCCCCGCCACCAAGAGCCCTGTGAGGTCTGCGCAGAGACCACCCAGGGGTTGCCGAGTTCTACCTTCCAAGTGTTCGGTGGTGTTGCTGCTCCTACCATCTCTGCTGGATCTGCACACGTCTGTCAAGCCAGGATGAGAGTTGAAGGCTTACTGGCCTCAGCTGTCCCCTGGGACCTTCAACTGGGAGCCAGAAATCAAGGGCCTCACTTCCTGAGTTTGGACAAATTGCTCAACTTGCCCATTTTTATGGCCTCCTCTTTTAAGCCCAGATAGACCCATTTAAAAATCACCTGTAGGAAAAATCTCCAGAGAAGGGTAAGTTACTAGATCACATGTCCCTATTTAAGGAAATCCCATGTGACTGCTTTTATATCAGTCAAACTTTAAACAACAATAAAAGCCCCTCCCCCCCCAACTCCTCTCAAGCATCGCAGACAGGAGATGCTAAAGAAACAACTGGTCTAAATTAACTCATCTTAAACCCAGAACCATCCACATGGAAAGATTTCTACTTTAATTGTTGACTTCCATTTGGATTGTTTAATTTCCCAAATATGAAGCCCAACTTGTGTATCTTTAAAAATCACATTTCCAAGCAAACAAGTGATCACTTAAGGGAAATGAGAAACTTGGAATGAGCATCTACTATCAAAGGGATGCCTTTAATTAGCCATGTGGGTAAACAAGGCCAGCCAGGAACACAGCAGCTCAAAAGGAGAGCGCCAGCTCTGTGCACAGCCACCTCAACAGCACTCAGCTCCCAAGTAATTACCCTCTCCCTGGCACGCGGGCAGAGGGAGGAAAGCAGCAGCCATATTCATCTTCTGATTAAATGGCAATTAGCAGCTAAGTGCACTGTAGCAGTGTGGGACTCACAGCCTCCTCGCAGCAGGCCCACTGCCCACACCACCAGCCCTCTGGGGACCAGAGCCCAGAACACAGGACCGGAACCCTAGGGAACCCCAAGGCCAACCCAAGCATCAGCTAATGTTCTTTGGATGGAGGCCCAAGTTAGTGGTTAAGAATGTGGACCCTACAGTCAAGTGTCCAGGTTCCAGACAAGGTCATCTGCCATCAACCTGCCAGCTGGGCCAACCTTTCTGAAAGCCATTGTTCTCATTTGCAAATTGCAGAGAATCGTTGTTCTAACACAAGCCTTGATTCTGAGGTTTCAGTGCATTAACAGACACCAAGAGGTTCAGAAGCCGCTGGAACGTGGTAAACCCCGATCAAAGGTGGCTATGTTTCCCCACATTTTAGTTGCTCCCCTCCGTGGCTGGAATAGATTAACTCTTTCCTGCCAATGCATCTACAATGCTAAAAATAATTTTAAAACAAAGCAAACAGAAAACCTCTTCTTTTATGCCAGCTGGCCCCTTCAGTTATGAATTCGGGTTCATCCTGTACCCAAAGCACCTTGTTTGTTCTAAATCATTAAACAAATAGAAGCAACTTCCAGAAAATGTTTCTTGCCTAAGAAGAACAAAGCTGTGGATTTGGACCAGTGATAGAGAAATCTAATGTCACAAGACATAAATGGATGGGATGAAGCAAGGGAGGGACCAAAGGATGTGGTCAGTTCTTGATTATCCACATTTACGGCCATGGGCTGCTGCTCAGGTAGGCATCTCTTCTCATCATAATGACAGTGAGTCTGATAAACAAGTTATTTCTGAAAATACTTTTCTTTTTTTAAGATTTACTTATTTATTTGGAAGTCAGAGTTACACATAGAGAGGAGAGGCAGAGAGAGAGGTCTCCCATCCAATGGTTCACTCCCCAATTGGCCACAATGGCTGGGGCTGCTCTGATCCGATGCCAGGAGCCAGGAGCTTCTTCCAGGTCTCCCCCATGGGTGCAGGGGCCCAAGGACTTGGGCCATCCTCCACTGCTTTCCCAGGCCATAGCAGAGAGCTGGATCGGAAGAGGGGCAGCCGGGACTCTAACCGGCACCCACATGGGATGTCGGTGCCACAGGCGGAGGATTAACCCGCTGTGCCACCGTGCCAACCCCTGAAAATACTTTCCAAACACAATCAGATGACAAAACTATTGCAATACTACAGGACTCCTTAAGGCTGCCCAGCTGTGGCCCTGGGTGCCCGTCTGTTCCCGATGCCCCATTGCATGCTGTGTCATTGGAAGGTGAGTGTCCCCACATCATGTGCCAGCAACTAAGCGACTTTGGCCATTAGGATCCAGTACTTAACTTTCCATCTGTAATTGTGATATCTAATAGGGCAGCCATTAAGTGCACATGATGACTGAGCACATGAAACATGGCTACTCAGAATTGAGTTGTGCTAGCAATGCAAAGAACATACCAGATTCCCAGTCCTCAGTATTCACAAGTACAAATGGCTCATTTGTATTTTTTTTAAGATTTATTTTATTTATTTAAAAGAGTTACAGAGAGAGGTAGAGACAGAGAGGTCTTGCATCCACTGGGTCACTCCCCAGATGGCCGCAATGGCTGGAGCCAGGAGCCAAAAGCTTCTTCCAGGTCTCCCACGTGCATGCAGGGGCCCAAGGAGTTGGGCCATCTTCCACTGCCTTCCTAGGCCACAGCAGAGAACTGGATCAGAAGAGGAGCAGCCGGGACTAGAACCGGCACCATATGGGATGCTGGTGCTTCAGGCCAGGGCTTTAACCCGCTGTGCTACAGCACCAGTCCCCATCCATATTTTTATATTGGTGATATATTCACATTATGGTATTTCCTCAAAGGATAAGAGAGAAGCTACAGGCACTTCATTCCTATTGACTGAAAGTTACAGAAAGTAAAGGCCTAGGTTCACCCATTGCTCTGCCATTTCATTCGCATTCAAAAGCAAACATGCAAAATACAGTTTCCAAGTACACCAGAGGACCTTAGAGCCATAAGATCTTCAGAGGGCACGATCACAGGTATATTGCACTCCACTCCTAAATCAGTTCACTCATCGGCAGAGTCCATGGGCTTGGCCTGGAGCCTGGTACACAGTGGATGCTTAATGACGTTTACAGAACTGAAACAAATGCACAGCTGAACAAGCAGGACAGTGACTGGGACTTGAGATCCAGTCGTGT
This sequence comes from Sylvilagus floridanus, assembly GCA_949820135.1. Taxonomy (NCBI): domain Eukaryota; kingdom Metazoa; phylum Chordata; class Mammalia; order Lagomorpha; family Leporidae; genus Sylvilagus; species Sylvilagus floridanus. Next base: position 9,364,846 of record OX463244.1, on the reverse strand, counting down.
TATTTCTCAGCAAGGAAGAAAAGACACTTCTAGGAAATCAGAAACGTGGTGGCAGAGATTACCAAGGGACTGCCAGTGGTATTAAAGGAAAAGGAAGCTGAAGCGAGCCTCTCAGGGCACCTTGGGCACCACGTTGTTGCTCTAACAGCTGATCCAGGACTTGGTTTTCTGAGGGATGGTGAGCTAATCACCTCTTCAGTTCTCTACGAGGGACAAAGGTCCCCTCCTTGCCCCAGCCTGCACAACTTTACATCATTTTGTCCAGGCCTTTTACAAATACAACGAAAACAGTCTACTTAAACCTCGCCTTCTTTTTCCCTTGAATGGACCACGTGGGTCCTGGGGTGGACCTCTGAGATTCTCAGGTGGATAAGACCAATAACAGAAATCGCTTATGTGGTTTCTATGGAAAGGCATGGGTTCACTGGGTAGAATCCTTTGCTACAGCAAGAGGACTGCGTTTTTACTCCGCTCAGCTTTGTCTTTGGATTCCAGACTGACACCGCTGTAGTCCAGCTTTGAAGCACAGCAGAAGGCCGGCTGGAAGAAGCTTTGCTACGGAGAAGTTGCCTCTGCTCCTTACCTCTCATGGCATGGGCAGCACAGCCTCTATCTTGAAACCACTCTGAAGTTTTGACTCTAAAAGGGCTCTCATTTTCACCAGCAAGATACCATGATGAACTCCAAAAGACTTCTGTCTCTCACCAGTATGTAACATGCATGTAACCAGTATAGTTTGTAAAAATCCCAGAGGACATTACTGATCACGTGCAGTGGGCTGAGTAGTGGCCCCCAAAAAGCTATGCCTAAATCCACCCCCGTGGGAACCTGTGAATGTGACATTATTTGGAACAAAGATCTTTGCAGATATAATTGAGGACCTCAAGATGAAATCACCCTGGATTCAGGGCGAGCCCCAAATCCAAGAACAAGTGTAGTTTTGGCACACAGTACGCACAAGAAGACCACACAAAGAGGGTGGCAGAGATCGGAGCGTTGCAGCTACAAGCCAAGAAATGCCCAGGGGCTGCCAGCAGCCGTAAAATCCAGGAGACAGGCGTGGAATTCTACGGCAGAGTTGCCAGAAAGCATCTCTCCTGGTAACACCTTAACTTGGGACATCTAGCCTTCAAATCTGTAAGAGAATACATCTCTGAGCAACATCTCTGTTGCTTTAAGACATCCAGTTGAGGCCAGTTTGCTGTGGCAATCCTGCAAAACTGATATATCAGAAAATAGAAATTAGCAAGATCCAGAGACCACCTACACCTGACGGGGCTCACAGAGATACTGGGGTCAAGTTCACTTTTGTGCAGTTTGTAAGGAGCATCAGGTCCTGCTAAGCAATGTGTGTTCTCCATGAACACCAACCTTCCCAAGCCCCTCCAGTCACCACGCGCATCCTAAAGGCACTGTTCATTTTAACTCACGACACCATGACTTCTAGCGGGTCTGAGTTGAAGGCAGCTTGCTTACTTTTCAAGTAGAATCAGAAAAGTTTTTCTCTGATCACTCTCACCTAGTGCTGGAATCCTGTCCCTGCTTTACCCACTTCCATACACACACACACACACACACACACACACCCCACTGTCTGTCCCCATGCACCTCTAAGGAGTTCTCCTCCTCCTACAATAACATCCACCTTTGGACTCCCCTGTGAATTTCTTGAAAATGACTGTGTTCTTGGTCTCCAAATAGCCCCAGTATCTAGGACAGTGCCTACAATGCATGAGGCTTATTATGCGTTTTCAAGGTGGACTAATAGAATCCATATATGATTAAGTCCCTACCTTACACTGAGCATAGCTCCACCTCCCAGTAACACCTTTGCCTCCTTCCTGGTTACTTACTCACAAAATACATCTACTGAGCGTGCTTCGTCATGATCAAGGCAGGGTCTGGGCTTCAGGCCTGCCCTGGCTGGCCTGTCTGCCTTTCATACTTCATCACCTGGGCGCGTAGCTGCTGAGCAGGCAACCCGGGCACACAGTGTCCTCTGCTGTGTGCTTGCATGCAATTGCGTGTGCAATACCACCCCCAATTTGTTCAGGCTGTACTTCGAATCTCAACCCAAATGCAATGATCACCAGAAAGCCTGGTGGTATTTCTCTAAGTAGCCTTTATTTTCTTCTCCATTACACCATGGGAAACCCCAGTATTGAAATGAGGTAGGTACTCAGCAAACAGCGCTGGTCAGGGTGTCTCTGTTGCAGGTGGAGGAGCTGGTGGTAGTCCCATGATGCCTCGTGCTCAGGGTCCTCCCCTCCTTTATACCCATTACCTTGCTTAGAGCTTAGTGCATGCCTGCCTTTCCCCCTACACCAGAAGCTCAAAGGAAAGAAGCCAGATGTTTTCTTCTTGGAATTCTGAGTACAAGACATTCAATGGACAACCCCGAGGGCAGGATTCAACCTTCATACACTTTTCTCTAAACCAAGGGGACACATGCTACAGTCTCTGGGTCAGATGCAACCATGGCCTGATTTTGATGGGCTGCACAGATCACAGGGACAAGAGACGGAGACTGGAAGTGACCCCAGAAAGCCCGAAGTGCTTGATCCTGGCCCTCTGCAGGAGGGATTTACTGAGCCCTCACTCTGCACAGACATCGGGCTTGTCATTTATTTCTGTGGCTTCAGTTCTTCATCTGATGACCTCATTGGGTTCACCCAGAAACTCCCAGAGGGCTCAGGGATGCTTTAAACCACAGCTCCGATCTGGGCACCCCTGCTGGGACAAGTGCCCTCATCACTCTAAAAAGAGGCAGGTTGGTGTTTTTAAAAGCATCACCAGTTCCTCAGATTTTAAATATCTCCCCTTCACCAATTGCAGAGTAAGTCTATCATTTTAAAAGTATCATTAGTCAGTAGGAAGAACGGTTTTCTTCTGCCTTCCATGCCATGCCGTTACCAAAACCACTGTGAAAAGAAAAGTTCAAGAGAAACCAGCCACCAGGCTGAGCTGGCGTCGGAAGCACACAGCAACACAGTGCTGTCCAAGGGGTCAGAAAGAAACGTGGCAAAGCGCAGCTCCCACGGATGTAACCGCACCCTGGCTGGTCTAACCCCCGCCCCCTCCGCGGGGGAGTTTTGGTTCCCATGAGCCCTTTCACCTTGCCCACCTTGGTACGTGCTTTGCTCTGCTCTTGTCTCTTTTCATGAGGACTCCTCTGATAATGACTGCATCTTCTTAAAAGCTTCTGGTGAGTTCTTATTTTCAAAGGAGCTGGATCCATCTTCATATTCTCCTGCCATAATTGCCCCAGGCCAATTTCTTCTAAAGGAATTAAAAATGCAAATCTAATATTCTAATTGAATAATGGGATAATCTTGGCAGTCCGATCAATACGCTCCCCCACTGTCAATAAGACGGCAGGGGTGCGTGTATGTCGGAGCCCACCGGTCTCACTTTATCACTGGCCCCGTGGCCCATCCTCGTCTATAGGATGTGACATTTTATTGGTGGCTTTCCATCCATCAGCTCTCATTAGTGCATCACGAAGATGCTTGCTGGCATCTCAGCATCCACGTTGCCCTGGGCACCAGACAGTACAGAGTTGAAGCCTCATGATTCCAACGACTGAATTAAATGGTAGGAAGAGACTGGATGACAACCACACATGGGATTATTTCTTTGTTTTTGTCTGGCCACTGTCCAGTGGAATTAGAAGCAAAGAATCTATGATAAGCTACCCCAGAGAAGCAGACCTCAGGAAATGAGCACGGAGAGCCCCCCAACTTGTCAATACAGTTATGAATCCTTGCAGCTAGCACAGGCCTGAAGCCAGGCGAGGGAGCGCAGTTTGGCCATTCCCTGCAGGTCATCTTGGGCAGCTCACACCAGCTCTGTGTGCCTCAGCACACAGTTGCTTTTTGCTACTGCCTTGTGGTCTTTCTGAAGTCCCTTTTAGTAGTTAAGCACTTTAAGGGTACTGATCTAGACTGTTCTAAGCTAACATAAATTTGACTTCTAGGATAGTGAAGACCATACTCTGAGTAGTGTGGGTGAAGGGTACAAGGGTCCTCAAAAAGTTTGTGGAAAATGGGATTAAAAAGGGAATGTAGGAGCCAGCACTGTGGTGCAGTGGGTGAAGCCACCATTGGGACACTGGCGTCTCGTACAGGCACCAGCTCAAGTCCCAGCTGCTCCACTACTGATCCAGGTCCCTGCTAATGTGCCTAGAAAAACAGTGGAAGATGAGCCAAGTCCTTGAACCCCTGCACCCACATGGGAGACCCAGAAGAAGCTCCTGGCTCAAGGCTCCTGGCTCCTGGCTCCTGGCTCCTGGCCCGGATCTGCCCAACTCTGGCCGTTGCAGCCATTTGGGGAGTGAGCCAGCAGATGGAAGATCTCTTTCTGTCTCCCCTTCTTTCTCTGCAACTTTGCCTTTCAATAAATAAGCAAATCTGGAAAAGAAAGAAGGAAGGGAGGGAGGGAGGGAGGAAGGAAAGAAGGAAGGAAGGAGAAAGGAAGAAAAGAAAAGAAAAGAAAAGAAAAGAAAAGAAAAGAAAAGAAAAGAAAGGAAAAGAAAAAAAAAGAGGAAAAAGAGGGAAATTTAAGAGAAAGACCCAGATTGAGTTTCTAGCTCCAGGATCTGACTCCAACTCACCCAGGATCATCACAGGCACTTGGGAAATGAACTGTGGGTAGAAATTCTCTCTCCAACCCTCTGTGTATGTGTGTGTTTGTGTGTGTGTGTCTCAACAATAACCTTTTTTTTTTTTTTCAAAAAGATGTCTATTTGGAACAAAAAATTTTAAATCTATGTGTGGTTTTATTCTTTTTTTAATTTCTCAAAGTTTTTATTTAACTTAATTTTACCAACAGGTTCAGATAAGAATATAAATTTTTCTCATGGGAGAGACTCCATCTGAGTTTCTTGTTTTTTTTAACTTTTATTTAGAATATAAATTTCCAAGGTACAATTTATGGATTACAATGGCTTCCCCTCCCGTAGTTTTATTCTTAGCACGCATTTTCCATGAACTTTTTGAAGACTCTTTGTACTGTCGGTTTGCGATCCGAGACATCCTCGCTTCTTCTGGGCAGTTTGCCAGTTACCACCAGCAGCATCATAATGAACACTTATCACACTAACTACCTTTCCATTAGGAAGTGTTTCCAATAGCTCGCCTTCACCCTTTAGATGTTTTCCCTGTAGCTGACATTTTTTTTTCAGATTTCAAATATTGCAGCCCTTGGCTCAGAAGACTATTATTCTACTTAAGTTTTCACCAGCACAAAGCACTTGTGCAAGCTGTCACACATTTTCTTAAATGCAGCTGAGCAAAAGGGGTGCAACAAAACTTTAGGTTCCTGTTAAGTCCAGTTTTAGAGGAAACGAATGGACAAGAGGCAATCAGATCAAAGTTTAAATGGTTTGAAAACTGCTGTTTTAGGGGCGGCATTGTGGCATAGCTGGTTAAGCTGCCTCCTGCAGTACCGGCAGCCCATGTGGGTGCTGGTTCAGTTTCTAGCCGTTCCACATCCAATCCAGCTGCTTACTAACGCACCTGAGAAAGCATGAGAAGATGGCCCAAGTGCTTGGACCCCAGCACCCATGTGGGAGACCTGGATGAAGCTCCTGGCTCCTGGTTTCAACCTGGCCCAACCCCAGCCATAACAGTCATTTGGGGAGTGAACCAGCATATGGTAGGTCTCTCTCTCTGTGTCTTTCTCTCTCTCTTTCTGTAACTCTGCCTTTCAAATAAAATAAGATAAATCTTAGAAAAGAGAAAAATACTGTTTTAAAGTTAGGGCAGCACACATGAAAACTTAAAATGCAGCCACTTTGCTCTGTAGTATCTGGTGCATCTCTGTGCTTTACGTGTAATTGTAGCGTGGTTTCTTGTTCGCATGAGTCCTTGCAGTTCATTCTCTTAGCAACACCCACCACAACCACACTGGGCATTGTGTCAGGCGCTCTCATTCACATTGCTTGCTTAGTTCCCATTGTGCTCTCAGGGCTGCCTGAGACTGGCATTATGGTCCCCAGAGTGGGACACCAAGGCTGGAGACACCAGGAGACATCCACAGGAACTGTAGCAGACATGACAGGGAAATAAGACTCCAGGGTTGCTAAAAAAATAAACAAACAAGCAAATAAAAAATAAGCAGTCACAGGAAGAAGAAATAGTCTTAGAAAGCTGAGGCAGGCAAGGGGACCAATATTTGCCCACGGATATGGAGAGGGTTTGGAGATCGGGAGAGTGGGGAAAGGCAGGGATGTTTGGTGAGATCTGATATTGATCCTTGGCGGGACAGAGGACTAATCATCACGGGCCGCCCTGCGAGTTCAGGGACAAGAGGACCGTGACGGCCAAGAGGCCCCCTCGGCCGCTGTCTAATCTCATTTCCTCCCCTGAGAGGGCTATTAGGCTGGCGATCAGCAGAACTGAGCGTCAGCGAGGCGCTTGACAGAGCTGTTCAGGATACTCCTGTGGACACGATGGAGAGATGGGGACAGGGCTGGAGCTCCGATAAGTGGATTTGTAGCGGGTGGGCAAGTGCACCCGAAGTGTTGATTAATAGAGTGCTGTCAGCCGGGAACATGTGGCAGCCTCAGGCCTTCGGGCTGTGCATGTGGCCCTGTCCTGCTCAGCAAGCTCCCCGGTGGCTTGAATAGGGTTTGCAGGAGGCACACTCACTAGAACACTTAGCGGCACCAAGAGGAGCAAGATTGCACGCCCAGTCACCGAAAGGCTCAGGATCCAAAATGCTCTCATCCTGCTAGTCCAGAGGCCCTACGCCATCAAGAAGAAATGCAATAGAAAAGAATGTAAGGTCCTTTATTGATGTCCAAATCAATACCACACAAGAGGCTGTGAGCTTCTCAGCTTCGGGGTAGTTTGTGTAGAGAGAACACAGGAAAAGCGTACTCCCGTAGTGTGTTACAGTCGATAACACAATGTAAAGCATTTGGGACTGGGCTGGTGGAACCTCAGTCCCCACCCCACCAAAAAAGAAGTTATGGGGCTGGCGCTGCATCTCACTAGGCTAATCCTCCACCTTGCGGCGCCGGCACACCGGGTTCTAGTCCTAGTCGGGGCGCCGGATTCTGTCCCAGTTGCCCCTCTTCCAGGCCAGCTCTCTGCTGTGGCCTGGGAGTGCAGTGGAGGATGGCCCAAGTGCTTGGGCCCTGCACCCCATGGGAGACCAGGAGAAGCACCTGGCTCCTGGCTTGGGATCAGCGCGGTGTGCCGACCGCGGCAGCCATTGGAGGTTGAACCAATGGAAAAGGAAGACCTTTCTCTCTGTCTCTCTCTCTCCCTCTCACTGTCCACTCTGCCTGTCAAAAAAAAAAAAAAAAAGAAGTTATGACCCCCTCTGTGTGGTGGACTGGTAGAGTACTGAGACAAATAAGAGAAAATTCAGAGGAAGGGAACAATCCCAATGGCAGATGTGGCTGTAATGCCGGTGGTGCACGGTTGATGTGGTTGGCAATATTTAGTGTAGGAGAGGCCAGTTGGCATCTTCTGCTACTTAACGGGCTGGCGTGGGAAGAATGAGAACATGCTCTCTTCACTGCTCCGTGGAGGTGGAGAGCATTACAGAAGTCCAGAGGGTTTCAGAGCAACCTAAACGTGCAGAGTAGCCACGTGAGTAGCTGAGTTCCCGGGACACAGGTCTCCCAGGTTGGGCTGTTGGGGAGAGCACTCCTTCGTGGAGTGAGGAAATGCCTTGTGTGGCCCCACGGGACAGAATGACTGGCGTGTGTAGGTGTGCTGACAGTAGCATCCGCACAGACAGAGCCCTCTGATTAAATTCAACATGTGCGCCTCAGCCAATGAGTGTCTCAAGGGACTTCACAAACATTGAGAAACTGCCTTCCCTGGAAGAGTTAAAATCTAAGGGCTCATAAGTAAACAGTTGGCTTTTAATAAAAGACAAAATGAAACAGATCACAACAGAGGTACGAAGAAAGAAATGCCTGGTGAAGGGCACCATTCAATTTTTTTTAATTAATTAATTAATTTATTTATTTTTATTTATTTATTTTTTTGACAGGCAGAGTGGACAGTGAGAGAGAGAGAGAGAGAGACAGAGAGAAAGGTCTTCCTTTGCCGTTGGTTCACCCTCCAATGGCTGCCGCTGTCGGCGTGCTGCGGCTGGCTCACCGCGCTCATCCGATGGCAGGAGCCAGGTGCTAGGTGCTTATGCTGGTCTCCCATGGGGTGCAGGGCCTAAGCACTTGGGCCATCCTCCACTGCACTCCCGGGCCACAGCAGAGGGCTGGCCTGGAAGAGGGGCAACCGGGACAGAATCCGGCGCCCCGACCGGGACTAGAACCCGGTGTGCCGGCGCCGCAAGGCGGAGGATTAGCCTGTTGAGCCATGGCACCGGCCACCATTCAGTTTTAAGTTGGTTGCTGGCTGATCAAAGAAGGCTTCCCAGAACTTGCACTTGCCCTCCATAGGCATTGGGTTCCAGGCCCCGGCAACTTAGGCATAGTCCCACTGAGAGCCTACAAGTGCCCACCACTCACCTTGTCCTATTCTGTTTGAAACTCCACCTGGTATGAGTTGTTGCTTAAAAGGGATCTTGTTCTCGGCCCACATGCAGTAGCTGGACAGGTCACACCTTTCCTCCCTGCCTTCCCTGTCACCCTCGTTGTTCTAAGGGACCAGCCTCCAATCCTCCTGTGCCTCCACATGTCGACAGAGCTTGGGCCCAATGTGAGAAACCATCCCTAGTGCCATGCAACATGACCTACAGGAGGAATTCCATCCATCCATCCCCTAGCTGTTGCCATGTTCTGCTGGCTAGAGGAAGTAGGTGGCCCTACCCACGGCCAAGAAGAGGGACTTACAGGCGGGTGAGCATAAAGCCACTGGAGGCCCTTACAGGTGTCAGACCAGGATAAGACACCTGGAACAGGAGGTGGAAAGAAGAGGCAGCACAGAGGCAAAAGGAGGGGGATGAGAGCTGGGATCCCAGTCCCTGGGGAAGCCATCGGGTTGCCTCCATGTTCCTCTCTGCTCTCTCCTGGACGCATGGCTCACCATCTTGTGTGTAGCTTCGTTTAAGCCTGCTACTCACTTCTGCAGATGTGGTCAGGTATCGCTCATTAAAAAGAGAGACAACTTCCTTTTCAGGCCTGCACAGAAAAAGGTGAGATAAGGTAACACTCTCAAGTGAACGCTTTGAATGGTCACTCTCTGGTTTTGGGAGAGCCATGCTGCCCCTCAAAGGCATGGGTCCAGCCTGCTGTGGTAGCTGACAGCGATGCTGTGTCACACAGGTCCTCGGCCCATGCTACAGTAACGTCAACCCTGCACCCTGTGGTTACACAAGGACATTCCAGGCATTACCAGCTGCTTAGCTGTGCAGCTCATTTCCAGACGCAAACTCCTCAGAGCACTCAGGGCTTGTTGTTGGAGCCCCTCTCTTAGCTTTATCTTATGCTGTCACCCCCTGAGAAGGACCATTTGGAAGATAAATGCTACAGCATTAGACTCCACAGAGAAGACCCTGCTCTGTTCATTTCTTCTTCTGCAGACCCTCCTTGGGAGAACCTGCTGGAAGCCAGTGTGCTTTGCCATAGCGGTGTGAACACTGCAGAGAGACAAACAGCAGGCCCTTCCGAGCTAGGCCATTCCTCGCCCAGGCATGGCCCCTCTTTGAAGGGACAGCGTTTTCCAACAGTTGACCCATGAGTGGGCATTCATCTTGGCAGTTGAGAAGCTTACGTCCGGTATCAGAGAACCGGGGTCCAGCACCTGCCCGCAGCTTCCTGCTAATGCAGACCTTGGCAGGCGGTGGTGACGACACAAGTGACTGAGATCCTGCCATCCCATGGGGGACCTGGGTTACAGAATGGTTTTTGCTTCAGCCTGGCCCAGCCCCAGCTGTCGTAGGCATTTGAGGAATAAACTAGTGAAGGGAAGCTTGCTATTCTTTATAGTGTCTCTGTCTCTCTCCCTTTCTCTTTTTCTCTACCCCTCTCAGATAGATAGATAAATAAATATTTTTTTTCTAAAAAGGAAAGAAAAGAAAAACCACCCTGAGCCTGCCAGAGACTCCACAGTGAAACGAATACCTATAGTTTAAGGTGCCCCCATTTTGGGTGCAGTAAGAGCTAACTGACACAGGCTCTGTGGTTTATTGGCACAAACATAAATTTCCCAGCTTCGAAGATGGCACCACCTGGCTCGCTCTCGATGCTCACCCTCCATTCCTTCCTTCACTTGCTCCCTTGGAATTGTCTCTTTCTCTCTCTCTCTCTCTCTCTCTCTTTTTTTTTTTTTTTTTTGACAGGCAGAGTGGACAGAGAGAGAGAGAGAGAAAGGTCTTCCTTTTGCCGTTGGTTCACCCTCCAATGGCCACTGCGACCGGCGCACCGCGCTGATCCAAAGCCAGGAGCCAGGTGCTTCTCCTGGTCTCCCATGGGGTGCAGGGCCCAAGCACTTGGGCCATCCTCCACTGCACTCCCTGGCCACAGCAGAGAGCTGGCCTGGAAGAGGGGCAACCGGGACAGAATCCAGCGCCCCGACCAGGACTAGAACCTGGTGTGCTGGCGCCACAGATGGAGGATTAGCCTAGTGAGCCGCGGCACTGGCCGGAATCATCTCTTAATGTGGAGCACCTAACATCGAAGCTGGAAGGGGAAGGCCATCGGAATGGGCTGAGGGGCTATCTGTTTCCCTTCCACAAAAGCCCTTGCAAAGCGCATTTCTTTCATTTCATCTTTGGTTGAATGCCACTCCTTTGTTTGCTAAGCTTCTCGTCTTCCTAAGAGCCACAACAGCATTGATTCCAACCTGTGACTGTCAGTGAAATATGAAACTCTATTGATTAGAGATTCAGGACTAGTTACAAGATGGCTGCTGTGCATATTTTGAAGATGGACATTTTATTTCTTCTAGTTGAACAGTAGCTGCAGTTCCACAATAGGATTCTTTTTCTGTTTGTTTTTCTGTGTACCTCAGTCAGCTTTCTCATGCTGTCTTCCCCAAAACTGTGAAACACATTATGCTGACTAATCATTTTCCTCTCCCGAATGAACCATTCCTATTCCACACTAATAAGCGTGCCAACGTGTTTGAAAACAAATATTATCTCCATTACCTAAGCATTGAGGACTGACATAGGGATGCTTCCATATCCCCCAAAACATCAACAGAAACCTCATGGAAAAGAAGGAGTTATTGTGAGTAAGAATTCACTGGAATCATTTTTCTTTTAATGAGTAGAGTTGACCACTGGTTTTGAGTCTCACTGATAGCACACCATTGTGTCCAAGACTCTCAGAATCTTGACGGTCACCCCTGCATAGCCATGACTGAAGGCCTAACCTGCCCTTGGAGCACAGTGTCATCGCAATACTGAAATAAAATCTCCCAGAGTGGCTCAAGTCTCTGCAAGGGGCTGGCTCAAGGTCAAGTTCATCTGAAGATGCAGAGGCCTAAAGATGTGGTGACCACTCAGATAGGTGTTTCTCCCCTCCTGATTCACTGCTGCGTTATTCTTAAGCAGCTATGGCGTCTTACATCAGGCTGAGCACAGACGCTTCCTTCCCCTCCCGCCCCCGGCTGCCTCCAGCCCCCAGAACCCCTGTCCGCTCCCAGAAGTCACTTCTGCCTCTCACTAGCGTTCACTACAGAGGGCGCTCGGTGCAGTCAGAGCCCCTACGGTGTCAGGGAGGGAGGCAGGAGAGTAAAGCCCTTGTATCCATCTTCTCCCACACGCAGTTAGCTCCCCTCCCCTCCCCTGCACCACACTGGTGTAACTCCTGGGGTATCACCTAGTGGGCAGATCTGGGTTCAGGGAGACTCTTGAAATGGAGGTGAGAAGCGTTAATATCTTATTCCTGATTTGTTCTTGGATTCGTTCCTTCCTTCTTCTGACAGCACCTGCTGGGCTAGGCTGACACCTATTACCACCAAAGGGGACACAAACCCGAGACCCTGATGTCCAAGAACTGAGTGTCTTGATGGGGAACCCAGCAGACCCTGCTTCCCAACCAACAGCCTTGCCGGGGACACTGAGAAGGCAGAGAGCAGATGAGCCCATCTACTGGGACTCTTGTCACTAGTCACACAAGCAAATTGAATTCAATTACAAAACCAAAGCCTCTTTGGGTTCTAACCAGTTCATTAAGGATTTCAAAATAGTGGGTTACAAACACAAAATGGTTTATTTCTCATCACTCCTTCCCCCTCCTTGCTGCCATGTTTCTTCTCTTTTAGCATCCTTAACAGTGTCCCAGGATGAGGCCACGCCTTTCTAGTCACTCAGAAGTTCGAAGTGATGAGGCAACAAAGGATGGTCCATTCCAAGCTTCAGTGAAATCAGTCTCCATTTCCAGCCCATGCCCTCTGTGCCAACTCCAGCCCAGACCCTAAATGCTGAGGGATGCGGCCAGGTCTGCTCTGGCAATACCTACCATCCACTCCCACTCAGCTGCCCCAGTTGGGGCACGAGCCTAGCAGTGTGTGTGGCCACTGCTGGTATCATCTCTCGGGTGGTTCCTGCAGCTCTACCAGCTGTCCAGGTTGTGGTGCCTCTGAGTGGTGGCATCCACACACTCTGGGCTCTCGGGAAGGCTTTGAAGGCTCAGCCATCTCAATCCGTGACATGGGATGCTTGGCTCTGGCCTGACCTCTCTCATTCCTTCCCCACGGCTCTTGGTACCAGGGCCAAATCCCCAGCCTCTTCCTGCTAGGTTCCCTGTGCCTGAAGGATGGGTACCAGAAAGATGGTTCAAACCCAGCTATCAGTCCAGTGTATTCACTGACCCACAGGAAACTCTCCAATATGGTTGAGACTCAGGCTATTTCATCCCCATCCTTTTGTTCACCCCAACTCCCCTCCCTTGTCTCTCGGGGAGGGGGGTCTCCCTTCCTCTCAGCCACCCCCAATCTTACAGCATTCTCCCAGGGTACCATCCAACTTGTCTTCACGGTGAGACATCATCATCACGCAGGGCAGAGGTGCTGGGTGGTGGCCTGGGGTTGCAGGGCTGTGCCTTCACAGGCGTCTGGGACTGCAGGCCAAGGCCCTCTCTGGGACATGGCCCTGCGTGATGCCTTTTGAGCAAAGATCATGGTTGCTAGTTCTACAGCAACTGAAAAAGTGCACTAGTGTGTACTCACTTGTCCCCCAGGGCTTCCATAACAGGTGACAAACAAGGAGGCTCCAACAGCAGAAATTGATTCTCTCCATAGTTTTGGAGGCCAGAAACCAAAATCAAGGTCACGGAGGCCACGCTTCTCTGAAGGCTCTAGGAAAGATTCCTCCCTTGCCCTTGCTCCAGGCTTCCCCCCATTCTTTGGTTTACAGCTGCACCAGCCAGTCTCTCTCTGCCCCCGTGTGTGTGTGTGTGTGTGTGTGTGTGTGTGTGTGTGTGTGTGTGCGTGTGTTCTCAAAAGGACCCAGATCATTGAATCTGGGGCCCATCCTAATTCAGTATAATGTTATCTTAACTAGCTACATCTGCCAGACCCAATACTGACATGTTATAGAAAACATTCCTGTTGCTTTCTTTGGGACAGAAGCGTCAGAGAGAAAATTTGAAATGTGTCTTTTCCCTTGAAGGGTTTCAAGGGAGATCAGCTTTAGTGATGGTAATGGGATGGATCCAAGAAATTATCTTAGGATCTGTAGAAGAAAGGGAGAGCAAAGGTGGAGGGGAAGTAGGCAGTTGTGGCCAGGTAGTGCAGGGGTTTGAGATGCCCCTGCCACACCAGCATCCCATATGAGCACCAGTTCATGTCTCTGCTACCCCACTTCCAGTCTAGCTCCCTGCTAATGTGCCTGGGAAAGCAGCAGAAGATGACCCAAGTACCTGGGCCCCTGCACCCATGTAGGATAACTGGATAGAGTTCTAGGTCTTGGCTTACTTGGGTCCCTGCACCCATGTAGGATAACTGGATAGAGTTCTAGGTCATGGCTTTGTCCTGGCCCAGCCCCAGCCATTGCTGCCACTTGAGGAATGAACCAACACATGGAGAATCTCTCTCTCTCTTTCCCTTCCTCCCTCCTCCCCACCCTGTAATTCTGCCTTTCAAATAAATAAAATAAATACTTTTTAAATTATGGCCATGTGGATGATTGGCTCAAAATGATGCCTTTAGATTCTTCTATTACTCTAGACCCAGGAATGCCCAAGTCCTCACTCCCAGATACTGATCCTCCACTCCCACCAGCTCCCACCCAGTGGGAGCACAGGACCATGAAGGCTTCTGTCTTCCTCAATCGGCCCCTAACAGGGGAGAGGAGAAGCCATCACCCATCTCTGGCAGGAGAGATCCTTGCACAGATGTGATAACGTTCTTGGTGTATTCTCCCATGCAGTCGGGGTCATACCCACGTGTTATTGCCTCTAGCCCTACTAGAATTAAAGAACACCACTCAGTGGGCCTTCAGCTGGCTGGGATCCACCCATTAGAATGGGGAGAACATTCTAAGCCTCAAAATCCACTTCTAACCACACCTTTCTATAAGGTGGGGATTCCCTATACTATTTCTATGTTCTATGATAATGAGGTAAGCCTTTCGATGTTCCACTTGGCACATTAAGCCAGAGACTGAATTAGAGATTAAGGAGCTGGTGTTGGAAAACTGTCATTTCCACATCATTCGCATCAGGCACGTGCAGAGTCTCCTCAACATGCTGATGTCATTTCTTTATACACACACCCAGAAGCGAGATTGCTGGAACATTGGATGGTTCTACTTTTAATATTTTGCAGAATCTCTGTGATCTTCTCCATAATGACTGCAGTAATTTGCATTCCCCATTAAGGGAGGACAAGGGTTCCCAGTTCTCCACGTCCTCGCCAGCGCTTGCACCCCTTTGTCACTTTTATAGCAGTCACCCTAAGAAATGTGAGGCCATCTCATGTGGGCTTTGCATACCCTGATGATTAGTGATTTTGAGCACCTTTCATGTATCTGTTGGCCATTTTCATGTTTTCTTTGTAAAAATTTAGATTCAGATCCTTTGCCCATTTCCTAATCCATCAGTTTGTCTTCTTTTTTTTTTCTATCTCAATGCCTGTATTAAAAAAAAAGAGAGAGAACTTAGCTCAACCAATCAGAAGCAGTCAACTAACCTAGCCAGGAGCCTTCCAGTGGGATAGGCCAAATAAGGCCAATACTTAATAATTGTAAACAGAGTTCTTGGCTTATCTTCAGGTTTGTCCTATAAAAGCCTCCTTGATTCTAGCACTGGAACTCCTGTTTTCTCAGTGGGCTCTTGTGCCTCAGTTTACCTTTTCAACAACACCAACAGCTACACTGTCTTTTCAGAGCAGGGACAGCCCTGTTCACAAGGATGGCTCCTCGTGACAGTGGCAATGCACTCCCACCCCCAACCAGCTGAACAAGACCTGGTGGATGAATTGGGCCCGACTCCCAGTAGGTCAGGGGACCTTACACTTTTCTTAGCTTTTTCATAGACTTAAGAATATGAAGAAACATTCCAAGAAAGTGCACATGCCAGCAAGATTGTGTGCACAATGGGCATTAATTCAGTCCCTGTAGCCTCTGCTCCACCTTTTCCTAACAGGGGTGATGTCATCATCCCCAAGGGAGGCCAGAAAGATCTTACTATTTTTTATGCATTCAGCTCAGATGTATATACAGTATATAAAAGACTTACAGTTTATCTCTGATATTATAATTCCATGGGATGAATAGCATCTTTCTGGACTGGATGTTTAGCCTGGCAGTTAAGGTTCCCACCACCTACATCAGGAAGCCTGGGTTTGGCACTAGACTCTGGCTCCTGACCACAGCTCCTTGCCCTGGGATGCAGCAGTAATGGCCCTGGGTCCCTCCCACCCACATGGGAGACATGAGTTGGGTTCCCAGTCTCTGGTTTCAGCCCTGGCCCAGGCCTGGTCATTGCAGCTCTTTCTTGGAGGAATGGACCAGTAAATAAGAGCTCTGTCTGTCTCTCTGTCTCTCAAATAAACTTAAAAGCATCTTTTAATAAGCTCCTTAGGGGCACATAATGAAAATGAGATGGAGACATATCCATGTAGACAGTAATACTCCACGGCGGAGAGAGAGTAAGGATTGAGACACTGATAATTCCCTGTGTCTTGTCCTGGCTGGCAGTTACACAGATGTGTTTATTGTATCAACAGTCATGAGTATGTGTAGAAGAGCTGCACAGTTTACTGAAGGTGGGCATATTTCACCAAAAGCAACGTTTACCGACAATTAGAAAACTAGAATTTGGAGTTTGACACCTTTAGTTAAAGGCGCTGTCATGGTGCAGTGAAGAACAGACGCTGGACAGACACCTGGGCTCACACCTGAGCTCTCTCTCAGCTGCCTCTTTCCCTTGTGATGTGATCTTGATTAAGTAACAACCCCCTGAGCCTCGGTGTTCTCATCTGGAAAATGGGCTTACCTGCCTCCAAGTGCTGGGAGAAAGAATAAATGAAATTTTACATGTGGAGTGCTTAGAACAGCATAGACAACAGCAAGTATGTCAGAAGTTTCACTGTCTTTTATCTAATTATTAATTTGAGAGGCAGACAGAGAGAGCTCCTATTCACTAGTTCAGGACACGAATGCTTGCAATGGTTGGAACCAGGCCAGGCTGAAGCTGGGAGCCAGGAACTCAGTCTAGGTCTTCCACATGCATGGAAAGAACCCAATTAATTGATCCCTCACCACTGCCTCCCAGGTTGCACATTGGTGGGAGTGAAGACCTGGAGCCAGGTGTTGAAGCCAGGTACTGCAATGCAGGACATGGGTGTCTTAGCTGTTCCACCGAATGCCCACGTCTGCTGTCTTGTCATGGCTCCTTCTGCCTTGTCTCTCTCTGCCTTGATGTTCAATTTCTGAAGAACAGGAGAGAAAACCACCAGCGGTTATCGTTCCCCAGCCCTCCAGCAGAAGCTGGATGCTCCAAGTGTTGTGGTTAAAGTTGTGGAATCATTTACTTTCTTGTGGCATTTTGATACAGTTCAGAATTATTGATCTTGGTTTCCGGGAACAATATAGTTACATATTAGATACTTTCAGGCCAAATTTTGTTTTCTCCTACAAACAGAAGGTAAAGGGTCATCATTCCCTGGTCTTGACGTAGAAGAATGGCCGGCTCAGAGTCAGGAGCCCAAGGGCACTGCTCAGCCTCTGATGGCCACCAGCAGAGGGATCTAAAAAACAGATAATTTTCTCACACAGGCCTGGGTTCTCCATGTGGA
Organism: Sylvilagus floridanus; assembly: GCA_949820135.1. Taxonomy (NCBI): domain Eukaryota; kingdom Metazoa; phylum Chordata; class Mammalia; order Lagomorpha; family Leporidae; genus Sylvilagus; species Sylvilagus floridanus. Next base: position 9,347,678 of record OX463244.1, on the reverse strand, counting down.
CAGTGAGGAATCTGGACTCGCTGGCCTCCAAGGTCTTTCCTGTTTGGTGTTCTCATGAACAATCATGACAATGACAACAGCCAGAGTAGCCTCGGCTTTGATGTGTGCCAGACACGGGTCAGGTGCCCGAGTCAACTCAGCCCCATGATTGGGCCCTCCCATTACCCTCACTGTCTACATGGAAACTGAGGCACAGGGCCCCTAATAATTGTAATGGATAGAATCACTCTTTGGCCAGAAATCATGTTCTTAACCATTATGTGGCACTGCCATGTCCAAGTGCAGTTCACTTAATTGCGAAGACTCACTACACTTCCCACAGAGCCCTGTGTGTGCCAGTCCTGGCGTCCTCGTGCCTCTGTGCCCTCCTAAGACAGTCCCTCTCCTTGGCCTTCCAGAACCAACTCAACATCCACTCTTCTGAAACCCTCTTGCAGCTTGCACCAGCAGCCATCACCTCTAATTCCACACACAGCTCAATCCTGGGCAGTCATTGCTGGCCATAGTACACAGTGCTGGTTATTATGATTTTGTATGCCTTGCCTCATGCCCTCATGTACGGGATTAACCTTCAAGGTGATAGACTGTTTTCTATGGGTATGCACTTGCTCCCTGCAGGAGCACAGAGCAGGGTTCAGTAAATACCATCACACCAGGACATCAGGACCATGGCATCAGGACAACCGATTGATTTGGTTGATAGGATATGGGAGGGGGAGGTAAGGAGAAGGCTGGGACTCCTGGGTTCACAGCTGTAGGAACTGGATGGACAGAAGCATGGTGAACCAAGAAAGAACACAGAGGAGGAAAGCACTTGGGCAGGGAAGACAAGAGCAGGAAACAGAACATGCTTATTTCTGCACCAGACGTGAGAATCCAGCACCAGACGTGCACCAAGTCGCCGCAGTCCTCCTGGAGGGCTCTGGGCTCACAGCAGGCACCTGGAGGGGCAGCCCGTCACTCACAATGCCATTTCCACATTTACCTTTTTGAAATATTAATGACCCTGAGTGGCTCTGTTCTGCTGACCATGGACACGGCACCTGTCCCTACAGGAGATGGAGGCGGAGCAGACGGACTCAGGGCCTGGGATTGGAATTCCATCAGCCTTTGGGTCAATGGAAATCCTATACACCATGACAGTGACACGGGACCACGTCTTGATTTATTTCACTTCAGAAGTGTGGTGGAATTGTGTTCTTCGGGCAGAATTCCATTCCAGTTTTAATGCAAACTGTTCCACTGTGACTGTGGGACAGACGACTCACCAGCAGACTTGGGGACTCCAGTGGACAGGCCACACTCCACAAGCAGCCATACCAAGTCCACTAGGAACTGAAATGCCAAGAAACAGGTGTCATGGCCTGACCCAAGTAGCTCCCAACCCTGTGCCTAGGAGGGAAGTAATTTTAAGATTTAGAGCTGGAGCATACAGGTGCACAGGTGCACCTGCTCTGTGGCTCCCAGTTGGAACCCAGTTGCTAATAGTGTCAGACGTGCACTTGAGCCACCAATGTGTACATCCCTGTTATCAGCACTGTCTAGAAAGAGACCATACCTCACAAGACTGTCGTAGGAGCAGAGGAGGAGAAGTTACACGTTCTGGCAAGATGGACAGAAGCCAAGGGTTCAGGAAGAACCGCCAAACTGCAAACTATGATGTCACTACTCTCCTAACTGCTGGAACACTTGGAAATCTCAGAGGAGGAGGCCAGGCTTAGTGCACAAAGGAGTGAAGGCAAATGTGCCTCTAGCCCTGGAGCATGTGGGCGCCCCGCTGCACCCTGCCTGCTCGCTAACTACTGCCTAGCATTGTGGATTCCATATGACTAAAGGCTGCTCGGTGCAAGCCATCTGGGACGAACACACACTGAGATACACTGCAACAGTCCCGACAGGTGTCCATCAACATCCCTTCGACCTTTCCTTCTCAGTGCCTCTGGCCCCACTTCCACCTCCCAGCACCTGCACCTCTGTGCCCATGGCTTGCTCTGGCCGCCAGAGCCTGATCTGCTCATCAACATTACAGGTCAGAAGTAGCAGCAATTAACGCCTGGAGCAGACTTCACCCTGGGAGTACTGGGGACTGCAGAGATGGAAAAACTCTGAACTTCACCTGTAACTCTGTTTCCCAGGGATCTTCAGGGAGAAGAATCTCTGATTCTCACAAAATTAACCTGCTAAACTCAAATCCTTATCTCAGGATTTGCTTATAGAGAAAAGTGAACCTGATATATGTTTACAAGCAAACACACACGCACATGCACACACACATATATGTACGTGTAAACAACTTTATAAAAGGCTTTAAATTTTGCAGCAGTCTTTGGTTACATTATTCAACTTTACTATTCTTTTTTTTAATAAAATATTTATTTATTTATTCAAAAGGCAGAGCTACAGAGAAGTTGAGGCAGAGAAAGAGAGAGAGAGTTCTTCTCTCTGCCAGTTCACTCCCTAAATGGCCATAATAGCCAGAGCTAAGCAGAGCCAAAGCCAGGAGCCAGGAGCTTCCCCTGGCATCCCATTTGGGTTCAGAGGCCCAAGCACTTGGGCCATCCTCCAATGCCTTCCCAGGCCACAGCAGAGAGCTGTATCAGAAGTGGAGCAGCCGGGACTAGAACCAGCGCCCATATGGGATGTCAATACTGCAGGCAGTGGCTTTATCTGCTATGCCACAGCACTGGCCCCTGCTATTATTCTTATCATTCCATTTTAAAAGTAAAGAAACTGAGTTACAGAGAGGATGACAGATCAGCAAAAGTCATATAGCAGACTTAACGCCACTATCAATTACTACCAACGCTTTTGGTTTTTCCACTGAACCAGTGCTACCCAATGAAGGAGAAACCAAGGCAATGACACATATCAGAGAGTCAATGTGTCTTGGTGAAAACTAAAATTTCTGTAAGAGAAGACACAATATTACAACAACTTTTGGGCTGAATTGTTACCTACCCATCTCCAGTAACGTCTTTCTTGTCATCTCCTGGTAAGCGTTACAAACAAGAGTAGGTGTTCAATAAATACACGGCAGATGGATGGACAGATGGATGGATGGATGGATGGATGCTTATCTTCAGTCCACAGTGAAAGTTTGAGCCTGAATAAGAACAAGGCTGGAGTTACAACTTGGCAAATGCATTCTGCGTGTAACCCATTGACTATTGTATTGCCTGTTCACCAGCACCAAAGACAGCTGAGAGAATGTGTATGAGAAGGTCATCTATTGATGGTATCAAACCGGAAGAGAACCCGGGAGTGAGTCTCAGTCATCAGGGTGGGTTCTTATAGTTCAGGGAAAACAAAAGCTACTGGGGAAACTTGGTGGTTCCCTGGAAACAGTTAGTTATCCTAGGGGTTAAGATGCCCACCTCCCATATCAGAGTGGCTGGACACTATTCTCAGCTCCGGCTCCTGGCTCTAGTTTCCTTAAATGCAGACCCTGGGAGGTAGCAGTGATGGTTTAAGCAAGAGAGTTCCTGGCTCCCAGCTCCCAGGCATTTGATTGGTGAGTGAATCACCAAATGGGTGCTATCCCTGTCTATCTGTCTCTGCCTCTCTGCCTTTCAAATTAATAAATATAATAATAATATAAGAATAATATTATATAATAATAAATATAAGAATACTGACTTCTCACCAGTAGTTCAGTATTCTAACTCTCTAGTACCCTGGATACCATGTACTCCTTGGGTAATTCTGGAGGCATCACAATGGGATTAAAGGATCGTCTTCCGCTCTAATTTATTGTCAGGATTTGCTTTGTGTGTCCATATCACAAATACACAGGGGCTTGTGGAGGAAGTGAGTTCACATCCACCCTGAATAGACAATGGATGTGTCATGTCTTTGAGTAGGAGGGGAAGTTAGTGGTCCAGACAAAACCTTTAACCACAGACCCCATGCATGAGTTTCTTACAGTGCAACCAACAGAATGCTGATCCGGGTTTTGTTTGAATGCTTCCTGCTATGGCGAGTTCTCTACCTCCTGTAACTGTTCACTCATTTTTGACTAGTTTGGTTATGCAGATCTTAAGGGTTCCAACTCCAATAACTTGAGCCACGAGGATTAGGTCCAACCCCCTAGTGCCATAATGGCTAATAGAGTATTCAGAAACAAATAGTATGTCTACTCTAAGACAAGCATCCTCCTTATTCCTTCAAATATTCATGCTGTATAGCTGGATTAGCTCTTAGCATCTAGGTTGATGGCCCTTAGACTAACCTTTGCTTATCAATGTTTCTCTCAGAACATAGTATGGAATTCAACCTTCCGGCTGTGGTCTAACAGAACTAGAGAGGGTTTATCACACCCTTTATTACAGACAACCTACCTCCGTTATTGCTTTCTAAAATTACATTAGCTGGTCTGGTAGCCACATCCAATTGATCTAAAACTCAATTAAAATCCCCAAGTCTTTTTTCACTGGAAATGTCTCTCTATGTAACCATTGATCCCGTTATCAGCACCCTTTGAATAAAGCCATTCAACCATGGTGTGAATTACATAACTTCCCAGGCTACATCTTGGCATTTCTCCACCAGCTCTGCATAGAAATGGGCTCACTGCTTCTCCCTCTGTTCACTGGTCTTGAGTAAGGCTCTCAACAAGGCCCCACTCCACCCCTGCAGGGACACCATCATGGCACTCTTAGAGACCACAGGATCTGATCAGAGCCTCAAAAAGACCTGGCAGATAACACTTGATTTCCAAAGAGTGGACCTGTGTCATTGCTCTTGTCATGAACGTCACCTCTTCCCAAAATGACACAGAAAAGGGAAAAGCAGGATGTTCCCTGCATATGCAAGGAAGGAAGAAACTTCTGTCCACCCTACAATCTGCTATTTCAAGAAGATTTTAATCCATTTACATTTATTTCATTTATTTATTATTATTAATTTATTATTATTGTATTTTCATTTTCATTATTTAGTTTTTCCTTGATTCCTACTTTCTGGTTTGGTTTTGTTCTTTTTTATTCACTTTTCCTTTCTACTCTTATAATTACATATCAATACTTCCATGTTTTATTAATAGACTATTAAGTATAATGATCGTTTTTCATATTCTGAAGTGAACAAATATCTCTGCTCGTCTGTAAGATAAAGATCTTGGACCGCTCACTTATTCTACTTTTCTACCAGCCATGATATTGCTGTCTAGCATTCTAATTCCTTTTCATTTGAATAGCCCCTCAAAACTATTGATAATCATATTAGATTTACAAAATATTTTTACCACTGTATTTAAGATACAAAGAAAGAAAGAGAGAAAGAGAGAGACAGAGAGTGCTCTCCCCTTTGCTGACTCACTCCTTAAATTCCCACAGGAGCTGAGGCTGAGGCTGGCATCAGGGATCCAGCTCCTCCAGGTGGGTCTCTGGGACCCAGTAACACAAGTGGTCATCACTGCCCCCCGGGGTCTGCATTGTCAGGAAGCTGCAGAAAGGACACAGGCAGGAACTGAACCCAGGCACTCCTGTATGGTCCTCAGACATCTGAACCTACAGGCTAAACTTCCCCTTCAACCTCTCTGTCTTTGTGTGTCTGGAAATGTCTTCATTTTTGCTTTACTATAGAGCAAGGAGTAAAGCCATTTATTAAGAGAGTTTTGAGGGAAACATAAAGAGTGGATATGAAATGAGATTCCCTGGCCAGAGGATCTGCCAGTAACCTAGGCTCCTAACAGCTGGGAACAGTGCCCCTCCCTCTTGAATAATCACTTAATTGAGTGTAGATGACGTATTCTGTCAGAGTTCTCCAGAGAGACAAAACCAATAGGAGATAGAGATAGATAGATAAATGATGGCTAGAGATGATGGTGATACAGAGAGAGCTGATGGAGAGAGAGAGAGAGAGAGAGAGAGAGAGAGAGAGAGAGAGAGAGAATGGGCTCATATGGTTGTGCAGGATTAACGGTCCCATGTCAGGCTTCCTCAAAGCTGGAGACCTTAGAAGGCTGGCTGCACAGCTCAGTCCAAATCTTTAGGCTTGAGAACAGGTGTAAGTCCTGGAGTCCTAGAACCACAGCACCACACACCTTGAACTTCTGAGGTCCAAATACAGAAAAAAGAAGAGCGTACTGCAGCCCCAGGAGGAGGACCATTTGCTTTTCCCATTTTTGTTCTGTTTTGTTCCCTCGCTCTCAGGTAAATGGTGCGCACTTACTCTGAAGGTGGAGTGTCCCAATCTGGTCCCCAGAGACTCCCATACCCATCTCTAGGATCACCCTCACAGACACACCCCAAAGAAATACTTTGCCACTTTTCTAGATCTTTCGTAATCTATTCAAGCTGCACCTAAAATTCACCATCACAGATGTGAAGTTGCTAGTTGCTTTACCTTACCAATTTGAAAATAGTATTCAATTATTTTGTGATGTCTGTTGTTGCAATGAGAACTGTGATACCAGTTGAATTGCCATTCATTTTTAGATTTATGAAAGGTTTTCATATCATCTTTCTTATTCTGTGGATTCACTGTATAAGGTGAAGCATCCTCCTGAAGTTTTAGGGCATTAAAAAGCAAACTGGTTCTGTGATTTTAAATGTGGAAAATCCCCCACCACTACTTTAAAAATATTATCTCTTCCCATTTGGTCCATAATTTCTTTCTGGAACTCCTTTTAGCCGTATTTTAGAGTCTTTCAATTTATGTTCATTGTCTCAATTTATGTTTCGTATTTGTTATCTCTGAGTTGCATTCTAAGCGATTTTGTCAGCTGCATTAGCCATGTTTTGGTTCTTCCTCATCCCCACCTCCTTTTATTTCATCTTGCATTGTAAAATAAGTTCTTTATTTTGTCACCTTATACATTTCCATCATGCATATTTCCTAATTCCTTGGACAAAACTCTTCTCTATAGTTTTTTGTGGATTTTGCTGCATCTGTTGGGTGTTTCTCTCAGGGGTAGATGGTTTTAGGTACATAAGAATGTAGGACCTCGCACAGTGTGTGAGATGCAGCTTCTCTTTGGCATGTGTTGTTTCCTGAGAACATTCCATCCCCATGCTCTGGGTTGGGCTACACAGGTGGCCCAATGCCTAACTTTTTTTTTTTTTTTTTGACAGGCAGAGTTAGACAGTGAGAGAGACAGAGAGAAAGGTCTTCCTTTTCCATTGGTTCACCCCGCAAACGGCCGCTACAGCTGGTGTGCTGTGGTAGGCACACTGCGCCAATCTGAAGCCAGGAGCCAGGTGTTTCTCCTGGTCTCCCATGTAGGTGCAGGGCCCAAGCACTTGGGCCATCCTCCACTGCACTCCCGGGCCACAGCAGAGAGCTGGCCTGGAAGAGGAGCAACCGGGACAGAATCCGGTGCCCCAACTGGGACTAGAACCCGGGGTGCCAGTGCCGCAGGTGGAGGATTAGCCAAGTGAGCCATGGCGCCAGCCCCAATGTCTAACTTTGGCTTCTGCAGATGCATGGAATCCACCTGTTCCGGGGCAGTCTCTATGCGTGGTCCAGAATGCAAAGCTCACATCTAGCTCTGGTGGGTGGAGCTTTCAATGCCTGCAGCAGTGGCAAGACAGTCCTTGCTCCTGGGAGTTCAGGCCCACCTTCTACCATCTCAGGGCTTTGCAACCTAGACCCACCCCCCGCCCCTACCACCACCTCAGTGTATGGTGCAGCCCAGGCTCTTGGTGGATGCCTAACCCCAGAGTCTCCTGACTTCTACTCCAACTCTGGCTTCTTGTATCTGGCACCTGGAGGTCTTCACCTAGAGAGCCCCTTCTGACTCTTGAGCTCATCGGTTGATTTTCACATTTTTGTTCTTTCTGGAGTAGGAGGCATCTGTCCCAATTACCTCATTTCTTCTGGGCCAGAAAACTTTGGAATTGAAAAGAACTGGGGGCTGGCGCTGTGGCATAGTGGGTAAAGCCGCCGTCAGCAGTGCTGGTATGTCATGTGGGCACAGGTTCTAGTCCAGGCTGCTCCACTTCTGATCCACTCTCTGCTATGGCCTGGGAAAGCAGTAGAAGATGGCTCAAGTGCTTGGGCCCCTGCGCCCACGTTAGAGACCCAAAAGAAGCTCCAGGCTTCGGATTAGCCCAGCTCTGGCCCTTGCAGCCATTTAGGGAATGAACTGGTGGATGGAAGAACGATCTCTCTCTCTCTCTCTCTCTATCTCTCTATCTCTATCTCTCTCTCTCTGTGCCTCTGCCTTCTATAACTCTGCCTTTCAAATACATAAATAAATCTTAAAAAAAAAAAAAGAAAAGAAAGGAGCTGATTTATGGGCAGTGCTCTCCTCTAGGCCTTTAGCTGGTGTCTCTACTTCCACGTGCTACAGGAGCAAGCGAAGGCCTTTGCAGCGAGCAAAACAGACAACACACACAGTAGGACAGGAGCCTGAAGGGAAAAGCCCCCTAGGATTCAGCAATTTCAATCCCCTCATTGAACACTGGTCATGGAACTGGCCCTGCCTCATCAAATGTGAGATATCAGTCCAGCAAAAGGGAAGTTTCCACTCGCGTGTTTCTGGCCCCCAAATGACATAACTCGTATTAGAGGAAGTGCCGTTTTTCTTGGAAATATAATTTTGCAAAGAGGACTCTGCTGGCACGTCCTCACGCTCACCCTACCTCTGGTCAGAAACTCCGAGCAGTTGTGTATGTATGCAAAGCTGAATGAGCCCACAGCCAGGCCGCTCAATAATATACAATAGAAATGTTAACTGCAGTATCGATTTTTTATTATGTTTGTATTGCCTGTTTAATTTTATTTTCCTTGCAGGAAATTTTTTAATCAAAAATCCAGTTATTGAAAAACCCCATGAGCCAGCTCACACTGGTGAGACTAGAGGAAGCAGGAACATTCGATTTCTCCTGCTCACTCCCTTTCCACCTTCACCCGCCCACCGCGAGAGCTCCTGCGAGTAAATGCGTGTGACCTTCAGCTCCACAGAGGTTAACCTACTCTGATTAACTTTTCCATGTTATTCCATTAAATAAAAACAGTTTTGACACCCAGAGACTAAAGCATCCTAGAGATAATACAATAACCCTATGCAATCATTTCAAATTGGATTGTAATAATTCATTTAGGTGACCATACATATTTGTTATATGTAATATGAAACATCGCAAAATGAAATCAATAGAAATGTTTCTTGTTAATGAAGATATACTGGGCTGTTATGTGTGGGTTGCGGACTCAATACCACAGAAATCTTATTTGTATTATAAATTTCAGGGTATCCTGAGAGTTACAAATGAAGATAGCATCTCTTAAAGAAGCGATGGCTGCTCATTTAGAAAATTATATCATAAATTTTATGTCATTTCTTGGTCTTTCAAGGTCTTTGCATAGCAACATGGTCTTCTAATTCAGGCAAAAAAAAAAATATTCTGGGTGAGTGATTACCTTCAACTGTTTGCAAATGAACTTTTACCCAAAATTCTATTTGAAAATTGCATATTTCAAAAAAAATGAGCAATGATAAATCTGAAGATTTTATCCCACAACATTCTAATACGTACTTCAGGATGTTTCCTTCCTCTTAACATAAAAACTGGAGCTGCAGCTGTAGATACATACATATATATATATTACATATATATAAGCATAAATATAGGAGTACTTTAAAAAGTTTATAGCAGAAATGAATTCAAAGATCAGCTTACAGTGCAAAAATTTTTGAGATTCTTGCATTGTTTTTCTTTTTAAAATTTATTTATTTGAAAGGCAGAGAAGACAGAGAGAGGGAAAGAGAGGGGGAGAGAGAGACAGAGACACAGAGAGAGAGAGAAATTTTCCATCTGCTGGATCACTCCCCCAAAATGGCCACAGTGACCAGGGCTGGTATGGCCCAAAGCCAGGAGCCTGAAACTACACCCAGGCCTCCCACGTGAATGGCAGGATCCCAAGCACTTGGGCCATCCTCCTCTGCTTTCCCAGGCATATTAACAGGAAGCTGGATTGGAAGTGGAGCAGCCGGGACTCGAATCAGTGCCCATATGGGATGCTAGTGTCACTGGTGGTGGCTCAACCTGTTGCACCACAACATCAGCACCACATTGTTTCTCTTCAAAATCATCATTTTCTGAAACTTTCTGAGGACCTGCTCATATATAGCCACAAACACATACAAACCTTGAGACTTGGAACTTCACTAAAAATCTCTCTTTATTTTCATCTATAATATATAGCTTCATGTTATCTGGGGTACTGCATATACTTATCTACACATACAAATAGATAAAATATGATTTTGAAAAAGTTCCATTATCTAAACTCTTTCACATTATTTTTTATTTGAGAGACACAGAGAGAGCTCCCGTCTGCTGGTTCACTCCCCAAAAGCTTGTAACAGCCCAAGGGCGTCAAAGGCAGAACCCAGGTCTCCCCCGTGGGTGGCAGGAATTCAGTTAGTTGAACATCACTAGTGCCTCCTAGGCTCTGCCTTATCAGGAAACTGGAATGAGAACCACAACCAGGATTTGCACAAAGCACACCAATATGGGATGCAGTCATCCCAACTGCTGGTCTAGCTGCTAAGCCAATTTCCCACACCTCACATAGTGGTTTTTTTTTTTTAAGATTTATTTATTTATATGAAAGACAGAGTTACAGAGAGGCAGAGGCAGAGAAAGAGAGAGAAAGGTCTTCCACCTGCTGGTTCGCTTCCCAAATGGCTGCAATGGCTGGAGCTGGGATGATCCGAAGCCAGGAGCCAGGAGCTTCTTCCAGGTCTCCCACGTGGGTGCAGCGGCCCAAGGAATTGGGCCATCTTCTACTGCTTTTTCAGCCATAGCAGAGAGCTGGATCGGAAGTGGAGCAGGCGGGACTCGAACTGGCGTCCATATGGGATGCTGGCACTGCAGGTGGCGGCTTCACCCGCTATGCCACAGCACTGGCCCCTCACATAGTGTTTTAAAATGCTCATTGTCGCGGTAAATTCTTCTGTATTTTGTACATTATGGTGAGATTTCAATGAAGAGTTGGTACGTATCTGCAACAGGGACAAAGAATTGGTGAGGCCGTGAATTGAGTCCGTCCATGCTCCCATTGTCAAAGTTCATACTTTTTACTGCGGTGAGATCATACACCTTGAATAAAGTCTGTGACCTCCACCATCCATGAAGCTGCTCTGAAGTCCACAACACCCCACGACTTTCTAAATCCTCTTGAGCTGTCTCGGTCTCTATCACCTGTGTTCAGAATCCCCACTCTGGAGACAGTTCCTTTCCGGAACACCAAGCTTTGTGGCTGCTGCATTTCAGCCTCCACCAAAGGTCCCTCACTGTCTGTCTCTTCCTCTTTTTAAACAATGGACTCCAGCATTCATAAAAACACAGAGTAAGTCTTCTTTGGTTCTCTTCTTGTCTCTCCCTGTAGAATTGCCCTTGGTAGTCTCTTTGGTTGTTTGATGTCCCCTAACCCCTGTGAGTGGTCAAGGCATGATCATCCCCACCTCTTGTCCTAATCTGCACTACAGGTGTTCACACAACTTGACCTTGAGGCCTCCGGGGCAGGTTCTCCCCCTCCTCCATTATCAGTGTGGTTTATATGTCTTGCCAGCTAAGTCAGAGACACATTTACACTTCCGGCCGCACCCTTCGATCCATCTCAGCAAAGTCTGTACTCTGTCCCTTTCTCCCTCTCTACCCACCTCTAAGCATGGCTTTGCAGTATCTTCCTCCATCTCCAGTCTTACTCTAACTTCCAACCCAACTCTGCATACATTGGTTTCTTTATATAACTGAAATCCATGGAAAGGGTGGGGTCCCTCCCTGAACTCACCATAAGGTCTGGACTGTAACATGGGATAACACCCCTGGTCAGTCCTGGCTCCCCCAACCATAAACCTTCCACCATTACAATCTGGGCCACCTCTCGGCCTCCCTCAGCCATGAGGCTAACTCTAGCAAATCTTCATTCAAGGCTCCTCTGGTGTGCTTGCTTCTCTGACAACCTGCCATGGTCTCAGGGCTGTGGCGATGCTGCCTCCCCACCCATGGCTGTCACAGCCCTTACCACACTGCTGCTGCTGGCCACATGTTTGTCTCCCTGACCCATCTGCGCATGCCCAGAAGGCAGGGCCTGCTCTGGCTTGCACAGGAGCAGGATTTAGTGCATTTCCTGTGTCAAGCATGTGCCCAGGAAGTACTCAATAGCCTCTGACTCAAGAACTTGTTCATTTGCACACAGATGGATTTAATGCACTGGGATTTAATAGATTTTTAAAAATCAATAATACAATGAATGATCGGGGGAAAAAAACCGCCAATAGCACAGTGTTCAGAATAATTTAAACTAACACCTAAATCCGAGAGTTGTTATTTCAGTTGTTTTAAAGCAAGTCAAGTGAAGTTGGTGTTATAATTACCCTCTTGTCCTGTAAAGCTGTAACTCAGGAACCCCTAGACAGATAATCAAACGTTCAGTTAAGAGGCTGAATGTTCCTCTTAGCTCACAAAACTGGAGACTGGTTTCTGCACATCAGGTGGCCCCCTGATAATAGTTACACCTGGGCATGACAATGAAATGGCTTACATGGCGCTATATGTGATGATGGGCATGAAAAGGGCTGGGAGAAGAGGGAGGGTGGTACAGCAAGATCTAGGAGCCCCTGTTCCCTAGCAGCTGAGAAATGGTGCCTGAGCCCATGAATCTGGGTAGGCTAAGCCATTTCTCATCCCGTAAAGAACACACACCTTCTACCCCATGCTGAATAGACTAAGGGCATCATCACTCGAAGACCACTTGTTTCCTTTTTATCAGCTCAAGTTTGTAATGTATTGAAAATAGGTGGTTACTATGACTCCTCCATGGAAAGGCTCCCATGCAATCTGTTCTTTCTCTCTTTGTCCCCTACCACCACCCCCCCAACTGCATTGTTTGCCTTTCTCTTCCCAGACTGGTATCCTGGGAGCCTGGTCCCAAAAATGTTTCCAACAGTCCTCCTTGCCTAGAGGCTTCTGGTTCAGCTCAGCCAATGAGAAGCCCTGGCAGAGAATGGGACTGGAGAAGACAAAGGCCAATGCCCTTAGCCTTTCTACACCCTCTCTGCTGTAGCAGCCATGCACAGGTGCAGGATAGCTATGCTTGGTGCCATGTGGTCAACAAGCTTACAGTCTATCTGGTAGTTGAGTGTGACTCTTAAATCCTTTCCCTCACTAAATTAGTCAGGGTTCTCTGGACAAATGGAGCCAAGAGAATATTTGAAATAATTGTCTTATGCATTGTGGAAGCTGGCAAGTTCAAAATCCATAGGGCAGCCTACAGGTTTAGGCAAGAGTTGTAATTCTGAGGCTGAAGCCTGGAAACTCAGCTTGGGAGGCAAAATTCCTCCTCCAGGGAGCCTTGGCCTTGGATCCTAAGCCCTTCAATATTGGATGAAGCCCACCCACGTATGGTGGGTAACATGCTTTAATTAAGGCCAACTGATTATAGATGTTACTCTCGTCTAGAATGTACATTCATGGCAGTATCTTGACTCATGTGAGATCAAACAACTGTCACTCCAGTCTGGTCAGTGGACATAGAAAATTTACCAGCACACCACCCTATGGACTCACTTTGCTATTTGTGAGGAGGTCCCTCTTCACCTCAAAAAGGCTTAACATAACTTGTATTCAAGGATGTTCTCTGATACAACTGATAAGGAAAGGAACTCTGTAACTGATCACAAAGCAATCACCCTTGTGCTGCTGAGAGACCATCCCAAAACCATCGGGCTCTGCACAAAACAGCATCCTTTCTTTCAATTGACACTGATGGGCTTGTGCTTGAAAATACCCAAGAAATGTAGAAATATGGGCAATAGAATTAAAGGCATTTGAACTGTGACCCAAGAGTTCAAACCCTGACAACTGGCTACGTTAAACTGTATTAAAATGTATGGCTTTGGAGGGAGGGATCAATATATTTTCCTTTCTGTTTGTGAAGAGCTTGAGCTAAATGAGAGTGAGAAATAACAGCCTGGGAACGCAGGTGCAGCCCAAGAGATGCTGTCCTCTCGTCATTTCTGCAACCCAGGTCGGCCATCTCCCTAGCAAAGCACAATGGGAAAGGTTTCCGGAAGAGCTGAGACACGTGCTAGTTTGGTAGTTGTTATTTTTTTAAAACTAAGAAAGCATTTGATTGTTATTTAAGAAAAAAAAAAAAGGAACATGACTGCCACAGTGACCCTAAGCCAAGACACTGTCTTAACTAACCTGAGGAAATTTCAAAAAGCCCATAAAAAATAATAAAATAAAAGGCAATTCTGGGGCCAGTGTTGTGCTGTAGTGAGCTAAGCCTCCACCTGTGGTGCTAGCATCCCATATGGGCATGAGTTTGTGTCCTGGCTGCTCCTCTTCCAATCCAGCTCTCTGCTATGGCCTGGGAAAGCAGTAGAAGATGGCCCAGGAGCTTGGGCCCCTGCAGGCATGTGAGAGACCCAGAAGAAGCTCCTGGCTCCTGGCTTTGGACTGGCTCAGCTCTGGCTGTTGCGGCCATTTGGAGAGTGAACCAGTGGATGGAAGACCTTTCTCTCTCTCTCTCCCTCTCTCTGTCTGTAACTCTACCTCTCAAATAAATAAATAAATATGGAACTCAAAGCTAATCTGATTTTGGCACAAAAAATTTGAAACCCATTGCATAGTTTTTCATAACTTGCCTTTTCCATGAACTCTTGGGAGGCCCTATTTAGTGATGTATGACTGAACACACAGCTTCTCTGAGCCTGTGTGTCATGTGAGGTCTGCTGTGGGATTGAAGGACGGGGGGATAGAGGCCAGGGTGCTTACTCCTCCCCTGCGGCAGCTTTGCACTGGCTGCCGTCCTCTCCCTGTAGCCACAACCCCTACCTGGGACCCTGCTCCAGGTGGTATCCTTCATCTCCCATCCCCTCATGGCTAAGGGAGGCACCAGCTTCCCACCAGCGGGGCTGCATCGCCACCCTGCCCTGCAACCAAGAGGGTCTAGGAGAAACAATGTGCCAGGAATGGAAAAACAGTTAAAGCTTAAGAAAAAAAAATCAGCACCACTAAACCCAACCATCCTCTTCCCTCCCTTCCAACTCAGGTCACTCCTCTACACCAGGTTCACCAACAGTTAGGGAACCTCTCTCCCAGCACTGAGCCCTCTGCGTTGCCGGGTCATTCCCCTTTCACTCACTCTCGTCTCTACTCAGGTCGCCTTTCCTTCAAGATTTCTTTCTGCCTCTGTGCTCATCTTTTCCCACAAATTCTTTCACAGTTCACCTAGAAAGTTCTTCAGAAGCCTCTGTGCAGGCCATAGCATTTCTTCCCTGCCCTTCCCCGACAAGCACACTTGCATAATGGAAAGGACTACTGACGAAACTCTTTGCCACATGCACCTGTTGCAGCGTCATCAACAGGGGGTGCTAACTGCAGTGAGTGAAAAGAGTCCGGCTGGCTATTTCACTGATCTGGGGGTCACTCCCACAGACATCATCTACAGGAGCCCAGCATCAAGGTCCTCTTATCCACGCTCCCTAACAAAAGACTTTGTGTACGATGAGCAAACTCGAATGGACTTCCAGACTTACTAAACATCAGTGACTTGCTATCATGCTAGAACACAGAAGTTTTCCACCCTGTTTGTTTTCTTTGATTTTTTGACTGCTTGGCAAGTTGCTATGTGGATCCCCCAAAGTTCATGAGTTGGGCATAATCCCCACGGTGACGGGGTTGGGAGGTAGGGCCTGCTGCCGGGTGGTGGGCTCACAAGGGTTCCCCAAGGTCGGTTCCTGCCGGAGCAGCCTTGTTTGGAAAAGCAAGGCCAGGCCTCATGCTTGCTGGCTGCCTCCAAGCCCCTGTGCCAGATGCATGACCTTGATATTGGTCTTCTCCATCTCTATGAGAAAATTTTAGCAACACAAAACAGACTAGAACCAATGTGTTTAGCTGGCACAGTCATCCTCATGGCCCCACATCACCCTGCAAAGCCAGGGTGGCCTGTCCCTAGCGTATCTGAGCCACCGGGAGCACATGGTGGAATTTTCTATCTCGTCTTGCTGAAACGTCTGCAGCAGTTCATTAAACAGGCTCTGTGGAGGTCAGGTATTGGGACAGAGGACACAGGCGAAGGAGAGCTTGGGAGCACGTGCTTGCCATCTCTTCACACGGCAAAGTCATCTTGCTGACGCTCCTGAACAAAGGACTCCCGTGGAAAACACTGTCACTCATGGGGCCAGATCCCCTGGGTGCAGCCACGAGGAGCCAGAGATGATCCCATTTCCTGTGTGGATGGCAGGGAGGAAGCCAAGTCTCTGATGAGGGCCCACCCCAGACAGACACAGCTGGGAGCAGCCAGCAGCTTACACTCCTTGTCAACACCCGAGAGCCGTGTTGTGCGTGGATGCCCTCACCTGGGGCTCTGACCCCAGTCACCGGCGGGACACAGCTCTGCCCTGCCGTATTGGTTGCACACTGACCATAGTCAGAGACAGTACCCACCTCCAGAGCCCCAGGCCCAGCCCAGTTCCTGGCTTACCAAAGACAGAAGCAAAGCGTCCAGGAAGGACCACCTCCCCAGGCTGGGCCTCTGTCCAACATGACACCCATGACCTTCCCTGCCTGTAGTTTTGCACGTTCCTGAATGCAGCTAACTTAGATCATCTTCTTTGAAAAAGTCTCTTTCATTCCTTAGGCTGGGAGAGACCAACAGTCTTTCACTGGGGGGATTTTGCTGCACCCCCCCTTTCCGACAGTGGGAGGTGTGGCCAGAGGCTCCATGGGCCCCTGTGTCTTCTGGGCTCTGCAGAGTTGGCTGCGTGACCATTATCTTCCTTGTGCATCAGGCACTCCTTCAAGTGCACAGCTTGAAGTGCCTCCCCAACCTGTCCAGAGCTCCCTCCCTCCATTCAGAGCAAGGACCGAGCCCTGCCATCCTCCGTGACAAAGGGTGGCCCCTTCTAGGCACACAGCCCAGGCGATTCTTCCTCTTGACTCTTGATGCTTCTCATCACTGGCCACTGACCCCACCTGTCCTTCCCTTGCTCTTTGCATAGCTTCAAGACAACTGCATCTCCGGCTTTCTCTCCCTGCTCCTTCTCAGGGAGGATCCCACAAACACCAGCCAGGGCGTCTTCAGCACCCAGCAGGCTCCATCCTACTCCCCTTCCTCTCCTTTCATGTTCACACCATATATTTTTCTTCAACAAGAAAAAAATTTTGTGTCTTCTCTGACCACCTAGTGTGTGCTATAACACTCTCTACTGAGTAGGCTTTTGTCAAAGTGCTCTCCCATATTACTATTTCTCCCCTGAGCAAACCTTATCCTCACTGGCTCAGTGCTGAGCAAGCACTCCTGAACAAGCACCTACCTGACTTGCCTAGAGTCCTCAGTTACTCAATGACACTCAAAGGCAAACGCTCCCTCCCCCCAATTAAAACCCCACATTCCACCATTGGGCACCTTCTCTCATCTCAGGGGAAAACACCAGCAACATTCACTCTATGTGACAGTGACACATGCATGGAAATCGTAGTGCCCAAAACTCACAGCCTCGGAATCAGAACATCCTAGTGTCAATACAGTTCATCTGTGTCTTAGCTGGGTGACTTTGTACAAGTTTCCTAATGTTTCAGAGTCTTCATTTTCTCATCTGCTGCCTAGGGATGATGATACTATATTGAAAAAAAAAAAAAAAAAAAAGCTTAACTCCGGGTCCAGAATAGATGTAGTGGCTAAATAAGTAATTTACTATCATTAACTGAAGGGTGATGCATATTAAGGACAATAACAATATAGTTGAATGCATCTGATTTTTTTATTTTTTAAGATTTATTTATTTACTTATTTTTTGAAAGGTAGAGATACAGAGACAGAAGGAGAGAGAGAGATCTTCTATCCACTGGTTCACTCTCAAAATGGCCACAACAGCTGGGGCTGGGACAGAGCAAAGCCAGGAGTCAGGAGATATCTTCCAATTCTCCCATGTAGGTGCACGGGCCCAATCACTTGGGCCATCCTCAGTTGTTTTCCCAGATGCATTAGAGGGGAGCAAGATGGGAAGTTGAGCATATGGGACTCGAACTGGTGCCCATATGGGATGCCGGCACTTCAGACGGAGCTTAACCTTCTATGCCACAGCTCTGGCCCCTCATCTGACTTTTTAAAACACAGAAATTGGATGGCAAGTGTGGTGAAAATAATCCCTACTTTGTCATCACCCCCTAAGCTGCTCTAGTCCCCTCCACCCCTCCTGTTAACACCACGTCCTCTGAGGCTCACATCTGGAGTCTCTACACGTTCCCCCCTCCGCCCCCCATTTACTGCTTTCTTGGGAAGCTTGAGTGCTTCAGGACACGGATTCTTGCTGTGGTTGCTGTTGATTGAATTGCACATGGAGGATTGTGTTCCACTCCCTGTGTGTCTATGTCAGTATTTCTCAAAGCAGTATGATCATAAAACTCACTGGCCAAGGAAGGAGACTTGTTGAAAATCTCGGAATTCCAAGCCTGCTGTTGTATGGGAAACTGTAAGGTTAAGGGCCCCTAGGGGAGTCCATAACCAGGCAATTTAGGGATACAGTGTTTGCCAAACCCCAAACCAACTTATACAAATGACAATTTGTGTTATTTTCTTTTGCAAGTAGCAAGCAGAGGAGAATAAAAATTAGAATTAAAAAAAAAAGGTTAGAAAATTTCTATAGCTTATGAAGCCTGAATGATGTACATTTAAAATTGGGATTACATCCATGAAGGTCCCGTGGCCACCATGGCCACAGGACTTGTCCACTGAGAACCTCAGCACTGAAAACTAAATGTGCCTTGTAATATTAGAGCGTGTTTAGTTAACCATGACCAACATTCCAATCCAATGTGCTCACTTGTCAAGAAGCCTGAAGGTAGAGCGGTCCAGGTCAGCAATGCCACCACGGAAGACACAGGACTGTGTGAGCTGTCTGGGATGTCCTTCCCAGCTGGTTGGCTGTCTGGCAGTGCAGATGGCAGCTGAAACCTCAGCCTTGGGTCTTCCTCCCACAGGCATTGTCAATTCAGGAAGAGATGGCCAACCAGCTGGCCGCGTCTTCTTTCCTGAAACAATAGCAGAGCAATCTTCTCCCTACACCAAGTTGATTCTGAGCCTTATTGGTCAGAGCTCAGTCCCAGGCCCACCTCTAAGTCACAAGTCCAGGGAAATGAGATCACCCAATGAGCTTCAGTCATAGATCGTCCCTGGAGCTTATGTCCCCTGAGCTTGAAATTTGCAGAATAATTTTAGGAAGAAGAAAACAAGGACTAAAGATAGGTAACAAGTGGAATCCCATGAACCACACAAGAGCATAGGATCACAGCCCAAACTTTGGTTTTCCATATTGATTTTCAGAGCCTTTGTGCCAACTCATACCAACCACATCCAATATCAGTTCCATTGGAATTATGAAACAAATGGAAAGAAACATATTCCTTGACTCTAGTTTCATTTACACTGTATAGTGTCCAACAACTTTACTATAGAGATAAAATAGAAAAACTTGTGAACAATTTTTTGATGTTCTTGAATATATAAAGGTGATGGAACTCCATGACATAAAGTTCAGAAATTTAAAAAGAGGAATTTTCTAAAGGACTGGTAAGCTGAGAGCAAGTTTGGTGACAACATCTAGCCAGCTTTCCGTTGTCATAGCTTCATGGTCGCTGCTGGACATTTTCATCTTGACCCTGTGCATTGCATGCTCTGTAGAACAAAGGGGAAAAGGTATCTCTTCAATATGTTTCCAGAGTCTTTTCTCCAAAGCAAAAATCAAGAGCTTCCAGCCATCCACTGGCCTCTATCTCTTAAAACTCACCCCCAGTGCCATGGCCAGCACCCATCTCTGGTCACACAGCTCCAAATTCAACTTTTACCAGGGATTGCTCACAACACTTGGGGATCTTTACTAGTCCCTGGCCAAAGGAGCCTCTCCAAAGAGTGCCCAGGAGCAGCTGAAGTCCATGATGGTGCTGAGCTTACTGCCACCCTCCTCTCATCTGTGAGCACAGGTAGAATTAGGACTTGATTTTAAGCAGTTCTGTGGGCAGTTTTGCTTTGCTTCAGAAAGGCACGAGTCCAGTATCTCCTCTTGGGCACAAACTGGAGAAGTCCGAAGTTTAGGAAATTGCTCACAGGGTGGATATTTGACGCAACCTGTTAGATGCTGCTTGAGATGCCCACATCCCATATCCTCGTCCCTGGGTTTGGGTGCTGGCTGCACTCTCCACTGCAGCATCTGGCTCATGGGCACACTTGTGGGGGGAGGGATGTAGGCGGCACTGATGGCTCAAGCACTTGGGTCCCTGCCACCCATATGGGAGGTCCAGATTGAGTTTCAGGCTCTTGGCTTCATCCTGGCCCAATCCTAGCTTTTCCAAGTATTTGGGTAGTGAACCCATGGATGGAAGATTCTCTCTCTCTCTCTCTCTCTCTCTCTCTCTCTCTCTCTCTCTCTCAAAAGAAAGGGCTGGCATTGTGGTGCAGTGGGCTAAGCTGTCACTTGCAGTGCTGGCATTTATAATCAGAGCACCTACCACCCAAGTTGGAGGCCCAAATGGAGTTTCCTGGCTCTGAGCTGAGGCCTGGCCTAGCCCTGGCTATTACAGCCGTTTGGGGTGAATCAGCAGATGGAAGATATTTCTCTGTGTCTCTTTCTGTTACACTGCCTTTCAAATGAAGCCACAAATCTTTTAAAAGGAGAAAGAAAGAAAGAAAGAAAGAGAGAGAAAGAAAAGATGCAAAGAAAAGAAGAAAGAAAACAAAGACCCTACATGTCTTACACTGGCTGTTGGGAATCAAGAGGCAAAAATTTCAAGCATGTGGTCCCTATCTTTGAGGAACTGGTTGTCATTCAAGGTCAAAGATAGATCAAAGTCCCTTAGTAAGTAACATAGAATTGAATCAGATGAACAGTGAAAGAGCCCCGGGTGATTACTGATGCCATAAACAAGAGTGTCAATTGTTAAATCAACAACAGGAGTCACTGTGCACTTAACTCCCCATGTAGGATCTCTGTCCTTAACATGTTGTACTATGTGAATTAATGCTATAACTAGTACTCAAACAGTACTTTACACTGTGTGTATCTATGTGGGTGCAAACTGTTGAAATCTTTACTTAGTATATACTAAGTAGATCTTCTGTATATAAAGATAATGGAAAATGAATCTTGATGAAGAATGGGATGGGAGAGGAAGTGGGAGATGGGATGGTTGTGGGTGGGAGGGTGGTTATGGGGGGGGGGGACTGCTATAATCCAAAAGTTGTACTTTGGAAATCTATATTTATTAAATAAAAGTTTAAAAAGAAGCAAAAAGAAAAGTGAAATGTTATAAACTCAATATTCAGATTCTGGGTTGGAGGGAGCACGCTGAGAACCATGTTCAGGAAATTATGCTTGAAATGGGGCTTTTGAAAAGAGGGAAATCGCACAGATTGTCAGGGAAGGGACAGTGTTTCTCATGTGAGGCATGCCAGGAACAAAAACATGAAGGAGGGGGTTTGCATTCATCCTTGGGGGTCATCGTGCAGATTGACTTGGCAAGGCTAGGCCATGGTGAGAACCATGAGAGAGAATGTGGGAGATGGCATCAGCTAATAGTGTCTTTGAGCACTACTGCACTTGGAGGAGTCACACAAAATGCGATGGGCTCATGCATGCTCGCTAGCTTAACAGAAAGTGGACACAATAGAAAGTCTTGTGTATCAAAGATACTCTGCCTAAATTATGCCCGTCTTTGAAGATCTACTAAAAAATTAAATTTTTCATTCATCTATTGTCTTCAACAAGCACAAGTTGCAAGTCCAGATTATTAATGTTGTCAGATCTTGTATTACTAAAACAAATGCATAAAGGTTCCATTTCTGATGACAACGAGAGAGTCATTTGTTTCAATCATGGAGGACAATCTTATTAAACATTGGCAAATCACTGCCAAGCTGGCTGGTCACCAAGGCTCGGCTACAGGACAAATGGAACCAAGAGATTGTCAATCTTCAGATGGTGTCACTGCACCCAAAATAATAAACTTAGAGGGAGATAAATCTATTACGACTTGGACACTTGCATCTTAACTCCCGAGCCTTTGAGTTGACCATTTCCATAATCCTTTCACATGGCACCAAGGATAGATTTAAAGGGTCTTGCCTGCGACGTATGAGCCTTCTGCCTTGCTTGTATAAACTGACAACCTCTGAGGCAAGTAGTTGGGTAAAATAAATACAAAATCCTTAAAAAATGTTTATAACCTTTGACCTGACAGGTCTCCCTCTCAGCCTAAGGAAATTGTCTGGAATTCAGAGAAGGCTGGCGGAAGATGAGCCTAGTGAGCCACAGGACCAGCCACGTTTTACTTGTTGACTATAATGATTAGTGGTGGATTAAGCCTGTGATTAGAGAGTGGACTGAATCTTTTTTTTTTTTTTTGCAAAAATTAAAGGGAAAAAAAGGAAGAAGGAAAGTAGGGAAGCATGATTATCTTCTTAGAACTGTACCCATGAAACACATGACATTTGTTCATTTTATATTAATAAAAATGAAAAAAACCACTAACTACTTTGAGGGAAATCAAAAAGAAGAGGAGCTTGGGCCCCAATTCCTATTAGGAATTTTGGGAGAAGATCTCTTTGTG
Organism: Sylvilagus floridanus; assembly: GCA_949820135.1. Lineage (NCBI taxonomy): Eukaryota > Metazoa > Chordata > Mammalia > Lagomorpha > Leporidae > Sylvilagus > Sylvilagus floridanus. Next base: position 9,325,113 of record OX463244.1, on the reverse strand, counting down.
GGAGGTACCCAAAGACCACTTGGGGGAGTCCCCATAAAGCAGAAATATCAGAGTCAGCCTGTAGGCTGTGAAATATCCCACCCCAGATCTCCACATCCTGAGTAGCAAGGCACGGAAAGATCTAGAAGCTCCTGTGTGTTTCAGTGATGAACAGATGAATGGATTGAAGAGACGTGGAGTTGGAACAAGAAGGGGCTCCATAATGGCACTAGTAACCCAGTGGCCCTGGCACGAACCTCAGACATGAGCAGCAGATGCTGGCACACCCAACACCAGAAAGTGTCCACCGCGCTCTGTGTAGGCTACCATTTGAGCCCAGGCACACATAGTCAAGTTAGTCACATACCCTTTGTTCATGATGTACTACCTTCAGTGGCACAGTCATCATTAGGTTACAGCGGATTGATTGCCTTCTGTGCCACTGCTGTATCCGTCTCTCTCTCCCACCCCCGGAGTTTCACTAGCTTGCTCGTATCTTTGAGAATTACTTAGCTTTAATTTCTGTAAATGGCAATGTGCTAAAGCTGACATTTTGTTGCTTTCTTCACCTAGCCCTGTTTTAAAGGTCTGTTGACTCTGACGAGTGTGTCCCTAGTGTTGTACCTGCATCGTGACCCTTGATTTATTACACACTCGCCCATAAGCAACACCTAGGACATGGCAGATCACAGCACAAACATTTCAGCAACAGGCATACTTTTGCATGTTCTCTAATGGGTTATTAGCAAAACGTCTCTGACATTTGTCTCTGGCAGTGTAATTTCTGAATCCTACACCATTCCTCTACTAACCTAATTAAGGATTCCCTCTTTCTCTTAGGCATGGTTTCCTAAGTTTTCACTTTATCCACTATGCTCTGAGGTGGGCAGATTCCCTACACACACACACACACACACCTTTGAATAACAGGGTGTCCCTTCAACCAAGGGCTCACTGCCCAGCTTCGGAGAGTGTGGCCAACAGTCAGCCTCCAGTATCAGCAACTACAAAGTCTGCTACAATTGCTAAGCACATAGCCTTTAACCTGCAGTTGATTCTCTGACCATATAAAGGAAGACTGTCCCTAAGTGTCAGGGCAACTGGCATCTGGGACACGAGGAACAAGCGGTTCTTCCCGCCAGCTGTCTTCACCCCTGTTGGTAACGACCTTTCCAGCCATTCTGGGTTGGTCTCTTTGTCCTGCCATCATCAATCTTCCCTGCCCCATTGCATCTCCCCCATTGCTTCTCCAGGGCTTGTTCCTAACACACATCTTAAGCCAAGTTCTTCTCCACATCTGCTCAGGGCCTCTGGGAGAGGCCAACCCACAGCAGCAGCACTCACCAGTCTGCTGCACAGAAAGTGGCATCTCATTATTGTCTGAATGTTCATTGTTCTATTTCCTAATGAGTTGGAGTATTTGTTCTTCACACCTTTGCTGGTTGTTTAGTTCTCCCCTCTTCTGAATTGTTACAGCTGTTTGTATTAGATTCCCGGATTTTTCTTATTGGCATGCAGGAATCCATGGATAATCTAAAAAGAGTCTTTTCTATACGTACATAGCATGTACATGTACATATGTATATCTATATGTACATAGAGATATGATCACTACAGACAAAGTAACACATCAAAGCTTGTTCAGTCTGACTGGCATACATCACCCCCAACCTGCCACCAAGCTGTTAAGTTTGTCTTTATGAGCTCTATGAGGTCCTACAAGGAATGAAAACTCTTAGGTCTGATATAATACAGTCTTCCAAATTTTTACATTTGTTTTTAATACTGAGGTCTTAGATGTCTCCTCTTACCCCAAAGCTATAAAAATATCCTCCCATACTTTCTTCCTGTATCTTTTTAAAAATATTTACTTGAAAGTCAGAGTTTCAGAGAGGGGTTTGAGGACACACACACACACCACCCCAGAGAGAGAGAGAGAGAGAGAGAGAGAGAGAGAGAGAGAGAGAATATCTTCCAACCACTTTTTCACTCCCCAAACAGCAGTGAAGGCCAGGGCCAGGCCAGGCTGAAGCCAGGATATATGACGCCATCCAGGACTCCCACGTGGGTGGCAAGGTCTCCCACTGCTTTTCCAGGCACATCAGCAGGGTGCTGGACCTAAAGTGGGGCAGCCAGGCCTTGAGTCGGCACTCACATGGGAAGCCTACACTACAGACAGCAGCTTAACCCACTGCACCACAATGCCGACCCTGTTGCATTATCGCTATAGTGCTACCTTTTGTATTTAGATGTTTGATTTATTTGGAGACCATCCTTTTATGTGGTATAATGCTAAGATTCAGTTTCATTTCCACTCGCACACAGAGGGAGTTATCTTAGTAACGGAGGGGAAAAGGCAGAGCTGCTGCTACACCAGGGGAGAGAGTGGGCTAAGCAGGGAGGACGACCAAGGCCCAGGCATCTTAGAGACAGGAGGTGACCACCAGAAGCAGCCACAAGAGACTATAACCAGAGCACTCACAGGCCAAGCATGGGGGTGGGACAGAGCTGGGGGAGAAGAAGGAGCAAGAGTCACTGCTTGTCCTCTGAGGCCTTTTTCCTCTTTTATTACATCAACAACCTTTCATTACTATTATTGTTATTGAAACTAAACATTTCAATCACCTTCCCAAGCAGACTGACTTCTTGGGTTGTAGATGCACCCTCATTCTACTGGTTGCTCGCCAATGTTTCTTCCAACTGTTCCTTCTTTTTGGAATGACTTCCCAAAGGCCTATGCCACCATGATACTTGGGAATTTGGCCCAAAGCAAGAGTGAGGGGTGGTCCCTAAGGGTTGGAAAGTCACAGGGTCAGCGGAGGCATGGTTTGCAGAGAGCCGCCAGCCCCTCTCACTCCCAGGAAACAGCCTTCTCTCTGGGCAGAGAAGGGAGCATCTGTATGTCAGACCACAGTCATCTACATGTCCCTGAACCTATTACATTCACATGCCCCAACAAATCACTTTAAAAAAGCACAACCTACAGCCTAGCAAGAGTTAATCAGCCAAAGCCAGCATCCGTGGTTGCATAGGAGCTATATGGGAAGGCCGTGAAAACCCTCTACGTTTATCTCCCACTTCAGTTGTGTTTACAGGGGAAGCATCAAGGTGCTATGCAAAGACACTGACCTGGGATCAAGAATGTTGATGTCTGGCCTCTGGCTGTGACCTTCAGACAGTTCTCCATCTCTGTGACTTGCAGTTTCCTACAAGAAAATGGACTACTACATCGTTTCTAACACCTGTTCCCATTTTAACATGAGTTAAAGAATCCCATGGTACCAAGTATCTAAGAAACACGTTTTGAATCCAGCAAGGAAATTTCACTAAAACTGACCATCAGGCAAAACAACTTTATTTGCAAATTTGATTGTCTTTTCAAAATCTGTCCTTTAAATGCCATTAATTGGTTGGTAAATAGCTGAAGTGGTTTCAAAATCTAGTAAGTGCACATCATGATCCAACTAAGGCTTCCTATGTTCTATTTAAGAAGAGAGGGATCCTAGGCTAGCGCTGCATCTCACTAGGCTAATCCTCCACCTTGTGGCGCCGGCACACCGGGTTCTAGTCCCGGTCGGGCCGCTGGATTCTGTCTCGGTTGCCCCTCTTCCAGGCCAACTCTCTGCTGTGGCCCGGGAGTGCAGTGGAGGATGGCCCAAGTGCTTGGGCCCTGTACTCCATGGGAGACCAGGAGAAGCACCTGGCTCCTGGCTTTGGATCAGTGCGGTGTGCTGGCCATGGCGGCCATTGGAGGGTGAACCAACGGCAAAGGAAGACCTTTCTCTCTGTCTCTCTCTCACTGTCCACTCTGCCTGTCAAAAAAAGAGAGAGAGAGAGAGAGAGAGAGAGAGAGAGAGAGGGATCCTTAAATTTGTTACGGTTATTGGACTTTTTTAATATTGCCAGTTCATTAGAACATTATATCACAGGACTTCACGACTGATCAAAGTTTTGTTTTCTGTCCAAATACTTGACAGTCTGGAAGGAGAAGGAGCCTGTCTATGGGCTAACCTTCCTTCATGTGTGCACACAGCAATCCACCAGACTACATAAGAAATCTTGCTCATTGCTTAGAGTGCAAACCAGGTCACAACTTCTCTATGCCCTTCTAATCGTTTGTCAGACTCACCTGGAAAAATCCCACACCTTGTTGACTGAACTTTCCACTCCTGGCCCAGGAAAGGCAGGATCCAATCTTTGTTTTTCTACAGTTTGCAGAACAGAAGGACATGGTTTTCCCACCCTGTAAGACACCTAGTTATAGAACGTGGTTTGTGCCCCAGGGTACATTGGAATAAATGGTTAGTGTTAGCCATCTCTGTGTATCCAGACATTGTTATTTTTCTACACAAAATAAAAACATTATAATACTGTCGATTGCTGGATGTATTTAACCAGACAATATACCAGTTGTTGGACATTTAGGTCATTGCTGCTTTTCATTGCTATTAACAACCTATGGATGATAGATTCTAAGACCCAAGTCAAACAGATTCACAAAGGAAATCCTTTAATCCAAAGGGATGAGCACTTTAACACCACCATCATGGATAACAATTGTAGTCCTATAGCCAGAATGGAAAGTGAGAGTTCTTTACTGATGAGGGGAAGAATTCCTGGAGCCGGGGTAGTGCGAAGGCTCAGCGTAGGACTGACCCCTGAGAGGGAAGGAGGATCCCGTAAGTGGGTGCAGGCATCTCTCCCCTTCCTCCCCTCGTGTTCACTCTCCCTCCTGGCCGGCTCCTTCACCCCACAAAGTCGCGAACAGCTGTCATGTGGCCCACCCCTGGGGATTTGCCCCCAGTAGGCGCTAATCATCTACACCCAACAGACCCAGTGGCTCCTCCTCGGTGTGTGCCTCGTCCATCCTCGTGCAGTGTTTGATCATACACAGCGCACCTTCCTTCTGAAACTGCATCCTCTCTGGCTCCTGGGCTGGCTCTTGCTGATCAGTCCTTCTTCGTTTCATACCAAATGCCGCTGCCCACCGAGCTGCTTTCTCTGACTTTCTCAACAGCTTTTCCAGGGGGGAAAGTTTATCTTTCATGGGACAACCATCACCCGAGTGATGATCTCTGTGGAGATGCGGAACAATATGTTCAGTTTCCAATTGTATGCTCTCTATCTCACATTTAAAAATTTCAGGCCATTCTTTCCTCCACTGATTCCAAAAGAAAAAATAAATAAATAAACCCTTTTCCAAACGTTCTCAATTAAAGTTGCAGGAATCTATCCATTCATTTGGGTTTGAAATCTCATGGCCATCTTAACTCTTCTTTATGTATCAACTCCATTCTAGTCTATTTTCCAAAAGGAGTCACGTTGGATTCTTTGAGGTTGAATTAACCATAGCTGAGGCTCAGCAGTGACCTGGAGGCCCCTTCCCCTCTCTAGCTGAGAATGATTGTTGACCAACTGCCAAGCTGGGAGGCAGGAACCCAGAACACAGAAGAGCCGCTTTGGATGTGGGCAGGGAGGAGAGACCAGGACTCTTTCTTGCTTCCTTTCCTCAACCTGCTTTCTTTACCCCAAGAGGCATTTACTGTAAAACTTCACCTGTCCCCAAAGTTAACAGGCATTGACCAGCTAATTATGAGCAGGTTCTAGTTCCTTCTGTGTCTGAGCCATGGTTGCCCCACCACTAGAAAAATCAAATTACCTCCAGATATGATTTAATCATGATTAGAAGTTAACATCTTCTTCACTACCAATTTCTCCCAGTTAGTTGAATGTGGACTATAAGTCTACAATCTTTCCTCTCCTTCAACCATGGCATTAATCCAAATCTTCTGTGTCTCTCACATCAGTGATCTCATAAAAAACACACTGATCTTCTCTCCCACCCAATTTGGTCCTCACATGAATCCTAATATTGAGCCCTGATCTTATTGTTACTATATGGTAAATGTCAATGCTTGAGAACAGAACATGGTTCACACATCAGTTCCAATGCCACTATTACTGCTATCATATCTTCTCACTTACTCAGAATCTAGACAGTAAAGCCAACAAACCAGCAATAAGCTAATTGTCCACTGATAAGGGCATGTTAAAGAAATTCCAATGCATCCATGATATGGGATAGCAGGTTGTCATTTGCAACAATGACATGAGGACATATTAACGTATCCATAATAAATGCCTTTCCATTTTATAATAAAACAAAAAACTTGGAAATAAGACACACCAAAATGTTATAGCTAATACCCACCCAAGGGATGAGACTGAGGGGGAAGGAGGGATTTTACTTTCATATTATTACAGTTTTATGAGCTTCTGTGTTACTTAAATGTATTACAGTAAGCAAGTACTATTTTTAAGTAGCTAAAGTTAATAAAATGTTTAAAAATACATTTGCTATCTGAGGGCTTCACTTAGAACTTGTTCTCATTGTATTTTTGACTTGGGGTTCCTTAACATGACCAAATGTATAAACCTAAAATTTAATGACGTAATCTGTTCAGCAGACTAGTCATCGAAGACAGACTCCATGGTCAATTCATGTTTGTATTTTTCCAGAATGATCTACACAATGCCCTGTTTATATTAAGAGTTACACACACATGCACACGCACATACACACACACAGAGAGTCTTCAAATAATTTGTGGAAAATGTGCATTATAAAAACTTGTGCATGAATTTCAAAATTTTTGCACCAAAATAAACTTAAAATTTAATTCAATTTTCCATGAACTTTTTGAAGTGCCCATGAGTGTGTGTGTGTGTGTGTGTGTACACATAGGACACCAATCTCCTGTTAGCTGATGAGACATGATAGCACATGGACTATGATTCTGGAGTGATCCCTGTATTGCGAGACCACGACTTGAATGGGAGAAGGATCTGCATCATGTGACAGGGCTGACAAAGTGGTCTTGAGTGCTGCAGTGGAACCTCTGACTATCTGCCCTTCAGAAAGGACAGGTGCCCTTTGATCAGGAACAATCGATTCGGTTTGGAGCAAGGGGCACAGGCTCACTGATGGTTCACAGGTGAGCCAGGACTGTTCTTTCTATGCAGCTGGCATTCAGGAACCCACCCACACTGATGTAGCGGATTCTGGAAGCTTCTGAGGATAAGGAAACAAATCCCAGGCCCCAATAACCCCAAGGGAATGTTGACATGCACCCATCTCCAAAATCCTGCCCAGTGGATAGTTAGTGTTCACTGGTGCTTCACTAACTACTTAAAATCTTACAAGGGCAAAACCAATCCTTGTAGAAAGGAACAAAGAAAACCAAGCCCAGCCTTTGCCCCATGCAGTCAATTTCTCTCCTAAACCCCAGTAGCTGGGAGATGGAAAGTCTAGAAATGGAATCGAACATGTCTAATCTCTTTTATAACAATGTTCTTATTTTAACCCATGTCATCAGGGGAAATGGCTGAAAATAGTGACAAATACGACATCAATAAACATAATAATAATTGATTTTCCAGAGATGAAAAATTTGAAATTAGTGGCCATTTCCCCCCAGAGCCTTGGTTGATTAATTTAATGTTCATCTTAGTCTTGCAAAGACATCCTCTTACTGCTCATCTGCTCTGCCAGACTCTGTGATGGGTTTTGTGGTTTAGGATCCAGTGGTTAAAGTATATTGCACAGTTCTGCAGTTTTAAAGGGAATCCTGAGAAAGTTTAAGGCTTCTGCAGCAACCACAATAACAACAACAAAACTTCAGACAGGTGAAGCAACTGAGTAGAGAGTGGTGCTTAGGCTATTCAGCCAGGAAATAAATTCAGTGATTGTACTCTTCAACATTTTATAGTTTATGGCATGCAAGCGGTTCTTTTAGAAATTGATTTGAGAAGCAGAGTTACAGCGAGGGAAACACAGGAAAAAAGTCTTCTATCTGCTGGTTCACTCCCCAAATAGGCGGGAGGTGGATGCTTTTCCTACAATGCCAAGCCCTCCAGCAGATTTTGAGAGATACTCCCTATGCCTCCAACTGCCACTGAATGAAGTCAGAAGCCTCCTTACAGAATACTTGTGAGATTCAAATGGCTGTTTTCTCCCTCCCGCCCATCTTCTTTTCTTCATTGCTCTCCTCCCTCCCTCTCTGCCCTCCTGCCCCTTCCTTATTTTCATTGTCCTCTTTCTCCCCTTCCATCCCTCTCTCCTTTCCCTCTTCCTTTCTCCTGTGACTCTAAAACAATAATAAATTGCGGCAGTGGTGACGATGCTACTTGGTACACCTGTACCCCCTGCTGAAATGCTTGGTTCCAATCCCTTCTCTGCTCTTCACTCCAGCTTCTTGCTAAGGTGTCCCAGGCAGCAGCAGGTGAACTTTGATCCCTGCCACCCATGTGGAGACCTGGATGGAGTTCTCGGTAACTGGGCTTTATTGGCCCAGTCCTGACTGTTGGGAGCATTGAGGAAGTGAACCAACAGTTAGAATATTTCTTCCTCTTCTTTCTCCTCCTCCTCCTCCTTCTCCTTCTTCTTCTTTCTCCCTTGCTCCCTCAAATAAATGAAAGCTAAATAAATAAAATATAAAACAAAAAATGATCTTTAAACCACCTCAAAGTTTAATGTTCATATTTATCCTGGGAGACACTTAGGGGAAATATTACTACTTCCGCTTTTACAGATAAGTGAAGCTCCTGGCTCCTGGCTTCAGATCAGTGCAACTCCAGCTGTTGCAGCCAACTGGGAAGTGAACCAGTGGATGCAAGACATCTCTCTCTCTCTCTCTCTCTCTCTCTGCCTCTTTTTCTCTCTGTGTGTAACTCTGACTTTCAAATAAATAAATAACTTTTTTTTTTAAAAAAAAGACACAGAAGTTTGGTGCTTCCCAAGACTTGGAAGTGATTGAATAAGCAACCCAGGGAAAAAGGTGGCTCCTCCTGTGTTGCAGGGTAGCAGCCAGCCCTGGAGCATGCTGGGGAGTAGCCAGGCCCATCTGTCATAGCTCCATCTCATGCCTTGTAAGCACAGATGGATTCCTACAGGATCCATGTAACCAGGTGTACAGGGGCAGAAAACCTGTGCTCCATTTCACCTCATGTCACTTCCAAAATGTCATATCACTCAGAAAGCTGTGTGAGGATGCATCAGAAAGTTTGTGGGAAAACAGAATTCAAAGGTAAGTTTATGGGTGTAGACGTCCTAGCATGGTGGATTAAGCCACAGCTTGGGATGCCTGCAGACCACATTAGAGTGCTGGCTCTAGTCCCAGCCACTCTGCTTCTGATACAGATTCCTGCTAATGCACCTGGCAGACAGCAGATGGTGGCCCAAGTGCTTGAGTCCTCGCTACCCTCACAGGGACCTCAGTGAAGTTCTGGGCTCCTGGCTTCTACTTGGCTCTGCTTTAGCTGTTGTGAACAGTTGGGGTGTGAATCAGCAGATGGGAGATCTTTCTTTCTCTCTCTCTTTCCCTCTGTCACTCTGTCCTTCAAATATGTAAATAAATAAAACTTTTTAAAGATAGATTTATGGAGGCCAGTGTTTGGCACAGTGGGGCATTCACATCCTGTATCAGGTGCCCAGGTTCAAATCCCAGATCCACTCCCAACTCCAGCTTCCTGCCAATGCACTCTGGGAGATAGGAGATGATGGCTCAAGTACTTGAGCCTCTGTCAACCGAATGAGAGATCCAGACTAAGTTACTGCCTCTTGGCTTTGGCCTGGCTCAGGCCTGGCTAGGTAGGCATTTGGGGAATAAACCAGCAGATGGAAAACCAATCTCTCTCTCTCTCTCTCTCTCTCTCTCTCTCTCTCTCTCTCTCTCTGACTTTCAAATGAAATGAAATAAATCACTTTTAAATAAATTTTGGCATAAAATATTTTGAAGTCTATGCTTAGTGTTTTGTCAGGAAATACATTTTCCTTAAACTTTTTGAAGACCTCTCATATGCACAGACTTCACAACTTTTTGCACCAAAATAAATGTAAGTCTTAATTTCATTTTCCCTTGAACTTTATCATTCTGAACATATAAGAGCAACTTGGCTTCCACAGTCTTGGGAATTCCTCCTACCTCTGCACAGGTGAGTCTAAACCTTGTGCTTTGAAAAGGTTTGATAGGGCTCCTAGTACTGGCTGCTGGGCCCTTCCCCTTACACCTGCCCCTACACTTCATTTTAACCTGACGTTTTCTAAGGCCGTTGCTCTGCAGAATGATGTATCCTGTGTGAGCCTCTTCTTCTCCCAGAGGAAACACTTCTGCCTTTCCCAGCTGTGTGCACTCAGCCTCTCTGCTTCCTTCCCACCCCATCCTCTGGGCCCCACAACCGCTCCTGGGAGGTCTAAGGTACCCTCCCACGAGGACACACCTTGCCTCCTGTTTAAGGCATTGGTACCTGAGTGTTTCTTAGCACAATTACTCATCTCAGCTTTTCTTCGCTTTAACACCTTCTGATGTAGGGAGAAGGTTTTCTTCCAGCTTATAGTTTTAGGGATTTGCAATCCAAGATCAGGTGGCCCCGTTAGTGGAACATGTGATAAGGACAAACACATGCAGAAGGAGGGTCTGGAGATGAGCCAGGGTGCAGAGACAGCTGGGCCAAACTCAGCTTAAGTAGTGAATCCCCTCACAAGAACCACCTTCCGAGGGCACATCTGCAAATGACTTCAGGCCCTCCCACTGGGCCCACCTCCTACGTGCCATAATTAGATCATGTCTCCACTCTTGATCCACTGATGAATTAATCTATAATCATCAACATTGGATTTGGGGCAGCAAACTCCTTTGAGGGGATAACTAACCTGTTATCTAAACCATCTAGAGTTATAATTCAACCCGGGTTATTCATCCACCATGGACTGACCTATAGATAGTAAACAATAGAAGACAAGCTGGGGGCTTCTGTGAGCAGAAACACACTTCCCTTCGATGTGTTGCCTAGAATGAGGCACCAAGGCCAACAGCCTGGGTGAGACGGCAGTACGATAAGGACCGTCAGGCCAAGCTTCCTAGGGCAGGTGAGCCTTAGGCAGCAGAAAAAGGATGTCAGTAAAGAAACCAAACCTTTCTTTTAAGGAAAAAAAAATCACCACTTGTAAGTACTTAAGAATGCATTTTGGGGTAAGCATTCTGGTGCAGTGGGCCAAGCCGCTGCCTGAAGTCCCGGCATCCACACAGGAGTGTGGGTTCAAGTCCAAGCTGCTCCCCTTTGGATCCAGCTCCCTGCTAATGCGCCTAGGAAAGCAGAGGAGGATGGCCCAAGTGCTTGGAATCATCTGGCCCTGTGGGAGGCCTGACTGCAACGTCAGGCTCCTGGCTTCAGCCTGCGCCTGCCCTGGCTGCTGGCTGCTGGGAAATGAACCAGCGGGTGGAAGCTCTCTCTCTCTCACTCTCGTTCTCGCTCTTGCTCTCACTCTGTGTGTGTGTGTGTGTGTGTGTGTAACTCTGCCTTTCAAATAAATAAATAAATCTTTAAAAATAAAAAGAATGCATTTTTTAAACTATTTTTTTTATCACGAAACCATGGCTTTCTGAAGCATACGGGAAATAAAGAGGAGAAAAATCTCTGCTTTTCCTGTCCTAGCTTCCGCCTCCCAGAGCCATTGAGGCAGAAGGAGGCTGGGAAGGTAAGGGCGTCCCCCAGACAGTGGGGCGGGCAGGGCTGGGGAATTGAGTTAGAGCCACAGACACAGCCTGTGTCGCTGAGTCATGGTCCCCAAGCACGGGCCCCATTTATAACCCGTCCTCTAACTGTGTTTATCTTTTAGCCTTGTGCAGAAGCATCTTACTTTCCAGAAGTTGGGGCCCTGTAATCATTACTTGTCTTTGGGGAAAATGAGATTACACGGCTTTAATTCCTCTTCTCAGAAAGTCCACGCTGTCATAGATGGCTCCTCCCTGACCCTCTCCCCTCCCTGCCCCCCTGGGGAGCTGCTGGTTTCTCCTGTTTTCCTATGGGCCAGCAAAGGCGGGATCCCTGACACGGGACAGTGCTGGCGATTGGGACCCTCGCTCTCCAGGAATGAGCACAGGTTCCCGTCAGTGAATACAAACTGCAGGGCTTTCTTCTCTCAGTTTGCTGGAGCCCCTGTGACAAGGCACACAGACGAGCATTTCAACAACAGCCATTTATTTTCACAGTACTGGAGGCTGGAAGGTCAAGGTCGAGACGCCAGCAGAGGCTGGCCTTGTGGCACAATGGGTTAAGCTGCTGGTGGGAGGGCCAGTTCAAGTCCTGGCTCCTCTGCTTCCAATCCGGCTCCCTGATGATGTGTCTGGGAAAGCAGTGGAAGATGCTGTAAGCACTTGAGGTCCTGCCATCCATGACGAGAGCTGGATGAAGTTTCAGGTTCCTGGTTTCTGCCTGGCCCAGCCCTGGCCATAGATGTCTCTGTCTGTCTGTCTACTTATCTATCTATTATCTATCTATGTATCTATCTATATCTCTTACATACTCGGTTACTCTGCCCTTTGAATAAATGAAGAAATATTTTAAAGAGAGAGGGAGGTCAGCAAACTTTCCTACTGTGCCTTCGTTCAGCATTTTCCATGGGATGATTTTCCCCAAACAATGGCCAATGGGAGGAGCTGCTCCAAGCCTTCCCCTTGGCTTGTTGATAGCTGTCATCCTTTGACCCATCTCTCGGTCCATATTTCCCTTTGAATGAGGACACAGATCACCTTGGGTGATCACATTGGGTTAGGGCCCACCCTAATGACTTCCTTTTGTTGGAAAGACAGACATGAGCCTGTGTGTGAGAGAAGATAATACAAGCTCATGTGGGAAGAGCCTGGGTGCCTCGAAAGGAGCATTTGCAGACCCAAGTCCTGCCTTCATATCCTCCTGAAGGTGGTCCCACACCCTGGGAGCCTTCCCACCTGATCACAAGCCCCAAGAGGGTCAGAGGGGGAAATCGGCTGGAAGGCAATCTCCCAGTAAACACAAGACCTCCAGTCCATGCAGTTACGGCACTTGGTCCTCCCCTGAGCTGCCCACCTGGTCTGTCAGGTGTAGCCCTTATGAAACTTCAGTGGTTTTCTTACCACCAATCTGTGTCCCATCCGAATCCTCTCCTATGGTAGACAATAACCACCTACCACTCCAGCTTTACCAGTAATGCTGTTAACTTAATTGCCTCTGTTAAAACTCCACTTTCAAATCATGTCATGTTCTGAGATATTGAGGGTTAGACCTTCAACACTTTAACTGGGGAGACATCATCCAACACATAACAAGGCTCCAATAGGTCATCCCAGGGTGCAAATGGTGTTTGGTGACAGGTGAATGCCTGGCCCAGGGCTGCAGCAGCTGCAGGTGTCCTGGCTCATTCCTCCGTGTGAGCTTGACGCCAGTGGACATCTCACAGTTGCCACCCAGGCCCCAGACTGAGTCTTCAGAAAAGTTCAGAGTGGTCAGCAGACGTGTTCTCCCTTTTCTGGACTCTGTGCCCCTTCAAGACCATCAGTGTCAAGCCTCCGGGGACAGATGCTGGGCTTCAAACGAGGCTCCCCCAAAGCCAGCCTGAGTCACGGGGATCTGAGGGCACCAACTGCTCACCTACGGGCCTTGATTCCTAGACCCCAATCAGCCCTCCTCAAAGCTAAGCTCATTCATTCAGTAATTGGACAGAGTTTCTCAGCATGTGTAGATATTGTGCTAGAGTTTAATGATGGGGAAGACAAAGATAGGAAGAAGCACAGCACAGACACAGAAGAGAGGGGCTCCTTGGGCACACAGAGGTGGGCAATTCTGGGTAGATGGGGTAGGGCCCATAAGACACTTGGACTTGCCTGTGGAATCTGGATGCTTTGCTTGGCCAACTTCTGTCATGATGCTTCCTATTGTAGTTGTGGCATAAAGTCAGAGGCCACAGGGAAAGGAGGGAGTGTCAGAAAGAATAGAGAGTACAAAAAGGGTCATCAGGGTGGCAACTAAGACCAGGAGACAACAGGCCAGTGGTTTGAGACCCTCACCCCACTCCAGATACCCTGAGGCCCCTCCAACTCCCAGACTAAGCTTTCTCTTCCTCAGCCGTGCACATTTTCCTTTCTTCTTTGTCTTCTGTCCCAAGCGGCGTCTCAGAGTGCTTTCCTAAGTGCAGGTGTTTTCTATGGCTGCTGTGCCGAAATGTCACAAACTCAGGGTGATTTTGAAACAATGCAAGTTTACTATCATACAAGCCTGGAGTGCAGAATTCTGAAATGGGTCTCATGGAGCTCAAAGGGCATGGGCAGCTGGGCTGTGTTCCTCTTGGAGGCTCCATGAAAATCTGTCTCCCTTTCCAGCTTCTAGAGGTGGTCTGCATTCCTTGGCTTGTGGCTCCTTCTTTCATTGTCAAAGATAAATCTCTATCTCCCTAGCTCTGACCTCCTTCTTCCACTTACAAGGACCCATGAGATGACACTGGGCCCTCCGATAATCCATGATGATCTCCCCATCTGAAACCTAACTGATTGGCAATCTGAATTTCCCTTTGCCATGTCCTTCAAAATATGTCTATTTCTTTGATTATGATTTTGCCAACCATACCAAACAAAAAAACAAAGATAAATTCCGTCCTCCAAGGAATCCCAGTGACACCTGCTAGGAAAATAAGATTTTTATGCCATTACATAGGACTAAAACTACCCAGTGGGTCTTTTGGACAAAAGAGGGCCAGAGTAAGGACAGTTAGGAGTTCAGCAAGCTAAAATGTGAAGGAGAATTAGAGAATGACAAAGTAAATCCAGGCATGTGCAAGACTATCAACTGTTGTTGGAGAAATAAGCAATTAACGTGAGAGAGTACATCAACACCAGGGATGAGCTGGAAGGTTCATTATAGAGTTTGTGCTCTCTAAGTCCAAAGAATCAAAATTCCTCACTACTTATATCCTCAAACCAGCCCACAGGCCATTCAGTGTTGCACAGAGATGGAACACAGGAAATAGTGGGGCAGGTCGGGAGTCCAGATGCCCCTGGTGGTGGGCTTGTCCCATCTTCTAGGGCCATTGCCAGGGGTCTGGTCTCTGTAGAATACTCTCAAATCAATCAACTCTCCCATGTGGGTCATGCATGATATGACCCTAGTGACAGGCTTGGGAGCTAGAAACAGAGTTTAGAGTTCCCCTTATCTTCCATGGGAGAATTCTCTGCATTGACCCCAAGCAGAAAGATAGTTCTAGGTCTTCTTGGGAAGGGTAGGACCCTTCTGCAACTCAGAGGGTTTGAGGGGATCCAGTGACTCAAGATTTTGAGGGCATCAACCAAGATGTCTCTATCCAGCAAGGACTGGGACCAGGATAATGTAAATGAGGCACTGGGTGGTGAGTCACTCCCCTGCCACCTCCTTAGCCTTGGCAGCCCAGAAGCCTGGCTTGCCTCACCCTAGTTGCTGCTTTGCATCCAAGTGTCGCTCTCACTTGTTCCTAACAAGGAGTAACAGACTTGCCTTGCTTGGAATTTAAGGAACTTCAGAAAGGACCCCAGGAGGTTATTTAAGTTGGCTATTAGGATGGAGCCTCGAAAGTGATGGCCCAGCTTAGTGAGGTTCAGATGCCAAAACTGCAGAGATCAAATAGCCTTTGTGAGTGAACAAGCTGAAAGGGATCAGTCCGAGAGAAGAGAAACCCCATGAGATAATCCTGTCCAGGGCAAAGCGTAGAGGGTGTGCCACTTCCCAAAGCAACAGGAATGAGCTGGTGAGAGGGCTGCCATGTGAAGTTCAGTGCTGTTGCTCCTCTTTATGTCAAGACTGGTGGTGAGAGAGAGGCTGCAATAGAACGTGGCTCACTACAACCAACGTGAATGAGAGAATCCTACCTCACCTCCAAACGACAGAGGCTAACAGGCAAAGCTTAACCAAGGTTAACCTTCAGAAGCCAGGTGGAGACAGGTATTGTAGTGAGTGCGAAGGCATCACTATAGGCAAAGTCCACAGCTGGAAGGGTAATTCCTCAGTATGTACCAGCAAAATAAATCAATGATGGATGGCTAAGGGCCAAGATAGTCATCCTCATGAAGAATCATGATCCTTTGCATAGATTTTAGACCTGAGCCTATTTTCAGACAAAACCCCACAGATTAAACTGGAGACCAAGACCTCAGTGGGGTAGACTACATAATCCAATGGAAAATGAATGTTGTGACAAATCTCTTCCCCTAAAGGGTCCTCAGTCATTTCCCCAAGCAAATGCACACAAGACAAAGGAAGCACACAAATGCTTCTAGGGATATTGCATATAAGGCCTCAGTTTACTCTGATAGCTACAGAATTGATTACCATGACCCTTCTGTTAAAATGGGTGTGTGCATGGACCAGGCATAAATGGTGTTCTGACCAACATCTACCAGTTCTATAAACCAATGTGGGAATCAAATACTTACCTCACCCCAAATGTATCATTGGAATAGACATTTGCCAGTTGGTACAGCCAAAGCTCATTAAATCCTTGCCTGTAGGATAAGAAATATCATAGTGGGGAAAGCCACATAGAAGCTTCTAACACTGCCACATTCAACACTGCCTGATACTAAATCAGACAAAATATGGCATCCCAGGCAAGGAAAGCAGAAACTAATACGACACTACAGGATCTAACACTGTCAAAGGTCATGAGATTCCCCATCTTATCTCTTTTTAACTCATCAACCCAGGCCCTAAAGGAATCACATTGATCACAGAAGATCACTCAAGCTCAGCCAGGTAGTAACTCCATTGTCCCCACCACGCCAGACATGGTGTCTTTGCTGGGAGAATGAATCAGGTCTCAGGTACATTCTATGCGGCCACTGATTTGGTGAAGCTATTCCTTTCTACCTGTATCAGAAAATAAGGCCAGAAATCATTTGCAACCAAACTGAGAGAATAAAAAGTTACTTTCTAGCTTTGCTGTGAGATGTGTTCACTCTTCTACCCTCTGTCCTATTATAGCCCATAGAGGTCTGGACACTTGTGTACCGCCTAGAATGTGCATTGACACACTGCGTTGATGACATCATTCTGGTCAAGTCACTGTAGCAAAAAGTGGTTGGCACAGTGGAGGTCTTAATAAGACACATATACTTTGGAAGATGACAGATAAACCCGATGAAGATTCACTATCACTAAATTGTTAGGGATCCCATGGCCAGGGGTATGCCAGGGCATCTAATCCAAACTACAGAACAAAAAACTGCACCTTACCTCTCTCACCATAAAAGAAGAAACCAAGAACTGCCCTCAAAGACCTATTTATGACATCTCCCACTAGCAGTGATCATTCTACCACGAAAGGCATTGGTGATTACCAACAACGCCAGACTTTCTGATTCGAAAGTTCTTCTGAGACTCTCAGAAGAACATCTGAGAAAGAAAAAAAGACAAAAACACAAAACTTATCAAATTTCCAAGCCAGCACATCAGTTAGTGATTGTTGCATAACAAACCACACCAAAGCTTAGTGGCTTAAAACAACCATCATTCATTTAGCTCATGAATCAATCAGCGATTTGGTCTGCACTCAGCTGGACAAATCCTCTCGTTGTTCCTGGGCTTATGCACACATCTGTGCTTAGCTGCTGAGTCAGCTGAGGACTAGCTGGTTTGGGATGTCCTTAGCTGGCACATCGCACCTCTGTTCACGAGTTTGCTCATTCTGCAGCAGGCCACCCTCATCTTGTTCACAAGGCAGCTTGGCAGGGCTGCAAGAAGCAGCGACAGCTTCTAAGAACTCCGGAGCTCTTTGTTCCACTTAGAATCGGTGTACTGTCACTTCTGCTCCATTCTGTTGGCCAATGCAAGTCCCAGAGCAGCCCGGATTCAAGGCCAGGAGTGATGGATTCCCCTGTTGTTGGAAGAGTTGTGAAACCACATTACAACAAGCACAGATACAGGGGAAAGTGAAAGGTTGTAGCTGTTTTTACAACCTATCAACCTGCAAGATTCTGAGTACCATTTCGTGGGGACCCAAAGAAGAATAGCCCCCAACAGAGTGAGGAGAGCATCCGGTCAAGCTTCCAGGCCATCCTCTCAAGCCAAGAGGTAAAGATTCCTAAGCAGTTCCAATGTCCCTCCTTAGAAGCTGAGCAACACAGGAGGCCCTGGCCAAGCCGTGCCTTTCATGCAGTGCTGCCTTCCAAAGCGACCTCTGCACGTCCCCTGCCTGCCTGTAGAGTCAGTTCGGAAGCGACTCCATGACTTCTGCCTTCAGGACAGAGCAGATTCGCAAGCATGCTGAAAGACATGGACAGCTTATTCAAGCAAAGAAGCAATGAATTCCCATAATCTGCCTGGCCATCCTCCTGCATGATTTTTAATACTCTTTGCTACAAAGGAGAAGAAAAACAAGGAAGTAACCTGACACACACTGCTCTAAAATGCGATTAAGTCTGCACACACAAAGAACGCAACAGAAAGGAGAAAACCCTGAAATATTGAAGTTGAGAGTCCAAGGTAATGTGTGTTTGGGAAAATCTCATCTTCACAATGAATCTCCCAAACGGCTGCCAGAGCAAGCGCATGGTGAGGTGGCTACAGCAATGGGATGTCCTAGCAATTAAGCTTCTGCCCGCAGAGGCAGATTTGCGTGTGAGCTGTCGCTGTCCTTGGAGAAATGACACTGAATGAAGAAAAGCACGTGCTCCTAAACCCCAGACCCTCCTTGTACTTTCATTAGCAGTTCTTCCCTCTGTCTTTTACTTTGCCTCTCTTTTGTTGCTGATCCCTTCTCCATATGGAGTAAAGGTCTTCAAGATCTGCTTCCTCTTCTGGTTATAAAGGTCAAAGAATCAAAGCTCAAAAGCCTCTTGGTTTCTCCTCTTCCATTTCAAAAGACGATGAGGTCAGGTAGATCTTCAAGGTAGCCGAGCTGCTGTAACTATTACCTACTCATTGCCCTAAGAACAGGAAATCGGAAGGGGAAAAAAAAGGAAGCCATTGAGCTTCTCCTGCTCAGAATGTGGATTGAAGAAAACAGGCACTCAGCAGTCAGGCAGAAGGCACCCAGAGAGCTTTGAGATTCCAAAATGCAGTGAGCTCATAAGTTAAAGACAACTTAGAGCCCTTCCAGCTAGAACCCAGTCCAATCCCCCTAAATCAAGTAGATCCCTGCCTGGGCGCAAGACAATGTCCTCAGGAGCTCCTGTAAAGGGCATTTCTTGGATATGAATTCATAAGATTCTTGTTAGAATCCTTGTTTGTCTTAGTGAGCTTTATATATACAAAAGACCAAGCATGGGAGACAACATAGCATGGTGGGTAAGAATACAGACCCAAGGCAGACTTCTTGGGTTTGTCCCCCAGCTCCACCAGTGTTATGGGTTGAATGCTCCTCCCCCAAACCCATATGTTGAAGTCTTACCCCCAGCATGTCAGAATGTGACTTATTTGAACATAGGCTTTACAGAGTGGTAGTCAAGTTCGACTGGGCTGATTAGGGTGGCTCCCTAGCCCAATATGACCAGTGTCCGTCACAAAGGGGAAATCTGAACACATACAAGCACATGTGGAGAAGCCATGTGAAGGCAAAGGCCATGTCACTGCCAGGCACAGAATGTCCAAGACGGCCAGCCACCAGCAGGAGCTGGGAGAGCCCTGGAGCAGGGCTCCCACACAGCGTCCAGAGCAGCCGGCCCCTTAATCTCAGCTGAACGTTTCCAGGACCGAAGCTGCCCAATCTGTGGCATTTGGTGACAGCAGAAAACTGATAGAACCCGTTACTTTTCATCTTCATGCAATGCTAACTTCGTCTTAGCAACTGCCTGAGCGACCCAGTGCTGTGCCCTGACCTCACCTGTAGCAGGAGGCTGACCACATGTGTAACTCAGCAGGTTTTAGGAGGAGTAATTAAATGAACTCATACGTCCACGTGCTTTGAATAGACGTTGACACAAAGAAAGACGTGTATGAGCATTTGTTTTTAAAATTCAGCATCAACGCAAGTTGTCATGGGAAATGTGATTGTACTTGGCTCCCCGTCAGGGTACCACCAGAAGGGAAATCAATCCTTTTGGGATCCTACATGCCAGTACTATTTCAAACATTGTCCCCAAATCGTTATCATTCGAGCTATGCTGTTTTCTTCACTTTTCTTTCAATACTGTGATCTGGCAGTGCCGAGCGCCTTTAGGTTGCTAATAAATTATTAATCTGGAAGTTAATAATTCATGTTAATTGGTGCTATACTCACTTTCTCTGGCAAATGAGAGCAAAGGTCACAATATTTTAACAGTAAAGGGGAAACCTCCCCCTCCCCATTTCTTTTTCCATGGACTATCATGGAAATGCTATGATAGGAAAGACAAAATTTAACCAGACCTGGGAAAGCAAGATAATTCCAAGGCTAAAGGTCTAGAGCCCCACTCACACTCAGGAGAAAGTAGCACTGTGAACACAAACCGACTAGGAGCAGAGGAGGTCTCCAGGGAACCAGGACTCGGGGAGCCACCCGGGGAGCCTTCCCGAGAAAGATGCAGCCCTGTAGGTACGTGTGTGGGCCTCTGACAGACATCGATCATTCCTATTGACAGACATCCATCGTAATTGACAGTATTCTTTCCTTATTGCTATTTGAGACACTAGTTCAAAGTGGGATGTTTCATAAAGGCGGATACTTCTTGTAAAGTATGAAGCACAGACCTTTCACTCATCCTGGGTGGTGACCACAGAACTCTCTAAGCAAACTCCTACCCTCTCTTTGGTTGTGATGGGCCTATGGCAGTACTTCAGAAAGTTCATGGAAAAAAGTGGATCAAAAGGTAAGTTTAATTTTATGCAAAAACAGCTTAAAAGTCCATGCACGTGACAGTGTGGTCCGAAAGGGAATGGGAAGTATGTATTATGGAGATAAGTATGTATGGTTATCAAAATTTGGGGCACCAAAATAAGTTTATTTTTCATTCCATTTCTCCATTAGTCTTTTGAAGTACTCATCTTTACGCAGTTAGGTAATTCCTAACTGCAGGCCACAGGCAGACAGGAATAAGACTTCTCATGCAACGTCTTTGCATTTCCTTTCCAAGTCAGTGCTGCACTCCTGGGTCCGTGAGGCGGCCACAAGTGGCCCAGGTGGCCTGGGTGATCTATCCATTGTTTAGCCTCGATAATTATTTGAGAGGCTCACATCGAGTTCCAGACTGAGTGATGAAATCACATTCTCCCCTTTGGAGAATAAAAATTATTCTTAGTAGTTTTGCACAGGCTTGATTAAAAGATAGCTGTAAACTATGCTAAGAATGACGTCTGAAGACCCAGGATGAAACTTACAGGGAAACCAGGAGTGAAAGAGTTGCAGGGCTAGGAGTCAAATCCTCCTGCTCTTGTTTTACTAAGGATCTGAATCCCATGTGCTTTTCATTGTGCTGCAATTCAGCCCCTTACATATTGGGGAAATGTATATTTGGCAACAGGTCCTATTTTGGGGGAGTCCTGGAAACTTGTTCTCTTGTTCTTTGAAAATGTTTTCATTTCTGGCACATATGTGTGTTTTAAGCAGAAGGAAAACACAAAGCAAAAAAAGAAAAATATGTACAGAAAGAAATGATTTCTCCAGCCCCATGGAGCACAATCAGAAAGCAATCATTCAGTTTGACTTTAAAAACGGATTCTTGCCTGGATTTTCCAACTATTTCCTTCTAAATGACCGTTTCTCGACAGAACTGAGTTAATGTAAAGAGACAGGTTGTGCCAGTGCCAGAACTGAACAAGCAAAGCAGGACAGAGGCTGTGTTTTCATAGGCGGAACTCGATCAAATAATACCCACTCTGTTTCCCTGCAGCAGGTTCAGAGGAAGGGGCCACAGACAGACTGCGTGGCCTGAAGCAGGTTTTCAAGGGCTGGATTTTGATCGCTCCTAGATTTCTATTATTTGCAGTCAGTAACAAAGATTCAGCCTTGGGTCCGTCATGCAACAAGGAGAATCTTTGTCACTTAGTGTAATTAATAGCTGCACCTCGCCTGGAACATGGAAGCAGGATGGCCTTTTGTCCGGAGACTCGGCTGGACTCAGAGTAGGTTTCACGGACGCCTTGTTCCCTCTTGACCAACTAAGATGTCAGAACGCCCACAGAGGTGGCCACTGGTAAGCAAAGCATTTCTTGCGTATTCCTGCCTCCCAGCTCTGCGACTGTGTTCCACGGAAGCACGCTAATGCCACCTCTTGAGCTACAAGACTTTGAAAACTCCCCTCTGCTTGAGTGCTCCCCATGAATGTACTTTTTCCTTCCTATGCTCCACCACCAGGCCATCTCCAGGAATGTCTAGAGGGGTTCCATTATAGGATTAAACATAAGAAGTGTCCTAATGTTTGAGGAGTGCCGTCCTTAGCCAGTGTTATTTAATCATGAGTGATTGATGGGAAAGCGAGTGCTAGGCCTTGTTCTCAAACCAGCAGGGTTGAATCCAGGCTTGCAGGGTCTGTAGTCACTCACAGAACGCAGAGGGCGATGGGCAAATTGCGATGGAATCCAAGGCTAACCCGCAGGCTCTCAGCTCATCTTACTCTCAACCATGGCCTTTTTTAGTTCACTCTCTGGACTCTGACTTTGTTATTATTTTGTGACTCTGCTTTGTTTTCCTTCCTCTTCTTCCATAAAAAAATAGCTGCATGTATCCCTCTTATCTCTGGACTTTCACCAGCCTGCCCTCTGCAGTGGGGAACATCCAGTCACACCTCTCGCAGGCTCGGAGAGCCCGGAAACACCGGTGATTCCAGCTCCATCCTCACACTCCCCATCAGGCTGTCTCACAGTTCTCTCGGATGCCACTGTGTGGCTTCCTTCAGCAAATTTGCCAAAGGTCCAACATCAATGAGGTTTTGTTTCCTTTTATTCCCGCTTGAGGAGAAATCAAGTGTTGAGGCTCAGAAAAGCACACCCCAGAGTATGGCACATTCGCAGGCTGAGTTCTTTGAAACCTAAGGACTTTGGACAAGTCTCAGAACCAAATCTTTTATCCCCCAAGGCAAGTCATAGAAACCAGAACCTCAACACCAACCACCTTGCCTTGACTTCCTGCATAGGCACTGGCCATAAACGAATTCTTTGCGTGATACCTTGTTGGACTATGGAACCTAAGCTCCTCACGCTAAAGGAGCCTGGTCTTCCACGGGGGGAAGGAATGTCACACAGACAGACGAAAGCGGATCTGAACAGGTAGGCCCTGCTGGGTTTCCTCCCTTGGTCTCTTACCATTAGGTCCTAGCTTCTTTGTTCCATCACGTTTCTGCCTGGCTGTCCATTCTCCATGAAACCCATGCATAAAAACAGCTTTCCTGTCGTCTTTGGGCCTTCATTTCTGAAGCCACCCATGTCACATAAAACTTTAAATAAACATGGAAAGCTCTTCTCTTGCTGATCTGGGTAGAGAAGTGTGGCCATGATCCTTTATGATGGAGAAGAGAGGGACCCCCACCTCTCCACCCCAGCACAATCACATGCTGTGTTTGCTATCCTTGATCCACAATCTCACATGTTAAAAAAAGAAAGTCACCTCCCACACTTTTTCCACCAGGTTTTTGGACTCTCTTCCAGCTGGTGTTCTCTCACCTGTGTGTGTGTGTACCTGCATGTGCGTGGAGAGGTGCCCGACCTCACTGATCAGGGGGGTTTGGGTCTCATTTCTCTGCTCTGTTGCCTTCCATCATGGACCATCTTCTGCCCCGACCCCCTTCTCTTCTCCATTTCTGTGATCACCAAAGTCAAATCCAAACCCCACAGAATGGATCACCACAAATCAGAGGCGCAGTCCTCCCTCACAGTGCCTGATCTGCCCTCTCACCTTGCTTAGAAACCCACTACTTCCCTGTCACCGACACCACAGACTCATAGAGACGTCCAGGCAGGAATGGGATTCGACAGGACAGAGGGTGACCAAAGCCTCCGCTCTCAGTGCTCCACCTGTGCTTGCCCTCTGCAACAGCATTTATACCAAAGATGGATGCATCTTTCTGGTGGAGTCCACAAATGGGAAGAATTAGGATGACAGCAGGAGTGAATTCACATTCCTTACTGTGGCCTGCACGGCTTTCCAGGATCTGTCTCTGCTGCATCTCGGTTTACCTCAACACTGTGCTCCCGGCAGGGAGCTCTTTCTCACAACTCCACACAACCCCTTGCACATCAGTCAACAGAGGGACATCCTCCTGGATGCTGTAGCCTCTGGGAAGCCTCAGTCAACAGAGGGACATCCTCCTGGATGCTATAGCCCCTGGGAAGCCTCAGTCAACAGAGGGACATCCTCCTGGATGCTGTAGCCTCTGAGAAGCCTTCCTGACTCCAGTTGCCTCATCCTTGGCCCTGTCATGGTGCCAGCTGCTGTTGTTGAAGTGACTTCAACAACAGCCATGTATTTTCTCAGTCCTGGAGGCTGGAAGCCCAAGGTGAGGTTCCAGCAAGGGTGGGTCTCTGCAGACAGCTGCCCTCTCGCTGTGTCCCTGCATGGTCTTTCCTTGGCTTGAGCCCTCAGAGAGAGGAAGATGGCCCTCCCTTCCTCTTCTTACGGGGCCAGCACGCCTATCTGACCAGGACCACACCCTCATGACATCAGTAAACCTAGTTATATCTTAGAAGCCCTGTCTCCACGCACAGTCACACTGAGGGGTTAGGGTTTCAACAGATGAATTTCAGAGGGAACACGATTGAGTCCTTTGTCCCTATCCACGTCCCTTCACAGACAAAACACATTCCCTGAGCATAGTAGAACAAAGACTTTTATTGACTTCACTATTCAAGAGTAGTGTGTTTAGCATTTAAATATAGAAGTTATTATGTATAATATGTTTTACTATAATGTAAATGTGACATTAATATCATTTCATGAGTAAAAATGCAACCTGCTAATAATATACATTTTATGCAATTAGCAAGGTCTGGCTATTTGTTTACCTGGAAATTTCAGTTTCATACTTAGATCTAATATAAGCACGTGTATGTGACTTAGTTGTATAATGTTGGCCAACCGTACAAATAATTTTGTAGTTTTATTTGCTGATACGTGCACCATTTGTTCTCACAAAAGTCTAAAAGCGAAGGTCAAAACAGCCAGCATGGTTATCTAAACATCAAACTGTATTTTATGAAACTAAGGAAGTTTCACCATTGACATCAATCTGTGAGTCACAGAAGGAAAGAGAGCTGATGGGCTGATAAAGGAGCACTCCACCTGCCTTTGAAGGGGCCACGCCCTCTCCTCTTTCATGAATTATTAAAATCCAGAGAGGGAAGTTGCCATACTGGAAAATGGATGGATGGTGTCAGGTATCGAGTGCCAAGTTAGAGCCTGTTTATTTGAGATCAGAGCTCACTCTCCCAAACACATTGAAAGACTGAAAAAAAAAAAAACTCCAGAGATCATCACACATCACTGGTTGTATGGTTTCTAAGCCTTTTATGTTCACTGAGACCATTTAAAGTTTAATCTTTAACCCTCTCCCCTTATATCACACAGTAAGAGAAATGTGGCCCTGTGTTCTGGACCCTGACTCCTGATGAAGTCAGTCTATGGAGGGACCAGATCAATTTACTGACAGCACACAGGAAAAGTAATGTGACGACTCGTGGACCAGTCCTGCAGGCCAGGCCTAGCGTCCACCAGAGGCTGGGCCATGGAGAGTTGCTTGTTGTGCACTGAGCCAGTCTGTGAGCCCCAAAGGAGAGCTGAGACATCTCAGCCATTGTCCCAGCCATTGTCTAAGGCATATATTCAAAGTCTGCACAGCACATGCGTTGGCCACTCGATGTGCACGTAACGTGGTCCCTCACAAGGACTGAGTAGGAACGGCCATTACCTTCTCATTCACCCACACTGGATCCAGTGGAATAAATTCCATAACCAGACACTCGGGAATCTTCAGCATTTTTTAGGGAGGACAGAAATGCTCTCTGCTTGGCCCTCTGTGTCCCACCCTCACCCTCTCCCCGCCCACAGCCAGGAGACAGTTAGACGTGGATTTCAGTTTCACTTTTCACTCCCTTAGATTGGAGGTGCTAGGGTCTTCCTTGACTTTCGGCCTATTGATCCAGTGTCCAGTTTGCCTGGTGTTTCTCTTTTGTCTCTGCTCTCGGAAGCACATTCCCGGCTGGAGTCCACGTGGCCGTGGATGGCACTGCACTCATTTGGAGGAGGAACTCAAACAACTGCCCTCCTGCAGCTCTGCTCTCTTAGAATGGGCAGCTGGTGAAGATTCCCAGAAACACTGAAACTGAAAGGTTGTAGGGGAGCCCCTCCAGCCTCCACCTCTCCCTTCCCCCCACTCACCCCATTTTCCAGGTCCTGCTCTCCCCAGCTACCTTGCTCCCACCACTGGATGTGACTGAGTGAATCCCCCACATGTTGCCTTCAGAGCAGCGTGACTTCAAGTGACAACGGCTCTTCCCTCCTGTGCCCTCACCCTACCCCGCCTTCCCACACATCAGCACACTTCTTCCCTTGGAGTCTGTAAAAACATGGAGCAAGCTGACTCCAAAAAGCTGGTGCCATCTTACAGAAGTCTGCGATGGAGAGCAGAGGAGAGGAAGCTGCTAACGAAGAGAAAGACCTCAGAACTCCAGCGTGTTCCTACTCTGCACGTTCCTCCAGAAGAGGTTTTATGGGATTTTTTCCCCCTGTGATTTCTTTGCTGTGCCAGAAATTCAAAAAGTATTTAAAACTGCCAACACAATGATTCTTGTATAAAAATATATATGGCACTTGTCTGAGAAAACTTGAACCTGTGATTGCACAGATTTGATTTGAATTCCAAACAGACACAATTTCCCACTACACACTTCCCAACATATTTTCCCCTGGAATTGCATTTTCTTAGTGCCAGTACATTTCTCAAATGAAGCTTAAAGAAGGAAGAGAGTGCTTGCCTGCCCTTGAGAAGTTTATAGGAACAGAGGCATCAGAATAGAACCATGGGAAGATTTCCAAAAATTAAGCCCTTATTTCTAAATGGCGTTCAAAACAGTATAATTTTCAAAAAAATGAACATTTTAGTCCATTGTGATATCAGAAGTAGATCAAGTTGATTTTCTCCTATGATTAAGAGCCATAGGAAATGTTAATCTTTTATGTATCAAAGTGTTCTTCCCTTAAAAAAATGCCTTATAGAAACAAAGACATACATAACTAAATGCAGTCTCAGACTCTTGTGTTGAAGACAAAAATGTTAAAATGACACTATTGGGCCAATTAACAAAATCAGAATGGAGAATGGGTTAGAGTATTTTATACATGATACATTTCCTAAGGTTGGTCAGTGTACCATGGTTGTGAGAGGATAAACAGCCTTGTTCATAGGAGGCACTTACTGAAGTATTTAGGGATAGGCTCCCAGATGTGGACAACTTCCTTGCACATATTTGGGGGAAATCCTGTTAGGGTACATGTACATGTGCAAGTGTGTATACGCAGGGGTACAGAGAAAGAAAATAAGAGCAAACAGTGAGCCACTTGGAGTAACATGCTCCCAGCAAGTGCACTGGGGCCAAGGATGTGGACTGGGGTCTCCAATTCTATTCTGATTACAATGGTCCTGTAAGTTAGAAACTACTTCCAAATTAAAAATTAAAAATTATATTTTAAGAAGAGTTGAAAAGTAGAGAGACAAAAGGGGAGAAGAAGTTAAAATATTAATTTTAAGGTGATTTCCTCCCATCTTTAGAGACAGATCAGCCTCCCAAATGCTCAGTGTACTCCTGGCTCCCAGGCTGGCTCCTCTCTCTCCAGTCCTCAATGGTGAAGCCTGAAAAACCACTCTGGACCTGCACCGCAGCTCAACAGGCTAATCCTCCGCCTGCAGCGCTGGCACACCCGGTTCTAGTCCCGGTTGGGGCACCAGATTCTGTCCCGGTTGCCCCTCTTCCAGGCCAGCTCTCTGCTGTGGCCCGGGAGTGCAGTGGAGGATGGCCCAAGTGCTTGGGCCCTGCATCTGCTTGGGAGACCAGGAGAAGCACCTGGCTCCTGGCTTCGGATCAGCATGATGTGCCAGCCACTGGAGGGTGAAGCAACGGCAAAAGGAAGACCCTTCTCTCTGTCTCTCTCTCACTGTCCACTCTGCCTGTCAAAAAAAAAAGTACCAAAAAAAACCACTCTGATTGGCTAAGAAACATCCCCAAATGCAAAATGTGAACGTGAGCCTCTGGGTGAAACTGGGGCTTAAGAACTTCTTGTCCTGACACTTGGCTGCTACCTGCTACCAATGGAGCTGCTACCGCATCAAGCAAGCACATTTTTACGCGAATCCCCTAGAGGGAGTTCCTTGGGGTTGAAGTTGAAAGAAATGAGGCTTCAATGTTCTCTCTCAGTGTCGTAAAACTTAAAACCCCTTTGAAATAGATGGCTGTGTTCCAGATGAAGGTGCGAAACCGTATTTTATAATAATGATGGTGGTGGTGATAATTAGTAGTAATAATATTGTTCTACAGTGAAATATGTTCACTCATTTAATCCTCATAAGAGAAGTACATTCCTGCATGGTTTAGCGGGGATAAGTTCTGAGATCACTGTCTGGTGGCTTTGTCACTGTAGAGACATCACAGACTGTATGCATGCAAACCGAGATGGTAGAGTTCTCCTGAGTGAGAACCCCCCTCCTAAATGAGCTGGGAAGATTAAATCAGTAGCAGCGTCTCCAGGAAATCTTCAGCAATCACCTCATAGCCCAGCTGATCTCTCCCCTGTACACCTGTTGTGAATCATTGCTGGTGGGGAGGCTCGGCTTCCTTGCCAGTAAGCGTTGTCTCATTTCTTGCACCCCAGAGTGGCATGACGTACGCCGTGTCTTGTGGGTTTAGCCAGCACTTCCCCAGTTTCTTATCCAGAAGCCTACATGTCCCACTCAGGAGCTTGAGACCAGGGCAGTCTTTCTTAGAATGAGCCTCAGGGCCAGCATTGTGGTGCCACATGGGAGCCAGTTCGAATCCTGGCTACTCTACTTCCGATCCTACTCCCTTCTAATGCACCTGGGAAAGCAACGGAAGATAACCCAAGTCCTTGGGCCCCTACACTCACATGGGAGGCCAAGAAAAAGCTCATTGGCTCCTGGCTTTGGCCTGGGCCAGCCCTATCTGTGGTGGCCATTGGGGAGTGAAGAGCTCACTCTCTCTCTCTCTCCCCCTCTGTGTCTCCTTCTCTCTCTCTGTCTTTCAAATAAATAAATCTTTTCAAAAAATGAGCCTTACATTGCCTCATAGATTCCCTCCTCCCAAGAGAAAGTCCAGCAGTAACATGGCTGGCACTGTAACAGGGGTCACGGTAGTAGCAGTTGTAGTAGGAACTAACATGTAGTTCTCATGTCATTGAGCAGCATACTTTATTCTGTACACTTATCCTGTCCACACCCCAGTAACATCAGTACTGCCAGTATCGCATTTTCCACACAAGGGAAGAGAGGCCCAGAATGTGAAGGGTGTGAGAGTCACTGGCCAGTCGGACTCTGCACACACCTTGCATTGGTCACCCAGTCTTGGCTTTGCTAACAACCCACGTCCCAGGAGTGTAACTCAATGAAGGCAAGACTGCATTCAGCTCACAGCCTCTGCAGCAGCACCCTCCCTCAGGGAGCTGAGGTGCCCCAGCCCCATCCTCCCATGGCTCCACCATCCACTGGGCCTTGGACGTCTCCTCTACCCATGTCCAACTGATGGAGAGCGATGGGGTCTGCAAAGTGAAGTCCTGTGTGACCAAGGGAAAGAGGAACAGGTTAGCAGACACATCCATGGCTGCTCCAGTAGACATCACACAAGCGTGCGTCTGTTGGGGTAAGGAGAGAGAGCCAGAGCAGGACACTGGCCCCTGACCTTGTAGGCACCCACCCAGACAGCCAGCAACCACATGGACCAGAGAGGGAACTGCTGTGCATTCTAGAACAATCAGCCCTCAGAGTCTTCCAGGCCAGGGTCTCCCTCCACGGCCAAACTGTGTGGCAGAGCAAGGGTCCAG
Organism: Sylvilagus floridanus; assembly: GCA_949820135.1. Classification (NCBI taxonomy): domain Eukaryota; kingdom Metazoa; phylum Chordata; class Mammalia; order Lagomorpha; family Leporidae; genus Sylvilagus; species Sylvilagus floridanus. Next base: position 9,295,343 of record OX463244.1, on the reverse strand, counting down.
ACGTGAACTTTCTCTGACTCACCTGAGGTCTGGCCTGAGCGCTGACTTGCTGCAGCGGCCATGACCTGGGCAGGAGCCTGACTCTCACCCAGGCTCCCACCACACCTTATTTATTTACCAGGTCACCAACCTCTCCTGAAGGGAAGCCAGGCATGGCACAGCTCCTCTGACTCCCATCACAGGCATCCAGGCAGAGCGGCCACGGACAGACAGGCACCTGCCACAGGCTCATGGCCTCTACCCTGTCTGCTTCCTCTAACTTCCCGTTGGTTCCCCAGTCAGTCGGAAGACAACCCTTTTTAATTATGCACGCCAGGGCAAATCTTATCAAGCACCATATCCGGAGCATCCAATCTTTCAATCTCTCAGAAAGTGTAGCTTTGCCTATTTTTCTTGTTCCGGGGGTCATATATACAGCAAAGGCACTGTCTGTAGTGTTGCCTCATTCATTCTCTCAGCGCCCTCCTCTCCACCTGATGGCAAAGGCTGGGAGAGCACAGACTTCTCATTGACCTCAGAGCGGATGAGCTATTACGTTAAACACCAGAACTTTCTCTTTTGCAATGGAAGAGTGCAACTTGTTTTTCCAGTGTTGAAGAGTCACTGCAGCATGTGCTGAAAATGCAGAGCACAAAAATTTTAAAGCCCAAATACAGGAAACATCCACATTTATTCTCTCCTTCTCTCCCTCCCTCCCTACCCCTATTCCTTTCTCTATCTCTTTCTCCTATCTCCTCCCTACTTTCCTCTTTCTAAGAACAATAGAATAAAAACTGAGGAAGGGGGCCGGGGCTGCGGCTCACTAGGCTAATCCTCCACCTTGAGGCGCCGGCACCCTGGGTTCTAGTCCTGGTCGGGGCGCCGGATTCTGTCCCGGTTGCCCCTCTTCCATGCCAGCTCTCTGCTGTGGCCTGGGAAGGCAGTGGAGGATGGCCCAAGTGCTTGGGCCCTGCACCCCATGGGAGACCAGGAGAAGCACCTGGCTCCTGGCTTTGGATCAGCGCGGTGTACCAGCTGCAGCGCGCCAGCCGCTGCAGCCATTGGAGGGTGAACCAACGGCAAAGGAAGACCTTTCTCTCTGTCTCTCTCTCTCACTGTCCACTCTGCCTATCAAAAAAAGAGAAAAAAAAACTGAGGAAGGAAGAAACTTCCCAAATAAAACCACACAAGCATAATATGATTTAATCCTGTATGAAAGTCATCACACAAGCATGACCCAACAGAGAAAATCAAAGGAAAGCACTAAGTACCTGGAAGAGCTCATCAATGAAGGAAAGGTGAGACTTGCCGCACAAGGAGGGAAACAAGCCCACCAAAAGTCGATGTATCGTATCAGGAATACAACCAGGATTAAATTGAACAAGCCTGCAGTTTAACACACACACACTGCAGTGGGCACAGTTGAGTTGGCCTACTTTTCTTGAGTGAGGTGCTGCGTTACACTCGGGGCTTGGAGATATCGACCAGAAGTGATCTAAGGTGGGCATTTGGCAGAGCAGTGAATAACTTGCTTGGGAGGTCTTGCATTACACGTTGGACTGTCTGGGTTTGCATCCCTTCTCCAAATAGGACTCCAACTCCTGACTAATGCACACCTTGGGATGAGGTGGGGGTGCAGCAAGTGATGGATTAGGCGGTTGGGTCCCTTCCATTCATGTGGGAGACTCAGATTGAGCTCTTGGCTCCTGGCTTCAGCCTGGTCCAGCCCTCACTGTTACAGGCATTTGGGGAGTGAATCAGCAGATAGAAGACCTCTCTCTTTCTTCTCTCTCTCTCTCCATCTCCACCTCCACCTCCATCTCTCTGCCTTTCAAAGAAATAAAAATTTAAAAAATACTCAGATGTGATCCCTGCCAGTGAGGAGAGAGAAAGGTGGGCGGGAGACTAGGGGTTCCCCTGCACCATGATAGGCAGATGAGGAGATGTGCAAGAGTAAGGGGAAAACAGAGGATAAGAGGGCTTCCATGGTGTCTTGAGGGCAGGCATGGGGTCTGGGGTATGCAAGAGAAGTCTGCCAGCCTACAGATATACACAGAGTGGAGGATGTGTGAGTGTTGGCAGAAAAAACAAACAGCAGAAAGAATGTCCTGGTTCCATGCTGGGAGTAGGAGGGTAGAACATCGGTCAGGGAGAATGCAAGGAAGAGACCTGCTGACGTCTGGTTCCATGCTGGGAGTAGGAGGGTAGAACATCAGTCAGGGAGAATGCAAGGAAGAGACCTGCTGATGTCTGGTTCCATGCTGGGAGTAGGAGGGTAGAACATCAGTCAGGGAGAATGCAAGGAAGAGACCTGCTGACATCTGGTTCCATGCTGGGAGTAGGAGGGTAGAACATCGGTCAGGGAGAATGCAAGGAAGAGACCTGCTGACGTCTGGTTCCATGCTGGGAGTAGGAGGGTAGAACATCGGTCAGGGAGAATGCAAGGAAGAGACCTGCTGACGTCTGGTTCCGTGCTGGGAGTAGGAGGGTAGAACATCGGTCTGGGAGAATGCAAGGAAGAGACCTGCTGACGTCTGGTTCCATGCTGGGAGTAGGAGGGTAGAACATCGGTCAGGGAGAATGCAAGGAAGAGACCTGCTGACGTCTGGTTCCATGCTGGGAGTAGGAGGCTAGAACATCGGTCAGGGAGAATGCAAGGAAGAGACCTGCTGACGTCTGGTTCCATGCTGGGAGTAGGAGGCTAGAACATCGGTCAGGGAGAATGCAAGGAAGAGACTGGCTGACGTCCCTCTGAGGCCCTGCAAGAGGCAGGAACAGGGGCATCTTTCCCTACAATGCCCCCTGGAGAGTGGCCCCTCTAAGCTGTCCTCACTCCACTCAGGGCTAAGTCCATCTATGGGCACGTAGAAGTCATGAGTGCCTCCACGACCAGGTTCCCATCAACAAGGACCAACAGCCATGGAGAGCAGAAACCGCAGGAATCCACAAGAAAGCTTCTGCAGCCAGACGAGAGAATGCATCTGAAAAACCCTAAAGGTAGTAAGAAGTCTGATGAACATTCCATAGAATTCCATGAACAGAGACGTAAAAAAGAAGACAACTCAAGAGGAATTTAAGGTTCTAAAGGAGTTAAACTGATTGTAGAAACAGTGCTCAATAGATTACTAAAACAACTCTGCATTAAAAACATTTTAGAAATCATGAAGTTATAAAAATGAAGTCAAAATCAAACCATTCCATTAGCCACAAGCATGTTTTATTCTGTAATAAATGTACAAATTGGAAAATTGTACTTGTTTTTCACTTAGTGTATAAGAATATCCACATTCATTTGGTTTTCTTGGAAAATATGACTTATCATGGCTGCCAGAAATGTCTATTACGTGGAAGATGCTACCATTGGTTGAAGCACCCCCTGATCACTGGGATCAAAATCACTAATAATTCATTGCTGTCATGAACAACACGATAATGAACATATTTAAGGTGTCAGTTGATCTTGGGCATTTCTTTACAGCACCGCAAGGCATGGGCCCCTTCTCAGCTACTATGTGGATTGCTCATTTTCTCACCAAGACAGCAAAAACCATCCCCGGTTGACAAGCTGCCCTTGTCAAAGGAAACTATGACAGAGCCTGTGTTCAGTGATCCTTGATAATACAGGGGGAAAAAGAGATGAAAACAGGCCCTATTTCATATACTTTTCCTTGGCCTCAAAATGCAAGGGAACCAATCCAGAGAATTCCTAGGCCCTGTGGGTGGCATTGGGGGCTATTTTTACAACAACTAATTTTGTTCACTTTCTTTTATGCCAGTTAGAACTTTGGCCAATAAGTCCTTTTGCCCCTCTCTCCTCATCCCTATAAAGAGATGATTTTTCATACAAAGCACAAATATGGGAGAGAGAAACAGACAAGAGATGGAAGTGCCACTGATTTCATCCAGGCCCTGCAAGTCGTTCATGAAATTGCCAAGCCGAGAGGAAAGCCAAACCATGCTTGGGTGAGAAGCCAGGACTGAGAGCCAGGAGTGACCCATCATCTGTTAAGGCAGAGGCTTGCAACCACGCAGCCGATGCATCCAGGGAACAGAGGAGGATGGACGATCCAGGAAGCAGAGCCAGGCCAGTGGCCTGTGGAGGACATGAGACCCCATGTCCACAGTTTGGAGAACTTGCTGGTTGGCAGTGGCTTTGAAACAAGGTCTGTAAGACTTGGGCTCTTCATGAGAAATGTGACCTAATTCCTAAGGAATAACATCACCGTGAGCCTCACAGAATCTCCAGTGAATAACTGAATGCCATTAGGGGCCGGTGTGTGGCGCCGGGTGGGGCAAATACAGCAGTTTGCCTTCAGGAAGAGGGTCCTGCCCATGCCACCGACCTCAGAAACAACTCCGATTCCTAAGTGCCCTGTTAAAAAAGACCAGGCCCCACCCTCTGCCCAGGCTGGTCTGGCAAGAGCCTCCACTGCTTCCCCCTAGCGAGGTGAGGTCTCAGGAGCACGGGGTGGATGTGGCTTTACAGTAGCTGCTTCTGCACAAAACCAGAGGCTTCAAAACATCTAAACACACCACGAGTCACCACGGGGCGCTTCCCTGTGCCTAGGTCCAGGGGGAGGCCACCACTGGGCGGAGGATCTCCCAACGGGGGCCCCGCGGGGAGAGAGCCACAGGCCCCTGCGGGGACAGGGGAGGCGATGGTGGTGGAACCAGCCGGCACGTGCGTGCAGCAGCCTGCTCCTGGCAGGGCCTGCAGCTCATTTCCTCTGGCTGGCTCTGACTACCTGTTTGAAAGCACTGCAGTGCAGGAAGGAAATTTTTCAAGAGATTAAACTATTATTGTTTCCTGTGTGGCTGTCTTCGCTGGTGTATGAAAAAGAGCTCGAAGGGCACTTGGAAAGAGATTTGTCTGAATAGCAGAGTTGTTGCGATTCATCCCCCTCCCTCCAGCGGGATTTGGCCAATTTCCTCAGGAAAGTGGCTGATTAGGACCCGCGGATTTATCCACGGCCTAAATGTGAGATGTCATAAAGGTGATTAATGGTGAGCTCACCATCAGAGGGAGGTAAGAGTTTATAAAAGCTATTTTTAACGGGTTGGAAGGGGGAAACGCTCATCTGTCATGTTGCCAGCCGGCTTCAATGGTTAAAACCCTCTTTGTAGCCCCTGATCATTCAGGCTACCGACTGTTAGAGGTCACTGTATTTTCTGATTTTACAAGTTTGTTGGAAAATTGATTCAATGTGTGTTGCTGCTTGTGTGAAAGCACGCGAGCGAAGGAAAATACGTGAAGTGTATTTCCGCCACAGTCCCCGAGTGCAGCGCGTGGTGCGGCTCCCGTTGCGTGGGTTCTGTTTTCCCTCCACCCCACCTCAGCAGGGAGAGAAGCCGCCTTTGTGTTTATATCCCTACCTTAGAACCGCAAGTGGAGGATGGGGTCTCTGGATGGTTCTCAGATTCACAAGTCTGGGAAACTGGAAGAGTTCAGAAGGCAGATGGAGGTTCAAGGGCTACTGTCAGTGACTCCTGTGGCTCAACTACATCAAATTACCTAGAAAATTCCTTTATTGTGAGGACATCCCACAAGAAAAGCTCCCCCCCCCCGAAATATTACATCCTTTCTCCATCACAAATCAACCAGTTTTGTTAAAGAAATGGGTTTGATCAGGCTTTTCTTAAAATCTGGAATCCCTAGAGTATCTGGTTATCCGAAACTCGCAGTTAACACTGGCTGAGCAATGCCACTGTAATAGTGAATATTTACTGAATACAAAATCGTACTTGAGTGCTTTATGGGAGGAAGAGGTGAAGGCACAGGTGCATTCTCCAACATGTATGGGGTGGGAGGAGGTCAGGAGGGGTTAATTATTGAAATACAGTCCACTGCCATAAACAATGTCAAGTTACCAACAAAAGTCATTAAGGTGCTTTCTGTGACATTTACAACACTTTGGAAGGTGGTCCCAGTGGGCATGGGAAACCTGATGTAATACGGGTTATTCCTTAATTCTGTAACTTATTTAGTGGACATGCATAGCACTTGTACCGTGCCCACAATTCTGACTGCTTCCTTGGTGCTAAGGAAACGGTTATGGCTAAGACCGTTATGGCTAAGAGCTCTCTGAGGAGATAAAGAAGGTCTCACAACAGAACAAGATGAGAGATGCCATGATTCTGGAAACTGGGGGTGAGGCAGAGGCAAAGGTTTTCCTCCTAGAGTGTCAGAAGTGGAGATAATAAGAGCAACCAAGCTAACTAGGAGCCTCTGTTTAAAGCCACAACACAGACGCTGCAGGAATGACTCCCTCTTGGATCCTGTGGGCCTGAACGTCTACAGACTGACACACCTGGCTGCAATGGAGCCTAGAAAATGCAGCCTCAGGCTGCGCAGCCACTGGGGAACAGGTAGAGCTTCTGCACCTGTCACCTTCAACCGCCATTGCTATTGTTCGGATGTGGTTTGCCTCGCAGCCTCATGCGTTGAAAGCTTGTGGTCCTTAGGGTGATGGAGTTGGGAGGTGGTGGGGCCTTTAAGAGGTGGGGTCTAGTGGGGGTGATTAGGTCATGGAGAAACACTGTCTTGGAAGGGATGAAGGCAGTTCTCCAGGGACACTGTGTTAGATCTCGCAGGAGGGAGTTATCACGAGAGGGAGCCTGACCCCGGGGTCACACTTGAACTTCCTGTATGGTCATGTGACCTTTCACTCCCACAGGCACACCCACTATGAACTTACCTGCTGTGAGGCCCTTAGCAGTAGGGCAGCTGACCTTGGACTCTCAGCCTCCCAGAGAGTGAGCTAAATAGACCTCTTTTCTTTATGAAGTTACACAGCTTCTGGTATTTTGTTATAGTAACAAAAAGCAGACTAATATAATGACCTTGAGCAGTTCGACAGGAGCCATCACACCAAAAAGCATCAAGCAGAATCACAGTTTCTGCACAGTTTCAGCCTGCAGCTGTAGCTTCTACAAAAAGGGGCATGGCGTTTTATCACTATTCTGCATTAAAACGGGTGTAATTACATTAATAATCTATAATATATAGTTATAATAAAAGTCAATTTCTTTTCACATTTAAATACATGGGAATACAAACTTTAAGAGGTTTGTCCAAAAATTAGTAGAGAATTGAAGAGCAAAAAGAGTGAAAGGAAGTAGAATATGCTACAAGTCTGCAGACACAGAGCCCTGAGTTACAGTTTGAATAACTCACATCCTGGAACTTATTGGATCTTGATCACAAAAAAGGGGCAAGAACACTTTAGTCAGGATTGGGGGCTGACATTGCGGCATAGCGTGTCAAGCCACTGCCTGTGGTTCCAGCACCCTACATGGGCACCAGTTTGAGTCCTAGCTGCTCCACTTCCAATCCAGGCAGCAGAAGATGGGCCACCCAGGTAGGAGACCCAGATGGAGTTCCTAGCCATTATGGCCATTTGGACAGTGAACCAGGGGATGGAAGATCTCTCTGTCTCTCCCTCTGTAATGCTGCCTGTCAAAAACATAAAATAAATCTTTAAAAAAAAAAAACACTCTACTTGGGTTTTGAGTCATGGATAAAATACCCTAAGATCTATCCTTGAAGATCCATTTGTCCCCGGCCTCAGAATCACAGAGTCTAAAGTTTCAACATTTAGGACACGCATACGATGTGCATACATGACACTAGCTTGGAAGGTGATGATATTCAACCTATCACTCTCATCCCGTGTTCCGTTGCCAGGTCACACCAATGTGTGTACACATTGAATTAGTCTTTATAAACATCATCTTTATAAACACAACTAGTTCATGGTGGGTGTTTATAAACTACAAATATTTCAGGAATAACACAACTAGATTACATTGTAGGGTTTGTGTTTGGGTTAAAAAGGATTAGTTGTTAAATGTAAACAGATATTCCACAATGCTTACAAGGTTGTTTTGCCTTTTTATTTTTCTTTTGTTTTCTTGAGGTTTTTGTGTTGGTTTCTTCACGTTTGGGATCTCAAAACAGTTGCATACCCTGGGTTTCTCTCAATCTCTTCAAAGACTTGGGAAGGATGTTCTACGATTAGCGACTCCCTACTCCCCTCCTTAGTGCAGGTGCTCTGACGCTTGCTCTACTTCTGTCCCGGGCTTCACCCCATTCTCCAGGAAAGGCCATGGATTCTGGCCATTTCATGGTCCTTTTTCTCACTGAACTGGGACACTTAGGACACCCAGGCTGCTGCCATGGCTGGAACCCATTCTTGGAAAGCAAGTACACAAGGAAGTACAGCTTAGATGGAAACAGCTCCCAGTTTCTTACACTCCCCGCCCCCAGAAGTACTTGTTTGGATGTTACAGCCTTTGGGGCTACCTACCATGATCCCTATTGAAATCTGACCAATTGTACCCACTGGGCCCAATCTCATACAAAGGACTTCAGTGCAAGCAACCCCTTGGTGAGTTTCTAACAACAAGTGATTTCCATATTCCATGCCAACCCCCTAGGGTTCATTCTAATAAGAAAGTTTATAAGGAGGACATAAGGGCAAGAACACTTAGCACAATGAGTCAATGTGTGGAACAATGATATTGGCATAAGAAACAGATTTTGTAAAGCTGTGTCTCGGGACTTGGTCCAGGCTGTCTCCCCTTCCCCGTCTACACCTCTCCTCTGTGACATATCATCTGTGTCCATCACTTCCCCGAGCAACCACTGAGGAGCCGGGAGAGTCTCTAGACCCCCAAGTCCAGCCTCAGCATCACACCTGGGCCTCCAACCCCTGCTCACACACATGACAGCTTCCTGGGAGTTGATGCTTGGGCATCTCAGTCTCAGACACCTCAGCTCCACCTCTTTGTTCATCATTTCAACGCACACCTGCCCCTTGTCCAAGTCCCTGGTATCATTTCAAAACTCTACCACCTTCCTTGGTGCCCATGATAAACATCAGTGCCACATCCATTCTCCCATCTGGTCAAGCTCCAAATACGGGTGGTTCTGAATTCTAATTTACTTCTTTTTAAAAAAAAATTTAAAGATTTATTTATTTACTTGATAGGCAGAATTACAGAGAGAAGGAGAGACAGAGAGAAATGTCTTCCATCTGCTGGTTCACTCCCAAAATGGTTGCAACGGCTGGAGATGGGCTGATCTGAAGCCAGGAGCCTGGAGCTTCTTCCATGTCTCCCATGTGGGTGCAGGGGCCTAAGCACTTGGGCCATCCTCCACTGCTTTCCCAGGCCATAGCAGAGAGCTGGATTGGAAGTGGAGCAGCCGGGAGTCTAACCGGCACTAATACGGGATGCCGGCAGTGCAGACAGAGGCCTAACCTACTGCCTCACAGCATCAGCCCCTCTGATTTTCTTCTCAAATCCACACACGGACACCACCTGTGGGCCAGGCAATTCTGACTCCTTTTTCTGGACAGCAACAGCTCCACATCCACATCCACTCCCCAGCCCCAATTAGTCGTTCTCTCCCATGCAGGCAATCACTCTTGAATATGAGGGAAATTCAAAGAGTTCGTGGAAAATGAAATTAAATGATAAATTTTGCACTAAAAATGTTGAAATTGTCAAATACCTAAAACATATTTTTATGAGGGTCTTCAAAAGTTCATGCATTTTCATGCATACTGTGGAAAAAATCCAAGGATTTCAAAATTTTTGAACCGACGTGGACTTTTTTTTAAACTTTTATTTAGTAAATATAAATTTCCAAAGTACAGTTTATGGATTACAATGGCTCCCCCCCCATAACTTCCCTCCCACCCACAGCCCTCCCATCTCTAGCTCCCTCTCCCATTCCATTCACATCAACATTCATTTTCAGTTATCTTTATATACAGAAGATTGATTTAGTATATATTAAGTAAAGAGTTCATCAGTTTGCACCCACACAGAATAAAGTGTAAGTACTAGTTATAGCATTAATTCACATTGAGCAACACATTAAGGACAGAGATCCTGCATGAGGAGTAAGTGCACAGTGACTCCTGTTGTTGACTTAACAATTTGACACTCTTGTTTATGGCGTCAGTAATCTCCCTAGGCTCTAGTCATGAGTTGCCAAGGCTACGGAAGCCTTTTGAGTTCGCTGACTTCAATCTTATTTAGACAAGGTCATAGTCAAAGCGGAAGTTCTCTCCTCCCTTCAGAGAAAGGTACCTCTATCTTTGATGGTCCATTCTTTCTACTGGGATCTCACTCACAGAGATCTTTCATTTAGGGTTTTTTGTTTGTTTGTTTGTTTTTGCCAGAGTGTCTTGACTTTCCATGCTTAAAATACTCTCCTGGGCTCTTCAGCGATATCCGAATGCCTTAAGGGCTGATTCTGAGGCCAGAGTGCTGTTTAGGACATTTGCCATTTATGAGTTTGCTGTGTATCCTGCTTCCCATGCTAGATCGTTCTCTCTCTTTTTTATTCTATCAGTTAGTATTAGCGGAGACTAGTCTTGTTTATAGACTTTTAATTCTATTTTCCCTCAAACATTTTAAACTATTCATCATATTTTGCCTTGTTGGTTCTTCCAATGTTCATGAAGTACTTGTCATCTACATGCATGGTGGCAAGCACAGAACACATATTGATGAGAGAGACTCGTGGCTCCTGTCGTCATGGAGTCTACACAAACCAGACTGTCCTCTCCATGCTTAGGGTCTGTGGTCAACAGAATGTGGTCTCCAAGGATGCCCACATCTTAACGGAAGGGACAATGAGCTAAGAACAGAGCAAATTCCTAAAATCTGGAGAATACTAGCAAAGGAGACTTCTCTGGAGCTTCCCATAGCTACAAAGCTCTGGTTGCATCTCGATTTTAGCCCAGTGGGACCTGGTTTTGACTTCTCATCTGTAGATCTCTGGTGTTTCAAGACACTGAATGTGTAGTCATTAATTACACAGCAAAAAAAAAAAATCCCATAGTTTTATGATATCAGAATGTCACAGTGGTCTTCAGTGATTTCCCAGTGTCATTGGGCTAAAGCCCAGAACCCTTAACAGGGCTCTCATGATGCACTCTGCCAGCCACATTACCCCGGCCCAGCCACCCTCCCTTCCTGTCCCCACTTCCACCAACTGAACTTCTCTTCAGCTCCCACCTCTGGAACTCCCTTCTCTTCCTCCCCTGCCTGCCCTGACACACTCCTATTCCCAGCTTCAATTTCAAGTTCAAGGTCACTGTCTCAACAAAGTCTTATCAGAACCCTCAGTCAGTCATGTTGGAGGCTCCTAGAGTCCCTCTTCTCTCCTCTTCACATCTATCTCTGTTTTAATGTCCTTAATCCCACTTGACTCTAAATACCTAGAGAGCAGAATCTAGGAGTCTTCTATTCGTCCTTGTACTCACCTCATTACAAAATTTTAAATGAATGAATACATTAATAAGAGAGAAAAGAATCTGTTTTCTCTTTTACCTGAAGTCCCTACTGTGCACATCTGACCCTTTTATACATCCAAACATCTGCCTCTCTTCCAAAAGAGTTTCCACACCTTAAATTCCAATTCCCTTCTCTAAACCCAAGGTAAAGGTTCCCTCTAGTTATGCATCCTCTTCTTACAAGTAACAGACCTCTTTAGGGTGATGTTCTCTTGCCTTTTAGAATCATCTATAAGGTGCCAGATGCATCCTCTGGGATCCCCTGCTCATACCTTCCAAGCAGAATGCCAACCACTAGACTCAAATTGACCAGCAACAGGCAGTATCCAGAACAGTCATTGGCCCACAGCTCCTTGGCATTGCTTCTCTCTTCTGTGAGTGGGACCCTTCCCACTCCCCATGGCACAGCCTGCATGGAGAGGATTTCTGCCATGGTGGTCAAAGTGTGTACAAGGAAGAGGATTCTCCCTTTCTGCTCAGTCCTGCAGGCACTGGAGCCTCCTTTCTGGGACTCTCCTCCTTTCCTTCATTCCATCTGTGAATACAAGATGATGCCTTTCTGTATCACATTCCAACTCAGTTGCAGTTGCTCTCTGGGAATTTTGAAATAAGACAAACAGACAGACAGACCAGTCTCTCCCCTACTACCTACAACATCCACCAAAGAAGAAATCTTGTCCAGGGAGGAAGGGGCAAAATAGGGTGGAGCAGACATCTGGGGCTCACCCCCGAGGCCCAGCTACAGTCTTATGCTTGGATTCCATGAGACAGCCCAGCACACATTTAATACATTCCCCTCAGTGCCTAAGGTGATTCAAGTTCAGTTTTCATCATTTATAACTAATGTGCACAGACTCATAGGAATTCCCCCTTCAGTCTCCCTGGTAAGCCCTGCAAACACACCTAAATCCATCTCTGACCATCTAGAAGCTGGCAAATACACAAAGTAAACCACACTATGAGTAGCACACTCTATCTCAGGGACAAATGGAAAAGCATCCACTTATTCTACAAATAGTAGAGAACTTAATACATGCATGGCAGTCCTGCAAGGGATTACAAAATGCTATTCTGTTCAGTAAAATAACAGTTCAAAGTCCAAGAAACCTTTGTCAAGTTTGTTCAAATCTTTCCTGGAAATCTAAAAATAAGTCAAGGAAGATTTGTTCACAACTCACAGCAAAACATAAAATCTTCCATCCTCTTTCCCAAAATCCCCCAGGTACAGCAGCTGGACATCAGTATCTCAGATCTCTCTCTGAACTTTCTAAACCTCTGTCCACTCCCACCCCACCCAGGATGGTCCACCACCACTCATCCATTCAATAAACGTACACAGTGCATCTCCTCTGTGTCTGGCATTCCAGAAACAGGGGTGCATGGACAAGAGGCGAGCTTAAAGTTCAGCAGCAGGGCAACAGATAATAAGCCTTCCAACTCTCTGGATCAATTCATTGCAATATCTTCCATCATATCTTCCCGTAAAATAAATCCATCAAGATATTTCCTCTTTCCTATTACTCAGCTTCTATACACCGAGAGTTTATGTGCTGACCTAGAAGACATAAAATCTTCCGAGATTAAAAGGATGCTGTGGGGACCAGCACCGTGGCTCAATAGGTTAATCCTCTGCCTGCAGTGCCAGCATCCCATGTGGGCACCAGTTCTAGTCCTGGCTGCTCCTCTTCCAATCCTGCTCTCTACTGTGGCCTGGGAGGGCAGTAGAGGATGGCCCAAATGCTTGGGCCCCTATACCCACGTGGGAGACTGGGAGGAGGCTCCTGGCTCCTGGCTTCAGATCAATACAGCTCCAGTCATGTGGCCATTTGGGGAGTGAACCAGTGGAAGGAAGATCTTTCTCTCTGTCTCACCCTCTCACTGTCTGTAACTCTACCTCTCAAATAAATAAATAAAATCTATTTTATTGATAAAAATACTTCTAAGTGAGAAAGGAGCTGTGGATACCCACTCTTGTGCTATTTCCCATGTCGTGTACTCCAGATATGAAAATTAGACGAAGGTGTATAATTTGCAATAAATATGAGTATACATATGGATATACAGGTACATACTCAGGCATGTGTGTGTTCATGTGTGTATGTGCATATATGTGGCCTAATCTCTACATGAGATGGAATTTTACAGAAGGGGGGGCTCTCAATAGAGCAAAAAGAAAGGCTTCTTGGAGAAAGTAGTCTTGGAAAGACGAATATGATCTGGAACTGAATGTGGCATTATAAATAGCAAATCTTTATAAGCAAACAGAGCTGGGCAGGAACGTGGGAAAAGACCAGGAGATGAGTAGACCCATGGATCTATCCAGGAGGACTCTTATGAAAGAGAGCCAGGCAACAGTGCAACTGATGCGAAGAGACTGTGAATAGTCAACACATGAGGTTGCCCCATATCCGCAGAGCAACAGCAATTGACTGTTAAACGTTTTTGGAAAAATGAGGAGGATGGAACCTTTGGATCTCAGGGCTGGGAGGGAAATTCAAGGTCGTCTAATCCTCCCACCTTGGGAACCCTATTTTGTGGATAAAGTAACTGAGACAGAGCAGGGATTATAACCTTGAGGTCCCTCATAGTCCCCTCTGCTCCCTTTTCCATGCTCTTCCGGGGATACATTACTGTCTGAATGAAATGGTAAACTGATGCAATGGGTAAAGCAAAGAGTCCTAGGGAGGGATGGAGTGGGTACTAGAAACATATTTCCACTTCCAGGCCAGCCCTCTGCTGTGGCCCGGGAGTGCAGTGGAGGATGGCCCAAGTGCTTGGGCCCTGCACCCCATGGGAGACCAGGAGAAGCACCTAGCACCTGGCATCCTGCCATCGGATGAGCGCGGTGCACCAAGCGCGCCGACCACGGCAGCCATTGGAGGGTGAACCAATGGCAAAGGAAGACCTTTCTGTCTGTCTCTCTCTCTCACTGTCCACTCTGCCTGTCAAAAATATATAAAAAAAAAAAAAAAGAAACATATTTCCACTGCCTACTTCAAGCTAAGTATGTGATACTGGTCTGAAAGGGCATTGAGGATGTAGAAAATAGATGAAAATAACACTAGTAACAAAAGTGATAAATTGTGTGTGTGTGTGTGTGTGTGTGTGTGTGCCACAGAAAGCTAAACTGGGTTGATGTAAGGACAGCTGAGAGTGAAGATGCCTAAGGCTTGAAGCCTGCTCACCCAATCCCAGTTGTTCAAAGTCCTCAGTCAACATTCATTGCAGGGAAGGATGAGTGTGTGATGAAGACAGAGGTTGTAGCACCACTTCTGCTGCTTAACATTGTGCATCCCATTTCCTTGGTACTTATTGTAAAGGAAAACCCAGCGCACTTTTCAGAGACTGAATTTCCTTCCTTGCTGTGACATTCCGATGTGACATTGGCAGCCCAGGACAGTCGCTGGACCTTCCATGCATTCTTGTGCCTTAGCAAAACCCTCAATGGATCATGATGGATCTGATGGGACAATAGCAGGACGGGGAGCAGGTCTGGCTGCCACAATCTCAAGGGTCTGGCCCTGGGATGTACAGATCACAGAGCAAGCTCTGGCCTCCTGGTCCGATTCAGCTCACTCCCGACAGCCATTCTCAGCACTCAAGTCAGATTCCGACTACAGAACTGTCAGAAGACAACATCAATTGCCTGCTTACTCTCTGTCTATCCCTCTCTCTGTAACTTGCCTTTCAAATAAATAGATAAATCTTTTTAGAAAGGGGGTGCTGGCATTCTGACATACAGGAAAAACCACTGTCTATGATGCCAGCATCCTGTAGAGGCACTGGTTCTAGTCCTGGCTACTTCACTTCCAATCCAGCTCCCAGTTAATGTGCCTGGGAAAGCAGCAGAAGACAGCCAAGTGCTTGGGCCCCTGCTGCTCACATAGAAGACCAGATGAAACTCCTGACTCCTGGCTCCTGGCATTGTCTTGACACAGTCCCAACCATTGCAGCCATTTGTGCAGTGAACCCATAAATGGAAGATTCTCTCTCTCTCTCTCTTTGTGTGTGTGTGTATGTCTGCCTGTGTATGTTTCTGTCTCTCCCTCTCTCTCTCTCTCTGTAACTCTGTCCTTCAAATAAATAAATAAATCTTTTTTTAAAAAATCTCAATTGGCTACTTGTGATTCTAGAATCAAGCAGCATCTCACTATAAAATAAAATGATTGCTCTGATGAGCTCAGCAGAGAAGTTTGGCTTTATAGAAAGGAAAGTAGAAATCAAAACCAAGAGATAGATGGGTCATTACAGAGTTCCTTTTCTTACCAGGTTAGAACAAATGAGACTGGGATTGACTGGAATATCCTGGCTTTTAGAGAGCCAAGTTGTTTCAAAGTTCTGTGGAATTACTTGGCAGCTGATACAAGTGAATCCATGTTGTTTGGTCTGATCTTCTGGGGCCAAGGGCAGAAAGTTAGTCCAAAACAACCATCTCCCATAAACCTTGTTTCACAGAACTGACCCAGCCTACCGCACCAGGGCCACAGAGCAGTCAGCCCTGCCTGGAAGGCAGGAATCTCAGAGTAGGGTCACCCAGACGCACAGATGCTAAGACAACACCACTCCTGACATCAACACCCACCATCATTGCCACTTCGCCTTTTGTGTTGGTGTGTCCCCAAGAAAAATTTAACATTGTCGGCACCTTTGAAGAAGTCGAGAAGTCACAAGTGGAAGGAATAGGGGGAAGATGAAACTAGAATGGAAATGGGCCCTGAGCTATTTTTCCTGTGACTGAGACACTGCATGCTTGCAGAGTGACAGCTCATCCAGCAGTGGTAACATAGGGTGCCCCCGCCCAGGGAAATAATATCTGTTTACTGTAACCAAAAAAATTAGCTTGGCTAAGGAGCAAATTTGAATTACATCACTTGGCTAAAGATGTCAGCTTGGTAGCCTTGTAATGGACTGGGTAGACTTCAGCTCAGTGATGAGCTCAAAACATCCTCAAGTCATTTGAAACAGAAAACTATGAAAGTTTTCTATGAATTTCAAAAAATTCACGGACACTGGGAATCAAAAGATGTTTATTTTTATTTTGGAGCAAAAGCTTTTGAAATCCATGCATAGATTATTTACCAATATGCACTTCTGTGAACTTTTTGAAGACCCCTGTAGGCATGGATTTCAAAGTTTTTTTTTAACCAATGTTAGGTTCTAATTCCATTTTTCCACAAACTGTTTGAACTGCCTTTGTAGAGGAGGCAAATGTTGGGGTAGAAAAAATATATTCAGAGAAATTCAGAGGAAAACACATTTGTTAAGTTAATTGCCTAGGAAAATGATAGAAAAGGAGCAGAGAGAAAAAAGCATTTGTATTTCCCTAGACATTTGGTGTCTGAACCAGGACACTCCAACAGCTCTCTATTCCATGAGCTCTGTGGCCTGTCAGCAGAAGCTAACTTTTTTGGCTCAGTGTTTATACCAAAAGTCCAGTGTGAAATATTGAAAAGAAAATGACTACAGAGGACCTATTTAGACCTTCCTGGCAATGGTCGAGCTGGTGGGGAGGAGCGAAAGGCCTGTTTACCTTGACAGAGGATTTCCTTACCAGAAGGTGGAAAATGTTTTGTCAAATAGGGTTAATAGTCAGTCACCCGGCAGCACAAAGGGCAGCTTCAGTAGCTTCCCCTCCATGGAGGGGGACTGGGAGCACGGTGACCATGAGCTAACTCACAGCAGCGTCTTCTTGCACATGGATGGTGTTGTTGATGAGAACACAGGAAAAATATCATTACTTAATGCACTTTCCACCAAGGAAAATGTTGTCACCTACTTAGTAAGCAGTGGAGGCAGATTTAGCCAAAGGTGAGGCAAGTGGGAATATTAACACATCCTCACGGTGCCGTGAAAGACCCCACTGCCTTTACAAATAGGAAGAACAGGCTGCCCTCCCCGTTCTGGTGGGAATGACATATTTGGAGCCTCCATCCTCCTAAGCTCTGTGAGTGTTTTCCCTGGAGGTAGGTGCCTCTGCACAGAATACCAATGATGGAGTCAGGATGGAGTCATGGAAAACATCTTGGCTTCTGAACTGGGTTATGAGGGTTCTCATCCTGAGCTTGTCCCTAACAAGCTGTGCTTCCCAAAGCAATTCTGAGTCTCTCTGAGCCACAATTTCCTGAAGACTTTCTCATCCCTGACATGTGAGGAACAAAGACAGAGTGAGAAAGGCCCTTCGAGGTCACCTGTAATGGAGATCAGGCTCTCACTGGTTTCCGGCCAAACATCAACGCTGAGGCTTGGGTTTGTCTTCAGAAGCACCAGACATTTTTAGCTCATTCTCAGGCTTCAGAGTCAATGCAAGGAACACTTGCATTCACTTGGCTTCCCTTGCCCTTCCTGCACCCACACCTCTCAAGGCATAGTTTCTTGTATCTTTTCTCTATATATCCACACTGATTTTTTTTTAAATGATTTATTTTATTTATTTGAAAGACAGAGTTACAGAAAGAGGTCAAGACAGAGAGAGAGGTCCACTAGTTCACTCCCTAGATGGCCACAACAGTCGAAGATGAGTCGATCCAAAGCCAGGAGCCAGGAGCTTCCTCCAGGTCTCCCATACAGGTGCAGGAGCCCAAGGACTTGGGCCATCCTCTACTGCCCTCCCAGGCCACAGCAGAGAGCAGGATTGGAAGAGGAGCAGCCAGAACTCGAACTGGCGCCCATATGGGATGCCAGCACTTCAGGCCAGGGCATTAACCCATTGTGCCACAGCGCCGGCCCCATCCTTGATATTTTTAAATAAAATTAAAATTCTTTCTGGTTCTCAAATTGTTGACATTCTAATTACCTAAAATATTCTCTTGCACCTGGGGTAATATGAGCCATTCTTATTTCTTGTTCCAGAATTACACAGTTCTGGAACTCTTATACCATTATATGACTTCTTCTGTATGTCAGAATAAGAACAGTGTGATGCATGAAGTGTGCTTATTTTCCTAACGTGTTCTTTTTTTGAAAGGCAGAAAGACAGACAGACATGAAGGCAACTGTCACCCATGGATTCACCCTAAATTCCAAAAACCGATAACTTAACATGGCACTCCCCTAGTTGGTGTCAGGGACTCACCTGTTGCCACCCAGTATCCACTCGCACAAGCAGCTGGAGTCAGGAGCAGAGCCCAAGTTTGAACCTAGGCGTTATGAGGTGTAGATATCCCAGGTGGCATCTTCTCATTTTTATAAAAATATTTCTGTATTTATTTGAAAGTCAGAGTTAAAGACAAGAGGAAAAGCAGAGAGAGAGAGAAAGAGAGGAGAGAGAGAGAGGTCTTCCATCCATTGGATCACTCCTCAAATGGCTACAACGGCCTAGGTTGGGCCAGGCCAAAGCCAGGATCCAAGAGCTTGTCCCAGGTCTCCCAAGTAGGTGCAAGGACCCAAGGACTTTGGCCAACTTCCACTGCTTTTCCAAGCCACAACAGAGCGCTGGATCAGAAATGGAGCGGTTGGGACTTGAACCAGTGCCCAATGGGATGCTGACATTGCATGTGACAGCTTAACCCACTATGCCATGACATTGGCCCCCCACACTGGCACCTTAACCTCTAAGCCAAATGATTGCTCTCTTTGTAGACAGACATTGGTACAGACATAGACTAGACATAGATGTAGAGATGAAGATATCCAAACATGCACAAATAGACATATTTTGGAACTGGGCAATTCCTAGCTCATCTAGGGTTTTAAATAACAAAAGCTGAAAGTAGTCAATGCTACAACCAGACTACATTCTTGGCCATGTGATGCTCTTGAAAGAGTTTCTAGCTGGTTTGGAAGAGTGAAGCGTGGTGATCCCACTTCATAGTACTCCCCTCAACAGGTACACTATTTCCCTAGCCCTTTCATCTTGCCATGTGATTCGCTCTCACATATTGGAGGCAACCAGAGTGACATTTAGCCACTGCTCAGCTTAGTCCTAGGGGGCCCTATCATTTCTGCTTGCTGCTGTAAGACTCCTAGCACCATGTGAACAAGCCCCTGCTAGCCTACAGGAAGACAACTTTGGCAGGGCCCCCCAGTCACCACAGGCTCTAGCCAACCAATTACCAGTCATGTGAAGGAAGATTCCGAGACCAGCCAGCAGCAAATGGATCCGCCCCAAGGTCATAGTCACACAAGCAAGCCCAGCCAAGATGATCCATGCCCAAACAAAAGCACCCGGTAGCAGAGTCATGAGCTAACCAAGTGGCCATGGGTTTAAGCCATTGAACATATGCATCGTTGGACAGTGTTGACCATTCAAACTCAGAAACTGTGCAAGTAAAAGGACTTTCTTTGGACTCTTTAGAATCAGAGCAGGAGACACGGGTTCAGGTAGATCTGAGTGAGTGGTCCAAGGAAGGCAGGGAAAGTTGAAACGTAAATGCATATTGGCAAGCAGAGTTGGTTTTTTTACAAAATAGTGGGAATTCTTTGGTAGGAGTCTTCTTTAAAAACAAGCAGAGGAGCTGCAGGACTGGGAGAGTCTGTAGAAAGGATGTGTATATTTAGCTCATCAAACAAGAGGCCAATAGCCTTTTGACACATACCTGTAGTCCCTGGACACAAGGTAATTAGCAGTCATTCCAGATGCCTGAAATTCAAGGGTGGAGGTGCCCAAGGCTCATATTCCAGGCAGCAGCCTGAGATATGCATACGTCCTGCACACACTCTCTCTCTTTAAAGATCTATTTATTTATTTAAAAGTCAGAGTTACAGAGAGAAAGAGAGAGACAGAGAAAAAGATATCGCCCATCTGCATGTTCACTCCCCAGATGTCTGCAACAGTCGGGGCTGGGCCAGGCTGAAGCCAGAATCCAAGAACTTCCTCATGGGCTCCCATATGGGTGACAGGAGCCCAAACACCTGGGCCATCCTCCACTGTCTTCCCAGGTGCCTCAGCAGGAAGCTGGATCAGAGGCAGAGTGACGAGGGCTCAAACCAGCACTCCGTATGGTTTGCTGGAGTGACCTGCTATGCCACAATGCAAGCCCCTGAATTACGTTTTAGACAAAAGGAATCTGAAGTGTTTTAGATTCTGGTGCATTTTGGATTTCAGAGTTTCAGATTAGGGATGATCAACCAGGATTTTTAAAAAGCATTTTTCCTCAGTAGCCCCCTGCCCATTCACTCTTGCCCACTCTTCCCCCTCACCCACACTGCAGCCTCTCTCCCCATGCTGTCTCTTGCCATCCCCAGGCCTCCTTTCCCAGGGAAAAATAGTTAATAAAATTAATTTGAACATATATATATATAAACAGGAAGAGTATTTTTGGATGAATTACTTTATTATAATTCATCTGATTTTTGTAACAACCTGTGAAGGGATAAATATCATTTCTATTTTACAGATAAGGAAATCAGCTCAGAAAGAACAAAGCATGCCCATGGCCACTAAGTGGGAAGTGACCTTTCTACTCCAAATGTTACATGTCCCCCTACTGGCCCCCACAGCTTCCTGTTTCTCTTCAACCAAGGTGAGACAGGACAGAAACAGAACTCACTAAATTAACCCCTCCCACCCTGACACACTTCCATCTCCTGATCTGCCCATACATCCAACTTCAGATCCACACCAACCAGGAGCCAGCAACATCCAGAGGGTAGCCATAAAAGACCGACTGCTGCCCGGTTGGGGCCTTCCTCAACCTATGTGCATGCCCAGAACAGCCTAGGATGACCAATATGTGCCCATCCTGGGGAGGTAGTGAGCTATTGTGTCTGTATAGGACCCTGAACTGGGTACAAACCCAAGTGGCATGTGCCCAGGGGGCTGGAGCCAGAGACCAGGAGGCGCAGCCACACCATGAACCTGATAAAACCCCTGATCAGCTCCATCCAGGAACCAGTCAGTGGAATCCCACCCTGCCAGGCTATATCCCTTATACTCAGCATAAGCTCCCAGTATACCTTGTGTGTGTTGCTCAGTATCCTCATGTCAATTTCTATTAGAGGAAAGTCAAAGAACCTCTGGTCTGGTATCAAAGATATTTGCATTTCAATAAAAAAGATTTCGCATTCCTAGAGGAGAAGCTCTTTGACACAGGTCCTGCTGAAAATCAATGCATGAATAGTAGATTACAGAAAACGTTTTGGACAGGCTGTTCTGGATGTTCCACAAATTAGAAATTTATATTCTTCAAATGCAAAACAGTTGCTGTCTCCTCCTCTACCGAGGATTCAAAAAATGGAATCCATTTAAGCCGTCCACCCTTAAGTTGCACACTCAGAAGATAACTGTGCACTATTGCTTGACCAAAGGATTTCTTTAGCACAATTCTTTGAGAAAGTTTCAATGCCGCCCCTAAAGAAAGTTAGTCTAAGCCTGTGTATCTCAAATCACGGACCCCAGGATAATAACATTTTTTCCCTGGGATATTTATTGGAACTATAAATTCTGGGACTCCGCCCTAGACCTGCTGTGTCAAAACAATGGAAACAGGACTGAGTTATCTGTATTTTAACAAATTCCAGATCATAGGAATACACACTCCGTAGTGAGAACCAGTGGCCAAGGCCACAGCAAATGCTGAATCCACTGACTTGTCAGAGTAGTGATCAGTGAACTGCCTCTGTGGGCCAAGTCCAGCCAGCTACTTGTTCTCATAAATAAAGTTTTATTGGGACACAGCATGCACATGTGTGCACACACACACACACACACACACATCTCTTTGCTCTCATAGTTTTATGGCTGTTTCTGCACTGTAAGAGCAGAGCTGGCTAGCTCAGCCTGAGACTGAGTGGCCCACAAAGCAAAATCATTTACAGCCTGGTTCTTTTCAGAAAGAGTTCATCAACTCCCATCCTTGATGTGGACTGCATTCAGGTGCAATGGATAGGAATGTAGGCTTTATATTCAAACAATACAATGTGTAATATCAATGCTATTTACTAACCAGAGTACCATGAGACATTTCTTAACTGCTTCAAATTAGCCTGACTTTCTTCTTGTACACAATGGTAAACTTTTAAGATTATTGAGAGAATGAATGAAATGAGATAGTGTGTACAAAGTGTTTTACAGGGAACATGGTGCAGAGTCAATAAAAGGCTTCACTCTTACCTCTATGAATCAATACAATTTCTATCTGTCGCCTTCAGGCATCATGTGGACCACTAGAGAGCCATGTGTTTGGGTGGATGCTGTGATACACCACCCACACTGCTTTGATGAAGCACTGTTCACCCTGCTGATGGCAGGGGGTCCACAAGCAGACTTCAGCCAAGGGCACCCAAAGAAATGGCCTCAGTCATGTAGCTCTTGACTGATTAGAAAAGGGTACAAAGTCCTCACCATCTCAGTTCCAATCTGAAGGCCAATACCCATGGGGTGGCCTGAGTCTACAACTCTACTGCCCTGGTCACTCCTGCATCCCCTCCCATGCATGGACTCTCCTTGGAGGACACCCTGCACACCACCGCTGGCTCTGCAAGTCCACCCAATCCACTGCCTCTCCAGAGGAGATGTTCAGAAGGGTCTGACATAAAATACTATGACATGTAGAATAATGCCTCCCTCACTGATGTCTACATCCTGATCTACAGAATCTGTGAATATGTTACATTCCATGGCAAAAGAGACTTTTTGGGTTAAGTTAAAGACCATGAAATGGGTAGATTACAAGGGTCTTCAAAAAGTTCATGGAAAATGCAAATGATGAGTAACTTATGCACTGATTTCATCTCATTTTTTTTTTGCACTGGAACACATACTAACTAGTTATAACACGTCTACATAGGATCTAGCTTGTAGCACTAAGATAAGCTGTCAGCTTGAAAAGAGTTGGTTTCAGAGCAACATGAATTCTACTAAAACTGAAGCAAGAACAAACATCAATTCGATGGCAAAGCTTCAGTGGAAGAGTGGTAAACCATTGATACTTCACAGAAAGTTCATGGGGACAGTGCTCCAAAGAAATCCACAGTTTACAAATGGATAACTCATTTTTTAAAAACTTTTATTTAGTAAATATAAATTTCCAAAGTACAGTTTATGGATTACAATGGCTTTTCCCCCCACTAAGTTCCCTTCCACCCACACCCCTCCCATCTCCCACTGCCTCTCCCATTCCATTCACATCAACATTCATTTTCAATTCTCTTTATATACAGAAGATCGATTTAGTATATATTAAGTAAAGATTTCATCAGTTTGCACCCACACAGAACATAAAGTATAAAATACTGCTTCAGTACTAGTTATAGCATTAATTCACACTGGACAACACATTAAGGACAGAGATCCTACATGAGGAGTAAGTACACAGTGACTCCAGGATAACTCATTTTTAAGGTTTATTTTATTTAGTTTGAAAGGCAGAGTGCCATAGAGAGGGAGAGACAGAGAGAAATAGATCTTCCATCCTTGGTTCACTCCCCAGATGTCTACAGTGGCCAGAGCTGGGCTAAAACCAGGAGCCTGGAACTCCGTCTGGGTCTCCCACGTAGGTGGCAGGTGCCTAAGTACCCAGGTCGTCCTCTGCTGCTTTTCCAGGCACATTAGCAGGAAGCTGGATCAGAAGTGGAACAGCCAAGGCTTGAACCAGCACTCTGATATGGGATGACAGCATTGCAAGTGGCAACTTAACCCACTGAACCACAATGCCAGGCCCCTGAATAATTCACTTTTTAAGTGGTTCTCCTAAAGATCGTCAAAAATGAAACATGGTTTTACCAGGGTAATCCTGAAGACAAAGCACAATCAAAGCAATGGCTACCACAGGTAGAAGAGGTCCAGGCAAAGCAGAAGCAGATCAGTCAAGAGTAGAGCTCATAGCAGCAATTTTAGGAAACGCCCAAGGTGTTTTGCATGTTGACTCCTGGGGGTGGGGGCAAAAAGCAATGACTTATTTTTTAAAAAGTTGCCAAGAGCATTAGCAGAAAAACATCCAGGAAGCCTTCATCAGAGCATCCTATTCCACCATAGCAACACCACTCCTCACTCTAATTATCAAACTAGGGTCAATTTGTAGAAGTTTTGATGGCAAATCATTAGGCATCTAATGTACAGTCCAGATCTGGCTCCTTCTGACTTCCTGTTTCCAAATCTTAAAAATCTTGAAAGGCCAGGCCAGCGCTGTGGCACAGTAGGCTAAGCCTCTGCCTGCAGTGCTGGTTAGTGTCCCGGCTGCTCCTATTCCTATCCAGCTCTCTGCTTGTGACCTGTGAAAGCAGCAGAGGATGGCCCAAGTGCATGGGCTCCTGCACCTATGTGAGAGACCCAGAAGAAGCTCCTGGTTCCTGGGTTCAGATAACCCCAGCTGTGGAGGTTGTGGACATTTGAGGAGTGAACCAGCGGATGGAAGACCTCTCTCTATATCTCTCCTCTCTCTGTCTGTAACTCTATCTCTCAAATAAACAAATAAAATCTTTAAAGACAGCCTTGAAAGGGATCCAATTTTTTCCATGAATTATATAAAACAGGCTCTGTTGACACGGTGAAACTCTGAGGACCCTCAGTTCTTCAGAGATGAACCAAATAGGTGGTGTCATTGCTTACAAGTCTTGAACTTGAAAGAGGTTGTATTGAAAAATAACATTTACATTTTGAAGTTCTCTCATATTATCTTAGATTATCTGAGTTGGCCCAGAGAATCACATGTATTCTAAAAAAAGAGACCCTTTCCTAGCTATAGTCAGAGCAAGATGTGACTGTGGAAGACAAGTCGGACAGAAGAACATCGCTGGTGAGGAGATGAAGGAAGGGACCATGAGCCAAGGGTGCAGGCTACCTGCAGAAGCTGAAAAGGGTGAGATCATGAACTCTTCCCCATAGCCACCATCCCCTGAGGACACGGTGAGACCCGGGTCCAACTTCCAACCTACAGAACTGTTAAAGCAAATTCATGTGGCTTAAAGCCACTAAATTTGTGATCATTTCGTCCAGCAGCCCTAGAAAGCTAATACACAGATAGACAATTGACCAACAGAAACTTCACAATGAGAGGCTACAGGTCTAGAGCTCTCCAAAGAGGGCTCTCCCATTGATGTTCCAGACAATACTCTGCCTGATGATCAAGAGAGGTGAGCCACACCAATTAGGATTTCACACACAGGACAAAAAGTAAATCTTAAAATTAAGCTAGAGTCAAACATGAGCATGAAACCAAAGTCACAAGACAGATGTGCCATTTGGAAACTTCACATTCTACAAGGTACAAATCATATGGATCTATGCATTTTGTGATAATCCGTGATCCTCCTGGCCACACCAGGGAGGGGACAACTAGAGCACAGTGGGGACACTGATCATCACATAAAGGATCATGCCTCAAACATCTACAGAGGACACATCAGCTTTCTTATTGAGCACAGTGAGGCATCTGGAGATGGGATGGGGAGATGAAGAGGAGCGGTCAGGTTGCAGCAGCTCATTCCTTACAGCAGAAACGCTGCTCCTTAGAGGGTTCCTGTGACATCTCCCTGTGTTACAGAGAAAGACACGATTCCCTGTGCAATAGCCAGAGACAGAATCTTTACTGGTCCTTAAGGTGCCATAGCAGCAAGTAAAATCAGAGGTATGCTGAAATCACTCCTGAAATTAGACCACCAGAACAACGCATTAGAACGAAGAATGGAAGGAAGGGAGGGAGGAAGAAAGGAAGGAAGAAAGGGAGGGAGGGAGGGAGGGAGGGAGAAAAAGAAAGAGAGAGAGGAAGAGAGAAAGAGCAAAGCAAAGCAAAGCTTCAAAAACATGCAATGGAAGCATCTACAGAGAAACACTGTTTGTATCCTAAGAGGGAAGCTTTCATCCCAGTCCCTTTCTTCACATTTGCATAGATCTGGCTTATTTCTCCAATGCTAAATCCTCCCCACCGCTTCCTAGAGAGCCAGGCTCCAAGAGCAGAACAACAGTTTACAAGCTGCTAATGAGGGCTTAGCACCCTTTGCAGACAAACAGTTCCAGGCAGCTCCAGAGAGGAAAAGGAGCCACTGTGCCTGCAGGTCCACAAGGAAGCACAGTTCTGCCTTGATTGCTCCTGGTTCTGCAAAAAGAAGTCTGAGCCAATTATCACTCCTTAGACTCAGTGAAAGGGACAAACTAAGATTCAGACCTTGGAGTTCTCCAGAAACCACAGCAGATAACAAGGAAAAACACCTTCCTAACGGTAATTGCTGGATTTTGACTGCCTTCAAGCCCTTCTCCTGTTGACTTAAGGGACATATTCCCTTCAGGGAAATTATGAGAAGGAACCCAAGGAAAACCAAGTCCTGTTTACTTACTTATTTCATTCACTCATCGAACAGCTATTTTATTAAAAACTCACTGCTCCAGAAATGCTTTTTATTTATTTATTTATTTTGAGAAGCAGAGGGTGAGAGTTCCCATTCTCTAATGTTATCAGACATTATTGGAAGGTTTTAAGCAATAAAACAATATAACTGTCACTCACGCTATTATGTATATGCATTTTAGGGAAGTGAGTAGATGCCAGGAGAAGTGGGAAAGAACAAATAATAACATGGAGGTGGACAAGAGAAGTATACGCAGATCTGCAATGTTTTGGAGGTTGAGACAACAGGGTCACTCACAGTTTGAGTGCAGCTTTTGGGGGAAAGAAAGTATCCAAGGATGACTCCTGTGTGTTGGCTTGAGCCAACGTAGATTAGAGTGGCATTTACTAGAACAATCCTACCTCCTGATCCACATAAAAGTCCGTTTGTCTGTGGAATTTCCTGTCTCTATTGTCTCAAGAAGGCAGAACTGGCTTGGACATAGTCCTATGTAGAGAAAGATGGTAGCCTCATTACTTTATTTCAGATCCTGTAGGCTGTAACTTTGGGAGCACACAATTCATAAATAAATTCGGAGGAGCCTACTTATCTCTTTTTTCCATTTGATTGAAATCCTAGGCATTAGTTTCTACTAGGATGATGAATTTGGCTAGAAATTCATCACATTCACTCAAGACTAATATGGTGTTATCTAGTACAAGAAACAGATGAGAAATCATTCTTGTAGGAATAAAGTTCAGACGTGGCTCAAAGGAAACATATGAGACATAAGGAAACCATTCGAACACAAACATTAGACAGGCTTGTGCTAATCCTGAAAATGCCTTAGTTCACCCAAAATGTAGCATTTATAGCCATGGCAAGGAGTAAGGAAACTTGGCATGCAGTGGATGTGTCTCAAAGGTGAATTTTCTTAGCATTATTCAAGAGCTTCGAACTTTGAAGAAGCAATTCATCAATTTGGGAAAATCATGCAGTCAACAAATATTTGTTGAGGCGCTACTTCACTTCCCAACACCCTGGAGGGTATAGTAGGGAGCAAAACAAACCTACTCACGTCCCTTGCAGAACCTGTGGTCTAAAGGGAAAGTTGGCACTAGCAAAGTGATTAATACTGAATCACTCCCAAAGGAGGACAGGATGCTATGGGAGATCAGCTTGGTCCAGGAAGTCGTGCTGAGACAGCAAGGATGAGTGGGTGTCAGGGAGGCAAAAAGAAAGCAAACACTGGAAACAGAGCTACAGAAACCAGCCAGAAGGTCGAGTGGCAGGTACAAGGAGTTCTGAGCAATGGGGCATGGATAAATAGGAGGGAGCTTGGGAGAGAAAGAGGCAATGAGAGGCAGAAGAGTCAGCAAAGGCCAGGTCAGGCAGTCGCAACCCATCAGCTGCACTTTTTGTTTATTCTAAAGGTAGAGGGGAGCCACTAAGTGATTATAAGTAGAGTAATTGAGGGTTGGGTTTTTAAAGATGACTCTGCGTGAGAGGAGATGATCTGGGACAAGGGCACTCATGGCAAAGGAGGGAAGAGACCTAATGAGACAGGAGAATGGGGAGTTGGAAGGGTTGCTTTGGAAGCAGAATCAATGCAACTGGATTGCATGTGGGTGAGACATATGGACAGGTGCAGGGTTGGGCTGAGGCAGGAGTCACATGAGCAATAAGATGCTGGCTCAGCCAAGATTCTGGACTTTCTGGCCTGAGCATCTCCTTAAAATAGAGCGCTCCAGAAGTCTGTGAGTTTCTACTCAGCTCCAGTTCCCACTATAGGTAATACGAATGTAGCCTAGAAGGAAATCTAGAATGGAAGTCTGAAACTATAGGAATGGAGAAGTTATTCTAGAGTCTAATTGATATGAAAAGAAAGAAGGAAAAATATGATAGCCACCAGCAAATATAAATAACCTTCTCACCCCCAGACCCTCTCCCCCCAACACACGCACATGATCAGAGGAATGTAACAGGACATGGGACTCCATAGAGATTAGGAAGGCAAGGTGCTGCTGTTGCTTGGTTTCTGGATGGCCATAAGTTATGGCACTAGTCTAGTTGGAAACTAGAAAAAGCCAGGGTAAAGGAAACAGACAGAACATGATATCAGCTGTGCAGAGCTGCTAGTAGGATCTTAGACCATATGTGAGAAGGCTAAACCAAGAAGCCAGAACTCCACAATTGTGCTCTGTCTTGCTCATTCTTGGATAGAAATGAAGATATTCATGATGGTTCCTGAGAGGCAGTGGTTTCGCAAAAAAAGAGGGTACCCAGGGAATCTTAGTTTTCATGTGTTGGCTTCCTGCGTAATGACTGATATGTACAATATGTAGCATTTTCTGCTCATTAACCCTCTTCATGAGGATGGAGTTATCAGCTGGGATTGCAAATACGTTCAGACATGCAGCAGCAGGATTGAAATATGTCATCCATAGCATTCCCTGGAATTCTTTCCCAGAAAAATTCATGAAAAATGTTACAATTAGAATTAACCTCTTTGTTCCACACATATGTCTCTCCACTGCTTTAGAGAATTTCCAGGATTGTCTAGGAGGCTCCATTGCTTACCAAGAGATCCAGAGCACCAGTCCCCCAAACCATGAGAGTAAAGGTAATGGAGGGGCATCAGAAGAAGTAAATCATCTTTGCAAAGACGCTAGTGAGAGAAATACAATGGAATGAAACCCAGTGTCTTCAGAGAGCTTCCCTCTGCATTCACTTTTACTTGCAGTAATTCTCCCCAGCTTTCCCCAACGTACAGCTCGTGATAGGCAGCCACTGACTCAGAGAAGGAAACACAAAGCAGAAAGAGGAGGCAGAGGGGGAGGCTTGCTGAGTTTGACTCTGAGTAGGAATCTACAATCCTGCTCAGAATCCACAGCCTTTGCCTTTCCCAAAACCAAGCATCACAGCTCAAACTGCCCACATTCTAAGTGCTTCTGTAGTTGGTTGCTTTCCTGGGCCACAGGCAGAGAAATCAGATCTGTCACACTCCTCATTCTGAGCACTCCAGGGTCAGTGTCAGTCCGTGCAAAGCCCCTTCCTGGTTTTCTCTTTTCCCTTTGATCTGTGATCCTCACTGCATGCCCTGGGCCCCTGGAGGTGATTCCCTCTGAAGTGAGTGTGGATCCCCCACAAATATGCATGAGTCCTTGTCAAATATGCAGAACCATCACAAGTGTGCATTTTATTAATTGAATAAAATTAATTGTTGAGTTGTTTTTAATAATAATAAATTATCTATGCACATTTCCAAGTGTATATCTTTGTACCTTAGTTGTGATTGCTATCTTCCATATCTCTCTCTCTCTCTCTCTTTCTCTCTCTCTCTCTCTCTCTCTCTCTCTCTCTCTCTCTCTCACACACACACACACACACACACACACAAATAAAGCTTTAGGACATAAATTTTATATAACAAGAGAAAGGGTGTTGGGAAGAGGGAAGAAATTCAAAGGGGAAGAACAGAGTTGAGACATCAGCAAGGTCTTGAGAGGGAGAAGATCAAGACAAAATCAAGACAAAGTATTCTGGGGCGGGCACTGGGGTGTAGCAGGTAAAGCTGCCCCCTGCAGTCCCAGCATCACATATGGGCTCTGGTTCAAGTCCCAGCTGCTCCACTTCTGATCCTGCTCTCTGCTATGGCCTGGGAAAACAGGAGAAGACAGCCTAAGTCCTTGGGACCCCGCACCCGTGTGGGAGATCCGGAAGAAGCTCCTGACTCCTGGCTTTGTATCAGCTCAGCTCAGGCCATTGCTACCATCTGGGGAGTGAACCAGCAGATGAAAGATTCTCTCTCTCTCTCTCTCTCTCTCTCTCTCTCTGCCTCTACTTCTCTGTAACTCAGGCTTTCAAATAAATAAATAAATCTTTAAAAAAAAAAGACAAAGCATTCAGAAGAGAACTTCAGATACGTTCAGGGAAACTGAGATGCACTTTGCCAGACATGGAGTTTCTGAAAAAGGATCAAGACCTTAGCATTTTCCCATGCTTCACTCAGTATAGCAATGGGAGGGATGTCTACATGGGCTACCTGGGCAGGTTCCTAAAAGATGCCCCTGAGTCTGGGGGCCCAAGCACAATGTAGGTCAAGTGGGATTTTGTCTTCACAAGTAAGCATCGGTTAGACCTGGGCCTGAGGCCAGGCTTTGAAGCTTAGATGGGGCCAAACCACTTGACCAGGTCTCTTACTGATGAGGTCTTTTTAGTTGTTCATAAGCCACCAGGATGAGGATGAAACCTTAGGAAAAGGAGTAAGGAGAGATTTTGAATTAGCAAAAACCTGGTTTCTATCACCCAGCACAACAGGTAATTACAGAAAATTTAAAAAGGCTGCATTTTGTGCACAACTGTCTGTTTTCACACCTGCTACATACCTCCCTGCTTCCCCAGGATTATGCTGTCTCAAATTTCCTTTTAATTAGGAACTTCAAAAATATTCTGAATCTGGAACAGTTCAGGCCCTAGCAATTTTGGATAAATGATCTATATACTATAAGCTGTGGGGATTTTCCAGAATGTAGACATAGGATCTTCTACATAGACTATAAAAAAGCACTGATTACTCCATGATTTTTGCCCTGGGGAATGAATTGTCCTTTCTGGCTTTAGTGAATTATATGTGGAAAGAATTGCAATTCTTCTGCTCTGCTCCCTGTATTCAATTCACATTATTGCCATGTAAAGCTAGATCTGTATACAATCTAGTAGTGAACTCAAAAATGGCTGATGTCTGTGTACATGGAACCAGAGAGTTGGAAGTAGTCATTTGAAAACCTGTTTTAAAGATGTCATCCCATGTTGAGACAATGGTGAAGATCAGTACATCTTAGGAGCAGTTACAGATTCCCCAGTGTAAGGATTGGGTTCACAAGGAGGCAAGTATAGCAGTCCCAGGGGGCTGTCCCTCACAGTAATAATTTTCTTCAATATTATCTGTTAAGAAATTATAACATGCAGTCTGATTGTTAATACACGATTATCAAAATAGTAATATGTCATTACATTTCAAAAATTAAAACAAGTCTCTAAGCATAATTTAGATGCCTATATCTAATAGATAAAGATTATGGAAGGGAGTATGGTAGAACGCTTACTTTTCAATCCCAAAGAAAATGAGCAAGAAGCAAATATCAACTTAAGAAGGGAAGAGTAATTTCTAAGTTCATGGATTATACCCATATTTTCTTTGATATCTAATATCATTGGGGAATGAAGATTCTGAAGGATACTAATGTCTACTGAAGGCAGAAATATTGGAAAAATCTGGAGTTATCAGTGTGTTTGCACTTCCATTCCAGCTGCTGTTGAATCTTTTCTGAATTCCAGTGAACTGTGCCTTGAAAGCACCTACTTAAATTAGAGACAAGAAACATAAAATAGATCATTTGAAAATGAAATAACACCATGGCGGGCTTGCTCCTTTGGTGAGTAGGTGTATGGAATTCATTCTTCCCAGGAGAGGAGAAAGGTGCAAGATCATTCACAGATGACAGGATTACGAAGGGTCACTGAGAAAGGTTTTAGTCATGAGGTTGATGCTGTACCCTGTATGCAGGCAGGCCTTGGCATTCAATCACAGCAACCATCTAATGAAGGTTTATTTGAGGGTGGTGGGTCCTAAATAAAGGTCCAGTAGGTGCTGGAAGGGTTTGTCGTTGGGGATGGTGCATTGCAGGTCACCCCATCATGGTGAGAGTCACCTTGGGTGGAGCCTATCAGGAAAAATGCTTCTCAAGCATCAGAGATGGAGTAAGCACTGCCTAACAGGAACACAATTCCAAGAGACTCCTCCCATCTGCTGCCACCACCAATCCATGAGATGTTCTCCCAAAAGAGTCTCCTAATCAAATGTAAGCACGCTCTGGAGTGGCCCTGCCTGCCTGTCTCAGCTCCCACAATCCTATTCTCCTTCCAATCACCGCACTGAAAAGTGGAACCCTTCTGTAGCTTCTTAACTGTTACTCCCAGGTGGCAGTCACAGGAGACAAGAAGACACAACAAACAGTTGTTCACACCTAACTCCAACAAAGACCACCATGAACAATGGGGCCACCAGTGCACCCATGGAGAGTCCTTGGTATTGATTTACATTAAAAAGAAATTTATTTAGGGGCCAGACTATGGCCTGGAAGGCTAAGCCTCTGCCTGTGGAGTCAGCATCCCATATGGGTGCTGGTTCCTGTCCCAGCTGCTCCTCTTCTGATCCAGCTAGCTGCCTATGGCCTGGGAAAGCAGTGGAGGATGGCCCAAGTGCTTGGCGCTTGCACTCTCATGGGAGACCTGGAAGAAGCTCCTGGCTCCTGGCTCCAGATCAGCCCAGCTCTGGCCAGTGCAGCCATTTGGAGGGTGAACCAGTGGATGGAACACCTCTCTCTGACTCTCCCTCTCAAATAAATAAATAATATAAAAAGTGATTTATTTATTTGAAAGTCAGAGCTACAGGGAGAGAAGGAAACACACATGCAAACACACACACAAACACACACACACACAGAGACAGAGAGAGAGAGAGAGAGAGAGAGAGATCTTAATATCTTCTATCAGCTGGTTCACTCCCCAGATGGCCACAATGGCCAGGGCTGAGCCCAGCAGAATCCAGGAGCCAGGGGTTTCACCCAGGTTTTCCACATGCGTAGCAGGGGCCCAAGCACTTGGACCATACTCCATTGCTTTCCCATGTGCGTAAGCAGGGAGCTGGATCAGAAGTGGAATGGCCAGGACTTGACCTGGGACCCTATGTTGGCGACATAGACAGTAGCTTTACTCTCTATACCACAAAGCTGGCCTGACTTACCTTTTTAAAAAGTTTCATTTTATTTATTTGAAAGGCAGAGAGAGAGAGACAGAAAAAATTTTCCTACTGGTTCACTCTCTCAAATGCCTACAACAGCCAAGGCTGAGCCAAACTGAAGCCAGGAGCCAGGAATTCCATCTGGGTTTCCCACGCACCTACTACTCACCAGGGTGCACCTTAGGAGGAAGATGGATCAACAATGAGGGGTGGGGGGCCTTCGTTGTGCCGCAGCGGGTGAAGCTGCCAACTGTGATGCTGACATCCTATATGGGTGCCAGCAGGTCCTGGCTGCTCCACTTCTGATCCAGCTTCCTGCTAATGACCTGTGAAACCAGCAAAACTTGGCCCAGGTGCTTGGGCCCCTGCACCCACATGGGAGACGTAGATAAAGCTGGATGCTGCCTTTGGTCTGGCCCAGCTCTGGCTATTGCTGCCATTTGGGGAGTGAACCAGCAGATAAATAAACTCTCTGTTTGTCTCCCCCTCTCTCTGTGTAATTCTGACTTTTAAATAAATAAATGAACCTTAAAAAAAGAAAGAAAGAAAGAAATGGAGGTTTTACTCAATGCCAGGCACTCCATTATGGGATGTGAGCATTCCAAGCAGTGGCTTAACCCTGCTACACGATAACACCTGCCCTAAAACTTACTTTTTGGATAACTCTGTATTGGCCACACAATATCTCACCAAACCACAGGACATTTGCTCATGTGAAGTTCTTTCTGGATGGCCCTGAATCTGCTCATATAATGCATACCTGTGTCGTAGCAATGGCTGTCTCTCCCGTGCAGCCTGTTAAGTGAGCAATGTTGTGTACTCGCCATCTCCATGCCTATTTGGCAGATCACCATGCATCTGCTAGAGAGCTGGTGTCTCAGTTCTCTTTAGCTCTCTTTATTCTGGTCACTATGTCTCTTTTAAAAAGAACTGTTTCTAAGACTAATATTTACTTGTTCCTCCAGAAATGCTTTCATTAGCTTTGTGAAATCAATGGGCCCCTTGATAATTGATAAAAGAGTGTCTCTTTTCCCTGTCCTGGCAATATTATGGTTTAAATAACAGGACAGATAATTCTTTCACAAATATGGAAAACAGATTTTCGGAAACAAGCTTATTTTATTAAGCCATGTTATTTAATTTTATCTGACATTTGCAAGTCATTTTTGCTAGTAAGCACTCTACGTTAATACCTTGAGTTCACATAGAGTTTAACAATATGAATTTCCTATCAAAGGAGAAAGTACAATATATGTTTGGCAAAAGCCAAGTTCATGAAGAATTAACAGTTATCAAATCCCAAGGGGAAACAAATTCTCCTTGCTCCTCTCTTGCCAGCTGTCACAGGTCCAATTCGCACTTTCAAAATTCTGCCTGTTGTCTTGACACAGGAGTGAGAAGACTGGTAACTTCACGTATTCACGCCTACCACATTAAGCCCAAACATTTGCAGGCCCCAACTGCCACAGAGGTAGAAAGAGTCTATCAACTGAAAATGTTTTCTTTCTAAAAATACCTGCAAGGCACCACAGAGAAGACATTCTTCTTCCAGGCTGCCTTAGATGTGACAGAAACGAATCAGAACTTTCCAGATTAGCTGGGTCGCAGAAAGGTTGTGTTAGATGGAAATCATGGCATCTTCCCTTCCCATTGGTAGATATATTTTACAATATATAAATTGGATTCAGCGTTTAAAAATGTGAAAGTCAATTAGCAATGCAAATGGAACATAGCAAACAATCACAGAGTTTTTAGAAAAAGAGCGTATTTTTCTTACTCTAAGTATAACCCAGATGAAAACAGACTTTACGAGGACCTTCCAAGCCCCACTGGATCTCCAGAAATACTTTAATCTGTGAAGAGCCACGTCCACCTGGAAAGTTCCATGTGAATCATCAAGGCTCCTGTCACGTATAGCTGCCGCTTCACAGCCTGCACTTCCTGTGCTGCTGTCTTGGGAAAGTGTCTACACCTTCCATGAGCCCCACAGTAGAAGTAGGGCCCCTACTTCCCCTCCTGGCCCCTAAGCTTTCCTCCTTCAGAGCTCTGAGGATGGGGACAGGCGTTGGCTGAGAACCTGTGCCCTCCCCTGTGCCCAGTGCTCCTTGGAGAGTTCAGTGCACCCATCAGTGTCTGGCACCGCACTGGTGCTGAGTGAATGACTGTGAAATAAGTGAGCAAACAAATGAAAGAAGTCAAGAATTTTAAATAGTATTTTGAATTTTTAAAAGCTTCCCAGACACCCTTGTAGTGGCCCCTGTGGGTGGCTTGGAAACGTTTTTAGTTACGGTTTCCTTCTATCTCCTGGCATCAACATATGGGCAATTTTTTCAGTCGTGTAAAATGAAAGGCCACTTTTAGCTACCCTGGGTATTGGCAGAACTGCAACCAACATGATAGAAGACTCAGTACTTTCAGTAGATGAAGAAAAGAGAGAGCCAAACTGGAAATGAACCTCCAGCAGATTCAACTGGGAGGTAAAAAAAAAAAAAAGGAAAATTCCCTAATAAATATTAGATGGCAGACAGGAAAGGTACTTTTGCTTTTGCATATTTTAGTTGTTAATTGGGAACCTAAAAGCTTGATGACCTGCAGTCCATATTCCACCTGCGGATCCCCCGCCTACAAAAGGGCTTTTACATTATCCAAAGTTCTGGAATCTTCTTAAGTGCAACCTCCGGAGCGGGTAGAAGATGAAGTCACAGAGTGGCTTGGACCGAAGCAGCCTCGGGAAGGTGTAATGGATATCAGGCATGGAGATGGTCAGCTGCTGAGAGCCCCTGATGCCTAGGGCTGCCCTTGCACGTGGCAGTCGCAGAGGCAACTACAGCACAATGTCTCTCTAGGTTTCTTTGAGTAACTACACGGCCAAATGTGTTTACAGAACTTAGCTCAGGGTAGCATCAGAATTCCTAATGCATTCGGAGTAAGGGTTCCATTATCCTTTCT
The DNA here is from genome assembly GCA_949820135.1 of Sylvilagus floridanus. Lineage (NCBI taxonomy): Eukaryota > Metazoa > Chordata > Mammalia > Lagomorpha > Leporidae > Sylvilagus > Sylvilagus floridanus. The sequence continues at coordinate 9,259,100 of OX463244.1, read as the reverse complement.
TTTGGTCTTGGTTGCTGTTTGCACCTGCCATTCCATCACCCTTTGCAGCCCAGCCTCTTCCCATTCATCCAAACTGCTACAGAATCTGCAGTGTTTGGTGGGACCCACATCCTGAGAGCAGGAGGCAGAATCTGAAAACCTGACAACGTGGTGGGATCTGTAGTGGGCAGATAGAGAGGCTGATGGGTGCTTTAATGAATTTCCCATTATTCCATTGTTTCATCCAACCCACAAAACTGTGATGGAACATCATTCAAAACTAAGTTTTGAATCTGTAATTTCTAATCATTTTTAACAAATTCTCCAAGAGGAAAAAAAGGAAGATAGTTCTCTACTTTTGTGCAAAATAAATATCCCTTATACAAATGTTCAGAATCTCATTTAAAAAAAAAAGTGTGTACAACACAAATTCCTCGTGAGAGCAGAATTCCCAGGGAAATAAACATAAAAGGTCCTTAATTTTGCCTTACCTTTAGATACACTCACTCAAAATTTATTCCCAGGATTTCAATCACACTCGTTGTAATTTTGTCTGTTTCTCACATGCGTAGACAACTGACAGGCTTTAGGTAATGAATGCCTAAAACTGAGTCACCGTAGAACTTGGCATTTTTCTTCCAATTGTGTGCAATTTTAAAAGCTACACTTCTTCTCACTGATCTCTGCATTTGGGTCTTAGTATTTTCCACTCATCTGAGTAAATTGAAGCCAACATTGTACAAGCAAACAGTGGTACAAATACTGCCCTTTGGTCAAAGATATCAGAGTGACCGAAGCTGAAAGTTATACGCAAAAGCACCACCTACATGGCTCCGTGAGCCATTGACACCCACCATCTGCCTTGTAACCCTCACTACCTGCAAGTAGGAAAACACTTGACCTCAGAGACCACCTGACTTCCAGATGGCACCAGGAAGCAGTTTCAGACCCCCGAGCGTTTCCTGTACTGCAGCCATGCCAGAGTATTTTCAGTTCCTCACCAAGACCCTCCCTCAAACGCCAGCTTTCACACATACCGTTTCCTCAGCCCACAATGCCCTTTTTCCTCCCATCTTCTCCAGTTTCCACCTGGCTTGTCCCTGCTCTTCCATTCTCAGTGTGTAAGTGTAGCCATCCACAGCTCTCCAGCATCACTCCATGGCTGTACACCCACAACCTGGAAACTTCTCTCCTCTGTCAATCCTAGGTTCCCATGGCCTGGCACGAGGTGCATACCCCTCCAAGGTTCACAGATTGGGGCCAGCGCTGTGGCGTAGCAGGTAAAGCCACTGCTTGCTGCATTGGCATCCCATATGGGTGATGGTTCTAGTCCCAGCTGTTCCACTTCTTATCCAGCTCTCTGCATTGCACCTTGGAAAGAAGTAGAAGATGGCCCAAGTAATTGGGCCCCTGCGCCTATGTGGGAGACCCAGAGGAAGCTCCTGGGTCCTAGTTTTGGATTGGCCTACCTCTGGCCATTGTGGCCATTTGGGGAGTGACCCAGTGGACAGAAGATCTCTCTCTCTCTCTCTCTCTCTCTCTCTCTCTCTGTGTGTGTGTGTGTGTGTGTGTGTGTGTGTGTGTCTTTCCTTCTCTCTCTCTCTGTAACTCTGGCTTTAAAAAATTCTGCATGGATTAGATCAAGGGGGATGAGAGCTGAGGGAACACAATCTGTTCCCTTTCTTATGTCAGTGCAGGAGGTTGGAGGAGAGAGATGCATCATGGCAATACAACGCCACTGGCTCACAGAGGCACTCATGTGACATCCCAGCAGGACAATGTCCCTTCTCATAGACGGGTCCCCAAGGGCAAGCAAAGGAAAGCACCGCATCCCTTGGCCTGGCGTCTGAGATGTGTGCGTCCTCATCCATTTCCTCACTTCCTCTTAGCGACAGAGATCTGGGTTCTACATGCAGTGGCCTTGCTGCTCTCTGATCTCCTGTGTTGGTTGACGATTACCCAAAGCCAAGAAAACACTCCCATCTGCAGCTGGGAGCGGATGAATTCACTCAGCTGTAAAACAGAAAGCTCAGGTTCCAAAATGAGGCCCTGTGACTTTCGGCTTGGGATGATACAGCACTGACCCCCACACGCCTGATTCCTGGTTATCGCCAATGGCTGGCACCACCTGCAGCTCGCAGACACATGGAGACAGAACCAAACCCAAAGGCAAGGAACAATGCATACTGCATCTTCACACACAAGAAAAGAGAAAAGTACTCGGAAAATAGCCTTGGCCAAGTAAGAAATAAAATAGGAAAGGGGTGATAAAAGAAATACAAGCTTGCTTCCAAGACAATATTTATGATGAGCTTTGAAACAACATGCAAATGAAACAAACATAAAAGCAAGTTCTTTCTTCATTGAGAATTCTCTGCAGAGACCCATCCTGAGATTGCTGTGGAGGCCCTGGAGCTTGGCTCTTTGCCTCCTATCAGGGGTCTTTCCACCTGAGTCACCAGCAGGTACGGGAATACTGACAGGCCTCTGCCTCAATGTGGTCACATAAAGCAATACAGAAACAATTTTTGGCTTTGCTGCAAATGTGTATAATGGAAAGCAAATATTATTAAAAAGACAATCATTTTTAGTGATTAAAATAATCCAAGGCAGAAAAAATTTCTCCCATAAGTTTCAAAGTTCTCATTTATCATCGTTCTGCCGCAAGAAGCCAGAGTAATTTTATTTTTCCTGACTTCTATTAAAAAGATCAATACATATGATTCCAAAGAGTCTCGGCTCATGAAAAGATGGAGCAGGCCTGTAATCACATATGAAAGTATTGGTTGTCATTAGCAGAAAGATTGATCTGAAAAGACAGCCGGCCCAGAGTGGACGGACTTAAAAATTTCCATTGGGCTGCCTGGCAACTTTCACCTTCCAGATAATTAAATACAGATAACAGATTACCATATTAGGGGGAAAAATTGGATTGAGATAGTCAGTAGATACCCACTTTAGCAAAGCAATACCAACTTTCTCAATAATGATTTTATTCAATGCAAAAAAAAACAATAGCAATGTGGCCTGACGGTACAATGTCATTGTTTAATGTGCATTGAAGTCAAGGTTGTTGGACATGATTTTTATGTGGTTATCTGGAGCATCAGAGGTTCTAATGAATTCATATGCTCAGTTGATTTTAAAAACCATTGAAGGACACAGTCAGTGAAATTTCATGGGCTGATTCCATGCATAGAGCTTCTTTCAGCTCTCTTGGGTAAGTTTTTGGCACGATCTTTGGTGGCAATTGTATAACACTCATACGAACTGAACTCACAGGTGTGCAATGGATTTTCTTCACTTCTTAGTTCACCTTTCCATAAACTCACGTATGGTACAGGAAAAATGCTAGCAAAAATGGACTTTTTTATGGGACCTTGGAAGAGCAGGGTAAGCTTAGAAATTCAGAGTTCTGGTCCAAGACATTCTAAACTGGAGGTCGGCATATTCAAGATCTTCATCCTTGTCCTGCACGTGTGCAGTAATGGCACACGGGGAACGGTGTTCCTCAGCTCCAGAATTGGTAGACAGGACATGAGAGGGGTTGAGACCAACAGCGAAGAAGCACTCTTAACCAAACTTTGGCCATACCATTTTTAAGATATCTGAATATTTCATCACTCTTCAATTCCTTTACACACTTAGCTGCCTGTGAATACCTGAACTCCCAGTAATCAAAGCTGTTCAGAATTATTAAACACTGATTATTTTGTAATGACCTAAAAGCTAGCATTGGAGGAAGATACTCACACCCATTCCCCAGAACAATAACCCCGGATGTAAGTAATGTAAGTAGGCATTGCATTTGTGTTAAGAACTACTATTTGTACATAACAGACTCCAATAGAGTCTCAGAGATGTTTGATGTAAGTATGATAATTATGATATCCTCTTACTCCTCTATGAATTCTTAAATGCTTTCATTATCTACATTTTACACAGAACCACATTGTAATAGCATCTACTAGATACTTTAATGCATACAAAGCAAAACTGTTTCCCCCATGTCTAAATTAAACAAAACATAAACACTTGTTTTTATGAAAATACCAGAAAATGTTCAAGCTTTTGGAATTTCCTGTAATAACAGTACAGGAGTAAATTCCTCTAAATACAGAGGACAGGAATCAGAGCAGCCAGAAATTATTTTTAGTTTTTTCAGGCTTAGTAAATTCTTTCCCATTTTCAGCTGAATGGGTTATTTTTTTTCTTGCAACTAAGAAAACATCTCCATTTTACTAATGAAGTCAATACTTTTAAGAGGGAGAGAAATATAATTTTTTCCATGTGTGTTTTGTGAAGGAGTCTGTCTAACTTTGTATGTCCATGTGCATGTTCCAGGCTGGTCATGAGGCTGTATCATTTTGAAGTCAACTCCCTTTCTTTAAGATCACAATAATAATCAGAGAAGGGCATTATTACTTTACATGTGGGGCACGATGGCTCTCTAAGACCCGAGTGAGCTATGGAAACTGCCCATCCGAGTCTCAATGAAGGGTTCTCAGAAGACGACTCTAGTTGTGAGACACCGCAGAGGCAGACCGCACGTGCAGTAACTCCGAACGCTCAGGGGCAGGAGCATCTACTACCAGGTCCCCATCTCTCCCCTGTCCTGCCCTGCTCTGCTCTCGCCTTGAGGAAGGTCCACGATTCCATAGCCTTGGTTGTCATGCGTTTCAAGGAAGAGGACATGGCAGCTTGGATGATGCTCTGAGACACACCCAGGACTCACGGCGAGGTATAGTTATATCTCATTCCTGTCTTCTGTGACCAGTCTAACAAACAGGACATTGTTGAGTCCCAAAAAAAGTTGTAAATAGGCCCCAAACATCTTACCTTGTCTAACGCTATGGAAATCAGAGCATGAGAAGAAAATCAAGAGAGAAAACACTGTAATGTACCTGTATTAGAATTCTCTAGAAAGACAAAACCAACAGGAAGCTCGTGTTTATACAGAGAGATTCATTAGAAGGAATTGGCCCCAATGAGTGCAGCGAGGACCCGCAGGGCGAGGCAAGAAGCTGGAGACCCAGGCCCAACATGAGAATCCGGAGAGCCCATGGAGTAGAGACTGGCAGGCTCGAGACCCCGGAAAAGCTGCTATTTCGGTCCAAATCCAAAAGCAGGAGGAAGCCTGCATCTCAGCTCAAAGCCCGTTGGGCAGAAGGAATTCTCTGTTCCTTAGAAGGCAGTCCCCCTTCGCGTTCTTTTCAAGCCATCAGCTGATGACACAGGGCCCATCCGCACTAGGAAGGGCAACCTGCTTTGCTCAGTTAACTGATGTGAATGCCAAAGCCGTCCAAAACACCCTGGCAGAAATAACCGGAATAATGTTTGGTGAAATACCCAGCCCCTCCATGTCCCAGTCAAGTTAATGTATAAAATTAACCACCACAGTGACCTTGTCAAATGCTAATCAAAATCGGGTTTTCCCTTGTTGATCTTAATACAAGTGATAATATAGAATCTATTCATCTTCTTTGTTGTTTTAATATTCCTTGTGTCCATTGGACTTAGTAGAAAGAAATATTTCCTCTGCACTTCAGTTTGCAGGCAATAGATGGTCAGTAAAAGTGCACTGAAAACTCTTCTCCCCTTGCCCATTAAACGCAGGGAGCCTTTATTTAATAAGATACAGAATCAATAAAATTTTGATTTTAAGCAGCCAGGCTCAATGCCAAGTCATCCTGTAAAGAAATTTGATGGGAATTCATGCTTTTTTTTCTTTGTCAGGAAAAAAGAAAATTAAAAGTTGAATTAATAATCACCACACTGCTTGGTCTGCTGGTGGGAAGTCTGGCTAAGAAGCATGCATCTGGTTCCTAGTCCTCTGAGACGGCACCGCCTCGTTCCACCGGACCTGTTACTCAGACTCCACACACCAGCAGCATCAGCACCAGCTGGCAGTTTGTTCAAAGTGCATATCCTGGGTCCCATCCCAGGCCTACTAAGTCAGAGTATCGCAGGTGGGGCCTGGGAACTTGTGTTTAAAGAATTCCTTTGGTTAATGCTTTAGCAAACTACCATTTGAGAATCTCTGTATTAAGCAATACTTGAGCCAATTCATAGAATCACATATAACACAGATTAAACCTCAACCACATGAAACTTAGCACTAGCATGCAATAAAAGATGAATTATCAGCCAAGCAGGCTGTGGAAAATTTTGTGTTTAGCTGCATATGCCTTTTGCCTTTAAATTTTGAATGATTTTGCTCATTTTGCTAAAGTTGAAAGAATTACGGGATATCAAGATATAATATATTAACATTAAATTTTAAATGTAAATATTAATCAAAGTTACTATTAAAGAATCACATTTACTTTGTCTCACATGTTGACATAAATAGATAACCCTAAGAAAATGTTTCAGATGGCATCATTTCCATAGGTATTTATATTTTCAATACAAATTTAGATATTGGTCAACTAACAGAACAAAGGCCATGAATACCCACACAGAGGCACACTGGTTTCAAGTATTTGGCCTGCATATTGTAAAGCATATGTTGTTTTTTTTGCATCCCAAGTCTAAACTTAGAAAGAGATTCTAGCTTAGCTATGGTCTTTAATCAGCAAGATTCCCTCTTTGCCACAAATATATTGAAAGAGGCTGCTGTGGTTAAACTACACACCACCTCCCCCCACACACACCGCCTCCAAAAAGCCTCTGCTAGAAGCTTAAGCCCCAGGTCAATGGTTTTGGGAAGTGGAGCTTAATGAGAGGTGTTTAGGGCATGACAGTCCCCATGAACAGTTCAATGCCACTTACAACCGGGCTTGAGGCCACGAGTTTGAGCTCTCCCATGTGCATACTCCCTTATCTGATGAATGTGTTGCGTAATCTTTACACCTCCAGCCATGGGTTGACACAACACGAAGGCCTTCTCCAGGAGCAGCCCCTTGATCTTGGACTTGCCAGGCTCCAACCATGATATCAATTTCCTTTCTTCATAACTTTCCCAGTCTGTCGTGTTATTTTATAGCAACATAAAGCAAAGAAGACAGAGACCGAATCAGAAACATCCATAGCCTTAGTTTCCAGTGTCTTCTTCATGCCCACGCAAGACAGATTATACTCTACCAGGACTCATTATTTTCATATTGACTTCTACTTCTTGTGGAGCTCACACATGTCTCTCCATAACACCATCCTCATCAACCAAGCCCAGCTTTCTGGAAATTTCTTTCCTATTTTTCCAGTAAAAATGATTTATAGGGACCAGCACTGTGGCCCCTTGTTCCACATGTGATACAGCTCCTGTTAATGTGCCTGGGAAGGCAATGAAAGATGGCCCAAGTGCCTGGACTCCTGCACCCATATGGGAGACCCAAAAGAAGCTCCTGGCTTCCATCTGGCCCAGCACTGGCCATTGCAGCCATTTGGAGAGTTAACCATAAGATGGAAGCATTCTCTCTCTCTCTCTCTCTCTCTCTCTCTCTCTCTCATTCTTTTCTCTCTGTAACTCCGCCTTTCAAAATAAATAAATAAATCTTTTTTAAAAAGTTTTATATCCTTTATCACTCTCATGAGACCTGCTATAAATCACCTATCTATTCAAAATCTGTGGTATTATTCCCTCTTGCACAATGATGATAATTAATAAATAAAAAGAATATGGTATGAGGTTCTGATTTGCTATAGGAGGAACACGGAAGGATAAAACCACACTTCAAGACTCAGCCACAGTCATATAACCTTGGAGAAGAATGCTCTCAAAGAACTTATAATTTAAAAAGTAGATACTACAACTAAACAAAAATGCAGTACACTGGCAAATAGCAAAGAAAACGCAGTGTTGGGAGAATCAGAACAATGGAGGCGGGCTTCAAGAACGGCTTCTCAAAGGAAGCCACCCTGGTTTAGAGTAAATTGAACCCCTCAAGGTCACACTTGAAGCAGAATGGGTATGCCCACAATGGCTCTCCCCGTAGATGAGAACCATATCCATGCAAAGTCATGCCGTGGCGTTTCTCTCTTGGCTCTGAGCACAGTGAGGCTCAGCATGTGCCAACAAGGAAGCCCCCACTGGAGTCTCTCATAAAAGTAGTCATAGACAAGAACTATCACCACTGTCCTTCAAACTAGTCTTGTAGTATTACAAGGGCATATTCTCGTGTGTGGACAGAGAAAAGCAGGTGTGTGGCTTACACATGATCCTTGCCTCAAGCTAACTAGCTTTCCTGACTAGCAGCGAATAAGGATATATCATTGATCATTGGTTCTAACTGGCTGACTCGAGTACTGTCTTCCAGAAGGGCGGAGTCTCCACGGTCATAGTCATAATGATAAGCACAGACTTAACATATGGTCACAGTTACACATTCAAGACCGAAGTCTACACAGCTGCCATGCTGCGATTGCATCTCTAGTCTCCAGTTCCAAGATCTACTCTCAAGGAAAAGGATCATGACTCTTGTCTTTCTGGTCTCAGTTCCATGACGACAGCCCTACAGCCTCAACATGGAGTCCTCGCTCAGTTCCTGGAAACACTGTACTGAGCTCTGGTCCTCAGCCCTAAACTGAACGCAAAGTTCACTAGGGTACCACAGGGCAGAGAGCTGGAAATTCTGATCTGGTAGGTCAGCACTGTCCTTGAGAAACCCACTGGAGTAGCAGACAGGATGTGAACTGCCCGGAGATAGTCTTCGACCCAGAAACAAATAAACTAAAGTCTCCAATTTTCCTTATCCAGACAAATTAAGAGCACAAGTTCATGGACAGGCCACATTAGCTTCAGAATGCCTCAAAAATATGCATAAATGTTCACATAATAGGCTACCTTTTCCTGCCTTCAGAAGACATGAAGATACAGACTATTAGAAAAATAGAAGAAAGCTCACAATCCTAAGATTTGAATGTTTTGAAAGGAGTTGATTCAGTACATAACTGCAATATGACGTTCCAACTAAGCACTAACTATGGCCAACAGGTCACCACAGAACTAAAATCAGCTTCAAAATCCAAGCTAAACCACAGATGAAACAGAGGTTTTCATTGGAGCTTCCAATCACTTCTTGGTTTTCTTTTACTATTTTAAAGAAAAAGACAACTTGAAAAAGCAGAACATTTTTCTAAAAATCTACCTTTGCTCTTTCATATCACATTGATTAAAAGCAATATTATCAATCGTCAACATAAAAGGAAAGGAACTTCTAAAGGCAAAACCACCATTGGAACTAAGGTACCATGTTTATGACTAAGGATTAGTACATAAATTTTTTAAAAGACATTGAGGTTTGAGATAACCCCAGAGGATGACACCCTAGAAGGGCAGGAAGGAGAAGAACAGGAAAATGGGTTTCCCAAAACTTCATGGAGCTGTTTTCTTTTTTTTTTTTTTTCAGAAAATGGAAATGTTACGTAAACACTTTCTGAAGAGGTAAATATTGTAACAGTTCAACTGTGAGACCGGCATTGATGACTTGAAGATACAGAGAGATGATTGATAGATAATAGATATAATAAATAGATGATGATAATTTAGTGATAGATGATTCATAGATATAGATGATAGACTTAGAGATAGATACAGATAGTTAGATAGATGACAGATAGATAAATGATAATTAGCAATTGATTCATTTTTTCACTTAGTAGACTATTATCATGCAAATGTTCTAAGCCTGTTACACTGATCTATGTTAGGGGTACAGATGGAATAAAATATTGTTCCTGTCTTTAAGGTTTGCCCACCACCTAGCCTGAAAAATGACAGACACTCAGCCCACTCATGACACAGCAAGAGGTATGTTTGACCTGTCCCACGCAACAGCAATCCGGATCAGTGAGCAGGGTTCATGAATTCCTCCTGGGCACTATAATGAGAATGGCCTCTGGGAGAGGGGGAGAGCTCTGCAGACACTGGGTCTGAGCGAGCAGTCACTTGTTTCACATGTGCCCAGTTCCCTGGTTGGCCTTCTGACTGATCTCATGACACACGCTTTTCCTGGTGAATCCTCCCCGTACACATATTCTGCTGCCCTCACCATCTATGTGTTGAAGGCTCCCAAAACTATGTTCTGAGACAGAAACCTCTTGCCCTGGTTTCAGAATTACAGCCAGATTGCCTTCTGGATGCAGTCCAGGCTCCTGAAATTCAACATGTCTGAATCTAAAGCCATCAGCATTTCCTCCCCTCCACCCTCAGCCCAAATCTCTTCATCCTCTGCTACCGGCTACTCATTGAGAAAGTTAGTTCTTAGTTAGTAAGTTAGTTAGTACTTAGTTAGTTAGTTGATAGTTAGTACTTAGTTGGAACGTCATATTGTAGTTATGTACTGAATCAACTCCAATCAATCAGTCATCTAACACAGAAATTCTACATAATCCCAGACTCCCCAATTTCCTCTGTATATTCCAGTCACCAAGCTTAGCCTCTTCCAATAATCTATCTCACTCCCCTCTCACTCATCCACAGCCAGAATCTTAGTTGATTCTCTAGCTCTAGTTTACTTGGTATTTTTGTCTTCAAATATTTTCCCTTTCCAGCTTATACATTGCAACCCCACCAAAGCAGGCGACTGTAATTCCCAGTTAATTATTGGGCTTCTCCAATTAGCACCCTCCAGCAGTGCATCAGCACTGAAGACAAATTCTGCAGCCCTCACAAACTGAGCCTCTCATCGCTACCCTCTCTTCCACCAGCACCTATTGGTATCAGAGCTCTGCCCACAGAGCACGACGTCCTGTGCCTTAAAATATTCTGTCTCCCCTGGACTGCACATTCTTCCCTTCTCACCAACCAACACCTTCTCTGCCAGTCTAACCTCTGCTCAGCTCAGTGATCTCCTTTGGGAAGATGTCCTTGATGACCCTAAGCTGGATCAGGTCACTCTCCCTGCAGTGGTCAATTTTGGAGTACTCCACACACAATATTGGAGTATCCAACACTCCATATTGGATAGCAGTTCAACTGTTTGTCTGCCTCCCCCGAGCTGACTCTGTGGAGCACTAGTGCAGCATATGTTCTGCTTGTCTTTATAGTCTCCACACCTACCACTAAGTCTGCCCTATAAGAACGCAACAGTGTGCAGAATATTTCAACTAATCGCCATTCCCTGAAATTCATAATTCTCATTTGAGAAGGATATGCTCAGTAAGTGTACGATTATCCATCAAGTTTTACTCTTTAAAAATAAACTACCTATTAAAAAAACCTGGGGCTGGTGTTGTGACGCTAATGTCCCAGCTGCTCCACTTCTGATCCAGGCCCCTGCTGGTGGCCTGGGAAGAGCACCAGAAGACGATTCAAGTGCTTAAGCCCCTGCCACCCACCCATGCAGGAGACCCAGAAGAAGCTCCTGGCTCCTGGCTTCAGCCTGGCCCAGTCATGGCTGTTACGGCCATCTGGGGAGTGAGCCAGTAGATGGAAGATTCTCTTTCTCTCTCTAATGTTGATTTTTCAAATACATAAATAATTTAAAAAAAAACATGCATTCACGAGTCATTTTACTATCAAATGGCAGAAACTGGTTGGATATGAGAAATTAGGGTCAGTCTGGTGGTTTTTTTTTTCCCTCCGCTGTGCACAATATCTGATTTGATGATTGTAGTTCTTATTGAAACCATTTTATGACACATTTAAGACAGCTTAGTCAATGGACCAATTGCTTAAGTCTCATAAAATTTCAATCTGTACAGCATTGACAGATCCTACTAATTTTTTTTTTGAGCACCTACTTCGTACAAGGCACAGATGCGTCATTTCATTCCAAACTACCTATTTTACCTTGTAAAAAATGCAGATTCTTGTTCCTCACCCAAGATATCCCAAACCCAAGGAGCTCCCATATGGCAGTGACATGGACAAAGAGAGCTCATCTCTATTTCACCTAACAGTGTATGTGGTGCTGGGCTGATACAGAGGCATCCTGGCCTCAAGGACCCAGGATCCTTCTATCTGTTGCTCTACCATCCTTACACCCTTTCTCCCATCTACTTGGTCAAAAATGGTTTATTACCTTGTCCCCATTTCCGTCAGAAGAAAAGGAAAAGAGCGGGTGTAGGTGGGGAGCTCCCTTTCAGGGACCAAGCCAGAAGTTGCCCTTGTCAGGCCGGTTCATATCCAACAATTGACCTAGTGGCTCTTTCAAATTATAAAGAAGACTGAAAAATGGGGTGGGGGGAGAAGTCCATGAGCCCAACTAAAATTAGGGATTCTGCACCTATTAAGGAGTGCAGAAATGGATAGCAAAGTCTATCGGGAGGAAGAATGGGAGGAGGATGGGGAAAAGCAGAGAAAGTAGAATGGGAATGAAAACTAATATAAAATCAAACATCAATTTTTCAAAATCCCCAACTCCATGACCTGATTTTCTCAGCATCTTTAATCAGGATTGTTGGATTCACTTGCACTCATGCCGCACTAGCCTTGGCCTTGGACATTGACTTTGATCGGGAAATAACCTGCGGCCAGTTCCTCCAGTGCCATGGCATACCGGGCAATGGGCACAAGCTGTCTCTGCAAGTTCTCTGCTTGTATGAGAAGTCACGGGCTGGAGGGCGAGTTTGAAACAGCAGTTCTCTTGCTTGTGGTTCAAGATGGTGCTGTTGGGTCACATGGCACTCCTTCGAGGTGAATGGTGCCCCCCAGGGTGGGCCAGGGTCTGGTCCTGGGCTTGATGACTGGGATTTCCACAGGAATAATCACACTGGCTTGAAAGCCAGGTGAAAACTGTGCTTTGAGTGTCAGCTGGCTGCTGGGCAAAGCCTAAAGCGTGCAGGGACGGAAAGCCCCCGGTGATTCCTGCACCCATGCCACCTCTGCAGTCAGAGCAGGCCCCGAATGCTGACCTCGGGGGAGCAACCCCCTCCCGCCTTTCGTAGGCCTAAGATGGACCACGTGACATTCATTCCACTGATCAGACCTCAGGTCAGCTCTTATTGCTCTTGGACAGTGGCCATTACATAATTTACAGAGAAGAATAGGTACAATACGATCCTCAGACTGTGTTACAAAGTTAGAGGGTATTTCTAAGCATGAAAATATGCAACATTTCAGGAGTAATGTCATAAAAGAGGCATCAGACCAATAGATCACTGTCTCCATTTAACTGTAATCTCTAAAAATAACCTGAACTCTCATTTCTGAGAGTCTGAGAGTGAGCGTGAAACTTTAGAAGTTACATTCATTTGTAGGAGTCGATATGTAACCTCACTTTTCCAAAAATGAACTTAAATATAATCTGGTTAGAATTACGTCCCCTAAGGACATTTCAAGACATGCAGATTCACGAAACGAAGTAAAAGATAAAGCGGTCTTATTCCAAAGCACAGATTTAAACACACGGCAACGCTCATCATTCTCAGAGTTCCCACTTGCTTCATTTGCTCCCAAGAGCCAAGTGGCTTCCATAAGAAAATTGCATGTGGTCAGAAAATTGCAGGAGGCCTGGTTTCTTGTAATGATCCATTCATTCGATAATTTGCTAAAGGCTTAGGCTTTCTGCCTGTCATTTTTTCCCTCCTGGTTGGTGTGCCATGCAAATTGTGCTGGGAGATAAAGGGACAGAAATGCTCCCGGGAAAACAGGTAAAAACAGTGAAAAAAATAAGGTACCAAATGCCTTTAAAAGTAAAATTGATATTTTGAAATGCCTTTTATGAAAAGCACGGGTGGAAAAGGTCAGAGTGCTATCACAGCCCCACACACTGACTTGCAGCTGGTGGAGTCACGTCCTCCCACCCGAGGCACGAATCCCCCTGAAAAAGGCCACTGGGCATGTCCAGGGGGAGCCTCAGGTAAGCCTATGAAATCGACTTCATCTCCAGAGACTTCTATAGATCCCAGCGCTGGCTTTTAGATGTGAATACACAAGAAACTCGGGTCTGTAGGCTACTGTTTTATAGGTGACTCCCGGCATTGTATTATTTCGAGGCTGATTGTCTCGTGTTCAGCTCTTCTGCTCACATGGCCCCTTCTCCGTGATCACTTCTCAGTGCACCAGGAGCAGGGCAAACAGAGGAAAGTAGCTCGATATTATTACTTGTTGCTACGTCCCTAGGTGCATGCTGACGGGAAGGGTGAAACCCAAACCCGAAGCAGCCTTCCACTGTGATGTGCCAGCCCAGCAACACACTCACGTGCCTGGGGACCATGGCCAAGTCTAACCCTCCCCTCCCACCAAGAGGGCATGTCAGGGGACCTCGAGTTGTGAAAATCAAGCAGATTTTTACCCCGCTTAACGGCAAGGATTTTAAATACGTCAGCTCTTTTTGTTGTGATTTAATACAGCCTCCTTCAAAGGAAAAAAACAGAAACTAAGTGGACGGTTCCCAGCTGTCAGCTCCATTTCCCACGACGGCCCGTGACAAGGAGCGGCAACGGTATTGAACAGTTTTGACCATCTCAGGAAAGGGCAAATTGGAATTTGTTTTCACTTTTCTCTCTCTCTCTCTCTCCATGTTTTCTCAACATCTTTAGAAAAACAAATCTGATTTTTAGGCTCTAGCCAGCAAAGTAGGCAAAAAGACCCTTACTGAATGGCTTCTAAAATATTCTATACCCAACTTCAGTATTTTAGGAAAATAACTGAGATACTCCAATGTTAACAAAACAAAACATTTCTCCAAAGATGCCTATCTGCTCATGCCCTGTGTTTCCTGTCTTGGTCAAAAATGCTCCATTCTTCTCATGAAATCAATTACTTGCAAAGCTGAAAAATCAAGCAGACCTTGCATTTTAAATTCCTGGTTCTTAGGGAATAAGAGCAAAGTACAGAGAAATACGTAATTTCTAAGCTAGGAGGTCAAGGGAGAAGGACCCTGATCTGTCCGGTTAGGCACCCAGCCCAGTAACAGCCGCATGCTAGTTGTTCAGTGACTTTTTCTTGCTGTGTGTTGAATGACTTCCCAATGAATAAACAGGTTTTTCTGCCACTCCCCTGCACTCCAGTCTCTAACAAAGGTCTCTTTAAAGATTGCTTCTATTTCATTATTTCCATTTAATGATTCTATTGAATTATTTCTATTTAAGAGTTTTCCACTGCAATTTTTCTTCTTCAAAATAGTAGCTTTCTCTTGCATTACCCAAGGCCATCTTGTTTGGCTTGGCACTAGAGCACACAACTTTGAAGTCAGTCAGACACGGGTTCAACTACCTGATTGTGAGACTTGTGGTGGTGGCCTACAGCAAGTTGTTTAATTTCTCTAAGCCTTGCTTTCCCCACCTGGAAGGCTTCATAACCCTTATTTCACAAGACTACCTGGGGATTAAATGAATAGCATTTATAAAGTAGCTGGCAACATGCCTGACAATAAGCAGTCTATTTAAGATGACTGCCTTTTATTTATATTATTACAATCATTATCATTGCTATTATCTTCCTAAAATGTTAGAATAGTCCTATAGCGTGCCACATAGGCAAAACACTATTGTCTATCTTCTTGAAAAAGCTTATACAGTACACTCTTATACTGTATAATAACAAAGGAAAATTGCCCATAGTTGCTGTAATGTTCAGGGACAGATAATATTCGGGTATGCAAAGTCTTGAGTGCAAATTTCTCTAGAGTTTTCTTGGGTAGTCTACACAATACATTATACATATAAGTAATTTGCCATCAGAAGTTAGATAGAAGTGTCTCAAAGTCAACAGCCTGTCAGTGGCCACAAAATACAATGATGAGATCAGTATAAATCCTCACCTCTGCAAAGGTCAAAAGCTTAAAAAGCTGGGGGAGAAGAGAGTCACTCTGATTGTGTCTGACCACTCCTACAGAAGGTCCTGATGGGGAATCGGAGATGAGATATGATGACATATGAGAGGGCGCAGCTAGGACCAGCTACACTCCGCCCCTTAGTGGCACATAGACTCAATGACTTGTGAGCCTGCAACGGACCAAGCGAGGCTTTTGCTTTCAGTGGGGGACAGAAAGTAACTAACAGAATAAGTGGGCGCCTGTCCTCATGGAGTTTGCCTGCTAGGGTGATCTGTTTCTCCGTGGTGAGAAGACAGAGGCTGAGTAATAGATTTTGCAGTTGAGCGAGATCTTTCCATCTTTTATAAAGTTCTTAATTGTCCCCAGTCTAATTTCTACACCAATCTTTCTTCCGTGCAGAATGGCATGGCCAGTCTGACATCAAATAGCAAGACCCTTTCTTAGCTGTTCCAGCACCTTGTCAGTTCCAAACTGGCATGGCCAAACATGCAGAGTGATTTTAATCAATTCTCTCAGCCAATTTCAAAGGCATTTATCACACAGCAACACAGTCTTGCTAAAATATGTCTTTAAATACAAAGACTGCTTTGTTCCCAAGCCTCTCAGAAATAAAGGGAGTATCCAGACGCGGTACCTGTTTTGTAAGTTAAAGTGAAAAAATACTACCCTGAAACTCATAGTTGATATCTCTTCAGAAGAGAAATTCATCAGCAAGGTAATAATTCCCAGTAGCTATACAAAGAAACCACAGTCTTCAGAAAAACCACATAACAGAGAAAGGAATACTGTGAACAGCCCACATAATTACTCATGATAGATAACTGTATTAAAAATTAAATATAAATTATTGTGAGCATTATAGTTTTGGCACAAGATTAAAAAAGTGCTTTATGTTACTTAAAAGTTTCTATAACTGCCTTAAACGTGGTTCTGTTGAAAATAAGCTTATCCTGAAAAAGTATAAAGCATTTATTATTTGAAACTTTGCTTTCAATACAATTGTAGGTTTTTTAAAAATCTCCAAAATTCTCTAAAAATTGCTGCATGGCATTGATCACTTTTAAAAGCACTGAACAAATACAAATAGGTGAGTTTTAAATGAGGTCCTAAGCCTCCTTCAGCGTCTGAAAAATGTTACGAAAATCTACTAAACACTAAAATCAAACCCAGATGACTTGTGAACCGAACTATGAAGAGAGAGAACAACATCTTCATGACCTTGGAGCAGGCAAAGATTCCTTAAATAGCACACAAATCACTAACTTTACAAAAAAAAAAGATGCGGTTGATTGTATTAAAATTAGGAATTTCTGTTCTGAACTATCAAGGAAGTGAAAAGACAACTCACAGAACAGGAAAAAAAGGTGTCTCAATGCATTTCTGCAACAGAGAACAGAAAGAATTTGTGCAATTCAATAAGAAAAAGGAAGATAACCCCTAAAATATAAGGAAGGGTCTTTGATACCTACTCCACATAGATACTATGACAACCAACAAACATACGGAAAAGACGGACACTCATTAGTCACCTTGGAACTGTGAATTCAAACCACAGGCAGAAACATCTCACCTCTAGCCATGTAGCTGAAATATATTTTGTAAATGGAAGTAAATCTCCAGTATAGCAACTGACCTACTTCATACATAGCTGGTGGGCATGTAAATTGGCACAGACACTTCAGAAAACTGTTCAGCAGCACCTGCTAAACAGAGGTTTTCAAAGTGTGGTTCCTGAACCAGTTGCATTGGCATCAACCAGAACTTAGGTGTGCAAATTCTTGGACCCCATCCCATACCTATTGAGTCAGAAATTTCCCAGGTATGTCCCAGAGACCTGCATTTTAACAAGCTCTCCAGGTGATCCTGATGCACACGAAATCTTGATGACCCCTAAGCTAAAGCTAAGTTGCACTATTAGACATATGTAACAGAAGAAATGTGTGCAAACAATCATGAGAAAATGCACGAGAATGTTCACAGTAGCACCACTTAGAATAGCTAAAACCTGGATACTACTCAAATCCCCATCATCAGAATGCATTAAGTGTACCAAGATAGTCATTGAATAGCAACCTATACAACAATGAAGAAGAACAATCTACAATTTTATGCAACAATGGAAGTGAACCTCACACATACCACGTTAAACACAAGAAGCCAAACACAAAACATCTTGTATGACTCCAATTAAATAGAGTACAAAACCAGTCTGCTGCGGTAAGTCGGGATGTGGCTATGCCTACAGAGACCAGGAGGCAGAGACTGCCAAGGGCCAGAGGAAAGCACCTAGCAACGGGTAAGACTTTGAGCTGGGGCTGGTAGCAGTGGAGGTCAGATTATGAAACTTCATTGCCTTGTTCACTTCTATGGGAAATTTTCTGTGTGCCTACGTCCATAAAATTTTTTAAACAACTTGATCCAAATAATTATTTTCGAATTGAATGGTGAGAATTACTTCAGGTGGAAGATGAACGATCTTCAAAAAGTTTATGGAAAATGCATATTATGAAAAAAAGGCATGGATTTCAAAAATGTTTACACCCAAATAGACCTATCTTTTAATTCCATTTATCCATGAACATTTTGAAGTGCCTTCATCTTTGCATTGAACAAAGTTTTAGGGCAGCAAAGAGTAGTATCTTGATATTATCACTCTGGGGAACTGTCATCAATGTGGCAGAGGATGGTGCAGGGAAGTTTACAATTGGAAGCGTCCCTGGATAGCTGTTTATAGGGACTAAAAATGGTCCCCAGGGTCTGAATGATCAGTAGAAACCCACCGGTGGGCATAATTCATTGGTAAATCTGCATTTTAATAATTAAAATGGGAGCATTTTATATAGCCTTTAATTCCATAAGAATGTGCAGAGGTGGTAATTGCATTAACTTACTCATCAGTCAGGTTAAGCAGCCATCAGAGAACGGAAGAAGCAAAGGGAAGGTCAAGCACAGGAACCAGCTGAGGCTGGCTTCTGATTGAAGTGTGCTCGTTGTGTTAAACCAGCGGAGTCAGTGGATTCTAACAAGACAACAAATGCCACCTCATTTCTGTCACCTAAGGCTTCATTCCACCTTGATTTCCATTTAGAGTGGCTTCAGGGCTCAAGTTTGCATCAACAAGGATTCTGACTTCAGACAATTACATTTGGGTAACTCAGTCTGAATCTTACACCTACACTTTTTTCCTTTTAAAAACTATTCTTTATTTCTCTTATTGGTCTAAGGTCATTTGCTCAATGGTTCAAAACTCAGAACAATAGAAAGAGTAATGCAGAAAAATGCGTAGCCTAGTCCTGTTCTGTCGTCTAGCCGTGCCCTCGCTAGAAGCAATGTTACCAGCTTCATGTATAACTTCCCAGAGATCGAATATTTACTGAAAAAATCCATAGCTGTACCTGTATGTGCCATTTTACCCTTCCTTCTTTCAATACTAATGGAAGCATATCACACTGTTCTTCATTTAATAGTCTAAACTTCCAACAGTTAAAAAGGGAATCCAGGAGCAGATGCTTAACCTGGCAGTTAAGACGGCCACATCCCACATCAGATGTCAATGTGCCTGAGTTCCATTCTGGCTCCTCTCTCCTGGCTTTGGTTAACACTATTCAACTCTACAGCTGTTGCACAAAAATGGTCATAGACGATACGGACATGAACACATGTGACTGTGCTCCATATCTTTAACAAAACTATCCCCCAAAAGAGGCAGAGGGCTGGGTTCAGCTCGGTAGCCATAGTATGCCAACCACTCCTGTTAAGAGTTGACAAGAGATCCACCCTTTTAAGGAGACTAATCTTAGGCTCTTTCCA
Organism: Sylvilagus floridanus; assembly: GCA_949820135.1. Taxonomy (NCBI): domain Eukaryota; kingdom Metazoa; phylum Chordata; class Mammalia; order Lagomorpha; family Leporidae; genus Sylvilagus; species Sylvilagus floridanus. Next base: position 9,239,646 of record OX463244.1, on the reverse strand, counting down.
GATGGAGAAAAATGTTGCTACCACAAATCAGCCACAAGCACTTGCTGCTATCCTCTGACTTGGGACAACCAGACTGGCCTTGGGATTCAGATCCTCTACCTCCTAGTGCCCTTCAGGACTGCCCTGCTAACAGGAGTCTGTTTCAGGGACTGGCATGTGCGTGGTCCGTGAACAGCCCTCCGGCCAAGCACATTGCCTCGAAGGCAGGCACTTGTCGAAACCTGAGGGCTGGGTACACTTGCCTGTAGGGGTAGAAGCACAACAACTTGCCCCCGACACAAAATATTGTTTTGACATTTGGGCCCTCACACAGCAGAAAGTAGGGCTGAGGGTGCCCAGACAATGGGACCCTTGGGATGTAAAATCCAAAAATGTCTTCCGGACAATTTCATAAAGGAAATGCTGGTGCTTGACTTCTTTTCAGTCATGTCATTTCGTTCCTTGAAATGGATATGTTATTTCACTGGGTTAAGGGACCCTGTCATAATGTCGTTACTGGTGAAAAACAAGCTACATTTGGTGCTTTGGAAAAGCATAACCTCAATGGGAAACCTGGGCAGAGCCGTGAGTAGCTGGTCTCCCTGCTACTCTTTGTCATGGTGTTGCTCCTCTTCCTCATCAGTATCCAGGTTCCTGTACATTCTGTCCTTTCCAGTCTTGTGTTATGATTCTGACCCTTGTCTTCTTGCCTCAAGCCAACAAGACAGGATTAAAGGAAGTTGAGGGGAGCAAGATATATCTATTGAAAGAACATCTTTAATAAAATCCCTTTCATCTTTATTGTTTTACTTTATTATGTTATTATTTTGAGCAGTTATTATCTTTTTTAGTTTTTAAATTTAACAACTTTTTAAACATTTTGCCACAGTCACATCAAATATAGACATTACCTACCTAGAATATGCACTAATTTTTCTGGAAAACAGAGATCACAAGGTTAGGGATTCATGACAATGATCACATATGGAGAAAGAAATTATTATTATTTACATGGTATGATTCAATGAAGCAATATTTATAACCAAACCATACACACAATTTTTGTATTCTATATTAAATTCTACAAATAAGAGAAAATATATGATGGTTGTCTCTCTGATTCTGGCTTATTTCACTTAGCATAATGATCTCCAGTTCCACCTATTTTGTCGCAACTGTCAGGATTTCATTCTTATTTATTGTTGACTAATATTCTATTCTGTGTGTGTATGATGTTTGTGCATGATATATATATATATATATATATATATATATCACATTTTCCTTTTTTAACCTAGAAACGCTTTATTTAAGGTACCCAAACTGCGTGCATTTCAGATACACAAATTTAAGAACAGTGATTCTTCCCACCCTACTCTCCCTCCCCCTCACACTCCCAATTCTTCTTCCACCTCCCTCTCCTATTCCCATCCTCATTTTTTACAAAAATCTATTTTTAATTAGCTTTATACACATAAGATTAACCCTAAACTAAGTAAAGAGTTCAACAAATAGTATAAAGAAAAAATATATGTATCATATATATATATATATATATATATATATATATATATATCACATTTTCTTTTCCCAGTCATCAGTCAATGGACATCTAGGTTGACCCCATATCTTTGTTATTGAGAACTGAGCTTCTATAAACAGTTCCTTAAGAACATGTCTTTAATACATGGAAGATCAGTATCTTTCCAACCACATTATTAGCTCAGAATATCAATTTATAGCAACTGTACTTCCAATATTCTCTTTTGCAATTTAATTTCGGAAAGTTTCTTTAGTTTATATTTGTTAGTGGTTTGATTTCAAATTAAGTATTTATTGTAACCATTTTGCAATGAAATAGGAATGGGAAAATACTAACATATAGTATATGAAATATCCAAATTTGATTGTGTCAATAAGTAAGTTTGTGGAGAGGCTGACAAATAGTCAATGACTTATACATAATATCTTTTATCTCCCTTCCCATCCCAAGAAAGAAACATAGGCCAAAATAAAAATATACATAGTATAAAAATGAGAAAGCAGAGTATCCCCTTGAAACATGATATTACAACAATACCTACATTCCTTTTCTTCCTACACTAAGTGGGATTTCACTGCCCAATTGCCAAGGCCAAAGGGAGCAAGTTAGGCACCACGGAAAACATCTTGAAAACAACCTGGAGCTCTGAAAATACAAGTCATCACTTACCAACAAGGCAGGAGGCGAAGACTCATTAGCTTGGAAATCTCCCCCCCAGTACGTTTCCATATCATCTGCAAGATGAGTCAATCAAAGTAGTGTTTGTAATCATGGAATAAAAATTGCAACAACCATACAATCCTGTGAGGGAACTTTAAAATGTTTGTGGGAAATAGAATTAAAAGATAAATCAATTCTGGTGAAAAGTATTTTGAAATAGTCGTTTCGTAAGCCACATTTTCCATAAATGTTTTTGAAGACCCCTCATACAGTCAAGTCTACTCACAATATTTCCTTTGTCTTTTTATCTGGAGTGAGATTTTCATCTTATTATTGGGCCATAAGAATTCTATTATCCCTTGGTTCATTTGTTAACACTTAGGTGATTAGATTTTTTTTTTTTTTTTTTTAGCTTTGGAATCTCTTTCTTCACGTGGACAACTGGATAGGAGCTAGAAGATACTTGAGCTCAGAGGAGGTGTCACCCAATTGCCAGGAAAGGCTCTAATTGCGGTACTGCTGGGACACCAGGTGTCAGCAGGTGCTCCGGCTGGTGGCCTCATCACAACAGAAGGCAAAACCGAAAGCCTTCTGAGTTCAGGATCCATAGGAACTCTAAGGTCAGCCCCGGCGTCAGCAACACCAGCATCTTCCCACGGCATTATAGATCATATGACTCACAAGGACCCAGAAGGAATCAAACAAACAGCAGTTTGGAGTAATTCACATTCCCTTGAGCCAACAGGCATGGGCTCCAAACTATGAGCCACCAACTACTGTTCTGTTACCCCTGTGGGGCACTCTGCAGTGACATCCGTCATTCACATACACACACAATCAAATTCCTCAAGCACTTTCCCTGTATCTAGGGCAATTTCTTCCTGATTAGTCCTACTTCCGCTATAAATAAACCATAAACTCATTTCTCAAGCCTTCCTTGCAGTGAGGGTGCAGATAAATCAGCCCTCCGTTTCTGTGGGCTCTGCATTTGTGGATTCAACCAACCACGATGGAAAATATTCAAGCAAAAGAACTGCATCTGTACTGAACATATATGGATTATTTCTTGTCATTATTCCCTAAGAAGCAGAGTGTAACAACTATTTACATGGGCTTACATTGTACTAGGTATTACAAGTCACCTAGATAGGATTTACGTATACAGGAGGGTATATGTAGACCACATGCAAAAGCAAATACCACACCATGCATCCATGGATTCTGGAATCTACAGAGGGTCCTGAAACCAATCCTTCATGGATATCAAGGAACAACTGATACAATCTAGGCTTTCTAAGTTAGACATGTTCTCTAGAGAAGCACAGCAATCCTACAATTTCCTGTACTGTGAGAGAGACAGGGGAAGCCTCCAGCTCTGGGGAACAACAGTAGATGCCCCCAGCATCAGCAGGAACCCTAGTCTGTGCCCTGTGAAGAGGGCAGAGGGCAGAGGGCTCATCACAAAGACTCTCTGCGTTTGCCAGAGCCTGTGAGTGACCCAACATTTCCTGCATTAGGTTCCTGATCCTAGTTTGCCCTGCTGCTTCCAATGAAGAACCCCACAAGTTCAGTTGTGTCATCTATCAAATAGAAATGATAAGGTGTGCATCACAAAACCTTGAGAATTACCTAGAATACTCTTTCGCTCGCTTTTTGTTAATCAAATATTCTTACTAATTGATTTCTTTCCTTTCTATTAATGTCTTAGTTACATATTCTTTCGCTATTTTTTTACTGGTTAACCTAAAGACTATAACATCCTTCTCGATTTAGCACAGTCTGATACTCATAATTTTTAACCCTGATCCTACCAGAAAAGAATCATTTCATTCCATTTACCTTCACCCACCTATTGTTTTTCTGTTATTATATGCTTTTTATTGTGTTGATTTTAAACGTCACAAGAAATCACAAGCATTCTTTGCACAATCAATACTTACTTCTCTTTACTGACACACTTATCCCTGTTAGTAATTTCCATATTTCAAGGTGGAATCATTTTCCTTCTTCCTGGAAAAAAAAATGCGTTGCTCTCAGTTTAGACTTGCTCCATTTTTATATCCATAACATGTATTTACTTCACTTTCACTGATGCAAACATTCTTAATTCTATTAGTTCTGCGATGACTTTTCCCTTGCCGTTTGAATGATGTCATCCTATTCTCTGGATTCCATTGTTTCTCCTGAGCATTCGGCTGTCAGCTTCACACTGAGTCTTTGGGAGGTAAGGTGTCTTTTCTCTCTAGATGTGTCTAACGTTTAATTTTTTTCATTTGGTCCTCAGAACTTTTACCATGGTGAGCCTAGGTATGTTTTTGCTTGTTTGTATTGCTCAGGATTCCATGAGTTTCTTTAATCTGGGACTCAGTTTGGTAAAATTCTCCAACAGTATCACTGAAAATGTCTTTCTTCCCATGTTCTTCCTCTACTCATCAGAGAACTCAATTGTGTATGTATTAGATCTTTACGGCATATTTCCCATGGTCTAACACACCCATTGCTTTTAAAAGATGAACTTCAGGGACAGGCGTCGTGGCGCAGTAGATTAATCCTCTGAATGCAGCGCCAGCATCCCATATGGGCGCCGGTTCTAGTCCTGGCTGCTCCTCTTCCGATCCAGCTCTCTGCTGTGGCCTGGGAAAGCAGTAGATGATGGCACGAGTGCTTGGGCCCTTGCACGTGCATGGGAGACCAGAAGGAAGCTCTTGGCTCCTGGCTTCGGATCGGCACAGCTCTGGCCATTGCAGCCATCTGGGGAGTGAACCAGCAGATGGAAGACCTCTCTCTGTCTCTCCTTCTCACTGTAACTCTACCTCTCAAATAAATAAATAAAATCTTTTTAAAAATACATGAACTTCAAAGTGACTGACTAGCCTTCCAGGTTACTAGTCCTGTGTTCTGTTCTATCTAATCCATTGTTAAGCTCAATATATTCTTAATTTCACACATTGTATTTTTCCATTGCACAATATCCACTTGATTCCAATTCTGTGGTTAAAATTCACTTTTTATTTCTTTCATCCATTTTTCCTGTTGTTGAACTTATAAATCATAGTTATTTTTAAACCCTTTATCTGCTAATTTCATTAGTTGATCATCTGAGGGCAAATTTATTTGTTGCTTTATCATAGTCTTGATTCTTTGTGTGCCTCATAATTTTTCATTTTTCACAAAACCTTGCTCACTCCAAACAATTTTATCATCCACAAGGGGGGTTTTTTTTTCTTTGCTAGGGAAGGACTGATTATCATTGTCCAGTTGTGAGATGAACAGGAGATGGGTTGAGTTTAACTTTGGTAAACTTCATTATGCCTCTTCTTTTCCTTTATTTCCCTGGTATGGGCATCCTAGATTTTATTGGGATCCTGGTGGGGACTGTTTTTAAAAAATTTTATGCATTTATTTACTTGAGACACAGAGAAACAGAGATCCCCCATTTACTACTTCACTCCCCCAAAGGCTTGTAACTACCAGAGCCAGACCAGAAAAAGACAAGAAGCCCAGGACTGAATCTGGGTCTCTCATGAGTGGCGAGGACCCAACTACTTGGAAGCCAGGACAGGGAACCGAGCCACAGCTCAAACTCTCATATCGATGCAGGCATCCCAAGCTGTCTCCTCTCACCTAGGCCAAAGGCCTGCCCTCGCTCTGTCTCTTCAGCTCAGAAGGATCCAGAAAATTCCAGCCTTGTCTTTCAGACGCTTTCAGTTACTCTCTCTCTACCAATGCAGCCTCCAATGTTGGAAAACGCCCTGAGGGGAGAAACGAGCCAAGCCAAGTATTTGATGAAAGCCCTGGCCTCCCCAGGGGAGGGTCTCTCTTTCCTCCTTTCATTCCCACAATTGGGATGAGAAATAGCTGAGGACTATCAACTCATTCTAGAAGTTTCTCTCCCTGGGGGGTTCGTTTATCTGGTCCTCATTGCCTCCGTACTCTAGTGTAAATTTATAAAGTACCTGTTTTCTCCTAAGTGTTTGAAGCAAGAATGTGGGCCAAGACCTTCTCCATCCTACCCACGAGAGAAAGGCCTCTTCCTTCCTTGGTGACCCATGATGGGACAGGTGACTTGATGCTAAATCTTTCACTGACAACAAAATAAACTGGAACAAAGGACACTCCATCAACAACTTGATTGATGGGTTTTATGGACTTTTTTAATATTTTATTAATTTATCTGAGAGATGGAGTCACAGACAGAGAGAGGGAAAGACAGAGAGAGCGAGCTCTCCCATCTGCCTGCTGGTTCACTCCCCAGATGGCTGCAATGGCCAGAGTTGCACCAATCAAAAGCCAGGAGCCAGGAGCTAGGAGTTTCTTCCAGGTCTTCCATGTGGGTGCAGGGGCCCAAGCACTCAGGCCATCTTCTACTGCTTTCCCAGGCCACAGCAGAGAGCTGGATCGGAAGAGGAGCACCCGGGACATGAGCCAGCACCCATATGGGATGCCATCTTAGCCCACCAAACCACAGTGCTGGCCTCCTTATGGACCTTTTAAGAGGTATTTATTTCCATTCTCAGATATGAAGAACATTTCACTTGGTGTAAGAATTACTTCTTGCATCAGACTGGGTTGACAGAAGACATATCACAATTTCTGGTTCAGACTCAATTTAATCACTCACTTAATACAAAGCACAAATCAAAATAAAACCATTGTGACAAAGGAGAACTGTTTTGCCTGAAGGTCTCACCCTGGTGATTAAGACATGCCTATAATAAATTATTTGGGTTTTGTTAAAAATAATATGGATTCCCATCCCCCAATCCCAGTCCAAAGAAGCTTCTCACTGACATAACAGAAAAAGAACTGATTGTAAAACATCCTGGAATGCCGCCAAACTTACAAGAGATTCTCCCTCCTTTTTATAAAAAGCTGCTGCATCAGTTTATTGCAAAATTCCCTCTAAGCAAGTACATGCAAAGCTCACTGCACTGAGGAAGATGGAGAGATAGACATAAGAGCTTCGCATGTTGTATAAGCTAATCAGTGTCCCACAGGAATGTCCGCCAGGTACCATGGAAAAAGCTTCTTACTTAGTCCCTCCAGCCCCTCGGTCCTGGGGACATGATGACCCAGTGGAAGATACAAAGAACCTTCTGCTTTAAAAATGTGGACAGGCCTTTCGATATCTAAGTTACCAATTACATGATGCTTGGCTGGATTTCTGACCCCTCCTCCTTCTTTCCAGAACCCCTGCTTTTTCGATGTTAGTTGCTGTGGCCCTTTGAAGGCATGTCTCTACGTGAGTACCACCTTCATCTTCCAAGACTGATCACCACTCACCTTGCAACCGACTGCCCTGCTTAGGTGTCCTCACCGGTAGAGACTTACAACAATAAGAGAACAGAAATCAAGAGAAGAAGCATGTTAAGGCTCTTCTAGCCTAGCAAGGAGGCACAGCCCATCTTGGGTGATGCGCAGGGCCAGTCCTGGCCAGAGCAGTTGAGGAAATGGGCGATTCTCCTTACAGAATGCACTGGGGACAGTGTGCTCTACTCTTCAGTAATTCTCCATTTGCAGCCCATTCCTTGGATGTGCCATGCCTACTCTGTCATGGCTGGTGAAAAATTGAAGGGCCAGTTTTATTTTTTCCATCAACGGCCTAATAGGATCCAATAAAACCCTAATCCCTTTAATGGACAGGTTAATGCACTGACAAATTGAGGTCCAGGGCCCCCATACCTGGCACACATACACTCTCTTTCCTGAAACAGCTCCTCCCTGCCCATCAGAGCGTATGAAGTATTTGTCCAAACAATCTCTCACTCTGAACCTAAGACAAAAGGCCAATCGGTGTTGAAATTTGGGTAGGGCCTACCTAATCTAAGGCTATTTAGTCCAAGGGAAAATCAAGTGCACGATACAATAGGAGATCAAATGAAACCAAAACATGCTGCCTGCCAAGTCTTCCCATCAGCCAAATACCAATGCTAGACAGAGCCGGATGGCTCAGGTTTGACAAGGTCAGAACGGCATTGCTTAACAGATCTTTCAACGTCATTTCTTCAACAAATGGCTATTTCCTGATACTTTTATCAAGCAGAGTTTTTAAAACTTTCTAGGGCTTGAAAAAGATGAATAGTTCCTTTGGTATTTTATGATGAAATAAATATACAAAGGGATTTCCAAAGGTTCATGGAAAAGTGGAACTAAAACATGTTTATCTTTAAACCCCCCAAAATGGAACTCCAGGCATGGATTTTTTTTTTCATTTCATGTATTTTCCACAAACTTTCTGGAGTATCCTCATGTCTATTTATAATTATTTAAATTATTTTGACACATTAGGGGAGATGTTGCAATTTTTAAGTATTTTATGTAAACATTAAAATGTCCATAACAGATGGTACTTTGGCACATTTTTGCTCACAGAAGTGAATGACCAGACTACTGAGGTGGCAATCAAATGGCCATCCTCTTCTCTGGCTCCTCAGCTCTGCCCAGGTCGTCCACCACATCCCAGGTGCCCAGAACCAGGTTAATTTCAACAAAGGGGCTGACTGAGCCTCGAATGTATTCATCTCCCAGGCATCCGTCATGGAAACCCCGCTCCTGCCCTTCATTTCAGCTTTTAGCCATGTTCAAAGTCAAGAAAGCTCCATTTACAAAACTTCTAGAATCTACCACCTGCTAGTCCTCGGTGTCTCCGTCTTCAAAGGCTGTTTCGACTTGTTGGCTATTAAGTCTCCAGATCAATAGCACAGAGATTTAGAGAGACCGGGTCCCCCAACACACACACACTCACAAGTACACACAGGAAAGTCCTGTGTGACACAGTCTGTAAAGTATCAATTGTGGGTGCCCACTCAGCAGGCTTTAAAATGAGAACCTCCCGTAAGGTAACAATGGCTTACATTGCATTCACCACAAGTTTACACAGCACTTTCACAACCATTATCTCGTCTGAACCTCACAAGGACTCTATGAAGTCGACAAAGCAGCGTGAGCCTTATCTTGAAGATTGTGCAACTGGGAACTAGGAGGTTAATTACCTTCCCAACAGCCCCAGCTGGGACGTGGCAGAGTCCCAGTAGCACGACGGTTCCAGCACATCACACAGCCTCAGAAAAGTCTGATTAATGTAGTCTTAGCACAAAGCCCTGGACCGATTAGAGCACTAGACTCAGCAATCATCAGGATAAATATCTCTTGAAATTAAGCCTTCTGAATGTGATGCCAAGTTAGTACAAAGCTCTGGTTCCTCAAGGCGATGTTTCCCACTGTGATGCTTAAACTCCTCTCTTTCTACAAGTTCATACAGCCCTTCTTCATCCTGCTCCTGCTGCACATTTTAAACACCGATATCCTACCATGTTAAGATGATCTGGGAGTACGACTGTGTTATTCAACTATTTTTGATTGACACACAAACCTAGAACAATATTTCCGGGACACCACGTGACGCTTCAATGCATGTACACATTGTGCAATGTTCATACTACGGTAGGCTTATCTATCAGCTCTAACATTCATCATTTCTTTGTGGTGAAAACATTCAAAATCTTTTCTTCTGAGTTTTTAGGAAGCTACGGCACATTATTGCTACCTACGTTCATCCTCTTGTGCAATAGAATAGCAGAACTCGCTCCTCACAGTACTGGGAAAGGACTTCATGGCTTCCACCCGCCCCTGACCCACTCCCTCCATTGTGCTTTCACAGCTTGTATCTATTTAACATTCTCATGCTTGCTCTTCGCAGATTTTCATATTTTTATAAATGTTGCATTTGGGCTGGCACCGCGGCTTAGTAGGCTAATTCTCCGCCTGCGGCGCCGGCACCCCGGGTTCTAGTCCCGGTTGGGGTGCCGGATTCTGTCCCGGTTGCTCCTCTTCCAGTCCAGCTCTCTGTTGTGGCCCGGGAGTGCAGTGGAGGATGGCCCAAGTGCTTGGGCCCTGCACCCCATGGGAGACCAGGAAAAGCACCTGGCTCCCGGCTTCGGATCAGCGCAGTGCACCGGCTGCAACACGCCGGCAGTAGCGGCCACCTGGGGGGGGTGAACCAACAGAAAAAGGAAGACCTTTCTCTCTGTCTGTCTCTCTCTCTCTATTTAACTCTGCCTGTCACAAAAAAATGCATTTTTTTGATGACTAAGACTTCAGGTGCCTCCTTCAATTCTGTGTTGGGGGCCAATACCTCACTCGTCCAACCCTAGTCTCAGCCCTGTTTATTTGAACTTCTTTTCTACGTCAAAGCAAATAGCCACTGGGGAGCAATCAGACCTGCTCCTCCATTACTCATGCCCAATTTCATGGCAGCATATAGCTCACAAATAGCCTTAAAGACGATCATAGAAAGCCTGGTACATAGTAAGCACATGATAAATGGCAGCCATTATTAATATCATTATTATATCATGCTATTATTTATTTTCTTTTTATTTTTTATTTCTAATAGTGATAAGCTCAGATTTGCTAAGACTGAATGATAGTCTATTGTAAATCCACTGATGGACCCCTGGGCTGCTCTGTCCTTGGCTACCATGAAGAACGCTGCCATGAACACCAGGAGTACAAATCGCTACTACTACTTTTGTTTTTGTCTTTATATTTTCTCTAATACGTCGGGCAGTGCACAGAATGAAAGCTTTTCTACCCAGTGAAGTGATACGATCACCCTCAAGGCACTCTGCTGCTAACTTTGGTGTTCATAAATCTACAGAGGGGTGCAATCTGCAGGACTCAAAAACAGAAGCTTCTGGTCATTGATGGGTTGAGTCTAACCTTGTGGCCAATGTAGCTCTGGCCCAATTCAACCACTGAGTGGAGAGCAAAGGCCAAGCCGGTGCTGGCCATCCCCCTGCCAAAGAGAGAAGCACCCACAGGAAGTTCTCTGAGTGTATCGGCCAACACCAGTCAATCAGTTACTTTGGCAAAAATGGTGAGATGGTGGAAACATTTGGCCAAGACATTCCGCATCTGTGTTCAGAATTTGTCAGGGCAGCCAGGGGGCACAGTGGTTGAGACACTGTTTGGAACACCTGTATCCTGTGTTGGAGCGCCTGGTCCAAGTCTCACCTCCTCGGCTTCTGATGCACCTTCCTGCTAATGTGCACCCTGGAAGACAGCAGAAGACGGTGGCCCACAGCACTTGGGTCCCTGCCACCACATGGGACCCAGATGGAGCTCCTGACTCCTCCCTTTGATCTAGTCGAGTCCTGGCTATTGATGGTATTTGGGAAGTGAACTAATGTATAGGAGATCCCCCCTCGGGTAAAGATAAATAAATAAAAATTTGCACACAAAAAAAATTCTTGAAAATCAGCATCTTCACAATCATAGGGAATTTATTGCATCATGGTCAGAACATGGTTTTATCCAGCTATGTTACAAGAGCATTCATGATAATAACCTACGCTTCTTACCTTTCTTTATTTCTTTTTTCTCTCCTCTCCTTTCCTCTTCTCCCTTCCTCCTCCCCTCCCCTTGTTCTTCATCCTCTGCCTCCTCTTCTTCCTCTCCCTCTTCCTCCTTCCTTCCCCCCTCCCCCTCCCCCTCCTTCAGGGGCAGGCTCCATGCCACAGACTCCTCGAGGGGTCATGCCATTTAATTCTACCAAAATGATGGGAAATTGCTTCCCAGAGTGCGGTGGACATGGAGATCTGTGCTTGCCCAGATCCCTCCTCAGAGAAGGGCTCGCCCTCCCGCTCCAGTTCCTTTAGAGTTCTCTGATCTCTGGAAAGACCCGAGCCATCACTGCACCTCGCCTTTGGGACTGTCACCACCCAAACCTTGAGCAAGTGGTGTGGCCTCACTGGGCCCGGGTCGGCGGGCTGGAGGACACTGCTGGCTGCAGGGATCCCCTCTCGCGGGGGGGCAGCGACGTGGTCAGGACCTACATTAGTCTCTTGGTGCTGCTGTCACAGAACAGCACAGGCTGAGGAACTGACAAAGAACAGACATCTACTTCTCCCAGTTCTGGGGAATTGGGAAGTCCAAGGTCATGCTGCTAGCAAGGGATGTCCAGGGAGGCCTCCTTGCTGCATCCGTTCAGGAGAGAAAGCAGAAGGGGAGGAGCACCGAACACCGCACAAAGCCTTGTTCATATGGACCTGGCTCCCATGCGGGACAGAGGAGCCCACGCAGCCTGATTACCCCTTAAAGGACCCATCTCTCTTTTTTATTTCAAAGATTTATTTATTTACATGAAAGTCAGAGTTATAGAGAAGAGAGGGAGAGACCGAGAGAGGCCTTCCATCTGCTCATTCACTCCCTAGATGGCCACAATAGCCGGGACTGGGCCAGAATGAAGCCAGGAGCTTCATCTGGGTCTCCCACATGGGTTCAGAGCCCAAGCACTTGGATCATATTCTGCTGCTTTCCCAGGCACATTAGCAGGGAGCTGAAATGGAAGTGGAGCAGCCAGGACTCAAACTGGTGCCCATTAACCCTCCACACCTTACAGCCAATCCCCAGACTTCCTGTCTTAATGCTCTCCCATCAGCAATGCATGCATTTTGGAGGAGACACACGCAGTCCATCACCAGCCTTTACCATGCTGCCCAGCCCCTCTTCTCCCTGGCCCCCTTCCTCCCTTGGCTTTTGTTCCCTGGAGCTCTGCCGTACACCAAACTCCACTTACAAGGCTCTCCCTAGATCTCAGCCATATGCCACCGACCCAGAGAGGAAGCTGATGAGCTACCCAGGGAAGAAAAGACCCAAATATCCCAGCTTTTCTAACCAGATCCCAGAGGGAGGAAGTATGATGAGGTATGGAGGGAGGGCTTCAGTGTCTCCAGAAAGCGTCTGCCCCACTCCTTGCACAGATCTGAGGTGCCATTGGCTGAAAATGCAGAGAAGGGGCCTGGAATCCTGGACTGAGGGTTAATCTCCACTTGGGACAATCACATCCCATATTCAAGTGCCTAGGACTGACTTCTACCTCCACTTCTAATCCAGTTTCTTGATAATGCACATCTTAGAAGGCAGCTCAAGTCCTCAGGCTCCTACACCCATGTGAGAGACCCAGCAGAAGCTCCTGGCTCCTGGCTTCGGATCAGCACAGCTCCGGCCGTTGTGGCCAACTGGGGGGTGAACCAGGGATGGAAGACCTCTCTCTCTCTCTCTCTCTCTCTCTCTCTCTGCCTCTCCTCTCTCTGTGTAACTCTGACTTTCAAATAAATAAATATTTTTAAAATAAGAAAGAAATGTGTAATAAGAACATTGAAACTTGGTATTTCGAACCCTATAGCTCAATTCCACAAAGCACACCTGCTTGGCTAAGAAAAATCTATGCAAAGACACTTTAGACTCTTAACTGCCACAGGGAAAAACAACCCTGTGACTGAACAAAACTCCTCGGCTGACAGTTAATCACTGCCTCTATGCACGTGGATATTCGCATTTCCATGGGAGGTCAAGGCCAAAAGAAGCCAAGGAACAACAAGGGCAGAGAAGGACCCAATTGTTCCATGAAAATACCTGAGCGGATTAAGAACTTACACAGAGAAGAGGCCATTGTCCTCCTAGTCACCCATGTCTTCTGGAACTTTCAGCTCTAACCATGCCTTCAGAGCTCCTTACCCCTGATCAGGGGCCACTAGTGCCTGATAACAGCAACCAATCCAGCGCTCGGCCTTAAAGCAACCTCCCCTTCCTGGGCATACAGCCCCCATCGGCCAGCGCGAGACCGAAGACCCACTGATGCATCGGGTACTGAGAAGGGAGGGCACTGCCCGCCCACCCCAAATGCATCCTTTGTGCACCTGCCGCAGAGCCATCCTCACTTTCCGCCCCAAGCTTCGCTGAGCCACAGAGGGAGGAAACGGCGTGCAGTGCTTACCAGGATCATCACACAACCTGTAGAACGTCAGGGTCCACGGGACCGGGGAGCCCTTTTCCTCGGATGTCTTCCATTCCTGGGTCAGGACATAGAGACCCATGGTCACACGAAGCCCCAGAGGTCCCATCTGGATTTCTGACTTCCAAACCTCGCTCACTTCCATGACAGCATATCAGCACTGATATCATAAGGATTCCGTCCACAGCACGACTTGGGGAGGAAGCTGGAGCTGATTTGTTCCAGGAACGTCTCTGACCTTTGCTGCTGTTACACATTGTGGTATCTACGGATGTTTTCAAGATAATTGTGAATCTTTGGGCTCTGTCATCAAAGACTAATGGCTCGCTGGGGTGGAGGAGATTCACTGTGAAATAAAACTTCTGTGGATGCTCAGGACCAACATGGTAACTCCATGGGTTGGACTGCCACCTGTGACCCTGGCGTCCCATGTCAGCGACGGTTCATGTCCAGGCTGTTCCACTTCTGATCCAGCGCCCTGCTAATGAGCCTTAGAAAGTAACAGATGACCCAAGTGCTTGGGTCCCCTGCCACCCACCCAGGCTCCTGGCTTCCACCTGGCCCAGCGCGGGCCATTGGAGGAGAACAAAGTGGACGGAAGATCTCTCTCACACTCCGATTCTCCCTCTCTCTCTTATTTATTTCAAAATAATAAATATTTTAAAAATTCTGTGGATATTGATTGGCCTCTTGTTTAAAATGTGGTCTCTCGCTAGTATCCACCAAGGAGGAAAAAATGATAAAGAAACACAGAAACACCCACCCCACCCCCCGCAAGATTAGTGAAACAGTGAATGGTGGGCAAACTTTCACCGGAATAAGGAAGGCCTGGTGCTAATTACAAGATAAATCCCACGACTAGCCTCCTGCTCTGACCTCCTCCCGCGGAAACCCCGGCTGCCTGCCCCAGACAGCGGCTCAGCCATGCCGGCGTGAGTGGGTGTGAGTTTTTCGGTAGTTATAATCCCTTCAGAGCCTCGCTTTATCCTTTTATCTCCAGGAGGAAACTAGCTTAATGACTTAGGTGATAGGAGAGAGGGGTGAGCAGGCTGGGGCCTGGCACTGTGGGGGCGCCGCTCCGGGTGCTGGAGGTGAGCCAGGCGCCTCCGGAGCTGCACCCAGGGAGCAGCCCCACGCGCGTCCCAGCCGCTCAGCCACAGGCAGACCGCAGGCCGCCTTTGCAGAGCTGGGTGGGGGAAGATCCAGGGCTGAGAAACGCGTGACATGAACGGGTTGCTGGGGGAAATAGCAGGAAGCAGCAGGTGCACCTGCGTACGTCCCCGAGTTGTGTCTGATAAGGAGCAGCCTCCATCTGCACAGCGGGAAGCCGGGATTTGGAGGGAAAGTTGGGTGACCCTGGGTGACCAGGGCGAGTGGGCAGAGACGTGAGAGGACAGGACGAACCCGAACACCACGGCAGACTTCACATACCAGAAATTCTCAAGGCGGAAACCAGCAAGGCGGCCAAGAACACTTTGATGTAAAAGAATTCTCGAAAATTCAACAGACGTCAGAAAAGCCCTGGGCACGCAGGAAAGGGTTCTCTCACCGTGTTACCACCTTCGCTGGTGGGAGAGTCCTGGGCCGGGACCTGTTCTAACGACTCCTACGTCTCGAGGATGGATGAACAGGTGTGCCTGTGTCCAGCCCGAGGGAGACCGGAGAAGAGACAGCTTCCGTTGTCCCCCCAGAACACCAAAAACTAAGAGAAAATACCACTATCATTCTGGCTAATTTTGCATTAACAAGATTATTGAGATACAGGAAATGGCCAAGAGATGACAAAAACATAAATTTTGGGGGTAATAAGGCACTGGTGGTGTGTGTTGAAATTTATTACCCATGGTGTAATTAGGTGTCATAAAATTGTCGACCAAACTAAAAATAAATGTGAAACATCTCTTAAAACTATGAACATGTTTTAAAATGATGCAACATTCTGAATCTCGAAATCAGTATAGAAACTGATTTAGGATCTCAGATATAGAAATTATCTCACTCTCAACTTTCATCACTATAGAAACACACATTTTAAATGTTTTTATAAGCGTAAAGGGCCACCATTAAAATTAAAAGTAGACTACCTTGACTGTAGGAGAGTGAAAAGGTTAAAAAGAAGTGCACGGAAAACGTCAAAGAACATTGGGAAAAAGCTTTTTGTAAAAATGCAGAAGTATCATGGCAAACATAAGTACAAATATTAGAATATAAATATAGTGCTTGGGCCCCTTGACCCCTGTGGGAGACCCAGAAGAAGTTCCTGTCTCCTGGCTTTGGATCAGCACAGCTCCAGCCATTGTAGCCATTTGGGGAGTGAACCAGTGGATGGAAAACTTCTCTCTCTGCTTCTCTCTCTATCTGTAACTCTACCTCTCAAATAAATAAACGAAAGCTTTAAAAAAAAAGAACAAATATATACTTATTTTCAAAAGATAATGATGAAAATAGAATGACCAGGAAAAGCGTTTTTTAATGAGCAAAGATTCATTGGACAAATTTAAGAAGTGAATTAAAAAACAGGAAAGTGTAGCAATATTTATCTGACAGAATTGAATTCCAAGTAGAATATTAAATAGGATAAAGACTGCAATGTTATATCAATAAATATGGCCTCCAACATGAATGCAGCATAATAAATATTTGTTAAATAGCATAGCATCAAACATATGAAACAAAGCTTATTAAAACTAAAGAATAAAAGCCACCATTTAGACATTAACATATAATCACCAAATAACCCTGATTAAAAAACTAAAACAAACCAATCCACAAGCTACTTTTTAAGCAGGTAAAACTTGAAAACCATATCAGGATCAAGTAACTCTCACAGGAAAGTTCACATTCAAATTCTCTTAGTATTAGAAAGGAGAGAAAAGTTAAATAAGCTAAGCTCACCCTCCAAAAATTGAACCAATCTATTGCAGGCAGAAAACAGTACTATTATAGTAAAAATGGAGGTAAAAAATTTACTGCTACTGCTTAATAGCCTTCAGAAGTAATAGATAAGTCCCGGGCTGGATTCTTGGGAAATTCATGCATAAATAGATGCTTCTAGTCACTCAAATCAAGCAAATAAAATCAGAAAATAAAACTAGATGGATGTAAGTGAAAACATTGACATGCTCACAAATAAAAAGAAAGTTAAAAATTGAAAGAGCATACTTTGTATAGATCTGTGCTAAGGGCAGATTCGTCTAAGAAAATATTCATGATCAAACAAAAACAGAGACATCTCCCTTGGATTAACCGAAGACTATGGGAAAAAGCAGGTTTTGATTTATCCAAAACTGAATGGATTTTTAGATAAGCTCTTTTAAGTAACAGATTATTTTTTGAGATGTAAATGACTTCAGAGCATAGAACACATAGGATGTCTGCCAGCACAGTTCACAGAACTGGTCTACTCCAGAAGCCAAATACAGATGAGAGGAAAGAAGAAGATTGAAAGAAGGAAACGGATGCAAGGGGAGCCCTGTGGACCAAACTCCTAAGGAGAGACGCAAAAGTGCCACATGCAACGCCACAAAGTGGATTTCGCATTGGTTCAGAAGAAGCGCCCACACCAACAAGACTGACACAGAGCTGCTTCCTCCCAGGCACTCCACAGGGCCAGTCAGAGAAAGTGTAGAGAGTCCACACGCACCTGAAGCGAGTCCCTCATCCAGATCAAATAAATTCAAGGGTACAAATGAATTCCTGGATACCCAGATAATTCTTAAGAAAAGATCAAATTCTAAATTAGCTGGATATCTAACATTAAAATATTTATTGATTCTATAGATTAGCTCAATAAGCTAATCCTCCGCCTTGAGGCACCAGCACAATGGGTTCTAGTCCCGGTTGGGGCACTGGATTCTGTCCCGGTTGCCCCTCTTCCAGCCCAGCTCTCTGCTGTGGCCAGGGAGTGCAGTGGAGGATGGCCCAAGTGCTTGGGCCCTGCACCCGCATGGGAGACCAGGAGAAGCACCTGGCTCCTGGCTTCGGATGAGCGCGGTGCGCCAGCCGCAGTGCGCCGGCCGCGGCGGCCATTGGAGGGTGAACCAATGGCAAAGGAAGACCTTTCTCTCTGTCTCTCTCTCTCACTGTCCACTCTGCCTGTCAAAAATAAATAAATAAATAAAAATTAAAAAATAAAAAATAAAAGAATGAACACCCTCTGAGAACAAGAACTAGCACAGTGCAAGCCTTTTCGTCATTGGTACAAGGGACAGGAGCTGCCCATGGCACCGAGACAGTCCTCCAGTGTGCCCGTCTTCCGGTCACTGGTCCAGGCCCTGGTCCCTCTGTTGGGACATCAGTTCTCTGGGTCTGGACTCTGCTCAGGTCTCTGTGACCCCTGCAGGAAGCTCCTGCTAACACCCTCTTCCCTTCCTTCCCTGGGGACCCTGGCAAAGCTCTCTCAGAACATTCCATCCTGGGTCCCCTCCATCTCCCTTGAGACTACAGACTCCTCCAGCCCTGGTGCTCGCCCTATAATTTTATTATCTCTCCCCACAACAGACGGAGCGCTCAGTTAGTGCTGATTCTTTGTTTAATGAATCCATATACCCCAAAATTAGCGAGTACAACTCTGTATTGATTTCTGTGCAGCGGAACAACTAAATTAAAACAGACTCATCGTTTCCTGCAGCACATCAGCCCCGAATGCTAAGGCGCACGTGCGGGTGCCTACACACTGGGATGTTTTAAGGGATTTCCTGATGCCAGCTTTTAAGAAAGGCTTGCCACATGAATGCGAGAAACAAAAGCTGGAAAATGTTCTGCTGCCAGTCTCCGAGGTTCAGGTTCATCTGTGGAGACGGTGAGAAAAGGCAGGAAGACTAATCCAGGTTTCCCATTTCAATGCCCCGTCGCTGAGGGGTAATCTTCAAATGAAACTTTAACCCAAAGAATTTACAGTGCTTAGCTAATGGCCTAATGCCTCCTTTGGCAAAACCCACCTAAATTTCCTTCTGTTTTTTTTTTTTTTTCCACATTTCCTGTCCCAAGCTGTACAAACCACAACCACACCAACATGGCCAGTTCAAACCATGGACCAATTTTCCACTCTCCTGGGAATAAAAATGGCTCTAAGGATGCAGAATCCTAAGTAGTGCATGAGTTAACTGGGGTAAAAGGAAGGAGAGGAGATGTTCTGCCTCATTTTTCTCACACTCAAACTATAATGGAGATTTTAAAAACTTCCAGAATCCACCAGGAAAGTGGCTGAAATAAATATTGAAGATGCAAAGATCCATTTTCTAGGTGTCTCAATGTGTCTTGGGCTTCAGATTCTAAAAACCCATTACTCTGTTCTCTACTTGTTTTTACAGATTCATTTTATTTCTTTGAAAGAGTTACAAAGAGAAAGACAAAGAGACAGAGAAAGAGAGAGAGCTTCCATCCACTGGATCACTCTCCAGATGGCAAAAGCCAGGACCTAGGAACTCCATCTGGTTCTTGCAAATGGATTTCAGGGACCCAAGTACTTGGGCCACCTTGTGCTGCTTTGCCAGGCACATTAGCAGGGAGCCAGATTGGAAGTGGAGCAACCAGGACCAGAGCCAGCGCTCATATGGGATGCTAGAGTCACAGGTGGTAACTAAACCCACCATACCACAAAGATGGCCCCATTTAATTGGGTTTTTAAATTAAAAAAAAAAAAAAAAAAGGAACAGGCCAGTCCTGAAAGTTCAGTTAAGCAGAAGGGATGTAGATAGAACATGGGAGGATCCTAGTGGTTGTCTGTGCAGCAGACAGAAAAGATTGATGCGAACAGCAAGACCACGTCTGCATCCCACAGAAGGAAGAAGCTTCCAGGGATCCAGGAATCCTAAGCTATGAAGTCAGCTAGTCCAAATTATTCAGGACAAATCCTCATTTTCAAAAGATGAACCAGGTCCATAAATATATTCACAAGGTTGTCAGCTAAATTTGTAGACATCCACCTAAATATTAAATGTAGAAGAAGAAAATCTACTGAGTTGAAAAGGAATTTTTACTCATCCTTTTATATCACAAAGCAATGACTGCTCAGTCACCACTTTAATTTGTACTGGCAGCTTAACGTCAGCTACTACCAAAGAAAATAAATGAAAAATAGAAAGACTAGTTAGTCTCCTGTGTGATATATGTTTATGCCAAAAAAAAAAAAGATTACTTAAAAATCCATCTTCCCCCACCTGAATTCAGAGTGTGTTTGAGAAACTGTCAGTAAAATCATTACTAATGAAGTACCAGACTACTTGGAACAATGGTTAGAGAGGAAATTTCAAAGATAAACGCAATCACAGACGTCACCAATTTTTCATTAGTGAAGGAGGATCCTGGGGAGCTTCATGTTTTTGGAACAGCCTGTGATAATTAAGAGTAGCCAGAGAAGCCAATATCCTGCATTCCCACGGGACGCTGGGCCTTTGCCCTGGGCCACACCTCCTCCATGCCATGGGACTGGATCCCTCCTGGAAAACTGGAAGGAAAATTACTGCCTTCCTCTATCCCTACCGACCTAACACCAAACCTACTTTTTTGGTTAACAGTGTCCTGGTATGAATAACCATCCATCTTTCAGTTACTTATGCAAAATGGCCCATAAACATGAAGGCCATTACAAATCACCCACTTCTCTGAGGCATCCCCAGATCTAACCACGGGGCCCAGAAGAAGCCAGTTTTGCTCATGAAAGGGATGAGCCTTGGTCTACAGGTGTACACCCAGCTATACCTCTGGCCTGAGGGTGGGGACAGGAAGTATCCCAAAGAAGTCACAAAAAAGAGAAGGAGTGGGAGTGAGGCCAGGGTGTGAGAAGTATTCATACGACTCGCCTCTTCACATAAGCATTTCTAGCATGCCCTCTAACGAGCAACTTGGTCTTGTTTGTTTGTTTGTTTGTTTGTTTAAGGCAGCAGTAAGGGAGTGGGGGTACATGGAGAGCGCACACACTCCCCCCTGCTGGTTCATTCCCCACATGTTCTCCATGGCCTGGGCCAAACCAAAGCTGACACCAGGAACTCAACCCAGATCTCCCATTTCAGGGGCAGGAACACAACTATGGGAGCCACCATCTGCTGCCTCCCGTGATCTACGCAGGAAAAAGCTGGAGTTGGGAGCCAGAGCTGCGACGTGAGCCCTGCCTCCCTGATTGGAATGACTAACCAGTGTCCTATCCACTAGACCAAATGCCCACCCCACCTTGGTCTTTTTAATTGAGAATGAACCCAGTTCTTCTTCTGAGGAATAATGGGTGATGCTTCAGCAAGAAGAAAATGGCAAGATTTCCTGTCCCCTAGAATTCTGAAGTTTTTAAATCTGCTTCTTTTTACTACCCATGTCAGCTTGAGAACCAAGCGTCAGGGACTGAGTCTGCTCTCAACTTCCCCTTCTCACAAAGCTCAGGCACTGACCAGTGCTGCCCATCCCCTTTTGCTCGGTGCTAATGAAAAGGGCAATTGAATCTTATGTTTGCACTGATGAATGAATGAGTGAAAAATAGTTAGTTCTGGGACTATCATTACTGCAAAACATGTTTCAAAAAAGGACACTTGGAGGCCGGGGCTGTGGCACAGTGGGTTAACGCCTGGCCTGAAGCGCCAGCATCCATTATGGGCACCGGTTCTAATCCAGGCTGCTCCTCTTCTGATCCAGCTCTCTGCTGTGGCCTGGGAAAGCAGTAGAGGATGGCCCAAGTGCTTGGGCCCCTGCACCTGTGTGGGAGACCCAGAAGAAGCTCCTGGCTCCTGGCTTCATATCGGCACAGCTCCAGCCATTGTGGCCATCTGGGGAGTGAGCCAGCAAATGGAAGATTCTCTCTCTCTCTCTCTCTCTCTCTCTCTCTCTCTCTCTAACTTTGACTTTCAAATAAATAAATAAATCTTTAAAAAAAAAAAAAAGCACACTCAGCAAGGAATCCAATGACAACCTTCATGTGAGGGAATATAAACCTATTAACCAGGTCAAAAGCTCTGATTCCCTTTTTAGGATGTACCAAGCACCAAGAGCCAGAACCACCACAGTCGTGATGTTGCTTGGCATGACCCCAAGGTGGACCAGCCCTGCAGCCTGGGCTTCCCCTCTGAATCCCTGTGAACGATGCTCCTGTTCTGTCAGGACCGCATTTCTGGTTAGAAGCAACGCCTTCCAGTGTCAGTGATGGGCCACTGGGATGACTTGGCTTTGACTGTAACCCATAAAGCTTAAAAGTGAGAGGGAAAGAAACTGCCAATACTGTGTCCCAGGCTAGAGCTGAGTGCTATGCATGAGATGAGTGGAGAACCAAGGTTTGCAACGGGACACTGCTCTGGGAACTACGGGTGCTCGCGCCTACAAGACCATGGATTCAGAAGGATGCCTGACTGTGGTAACAGTGTCCTAGCAACCATGGGAGAGCAGGGCTCCAATCCCTGTGGGAAATTAGTGTGCCAAACAGGGGCTGAGGAAGAAGTCGGCTCAGCCCTATGTCTCCTGAGAGTAAAATAAAACTGACTTTGGCCAAGGACGTAGGTAGAACACCTGGGACTGAGCAGACTTAATGGAGAAGGGAATCCAAGTCATTCCAGGCCTCCTTCACTGGTGGGAATGTGGATTCAGACCCTGGGTGGGACAGGCTGAAGGACTGAACAGGGCTGAGCCTGAAAGGGGCAGGCTTTCGCATCCACTGGGCCAGGCTCAGATGGGCCCCATCAGGATGAATCAGACGCCTGGAGTGGACGGCAGCCCAGGTCCATGTCCTACCCTTGAGAAAGCTCTGGAGCCTGCAGACCTGGAAGCTGCACTTTAATTGCAGGAACCACCATGGACTCGGTGGGCTCAGGCACGTGACAGATGCTGCATTTGCTTCTGGAAAGGAAACACAGGGCAGCTGTGTTCCCCAGACACTGACTGAGCAGGTGCAGCAGCACGCTGGCATGTGAGGTGAGCTGGTGAATGCGCACAGGCCAATCCTCCTAGTGCATTAGGGGCCAGGGGACACAGGGCCCTGCTCCTGAGCTGCCTTTGTCAACATGAAGACACAACACCCTCCCCAAGTGTTTGGTTATTGCTTGATTTTGATAACAAAATGTTACCTCCATGGCTTGCTTGCTTGCTTTTTACTAAATTCACTTTAAGTGTATTGTTATTAAGTGGCTTCTACATAACACAATACAGACTGTGTTAGGGGCGCAGCGGGCTTCAGGAGCACACAGTTTTATAACTTCACTCTTTAGAAACTATGGAATTACCAAGAACATCTTTTAACTAATGGGCCACTTTCACCAAGTTACATGGTTACCCAAGGGATACTTCCTACTTTCTCGGTGTGAATAGTATAAGGCGGTTTTCATTAAACCGAGCAAGATGTGGACCTCTTTAAGCAGAAACAGTTTATCACATTTACCTCTATTCATCTGCAGACCCCACACACGCAGGAAGCCTTGAGCAAGGAATGGTGTTTAGTGCTTGTGATGGTGTTGACTTGACTGGCCCCAGGTGCCCGGATGAGCAGAGTCTGGGGTGTCTGTGGGGTTTTGGGGTGAGATCAGCCTTGGAATGAGGGGACAGTCCAGCAGAAGGTTTTCCCCAGGGTGGGTGGCATCACCCATTCCTCAGAGGGTCTGCACACAACCAAAGATGGAGCATGGGAGAGTTTGTCCCTTCATGCGTCCAGCTGCCCTCCCTGCTTGAGCTGGGCTGCTCGGCTCTCCTTGGCTCACCTTCACTCTCGGAGCTACAGCATCAGCTGCTCTGGTTCTCAAGCCTTGGGGCTCAGCTTGGAGCTGCACCACCAGCTTTCCCGGTGTCCAGCTTATAGACGGCAGCTCATGGCACAGCTCAGCCTCCGCCAGGATTAATTAATTAACTAATACACACACATGTACATTTATATATATATACATATATGTAAAGATAAATATGTACAAATCTATGGATAAATAGATAGATATCCTGTTTCTCTGAGAAATGTAACACTATGCTCCTGGGGTGATTTCTAATTAACACCAAATACATCATATTCTCAATCTGGGCCTCTTATTTAAATCAAAATATTAATTAAATAGCAACCCACTAACCTCTAGGAACAAACTCCTTCTGCCTAGAGTATTTTTGCAACTATAAAATTAACATTAAAGAATTGCACTGTGGCGCAGCGGGTTAAGCCACTCCCAGCAACACTGGCTTCCCAATGCTGGTTTGAATCCCAGCTGCTCCACTTCTGATCCAGCTCCCTGCTAATGTGCCTGGGAGAACAGCAGAGGATGGCCCAAATCCTTGGGTCCCTGCACCCACATGGGAGATCCAGAAGAATCTCCTGGCTCCTGGCTATGGATAGGCACAGTTACAGCCATTGCAGCCATTTGGGGAGTGAATCAGCGGATGAAAAGATCTCTCTCTCTCTCTCTCTCTCTCTCTATATATATATATATATATATATACACATATACATATACATATATATAACTCTTCCTTTAAAAATAAAATAAATAAATCTTTAAAAAAAAAAAAGAAGTGCAATAGAGGGCTGGGCATTTGATGCAATATCATAGTCTCTTGGGATTGAGTCCCAGCTACTCCACTTCTGATCCAGCTTCCTGCCAATGTTCACCCTGGGAGGCAGCAGATGATAGCTCAAATACTTAAGTCATCGTCACCCACAGGAGAAAGCCAGAGTGAGTTCCAGGCTCCTGGCCTAAGCTCAGCCCAGCCCTAACTGTTTTGGGCATTTGGGGAATGAACAGCAAGTGGACATCTCTCTGTGTCTTTCTTTCTCTATCCCTCCCTCCCTCTTTTTTTTTTTCTTAAAGATTTATTTATTCATTTGAAAGACAGAGTTACAGAGAAGCAGAGACAGAGAGAGAGAGAGAGAGAGAGAGAGAGAGATCTTCCACCCACTGGCCCACTCTCCAGACAGCCACAACTGCCAGAGCTGCACTGAACCAGAGACAGGAGCCAGGAGCTTCTTCCAGGTCTCCCATGCAGGTACAGGGGCCCAAGGACCTGGGCCATCCTCCACTGCTTTCCCAGGCCGTAGCAGAGAGCTGGATCAGAAGTGGAGCAGCCGGGTCTCGAACCCACACCCATATGGGATGCCAGCACTGCTGGCAGCGGCTTTACCCTCTGTACCATAGCACCAGCCCCTCCGTTGAGTTTTGATTATCTTTCCTTGTCTAGTCCTATGATTAATTCAAGCCAAAAGGTATTTCCCTAAAATCATTCTGCAAGTAAGTTTAGTTTGGTTGAATAGCCAATTATATATGCACTCAGTATAGAAAAAATTAAACATTATAAATCAAGGGTGGTATACGGTGCCCAAACAATCAGACGACCAGTGGACTGAGGAGCAGAAGAAATACACGGTGTATTTAAAGGTGCCACATGCAAAGGAGGAAAGAGAATTCTTAGTTATAAAGATAGAGCAACTGAAATATGATAGTGACTGTTGCCCTTAATCAAACCAAGCTGACAGTCAGAATATCTAATCCGCATCATACCTTTTTACCAAAGGCATTTTAATCTTACACATTTGGTCATCTTAAAGCAAAACGGTCTCTACACTCAATCACAAACCAAAATGATTGCTTCTGTCAAATGTTCCCTGGTTGTCCCCCACTCAGGTCTGCTCTCCTATTACCAAAAGGATTTTTCTTCCTTACATCAATTGCCTGTGTTGCTTCCACAGCCACATGACTCTGATCACCTCACCCCCATTCGAGCCTGGTGTTTCTCCAGTAGCCTTTGTGTCAGCATCAATGCTCCATTCATTATCCCACTGAGAAACCCTGAGTCCTGTCTGCTGCTTCCTGTCTCCCTTACTATGAAACACACACAATCGCCATGCCCTGCTAACTGCTTCAGGTAAGAGCCCAGACTGTCCCCGATGTCACATACACTTGGGCCCTGGCCTTGGGCGCCTGCTCCTCCCCTTCCATCTGGTCAACTCCACTGTCCACAGCATCACTTCCTCCCAGCAAGCCTGAGCCCTTCCTACACCTCTGAACCTGCCTGCTTGCTACACCTTCTCCCAGGTAGGCAGAGTAACGGTGCCTCTGTGATGCCCACACCCTTTCCTTAGGACCTGTGAATGTGTCACCTTACATGGCGAAAGTGAGGATGTGAATAGGGATCTTGAGATGGGGACATCAGCCTGGACCATCCAAGTAGACCCAAATGATCAAATGAGTCCTTAAAGAAGAGAACCTTTCTCACCTGTAGTCAGAGAGACGAGAAGACAGAGCGATAAGTGACATCACTGGATCTGAAGACAGAAGAAGGGGCCAAGAGTCAGGAATATGGGTGTCCCTAGAGGGTAAAACAGCAAGAAAATTGATGCCCCCCCTTCACCCCCAGAGTCCTGGAAGGAGTCCAGTCATGGTCACAACCTGGCTTTAGCCTGGTGAGGCCCAAGTCAGATTTCCTTTTTTGAAATGTATTTATTT
Organism: Sylvilagus floridanus; assembly: GCA_949820135.1. Classification (NCBI taxonomy): domain Eukaryota; kingdom Metazoa; phylum Chordata; class Mammalia; order Lagomorpha; family Leporidae; genus Sylvilagus; species Sylvilagus floridanus. The sequence continues at coordinate 9,213,278 of OX463244.1, read as the reverse complement.
GAGAGCCAGAGAGAGAGAGAGGAAGAGAACAAGAGACAGAGAGACAGAAAGGGAGAGAACAAGAGACAGAGAGAGATAGGGAGAGAGAGCGCCGATCCACTGGTTCACTCTCCAAATGCGAGCAACAGCCAGGGCGTGGCCAGGCTGAAGCTGGAGGACGATGAAACACAGTCTGGCTCTCCCATGGAGGTGACAGGGACCCAACTACTTGGTCCATCACTCACTGCTTCCTAGAGTGTGCATTAGCAAGAAATCAGAAACCGGAGTGTAGCTGGGACTTGAACCCAGACACTCCAATATGGGATGCAGGCAACCCAAGCAGCATCTTTGCCACCAGACCATGCACTCACTCAATGCCAGATTTCTAGCTTACAAAACTGTACCATCAACGACTTGTAGTTGTTTGTCATAAGCAATCAGAAACCTGCACACATGATACTTCTTGTGGTACTTGTCATCGCTACAACATTTATATTTATATAATCTGATGCTTACAACACACAGGCTTTGTACTCAGAAAGAGTGGATCAAGCTCCTGCTGTCCCATCCGCTGGCCAGGTGGCTTTGGGCAAGTTAAACTAACAAACTCGCCAAGTGTTGAGTCCCTGGTCTACAAGAAGGGGATAATAATAGTTACCTCCAAAGGTTGTGTAGAATTGTGTAATACAAAGACAGTGACACAAGGTATGATGCAGGGTCTGTCATTGTAAGATTTCCAGAGACAAGCCCAGAGTTTGACCGAGTTGCCACGGAAGACCTGAATGAATGGGTTTATAGGTGAGCTCCTTTAGGTACAAAGAGGCACAGTGAGCTCAGTAGCTCAGCAACATGTACAGAACACCCTGTATGTGCTACATATAGGCAGTGGGCAAAATGCTGATGAGTAGAAAAAGAGAAGGGGCTTCCCTTACTTTCTCTGAGCTGATGGCAGCTCAGGGTTCTCAACAGGGACATGCAGGATGACTGCACAGGACAGCGCTGGCCAGGTACCATGAAGGCGGCCAAACCAGGGAATACTTCAGAGTTGCAGAGAAGAGATGGTCTCATTGATCTTGGATGATCTGGGTCTGGGAAGCCTTCCTGGAGGTGGTGAGAAGTGAGGGAGTCTTTGAGTACAGGTCAAGTTTCAATCAGGCAAGAGCAAAGAAGAAAACATTCTGGGGCTCCATCAGCAGCCTCAGGAGAGGTCCTGGGATAGGGAGTATGAAGACATACTAACAGGCTACTTTTTGTTTAACGATTTATTTGTTTATTTGAAAGGCAGAGTTAGAGAGAGAGAGAGAGAGAGAGAGAGAGAGAGAGGTCTTCCTTCCACTGGTTCACTCCCCAGATGGCCGCAACAGTCAGAGCTGGGCCAATCCGAAGCCAGGAGCCAGGAGCCTCCTTCAGTCTCCCACACCGGTACAGGGGTCCCAGGATTTAGGCCATCTTCTACCGTTTTCCCAGGCCGTAGCAGAGAGCTGGATCAGAAGTGGAGCAGCCGGGTCTCGAACCGGCACCCATAGGGGATGCTGACACTGCAGGCAGAGGCTTTATCTGCTACACCACAGCGCCAGCATAGGGGTCACTTCCACTCCAATAGGAATTGATGCTGAGGAGCAGGGGACTTGAGCCTGCAGGTATCTACCTGGGCCCATGTGTAGACGGCCTTGGGTTCCTGGGAAGGACTGTGGCTCACCCCCTGAAGAGAAAGTCCATCAGTGAAGATTCTCCGTCCAGGGAGTGACAAAATGCAACCAGTAGACAAGACAATGGCAGAATTGGGCTGGACAAATACCTGGCCTGTCCTGACTGGTACACCATGCGCTCGGTTTCAACTCCTAGTTCAAAAAGACTCGGGGGAAAGAAACGAGAAGACTTCAGGGAGATCCCGGTCTTTGCTTTCAAAACCTCTTTGAAACGTGTTTCCAGGGCAGGGTCTGGATGTGCTGGTGGCCTCCACGTCTCAGGCTCTTTTCCAGCTTGGTTCAAACCCACGATCGACTCTGTGACCTCATTGTCTATCAGGAAACAGAAGGCTGGGTGGTTCTTGTGCTGTGGACTCCACAGTGAGTTTATTCTACTCCCCTTCCAGGGACGTTAGCACTTCCGTTCTGTCCTCTCTGGCAGTGCCATTTTATTTCGCTTTTATTAGGTGAGACTAATCTCTCTTAATTTTATTTATTTATTTTCATTTTATTTGAAAGTCAGAGTGGAGGGAGAGAGATCTTCCATCTGCTGCTTCACTCTCCAAATACCTGCAACGGCCAGGGCTGGATCAAGCTGAGACTAAGATCCAAGACTCCATCCAGGTGTCCCAGGCAAGCGGCAGAAACCTAAGTACTTGCTGCCTGCCAGGGTATACGTCCCAGGAGGCTGGAATCGGGAGCCAAGGCAGGACTGAAACCCGGGAGCTCCAATGCGGCAGGGGGTGTTGCAAGCAGCAAATTTACCCCTGCACCAAACGGCTGCCCCACTGCAGCTTTAGACCTCAGCCATCTGCAGTGCTGAGAGCGGAATGAAAGGTGAGCCCCAGCCCCAGAAGTCCTCACCCACGACCACAAAGTCAGAGTTTGCGGATGAAAACCCTCCCCACCGAGACATGGCACCTGCCTCCCGGACAAGATGGGTCTCCTCTCATCAGTGACTAGGGCAGCCGTGGAGCCCAAGGCCCAAGCTTCTCCTGGGATCTCTGCCCTCAGAGAGCCAGGTGCAGATCTCTCTCCACCCTTGCTCTGTGATTCCAAATTGTACTGTAAACATGGGCTCGAGAAAGGCACCAAGCTGAAATTCCTTTCTATCCCAAAGAGCAGGCAACTATTTTCCAAGTGGTTTCTGAAATCAGCTGTGCGCACTTCTTCAAAGTTTTAAATATTTCCATACCCTTTTGAAATTCCTAGTGATTGATACAGGTTTTTAATTCTATTATTACTGCTCATGTCACATTTTCGCCTGATTTCCAGGCTTTTGTGGTATCCTTGATTGTTAAGTCATTTGATTTTATCTTTTATTGAGGGTCTTGGAGTTTAGCAAAATGTTGAAATGATTCATCAGTCATAATAAAAGACTTCAAAGGGATCCAAGTTGAACTTCAGGATTCTGAAGAGCATATGGGACAGTTGAATTCTTGTATTTCAACCTCAGGACAATGAGCCCAGCGGAGGATTTTGCTAAAAGACCTAATGAGTATGTTAGTCACATCTAAAAATCATCTGCTATCCACATGTTCACAATCTACATGTATCCATCCAGAGTGTGCATTTCATCTGGACATCCATTTATTACGTAGCACGATGTGTTTTAGGGTATTCATTTCAGCAATCCACTCCCTGAGCACCAGAGGTCACTGAGAAAGGAAAATAAAATAAATTCTCTAGGGTGCGAGCAGAGCCCAGCCAAATCTGGAGACCCCGCGCACGGCTCGGGGTGCCAGCCATCCCCATGGGCTTCAGTCTGAAATACGAAGTTGAAATCCATCAAATGATTGGTTTTAAGGCAGCAACTCAGAAACATTTTTCAAACCTCCTTAAATAGATTCAGTCATATGTTTTCCAAGTAGCTTAAGTGTGTGCATTGAGCAATAAGAAGACAAAAGATAGTATTTTACAATACTGAAAATGACCTTTTTGTTAAACTGTTTAGTAGAATATTAAGTCTTTGAACATAATGTAAATTAAAAATATATTATCTCAAAAATTTTAAAAAGAAATGGTAGTGATGATTGCAGAAGGAACAGACTGCCAAAACTAAAGAACTCTCTTTGAAATCTATACCCACATGACACGGTTTTTCATTACCTACAGTGGAATTAAGTGAGCGGCTACTACGTGAAAGGACTGAGGAGCACAAACAGCAATGAAGCATCTCCCTACAGTGTCCAGAAGGAAAGAGAAACCTAAGGGCTCACAGGCTGGCCAGATGGGGATCCGCAGCAGCGTAGGGGTGCGAGCGGCATGGAAACCGCAAAGGATAGCGCACTGCACTCCCTCCGCTGGAGTCAGGAGGCTCTTCAGGGGGAGGCTCCTTTAAATGAGCTCTTCAAAGGTAAGCAGCGTGGCAATACCCAGGAAGAAGGCCACAGGCAAAAGGCACGAGAGGGGACAGCACATCCTGGAGGCAGCTGGCAGCCTGGGGGCTGGAAGTTCAGGTGTCTGGGGTATGACAGCACCTGCCCCAAAACATGAGGTGCAACTGCCAAGGGCTCCGAATGCCATACTGGGACGTGACGATGTCTCTCTGCAGGAAATGGATCCAGGGAAGGTTTTGAACAAAGTGCCTTAGAAAGCTGAACCGGAGGCAAACCAGGGGACAGTGCGAAAGCCAGAGGAAGGAAGAAAGACTTGCGGACAAAGGAGCGCACTGGTTCCCGTGAGAACCTGGTGGGCTTCTGCAGAGGATGAGGAGACAGGAACAAGGCAAGGCTCGGTTCCGCAGTGAGTCAGCATTCGGTAAGTGATGGCATCGAGGGAGCAAGGATGACCCAGCTTTCTAAGTGGGAGAAGTAGAGAGAGAGGGATGCAACCAAGGAAGACAGAACACACAAGAGAAAGTCAGTGAGAAGATGGGAAACCCAAGCAAAGCCACTCAGAGCCCATCCCAAGGGGTGAGAAAAGAGGGCGGAGGCAACATGTGGGCTGCCACGGCAGGAATGGCGAAGGGGGGAGTGTGAGAGTCAGGAGCGAAATCGATGGCATCCGATGACTGCTTGGATAGGGAGGATAAGGGAGTCGGGGATATCGAGAGAGTCGCTCAGATTTCAAGCTTAAGTGACCCCTGGGATGTTATCCCCACATTTGAAATGGAGAATAGACGTGGAGGAGACAGATCGAGGACAGATGACTGATGTCATTTTGACTATTCTGAGCTTAAGGTACCCAGGAGGCAGCGGGGATGCAGTCTCCCTGGAGACAGGGGGGCAGTGCTAAGCCTATAGAAACAGAAGCCTGGAATAAAGATGAAGGCTTGGGGTGGGAGGGAGGCTTTTAGTCTAGGGATTGAGATGCTGGTTACACTGCGCCCGCCTCCCAAGGGGCAGTGCCTGGATTTAGTCGCTGGTTCCAGCTCCTGACTTCAGCTTCCCGCTGATGGACACCCTGGGAGGCAGCAGTGACGGCTGAACTGGGTGGGTCCCAGACACTCACGTGGGAGACCTGGATGGAATTCCTGGCTCCCAGCTTCAGGGTGGCCCAGTCTTAGCCTTTGCGAGTATTTGGGGAGTGAACAAACAGATGGAAGCACTCTCTGTCTTTGTCTTTTTTTTCTCCCTGCCTCTCAAGAAAATAAAGATAAAGTTACTTTTTTTTTTTAAGTATAAGGGACATCACCATTTAGGCAAAATATAAAACCATGTGTATCACAAGTGTCTCTCTGGGAGAACAAAGAACAAAGCCCAGAGTACCTTTTTCAGACAAAACAACCAAACACTTGAACCCCATTTAGATTAGAAGAGAAATAACAATCAGATTCTAGCATCAGACGAGATATTAAAAACAAAATAGAAGTCATGGCAGTGGCAGCAGATGACAATGCAGAGACTTGGTCTCTGGCACACCGCTTACTCTGCCACTGACAAATTTAATCATGAGACTGAACAAACACTGCCCTTTTCATTAAAGTCATTTATTCCCCCCTAGCAATGGAGATGCCTTTTAATGATCGCAGGGATATCTGGAGTGACGCTTCCCACTGTCCCTACCCAAGTTCCAGTTCAATCAACGCTTCACACATCGCACATTCCAACAGCAAAGTGCAACCTGAGCAGAAATGCCATTCGTGGGATAGATTGGAAAACATCTACTCAATGCTCTGTCTGAAAACGAGAGGATTTTGATCCTAGGATCTTATTAATAAAAAGTTCAGAGTTTTATTAGCAAAACCCTCACATTTGGGAAACTAAGACATGTCTATTTTCACAGGGCTGGAGAAACAGCCCCAGGCTGTGGCCGTGGGCTTCACCTGCAGATCTCCTGTGGGTTCCACTGGGTCAGCCAGGGTACTATTCTCTCTTTGAGACTTAGAAAGTGAACGACATCCCCTTAAACGAGAGCTCTCTGGGGAGCTGACACCACGTTCCACTGAAGCCTGAGCCACGCAACCACTCAGTCAGCTCAACACCATCAGTGTGGCCCCTGGACCAGAGCTACCGGGCAGCCCTTCCCAGGGAGCTCGCGAGACTGGCAAATGTCAGGAACCATGAGGTCTTCAGTTGAGAAATGGAACAACTTACATAACCAGCAACAGGCAATCTCATGGGCCTGCTGACCAGCCTGTGGTAAAGCAGTGCCAGGAGTCCAGACCAGCAACCCCAACAGGGCACAAAGGCAGAGGGAAGGAAAGCAGGGCCTCTGGCCACAGGTGAAGCCTGCGTTCCAGACAGGAGTGGCTCATCCACGGCTTCCACCTGACTCTTCCATCCCCTCTCTGTCTCTCTCTCTGTGTGTGTCACCCACCCCCAGCTCCCTCTCTCTCTCTCTCTCTCTCTCCCTCTCTCCCTCTCTCCCTCACTTTCCCTCATTTCTCTCCCTCTCTCTCCCTCTTTTTCTCTACCCCATCTCTCTCTCTCTCCCTCTCTCTCTCTCTCCCCCATCTCTCACCCATCTCTCTCTCTCACCCACCCCCAGCTTCCTCTTGCTCTCTCTCTCTCTCAACCATCTCTCTCTCTCTCTCTCTCCTGCTCTCTCTGTCTCTCTCTCACCCATCTCTCTCTCCCTCTCTCTCCCCACCTCTCTATCTCTCTCTCCCTCTCTCTCTCTGTCTCTCTCTCCCCTATCTCTCTCCCTCTCTCTCTCTCTGTCTCTCCCTCTCTCTTCTCTCTCTCTATCTCTCTCTCCCTCTCTCTCTCTGTCTCTCTCTCCCTCTCTCTGTCTCTCTCTCCCCTATCTCTCTCTCTCTCTCTCTCTCTCTCTCTCTCGCTCTCTCTCTCGCTCTCTCCCGCTCTCTCTCCTGCTCTCTCTGCCTGCCACTCTCCCCCAGGGAGCCTGTGTCCTTCCCTCATTTCTTGGGTCAGGTTCCGGGCTGCCACGTGGTAATTGATTCTGCTCTGGTGAGCCGGGTGTTAAGTGGCAGGGATGAAGTTTCAGTGAAAACAAATAGCACTTCACGGGTCTGACCTTTCCTCCCCAAGCTTTTGTTGTGGTCGCCTCCGGGATGTGCAGTTCAAACCTGTGTGAGCCAGTTGTGTCTATGTGTGTCCTCCCCGCTCCCAACATGCGATGACAGCCACGTTGTCTCCTTGTCACTTCTGGCTCACTCACAGCCCTGCAGCAGGTGGGGGCTCTGTTTCCCACCCAAGCCTGGGGTCTGCGGGACAGAGATGGCCATGTGTGGCCTGAGCCTGCCAGGATTCCACGGGGAGACTGACGTTCAGAAAATAAGAATGTGTCTCTGTGTGACAGCGCACGAGTCCAAGTGCCGCCTCCAAGCTGTGCAGAACTCCAGCGTCCTGTTCCACCCCCAAGAGCAGACATCAGCCACAGGCCTTGTGACATCCGACATTCCCCCGATAAGCCTAGGTCAGGGCTATGGCTGCCTTTACATTTTGTGGATCCTCCCTCAGGACTACAAAACGAATTTCCCAGGGCTGGGAGGGATGTCAGGTGACATCTCTCAGTGGTCCATCCTCTGAGGACGCCACCTTTAACCAAAGGGCATCACCTTGCCCAAGGTCACTCCCTTGCATGTGACAGCGAGCATCAAAGGAGTGATTGACAGGCCAAGAGTGTCATGGTATCATCCTCCAGCCCTAACTCAGCATAAACATTAGACCCCTGAGGGATGAGAGAGGCACTGCCCACTCCTGCATCTGCCCCCAGTGATGGCAGGAATGTACCCTAACAGACATCTAGCAGGCTCATCCCTCCCCCAGAGCCCACCTCCTGGAAGTCCAGGGGGTGGGATTTTGGGGCTGGATCGCCCACAGCCGAGCCACCAATGAGGAGCACATCACATAGCCCCTGGCACACAGTAGCAGTGGAAATGGTAAAAACTTTCCCCAGAGTGAACTGGGGTGTACCACGGGCAGGAAATGCGTGAGCCCTGAGCTAAGCCTCAGCGGTTGGAGAAATGCAAATTGGCATGAGTAATGATAAAAATCAGTGGAACCACACGGCTGCTGTTGGGAGCAATTGATGCTCAAGAGACAAGGAAAAGCTGTGCGGACATTCAACAGGAATTAAATGCCACGTGTAAAAGGCAAGATGCCTCCTTCCTGGCCAGCACAGGAAGTGACTCTCTCACTTGTATTCAACAGGGAGGAAAAGCTAAGCACAGGCCTGAAACTCGGTCATCAAGTCATCAGAACTCCACAGGATTGTCGCCCTGACCCAGGCATGTGAGCCACAGCACAGGCGGAGCTCCCATGAGGGTCGATGCACTTGGAGCTGCTGTAACACTGTCCCACGGTTGTGTGGCTTGAGTCACAGACATCCATCACTCACTGCCCTGGAGGCCTCAAGTCTGAGGTTGAGATTTATCCATCTGGGTCCTCCCGAGAAACAGACCCCACATACAGAGATGAGCAAAGGGAAATGTATGGCGGGAACTGGCTCATGGGATGCGGGGACTGAGAAGCCCGGTGCTCTGCTGTCTACAAGCTGCAGACTCAGGACGGTGGGAGGTGTCCTTAGTCCAAGGCTGAGGACCGAAGGATTGCGTGGAGGCAGGGGTGTAAGTGCACAGTCTGAAGGCCTGAGACGTCCACAGCAGGAGAAGATGGATGCCCCCAAGCAAGGAGAGAGGCAACTCACCCTCCTCCAGCATTGTGTCCTATTCTGACTCCTGCAGATTGGAGGTGCTTGCACACTGGGTAAAACCCGATCTTCCTGATTCAATCTACTAACTGAATGCTAGCCTCTTCCAGAGACACCCAGAAGTCATGTGCTACCAGCTTTCCGGACATCCCCTAAGCAGACCAAGCTGACACAAGATTGATCATCACCCAAGATGCAGGCAGAGTTGCTTCCCTCCGTGATCCCTCTCCTTGGCTTGAGGATGGCCACCTTCTCCCTGTGTCTTTGCGTGGGCTTCCTTCTGTAGCCATCATGTCCTGGTCTCCTCTTTAATGATGGCGCTTGCCGTGGTGCATTGGGCCTCACTCTTTTTTTTTTTTTTTTTTTTTGACAGGCAGAGTGGACAGTGAGAGAGAGAGACAGAGAGAAAGGTCTTCCTTTTCTGTTTGTTCATCCCACAAAGGCCACTATGGCCGGGACACCGTGGCCGGTGCACTGTACTGATCTGCAGCCAAGAGCCAGGTGCTTCCTCCTGGTCTCCCAAGCGGGTGCAGGGCCCAAGCACTTGGGCCATCCTCCACTGCACTCCCGGGCCATAGCAGAGAGCTGGCCTGGAAGAGGGGCAACCAGGACAGAATCTGGCACCCCAACCAGGACTAGAACCCAGGGTGCCAGCGCTGCAGGTGGAGGATTAGCCTAGTGAGCTATAGCGCCGGCCAGGGTCTCACTCTAATGACCTCACTTTCCCTAATTTACCTCTGCAAAGGCCATATTTCCAAAGGCAGTCACATTCTGAGGGCTGGGGTGTCCACATATGCCTTTAAGAAGAGATCCAGACCCCACTATGAGAACCAGGAGTCGGTATTAGTGTGCTGATGGGATGGCTCCTGGAAGCTTGGAACAAGCAATAGCCACACTCAGTGAAGCAGAAATGCCAGAACGGCCATGACAGACCGTGGGGGAGGAATCCAAAGACTCAGTGAGTGAATAAGCACTTTGGATGTGCCGTGTAGGACCGGAAGTCTACCAGGAGCTGTTCTGTGGGGGGATCCAAAGGAACAAGGAATGTGCTGGTAGGGGTCACCATCGGTCCTGGAAGTTCAGCAGGTGTCAGGAGGCAGAGCTGAGAGCAGGGAACAGCCGACAAGGGGAGGACAGGATCCTTAAATATTAGAGTCCAGGATAATAATCCCAAGTGTCAGTGACACCCTCTCGGGGTCATCCAGGTGCAGACAGGAGGTGATGGCCAGGGAACAGCATGCATTTGAAGTCTGGTAGAGTAGCAACCACAGGGTTGCTAGATCTCTACCATAAAAAGAATTAATGATGATGAGCAGGACGCTGAAGACCTACTGCCTGTTAAAAAAAAAAAAAAAAAGAACAAGGTCCTTAGCTCAGTTTCCAGACCTGAGTGCATTTTTAGACTGTAAATGATTAACACTGACACGCGGAGACCTAAAGTGTTCTCAGGGACCTCCCTCCCATCAGGTGCCACTACCTCCCAGGTAGTAAGTAGCATCGAGGCCCAGGTCTGGCTCATCGGAGGCTCAGAGGGAGAGTGAACTCACGCCACAGTCGCACATTGTATGATGTGAACGGCCATACTTGAGAGTCACAAGCACTGGGGGGTAAGAGGGCCGAGGGGAATCTTCTTAAAGCGCCCCCTTTCCATGAGGATAATGAATCAACACCAATATCACACCTGGGGGTGCGAGTACAGGGAGGCTGGGAATGCACACAGCCTAGAGCTTCCCCTGTCCCATCCCCAGCGAATCCACCTGGTCTCTGCAGAAACCATATGGGTCCTGGAAGACGGCAGACTCTCAGACTCACACAAGCAGCCACCCCGGCTGGTCCTGAAGTTTTCTTGCCAGATGCTGCTCCATCGCTAAGACACACGCTCAGGTACCTGGAACGCAGCCTTTGATGTGTGGACTCGTTCTTTTCATCTCTATCAAAAAAGAGGATCAGAAACCACTCGTATTTGCTCAGAACAGACAACAGTATTCGCTTTGAGCGGTGACCCAGGGCTGTGTTAACTCGCCCCTCTAGGTCATAATACCTGGACCAGCCCGCCCTCTGCACAACATCATTCTCGTGATGACATCTTGCAAACCAGAGCCGATGCACAGCCGTGGCGAGTGAGCTGGGGCCTTCAGAAGTCAGACTCACACAGTCAGAAGTGGGAATTCATCTTGATGAAGATGCAGAGGCTGGCCACATCAATACACTCTTAAAAGTTCGGGATCTGAGGCGTGCCGAGGCACCTCAATGAGAGCAAATTACTGTGTCCTGCCTCTTCTGAAACAAGGAACATAACACAAAACCCAACAGGCTTCTTTGGGTCCTAAGACATCAGTGGAGAATGTATCACTCAGACCCATATAACGACGTTTACAGAAGGCCATAGTTCTAAATGTGAACAAAAACAGGCAAAGGGTGCAGAACACCCAGGCTGCAGGGCAAGTGACCCTACAGCTTGGCTAAGAGGCCCAGTAGCCCCTGTGGTAGCAAAAGTATCAGTAATGAAAAAAGACACCATGTGGGGTTTTTGGCAATCTACATTTGGAAAACCAAAGACTTACAGTTCTGGAGAAAATCTTGCCAAAAACAGCAAAGAACTCTATGACTTTAGAAAAATAGCTCCTAGCATGCTTTTGGCCCTGAAAGAGATGGAATACAGGGTCGTGGTCACTATACACCCAACCATTCATGATGAGCTTATTCCATCACACACTCAAAGCTGTACATTTGGGAGGACCAGCAGCACCTATTGTAAAATGGATGTGGTATGTCTTTGTCCTTTTGGCAACTGTAATAAAATAGGTGAGACTGCGTAACTTATAAAGGACAGAAATTTACCTTTCACATGAGGGAATGAGCCCTCATGGCTTAATCATATCTTAAAGTCCCCCCCCCCTTCATACCATCACATGGGTCCTTATGTCCCAACACCTGGATTTTGGTGGAGAAACATTCAACCACAGCAGAGGACTTCCAGATCAAGGGCCCAAGCAAGCTTGCTGGTAGTCCCAAGCCCCAGGTTCACCCCAGTGCCTCTTTGCAGCTCCTATCTGTAGTAGCCAAAAGGGGGCCCTTATGACCACCTGATGGGGGAGGGGAAAAGTCCCAGCTTGATTTATCCAAGGATCATCTGAGTCTAAAGGTACAAGCCAAGAATAGCCAGTGGCCACAACATGATATCATTCAGAGAGTGGCCTTGAAAGACAGTGGTGAGACATCTTCCCCGTGGACTGAGTTTCGGATGATGAGGCACACTCTCCTAGACGGGGAACTGTACATAGCACGTGTGCAGATATGGTCACTTTCTTACACTTCGATTGGACTTGGTTAGACAGCAGCATTCATGGGGTCTATGTCAGTGATCCCCATATCTTTCTGAAGGTAGGAATCACTTGAGAAGCTTTTGACGAATACAGATCTCTAAGTCCCACCCAAGATTCCTGAAATAAGCAACACAGAAATCCCTGTCTTAAATAAGATCCTTAGGTGATTCTAATATCACTAATCCATGCAATGGTGTTTAGGAATCATTTTTCCTCTGTGATTAGCAATGCTTTAATGAAGAGTAAAATACTAATAATTAATTCAAGCATGCATAACACTGTGTTTATATAAATAAATATATATATACATATATGACTCAAAAGCAGCCCATGAAGCATGTTATTACTCCCTTTCTACAGATGACCCCCAAGGTCATGCAGCTGGGAATGAATGATGGAGGAAGTGTCTGGACTCAATCTGCCCATAGTGGGAAAAGTATTCAAGAAAAGAGAGGGTGCCCAAAAATCCACAATGCAACAAGCATGCCCAGCTGGTAAGGCCAGTTTCGGTATTTACCTAAAATGAAGACAAATTATTTTTTCAAATAATTTAACTTCTGTGTCAAAATCCATTTACAATAGCCTACGAGCACCATCTAGTGGCTAGATCTGGCTGCTTGAATATTGAGCATTGAGATCAAACAGGATCAGGTCAGAAGAATAGAAAAGTTGTTATTAAATTTGGTAGACACAAGTTCCCAATTCCAGAAGGATGGGCTATTTGGATTCCAGAAAAAAAATTTAAATAATGAGAATGTAAAAACAAAGGAAAAGTGGTCAGCATTGTGCCATAGTAAGTTAATCCATCACCTGCAGCACCGGCATCCTGGATGGGCACTGGTTTGAGACCTGACTGCTCCACTTCCCATCCAGCTCCCTGCTAATGCACCTGGGAAAGCAGTGGAAGATGGCCCAGGTGCTTGGGCCCCCGCACCAACATGGGAGACCCAGAAGAAGCTGCTGGCTCTTGGCTTCGGCCTGGCCCAGCTCTGGCTGGTGCAGCCATTTGAGGAGTGAACAAGCAGATTGAAAATCTCTGTTTCTTCCTCCCTCTCTGTAACTCTGGCTTTCAAATAAATAAAATAAGAAAAAGGAGAGAAAAGATCAAAACAAGTGAAGTTAATAATAGAGATAAGAATGATATTGTATTAGCATTTTCTTAAATGAAAAAACAATGGAAATAAAACACAGAAGAGAAAAGGCCATCTGGCATGTCACTTTTAAATTAATATTCTCTATAATTAATTTATTACAGGATACACTCGAAGCTTTTCACGACTACTCTTCTTTTTCGGGAGTTATGCCAATTCAGCACGACTCCTGCTGTCCAGGTGTTGAGACACTGTCCTCCCCCACCTCTCTCCCACAAGACCTCATAGCCACCTGATGAGAAGCATCCTGGGGCTTAGGCGCCCACCGTTGTACCTTCCCTGATTTCTGTGAGATCATTTTCTCTCAGATCTATTGAACCTAGATGCGCAGAGGCAGGGCTAGGCAGACTCAGCGACGGGCAGTGTCAGTGTTGAATACGTACAAGGGGAAGCAGGGAGCCTGGATCACACAGCAGCCCCAGGCGTCACAACTCAGAGCCAGAGCCTGAAGGCAGAAGGGGTTTCCCGAGCATGGCCGGCCTCCAGCTCGGAGGAGGTGGCAGCTCCTACGTGCCTCAAGCAGAAGACAAGTAGCTCTGCAGTGGGATTTAGACACGGGTAGACTTTCAAAACGTGATGCTAAGGACAGAACAGGCTCCGTGTCATGTGGCTCCATCTACGTGGATTTTCCAGAATAGCCACAGAAGGAATGAAGCTTGGTGGCGGGGAGGAGAATGGCATGAGACTGCTTACGGGGTCCAGGACTTTACCTTGGAGTGCTAGAAACATTTCACACAAGACAGGGGTGTAGGTCACACAAATTGTGAATGTGTGGAACCCTGCTGAATTGTTCACTTTAATGGGGTTAATTTTGTGTCACCTGAACTTCATCTCAATATAAAAATACATATGAACATCTTTTGTTGGATAATCCTAGAGACATTGCAAATGAAAAATCCCAACTCTTAGGATTTTAGTTTTAAGTATTGTCATGGTTGATGTTGGGGGTTGACTGTGTCTAAGATGAAAATTAATGTGGGGCGGCATTGATTTGGGGCACACAAAGGGAGCTGAGGGCTCCTGTTAACACCAGCCTCAAGCATGTGTGCACTTCAACTCCTACACGGGGCTGTTCTGTCCTCCCCACACCTCCCCACCCCCAGGACTTGCAGACCTGGTGGACAGGGCTGAGCTGCTATTTCCGGAACAAAACTCACCAGCCTCTGCACTCATGTGTGAAAACATTCCTCTGGCTTCCTGAGGCCATTCAATCTGCTTCCTACAAGGCAGCTTGACCCCTCCTGCACAAGTCTCAAGCCCTGACAAGCAGTGCACGTGGTTAACAGCCCCTCTTGCAACTGGGGTTATAAAGCCAACCACCACGCTGCAAAACCCTGGGACATGTTTTCAAGGCTGTGGGAGTTTTGTGCCTCCCGGATGGCAATCTTGATACGCCACAAATTCATGTAACTCTTCTTTGTTCTCAACTAGTTGGGTTTTAACCTGGTCAAGCATGGGAAGAAGGGACGTCCAAGTAGCTGGTGAGGGCTGCTTAGTTATCCTCAGGGCTTCAGGAGGATGCTGAAAGGGAAAGCCAAGCAGTGCGACCTTTGAGCAGAATGACAGGGCTGCCCCCCCCCCCCGCCCCTCCGTGCTTCGGCAAGGGTGTTTCCCACTGAGACTGTCATTTGAGTTGCTGGGCTGAATGGGGATGCCCCAGCTTCCATGTGAGTCACACGACCCAACTGGCTCGGGCCTGATGGGACAAAAAGGTAGAGGCAGGATAAACTGGAGCTGCGATGCCCTTGGTCTCCTGCTGTTGGCCACCAGCACCCCAGCATCTCTGGACTTTGGACTCTGGTACTCAACACGGCAGCCCCCTGAGCTCTCACACCTCCAACCTTGCACGGAGAATTGTGCCACTGGCTTCTTTGGTTCTCAGGCCTTTGGACTTGGACAGAGCCAAGTTACCAGGTTTCCTGTGTCTCCAGATTACAGGTGGCCAATTGTGTGACTTCTGAGTCCCCATATCAAATGAGCCGATTCTCCTAGTTAATATCTCTCTCTCTCTCTCTCTCATATAAATATCCCATCCTTTTTGTCTCTCTGGAAGACCCAGACTAAAACAAATATTTGCTGAGAATTATTTACAAGATTTAGCTAGAGACCTCAAGCCACTCTCTACAGTGAGAAGGTTGTTAGAACCTTCTGTGCAAACAGGATTTGAAAGTGAGAAGAGGAGAAGAATGACAGCCAGGCTTCCGGGTAGGGAAAAGAGAGCTTGTTTTTGTTTGTTTGTTTGTTTTGCAGCAAAGATATTAGAAGAAGCCACTAGAAACCAAGCTACTTGGCTTGGTAGAGGATCTACTTTCAGGTGTCTGGGGCGGGTTTCCTGACACAAATGGAGAGGGTGTGGCCCTCTCTCTGGAATGTTCCCAGCTCCAGTTCCATGATCCTGGGGCACAAGAAACCTGAATCGGGGAGAATCCAGGGCCTCATCTGCAGACCTTTCTCGGAAGCATCAGAAGAGAATCAGCGTTGGCCGACAAGCACACATTCCAAACACACACCCAGTTAATGAAAACCACACACACACACACACACACACACACACACACACGCACACGCTAGAAATGTGTTCTACCTGCCTGGGACAGAAGGAGAAGCAGATGGAAAATGCCCTGGGGGACTTGGTTCTGAATTCTCTACATCTTAGGGGGAATTGAGTTTCTCCAAAATAAGGTCTTTCTGTTTACAAACATGCTGTTTTTGCCAGAGAGAATTCTTTATTTTAGGTACTTTGGGAAAACTGCAGAGTCTTCGGGTTTGGGGCCAAAGACGCCCAAATGTTGCAATCCTAAACCTTTGACAGTGACAAAAACATGTTTGCAAGTGGAAAGTTTTCGGCGCGAGGCTTCTCGCGTTGTTTGGTTTGGGTGCGTGTTTGCTGGCTTGCTTGGGGCCAAAGAATTTCCTCCACATCTTCCCAGAACCAGCGAGTGGGGGTCGGGGCTCTGCTCAGGATGCTGGCCCCGAATCACCTGTACCCCTCTTTGGACTGCCTGTATGGTTTAAGGCCAAAACACTCAATGGCCTTTGAGCTGAGAGAGCCACCTTATTCCTCCGTTCCACCTGAAGTGAAGGCTGGGGTGCTCAGACGCAGCAGCATGAGGCAGTCTGCCCCACAGCTGTGGGTTTCCAGGTTTCAGCTTCTGAGTAACCTGCTGTCAGCCTGCTCCATATACGTCGCCCTGGCACACCACATTTCCACCTCTTTCCAGCTACTCCTGTGCTGGGGGAGAAGGTCCTGCCTCTTGCAGCCAGATGTTAGGAAAAGACGAGCCCAGCAGAACGCAGAGACAGCAGCATGGAATTTCCAGAAGGCACTGGCATGTTCTAACAGGCGGGGACAATCGACTCGCAGATGAAGACTTTCAATGAACAAGGCTCAGGTACTGTGGAACCTAGCAAGGCTAAGCCTGGTCACTGGGGGAAAGTCAGGATCATGAGAGAATGGAGCGGGGTCTAAGTTCCCACCCAGTACTGCACAAGGGCAGGTTGAGGGAGGAGGGGCCAGGGCAGGAGGGCAGATGTAGGACCAAGAGGGACAGCAGAGAGGGAGCTACCTGGTTCTCAAATCCATCTGTCGCCAACCCCAGAACCCACACCCTGATCCAGTCCTCTGGATATTTCAGAGAGTCTGAGCTCGAGGGGTGCCTCCCCCCCACCCAAGTCCACCCAAACAGCAGGGGAGCATCTGCTGATGGTAGCTGCACTGGGTCACCCATCCTCCCCTGGCATGATGCCCAGCCCGAACTTGGCATCTGTCATGTCTCATCAGCTCTTCCCAGCCAGGAAACTCAAAACTGGTGGCCGCCACATTTGTCCCCTCCTCATCTTCCCTCCAACTGGCTTCCCACAACAACCACATCTCTGCTCCCTCGTTCGAGACTCTGTTGCCCGACACCATGGCCCCTGCCTCCCTGCTGCCTTCTCCTGCCAGTGCTGGCTTCCAATACCAGGAATCGTCTGTTCCACCCTAACAGCACCAACTGAACGTTCTCCAGTGAACGTCCCACCTTCAGGCTCCCACACCTGAATCCTTGCAAGCTGCGAAGCCCCTTGCTAGTCTGGCTTCCACTTCTCTCCCCTGACCTTCCTCCTCTCTCTCTCCATCCTCCCCCTCCCCACAGTGACACATGCATCCCCAGTCCCAGCTCTGTGCCAGACACACTACATCCTTTCAGGGTCTCAGTTTCTCTCTGCCTGAAACACACCATCCCCTTTTCTCCCACAGAACTCCTCCTGCAGATGTCCCGGCCATGCCTTCAGCAGTGAGTGTCCGAAATACTGACTCCCTCTGGCAGGAACAGTAAGGCTGTGTATTGACAGAACCTCGAAGGTTGGGTGGTAGATGACTGGTGTGACGCTGTCATCAGAGACGCTAGTCCCCTCCTGTAGCCACTCCTGGTGTTAGCTTCATTGTCAGGCTGTCTGTCCTGGCTCTAGTTCTAGACACCACAGCTTGCTCCCCACAAGATGTTCCAGACATCACAGGTAGAGATCAAATGTCCGGAGGAAAAGGGGACTGTTCTCGCTGTACCTCTTACCAGGCTTGAGGTGACCAGAGCACCCTCTTCCTTCCTGCCCCCCCCACCCCGCCCCAGTCATTCTGCCAGTCACTAGCAAGGGGAGTGGCCTGACTGGTTTACCTGTCAGACTACCTTTTGGGCTGGGTGAGGGGTCAGTGTACACCAAGGCCACAGCTGTACTGAAGAGCATGTGGCTCCTGATCAGAACCCAGGTTCCACTTGGAAGGAAGCAGGAAGTAACTGACTGCCATCCGCATTCACCGCCCTTGACCTTCGGTTGTGTGTCCCTTTAAGATCTCACTCTCCTATGCCTCTTTGAAGGTGAGAATGCATCCTTCTACCTCTGTCTCTGCCTGGTCTCCCTTCTCCCCATCATTTCTTCACACTGAAAGCCCCTCTCTTCTACTTTAAAGATTCATTAATTTGTTTGAAAGCCAGAATTACAAATAGAGAAGGGGGGGGGAGAGGAAAAGGGAGAGGAAGAAGGAGAGGAAGAGGGAGAGGGGGAGGGAGAGGGGGAGGGAGAGGGGGAGGGAGAGGGGGAGGGAGGGAGAGGCAGAGGGAGGGAGAGAGAGAGAGATCCCCAATCTGCTGGTTCATTCTTCAAATGTCACAAAGGCCAGGGCCAGGCCAGGATGAAGCCGGGAGCCAGCAGCTTCTTCTCGGTCTCCCACATGGGTGCAGGGGCCCGAGCACCTGGGACAGCTGATTTCCCAGGCACACTAGCAGGGAACTAGATCACAGGTGGAGCAGCCGGGACTCAAACCAGCGCCCATGTGGGATGCTGGCACAGCGGATGGCAGCTTAACCCGCTACACCACAGCACTGCCCCGAAATCCCATCTCTCAAAGCCCAGCCTCAAAGGCCAGTTCCAAACTGAGCCTTTTCTGATCCCTGCACCCACACAAACCTGTCCCGAGGAGGCAGGTTTATAGCCCCAGTGACACCACAGAGCCCCTTTCTCGCCTATTTTTCAGTACTTGACATTTGAAAGTTGCTGAAGGGCAAAGCTGGCACGGCTTCCCTCTGTCCCGTCTGACACTTGGCTCCTTACTTGACACACTTTGAGTGGCTATAAATGGCCATGAGCGGGTGGACAGACACTGAACTTGGAGTCCACAGTCAAGCACTTCAGTCTGAGCTCAGCTGTGCACCTGCTCCGTGTCTGGGCAGGTCCGGGGCTCTCAACACTTACATGAGGCTCCTAGATCAGAGATGTACAAGACCCCTTCCAATTCTGTACTTGTCTTGTGGGCTGCAGAATCTCCATAAACTTCATGACTTCAGACCATAGAAATCCATCTTCCTGTTCCTGGAGGCCAGAAGTCCAGGTGTTGGCAGATGTGGTACCTTCAGGAAGCTCTCGAGAGCAACCCTTGGCATTCCTTGACCTGTAGATGCATCACTCCAACACGCACCTCGAGTCCTACGTTGCCTTCTCCTCAGCGTGTCTTGGTGTCTCAAATCCCCTTTCTCCTATAAGGAAGCTGGTCACTGGATTTGGGCTCACCCTAAGTCCAGGTTGATCTCATCCTGAGATCCTCCACATTACAACGTTCGCAAAGACTCTATTCCCAAGTGCAGCTACACTCTCAGGTACAAGGGCTGAGGCCTTCAACATAGCTCTGGGGAGACACAATTCCTGGGGCAGGCTGTGGAGTTCTAGTAGTCACTCGCACTTGACTGTACATCCAACAAACAAAACTAAGGACCACTCTAGGCTGAAATGTTCCTGTTCCTTTTGGTTCCATAGTTACCTACATATCCACATCACAGATCATTCAACCACCCTTAATTTGAAGGATAAATATATATTTTTTCTCTTTTAAGTTCTTACAGTACTTTCAGGAAGTCTCCCAATTTCAGATGCTGACCTTGAACCCAACCTCTATGCATTGGGGTCATTTATTTTGGCTCCTGGGAGCACTGCTTCTCAGGCCATGTATGGGTCCCAGCTGCCTTCTCACTTTCCAGTGCCTTGAAGACCCTGACAATGAAGGCCAGAACCCTTGGGAAAATCCCATGGAGGTCTCCATGTCTACTGAGTTCTGTTTTGAGGGAAGCAAGGGCCACGAAGGGATCAGAAGCCCCCCGGTGGCCATGGATGTCACCAGCTGTTCCCAGGCTAGCATCATTTATTAAGTACTTCTGCAGTGGGGAAAGGAACTCCTGATAATTCTACGCCAAGTTGCACCTAGTGGTGTTATTGATGGATGAGGTGGTCCATCCATCAACGGACACTTGCAATCCTTTTTCTTTCATGACAAAGGCAGGCTGCAGGCTTCGTGGCTGGCAGGCCAACGGCTTGGAATCTGCATCCTCAGAGACAGATCTGCACCGGCCAACAAGGCCAGGCTGTGTGCTGCTCTTACGTTATGTCTATTTCAGGAGTTGACTTTGGCAGAGGTGTTGACCACTCACACAATATATCTACTCCCAGAAAAGATAAGGAGGGGAAAAAAAAAACCAAACACTGAATTCTCTTTCAATTCTCACTTGGCTGGGGAAGGGAAGTACAGCACTCACTGCAGTGATGATGAACGAGTTGGAACAAATGGTAAAGAAAATAGTGACGCTATAAATAAGGCATTTCTAAAGAACCTGTGTGCTGAAGTGTCTCCCGACTGGCAGATTCCAAAGAATGTAAATCTCCAGATTATAGTCTATCTGAGGCCATGTTTTGCCAGGACTATTGGAACACGTCTAAACCGTGAAGTAAACTCAATAATCCGTTTCAAGAGCTCACTGGTAAGAGCTACTCAGGGTGCATGGATGATCAAGTACTCATGGTTGTACCTTTGAGCTAAGGAAAAAGAGAAAAGCTCAGAGTTATCCAAGATGAGGAAACTGTGCAGCCAGACTGCATGGGTTCAGACGCAGGGACAGCTGCGTGCCGACACCAGCTTTCTCCACTGCAGTCACGAACGCAGACGCACGGTCCTCGTACCCCTTCCTAGCGTCTACCTCGCTCCTTCCTCAAAACCCCAACAAAAGCCACCCACAACCTTTGTTTCTACACCCTAGTGCCAAAATAACAGAATCAAAGTTTCTAAAAAGTTAATGGGGAAAAAAAAAGAAACCTCACAAGACCCATTATTGAGGTCCAACAATGTATTTTTAAACCAATAACGTGAACTTTTCCAGGCTAAAGAATTGTGAAATTGGGTCACCAAATAAAAAAAGACACAGCTGTAATAGAAACCATTTAGGGACAAAAAAAAAAAAAAAAAACAACCCTGACCAATCATAAAATGATGCAGATCTGAAAGGAAATATTTAGATCGTATTTTACCCAGCTGAGCAGTGAGATGTTTGGAAATGCCCTGGATTTTTCTAAATATTTCCTGCTGTTCATAGCAAAACAGCTCTGAGACTCAGAAACAAAGGACACACTGGCAACGCTTCTGTGCCTTTGGCCACATTGCAGCTGCTCCGTCCCAGTGGCAACAGGAGGCCTAATTGTAAACACTTGAGCACCACCAGGCCTGCCCTGAGCCGCCACATGAGTTATTTTTACGAAAATTTACTAAGAAGCGCGAATCTGGGAGCAAGCAGGGACCATCGAGTGAGAGGCTGGGGAAATAATGGGGAACGGGGGACTGAGCGTATGTCCAGTCTGTTCCCCTTGCAATCTGGGAGAGGCTTCAGACGGCGGACAGGCTCCGGGAGCAAACGCAAGATGGCCACGCTCCAGGGAGTTTGGCAAAGCCCCGGGCGAGGGCCCGAGGCTCGTGGTGAGCCGGCCTCAGGGGGAGAAGGTGGTGACAGCCAAAGCCCAGTGACACAGAGTGAGAGCCCAGAGGACAAGCTTGGCAACGCCTGAGTGGTCCCCAGAGGCCTTTTCTTCAAAAGTGAAGATGGGAGTGCCTGGTCAACCACAGGTGAGGGGGCAATTCAGGGCCAAGCCAAGTGAGGGGCAGACAGCAGAAGGATTTGCAGACACGGCAGGGGGTGGATGCAGAGCAGGGGTGGCCTGGCAGCGGGTCAGGCGGCAAGGTGCCAGTGTTCCTAGGACTCTCAGGGCAAAAAGCAGCATCAGAGATGCAAGTTCAGAATGCGCTCGGCAGGCTTTTGCCAGGTTTTGTCCTGGGCGACTGCTTGGCCCTTACCCCAAAGGTGGAGAGCTAGAGGGGGTTCGCTCAGCATCCTTATGACCCACCACTTACTGGCATTTGTCGCCTGGCTCAGAGCCCATTCCTAAGAAACGGAGGCAGAGGGGAGACCCATGGCTTCCAAAGGACAGCAGCAGTGGGACTCATCGAGCTCCAACCCAAGGCCCTCTGAGCCCGGCACCCCCGGGGATGGCCCACCTACAGGAAGGGTCTGCAGAGTCCTGTCCACTGGACTCTGGAAACGTCACTCCGAGCAGTTCCTAAGATAAAGATTACCTTTTGTAGTTTGCTGAATCCAGCCACCTTCCCTTCAATGTGAGGTCAATGAAATAAAGTGTTCTCATCAAATTCTGCAACACAATTTTCCAGCGTGTTCACGTGGGAACACCTACCCACCAGCAAAACTGGCTACGGGGGTGGCTGGTTGTTGTTATTCTGGGGGTGGGGAAACAGAGGGAGCTGTAGCCACTGAGAGCCACAAACCACAAGACTCCCGCACTGGAGCCACATCCAGCACAGCCTCCAGGTTACCAGGAGAGAAGCAGGGACGTCCCCCCAGGAGCCCCGGGGTCACTGCTGTGGGCTGAACTTCCACCCCCTGCCCATTCATATGCTGAGAGCCTAATCCACAGGACCTCAGAATGTGACCTTACTGGGAACCAGGGTCACTGAAGATGAAATTAGTCAAGATGAGGTCAGCCTGGCTTAGGGCGAGCTCCTAACCCAATGCAAGTGAGGTCTTTAAAAGAGACATGGCCCAGTTAAGAGAAACTGTTCAGAGGAAGACGAGGTGCAGACATGGAGGGAAGATGCCGTCGTGGGTCCGCACAGCCCCAGGAGGAACCAGCCCTGCCTGCACCTGTTCTCAGCCTTCCGGCCTCCAGAACCTGAGATGATAAATGTCTACTGTAGGAGCCTTCTGCCTGGCAGCGGTCTCTTCCGGCAGCCCCATCTCAAAGGACTCTCCAAGCACTTCCGCCTTCACAGGCCCCTTCCTCCACAAACATATTCAAAATGACCCTACCCTGTGTCGAGAGAGAGAGAGAGAGAGAGAGAGAGAGAGAGAGAGATGGAAAATCTAGGTAGAGAGCCGGCAGTGTGGTGTGGTGGGTCAAGCCACCACTTGGGATGCTCCCATCCCATAGCAGACTCCCGGGTTCTCTGCTTCTGGTCCAGCTCCCTGCTGATGCTTCTGGGAGGGCAGCAGAGGAGACAGTCCAAGTCCCTGGGTCCCCACTACTCAAGTGGGAGACCCAGAAGGAGCTCCTGGCTCCTGGCTTCTGCCTGGCCCAGCCCTGACTGGTGTGGCCATTTGGGTAATAAACCATCAGATAGAAAATTCTCTCTCTCTCTCTCTCTCTCTCTCTCATGCTCTGTCTTTCAAATAAGTAAATAAATAAACCTTTTTCAAAAAATCTAAGCAGAAGCATGTTTATTCTTTCCTTCTGATTTTAAAAGAAATGGAAAACTCTCCGGGACACTGGTGTTCCCTGTGTTCACAGAGAAGTCAGTCCTGTAGCAACAGTCCCTGAAGTGCCCACACTTGGTCAGCTGCCTCCCCAGGCAGACTCAGCCTTGGCACAGTATTGAAGTCACCCGCTGATGTGTCCAGTGACCACGGCTCCCTACCCCTGGCTCCAAACGCCCAAGCCAAAAGATTCTGTCTCTCAGCCTTGCAGCCCGGTATAGCCTGGCCCATAGTAAGTGCTCAATAAATAAAACTTGAATGCAGCGATAGGGATCTAGGGTTACTCAAGGCCGTGGCTGAAATCCGAAGCAAGGAGAGACGGGAAGAAGGAAGTGTTGGCAAGAGCAGACTTCATAGCTGCAGCCTGAGCTCCTGGTAGCAGGGCGAGGATCTGGGAGCCCAGCCCAGGAAAGTTTTTGAAACTGCAATAAAATGAGTGTTTTATAACCGTCCGCTTGGGTCCATTTTTTTCCCCTCTCTCTTTGAATTTTGCTCTTCATTCTACAGGGCTTGGTGGGGATTCCTTCCTTCAGAATTGTTTGACTCGATTCAAATGACGGCTTCTCAAATTCAGAGTTTCCACCGAGACGTCTCGACAGCAGGGCTGCCCTCCGGGTCACAGCCTCACGTCTGTTTCCTGATCATCATGTACTCTACGCTGCTCTTATCCCAGATGGTCTTGCCTTTCCCTGCTGACAACACTCCGTCTTCACTATACAAGGTGCTTCCAAAAGTCTGGGAAAAGGTAGAGTTAACAGATGTTGATGGGGCTGGTGCTGTGGCATAGCAGGTAAAGCCATCACCTGCAGTGCTGGCATCCCATATGGGCACTGGTTCAAGTCCCGGCTGCTCCACTTCTGATCTAGCACTGCTATGGCCTGTGGAAGCAGTGGAAGATGGCCCAAGTCCCTGGGCCCCTCCACCCACGTGGGAGACCCAAAAGAAGCTCCTGGCTCCTGACTTTGGATCAGTGCAGCTCCGGCCATTGTGGGCATCTGGGGAGTGAACCAGCAAATGGAAGACTTCTCTCTCTCTCTCTCTCTCTCTCTCTCACTGCCTCTCTATAACTATGCCTTCAAATATATATATATATATATATATATATATATATATAGTTAATTGTGGTGCAAAACATGTTGAAATCCATGTACTGTTTTCTTCATAATACACATTTTCCATGAACTTTCTAAGTACTCGTCTCTCCGCATGGAAGAAGTCATGTTTCTTTACCAGGAATTCACACTGGCAAACAAGCAAAGCTTCTGTAACCCTTTTGCAGCCCCCGTAACATTTGCAAATGGAAGAACGCATTGCCCTGGGCCCGGGGGAGAGATGACGAACCATGGAAACATGAAGGATGCCCGGAAATGAGGCTGCTAAATTTCTAATTTTCTGCCATAAATTCCTAAAGGACATTTCTCCAAAGGCATGTCATGGGATGCTCCTGGGCCACACACATGAAGGGTTCCAAGGACAAGCAACGGGCATGCACAGGGCTGAGCAGAGATGAGCCTGTTTGTAGCACAGAGCTTCCCAGGGCCTGGGAGGCACTAACCAGCAGGAGGGGATAAAGGTGGGCGCTTCCTGGCCGGCGCCGCGGCTCAACAGGCTAATCCTCTGCCTAGCGGTGCCGGCACCCCGGGTTCTAGTCCCAGTCAGAGAGCTGGATTCTGTCCCGGTTGCCCCTCTTCCAGGCCAGCTCTCTGCTGTGGCCCGGGAGTGCAGTGGAGGATGGCCCAAGTGCTTGGGCCCTGCACCCCATGGGAGACCAGGAGAAGCACTTGGCTCCTGCCATCGGATCAGCGCGATGCGGCCATTGGAGGGTGAACCAACGGCAAAGGAAGACCTCCCTCTCTCTCTCTCTCTCACTCTCGCTCTCGCTCTCGCTCTCACTGTCCACTCTGCCTGTCATAAAAGAAAAAGTAAAAAAAAAAAAAAGAAAGAAAGAAAAAGTAAAAGAGTGGGTGCTTCCTAACTGCACTGGAAGCAGAATCGTGGAAGTCAAATTCGATAAGGATGCAGTGCAAGGAGCTTCTGTCCCAGAAGCAATTCTGGAAACAGAATCGACAGACAGTGTGTCGGGGATGAGTCTGGAGGAGCTGCGCCCGTTCCTTCAGGCAGGAAATCCCTGTCCTGGATTCTAAAGAGTATAATCAATCGGGCTCATGTTTTCTGATTCCCCGGCTGCTTCCTGAGCTACCAAGAGTCAATTAGCAGCTCCTGAGTGTGTAAAATTAGGAGATGAATAGCAGCTTCCTAGAGTGTCAGTGTGACCTGAACAGCATAGGTGACACACAACACAACACCCCGGGCCTGGCCCAGAAGGACGAATCAATACACGCTCACAGCCTCAGAGTCTGTGTAAGTTGTGCTCAAACTGAATTATTTGCCAGGATGCATCAGGGATGCATTGCCCCCTCCACCCAGCACCACTCCTCTTTGCCCGCCTGTGGGGCTGGGCTCCAGCCACGTGCCAAAGCTATGCCAATGTATGGTGGACAAAAGGAAGACTAGGAAACACAGATCCACGAAGATGTCACCGACTCCTTGTGGTCTACGACTCACACTATAATTTTAGCTAAAGTGATGGAATAATTTTGTTTTCTGCTATTTGCATGATTCCTGCTTACCAAGATGAAATATGATTTCCTTTGGTTAAAAAGAAATGCCCAATATGTTGTGAAAGATGACGTAATGCTTAGGAACCTGGGTTGTTTTTAGAAACGCCTTCCTATCAACTACTTAAGGGTCAGGTTGTAATGTTGATCCATGCCACAGCGTATTTGCTTTACTTCCTGCTTCTGGCTGACCTCTTCATAGGAAAACTAAATGGGTGACATGAGTCAATTAATCAGGATGCATAGTTATTTTTATGAACTCTACTGCCAGTGCATTAATTCATGACATGAGCTTCAAAAAATGGAAGAATGACTAAAACATACGTATCGATTGTCTCATGATATATGATTCTGAAAGTCAGACACTCTGAATACTTCTTTCGTTCCTTCATTCACGTAAGAAGTGTGAACGAGTACCTAGCAAGAACCAGTCACAGTTCCGAGTGTTGGAGGGAAGGGGTACATCAAGGCAAACAGGGAAAAGTGACTTGCAAACCACTCCTTCCATGCGGATTTGGGAAGGAGGTGGGTACACTCTAGGACAATGCACTAAGTAGGGATCAAACCCCTGGCAGGGCTCAGCCAGAGATCCAGAGGAGCAGAGCTTCAGTTCACAGGATACTTAGGGATTCCCTGATTGATAGCTGGTAACAGGGGAAATAGTGATGGGGAACTTAAGAGATTGCCTTGGATTTCCCAAAATCACCAGAGAGCAGAGTAGTTCAGAATGGCTGGAATGGAAGGTCCAAGGGAAGACAGGGAAAGTGATGAGCAGGAGCTAAATGGAGGCCATTTCAGAGCTTAGAAGCCCTGAGCCCCATGCTCGAGAGCTTGGACTTCATTCTGAAGGCAATGAAGAATTCCTGGAAGGTTTAAGCCAGAGAGCCACTGCTGGCAGGTGTTGAAAAGTCCCTAGAGACAATGAGGCTGATGGCTTGGGAAAGGCGAGACTGGTGGAAGGAGACTCCCTTCGAAGTGTATTTGGTCCCCACGGAGGAGAGGGCGTCTGGGATGAGACAGAGATAAAGTAAGAAGGAAGAGTCTGGGGAGAGAAGTGGACAAAAGGCAGCTCCATCCACTCCGGTACAGGAGGGCAGAGGAGAATCAGATGTCGGAAACCATCATGAGCGCCATAAAGCCGCAAGATTTGAGGGCTCAGGTGATACCCACAGTGCAGGTGCTGGACACGTGCCTCTGAGGCTCGGGAAGTTAGGTCTGGGCTGGAGAGCATCATGGCTGTCATCATCGAAAACAGGAGAGCGCATGCAACAGATTACCCAGGGGAGGCAGGCGGAGCAAACGGAGCCCAGGAAAGAGCTAAGGGGAAGTCCAAGGAGAGAGATGATGAAGAGAGAAAGGGATCTGTCAGTGAAAGTCTCCAGGATTGAGCATTTCAAGAGTGTGCTGTCAACAGTGTGGAGAGAACAAGGAGGGGGTTGGGATGAGCACTGGACACGCTGGCCGTGGCAAGCGTCAATCCCAAAGAGCTCAACAAACAGTGCTGAGTGCGAGGGGACTTAAAAAAGTTCGTGGGAAATGGTATCAAAGATAAGTGCATTTTGATGCAAAAAAAACAGATACCTGAAATTCATGAATAATATTTTTGCAATATGCATTTTCTATGAACTTAAAAAAAAAACGCGTGTATCTACAATGAACAAGATGTCAATTGGCACAAAAAGAGAGATGATCCAGTGGCTCTCAAAGTTCATAAGGCCCAGAAATAGCTGAAGGGTTTCCCTAGATACCTGTGCACGGGTCCACCCCAGATAATTTGCGACAGTGGGATTTGGGGGGAGGGGGGTACCTCAGGAATCCACATGCTCAACAAGGCCCCAAATATTCCTAGGAGGAAACACTGTAAAAGGTCTCCTTTTAAATGAAAATGGGAGGTTTTTTTTTAAACAAAAATACTTTAATAATGGAAACTCATCCCACAGGCCCATAACATCAGCTTCTCTCCTGCCCAGAAAAGCCCAATGGATTTGAAGATTGGCTGAATCCGCCAAGTGACTCCAACCTTGCAGCACTAAGAGTCCTCAGAAACAAGATCAGTCACTCTCCCAGCTGCAGGAAGACGCGTGGCATCTAAGGACACAGATCTGCAGTGTCTTGCTTCCACCCTGCCACCTGAAACAGGCTTCTGGAAGCAAAGCCCCCCCCCCCCCACGCGCACACACACACACACACACACACACACACACAGCTCCCCGGTAGAGTCTGCGGCTCAGCCAGGTGTAAAAACAACCAACCAGATAGCGTCCACTCCAACGCCAACCCTAACCGTTCGTGACTCCCACGAGCATCCGCGGGAGGACTTGTGTTTGAGTTGCCCACGTAGGCCCCAGCAAAACCCCCTGTCAAGAGGAAGTTCAAGATTCCTTGATGTCAGCAGGGCCTGGCAACAGAAACTTTCGTCCAACTGTGAGTTTGCAGAGTAAATATTATTACAATGATGTAGAATCCAAGCCGGCCTGAGGAAGTGTGCAGCCGAAGCACTAAGGAGATCCTGGGTGCCCCCACTGAAAGCATTTCGCTCCATAACTGCTACAGTCAAGTTCCACGGTCTCCCCAAGCCGGCGGGCAGGGATGTACTGTTGTTGTTATAACAACAAGAGACACCCGGGCGGGTGGAATGAATCCTTTCGTCAGCTCTACAACTGGCAACTTGGGTGAGCGTTTATCTGAGTCAGTGCCAGACAATCTGTTGGAGCTTGAAGGGAAATGAGAGCCGGACTAAGTAGCTGTGATCAGTATAATTTCAAAAGCTCCAGGTCGCCAGAGGAAAAGGGGACAAAGACGTGGAAATGAGCCTTCGCTTCTCTCCACTGCGGTGACCCCCCCAGTGCCAGCATAGCCTGAACGAGAAGGGAACCAGCCAAGTGCTCCCTGCGCCACATCAGCCCGGATAGCCCAGCAGGGACCATCCGCTTCCCACAAAACAGTGACTTCCCCCCTTTAAAATCAGTGGGCTTCCCAGCGCCTACATAAGAAACACCAAGGTGCTAGAGAGCCAAGAGCATTCTCCACCTGACCTTTCCTCCTATCCACCCTTCTCTGCACCATCCCTCCACGTCCCTCAAGTCCTCTGTTCCATGAACGGTCACGACTTCCTTCCTGCAAGGCAGGCTCTTTCTCAGCATGTTCGGAAGCCTCCTACGCAGCATCTTCCCTGTCCTCTTTCTCCCCCGCAAGTTTCTCTCAACTCTCAAGGCAGCTGAAACAGCACTTCCTCTGTGAAGCCCTCCTGGATTATTCCTGGCAGACAGAGTTGATCTAGGCTTCGTGCTCTGCAGTCCTTTATTTAAACCCTTTAATACCAAGTATAGCGCTTGATCTAACTGCCCATCAACTCTTCCACTGGAGCACGAGCAGTCCAAGGGCAAGCCCATAGCCGATGCTCAATACCATTTGTTAGAGAAAGGAGACAAAGGCGGGGAGAACTGAAGAGATGAAAGGCAGGACGAGGGAGAAAGGAAGGGTGATGGGTGGATGGGATGACGAGAAAAGCAAAGAGAGAGATAGAGAACAGGACTAGAGGCAGGTCTCTATCTCTTCTTCCGTTGGTACAACAAATGTGTATTGGAAGTAACTGCTGAGTTCAAGGCCTTGTGCTGGCCACACTGAGACAAGTAAGACACACGTTTGACCCCCACTAAGAGCTCACAGGCCAGCAAAGGACAAATAAGATAAGCAAATAAGCAATTGCATTGAAGTCTGTGAAACCCAAGGGGAGTACATGCAGGATGCTGTGACATCATAGCGGAGAATTAGCCAAACAGAGCAGCGAGTCAAACTGAATCCTAAGATGTGAGTGAGACTGAAAGGGATCTGCATTTCCGGAGAGGGACAGTACGTGCAAAGGCGGAAAATAAGAGGAACTGAAATAAGGGTTCAAGGCCAGCGCCACGGCTCACTTGGCTAATCCTCTGCCTGCAGTGCCGGCACCCCGGGTTCTGGTCCCAGTTGGGGCGCCGGTTCTTGTCCCGGTTGCTCCTCTTCCAGTCCAGCTCTCTGCTATGGCCCGGGAGTGCAGTGGAGGATGGCCCAAGTGCTTGGGCCCTGCACCCGCATGGGAGACCAGGAGAAGCACCTGGCTCCTGGCTTCCGATTGGTGCAGCACGTCGGCCATAGCAGCCATTTGGGGAGTGAACCAACTGAAAGGAAGACCTTTCTCTCTGTCTCTCTCTCTCTCTCTCTAACTCTGCCTATCAAAAAAATAAATAAAAATAAAGGTTCAAAAAGGCATGCTCGGGAAAGGCCAGAGAAGTGATGTTGCAAAGAACAGCAGGGTGTGGCCACAGAAGTTCCTAGAGGAAGTGTGGACATGAGAGTAGCCCAAGAGGAGGCTCTTGCTGAGCCACAGGACTCTGCTGTTCTTGTAGCCGAATCAATGCTACCACTCAGCAGGAGTTTCCAAGCACCCTTACGCTTTCCCATTCTAATGCTCATCAAAGTTCATTAAACGACTTGGCCTAATAGCCAGCTGCTCCCGCAAACTGGAAGACCCACCAGGGCAGCGGTTGTACCTGTCTTGGACTCCACCTGGCCTGTAGTGAGCCTTTGTCCCTGATGGAATGAGTGCAAGGAATGCATCCCTTGCTCCTGTTGACCAGGTCTTCCTGCCACGGAATTTGTGAAACAGTGAAAAGAGCTCCATTTGGGAAAATGTTTGGGAAAATCCCGGAGGTGGAAAGAGACCTAAAGAAGAGCTGGTTCTCACCCAGCCTCCGACACCTGGATGTGATGCACTTCTGTCCTCACCAGGCCCTGGGCTCTTTTTATCAAACTTCCGGAGCTTCCGGAAGCAGGGGCTCTAAGGACTCTGAGGACGTCTCTGACTCATAAAGTCAAGGCCACTTACACTTCAGTGACCTCTGGATGTGTTTCCTTGGTGACAGGAGGAGAGAGGAAGGAACTGGGTGCCATTCACTTCCAAGACTGCGTCTCATTGAATCTGTGCTGAGGAAAGCAGGCGCCAAGCCCCCTCGTGGCCAGATGTGAAGATGCAGTTACAGACATGGACAAAGTGGTCCTCAGTCCCAGGCAAACAGACTTTGTTTCAGTGAGTCCACAGCAGACAGATGTGGAGAGTCCAATGTTGGCCACCTTCAATCCCAGACAGAGCCACTGTCCCTAAAGCCAAATCCAGGAGACATGCTCAAGGCTCCCCTGATGGCCGAGGGCCAAGTGGCCTGCCTTGTGCCCAGGAGACTCCGTGGGTTGGGAACAAATGGAAGCCACAATTAAAGTCATTTCATCTATGTGCTTCCAGAGCTTAATTATATTTATTATAGCTGACATCCGTCAGGGATGGCAAACATCTTTTGTGAGCTTTACAACGAAAGTTAAAAAGCCTAACTCATAGTGGCTGATTTTGTTTTATTGTATGTGACTCCAAGCCAAGAGTGACAGCACTTAGAACTGTCCATGGACATTAACGTTTCCAAGTAGCACAGACGATTCCCCTCCCCGGCTTCCTCCCAGCATCTGCCTGTGCTGTCCACCCTGCTCAGGACAGTGGGAGATGGGCGGCAGCTCCACACTCCCAGAAGTCCTTGTGCAGGTGCTTTCTCCAATGCACACATCCAGGCATCGACGGGTGCCCACAGATGGATAAGACAAGGCCTCTGTCCTCTGGGGATGCACAGAGATACCAAACGTTATCCTAAAAATTGGATACTACATGCCACAAAATGGGTGAGCTCATTGCCGGGTGAGAATATACTGCAAAGGAACACATGAGCTGCAGGTGGGAGAGATGAGAAGGAGGTGGCCCCTAAGGAAAACCAGGTACCACAAACCAAACGGGAACTGGGTTGTGGGGGCCAGGAAGAACGATCGACAAAGGGAAACTTGAGAAAGGCTGGGACGAAGGTGGCTTTTGTTCAGGCAAAGCTTTAGATGGCCTGCGTTCACGTGGGGAGGTAGCACACGTGGGACAGGAAAGAGAAGTGTGTGCTTGAAGGCTTTGACTGCTGCCTGAAGACCGGGCATGCATTTGCTAATCTTAGGAGCACGCATGGCCTTGAGTGCCAGCCCCAGGTGAGAAGAGCTACTCTGGGGAGAAAAGTTCAGGGCTGGCAGCAGGTACTCAGGCCAGGAGGACCTTCAAGGAATGCCCTCAGGGGCTGGCGTTGCCATAGTGTAGTGGAAAGCTGCTGCTTGCCACACTGCATCCCATACGGGTGCCGGTTCACGTCCCAGCTGCTCCACTTCTGATCCAACACCTTGCTCATGGCCTGGGAAAAGCAGCAGAAGATGGCCCAAGTGTTTGAGCCCCTGCCACCCACATGAGAGACCTGGATGAAGCTCCCGGCTCCTGGCTTCACTCTGGCCCAGTGCTACCTGTTGTAGCCATCAGAGGAGTGAACCAGTGAACGGAAGATCCCTCACTCTCTCTCCCTCTCTCTGTAACTCTTTCAAAGTACATAAATAATTTTTGTAAAAAGGAAAAAATTACCTTCAGTGAACTAGTTGAGAGCCACTGCTCCCAAATGGTCATCTGGTATTGGTGTCTCTAGTGTGGCTTCAGCACCACAAACGTAACACAGGAGGCTTGCTGAGCCAGCTGGGTGTCTGGACACTGGTGCATTCTTGGAGAACTGTAATCCTGAATTTCACACAATTGCCTTAGAGACAACCTTGGTAGCTAACCCACTGTGAGTTCTGGATGATAAAGGTTTGTTTCACATCTTTAAGGGACACTTCCACTTTTTTAAAAAGATTTTTATTTATTAATTTGAGAAGTAGAGTTACAGACAGACAGGGAGAGACAAAGAGAGGTCTTCCATCTGCGGGTTCACTCCCCAAATGGCTGCAATGGCCAGAGCTGGGCTGATCCGAAGCCAGGAGCCAGGAGCTTCTTCCAGGTCTCCCACGTGGGTGCAGGGGCCCAAGCACTCGGGCCATCTTCTACTGCTTTCTCAGGCCATAGCTGGATCAGAAGAGCAGCTGGGATATGAACCGGCACCCATATGGGATACCAGCACTGCAGGCGGAGGCTTAGCCCACTATGCCACAGCGCTGGTCCTGGATGTTTCCACGTTTAAATAGAACTTGGCAATCTGCTGACAAAGGTGAAATATGTCAGACTAGGGATCCAACAGCACCAAACACAAATGCATTTACAATCACCTGTGCTCAGGACATCAGGGTCAAGATGTCCCAGTAGGAGTCACCCACTGACTGCACAGTGGCCAGTCTGCATGAGCCTTAAACACACATACACACACACACACACACACACACACACACACACACCACTATATTTCTTTAAAATCTGCAAAGTCTTCACAGAGAGTTCCTTTTACTGGAAAATTTTTCTCCCTTTCTAGAACATTAGTCTCTAGAGGCGGAGTAGAGGGAGAAGACTGTTTTTATAAACTTGCCTAAGAAAACTGTTACACCCCAAAGCCCACTAGAGTTATGAAATTCCATTGCATATGTCCTTGTTTATTGATTTGAAACCACCAGTACAAACCTAACTGGGACACTCAATAATAGTTCTGTTTACCTTTACTTGGCTTTGAAGGAAAAGCACTGGGAGCTGGCGTTGTGGTGCCACAGCTTGCAACAGTAGCCTCCCATACCGGAGTGCAGGAGTTCAATCCCTGGCTGCTCCACTTCCAATGCTGCTAATGTGCCTGGGAACGCAGCAGAACACTGCCTGTGTAGGAGACTCAGATGGAGTTCCAGAGTTCTTCTGGTTTCAGCCTGGCCCAGCTATGGCCATCTGGGGAGTGAACCAACATATGGAAGATATCTCACTGTCTCTGTCTCTGTCTCTTTCTCCCTTCCACCTGTCATTTAAATAAATTAATATTTAACAAATTAAATAAACAAAAAGTAGTGTCTCTGTTCATGATCAAGAAACTATGGCAGGGGGCTGGCACTGTGGCATAGCAGTAAAGCCGCCGCCTGCAATGCCAGCATCCCCTATGGGCACCAGTTCAAGTACCAGCTGCTCCTCTTCCAATCCAGCTCTCTGCTATGGCCTAGGAAAGTAGTAGAAGTAGTAGAAGTAGTAGAAGATGGCCAAAATCCTGCACCCACGTGGGAGACCTGGAAGAAGCTCCTGGCTCCTGCCTTCAGATTGGCCCAGCTCTAACCATTGTGACCATTTGGGGAGTGAACCACCTCTGCCTCTCTATAACTCTACCTTCCAATAAATAAATAAAGCTAAAACAAAAGAAAGAAACTATGGCAGAAGTTAACAGAGTCAAGATTGAATCATTGTATCTCTGTATTGTCAATATTCTTGCTTCTTCTAAAACAAGACACATATGTCTTTCTTCCCTATATACTTCCTGGACCCATAACTGAATCACATTTGGTAGTGCCAAATCTAAAGTTTTAAACATCAAAAGCAGTTTCTACTATTCATCTCTGAACAAAATACAATTCAAAAAAGATAGCAAAACTGTACCATAAAGTTATAGGTGCTAGCATAAATGGCCATACATATAAATTTGCATGGCTACTGAGAAACACATGTCCATGGAAATATTCTCTTGTTAACTCCTTTTTTATTTAAGGTGTACAAATTTCACGTATTTCATACCTACAGATTTAGGAATCTAAGTGATACTTTCCACCCACTCCTCCCTCCCACCCACACTCCCACACTTCCTCCTCCCTCTGCTCCTACTCCCTCTCTTAATTTTTATAATGATCTATTTTCAATTTACTTTATACTCATAAGATTAAACCCATACTAAGTAAAGAGGTCAACTAATAGAAGAAGAAGAAAAAGGCACTGTTCCTCAACAGTAGTGACAAAGGCTGTAAACAATCATCAAATCTCAAGATGTCATTTCTCTCCTATACATTACATTCCAGGTGCTCTGTTATTTGTCTTTCTGGTACTGGCTTATTTCATAAGTATAATGGTTTCCAGTTGCACAAAGAAATTTCTTAAGTGCTTATTTCAACATAACCCTTTTAAAATCTATTCATTCATTCATTTATTCATTTGAAAGGCCAAGCCACAGAGAGAAAGTGGAAGAGACAGAGAGAGAGGGAGATTTTCCATCTCCTAGTTCAGTCCCTAAATGGCCACAATGCCCACGTCTGGGTCAGGGCGAAGGAAGGAGCCAGGAACCACGTCCCAGTCTCCCACGGGGTGGTGCCACCTCCACTGCCTCCCCAGGGCAGGAGCAGGGCGGGATAACAGAAGCAGACAGCACTACCATGCTGGGCCTCAACGTAATTTTAGACTTTCAGAAAAATTGAAGAATGATACAAGAATTTCAGAACCGCCACACCTTTCACCTGACTCTCCAAATATTAACAATTATTATGTGTAGATAAATCCATAAGCTTCAAACCTGATGCCCAACTATCTCTAAATGCTGAAGATCAGCTCCTAAAAACAAGAGCCTATCTCTAAAAGGCATGAATATTCTTACATATCCATAGTATAATTATCAAAGAAAATTAATACTATCTTTATTATCTTTAATACTTATTATAAACACCTTGTTAAAATTTCATCAACTGGGGCCGGCACTGTGGTACAGTAGACTAAGCCTCTGCCAGTAGTGCCAGCATCCTGTATGGGTACCGGTTTGAGTCCTGGCTGCTTCTTTCTGATCCAGCTCTCTGCTATGGCCTGGGAAAGCAGGAGAAGATGGCTCAAGTCCTTGGGCCCCTGCACGTGTGTGGGATCCTGGCTTCAGATCAGCTCATCTCTAGATGTTGCAGCCATTTGGGGAGTGAACCAGTGGATGGAAGACCTTTCTCTCTCTTTCTTCCTCTCTTTGTAACTCTACCTCTCAAATAATAAAACCCTTAAAAAATGGTAAAGGTGGGCCGGCGTTGTGGCATGACAGGTAAAGCTGCCGCCTGCAATGCCAGCATCCCATATGGGCACTGGTTCTAGTCCCAGCTGCTCCATTTCTGATCCAGCTCTCTGCTATGAGCTAGGATAGCAGTGGAAGATGGCCCAACTCCTTGGGCCCCTGTGCCCACGTGGGAGACCTGGAAGAAGCTCCTGGCTCCTGGCTTTGAATCGGCACAGCTCCAGCTGTTGTGGCCAATTGGGGAGTGAACCAGTGGATGGAAGGGCGCACTCTCTCTATCTCTCTCTTTCTTCTTCTCTCTCTCTCTTCCTCTCCATCTCTCTCTGTAACTCCGACTTTCAAACAAATAAATAAATCTTAAAAAAAAAAAAAAGGTAAAGGGAAACCCCTGGAGTCATGAATTTGAATTAGAAATGACTGTGAATTCAGAAAGTTCTTTATCCTTATATAGAGACACAGGATGGATGGATGGCTAGCTAAACTCTGTGTGTGTGTGTGTGTGTGTGTGTGTGTGTAGCTCTTTCTACTGAAAGTCTGAAACAATGACTAACTCAGTATCAATAGATATCTGAAGCACATAGATTGTGGCCTTGAAACTCCATTTGTCACTTTAGAAATTAGAGCAGGCTGCTTCCATTGGCTTCATGTCTGGGGCAAGATATGTGCACGGTGAGTAGGACTTCAGATGTCACAGACAATAAGGTGACTATCGAGGATTTCTAGAGTTGGGAAGACTCAAGAACCAGGGTTCCAGGGGCCTCAACTCGAAGATCCCCCACTGGTCAAAGATGGAAACATTTCAACTCTCTCAAGATAGGACTTCCAGTGGTTTTAAACTCATCAACTACATCTAAGCCTGCAAGTGCATAATGATAATTTAAAACCTACTCGGCAAAGTTTTGAGGACAGCAGAGTATCCATTCATTATCTTGAAAACTAAGTAAATAAATGGAAAGTATCAAATGTCTATCTGAGTTTCCTATAAGAGCTATACCATTAGATAACCAACTAGTAACTGAAAGAAAGTATCTCCTTGGAAAGAGCTAATAAATGAAATGATAAAATGAGAACATTACCATTCGGCAATCCCCAGGGAACAAATGGATCTAGGCAATGAGTTCACATCAGCCAACATCCAACACAAGGGGTGATCAGGCTTGTGAAAGAACACAGCCCACCCACCCTCTGCTGGCTGGGAGGACTGACCCAGGGGTGGCTGATACCTCCGGATCAGGTTGCCAGTTTATAGGAGGAGCACATTGAACTGCATCAGGAGTGCACAGTCAGCAAATCCAGACCAGGGGACACCCAGGGGTCAACTGGCCCTAGGGAAATAGACAGAGGGAAAGCCTATTGGTTAAGAGACAGGTTTAAATATACACATATACACGTTCACATATGCATTTATGGAAACATGCATGTGTGTCATATACCTTATATGTAAATTTACAATGGGGAAAACCAAAATATTTAGGGCTACACGCTTTTGATAATCCATAAAGATGAAGAGAACTTACCACTATAAAAGCCAGTAAAGAAGTTTTTTGGTGGAAACAAAAAAATTTCTGGGTAACAGGTAAATTCCAATACGACAATGAAGAATATGAAAATAAATTTAAAAGTAAAAAACATAGTTACTGTTATAAGATTTTCATAAAAATGATGCTATTATGATTGCAGGTATGACATGGAGAAACCCTCAGGATAAAACAATCTTAAAGCTTGCATCCCAAACTACCAACCAAGAAAGATTAGCCTGGTTCTGGAGGGCTAGGAATCAGAAAAATGGCCCAGGAAGCTCAGCACAGGAGCAAGTGCACTTATTGTTCAATATATTTTTGTACTGTGTGCATTTTATAAGGAAGGATTCATGTATTACTTATTTAGAGTGAATAACACTGTCAATGTAAGAATGAGTGAGCTAGAGAATGCCTGAGCATGTGGATGAGTGAGTGAGAGGGAGTAGTGAGAGAGCAAGTGAGAGTAAGTGAATGAGAATGAGTGGAGTGATTGTATGAATGGGAGAGGAGTGAGTGAATGAGAGTAGTGAGAGAGTGAGAGAGTAAGTGAAAGTAAGTGAATGAGAATGAATGGAGTGAGAGTATGAATGGGAGAGGAGTGAGTGAATGAGAGTGAGCGGGTGGATGCATGAGTGAGCTGGTGAATCAGAGACTGAGCCGTGAGTGAGCAATTGAGTAGGGAAAGAAAAGAATACCCTAACCTGGCTGGCAGGCCCTGTTAAGTAAGGCGTCCTGAAATCATGTCTCCCACAAAGACCAGACCAAGCCAAATTTGGTAAACCGTTCTATTTTTAGAGCCTGAATATTAGGAGACACAAATCCCTAGTCCCAGACTCAATGAAACTGTGCTCACAGTCCTAGAAATGGAAAATGTGTGAGGAAAGCTGATGATACACCAGTCAAATAGGAATTTAAAGCCAAGGAGCACCTTAAATGACCCCGCACCATCCTCACCCCATCCCTCCTGCCTGCTCTCAGGAACCCCACAGTCACGAGATCCTCCCAAGAAGTCTGCTGGCCCCTTAAATTTTGTAATCCCCAAGATGTTCAAAAGCACAACTCTGCATCCACCCTGAACAAGGCTCTGCAAACATTCCTTCTAAAAACTGAGCCACAGCCCCTAAATCTCTTACCACCCAGGGTCCTAGTTCAGCATTCTTTGAAAAATTGAAGCAATCAAAAAACAATTCTACCTCCAACCAAAAGTGATCATAGGAGAATGGAACTCTGGGAATGCTGGCTTCCAGGAGGCTGCTACGAGGGATCGTATGCAGCTTGCTTAACTTCTCTTGGCCTCAGTCCTCATCTATCAAATGAGAGGGAAACCATCACCCACGGGGGCCAGCACTGCGGCATAGCTGGTAAAGCTGTGGCCTGTGATACCAGCATCCCATATGGGTACCGGTTCAAGTCCCAGCTGCTCCACTTCCTATCCAGCTCCCTGCTAATGCCTGAGAAAGCAGCGGAAGATGGGCCAAAGGGCTTGGGCTCCCGCACCTAAGTGGGAAACCCAGATGAAACTTTTGGCTCTGGCTTAGGCCTGGCCCAGCCTTGGCCTTTGCAGCCATTTGAGGAGTGAACCAATGGTTGGAAGATTTCTCTCTCTCTCTCTCTCTCTCTCTCTCTCTCTCTCTCTCTCTCTTTAAACTCTGCCTTTCAAATAAATTTTTTAAAAAATCACTCAACTCACCAAGGTTCCATAGACAAAATGAAATTACCTACAGCACTAAGTATGGTGTTCAGTGTAGGGCAGGGTTCAGTAAGCATTTGCTGTCATCCTAATTGTTTTACCTGGGGCATGTTCTGGCCATTTTACATCGGAGAGTGTCTGGGGAAGACGGATGCTAATCAGGACAGAAAAGAGCTATTCAGTGCTGTTCTCCCAGCTCCCTGGCGAGTCCACAGCCCATTACTCAGGGGCCCAGGCAGAGGGAGAGCAAAGAAACTGAGCAAGCACCTGTGCACAGGACAGTAGAGTGTGCAGGCTTGGTGTTGGCTGGTTTGAATAATTGCAGCAGCTGAGACCCGGGGCACGCGGTGGCCTGGG
This sequence comes from Sylvilagus floridanus, assembly GCA_949820135.1. NCBI lineage: Eukaryota > Metazoa > Chordata > Mammalia > Lagomorpha > Leporidae > Sylvilagus > Sylvilagus floridanus. The sequence goes on along the minus strand of OX463244.1, from coordinate 9,173,975 downwards.
GTGATTAGAGTAGGTGATAGTGGCCAGGAATATGAGAGTCTGCTAAGAGGGCTGGCTGTGGATGTGAACTGAATGGACGGCCTAGAAGAGGAGCTGACCAGCCTCCAGCCTCGGCCTCAAAGCTGAGTCAAGACAGCATTTAAACAGCTGCAATTCAAGACGACAGCCCTAGAACATGAAGCCAAGCATTATTCAAAGAAAAATTCAAGGGCATCTAGTATGTTCACAGTGTGTTGCAATCTCTCATCCACTGCCACCACCCCACTCCCCACACCCTGCCAGCTCCCAGCAGCCACTAGTCAGCCTTCTTACTCTATGGATTTTGCTCTGCAGGATACACATATAAAAGAATGACTGTTATGGACTGAATTGCGTCTCCCCAAAATTCATAGGCTGAAGCCCTAAATCTCCAGTGTGGCCATATCTGGAGACAGAGCCTTGTAGGAAATGATTAAGGTTACACAAGACCACAAGGGCAGAGCCCTAATGCAATGGGTCTAGTGTCCTTATGTAGAGAGGAAGGGGCACAGAGAAGGTGAATGGCCATCTGCAACCATGGCAGCGGCTTTGGCAGGAGCCAGGCCCACCTAAAACTTGGTCTTGGACCTCCAGCCTCCAGGACTTTGAGAAACAAATGTCCATTGCTTTAGCCATCCAGCTCATTACTCATTGGCTCATTAGGATAGCCTGAGCAGACAAACCGTGACATTTTATGTCTCCCGGCATGAGTCTGACACATTATCACATGCATCAGTATTTCATTCCTTTGATGGCTGTATCATCATACACCTATACCACAAATTTTTTACCCATTTATCTGTTGATGCATATTTCTACCTTATGGTTACTGTGAATAATGCTAATATAAACATTCCTATATGTCTATTTAAAAAAAAATACTTATTTATTTGAAAGGCAAAGATACAGAGAGAGAGAGAAAGATCTTCCATCTGCTGGTTCACTCCCTAAATGGCTACAATGGCTGGAGGAGGGCTGATCCAAAGCCAGGAACCAGGAGCTTCTTCTAGGTCTCCCATATGGGTATAGGAGCCCACGTGTTCAGGCCATCTTCCACTGCTTTCCCAGGCACATTATTAGGGAGCGTGATTGGAAGCAGAGCAGCCAGGACTCCAACTGGTGTCCATATCGGATACCAGAGCTGCAGGTGGGAGCTTTGCCTGCTGTGCTACAGCGCCAGCCCCTATTTCTTTCTTTCTTTCTTTCTTTTTTTTTTTTTTTTTGAATACCTGTTCTCAGTTATTGTAAGGTTACACCTAAGAATGAAATTGCTGGATCATATGGTAATTCTAAATTTAACATTTTGCAAAAACATCAAATTATTATAACTTTTAAAGCATTCATTCCAGTGCCTGCTAAGTCCAGGCACTGTTTCATAGGAGTGATGTAAGTATCTATGAGGCGGCACCTCTCCTCTATAGCTTGTAGTCTGTGAGGATCAGTCCTCAAAAAATAAAGTACTTCTACTCTCCCATAAGTTCTTAATTGTATTCAAAATGACTGCCTAGGCAAATTCATGACAATTGAACCTCTAATTTCAAAGAAGACTTTATCCTCCCAATATTCATATTTCAAATGTTTATAGATCAATAAACCTATTCTTTTTACATTTTTTATTTTTCTTTTTTTTTAAGATTTATTTATTTCTTTTAAAGACAGAGTTACAGAGAGAGGTAGAGGCAGAGAGAGAGAGAAGTCTTGCATCCTATGGTTCATTCCCCAGATGGCCACAACAGCCGGAGCCGTGCTGATCCAAAGCCAGGAGCCAGGAGCTTCTTCTAGGTCTCCCACGTGGGTGCAGGGGCCCAAGGACTCGGGCCATCTTCTACTGCTTCCCAGGCCACAGCAGAGAGCTGGATCAGAAGTGGAGCAGCCAGGACTAAAAATGGCACCCATGTGGGATGCCAGCGCTTCAGGCCAGGGCTTTAACCCGCTGTGCCACAGTACCGGCCCCATTTTTTATTTTTCTAATTTTAATTCATTAGTTAATTAGTTTAAAGTTAATTATTTTAAAGGCAGAGAAAGATCTTTCATGTGCTGATTCATTCCCCAAATGCCCACCAACACTTAGAGCTAAGTCAGACTGACGCTGGGAACCTAGAATCCAATCCAGGTCTCCCACATGGGTGGGAAGGACACTGCCACTTGAGTCATCACCTGTTGCCTCCCAGGGCGCACATCAGTAGAAAGCTGGAATCAGGAGCAGGGCCAGGACTTGAGCCCTGTCACTCGGATTGGGGATGCAGGTGTGCCAAGCAGTGCCTTAACCGCTGTTCCAAACGCCTGCCCCAATTAACCTCATCTCCTAGTTAATGCTGATAGCTCCTACATAGATCAAACTTGACCTTCTATCATATCAAATTCATGAAATCCATGTCTAGGCCATAACACACACATCTGTGCACTCATGAAGGTAAGAAGGCAGAAGGCCTATCTGGCAGGGACCTGTGCCTGAGTGAAGACAGGCTAGAGAAGGAACAAGAAGCAAGATGAGCAACGAACCTTGGACACAGCCCATAGAAACACGGACGGAAGGGAAACATGCGAGGATTGAGAAAAACAAAGCCAGGGCAAAGATTCAAAGAGCAACGCAAGCATGCCAGGATGTAGGGAAGAATTGCCAGTTATGGAAGGAGATGGGGTTAAGAGAAGTGGGAGGAATGTTAGCTCCATGCCGTTGCCAGTATCTTTTATGGCTAATTACACCCCGACAGCCTGTGAATTCCTCTAATAGTTTTCAATGGAGAAACTACTCTACCACCCACCCCTGAAACACTGAGCAGTGTGGCTGGTTTAGACAGCTTCCAGAATCACCCAAGTGGCACTGAGTATCAATGGTGGGTGTGGACAAGGAAGGAAGCAAGAATGCATTCTTCTGCAAGCCTTGTGGGCAAGAATTGCCGTGTATGGTTAGTATCAGACTGCACACATCAGGTGTCCTTGTGTTCCTAACTGAAACAAATGTCTGAGGGTCTCTCCCCTGAGACAAGGACCCAGCCCCATAGCCAACCTGACCAGCCACCCCATCCTCAAGGTCCATTTTTCAAAGTCAAGGGATTTCTCATTCTCACTGTTGGAGCATTCTGTTTCCACATAGGACAGCTAAGAAACAGAAACTCAATATTTCAGAAAAAAATATTTAATTTATTTTTTGACAGGCAGAGTGGACAGTGAGAGAGAGAGAGAGAGAGAAAGGTCTTCCTTGGCCGTTGGTTCACCCTCCAATGGCCACCGCAGCTGGCACACTGCGACCGGCGCACCGTGCTGATCCGATGGCAGGAGCCAGGTGCTTCTCCTGGTCTCCCATGTGGGTGCAGGGCCCAAGGACCTGGGCCATCCTCCACTGCACTCCTGGGCCACAGCAGAGAGCTGGCCTGGAAGAGGGGCAACCGGGTCAGAATCCAGTGCCCCGACCGGGACTAGAATCTGGTGTGCCGGCGCTGCAGGCGGAAGATTAGCCTATTGAGCCGTGGCGCTGGCCAGAAAAAAAAAATCTTACACATCTCCTCCTAGAAGCTTCTTTTGTGGTTTCAGATGAAGTCAACAATATGAAGTATTTATATGATAATTTTCATCTTCAGGGTATTTTTTCAGGGTATTTTAAAGGCATAGTCCAGAAAGAGAAAGGGGCATGGAAAGAGGTGGACCAAACACTTTCAAAACCCTAGATCATTGCTAGGTGCTTTTTTCCTGGTCTCCCATGGGGTGCAGGGCCCAAGCACTTGGGCCATCCTCCACTGCACCCCTGGGCCACAGCAGAGGGCTGGCCTGGAAGAGGGGCAACCGGGACAGAATCCGGCGCCCCGACCGGGTCTAGAACCCGGTGTGCAGGCGCCGCAAGGCGGAGGATTAGCCTGTTGAGCCACGGCGCCGGCAGATCATTGCTTTTCAACTATACCTCGACTGCTGAAAGAAGGCTGAACTCAGACACAGGTCCAAATTCTAAAAAGTGAGTAAATTATCTCTGTGGCAGGAGAAAATATGTAATAAACTGTTCTCAAAAGGTTAATGTCAGCTAAAAGTCACTGCCTTTGAAATCAAGCACACACTATTTTAAATTCTTATCCTATCACCTACCAGCTCTACATCCTCTGAAAGCATCAATATTCTCAGTGGGAAAAAAAAATGGGAGAGATAACTTCACCTTTCAAACAGGTCCTACCTAACGGTCATTGATGGTGGTGGCATTAGTAATAGTAAAAACCCCTGTATTGATGACCCAGCTTTTAGACCATAATTTATTGTCATTGGACTAAATCTTTCTAAAATGTTAGTTTGAAGATCTTTAAAAACATTCAAAATGCAATGAGCATTTTGCATTCTGGAATATATTGTGGGTGTGAATGAGTGGTTTTAGAGCCCATGCAGTTAACAACAGGGCATTACTATTATTATTGTAGTGTGAGTGGGTAAACTAAGGCTTTTCCAAGGGTATCTGGGTACGATGGATGAGCCAAGTCAAACCCACACAGGCTTTTTCTCCATCCCACCCCCACATTTGCCATCATTCACTCTGCTTTTTAGTGTGGTCTTGGAGGCAGCACCACGTGTGGAAGGATTCCCTCCAAGACACAGAAAGGTTGGCACAGAAGCACTGGCTTAAAACTAAAAATTGCTTGTGACCTTTATGGGTGAATCTCAGCGTGAAGAACATTGAGGCTTAAAATTGTTCTATTATCAGCAGACAGAAATGTTAGATCATTTTTTTACCATAGAGCAGGACAATGTCCCCACTTACATATAACCAACAAATTCTGAATAACCAACTGGATACTCACCTCTGACTTCAGAACCTCTCTCTCTCAACCTGAGCCTGCCTATGAATTTCCTGACCATAAACCCTGCAGGAGCACCTCAAATTCCACACTTACAACACTGGCCTTGTGATTTTCTCCCCAAGTCCTGGTCCTTCCTCCCCTCCCTTATACCTCTCTTGGGGCATCTTCCTGCCTCCAGTTCTGCTGGGGGGAATCTGAGGGGCCATTCTTGGCACTGTCTTCTCTCCAGCACACATTCCACCCAACCCATAACCAACTCATGTCTATTTTCCTTCTGAGTAAAAACCAGATTTCTTCCCTTCCGTCCAACTCCTTGGCCACCAACCTACAAGCCCAAGAGACTGATATTTGTTGCATCGAAGACCCCAGTGTCCTCCCCAGTCCTATCCCATTCCCTTCCCCAGAGCTGCTAGAATGATTTTCCCAAAACTCTAATTTCCACCTTAAATCCCAGATTGGCTTCCCATTGTCCTCAAGTAGAGGAGACATCTCATCTCTGAACATGGCCTAAGACACCCACTAAGGTCTGACCTCACAGACTTCCCCTACTACAAGCTACAGCCAGAGCCTCCCTTTAACTGCATGCTCTCTCATGTTAAAGGGTCTTTTCCCAAGTTCTTACCCTCTTGGAGACTCCACTTCCCCTAAATCCTCCTACATCCTCCTACTTGCCCTTCAAGTCCCTATGCAAAAGCTGCTCCCCAAGAAACTACTGTGGCTGATATACTGGCTTCGTTGGGTTCCATCCATTCCTAAAACCACATCTCTTTCCCTCACTGTTCTTCTTTCCAACTGCCTTCATTTCCTGGGTGTTGTGCCCATGTGTTACTGTCTGCCTCCTGCCAGTCTGTAAGTAAAAGAAGAGCAAGGATTCTCTGTGGTTTGCTAACCAACCATAATATCCTCACCATCAAGCCCAGTGCCTGGTAAAACACAGGTGCTTGATGGAAATGGATATTGAATGAATGAGTGAATTAATGTGAAAAGGCATATGGCCCGTCTAACAGCGCCTGGGGAGACGTCCCAGAACTTGGCAAAGCAAGGGCAGAGGGGCTCTATAGGAATGCCACAAAGCCCTCTGTCTTCTTTCGGCTAGTGAATTCTGTAGGAAGTGAAGTTGCCGACATTTGGGCATCTCCCCTGAACATGACCACTCTGAGAAACTCAGCTTCCAAACAGAAGGTCAACAGGAGAGGGGGAATGAGCGTGTGAATGGGGGAAAAACATAATCCCAGGACATTCTAAAGCTCCGAGGACAAAAGGCAAGCAGGCCAGAGCATACCAGATAGAAAGTGGGTGTGTACACCACTCCTCAGCCTTTTGGCTAAGGTCAAGTGAAAGTCGGTGTTGTCTATGGCTTTGAAAAATGCACAGAAATGTCATAAATGCATGCGCGTTTTGTATCCCTGGCAAGTTGCACAGCCCCTTCCCCCCATCAAAGGCAGTGGAAAATCTCCAAATAATGAGGAGTAGTCCTCCGTCTCACTTCAGGAAGCACGAGGGGCCAGCACTGCCGCTCAATAGGCTAATCCTCCGCCTTGCGGCGCCTGCACACCGGGTTCTAGACCCGGTCGGGGCGCCGGATTCTGTCCCGGTTGCCCCTCTTCCAGGCCAGCTCTCTGCTGTGGCCCAGGAGTGCAGTGGAGGATGGCCCAAGTGCTTGGGCCCTGCACCCCATGGGAGACCAGGAGAAGCACCTGGCTCCTGCCATCGGATGAGCGCGGTGCGCCAGCCACAGCACGCCAGCTGTGGCGGTCATTGGAGGGTGAACCAACGGCAAAAAGGAAGACCTTTCTCTTTGTCTCTCTCTCTCTCACTGTCCACTCTGCCTGTCAAAAAAATAAAAATAAATTTAAAAAAAAGAAGCGTGAGGAAGTGAGACTGGACCGGGGGCTTGTGATGTGTCACAAAACCAGGTCACGTTCCAAAATGAAGATGGCAGGAGACCCACAGAGGCCCTCAGCTGGGAGTACCTGGGAACAATGACTGTGCTGAGGACCGCCGGGGGGGGGGGGGGGGGGATTTCACCCAAACACTGAGCAGACTCCGGCAAATGCTTTTTCTGTTTCGATCATTATTCGTTCATTTAAAAAGAAAAAGAGAGACATGAAAATGGACATTTTCTCACATGCATGTCTATGCTTAAAATAAAGCTTTCACACAAGGCCTGGAAGCAACCGAAACCCTAGCTAACAATACAATACAAGGAAACAGCACCTTGCCAAAGACCTGGCACCCTCCCAAAGAGCTATCAGTCAGTTCTTGCAGCGCTGGAGGTGAAAGTTTGCTGCTTTGTTAACCTTTACTGCTCAACTTTAATGCATTAGCTATGACAACGTGACATTGCACTTCAAGTAGAACAACATTCCGTGGTCAAGTTCTATATGAAAGTGAAAACGAATACATGGTCCGCTCCCTTGCTCATCATGCAATTGGGAAAATGCTTGAAGCCAAACCCGCCGAAACACACGTGGTGCTGTCTCGGGCCCTGCTTTCTCTCACCTCAGCGAACACCCCAGCTGCGAGACTCCATCCCCTACCTGAACCACCTGCAAGCCAACAGCACGGAGCCCTTTTCTTCTAAGTGGGCTAAACTTTCATCTTTACCCCCTCTGACATTTTTCTCGCCTTGGCAAAAACCCTAAAGCTTCCAGGGAGGTGAGCAAACAGCAAATGTCAGCCTAAGGGTTAAGAATTCATGCCCCTAGACGATAATCATCAGTAGATGGTTCTGGAAAATTAAATACACCTGGGCCAATTTCTTAAGGCTGTACTCTTTGGAGAAGTTTCAATTTTTTTGAAAAGCAGAAACACTCAAGAATGTGAACTTTGTTTCTCACATGTATTTTCCTAGCCCTCTTTTCCTTCTCTCCCCCCAGCCCCCACCCTACTTGCCGTTTTGGTCTTTCATTATATCCTTTGGGTTTTCCCCGGGTTTTTACCTTCATTGTCCTCTCTGACATCTGAACAATGTTCTTGCATTCTGTCATCTTAGCAGGGGCATCCGTTGACAAAAGAAACTGCTCATTCAAGACATTGCAACTATACCACCCTTAGATCCAGATTCACTTATCCACCCAGTCCGGCAGAGGCAAGAGTGAAGCGCACACAGAGTGGGGACGCTCAGTCAGACAGAGCTTGGTTCATGCCTACTATGCGTCAAACACTGTGCTGGCATTGAGGGACTACCGTGCAGCTCTGACGATGGAGGAATTCACATCTGCTGTGAGTGACAGAATAGAACAGAAATGAGCCCAGGCTGCCGGACACGTGATTGGAGATGGAAGACCAGGAAGGCAGCTTGTGATGTGGCCACCGCTCCACTGGGTGGTGCAGGCGAATGACTGCCTTCCAGAGGAAGACAGCAGCCGAGGCACAGGCAGAGGAACAGGCTGGGCAGTGAGACATCAGCATTTCAAAGTGGCTGTACCAGAAAGAGTGGCACAAAGGAAGCCCCAACGTATCTGATGAGGTCAGAATGTCATCCTGCATTATAGGAAGGGCAAACGCAAGGGGGGCTTCCTGTCTGGCAAGGGGCTGCACAAGTCATACAACGCATCTCCCTCTGGCTCTAGGGCTGGTGGAGAGAAAAAAGGGGAGAAAGAGTCCTTTTTGTCAAAGACAACTTGGGGGTCTTCGAGGAGAAGGTCACTTTGCAATAACTCCGTGGGGCCTGCATTGCGGTGCAGGAAACTAAGTTGGTGCCTGCAATGCTGGAATCCCAGATGGGCACTGGTTTGAGACCCTGCTGCTCCACTTCTGATCCAGCTCCCTGCTAATGTGCCTGGGAAAGAAGATGGGCCAAGTATTTGGGCCTCTGCACCCACATAGGCGATCTGGAAGAAATTTCTGGCTCCTGGCCCAGCCCAGGTCGTTGCAGCCATTTGGACATGAACTAGCAAATGGAAACCTACTAACTAACTCTCTCTCTCTCTCCCACTTTCTCTCTTTCCCCCCTCTCTCTCTAACTCTGCATTTCAAATACATTTGAAAAAGGAATTTTAAAAGAAGATAAAAAATATGAGAATGCCTTGATGAATGAACAGAACTTAGACCGTGAGTGATGAGCAGAGACATGGGTAGGAGAAGGTGCCTGGCTCACTCAGGAGGGAGCATGGAGTCGGCCAGGACTGGCCTGAGGCCATGGAAGGGTGAGAGGAGGGGATATACTGATGGGCTAGACAGAAATTACCTTGGGGAGACCTTTGAATGTCAGGTTACCAGTGAGGTTTTGGAGGCCATAGGATTGGTGACTTGGGAGTTCACTCTGGCAACGTTTTGGAACGTGGATTGGATGTAGAGACTAGGTAAGGAGACCCATGCAGGAGCAACTGCAAAAGTCAGATGAGAACTGAGAAGGGCTCCAAGGCTGAGGCCAGGCATGCAGGTGGACCACACCTCCCAGCCCAGCCTCCCTTGCACTTGAGTGCAGTCAAATAGAATGTGAGCAGTGATGTGCTCAAGGCAGACCTGTCCATCAAAATCCTCAGTGCACCTCCTCAATGCCTTGTCCCTCCCACCCATGAGGAAAAAGCTGAGCTCAGAAGCCCAGTGGATACAGCTGAGCCTCCGTCAACCTGAATCCCTGAACGACTGCATGGGTAGGGTGACCTGATGACTGGTTTACTCACCCAGTACCATCAGAGGAGCGAAGCCTAACCTTCTCAGAGTTTTGTGCCATTTTACACTTGGAGGTGTATTCCTCATATCAGCAATGCCCACCCTATCTAACATAGCCCTCAAGCAGGATGACAGCAGTGAAGGTGGAGAGAGCCCCAGTCGAGCAACGTCATGGCACTCGCTCCTCAAGGGTGGACTTCCCGTTTTAAGTACAAAGTGAGAATTAAGAGGCAATGTCATTGCCAGCATTCCAGCCTGGATGTAGAGGACCATGACACCTCTGATCTAAAAGTGAGACTGCAGAAGGGGAAGGCTTGGGAGGAAGGGATGAGACGCATTTGGAACCTGTGGGAGATGGGGTATCTGTGGGGCAGACCCCACGGAGCTGTCCATGGGCAGGTAGGAACACGCGCAAGAAGCTAACCATGGAAACCTCTGAAAAGCTGTGTGGATAACTCCAGAACACCTCTGCCCCCCGAGAGGCATCATTTCCTCACACTAAGAAAATGTTGCCAATGTTAAGCATTGGCACAGAGTGCATTAGTCAATTCTTAATATTTTAAAGGATTTCTAACCTTTTAAGGTCAACATTAAATGAATTACTACTCTGGGTTACTACCGCTCTGCCACTTACTAAGAAGGTAAGAAACGTCCCATCTCAGGGGCCCTGTTCCCCTCCAGTTTGAATGAATGCCCAAGTGTGGTTGTGATGAACAAATGAGTCAATGTAGTTACCAGCCCATTATATGGGCTCAGCATCCCATATGGGATTACCATAAACCATTAATTTAATAATTACAAGAGCTGGAATGTATTGAATTATTCTATGTGTGGCTACCTGAGACGCCCACACCATCTTGATAACACTCCTAAGTAGTTAATCACATTCCCTGTTATGTAGATAAGGAAATGGAGATCTGAATGATTAAGTCACTTGCTCAGCATCACATAGCTAATGGCAATGCTGAACTATGGCCCCAGCAGATGGAGTCTGGCTTGTGTGCTCTTCCTTGTCCCACGGCACAGTCATGGCAGGACACACAACCCAACAAGACACAGTCCTCTTGGGTGCGTGTGGTCCCCCTTCCTCCCTGGAACATTTGCAACACTCGTATGCATTTGCTCCTCATTTTCACTGAGCATTCCGCAAGGGAACAGCCAGTTCTCAGCAGGTTCTGAGTGGTTATGAGAACCTCAGCTTAGTGCAAGCAATTTCACAATAAAGGGAAAAAAAATCAAGAATTCCAGAGGAGTGAGTGCCAACGGGGCAAGATAATAATCCCAGGGCTTATATAACACTCTTAATTTTTCAAAGCATGTCCACAAGCTGCATCCAATTTCTGCCAGAGGAGCCTGACATACAGGTCATTCAAAGGCTTGGGGAGAGGACTGGAGTGCACTGGCAGAAAACACACAGAGCCTCACCCCTGAAAGAGGCCACGCATTGTACTTGACCCATCTCATCCTGGACCATCATGGGCCTGGAGGACGAGTGCGGTGGGAGAACAGGCAGAGAGGGTCACTCGGCTGTTGTTGTGGCCTGTTTGTGGATTGTGGGACCCACTCCATTGGAAACAGGCCTGCTATCCCCACCACTGCTGTGCCCGTGAGTGCCGCTCTTCCAGGCTGTCCTACTGCATACTGTGCTCTGGGGACAAGGTCAGAGGCTCTGCTATAAATTGCTGAACATTAAAGAACCAAAAGCTAAGACCACAGCAGTAGGGTGATGCCTGGGAAGCCTCCAGGGCTGGGGGCAGACCCAACTCCAGTGCTCCACTTGGCAGAGTATAAATTCCCAACCAGGGAGACCCAGACACTGCATTGCCTCCATGTCATTTGTTAAAATCCCAAGCAGTTGCAAGACCAAAAAGTCTAGAGGGCAGTTTCTAACCCTGTCTCCCAGACTCCCTGCAGGACTGAAGCTTCCACGAGCACCTCAAATGATGGTCTGTCCACGGCCCCTCCCTGGCTCTCACCATTACCGTCTGAGGGGAGCCATGGGCACTGTGGCCTCAGGCCCCACTCAGGATTCTACAGAGCTTGTGGATCTTTCTCTGCCAACTTACTCCAAATTCCTGGATTCTGGTGCTCCTCAAACCCGCTCCCAGCCCTTCCTCTTCCTCATGCAGTAGGCCAGGGGAGTCCACCATCCTACAGTAGGTGGGCCAATTCACAGGTCTAATGGGGCTCTTCTACCAGGGGCATATTTTAAAAAGCTGCCCCAAAGGGATCAGAATGTGCTCACCTTGATCAGTAAGATCCGCTGACTCAAGGTGTCTTGTTGCTACTGGGAAAGCCAGGCCTAGAAGGATCAACGATTTGCCTGAATCACACAGCTGGGAAGAAAACCTGGCCACCCATGTGACACAGCCACTCAGACAGCTCCAGTATTTTCCCCATGCCGAGTGCAGAGAAACTGCCTCTTGTTTTCTAATGCTTCTTCAATGAACAATCTTTAGTTCTTGTTGATAACAGTAACTTCTAAGGAAGAGTTCACGGCAAGGAGAATGTAGGTGGGAGGAGGAAACACCACTGGGTATGACAGGTGGAGGGAGGCTAGCTAGGCAGCATGAGCAAAGACCCAGTGGAGGTGGGACTTCCTGAGATACGTGACAGACACACAGAGCAAGCAGTGCAGCAGGGTAGAGCGTGGGCAGATGAAAAAGATGGCAAGACAGAGATATAAACAGCTGATATCCTTATAGCTGCTCTTCAGAAATAGTCAATGTCCAATTATATCCATACAGATGCAGACTTAAGTCCCATTGTATGTGATTCTATCTTATTGAAATGTCAAGAAGTTCCCTGCCCAGACATTATTATTATCAGGAGAAAGGATCAAATTTTTCTGAGCTTAGAAGTGAGAACTGCATCTAAAGAATTTTCTGGTTGTTGGAAGTCATGAGCTTTCCACTGCTCATTGTATTCAGTCAGGAGCCGTGTGGCTACCTGGCTGCAAGATCAGAGAGATTTCTATTTGCATGGGAAGTTGGTGAGAGGACAGTTAAACAGGACTGTAAGAATGCCCAATGGTTTCCTGCACATTTGCTCCATGAACACATTCTGTCCCACTGATGTGTGAGTCCATGATGTGTCCACAGTTTAACCAGGTTAAGGGGGTAGGGATCTAGGACTTTGAACTTCACAAACCAGCTGCTTGAAGGAATCTAGCAACAGTAAGTCCATCTCCCTTCTGGTTGCTCACGTGTCTTTATGAAAAGCTCCATGGATTGGGAAGGAAAAGTTGTAGATTTTCTTTGACCCATAGCAAAGCCAGAAGATGCTATGGCTTTTGAGTGGTCAAATTGTGGCTAATCCTAATTAAAGGGTGCTGGAAAATACAAACCAAGTTTTAAAAATTGAATGCCCCCCAAAGGAAAAAAAGACACATGGCTCATTAATACCTTTTTATAAAGATTATATAATGACAGTTTTTTTATTTGGATCAAATAAAATAGATTACAGTCATGTACCACATAATGATGTTTCTATCCACAATGGACACTGTTGTAAGAATAATGGTCTCTAGGATTATAACAGAGCTGGGAAAACCCTATCACCTATTGATACCAGAGTCGTCACAATTTCATAGACAACTCAGGACTCGTGTGTGGTGATTCTGGCATAAACAACACTACTTCACCATCAGTAATATAAAAGTAGAGCCTGATTGTGTACAGGACACAATACTGGACAACATCACGACTGATCATTCAATGTTCCTGATTCACTCCACTACAGTGTGTGTGGCTAGTTAGAATATACTCAGTCTACTTATAATAAGAGTTTACTGCAAAACAATATGTGTGCCGCATCAGCAAGAGAGTCCTACATCATCTTTCAGTTGCATCATGAGGTCATGTGGAGTGGCCGCCTGTGCCTTGGAGCTTTGTCTAAGTATAGTCTAGGGAGTTTGCACAGCAGCAAAATCACAAGGAGTGTTCCAAAAGTTCACGGGAATGCATTTTATGGAAAATTACATGCAGGTTTTAATTTTTTGTGCTAAAATAAACTTATCTTTTAATTCCATTTTTCCAGGAAATTTTTGAAGTGCCCTCATGTTATCTGTTTGTATGTACATACACATGCATACAAGTTGAGCTTACCTAACCTATAAATCCAAACTCAAAATGCTACGAAATCTGAAATTTTGGGATGTCAACATGATGTCACAAATAGAAAATTTCACACTTGATCTCATATGATAGGTTGCAGTCAAAATGAAGGTGCACTAAAAATAGTGTAGAAAAGTATCTGCAGCCTATATGTCTAGGATGTACATGAAACAAATGAAATTCATGTCTAGATTTGGGTCTCAGCCCAAGATAGCTCATTATGTATATAAAAATACTCCAAAATCCAAAATCAGAAGCACTTCTGATCCCAAGAAGTTTAGATAAGAGTCATTCAACCTGTATGTCTAAAAATAACAGGTGAATTGGATTTCATAAGCAACGCCAGGGGATTTGTTGAAGGAAGAATAACGGGAAGCAAAGAAGGAAGTGGGTAGGATTTGCCCAGGAAAGATCTTTGGGGTATCTCCAGATTCCTCACTACCAGGGAGCAACAGCTGGTGGACTTAGAATGAAAATGACTGCATTTCCAACAGATGTTCGCTGACTCGCATGTCAGGAGAAAACTCAGATGGCATAAAGCAGGAGATCTTATCCAAAACCTTTCCTTTAATCAATGTCAGAGCCTCTTTCCCACATCACTTTACCAACAGAAAAAAAAAAAAGGAGTGAAGAGGAAGCAGCTACCATTGGGCAGTCTAGACATCAATGCAAGGACCCTCTATGGCCAGGGATCTGTAATGCACACAAAAGGGACTTCTCTCCCCTGAAATAAGGATCTTTTACATAGGGTTGTGCCACTGGAAGACACCAATTTCTTTTTCTTGCTTTGCAAAAGACTCATGGCGTTAGCCTCCAATCTTCCTAGATGACAACTTAGCTTGAGTTCTCCTGTTTGATCAAAACACCAGCTCCTGACCAAGCTCAGTGGGCAAGGGCTGGCCCTTCCACAGGGACCTTACGTCTCACCAGGCAAAGCTTGCTGGCAGACACGAGGAGGAAGGCAGACAAACATATGAGATGTGCAATCAACAGAACTGGGACCTAAATTATGAGCTAAGGCCGTGAATAAACAGAAAGAGAGAAATTCCAGGTAAACTGTGATTGTTTGCCGAGGAACAGAGCGTTCTTTCCTGGGATTCCTCCTCCTAACTTATCTGATGAGCGGCTCCTAGTTCACCTGATCTTCTCAAAATTCTCCATTGCCTCAGATGAGGGAGTGATGTGTTGTGCAAGATGAGCCTGGCGAGAGGCAGGATGGTCTGGGTAATCAGTCATACGGATTGTCATATTAGACTTCTACTAATATCGCCAACTGGTGTGACTACTCAACAGACGTGGTCCCATATCTTCCTCTGCACAGAAAGCAGTTGATATCAAACTATCGTTGGATTATGACAAAAGAGCTGGGGCACAGAAATGCTTGGTTAGCCGGTGTTACGGTTTGAATGGAATCCGGCACCCCACACACACGTAGAGCTTTAAACCCAAAAGTCTTATGAATGGTTAGCAGATGAACATCAAAGGTGGATGGATTAGGGTGGAAGATTGATCCAGTTATGGTACCTTTGGAAAGTGGTTGGATTGGATAAGGTGGAGCCCATGATGGAATTGTGATGGTTTTATCAGGAGAGACCACAACATAGAGGTAGAAGAGTGTGCTCCCTACGTCTTCTCTGCCCCCTCTCTTAAGCTCCAGGAGATGTGTGATCTTAACCACAACTTACAAATCCAAACCTTTTCCAGGATACAAAAATTGCAGACATCCTGAAAAGGGTGTGAGTGCCTACAAATCGCTATGTTCCAATCTCTCTTCAAACTCCAGTGTAGATGGGGCTGCTGCCCTGAGATGTTAGCCATCATTGGAACCCAGTACCAAAGGGCACCAGTGGCTTCCACCTGTCTGGTGTATGATCCTTCCATTAAGAAGGGGGTCATCTAACAGTCACAGCCACACCACTTCCTACTCTATGCCTTAGAGCAAGAGAGCATAAAGAGTGCTGGCTTTGTAATCATAGATGTGGGTTCAAATCCAGCTCGTCCCCTTGCTCGTAGTATGAATGGTGACAAATGAGGTGACCTCCCTGCACCATGGACACCTCAACTACCAAATAGGGGTTCCAATAAATAACCTGCAGGGCTTCTCTGAGAGTTAAATATCTAAAGCTCTAAGTAGAGTGTCTGGAATATAGTAGTTGCTTTTAAGATAGAATCTATGAACTAGCTGATTTTAAATTGCTTTCTTACACATAAACAAGGCACAAAAACAAATTAGAGATGGATGCTACCCATGGAGGTGCAGGGACAGCAAGTGTGTTTATAAAGCCATAGAACTCAATGGGTGACATTTCATCAATTACATGGGCCAAGTCCCTAGTTTCCTAGATATAAAACCAGGGCTAAGTATCAAAATAAGGATACACAGAATGGGACCCAAATCCACGCTTAGCTACTGCTGAGGATTGTATTGTGTTCCTCAAAATAAGCTATGTTGGAGTAGGATCCCTGATTTGTTGGGAGGTGACCTTCATGGAAGAAATCAAGATAACCAAGGTCATTAGTGTGGGCCTTAACCCAGTATGTCTGTCATCCTTATAAAAAGGGAGCCTTGGAGACAGAGACACACGCACACAGACACACACTCACACAATCACACACACTCACACACAGGATGCCACATGAAAACTGGAGTGATGCAGCCACATGCCAAGAAACTAACTACTAGAAGCAGGGAGAGTGGCCTTGAACCAATGCTTCTCTGACAGCATCAAAGGAACGTGGCTCTGCATACTCCTGGATCCCAGACTGCTACTCCCCAGAGCTGTGAAACAGTACATTTCCATAATTCAAGCAGCCCTATCAACTTAATACAACTACTTCTAAGACAGGACACTAGTAATTATCCACTTGTCCCTAGGGTCTCTGATGGATGTGCTGATGAATGTTTGATAAGAAGGTCTCACGAGGGGTGATGAGGACACCTCACGTGTGCTATCTGCCAATTTTCATGGTGTGAATATTCCCACCGTGGTCAGCTTCAAGCTACCAGGGGCATGGTCACTCAATACAGAGTGAGAGTTGGGGCACACAGTCTCTCTGACGATTGCATGTGCCCACCAGAAGCTGCTATTGTACAGGGGAAAGACCAATGAAATAGGACTGCAGCATCTCCACTAGCCCCAAGTAGGTCTTAGACCCTGGTGAGAGTAGTGCTGCAGATAATCGTAGACTCCAGGGGCAGGTGTTTAGTGCCATGATTTAGAAACCACTTGGGATATACACATGCATCCCATATCCAAGTGCTTGGTTTGAGTCCAAGCTCCCCTTATGATTCCATTTTCTGGATAATGCATACCCTAAGAGCCAGCAGGAGATGGTTCAAGTACTTGGGTCCCTGCCACCCACATGGAAGCCCCAGATTCCGGATCTTTGGCTTTAACCTGGCTCAGCCCCAACTTTTGTGGACATTTGAGGAGAGAACTAGCAGAAGCAAGATCTCTGTCTGTCTCTGTCCCTAGCTCCCTGCCTTACAAATAAATGCATTTCTGTCGATGGTCTGCATTGCATTAGTCCCTGACCTTCAGGGGAATGGGCCCCCTTTTTCCTCAGCCTGAAGCGTCAGTTGTAGCCGTTGCTTGCAGAGTTCCATAACTCCAGCTAAGTGTCTGCAGACTTTCAACAGGTTTGGCAGTCAGCCCAACGCATCCCTGTCAGAGACCACCCTGCTCCTTCCCGCCTCTACTTCCTGCCAATTAAAAGCTACACAGCTTCTCCCTCACCCTCACCCAGAGATGAATTTCAAAAAGAATGCCTTGGGGCCAGTGCTGTGGCACAGCAGGTTAACGCCCTGGCCTGAAGTGCCAGCATCCCATATGGGCACAGGTTCAAGACCCAGCTGCTTCACTTCCAATCCAGCTCTCTGCTATGGCCTGGGAAAGCAGCAAAAGATGGCCCAAGTCCTTGGGCTCCTGCGCCCATGTGGGAGACCTGGAAGACTCTGGCTCCTGGCTTCAGATCGGCCCAGCTCTGACCATTGGGCCATCTGAGGAGTAAACCAGTGGATGGAAGACTCTCTCTCTCTCTCTCTCTCTCTCTCTCTTTCTCTTTCTGCCTCTCCTCTTTCTGTGTAACTCCGACTTTCAAATAAATAAATAAATTTTTAAAAAAAAGAATGCCTTTCCCATTGAGCACAGGACCAATTTTTTTTACTCCTCTCCCTCCATAAAAAGAATCTATTTGGGAGAAAATTTCCAGAAGAGTCTCAGATCGGATTCTAAGTCTTTAGCTCTCAGGGTGACACAGAACCCAGACCTTATGAGAAGGTTCTTTGGGGCTACTCACCAGGCCTATGCTTTTCACTTGTAGCACTGATGCCTCAGTTTGTGATCATTACATTTAAGTTTTTCTGCAAGGTAACCACTTCCCCCCACTGTCAACTATCTCTAACAGACTCAATTTTTAGACAAGTACATCAAACAACTATTGTGAATGGAAAAAGGATTTGTGTAGTGGTTTTCTACTGAGAGTGACTTTGTCTCCAGCAGACATTTGGCAATGTTTGGGCATGACTGTCGTTTGTTTATTTACTGGAGAGGCAGAGTAAGAGATGTTCCATTCACCGATTCACTCTTCCCACAAATGGCTGCAAGAGCCAGGGCTGGGCCATGCTGAAGCCAGGATTCAAGAAGTGCATCAAGAGGCCAGTGTCGTGGCACACAGGGTATCCTTTATGGGTGACACTTCAGATCCCAGCTGCTCCTCTTCCAATCCAGCTCCCTGCGAATGCGCCAGGGAAAGAAGTGGACGATGGACAAATACTTGGGTCCCTGCACCCATGTGGGAGGCCCAGATAGAATTCCAGGCTCTTGGCTTCAGCTTGGCTCAGCCCCAGTCATTGTTGCTATCTGGAGAGTGAACCAGCAGATGGAGGACCTCTCCCCTCCCCTCCTCTCCTCTCCTCTCCCCTCCTCTTCCCTCCCCTCCCCTCCCCTCCCTTCCCTTCTCTTTCTGTAACTCTACTTTTCAAATAAATAAACAAATCCTAATAAAAAACAATGAAACAAAGAGCTCCACCAAAGTCCCTCACATGTGTGGAAGCTGCTTCGCAGGTGGATTAGTATCGAGCTGGATTGGAAGCAGGGCAGTCAAGACTCTAACCAGCAGATACAGGATGCCAGCATGCAGATGATGGCTTAACCTGCTGTGCCATGGTGCCAGTCCTGGGACACAACGCCGATGACCAGAATAGGGATGGGGTGCTCCTGACCTCTGGTGAATAGAAGCCAGGATTGCTTCTATCCATTCTATAAGCCACAGGACATCCCCCCCCCCCCCAAGAATTAAGAACATGCTGGAATACACCTGCTCATTGTCCCATCACTGGACTAATGGGCCAGACACAGAGATGGTTTGAAGATAAGGGCATATCATACATACTGGACACCCAAGAACAGTCTCCATACAGCTGAACTGCTTTTCATAATAGCATAATAATAGTGAATAATCATTATTTTCTTGATGCATTCTTTAATTTTAAAACAAATAATTAAAACCATACAAGAATGAATTTCCATTTCAAAAATTCTATTCAAGTCCAGGAAAACATTTCACATATGAAATAAAATTTGCATGT
Organism: Sylvilagus floridanus; assembly: GCA_949820135.1. Lineage (NCBI taxonomy): Eukaryota > Metazoa > Chordata > Mammalia > Lagomorpha > Leporidae > Sylvilagus > Sylvilagus floridanus. Next base: position 9,154,854 of record OX463244.1, on the reverse strand, counting down.
ATCCAACAAAAATATTTGATCTTACAGCCCTCAGTGTTTCATGTCAAAATTCATGTTCAATTTTAGACACAAAAACTCTAAGTGGTTCTTCAGAATAACAGAATTTAAGTAACTCATTTCATTCCTTCGTCTCCACAATTACTATGCTAACCTCATTTCACATCCACAGTTCAAAGGCAGGAATGTGTAGGACCATGGGGTTGAAGGCACAGCCTGCACCCAAAGCAAACTCATTTATGCATCTTTTTGAACTAGTTTCAAAAAGAACAGATGTGGCCGAGCCCACACGTGTTCCTGTATAATGGAGACTTCTTCAAATTTACTTCCATGGAGAGTAGAGTTCACCTGTGAGCCTTGGAGCCACACGCAACCTCTTGTTCCCTCTTCTGTTGATTGCCCAGGCCAGCTCCTTCATTGTGGGAAGATAGGCCATTCCGGAGGCAGCCCACCACACCAGGGGGTTCATCGTAGGCTGTCAGTTGTGCTCGAAGGGGACGCTACTTCAAAACAGCACGGAGAGCTGTGTTTCTCTGCTTCGGTGCAAGGCTTGACTGTCTTATTGCAAAATGGCACGTCTTCAGAACCTGTTTGCATTTTGTTGTCTCAGTGGTGGCCAGTCCTGATCCTACAAGAGCACAAAGTTACCGAGCGACCAAGCGTGGTGATTATGCACAATATGTTACGATGGTCCCAGACAACTCCAATTAGCAAAAAATACGAGCAGCAACCAGTTCTGAATTGCAGCAACACTTGGATGTGTTGTTTTGACGGATGACCAACACTTTTCAAACCTCAAGTTCATTACCTGCAGCATGTTGTTGAATCTCCTGCAACTCAGTCAACTACTCTTTGTTCAATGCACCTCTCCCTTTGCACCCAGCATTTAGGAAGTTCACAAAGACTCACTGAATCAATAATACTGTCAATAGGTAAAGACTTGAATAATTTGACATTTTCATCCTAAATTTTGCATGGAAAAAATAATCATTGACACTTCCACCAACAAAATATTACATAATTCTAAACATGATATTGATGAACACCAAATAATGTGAGGAAATACCCGTGACGAAGCAGGAAACCAGAAATAGTTCTGATATGATTTTCAAGCTGAAAAAGTGGCTGGAAGATACATTCTCGATGAATTTATAGTAACTGGACATATTTGTTGTGTTTTAGTTTGAGGACCATATTTGGCATTTTTTTGTTTACTTTGAGAAATCACAGCCAGCTCCTTTCTTTTGGAAGTTAAGTATTTCCTTTACAAGTATCTTTCTGCCCTTTGTGTCTTGCAGCCATACCCACGCCAGCTCTTGCATACCTGAGCTGGATAATGCACCAGACACTGCAGACAAGAGTCCAGCACTGTACACCACAGCGTGGAACACAGGGAAAAGCTCCAAGATGGACAACAGAATGTGTAAAGAAAACTCCGGAAGAATCAGGACCCCCTCCCGCCATTCCCATTTGAACGATTCCCTTTGTGTGCATGTATGAGTATATGTATGTAAATCTGCAGATCTATGTGTTTCTCCCAAATTGCCTAAAGAAAATAATGCATCACCAATTCTCCAAGATGATGGAGTAGACGTGTCCACAGAGAAGAACCTAAAAAGCAAATAAATACCTGCATTGCTAAGTGAGTGTCCAAGACAGAGCAGTGCAACTCAGCAAAGGAGGACACAGAGCCCTGGGATGGCAGATGAAAAACAGCACAGCGGTGACCACAGCCCTGCCCCCCTCCCCGGCCAGGAGGGGTCCCCACCGCAGGGGAAGAAGCACCATAGACGTCGGCACCTTCGCTACAGGACGGATCCCCAGCCACCCCAGGCGTGGAGCCCAGCAAGGGGACTATCTGGAGGACAGAGCCAGTAGCTTTGATTCAGAAAGGAGCTCCATCCTCTCCGTCACCAACTGCCAGAGCACAGACTGCAGCTGTGTGATACCATCTTCAGAAAGGAGGCACCAGCAGAATCTCTACCGCCCTAGGGAATCAAAGCAGGTCCCCGTGTCTGGTGCTTTAAGATTTATTAAAGACATTCCACCACATTTGCAAAAGGGACTGCAGCATCACAAACCCAGCTGTGACCCGAACACCTTAGCCCAAGCAGGGCCCTGCTATACATGAGATAGGCAGCTCTGCACAGAGAGGAAGGTCCTGCCTCCTGGACCTTAGAAGAGGGGCGTGGGCCTCTGAAGACTTGAGACGGTCCCCCTCACACCCTCTCTTGCTTCCCAGGGCAGCACGTACCACTGCAGACATGGGTCCAGCTCCACCAGAGCTCCTTCTCCAAGCCCAGCTTTGGTGGATGCCTACCATGGCCCTGAGCTCAGCCTGGCTTTAGTGGGCATGGGCCACCATAAGTGACCACCCCAGCCATCACCATCAAGACCCAGACACCCCTGGCTGGGATTTATAGAGGCCCCACACATCCTTGCCCCTGATGGCATGTATTACAGTAGAAGAAAATATAGGGAGAACACACTTTAGTGTCCAACTGCAACTAAAGCCAAAATAACCTGCCAAAGTGACAGCAAAAGATGCGACTTCAGCTTACAGCACTTAATCCACAAAAGCTGCCCTTGAAAAAAATCATAGAGACAACTGATCTACCAGAGGGAAACGACAGAACAAGTATGAAAACTCCAGGCAATGAGACTCCAAAGAAATGGAGGTTAATTAAATGCCTGGCACAGAACACAGAAAAATGGCTGTAAAGATACTCGAAGACAAACAAGAGAATATGGATGGCTCAGTGAAATTAGGAAATAAGTACATGATATGAGACAGACATTCATTCAAGGTAACAGAGATCTTAGAAATGAGAACTCAATAAAAAATACAGTTGAGGGCTGGCGCTGTGGCATAAAAGGTAAAGCCTCCACCTGCAATTCTGGCAACCCATATGGGCACCAGCCTGAGACCTGCCTGCTCTACTTCTAATACAGCTCCCTGCTTATACACCCGGGAAAGCAGCAGACGTTGGCCCAAGTCCTTGGGCTCCTGCAACCTCCATGGGACACGGAGGAAGCTCCTGGCTCCTGGCTTCAGATCTGCCAGCTCCAACCATTGTGGTCAACTGGGGACTGAATTAATGGTTGAAAAATCTCTCGCGCGCGCGCACGCGCCCTTCCTCTCACTCTCGCTCGCTCTCTCTCTCATTCTCTCTCTCTGCCTCTCCTTCTCTGCACTCTGATTTTCAAGTAAATAAATAAATCTTAAAATAAAATTAAATTTAAATTATAGTTGAAAGACTCAACAACAGACTAGAGCTAGCACCAGGAAGAATATCTAAAACTGAAAAAAGGTCATTTTAAATACCCAAGTCAGGGGGCTGGCACTGTAGCATAGTGGGTAAAGCTGCCACCTGTAGAGCTAGCATCCCATATGGATGCCAGTTCAAGTCCCAGCTGCTCCACTTCCAATCCAGCTCTCTGCTATGGCCTGGAAAAACAGCAGAAGATAGTCCAAATGCTTGGACCCCTGCACCAGCAATGGGAGACCTGGAAGAGGCTCCTGGCTCCTGGCTTCAGATAGGTCCAGCTCCAGCCATTGCAGCCATTGGAGGAATGAACCAGCAGACAGAAGACCTCTCTCTCTCTCTCTCCTCTCTCTCTCTCTCTCTGCTCCTGCCTCTCTGTAACTCTGCCTTTCAAATAATAATGAAATCTTAAATAGAAAAAAACATGTAATGATCACTAACTGGCTAGGCATAGTATAAAAATAAATAAATAAATAAATATCCAAGTCAGACCAAAGTAGATAAATACATAAATAAGAAAGAGAGAGAGGACTGGCGCCGTGGCTCAACAGGCTAATCCTCCACCTTGTGGCGCCGGCACACCGGGTTCTAGTCCCGGTTGGGGCGGTGGATTCTGTCCCGGTTGCCCCTCTTCCAGGTCAGCTCTCTGCTGTGGCCCGGGAGTGCAGTGGAGGATGGCCCAAGTGCTTGGGCCCTGCACCCCATGGGAGACCAGGAAAAAACACCTAGCACCTGGCTCCTGGCTTTGGATCAGCGCAGTGCGCCGGTCGCAGCGTGCCAGCCGCGGTGGCCATTGGAGGGTGAACCAACGGCAAAGGAAGACCTTTCTCTCTGTCTCTCTCTCTCACTGTCCACTCTGCCTGTCAAAAAAAATTAAAAAATAAAAAAGAGGGAGAGAGAGCGCCTGCAAAATCTTTGGGATGCAATCAAATATTCGAATTTTAGGAATATGTGAAAGAGAACCGAGGAGAAAAGGCACAGAATATCTATTCCAATGTCACATTGCTTTCCATAAATATATACCATTACTGCTAATCAAAAAAGTTAATGCTTTGAAAAGTAGATCAATTTTTAACATTTTTGAAAAAGAAATAACAGTTGGGAGGAGGAAGGGGATATCATGTTCTTAGAATCATATCTTCAAATCACATTGAATCTATTTTACAAAAATTAAAATAAAAAACAAACAAATTGACACAAAGGAAAAAAAGAAAGAAATCATTTTTCCCAAAAGAAAAAACTAGAAATAACAGATGAAAACTTTTCCAATCTGGAGAAAGATATGGACATCTAAATACAGGAAGTCCATAGGAAATCAAACAGACATGACAAGACAAGATCCTCACCAGGACACAGCAGTACAACACAGAGAAAGAGTTTGAAAATCTGCGAGATAAAAGCACCACGTGTCTTTGAAAAGAATTCCCGTTAGATTAATAGCAGATTTTCAACAGAAACTTCACAGACCAGGAGGGAATAGAATGATATAGTCCAACTTCTGAAAGAAAAAAAAACCCTCCCAATCAAGAATACTTTGCCTTAGTGAAACTATCTTTGAATAAATGGAAAAGAAATACAGACTTTACGAGACAAGCAAAAGCTGAAAGAACTTATAATCAGCAGACTGGCCTTGAAAAGATACTTAAAAGAGTACTATATTTAGAAAAAAAGAAAGACACATGAGCACATGTGCAATTATAAAACCCACTAGAAACAAATGATAGTAGACATAAACAAGAATCTTTCTAATGTCAGGACTAGTCATTGTTCACCAAAAATAACTTAATGCAAATGCACTACATTTACATTAAAAGACATAAGCTAGCTGAATGGATAAATAAAACAAGAACTAACAATATGTGATTACAAGAAACTCACTCCACCATTAAAGACACACACAGACTGAAAGAGAGAGGATGGAAAAAGATAACTCATGCAAATGAAAACTCGAGGTGAGCCTGAGTCACTATACTTATTTCTGCAAAATAGACTTTAAGATGAAAATCTGTAAAAAGAAATAAAGAAAATCAAAATTTAATGATGAATGTATCAATTCAATGAGATGATATTACTGTTGTAATTATATAAGCAACCAATGTTGGAGCATCCAATATTATAAAACAAACATAATTGATCTAGAGGAATAAACTCCAACCCAATAATTTTGTGGTCCTGCCATACTCTACTTTCCTCAATGGAAAGATGATTGAGACAACAAAATCCATGAGGAAACACCAGAGTTAAACCATGCTACAGACCAAGTGGAACTAACAGGCATTCACAGAACATTCCATTACCAGCTACAGAATATACATCCTCTCCAATAGCACATGGAGCATTCTCTATTCCAGACCACATATTAGACCAAAAATCAAGACGTATCAAATTCAAAAAAAATGAAATTCTATCATATCTAAGAGTAATCCCATTCACAATAGCTACAAACATAGAATACAATACACTGGAAGACCTCTGCAATGAAAATTACTAATGAAAGGGCCAGTGCCGTGCATGGTTCAATAGGCTAATCCTCTGCCTGCGGCACCGGCACCCCAGGTTCTAGTCCCGGTTGGGGCACCAGATTCTGTCCTGGTCACTCTTCTTCCTGTCCAGCACTCTGCTGTGGCCCAGGAGTGCAGTGGAAGATGGCCCAAGTGCTTGGGCCCTGCACCCAAATGGGAGACCAGGAGAAGCACCTGGCTCTTGGCTTCAGATCAGTGTGGTGCGCTGGCCACAGTGGCCACTGGGAGGTGAACCAAAGGAAAAGGAAGACCTTTCTCTCTGTCGCTCTCTCTCTCACTGTCCACTCTGCCTGTCAAAAAAATAATAATTACTAATGAAAGAAACTGAAGAAGACAGACAAAGCATGGGAAACCTCCCATCTTCATGGATTAGAAAGATGGTTATTATTACAATATCCATTACTACCCAAAGCAACTTACAGATTCAATATAATCATCATCAAAATATCAATGACATTATTCCCAGAACTAGGGAAAAAAATTCCAAAATTCATGTGGAAATACAAAAGACCCCAAATAGCCAAAGCAACCTTGAACAAAAAGAACAAAGCTAGATTACAAGGCACACTGAAGATGATTATGCATGGTACTAACATAAAAATAGACACACAGACCAAAGGAACCGAACAGAGATCCCAGGAATGAACACACACATCTACAGCCAACTGATGTTTGAAAAAGGCTGCAAAAACATTCACTGGGTAACTGGGTATTCACATGCAGAAAATGAAAACCTGACCCTTCACCTCTCCCCATCGACAAAAAAAAAATCAACTCAAAAGAGACCAAAGATCTAAATATACGACTTGAAACTGTAAAACTAGCAGAAGAGAATATAGGGGAAACACTTCAAGGTATCAGTCTAGGCAATAATATTTTGGCTAAGATCCCAAAAACACAGGCTACAGAAGACAAATTGGATTATATCCAACTAAGAAGCTCCTGCACAGCAAAGGTAACAAGTCAGTAGAGTGAAGAGACAAGTGACAAAAAGGAAAAAAAAATTTGCAAACTATTCATCTGAAAAAGGATTATTCTCCAGAACATAGAAGAAACTCAACAATGACAAAAAAAAATCTAGCTAAGGAATGGAAAAAGGGGCACAAGCACATGGCCCAGCAGTTAAGATGCCGCTTAGAATGCCTACATTCCATATCACGGTGCCCAGAGTTCAAGCACCCATTCAGCTCCTGCCTCCAGTTAGCAGGTGATGGCTCAAGTACTTTGGTCCCCATCACTCACACAGGAGACCTGAGTTGAGTTCCAGCTCCTCACTTCATACTGGTCCAGGCCTGACTGTTACAGGCATTTCATAGATCTAGCTTTCTGTCTGTCTCTCTACCTTTCAAATAAATAAAGTTTTTAAAAAGTAATGCTACTGTGGTGTAGCAGGAAAAGACACACCTGCAATATCAGCATCCCATATGAGTGCTGGTTCCAGTCCCAGCCACTCCACTTCTTTTTTTTTTTTTTAAAGATTTTATAGAGTTACAGACAGTGAGAGGGAGAGACAGAGAGAAAGGTTCCCTCTGTAGGTTCATTACCCAAATGGCCACAACAGCCAGAGCTACAGTGATCCAAAGCCAGGAGCCAGGTGCCTCCTCCCAGTATCCACATGGGTACAGGGACCCAAGGACTTGGGCCATCCTCTATTGTTTTCCCAGGCCACAGCAGAGAGCTGGACTGGAAAAGGAGCAGCCAGAACTAGAACTGGCACCCATATGGGATGCCAGCACTGCAGGTGGAAGATTAACCTAGTGTGCCATAGCACTGGCCCCATGGCCACTCCGCTTCTGATCCAGCTCTCTGCTGTAGCCTGGGAAGGCAGTAGAAGATGGCCCAAGTGCTTGGGCCCCTGTGCCCCTGTGGGAGACCTGGAAGAAGCTCCTGGCTCCTGGCTTCACATCGTCCCAGCTCTGGCCATTGCAGCCATTTGGGGAATCAAGCAGCAGATGGAAAGCTTCTCTCTCTGCCTCTGCCTCTCTGTAACGATCTTTCAAATAAGTAAATCAATATTAAAAAAAAAAAGTAATAGACTCAGGATCTGAATAGACACGCCTCAAAGAAGACACACAAATGGCCAAAACAAATACAAGAAACGATGCTCAATATCACTAGTCACCAGGGAAATGGAACCACAAATCAAAACCACAATGAGGCTCACACTACATGCGTGGGTTGAAATACTGCACTGAACCCCAACAATGTACATGTATCATGTTTTAATCAAAAATCTTAGGAAGTAAGAAGAAGATGAGCAGCAGCTCAGCACCCAGCAGGTGAACTTCTTGGTGTAGAGTGAAGCTCCCATGGGCAGGTATTCTCATTTTCATACAAGGAAAAACTGAAGGCGGCATAACGCAGGGCTGCAGGATCAAGATGCTGCTGCTTAAAGGAGAAAAGGAAATCAAAGGAAAAAGTCCAGATCTCCCTGTTTGGGAGGATGGGGGAACAAGAAGAGGACAGTGTTTAGGCCGGTGTAGCAGCTCAATAGGCTAATCCTCCGCCTCCGGCGCTGGCACCCCAGGTTCTAGTCCCGGTCGGGGAGCTGGATTCTGTCCCGGTTGCCCCTCTTCCAGTCTAGCTCTCTGCTGTGGCCCGGGAGTGCAGTGGAGAATGGCCCAAGTCCTTGGGCCCTGCACCCCATGGGAGACCAGGATAAGTACCTGGCTCCTGCGTTTGGATCAGCACAGTGCGCTGGCTGCAGTGCACAGGTCGCGGTGGCCATTGGAGGGTGAACCAATGGCAAAAAAAAGGAAGACCTCTCTCTGTCTCTCTTTCTCACTGTCCACTCTGCCTGTCAAAAAAAAAAAAAAAAAGAGGACAGTGTTAACAAGAACAGGAGTGGGGCCGGTGCCACAGCTCACTAGGCTAATCCTCCGCCTGCAGTGCCGGCACCCCGGGTTCTAGTCCAGGTTAGGGCACCAGATTCTGTCCCAGTTGCTCCTCTTCCAGTCTAGCTCTCTGCTGTGGCCTGGGAAGGCAGTGGAGGATGGCCCAGGTCCTTGGGCCTCACACCAGGAAGAAGCACCTGGCTCCTGGTTTCGGATCAGTGCAGCGCGCCGGTCACAGAGTGCCAGCCGTAGCAGCCATTTGAGGGGTGAACCAATGGAAGGAAGACCTTTCTCTCTATCTCTCTCACTAACTCTGCCTGTCAAAAAACAAAACAAAGCAAAACAAATGAAAAAAAAAAAAAAACAAGAACAGGAGTGGAAGTTTTGGCTCCAGGAAATGCTGTTATCTCTCTCCACTTCTGAAGCTGGAAATAGTTCTGAGATGGGGAGAGAAGGCTTCATCCTCTCCACTTCTGAGACAGGGAGAGAAGGCTTCATCCTCTCCACTTCTGAAGCAGGTTCAGCAGACTCACACGTCACAGGCCCAATGCATCATATGATGCTACCAAAAAGGAAGAGCAGGAGGTCTTCAATGGCATGGGGAGGGTCCCAGGAGGGAGCAGAACACTCAGACCAGAAATAGCACAGGCATCCCCAGTCATAGACGCTGAGTCAGGACCAGGGAAAACAAATTCCCATCAATACCGTGTCTTCATCCAAGCCTTGTTATCCAAAGAAAGAGGCATGGGGCAAGACAAGATGATGCTTCCACCTGGGGAGTGGATGTGTTCACCACTCCCACTTCACAACTGCCCTCCTGAGCAACTCCCAGACTCTTCCCCATGGCAGGGCCTCATTTAGAAGATTTTCGAGACTAGATTTTCACCTTTGGAGGACTGAGATTTCCAAAGCTCCCAAGAAAATAATAATAATAAACATTCCAGACACATCAGATTGTCAGTCACTGCTACTTTAGAGAGTGAGAATAATTTAGGAACACATTAAATAAATACCTCAATATTTAGAAAGGAAAGGTGATTTGTAGAACAAACCACAGGTCTTCAACTCAAGCCCCCTTAAAATCTATAGCAAATTAATAAGCTGCTGCTATAAAACTTGGATATTTTGACACAGATATACTCCCGTTCCACTTTATATTTTGCTTTCTAGGCAGAATATCCCTCGTTGTTTCTTTTTTTATTACCTAGAAACCTTTTATTTAAGGTATACAAACAATTCATTTCACAAATTCAAATTTAGCAACATACGGTCAGAAGAATCACTATGTTCCTGGTTGCTTCTGTGAAGACCCTATGGTGTGTTTTCCAGAAGAATCACCATCATGGATGTTCTCTACTTGATAAACTCAAGCTTGTCCAAGTTTTTCAGTTAATAAATTTAAATATACACAATGAGATATCTTCTGGGAGGGACCCAAGCCTGAACATGAAATTTACTTACCTTGCATAGACACCAGGTGCACATAGCATAAAGGTAATTTTTTGCAATATTTATGCATGAAACAAAGTTTTATGGTACAGAATTTGTCAATGTCTGTAATACATTGCGATATCCAGAATTAGAAATAATATCCCAAATAATAAGAGAGCATAGAATCATTACTCAGCATTTTGGTAGCAAATCATTCTATCTGACTAGCCAGCCATTACTCTTTGATCTAGCTCTTCACGTGGCACATTGGAACCATTCCAAAGACAATTATTTCATACCCCCACGAGATCCATAAAAAGGTGAAAACATTGGACCATGATAGCACATTTAGGATCACTTCCTATTCTGCATAGTTAAAAAATGGGAGAGAGAGAGAGAGAGAGAGAGAGAGAGAGAGAGAGAGAGAGAGAGATGATTTTAAAATACTGAAGCCAGAAGAGCTGTGACAGACAAGGAACAGTGACCAACACAAATCAGGAATTTTGAGATGAAAAGTACAGACATAAAGCAAGCAGGATCAACTTGTGAGAGTAAACTACAGTCAAATTATCCTTTTTTTAGATGTATTTATTTATTTGAAAGGCAGTTACAGAGAGAGAGAGGGTGAGGGGAGAGACAAAAAAAATAGATTTTCCATTCTCTGGTTCACTCCCCAGACGGCTGCAGTGTCCAGAACTGGGCCAATCCGAAACCAGGAGCAAGGAGCTTCTTTTAGGTCTTCCATGTGGGTGCAGGGGCCCAAGCACTTTGGTCATCTGCTGCTGCTTTCCCAAGCACATTAGCAGGGAGCTGGATCAGAAGTAGAGCAGCCAGGACTCAAACCAGTGCCCATTTGGGATGCTGGAGCCACAGGTAGTGGCTTTACCCGCTATGCCACAGTGCCAGCCCCTGCAGCTAAATTCTTGCACAGAAAGACCTGCTCCAGGAAGGGGTAGCTAAGTCTGAGCAACACATCCAAGAAGCAAGAGGACACATGGGAGGAAAGAAAGAAAGAAAGAAAGAAAGAAAGAAAGAAAGAAAGAAAGAAAGAAAGAAAGAAAGAAAGAAAGAAAGAAAGAAAGAAAGAAAGAAAGAAAGAAAGAAAGAAAGAAAGAAAGAAAGAAAGAAAGAAAGAAAGAAAGAAAGAAAGAAAGAAAGAAAGAAAGAAAGAAAGAAAGAAAGGAAGGAAGGAAGGAAGGAAGGAAGGAAGGAAGGAAGGAAGGAAGGAAGGAAGGAAGGAAGGAAGGAAGGAAGGAAGGAAGGAAGGAAGGAAGGAAGGAAGGAAGGGGAGGGGAAGGAGGGGGAGGGAAGGAAGGAAGGAAGGAAGGGAAGAAAGGGAGGAAGGGAGGAGGGAGGGAGGGAAAGAAAGGAAGGAAAGAAGGAAGGAATACGGATGAGCTGGGTCCTTGCATTTAGAGTGGTATATTCTGTCAAACAGTGTTACATAGTCCAGATCCAATCTGTTTCTGGACACAAAGGATTCACATCACTCATACGTGCAAAATAAACTCACCCCTCTCAGGGCCCTCCGAAAGTCTCACTTCTCTACATCATGTCCAGCAGGGAATGAAGCTCCCCACTCGTGGCTCTTCATGTAAACACTGAGAACTGCTCGTCACCATCTGGACACTGTGACCTGGAGAGATAAGTTCAGTCTGCTCTCCCCGTCCCCGCACACACACTCTGCGTGCCATGGTGCACAGCACAGAGTAATCACAATAGACACTCTTGCTCCCACAGGAAGGAAGCAGGCAGCACACAGCTAACACCGTTCCAAAGAAGTTCTAAAATCTGGCTGCTTGGAGCGGCCAGCTTCTTTCTAGAGCCGAGTGCTCCATGGTGCTCTTGGGTGCACCCTTGGCTCTCTTCTGCCCCATGAGGACCCTCCTTTTCTCTAAGAATACCAAGTTGGTGGCTGTGTGGTTCCCGCCCCTAGAGGTTGGAGCTCTCTTTGTCCCTTTCCCCATCTGCTGGTGACTCCAGCTCATTGGTATTGTTCTTAACAACATGGATAAAGATAAAGATGCCTGACCGAGAGGACAAGACTTACCAATACAGTTGGAGAACAGAATGAAGTAGGTTACAGTCCACAAGGCAGACACTGAGTAAGGCTGAATGTAAGTCATGCATTTAGACTTTAAAAGTCAATTTCGTCATTATAGGATGGGGAAGCTTCAGTTTACTTCCATGCTTATCTCCCCTAACTAAGCAGTGAGATTTCGGAGGGAGAAAATCATGGGGATTTAGCTGGCAGTAATCTCACAATGGAACAAACGCATGAAGAGAACACACTGCAATGGCGTCCTGATGATATAGTCTGTGATCATGATGGTGAAGAAGACCACGCCGAATCACAGCAGTACCCTTCGAGAAAACAAGTGACTTTGCCTGGACAAGAAAGGGCACTGGGGAAATGATAGACAGGTTATCAACTTCACACAATTGAAAGACTGACAGTGTAGACGAGAGAGTGGACCTAGGTCCAGAGAACAGAATGAGCGGGGATGAGCAGTGATGCAGGAAAGCCAACTTCTGTTGGAGAAAAAAGCATTTCCTAACCCCCAAGCCCTTGCTCCCAACTTCAGTTGCCCATCAGCATCACCAGGAAACCAGAACATGGGAGATGGGGAGATGGGTCTCAAACAGCACAGACTCTGTGAGATTCATCAGGGAGTTCCTCTGTACTGTATGTTGGACAGACCTAGACAAAAACTGATGAATGAGCTGACCGGAACTGGCTTACCCATCACCAAAACTGTCCAAACAAGCATCTGAGTGACCAGGTGTTGCTAAAACAGAGGGTCCTTAATCGAGAGGGGTCCTGCATCGAGAGGGGTCCCGCATCGAGAGGGGTCCTGCATCGAGAGGGGTCCTGCATCAAGAAGGGAGAGTGGGTGAGCTTGAAGCTCACCTCTGGAGCCATCAAATTCAAGGGTAAAGAATGAATCAACTCCACTGGACAACAGACAAGGCTCCAAGGGTTCTAAGTGAGGGGAGCTGTGTCTGCATGTTCAGATTCTCCCCGTCCCTGGCCTTCTGGGACAGGCTGCTGGATCTTAGCTTCAGAGTGGACTTCTTTTTTCTTTAATGATTCTATTTATTTATTTAAGAGGTAGAGTTACAGACAGTGAGAGGGAGAGACAGAGAGAAAGGTCTTCCATCCATTGGTTCATTCCCCAAATGGCTGCAATGGCCAGAGCTGCACCAATCTGAAGCCAGGAGCCAGGTGCTTCTTCCTGGTCTTCCATGTGGGTGCAGGGTCCCAAGAACTTGGGCTGTCTTCTACTGCTTTCCCAGGCCCTAGCAAAGAACTGGATCGGAAGAGGAGCAGTGGGGACTAAAACCAGCGTCCATATGGGATGCTGGCACCCTAGGCAGAGGACTAACCTACTGCACAATGGTGCCAGCCCCCAGAGTGGACTTTTCCTTGCCCAAATGGACTGTTAGAAGTCACAGAGAATCATCTATTTTGAATAGTTATGAAAATAGAAAGCTTTGGATAGAGAGCGGGAGGAAAGGGGATACTTGGGCACTTTAATATGAAGGTCTGTGACCTTACAGCCACAAGCAGGCTCTGCTAATCCCCTAGCTTCTACCCACTGAGCCCCCAGTCCAACTCCACCTCCCTGCATCAGCTTTCATCTGTGTCCTTTCTTTGAATCCCGCTCCGTTCACGTTGTGTGCAGACGGCTGGTGTTTCCCACACTGGCCATTACTGAGTCAAAGTCCACATGAGGTATTTTGTTCCTTTAAATATAAATAAGAGCCCAGAGCACCAAATACCTGACTCTCTGCCCCTCTCTGATCTCTCTCCAGGTTCACTTCTACACCTTTCTATTATTAAAGTGCCACAGATGTGTTAAAACATCCCAGCTGTGTTGCCAGCAGCCAAGGACACGAAGTAAACCATATTGATCTTATTCCTAAGAAACTCATATTTCACAAACATAGTTCCTGCTCATTTGCATAATAGCCCCCATCACAAGAAGCCAAACAGCACCGTAGTGCTGGATCCCATGAACCAAGGGCAGTCTCCAGCATATATCACATGAATATCTTGGTTTCCTGTGGGAGATTGTTTTGTTACTTTTCCATTTGTAGACCAGTGTCTCCTTCAACCCAGACATTGATCAAGATGGGTGGCCAAAGAGAGAAGATTTTTTAACGCAAATTCAGATGAAAGAGAGAAGAATCGCTATAAACCACAGCAGCATCTTCTGAAGGCACACAGAACGTCCCCAGGTTCGTGTCAGGTCGCCGTGGGGTTAGTCAACACTTCCTGTGCGAAGGCCTCCCCTCAGCTAGCCAGGACGTCTCTTCTAACAGCCACAACTCAGCACTCTGGGGCTTTCCTGCTTGTTGGGAGTCATGGCTATGATACGGACACCTACGTAATACAAGCCGACTTCCACGTGTCACAGACCTTTATAATCTTAGAGGAAGAAAGAAGGAGGAGGGGAAAGAGCAGCCCTTCACTCTTCTTTTCCTGTGTAAACGACCTTCGTGAAGTGTCCTTGTACTTGAAAGGAACCAAAAGATTTTTGGGACAATGAACCCTTCTGCAGGAAGCTAGCATTGAGGTGGGTACACGTCATTACACACTTCTCCAGGCCCATAGAATAAACTCTCACGTGAACTCTGCCCTCTGGGTGACAATTATGTCTCAGCTTAGCTTCATCAGTTGTAAGTAACGCACCACTCTGGGAGGGAGTGTTGATGACGAGGAGGGCTGCACCTGTGTGGGGACCGAAAATGGACAGGAAATCTCTGTACCTTCTGCTCAGTGTTGGGGTGTCCTGAAGCTGCTCTGAAAGGCTAAGTCCAAGGGCCAGTGTTGTGGTGCATTGGGATGGGCTGCTGCCTGCAGCGCCAGCATCCCATATGGGTACCTGCTGAAGTACTGGCTGCTCCAATTCTGATCCAGCTCCCTGCCTGGGAAAGGAGTAGAACATGGCCCAAGTCCTTGGGTCCCTGCATGCACATGGGAGACCCAGAGAAGCTCCTAGCTCCTGGCTTTGGACCTCCCCAGCCTTGGCTATAGCAACCATTTGGAAAGAGAACCAGCAGATGGAAGATATCTTCTCTTCTCCTCTAAAAGATCGATCGATTGATTGATTGATTGATTGATTTGAACAGCAGAGTCACAGAGAGGCAGAGGCAGAAAGAGAGAGAAGTCTTCCGTTTGCTGGTTCACTCCCTAAATGGCTGCAACAACTGGAGCTGGGCCCATCCACAGCCCGGAGCCAGGAGCCAGGAGCCAGGAGTTTCCTCCAGGTCTCCCACACTGGTGCAGGGGCCCAAGGACTTGGGCCATCCTCCACTGCTTTCCCAGGCCATAGCAGAGAGCTGGATTGGAAGTGGAGCAGTCGGGACTCGAACAGGCACCCATATGGCACGCTGGCACTACAGGCAGCAGCTTTACCGGCTATACCACAGGACCGCCCCCCACTTCCCCCCCTCTTTCTCTGTAATTCTGCCTTTCAAATAAATAAATAAATATTTTTTAAATGGCAAAGTTCTTTAAGGCGTCAATAATGAACCCTGTTGGGAGTTGGCCTTCCTTGCTTGTATTATTTATAGTCTTACCCCACACCAGAAAGTTTTCCTAGTGCTGAAAAGCATGCCCCTCCTTTATTCTATCAATGTTTACCAAGTGCCGTACACTGCAATAGAGTAAGACATCTGCCTGGCTTAGCCAGGGCATTGCCCAGGTGACAGAGAGGAAGACACAGCGTCGTGGTTGCCACCCGCTATTTTTGTGGTGCATCTACTGTCTCCTTAGTCCATGCTACCAGGCGTGAGGGGGAGGTAGGAGGATGAAGGGAGAGAGATTTGCAGGCAGCCCCGCAGCTACTGGAAACGCCAGGGCGGACTCTTACGGACTGGCAGCAGCCAGGGGAGGAGAGGGGCAGAGACGGCCATTTAGCAGAGCGACTCTACTATTTCCTAAAACAGTGGATCCAGTCTGTTGAAGGGGCAGCTGCATTTCTATGTTTGTTTCAGTGCTGTTGACAATAACTCAGAAATGGAAGCAACTTAAGTGCCCTTGCACTGATGAATGGAGAGAGAAAACGTGGGACATATACAAGATGGAATACTACTCAGCCGCAAAAAAGACGAAATCTTGTCATCGGCATCAACATGGATGCAACTGGAAATTGTCATCTTAACTGAAATAAGCCGGGCACGGAAAGACAAATACGGCATGTTCCCGCAAAGATGTGGAGTCTAAAGAAAGGCGATCTCACAAAAGTTAAAGTCTAACGGTGGTTACCGCAGGCTGGGGAAGGAGGTGGGGAGGGATGGTGAGAAGTTGTTCAATGGATACTAAGCTATAGGTTGAGGGGAGTAAGAAGTTCTGGGGTTCATGTCGCATACTAGGGTAACTATAGATCATTTTAATGTGCTGTACTTTTCTCTATTAAAAACATCTAGAAGAGGATTTGGGGCATTGCCACTATAGGAAGTGTTAAATATTTGAGGAGATAAATGTTTTATCCTCGTGGGATACAGTGTACATATACATTGAAATCTACATAGTACCTCATAGATATGCACCCCTATCATATGTCCGGTACATTTTTCAATTAAAAAATGGATTCCACAGACACAGCCCAGATGTATTATTATTGTCTATCTAGAAACCATTCAGAAACTAAAAAATCTGCACTGCTTCTTGGTTCATATTGACAGAATTTGCCCCTTATATGGACATCGTGTCCCATGATACATATGAAGGTTATAAAAGGTATCAAACATCATCACCCTACTGGAAAGGTGGCACAAAAACTAATGAGGCCATTCATAAGCTCTGAAGTCTCCTAACTGATCAGCAGAAAGTTTCTTTGGAGGTTTCATGATATGTTCACCAATCACCAAATACATACACACACACACACACACACACACACACACAGCTACAACCAGGCCTGCCACATCTCACGCCTCTGAAACTTGCTGGTAGAGATAAACTAAACCATAATAACGAGCCCCTGGCTGAGATGTAACTCACTTCTAATATCTTCTTTCCCAACGTCCATCATCAATGCCACCTCCCTTTCCCTCTCCCTCCCTCATCACCAAATTACCAAAAACCTGCACAGTGACTCCAGCTGTGCAGACTCACACAGCCCTCAGGGATCTGTTTGCCATCACTCATGCGTCAGACTGCACCCGGCTGGGAGTGGGGGGAATGGGCGAGTGCAAGGGCAGGTGTCATTTATCCTAAATGACAAGAAGCAATGGAAAGCCAGAAATCACAAGTGAGAAGCTATCAACTCTCAGAGTTAAACATCATTATCAAGTTTTTACTTGTCTCCAGTGTCCCCTAAAGGCTTCACTTATAAACGATCCACGACGGCCAGGGCTGTAGTGGTTCTTAAGCTGGGGAGCCCTGCACCTGGGTGAGACCAGCTGAGCTTGGACACCTCTCCCTCTGTGCCCCACCACCTCCTCATCCACCACACCTGAGCTTCACTCACACACAGCTCAGCTCAGCCACTCTCAGGATCTCGGCATGACCCTGGAAGACTTTGGCCAAGGTTCTGAGCTCTCTCAGTCAACACAACCAATTCCACATCCTTTTACAGATTGCTAACCATTTCCCCTTGCAGTCAGCCCTGAAGCCCCCTCTTTGAGCTGCCTGACACGTCACCTGGCGTCTCCTCCTGCGGCTCACTTAGAACTGGCAATCCTGGCAGCCAGACACACAAGCAGACGCTAGACAGGGGTGTTCTGCTAAAAAAGTAATAGCTGCAAAGAGAGAATTCTATCCTTAGTGACTGATAGCCTGTTGGCACATTCTAGAAATCAAAATAACAGTGTCATAACCCCCATACCTTGTCCGATTAGAGGGACCACACAGTATTTAGTTCCAGAACATACCATGACTCAAACTAGAAACATCCAATGAGCTGGACCGGGTGCTTAACTGAGGAGACTCTTGGAACCCCCTGCATCTTCCATTAACCAATTCAGAAAATGAAGGCACTGGTCTTGCACAGATCCTGGCCATGGCAGAATGGGTAGAGCAATGAGAGGCTTATCTTGTAACCACAACAAAGGATATGAGCAGGTACTTTCATCCATCCTCTCTCGTCTCTGGGCCACCTTCTACTTACACAGCCCTTCTGTTATTTCAGATTGGTCCAGGGAAATCACTGTACTGAATCTAACCAAAATGATTGAATTCTTGCAGTCCACCCCAAATATCACAAAGAACCTAGCCATTACCAGACTCCAGTTGGCTGGCAAGCATCTTTTCTTACGTGAGCTAAAATCGGCCCCAGGATTAAAAACAGCAAATAAAAAATCATTTGCTTTCATTAAATATCCAGGCTGTTCCCATGTAAGGAAATATTAACCTTTCCCACAGTACCACTTTGAGATGCAGGCGAGCTAAAGGTCATTTCGGCTTCCTCTGGGCGATTCCTATACATGCAAGGCAGCCATGCACATCCCAGGCAGCACCAGGTACCACGTCGGCTCTGCCTCTACCACAGTCGCTGTCTGGTACCAAGATCAAAGGGGCCATTTCGCTCTGCAGATTCCTTGTCTGAGGCTCCCTGGCCTGTCCGGGTGGGTTCCTACGCTGCTGGGAACAAGCCGCCACCCAGATCCTCCAGCTGGGTGACTGGGCTAATGACAGTGACTGCCAGTCCACTCAGTCACCTCCGACCCCAAAGGGAAGTGCCCTCCACACACACTTCTCAGGCCCGCAGGAAGAGATAAGAATGAATTCACAGACAAAAATAACTCAGGCCTGTTTCTGCTGTGCTGCTCAGACCACACTCGGTTCTGCTTTTCATGAATGGTTTCCCAGTGCTGGAAAGTGTGGCTCCCGAGTCTCTGCACAGTCTGCTCAGGTTCACCAGCAGCAAGCTCAGCAGACACCCGCCGAGGGGCCCAGCGTGCTCCTGTGGCTGCTTCAAGCCCAGGGCAATTGTGGTTGCCTGCAGTTACAAACCTTCAAGTCAACTTGTCTCCCCATTCTTGCTCTTCCTCCCTGCCAGGTCCGGTACTACCCAGTCTTTATGCGACATTCCTTCTCTGCAGCACCTTTTAAACAGGGCGGCACACTGATTGGAGACTGACAGCTGTCATGCAACCACGCCATCCCCCTGGAGTTTCTGCGATGAAGCACATGCTAATCACGGGTTAAAGAGGACACCAAGGTTATCTCATCCAAACCCATGCAGGAGTTAGGAGTGAAAATTTACCCCCATCAATTCGCCTTCTAAGACTATCGCAAAGTCAGAGGAGTGTTCTGGTCCCCGATTGTGCTTGTTGGTCTGGGGTCTGCCATCTGGGTCCCAGGCGTGGTTGACGGGAGATGTCAGGCATTGTCACTGAATGTGCACGGCTGTTTCCTGACCTACCGTGGCAGCTATTGAGTGCCGGCACTTTGACCTGTGCACAGGCACGGGATATAGACAGAAGAGCTTCCCAAACCCACTGGAAGGAGCTCCAGTGGGAATACTCCACCACACATTCATCAAAATCAAATGGCAAAGCAAATTGAACTGGGTCATTAATTATGAAAATTTTCTCACAAAGTGACAGCTTGTTAACTGTATGGAAGTCTAGCACATTTTCACAGGGTCCTTTTTGTCTACTTGGATCTAAAATGTCTCATTGAGTAAAGAGCTGCGGCTTTTCTTCTCCTTATTTGGGAATAAAAGGCTATTTCTTGCCTAATCTACATATATGCTTGTGTGTCTTTACAAATGCCCAGTATGTGGACAGAGGTAGCCGGTTGGTAAAAGGAACTTTACTACCTATGCTAGAATTTGTTTTATAACATTTATGGAAGCAATTCGGAAAACAAATGCCAACAATTTTCAAGTCCTTTGAATCCATGTCAATTGCCCACAAACCCCAATGAACTGGGAACACGCAGCTCTCCTATGGCATATTTCTCTACGCATGTTGGCTAAAATAGTGAGAAGAAGCTGTGCTCCTCTCTACCATTCCTGAAAGGAATTTCAGTTCCTTTTGATCTTCTATTCTCCCAACACGTGGCAATGAAAACTACAACATGCTCCCTTTCTACATGCAGGCCTCCTCTGTAACCACGTTGGCCATATATACTGCTTGTTCTGAAAGAGTCCCCAGACATCGCGTGATGTAGTCAATAATCTATGGCAATGATCGATCGATCATGATATAGTCAATAATCTATGGCAATGATCAATCGATCATGATGTAGTCAATAATCTATGGCAATGATCGATCGATCATGATGTAGTCAATAATCTATGGCAGTAATCGATGCCTCTAAATCACTTTGGGGTCTGTTGGTTTACTGCTTCGGTTGCCAGCAGGAAGAACTGAGCTGAATGGATGGAAGTGCGTTTTTTCCCCTGCATGATCTAACCACGAATCAGTCAATACACTCCATAGTATCAGAGTCCCGGGCTGTTTGTCTTCTGCCATGTAAAACATGGCTTCCACCATTCCACCAGCTACTGACATGTGTACCGCGGGGCCAGGGCAGAGAGGTCAAGGAATAGCTGTGCACACAGCCCTTAAGGTCACCTCCCCTTGGCCAGAATGTAGCCACATGTCACTCCTTACAGAAAAGGAAGCTGGGAAACTTTCTTTATCTGGGTTGCCATGTGCTCAACTTTGCTAAGTAGGGAGGGGGTGGCCAGTCACCTCTGCCTTCACTTCTTTTACATTTTTTAAGATTTATTTTATTTATTTGAAAGGCAGAGTAACAGAAGCAGGGAGGGAAGGAGGGGCAGAGGGAGGGAGGGAGATAAAGATAAAGAGAGATCTTCCATCTGCTGGTTCACTCCCC
Organism: Sylvilagus floridanus; assembly: GCA_949820135.1. Classification (NCBI taxonomy): domain Eukaryota; kingdom Metazoa; phylum Chordata; class Mammalia; order Lagomorpha; family Leporidae; genus Sylvilagus; species Sylvilagus floridanus. The sequence continues at coordinate 9,134,003 of OX463244.1, read as the reverse complement.
AGATGGCTGCAGTGGCCAGGGCTGGGCCAGATGGAAGCCAGAATCCAGGAGGGTCTTCCAGGTCTCCCGTGTGGGTGCAAGGGCCCAAGCACTTGGGCCATCTTCCATTGCTTTCTCAGGGACATTAGCAGGGAGCTGGGTCAGAAGAGGAACAGCCAGGACTTGAACCGGAGCCCATGTGGGATGCCAACGTTGCAGGCGGTGGCTTTACCCACCGTACCACAACACAGGCTCCTACTCACTTTTCTGCTAAGGTGCAGTGTCTCTCTAAGTATTGGTATGGAGAAGACGTGAAATTGATTCATATTAAGTGAACAAATAAACAAATGAGTGGCCAAAATCCTTAGGAAATAATCATCTAAAAACAGATATAAGAACAGACTAAGATGCTAAGATGGTCATGGTTCCTTATTTTCATCAATTTCTCAGAAGTAAAATTCACTTTAATTATATAAATTCCAACAGACATTTCTATGTCAGAATCAGGATTGATTCATATTAAGTGAACAAATAAACAAATGAGTGGCCAAAATCCTTAGGAAATAATCATCTAAAAACAGATATAAGAACAGACTAAGATGCTAAGATGGTCATGGTTCCTTATTTTCATCAATTTCTCAGAAGTAAAATTCACTTTAATTATATAAATTCCAACAGACATTTCTATGTCAGAATCAGGATTGGTGGGCCAGCATTGTGCTACAGCAAAGCTTATCCTTTTTTTTTCCATTTACACAACTTTTTGATGTGCTCTCATAAAATAAAGTACACACTTCTGAAAAGTAATCCTTGATGAAGACCAGCATGTGGCATAGTAAGTGAGGCCATCACCTGCAGTGCCGGCATCCCATATGGGCACCGGTTCTACTCCTGGCTGCTCCATTTTTGATCCAGCTCTCTGCAATGGCCTGGGAATGCAGTAGAGGATGGCTCAACTCCTTGAGCCCCTGCATCCATGTGGCTCCTGACTTTGGATCAGTTCAGCTCCAGCTGTTACAGCCATTTGAGGAGTGAACCAGCAGATAGAAGACCTTTCTCTCTGTCTCGCCCTCTCTTTCTCTCTGTAACTCTGCCTCTCAAATAAATAAATAAAATCTTTCAAAAAGAAAAGTAATTCTTGAGAGCATAGTGGTAACAGTTTCATGGTCTCTTCCCATGGCTGTTAATAACTAGTAGGTCCACCTGCCACCCTAGAGGGGATCCTCATGTACCCAGTGATTCTCCAGTGATCGTGGAAGACCAGAAACAACAGGTGCCTTAAAACGCCATCCAGCCGCTTTCAGATCCTGGAGTCACAACAGCAGAAGGAAATCTCATGACATCTACCCCGGGTCTGGATAACGTCAACTTCTGCTTTAAGTAAACACTGACAAGGGAAGATTATCCAGACAATCTTAGACCTGCTGTGCTGGAGAACTGCAGAGTTGTCACCTGCAGTCCCAGAAAATGTGGCGTTTGTTTGCAAGAGCTCTGCCTGACACATCCGTCTACGCCCAGAGGCCTCCGAGGCAGCAGGTGCACTCGTGAAGGGGAAGTGGCGGTGTCAGACTTGATGACGGATACCACGTGCACGCTGCACCTCTCACTTAAAAGGGAAGGCGGTCCAGGCCCCTCTTTGAAACAGCTCCCCAGGAGCAGGGGGCTGCAGGCACATGAGGCACAAGCCTTGAAATCCCACGGTTTCACAGTGATTCCCCTTGTATCCATTAGGAGGACGTGAGAGTAAGGGCTGAGAGGGTAGGACTTCTCATCTCTGGTAATCAAGGAAGCAACGGATTACAGTGAGTAGGGTCAATTGTCCCATCGCAAAGAAATGTCATTAAGCATTCATGAAAATTTCAGTGTTGGCAAACCTCAGTAAGGAGCTTGGTTTAGGGAATGAGCATTGAGAAAGTCAATCAAAAAAGTGTTCGGAACAACCTGTTAGCCAACTATCCCCAAAGTTAGTGAATGCTGAGTCTCCAGAAAAAGAGGCTATTTCTTGACCTTTGTGGGCAGGAATCTGGTTTAATGAGGCCAAATAGGGAAACAGAGGGAAGCTAGATTATAATAGAAAGAACTGTGTTTAAGAATGGGAATAGGAGAGGTAGGAGGGAGAAGGGTAGGAGTGTGGGTGGGCAGGCAGGTACGGTGGGAAGAATCATTATGTTTGTGAAATGCATGAAGTTTTAATTCCTTAAATAGAAGGTTTCTGGGGGAAAAAAGATTGTGCTGAATGTAAAAAGAAAAGAGAAGGAGTGATATTAAGGATGCTGGAAGTGAATAATAAAGAAAAATGTCTGTTATCCAATACAGCCACTAGAGGATACACACATTTTCAAACGTGACTCCTTCCAATCGAAACAGGAAAGGAGGCAGAATGTGAGCATCCGCCAAGGCAGCAAACCTGCAAGTCGGAGCAGTGCCGCCCCTGCAGGAGGAAACTGCCGCTGCCCGTCGGGCCTGACCCAGCTCGCTCAGCCAGGCTCTTCTGGAGAAAGTCACACACACACACACACACACACACACACACACTCAATATCCAGCCAGAGACTGTGAAAGAAGAGAAGGCTATGCTAACCCCTAAAGGACCAAAGCAGATAGCACACATCTTTCCAAAAACGAAAGAAATCCTGTTTAAAAAAAAAAAGTCAATGGATCAGGCCAACGGGTAAAACTGTGGCCTGCAAAGCCGGCATCTCATATGAGCACTGGCTCAAGTCTTGTCTGCTCCACTTCTAATCCAGCTCTCTGCTGTGGCCTGGGACAGCAGTGGAAGATGGCCCAAGTGCTTGGGCCCCTGCCACCCGGGTTGGAAACCCAATGGGGTTCCATGCTCCTGGCTTGGGCCTCGCTTAACCCCGACTGTTACCATCATCTGGGGAATGAACTAGCAGATGGAAGACCTCTATCTCTGTCTCTCCCTCTCTGTCACTCTGTCTTTCAAATAAACAAAATAAATCTTTCTTAAAAAGTCAGGAGACAATCTAGGTCAAAATCATGTTGGCAGAACATTGACCAGTTCTCTGGATCCAGAGCCCTGAGACAAACTTGTAAATGAGCTTGAATGCCTTCCGTTGGCATAGCAGGTTCTAGGGCTGACTTGAAGAGAAAGAGAAGGATGCCCCTTGGGAACAATGTGGCAAAAACAAGACCACTTGAATACACCATACCTTCCAAGTCTGGTCTGGGGATCTGCAACCTGAAGGGAATGCCTGAGTTACTTCTGCAGGCTGGAAAACACCTGTCTAAAACAGCAGGGCTGTGGGAATCAAGAACAGGAGTGACATGGCTTCTGTGAATCTAGGTTCTCGCTTTAACTTCTTCAACTGGAAAAACACTTTGCTGTAAATGATACCTTAAAGCCTACAAGTGCAAACCTAGCTGAAAAATAACCAGCATGAGCCGGCAGAGAACATAAGAAAACTCTCACACGTATCCAACTTCCTATGTACTCTATGTACTCTACCGTACAGAAGAAGGAAAGGGTGTTATTTGTTCTGGGTTTGTTTCATCACATCATGTAAAAGGCAATGCACTCCTCTTTCTCCTGTTAAAAATGGGGGGGGGGGGATGGCGAGGATCCTAGCAATGCTTTGTTTTTAATTTGAGTGTTGGCTGTGAGTGTGATCTGAGGGTAAAATACTTATTATCTGTACACTTACTTGAAGTTTTCAGTATGTATACTGTATTTCAACAAAATGTTTTTAAAAGTAAATTCAATCAAAACTTTATTTAAAAGATTTTATTTAGTCTAATTAAGGTTTTAGTAGAGGTGGAATCGACCACCCAAGAAAGGCAGATGGAATCGCAGCTCTGAGGTGCAAGGCACATCTAGACATTTTCTTGCGAGTTGTCCCCAGCTCAGCCTTAGTTTCCATTGTACACTTGCCCACAAGGAGACACAGACCCTCCCCTCTGCACAGCCAGCCTGACCCTGGGCCCTTCCTTCTATTTCCACTCTACTTCATCTCTCTTCCTCCTGTCAGCCGTCACTCTACTTTGTCTGCACTTGATTTTCTCCTTCACTGTATTTATTCTTCCCTTTTCAGCCTTCTATACCATTCTGTGCTACATCTCAGCCACTGGAGGAACCAACCATCCAGTTTCCAATGCAAGCAATAGGTTGGCACATTCTTGCTTAAAATAACTCTGTAACCTTCTCACCCCAGCCCCAGCATGGTATGGAAAAGTCCTTCACAGTCAGGTCCCTGTCACCTTTCAAACCTATATACCCTCCCCACCCCGTGCTCCAGCAAAGAACCCTCCAAGCCCTCATCCCAATCACATTCCCTTCTCCTGGGTGCTCACCTGCCCTTCTTGGTCTGGGCAACTGCCATCCACTTCATGAAACAATGCCTCCTCTCTGAAGCCCTCCCTAACACGCCACTAGGATTTTAACAGGATTCGGCTCCCCAAACTGAAGCAGACACTTAAACCCCAACGTCTATGTCAATGTTTAATGGATTCATGTTAATAACTGAAGGATTAAGGGTGGGACGTGTCTGGGAAGTAGGCTTAGTAAGAGGCTGTAGGTCACTGGGGGCTTACACTTGGAAGGGTGTTCCCATGAGAGAGTTGGTCACGTAAGCTGAGCCTGTACCCTGTCCTTCTCAGCCTCCTCATTTGCCATGTGATCTTCTCTCTGCACTTCTCTGTCCTTACTGGACACCAGACCAATAGGGCCACCTGACCTTGGACTGTGAACCTCCAAAACTGTAAGCAAACCTCCTTCCTTCCTAAGAAGCTCCTCTCAGTTATTTTACTTGAAGTAACAAAAAGCTGGCAAATACACTCCCCAAGCAAACAGTCTCTTTTATCTTCCCATCTCCTTGAGTTTATATAATAGTGCTTACCTTGCTGGTAGATAATTGCTGTTTCTTTTTTTTTTTCTTTTTTTTTTTGACAGGCAGAGTGCACAGTGAGAGAGAGAGAGAGACAGAGAGAAAGGTCTTCCTTTTGCCGTTGGTTCACCCTCCAATGGCCACCGCGGCCGGCGTGCGCTGATCCGATGGCAGGAGCCATGTACTTATCCTGGTCTCCCATGGGGTGCAAGGCCCAAGCACTTGGGCCATCCTCCACTGCACTCCCAGGCCACAGCAGAGAGCTGGCCTGGAAGAGGGGCAACCGGGACAGAATCCAGCACCCCGACCAGGACTAGAACCCAGTTTGCTGGCTCCACAAGGTGGAGGATTAGCCTATTGAGCCACAGCACTGGCCAGATAATTGCTGTTTCTAAGTCTCTTCTTAGTGAACTACTGAAAGGCAAGAAGATAACTCATTCATCTTTCTTTGTGAACCCTAAGCCCATAAGACACTTTACCTAAAGTTGCAGCCCCTACATCTATTTTTCCTATTTGTCTTTTCCTCCCTAGAACTAACATATACACACATCTTTCTTTATTATCTGCCAACCCCCTTCCTACACACAAACACACACACACACACACACACACACACACACACAGGAATATGAGCTCCTTGAAAGTAGCTATCATTGTCTAATCCTTTCTCCCTTGTGTCACTAATGCTGAGAATAACTTTTGGCATGTGGTGGGCACTTGAATAAATGAATATGAATCCAAAGTAGTTAGAACAGTATCTAGTACATTCAACATATCAATCTTTCAATAAAGGCTGGAGATCCACTTACTCATTAGAACTTTTGTCAATCTTCCTCCACTTTTTCAATACCTTCTCTCAACTCCTAAAACAGCCACAGTGAGGTTCCCTTATGTTGGAATTTTACTTTATCATTGTATTTTTATCTTGTATTCCTAAGGAGATATAAGTATCCCAAGGGTACCATGTCTTTTAAAAAATACAGTATCAAGCACAACTAGTGGTAGGTGCTTTCATACTTGTTGTATCACTTAATTTTCTCCAAAACATATTGCAAAAGCATTTCATTGTTCCTATTTGACAAATAATCTGAGATGCAGATTAACCCAAGCTCATATGCCTTTAAATAGCCACCAAATTAGTTTTGACTCTACCTTTGATGTCCCTCCCATGTCCTCACATTGCTTCTGTTGATAAAGCTCTATTATGGGACCTATTATGCCCCCCAAATTCATGTGTTGAAGCCCTGATCCCAGTGTTCCTTCTTAATAGGACATTTAAGGAGATAATTAAGGTCAAAGGAGATCATGGGGGTTGACCCTAATCCCACAAGAAGAGGCAGAAATGCTGTGAATGTGGTGCTCAGAACAAAATCCATGGAGAGCACATGGAGAAGACCATTCTCTGCAAGCCGTGGGGAGAGAACTCAGGAGAAACCAACCCTGTCGACACCTTGATCTTGGACTTCCAGCTGCTGTCCAAGCCGCCCAGACTGTGTAGTCAGTGACAGAAACCCTAGCAGAACAGCACAGGCTCATCGTTCAACTTCCTCAAGGCTATAGAAAAGGCAAAGGAAGAAAAATTATTGTCCAAACTCGATAACCAAAGGCAATCATTACTAACATGTAGTCTACTGTCTGGTCTTTTAAAGTCTCCATGTTTTTCAGTAATTAAAATTATATTGCACATTCAAATTGCCCACACCAAATTTTTCACTAACACATTGAAGTTTGTGCACCATTTTATAGATTAATACAATTATGTCATTTTTGTCTGCTTACTTGGAACAAAACATTTTTCTTGCATTTTTAGCATGTTTTCCCATTTGGGCTGCCTGCTCTTTGCCTATTCATCTGTTTTCTTGAACATTATATAAAATATTCTCTTACCCTTTTTACAGAATGACTTTCTGTGCTCTGTCTCACTTATCTTGCCCAACAAATGCCTAGCATTCTGTCAGATGCAGAATAGATAGGACATAATAGTGTTTTGACTGGTCATTTTAAAACCACTCACCCAACCAAATGACCAAGGTTAGCATCACCAGAAGTAAGGAATATTGATACTATAGACCTTTGATCTGATGCAATGAGTAGCACACTTCATCTTTGTGGTATTCTTTCCAAAAATTCATAACCTTTGTCTGAATAATAAGAAAACATCCAACCAAGGCAAATGGGAGCACTCCACACGATATCTGACCCAACCTCTTTGGAAACATCAAGGACATGAAAAACACCAAAAGAAAGAGAAACTGATGTAGACTAGAGAAGACTAAGGAGCTGTAATTACGAATGCAACATAGTGTTCAAGATTAGATTCTGCAAGAGCCAAAAGACATTGGTGAATAAACTAGTAACCCCATAATAAAATCTGTAGTCTAATGGATAGTGTTGTGTCAACAGAGCCTGGGCTCAGGGAGCGTGGACTTGAGTGGAATCCAGCAAGCCTGAGCAGCCTGGTGGGCTGGGCATGTGAGGCCTGGGGAGCAACAGGCAGCCAGCAGTGACAAGAAGGACCCTGCAGGCCAACTTCTCCCGTAGCACACCTGCCCACCCCGTTTGCACGGAGCCCAAGGCTCAGGCAGGCCAGATGCCAGGAGCCTCTGACAACCTGCCTGGAGGCAGTCAGATACACCAATGAACTTGAAAGAGCGTGGGAAAAGTGGCAGGACACAAACCAGAGGGCCAGGAAAGAAACATTGCACAGAACCCTTGTTTCTGAGCTATGACTTCCATACTTTGTGACATCCAAACAGAACGAGAACATAAAAGACCTGTACACACACAGGTTTAAAGGAGAACTGTCTACTTTTCCCAGAACAACAAAAACACCATTCACCATTCAGGAAGGAAACACATCTTTCATTTCATTTCATTTTTTAAAGAACTCCATTTGGAAAAAAAACGAGGGGGGGGAGCTTCTCTTGTGTATCAAAGATGACTTTTTAGAAATGAATTAATTTTTATTTCAAAAGACATTAAAAGTTAAATTAATATCTTTTTAGTTCAATGTCAGCCTTTTAAAAATTAAAACAGAGCTTTTTTCCACGCTAATTGTCACTGAAATGTTTTCAAACCTGGACATTTTAGATCCCATTAGAATGAGAATAAAACGTGTCCTTCCTGGTGAGAGAGGAGGGCTGGTTCCATGAACTGTGCTGGCAACACTGCTCTTCAGACTCCAAAGTCTTTTTTTCTTGTTTGCTCTATTATTGTTGTCTCCACTGAGAGCAGAGAGACAGAGAGCTCTTCTCCACTGGGTCCTCTTCCAAATTCCCACAAAGCTGGGAGCCAGGAATGCAGTATAGGTCTCCCAACTTGCGTGGCAGGAACCCAGCCACCTGAACTCTCACCTACTGCCTGCCAGGGTCCGCGGGATCAGGAGCTGGAGACAGGTGCTCCACCCAGGTACTCAGACGTGAGACCTGAGCATCCTGACGAGCAGCTACAGCGCACACCCAAACACCTGCCCCTAAATTCCAGACTTCCTGTGAAAGATTTATTCATTGTTTCGGAAGGCAGAATTATAGAGAGGGGAAGCAGAGACAGAGACAGAGACGAGAGAGCGAGAGCACACACTTCCATCACTGCTTCATTCCCCAAATGACCACAGCTGAAGCCAAGAGCCCGGACCTCCATACAGGTCTCACACGTGGGTGCAGGGACCCAAGCACTTGGGCCATCTTCTACTGCTTTCCCGGGCACATTAGCAAGGAGCTGGATCGGAAGTGGAGCAGGCAGGACTAGAACTAGCGCTCATATAGGATGCCAGCATTGTGGGAAGCAGCTTAACTCTCAGTGACACAAGGCCAGCCCTGATTCCAAACTTTTTAATCAGGCCAAACCTCACTTGTACCATCTACATTAAGGGTGCCAGTGATGGGTCAGGTGCCACAGAGGGCACTGGATGCCCTTAACAATAGACTGAAGGCCTCAGAGGTCTCTCCAGACGGTTGAAGACCCTGTAAACTGAAGAAGGGTTGTAAAAAAGCAAAAGCCTTTAGATTTAAACGGTCAGGAAATGAGTGATATTGGTGTGAAGCAACAAGAAAAATAACTTACTTGGAAAGTGGAACCATCTGGGTTTTCTACCACTGATACTGGTCTTTATGAAAAGGGTGCTGAGAAATATTTTCCAGAATTCAGACTCTGTCCTAATGTCAAGGTCTCCTGATCAAACAAAAGACGGAGGATCTCTTTCTGAGAAAGGCTGCATTTTGCTTGCACGTTACAAATACGTGTGCGGCCAGTGTTGTAGCACAGCAGATCAAACCACTTGTTAGAACGCCTGCATCCCATATCAGACTGCCCGGTTCAAGTCCTGGCTACTCAACACTTCTGATCCAGTTTCCTGATGATGCACCTGGGAGGCTGTGGGAGATGGTCCAAGTGCTTGGGTTCCTGCTACCCAGGTGGAGGGCCAGATGGAATTCCTGGCTCCCAGAATCAGCCTGACCCAACCCTGACTGTTAAGGCATTTGGGGAGTGAAGCAGTGAAGGAAGATCTCCCCACCCCCTTCCTGCCTTTCAAATGAATAATTGAATTTTAATCACAGAAAGAATCAGAGTTATGCATGAAAATGTGTGTTTCATCACAATTTCTGAAAGTCAAGAAGTTAAAACAAAACCAAAGTGTCCACCCGTGGGAAAACTGTTGAACAAAATGAAGCAAAAGGTGGGATCAAATGTTTGCCATACAAACTTAGTGGGTTTTTTTTTTTTGAAGATTTATTTATTATTTGAAAAACTGAACTACAGAGAGGGGAAGAGACAGAGACAGAGAGATCTTCCATCCTCTAGTTCATTCCCCAGAAGGTCGCAATGGCTGGGGCTGGGGCTGGGGCTGGGGCTGGGGCTGGGGCTGGGCCAGGCTGAAGTCAGGGGCCCACAACTCCATCTGGGTCTCCCATATGAGTGGCAAGGGCCCAAGGATTTGGGCTACCTTCCACTGCTTTTCCAGACACATTAGCAATGAACTGGATGGAGAATTTGGGATTCCAATCCTCTAACTGGTCAGTGCCCATATAGGCGCCAGCTTCCCAGTGACGGTTCAACCCACTATACCACAATGCCAACTCCAAAACTCAGGTCTTTGGAGAATATGTAATGATATGGGAATATATTCATGAGAAAATATGATGTGAAAAGGAGGATATAAAGGTATATACACAATATGATTTCAATTTTGTCTCTAAAATGATAAAAAGTATTACTTTCCGGATTCTGTCCCAGTTGCTCCTCTGCCAGGCCAGCTCTGCTGTGGCCTGGGAGCGCAGTGGAGGATGGCCCAGGAACTTGGGCCCTGCACCCGCATGGGAGACCAGGAGAAGCACCTGGCTCCTGGCTTCGGATCAGCATGGTGCACCGGCCGCAGCACACCGGCCGCAGCCCGCCAGCCACAGCGGCCACGGTGGGGTGAACCAATGGCCTTTCTCTCTGTCTCTCTCTCTGTCTACTCTGCCTGTCCAAAAAAAAAGTATTACTTTCATGATACTTATCTGTATTTCCCAAATTTTCTACAATGGGTGATATGTCACCTCTGTACTAGAGGAAAACAAATATTATTCAAAGAAATTTTTTTTGTTTTTTTAAAGATTTATTTATTTATTTGAAATTCAGAGTTACACAGAGAGAGAAGGAGAGGCAGAGAGAGAGAGAAAGAGAGAGAGGGTTCTTCCATCCACTGTTTCACTCCCCAGTTGGCTGCAACCGCAGGAGCTGCACCGATCCGAAGCCAGGAGCCAGGAGCTTTTTCCAGGTCTCCCACGTGGGTGCAGGGTCCCAAGGACTTCGACCATCTTTACTGCTTTCCCAGGCCTTAGCAGAGAGCTGGATCGGAAGTGAAGCAGCAGGGACTTGAGCTGACGCCCATATGGGATGTCGGCACTGCAGGCAGCGGCTTTATCCGCTAAGCCACAGCACCAACCGCTCAAAGAAATGTTTTGTCCCAAAGAGAACTCCTCTTTGTCAATGCTATTCTTTCGCAGTAGCCCTGTACACGGATGTGAGAAGTAACTATACATTAGCCACAACCTTGAGAACTGTGTTACCCCCACCCTGTGAGACAGCCCCCTGTTCACGACTGTCTACCTCTGCAGGGGGAAACACCACTACAGGCGCTCTGAAAGCCAGGCCAGCTGGAACTCTTCTGTTACGCCAATGGTCCAAAGTGCAACCGCCAAGCACATAGCACAGTGGGCAGCATCCATCTGCCAACAGGTGGTCCTGCCCCCTAGCAGTGACAGATGAGCAGGCCAACCATGGCTCCATCAGCCCCAACAACATTTGCGGGATCCAGCACTCTGCAATGAGCCCTCCTGCAGGCTCCCGAAGTCCCTGTCTGGCCGGTTTCCACATTTGCTGAACGCGGAACGTCCCCGAGTTTTCAGCACAGGGAGGAACAGAGCTCCAGCCCTCCCTAAGGGACAACATCTGCTCTCCTTCTCCCAAACTGCCGGCGAGCCAGTGGTCTCGCGTGCCTGAAACCGGCTCCCGGTGAGAAGGGAAAATCACGGAGTTTAAGCAGCAGTCCCCGGGCTGAACGGTTCTCTCTGTGTGCACCACGGAGTCGACACGGAAATGGAGATGTAGCACAGATAGGTAGAGACATCTAGTGACCAGCAGGGCGAAACACAGGGCCACACGCACACCACACAGAGGGAACCATTTGGCCACATTTGTTAAGTCATTACTGAACACCCGATGTGTCCAAGCACTGTGTTTGGGGGTGGGCGAGGTAAAGCCTTCATGAAAAAGAGGATTTCCCACATTTAAATCCGGTGGCAATACATCTCAGTAGAAAACATCTTTCTTCTGTTGCTCGATTTATGAAAGACAAAACGAAATTTTACTTTCCAAACAGATCATCCCCCAAAGGAAGACTAAATCAGGTGCTTTCCTAGTATAACTTTCCAAAGCTCTAGAAATAGAAGAATATTCTGTCACTCATTCGAAATTTGCAATACTTACAACAGGTTGTTTGATTTCTTTATTTTTAGATTTGTTTTCACTTCATTTGACGGGCAAAGATTCGGGGGCGGGGAGGGACAGAGAGACAGAGAGAAGAATCTCCGCTCACTGGTCCACTCCCCAAATGCCCCCAACACCCAGGGCTGGGCCAGGCTGAAGCCAGGAGCCAGGAGCTCCATCCAGGTCTCCCACGTGGGTGGCAGGGGCCCGGGGATTGAGCATCACTGCTGCCTCCCACCGTGTGCGTTAGCAGGAATTTGGATCAGAAGCAGAGTAACCAGGACGTAAACCAGCCCTGGAAACGGGTTCTGGGCACCTGCCCTGGGCCACCTGCCTATCACTATCTCTTTGCTTTTTGTAACTTCACAATGTTCTCTCTCCTAAGCCAAAGGGATAATTGCAGAATATTTTAGTGTAAAAAGAGATTTACCTCCCACCGTCCATCGCTGCCTTTGTCTTCTCCCTCATCTCCTTCCCAGATTGTCCAGGTTCTGCTGCCTGCAGCCTCCCCGGCCCGGGCAGCTCCGGGCAGAGCATCCTGCTGAGCTGGCTTCTCCTTGTGACGCTTCCAGCCCCACACCCCTGCGGCCCTTCTTGTCAGCCTATGCTGTCGCCACCCCTGGCCTCACGCCACACTACACACAAGACCCTGGCCCGCCTCAGCTGAGCCCACTTTCTCCATCCCCTCAAGCTGTCCCTGTTCTGAAACACCACCTTCCAGCCGCTCCTCAACAAGTTTCTCCCTGATGGTTCTGAACACCAGCTCTAGGCCTGGCTGAGCCTGCACAGGGGGCCCACGGGACGGGCCATGCAGATGAGGCTGGGGAAGACCTACTCACACGCACACAAGCATGGGCTCACGTGCACACACACATACACTCCTGCTTGCATCAGACACGTGTGCACACACATCCCCTGCGGAGAATGTGGTCCCCGTTCCTCAGCTGAACCTGCCGGCGCCATGACCTGGCATGTGCCAGCCTCCAGAACCCTGAGAAAATAAACCTCTTCATAAATTTCCCAGTCTCAGACTGCTAAGGCTGCTGCTGCCTTTTTCTGCACTGGCTGAACCATAAATGGAATTATTAGAGCCCACGCAGGCCCAAAGCTCTGGGAGCTGAGTTAGATGCTCCGCAGGTAATGTCTGCACACGGAAACTCACACAGCACGGCTACTGTCACCGTGACACACCAGTGCACCGATCCAGCGAGAGAGCCCACAGCCGATAACTCTAGATTCAACCCAGATGTATCCTGCACTGTCTCCTATGACTTAAAATAACAGCTTCTCTTTGTTTTCCCTTTTGCAATGACACAGGTAAACATGGAGAGAAGATGACTCCAACAGCACAGGACCTGAAGCAATGCCAAATTATTCCTTCAAAGTGGAAGTGCTTCAAAGCGCCTTCTGCTTTCATTCTTAGAAAGGAAGAATGGGCCGGCGCCACAGCTCACTAGGCTAATCCTCTGCCTGCGGCGCTGGCACCCCGGGTTCTAGTCCTGGTCAGGGCGCCAGGTTCTAGTCCCGGTTGCTCCTCTTCCAGTCCAGCTCTCTGCTGTGGCCCGGGAGTGCAGTGGAGGATGGCCAGGTCCTTGGGCCCTGCACCCACATGGGAGACCAGGAGAAGCACCTGGCTCCTGGCTTTGGATTGGCACAGCGCCGGCAGTGGTGGCCATTTAGGGAGTGAACCAATGGGAGGAAGACCTTTTTCTCTGTCTCTCTCTCTCTCACTGTCTAATTCTACTTGTCAAAAAAAAATTTTTTAAAAAGAAAGGAAGAATGATTCATACTTTATATGTGCCATAAAGAACCATAATTTCCTGAGCTCACAACGAGAGGCTCAGTAAGCAATGAAGCCCATATGGGTTGATTGCCTTCTGTAAAGAATATGCATTGGAATTCTGAACCCTGCTGTCTCAGGCTGGGACCTCATCTATCAGGCATTGCATTTGCATTCAACACCAGCTTGAGCGAAACCCTCCTACTGAGGTTTAATCACTTCTACAATTTTGGTCTTTCAGGAGGGAAATTAAGATGTGCGTTAGATAACTAAGAAAGAGAAGAGGCAGCACCAAATATTGCTGTCATCATAAATCAGATCGATGCTGATGCTGAGATGCAGACGTGATGACTCGGGTAGTTAGATGCCTGCCTGACTCGACCTGACTCGAGTTCTCAGCTCCTGGCTTCAGCCCAGTCCAGCCCAGGATATTGTAGGCATCTGGGGAACATACCAGCACATGGGAGCGCTCTATCTATCTGCCTCTCAAATAATTAAAATTTCAAATAGCACTTGCTCTATAGATGAAACACACCTATGTCCCTCTTTAATAAACAGAAAATATTCTTTATGTGACGTTCTGTTAGAGTCATCAAATATGCAGCCACACCAAGGGTCAAATCATCTTAAGTTGACCAATGGATTTCAAACTTTTTGGCACCACTATAAACTTACCTCTTAATTCTCTTCTCTGCAAACTTTTTCTATACCTTCATAAATTATATAATGTATATGGACTGTATATAATGTAATGGACGGGAAGAGGAGCAGCAGGGACTAGAACCGAAGCCGATATGGGATGCCGGCGCCAAAGGCAGAGGATTAACCTACTGCACCACTGCGCCGGCCCTGATTACTTTTTTTAAATCAGAGAAAAGTGCTCTGTTTTATCCTCTCACTTATTAATAACAGACAGACTTCATGAACATAGGAGCACCTGGTTACTTCTGTATGCGCGGCCTCTTTCCCATTAGGTGAGATTCTATCACCAAACCCACAGGAGCTGAAGATACACACCTGGAAACAAAACGCAAAGAAACGCATGGGGTATTTCTATTTGGTCAAGGATATTTTCGAGTAACTGATTCTGCTTCATGTGACACTAGAAGGACATCCCTGCTGCGCTGTCTCTGGGTGTCTAGAATGACAGGTTACACAGCAATCAAGCCAGAGAGGTCCAAGCACCTGTAGACTATGAGTATCTGCAGGTCGTGATTCCCTTCGTAAAGAGCCCTGGGAGGGGCCGACGCCATGGCGCGGTGGGTTAATCCACCTGTGGCGCTGGCATCCCATATGGGCGCCGGTCCTAGTCCCAGCTGCTCCTCTTCCAGTCCAGCTCTCTGCTGTGGCCTGGGGAAGCAGTGGAAGATGGCCCAAGTGCTTGGGCCCTGCACCCGCCTGGGAGACCTGGAAGAAGCTCCTGGCTCCTGGCTTCAGATAGGCGCAGCTCCTGCTGTTGCAGCCGTTTGGGGAGTGAACCAACGGAAGGAAGACCTTTCTCTCTGCCTCTCCCTCTCACTGTCTGTAACTCTACCTCTCAAATAAATAAATAAAATCTTTAAACAAACAAACAAAAGAGCCCTGGGACTCAAAGGGATCTCTGTTTATTCAGCATTTACCTCTCAACCCCATTGAACAGAAGAGAAAAGGGCAAGGAGGGGCTGAAGCTTAGGGCTCGGCCTGTGTTTGCAAAGAACCAAGAACAAGAAAGGCGTGAGCAGGCTCAGCCAGACGAATATGGGCTAGAAGTCCCCTGTATCTGGAAAAGCAAATGTTTGACCAGTAAGATTCTGTTTGACTAACTCCAGCTTGTGTGATCTCAGACAGAGAGAAAAACCATACACCAGCAGGTGGTGAAGAAGTCCTGGCTTGGTAATTTTTATTTCCTTTTTCCGTTCTTTCTTTAATCGAGTGAGCACCTGTGCCAGACACCACACTAGGAACATAAGATGCCAGGATGGGTGCATGCACCATGAGACAAGATGCTTGGAAGAGCGGGGCCATGTCCTGCTCACTCCCTAGGGTTTGAATCAGCTGTGGCTCCTGGACTCAGGCAGATATTTAAAGTTTAAGCCTCAAAGTCTTTTGCCAGTGGTGCTAAGAAGGTGTAAATGTAACCCAATTATGGGGTCTAGGAGGTGGCCTAGCAGGAGGTCCCTGTGTTCGAGATCAAGGTAGTTCCCTGCGAGGGCTGGCTTTGGGTTGGTTACAACAGGCGACTCAGATCCAGCCACTCTCTTGGATTCCTGGTTCACCATGCGGTTGTTTCTCAGCACACGCTTGCCCATGGCCACCCTCCAGCCACACCAGAGGGCCAGCCAGTGGGAGCCCATGCTGCTGGATTGTGAACCTCAAAAACCAAAGTAAACCACCTTCCCTTCGTAAGCCCACTGGGTTAGACGTTTTGCGACGATGAAAAACTGACTAATATACCACTTGTTGATCTTTTTTTTTCTTTTTTAAAGATTTATTTTATTTATTTGAAAGACAGAGTTATAGAGAATGCGAGAGAGAGAGAAAGAGAGAGAGAGAGAGAGAAGTCTTCCATCTGCTGGTTCACTCCCACAATGGCCAGGCCTGGGCCCGTCTGCAGTCAGGAGCCTGGAACTCCATCCAGGTCTCCTACATGGGTAGTAGAGGCCCAAGGACTTGACCATCTTCTGCTGCATTCCCAGGTGCATTACCAGGGAGCTGAGGGGAAGTTGACTCAAACCAGCTCTCACACAGGATGCTGGCCTCGCAGGTGGAAGTTTAACCCGCTACGCCACAACACTGGCCCCGATCACTTTTTCTATTTTGGGGTTGAATACATGTTATGGAAGCATAACTCCCCTTCCAGAAACACCTGGTAGCTAACATTAGCTTAATTGTGTAGAATTATTATTTTGGCTTTAATCAAAACGTATCTGGATTATGGATTTTGATAAAGATGGAAGAGTTGGGGGCAGAATGCCAGATGGGTTAAGCCTGTCACCTGTGACACCAGCATCCCATATCAGTGCCAGTTCCAGTCTCAGTTGCTCCACTTCTGACCCAGCTCCCCAGTGAGCCTGAGAAAGCCATGGATGATGATTCAAGTGCTTGGGTCCCTGCCACCCACAAGGGAGACCAGGATAGAGTTCCGAGCTCCTGGCTTTGGCCTGGCCCAGTCTTAGCCATTGTGGCCATTTGGGGAGTGAACCAGCAGATGGAAGACCTCTCTGTCTCTCCTTGTCTCTCCCTCTCTATAACTCCGCCTTGCAAATTAAAAAAAAAAAAAATCTTAAAAAAAAAAAAAAAAAGACAGAGAGTCAAGCCCTGTGTGGTGTAGCCCATGGTTCACTGTCATTCCTCTCGTTCCAACTCTAAGCTGCCTCATGGGACAGTTTACCTGGGCCAATGGAACCTCAACCCTAATGACCTGCTCCTAACAGAGTTACTGCTTTCGCACACACCTTGATACTTGTGAGTCATGTGTGCTTCAGCACCGCTTGGAAATGGGGGGGAACAGGAAACGTGATGCGAACTGCAACCCAGAGTCCTAACGCCTCGCAACTCTAGATCATGTTTCACCTTGACTCTGGCTTCTCACTCCCACGGTCTGCACCATGGTTTGGCTGGCTTGGTTCCCAGTGTGACCGTGGTGGGAGACAGCGAGGGCTGTGAGACGTGTTTGGGTGGGAGAAGCCCTCGTGAAGGGGTCCACGCTGCTGTCCTGGAGCTGGGCTGGTTCTCGCAGGTGTGAGCGAGCCCTGGCTCTTGCAGTACTGGGTGAGTTACTGCAGGAGCGAGGCAAGTTGTTATAAGGTGAGGGTGCCTCTCGTGTTGTTTCTTTTACGCACATCCACTGCCTTCCCGCTCCTCTGTCAGCATGAGGCCCTCCCCAGATGCCACCAATCACGGACTTCAGCTTCCAGGACCACGTGCTTCTTTCCTTTACAAGTTACCCAGTCTTGGGTATTCCGCCACAGCAACAGGAAACAGACTGAAAGAGCCTGCCAGCTGTCCCTCTGCCTCCTCCACTGTCACCCCGCTCCACCCCAGCATGCGGCCAAAGGGCTCCTGCCGGAATCCAGTCTGATCGCGACGCCCTCCTGCCTGGCTCTCCCCAGCGCCTCCAAATCACCCCCCAACAGCTGCTCAGTGTGCAAAGCAGGTCGTCCCAGTCACCCCTGCTGGCTGCTTCCCTCCTAATGCAGACGTGAGAGCCCCATCAAAGCCTCAGGCCACCCGCACCCCCATCTCCATGTCAGAACCACTGCTCATCCCCCAGAGGAGGCACAAGCATTCTGTCTTCCATGAAACTTGTTTCCCAGATAAACGCTCCTTTAAATTAGCAAAGACATCTGAACCAGCGCCTCTTCACAGCCTGGCCGCTGATGAAGCCGATGGTGCACCTACCGCGCAGGTCACAGCCAAAGCCCCAGGAGAAGAAACAAGTCGTGGAACCACTCGGAGCTGGTGAGTTCATGCAAAGAAATGAATGGTACCTTTTGGGATTTTCAGCCTGTGGAGCACACTTTCTGCAGAAGTGTCTCCTCCACCTTTACCACTACCCTCAAGAATGCTTGTGGTCACTCAGAGTTAAACTCCGAA
This sequence comes from Sylvilagus floridanus, assembly GCA_949820135.1. Classification (NCBI taxonomy): domain Eukaryota; kingdom Metazoa; phylum Chordata; class Mammalia; order Lagomorpha; family Leporidae; genus Sylvilagus; species Sylvilagus floridanus. The sequence goes on along the minus strand of OX463244.1, from coordinate 9,115,856 downwards.
CCCATCAGGGCTGAGGGCAAATGTTGGCAAGGCCCATGTCAGCCCCGTGCAGAGGAGGAGGGGCCTGTCCTCGGGCCATCTCTGGGGAAGTGGAGAGTGCACTGGCTTCCTATAACATATTCCATAACAATTACCATCAACTGGGTGGCTTAAAATGTATTCTTTCGTGGTTCTGGAGGCCAGAAAGCTCATATCAAGGTGTGGGCAAGGTGGGTTCCTACACACGATCTCAGCCAAAAGGCTGAGAATCAGTGGGGTGGATTCCTAGTAGGGGCTCTGAAGCAGAACGAGTCTACGCCTCTCCCTGGCTCTGCTGGCTGAGTGCAAACCTCGGCTCCCTCCGTGACACCAGCCCCTGCGACTGTCTTCACACGGCCATCCTTTCTTCCTAACAAGGACATTTTGTCAGTTGTCACTGGATTCAGAGCGCACCCTAACCCCAGATGATCCCATCCCAGGAGTCTTAGTTATATCCACATGAACACTTTTTCCAAAAAGGTCACGTTCACAGCTTTCACACCATCATATTTTTGGGGGTGGGGGGAGCACCACTCCACCTCCATGGAGTGTGCACTTGACTCTGAGTAACGTTGTCACTGACACCCAGCTGAGTCCATGCCCACGACACTTCCTCCTGACTGCAACTCCATCCCCCACCTGGCGTCACCTGCCTGTCGTTCTTGAGAATTTAGCCTCTCTGCAGTTCTCTCTCTTGCAGAAAATCAACAGGTTGGAGTTCCAGCTTTCACTTGAGTCTTCTGCGTAAAGTCACTCTGTGTCTGTGCCAGAGAGAAAGGGACCCCCTCTCTTAACATGTTGACCCCCATCCTCTTTCTGTCTCTGCCTGCCTAGGGCCACACCCGAGGCTGGTCAGCTCCCCCGGAGTAAGCTATCCAGGGAGGCTCCTGCAGGGTGCAGTTTTCCAGGGATTGGAACTACGCTCTGTGACAGCCACAGGATTACGAGTTAATATTTCGGGTGTCACAATGACACTATGTGTATGTCCCTCAGCTGAGGGGCTACAGATTCCAGAAGCTTCTAGGAAACCTGTGAGCTTCTGGCCACAACAGAAACCCTGAGACCGAATACGTCGTTGTCCTCACCAAACCCAGGAGCACCGACACGGGGGAGAGCAGGACTGGTTGGGAAGGCGCGGGGGTAGGGCAGGTCTACAGAGCCAGAGCCCAGGAACTGACGGGCACCCCCACTGAAGCCATCTTGGCTCATGCTGCTGGCATTCATCCAAGTTAAAAAGACACTTCCCATGGGTTGGTATTGCCTGTCCTTCCTGGCTTCCTTTCATTTGCTGTGCCAAAAATCAGCCTGCATGCTGTGTCTGCCCAGTCCTTGGACACTGGGGACCAATAAGGCAGAAATGTAGGGATTAGGGCCCCCAGCACATCCCTGCCCAGTCTCTCCCCACCCCTGAGTCACCAACAGCAACAGGAGGTTGTCCGTTGGCAGTGACTTCTGAAGGGAAGAAAACAATTTACTTGTAAGAAGACCGAAGCCCAGGGGCCATACGTGGTTTTGCATTTCTGACCTAAGGCCCCTGTGTCTCTGCCCCATAGAAAGAAAGAGCAAAGTGCTCTGGGGAATATTAGCAGGAGAATGATTAAATGAGCCCTCCTAGGGACACTATTCTAGAGGACCATCCGCAAGGCTCTGCAGACGGGAAATAGCAATGGGATTTCAAGAAGTACCAGCGAATGTGGTGTCTTGACATTTCCTATAAGGAAGGAGTAGAGAAAAGTGCAAGAGGCCAGCGCCACGGCTCACTAAGCTAATCCTCTGCCTCCGGCACTGGCACCCTGGGTTCTAGTCCTGGTTGGGGCGCCGGATTCTGTCCCAGTTGCTCCTCTTGCAGTCCAGCTCTCTGCTGTGGCCCGGGAAGGCAGTGGAGGATGGCCCAGGTCCTTGGGCCCTGTACCCACATGGGAGACCAGGAGGAGGCACCTGGCTCCTGGCTTCGGATTGCTGCAGTGCGTCGACTGCAACGCACTAGCCGTAGCAGCCACTTGGTGGGTGAACCAACGGATAAAGAAAGACCTTTCTCTCTGCCTTTCTCTCTCTCACTGTACAACTCTGCTTGTCAAAATAATAATAATAAAGAAAAGGGCAAGAGTGATGTGTTCAGCTTACAAAGATCTCAGGGTCTCACATGCGCCAACCGTGGCCCCATCCGCGTTCAGAGGCATTACTGATCCAGACACTGTACCTGTCTCCTCTCCTCTCACAATGACCCCCCCAAGTGACAACCTGAGAATTTTCTACAGAGGCTGTGGGCTGTGTCGTGGAAAGCCCTCGCAATTTTATCACAGACGTTTTTGTGACACTGACCCTAAGGTAAGTATCACCCATGAACCTTAAATGACAATTTCTTAAAACTGTCTGCCTTTTTTTTTAAGTGGGAGCTCTCTTTTGTGAAGGTGAAGTCTGGTTTTCCATGGCAGCTTTGTTGCCAGCAACAGAAATTCCAGGTCGAGGCCTGAAGGTGAATCAGGCAGAGTGACTTACGCTGCTGTTCTTGGAACCCAGCTCGGCTTGCAGCAGAAGGGTCAGCTGTTCCATTATTCCATTTTCCAGGAAAACAGAGTCCGTGTTCAACAGGAGCCCAGTAAATTCCACGGCAGCCAATCCGCAAGGCGCGCTCTCTCAGCAGGCGAGATACGACTACATCTGGGTCAACGACATGAAGAAGTTCGTTATCAATGTGCAAACAGAAAGTCAGCCAGGAAGCAGACCTTTTGTTTCACCGAAACCGGGACATGCATTCGCACTTCCAGACCTCTTGCTCCCAACAGAGGAATCAACACTCCCAGAAGGCAGACGGTTGCCTGACTGAAACCAAAGAATGTTCTAGCAACCCCCCAGTGTGGCCCCGGCAGCAGTCTTTACAAAAGGAGTCTGAGAAAGGTGCCCAGAAAATAGCAATATTATTATACCCACCAGGGAAAGAGTCTTCCTGGGGGTTATGGTGGGTCCCCCTCAAGCTTCCGTAATTGTCATTCTAATTAATGGAAGTGCAATCGTCATTCTTACATTCCAGGTACAACACTGCCCCTTTCCTTTGAAGCTCACCCAGGCATCCGCTCTCCTCCAGGAGGGAGCCCAAGGTTAACAACCCTCCACACACACCTAGCATCCACCTGCTGCACCAACAAGTATTCTTTGCATTTCAGTCATGGCCTGACCTTGGCGGGGACAATGCAAAAGGGAGAGCCTGATTAATTTTCCATTTATAAACCAATTATTTTACTATCGGCACCTTCCTTCTGCAGTCACTGACATAAAATCTTTTACAAAACAAAATGTAATAAATGAGAAATTGATTTGATTTTTTTAAAAAAAGTTTTCTTGGAAGCTGACCATAACTAAGAAGTGTCCTTTAACTCAAAAAAAGTCTGTCTGAACACCCAGGGGGAAGACAGGCAACCACACTCTATCACGGCCCAGAAAGTTCTCATTCATGTTTACTACATTGACAGACAACTGCTGTTTTTCCACCTAAAGAGGAGGGTAAGGATGTGTTCATGTAGGTCTGTACAGGCTACAATTACCCACCCAGGGTTAAGAAAGAACAAAGTTAGCTGCCCCCGCCACAGAGTCTGTGCACTGGCTGTGACCTTCCCCGATGCCCTTTTCCAGGGGTCAGCAAGCTCCCTCCTTTATCTTCTTTAGGTCTTCACTCAGATGCTACTGATGTGGACAAGGGTGTATCAATCTTACTCCGAGCTCTTGCCTCGCACCAAGACAAGCATTCTAAATGCAGACGCATAGAAGGTGCACATATAAGTGATAACAACATTAATTCATTCAACAGGTGAAAAAGTGAGCCCACGCTCAAGCAGGAGCACGGGTTGCCCCACATGGAACAGTACCCAACGTAAGTGGGCAGTGGGCCAGAGGATTACCCAGAGGGAGGAGGGACAGAGGGGGCCCCTGGGCAGCACCTGCAGCTGTGGTCCACAGCAAAGCAGAGAGCTGCCCCCTGTCACTGGCCTCTCTCATACGGTGCAGGGTGGTGCCTCCGCAGGTGTGAAGCCACCTGGGGATTTTGTGATACCTCTACAAGTCCCACGTGGAGCTTAATGTTCACATTTCCATGACGTCCCCTCCTAGGACCTGGACGAAGCAGGGGCATCTTGTAAAAGGGGGCATTTTGATTGACAAGTAGGAGGACAGAATTGCACTGTAGGCCTCAAAGCAACTTCCAGCTTACACAGACCCAAACTAGCTACCCACCTACTCACCCCGGGTCATGACCTTCTGGGGAGGCCTTTCCTAAGCACCCTGCTGCTGATTGTAAATCAGACGCCCAGCACCCCACCCCGTTCCTCTGCCTGACTTTCCTCCACAGCACTCCTGTTCTAGAAGATCTTCACATTGTGTTTGCCCCTTCATTCCGTTTACTGCACACCTGTCCCCGTGAGAGTATACACTCCATGAAGTCAAGGAGGCCTCGGAAACATCTAGAACAGAAACCAGCATAGCACAGACGCTCCTCCAGGCTCATAACGTATTTAACACCACATGTCAGCATAAGGTGGCCTTCCATGGACAAGTAATCCCCTCTCTCCCCAGGAAGGTACACGTGTCGTGAGGCCATTGTTCAGATGGGTCAGGAAAAAGACACGTGCACATCAGATGCAAACCCTTGTGCCCCTGTGAGCCTGGACTCGGGCTCCTGCCATGACCCTTGCTCACCTCTCCAGCCGAGACCCTGGAGGGAAAAGGGAGGCGAATACGTCCTCGCTTGCTCATAGCTCGCCGTGAGTTCTATTCAGAGCTAACTACCTCAGGGTCCAACCTACATAGTCACACAAATCCTGCCCGCAGAAGGACCCAGGCTTGATTCCGTGCTCTGCGATTGCTGTCCGGAAACGCTCAGCAATCTCACTTTTGACCTTGTGTTTTGTGAAGTCCAGGAGTATCATGGAGCATGCCTCTGAGCAGAATTGATAAATAAAGAAATAATAAAGAAAAAAACTGTCTATGTTTGTGGCTTTAGCGGTATTTTTCTCTGCTTTTTCAAATATCAGTCCCTCATTTTCATTTTGCACTGGGCCCAAAAAATTATGCAGTTGGTCCTGGATGTACTCACATTCTTTCTAGAGGATGATCAGAGCTCCCAAAGGTGGAGAGAATCCATTCTGACGTAGGATCCTGTCCTCCCAGCCTGAACAAGGCATGGTGTCTCCCTTTCACTAAAGGCAACAGCAGCAACGCTTAGAAGCAATTGAATCCGAAATTAAGGACAGCAATGAAAGTGATGAGTGGCTTTAAAGGAAAGAAAAATCAAAGAAATTATTTTATAAAAAATAGCAACTGGAAATGTTAGGAAAGCTGGGAAATCATTTTCGCTGCTTGGAAATCTTTCAGAAAGTTATTTATTGGGACATTTGGCCATGTAAAGTAAGATGATGCTTAGGGAGCCCACAACCCATACTAGAGAGCCAGCTTCCTGCTGCTGCGCACACCGGGAAGCAGCAGGGGTGGTTCTGGTAGCTGGGGACCTGCCACCCTCATGGGAGACCTGGCTGTAACTCCCAGTTCCTGGCTTCAGCACGGCCCCACCCAGGCTGCTATGGGCATATAGAAAATGAGCCAGTGGATAGGAAATTGATCTCTCTCTCTCCCTCTCTCTCTCTCTCTCTCTCTCTGTCTCTCTCTCTCTTTGTCTCTCTCCCTCTCTCTCTCTCTCTCTCTCTCTCTCACACACACACACACACACACAATTTCCTCCCTCCCTTCAAGTGCACCATGTAGTAAAAGAGAATTGTGTTTAATTCACCTCTTCCCAAGGAAAGAGTTCAGATTAGTGAACATAACAATGCTTCATAAATACTGGAGAGCATTTAGTCATTCAATAATTATGCAAATTAATAAAAGGCAAGTACATCTTTAGTTCTAAAATTTTCTAATTTTGATAAAATTCTATGGGCTCAAAGGTTAAATTAAAAGGGAAAATTTAAATGAACTTAAAAACAGAAGTTGGATGGGTCATTTATATATCAGATTATCACAATATTCAAGTGTGATAACTTTTAAGAAAATGATTTAACCTCCCATCCCCAACTGGGTAGCATTTTCCTTATGAGCCAGTCCTTCCCTATTTCTCTTGCTCGTCCATCTGTAAAAGAGAATACAAGGCCTGGGAGGTAAATTCAAATACCTACAGGGAAGAGCTGGCATGGAAGACGGAAGTGTGCAAGACTGAAGAGGAGGCACACAGTGGGCACTGCCTGGGTCCTTCCCAGAGAGCCGTGGGGTCGGTCAGTTTTAGATGAGGGGCAGGGTTAGTCTAGGTCTTCTGAAAACAGACACCAACGCAGGATGTAATGTAGAGGACTTTCTAAGAGACACACCTGTGAGCATGCTGGGTCAGGCTGCCATAGACTGGGAGGCTGATGGACAGCAGATCTTTATTCCTCCCAAGGGCTGGAGGCTGGAAGTGTGGGATTGGGATGTCTGCATGGTCAGGTCAAGGTTACAGGTCACAGATCCCTGACTTCTCTTTGTATCCTCATGTGCTAAAGAGGGCAAGAGAACTCTCTGGGTCTCCTTTGTAAGGGCACTAATCCCACTCTTGGGGGCTCCACCCTGAGGACCTAATACCTCCCAAAGGCCCTAACCCTGGGGATTAGGACTTCCACAAATGAATTCAGGGAAAGGGACACATTCAGTCTCTACCAGAGAGAGCCTGGGGAAGGGTGGGAGAGGCTATGAGATGTGTTTGACCCACGTGAGGGAGAAAGGGAAGGAAGGAACCTGAGGCAGAAGCCTCTCCAACTGCAGTGCAGTTCTCTAGAATGTTCTGTAAGGCCAGTGAGGCACTCCATTCTCTCCCAGAAAGGGGCCTCAGTATCCACCCTGCTCAGTCATGGCGAGCAGGGCCTCAATGCCAGCTGGTAGATTTCTGAGCACGGACACTGAGATTATGTCCCCACAATCGCAAACTTTAAGGCCATGTGCGTGACCTCCAGAAAATCCAGCAAAATACACCAGAAAGCCAACAATTTGAGACGCTGCCTTGACCCTTGTGGGAGCTGTAATCTTCCTGTCTCCAGCGCTCCTCCATGAACCACGGCCATTTGTCAACACTTACGGGAGGTTGCATCAAAAAGCTCAGGGAAAAGGGGATTAAAAATAACTTTATTTGTGCATAAAAAGTGTGGAATCCATGTGTGTTTTTTTTTTGTTGTATATGTTTTCTTTTTTAAAAAACTTTCATTTAGTAAATATAAATTTTCAAAGTACAGTTTATGGATTACAATGGCTTTACCCCCCCATAACTTCCCTCCCACTCGCACCCCTCCCATCTCCTGCTCCCTCTCCCATTCCATTCACATCAAGATTCATTTTCAATTATCTTTATATACAGAAGATCGATTTAGTATATATTAAGTAAAGATTTCATCAGTTTGCACCCACATAGATACACAAAGTATTGTACATGTTCTCTGTAAACTTTTGAAGACCCCTCAACCGAATATGCATTTAGTCATTGGCCCCCCAGTTCAGAGACATCCAAAGTATACATGAGCTGGAAGACAGGCCTTGCACAGCAGGGAGCAAACACCTTAGCCAAACAAGCCTCTGTCCTTGCAGTCCTGTTACAACGCAGTCACCCCAGGTACCTTCAGGCCCCAACGTCTGGCACAGGAGCTTAACTTACTGAATGTGGCTGCATTGTTGGACTGAGCTATGCAGGAGCAAACGTCAGTCTTTGAAGACTGCATTCCATTTTGTGCCAGTATCAAACGCATAGGAGAATCTCCCATCTTCTCCTTTCCATATGGATAAAAAGCAATGACCCCACTGCTGCTCCCATGAATACAAGAAGCAGCATCAGTGTCAGGGCTGCATTCCCTGAGCCGGTCTCAGGTCACCAAGATCCTTCTGTGCGAGGCCCCTGCAAACACGGAAGCACCAAGCAACACCAAAGGGCAGACTTTCAGACGCAGAGGAAACCTGAAACCCGTGAGGGCCAAGCCAGGAGAGAGCGCCCGCTGCAGGGAGACAGATGGCCCGGCCCAACGCGTTCCCCTGAACACCCCACCCCGGGCCTCCTTCCAGGGAATGCAGCCGCACGTGCTCAGTGGCACCCCCCAGAGGCCACGCTTGCCTCGCGGCTCTCTCCTTAGCCCCTCATCAAACCCTTCATCCAGCCACCTTGGCTTGACTTTCCCTCAAGTCCATCTCCTTCTCATCACCGTGACCTCCACCACGGTCCAAACAAAGGTCACTTTTTGCCTACTCTAGCAACAGCCACGCAGCGGATCCCCTTGAGTCAACCCCTGTTCCACACCCCAAGCATTCCCCAGATTGCCCCCAGTGATCTTAAAATGCAGCCGGAAGCACATTGTTCCCCTTCCCTCATAGCCTCCACCTGGCTGTCATGACAGACTCTCACCCTGGGCATCTCCCCCAGATCTTGTGCCTACCCCTTGCCCCGTGACACATCTGCCCATCTCCTCAGCCCCCACACAGCAGCACGGGCTCTACCTGGGTGCTTCAAATTCTGGGACTCCTTCTTGCCCAAAACTTCTGCAAACACTGTCCCCTCTGCCTTTCCTCTCTCTCTGCTTATCAGCTATTTTTTTAAGAATTATTTTATTTATTTGAAAGACAGAATTATAGAGAGAGGTAGAGCCAGAGAGAGAGGTCTTCCATATGCTGGTTCACTCCCCAGATGGCCACAACGGCCAGAGCTGTGCTGATCCAAGGCCAGGAGCCAGGAGCTTCTTCTGGGTCTCCCACGTAGGTGCAGGGGCCCAAGGACTTGGACCATCTTCTACTGCTTTCCCAGGCCACAGCAGAGAGCTGGATCAGAAGTGGAGCAGCCGGGACTCGAACCTGAGCCCATATGGGATGTCAGCACTGCAGGCTGGGGCTTTAACCTGCTATGCCACAGTGCTGGCCCCTCTGCCTATCATCTTCTGCACTTCCTGAGGTTCTGAAGGCATTTTCTCAGGAAAGACTTGCCCAGAATATCCTCTCTGGCTCATCCCAGAATTACTGTTACACTTGTGTAGCATAGTTGACATTTTCATATATTTCTGGGGTGATCTGACTAATCTCCACTTTATGTCTAGGTTTCTAGCAGCAACTATGTTTGCTTCCTCAACCACTTCCTCTGTGGCTAGCCCAGCACCTGGAATAGAGATGAACGAATGGGCTAAATCAATGGGTTGATTGATCCATCAGTTGATGGCTAAGTGAAGGAATATTATGAGCTTATAAACCAAACACATCTTTCCAGGGGCAGAAACAAGTCCAAATGCAGAGGGATGTGATTGGGTAAGTGTGCCACACTTAAGAAATTATAATGCTTGGAGTAGCTGCCACACTAACAGAGTTCAAATCTAAAGACATCCACTGAGAGACCTGCCCCACTAAGTGTCCTTCTACTCCCTCCTTCATCATCCTTACAAGTAACTAATTCAGTAAGAATCTCACAGCCTTCAGGAGACATCCTTCATACAGACAACAAGCAAATTCCTTCCCACTTTTTTTTTTTTGACAGGCAGAGTGGACAGTGAGAGAGAGAGACAGAGAGAAAGGTCTTCCTTTGCCGTTGGTTCACCCTCCAATGGCTGCTGCGGCCGGCACACCGCGCTCATCCGATGGCAGGAGCCAGGTGCCAGGTGCTTTTCCTGGTCTCCCATGGGGTGCAGGGCCCAAGCACTTGGGCCATCCTCCACTGCACTCCCGGGCCACAGCAGAGAGCTGGCCTGGAAGAGGGGCAACCGGGACAGAATCTGGCGCCCCAACCGGGACTAGAACCCGGTGTGCAGGTGCCGCAAGGCGGAGGATTAGCCTGTTGAGCCACGGCGCCGGCCACCTTCCCACTTTCACTCTTTCTTACACAAAAGGGAGCATACCAGGCACAGAGTTTGACATACTGGGTTGTGGTGTTGCTGTCTGTTCAACTTGACCGTGGACCCCAAAGATCTCTCTGAATAATGCAGTGACAGCTTCCTCATGCTTTTGCAGAACTACAGGGTAGTCCATTGCGTGAATGCACTATAGTTGAATTAATCCTTCTGCCTCTACTGTTTCCAGCCTTTTGCTATTCTCAGGTAATGTTAGAGGCAAAATTGCCTGGATTTGAATATTAGTTTTATCACTTATCAGCTATGAGTTTAAAATGCTCTCTGAGTCTTTGTTTGTTTGTTTGAAAGGCAGAATGACAGAGAGACAGGCGGATAGAGATCTTCCATCTGCTGGTTTATTCCCTGAATGTCCACAATGGCTGGAGCTGGGCCAGGCTGAAGACAGGAGGCCAGAACGCCATCCTGGTCTCCCACATGCATGACACAGACCAAGTACTTATCTGATTTCCTAAGCACCTTAGCAGGAAGCTGGATCAAAACAGAGCAGCCAGGACTCAAACCAGCACTCTGATACGAGATGCCAGCATTTCAGGCCACTGATTGGCCCACTGTCTCACACTGTCGGTTCTGCCCTACATCTTTAAGTTGCAAATATCCAAAACAAAATCATGATCTTCTCAACGCTGTCCTTTAAAGCTTTATTCTTTTCCTGTATCCCCCAGTGCCCCAAGGATACAAAGACTTGGAGGGGGCTGGCGCCGTGGCTCACTTGGTTAATCCTCTGCCTGTGGTGCTGGTATCCCATATGGGCACCGGGTTCTAGTCCCGGTTGCTTCTCTTCCAGTCCAGCTTTCTGCTGTGGCCCGGGTGTGCAGTGGAGGTTGGCCCAAGTGCTTGGGTCCTGCACCCATGTGGGAGACCAGGAAAAGAACCTGGCTCCTGGCTTCAGATCAGCGTAGCTCCAGCCATGGCGGCCATTTGGGGAATGAACCAACAGAAGGAAGACCTTTCTCTCTCTCTCTCTCTCTCTCTCTCTCTCTCTCTCACTGTCTAACTCTGTCAAAAAAAAAAAAAAAGACTTGGAAGTTTTCTTCTACTCCACTTCTCCCTCTACCTACATTCTCAATGCAGTCAGAAAATTCTGATGATTCTTCCTAACAAATCCACAAAATCTGTTTCGTCTTCATTTCCATTCTGCCCCAGACAGGTATCCATGGCTTCCCAGTTGGACCATTGCAAAAAAGGGGCCAGACTAGTTGACCTGACCCTGGCCTCATAGCCTTGCAGAACAACCTCTAACCAGCCCTAGCACGATCTTTCTAGAACACAGGCCTTGTCTCTCCCCTGAGGAAAGTCTCTTGTTTTCTTCTACCTCCCATGGGTGAGCATCCAGATGAATTACACATAAACCACACAAGCCACAGCCTACTCCCAGGCTGCATCACAGCCCCTTTACTGGCCTCTGGTCACAGCAAACTTCTGCCTTCTGGGAAACTCTGCCTCTCACTCAGCTCTCTCTGCACGGGGAGCTTCCCCATGCGCCTTTCATTCCCTTTATTCTTTCAGTAAATACCCATAAGTGCCTAGAATGTGCCATTCATCCTTCAACTTTAGAATGTTCTGGCACTCCCTCGACTACTGGAAGTGTGACTGATGTGACAGACCCCTGCGTTTTCTTAGGGTTGAACTCCACCTCTGGAGCACAGCTGTCTCCCAGGGCAGTGTTTCTAGACTGGCACTACAGGCATTTGGGGCCAGATAATTTTCTGTTGTGGTTGAGAGCTATTCTCTTCATTGTGGGATGTGCAGTAGCATCTCTGGGCTCTACTCATTGGATGCCAGTTGCACACATCCCCACAGTGCTGACAACGCAAAATGTCAAGAGATGTTCCCAAATGTCCCTGGTTGAAAACCACTGCCTCCATGTATCTGTGATATTTGTTTCTCCACAATCAGCAGGTCCATGCAGGGCTAATAGGTGGAAAAAGCAATATTCTGTGGATGATTAGGGTTCCCATAGGCTTGTAGAGCGTGGATGTACAGTGCCACCATTTCCATATCAAAGGTGACCACCACGGGCTCTCACCATTAGAACTGAGAAGCATTTGGCAGATCAGTGGTCACAGACAAAGGTACACATGGATCTTTACCAGCAAAGATAGCAAATCCAGCAAAACAGCTTCACCTAAGTAAGTATATGGAGTCCTAAGAGTCTCTCATAGTTCTTCTGGTTTTTATTGGAACACAATTGGCAAATTGAGTGGAGATGCTATGTGGACCGCCCCCTTCCATTATGTTTTTGATGCTGGCAGTCATATCTACAATTCCTCCTGGAATGCACTGTTATTTCTCATTTACTGTCTTCAACAAGGGGCGGGGGAGTGGAATAGCACCGTCACTGCTACTCTGGGGGGCCTTCAACGGCCATCTTCAAACTGTGGCCACCTCGCCTCTGGCAGGTAGGAGCTGCCACCCAGTTCTATCATTCTGAAACTTCATCACCTCCACTGACATTCAGCAACCCACTTCCATGGCAGTGTAGACCCAAGCACCCCAGACCTACACAAAGCCAGACACCAAGCTTCTCAATGATGTCCATGAGCCTTTAGCTCGTACATTCCCTAACTATCAATGACTTGGTTATTGTATTCAGAAGCTACATATACTTTTTCTTCTGTGAATTATTTTTTTCCTTGCCCGTTTTAAAATGGGTTTGTTTTCTTTCTGATGTATAGGCATTTAGTCATTTTTAATACTAACCTTTTTTTTTTAGGTTTACTTCTTTGACAGGCAGAGTGACAGAGAGAGAGGGAGAGAAAAAGTCTTCCATCTGCTGGTTTACTTCCCATTTGGCTACAATGGCCCAGAGCTGTGCCACACTGATGCCAGGAGCGCAGAGCTCTAGCTAGGTCTCCTGCGTGGAGGGCAGGGGCCATCATCTGCTGCCTTCCCAGGCACATTAGCAGGGAAGACAAATCAGAAGTGGAGAAGCAAGTACACAAACCAGCACTATAATACAGGATGCTGGCATTGTAGGCAGCAGCTTAGTTCACCATATTAACCTTTTATACTACATATGATGAATATTTTTCCCAGCTTAATGTGCTTTTTTAAATTAGGGTTATTTTACTCTTAGTTTTACAGAAAGATTTTTGTTTCAGTGTTATTAAATATATCATTCTGAACCATTATAACTCTGGGTTGTGCAGTTTTTTAAATGCCTCGTTGGGGGCCAGCACTATGGCGCAATAGGTTAAACCTTTGCCTGAGGTACCAGCATCCCATATGGGTGCCAGTTTGTGTCCCAACTGCTCCTCTTCCAATCCAGCTTCCTGTTAATGGCCTGGGAAAGCAGTGGAAGATGGCCCAAGAACTTAGGCCCCTGCATCCACGTGCAAATAGTTCTCAGACCCAGAAGAAGCTCCTGATTCCTGGCTTCGGATCAGTCCAGCTCTGGCCATTGTGGTCATTTGGGGAGTGAACCAGCAGATGGAAGACCTCTCTTTCTGTCTCTCCCTGTAACTCTGCCTCTCAAATAAATAAATAAACATATCTTTTTAAAAAGTATTTTAGTTTTATAACTATAATCATAAGATTTAATATGTGATATGTTACAGATAAATCATTATTTTTTATTTTCAACTTAAATCTTAGCTTTACATTAATTTTATGTATTTTAATTTTAAAGTTGAACAATTTTTAACATTTGCTATGGTTATTTCAGAAGAAGGCACCAAATAACAGCCAATTATATAAATATATTTTGTTCAATGATGCAAACTTTCTTCACTGCTTTTAAATGCCTCCTTTATCAGTTTTTCACACTCATTCTACATGTAGTTGAAAGCTTTTAGAGCAAGGACAAATTTCCCCAAAAAGCAGCAATTCTGCCTCATGACTGTCCCCTAAAAACCCTGCCTGAGTTTCCAGCCTGCCGTCCTGCCCTGTGGAACTCAGAATCAAGGCTGCAGTGTCAACTCTGCCTTTCATGTTGTTCATCTCTTGGTCTGTTCCTTGATAATGGTCATTATTATTGAGGCAGAGAGGAGGAGAGAGCTCGCCTCTGCTGCTTCACTCCCTAAATGCCCACAATGGCTGGGGCTGTGCCAGGGCCAGAGCCAGAAGCCAGGTCTCCCAGCTGGGTGGCAGAAATCTCACTACTTGAACCATCACTACATCCGTGGATCTGCATTAGCAGGAAGCTGCAGTCAACAGCCACTGGAAGCTGAACCCAGGTACTGCAATGTGGGACATGGCATCTTTAAAAAAAAAAAAAAGAGGTATTTATTTATTTGAGAGGCTGAGTTACAAAGAGAGTGGACTCCCATCAACTGGTTCACTTCTCAAAATCACTACAAGCTGGAGCTAGGCAATCTGAAGCCAGGAGCCAGGAGCTTCTTCCAGGTCTCCCACATGTACAGGGGCCCAAGGACTTGGGCCATACTCTGCTGCTTTCCCAGGTGTATTAGCAGGGAGCTGTATTGGAAGTAGAGCAGCCAGGACTTGAACCAGCACCCACATGGGATGCTGGTGCCCCAGGCAGAGGCTTAACATAGTATACCACAGCGCTGGCCCCATGAGACATGGCATCTTTACCCCAGACTAAATGCCCACTCCAATCTTCTCACTCTCTTGTTGATGTTAAACTGATTTCTGAGTTCCATGATCCTACATATTGTTTCGCCATTAAACACTATATAATAATTATTTACTTCTTTATTTAAGAGTCAAAGCCCTGGGGCCAGCGCTGTGGCGTAGCGGGTGGGGCCACTGCCTGCAGCGCTGGCATCCCACATGGGCGCCAGTTCAAGTTCTGGCTGCTCTACTTCCAATACAGCTCCCTGCTAATACACCTGGGAAAGCAACAGAGTATGGCTCAAGTCCTTGGGCTCCAGCACCTGTATGGGAGACCTGGAAGAAGCTCCTGGCTCCTGGCTTCGGATCAGCACAGCTCCGGCTGTTGTGGCCATCTGGGGAGTGAACCAGCGGATGGAAAACCTCTCTCTCTCTCTCTCTGCCCCTCCTTCTTTCTGTGTGTAACTGTGACTTTCAAGTAAAATAAATAAATATTTTTTAAAAAAAAAAGAGTCAAAGCCCTGCCTGGTTAGTCAGTCTCTCTCTCTCTCTCTCTCTCTCTCTCTCTCTCTCTCTCTCTGTCTTGTATGAACATGGGTAAGTTTCCCAGTTCTTCCGAGACTCAGTCTCTTCTTCTGCAGAGTAAGGATAATCCTTGAGGGAAATAACAAATATGAAGTCCCCAGCCCAGAGCCTGGCGGGAAGGAGGGATATCCTATCCTGAAGTCTTTCCCTTTGTTCTGAGGGAGAAATGATGCCTCGCACATCCCCATGGTTTAATTCTACCTCTATCTACTTAGGTCTTTTGAACAGCAAAGCTCTATATTAATGGTGGAGAATATAACAGAACAGTCCATCTGGGGAGGCAGTGTACACTCATGGGGAAAAGTTAACAGGCAAATAAATTAAATCTGTACATGTCCAAGTGTTTCACATGAACCCAAAGTGCTAAAACAATCCAAAGAGGATAATCCCTTCAACAAATGGTGCTGGCAAAACTGGATGTATATATGTAGAAGAATGAAAGTAGATCCATACCTCTCGTCATATACAAAAACCAACTCAAGATAGATCAAAAACCTAAATTTAAGACCTGAGACCATGAAGTTGCTGGAAAAAAAAACATAGGGCAAACACTCCGAGACACTGGTGTAGGGGACAACTTCTTGGACGAGACCCCCAAAGCACAAGCAACAAAAGCAAAACTAAAATAAAACCAAGATTGTATCAAGCTCAGAAGCTTCTAAATAGCAAAGGAAACAATAAATACAGTAATGAGACATCCAATAGAATCGTAAAAAAAAAAAAAATCCAGATTACATCAGCAATTTTAAAAACTCGGCAACAGAAAAACAACCAATCCAGTGAAGAAATGGGCAAAGGGCCTCAACAGACAGTTCTCAAAAGAAGAAATACAAATGGCCATAAATATATGAAGAAGTGCTTGACATCACTAGCCATCAGGGAAATGCAACTCAAAACCATGATGACATCACCTCACCCCTGTCCGAATGGCTAAAATCCAAAACACAGAGTAACAAATGCTGGCAAAGATGTAGAAAAAGGAGAACTCTTATACGTTGTTGGTGGGAATGTCGATTTGTACAGCCACTGTGGAAACCAGTGCAGAGATTTCTTCAAGTAGAAGTAGACTTGCCATATGACCCAGCAATCCCACTACTGGGTATATATCCAAAAGACAGGAGCTCATTGTACCAGACACCTGCTCCACCATTAGCATAGCAGCACTGTTCACAAAAGCCAAAATTTGGAACCAATCAAAGGTGTCCATCATCAATGAATGGATAAAGAAAATGTGATACACACATACCATGGAATATTATTCAGCTATAAAAAAGAGTGAACTTCTACCATTTGCATCAAAATGTATGTAAGTGGAGGACATCATATGGAGTGAAATAAGCCAGACCCAGAAAGACAAATATTGCATATTCTGCCTTGCATGTGTGAGCTAAAATTGTTTTTAAGAAGAAAAAAAAATTTAATGCCTGTATGCATCAGTATGGCTACAAATATATTTTTGTAAAATTTTGTTTTATATCTTTGACAAACCAGTGGTTAAGAATGTTACACTGCTATAGCTTTAAGGATCTGTAATTTTTTTAAAATGCACTTTATATGGGTAAAATAGCCATTTTTCCTTCCAATTATTGTTTATAGCTGTTGTCTACATTCCCACTAAAGCAGTGCCTTTTTGTTTTTTGATTTGTCAAATTTCTTATTTTTAACTTTTTACTGTAATGTAAACTTAAAATTTGTTATCTCAAAAACTTAAAAAGGAAAGAAAGGGAGCGGAAAGGGGGTGGGAGGGAGGAAGGGAATATCATTATATTCTTAAAATTATATTTATGAACTATGTTGAATCTGTTAAAAACTAAAACTTTTAAGAGGGAATTTTATGTAGAAAAGTAAAATAATAGATAAGCCCCACTTGGCCTCCCAGAACCCAGGCTAAAGGTTTAACACAGTGAACTTGGAAAACGGAAGTTACTCTTGCCTTCCTCCCAAAGGCCAAGTCTCCCCACTTCTGAGCAAGGCACCTGTCCTGGTCCCAGGTGGTCTTGAAAGTCATATTTGCTCCAGCGATGATGGAGCAGAGAGATTTTTCTAACAGGGTCAGTCCACTCAAAGCCGACTCACCCATAGCTGCTATCTGTGTGGGGTGAGTAAAGTGTAACAAATACAGTGTTGAATTAATTTGCCCACCCAACATGTGACTGGGGAGCACTGCCCCAGGGTAGTGACTCCAAAGGCCGTATGTGACAGTGAAAGCTGGCCTGGGCCTGGTACAACCCGGCTGAGCAGGAGGCTACCAACGGCAGCTGCTCAGGGGGCATTTCCAGAATGTAGGGCTCTGGAAGCAGTCCACATAAATGCCCTCAAATTTCTAATTCCGGCAGGGTTAGCTCCTTATTGACAATGACATCTTCAATATGTTGAATCACTCACATCAGTTCACTTTTTCTCTTTTTAACCTTAACAAAGCTCTAGCCACTGTTCCCAAAGGTGAACATGGTCTTTATCACATTAAATACACAAAGTGCATATAATATATCCACTCGCCTGAGATTCTAATATCAAATGACACAGAGAAAGGCTTTGGTGACAGAAAAGTCAACAGCGACTAGGCAGGGTCAGCACCTAGGCACAGCGGGCTAAGCTGCCACTTGCAGTGCCAGCATCCTATGTTGTAGAGTGCCCATTCAAGTCCCAGCTCTTCCACTTCCAATCCAGCTTCCTGCTAATGCACCTAGAGGGCATCAGATGATGGACCAAGTGCTTGGCTCCTGCCACCAGGTGAGAGACCTAGATGGAGTTCCCAACTCCTGGCTTTAGCTGACCCAACCATTTAGAGAGTACATCAGCAGATGGATGCTCATTCTCTCTCTCTCTCTCTCTCTCTCTCTCTCTCTCTCTCTCTCTCCCCTTTACCCTTATCCTGTCCCTCCATAATTCTGCCTTTCAAATAAATAACTCATTTAAAAACAAAAAGCTTCTCCCACAAACAGGAAGGAAAGATGGGTTTCCCCAGCTGACCACAGACAAAATAACCAGATCTCGGGGCCGGCGCTGTGGTGTAGCAGGTAAAGCTGCCACCTGCAGTGACAGCATCCCATATGGATGCTGGTTTGAGTCCCGGCTGCTCCTCTTCCAATCCAGAAGAAACTCCAAGACTGGCTCAGCTCCAGCCATTGCAGCCAATTGGGGAGTGAACCATCAGATGGAAGACTTTCTCTCTCTCTCTCTGTGTGTCTCTCTCTCTCTCTCTGCCCCTCCTTCTTTCTCTGTTTAACTCTGACTTTCAAATAAATAAATAAATCTTAAAAAAAAAAAAGAACTCTTGCATCCCCATCAACACGCTCTCTGCTTGTACAGGTTAAGACCTCCCTGGGGTCAGCTTATTAATGGGCACTCTGATCACATCATTAATGTTTCTAGTCCCGGCCCCCACCGAGGGCCTGTGCTCAGGGGCATTTGTCCAGTTGCCCTCCATCTGCCCCCACCCCATCACCTCACTCTTGCTGAAAGCTGTGAACCGTGAGTATCATTATTTGTAATGCATTGACTCACTGTCACTCATTGGCCTTGTCCTGATCCATCGTCATAGTACTTGTCTCAGATCCTGCCTTCACCACTGTAGTTTCTCTGAGAATGGAAAGATCCCCTCTCCGTGGATGAATCTCAAGAGCTCTCCAAACAGACACCAGCTGGGCAAACAGGGCAGCGATCTCGGCTCAGTGCCATAAGAACGACCATACCCAGCCCTGGCCAAGGGGCTTCCCCAGACAGCAGCCGGATCACAACCAACCACCGAGCAGCTCCTTCTCATCTGACTGCAGGATGCTAGCATGGGTTACGGAAATGTCCCATCAGGTGCGGGAGTCCCTGGCAAAAGCCTGGAAGTGGTGAGTGCAGTGGGGCTGGACCTGGACAGAGCCTTGGGTGATGCCCACACAGCAGGACATGGTCAAACAGCGGCCAAGCAATGGGGCACAGTGAAAGACTGCCCGTTAGTTCCCCTTTCTACAGCAGCCTCTCCTGCCCTGCCTGGCCTGTGGGTGCTGTGCTCATCTTTATACAGGGACGAGGCCTCCACCCCTCATTCAGAGAAAGCCAAGGACGTTTGCAGTCTAAACCACAGGAAACACAGGCCTTGGCACCCAAGAAAGTACTTTGTCCCCTCCCTCTCCCTCTCCCTCTCTCCCTCTCCCTCTCCCTCTCTCTCTCTCTCTCTCTCTCTCTCCAATTCCCAGACGACCTTGGCCCATCTGATGATGCAGCCTTGTTTGAGGCAGGATGAAACAGAATATGAATTATGGTTGGGTCAATTAATGAATGAATGACTCCTGTAAGGTTATAACTCTTGAATAAACACATGGAACTCTCCTCTTAAAAACGCTCTAAGGGTGGGCATTGTGGTGCAGCTGTTAGGACACTCTACCCCACGTTGGAGTGCCTGGTTCAAGTCCCAGCTGCTCCACTTCCCATCCAGCTTCCTGCTGATGCACATTGTGGAAAGCAGCAGGGGACAATGTAGGTACTTGGTGGGGTCCCTGCCACTCATGTGGGAGACTGGATCAGGTTCTGGGCTCTGGGCTGTTGCTGGCATTAGGGAGTGGACCAGTAGATAGAAAGAAAGGGTGTGTGTCTGCTGTCCAAATAAAGCTAAAATAAATTTAAAAACAGAAAAGTTCTAGAGTGTGCATGGGTGTGTATGTAAGGACGTGAGAAGTTTTTGCCTAGAAATACTTCTAGCACAACAGTAGCTGGCCGGGAGTCTTTGCTAAGTAGAAAGGTTCCTTGGGGCCAGAGCTGGGACAATGTTTCTGGATCAATGCACCAGGGGATGCTGAAGCTAAGGAAGGAACAAAAGGAAGAGGCTGTTGGGTGCAAAGGCTGAAGTCTGGCCCCACCACCAGGCACTTGGCTTCTCGCTGCACTAGAGGAGTGAAGTCCCATCTTTAATTATCATTCTCATTAATTGGAGTCAAGTTCTCTTGTACCCTCAGATTCTGCTTGCTTTGACGGAACATTCAGAATCCTAGATCACCAGCTACAAACATTCAGATTTCTTTGCATCTGTCTGTATAGAACCTGGGGCACACTCAGAGGACGCTGAGTGAGCTCCTTGCTCCTGGCTTTGGGTCAGCCGAGCCCTGTCCATTGCAGCCATCTGGGAAATGAAGCAGCTAGTGGAAAGCGCTCTCTCTCTCTCTCTCTCTCTCTCTCTCTCTCTACCTCTCAAAGTTTTTTAAAAGTCAGCCAGCAAGTTAATTTATTGCTGAGGAGAAGAGGGAAATCTCTTAAGATGAACTCTGGATTTCACTAGAGCTCCCAGTTCTCCCCCACCTCCTCATAGCGAACATTTCCCACAAAGCTCTTGAATTGAACTGTGACCCATGACGCACTGGCACGCCCCTCAATCCGGGGACATACAGCCCACAGGAAGACATACTCCCATGGCCAGCCCTACTTCTGGGGAACCCCGACAGGCTGCGTGCACCCCCTGAGCACGCCAGCACGTGCTGACCATCTGCCCCGTCTGCCTGCCTGGGTCCCTCTCTGACAACAGAAAGTGTCGTGTTCTTCCTGAGCAGGCCCTAGGCTTTGCGTCTCTGTGCCTTTCACCGCTTCTGGAAACACCGTCGCTCCCCCATCCACAACTGAAGCCCTAGTCATCCTCCAAAACCCAGTTCAGGTACCCCCTCCTCCATGCAGCCCTCTCAAACAGCACCAGTCCAAACTTGGGTTTTATGTCCTCTGCACATTGTATAATCCTTCACCCACTTGGGTCTCGAGAAAAAGTCTTCACCCAACCCACACAAGGCAGGCTTTCTGAATATCATAAAGGCTGTGGATTCCCACACTTGGCATAAAAACCATGCTTAGCACCCACCTAGACCCCTGCACATTGCCCCTGTGGGACTCCAGGGCTGAGAACTGATGCCAGCAACTTGCTCATTTTTTTTTAACAGGCAGAGTTAGAAGTGAGAGAGAGACAGAGAGAAAGGTCTTCCTTCCGTTGGTTCACCCCCCGAAATGGCCGCTACAGCCAAAGCTGCACTGATCCGAAGCCAGGAGCCAGGCGCTTCCTCCTGGTCTCCCATGCAGGTGCAGGGCCCAAGCACTTGGGGCATCCTCCACTGCCTTCCTGGGCCACAGCAGAGAGCTGGACTGAAAGAGGAGCAACCGGGACACAATCCGGCGCCCCAACTGGGACTAGAACCCCGGGGTGTTGGTACTGCAGGCAGAGGATTAGCCAAGTGAGCCGCGGCGCCAACTAGCATCTTGCTCATTCTTAAGAGTTAATGTAGGGCCAATGTTATGGTATAGGGGGTTAAGCCACTGCCTACATCACCATCATCCTATATGGGCACCAGTTCAAGTCCCAGCTGCTCCACTTCCAATACAGTTCCCTATTAATATGCCTGGGATGGCAGTGGAAGATGGCCTGAGTGCTAGGGCCCCTGCACCCTCATGGGAGACATTGAAGAAGCTCCTGGCTCCCGGCTTCAGCCTGGCCTCGCCATGGCTGTTGTAGCCATTTGGGGAGTGATCCAGAGGATGAAAGACCTCTCTCTCTGTCTCTTCCTCTCTCCCTCTCTGTAACTCCATATTTCAAATACATTAAAATATATTTAAAAAGAAAGAAAAGGGGCCGGTGCCATGGCTCAACAGGCTAATCCTCTGCCTTGCGGCGCCAGCACACCTGGTTCTAGTCCCTGTCGGGGCACTGGATTCTGTCCCAGTTGCCCCTCTTCCAGGCCAGCTCTCTGCTGTGGCCCGGGAGTGCAGTGGAGGATGGCCCAAGTGCTTGGGCCCTGCACCCCATGGGAGACCAGGAGAAGCACCTGGCTCCTGCCTTTGGATCAGCGTGGTGCGCTGGCCGCAGCGGCCATTGGAGGGTGAACCAATGGCAAAGGAAGACCTTTCTCTCTGTCTCTCTCTCTCACTATCCACTCTGCCTGTCAAAAAAAAAAAAAAAAAAAAGGAATTAACACATATTAAGATGTTTTAAGTGTGTAAAGAGTGCCCGAATCTGTAACAACATGTGCTTTAATTCTCCTAGAAAACATTAAAACACAGGTCCTCTTAAGTTGCTCTCTTTTCCTGCACCCAGAAAAATGCAAACCAGCCAGTCCAGATAGGAGGAAAGTGTCAGAACCTGTTTCAAGGAACTTATGAATCCACTGATGGTGGAACACGTTCACCATCTAGTGGTAACATCAAGAATTATCCCAAATCACCATGCATCACACTCAGCACTTGGCAAATAGTATCTGTGCACACTCAGGCCCAGCAGTGGGTACTGATGCTCCCACTGATTCCTTGTTGCTATCAGATTTATGAAATTTGATGGGTAGGCAAATTACTAATCACTTTTGGGACTTTGCCATATTGCTATATTTGGTGGGGATCCAAGAATAAAAATAAATGATCAGATGAAACATTTAGGATGATAAGTCCATTTATCTCAGAATTCTTGAAAACCATTGTCTAGGAAATTGAATGAGGACACCTTAGCTAAAATGTTAATTAAGTCCATTTATCTCAGAATTCTTGAAAACCATTGTCTAGGAAAATGAATGAGGACACCTTAGCTAAAATGTTAATTACTGAGGCCGGCACTGTGGCTGTTACCACCTGCAATGCCGGCATCCCATTCAGGTGCTGGTTCAAGTCCCGGCTGCTCCACCTGCAATCCAGCTCTATGCTATGGCCTGGGAAAGCAGTAGAAGATGGCCCAAGTCCTTGGGCTCCTGTTCCCTTGTGAGAAACCTGGAACAAGCTCTGGCTTTATATCACACAGCTCACCATTGTGGCTAACTCTGCCTTTCAAATAAATAAACTGAATCTTTTAAAAAATGAAATTCAACACAGAGATTCATGAGAGGCTCATCAAGCAGTCCTGAGATTTCTGGACAGAGGGAAGAAAGGTTAGGTCTGGGGTGGCTCAGATTTTGTGGGGCTTTTCCCTTCATTCCATTGAAAGTAAAGAAGGGGACCAATTAGCAGAGTTCCAGGTGGTCAGATGCACCATTTCCAGGGCAGCTCTGGCTTCTACAGTGAATGCATTTTGAAAGGCTCTGTGACGCAGAACATCAGACAAGGAATGGCAATGACCGAGTCAGCACTTCTACACATTACGTGCTTCTTGGGAAGGTTCCCTAATTCAGAACTGCATCTCACACACAGAGGCACTGAGCCTGGTCGGAATAACCCAGCAGCACCCGGCACTGATAAGGCCGACTCCCCACACTTGGGCCAAAGCTTCGTTTTCCACTCTTGTCTGAAGCTCAATGTTTGCTTGGCCAAGGCCAGGAGGCCCGAGAACCTCCCACAGCAAATGTTGATATAAAGAAAAGGTCGTAAGTGACCAGGGCTATTTATCCAGGTATTATTTCTGCCACCTGCGCAGAGTTTACCAAGTAGGCGGATAGGGTCGCTATCTTGTGTGCGTTCAGCTTGCGTTGCCCAGAGACCACGTCTTGGACTTAAACAGGGAACATAAATCCAATTGTTCCTCTCCTTACTGAAACCATAGGATTCCAAAACAGATCCTATGGCCGGGCCACGTGAGCGAAACTTACGCATGTGAATTCTCTGTGTGCCTTGCCAGTGCTGCTGTCTGGAACCAAAGGCAGGAGGCTTGGTGATCGAAAAGATGTTTGGGCTCTCATCAGACAGTGCCAGCATTCAAGCTCCTCTCCCCACACCCGGAGGCTGGCGTGGGTCCATTACTCCTAATTGCTGGGGAGCTGATTTCCAAAGTCTGACTCCCTCTCTGCCGACACATTGCTGGCGTGTGTTCCCTGCACCCTCATCAATGGCCACTTGTGTGCACAGTCATCGGTGCCCATTAATTCAAGGACATCCTTGGCTCCCAGGGACACACACAAAGATCAGCCCCTAAAATAACACAGTCATAAATGTTATAGTAGGAGTAAACTTTAAACCAGCTACTGTAGAATCGTGGGCAAACTGTCAGACTGTGATGACTAAATATCACAGAAATTTGTAAGATCTCTTCTTGGTTTTTCCTGGGAATACATTTGCAATTCATGTCATTTTTGACACATTTCATGAATTTCATATATGCAGATTTAAGAGCTTAGTGATCCTCGCCACCCTCCACCCCTCCCGCCCACACTCCTACCCTCCCTCCTCCTTCCTCTCTATTTTTTCTTCTAAATTTTACAATGATATACTTTGAGCCCATTCTACAAGCTCAAGCTTAACCCTCCAGTAAATGAAGAATTAATCAGCAAGTAATAAGAAAAACCACTGCTCCTTAACAGTGAAGACAGGGCTGACACAATAATCAAATCTCAAAATGTCAATTTCACTCGTATACATTACATCTTTTTGTACTCTGTATATAAGTTGCCACAAATCAAGGAGAACATATGACATTTGTCTGTTAGGGACTGGCTTATTTCACTAAGCATAATGGTTTCCAATTGTATCCATTTTGTTGCAAAAGACAGGATTTCATTCTTTTTTACCACTGAGTAGCATCCCATTGTGTACCTATACCACAATTTCTTTATCCACCTCCCACTCCTAGTAATTCACCCAAATAAAACAAAATCAGTATATAAAAGAGTTCTTTGTACCCCCATATTTATTGCATCTCAGTTCACAACAGCTAAGATGTAGAATCTACCCAGATGTCCATCAGTTACTGACTGGATGAAGAGAATTCGTAGCACTTTGAACAACCTGATAGCAGTTGGAAGCTCATCTTTATGTTCCCTCCTTCGTTCGACAATGCAGAGCACTTTGTGCAACCACGACCCTGGGGAAACCGCCCACCAACATGTCAAGTGCGGTGGCAGTTTTCAGGCAGCTGATGCCTTTCTAGCTCCACAGAGAGACGCCCCAAGAGGTGCCGCATGGCAGCAGTTTTCAAGAACTAGCTGGAAGGGGCCAGCGTTGTGGCAAAGCAGGTTAAGCTGCCTGCAATGCTGACATCCCCTATGAGTGCCAGTTCGAGTCCCAGTTGCTCCACTTCCAATCCAGCTCCCTGCTGTTGCACCTGAGAAGGCAGCAGAAGACGGCCGAAGAGCCTGGACCCCTGCCATCCACATGGGAGACCTGGGTGAAGCTCCTGGCTCCTGGCTTCAGCCTGGCCCAGCCCCGGCCTTTGCAACCATTAGAGAATGAACCAGTGGACGAAAGCTTCTTTCTCCTTCTCTCTCTCTCTCTCTCTCTCATTCTGCCTTCTGCCTTTCAAATTTTAACGAAAATGATAAAACTAGCTGAGACACCAAGGGCCAGGGAGAAACGCTGTGCAGATGAGCCAGCCATCACCCCAGATTTCTGCTTGGCAACACATATGGACTAGTGCAGCCCGGTTCCCAGGTGGGCAAAAAACACTTACTTGGATATGATTTAGCCTCATCCATGTCAGCTTCCTGGTACACATAAAACCAGGCCCCCACCAGGCTCCCAGAAGCCCTGCAAACGTGTGCAAAGGGCATGCACATCAACAGAAAGGTCTCCCACGTCACTCTATTCGGATACATTCTCACCCTACGAGCTCCCTGCAAAAGCCACCCCTGGCTAAAGGTTGAGCCTCCAGGCATGAATCGCACAATCCAGTTCAAACTTCCAAACAAAGCACTGAGCAGGCGCTGGCTTTCCTGTGGGCTCGGGGACACAGCTAGCATTGCTGGGGAGGTTCACATCTGGGGCAGAGCCCAGAGCCACTGCAGAGCACTGCGGGAAAGGGGCTGTGCCCGCTGCCCATGCTGGCCTCACGCCGAGCCCACTCTGTGCTTCCTCTGTGTCCTAGCTGGTGCTTTTTGCCAAAAGACAATCTTCAAGTTCACATGCATTTCTATGGTCAGGAGACCAAAGCCATCCAGCTCCCCGGCACCCTCCCTGGCTGGAAGCATCTCTTGACTGTAGGTATAGGCAGCGTCAGAGCAGAAATTCCAGGAGAAACAGAGGGCGGGGGTCTTGAAATGAAAACCAAGACTCATTACAAAGAGGGCTTGAAAAGAGGACCAAGAAATGGCCTTCACTGTTCATTTTCTTAGCACCGCAGCGAGTCCAAGAGACAATGGCCCACCTCACACTGTTTTGTTAGCAGAAAAGGAACAGCCATGAGCAGTGCATTTTCAAATTGATAAAGAACTTTCCTGTGCAAAAAATCACACACTCAGCAAGCCTGAGCTACTGCACCCAGCTCACAGATAAGGAAACTGAGGCTCAGAGAGTCCCACAGCCAGCAGTGAGTGGCAGAGTGACCGTGGGTCAGGTGAGCAGCTCAGCAGAGAGAAGAAAGAAGCAGGTGGGAATCGCCGTGCAGTCTGTAAGTCTGGAAGCAGGACTTCCAAGACCAGACTTCATTCTTACGCTGACAATTCAAAGAGAGCCCAACCCGGTAACTTCTCATCTGAAGGGTGATTCACAGGACATCGTCTCCACCAAGACAGCCAGCCCGCCACGGGAGCCGGGAGCCGGGAGCCGGGAGGGTTACAGACGGAGGGTCCAGCTGTGGCTTGAATCAGTCGGTGCCTCGGATGGGACAGGGGCTTGATTAAGGGAAAGTATCAAAGGCCATTAAAGAGAACAGCACACCTGGAAGTGGCCCTGGAATATGGCCTGGGCCCCGGGTGGAGTCCGATCCCAGAGCCAGGCCCGCAGCAGCCGCAGGAAGGCGAGGCCGCCAGGGCCCGAGGGCGGCCCCCCCCCCCAGACTCCAGCACGCAGGGCTGAGAGCAAAGCAGCACGAGCCTCCAGGGCCCAAAGAGAAGCCTCTCCTCAGACTGCTGGGGTGCCCACACCACACACTGCACACACCACATACTACACACATACACATACCACATGTACCACATACATACACACATATACCACATACCACACATACACACCACACACCACACATACATACACATACCACGTGTACCACATACACACACACATATACCACACACCACACATACATACACATACCACGTGTACCACATACATACACACATACATACACCACATACACACAACACGCTACACACACACCACACACCACACATACTACACACATACATACACATACCACGTGTACCACATACATACACACATGCACCACATACCACACATACACACCACCCGCTACACACACACCACACACACCACATACTACACACATACATACACATACCACGTGTACCACATACATACACCCATACATACACCACATACCACACATACACACCACACACTACACACACCACACACACCACATACTACACACATACATACACATACCACGTGTACCACATGCATACACCCATACATACACCACATACCACACATACACACCACACACTACACACACACCACACACTACACACATACACATACCACATGTACCACATACACACACACATACACCACATACCACACATACACACCACACACTACACACACACATACACACCACACATGCACATACATCACACTCACATACATATACCACATACCACACATACACACCACACACTACACATACACATATATACCACACACGCACATACGTCACACTCACATACATATACCACATACCACACACACATACCACACACTACACACACCACATATACACCACACACACATACACATACCATGTGTACCACATATACACACACATACATATACCACATACTACACATATGCACCACACACTACACATACACAAATATACCACACATGCACACACATCACACTCACATACATATATCACATACCACACATACACACCACACACTATACATACATCACACACACACACCACACATACCATACACATCACACATACATACACCACATACCACACATACACACCACACACTACACACACACCACATATACACCACACACATACATACACATACAACATGTACCACATACATATACCACATATCACACATACACACCACACACACCACATACTACACACATACATACACATACCATGTGTACCACATATACACACATACATATACCATATATGACACATACACACCACACACGCACCACATGTACCACATACACATCACACCCATACCACATATGACACGTACACATCACATGAACCACATGTGCACCACATGTACCACATACATGTCACATACATATCATACACATCACACACATACATACACACACCACACATATCATATACACATCACACACATACATATACCACATACCACACATATACACCATGCACACACACACCACACACACCACACTCTACATATACACACCACTCACACACCACATGCACCATATACACATCAGATACATGCATACAAACACTACACACATACCACATGCTTATAACATGTATACATATCACACACATACATACACCACACACCACATACACATGACGCATACACACATCACAGACACATATACCATGCACCACATACACACCACTTACACATCACACACACACACCACATACACATACACAACATACCACATACACACACGACAGATACATCACACATATATATATCACACACATATATACCACACATATACACATTACACATATACATATAGCACACATGCACACACCAGACACATACCACATGTACATGACACATACACACACACATTTATATACACCACACACAAATACACATGCACCCACAGGGATTTCATAGTACAAATGGATGGGCCTCGGGGGCAGAGTGGGAGGAAGGGCAGGGGTGGAACCGTGGATAAAGCACAGCACTGGGCGACTCCAGGCCCCGTGGTCTCCACTCCAGGGACGGGAATAAAAACGCTTGGCCTCATGAGCTCAGAGCTCTGCACAACGACAGTATCCGCCCACATCCTTTGAATACAGAAAGGTGAATCTATGGGGGACTCTAATGGGGGAAGGAGACGGCCGTCCTGCTCAGCCTGTGATTCATTCAAGTTCCAGACCGGAGTTTTGTTTGCTGCATTCAGATGTTCAGTCTGCACCATACTGCTACACAGAGGAGGAGAGCTGCACCATGGATGCAGCTCGGATGTCTCAAACCCAGCAGATGCCTCGTCAGCACTGGGCCATCATGACCTCACTTCCCTGTGCCAATCCAAAGCCAGGAGCCAGGAGCTACTTCCGGATCTCCCATGCGGGTGCAGGGACCCAAAGACTTGGGCCATCTTCTCCTGCTTTCCCAGGCCATAGCAGAGAGCTGGATCAGAAGTGGAGCAGCCAGGACTCGAACCAGCACCCATCTGGGATGCTGGCACTGCAGGCGGCGGCTTTACCCGCTACACCACAGCGCCAGCCCCAAGCACTTGTCTTTCCCTTGAATCAGCCAAGCATGAAAGAACAGCTTGAAAGAAAGGTTCAGGGAGAAGCTCCAGTCACATGCTCCAGGCCGTCCATGGGAGCTGGGATGGAGGTGAAGATTCACCGGCAGACTCCGTGTGAGCATCTACTCTGACTGCCGGCACCTGCGTGGCTCACTGGCCTTGCCCACACGAATGCAAACACAAGGGCACGGGGCACTGCACAGACACTGGCTGATGGGAGGGGCGGCTGGATCTCTCTGGACTCTCCTGCCACGGGCATTTGCCATGACAACAGCAAGAAGTGACTCTGACTTCCACCTGTCTGTTCCTGCTCCCACGCTCAGCCCTTCTCGGGAGGACTCAAGCACTCGCCACACCCGGGAACAAACCTCCCTTCAATCTCAGGCGATCCAAGTAACAGTGGCCGGAGCTGGGGGAAGGGTGCTTTCCTGCCCCGTTCCAGGAAGGTTGGAGAAGGCAAGCCCTCCTGAGGGCTGGCAGGTGCACAGTGGGTTAAGCCACCGCCTGTGAAGCCTGCATCCCCTATAGGAATGGCAGTTCCAGACCCAGATGCTCTGCTTCCAACTCAGCTCCCTGCTAATGTGCCTGGAAAGCAGGGGAAGATGGTCCAAGTACTTGGACCCCTGCCACCTGTGTAGGAGACCCAGTTGGAGTCCCAGGCTCCTGGCTTTGGCCTCACCAAGCCCCAGCTGTTGCAGCCATTTGGGGAGTGAACCAGCAGATGGAAGATGTCTTTTTGTTTCTCTATGCCATTCTGCATTTTAAATAAATAAAATAAACCTTTTCCTGGAAAAAAAGAGTCCCTCTGCCCCCAACATAAAAACTGGCTAGGCCAAGCCTGTGGACAGTTACAAGTAGAAACGTGTAAAAGGAGCACAAAGCAAGATGAACCAGCCCCAGAGCCTAGGCTACTCCTCAGCAGGCTCCAAGGAAGGAAAGTGACCAATCAAGCTGCTTTTTTAAATATTTATCTATTTATTAGAAAGGCAAAGTTACAGAGAGAGAGAGGGGGAGAGAGAGAAAGAGAGAGGGAGAGAGGGAGAGATCTTCCACCTATTGGTTCACTCCCTAAATGGCCTCAACAGTCAGGGCTGGGCCAGGAGAAACCAGGAGCCAGGAGCTTCTGCCAGGTCTCCCACACAGGTGCAAGGGCCTAAGCACTTGGACCATCTTCCACTGTTTTCCCAGGTGCATTGGCAGGGAACCGGATAGGAAATAGAACAGCCAGGACTTGAACCAGAGCCCATATAGGATGCCAGCATCACTTTAAGCACTATGCCACCACGCTTGTTCTTCTCTGACCAATCATGTTTCCAATAGAGAAACTTAACTGGTAGCAACAGAACAGACCCCTTCTCAGCCATATCAATAAAATGTGTCTTTTTGTGGAAAAGGCTTGTAGTTTTGTGGTTGGCATGGGACATTCAGTCGTATCTCAGAAGACCCTAGCTCTGGATTTAGCACACTTTGTTTTTAAAGATTTATTTAATTTATTTGAAAGAGTTACAGAGAGAGGTAGAGACACACAGAGAGAGAGGTCTTCCATCCGCTGGTTCACTCCCCAGATGGCTGCTACGGCTGGAACTGCGCTGATCCAAAGCCAGGAGCCAGGAGCTGCTTCTGGGTCTCCCACGTGGGTGCAGGGACCCAAGGACTTGGGCCATCTTCTACTGCTTTCCCAGGTCATAGCAGAGAGCCGGATCCAAAGTAGAGCAGCCAGGACTCCAAACTTCAACCATATGAAATGCCGGCACTTCAGGCCAGGGCTTTAACCCACTGAGCCATGGCACTAGCCCCCAGGACTCAGAACGCTTTAACTTGAAGCAGGAAGATTGGAAATCACCCTACCAGGAATCGGGGGGGACAAGAAACCCGGGAGGAATATGAGGCTGCTGATTCCCTCTGATGGGAAGGGATGCTCTCAGTTTATTTTTTTTCAATATGGCAATTGTAGGGGCCCAGCATTGTGGCACAGCCAGTTAAGCCACTGCTTACAATATCAGCATCCCATAAATGAGCACTGGCTTGAGTCCTAGCTGCTCCACTTTGGATCCAGCTCCCCACTAGTGTGCCCTGGAGACAGAAGATAATGACCCAAGTACTTGGGCTCCTGCACCCATGCAGGAGATGAGGATGGAATTCCAGGCTCCGGACTTCAGCCTGGCCAGTTCCAGCCCCAGTGGCTGCAGCCATTTGAGCCAGTAAATGGACGATCTCTTTCTTTCTCTCTCTCTGTCTCTCCCTCTCTGTCACTCTGACTTTCAAATAAATAAGACACATCTTTTGAAGAAATAAAAAGTAGGGCAATTACAGAAACAATTACCAGCAGAAAATACTAGCATACTTCAAAAAGTTCATGGAAATAGGCCTGTGGTGCCGGCACCCATAGTTCTAGTCCCGGTTGGGGCGCCGGATTCTGTCCCGGTTGTCCCTCTTCCAGTCCAGCTCTCTGCTGTGGCCAGGGAGTGCAGTGGAGGATGGGCCAAGTGCTTGGGCCCTGGACCCTCATGGGAGACCAGGAGGAAGCACCTGGCTCCTGGCTTCGGATCGGCGCAGTGCACCGGCCATGGCGGCCATTTGGGGGGTGAACCGATGGAAGGAGGACCTTTCTCTCTGTCTCTCTCTCTCTCTAACTCTGCCTGTCAAAAAAGAAAAGTTCATGGAAATGGAATAAATAGATGTATATTTTAACATAAAATGCTTGACATGCATGCATAGGTTTTTCATGATACTCATTTTTCCATGAAATTTTTGAACTACCCTGTTCACTACTGAACACTTCAAGAGACTACTTCACAGCATCCAGGACCCAGGAGCGTCTGTCATCAGAGGAAAGAAAGGCGGATCAACACTGAGGTTTTTGTGGTGAGCCGTAAAGGAGTCTCCCTAGGGTTTGCTGGTCCTATCTCACCAGCTACCTTATCCCAACATGGCTGTGGTTTAGTCTTCAAACAAGTTGAAAGATAAGCAAATACCCTTCCATCCAGGTCACATTTGCCTAGCCTCAGTGTCAAGTGTGTTCTGTGGATACCAGGGTGTAGTCAAAAGCCACAACTGACCCACACTCGACCGCAGAGCCCCTACGCCAAACACACCAGAACTGGGGCAGAGTTCCACGTTCAGAGGACAAAATCGAATGTCACTAAATGGTGATAAAGCCAGCCGCTCAACCACTGGTCTTTTTTGAAGTGGGAAATGCGAGAATTAGGGAAATCAGATGGTAATTCAAACCATTTTATTAAGGTTGTATAACATCATAAGTGAGATGCTAACAACACCAAGGACAAATATCATACAGTGTCATGAAAGATTAAATTTGCACTGCCACCAGCTGTGCGTAGTTATTTAGATTTTTAACTTTGATTAATTAAAATGCCTCAGGAGACAGCAGAAGATGTGCCCCTGCCACACATGTGGGAGACCAGGTAGCTAGCATACTGGACAGCACACATACAGAACATTTCTGTAATCACAGAATGTCCTATTTTCTACCCCAATACTGAATACTAAGAAAGAAAGAAAGAAAGAAAGAAAGAAAGAAAGAAAGAAAGAAAGAAAGAAAGAAAGAAAGAAAGAAAGAAAGAAAGAAAGAAAGAAAGAAAGAAAGAAAGGGAACAAAAGGATTTTTTTGAAAAAAAGCTCAGAAACCTAAGGTTCTGTATGTTTTTTCCTTAGACCCTCTTGCAGGCTGAACTCAAGGTAATGAACACTCAGGTGACTTGTTATAAGCCTTTGGGGACATGGGCCAGTGCTGCTACATGGAAGAGTACCAACAGTGCATGTGCCGTGAGTAATTCTGCAATTGTCACAGATTTTTATATAAACCAAGAGCAACTCTTTCAATAAAAGTGTGGTTGATGGTCTCACGTTCGTTGCTCCTGATTTCTGGTGGGATGGGTTATTTCATTTCATTTCATTTGAAAAAGAGAGAGAGAGAGAGATCTTCCATTCTTTGGTTCACTCCCCAGATGCCTACAACAACCAAGACTAAATCAGGTGCAAGTCAGGAGCCAGAAACTCAATCTCCTACGTGGGTGGCCAGGATTCAAGTACTTGGGCCATCACCTGCTGCTCTCCGGGGTGCACATTAACAAGAAGCTGGAATTGAAAGCAGGGCCAGGACTTGAACCCAGGGACTCCAATATGGGATACAGGCGTCCCAAGCAGCATCCTGACCACTGCATCACACGCCTATGCCTGGCAGGATGGGTTCAGATCAGGAATACATCCCACTTCCCACTCTAAGCAATTTTAGGGATAGGTTTATTTATTGGCCCTCCCCTCTCCATAAGTGTTGATCAGAGGTTAAACGATTTTTGGAGGGGGGATTTTCTTAGCACAGATAACTGTCCCGGGATCACCCCACTTTGGATGCTGGCTATGGAACAGAAACGTTCGTCCTAGTCAAGATTCTTTGCCTCACAAGGAACAGAAATCAACCTGGTGACCTGAAGCAGAAGAGGAAACTTATATGAAGGATGCTGGGGCCGTCGTGGAGCCCAGGACGAGCAGACCCCATGAGGGACTGCGAACTTGCAAACCCCCGCCTCTCGTCGCTGCTTCTCTGCCCAGCTGCTCCATTCCTCGAGCTTCTTTAGAACCTGATTCTGATTCACCTCCCACAGGCCACCCACAGCACAGGGGAACGCACGTGGCCACCCTGTGACTTCCATATTTTCACATGCTCCTTAGTGCTCAGAACTGCTGAGACCCAATTCCAAGTGCCCAGCTTGTCTCCCAATGGCCCCAACAACCGTGGAAGAAGGGTGGGACCACGTTAGTGCAGGACTCCCAAAATCAAGCCCCTCTCCACCTAATGTGTATCCATCTCCAGCTCCAAACCAATCGGGAGCACAGAACCCCCATACCCTGATACCCAGACCCCCTCTACGGCCTGCGCATTTGCCCAGAGTAGCCCAATGCCCCTGACACCTGACCATCCCAGGGTGGCGGTAGTGAGTGACACTGTCGTTTTGGGCCTGTCTTGTGCAAGACAATCAACAGTGCCTGTGAGAACACCAGGCTGGGTAGAAATTGAGCTGTTACATGCCAAGGGGGATAAACCAGCACACAGGACCAGGTGTAGATCAACGTGCCTGGGGTTGACCCGAGGAGCCACCAAGTCGATTTAGCCTGTTCACCTAGGCCTCAAGAGTCCCAGCCGCCACGGCCGGTCTCCTGCAGGAGACCCAGCAGCTGCTGCAGGCTGAGACCTCCGAGGTGCTGGCTCTCAGGTGAAGGAGCCAGGGGCTGCAGCAGGCCAAAGCAGCTCCGGCTGAACCTGGACAGAAGCGCCTGCGGAGGGAGGAGGAGTTCCAGGCCATAGGCTGCAGCGGCGAAGTGCAGAAGGAGATCTGGGAGGAGATGGCCACCCCCAGACCTACTTCCAGCAGAACAAGGCTGACGTCCATGGAGACTCCCACCTGCGCGGGGAGAAGAGCAGTCCATGGATGGGCGCCTTCCCTGCTCTTGTGGAGCATGAAGCTGCCGCGAAGCTCACACTCTGCTCTCACGACAAGGCATTAAATTAGTTCTGTGTGTTACACAGGAGGACCCTTCCTTGTTAGCGTCTTTGTACAGACTTAGAACTTATCCAGGGGCGGGGCTGGCGCTGTGGCTCACTTGGCTAATCCCATGTGGGTGCCAGGTCTAGTCCCAGTTGCTCCTCTTCCAGGCCAGCTCTCTGCTGTGGCCTGGGAAGAGAGTGGAGGATGGCCCAAGTGCTTGGCCCCTGCACCCACATGGGAGACCAGGAAGAAGCACCTGACTCCTGGCTTCGGATTGGTGCAGTGACTGCCGTAGCGGCCATTGCAGGGTGAACCAATGGAAGCAAGACCTTTCTGTCTCTCTCTCTCACTGTCTATAACTCTACCTGTCAAATCAAAAAAAAAAAAAAAAAAAAAGAACTTATCCAGGGGCTGGCACTGTGGTGTAGCAGGTAAAGCCACCACCTGCAGTGCCGGCATCCCATATGGGCACTGGTTCTAGTCCCAGCTGCTCCACTTGCAATCCAGCTCTCTGCTATGGCCTGGGAAAGAAGTAGAGGATGGCCCAAGTCCTGAGCCCCTGCACCCACGTGGGAGACCTGGAAGAAGCTTCTGGCTTTGGATCGGCACAGTTCCAACTGTTGTGGCCATCTAGGGAGTGAACCAGCGGATAGAAGGCACACCTCTCTCTCTCTCTCTCTCTCTCTCTCTCTCTCTCTCTCTGCCTCTACCTCTCTGTAACTCTGCCTTATAAATAAATAAATAAATCTTAAAAAAAAAAAGAACTTATTCAGAGACCATCTTTTTACTTTATATTTCTTATGGAAATTTAGGAAAGTACATGTTGTGTGTTTTCCTCTGCCTTTAAGTCCAAGCATCATGTCAATGTTGACTTTTTTCTGTCTTAGATCTACTAGGGAAAAAAATGCAACTCTTTGAAGAAATTGATTAAACCGTTTTCCCCTATGCTTTCTTGAAGGTCAGGGGCTTCACCTGTGGAAAAGTAGGAAGTAATTTCTTGCAGCTCATGTGAGGCAGCAGCCACCCTTCCCGTCTATTCTAAGGACGTCATAATTGAGACTGCTTTCAGCGTCTTAATCAAAATTACAGGATGATTGAGTTTAAGAACTTATTACATGTTATTACTTGGTACAAGCATTGAAAAGTAAAGATTTTTTTTAAAGATTTATTTATTTATTTATTTGAACATCAGAGTTAAACAGAGAGAGGAGAGGCAGAGAGAGAGAGAGAGAGGTCTTCCATCCACTGGCTCACTCCTCAGCTGGCCGCAATGGCCAGAGCTGTGCCAATCTGAAGCCAGGAACCAGGAGCCAGGAGCTTCTTCCAGGTCTCCCATGTGGGTGCAGGGGCCCAAGGACTTGGGTCATCTTCTACTGCTTTCCCAGGCCATAGCAGAGAGCTGGATTGGAAGTGTAGCAGCCAGGTCTTGAACAGGTGCCCATATGGGATGCCGGCACTTCAGGCCAGGGCGTTAACCCACTTTGCCACAGCGCCGGCCCCGAAAAGTAAAGATTTTGTCATGTGGGAAAAAAAACTTGCCTTGGGCCAAGGGGGTGCCACAATGCCTCCCTACACATTAGAAACCCTCACCCAGCTCCATTGGTGAGTCAGTCAGTAGAACCTCCTTCCACCATGCTAGCTCCTTCGTGCCCAAGCCTGAATCCCCAAGAAACCTTGGCTGGTTGCCTCTAGTCAACTTCCATTGCAAGGGAGTCAAAGAATGTTGATGGGCCTCAATGGCACGGGGCCCAGGAGAACGGGGAGGAAGCAGTTCTGAGAGAGGAAGTCGCCACCCTCAGGGCAGTGATGTCAATCACAGGTGTGAGGAGGAAAAAAATGCAAGAAATGATTTAAGGAATCAAAGAGCCACCTGAGTGGCGTAGTCCACACCCCCAAATATCATCATGCAGGCATCCCTAAAATCCAGAAACACAGCTGATAGTATTTCCCTTCTTAACAGACTGAGGGGCCCTCCACAACAGGTATTTGTTCACCTGCAGTGCATACTTGAGGGATACACTGAACACCCCATGCTTCTTCAGGACTAATGCTCATTACTGTGTGACCCAGAGACAACACAGGCTTTATAAGCAAATCAATGTTTCAGCAGATTCTGTCCAACAGACTTGAAAATCTGGCATAAATTTATGCTTAAATGTATGAATCTGGGGGCCGGCGCTGTGGCACAGTAGGCTAAGCTTCCACCTGCAGCACCAGCATTCTATATGGGTGCCGGTTCTAGTCCCGGCTGCTCCACTTCTGATCCAGCTCTCTGCTATGGCCTGGGAAGCAGTGAAAGATGGCCCAAGTCCTTGGGCCCCTGCACCTGCTTGGGAGACCTGAAAGAAGCTCCTGGCTCCTGGCTTCAGACCAGCTCAGCGCCAGCCGTTGCAGCAATCTGGGAAGTGAACCAGTGGGATGGAAGACTTCTCTGTCTCTCCATCTCTCTGTCTGTGGCTCTGCCTCTCAAATAAATAAGTAAAGCCTTTTTAAAAATTCATGAATCTGTGTGCTTTCTTTAAAATAAAATAGACTAAATCAGAGGGACTGTAATCATTTTACATAGTTGAACTTAGTGTTCTGTAATACCCCTTATCTTAGAGCTATTCTAGTTAGTTGATTTAGTTCCTAATTGCCTTCTTACCATTTCTTCCAATATTGAATATTGACATTATTTGAAACAAATGAAAATACAACAGTGAAACCAAATTTATCGTCTTGAGCTTTTTCCTGTGAAAAACTAAAACAGTGAGTGCTTATAGGTCACTCAGCACAGCTAGTTCTTTTTTGCAAATGTTGTTATTGCCTTATACTTTTAAAAATAATTACCCAAATTTTTATATCCAAAAAAGCATTTCCCTTATACTGCAGAAAACTCATTTGTTTGTGTTTGGATACCCTGACCAGGAAGTTTTTCTCTCTCAGTAATTCCCAGAATAAATCAAAGAGAAAATAGCGTTACTCATCATTTGCCCCAGAATGGCCATGAACCCAGGTGAAGATCTGAGCCTTTTCTGTGTGTTTTTTGGGCTTTTCCTTTAAAAGAAAAAATAAGATTTACTTATTTGGAAAGTAGAGTGACAGAGTGAGAGAAGGACACACAGAGGGAAAGAAAGGGACAGATGGAGACAGATCTTCCACCTGCTGGCTCACTCCCCAAATGGCTGCAATGACCAGGTCTGGGCCAGGCCAAAGCCAGCAGCCAGGTGGGTTGCAGGGGCCCAAGTACTTGAGCTGTCTATTGCCCACTGCTTTTCCCAGCACGTTAACAGGGAGCTGTATGGGAAGCAGAGATGCCAGAACTTGAACCGGCACTCTTAGGTGGGATGTTGGCATGATAGACAGAGGCTCAAATCACTGCACCACAACACCAGCCCCTCTTTGGCTTTTCATATCTCATGCTCAGCCTTTTGACAGTCCAGCAACCCACTGTAGTGTTTCTCCATCCATGGCTCATGAGGTAAAAGGGAAGCATTGGCCTTGGGGTAGGCACTAGACCTATTGATTAAGACGCCCACATCCCACAGCAGAATCTCTGGGCTGGAGTTCTGGCTCTGCTCCTAACTCCAGATTCCTGTAAATGTGCACCCTAGGAAGAACCAGATGACGGCTCAAGTCCTTGGGCCCCTGCCATCCAAGTGGGAGACCTGGATTACGTTCTCAGCTCCCAGCTTCAGCCAGTCCAGCCCTAGTCACTGGGGACATTGGGGAAGTAAACCAGCATCTGGGGGCTGTCTGTCACTGTCTCTGTCTCTCTATATCTCAGTTTGTCTTTCTCTCTTTTTTCCTGTCTGTCTCTCAAATAAATAAATAATCTTTAAAAAAAAAAAAAAGATTTCAGGGGCTGGTATGGTGGTATAGCAGGTTAAGCTACCACCTGCAACATCAGCATCCTGTATGGGCACTGGGTCAAG
Organism: Sylvilagus floridanus; assembly: GCA_949820135.1. NCBI lineage: Eukaryota > Metazoa > Chordata > Mammalia > Lagomorpha > Leporidae > Sylvilagus > Sylvilagus floridanus. Next base: position 9,077,168 of record OX463244.1, on the reverse strand, counting down.
TCCTGTAGCTCCACTTCCAATCCAGCTTCCTGCTAATGGCCTGGGAAAGCAGCAGAAGATGGCCCAAGTACTTGGAACACTGCCACCCAGATGGGAAACCTGGAGAAAAAACCTACTGGTTCCTGGCTTTCAGACTGGCGTAGTGCTAGCTGTTACAGCCATTAGGGGAGTGAAATAGCAAATGGAAGATTTCTCTGTCTCTCTCTCTCTCCCTTTTTCTCTGTAACTCTGCCTTTCAAATAAATAAACAAATCTTTAAAAATAAAAATAGGGGCCAGCACCATGGTGCAGTAGATTAATCCGCTGCCTGCGGCGCCAACATCTCATATGGGCTCTGGTTTGAGTCATGGCTATTCCACTTGTAATCCAGCTCTCTGCTGTGGCCTGGGAAAGCAGTAGAAGATGGCCCAAGTCCTTGGGCCCCTGCACCCACATGGGAGACCTGGAAGAAACTCCTGACTTCAGATCAGCCCAGCTCTGAACATTACAGTCATTTGAGGAGTGATCCAGCGGGTAGAAGACCTCTCTCTCTCTCTCTCTCTCTCTCTCTCTCTCTCTCTCTCTTTCTCTCTCTCTCACCCTCCCTCCCTCCCTCCCTCTCCCTCTAGCTCTCTCTGTAACTCTGTATTTCAAATAAATAAAATAAATCTTAAAAAAAATGACACTAGAAGAAATAGAAAAGTCGAACGTTCCTATAAACATTTTAAAATGTAGCCGCTAATTTAAAATCTAGATATCTGATAAATACATGAAGTTCATGACACCATTCTCTTCACTTTTTATTATGGAAATTTCAAGTATACATGAAAATAAAAAGTATTAATAGCCAACCACAAAGAAACGTTTGTGTAGTTTAGCAAACATTCAAGGAAGAGGGAATTCCAATCCCTGATAAATTTTCGGAGGCTAGCAAAAGAGCAAATAGTACAACTTACTTTTTATGCTAACATCATCTTGATGCCAAAAACAGACAAGGCTGAGAAGAGGAGGAGATTTTAGGCCTGAGAAGCTGCATGGGAAATGAGGTATGTTCGTGCCCCCACACACACACACACACTTGCCATTCTCCCGGGAAACTGCTGGGAGCTGCTGAGCCCGGGGCAGAAAGAACAGCAAGTGTGAAGAAGCCACCATAGGGTAGGAATAGAGGAGATGTGAGTGTCCCCGGGAGAGTGTCTACGGAGTTGAATGACAGGTTGGCCAGCAGGGCCGGACTCACCATCAGGACCTACAGAATAGAGGAGAGCAGTGATTCCAAATGGATCTTGGATGCTGAATGCTGGCCCAACTCATCCACATGACAGTGTGCACACTGGCTTAGAAAAGAAAAGGACTACTCATAGAATGGCAAATGTCCTAAACAGCACTCTGGCCTCAGAATCAGCCCTTAAGGCATTTGGATATGGCTGAAGAGCCCATGAGAATATTTTAGGCATGGAAAGCCAAGACACTCTGGCAAAAAAAAAAAAAAAACCTAAATGAAAGATCTCTGTGAGTGAGATCCCAGTGGAAAGAATGAGACCATCAAAGAAGGAGGTACCTTTCTCTGAAGGGAGGAGAGAACTTCCACTTTGACTATGACCCTGTCGGAATAAGATCGAAGTCAGCAAACTCAAAAGGCTTCCATAGCCTTGGCAACTCATGACTAGAGCCTAGAGAGATTTATGACGCCATAAACAAGAGTGTCAAATTGTTAAGTCAACAACAGGAGTCACTGTGTACTTACTCCTCATGTGGGATCCATCCTTAATGTGTTGTCCAATGTGAAGTAATGCAATAACTAGTACTGAAACAGTATTTTACACTTTGTGTTTCTGTGTGGGTGCAAACTGATGAAATCTTTACTTAATATGTACTAAATTGATCTTCTGTATATGAAGATAATTGAAAATGAATCTTGATGTGAATGGAATGGGAGAGGGAGCAGGAGATGGGAGGGGTGTGAGTGGGAGGGAAATTATGGGGGGAAAAGCCATTGTAATCTATAAACTGTACTTTGGAAATTTATATTTACTAAATAAAAATTAAAAAATAAAAAATAAAATAAAAGGGAACTACAATGTACAGATGAAGACTAAGAGTCCTTAGGGGCCAGCACTCAGCACCTCTGAGGAGGGGAGCAGAGACTGGGAAAGACCTTTCCCTGCTGGGGAAGCCCCAGGACAGCAGACACTGCCCCGTCCACATCCCCACTCCCACCATCTTCTAACCACCAAACAAGTATCAGCAGCTCACAAGGAACTTAGAGCTCCAGGAGACATGGAGTTACAGAGAAAACCCCAAACTGCAGGGCCAGCCCTACTGGCAGCTCCAAGGTAAAATCTACAGAGAACAACAAGGATTGGCCCTGCTGCTGTTACTTGACAGCTCCTGGGACCAACCACCACGCGGGAAGCATGCAGTGCTATGACTGGCACAGCCCTGGCTCGTGCACCCATCAGGTTAGCCAGGCCCCCACAACCACTCATGGCTGCAGAGAGATGGCAAGCCCCCAAAAGTGAAGCGATGCTCTTACTGGAAGGAGTGCAAAACAGAAGACAGCTGACAGCATCCTCAAGAAACTTCCAGACTGTTGACCTGAGGTCAAAAATAAAGGGCTTGAAAGCTGAAATCCTTCTAGAACAGTGAAAAAGAAGACACAAAGAATCCAGGAAAGCTGTGGAAAGGGGCAGTGTGGAGGCTAAGGAGCGGAGATAACCAAAAGGAGACATGCAGGAAATCAAAGTAAAAAGGAACAAACCAGGACCAACAAGGACAGCAGGCAGTGGCATCCTTAGCTCTGTAGCACCACTTCACTTAATCCTCCTAAACAACCTGCACTGTAGGTCATCACCCCTGTAGGAGCTGAGAAATCCGAGTTTCACGAGGCCAAAGGACCCACCCGAAATCTCTCAGCTACTTACATGCAGGATTGGAAATGCAACCTAGTTTTGACCTCAAGACCTCTGCTAGCACCTCTCACATCTCTCTGATCCTCACCCCAGACACCCTCAGCCCCCTCCCTCCACTACTGCCCCCTCACCCGGCAGAGTTTTTATGTCAACCCCAAGGATTTGGGAACTGGTGCGAGCATTTCTGAAAACCCAGTAATAGCCGTACGAGGCCAGTGGATGAGAATCCCACCGCGCCTCTGAGTGTGACTGGAATGACGGGAGGAGAACCAGAGAATCAAGTCGGTAGGAGGAAGGGCTTCTCACATGTTAACCCAACAAGCATCTCCGGGTGATGAGCAGACCTGTACCTTCTAGGTCCTCATCCCCAGAAATGTCAAACCTTTGGGACTGGAGAGAGGCCCAAGTATTGCAGTTTGCACAGAACGAGTTGATTCTGAAGTCACTGTTCAGAAATCCTGGTGATGGGTGGGGGGGGGGGGTGATCAGAATGGGAGAAACATGATGTTCTCATCCTATGGGAACAGGAAAAGAGGAAGAATTAGTACGTCCAAGGCAACCACTGCCTCTGCTTGTGCTTTTAAAGACGGATGTAGGCTTTGTCCTAGGAAGAGAAAATTCTGGAAGGTGAAGAGAAGTGGGGAGGGGTGAGGTGCCTCCTCCATCACTAAGTGGCAAAGAACCAAGCCTAGGCTGAGTCTTAACATAATTATTAATTCTTGATCTAAGGTTATAAAAGAGTAAGGAATGAAAACAAGAGGAAAGAATGCACTAAGTCAATGTTATTGATTTACACTCTGAAAGAAATGCCAGAACTATTATTTAGATGTCAAAATAACTCCAAGAAGAGAACAAGGCTGTTTTGATCCTTGGAAACTAAATACCTGCTCTCCTTGCGAGCAGGCTTTCAGAGGCAGAGCCTCCGTCACCCCCACCACGGTGCTCTGGGCAGCTCCGGTTTCCTCTTCAAAGGCGGCACCACGTTAAATTATACACAATTTCAAAAAGAACAAGTCGCTGTCCTACTTTGAGTCCCCTTCTCTTAAAAGAATGTTTTGACTAAGATTCATTTATAGCCCAGGGAGATTTGGGAGGGGAGAGGAAAAAGCCTTGAAACTAGAAATAACTTGGAATTCCGGTCGCTTCTTAGATATCAAGCAACATTGTGTTGGGACTAGGACCAGACCTGCAGAGGCACAGGTAAAGGGACCAACCGCAGGACCCACAGGGTCCAGGGCAAAGCTCTAGCTGGAGACGGCACGGCATGGAGTGGCTTTAGTGGGAGCTCAAGACAGGGCGATTGGCTGAGCCATTCATTCATTCATTCACCAGTTGGGGCATGGTGGGAAGGCTGGGGACAGAGGTGGCTCCTGGGAAACGTGGTTGTGAGGTCAGAGAGTGAGCACTTGGGCAGCATCAGAGAGCAGACAGCAGGACAGCGTGGGGCACTGAACTGAAGCCTTCTGGGAAACACGCCCTCCTCCTCCTGCTCACCAAACCCCATGGCTCCCACAGCAGCACCTACAGTGGCATCCTACTGCCACGCTGCCTAACTCCCTGCGTTTACTTCTTCTGATTTTCCCCATGGTTTATTGCTTTTTTTAGAAAAGATACCTTCTGCTAAATACAATAAAAATTATGATTTTGATAACAAGGAGACATAATCCAGTAGGCGCTTAATCCAAGATATACAAAACCTGTGCAAACCACCAGACATCACTGATTTATGGCCTCTGGCACTAAATTGTTCTTGGTCCATGGTCCTCACTGTTCTTCTGCATCAAGATGTGACTGCTGTAAGGTGGCAACAGTTACTTGTAGATTGCAAAACAGCTAGAAGAGAATTTTGGATGTTCTCAACACAATCAAGTGATAACTATTTGAGGTGATGGATATGCCAACTACCTGATCTGATTATTGCACAAGGTATACATGTATTAAAATGTCACAGCATACCCCATAACGAGGCACAATTATTATGTATCAATTTAAAATAAAAATACATTTTAAAGTAAAGGTCCATGACTGTACAACTCGCTAAGGGCTGACAAATATCCGCCCTACATCCATGATCACGCAGCCTAGAGGCATCTGTAACATATGCCCATGTAAGGGAGAGGTAAGATCCTGGAAACCATTCAAAACTGTATTAAACTTTAGGCATGCATCCATCTCAGATAGATTCAAGTTCAATTAATCTCAGGTAGATGTAATTTAATTAATATATTTAATAATTACAGATTATTCTGAACTTCACAGTACCCAGCCTTTTGTGGAAGTTACAACATTTCTGTCAGCTACCCCGCACCTGCCACCCTCAAAGTGAAAATGTGCGAAATGATTCCTCAGCCTAACCAACACCATTGGCTCAGCTTTCTCATTTATCTTTTCCATCTTTATCATCTTCTTACCTCCAGCATTGGGTTACTGCCCTTTAATCCCTGTCTCTTTCTATGACAACACTTCATGCAATCAGTCCAACCTCCCCTTCGGAAGTTTTCTCTAAACTTTCCTAATGCTGAAGAGTTATGGTGAAGAAGATCTGCTAATAATTACTGACTAAGAGGGACAAAAAGAAAAGAAGAAAGTTGGGAGGGAAACCCCATAAGGAATAGCACATAGTATAAACGTGCTTAGCAAAGATATTTGTAGATGTATGATGTGTTTTACCGTAGGGTGCCTGATTCAACATAAATATGGCTTCAAGAACATCAGAACCGCTAACACTGACTCCCATGTGGGACCCATGACAAGTTCAAAGGCACTGAGGGATGAAGAATTTCAGACAGGAGCTCCACTATCCAATTTCTCTTTTGATTGCTGTTCCCAAGCGATTAACCTCCAAGCAAAATACAGGACTGTTAGCTACTATGTCCTATTATTAGTTCAATGGCATTTCACTTTGGTAAGGAATATTTATAGCTAGTGGAATAAATCACAATATTCACATTAAATTCTCAAGCGGAAACCACTTGTGTACGTGGTTTCTTGATGAGGTTCGCCTTAATGCTTCTCCCAGCTTGTCTTAGCTTTAGACAATCTTATTTCTAACTCTTAAGAAAAGTGATCATTTTTATAGGGAACTCTAATGATGTTAATCATCATCATTCATTCATTGAATAAATAGACACTGAGTTTTGACTAGAAACCATGCTGGACCCAGGCATGCACTGGGGGCCTGTAGACAGAATCCTGGCCTGCAGAAAGATCTGGCCCCGCTACAGTGTTTTAAAGGTAGAAGTTAAGAGAGCATTGATGTGCTTTTTCTCTTTTGCCTTTTTTTTTTTTTTTTGACAGGCAGAGTGGACAGTGAGAGAGAGAGACAGAGAGAAAGGTCTTCCTTTGCCGTTGGTTCACCCTCCAATGGCCGCCGCGGCTGGCACACTGTGGCCGGCACACCGTGCTGATCCGATGGCAGGAGCCAGGTGCTTCTCCTGGTCTCCCATGGGGCAAAGGCCCAAGCACTTGGGCCATCCTCCACTGTACTCCCTGGCCACAGCAGAGAGCTGGCAGGGAAGAAGGGCAGCTGGGACAGAATCCAGCGCCACAACTGGGACAAGAACCCGGTGTGCCGGCACCGCAAGGCAGAGGATTAGCCTAGTGAGCCGCTGTGCCGGCCTCTTTTGCCTCTTTTTGCTCCAACCTTGGAGACATTCCTCTCCCAGAGGAAGATGAGGAATACAGAAGGAAAGCAAAGAAATAGACCGAGGAGGTGTTTACCTTCATGAATCCAAAGGATGATTCTGAAGTAAGAACCACCCTTCTAGGTTGGGCTGTTGACCTGAGACAGGGTGCCCAAATTCCCTCCTCCCCCCCACATCATATCAAAGACCAGGCTTGGAGGACCACACCATGGGATGCTCATGAGGGAGGCCTGGACGGAACCTGCCCCTTTCTGGTCCTGAGTGAGCTGTGGTGAGAAGGGAACCCAGAGCCAGGAGGTGTCGACAAGCCAATGGATGTCCTGTTTTTCAAATGGGGACCTGCAGGACTGAGTTTCAGGCATTACCACCTGTGTCTTGCTCTTAAGGAGATGCCTGACTGCCTCATGTATCAGACAGGGACAAAGATACATCAGTAAATCTGGCAACGCAAAAACTCTGGTCATTCCAAAGGAGGCCTTGCAGAGCCCTTGTCCTGGGCCATTGCAGTTCCCGCTTGGCACAGAAACTGAGCTGAGAGTCAGCAGGCCGAGTAACTTCCAGCCACACAGGGAGAGACTAAGGCTCAGAGGTCTCCAGGGAGCAAATGCTGTCAAGGGAGAGAGATGGCAGAAGTGTACCAGAGATTGCCTGAGCCCAAAGAGCAGAGGACCGTAGTCTCTCTTCCCTGCCATCTTGCTTCCCATGGCTTCAGTTTCCTGCAGTCAACTGCAATCCAAAAATATTAAATGGGAAACTCCAGAAACAATTCATCAGTCTTAAACTGCACACCGTTTTAGGTAGCATGATAAAATCCTGTGATGTCCTGCCCAGGATGTGAATCCTCTCTATGCAGTGTATCCACGCTGTATACCCTATCTACCCATCAGTCACTCAGTGGCCACCTCTGCTAGCAAATGGACTATCACAGTACCTGCAGTGCTTGTATCAAAATAACACTCATTTCACTGAACGGTGACCCAAAGCGCAAGAGTGGTGATGTTGGGATTACCAACTGAGGTAGGTTTGCTGCGCAAGGTGCACAAAAGCCTACCTGCATCACAAGTCTTTTGAGAAGAAAAAGGTTTATTTCTGGTCAGCAAAGAGGGAGGAGGCAATGACTTAGCCAGGCATCTGGGGGAAGTTTCATGGATCAGGAAGCAGAAAGCTGGTATGCGGAGACGCTAGCCAGGCAAGCTCTGGCTGGGGACCCAAGGGATCAGGCTGCCAAAGGAGCATGGGCTTTAATTCTGGATTGCCTTGCTCTATGTTCTATGGCTCGGTCTGGTTGGCTCCAAAGGTTAGGCTTTCCTTCTTCTGCAATGCTGAGCTTGGATGTCTCACGCTACCCTGCCCAGTGTTCCCTCGACCCACGTGCAACTGTGTCCTAAGCAACTCTCCCAGGAGAGCAGGAACTTGAGAAAGTAGGATCATATCCATTGGGAAAGCACAGGACGGGGAACGTTCAGGAAAGGAATGGAGAAACGTGGCGACAGGGTATTTGAGTTTGGGGCTTCAGAGGAAGTGAAGGGGCAGCCCTGATATCACTAGACATTCAGATATGCCCAAAAGGGGCCGTAAAGCATTCTACTGAAGTAAAAGGTGAATAAGATATTTTGAGAGGGGGCCTGGCATTGGGGCATGGAAGCTCTCTCTCTCTCTCTCTCTCTCTTTCTCTGCCTTTCAAATAAAAACTAAATCTTTAGAAAATATTTGAGAAAAGAAACAACATTCACCTAATTTTTATCACAGTCTATTGTTATAGTTGTGTTTTGTTATCACTATTGATCTCTTACTGTGGTTAATTGATAAATTAAACTTTATCTCAGGTATGTATTTATAGGAAGCAAACATAACGTCCTCAGGGTTCAGGGCCACCTGAGGTTTCAGGCATCTGGGGTACTGAAATGCATCCCATCCGCGCCATGAGGAGGGAGCACCATACAGCTCACCAGGCAACCACAGGGAACCAACACAGTGGGGAAGACAGGAGCACAGCCCCACACCGGATCCTGCAGCGCCTAGAACAGACAAAAGACAAGGCTGTGTGAACAGGCTTCTCCAGGCCACTGTCTAAAGGAGCTGTTAAAATTTAATCGAGGCTTGGCCAGCACTGTGGCTCACTTGGCTAATCCTCTGCCTGAGACTCTGGCACCCTGGGTTCTAGTCCCAGTTGGGGCGCCGGGTTCTAGTCCTGGTTGCTCCTCTTCCAGACCAGCTCTCTGCTGTGGCCCAGGAAGGCAGTGGAGGATGGCCCAGGTGCTTGGGTCCTGCACCCACTTGGGAGACAGGGAGGAAGCACCTGGCTCCTGGCTTCGGATCTGCATAGCACCGGCCGTGGCGGCCATTAGGGGAGTGAACCAACAGGAGCAAGACCTTTCTCTCTCTCTCTCTCTGTCTTTAACTCTCTCTGTGTGTATCTCTCTCTCTCACTGTCTAACTCTGCCTGTCAAAAAAAAAAAAAAATTCAATCGAGTCTCTTTGAGTTAAAGGGAATGAGATCAAGATTTAAACTAGTTAGAACTACAAACCACTTTTTTACCCAATAACCTGTGGAAGGGGCCCAGGGCAAGACCAGACCAGCTGCTGCCAGCATAAAAGGACAGCCTCTTCTCTGCAGTGTGGGTAAACTGAGGCACCGCTCTGCACTCAGCACGGGCTGAGCCCCCGCCTGGCGTCCTCCCTGCAACAGCACTGTGGCAGAGATGCACCTCCTGCCCCACTCACAGGTGAGGACATGAGGACACAGGATGGAGACACAGAACCAGGGGAGCCCCCTTAAGAGTGCCACGTGCCTGCGGAGGACCCAGCCACGGGGAAGGCTCTGGCCGTCAGCAAGTCCACAACGTCCAATGAAGATGGCCGGTGAGATTTTCGAACATCCAAGCACAGGTTTGCTACCAGCAGATGAAGCGTGCGTTGTCTAAGCACACTGTGCTGGCTGCAGTATCCCCCTCAAAATTAAAAGGGAGGGGGCGGGGAGGCGTGGGGGGAAGGGGTGAGCAGCAGTTAAAGGTGAGATGAGAACAATGAAGAGGAAAGGAAAGTCAGGTCTCTGCTGAGAGCCGAGATTTTAGGAAAAGAAAGAGATGGAGAAGGGTGATATTTCTCCCCGTGGTTCTGCATCCAGCTCTGAGGTTTGAATAAAGAAATGACCTTGAACAACAGCAGAGAATAATAAAAGACAATTTCCAGTAAATATGCCAGTTCAAATTAACGATTTGCCTTTTATTTTTAAACTGAATTCAGCAGAGATTTACACGCATTAGGTTACAATGATTAACATTTGAAATTTGACCTTGAAAAAATCTTTACATTGTAAATTCTTAATGATCAAAACAATGTTCTCAGTGATTAAAACATATTAGTAATTAATTATTAAAAGAGAATAATTGCAAAGACACATTCCTAAAATCTCAAGGCTTTTAAAGCATTTGCACAAATGACTTGACATTTTTTTAAATTTTGCAGGAAAAAAGATCCATCTGATTCTCATTTCCATTGTGAATACAACAACAAGAAGGTCAGCTCTCAGCCTCTTTCCTGTCATTGTCCTGTGAGTCAGGTCTGCTAGCAACTCTTATCCATCCAAAGTCAAAGAAAGAAAGCTGTTCTGTATAAATCTCTAACATTAAAAATAATCCCAAAGGCTTCTTAAGTGTTAATAAAAAGTGAGCAGTTTCGAACCAGCAGATGGAAGACCTCCCTCCCTCTCTCTCCCTGTGTGTGTGTGTGTGTGTGTGTCCCTCTCTCTATAACTCTATCTTTCAAATAAATGAAATAAATCCCTTTTCAAAAAGAAGCAAGCAGGGGCTGGTGCCGTGATGTAGAAGGCTAAGCCTCTACCTGCAGTGCCGGCATCCCATATGGGTGCTGGTTCAAGTCCCAGCGGCTCCTCCACTTCTGATCCAGCTCCCTGCTAAGGGCCTGGGAAAGCAGCAGAAGATGGCCCAAATGCTTCGGCCCCTGTACCCATGTGAGAGACCCAGGAGAAGCTCCTGGCTCCTGGCTTCAGCATGGCCTAGTCCCAGCCCTTGTGGCCTTTTGGAGAGTAAACCAGAGGATGGAAGACCTCTCTCTCCTTCTAACTCTGCCTTTCAAATAAATAAATAAATAAATGGCACCAGATCTAGGAGCCTTGTACTAAGCAGTCCTACCCTGTTCCCCTGACCTGCTGTGCTGTGGCTCTCCTTCATTTGCATGCTCTCATTAGAACAGCTTTCTTAGCAACACAAGGGCTCCAGAGTATATGTACAGGGACAACTGCGACTTCCAGTGACCAACCTTGTCCCAGATCCAGGACGAGTCCCTTCCCTCCCGCTAATCAGGAGCACACTGGCTTCCCAGAGCCAGCTATCCGCAGGAAGATAAAAACACACCCCCTGAGCTCTCCCCGGCTCAGCCCCTCATCCACGGTGCCACATCAGAAGTGACAGAGTCCAGTGGAGACATAAAAAGGCAGTTGGCAGGGGCATTTGAGCTAGTCACCTCCAAAGTTTGTGAGATTTTGAAATTTGCTCTTCCTTAATCATTAACATCTTGTTTTTCCACACAAAGGCCTGCTATTTATGGTGCCTATTTTAAGTTGCCACAAACCTGCCAGCTTAAAGGAACACACATTTACACCGTGGGTTCCTGCAGGCCACTTCAGCTGGATTCTCTGCTCAGGGTCCCACAAGGCCAAGTGTAACTAGTTAGCCAGGAGTAGCATCATTCAGAGGTGGGAGCAGGGAACGATCCACTGGCCAAGCTCCGTGAGGCTAGTGTGGCTGTGTGGCTGAGGGCCCTATTTCCCGGCCAGCTGTCAGCTGGGGACCACTCTCAGCTCCTCACAGCCTCTGGCAAGCCCTGGACACAGATCTCTGCAACAGGCCTCCTGACATTTCAAATCTCTGTCTTCAGGGAAGGTCCAGTTACAGTCACCCACTTAGACCAGGCCCACCCTTGATCATCTTTCTTTTGATTAAAACGAAGTCCACCGATTTGGAGCCTTAATCACACCTGCAAAACACCTCCCCCCCCCACCCAATCACGGCATATTCACAGCCCCTCCATCTTTTTATAATTTTTTTTTTAGTTTTTTTTTTTTGACAGGCAGAGTGGACAGAGACAGAGAGAAAGGTCTTCCTTTGCCGTTGGTACACCCCCACAATGGCAGCTGCAGCTGGCGCACTGTGGCCAGTGCACCACGCTGATCCGAAGCCAGGAGCCAGGCATTTCTCCTGGTCTTCTTTGCGGATGCAGGGCCCAAGCACTTGGCCATCCTCCACTGCACTCCCTGGCCACAGCAGAGAGCTGGCCTGGAAGAGGGGCAACCGGGACAGAATTCGGTGCCCGACTGGGACTAGAACCCGGGGTGCTGGTGCCGCAGGTGGAAGATTAGCTTAGTGAGCTGCGGCACCGACTGCCCCTCCATCTTTAAGAAGACAGATTGTATAGGGCAGGAACCTGGGATAGCTCACATGTACCTTGCTCTCTTCCTCTGACCATCCCTGGACAACACACAGTGTGACCGTGTCAGGCACAAGTCCCGGCCACCAAGTGTCGCTCCAAGGCCTGGACATCCTTCCCGTCAATCACCTGCCCCAGACTGAACCCCTCGAGGGTTTGTAAATGCCCAGGACAGCAGGAAGGGCCCCCGCAAGGCTGGATTCTGTACAAACTTGACGTTGTACAGTCAGCCTTCCACATCCATGGCTCCTCACGCTCAACCAACTGCAGATCAAAAAATACCCAAAACAGCTTCCATCCTGACCATGTACAGGTTTGTCCTGTGAGGATTCCCTGAGCAATCCGGTCTAACAGTCACTTATATAGCATGTGCGTTGTGTGGGGTATTAAAGGAAACTAAAGATGATGTAAAGCATACAGGAGGATGTGTGTAGGCTACATGCAAATACTATCCCATTATATGTGAAACAGTGAGTACCTGAAGATGTAGGTACCCTCAGGGGTCCTGGAACCAACCCCCCACGGATGCTGAGGGACAGCTGTGTTTGATTTGCCTTCCACAGACACCAGTGACTGCTGGCTGTTCTACAAGCACAGTTCCTGCTCTCCTAGCCTAACGACATAGAAAGTGGAGGGGGAGAAAGAAAATGCAGGGTGCTCCTGTTACAAAGGATACCATCGATAACTACCAGGTAGGTGCTTCCAGTTGCAAAGGACCAAAAACCCCAAAGGGGGGCTTAAACAATCATACGGATGTGTGTTCCTCACACAAGACAGAGAGGCTCCGGGGCTGACTATTCAGCAGCTCATACAGAACAGCTCTTTCCTTCTCTCTGCTCTGCCATCCTCATGCTCTTAGGATGGCTCCCCGCAGAGTCCCAAGGAGACGGCCCCAGGTCCAGGCATCACGCAGAGGTGACAACACTTAAGAGCACAGAAGAGCTGCTCCTTCTCCTTTGTGTCTCCTGGCATTTTAGAATGGAGGTTGAGGACTGTGCTACACGATACGACTGAATGATACCAGGACTGCACAAGCCCTGCCAATAAAAACAAGAGGAAACACCTCTAACCTCGTGCTATTAGGTCAGAATGGCCCTGATTCCCAACCAACATATTACAAGAAAATAAAATGGACCAACACTCATTATGAAAGCAGTTCTGAGAGTAAATTTAAAAAATAAAAACAAACAACGTCATACAGTTGGACCCTTACATCACACAAAACTCAATTCAAATGGATCAAAGTCCTGAATGTAAGAGCTAAAATTATACAAGCCTTAGAATGGAATGGGTGTGAACTGTGTGCCCTTGAATTAGGCAGTGGTTTCTTTGATATGACACTAAGCGCCAAGCAATAAAAAAGGAGGTGAGTTGTGCTTCATCAAAATGAAAAACTTTGGCCGGCGCCGTGGCTCAACAGGCTAATCCTCCACCTTGTGGCGCCGGCACACCGGGTTCTAGTCCCGGTCGGGGCGCCGGATTCTGTCCTGGTTGCCCCTCTTCCAGGCCAGCCCTCTGCTGTGGCCCAGGAGTGCAGTGGAGGATGGCCCAGGTGCTTGGGCTCTGCACCCCATGGGGAGACCAGGAAAAGCACCTGGCTCCTGGCTCCTGCCATCGGACGAGCGCGGTGCACCGGCCGCAGCGCGCAGACCGCGGCGGCCACTGGAGGGTGAACCAACGGCAAAGGAAGACCTTTCTCTCTGTCTCTCTCTCTCACTGTCCACTCTGCCTGTCAAAAAAAAAAAAATGAAAAACTTTGGTGTTTCGAAGGTCACTTTTAGGAATGTACAAAGACAACCCAGATAATGAGAAAGGATATTGGTAAATCATGTACCTGTTATGGTCTAGCATTCAGAAAAATAAGGTATTCTTGCCATTCAATAATAAGAAAACAGATAATCCAATTTTAGAATTGGCCGAGGACTTCAACAATACACAAGTGGCTAATAAGCACCAGAAAAGATGCTTAATATCATTGGCCATCAGGGAAATGACGGGATAGCACTGCACACCCACCAGGATGGCCGTAAGAGGAAAAGACAACAATAAGCAAGTGCTGGTGGGGAGAAGAGGTTGAAGGCTCACACGTTCCTGGTGAAATGCATGGTGAAGACAGCTTGGCGATCCCTCAAAACCCCACTTCCAGTTATCTACCTAAGAGAACGGAAATACGTGTCCACACAAAAACCTGTGCAGAAATGTTCATAGCAGAACTATTCACGATAGCTGTAAAGTGGAAGCAACCCAAAAGTCCCTCATTTCGTAAATGAACAAGTACAATTGATGTGCCCGCATAATGGAACAGTGCTCCAAGCAGAAATGAATGAAGCACTGATACCGGCTGTAACCCAGATGCACTTTGAGAACATTATGTGAAGTGAACGAGTCCACTCACAAAAGGCCACATATTGTGTGATTCCATTTATGTGAAATGTCTAGAATAGGAAAATCCACAGAGACAGAAAGTAGATTAGTGGTTACCAGGGGCTGGCGGGGGAGGATGCCATGGGTCGTACTGCTAATGAGTAAGGTATTTGGGGGTTGGTGAAAATGCGCTGGGATTAGGTCATAGCGATTGTTGTGCAACTCTGGGCATAGACTAAAACTTTTGGAATTATACACTTTCGGGGAACGAATTTTAAGATACGTGGATTGTATCTCAACTTTCTTAGAATGTCCTGAGAGTAGGGAACTTCCAGGAATGTTCTCAACAGAACGTGATAAGGATGAGAGACAAGGAGGAGGGAGAGGAGTGGGGGTCATGGTAGCACAGGCTTCCGAGGGAAGGTTCTGTGGACGACAAAAGTCAGCTCCCGAGGGCCAGCGGGTTGACGCTGCTCCATGTAACTGGGCTCCCCTCCCACCCCTCTTCTGAGATGGAGGAGGCTCCAAGCTCAGAGCACAGCAGGAGAAGAACAATGCAAGCTATCGGTGTGACTGACACATGTCAGAGTGATCCTATGAAGTTCCCAGTCCTTAGGGCGTATAGAAGTCTAGCGACATGGATGCATTTGTCCTGTGAGCAGGGCAGAAGTGACGGTGCCCACCTCTGCTTCTCCAGCACAGGCGATGGAGGTTCTTTCCAACTCTCTGGTTGGTTGCTGGGACCTGAGGCTGGGGAATGGGGAGACGGCAGGAGGACTTGGCAGAGGCCAAGGAGAAGTAGGGGAAGGAAACTCCCAGGGAACCTGGGAGGAGCAGAGAGCTTCCACAGGAATAAAGAGACTGGTAGGAAGGGAGAAGGAGGAGGCTAGGTATCCAGGGAGGAGAAGGACCCCGGGGAGAGATTGGGTGGCCCAAGAGTCCCAGGTTGGGTAGAAGCACATGTCTGAGACAGAGTTTTTCTGGGGGCAAAAGAATGAGAGAAAAAAACTTTTGCTAGGCATCCCCATGAAGTATATAAGGGTACTTTGAAAAGTTCATGGAAATTAGAATTTAAAAATAAGTTTATTTTGGCAAAAAAAAAAAAAAATTGAAATCCAGGCATATGTTGGGTCTTCAAAAATGCTCATGGAAAATGCATGGATCTTAAATGTTTTTTCCAACAACCAAATTAGATGTATCTTTTAACTCCATCTTTTCCATGAAAGTATCCTTTATTCTTTGTATATATTTCATATCCTTCAAAAGACTCATCAAGACTGAAACTCCCACTGTGCTTCCTTAATGAAATACTGCTCTAGCGAAATCCATATTATGTCAAAGGCAAGAAAACAAAACCTCCTGGGGGTATCCTATATCTAAGCTACCAGGATTGGCATTGGTGAGATTCGACTCAAAAGCCTTTTAGGAGAAAATTCTTTACTCACGGCTCTTCTGAAAGGTGAGCAAATTCATCTTGCTTCTTGCACATGTCAGGTGGGAAAAATTATACAAAAACAGCTGAAATGAGTCCCAAATAGCCTTACATGGAAATGCAATCCACTACTTCTCAATCTTAAGTGCATTTTTATTCCATTTGAAATTGCTGATTAAAATGTTGGCTCTACAGAAGTCACTGTGCACTTACTCCCCATGTAGGTCCCCTGACCTTAATGAATTGTATTATGAGAATTAACTGCAAAATTTGCTTTCAAATAGTGCTTTATACATTCTGTGTATGTGTGCGTACAAAATATTGAAATCTTTACTTTTAAGATAAAGTTTGTCTTCTATATATAAGGTTAATTAAAAATTAAAAATGAATCTTAATGAAGAATGGGATGGGAGAGGGAGTGGGAGGTGGGATGGAGTAGAGGTGGGAGGGTGGGTATGTGGGGAAGAACTGCTATATTCCTAAAGTTGTACCCATGAAATTTGCATTCATTAAATAAAAGCTAAAAAATAAATAAATAAAATAAAATATTGGCTATGATGCTTAGGCATCCTAAAAGTCTCAAGATTCCCCCTCCTTTCACCCTCAACATTGATTTAAAGAGGATACAAGATATTTGGGATTTTTTTTCTAGAATCAACATATAGGGTTTATGCTGTTGTAATTCTATTACATAAAAAACTGGGTGCTATAAGCATATCTCAAAAAGTTCTTAGAAAACAGAATTAAAATATACGTTTTGGGGCAGTGTTGTGGCACAGTGGGTTAAACCACTGTTTGCAATGACAGCACCCACATCAGAGTGACACTTTGAGTTCCAGCTGCTCCACTTCTGATCCAGCTTCCTACTAATGGACCTAGGAAAGCAGCAGAGGATGGCCCAAGTATTTGCACCTCTGCCACTCATGTGAGAGACCTGAATGAAGCTCCTGCCTCCTGGCTTTGGCCTAGTCCAGCTTCTGCTGTTGTGGCTACTTGGGAAGTGAACCAACAGAATTTTTTGGAGAACACTTCCTACATTATAATCATGGACTCAATAATAAGAATTCACAATTTCGTGTATAGGGACATCTCATATTTGGCGAATGACTTCATTACTGTGTGTTGCTGATTACTTGTTTTCAAATACAGACACATTACAAATGCTGGAAACATCCATTAGTCAGTGTTTAGCAACATTTTAAGGATTGATTGAAGTGAGTGTTTGGGGAATGTAGGGGATCTGCTTGTGCTATGAACTCAACACTGAGGACATTCAATAGATTCTCTGAGAAGACAGCATTAAGCCAAAGTTTTGGGTCGTCTACTTACTAG
This sequence comes from Sylvilagus floridanus, assembly GCA_949820135.1. NCBI lineage: Eukaryota > Metazoa > Chordata > Mammalia > Lagomorpha > Leporidae > Sylvilagus > Sylvilagus floridanus. Next base: position 9,060,057 of record OX463244.1, on the reverse strand, counting down.
GATTTACTTTCTACAGGTTTACCAGTTAGCTCCTCACAGGTACCTAGAGGTCTCACAGAAATAAATGGAAAGTGAAGGTAAGGAGAAGGGCACAAACTCAGGCTAGGGTTACAGTAGATCACAGTGTGCCCATACTTCGTCTTTGCTTTGGTCTCCATATTAACTTTTTAAATGCATTGGTAAAATTATTCTATTTAATCACAGTGAAGATTTTTAGCTTTGGAAGCCATAAAGTCTCTACTGCAAATACTCAACTCTGCTTTTGTAAAAACAAAGCAGTTAGGGTTGGCGTTTTGTCAAAAGGATAAGACACCAGCTAGGAAACCAACATCCTACACTAGTGCTCTGGATTCAGTATCCAGTTCCAGCTCTGACTCCAGCTTCCTACTAAAACAGACCCTGAGCAGTAGGATGGCTCAAGCAACTGGGTTCCTGCCATCCATATAGGATGCCTGGATTGAGATCCCAGCTCCCAGCATTAGCTGTTCTCAGCCGCAAGTCACTGAGGATATTTGAGGAATGAACCAGTGGATAGGAAAACTCTGTGTTTGCATGCGTCTGCTTGTGTGTGTGTCTAATTAATTAAAAGTTTTGAAAAGCAGCCACAGACAATTTATAAATGAATGAGTACGGCTATATTCCCCTAAAACTTGATTTACAGGAACAGGCATCAGGTCAGATTTGATCCATTAGTCATAGTTCCTCGGGTTTACACTATATCAGAATCAAAGGAGCCATGATTTATGTTGTACAACTTTTATAACTGCTGTCATGAATGATATTTCATATTTATCCTAGTTCAGATGAATCATTTCTTTTGTATACTGCCAATTACAGTGCAGTGCTATGTCATAAATTAAGCAGAGTCACATGAAGGACGGATTAAGATGGCAGAGTAGGGAGGGAGCTTGCTGCTCTAGTCTAGGAGAAGAGACTTTTTAAAAAGTGAAGAGTGCAGTCTCAGGGAAGAGTCAGGGAGAAAACAGCAGAGGAAACTCTACGCAAATTGGAGGGACACAGTAGACTTACATGGAGAGTGTGGACTTGCACAACTCAGGACCCCAGCAGCCAAGAGCCAGTGTTGGAGAGTGAGGTGAGACCAGACTGCAGCAGCCTAAGCCACTGGCAAAAAAAAAAAAAAAAGCTGCAGGAAGAGCCTAGAGGGAATCAGGCTTGGAGCCCCATTGGGTATAGTGAACCTGCCAAACTAGAGGAGAAAAAAAAAAAAGGAGGAGCATGTTTTCTCTCTCCCCCATCACACTGCAATAGCATCTTGTAACAGGCTAACAGAGAGCATGTACCATTTTGGACATATGTAACAGCTGTGCCAGCTTCTGTCTGTGCCCAGCAACGAGCCAAGTGGAGATTGCTGAATCTGATGGGGAGAACAGACAGGGGGTTGAGTGCTCTGGGCTGTGGAGGGCTTGTGTACCGGGACTGTGAAAACACTGAGGCTGCGTGGTAGGACTCAGGATGTGGTTGGGACTTTGGGCAGTCACTTTGGAGGATTCATACACTCAGGGCTCCCTGGTTACCTGGTGATGGACACTGCTGGGGAATCTGAGCTTACACCAAGGACTGAACAGATCCTTTGTGTGGTCCTGGGGGTCAGCTGATGAATAATATACCCACTGGGGTTAGGACGCAGGCACTGGTCTGCTTTGAGAACAGGATCTCAGCTGAGTCTATACCAACAGACAAGTACAAACCTCCTCTCTGATTAAAAAATAATAAAAAAAATTTAAAAACCTAGGTATGTCACCTCAGACACACCCTTCACCCTGGAGCACTGAACAGAGCTTCCTGGCCACACCCACCATACCCCTCTAGGTATTCCATGAAAGCAGACACTCCACTAATCCACACAGAATTAGTCCAAAGATAAAGACCACCACAGAAAAAAAAAAAAAAAAAAAAGGAGGAGGAGAAACCAACAAGTATCTCCACAAATGCCAAATAACAAACACACCAATTCAAGAAACAAGAATAAGGAAGACAACATGACACTCCCAAAAGAACACAACACGTCAATACTAGATTGTGAAGATGACAAGATTGAAGAAATACCAGAAATGGAATTCAAAACATTGATCATAGGATTACTTAGAAGTAATCAGAAGCAAATGCACCAACTAATGAGATCCATATATGACTTGAAAGAAAATTTCTCCCACAAATTGAGATCTGAAAGAGAAATGAAAATGAAATCTTGGAAATGAAGAATTCAATAGAACAAATAAAAATGCAGTGGAAAGCCTTAACAACAGAATTGGTGAAGCAGAAGAAAGAATATCAAGATTTAGAAGACAAAGCACAGGAAATTATACAGTCAGACCAAACACAAGAAGAAATTAGAAAACTAAAAAACACACCCTGTTGGTAATCTGCAGGATGCTATTAAGCAACCCAACATATGCAATCTAGGAGTTGCTGAAGGTGAGAAAGAGAGAAAGGATTAGAAGGCTTTTTTAGTGAAATAGTAACAGAAAATTTCCCTAATTTGAAGAAAGAAAGGGACATCCAAGTACAGGAAGTGCATAGAATTCCTAATAGACATGACCAGAAAAGATCTTCTACCACAACATAATCAGACTCTCCACAGTGAAACATAAAGAGAAGATTCTAAAATGTGTAGAAGAGAAACGCCAGATTACTTTCAGAGAATCTCCAATTAGACTCACAGTGGGCTTCTCATCAGAAACCCTACAGGCTAGGAGAGAATGGTGAGATATATTCCAAGTCTTAAGAGAAAAGAATTGTCAACCCAGATTACTATATCTGCAAAGCTCTCATTTATGAATGAAGGTGAAATAAAGACCTTCCATGACAAACAGAATTTGAAAGAATTTGTCACCATCCATCCAGCCCTGCAGAAGATGCTTAAGGGTGTGCTGCACACAGAAACATTGTCATCACTTCAGAAGAAGGTAAAGGAAGGAAATCTCCCAGTAAAAGTACGAGGGAAATCCAAAGTAAAAAATAGGAATATATATGGAAAAATGGTAGGGCAAAGTCCTCAACAAAATTCTGAGCAATCAAATCCAACAACACATCAGAAATATCATCCACCCAGGCCAAGTGGGATTTATACCTGGTATGCAGGGGGATGGCTCAACATTCACAAATCAATGTAATATATCATATTAACAAACTGAAGAACAAAAACCATATGATTATCTCAATAGAAGCAGAGAAAGCATTTGATAAAATACAACACTCGTTCATTATGAAAATTCTAAGAAAATTGGGTATAAAAAGAACATTCCTCAATACAATCAAGGCAATTTATGATAAACCCATTGCCAGTGTCCTATTGAATGGGGAAAAGATAGAAGCATTTCCATTGAGATCCAGACTCAGACAAGGATGCCCACTCTCACCATTGCTATTCAAAATAGTCCTGGAAGTTTTAGCTGGAGCCATTAGGCAAGAAAAAGAAATCAAAGGGATTCAAATTGGGAAGGAGGAAGTCAAACTACCCCTATTTGCAGATGACATGATTCTATGTATAGGGGATCCAAAAGACTCCACCAAGAGACTATTGGAACTCATAGAAGATATTTGTAAAGTAGCAGGATAGAAAATCAATACACAAAAATCAACAGCCTTTGTATACACAGATAACGTCATAGCTGAGAAAGAACTTCTAAGATCAATCTCATTCACAAAAGCTATAAAAAAAATCAAACACTTTGGAATAAATTTAACCAAGAATTTTAAAGATCTCTACAATGAAAATTTCAAAACATTAAAGAAAGAAATAGAAGAAGGAACAAAAAATAGAAAAAGCTGCCATGTTCATGGATTGGAAGAAACAATATCATCAAAATGTCCATTTTTCCAAAAGCAATTTACATATTTAATGTAATATCCATCAAAATGCCAAAGACATTAATCTCAGATACAGAAAAAATGATGCTGAAATTCATATGGAAACACAGGAGACCTCAAATAGCTAAAGCAAGCTTATACAACAAAAACAAAAATGGAGGCATCACAATACTAGATTTCAAGACATACTACAAGGCAGTTATAATCAAAACAGCCTGGTACTGGTACAAAAACAGATGGATATACCAATCAAACAGAATAGAAATGCCAGAAATCAATCCATGCACTACAATCAACTTATATTTGACCAAGGAGCTAAAACCAATCCCTGGAGCAAAAACAGTCTCTTCAACAAATGGTGCTGGGACAACTTGTATTTCCACAAGCAAAAGTATGAAGCAAGAACCCTACCTTATACCTTATACAAAAATCCACTCAAAATGGATTAAAGATCTAAATCTATGACCTGACACCATCAAATTATTAGAGAACATTGGAGAAACCCTGCAAGACATTGGCACAGGCAAAGACTTCTTGGAGAAGACCCCAGAGGCACAGGCAGCCAAAGCCAAAATTAACAAATGGCATTACATCAAATTGAGAAACTTCTGTACTGCAAAAGAAACATTCAGCAAAGTGAAGAGGTAACTGACACAGTGGGAGAAATTATTTGCAAACTGTGTAACTGATAAAGGATTAATAACCAGAATATATAAAGAGATCAAGAAACCACAATAACAAAACAAACAACCCACTTAAGAGATGGGCCAAGGACTTAAACAGACATTTTTCAAAAGATGAAATCCAAATGGCCAACAGACACATGAAAAAATGTTCAAGATCACTAGCTGTCAGGGAAACGCAAATCAAAACCACAATGAGGTTTCACCCTACCCCAGTTAGAATGGCTTTCATACAGAAATCAACTTAAAACAAATGCTGATGAGGATGTGGGGAAAAACGTACACTAATCCACTGTTGGTGGGATTGTAGACTAGTAAAACCACTGTGGAAGACAGTATGGAGATACTTCAGAAATCTGAATATAGACCTACCCTATGACCCAGCCATCCCACCCAAGGGAAATGAAATCAGCAAATAAAAGTTATCTGTACCCCCATGTTTATTACACTTCAATTCACAATAGCTAAGATATGGAATCAACCTAAATGCCTGTCAACTGACAACTGGATGAAGAAATTATGGGATACATACTCCTGAATACTACACAGTGATTAAAAAAAATCCGGTTATTTGCAAAGAAATGGATGAATCTAGAACACATCATATTTAGTGAAATAAGCCAGACCCAAAGGGACAAATACCCTATGTTCTCCCTGATCTGTGATACCTGATAGAGCAGCTAAAAGGAAATCTGTAGAAATGAAACTTACACTTTGAGAAGCAATGGCTTGACTGATGAACAGGTTTTTTTTTTCTTCTTCAGACTATTTGTTGAGCTCTTTAACATAGAGTTAAGTATATGTGTATAAAGTAGATCTCAGTAAAATAGATCTCAGTAAAATTGTGATAGATTGAAAATAGATCTCAGTAAAAGATAAGAGCGGGAATAAGAGAGGGAGGAGGAAGTCTGTAATTATAAAGTTGTATAGTTCCGCAAACATTCCTAAAGACTTACTTCTTAGGGTACGGTTTAAAAACTTGCCATGGGACCCCAAATCCCATTAAGCTGGGTGGTAAAAATAGCATCTTAATTGTTAAAGTGATCACATAGATAGTATTAAATGTTAAAGGGATCATATAAATAATATCAACAGTCTGGTAATAATAATAGATAGAATTAAAAAGGAGAGAACATTCCATCATGGAAAGCAGTCCACACAGCAGACTTACAGAATTACAATTGCTTTAAGTAATACCCTGTCCTCAGAATCAGCCCTTAAGGCATTATGGTCTAGCTGAAAAGCCTCTGAGAGAGCATTTCAGGCATGGAAAGCCAAGACACTGTGGCGAAAAAAAAATGTCCAACATCAAGGATCCCTGTGAGTGAGACCTCAGCAGAAAGAAGGGGCCATCAAAGAAGGATGTACTTTTCTCTGAAGGAAGGAGAGAACTTGCACTTTGCTTATGGCCTTGTCTAAATACTGGCAGAGATTGTGGATTCAAAAAGCTTCCATAGCTGTAGCAGCTCATTTCAAGAGCTTCAGGTGATCACTGATGTCATACATAAGAGTGTTGTTAAATTAACAATAGGAGTCACTGTGCACTTACTCCCCATGCACAACCTCTGTCCTCAATCAGTTATATTATGAAAATTAACTGTAAAACTTGTTCTCAAACAGTTTTGTGTGTGTGTGCATGTATATACAAATTGTTTAAATCTTTGCTTAGTATAGAGTTGGTCTTCTGTGTATAAAGTTAATTGAAAATGAATCTTAACGGAGAATGGGACTGGGAACGGGAGAGGGAGGAAGAGGAGGAGTGGGAATGGGGGTGGGAGGGTGGGTGTGGTGGGAAGAATCACTATATTGCTAAAGTTGTACTCATGAAATTGGTACCCATTAAATAAAAGGTATCTTTGGGGAAAATAAATAAAGTGAATGTTAAAAAGAGAGAAAAAAAAAAAAAGAGTGATGCCACATTTTAATGGGAAAGATCCCCGTGACAGGGACACAAACAGGCACTCTGCTACCACCTGCAGAGTAGAGAGCCCATGGAAATGCAACCATGGGGAGAGAGAACAAGAGCCTCGTGGTGGAAGTTGCAACGTGGTTGTAAACCCTCGGCTTCTCTCCCCAAGTCCTTCACTTCCTTTCTCTTTCCTGTTTGCTGGACTGGGTGCAGCAAGGCGGGTTTGCTTGTTATTGGTAGGCAAAGCCGGGGCCCCGAGAGGTAGCAGGACATGGCCCTCCATGTCCAAGGACGCGTCCCCACCGTCCTCCCTGTGACGGTCAATGACAGAGAGGCTGCCTGCTAAGGAAGCCTTCAAAGCCCAGAGCTAGTATGTTCTCCATCTCAGCAGACCAGTCCAGAAAACTCACCAGTCGGATACGGTCTGCTCTACCTTCCTCTCAGTACCCCACCCCCACCACAGAACACTGGAGTCCGACCTGTGACCTTCGCATGAATGACCCTCTCTGCTTTGTCCCTGGGGACCTCTCTTTCCAGAAAATTCAGTGGGGCTTCCATTTCCTCTGCTGTGTACCACAGCTGAGCTCTGGCGGAAGAAAGCCCTAATCTTGCAACAAGAAAATAATCTCACACACTAAAATCAACCATAACTTCATCCCAGACAGCCATGGGGGTGCAGAATTTGTTGCAATAAGAATTTAACATCCCTGATAGAAAATCAAATGATTCTTCCCAAACCTGAGAATGGATTGGTAGCCCCAAAATCATGTCACTTTGGATTTCCTTTGGATTTCCTCTCCCTTCCTTTCACAGAGCAAGGGAGCGCTCCCCTACGGTGGTTCACTCCTCAAATGCTGGGGCTGGTTCAGGCCAAGACCAGGAGCCAGGAACTCAATCCAAGTCTCCCATGTGCACGGCAGGGACCCAACTAAGGGGCCCTCACTGCTGCCTGCCAGGTACATTAACAGGAAGCTGAAGTCAGGAGAGCTAGGGAGAGTCAACACCAGGTACCCCGATGTGGGACATGGGCACCCTTCCTGGTGTCTCCAGCGTCCCTGGTAAGCCTTCTGGGGCAAAAGCAGTCGGGGTAGCGTGAAGCAGAGATCATCGACCCCCGATACACAGGAAGCACAAGGTACACCGTTTGCAAGGTGTGCCTTAGTAGTTTCTGTTGCCTTCTTTTGAGCTTCTCTCCTGCGTACAAGTTTAATATGAAAAATATCAGGGTGAACAAAGAATGTGTGGGTGCACCTGTGGGGCTGGTGATTGAGGACAACACTGCCCATGCCTCTGAGCCACGCTGGCCAGGGGGGGCATGTGCACCCCAGCTTTACGAAGCCTTTGCTTTCTCCAGCATGCATGTATCACAGGAAATGCACCGGCCCGTGTTCCACATCAGCGAGGGTGGCCTCTCACAGCACTGCAGAATCCAGGCTGTCCTGCTCAATCTCTTCATACTAATCATTTTCAAGACTTTGTGAATTCTATTTATTGTGGGTTTTTTTTTTAACCCAAAAGCTGCCATTTATTTAAACATATTTACTGTAGGGCATGCTTGCTTGATTATCTGTGGAACAGAGAACTATCCAAATTTTATCATGGTCTCCATTTCTCAACGTTCTCCTTTTAAAAAGTCCATACGCTTTAAAATAAGAAAAACTGGAGCTGGCACCGCGACACAGTGGGTTAGGCCTCTACTTACAATGCTGGAGTCCCATTTTAGAGTGCTGGCTACAGTCCAGCTGCTCCGCTTCTGATCCAGCTCCCTGCTAATGCACCTAGGAAGGCAGCAGAAGAAGGCTCACTGCCACCCACGTGGGAGACCCAGACGGAGTTCCAGGCTCCTGGCTTTGGCCTGACCCAGCCCTGGCTGTTGCAGCCATTCGAGGAGTAAACTAGAATATGGAAGATCTCTCTCTCTCTCTCTCTCTCTCCCTCCCTCCCCATTTCTGACATTCTGCCTTTCAAATAAATGAATCTTTGTTAAAAAAAAAAAAAAGGAAACATTTGCTTACACACACTCCTGGTTATATACCCAAAGCAATTTAAAATGGGCAATCAAACAGGTAAGTGTACGCTAATGTCCATCACAGCATTATCATAATCCACAAGAAGTAGAAGCAATACGAGTGTCTGTTGACAAATGAACAGATGAACAAACTGTGCGTAACCCCCCATGGATGACTATTCAGCTCTGACAAGCAGGGAAATCTCTGTTATGAGCTGGGTGAAACTTAAAAATGCCTTGCTAAATGACACACGCCAGGCACAGAAGTGCCAAGATTGCGAGGTGATGCTTGCATTTAGAAATTTATTTTGCAAAAAGAGGGACTGGATATAATTTTCCAATCCCTGGTGCAGCGGGTGCCCTAGCATTGACACAATGCTCTTGGTGTGTCTTACTCCTCTGGAATTATCCCAGCATAGGAGACACAAGGCTGTGAGGACTTCTCACGACCTCTCCACGCTCGGTCACAGCACTCTGTCTCCTGCCCACGAGAACATATGTGTAGACATCAGGAACATGGAGGAAGTATGCATACAGTTACAGTGCACGTCCAACTAGCCCCAAGCTATATCACATACACTGTGCACAGGACCACAGGGGAGAAGAGTCACCGCACGGAATGGCGTGAGGACCACTAGTGCAGAAGGCCCGGTCCCCACGATGGCACAGCCTCCGTTCATGCCATATCCACCCTCCTCCGACCTCATTCTTATCGGATGATTCTAGCTGGCTGGCTATAAGCCATCCTGCACCCACTGAGACTGCCTGCAGGAGAGGGCGCCACCCTGCTGGCCACACTCTGACCCAGAAGCACAGAGGTCACAGAGGGACATGCGCACTGGGAGCCAGTGGTCATAATACAACGCATAACCACCCGGCAGCTGGTGCAAGTGCTTAGATAGCTCGAAAAGTAAATCACACTCATGTTTTTCAAATGACTCTTGGTGGACTGTGGTGACTTCTCGGGTGCATGGGAAATTAGCTGTGAGGTGCTACTTCCTGCAGGATTTGCTTTTTCCTTGCTAAATAGAAAGGGGGTAGGAGGCTAAAGAATGCAGGCGCACACCACCTCTGCAGAAACCATAAAAACCGAAAAGATCAAACGCAGCGTCTCCTTTTGGCGTGGATAACTGCCTGGAGATTCTTCCTCGCAAGCTGCCTGCAGCGCTGGCCGGCGACTCCTGACATATGCCACTTGGGCCTGAGTGATGTTGCAATGAAATAAAACAGGGGGAGAAGAGCCCCAGAGCATGATCAAAGGAATGTTTTCTTTTTGGTCTGCTGAGAACTTACTGTAAGTTATGCATTCCCAAGACAAGGCCCTACTTCCTGCAGGCGGCAGCTGCCTTAGGAGCCTGAGTCCAGGGTGGCGTTTGTTTGACAGCCCTAGGAGGGAAGACACAACTCAGTTGTCACAGCCCATGAGAGGGAGTCTGCCCTCAACACACACACACACACACACACACACACACACAAAGAAAGCAAAAATTTATATAAACAAAGGACGCGACACCAGGCCCTGCTCGCCACCACTGGCCATAGTCTGAGCCAATGGGCAAGAATAATGCTGAGCCACTGGCTCGGCCACAGCGCCGCAGGCTGCCGCCCAGTGTGGTCCCAGCATGTTGGAACCCAGTGACAGGAGCAGGCAGAACTGACTCGTGGAGGGTGGCCCCCCACTCTACCTCCTGCTCCAGGGACCCCACAGCTGCTCCGTCCCTGGAAATGCTCAGAACACGCCACTGCGCCATCTGGCAGTGCGTGGCCCCGGGCCACAGGGACGCATCAGCGACTTCAGGGCCACACTCTGCACTGGGGGCCCACGCATGCGCGTGAGGCAGCCTGAGTTCCGCAGCCCGACTGCCCGCAGGCTCCAGGCAGCTCCTGTTCCACCACCTCACTTAAGAACAGCGTTGCCACAAAGTCAGAGGGTCTCATGAACCCTCAGAGCAGGGCCCAGGGCCCCCAACGAGACCCAAATCTGCGGGACTTGTGTAAAATGGGGTAGACATTGCCTAGAACCTAGCCATGTCCTCCACGTACCCTAAACCTCCTCTGGGCTACTTCCAACATCCAAGACCATGTGCATGTATGCGAATAGCGGCTATACTGCCTCCCTTCGGGCAGTCAGCCCTGGCCTTCTGAATAGAGACCGACACATTCTTCCCTCGCTCAGTTTCTCCTGATGGCTGTATGCAGGTGCACCACAGCCCTCGGCCTGAGCCACACAGTCTGCCTGCTCGCAACAGTGAACGACAGCAACAGAGTCCCTGGTTCTTCCCCTGAATACTCCAGCCGTCCTGAATCCCACACCAGTCAGGCAACGCCGATCAGACAAACAGCAACCTCTAGCTTTCTCTACTGACCCAAGTTGAGATCCACCTGCCAAAGACAAGACAAATTTCCAGTCCAGAGGAAGCCAGAAATATGCATAAGTAGCAAGAGGGAGAGGGGGGGATTCGGAGGGGAAAGTAGCAGCAGTCTCCATTTTGCAAGGTAAATTCAGGAAAATAACAGAACAGACACCAGAGCCACTGAGAGAGTTCAGCAGACCAAAGAAATGGTTTCAGATGAGGCCACCGGTATAAACCCACAGCGTGAAGTTTTGCTAGGGCAGCAGCCGCCACCAGCCAGGTGGGGTCTGCAGTCCTTCGGCTGCCCGGGGACGGAGGAGTACAAGGGCACACAGAGGTTCCATCACTTGTCTACGGCCGCACCACCCCGAACGCACCTGTCCCGTCTGATCTCGGAAGCTGAGCAGGGTCCAGCCTGGTTAACACTTGGATGGGAGAGGTTTGGCCACTCTACCTTCCATAGTGTCCTGCTTATTAATCATTCCCAGTATTGTTAAGCTTGTGGGCTCTTGCCACGTATTCACAGAATTCTGAATGCTGGCTCAAACAGGCCAGACAACACGGTAAGTTTTTAAGGATCTTATTCAGTGAGAGAAACACGCAGGAGAGTGAGTCCTTTAGGAGAGAAAGAGAAGTCTAGAAGCTAAGCTGGGTCCATACCAAGCAGAGAGCAGGCCAGGAGCGAGCCACGTGGAACAAGCTTGCAGGCAGGGAAGCAGGGCGCGGGCGGCCCAAAGGCACCGGGCAACAGGGCAACAGGGAGGGGCCCACACATCCCAGGCCTTTATCCACTTCCAAAGGGGCGGGGTTATGTAGCCTGATTGGCAGGTGGGCGTACAGGTGGGGTCAGGTAGGGGCATGAGATCACACAGGGGCGTGTGAAGGCGTGGTCTTCCAGCTCACAAATCTGACCGATTTTATCCTATCTGCCTGCCTACATCACCTTGAAGCTCCGTCTTCAGATCCAACATGCGTCCCTAACAACGGTCAGCAGAAATGGCTTCTGCCCAGCTCCCCACAAAATACACTTCTCTGTGATTCTAGAAACATCCGGCAGAAGAGGAGCCAGGGCCCTTCCCTTCCTTGTGTGGTGGTCAGTTTTAACACCTTGAGAATGACCCTTCCTCTCTCTGCCTATCAGGGAGGCCTGAGTCCACCTGCGACCACCCGTGCTGGGCATTGACACCTGCCACCTGCGGGAGGAACGCTGTCCTTCTCAGAGAAGTGCTGTTGGTTCACCGCTCCCGGGCCTTAGGCACAGGCAGGTAATTCCTGCCTCTTCTCACCTGCCCCTCCTCTGCCCAGACCTGAGCCCCCACCCCGACCTGGCCAGGCCCTGCCAGGGCAGCTGCTGTTTGAACTCATGTTTGCCTGACTGCTTCTTGCCCAAGGAGCTCCTAGGGCCCCGAAGAGGAGATGAGCGTCTGTATTTTACCCCAGGAGCAACACAGAGAGTGGCTTTGTCCTCGTTTGAATCCCAGGAATATTTGGGGAGAGCACTCTTGCTGGGAGGAGCCGCCATGCCCCAAGGCCTCAGCTCAGCGGTCCTCTTGCGCCATCTAGTGTACGAAGATGGAAGTGGCTCGAGCACAGCAAAGATAGCTACAGGCATCAACCCAAACGCCGGAGACTACAGGAGCGGCTTGAAAGGAGACTGGGGTCGAACTCTATCCATCCGCCGCCTGTTCTGGGCTGGGCATTCAGTGTCTGCTGAACCAGATGATGGCGCTTTTGAGCTTGGGATTCCTCTGCACTCAACACGGCTTAGTATAATTTAAAACATTTATTCATGTGTTAACTTTATTCACGCAAAGGATAGAAACTGACACTGTTCTGCCTCCCAACACTACTGTAACTGAAGGCCTTTGAAAGCAGAATGTTCTAGCTGGGAAGGGTTAAACTACTTTGCCGGGGCTGTTGTAGAAGATAGCCCAAGTCCTTGGGCCCCTGCACCCACATGGGAGACCCAGAGGAAGCTCCTGGCTCATGGCTTCGGATCAGCACAGCTCTGGCCATTGTGGCCATCTGGGGAGTGAACCAGCAGATGGAAGACCTGTCTCTCTCTCTCTCTCTTTCTCTCTCTCTCTCTCTCTGCCTCTCTGTAACTCTTTCAAGTAAATAAATAAAACCTTAAAAAAAAAAAAAAACTACTTTGCCCCCACACCCCATAAGCTCAGAGAGGGAACTTTGGGAAATAGCAATTGCCCAACACCCTGGCACACCCAGGCCAATGAAACCAGACCCTCGGCAGAGAGCAGGGGGGAGAATGGGGGGGGGGGGGGGCAGCCGAGTCGGAGTCTCTGAGTAGCACGTGTGAGCGCGATGAAGGCTCAGGCTGTGTGAGCCTCCGGGACAGCCCCCCTACTGCTGTCTGGGAGGTGAGGATCCTCAGGAAAATGGGTCTCGCCTCAAAGGCTCCCCTTCCACTTGACCTGCTCGCCCGGCAGCATCCTGAATTCACTTTTCACGGAAGCCGTTCGGAGCCTGCCTCTGCGATCAGGACACAGACACAACCCAGGACCATTTACTGCCTCGGTTGATTACCAAGGATTGCAGCCTGGCCCATGCCTTGTCTTCCCAGCCAAACACTGGGGAGAAAGAACTCAGGGACCGGAGCAGCTTGGGGCACCAGGAGAAAGCTTTCAAGTGCTAATTGTCAGAAGCGGGCAGAGCCCCCCCAGGCCAACCAGGCAGCCCCTCCCTCTGGGTCCTCTGATAACACCTGCCCAGCTGCGGGTTGCCATGGTGACCGGCAGGGGGCTGCTGTTGAGGGTGTGGCCTATACGGCCTCCTGGGCACACCCCCTCCCTCCCTGCAGCTCCGAGAGGGAGCAGAGTGCCCAGGTCCTTCACACACAGTGAGATCACTGAAGTTACTCTTGATATCGCACAAACAAGAAAAATGAAATAAACCACTTCCGGGTGGTGAGCGCCACCCACCACCTACCCCAGACCGCCTGTCCTGGAAGGCAGCAACGGGGTCCCTGAGCAATCAGACTTAAAATCAGACTCCACACACCTTGCTATGTGACCCCAGCTACGTGACATGGAGCCATCTTCCTCTCCAATAAAAGATGTGTGTACAGCCTGCACGGTGGAAATCAGGTGAGAAAGACGAACAGCAACACCGGCACAGGGGAGCTCGGTGGCTGTGTGTCCCTGCCCACCTGGGCTTGGGTTGAGGCCACCACGTCCTCCCACCTCCCACGGCCCTGGTCAGCCCTGGTTCTTCCCGAGGTTGGGAGTCTCTTTGGGAGGGTGTCGGGGAGGATAATACGGGGGCGAGGGGGACAAGTCTACCAGAATGGGTGGAAAGTGTGAGTGCTGATCCTGGATCCCACGTTTTACCCGCCTACCTGAACTTCCGTCGCCACATAAGGGGTCAGATGTCATCTATTTTTAGTTTAATATTTATTTACTTACTTGAGAGGAATCGTTACAAAAAAGGAGAGAAAGAGAGAGAGGTCTTCCCATCCACTGGTTCACTCCCCAGATGGCTACAACAGCTGGAGCTGAGCCAATCCAAAGCCAGGAGCCAGGAGCTGCTTCCAGGTCTCCCACACAGGTACAGGGTCCCAAGCACTTGGACCATCTTCTACTGCTTTCCACAGCTACTTCTACTGCTTTCTACTGATCCAGAGAGCTGGATCAGAAGTGTGCAGCCAGGACTCGAACCGGCGCCCATACAGGAGGCTGGCGCCATAGGCAGATGCTTGAGCTACTACACCAGAACACCAGCCATGATGACATCATCTTGGCCCCGGTCCTCTGATGCTACAGGTAGTGAGCAGTCTCTAAGTCACATGATCTCGGGTCAAGTTTGCCTAACACAGAAGTCAAAAGCCAGCCCATCAACCCTGGGCACCCTCTTCTGGGACCCAGGATTCAGCATACAAACTCAGCGTGGACAGAGATCACTGGGGGCTCATTTACCATCCACATCCCGTGGCCTTTCAACCACAGATTCTGACTCAGGGGACACTGGCAAGCTCCGGCAACCTGGCCCATTTTGATAACCATGATCACAATAAAGACTCCAACAGAGCAGCTCCACCCATACCCCCATGGGCTCCACACTTAACTGTGTACCCTCTGGGCACAGGACAGCTGGGCTCTAAGCCAGCTGCCTTTCCACGGGATGTGGCTCTCCCATCAGCCCTCTCTGGGGATGGGAATCCAGCTCCCTGGGTCCTACAACTGCCCCCTGCCCCTTGTTAACAAGCCCCCTTGCTCATAACAGTAGGCTGTGGGTAAAGCCAAGAGGGAGTGCACTTCAAAGGCAGGGCTGTGTCGACGGTCTCCCAGTGTTCCCTGGAATCGGCCATCCACCAGGCTTGAATGTGCCGTGGTCCTGCTGGGGCAGCCTCGTGCCTGCCAAGGCCTGGACGCGCCTCCCACCACCACTGCCTTTGGAACAAGAACAGCGGAGCGTGGAGGTGGCCGACGTCCAGATCCTAGCTCTACCACCAGGCAGCTGTAGGGTCTGAGCAACAACCTGGCCTCTGTGGGCGCTTGTTTCCACCTTCACCAATCAGGAGACCTTGACCAAATCAACCGCCGCATGGATACAGGTGTTGGAGTGAGTGTGCCTCACCCTCATGGCCACAGCGCCGCGCTGAGAGTCTTCCCCAGAACAGTTGTCCCAGAAGCCGAGCCCTGCTGGAAGATGACCCCCACTCTGGGTAAGTCACCCACAGACAGTGCACAGCTCAGCCTGTGTCACTGTCAAGCAGAGGCTGCTGGAGAAGAGTCTCCATTTCCACCCAGAGCCCCTGCTCTGTCGCCAGCACCCTGTAATCCCCACAGCCCCACAGCCCTCAGCCACCACCATGGCCTGTCCCATCTCGGCAGATGCGCCCATTCCGGTACACTGCATAGGCACGCTGCTCCCGTGGCCTCCTGCCGTGAGCTCTCGCCATGCTTCCAGGTCCCGTGCACCATAGCGTCAGCACCTAGCCTTTCCTCTCCGTGGCTGGGTCCTGGCCCGCTGTATGCGTGGGCTGCAGCTTGTTGGTCCCGTCCCCCACGGAGGGGTCCTGGGGCTCCCTGGGACCAGTGCTGCGGTGAGCACGCAGGAGGCAGTGGGCCACGGCGGCACACAGCTCCAGCTTGCTCGGGTGCACAGGGAGCACAGTGCTGGGCATTTACGCTTCTTTCCCCAGCAGAGGCGGCTCTGGTCTCCTCACACCCTGGGAAACACTGCTTAGCTACCCTTCGATTACAGCCATCCGGGCAGTGTGAAGTGCCACCCTCACCTTCCATTAACTTGCATCTTGTTGTGGGCAGTTATTTTTTTACTTAGTGAACTGTTAAAACTAGGGGGCATGGTATTGGTGCAGCAGGTGAAGCTGACAATGCTGGCACCTGTCATCCCCACAGCCCCACAGCCCTGAGATACTGGCATCTGAGGCTGCTTGGTCCTGGCTGCTCCGCTTCTGATCCACCTCCCCGCTATGCTGCCTGGGAAGCAGCAAATGATGGTCCTGGAGCTCGACTTCCAGGAGACCAAGAGGGAGTTCTGGGCTCCTGACTTCAGCCTGGCCCAGCCCTGGCTGTGGCAGACATTTGGAGAGCAAGTCAGCAGACAGATGTCTCTCTAGAGCTCTCTGTATCTCTCCCTAAATAAATAGTCTTTCTTTAAAACTAAATAAATAAAATTACATGGGATGGACTTAAGAAAATAACCTCTAGGGGCCAGCGCTGTGGCGTAGCAGGTAAAGCACCACCTGCAGTGCCAGCATCCCATATGGACGCCAGTTTGAGTCCCAGCTGCTCCTCTTCCCATCCAGCTCTCTGCTATAGCCTGGGAAAGCAGTGGAAGATGGCCCAAATCCGTAGGCCCCTGCACCCACGTGGGAGACCCAAAGAAGCTCCTGGCTCCTGGCTTCAGATTGGCTCAGCTCCAGCCATTGCAGCCTGGGGATTGAACCAGAGGATGCAAGAATCTCTCTCTCTGCCTCTGCCTCTCTCTAACTCTGCCTTTAAAAAAAAGAAAGAAAATAAACTCTCACATCAAGGTTATAACAAAACCATGAAGATAAATGCCCTATGAAGGTGAAGCAGCAAACAGCTGGGGAAACACATTGGTGACATGGGGGACACTGGTGACACAGGGCACACTGCTGTGAGGCCTGGGGACTCTGGTGACACGGGGCATACTGCTGTGAGGCCTGGGGACTCTGGTGACACGGGGCACACTGCTGTGAGGCCTGGGGACTCTGGTGACACGGGGCACACTGCTGTGAGGCCTGGGGACACTGGTGACACGGGGCACACTGCTGTGAGGCCTGGGGACTCTGGTGACACGGGGCACACTGCTGTGAGGCCTGGGGACTCTGGTGACACGGGGCACACTCCTGTGAGGCCTGGGGACTCTGGTGACACGGGGCACACTGCTGTGAGGCCTGGGGACTCTGGTGACACGGGGCACACTGATGTGAGGCCTGGGGACTCTGGTGACACGGGGCACACTGATGTGAGGCCTGGGGACTCTGGTGTGAAGTGTGGGCACGGGTTTGTTACTGTCCCCCTCAGGGCCCAGTGCCACTCTCAGGACACACCTGCCTCTGCACACCAAGGAGCAGACATCACTTCCCCACTCCCCACCTCCACAGCCCGGCAAAGGGCAGTGTCGGGCGTTGGGTGACAAAGCAATCCTCAGAGTCCCAGCTCCGCCTCCTCAAGGTCACTGCCCGCCTGCACCTCCATGCAGAAGCCTCTTCTGTTTTTAGCTGGAAAGATTACAGAGGAACGCAGCCACTTCCCAAGGCCTGGGGCTAAGCAGGCGGTGGGAGGTTTAACACGCACAGACTCAGCAGCCAGACACAAAGCGGGGGAAGTGTTCAGGAACCTGGTTCGCCCACATCACTCAAGAGAAAGCTAAAATGAGGAAAATCGAGGCCGGGGGAGGCAGTGGCCACTGGAGACTAAGAAAACAGTGCCACTGGGTAAAGGTCACCCCACGCCGCCCTCCCCATACAAGGGAATGCAGGTCTGCGGCCGCCGTCACTGCAACACACCAGGGAGGAAGAGTGTGGCCTGCAAATGGCAGTTCCACCCTGAGGCCACCAACTGTGCCACCAGGAGCCCCCGATTTCCTGCTGGGGAGATACAGACCCAAGAACTGTCTGCAAACAGAAAGTCTCAGACAACTAGTCACCAAATAAACACCCAGCAATTCTAGACAATGAAATATTTTCATCTGTAAGTGGTTCCGAGTAGCCACTTTATGTCACTGTGCATTTTTTGTAATCACCAGACAACTAAAACACAATAATTATTACAGGGACTCCCCTTTTGAATAAAGGAATCAATATATTTCTATACATGTCCACAAACAGGGACAGGAGAAAGAAATGCTGGACTAGCACAGGCGTCAGTGCACAACCTTAGGGAACACAGTCACGAGACTGCTTTGCAGGACAGTCGGGACAGACCACAGGCTGGGGCGCCTACAATATTTACTAGTCGGTCCTCCCGGAAGACGCCTGCCGCCCCGGCAGAGCACACATACACCACACTAACGAAAACACAGTAACATCGGGGCGCGCATTTGGTGCAGCAGTCAAGACGCCCGTCCTGACGCTCACATCCCTTGTCACAGAGCATGGGTCCCCTCTGCTCTCCATTCCAGCATCCTGCTAATGCCACCCAGGAATGCCTCAAGCCCTCAAGTCCCTGCCACCCACACGGGAGACCTAGACTGAGTTCTGGGCTCCTGGCTTGGCCTGGCCCAGTCCTGGGTGCTGTGGGGATTTGGGGAGAAGATGGAAGATCTTTCTTCATCATTCACTCTTTCAAACAAAATGAAAATAAACATAAAATCAACACAAACCATTTATACAAACAAGGAAAGACGTTTCAGCCATGACAATGAAAACAGTTTATTTAGACTCTGTCACTAGACACAAAGAGCCCTATTCGCTGGGTTTTGTTGAGCGCCACACTGGGAAAGTTCTGGGGAAGAAGGGACACTCAGCAGGGAAAACAGAGGGCTCTGGGCAGCAGCAAGGTTTCCCTGGGGCGTCCCCCACACAGGCTACCCCAACCTCTGCAAGTCTGGCTCCGTTAGCTCTGCAGGGAGCCCCCTCAGGTCACGGACGGTTATGGAGGGAGTGTCCCCTTCTCCCACCCTGGGTCTGCAGTGGATAAAAAACAAAACCGAGAGTAAGAACACAGGCCCCAGTCTCAGCATAGCTTTGGGTCTGCTGATCTCCACCGAGCCCAGCCCTGCATGCAGCCAGGAAAGGCCTGTCCAGGCACCAGAAGTTAAGGTGGAAGAACTGTGCGGCTGAGCCAGCCCTTCTCCCCAGTTTGTATTTCACAGGCCCTGCCTGGGGCAGGCCAAAGGCCAGGAGCAGGCTGAGGGGGATTCCTGCCTCCTGGACCCCAGGTCCCCCAGGGCTCCTCCACGTGCAAGTCGGCATCCCACAGAGGGCAGGACTGGAAGCTGAGAGCCACACAGGCTGGGACTGGCCGCCCAAAACCACCCACCACCAACCTGCCCCTTCACCCAACGGGATCTGGGCACCCTGAGAGCACAGCTTCTTGCCCTCTGCCAGCTGCTGAGTCAATAAGAATAGTTCACGCAGTGCCAGACCACTCCACGTCCCGGTTGGCTCCTGGCTCCCATGGTCTCCTCGCTTCCTGCAGCTCAGGAAGCTCGTGCGTGCTCTGGGATGCTGCTCACTCGGCAGAGTTCACAGAGTGTCCCTCAGCCAACCCAGCTGTCGTCACTCCCAGTCCGCCAGCCCTGGCACCTGCTCCACCCTGCAGGCATCCTCCCGCGTCCTGGGAGCGGCCACGACGCCATCCAGAGATGCTCCTAAAGTTCAGTGTTCAAAGGAAAAGCACAAGGAAAAGGACTAAGTACCCAGGTGTTCAGCAGAAACCATTCATCACCTAAACATAATTCTATACAAATTAAATCTAATCCACTAAAGCTCACCATGGGAGCTGACCAAGTGCTCTCGTGGAGGTCAGGTAACGGTTGTGTGCAAAGTGCCCAGGACCTCGGCAGACGCTCTGAGGATCTGGAGCTCTTCCATCCACAGCATTTCCACCAGAGCGAGCTGGGGCAGCAAAGCCACGCTGTCATCCTTCATCTGGGAAATCTGCAAGGTTGTGAACGTACGTGTTATCACAGCAACATACTGCAATGTCACATCTAGGTCACGTGTCATCACAGCAACATACTGCAATGTCACTTCTAGGTCACGTGTCATCACAGCACATACTGCAATGTCACATCTAGGCCACGTGTCATCACTGCAACATACTGCAATGTCACATCTAGGCCACGTGTTATCACAGCAACATACTGCAATGTCACTTCTAGGTCACGTGTTATCACAGCAACATACTGCAATGTCACTTCTAGGTCACGTGTTATCACAGCAACATACTGCAATGTCACATCTAGGCCACGTGTTATCACAGCAACATACTGCAATGTCACTTCTAGGTCACGTGTTATCACAGCAACATACTGCAATGTCACTTCTAGGTCACGTGTTATCACAGTACATACTGCAATGTCACTTCTAGGTCACGTGTTATCACAGCACATACTGCAATGTCACTTCTAGGTCACGTGTTATCACAGCAACATACTGCAATGTCACATCTAGGCCACGTGTTATCACAGTAACATACTGCAATGTCACTTCTAGGTCACGTGTTATCACAGCAACATACTGCAACGCCATATCTAGGTCACCATGCATGCAGCACAATCACATTATGAGCCACCTCCAAATCTTTCTCTTAATCACCCCAAACAGGAACTCTGTAGCCTCAATTAACACCCAGGCTGGGCAAGCTGCACTCGGCTCCGTCTCCACAACTGGCCTGTGCCAGCGAGGAAACCAGAGGTTCTGGGGCCCTCTCGCTGTACTGGTTCTTTTGTGTCTCACTGACTGACCTTGAGGACGTCCTCAAAGTTCATTAAAATCACCTTCTGACCACCACTCATGTGTACACACATGGCCGATTTCTCCTTTACTTGGAACATTTATTAAACAAAAACAAAAGAGAAAATGTACTTGAAAATCTATTACCAAAAAGTCATGCAGTGATTTTTAACTATAAAGAGGTACAAGAATACCCATAAAACCACACAATTCTTAAGCAAAAGGCAAACACAGAGTACAGGCAAAGACTCAGGATCCATGGGCTCCACTGACAGGAGAGCAGGGGAGGGATGTGTGGTACAGGGACAATGGAAGATGACTGAGCCACTGAGAAGGGATCCTGCCACTAGGGCCAGCGTGTCTGAACCCAGAGAATACCGTGCTTAGTGAAGAGACCCAGACATGGAAGGACAATGCCACATGATCTCACTGAAATGCAAAAAAGCCAAACTCTAGAGCAGGACCAGATGGCAATTACTACAGGCTGCAGGGTAAGGATGCAAAATTTCAGTTGGACATAAAGTTGAGGTTGATTATTGCACAGCATGGTGACTACAGTTAATAATAATGTATACTAGAAAAGTACTAAAAGGGTGGATTTTAAGTGTTCTTAACCACCAAAAAAAATGGATGTGGGGTAATACTATGTTAAATAGTTTCATTAAGCCATCCCATAATACATAGATATATAAAAATCATGTTGTACCTATATATATATATATATATATATATACACACACACACACA
Organism: Sylvilagus floridanus; assembly: GCA_949820135.1. Taxonomy (NCBI): domain Eukaryota; kingdom Metazoa; phylum Chordata; class Mammalia; order Lagomorpha; family Leporidae; genus Sylvilagus; species Sylvilagus floridanus. The sequence goes on along the minus strand of OX463244.1, from coordinate 9,038,615 downwards.
ATTTTTCTTGTCAAAAATGAAGAAAAGGCGGCAGGCATTTGACACAGCACTAATTCACTTCTTGGATGCCCGCATCTCACATCAGAGTGGTCTGAGAACTGGCCACTCTACTTCCCGTCCAATTTCCTACTGATATGCAGGCTGAGAGGCAGCAGATAATGCCTTGCAGTGCCTGGGCCTCTGCCACCCACATGGAGACCCGGATAGAGTTCCAGGCCCCTGGCTTCAACCTGGTCCAGTCCTAGATGTTGCAGGCATTTGGGGAGGGCACCAGTAGATGGGAGATCTCTGTCTGTCTCTATCTCTCTCTGTCTCTCAAATAAAATGGAAAATAAATAAATATATCATTTTAAAAAAGAAAATGGAGACTGCATCAACATTCACTTATTTAAGGCATAAAACAGTACTCTTATAAATGTTCTATCGCTAGTGAAAAACTAGTAACTTCTAAAGCAAAACACATCATTAAAGAGAGAATATGACATTCAAGAAATTTACCTTCTGAAGCACAGAGCAGGTCTCCTCTATGAAGTCACAGCATATCTTCCGGGTTATGTCCAAACTTGTCTTCTCATTTGTATCTGAAATTACTTCCCCAAGAAGCACCTTTTTCCAGAATGTACTAGAAAAAGTTCCAGGAGAAAACCTCAGCAAGCACTCAGAAATAAAGAGAACGTACACTTCCACAGAACACACAAACTCCTCTCGCTTCCCAGAAGCACAAGGCTCATCCCACCGGACATCACCCACAGCTCAGCTCCTGAGGGAAAGCGCACAGGAACGTAAGAAAGAAGAGGGGGCGGGAGCTGAAAACACGGGGACTGGGTGCTCTATGCGGACAGGCATAAATGTGTTCTTCTTTAAGGAAGCCACATCAATTCGCAGATTTCCTTCATTTATTTATTTGAATGGCAAAGAGGCAAACAAGGGACAGGCAGCAGAAAGGCCCCATCCAGCAGTTCATTCCCCTAAATGCCTGCAGCAGCTACAGCTGGGTCAGGCCGGAGCCAGGCAGCAGGAACTCAATCCAGGTCTCCCACATGGGTGTCGGGGCCCAACTAGTTGAGCTGAGACCTGCTGCTCGCCAGGGCAGGTATTAGCAGAAAGCTGGAATCTGGAGCAGAGCCAGCATCCAAAAGACAGGCCAAACACCTGCCACAGGGACTGAGTCTATCGCCATCACTGCCTTGTGTCCAGCACAGAAGTGGGAGGAGTCAGGTCGACCAGCCCTGAAATAAAGCAGGAGAGGAAACAGCAAGGCAGGCGCAGACTGGAGGTCAGAGGACTGAGAAGCGAAGGTGAGAAGCCTTCCTCCAGGCACGAGAGCCTTCACCAGAAACTGGCACATGGAACACTCCGCACAGTGGTGCGTTCTGTTCGGAAGGAAGTGTCTACAACCGAGCCGTTCCAGACGCAGCTCATTGTGCTTTTAAGCTGTGCAGGTTTCTAGGACATCAGGCTCCGCAGCAGGCGGGCTTAGTTTCCATACAAAGGAGAGTGCAGGTGTGCGGGGCAGGCAGAAGGGAGCCAAGGTAGCATGCAGGGCCACAGTGTGGCAGAGCCTCCCACTCCAGCCGCAGGAGGAAGCACTGGTCAGGGAGATAGGATGGACACAGAGAAGCTGAAGCAGCTAGAGAGGGAAGGAAAGACGCCACTCCCACACCCAAGTGCGGAGTACAGGAGCCGGAAGACACGCACAGGGAAGGGTCTGGAAAGTCTCCTCCTTCCAAGAGGACGGCTGAGACAGGCGACAGACGGTTCTCAGGAAAGAAGAAAGTGCTCGGTGCCGGGCTCAGTGTGTAACTGGACCTTCACGAGTCCTGAGCAAGGACAGCACTGTTTCCCCAGGAGGGCTCAGAGAAACTGACTCAGGAAAGGTAGAGAAGGCACCCTAGGTGGCAGTTAATGAGGCCAGAACTGCCTGGCTGCGTTAGCTCTCCAGAGAGCACAGGTGCGGCAGAATCCCAACCACAGGCTCACTCTGCTGTGCTGCTCAGACAGCGGCCACGGAGGGAAGGAAAGAGGCCCTAGGAAGACCTCTGGGAAGCAGCCACTTGCTTCCCTGAATCTGAGGCTCAAGTGCCTGAAATGACTCGGACTGTGCTGCAGGAAGAATTTAAGGAAGCTCAAACGGGGACACACAAGGTAAAATTAAGTGTAAGGCCAACGAAGTGGGGAGACAATACAAGGGTGCGAGGTGGACAGGAAGGACACAGCCAGGACTGAACTGCTGATAAATCGTGGGACTTCATCTCATGCATTCGGAAGGGCCATAGATTTGCCTCTGCATGTTCTGGTGACCAATAGAAGGCAATGGATCTGTTATCGAATTCACATTTCCTCTAAGATCAAAACATACCATCTGCTGACAATAAAACAATGACTTCTGGTGTTGAGGCCAGGGAGAAATCGGACTCCCAGAGGCCTGCAGAAAAAGAGGGGAGTGATATCACAGCAACAGGCGTCACTGCATGGGCACCAAGCGCTGCAAGCGCTGTGTGCTGAGGGCCGTTTCCAGGCCCCGTCTGCCCTAACGGGAAGTCCTCCCAGCTCCTGGGCAGCAGCGAGATGCAGGCTGCTGTCAGAAATAAAGAAAATAAATACTGACAAGGGCTTGGCCAAGGTGGAACCTGCTAACACACACGGCTGCAGGGAGCATGACTGATGGCTTCAGGAAACATTCAGGAGTCTGACAGGCATGTGTGTCTACACTGGGGGCTCCCCTAGCATGACTGATGGCTTCAGGAAACATTCAGGAGTCTGATAGGCATGTGTGTCTACACTGGGGGCTCCCCTAGCATGACTGATGGCTTCAGGAAACATTCAGGAGTCTGACAGGCATGTGTGTCTACACTGGGGGCTCCCCTAGCATGACTGATGGCTTCAGGAAACATTCAGGAGTCTGATAGGCATGTGTGTCTACACTGGGGGCTCCCCTAGCATGACTGATGGCTTCAGCAGACATTCAGGAGTCTGATAGGCATGTGTGTCTACACTGGGGGCTCCCCTAGCATGACTGATGGCTTCAGGAGACATTCAGGAGTCTGACAGGCATGTGTGTCTACACTGGGGGCTCCCCTAGCATGACTGATGGCTTCAGGAAACATTCAGGAGTCTGACAGGCATGTGTGTCTACACTGGGGGCTCCCCTAGCATGACTGATGGCTTCAGGAAACATTCAGGAGTCTGACAGGCATGTGTGTCTACACTGGGGGCTCCCCTAGCATGACTGATGGCTTCAGGAGACATTCAGGAGTCTGACAGGCATGTGTGTCTACACTGGGGGCTCCCCTAGCATGACTGATGGCTTCAGGAAACATTCAGGAGTCTGATAGGCATGTGTGTCTACACTGGGGGCTCCCCTAGCATGACTGATGGCTTCAGGAAACATTCAGGAGTCTGACAGGCATGTGTGTCTATACTGGGGGCTCCCCTAGCATGACTGATGGCTTCAGGAAACATTCAGGAGTTTGACAGGCATGTGTGTCTACACTGGGGGCTCCCCTAGCATGACTGATGGCTTCAGGAAACATTCAGGAGTCTGACAAGCATGTGTGTCTACACTGGGGGCTCCCCTAGCATGACTGATGGCTTCAGCAAACATTCAGGAGTCTGATAGGCATGTGTGTCTACACTGGGGGCTCCCCTGGCTTCAGGAAACATTCAGGAGTCTGACAGGCATGTGTGTCTACACTGGGGGCTCCCCTAGCATGACTGATGGCTTCAGGAAACATTCAGGAGTCTGACAGGCATGTGTGTCTATACTGGGGGCTCCCCTAGCATGACTGATGGCTTCAGGAAACATTCAGGAGTCTGACAGGCATGTGGTCTACACTGGGGGCTCCCCTATCTACTATCTCCATGGAAAAACCATGGAGAATGTGTGTCTATCCTAGAGCAATGCCTGGTGGAGCTCTGCTTGTTCCCAGGAAAAGCCCACCCTTCAGAGACTCCTCTGACAGTGCCAGTGCCAAACTGTGATCAACAGGCATCAGGTCACAGGGAGGGAAGTATATGAGACTAGAAATTTCTCTGTTTAAAAAAGATTCATTTATTTAATTGCAAGGCAGAGTTAAAGTAAGAGAGGGAGAGACAGAAAGATCTTCCATCCACTGGTTCACACCCCAAATGCCAAAGCCAGGAGCCCGGAACTCCATCCTTGCTCACTGGGGTAAAATATCCAAACCGACTGAAAAGTTCTAACAATCATGTACTCTGATGCTGATTCTAAGTCCTGAATTCCAGGAATGGCTATAATTTAGAGGTAAAACATCCACTATATGTGCAGGTTACATAACAAATAAGCAGTTCCAGCACACAATGGCATTCTTTTTTCTTCTCTAGTTGGTATCTGAATGTCAGCTAAAAAAAAACTCCAAAGTCATGTCCAGTTGTAGCCGCAGCTTAAGACCAACACATGTGGAACTTACAATTTTTCAGGTTCCAGACATAACAACTTGAGAGCTGTGAGTAGCCTCCAGGATGGTCCATCCCAACCAAACGTCAGATTTCTAAAGTGGGAGAACAAATCACGACAGAGCCATCACTGCAGGGCTTCCTGACTCCACACAATGCTATAGAGACAGATGGCCCTCTTTTTCAAATGAGCTCTAACTATATGTAACCTGTTATCTCGGTCAAAAAGGAAAAGATAAGCCTGAAAATGTTTAGGAATAAATTCTAAATAACTGAAAATTCTCTATCCAGTGACTTTTTTTATTAAAGTAAAAAGCTATTTTCCAATTTTGTTAAGATGCTGAACACAGATGAAGGGGACACAGGAGAGGACATGCTACAGTTGACAACATGAATGAGGAAATTCAGGAATTATCTTTGGATCAAATCAATGGCAGTCACCCCAGCTACTTGTCCCAAACACTGTCACTGCATTATTTAAAACTTGTATTTTACCCAAAAAAATTGAAAGGGAGACCCTCAAGACTTTCTTGATGTGGAATCACCGGCCACTGACCCACCCAGGAGCCAGCACCAAGTTTACAGGAGTGAGCTCTCTGCCAGGCTGTCCCTGGCCTGCAGTAGCCCGGTACTGTCCCTCCTGATCACACGGCAGACAGACACCCACTTGAGGACCCCACTCACTGCACGAGGGGCAGGGGCTCGGGCAGGGACTGTCTTTCACAGTCACTTAATATTTCAAGCTTGTATCGCAGGTCCGCAAACACATTTCTTTACAGAGTGTGCCATGGTCCATGCGTGCCCCACTACAGTGCGCACACTCTTACTGCCTGTGGCAAGTACTCAGTAAATACCCACCTCTCAGCTCATCCAGAGTCAGGAGGGGCCTCATACACATGGAAAACCAATTTTTCATGAAGATTTCTGAAGGAATGATTTTAAGAGAGACAGAGAAACACTTACTCTATAAAACCATGGTCCTTTAAAATGGCAACCTTTTTGTTCAGCTGTTTATCTGTTGGTGGAAGATATTTAACAAGTATTTCTACAATAAAGAAAAAAAGAATCAAATCAGAGGGAGATTTAGGTGTAATTCAAAGTGTCTTCCCTTCCCTTCTCAGCACACTCCCGTCCCTTTAGCAATCAAGACATAGACAGTTTTATCAATTCACACAAAGGTCTATTCTGCCATCCAATAAAACGGATCATTACCCAGTCTTCAAAAAGCAGCAGGAATTCTCAGGCTAGAGGACAAAACATCCACAACCTCCCACTCCCACTAAGAAAACACAGCAACAAAATCAGGTAACTGACACATTGGGGTAACTGCTGGGAAATCACATCAAAATCATTGGTTCTGTAAAACCATGAAGACAGGTTTACAATATGAGTTCTGAAAGCCAGAATTCAACACTATTCACTGAAAGTGAATACACAAAAATTAGCAAAGCTATTTTGTTTGAACGATTTCTCTATCATTTTAAAAATATAACTAAAATATATATTATTCAATTTAATGTATTTGGCAAACTAAACTTTCACAGCCATCAGCATTAAAGTTATCAGGATTCTGAACTCTCAAAGCTATTTTTCAGAGACCCCAAAAGCTCTAGTTTTTTGCCTTCCCTTTTCTTAAATTTTTAAAAATATTATTATTCTCCCTATAGGATACAGTAGTTCCTTTTTCCATTCAAACTTACATTAAAACTACCTCAAATTATACACTAGCTTTTACTTTATTTAAAAAGCAGAGAGAGAGAGAAGAGACCTTCTATCCACAATAGCTGGGGTTGGGCCAGCATGAAGGCAGGAACCCACAACTCAAGCCAGGTCTCCCATGAGGAGCAGGGACCCAAGGACCTGAGCCATCACCTGCTGCCTTCCAGGAAGTACATCACGAGGAAGCTAGATCAGAAGTGAAACTGGGACTTGAACCTGGGTACGTGATATGGGATGCAGGTATCCCAAGTAGCAGCTTTAACGGCAATGCCACGATGCCCACCCCTCACCAATTCTTCATGGCCTAGAAAATTGCCTCTCTGCTGCTTCTTCAGGAGAAAATCCATTTACAATACTGTATCTGGAATCTTCAACTACAAATTTAATGTCTAAATTATTTTAAAATAATATAAATAATGGCTAGTTAATCACACACACACACAAAAGGAATCTGTATCGAATGGCATTAAATTCCTGCCTATTAGAAGTCTCTCTGCAACTGGTAGTGTCCTATACTTAGTAGGTACTTTTTATTCATTACTCTCTAATTCTATTCTCTTTAGTAACAGGAAAAATATCAGGGCCAATGCTGTGGTACAGTGGGTTAACGCCCTGACCCGAAGTGCAAGCAGCCCAGTCGGTTCGAGACCCAGCTGCTCCACTTCCAATCCAGCTCTCTGCTATGGCCTGGGAAAGCAGTACAAAAAGGACCAAACGGTTGGGCCCCTGCACCTGCGTGGGAGACCCAGAAGAAGCTCCTGGCTTTGGATCAGCACAGCTCCAGCCATTGCGGCCAACTGGGGAGTGAACCATTGGATGAAAGACCTCTCTCTCTCCTCTCTCTGTGTAATTCTTTCAAATAAATAAATAAATCTTAAAAAAAAAAAAAGAAAAATATCTCAGTACAAACATTTCCGTTTCCTTTTATCTGTTAATATTATACTTACCTCCCTAGCAATTTTCCTTTTAGGAAATACATTAGGACCTAGTACAATAAAACTTTCCTTGGTTCTTCCAAAAAGATTTTTTTTATTTGAAAGGCAGAGTGACAGAAAGGAAGAAAGAAAGATAGAAAGCTTCTACCTACTATTCACTCCCCAAATGCTTGCAACAGCCAGCTGAGAACCAGGAACTCGACCAGGGCTCCCACATGAGGGGCACAAACCCAATTACTTGAGTTATCATGCTGTCTCCCAGGATCTGCATTAGCAGACAGCTGAAGTCAGGAGCCAGTCAGGGGTCAAATCCAATATGGTACACGGGCATCAGAAAGACTAGGCAAGACACCTGCGCCCCAGTTCTTTTACTCAGTATCACTCCAAGCTCTGTTTTTTCTGTTGTTTTTGATTTTTTTTTTTTTTTTTGACAGGCAGAGTGGACAGTGAGAGAGACAGAGAGAAAGGTCTTCCTTTGCCCTTGGTTCACCCTCCAATGGCCGCCGTGGCCGGCTCACTTAAGCCTGTGCACTGCGCTGATCCGATGGCAGGAGCCAGGTGCTTCTCCTGGTCTCCCTTGGGGTGCAGGGCCCAAGCACTTGGGCCATCCTCCACTGCCCTCCCGGCCCACAGCAGAGAGCTGGCCTGGAAGAGGGGCAACCAGGACAGAATCCGGTGCCCGACCGGGACTAGAACCCGGTGTGCCAGCACCGCAAGGCGGAAGATTAGCCTATTGAGCTGCGGCGCCGGCCAGCTCTGTTGCTTTTGCTCCAACACTGAAACTGCACAGTCGGTAAGAACAAGACTACACCTACCTAGGACAAAATAATGTAACATTTTACATAAAAAAAATCTAAGTGTCCTAACGAATTCCTATTTTTGTTAAAACTGAAAATAACCATATCTCCAGAGGGATAAAAAGTTACAACATCTTAACAGCAAGAACAAAGCTGAGGGGCCAGCTGTAGCAGGTTAAAGCCCTGGCCTGAAGCACCCGCATCCCATATGGCCACTGGTTCTAGTCCTGGCTGCTCCTCTTCCAATCCAGCTCTCTGCTATGGCCTGGCAAAGCAGTAGAAGATGGCCCAAGTCCTTGGGCCCCTGCACCCATGTGGGAGACCCGGAGGAAGCTCCTGGCTGCTGCCTTCAGATCGGTGCAGCTCCAGCAGTTGTGACCATCTGAGGAGTGAACCAGTGGATGAAAGACAGCTCTCTCCATCTCTACCTCTCTCTGTAACTATTCCAAATAAATAAATAAAATCTTAAAAAAAAAAAAAAAAAGAACAAAGTTGACTCGAACCTCCTGAGACATAAACACAAGCATGAGGGTTACGGACGGAAACAAAGCCATACTCCAGGAGCAGCCGCTGGTTGTCGTGAGGGCCGTAGCAGATGAAAACCTCTTCGTGTTTTCTAAACCTTGAAGCCGTTCTAATTTCATAACAGCGAGTTTCCTCATTAAACGCTGCTTCTACCTAGAAAGGAAAATTGCTAGATTCTTTTTGAAGCATAAAACTAAATAATGGATTCAGTCACCATATTATGTCAGATGCAGCTAAACACTCATCTATGAATTTAACGACATGTGGGAAAAATGCCACTTCTGCCCTTGAGCCTGTCAGCCCTCTGTGGTTGCCCATGCAAGTTCATTTTTTATAATCTTTCAAAATGGGAAAGACCACTCTTAGCTCACATGTCCCCAGCCTGCAGTTTATGATCCTTATATACACTAGAAAAATCACTCGTGTGGAGCATAAATTCACCCACAGCCCCAATGAAATCACAGGGCTGGCGCTTCCAGCTCCCTGCTAATGCACTTGGGAAGGCAACAGTAGACAGCCCAAGTACTAAGGCCCATGCCACCAGTGTAGGAGACTTAAAAATGAATTTTCTGGCTCCTGGCTTTGGGCTGACCCTGGCTCCAGCTGTGTGGGCACTTGCGGAGTGAACCATCGGATAAAAGATCTCTGTCTCTCCTTCCTTTCTTGTCACTCTTTCAAATAAATCAATAAAATAAATCTTTAAAAAGCAAAAAGTCACAGTGATGGGGACTGACTCCTTTGTTCACATTGTCCTGTGCTACACATCCCGACATCATTTCATCAACAGTAACCAGACGCACTCATCCAACCCCAGGCTCCTCTGCTCCATGCTGTGAAAACGGCTTCTTTACAAAACTGCAAGCACACAGACAAGGGACTGTCCTGGCCTAGGAACACACACAGGAGCTCTCGATGCTTCCTCTGCGGCCACGTGAGCAACGGCAGCAATCTCCTCACCGAGGCCACAGGAAGGGAACAGCACAGCTTCAGATCCCAGTCACAGGCCTCCACGCTGGAGCCCCAGTGGGTTCCAGGGGAGCCAACAGACTTCCCTCTGCCCTGCAGGCCATGCCTTAACCCCTACTAGGGGACTTCACAAAGTGTGCAGAAAGTAGAATTAAAGGATTGGTTTCTTTGAGTACAGAAAATGTTTGAAATCCATGCATGATCTGTTCATAACACACATTCCCCATGACCTGTGAAGAGTCCTCTTGTGCTCAACTCTTAGAACAGTCCGGGGCAGGGCAGGGCAGGCAGGGCCAGCTGCCTGCAAATAAAATAAATCTTAAAAAAAAAAAAAAAAAGAAAGAAAGAAAAGAATAGCCATACAGGGAAAGGGCTGGGGAAAAGGACATCTAAGATGATTTTCCAAAGCAGGATTCTTAAAAAAAAAAATTATTTATTTGAAAGCAGAGTTACAGATAGAGAGAGAGAGACAAAGAGAGATTTTTCATCCACTGGTTCACTCTCCAAACAGCCAAAACAGCTATGGCTAGGCCAAACCAAAGCCAGGAGCTTCAGGTCTCCCCTGTGAGTGGCAGGCGCCCAAGTACTTGGGTCACCTTCCGTTGCTTTACCAGCCACCTTAGCATGGAGCTGAATCAGAAATGGTGCAGCCAGGATTTGAACCAGCACCCACATGGGATGCCAGCATCATTGGTGGGGGCTTTACCTGCTATGCCATAACACCGGCCCCACAAAACAGGCTTCTTTCATGACCTCCCAGACTCCTTTCCTCACACTCACTAGTTCAGTAAACATTCATTCAACACCCACTGTGTGCCAGTCTCTGCCTTGAGGTCTGGACTGTCATAGAAATTTCAGAGTTCAGTGTAAGAAGCAGCAAGTCAATCAGGGATCAGAGCAAAGACAACGCTTGACAGCTGTGCCATCAAGTTATCAATGAAACAGGATGGGACAGGAGAGTAAACAAGAGCTCAGCCCCATAGGCCAGGCAGGTGATGGGTGCTAGGAAAGGCAGCCCAGGGAAGGGAGTCCAGGGCCCCACAGGCCAGGACAGAAGAGCAGAAAAATGGGAGAAAGGAAAAACCAGGCCAGCAGCAACAATGGGCTGAGATGAAAGAGAAGAACACTCCTACCAGCAGCTTGACCTTAGAGCTCACTTATCCCTTTGGCTTCTCTCACCATTCAAAGTCATGGGTTCTACATGTTGGAATCCTTCATATCAAAACAGAGCCTGTGTCCCCCTGTCAGCTTCTCACCTGGACATGTGGGCTGTGATTCAGCAGATCCAGGTACGGAGCAAGTGCACAGGTGTCGGGCTCAGCAGACAGGCACTCCCGCGGCCTGCGCCTCAGGTACACAGCTCTGGTGTTGACAGTACACCAGGCCCACAGGAGGGCGCTGTAGCTGAAGATGCTGTCAATGGGCTCCATAAACAGAGGCTGCAGGGAAGAGAAAAAGTCCCTGGAGGAAGCAAAGAACTCCCACACATGGGCTCTTTGTTCTTCAGCCTTTACTTGTAAAGTTTTGGGCAGAAGATTCACCACTTCAGGCTCCAAACAAACAGGGCAGGTGTAGGCCTTGGGCAAAATTTCCAGGTAAGGCTTCCAGGGAGACCGGTCCCCAGCATGCTTTTCTGAAACTAAAAATGTGCACAGAGCCAGCAGAGGAGACGGAGGAGGCTTCCACCTTTTAAAATTAAAAGTCAGATTCAAGGAATTACTTTTACTCAAAATACAGAATAAGCTAAGTGTTTGGTTTTGCAGCCACAGGGACTGTGTTCAAATTGTCAACACACTCGGGTTTACTGAAGGCAGCCAAGAGAACTCCTTCCTCCCCGAGGACTATCCCTCTCCCTCGTGCACCCCACACACAAGAGCACTGAACAAACCAAACTGATGAGCCAGCAATGCCAACTCAGAAACCCAACCTCAGTGTTTGTTTGCAAGCGATTCCTTGTTACAAAAGCCCCTTGGCTTCCAATTTGGCTTCAAGCTTTTGTCATATGCACATCTGTTTCAGCTAGGCAAGCACAGTGTGGGGAAACTGATGCAGACGCTGGACCCTCACCATCCACTACAGTAACCACTGGGTACACAGGCAACTCCAGCTTCAATTTCAACAATTCAGAATTAAATATACACGGCCCTCAGTATCTGCAGGGAATTGGTTCCAGGACTCACGTGGTTACTGAAAGCCACAGAGTGCAAGTCTCTCATAGAAAATGGCACACCTCCTATGCTCACCTCTCATGCACTCTGAATCATCTCTAGGTTATAACAACTATGACAATGTAAGTACTGTAAAACATCTGCCACACTGTACCGTTGAGGAATAATGACCAGAAAAACAAGTCTGTACATGTTGAATAGAGACAATAGGGGCTTTTTTTTAATCAAATATTTTCAATCTGCAGTTGGCTGAAGCCACAAATACAGAACCCATGGACACAGAGGGCTGCCTGTAACATTTAAAACTCAGTCCTCAGTCAGACAAGGTACGTTCAAGTGCTCAACAGCTATCTGTGCTGACCGCCATATTGGACAACGCAGAGTAAAACATCTCTGTTGTTTCCCAATGTTCTAAGGGTGACACTAACCTTGATGAAAAACTGAACATGTCTATTTTAGTCTTGTTAGTTACAAATGATTTACTCCCAAGCTCACCTACTCTAAGTTAGATAATAGAGCACTTTAGCTTTACACAATTACCAATAGAGATCTCATACTGCATGGATGCTTTTAGAAAAAGTTTTCATCGATCTTTTGAAGTCCAAATTCCTATTTTAGCGTATACTTAACTCAGAGTAAGTTAGAATATGTTAATACCAAAAATATGCTTGCCTCTACTTAGGCCTATAAAGATATATTGGCCCCCTCCTGAAAATGGGGGGGGGGGGGGGGGGTCCAGAGTTGCCAAACAGAACAATCTTTTGATGGTCCTAACTGAGAAATCCCTTCTGCCAAGGATCTCACTCATTCTGTCCTCAGAGATGCCCCAAAACAAAGGCTCAGAAACATGAGCTGAGACATGGGTCTCAACTCCCACATGGGCCTCCTCTCTCCTATACCTAAACAGAACTAATTCTCTCAGAATGCAAACAGCACTTCATAATTAAAGAATTCAAACAAGCATAACAAGGGTAAAAATAAAAGAGAGACTAACATTTGTCAAGACCTATTATGATGCAGAACAGGCTACTATGAGCCAAGGGACTCAGCTGTGACTTACAAATACTATCCCAATAATTCTTCATTCTTAAGAAAGTGATGATCAGGATTCACACTCACACCCCACGCAGCCTATTAGGAATCTTAAAAATGCAATTCACAGAGGCACACCTTTGGCACAGTGGTTAAGAAAACACTTGGAACACCAGCATCCATCCCATATTAGAACACCTGGGTTACAGTCCTGGCTCCGCTCCCTGTTCCAGCTTCCTGCTAACACACACCCTGGGAGGCAGCAGGCGGTGGCTCAAGTACCTGGGTGCCTGCATCCACATGGGAGACCCAGACGGAGTTCCTAGGTCCCAGCTTCTGCGTGGCCCAGCCCTTCCCTTCCCCCTCACCCGCCAACTTCTGTGGTCATATGGGGAGGTAATCAGCTCGCTCTCTCTCTCTCTTCCTCTCTCCTTCCCTCCCTCCTCACCCCCTCTGTCTTTTAAACTTTTTTTTTAATGCGGTTGACAACGAATTAAGAACAAACTTTCTGGAGCAGAGTAAAGCCTCCAGATCATTTCAGGTTTTCATCAGCTAGACAAGGAGCTGGGCCCTAACGAACCATGTGTCACATGACCCAGTTGCCAATGACAGACTTTCCAGGAGAATCGCTTACACCAGAGCAGCATTCAGGTGGTCACTTACTTAGTAATGTACGGCCCTAAGTAGCTTTCAATCACTGTGTCCGTGGTGAGCAGGCAACTCTCAGGCAATGAAATAATCATCTGCCCCTCCTTGCCAAGAAGAAAGTAAAGATTAGAACACGTGAGTTTTAGGAAGGACCTCAAAGTATGGGTTCATTATTATGAAAAATCTATGCATAGATTTGAAATTTTTTTGCACAAAATAAACTCATTTTTAATCCTATTTTTCCATAAACTTTTTGAAGCATTTTTGTATATATTTGACAATTTAAAAAATTTTTAAATAAAAATAGCATAATAGAATTACAACATTAAAAGATACCATTCTTTAGGCTAAACACATGCATGCAGCTGAGTTTAAGCAAATTAAGGAATTAGAAATAAATTTTTAAAATTTTTAAATAAAGGAAGAAATATATTTCTAGCTTGGCAGAAAACTGCGCATTGGATGTCCTTTAAAATGGCACAGAGATAACTAAGGGGACCTTGCATATCATCTACGTCATCGCCTCCTCATTCTCCAGCTACGGGAACAAAGGCTGAGAGGATCCCGAGTCCTGCCTCAGGTAACAGAGAGAGCGGAAGGCAATCCTGGGACAGGGCCCGTGCTCACAGCCGCTCACAGGAGAGCCATGCCCCTGGCACACCTGCAGTATGAATCGATTTATAAAACTGCTGTGCAGACTGCTAGTCGTCTACCCCACATGCCCTCTCTCCTCACCTCACCTGGAATCCTATCTGGACAGGGCAATGCCGGGGAAAGACTGTGCAGCTCCCCCTGACTCGCAGCCTGCTGGAGTCACCATCCAATGAGATGGGGCTGGAATGCCCTCAGTGGGGGAAGCCTGCCTTCCTCACCCCCTTACTTCTGTCCGCTGCTCAAGCTCTAACAGCCACGGCATGCTGGGGTCAGGTGGAAGTGTGGGCTCAGATGGCCATGAGACCGCACACCAGCTCAAGTCTGCTTCCTCCAGGCTAGTCTGTCTTGAGCAAAGCAAATTTCTGCACTGCTGAAGAACTGTGACTTTGGGTTTAGAGAAAACGTAATCCTAGTTGGCAGACTTACATTCAAACATATCCATTAGGCAAAAATGCTTTTATGTCTAAAACATTTTTAATTCACTTGACTGGAACTATAAAAACAAAGCAAAACAACCTACATTGGGTTTCAGGGATAAAAGAGAAGTTCTCACCTTCAAGGACATCGTGCTCATCAGCCCTCTTCCTGTACCTAGGAAAGCAAAGGCGGATGAGGGTACATCCAACAATACCTTCAAGTCCTAGAGATCCCATTTTGAATTAAAGATGCAAATGAACTTCAGAATTACACAACACTGAGGCTGGGCATCTCAGCCTTTGATTCCCAGGAGGAAGGGATCGGGAAGCTACTCTTAAAAATGGCCTAACCTCGGCCGGCGCTGCGGCTCAATAGGGTAATCCTCCACCTGCGGCACCAGGACACCAGGTTCTAGTCCCAGTCAGGGCGCCGAATTCTGTCCCAGTTGCTCCTCTTCCAGGTTAGCTCTCTGCTATGGCCCAGGAGTGCAGTGGAGGATGGCCCAAGTCCTTGGGCCCTGCATCCGCATGGGAGACCAGGAGAAGCACCTGGCTCCTGGCTTCGGATCAGCGCGATGCACTGGCCTCAGTGCACCAGCCACAGCGGCCACTGGAGGGTGAACCAACAGCAAAGGAAGACCTTTCTCTCTGTCTCTCTCTCTCACTGTCCACTCTGCCTGTCAAAAATTAAAAAAAAAAAAAAAAAAATTAAAATAAAAAAAAAGGATTCAGTTAGGGGCCGGAGCCATGGCTCACTTGGTTAGTCCTCCGCCTGCAGCGCTGGCATCCCATATGGGTGCTGGGTTCTAGTCCCAATTGCTCCTCTTCCAGTCTAGCTCTCTTCTGTGGCCCAGGAGGGCAGTGGAGGATGGCCAAAGTGCTTGGGCCCGAGAGAGAGAGAGAGAGAGAGAGAGCGAGCGCGAGTGCTTTCATCCAATGGTTCACTCCCCAGATGGCCCCAATGGCCAGAGCTATGCCGATCCAAAGTCAGGAGCCAGGAGCCAGGAGCTTCCTCCGGGTCTCCCATGGGGATGCAGGGGCCCAAGGACTTGAACTATCTTCTACTGTTTTCCTAGGCCACGGCAGAGATCTGGATCGGCACCCATATGGGATGCCAGCACTGTAAAGGGAGCTTTACCCACTATGCCACAGTGACAGCCCCTCCATTTATATTTCTATAATATGTTGCTCAATATCAAAACACCTATCCCAGTAATCTGCACTTAGTGACATTTTCAAAATGAATCCACTCGTCAAGGTGAAGTGCCTGTCAGCAGTGAAGCTTAACCACATGTCTCCCTGGCTTAGAATCTCTAGATTATAAATCCAGCTGGAAAACTCAGAGCTAGCAAGTGGTGTGGTGGTCAAAGCAGACTCTGGAGCCAGTCCCCAGAATGTAAACCAGATAACAGCCCAAACAGAGCACTGCTTGCAACTTAAGAGCCTCCTCATGCCCTTTCTGAAGCTAATACTAACTTCCCCACATTTTTTTACAAGATATTCCAAAAATGTTCCTTCCTATCACACACTGATTAAAATCTGAAAATACAAAAAGCACTTAGAGAAAGTCTCCTATTCCCAAAACTGTAAGCAGTGGGCTCAGATCACTGCCAAACCATCTGCACCTCCATTGCCAGGAGTCTGGGGCCAGGACAAACAATTCCCACTGTCAAAAATGAGAACTCTTGCCTTCAGACAAATAAAATAAATAAATAAATAAATAAATAATTTTTTTTAACTTTACTTCCCCAAATTACAGATAGATTATTTTCAAGGATTCCATCTAAACCACTTGCCAACTGCTTTTAAGCACATTAAACCTATCCATCTTAGGGCAGAGTGACACCCAGAAGGTAAGCAGGCCTTGGGAATGGCAAAGCCACTCCTGACACTATTTTCTTTGATCACCTGGTGAAGACAGTATGATCTAAGAATGTGGCTTTTACTGACCATCTGACACACAGAAACACAGTTAAACACGCTGACAATTATGGTTCACGATCATACTAGAAGAGGCCTCAATAAAAAACAGTGCTGTGAAAAGTTGTCACTACCAAAATGGAGTCACTTCTGTCAAACTCTGACAAAATGGAGCCAGGGAGGCCACGACGGGTGTGTCCTCACTCATAACCACCTAGCAACAGGAGCTGTCACAACAGACTTTGCCAAAGCCACAACCTCGCCCAAAAATACAAGGCCTGCCCAGCAACTGTCCACTCAACTTTGGATGGACATCGACCTTGCTATGGGTCTTCATGGCCAACAATAATTATTTCAACAACTTGTGTGACCCTCTTCATTCTACCTTTAAAAACCCTGTCTAGCCAGCGCCGCGGCTCACTAGACTAATCCTCCGCCTGCAGCACCAGCACCCCAGGTTCTAGTCCTGGTTGGGGCGCCGGTTGCTCCTCTTCCAGTCCAGCTCTCTGCTGTGGCCTGGGAAGGCGTGGAGGATGGCCCAAGTGCTTGGGCACCTGCACCTGCATGGGAGACAGGGAGGAAGCACCTGGCTCCTGGCTTCGGATCGACACAGTGCGCTGGCTGTATCTCTCTGTCTCTCTCTCTCTCTGTCTAACTCTGCCTGGCAAAAAAAAAAAAAACCTGTCTCAGGGCCGGTGGGCACTGGTCATGTCCCGCCTGCTCCACTTCCGATCCAGCTCTCTGATATGGCCTGGGAAAGCAGTAGAATATGGTCCACATTCTTGGGCCCCTGCACCTGCATGGGAAGACCCAGAAGAAGCTCCTGGCTCCTGGTTCCTGATCAGTGCAGCTCCGGCTGTTGCGGGTAATTGGGGAGTGAACCAGAGGATGGAAGACCTCTTTCTCTGTCTCTCCTTCTCCCTGTGTAATTCTGACTTTGAACTCAATAAACAAGTCTTTAAAAATAAAAAACCTGTCTCCCTCTGCCTCCTAAACAGGCCCATAGCTCACTATGGCACAGGAATCGCCTTTCACAGTGCCTGCTATTGCTGATAAAGCTCTTTGTTTCGGGAGCCATTCTCTGCCATTGTTTGGGTTGACAGCCCAAATGCAGCTCTTGAGCCCCAAGGAAGCATGTGTGATTCACAAGGAATGAACTTGCACTCACTACCTCACACAGCCAAGGGCACATGTGCAGAGTCTTTTACCTTGGGGGACAAACAAGAAATTTTGCTCAAAGTTAAAATACCCAATGGGTACCTGAATAACCATCCTAATGGCCAGCGGAGCAACTGGTGACGTATGCTTTAAATTTTCTGTAAGGCAACATTTCTGCAGCCTGCCCTGTGACATAGAACATGAGGTCCCTAATTGCACAACTGTATCCTACAGCAGGACCCCAAATACGTTTGAAGAGCATTTTGTTCCACCCTGTGGGTGTCTCCAGCCCACCTGGGGCAGAGCGGGGTGGCCCTGAATGCAGGCACATAGTGATTGCCAACTACCCTACTTGTGTGAGGGAATGTTCCAGAAGAAAATGTTAATCTAACCTCCAAAAACAAGCTCTTTAATTTTCAGAAAAGAATCTTCTCCTCACTGAGCTCAGGTGACTGCTGGTGCCCGCAGCTCTGTCATGAACTGTCACAGAGAGTGAGCCTCGGCCAGTACTTGCCACAAACCAGAATAGGGACAGCAAGTTCCGAGGGCTCTCTAACGTTCTCTCCTTCAGGGACGCCCAGAGAACAAGCGCTTCACTAGGCCGATTGCAAATCTCTCACTCGTAGACATCTACCAACTATGGGTATTCACTGGAGCTGTGGGATAACCCCATCAGCCCACACAATGTGAAAAATCCACAAAACCGCCACCATAGAGATGTTGCTGAGTGGACGGATCACCATGTTACACCCTATCACAGATGTCTTTCCTGTGAGCATCCAACATAGCCACCTCCATCACGTCTAGGCTCCAGAGACACCTGCACTTCTGCTGAGTAGACAGACACTAAGAGATCTGGCCCATGAACCACAACCAGCCTGCCAGCTGCTGGAAAGATGATCCTACTGTGGCTCACCTCTGACAAGTGTGCAAGACTTGTAACCGTGTCTCTTACATGCCTCCTTATTACTGGCTTCAGCTTACTTTTCTATCCTCATTCTCCTTTTTCCCTTTTCAATTTTATTTCAACATTTTGTCATTTCTATAATCTACCTGCATGTATTTTTACGAGGTGAAATACATATATATAAGGAAGCTACAAGGTAACAAGCCCAACACACAGCAGTCAATGTGTTCACTGAGAAAACAAAGCCAACCTCTTAAGAATCACCTCATGAGGGGAAGGGAGTTGAATCCCAGATCTTACCTGGAAAACGAGCAGGTGCCAAGTTTTTATCTTCAAACTTCCTGTCTTTCAGCCACTTCTGTAGATTTATGAATTCAGACTTGTAGCTCTCATTCACTAGTCAGGAAAGAACAGATGGGGATTAAATCACTGTACAATTAGATGCCCTTTCCAAAAGGCCACCCCTGATGAAGCCTATCTGACAGATAAGAAAAATGAACACATTTTAACAAAAAGCACAAACAGTGTAAACTAAAACAGTAAATCATAGAAGCACCTCAACAGACGCAGGGAAAACTGTTGGTAAAATCTAACAGAAAAATCCTCAGCAAACCAAGGCAGAGAACTTCTTGAACCTGGTAAAGAATATCTAACAAAAGACAGGGGTGGGCTTTAGTCTAGCAGTATACAGAGCATTCTTGGATCCAGCTCCTCACTCCAACTGCCTGCTAACTCGCACCCTGGTAGGCAGTGCTGGTGGCTCAGGTAGCTGAGCTCCCACCATCCTCACGGGAGACACAGACTGAGTTCCCAATACTCAGCCTCAGGTTACGGTGTGGCCAACTTCAGCCACTGTGGACACTGGGGACAGAACTGGCAGATGGGAATGTGTGCACCCATTCTCTCTTTGCCTCCCTGTCAGTATGTTTAACTGTGGAAAACTCAGTGCTTTCCCCCAGACACCTGGAACTACACAAGGATACCTAGGCCCCTGCATTTATTCAACATAGTACTCACAGTTTACCTAGTGCAATAAGGCAAAAAATAAATAAATAAAAGGCATCCAGGGGATGGGGCTGTGCTGTAGAGGGTAAGCCAATGCCTGCAGTGCCAGCATTTTATATGGGCACCAGTTTGAGTCCCAGCTGCTCCACTTCAAATGCAGCTCTCTGCTATGGCCTGGGAAAGCAATGGAAGATGGCCCGAGTGCTTGGGCCCGTGCACCCACATAGATCTGAATGAAGCTCCTGGCTTCAGTCTGGACCAGCCCTGGCTATGTCAGCCATTTGGGGAGTGAACCAGTGGATGGAAGACCTCTCTCTCTGCCTCTGCCTCTCCCTCTCTGTAACTCTGCCTTTCAAATAAATTTAAAAAATCTTTAATTAAAAAAAAAAAAGCATCCAAGTATCCAAGTGGAAAGAAAGTAAACATACACACTTATGTAGCCAACCTGATGGAATACTTAAGCAGCTAAGAAACTTGAAAAGAATTTAGGAAGGTCACAGGATACAAAATTGGTACAGAAAAAAAATAGCATTTTTTTTGAACTAGCAAGAAATACGACTTAAAATATTTAAATAGCATCATTTGTAATGTACTAATTACCTGATTTTGTTGGAGGATTTGTTTAGTAGGTACACACAACTTAAAATTTTTAATAGTATCATGGGTGATATATTAGTTACCTGAACTTGTTGGTGGATTTGTTCAGTAATAGTAGGAGTCTGTGGATGTTCTAGTTTCTAGCCTGGGAATTCTTACAGTTTTTCAGGGACTCACTGACTTGGACTTGCAGAACAGGCCTCTTTTGTGTCAGTTACATAAAACAGTTGTTTCATCCTCAATGCTAAAGGGGAAGGAAGCGCGTTGAGAAGCGAGGGCAAACTTTCACCTGAAATACACCCTAAATCTATGTGATTTTTTATTAAAGTAGAAACATGTGTACAGCACCTTCTGTCAACAGATAAACAAATTAACAAAAAGGTCGGCATTTAAAAGGACCACAGCTTTAGAAACGTTTTTTTTTCCCTCTCAAAATCATCCCTTCATGAAAAAAAGTGACAGTAAGCATTTCCACTTCCTATCAGCATGAGACACCTCCTGACTCTGTAGGAGCTGAAAGGTGAATATTCGCTGAGCACTTGCCACGTGCAATGAAATTTTGTTCAGTGTAGTGGGGCACACAGAACACGACACACTTTAAAAAACGTATTTGGGGACCAAAGATATAAGCTTGAAATATTACTGTGCCAAAAGAGAGCCCCAGTCCCTAATGTACTGCTAGGTAGCCCCAGGTGAGCCTATCTACTGCATGGTCAAGAAAGACAACACTGAGCTACTACAGGCCAGAGACAAGCTGGGGGAGAACTCAGTCCCCTAAGAGCCTGGTGTTGGCTCTTGGGGTGGGTAGGTGGCTGGGTGACTCCACACCAAGGGGACCAGAGGGGTCTGGGACTCTCCTTTTCAAATTTTCTTTCATGAGCAAAATGCAGTGATAGTACATGTGACAACTAGCTGAGAGGGGCTGCCACTGGTTGGATCTCAAGAAAATCTATAAATTTCATTATTCCTACTATAAACTAGAGTACATTCCCTCTCCTGTGCCCTTCCATCCATATCCAGCTTTTTAATAAAATCGAACAGGAAATAGCTTTTTACATTAACACACACATACACACACTCACACACACACACTGCAAAGAGTGATTTTCTGGTTACTTAGATCTTATCCTTAAGCATTTGCAAGCTTGTCTTTCTTTTTTGTCTTTCTGACCAAGCTCATCAGTTACATAATGGTTAGCAGTTCATTTTTAAAAACACAGCTGGCTCTTCGCCATTGGCATGATGTCAAGAAGCACTGAAATGATGAATCTGTCATAATTCATTTTTGCACTTTAGTATTTTGACATTTGTTGGGATGGACTATCCTGAGGTTGCTCACAGCTCTTAAGTTATGTCTGGAAGCTACAAAAAAAAAAAAAAAACCTATGTTCCACATGTGTTGGTCTTAAGCTGTGGCTACAATGACTTTGCAGTTTTTGGTTTTTTTTTTCGCTTGCAACCAAACATCAACCAGAGAAGAAAAAAACTCCCATTGTGTGTTGGAACTGCTTATTTGTTATGTAACCTGCACATGCAAAATATTTCACTTCTAAGTTTTGGCCACTCCTGGAATTCTGGTCTTAAAATCAGCATCAGAGTTCATGGTTATCAGAATTCTCCAGGCTCTCCCAGGGTGTTTCCCCCTGGTGACAGCACACCTGCTGTTCAGGGTAAATACGCTCAGAGGTATGCTCACCCCTGCTGTCAGTGGAGTCTCTCAGGGGTGGGCAATTCCTGGGAGCAAGTCAGCTCCTCTGCAAGGCCCCACCAGGCACTGCCTGGGACAAACACAGAAGCCTCGCTCTCTCTCTCTCTGTGTCCCCTTCTCTCTGTGTTAACTCTTTCAAATAAATAAATCTTTTAAAACTAAATAAAAAAAAATAAATAAAATCTTAGTATACTAGTCCCTACCTGCCCACTGAGCCTTACTTCTTAGAAACCTGCAGAGCATGAAGTGGAATGAGCTGCATCTTGGGAAACGTTTGGCTATAGAGGTTTCCTTCCATATACAAATGGACCACTTTGTGCAGTTTGTCCCATGGCGCTGTTTTTTAGGAAAACCTGTCATCCTTAAAGGAAACCTCTCCCAGCTTTGCTCCCCAGTCAGCTGTCCTGTATGCAGTAGACCTGCCATCCTGGTCCGTCTCTTGCTCTATTTCCAGGGCTGGTGGACATGACTTTACTCATTTATGTTCCAGACACAAAACTGTGATGATAAAATTCAGTGCCTGGGGCCGGCTTCTAGAGGCCCAGTATTTTAGCTGTTGGTTGGGGTACCTACAGCCTGTAACAGAGGGCCTGCTTTGGAATCTCACCTCTACTTCTAACTCCAGATACCTGCCAACGTGCACACTGATGGGCATCAGGCAATGACTGGAGTAGTTGGATCCCTGTCACCCACATGGGAGAACCAGTTGAGTTCTCAGCTCCTAGCTTCTGCCTGGCTCAGCCCCAGCAATTGTGGTATCAGAGGAGTGAACCAGTGAATCAGAGATCTCTCTCTGTCCCTCGTCTCTTTCGGGTCCTCCCTCTCCCTTTCTCCTTCCTCTCAAATAAATTAAAAAAAAAAAATGCAGCGACATACTTAATGGTAAAAAACTGAGAGCTTTCCTCCTCCAATCAGGAACTAAAAACAACTATTGGGCTTCCCAGTTTTAATCAACATTGTACCAGCAGTTTAGCTAGTGCAAGACGGTAAGAAAAATAAAAAACATCCAATTGGAAAGGTAGCAAATCTGTCCTCATTCTCAGAAGACAGGAGCATCCATGTAGAAAATCTGCTGGAATTTATAAAACAAAAACTGACTTTAGCAAGGTTGCAAGATACAAAATCAATATCCAAAAACAATGTATTTTTATATGCTAGCAAGAAATAATCAAAAGTTAAATATTTTGTATAGTATCATTTATGTAACTCAAAAAATATATAATTCTTAAGTGATAAATCTAATAAAAGATGTACAAGACCTAAGAGACAAAAACTACAAAACATCATTGATAGGAATTAAAGGATATATAATACTTAAGACTGTAATTGACTGAGTGTTTATATCCCCACAAAATTTATATGCTCAAGCCCTAACCTCAAAGTGATGGATTCTGGAGATGGGCCTGTGGGAGATCATTATTGTTACAGGACAACATGCTGAGAGAAGTGGTCTTAGAAGAAAGAGATCCCAACCCCCAGCACGTGAGGACACAGTGAGAAGGCAAACTATCCACAGGCCAGGAAGAGAGCCCTCACCAGGAACCAAATCAGCTGGCGCTTTGGTCCTGGACTTCCCAGCCTCTGCCTCCATGAGAAGCAGATCTGTTCTGTTTAAGCCCCCCGCCTCTGGTATTTTGTTATGCCAGCCCAAGCTGACTAAAACCTACACTGAGGTAGATTCTGATCAACTTAGACATACAGCGTAAGCTTTAGAGCTATCATTAAGAGAATAATTTTAAAAAATATGAAAATACACTTAAGATATTAAAGCATTATATTAGAAAATATACAATTAATGCAACAGAAAACAGTAAAGGAGAAATAGAGGAACAAAAAACTACAAGACATATAGGAAACAAAAATACAAATGGCAGATGTAAATCCAAATCCAACTACATAAATAGTAACATTAAATGTGACTAGGTTAAGAAATCCATCAAAAAGCAGTTTTCCAGGCTGAATAAAATTTTTAAAAGAGCACACTATATCCTAGTTACAAGATACATTTTAGATTCAAAGATACAGAAATTGAAATTGTAAAAGGATGGAAAAAGATGTTTCATACAAATCATCAAAAGAAAGCCAGAGCTGGCTTTAAAACTTTAAAACAAAACAAAAATGTTACTAGAGACAAAAAGAGACATTTTATGATAAAGAAGTCAATTCAGGCCAGCACCACGGCTCACTAGGCTAATCCTCCGCCTGCGGCGCCAGCACCCCGGATTCTAGTCCCGGTCGGGGCACTGGATTCTGTCCCAATTGCTCCTCTTCCAGGCCAGCTCTCTGCTGTGGGCCAGGAGTGCAGTGGAGGATGGCCCAAGTACTTGGGCTCTGCACCCGCCTGGGAGACCAGGAGAAGCACCTGGCTCCTGGCTTCGGATCAGCGCAGTGCACCAGCCGTGGTGGCCATTTTGGTGGTGAACCAACAGAAAAAGGAAGACCTTTCTCTCTGTCTCTCTCTCTCTCACTGTCTAACTCTGCCTGTCAAAAAAAAAAAAAAAAAAAAAAGAAGTCAATTCATCAGGTAGATATATCAACTATAAACATATACAAACCTAACAACAGAATCCCAAAATACATGAAGCCAAACTGACAGAATTAAAGGGAGAAACAGACAATTCTACAGTAATTGGATCCTACTTTCAATAGTGGGCAGGACAACTGGAAAAAATATCAATAAGGAACTAGGAGACTTAAATAACAAGATCAACAACCCAGGACCAACACACATCTACAGAACATGTTACCCAACAGCAGAATGGTCAGAAAACACATTCTAGGCAAAGGAGGATTATGAGGAATAGGAGAGGTTTGTATCCAGGGAGCAGCCGAGCTGACACACTTCTAGGTCATGCACTCGCCAAGGTGGAGCCCCCTCAAAAAAGCCCCGAGTGTCAGGCAGAAGGCCTTCCAGGGTCATACAAAAGGGAATGAAGGTCCACAGACATTCCTAAAAGGGTAACCCGAAAACAGTCTCAGTTAAATTAGACCGACAGCAACAAATGGGAGAGCAAACAAAGGCAGACAGTCAAATGGGCAAAAGGCCAGCTGAAATCATCTCCATGCACAAGTAGTAGAACAAGAGGGAAAGGCTGCCTGAGTGGGGCCAGGAGAGACTTAACAGAAAACTGGCTGTGGAGGGTAAAGGAGGATAAGGTAAAGGATGGACAAGGACATAAGCCTCAGCCATTTCAGGTTCTCATTGCCCCTGCCTTCCATCAAGAGAC
The DNA here is from genome assembly GCA_949820135.1 of Sylvilagus floridanus. Lineage (NCBI taxonomy): Eukaryota > Metazoa > Chordata > Mammalia > Lagomorpha > Leporidae > Sylvilagus > Sylvilagus floridanus. The sequence goes on along the minus strand of OX463244.1, from coordinate 9,013,817 downwards.
CAGTTCAGTCTCACATCCTGCACTGTTCCCCACCTGACCCCCTGCATTCTTCCCCAGGTTTAGAAGCCAAACTTGAAGAACCAGAATGGAGAAGCTCATCTCCACCTACTGCCCCCAGCCCCACCCCTAGAACACCTAATATAAAAAGGTCCAGCCTGCTGGGGTCTAAGGCCCTCTGTCACATGTTCAGTCATGTACACACTGGCAGTTGGTCAACTTCTGCGAGTTTATTTTCTCTAAATAAATTCAGTTTGGCTGTAAGTTCATATTCTGGCTCCTATCTCTTTTCTGTGTTCTTGGTCCTTATAGTCAGACTAGCTCAAGATGGTCCTGACATGTCTGAGGTCCCCTAGAAAGAGTGTTACTAAGTTTTATACAAATACTAATTGCATTCACGTAGGACTTTCAGTTAGCCTAGCGCTCTCCCATGCAGTGTCTCATTCAGAGTGTGATGAATTTATACTCAAACACTTAGACTCTACCAGTAGCTTAAAGAAACAAAGGCAAGGGGCCAGCGCTGTGGTGCAGCAGGTTAACACCCTGGCCTGAAGCGCCAGCATCCCATGTGGGCGCCTGTTAGACCTGGCTGCTCCACTCCAATCCAGCTCTCTGCTATGGCCTGGGAAAGCAGTAGAAGATGGCCCAAGTCCTTAGGCCTCTGCACCCGTGTGGGAGACCCAAAGAAGCTCCTGGCTTCAGATCAGCACAGCTCCAGCCATTGTGGCCATCTGGGAGTGAACCACTGGATGAAAGACCTTTCTATTTCTCTTTCTCTCTCTGCCTCTCCTCTCTCTGTATAACTCTGACTTGCAAATAAATAAATAAATCTTTAAAAAAATAAAAACAAAGAAGCTTGGGAGTGATCCCCAGAGAAGACACTTGAAACAGTTAAATATATTTACTCCTAGAGAGTTTAAAAGAATATAATGGCACCATATAAAAGGAGTGTTTTTTAAGAAATATTCCCTTTGATCATTGTCCAGGAATCTTTGAGAAATGCTGACTGCATGGACACCAATCAATAAAGGCTTTCTTTTTGCCATCAACACAAAAGAAACCCACCTCCTCTTGTCGGAGAACCTTTGGCGCGTTTTCGTCTTCTGATCCGACTTGTTCTCCCTCTTCCCTTCTGCATGTTCACGCTGTAGCTTCTGCGTAGGCCTCTGGTCTAAAACGAAAAGCGTCTTGATTTGCAGTTGTATGCTAACCACTGTTCTTAACACCTTTCAATGTTTTCATTTGGTGAGATGCCTCTCTAGAAGGGGTCTGTGCACCAGGGGTCCTGGCAGTAAACAGAACACCCATTATACGGGTCCCCCCCAAACAGGGGTTCTTGACAAACCCGGATTAATCATGGAAATTCTCATCACTGACTTCAAAAATATGTGCTGGGTGACTTACAGATCTCAATCCTAATCACCACTTACTAAAGTAACAAATTAACTAAGAATAAACAGTAGCCAGGAAGCCCCCATTACCTAGGAAGTCTTTGCCCAGAAATATCATGTATGTGTGTGCGTGTGTGTGTGTGTGTGTGTGTTCCCTTTTAATGTGAATTAAACAGTTTCCTCCTAAGATACCAGGATCTTGAAGTATAAGAATTAAAAAGGTGTTCGCAGGACTAGCACTGTGGCATAGCATAAAGGGGCCACCAACGCCCACAACATGTACATGGGTGCCAGTTTGAATCCTGGCTGCTCCCCCAATCCAGCTCCCTGCTAATGTGCCTGGGAAAGCAGCAGACGACCCCAACTGCTTAGACCCCTGCCCCCATGTGAGACCCAGAGGAAGCTCCTGGTTGCTGGCCTCCACCTGACCCAGCCCTGGTCATTACGGCCATGTGGGAAGTGTCCAGCATGGAAGCTCCCCCGCCCCTTTTCTCACTCTTTCAAATAAACAAATAAATCTTTAAAAAACAAAACAGGCATTCATTCGCAACAGGTTAGGAAGAGACTGGGAGGTGAAAAGGCAGACAGCAGACAAGCCAAAGAGATGACCTTAAGATCTAAAACGGCAAATAAAGTTTCCACAGGCTACTTCCTGGGATGCATAAAAGTGCAATCTAGTAAGCACACCAGCATTTTACAAGCAAGAGAGACTAGCAGCAATTGATGCAGCCATTATCAAGAAGGTACGGGGCCGGCGCTGTGGCATAGCACGACGGTAAAGCCGCCACCTGCTGTGCCAGCATCCCACATGGACACCGGGTTGAGTCCCCGCTGCTCCACTTCCCACCCAGCTCTCTGCTGTGGCCTGGGAAAACAGCAGAAAACGGCCCAAGCCCTTGGGCGCCTGCATCCGCATGGGAGACCTGGAGGGAGCTCCCGGCTCCTGGCTTTGGATCAGCCCAGCTCTGGCCGTTGCAACCACTTGGGGAGTGAACCAGCGGATGGAAGACCTCTCTCTCTGTCTCTGGCTCTACCTCTCCCTGTCACTCTGTCTTTCAAATAAAAGTCTTGACAAGAGAGAGAGCAGGTGTACGCTCAGAGGTGAAAATACCCAAGGTGCACCAAGTAAAAAAATAAATAAATAATCACTATAAACGATGCCTCTGGGGTGTAAACACCTCACACCTCACACGTACCTATGTAACGAGTCTGAGGGCGGATCCTCAGACACACGTGTGCTCTCCTGAGGGACGTGCTGTGGCGCTCACGCCGGTCTGTGTGGAACCACACAGCCCGTTTTAAATCCTAACACCCGGGCAGACACGGAGCCGGAGCCGAGAGCTGCCGCCCCGCAGAGCGGCCGCGGCTTCACCCACGGAAGCGGGCGAGGCCCGGCGCCCACGAGGACGCGGGCTGCCCGCCAGCGCCGGACCCCCGATCGCGCCCGCGGAGCCCGGCGCCGGCCCTCAGGACTCCGCCTCGCGACCCCCGGCCTCCCGGAAGCCCCCACAGCCCCCGACCCCGCGCCCGCGCCCTGGAGCCCTGCGCGCCGGGGCGGGACTCGCGAAATGCACGACGTGGAAGGGAGGCGACTTCACGACAGCGCACAGAGCACCGCCAGGACTGCCCGACCTGCCGTCTAGCTCAGATCTGTCTCCCACGCAAGAATTACACACTGAGGGAACCTCGCAGCCGGCCGCACTCCCGTCACCTCGGCAACGGACGCCCTTCCGGTTCCCCTCAGTGCCGGAAATGGCCTCAAAGATGGCGTCGGCAGTGGGCGGGGCGGAGCGTCCCGAGGCGCATGCGCAGTTCCCTCCGGCTCGCCGAGGACGGCCCCGAGGCGCATGCGCAGTTCCCTCCGCCTCACCAAGGACGGTCTGCAAACGCCACGGGCCGCAGCCCTCGCCTGCTACCCCGGCTCCGCATCCCCAGGTTCCCTGCGACCTCCCCCTCGCCTTCCAGCCTGGCGGGACCGGCCAGGACCAGTCCCACTGCGTTTCGCCGTTGCTGCCTCGTCCCGGAACCAGCCTTACAGAACGCTACATTACTCTTTTTCCGACAAAATTCAGCTTCCGCCCTCCCCTCCCCCCGGGATCCGGGATGTGCTCGCGGACTCGCAGTATTGCAGGGGCCGCAGGACGCTGCCGGGTGGGCCAGGGCGCCGCGGTCCCGCGTGAACCACCTCGAGGCCCCGGTGCTCCGCGAGAAGGCGGACTAACGACACCTGCCCGGCGTCCCTAAACACGTTTCTCTGTCTCTAAAAAATTACAGGCTGGTCATAAACCAGCGGAACCTCGAGACGCAACACCCGAGTGCAATGTATTCCTGGAGGAGAAAGTGGGGGAGCTTAGCCGAGGCCGCCCCGAGTGTCCACAGCCCCGGTGTAACAGGTGCAGCGGAGCAAGGAGATGACAGGGCAGCTGGGGTGCGATGGGCTGCGTTTGCAGCTTTTCAGTAAACAGCTATTCTGAAATCCAGGTTTTTAAAGGTCTGCCGGCTAAGACACCTGCTTAATAAGGTGCCAGCACCTCCGAGCTGCCAGGGTTGATGACTGGCTCGGGTGCCCGAGTCCAGGTCCTGCCCACGGCTAAAGTGGCTGCCTCCCTGCCACCCCAGTGCGTGACCTGCATTGAGTCCCAGGTGCTGGGTCTACTGGACTCCACACCTTCGTGGGCATTTGGGGGAGCGAACCGCTGGATAGAAATTGCTATGGCTCACTCTCTCCCCCAACAATTAAATAAATACAAATTAAATTAAAAGGCAATCCTAGAAATAGATGGTTTCAAACTTGGAGCTGTTAAAAATGTTCAGACTTTGACCTTTCTCTGAAGGGAGGAGAGAACCTCCGCTTTGACTATGACTCTGTCGGAATAAGATTGAAGTCAGCGAACCCTAAAGGCTTCCATAGCCTCGGCAACTCATGACTAGAGCGTAGGGAGATTACTGACGCTATAAACAAGAGTGTCAAATTGTTAAATCAACTTCAGGAGTCACTGTGTACTTACATCTCATGAGGGATCTGTCCTTAATGTATTGTCCAATGTGAAGTAATGCTATAACTAGCACTGAAACAGTATTTTACACTTTGTGTTTCTGTGTGGGTGCAAACTGATGAAATCTTTACTTAGTATATACTGAATCAATCTTCTGTATATAGATAATTAAAAATGAAAAAAAATCTTGGTGTTAAATTGGAAATTGCATAGAAAATTAATCAATTTTTTAAAAAATATCATGTAGGCTCTCTGTCGTTAATGTGCTGTACATTGTGATTTAATACTATAACTTGTACTCCAACAGTATTTTTCACTTTGTGTCTCTATGTGAGGACAAACTGTTGAAATCTTTACTTAGTATATACTAAACTGATCATCTGTATATAAAGAGAATTGAAAATGAATCTTGATGTGAATGGAAGGGGAGAGGGAACAGGAAAGGGGAGGGTTGCGGGTGGGAGGGAATTTATGGGGGGGGAAGCCATTGTAATCTATAAGCTGTACTTCGGGAATTTATATTCATTAAATAAAAGCTTTAAAAAAATTTTCAGACTTTGAGCAGAAATTCATGAATTGGGCAGCTTCAAACCAAAAGCAGTTTGGGTGTCCTCCAAAAGGGCACTAGGAGAAGCTCTTCATGGGGTGCGTACAGACACAGAACAGGGAAATTATTTTCAGCAAAAGGAAATGTGAACGAAGTGTCCCATGGGAAGCACAAGACCAGCTGTTTTGGCTGAGTTGAAGTCTCGCCGCCTTTTCAATTCTAGTTAGTTTTTAGTTTATTTACATAGGAACCTTGTTTAGTTTATTTATATGGCCTCTTATCCTTTACCACACCACACTTTGTAATTGCTTTGTAGTTACTTCATTTCTACAAATTGAAGATTTGTCGCAACCCTGCATCAAGTGTCCAGGAGCACCATTCTCCCATCAGCAGGGGTTCACTTTAGGTCTCTATCACATGTGGTAATTCTCACAACATTCTAAACCTTTTCTGTATTTTATCAGGCTGATCTGTGATCTCTGCTCTGATGTTAGTATTTGTTGCAATTGTTTTGTGATGTCATACAACCTGGCAACCTTAATCAATGAATGTTATATGTATTTTTTTTAAAGATTTTATTCATTTATTTGAGAGGTAGAGTTACAGACAGTGAGAGGGAAAGACAGAGAGAAAGGTCTTCCATCCGCTGGTTCACTCCCCAAATGGCTGCAATAGTCCGAGCTGCACCGATTTGAAGCCAGGAGCCAGGATCTCCTTCTGGTCTCCCACCTGTGTTCAGGGACCCAAGGACTTGAGCCATCTTCCACTGCTTTCCCAGGCCATAGCAGAGAGCTGGATCGGAAGCGGAGCAGCTGGGACTCGAACTGATGCCCATATGGGATGCCGGCACTGCAGATGGAGGATTAACCTACTGCACCACAGCGCCGGCCCCTGTATGTATTCTAACTGCTGTCCTGATCAGCTAGCTACTCACCCGTCTCTTTCCCTCTCTTTGGGCATCCCTACTCCCTGAAACACAATGACATTAGGTCAGTTAATAACCCACCAATAGACTCTAAGTGTTCAGGTGAAGAAAGCAGTCATACATCTCTCACTTTAAATCAAAAGCTGAGTGAAGAAAACCTGACAAAAGATGGCACAGATCAAAACTCGGGCTCTTGGGGGCCTGCGCTGTGGCTTAGTAGGCTAAGCCTCGACCTGCAGTGCCAGTATCCCTTACAGGAACTGGTTCCTGTCCTGGCTGCTCCTCTTCCGATCCAGCTCTCTGCTTATGGCATAGAAAAGCAGCCTAAGGTGGCTGGAGTGCTTGGGCCCCTGCACCTGCCTGGGAGACCTGGAGGAGGCTCCTGGCTCCTGGCTCCTGTTTTCAGATCAAACCAGCTCCAGCAGCCATGGTCATTTGGGGAGTGAATCAACAGATGGAAGACCTTTCTCTATCTCTCCCTCTCTGTGTAATTTTACCTGTCAAATAAATAAATAAAATAAAATAAAATAAAAAGACTCGGCCTCTTACACTGAAGAGTTAGCCAAGGTTCAAATGCAAAGGAAGAACTCTTGAAGGAAATTAAATGCACTTTTCCAGTGAACACACAAATAGATGATAAGAAAACAAAACAGCCTCACTGCTGGTGTGGAGAAAGATGAGTGGTCAACCCCACCACAACATTCTATCAAAGCAAGCCTAAGCCAGAGCAAAGCCTTAACTATGCTCAATTCTATGCAGGATAAGAGAGATGAGAGAACTGCAGAAGAAATTGAAGCTTGCAGAGGTCTTTTGATGAGGCTAAAGGAAAGAAGTCATCGCTGTGACCTAAAAGTACAACGTGCAGCAGCAAGTGCTGGCGTAGAAGCTGCAGTCAGCCACCCAGAAGAGCTAGCTAAGATCACGGACGAAGGTGGCTACACCAAACAGCAGGGTTTGGGTGCAGAACTAAGCAGCCTTGTATTAGAAGATGCCATCTGGGACCTGCACAGCTCGAGAGGAAAAGTCAACACCGGACAACTGCTTCCAGAACTTCCAGGGAGAGGCTGGCTCGCTTGTTTGGGGCTAAGGTCAGTGGCCAAAGGCAATGCTCATTTCACCACTCTGAAAAGTTCTAGGGTTTTATAGAATTATGCTAAATCTGCTCTGCGCATGTTCTATAGATGAAACAACAAAGCCTACATGACAAGACATCTGTTTACAACGTGGTTTATTGAATGTTGTTTTTAAAGATTTATTTATTTATTTGAAAGGCAAAGTTACAGAGAGGCAGAGGAAGAGAGAGAAAGAGGTCTTCCATCCACTGGTTCACTCCCCACATGGCTGCAGTGACAGGAGCTGGGATGATCTGAAGCCAGGAACCTGGAGCTTCTTCTAGGTCTTCCACATGGGTGCAGGGTCTCAAGGACTTGGGCCATCTTGTACTGCTTTCCTAGGTACATTAGTGATAAAGACAGGCAGATAGACTCAAATTGATTAGGTCTGTAAGCTGGAGACCACGCCTTCGTCCTGCCCCCTTTGGTGATCTTATGCCCCTACCTGTTCTCACCTGTACACCCACCTGCCAGTCAGACTATATAAACACTCCCCTTCTGAAGTGAATGAAAGGCCTGCAGTATGGTGGGCCCCGCCCTTGTCGTCCAGTGCCTTTGCCCATGCAGCCTCTTGGCCACCTCTCTGCCTTTGCTTTCCTGCCCATGCTAAGCTGCCTGTGGCTACTTATAACCATAGGCCTCGCTCCACGTGGCTCCCAGCCCACTCTCTGCCTGGTGTGGACCCAGCTTATGCTTCCAGACTTCCTCCTCCCCTAAATAAAGCCCTCACTTTCCTGTGCGTGCCTTTCACTGAATAAATGTTTAAAAAAAATTACCATGTCACCTGGTGTATTTTAAGCTGATATTCAGAATTCTTCTCTGAATAGATAGCAAGAACCCACCAAAATCATTAATATCTAAAAATTATCAATAAGGCCAGTTGATATCATTAGCAGGGAGCTGCTAGGACTTGAACTGGCACCTCATGGGATGCCAGCGCTGCAGGCAGTGGCTTTTACGTCCTACACCACAGTGCCAGCCCCTTTACTGAACATTTTGAGCCCACTGTTGAGAACTACTGCTGTGGAAAAAAAAATCCTTTCAAAATACTACTGCTAATTGGCAATGGATGGGACCGGCACCGTGGCTCACTTGGTTAATCCTCCACCTGTGGCGCCGGCATCCCCTGTGGGCATTGGTTCTAGTCTCGGCTGCTCCTCTTCCAGTCCAGCTCTCTGCTGTGGCCCAGGAAGGCAGTGGAGGATGGCCCAAGTGCGTGGGCTCCTGCACCTGTGTGGGAGTCCAGGAAGGGGTTCCTGGCTCCTGGCTTCAGACTGGCGCAGCGCCAGCCATTGCGGCCATTTGGGGAGTGAGTCAATGGAAGGAAGACCTTTCTCTCTGTCTCTCTCTCTCACTGTCTATAACTCTACCTGTCAAATAAAAAAAAAAAATTGGCAATGGACCTGGTCATTCAAGAGCTCTGGTTAATGTTGTTTTCATGCTGTTCATGCAACATCCATTCTGCAGCCCATGAAATTAATATTGTTGTTATGCCTACTAATAGTACAGCAGCCACATTACAGTCAATGGATTAAGGGGTAATTGCAACTTTTTTTTTAAATTGCAACTATTATTTTTTTTTATTTATTTGACAGACAGAATTAGATAGTGAGAGAGACAAAGAGAAAGGTCTACCTTCCGTTGGCTCACCCCCCAAATGGCTTCCACAGCCAGCGCTGCGCTGATCCGAAGCCAGGAGCCAGGTGCTTTTCCTGGTCTCCCATGCGGGTGCAGGGCCCAAGCACTTGGGCCATCCTCCACTGCCTTCCCGGGCCACAGCAGAGAGCTGGACTGGAAGAGGAGCAGCCGAGACTAAAACCAGTGCGCATATGGGATGCCGGTGCCGCAGGCAGAGGATTAACCAAGTGAGCCACAGCACCAGCTCCCAAATTGCAACTATTATTTAAAGCATTACTATTTTAAAAACATATTTTGTAAAGTTACAGCTGCTATAGGTGGTGATTCCTCTGATGGGTCTGGGCAAAATAAGTTGAAATCTTCTAGAAAGATTTCCCGTTCCAGATGCCATTGAAGTGAGCTTTGGCCTGACCTGAGTCACTCTATTTTGCCTCTGATCTCTAATCACTCTGTTTGTCCTCTTTTTCTAATTAATTGCACAACTACTATGTACTCAAAAATTAGCCTTGTAGAAATGTTATTCATAAGGATTGTTTACATTAAGTGCTGGGAAAATGGGTTCAGTGCCCCCTCAGAGATAAGCGTAACCTTGCTTGTTCTGGCTTCTGTAACGAATGCTTCGCTTTGGATTAACTCCCAACCCGATGTGGTTTTTGCCTTTATAAGCTTACCCCTGAGCTCTGCAGGGGCTGCATGATTTGGAGAGCACATGCCCTCACTCCATCCTTCCTCCCTCCCTCTCCCCTACCCCCCTACTCCCCACCCAGTGCAGCCACCAGCTTTGCTGGCTTTGCCGACTCTCAGAAATAGACTCCATAATTCAGCCATGAGATTTGGCAGAATGTAACACCGTTAAACTCATTCCTGACTGATGGGAGGAAGTCAAAATATCAATATTAACAGGTATTTGGAAAAATGCTGATTTCAGCCCTCACACATAGCTTTGAGGAATTGAATACTTTATTGAAGGAAGTAACAGCAGAAGTGGTAGATGGGCCAGCACTATGGCATAGTGGGCAAACCTCCGCCTACAGTGCCAGCATCCCATATGGGTGCTGGTTCAAGTCCCAGCTGCTCCTCTTCCAATCCAGCTCTCTGCTATGGCCCGGGAAGCAGTAGAAAATGGCTCTGCACCCGCATGGGAGACCTGGAAGAAGCTCCTGGCTCCTGGCCTCGGATTGGCCCAGGTCCAGCCATTTGGGGAGTGGACCAGCAGATAGAAGACCTCTCTCTCTATCTCTCCCTCTCTCTGTAACTCTACCTCTCAAATAAATAAACTCTACCTCTTCTTTAAAGAAGAAAATTGGAATTAAAATTGGAACCTGAAGATATGGCTGAATTGCTGCAATTCTATTGGATGAGAAGTTGCTTCTTATGGACGAACCGCAAGAATGATTTCCTGACATAGAATTACTCCTGCTGAAGATGCTGTGAACATTGCTGGAATGATTACAAACGATCTAGACTATCACAGAACCTTAGTTGATAAAGCAGTACTTGGGAAGACTGAGTCCAGTTCTAAGAGAAGTTCTGCACTGGGTGAAATGCTGTCAAGCAGCACTGGATGCTACAGGGAAATCTTATCGCTGTCTTAAGAAGCTGCCACACCCACTCCAATCTTCAACAAGCACCACCTCGACCAATCAGAAGTCGACAACAAGGAGGCAGGACCCTCCCCCAAGCAAAACCTTATGACTGGCTGAAGGCTCAGATGAACCCTTTAGTGGTTTTATTTTTATTTGTTTCATTGCAATAAAGTGTTTTTTTTTTTAAGATTTATTTATTTGAACCATAGAGTTAGAGAGACAAAGACAGAGAGAGATTTTCCATCTGCTGGTGCACTCCCCCAAATGGCCTCAGCAGCTGGGGCTGTGCTAGGCTGAAGTCAAGAGCCAGGAGCTTCTTCCATGTTTCCTAAATGGATACAGGGGACCATGGACTTGGGCTATCTTCTGCTGCTTTCCCAGGTGCATTAGTAGGAGCTGGATCAAAAGTGGAGCAGCTGGGACTTGCACTGGCGTCCATATGGGATGCTGGCATTGTAGGTCATGGTTTAATGTGCTGTGCCACAGTGCCCACCCCACAATAAAGTATTCTTCAATTATGGTGTAAACGTTGCTTTTTTAGACATAATGCTATTTTACATACTTAAAAGATGATAGTGTAAATATAAGTTTCATAGGCACTGGGAAAACAAAATTTCATGAGACTTGTTTTGTTGTGGTAACCACTATTGTGATGGTCTGGAACTAAAATGCCTTCAAGGTATGACGATTGATAATTCAGAGAAGTTGAATATCAGTGCTCTTTCTTATGTTCCACATGACCATTCTTAGGGAGGTGGCTGTTCAATACACCTTTCTGTTTGTTCACTTGTGGTCTTAAGATCATGGATGTAGCTCTAGCCATCCATTCTTATAAACTGTTCTCAAGATAGGAATAAAAGGTGGGCATTGTGGTCCAGTCCCAGCTACTCTACTTCCAGCTTCCTCCTAATGTATCCTTGGAGACAGAAGGTGGGGTAAGTGCTTGGGCCCTGCCAGCCATTTGGGAGACCTGATGGAGTTTTGGGCTCGTGGCTTCAGCCAGGCCCAGCCCTGGCTGTTGTGGACATTTAGGGAATGAACCAACAGATGGAAGATCTACTTCTATCTATCTTTCTTTATCTTTATCTCTTTCTTTACTGCTCTGCTTTTCAAGGAGATGAAAATAAATATTTTTAGAAAAGAAGAAAGGCGTGGTTGAAATGCAAGCATTACTTTCAAGAAGGAGGAAAATGATGTATGTTCCGATTTTCCTCATGGGAATTGACAAAGGTTCTCTTCTTGATCAAACACTAGCCAGACTCCTCTGAACAAAAGCTTGTCCCATAGAAACTACAGGTTCTCAGCCAGCACCACGGCTCACTAGGCTAATCCTCCGCCTGCAGCACTGGCACCCAAGGGTTCTAGTCCCGGTTAGGGCGCTGGATTCTGTCCCGGTTGCTCCTCTTCCAGTCCAGCTCTCTGCTGTGGCCTGGGTAGGCAGGGGAAGATGGCCCAAGTGTTTGGGCTCTGCACCCGCATGGGAGACGGGGAGGTAGTACCTGGCTCCTGGCTTCGGATCAGCGCAGCGCGCCAGCCGCGACACATCGGCCCTAGCAGCCACTCAGGGGGTGAACCAGCGGAAAAAGGAAGACCTTTCTCTCTGTCTCTCTCTCTGCCTGTCAAAAAATAAATAAATAAATAAATAAAATGAAAAAAGAAACTACAGATTCTCAGCACAAATGGTTTCACCCCCTGTGCCTCCAAATGTAAAGACCAAATCATTAGGAGTGGGAATTTGGTACAGCAGCTAAGAGGCCACGTCAGGTGCCAGCATCCTGCATTGGAGTGCCTGGCTTTGAGCCCTGGCTCTCCTCCAGCAAATGTGCAGCAGAAGTAGTTGAGACCCAGCCACCACGTGGGAGACCCAGTTGCTTCAGTCTGGCCCGGCCCTGGCTGTTGAGGGCATTTGGGAAGTGATTCAGATCCAATGTAATGTGTCTACCTTTCAAATAAAATAAAAATAAATGGTTTTTTTAAAAACTGCTTAAGCACGAACATAGTTTCTAATAACTCAGGGCAGTGTCCCTAGGATGACCCTGTTCCCTCCCCTTAAGTGCCTTCCTAAGATGTTCAAAGCTGACCAAAAAAACCAAAAAAACAAAAAACAACTCATTCTAGCCAACATCTAACATTAGGCCCCTGACCACATTTCTTAAAGCATTAACTGAAAAAGTCTTACAAATGTGAATTTTTCCTCTGTCCCTTTAAGATGCGCATTTGCCTCAGGAGTGTATTTCTCAAGGATTTTGTTAAATACAGTGGAAATTGGATCAATGTATGATTTCACAAACTGCATGCTTTGTTGCTATACAAGGAGAATTTTTCTCATGTCCAAAATGCTCAAAGAGGGAGAGATTAACAGAACCAAACCTCACAGGGAACACATCTGATACACAAGGTATGTTAACCACATAGTGAATAAGCTCCAAAATAAAGTCCAATTTCTCAATTAGTATAAAGCAGGTCAGGGCCAGAGTTGTGGCATAACTAGTTGAGCCACTGCCTGTGATGCAAGCGTCCCATATGGGCACCAGTTTGAGTCCTAACTGTTCAGCTTCTGATCCAGCTCCCTGCTAATGCACCTGGGAAAGCTACAGAGATGGCCCAAATGCTTGACCCCTACACCCACGTAAGAGACCCAGCTGAAGCGCCTGGCTTTGCTCTGGCCCAGCCCCAGCCGTTGCAGCCATTTGGGGAGTGAACCATTGAATGAAGGATCTCTCTCTCTCTCTTTCTCTCTCTCCCTCTCTCTGTGCAACTCTGCCTTTCAAATAAATAAAGTAATTTTTTTTTAAAAAGTAGGCCTTGGTGGGAAGTTGGAAGTGCATCTTTATGCCAGTGGTTCTCAGGAGATGGTGGCATGACCACCACAGTGGAGACAGTAACCACCCATGATGTCGCCCACCCCGCACACACTAGAGGGTGGAGCTAGGGGGTGCTGTAACTGACTTCACAGCTCCAAAGCCTGCTGCAGCTCTACACATGTGAAGAAAGAGCTGACAGTACAGCCTACTGTGTGCATAGTCTTAGTCTAAGGTCTCCAAATGTTGGTCAAGTTCAAGTTTGTATGTATTTCAAAGTCCAGTAGTTGAGGTCCGTAACTCCTGTAGGGGAGATCTGACAACATTTGAGATAACATTCCCAAGGAGAGGGTAATTTCACTCCAGGCTCTCACATCTAGGAACTGGTAAGATACAGCACTCTTGGAGATGACAAATACACCCTAAACCATCACCTAGCAAACCATGGGAATGTTTGGAATCATTTCAAAGCTATGCTACAGACCTGAAAGCCATTCCTTCGAAATGCAATCATCAGAAAGGGCAGGTCCTCTTTCAGTCTTTTTAGTGGGACAGAATTTTCATTTTGCTAATTGTCAATTAACAGACACGGCCATTAACCAGCATTTACATGAACCAGCCCTCTTTAGTTTTCTTTCCCTGATTCCTCAAGCCCCTCTGTTCCCCTTTTTGGGTCTCTCATTCTCTCTTTAAAATCCACACTCACTCTTCTACAGATAAAAAAAATGAGTTTAGCTTCCACTAGGCCAACTTACCTATTGCAGTAATATATTGCTGATTAAAAGCTGTCCTGAACATTTTTACCGGTGCTTGGCTTGGTTCACCTTTGGCAGGACTGACTAAATTCTTTAGAATTACATAACTAGCAAGCATTTGGGCCAAGGTTTGAATCCAGGAGCCAAAGTCCATGCTGTACTGAGCACCTTAGACAAGCATAAAGTGAAAGGAGAAAAAATAGTGTCAAGTAAAGTTCATGAGCCAGGAAAACCCCTGAGGCTTCACAATTCATAATTTAACAAAATCCTCTGCCAACATTTTCTATTTGAATAGACACCACGGACCAGTGCTCTTTAAGAAAAATAAAGTAACTGCTTCAAACCAGGTAAAGTGCATGAAAGGTGTGAAGGTTCTTCACAAAACATGTGATACGATTCTTTCTCCAGACAGCTGCCAGGCTGGTCTCAGTACGCCGATGTCCACCACTAAGCAGTGTCAGGAACTCCCATCTTTACTCTTTGATTTTATTTTTATTTGCTTAGAACCCAGACAAGGTCCCAGGAATGGGGCCCCTCAAACACACCACTAGAATTAAGATCCAAAATACAAAATCATTCATGTAGAGCTTAAGTGTGGGTTTAAATCATCATGATTTTCAAGAACAAATTTTCAAAAAATATCTTCTAGTGAAATCTGTCAGTCACTTCCCCTATGATTCCTCCCTTATTGCTATGCTTATAAAGATCTTTACACACACTAAAACTACAAATTTCTATGGTTTCATTTGTAAATCAGCTTTCTTCTTTCACTTCACAAATTACTTGGTATATTTGTAATTTTTTTTTCTGATCATCACTTCTTTTCTCTAGACCAATTTCAGAAAATTTATTTCTTTCCTCCATTAACTGTTAATGCCACCTATATCATATACTAAATTTTCATTAATGCCAAATATTTTTAGACTGCATTTTATGGAGCATGCTTCCCCCATTGAATTGTCCTAAAGTAAACACAGATCAGAGTGAAGATCCTACTTCATGTCCCTCCTAGAGTTTGTCATTTCAAATATCAGGAGGCTCCCAGGCCCAGAGTTCCCTGAACAGCCTGTTCTATCTTTGAATGGCTATGAGCAAATTTAATCCATCCCACTTTCTTCTTCTAATAATTGCATACCCAGCTACAGAAGAAAGTAATTAATGGTGTGGAAAAAAGCCAGGCACTAACAGAGCACACATTCACTGAGATAAGGGAGCAATAGTGTTTTTAATTACCCTGAATAGAAACAAAAATCCATAAGGATACACGGTTGTATAAGTCCGTATGTGTGACATTTTTGAAACAACAACATGGTAGAAAGGGTGAGCACATTCAAAGCTGTCAGAGGACGGAACTGGATTGGGGGGCACCGGGAGAGTGTTTGGTTCTACAAGAGCCACAGGGGGCTCCTTGTGCAGCTACAAAGGTGGTGGAAATGCAGAACTGCACGAGATGAAACTGTGCCGGACTAAACACACCTAAGACTAGGGAGCTCCGAATAGGATGGAGGATTGCTTTGTTGCCAAATGGCTCACTGTGATATTGTACTGCAGTTTTGGAAATTGTGAACACAAATGGAACTGTAGATAAAGCCTAAGAAATCCCTGAATTGTATCGTACAATTTCATGTGTGCCAGAAAAGAGCAAGGGCCTTTCCCAGTTTAAATTCTGCTAAGCCACTGATCAGAAACCTGCGTTAAAATAGCAGCTTACCTGGAACCTGTCCAAAGCACCTTCCTTCAGAACCTTCTTCAAGAATGGACATGTCCTATATCTGCCCAGCCCCAAACAGTGGCCACCGTGGCACACGAACATTGTCCATCGAGAATGTGGCTACTGCAACAACATTTTTCATTGCATGAATGCCGCTCATTGAAGCTGACATTGAAATGGACACGTGTGCCTAGTGGCAACCTATGCGATGACACAGAAATTAAATTGGCCTTAAAGTCACTTATCCCTTTGTTGTAAGCAGGGAGGACAATGCATTTCCCACCACTGAGCCATTTATAAATCCCCCCAGAATGTATCCATTTCTTCATTTTGAATGGGGATATAAAGGTGCACTCCCACACACCGAGTGTATAAAACAGGGCTGCGAGGCCCCCTCGCACCTGTGCACCGCAGGACCCCAGCCTGGTAAGGCGATGGCGCTCCAGGTGCGCACAGTGTGCAGTTTGCGTCCCACTGCAAGAGGAAAACCTGGCCAAGTACTCTCAGGAGCTTAGCTTCCATGCGCTCAGGGAGGGGCCCAACAGAAGCTGATCCCCTGTAATTTTCCTCCGGATTTATTGCGTAACCCTACTCCCAAACATTCCCTTTCACCCTGCAGGTTTCGCAAGGTCCACCGAGGTCGCTCGGGTTCGCGATAACGAGGTAATTAGAAATCAAGCCTTTCCCAGGCGGGACCGGCGCCGACGCACTCGCGAAGCTGTGCCGCACTCAAGACTCCGGGCGCGCACCAGCGGGCTCCAGACCTGCGTGGACTCCCGGACACCACGCGCAGCGCAGGCTCCGCGCCTGGGTCGTTCTCCACGCAGGGGTCCAGCGGTGACAACCCAGTGATGCCGAGTGACCGCCGCGTGGCGCTGGTGACCGGCGCCAACAAGGGCATCGGCTTCGCCATCGCGCGCGACCTGTGCCGGCTCTTCTCTGGGGACGTGGTGCTCACGGCGCGGGACGAGGCGCGGGGCCGGGCGGCCGTGCAGCAGCTGCAGGCCGAGGGCCTGAGCCCGCGCTTCCACCAGCTGGACATCACGGACCTGCAGAGCATCCGCGCCCTGCGCGACTTCCTGCGCCGGGAGTACGGGGGCCTGGACGTGCTGGTCAACAACGCGGGCATCGCCTTCAAAAGTGAGGGCGGGGCCGTGCGGGGAGGGTGGGGGGCCGCCCAGAACCTCCAGCCAGAGTGGGCCTCGCCTGTTGGGGGAGCCTGTGGTGGGCCCTGCACCTTTCGGGGTGGCGGAATGGGGTGGGTGAGGCACAGAGTCCAGCCACAGGGACCTTTGTGTTCCTTGTCTCCAAGATTTTCTTCACAGTTTGTAGGGGATTGGCGTCAGGGTGTGGGGTAGATTTTAAGCTACTCCTGAAATAAATAAATTGAAGTTGGTTAAATCCAGAGCCCAGGCCAGTAGGCTTCACCAGCGTTTCCCAGTGCTGCTGTCTTACAGAGAGAGGCCGTGGTCAAACCAGGGATAGACGCTGGCCCAGTGCTGTGACTGCACCCAGACCCAACTCAGAAGTCACGCATGTCACAAGTGGAGTGGTCCCTCGTGCTTGCTGTTAATTGACCGTGTTCTCTCTGCCCTGAAAGTGGAGGACACCACGGCCTTTCATATTCAAGCAGAGGTGACTATGAAGACAAAGTTTGATGGCACCCGAGATGTCTGCACGGAGCTGCTGCCTCTCATGAGGCCCGGAGGTGAGTCTCCTGGGGACCCCACGCTGTGCCCTCAGGAGGGAGCCGGCCCTGCTGCTGGGCTCTCAGCTCCATCCCTGCTGCCTGTCCTGCTCCAGCTGCTCTGGCCTACCAGGGGCTGTCCTGGGTCAGGACGTTGTCCCCGCTCCTGCACTGCCCCTGTGGTCTCTGCTCTAGGCACACCTGGCGCCTTCTGACCCTGCAGTCTTAGCTCACAAATTTCCTGGGAGACTCTTTATTTCCCCCATGCCCACTCATGTTGGAGGCCCTAAGGTGGACCCCTGTGCCCTCTCAGGCTAGCGGAGGCTTCCTACAGTCATCCATCATCCCCCTAAAATCTGCCACCTGCCTAGGATACTCCTGGAGTTCCTCCTTCCTCTCCTCCTCCTGTGCCCCTCCCAAGCTAACACATTTCCAGAGAGCGTTTGTCATTCTCCTGTGCCACCTTGGCCACCAACCAGGTCCAGAGGTCACCCTGTGCAGAGACCTCACAGTCACTCCCAGGTCCCAAGGTTGTGCCATTCACTCTCTCCCCACCCATTGCTCCCAGTTGCAGAGCTGGCCTTCCCATGGGCATCTGTACAGTTGCAAACCCCTTAAGAGAGGTCTCTTCTTGGGTCCTTTCCTTTCTCGGCATCCTACACAGTCTCTGATGGTCTCTCCCTCCCAGAAGTCCTCCAGGAGCAAAGTGCAGGCTCTCACTACCACAGTTTTCAGGGATTCCATAATCTGACCCTGCCTAACTCCATGCTCATATTCCCTGCTATTCAGTGGACTCATTGTTCTTGACGTGCACACGATCCTATTTCTTTGTTGTGACACTAATCCCAAGTAATGAGACAGGAGGTGAACTGCCACTCAGCTCATCTACACCAAGAAAGAACAGCAGCCACTTCTCAAAAGACGGAAATGAGTGGTTGACAGTGAGGATGTGCACGTACGGTTTACTCTCAACTCCTATCTTCTTTTCCTGTCCTGTCCTCTTGAAAGGTTCTACTTCATGCAAGACTCTGGTTCTCTTTCCAATGTCACCTGCTTCCTCTGCTGATTGAATTCTTGAAGGTACAAATGGAGTTTCTTACACACCAACTGCACCATCCATTCCTGCTGCTCTTAGAATGCACACTGGCATTGGTTTCTCAAGAGGAAGTTTTCTGGTCTCAAATCCCAGCACCTTTGGGCTCCAGCCGTCTTCTACACGCCTCTCCTGATAGTGATTTCTGGTGTATTCTAGGCAGAGTGGTGAACGTGTCCAGCATGATGAGTCTCAGGGCCCTTAAATCGTGCAGCCCGGAGCTGCAGCAGAAGTTTCGCAGTGAGACCATCACGGAGGAGGAGCTGGTGGGGCTCATGAAGAAGTTCGTGGAAGACACGAAGAAGGGGGTGCACAAGAAAGAAGGCTGGCCTGACACTGCCTATGGAGTGACCAAGATCGGAGTCACTGTCCTGTCCAGAATCCAGGCCAGGCACCTGCATGAGCAGAGGGGAGGGGACAAGATCCTCCTGAACGCCTGCTGCCCAGGGTGGGTGAGAACCGACATGGCGGGACCCAAAGCCCCCAAAAGCCCAGAAGAAGGAGCAGAGACCCCCGTGTACTTGGCCCTTTTGCCTCCAGATGCCGAGGGCCCTCATGGGCAGTTTGTAATGGACAAAAATGTTGAACAGTGGTGAGCTCACCCGCAGCTCCACCCGCAGATCCTGCTTCCTAGCCTGTCCTGAATTAACATGAAGAATATCTCACAGTCAACATATTTTACAACCAGAAGGGAAAAGAAAGGCAAACATCTCTATCAACTAACCTCTGCTAATGTACCTGAGTTGGCTATTTCTGAGTTGACTACTGATTCTGTGACATCCTTTCCAATGTCCCATGTGATACAGAAAGAGCAAAATTATAATTGCTGAAAAATTCCTTTCCAATTTCCTATGTGATACAGGAGAGAAAAATTGTAATTGCTGAAAAGAAACAATGGAAATTGATAGTTGAATAAATGGTTCTTTCAAAGAACACGTGTAGATTCGTGTAGATTGTTTATATGTTGAAACAGGTCTTTCCCAAAGTAAAACCTTCAAAACGTTGGGTCAGTAGAAGGATGGTAGAACTCAGGAGTCAGCTAACACAGAGAGAGTCCAGTAGTCAATATCCTGGGATCTGCAGGTCACACACTCCTTCCCAGTTACTCAGATGGGCCATTAGCCAATGCCAAAGCAGACACAACATGGAAACTGGGGCGCACAGCTGGGTGATTTCATCTGGCTTCAGTTTATCTAGAACATGGACAATACCATGAAGGGAAAGGCAGATGGTCTGCTTTCTTTCTTTTTTTTTTTTTTTAAGATTTATTCATTTATTTGAAAGAGTTACACAGAGAGGAGCGGCAGAGAGAGAGAGAGGTCTTCCATCTCCTGGTTCACTCCCCAGTTGGCGGCAACAGCCAGAGCTGTGCTGATCTGAAGCCAGGAGCTTCCTCTCAGTCTCCCATGCGGATGCAGAGGCCCAAGGACTTGGGCCATCTTCTACTCCTTTCCCAGGCCATCGGCAGGGAGCTGGATCAGAATTGGAGCAGCAAAATCTCGAACCGGCGCCCATATGGGATGCTGGCACTGCAGGTTTAACCCGATGGTTTGGTTTCTTAAGCCTAAATCATTGTGAAAAACAGCCATGTCAGATGTCACTCATGTGACATGAGTGGGCATTTGTATGAAACACTCAGCCATAAACTTCTTAGAGATCAAGCAATTATTACTTAGTCTCCTGGATTTAAATATGTTGTGTAGGGATGGCATTTTCTGAGATCTAACACATTGCCTTGTCACAATAAATAAAGTACACAGAGATGAACATGTAAGTCAAGTTTGGAATTCTCACAGTTGCCAGGCCTTGGTCAGTTATGCATCTTTATTATACTATTCTTTTACACTTTTGTTTATTTAAAACTTACAAGGGGCTGGCACCGTGGTGCACTAGGTTGAGCCTCCACCTGTGGCCCCAGCATCCCATGTGGGCGCCAGTTCTAGACCCAGCTGCTCCTCTTCCAGTCTAGCTCTCTGTTGTGGCCCAGGAAAGCTGTGGAAGATGGCCCAAGTGCTTGGACCCCTGCACCCGCATGGAAGAACAGGAAGAAGCACTTGGCTCCTGGCTTCAGATCGATGCAGCTCTGGCTGTTGCAGCCATTTGGGGAGTGAACCAGCAGATGGAATACCTTTCTCTTTGTCTCTCCCTCTCACTGTCTAACTCTATCTCTCAAATAAATAAATAAAATCTTTTTAAAAAACTTACAAAACATGGGGGGAAATCCTGGTTCTCCCACTTTAGTGCATGATCTTGGGCAAAATGACTCCATCTTGCTGTGTCTCCATTCCCTCTACTATTATTGGGTGATAGTAGGGTGGCATGCATGGATTAGTGTTGTAGACAGTGTCTAGCACATGGACTTGCAAGGTGTCTGCTCTCATTAGTACTAGTAATCCAGGCTGGCCCCATCTCTGGTGGTGCTGAGAAGCACCTGTTCACCGCCAAGCATCCAGGAGGAGGCGGTGGGCATCAAGACATGTGCCATCCATTCCCGCCCTTCCATACAGTCACTCCATGTGTTGGGACCCTACCCATGTTCTTCCTCCATTCACCAGTGAATTTCAGACTTAGAGAAATGCAAAGTGGTCCCCCTGCCCCACCCCAAACACAAAGATGCAGCCTGCATTTTAAAACTAAAGTTCACAAGTTTTGTCCTTTAAGAAAGCTCTTCCTTTTCTCCTAGTAATTTCATTTTTGTAAACAGAAACCAGAACAACAACTGTGTCTAGATCAAGAGCACTCCTGTAGTGTTTCAGGTACTACTTTGGAAATGTATAGGGGAATTACAAAAACATTTTCCCCTCATAACCTTACAAGTAACACTTAGCTGCCTCAAGGCTTTAAGAAAGACTATTCCAGGGCCGGCACCGTGGCTCACTTGGTTAATCCTCCGCCTGCGGCACCAGCATCCCGTATGGTGCCGGGTTCTAGTCCCAGTTGCTCCTCTTCCAGTCTAGCTCTCTGCTGCAGCCAAGGAGGGTAGAGGAGGATGGCCCAAGTGCTTGGGCTCCTACACCTGCATGGGAGACCAGGAAGAGGCATCTAGCTCCTGGCTTTGGATCAGCGCAGCACCGGCCATGGCAGACATTTGGAGAGTGAACCAATGGAAGGAAGACCTTTCTCTCTGTCTCTCTCTCTCTCACACTGTCTATAACTCTACCTGTCAAATAAATAAATAAATAAAAAGACTGTTTCAAATTCCAGTGACCTTGTTGGATGGTGGTTACGGCATCTGTCTTCCTTGTCTCAGGACAGCACCATCAGTCAAGGGTCTGGAGACCTCTACCAGCTTACCCTGAGGACTGCTTTAACTTATGGTCCTTGTGCTGTGTGAGCATACTGCTCACTGAAAATATTCAGCACTGCTCTGGGCACACTGAGCTCCCGTGACCTTTTGTTACTTTCTGCCTCACCCATTTATATCCACAGCCATAGCCGCCTGATCCCTATTCCTCTGTTTGCAGAAAGATTACCTCCTGATTGCTTAACCTTTGTTCACCAGGTTCTGGAACCATCTATACCTCAAACAGAGTTATTCCAAAGTCCCATGGGAAGTCCAGGTTTGACACTGATTGTTGAATTAAAACAGCAAATTTTGGGGTGAATACTGCCAAGTGGATGGTCCTTAGTAACATCATGGCCCTTAAAACTTCCCATAGCCAAGTACTGGGACTGTCTAGAAAGATCCATGCATCAAATGTCAAGAACCATCTCAGAAACCGGAAAAGAGACCTCAGCAAAGATCTGGCTGCATGGAGTGAGAAAATGATCTCTCATACTGTTGGTACCAGAAGTCCTGGAATCGGACCCTGGAAGATTCTGCCATGAACTGATGCCTCCAGCTAGGACAAATTGTGACTGTTCTTGATCAGCATTGGTGATGAATCTCTCCTGAAGCTATGGGGATGTTTCTGGTTCCTGCTTCATCTGCTACCACCAAAATGCTGAGAAAACTAATCAGGAGACATGGACACAAGCTGGGGCTCAGGGCCCCTCAGAGCATTCCCAGATGAACTTAACAGGAGTACTCCCCTGGTACATTGGAAGTGTATTTTAGTCATGGTTTGCTGCTTCTTGAGATGGATGCAGACTCTTCTTTGTCTGCACTAGCTAAAAGACCATTTTATGTTCCTTACTTGGGGAATTTCAACTCATCTTTCCTCTCATAGAGAAATTCAAAAGTCACTGCAGTTGTAAATGAGTAACTGCAAAACTTTGCTGATTAAAGACTTTCTACCTTTTACCTTCCTTAATCTTGAAGACACGCCAATAGGACAAAGGATATTTTGCAATTAAAGCTGCCAATGCACTCTAAGGCTCTAGCATAAAGGATTTGCTTATGGCCTTAATGAACAAGATATCAGCTCCTTCGTGGGTTCATCGACTCTCTTTTTATGAATTATAAGTAGGCAGATTATGTGTCTTTGAATATCTCCTGCAATCTCAGACTACACCCTCTTCCCAAAAGTTATCACTTAAGCCTGTCAGGGGACAATGCAGTGTTCTCAACCATATCCTTCCAAGTACATGGCAGATGCCTTGGCATCTCCCTAGTCACTGCCCATATGATCTGAAACTCGGAAATGTCTGAAGGAGACATCGTGCGAAGGCAGCCAAGCTGAGCTGATCAGAAGCATGGAGCCAGGAGCTTCTTCCAGGTCTCCCACGTGCGTGCAGGGGCCCAAGCACTTGGGCCATCTTTGACTGCTTTCCCAGGCCATATCAGAGAGCTGGATCAGAAGTGGAGCATCTGGAACTTGAGCCCATATGGGATGCTGGCACTGCAGGCAGCGGCTTTACCCGCTATGCCACAGTCCTGGCTGTCCTGGCTCCAGATCTTTGATCTTGAAGTCATATGCAAAACAAAGACTTTAGAAAATTTGGCAATCTTGTTGATACCCCCACACTTGGTTCTGCAGGCTCTTCCAATTGTGTTTGAGATTGTTTTCTTAGTATATATTGACGTACTTGATTCCTTGCATAAATGTAGACTACAAACTCAATTGTCATAGTCGCCATGTTCAAATGCATGGTTTAAAGATTAACGTGACCTTTAAATAGTTCTACAATACTGCTGTGTTTTCTCAGATGACTTTTTGACCAAAACATGAATGTGTAATATCTATTGAAAATAGTGGCCTCCATCTTAGCCAAGGTACTTAACCCAGTAGTGTGAGTCAAAGATGTTGTCTAATAGGCACGGTTGAAGTGTGATTTGGAACTTAGGACTGAGAAAAATAAAGAAAATATGGGTATAGCTTGCCATCTAGATAAACTAAATGAAAAGTAAAAATGTGAAATACAGAGACAGAATGTTCAACACAAATAGCTAAGGCAACTGTTAGCTAGGTGGACTCAGGTATTTTAGACAGATCAGCTCACAGATCAACTGTTCAAATAGAAACCATCTCAGCAACTCTCCTACATGACTAACACTGTCCAACCCAAGAGTAGATATCAGTTGCTAACTTCTGCCCTAAAATCGCCTGCCTTTTAATCACCCAAACATAAGACTCAATAACTCAAGGCCCTAAGGCCATCCTTGGATAGAATTTATTCAACCAGGGTCATCTTTGGCATGGCAAGTCTCTAATAAACCTATTTCTTTTTTTCGTAATCAGATTTTTCTTGTGTTCTTATAGAAGGTCTTCCATAGCCCATTTTGTAATATTCAGGAAGCATTAAATCAGGCATTTTATAAGCCTCAACTTGATTTCTTTCTTTCATATAGTTTACAGCCAATGATTCTGAGAAGGTGAATACAAGAATGAGAAAGTCATTTGCTCCAAAGTCTTTGCTTCTGTCAATCTCCAGAAAGATACTTCAATGTAATGCAAAGTTAAGAAGCAAACCACAGTGTGCCAGTGCTGGAGAGGGTGGTTGCAATGGAGAACCCATAGAGGAGATGCACCAGAGCCAACAAGGTCCTTTGGGGTAGGACAAGGCCCTGTGGATGTATGGGACCTGAACTGGCCATGGCTACGTCGTTTATACTGCTGGCTCTGTGCCCATATTCAAGATCAACATCCCTCAAGGTCTGTTGCCCTGTATGCACAAGCACTTCATGTTAGATTCCACTGGAGGGGCCAGCACTGTGGTACAGCAGGTTAATGCCCTGGTGTGAAGCGCCAGCATCCCATATGGACACCAGTTCGAGACCTGGCTGCACCACTTCCAATCAAGCTCTCTGCTATGGCCTGAGAAAGCAGTAGAAGATGGCCCAAGTCCTTGGGTCCTTGCATCTGCATGGGAGACCCAGAAAAAATTCCAGGCTCTGGGCAAGAAGAGAAACAAAATTCATGAATACAAAGAATATTGAAAACATGACAGAATGACAAATTGATCATTAAACAAGTGAAAAAGAAAATAAAAAACTTAAACAATCAAATGGAAATGAAAATGCAACATGTTAAAATCAGTGCATACCAGCAGACTAAAAGAATGGCAGATATCCTAATAGCACTCTGGCCTCAGAATCAGCCCTTAAGACATTCGGATCTGGCTCAAGAGCTTATGAGAGTATTTTAGGCATGAAAAGCTGAGACACTCTGGAAAAAAAAAAAAAGACCTAAATGAAAGATCTCTGCGAGTGAGATCCCAGTGGAAAGAACAGGGCCATCAAAGAAGGAGGTACCTTTCTCTGAAGGGAGGAGAGAACTTCCACTTTGACTATGACCCTGTCAGAATAAGATCGAAGTCAGCAAACCCTAAAGGCTTTCATAGCCTGGGCAACTCATGACTAGAGCCTAGGGAGATTACTGACGCCATAAACAAGAGTGTCAAATTGTTAAAACAATATCAGGAGTCACTGTGTCCTTACGTCTCATGTGGGATCTGTCCTTAATGTGTTGTCCAATGTGAAGTAATGCTATAACTAGTACTGAAACAGTATTTTACACTTTGTGTTTCTGTATGGGTGCAAACTGATGAAATCTTTACTTAGTATATACTGAATCAATCTTCTGTATATAAAGATAATTGAAAATGAAAAAAAAACTTGGTGTTGAATTGGAAATTGCATAGAAAATTAGTAAATTTTTAAAAAAATATCATGTAGGACCTCTGTCGTTAATGTGCTGTACATTGTGATTAATACTATAACTAATACTCCAACAGTATTTTTCACTTTGTGCTGCTATGTGAGGGCAAACTGTTGAAATCTTTACTTAATATATACTAAACTGATCTTCTGTATATAAAGAGAATTGAAAAGGAATCTTGATGTGAATGGAAGGGGAGAGGGAGAAGGAAAGGGGAGGGTTGCGGGTGAGAGGGAAGTAATGGGGGGGGACAATTGTAATCCATAAGCTGTACTTTGGGAATTTATATTCTTTAAATAAAAGCTTTTAAAAATCAGTGCATACAATAAAGCAGTATTCAGATTGAATTTTATAGCATTAAGTGTGTACATTTTAAAAATAGAAAGATTCCAGATTTAAAAAAAAATTTTTTTTGACAGGCAGAGTTAGATAGTGAGAGAGAGATAGAGAGAAAGGTCTTCCTTTTCCATTGGTTCACTCCCCTAATGGCTGCTATGGTCGGCTCTGCACTGATCCGAAGCCAGGAGCCAGGTGCTTCCTCCTGGTCTCCCATAGGGGTGCAGGGCCCAAGCACTTGGGCCATCCTCCACTGCCTTCCCGGACCACAGCAGAGAGCTGGACTGGAAGAGGAGCAACTGGGACAGAATCCAGTGCCTCAACTGGGACTACAACCCAGGGTGCCGGCGCCACAGGTGGAGGATTAGCCAAGTGAGCCATGGCGCTGGCCAGATTTTTAAAAATTTAACAGTGTATGTCAGGGACTTAGAAAAGCAACAACAGGCCGGCGCCGTGGCTCAACAGGCTAATCCTCCGCCTTGTGGCGCCGGCACACCGGGTTCTAGTCCCGGTCGGGGCACCGGATTCTGTCCTGGTTGCCCCTCTTCCAGGCCAACCCTCTGCTGTGGCCCAGGAGTGCAGTGGAGGATGGCCCAGGTGCTTGGGCCCTGCACCCCATGGGGAGACCAGGAAAAGCACCTGGCTCCTGGCTCCTGCCATCGGACGAGCGTGGTGCGCCGGCCGCAGCGCGCCGACCGTGGCGGCCATTGGAGGGTGAACCAACGGCAAAAGGAAGACCTTTCTCTCTGTCTCTCTCTCACTGTCCACTCTGCCTGTAAAAAAAAAAAAAAAAAAGAAAAGAAAAGCAACAACAAGCTAAACTCAAAATAAACAGGAAGCAAGAATTAATAAGGATCCAGTAGCATGAAACAAAAATATAACAACAACAACAACAAAAAAGGAGCAAAAGAACAAAAATCAGATTTTCTGAAAAATTAAACAAAACAAACAAGAAGCCAAACCTGCCAACATCTTGATCTTGGGCAACCTATCTTCCAGAACCATAAGAAATATATTTCTATTGTTTATAAATTCTCCAGTCTCAGTTATTTTTTAATACCAGGACAAAAGGCTAAGACACATACAGATGAGAACTCATGATCAACCAACCAGTCATATATTACAGCAATTGAAATGACTCAACAGAAACATTAAGCTAAGATTCTGTAATGGATTCAGCTACATCCTCCAAAACCTCACACCCTCTTTTAACTCAGATGTGACTTTAGGCAAAGAGGGTCCATGCAGGTGTAATTGGTTCACATGAGGTCCTGCCGGGTTAGGGAGGGCCCTAACTCCAATGCCGAGTGTCCTTACAGGTAGGGAAGGGGACACACAGGTGCTCCGTAGAGAAGAGGCCACGTGCAGACACAGGCACAGCCGGAGACCGTTTTTGACATTATTCCCCGGCTTCCTCAAGAGCAGTGTTTTAAATTAAGTCTTTTTGACAAAAAGTCAGTTTTGGGATTTTCCCATTGAGCTGTGGAACCTCAAAAGATGTAACTCTCATTTTGAAGAGAGAGGTAAGCTAATCAGGTTTATTTGGTATATTGGGTCGCGTTGGAAGTGTTGTCAAATAACAGAGTGATGCTGAATCTTCCTGAACTTTTATTGGACCTGATGTCGTATTGATGTGAATGTTCTGAAGATGATGTGACGTTTATGTCTGATCATACAGTGTGATGAATCTGTCATGGTTTTCATCCTAAAACTCATTACACACTGATAATAACTGAGTGTCCTAATTGATTGTTGAGCTGTTTTCAAAATTTCAATCCAGCTTCCTGCTAATGCACCTGGGAAAGGAGAGGGTGACACTCAAGTATCTGACCTGTGCTACTCACGTGGGACTCCCAGACGGAGTTCTTGACTCCTGGCTTTGGCTGTCCCAGTGCTGATCATTGTGCCCATTTGGGGAATGAGCCAGCATCTCTCCATCTCTCCCTCTGACAACCTGCCTTTCAAAAAAAAATAAATGAAACTTTAAATTGTTTTTTAAGACTTATTTTATTTATTTGAGACAGTTACAGCTGGTTCACTCCCCCAGATGACTGCAATGGCCAGAGCTGCACCAATCTAAAGCCAGGAGCCAGGAGCTGCTTCTGGGTCTCCCACGTGGGTGCAGGGGCCC
This sequence comes from Sylvilagus floridanus, assembly GCA_949820135.1. Lineage (NCBI taxonomy): Eukaryota > Metazoa > Chordata > Mammalia > Lagomorpha > Leporidae > Sylvilagus > Sylvilagus floridanus. The sequence continues at coordinate 8,986,071 of OX463244.1, read as the reverse complement.
AAGGACTTGGGCCATCTTCTACTGCTTTCCCAGGCCACAGCAGAGAGGTGGATTGGAAGTGCAGTAGCTGGGTCTACAACCAGTGCCCACATGGGATGCCAGCAATGCAGGCCAGGGCTTTTAGTTTTAGAAAGCTTTTATTTAATAAATATAAATTTCTTAGGTACAGCTTTTGGATTATAGCAGTTCTTCCCCTGATACCTGCCCTCCCATCCCCACTCCCATCCCACCTCCTACTCCCTCTCCCATCCCATTCTTCATTAAGATTCATTTTTAATTATCTTTATATACAGAAGATAAGACTTCAATCGTTTGCACCCACATAGACACACAAAGTATAAAGTGTTGTTTAAAGACAGTATTGGTTGATTCTGAGGCCAGAATGCTGTGTAGGGTGTTTGTCATTCTATGAGTCTGCTGTGTGCAGGCCAGGGCTTTAACCCACTGCACAACAGCGCCGGCCCAAAACATTCCATTAAAAAGAAAAATGCATTGGCCTGCGTTGTGGCTCAACAGGCTAATCCTCCACCTAGCGGCGCCGGCACACTGGGTTCTAGTCCCGGTTGGGGCGCCAGATTCTGTCCCTGTTGCCCCTCGTCCAGGCCAGCTCTCTGCTGTGGCCCGGGAGTGCAGTGGAGGATGGCCCAAGTGCTTGGGCCCTGCACCTGCATGGGAACCAGGAGAAGCACCTGGCTCCTGGCTTTGGATCAGCGCGATGCGCCAGCTGTAGCGGCTATTGGAGGGTGAACCAACGGCAAAAGGAAGTCCTTTCTTTCTGTCTCTCTCACTGTCTAAACTGCCTGTTAAAAAAAAAAGAAAAAAGCAAACCAAAAAGTAACAGGAGGCAAGAATAGTCAGGATCAGAACAGAAATAAATCACATTCAAACTAAAAATCAACAAAGAGCTGGTTTTCTCAAAAGGTAAACAGAAGAGATAAACAGAAAAGAAACCTGTTCATTCCTTGGTCTTGAACATCCTACTCTCCAGAAGTGTGAGAAATACATCTCTATTGCTTAAACAGGTCCAGTCTCAGGTATTTGCTACAGTAGCTCAAAAGTCCAGGACCTACACAGACAAGATCTGTGATGAACAAGCCAGGACCAGGCACCTCCTACCACGATTGAAGGAGGCAATGGAAACCACGAGGAGAGGCTCTGCAGTGGATTCAGTCTTGTGTCCTCCAAGTTCACGTCCTCTTCCAGGCTCAGGTGTGACGTTGGGGTAACGGGGCCTTTGCAGCTGTAGTAGATTCACTGAGGTCCTGCTGGGTTAGGGAGGGCCCCAATCCCACGACGAATGTCCTTACAGGAAGGGAAGAGGACACACAGATGCTCCGTAGAGAAGAGGCTGTGTGAGGACAGAGGCACAGCTTGGAATTCTGCTGCCATGTTCAAGGCCCACCAGGGACAGACGCAGGCAGCAGCCACTGGGGGAGGCAAGGGAGGATCCTGGGTCGGAGCTTGGAGAGAGAGCAGGGCCCTGCCACCCTGGACCTCGGGCTTGGGGCTTCCAGAACCTGAGAGGATGGATCTCTGCTGTTTGAGGCCCCCACCACGCGGCTCTTGGATATGGCTGCAGGGCACTGATGCACCTGCCCCGGAGTGCAGCGGCCACAAGTCCACAAGAGGTCAGTGTCGGGCAGCACGCGCTGCTCCTGCAGATGCAAACTCAGGGCCTTAAGAATCAGCGAGGCCTTTGGGGAAAACTAAATAGTGTTTTAATGGTTGGCACACAGGTATTAATTTTAACTTTACAACTTCACAACCATTATCGTCTTGCACAATACTGACCTTCGCAAAATCCTGCTGTGGGGCCCCTTTGGAAGAATACCCTTGTTCTACTGTCACCCCTCATACAGGGAGGAGTCTGCAGAAACCCCCATCCCCGGAAGACTCGCACAGGCCAGGTGCTCTCCAGCTGGGCTGCCCACTCTGCACTCAGCAGAAGTGTAGGCATGGACGTGTCGACTAAGCCTCGGCAATGCTTTTCCAAGCTACGAGGTAGAAAGCAAACTTTAGGAGAAGCAGTGATGCGGCTCAAAGGACAGGGCGAGGGCCAATGACCCACTCGTCCCAGCCTGGGTGCTTCCCAGCCTGATGGATATGGAGGTCCCAGGGTCCCAGGGCCTCCTCTCCACCTGGCACAGCCTGGCCCTTTCTGTGTCAGGAGTGAAGCCCACCTTCAGACACCTCACTTGGTTCCTGCCACACTGGCAGGCAGACCAGCTTCCTCCAAGAGTCGGGGCCGGGAAGAAGGGAGCATTCGGCCTAACCTACACCCCACACCAGAGGACCTGGGTGAGACCCCCAGGCCCTGGCTCCTGATGGCAGTGTCCTGCTGACACTGAGGCAGGAGGCAGCAGGCCATGGCTCAAGTGGCTGAGAGCCTGTCCACCGGGCTCTGGTGCAGTCTCCGTCTCCTGCATTGACCAGCAGGCATTTTTGGAATTTGAAGAGTGAACCAGGGGCAGCGCTGTGGTATAGCAGGTGAAGCCGCTGCCTCCAGTGCCGGCATCCCATATGGGCGCTGGTTCAAGACCCAGCTGCTCCACTTCTGATCCAGCTCTCTGCTATGGTCTGGGAAAGCAGTGGAAGATGGGCCAAGTCCTTTGGCCCCTGTGCCCTTGTAGGAGATCCAGAAGAAATCCCTGGCTCCTGGCTTCGGATCAGCCCAGCTCTGGTTGTTGGGGTCATTTGGGGAGTGAACCAGTGGATGGAAGACCTCTCTCTCTCTGGCTCTACTTCTTTCTGTAACTCTTTCAAATAAATTTTAAAAATCTTTAAAAAATAAGTGAACCAGTGAATGAGAGATGTGTGTGTGTTTCAAATGAATAAAGACAATTGTTTAACATTCAAAGAAAAATATGCATTATCTTTTTTCTCCAAAGAAACCTTTTATTTAAGGAATATACACTTTAGGCATTTCATAAGTGCAACTTTAGGAACACAGTGATTCTTTTTTTTTTTTTTTTTTTGATGGGAAGAGTGACTGTGAGAGAAAGACAGAGAGAAAGGTCTCCCTTCCTTTGGTTTATCCCCCGCCCCCAAATGGCCGCTACAGCTGGTGCACTGCACTGATCTGAAGCCAGGAGCCAGGTGCTTCCTCCTGGTCTCCCATGTGGGTACTGAGCCCAAGCACTTGGGCCATCCTCCACTGCCTTCCTGGGCCACATCAGAGAGCTGGACTGGAAGAGGAGCAATTGGGACAGAATCCGGCGCCCCAACCGGGATTAGAACCCAGAGTATCAACACTGCAGGAGGAAGATTAGCCTAGTGAGCCACAGCACCAAAGAACATAGTGATTCTTCACACTCACAGTGCCATTCTCCACTAAGATTCATTTTCAATTAACTTTATACACAGAAGACCAACTCTCTATATATTAAATAAAGATTTTGACAACTTGCACAAAAAAACCCCTGTTCCTCAACAGTCTAGACAAGGCTGTTCATATCTTCTACTTAATACACTAAATGAAATAAATCTTTGTGAACAAGTTTTACAGTTAACTCTCGTAATACAACTCTATTTTTAAAGCTTTTTTTAGTGAATGCATTTTTCATAGGTGCAACTTTAGGAAGCTAGTGGTTCTTTACCCCATACCCACCCTCCCACCCCGACTCCCGTCACACCTCCTATCCCTCTATCATCCCCCTCTTCATTATGGTTCATGTTTAGTTTAATTTTATATTCAGAGGACCAACTCTATGCCAAGTACAGATTTCAACACTTCGCACCCCCCCACCACAACATAGAGAGTACAGTTTGAGAACAAGTTTTGCAGTTAATTCTCATCGTACAACTCATTAAGGATGGAGGTCCTATCTGGGGAGTAAGTGCACAGTGACTTCTGTTGTACCTTTAACAATTAACACTCTTATTCATGATGTCAGTGATCACCCGAGGCTCTTGCCGTGGCTATGGAAGGCTTTTGTGACCACAGACTCCTTCAGTATTTGGACATGGCCATAAGCAAAGTGGAAATTCTCTCCTCTCTTCAGAGAGAAGTACATCCTTCTTTGATGGCCCCTTCTTTCCACTGGGGTCTCACAGAGATCTTTCGTGTAGGATATTTGTTGTCAAGCATCTTGGCTTTCCATGCCTGAAATGCTCTCACAGGCCTTTCAGCCAGACCAGGAAGTCTTAAGGGTTGGTTCTGAGGTCAGAGTGCTGTTTACAGTGAATGTCATTCTAGGAGTCTGCTGTGTGGACTGCATCCCATATTGGACATTCCCTTCTTTCTAATTCCCTCTATTATTATTATGAGGCACTTATTGTCACTTATATGATCACTTTTACACTTAAACCTATCTATATGTTGACTTTAACATTCAATATGATTACTTTTACAATTAAGATAGCATTTTTACCACCGATTTTAATGGGTTTGGAGTCCCATGACAAATTTTTAGGCTGTACCCTTAGAAGTAAATCTGTAGGACCCTATGCAGAACTATACAGCTTTACAGTTATACACTACCTCCTCCCTCTCTGATTCCCCTTCTTATTTTTTGCTGGGATCTTTTCTAGATTGACTTTATATACATATGATTAACTCTATGTTACATAGAGTTCAACGTGTAGTATGCCAAAGAGAAAAGAAAAAGAAAAAAGAAAACAAAGAAAAAAGGAAATAGAAGATAGAAGATAACAATAAAAAACTGTCCCTCGACAGTCAGGACAAGGGCTATTGAAATAATTCTTTCTGAAAGTATAATACAACTCTCTGAGGACAGAGTTCCTGCATGGGAAGTTGGTGCACAGTGACTCCTGTTGTTACTTTAACCATTCACACTCTTATGTTATGTATGACGTCAGTGATCACCTGAGACTCTTGACATGAGCACATGAGCTGCCTAGGCTGTGGAAGTCTTTTGTTTTAAGGGAAAGGTTTATTGTTGGCTGGGGGTAATCCAACAGGCTGGAGAGAAAGAGAAAAGAAAGAAAGAGAGTGGGGTTGAGAGAGAGATCAGGAGAGAGAGCATGTGTGCAGGAGGCAGGTCCTGTTTTACTCCTGCAGGGAGTAGGGACGTGGGAGCAGTGAATCCCATTAGGGTTGGGGTGGAGCTGACACATGTGGTTGGGCCATTGGGCTTAGGACCAAAGCTTACTGTGCAAGGTGACGATGGGGCCATAGTCTAAGATGGTGTCTGGGGCATGGATGTCACCCTTTTGCTAACAATCCCTCCTTTTGTTTTTTTATGGAGCAAGTGTTGTATTGGATTACATCAGCGCCAAAAGTCCAGGAGGGGTAGAGGGACGATAATCTGTATTTAGATCTACTTCCTGCTGACATGGGCAATGAGTTACTCTCTATTGGCATGGGGCAACATCTCAACCCATGATCTCTGGGTGGGGAGCCGAGTATATCCCTGTAGCAGCATTTGGTAGACCGCCTAGTTAGTGAAGACTTTGGTTTGTTGCATTATCACCTGTAAACACTTAAACAGACAAGATAGTATAAAAGCCAGGGTGAGAATAGCAGCCATTGGTCCTAGGAGTGACATTAATCAGGTAATGAGAGGACTTATAGAGGAGAGGAAATGAGGGGAGGTCTCTGGACCTTAGTGAAGACTGTTTGATGGATGTGGTTTTACGTGGCCTGATTGGTTAAGATAATAACAACACTGGTAAGGCCCGTCTGTCCCACAGTACCACTGGAAACTGTTAATGAGGCGATGTGGCTTTGGACCTAGTGACCTCCTCTTGTAACTGTTGGAGGTGTTTTGGGGTCAAGATAACGTTGTGGCCCAAAGCTGTTCCTGAGATCAGTGCTGAGGAGAGAGAGGCTGCAAAGCTGATCCCCACCACTCATCTCTTATGGATACAGGGGTTTGTCCGTAGAAAAATTCTGGACAATCATACAACATCAAGTTGGGGAGAGGACCATCAATACACGCGGGTCAGGAGTAAAGTCACTGATGTTAGAGTAGAGGCTAAGCTTACAAAGGAGTGAGGCCCCAAGTGGGTTAGACAGGGTCTTGAACAAAGGACAAAATCATTATTAGAAGACCTAAGAAAGATGCTGTCTAAGCCAAATAGAAACTGACAGAGGGGGCCTGGTAGTAATCAGGTGGGCTTTAAGGCTTTGCCAGTTGTGAGGCCCAGACCTACTTATGTCTCCACATGGGGTACATCCTTAGGGAGGTGTGAACCTCCTTAGGAAGGCACATGATGCCTTCCATTACCTAGCTGGCCTGGGAGGAGAGCTGGCCAGGTGAGGGCAGGTGCCATCTCTAACAGGAAATTTGCAGTTCTGCCTGCAATGTTGCTGACCCTACTTGGCCGTCCCCTCCGCAGTGGTGGTCACTTTGGAAGCTGGCCAACTGAAGGGCTTTTCAGCTTGGAGCCAGCAAGGTCTGTGGCTCTGACCTGGGCACCTTTGCCTTTAGGGCAGTTCTGTTTCCTGTGATCCAACTCTTGGCTGGCAGAGCTGCCAGGCCTCTTCATAAGCTGACTTGTGCTGAAGCCCAGGCTTTCCACATCAAAACCACTGCAGTGGACTGGCCTGTTGGGTCTCCCTGAGGGCAGATCACTGTACAGAGCAGCCCATAGTAGGCCCGCCACCTATCTCTACATTGCTTCTGCTGCCTAGCTTTCTCTTCCTCCTGGTTTTTGTTAAAGCAGACCAGAGGATGCAAGTCAAGGGGGTGCTCACGTCCTTCTATAATTGTTGGTGGCCTAAACTAGAAGTCTGTAGTCACAGGCATGTTCTGATAGTGGTCTTTCTGTGAGGTAGACAATGCCCGTGAGGAGAGCTATGTTCTCACTTTAGCATCAAACATGATGACCATCTTATATATAAAAGTTGAAGTCATTAGTAAAACTTTCTCTCCCCTCCTTTGGTCTGAAAGGGGTTTTTTGCCTGTTTACTGTGCCCACGGCAAAGTAAATCTAGCCATGAAATCATAATTTAAGCTCTCATTTTGGCTATGCTATTGCTACAGAAAAATGTTAACCATCCCTTTTATAAGCCTAAAGATCAAACTGTGCAACCTGGAGGGTCCTCAGGGTAGAGTCAGGTTCCACCTGAAGAGCATAGAGGAACGAGGGAGCAAGTCAGGCTATCCTAGTTAACTGCTGTGGGAGACATCCCAGGAGGTCACACACTGGATGATCCCTCTCTATGTCAAACAGACTAATAGCTTTTGCTTTCCATCTGCTGATCTCCTTGGTTTACATTTAGAACTAATGCTTTAGATATCTCCAAATTAAGGCATTTTCTAAATAAGATAGCATCAAATTTCAACCTTAGTTACTTTCTTTTTTAAAAAAAAAATTATTTATTTATTTATTTATTTGAGAGGTAGAGTTACAGACAGTGAGAGGAAGAGACAGAGAGAGAGGTCTTCCATCCGTTGCTTCACTCCCCAGATGGCTGCAATGGCTGATCTGAGCCAGGAGCCAGGAGCTTTTTCTCAGTCTCCCATGCAGGTACAGGGCCCTAGGGACTTGGGTCATCTTCTACTGCTTTCCCAGGCCACAGCAGAGAGCTGGACTGGAACAGAGATAGCTGGGACTAGAACCAGCACCCATATGGAATGCCTGCACTGCAGGCAGAGGATTAACCTACTGTGCCACAGCACCGGCCCCATCCTTAGTTACTTTCAAGAGTATAGAACTATTTTCATATGGACAACTTATGAAAACATTAGAAACCCAAATAGCTTTTCTATAGAATGTAAGGTGTTAAGAGCACAAATGTTTATAGCTAGACACATTTATTTCATTTTTCCTTATCCTGAGAGAGAGAGAGACAGAGACAGAATCTTCCATCCACCTGTTCACTTGGTAACTTGCAATGGCTGGAGCAGCAGCAATCTGAAGCCAGGAGCCAGGAGCTTTTTCCAAGTCTCTCATGTGGGTGCAGGGGCCCAAACACTTCGGCCATCCCCTACTGCTTTCCCAGGCCATAACAGAGAGCTGGATTGGAAGTGGATCAGCCGAGATTCAAACTGGCACCCACATGGGATGCTGGCACTGTGGGTAGCAGCTTCTACCAGCTGTGCCACAGCGCTGGCCCCATGGCTCTGATCTTGACTGCAGTGATGGAAATCAAAACTGCACGAGATGAAACTGTCCAGAACAATACACATGGGGACACACACACACACAGAGCTGGGGTCTCTGAGTGGGATTGCACTCTTCTGCAGTGGTCTTAACTGTGATATTTTACTGAGCATATTGCAAATTTTTACTGGTGATGGCAATTGGCAAAGTCTATGGAATCTCTGTGTTACTGCTCACAACTGCATGTGGATCTACAATTGTCCCAATAAAAATTTCCCTTGAATGCAGCCAGGGTCTTTCCCGGGCTATTGCCCTTCTGTTAACCCCTGGTTGGAACCCTACCTTACAGCAACCTACCTGGAATCCGTGTGAAGCCCCATGGTCGTGAGCAATGTCCTGTGTCTGCACAGCCCAGACAGTGGCCACTGAGACACACGAACACTGAGCTCCTGGAACGTGACTATTGCCGCTAAGAACCGACTTTTTCATTGCATTCATTCAGTTTCCTATAATGGACATTGCAGTGGCCACTTGTGTGGGGGGGCAACCACGGGATGACACAGAGATGAAAGCTGACCCTACAGCCTCTGGTCCCCCATCCTAAGCAGACCACAGTGAGGATCATTCATTTCCCACCACTCAACCGATCAAACACATCTACGAGGATGGAACCAACTCTTCATTTTGAAAGGGGGATAGAAATCCCGACACACTGCAAAATATTAGGCAGTGAAGGCCCTTCGCACCTGTACACTGCAGGACCCCCATCCAGGTGAGAAGACGGCCCAGCAGGTACACAGACCCAGATGTGTGGCTTCCTTGGCCAGTGTTCCCCAACCACATTGAAATGCCTCGTTCTTTTCCCTGGTTAGGGGTGAAATCAACAGAAACTTGATCTTCTGTAATTTTTTGCTCCCAGTTTATTGCACAATTCTAGTACCAAAGATGACAGTTCCAGGAATACTCTCAGAACACCACAGAGAATGTGCATACAGGGTTCCCAATTCTACAAGGACAAGGAGGAAGAATTGAACAGCTGGGGAAATGGGGCAGGGGAAGGCTATAGAGAAGCAGAGATAAAGCTCAGCTCAGATCAATAGTGTGTCCAGGTTGAACGGATCTTTCATGCTAGGCAGGCCACTAGTAGCAATCACCAGCCTAGGTCTTCGCTTGGCTGGTTTTGCAACTTCAAGCCAGGAGGCCCTCTGCACCCAAGGTCATTATGGAAATGGAACGCCCTGCCCAGCTCAGGGCAGAGCCTCCTCTGCATCTGCACACTCAGACAGGCGGCTCTGGGCACAAGAAGTGCCTGTGCGCACTCAGCACACTCCAGACCCGCGCAGAGGGTATAGGATTGCAGCTCAGGCTACGAGGTCTGGCCAGCCCTCAACACAGGTGTTGTGAGATCCCACCCAGCCATGTCGTCCTGCAACCGCGTGGCGCTAGTGACAGGCGCCAACAAGGGCGTCGGCTTTGCCATCACACGCGACCTGTGCCGGCTTTTCTCCGGGGTCGTAGTGCTCACGGCGCGGGACGAGGCGCGGGGCCGGGTGGCTGTGAAGCAGCTGCAGGCCGAGGGCCTGAGCCCGCGCTTCCACCAGCTGGACATCACAGACCTTCAGAGCATCCGTGCCCTACGCGACTTCCTGTGCCAGGAGTACGGAGGCCTGGACTTGCTGGTCAACAACGCGGGCATCTACATGGAAGGTAAGGAGGCAGGGTGGGAGACCTCCCCAGAGCCCCCAGAGCGGGGGGCTAGATTATCTGCTAGATAATCCTGGAGTGCAGGATCGGCCCCAGTGTCTAGAAAAGGCACCCCAAGGAGCAGAAGGAGAGGCTGGGAGGGTGAAGAGTGGGAAGCTGGACCCTTGGGGAGTGGAGGGCTTTTCCAGACAAAGGGACCTTGGTGTTTCCCAGGCTTCAACACCAGGGGCATTTCTAGGTCCTCCTCCATCTCTATGATTGAGATTTAGGGTATGGGTCGATTTTTTAACTGATTTTGAAATTAGCAAGTTTTTTTTAATGGTGACAAGAGATGGCCCATGGAGGTTGCCACTTGAAGGAATGGAGGACGTTATCCGATGACAGTGCGGTTGGCACAGAGCTGCAATGAGAGGCAGACTTCTCCCGGGGATGCTGGGTTTCCTGTGTGCTTCTTTATGTCTGCAGAATTCTAGCCAAGACCAGGCTCTGTGGCAGTTGCTGCTCAGAACAACCACATCCAGTGTGGCAGTGCCAGTTCCAGTCCTGGCTACTCTGCTTGTCATCCAGCTTCCTGCTAGCATGGCTGGGAGCTGCAGATAACGTCTCAAGCGCTTGGGGCCCTGCAACCCTCAGGAGAGAAATGGGTAGCTTTCCTAGCTCCTAGTTTCTGCCATGCCCAGCCTTGTCAACGGTGGGCATTTGGGGAATAGAATAGGAGGTGAAAGATGCCTCTCCTTCTTTCTCTCTCTTTCACTCTCTCTCTTTTACATTTCAAATAAATGGACATTAATAATTTTTTAAAAAGTGATTGACCATATATTTCAGACCACAAAGCTGCGGACACCACGCCCTTTCATATTCAAGCAGAGGAGACTATGAAGACAAACTTCCATGGCACCCGAGACGTCTGCACGGAGCTGCTGCCTCTCATGAGGCCCGGAGGTGAGTCTCCTGGGACCCCACGCTGTGCCCTCAGGAGGGAGCCGGCCCTGCTGCTGGGCTCTCAGCTCCATCCCTGCTGCCTGTCCTGCTCCAGCTGCTCCGGCCTACCAGGGGCTGTCCTGGGTCAGGACGTTGTCCCCGCTCCTGCACTGCCTCTGTAGTCTCTGCCCTTGGCACACCTGGCACCTTCTGACCCTGCAGTCTTAGCTCACAGGTCCCCTGGGAGAGACTCCTTGTTTCTCCCATGCCTGTCTCATGTCGGAGGCCCTGGGGGTGCCACCCTGGGCCCTCTCTGCTCCCTGAGTGGCCTTAGTCAGCCTGGCAGGTCCTTCCTAGCATTCACCCACTGTATCTCCCAGAGGCCGTCTCCTCCTTAGACACCCTGAGCTCTCCCTGCCTCTCCGTCACCTCCTAATGCCCCTCGCAGGCTAAATGCATTTCCAGACGCTGCTCCTCCACCCCTGCATCATCGTGGCCACCTACCCGATCCTGGCGGTCACCCTGCCCTGACCCGTCCTCCACGGTCACTCCCAGGTCTGAGATGGAGCTCCCTCAGTCTACCCCGACTCGTGCATCCAGGTGCACAGCTGCCCTCAGGTATGGCTGTGGACAGGTGCGAACCTCCTCTGGGAACTGCCTTCTCCAGACCTTTCTTCTCCCGGCATTCTGCCCACCTCTGATGGTCTTGCCCCTCCCCAGAGTCCAGGCCATGAGAGTGGCTTACAGGGGCCTCCTTACCGTGACCCAGCTAACTCCAGGCTCATGGTCACTGCCCTCCAGTGGGCTTTGTTCCCAACACAGCACACGGTCACTGTGTTTGTTGTGAAGTGCTGTGACACTGACCCCAGCCACATTCCTTCCATCTATATCAAGAGTCACCAGCCATCACTTGCAGGAAGACTTGTATGCGAGGTGGAGAGTTGAGGACTTGCACATACAACTTACTCAACTCTTAGCCTGTTTTCCTGACCTGTCCTGGGGAAGGTCCTACTGCCTCCAAGACTCTGGTTCACCAGGACCTCAAAGGACGGCTTTTCCAATGTCGCTGCCTCCTCTACGGATCCAGACTTGAAGGCACCAATGGAGCTCCTGCGGGCGTAAATTCTTCCCCTGTGAGCCAGCATCCCATATGGGTGCCTATTCAAGTCCCAGCTGCTCCACTTCTGATCCAGCTCCCTGCTGATGGCTTGGGAAAAGCAGCAGAAAAATGACCCAAGTACTTGGGCCCCAGCCACCCACCTGGGAGACCAAGATGAAAGTCATGGCTCCTGGTTTTGGCCTGGCTTAGCCTTGGCCATAGTGGCCACCTGGGGAGTGGAAGTGGAAAATCTCTATCTTTCTGTCTCTCCCTATCCCTATGGGAGTAGCCAAAGGTAGGAAGACCTTTGTCTCTTTCTGTCTCTCCTTCTCTCTCTGTAACTTTGACTTTCAAATCAGTCTTTACAAATCGGAGCTCCTTATGCCAGTACTGCTCCATCCTTGCCTGTTCCCCTTAGAATACACACTGTTATGTGTTTCTCAAGAGAACGTTCTCTGGTCTCAAATCCCCATCAACTTCGGACTTATGAGCCATGATGTGCAATCCTTTTCACACAGTGATTTTTAAAACAAATTTTATTTATTTGAGAGTAGAGTTACAGACAGAGAGATGGAGAGACAGAGAGAAAGGTCTTCCATCTACTGGCTCATTCTCAAATGGCTGCAATGGCCACAGCTGGACCAATCTGAAGCCAGGAGCTAGTAGCTTCTTCCAGGCCTCCCACATCAGTGCAGGGGCACAAGCACTTAGCCCATTTTCCACCACTTTCCCAGGCCATAAACAGAAAGCTGGATTGGAGGAGAAGGTCCTGGGACATGAACCGGCACCCATATGGGATGCCAGTGCCACAGGCAGACTTAGTCTACAGTGCCACAGCACTGGCCCCTCATATATTTATTTCTGGTGTATTTTAGGCAGAGTGGTGAACGTGTCTAGCCTGATGTGTCTCATAGCCCTTAAATCGTGCAGCCCGGAGCTGCAGCAGAAGTTTCGCAGTGAGACCATCACGGAGGAGGAGCTGGTGGGGCTCATGAAGAAGTTCGTGGAAGACACGAAGAAGGGGGTGCACAAGAAGGAAGGCTGGCCTGACACTGCCTACGGAGTGACCAAGATGGGTGTCACTGTCCTGTCCAGAATCCAAGCCAGGCACCTGCGTGAGCAGAGGGGAGGGGACAAGATCCTCCTGAACGCCTGCTGCCCAGGGTGGGTGAGAACTGACATGGGGGGACACAAAGCCCCCAAAAGCGCAGAAGAAGGAGCAGAGACCCCCGTGTACTTGGCCCTTTTGCCTCCAGATGCCGAGGGCCCTCATGGGCAGTTTTTCATGGACAAAAAAGCTGAACAGTGGTGAGCTCACCCCCAGCTCCACCCGCGGATCCTGCTTCCTAGCCTGTCCTGGTTTAACCCAAAGGACTTTACACTGTCAGCAACTGTCCCAGCCACTGGGGGAAATCCAAACATCGCTATCAACTTAGACCTGCAAATGTTCTACGACTTCTGCTGGCTACTCAGTGACTAGACTGCTAATTCTGTGAATTCTCTTGAGATTCCCTCTGTGATGGGGGGGGGGGGGGGGGAGAGGGTGTGATTGCTGAAAATAACCAATGGAAATCAAGGGTTGAATAAATGCTTCTTCAGAAAGGTCTATATGCAGATTGTTCATGTGCTAATGAAAATCCACCCCACATGCCAGACCAGGGGAGTGTGCAGCAGGGAAGGGGAATTGGGCTCAAGTAGGAATTCAGGAAGCAACCTCGGGAACTGATTCTCCAGGGGATGCCTGGAAGGAGGAGGGTTGACAATGGGTAGGGTCGGTCTTTGCTAAGGAGACCTAGCACGATTCTTTTTGAAAGCAGACTGGGGTGATCAGATGTCCCCTGTGGGGTGGTGTGGGGTGAGAAATGTGGGCAGGCAGCCAGGGTGAGTGATCCTGGCCAGGGCTCTGCAAGGACAGAGGCCAAAGCCCCAGGTCAGTCCTTGCTGAGCAGACGGGTCAGAAGAGCTCCAGGAACATTTGGTCGAGGAGCCAGGCTTTGTCATGGCCCAGGCAGACACCAGCCAGGCCATGCTGTTGGTTCTTGAGGCTCCTGGGGCACTGCTCTCATTGTTCCCATAAATGCTGAGTAAGTGCTTCCCCAGGGAGAGGCCCTGAATAATCCAAGCTGGATTGAATGGAAGCTCAGGTCCAAGGCAGAATTGCCAGGCTGTGCAATTTAAAGAAGAGTCTCTGAGCAGAAAGATCTCAATGCTATTCTGCACATGCATACCATGTTGGTCTGAGGGAGGTTGAAACAGGTGTCTTGGATTCGATGGTGGAGGTGTCTGGATGAGGTGTGTGGGTTCCAGGATAAAGTGGAGTTCTTAATCATGCAGATCTGTGCCTACATCTGCTATTGATGGGTTACTCATTAGCAGCTTTCTGCTAGTGCACTGGGAAAGCAGTGGATGGTGGAACAAGTACTTGACTTCTGCCACTCATGTGGGAGACCCAGATGGAGTTCTTGGCTAAAGTCTGCCCCAGCCCAGGTATTGAAGACATTTGAGGAGTGAACCAGATGATAGATCACTCTCTCTCTTACACTCTCTCTCTCTTTCTCTCTCTCTCTCACCCTCACCCTCTCCCTCTCTTACTGTGACTCTCAGTACATTCAAATAAAGAAATAAACGGTTTAAATAGTAAAGTAGTTTGAAGCTAACAGACTGTGCTTTGTCACTTGGTCTTTTCACAAAAACACGCAGCTCTAACACCTACTGAGACCAGTGAGCAGCCTCAGGGCCACAGAGACTTAGGTCAAAGGTGTCGTCACAGACACAGTTGAAGCAGGACCCAAAACCTGTGCCTAAGAAACAGGAAAGTGAAGCAAATATGGATGCAACTGTCACGTGCAAACCAGGATCATGAAATGTAAAGATCCACTGTTTAAGCAGAAACAGCTCGAGCACCCGTGGTCCTGGAAGACGTCTACGTTTCAGAAAGACGAGGTCATTTCAGCGACTATCACACAACTACTACGGAGCAGCCCCAGGAGGTCTCAGTCACTCACTTCTGTCCTAAATTCACCTGCCTGCCAATCATGTGAGCGTGGGATCAATGCTCAGGACCAGGTGGCTGTCTGTTGGTCCCCCTCGCACAGGAAGGTCCTACTGAGGTTATTGGTGTGTTTCCTGTATGATCTGATTTTTCTGGCATTCCCCCAGGAGGTCTTTGATGGCTCTTTGGAGAGCACTCAGGAGACATGGCCAGGCCTATGCCAGGGCTGGTAGTAACAGGACAATTGTGAGAGGCACAGAAGCAGATGGGTTCAAGGACTCCTGCAAGGAAGAGCAATCCCCCAAGCTCCCCGCATCTGTGAGGACGGAACCACGTCTGGGGACAGCACCGTGGTGTCCAGCGAGAAGATCAGAAGATTTACACAGAAGGTGCATCCTAGGAGGCAGTCTCAAGGCTGCACGGATCTGCATATTGCTTAGTTCGGGTTGCAGAGTGGAGGGGAGAGCGGGCCGGCTGGGGGCACTGACGCTCGACGTGGAGGGAAGGATCCAGGACCAGGAGCTGCCACCACTGCACCCCCACGGATCCCCCCCCCCAAGGACACTCATGAGGCCCCTGATACCTCCAGTGAGAACAAAGACAAGTCCAACCACAGCCCCCCAGTTTGATCCCACAGTTTCTCTTCCTGAGCAAGAAATGTAAATGTCGGAGGAAGATGAAGAGGGAATTTTTAAAATGTGGGCCAAGCTGTTCTAATTGGCTTCAGAGAAGGACATCCCAGAGTGGAAGGAGGCAGCAACGAGGGGTCTCTCCCTCCTTTCCTTTCCGCTCCTCCCCCCCCTTTCTCTCTCTCTCTCTCTCTCTCTCTCTCTCTCTCTCTCTCTCTCTCTCTCTCCATCATATGTACTAAGATTCTGGCCATAGCTTTATGTAACCAGACAGCAGCACACCAGCCTGCCACTCGACTTGTTGATGGCTAGGTCTCTGCTTCAATAGGAAGCTGTCTATAAAAGAAATGAAAATCCTGCTTTGTACACGCTAACTATCTTGGCACGTGTGCCATGAACCGACATGAACTTGAGAAAGCAAGAGTAAGGAGTTAACAAAGCTGAACCTTGCAGCCTAAATAACATCCGGACAGAGAATAAGTAACTAGCCCTGGTTACTTGTGACATTTTCCTGAGTGGTTAAGCTCAACACCGCAAAGCAGGCATTGTGGGATCTTTGGCTAGCAAGGTCTGAAAGTGCCAGTGCGCATTTGAAATGCTGCTTCTCCAAGGCCCAGGTGAAGCCAGAGTTAATGCCAAGGGCGTTCATTTTAATGCTAAAACTATTCAGTTACTGTTCAGGGGGATGTAAAGCCCAGAGCCTTGGGGGCTTCCTCAGGCAGCAGAGGGCCTGTTTCTCTGGCTCACTCAAAGCCACCCAGGACAAGCTCAGCAAAGGGCAGGAGTGCTGTCCGATGCCGTCTCCACCTTTTGGCCAAGATCCAGCCTAGAGCGCTGTCCACAGCTCTGAGCGCCCCAGGAAGCTGGCGACTGCGTCCCCGGAAAGAGGATATGTGAGGACTGAAATCACTAAAGAGACAGCAACCCCACCTCATCCCCAACCCTAACAGCTCCTTCCCCAGGTCAATAAAAGTATACAAGAGGCAAAATTAACACACTTACCTGCAGTGTAAAGAATTTAGAATCCCAATGGAATCCCTACTTGAAAATTTTAACTCGGCTCATTTGGTCATTGCTGATTGCTTCATAAAGATGTTTCCAGAGTGCTTCTAGGTAATCATTAGCTCCTTCTGGTCAAGACTGTTGGCTTCATTCCCAAGCATCTTAAGCACTCGGACTGCAGTGTCCTCTCTCCCTCAAGCACTGGAAGAGAGAAAACAGGTGTCAGGCACCAGGCGACCATGGCGGCCCTTTCGCACAGCAGCATCTGAGTGGCTACCACAGAAACAGTTCTAAAAACCAGAGCGTCACGCACTGTAGTTACCTGTGCCATGGTTTTCTCAGTTGAAATCTCTTCACATACTGCACTTTCTTTATGAGAGCCTGCTGTTCTTGATGTAATTAGTCAGGACTTGATCTTGCTGCCTTCTTCTTATTATTATTATTGTGTTTCTCATGCTTTCTTAAAAAAAAAGTTTAGTTATTTATTTGAAAGGCAGAGTTATAGATAGGGAGAGATAGGGAGAGAAAGAAAGAGAGAGAGAGAGCGAGAGAAAGTTTTCCATCTGCTGGTTCACACCCCAGATGGCTGCAACGGCTGGAGCTGTACCAATTCCAAGCCAGGAGCCAGTTGCTTCTTCCGGGTCTCCCACCTGGGTGCGGGGACCCAAAGACTTGGGCCATCCTCCACTGCTCTCCCAGGCCACAGCAGAGAGCTGGATCGGAAGTGGAACAGCCAGGACTCGAACCAGCGCCCATATGGGATGCAGGTACTGCAGGCTGGGGCTTTAACCCACTGCGCCACAGCACCCGTCCCACCTTTTTTTTCTTTTTTTTTCCCTGCAGCTTTTTCTGGTTTTTGGCTGCTTTTCCTCTTTGGCACCTCCTCAGTGTAATCTGACACTGACATGGATCCAGATGCACAGGCATCTCTGCAGGACACGTCTCCCTGTGCAGAGCCCCTTGACGCCCTTTCCTTCCCGGGCGCGTCCCTCCATGACTGCTGTCCCCCACCGCCCTTTCTGCCCAGGTCTGT
Source organism: Sylvilagus floridanus (assembly GCA_949820135.1). Classification (NCBI taxonomy): domain Eukaryota; kingdom Metazoa; phylum Chordata; class Mammalia; order Lagomorpha; family Leporidae; genus Sylvilagus; species Sylvilagus floridanus. The sequence continues at coordinate 8,968,681 of OX463244.1, read as the reverse complement.
TGCTGACCTGGGGCCTTCGGAAGATCGTGGGAGTGGTTCTTCTTTTCCTCTCTCTTTTTCTCTAGTTTCTCATCCTCGCCTTTAGAACCCGAATAACTGCTGAAGGCCCGGGGCTTGATGAAGAAGAGGAAAACCTTCCGGATTTCTCTTTCCTTTTTTTTCTCTCTCTCTTTCCAGATGAGCTTTCACTTCCCCTTAGCCCTTCCTCTCTGTGTTTTTCCGGTTCTTTCCTCCAGTTCTCATTCATTTTTGCCTTCACTGTCAGCCAAAACCTTGGGGCATTCTTTTTTCTTTCCAGCTGCTCTCCAACTTCTGCCCAGGTAGGTCTCGGCCAGTTCAGACAATGCCGCCTTGTTGGCCCTGAACACCGGACTGGACCCCTTGATCCGGCCATTGCTACTGTGTGCACATAGGCTGCCCGGTGGTCCCGTGTGCCCGTGGCGCCCGCCTAAGCCAACAGCCAGACACCAAGGAGACCGGGCTGGAAAAGCAGCCCAAGAGGCGACACGGTGGCAGGCCCCTCTGCTGCCTGACACCCCCTCAACCCTGCCTCTCCTTTTCGATTTGTTGTAATTCTGTTTTGTTTTTGCAAGAGACTGTATAGGATAAAGAACTGAATCCTCAACGTTGAGGTTGTTTTATTTGCTAAGTTTTTGTCCTATGCAAGCTGACTGCAGAAATGCATCTGCAGGCATGACTAAGCCCCAGGCTAACTTCCTTTCCCACAGTGGGAACATTGATAGGCACCAAAATAACGAATGAAGCACACATTTGCAACCTGAACCGAACAATAATCTGTGTCCTGCCAGACACACGAGGTGAATGTTGAACATCTTTCTGAACCTGGTGAATGAAGTCAAATACGAAGTACATGGGGATCCCGCACTCACTACAAGGCAGAGGAAGTCTGCCAGAGAAAGCCACTGCCCTCCTCATACAGCCCGGCCAACAGGACCGGGAGCCTTCGATGCTGTCCCAGTCCCGAAGGAGTCCAGGCCCAAACCGTTTCCTTACGGTCTCACAGCACCGTGGCTGGAGTACGGCAGGGGAGGCAGGGGAGCCTCGACCCCAGACTCAGGTCTTCAGCCCCTCGGTGAAACAGTGCGTGTGGCTGAGTCGAATGCTCGGGGACACTTGATACCGCGCTGTCAGGATCCGCTCCGGGGGTCTCGCTCCGCACAGTCATGCTTCCACGAAGCTCCACGCTAAGGACACAGGGTCCCCTGAGCAGCTGGGAACCCCAAGGACGGGCCCGAGAGCTCAGCAGCTGCCAGTGTCGGCTTGGCCAGGAAGCCCAGCTTTCCCAGGAGGAGATGTGCTGTGTGCAGCTTTGTGCAGCGCCAGCCCAGGACGCCTGCTCCATCAGGATGCACAGGCCTGAGCCCGAGGATGTGTCCTGACCCCTTGGGTGCCACCTCCAGACACCCCACACCCACCCAGGCCACAGGCACCCACCCCCAGCCCAGCTCAACGCGAGAACCAGGCTCAGGGGCTGAGCACTCGCTGGCGAGCGGGGTCTTCAGAGCCAAGGATGACACCTGGGGCGGAGTGTGGGCGCTGGTTGTGCTGGCCTCGTGAGGATCCGCCAGGCAGCTCCTCTCCCTCATGTCTGCCGTCAGGGGCCGTCAGGGTCCGTCAGGGTCCATCAGGGGCCGTCAGGGGCTGTCAGGGGCCGTCAGGGGCCTTGGCCCCCTGCTAGGGCCCTAAAGCCCCCAGGGCCAGCTGCCGAATCAGCCTGGAGCTTCTTGGGGCAGACGAGGTTCCTTTCAGCTACAGTTTGAGGTTACAGGGCGGGCAGCTCCGTAGTGGCGCGTCTGGTGGAGCTGGCTGTGGTGGGTGTGGAGGGAAGATCACATGGCGGGCCAGCAAGGCGAGAGAGAAACTCAGAACCCAAACCTCTCCTGGGAACCAGCCTCCAAGGGCACGGCCCGACGGCCCAAGACCTCTCAGAGCCGTCATTAGATCGCTGCTAATCTCATCATCATTGGTCTCCACCGCTAACCCATCAACCATTCGCATCAGACATCGGAGAGTAAACAGCTGGTGTGTGCCGGGGAGGCAGGCCCTGCCAAACCATCACACCAGGGATCGCCACCCTGGGCATCGCGGCCTTGTAACCAGAGGCTGCCTCTCTCAGCTCCCCTGAGATTCCTCCAAGCTGGTTGTGCCGCTGGCTGGGACTACCAACGGGAGAATGGTGAACTTTGTGTTCTGGCTGACGCACGAGGTTGCTGCCCGGCCGGACTGTGCTCCCACGGCCAGCCCTGGGCACAGCCAGAACCCTTTCCAGAGCATCTCTGCTGTCTCGATGGTGCTAGGCCGCCCGGCCGTGCCTCCCTGGTGGACACTCAGCGAGTGGCGCACACAGGCTGGGTCCTCCCAGAGCAGCCCTGAGATGCGTTTGCCTGCACTGCTGAAGAGGAGCTGTGTGGAGTCCTGCAGAGCTCACCCCAGAAGACCCAGGCGCTCCGCTTGAAGCCCACTTCGCTGTCACACCTGTGTGTCCCGGAGCAGGGACATGGCTGTGCTCCTTAGCTTCTTACTTTGAGTAAGAGCGTGAGGGCTTTGTTCTGACACTTGGCCACAGGTTTGATCCAGGGGTGACCTTCTGTAAGTTAGGGAAACACATCTGGGGCCTGGCCTCAGCCCACTTCCAGGGTGCAGCTTGTGCCGAGGGGTCTGCCGTGTTCTCTGCCATCCCACGGGGACGCGAGAGTTGTCCTCAGAGAATGTCCTTGGTCTGGAGCTGGGCACTGCACCTGCTGTGTTGTGAGCCCATCACGGTACCTGTGCACAAAGACGCAGTGTTGTTTCTTGGCTTTTTGTTCCATGCCCAGTCGCAGCAGGCCCGAGCCTCCACCCCACCACCAGCCCAGGGAGGCCGTGAAGGTCATCGTGAGCTCACCAGGCTGCAGAACACCCTAGGCAGTTCCAGAACTGGCCATGGCCACCAGCCAGCCTGCTCTTTCCCTCTCAGGAGGGCTGGCCCACTGCAGGCTCACTATCCCCACAAAGAAAGGCATTTACCAAGCAAGAGGAGACGGGGAACCTTCTGGAAGAGTCTGGAAGGTTCTGTGTCTTCGAGACTGTCACTCGGAGCCTTTGAAATTAGAGTGAGGGCATTCTGCTCCTGGGTGCTGAGGCCTAGCAGCTGGGTCCATCCTCCAGACTCAGTGCCTCTGCCTGATGTCCCCAGAGGCTGGGGCACCCCAGAGCCAATGAGAGATGCCTGCTGGTTTTTTAGAAGATCCAGTTGGGATCTAGATGAGGAAATGAGAAATGTGTTCCAGTCTTTGGGGATAAATGCTGGAATATATTTCTGGTAGTGAAGACACAGGGCGTGAATGTGAGCTTTTCTACTCGGTTCATTTGCCAGACCTCTGTGGTAGAGTACAAAATGCCCCTTCCCAAATCTCTCTTCCCAGCCCCAGACTTGTGCGCATGAGAGCTACAGCAAGATGTGACTGCCATTGCGTGTGGGACTACAGATGAGAGCAGCATCTTGGGAAATAAGGTGGAGATTCCTCAACCAACTACAGATGGACTTGCCCTAGGGTCAGCTCCCCAGCTCCTGGAAATCCACCCAAGGAAATGAAATCCGCATATGAGGACCTACGTGCATTCCCATGTTATCACAGCTCAGCAAACAAGTGCAAAGATAGGGGGCCGGCCTAGGTGTCCATCAGTTGTTGACTGGATAAAGAAAATGGGGTTTTTATACCCGATAGAATATTATTGAGCCACGAAAAAGAATGAAATCCTGACATTTGCAACAGAATGGATGGAACTGGAGGTCATTATGCCAGGTGAAATGAGCCAGACACCGAAAGACAAATCCCACGTGTTTTCTCTCAGACGTGGGAATTTATCAATAGGCAGATGCCGTATTATTAGGAGTATGTACTTATAAACACTGTTCTCACTGACTTGTCCCCCTGACAGAAACACACGATTCTTTCCTCACTTTATCATCTTTGTCACGGACGCCACTTTCTGTGAGTGGAACATCCTTGCTTTCCAGGGATAGTAAGTATCAGAGTATTTATATTATATTATATTATATTATATTATATTATATATAAGTATATATATAATGTTCGCCTGTGATTGGATATGGTAACATGTTAACAATTAGGAAATCTCTGTGTGCTCATTAAACTATTCTGTATAATTTTCTGTGTATTCCAAATAGTTTAAAGAAAAACTGTGACGGCAGAAAGAACGCTGCTGTGTGCGGCACCGTGCAACGGAGCTGAGGGCTCTGTGAGGGAGGAGTCGTCCCGGCGGATCTGCGTGGACCCTGAGCACAGCGCGGGGTCCTGGTCAGGAGAGGAGGGGCAAGGGGCGCGTTCAGACTGACAGGAACGAGGAAGTGAAGATGGCCAGAGGGGGAGTGAGGCGGCCACAGCCCGAGGACAGGCTGCAGCACAGCGGCTGGTGAAAGGCAGGGACCCCAGGGCCTGGGGAGGAATCGTGCCCGGGGGCACCTTCCCTTCCGGCTTCTGAGCGTCACAGCCGTGGCAGTCAGCTTCAGTTGTCCTGGTGGCATTTGTTTAAATATCTCTGGGAGACTTACACTGCTGCTCCTGAGTTTATTTTTATGTATTTGAGCTATACCTCACCAGGGCACAACCAGCCCTTCGAAGCACACAATGCAGCTGTTGTGCACACTCAGAGCTGCGTGGCCCTCACCACCGGATCACTGTGCAATAGGCCCAGCCCCTCCCAGAGAGACCTCCCTCCCCCCCACACCCCCCACTGGGTCCCCCACTCCCATCACTGTTCCTTCGCACCAGCGACCGTGCACCCACTCCCATCACTGTGGATTTGCCTACGCTGACGCATCGTGTCGGTGGGTCATGCAGTTTCTGACACCTGTAGCCAGCTTCTCTAATTAGCATAATACATATTAAAATGTATGTGGTGGGCCGGCTCTGTGGCACTCGGGTGAAGCCACTGCTTGCCTCGCTCACATCCCAAGTCAGAGCGCTGGCTCAAGACCAGGCTGCTCCTCTTCAGGTTCGGCTCTCTGCTAACGCAGCCCGGGAGGCAGCAGACGATGGCCCAAGTGCTTGGGCCCCTGCACCCATGTGGCAGAACAAGATGGAAATCTTGGCTCCTGGTTTCCACATGGCCCAACCCTGGTGGTTGTGGTCATTTGGAGCATGAACCAGGGGAGCAAAGATCTCTTTGTTATATCTTGATATATCTTGGCTTGTTTGAAAGGCAGAGTTACAGAGAGAAGGAGAGAGGCATGAGAAAGACATCTCCCATCTGCGGGTTTGCATAGATCCCCAAATGGCCTCCACGGCCAGGGGTGGGCCAGGCTGAACCTAGCAGCCTGGGGGGAGCAGGTGACAGAGCGTCCTTGAGCAAGGGTGAAAGAGAAGCAAGACGTACACTGGACAGGGTCCCGCAGGCCAGGGGGGAAGCACTTTGTGAGCACCTGCGATGTGTCACCTTCACTTTGAACTGCACGTCCAGATGCCTGCACTTTTAGCTCTTTCATAAAAGAAACTGTTCTGCTTAAAAAATAGTGAACCACATTTGAGGAAAATATCCTTTTTTTCAGATTTTATTTATTTATTTGAGAGGTAGAGTTACAGATAGAGGAGGATTTCCATCTGCTGGTTCACTCCAAAAACGGCAACAACAGAACTTGGCTGATCCGAAGCCACGAGCCAGGAGCTTCTTCCAGGTCTCCCATGCGGGTGCAGAGGCCCAAGCTTTTGGGCCATCTTCTGTTGCTTTCCCAGGCCACAGCAGAGAACTGGATCAGAAGCGGAGCAGCCGGGACTTGAACCGTTGCCCATACGGGATGCTGGCACGGCAGGCAGAAGCTCAACCAGAAATCTCAAGCACTGGCCCCGGAAAACACCCTTTTAATGTGGTGCTGGCATGGGTTTCACCAAAAGTGAGTTCACCAGTCCCAGCATAGCCCTCAGTGCACGCGCTGTGGCAGGGGTCACAGTAACCGTGGACGCCTGGTGCAGCATGTGGACATAGTCACTGTGCAACTGGTGTGTGCAGCTGGCCCTGCTGGAGGAGGTCAGGGTGTGGATCCAGAGCTGAGTGCTGCCCAGGGAGCAAACGGAGCAAGCGCAGCGCAGCCTCACTGAAACCCTGTGTGAGGAGCTCAGCCCCCACAGGTGGAATGGGGTTTAGATGGAGATGGGCAGAGGCCCAGGGAGAGAGAGGGCTGGGGAGGACGCTAATATGGAGAGCAAACCTTCATCCGTGCTAACCGGGGATGCCGTTTTTACAGAAGTCTGTGCAGGTTCTCATCTAATCCTCGCAACACTTACCTGAGCCGCTCAGATGAGACAGACCTGCCATTAGCAGAGGAGGGCAGGTGTCAAGTGGTAATAGCTGTAAGGAGATTGGTGAGTCGCAGGCGGCTGCCTGTGTGCCCAGGGTGCTGGGTCATTCATTCATCCTGGGAGACTTCAAAGAGTGAAAACCAGAGAGCAAGAAAGGGCGCCCTCTGGTGACCGTCTTGATGGTTGGCAATAGACGCTGGTATCCCCAGGACTTCTTAATATTTAAAGATAACCATGGAACCTAACAGTAAAATGCCAGTGAACTACCACACGACTTAAAACCCTTAGAACTTCTTGATTTCCTTTAAAAAAATAAATATTTCGGCGCTGATTAAATGTAACTGAATGCAGAGCTTATACAACGAAACGCCAGGTCCCGCCCTCAGCCGCCCAGCTCTCTGGGAAGCAGCTGCTGTTCCCAATTTGTATGTTCTCTTCCAGGAATAACCAGTTTAAAGAAGCAAACGCCCAAGAAGGTGTAGACGGTTTATGAAGGGTGAATTTGATGAAAGACACTGTGTGTGCCATCAGGTTGGCTGTAATTAGAAGGACATTGTTTATAGGTTTTATCAAAACTCAATGAAAAGTACACTGGCCAAAACTCAAATCTCGTTCTCTGTGTTCCAACAATAGGGTTTTCAGGAGCACTGACTCTTCTGTTGGGAAGATTTGCAAGAGGTTTTATTTTAATTCTGCAGTCTGAATCTTTACCTTTTCAGCCAATTTGTAAACCGCAGCGTTTTCTTGTTTTCTACTTGGCTTTTCCTTTCTCAAACCCAAGTGGTGACGCTCTCGCCACTTGCTTTTCTCTTTTTACACAAACACGACCTACGTTTATTACCATGTCACCTTTATTCTAGACTCCCAGAGGCACTATTTTTTAACTAATGATTTTATTTATTTATTTATTTATTTGAGAAGCAGAGTCACAGAGAGAGAGAGACAGAGAGAGTCCTACATCCGCTGGTTCACTCCCCAATGACAGCAACAGCCAGAGCTGGGCCATCCAAAGCCAGGAGCCAGGAGCTTCCCTGGGTCTCCCACGGGTTCAAAGCACTCAGGGCATCTTCAACTGCTCTCTCAGGCCACCAGCAGGAAGCCAGTTCGGACGTGGAGCAGCCGGGACACAAACCCCTCGCCACTGTTCAGTCAGTTCTTTCGAGGTTTTTCCTCTCTGCTCTGTCTCTGCTATGGTGGCCTCATTATTTGTCTTTAAGGCCTGGGATGACTTGGTTCCTTGCTCCTGGCCTTTCTTGTTTTAATATCTTGTTTACATGTTGTCGATGCACAAGACAGAAATCACAAAGCCGTGGGACGCAGAGCTCCATGCAGTCCACACAGCGCTGCCCCCGCTGCCAGGGTCTCGCGTGAGCGCACTTGGCACAGCTCAGGGACCACCCTCGGCCCCTCCTGTGGTTTCATCCAGACGCCTGTGTTCCTCCCCCGACCCGATCCTCTCCTGATTAACATCCTGCATTCAGATTGGGTTTTGTTTGTTGGTTTGTTTGTTCACCTCTCACATCTGGGAAGAACATAGGGTTTCTGGGTCTAGCTGATGTCACTCCACGTAATGCCCTCCAGTTCTATCCTTTTTCCTGCAAACGACAGGATTTCACCCTTTTATGGCTGAATAGTATTCCACTGTGTCTGTACACCACAGTTTCTTTAGCCACTAACCTGGCGTGGACACCCTGGTGGATTCCATGTTGTGGCACTGTCAACAGTGCTGAGACACACGTGGTGGGGCAGGTGTCTTTGTTACAACCATTTCAGGTCTTCTGGAGATATGCCCAGTTGTTGGACTGCCAGATCATGTGGCTGTTCTATTTCTAGATTTCTGAGAAATTTCCATGCCGTTTTCAATACAGGCTGCATTAATTTACACTCACACCCACAATGTACAAGATACACTTATACACTGTACACTTATACACTTACACAATGTATACACTTACACACTTATACAATGTATAAGATCTGATACACCACAGTGTACAGGAGTTCCTCTTCTCCACATCCTCCCCAGCACCCGCCTCTTGCTGTCCCATAACTGATGGGAGCGAGGGGACATGTCACTGTGATTACGATTTACATTTCCCTGATGCCTATTGTACTGAGCAAAAATTTTTTTCATATATTTGTTGATATTTGTAGTTCCTGCTTTGAGAACTATATTCTTTTTTTTTTATATAAAGCTTTTATTTAAAGAATATAAATTTCCAAAGAACAGCTCATGGACCACAATGGCTCCCCCCCCACACAACTTCCCTCCCTCCCCCCACCCTCCCCCTTCCCGCTCCCTCTCCCCTTCCGTCCACATCAAGATTCACTTTCAATTCTCTTCATACACAGAAGATCAATTTAGCACACATTACGTAAAGATTTAAACGGTTTGCCCTCGCACAGAGACACAAAATGATAATACTGTTGGAGTACCAGTTATAGCATTATTCACAATGTACAGCACATTAAGGACAGAGATCCTACATGATTTTTTTTTTAAAAAATTGATTAATTGTCTATGCAATTTCCAGTTTAACACCAAGATTTTTTAATCATTTGCAATTATCTTTATATAAAGAAGATCGATTCAATATATACTATGTAAGGATTTCATCAGTTTGCACCCACTCAGAAACACAAAGTGTAAAAATACTGTTTCAGTACTAGTAATAGCATCACTTCACATTGGATAACACATTAGGGACAGATCCCTCATGAGACGTAAGTACACAGTGACTCCTGATGTTGATTTAACAATTTGACGTTGATTGATTTTGTGTGTGATCAGGATTTTGGTTGCTGATATATTCTGCATATTCATCTTTTGCCAAGTAAATGGCTTGTGCGTATTCTCTCTCACTCTGTGGCTGTGTCTTCACTCTGCTTTCCTTACTGTGCAGAAGCATCTGGGTTTCACAGACGCCCGATCACCTCTGTGCTCCTGTAGCCTCAGATTCTGGGGTCTTATTCCAGAAAGCATTGCCTGCGTCAGCATCCTGACCTTTCCCCTCTGTTTTCTTTTAGCAGGTTTGTAGTGTCAGGTCTTTCATTTGGGTCTTGATCCATTTTAGGTTGATTTCTGAATATGGTGAGGAATAGGGATCTAATTTCATTCTTTTGTGTATGTCCAGTTTTGCCAGCACCATTTATTGAAAAGGCTTTCTACTATCCAATGTATGCTGTTGACGTCTTTTCAAAAGTCAGGTGGCTGTACATGCATGGATGGATTTCTAGGGTCTCTGTTCTGCCATTGTCCTAGGTGCTCGTTTGTGTGCCGTTGCCATGCTGTTTTGATTTCTTTAGCTTTGTAGTACACTTTGTAACCAGGTATTATGGGGCCTCCAGCTTGATTTATTCTTCTCAGGATTGCTTTGATTATTCTGGGTCTTTTTTAGTTCCATAAGAATTTTAGGACTGTTTTTTCTAGTTCTGTTAAAAACTTCATTAGTATTTTGAGAGGGATTGAAATGAATCTGTAGATTGTTCTAGATAGTACTGACATTTTGATAATATTACTTCTTTCAATCTATGAGCAAAGAACATATTTCTAATTTGTGTGTGTGCCCTTGATGATTTCTTCAACACGGGTTTCCCGATTTTATTGTGGAGGTATTTGACTTCTTTGATAGTTATCATCCTTTTACCTCTAATGTAGGACTCCCTTCCGGATTTCTTACAGGTTCAAGGGTGGTGATGAATTCTCATTTTGTTTGGAAAGTTCTTTATTTCTCCCTCACTCTTTTTTATTTCTAAAGTATATTTCTTTATTGAAACACACAGGATTGTTGTGTTATTACACATGTGACTGTACACTTCCCAAACAGCTCCCTGCTGATCCACTCCCTGCTAACGTGCCTGGGAAAGCAGCAAAAGGGCCCAGGGACTGGGTCAGCCTCTACTGCTGTCTCTGGAGCTTTAGCAGGGAGCTGGATCACAAGTGGAGCAGCCAGGACTCAAACTGGCGCCCATGCGGGATGCCGGCACCACAGGCAGAGGCCTCACCTGCTACGCCGCAGCGCTGGCCCCAAGATCAGAAATCCTGCTTTGCCTGTTCACTTGCTGAAGCTCTCGCTGATTAAAGTTTGCAGCTCCAAAATTTCTGTTTGGTGTCTCTTAATGATTTCTATCACTTTGTTGGATTTCTCATTCATGTCATGTGCTGTTTTCCTCCTTCTTTAAGTGGTCTGTCTCTGCTCTCTGGCATCCTGTTGAGTGTTCTTAGGATCGCTATTTCTCATGGTTCTTCAGGCATTTCAAGATCTCCTCAGAGCAGGATCTGTTAGGAGAATTACTGTGCTCTTCTGGAAGTGTCAGGCTTCTTCGCTTCCTCGTGTGTCCTACACTGATGTCTGCGCATCTGGGGTCAGGTTCCTTCCCTTGTGGATTGGATTTCACTGGGAAAGACTTAGTTACAGGAAATGCAGGTGATGTGGCCTTGTCTCTAGGTGAGCCCAGAAGTGTGGCCTCTGAGTGAATTCAGCTGTAACCAGGGTCAGCCGTGTGTACGGGGGCCCCAGCCGTCCCATCTGCAGCAGTTTGTGGAGGTAGCAGAGTGACCCAGCAGTCCCCAGAGCTGGTTGGCAGTCACACCGGGGCTTCTGCAGGCTGTAGTCCATTCCTGGTGCTGGGGGACACGGTGGCTGTCCTCTTGTCCTGCCAGGAGCCCTGGGGGAGGGGGTGGATTGTGGCCCTAATACCTATAACTCTGCACCTGGGTGCTGCTGATGGAGCCCCCCTGGGACCTGCTCTGTGGGCAACGCTGGGACTCAGGACACCAAGAGCCCTGCACCCAGCACCTTAAAGACTTGGTCTTTGCTTAACGTCTGTTTCCTTTCAATGTCTTTAATTATCAAGCTGGCTACATGAATGGCCACTGCTTCACAACCAACCTGTAACCCCATTTTCATCAAATGTTTTGAGCCATTTTAACAGCTTTCACAGGCGTCCTTGAGGCCAAAGTTTCAGAGTCAGCCTTTCTGACCTAGAATTAACCTCGAGACTAGACCAGACTTTCTAGTTGAGCCCCCTTTGAAGCCCAATAGAGGTAACTCCCATTTGTACAGAGACGTAAATTAATTAGGTTTATTTAGGATGTTACATAGCATTGGAGGTGTTGTCAAATAACAGAGTGACACTGAATCTTTAACTTTTATTGGTATGGCTCTGGTATTGATGTGAATGTTCTCAAGATTATGTGAAATTTATGTCTGAGTCTGATGACCCTACTGTGATGCATCTGTCATAAGCTTTATCTTTTTTTTTAAGATTTATTTTATTTATTATAAGGACAGAGTTACAGAGAGAGATAGAGACAGACATTCTCCATCTGCTGGTTCACTGCCCAGATGGCCGCAACGGCCGGAGCTGCACTGATCTGAAGCCAGGAACCAGGAGCTTATTCCAGGTCTCCCATGGGGGTGCAGGGGCCCAAGGACTTGGGCCATCTTCTATCCCAGGCCATAGCAGAGAGCTGGATCGGAAGAGGAGCAGCCGGGACTAGAACCAGTGCGCATCAGGCCAGGGCTTTAACCTGCTGTGCCACAGCACCTGCCCCATGTGCATCTTTTGGTCCAATTCCAGATCAAAACCAGCTACAGAAACTCATCATTCAAATTCTGTTCCTGTAAAACCACTGCTTGTGGACCGAGTCTCTGTGAGTCAGGGTTCTGTAGAGCACAGAGCTGATAGGACAGGCATGTGTGTACAATGAAGGGGGATTGAGCGAGGGGTTGGGCCCACAGAATGTGGTAGCTGAGAAGCCCCGTGAAGGGTCGCCTGCAGGCCAGGAACTTTGGTCTGCTGGTTCAAGGCTCAGTTCAAGCCCACGGTCTCAGTAACAGGAAGCTGAGGGTGTGAGTCCCAGCGTGAGTGAAGGCCCACGGGCCTGCAGGAGGCTGTGGTCTAAGTCCAGGATTCCAAAAACCAGCAAGTGACATCTAAGGCAGGAGCTGAGTGTGTCCCAGCTCCCAGGTGGGGACAGGGCAAATCTCTTCCTCATTGAGTCTTGCCAGGACCCAAGCCAGTTGATGGTGCTTGCCCACCAGGTCCTCCTCCCTGGTGCACTCAGACTCACCTGCTAACCTCATTTGGAAATGCTTTTCCAAGTTTCCAAGTTTCTGTAGGTGTTCCTTAATCCAGTCAAGTTGACACCGTAACATTAACCATGACACTCACGTAGTTGGGTCTCCGCCTCTCAGACGGGAGACCTGGATTGAGTCTCTGGCTCCTGCTTTGGCTTGGCCCAGTTGGACCATTGCTGGAAATGGAGAGAGAACTGGTAGATGAGAGCTCTCTGCCTTCCTGTCTAGTTTTCTCTCTGCCTCTCAGATAAATTAAGTAAAAGATCTGACTTTCCCAATTTGACACATGCACTATTTCTTTAATCCTTGCATATTAATCATAATTTGGAAACTTTTCCCCATTGTATTAGTGGTCTCTGCTTCTGTTGTGAATTACCTGTGATATCTTCCCATGTCCTATCAACATTTGTTTCAAGTTGTCTGATCCCAGGTAATGAATGACCCCAACATGCATGGCTTACAATGACAATCATTTTATTGTCTTGATTCAGTGCATCAAGAATTAAGACAGGACGTGGAAGGGTAGTTCTTTCCCTTCATGTGATGTTGACTGGAATTCCTTGGTGACATTTACCTCTGGCTAGATTGGGCTGGAGGGTCCAAGATGAAATCAGTATTGTGCCCGATGCCTTGGTGAGGAAGGCTGGGCTCAGCTGTGTCCCATCTCCCTATCTGAACCATGCAGGATCTCTGTTTATGGGTGGGAGCCCTCCTTCCTCTCCACTGGGTATGTGGCCTATTGGTGTGGACTGCATGGCCTTGAAGAAGATGGACAGTTAGTACTGCGGTGGGGCTGCACACGAATCTTAATAAAGCAGCTCCCTCCTTCCACTGCTTTCTTGTTTTGTTCCCCTCCACAGTTCCCTGCCCTTAGATCTCAGCACCCTTTCCCCTGTCTCATCCTGTCTGCACGACTTCCTGTTCTTTGGGAAGATAGTAAGTCAGCCCCTGTACCTATGCGCTCTTTGGTTTCCTCTCTTCAATGCATATGTAATAACTCATCTTTTCTGTGGTTAGTCTTTCTTCAGCCTAATTTACAGGCCCCAAGGCGCTAATCCAAAGGGATACAGGAATTAGTTCCCTATGTCTTGCTTTGTTGCATAGAAAGCTTGAGGCGGTGGATGTAGGGCAGGTAGAGTTTCAGAAGCACGGGTGCACTGAGGCTTGCTCTTCTTGCGCCTCTGTTAACACTGTGACAAGGACAGGCTTGAGTAACCTGCTGTCCCTGCGGGAAGCAGAGATACATGGGAGGGAGCCACAGGTAGCTGCACTTGGCCAAGACAAGCCAGTCCTCAGTGAGCCCCAGACCCATGGGTGAGCCCCTCGAAAGATGAGAGATAGTTTCCACATAAGCCACTAAGCTTGGGGTGGGTGGTCACGTACCAGCAGGTGACTTACGGGGTCGGTTTTGCATTTCTGGACTCTGGAGGTAGGGGAAAGCAGGCAGAAGCAGGCTGTAACGGGTTTGAATGGAAAATATTCTTTTTATTACTTAGTAATGAAAAATACGTCAATTACTACAGCTATCGGGTCTTGTTCATGAGGCCATACATGTTCTCACTGGTGTTTTGTCGGCGCTTTCTTTTGTTGGTGCAGTTTCGTTGGTGCACAGAAGTGCCCAGCGCTACGGGCACCAAATCCATCCTTTGCTTTAGTGTCTTGTCCGCACTTTCCATCTTTGCAGTTCCACTCTGCAAATATCCTCTCGCCATACGATGATGCGCTTTCCCCACTGTGCCAATGTTCTTAGAACCCTTCCCTTGGTCAAACCCGGGGTCTTGAGTTCCTCAGAGTCAGCTGACTCCCTGACAGGCAGGATGGGCTCCAACACTCTTCAGGTAAGGCTGCAGCAGTGGGCTAGGCATCCTCTTCGGAAAAGTGCATATGAAATGGACATGGGACTGGGAGCCACATAGTATTGTATTCTGATCCCCAAATAAGCGCTCGCTTCTCTGCTAATGAAGTCATGTGTGCTGTGATAATTATGTGTTAAAAATCAAGAGCACCACACCCTGCACTCCTGTGTGATCCCATTACCGTGGGCCTCCCAATAACCAGAGGTTGGCTTAGAAGAATCACAGCCTTTGAGGGAGCTTTTCGGGGGCAGGTATTCAGCATAGCAGTTAAGTCGCCGCTTGGGAAGCAGGTGTCCCGGACCAGAGCGGCTGGTTTGAATCCTGGCTGTTCCGCTTCCACATCAGCCCCATACTAATGTGCATCCTGGACGCCGATGACGGCTCAAGAATTTTGTCCCTGCAACCCACACAGGAAACCCAGACAGAGTTCTCAGCTCCTGGCTTCAGCCTGGTCCAGTATCAGCTGCTGTGGGCATCTGGGGAGTGAGCTAGCAGACAGAACAGCTGTGTCCCTGTCCCTCTGTGTTTCAAATACAAATACATGGAACCATTTCTAAGAAAGAGGCTTTTCTCTAGGATTCTTCTGTCATTTCCCAGACATGTGATCATGGTACAGGGCCCTGCCCTCCCACTGCCAGATGAGTTAGAGTGCAGGCTACACCTCCAGAACAGAGAACATGGATCACCATGGTTTAAACAGATCTTTGTGTCACACAGTGGTGTGCAGGGGCCAGGACGCCCAGAGCAGCCGGCCACCTGGAGCTGTGCCGTCACACAGGTCAGGACGGGAGCTGCTTGTACCCTCATCGTGGGCTCCCACCACTGAGTCAAGGGTGCTGCTGTTAGCAGCGTGCTTCCGTCCCAGCACGTCCCAGCTTTTGTTGGGCCCATGGAGCTTACACTGGAGATTCTGGGAACCCTCACTCCATTGCAGGCTACTGTGGCTGGGAGTCTCTGCCACACAGTCCCCCAGCCTTGCCCCATCCTCTCCAATGCTGGTATTTTCGTATTTAAACCATATAGGGATCCTCACGGCTCAGTAATAATGACAGAAACCCACCTGGTCGTGCTCCACCTAGCCCAGGGACACCTTGCTCACTGGGAATTGTCATGGAGCTCTTTGTGTTGAACCTAAAACAGGACAACACCTTAGCTTGCTGGGAGCTCTGGCCCACAGGATCAGTGCTGGCCAGGCCTAGTATGGGGCTCAGGGCTCTGAGCTCCAGTGTCTCCTACAGAAACTGCTAGAATTTAGGTACTGCTGCTCACTGGATGCTCGGGCCTGATGTAGCTGTGCACAGCCCAAACCATAAACAACACACAGAGAGGGGCCCACGACAGCTTGTGTTGCTGTTAACGTGCCAGAGTCACTCTCATGTTTCCAGCCAATGTCAACACAGCTAGGAGTCTCTAAGGGCACCCATCTCCTAGAGCCAGCACTGAGGCTGCAATGCCAGGACCTGATTGAATACTGGTTGGTAATCTAAGTGCCAGGCTACGTACAACTCCAGCAAGGCCTACTCCCAACACCCAAGAAGCTCACCACACCAATCCTTCTCCCAAGACACCTGGAGAGCTGTGTAGCAGAATCTCAGTGAACATATCGAGCCACAGGGAGAGCCCAGATCCCTGTGGCAGCTACCACCAACTATGCTGAATAAAGGCATAGGAGACTGCACTATAAAATGTAACCAGGACGTAGAGACTCATAAAGCACTCTACGACACCAACACCCAAGGCACATCTCCAGGAGGAAGATTTTCAATCAACGAAAACCATCTTTAGAAATTATAGAATCAAGACATCCCCAGATACACAAAAATCAACATAGAAACACAAGAAATATGAACAAAGAAGGCAACATATGACTTCCCAAAGGGAATATAATAATGCATTAACATTGAGCTGGGGAGAAAGGGAGAATGACACAATGCCAGAAAAAACAATTCAAAAGAATGATTGTAAGGTTCCTGAAAAATACAGAGGAACAAAAAAATGAATGAGATTAGGAAAACAGGACATGACATGGATGAGAAATTCAGCAAGATGATAGAGATATTGAAAGGAATGAAAAAGAAACATTGAAATCTTAAAAATGAATTCTCCCTAAGACAAGATTAAAGACATCATGGAAAGCCCTAACAACAGACTAGGTGAAGCGGAAGACAGGAGAGCAGCTCTGGAAGACAAATCTTTCAAAATACCTCAGCTCAAAAGAAGAAAAGGAAGAAGAGAAAGGAATGCAAACAGTGTTGAGATCTGTGGGGTCCCACAGAACCGGGGCTTTGGGAGGTATCGTGCTTCCTTGATTCTTCATGTTCCCTCTGTCTCTATGTTGATGCCCATGCATCTGGTGTAACAGTGGCATCTTCTCTACGGGCCAGCACTCATTGGAAAAGATTTACATTTCCTACAGATGATGGGATGCTGGGTGTCAGTTGAGTAGTGGCTTTGGCTTTGGTTCTAGGTGCGTCGACAAGTGTACTCTCTTAGTGATTTTCATAGCTCTAACCAATGCCAGCAGTATCTATGAGGGCCTCCGTGGTCTACCTTGTGGAGAGAGTTAGGTATGACTTTGAAGTGGACATGGGCTTCCTAAGGTTTTTGTCTCCAGATGGTTGATTATCAATCGCCCTGGGGTTTGTGATGGCAGTAGCAACATTGGTATCGCTGTGGGACACAGAGGGGGGCTGCCCCTCATCTTTCCGGTGGAGTCTGCATGACAGGGGGCTTGTGGCACCACTAGCTGTAGCCCTGGAAATGTGGATGGACTTTCCTCAGGTTCTTTTGTGTGGGTGTGGGTAATGCCGGGTTCATAACAGCAAGAGCTCAGCTTCAGTCCTGCAAGATGTGAAATGGAGCTTGTTGGGGTCCAAGGGCTGAGTGCAGGTCATTCTGTGGACTGTGCACCAGCAGGCGTAGGTCTGGAGCTGCGCACGGAGACGGGGCCCTTCCAGGTCCCAGGGTGTGAACACAGGAGACTGTGGAGCGAAGCTACAATAGCCCCTGCCACAGAACTGCAGGCTGACTGTAGCCTTACCCTCAGACTTACTGTAGGTTAAGCTGGGGACTGTGCAGTCGCAGGTGCATGCCTGGAGCACTGGAATGCAGAGAAAGCTTCCCCAGGGACCACAGGGTGAGCACAGGGGACCCTGGGACCTGTAGAACCAACAGTCAGAATTCTAGATCTTCAGAATGCAGTGGGTGCTTACCTAGGTCCATCGGTGCAAGTGCAGGTTGTGCGGGTGACTGTGGACTGGTCGCTGTGAGCCTGAAGCAGAGGAATGCAGCGGGGGGGGGGGGGGGGGGGGCTTCTGACTCCCATGTGCGAGTGCAGGTTGCCCCAGGGATTACAGCATCAAGTGTCATGGTCCCGGAGCTGCAGGACCCGGCTGTCCCCAGGTCCCAGGGCCATGCATGGGTGATGCTGGGGTTTATGGCCTGGCTACTGGCTCCCTGAGCTAAGAGGTGGAAAAGCAGACTTCCACAGGTCCGGGCTTCAGGGCTGTTGTCTGTTGTTGCTGGAGCTGAGCTCCAGGAAGCAGAGCAGAGCCTCTCTAGACCTTGGAGGGGGAGGTAGCTGGGCCGGGGCTGCGCCCAGTCGTCTCACAGCTGTGGGCAGCAGAGGGGCCTGCTCACCTCTGTGTAGCTCACTGGCTCCCAGAGCTCCTGGTGGTGAAGAGCTGTCTGCTGGCTCCCAAGAGTGGAGTGTACCTGCACTGGGCTATCACAGCTTGGGTTGGGGCTTTTGCTGGGCCAGGTTAGGGAGGCCATGGGGGGGTTCTTTTTTGGAGAAAAGCAGTTGTTTGGACCTCAGTCAGCCTTCTAGACTGCATTGAGAGTCAGTGAGGACTGGGGGATTCTGCTGTAATTAGGGCTGCCAGTGCCAGTGGGGCTGGGGTGACTGGGTCTCCTGCTAACTTGTCCTGGCATGGTGAGTGCCCTGATGGGGAATCCAGGGTCGGGCCTGCAGTGTGCGTGGTTCCTGTCTCTGTCCCAGCTTTCCGAGTCTCTGTGCTGTTTAGGGCCCATCCTTTCTTTCCTGAAGTTTTCCCTCAGTCGAGCTCAGGGACACGTGGTCCTAGCGTTGTCCTGGTTCTTCCCCGTGGGGGCAGAGGCCAGGCCAGGGCCGCTCTCTGCTGCTATTTCTGCTCTCTGCCCAGGTCTGGTTTCTGGTGAGGGCCCAGTCCCTGCTTCCCAGATGCTGCCTTGCTGCTGTGCCCTCCAGGTGGGACGGACGTTGTCTCCTCACACAAAAGGGAAGAGGTGGCTCCACTGGACAAGCTTGCAGAGGCCATCGATCCCGTCTGTGAGGCCAGAGCCCCTGACCCAAGTACCCCCCACGTCACTGTTTCCTGTGCTATGAGGAGGAGGACCAGAGCTCTGTGTAGCTCAGTTAGAGACGCACGGGTGTGTTCCTGCACTGGCTCAGTTCCGGTGAGGCCACCTCTGCTGTGTCACGTCACAGCACTTTGCCATGGTGGGCACACGCGTGGGATCAAGCCATCTCCTCCCCAGACAGGAAGCCAGAGCGAGAGGAAGAGGGGCCAGGCTTGCTCCTTTTACAATAGCCTTTGAGCAAGAACTACTGGGGTTCCAGGGAATCACCTCAATGCCTCCAGGGCCCAGGGCCCTCCACATGCCAGGACCTCCCACAGGTCGCACAGGTCAACATTCCACACGGGGAGCTTGGGGGACAACCCACCCCCAGCTGTAGCACTGCTGCACAGCTCTCCCTGCTGACGCCACCACTTCTGTGCCGAGGTTCAGTCCCTGAGTTTGCAGGGACAAGCACATTCAAACCACACAGCAGCATACATAATATTTAGTGGACTTCTCAGACAATTTGCATTTATCGTCATACATTTCACATTCATATAAAAGGGGTGATTATAAAGTTCTTGTAGAATATGTATTATGAAAATATGGTGGAAGGACTTCAAAACATTTGTATCAGTATTCAGAAACCTTTTAATTCCATTTTCATAAAGTTTTTCTAAGTTGTTACAAGTACATATTTTTTAGTTGAAAGGCAGAGTTACAGATAGAGAGAAAGAAAGGAGGGGGATCAATCTTCCATCTACTGATTCATTCCACAAATGGCTGCAATCGCTGGGACTGGGCCAGGCCAAAGCCAGGAGCCTGAACCCCATCCAGGACTCCCACGTGGGTGCCGGGTCCCAAGGACTTGGACCATCTTTCACTGCTTTGCAGGTGCATCAGCAGGGGGCTGGATAGTCAGTGGAGCAGCTGGGACTTGAACTGGGAGTCGATGGGCACTCATATGGGATGTTGGCATGGCAGGTGGCAGCTTAACTGCTGAGCCACAAAGCTCCCCAATTGTTAAAAAATTTTTATTCATCTTGTTTGCAGGGGTGGATCTCCCATCTGCTGTGTTCATTTCTCTAACATTGACAATAGAAAGAGCTAATCAGGCTGAATTCAGGAGCCAGAAATCCCATCTGATCCTGGTCTCCCACATGGGCGTCAGGGACCCAACTGATTGAGTCATCGTTTGCTGCTCCCAGGGTATGGATTAGCAGGAAGCTGGCATCGGAAGTGTAGCCGTGGGGCCAGCGCTGAGGCACAGCAGGCTAAAGCCCCAGCCTGCAGCACCAGCATCCCACATGGGCACTGTTTCGAGTCCTGGCTGCTCCTCTTCTGATCCAGCTCTTTGTATGGCCTGGGAAATAGTGGAAGATGGTCCAAGTGCCATCACTCACGTGGGAGACCTGGAAGAGGCTCCTGGATCCTGGCTTTGGATCGGCTCAGCTCTGGCCATTGCAGTCATATGTAGAGTGAACCAGCAAGACAGAAGATCTCTCTCTCTCTCTCTCTCTCTCTCTCTCTCTCTCTCTCTCTGGGTCTACTTCTCTTTGTAACTCTGTCTTTCAAACAAAAATAATTCTTTAAAAAAGGAAGTGTAGCCGCCCACTGATGATGTGGACATCACAAGCCATGTCTTAACCATGCATCACCCACAATCCTCCCTCAACTCTCTGCAGTACCCCCTTATCTTCATTGTTTTTGTTATTTGGTCTTCTTGTTCCTTCATATCTGCAGTTTCAACTTATGATATCCCAATTACCCAGTCAGCTATGGACTGAAAATATTAAATGAAAAATCCCAGAAATAAGGAAGGTGTAAATTTCAAATTTTCTATTGTTCAGGGCAGCATGAGCAATATCACATTATCCCTTTCTGTCTGCCAGGGATGTGAGTCATCCCTGGGACCAGTGCAGCATACTCTATATGCCACCTGCCCCTATGCCATTCAGCTATTTATTTAAAAATTATTTATTTTGGGGCTGGTGCTGTGGCGCAGCAGGTTAATGCCCTGGCTTGCAGTGCCAGCATCCCATATGGGCGCCAGTTCTAGTCCCGGCTGCTCCACTTCTGATCCAGCTCTCTGCTATGGCCTGGGAAAGCAGTGGAAGATGGCCCAAGTGCTTGGGCCCCTGAACTTGCGTGGGAGACCTGGAAGAAGCTCCTGGCTCCTGGCTTCAGATCGGAGCAGCTCCAGTCGTTGTGGTCATCTGGGGAGTGAACCAGCGGATGGAAGACCTCTCTCTGTCCCTACCTCTCTCTGTTACTGTCTTTCAAATAAATAAAAATAAATCTTAAAAAAATTTAAAAATAAAAATTATATATTTCTTTATTGAAAGGCAGAGCAGCAGAGAGGGAGAGGGACTGGGAGGGAGACGGAAAAGGTGGATGAAGAGAGAGAGAGAGAGAGAGAGATATCGTTCACCCAATGGTTCACTCCCCAGATGGCCACAACAGCCAGAGCTGGCCAGGCTGAATCACTGAACTGTCTTGGTTCTCAGCTCAACTATTTCAGGAGCAGAGGGCTTGTGTTCAAGAGACCTTAGAATGAAAATGTTCTAAAACAAGACGACCGTGATGGTTACCTAGTTCTGCAATATCCAAAGCCACTGAATTGTGCACTTTAAATGGGTGGATTGCGCACCATGTGATCAGTATCTCACACATTTAACCACTCACATACTGGTGGTGTAAGTTTGCCACAAAAGTGCCATGTACATTTTCACCATACACCCAATGCACACAAGTTCTGGGAAACAGGAAGAGAAATTCGAGGAGAGAGATTTTCCAGCCTACCATAGAGGTCTGCTCAATGAACCAAGGAGGAAAACTCATACCGGCATCCTCTGCCTTCAGTAGGAAACAATTATTTCAGCATCTCAGACACAAAGGATTGGAAACGGATTCTAATTTGGTCATTACCAACTGGATCTTACACAAGCCAGCATGCATTCTTAGCTGGTTCCGGCAGTGATGCCCAGAGCTTCCTGGGGGCTCTCCGAGGAACGTCCAGCCCCCTGCCAGGTCTTCAGCGTCCAGGAACACAGGGTTCCACACTCTGGTGTCAGAGTGAATGAGGTGCTGGAGATGCAGAACTCTCTCCTCTTTAACACCCCCAAACTCCCCCTCCCCCTCCTGCTTGACAAACGCCTTCCTTGGTGAGAAATCGAGCTCCCCTGGCCAGTGCTACTCTGGGTGAAAGGACAGGCTGGAGAAGGGCGGTGCCAGCTGGCCGGCTGCCTAGACTGTTCTGCCAGTTGCTGGGCTCACTGCTAACGAGGCCCTCCACGCTGGAGGAGGGACAGAGGCTCGGGTCTGTTGGAACTCCACACCTGAGTAAGAAGGGCAAACAGATAACGCGCTCTCTGTGTGCACAGGCACACCTAATACACTCTACACCGCAGGTTCAGTCCCTGCCCAGACCAAAGACACTTCTTGAGAACGACACTCACATCCCTGGGTGATGGGAGACAACACTGGGAGATGCTTAGGCACAGGCTGCATCCTGGGGGCAAAGTATGCCATTAGCTATTAACAGTATCAACAGAAGGAGTTGGAGGGTGTGCTCTGGGAAGACTATAAGGAGGAGTGATAAAGGTAGACTCTGATTGCAAGGGCCACTGTGTACCGGATGGTGATGGCCTGGTGGCCCTGGGGGCAGTTAGGGCCAGAGCAGTGTGTAGCGGCTGCTGACTGCTGATTGCAGGATTTGAGACCCCAACTGAAATCTGGGGGTGCATTGTAGCTGAAGGATCCTGCCCAGAGGCCAGCACCCACATTCTGTCTTTGGTTTCCTCCGTAGCTTCTCTTTGGATTCAAAGACCCTGATCACCAGCAAGTGCTCAGAACTCAAGCCAGTTTGGCATGGAAAGCTGGCTGGGGGCCCGTGATGCCTCTTTTCGGTGGGGCATCAGAGGAGCTGGAACCCGGGAGCATCAGAGCGGACATCCTCAGGCTTGGGCCAGCCTGCGTATTTTGGTGGATCAGGGGAGCTGGCCTGAAGCAGCACATGTCTGTGGTGGGACGGCCCCTCCTGGGAAACCAAAGGCTCCTTGCTCAAGCTGAAGCCAGCAGCTGCTGAGCTCTGCCTGCAAGTCCTTGTATCATCTGCACAGGAGACACTGTGCTCTTAGCACAGAGCTTTTGTGACGATGTGTGGGGGGTGAGTCCCCCCAAAACTGATCTTGACAGCATTGATCGCAAACAACCTCAAGTATTCAGTTCAACTGCATGCATGGTTCCATTGAGTAACCAACGACCTGGTGAACAGACACTCCTGAGCCTGAAGATGAGGTTACCCTGTCTCAACTTCAATATTTTGACCATGGTGTTTGAGGGACAAAAATGACAACATATGAGCCCACAACTCCTATGGGGAGTTAGACATGGGAACCGTGCCACCAACACAAATGAAGTACGGTGGCCAATCCAAGTCCTGAACCACCAGCCTCATCTCACCTAGGGACTTTGCTGCCTGTCTGGCATCTCTGCCATGTTTCTTCCTTATGTCACCTTCTCCAGCCCCTCCCCCATCCACAAAGCAGTCATAGTACATAGGAGAGAGATGGGTGTTGTGACCTCAAGTGGCAAATTTTGAAGTCTTAGGCTTTTTTGTTTGTTTGTTTTTAAGACATCAGTTATACCGATTTCTTTTCTTATCTTCTATATATGTGGTTTTGTATACGTGAATTACAATCCCATATTTTCTCCACTATCTCCAGCACTACTATAGAAAGCAACCAACCCCCATCATTGGTACTGGTGTGCTGCAATTTTCGTCTCAATTCTGGGTTACACAGAAGGATCCTACTGGAGAATGAGGCAGTAAAGGCTTTGTAACAAGAGAAAATGACTTCCTCATTCTCATATAGAGCATCTCAGAATCACTAGCTACACACGGCATGAAAGAGAGCAGGCTGAAGATCTAAAACACTGGATTTAATGCTTCCTAAATATTACACAATTAGTTGTCCACGATCCCCTGCCATGAGACCACTAGAAAAAATCTGATTAAAAAAATAAACAGTGATGTTCACTACAAACTTTCCATGCAAGAATGACACTTGTTGAATGCATTCTATCCAATAGACTCCCCAGGAGTCCCATATTTTGATGGTTAATAGGCAGGTGATTTTAGGGCAGAAGTTAGTAATTGAGATCTACTCTTGGGTTCTTCAGTGTTACTCATGTAGGAGAGTTGCTGAAACACTTTCTGTTTGAACAGCTGATGAGTGAGCTTATCTGTCTAAAACACATGGGTCCACCCAGACAGCAGTAGCTCAAGCTGTTGGCCTCTGAACATCTGTCTCTGGACGTGTGTCGTTTCCATGTGGTTCACCTGTCTGACAAGTTATACTCCTATTTACTTCCCTTTTCTCTTTCTCAGACACAGTTTTGGATCATATTTTCTTTTGCTTGCTAGTTATTACGTTTATCTTTTTACTTTTTTTCTCAAAGAAACATTTTATTTAATGAATACAAAATTTCATAAGTACAATGTTAGGAATGTAGTTATCCTTCCCACGATACCCACCCTCCCACACCTCCTCCTCCCTCTCCTCTTCCCAGTCCCATTCTCCACTAAGATCCATTTTCAATTAACTTTGTACACAGAAGACCAACTCTGTACTAAGTAAAGGTTTTGACAATTTGCACACACAAACAGAACAAGGTTTACAGTTAACTCTCATAATACAACTCATTAAGTTAGTGCACAGTGACTCCTGTTGTTAATTTAACAATTAACATTCTTATATATGACATCAGTAAACACCCAAGGTTCTTGACAAAAAGATTTATTTATTTATTTATTTATTTATTTATTTATTTATTTGAAAGCCTGAGATACACAGAGGCAGAGGCAGAGAAGGAAAGAGAGAGGTCTTCGATCCGCTGGTTCATACCCTAGATGGCAACAATGGCCAGCACTACGCCGATTTGCAGCCAGGACCCAGGAGCTTCTTCTGGGTCTCCCACGTAGGTGCAGGGGCCCAAGGATTTGGGCCATCCTCCACTGCTTTCCTAGGCCATAGCAGAGAGCTGGGTCGGAAGTGGAGCAGCTGGGACTCAAACTGGTGCCATATGGGACGCTGGCACTGGAGGAGGCAGCTTTACCCACTATGCCACAGTGCCAGCCCGATATAGAAGCCTTTTGAATCCACAAACTCCATCGGCATCTAGACAAGGCCATAAGCAAAGTGGAAGTTCTCAGCTGTCTTCAGAGAAAAACGCATGCCCCTTTGATGGCCACATCTTTGCACCGGGGTCTCACTCACAGAGATTGCATTCTATCATCCATGCCTTTGAGATTTTGACACCTTTTACCTGCATTGCTGGGGTACATCCTTTGCTCTCTTGCCTGTTCCTCAGTACTGAGGAAGCTGAACAGTAGCAGGGTCCCTTAGTGACAACTGCAGCGAGGTGAAAAAACAACATGAAATAGGCGTTTACTAGTGTAAGAGCTATCGCCTTGACAACCAAGAGCCTCTACCCATCCCAAGAATACACAAAGCCTGACCACAATACATTCAAATTCACCGTTATTAAATATCTTAAGTCCATTTAGCAGTGCGCTGAGGGGCTCTGAAGCCTGGACTCCTGTCCAAGTCTCTGCTTCAGTTTTCTCAGTATTTTGTTGGTAGTAGATGAAGCATGAACCAGAAACATCCTCAGTAGCTTTAGTAGAGAATGTTCTCAGTGCTGGCCAAGAACAGTCACAATGTGTCCTAACTGGGGCACCATTTCAAGGCGAAATCTTCCAGGCTTCACTTCATGGACTTCTGTCCTGAGAACACGGGGACCATTTTCTTATGCATGCAGCCAGATTCTTCCTGAGGTCGCTTTTCCAATTTTTAAAAAATTATTTATTTGAAATGCACAGGCAAAGGAGGGGGGGAGAGAGAGGGAGAGAGAGAGAGACAGAAGGGAGAGAGAGAGAGACAGAAGAAAGAGAGACAGTGATTTTTCCGTCCACTGGTTCATAATCCAAATGGCTGCAATGGCCAGGGATGGGTCAGGCCAAAGTCAGCAGCTTGGAACTCCAGCTGGGTATCCTAGTGGCTGGCAGGGACCCAAGCACTTGGACCACCTCTGCTGCGTTACCAGGGAGCTAGATCAGAAGTGGAGCAGGTGGGATTCTACACAGCATGTCTGCATCTCTGGTGGTGGCTTGGCCTCCCTACCCAGGGCCCTCCTTTTCAATTTCGGAGCCACTTCCTGACACTGATATGCCAACTCCTCTGATCAGTTCCAGTGCTTGGCTCTGGGAACACCTAAGGCCACGAGTTTAGTGAGGGCCGTCTACTGAGCGGCGTTCAGCCACCTCTTTGCTTCAGCTTCAAGTTACTCTTGGTGTGCTTGTTTCCATATTTGTAAAAACCACTTCATCAGCAAATCTCGGGCCTGCTGAGTTTCTAAATCTGCTGACCATTGTCCAGTTGAATTCCTGCCTCTAATGAATTTTCACTGCTCTCCAAGCATCCGGAGACATGTACTCATCCAAAAGTAGGAGCATCATCCATGTGTGATTACCCTTTCATTCATAGCCCATTGGCAAGTTCCAGTGAGTGCATGATGGTTCTCTCCAGTAGGAGGTGGTTCTCTGAAGATGAATTTAAACCTGTTGTGTTTTCATTCAGCTATCACTGTCATACCTGGAGCTTCCTTGGTAGTCTGCAACAATTGGGGGGGGGGGGTATAGAAGGTTCTGGAAACATGTGAAAGAAGGTTAAGCAAACCAGAGTTTCTCCTCCTCAGATAAAGGGTAACTGTGATAGGGATCAGGATCTGCCTTTGTGGATATAAATGGATGAGTCAGACAGTAATAAAATTTCCTGGGAGGTGTGTGCTCTCTGAGCAATGTTGATTATTTTAGTGAGCAGTCAGAATGACACAGCAAAAGGACCATTACATTACAGATCCTGGGAGTAAGTCGGTAGAGGTCTCCATCCCATGGCTATGGCTGGGCAGGTGGCTGTTGGTATGTGACCTTGCTTGGCCACTCTGCATCCACCCAGACTCGCCCAGATCTTGACACCAATACATATGAAAGATACAGATACATACAGATAACAACCAAGACAGCTACGCTGAGCCTGACCATTTGTTTAGCTTGATGGATCATGTCAACGACTACAAGCACCTGCTATTTCTGACCACAGAGGGGCTCTGGTGGTTGGATCGTCCTAACCATTGGGAACTTCAGTCTCTTTACCTCTTTGCTGACGTTTTTCCCTTCTACTTGCAGCATCACTAAAAGGAAAGGAGAAACAAAGAAGCGAACAGATTCAGAATCTGAGGAAGGCGGGCAAAGGAAGTGTGTTCAGGCGTTCTGTCCTGAGCTGTGCCCAGAGCTGGTACTACTAGTCAGGCGTTCTCTTGTGAGCTGTGCCCAGAGCTGGTACTACTCATGATGGCAGTTCCAGTTGATTTCTCCAAGCAGTGCACTGCTCCCTGGATGTCTTTGTCTCTCTTGGCTGCACCAGCCTGCTCTGCTGGAGCTACATGGGCTTCAGAAGCTGGCCCTGTTCTGAGCAAAAGCCTGCCAAAGCTAATGACAACCTGAAAAAAATTGCAGTTGGGAACAATGAAGGGGATAATACAGTAGGCCTTGCTCCCCATCTCCTTGGTGGGACCTCTGTGAGCACTGCATACTTCTTCACACAGTAAGCTTTTGGGAGTGCCTCAGACATTCCTATTCCCTGGTGGCGGATTACTGCATTTGGTGGTGTGGTTGGATGACTAGGATCAATTGTGGACTCGTATTTAGGAGCAACACTGCAGTTTCCTGTTTTGGATGAAAGTGCTGGCATGGTGTGCAGCAGGCCCACAGATGAGGCAGAACACCTATCAGAGAACCCCATTCTTTATAACAGAGCAGTGAAGTGATGGCCTCTGTCCTCATTGCCTGTTTGCTCCCAATAGCTGCTGGGGGTTTCTGACCCAGAGAATGAACTGTATTTCATTCCACTAGTGAGTCCAGCACACTTGTAATTCAAATTTCATCCAAGAATAATAAGGGAAGAGGGGAAATGCCAGCTGCTCCCATATTCCATCATGACGGAATTCCACTTATTCTTCTACTCAGCTCCTTTGTCATAGCTAACACCTGTCTGCAGAAAGAGAAGGCTGCATAGGACGTATGCATATCTTCTTTTGCAGAGCAGAATTCCTTCAACAATAGGTATTTACCTTATACTCTGCTGTAAGTTGAAATGAAAGATTCTCAATGTAAGCTTAGTTTTGTTTGTTTAAACGAGTGTATGGACTAGAGTGATGTCATCTTAAAATTGTCCTCAGTATGCTACTACAGCATTATACTACTGTATAATACCTGTTGTAAATAACTCAAGCTAACGTGTAAGGCAGCCCAGTAAGTGTAGTATCCCGGATTTTAATATCCTGCCATTCACAATTCTGACAAGTGTGGAGATTGTGAATTGTGTGGCTTTTAAAGCACATTTTTTCCTCATTCCTGAGGGTTCATGATTTTAAAAACTAAGTGTCTTTCCTATATGACCATTGGAAAGCAAAAAAAAAATTATGTTTGACTAAAAATTTTAAAAAATCTCTCAAACTCAAAAATCCCCAAATTACTAGGAGGAAGGGAAGAGCCCTATTAAAATCAGAACTTGCAATGTAAACCTCACTATTAAAATATAGGCTACATCCTTGTTTGCATTTCTCTGGGTCTGAAATTCACTGGCAAGGAGCGGAAGATCATGACAGTAGAGTCCACAAAACAGGTAGTGACTCGGGGAAGGGAGGGGACGGGGGACATTTCCTCATGTCAACCAGCTCCATGGGGGTGATGGGCAGAGAACAGTGCTTGTCAGCACCGGCAGGGGCGGGGTCAGCCCTGACTACAAGTCCTAATGAGAGCAGACACTGTCCATGTACATCTGCCAGGGCTGTTTCAACATGCATATCCATACATGTCATCATATGATCCCCATCTGAAAACTGAGCAAACTGACACAGCATAATTACTTAATATTCTGAGACCACACATTAAAGTGGCAGAGCTGGGATTCCTACCCCACTCCCCCAGGTTTTCTGAGCTTCAAAGAATTCAAAATAGTATAATGAAGACGCCTAACTCCACACATGTGAACGCTGCATATTGGGCTACATGTACACTTTGCTGAGATGTCAGTGTTGCAGATCTCAGCACACATCCGCCCTGCATAAATTTAAATCCAGGAGACTTGATTTTCCCTGGGGTCAGAGTGCGTTACAGCTGAGTGCTTCATATAAAGTACACACTCATGACACACATGGACACCGACTGTTTTCCCCAATGACTTAAGCTTCTTAAAGAAACCAGGCCAGTGCCTTTCCCTTCATGGTATGGTCCCTGTTCTCCCTGAGCTTGAAAAACTGAACCCTAAGAGCCACATCCTGCCATGCTCCTGTCTCCATGCTGTTACCCACTGGCCCATCTGAGCAGTGTGACTGAGTGTGGGACAAAGAGAGCCCGGGATATTGACCCTCAGGCTCTTTCTAGAGAGTTTGCTGAATGCTGAACCACATCCTCTCTTCCATCAACCTAACTTTAAGATGCTTTTCCTTGTGGAAAGAGCTGTGTCAACAAATAAACAAAATGCACAAGATCTCTGTAAAGAACTATTTATTCAACTCTTGAATTGCATTCATTCTTTTCAGCAATTACAATTTTGCTCCCCCTGTACCTACAGGCAGTCACAAAAGAGTTCACAGAGGTAGGAGTCAACTCAGGGAGGAGCCCACGCAATAGCAGTACATTAGTATTGATTAGAGATATTTGCATTTTTCCCCTATGGATAGAAAATTTGTTGACAGTCCTTTGGGTTAAATCAGGACAGGCTAGGAAGCAGGATCCGCGGGTGGAGCTGGGGGTGAGCTCACCACTGTTCAACCCTTTTTTCCATGACAAACTGTCCATGAGGGCCCTCGGCATCTGGAGGCAAAAGGGCTAAGTACACGGGAGTCTCTGCTCCTTCTTCTGGGCTCTTGGTGGCGTTGGGTCCCGCCATGTCGGTTCTCACCCACCCTGGGCAGCAGGCGTTCAGGAGGATCTTGTCCCCTCCCCTCTGCTCACGCAGGTGCCTGGCCTGGATTCTGGACAGGACAGTGACACCGATTTTGGTCACCCCATAGGCAGTACTAGGCCAGCCTTCCTTCTGGTGCACCCCCTTCTTCGTGTCTTCCACGAACTTCTTCATGAGTCCCACCAGCTCCTCCTCCGTGATGGTCTCACTGCGAAACTTCTGCTGGAGCTCTGGGCTGCAGGATTTAAGGGCTCTGAGACTCATCATGCTGGACACATTCACCACTCTGCCTAGAATACATCAGAAATCACTGGGTGGAGAGGCTTGCACAAGATGGCTAGAGACGAAAGGCGCTGGGATTTGAGATCAGAAAACTTCCTCTTGTGAAACAAATCCAGTGTGCATTTTTTGTTTGTTTGTTTTTGACAGGCAGAGTTAGACAGTGAGAGAGAGACAGACAGGGAGAAAGGGCTTCCTTTTATGTTGGTTTACCCCACAAATGGCCGCCACAGCCGGCGCACTGTGCCAATCTGAAGCCAGGAATCAGGCACTTCATCCTGGTCTCCCAAGTGGGTGCAGGGCCTAAGCACTTGGGCCGTCCTCTACTACACTCCTGGGCCACAGCAGAGAGCTGGCCTGGAAGAGGAGCAACCAGGACAGAATGT
Source organism: Sylvilagus floridanus (assembly GCA_949820135.1). NCBI lineage: Eukaryota > Metazoa > Chordata > Mammalia > Lagomorpha > Leporidae > Sylvilagus > Sylvilagus floridanus. The sequence continues at coordinate 8,938,404 of OX463244.1, read as the reverse complement.
GGCGTCCTAAACGGGACTGGAACCCAGGGTGCCGGTGCCACAGGCAGAAGATCAGCCCAGTGACCCAAGGCGCCGGACACCAATGTGCGTTTTAAGAAAAAAGGATGTAGATGGTGTAGTAAATGAATAAGGAACTCCATATTAACTAAGAAAGGCAGGTGACACTGGGGAGATCTCTCCTTAGAGGTACCAGTGAACCAGTCTTGGAGGCAGCAGAATCTTTCAAGAGGACAGAACAGGGAATAGGACAGGAGTTGAGAGTAAACCGCATGTGCACGTCCTCACTGTAAACCACTCGTTTCCATCTTTTGAGAGGTGGCTGCCATTCTTTCTTGGTGTAGATGTGCCAAGTGGCGGGTCATCTCCTGTCTCATTACTTGGGATTAGTATCACAGCACTTCACAACAAAGAAATAGGATCGTGTGCACGTCAAGAACAATGAGTCCACTGAATAGCAGGGAATATGAGCATGGAGTTAGGCAGGGTCAGATTATGGAATCCCCGAAAACCATGGTGAGAGCCTGCACTTTGCTCCTGGAGGACTTCTGGGAGGGGAGAGACCATCAGAGCCTGTGTAGGAAAGGACCCAAGAAGAGATGTCTCTTAGGGGGTTTGCAACTGTGCAGACGCCCATGGGAAGGCCAGCTCTGCAGCTGGGAGCAATGAATGGGGAGAGAGTGAGTGGACACAACCTTGGGACCTGTAGTGACTGTGAGGTCTCTGCACAGGGTGACTTCCAGGACCTGGTGGGTGGCCAAGGTGACACAGGAGAATGACAAACGCTCTCTGGAAATGTGTTAGTTTGGGAGGGGCACAGGAGGAGGAGAGGAAGGAGGAACTCCAGGAGTATCCTAGGCAGGTGGCAGATTTTAGGGGGATGATGGATGACTGTAGGAAGCCTCCGTTAGCCTGAATGTCACTCATAAAGCAGAGGGCACAGAGTTGTATCGAACAGGTCTCCAACCAGAGATGGGCATGGAGGCAATAAAAGCCCTTCTCAGATTTGTGAGCTAAGACTGCAGGGTCAGAAGGTGCCAGGTGTGCCTAGAGCAGAGACCACAGGGGCAGTGCAGGAGCGGGGACAACGTCCTGTCCCAGGACAGCCCCTGGTAGGCCAGAGCAGCTGGAGCAGGACAGGCAGCAGGGATGGAGCTGAGAGCCCAGCAGCAGGGCCGGCTCCCTCCTGAGGGCACAGCGTGGGGTCCCCAGGAGACTCACCTCCGGGCCTCATGAGAGGCAGCAGCTCCGTGCAGACATCTCGGGTGCCATCAAAGTTTGTCTTCATAGTCACCTCTGCTTGAATATGAAAGGGTGTGGTGTCCCGCACTTTTAGGGCAGAGAGAACACGGTCAATTAACAGCAAGCAGGAGGGACCCCTCCGTTTAGTGGAACCGCGTGAGACATGGGTGAATTCTGAGCTGGGTCTGGATAAAGTCACAGCACTGGGCCAGCGTCTATCCCTGGTTTGACCTCGGCCTCTCTGTAAGACTGGATTTAACCAGTTCCAATTTACTTATTCCAGAAGCAGCTTAAAATCTACCCCACACCCTGAAGCCAATCACCCAGACACTGCGAATAACTCCTAGAAATGACGCCCTGGTGTCCAGTCAAGGAAATACAAAGTTCCCTGTGGCCGGGGAACCTCCCAGTCTCTGGACTCTCCCCGTCTTCCCTGCAGCCTGCCTTACCCTCCCGGGGGAGGGGGGGGGGGGGCTGTTCCAAACCCCGTAGGCACAGGGCCCACCCCGGGCTCCCCCCACAGGCGAGGCCCACTCGGGCTGGAGGTTCTGGGCGGTCCCAAACCGCAAGCCCCCGCCCTCACTTTTGAAGGCGATGCCCGCGTTGTTGACCAGCACGTCCAGGCCCCCGTACTCCCGGCGCAGGAAGTCGCGCAGGGCGCGGATGCTCTGCAGGTCCGTGATGTCCAGCTGGTGGAAGCGCGGGCTCAGGCCCTCGGCCTGCAGCTGCTGCACGGCCGCCCGGCCCCGCGCCTCGTCCCGCGCCGTGAGCACCACGTCCCCCGAGAAGAGCCGGCACAGGTCGCGCGTGATGGCGAAGCCGATGCCCTTGTTGGCGCCGGTCACCAGCGCCACGCGGCTGCAGGACGACATGGCTGGGCTGTAAGCTGGGATCCGGGCGACAGAGCGACCCGGCGGGCGGCAGGGATGAGGGGCGCGCCTCTCTCTGCTGCGTGCGCACCCGGCGTGGGGGCTGGGCGTCCGGCGAGTGCGCAGGCGCGGGCCAGGCGCAGGCCCCGCCCCGGAGACCTTGGTTTCCAGTTACCGCCGCCGGTTTCCTAGCCGCGACCTTGGTGAACTGGGCAAACCCGCAGCTGAGGACTGGGGCTGGTGCTGCAGGTGCACGCCCTCCAGGTAGCAAAGGACCCTTCAGGTGGGCCTTGTTCTGCATTCACCCCTTTCCTCGCTTCTTAAAAGTTGTGGTTTTTTTTTTTGTTGTTGTTAACCCTATGCCTAAGTATCCTTCATGCTCGAGATGAATTGGCACCGATAGGCACTGCCCTCCCCGGCGTTCTAAAAATGAGCGCCTAAATTAAAATCCTCGGATGTACAGTTGTAAATAAACAGAAAAATCACGGGGATCAGGTTTGGTCGGGTCCCTCCCTGAGTGCCTGGAGCCAAGCTCCTGGCGGGTCCCTGGCCAGGTTTCCTCTTGCGGTGGGAGGCATTTGGGGAAGAGCTCCCTGGGTGCACGCGAGGAGCCCCGTGGTCTTGCCTGGGAGGGGTCCTGCGGCACAGGTGCGAGGGGGCCTCGCAACCCTGTTTCATACTCAGTGTGTCGGGGTACACCTTTATGTTCCCATTCCAAATGAAAAGTGGATATATCCTGGGCAGTGGGGGCTTATAAGTGGTCAGGGTGGGAAGTGGATTTTGCTCACTACTCACTACTTAGCACAAAGGAATGAGGCTCTAAGTTCAAGTTCATTTCTGTGTCATCGCACAGGTGGCCACTGGACTCAGTGGTTGTTTCTATGTGAATTTAAGAAAACTGAAGGCAATGAGAATTTCGGTTTTTCAATACAGGAGCCACGTTGTAAGTGCTCATGTGTTTTAGTGACCACTATTCTTGGCTGTGCTGTTCTAAAACGTCTCCATCCTTGGAAAGTTCAGAAGGAAAGTGCTTTAAATAGATCCTAGCTATGTTTCCACTTTAAGGTAGGTCTCTAATCAGTGAAACTGGGAAAGCCCTTGCTGTTTTCACTGTTAGTGTTGGAAGTTGTTTTAACTTCATGTGCAGTTATAAGATGTAACACAAAGATTCCTTCTGCTATAACCATTCTGTGTTAACAATTTGCAAAACTGCAGTGCAGTGTCACAATTTGCATTTTGCCCATAAAGCAACACACCATCCTATTCAGAGTCCCCCAGTTCTCTGTGTGTGTGTGTGTTTGCCCATGCCCAGCACAGTTTCATCACGTGCAGTTCTGCATTTCCACCACTGCAGTCCAGATCAGAATCTTTGCACCTGCAGAAGGAGCCTCCTGTGGCTCTTGTAGTACCAAACACTCCTCTCTTGGTCCCTCGCAAATCTGTCCTCTGACAACCATGAATTGTTCACCATTTAGTTTTCTAAAAATTGTTGTCCTTTAAAAATATGTGTACCAGGCAGGAGTTGTGGGAGAGCAGGTTACACCCTGCTTCTGTCACCTGCACCTTGTGTTGGAGTGCCCCTTTGAGACCGGGCTCTTCCGCTCCCTCTCCAGCTTCCTACTAATGCATCCTGAGAGCCAGTAGATGCCAACTCAAGTGCCTGCTCCCCTGCACTGTGACTGGGTGACTGGCTAGAGTTCCTGGCTCCTGGTTCCTGCCTGGCGCTGGCCTGGTTTCTGTGGTCATTTAGGGTGTACCATGGATGGAAGATCTCTTTCTCTTTCCCTCTCTCTCTCTCTTTGTTTATTGTTTCCCTGCTTTTCATATTTCTAAAAACAAGTAAATGAACTTCTAAATGGCATATAGGGTGATTTATACCACTTGGGATTATTTTTCCCCACTGAACCGAATTAAGAGCAAGCTGAAATTTCTCCCCATCTCATTGTAGGTGTGCCATATTAATTCCTTGTTTCTTTTTTTTAAAAAGATTTATTTATTTATTAGAAAGTCCAAGTTACACAGAGATAAGGAGAGGCAGAGAGAGAGGTCTTCCACCTGCTGGTTCACTCCCCAATGGCTGGAGCTGTGCCAATCTGAAGCCAGGAGCCAGGAGCTTCTCCTGGGTCTCCCACACAGGTGCTTGGGCCCAAGGACTTGGGTCATCTTCTACTGCTTTTTCAGGCCATATCAGAGTGATGGAATGGAAGTGGAGCAGCCAGAACTCAAACCGGCACCCATATGGGATCCTGGCACTGTAGGCAGTGACATTAATGCCGGCCCCAATCCTGGTTTCTTTATACTTTCTCTGTAGGTAGTGTGAGCAAGTGTTAGACAGCAGTGGGGCAGATTAAATATAGTACCAGACCCCTCAATGATAACACATGGTATGCAGGAAACTTTGGTAGTGTGGAGCCCCCTGCTGTTTGTAAAGGCAAACCTGGGGGGGTGCAAGAATTTTGATCTTCAGCCGATTTTGTTATACTTTAATACTGTTACCCACATAGAACTGACAGGTCAACTTGGCTGGATGCCTCACTTAACCTAATCCTAGTAAACTTCCAAAAGATCATGAGAAAATTGAATTAAAATATAATGTACATTTTCTATGAACTTTTAAATTTTCTTTATTTGTTTATTCATTCATTCATTCATTTGACAGAAGGGGTGTGGATGATCTCCCATCCACTGATTCATCCCTTAACTGCTCAGAACAGAAGGCGGGAGGGCAACGCTGGGAACCAGAAACTCGATCGAGGGGTGGGTCACCTCCATCACCTGCTTCCTCCTGGGGCACATGCTATGAGACAACTGTAAGCGGGGACCAGAGCTGGGGATCCAACCGATATTCCAGAATGGGATATGAGTACATTAACTGCTAGGCCAAATGCCCGGGACCTTTTTGAACTTACCTTCATTATACCGTGTGCTGGGTCAGATGCTCCCACAGTCCCAGCAGGGACAGAAGAGGCAGGACAGGCAGGCATGCACTGGCTATTCTTGAGATACCAAGGAAGCTGCCCTTTTGGAGCCGTGGAATTAGCTCCTGGTCTCTATATCAGAGTAGCCAGGGGAAAAGGGAACTGCTGCTTCTCAGGACTGGTGACTTGCAGGAAGCCAGGTTCCCTGCCAACGTGCACGAGCCAGTGAGCGTAGCGTCTGCAAGTGGGCTTCATGCTTGAAACAGAAATAGCCCCGCCCATGCAAGGTGGAGGAAGGGCCCTGGACACTGGGGGTCCTCTCTGTCCATCAGGCTGGGGAGCACTTGAGCTGGGACGTGTGGGTCAGTGGCTCTCAGCTCTGTCCTTTGCACCCTCATCATGGCTTCTGCTAAATGTGTTTTTGTTTATTTGTTTTTGTTTATATATTTATTTTTTTACCTCTTAGCTTGGGAAAGCATTGCCAAGGTTTAGTCAACACAGCCTTGTCCACATTTCTCCTGAGTGCATAGTTTGCAGCCCACCTGGAGAGCACTTGGTCTCTTCCGGGGATGAGAGTAACTGCAGACTCCTCCCCTGTGTGTTCGGTGACAGCAGAACCAGGGTGTTCTTTCCAAGTGGTTCCTTAGCAGGCTGTTGCACAGCTCAGAAATTATTCCACCAAAAGATAATGGCTGTAAATTTTTAAAGTGAAATTAATACCCGTGTGCCCTCATTGAAACACGACTTGTTTGGTTTTCCCTTAGACCTCAGTAATTGTTATGGCCCTGAGTCTGCATCTGCAGGAGCAGCCCGTGCTGCCCGACATTGCCCGCTTGTGGACTTGTGGCCGCTGCACTCCGGGGCAGGTGCATCAGTGCCCTGCAGCCATGTCCAAGAGCCGCATGGTGGGGGCCTCAAACAGCAGAGATCCATCCTCTCAGGTTCTGGAAGCCACAAGCCCGAGGTCCCGGGGTGGGAGGGCCCTGCTCTCTCTCCAGGCTCCGACCCAGGATCCTCCCTTGCCTCCCCCAGTGGGTGCTGCCTGCGTCTGTCCCTGGTGGGCCTTGAACACGGCAGCAGAAACCCAAGCTGTGCCTCTGTCCTCACACAGCCTCTTCTCTACGGAGCATCCGTGTGTCCTCTTCCCTTCCTGTAAGGACACTCGTCGTGGGATTTAGGGCCCAACTGTCCCTAAGCCAACATGGTGGGTACCAAGGATCCCCAGTGTCCTGGGCCCCTACTCCACCTACACATGCCACGTTGGCAGGGTGACTGGCTTCCTCCAGTTACTAGTCATACCAATAAGAATCTCTCTTTTTCCTGGGCTACTTTGAACGTAGAGGCCAAGAACTAATTCCAGGACCCCTAGGGCAGCCACCCTGCTGGCGTCAGGACTAGGCATCACCACCTGCTCATCCTGCCTGGTCAGGCCCTGCTGGGACGCGTGGCAGCCCTTTTCCCATCCTTTCTATATTCGAGGGAACTTTAAAGGTCTGCTAAGGGGACAGGCATTTGGCCTAGCAGTTAAAATGCCTGTAGTCCATATTAAATAGGTGGGTTAGATTCCCTCCTCTGGCTCCTGATAGCAGCTTCCTGCTACTGTGCACCCAGACATAGAGCAAGTAATTACTCAAGTAGTTGTGTCCATGACGTCCACATGGGAACCACAGATAGAGATGTGGCTCCCAGCTTTGGGCTCTGGTCATTCTGGGCATTTGAGGAGTTAACCAGTAGATGGCAGATTCTCTCTTTCTCTCTCCTTCCTTCCTTCCCTCCCTCCCTCCCTCCCTCCCTCCCACACTATCTCCACCCATTCCTCTCTCTCTCTCTCACACACACACACACAGTTGAATGAATGAATGAATTTTTACAGTTCGTAGAGTTTCACTATCTTTTAATCCATTTTTCCTCACAGGACCTTATAGAAGTTCACTACTGTTAGTAATCTGGAGCATCCAGCCCCATAGACCTGTCAGTTCTGTGTTGGTAGCAGTACTAAATGGTAAATAAATTGGGCTGAAAATCAATATTCTTGGGCCCTTTTGGGTTTCTCCTTTGAAGCAGTAAGAGGCTGCCATGACCAGAGCAGGGAACTCTATCAAATTCAGGGCAGGTGGACTTGAACAGGTGCTTTGATATTGCAGGCCAGCACCAGAGGTGACAGCTTAGCCCACTGACACAGCTCCAGTCCAGGTACTGTACATATGCAAATCATCACCAATGATGGAAAGTGGGCAAAGTATAAGTCATCTCTGTATTATTTCTAACAATTGCATGTGAAGCTACAATTATCTCAATAACAATTTCACTTCACAAACAGCAAGGGTCTTTCCCAGTGATCAACCTCTTAAGCGACTGGCTGGAAACCCACCTTGCAGCAACCTAATGGAATCCTTATAAAGCACCACAGTCCATCAGCTACGCCCTGTGTCTGCACAGCCCAACACTCTGGCCGCAGAGACTGAACACTGAACACTGGCTACTGCAGCTAAGTACTGAATTTTCTCTTGCATTCATTTAGTTTCTTGAAATTGACATGGAAGCAGCCAGTGGTGTGTAGTGGCAACCTGCTGGATGACACAGAAATGAAACCTAACCTGTAGTCTCCAGCCCCTTACGTAATAATATCCTCTGTATTATACTACGTTACAATAGTGAGCAGTGAGGAACACTGATTTCCCACCACTCAGGAGATGAATCAAGTCTCTGAAAAGAGACCTATTTCTTCACTTAACCATGGGGCTAGAAAGGAGCATCTTGACACGTTGAGGGAACTATAGGGCTGGGAAGGCCCCAGCACCTGTGCCCTCTAGGACCTCCAGCCAGGTAAGATGATGGCCCTGCCAGGGCCCAGGGCGCCCTCTGCTGTTCCACTCAGGGCCTTGCATGCCGGTGGATCACAGGCACAAGGAGGAGCCAGTGGCTGAGCTTTCTCTTGTTATGGGGAAACCAACAGAAACCTGGTCCCTTGTCTTTCTCTTACAATTTATCTCACAACCCTAATGCCAAAGACGCCAGGACCTGCGATATTTTTCAAAACAGCTGAAAGTATGTGCATACAGGAGTCTAGGTCTGGGAGGACAGTGAGGAGCAGTTGAACAGTTGGGAGAACATGCCGGGGGTGGGGGGGGATGTTAGAGAATGAGGATAAAGTCAGCTCATATCCACAGCCCGGCCAATCAGAATGGTTCTTTGTGCCAGGCACGCAGGTGTCAGCAGACACCAACTTGGTCCTCAGCCAATTATTTTGCAGCTTACAGACAGGTTGCTCCAACCCAGACCTGCACTAGAACCCCAGGAACTTACTGGAACACGAGCACTGCACAGACTGGGGGCGGGGCCGGCGCCTATCTCTGGACCTGCTCTGCAACTGTTCACTTAGCTTCCAGACCCGCGCCCACAACCCTGCTCCGCAGCTTAGGCTCAGAGCCAAGCTCCCACCCAGCCATGTCGTCCTGCAGCCGCGTGGCGCTGGTGACCGGCGCCAACAAGGGCATTGGCTACGCCATCGCACGCAACCTGTGCCGCCTCTTCTCTGGGGACGTGGTGCTCACGGCGCGGGATGAGGCGCGGGGCTGGGCGGCCGTGCAGCAGCTGCAGGCCGAGGGCCTGAGCCTGCGCTTCCACCAGCTGGACATCACGGACCTGCAGAGCATCCGCGCCCTGCGCGACTTCCTGCGCCAGGAGTACAGGGGCCTGGACGTGCTGGTCCACAACGCGGGCATCGCCTTCCAGTGTAAGGAGTCTGTGAACCATGGGAGAGACCTCCCCGGATTCCTAGAGCCAGGATGGGCTGAGCCTATGAGGGGAGCCTGTGGGATCCGGAACAGACCCCCACCCCGTCCCTTACCCCCCCACCCCCAGGAAGGGAAAGGAAGTCTAGGGTGGGGCGGTACCCTTGGAGCCCTGGGGACTGGGACCATTTTCCAGCCTAAGGAGCCTGGGTGTTTCCCAAGCTGGACATCAGGGAGCGCATCCAGGCTTCTTCAGTTTCTCTTTGATTGAGATTTAGCCAGTGGGTCAATTATTAACTGATGTTGAAATAAACAATACATGGTATATAATAATAGTAATAGTGATAATGACGATAACGTGGGATCCCAGGGTAGAGCCTTCACTCCCCAAGGCTGCCCTCATGCAGAAATGGATCAGCTGTTTTATTCCTGTAGCGTTCCGGCCAAGGCTGTGTGTTTATTACTCTGTTCTTTCTGCCCTAAAAGCTGAGGACACCACGCCCTTTCATATTCAAGCAGAGGTGACTATGAAGACAAACTTCCATTGCACCCGAGACGTCTGCACAGAGCTGCTGCCTCTCATGAGACCCAGAGGTGAGTCTCCTGGGGACCCCACGCTGTGCCCTCAGGAGGGACCCAGCCCTGCTGCCTAGGCTCACAGCTCCATCCCTGCTGCCTGTCCTGCTCCAGCTGCTCCGGCCTGCTGCCGCCCCCTGCCAGGGGCTGTCCTGGGTCAGGACATTGTCCCCACTCCTGTACTGCCCCCGCGGTCTCTGTCCTTGGAACACCTGGCTCCTTCTGGCCCTGCAGTCTTAGCTCACAGGTCCCCTGGTAGAGGCTCCTTATTTCTCCCGTGCCCGTCACATGTCGGAGACCCTGGGGGTGCCACCCTGGGCCCTCTCTGCTCCCTGAGTGGCCTTAGTCAGCCTGGCAGGACCTTGCTAGCAGTCACCCACTGTATCCCCCAGAGGACGTCTCCTCCTTAGACACCCTGAGCTCTCCCTGCCTCTCCGTCACCTCCTGATGCCCCTCGCAGGCTAAACGCATTTCCAGAGGCTGCTCCTCCACCCTTGTGTCACCGTGGCCACCTACCCGATCCTGGCGGTCACCCTGCCCTGCCCTGTCCTCCACGGTCACTCCCAGGTCTGAGATGGAGCTCCCTCAGTCTCTCCCCACTGGGTTGTATCCCAGTTCTACAACAGGGCACTTGTACATGGCAGCTTCACTGTGGTTCTGGAAGACTGCAAATCCCCTAAGAACCATAGTTCTTGAGTCCCCTCCTCCCAAGCATCTGCGAACTTGCTGCATGGATTCTCCCTTCTGAAAGATAATTTGCATGCAAAGTCTGGGCCCTTGGCATGGTTTCCAGGGAGCTGCATTCTCTGACGCTGCCTAACTCCTGACTCGAGTAACTGCACTTCAATGGGCTCACTGTTCCCAACACGACACAGGATCCTATTTCCTGTGGAACGTGGTACACACTAATCCCGAGTGATGCAGTTACTTGCATGTACACCAAGAAAGACAGTCAACCACTAATAAAACATGGAAACGTGGGATGCAGAACTGAGGACTTCACATTCAGTTCCCTCTCAACTCCTGTCCTGTTCCCTGTCCCATCCTCCTGGGGGGTCCTGCTGCTTACAAGACCCTCTTTCCTGGGACCTCAAGCCGCTCGCTGCAATGTCACTGCCTTCTCTGCTCACCCAGAACGTGAAGGCAGAAGTGGAGTCATTGGCTATGTAACCACCACGCTGTGTCTGTCCTTTTCTCCTGGAATTCACACTGCCATTTGTGCCATTTGTTTCTCGTGTTTTTCAAATCCCAGTGCCATTGGGCTCCTGTATCTTGTGCACGCCTCTCCAACCAGTGATTTCTGGTGTATTTTAGGCAGAGTGGTGAATGTGTCCAGCCTGATGTGTCTCAGAGCCCTTAAATCCTGCAGCCCGGAGCTCCAGCAGAAGTTTCGCAGTGAGACCATCACGGAGGAGGAGCTGGTGGGGCTCATGAAGAAGTTCGTGGAAGACACGAAGAAGGGTGTGCACCACACGGAAGGCTGGCCTGACACTGCCTATGGGGTGACCAAGATCGGAGTCACTGTCCTGTCCAGAATCCAGGCCAGGCACCTGAGTGAGCAGAGGGGAGGGGACAAGATCCTCCTGAACGCCTGCTGCCCAGGGTGGGTGAGAACTGACTTGGGGGGACCCAAAGCCCCCAAAAGCGCAGAAGAAGGAGCAGAGACCCCCGTGTACTTGGCCCTTTTGCCTCCAGATGCCGAGGGCCCTCATGGGCAGTTTGTCATGGAAAAAGGGGTTGAATACCTGTGAGCTCACCCCCAGCTCCACCCACAGGTCCTGTTTTCTATCCTGTCCTGATATAACCCAAAGGACTTCACACTGTCAGCAAACGTCCCAGCCACTGGGGAAATCAAAACATCGCTATCAACTAAGGCCTGCAAATGTTATATAACTTGTGTAGGTAACTCAGTGACTAGACTCTTAATTCCATGAATTCTCTTCGATTTCCTCTGTGATATGGGGAGTCCAGTTGTAATTACTGGAAATAACCCATGGAAATCAAGAGTCAAATGAATGTTTCATTGTAAAGCTGCTATGCAGATTGTTTGAGTTCTGAGAAAATTCATCCCCCAATTCTAATCAATGGAAAAGTGAGAGCAAAGGAATGGATGGTGCAACTCAGGAGACAGCAAACACTGGAGACAGGACACATAGGAAACGTCCTTGGCTCTGTAGGCCGCACTCCCGGTCACAGACAGTCAGATGTGCCATTAGGTAAATGAAAGCAGATACTACATGGAAAACAATGACCATGTGTGGAGATGGCCCTCAGACTTCAGGATTTGGACCTCTAGGACTTCATGGACAGGACTGTGAAGGGGAAGGCAGCTGGCCTTTTTCTTTAAGAAGCCTAAGTCATTGGGAAGAAGAACCAGTGTCCGTGTGTGACATGAGGGCCACTTGTGTGAAGCACTCAGCTATAAAGTCCTCTGAGATCACAGGGAGTCTGCAGAAAAACCTCTCCCATGAATCCATCCCTGGAAGACACGCACAGGCCAGGTGCTCTCCAGCTGGGCTGCCCACTCTGCACTCAGCAGAAGTGTAGGCATGGCCGTGTTGACTAAGCCTCGGCAATGCTCTTCCAAGCTACGAGGTAGAAAGAGACTTTAGGAGAAGCAGTGATGCGGCTCAAAGGACAGGGCTGAGGGCCAATGACCCTTTCGTCCCAGCCTGGGTGCTTCCCAGCCTGATGGATATGGAGGTCCCAGGGTCCCAGGGCCTCCTCTCCACCTGGCATGGCCTGGCCCTTTCTGTGTCTGGCGTGAAGCCCACGTTCAGACACCTCACTTGGTTCCTGCCACACTGGCAGCCAGACCAGCTTCCTCCAGTGTCAGGGCCGGGAAGAAGAAGAGGCCCCCTTGCCCTGAGTTCATCTGAATACAGAGGCCTGGGTCTGGTTCCTGGGCACTAAGGGAGCGGCCACCCTGTGTCCCTCAAGAATGACCACCACCATCCAGCTTGTCCCCCCTGCCCAGGCCCTGCAGTAGCCTTGTCCCCATTTCATTAGATACACAATTGACTTCAAAACGTTTGTGCGAGTGGTGGGCAAGTGGCCTAACCTACACCCCACACCAGAGGACCTGGGTGAGACCCCCAGGCTCTGGCTCCTGAGGGCAGTGTCCTGCTGACACTGAGGCAGGAGGCAGCAGGCCATGGCTCAGGTGGCTGGGAGCCTGCCAATGGGGCTCTGGTGCAGTCTCCGTCTCCCCGCATTGACCAGCAGGCATTTTGGGAATTTGAAGAGTGAACCAGCGAGTGAGAGATGTGTGTATGTGTGTCTCAAATGAATAAAGACAATTGTTTAAAGTTCATAGAAAAATGTACATTATCTTTTAACTCGATTTTCCCATAATGAAGTTCACTAGGATTATGTTGTCTGGGGCATCCAGCTGCATTGACCTGTGGATTCTGCATGGTGCTAACACTAAATGCTAAAGAAATCAGGCTGAACATCATGATCTTGGACTTCGGAGGTGAGGCAGCAGGAGGCACCCCACAGACAGATTTCCCTGCACGCTGAGCACTATCACTGGTGGCTGTGTGCTGGTAGATTTAACCCAGCCCACTTGTGGCTAACACTGGTCACACTACTTCCCTACAAGGTAGCCAGTAGTGTGGGAGGAAGCCAGCTATTGTTGGAGCTACATGCATGGTGGCAAGGAAGCCTATAAACCATCTCCTAGTTAACTGCTGTGGGAGAAATCCCAGCTCACACACTGGATGATCCCTCTCTGTAGTAGTTTTAACTGACAAAAGGTAGAAATGGTGAACAGATTTCTGGCTGCCAGAGGACAGGGTTGGATTAGGGGACAAGGGAGGAGTGTGTGTTTCCACCAGGGCGACGGGGGAATCCTTGTGCAGGTGGACGGTCTCTGATCTTGACTGCAGTGATGGAAATGCAAAACTGCACGAGATGAAACTGTCCAGAACTAAACTCATGGGCACACACACACACAAAGAGCTGGGGACTCTGAGTGGGATTGCACTGTTCTGCAGTGGTCTTATTTACGATATTACAGTCGTGAGCAATGTCCTGTGTCTGCACAGCCCAGACAGTGGTCACTGAGACACACGAACACTGAGCTCCTGGAACGTGACTATTGCAGCTAAGAGCCAACTTCTTCATTGCACTCATTCAGTTTCCTAAAACGGACATTGCAGTGGCCACTTGTGTGTGGGGGCAACTACGGGATGACACAGAAATGAAAGCTGACCCTCCAGCCTCCAGTCCCCCTCCTAAGCAGACCGCAGTGAGGAACATTCATCTCCCACCACTCAACTGATCGGCCATGTCTCCAAGGATGGAACCATCTCTTCATTTTGAAAGAGGTATAGGAAGGTGCATCCTGGGGGCCGGCTCTGTGGTACAGTAAGTTTATCCTCTGCCTGCAGCACTGGCATCCCCTATGGGCACCAGTTTGAGTCCTGGCTGCTCCACTTCCCATCCAGCTCTCTGCTATGGCCTAGGAAAGCAGTAGAAGATGGCCCAACCACTTGGGCATAGGCACCTGTGTTCAGTCCCCAAAAGAAGCTCCTGATTCCTGCCTTCGGATCGACCATGTAGATAGTAATCCAGTGGATGGAAGACTTTTCTCTCTGTCTCTCCCTCTCTCTGTCTGTAACTCTACCTCTCAAATAAATGCTTAAAATCTTTTTAAAAAAGAAAAAGGTGCATCCTGATACACTGTGAACTATTAGGCTGTGAAGGCCCCTTGCACCTGTGCACTGCGGGACCCCCATCCAGGTGAGACGATGGCCCAGCAAGTGCCTGTGCACTGTGTTTTTGTTTTTGTGTTTTGCATAAATCATTTTAATTATGTTAAAATCTTCTGTTATGAGTTAGCAATCATTCATGTGAGGAAGATACCAGTGACCAGACTTATCACTGATCTGACATAACTAAGCCCTAGCGCTGTAAATGAAGATAGATGCCAGAAGCCGTGCGGTAGGCAGATTCTTCCATGTGTCTTACGTCGGATAAGAAGACGTAAGTCCAGGACAGACAGACTTCCCATCTGAATTTACATCTTTACAACACTTTAAGTGCTCTTTCCTGAATGCATCAGCTCAACGGCTTCGTTAATGTCGTTAAAGGCAGGTTGTGGGTCACAAATGCATCAGCTGTTATCTTCTTCATCACATTCAGGCACAAACTCCGGGACACTTGCCACACTCTCCCATCCTCCAGAGATGGTGCTTTCCCACATGCGACCTGTCACCAGCTAGAATGGACAGGCACGAGTTCTTCGCCTGGACCGGCTACCATGTTGAAGCCCCAGCCTCTGTGGCATGCCCGGGTGCTGGTGTCATGACCTCACGCTGCCATGCACTCGAAGGAACAGGCGTGTCTCCATCAGTCATCTCAGTGAGCATTGCTGGCTGCATTTACCGAAGTCTTGGGAGTTAATACAATCAGTGACTCCAAACTCTTTGGCCCTGGAAAATGTCTCTTTATTCAAACCCGCAGCAATGGTCTGGGATGCACAGTAGCTTTACAGCCTAAGAGAACTGCCAACCCTGCTCCTCCCAGGCTGAAGACAGCACACGTAGAGCCAGGCTCTACCTTGGCAGTGTTTTGTGTTTTTAAGATTTATTTTATTTATTTGAGAGAGAGAGAGAGAGAGAGAGATCTTCCATCTGCTGGTTCAGTTCCCAAATAAACACAAGGGCCAGAGCTGAGCTGATCCAAAGCCAGGAGCTAGGAGCTTCTTCCGGTCTCCCACATGGATGCAGGGGCTCAAGGACTTGGGCCATCTTCCACTGCTTTCCCAGGCCATAGCAGAGAGCTGGAGCGGGAAGTGGAGCAGCCGTGACTTGAACTGACACTGTAGGCAGCGGCTTTACCCGCTACACAGAGCACTCACCTCTGACAGTGTTTTAATGCAATGGAGATGTGACAGCCCAGAAGGAAGGCTTTATCCAAAGGTGCTGTAGGGTCTTAATTTTAAGCAACAGAGACCTCAGCCACAACTGTGTACTCCAAAAACGTGCTGCGGAGATGGGCAATTCATTGTCATCGCATAAAGGGAGAACTCAACAGAAATGTGATCCTCTGTCATTTTCTTCTGATTTATTGCACAATTCTAGCTTCAAAGACTCCAGTTCCAGTTTCAGAACCTCTCCCGAATGGGGTGGAGGAGAAGACGTCTCAATTCTGGAAGGATGGTGACCAGTCCTTGAAAGGATGGGAGAATGTGTAGGGGGAAGCTTTCGAGAACCACAGGAAAGCTCAGCCCAAATCACCAGCATGGCCCAGCTGAATGGCTCTTTGATGCCAGGAGAGCAGCGCCCAGGCGCCACCTGCCTGGGTCCTCAGTCTGCTGGTTTTGCCATCTTCAGGCAGGTGGCTCCTCTGGGACATCGCTGCAACCCATGGCCATCACAAGACACCAAGCCCGACCTGAGAGCAGCGCTGGCGCCTGCCTCAGCACACCTCGCACTTCTCCAGGCAGCTCTGAGCGCACGGCCTGCCAGTGCGCATGCAGCACGCTCCAAATGCGCATGGACCGCAGGGCCCAGTAGTTCTAACGCAGGTGCCCTGAGCTCCACCCAGCCATGTCGTCCTGCAGCTGCGTGGCGCTGGTGACCGGCGCCAACAAGGGCATCGGTTTCACCATCACGCGCGACCTGTGCCGGCACTACTCGAGGAACGTGGTGCCTATGGCGCAGGACAAGGTGCTGGGCTGGGCAGCCATGCAGCAGCTGCAGGCCGAGGGTCTGAGCCTGCGCCTCCACCAGCTGGACATCATGGACCTGCAGAGCATCCGCGCCCTGCGCGACTTCCTGCGCCAGGAGTACGGGGGCCTGGACGTGCTGGTCAACAACGCGGCCATCTACATGGAAAATAAGGGGCAAGGTGGGGACCTCCCCAGAGCCTCCAGAGGGGTGGGGTGCATCTGCTAGTCAATCCTGGGGTGCAGGATCAGCCCCAGAGTCTAGAAAAGGGACCCCCAAGGAGCAGAAGGAGAGGCTGGGAGGGTGAAGAGTGGGAAGCTGGACCCTTGGGGAGTGCAGGGCTTTTCCAGACAAAGGGGCCTTGGTGTTTCCCAGGCTTCAACACCAGGGGCATTTCTAGGTTCTATTCCATCCCTATGATTGAGATTTAGGGTATGGGTCGATTTCTAACTGATTTTGAAATTAGCAAGTTTTTTTAATGGTGACGAGAGATGGCCCGTGGAGGTTGCCACTTGCAGGAATGGAGGACGTTATCCGATGACAGTGAGGTTGGCACAGAGCTGCAATGAGAGGCAGACTTCTCCCGGGGATGCTGGGTTTCCTGTGCACTGCTTTATGTCTGCAGAATTCTAGCCAAGACCAGGCTCTGTGGCAGTTGCTGCTCAGAACAACCACATCCAGTGTGGCAGTGCCAGTTCCAGTCCTGACTACCCTGCTTGTCATCCAGCTTCCTGCTAGCATGGCTGGGAGCTGCAGATAACGTCTCAAGCGCTTGGGGCCCTTCAACCCTCAGTAGAGTTTTTGCCTTAAGATTTTACTTCAAGATCTTGATTGGATTTGTTTGAATTTTTAGAATTGTCCTGGCTGGCTCCTCGGCTCACTAGGTTAATCCTCTGCCTGTGGCACTGGTACCCAGGGTTTCGAGTCCTGGTCGGGGCGCCGGATTCTGTCCCAGTTGCCCCACTTATAGGCCAGCTCTCTGCTGTGGCCAAGGAGTACAATGGAGGGTGGCCCAAGTCCTTGGGCCCTGCACCCCATGGGAGACCAGGAGAAGCACCTGGCTCCTGCCTTCGGATCAGCATGATGCGCCCACTGCAGCGCGCCGGCTGTGGCAGCCATTGTGGGGTGAACCAATGGCAAAGGAAGACCTTTCTCTCTGTATCTCTCTCTCACTGTCCACTCTGTCTGTCAAAAATAAAAAAGTTTAATGAAGGGAAATAATGAAGAGAATACAGCTGACAGACCAGTGGGCATCTCAGTGAAGAACTGAGAGCCCAGTCTGCTTTCACTTAGAGTATTTATGGTTGTTTGGTGTGGGCCTTCTTCCTCCTCCCCCTACACCCTCCCTGGAATATAGCTGGGTGGAGGGCTTCCTGGGTGTGGAATCCCTCCCAGAACTTCATAATAGTCCCCTGGGGGAAGGACAGATGAGAGTCCCCTGAGCTGCCCTTAGGAGGGGGCTTGGGCCCCTCAACCAGGTTATTGGACAATGGCAAGACTTTGATAAGTAAATGCTGGCTGCTTCCTGGTTCCATCACCCAGAAAATCCCATTTTTCTTCAGCCCCTCAAACACATAGGCTCATGTCTACTGAGCTACCATAACACTGCCCCCCTCAAGAGAAGTAACCCATAACCTTATGGGGATAACATGGAGGAAGCTCCAACTCCTGTGTTTTATCCAGAGCTGACCTATGGGCATAGAGCTGGTGATGGGCATTCTTCTCTTGCTGTCTGTCCTAGAGTGTTCAGAGGGGGCCTGGGAAATGATTGTCTTGTGTGGTCCAGAGGACTCCCAGATCATCCAAAGGGTTGGGCTGGATTTCAAGTCTCATGATCATCTGGAGCTGGACAGCTAATACTCTGCTAGAGACCAAATGGGTGAGAGTATTAAAGACACATGGTTCAGGGAGAAACAGCAAGAGGAAGGAAGCCATAGGGCCAGGGAGGGGTAATAGCCAGGGTTTCCATGACCACAGATTAGATCCAAAATTCCATTCTTGTTCAACCTGGGCCTGGATTAACAGGATATTTATAGAAAGCAGGTTCAGTGATCAGATGTCAGCTGCAGGTGGGGGCAGTGTGGGGTGGTGTGGGTAGAAATGTGGTCAAGTAGTCAGGGCAATGGATTCTGGCTAGATCTCTACAGAACAGAGGCAGAAGCCACAGACTGGCCCTGACTGAGCAGAGGGGATCAGAAGAGCTCAACAAACATTGGATCAAGGGGAGAGGCTCGGTTGTGGTACAGATTGACAGTGGTCAGGCCAGGCAGTTGTTGCTTGAGGCTCTCTGGGCACTGCTCTCATTGTTCACATAAATGTTGAGTAAGTGCTTCCCCCAGGGAGAGGCTCTGAATAATCAAAGATGGATTGATTGGGAGCTCAGTCTCACTCAGAACTACCAGGTCATGTCGTTTCCAGAAGAAGGGTCTCTGTGGAGACAAATCTCAACACTACTCCCCCTGTGCATGAGTGTCAGTCTGTGGAACATTGGAGAATATCTTGGTTTCCACTGCAGTGGTGTCTGGATGCGGTGTGTGGGGTTCCAGCACAAAGAGGAGTTGTCACACAAGTCTGCATCTACAGTGGCTATTGGTTGTGTGACTTGTTAGCACCTATATGCTCTAACTCTACCCTGTGAAGTCCAGTGTGGCAAAACAATGGACATCATGGCATTCCAGGAAGGAGAGCCCCTCACCAGGATCGGGAAAGATTCAGAAGTGCTGGTCCTGATGTGAAAGAGTGATTACAGAAGATTTGGGGTCACACTGGCCACTGTAGAAATAAGTTCCTAGCCTCTCCAAGATCACCACGATTCTTTGACTTAAACCTCATCCTCAGTATGAGAGCACCATGCTTAGGAACTGTAGTAGACTGAATATTGGCTCTCTAGAAGACATGACTGTGACTCAGAACCAGAATTGTGAACATGCACCAGGCAGAATCTCCTACATATTACTTTATAGTGGCTCGATGTAAGCCTGCTTCTAGGAGCCACCCCTATATGGAGGAATTGAAGTGGAGGTACCTGATATCAACTTTGGCTATTTTCTTGGTATAACGTGACAATGACCTTTCTAAAGGTTGTATTAGTGTTTTGGTAATTTTTTTAGCAGATTGAGATCTTAAGACACACTTAGATTTCATTTGAATAAAGAGATTTAGGTATTTCTCAGCTTTTTCCAATATGGAGCAATGCTCACTATTACTTGCACAGAAGAAGAAGTCCATTCATACCAGTAAATATCTGAAGTTCTCAGTTGTCCTAGGCATCAGAGCAAAGCCTGCTTCTCAATCATCACAGAGGTGGGTGCCCCACATGGAGGATGTCCCTTTGAGCTGGAAGCCTTTGCTGTTTGGGGGTGTTTCAGGATCATTAGGAACAGCCCTGCGTTATTTATTACCGTTACTATCTGAAGAGGAGGTCCTCATGAATGAAGCTGTGCAGAGCTCATGAAGGCCTTGAGACCTTATCTGGATTCTCACCCAAGTGTTTTGTGATGGGTGGACCAGGGCCAGGGATGCAAGGATGAGTCGTGGGAGCTCTGTTTTCATCAGCTGGTGTCACCCCAGTGTCAATGCCCCGTCCATTGCTCTTCCCGCATCTTCCTGGTATGAGGAGGTTTCCAGTGCTCTCCATCAGCCCAAAGTATCAAGGCCCCAGGATGAGCCTTGCCTTGAGCTGTGCTTTGGCAGCCAGAAGGGCAGCCTGGTTTCCTGCAGAAACGTGAAGTGTCCTCCCACTGGTGACTAGGACAATGGTTTGTGTCACCTGTTCTGGCTCTGCCACAGGGTCAGGATCTCAGCTGCATACTTAGCATCCTTATCCCCGTTGTCAGGAGCCCCCTTTCCTTCCACACAGCACCAAGAGCATGCACAATGTGAGGACATGTCTGGTGTCTGTGGCAATATTTACCTTGTCTGGTGTCTGTGCCAATATTTACCTTCTTTCCTTTTGGGAGCTGGAGAGCTCTTGTCAGAGTGAGCGGCTCCCTTGTTGTCAGGAGAGGAGTGTCCTGGATGTTGGTCTGATTTTGTCCCATAGTGGAGGGTGTGTGATTGACAGCCAAGAGTCAGTGCCAGCAATCCTTTAGGTAACATTTTTAAGCAGCAGACATTTTGGAAGGAGGGGACCTTGGGCGTCCTCTACCTGGAGTCCACTGGTAAAATTAACCTGATCAGGTTTGTGATAAGAGAGCCATCATCTCTAAGCCAGCACTATCTTGCAGGAACTGTAGTTTTGACAGGCAATAGGCATAAAGCTCACGAGAGAACACAGAGCAGACCAACATGAGCACAACTGATCAGATTTGTGTCCCCAACACAATGGACAGAGTCCATCCAACAGCAGGTATATTGTAGTTTGTTGATTGCCTGTTCGTACCAAGTCCAGTACCAGAAGTCCCTTTGTCATTTAATAACCTCAGATTTGGAAAACTCTCAAAGTTAAACAGTCAATGCAAGAAAATACTTTTTTTTTTTTTTAAACTAACACGCCTGCTCTTTTGAGGTTTTCTGGCTTACTCTGAAATGACAGCTTTATTTATTCACTGTACTCTGGAAGGCTGGGAACCCAGGAAGTCAGGCATTCTGAGTGTGATATTTGGACATGTCAATGTTTTAAATTATATTCTATTATGACAAGAACAGATTTTTATTGAACTCATGTAAACAATGCATTGCCATGAAAACCTTATAAAAGTTTTTGGATTTGGGGTAGACTCAGGGGGAAAGGGAATTGTTTTTACCTCTGTTTTCACAACTGTATTTCACCAAAGCACTGTAAACCATAGGAATCACAGGAAAATCTTTAACATATAAGACGAAGTCTCAGGCCGGCGCCGTGGCTCAATAGGCTAATCTTCTGCCTTGTGGCGCCGGCACACCGGGTTCTAATCCCAGAGGGGCACCAGATTCTGTCCCAGGTGCCCTATTCCAGGCCAGCTCTCTGCTGTGGCCAGGGAGTGCAGGGGATGATGGCCCAAGTCCTTGGGCCCTACACTCCATGGGATACCAGGAGAAACACCTGGCTCCTGCCCTTGGATCAGCGTGGTGCGACGGCCGCAGCAGCCATTGGAGGGTGAACCAACAGCAAAGGAAGACCTTTCTCTCTGTCTCTCTCTCTCACTGTCCACTCTGCCTGTCAAAAAAAAAAAAACAAAGACGAGGTCTCTATGTGCAGAACCAACAATGGCTCATGGAAGACACAGACACACACAATATGTTCACATTGCTGCCTCTCCTGGAACTGCTATTTGCCCTGTGTGATCTCCATCAGCAGGTCTGTGAGTCCATCAATGTCCTTATCAGAGTTTTTGGAAAGGTTAGTGCGTCCACTGAGCTTTAGTCAGACAACCTGTATTTGCAAATATTTGTTTGTAATCTTCTTTGACTGTGTTTTCAGAGAAGAACCACAACTGTGGACGACTAAAGACGTGGAAGCATCATGATTAAAACTTGGATGGAATTTGGCAAACAGTTCAAAAGTGCAGGAGAGTTTTGCAACCTTTCTGTCCTTCATGTTAGGGGCCTGTGCTGGGAGGGGCACTTGTGAAAACTTCCCCGAGCCCTCAGGTCCTTGTTAGTACTAAGCTCACAATCATGATGACATCAAATCAGAACCAACAGGCTTATATGAAAGTCTGAGAACACCAGACTAGTATATCAGCGACACACCTATAGAAATGCGACTTAGCGTTTGTTTATCCTATAACTTGAGAGTACTTTCTGTACAATCCACCTGAGCCTCATCAGCTTGATCTCTGCAGGGTGAGAGTTGCATCCATGAAGACTTCTGGGGGCCCAGCTGCAAATCCCAAGCTCAAAGACCTTAATTTGAAACTTTGAGAAAGCCTGACTACAATATCCAAAGTTTACAAACACTTGGTCAAAACTAGGATCCCTGACCCCTGTGAGAAACACTCGTCATCCATTCAGCCAGGGTGATTTTACCTGAGTTACAGACCAGAGTTAATTGCAGTGACAAAATACAAAATCTTTTCCCCCTTTTGTTCCCTCACCAAAAGAGGCCATGGTAAAACCTGGACCAGAAGCATGAGTGTAAGAAATTATCTCAGTCTTTTGGAAAAATGTAAAGACATCAAGAAAGATGTAAAGAATGAAACTGTCCGGTCCGGTGCCGTGGCCTACTTGGTTAATCCTCCGCCTGTGGTGCCAGCATCCCATATGAGCGCCAGTTCTGTCCCGGTTGCTCCTCTTCCAGTCCAGATCTCTGCTGTGGCCGGGGAAGGCAGTGGAGGATGGCCCAAGTGCTTGGGCCCTGCACTGCATGGGAGACCAGGAAGAAGCACCTGGTTCCTGGCTTCAGATCGGCTGTAGCGGCCATTTGGGGGGTGAACCAACGGAAAAGGAAGACCTGTCTCTCTGTCTCTCTCTCTCTCTCACTGTCTAACTCTGCCTGTCAAAAAAAAAAAAAAAAAAAGAAAGGAAATTCTTAAGTGATTTTTTTTAACATGCAGACACAACACACCACATGTATATATATGCAACATATGTAACAAAGCTCTTGAGACAGAAAAACTATTAAAGCCACTGCTTGCAACAATGCCATCTCATATCAGATTGCTGGTTCTAGTCCCAGATGCACCACTCCTGATCCAGCTTCCTGTTAATGCACCTGGGAAAGCAGGATGAGGGCACATGTACTTGACTTCTTCCACCCAGAGGGGAGACCCGGATGGAATTCTTGGCTCCTGGCTTAGGCTTGGCTCAGCCCTGGCTGTTGCAGGCAGTTGGGGAGTGAACCGGAGTTTAAAAGTTATTTCTGTCTCTGTCTTTCTCAGTCTCTCTCTCTCAAATCAATAAATAACCAATAACTCACGGTTCTATGATTAATCTTTAAATATTGCTAAAACATTACTGTGTTTGTCCAATGACCATTTGACAAAAACAGGAGGCTCTGCCACACACGCAGACCATTGACTACAATTCCATATGGCACCCAGGCGGGACTTTTGGGGAACTCTTAGGGTGCCGTATTCCAATATCAAGAGTAGAGGGGCTGGCACTTTTCACAACTCACTTAGGTTAACTCCTGTTAGGAAAATGGTGCCGTCTCATCTCAGGTGCCATCTCAAGTCCCAGACTCCATCTTGCACAGTAAGCTTTGATGCTAAGCCCAGCCTGGCTTACCAGGAGTCAGGTGACCAAATGGCCCAACCACAAGCGTCAGCGCCACCCCCATCCTAATGGGAGTTGCTGCTCCCAATTCCTTACCTCTGGAAAGCTATGGAAGACCTGTCCTCCCAGTACAGGCTGCTGCTCTCTCTGTGCACAGGGAGGCAGCCCGTAGGGTTCCCCCACCCAACAATAAACCATTTCCTTACCCGGGTGTTGGGTGTGTTTTGTGGTGACCTTTCAACTCCTCCCTCCTCTAGCTCGTAAGCAGGCCAGGTGGTGGGGCAGAAAAAGATGAGACATTTTTTTCTGTAAGCTCAGGGGTCAAAGAAATCTCAAAGCAGATGGTTTGCTTCCTGGCTGGAATGAGAGGGTAAAAACAGAAGCATACTTCAGGCCCTATCTCTCCTGAGTTTGAGACCTCTCCTGGGGTGCTCAGAGCTGCGGACAGTGTTCTACCCTTGATCTTAGCCAAATGGTGGAGACGCCATCAGACAGCACTTCTGTCTTTGCTGAGCTCATCATGGGGTTCTGTCCTGGGCGGCTTTGAGTGAGCCAGAGAAACAGGCCCTCTGAGACCCCCGAGGCTCTGGGCTTTACCTCCCCTGAACAGTAACTGAATGGTTTTAGCATTAAAATGGACGCCCTTGGCATTAACTCTGGCTTCACCTGGGCCTTGGAGAAGCAGCATTTCAAATGCACACTGGCACTTTCAGACCTTGCTAGCCAAAGATCCACAATGCCTGCTTTGCGGTGTTGAGCTTAACCACTCAGGAAAATGTCACAAGTAACCAGAGCTAGTTACTTATTCTCTGTCCGGATGTTATTTAGGCTGCAAGGTTCAGCTTTGTTAACTCCTTACTCTTGCTTTCTCAAGTTCATGTCGGTTCATGGCACACGTGCCAAGATAGTTAGCGTGCACAAAGCAGGATTTTCATTTCTTTTATAGACAGCTTCCTATTGAAGCAGAGACCTAGCCATCAACAAGTCGAGTGGCAGGCTGGTGTGCTGTTGTCTTGTTACATAAAGCTATGGCCAGAATCTTAGTACATATGATGGAGGGAGGGGGAGAGAGAGAGAGAGAGAGAGAGAGAGAGAGAGAGAGAGAGAGAGAGAGAGAAAGGGTGGGGGGAGAGGCAAGGAAAGGAGGGAGAGACCCCTCGTTGCTGCCTCCTTCCACTCTGGGATGTCCTTCTCTGAAGCCAATTAGAACAGCTTGGCCCACATTTTAAAAATTCCCTCTTCATCTTCCTCCGACACTTACATTTCTTGCTCAGGAAGAGAAACTGTGGGATCAAACTGGGGGGTTGTCTGTGTTCTCACTGGAGGTATCAGGGGCCTCATGAGTGTCCTTGGGAGCCCCGTGGGGGTGCAGTTTCATCTAAGGGGCACCCCACCTACAGTTAGTTTTCCTTATACTAATTAACAACTTGTATGTTTCAGAATTCAGCCTCTTGAAGTAACTGACCATGCAGGGGACACCACGGTGCTGTCCCCAGGCATGGCTTCCATCCTCACAGAGGTGGGGAACTTGGGGGTTTCCTCTTCCTTACAGGGGCCCTTGAACCCATCTGCTTCTGTGCCTCTCACAATTGTCCTGTTACTACCAGCCCTGCCAGAGGCATGGCCAAGTTTCTTTATTTCTTTTTTTTTTTTTTTTTTTTACAGGCAGAGTGGACAGTGAGAGACAGAGAGAAAGGTCTTCCTTTTGCTGTTGGTTCACCTTCCAATGGCCGCCGCAGCCGGCGCACTGTGGCTGGCACACCATGCCGATCCAAAGCCAGGAGCCAGGTGCTTCTCCTGGTCTCCCATGCGGGTGCAGGGCCCAAGCACTTGGGCCATCCTCCACTGCACTCCCGGGCCACAGCAGAGAGCTGGCCTGGAAGAGGAGCAACCAGGACAGAATCCGGCGCCCCGACCGGAACTAGAACCCGGTGTGCCGGCGCCGTAAGGTGGAGAATTAGCCTGTTGAGCCACGGCGCAGTCCCCTGGCCATGTCTCCTGAGTGCTCTCCAAAGAGCCATCAAAGACCTCCCGGGGGAATGCCAGAAAAATCGGATCATACAGGAAACACACCAATAACCTCAGTAGGACCTTCCTGTGCGAGGGGGACCAACAGACGGCCACCTGGTCCTGAGCATTGATCCCACGCTCACATGATTGGCAGGCAGGTGAATTTAGGACAGAAGTGAGTGACTGACACCTCCTGGGGCTGCTCCGTAGTAGTTGTGTGATAGTCGCTGAAATGACCTCGTCTTTCTGAAACGTAGACGTCTTCCAGGACCACGGGTGCTCGAGCTGTTTCTGCTTAAACAGTGGATCTTTGCATTTCATGATCCCGGTTTGCACGTGACAGTTGCATCCACATTTGCTTCACTTTCCTGTTTCTTAGGCACAGGTTTTGGGTCCTGCTTCAACTGTGTCTGTGACGACACCTTTGACCTAAGTCTCTGTGGCCCTGAGGCTGCTCACTGGTCTCAGTAGGAGTTAGAGCTTTGTGTTTTTGTGAAAAGGCCAAGTGACAAAGCACAGTCTGTTAGCTTCAAACTACTTTACTACTTAAACTGTTTATTTCTTTATTTGAGTGTATTGAGAGTCACAGTAAGAGAAGGAGAGGGAGAGGGGGTGAGAGAGAGAGAGTGTGTGTGTGTGAGAGAGAGAGAGAGAGAGAGAGAGAGAGAGAGATCTATCATCTGGTTCGCTCCTCAGATGTCCTCAATACCTGGGGCTGGGGCAGACTTTAGCCAAGAACTCCATCTGGGTCTCCCACATGGGTGGCAGAAGTCAAGTACTTGTTCCACCATCCACTGCTTTCCCAGTGCACTAGCAGAAAGCTGCTAATGAGTAACCCATCAATAGCAGATGTAGGCACAGATCTGCATGATTAAGAACTCCACTTTATCCTGGAACCCACACACCTCATCCAGACACCTCCACCATTGAATCCAAGACACCTGTTTCAACCTCCCTCAGACCAACATGGTATGCACGTGCAGAATAGCATTGAGATCTTTCTGCTCAGAGACTCTTCTTTAAATTGCACAGCCTGGCAGTTCTGCCTTGGACCTGAGCTTCCATTCAATCCAGCTTGGATTATTCAGGGCCTCTCCCTGGGGAAGCACTTACTCAGCATTTATGGGAACAATGAGAGCAGTGCCCCAGGAGCCTCAAGAACCAACAGCATGGCCTGGCTGGTGTCTGCCTGGGCCATGACAAAGCCTGGCTCCTCGACCAAATGTTCCTGGAGCTCTCTGACCCGTCTGCTCAGCAAGGACTGACCTGGGGCTTTGGCCTCTGTCCTTGCAGAGCCCTGGCCAGGATCGCTCACCCTGGCTGCCTGCCCACATTTCTCACCCCACACCACCCCACAGGGGACATCTGATCACCCCAGTCTGCTTTCAAAAAGAATCGTGCTAGGTCTCCTTAGCAAAGACCAACCCTACCCTTTGTCAACCCTCCTCCTTCCAGGCATCCCCTTGAGTATCAGTTCCCGAGGTTGCTTCCTGAATTCCTACTTGAGCCCAATCCCCCTTCCCTACTGCACACTCCCCTGTCCTGGCATGTGGGGTGGATTTTCATTAGCACATGAACAATCTGCATATAGACCTTCTGAAGAAGCATTTATTCAACCCTTGATTTCCATTGGTTATTTTCAGCAATCACACCCTCTCCCCTTCACAGAGGGAATCTCAAGAGAATTCACAGAATTAGCAGTCTAGTCACTGAGTAGCCAGCAGAAGTCGTAGAACATTTGCAGGTCTAACTTGATAGTGATGTTTGGATTTCCCCCAGTGGCTGGGACAGTTGCTGACAGTGTAAAGTCCTTTGGGTTAAACCAGGACAGGCTAGGAAGCAGGATCCGCGGGTGGAGCTGGGGGTAAGCTCACCACTGTTCAGCTTTTTTGTCCATGAAAAACTGTCCATGAGGGCCCTCGGCATCTGGAGGCAAAAGGGCCAAGTACACGGGAGTCTCTGCTCCTTCTTCTGGGCTTTTGGGGGCTTTGGGTCCCCCCATGTCGGTTCTCACCCACCCTGGGCAGCAGGAGTTCAGGAGGATCTTGTCCCCTCCCCTCTGCTCACGCAGGTGCCTGGCCTGGATTCTGGACAGGACAGTGACTCCTATCTTGGTCACTCCATAGGCAGTGTCAGGCCAGCCTTCCATCCGGTGCACCCTCTTCTTCGTGTCTTCCACGAACTTTTTCATGAGCCCCACCAGCTCCTCCTCCGTGATGGTCTCACTGCGAAACTTCTGCTGCAGCTCCGGGCTGCATGATTTAAGGGCTATGAGACACATCAGGCTAGACACGTTCACCACTCTGCCTAGAATACACCAGAAATAAATATATGAGGGGTCAGTACTGTGGCACTGTAGGCTAAGTCTCTGCCTGTGGCACTGGCATCCCATATGGGTCCGGTTCATGTCCCAGGACCTTCTCCTCCAATCCAGCTCTCTGATTATGGCCTGGGAAAGCAGTGGAGGATGGGCTAAGTGCTTGTGCCCCTGCACTGATGTGGGAGGCCTGGAAGAGACTACTGGCTCCTGAGTTCAGATCGGTCCAGCTCTGGCCATTGCAGCCATTTGAGAGTGACCCAGTAGATGGAAGACCTTTCTCTCTGTCTCTACCTCTCTCTGTCTATCACTCTACCTCTCAAACAAATAAATAAAATCATTTAAAAATATCACTATTTGAAAAGGTGAGCACATCATAGCTGGAAAGACCGAAGTTGATGGGAATTTGAGACCAGAGAACGTTCTCTTGAGAGACACACAGCAGTGTGTATTCTAAGGGGAACAAGCAAGGATAGAGCAGTACAGGCATAAGGAGCTCCAATTTTTAAAGACTGATTTGAAAGTCAAAGTTACAGAGAGAGAAGGAGAGACAGAAAGAGAGAAAGGTCTTCCAACCCTTGGCCACTCCCATAGGGATAGGGAGAGACAGAAATTTACAGATTTTCCACTTCTACTCCCCAGATGGCCGCCATGGCCAAGGCTAAGCCAGGCCCAAACCAGTAGCCAGACTTTCATCTGGGTCTCCCACGTGGGTGGATGGGGCCCAAGTACTTGGGCCATTTTCAGCTGCTTTTCCCAGGCCATCAGCAGGGAGCTGGATCAGAAGTGGAGCAGCTGGGACTCAAATAGGCACCCATATGGGATGCTGGCTTGCAGGGGCAGGATTTACTGGCTACGCCAACGCACCAGCCCGCAGGAGATCCATTGGCGCCTTCAAGTCTGGATCCGTAGAGGAGGCAGCGACATTGGAAAAGCCGTCCTTTGAGGTCCTGGTGAACCAGAGTCTTGGAGGCAGTAGGACCTTCCCCAGGACAGGTCAGGAAAACAGGCTAGGAGTTGAGTAAGTCGTATGTGCAAGTCCTCAACTCTCCACCTCGCATACCAGTCTTCCTGCAAGTGATGGCTGGTGACTCTCAGTGTAAATGGAAGGAGAGTGGCTGGGGTCAGTGTCACAGCACTTCACAACAAACACAGTGACCGTGTGCTGTGTTGGGAACAAAGCCCACTGGAGGGCAGTGACCATGAGCCTGGAGTTAGCCGGGTCACGGTAAAGAGGCCCCTGTAAGCCACTCTCATGGCCTGGACTCTGGGGAGGGGCAAGACCATCAGAGGTGGGCAGCATGCCGGGAGAAGAAAGGACTGGAGAAGGGATTTCCCAAGGGAGGTTCACACCTGTCCACAGCCACACCTGAGGGCAGCTGCGCAACTGGATGCATGGGTTGGGGTAGACTGAGAGAGCTCAGTCTCAGCCCTGGAATTGACAATGGAGGACTGGTCAGGGCAGGGTGACCACCAGGATCGGGTCGGTGGCCATGGTGACGCAGGGGTGGAGGAGCAGCCTCTGGAAATGCATTTAGCCTGCAAGGGGCATGAGGAGGTGTCTAAGGAGGAGACGTCCTCTGGGAGATACAGTGGGTGACTTCTAGCAAGAACCTGCCAGGCTGACTCAGGTCACTCAGGGAGCAGAGAGGGCCCAGGGTGGTGCCCCAGGGCCTCCAACATGAGTGGGCATGGGAGAAATAAGGAACCTCTCCCAGGGGACCTGTGAGCTAAGACTGCAGGGTCAGAAGGCGCCAGGTGTGCCCAGGGCAGAGACTACAGAGGCAGTGCAGGAGCGGGGACAACGTCCTGACCCAGGACAGCCCCTGGTAGGCCGGTGCAGCTGGAGCAGGACAGGCAGCAGGGATGGAGCTGAGAGCCCAGGCAGCAGGGCCGGGTCCCTCCTGAGGGCACAGCGTGGGGTCCCCAGGAGACTCACCTCCGGGCCTCATGAGAGGCAGCAGCTCCGTGCAGACGTCTCGGGTGCCATGGAAGTTTGTCTTCATAGTCACCTCTGCTTTAATATGAAAGGGCATGTTATCCGAAACTTTGGGGTCTGAAAAATATGGTCAATCATTTTTAAAAAATGATTAATGTCCACTTATTTGAAATGTAAAAGAGAGAGAGAGAGTGAAAGAGAGAGAGAGAAGGAGAGGTATCTTTCAGCACCTATTCTATTCCCCAAATGCCCACCGTTGACAAGGCTGGGCATGGCAGAAACTAGGAGCTAGGAAAGCTACCCATTTCTCTCCCGAGGGTTGCAGGGCCCCAAGCACTTGAGACGTTATCTGCAGCTCCCAGTCATGCTAGCAGGAAGCTGGATGACAAGCAGAGTAGCCAGGACTGGAACTGGCACTGCCACACTGGATGTGGTTGTTCTGAGCAGCAACTGCCACAGAGCCTGGTCTTGGCTAGAATTCTGCAGACATAAAGCAGTGCACAGGAAACCCAGCATCCCTGGGAGAAGTCTGCCTCTCATTGCAGCTCTGTGCCAACCTCACTGTCATCGAATAACGTCCTCCATTCCTGCAAGTGGCAACCTCCACGGGCCATCTCTCGTCACCATTAAAAAAAACTTGCTAATTTCAAAATCAGTTAGAAATCGACCCTAAATCTCAATCATAGAGATGGAGGAGGACCTAGAAATGCCCCTGGTGTTGAAGCCTGGGAAACACCAAGGCCCCTTTGTCTGGAAAAGCCCTGCACTCCCCAAGGGTCCAGCTTCCCACTCTTCACCCTCCCAGCCTCTCCTTCTGCTCCTTGGGGGTCCTTTTCTAGACTCTGGGGCTGATCCTGCACCCCAGGATTATCTAGCAGATGCACCCCACCGCTCTGGGGGCTCTGGGGAGGTCTCCCACCCTGCCTCCTTACTTTCCATGTAGATACCCGCGTTGTTGACCAGCACATCCAGGCCCCCGTACTCCTGGCACAGGAAGTCACGCAGGGTGCGGATGCTCTGCAGGTCTGTGATGTCCAGCTGGTGGAAGCGCAGGCTCAGGCCCTCGGCCTGCAGCTGCTGCACGGCCGCCCGGCCCCGCGCTTCGTCACGCGCCGTGAGCACCACGTCCCCCGAGAAGAGCCGGCACAGGTCGCGTGCGATGGCGAAGCCAACACCCTTGTTGGCGCCGGTCAGCAGTGCCACGCAGCTGCAGGACGACATGGCTGGGTGGGAGCTCACAACACCCGCGTTGAAAGCCGGCCAGACCCCGTAGCCTGAGCTGCAGGGCTATACCATGTGCGCGGGTCTGGAGTGTGCTGAGTGCTCAGACTCCTCCTGTGCCCAAAGCCGCCTGTGTGAGTGTGCAGATGCAGAGGAGGCTCCGCCCCGCCCTGTTCAGGGCTTTCCAGTTCCATAATGACCTTGGGTGCAGAGATATCCCAGAGGGCCTCCTGGCTGGGTGTTGCAAAACCAGCCAAGCGAAGACCTAGGCTAGTGATTGCTACTAGTGGCCTGCCTAGCATGAAAGTCCGTTCAACCTGGACACACTATTGATCTGAGCTGAGCTTTATCTCTGCTTCTCTATAGCCTTCCCCTATTCCCCCAGCTGTTCAACTCTTCCTCCTTGTCCTTGTAGAATTGGGACCCCCGTATGCACATTCTCTGTGGTGTTCTGAGAGTATTCCTGGAACTGTCATCTTTGGTACTAGAATTGTGCAATAAACTGGGAGCAAAAAATTACAGAAGATCAAGTTTCTGTTGATTTCACCCCTAACCAGGGAAAAGAACGAGGCATTTCAATGTGGTTGGGGAACACTGGCCAAAGAAGCCACACATCTGGATCTGTGCACCTGCTGGGCCATCTTCTCACCTGGATGGGGGTCCTGCAGTGTACAGGTGTGAAGGGCCTTCACTGCCTAATATTTCGCAGTGTGTCGGGATTTCTATCCCCCTTTCAAAATGAAGAGTTGGTTCCATCCTTGGAGACGTGGTTGATCGATTGAGTGGTGGGAGATAAATGTTCCTCACTGCGGTCTGCTTAGGATGGGGGACCAGAGGCTGTAGGGTCAGCTTTCATCTCTGTGTCATCCCGTGGTTGCCCCCCCACACAAGTGGCCACTGCAATGTCCATTATAGGAAACTGAATGAATGCAATGAAAAAGTCGGTTCTTAGCGGCAATAGTCACGTTCCAGGAGCTCAGTGTTCATGTGTCTCAGTGGCCACTGTCTGGGCTGGGCAGACACAGGACATTGCTCACGACCGTGGGGCTTCACATGGATTCCAGACAGGTTGCTGTAAGGTAGGGTTCCAACCAAGGGTTAACAGAAGGGCAATAGCCTGGGACAGACCCTTGCTGCATTCAAGGGAAATTTTTATTGGGACAATTGTAGATCCACATGCAGTTGTGAGCAATAACACAGAGATTCCATAGACTTTGGCGATTGCCATCACCAGTAACAATTTGCAATATGCTCAGTAAAATATCACAGTTAAGACCACCGCAGAAGAGTGCAGCCCTGCTCAGAGTCCTCAGCTGTGCGTGTGTGTGTTTGCCCGTGTGTGTCGTTCTGGACAGTTTCATCTCGTGCAGTTTTGATTTCCATCACTGCAGTCAAGATCAGAGCCATGGGGACCAGCACTGTGGCACAGCTGGTAAAAGCCGCCACCTGCAATGCCAGCATCCCATGTGGGTGCCAGTTTGAGTCCTGGCTGCTCCACCTCAAATCCAGCTCTCTGCTATGGCCTGGGAAAGCAGTTGGGGATGGCCGAAGTGTTTGGGCCCCTGCGCCCACATTGGAGACTTAGAAGAAGCTCCTGGCTCCTGGCTTCGGATTGGTGCAGCTCCAGCCATTGCACGTAGGGGAGTGAACAGGCAGATGGAAGATTTTCTCTCTCTCTCTCTCAGGATAAGGGCAAATGAAATAAACGTGTCTAACTGTAAACATTGATACTCTTAGCACCTTACATTCTATAGAAAAACTATTTGGGATTGCTAATGTTTTCATAAGTTGTCCATATGAAAATAGTTCTATACTCTTGAAAGTATCTAAGGATGGGCCGGCGCTGTGGCACAGTAGGTTAATCCTCTGCCTGCAGTGCAGGCATTCCATATGGCTGCTGGTTCTAGTCCCAGCTACCTCTCTTCAAGTCCAGCTCTCTGCTGTGGCCTGGGAAAGCAGTAGAAGATGACCCAAGTCCTTGGGCCCCTGCACTTGCATGGGAGACTGGGAAGAAGCTCCTGGCTCCTGGCTCAGATCAGCCATTGCAGCCATCTGGGGAGTGAACCAACAGATGGAAGACCTCTCTCTCTGTCTCTTCCTCTCACTCTCTGTAACTCTGCCTCTCAAATAAATAAATAAATAATCTTAAAAAAAAAAGAAAGTAACTAAGGTTGAAATTTGATGCTATCTTATTTAGAAAATGCCTTAATTTGGAGATATCTAAAGCATTATTTGAAATGTAAACCAAGGAGGTCAGCAGATGGAAAGCAAACGCTATTAGTCTGTGTGACGTAGAGAGGGTCATCCAGTGTGTGACCTCCTGGGGTCTCCCACAGCAGATAACTAGGAGAGCCTGACTTGCTCCCTCGTTCCTCTATGCTCTCCAGATGGAACCTGACTCTACCCTGAGGACCCTCCAGGTTGCACAGTTTGATCTTTAGGCTTATAAAAGGGATGGCTAACACTTTTCTGTAGTGATTGCATAGCCAAAATGAGAGCTTAAATTATGATTTCATGGCTAGATTTACTTTGCCGTGGGCACAGTAAACAGGCAAAAACCCCCTTTCAGACCAAAGGAACGGAGAGAAAGTTTTACTAATGACTTCAACTTTTATATATAAGATGGTCATCATGTTTGATGCTAAAGTGAGAACATAGCTCTCCTCACGGGCATTGTCTACCTCACAGAAAGACCACTATCAGAACATGCCTGTGACTACAGACTTCTAGTTTAGGCCACCAACAATTATAGAAGGGCGTGAGCACCCCCTTGACTTGCATCCTCTGGTCTGTTTAACAAAACCAGGAGGAAGAGAAAGCTAGGCAGCAGAAGCAATGTAGAGAGAGGTGGCGGGCCTACTATGGGCTGCTCCGTACAGTGATCTGCCCTCAGGGAGACCCAACAGGCCAGTCCACTGCAGTGGTTTTGATGTGGAAAGCCAGGGCTTCAGCAGAAGTCAGCTTATGAAGAGGCCTGGCAGCTCTGCCAGTCAAGAGTTGGATCACTGGAAACAGAACTGCCCTAAAGTCAAAGGTGCCCAGGTCAGAGCCACAGATCTTGCTGGCTCCAAGCTGAAAAGCCCTTCACTTGACCAGCTTCCAAAGTGACCACCGCTGCGGAGGGGACGGCCAAGTAGGGTCAGCAACATTTCAGGCAGAACTGCAAATTTCCTGTTAGAGATGGCACCTGCCTTCACCTGGCCAGCTCTCCTCCCAGGCCAGCTAGGTAATGGAAGTCAACAGGGTGGCTTCCTAAGGAGGTTCACACCTCCCTTAGGATGTACCCCATGTGGAGACATCAATAGGTCTGGGCCTCATAACTGGCAAATCCTTAAAGCCCACCTGATTATTACCAGGCCCCCTCTGTCAGTTTCTATTTGGCTTAGACAGCAGCTTTCTTAGGTCTTCTAATAATGACTGTCCTTTGTTCTAGACCCTGTCTAACCCACTTGGGCCTCACTCCTTTGTAATCATAGCCTCTACTCTAACATCAGTGACTTTACTCCTGACCCGCGTGTATTGATGGTCCTCTCCCCAACCTGTTGTATGATTGTCCAGAATTTTTCTACGGACAAACCCCTGTATCCATGAGAGATGAGTGGTGGGGATCAGCTTTGCAGCCTCTCTCTCCTCAGCACTGACCTCAGGAACAGCTTTGGGCCACAACGTTATCTTGACCCCAAAACACCTCCAACAGTTACAAGAGGAGGTCACTAGGTCCAAAGCCACATCACCTCATTAACAGTTTCCGGTGGTACTATGGGACAGACGGGCTTACCAGTTTTGTTATTATGTTAACCAATCAGGACACGTAAAACAACATCCATCAAACAGTCTTCACTAAGGTCCAGAGACCTCCCCTCATTTCCTCTCCTCTATAAGTCCTCTCATTACCTGATTAATGCCACTCCTAGGACCAATGACTGCTATTCTCACCCTGGCTTGTATACTATCTTGTCTGTTTAAGTGTTTACAGGTGATAATGCAACAAACCAAAGTCTTCACCAACCAGGCAGTCAACCAAATGCTGCTACAGGGATATACTCGGCTTCCCACCCAGAGATCATGAGATGTTGCCCCATGCCAATAGAGAATAACTCACTGCCCCATGTCAGCAGGAAGGAGATCTAAATACAGATTATCGTCCCTCTACCCCTCCTGGACTTTTGGCGCTGATGTAATCCCATATAACACTTGCTCCATAAAAAACAAAAGAGGGGAATGTTAGCAAAAGGGTGACATCCATGCCCCAGACACCATCTTAGACTATGGCCCAGTCGTCACCTTGCACAGTAAGCTTTGGTCCTAAGCCCAATGGCCCAACCACATGTGTCAGCTCCACCCCAACCCTAATGGGATTCACTGCTCCCACGTCCCTACTCCCTGCAGGAGTAAAACAGGACCTGCCTCCTGCACACATGCTCTCTCTCCTGATCTCTCTCTCAACCCCACTCTCTTTCTTTCTTCTCCCTTTCCCTCCAACCTGTTGAGATACCCCCAGCCAACAATAAACCTTTCCCTTAAAAAAAAAAAAAAAGACTTCCATAGCTTAGGCAGCTCATGTGCTCATGTCAAGAGTCTCAGGTGATCACTGACGTCATACATAAGAGTGTGAATGGTTAAAGTAACAACAGGAGTCACTGTGCACCAACTTCCCATGCAGGAACTCTGTCCTCAGAGAGTTGTATTATACTTTCAGAAAGAATTATTTCAATAGCCCTTGTCCTGACTGTCGAGGGACAGTTTTTTATTGTTATCTTGTATCTTGTATTTCCTTTTTTCTTTGTTTTCTTTTTTCTTTTTCTTTTCTCTTTGGCATACTACACGTTGAACTCTATGTAACATAGAGTTAATCATATGTATATATAGTTAATCGAGAAAAGATCCCAGCAAAAAGTAAGAGGGGGAATCAGAGAGGGAGGAGGTAGTCCGTAACTGTAAAGCTGTATAGTTCTGCATAGGGTCCTACAGATTTACTTCGAAGGGTACAGCTTAAAAACTTGTCATGGAAATCTAAACCCATTAAAATCGGTGGTAAAAATGCCATCTTAATTGTAAAAGTGATCATATTGAATGTTTTTTTTTTTTTTTTTTTTTTTTACAGGCAGAGTGGACAGTGAGAGAGAGAGAGAGAGAGAAAGGTCTTCCTTTGCCGTTGGTTCACCCTCCAATGGCTGCCGCGGACGGCACGCTGCGGCCGGCGCACCGCCATCCGATGGCAGGAGCCAGGTGCTAGGTGCTTTTTCCTGATCTCCCATGGAGTGCAGGGCCCAAGCACTTGGGCCATCCTCCACTGCACTCCCGGGCCACAGCAGAGGGCTGGCCTGGAAGAGGGGCAACTGGGACAGAATCCAGCGCCCCGACCGGGACTAGAACCTGGTGTGCCGGCGCCGCAAGGCGGAGGATTAGCCTGTTGAGCCACGGCGCCGGCCCATATTGAATGTTAAAGTCAACATATAGATAGGTTTAAATGTAAGAGTGAACATATAACACCAAGTGCCTCATAATAATAATAGGCAGAATTAGAAAGGAGGGAATGTTCAATATGGGAAGCAGTCCACACAGCAGACTCCTAGAATGACATTCACTGTAAATAGCACTCTGATCTCAGAGCCAACCCTTAAGGCTCCCTGGTCTGGCTAAAAGGCCTGTGAGAGCATTTCAGGCATGGAAATCCAACTCTGTGGCAACAAATATCCTACAGGAAGGATCTCTGTGAGACCCCAGTGGAAAGAAGGGGCCATCAAAGAAGGATGTACTTTTCTCTGAAGAGAGGACAGAACTTCCACTTTGCTTATGTCTGTGTCCAAATACTGAAGGAGTCTGCAGTCACAAAAGGCTTCCATAGCCTTGGCAGCCCATGGCAAGAGCCTCAGGTGATCACTGACATCATGAATAAGAGTGTTAATTGTTAAAGGAACAACAGAAGTCACTGTGCACTTACTCCC
The DNA here is from genome assembly GCA_949820135.1 of Sylvilagus floridanus. Classification (NCBI taxonomy): domain Eukaryota; kingdom Metazoa; phylum Chordata; class Mammalia; order Lagomorpha; family Leporidae; genus Sylvilagus; species Sylvilagus floridanus. The sequence goes on along the minus strand of OX463244.1, from coordinate 8,901,819 downwards.
CAGGTAGGACCTCCATCCTTAATGAGTTGTACGATGAGAATTAACTGCAAAACTTGTTCTCAAACTGTACTCTGTATGTTGTGTGTGTGGGTGGGGGGGTGCAAAGTGTTGAAATCTGTACTTGGCATACAGTTGGTCCTTTGAATATAAAATTAATCCTCCTCCTGCAGTGCTGATACTCCGGGTTCTGTCCCAGTTACCCCTCTTCCAGTCCAGCTCTCTCCTGTGGCCTGGGAAGGCAGTGGAGGATGGCCCAAGTGCTTGGGCCCTGCACCTGCATGGGAGACCAGGAGAAGCACCTGGCTCCTGGCTTCAGATCAGTGCAGTGCACCAGCCATAGCGGCCATTTGGGGGGGAGGGGAATAAACCAACGGAAGGAAGACCTTTCTCTCTGTATCTCTCTCACAGTCTCACTCTTCCCATCAAAAAAAAAAAAAAAAAAAGAATCACTATGTTCCTAAAGTTGCACTTGTGAAATGCATAAAGTGTATATTCCTTAAATAAAAGGTTTCTTTGGGGAAAAAAAGATAATGCACATTTTTCTATGAACATTAAACAATTGTCTTTATTCATTTGAGACACACACACATCTCTCATTCTCATATTGGTTCACTCCCCAAATGACCCCAACAACCAGAGCTGGGCTGATCCGAAGCCAGGAGCCAGGGACTTCTTCTGGATCTCCTACAAGGGCACAGGGGCCCAAGGACTTGGCCCATCTTCCACTGCTTTCCCAGGCCATAGCAGAGAGCTGGATCAGAAGTGGAGCAGCCAGGTCTTGAACCAGCGCCCATATGGGATGCCGGCACTGGAGGCAGTGGCTTCACCTGCTACACCACAGCGCCGCCCCTGGTTCACTCTTCAAATTCCCAAAATGCCTGCAGGCCAATGCGGGGAGACAGAGACTCCACCAGAGCCCCGTGGGCAGGCTCCCAGCCACCTGAGCCATGGCCTGCTGCCTCCTGCCTCAGTGTCAGCAGGACATGCCCTCAGGAGCCAGAGCCTGGGGGTCTCACCCAGGTCCTCTGGTGTGGGGTGTAGGTTAGGCCACTTGCCCACCACTCGCACAAACGTTTTGAAGTCACTTGTGTATTTAATGAAATGGGGACAAGGCTACTGCAGGCCTGGGCAGGGGGGACAAGAAAGCCGGTGATGGTCATTCTTGAGGGACACAGGGTGGCCGCTCCCTTAGTGCCCAGGAACCAGACCCAGGCCTCTGTATTCAGATGAACTCAGGGCAAGGGGGCCTCTTCTTCTTCCCGGCCCTGACACTGGAGGAAGCTGGTCTGGCTGCCAGTGTGGCAGGAACCAAGTGAGGTGCTGAACGTGGGCTTCACGCCTCACACAGAAAGGGCCAGGCCATGCCAGGTGGAGAGGAGGCCCTGGGACCCTGGACCTCCATATCCATCAGGCTGGGAAGCACCCAGGCTGGGACGAGTGGGTCATTGGCCCTCAGCCCTGTCCTTTGAGCCGCATCACTGCTTCTCCTAAAGTCTCTTTCTACCTCGTAGCTTGGAAGAGCATTGCCGAGGCTTAGTCAACACGACCATGCCTACACTTCTGCTGAGTGCAGAGTGGGCAGCCCAGCTGGAGAGCACCTGGCCTGTGCGAGTCTTCCGGGGATGGGGGTTTCTGCAGACTCCTCCCTGTGTGAGGGGTGACAGTAGAACAAGGGTGTTCTTCCAAAGGGGCCCCACAGCAGGATTTTGCGAAGGTCAGTATTGTGCAAGACGATAATGGTTGTGAAGTTGTAAAGTTAAAATTAATACCTGTGTGCCAACCATTAAAACACTATCTAGTTTTCCCCAAAGGCCTCACTGATTCTTAAGGCCCTGAGTGTGCATCTGCAGGAGCAGCGCGTGCTGCCCGACACTGCCCTCTTGTGGACTTGTGGCCGCTGCACTCCGGGGCAGGTGCATCAGTGCCCTGCAGCCATATCCAAGAGCCGCGTGGTGGGGGCCTCAAACAGCAGAGATCCATCCTCTCAGGTTCTGGAAGCCCCAAGCCCGAGGTCCAGGGTGGCAGGGCCCTGCTCTCTCTCCAAGCTCCGACCCAGGATCCTCCTTTGCCTCCCCCAGTGGCTGCTGCCTGCGTCTGTCCCTGGTGGGCCTTGAACACGGCAGCAGAACCCCAAGCTGTGCCTCTACCTCACACAGCCTCTTCTCTACAGAGCATCCGTGTGTCCTCTTCCCTTCCTGTAAGGACACTCGTCATGGGATGTGGGGCCCTCCCTAACCCAGCAGGACCTCAGTGAATCTACTACATCAGCAAAGGCCCCGTTACCCCAACGTCACACCTGAGCCTGGAAGAGGACGTGAACTTGGAGGACACAAGACTGAATCCACTGCAGAGCCTCTCCTCGTGGTTTCCATTGCCTCCTTCAATCGTGGTAGGAGGTTCCTGGTCCTGGCTTGTTCATCCCGGATCTTGTCTGTGTAGGTCTTGGACTTTTGAGCTACTGTAGCAAATACCTGAGACTGGACCTGTTTAAGCAATAGAGATGTATTTCTCACACTTCTGGAGAGTAGGATGTTCAAGACCAAGGAATGAACAGGTTTCATTTCTGTTTATCTTTTCTGTTTACCTTTTGAGAAAACTAGCTCTTTATTTTGTTGATTTTTAGTTTGAATGTCATTTATTTCTGTTCTGATCCTGACTATTCTGGCCTCCTGTTACTTTTTGGTTTGCTTTTTTCTTTTTAATGGAAAGTTTTGGGCCGGCACTGTTGCACAGTGGGTTAAAGCCCTGGCCTGCGCACAGCAGACTCATAGAATGACAAACGCCCTACACAGACAGCATTCTGGCCTCAGAATCACCCAGTACTGTCTTCAGACAACACTTCATATTTTGCGTGTCTATGTGGGTGCAAACGATTGAAGTCTTGATCTTCTGTGTATAAAGATAATTAAAAATGAAACTTAATGAAGAATGGGATGGGAGAAGGAGTAGGAGGTGGGACGGGAGTGGGGATGGGAGGGCAGGTCTCAGGGGAAGAACTGCTATAATCCAAAAGCTGTACCTAAGAAATTTAATTTATTAAATAAAAGCTTTCTAAAACAAAAAGTCCTGGCCTGCATTGCTGGCATCCCATGTAGGCACTGGTTCAAGTCCCAGCAACTCCACTTCGGATCCACCTCTCTGCTATGGCCTAGGAAAGCAGTAGAAGATGGCCCAAGTCCTTGGGCCCCTGCACCCATGTGGGAGACCTGGAAGCAGCTCCTGGCTCCTGGCTTCAGATCAGCGCAGCTCTGGCCATTGCAGTCATTTGGGGAAGTGAACCAGCGGATGGAAGACCCTTCTCTCTCTCTCTGTAACTGTTTCAAATAATAAAATAAATCTTAAAAAACAATTTAAAGTTTCATTTTTTTTTGAAAGGCAGATTGTCAGAGGGAGAGATGGAGAGATGCTGGCTCATTCCCCAAATGGGCACAATGATCAGCATTGGGAAAGCCAAAGCCAGTAGTCAAGAACTCCGTCTGGGAGTCCCACGTGAGTAGCACAGGTCAGATACTTGAGCAGTCACCCTCTTCTTTCCCAGGTGCGTTAGCAGGAAGCTGGATTGAAATTTTGAAAACAGCTCAACAATCGATTAGGAAACTCAGTTATTATCAGTGTGTAATGAGTTTTAGGATGAAAACCATGACAGATTCATCACACCAGTACGATCAGACATAAACGTCACATCATCTTCAGAACATTCACATCAATATGACATCAGGTCCAATAAAAGCTAAGGAAGATTCAGCATCACTCTGTTATTTGACAACACTTCCAATGTGACCCAATATGCCAAATAAACCTGATTAGCTTACCTCTCTCTTCAGAATGAAAGTTACATCTTTTGAGGTTTCCACAGCTCAATGGGAAAATCTCAAAACTGACTTTTTGTCAAAAAGACTTAATTTAAAACACTGCTCTTGAGGAAGCCTGGGAATAATGTCAAAAACAAACAGTCTCCGGCTGTGCCTGTGTCTGCACGTGGCCTCTTCTCTACTGAGCACCTGTGTGTCCCTTCCCTACCTGTGAGGACACTCGGCATTGGAGTGAGGGCCCTCCCTAACCCAGCAGGACCTCATGTGAACCAATTACACCTGCATGGACCCTCTTCCCATAAAGTCACATCTGAGTTAAAAGAGGGTGTGAGGTTTTGGAGGATGTAGCTGAATCCACTACAGAATCTTAGCTTAATGTTTCTATTGAGTCATTTCAATTGCTGTAATATATGACTGGTTGGTTTATCACAAGAACTCATCTGTATGTGTCTTAGCCTTTTTGTGCTGGTATTAAAAATAACTGAGACTAGAGAATTTTTAAACAATAGAAATATATTTCTTATGGTTCTGGAAGTTAGGATGTCCAAGATCAAGATGTTGGCACGTTTGGCTTTTTGTTTGTTTTGTTTAATTTTTCAGAAAATCTGATTTTTGTTCTTTTGCTCTTTTTGTTGTTGTTGTTGTTGTTGTTATATTTTTGTTTCATGCTACTGGGATCCTTATTAATTCTTGCTTCCTGTTTATTTTGAGTTTAGCTTGTTGTTGCTTTTTGAAGTCCCTGACATACACTGTTAAATTTTTTAAAATCTGGCAGGCGCCGCAGCTCACTTGGCTAATCCTCCACCTGTGGCGCCGGCGCCCTGGGCTCTAGTCCGGGTTGGGGCATCGGATTCTGTCCCGGTTGCTCCTCTTCCTGTCCAGATCTCTGCTGTGGCCCTGGAAGGCAGTGGAGGATGGCCCAAGTCCTTGGGCCCTGCACCCGCATGGGAGACCAGGAGGAAGCACCTGGCTCCTGGCTTCAGATCGGTGCAGAGCCGGCCATAGCAGCCATTAGGGGAGTGAACCAAAGGAAAAGGAAGACCTTTCTCTCTCTCTCTCACTGTCTACCTCTGCCTGTCAAAAAAAAATTTTTTTTAAATCTGGAATCTTTCTATTTTTAAAATCTACACATTTAATGCTATAAAATTCAATCTGAATACTGCTTTATTGTATGCACTGATTTTTTAAAAGCTTTTATTTAATGAATATAAATTTCCAAAGTACAGCTTATGGATTACAATGGCTTCCCCCCCCCATAACTTCCCTCCCACCCGCAACCCTCCCCTTTCCTGCTCCCTCTCCCCTTCCATTCACATCAAGATTCCTTTTCAATTCTCTTTATATACAGAAGATCAGTTTAGGATATATTAAGTAAAGATTTCAACAGTTTGCCCTCACATAGCAACACAAAGTGAAAAATACTGTCGGAGTACTAGTTATAGTATTAAATCACAATATACAGCACATTAACGACAGAGATCCTACATGATATTTTTTTTTAAATTAATTAATTTTCTATGCAATTTCCAATTTAACACCAAGTTTTTCATTTTCAATTATTTTTATATACAGAAGATTGATTCAGTGTATGCTAAGTAAAGATTTCATCAGTTTGCACCCACACAGAAACACAAAGTGTAAAATACTGTTTCAGTACTAGTTATAGCATTACTTCACATTGGACAACACATTAAGGACAGATCCCACATGAGACGTAAGTACACAGTGACTCCTGATGTTGATTTAACAATTTGACACTCTTGTTTATGGCGTCAGTAATCTCCCTAGGCTCTAGTCACGAGTTGCCGAGGCTATGGAAGCCTTTAGGGTTCGCAGACTTCGATCTTATTCCGACAGGGTCATAGTCAAAGTGAAAGTTCTCTCCTCCCTTCAGAGAAAGGTACCTCCTTCTTTGGTGGCCCCGTTCTTTCCACTGGGATCTCACTCGCAGAGATCTTTCATTTAGGTCTTCTTTTTTTTTTTCCAGAGTGTCTCGGCTTTTCATGCCTAAAATACTCTCATGAGCTCTTGAGCCAGATCCGAATGCCTTAAGGGCTGATTCTGAGGCCAGAGTGCTATTTAGGACATCTGCCATTCTAGGAGTCTGCTGGTATGCACTGATTTTAACATGTGGCATTTTCATTTCCATTTGATTGTTTAAGTTTTTTATTTTCTTTTTCACTTGTTTAATGATCAATTTGTCATTCAGCCATGTTTTCAAAATTCTATGTATTCATGAATTTTGTTTCTCTTGTTGCCCAGAGCCTGGAGTTATTTATGGGTCTCCCATGAAGATGCAGGGACCCAAGGACTAGGGGCATCTTCTACTGAAATGAAAACTAACCTGTAGTCTCCAGCCCCTTACGTAATAACATCCTCAGTATTATACTACGTTACAATAGTGAGCAGTGAGGAACACTGATTTCCCACCACTCAGGCGATGGATCAAGTCTCTGAAAAGAGACCTATTTTTTCATTTAACCATAGGGCTAAAGACCAGTATCTTGACACGTTGAGAAAACTATAGGGCTGGGAAGACCCCAGCACCTGTGTCCTGCAGGACCTCCCAGCCAGGTAAGATGATGGCCCTGACAGGGCCCAGGGCGCCCTCTGCTGTTCCACTCAGTGCCTTGCATGCCGGTGGATCACAGGCACAAGGAGGAGCCAGTGGCTGAGCTTTTTCTTGTTATGGGGAAACCAACAGAAACTTGGTCCCTTGTCTTTCTCTTACAATTTATCTCACTACCCTAATGCCAAAGACGTCAACACCTATGATATTTTTCAAAACAGCTGAAAGTATGTGCATACAGGAGTCTAGGTCTGCGAGGACAGTGAGGAGCAGTTGAACAGTTGGGATAACCTGGGGGGGGGGGGGGACATTAGAGAACGAGGATAAAGTCAGCTGAGATCCACAGCACGGCCAATCAGAATGGTTCTTTGTGCAGGCATCCAGGCGCCAGCAGACACCAAACTTGGTCCTCAACCAATTAGTTTGCAGCTTCTAGACAGATTGTTCCAACCCCAGACCTGCACTACAACCCCAGGAACTTACTGGAACACAAGCCCTGCACAGGCTGGGGGCGGGGCCGGCGCCTATCTGTGCACCTGCTCTGCACCTGCAAACTTAGCCAGGAGGCTTTGGGCACAGGCGCTGCCCGCGTGTCCCAGCACTCTCCGACCCATGCAAATGGCATCACTCTACATTCAGGCTCCTAGCCAACCTCCCACAAAGCTATGTCATCCTGCAGCCGTGTGGCACTGGTGACCAGCACCAACAAGGGCATCAACTTTGCTATTGCACGCGACCTGTGCCGTCTCTTCTCGGGGGACGTGGTGCTCACGGCGCAGGACGAGGCGCGGGGCCAGGCAGCCGTGCAGCAGCTGCAGGCTGAGAGCCTGAGCCCGCGCTTCCACCAGCTGGACATCTCGGACCTAAGAACATCCGCACCCTGCGCGACTTCCTGTGCCGGGAGTACGGGGACCTGGACGTGCTGGTCAACAAAGCGGGCATCACCTTCCAGTGTAAGAGATCTGTACCAAGTGGGAGAGGCCTCCCCAGATTCCTGCAGCCAGGATAGGCAGCACCTATGGGGGAAGTCATTGCTAAAGTGACCTAGCAGGATTCTTTTTGATAGCAGACTGGGGTGATCAGATGTCCCCTGTGGGGTGGTGTGGGGTGAGAAATGTGGTCAGGCAGCCAGGGTGAGCGATCCTGGCCAGGGCTCTGCAAGGACAGAGGCCAAAGCCCCAGGTCAGTCCTTGCTGAGCAGACGGGTCAGAAGAGCTCCAGGAACATTTGGTCGAGGAGCCAGGCTTTGTCATGGCCCAGGTAGACACCAGCCAGGCCATGCTGTTGGTTCTTGAGGCTCCTGGGGCACTGCTCTCATTGTTCCCATAAATGCTGAGTAAGTGCTTCCCCAGGGAGAGGCCCTGAATAATCCAAGCTGGATTGAATGGAAGCTCAGGTCCAAGGCAGAATTGCCAGGCTGTGCAATTTAAAGAACGGTCTCTGCCGGCGCTGTGGCTCAACAGGCTAATCCTCCGCCTTGCAGCGCTGGCACACCGGGTTCTAGTCCCGGTCGGGGAGCAGGATTCTGTCCCGGTTGCCCCTCTTCCAGGCCAGCCCTCTGCTGTGGCCAGGGAGTGCAGTGGAGGATGGCCCAGGTGCTTGGGCCCTGCACCCCATGGGGAGACCAGGAAAAGCACCTAGCACCTGGCTCCTGCCATCGGACAAGCGCAGTGCACCGGCCGCAGCCCACCATCCGCGGCGGCCATTGGAGGGTGAACCAACGGCAAAAGGAAGACCTTTCTCTCTGTCTCTCTCTCTCTCTCACTGTCCACTCTGCCTGTCAAAAAAAAAAAAAAAAAAGGGCCTCTGAGCAGAAAGATCTCAATGCTATTCTGCACGTGCATACCATGTTGGTCTGAGGGAGGTTGAAACAGGTGTCTTGGATTCAATGGTGGAGGTGTCTGGATGAGGTGTGTGGGTTCCAGGATAAAGTGGAGTTCTTAATCATGCAGGTCTGTGCCTTCATCTCCTATTGATGGGTTACTCATTAGCAGCTTTCTGCTAGTGCACTGGGAAAGCAGTGGATGGTGGAACAAGTACTTGACTTCCGCCACCCATGTGGGAGACAGGCGAAGGAATAACCAAGTGAGCCACGGCGCCGGACTGGACAGTTTCATTCTTTACATCTTTCTTGATGTCTTTACATTTTTCCAAATAGTGAGATAGTTTCTTACACTCATGCTTCTGGTCCAGGTTTTACCATGGCCTCTTTTGGTGAGGGAACAAAAGGGGGAAAAGATTTTGTATTTTGTCACTGCAATTAACTCTGGTCTGTAACTCAGGTAAAATCACCCTGGCTGAATGGATGACGAGTGTTTCTCACAGGGGTCAGGGATCCTAGTTTTGACCAAGTGTTTGTAAACTTTGGATATTGTAGTCAGGCTTTCTCAAAGTTTCAAATTAAGGTCTTTGAGCTTGGGATTTGCAGCTGGGCCCCCAGAAGTCTTCATGGATGCAACTCTCACCCTGCAGAGATCAAGCTGATGAGGCTCAGGTGGATTGCACAGAAAGTACTCTCAAGTTATAGGATAAACAAACGCTAAGTCGCATTTCTATAGGTGTGTCGCTGATATACTAGTCTGGTGTTCTCAGACTTTCATATAAGCCTGTTGGTTCTGATTTGATGTCATCATGATTGTGAGCTTAGTACTAACAAGGACCTGAGGGCTCGGGGAAGTTTTCACAAGTGCCCCTCCCAGCACAGGCCCCTAACCTGAAGGACAGAAAGGTTGCAAAACTCTCCTGCACTTTTGAACTGTTTGCCAAATTCCATCCAAGTTTTAATCATGATGCTTCCACGTCTTTAGTCGTCCGCAGTTGTGGTTCTTCTCTGAAAACACAATCAAAGAAGAAAACAAACAAATATTTGCAAATACGGGTTGTCTGACTAAAGCTCAGTGGACGCACTAACCTTTCCAAAAACTCTGATAAGGACATTGATGGACTCACAGACCTGCTAATGGAGATCACACAGGGCAAGAAGCAGTTCCAGGAGAGGCAGCAACGTGAACATACTGTGTGTGTCTGTGTCTTCCATGAGCCATTGTTGGTTCTGCGCATAGAGACCTCGTCTTCTAGATTAAACATTTTCCTGTGATTCCTATGGTTTACAGTGCTTTGGTGAAATACAGTTGTGAAAACAGAGGTAAAAACAATTCCCTTTCCCCCCTGAGTCTACCCCAAATCCAAAAACTTTTATAAGGTTTTCATGGCAATGCATTGTTTACATGAGTTCAATAAAAATCTGTTCTTGTCATAATAGAATATAATTAAAAACATTGGCATGTCCAAATATCACACTCAGAATGCCTGACTTCCTGGGTTCCCAGCCTTCCAGAGTACAGTGAATAAATAAATCTTTCATTTCAGAGTAAGCAAGAAAACCTCAAAAGAGCAGGCGTGTTAGTTTAAAAAAAAGTATTTTCTTGCATTGACTGTTTAACTTTGAGAGTTTTCCAAATCTGAGATTATTAAATGACAAAGGGACTTCTGGTACTGGACTTGGTACGAACAGGCAATCAACAAACTATAATATACCTGAAGTTGCACGGACTCTGTACATGGTTTGGGGGACACAAATCTGATCAGTTGTGCTCATGTTGGTCTGCTCTGTGTTCTCTCGTGAGCTTTTTGCCTATTGCCTGTCAAAACTACAGTTCCTGCAAGATAGTGCTGGCTTAGAGATGATGGCTCTCTTATCACAAACCTGATCAGGTTAATTTTACCAGTGGACTCCAGGTAGAGGATGCCCAAGGTCCCCTCCTTCCAAAATGTCTGCTGCTTAGAAATGTTACCTAAAGGATTGCTGGCACTGACCCTTGGCTGTCAATCACACACCCTCCACTATGGGACAAAATCAGACCAGCATCCAGGACACTCTTGTCCTGACAACAAAGGATAAACAAAACTAGCTATAGGATGATTGATCAGTTTTGTTAAAAAATAAAATAAAAAAAAAAACGAGAGAGTGAGCAGAGGGGATAAAAGATTAAGATGAAGTCACTAGTGTCAACCCTAAATAAAACACATAAGACTGATGTTACAGGAATTTGGAGTTGGTTCTGTGTCTCATGGTGATGAAGAGTTAGGATGAGGACAATAAATGGGGTGAACAAAGCAAGTGAAAGTAGATTTTACTGGGAAACAGAGACTCCTGCACGCCAGAGGGGTCCTCAGGGAGGGAGCTGTCAAGGTCTGGATATTGGGAGCTTATGTAGGGAGAGCTTTTCAATTAATCAATTCTTCTACATGGGTTTGATACATCAGGGGTCAGCCTTTTTATTTGTAAGATTTATTTATTTGAAAAACAGAGATACAGGGAGATCTTCTATATGCTGCTTCATTCCCCAAATGGCCACAACAGCCTGGGTAGGCCAGGATGAAGTCAGAAGTTTCATCTGGGTCTCCCACATGGGTGCAGGAGCCCAAGGACTTGGGCCATCTCCACTGCTTTCCCAGGTGCATTAGCAGGCTTGATTGGAGTGGAGCAGCCAGAGCTCGTGAACTCGTGCCCAGATGAGCTCTGACGTTGCAGGTGGCAGCTTACTGACGGTGCCACAATTCTGGAACCGGCTATGTTATTTCTGTGCCTTTTGTGTAGCAGTGATGGTTCCTGGCCAGATAACAAACATTACCATGTCCACACCTTGGAAGATGTGACTAATTAGAAACACTGTTGCCCTGAACAGTGAAGGCAGGTTATACCTAGCTCATCAGCTGCTAAGTACTTGAGATACGTTGCTTTTTGGTGTGCTCTGTTATGAAGCCAGAGTCTAACTTCTCAAAGGGTTATCTATGAGTGTGGGACCAACCATGTTCCCTATCAGTCTTTCATTTTCAATGGGCGATGTCTTCTGTCTAACCAGCGAATGGCAGCTTTCATACAAACACCTGATTCCTTACTCCCATAGGGGTTCTTCCTAACTGCCTGTTAACCCTTCTAACTCCTAACACCAATTGTTGAAAGAAAATAGAAAAAAAGAAGGCATTCATGAAGGCCTGATAATGACAATATCAAAACTATGCCAGGGACACAACTCTACAGAAGCCATCATTGGAAAAAATGAACAATTAGTAACATGACATCTAGTGCCCCAACAGCCTATTCTTCCTGGTGTGTTTATGTTAATGTTTTATCCCAATAAAAATAAGGATTGATAAAATTGAGAGATAGTCCACCAGGCGCCAACTATCTTTGGATCATCAAAAACCTCTACTCTCAATGAGCAAAAATTGTTCTTCAAATTTATTCTTCTGGATGCCACCTTAAATGAGATCTGTTTTCAAAGAAAATTTGAATAGCAACACTTCCAGTAAAGTATTAAGACTACTGAGGGATTAAATTCATTATATATTTTTATATACAAACTTTATAAACACACAACTCAATCAACAGGTGAACAAGTGCCTTTGACCTGCTCTCCTTAAGGGGAAAACGAATACACGTCAAAGCATCTATTCCTAAAGCCTTCTCTTCAGGCCCACCCTGAACAGGAGTGTGCAACAGAAGGGAACCACCTGATTATGACTCGGGGATGGAAATGCTTTTGCTCCCTTTAAATGAGGCAGGAAACCATATTTGGCCAATGTGCCAGTAGCCAAGGTGGTGCAGTCACATCCTACAGGAAGTTGGAATGCAGAGGGGCAGCCATCCCGCTATTACTGCACCTAAAGTTGTTCTTCTATCTAACACTCAGAAAATGCTGAGTTGTTTACCATATCTTTCAACACATCACTGCACTTGGGCACGTACACAGAAGTCTCTTGCAATACATTCTGCTTCCTGCTAGTGAGCCAAGGTTTGTTATGGACAGAGTCAAAAAAGAGGCACCAACCCCTCAATGAGGAGAACCCCAGGTCTGCTCCCAATCACGCAGATTCCATCCCAACTTTACCGCCTGGTTGGAACCCTACTGTAGACGGAGACAGTGACAGAATCAGTAACCACAGGAGATGGTCCTGGCTGGCCTTGGAAATGGGGATCATTGGTCACCAGCAGGACGACTGGGCAAATGCCAGGCTGTCCCTCAGATCATCTAAATGTGAAGCTCCAGGCTGTGTCCACTCTGAGTCCTGCCACTCTCCTGCCTATCCATGAAAATGCGTTCCTTCATCAGAAGCATCGGTAAATCTTCGAGGCTGTTTTCTCCAGCCTAATGGCCATGTGGGAGCAGCCCCTGCCAAGACAACTGGGCCCTCTTCCCTCAACGGGTCCAATAACCTGGTTGAGGGGCCCGAGCCCCCTCCTAAGGGCAGCTCAGGGGACTCTCATCTGTCCTTCCCCCAGGGGACTATTATGAAGTTCTGGGAGGGATTCCACACCCAGGAATATTCCAGGGAGGGTGTAGGGGGAGGAGGAAGAAGGCCCACACCAAGCAACCATGAATACTCTAAGTGAAAGCAGACTGGGCTCTCAGTTCTTCACTGAGATGCCCACAGGTCTGTCAGCTGTATTCTCTTCATTATTTCCCTTCATTAAACTTTTTTTTGGACAGGTAGAGTGGACAGTGAGAGAGAGAGACAGAGAGAAAGGTCTTTCTTCCATTGGTTTATCCACCACCACCACCACCACCACCACCCCCTGCCAAATGGCCGCTATGGCAGGTGCACTGCACTGATCCGAAGCCAGGAGCCAGGTGGTTCTCCTGGTCTCCCATGCAGGTGCAGGGCCCAAGCACTTGGGCCATCCTCCACTGACTCCCAGGCCACAGCAGAGAGCTGGCCTGGAAGAGGGGCAACCAGGACAGAATCCGGCGCCCCAACCAGGACTAGAACCCGGTGTGCTGTCGCCACAAGGTGGAAGATTCGCCTGGTGAGCCACGGCGCCAGCCAGGACAATTTTAAAAATTCAAACAAATCCAATCAAGATCTTGAAGCAAAATCTTAAAGCAAAATATCTCCGAGGGTTGCAGGGCCCCAAGCACTTGAGACGTTATCTGCAGCTCCCAGCCATGCTAGCAGGAAGCTGGATGACAAGCAGAGTAGCCAGGACTGGAACTGGCACTGCCACACTGGATGTGGTTGTTCTGAGCAGCAACTGCCACAGAGCCTGGTCTTGGCTAGAATTCTGCAGACATAAAGCAGTGCACAGGAAACCCAGCATCCCCGGGAGAAGTCTGCCTCTCATTGCAGCTCTGTGCCAACCGCACTGTCATTGGATAACGTCCTCCATTCCTGCAAGTGGCAACCTCCACGGGCCATCTCTCGTCACCATTAAAAAAAACTTGCTAATTTCAAAATCAGTTAGAAATCGACCCTAAATCTCAATCATAGAGATGGAGGAGGACCTAGAAATGCCCCTGGTGTTGAAGCCTGGGAAACACCAAGGTCCCTTTGTCTGGAAAAGCCCTGCACTCCCCAAGGGTCCAGCTTCCCACTCTTCATCTTCCCACTCTCTCCATCCACTTCTTCGGGGTCCCTTTTCTAGAAATGGGGCCAATCCTGCACCTTAGGATAATCTAGCTGATGCACCCACCCCTCTGGAGGCTCTGGGGAGATCCCCACCCCGCCACTTACTTTCCATGTAGATGCCCGCGTTGTTGACCAGCACGTCCAGGCCCCCGTACTCCTGGCGCAGGAAGTCGCGCAGGGCGCGGATGCTCTGCAGGTCCGTGATGTCCAGCTGGTGGAAGCGCGGGCTCAGGCCCTCGGCCTGCAGCTGCTGCACAGCCGCCCGGCCCCGCGCCTCGTCCTGCGCCGTGAGCACCACGTCCCCCGAGAAGAGCCGGCACAGGTCACGCGTGATGGCGAAACCAACGCCCTCGTTGGCACCAGTCACCAGCGCCATGCGACTGCAGGACGACATGGCTGGGTGGAGCTCAGGGCACCTGCGTTAGAACTACTGGACCCTGCAGTCCATGCGCATTTGGAGCGTGCTGCACCTTCACTGGCAGGCCGTGCGCTCAGAGCTGCCTGGAGATGTGCGAGGTGTGCCGAGGCAGGCGCCAGCGCTGCTCTCAGGTCGGGCTTGGTGTCTTGTGATGGCCATGGGTTGTAGTGATGTCCCAGAGGAGCCACCTGCCTGAAGATTGCAAAACCAGCAGACTGAGGACCCAGGCAGGTGGCGCCTGGGCGCTGCTCTCCTGGCATCAAAGAGCCATTCAGCTGGGCCATGCTGGTGATTTGGGCTGAGCTTTCCTGTGGTTCTCTAAGGCTTCCTCCTACACATTCTCCCATCCTTTCAAGGACTGGTCACCGTCCTTCCAGAATTGAGACGTCTTCTCCTCCACCCCATTCGGGAGAGGTTCTGAAACTGGAACTGGAGTCTTTGAAGCTAAAATTGTGCAATAAATCAGAAGAAAATGACAGAGGATCACATTTCTGTTGAGTTCCCCCTTTATGCAATGAGAATGAATTGCCCATCTCCGCAGCACGTTTTTGGAGTACACAGTTGTGGCTGAGGTCTCTGTTGCTTAAAATTAAGACTCTACAGCACCTTTGGATAAAGCCTTCCTACTGGGCTGTCGCATCTCCATTGCATTAAAACACTGTCAAGGATGAGTGCTCTGTGTAGCGGGTAAAGACGCTGCCTACAGTGTCGGTTCAAGTCACGGCTGCTCCACTTCCCGCTCCAGCTCTCTGCCATGGCCTGGGAAAGCAGTGGAAGATGGCTCAAGTCCTTGGGCCCCTGCATCCGTGTGGGAGACCGGAAGCAGCTCCTGGCTCCTGGCTTTGGATCAGCTCAGCTCTGGCCCTTGTGTTTTTTTGGGAACTGAACCAGCAGATGGAAGATCTCTCTCTCTCTCTCTCTCTCTCTCTCTCTCTCTCTCTCTAACTGTTTCATATAAATAAAATAAATCTGAAAAACACAAAACACTGCCAAGGTAGAGCCTGGCTCTACGTGTGCTGTCTTCAGCCTGGGAGGAGCTGGGTTGGCAGTTCTCATAGGCTGCAAAGCAACTGTGCATCCCAGACCATTGGTGTGGGTTTGAATAAAGAGACATTTTCAAGGGCCAAAGAGTTTGGAGTCACTGATTGTATTAACTCCCAAGATTTCCGTAAACCCAGCCAGCAATGCTCACTGAGATGACTGATGGAGACACGCCTGTTCCTTCCAGTACATGGCAGCATGAGGTCATGACACCAGCACCCGGGCATGCCACAGAGGCTGGGGCTTCAACACGGTGGCTGGAGTAGCCGGTGAAGAACTCGTGCCTGTCCATTCTAGCTGGTGACAGGTCGCATGTGGGAAAGCACCATCTCTGGAGAATGGGAGAGTGTGGCAAGTGTCCCGGAGTTTGTGCCTGAATGTGATGAAGAAGATAAAAGTTGATGCATTTATGACCCACAACCTGCCTTTAACAACATTAACAAAGCCGTTGTGCTGATACATTCAGGGAAGAGCACTTGGAGTGTTGTAAAGATGTAAATTCAGATGGGAAGTCTGTCTGTCCTGGACTTACGCCTTCTCATCCGACGGGAGCTGAGAGACACATGGAAGAATCTGCCTACCGCACGGCTTCTGGCGTCTTCACTTACCACACTAGGGCTTCGTTATGTCACATCAGTGATAAGTCTGGTCACTGGTATCTTCCTCACATGAATGATTGCTAACTCATAAAAGAAGATTTTAACATAATTAAAATGATTTATGCAAAACACAGTGCACAGGTACTTGCTGGGCCATCGTCTCACCTGGATGGGGGTCCCGCAGTGCACAGTTGCAAGGGGCCTACACAGCCTAATAGTTCACAGTGTATCAGGATGCACCTTTTTCTTTTTTAAAAAAGATTTTAAGCATTTATTTGAGAGGTAGAGTTACAGACAGAGAGAGGGAGAGACAGAGAGAAAAGTCTTCCATCCACCGGTTTACTACCTACATGGCCGATCCGAAGGCAGGAACCAGGAGCTTCTTTTGGGGACTGAACACAGGTGCCTATGCCCAAGTGGTTGGGCCATCTTCTACTGCTTTCCCAGGCCATAGCAGAGAGCTGGATGGGAAGTGGAGCAGCCAGGACTCAAACTGGTGCCCATAGGGGATGCCAGTGCTGCAGGCAGAGGATAAACCTACTGTACCACAGAGCCGGCCCCCAGGATGCACCTTCCTATACCTCTTTCAAAATGAAGAGATGGTTCCATCCTTGGAGACATGGCCGATCAGTTGAATGGTGGGAGATGAATGTTCCTCACCGCGGTCTGCTTAGGAGGGGGACTGGAGGCTGGAGGGTCAGCTTTCATTTCTGTGTCATCCCGTAGTTGCCCCCACACACAAGTGGCCACTGCAATGTCCGTTTTAGGAAACTGAATGAGTGCAATGAAGAAGTTGGCTCTTAGCTGCAATAGTCACGTTCCAGGAGCTCAGTGTTCATGTGTCTCAGTGACCACTGTCTGGGCTGTGCAGACACAGGACATTGCTCACGACTGTAATATCGTAAAAAAGACCACTGCAGAACAGTGCAGCCCTGCTGAGAGACCCCAGCTCTCTGTGTGTGTGTGCCCATGAGTTTAGTTCTGGACAGTTTCATCTCGTGCAGTTTTGCATTTCCATCACTGCAGTCAAGATCAGAGACCGTCCACCTGCACAAGGATTCCCCCGTCACCCTGGTGGAAACACACACTCCTCCCTTGTCCCCTAATCCAACCCTGTCCTCTGGCAGCCATGAATCTGTTCACCATTTCTACCTTTTGTCAGTTAAAACTACTACAGAGAGGGATCATCCAGTGTGTGACCTGGGATTTCTCCCACAGCAGTTAACTAGGAGATGGTTTATAGGCTTCCTTGCCACCATGCATGTAGCTCCAACAATGGCTGGCTTCCTCCCACACTACTGGCTACCTTGTGGGGAGGTAGTGTGACCCAGCCTTAGCCACAAGTGGGCTGGGGTAAATCCACCAGCACACAGCCACCAGTGATAGTGCTCAGTGTGCAGGGAAATCTGTCTGTGGGGTGCCTCCTACTGCCTCACCGCCGAAGCCCAAGATCATGATGTTCAGCCTGATTTCTTTAGCATTTAGTGTTAGCACCATGCAGAATCCACAGGTCAATGCGGCTGGATGCCCCAGACACATAATCCTAGTGAACTTCATTGTGGGAAAATCGAGTTAAAAGATAACGTACATTTTCTATAAACTTTAAACAATTGTCTTTATTCATTTGAGACACACATACACGCATCTCTCACTCGCTGGTTCACTCTTCAAATTATGAAAATGCCTGCAGGCCAAAGCGGGGAGACGGAGACTCCACCAAAACCCCCATTGGCAGGCTCCCAGCCACTTGAGCCATGGCCTGCTGCCTCCTGCCTCAGTGTCAGCAGGACATGCCCTCAGGAGCCAGAGCCTGGGGGTCTCACCCAGGTCCTCTGGTGTGGGGTGTAGGTTAGGCCACTTGCCCACCACTCGCACAAACGTTTTGAACTCACTTGTGTATCTAATGAAATGGGGACAAGGCTACTGCAGGGCCTGGGCAGGGGGGACAAGCAGGCCGGTGATGGTCATTCCTGAGGGAAACTGGGTGGCCGCTCCTTTGCTGCCCAGGAACAAGACCCAGGCCTCTGTATTCAGATGAATTCAGGGCAAAGGGGGCCTCTTCTTCTTGTCGGCCCAGACACTTGGAGGAAGCTGGTCTGCCTGCAAGTGTGGCAGGAACCAAGAGAGGTGTTGAACGTGGGCTTCACGCCTCACACAGAAAGGGCCAGGCCATGCCAGGTGGAGAGGAGGCCCTGGGACCCTGGGACCTCCATTCCCATCAGGCTGGGAAGCACTCAGGCTGGGACAAGTGGGTCATCGGCCCTCAGCCCTGTCCTTTGAGACGCATCACTGCTTCTCCTAAAGTCTCTTTCTACCTCGTAGCCTGGAAAAGCATTGCCGAGACTTAGTCAACATGGCCACGCCTACACTTCTGCTGAGTGGAGTGGGCAGCCCAGCTGGAGAGCACCTGGGCTGTGATGTCTTCCAGGGTGGATTTATGGGAGAGGTTTTCCTGCAGACTCCCTGTGATCTCAGAGGACTTGATAGCTGAGTGCTTCACACAAGTGGTCCTCATGTCACACACCACACGGACACTGGTTCTTCTTCCCAATGACTTAGGCTTCTTAAAGAAAGAGGCCAGCTGCCTTCCCCTTCACAGTCCTGTCCATGAAGTCCTAGAGGTCCAAATCCTGAAGTCTGAGGGCCATCTCCACACATGGTCATTGTTTTTCATGTAGTATCTGCTTTCATTTACCTAATGGCCCATCTGACTGTCTGTGACCGGGAGTGCGGCCTACAGAGCCAAGGACGTTTCCTATGTGTCCTGTCTCCAGTGTTTGCTGTCTCCTGAGTTGCACCATCGATTCCTTTGCCCTCACTTTTCCATTGATTAGAGTTGGGGGATGAATTTTCTCAGAACTCAAACAATCTGCATAGCAGCTTGATCACGAATCATTTATTCGAGTCTTGATTTCCATGGGTTATTTCCAGTAATTACAACTGGACTCCCCATATCACAGAGGAAATCGCAAGAGAATTCATGGAATTAAGAGTCTAGTCACTGAGTTACCTACACAAGTTGTATAACATTTGCAGGCCTTAGTTGATAGCGATGTTTTGATTTCCCCAGTGGCTGGGACAGTTGCTGACAGTGTAAAGTCCTTTGGGTTAAATCAGGACAGGATAGAAAACAGGACCTGTGGGTGGAGCTGGGGGTGAGCTCACAGCTGTTCAACTTTTTTGTCCATGACAAACTGCCCATGAGGGCCCTCGGCATCTGGAGGCAAAAGGGCCAAGTACACGGGGGTCTCTGCTCCTTCTTCTGCGCTTTTGGGGGCTTTGGGTCCCCCCAAGTCAGTTCTCACCCACCCTGGGCAGCAGGCGTTCAGGAGGATCTTGTCCCCTCCCCTCTGCTCACGCAGGTGCCTGGCCTGGATTCTGGACAGGACAGTGACTCCGATCTTGGTCACTCCATAGGCAGTGTCAGGCCAGCCTTCCGTGTGGTGCACCCCCTTCTTCGTGTCTTCCACGAACTTCTTCATGAGCCCCACCAGCTCCTCCTCCGTGATGGTCTCACTGCGAAACTTCTGCTGCAGCTCCGGGCTGCAGGATTTAATGGCTCTGAGACACATCAGGCTGGACACATTCACCACTCTGCCTAAAATACACCAGAAATCACTATCAGGAGAGGCATATAGAAGACGGCTGGAGCCCAAAGGGACTGGGATTTGAAAAACACGAGAAACAAATGGCACAAATGGCAGTGTGATTCCAAGTGAAAACGACAGACACAGCGTGGTGGTTACACAGCCAACGACTCCACTTCTGCCTTCACGTTCTGGGTGAGCAGAGAAGGCAGTGACATTGCAACGAGCGGCTTTGAGGTCCCAGGAAAGAGGGTCTTGCAAGCAGCAGGACCCCCCCAGGAGGACGGGACAGGGAACAGGACAGGAGTTGAGAGGGAACTGAATGTGAAGTCCTCAGTTCTGCATCCCACGTTTCCATGTTTTATTAGTGGTTGACTGTCTTTCTTGGTGTACATGCAAGTAACTGCATCACTCGGGATTAGTGTGTACCACGTTCCACAGGAAATAGGATCCTGTGTCGTGTTGGGAACAATGAGCCCATTGAAGTGCAGTTACTCGAGTCAGGAGTTAGGCAGCGTCAGAGAATGCAGCTCCCTGGAAACCATGCCAAGGGACCAGACTTTGCATCCAAATTATCTTTCAGAAGGGAGAATCCATGCAGCAAGTTCACAATGCTTGGGAGGAGGAGACTCAAGAACTAGGGTCCCTAGGGGATTTGCAGTCTTCCAGAATCACAGTGAAGCTGCCGTGCACAAGTGCCCTGTTGTGGAACTGGGATACAACGAAGGGGGAGAGACGAGACTGAGGGAGCTCCGTCTCAGACCTGGAAGTGACCATGGAGGACGGGGCAGGACAGGGTGACCGCCAGGCTCAGGTAGGTGGCCACGGTGACGCAGTGGTGGAGGAGCAGCCTCTGGAAATGCGTTTAGCCTGCGAGGGGCATCAGGAGGTGACAGAGAGTCAGGGAGAGCTCAGGGTGTCTAAGGAGGAGATGTCCTCTGGGGGATACAGTGGGTGACTGATAGCAAGGACCTGCCAGGCTGACTCAGGTCACTCAGGGAATAGAGAGGGCCCAGGGTGGCACCCCCAGGGCTTCTGACATGAGACGGGCATGGAAGAAATAAGGAGCGTCTCCCAGGGGACCTGTGAGCTAAGACTGCAGGGTCAGAAGGCGCCAAGTGTGCCAAGGACAGAGACCGCGGGGGCAGTACAGGAGTGGGGACAAAGTCCTGACCCAGGACAGCCCCTGGCAGGGGGCGGCAGCAGGCCAGAGCAGCTGGAGCAGGACAGGCAGCAGGGATGGAGCTGAGAGCCCAGCAGCAGGGCTGGCTCCCTCCTGAGGGCACAGCGTGGGGTCCCCAGGAGACTCACCTCCGGGCCTCATGAGAGGCAGCAGCTCCGTGCAGACGTCTCGGGTGCCATCAAAGTTTGTCTTCATAGTCACCTCTGCTTGAATATGAAAGGGCGTGGTGTCCTCAGCTTTTAAGGGCAGAAAGAACAGAGTAAAAACACACAGCCTTGGCCGGAACGCTACAGGAATAAAACAGCTGATCCATTTCTGCTCGAGGGCAGCCTTGGGGAGTGAAGGCTCTACCCTGGGATCTCATGTTATCGTCATTATCACTAGTACTATTATTATATACCATGTATTGTTTATTTCAACATCAGTTAATAATTGACCCACTAGCTAAATTTCAATCAAAGAGAAACTGAAGAAGCCTGGACGTGCTCCCTGATGTCCAGCCTGGGAAACACCCAGGCTCCTTTGGCTGGTAAAGGGTCCCAATCCCCAGGGGCTCCAAGGGTACCGCCCCACCCTAGACTTCCTTTCCCTTCCCTGGGAACTCTGCTCTGGACCACACAGGCTCCCCCCATAGGCTCTGCCCATCCTGACTCTAGGAATCCGGGGAGGTCTCTCCCATGGTTCACAGACTCCTTACACTGGAAGGCGATGCCCGCGTTGTTGACCAGCACGTCCAGGCCCCCGTACTCCCGGCGCAGGAAGTCGCGCAGGGCGCGGATGCTCTGCAGGTCCGTGATGTCCAGCTGGTGGAGGCGCGGGCTCAGGCCTTTGGCAGGCAGCTGCTGCACAGCCGCCCTGCCCCGAGCCTCGTCCCGCGCCGTGAGCACCACGTCCCCTGAGAAGAGCCGGCACAGGTTGCGCGTGATGGCGTAGCCGATGCCCTTGTTGGCGCCGGTCACCAGCGCCACGCGGCTGCAGGACGACATGGCTGGGTGGGAGCTTGGCTCTAGCTCGAGCAGCGGAGCAGAGTTGTCAGCGCGGGTCTGGAAGCTAAGTGAGCAGGTGCAGAGCAGGTCCAGAGATAGGCGCCGGCCCCGCCCCCAGTCTGTGCAGGGCTTGTGTTCCAGTAAGTTCCTGGGGTTCTCGTGCAGGTCTGGGTTGGAGCAACCTGTCTGTAAGCTGCAAAATAATTGGTTGAGGACCAAGTTGGTGTCTGCTGGCGCCTGGATGCCTGGCACAAAGAACCATTCTGATTGGCTGGGCTGTGGATCTGAGCTGACCTTTATCCCCGTTCTCTAATGTTTTATTTTCCCCCAGAATCTCCCAACTGTTCAGCTGCTCCTCACTGTCCTCGCAGACCTAGACTCCTGTATGCACATACTTTCAGATGTTTTGAAAAATATCGCAGGTCCTGGCGTCTTTGGCATTAGGGTTGTGAGATAAATTGTAAGAGAAAGACAAGGGACCAGGTTTCTGTTGGTTTCCCCATAACAAGAGAAAGCTCAGCCACTGGCTCCTCCTTGTGCCTGTGATCCACCGGCATGCAAGGCACTGAGTGGAACAGCAGAGGGCGCCCTGGGCCCTGGCAGGGCCATCATCTTACCTGGCTGGGAGGTCCTAGAGGGCACAGGTGCTGGGGCCTTCCCAGCCCTATAGTTCCCTCAACGTGTCAAGATGCTCCTTTCTAGCCCCATGGTTAAGTGAAGAAATAGGTCTCTTTTCAGAGACTTGATTCATCTCCTGAGTGGTGGGAAATCAATGTTCCTCACTGCTCACTATTGTAACGTAGTATAATACTGAGGATGTTATTATGTAAGGGGCTGGAGACTACAGGTTAGGTTTCATTTCTGTGTCATCCTGTAAGTCACCACTACACACAACTAGCCACTTCCACGTAGATTTCAAGAAACTAAATGAATGCAAGAGAAAATTCAGTACTTAGCTATAGTAGCCACATCCCCAGTGTTAAGTCTCTGTAGCCACAGTGTTGGGCTGTGCAGACACAGGGCATAGCTGATGGACTGTGGTGCTTTATAAGGATTCCATTAGGTTGTTGCAAGGTGGGTTTCCAACCAGTGGCTTAACAGAAGGTTGATCACTGGAAAGACCCTTGCTGTTTTTGAAGTGAAATTGTTATTGAGATAATTGTAGATTCACATGCAATTGTTAGAAATAATACAGAGATGACTTATACTTTGCCCACTTTCCATCATTGGCAATGATTTGCATATGTACAGTACCTGGATTGGTGCTGTGTCACAGTAGGCTAAGCTGTCACCTCTGGTGCTGGCCTGCAATATCAAAGCGCCTGTTCCAGTCCACCTGCCCTGAATTTGATAGAGTCCCCTGCTCTGGCCATGGTAGCCTCTTACTGTTTCAAAGGAGAAACCCAAAAGGACCCAAGAATATTGATTTTCAGTCCAATTTCTTTACCATTTAGTACTGCTACCAACACAGAACTGACAGGTCTATGGGGCTGGATGCTCCAGATTACTAACAGTAGTGAACTTCTATAAGGTCCTGTGAGGAAAAATGGATTAAAAGATAGTGAAACTCTACGAACTGTAAAAATTCATTCATTCATTCAACTCTGTGTGTGTGTGTGTGAGAGAGAGAGAGAGAGAGAGGAATGGGCGGAGATAGTGTGGGAGGGAGGGAGGGAGAGAGAGAGAGAGAATCTGCCATCCACGGGTTAACTCCTCAAATGCCCAGAATGACCAGAACCCAAAGCTGGGAGCCACATCTCTATCTGTGGTTCCCCTGTGGACGTCATGGACACAACTACTTGAGTAATTACTTGCTCTATGTCCGGGTGCACAGTAGCAGGAAGCTGCTATCAGGAGCCAGAGGAGGGAATCTAACCCATGTATTTCAATACGGGCTACAGACATTTTAACTGTTAGGCCAATGCCCGTCCCCTTAGCAGACCTTCTGAAGTTCCCTGGAATATAGAAAGGATGGGAAAAGGGCTGCCACGCATCCCAGCAGGGCCTGACCAGGCAGGACGAGCAGGTGGTGATGCCTAGTCCTGACGCCAGCAGGTGGCTGCCCTAGGGGTCCTGGAATTAGTTCCTGGCCTCTACGTTCAAAGTAGCCCAGGAAAAAGAGAGATTCTTATTGGTATGTCTAGGAACTGGAGGAAGCCAGTCTCCCTGCCAACGTGGCATGTGCTAGGTGGAGTAGGGGCCCCAGGACACTGGGGATCCTTGGTACCCACCATGTTGGCTTAGGGACAGTAGGGCCCTAAATCCCACGACGAGTGTCCTTACAGGAAGGGAAGAGGACACACGGATGCTCCGTAGAGAAGAGGCTGTGTGAGGACAGAGGCACAGCTTGGGTTTCTGCTGCCGTGTTCAAGGCCCACCAGGGACAGACGCAGGCATCACCCACTGGGGGAGGCAAGGGAGGATCCTGGGTCGGAGCTTGGAGAGAGAGCAGGGCCCTGCCACCCCTGGACCTCATGCTTGGGGCTTCCAGAACCTGAGAGGATGGATCTCTGCTGTTTGAGGCCCCCACCATGCGGCTCTTGGACATGGCTGCAGGGCACTGATGCACCTGCCCCAGCATGCAGCAGCTGCGCGATCACAAGAGGGCAGTGTCGGGCAGCACGGGCTACTCCTGCAGATGCAGACTCAGGGCCATAATAATTACTGAGGTCTAAGGGAAAACCAAACAAGTCGTGTTTCAATGAGGGCACACGGGTATTAATTTCACTTTAAAAAATTACAGCCATTATCTTTTGGTGGAATAATTTCTGAGCTGTGCAACAGCCTGCTAAGGAACCACTTGGAAAGATGGTTCTGCTGTCACCGAACACACAGGGGAGGAGTCTGCAGTTACTCTCATCCCCGGAAGAGACGCACAGGCCAAGTGCTCTCCAGGTGGGCTGCAAACTGTGCACTCAGGAGAAATGTGGACAAGGCTGTGTTGACTAAACCTTGGCAATGCTTTCCCAAGCTAAGAGGTAAAAAAATAAATATATAAACAAAAACAAATAAACAAAAACACATTTAGCAGAAGCAATGAAAGGGTGCAAAGGACAGAGCTGAGAGCCACTGACCCACACGTCCCAGCTCAAGTGCTCCCCAGCCTGATGGACAGAGAGGACCCCCAGTGTCCAGGGCCCTTCCTCCACCTTGCATGGGCGGGGCTATTTCTGTTTCAAGCATGAAGCCCACTTGCAGACTCTACGCTCACTGGCTCGTGCACGTTGGCAGGGAACCTGGCTTCCTGCAAGTCACCAGTCCTGAGAAGCAGCAGTTCCCTTTTCCCCTGGCTACTCTGATATAGAGACCAGGAGCTAATTCCACGGCTCCAAAAGGGCAGCTTCCTTGGTATCTCAAGAATAGCCAGCGCATGCCTGCCTGTCCTGCCTCTTCTGTCCCTGCTGGGACTGTGGGAGCATCTGACCCAGCACACGGTATAATGAAGGTAAGTTCAAAAAGGTCACGGGCCTTGGCCTAGCAGTTAATGTACTCATATCCCATTCTGGAATATCGGTTGGATCCCCAGCTCTGGTCCCCGCTTACAGTTGTCTCATAGCATGCGCCCCAGGAGGAAGCAGGTGATGGAGGTGACCCACCCCTAGATCGAGTTTCTGGTTCCCAGCGTTGCCCTCCCCGCTTCTGCTGTGAGCAATTAAGGGGTGAATCAGTGGATGGGAGATCATCCACACCCCTTCTGTCAAATGAATGAATGAATGAATAAACAAATAAAGAAAATTTAAAAGTTCATAGAAAATGAACATTATATTTTAATTCAATTTTCCCATGATCTTTTGGAAGTTCACTAGGATTTGGTTAAGTGAGGCATCGAGCCAAGCTGACCTGTCAGTTCTGTGTGGGTAACAGTTTAAAGTATAATCAAATTGGGCTGAAAATCATGATTCTTGGGCCCCCCAGGTTTGCCTTTACAAACAGCAGGGGGCTCCACACTACCAAAGTTTCCTGCATACCATGTGTCATCATTGATGGGTCTGGTACTATATTTAATCTGCCCCACTGCTGTCTAACACTTGCTCACACTACCTACAGAGAAAGTATAAAGAAACCAGGATTGGGGCCGGCATTAATGTCACTGCCTGCAGTGCCAGGATCCCATATGGGTGCCGGTTTGAGTTCTGGCTGCTCCTCTTCCATTCCATCACTCTGATATGGCCTGAAAAAGCAGTAGAAGATGACCCAAGTCCTTGGGAAAGCTCCTGTGTGGGAGACCCAGGAGAAGCTCCTGGCTACTGGCTCCTGGCTTCACATTGGCGCAGCTCCAGCCATTGTGGCCAATTGGGGAGTAAACCAGCAGGTGGAAGACCCCTCTTTCTGCCTCTCCTTCTCTCTGTGTAACTTGGACTTTCTAATAAATAAATAAATCTTTTTAAAAAAAAGAAACAAGGAATTGACATGGCACACCTATAATAAGATGGGGAGAAATTTCAGCTTGCTCTTAATTCGGTTCAGTGGGGAAAAATAATCCCAGGTGGTATAAATCCATCTATATGCCATTTAGAAGTTCATTTACTTGTTTTTAGTAATACGAAAAGCAGGGAAACAATAAACAAAGAGAGAGAGAGAGAGGGAAAGAGAAAGAGATCTTCCATCCACTGGTACACCCCCAAATGACCACAGAAACCAGGCCAGCGCCAGGCAGGAACCAGGAGCCAGGAACTCTAGCCAGTCACCCAGTCCCAGTGCAGGGGAGCAGGCACTTGAGTTGGCATCTACTGGCTCTCAGGATGCATTAGTAGGAAGCTGGAGAGGGAGCGGAAGAGCCAGGTCTCAAAGGGGCACTCCAACACAAGGTGCAGGTGACAGAAGTAGGGCGTAACCTGCTCTCTCACAACTCCTGCCTGGTACACATATTTTTAAAGGACAACAATTTTTAGAAAACTAAATGGTGAACAATTCATGGTTGTCAGAGGACAGATTTGCGAGGGACCAACAGAGCAGTGTTTGGTTCTACAAGACCACAGGGGGCTCCTTCTGCAGGTGCAAAGATTCTGATCTGGACTGCAGTGGTGGAAATGCAGAACTGCACGTGATGAAACTGTGCTGGGCATGGGCAAACACACACACACACACAGAGAACTGGGGGACTCTGAATAGGATGGTGTGTTGCTTTATGGGCAAAATGCAAATTGTGACACTGCACTGCAGTTTTGCAAATTGTTAACACAGAATGGTTATAGCAGAAGGAATCTTTGTGTTACATCTTACAACTGCACATGAAGTTAAAACAACTTCCAACACTAAAAGCGAAAACAGCAAGGGCTTTCCCGGCTCCACTGAGTAGAGACCTACCTTAAAGTGGAAACACAACTAGGATCTATTTAAAGCACCTTCCTTCTGAACTTTCCAAGGATGGAGACGTTTTAGAAAAGCACAGCCAAGAATAGTGGTCACTAAAACACATGAGCACTTACAACGTGGCTCCTGTATTGAAAAACCGAAATTCTCATTTCATTCAGTTTGCTTAAATTCACATAGAAACAACCACTGAGTCCAGTGGCCACTTGTGGGATGACACAGAAATGAACTTGAACTTAGAGCCTCATTCCTTTGTGCTAAATAGTGAGTAGCAACAAAATCCACTTCCCACCCTGACCACTTATAAGCCCCCACTGCCCAGGATATATACACTTTTCATTTGGAATGGGAACATGAAGGTGTACCGGACACACTGAGTATGAAACAGGGCTGCGAGGCCCCCTCGCACCTGTGCCGCAGGACCCCTCCCAGGCAAGACCACGGGGCTCCTCGTGTGCACCCAGGGAGCTCTTCCCCAAATGCCTCCCACCGCAAGAGGAAACCTGGCCAGGGACCCGCCAGGAGCTTGGCTCCAGGCACTCAGGGAGGGACCCGGCCAAACCTGATCCCCGTGATTTTTCTGTTTATTTACAACTGTACATCCGAGGATTTTAATTTAGGCGCTCATTTTTAGAACGCCGGGGAGGGCAGTGCCTATCGGTGCCAATTCACCTCGAGCATGAAGGATACTTAGGCATAGGGTTAACAAAAAAAAAAAAAACAACAACAACAACAACTTTAAGGAAGCGAGGAAACGGGTGAATGCAGAACAGTGACAAGCCCACCTGAAGGGTCCTTTGCTACCTGGAGGGCGTGCACCTGCAGCACCAGCCCCAGTCCTCAGCTGCGGGTTTGCCGAGTTCACCAAGGTCGCGGCTAGGAAACCGGGTGGTAACTGGAAACCAAGGTCTCCGGGGCGGGGCCTGCGCCTGCGCACTCGCACTCGCCGGACGGCCCAACCCACGCTTACAGCCCAGCCATGTCGTCCAGCAGCCGCGTGGCGCTGGTGACCGGCGCCAACAAGGGCATCGGCTTCGCCATCACGCGCGACCTGTGCCGGCTCTTCTCGGGGGACGTGGTGCTCACGGCGCGGGACGAGGCGCGGGGCCGGGCGGCCGTGCAGCAGCTGCAGGCCGAGGGCCTGAGCCCGCGCTTCCACCAGCTGGACATCACGGACCTGCAGAGCATCCGCGCCCTGCGCGACTTCCTGCGCCGGGAGTACGGGGGCCTGGACGTGCTGGTCAACAACGCGGGCATCGCCTTCAAAAGTGAGGGCGGGGAGGGGAGGCATGGGGGGTGGGACCACCCAGAACCTCCAGCCAGAGTGGGCCTCGCCTGTGGGGGGAGCCCGGAGTGGGCCCTGCGCCTATGGGGTTTGGAGCAGCCTCCCCCCTGGAGGGTAAGGCAGGCTGCAGGGAAGACAGGGAGAGAGTCCCCAGACTGGGAGGTTCCCCAGCCACAGGGAACTTTGTATTTCCTTGGCTGGACACCAGGGCGTCACATCTAGGAGTTATTCCCAGTGTCTGGGTGATTGGCTTCAGGGTGTGGGGTAGATTTTAAGCTGCTTCTGGAATAAGTAAATTGGAACTGGTTAAATCCAGTCTTACAGAGAGGCGGTGGTCAAACCAGGGATAGACGCTGGCCCAGTGCTGTGACTTTACCCAGACCCAGCTCAGAATTCACCCATGTCCCACGTGGTTCCACTAAACGGAGGGGTCCCTCCTGCTTGCTGTTAATTGACCGTGTTCTCTCTGCCCTGAAAGTGCGGGACACCACACCCTTTCACATTCAAGCAGAGGTGACTATGAAGACAAACTTCCATGGCACCCGAGACGTCTGCACGGAGCTGCTGCCTCTCATGAGGCCCGGAGGTGAGTCTCCTGGGGACCCCACACTGTGCCCTCAGGAGGGACCCGGCCCTGCTGCTGGGCTCTCAGCTCCATCCCTGCTGCCTGTCCTGCTCCAGCTGCTCTGGCCTACCAGGGGCTGTCCTGGGACAGGACGTTGTCCCCGCTCCTGCACTGCCCCTGTGGTCTCTGCTCTAGGCACACCTGGCACCTTCTGACCCTGCAGTCTTAGCTCACAAATCTGAGAAGGGCTTTTATTGCCTCCATGCCCATCTCTGGTTGGAGACCCTTTCGATACAACTCTGTGCCCTCTCCTTTATGAGTGACATTCAGGCTAACGGAGGCTTCCTACAGTCATCCATCATCCCCCTAAATGCTGCCACCTGCCTAGGATACTCCTGGAGTTCCTCTTTCCTCTCCTCCTCCTGATGCCCCTCCCAAACTAACACATTTCCAGAGAGCGTTTGTCATTCTCCTGTGCCACATTGGCCACCCACCAGGTCCTGGAAGTCACCCTGTGCAGAGACCTCACAGTCACTACAGGTCCCAAGGTTGTGTCCACTCACTCTCTCCCCGCCCATTGCTCCCAGCTGCAGAGCTGGCCTTCCCATGGGCGTCTGCACAGTTGCAAACCCCCTTAGAGACATCTCTTCTTGGGTCCTTTCCTACACAGGCTCTGACGGTCTCTCCCCTCCCAGAAGTCCTCCAGGAGCAAAGTGCGGATCTCACAGTTTACAGGGATTCCATAACTCCAGGCTTAATGGCCTCATTGTTTCCAACTAAACACAATAGCATACTTCTTTGTTGTGAAGTGCTGGGACATTAATCCTAACTAATGAGACAGGAGGTGAACTGTCACTCATCACTTCTACACCAAGAAAGAACAGCAGCCACTTCTCTAAAGGTGGAAATGTGAGGTTGAGGATTTGCATTAAGGTTTACTCTCAACTCCTATCTTCTTTTCCTGCCTAATCCTCTTGAAAGGTTCTGCTGCCTCCAAGACTGGTTCACTGGGACCTCTAAGGACAGATCTCCCCAGTGTCACCTTCCTCACTTAGTTAGCAATGGAGTTCCTTATGCAGTCTCTACACCATCTACATCCTTTTCTCTTAAAATGCACACTGGCATTGGTTTCACAAGAGGAAGTTTTCTGGTCTCAAATCCCAGCGCCTTTGGGCTCCAGCCGTCTTCTACACGCCTCTCCAACCAGTGATTTCTGATGTATTCTAGGCAGAGTGGTGAACGTGTCCAGTATGGAGAGTCTCAGGGCCCTTAAATTGTGCAGCCCGGAGCTGCAGCAGAAGTTTCGCAGTGAGACCATCACAGAGGAGGAGCTGGTGGGGCTCATGAAGAAGTTCGTGGAAGACACGAAGAAGGGGGTGCACCAGAAGGAAGGCTGGCCTGACACTGCCTATGGAGTGACCAAGATCGGAGTCACTGTCCTGTCCAGAATCCAGGCCAGGCACCTGCGTGAGCAGAGGGGAGGGGACAAGATCCTCCTGAACGCCTGCTGCCCAGGGTGGGTGAGAACAGACATGGCGGGACCCAATGCCACCAAGAGCCCAGAAGAAGGAGCAGAGACTCCCGTGTACTTAGCCCTTTTGCCTCCAGATGCCGAGGGCCCTCATGGACAGTTTGTCATGGAAAAAAGGGTTGAACAGTGGTGAGCTCACCCCCAGCTCCACCCGTGGATCCTGCTTCCTAGCCTGTCCTGATTTAACCTAAAGGATTTTCAACAAATTTTCTATCCATAGGGGAAAATGCAAATATCTCTAATCAATACTAATGTACTGCTATTGCGTGGGCTCCTCCCTGAGTTGACTCCTACCTCTGTGAACTCTTTTGTGACTGCCTGTAGGTACAGGGGGAGTAAAATTGTAATTGCTGAAAAGAATGAATGCAATTCAAGAGTTGAACAAATAGTTCTTTACAGAGATCTTGTGCATTTTGTTTATTTGTTGACACAGCTCTTTCCACATGGAAAAGCATCTTAAAGTTAGGTTGATGGAAGAGAGGATGTGGTTCAGCATTCAGCAAACTCTCTAGAAAGAGCCTGAGGGTCAATATCCCGGGTTCTCTGTGTCCCACACTCAGTCACACTACTCAGATGGGCCAGTGGGTAACAGCATGGAGACAGGAGCATGGCAGGATGTGGCTCTTAGGCTTCAGTTTTTCAAGCTCAGGGAGAACAGGGACCATACCATGAAGGGAAAGGCACTGGCCTGGTTTCTTTAAGAAGCTTAAGTCATTGGGGAAAACAGTCGGTGTCCATGTGTGTCATGAGTGTGTACTTTATGTGAAGCACTCAGCTGTAACGCACTCTGACCCCAGGGAAAATCAAGTCTCCTGGATTTAAATTTATGCAGGGCGGATGTGTGCTGAGATCTGCAACACTGACATCTCAGCAAAGTGTATATGTAGCCCAATATGCAGCGTTCACATGTGTGGAGTTAGGCGTCTTCATTATACTATTTTGAATTCTTTGAAGCTCAGAAAACCTGGGGGAGTGGGGTAGGAATCCCAGCTCTGCCACTTTAATGTGTGGGCTCAGAATATTAAGTAATTATGCTGTGTCAGTTTGCTCAGTTTTCAGATGGGGATCATATGATGCCATGTATGGATATGCATGTTGAAACAGCCCTGGCAGATGTACATGGACAGTGTCTGCTCTCATTAGGACTGTAGTCAGGGCTGACCCCGCCCCTGCCGGTGCTGACGAGCACCGTTCTCTGCCCATCACCCCCATGGAGCTGGTTGACATGAGGAAATGTCCCCCGTCCCCTCCCTTCCCCGAGTCACTACCTGTTGTGTGAGGACTCTACTGTCATGATCTTCCGCTCCTTGCCAGTGAATTCAGACCTAGAGAAATGCAAACAAGGATGTAGCCTACATTTTAATAGTGAGGTTTACATTGCGAGTTTTGATTTTAATAGGGCTGTTCCCTTCCTCCTAGTAATTTGGGGTTTTTTGAGATTTGGAGAGATTTTTTTAATTTTTAGTCAAACATAATTTTTTTTTGCTTTCCAATGGTCATATAGGAAAGGCACTTAGTTTTTAAAGTCACTAACCCTCAGGAATGAGGAAGAAATGTGCAATAAGCCAAATTCAGAATCTCCACACTTGTCAGAATTATGAATGGCAGGATACTAAAATCCGGGATACTACACTTACTGGGCTGCCTTACACGTTAGCTTGAGTTATTTACAACAGGTATTATGGGGTAGTAGCATTTTTCAGCCACAACTGAGGACAATTTTAAGATGGCATCACTCTAGTCCATACACTCATTTAAACAAATAAAACTAAACTTACATTGAGAATCTTTGATTTCAACTTACAGCAGTGTATAAGGTAAATACAGACATATTGTTAAAGAAATTCCACTCTACAAAAGAAGATATGCATAGGTCCTATGCAGCCTTCTCTTTCTGCAGACAGGTGTTAGCGATGACAAAGGAGCTGATAGAGGAATATGTGGAAATCCGTCATGATGGAATATGGGAGCAGCTGGCATTTCGCCTCTTCCCTTATAATTATTATTCTTGGATAAAATTTGAATTACAAGTGTGCTGGACTTACTAGTGGAATGAAATACAGTTCATTCCCTGGGTCAGAAACCCCCAGAAACTATTGGGAGCAAGTAGGCAATAAGGACAGAGGCCATCACTTCACTGCACTGTTATCAAGAACGGGGCCAGTGCTGTGATGCAGTAGGTTAATCCTCCACCTGCGGCACTGGCGTTCCATATGGGTGCTGGTTCTAGTGCCGGCTGCTCCACTTCCAATCCAGCTCTCTGCTATGGCCTGGGAAAGCAGTAGAAGATGGCCCAAGTTTTTGGCCCCTGCACCCGCGTGGGAGACTGGGAAGAAGCACCTGGCTCTGGCTTCGGATTGGCGCAGCTCCAGCCCTTGCGGTCATTTGGGGAGTGAACCAACAGAAGGAAGACCTTTCTCTCTGTCTCTCCATGTCACTGTCTGTAACTCCACCTCTCAAATAAATAAATAAAATCTTTATAAAAACAAAAAAAAAACAATGGGGTTCTCTGATAGGGTTCTGCCTCATCTGTGGGCCTGCTGCACACCCTGCACCAAACAAGAAACTGCAGTGTTGCTCCTAAATACGAGTCCACAATTGATCCTAGTCATCCAACCACACCACCAAATGCAGTAATCCGCCACCAGGGAATAGGAATGTCTGAGGCACTCCCAAAAGCTTACTGTGTGAAGAAGTATGCAGTGCTCACAAAGGTCCCACCAAGGAGATGGGGAGCAAGGCCTACTGTATTATCCCCTCCATTGTTCCCAACTGCAATTTTTTTCAGGTTGTCATTAGCTTTGGCAGGCTTTTGCTCGGAACAGGGCCAGCTTCTGAAGCCCATGTAGCTCCAGCAGAGCAGGCTGGTGCAGCCAAGAGAGACAAAGACATCCAGGGAGCAGTGCACTGCTTGGAGAAATCAACTGGAACTGCCCTTGGGCCTTTGTCCATCATGAGTAGTACCAGCTCTGGGCACAGCTCACAAGAGAACACCTGACTAGTAGGGCCAGCTCTGGGCACAGCTCACGACAGAACGCCTGAACACACTTCCTTTGCCCGCCTTCCTCAGATTCTGAATCTGTTCGCTTCTTTGTTTCTCCTTTCCTTTTAGTGATGCTGCAAGTAGAAGGGAAAAACGTCAGCAAAGAGGTAAAGAGACTGAAGTTCCCAATGGTTAGGACGATCCAACCACCAGAGCCCCTCTGTGGTCAGAAATAGCAGGTGCTTGCAGTCGTTGACATGATCCATCAAGCTAAACAAACGGTCAGGCTCAGCGTAGCTGTCTTGGTTGTTATCTGTATGTATCTGTATCTTTCGTATGTATTGGTGTCAAGATCTGGGCGAGTCTGGGTGGACGCAGAGTGGCCAAGCAAGGTCACATACCAACAGCCACCTGCCCAGCCACAGCCATGGGATGGAGACCTCTACCGACTTACTCCCAGGACCTGTAATGTAATGGTCCTTTTGCTGTGTCATTCTGACTGCTCACTAAAATAATCAACATTGCTCAGAGAGCACACACCTCCCAGGAAATTTTATTACTGTCTGACTCATCCATTTATATCCACAAAGGCAGATCCTGATCCCTATCACAGTTACCCTTTATCTGAGGAGGAGAAACTCTGGTTTGCTTAACCTTCTTTCACATGTTTCCAGAACCTTCTATACCCCCCCCAATTGTTGCAGACTACCAAGGAAGCTCCAGGTATGACAGTGATAACTGAATGAAAACACAACAGGTTTAAATTCATCTTCAGAGAACCACCTCCTACTGGAGAGAACCATCATGCACTCACTGGAACTTGCCAATGGGCTATGAATGAAAGGGGTAATCACACATGGATGATGCTCCTACTTTTGGATGAGCACATGTCTCCGGATGCTTGGAGAGCAGTGAAAATTCATTAGAGGCAGGAATTCAACTGGACAATGGTCAGCAGATTTAGAAACTCAGCAGGCCCAAGATTTGTGATCACTCCTTTTATAATAATGTGAAAAGATACAAATATAAATGCAAATTGTCTGAGAAGTCCACTAAGTGTTATGTACGCTTGTGTGGTTTGAATGTGCTTGTCCCTGCAAACTCAGGAACTAACCTCGGCACAGCAGTGGTGGCATCAGCAGGGAGAGCTGTGCAGCAGTGCTACAGCTGGGGGGGGGTTGTCCCCCAAGCTCCCTGTGTGGAATGTTGACCTGTGGGCCCTTTAAGATGTGCGACCTGTGGGAGGTCCTGGCATGTGGAGGGCCCTGGGCCCTGGAGGCATTGAGGTGATTCCCTGGAACCCCAGCAGTTCTTGCTCAAAGGCTATTGTATAAGGAGCAAGCCTGGCCCTTCTTCCTCTCGCTCTGGCTTCCTGTCTGGGGAGGAGATGGCTTGATCCCACGCGTGTGCCCACCATGGCAAAGTGCCGTGACGTGACACAGCAGAGGTGGCCTCACCGGAACTGAGCCAGTGCAGGAACACACCCATGCGTCTCTAACTGAGCTACACAGAGCTCTGGTCCTCCTCCTCATAGCACAGGAAACAGTGACGTGGGGGGTACTTGGGTCAGGGGCTCTGGCCTCACAGACGGGATCGATGGCCTCTGCAAGCTTGTCCAGTGGAGCCGCCTCTTCCCTTGTGTGAGGAGACAACGTCCGTCCCATCTGGAGGGCACAGCAGCAAGGCAGCATCTGGGAAGCAGGGACTGGGCCCTCCCCAGAAACCAGACCTGGGCAGAGAGCAGAAATAGCAGCAGAGAGCGGCCCTGGCCTGGCCTCTGCCCCCACGGGGAAGAACCAGGACAACGCTAGGACCACGTGTCCCTGAGCTCGACTGAGGGAAAACTTCAGGAAAGAAAGGATGGGCCCTAAACAGCACAGAGACTCGGAAAGCCGGGACAGAGACAGGAACCACGCACACTGCAGGCCCGACCCTGGATTCCCCATCAGGGCACTCACCGTGCCAGGACAAGTTAGCAGGAGACCCAGTCACCCCAGCCCCACTGGCATG
This sequence comes from Sylvilagus floridanus, assembly GCA_949820135.1. Classification (NCBI taxonomy): domain Eukaryota; kingdom Metazoa; phylum Chordata; class Mammalia; order Lagomorpha; family Leporidae; genus Sylvilagus; species Sylvilagus floridanus. Next base: position 8,866,527 of record OX463244.1, on the reverse strand, counting down.
GGCAGCCCTAATTATAGCAGAATCCCCCAGTCCTCACTGGCTCTCAATGCAGTCTAGAAGGCTGACTGAGGTCCAAACAACTGCTTTTCTCCAAAAAAGAACCCCCCCATGGCCTCCCTAACCTGGCCCAGCAAAAGCCCCAACCCAAGCTGTGATAGCCCAGTGCAGGTACACTCCACTCTTGGGAGCCAGCAGACAGCCCTTCACCACCAGGAGCTCTGGGAGACAGTGAGCTACACAGAGGTGAGCAGGCCCCTCTGCTGCCCACAGCTGTGAGACGACTGGGCGCAGCCCCGGCCCAGCTACCTCCCCCTCCACGGTCTAGAGAGGCTCTGCTCTGCTTCCTGGAGCTCAGCTCCAGCAACAACAGACAGCAGCCCTGAAGCCTGGACCTGCGGAAGTCTGCTTTTCCACCTCTTAGCTCAGGGAGCCCGTAGCCAGGCCATAAACCCCAGCATCACCCATGCATGGCCCTGGGACCTGGGGACAGCCGGGTCCTGCAGCTCTGGGACAATGACACTTGATGCTGTAATCCCTGGGGCACCCCGCACTCGCACATGGGAGTCAGAAGCCCCCCTCTGCATTCCTCTGTTTCAGGCTCACAGCGACCAGTCCACAGTCACCCGCACAACCTGCACTTGCACCGATGGACCTAGGTAAGCACCCACTGCATTCTGAAGATCTAGAATTCTGACTGTTGGTTCTACAGGTCCCAGGATCTCCTGTACACAGCCTGTGGGCCCTGGGGAAGCTTTCTCTGCATTCCAGTGCTCCAGGCATGCACCTGCGACTGCACAGTCCCCAGCTTAACCTACAGTAAGTCTGAGGGTAAGGCTACAGTCAGCCTGCAGTTCTGTGGCAGGGGCTATTGTAGCTTCACTCCACAGTCTCCTGTGTTCACACCCTGGGACCTGGAAGGGCCCCGTCTCCGTGCGAAGCTCCAGACCTATGCTTGCTGGTGCACAGTCCACAGAATGACCTGCACTCAGCCCTTGGACCCCAACAAGCTCCATTTCACATCTTGCAGGACTGAAGCTGAGCTCTTGCTGTTATGAACCTGGCATTACCCACACCCACACAAAAGAACCTGAGGAAAGACCCATCCACATTCCCAGGGCTACAGCTAGTGGTGCCACAAGCCCCCTGTCATGCAGACTCCCCTGGAAAGATGAGGGGCAGCCCCCCTCTGTGTCCCACAGCGATACCAATGTAGCTACTGCCATCACAAACCCCAGGGTGATTGATAATCAACCATCTGGAGACAAAAACCTTAGGAAGCCCATGTCCACTTCAAAGTCATACCTAACTCTCTCCACAAGGTAGACCACGGAGGCCCTCATAGATACTGCTGGCATTGGTTAGAGCTATGAAACTCACTAAGAGAGTACACTTGTCGACGCACCTAGAACCCAAGCCAAAGCCACTACTCAACTGACACCCAGCATCCCATCATCTGTAGGAAACGTAAATCTTTTCCAATGAGTGCTGGTCCATAGAGAAGATGCCACTGTTACACCAGATGCTGGGCATCAACATAGAGACAGAGGGAACATGAAGAATCAAGGAAGCACGATACCTCCCAAAGCCCCGGTTCTGTGGGACCCCACGGATCTCAACACTGTTTGCATTCCTTTCTCTTCTTCCTTTTCTTCTTTTGAGCTGAGGTATTTCGAAAGATTTGTCTTCCAGAGCTGCTCTCCTGTCTTCCGCTTCACCTAGTCTGTTGTTAGGGCTTTCCATGATGTCTTTAAACTTGTCTTAGGGAGAATTCATTTTTAATATTTTAATGTTTCTTTTCCGTTCCTTTCAACATCTCTATCATCTTGCTGAATTTCTCATCCATGTCATGTCCTGTTTTCCTAATCTCATTCATTTTTTTGTTCCTCTGTATTTTTCAGGAACCTTACAATCATTCTTTTGAATTGTTTTTTCTGGCATTGTGTCATTCTCCCTTTCTCCCCAGCTCAATGTTAAGCATTATTATATTCCCTTTGGGAAGTCATATGTTGCCTTCTTTGTTCATATTTCTTGTGTTTCTGTGTTGATTTTTGTGTATCTGGGGACGTCTTGATTCTATCATTTCTAAGGATGGTTTTGATTGATTGAAAAACTTCCTCCTGGAGATGTGCCGAGGGTGTTGGTTTGGTAGAATGCTTTATCTTTAGTCTTGGTTACATTTTATAGTGCAGTCTCCTATACCTTTATTCAGTATAGTTGGTGGTAGCTGCCACAGGGATCTGGGCTCTCCCTGTGGCTCGATATGTTCACTGAGATCCCACCACACAGCTCTCCAGGTGTCTCGGGGGAATGATTGGTGTGGTGAGCTTCTTGGGTGTTGGGATTAGGCCTTGCTGGAGTTGTAGGTAGCCTGGCACTTAGATTACCAGCCAGTATCCAATCAGGCCCTGGCATTGCAGGCTCAGTGCTGGCTCTAGGAGATGGTGCCCTTAGAGACTCCTAGCCACTGCCCAGATCTAGAGCCTCAAGAGTGGCTCTCTTGCTGAGTGGAGGAGGCACGACCCATAGATGCTCCTTTGAGACTGGCTGGAAATGTGAGAGTGACTCTGACTGTAACAGCAATACAAGCTATCGTGGGCCCCTCTCTGTGTGTTGTTTTTGGTTTGGGCTGTGCACAGCCACCTCAGAGCCACATATCCAGGGAGCAGCAGTACCTAAATTCTAGCAGTTTCTATAGGAGACACTGGAGCTCAGAGCCCTGAGCCCCATACTAGGCCTGGGCCAGCACTGATCCTGTGGGCCAGAGCTCCCAGCAAGCTAAGGTGTTGTCCTGTTTTAGGTTCAATACAAAGAGCTCCATGACAATTCCCAGTGAGCAAGGTGTCCCTGGGCTAGGTGGAGTACCTATGGAGCTTGTGCTGAGTAGGGCCAAGGAGTTCCAGTCACCATTCACTCATAGGTGCAGCAAGAGTCCAAGTAATCCCTGAGGTGGGTGGGGTGGAGCGCCTCTGGTTATTCTCAGTGTGGGGAGAGGATGTTGGCACTGCCTTGTGTGTGTTCAGATTCCCTTTACCCACCCATATGTGTGTGCAGCGTCCACGTGATTCTGCACATGACTCACTCCCTATTGTGACCTCCAACCCCACTGTGAGATCCAGCCCGTGTGCAGGGAGCTCTGAGCCTCTAAGGTTAGATGAGCAGGTGCATGGGGACCCAGCTGTATTCTAAAATTCTTCACGTGGTCAGATGAGGATAGGCAATGGGGAAGAGTATGGTTCCCAATTCTGACTGGGCTAGCCTTCTTATTTCCAGAATCCCAGGGACTCTATCCAGAGGGCACTGCCCCCACAATCTACTGCAGTGGACAGTGCTGTGTGGCCCTGGAATCTGGACCACTACTGTGCTTTGGGCCCCACAGGACCCTGGGGGCTCAGTACGCCCTACCAGGATACAGGCATGTCTTTCTTTTTTTTAAGGGAAAGAGTTTATTGAGGGAAACCCGACAGACAAGGGTAGGGGCAGAGAGAAAAGAGAGAGAAGGAGAGCATAAGAGAGATCAAGAGAGATAGAGAGATCAGGAGACAGAAAGAAGGTGAGAGAGAGAGAGGAGAGAGCGAAACACATCTTCAAGAGCAGGTCCTTTTAATAATTTGCCAGGGGGTGAGCAGGGAAGTAGGAGTAGCAAATCCCATTAGGTTGGGGGTGCAGCTGACACTGGTGGTGGGGCCATGTGGCCTCCTGGCTTCCAGCAATGGCGCTGGGCACTAGAGCCTAGGACAGTGTCAGGATGTAGATTGTGCCATAGATAAGTGCACCATTTTATTAACATTCCCCCCTTTTGTTTTTTATAAAGCAGGAGTTGTATGGGATTACATTAGTCCCCAAAGTCCAGGAAGGGTAGAGGGACAATGATCTGTCTTTAGAGCTACTTCCTGCTGACTTGGGATGATGAGGTACTCTTCGCAGGCATGGGGTGTTGTCTCAAGCCACTGTCTCCTGGGTGGAGAGCTGAGTATATCCCTGTAGCAGCATTTAGTTAACAGCTTGGTTGCTGAAGGCCTTGGTTGGTTCAATTATCACCTGTAAACACTTAAACAGACATGGTAGTATAAAAGTCAGGGTGAGAACAGCAACCAATGAACCTAAGAGTGGCATTAACCAGGTAATAAGAGGATTTCATAGAGGAGAGGAAATGGGGGGGGGGGTGTCTCTGGATCCTTGTGAGGACTGTTTGATGGATGTGGTTTAAAGCTGATGCCAACCAAGACCAGGAGAGAGAGAGGCCACTCAACTTTGCAGTTTATCTATGGAGGAAATTCTGAACAATCATACACCATTAAGTGGGGGAGAGGACCATCGATACACACAGGTTGGGAGTAGAGCCATTGATGTTAGAGTAGAGGCTATGATTACAAAGGAATGAGGCCCAAGTGGGTTAGCCAGGATCTAGATCAAAGGACAGAGTCATTATTAGAAGACCTAAGAAAGCTGCTGTCTAAGCCAAATAGAAACTGACAGAGGGGGCCTGGTAGTAATCAGGTGGGCTTTAAGGCTTTGCCAGTTATGAGGCCCAGACCTACTTATGTCTCCACATGGGGTACATCCTTAGGGAGGTGTGAACCTCCTTGGGGAAGGCACCCTGTTGCCTTCCATTACCTAGCTGGCCTGGGAGGAGAGCTGGCCAGGTGAGGGCAGGTGCCATCTCTAACAGGAAATTTGCAGTTCTGCCTGCAATGTTGCTGACCCTACTTGGCCGTCCCCTCCGCAGTGGTGGTTACTTTGGAAGCTGGCCAAGTGAAGGGCTTTTCAGCTTGGAGCCAGCAAGGTCTGCAGCTCTGACCTGAAGTCCTTCAACTCCAGGGCAGTTCCATTTCCAGTGATCCAACCAACTCTTGGTTGGCAGAGCTGCCAGGCCTCTTCATAAGCTGACTTCTGCTGAAGCCCCAGGCTTTCCACATCGAAAGCTACTGCAGTGGACTGGCCTGTTGGGTCTCTCTGAGAGCAGATCACTGTACAGAGCAGCCCTTAGTAGGCCTGCCACGTATCTCTACATTGCTTCTGCTGCCTAGCTTTCTCTTCCTCCTGGTTTTTGTTAAAGCAGACCAGAGGATGCAAGTCAAGGGGGTGCTCAGGTCTCATCTCTAAACTTTGTGGCCTAAACCAGATGTCTGTCGTCACAGGCATGTTCTGACAGTGGGTTTTTCTCAGGTAGACAATGCCCATGAGAAAAGCTAGGTCCTCATTTTAAAACTTTCTCTCCCTTTGTTTGGTCTGAAAGAGAGGATTTGCCTGTTTACTGTGTCCATGGCGAAGTAAATCTAGCTATGAAATTATAATTTAAGCTTTAATTTTGGCTATGCTATTACAGAAAATGTTAGCCATCCCTTTTATAAGATATAAATATAAAATTTTGCATCTTTTTTTTTTTTGACAGGCAGAGTGGACAGTGAGAGAGAGAGACAGAGAGAAAGGTCTTCCGTTGCCATTGGTTCACCCTCCAATGGCCGCCGCGGATGGCGCGCTGCGGCCGGCGCACCGCGCTCGTCCGATGGCAGGAGCCAGGAGCCAGGTGCTTTTCCTGGTCTCCCATGGGGTGCAGGGCCCAAGCACCTGGGCCATCCTCCACTGCACTCCCGGGCCACAGCAGAGGGCTGGCCTGGAAGAGGGGCAACCGGGACAGAATCCGGCGCCCCGACCGGGACTAGAACCCGGTGTGCCAGCGCCGCAAGGCGGAGGATTAGCCTGTTGAGCCACGGCGCCGGCCAAAAATTTTGCATCTTGAAGAGTCCTTCAGAATAGAATTAGTTTCCTACCTCAAAGAGAATAGAGAAATAAGAGGGAAAGTTGGGCTTAGAATAGAGAAATGAGGGTGCGAGTCCCAGATTGCTTACTGGTAATAGCAAATTCAAATGAAAACTTAGCAAGCAATTTCAAACAATAGATAACAACTTAGGAAAACATTTACTGGAAGGTCCAATGCCTTCTATAAATTTTAAGAATGCATGTATTTGGAAATATCTCTTAAATATTTAACATGATATAGCTTGTTTAACCAGCAAATTCAAGCACAAACATATAAAACATTTTTAGTTTCTTTCTACCAACAGATTTAAAACATCTGATACAGAGATTCAGGTCACATGAATCAAAATGTATCTTTGATTAATTTTAGCTGTTTAAATTTATGGGCATCAGGTGCATCCCAGGCTGATGGGTACCAAGGATCCCCAGTGTCCTGGGCCCCTACTCCACCTAACAACGTGGCAGGGAGACTGGCTTCCTCCAGTTCCTAGACATAACAATAAGAATCTCTCTTTTTCCTGGGCTACTTTGAACGTAGAGGCCAGGAACTAATTCCAGGACCCCTAGGGCAGCCACCTGCTGGCGTCAGGACTAGGCATCACCACCTGCTCGTCCTGCCTGGTCAGGCCCTGCTGGGACCCGTGGCAGCCCTTTTCCCATCCTTTCTATATTCCAGGGAACTTCAGAAGGTCTGCTAAGGGGACGGGCATTTGGCCTAGCAGTTAAAATGCCTGTAGTCCACATTGAAATACATGGGTTAGATTCCCTCCTCTGTCTCCTGATAGCAGCTTCCTGCTAATTTGTGACCTGAGATATAACAAGTAATACTCAAGTAGTTGTGTCCATGACATCCACAGGGGAAACCCAGATTGAAATTTTGGCTTCCAGCGTGGGTCCTTACTTTCTGGACTTGAAGAGTTGACCATTGGGTGGCTCTCCCTCTCTCTCTCTCTCTCACTCTCTTACTCTCTCTCTCTCTCTTTCTCACACACACACACACACACACATACACACACACATTGTTTGAGATCATCTATACAACTTTTTCAGTGTTTATTTTTATTTATTAAAATCAAAAGCAACAGAAAGAGATAGAGATCTTCCATCCACTGGTTCACTCCCAAAATGTCCACAAGAGCCGAGCTTTGGCCAGGCTGAAGCCACGAGCCAAGAACCCCATCCAGCTCTCCCACATGCATGGTAGAGGAGCAAATACTTCAGCCAGCATCTGCTAGTAGGTCAGTTCCCATAAAGCTGGATCAGCAGAAGAGTAGCCAGTTCTGGAACTGGCGCTGTGATATGGGATGCAGGCATCCCAAGTGGTAGCATAACTGGCTGCTCCACAAGACCTGTCCCTGTGCAACATTTCTGATGGACAGAAGGATGGAACGGTGAAGAGATTCATGGTTTCCAGGGACAGAATTGGGTTTGGGGGCAAGAGAAGAGTGTTTGGTTCTACAGGAGCAACTGTTGGGATCTTCTTGCAGGTGCACAGGTTCTAGATATTTTTTGTTTTATATTTATTTTATTTATTTGAAAAGCAGAGTTACAGAGAGAGAAAGAGAGAGAGAGCAAGCCAGAGAGAGAGGAAGAGCCAGAGAGAGGAAGATCTTCCAATTGTTGGTCGCCTCCTAAGTGGCCACAATAGTCAAGCCAAAGACAGGAGCTAGGAGGCATCCAGGTTTTCCAAGTGAGTGGCAGGGTCCCAAGTACTTGGGCTGTCTTCCACTGCTTTCCCACGCTTATCAGCAAGGAACTGGATCAGAAACAGAGCCATTGTACCTGAACAGGCACTTTGACATTGCAGGCCAGCACCACAGGTGGCAGGTCATCCCACTGTGTCCCAGCACCAGTCCAGGTACCACTGGCAAACTGTTACCAATGATGGAAAATGGGCAAAGTATAAGGCATCTCTGTGTTATTTCTAACAATTGCATGTGAATCTACAATTATCTCAATAACAATTTCACTTCAAAAACAGCAAGGGTCTTCCCCAGTGATCCACATTCTGTTAAGCCACTTGTTGGAAACCCACCTTGCAACAACCTAATGGAATCCTTATAAAGCACCACAGTCCATCAGCTACGCCCTGTGTCTGCACAGCCCAACACTGAGGCCACAGAGACTGAACACTGGGTGTGTGGCTACTGCAGCTAAGAACTGAATTTTCGGCCAGCGCCGTGGCTCAACAGGCTAATCCTCCACCTTGCGGCGCCGGCACACCAGGTTCTAGTCCCGGTCGGGGCGCCGGATTCTGTCCCGGTTGCCCCTCTTCCAGGCCAGCCCTCTGCTGTGGCCCAGGAGTGCAGTGGAGGATGGCCCAAGTGCTTGGGCCCTGCACCCCATGGGAGACCAGGAGAAGCACCTAGCACCTGGCTCCTGCCATCGGATGAGCGCGGTGCGCCGGCCGCAGCGCGCTGTCCGCGGCAGCCATTGGAGGGTGAACCAACGGCAAAGGAAGACCTTTCTCTCTCTCTCTCTCACTGTCCACTCTGCCTGTCAAAATAAATAAATAAATAAAAATAAATAAATAAAGAACTGAATTTTCTCTTGCATTCATTTAGTTTCTTGAAATCAACATGGAAGTGGCCAGTTGTGTGTAGTGGTGCCTTACAGGATGACACAGAAATGAAACCTAACCTGTAGTCTCCAGCCCCTTACATAATAACATCATCAGTATTTACTAAGTTACAATAGTGAGCAGTGAGGAACATTGATTTCCCACCACTCAAGCAATTAATGAAGTCTCTGAGAAGGAACCTATTTCTTCACTTTAAAATCAGGCTAGAAAGAAGCATCTTGACACGTTGAGGGAACTATAGGGTTGGGAAGGCCCCAGCACCTGTACCCTGCAGGACCTCCCAGCCCGGTAGGCTGATGGCCCTGCAAGGTCCCAGGGCGCCCTCTGCTGTTCCATTCAGTGCCTTCCCACAAGGAAAGCTCCCAGGAGAATTCTCTCTCATCAGGACCAAAAGGGTTACCTGATAACATGGGGCAATAAAACCTTCTCAGACACGCCCTAAGGGAAGCCCCCTACTATACCCAGTGCCAGCAAGTGTGGGGTGGAATTTGCTAATTTTCACCCAACAAACCCTTCTGCCAGGACTCTCCATCCTTTGTCTTGGAGGAGAGGGGGAGGTGGGTAAACAGACTCCCTTAAAAGCCTAGAGAGTCCCACTGGACTGCACACACAGCCTGTTATATATTAATGTTAGCCATCGCAAAACACACCGGACACCGGAGTAAGGGAGAAGGTTTATTGGGGAACACCCAACAGACTGGAGTGAAGGGGCGGCGAAGGGAAAGAGAGAGAAAGTGTAAGAGAAACAGAGAGGAGAGGAGCTAGCAAGGAGTGAAGAGAGATGAGAGGAGCCAAGAGAGAGAACCAAGAGACCAGAGGAGGAGGCTAGAGAGAGGAACCGAGAGAGCACAGGAGAGAAGGACCAAGAGAGACCGTGTTCAGGAACAGGCCCTTTTAAAACTTCGCCTGAGGGTGGGCAGGGAAGCAGGAGCAGGAATCCCATTAGGTTGGGGGTGGAGCCTGGCTCAGGTAGCTGGGCCATGAGGCCAGCTGGCTACAACTTCGCCAGTTTCCTAACACAGCCCCCTGCCTCTCTGCTGAGCTGCCCGCCTGGCCTGCCCAGGTATATTCTCTCCACTCAACCATGTAACCTCGCTCTCCCCTAGTCCGAGCTACTGGGTGTTCTCTCTGTCCCTTCCATTCTGGTGGATACCTTATCCCTAATAAAGCCTTAACATTCCTATCTCTGTCTCACGCCTGAATTCTTTCTTGTGTGAAGACAAGAACCCCACAGCTTACACAGCCTTCCCTCTGGTAACATTTCTTGCAAAACGAAGGGATTTTAAGAAGACATTGAAGGTCAGTATTTCTTCCCTCAAGTGGGACCGGATCTGTGGGAATGACCGGTTGATCATCTGGCACCCCACAGTTCTCCAAGAACACAGAGTCCCCCCAGCCATGGCTTAGCTACAGCTGAAACTGCAGAGGGATTGTAAGGAACGGGAGGACAACTAGGAAGAGCAGTTGGCTGAGAGCCTGGAGAACCCCTGCCCCCGAGCTCGCTCTGTGTCAGGGACCACGCAGCATGTGGCCTCTTAGTGGAAAACTACTGAGGCAGGGCTAAAACAGCCCAGACCAGAGAGTACTGATAACGCAACCTTGTGTGACCTTGTGCCTTAAGACCTTGTAACCTTTCCCCTACTTGCACTTGTAACCTTTCCCCTACTTGCACAAGCATTGCAGCTACAAGATAAGCTCCCCCTCCTTCTCCCGCCCGACGTCTTGCCTTTATGATATATAAGTGTGTGGTTGAAAAATAAAAAGTGCAGCTTGATCAGGACATGTCTTGCTGCCATCTTTGTGTCTCCTGTCCCTTTCATTTCTCCTTCTAGGTGCTTGGCCCCAGTTGCTGTCCCGCGAGACGGGACAGCTCTGGCTTCCTGGTGGCCGGACTGCAACCTGAGGACCTTGCCTCTCTCTTGGAGGGATGCCTGGTCACACTGCCTGATGCTACTCGAGTGGGTCTTAGCTTCAGTGAGGCTAATATTGGCCCTCTGTTACGGGAGAATGGCAGGGTCCTTGTCTTCATGCAAGAAAGAATTCAGGTGTGAGACAGAGTAGTGGAAGGTAAAATAGCAAGGTTTATTAGGGAAGGGACATCCATAAGAACGGATGGGCACCTCTCCAGACAGAACCTGACAGAGAGTGCCCAGTCGCTTGGACTGGGGAAGAGCAAAGTTACGTGGTTGAGTGGAGAGATTACACCTGGGCAGGCCAGGCGGGCGGTCAGCAGAGAGCTGAGGGCTGAGTGCCCAGTCCAGTTGAGGCTGGGGTTTTTTAAGAAGGGTCTTTGTCTGCACACATATTCCTCCTGAAACAAAGGATTTTATGGATGTAAATATTAAGAAGATCCTATCTGAGTTTTCCCCTGAAGGTATCAGACAGGAGGAAACCTAGCTGGTACCGTCCTAACCCAGGATCTGAGCAGGTCCAGAGCAGGGTATTTGAAATGCAGATACTGGGCTGCATCTGGAAGATTGTGGAAGATTGTCAGGCAGAAGGGGCGGGGACCCCCACCTGGCAGGTTATTGGTTGGAGGGGGCAGGGCAGAATGTGAATACTTGGCTGCCCCTGAAATTTTACTGGGATGACTTTGAGATGCAGATGCATACGCTGGACATAGACGTCTTTTCTTTAGGCCTTTATGTCACACACACATAAGCTCATATCTGACTTCCTACCTAACAGCTCCAGGTAAACTTGGAAGACTAGACATATCGGGCAATCGTGAGCTATAGGAGGTTCCCAGCACTTCCCAGTGAAACAGCGTGCCTACCCAGCCCCAGGGCCACTCCTGCGAGACCCAGGCATGCGCAGTCTTCCCTGTAAGCGGGGCACCACGGCCTTTCCCTGTGCTCTATTCCAGTCAATAGGGCCTGCCATACCCACGCAGGCACAGCAAGATATCTCTGGCGAGAGTTGAGTGCTCTCCAGGGCTGCTTTTCTCCCCTCTCTCCACTTCCAATTCAATTCCCTCTTCACTCAGAGGGGGAGGGGAAATGCCTTGGTCTAAGGCTGGCCTTGCAGGTTTCCTCACCTAAAGGAGAGAGGACTTAACCCATTAACCTTTTCCAACCCAATGGATGGGTTTTTCTCTTTTCTGCAGTTGATGGAAACTTTTCCTTCAGCTCTACACAAGTCTCTCATTCTCCGCCTCTTTGTTTCGAGATGCGTTTCACTGAGCAATGGGCTCATATGCTGATAATCAGTACTTCCGTGCTGCAGTAGCTGACTTAGCTGATGACAGTTTTCACGTGTCTTGAAGGTCTCATGTTTTTCTGTTGCCAGAACTGAGTCTTGTTTGGGAGAACTGCATCTCAATGTTGTTTACGTTATCTGCCTATTGTAATGTTTGAGAGATTACCTTAACTCTGATCAGATCTAGCCCACAGCCTTGGTTAAAATGCTCAGATTAAATGTACTGTTAGGTAGGAAGTCAGTTATGAGCTTACGTGTGTGTGACATAAAGGCCTAAAGAGAAGACATCTATGTCCAGCATATGCATCTGCATCTCAGAGTCATCCTGACAATGTTTCAGGGGCAGCCCAGCCTTCGCATCCTGCCCTGCCCCTTCTACCTGGTAACCTGCCTGGTGGGGGTCCCCACCCCTTCTCCCAGATGCAGCCCAGTATCTGCATTTCAAACACCCTGCTCCAGATCTCCATTCTCCAGGGGGTCTTGCTCACCCTTCCTCCAAACTCAGGATGGCGCCAGCTAGGCTTCCTCCTGTCTGATACCTTCAGGGAAAAACTCAGATAGAAGTTTTTCTATTTACATCCAAAAAGCCCTTTGTTCCAAGAGGAGCAGAGGTGGGGAAGCAAGACCCATCTCCTTAAAAACCCCGGGCCTCAACCAGACTGCGCACTCAGCCCTCTGCCTCCCTGCTGGGCCGCCCGCCTGACCTGGTCAGGTGTACTCTCTCTACTCAACATGTAACCTTGCTCCTCCCCTCCTCCCAGGCTCTCAGGCTCTGTCTGGAGAGGTGCCCATCCATCCTTACGGATGTCCCTTCCCTAATAAACCTTGCTATTTTACCTCCCACTACTCTCTGTCTCACGCCTGAATTCTTTCTTGCGTGAAGACAAGAACCCTGCAAATTTCTCCGGTAACATTTTTGGCGACCACGAAGGGACTTTGAGAAGACATCGGAGGTCAGTGAGCTTAGACAACGTTTGCATTCCTTCCCTCAAGTGGGACCGGATCTGTGGAAGTGACCGTTGAGTGTCCGGCACCCCACAGCTCTCCGAGAACGCAGAGTTCCTCCAGCCACGGCTTAGCTACGGCCGAAACTCCAGAGGGATTGTAAGGAATGGGAGGGAAATTAGGAAGGGCAGTTGGCTGAGAGCCTGGAGACCCCCTGAGCTCACTTTGGCTTCCTGGTGGCCGGACTGCAACCCAAGGACCAGGTCTCTCTCTCGGAGGGACGCCTGGTCACGCTGCCTACTGCTACGCGAGCAGGGCTTAGCTTCAGTCGAGGCTAATATTGGCCCTCCAGGTAAACTCGGACAACTAGGTAGTGGGTACCCTTGAGCGATAGGAGATTTCAAACCCCACTCAGCCCCCAGACATCAGGGCCTTTCCCTATGCTCTCCTCCAGCTGAGATTCCTAGGGGAAGGTGAGGGCAGCTGCTCACATCTTGCCTTCTGTTGCTTTCTCCCTTCCCCACTCTTCACCTGCTCTCCTCATCTCCATTCCTATACCTTGGGCTAGGAGAAAGGGAGAGGGAAATTCCACAGGTTTCTCCACCTAGGGAAAAGCTGTTACCAGTTAACCCTTTCCAACCTGGTAGAAGGTTTTCCGTCTTTGCAGCTTATGGTAGCTCTGGTGCGTCTTAAATAGTTTTGGTGAACTATTACTATTGCTAAGCTTTGATTATCTGAGGATTGAATCTGGAAAGGAGCTAAAGTTAACTATCTGTTTTAATTGACTAAGTGTTTGCAGTAGTCCTGATTGATCTGGCTTTGGTTGAATTATAGGTTTCCAGCACTCTTGGTAAAACTGCGCATTTACCCAACCCCACGGCCAGTCCTGCTAGGCCCCTGTGTGTGCCGTCTTCCCCGTAAATGGGGGACCACAGCCTTTCTCTGCACTCTATTCCAGTCCATGTGGCCTGCCTGCACCCAGGCAGGCATAGCCAGATAGCTCTAGGGAGAGTGCCCCCCTCCCCAGGGCTGCTTTTCTTCCTCCCCTGGAGGAATTTCCAATTCAATACTACTGCTGGCCTTACCTAAGGGAGCCAGAACCTTAATCCATTAACCCTTTCCAACCTGATGGGGTTTTCTCTTTGCAGTTAATGGAAACCTAAGCAATGGGCTCATAGGCTGATGACTAGTTCTTTTCTGTGCTGCTGTCTCTGACTTATCTGATGAGAGCGTTCACGTGTCTTAGAGGTTTCATGTTTTTCTATTGCCATTATGAGTCTTGATTGGAGAAACTGCAACTCGAAGTTGTTCACGTTATTTGTCTGTTTCTAATGTTTGAGTGATTACCCAACTGATCAGAAACGTACTAATTGTTGACTAAACCGCTTGACTCTCTGACAGCTTAAATTCTAAACTGAGTCTTCCAACTTTGGGCTTCCAGTCGGATCCCTAGAACTCTCAAAGGAGGAGACTCTAAATTTGTTAAAGTAACAGCTGCTTGAGTCAATTCAGATTATGTGTCAGACCTATGCTGTATTCATGTTTTTGCTTTCCAGCTAGAGTGGTCTTATGAAAATGAGAGTAAATTCTTTGTATACAAGCCTTTATGTTGTTAACTAAAGTAAGATATGAAGGACCCCTAAATCGGGAATCCAACATGCTCGGGTGGTCGCTCAAAGACCCAAACTCCAGACCAAGTTGATGCAAAAACATGAGGATTTTATTAATCATTTGCGCAAATGGGCTTCCTCCCCAGTAATGGCGGAGAGAGAGGCCCCGAGCGGCCGTCTACAGCAGTTTTTAAAGAGAAGAACCACAAGATTAGCATGTTTCGCGCGCTTTGGTTTGATTGGCCAGTTTGAAGGTTACCAAGAGTACTCATTGGATCCTTTAGATGGGGGACATGGCTATCCCACGTGGGCACCTGGGCGGGAGTTACAACCAGTTTTCTTCCTGGGGAAACCGGAACTGGGGAGTGGCTAACCTGGGGGGGAACTCCTCGGGTCTTTCAGATACAGTAAAATACAGATTGGTTCAGAGAATTGAGTTAATGCAAACGCCCTTTGGTTTGCTCAGTGGCTCACTTGCTCAGTTTTACATGTCTTTGATACGCTTTAAACTTGTTTCTCTTAAGGATGAAGATCTTTTCAAAGTTGTAAACCTGCACTAGTGTCCCTGTTGCTGCTCAGGTGTTATCTTTATGTTACTTAAAATCATGGAAATGTAATTTCCACTTTTAATTCAGATAATGGTATGGTATTCATTAACAACTCAGTACCTTAAGTCATCTAGGCATCAGTGCTAAGTAAAACTTGGGAAAATGTATTAGTGTACTTTTCACATCTTAAATTCAATAAGAGAGACTGAGTTTGTTAGCATGTATTCTCATAGGTTGTCCATACATGACAATTCAAGACTATGTAAAAGGAACTACGGGTGTAAAGTTTCAGAAGGTGTAAACAAGTCATGAAAAGTTTTAAAATGTTTACGATTTTAAAATTGCTTACAGAGTTTTCTTTAAGTTGAGTGCTAATGCCAAAATTACACTGACCTAAAGTTGAAGTCTGATCTTCTGTTATGACAATGGGGTTATTTAAAAAAAAGTGTGCTAATGTCAGAAAATGGTCTCAATCATAAATCTTTAATCTGTTTTTTGCAAAAACTGTAATGTCTCTTTTTAACAGTGTATGCTTAATTGGTTGTTCTGCCATCTGCTCTTTTTGACTGTTAAATAGTTCTGAATTATGTGAACTCTTATGTACAAGGTTTTTATTTCTGATTTATTTGACAACAAGAGACATAGAATTCATGTTCTGCCAAAGTAATCTATTGTGTACAGTACTGTCTCTGTTAAGTTCAGATTGATGAAAAGCATTGTCAAATATCATTATGATTAGATCTGGTCTAAAAGTGTTAAAATCACCCTAAATGAGTGGCTATCATTTCAGAATGTCAAGGAATTCTGTTTTGACCAGATACGCTAAGTTCTCCTGGCACCTTTAACAAGATGTTCTGAAAATCAAAGCTCTAAATTCTCCGGACTTTTGATATCTCCAGAGGGCCCCTGGAGATGTCAAAAGAGATATCTCTCATCTTGCAGAGATAATAACCAATCAGCTGTTGAGATTAAAAGTGGTGCCAAGATGTGAAATGATGCTAAACTTCAGTTATAAACATGTTTCTTTCTAGCTGCTCCAGTCTCTGGCTCAGAAGCCAGATCCTTTAAGAGGGACTGACATAGTCTCCTCCAGCTAACGCTGCACAACCAGACATTGCTAGTTCAAATGTATTGCTAGTTCAAATGTGGATCAAATGGGAGGTCTAGCCAAAAGGGAGAAAGTGTTCCAAAAGAGACTTAGAGACCACGGGAGACGGTTATGCGGCAGATTCTAGAGAACTAGGGTCCAGGAGCCCAAGAAAACTCTAGTGTCCACAGGCTACACGGTGAAAACCCAGAAGCCCCAAAACCTAAACTTATGGGTTACACGGTAATACTAGTTCAACCCGGAAACCCAGGCCCATAACCCACTGGCTACACGGTAAATATCTGGAAGCCAAAGGATGGCAGAGACGTCTGCCACAACTTCTCCTCTAAGTCAGGCTACGCAGTAAACACTGGTTAAACCGCCAGTTAAATCTGAAAGCCCAGGAAGTCAGGCTAGAGACCCGACTCGCTGCCTCACTTCTCCTCTTTTCTCTTCCAGAAGGGAAGTTACTACAGTTCTGCAGGACTCTCCACTGTGATGTACGGTTTGATCCCCAGACCTTATGTAAGGGGTGACTGACCTTTTCTGTAATAATGCCTGGCCGCAGTATAGGGCACCAAACAGCATAGCCAGAAAAATGAGAGGTTAAACTATGAAATAATGTGACAGCTAGATTGATTTTTTTCAGTGTACACGGTAAATGGGGAGAACTCCCCTTTAAAACCAAAGTGAGGGATAGATAGGAAATTGCACTGATGACCTCAAAGTATACAAGCAGGTCACCACAGTTGATCTTACCTAAAAGATCATTGTTCTCCTCATGGGCACGGTCTTAACTCGCAGGAAAATACTAAGTGTCAGAATTTTCCCATGACCATAGTTTTCTAGCTCACCCTGATATTAAAAAAATCTCCAAAAATCAGGGTTGGGTTGAGCACTCCCTTGACTGACATCATAGAGGCTGCCTCCTTGGTCTACTTCATTAGAGACCAAGAGAACAAGGAGCAAGCTAGCAGCAGAGGAGAGGCAACAGGCTAATCAATGGCTGCTTTACATAGTGATCTTCCGTCAAGGAGACCCAGGAAGGCCAGTCTACCCCAAATGGCACCTGTTGGTGATATAAGGAGCCAGGGCATTGGGCAAGCAGCTGCTGTGACAGCAACTGCCTTCTGTTAGCTCTGCCAAGAGCAAGGCCACTGGACACGGAACTGCCCTGGGTGTCAAAGGACTCCTGGTTCAGAACCACAGACCCTGTGCCCCCGAGCTAAAAAGCCTTTGGCTCTGCCCAGCCGCTGCCCAGCTTCCAGCTCCAGCCACTGCTACTGAGGGGATGGCCTAGGGTCAGTGAAACGCAAGTTGCCTATTTCTATCAGCCTCCTATTCAGCTCTCCTCCTAGTCCAGCCACATAACGCAAGTCAACAGGGTACCTCCCTTAAGGAGATGCACATTTCTCTTGCAATTTGCTTCCAGCACCCCATGGATAGGTCTGGGTCTCACACACCCAGCAGGCCTTAAAAGTCTATCCAAATATTAAGCTTAGAAAGCCCTCTATGCCAGTTCCTAAAAACAGGGCTTTCAGTAACAGCTAACTCAGATAGTTCTACACCTATCTGGACAGATCCTCTCCAAGGACTTAAAGGGCCTATCTCTTGAGGGGGTGCACAATAATCCATAATGTATATGGTTAAATGTGAGTGACTTGTTAGTCCGTCTCCTTTCCCAGTCTGAGACTCTAGTCTTGTACATTGGATTAACTTCCTAGCAAAACTAGCTACTAGATATCCAGAGGGAAAAAAGCATTGCTAGTCCATTAGAGTGTGAATTATTTAACCCTTATCCTCACCCCTGGGGAGAGAAAACCTGCCCCAGAGAGGATATGGGCCATGCAGCAAATTCCTACTTCTGCAAACCTCAGCAGTCCCAGCTTTTCCCTAACAGGTAACAGATTGCTAGATACAGGGAAATAGCACAGTTCCTAAACCAGGCTCTCCACAGGCAGCCAAAGCAGAGCCCCCTCCTTTGCACAGTTTTCATCCACTGCAAAGCTGCCAGGACTGGGGCTCTCACAGAGGGATTGCTAATTCAGTCCTTCAAACAGGCAGGCCCTACCCCTGCTACCCACTGCCAAGAAAGTGCCCCAAACCAGGGTCAAACTAAATGGGTACAAAATCATGTTTATGTCCAAGAATGGACAAGGCCAGACAACTCCAGGACCAGGTCAGACAAGGCTAAAACATCTGGCCTAACATCACATCTGGTCAAGGAAATCCTGGTCATTGCCTCTCCTTGGCAACATAATGTCCACATTCTTTCTGCTCTCTGCAGACTACTGTGCTTTAGCATCCTGGTTTGTACTGTCTGTAACAGAAGACAAGCCATTTTTTGGATCCAGGTGCTTCTAGGACACGACTCCCAGCCTACTTCAGACAAGGTAACCCACCCTCTGGACCTCTTGAGAACACTCACATCAATACCAGAGCCATACCAATAAAAGTTAAAGGAGATTCCGTGTCACTCTGTTATTTGACAACACCTCCAATGCTATGTAACATCCTAAATAAACCTAATTAATTTACGTCTCTGTACAAATGGGAGTTACCTCTATTGGGCTTCAAAGGGGGCTCAACTAGAAAGTCTGGTCTAGTCTCGAGGTTAATTCTAGGTCAGAAAGGCTGACTCTGAAACTTTGGCCTCAAGGACGCCTGTGAAAGCTGTTAAAATGGCTCAAAACATTTGATGAAAATGGGGTTACAGGTTGATTGTGAAGCAGTGGCCATTCATGTAGCCAGCTTGATAATTAAAGACATTGAAAGGAAACAGACGTTAAGCAAAGACCAAGTCTTTAAGGTGCTGGGTGCAGGGCTCTTGGTGTCGTGAGTCCCAGCGTTGCCCACAGAGCAGGTCCCAGGGGGGCTCCATCAGCAGCACCCAGGTGCAGAGTTATAGGTTTTAGGGCCACAATCCACCCCCTCCCCCAGGCACTCCTGGCAGGACAAGAGGACAGCCACCGTGTCCCCCAGCACCAGGAATGGACTACAGCCTTCAGAAGCCCCGGTGTGACTGCCAACCAGCTCTGGGGACTGCTGGGTCACTCTGCTACCTCCACAAACTGCTGCAGATGGGACGGCTGGGGTCCCCGTACACACGGCTGACCCTGGTTACAGCTGAATTCACTCAGAGGCCACACTTCTGGGCTCACCTAGAGACAAGGCCACGTCACCTGCATTTCCTGTCACTAAGTCTTTCCCAGTGAAATCCAATCCACAAGGGAAGGAACCTGACCCCAGATGCGCAGACATCAGTGTAGGACACACGAGGAAGCGAAGAAGCCTGACACTTCCAGAAGAGCACAGTAATTCTCCTAACAGATCCTGCTCTGAGGAGATCTTGAAATGCCTGAAGAACCATGAGAAATAGCGATCCTAAGAACACTCAACAGGATGCCAGAGAGCAGAGACAGACCACTTAAAGAAGGAGGAAAACAGCACATGACATGAATGAGAAATCCAACAAAGTGATAGAAATCATTAAGAGACACCAAACAGAAATTTGGAGCTGCAAACTTGAATCAGCGAGAGCTTCAGCAAGTGAACAGGCAAAGCAGGATTTCTGATCTTGGGGCCAGCGGTGCGGCGTAGCAGGTGAGGCCTCTGCCTGTGGTGCCGGCATCCCGCATGGGCGCCAGGTTGAGTCCTGGCTGCTCCGCTTGTGATCCAGCTCCCTGCTAAAGCTCCAGAGACAGCAGTAGAGGCTGACCCAGTCCCTGGGCCCTTTTGCTGCTTTCCCAGGCACGTTAGCAGGGAGTGGATCAGCAGGGAGCTGTTTGGGAAGTGTACAGTCACATGTGTAATAACACAACAATCCTGTGTGTTTCAATAAAGAAATATACTTTAGAAATAAAAAAGAGTGAGGGAGAAATAAAGAACTTTCCAAACAAAGTGAGAATTCATCACCACCCATGAACCTGTAAGAAATCCGGAAGGGAGTCCTACATTAGAGGTAAAAGGATGATAACTATCAAAGAAGTCAAATACCTCCACAATAAAATCGGGAAACCCGTGTTGAAGAAATCATCAAGGGCACACACACAAATTAGAAATATGTTCTTTGCTCATAGATTGAAAGAAGTAATATGATCAAAATGTCAGTACTATCCAGAACAATCTACAGATTCACTTCAATCCCTCTCAAAATACTAATGAAGTTTTTAACAGAACTAGAAAAAACAGTCCTAAAATTCTTATGGAACTAAAAAAGACCCAGAATAACCAAAGCAATCCTGAGAAGAATAAATCAAGCTGGAGGCCCCATAATACCTGATTACAAAGTGTACTACAAAGCTAAAGAAATTAAAACAGCATGGCAACGGCACACAAACGAGCTCCTAGGACAATGGGCAGAACAGAGACCCTAGAAATCCATCCATGCATGTACAGCCACCTGACACTTGAAAAGACGTCAACAGCATACATTGGATAGTAGAAAGCCTTTTCAATAAATGGTGCTGGCAAAACTGGACATACACAAAAGAATGAAATTAGATCCCTAGTCCTCACCATATTCAGAAATCAACCTAAAATGGATCAAGACCCAAATGAAAGACCTGACACTACAAACCTGCTAAAAGAAAGCAGAGGGGAAGCGTCAGGACGCCGACACAGGCAATGCTTTCTGGAATAAGACCCCAGAAGCAGAGGCTACAGGAGCACAGAGGTGATCGGGCGTCTGTGAAACCCAGATGCTTCTGCACACTAAGGAAAGCAGAGTGAAGACACAGCCACAGAGTGAGAGAGAATATGCACAAGCCATTTACTTGGCAAAAGATGAATATGCAGAATATATCAGCAACCAAAATCCTGATCACACACAAAATCAATCAGTCCCATTAAGAATATAGTTCTCAAAGCAGGAACTACAAATAGTCAACAAATATATGAAAAAAATTTTTGCTCAGTCCACTAGGCATCAGGGAAATGTAAATCGTAATCACAGTGACATGTCCCCTCGCTCCCGTCAATTATGGGACAGCAAGAGGCGGGTGCTGGGGAGGATGTGGAGAAGAGGAAGTCTTGTACACTGTGGTGTATCAGATCTTATACACTGTATAAGTGTGTAAGTGTATACATTGTGTAAGTGTATAAGTGTACAGTGTATAAGTGTATCTTATACACTGTGGGTGTGAGTGTAAATTAATGCAGCCAATGTTGAAAACGGTATAGAAATTTCTCAGAAATCTAGAAATAGAACAGCCACACGATCTGGCAGTCCAACGACTGGGCGTATCTCCAGAAGACCTGAAATGGTTGTAACAAAGACACCTGCCCCACCACGTGTGTCTCAGCACTGTTGAAAGTGCCACAACATGGAATCCACCAGGGTGTCCACGCCAGGTTAGTGGCTAAAGAAACTGTGGTGTACAGACACAGTGGAATACTACTCAGCCATAAAAGGGGGAAATCCTGTCGTTTGCAGGAAAAAGGACAGAACTGGAGGGCAACACGTGGAGTGAAATCAGCTAGACCCAGAAACCCTATGTTCTTCCCAGATGTGAGAGGTGAACAAACAAACCAACAAGCAAAACCCAATCTGAATGCAGGATGTTAATCAGGAGAGGATCGGGTCGGGGGAGGAACACAGGCGTCTGGATGAAACCACAGGAGGGGCCGAGGGTGGTCCCTGAGCTGTGCCAAGTGCGCTCACGCGAGACCCTGGCAGTGGGGGCAGCGCTGTGTGGACTGCATGGAGCTCTGCGTCCCACGGCTTTGTGATTTCTGTCTTGTGCATCACAACATGTAAACAAGATATTAAAACAAGAAAGGCCAGGAGCCAGGAACCAAGTCATCCTAGGCCTTAAAGACAAATAATGAGGCCACCATAGCAGAGACAGAGCAGAGAGGAAAAACCTCGAAAGAACTGACTGAACAGTGGCGAGGGGTTTGTGTCCCGGCTGCTCCACGTCCGAACTGGCTTCCTGCTGGTGGCCTGAGAGAGCAGTTGAAGATGCCCTGAGTGCTTTGAACCCGTGGGAGACCCAGGGAAGCTCCTGGCTCCTGGCTTTGGATGGCCCAGCTCTGGCTGTTGCTGTCATTGGGGAGTGAACCAGCGGATGTAGGACTCTCTCTCTCTCTCTCTGTGACTCTGCTTCTCAAATAAATAAATAAATAAATAAAATCATTAGTTAAAAAATAGTGCCTCTGGGAGTCTAGAATAAAGGTGACATGGTAATAAACGTAGGTCGTGTTTGTGTAAAAAGAGAAAAGCAAGTGGCGAGAGCGTCACCACTTGGGTTTGAGAAAGGAAAAGCCAAGTAGAAAACAAGAAAACGCTGCGGTTTACAAATTGGCTGAAAAGGTAAAGATTCAGACTGCAGAATTAAAATAAAACCTCTTGCAAATCTTCCCAACAGAAGAGTCAGTGCTCCTGAAAACCCTATTGTCTGAACACAGAGAACGAGATTTGAGTTTTGGCCAGTGTAGTTTTCATTGAGTTTTAATAAAACCTGTAAACAATGTCCTTCTAATTACGGCCAACCTGATGGCACACACAGTGTCTTTCATCAAATTCATCCTTCATAAACCGTCTACACCTTCTTGGGCATTTGCTTTTTAAACTGGTTATTCCTGGAAGAGAACATACAAATTGGGAACAGCAGCTGCTTCCCAGAGAGCTGGGCGGCTGAGGGCGGGACCTGGCGTTTCGTTGTATAAGCTCTGCATTCAGTTACATTTAATCAGCGCCGAAATATTTATTTTTTAAAGGAAATCAAGAAGTTCTAAGGGTTTTAAGTCCCATGGTAGTTCACTGGCATTTTACTGTTAGGTTCCATGGTTATCTTTAAATATTAAGAAGTCCTGGGGATACCAGCGTCTATTGCCAACCATCAAGACGGTCACCAGAGGGCGCCCTTTCTTGCTCTCTGGTTTTCACTCTTTGAAGTCTCCCAGGATGAATGAATGACCCAGCACCCTGGGCACACAGGCAGCCGCCTGCGGCTCACCAATCTCCTTACAGCTATTACCACTTGACACCTGCCCTCCTCTGCTAATGGCAGGTCTGTCTCATCTGAGCGGCTCGGGCAAGTGTTGCGAGGATTAGATGAGAACCTGCACAGACTTCTGTAAAAACGGCATCCACGGTTAGCACGGATGAAGGTTTGCTCTCCATATTAGCGTCCGCCCCAGCCCTCTCTCTCCCTGGGCCTCTGCCCATCTCCATCTAAACCCATTCCACCTGTGGGGGCTGAGCTCCTCACACAGGGTTTCAGTGAGGCTGCGCTGCGCTTGCTCCGTTTGCTCCCTGGGCAGCACTCAGCTCTGGATCCACACCCTGACCTCCTCCAGCAGGGCCAGCTGCACACACCAGCTGCACAGTGACTATGTCCACATGCTGCACCAGACGTCCACGGTTACTGTGACCCCTGCCACAGCGCGTGCACTGAGGGCTATGCTGGGACTGGTGAACTCACTTTTGGTGAAACCCACGCCAGCACCACATTAAAAGGGTGTTTTCCGGGGCCAGTGCTTGAGATTGCTGGTTGAGCTTCCGCCTGCCGTGCCAGCATCCCATATGGGCAACGGTTCAAGTCCCGGCTGCTCCACTTCTGATCCAGTTCTCTGCTGTGGCCTGGGAAAGCAACAGAAGATGGCCCAAAAGCTTGGGCCTCTGCACCCGCATGGGAGACCCGGAAGAAGCTCCTGGCTCGTGGCTTTGGATCAGCCAAGTTCTGTTGTTGCCATTTTTGGAGTGAACCAGCAGATGGAAATCCTCCTCTATCTGTAACTCTACCTCCCAAATAAATAAATAAAATCTGAAAAAAAAAAGGATATTTTCCTCAAATGTGGTTCACTATTTTTTAAGCAGAACAGTTTCTTTTATGAAAGAGCTAAAAGTGCAGGCATCTGGACGTGCAGTTCAAAGAAGTGAAGGTGACACATCGCAGGTGCTCACAAAGTGCTTCCCCCCTGGCCTGAGGGACCCTGTCCAGTGTACGTCTTGCTTCTCTTTCACCCTTGCTCAAGGGCGCTCTGTCACCTGCTCCCCCCAGGCTGCTAGGTTCAGCCTGGCCCACCCCTGGCCGTGGAAGCCATTTGGGGATCTATGCAAACCCGCAGATGGGAGATATCTTTCTCATGCCTCTCTCCTTCTCTCTCTGTAACTCTGCCTTTCAAACAAACCAAGATATATCAAGATATAACAAAGAGATCTTTGCTCCCCTGGTTCATGCTCCAAATGACCACAACCACCAGGGTTGGACCATGTGGAAACCAGGAGCCAAGATTTCCATCTGGTTCTGCCACATGGGTGCAGGGGCCCAAGCACTTGGGCCATCGTCTGCTGCCTCCCGGGCTGCGTTAGCAGAGAGCCGAACCTGAAGAGGAGCAGCCTGGTCTTGAGCCAGCGCTCTGACTTGGGATGTGAGCGAGGAAAGCAGTGGCTTCACCCGCATGCCACAGAGCCGGCCCACCACATACATTTTAATATGTATTATGCTAATTAGAGAAGCTGGCTACAGGTGTCAGAAATTGCTTGACCCCACTGACACGATGCGTCAGCGTAGGCAAATCCACAGTGATGGGAGTGGGTGCACGGTCGCTGGTGCAAAGGAACAGTGATGGGAGTGGGGGACCCGGTGGGGGGTGTGGGGGGGAGGGAGGTCTCTCTGGGAGGGGCTGGGCCTATTGCACAGTGATCCGGTGGTGAGGGCCACGCAGCTCTGAGTGTGCACAACAGCTGCATTGTGTGCTTCGAAGGGCTGGTTGTGCCCTGGTGAGGTATAGCTCAAATACATAAAAATAAACTCAGGAGCAGCAGTGTAAGTCTCCCAGAGATATTTAAACAAATGCCACCAGGACAACTGAAGCTGACTGCCACGGCTGTGACGCTCAGAAGCCGGAAGGGAAGGTGCCCCCGGGCACGATTCCTCCCCAGGCCCTGGGGTCCCTGCCTTTCACCAGCCGCTGTGCTGCAGCCTGTCCTCGGGCTGTGGCCGCCTCACTCCCCCTCTGGCCATCTTCACTTCCTCCTTCCTGTCAGTCTGAACGTGCCCCTTGCCCCTCCTCTCCTGACCAGGGTCCCACGCTGTGCTCAGGGTCCACACAGATCCGCCGGGACGACTCCTCCCTCACAGAGCCCTCAGCTCCGTTGCACGGTGCCGCACACAGCAGCGTTCTCTCTGCCGTCACAGTTTTTCTTTTCAACTATGTGGAATACACAGAAAATTATACAGAATTGTTTAACGAGCACACAGAGATTTCCTAATTGTTAACATGTTACCATATCCAATCACAGGCGAACATTATATATAATATAATATAATATAAATACTCTGATACTTACTATCCCTGGAAAGCAGGGATGTTCCACTCACAGAAAGTGGCGTCCGTGACAAAGATGATAAAGTGAGGAAAGAATCGTGTGTTTCTGTCAGGGGGACAAGTCAGTGAGAACAGTGTTTATAAGTACATTCTCCTAATAATAAGGCATCTGCCTATGGACAAATTCCCACGTCTGAGAGAAAACACGTGGGATTTGTCTTTCGGTGTCTGGTTCATTTCACCTGGCATAATGACCTCCAGTTCCATCCATTCTGTTGCAAATGTCAGGATTTCATTCTTTTTCGTGGCTCAATAATATTCTATTGGGTATAAAAACCACATTTTCTTTATCCAGTCAACAACTGATGGACACCTAGGCCGGCCCCCTACCTTTGCACTTGTTTGCTGGGCTGCATTAACATGGGAATGCACGTAGGTCCTCATATGCGGATTTCATTTCCTTGGGTGGATTGCCAGGAGCTGGGGAGCTGACCCTAGGGCAAGTCCATCTGTAGTTGGTTGAGGAATCTCCACCTTATTTCCCAAGATGCTGCTCTCATCTGTAGTCCCACACGCAATGGCAGTCACATCTTGCTGTAGCTCTCATGCGCACAAGTCTGGGGCTGGGAAGAGAGATTTGGGAAGGGGCATTTTGTACTCTACCACAGAGGTCTGGCAAATGAACCGAGTAGAAAAGCTTACATTCACGCCCTGTGTCTTCACTACCAGAAATGTATTCCAGCATTTATCCCCAAAGACTGGAACACATTTCTCATTTCCTCATCCAGATCCCGACTGGATCTTCTAAAAAACCAGCAGGCATCTCTCACTGGCTCTGGGGTGCCCCAGCCTCTGGGGACATCAGGCAGAGGCACTGAGTCTGGAGGATGGACCCAGCTGCTAGGCCTCAGCACCCAGGAGCAGAGGGCCCTCACTCTAATTTCAAAGGCTCCGAGTGACAGTCTCGAAGACACAGAACCTTCCAGACTCTTCCAGAAGGTTCCCCATCTCCTCTTGCTTGGTAAATGCCTTTCTTTGTGGGGATAGTGAGCCTGCAGTGGGCCAGCCCTCCTGAGAGGGAAAGAGCAGGCTGGCTGGTGGCCATGGCCAGTTCTGGAACTGCCTAGGGTGTTCTGCAGCCTGGTGAGCTCACGACGACCTTCACGGGCTCCCTGGGCTGGTGGTGGGGTGGAGGCTCGGGCCTGCTGCGACTGGGCATGGAACAAAAAGCCAAGAAACAACACTGCGTCTTTGTGCACAGGCACCGTGATGGGCTCACAACACAGCAGGTGCAGTGCCCCGCTCCAGACCAAGGACATTCTCTGAAGACAACTCTCGCGTCCCCGTGGGATGGCAGAGAACACGGCAGACCCCTCGGCACAAGCTGCACCCTGGAAGTGGGCTGAGGCCAGGCCCCAGATGTGTTTCCCTAACTTACAGAAGGTTACCCCTGGATTGAACCTGAGGCCGAGTGTCAGAACAAAGCCCTCACGCTCTTACTCAAAGTAAGAAGCTAAGGAGCACACCCATGTCCCTGCTCCGGGACACACAGGTGTGACAGCGAAGTGGGCTTCAAGGGGAGCGCCTGGGTCTTCTGGGGTGAGCTCTGCAGGACACCACACGGCTCCTCTTCAGCAGTGCAGGCAAACGCATCTCAGGGCTGCTCTGGGAGGACCCAGCCTGTGTGCGCCGCTCGCTGAGTGTCCACCAGGGAGGCATGGCCGGGCGGCCCAGCACCATCGAGACAGCAGAGATGCTCTGGAAAGGGTTCTGGCTGTGCCCAGGGCTGGCCGTGGGAGCACAGTCCGGCCGGGCAGCAACCTCGTGCGTCAGCCAGAACACAAAGTTCGCCATTCTCCCGTTGGTAGTCCCAGCCAGCGGCACAACCAGCTTGGAGGAAGCTCAGGGGAGCTGAGAGAGGCAGCCTCTGGTTGCAAGGCCGCGATGCCCAGGGTGGCGATCCCTGGTGTGATGGTTTGGCAGGGCCTGCCTCCCCGGCACACACCCAGCTGTTTACTCTCCGATGTCTGATGCGAATGGTTGATGGGTTAGCGGTGGAGACCAATGATGATGAGATTAGCAGCGATCTAATGACGGCTCCGAGAGGTCTTTGGCCGTCGGGCCGTGCCCTTGGAGGCTGGTTCCCAGGAGAGGTTTGGGTTCTGAGTTTCTCTCTCGCCTTGCTGGCCCGCCATGTGATCTTCCCTCCACACCCACCACAGCCAGCTCCACCAGACGCGCCACTACGGAGCTGCCCGCCCTGTAACCTCAAACTGTAGCTGAAAGGAACCTCGTCTGCCCCAAGAAGCTCCAGGCTGATTCGGCAGCTGGCCCTGGGGGCTTTAGGGCCCTAGCAGGGGGCCAAGGCCCCTGACGGCCCCTGACGGCCCCTGACGGCCCCTGACGGCCCCTGATAGACCCTGACGGCAGACATGAGGGAGAGGAGCTGCCTGGAGGATCCTCACAAGGCCAGCACAACCAGCGCCCACACTCCGCCCCAGGTGTCATCCTTGGCTCTGAAGACCCCGCCCGCCAGCGAGTGCTCAGCCCCTGAGCCTGGTTCTCGCAGAGAGCTGGGCTGGGGGTGGGTGCCTGTGGCCTGGGTGGGGGTGGGGTGTCTGGAGGTGGTGCCCAAGGGGTCAGGACACACCCTCGGGCTCAGGCCTGTGCATCCTGATGGAGCAGGCATCCTGGGCTGGCGCTGCACAACGCTGCACACGGCACATCTCCTCCTGGGAAAGCTGGGCTTCCTGGCCAAGCCGACACTGGCAGCTGCTGAGCTCTCGGGCCCGTCCTTGGGGTTCCCAGCTGCTCAGGGGACCCTGTGTCCTTAGCGTGGAGCTTCGTGGAAGCATGACTGTGCGGAGCGAGACCCCCGGAGCGGATCCTGACAGCGCGATATCAAGTGTCCCTGAGCATTCGACTCAGCCACACGCACTGTTTCACCGAGGGGCTGAAGACCTGAGTCTGGGGTCGAGGCTCCCCTGCCTCCCCTGCCGTACTCCAGCCACGGTGCTGTGAGACCGTAAGGAAACGGTTTGGGCCTGGACTCCTTCGGGACTGGGACAGCATCTAAGGCTCCCGGTCCTGTTGGCCGGGCTGTATGAGGAGGGCAGTGGCTTTCTCTGGCAGACTTCCTCTACCTTGTAGTGAGTGCGGGATCCCCATGTACTTCGTATTTGACTTCATTCACCAGGTTCAGAAAGATGTTCAACATTCACCTCGTGTATCTGGCAGGACACAGATTATTGTTTGGTTCAGGTTGCAAATGTGTGCTTCATTCGTTATTTTGGTGCCTATCAATGTTCCCACTGTGGGAAAGGAAGTTAGCCTGGGGCTTAGTCATGCCTGCAGATGCATTTCTGCAGTCAGCTTGCATAGGACAAAAACTTAGCAAATAAAACAACCTCAACGTTGAGGATTCAGTTCTTTATCCTATAAAGTCTCTTGCAAAAACAAAACAGAATTACAACAAATCGAAAAGGAGAGGCAGGGTTGAGGGGGTGTCAGGCAGCAGAGGGCCCTGCCACCGTGTCACCTCTTGGGCTGCTTTTCCAGCCCGGTCTCCTCGGTGTCTGGCTGTTGGCTTAGGCGGGAGCCACGGGCACACGGGACCACCGGGCAGCCTTGTGCACACAGTAGCAATGGCCGGATCAAGGGGTCCAGTCTGGTGTTCAGGGCCAACAAGGCGGCATTGTCTGAACCGGCCAAGACCTACCTGGGCAGAAGTTGGAGAGCAGCTGGAAAGACAAAAGAATGCCCCAAGGTTTTGGCTGACAGTGAAGGCAAAAATGAACGAGAACTGGAGGAAAGAACCGGAAAAACACGGAGAGGAAGGGCTAAGGGGAAGTGAAAGCTCACCTGGAAAGAGAGAGAGAGAAAGGAAAGAGAAATCGGGAAGGTTTTCCTCTTCTTCATCAAGCCCCGGGCCTTCAGCAGTTATTCGGGTTCTGAAGGCGAGGATGAGAAACAAGAGAAAAAGAGAGAGGAAAAGAAGAACCACTCCCACAATCTTCCGAAGGCCCCAGGTCAGCAACAGACCTGGGCAGAAAGGGCGGTGGGGGACAGCAGTCATGGAGGGATGCGCCCCGGAAGGAAAGGGCGTCAAGGGGCTCTGCACAGGGAGACGTGTCCTGCAGAGACGCCTGTGTGTCTGGATCCGCGTCAGCGTCAGATTACACTGAGGAGGTGCCAAGAGGAAAAGCAGCCAAAAACCAGAAAAAGCTACAGGGGAAAAAAAAAAAGGTGGGGCGGGTGCTGTGGCGCAGTGGGTTAAAGCCACAGCCTGCAGTACCTGCATCCCATATGGGCGCTGGTTCGAGTCCTGGCTGTTCCACTTCTGATCCAGCTCTCTGCTGTGGCCTGGGAGAGCAGTGGAGGATGGCCCAAGTCTTTGGGTCCCCGCACCCACGGGGGAGACCCGGAAGAAGCACCTGACTCCTGGATTAGAATTGGCACAGCTCCAGCTGTTGCAGCCATCTGGGGTGTGAACCAGCGGATGGAAAACTTTCTCTCTCTCTCTCTCTCTTTCTTTCTCTCCCTATCTATAACTCTGCCTTTCAAATAAATAACTAAACTTTTTTTAAGAAAGCATGAGAAGCAAAATAATAATAAGAAGAAGAAGGCAGCAAGATCAAGTCCTGACTAATTACATCAAGAACAGCAGGCTCTCATAAAGAAAGTGCAGTGTGTGAAGAGATTTCAACTGTGAAAACCATGGCACAGCTAACTACAATGCGTGACGCTCTGGTTTTTAGAACTGTTTCTGTGGTAGCCACTCAGATGCTGCTGTGGGAAAGGGCCGCCATGGTCGCCTGGTGCCTGACACCTGTTTTCTCTCTTCCAGTGCTTGAGGGAGAGAGGACACTGCAGTCCTAGTGCTTAAGATGCTTGGGAATGAAGCCAACAGTCTTGACCAGAAGGAGCTAGTGATTACCTAACAGAAGCACTCTGGAAACATCTTTATGAAGCAATCAGCAATGACCAAATGAGCCGAGTTAAAATTTTCAAGTAGGGATTCCATTGGTATTCTAAATTCTTTACACTGCAGGGAAGTGTGTTTAATTTTGCCCCTTGTATACTCTTATTGACCTGGGGAAGGAGCTGTTAGGGTTGGGGATGAGGTGGGGTTGCTGTCTCTTTAGTGACTTCAGTCCTCACACATCCTCTTTCTGGGGACGCAGTCGCCAGCTTCCTGGGGCGCTCAGAGCTGTGGACAGTGCTGTAGGCTGGATCTTGGCCAAAAGGTGGAGACGGCATCGGACAGCACTCCTGCCCTTTGCTGAGCTTGTCCTGGGTGGCTTTGAGTGAGCCAGAGAAACAGACCCTCTGCTGCCTGAGGAAGCCCCCAAGGCTCTGGGCTTTACCTCCCCTGAACAGTAACTGAATGGTTTTAGCATTAAAATGGACGCCCTTGGCATTAACTCTGGCTTCACCTGGGCCTTGGAGAAGCAGCATTTCAAATGCACACTGGCACTCTCAGACCTTGCTAGCCAAAGATCCACAATGCCTGCTTTGCGGTGTTGAGCTTTGACCACTCAGGAAAATGTCACAAGTAACCAGGGCTAGTTACTTATTCTCTGTCCGATGTTATTTAGGCTGCAAGGTTCAGCTTTGTTAACTCCTTACTCTTGCTTTCTCAAGTTCATGTCGGTTCATGGCACACGTGCCAAGATAGTTAGCGTGTACAAAGCAGGATTTTCATTTCTTTCATAAACAGCTTCCTATTGAAGCAGAGACCTAGCCATCAACAAGTCGAGTGGCAGGCTGGTGTGCTGCTGTCTGGTTATATAAAGCTATGGCCAGAATCTTAGTACATATGATGGAGGGAGGGGGAGAGAGAGAGAGAGAGAGAGAGAGAGAGAGAGAGAGAGAGAGAGAGAGAAAGGGGGGGGGAGCGGAAAGGAAAGGAGGGAGAGACCCCTCGTTGCTGCCTCCTTCCACTCTGGGATGTCCTTCTCTGAAGCCAATTGGAACAGCTTGGCCCACATTTTAAAAATTCCCTCTTCATCTTCCTCCGACGTTTACATTTCTTGCTCAGGAAGAGAAACTGTGGGATCAAACTGGGGGGCTGTCTGTGTTCTCACTGGAGGTATCAGGGGCCTCATGAGTGTCCTTGGGGGGGGGGATCCGTGGGGCTGCAGTGGTGGCAGCTCGTGGTCCTGGCTCCTTCCCTCCACGTCGAGCGTCAGTGCCCCCAGCCGGCCCGCTCTCCCCTCCACTCTGCAACCCGAACTAAGCAATATGCAGATCCGTGCAGCCTTGAGACTGCCTCCTAGGATGCACCTTCCGTGTAAATCCTCTGATCTGCTCGCTGGACACCACGGTGCTGTCCCCAGACGTGGTTCCGTCCTCACAGATGCGGGGAGCTTGGGGGATTCCTCTTCCTTGCAGGAGTCCTTGAACCCATCTGCTTCTGTGCCTCTCACAATTGTCCTGTTACTACCAGCCCTGCCATAGGCCTGGCCATGTCTCCTGAGTGCTCTCCAAAGAGCCATCAAAGACCTCCCGGGGGAATGCCAGAAAAATCGGATCATACAGGAAACACACCAATAACCTCAGTAGGACCTTCCTGTGCGAGGGGGACCAACAGACGGCCACCTGGTCCTGAGCATTGATCCCACGCTCACATGATTGGCAGGCAGGTGAATTTAGGACAGAAGTGAGTGACTGACACCTCCTGGGGCTGCTCCGTAGTAGTTGTGTGATAGTCGCTGAAATGACCTCGTCTTTCTGAAACGTAGACGTCTTCCTGTACCACGGGTGTTCGAGCTGTTTCTGCTTAAACAGTGGATCTTTGTATTTCATGATCCTGGTTTGCACGTGACAGTTGCATCCACATTTGCTTCACTTTCCTGTTTCTTAGGCACAGGTTTTGGGTCCTGCTTCAACTGTGTCTGTGACGACACCTTTGACCTAAGTCTCTGTGGCCCTGAGGCTGCTCACTGGTCACAGTAGGTGTTAGAGCTGCGTGTTTTTGTGAAAAGGCCAAGTGACAAAGCACAGTCTGTTAGCTTAAAACTACTTTACTACTTAAACTGTTTATTTCTTTATTTGAATGTACTGAGAGTCACAGTAAGAGAGGGAGAGGGTGAGGGTGAGAGAGAGAGAGAGACAGAGAGAGATCTATCATCTGGTTCACTCCTCAAATGTCCTCAATACCTGGGGCTGGGGCAGACTTTAGCCAAGAACTCCATCTGGGTCTCCCACATGGGTGGCAGAAGTCAGGTACTTGTTCCACCATCCACTGCTTTCCCAGTGCACTAGCAGAAAGCTGCTAATGAGTAACCCATCAATAGCAGATGTAGGCACAGATCTGCATGATTAAGAACTTTATCCTGGAACCCACACACCTCATCCAGATACCTCCACCATCGAATCCAAGACACCTGTTTCAACCTCCCTCAGACCAACATGGTATGCACGTGCAGAATAGCATTGAGATCTTTCTGCTCAGAGACCGTTCTTTAAATTGCCCAGCCTGGCAATTCTGCCTTGGACCTGAGCTTCCATTCAATCCAGCTTCAATTATTCAGGGCCTCTCCCTGGGGAAGCACTTACTCAGCATTTATGGGAACAACGAGAGCAGTGCCCCAGGAGCCTCAAGAACCAACAGCATGGCCTGGCTGGTGTCTGCCTGGGCCATGACAAAGCCTGGCTCCTCGACCAAATGTTCCTGGAGCTCTTCTGACCCCTCTGCTCAGCAAGGACTGACCTGGGGCTTTGGCCTCTGTCCTTGCAGAGCCCTGGCCAGGATCACTCACCCTGGCTGCCTGACCACATTTCTCACCCCACACCACCACACAGGGGACATCTGATCACCCCAGTCTGCTTTCAAAAAGAATCGTGCTAGGTCTCCTTAGCAAAGACCGACCCTACCCCTTGTCAACCCTCCTCCTTCCAGGCATCCCCTTGAGTATCAGTTCCCGAGGTTGCTTCCTGAATTCCTACTTGAGCCCAATCCCCCTTCCCTACTGCACACTCCCCTGTCCTGGCATGTGGGGTGGATTTTCATTAGCACATGAACAATCTGCATATAGACCTTCTGAAGAAGCATTTATTCAACCCTTGATTTCCATTGGTTATTTTCAGCAATCACACCCTCTCCCCCACATCACAGAGGGAATCTCAAGAGAATTCACAGAATTAGCAGTCTAGTCACTGAGTAGCCAGCAGAAGTCGTAGAACATTTGCAGGTCTAAGTTGATAGCGATGTTTTGATTTCCCCCAGTGGCTGGGACAGTTGCTGACAGTGTAAAGTCCTTTGGGTTAAACCAGGACAGGCTAGGAAGCAGGATCCGCGGGTGGAGCTGGGGGTGAGCTCACAGCTGTTCAACTTTTTTGTCCTTGACAAACTGTCCATGAGGACCCTCGGCATCTGGAGGCAAAAGGGCCAAGTACACGGGGGTCTCTGCTCCTTCTTCGGCGCTTTTGGGAGCATCGGGTCCCGCCATGTCGGTTCTCACCCACCCTGGGGTACAGGCGTTCAGGAGGATCTTGTCCCCTCCCCTCTGCTCACTCAGGTGCCTGGCCTGGATTCTGGACAGGACAGTGACACCGATCTTGGTCACTCCGTAGGCAGCGTCAGGCCAGCCTTCCGTCTGGTGCACCCCCTTCTTCGTGTCTTCCACAAACTTCTTCATGAGCCCCACCAGCTCCTCCTCCGTGATGGTCTCACTGCGAAACTTCTGCTGCAGCTCCGGGCTGCACAATTTAAGAACTCTGTGACCCTCCAAGCTGGACACATTCACCACTCTGCCTAAAATGCACCAGAAATAAATATATGAGGGGCCAGTGCTGTGGCACTGTAGGCTAAGTCTCTGCCTATGGAACCAGCATCCCATATGGGTGCCAGTTTTTGTCCAGGACCTTCTCTTTCGATCCAGCACTCTACTATGGCCTGGGAAAGCAGCAGAAGATGGCCCAAGTCCTTGGGGCCCTGCACTCATGTGGAAAGCCTGAAAGAAGCCTCTAGCTTCTGGCTTCAGATTGGCCCAGCTCTGGCCAATGCAACTGTTTGGGAAGTGAACCAGCAGATGAAAGACATTTCTCTCTGTTTATAACTCTGCCTCTCAAACGAATAAATACAATTTGTTTTAAAAGTCACTATGTGAGGCCAGCGCCATAGCTCAACAGTCTAATCCTCTGCCTTGCGGCACCGGCACACCGGGTTCTAGTCCCGGTTGGGGTGCCAGATTCTGTCCCGGTTGCCCCACTTCCAGGCCAGCTCTCTGCTGTGGCCCGGGAGTGCAGTGGAGGATGGCCCAAGTGCTTGGGCCCTGCACCCCATGGGAGACCAGGAAAAGCACCTGGCTCCTGGCTTCGGATGAGCGCAGTGCGCTGGCTGCAGCGCGCTGGCCGCGGCAGCCAGTGGAGGGTGAACCAACGGCAAAAGGAAGACCTTTCTCTCTGTCTCTCTCTCTCTCTCTCTCACTGTCCACTCTGCCTGTCAAAAATAAAAAATAAATTAATTAATTAAATTAAATAATAAAAAAAAATCACTATGTGAATAGGTGTGCACATCATGGCTGGTGAAGACCAAAATTCCTGGGATTTGAGACCAGAGAACGTTCTCTTGAGAAACACATAACAGTGTGTATTCTAAGGGGAACAGGCAAGGATGGAGCAGTACTGGCATAAGGAGCTCCGATTTGTAAAGACTGATTTGAAAGTCGAAGTTACAGAGAGAGAAGGAGAGACAGAAAGAGACAAAGGTCTTCCTACCTTTGGCCACTCCCATAGGGATAGGGAGAGACAGAAAGATAGAGATTTTCCACTTCCACTCCCCAGATGGCCACTAGGGCCAAGGCTAAGCCAGGCCAAAACCAGGAGCCAGGACTTTCATCTGGGTCTCCCAGGTGGGTGGCTGGGGCCCAAGTACTTGGGCCATTTTTCTGCTGCTTTTCCCAGGCCATCAGCAGGGAGCTGGATCAGAAGTGGAGCAGCTGGGACTTGAATAGGCACCCATATGGGATGCTGGCTCACAGGGGAAGAATTTACGCCCACAGGAGCTCCATTGGTGCCTTCAAGTCTGGATCCGTAGAGGAGGCAGCGACATTGGAAAAGCCGTCCTTTGAGGTCCTGGTGAACCAGAGTCTTGGAGGCAGTAGGACCTTCCCCAGGACAGGTCAGGAAAACAGGCTAGGAGTTGAGTAAGTCGTATGTGCAAGTCCTCAACTCTCCACCTCGCATACCCGTCTTCCTGCAAGTGATGGCTGGTGACTCTCAGTGTAGATGGAAGGAGAGTGGCTGGGGTCAGTGTCACAGCACTTCACAACAAACACAGTGACCGTGTGCTGTGTTGGGAACAAAGCCCACTGGAGGGCAGTGACCATGAGCCTGGAGTTAGCTGGGTCACCGTAAGGAGGCCCCTGTAAGCCACTCTCAGGGCCTGGACTCTGGGGAGGGGCAAGACCGTCAGAGGTGGGCAGCATGCCGGGAGAAGAAAGGTCTGGAGAAGGCAGGTCCCAGGGGAGGTTCACACCTGTCCACAGCCACACCTGAGGGCAGCTGCGCACCTGGATGCATGGGTTGGGGTAGACTGAGGGAGCTCCATCTCAGACCTGGGAGTGACCGTGGAGGACGGGTCAGGGCAGGGTGACCGCCAGGATCGGGTAGGTGGCCACGGTGACACAAGGGTGGAGGAGCAGCCTCTGGAAATGCGTTTAGCCTGCGAGGGGCATCAGGAGGTGACGGAGAGGCAGGGAGAGCTCAGGGTGTCTAAGGAGGAGATGTCCTCTGGGGATACAGTGGGTGACTGCTAGCAAGGTCCTGCCAGGCTGACTCAGGTCACTCAGGGAGCAGAGAGGGCCCAGGGTGGCACCCCCAGGGCCTCCGACATGTGACGGGCACGGGAGAAATAAGGAGTCTCTCCCAGGGGACCTGTGAGCTAAGACTGCAGGGTCAGAAGGCACCAGGTGTGCCAAGGGCAGAGGATGCAGGGGAGTACAGGAGCGGGGACAACGTCCTGACCCAGGACAGCCCCTGGCAGGGGCAGGCAGCAGGCCAGAGCAGCTGTAGCAGGACAGGGAGCAGGGATGGAGCTGAGAGCCCAGGCAGCAGGGCCGGGTCCCTCCTGAGGGCACAGCGTGGGGTCCCCAGGAGACTCACCTCCGGGCCTCATGAGAGGCAGCAGCTCCGTGCAGACGTCTCGGGTGCCATCAAAGTTTGTCTTCATAGTCATTTCTGCTCGAATATGAAAGGGCGTGGAATCCTGTACTTTTAGGGCAGAGAGAACAGTTTCCATCAATCATAACCATCGGCTAGAATTCTTGGAATTTATTTTATGTATTAATGTTCATCTACTTTAAATGGAATAAGATCTTCCACCTGCTGGTTTACTCCCCAAATGCCCACAACAACCAAGACTGGGACCAAGCCAAAGCCAGAAGCCAGGAACACTATTCAGGTCTCCCATACAGATCGGGGACCCAAGCACTTGAGCCATCTTCTGCGGCACCCTGGAGCATTAGCAGGATTCTGGAGGGGAAGCAGGGTAGCCAGGACTGGAACTGCCACTCCAGTGCATTGGAAGTGGGAGTACTAACTGGCAGCTTGCCACCATGCCGGCCCCAGCGACCAGAATTCTGTAGACATAAAAGCAGAGCATAGGAAACCCAGCGACCTTGAGTAAGTCTGCCTCTAGCCGCAGTGCCTGGCCAATGTTAATCTCCTACTCTGACATGGTCCTCCACTTATTTATGGAAATACTGTGGCCAGCGCTGTGGCACAGCGGGTTAAAGCCCTGGCCTGAAGTGCCAGCATCCCATATGGGCACCGGTTCTACTCCCAGCTGCTCCACTTCAATCCAGCTCTCTGCTGTGGCCTAGGAAAGCAGTAGAAGATGGCCCAGGTCCTTGGGCCCCTGCACCCATGTGGGAGACCTGGAAGAAGCTCCTGGCTCCTGGCTTTAGATCGGCGCAGCTCCAGCCGATGCGGCCAATTGGAGAGTGAACCAGCAGATGGAGGACCTCTCTCTGTCTCTTCCTCTCTCTGTAACTCTTTCAGATAAATCAAATAAATCTTTAAAGAAGAAGAAGAAGAAGAAGAAGAAGAAGAAGAAGAAGAAGATACTGCTGTTCTCCTAGTATCGTTTTTGACAATTTCTTATTTATTTCAAAATCAATTAAAATTTCAGAAAAGTCCAACATCTCAGTCACAGAGAAATTTTGAAAAAAAAAAACAAAAAACCTGGAAATGCTCCCCGGTGTGAAACACCAAGATCACGTTGACTGGAAAGGGGTCCCAGGTCTCAGAAGCTCCACAGGTGCTATCCCCACCTTCCCATCCTTTCCCTGCCCAGCCCCGGCGGGCAGGATGGGTGGGGGGGAGGGCCTCTGTTCAGACCCCAGTCTCCCAAGGTGAATGGAGGGATCCTCCCACAGATGCATCTCAACCCTGCTGCTGGCTCAGGGGACCCTTCCTTACAATCCATGTAGATGGCCGCGTTGTTGACCAGCACGTCCAGGCCCCCGTACTCCCGGCGCAGGAAGTCGCGCAGGGCGCGGATGCTCTGCAGGTCCGTGATGTCCAGCTGGTGGAAGCGCGGGCTCAGGCCCTCGGCCTGCAGCTGCTGCACGGCCGCCCGGCCCCGCGCCTCGTCCCGCGCCGTGAGCACCACGTCCCCCGAGAAGAGCCGGCACAGGTCGCGCGTGATGGCGAAGCCGACGCCCTTGTTGGCGCCGGTCACCAGCGCCACGCGGCTGCAGGACGACATGGCTGGGTGGGAGCTCACAACACCCGCAGAGCTCGAAGCCTGAGCTGCAGGGCTATACCCTCTGCGCGGGTCTGGAGTGTGCTGAGTGCGCACGGGCACCTCTTGTGCCCAGAGCCGCCTGTCTGAGTGTGCAGATGCAGAGGAGGCTCCGCCCCGCCCTGGGCAGGGCGTTCCAGTTCCATAATGACCTTGGGTGCAGAGATGTCCCAGAGGGCCTCCTGGCTGGGTGTTGCAAAACCAGCCAAGGAAGGACCTAAGCTGTTGGCTGCTAATGGCTGCTGCTGGCAGCCTGCCTAGACTCGAAGGTCGTTCCAACTTGGACATGCCATTGAGCTGAGCTGAGCTTTATCTCTGCTTCTCCAAACACTTCCCTTCCCCCATTCCCCCAGCTGTTCAACTCTTCCTCCTTGTCCTTGTAGAATTGGGACCCCCGTATGCACATTCTCTCTGGTGTTCTGAGAGTATTCCTGGAACTGCCATCTTGGGTACTAGAATTGTGCAATAAACTGGGAGCAAAAAATTACAGAAGATCAAGTTTCTGTTGATTTCACCCCTAATCAGGGAATAGAAGGCAAGTTTTTTCCTGAGGTTGGAAAACATTGGCTAAAGCAGCTAGCTACACATCTGGGTCTGTGTACCTGCTGGGCCGTCTTCTCACCTGGATGGGGGTCCTGCAGTGTACAGGTGCGAAGGGCTTTCACTGCCTAATATTTCGCAGTGTGTCGGGATTTCTATCCCCCTTTCAAAATGAAGAGTTGGTTCCATCCTTGGAGACGTGGTTGATCGGCTGAGTGGTGGGAGATGAATGTTCCTCACTACGGTCTGCTTAGGATGGGGGACCAGAGGCTGTAGGGTCAGCTTTCATTTCTGTGTCATCCCGTGGTTGCCCCCACACACAAGTGGCCACTGCAATGTCCATTATAGGAAACTGAATGAATGCAATGAAAAAGTCGGTTCTTAGCGGCAATAGTCACGTTCCAGGAGCTCAGTGTTCGTGTGTCTCAGTGGCCACTGTCTGGGCTGGGCAGACACAGGACATTGCTCACGACCGTGGGGCTTCACACGGATTCCAGACAGTTGCTGTAAGGTAGGGTTCCAACCAGGGGTTAACAGAAGGTCAATAGCCCGGGACAGACCCTTGCTGCATTCCAAGGGAAATTTTTATTGGGACAATTGTAGATCCACATGCAGTTGTGAGCAGTAACACAGAGATTCTATAGACTTTGCCGATTGCCATCACCAGTAACAATTTGCAATATGCACAGTAAAATATCACAGTTAAGACCACTGCAGAACAGTGCAATCCCACTCAGAGACCCCAGCTCTGCGTGTGTGTGTGTTTGCCCGTGTGTTTAGTTCTGGACAGTTTCATCTCGTGCAGTTTTGCATTTCCATCACTGTAGTCCAGATCAGAGACCGCCCACCTGCACAAGGATTCCCCCGTCGCCCTGGTAGAAACACACACTCTTCCCTTGTCCCCTAACCCCACCCTGCCCTCTGGCAGCTATGAATCTGTTCACCATTTCTACCCTTTTGTCAGTTAAAACTACTACAGAGAGGGATCATCCAGTGTGTGACCTGGGAATTCTCCCACAGCAGTTAACTAGGAGATGGTTTATAGGCTTCCTTGCCACCATGCATGTAGCTCCAACAATGGCTGGCTTCTTCCCACACTACTGGCTACCTTGTAGGGAGGTAGTGTGACCAGTGTTAGCCACAAGTGGGCTGGGTTAAATCCACCAGCACACAGCCACCAGTGATAGCGCTCAGTGTGCAGGGAAATCTGTCTGTGGGGTGCCTCCTGCTGCTTCACCTCCGAAGCCCAAGATCACGATGTTCAGTCTGATTTCTTTAGCATTAGTGTTAGCACCATGCAGAATCCACAGGTCAATGCAGCTGGATGCCCCAGACAACATAATCCTAGTGAACTTCATCATGGGAAAATCGAATTAAGAGATAATATGCTTTCAGGCATGGAAAGCCAAGACACTGTGGCTAAAAATGCCCTACATGAAGGATCTCTGTGGGTGAGACCCTAGTGGAAAGAAGTGTTCATCAAGGAAGGAAGCACTTTCTCTGAAGGGAGTTTTAGAGAACTTCCACTTGGCTTATGTCCTTGTCGAACTCCTAATGGAGTTTGTGGATTCAAAGGCTTCCATACTCACTGGCTTAATTACTATTTCCAAACATATCTGCTTTCCCTCAAATGCCTCGTACTCTGTCACCTATCAGATTCTCCTCCTTAAAAATCCCTCTCCAACCAGAGGAGGGACCATTTTCTCTGATGGATACCCTCCCCCATTCAACCGAGCACAATGGTGAACAATCTCCAGTGGACTTCTTGTTTCTGGCATATTGCCCCCTACCTAGCCCACAGCCACACTTGGGACCTGTCTGGCAGCTGCCTGAACATTTTGTTTCAGAGGCTGTTCCAAGTAGCTGACTGTCGACGAGGGCATCATTGGCCCAAAGTTCTTTGGGTAAAGAGAAAAGTAGACTCAAATTCAATTAGAATCTAAAAACATGTCTTTGCTAATTAACAATCTCATGCATGAAAATTTGGTTCAACTGTAACTGGACATTGGGTTTAAAGGAATTTCTTTTGACTCTAGGAAGATCACTGCCTTTAAAAATATTGCTTTGTAACTTAAAACATGTTTTGCAGTTTGTTTCAACAGGTTTCTGATGATATAGCAAGGGGTAATCAGTGCTCATTATAGCCCCTTAGTGGTGTTTTGCGGTCTCTGGGTTACTGTCACTGATTTATAGCGAGAGTTTTATAAATGGAGTAGAATTCCATATGAATGCAATTTTAACCTTAATTCAGATAGAGGTAGGATATAATACCAGCATCTTCACTCATCCAGGTGTAATTGCTAAATGTAAATCACAAGGGCAAATGAGATAAATGTGTCTAACTGTAAACACTGATACTCTTAACACCTTACATTCTAGAGAAAAACTATTTGGATTTGCTAACGTTTCCATAAATTGTCCATATGAAAATAGTTCAACATTGTTGAAAGTAACTAAGGTTGAAATTTGATGCTATCTTATTTAGAAAATGAATTAATTTGGAGATATCTAAAGCATTATTTGAAATGTAAACCAAGGAGGTCAGCAGATGGAAAGCAAACGCTATTAGTCTGTGTGACGTAGAGAGGGTCATCCAGTGTGTGACCTCCTGGGGTCTCCCACAGCAAGTAACTAGGAGAGCCTGACTTGCTCCCTCATTCCTCTATGCTCTCCAGATGGAACCTGACTCTACCCTGAGGACCCTCCAGGTTGCACAGTTTGATCTTTAGGCTTATAAAAGGGATGGCTAACATTTTTCTGTAGTGATAGCATAGCCAAAATGAGAGCTTAAATTATGACTTCATGGCTAGATTTACTTTGCCATGGGCACAAAAATAAGCAAAACCCCCTTTCAGACCAAAGGAGGGGAGAAAAAGTTTTACTAATGACTTCAACTTTTATATATAAGATGCTCATCATGTTTGATGCTAAAGTGAGAACATAGCTCTCCTCATGGGCATTGTCTACCTCACAGAAAGACCACTATCAGAACATGCCTGTGACTACAGACTTCTAGTTTAGGCCACCAACAATTATAGAAGGATGTGAGCACCCCCTTGACTTGCATCCTCTGGTCTG
This sequence comes from Sylvilagus floridanus, assembly GCA_949820135.1. Taxonomy (NCBI): domain Eukaryota; kingdom Metazoa; phylum Chordata; class Mammalia; order Lagomorpha; family Leporidae; genus Sylvilagus; species Sylvilagus floridanus. Next base: position 8,825,153 of record OX463244.1, on the reverse strand, counting down.
TTTAACAAAACCAGGAGGAAGAGAAAGCTAGGCAGCAGAAGCAATGTAGAGATAGGTGGCAGGCCTACTAAGGGCTGCTCTGTACAGTGATCTGCCCTCAGGGAGACCCAACAGGCCAGTCCACTGCAGTGGTTTTGATGTGGAAAGCCAGGGCGTCAGCACAAGTCAGCTTATGAAGAGGCCTGGCAGCTCTGCCAGCCAAGAGTTGGTCACTGGGAACAGAACTGCCCTAAAGCCAGAACGTCCAGGTCTTGTTGGCTCCAAGCTGAAAAGCCCTTCACTTGGCCAGCTTCCAAAGTAACCACCACTGCGGAGGGGACGGCCAAGTAGGGTCAGCAACATTGCAGGCAGAACTGCAAATTTCCTGTTAGAGGTGCCACCTGCCTTCACCTGGCCAGCTCTCCTCCCAGGCCAGCTAGGTAATGGAAGTCAACAGGGTGCCTTCCTAAGGAGGTTCACACCTCCCTAAGGATATACCCCATGTGGAGAAATAAGTAGGCCTGGGCCTCACAACTGGCAAAGCCTCAAAGCCCACCTGATTATTACCAGGCCCCCTCTGTCAGTTTCTATTTGGCTTAGACAGCATCTTTCTTAGGTCTTCTAATAATGACTGTCCTTTGTTCTAGACCCTGTCTAACCCACTTGGGGCCTCACTCCTTTGTAATCATAGCCTCTACTCTAACATCAGTGACTTTACTCCTGACCCGCGTGTATTGATGGTCCTCTCCCCAACTTGATGTTGTATGATTGTCCAGAATTTTTCTACGGACAAACCCCTGTATCCACGAGAGATGAGTGGTGGGGATCAGCTTTGCAGCCTCTCTCTCCTCAGCCCTGACCTCAGGAACAGCTTTGGGCCACAACGTTATCTTGACCCCAAAACACCTCCAACAGTTACAAGAGGAGGTCACTAGGTCCAAAGCCACATCACCTCATTAACAGTTTCCGGTGGTACTATGGGACAGACGGGCCTTACCAGTGTTGTTATTATCTTAACCAATTAGGCCACGGAAAACCACATCCATCAAACAGTCTTCACTAAGGTCCAGAGACCTCCCCTCATTTCCTCTCCTCTATAAGTCCTCTCATTACCTGGTTAATGCCACTCCTAGGACCAATGACTGCTATTCTCACCCTGGCTTGTATACTATCTTGTCTGTTTAAGTGTTTACAGGTGATAATGCAACAAACCAAAGTCTTCACCAACCAGGCGGTCAACCAAATGCTGCTACAGGGATATACTCAGCTTCCCACCCAGAGATCATGGGTTGAGATGTTGCCCAATGCCAGTAGAGAGTAACTCATTGCCCATGTCAGCAGGGAGTAGATCTAAATACAGATTATCGTCCCTCTAAACCTCCTGGACTTTTGGCGCTGATGTAATCCCATACAACACTTGCTCTATAAAAAAACAAAAGGGGGGAATGACATGCATGCCCCAGACACCATCTTAGACTATGGCCCCATCATCACCTTGCACAGTAAGCTTTGGTCCTAAGCCCAATGGCCCAACCACATGTGTCAGCTCCACCCCAACCCTAATGGGATTCACTGCTCCCACGTCCCTACTCCCTGCAAGAGTAAAGCAGGACCTGCCTCCTGCACACGTGCTCTCTCTTCTGATCTCTCTCTCAACCCCACTCTCTTTCTTTCTTCTCTCTTTCTCTCCAGCCTGTTGATAAACCATTCCCTTAAAAAAAAAAAAAAAACTTCCACAGCCTAGGCAGCTCATGTCAAGAGTCTCAGGTGATCACTGACGTCATACATAAGAGTGTGAATGGTTAAAGTAACAACAGGAGTCACTGTGCACCAACTTCCCATGCAGGAACTCTGTCCTCAGAGAGTTGTATTATACTTTCAGAAAGAATTATTTCAATAGCCCTTGTCCTGACTGTCGAGGGACAATTTTTTATTGTTATCTTCTCTCTTGTATTTCCTTTTTTTCTTTGTTTTCTTTTTTCTTTTTCTTTTCTCTTTGGCATACTACACGTTGAACTCTATGTAACATAGAGTTAATCATATGTATATAAAGTCAATCGAGGAAAGATCTCAGCAAAAAATAAGAGGGGGAATCAGAGAGGGAGGAGGTAGTCCATAACTGTAAAGCTGTATAGTTCTGCATAGGGTCCTACAGATTTACTTCGAAGGGTACAGCTTAAAAACTTGTCATGGGAATCTAAACCCATTAAAATCGGTGGTAAAAATGCCATCTTAATTGTAAAAGTGATCATATTGAATGTTAAAGTCAACATATAGATAGGTTTAAGTGTAAAAGTGATCATATAAATAACATCAAGTGCCTCATAATAATAATAGAATTAGAAAGGAGGGAATGTCCAATATGGGAAGCAGTCCACACAGCAGACTCCTAGAATGACATTCACTGTAAATTGCACTCTGATCTCAGAGCCAACCCTTAAGGCTCCCTGGTCTGGCTGAAAGGCCTGTAAGAGCATTTCAGGCATGGAAAGCCAACTCTGTGGCAACAAATATCCTACACGAAGGATCTCTGTGAGATCCCAGTGGAAAGAAGGGGCCATCAAAGAAGGATGTACTTCTCTGTGAAGAGAGGAGAGAACTTTCACTTTGCTTATGTCTGTGTCCAAATACTGAAGGAGTCTGCGGTCACAAAAGGCTTCCATAGCCTTGGCAGCCCATGGCAAGAGCCTCAGATGATCACTGACATCATGAATAAGAGTGTTAATTGTTAAAGGAACAACAGAAGTCACTGTGCACTTACTCCCCAGGTAGGACCTCCGTCCTTAATGAGTTGTACGATGAGAATTAACTGCAAAACTTGTTCTCAAACTGTACTCTGTATGTTGTGTGTGTGTGGGGGGGTGCAAATCATTGAAATCTGTACTTGGCATAGAGTTGGTCCTCTGTTTATAAAATTAAACTAAACATGAACCATAATGAAGAGGGGGATGATAGAGGGATAGGAGGTGTGACGGGAGTCGGGGTGGGAGGGTGGGTATGGGGGAAAGAACCACTAGCTTCCTAAAGTTACACCTATGAAAAATGCATTCACTAAAAAAAGCTTAAAAAATAGAGTTGTATTATGAGAGTTAAAACTTGTTCGCAAAGATTATTTCATTTTAGTGTATCAAGTAGAAGATATGGCTGGCGCCATGGCTCACTAGGCTAATCCTCCGCCTGCGGCGCCGGCACACCAGGTTCTAGTCCTGGTCGGGGCACCGGATTCTGTCCCCGTCTCCCCTCTTCCAGTCCAGCTCTCTGCTTGGCCCGGGAGTGCAGTGGAGGATGGCCCAAGTGCTTGGGCCCTGCACCCCATGGGAGACCAGGAGAAGCACCTGGCTCCTGGCTTCGGATGAGCGCGGTGCACCGGCCGCAACACGCTGGCCGCGGCAGCCATTGGAGGGTGAACCAATGGCAGAGGAAGACCTTTCTCTCTGTCTCTCTCTCTCACTATAAAAAAAAAAAAAAAAAAAGACAAAAGAAGATATGAACAGCCTTGTCCAGACTGTTGAGGAACAGGGTTTTTTTTTTCCCTTTGTGCAAATTGTCGGAATCTTTACTTAATATATAGAGTTGGTCTTCTATGTATAAAGTTAATTGAAAATGATTCTTGGTGGAGACTGGGACTGGGAATGGGAGAGGGAGGAGGAGGAGGGGTGGGAGTGTGGGTGTGAACAATCACTACGTTCCTAAAGTAGCACTTATGAAATGCATGAAGTGTGTATTCCTTAAAAAAAAAATGTTTCCTTGGGGAAAAAATAATGCACATTTTTCTATGAACATTAAACAATTGTCTTTATTCATTTGAGACACACACACACACACACCTCTCATCACTGGTTCACTTTTTTAAAAAAAGATTTTTAAAGGTATTTATTAGAAAGAGTTACAGGCCGGCGCCACGACTCACTAGGCTAATCCTCTGCCTTTCGGTGCCAGCACACTGGGTTCTAGTCCCGGTTGGGGCGCCGGATTCTGTCCCGGTTGCCCCTCTTCCAGGCCAGCTCTCTGCTGTGCTGCTGTGGCCAGGGAGTGCAGTGGAGGATGGCCCAAGTGCTTGGGCCCTGCATCCCATGGGAGACCAGGAGAAGCACCTGGCTCCTGCCATCGGATCAGCGTGGTGCACCGGCTGCAGTGCACCGGCCGCGGCAGCCATTGGAGGGTGAACCAATGGCAAAGGAAGACCTTTCTCTCTGTCTCTCTCTCTCTCACTGTCCACTCTGCCTGTCAAAAAAAAAAAAAAAAGAGTTATTTATATATAGAGAGAGAGAGAGACAGAGAGGTCTTCCATCCACTGGTTCACTCCCCAAATGACCCCAACAACCAGAGCTGGGCTGATCCGAAGCCAGGAGCTTTTTCCGGGTCTCCTGCAAGAGCACAGGGGCCCAAGGACTTCTGTCATCTTCCACTGCTTTCCCAGGCCACAGCAGAGAGCTGGATCAGAAGTGGAGCAGCCAAGATCAAACCTGCACTGGGATGCCTGCACTGGGATGCAGGCACTGTAGGCAACAGCTTTACCTGCTATACCACAGCGCCGCCCCTGGTTCACTCTTCAAATTCCTGAAATGCCTGCAGGCCAACACCAGGAGACAGAGACTGCACCAGAGCCCCCGTTGGCAGGCTCCCAGCCACTTGAGCCATGGCCTGCTGCCTCCTGCCTCCTGCCTCAGTGTCAGCAGGACACTGCCATCAGGAGCCAGGGCCTGGGGGTCTCACCCAGGTCCTCTGGTGTGGGGTATAGGTTAGGCCGAATGCTCCCTTCTTCCCATCCCTGACTCTTGGAGGAAGCTGGTCTGGCTGCCAGTGTGGCAGGAACTAAGTGAGGTGTCTGAACGTGGGCTTCCCGCCTCACACAGAAAGGGCCAGGCCGTGCCAGGTGGAGAGGGGGCCCTGGGACCCTGGGACCTCCATTCCCATCAGGCTGGGAAGCACCCAGGCTGGGACAAGTGGGTCATCTACCCTCAGCCCTGTCCTTTGAGCCCTAAAGTCTGCTTCTCCTAAAGTCTGCTTTCTACCTCCTAGCTTGGAAGAGCATTGCCGAGGCTTAGTCAACACGGCCATGCCTACACTTCTGCTGAGTGGAGTGTGCAGTCCAGCTGGAGAGCACCTGGCCTGTGCGAGTCTTCCGGGGATGGGGATTTCTGCAGACTCCTCCCTGTGTGAGCGGTGACAGCAGGACGAGGGTGTTCTTCCAGGGGGGTTCCACGGCAGGCTGTTGCGAGGTCAGAAGTATTGTGCAAGACGATAATGGTTATGAAGTCTTAAAGCTAAAATTTATACCTGTGGTCCCAGAACTGTGGCATAGCTGGTAAAGCTACCACCTGCAGTGCTGGCATCCCATATGGGCGCCAGTTCGAGTCCTGGCTGCTCCACTTCCTATCCAGCTCTCTCTATGGCCTGGGATAGCAGTGGAAGATGGCCCAGGTCCTTGATCCCCTGCACCCGGGTGGGAGACCTGGAGGAAGCTCCTGGCTCCTGGTTTAAGATTGGTGCAGCTCCGGCCCTTACAGCCAATTGGGGAGTGAACCAACTGATGGAAGACCTCTCTCTCTGCCTCTCCTTCTCTCTCTGTGTATCTCTGGCTTTCAAGTAAAATAAATAAATCTTTTTTAAAAATTTATACCTGTGTGCCAATCATTAAAACACTATTTGTTTGCTTTTCTCGGTAGACTTCCGCAATTCTTTTGTCCCTGAATTTGCATCTGCAGGAGCAGCGCGTGCTGCCCGACACTGCCCTCTTGTGGTCGCGCGGGCACTGCACTTCATGTCAGGTGCATCAGTTCCCTGGAAAATGCCAATATCAAAGAATCACAAAATGTGTTGCCCTAAAAAGCAGAGATCCATCCTCTCACAGTTCCGGAAGCCACAAGCCCAAGGTCCCCGGGGTGACAGGGCCCTGCTCTCTCTCCAAGCTCCGACCCAGGATCCTCCCTTGCCTCCTCCAGTGGCTGCTGCCTGCGTCTGTCCCTGGTGGGCCTTGAACATGGCAGCAGAAACCCAAGCTGTGCCTCTGTCCTCACACAGCCTCTTCTCTACGGAGCATCCGTGTGTCCTCTTCCCTTCCTGTAAGGACACTCGTCTTGGGGCCCTCCCTATCCAGCAGGACCTGAGTGAACCTACTACATCTGCAAAGGCCCAGTTACCCCAACATCACACCTAGCGGGAAAGAGGACGTGAACTTGAACATTGTGGACTCATTGTAATCACAGTAGAAAGGTGACTATTCCTGATTTGTGTGTCATGAATTTCTGTCTGGGTAGGTCTTTGGCTGTTTGTGTTGCTATAGCAAAGTCCCGGAGAGCGGGGCATTTGTATACAATAGAAATGTATTTCTCTCACACTTTGGAGGCTCGGGAGTCCACGATCAAGATATGAGCCTTTCTGTTTCCTATTCATTTGTTTCTGCTCTGATCCTTATTGTTTCTTGCCTCCTATTAATTTGAGGTTTGACATGTTCTCTTTTTATTTACTGTTTTATTAAAATAATTATTGATTGATTGATTTAAAAGTCAGAGTTGCGTGGAGAGAGGAAGAGACAGAGAGCGAGAGCGAGAGATCTTCCATCCTCAGGTTCACTCCTCAAATGGCTGCAGCAGCCTAGGCAGGGCCGGGCCAAAGCCTGGAGCCCAGAACTCCATCCGGGTCTCCCACGTGGGAGGCAGGGGCCCAAGCACTGGGGCTGTCACTCTTTCCCAGATGCGTCAGCAGGGAGCTGGCTTGGGCGGGGAGCTGGACCTCCAGTACAGGACAGTGGCATCACAGGGAGCTGCCGTATCCTGCTGTGACACAGTGAGGGCCCGGGTTTGGTTTGTTCTAAGTTTTCTAAGTCCTTGAGTTACTCTGTGCATGTCTTCATCTTAATAGATGTAGAGGAAGCAATCTGCTAAGATTCAACATCACTGCAGGGGCTGGCACAGTGGGTTAAGGCCTCAGCCTACGGCACCAGCATCCCATATGGGCGCTGGTTCTAGTCCCGGCTGCTCCTCTTCCGATCCAACTCTCTGCTATGGCCTGGGAAAGCAGTGGAGGATGATCCAGGTCCTTGGGCCCCTGCACCCATGTGGGAGACCTGAAAGAAGCTCCTGGCTCCTGGCTCCTGGCTTCAGATCAGCTCATCTCTGGCCCTTACGGTCATTTGGGGAGTGAATTAGCAGAATGGAGAACCTCTCTCTCTCTCTCTGGCTCTACCTCTCTCTGTAACTCTGTCTTTCAAATAAATAAAATAATTCTTAAAAAAAAATTACTGCATGATTTTTTTAAAATCCACAAATTAGGTATATAGAAGGAAAATACCCCCAAAATGTTAAAGGCTATATGGTGTTAAATCAACCACAGGAATCACTGGGCACTTACTCCCCATGTAGGACCTCTGTCCTTAATGAGTTGTACTATAAGAACTAATGGTAAAGCTTGACTTCAGACACTACTTTATACTTTGTGTGTCTGTGTGGGTGCAAACTGTTGCCATCTTTACCTAGTATAGAGTTGATCTTCTGTATATAAAGATAATTAAAAATGAATCTTAATGAAGAATGGGATGGGAGAGGGAGTAGGAGGTGGGACGGGAGTGGCGTGGGAGGGCGGGTATGGGGGGGGACCGCTATATTCCTAAAGCTATACCTATGAAATTTATATTTATTAAATAAAGGCTTTCTAAAAAAATAAATAAATAAAGTCTACATGGGACAAACCCAAAGTCGACATCATAGTGAATGAGGAAAAGGTGAAGCGCTTCCCTCGGATCTGGAAGACAAGGATGTCCACTTTCACCCCTCTTACTGAATATAGTGTCAGTCATATTAGCAAGAACAATCAGGGAGGAGAGAGAAATAAGGGCATCAAAATTGGGAAGGAAGAAATCAAAGTATCATGTTTAAATATGATATAATGTAAAAATGTAAACACCATACCAAAAAACTGTTAGAACTGATAAACCAATTTTTTTTGGGGGGGGACAGGCATAGATAGACAGTGCAGAGGAGCCACCAGGACAGAATCGAGAACCCCGACCAGGACTAGAACCCAGAGTGCTGGCGCCGCAGGTGGAGGATTAGCCTAGTGAGCAGCGGCGCCAGCCTGATAAACCAATTCTGTAAAGTCACAGCCACAGTATGAACATACAAAAAGGAGTATCATTTTTTTTTTTTTGACAGGCAGAGTGGACAGTGAGAGAGACAGAGAGAAAGGTCTTCCTTTGCCGTTGGTTCACCCTCCAATGGCCGCCGCGGACAGCGCGCTGCGGCTGGCGCACCGCGCTCATCCAATGGCAGAAGCCAGGTGCCAGGTGCTTTTCCTGGTCTCCCATGGGGTGCAGGGCCCAAGCACTTGGGCCATCCTCCACTGCACTCCTGGGCCACAGCAGAGAGCTGGCCTGGAAGAGGGGCAACCGGGACAGAATCCGGTGTCCCGACTGGGACTAGAACCCGGTGTGCCGGTGCCGCAAGGCGGAGGATTAGCCTGTTGAGCCATGGCGCCGGCAGGAGTATCATTTTTATACACCAATAATGAACTCTCTGAAAGAGAAATGAAGAAGGAAATTCCATTCACCGTAACTATAAAAAAAGTCAAATACTTAGGAATAAATTTAACTAAAGGAAAATATCACTACAGTGAAAATGATACATCCATGAAAGAAATCTTCAAGGACACAAAAAATTGGAAGCTATTCCTTGCTCAGGATTTTAAGAACTAAAGTCACTAAAATGTGTATATGACCTAAAGCAATCTATAAATTCAATGCAGTCACTATCAAATTACCAAAGATGGGGCCAGTGCTGTGGCATAGTAGGCTAAGCCTCTGTGGGCACCAGTTCAAGTCTTGGCTGCTCCTCTTCCCATCCAGCTCTCTGCTGTGGCCTGGGAAAGCAGTGGAAGATGGCCCAAGTGCTTGGGCCCCTGCTCCCATGTGGGAGACCAGGAAGAAGTTCTTGACTCCTGGCTTTGAACTGGCCCAGCCCTGGCCATTTTGGGCGTTTGGATAATGAATCAGTAGATGGGAGACCTCTTTTCTGTCTCTCTCTCTGCAATTCTGCTTCTCAAATAAATAGATAGAATCTTAGGGGCCGGCACTAAGTTAATCCTCCACCTGTGGTGCCGGCATCCCATATGGGCACCGGGTTATAGTCCCGGTTGCTCCTCTTCCAGTCCAGCTCTCTGCTGTGGCCTGGAAAGGCAGTGGAGGATGGCCCAGGTCCCTGGGCCCCTGCACCCACATGGGAGACCAGGAGAAGCACCTGGCTCCTGCCTTCGGATCGGTGTAGCTCCGGCCCTAGCAGCCATTTAGGGGGGTGAACCAACAGAAAAGGAAAACCTTTCTCTATGTCTCTCTCTCACTGTCCACTCTGCCTGTCAAAAAAAAAAAAAAACAGCATGGTAATGGCATAAAAATTGACACATTGCTCAGTGGAACTGAAGAGAGAGCTCAGAAATTTATCCATGCACATACAGCCAACTGATTTTTGAAAACTAAGTCAAGAACATACATTGGAGAAAGGATAGTCTTTTCCATAAGTGGTGCTGAAAAAATTGGACATACATATGTGAAAAGATGAAACTAGATCCCTACCTCCCACCACATGCAAAAATCAACTCAAGGTAGACCAAAGACCTAGATTTAAAACCTGAAACTAAGAAATTGCTAGAAGAAAATGTGGAGGAAACACTTCAAGACAACGGTGTAGATGATGACTTCTAGATTAAGATCCCAAAACATGGGCAACAAAAGCAGTACTAGACAAATGTTGTTATATCAAACCCAGAAGCTTCTGCGTAGCAATGGAAATAACCAATAGAGTATCAATGGATGCAACAGAATGGGAGAATATTTGCAAGCTACCTATGTGACAAAGCATTAATAGCCAGAATATGTCAGCAACTCCAAAAAGCTCAGCAACGAAAAAACAACTGGCCGGCGCCGCGGCTCACTTGGCTTATCCTTTGCCTGTGGCACCGGCACACCGAGTTCTAGTCCCAGTGGTTGCTCCTCTTCCATTCCAGCTCTCTACTGTGGCCCGGGAAGGCAGTGGAGGATGGCCCAAGTGCTTGGGCCCTGCACCTGCATGGGCGACCAGGAGGAAGCACCTGGCTCCTGCCTTCGGATTGGCGCAGCACAACGGCCATAGCAGCCATTTAGGGGGTGAACCAATGTAAGGAAGACCTTTCTCCCTGTCTGTCTCTCTCTCTAACTCTGCCTGTCAAAAAAAAAAAGAAAAGAAAAGAAAAGACAACCAACCTAGTTAAGAAGTGGGCAAAAGACATGAATAGACAGTTTTCAAAAGGAAAAATACAAATGGCCAACAAATATCTGAAAAAATGTTCAGTATCACTAGCCATCAAGGAAATGCAAATCAAAATGACCATGAAATATCACCTAAGTCCCCGTCAAATGACTATTATCCAAATGATAGACAGCAGCTAATGCTAGAGAGGATATGGAGAAAGGAGAACTCTTACACACTTTTGGTGAGAATGGAAATTAGTATAGCCACTGGAAAGCAGTATGGAGATTTCTTTAAAAACAAGAAATAGTGGGGCCAGTGCTGTGGCTTAGTGGGTAAGGCCACCGCCTGCAGTGCCAGCATCCCATATGGGCACTGGTTTGAGTCCCAGTTGCTCCACTTCTGATCCAGCTCTCTGCTATGGCCTGGGAAAGCAGTAGAAGATGGCCCAGGGCCTTGGGCCCCTGCACCTGTGAGGGAGACCTGGAAGAAGCCCCTGGCTCCTGGCTTCAGATCAATGAGCTCTGGCCATTGTGACCAACTGGGGAGTGAACCAATAGATGGAAGACCTCTATCTCTTGCTCTGCCTCTCCTCTCTCTGTAACTCTGACTTTCAAATAAATAAATAAATCTTAAAATAAAATAAAATAAAAACAAGAAACAGGCTTTCCATATAATTCTGAAATCCCACGACTAGGTATAAACCCAAAAGACATGAGCTCATTTTATCAAAGAGACACCTGCTCCACCATTAGTATAGCAGCACTGTTCACAATGACCAAAATGCAGAATTAATCCAGGAATCTATCATCAGATGGATGGATAAAGAAAATGTGATATGTGTGTGTGTGTGTGTATATATATATATATATATATATATATATATTACATACGCACACTTTTAAAAACACAATTAAATATTCAGGCATAAAAAATAAATTCTATCATTTGCTGCAGAACGGTCAGAACCTGAGGACATTGTGTTGAGTGAAATAAGGCAGAAGCACAAATACTGCAAGTTGTCCCTTACATGTGGGAGCTGCAGTTAAAAAAAAAACTCAAAGAAAAAGAAATGTCTGTGTGTATCGGATTTGCTGTACATGCCATGTTTTATCAGACTTTGTTTTAAGCATTTGTCAGACAAATTGATTGACATTTTATAGTTTTAATGAATTGTGACTTTTAAAATTTACTTTATATGCATGAAGTTGAACAGCTTTTTATTCGATTATAGTTTATAGTCCTTTCCTATTTTCCTACTGGACCACTGTCTTTTTTACTTGTTTTCTTTTTTTTTCCTTTTTTTATTTTTTTTTCAGAGAGAGAGAGAAAGGGAGAAACAGAGAGAGAGCTTCCATCTGCTGGTTCATCCCCAAATGGCCACAATGGCCAGAATTGGGCCTATTGGGAGCCAAGAGCCAGGAGCCCCCTCCAGGTCTCCAACATGGGTGTTGGGGGAAGCTGGATCAGAAATAGAGCAGCTGGGACTAGAACTGGCATCCATATGAGATGCTGGCACCAAAGGCAATGGCTTTACCCATTACACTGCAGCATCAACCCTGTATTTTCACTTTTTGTTTGAACTCTTTATTTAACAGAGCCATTAAGCCTTTGACTATAGTGTAAGTATAAGTTATCTCAAAAATAAAATATTAAATAAAAAGATTAAATTCAAATTAAAATATGTAATTATTTTCAAGATTTATTTACTTATTTGAAAGGCAGAGTTACAGAGAGAATCTTCCATCTGCTGGTTCGCTCCCCAAATGGCAGAAGCCAGGAGGCAGGAGCCAGGAGTTTCCTCCAGGTCTCCCACCTGGGTACAGGAGCCCAAGCACATGGGTCACCTTCTGCTGCTTCCAGGGGTGTTTTTAGGGCTTGCTTTAAAAAGGTAAATTTAATTAAGGAACTAGAAACAAGGCAGTGGAAAGGAAGTTGTAAGTATGGGAACATGTTCTTTTCAAAAGGAAAGATTCGGGGCCAGTGCTGTGGTGTAGCGGGTAAAGCTGCCGCCTGCAGTGCCAGCATCCCATATCAGTCTTTCTCTGTGTCTACTTCTCTCTGTAACTTTCTCTTTCAAACAAATAAAATAAACCTTTAAAAAAAAAAAGGAGAGAGAAAGAGAGAATTTCTTGCATAAGAATTTCATGTGGCGGGGGAAATGTTAAGCATTAAGTAGAACGGATTGTTTTAAAACATAAAGAATGGGCCGGCGCCGTGGCTCAACAGGCTAATCCTCTGCCTTGCGGCGCCAGCACACTGGGTTCCAGTCCTGGTCAGGGCGCCGGATTCTGTCCCGGTTGCCCCTCTTCCAGACCAGCTCTCTGCTGTGGCCAGGGAGTGCAGTGGAGGATGGCCCAAGTGCTTGGGCCCTGCACCCCATGGGAGACCAGGAGAAGCACCTGGCTCCTGCCATCGGATCAGTGCGGTGCATTGGCCGCAGCGCACCGGCTGCGGTGGCCATTAAAAAAAAGAAAAAAAAACATAAAGAATGAAATATGGGGCAAAACTAAAGACTTAAGCATGTGACAAAGGGTTGCAGAAGGTCGCAGACAGTTTATGAAGGATGAAGCTGATGAAAGAAATTTTGCGTATGATGAGGTTGGCTATAATTAAAAGAAAGTTATGCTTCTTAAAAATGAACAAGAATACATTGACCCAAAATTTCATTCTCCATATTTAAGCAGTAAGGGCCTGTTGTAGCATTGATTCTTCTGTTGGGAAAATTTGCAGGAGCTTTTGATTTTAGTTCTGCAATCTGTGTTTATATTCAAAACTGCAGTATTTTTCCTGTGTTATACTTTTAATTTCTTGAACAAAAGTAGTGACTCTCACATTTTTAGACAGCTCTGGTGAGGTTTTTCCTTCCTACTTTTTTTCTCTGGTATGGTGATCTGATTCTTTGTCTTAAAGGCCCAGGATAATTTAATCCTCTCCTCTCGGCTTTTCTTGTTTTCATACTTTATTTCAGAATACTTTCAGATGTACAAGACAGAAATTATGAAGCAGTAGGACACAGAGTTCCCATACACTCACACAGTTCTTCCCCTACTCTTAGTGCACTTGTCACAATTCACGGGCCACCCACAGTCCCTCCTATTCTTTTTTTTTATCCAAACTCCTTCAATCCTTGCCACGCTCCCTGGACTCTCTTAACATTCTGTGTTGCAATACTTTTTTTGACTTCCCACATAGAAAGAAGAACATGAGGTTTTGTCTTTTTTTTATCTATTTGACAGATAGAGTTAGTGAGAGAGAGAGACAGAAAGGTCTTCCTCACATTGGTTCACCCCCCAAATGGCTGCGAGGGCCGGAGCTACACCGATCCGAAGCCAGGAGCCAGGTGCTTCCTCCTGGTCTCCCATGCAGGTGCAGGGACCCAAGCACCTGAGCCATCCTCCACTGCCTTCCCAGGCCACAGCAGAGAGCTGGACTGGAAGAGGAGCAACCAGGACTAGAACCCTGCGCCCATATGGGATGCCGGCACCACTGGCGGAGGATTTACCTAGTGCGCCACGGCGCCAGCCCTGGTTTTGTCTTTCTGTGCCTGGCTTATTTCACACAAAATGGCCTCCAGTTCTACCCTTTTTACTGCAAATAGCAGGACTTCATTCTTTCTGTGGCTGATCAGTTTCCCATTATGTATATAGCCCACAATGTTCTATCCATTCATCTAGTGATGGACACCTTGGTTGATGCTACATTGTGGCAATTTTGAACAAGGCTATTGGTGGGGCAGGTATCTCTTTGATATAATTATTTCATGTCTTTTGGATATATACCCAACGTCCTAACAGCCAGATAGGTCAGTTCTATTTCTAGATTTTTAGGACCTCTCCATACTGCTTTCTTCAGTGGCTAAATTAATTTCAATTCCCACCAACAAGTGTATAGGAGTTTTCCTCTTTTACCACATCTTCACCAACACTTGTTACTTTCTTTTTAAAAATAGCCATTTTGACAGGGTTGAGGTACTACCTCATTAACGATTTTGATTTGCATTTCCATGGTTGCTAATACCACTGAGCATTTTTTTCATATATTTTCTGGCCATTTATATTTCTTGAGAAATGTCTATTCATGTCCTTTGCCTGTTTCTTAACTGAGTTGACAGACTCGTTGAGTTGCTGATGTATTCTGGATATTAATCTTTTGTCAGACAAGTAGTTTGTCAATGTTTTCTCTCATTCTGTTGGATGTTTCTTCACTGTGTTATGTGTTTCTTTTGCTGTGCAGAAGCATCTGAGTTTCACAGATTCCCAGTCATCTAACTGTGCTCTTGTTTTCTGTGTGTTTGGGGTCTTATCCAAGAAATCATTGCTTACATGGATGTCTTGAAGTTTTCCCCGTTTTCATCCAGCAATTTCATAGTTTCAGATCCTACATTTAGGTCGTTGATCTATCTTGAGTTGATTTCGGTATTCAGTGACCCATAGAGATCTAATGTCATTCTTCTATGTATATACGTTCAATTCAGTCAACACCATTTATTGAAAAAACTATCCTCTCTCTAATGTATTCTCTTGACATTTTTGTCCAAAATCAGTTGGCTGCAGGTATGTGGGTTAATTTCTGGGTTCTCCATTCTGTTCCATTGTCCTATGGGCTTGTTTGTATGCCACTGCCAAGCTGTTTTAATTATTTTAGCTTTGTAGTATGCTTTGAAATTAGGTATTATGATGTCTCCAGGTTGACTTATTCTTCTCAGTGTTGTTTTAGCTATTCTGGGTTTTTGGTGGTTCCATATGGATTTTAGAATTGCTTTTTCTAATTCTATGAACAATGTCATTGGAATTTTGACAGGGATTATATTGAATCTGTAGATTGCTCTAGGTAGTATGGACATTTGATGATACTAATTTTTTAGTCCTTGAGCAAGGAATACCTTTCTGATTGATCCTAAATTGATGATTTTTAAAATCAGTGTGTTCTTATTTTTATTATAGAGGTATTTCACTTCTTAGATTTCTGTGATTATTTTACTTCCAATATGGAACTCCTGTCATGAAATCTTCTTGTAAGGCTAACCTGGTGATGATGAATTCTCACTTTTTGCTTATCTGGGAAATACTTTATTTCTCCTTCACTTCTAAATGACAGTTTAGCTGGACATAATATTCTTTGTTGGAAGTTTTTTTTTTCTTTCAAGACCTTGAATATATATATTCCCACTCTCTTCTGGCCTGTAGGGTTTCTTCTGAGAAGTCTGCTGTTAATCTCTTTGATTTTCCTCTATATATAAATTGATCTTTTTTCCTTCCTGTCTCCAAGATTCTCTCCTTGTTCTTAATTTTTGAAAAATGTACAATGACACGCTGTGGAGAAGTTTTTCAGTTGATTCTGGTTGGGGTCCTTGTGCTTTCTATAGCTGAATGTCCATATCCCTCTGAAGACTTGGGAGTAGTCAACTATTACTTCATTCAGAAGGTTCTCAATACTTTTTTTCTTCTCTTCTCCTTGAGGTATCCCTAGATTTGATGAATATAGATTTACTTAATGGGTATCCCATATGTCACACAGGCTTTCTCCATCCATTTCAATTCTTTTCTCTTTACTTTTGTCTGCCTGAGTTATTTTAAAACTCTTGTCCTCACAATCAGAAATTATTTCTTCTGCTTGGTCTATTCAGATAGTAAAGCTATCATCATTTTTTTCTTATTTCATTGGTTAAAGTTTTTAGCTCCAAAATTTCTGTTTGGTTCTCATAATTTCTGTTTCTTTGTTGAACTTCTCTTCCATATCATGCAATGTTCTTCTCATTTCTTTTTCTTTTAAAGATTTATCTGTTTATTTTGAGTAAGAGTAACAGAGAGTAGGGGAAAGAGAGAGAGAGAGAGATCTTCCATCTGCTGATTCACTCTCCCAGATGACTGAAACAGCCAGTTCTGGGCCAGGCCAAAGCTAGGAATCTGGATCTCCCACATGGGTGGCAGGGACCCATATTTTTGAGTCATCTTCCACTACTTCTCCCAAGCCAGTAGCAGAGAGCTGGATCAGAAGTGGAGCAGCTAGGACATGAACCAGTGCCCATATGGGATGTCAGAATTGCAGGTGATGGCTTTACTCACTATGCCACAACACTAGTCCCCTTCTCATTTCTTGAACTGGTCTATATTCTCTTGCAGCTCATTGAGATTTTTTAGGATCATTGTTTTTTTATTCTTTTTTAGGCATTTTATAGATTTATTTTAGATCCAGATCTATTAGTGGAGAGCTATTTTGTTGCCTTTGGATGTGTCATGCTTCTTTGTTCTTCATATCTTCCTACATTGATATCTCCACATTTGGTGTAAAGTTCCTTCTCTCTATTGATTAGATTTCACTGGGAAAGACCTTTATAGGTGAAATGTGGGGTGTCACTTGGGTTGTGGCTCTGGCTTTGTCTCTAGGTGAGTCCAGAAGTGTAGCCTCTGAGTGAATTCTTCAGCTGTAACCAGGGTCAGTCGTGTGTACGAGTGCCACAGTTGTCCAGTCTACAGCAGCCTGTGGAGGTAGCAGTATGACCCAGCAGTGTATGTGAGCTTCCAAGGGTGTCTTCGGTCCCCAGAACTGGTTGTCAGTCACACTAGGGTTTATGATGGCCACAGTCACATTCCTGGTGCTGTGGTACACAGTGGGGGCTTTCCTCTTGTCCTGTCGGGCAAGCATGAGTGATGGTGTGGATTGTGGCACTGTTATCTATAAATCTGCAATGGTGTGGTGCAGACAGAATCCTAGATCATGTTCTGTGGATGTGACTAATGCTAGGACTTACAACACCAAGGGCCATGGTGGAACTTGCTCCAGTCCTACGGGGTGAGTACAGGTTATGCCAGGGGTTGTGCAGTGGCAGGTGTGGGTCTGGAGCAGTGGAATGTAAGTTCTTCCCTAGGTCACACAGATGCTTTTCTCAGCAATATGGTGTCTCCCAGCCAGACAGCCAAGGTAGCAGCACTGACCAAGTACTTTGCTCCCCTCTCCCTCTGCTGGTATTTGGAGTTCTTGTGCTGTGTGCAGTTCATATCACTTCTTTACTGAACTTTTCTTTCAGTCACTCTTCTGGAAATGTGGTTCTTCTTTTCTTGATCTAAAACATCTCTGTGACTAAAGTGAGTGCGAGTCCCCTCCGTTCAGCCTTTTCTGCAGCTCCTGGCTTTTCCTGGTGCATTAGAGTTGTTCTGTGTATCTGGACAATTTCATATGCTGTTACCTTTCTAAGACTCATGCATCCCCTATCCAATGTGCCAGTTTATGTTTTGTATATTCTGGTACACTCATAACCTTGGACTACAAGAATACTTTATACCATCATGGAAAAAAATCATTAAAAGATAAACATATTTTGTTCCAAAATGTTTGAAATTAATTCAGAGGTTTTTCATTATATACCACATGAGCTTTTTGAAAATCCCTCATATATGCTTCCAGTGTAATTAAATCCAAAAACCTTTTAAAAGATTTGACTTCCAGGTTATCTAAATGGATTTCCCATATGTGGAAGCAATCACACTGCAGCAAACACATTTCTCTTTACTTTTGGTAACTGGATTTGCAAACAAACATTTTGTGTTGTATCAGGACAATTCTCATGCTTTGTGCTCTTTTTATAAATTTTTGGATTATTTGGGAAAGCTGAACCTTAAAAGACTTAAATCTTTTCTTATATCTATTTTCTTTTAATGTTTTTTTAATGATCAATCTGGTCAAATGAATGACTATTATGTCACAATCATCTATAATCCCCTTTTCATCCAATGTTTTAAACCATTTTTGACATTGTCCATAGGCTTCCTTGAAATCAAAGTTTCAAATTAAGTCTTTTTGATCTAGAATTAACTGTGATTTTTTTTTTCAGTTGGGCTCCTGTAGAACCTCAGAAGATGTAAACCAATTAGGTTTATTTGGTATATTGGATAGAGGTCTAAGTGTTGTCAAATAACAAAGTGATGCTGAATAATCTTTAATTTTATCGGTATGGCTGTGGTATTAATGTGAATATTCTCAAGATTTTGTGAAATTTATGTCTGATGATCTAGCTGTGACATCTGTCATAACTTATCTGAAAACTCTGATGCAATAAAAATAACTGAATTTCCTTATCAATTGCTGAGCTGTCATCAAAATTTAACCCTGAATATTTTAACCCAATATATATTGGCAAAGCCAATATAATAATAGGAGGAGTATTTACACTCCACTGCCATCAGTAGACAGATCATCCAAATAGAAAATCAACAAAAATACATCAGAGTTGAACCAAACTATAGGGCAAATGGACCTAACAGACACTTACAGAACATTCTGCCAACAGAGAATGCACATTCTTCTCATCATCACATGGAACATTTTCTAGGTCGACCACATATTAGGCCACAAATCAAATCTCAGTAAATTTTTATTTTCTTTTCATAAAATATCATTATTACAAGTTTATTAGCTGCAGAAGCTACATTATTCCATCCAAAGAATTCATAAATATTGATAGAATCATATTTTCCACTTAAAAAGATCACATTTGAAATGGTAAAAGATGATATCCATGGGCTTTAGTCCAACTTCTAAGAGGTCCAGGGAAATCCTCCAGGAGTAGTCATGTTACCTCACCATGCAGAATTCACAGCTTAATTTCACAACAAGGAAAAAATATTCCTACATGATGCTCCTGTATGGATTCCCAAGCATTCAACTTTACATGACAGTGAGCACCTCTGTCCCATGGGCCTTTTGCATTGGCGACTATTATCATCTCTCTTTTTCATCACCAAGGTTTTTGGAAATTTTCTTTGAATATAACATGATACCGGGATGTTGCCAATAAAATCTAAATTCATCGGCTCATATGTGATTGAACTTTCGATGAGAATAGCTAATGGGTATTCATTCACTTTGATGCCACATAAACTTAGGAGATAAAGGAACTCAAAGAAATCTGTCTCAATTACATATTACAGTTCACCTTGCTGAAGTTGTGGGTTATTTATTATAGGATTTGTCTAATTCGCACCTGGAGCCAAGATGCAGTACAGGTTACAGACAAATCAGCAGGACCACGAACAGACACAAAAAGCATAATCCTAGCACACCAGAAATCTCCATTATTGCTTCAGATCTCAGCCCACGGTACCACAGGAAAACAGGAGGGCTCAGTGAGTTTGTAAAAAGTGAAATAATACCATGCGTCTTCTCAGACCACAAAGGAATAAAACTAGAAATCAACAAAAGTAGTAGGAAATTTACAAATACCTGGACACTGAGCAACATGCTCCTGCATGGCCAATGAACCAATGAAGCAACGTAAAGGGAAATATAAAGAATTTATGAAAACACACATTAAAATCTATGGATACAGCAAAGCAATATTAACAAGGAAGCTTATATCATAAACGCATACATTAAAATAAAATAAAATAGAAAGGTTTAAGATAAATAAGAGAACAGTGCAACTCAAGAATGTATAAAACCAAAAACAAACCCAAACTGGCATTATTGTGTGCAGCAGGTTAAGCCACTTCTTGAGATGTAGGCACCCCGTATCAGAGTGCAAGTTTGAGTCCCAGCTGCTCCACTTCCAATCCAGCTCCCTGCACCTAGGAAAGCAATCGATGAGAGACCCAGATAAACTTCCCGACTCCTGCCTAGCCCAGCACTGTGGCCATTTAGGGAGTGAATCAGCCGATGGAAAGTCAATATGTGTGTGTCTCTCTCCCACCCTCCACCTCTGTCACTCTGCCTTTCAAATAAATACAACTTTAAATAAAAAAGAACAAACCAAACGCAAAATTCACAGAAGGCATGTAAAAAGGAGAAATAAGCGAAATTGAAACAAAAATTATGAAAGATCAACAAGATAAAAAACTAGTTTTTTTTAAAAGGTAAATAAACCAAACTGACTGATACCTAGATCATGGGCATCCTAGCCTCTGGAAGAGTGAGAAATACACTTCTATTGCTTATAAATCCCCAGCCTTGGGTGTTTTACTATAGTAGCACAAACAGCCAAGACCTACACAGACAAGATCCGGGATGAACAAGCCAGGACCAGGCACCTCCTACCACGATTGAAGGAGGCAATGGAAACCACGAGGAGAGGCTCTGCAGTAGATTCAGTCTTGTGTCCTCCAAGTTCACGTCCTCTTCCAGGCTCAGGTGTGACGTTGGCGTAACGGGGCCTTTGCAGATGTAGTAGATTCACTGAGGTCCTGCTGGGTTAGGGAGGGCCCCAATCCCACGACGAGTGTCCCTACAGGAAGGGAAGAGGACACATGGATGCTCCGTAGAGAAGAGGCTGTGTGAGGTAGAGGCACAGCTTGGGGTTCTGCTGCCACGTTCAAGGCCCACCAGGGACAGACGCAGGCAGCAGCCACTGGAGGAGGCAAGGGAGGATCCTGGGTCGGAGCTTGGAGAGAGGGCAGGGCCCTGTCACCCCGGGACCTCGGGCTTGTGGCTTCCAGAACCCTGAGAGGATGGATTTCTGCCTTTTGGGGCAACACATTTTGTGATACTTTGATATGGCATATTCCAGGGAATAGATGCACCTGCTGCGAAGTGCAGTGCCCACAAGACCGCAAGAGGGCAGTGTCGGGCAGCACGCGCTGCTCCTGCAGATGCACACTCAGGGCCAAATCACTGAGGTCCACAAAAACTTAGTAGTGTTTTAATGATGGCAAACAAAGTTGTAAATTTCACTTGAAAGTTTACAACCTTTATCAGCTTGGACAATCATTTCTGACTTTTGCAACAACCTGCGAAGGAGCCCCTTTCAAAGCACATCCTTGTTCTGCAGTCACCTGACACACAGGGGAGGAATCTGCAGGACGGATTTTCCCAGCAGGAGACACACATCTTTAGTTTCAATAGGCAAGGCCTCATTGCTCTCCAACCGGGTAACACTGAGTTACACTTGCCAGAAAGGAATGGCCATTTTCCCCAGCCTGAAAACACTTTTCCAAGCTGAGAGGTTAAACACACACACACACACACACACACACACACACACACACACGCACACAAACACACACAGGCTTTAGAAGAAGTGCTGAGGGCCCCAAGGATAGGCTGAGGGCTGAGGGACCCAGATGTCACAGCTCGGGTGCTTCCCAGCCTGTGAGGTGCAAGGATCCCCATCTGCCAGGGCCCCTGCTCCACCTCGCACCAGCACGCCTGTCTCTTTACCAGGACACAGAGCCCACACCAGACACCACACTTTCACGGTGCCAGACCCATCTGCAGGGAGACTGGCTTCCTCAAAGTCAACCATGTTCACAACCAGCAGCTCCCTTGTCCCCTGCATCACCCAGAATATAGAGGCCAGGAACCAAGTCCGGGGCACCTGAAGGGCAACCACACGGGTGACCTCGATAATGTCCTGCTTGTCCTGCCTGGACAGACCCTGCTAGGACCTGTGGCAGCCCCATCCCCATCTGGGGCACAGAGCACACGGGCAAGGAAGGTGGGGCTGGGGCACTGTGGGGTGGCGCCCTCAGGACAGCCTTCACCCGGCCACTCACAGCGCCAGCGTCCTGACTCTCAGCCGTGTGGTGATCCACCCATGGGCAGGGCCAGCAAGAAGGAACCAGGGATGGAGAAGAGCAGGTGGGGAGTCCTGTCTGCCACCTGTCTGCAACCTCTTCATGTGACTCAGAAACCTGACTTCAGTCTTGCTTCCAGAAAGCCTGAGCCCACTCCTGCCTGGGCCTGCCCTCGGCAACATCATCCTGCTCACAGCGTGGCAGAGTCCAGGGCGTTTCCTTGGAGGTGAGGTTTTCCCCGTCTCCCAGCTCCGCCCCCATTGCTCCCTGCCTTTAGCAAGCAAACACTGGCAGTCACAACTGTGCCTAGCACAGCACCTGTTACCCAGGAAGACGTCAAGAAGTGGCTGTAAACACATGTATTCATTTGGACAGTTGTCTGTCTCCCTTTACAGAACATAATTATGGCACATACTCCTATGGTTTCATAGTTTACTGTCTCTTGGTTCTGCTCTAAGCACTTGCACAATGTTGATTCACTTAATCCTTATGGCAAGTGTAAGCGTATAAGTAGCCCCATTCTACAGATGAGTAAACTGAGGCACAGGACGTATGTAGTAGAGCTAGGAGCCGCTCCATGAAGAAGGAAGTGCCCATATTCCCCACTATCCCCTCCTAAGCATGCCTGGGACCCAATAGGTGCTCAGCTGTTTATGGATGGAGGTAGATGCAGGAACGGAGCTGACAGTCACTCTCCCAGATGACAGGGGCTTGTAAAAGAGAAGAACCCCGAACATATGCTGGGGACGAAGGCTTTGGTTCTGACCCCAGTGATTCAGGATGCGGAGGGAGGATGGCCTTGCTACGTGGGAGCAAAGTCCGTGTAAGAAGCATTGCGCGGTGCTGGCGCTGTGGCATAGTGGGTAAAGCCGCCGCCTGCAGTGCCGGCATCCCATATGGGCTCCAGTTCAAGTCCTGGCTGTTCCTCTTCTGATCCAGCTCTCTGCTATGGCCTGGGGAAGCAGTCAAAGATGGCCCAAGTGCTTGGGCCCCTGCATCCATGTGGGAGACCTGGAGGAAGCTCCTGGCTCCTGACTTCAGATCGGCCCAGCTCGGGCCGTTGCGGCTAATTAGAGAGTGAACCTCTGTCTCTCTGCCTCTGCCTCTCTGTAACTCTGCCTTTAAAAGGGAGGGAGGAAGTGAGGAAGGGAGGGAGGAAGGGGTAATCAGAGAGCTATCTAGTTAATTACCTAAGGGAGTGAGGTGGGTCCCACAGGAGTGGGTTAATTGTGGCGAGCACAGGTTATTACAGGTGAGCTGACACCTGTCTCTCTCTTGTGCTCCTACCTCCCCACTTCTACCCTCCCACCACCACCGTATGATGCAGCACGAGGCCCACACAGCGCTCTTGGACCCTGAGAACTGTGGGTAAATAATCCTTGTAATCACAGCCCCAAGTATTCAGTTATAACAACAAGAAGGGGCTACAGCGGTGCCCCTGCGAGCCCTGGCTCCCCCTGCACTCCAGTCTCTCGTCCTTTGCCTCCATTACACCCCAGTCCCACACCGTCCTGGGAGACCTGCCTTCCTCCAGGCTGCCTGGTGTCCTTCCTGTGGAGCTCTGGCCCATCCCACGCTTCCTTTTTCCTGATGGACGCTGCTAGGGTGTCCCGGGGGCGGCTGGCCAGCTCCCAAATGGTCACACCCAAATAGGTCTCTGATTCAGCCACTCAAGAGTACCAATTCCTGAATCAACTCCTTTTCCTTTTTTTTTTTTTTTTTTTTTTTTTTTTTTTTTGACAGGCAGAGTGGACAGTGAGAGAGAGAGACAGAGAGAAAGGTCTTCCTTTGCTGTTGGTTCACCCTCCAATGACCACTGCGGCTGGCACACCACACTGATCCAAAGCCGGGAGCCAGGTGCTTCTCCTGCTCTCCCATGGGATGCAGGGCCCAAGCACCTGGGCCATCCTCCACTGCACTCCCAGGCCACAGCAGAGAGCTGGCCTGGAAGAGGGGCAACCGGGACAGAATCCGGCGCCCCGACCGGGACTAGAACCCAGTGTGCCGGCACCGCAGGTGGAGGATTAGCCTATTGAGCCGTGGCGCTGGCCTCCTTTTCCTGCTCTGCAAATGGCCATTTTGCAAGTAAGACTTCCAAAAGAAGTCAAGTCAAGATCGGAACACAAATCAATACAACCACAGCAAAATGGAGGGAATGAAAGGTCAATGAGGCAGAAAAACGATTCCATGAGAAAAATCTTGTAAAAATATACAACCCTGGGTGTGGGGGAATGAAAGACACAATTACCCGCATCAGGAATGAGAGATGTAGAATCATCATCAATATGAAAAGGATAATAAAGGCGTATTATGAATAACTGTGTAACAAAATCCACAACTTGGATGAGATCCACAAATTTCTTGAAAAACATTCATCTCATTTAAGACACGGAAATTCTGAACAGGATTAAAACAGGCTCCAAATTATCACTGCTGCCTTGACCGAGAGGGGAACTGGGGGCCCCGGAGTCTCAGGCAGTGCCTGGCGGCTCCGCTTGGGAAAAGCCAAGCCATGATGAGGTCGCCGTTCTGCCAGACTTCAAACTCACTGAGCAAGCACACTGGAAAGGGTCGATGGAGTTCTAACTGGGTGGCCACCTGACCACACCTGACCACATTCATGTCAGCTGGATCTTGTTGGTGGCTCCCACATGGCTGTGGATCCGTATAGATCGCTCAACACCAATGGGTGGCCTCCCCGGACAAGCCTAAACGCAGACCCTTTCGGCACCCGCAGGAGCTATGTTGGGATTAAGTAAATGATTCCCATAAAGGGTTTGGCACACAGTCAACATTCTCTGCCACATGGGGACAGGCTGGGACCCACAGAGCCACCAAAAGCCACTCCCGGGACATCTCGTTGCTCTCCTCTCTGCTGAGTTGCCCTTCGACAAGCAAAGAGCGGTTAAGTGACTCCATCGCCAACACTGGCACCTCGCGGTGGACGGCGGGCGCAGGTCCAAGAAGATGACTCAGCCTTTGTTACTCCCATTTCGGGGTCCTCCCAGACAGTTCCTGCAGTCCGCCCCGCAGTGCATTGCGGCCCCTGCTGACCATCCCTGTCCGGTTTTGCCCGGCGCGAAGCTCGCTTCTCAGGCAATCGCCGCACTCGGAGCCGGGATCCACTAGGGCGCAGCTCTGGGAGGGGGCGGCTCCGGGAGCCGGGGCGTTACGAAAGCTTAGGGAGCGGACAGCCCCTCCTCGGAGGGGAGGGACCCAGGCCAGGGGCCTTGCTCTCCAGAAGTTGCCCGGCTGGATCCCAGAACTGAGTTCGTCTGCGGCTCTCCGCGCAGTGCGCGCCCCCGGGGATCGGCAGCCGGGTCCGCTCTCTTGCACAGGTGTCCCGAGCGCCCAGCCATGTCGTCCTGCAGCCGCGTGGCGCTGGTGACCGGCGCCAACAAGGGCGTCGGCTTCGCCATCACGCGCGACCTGTGCCGGCTCTTCTCGGGGGACGTGGTGCTCACGGCGCGGGACGAGGCGCGGGGCCGGGCGGCCGTGCAGCAGCTGCAGGCCGAGGGCCTGAGCCCGCGCTTCCACCAGCTGGACATCACGGACCTGCAGAGCATCCGCGCCCTGCGCGACTTCCTGCGCCGGGAGTACGGGGGCCTCAACGTGCTGGTCAACAACGCGGCCATCGCCTTCCAGAGTAGGTGAGGGGCTGGGAGGACGAGGGGGTCCCTGGGACGCCTCGAGCGTGCGGGGCAGCGAACAGCAGGCGCCCCCAGCGGCCCGCTAGAGAGATCGGGGAGAGAGGCCCCTCGGGATGCGCTCAGCTCCCGCCTCTCCCGGCGGGTTTTCGCTTTCCGGTGGTTCGCAGAGCGCAGGGCGAGCCCTGGCGCGGGACACCACGCGCCCCGCCCGCGGGCCTGTGTGGGCCTGTGCGCCGCCCTGGGCCCTCCCGGAACTGTCAGTCGCTGTTGTTTGCAAGAGAAGGGCCTCCTGGGAGGGGCCCACGCCCTGCTCAGCTCGTCGAGGTTTTCTGTCCGTTGCGAGAATCTTCTCCGCGAGGGGGTGGCCCAGCCCCGCCTGGAGCTTTCGCTTTCGCTGGAACAAGGGCGCATTCATGGCAGGCGGGAGGCATCTGCCGCGCACGGGCAACGAGCGCGCTCGAGTGCACACCAGTGCCTTTCAAACTCCGCTGCACGGCGAGATTCGCCGGGCTCCGGCAGAGGGGAAGAGAGCCTCGGGTCCCTTCTCCAGGGCGGCTGCCGTTGGGTCGCAAACATGCTTATTTCAGGGGCGAAGAAGAATCAAGGAGCTTACAGGTTGCACGCAGTACTCGGTTAAGCAAGTTCCTGAACTCAGCCCTGTGCTGGCGGTACAAGAAATCAACAGGACCAATTCACTTCCAGCCTGGGGAGGCCTCGGTCCGCCGCCCTGGGCGCTCACCAGCGCGGCGCGGCGCGCAGGGCTCCCAGCGCAGCACCTGTAACTCTGCCTGCGGGCTTCCGGGGGCTTTGCGGGGCGGGGCACAGGGCGGAGCTCCCACCCCCACCCCCGCCAGACAACCTCAGCTGGGGATAATTACCCTCCAGGAGGGACCTGAGTGAACTGGGATCTGTCGCCCCCCAAAATATGGGCGGTGGGCCAGCAGCACCTGCGAGCCTGGACATTGGTTGGCAGTGCAGAATCTGGGGCTCCAAACGGGCTGACTCAAAATCTGCGTTTTCACAGAATCTCCAGGTACCCCGGGACTTGGAAACGTTCATGGGGAAATGGAAAGAAAAGCTTATTCTGGTGCAAAACACTGAAATTCTTGCAGTTTTCATGATAGGCATTTTCCACGAAGTTTCAGAAGACCCTCCTCTTTTGCGTGCATTTCACAATGATTTCCCACTGCAATAAACATTTTTCATTCCATCTTCCATGAACTTTAGAAGTCATTTAAAGTCCAGCAGTGATCTCTCCCCAGTGCTCGCAATAGCTGGAGCTGAACTGGGCCAAAGTCAGGAGCTGGGGGCTCAGTCCAGGTCTCCCATGTGGGTGGCAGGAGCTCAGTGACTTGAGCCATCATCTGGCTCCCGGGGTGCACAGGAGCAGGAACTGGTTCGGGATGCAAGCATCCTCCCACAGCGTCTTAACTGCTGAGCCCCTGGACTTGTTGAAGTGCTCTCCTACCTTCTATGCGCCATCAAGGTTGAGCAGTGGTCAAAGCCAGGTGTTCTCTAAGTGTGGCTGAAGACCGGCCGCTGTTGCATCAACTGGGAACTTGTCAGAGCTGCAGATTCTGGAGCTCCAGCCCAGATATCTCCATCAGAACCTTTGTAGGTGAGACCTGGAAAGCTGAGCGTCACCAAGCCCTGCAGGTGACTGATACACACCCAGATCTGAGGCCCATCAACTTGGTGATGTAAAAGTTGCTTCGCTGTTACCTTGTGTCTCCTTGAATTGCTGTCCTATAGGATCCACTGTGTCATATGACTTTCGGGAAAATTGTATGACGTTCTCGTTGCTTTTTTCTCCTTTTGAAAGCTGATGATCCGACACCTTTTGATATCCAAGCGGAGCTGACAGTGAAGACAAACTTCTTTGCCACGAGAAACGTCTGCACCGAGTTGCTGCCGATCATGAAACCTCATGGTAAGCCCAGTGAGCGGGGAGTCAAGAAGGAGTCAGCCTCAGACTCCCTGGACAGGGCTGCCTGCAGGAGTCACCCAGGGGTGCCTGTTCTCTGTAGGGGGGGAAATAGACAGCATCCTTCTTCTCTTACAGTGTCTGACTCTTCACTTGAGCATCTTAGCTTCAGGTTGCAAAGGCATGTGGGCTGTCTCTCAAAGCTCTTAGAATCTACAATGAACTCTGCCCTAGAATGACAAGATGTTTCAAGTTCACAAAAACCCTTGCCTCTGATCACACCTGGTCCACCTGGGAGCCTGGGGGACAGTATCTCTTCTTTAAAAAAAAAAATAATTGTTTATTTGAAAGGCAGAGTGACAGAAAGAGAGAGAGAAATCAATCTTCTCTCTGCAGGTTCACTTCTCAAATGGCCAACACAGCCCTGGTGAGCAAGATCAAAACCAGGAGGTCTCCCACATGGGTGTCAGGAACCCAAGCACTTGTGACATCTTCCACTGCTTCCCAGGTGCATTAGCGGGAAGCTGGATCAAAAGCAGAGCAGCACAGCTCAAACCCATGCTCCAGTATGGGATGCTGGCATTGCAAACAGCGGCTTAACTCACCGTACCACAATGCCAGTCCCAGGATCGTATCTCTCCTAGCATTAAGATACTCCCTGGGGTTGGCATTGTGTCATGATGGTTAAAGCCACCAACTACAATGCCAGCATCCCATGCAGGTGACAGTTCATGTCCTGGCTGCTCTGTTTCCAATCCAGCTCCCTGCTGGTAGCTTGGGAAAAGCAGTAGAAGATGGCCCAAGTGTTTGGGTCCCTCCAACCCACGTGGGAGACCTGGAGTAAGCTCCTGGCTCCTGGCTTCAACCTGACGCCCAGCCATCTTGGGAGTGAACAGCAGATGGAAGACTCCTCTCTCTCTCTCTCTCTCTCTCTCTCTCTCTCTCTCTCTCAACGCTGGCTTTAAATAAATAAATAATCTTTTAAAAAAAAGACATTCTGTCTTCCTTCTTGGGCTAAACTTCATTAAGCTGATTCAGGAAATGCAGAAGTTGTCTTTATTAGGAAATATCTTGTCCATACTGATAATTTTCTTTTTTTAATACTAGACATACTATTGTATTTAGGTATAAGGGATTTCATTTTTTAAAAAATTTTAGCTCCCACATATAAGGGAGAACTTACAATGTTTGTCTTTCTGTGTCTAGCTTATTTCACTCAACATGGGGTCCTCCAATTGCAGGCACTTTGTTACAAACGGTAGAATTTCATTCTTTTTCAAAGCTGAATAATATTCCACATGTTCTTTAGCAACTCATCTGATGGTGGACACCTTGGTTCCAAAATTTGACTATTGTGAACAGTGCTGCTATAAAGGTGGTGGTGCAGGTATCTCTTTGACACAACATGTTCATGTCTTTTGGTTATATGGTAGTGTGATTGCTGCATCATATGGCAAGTTTATTTCTAGTTTTGAAATAAATCTCCATACTGCTTTCCACAGTGGCTGCACTGATTTACATACCCACTAACAGTATATAAAGTTTCCTTTTCTTTTTTTAAAATAATTTATTTATTCATTTGAAAGTCAGTTACACAGAGAGAGGAGAGGCAGAGAGAGAGAGAGAGAGAGAGAGGTCTTCCATCCAATGGTTCACTCCCCAAATGACCACAAAGACCAGAGCTGAGCTGATCCAAAGCCAGGAGCCAGGAGTTTCTTCCAGGTCTCCCACGTGGGTGCAGGGGCCCAAGCACTCGAGCCATCTCCTATACTTTCCCAGGTCATAGCAGAGAGCTGGCTCGGAAGAGGAGCAGGCGAGACTCGAACCAGCACCTATATGGGATACCGGTGCTGCAGGCTGGGGCTTTAACCCACCATGCCACAGCGCCAGCCCCTAAAGATTCCCTTTTTTCCACATCCTTACCAGCATTTGTTCCTTTCTGTCTGCCCTATTTTGGCCATTCTGACAGGGATGAGGTGATAAACACTTTATTATTACTTTCTCCACAAAATATAGTGCCTGCTATCTCCCAAGTGTAATGCTGGGTGATGGGTGTGCAGCAGGGAGTGTTAGACAGGGAGCATGCCATCCCTGGAGCTCAGAGTACAGGCAGGGAGACAATGCCTAACGCAGGATGACCACTGCGCCACTGTGCACTGGGGTGGCATGAAGGCCTGATTGTCTAGGCATTTTTCTTCCCCAAGACATTAACTGTGAGTCTTGGGAAGAACTCTGTGGTTCTTAGGAGAATCGTGCTTTTCTTTTTTTTTTCTTTTTTTTTTTTTTTTGGACAGGCAAAGTTAGAGAGAGACAGACAGACAGAGAGAAAGGTCTTCCTTTTTCCGTTAGTTCACCCCCAAAGTGGCCGCTACGGCTGGCGTGCTGCACCGATCTGAAGTCAGGAACCACGTGCTTCCTCCTGGTCTCACATGCTGGTGCAGGGCCCAAGCACTTGGGCCATCCTCCACTGACTCCCAGGCCACAGCAGAGAGCTGGCCTGGAAGAGGAGCAACCACGACTAGAACCCAGGGTGCTGGAGCCACAGGTGGAGGATTAGCCTAGTGAGCCATGGCGCCAGCCTGTGCTTTTCTTAATTTAACATTTTCAGTAAGGATTACCTCTTGATATGAAAAAAATTAAGATTTTATTTATTGTTTTATTTGAAAGGCACAGAGAGAGAGATCTTCCATCCACTGGTTCCCTCCCCAAATGGCCACAACAGCCTGGACAAGGCCAGGCTGAAGTCAGGAGCCCAGAATTCCATCCTGGTCAATTGTTGGAAGGGACCCAAGTGCCTGGGCCATCCTCTGCCGCCCTCCCAGGCACATTAGCAGAGATCTGGATCGGAAATGGAGCAGCCAGGACTCGAACTGGCACTTTAAAATGGGATGCCAGAATTGCAGCTTAACCACTGCACAACAATGCTGGCCCCTGGTTATAAAAAGATATTGAAATCCAAGTAGGCATATGGCGAAGGTTGCACCTGAGCCCCTGCTTCCCCTCCCTCCCACTCCCTCCCAATCCCCACAGGGCATTATCTGTGCTCTTCTCTTAGTGGGGGAAGGATTGTAGAGCGCCTGCAGCTAGAGTTGCAGGTGCTGGCCAAGGAAGCTTCAGTCCAGCTACCTGGAGTTGGTGAGTGCCCAGGAGCAGAGGATAGAGTTTGTTTTTTAGGATTTTATTTATTTATTTGAGAGGTAGAGTTATAGACACTGAGAAGGAGAGACAGAGAAAAAGGTCTTCCATCTGCTGGTTCACTCCCAAAATGGCCCCAACAGCTGGAGCTGAGCCAATCCAAAACCAGGAGCCAGGATCTTCTTCCAGGTCTCCCACACGGGTGCAGGGGCCCAAGCACTCGGACCAACTTCCACTGCCTTCCCAGGCCATAGCAGAGAGCTGAATAGGAAGTGGAGCAGCTGGGACTCAAACCTGCACCCATATGGGATGTGACCCAGCAGGCGGATGATTAACCTACTGCACCATGGCCCCAGGATATAGTTTTTAAGTGCAAGTCTAAGCAAATGTAAGTGCACCTTGTAAAGGCTTGTTTACACAGAAGGTAACACTCCCTACAGTGGTTGACACCTGACTTTTTTCCCTGCCTGTATCTGGAGCTCATTCCAGACTACAACAGAAAACTTTCATACTCTTTTTCATGGCTGCCTGGTATTCAATTGTATGCCATTCAATTGTATGTCTTTTACCAAGTATCAGGGGGTCCTCTCCCTGCTAAACTTTAGAATAACGGAATTTGAGAGCTGCAAGGTATGGAAGAAACCTTGTGTCCCTGCCCCTTACACAGAGGGAAGCTGAGGCCCAAGAAAGCGAACAGGGATGGATAGTAGTAGATCTGGGAACAGTAGCCAAGCTTCTGACTTCCAATTAGGAAGATTTGTTCTAGTGAGGTAAGAATGAGAGCATCGCAGGATTGGACACCAAGCCATTCTGAAAGATTCTGGAAGACTCTGGAGACTAACCGAGAACAGGCGACTGACTCTCTTTAATCAGTTCCCTGTAGCATCATTTCTCACAGCAGGAGTCTCTTTTACAACCTTGGAAAAACATATGACCAGAGGGTCGAAATGCTAACCACCATCATCTTTTGATTTGTGGGAAATCATTTTTTTCCACACGCAAAACTGATTTAAAAGCCATTCTTCATCTACCCTTAAAACAGTACAGAGGGGCCGGCATCCTGGTGTAGCGGTAAAGCCGCTGCCTGCAATGCCAACATCCCATATGAGCATGGGTTTGAGTGCCGGCTGCTCCAGTTCCAATTCAGTTCTAATGGCCTGAGAAAAGCATGAAAAATGGTCGAAGTCCTTGGGTCTGCACCTACATGGAAGAACTGAAAGAAGCTCCTGGCTCCTGGCTTCTGCCTGGCCCAGCGCCGGCCATTGTGGCCATCTGGGGAGTAAACAGGCGGATGGCAGCTCTCTCTCCTCTGTGTGTGTGTGTGTGTGTCTGTAACTCTTTCAAATAAATAAATCTTAAAATTGACTGAATAAATTATATAACAAAATTATAAAAGAAAATTATAAAACTAAACATTACAGAAAGCTCTTTGGCTTGCTTATTTGTTCAAGAGTAAATACACCTAGGTTAAGCAACTGTGAAGCCACTAGGGGGAGCTACCTGCCCACTTTTTCTAGGATGAGCCTGCAGGTGTTTCGAGTGGAGTCACCGGGACCTCAGCGCCGGCTGCTGGTGCTGGTGGGGTGGGTGCAGCCCTTCCCAAGGCTCATTGAACCCCTCCCTGGAGAATTGCCTCAGCTCGCAGAGCTCACCCCCCTCCCTTAACAGTATTTCCTTGGAAGCATAGAGTAGCTCCTGTAACGTGTGTCTCTTCGTTTTTCCTTCCCCTTTGATGTTTCATTCTTGAGTGCAGCCAAAGGGTTGAGAATCAAGGTGTTTGGAAGGTAACGAAAGCTGATGTGGTATTCCTGGCCAAAATATCAAAGTGAATCTAATCATGAGAAAACCAGACCAATCCAAACTGGGGAAAGTACCACCAAATAATTCTCTAGCCTCTTTTTTAAAAAAAAGTCATTCTCAACTCCTCTAGATTAAAATAAACTGAAATGCAATCCATTCTCACACGCTGACCCTGGATTAACACAAAAACGGTGGAGCCGGTACTGTGGCATAGCGGGTGGAGCTGCCGCCTGCAGTGCCAGCATCCCATGTGGGCGCCGGTTCGAGTCCCGGCTGCTCCACTTCCTTTCCAGCTCTCTGCTATGGCCTGGGAAAGCAGTTGAAGATGGCCCAAGTGCTTGGGACCCTGCACCCCTGTGGGAGACCCGGAAGAAAGTACTGACTCCCGGCTTCAGATTGGCTCAGCTCCAGCCATTTCGGCCATTTGGGGAGTGAACCAGCAGATGCAGGACCTCTCTTTCTCTGCCTCTGCCTCTCTGTAACTCCACCTTTCAAATAAATAAGTAAATCTTTAAAAAAAAAAAAAGACAAAAACGGTAAAGGAACATTATTGGGACAACTAGAGACAGCTGAATAGGGACTCTATTTTTAGATCATAGTGTTGGACAGTTGTCACTGTCCTGAGTGTGGCCATGACTGATTATGCAGGGGAATGCCCTGGTTGGCATGTATATACTAAAGTATTGAAGGTAGAAGCTGTATAAGTATCTATAACTGAGACACAGGGAAAGAGGGGGCAGCGGGTCAAAATGTTCACCTGAGGGTAAACTTAGGTAAGTGGTATGGGCATTTATTGAACTATTCTTGCAACTTCTTTGGATTTTTCTAATTTTTCAAAATTCAAAGTTAAGAAGGAATACATGTGAAGGATCTTTACAGAAAGATCTTGCACATTCCAAGAAAATGATGGTGCATGGATTTAACAATGTTTTGTACCAAAACAAATTTATCTTTTCTAAGTCCATTTTCCATGTACTTTTATTATTTACATATTATCATCAAAGGAAGAGAGAAAAGCAAAGAAAAAAATACAGAAAGGTCTCAGCACCTGGGGTAAGCGAGGGGCTGGTTTTCAGGGACAGAGTGAAGGTGTCTCCATAGGGGACCGGGGCCCACGAGGTGTCCCATAGAATGTTGGCCACCGCCTAAATGGGTTGCAGGGATGAGTGCTATTCAGAAAATGTAACGAAACCTGGTGATCCCAGGCCAGCATTTGGCCTGGCGGCTGAGACACCAGTATCTCACATTGGAGCATCTGGGTTTAATTCCCTCCTCCACCCGACTCCAGCTTCCTGCTAATGCAGGTTCTGGAGGCCATGGTAATGGCTCAAGTCCTTGGGTTCCTGCCACCCATATGGAAAATCTAGATTGAGCTCCTGGCTCCCACTGCAGGTATCTGGGGAATGAAACAGCAGATGGGAGCTCGCTCTCTCTCTCTCTCTCTCTCTCTCTCTCTCATAAATAATATTTTTTAAAAATTCAGTGATTCTATTGGGTTCAGGATACTATGCAATAAAAGAACCTGAGGCCAGCGTTTTGGCATAGCGGGTTAAACCACCACCTACAATGCCATATGGGTGCTGGTTTGATTCTGATCCAGCACCCTGCTAATGGCCTAGGAAAACAGCAAAAGAGGGTGCAAGTACTTGGGTTTCTGCACCCATGTGGGAGACTTGGATGAAGCTCCTGACTCCTGGCTTTGGCCTGGCACAGCCCTGGCCTTTGTGGCCATTCAGCGAGTAATCCAGCAGATGGAAAATCTGTCCTGCCCGGTGCCATGGCTCACTTGGCTAATCCTCCACCTGTGGCACCGGCACCTCAGGTTGTTGTCTCAGTTGGGGTGCCGGGTGCTAGTCCCAGTTGCTCCTCTTCCAGTCCAGCTCTCTGCTATGGCCCAGGAGGGCAGCGGAGGATGGCCCAGGTGCTTGGGTCCCTGCACCCGCATGGGAGACTGGGAGGAAGCACCCGGCTCCTGGCTTTGGATCAGCACAGCACCAGCCGTGGCGGCCATTAGGGGAGTGAACCAACAGAAGGAAGATCTTTCTCTCTGTTTGTCTCTCATTGTCTATAACTCTACCTGTCAAAATAAAAAAAAAAATCGATCTCTCTCTCTCTCCCCCTTTCTCCTTTCTCTCTGTAAAATAAATAAATCTTAAATAAATGAATAAATAAATCTCAAATAAATAAATCTAAAAAAAAAAAGAGGTATTTTGGTGTTTTTTTGATGCTGGGAAAAAATTGGTCAATCACATAGTTAATGGTTTGGGGAAATTATTGTATAGTTTTTGGCCTGTGTATATTTTTATGGCCCTAATTGTGTTTTTAATAGCTATAAATTATTAGCAAAGTGAATATTAATTCATAAATTAATTTAATAAATACTAATACATTAAGTTTGAACTAAAAAACAATGAAATGAACCCAGGATGGAGAATTGACCCAATCCATGTGCCCATCACTAAGGACAGGCCAGGGTCAGTCCCAGGGATTGCTTGACCTTGGAATTGGCAGGCAGGGATAGGAGTGGCTGCTCACAGCCATAGGATGTTCTGCAAACCCAGGAAATGGAGAGCTTCAATCTTCAGTGGGAGGCACTGGTCCTCAGGTAGTAGGTTCATCAGCACCTGGAGTGTGTATGTTTGGGAGGGGATCTGCTGCCTGGTGGATCCACTCACTATAGACCTGCAGCCCACTCACCCCATGGGAAGTCACAGCAGAAGGGAGCATTCTTCTTCCCCTTGGGAGAACAGGGGCCAAATAAATGTTAAAAACCCAGGGTGCACAGGTTTTATTCTTCCTAGAGTCATTTTTTTCTCCAGCAACTAACTCTACACCACGACTTCACATGTAAGTTTGGTGCTTCTCTGTGACACGCTTCCTCTTTTTGCTATTTTCCAGGGCGAGTGGTGAATATCAGTTGTTTGCAGGGTTTACAGGCTCTTGAAAACTGCAGCGAAGACCTGCAGGAGAAGTTCCGATGTGAGACGCTCACGGAGGGGGACCTGGTGGACCTCATGAACAAGTTTGTGGAGGACACAAAGAACGAGGTGCATGAGAAGGAAGGCTGGCCCCACTCAGCTTACGGGGTGTCCAAGCTGGGGGTCACGGTCTTGTCGAGAATCCTGGCCCGGCGCCTGGAGGAGAAGAGAAAAGCCGACAGGATTCTGCTGAACGCGTGCTGCCTTGGGTGGGTGGAGGCAGACATGGCTGGGGACCATGGCACCAGGACTGTGGAGGAAGGGGCTGAGACCCCCGTCTACCTGGCCCTCCTGCCTCCAGATGCCACTGAGCCTCAAGGCCAGCTAGTCTGCGACAAAACTGTGCAGAGCTGGTGAGCGTCCGCTTTGCAGCTTGATGCTAAATAAATGTTGGTGGGATGACCTGGTGAACTCTGGCGTTGTCATTGGATCCTGTTTCTCTTCTTGAGCAGGAGTGTCCATCGGAATCCCTGGAGGTATCTGGAACTGAACGACTCTGCTAGGCCCTAACTCTTCAGCCCAAGAGAGCATACTCTCGCGTGTTAGCGGGCATCGGGGTCACCCAAATTCTGTTAAAACTGGGAATGGGTCTAGGAACCTGCATTTCAGAGAAGCTCCCAGGTGCTGCTGGCCCAGGGCAAGAGGCACTCAGAGGCCCAGTGGTTCAGTGAGTGGTGTTGACAATGAGTGATGTCTCGGGCGTTTTCCTGCCACGTCCTGTGGTTTCTACTTTGTTGATTCCATAAGGATGATGATTTATCTGCTGTCTCCTAAGCTCTAAGGCCCTCCTTTCTATCTCATTCCACTTGGTGGTATTTGAGTATATTTCATGGGTTCGGTCAAAAGATGAATTTGCAACAAATTCAAAGATGTTAATGGACTTATTTTCAATTCTAGGATCGGGCAATGCCTCCTATAAAACAGGATGAGTGTTCCAGTGAGCGGAGCAGAGGAGGCTGGTTTTGCAGATGGAAAAGGACGAGAAAGCAGAATCAGTACAAAAAGCAGATTGAGCACTCAAAGTTTCTTTCCTTGCAAAGGTGAAAGCCTAGGCCACGTCCTTATCATACCAGCTAACACTGGGTTATCTGGGGATTGAACTATTATCTCTGTCTCCTTATTTCTCAAAAGCTCAGACAAACAACTTAGCGTTAGCTTGGAGACAGGGGACTTGAGCACACGTGGCTGTGTTTGGTTTGGGTCTCGGGCTGAGAGCAAGACCTCAGTCCACACCAGTGGCCTGCTACGTGCTCTGCTCTCAGTTCTTGTTCTTATGAGGCAGTGTAGCCTGACGGACTCAGGAGAGGCATCTTCCTCACCAGGCTGTGGTGTCGTCCACCCTGGGTTTTCGGCTGCATTCTGCATCCTGCGATCCTTCCCGGGTTGCTTGTGCCATTGCCGTGTCACCCTTTCATCCTGTTCACGCTTCGGCATCCGTGTGTAGAGCACCTCTTGGCTCGGATACACGCAAATGTCTTCTCCTCCACCTGGTCAGCCCCTTCCGAGCTTCAGCCCAAAGCAGTTCTTCCGTTGACAGTCTCCATGACAACAGGGGACTTTAAGTTGATTGCTTCTAAATGGGATGCGTTTTGCAACCAAGCTTCCTGGGTTCCAGTTATACACCGTAGGAAAAAGATGGAGATCAAAAGATCTCGTGAAAGAGAAGAAATTGGTTTGCGAGGGAGTCAAGACTTCAGAAGGAGTGGCTCACCAAGCAACAGTAAAAATTCAACAAGAGCACAGTGGAAAAAAATACAAAAGAAGGAAAAAAACAAGTTTTCCACAGTTACCAATTTTATGATAGGTTGTTCACCATGGGCAATAGCAATGTTGTCATTTGGTTTATCTTTTGTCTTTTTTTTTTCCCAAGATTTATTTATTTGTATGAAAAGCAGAGCAACAGAGCAAGAGAGAGTTCTTCCATCCACTGATTCACTCCCCACATTCCCATAACACCTGGAGCTGGGCCAGACCAAAGCCAGGAACCAGGAACTCCATCTGAGTCTCCCACACTTGGGTCTTCCTCCACTGCTTTTCCAGGCACGTCAGCAGAAGCTGGGTTGGAAGCAGAGTCAAGTGTCTCAGACCTAGGCTTCCAGACGGGATGCCAGCATGGCAGGTGGAAGCTTAACCCCCAGCACCACTGCTCTCATCCCTTTGGTCACCCATGAGTGTCACATCCTGTCAGACATCGGCACAGTGGCCATAAGGAATACTGCTGATTTCCCTTAGGGAGTCAGACAGGTACAGAACGCTCAAGGTCCCATTTATTGGAGGGGTTCTCCGTTATGTCTGGCTTAACACAAGGCACAGCAGTTTATTGTTCCCAGCTCTGACTTCTCATAACAACACCGCGAGTGTCAGTGTAACTATCACAACCCTCACTCACTTCCTCACCACTTGGGACAGCGTCTGAATTCCACCCGACTGCCTTTCCCCTCCTCAGGACATCTGCATCACTGACGAAATCAAACCTGCACCAACACTCACCCCGGGACACGGCTCCTGAGACAGCCTAATGCTTTTTCTGGCTCTGAAAACATGTTGATGGCTTCAGTATATTTCCTGTACCTCACTCATACTTGGTCCTCCCTCTGCACCCAACCACCAGAGTCCTGCTGATGACAGGCACAGGAACCACACAGCTCTTACAAGCTGTGCCTGCCAAAGACACAGACAGGAAAATGCAGAAGGAAGCCAGCCAGCCGCTTGTATGTATTTTGTGTTCCTCCCCTCTCATTTATCTCTGACTGATCACCTTGATGCTTTTGGAGGC
Organism: Sylvilagus floridanus; assembly: GCA_949820135.1. Taxonomy (NCBI): domain Eukaryota; kingdom Metazoa; phylum Chordata; class Mammalia; order Lagomorpha; family Leporidae; genus Sylvilagus; species Sylvilagus floridanus. The sequence goes on along the minus strand of OX463244.1, from coordinate 8,787,187 downwards.
ATGGAGCCCACTTGGACAACCCTTGGCAACCAGTGGTCAGTGCTTCTCAAGAGAAGTGCTGTGGCAGCCCCTAGACCAGCACCCACTCCGCAGGTGGTATCTCCTGCTCTGTCCTGTTTGAACTGCAGCACCGCAGGTGACTCTACCCTGCTGGCTTCTGTTGACTGTTCCAACCTTCCTCTAAAAGCAGAGCCAGCTGGACCGGATCGGAGCTGTTACTGTGAGTGCCTAGGTGTCACCTTGGGTGTAATGAGCAGAGGGAGCTGGGCCTTAGCCAGAGAGCATTTACACAGTGGCCCAAACAGAAGCCCCCTCTCTACAGTGGCCTTGGGTCATTTCTGAAACCTTGGTTCTATGAGATGCTCTGATACCTTAAAATAAATTTCCCTTTCTCTTGAGCTAGGTTGAATTGAGTGATTATTTGCAATCAAAAGGAGCCTAACTAATAAAAGTGCATGAAAATGTTTCATGGTATGCTATGAAGGAAATTAAAAAAAACAATGATTGAGCTTGGACTCGAAAGGAAAACAATGTCATGAATTATGAACCCATGATTGGCCGGCACCATGGCACAATAGGTTAATCTTCCGCCTGCAGTGCCAGCATCCCATATGGGCGCCAGTTCTAGTCCCAGCTGCTCCTCTTCCAATCCAGCCCTCTGCTGTGGCCTGGGAAAGCAGTGGAAGATGACCCAAGTGCTTGGGCCCTTGCACCCATGTGGGAGACCTGGAAGAAGCACCTGGCTCCTGGCTTCGGATCAGCGCAACTCCAGCCATTGTGGCCATTTGGAGGTGAACCAATGGAAGGAAGACCTCTCTCTCTGTCTCTACCTCTCACTGTCTGTAACTCTTCCTCTCAAATAAATAAATAAAATCTTTTTTTAAAAAAATGAACCCATGGCATACAAGGCCATAGAGGGGTCATGTTCTAATACAGCCCCGGCGTGGTTTTACGTAACTCTCAATAGGCCTTTAAGGTAAGGATCTGTGTCGTTTTTCAGATGAATCAAGGCTTGCAGAGGTTAATTAAGTCCCCAAGATCACCCAGCTAAGAGTCAAGAGCTAAGGTCAGAGCAAGGACTGCCTGACTGCCGAGTTTCTTGGGACCTAGTACCAAGCACAGCCGGCTTCACTTTCACGCCTCTACAAACCATGGCACCTCTTTCGGTGTAGTCAGGGAGGTGACACATTTGACCTAAATGACTTGTAAGCTACACGGCTATCACACCCCCACATCATCCTGTATACATTTCCCCATAGAGAAAAAAGAAAGTTGAGAAGAGGCATATCTCGATGGATTCTCTCGTGCAACACGCTCTTTCAGGTGCCAGACAGAGCCAGCGGGCCCACCGCACGGCTTCTCTGTGATCCATGTCTCTAGGCTGAGGCCAGGGTGTTCAACCCACACCCAGTATCAGCTTTGGACCCAGCCCTGGATTTTTCCTTTACCCACTGAACTGCAGCAAGTTGTGTGACAGACTAGGGATCTGAAGAGTGGTATCACGTGGAGATGTAACAGGAGATAGTGATGGGTGCGACAAAGGTTCCCTTGTTACCGCAACTCAGCCGCAAAGTGGGCACGGCATCAAATACGGAAGGGCAAAGACTTCCTTGGCACCAAGAGAGATACAGGGAGAGCAGAGGGCAGAGCCGATGGGGAAGCCATCGTTACTATCCAGGTGCAGGGTGTGTGAGCTAGTTCACAGAAGAAACAGGATTTGAGGATCACCAGGATCTGTATGGCAACGACTCAGTATGTGTTTACCTGGGTCGGGCAGTCTGAGCCGGCACTCTGATAATAATCCTTTCTTTCCTGTCCAAAAGGGAGAGGATTAAAGTTCTGATTTAAATTTAACTGGAAATGACCTAATTCATCTGGATATTATTATTATTTGACAGGCAGAGTTAGACAGTGAGAGAGAGAGAGAGAGAGAAAGGTCTTCCTTTTCCATTGGTTCACTCCCCAAGTGGCTACTACGGCCGGCGCACTGCGCATATCCGAAGCCAGGAGCCAGGTGCTTCCTCCGGGTCTCCCATGCTGGTGCAGGGCCCAAGCACTTGGGCCATCCTCCACTGCCTTCCCGGGCCACAGCAGAGAGCTGGACTGGTAGAGGAGCAACCGGGACAGAAACCGGCACCCCAACCGGGACTAGAACCCGGGGTGCCGGCGCCACAGGTGGAGGATTAGCCTAGTGAGCTGCGGCACCGGCCTGGATATTAATATACAAGGAATCCATTCCCTTTACACGTCTTACACAGAGGACCATGGACAGCTAAGCAGACTTCTAAGCGCGAAAAGACAACTCGACCTAAGAAAACATTCCTTGTAAGAATACTCAAATGTTAACGTTGCACATTTACTGTCAACCTTGATTATAAATTGAGTCATTCTTTTAACAACTTACACTAGGTAAGCCCATCAATTTCAAGTTTACCCCTCCCCCATACAGCTGGAGTTCTTTCCAAGCACAGTTTAAAAATATAAATGTGCTGGCACAAACTTACACATGGCGGCTTTGAGGCAGGCTGTTCTCGCTCTCTTCAGTGGTGAATATAAAGCAGTTCTGTCATCTTAGTTCAGAGCAGGAAGTGTGGCAAGGATTTGAAGAACTAAAACGAAAAGTACCTGTTTGCCAAATTGCTTTTTTTTTTTTTTGCCAAAGTAGCATTTAATGTATCTCCATTAAAAACTCAACTTTCATGATTTTTTTTATTCCCCTGCTAAATGTGGCTCCATCCTTTTAGCTTTCCTCTGCTTCTGTTTTGCAATCATTCTTAAAATTTGGCCACTTAGAGAATTTGCTTCTAGGGCACTTGGTCTATGTCCAATGCGGATGGAGTTAGAATGAGCAGCAGGGCGGGGCCAGAGGTTCGGCGACCCAAACTATGAAGATATTGTTGGCGTCATCTGATACCACCTGGATGCCTTTCCCCCAGACACACGCAGACGCAGCGTTCCGCACAACTTCCCAGCGTCCATGGCGCGCCCCTGTCCTCCAAGCTCACCCACGCACTGCCTAGCCTTCGTGAAGCAGCTCTGGACACCCCCCAGGACCCCTCAAAGACCACCTCGATCAGCAGGGACCCCGTCTGGGTTGGCTGGGAGCCCCCCCCGGGCAGTGCACAGGTGGGCGCACGGTGCGCCTGGCCCCGCGGCTGTGGGCCCACTCCACTCGGGAACTCCGGGTGACGGGGACGCCCGAGCTGACAGGACGCTGGCCGTCCCACGCCGGAGCCCACATCACGAGCTCGGGCCGGGGAACAACGGGGGGAAAAGACCCCCTTCCCCGCCGCGCGGCGCCCCGAGCGCGGGAAGGAGAGCTCCCCGCGCCTCCTCCCTGAGGGTGCGGGACCCCGACGGCTGGGGCGCGCCGGGCTGCGGCTCGGGGTCCGCGGTTCTACTGTCCGTGACTCAAAGCACGCGTGGATGACCTGGCGCAGGCCATGGCCCCAGGTCGCCCGTCATCGCGGTCTGTCAGGGGAGCCGCGGGTGAGGAGAGGACGCCATCCCGCCCACCTGCACCAGGCCCTTCCCTCAGCAGCCCAGGCGCCAGGCGACGACGCCCACGTCGGGAAGTCCCCACTCGGGTTCCCCGACTTGGCCGCGGCGGGGGAGCCGGAACAGGTGCGCGCGCGCGCTGCGACCCCGCCTTCCGGCCCCGCCCAGCGCCGTCCGCGCGCGGGGTACAACCCCCGGCCTCGCTCTTGGCTCCGCCCCCGAGCGGCGAGGGCCCACCTCCCAGCCCCGCCCCCACGCGACAAGCCTCCGCCTCCCAGCCGGCCCCACCCACGGAGGCCACGCCCCCGCGCCGAGTCCCCGCCTCCCAGAGCCGCGGCTGCTGGGGCTCGGGCGCGGCGCTTGCTCGGCGGTCCCGGCTCCCGGCCGCGCCGCAGCCCCGGCCCTCGGCGTCTCCCGCAGCCCGGCGGGGTCCTCCGCGCCGCACGTGGGCGCGCCCGCCGAGAAAGGCCGCCTCCGCCGCCGGTAAGTCGCCCAGCCCGAGCCTCGGCCGCGGGGCAGAGCTGCGGGAGCCGAGCCGGGCGTCTCCTGCCCGCGGGCCCGGAGCGGCGCGGCGGTGCCGGGGTCCTTTCCGGGCGGCGCGGGATGCAGGTGGCTGCGGGGCCGGGCCCGCGGCGCGCGCTGCTGCAGTGCGGGGCTGGCCCCTGCAGGCCGCGCGTGGGCGTGGGGGCTCCGGCCGGCGACCCAGGGAGGGCAGCGCGGAAGGGGCCCCCGGGCCGGGCCGGCTGCGGGCCGAGGAGGCGGTGCGGGCGCGGCCTCGCGGGGCCGGGCGCGGCCTGGGGCCGGCAGGTGGAGGTCAAGGGGGTCACCGCCCGCCGTGCCCTCTCGGCCTTTGCTTCCGCGGGGTCCTGGCCGGGGACGAGGCGGAACCCCCTACCTGTGCGGGAAGAGGCGATGGGAGCGGGGGTGCGGGGTCCCGGCGGCCACCCGCGGGGATTCCTGCAGGTGCAGCCGGCACCGCGGGACGGGGAGGCCTGGGTAGGATTTTTTTATTATTATTTTTCTTCTCTCCCATAATTTAATGAGCACTCGGAAAACCCAAATTCGAGATTTACTGTGTCCTGGAGTCCGTGAAGTCCATGGGCGAGCGTGGGCCGAGCAAGGGTCATTACCTGCGGGTGAGGTGTTCTCGCTCGAGGCCGAGCGGCCAGCGTGTTCACGGGGAGTTTCCGTAGTTAGCTGGCAGCCGGCTTTTTCATTTGCGCCCGTGTTCCTGGGAAGAATGGATCCGGTGAGACGTTTCCCGCCGACCTTCTTTCTGCCTCTGGAAGTAGGCGCACCGGCTTGTATGACAGCTTTGCAAGATCTGATTGTAGGCTGTGACCGTCAGCCTCCCTGGAACACTGGACCTCTCACACAAAAGGTATCCAGGTTACACCGCGAGACCACTGGCCCAAGGTCTATACGGGCTGAACTCTTTTATTTTTATAATGTGTTGTTGAAAATATTCTTTATTATTATTATTTGCAAGGTAGAGTTACAGAGAGACAGGGAGAGAGTGAGCTTCCGTCCACTGGTTCACTCCCCAAATGGCTGCAACAGCCAGAGCTGGGCCAGGCCAAAGCCAGGAACCAGGAGCTTCATCCTTGTATCCCACGTGGGTGCGGGGGCCCAGGCACTGAGCCATCTTCTGCTGCCTTCCTAGGTGCATTAGCAGGGAGCTGGACGGGAAGTGGAGCAGCCAGGACTCGAACCAGTGCCCATATGGGATGCCAGCACTGCAGGTGGCTGCTTTACCCGCTGCACAGCGCCGGCCCCAGGACTGAACTATTAGTTATACCACCAGGGGAGGCCCAGTGCTATCACTGACCGGAGCCACTGTCCTGGGTCTGCCAGCTGCATGCCCTGACCCCCACGTCCTCATCTTGGGGCTCTCCCTGCCTCTTGGGTGTTGCATGAGATAAATGCCTACCTACTGACGGATGTCGCAAGCTCACACGGAAGGCGCGGGTACTATCGCATCAAGGGCCCCGTGTTTTTAAATAAAGGAGCTTGCTTGATCGATTGCTTCCATACGTTGCACCTGTGCTGTTGGCCACGCAGACAGTACTTTCTTTGTCAGACTGGCCGCGTACTGGGCTGCCCAAGTTTCCTGCTCTCACCTGGCTGACGCCCTGCGTGCCTCCCGCACCCCACCTCCTAAGCACACACCTTATCGCTGGGGCAGCCTCTTCCTGGTTCCCCGGGCCGCCCACACCTGCGGCCTGGGAGGACTCCCCTGGACTTCCTGTTTGTTCCTGCCAGCGTCAGACGCTGCGACTTCAGCCCTCCCTCTGTCACTGCGTGTGCCTCATTAAATCAAAATCGTGTGCTTGGCTGTTTCCTCTTTTATGAGGCCATGAGCTGGAGAGTAGGAACCCTGACTTACTCGCGTCTTCTCCCCAGCACCTCGACACTTATCAGAGGGGAAAGACTGTGCGAGCAGTGTGTCCCAAGTGCTCGATTCCAGACTTGTGAATTTCCTGGAAATTCTGGAATTCCTGTGGATGGTTTCAATGTACCAACTGCTTAGTCTTTACTTGGCACAATAGACTACCCCCTCTCGTTGCCTTCCTTTCCTTAATAGTTTTTTTAAAAGCACGATGGCTGTTCCTACAGGCCTTTGTGGGAGTGAGGAGGCAGCCTTTCTTTGTGGGAGCGTGTGCATAGTACGGTGTATTTCTGCAGAGGCACGGCGTGAGCAGAGGCTGCAAGAGACAGTCTTGGGGCTTGAGAAGTCACTGGGCCTTGTAGACAGGGGAGCTTTTTAAGATTTCTTTATTTGAAAGATAGAGTTACAGGGAGAGGTAGAGACAGAGAGAGAGGTCTTCCATCGCTGGTTCACTCCACAGATGGCCGCAACGGCTGGAGCTGCGCTGTGGCTTGCACAGCGGCTGAGCAGCGTGGGGCACCACTGAGTCAGTAGGTGTTTGGGAAGAAGAGCCCAGAAAGTGTGCGTTGGGTGTGGCAGGTGACGAAGGAAAGTCTAGAATGCAAGGTCCTGTGGATTGCAAGGTGGAGAAGGAGCACCTGAACAGGAGACCCGGGGCTTTAGTTTTGTGATTGTTTATTCATTTGAGAGGCAGAGAGAGTCCCATCCACTGGTTCCCCACCCACGTGCCTGCAACTGCTGGGGCTGAGCCGCCGAAGCCAGGGGCTAGAAACTCAGTCTGGGTCTCCCATGGGGGTGAGAGCCGTCGCCTGCTGACACCCAGGGGGATCATTAGTAGGAAGCTGGATTTCGAGCAGCTTGAACCCAGGCCCTCCAGTATGGGCTGCAGGCATCCCAAATACTTGCCCCAGTTTTGTTTTCTATTCATTTTTAAAGATTTATGTATTTATTTGAAAGGCAGAGTGACAGAGAGATCTTGCTCCACTAGTTTACTCTCCCAAACACCTCAACAGCCAGGAACTCCACCCAGTTCCCATGTAGGTGACAGGGACCCAGATACTTTGGGCCATCACCCACTGCTTTCCCAGGCGCATTTGCAGGGAGCTGGATGGGAAGTGGGGCAGCTGGGACTACAACTGGTGCTCCGGTATGGGATGCTGGCGCTGCAGGCAGCTTAACCCCCTGCACAACACTGACCCCTGGTTTTGTTTTCTTAAAAAGCTTAATTCAATTATACTTTATAGTCTGTAAAATTCATTCAAGCAAGTTTATAATTCATTTTTCAGTAAATTTACAAATGCGCACAACCATCAGCGTGATCCAGCTGTAACACACCTCCATAACTGTGCGCGCTGGCAGCTCCTCCTGGTAGCCACCCCACACAAGGGAACTGCTCGTGTGCTCGGCGCCCCTGCAGATTTGCCCCTCCGAGCTCTCATAGAAATGGAAGAACGCACCACTTAGTCTGCCAGGCCGCGTCCTTCCGTGCTCCTTCCCAGGGGCCTCTGTGGTGACGCATGTTAGCATGTATTTCCCTTGGTCCTCCACGTGGTGACACATGTCAGTGTGTGTTTCTCTCTGTCCTCCGCGTGGTGACACGTGTCAGTGTGTGTTCCCCTCACTACTCCATGTGGTGACGTGTGTCAGCGTGTGTTCCCCTCTGTCCTCCGTGTGGTGACGCATGTCAGCATGTGTTCCCCTGAGTCCTCCGTGTGGTGACACGTGTCAGCGTGTGTTCCCCTGAGTCCTCCGTGTGGTGACGCATGTCAGCGTGTGTTCCCGAGTCCTCCGTGTGGTGACGCGTGTCAGCATGTGTTCCCCTTGGTCCTCCGTGTGGTGACGTGTGTCAGTGTGTGTTCCTGAGTCCTCCGAGTGGTGACGCATGTCAGCATGTGTTCCTCTGAGTCCTCTGTGTAATGACACGTGTCAGCATGTGTTCCCCTCGGTCCTCCGCGTGGTGACGTGTGTCAGTGTGTGTTTTCGAGTCCTCCGTGTGGTGATGCCTGTCAGCATGTGTTCCCCTCTGTCCTCCGAGTGGTGACACGTGTCAGTGTGTGTTCCCCTCACTACTCCATGTGGTGACGCGTGTCAGCGTGTGTTCCCCTGAGTCCTCCGTGTGGTGATGCCTGTCAGCATGTGTTCCCCTCGGTCCTCCGAGTGGTGACACGTGTCAGTGTGTGTTCCCCTCACTACTCCATGTGGTGACACGTGTCAGCGTGTGTTCCCCTGCGTCCTCCGTGTGGTGACGCATGTCAGCGTGTGTTCCTCTGAGTCCTCTGTGTAATGACACGTGTCAGCATGTGTTCCCCTCGATCCTCCGCGTGGTGACGTGTGTCAGCGTGTGTTCCTGAGTCCTCCGTGTGGTGATGCCTGTCAGCGTGTGTTCCCTTCGGTCCTCCGAGTGGTGACGCGTGTCAGCGTGTGTTCCCGAGTCCTCCGTGTGGTGATGCGTGTCAGCGTGTGTTCCCCTCGGTCCTCCGTGTGGTGATGCCCGTCAGCATGTGTTCCCCTTGGTCCTCCGTGTGGTGACACGTGTCAGCGTGTGTTCCCGAGTCCTCCGTGTGGTGATGCGTGTCAGCGTGTGTTCCCCTTGGTCCTCCGTGTGGTGACACGTGTCAGCGTGTGTTCCCGAGTCCTCCGTGTGGTGATGCGTGTCAGCGTGTGTTCCCGAGTCCTCCGTGTGGTGATGCCTGTCAGCGTGTGTTCCCGAGTCCTCTGTGTGGTGATGCCCGTCAGCATGTGTTCCCCTTGGTCCTCCGTGTGGTGACACGTGTCAGCGTGTGTTCCCGAGTCCTCCGTGTGGTGATGCGTGTCAGCGTGTGTTCCCCTCGGTCCTCCGTGTGGTGACACGTGCCATTACTGTGTCCTGTCCCTCGTCTGTGTGGTGACACGTGCCATTACTGTGTCCTGTCCCTCGTCTGTGTGGTGACACGTGCCAGCACTCCGTTCCTCCCCACAACCTAATAGCGCCCACTCGCAGTGAACAGCCCTGCCGTCGGACTCCTACCCTTACGTCCTCGTTTTTGTAGCGTTCTAGTTTCCTTTTGCCTGCTTTTGCTTGTGGACTGTTTCCAGTCTGCTAGTCTAGTCATGGGGGATTGAGCTGCTGAGGGGGCCGTTGGGGTCAGGGTCTTCTCCATGGGTTGTGTGAATGCCTTGCGGTGGAGGGGCCGCCCCACTGTAGCCGCCATGCCAGGTCAGCGAACCCCAGCGTTCTTGCCCGTCTCCACCCCCCTACACTTGTACCGTCGCTCCCATGAGGCTGGAGCTGTCTGTCTGTCACGTGCCCTAGCACCAGGCCCAGAGACCTCGCCAAATGTTTGAATTGGCCCGCCAGGTGTTTGTGCACGGCAGTGCTTGGGGACTCGGATCTCCTGTAGCTGTGGCTTGGGGACCACTTGTGTCCTTGAAGAGTGGCCTAATTTACTTTTTGTTGGCTTCTAGATACTCTCTTCACTGTAAGAATGTAAGATGGATCCGGAAGAGCAGGAGCTGTTAAACGATTACAGATACAAAAATTATGCTTCGGGGATTGAAAAGGCTCTGAGGAATTTTGAGTCCTCGAGCGAATGGGCCGATCTCATATCTTCCCTTGGCAAGCTCAACAAGGTACGTGGAGTGGACACCGTGAGCAGAGCTGACAGGTGGGGACGTAATTGTCTTATTACAAGGAATTCGTGGTGATGATTGCGATCAGAAAATACACGAAAGAGAAGCCACATGATGCTGTCCCACGGTTACCTGCTGTTAACCTGTGAGTCTAACTCCTTCCAGACTTTTCTGAGCATAGGATTATACTTGAAAAAATCTGTGGCAAAATGGAATTAAAAGATACGTTTATTTTCGTGAAAAAATTTTTTGAAATGCTTACATAATTTTTTATTTGTATTTATTTATTTGAGAGACAGAGAACTGTCGTCTGCTGATTCAGTCCCCCAAAACAGCCAGGCCTGGGCCAGGGCCAAAGACAGAAGCCAGGGACTCAGTCCGTGCTCCCCATGTGCATGGTGGAAACCAGTTACCTGAGCCGTCACTGTGGCCTCCCAGGCTCTGCATCAGGAGGAAGCTAGACTCAGGAGCCAGAACCAGAACCAGACCCGAGTGTGGCAGTGTGGAACACGGGCATCTTAACCACGAAGCTGGCCACCTGCCCCCTCGTGTTTTCATAATACACATCTTCTGTGAACTTGTTAAAGACCCCGTATATGCCTGGATTTAAAAAATGTTATACCAGGGGCTGGCATTGTGCAGCGGGTTAAGCCGCCACCCATATCAGAGCACTTGTTTGAGTCCTGGCTGCTGAATCCAGTCAGGCTCCCTGCTGAGGCACCTGGGAGAGCAGCAGGGTGTGGCCTAAGTTCTTGGGTCCCTGCACCCACATGGGAGACCTGGGTAGAGTTCTGCTGTGGCCATCTGGGGAGTGAACCAACAGATAGAAGATCTCTTTCTCTGTTCCTCCCTCTCTCTCTAAATAAAATAAATCTTTTTTAAAAAATTTTTATACCAAAATAAACATTTTTTAATTCCATTTTTCATAGTTGGACAGTTATGTGTAGACAAGAAAAATTTAAAATGGTCGCATAGTTATTCAGAGGTTTTCTTTACGTACAGGTTGGGGTTTGCGGTTGGTTTGTTTTGGTTTCTTTTACTACATTTTCTTTGGTTTACTTTTTTGACCTTTTTACTGCTAACTGGTAACTCCAAGAAGAATAAAAGGTGAAGTAAATACTGGGATCTACCCAGAACTTAAGTGTGTGGGTGTGAGTGTGAGTATGTGTGTCCAAGAGTGAGTGTGTGTGAATGTGTGTGTGCTTAGATGAGGACAAGGTCTGGGAAGACCAGTCAGCTGTGAACTTGATCTCGCATTCTGGATGATCTGCGGATGGACCATTGGGTTTTACCATCCTGCCCAGGAGGGTGCCACGGTAACTCTTCACCGCCTGGTGTGTAGCTGGAGGAGATCTGGGCTCAAAGAGGCTCTGCTTGGCTCTGCTGCTGTCAGGCCAAGACTTAAGTTTGAGGACCACGTGCCAGGCGGGAGCTGGGAGAGGCCCACCTGGACTCGGCTGCCCTCAGCTCCCCAGGGCAGGCACACCAGGGGATGCCAGCAAACCTCACCAAAGACAGGGACTGTCTCCATTTCCCCGATCCGAGGAGCAGGGGTGAGTGAACAGGGCGAGCAGGTTCACCCCAGCACACTGCCCAGGTAGCCGCCCAGCCCCGGCACATGGCTGTCAGACCCAGGGGAGATGGGGGTGGTTACAGCTTGTGGCCACTAGAGCTTGTGTACGACATGTACATGTGGTGGCTGGGCGCTGCCCGGGGTGGACAGCTGTGTCCGCCTCCGGGCTGCCTTTCAGACAGGAAGGCAGAGCATGAGAGCTCGTGGGTCCCCAGATGCAGCCCTCAGGTTGCCGTTGAGGGGAGGGAGGCGCGGCCGACTGGGACTGAGGCGTAGTCAGGTTCTGGATGTTCCGCCTCATGGCACTCAGCTCACCTGCATCTAAGTACAGCCCAGTTTTGTTGAAGGGGCGTAGTCTTCGTCATTTTTTGTATGCATTCTTTATAGGCGTAAAAGGTACCATCTGTTTTAAAGTGTGTGGTTAAAGCACTTCTAGTGCATCCCCAGTGTGGTGTGGCCATCACTGTCTAGTCACCCCAAAAGGAGACCCCGCCCCCATTAAGCAGCGCCCCCACCACCTTCCCTCGCCCAGCCCCTTGTCTCTGGACATCTCACGTGAGTGGGATCCTGCACTGCGTGTCCTTTGTGTTGGGCTGACTGTCTTCAAGGCTCCTCGGTGTGGTACCGTGCCACAGAGCTTTCTTCCTCCGTGTGGCTGGGTGATGCTCCGTGGTATGAATAGGTCACGTTTCCTCACCCCCGCGTCAGCTGCTGCACCTGCTGGCTTCCGTCGTGCGGCTGTTGTGAACGGATGCCGTCAACATCGTGTTCAGGGCACTGTTTGAACACCAGTCCGCTGCTCTCTTGGGTACGCACTCAGGAGTAGAATCACTGGGTCTCATGAAAACCCCATGACCTCCTGGGGAGAAGCCTCAGCCTGTTGTCCTCAGTGGTGGGGTCACCCTGCACACCGGCCAGCAGTGCCTGGGGTCTCTCACCAGCATTTGTTTTCAGTGTTTTTCAAAAAACAATTTTCAAGATTTATTTTACTTATTTGAAAGGCAGAGTTACAGAGGTAGGGAGAGGGAGAGGGAGAGAGAGAGAGAGATCTTCCAGGCTCTGGTTCATTCCCCCAAATGGCCACAACAGCTGGGGCTGAGGCAGGCCGAAGCCAAGAGCCAGGAGCTTTGTCCAGGTCTCCCATATAGTTTCTGAGGCCTTAGCACTCAGCCCATCTTCCACTGCTTTCCCCGGGCACATTAGCAGGGAGCTGGATCAGAAGTGGAGCAACCAGAACTCGAACTGGCGCCTGTGTGGGATGCCAGCATCACAGGTAGTAACTTAGCCCCTTATGCCGCAGTGTCTGCCCCTCGTTGTTTTCTGAAAGGCTGTCCTAATGGGTATGAAATGGTACCTTCGTGTGGGTTTGATTTGCATTTCTATAGTGGCTAGTACATTGGAGACCTTCTCATGAGTTTATTGGCAATATGTACATCATTTTGGAAGCAGTTTCAAATACTCTGCCCACTTTTAAACTGAGTTGTTTGCTTTTTTGTTGTTTATTTGTTAGAGATTTATTTAGTTATTTGAAAGGCAGAGTTACAGAGAGAGAGGTCTCCTGTCCTCTGATTCACTCCCAAATGGCCACAAGGGCTTGAGCTGGGCCTATTCAAAGCCAGGAGTCAGGAACTCCGGGTCTCCCACGTGGGTGCAGGGGCCCAGGCACTTACTTGGGCCATCTTCTGATGCTTTCCTAAGTGCATTAGCAGGGGGCTGGATTGGAATGAAAGCAACTGGACTCAAACCAGCGCTTGACATGGGATGCCTGCATCCTCAGCATTGGCTTAACCCGCTGCGCCACAGCGCCAGCCTGCCTTTTGCTTTCTCCAAAGTGTGCTTTTGTGTGTGGGCTTTTTATCTTGATGATCACTTCATTTTTTTTTTCTCTATTGCTTGTGCTGTTGGTATCATACGTAAGAAACTACCGCCAAACCTAAAATCAAGATTTCCCCTGTGTTTCCTTCTAAGAGTGTTATAGTTTTAGCTCTTGCATTGGGTCTTTGATCCATTTTGAGTGAACGTTTTACGTGGTGTGAGGGAGGGATCCAGCCGCATTCCTTTGCCTGTGGAAATCCAGCTGTCCCAGCACAATGTGAAGAAACTGTTGTTTTCCCATTGAATGGTCTTGGAACCGTCGCTGACAATTGACCATAAATACCTAGGTTTATATGTGGACCTGTTTCTTTTCCATTGATCTATATGTCTGTCCTTTTGCTAGTACCACACTATTTTGATTACTGTTACTCTGTAGTAAGTTTTGACATCAAGAAGTTGGAAACCTCCAAATTTGTTGGATTTTTTTTCATAATTATTTTGGCTATTGAAGGTCTCTTGCAAGTCTGTGTGAATTTTAGGACCCGTATCAATTTCTATTAAAAAAAATCCAACTTGGGCTTTGATAGGAATTGCCCTAATCTGTGGATCACAGTGAGGGGTTTGTCGTTTTTGTTTTTTCTTTTTAAAGATTTATTTATTTATTTATTTATTTGAAAGGCAGAGTTACACAGAGAGAGAAAGAGAGGCAGAGCAACAGAGAGGTCTTCCATCCGCTGGTTCACTCTCCAATTGGCCGCAGTGGCTGGAGCTGTGCCAATCTAAAGCCAGGAGCCAGGAGTTTCTTCCAGGTCTCCTACATGGGTGCAGGACCCCAAGGACTTGGGCCATCTTCTACTGCTTTCCCAGGCCACAGCAGAGAGCTGGATCGGAAGTGAAGCAGCCAGGACTTGAACCAGCGCCCATATGGGATGCTGGCACTGCAGGTGGCAGCTTTACCCACTGTGCCACAGCGCCGGCCCCAACTTTGCCTTCTTAACAGTATTGTTTTCCAACCTGTGAATGTAAGATATCTTTTGACTTGTTTTAAAATGTACACTTTTTGAGGTAGGCAAAATTATAAAAACGATGAATGCAATTTTTTAAAGATCTTATTAATTTATTTGAATGGCAGAGTTACAGAGAGAAGGGGAGACGGAGAGAGAGAGAGTGAAAGAGAGAGATCTTCCATCTACTGGTTCACTCCCCAGATGGCCACAATGGCCAGAGCTGGGTCTCCCTGTACAGGGGCCCAAGCACGTGGGCCATCTCCTGCTGCCTTCCTAGGCATATTAACAGGGAGCTGGATTGAAAGTGGAGCAGCCGGGACTCTAACCAGCATCCCCATGGGATGCCAGCATTGCGGGCCACAGCTTAGCCTGTTGCAGCACCACAACGCTGGCCCCCAGCAGCATTCTTTCTAGGTATCGGGGTCGTCAGAGGACAAAACCGACATGACCCTGCACACTGTCCAGTGTGGTGGGGGAGAAGCACAGTGAGCAGAACTCAGGTCATAGGCAACGCTAAGTGTCGTGGGCGCAGGCGAGAAGGGAGGGGCCGTGAGTGGAGGGGAGTGCAGCTTATAAGATGACGTCACCTGGGAGCCCCTGCTGAGAAGCTGCCATCTGACCCAGGGCCAGGCGCGTGGTAGACTAGGGCTCATGAAACAGGTAAGACGGGGACAAGGGGGTGGAGCTGGAGAGGCCCGTCTGGCCTGGGACTCAGGTTCCATAGGTTGGTTGTTTTTTAAAAGATTTATGTATTTATTTGCGAGGCAGAGTTACGGAGAAAGAAGAAGAGACAGAGAGAGATCTTGCATCCACTGGTTCACTCCCAGACCACTGCAATGGCCAGAGCTGGGTCAGTCTGAAGCCAGGAGCTTTGGGTGGGTCTCCCGTGTGGGTGCAGGGGCCCAGGCACTTGGACCATCTTCCACTGCCCTCCCAGGTGCATTAGCAGGGAGCTGGATCATAAGTGGAGCAGCTGGGACTCAAACAGGCACCCACTTGGGACACCAGCACTGCAGGCAGTAGCTTAACCTGCTAGGCCACAGCACCTGCCCCTCGAAGCCCCTTTTAAGCTGAGGTCCTGACAGTGCGACAGTGCTGCTGGGCTGGGGGAGTCGAGCAGAGTGGTGCGGCCTGGCTTCCCCCGGGGCGTGAGCCACAGTCCAGCCACTGTGCTGGGCGGGGAGAGTGGGCGGAGGACAGGCAGGAGCCGTTGCTGTGGTGCCGGTGGCCAGTGCAGTAGTGTTCGGTTCTAGATGCTCTTTGACAGCGTGCCCACGGCTCTGCTCACATATCAGACACGGGACAGAAGAGAAGGAGAAGAGAAAAGGGGAGAGTCAGTGTGCCTCCAGGTGCTTGGCCCAAGAGCCAGAAGGATGAGATGGGGAGGCCGTGGTGCCGTGGGCCCCTAGGCGGGCAGGTGGCTCAGGGTTCACTGCAGGATGTTCCTGTCTGTCAGAGACGCCCCCGTGTCGCATCCACGGGCACTGAGGTCTGAGGCTGGACTTGCATGGCGGATGGACCTCCCCCCCACCCCAGGGTGTTAGCAGGAAGCATGCGTGTTGACAGTCCTGAGACTGGAGTGAGTGTAGACAGAAAAGAGGAGGCCCGGGACTGTGGCCTGGGGCTCCCAACAGTGAGAAGAAAAGGAAGGAACCAGCCCAAGGGACTGGGCAGGCACAGGGAGGTCCAGAGAACAGCGGGTGGCTGGTCTGTGTCAGATGCGGCTAAGGGGGATTGTGTGATGAGGCCCAAGGCTGACCCCTGGGCACTGCCCCACAGGGGTAGGAGAGGAGAGGGGTTGGAGTAGGTGGGAGGTGTGGATGCCATTGTGCCCCCACGCCCACTCCAGGTGGAACTCTTCTTTGCACAGAGCGGGCTTTGGGGAAGCAGTAGACCAGGTTCAAGGTCCCCGGACTTTGTTCGCCAGGAGCTGTGTTTTGAACAAGTCCCTGACCTGTCATTGCTCTTCCTCCTTAAATTGTAGTAGAATGAGACTTGCCAACCTAGCCGTCTTGAAGCGTGCAGTTTAGCATGGTCACTGACATCCCAAGAGTTAGAAGCCTCAGCCTTCAGGTCCGTGTGTTGTGGGATTTGTGGTGCAAGGTGTGGAGCTCAGGAAGCCTGGGGCGAGGACCAGGCAGCTGCTGGTCTCCCTGACACAAAATGGGACAGAAACACGGATGAGCCCCATCCGTCAGCCTGCCGACACCTGCTGTAGCCACCTCTCACTTGGTGATACGCTTTGAAGGTCTTTGTATGCGTTACCTGACACTTCACCCTGGTTTCCAGATGAGAACACAGAATGGGAATTTGTTCACCCATGGCACAGCTGATGCCCTTCCTGGCCCCGACTCTGGCCCCCTCCTGCTGTGGTTTTCCTGGCCCTGCGTCCGCTGTGGTGCTGCATCAGTGTGGGGCGCTGGGTGGTCGGTGCATTGATCAGAAGTGCGTGGATCCCAAGTACAGCCTGTTGCTGGCATAGTTGCTGTTTCTTGCCCTGATGATGAAGGAGACTCGTGCACACAAGAGATAGACACACACGCACACACACACAGTATGGGCAAAACCAGCAGTGCCGAGCGGCCTGGCCTGGGGGTAGGCCTGGGCAGGCCCTCGCAGCACTGGCAGTTAAGCAGGCTCGCAAGGCTCACCATCCCTGCCGGATTATCCTGCTGTCCACCAGCACCCATCCTCAGCCAGGTCGGGGCTTTCCAGGAACACAGGATGCAAAGCGAGTCTTCCTCTTTCATTCATTCCCTCCCATGCTGCAGGAAGGGGAGAATCTCCCCTGACGTGATCTGCTCACTGGCTCCAGCCCCCTGTGCAGGCTGGGCAGGGGGAAAGATGACAAGGACAACCATCTGTGGCGGTGTTATCCAAGGAGCCCCCACTGTCTCCTCCTGGCTGTGCTGCTTGTTGCCAGTTGCTGTGCTCGGGCAGCGAGTTAGAGCAGCCACCTTACAGAGTCTGCTGGTATCTGTGGGGTTGGGGGTGACTCTGCCAGTCCCTCCCTCGGCCCCGCCCACGACAGCTGACATTCAGAGTGCCTGCTGTGTGCCGAGGACTGGCTGTGACTCATTGTGTAATACCTACAGCATGTCTTGAAATTGGTCTTGGGTTAAGCACCTTGTGCAAGTTCATGGCCAGTCAACGGCAGAGGGAAGGCTCAGACCCCGTCTGGCTGGGCCCTGAGCTCAGGCTCCTGAACACGGATTCCTGACCATTCTTTTTCTTTTCTCTCTCTCTCTCTCTTTTTTTTTTTTTTTTTAGTGATTTATTTATGTATTTGAAAGGCAGAGTTACAGAGAGGCAGAGAGAGAAAGAGAGAGAGAGAGAGAGAGAGAGAGAGTGAGTTCTGGCCACAATGGCCAGAGCTGCACTGACCCAAAAGCCAGGAGCTTCTTCCGGGTCTCCCACATGAGTGCAGAGGCCCAAGCACTTAGGCCATCTTCTACTGCATTCCCAAGCCATAGCAAAAAGCTGGATTGGAAGTGGAGCAGCCGGGACTCGAACCAGCACCCATGTGGTATTATTTGTTTGAGAAGTAGAGTTACAGACAGAGAGATGGAAAGAGAGACAGAAATCTTCCATCTGCTGTTCACTCCCCAAATGACCGCAACAGCCAGAGCTGGGCTGATCCGAAACCAGGAGCCAGGAGCTTTTTCCAGGTCTCCCATGTGGGTGCAGAGACCCAGTCACTTGGGCCATCATCCACTGATTTCTCAGGCCATAGCAGAGAGCTGGATCGGAAGGCGAACAGCCTGGACACAAACTGGTGCCCATATGGTGCTGCCGGCAGAGTCTCAGCCTACTACACCACAGTGCCGGGCCCTACGTCTTCTTTCTTAAAGATTTATTTATTCATTCATTCATTCATTTGGCAGAGTCGCGAGAAGCAGAGGCAGAGATAGCTCATTCTTGCATCTGCTAGTTCACTCCCAGAAATGGTCGCAAAAGCCAGGGCTGAACCAGACTGAAGCCAGGAGCCAGGAGTTCCTTCCAGGTCTCCAAATGTGGGTGCAGGAGCCCAAGCACTTGGGCCGTCTCCCACTGCTTTCCCAAGCACATAGGGGGAGCTGGATCAGAAGTGGAGCAGCCGGGACACAAGCCGGCACCATATAGGATGCTGGTGCTGTGGGCAGCACTTTACCATCTACACCACATCACCAGCCCCCCAAAATGAAAAGTTTAATCAAGTACTATCCCCATCTCTCCTTCTAAGCAGAGCGAGCTTATGTGGCCCATCAGAGTCGGGGCTGCATGAGCAGGAGGGCTGTGATCAGAGTTGGTGCCGAGTGAGCAGGAGGAAGCCCACACCAAGGGTCAGCAGACTGGGCTTCTCGTCCTCTGAGGCCTCTCTGGCTTTCTGGTGGCGCCTCCCCGAGTTCTCCCACATTCGTATCCGTGTCTGTGTCCAAGGGTCTCTGACATGAGGACGCTGCTCCTAACCGGACTGGGGTCCATGCTAAAGGCATCGTTCTTCTGAACGGCTCCTTAAGACCCTGTCTCCAGGTGCAAGTGCATTCTGAGGGACTGGGGGCGAGGGCTTCCACATGGGAATTTGGGGGGGGGGGGACACAGGTCAGCCCAGACAGGCTCTGGTGAGAAGAGCTCGTGGTCTCTACACAGCAGCTTTTTTTTTTTTTTTTTGACAGGCAGAGTGGACAGTGAGAGAGAGAGACAGAGAGAAAGGTCTTCCTTTTTGCCGTTGGTTCACCCTCCAATGGCCGCCGCGGCCAGCGCGCTGCAGCTGGTGCACCGCACTGATCCGATGGCAGGAGCCAGGTGCTTCTCCTGGTCTCCCATGGGGTGCAGGGCCCAAGCACTTGGGCCATCCTCCACTGCACTCCTGGGCCACAGCAGAGGGCTGGCCTGGAAGAGGGGCAACCGGGAGAGAATCCGGTGCCCCGACCGGGACTAGAACCCGGTGTGCCGGCGCCGCAAGGTGGAGGATTAGCCTGTTGAGCCACGGCGCCGGCCTACACAGCAGCTTTTTAAAAGCTCGTTTTGGGGCAGGCGTTTGGCATAGCTCCCGTCCCATGTCAGAATTCCTTTAGATTCAAGCCCTGGCTCCACCCCCGATTTGTGCCTCCTGGTTACGTGCACCCTGGGAGGCAGCAGGTGATGGCTCCAGTACTTGGGTCCCTGCCACCCATGCAGGAGAGCCGGGTTGCCTTCCGGGCCCCTGGCATTGGCCTGGCTTGAGTCCCAGCTACTGAACCAGCTGATGGGAGATTTTCTCTCTCGCTCACTAATAAAATGAAAATAAATAAACTTTCAAAGAAATTTAAGAAGCTCTGGTCATTCTGTGGCGCCTCACACAAAGTAGCTCTTTCTCACTGCCCAGGGTATGTTGGGGGACCCTGCTGTGAAGGGGTGGTGAAGTGCCCCTAGGCGGGGGGCTTCCCAGTCAGGGCGGCCCTTCCGGTGGTCTGCACCCCTCAGCTGCACATCCAGAACCCTAGCACAGGAGCCACATTGTGGGGCATCCTTCCATCTGCTATGCGGGACCTTCCACTGTTCCATCCCCTGCCCTCCTCCCGCTGCTGCCAGCCCTGAGTGGTGCCAGACCTGGGAGAGGGGAGCAGCCATCGACATGAGCTCCTGCAGGATGCCTGGCTCCGTGCAGCCGCCCCCTTGGTGGGACCCCAACCTTGAAGGGCGGAGCCTGTGTCTGGAGCTGTCATCTTAGTGGTTTTCCAGTTACCTTCTGATGCTCTCCCATGGCCATGACCTTGAGCCTCGGTGCCCTGGGGGAAGGATTTGGGTATGAGTTGCCGACTGAAAAGAGACCCTGTGGAGGAGTTGCTGTTGGAAGCCATGTGCCCCCAGAGTGGCTGGTGCGGGAGCACCAGGGCTCAGGAGCTGCAGCTCCCGGAACGTCAGGCCTCGCTCCCATTTCCAGCATGCGTGCGGCGGAGGCGTCGTCGTGGGTGATGCGCTGGGGCTTGGGACAGATGTGTGGCTTCACGCTCTACCCCAGGTTACTCCGAAAGGAGCCTCGCTGACAAGGCTGCTCCGGCGGCCTCAGGCGAGCTGCTCACTCACGTCAGCTGCGGTGGCCTTTTAGGGAAGAGCGACTGCCCAGGAGAGTCCCCTGTGCTCGGCCGCCATTGTAGCCAGGATACCCTGTTTTGCTTTCAAGTCCAAGTAAATGGGGGCCCTGCTTGCTCTCCAGTCTGCAGGGGGGACGGGAGCAGTCCGGGCTCCAGGGATCCAAGGACAAAGGCCGCCCTGGCAGAGCCGAGCTGATGGACAAGGGCATGGGCTGCGATCCACTCGCCGTGTATAAATCCTGCCGTGTAAGCTGGGAACTCCGTACCAGCCGTGGATATGGAAGGCACCATGGGCACATTCCTGTCCCATAAACCTTAATCCCCCAGTGGCGACTGCTCTGGAGATAGTGTCTTCATCAGGGTATGGAGGTGAAATGAGGGCATAAGGCTGGGACTCTAATCTGTCAGGACCGTTGGCCTTGGGAGAGGAGCAGGAGGATGTTCCCGCCCCCCACAAGAGGCCAGTACGAGGCGGCTGGCTGTCAACAGGACGAGAACCGAATCAGCCATCAGAAGAAGTGGGTTAAGGCACCCACTCTGCCATGTTTGTTACAGCCCAGGCAGGCTGACACATAAGGAACGGAGGTCAATTCAGCTGTTGTTTTGTCTTTTGAAGATTTATTTATATTTTTATATATATTTATATTTTTATATATATTTTATTTTTTCAGAGTCAGAGTTACAGATAGAGGGAGAGACAGAGAGAGAGAGAGAGAGAGAGAGAGAGAGGTCTTCCATGCACTGGTTCACTACCCAAAAGGCCACAGCAGCCAGAGCTGGCCAGGCTGAAGCCAGGAACCGGGAGCTGCTTTTGGGTCTCCCATCTAGGTGCAGGGGCCCAAGCATGGACCACCCTTCCTTGCTTTCCCAGGTACATTAGCAGGGAGCTGGATCGGGAGTGGAACAGCCCGGACTAGAACTGGTGCATGGATGGAATGCCGGCAGGACCCACTACGCCACAGTGAACCTGGCTTTTTTTTTTTTTTTAAAGGCAGCTGTTCGACTGTGACCACCAGCATTCAAACCAAACCTACACAGTCCCATTATTGATGTATTTGTTCTTAAGCTGTTAAGTAGCTTCTGAACTCTTTGTGAAAAAGAATTTGCTTAATTAGTTATTTGAAGGGCAAGGAAACAGAGAGAGAGAGAGAGAGAGAGAGAGAGAGAGAGAGAAGGATCTTCCATCCACTGGTTCCCTCCCTCAATGGCCGCAATAGCTGGGGCCAGGCCAAAACCAGAAGCCAGGATCTCCATCTAGGTCCCCTGCGTGGGTCTCCTGCATGGGTGGCAGGGACTCATGTACTTGAGCCATCATCTGCTTCCTAGGCGCGTCAGCAAGGAGCTGCAGTGGAAGTGGAGTAGCTGGGACTTGAACTCAGCACTCAGCCATGGAGTGCAGGCATTCCAGTAAGCGGCTTAACCTGCTGTGCCACAACACAGAGAAGGCTAAGTGGTCTTTGAGCCCCGTTTTTCAGCCATATTTTCAGTAAACGGCATGTGTGTGGATTTGTTGAGTTTATAGTCCTGTGAAGACAGCCTTCATGCACCGTTCACCCCAGAAGTTTCCTTGAACCCCTCCTCCACCCCCGACTCCAGACACCTGCTGATGTGCTGATGTACATCCTGCCATTGTAGGTTGGTTTTCATTTTCTAAAATTCTGGATAAATAGAATCGTGCAAATAGAATTGTGTACTTCTTTTCTTTTCCCCCATCTGATCTGTCTTCACTCAGCAAAGCTATTTTAAGAGTCACCCTAATCACTCCTTTTTAATGCTGGGTAAGGTTCTATGCATATACACATTTTGTTTATCCATTTCCTTGTTAATGGATACCTACGTGGCTTCCGAGAGGTACGTGTTTAATTTTTAAAGAAACTACCAAGCTGCTTTCCGACACGGAGGGTATCATTTGACGTTTCTGCCGGCGTGCACGAGCGTTCCAGTCTGCATCCTCACAGACCTTCACGCGGTCAGTCTTTTTAGCTTCAGCCATTTGTGGTATGAGTGCAGTGGTGTCTCGTTGTGGCTTTCGCACTTCCTGGATCACAAATGAATAGAAAGTTACTGCCTGATGCTTTCAACCTGCATGAATCCCTTTGACGTACATCACAGAGATAACTACAGGAGGGTGGCAGGACTTCACGGTGCAAGAGTACATTCACATACGCAGCCATTTGAATGAAACAGACTTGGGGTGACTGGCGTGAAAAAAACTCATTGGAAATGAGAAGAAGGCAGGCGGAACAGTTTACACATGTGTGCATAGGGTAGGGACAGAGGACTGTATAGGAGTGGACAAGATCTAAAAGTGCTCGCTTGTTGCCCTAATTTATTTCCAGTTTCTCACAATTCTCAATAAAATTGTATAAGCATTTTTGTGCAGGTGGGTGTGTTTGCCCAGACAACCGCCGGCCGTGGACTCACTGTATCAGTGTCTGGGCTGCACTTGACTCTGTTCC
Organism: Sylvilagus floridanus; assembly: GCA_949820135.1. Classification (NCBI taxonomy): domain Eukaryota; kingdom Metazoa; phylum Chordata; class Mammalia; order Lagomorpha; family Leporidae; genus Sylvilagus; species Sylvilagus floridanus. The sequence goes on along the minus strand of OX463244.1, from coordinate 8,764,781 downwards.
GCTGCTCTGTCTGCTGTGGAGCCGGAGCCGCCACCTACTGCCTGGGGTTCTCCCTGTGCCTTTACCTAGAAGGTCCGCTCTCTACCCCAGCCCGTCACTCCTGTGCTTCTGTGCTTCTCCCACACTCCCAGTTTGGGAACTGTGGAATCATTTGTAAAGTTAAAAAAAAAAACAAAAAACTGCTGGCACAGTGGTATATCGGGTAAAGCCACTGCCTGCAATGCCTACATCCCATACAGCCGGTTCGATTCCCAGCTGCTCCATTTCTGATCCAGCTCCCTGCTAATGGCCTGAGAAAAGCAGCAGAAGGTGACCAAAGTGCTTGAGATTCTGCTACCCACATGGGAGACCTGGAAGAACCTCCTGGCTCCAGGCTTTGGCCTTACCCCACCCTGGCTGTTATAGCTATCTGGGGAGTGAACCAGCAGATGGAAGATCTCTCTCTGCCTCTCCCTCTCTCTCTGTGACTCTGTATTGATTTTAGGTAACAGTTACAGATTATTCTAGAAGTGGCATCTTTATCCAGTGTGGCCTGTCCACATAGAAGTGCAGTAGAGTGCTTGCGCTGTGACGTAGCAGGTAAAGCCGCCACCTGCAGTACCGGCGTCCCATATGGGCACCGGTTCTAGTTCTGGCTGCTCCACTTCTGATCTAGCTCTCTGCTGTGGCCTAGGAAAGCAGTAGAAGACGACTCAAGTCCTTGGGCCCCTGCACCTGTGTGAGAGACCTGGAGGAGGCTCCTGGCTTCCTGCTTTGGATTGGCACATCACCAGCTGTTGTGGCCAATTGGGGAGTGAACTGGAGGATAGAGGACTTCTCTCTCTCTCTCTCTCTCTCTCTCTCTCTCTCTGCCTCTCTCTGCCTCTCTTCTCTGTGTGTAACTCTTACTATCAAATAAATAAATAAATCTTTAAAAAAAAAAAAAGAAATGCAGTAGTTCTCTCCATTGACTTAAAATTTTTCACTGAAGTCCCCAAGAATTTACTCTTCTTCCCCGAGTCCTCCTGCCCTTCAGTGTGGGCCGTGGTTGTACTTGCAGTTTTGCTCTTGAGAGTGGGATTGTTTGCCTGTGTGTTCTAATTGCTCATCAGCGTGCGGCATTGGGAAACTGCACATCCGAGTGCATCCATTTCTGTGTTTGATCTGCTTGCTGTGTTAGAGTTCATCAGGTGCACAGGTACGCTGTCACCCGATACCAAAGGTGTGGGGGGTTTCCTGGTATTTTCCTAACATTTCCCGAGACTGAATAATAGTGATACTATCCGTGTATTAGTTACAGTAATGTTAGCTGCAGTGGCAAAGCAATGCAAAAACTCAGCGGCCCCCATGTGACCCAAGCCTGGCCCCTCACTCACGTGCCAGGGAGCAGGGTATTCCAGACACGTGTACCGCTCTCCTGCAGGAGCTCTGGCGTCCCTGACCCCTGGCTTTCAGCGTCCCCGCACCACGGCAGCCCACCCCACAGGAAGAGAGCAGGGCAGGTGGATGCCCAGGGGCCTCGATGGCGCCTGTCGCTTCCACTCAGACCTCCCAGAGACTGAAAGAGCAGCATGGCCCAGCGCCAACCCGACCGCAGCAGCAGAGTGGGTGGGACTTGGGTGGACAGTCCCAGGCCCAGCTCCCAGCTGGCGCACGCTGTGCCACCCCGTGTGTCTCCTTAAGGATCATTTACTGCTTAGTTACCAACTTGGGTATCTGCTGCAGTAGATGTTTGTGTTGCTGTAGCAAAATGCCCAAAGGGGGAAAACTTACAAAGAAAAAGAGTTTGTTTAGCTCATGGTTCTGGGCTTCAAGGCCACAGGGCTGACCCCTACTTGGCTCGGATGAGGGCTCTTGGCAAGTGGCAGAAGTGCGTCTGTGAGCGGTCATGTGGCGAGGGAGGGAGCTGGGGACCACGGAAGGCTGCTCCAGCTCTTTCTGTGACAACCCTGGAGTCCCCTGAGGACCCCGTTGACCCCCTCCAGGGGCAGTGTCCACAGTGCCCTCTCACCAGGCCCCACCTCTCACATGCCCCACTGTGGGCCACACCTCCAGCATGTGGACCTCGGGGTGTAGGGGGCAGCCATAGCATCTGTGTCTTTGTAGTGCAGGAAACGCCTCATTCCGTGGCCTGATCCGTGCTTAAGGGGCAGAGTTGCTTTCTCCTTCACCCATGTCCCGTGTGCTCGTGGTGATTGTCACACCTGGCCCACCTCCCCACGCCTGGGCCACCCCTGGGAGTGAGCGTCCTGGAGGATAATGGAGCTCAGATGTGGTGGAATGCCTGGAGCTGGATCTCCCGAGTTCACGGGCAGACACCCGGTTCTGAGCCGGGGCAGACGTGTGGTTCCCCCTTCTGACGTGCACCCCCTCTTGTTTCTTGCCTGGAGAACCCCAGTGACATTGGAGGTTAGGTCAGGTCCCTGCGGGAGAGGTTATTGTTCTAGAACGGATGCTCTCATTGTTTCCCTCGGCAGGGAGTGAGTTAGGTGAGGGCGGTGCAGCTTCTGGAACGGATTTCCTCCACTACAAAGAGACGTGAAAGACGGGTACTGTTGTATGCTGCTCTTGAGAGCTGTGCCTGAGCCTGTGGCCAACCTCAGATCACGGCAGGAAAAGACAGGCCAATGGTCAGGAAACGCTGGGGTCCCTTGGGGCTGTCAGTGAGCCGCAGTGTAAACCAGGACAGCAACATGTTGTGCTGAACCCCTCCTCCACTCAGCACACTGGACAGCCTGGGCTGGGGTGGATGTTGATCCGCCTCCTGGCCTCTGGCCGCCGTCCACCACCTGCAGTAGCACCCATTCCCCACCCCCTGTTGTGACAGAAGCGGCCCCAGGCATTGCCCGGTGTGCCCTAGGGGGAGATTTGCTGCAGCTGAGAACTCCCGCGCTAGACTCTGGGTCCTGTGAGGTGCTGTAACCTTCATGTCCGCCCGTCTGGCTGACCGAGCTACCCTTATGCCGAGTGTCCTACCCCAGCCCGCAGCCCTCAGTCCATCGGGACTGAGTGAGTTTCTGGTGTAGGCTCTTGCAGACATGCTTGTCTGTTCACAGCCCAGGTATCTCTGTCCTTAAAAGATGCAGAATGCGGGGCCGATGTCATGGCGTAGCAAGTAAGGCCGCCACCTGCAAACCCAGCATCCAGTACAAGCCGTAGTTCAAGTCTTGACTGCTCCCCTTCCCGATCCAGCTCCCCGCTGATGCACCTGGGAAAGCAACGGAAGATGCTCCAAGCACTTGGGGCCCTGCATTCATGTGAGAGACCTAGAGGGAGCTCCTGGCTTCAGCCTGGCCCAACCCCTGCCACTGTGGTCATTTGGAGAATGAACCAGTGGACAGAAGGTCTCTCTGTCTGTCTGTGAAACTCTGCCTTTCAAATAAATATTAAAAAAAAAAAAAATGCCGACTGCCCTGTGTTGCCCCTGCTCCGGCCGCCTGTGCCGGGGCGGCTGCTGGCCATGATCAAGGCTGCTCAGAGGAGCTGCCAAGGATTTTCTGTGTCCGCACTGAAGACATTTAGTCTTTAGCACAGCCCCTCTGATGTGTTTCTGGGGCGCTCATGTTCTCCCAGCCTCCTGCGGCAGCCACAGCACGCCGCCTCTGTTCTGAGCATCCTGCAACAGAACCTCAGGACCGCCCACCTTCTGGAGAGATCTGTCAGCTTGGGGCTCAAGATTGTCAGGAGGAAGCCAGGCGTTAACGAGGGAGCCAGGGATCAGATCCCGGCACTGAGCAGCCAGGTGGCCGTGGAGAGCTGAGCTCTGGGCATCCCAGCCTGAGGATTCGAGTGACGTCCCTGGTGCTCTTGCACCCTGTGCCTGTCGCCTGCTGCGGGGGCTGGCGTGGCGGGCAGCTGACGTGCGGGAGAACCCCGGCGGGGGCAGGGAGGAGCCAGAGCACTCAGAAATGTCCCAGGTTCCAGGCATCTGTTCTGAACCCTTTCTGGAAGTGCCACTCGGCTGATCTGTGGGCGGGGGCAATGGGTGGGAAGAGGAGACACGCCCATTCCCAAATGGCCACAACGGCCAGAGCTGGGCTGATCTGAAACCAGGAGCCAGGAACTTTTTCCAGGTCTCCCATGTGGGTCCAGGAGCCCAAGGATTTGGGCCGTCCTCCACTGCTTTCCCAGGCCATAGCAGAGAGCCAGATCGGAAGTGGAGCAACCTGGATTCGAACCGGTGTCCACAAGGGCTGCTGGCGCTGCAGGCAGAGGCTTTACCCACTCTGCCACAGCACTGGCCCCCATGTGGATATTTATAACACCGTTCATGGGCCACACAAAATCATCACCTGAAAAAAGCGGCCCTCTGTAGAGCTACTGGTTTTCGAATCCTGCAGTTGCCTTGGCAGGGCCAGACCACCACGGCCTGGACTTCCCCACCCCAGCCAAAGAGCCGACTCTGGGCAAACTGACAAAAGTGTGTTTCTGAAACGGCCAAGCTGCTGGGCCCAGCCTTGGGCCTCGGCCGGGTCTTTCCTCAATGAGCAGCCACAAGCCGGGGCCGTGCGGTGCACTGTCCCCCGGGCCTGGCCTGCACCCTTTGCCTCAGCCGTCTGCCCTGCTGTGACCGCCTCTGGTAGCGTGCTCCCAGCATAGGTGTGCTGCTGCCCAAGCTCAGAAAGTGGTCATGAACTTTGCTGTAGCCAGCCTAAACTGCTGATGCAAACCAAGCAGGGTAATTGTGAGAAAATCCGTATTCAAGTCATCTCTCTAATGGATGTGGAAGGTCGCATGTACCCAAGGGCACTCATCCCTGCCAGCGTTTAGCACATGGTGGGATTGCCAAGTGCGGGGGCCCTGGGCTGCCAGGTGAGCGACTGGGGGCAGGGCTCTGATGGAGCCCAGGCGACTCTGGGTGAGGATGATGACAGTGGCATCCCAGCAGATGGCCTTGTGAAGGAAGCTCCCTGGGGACACAGACTGGAGCTGTGTCCCTCACCTGGCAGAACAGAGGCGACCTCACTGTTACCTGGGAAGCCGCCGTGGGCTGAGATGGCCCTCGGGCTTGGCTCCTGTGCCTCTGCCCAGCTCTGCCCTCCTGTCACTCTTGGGCCCCCTGTAATGTGGGACATCCTGGCCAGTCTCATCACTCCACCCTGCTTTTGTCCCGGAGGGCACTGGAGGTGTTCCTTGGTTAGGACGTGGCTGAGCGTGAAGCTCATGCCGGCTGCGCCGTCTGACTCGCTCGTGCCGCACACTTGAAGGGACCGTGGCGGTGAAACCAGTGCTGCCTGGAAGGAGGCTCTACCTGCTACGCCATTGCACTGGCCCCAGAGGAAACATTTACAAACTCTGCACAGGCCAGATAAGCCATTTTTTAAAATCAAACATAACTCTTCCCCCTTCCCATATATCTATTTGTTTATTTGAGAGGTAGTGAACCATCCACTGGTTCAGTCCTCAAGTGCCTGCAAAGGCCAGAGCTGAAGCCGGGACCAGAAACTCCACTCAGGTCTCCCACAAGGACGGCAGGGAGCCAGTGACTTGAGCCATGAGCCATCACCAGTGCCTTCCAAGGTCTACACCGGCACGAAGCTGGAGCCAGGAGCCAGGGCAAGTCATTGAGCCCAGACACTCTGATATGGAATAGGAGTATCTCAGCCACCAAGCTGAACACCTAGTCCCCCATATCACTAAGTTGCCTTTTAAAACATTTTTTAAATTGTGCTAAAGTGCACATAGCATAAAAGCTACCCTCTTAGTGCATTACACTGCCTTTGGAGTCCAGGCCCAGCCTTCTGCGGCCGCCCAGCCTGTTTCCCCACACAGAGCCGGCCTCGGTCGCCCGGAGAGCCCTGGAGAGCTTCAGCTTGGCGGACTGGACCCTGGGAAAGAGATGGAGGGAAACACCAGCGTTTTCTGGGGCAGAGCAAAGTGAGACACCTGCTCGCTAGTTACGACGCTGGGATGCAGACATCCTGTGCTCGGATCTGATGCCTTCGCTTTGCAGCCGGCCCGCTGAGCCTGTGAATCCAACGGGTCAGCAGAGTTGCTGTTGTGTTGTAATTACAGCTCCAGGAATGCCTGTGGCGCAGTACGGTTCCTGAGAGGAATAAAAAACAAAGCCTCGTGTCCTGTTTAATGGTCATTTTCCCTCTTTGTACAGCACTTTAAGGACGTGATTTCCAAAGCGTGGCTGTGTTTTCTTCCCAGTTCATCTGTTTCTGAGGTGTGTGGTCTATAGTTGTGTGTGAGCATAAATGACACTTATCAGGCTTAGTAGGCGGCCAGTGTGGGTCTCACCAGCTGTGTAAGGGCCCTGGGAGCCGTCACCCAGCTCCCAGAGGGAGCCTGCAAAGGAGAGAGGCAGGCGAAGGTGCCCCTGTGGGGGCTGCTGGAGGGATGAAGACAAGGGAATTTGGGGGAGAGAGACTAGTTTCTTACATGTGGCCTGTTTTAGCCCAAAGAAGAAAAATGTGCATACCTGGAAGAGAGAGCTAGGGCCCCTGGTGTGTCCCCCAACCCTACCCAGGGCATGCGTGGGGGAGGCAGCCACCAGGGGCCATCCTGCTCAGCATCCAGCTGCGTGCCATCTGAGTTTGGTAGCAGAGGTCAAAGGGTCATGAAGTTGACTATGTGTCCAGGCGGGAGCTGGGGGAGCCGTGGGCAGAGGGGTGAAGATGCTGTGAGCAAATAAGACAGACTCCACCAGAGCTCCAAGCTCCAATTCCTGGGCAAGAAAACACACGCCCACGCTCCCCGAGAGGAAACGGGGGGTTTGTGAGCATCGGAAGGTGGTGATTGTGCTGATTAAAGACTGGAAGCCTCACGTCAGGAGCGGCTGGACGGCGTGCCGGGCTGTCTAGGATTTGTTGGGGACGCATCCTGTTGTCTCTGGTCAGGAGCAGAAGAGTCTCCAGGCCTGGAAGAGCCACTCAGGTTCATGGTTCTTGCAGCCTCAGCCAGCAGCAGCCATTGCCATAAAATGCAGCATCATTTTTTTTTTTTTGATAGAGCACACATATAATACAACGTTTTTTTTAAAGATTTATTGTATTTATTTGAAAGGCAAAATTACACAGAGGGGGAGAGACAGAGAAAGAGAGAGAGAGACCTTCTGTTTGCTGGTTCACTCCCCAAATGGTCACAATGGCCAAGACTGGGCCAGATGGAAGCCAGGAGCCAGGAGCTTCCTCCGGGTGTCCCAGTTGGAGCAGGGGCCCAGGGACTTGGGCCATCCTCTGCTGCTTTCCCAGCCACAGTAACAGGCAGCAGGATGGGAAGTGGAGCAGCAGGGACTCGATCCAGTGCCCACATGGGATGCCGACATCACATGTGGCGGCTTTACACACCACGCCTCGATGCCAGCCCCAAAACTTACCATTGTAACTGCATTACTTAGATTCCCATTCTACAGCCGTCACCCCCATCCATCTCTAGAATTATGTTATCTTCCCAAGCTGAAACTTCGTTCCCATGAATCACTAACTCCTATCCTGTCCCCAAGCCCGTCCTGCCTCCAGGTGTCTGATTCCTCAGGGACTTGGACCTGGTGACACGTGCCATTCGCATCTGGCTCACTTCACTCAGCGTCCTGTCCTCAAGGCTCATCCCTGCTGTACCGTGTGTCCCAGCCCCTTCCTTCTCACGGCCGAGCATGCCACGTGGTGTCTGTGCACAGACACTTGGCTGCTCCCCTGTGGTGGCTGTCCTGGGTAACGCTGCTGTGAGCACGGGTGTGCAGATCTGTTCACGTTCCTGCTTGCCATTGTTCTAGGTGCACACCCAGAAGTGGGGTGGCTGGGCCACATGGTAGTTTGATAAGCAAAAAAATGCCTGACTTTTTTTTTAAAGATTGACCGTATGAATTTGAAAGGTAGAATTAGGGAGAGGTCTTCCGTCTGCTGGTTCACCCCCGACATAGTCACAATGACGAGGGCTGGGCCAGACTGACACCAGGAGCCTGGAACTCCATGCCAGTCTCCCACATGGGTACAGGGGTCCGAGGATCTGGGCCGTCCTCTCCTGCCCTCCCAGGAGCACTTGCAGGAGCTGGATAGGAAGCAGAGCAGCTGTGACTTGAACCAGCGCTGAGTAGGCTGTCGGCATCACAGGGGGCGGCTTAACCTGCTGCGCCAGATGCCGGCCCGGTGTCTGGCTTTCCGAGGAGCCACCGCATCGCCCTCCACGGTGGTGACACCATTTTCCATTCTCGCCCGCAGTGCGCAGCACTCAGCACTGGGACCTGCAGGGCTGCTGCAGACGACACCGAGAAGGCAGCAGGAGCCGCAGGCACTGAGCCTGGTCTCACCTGGGGGGGAGGATGCACCAGGGCCCTGCCAGCCCTGCACAGCAGGGGCTTCCGAACCAGAGGGCCAGACGGAGAAAGGCGCCTGCGAGGGGCCCGGCTGTTAGCAGCAGGGAGAGGGAATCCGTCACCAGATGATTCTCGTTCTCCTTTTTATTTTAATTTATTTTATTTGAAAGATACAGATCCAGAGAGAAAGAGGCAAAGCTCCCTCCCTCCCCAAATGCCAGCAGCCGCTAAGGCTGGGCCAGGCTGAAGCCAGGAGCCAGGAACTCCATCCGGGTCTCCCATCTGGGTAGCAGGGACCCAGGTACTTGAGCCGTCACCTGCTTTCTCCCAGGGTGTGCGTCTGCAGGAAGTCAGAACCGGCCCTCGGAAATGAGATGCAGGCCTCCCAAGGGACGTCCCAGGAAGGGCATCCTAGCCAAGAGACAGACGGGGTGTGGTCTGATGGCGAGGCTCGGGGCATCGGTGAGGCTGGTTTGTTCAGATGCTTCCTGGCGTGCCTGGGTGACAGTCCCGCTCTCTGAGTAGGGCAGGACGTCTGTCACGTGAGGCTGGTCAGGGGAGAAGGGCAGGGAGGCTGGAGAGTGCCTTCCGAGAACAGACCTCCTGCATCTGCTGTTTGTCTGTGTCCAGGGCCTGCACCTGCTGTCTTGGCTGTGTCCAGGGGCCGTATTCGGAGGTGGCGTTTCCTGCTGTTGCTCTCGTGGCCAGTGTTCACACCGGAGAGAGCAGTATGCTGGGGGTATGACAGCAAGGAGCCAGCATGCCGCCTTCCGTGGTGGGCTTCACCCCCAAACGAGGGGACTGGCTCTTCCTCCTTCCCCACTGGCCCCACCACAGCTCCTGCACAAGGTGGAAGAGAGCAGAAGGCGGCGCCGTCAGGAGGTAGGCGAGGTCCTTTGTCTAGCCTGCTGTGGACACATCACGTGGCACCGCTTGCCCAGCAGGTGGTGGTTTGGTTTTGTTTTTAGGTTGGAAGGAGGGTGGAGCTGTCCTGTGTCCCCTGCTCCTCACAGGCACGGCTGAACCTGCCTGGCCCTGTTGCTGTCACCAGAGCCCATCACGTACGGTGGTGTTCACCCTTGACCGTCTGTGGACTCAGACAGATGGGCTGGCCACTGTGGTGTCTCACAGAGCAGTGTCCCTGCCGGAAGACCCTGTGTGCTCAGCCGCCCTCTCTTCCTCCCCACAGCCCCAGGCAGCCGCTGCTCTCTTCGCCGGCTCCATGGTTTGGCCTTTTCCGGAATGTCATACAGTTGGAGCCATCTGCCACTCAGTGCAGGGGTCCCCTTTCATTCAGGGGATGGCGTCCGAGGCCCACGGTGGACACGGAGGCGCCACACCATGGGGCATCCTGAGCTGTGTCTGGGTATATCCGGCCGCTTGTCTCCGCCTGTACGTCTATACACAAATGCAGTGCCTTTTCCATCTAAGCAGAGCACCGTCCTCACGCCCTGGCTACAGCTTCTGCAGTCTGCGGCGCAACAGCAAAACTAGTGCACGGTTCTTCTTCCTTCACAATTTCTCAGATAAATGCTTTGTTCTCAGTACCAGGTGCAGCCTCGGCTCACTGCGCTTCCTTGTGAGGCTGAGAGCGTTCACCTTCTCACCCGGGAAGCACCTTTCAGCTTCTCAAAGGATGTCCAGGTTCCCGGCATCACAGCTCTTGCTCTGGGCCTTCTGTTAAGGACAGCCACACCGGGACACAGCCGATCTGATCCCAGACAGCTGCTGGGTGACTAACCGGGGGGTTAGGGGGTGGCTGGAGGGTGATTCACACCTTAGGGGCAAGACAGAACAGAACAGAGAGACATTGCAACTTAAAATTGTGAATTGTTTGTCTCTGGAATCTTCAATTTCATAATTTTGGACTGGAGTTGACTGCAGGTAAAGGAAACCTCAGGCTAAGAAGCCACAGACCAGAGAGGCTGGCGTGGAACACATTTGTTTCTTCCATGTCTCGTCTCTTAAATTCACTCACTCATTTGAAAGAACATCAAAGAGAGAGACTGATCTTCCATCTGTGGATTCACTTCCCAGGTGGCCACCACAGCCTGGTCTGGCCCATCCCAAAACCAGGAGCCAGGAGCTCCATCCTGGTCTCACAAGTGGGTGGCAGGGACTCCGGTTTTTGAGCCATCGTCTGCTGCTTTGGGGCACATTAGCAGGGAGCTGGGTGGGAAGTGGAGCAGCCGGGACTCCAGCTGCTGGTGTGCCTGGAAAGCAGACTTAGCCGTAGTTCTTCCTAGCCTTCCGATCTCCAGTCTTCTGATGTGCAGAATGGCTCTTTAGAAAGTTTTCGTTGTCATTCAGAAACAGTATTTTCCCTTTAATCTGTGCCACAATGGCAGCGCTGTAACTGTACCTCTTAGGATTTGCGTGTTTCTTCCTCAACTCAGCATCTATTCATTCTCACCACGTGCTGGGTCTGCAGGTAATCTCTCCTCCACATCTATAGCAGTGTAATGTTTTCCTTCCCAATCTCATCTCTGTCTTCATCTTTCTTTATTGTTCATCCTCAGTTCTTTTTTTTTTAAGATTCATTTTATTGGGGCCAGCGCTGTGGCGCAGCAGGTCAAAGCCATGGCTGGAAGCCCCCACATCCCTTATGGATGCCGGTTCTAGTCCCAGCTGCTCCACTCCAGCTCTCTGCTATGTTCTGGGAAAGCAGTGGAGGATGGCCCAAGTCCTTGGGCCCCTGCACCCACATGGGAGACCTGGAAGAAGCTCCTGGCTCCTGGCTTCAGATTGGCACAGCTCCAGCCATTGTGGCCATCTGGGGAGTGGGCCAGCAGATGGAAGACCTCTCTCTCTCTGTCTCTACCTCTCTCTGTAACTGTCTTAAAAAAATTTTTTGGCTGGCGCCGTGGCTCAACAGGCTAATCCTCCGCCTTGCGGCGCCAGCACACCGGGTTCTAGTCCCGGTCGGGGCACCGGATTCTGTCCCGGTTGCCCCTCTTCCAGGCCAGCCCTCTGCTGTGGCCCAGGAGTGCAGTGGAGGATGGCCCAGGTGCTTGGGCCCTGCACCCTATGGGGAAACTGGGAAAAGCACCTGGCTCCTGGCTCCTGCCATCGGATGAGCGCGGTGCGCCGGCCGCAGCGCGCCGGCTGCGGTGGCCATTGGAGGGTGAACCAACGGCAAAAGGAAGATCTTTCTCTCTGTCTTCTCTCTCTCACTGTCCACTCTGCCTGTCAAAAAAAAAAAAAATTTTTTTTTAAATGCATTTGAGCTTGGGGGCCACAGCCTGGACTCCCAGGCCCACTACTTGCTATGTGGGCAAGCTCCCTCAGGCTGCAGGTTCCTAAGAACGGGGACAGCTCCACTCCTAAGAAATCAGCACAGGCTGGGCACAGAGAAGATGACCCACACACTTCTCCTAATGACTAACTGAAAAGTAACCACAGGAGTTGCAGATGGAGGCAACCCAGTGCATTTCACAAGAAGCAACTGAAACCCAGCAGTTTAATAGCAACGTCTTCACTATCACGTAAGCCAACAAGGATAGTAATTAGATGCACTAGTAAGAAAGATTCATTTTATTTATTTGAAAACCGGAGTTAGAGAGAGAGGTAGAGACAGAGAAAGAGGTCTTCCATCTGTTGGTTCACTCCCCAAATGGTTGCAATGGCCAGAGCTGAGCCATTCTGAAGCCAGGAGCTTCTTCGAGGTTCTCCATATGGGTGCAAGGGCCCAAGCACTCGGACCATCCTTTGCTGCTTTCCCAGGTACATTAGCAGGGAGCTGGATCGGAAATGGAACAGCCGGGACTTGAACCGGCTCACGTACGGAATGCCGGCATTTCAGAATGAGGCTTTACTGCTGCACCACAGCGCCGGCCCCTCAGCCTCAGTTTTGAAGCAGGTGTTAAAGTCCAGGCTCCGTGGCAGCTGAGAACACTCCCAGCCACTGCGCCCTGGGCACTGTGTCAGCCGTGTTGCGATGCTGTGGGGTTCACTGTCATCGCAGCTCCAAGGAGCAGTCTGACGAGTTCTGTCTGGCCAGATCCTGACCTCTGAGTTGACTAACTCTGCTCGTGATCTCTGGGTCTCTGTGTGCCACACCTGGACCTGGCTGTGTTGGTCACACTTGTCCACCTGATGGGTGAGGAGTGTGGCTCTGATTTGCCTTTTTCTTATCAGGCAGGGTAAGCACCTCCTCACTTTTCTGTTCATATCTTTTGCTCTTGCTGCATTCTATTTGGTTTTTAATTGACACGTCCTAATTGTGCACATCGACGGGGCACCGCGTGACGTCTCGACGTGCACACATGGGGCGTACACACAGGCAGGCTTATCTCCATGCTCAAACGCTTGTCATTTTTTTGGTGGTGAAAACATCCACAGTTGTGTGCCGTAGCTCATTCTTGAACTGTACAGGGCACTGTCCTTCCCCGAGGTCACCAGCATGGATTCCTCCCGACCAGCCTCTCCCACTCTCGCACCCCCTCCCCTCCCCAGCCCCTAGTCACCACCACGCACCCTGCCCTTGGATGAGGTCGGCGTTTGCAGTTCCCAGGGTGCGTGTGTGTGTTTCGGTGCCCACGTGTTTCCCCGCACCTCGTGTCTCCAGCTCCGTGCATGAGGCAGGAGTGGCAGGATCTTCCCTCCTCGCAGTGGACAGTGCGCGGCTGTGACAGGTGCCAGGGTTCTCATCCACTCTCACGGAGGACACTTCTGCTTCCGCGCTTGCTGCATTTCTTTTTTTTTTTTTTCTTTAGATTTATTGATTTATTTGAAACGTACCTGTCCTTCAGTGGGCGCCAATTCCTGTCTCGGAGGTGCTTCACCCGTGTCAATCGGCATGGCCAGGGTGCAGGGAACAGGCTCGTGCCGCGTGTGCTGGACACAGCCTAGGTTCTGGTGTATGCTTCTGTGTCTTCTTCGCTTTAAAAACTGGGGAATCCTGTGAGAAAAACCACAGCAGCCAGCCCCCCGCCTCTGAAACGAACGGTGTGGTTCATTTATAGCAGTGCCCCCTTACCCACAGTCCTGCTGTCTGTGGTTTCAGTCACCATGGTCAGCCATGCTCTGGAAATATTCCATGAAAACTCCTAGAAATAGACAACTCATCGATTCGATTTTTTTAAAGGTTTATTTATTTATTTCAAAGTCACATTTACACAGAGAGAGGAGAGGCAGAGAGAGAGAGAGAGAGAGAGAGAGAGAGTCTTCCATCTGCTGGTTTACCCCCCAATTGGCTGCAACAGCCGGGGCTGCGCTCATCTGAAGCCAGGAGCCAGGAGCTTCCTCCAGGCCGCCCACACAGATGCAGGGACTCAAGGACTTGGGCCATCTTCTACTGCTTTCCCAGGCAATAGCAGAGAGCTGGATCAGAAGTGGAGCACCCGGGACTAGAACCAGTGCCCATATGGGATGCCAGCATTGCAGGCAGTGGTTTTACCCGCTATGGCACAGCACTGGCTCCCATCCATTTTAAGTTGTGCAGTGTCTGGATGCAGTCCCTCCGCCCCACCCTGGCCCAGTGTGTCCCGTCACTGGGTGGCATTTGGTGATCAGCTCATCTGCCACAGTGGCACAGTGCTCGTGTCAGAGCAGCCTTGTCGGGTGGCTCAGCCCTGCACCACGGGGCCTGCGTCATCCTTTATCACACGTCAGCCTCACAGAAAGAGAGACCACACTCACATAGCTTCCCTTACAGTTTTATAATTGTTCTGGTTCATTATTTTTGAAGATTTTACTTTATTTGAAAGTCAGAGTGACAGAAGAAAGAAAAAGATCTTCGAGGGCTGACGCGGTGGAGTTGCGGGTAAAGCCGCTGCCTGCAGTGCCAGCATCCCATATGGGCGCCGGTTCGAGTCCCAGCTGCTCCACTTCCAATCCAGCTCTCTGCTGTGGCCTGGGAAAGCAGTGGAAGATGACCCAAGTCCTTGGGCCACTGCACCTGCATGAGAGACCTAGAAAAAGCTCCTGGCTCCTGGCTTTGGATTGACTCGTTTCCAGCCATTGCAACCATCTGGGGAGTGAACCAGCAGGTGGAAGACTTCTCCCCTCTCTCTCTCTCTCTCTCTCTCTCTCTCTCTCTCTCTCTCTGCCTCTGCCTGTCTGTAACAGTGTGTTTCAAATGAGATAAATAAATCTTTACCAAAAAAAAAAAACCTCTTCCATCTGCTGCTTCACTCCCCTAAATGAATGCAATGGCTGGGGCTGGGCCAGGCCAAAGCCAGGAACCTGGAACTCCAAACTGACAGTACTTGAGCCGTCATCCACTGCTTTCCTAGGCACTTTAGCAGGGAGCTGGATTGGAAGCGGAGCAGCCAGGACTCGAACCAGCACTCTGATATGGGATGCCAGCATCCCAGGCAGCAGCTAAGGCTAACCCACTGTGCCACAATGCTGGCGCCATTGATTAAACTTTATTACAGACATGTACGCAGATGACCAAACAGAGCAAGTGTAGGGCTCGGCACTCATCCTGGTCTCTGGCATCCGTGGGGGTCTTGGAATGTATCCCCCGCTCATTAGTGGGGGCTTCTGTCATTTCGTTCAGGTGAGAAGAGGTGGGTCAGGACAGGACAGGGAGGTTAACAAGGTAGCGGACAACCCCCGAGTCTCGGCCACCTTTTCAGCAGGTTTGCTCCCAGCTCCCTGGGTCAGCACATGGTTCCTGCTCTGTAGTGTCTCAGGGACCCAGGCTGGCAGGGGCTTCATCTCAGCCCGTGTCACCGTGATCTCCAAGGCAGGGCAAGGAGAACCCGATGCGCTGTGAGCTGGCTCTCAAAGCCTGTGCAGAAGTGACTCGTAATTCACTCATCTCGTTGGCCACAGCAAGTCATGGTGCCGTGGCTGGGTTCAAAAGGGCAGAATAACAGTGTCCTACTGTGTGCATAGACTGAGGAACCAAGCACTGGCTCCCCTGGTGCCCCTTCCTCAGATGGCGGAAGTCCCAGCAGTGACTTAAAAAGAGGAATAAACAGAAATAGCTGTTGCAGGCCAAGGGGGCTGTGAGCTCTGCTACTCCCGGACCCTGGCAGAGCCCATGACGGTCGAGCATCCCTTACCCAAAATGCGTGGGCCGGAAGCGCTTCAGGCTTCGGAATTCTTCAGATTCTGGAATATTTGCATAGACTTCACGCAGAACCCAAAATGACTCGGGTTTCGGCGCCTTCTGGATTTGACTCTTTACCTGGGGGATGCTCAGCCTGTGCTGCGTCATCGCAAAGCCACCAGAGCGCCTACAACCCGGTTCTCCCAAGAGCTGTGTCCTCAGGGCCGGCCAGGTGCTGGGCACCTGCTGTCCGGCCGGCCTGTGCCTGGGTCTGGAGGCGCCCACGGTGAAACATGCCGTGTGCTGCCCACCGCCCACGTTCGCCTCCTACGGGCTGCTGCGACTGGCTTGTTCTCAATCTGTTACGGTGTGTGATTTAAGTGGCTTCCTCAGTTCTTTTTTTGGACGTAAGCACATTTCGCAGGTGATTCTGTTGGCTGTCCTCTGTGAAGGGAACCAGACACCTCATAAATAATTGAAGGAATTTCTTGATGACCTCTGGTTGTATCTGATTTTTTCCTAATGTGGTTTTTATGGCATCTGAGAGCTCATTTGCTTCCCTCTCGGCCCTCGACCTCTGACCTAAACTGAGAGTGTGTTCTACAGGGAGGACCGTTTTCCCTGCTTTTTAAAGAAAAGAACAGTGAGGGCCGTTAAGACATATGGCCCAGCAGGGACTGGCGATTCTGAGGCCCGGGCAGGAAGGCAGGTGGTTCTAGGCACCGTGCAAAGTACTGGGGGGTCCGGGGGGTGGAGAGGAGGCGCCTGCCTGCCGGCCCCCTGCTGCCCACAAGGAAGAGTCTGCTGGGTGGATGGGAAGGGCCTGTTCTGCAGGGGCTGCAGAGCACAGGTGGGAACCACAGATGGTTCCATGCAGTTGCAAGCACACGGGGTAGACGAAGCAGGCAGGAGTCATCACGTGTGTTGTTCTGCCTTCGTTAGGGACCTCCCAGCCCTGGCGCTCTATGCCGGGACAAGCAGCATCGATCTGGTCCCACACTTGACCGTGTGCATGGGGTACAACCAAAACCCACCGCTGCCCTAGCAGAGACGAGTCAGGGTCCTGCCTGCCTGCAGAAGACCCGCTCAGCGTCCCCCTGCTCCAGTCCACGGGGCGGTGGCGTTTCCTCGTGTGGACCAGGGGTCACTCCCAGCACGATCCCCGAGCCGTGGAGATGCCAGGAGTCACAGCCTGGAAGCCTGCTCCTCCCCTCCTCCCGCTCTGTCTTCTCGGTGACCCCCCACTCGGAGCCACCTGGCTGCAAAGCTGAGCTGGAAGGAGGGGACACTGTATACTGCCTCCCCGCCCTGAGCAAGGACCCAGGGCTTTCCACGGCACAGAGTCGAGCCTTTGTAGGCGGGAGGGTGCCTGACCCGGCGCACCCTGTGTTGGCTTCAGTTCCTGAGAGAGAAGCACACACCCCTCAGCTGTGCGTGGCTTCCCAGGTGTGACCGAGAACCTGGCCCCCCAGCAGTGACAAGGCTTCTCTGCTCCCTGCTTCTTTTCCACCATTGCTGGGGGCGTCCCCAGAGCCTGGTTCACAGCCCCCCAGGCCCTCCACGTGCTGTCCCTGTCCTCTCACCCCACGTGTCACTCACGGCCACTCCAGGCCTGGCCATGCTCCTGCCATGCTGAGTCTCGCCGCCGCCTGCCTCATGAGTGTCGCCTCTCATTGGTTTTCCAGGCCCTGCAGAGTAACCTGAAGTATTCCTTGCTGCCGCGCCGACTCTTAATCAGCAAGAGACTAGCCCAGTGCCTGCATCCTGCTCTGCCCAGCGGTGTGCACCTAAAAGCCCTGGAGACCTACGAGATTATCTTTAAAATTGTGGGGACCAGATGGCTGGCCAAGGACTTGTTCCTTTACAGGTATGGTCGCTTCCCTCCCGTGGTACTTTTTATTGCCCGAGTAATTCATGTTTCAGTTCACAAGGTTGGGAAATGGCGAACAAGCAAAATAAGCTTAGGGGCACACAGGTGCCTCAGCCCTAAAGCCATCACCAGGAGATGGCCCGGGTGCACCTGCTGGGGCATCTCTGTGCATTTTATAGGAGATCCGGGAGTGCATCCAGCTTGGCTGCCCGCCCTGGTGTGTCGTGGCCGTGTCACATCTGGCATCTCCATTGCCTGGGCGAACAGCCTTGCTCCGCTGGCTTGTCATCTGGAGCGTCTGACACCGTGTCTTGCTTCTCCCCCCCGCCCCCTTCTTTGTTCTCCAAGCTGCGGCCTGTTCCCACTCCTGGCGCACGCGGCGATGTCGGTGCGGCCCGTGCTGCTGGGCCTGTACGAGAGGTACTTCCTTCCGCTGCAGAAGCTGCTGCTGCCCAGTCTGCAGGCCTTCCTCGTGGGCCTGCTGCCCGGCCTGGAGGAGGGCTCCGAGATCTATGACAGGTGAGTGGCGGCTTGCCCGGTGCCAACGGTTTGTGCCCATCTGGCCCGTGTTCGTGCCACTGCAGCTGTCCCTTGATACCTCCAGGGGACTGGTTCCAGGCCCCCCACACATGCACGGGTCCCTTATGTAAGATGCTGTAGTGTTCACAGATTACCTGGGCACGTCCTTCCCTGTACGATTGACTGCCAGCCTCGTGCAGCACAAGTGCCCTGCTATAGCTGTTAGAGGTTGGAGGTTAGGGAGGAGCGGCACAGGGCGGAGCCACGCGTGTTTAACACAGACACATCTCTGTTTCTGAGCATTCTTGGTCCTTGGTTGAACGTCTGGCTGCAGGCCCTGCGGCTGGCGAGGGCCACTTGCACAACAGAAGGAGGTGCTGGGACATGCAGAGCGGCCAGGAGGTGTAGGGGTAGGCGTGGCATCTCCTGTCTCTCTGGTGGTCGCCTGTCAGAGCACATGCTATCCCAGGATCCTTGCTGCATCACCCCCAGAGGGCTGAAGAACTGAGACCCTGCACCCAGAGACACGGAGCAGGCCGGGGAGGAGGCCCAGGGTCCCCCTCACACACCCCCTGCTGCAGAGTTGTCCGTATCGTCGCGGTTTACGGAGTGAGGGCACACGTGCACACCTCCTTCCGCGGCGTTCACACTGGGCCGTACTGGGCCATACTGGGCCCTCGCACCGTGCCTCCTGCGCATCGTCTCATCGAGCTCCTGTGTGGCTACAGGTAGGGTGGACAGGTGTGGGGGCTCCCCAGCCCCGCATGTGTCAGACACCAAAGCAGTCCCTGTTTCAACTTCCAAGTAAAGCATCAAGTCCAGTTCTCAGGCGGGCAGGGAGTGGACAGGCGAGGCCGTGAGGCAGCCGCCCTGCCCCATCTCACAGCCCCCGGGAGGACCTCAGAAGTCCTAGCACACAAGAGCTCACGCCCGGTATTTTACGTGATTTGGGGGTCCTTTTGGTCACCACTTGGGACCAGGAGAAAGGCCGTTCCAGACAACTGCGTATCCCCAGTGCTGTGTTTTCTGTTGGATCCTAAAGCACGAACTCACTTCCGGTGTGTTCCCCGGTCTCCGAGGCACCACCAGGACCCGCCTCTGTGCTTCCTACGGGCCAATGCGCAATGACAGGGACTCTGCCCCAGCTTCCACCGGCTTACACAACGCCCCGCCTGCACGTCCCCCCGAGGGGGCCCAGCACACCCACGCCTGTGTTGGTGACGACCGGGGAGAGTCAGCTGCTCCAAGGCGGCTCGGGTGCTCCCCTGTACCTGAGGAAACCACGTAATCACCGTGGCTAGAGGGGTGTGGCCGGAGACCCAGGGTGCCATTTGTGAGCGTGCGCACTGGGATTTGACAAAGACAACCAGAAGCCTGCACCCTGCTGTCTCGGGCTCTCCCGTAGACCTGCACCCAGCTGTCTCGGGCTCTCCCGTAGACCTGCACCCAGCTGTCTCGGGCTCTCCCGTAGACCAGGTATTGGACTTGTGTCTCCCTGCCCAGCTATGTGGCTGCTTCTGTAGGAGGCACAACCTGTCTTCCCGCCTGAGCCTGACAGCTCACTCTGTGTGCAGCAGTGTGTAGAGATCATGGGCGCTCCAGGTGCCAGCTGGAGGACCCCTGTCAGACCCGTGGCCCCTGCCTCTTCACCCCAGCTCTTTCTAGAGGTCCTGCTGTGTTCACGTCCTTGTTTACATGTGTGTTGGGGATTGTAGAGAGTGTGCTGTTACGCAGCAGAGTAAGCCACCTCTTAGAACACTTGCATCCTGAATCAGGGTTGGTTCGAATCCCGGCTGTTTTTAAAAAAAAAAATTATTTATTTGAAAAGCAGAGGTACAGAAAGAGAGAGAGAGAAAGAGATTGTCCTCAAAAGTTCATAAAAAATGTACATTACCCTTTTTTGAAAAGCAGAGTGACAGAGGAAGATCTTGCATTCGCTGATTCACTCCCCAGATACCTACAACAGCGAGGACTGGGCCAGACCAAAGCCAGGAGCCCAGAATTCCGTCTGAATCTCCCATGGGAGTGGCAAAAACCCAAGTACCTGGGCCCTCAGCTGCTGCCTCCCAGGCACAAGAGCAGGAGGCTGGGTTGGAAGCAGAGCAGCCAGGACTGGAGCCCACTCCAGGACGGGATTGGATGTCCCAAGGGGCTGCGTATGTTGCCGTGCCCCAACACCCTCAGAGCACACCGCCTGTTCGTTCCATGTTTTCCAGGTGCTGTTTGCGGTCCCCTCGGATGACAAATGCACACAGTCCCAATATTTATTGTAGTCTTTTAAATCTCTAAGTGTGAATCACACCAGTTGGACTGTTTTTATTTGTTTTCCTACTTGATAAATGAGGGTTCATTGGAACAGTTGCTCGAGTTGCTTAACAGGGATGATTCTTCCCTAATGTTGTGGATTCTCGCCACTGAACCACGCGCTGAGTGAAGCTGCGTGAGTCACTGAGCAGATGGGAGCTGCGAGAGGACAGCAAGCAGTGCCTGCGGCACCCAGAGGCTCTCCGCGTCCCACGCTGGGTGCTGGTCGAAGGTCTTCTGACCCCTGGCTGGGCTTTGGCAGGCGCACACGGAGTCATGGAAGTGACAGCAAAAGGTTGGGTTTGTGGCTGTGTCCATTTCAGTCTGAGACAGTTTGGCAACTCTTGGCTCCCAGAAGCACTTGGGAATGGAATGAAAATTGCGCAGAGACGGGGTGGAGGTCACGATGGCCAGGCTGGCCGAAATTGCAAAGGGGTGCGTTCAGCAGAAGCCAGTGGACTCAGCGGTGACTCACGAACCTGACGTGGGCAGACTGTCGCTGCGGTGCTTGTTAGCTAGCCGGGAGGGATGGACGTTTTGGCCAGTGTTAAGCCGTGTCATTCACCCTGACTTCCTAACCCTTCGAGGCCGGCCGAGTCTCTTCTGGCCAACACTGGCCAGAAACCCTTTTAGGCAATGCCCGCGAGACAACCACATGGCTGTGTTTTGCTGTAGTAACAAGAATAGCAGGAGGAAAACACTCAGCTTTTAAATGAGATAAGGGGAAGTGAATGTTTTAAATGGGTTTTGAGAAACCAAGGACTGGCTCACTGGAAATTTCCACTTAAATCAGTGCTTCCAGGATGGGTGTTTGGCACTGTATTTTTTTCTTTATTTATTTGAAAGGTGGAGTTACAGAGAGACAAAGGCAGAGAGAGAATCCATCTGCTGATTCACTCCCCAGAGCGCCACAACGTCCGGAGCTGGGCCAATCCAAAGCCAGGAGCCAGGAGCTTTTTCTAGGCCTCCCACACAGGTGCAGGGGCCCAAGACTTAGGCCATTTTCCACTGCTTTCCCAGGCATGTTAGCAGGGAGCTGGATCGGAAATGGAACAACCAGAACTCAAACTGGCACCCATATGGGATGCTGGCACTGCAGGAGCGGCTTTAGCCACTGCACCACAGCACTGGCCCCAAAGGCCCGGGACAGCCTGCGTTCCCTGCTGAAATGTGTGGGTTTGAGTCCTGCCTCTGCTTCTGAGCCCAGCTTCCTACTAATGTGTACCGTGGGAGGCAGCAGGCGATGACTCTGGGTTCCTGCCACTCATATGGGAGACCCAGATGACGTTCCTGCCTCCTGGCTTCAGCCTGGTCCAGCCCCAGCTATTACGGGCGTCTAGGGGAGTGAATGCTAATGATGGGACCTCTCTGTGTACATAGGTGTATGTGTGTCTGTCTGTCTCACTCTGTCTCTCCGCCTTTGAAACAAATGAAAATGCAAATTTAAAGCCTTGCTTCTCCCCAGGGCTGATGTTGCCCTGGGCTTCTTGGCAGTATCTGGAGACATTTGTAGTTGGTGCAGCTGGGGGCAGGGGTCAGAGGCTAGGGTGCGAGCAGCTGACCCCACGACAAAGACGTAGCCCACCCGAATGTTGCAGCGTCAGGACGGAGAAGCCCCGATTGAAGTAGTTGGAAACATCATGGCCACGTCCCCAGGTGGCTCGAGGCACCGAGGTGACGAGCTCTGCCACTCCTCCCCCAGCACTCTGTGACCTGCGGCTCGTGCCAGGCACCGCTGTCCCTGCCCTGCCCGTCCAGTTCCGGGTGATCACGGCAAAGCTGTGCTCCTCTGACAGTCCCCCCTCCCCGCCCGCCCGCCCGGCAGGTGGCAGCTGAGACAGGGTTGTGAAATGCTTGGGCCACTCACTGTCGTTCAGCTGAGTGGAGAGAGGAGCAGGCCCGTGCCTAAGGAAGTGTAGAGACCAGCGGCCACAGCGGGTGAGGGGGGGCGGGAACAATAGGGGCTTGGGGTCCAAAGGGTTATTGGGGTTTCTTTTGTTGTTGTTGATTGTTTTAAATTAAAAGTTCTTTTTTATTTTAAAAGATTTAGTTGAAAGAGTTCCAGAGAGAGACAGGGACAGAGAGTGAGCTTCCATCGGTCGGTTCACTCCAGAGACCAGGGCTGGGCAGGCCAGAGCCAGGAGCTTCATCCGGGTCTCCCATGTGGGTGCAGGGGCCCAAGCACTTGGGTCAAATTCTGCTTCTTTCCCAGACGCATTAGCAGAGTGCTGGATCAGAAGTGGAGCAGCCAGGACTTGAACCAGGGCCCATATGAGGTACTGGTGTCACGGGCGGCAGCTTTACCCGCTACGTCGTAGCACCAGCCCCTAAGTAATTCTCATTTAGTACAAAGTTACTTCAGGATTCATCTTGCTCTTTCATAGCAAGGGTTTGTCGTAATTGCTGTTTCCTCTGTGAAACATCTGTGAAGTTGTTGGTACATGTTAATTTCTTTAAAAAGAAAGCACACGCTGGCCGGGCGCTCTGACGGTGGCACGTCACCAGCAGCCTGGGGTCAGCCAGGCGTGCTCTGCGGACCTGCAGAGATGTCAGTGTCTCCCATGGGTCTCTGCACATGGTCTCATACAGGAGGCCACAGAGGGTGGCTCCAGGGCCTTCCCAAATGGATCTGCTGCTGAAGATCTGGTCTCTCGGTCGCCCGGGACCTTGCTGAGCCGGGGACGCGGTGACCCATCCGGCTGCACAGGGCTTCCACGGTGATGTCCTCAGAGCTGTCTGCTCAGCTTTTAACCAATCAATAGCTCCAGCCACCAAACCACCCCGCGCGCCTCCCAAAACGTTTGGCGGTCAACCCTTCTGTTGTTATCTTCCTAAAACAATCGGAGCAGACATGGTTTCTTATGAATATTTTATGAGACAGAAAGCTTCAGACTCAGCACGGGTGTCCAGGCCGCTGCTTGGTAGACCTGCATCCCATACCAGTGTGCTGGTTCTGATCCAGCTCCCTGCCAGTGCACCTGGGAAACATCAGCTGATGGCCCAAGTACTTGAGTTCCTGCCGCCCACACGGAAGATCCAGATGGAGCTCGTGGCTCCTGGCTTCCGCCTGGCCCAACCCCAGCTGTCGTAGCCAGATCTCTTTCTCCTGCTCTCTCTCTCTCACTCTGTCACTTTGCCTTTCAAATAACTAAATCCATGTTTAAAAAAAAAAAAAAGCTCCGGGCTCATTTTGAAGAAAAAGAGCATCCACCTATAATTTATAAAGGTGGTAGATACTTTTTGTATGAAATATTGCTCTATCCACTAAACTGATTGTTGCAAAGTGCTCTGAAGATGCCTGGGGGTGCAGGCGATGGTGGCACTGATCTGATGGATCTCAGACACACCCCCGTGCTCGGGGCGGGGGGGCAGTCTGGGGCCTGGCGCACAGGCAGTGTGCCCTGAGCATCAGACGACTTTTCTGCAGAGTCTCTTCGTTCTCACTGCATCTCCACAAACCAGAGGCTCTGCCTGTCTCAGCGCAGAGGTTCAACTTGTCCTAAGTCGCCCAGCCAGAAGGCACCACGGCCAGGATCTAGACATCCAGCTGCTGGGGTGCACCCCGTGTCACACTGGACTAGTCCTGTCGTTTTTCCCCCATTTTCTTTGCAAATAGGGAGCATGAGAAGGAACGAGAATTCTGACAGCCTGTGAGTCAGGTCATTCATTAGGGAACACCTGTGCTATGTTGTTGGCAGGTTGGTTGGCTGGCAAGGCCCCTCCCTCAGCAGCAGGTGCACCTGGAGCAGGGCAGAGTCTGGGAAAACAAGGCCTGACCCCGCAACACCCTGCTGCTGCTGCAAAGATGCTGAGTGGGCATCACGGGAGACCCAGATCAAGTTAAGGGGGCATCAGATCTAAGCCCTCAGCACACGAGGCTCACAGAGCAGAGCAGGCGTGCAGAGGTGCTGTGGGTAGGGTGAAGGAAAGCACCCCCCCAAGGTTCATGGCGCTGGCAGGATGGCGCGAGGCCTGGGTGGATTTTGCCCCCCGTGTTTCTAAACCCAGTGGCACTTGGCACATTTGGGGCTGTGCTCAGGTGGCAGGTACCCCCATCTCTGCTTCCATTGGTCACTTGTTCGGAGAGGCCAAGGGACGCAGAGTTCTCGCCTGCTGAGTCACTCCCCAAATGCCCTCAACAGCCAGGGCTGGGCCAGGCCGAAGCTGGGAGGCAAGGGTTCAGTCCAGTCGGCAAGGTCCCAACTATTGAGCCATGACCTGATGCCTCTCCAAGTCTGCATTAGCAGGAAGCTGAAGTCAAGCCAGAGCCACAACCAAACCCAGACACTAATGAGGGGATGTTGGCATCTTAGCCACGGAGCCAAACACCAACCCCATTTTTCTTGTTTTTGTGACATGTGAGTGAGCCCTTATGTCTTTTTCTTTTAAGGTTTATTTATTTATTTGAAAGGCAGAGTCAAAGAGAGAGAGAGAGAGAGAGAGAGAGAGAGAGAGAGAGAGAAGTCTTCCATCCACTGGTTCACTCCCCAGATGGCTGCGATGGCTGGAGCTGAGCCAATCCAAAGCCAGGAGCCTGGAGCTTCTTCCAGGTCTCCCACATAGGCGCAGGGGCCCAAGGACTTGGGCTATCTTCTACTGATTTCCCAGGCCATAGCAGAGAGCTGGATCAGAAGTGGAGCAGCCAGGACTTGAACCGGTGCCCATATGGGATGCCGGCACTGCAGGCAGCGGCTTTACCCGCTACGCCACAGTGCCGGCCCCAGCCCTTATGCTTTCATGGAAAGTGGCCTGTCTGCTCGTGCCCTTTTCATTGTCCTGTCCTGAGCACCACGGTGACCGTGGCCAGGCTGGGGGCAGAGGTGGCGTCTCTGCCACTGTGGTAGGGCCGTCAACTGTGGCACCTCTAAGAGACACGTTTGCTTCAGCACATTGGTATCGCCCATGGCACATGGCACATGGACAGCCCAGAAGGGCAAGCGATGGCAGCAGGTCACAGCGACGGGGAGGATGGTGAGCTCCCGAGGCAGGATGACCCCCAGGGAGCCGGGGACGCGCCGGTCACTCTGCTGTCTCCCCACAGGACCGACGCCCTGCTGCTGAAGCTGTCACTGGTCGTGGGCAGGGAGGTGTTCTACGCAGCCCTATGGGGGAGCGTGCTGGCCAGCCCAGCTGTCCGCCTGCCCGCCTCGCTCTTCATGGTGGGCCACATCAGCAGGGACTTGCCTGGCAAGGAGCAGAAGTACATGCTGGGCACGGACTTCCAGCTCACGGTGAGTGCTGCACCCCTCCTGGGGGCGCAGGTGGGCATGGGGGGAGCGAGGGCGCTCGCAGGATGCGCGGGGAGGCAGCATGGTGTGACGGGGTGGGCAGGACTGGTTCAGCACAGGCGTGAGGGTCTGGGCACCCACGGAGGGCTCAGCGGGGCTCTCAGCCCCTGCACGCACAGCGCGCTGCTGTAGCTCGAATCCCACTTCCTCCGCCTGCCCGTCACCCCGTGCCACCGCCGCACTGCTCACACGGCCCCTCCCCTGGCGCTCAGCCCTGTGTTGTCAGGGTTCCGGATGTCGGTCTCCAGGCCCTTCCCTGGCAAAGACGTGGGGACCCTAACCCAAGCTGTGGTTCCTTCCCCAACCCACCTTCTTGTTTTAATGGCTTGAGGTCTGTCGCCACCTGGTGGTGGACCCACTGGTGGCGTTTCAAATGAGCCCTGGTGTTCACAGGAGAGAAAATGCCACTTGTGCCCAGTATTTGCCTCTGTGAATCCATCCCTCCTTGCAAAGTGAAGATGCAGATCTGCCTGGGGAGTAAGAAGGAAGAGCCCCAACATCAGAGACCCCCATAAGTGCGTTTCTTCCCTCCCAGCCCTGTCAACATCACCTCTCTCTCCATTTCATAATCCTGCTTCCCCTACCCAGGGCTTGCCCTGGGCCAAAAATGTCATTTTCTTTTTTTTTTTTTTTTGGACAGGCAGAGTGGACAGTGAGAGAGAGAGACAGAGAGAAAGGTCTTCCTTTGCCGTTGGTTCACCCTCCAATGGCTGCCGCGGATGGTGCGCTGCGGCCGGCACACCGCGCTCATCCGATGGCAGGAGCCAGGTGCTAGGTGCTTTTTCCTGGTCTCCCATGGGGTGCAGGGCCCAAGCACTTGGGCCATCCTCCACTGCACTCCTGGGCCACAGCAGAGGGCTGGCCTGGAAGAGGGGCAACCGGGACAGAATCCGGCGCCCCAACCGGGACTAGAACCTGGTGTTCCGGCGCCGCAAGGCGGAGGATTAGCCTGTTGAGCCACGGCGCCGGCCAAAAATGTCATTTTCTTTCCAACACGTTCTACTCCTGTCTCACTAAAAGATTTTCTTTTCTCCTTTTTTAAGATTGTATTTATTTGAAAGGAAAAAACAGAGCGTCCATCTGCTAGTTCACTCCTTAAATGACCTCAACAGATGGAGCTGGCCAAGCCAAAGCCAGGATCCAGGAGCTTCATACAGGTCTCCCACGTGGTTGGCAGGGGTCCCAGATCTGGGGGCATCACCCACTGCTTCCCCTGGCACGTTATTAGCAGAGAGCGGTGGGAAGCCAAGCAGCTGAGACTCGTACCGCCGCTGCACTGTGGCCGGCTGGCGTCAAGCAGCAGCCTCACCTGCTGTACCACAGCGCCGGCCCCGGAGGTTTGCTTTGCTAAAGCGTGGCGTCACCCGTGTCCATCTCATCCTTATGAGTATTTGGCACCCGAGGCCAGGCACAGCATTCCAGCAGTCTGTCCCAGCCCGCCACCCACGCAGGCCCTTTGCGCTCCCATACAGCTGCCCCAGCGCACTCTCCTCTCGGCCGCAGCCTGTGCAAAGCTTGGCCAGTTTGGCAAAGTTTGGCCACACGGTTTCTTTGCTCTCGCCCAGTGAAGGAGCCCTCCGTCTGCTCTCCTGCGTTCTCTCAGCTGTGACACACCTGTACTTGGGAGATGGCGGCATGGATTGAGTTGATTTGGATTCCCTCTGACCCTGTGTCCTCAGAGTTTTAGTTTAACCCAGGCTTCCTGGTGGATCCTCTCTGGGGTTGTAGATGTGGAGGTCTGAGAAGCCAGCCATGTGGCCGACACCCCTGCAGCTCAGAGGTGAGGGCCACGTCTTCCCAAGGCCATGCAGTGCCCCCACCCATGACTAAAGTGAGGCTGCGCCTTCTGCAACCTGTAAACTCCTGTGCTCTTCCACTTGGTCTTAGTGTGTTGGCATCAACCCTACCGGGAAGCCTTCCTTGCATTATGACTGAAGAGTAGTCTGGGAGCCAGCACTGTGGTGTAGAAGGTTAAGCTGCTGCCTGCAGTGCCGGCATTCCATATCAGGGCACCAGTTCAAGTCCCCGCTGCTCCACTGCTGATCCAGCTCCCTGCTAATGCACCTGTGAAAGCAGCAGATGGTCTGAGGGCTTGGACCCCTGCCACCATGTGGGAGACCCAGATGGAGTTCCTGGCTCCTGGCTTCGGCCTGGCCCAGCCCTGGCTGTTAAAACCATCTGGGGAGTGAACCAGTAGATGGAAGATTCATATTCTCTCTCTCTCTCTCTTTTTCTTAGTGTGTGTGTATTTAACTCTCCTTTCAAATAAATAAGCCTTAGACAGTGCCTGTAATGGCGTCACACGTCTGTGAAATGAACCGTTTCTGCCATGTGTCATGTGCAGGTGAAGTCTTTATGTGCATCACTACTGGACTCAAATGTTCTCGTGCAGAGAAACAATCTGGAGATTGTCCTGTTTTTCTTCCCATTCTATACCTGTCTGGTAAGTCGTGGCACCCTCCTGGGGAGTGGGGTGTCACTGCTGTTCTCTGCAGAGTGGGGGGCTGGGGAGTGGGGTGTCACTGCTGTTGTCTGCAGAGTCGGGGGCTGGGGGTGGGGCGTGGATCTCTGTCCCACGCAGAGTTCAGCCATGCGTGGATCGTCACGCGCTTTCAGCCTCTGACAGTGTCTTATTGGTTTTCCTGAGGACGCTGGTTCCACGCAGATACCCAGTAGCTTCTGTCCACAGCTGCCGTGCAGAGAACTGTGTCTGGGGGATGAGGCTTTGTGGACGGCTGAGGGCGTTGCGCCTTGCAGTAAGCTTTTCTCTGTCTCCCGCACAGGACCCCAGCGAGAGAACCATCCCCCTGCTGCGGTCCGACGTGGTCCGCGTGCTCTCGGCCGCCACCCAGACCCTGCTGAGGAGGGACATGTCTCTCAACAGGAGGCTCTACGCCTGGCTGCTCGGTACCGCGTCGCGGGCGCCCGTTCCCGGTTCCCACCTGGGTGCTGTGTTTCTGATTGGTGAAATGCAGAAAGAAACCACACGAGTAGCGCAGCAGCGGTCAGCTGAGGCCTCCCTCTCGCACAGCGCATGGCTTATTTTTAAAGGGAAATGGGAAGTGGGAAGTGGGATTTTTTTTTTTTTTTTAGTGCCAACTGAGTTCCGTTTTAAGAGCATGAGAGTGACATGGCGGGTTAAGCCACCCTTGGGACGCCACGTCCCATATCGGAGTGCCCAGGATCAAAGCCTGCCTGTGCTTCTGATCCAACTTCCTGCTGATGCACTTAGGGGGACAGCAGGTGATGGCTCAGGCCGCCCACAGGGGAGACCAGGATGGAGCTCCTGGCTCCTGACTTCCACCTGGCCCAGCCATGGCTGTTGCCGTCGTTTGGGAAGTGAACCAGCAGATGGAAGTTCTCTCTCTGTCTCTGTAGTCTACCTCTCAGATAACTAAACTTTTAAAAGAGCATGAAAGGCCGGCGCCGCGGCTCACTAGGCTAATCCTCTGCCTTGTGGCACCGGCACACCGGGTTCTTGTCCCGGTTGCCCCTCTTCCAGGCCAGCTCTCTGCTTGGGCCCTGCACCCCGTGGGAGACCAGGAGAAGCACCTGGCTCCTGGCTCCTGCCATCAGATCAGTGTGGTGCGCCGGCCGCAGCGCACCGGCTGCAGTGGCCATTGGAGGGTAAACCAACGGCAAAGGAAGACCTTTCTCTCTGTCTCTCTCTCTCACTGTCCACTCTGCCTGTCAAAAAAAAAAAAAAGCATGAAATGCCACCTAGACAATGTAGCTAAACCTTGTCCAGGTGGAAGCCTGGCTGTAGAGAAGCTTCCTGGGATGAGAGAGTGGGGCGTGAGCGGGTGAGGGGAGGGTTCCATACAGATGGGAGGGTTCCTGGGATGAGAGCGTGGGGCGTGAGCGGGTGAGGGGAGGGTTCCATACAGATGGGAGGGTTCCTGGGATGAGAGCGTGGGGCGTGAGCAGATGAGGGGAGGGTTCCATACGGATGGGAGGGTTCCTGGGATGAGAGCGTGGGGCGTGAGCGGGTGAGGGGAGGGTTCCATACGGATGGGAGGGTTCCTGGGATGAGAGAGTGGGGTGTGAGCTGGTGAGGGGAGGGTTCCATACGGATGGGAGGGTTCCTGGGATGAGAGCATGGGGCATGAGCGGGTGAGGGGAGGGTTCCTGGGATGAGAGCGTGGGGCGTGAGCGGGTGAGGGGAGGGTTCTGTAGGACGGGAGTGTTGGTGGGCCTGTGGAGGGCAGGAGGACCCCGTGTTGGGTGTTTCTGTGGTCAGCCTGCACACTCACAGGCAGAGCCCTTGACTGCTGGTCAGAAGGGACAAAGTCTGAGAAACCACAGAGCAGAGAGGGCAGAGTTTTGGAGGACTTTTTTAGGAATTCTCACATTTGTGTGCCCGAGACAGGTTGGAGAAAGGACACCACAGCTGTTCTTAACCCTCAGGGTACAGGTCTGACCACGCCAGCCTCAGGGCCTCCCCCCCCCCCCCCCCCAGCCTTCCTGTTACAAAACTCTCAGCAGCCGTAGCGGGATGACTTGCTACGGATGTTTAGGAGGTTCCAGGGTTTTATCCAAAGGCTGATGGTGTCAGATGCACAGCTCTGTTCCTAATGGGACTTGCATGCTGTGTAGACAGGAGCCTGGCCCTCACCTCACTGTGTCCCAAAGCCCCACACACTCTGCCTTGAACAACCTTACAAACTTACCCAGGGCTCCCAGTGAGGGTGCGCGTGCGCGCACACATACACACAATAGATGGTTTTTAAAAACAGTCCCCATTATGTTACCTACTCATAATCATCCTTGTAAAAGACAATTTGGTTGCATTCTTGGGACAAATTAAATGGATATTCGTTGAGTGGAATTCTGCCTAGACAGAAGACAATGGGGTTCAGTCTTCCTCGGTCTAAGGAGCTGCATTTAAAAAATAATTTACTGAGGCCGGTGCTGTGGCTCACTTGGCTGATCCTCCGCCTGTGGTGCCAGCATCCCATATGGGCGCCAGGTTCTAGTCCCGGTTGCTCCTTTTCCAGGCCAGCTCTCTGCTGTGGCCTGGGAGTGCAGTGGAGGATGGCCCAAGTGCTTGGGCCCTGCACCCCATGGGAGACCAGGAGAAGCACCTGGCTCCTAGCTTCGGATCGGCCATAGCAGCCATTTGGGGGTTGAACCAACGGAAGGAAGACCTTTCTCTGTGTGTCTCTCTCACTGTCTAACTCTGTCAAATAAATTTTTTTAAAAAATAATTTACTTATTTATTTGAATGTCAGATTTAGAGAGGAGGAGAGATAGACAAAGAGAGAGATCTTCCATCCACTGGTTTACTCCCCAAATGGCTGCGATGGTCAGGTCTGGACCAGGCCAAAGCCAGGAGGTTTTTTTTTTTTTTTTTTTTTGCTTGTTTATTTTTAAGATTTATTTATTTATTTGAAAGTCAGAGTTACACAGAGAGAGAAGGAGAGGCAGAGAGAGAGAGAGAGAGAGAGGCTCTTCCATCCACTGGTTCACTCCCCAATTGGCCACAGTGGCCGGAGCTGCACCTATCCAAAGCCAGGAGCCAGGAGCTTCTTCCAGGTCTCCACACCATGCAAAGACCCAAGGCCTTGGGCCATCTTCTACTGCTTTCTCAGGCCATAGCAGAGAGCTGGATCGGAAGTGGAGCAGCCGGGTCTCGAACTGGTGCCCTTAGGGGATGCCAGCACTGCAGGCTACAGCTTTACCTGCTACACCACAGCCCCGGCCTCAAGCCAGGAGTTTCAGCTGGGTTTCCCACATGGGTAGAAGGAGCCCCAGCACTTGGGCCATCTTCTGCTGCCTTCCCAGGCACATGAGCAGGAAGCTGGATCAGAAGCGGGGCAGCCGGGACTCAGGCTGGCACCCATATAGCGGCAGTCTAACCCACTATACCACACGCCGGCCCCAAGGAGCTGTATCGGTAAAGTACTGTAGCACGAGACTCTTGTACAATGTGATGTTCTCTGAAAGTGTGGATCTCTGCAGCTCGTGGTGTTTGCTGCTTCGTAGGTTCAGACATCAAAGGAAAAACCATCGTGCCGGAATCTGAAATCTCGGACTCCTATGAAGACCAGTCCTCTTATTTTTTTGAAAAATACTCCAAGGACCTGTTGGTCGAGGTAAAGAGCGTGGCTGGGAGGCTGCCCCCGGGGAGGGCGTTCCTGATCCCGGCCTGCAGGGGCTTCTCTGTGAGGCCTCACAGTAGGCATCGGTGTGGCCCTGCTGCCCGGTGTGGTGAGTTGCCACGAGCTGAGGTGCTGGTGACGGGTGTTCTTCCTGTCCCAGAGTACTGAGCTGTTACACCGACCCAAAGGGTCACCCTGTGCTGCATGCGACCTCCTACTGTGGCTGTCTTTAAAAACAGAGTCTGGCCGAGACGCTGCACCAGAAGCTGGCAGACGCCAACGTGGAGGAGCGCCACCACGCCTACCTGCAGCCCTTCCGCATCCTCATCAGCCTGCTGGACAAGCCAGAGATAGGTGAGGGGCAGCCCTGCTCCCGGGGGCCGCCGTCTGGGCGTGAAAGCAAGGGGGACACGACCCGCACTGAGCCTGACTCAGCCCGTGGAGTCAGTTCTCTCTGGGCGTCACTAAGGAAAGCGTGCGCCACGGTTCAGGCTCTAGTAGGAGAATCCCATGAAGCTCCTGCCATGCCCATCCGCGCATGTCCCCTGCTCCAGGGGCGCACTGCAGGTGAGCCCCCGTTTGATTGTTATGCACCCCTGTCTCTTAGCCCACAACCCCACGCAAGCCCCTTCTTGTCACTAGATAACAATGAAAATGTTTCCTCTGTAAGATAAAAGGGGCTTGAACTAGACTCTGGTTACACTCCGGTCCTATGAGCATCAGTTGAGAAAAGCGAGCTTCCTGGGGGCTGGCGTGGTGTAGCCAGTAAAGCTGCCTCCCATAATGCCAGCATCCCATATGGATGCTGGTTTGAGTCCTGGCTGCTCCACTTCCGATCCAGCCCTCTACTATGGCCTGGGAAACCAATGGAAGATGGCCTAAGTGCTTGGGCCCCTGCATCCACAGGGGAGATCCAGAAGAAGCTCCTGGCTCCTGACTTTGACCTAGCCCAGCACTAGCTGTTGTGGCCATTTGGAGAGAGAACCAGTGGATGGAAGACCTCTCTCTCTCTCTCTCCCCCAAGCCCCCAACTCTGCCTTTCAAATCTTTCAAAAAGAAGAAAAGTGAGCATCTCTCCCATGCTTTTCAACAGC
The DNA here is from genome assembly GCA_949820135.1 of Sylvilagus floridanus. Taxonomy (NCBI): domain Eukaryota; kingdom Metazoa; phylum Chordata; class Mammalia; order Lagomorpha; family Leporidae; genus Sylvilagus; species Sylvilagus floridanus. The sequence goes on along the minus strand of OX463244.1, from coordinate 8,732,363 downwards.
ATTTTCTAGGGTTGGCCTCATGGCGTAGCAGGTTAAGCCGCTGCCTGCAGTGCTGTCCTATCCTATGGGCACCAGTTCAAGTCCCAGCTGCTCCACTTCTGATTCAGTTCCTTGATAATGCACCTGAGAAAGCAGCAGAGGGTGGCCTCAATGCTTGAGCCCCTGCCAGCTACATGGGAGATCTAGATGTAGTTGTTGGCTTTTTTAGAAAAGATTTATTTATTTACTTGAAAGAGTTCTAGAGAGAAGGAGAGAGAGAGAGAGAGAGAGGCTCTTCCATCCTCTGTTCTACTCCCAAAATGGCTGCAGTGGCCAGGGGTGAGCCAGGCCAAAGCCAGGAGCCAGGAGCTTCCTCCAGGTCTCCCATGTGAGGTCCCTGGGCCATCTTCCCCTGCTTTCCCAGGCCATCAGCAGGGAGCTGGTTCGGAAGTGGAGCAGCTAGGACTCAAGCCAGCACACATATGGGATGCCAGCACTGTAGGCCTCGGCTCAACTTGCTGCACCACAGCACCAGCCCCAAATACATAATCACTGAGAAGCAGTTTCCTGATTCGCATTGCCTGTGAGCTCAGTCAGCGATCTTTCGGTCTCCCGAGCCCATCACAGGGAGAAGGTCCCCTCTCTGTTGCATCGCAGGCTGGGGCACACGACTCCAGTGCTCAAGGCTGCTCACTTCCTGCAGGGAACAGGGAACAAGGGGCTGGGGTGCGGGGGAAGTGCTTGCCTCCTCCTGGCCTCAGCACAGAGGCCCTGCACCTACTCAGTCTGCACCGGCCTGGCGCACCTGCTGTGTGGCAGGGAGCAGCAGGCCCTGGGGTGCAGCAGGGGATAATGGGCTTCCAGTCAGGTTGGACGGAGGTCCCGAGTGTTCTCACTGCTTTAGAAAAATCACAGCGGCTGAGCGGTTACCATGTGCTGAGTGTTTGGCACACATCACGTGATGTACGTCTGCACACGCAATACCCATGTCCTTATGGGGACCCAGCTGCTGCTGATCTGAGCGCTGTCAGACAAGCCACATGGAAGATCCTTCCCACTTCCTCATTTAGCAAAGAGGAACTTGCATGCCGAGCTGTGTGCAGCAGTACCCGAAGTCCAAGTAGGAATCCTGTGTTCTCCTGAGCATGGCTGCCTGCAGCTGTCTGTGCCCGGGTCAGACTCCCATGCCCTTCCCCCACCTGCCTGGCTCCAGGGGAAATAGCACACAGAGATTTTTCTCTGTTTTCTCTCGTGGCTTAACTGCAGTGCCGAGCAGCCGTGATTCTGTCTAAAAAGTGAATCAAGCTGTGTACGTGTGTTGGGAGCACGCTGTGCGTCATGGGGAGGCATCCAAAGAAGGCAGTGTGCACAGCACCTCCGACATAGGGGCTTTATGCCGGAGCCCTGCACAGATGCTGCTGCCAGCTCCGGCTCTAGGGGGCGTCCTCACGCATGGAAGAGGCAGAGGAGAGGACCGCGTAGCACAGGGCACAGGTGGCCTGGCTGCTGTCTGCTCCTGGCTTCAGTCACAGCTCATTTCTCCTGGAACCAGGGCGGCAGAGCCGCCTGCGATTTGCAAGGAGCACTTGGCTTAGTGACACGGCAGGTGGAGCGCGCGTGGGCTCACCGCGCAGGTGGCTCTCGGCCCTGCCCCTGGATTTGGTGAAGGGGAAGCTCTTGTGCTGAGTCCCTGACCCAGCTTCCCTGCTCAGCCTGGATCGTGTTTCCCACACCCCGTGTGCGAAGCCCACCGCCCAGCGAGCAGCGAGGGTCCTCTCCCATGCAAACAGCCCGGTTCCTTGGTGCTTGGGCAGGTGGCAGACTCTGTGACTCCGCCCCTTTGTGTGATCGGGGGCCAGCGGTGCCACCTGTGCCCACGGCTGTGGTGTGGAGTGAGGGGTTGCATAGGTGTGAACGGTGGAGAACCGTGTGCAGCACGTACGGACGTGTTGGCTCCCTGAGCTAAGGGCATCCTTGTCACCACTAAGGTTAAGTTTCTCTATGCTGTGAACCGTGTGCCATGCTGTAGATACCATTACTGTGTATGTGCCTCTATTAAACAAGCCTACTTCAAAAACCTCAAGGAAAATGCAATTAAAAGAGAAGTTTATTTTGGTGCAAAAAAAAAAATTGATATTCACGGATACAAGGGATCGTCAAAAAATTCATGGGAAATATGTGTTGTGGAAAGATTTCAGAGTTAAAGAATTTACCTCTTAGTTCCGGTTTTTCCACGAACTCTTTGACGGGCTGCATCTTTCTCTGACTGTTTCCTGTTTAACTGCAGGGCCTCAGGTGGTTGAGAGCCTGTTTCTCGAAGTCATCAGGGCGTTTTACTCGTACTGCAGAGACGCCCTGGGCTCTGACCTCCAGCTCAGCTACACTCAGAGTGGAAATTCGCTGATCAGGTAGGGCTCTGACCCCAGCCTCACATTCTCCTCGCCATGAGTGCCCTCCGTCTTTTCCCTTCTGTTTGCTGTCACTTGTGCCGTCCTAGACGTAGCAGCAGGTGGAGCCACCTATTAGCAGCCAGGAGTGCCCCCCTCCCCGCCTTATCCATGGCTTTACTTTCTGTAGTTTCAGGTACAAGCCACAAACGTTAGATAGAAAATTCTAGAAACAGGCAGCCCACACTTTTTTGTTTTTGTTTTTTACTTATTTGACAGGTAGAGTTAGACAGTGAGAGAGACAGACAGAGAGAAAGGTCTTCCTTCTGTTCTTTCACCCCCAAATGGCCACTATGGCCAGTGCTGCGCCGATCCGAAACCAGGAGCCAGGTGCTTCCTCCTGGTCTCCCATGCTGGTGCAGGGCCCAAGCACTTGGGCCATCCTCCACTGCACTCCCAGGCTACAGCAGAGAACTGGACTGGAAGAGGAGCAACCGGGACTAGAACCGACGCCCATATGGGATTCTGCGCCGCAGGCAGAGGATTAACCAAGTGAGCCACGGCGTCAGCCCAGCCCACAATTTTTATAATGAATTCGTACATTTGTTCTATTTTATTATAAGTTACTGCTGATCTGTTACTGTGCCTAGTTCATAAATCACACTTCACCCTAAGGATGTTGTGTGTAAGAAAAAACAGCATCCGTGGGGCTCGGTCCATCCAGAGTCTCAGGCATCCACTAGGGGTGGGTATGGGGCACATGGTCCCCACAGATTAGGTAGGTACAGGGAGCTCCCCTAGCCTGTGCTCTTGAGTCAATCAACATGAATCAACTGTTCCCCGCTGCGGACTGGGCGGAGCTTCAGAGGAGCTGGATCCAGTGTCTTCCCCCAGCCTGGGATGTGCGAGTGTGAAATTCCCTCAGCTAAGGCAGCTTGGCCTTGTGCACCCACGTGGTGAGTTAGAGGAGGAGAGAAGAGGGACGGTGGGAGAGGAACGAGTTCAGGACATGGAGCCAGGCGTGGGAGTCTGCAGGAGATGGGGTGGGAGGGGGGCACCAAGACAAGACACCTGCCCAGGGCCCTGTAGACATGAGTGGTGTTTGGAAGCAGTAGGTTCCTTGGCTTAAACATGCAGTTACTGCTGGCGCCGCGGCTCACTAGGCTAATCCTCCGCCTGCAGCACCGGCACACGGGGTTCTAGTCCCAGTTGGGGCGCCGGATTCTGTCCCGGTTGCTCCTCTTCCTGTCCAGCTCTCTGCTGTGGTCTGGGTCAAAGGTGTCGAGAAAAAGGATACCACTCTCAGTCCTACCCCCTTCAGAGGGAACATAAACACTGGCGCCTCTTCCCGGCTCTCACGGAGCGCGGGAATGCACAGACGTGGTTGCCTGCTGCCTGCTGCGCCGTGCGCGGCTCTGCACCTTCCTCCTACCCAGGACTGCGGTTGCCACACTTGATTCCTCGTTCAGAATTTATCATTTGTACACTGACCTGTCCCGCACTGATCAGCTTGGAGGCTGTTTCCACGTCTTCAGGATTTTTTAATGGCCTTGCAGCGGTGCATCCGTCTCCATGTCCCCATTCGAGGATTTCTGTAGGCTACATTCCGCGAATGAATTTCCTGAGCCGTGGAAAACATATGTATCGTTAAAACTTTCCCTGATGAACGGTTGCACCGTATTATTCCATAAATAGAGTATCTAATTACCTACGATTGGAGCAAAATCTGTTTTCTGTTTCAAATTCTTTTTATAGCAATTCTTTTTTTTTTTTTAAGATTTATTTATTTATTTATCATCACAGAGAGGAAGAGGCAGAGGCAGAGAGAGAAGTCTTCCATCTGCTGGTTCACTCCCCAAATGACTGCAGCAGCCAGAGCTGAGCCAGACCAAAGCCAAGAGCCAGGAGCTATCCATGTCTCCCACGTAGGTGTCGGGGGCCCAAGTACTTGGGCTGTCTTCCACTACTTTCCCAGGCACAGTAGAGGGAACTGGATTGGAAGTGGAGCAGCCAAGACTTGAACCAACACCCATATGGGATGCCAGAACCACAGGCAGTGGCTTAACCCACTACACTATAGCACTGGCCCCGTAACAGCTCATAAGCAACGTATCAGTCAATAAATATTGTTTATGGGGTCAGCACTATGGCATAGCAGGTAAAACTGCCTCCTGCAGCGTCAGCATCCCAAATGGGCACTGGTTTGAGTCCTGGTTGCTCCTCTTCTGATCCAACTCTCTCTTATGGCCTGGGAAAGCAATAGAAGATGGCCCAAGTCCTTGGGCCCCTGCACTCAAATGGGAGACCTGGAAGAAGCTCCTGGCTCCTGACTTCGGATCGGGGCAGCTCCGTCTGTTGTGGCCATCTGGGGGATGAACCAGCAGGAGAAAGACCTCTCTGTCTGCCTTTGCCCCTTACTCTGCCTTTCAAATAAATAAATAAATCTTTAACAAAAAAATTGCTTATGAAAATAAGCAAACTATATAAAAATAATATCTTTATCAGTTAGCCTACCTAGAACTGAGTTGTAAGTGGGAAAATGAGTCACAATTTTTTTTTCCTTTTTAAAAGAAGACTTATTTATCTGAAAGGTAGAGTTACAGAGAGAGAGACAGAAAGAAAGAAAGAGATCTTTCATTTGCTCGTTCACTGTCCACATGGCCGCAATAGCTGGGGCTGGGCCAAACCAAAACCAGGAGCCAGGAACTCCATCCGGGTCGCCAGTGTGGGTAGCAGGAGCCCAAGAACTTGGACCCTCGTCGGCTGCCTTCCCAGGTGCATTATCAGGGAGCTCGATTGGAAGCGGGGCAGCCGGGACTCGAACTGGCGCTTCGGGATGGGGTGCCAGCATCCCAGGCGGCATTGTCTGGTGCTCCACGACGTGGGCCCCTTAGTTTCTCAGACACCGAGTTCTCACAATGCAGGACTTCCCATAAATGTATTTCTCTCTCCTCCTTTGACAGTACAATCAAGGAAAACAAAAACGCGTCCGAGATTGTGAAGACGGTGAATTTGCTGATCACCTCCCTAAGCACAGACTTTCTCTGGGATTACATGACCCGGTGCTTCGAGGACTGCTTCAGGTGTGCGTGCTCTTTGGGCCTGAGGAGTCTGGAAGGAAGGGTCAGAGAGGGGGTCACAGTTCCAGCGCTGCCCAGTGTGGTCAGGCCGCATGCCAGGAGCTGGGGCTGGGCGCTCCTGCCTGCGCTGCAAAGTTCATCTGAAAAGGGATTGGGAGGAACCTCCCTGAGATCCTGATGGGCCAGGAAACGCCTCCAACAGGAAGGGTTCCATCCTCTTTGCCACGCAATTCCAAAGCCACCTTATTTATTGAAGTCTAACTTGAGAAAATCCTCTGCATTTCCCAGTCACGTTCATCAAATCCTCTTTCTTGGCACTGTTCTCCTGGCCTGATCTGTATAAAGCAGCTTAGTGTTGTGGTTCTGCCTGGAGAATGTTCTGGAAATCCTGTCTTCTTACCTTCCTGTTGGAATTAGTGTAGCCCTGGTTACATTAAAGCATTAATGCTTCAAGCTACTATAATGAGCTTTACTGACACTTTTTTTTAAAAAGCCCTTTTTTTTTTTAATTTGGGGGAGTAGGATGGAATTTTCCATCTGCTGGTTTGTTATCTAAATGTCCACAACGGCCAGTGTGGGCTAGGCCAGACCAAAGCCAAGAGCTGGGAACTGAACCCAGGTCTCCCAGGTAGGTGGCAGGGACCCGGTTACCTGAGCTGTCACTGCTGCCTCCCAGGGTGTGCATTAGCAGGGAGCTGGAGTCAGGAGCAGAGCTGGGACTTGTCCAGCAGTCGTGTGGGCATCCTAACCATTCTAACTACTAGGCCAAGCACCTGCCCTGGTTATTTTCTTTTTTAAAATAATATTTATTTATTTATTTATTTGAAAGGCAGAGTTAACAGAGAGGCAAAGGCAGAGAGGGAGAGAGAGAGGTCTTCCATCTGCTGGTTCACTCCCCAGAGCTGTGCCGATCCAAAGCCAGGAGCCAGGAGCTTCTTCCAGGTCTCCCACACGGGTGCAGGGGCCCAAGCACGTGGGCCATCTTCCGCTGCTTTCCCAGACCACAGCAGAGAGCTGCATTGGAAGTGGAGCAGCCGGGACTCAAACCGGCACCCATATGGGATGCTGGCCCTGCAGGCGGCTGCTACCCGGGTGGAGCCAGCTCCCCCCACCCCAGCCCTTGGTGCTGCTTTCCCCCAGAGGCCGTCACTGTCCTGGGTGTCGCTGCCATGCCGTTACATGCATCCGTAACAGATGTGCCTCCCTAAGTGACAGGGTCCGCTCTGTCCGTTCTGCAGTGTGCTGTCTGGGGGCACCGACCGTCCACTGAGTGCCCTGGTCTCCCAAGTGAATAAACAGGTTTCAGTCTTGTCCTTGTTGCCTGCAGGACAGTGGTGAGGTCGTCGTCTGTCCTCTGTGCGCAGGGTGTTTTGAGTAGACACCCCGAAATAGCTAACACCGCTAGGGTGCGGTTCTTTGAAGGCATTCTCCCTCTAAGATAAACTGTGATCATCAGCGCTGACTTACAGGACAGAGAAAGACCTCGGCATGGGCTAGCCGATAGCAACGAGGTGGATCCTCAGTTACTCTGCTCTGAAAGTCAGTACACGCAGCCGCCCCTCGGGTGCCATGGGGAGTGGCTTCCAGGACACCCCTGGGACACCACAGAGCCTACCCACATCCTCCTGTGTGCTTTAAGCTGCAGTGCCTAAAGCACAGGCATGCTGCGCAGGTCCTCCTGACACCGTTACTTAGGGCATCGTGTCCGGAGCAAAGGTCTGGAGGTGTCCACTACAGGCAGTTCCGCCTGGTCTGCGGCTGGATGACTCCGGGTGCAGAACACACAATGGGTCCTGAAGGCCACAGCACCTACTTCTCCAGGCACCTGCTCATTGAGGGGAGTGTCAGACGTCAGTAAGGGATAAGCTGCTGGCACTGGGCTTCACCTGTAAGTTAGGCTGCGCTGTAGAAGCCGGCGAACTGTAACCAGCCCAGGTGCTGCTGAGCCCCTGGGAGTCCCTGGAGGGCCCGTGTGTCAGGTGCCTCCAGCCAGGCGCCACTTGGCCTGTGGTGTTCTTGAGCCCCTGCTCCTGCCCTGGGACTTGCCTTGGGCTTGGGGCTGGGGACCAGGACTATACCTGGTGCTGCAGGTCTGCTGGGCATGATGTCCCACACGGGCACGGGACTGCGCATGTCTGAACTGACAGAGCCCACGCCGGAGACAGGCAGGTCACAGACACCTGCGAGTGTCGCCCCTGCTCTGTGCTCCGTGGCTGTAGCCACCAACGCTCAGCTCTTAGAGCGGCAGAAGCCGTCTTTAACTCTGGAAGTGGAGTAGCCACCGGACGTGCAGGAAGCGCTGACAGGCGCGTTAGGAGCAAGGACTCACTTGTTTTCTCCTGTGATGGCTGCAGGCCAGAGAAGCAGAGGGACCCTGCCTGGAGGAGCGCCGGCCCGCCCCCCACGGTCTCCGAGCTCTGCAGCCTCCTCGTGTTCCTGTTGGACGTGATTCCCTTGGTAGGTGCTCTGCTGGGACGGGACGACGCCTGCCCGGAAAACCCAGATTTACTGAGAACCCGGATGTTTGTTTCAGCTTGGAAACTGTACCTGGATGTAACCTCTTATGCTCATAATTCTGTTTTTGCTATGAGAGGCAGGAAGACAGACAAACAGATGGAACACCTGTCTGCCAGCTCGTTACACAATAGCCAGGGCTAGGCTAGGCCAAAGCTGGGAGCCAAGAACTTAATTCAGGTCTCCTACGCGGGTGGAGGGATCTAACCCCTGGAGCCCTCACCTGCAGGTCCGCAGGAGGTGGGGATGGGGAGCGGAGCCGGGACTCGATCCCAAGCACTCAGATTGAGACCCAGGCATGCTTGACACCGCCCTCCTGCAGTTTTTAATGTCTTGTTTAGAAGAGCTTACAGTTTTTGAGCCCCATGTTCGTGGGCCGAGCTGACGTCAAGTACACCAGCTGTTGAACTGGCCATCATCCTGTTCTCCAGCTATTTATTTAGGGGTGAATGTAAATATATTTCCTAATTAAAATTGCACAGGTGGCTAATTGTCACAAAGGAAGCCAGTTTCTGCAGTTTGAAATGCGTGCGGCAGTTTTATTGTTTCTTTCTCCATTAGAAAGAAAGGAGTGGAAGAGTGGCCTGCTTGATCTACATAAAAAGAAAATATTATTTTGTTTTCTGATTTGGGATTTAATAAGAAACCTAAGCTCTAAAACACTGAATTTCCTGAATTTGTCCAGACTAAGCGGACAGCGTGGGAGTTAACTAAACCTGTGCTCATTTCGCAGGAACTCTACTCTGAGGTGCAAACCCAGTACCTCCCGCAGGTGCTTAGCTGCCTGGTGCGGCCTCTCGCCGAGGAGATGGGGGCCTTGAGCTTGCCTGAGCTCACGCACGCCCTGAAGACGTGCTTCAAGGTGCTCAGCAAGGTGCAGATGCCGCCTTCCTACCTGGACGCGGAGTTCACCAGCGGCAGCTCGGTGTGTGCCCTGAGGAGCGGGAAGGGCTCTGCAGGACTGGAGCAGCCCGTGGCCGGGGCCGGTGTTGTGGCGCATCCAGGGGAGCCCCTGCTTCCAACGCTGGCATCACAGTGCTGGTTCAGGTCCCTGTCCAGCTCCCTGCTGATGCGCCTGGGAGAACAGTGCAGGATGGCCCACGTGAGAGACCCAGATGGAGTTCCTGGCCCCTGGCTTCAGCCTAGCCCAGCCCTGGCTGATGCAGGAACTTGGGGAGTGAGCCAGAGGATGGAAGGTCTCTATCTCCCCCACACCCCACTTTCTCGCCATCACTGACTTTAAAATAAATTTTAAAAATCTTTTCTAAAAACTGGTCAGCAATGTTGCCAGATTGCCTTCCAAAAAGACAGACAGTAATCGTCTCGCAGTGTGATGCCCGTTATCTTTGGATTGATCCTGTTTTCTACTTTATTTAGGGATTTGGAAATTTTGCCCTTGAAATCAGGTCAGGGCAGTGGCGGGCAGGTGACTGGACGGGAATTGGGGCTCAGCACACAGACCACTTGCGGATGGCGACCCCAGTTACGAGCTTGGGCTCATCTCTGTCTTCTGTAGCTGCTCTAGCTAGTGGAAGAAAATGTCCTGAAAACGACGTAGGGCACAAAGCGCTAGCACGCATGGTCCACAGGCACGAGCAGACACCCAGCCGCCTCCCTCCCCAGGAGCATGTGGGCAGCTGCCGAGGGTTTCACATTCAGTGGAGCCTGGGCCGAGCACCCCTTCTCTGAGCTGCCTGAGACCGGAAGCGTTTCAGATTTCGGGCTTTTTGTTTGTTTGTTTGTTTTTCAGATTTTGGAATGTTTGCATACACATGCGGTGTCTCAGAAACAGGATCCACATCTTAACAAAGATGATTGTGTCTCTTACACGCGTAGGCCAAAGAAACAGTGGTTTAGCACATGCATGGGATGATCCTGGCAGTGCTCAGAAAGCCTCAGAGTTCCAGGTTAGGGAAGCTCAACTGGTGTTTAGTTTAGACAGAGACAGGAGGAGAATCAGTCCATTGAAGGTTAAAGTGGCACCACGCTGGAAAAGCTGCTGTGTGCACGCCTGCATGTGTGTGGACAGGTGTAGGTATACATGTGAGTGAGCACGTGTCTGCATATATATACATGTGAGTGAACACATGTCTGCATATATATGTATATACATGTGAGTGAACACGTGTCTGCATATATGTATATACATGTGAGTGGACATGTGTCTACATATATACATGTGAGTGAACACGTGTCTGCATATATATACATGCGAGTGAACATGTGTCTGTATGTATATGTATATATACATGTGAGTGAACACGTGTCTGCATCTATATGTATATATGTGTATATGTATGTGTGTATATATGTTATATATATATATATATATTGCTGAATAGATGCTTTTTTCAGCTTCATCTTAGGGTTTCATGCCTTTATTTGACCATCAGCTCAGTTTCCTCATTCATGGTTTTTTTTTAAAAGATTTTTTTTACAGGCAGAGTAGAGAGACAGAGAGAAAGGTCTTCCTTCCGTTGGCTCACCCCCCAAATGACCGCCATGGCCGGTGTGCTGCGCCCATCGGAAGCCAGGAGCCTGGTGCTTCCTCCTGGTCTCCCATGGGGTGCAGGGCCCAAGCACTTGGGCCATCCTCCACTGCTTTCCCAGGCCACAGCAGAGAGCTGGACTGGAAGAGGAGCAACCAAGACAGAACCGGCGCCCCAACCGAGACTAGAACCCGGGGTACTACCCGGCACCACAGACGGAGGACTAGCCTAGTGAGCCACGGCGCCGGCCTAAAGATTTATATATTTATTTGAGAGACAGAGTTAGAGAGAGAGAGACAGACAGAGAGAGAAGTCTTCCATCTGATGGTTCACACCCCCAAATAGCCTCAATGGCAGAGGTTGGGCCAATCAGGAGCCAGGATCTTTTTTCAGGTCTCCTGCAAGGGCTCAGGGACCTAAGCACTCGGCCCATCTTCCTCTGCTTTCCCAGGCCATTATCAGGGAGCTGGATGAGAAGTGGAGAAGCCAGGATTTGAACTGGTGCCCATATGGGATGCCAGCTCTGCAGGTGGAGGCTTTAACTGCTCCACCACAGTGCCAGATGCTCATTCACGTCTTTCAGTTAGTTGGAAACAAGTTATAAGCAACCTACTTTTCTTTTGATTTTTTTTTTCATTTGAGAGACGCAGAGAGCAACACAGAGAGAGAGTGGGCTCCTATCCCGCTGACTGATGCCCCCTCCAACCCTGTACATCCCACAATAGCCAGGGCTGTGCAGCCTGAAGTGGGGGCCAGGAACTCAGTCCAGGTCTCCCACATGGGTAGTAGGAACCCAGTCACTTGAGCCATCCCCACTGTCTCCTGAGATCTCCCTTAGCAGGAAGCTGGAGTCCAGGGCCAGAGCCAGGTATCAAACCCAGCAACTCCAGCGTGGAACACTAGCGCCTTAACTGCTAGGCCAAACGCTCACCCCAGGCAACCTTTGAACCTGGACCGTCAAACCCAGCCTTGCCCCAGGGCGTGCGGCCTCATCTGCCTGTTCCTTGGGGCCCCACTCCCCTACTTTGCCTGCCTCCTTACTGTTGTGATATCTTTCCATGGATTCTCTTGCTGTAAAGGGCGACAATTCTCAAAAATGGCTTTGAAGGGCATTCCTGATTTTCAGCAGGTCCTCGAATTCCTCAGTCTTAAAGAGATGCCCAGCACAAGGTTAATAGTGGTTTGCTTTTCCTTTTTCTTTTTTTCAGAGTCCAGTAAAAGGCGAAAACGAAGTAATTTTAGAAACAAAGGCAGTGATTGCCAGGGACGAAGACGCGTCGTTCCCCCCGCTGAAATCTGAGGACAGCGGGATCGGGCTCAGCGCCTCGTCGCCGGAGCTGTCCGAGCACCTGAGGGTCCCTCAGGTGTCTCCCGACCGAGACGACGTCTGGAAGAAGGGCGGGAGCATGCAGAAGACGTTTCTCTGCATCCAGGAGCTGATCGCCAACTTCGCCAGCAAGAACATCTTTGGAGAGCAGCTGACGGTGTCCGGGGAGGAAAGCAGGCCCGAGGAGCCGGCGGGGAAGCGGGAGAAGGGTGGGACCCCGCGCCCGGCGGCCAGCAACCCCGGCAGGAAGAACTCCTGGGAGGCCAAGCCCATCACCGTGCCCCAGTTCAAGCAGATGCTCTCGGACCTGTTCACGGTGCGAGGGTCCCCGTTCAAGGCGAGGAGCTCCGAGTCGCCCCCGTCTCTGCCCAGCAGCCCAAGCAGGAAGAAGGAGGGAGACTGGGGCGTGGAGCAGGCCGTGATCGAGCTGGGGGGCTCCAGGGAGGAGTGCAGGGAGGCCTTTGCGGCGGCCTGCCACCTGCTGCTCGACTGCGCCACCTTCCCCGTCTACCTGTCCCAGGAGGAGATGGAGCAGCTCTCCGAGACGCTCTTCCAGCTCCCAGGTGAGCGGGCGGCCCCTTCCCCTGGAGCCGGTCCCCCTGGGCCATCCCCTTCCTGAGGTGACAGACGAGCTGGAGCTGTGCCCGCAAGCGCAGACTTCAGAGCATTTCGGGGTGAGGACGCCCAGCCTGGGAAGCCTGCGCAGATGCACAGTGTTCTGAGAAAGGGTGCTCAGCCTGTGTCGGCCACGTTGGTTTCCATCCCTGTTTGTCAATGAGTTGGAAACGTTTCTGACTTCTGTCTCACTCTGTGGCAGGTTGGTAAGGACCAGGATTGTGCTTTTGTTTTATTTATTTACTTTTGCTCTCTGGGCCTGTATCTTTTTTTTTTTTTTTTTAAGATTTATTTATTTATTTATTTAAAAGGCAAAGTGACAGAGGGAGAGACAGAGACAGAGAGAGAGATCTTCTGTACTCTGGCTCACTCCTTAAATGGCCACAACAGCCAGGTCTGGGCCAGGCCAAAGCCAGGAGCCAGGAATTCCACCCTGGTCTTCCACGTGGGCACCGCCTACCCAGGTATTAAGCAGGGAGGTGGATCAGAAGCAGAGAAACCAGGACTTGAAACAGCACTCCAACATGGATGTCAGTGCTCAGCACCGTAACCTGCCAGCCCCAAGGGCACCTTGGATAGCTAGGCAGCCCCTCAGAAACCCAGGACCTCCAAGGAACCTTCCAAAAGCTCATGGAGAGTGCATAGCATGTGTAGATTTCAAACTTTTTTTGCACCAAAATAAGCCTACCTTTTAATTGCATTTTTGCATGAGCTTGTTGAAGCGCCCTCATCAGAGGTGTTAATGTAGGTGGTTCTTAGGCTGCTTCACGGCACCAGTTGTTGCAGGTTTATGGGTTGGTTTGCTGGGCTGCCATAGCAACGCCCCCACAAACAGGGAGGTTGAAGACTTCAGAAATGTCTTCCCTCGCAGTTCCGGAGGCCCGAGTCACAAGGACTGCCCGGCCCCGCTCCCTCTGTGGCTCTGGCCGGAGCCCTCCTTGCCTCTCCTAGCCTCTCCTGCTCCTGCTGGTGGCCGGCAGCCCGTGGCCTCCCGTGGCTGGCAGCTGCTTCCCTCCAGACTCTGCCTGTGTCCTCACAGGGCAGAGTCTCCCCGGGTGTCTCTGTCTTGCCGTGGCATTTTCCTCTCGCAAGGATGCCAGCCGTGGTGGATTAGAACTCATCCTAACTGGATGACATCCGTGCAGACCCCATTTCCACAGAAGCACCCCCCTCCCCAGACGGTCAGCATGCTGCCCTCCTCCTGTGGTGCCTCGGCAGACCCGCTGCCACTCACGCGCTCTCGCTTGTCCCTGGCTGCAGGAGCCGGCGACCCCAGTTTCCCGGCCTGGCTCAAGTCCCTCATGACGATTGCCTGCTGCGTGAACGACTGCTGCCTGCAGAACGTGGCCATCTCCACGCTGCTGGAAGTGATCAACCACTCGCAGTCCCTCGCGCTCGTCATCGAAGACAAGATGAAGCGCTCCCGGAGCTCTGGACACAACCCGTTTTTTGGCAAGCTGCAGATGGTGACCGTGCCTCCCATCGCACCGGGGATACTGAAAGTTGTTGCAGAAAAAACGGACTTCTATCAGGTACTCCCTGCTCTCGAGAGGGGTGTCCCCCAGGGGTGGCCACTGGCCGTGAATAGGGTTGTCCTGTGGCACCCACAGCTTGCCTGAGCCGGAGACCGCCTCATGTCCCGGGCTGCTGCACAGCTTCTTGGGTTGGTTTTTTCATTTGTTTGTTTGTTTATTCGTTTAAGAGGGACATAGAGAGCGTCCTTCTGCTGATTTACTCCCCAGTGGCTGCAATGGCTAGGGCTGAGCCAGGCTGAAACCAAGACCCTGAATCTCCATCCAGGTCTCCCACATGGGTGCAGGGGCCCAAGCACTTGGGCCGTCTTCTGCCCCTTTCTCAGAAGCATTAACAGAGAGCTGAATCGGAAATGGAGCAGCCAGGACTCGAACCGGCACCCATATGGGATGCTGGTACCCAGGGAGTGGCTTAACCTGGTATGCCACAAATTCTGGCCCATTTTTTCTTTTCTTTTTGTAGAGGTTAATTTATTTATTTGAAAAGTAAAGTAACAGAGGGAGGGAGGGAGAGACAGAGATCTTCTGTCTGCTGGTGTACTCCCCAAATGGCCGCAGTGACCAGGGCTAGGCCAGGCTGAAGCCATGAGCCTGAATACCCATCCGGGCCTCCCACGTGGGTGCAGGGGCCCAAGCACTTGGGCCATCTTCTGGTCCTTTCCCAGGAGCATTAGGGAGCTGGGTTAGAAGTGGAGCAGCTGGGACTTGGGACTGGTGCTCACGTGGGATGCTGGTGTCGCAGACAGAGGCTAAACCCGCTGCACCACAGCACCAGCCCCCTGTACAACCTCTGACCCAGCGGCAGGTGCTCAGTAACTGTTCGTATCTAGATTTAGGCTGATTCGACTTCACATGTAACGACCCTGTAATCATCTGAGTATTAGGAGAAAGAACCCATGCTCCAGTTTGTAAGATGAAAGGATGTGGTAGGGCTTAGCCTCCAGGAACTCTTAGGACTTGTCAGACTTAAGAAAGATTATGGCTGAATACGGCGAGCAAATGTTGTCCATCTTTCTTGGGGACAAAATAAGAAAATCATTTAAAGAAATACATCGTAGAACCCATTTAACTGCAAGAGACTGAAAGCCACTGTGACGCTTTCTGTAAAGAGAAGGGAGCAGCAGGCGTGGAGTGCAGCTGGGCCTCCCCAGACAGAACAGGAAGCTGCTCCCCGTGCCAGGAACTCGCTCTGCACATCCCCCTGCCACCCAGCCAGGTTTCCAGTGGCACCTTGACCTTCCATCTGCCTCAGGACCCGCAAGTTTGGTTCCCAGAGCTAGTGGCACCTGGAGCTCTTTTAATTCTCTACTGAAGGTCAAGGTTGTAAAACAGTCTGCTGGTGAGACCCTCTTGGGTTGGATACCTTCTGCTGGTCCAGCCCATGGCAGAGAGATGGGGTGAAGGGGAGGAGAGGCCGTTTGCTGCAGACAGGGATTTGCTTGCGCCCCAGGGCCTGTGGATGGAACGTGCCTTCCCAGCAAGTGGAGGGGCAGCACATACCCTGAAAAGTGAGACGCTGAGGGATTCATTAGACGTAGAACTGTGTGTGTGAAGGCGTCATTGAATCCAAACTTGTAGAGCTTGCAGCAGCGCTCTGTAAGACTTAAAAAAAACAAAAAGATTTGTTTATTTATTTGAAAGGCAGAGGGGCCGGCGCTGTGGTGCAGCGGGTTAACACCCTGGCCTGAAGCGCCAGCCTCCCATATGGGCACCGGTTCTAGTCCCAGCTGCTCCTCTTCCAACCCAGCTCTCTGGTATGGCCTGGGAAAGCAGCAGAAGATGGCCCAAGTCCTTGGGCCCCTGCACCCACATAGGAGACCTACAAGAAGCTCCTGGCTCCTGGCTTTGGTTTAGCGCAGCTCTGGCTGTTAAAGCCATCTGGGGAGTGAACCATCAGATGGAAGACCTCTCTCTCTCTCTCTGCCTCTCCTCTCTCTGTGTAACTCTGACTTTCAAATAAATTAAAAAATCTTAAAAAAATAAAAAAGAGAGAGAAGCAGAGAGAGAGAGACAGACAGAGTCCTCTATCCATTGGTTCACTCCCCAAATGGCAACAACAGCTGGAGTGGAGCAGATCCAAAGCTAGGAAACAGGAGCTTCTTCCCAGTCTCCTGTTCAGATGCAGGGGCCCAAGGACTTGGGCCATCTTCTGCTGCTTTCCCAGGCCATAGCAGAGAGCTGGATGGGAAGTGAAGCAGCCGGGACTCGAACTGGTGCCCGCATGGAATGCCAGCACTGTGAGTGGCATCCTTACCCACTGTGCCACAGCACTGGCCCCTCTGTAAGACTTTCAAACAGGCTGGCTTTTTCCCTACTCATATCTGAATGAACACATCTCAAAAATGGCATTTAACTGAGATGAACTCTCTTCTTTTTAATAACAGCTTTATAGAGTTATATATACATTTTAGGGCTGGCACTGTGGCACAGTGGGTTAAAGCCACCACCCACAGTGCTGGTATCCCATGTAGGCACCAATTTGAGTCCCAGCTGCTCCACTTCCAATCCAGCTCTCTGCTGTGGCTTGAGAAAGCAGTAGAAGATGGCCCAAGGCCTTGAGCTCCTGCACCCACATGGGAGACCCAAAAGAAGCTCCTGCCTCCTGGCTTTGGACCGGCGCAGCTCCAGCTGTTGCGGCCATTTGTGGAGTGAACCATCGGATGGAAGACCTCTCTCTCTCTGTAACTCTGTCTTTCAAATAAATAAAATCAATCTTAAATAAACAAAATGGCCGTTGTGGCCATTTGTGGAGTGAACCAGCAGATGGGAGACCTCTCTCTCTGCCTCTCCCTCTCACTGTCTGTAACTCTACCTCTCAAATAAATAAATAAAATCTTAACAACAACAACAACGAAAACATTCAAAATCAGTATATTTTTGAGTTATTTTCTTGACGGTTGCTCTAGAGCTTCCTGTGCGTCTCAGGGAATCTTCTTCAGTTCTCTGCGGACTTGGTCCAGGGAGGCAGAGACACAGGGCTCCTGGCGTGCTGTGTTCCCGTACTTTCTGTGCTCTTCTTGGTACACAGGTGACACTGGTGTGTATCACAGACCAACCATGTGCACTGCCGTAATTACCGATAGGTACGGCCTTGTCTTTTAGAGGAGCTGGGAGAAGAAAGGATACCAAGCAGGCAGAGTCTGCTCTGTTTGCCTGTTGGGGCAGCCCTGGCCCTCTCTGTTGGCGTCACCGGCTGGCGTCTTTTCTGTACTCCAGTACGTTTTGGGTGTGCTGTGACTGTCTAGTTGGTTTCTGTGTGTTGTAGGCCCAGCAAGACAGAGGGTCCCTGTCCCTTTACACAAGTGTCAAAGAAGAAAGGAGAGGAAATCTGCACTCCTGGCGTTACATGATTACTTTCACTGATGCTGTTTCTTTCTTCTATGCACCTAAAAGAACCTCCTCTTAGATGGGTTCTGTAGCAACAGATTCTGCGTTTTTGTTTATCTGGGGATGTCTTTATGTCACCTTCATTTTTGAAAGGTAGTTTTGCTAAACATGGGATTTCTGGCTGATCATTGTTTTCTTTCAGCACTCTGAATAGAACCAGTGTGTGCAATCCAATCATAACTGTACATTCTTGTATGTAAGATAGTAAATGAGCACTCGTTGGACACCCTGTAACAAACTCACAGGTAAATGGGTGAGCGTACACTGGAGTGTGTCACCCGACGCCTCGGCCCCCACTGTCCTGGCTCAGGAGCCACTGCTAATCCTTTGGGGTCCCTGTGAAAGAGGACTTGTTTTTCTTGTGGTACTTTCAAGATATTTTTCTTTCTTCTATTTTTTTTTCATATTCTAATAGGGTATAACTGGGTCTATATTTCTTTATTTTTATCCCACTTGGAGTTTATTGAGCTTCTTAGATATGTACATTAATGTTTTTCACAAATCTGGGGATTTTTCATTTTATTTCTTATATTGTCTCTGCCCCTTCCTCGTCTCTCCTGGCTCTCCTGTTAGGTGTGTGCCGGCGAAGCGATGGTGTCCCGTGTTTCTCTAAGGCTCTGTTCATTTCTCTCCATATCTTTTTTCTGTCTATTCAAGTAGGGTTTTTTTAAGGATTTATTTATTTATTTTGAAAGTCAGAGAGAGAGGAAGAGATAGATATCTATATATATAGAGAGAGAGAAGTCTTCCATCCACTATTTCACTCCCCAGATTGGCTGCAACAGCCAGGGCTGGGCCAGGTGGAAGCCAGGAGCCAGGAACTCCATCCGAGTCTTCCACGTGGGTGGCAGGGGCCCAAGCACTCAAACCATCTTCTGCAGCTTTCTCACTCACATTAGCAGGAAGCTGGATCAGAAGTGGAGAAGCGGGGACTCAAACCAGCACTCATATGGAATGCCAGTGTAACTGCAGGCAGCGGCTTAACCCGCTATGCCACAATGCTGGCCCGGCGGCCACCGCAGACCCACCATGCTCGCGGTGGGTCCCCAGGGCTGGCGGAGGCTGGGGCTGCTTCCCTCCCTCCCTCGGGTGCAGTCTCCCACTGACTGCCTTCCTGACAGTGAAGTTGGGGGTCAGGGCCACAGTGCTCTCGGCTGGTGGGAAACCATCACAAACAACCCGGGCGCTGTGGTGCTGGGGGCCTTGGCTGGGTTCTGCTCCATTCCGTGTGTCGTACGTGTTGCCAGTGGGTCTCTGGGAACCTAGGATGCTCTCACAGTGATGGAAGTCAGAGCCAGCTCATCGGGGTTGGAACTGGACTGACGGGAGGGCACGCGTGTGCGTGCTGCTGTGTTGACTTGGTCTCTGCTGCCTTGTGCTCATCCCAGAGGGTGGCTCGCGTGCTCTGGAATCAGCTGAACAAGGAGACCCGGGAGCACCACATCACCTGTGTGGAGCTGTTCTACCGGCTGCACTGCCTGGCCCCCACGGCCAACATCTGCGAGGACATCATCTGCCACGCCCTCCTGGACCCCGACAAGGTGAGCACTTCCAGCCGTGACGCAGCCCACTGCCGTACCTGCCCGAGACACGCTTGCATGAAAAATGGCATGGAAAGCTAAGTTGATTTGGGTCCCTCAAAATTGCAGCCAGCACAGAGGTTCTTCATGGTAGTTTTCCGTAAGCTTTATGAAGCACCTGCTGAAGTCTGTCTGGGGCTCTGGGCATCCTGATTGGTGCGCGGGGGTGCTCCAGAGTGTTGGGGCTGGAGGCTGCTGCACGCTCAAACCATCCCCTTTGCAGTCCCAAGATCAAGGTTTGCAAGGGAAATCTGACCAAGTCTGTGTAGGTAATTTTTTAAAATATTTATTTCTTTATTTGAAGGCAGAGTTACGGGGCGGGGGGCGGTCCTTCCATCAGATGGTTCACTCCTTAGATAACCACAACAGCCCAAGCTGGCCAAGCTGAGGCCAGGAGCCAGGAGCTTCTGGGTCTCCCAAGTGGGTGCAGGGGCCCAAGGACTTGGCCATCTTCCACTGCTTTCCCAGGTCCTAGCAGAAAGTTGGATCAGAAGTGCAGCAGGGGCCGGAGCTGTGGTGTAGCGGGTAGAGCCACCACCTTCAATGCCTGGATCCCATATGGGCGCTGGTTTGAGTCCCGGCTGCTCCACTTCTGATCCAGCTCTCTGCTGTGGCCTGGGAAAGCAGTAGGTGACCCAAGTGCTTGGGCCCCTGCACCCGCGTAGGAGACCCGGAAGAAGCTCCTGGCTCCTGGCTTTGGATCAGCTCAGCTCTGGCCATTGCGGTCAATCGGGGATGAACCAGTGGATGGAAGAATTCACTCTCTCTCTTTCTCTCTCTCTCTCTCTCTCTCCCCCTTCCTCCCTCCCTCCCTCCTTCCCTCTCTCTCTCTCTCTGCCTTTCCTTCTCTTTGTGTGTAACTCTGACTTTCAAATAAATAAATAAATCTTAAAAAAAAAGTGTGGAGCAGCCAGGACTCAAACTGGCGCCCATATGGGATGCTGGCATGGCAGGCGGCAGATTTACCCACTATGCCATAATGCCGGCCCCTGTGTGAGCATTTGCCGCACCTCCCAACCTGTTGGGGTAGTAGACAGGTGTAGAAAATGTAAGAATGGATTGAGATTTTCTCGTCCCTGGCTCTGCTGTGGAGTCTGGTGTGTGTCTTCATTCTTCAGTGTGGGCCCGGCCCTTCCGTGTGGCCTGAGGAGCCGTGCCCGCCAGCGTTTTCTTTTAACCTCGAGCTTCCAGTGTGACCCTGGACACAAACGCCAGGTCCTTTTTGCTTTTTTAATTAATTTATTTATTTGAAAGAGTGGTGGAGAGGGAGACACACAGAGAGAAAGAACTTCCATCTGCTGCTGCTCTCCCCAAATGCATGGCCACAGTGGCCAGGACTGGGCCACGTCGAAGCCAGGAGCCTGGAGCTCCCGCAGGGTCTCCCACATGGGTGGCAGCAGCCCAAGCAATTGAGCCATCATCTGCTGCCCTCCAAGATGTGTCATCTAGGAGCCGGTTCGCAGGCAAAGCATCAGGGACTCGAACCAGCTCTCTGATATGAGATGCCAGCGTTGCCACCGTGCCACGAGGCTGGCCCCGACGCCAGGTCCTGGACGCACACTTTACTACACGTGCATCTGTGTTAAAGTGGTTGAGAAAAGGGAGTGGGTGCAGGTTGTCCCTTTCCCGCTGCTGACATCAGACCAGTAACCGTGGCATCCTCGCTGCTGTCGCCGTCGCTGCCTCTGTTCTTAAGCTCTGTGCTCTCGTCTCTTTCCGGCTCAGGGGACGCGCCTGGAAGCTCTGTTTAGATTTTCCGTCATCTGGCACCTGACGCGCGAGATCCAGGGCAGCCGAGTGACGTCTCACAATCGCTCCTTCGATAGGTGAGGCCGATGTCGTCGTCGTTAGAGTTCCCCTCCCGCGAAGGAAGTTCGGCAGGGTGGAGCTGGGGTGGGGGGGAGGTGACCCCTGCACGTGACATCTGTGCTGCACAACAGACGGTGCCCGTCCTCCCCTGCGGGAACGTGGCTGGACACGTGTGGATACGTGGCAGGAGTTTTCTTCACTTGCTCAGGGAGTGAGCAAGCCAGCTTGCTTCAGACCCTGCCCCCGACTCGGGACGCGGGCAGGAGATGCAGGGGCCTCCTCTGGACGGGTCTGGAGGCTACCCTGGGTGTGCACGCGTGTTGCCTCAGGTGTAGACAGTATGCAGGAACGCTATCCTCCATGCTGTTTCGGTCTCTGAAGCGCTAGGTGGGAGGACAGGCATGCAGCAAGGAGCCCACCCCCAGGTGGAACACATTCTGGTTGAGACCTGGGCACTGGGGTTTTAAAGCGCCCCCTGGTGTTTCCGACCTCAAACCAAGGTTGCGAAGGCCTCGTCCTTGCCTGCTGGGATCTGTGGTCAGAGCTGGGGTGCAGCTGCCCGGAGCGTCTGTGTGATGACACCACGGGCTCAGTGCGGCGTTTCCGCCCGCAGGTCCTTGTTCGTGGTGCTGGACAGCCTGGCCTGCACGGACGGTGCCATCAGTGCGGCAGCCCAGGGCTGGCTGGTGCGCGCCCTCTCCCTCGGGGACGTGGCGCGCATCCTCGAACCCGTGCTCCTGCTCCTGCTCCAGCCCAAAACCCAGCGAACGTCTATCCAGTGCCTCAAGCAGGAGAACTCGGCTGGTGAGCAGCCTGCACGGGGCCCCGGGTGCGGGAGGGGGAAAACAGTGGCTGGACACGGCTGTGTGGAGGGACTTGGGCTTCCGTGCTGAGTAGACACAAACAGCGAGAAAGGATTTTGGGAACCTGAGGGGACATTGGAAATGTAAGGATCCGGTGAACTAGCACCTAGAAATACCAGGTGGTGAGTTTGCTGCTGTCACCAGAAAACTAGATCATTTTGTTATTGAAAAACAAAACTTTTGAAATAGACAGCACTGTGCAATAAAGCGCTAAGCCGGGGCCGGCGCTGGTGCAGCGGGATTGGCTGCTGCTTGCCTTGCCTGGGTCTGCCGGGTCAGGGTGCTGAGACAAGTCCCAGCTGCTGTGCTGACCCAGCTCCCTGCGTGTGCACCCAGGAGGGCAGTGGACGACGGCTGCTGTGCCTGTGTCCCTGCCACCCGGGTGAGAGACCAGGATGCGGTTCCAGACTCGACTCCTGACTTGAGCCTGGCCCAGACCTGGCTGTGGGGGCCATCTGGGGAGTGAATCAGCTCCTGGAAAATTTCTCTCTCTCAGTCTCTCCTTATTTCCCTCTGTAACTGCCTTTCAAATCAATAAATAAATAGTTTTAATAGATAAGGTTAGTTTATTTTGGTGCAGAAATACATGTTTTTCCACAATAGCCAGTTCCACAGACTTGTTGAAGACCCCTGCATTTGTGAAGGTGCAGCTGCGAGGTTGGTGGTTTCTCTTCTGCCTGCTCTGAGGTTCATTCCAGCTGCCAAGTCCTGTTCCTCACAGTAGCAGAAATGCAAAAGAAATAAACCTTCTGTTCAGAGAATTTCCAGAAGGCATCTGTAGCACAAGAGAATGCAGGGGATCACAGGGAAGGAAAAGGAAAACTACATAAACCTGACAGGTGCACTAACCCAGCACAGCCCGTGCCAGGTGCACTAACCCGGCACAGCCCGTGCCAGGTGCACTAACCCGGCACAGCCCGTGCCAGGTGCACTAACCCGGCACAGCCCGTGCCAGGTGCACTAACCCAGCACAGCCTGTGCCAGGTGCACTAACCCAGCATCACTTGAGAACAGTTTTCTAGGTGGGGGTTTAAACTTCAAGTTAGTTTGTTTAGGTGGGTTACTCTGTGCTGTCTCAGTCTTCTCTTACCTAGAAACGTAGCCCAGAGGCAGGTGTTTGAGCCCACAATTAAGACACCTGCATCCCGTATCAGTGTGCCTGGGTTCAGTGCTCTTCATTCCAACTTCTGCTGAGGCAGCAGTGGGCAGCTCAAGTGGTTGAGTTCCTGCCACCCACAGGGGAGACCTAGATGGAGTTCCTGGCTCTTGGCTTCAGCCTGGCCTGGCCTGGCCCAGCCCTAGTTGTTGGAGGCATTTGGGATGTGAACCAGCAGATGGAAATCAATCTCTCCCCCCAATACCTCTCAAATCAATAAATATTTAATTGTTTTTTAAAAAGCCCAATGTGTAGGAAAGCAGGTGCATGAAAATGCCCCGCCTCTGTGTGCGCTTCCTTGCTGACCCTGGGAGCCTGCATCGCCTTTGGGAGGGAAAGCTGGCTGCCTTCTCCGAGAGTAGGCTCTGTGTTAGTCCATGTTGCAAGAAAGCAAGACTTCCGGAAGTGTACACTCAGCACCTTCTTAAGAGGTCGACAGCCATTCAAGGCAGCTAGGTCTCTTAGCATTCCTTCGCTTGAGCTTTCAAAGTCTCCCAGCACCTCATTGCTGCTGCCCTCCTGGGCACCTTCTGCCGGCCTCCTGTGGGGAGAGAGGGCTTCGCTCCCACCGTCTGTCCCTGGAGGAAGCTGGACGTGAGCGCTCACCTCCTCTCGTCTCTGCCATCCTCTAGAAACCTAGGTTCAGGACCTGGTGGTGCGCTCCATGGAGCTTCTCCGTTTCCGAAGTTCTGTCCCGGTCCTGTGCAATGTTCAGGGTGTAGATTGGTTGAAACCTGCAGAACTGAAATGTTTGGCAACACCAAAGACCTTTGTCTTTCACTGATTTGTAAAAAGTTTAACTGATGTATAGCAATTGTACTGTTTGTGGGGTTCAGTGTGAGAATTCAGTCCATGGATACGATATGCAGTGACCGCATCAGGGGAGTTAGTGTTTCTGTGTCCTTAAACGTTTATCATTTCTTTGTGTTGGGATCCTTTTTTCTGAGACTCGAAGGCCAGCATTGTGGCTCAGCGGACTAAACCACCGCTTGCAAACCCAGCATCCCTCGTCAGAGAACCGATCCACATCCCGGCTGCTCTGCGTCTGATTCATCTCCCCGCTAATGCGCCTGAGAAAGCAGCAGATGCTGGCCCAAGTGCTTGGGCCCCTGCACCCATGTGGGGGATGCAGACGGAGTTCTAGGCTTCTGACCTCGGCCTGGCGCAGCCCCGGCTGTTGGGGCCATCTGAGGAGTGAACCAGCTGATGGGAGATCGCTCACTCCCTGTCTCTTCCCCTCCCTCTGTCACTCTGCCTTTCAAATAAACAAATCTTGAAGAAGAGATTTAAATACTTTCAAATGTTGGCTGCTTTCAGGAGTACTAGCACACTTATCTTAAAAACTGGAAGGAGGAAGTCCAAGCATGAGGAAGTCCCCCTGATGCAGGCTGAACCGCTTGGGGGTGGGGGCAGGGTGGGGATTGGCTGGGCAGGCAGCTTGGACGGCTGTCTCCTGGCTGTGTGCTGCAGACGCTGCCCCGACTCGGGCTCGTTCCGTGCCCACCATTCTGCAGCCCAGTCTCCCCTTCAGCCCGATGGCCCCTGCAGCTCATTCCCATCAGCAGCCTGCTGCAGGCACATCTCTGGTGCTTCGCGTCTCCTGTCTGCGCTCTGCTCTCTGCTTCCCAGTTTGCCCCGCTCGGGATGTTGCCACCCGATCGCTTCCGGGGACATCTTAGATCCCTGGTTTTTACCTGCTGTCCCCCGAAAGCTGTAATACGTAAATTTCCTATGACGGAGTAGCTAGCTTCGCCCTTCTGTTGTCTGCCTTCTGCCCGTAATGTGATCCAGACTCCGGGGCTGTGGCTTCGTGTGGGAATTTTGTTCGCATTGAACTTCCTGTCTGTGCCATCTGACTTGACTGTCCCAGAGCTGTTCGCCACAGCCACCCTTGGGTGCTAAAGCCGTTTGTGCTTGTCATTTCCAGAGGACTTGCACCGCTGGTTCACCAGGAAGAAACCCCCCTGCAAGCCGGCGTGCGGCGCGCCTGAGCTTCCGGAAGGCAGCTCGGAGGAACAGCTGCCCCTGAGCCAGTTCACCACGGTCGACCGCGAGGCCATCTGGGCCGAAGTGGAGAAGGAACCAGAGCAGGGCCCACCGCGGAGCGAAGTGAGCGAGGAGGACCTGCCCTACTACGTGGACCTCCCCGACGGGACGGCCCACGGTGCCGGGGACAGCAGCGAGCACACCGAGTCCGCGGACACCAGCTCCGGCCACACGGACAGCGAGAACACGTCCTCCTTCTCGTCCCCCTCCCACGAGCCGCAGGAGCTGAGCCCGGACGAGAACTGCTGTGTGGCCCTCCCCATGGCGGGCAGGGTGTACCCCAAGCGCCCGTCCTTGCTGGCGGCCTTCCACTCAGAAAGCTTCAAGGCCGGCGCCGGGCTGAGCCTGACCCGGGCGGACTCGGACAAGACCCAGGCTTCGGAGTCGCTGTCGAGCGACGAGGAGGCCGACGTGGAGCTGCAGGCCCTCACCACGTCCCGGCTGCTGAAGCAGCAGCGGGAGAGGCAGGAGCGGCTGGAGGCCTTGTTCAAGCACATCCTGCTCTACCTGCAGCCCTACGACTCGCGCCGGGTCCTGTACGCCTTCTCCGTGCTGGAGGCTGTGCTCAAAACCAACCCGAAGGAGTTCACCGAGGCCGTGTCCAGCACCAGCATGGACACCAGCTCCACCGCGCACCTCAATCTCATCTCCAACCTCCTGGCTCGCCACCAGGAGGCCCTCATCGGCCAGAGCTTCTATGGAAAGCTCCAGAGCCAGCCCCCCAACGTGTGCCCCCACTCCCTGCTCATTGAGCTCCTCACCTACCTCTGCCTGAGCTTCCTGCGCGCCTACTACCCGTGCTACTTGAAGGTCTCCCACCGGGACATCCTGGGCAACCGGGACGTGCAGGTCAAGAGCGTGGAGGTGCTGATCCGCATCATGACCCAGCTGGTCTCCGTGGCCAAGTCCGCGGAGGGGAAGAACGTGGAGTTCATCCGCAGCCTGCTGCAGAGGTGCAAGGTGCAGGAGTTTGTGCTGCTCTCGCTGTCGGCGTCCATGTACACGAGCCAGAAGCGCTACGGCCTGGCCACCGCCGACCGGGGCAGGGCCCCGCTGGAGGACAGCGTCCTCGAGGAGAGCCTCATCAACCTGGGTCAGGACCAGATCTGGAGCGGGCACCCTCTGCAGATCGAGCTGCTGAAGCTCCTGCAGGTGCTGATCGTCTTGGAACACCACCTGGGGCAGGTGCAAGAGGAGGCCGAAAACCAGCCGGCGCTGGCCCGGGAGTGGCAGAGGACCCTCAACTTCCAGCAGGCCATCAGCGCCGTGCAGTACGTGCAGCCGCACCCCCTCACCTCGCAGGGCCTGCTGGTGTCGGCGGTGGTGAGGGGCCTGCAGCCTGCCTACGGCTACGGCATGCACCCGGCCTGGGTGAGCTTGGTCACACACTCCTTGCCGTACTTTGGAAGGTCCCTGGGCTGGACGGTGACTCCCTTTGTTGTCCAGATTTGCAAAAACTTGGACGAGCTGGTCAAGCAGTACGAGAGCGAGTCTGTGAAGCTGTCTGTCAGGTACGTTGACCCGTTTTGCCTCGGGTGCTGATGGGAGGTGACTTCAGTCTGGTTGACAGCCTCTCTGGCATCATCACGAGAGGTATCGGGGACTTCCAGTCCGGTGGCTTTATTTTTAGCAGCGTGCAGCTACCCAGGCTTTCCCAGTATTGCAGGGAAAATCCATTGCTCTGTTAATTCTGCTTAAAAATGTGAGTCACCTTCATAGAAATTCTACAACATCTGAAACCGGTTTTCCAAGGTGACACTATGAAAGTAAAATAGCACAAGAGATGCCTGTTTTTATTTAAAAACTCATTTCAGAGTCAGGCAAAGACAGAGTGAGCGAGCGCCATCTGCTGGTTCACTCCGCAACTGTGCACAGCAGCTGGGCCTAGGCCAGGACCAAAGCCAGAGCAGGGAATGCCATCCAAGTCTCCTACGTAGGTGGCAGGAACCCAGTGACTGGAACCGTCACTGCAGTCTCCTAGGATCTGCTTTGGCAGGAAGCTGGGAGTCAGGAGCTGGAGCTGGGACTCACACCCAGGCACTCCAGTGTGGGACGTGGGCATCTCAGCCCCTTGGCCAGCTGCGCCCGCTCCATCTGTCATTGTTATAACAGTATTTCATGATGAAAGTGCGCGTTCACTTAAGATGGTGACATCTGACTGATCCCATGTTTACAGGGAAGATTAAAACTTTGTGGCCTATTTTCCAAACTTCTCACAGCCGGTTTCTCATGTCCTCACCGCAGCACAACCTCCAAGAGGGAGAACATTTCTCCGGATTATCCACTCACACTTCTGGAAGGCCTGACGACCATTAGCCACTTTTGTCTTCTAGAACAACCCAACCAAAACAAAAAGGTACATTCTTTTTTGTGAATTCGAAGCAATTTTCGTATTTCTTGTTTGCCTTCATTGGGTTATGACTACTTCAAATAAGTAAAGTATGCATGTAACATTTGTGAGAAATGTGTGTATGCAAATGATGATAACGCATATGCAGATTGTAAATATATACAGGCATCGCGAATGTGCGTGCAAATGTCGGGGGAGCAAGTGTGTGGTGCGGTGCGGGTGGGTGTGTTATGCAAATGTGTATGTAAATGCATGCAAATAACACAAATGTGGTTTTGTTCTTGCTTGAGCTCCGCGGGCACTTCTGCCTTGCCCCGTGTAACTGTGTGGGATGGCGTGTGAAGCTGCTCGTGTTCATCTCTGCAACGTGTTTTCACTTGTCCTGGTGTTCATGAAATTGGAGACGGAAGCCATCGTAGCGGCTAGTTGCTCCACACCATCTATGATTAAGCCTTAGAGTACATCCAGTTCTTTGTCGAATGACAGAAAGCATGTGCAGCGCGGAACCCCAGACTCTGGCTGCCTCTCCCTGCAAGCAGGCCATAGTTGAAATGCACAGGGAAGCACAGTGCTTCCCATAGCGTCATGTGTGGCTCTCCAGGGAGAGAATCCCGCAGCTCAGACACAACCCCACCAGCTGTAGCCAAGGTTCATGTGTTCATTTTCATCTTAGGCCATGGCTATCAGTGACCCCACCAACTTGAGAAATGCCAGGAACGCCATCTTGGAAGAGCTGCCCCGGGTGGTTAACACCATGGCCCTGCTCTGGAACGTTCTCAGGAAAGAGGAGGCTCAGAAGAGACCTGTCGACATCCTGGGGGGCGCGAAGGGCTCCTCTTCCGTCTACTTTAAAACCACCAAAGTGAGTGGCCGTTCTCCTTACTCTGTCTTCCGTTGTCCCTGCACGGGAATGTGTGCATCCACAAACAGGTGCACTCCAGGAAACCCAAGGTGGAAGTCAGAAACACAAGTCTCCGGTTTGGTTTTTTTGTTTGTTTGTTTTAAAGATTTATTTGGAAAGCAGAGTTACAGAGAGGCAGAGAGAGAGAGAGAGGGGTCTTCCATCTGCTGGTTCACTCCCCAGATGGCTTCAACAGCCAGAGCTATACTGATCTGATCCGGCACTTGATCACGCTCAGCTGTGGAGTCCTGCAGTGAGCAGGGCATTAATGCTATCTTGTTGTTTACCACGATCCTCAGCTAGATGGAAAATTCAATCAGCTGCTACATCCGCATTACTGCTATAAGCCAAGCCCAGCATGGGGGGGGTCCCATGGCAGGCCTATCCATGGGTCCCCACAGGTAGAGTCCTCACCTGAGTCTCTACAGGGTGGGGAAGGTCTGGCCCACAGGCCGTGTGAGGCCGTGACATCATGTGGTCAGACCCCTGCCAAGGCAATCTCAGGCAGGACTCAAAATCCAAGTCTACAGCAGGCTGATTTTTAAGTTATGGCTCCGTATGGCCCACGATGCTAGACCCAAATGGCCCTCTGCAGAAAACGTGTTCCCCACTCCTGCTCTACGGCATTTCCGCCCGAACGGCTTGTCTTGTGTTCAGGGCAGCACATCAGAGCAGCTCTGGGGTTTTGTGCTGAACCATCAGCCCCAAACTGCTGCATCCATGGAGGATCCTTGGTGCCAGGCGTGGCCTCAGGGCTCACCCGCAGCTCCTGGTGGCCCTGTTGTCCTGCACTGTGTCGCACAGATGGCCTCCAGAACCTACCGCTGGTCCCCATGGTACCCTGGGAGGGGGGAATCCTGAGTTTGAAGCTGCTACAGGAACCTGCTTTAGGAAAAGGTCCAGGGGCCAGTGTCGCGGCGGCAGGGCGGGTAAGCCTCGGCTTGCAGCACCAGCATCCCAGAGCAAGTCGTGGCTGCTCCACTTCCAATCCAGCTTCCTGCCAGTGCACCTGGGAAGGCAGAGAAAGATGGCCCAGGTGCTTGGGCCCCTGCACCCATGTTGGAGATCAGGATGGCGTTCCTAGATCCTGGCTTTGGCCGGGCCCAGCCCTGACCACTGTGGCCATTTGGAGAGTTAACCAGTGAATGAAAGATGTCTCCCTCTCCATCTCTTCTCTGCTTCCTTAAAAAAAAACAAAAATTCAGAAACTCACAGCCTCTCAGGCTCAGTTTCCCTCCTGTAAACAGGCTCTGTGGTCGCCCCACTCCGTGGGCTGATGGAGAGGGAATTCATCAGGCGTTTGTTACACCATGAAGTACCTGAGGAAGGTGAACCTTGGTAAAGAAGGAGGCTTAGTTAGCCTGCAGGTCCCAGCGCACGGCACTGGCACTGGCACAGGGGGACAGGCCCCTCTCCCCCACCCCATTGCCCAGTGCCAGGCTCTGATGGAGATCAGCACGGCCAGGGAGGACACAGCAGGCACTCAGCGATCCGTTCACTCAGCCGCTGTGTGCCGCCGTGTGCCGCTGTGTGCCGCTGTGTGCCGCTGTGCACTGGGCCCTGTTTGTGTGTGCAGGCGGGCAGTGCAGGCTGCTCTGGCCATGTGCGGCCCACCGGGGAACCTGACTGTTGCTGGGGGTCGGCAGCGGGCTGAGCTGGACCCCAGGTGGGGAGGAGTTAACTGGGCAGGTGTTTCAGGTGGGGACGGGCACCAGATTTGCACAAGGAGCACCGTGGGCAGGTCTCAGGAACTGAAAAAAAAATCCACGAGCAGCGAAAAGGAACGTGGGGAATGAGGCCCAGGCCGTGTTCCAGGTCTTGTGAGCAAAGACTTGGTTCGCTGGGGCTTGTGGCCTGCAGGCTTCGGGGCCTCAGCTGAGGAGTCTCCCTGCGGAAATGGCGCTGACTCAGTCTCCAGGCATTGCGGGGCTCCCGGCCAGCCCTTCCCCCGACCCTCCTGAGCAGCTGCACCTTGACGTGGCACCACGTGCCCATCGCACACACCCAGCTCCTCCAAGGCGGGGCTCCGGTTCCTCCGGCACCCCAGGGTCCTCCAGCCAGGAAGCGCTGGGTACCAACAGGACAGGCGTCCGCTCTCAGCCTGCACCACACGGTGGCCACGTGTACCCAGGCGGGACGTGAGAGCCCTCATGTCACTCTGCGGTAACTTTGTTTTTCTGTTTTCTAGACCATAAGACAAAAAATTCTAGACTTCTTAAACCCCCTGACGGCCCACCTCGGGGTCCAGCTGATGGCTGCGGTTGCCACAGTGTGGAGCAGAAAGAAAGCCCCACGACACAGTAAGGTGAGGGCAAAGGTCGAGTGGGAGGAGCCGTTAGAGACACGCCCAAGGGGCTTGGGGGGCAGCAGAGGTGACCCCAGAGGGCCACGGGGAAACGGTTGAATCAGTTTCACCGAAACTCCCAGCCGTGTCTCAGAACAACAAGGATTACGGCCAGGGGAAGCCCACCTCTCCCCGTGTCCTAACATGTAATACTTGTACTTACCGTGCCCTTGAGAGTGCTGGGACACGTGCACTTGAAGGGAGGAAACCACCCAGGAGCACCCCCTGGCCCGAGAGGCCGTTCATGATCCTCCTTGGAAAGCCACGGTGGGCCGCTTCCTGGTGTCTGCGGGTTGCACTTGGCCGTGACGGGAGAAAATGGGAGCCGTCAGGCCTGTGCGTGCGTGCGTGCGTGCGTGGGTGCGCAACAACCACATTCTGCGGCCTCCGGGGCCCGGGCCTCCCTGCCAGGGCCAACTTGCGTGTCCCTGTCTCCTTCAGACGGAGCACATCTCTCCCAGAGGTGCTTCCATAAATCCCAGGACGCCACTGTTACTGCCGCTTGGTCCACAGCACCTTCCGTTCCTGACGTGTGCTGGACACTGAACACGATTCTGTAGTTAAGGGCCAGCTCGCTCTGTTCCCATCCCTGGGGTCCCTCCCACCGTCCACTAGGAAGTGTTTGTTCCAAAGGTTGAGATGGGGGCAGGCCTTGGGCCCGGCACTGAAGACCCCCGTGTCCTGCCTCTGTGCCTGACTGCAGCTTCCTGCAACGCAGACCGGGCACCTGGGGCGGGAGGCCTGAAAGGGATTCCTGGCTCCCGGTGTCGGCCCCTTTGGCTGCCCCAGGCATTCGGGGGCTTGACCCAGTGGCTCCCCAACTTGCTCAGTCTCACACTCCCTCCCACCTCCCCCCACCATCTCTCTGTGTCTCAAAAAAAATTTTTTTAATGAAAACATCAGTTAGATATTTATTCCCATGTCCTGTACTCAGTATTCTACAGATTCTAACGTGTAATTCTCTTCAGCCGCACCAAGTGGTAGATTTTTAAATCTCATTTTCCAGTTGAAATAACCAAGACTCAGAGAGGGCAAGTGACCCTTGCAAGGTCACGGGATGAACAGGGGCAGAGCGAGGACCTAAGTCCAGGAACATTGCCACGTGGAGTGTCACGTTGTTTGCATCCTTATAACAACTGAGAAAGCACTCTCCTGAAGTGCGTTGTTAGCCCGTGCCTTCCTGCTGGCGTGGCGTGCCCGCCAGCTGGGCAGCAGGGAAGGGCGCAGAGCACCGCACCAGCTTTGCTGATTTGGGCAGGGTTCACCTTTGCCGACTGCAGGGCCTGCCGTCTCTAAGCCAGGCAGCCGCGGCTTTCTGTCGTGTCTGATAAGAGTCAGTCTCTCCTAGGACTAGAACATATTTTGGGACATCACTCTGAAGAGGAACCTAAAAAGTTAAATCGATAAATCTGTGCGCCACTGCGAATTCTTTACAATCAGGTTGTCCATCGCTTCCTTCAGGCAATGAGCCAATTTTTTAAATTTATTTACAAAAAGGGAACAAATTCCATGTATTTCACCTGTAGTTTGAAGAGCAAATGATGCAAATGATACCCTCCCTCCCTCCCACATTTTTCTTCAATGAAAACAAAGTTCTTTCCCCAAGGGCAGCTGTCATAGAACACTTCCTGGGGGTCGGCCTTGTTCTGCCTTCTCTCTGTAAGCGGTCAGTGTCCCCCCACCCCTTGGCAGATCATCCCGGTGGCCAGTGCCTCGCAGCTGACGCTCGTGGACCTGATCCGTACGCTCAGCACTCTGCAGACGGACACACTGCTGCACCTGGTGAAGGAGGTGGTGAAGAGGCCGCCGCAGAGCAAAGGAGACGAGGTGAGGGCCTGGGGAGGCGGCGGCCCTGCCACCCCGCTTCCTGCACGCTGGGGCTGGGAGGAAGGCCCGGGCGGCGAGGGCGAGCAGGTGGACCGCTCTGTCCGCGGCCTGGGCCCCCGCCGGCCATCTGCTCTCAGCTGGCCGTTGCCCCTTTCCTGCCCGCTGCCAGAGGCTGTCTCCTCTCCTGGCAGCCACAGAGTATGGAGCCAGCCTCCAGCCCAGGTGTAGACGGCGCCTGGGAACTGGCAATGGGCAAGGCAGGGAGCTCAGGAAAACGAAGAAGCTGGCAGGGAGAGCAGGGGCCGAGCCAAAGCAGGAGGCGGGAAATGACCCCAAAAAGCAAGTCAGGGCCAGCTGATCACCGTTGCCAGACTGTGTGGATTTGCCAGGTGCTTCTGCTCATGGTTGGCTCCCGCAGGGGCTGGGACACAGGGAGCTGCCTGGTGCAAGGGCTGCTCTGGTGTTCTTGAGACATTCCTGAGTCAAAGGTCACACAGATGTCAGAGGCCCCGAGGGCGTATTTCTAGCTGTGAGCTTTCTCTTGTTTTTGTCCTTATTTGAGGGAGCTCCCATCTGCTAGTTCTCTCCCCCAAATGCCCATACCAGCTGGGGGCGGGGGGGCAGGGGAGCGGGGGTATGGGCAAAGCCTAGAGCCAGTGACCCAATCCAAGTCTCCCATGTCCGTAGCAGGGTCCCAGAGGCAGGAGCAGATCTGGGCATTGAACGCAGGTCTCAGGTGTGGGACACAGATGTCTCAACCGCAGGCCCAAAATTCACCATTTATAAGCTTTTTTAAAGTAAGTGTCTTGGGTTCCGCATTGTGGTGCAGCCGGCTAAGCCCACCCCCGCAACACTGCCATCCCATGCGGGTGCCAGTTCATGTCCCAGCTGCTCTATTTCTGATCCGGCTCCCTGCTAATGTGCCTGATAAAGCAGAGGAGATGGCCCAAGTGCTTGGACCCCTGCACGTACGTGGGAGACCCTGGTGAAACTCCTGGCCTTGACCTAGCCCAGCCCAGCAGTTGTGGCCATCTGGGGAGTGAACCAGTGGATGGAAGATCTCTCTCTCTCTCTCTCTCTCTCTCTCTCTCTCTCTCTCCCTCTCCCTCCCCTCCGTCTCTCCCTCTCTCTCTGTAACTCTGACTTTCAAGTAAATTAAATCTTAAAAAAACAGAAAGGGTCACCCTTAGAACAAGAAAGCAGCGGTCAGGGCCCTGTCCGCGGGTGTTTGCAGGAACAGGGGCGGCCCCGAGCTTTCCCGGCAGGCTCTGTCCTTGCTGGGACGCAGCTCCGTGGCGCTGGAACAGGGCTCGTGTCTGCGCCAGGCTCACCGAGTCATCACACCGAGAGCCGCCGTTCTTAAGCCCAAGGCCAAGGCTGGTTGCAGAGGGCTCAGGGCAGAGCGAGGGGACACAGCTCGGGCTGCTCCTGGGAGAGTGAAGGCATTGGCTCCGGCTGCTGTGAAACGGGACGCTTGGGGTGATGGTGCTGGGCCCCGACGCCCCGCCTGGTTCTGCTCGCGAGGGTTCTGCGTCCCGTACAGACCTTTCTCGACTCTGCACAGTGCATTCAAAACAGCACGCGCTTTGTGGTTTAATATTCTTTTTTCCCTTGGAGCTTTTTGTTTTTATCAAAGCAAACTTCTTCGTTGAAAAGTGCAAGGAGCTGTCTTGCTCTTAATTTGCTAGAAGCAGGGATTGATTTCGGCCTTGAGATCGTTGCCTTCTGACACTCTTTCCAGCACAAATTGAAAGCAGTCTTGAAGAGATATTTGTACACCAGTGCTGTTAGCTGCATTATTTATAATAACATAAATTATAAGTATCCCAAATCATCCAGCAGATGAACAGATAAACAAAATGAGATACAGGCTCAGCTTTGAAATGGAGAGAGATCCAAAAAAATTTTTTATTGTATTTTATTTGAAAGGCAGATTTACAGAGAGGGGGGAGACATCTTCCGTTTGCCATTTCACTCCCCAAGTGGCCACAAAAAGCCACATTTTTCTACATGCGCCTGGGAAAACAGCAGAAGATGCCCGAGCGCTTGGGCCCCTGCTACCCATGTGGGAGGCCTAGATGGAGTTCCAGGCTCCTGGCTTCATCCTGGCATAGCCCTGGCCTTTGCAGACATTTGAGAAGTGAACTAGCAGATGGAAGACCTCTCTCTCCCTCCCAACCCTTTCAAATAAATAAAGCTTTTTAAAATACATATAGGGCCGGTGATGTGGTGCGGTGGGTTAAAGCCGTGGACTGCAATGCCGGCATCCCATTTGGGCACCGGTTCAAGACCCAGCTGCTCTGCTATGGCCTGGGAAAGCAGTAGAAGATGGCCCAAGTCTTTGGGCCCCTGCACCCATATGGGAGACTCAGAAGAGGCTCCTGGCTTCAGATTGGCACAGCTCCGGCCATTGTAGCCATCTGGGGAGTGAACAAGTAGATGGAAGACCTCTCTCTCTCTCTCTCTCTCTCTGCCTCTCTGTAATTCTGCCTTTCAAATAAATAAATAAATCTTCAAATACATATGTGTAATATGTATATGAATATATATTTAATATGTATGTGAAATATGCATATATACACACACAGCTGCACAGATTAGAGATTCGGGATTAGGAAGCAGAGAGGCAAGGACGGGGTGACTGCCACAGCCCCCGTTGGGGGCCGGCCCAGGCTCTCCCAAGACCGTTGTTGTCCTGTTGCCTTTCACCCCTACAGAAACACTGAAGTGGCTCGGCCCAGTGGGTGGAGCTGGGACGTAGTGCACTGGGGGAGTGGTCAAGTCCTTCGCCAGTTTGAGCTCAGGACACTGAGCGGGTCTCAGGTCGAACTTGAGCTCCCACAGGAGGTCCGTACCTGCTGTCTGGCCCTCTTGCCGTGGCCACGTTGGGGAACAGTCTGACCTCGGCCTGGCCCAGCCCTGGCTGTTGTGGCCATTTGGGGGTGAACCAGAGACCTCTGTCCTTCCTCTCTCTCTGTCACTCTGCCTTTCAGACAAATGAATCCCTCCCTCCCTTCTTCTCCCTCCCCTCCTCTGTAAATAAATCGTCTAAATAAACAAATCTACCCATTCAAGTAAACAGGTAACTCTTTTGGGAAGCAAGCCTGGCTGTGTCAGGCCGGGTTCCGGTGCATTTTGGTGTGAATTCTCTCTGTGTTTGCAGCTACCTGGAGTAATCCACTGTGCTTTCGTTTCCAGAAGTCCCCGCTGGCGGACATCGCCATGTTGCAGTTC
This sequence comes from Sylvilagus floridanus, assembly GCA_949820135.1. Taxonomy (NCBI): domain Eukaryota; kingdom Metazoa; phylum Chordata; class Mammalia; order Lagomorpha; family Leporidae; genus Sylvilagus; species Sylvilagus floridanus. Next base: position 8,696,943 of record OX463244.1, on the reverse strand, counting down.
TGCTACGCGCTCATCCAAAGGTAACGCAGCACCCTGGGAAACCTGGCCCAGGCGCAGAGGCCCTGGCTTCCTGTCCGGCCGCCTGGTGAGCCCGAGGGCAGAACAGAGCTCAGGGTGTCTTCACGTCCTCCCGAGGCTTGAGGCGGCCTGGCCCGGGCGTCTTTACTCTTCCGCCCCCAAGGATCTCGTTTAACATTTTGAGATCCACATGCTGAGTCCAGAGGACTCCTTGAAGTCAGCAAAGCCCTAGGCGAGGCCTCTGCAACTTTTTAAAATTTTTTTTAAATTGATTTATTTACTTGAAAGGCAGAGATACAGAGAGGCAGAGAGAGAGAGAGAGGTCTTCCGTCTGCTGGTTCACTCCCCAGATGGCCACAATGGCTGGAGCTGGGCTTATCCCAAGCCAGGAACCGGGAATTCCATCCAGGTCTCCCACATGGGTGCAGGGGCCCAAGCACTTGGGCCATCTTCTGCTTTCCCAGGCCATGGCAGGGAGCTGGATCGGAAGTGGAGCATCCGGGACTCTCATGGGATGTCGGCACTGCAGGCGGCAGCTTAGCCCGCTCTGCCAGAGTGCAACTTTAAAAGACTCAGGTCCATATTCAGTTGGTAAGAAAAACAAAAACAAAACAACAAAGAAAGACGCAAAGCCCTCAGATAGGAAGGAACTGAAGAAGTGGTGGCTGGGCCGTATTCTCCCACTGGGTGGCTTCGGCTTGGTCTTCCAGAACCGGGTCCCCCTGATGAGCAAGCCTGATAAAAGGAGGTGTGGGGGAGGGGACTCCCCGGATGTTCCTCCAGGGACACAGAGGAAGCGTCACTGGGCGTCCTCCAGACCCTAGGGCCCAGCAGCGTCCCAGCCACGGCTCCCAGGCCCCTGCTCCGCTGCAGTACATGGGGGTGAGGCGGCTGTAGGCCACTTCTCAGGGAGCCTCTACCCCGCGTCACCACCAGGAGTTGCACGATGAACAACTCTGCGATGTCCTTGGCTCACACTGTAACACTCCAGTTGCTTGCATTCAGCTCAGCTGAAGTTGCCAAGAGCTGAATGAAGGGTCCTAACCCGGGGGCCCTGGGCCAGGGGTTAAGTTCAGTCCCAGTGTCACCCTCCACCCGCAAGCATCACTGTGGCTCTCACCTCCCTCCACGGCAGACGGAGGTGAACGGTGACACCTGCCAAGGCGTTACGGTGGCTCAGGCGGAGTCCGCTTTCTGCGCATCTGCAGGTTAGCTTCTGGCTGGCTGCCTTTAGCAGTAGACACAGTGAGTTGGGGACCAGGACTTGGGGGAGCCGGGGGCCCCCAGCTGCATCTGAGCATCAGCGGCCTGTGCTGGGCCACCTGGCTTTGCAGCAGGACCTCAGCATCCTCATCCCGGGGAGTCCTCTCCTGGGGGCTGCTGGGGGGCAGATCAGTCTCCCGGTCCGTGTCCCCCAACCAAGCGCCTTGCAACCTTCTGACAGAGAAGGCTGGGCTGGCGACATCGGGGAGGTCGAATGTTAGCCCCAGAGGATCCCGGGATCTCGAAGCTGGCCGTGCAGTTTCAGGCCCGTATTTGACAGACGAGGAAGCCGGGAGCGTGTCACCTGCCCCCAGCAGGATTGCAGGCTCCAGGGCCCAGCCGCTGAGCTCGTGTGTGTTGTCCTGAAAGCAGCAGGTCGGCCAGATGGCCGTTTGCCCCTCTGCCCGGGCCTGCTCGTTCACGCCTGGGTGTGTTCTCCTGTCTTGTTCACAGGCTGCCCACACCAGCCCTGCAGGAGAGCTTCGGCTCGCTGCTGGCCGTGCTGAAGGAGTCGGTGCAGCTGAATCTGGCGCCACCCGGATGCTTTCTGCTCCTCAGGTACCACGTCCGGCCTGACGCGTCCTCGCCCGGGGCAGTTTGCTCCGGCCAGGGTTCTGATCTGGAGCTGATTGTCTCTCGACAGCATGCTGAACGACTTCGTCACCAGGACCCCCAACCTGGACAGCAAGAAGGACCAAAAGGACCTGCAGGTCTGTAGGACGACGCGTCCAGCACAGCGTCGCCATTCTGGCAGGCGCTCCATCCCTGGGAGGGGGCTGGGCCCTTGCTGTAGAGAGCAAACCTTGGGCAGGATCCGAGCGCAGCCTCAAAGCGGAAAGCCAACTGCCAGATACAGGGGCCAGGAGGGAGTTAGGAAACCACGATTTTGCTCCATGGTAAACACTGGTTGAGTCAGTGGCTTTTTGGCAGAGGCTTTTTTTTTTTTTTTAAGTTTTGTTAAGGCAGAGGGATCGAGAGAGGTCTTCTATCCACCGGTTTGCTCCACAAATGGCCATAACACCCAGTGCTGGCCCAGGCCAAAGCCTGGAACCCAGAACTCCATCTGGTTCTCTCAGGGGACAGGGGCCCAGGCACTTGGGCCATCTTCTGCTGCCTTCCCAGGTGCATTAGCAGGGAGCTGGATTAGAAGTGGAGCAGCCGGCACCTGAACCAGCGCCCAGATACAGGATGCTGGCATTGCAGGTGGTGGTTAGCTCACCGTGCCAGTGTTGCCCCCCGCCAGGCTTCCACTTAAACAGCAAAGCCCTAGGCCGGCGCCACGGCTCACTAGGCTAATCCTCCGCCTGCGGCACCGGCACACCGGGTTCTAGTCCCGGTTGGGGCGCCAGATTCTGTCCTGCTTGCCCCTCTTCCAGGCCAGCTCTCTGCTGTGGCCCCGGAGTGCAGTGGAGGATGGCCCAAGTGCTTGGGCCCTGCACCCCATGGGAGACCAGGAGAAGCACCTGGCTCCTGCCTTCGGATCAGCGCAGTGCGCCAGCCGTAACAGCCATTTGTGGTGTGAACCAACAGAAGGAAGACCTTTCTCTCTCTCTCTCTCTCTCACTATCTAACTCTGCCTGTCAAAAAAAAAAAAAAAAAAAAAAGCAAAGCCCTTGGTCCGGGGCCTCCCAGGTAACAAAATCCCGACAGCCGAGTCCCTCTGTGCGATAGCAGTGTTTGTGCAGAACCGGTACCCACTGTCCTGTACGTGGTGATCTTGTCTGCATTGCTTACAACACCTGACACGGCGTCAGTGGTTGTTCCACTGAGAGCTTAAGGACAAGAACAATGAGTCTGTATGTGTTTGATGTGGACACAGCCATCATAGCCTCACCGCATCACAAGCCGCAGCCACAATGTGACTTTCTGGAAATGGGCCCCTGTGACCTGAGCCTCTGACCCCACCGTCAAGTTGGGTTCCCGTGGTCCCCTCTTACAAATCAGGGTTCAGGTCACTTGCTGGAGCAACTCACAGAACTCAGGGAAATGCATTGGCCGCCTCATTGTCAAGGGCATCACGGGGACACAGAAGCAGAGATGTAGGGGCTGGGACGGGGCAGGACAGGAGCCTGCCCGCTCTCCCCACAGCACCCCTTCCGGGAACCTCCACGTGTTCCCTGCCGTCAGGGGTTTGTGGAAGCTCGTTACTGGGGAGCCCCTTCACACTCGGGCCCCTCCCTCCTGAGCTGGTGGCCGGACAGAAAGACCCAACTCTGGTCCTGCCTTGGCCTTGCTTTCTAAGGCCTCTCTGCCACCAGGAGCCTGCGGGGGCTGTGTGCCGGCAAAGAGGAGGGAGACCCGAGAGCTGTTTCCCAGTGTCCCGCCCGCACCCCCGGTGCCCTCAGTGCCCCTTTTCCTGGTGGTTCCTCCGTCTGGCACGTGGCACCCTGCCTGGGCTCCCCATGGCCCAGCCCAGACGCACCTACTTCCCACCCCGCAGGGCTCGCGCTGGCATCTAGACCCATCTGCCACGCTGTGAGCCTTGCCTTGCAGTCAGGCCAGGGTTACAGCTCCTCCTAGTGGGGAACTCGGTAATGCAGCCTGGGAAGCAGGCTCCCAGGGGCCACCTTCGTCCCACAACTGCCCAGACGCTTCACTGAGGACGCTATGATAGTGGATGGCTCACTCCACCCCCATGTGCTCAGCACCTTAGTTTCAGCGTGGGGACATGGAAACCAGAGCGTGAGTGACTCCATTGTGGTTGTCAGCCTGGCCTGTTGGGGCCCTGCTAGAGCTCAGTTCAAAACAGGGATCCTCTGTAGTTTTTATTTAACACCAGCTGGGACCCATGGTCCTGGAAAAACCAGAAACTCAAGCTGCTAATACAGTGTGCACCTATTGAATGCAGTGTGCACCTGCTGAATGCAGTGTGCACCTATTGAATGCAGTGTGCACCTGCTGAATGCAGTGTGCACCAGCTGAATGCAGTGTGCACCTGCTGAATACAGTGTGCACATGCTAAATGCAGTGTGCACCTAGTGAATACAGTGTGCACCTGCTGAATGCAGTGTGCGCCTGCTGAATGCAGTGTGCACCTGCTGAATGCAGTGTGCACCAGCTGAATGCAGTGTGCGCCTGCTGAATGCAGTGTGCGCCTGCTGAATGCAGTGTGCACCTGCTGAATGTAGTGTGCGCCTGCTGAATGCAGTGTGCGCCTACTGAATACAGTGTGCGCCTGCTGAATGCAGTGTGTGCCTGCTGAATGCAGTGTGCAGCTTTCCCGTCAGCGTGCTGCCCTGGGTGGAGTGTTTTACCTGCTGTCAGTCTCTGAAGAAGAGCGGTGTTGACTGACGGTAGCAGAGCACCGCAGCGGGGATGCGCCTGCCGTCGTAACCTCTGAGCTTTTGAAAGAGGGTGAGGCAAGGGGAGGGGCTCTTGTCTTGTTGTTTAAATGTCTCTCTTCCTCTTTTTTTTTATTGGACATGTACACTCAGACACAGAGCTCCCATCTGCTCGTTTACTCCCCAGATGCCTGCAAGCACCGGGGCTGGGCCAGGCCAAAGCCAAGAGTCTGGAATTCTATCCGGGTCTCCCACATGGGAGGCAGGAAGCCAGTCACCTGAGACATCGCCACTGCCTCCCAAAGTGCACATTGGCAGGGAGCTGGAGTCAGGGGCCAGAGCTGGGAGTCCAGCCTGCACTGTGGTGGGGAGCGAGGGAGTCTTCACCCACATCTGGACTGGAGGCCAAATGCCCACCCCAGGAGAAGTCTCTAAAGGCAAAGACAGGCCAGCATTGTGGTCCAGGGGACTAAGTCGCCACCTGCATTGCAGCGCAGTTATAGTCCAGCTGTGCTCCACTTCTGATCCAGCTCCCTGTTAATGTGCCTGGGAAAGCAGCAGAAGACGGCCCAAGTGCTTGGATCCCCACCACCCATATGGGAGACACATGGGTGGCCATTGGGGTGGCCATTTGGGGAGTGACCCGCAAATGCAAGATCTTTGTCTCTCTACCTCTATGTCTGTAACGCTGCCTTTCAAATAAATAAATCTTTTTTTAAAAAAAAAATAAAAGAAAGAAACAGGTTGGGGCCATGTTGCAGCATAGCGATTAAGCCACCACCTGCTGTTCCACTTTTTTTTTTTAAGATGTATTTATTTATTTGAAAGGCAGAGTTATACACAGAGAGAAAGAGAGGCAAGGAGAGAGAGAGAGGTCTTCCATCTGCTGGTTCACTCTCCAGTTGGCCGCAATGGCCAGAGCTGCGCCGATCCGCAGCCAGGAACCAGGAGCCTCCTCCAGGTCTTCCCACAAAGGTTCAGGGTCCCAAGAAGTGGGCCGTCTTCCACAGATTTCCCAGGCCACAGCAGAGAGCTGGATCAAAAGTGGAGCAGCCAGGTCCCAAACTGGCACCCATAGAGCCCGCCACACCTCAGTGCTGGCCTCTGCTCTACTTCTGATCTAGCTCCTTGCTAAAGGCCTGAGAGAACAGCCCAAGTGCGTGGACCCCTGCACCCACATGGAAGACCGGGAAGAGACTCCTGGCTCCTGGCTTCGATTTGACACAGCCCTGGTCCTTGGAGCCATTTGCAGAGTGAACCAATGGATGGAAGACCTCAGTCTCTCTGTCTCTCCTTCTTTCTGTAACTCTTCCTTCCAAATAAATAAAATGAAACTTAAACACACACACACACGAGGAAGATTACATGAGATGTTTTTGAAACCATAACTTTTGGCCACAATGATTAACACCCGGGGCACAGATCGAGCAGACACTTCTTGGGCAGATATCTTAGCAGAAGCACTTTTCAGATACGGCCGTGGTGGTCCCTGTGATGCTGAGGTTCTGGTGGTGTCTTTGTGATAGCCACTGTCAGGGAGGCAGCCAGGGACTGACTTAACGGGGTAGGTCTGTCACTGGATGCACACAGAGCACCGGTTTTGATTGATTGATTAATGAGAGACAGCTCCCATCTGCTGGTTCACCCCCCAGATGCCCACATCTGCCGGGGTTGGGCCTGAGCCGGGAACACACCCCAGGCCTCCTGTGTGGGCGGCAGGAACCCGACAGCTGGAGCCATTACTGCAGCTTCCGAGCATGCGCGTTAGCGAGAAACAGTGCTCTGGTTCCAGAGCCGGTGTAAGGCCGCCACAGACACCAAACGCCGCAGCTGGAGGAAGGTTTATTGTCGAGTGGCAGAAGCCCAGCAGGCCTAGGGGAGAGGACGAGAGGGGAAGAGAGCCGAAGAGAGCAACATCAAGAGAGACCACGTGTTTGGGAACAGGCCCTGTTAAACCTTTGCCGCGGGACGGGCAGGGAAGTAGGAGTAGCACATCCCATTAGGGGAGGGGTGGAGCTGACACTGGTGGTTGGGCCATGGGGCTTAGGACCGAAGCTCACTGTGCAACGTGGCGACAGGGGCCAGGGCCTAAGATGGCGTCCAAGGCTCAGATGGCACCACAGAGAAGACGGCACCGTTTTACTAACAACCGGGACTTAAGCCCAGGCACTCAGCATGGGATGCAGGTATTTTAACCAGCAAAGTAACCACTAGGCCAAATGCCTGCCCCCAGAATCCTTTGCATGAAGACAGACTTTATTTGCGTGGCCAAAGCAAGGGGTACTGGGGTAAAGCTTACATCTGTACCCCAGTCGTGGGACAGGGTGGATTTATGGAGTGGCCTTGGGGGTGGGGAAGTTTCCGGAGGGTCCCAGGCTGATCCCAAGCTCATCTGTTGGCTGCAGCCTTTGATGACAATGACAGACCTTGTTCCGTCGAGGACTTGGGCTGCCGCACGGCAGCCTTTGATGACAATGACAGACCTTGTTCCGTCGAGGACTTGGGCTGCCGCACGCCAGAGCACTCTCACATCTCTGCAAAAAGATGTCCCGCGCTTGGGGGCAGAGTGTTTGCCCTGACAGCGAGATGCTATTGAACGCATGGCGTCCGTGCCCGCCCCCAGCTTTCTGCTAGTGCAGACCCTGGGAGTCTGTGATGGCACAAGCAATCGGGTTCCGGGTTCCCGGCTCCCAGCACCAGCACCCGCCTAGCCCTGGCCGTTGCAGGTATTTGGAGAGTGAAGCAGCAGGTGGAAGCTCTCTCTCACTCTTTCTCTGTATCTCTCTGCCTCTTGGAAAAAAAATGCAAAAAGCAAGAAACTCAACACCTAGCTCAGCAGTCTCCCCTTCCCTCGAAACCTGCCAGCTTGATTTATTTATTTTTGTTAGGGTTATCGTAAACTGCTCGATCTTGATTCTGACAGCTGTCACCTCCCTTCCATACCACCCTGCCCGAGACAGTAGCTGTTGGCCACCGGTGGCAGGCACTTGCAGCGTGGCCAGTCCGAACTCACTGTGCTGTGTGAGATTTCAAAGACGTAACATCCAGAAAATGCAAGATCTCATTAGGAATTCTGGAGTTCGTATTGACTGTTGATGATCCTTCGGATAGATTGTAGGTAGAATTTACTATTAAGGTTAACTCCGACTGTTTCTTCTTAACCTTTAACGTGGCTGCTGAACAACTTGGTGGGGCAGAGGGCTCCCAGGTGCCGCCCGCATTCTGTCCCACCACGGTGCTGTCTGGGGCCTTCGTTCTGTCCCATCATGGTGCTGTCTGGGGCCCACGTTCTGTCCCGCCACGGTGCTGTCTGGGGCCTTCGTTCTGTCCCATCATGGTGCTGTCTTGGGCCCGCCTTCTGTCCCATCATGGTGCTGTCTGGGGCCCGCCTTCTGTCCCGCCGGGCGGTGCTGTTTGAGGCCCATGTTCTGTCCCGCCGGGCGGTGCTGTTTGAGGCCCTGACCCTGCTTTCCCTTCACTGACCTCACTTCCTCTTTGGGGCTCTCAGGAGATCACGCAGAAAGTCCTAGAGGCCGTGGGGACCATCGCGGGCTCCTCCTTGGAACAAACCAGCTGGCTGAGCAGGAGCCTGGAGGTGAAGGCCCAGCCTCAGGTGGCGCTGGAGGACTCCGACGCGGAGGAAGATCTGTACGGTGGGTGCAGGGGCCCCAGGCACAGAGCTGGCCTGCCAGGCTGCTGGCTTTTCCTGAGGATCTAAGTGTTCCCACCATACTCCTCCCCCAAAAAAGGAGCAAGAAGGTGGCAGCCAGTTGAGGTGATGGACATGCTAAGTAGCTTGATTATGATGGCTATTTCACTACCTTTTATTTAAATATTTTTATTTATTTGAGAGCTAGAATTATAGACCATGAGAGGGGGAGACAGAGAGAGAGGTCTTCCATTCGCTGGTTCACTCCCCAAGTGGCTGCAATGGGCTGAGCTGAGGCAATCTGAAATCAGGAGCCAGGAGCTTCTTCCAGGTCTCCCATGGGGTGCAGGGCCCAAGCACTTGGGCCATCCTCCACTACTTTCCCAGGCCACAGCAGAGAGCTGGACTGGAAGAGGAGCAACCGGGACAGAATCCAGCGCCTCAACTGGGACTAGAACCCGGGGTGCCGGCGCTGCAGGTGGAGGATTAGCCTAGTGAGCCGCAGCACCGGCCCACAAATTTCTTTGTATAACATTTTTTTATTTTTATATTTATATTTAACCAAATTCTTCAAGCCATGTTTTTCTTTAAGTTTTATTTATTTATTTTTATGTGTGTGAAAGAGCAACAGAGAGAGAGGCTCACTGCCCTGCGCAGCTCAGGTGGAAGCCCTGAGCTCCAGCCTCCTCTCAGTCCTAAGCGATGCTGTAAGCTCCGGGCCACAGCATCTGGGCCGTCGCCTGCTGCCTCCCAGGTGCCCGCCAGCAGAAAGCGGCATGAGGGGCCCAGTCGCCAGGACTCAAAGCAGCACTCCCACGCATGTGGGTCACAGGGGTGCCAAGCAGCAGCTGAACTGCGCTACAGTGAGGAGCCGGCGGGTTACCAGGCTGTCGGGGTGGTCCAGGTGGAAACTGAGGGTGCAAAGCGCTTTCTCCCCCAGAACTTGAGCCAGATCAAAGGTGCCTGCCCTGCCTCCTTAGCAATCTCCAGTCTTACCCTGAGCTCCCTGTTCACTGTCAGACTAGTTAGTTACCCCACCCTCCTGATGGCAAGACAGACAGGGTGATTGTAAATCAGGTCTTTTGATGGCTTTATCCCCACTTTGTAAATGAATGTCAACTTCAATGTCAAGTTTTTTCCCTCCAAAGTGGTTCCTAAAAACCCGACTGCTACCAGCCCCTTTGGTTTTGCCTCTCTTAGAGCCCCCTCCGCACCTCCCTGGCTGGAGGTCTCTGACTCCAACAAACCTCTGCCCTAACCACTTGCAAATTTTTCTTCCACGTGAGACAGAACCGAGGTGATCTTTTCTCCGCTGCCATTTCTCCCGTAACAGTGCCACAACACGGCCCACATAACTTTCTTTGTATAGCATCCAGTTGTAACTAAACGACCTGCTCCAGTTGTAACTAAACGACCTAAGCTGTTTGCATGATAAGCAAAGGACTTCACTGATGCTGTCCCAGGGTCACCCCAGCATCTTCAACCTTTCCTGGGCACAGCAGGGGTCCCGCAGGTCAGTTCCCAGGGTCATTGACAGGGACTCAGTGATAGAAGCCTGAGTGGATAGAGACAGGGCCTTCAAAACATGGAAATTAAATGGAATCTTTTGTTTAGATTTTATTTATTTATCTATTTGACAGAGTAGGGGCCAACATGGTAGCTTAGCAGGTAAAGCTACCACCTGGAGTGGCTCATGGAGATGTATATCCTGAAAAAACTAGGTGTGGTTTTCAGAATTCTTCTGCACCAAATTAACTTACCTTTTAATTGCATTTTTCCAAACTTTTGCAGCCCTCCCATATTCTGAATGTTTATTAGTGTTTGTGTGGAAAGAAAACTTAGTCAATCCGGGGCAGGCATTTGGCACAGTGGTTTAAGATGCCCCTGGGGGTGCCTGCATTCCACACTGGAGTAACTTCTGATCCAGCTTCCCACAACTGTGCACCTGGGAGGCAGCCGATGCTGGTGGCACTGGGCCTCTTGCAGGATTCCTGGTCATGAGATAAAGCACTCGCATCGTTGTGTGTTCTGCTCCAGAACACGGAGCTGCGCAGAAGTGCACAGGCACAGGCTGGGTTTAGTGGTGTTGGGTTTCCCTGGGGGTTGCTTGAGAGGAGTTAGGGCTTTTTGTCAGGTAGAGAGCAGGCCACGGGAGGGAGGTAGAGATGCTAAGGCCTGCCGAGGGGCTGGTGGTGCGGGTGGCAGGCACGAGGGATGGAAGGCCACCCCCAGGAGTTGGGAAAAGGGACGAGTAGCAGTCAGAGCTGGGAACGGAGGTTTAGGCTGTGGGGGGTTTGCAGACTGATGAGATCAGAGGTGACGGTGGCAGTTGGTGGCCAGGATGGAGCAGAGGAAGATTTCGAAAGAGCGAAGAGGGCTGGCACTGTAGCAGGTAGAGCAGTGCCGGCATCCCATATGGGTGCCAATTCAAGTCCCAGCTGCTCCACTTCCGATCCAGCTCTCTGCTGTGGCCTGGGAAAGCAGCAGAGGATGGCCCAGTCCTTGGAGGAAGCTCCTGGCATCTGGCTTCAGATCAGCCCCTCTCTAGCCGTTGTGGCCATCTAGGGAGTGAACCAGTGAATGAAAGACCTCTCTCTCTCTCTCTCTCTCTCTGCCTCTCCTTCTTTGTGTGTAACTCTGACTTTCAAATAAATAAATATTTTTAAAAAGAAAGAACGAGTGAGCAGAGGTCAAGGGGCCCAGGCCCAGGTGTCATCCACGGGGGTGTCTGAGCTGCAGGGGTGGTCGCGGGAACAGAAGCGGGGCAGGCAGTGAACAGCGGCCGCCCATCACGGTGAGACGTGGATGCCTCCCCTGTCAGCAGGTGCCGCTGCAGCCTCCGCCATGGTGTCTGCGTCCGCCCCTTCGGTGTACAGCGTGCAGGCCCTGTCTCTCCTGGCAGAGGTGAGCGCCCCCTGCCCCGGCTGGGAGCCCCTCTCAGAAACATGCACTCTCGTGCAGGTGCCCAGGGGCTGCACCCCCACCCCCACCATGGGAGCGCGGAAGCCAAGGGTTTCAGGGTGCCCCTCTCTTGCGAAGCTCTCCGCTTTCTTCCCATCTCCATCTCAGGTTCTGGCCTCTCTCCTGGACATGGTTTACAGGAGTGACGAGAAGGAGAAGGCCGTGCCGCTCATCTCCCGCCTGCTGTACTACGTGTTCCCTTACTTGCGCAACCACAGGTACTGCCTTGCCCATCGGCCCATGCGGTGCAGGAAAGCAGGTTCTCACGGCCAGTCTTTGACCGTGACCCTTTGCTTCGCCCCGTTTAGCGCCTACAACGCCCCCAGCTTCCGGGCCAGCGCACAGCTGCTGAGCTCCCTGAGTGGCTACGCCTACACGAAGCGAGCGTGGAAGAAGGAGGTCCTGGACCTGTTCTTGGACCCCGCTTTCTTTCAGATGGACACGTCTTGCACTCAGTAAGAAATGCCGTCCTGTACAATGTGCCCTCAGGCCCCAAGCCGAGCAGGGTTTGGGTTTATGTAACATTGACCCAAATACTAGGCTGGCCTGTCCCGGGCTCGCCTGTGACCCGTGGCTTCATGGAGAGGCTCTTCACATGGCCTGAACATGTGTCCTGCCACCTGCGGCTTCTCCACGTTGGCCCGAACTGGCGATCAGGAAGAGACAGCTCAGCGCTGGGCTTGGGCTGCTCTGCCCCCGCCTCTGTCCATCAGTGCAGCCTCTTAATGGGGGAGGGTCCTCTCCGCTTGGCCTTGTCTCTTCCTTACACTGACGTCTCCGAAGGCAGTTTCTAGTATTGCCCAGAGGGGTGTGTCCTTTCCTTGGTGCTGTTACTCAGACTCGTCCATTGCACGTGTAACTAATTGGATTTTTTTTTTAATAACCAGTTGGAAGTCCATTATTGACCATCTTCTGACTCATGAGAAAACAGTGTTTAAGGATTTAATGAGTAAGTTCTGTGTTGCTCCCACGCAAAGTCACACTGGGGAAGCCTGTGCGGCTCTCTTAAGCTGCACACAGTACTGCTTGCGCTTTACCGTTTGAGACCACATGGGGGCGCCCATGAGCCCAAGTGCCTCCACAACCCATTGTCCGGCATCACGGTGTAGAGGCCGTGAGCTGGTGGGTTTTCAGGAGTGCTTTCCTAACCCCATGGCCAAAGAAACAGAAGCACCGATGACGTCCCGCTCCCTGCACAGAGCTCACGGTTCCTGGGCGGGGAGGGCACGCGTCCCGCCAGTGTCCTGTCCCTGGCTCTGAGTGGGGCCTCTCTGCTGTGTTTGCCCTAGACATGCAGAGCAGTTCTCTGAAACTCTTCTCGAGTTTTGAGCAGAAAGCCATGCTGCTCAAGCGCCAGGCGTTTGCTGTCTTCAGTGGAGAACTGGACCAGTACCACCTTTACCTGCCCCTGATCCAAGGTAAGACGGCCGCCTGCGTCGGCTGCCCACTGCCCCGCAGGCGCCTGCGCCCCGGCGCCTCCAAACCAACTGGAAGTGCTCAGCTCACAGCTCTGGGGGCTGGGAACCCCGCGGACAGGCTGGCGCAGGCTGGTGTCTGGGAGAGCCTTCTGGCTGTGTTCCCACGGGGGAAGGCAGAGGGCGCTGGTGTCTGGGAGAGCCTTCTGGCTGTGTTCCCACTGGGGAAGGCAGAGGGCGGGCAGGCAGAGGCTGAATTCGCCCTTTTATAAACCACCACCACACCAGGGGGCAGAACTTCCTAATCACCTCTTCAAAGCCCCACCTCCCCGCATCATCTGGTCATTAAATTGCAAACTAAGGGGCTATCATTCCAACCACAGCAGTGGCCCCTCCCCAGGCACATCCCCACTCCATCCCCTCCCCCACATGGCTCAGTGGGCAGTGAGCAGAGGGGCCGCAGCACACAGAGGTCAGGTACTGCTGCGCATGCCGTGCAGGCACGCCTGTTACGCACAGCAGCTTCCCCACTCAGTCGCTGAATCTGAAGCTTTATTTTATAAGTCAGCTATTATGCTATTCATTCCTATTAGGTAGGTTGCAGTAGGCAGGCACTGGTGCTCCACGGGTTAAGCTGACCCCTGGGACACCACAGGCTTATCCTTGCCTGCCTGGCTTGAGTTCTGGCTGCTGTGCTTCCGGTCCAGCTTCCTGCCAACGCACAAGTGTTTGGGGCTCCCCACCCCCCAGGCCTGGATGCAGCTTCAGGTTCCTGGCCTTAGCCTGGCCCAGCCCCGGCTGTTGCTGTTGCAATCATTTGGGGACTGAACAATGGGATGGAAGGTTCTCTCACGCTCTTGCTCTTGTTCTGCCTTTCAAATAGATGAAAATAAATAATTTAAAAATTGAAATGTAGGTGCCAGTGCTATGGTGTAGCAGGTTAAGCTGCCACCTACGTGGGCCTTGGTTCCACTTCTGATCCAGCTCCTGCTAATGTGCCTGGGAAAGCAGGGGAAGATGGCCCACGTGCTTGGGCCCCTGCAGCCACATGGGAGACCGGGAAGAAGCTCCTGGCTCCTAGCTCAGCCTGGCCCAGCCCTGGCCATTGTGGCCATTTTGGGGAGTGAACCAGCAGATGGAAGACCTCTCCTCTCTCTGTCTGTAACTCTGCCTTTCAAATAAATAAAATAACTCTTTAAAAATGAATAAATAAAATAAAAATTTGAAAATGATAGAGGTCTGATAGTGGGGTGCAGCAAGGATACTGATCCCTTCACCGGGGCTCCTGCTGGGTCCTTGCTGCGTCCATGCTGCCTGGATCTGTAACGACACTGCCTCAGTCCACGCTCTCAGCGGAGGCCAGTGAACGCTGCAGATTTTGGAAAAGGCCTGATTTTTTTGCTTGTGGTTGTTTTTTCTCTTTTTTGTATCCATCGTATTCTTTGCACTGAAAATGAACTACCATAGATATTGAACATGATTTATTTTTTTAAGTCCCTTTTTCTGTAAGATTTATTTATTTTATTTGAAAGGCAGAATTACAGAGAGACAGAAGCAGAAAGAGAGAGAGAAAGAAAGAGAGATCTTCCATCTGCTGGTTCACTCTCCAAATGGCTACAACAGCCAGAGCTGCACAAATCTGAAGCCAGAGCCTGGAGCTCCTTCTGGATCTCCCACCCAAGTGCAGGGGCCTAAGACTAGGGCCATCTTGCACTGCTTTCCCAGGCCCTAGCAGAGAGCTGGATCAGAGGTGGAGCAGCCAGGGTTTGAACCGGCGCCCTTGTGGGATGCCAGCACTGCAGGCAGCGGCTTTATCTACTACGCCACAGCCCCGCCCCTTGAACATGATTTCAAGTCACATTTTTTTTCTTCATGAAATGCTGAAGTGGAAGATCTGTTTTTAATTAATTCACTCTCCTCCAAGATAGGAAAGATTCTCAAAAAGAAATACATGTTTCTTAAGACTCATAGCCAAAGTGGAATCAAATAAAATTGATAGTTCTTGAAGAATTTTGTTATTTAAGGCTGATGTAATGAAACATTTTGCAAACAGTAGGATCATGCTCTAAATCCTTCGGGGATAGTGAGGCTCATCAAGGTGTCACCATATGCAGTAAAGGTCACCGTTTGGGTTAAACGGGTCTGTGAAGTCTTTTTTCGAAAGGCAGAAAGATAGAGCGTTTCCACCCACTGGTTCACTCCCCAAGTGCCCGCAGCAGCCGTGGCTGGGCCAGGCTGGAGCCAGGAGCCGGGAGCCAGAAACTCCAGCTGCGTCTCCTCTGTGGGTGGCAGGAACCAGAGTACTTGAGCCATCCTGTGGTCCCTCGCAGACTCATTAGCAGGAACTGGATCCCGAGTAGCCAGGACTTGAACCAGACATACTGATACAGGATGTGGGCCTCCCAACCAGTGCTTAACCAACAGCACCACAGCTGACCCGCTGATTTTTGTGTGTTTATATTATTATTATTATTGACATCATAATTATTAGCAGTACTAATAATTGTGTGATTACATAAATGCTAATGTTTGTATGATTATGCTATGATGACAAGTTTATTCATATATAATAAAGGTAGCATAATGCTGACACAAATAGGTTATTTTGGGAGCTCGTAGGGAAAGAGGAATTTCTGTATATATAATATGTACCCTCTACTTTGTCGGGTTTTTTTAAAAAGGATAATTTATTTTTGAAAGGCAGACAGAGATCTTGCATCCTCTGGTGTACACCCAAAATGCCAGCAACAGCCAAAACCAGGAGCCAAGAATGTCATCTGGTGCCGGCGTTGTGGCCGGCATCCCATGTGGACGCCAGTTCAAGAGCCGGCCGTTCCATTTTATGTCCAGATCCCTGCTCTTGGGCATGGGCTCCTGGCTCCTGGCTCCAGCCTGGCTCAGTCCTACCCAGCCTGGCTGTTGTGGCCATTTGGGGGAGTGAACCAGCAGATGGAAGCGCTCTCTCTTCTTTTCTCTCTCTAACTCTTTCAAATTAAAAAAAAAAAAAAAATCTTTAAAAAGAAGAAAGGACTAGGATATAATACGCTGACCCTATCTTACCCGGAACCAGGGTACAAACCACTTGTGTTACAGGTGTCTGAGCAGAGTCCTTTCAAAGGCGAGTGGTAAAAGCCCACCCAGGCTCGCTCAGATGCAGGGGTCCATCCCCAAGTGTGCAGCAAACCTTGGCTGGCACAGCCACAGCTCCGCTGTTTGCTGGAGCATTTGCTGCACATTGAAGCTGTGAAGACAAGACAGTCACATTCTACAAGTACTTCAGTGGAGAAAAGGGTGTCAGGCGCCAGAGAGTTTGGCCTGCGGCTTTGTCCAGCTGCAGGAATTAAAGTTTTGTGCCGGCCATGAAATCTCAGCCTGACTGAGTAAATCTTGTATTTCTGCTCCACCTCCGGCCGTGGAGCTGTCTGCCAGCCGAGCTGCAGGATCTGCAGAGCCCGGCCCTCCCCAGGGGCTGTCCGCGGCCTCGTGGTCCGATAGTTCACATCCTTAGAAGAGGAGTGAGCGGGGTCAGCGCTCCCTGCCCTTCCTCCCAGCTGTGCTGAGCGCTGTTGCTTGAGCCGTGGCCACCAACTGCTGTCATCCACAGCAGAGAGAGCTGCGGCTGCCCGCCTTGTGTGGGGACAGCATTCTCCCAACACTCGCCCTTAATGCCGAGCTGTCTTCAAAATGCCAGAGCAGGAAGAAAGTTCACACACATGCACACACACAGATGCACACACACACACACACACACACACACATGCACACACACGTCAAAGCTGTTACAGTTTTATTTTTCTTCTCTGGTTAATGAGCCCCCCCCAACCCTGCATATCTGTGTGACTTGTTTAAAATCTTCTTTCCTTAGAACGCCTGACAGACAATCTCAGAGTGGGACAGACATCCACAGCTGCTGCTCAGATGTTTCTTTTTTTCAGAGTTTTGCTGCTAAGAATATCTCCTCAGCATCTGACTTCACTGTGGCCAATCATGGTCTCTGAGCTGGTGAGTGCAAGGGCTTCCTTCCTGGAGCTTTCTGCTTTAAAAGGGGGGGGGGGGGGGTGGCGCTTTGCGCAGTGGGTTAACGCCCTGGCCTGCAGCACCAGCATCCCATATGGGCGGCTGCTCCACTTCCCATCCAGCTCTCTCCTGTGGCCTGGGAAAGCAGTAGAAGGTGGCCCAAGTCTTTCTGCCCCTGCACCCATATGGGAGACCTGGAAGAAGCTCCTGGCTCCTGGCTTCGGTTCAGTGCAGCTCTGGCCGTTGCGGCCTACTGGGGAATGAACCATTGGATGGAAGACCTCTCTCTCTCTTTGTGTCTCTCTCTCTCTCTCTCTCTCTCTCTCTGTCTCTCCTCTCTCTATGTAACTCTGACTTTCAAATAAATAAATAAAACTTAAAAAAAGACATAAAAAAGCTACAGACTGATAATTTAAAAAAAAAAAAAGATTTTTATTTATTTGAGAGGTAGAGTTACAGACAGAGGGACAGACAAAGAGAGAGGTCTTCCATCCTCTGGTTCACTCCCCAGATGGCTGCAATGGCTGGAGCTAGGCCAATCTGAAGCCAGGAGCCAGGAGCTTCCTCCAGGTCTCCCACGTGGGTGCAGGAGCCAAGGACTTGGGCCATCTTCTACTGCTTTCCCAGGCCATGGCAGAGAGCTGGATAGGAAGTGGAGCAGCCGGGACTAGATCGGATGCCCGTATGGGATGCCAGTGCCGAGGTGGAAGTTTAGGCCATCATACCACTGTACTGGCCCCTCTTGCAGCTTTTTAAAATGCATTTTCATTAACACATGACATGATGTCTGCTATGAGTCTGCTTTATCTAGAAGCTGTTTTCAATCAGGTTGGTAGCACATAGCCAGCTCCTGGTTAAATAAACAATTAAGATTTATTTATTTTTTTTTTTTTTTGACAGGCAGAGTGGACAGTGTGAGAGACAGACAGAGAGAAAGGTCTTCCTTTGCCGTTGGTTCACCCTCCAATGGCCGCCGCGGTCGGCGTGCTGCGGCCGGCGCACCGCGCACATCTGATGGCAGGAGCCAGGTGCCAGGTGCTTTTCCTGGTCTCCCATGGGGTGCAGGGCCCAAGCACTTGGGCCATCCTCCACTGCACTCCCTGGCCACAGCAGAGGGCTGGCCTGGAAGAGGGGCAACCGGGACAGAATCCAGTGCCCCGACCGGGACTAGAACCTGGTGTGCCAGCGCCACAAGGTGGAGGATTAGCCTGTTGAGCCACGGCACCGGCCTATTTATTTATTTTTAAAGATTTATTTAATTGAAAGAGTTACAGAGAAAGGTAAAGACAGACAGAAAGAGGTCTTCCATCCACTGGTTCACTACTCAAATGGCCACATTGGCTGGAGCTGAGCTGATCCAAAGCCAGGAGCTTCTTTCTTGGTCTCCCACATGGGTTTAGGGGCGCAAGCACTTGGGCCATTCTCCACTGCTTTCCCAGGCACATTAGCAGGGGGCTGGATCAGAAGTGGAGCAGCCAAGACTTGAACCATCGCCCATATGGGATGCCTGCACTGGGGTTTAGCCCACTATGCCACAGTGCCAGCCCCAGGATTGATTGATTTATTTGAAAGGCAGAGATGGCGATTGATCTTCCATCTACTGGTCCATTCCCCAGTGGCTGCAACAGCCGGGGCTGGCCAGGGCTAGGCTGAAGCCGGCAGCCAGGAGCATCCATCCACCCAGGAACTCGGGGTGGCAGGGATCCATGTGCTCGGTCCATCCTCCACTGCTTTCCCAGGTACATTAGCAAGGAACTGGGACAGAAGCAGAGCAGCCCAGACTCAAATCAGAACTCCTGTATGCGATGCCAGCGTCATTAGCATCAGCTTAACCTGCTGTGCCACAAAGCCAACCTACATAAAGAATGTTTCCTCTTAGATCAACTTGACCTCCTGCCTGTCACTCACTCCAGCTAATCCGTAGCGTTCGATAGTGTTTGCTAGTGTTGTGTGGCTGTACACCTTTGGGGAAGTTTCTGGTGTCTCAAATAGTGACTGGAACGCACATTTTCTTTTTAAGATTCAGACATTCATACAGCTCGAAGAGGACCTGAAGGAAGACGAGTCCTCACGGTGAGTTAGCCCAGAGCCTGTGCCCTAGCCCCAGGCCGCTGTGACTAGCAGACTTGGCTCTACGGCAGGCGGCTGCCTAGTGCTGACGGCAGCTTCCTGGTCATGACACCAGCTGTCCCAGAAACTTCTTTAAAAAAATCCTTCTTAATGCTGCTTCCTAGGCAAATGGGCGGTAGCAGATGCGGATGGATTTCTAAGAGGGATTTCTTTGTAAATTCATAGAAACAGCAACAAAGCAAACAGAGTAAAAGCATCAGCCACCGATGGCAACGGGCCGGCCGCGGGGGAGATGCCCCCAAGTGAGCTGCTCTTGTATTTGTCAGCGTGCAAGTTCCTGGACACGGCGCTTTCCTTCCCGCCCGACAAGATGCCGTTATTTCAAATGTAAGTCCACACTGAAGTCGGTGGCTTCTTTCCTAATGAGCGTGTTCGCGTGCTCGTCCACGGGTGGTACACGAGGAGCCACGGGCCCCACGAGCCCATCTCCGATGACCCCCGACGTCCGTGGCTTCGTGCCCTGGCCTCACAGTGGCATCCACGGATGCGCCTGTCGTGGGAAGTGGGTGTTTGTGTTTAGCTGGCGTTGCAGCTGCATTGCTTATACATCCGGGTCTCCCACAGCTGCGCCTCACGGCCCATGTGTGGGTTTTTGTTTTTGTTTCGGTCTGTTTTCAGTTAAATGTGGATGCCTGTGTCTGGAGCATGCAGTCTCCAATCCAGGCATGCGTTTCCTGTGGCCCTAACACAGAGTGTCCACATTTCATGTCCCCCCACTCCACCCGGACAACAGTCATTGGGTTCCCAAGTGCACGTAACTGCATGAAAGAAGCCAATCAGAAGAGGCCACACTGCGTATCGCTCCCGTTCTCTGACATTCTAGAAAAGCTGTGGCTGCGACACGGGATCGTGAGGGCAGTGACACTGCTGTGTAAGACACTGTGGTCAGGCTGGTGCCTCGGCTCACTAGGCTAATCCTCCACCTTGCGGCACCGGCACACCAGGTTCTAGTCCCAGTCGGGATGCTGGATTCTGTCCCGGTTGCCCCTCTTCCAGGCCAGCTCTCTGCTGTGGCCCGGGAGTGCAGTGGAGGATGGCCCAAGTGCTTGGGCCCTGCATCCCATGGGAGACCAGGAGAAGCACCTGGCTCCTGCCATCGGATCAGCGTGGTGCGCCAGCTGCAGCACGCCAGCCACAGTGGCCAATGGAGGATGAACCAATGGCAAAGGAAGACCTTTCTCTCTGTCTCTCTCTCTCTCACTGTCTACTCTGCCTGTCAAAAAAAAAAAAAAAAAGACACTGTGGTCACCGCACGCTCGACCACCCCGAGCAAGCCCGCGTGACATCTGTGGACCCTGGGGGGTGATGGCGTCTCAGTGCAGCGGGGCCGGCAGTGTACGTGTGGGGCTGGCGTCTGTGGGAGCTGAGTTGTGCTGTGACCAAAACTGCTCCACAAAAGGAAGTCTGTCTGTCCCTAAAACAGGCTCTTACAGACACAAATGACACGGCAGCGTTATCCGTGATAGGCAAGGGGTGACGGCAACCCCGTGGCCACCTGATGAACTCATAAGTAGCGTGTGCTGTAGCCATGCAGTGAAATCCCGCTCAGCCGTGAACAGAAATGCAGCATTGGGACCGGCGTCGTGGCGCAGCAGGTTAAGCCGCTGTTTGCATCCCAGCACCCCATTTCGAAGTGTCTGTCCCAGTTCCGCTCCATGCTAAAGTGTCTGGGCGGGCAGCAGAGGCTGAGCTCAAGTGCTTGAATCCCTGCCTCCTCGTGGGAGACCCGGATGGAGTTCTGGCTCCTGGCTTCAGGCTGGCCCAGCCCCAGCTGCCATGAGCGTTTGGGGAGTGAAGCAGCAAATGGAAGCTCTCAATCTGTCTTTCTCCATCACTCTGCCTTTTGAATAAGTAAATCCTGAAACGGAAAGAATGAACTGACGTGTTGGTGCCTGCTACTCATGGGCGAAGCCTGCCATGCGACGCGGGAGAAGGAAGCTGGTCCCAGAGGAACATGGGCAGGGTCCCGTTCACGCCACACGTCCTGAAGAAGGAATTCTGTAGAGTACAGAAAGGAGTGCCCGATGGCCCAGATCCCAGGGGCAGATGGGGAGGGGCGGCTGCAGGGAGCAGGGCTCCTTGGGGTAAAATACCCAGCAGTCAGTAGTAGGGACCCACGCACTGCGTGGAGGAGCAGCCGTGGTGTCACACACGCGCCGGGGGTATCGTGGGGTCTTCATGGAACCATTGGAAACACCCGTAGGTGGTCCCTGGGCCAGCACACCTGACCTTGGCTGTCTTCCCTCCAGTTACAGGTGGGCATTTGTCCCAGAAGTGGACACAGAGAGCTCTGCCTTCCTATCAGAGCTGGAAGAGAGTCACCAGGAGTGCAAACCCCACACTGTCAGGATTCTAGAACTTCTCAGATTAAAATATGGGGTAAGTGTTTTCCTTTTTAGAAATTGTATTCAGGGGCCAGCGCTGTGGCGTAGCGGGCAAAGCCGCTGCCTGCGACACCAGCATCCCATATGGGCACCACTCCGTGTCCTGGCTGCTCTGCTTTCCAATCCAGCTCCCTGCCAAGGGCCTGGGAAAAGCAGCAGAGAATGGCCCAAGTGCTTGGGCCCCTGCCACACATGTGGCAGACCCGGAAGAGCTCCTGGCTCAGCTCCTATCATTGCGGCCATGTGGGGAGTGAACCAGTAGACAGAAAAACCTCTCTCTCTGCCTCTGCCTCTCCGTAACTCTGCCTTTCAAATAAATAAAAAAATTAAAAAATAATAAAGGGCCAGCGCTGTGGCTCACTTGGTTAATCCTCCTCCTGCAGCGCCGGCATCCCATATGGGCACCGGGTTCTAGTCCCGGCTGCTCCTCTTCCATTCCAGCTCTCTGCTGTGGCCTGGGAGGGCAGTGGAGGATGGCCCAAGTGCTTGAGCCCCTGCACCTGCATGGGAGACCAGGAGGAAGCACCTGGCTCCTGGCTTCGGATCGGCACAGCACCGGCCGTAGCAGCCATTTGGGGGGTGAAGCAATGGAAGGAAGACCTTTTTCTGTCTCTCTCTCTCTCTCTCTGTCTACAACTCTACCTCTCAAATAAATAAATAATAATAATAATAATAAAATAAAGATTATATTCATTCTCTGTTTCTCCCTCACTGTAATTCTCCCTTTCAAATAAACAAAATAGATCTTATACATGCATACATAACAAGAAATCAAGGCTGTGTCCACAGCAGAGGGAGAGCAGGGCTGGGCGGTGAGTAACGAGCTTCATGCGTCACCTGATTTCAGTGACCACAGAGCATTTTCAGGAACCATCGTTGGTTTCAGAGCCCGAGGTGGTTATAAACAGCGCTGTGTTCTCTCATGCCTGTGTCACACAGACTTTCTCATCGCGGTGCCAAGAGGCAAAGCTGCCTGGCTGACACAGCCGCCCTGAGGCCCCTTCACCCCAGGGCTGCAGCGACTTAGAGTCTAAATAGAAGCAGTACCAGGCTGGGCTCAGGGTGGACACTGCGGGCGGAGGCAGCCGGGCTGGGCTCAGGGTGGACACCGTGGGCAGCGGCAGCCGGGCTGGACTCCGGGTGGACACCGTGGGCGGCAGCCGGGCTGGGCTCAGGGTGGACACCGTGGGCAGCGGAAGCCGGGCTGGGCTCAGGATGGACACTGTGGGCGGCGGCGGCTGGGCTGGGCTCAGGGTGGACACCGTGGGCGGCAGCCGGGCTGGGCTCAGGGTGGACACTGTGGACGGAGGCGGCCGGGCTGGGCTCAGGGTGGACACTGTGGACGGAGGTGGCCGGGCTGGGCTCCGGGTGGACACTGTGGGTGGCGGCGGCCGGGCTGGGCTCCAGGTAGACACACCCATGGGTGGCGGCAGCCGGGCTGGGCTCAGGGTGGACACTCGTAGGCGGAGGCGGCCGGGCTGGGCTCAGGGTGGACACTGTGGGCGGCGGCGGCTGGGCTGGGCTCAGGGTGGACACCCGTAGGCGGTGGCGCCCGGGCACTGGGGCGCCTGCCAGTCACTGGTGAAGGGAACGGGCCCCGTGGGCTTGGCTGCAGGCCTGGGCGTCATCACACCCCTCTCACTGGTGTGCTTCCCTTGGGCTTGCAGGAAACGGGCGGTGCCGAGGCCATGGCCAAGGGCGAGCTCCCCCTGCTGCGCCAGCACTCGGTCTCCAGCATCAGGGAGCTGGCGCCCTTCTTCACCACGCTCAGCTCAGCCTTTAAGACCCAAAGTCAGCTGCCTGCCGACGCCCCGGGGGCCCCGACTTTGGAGTTCCCCGTCACGGACAGCCCGAGGCTCCTCCAGCAGCTGGAAGAATGTGTGGAGTGCGATTTCTTGGAATATCCGGAATGTTGACGTTAGAAGGGCGCGTCTGTGGGTACTTCGACGCGAACCAGGACACGTCCTGAAGGAGAAAAGACTTCCAGTCAAGTCCACGCCGCTGCTGCAAGTTCATTCCGATCCCTTTCTGTTCAGCCACAAAACACGCACACCCCTGAATGCCTTGTGAGATGTTTGGGTCTGATTCTGTGTTCCCTCCTCAACGTATGTAATGGAAATAAATTAACGTATCGCCCAGCGGTGGCACGGAAGCTGTGACGTGAGGCAGAGCATGAGACGAAGGAGCTGCGCAGACATGCGGCTTTTCTCAGGAGATTCTCGCACAGTGTACGCTTATTAAAGATAATTATTTTTCACCTTTCGCACAAACGTCTTTTCAAGCATTTTATTTTGGTTCTGCATCTTCCAACCGAAGCATATTACTTTCTGAGAAGCATTGCCCCTGCCCCACTCTTGTCCGTGGAGGTCAGCGTCCGCACTCTGGAACCATGCGGAAGCGCGCTTCGACAGCGTTCGGCTGCTGTGAGTGAGCAGTGCGACACCAGCCACTTCCTGAGCACGCCCTGTTGGGTACAGAGCCGTCAGCCGCGTCGTGGGGATCCCAGTGTCAGGAAACCGCCCCTCCGCACTCGCCCCGCTGCTGTCCACTCCTTGCCATGTCGCAGGCCTGGCCGTGCGTTCCCCTAACCCCTTCCCAGGCGCGGGAGTCTCGGGCGTGGCAGCCTCTCTGCCCATGCTGCGCGCCCCGTTGCCTTGTGCCAGCTACCCCATTTAGCAGCCGGGCTGCAGCCACTGCTCCCAGGCGGGCCTTTGCCACCCTGTGTGCGTGAGCCCCACTCGCCTCCCAGGCCTGCCCTGCCCCATCTCCTGGGTGTTTCCCATCCATCCCCGGCCAGAGGGTGCAGTCTGCCCTGATGTGCGCTCCCAGGCCCACCCCCACTGTGCACAGGGTTGCTGGAAGGTGACCAACGCGAAGCTTCTCGAAGCACCTTGATACTTAGAAGTTGTACAGTTGTGTGGGTAGCGTTCCGGGGC
The DNA here is from genome assembly GCA_949820135.1 of Sylvilagus floridanus. NCBI lineage: Eukaryota > Metazoa > Chordata > Mammalia > Lagomorpha > Leporidae > Sylvilagus > Sylvilagus floridanus. The sequence goes on along the minus strand of OX463244.1, from coordinate 8,672,889 downwards.
TGCAGGGCCACTGAGTGGCTTACAGAAGGGCTAAAAACACCACTAGATTCTGTGGTTTATAGTACATGTACTTGCTGGAAATGATGTCCTTTGGTGTGCAAGTTTTGGCCACTAAAATTGAAAAAACCAAAGCGTAGAATTGTAAGTTCTTGGTCATTGCTTATGCTCTGAGATCCCTGTCATTCAAGCTGTGATGCTCTGACAGCGAACATCAAGGAGGATGGCCACAGGAAATGTGAGAGACAGGCATGGAGCTCCTGGCTCCTGGTTTGGGCTTAGCCCAGCCCGCCCAGTAAGTCTTAAAATAAATAAAAAATAAAAACTATATTCAGGGCTGGTGCTGTGGCGTAGTGGGTAAAGCCGCCACCCGCAGTGCCAGCATCCCAGGTGGGTGCCGGTTCGAGTCCTAGCTGCTCCACTTGCGATCCAGCTCTCAGCTATGACCTGGGAAAGCAGCAGAAGATGGCCCAGGCCCTAGGGCCCCTGCACCCTGCACCCAGAGGAGGCTCCTGTCTCCTGACTTCAGATCGGCCCAGCTCTGGCCGTTGCAGCCATTTGGGGAGTGAACCAGAGAATGGAAGACTTCTCTCTCTCTCTGCCTCTGTCTCTCTGTAACTCTGACTTTCAAGTAAAATAAATAAATCTTTAAAAAAAAAAAAAAGGCAAAGGTCTTAAGTAGACATTTTTCGAAGAAAGTATACAAATAACCACAAGCAATGAAAAGATGTTCAACACCACTTATCATCAGGAAAATACACATCAAACCACAAGGAGATAACAACTTACTCATTGACTACTGTCAAAAACAAAACCGCCACCCATGACGCAGGCATTGCACATGTGCACATGGGCACCAGTTCACGACAGGATTGCTCCACTTCCCACTCAGCTCCCTGCTAATGTGTATATTTGAAAGGCGGAGGTAGAGGGAGGCAGAGAGACAGAGATGTTACCTCCTCTCCATCTCCCTGTCTCTCTGTCCCCCAGAGCTAGAAACTGATTTTTCAAGCCAAGCCAAGGTTTGCCTCTGTTGGTAACATAGCTACAAACATGCATCAGAAAAGAATCACGGGGTTTGGGAGCTGCCGTTGTGGTATAGTGGGTAAAGCCACCACCTGAAGCACCAGCAACTCACATGGCAATGGGTTCGTGTCCTGGCTGCTCCACGTCTAAGTCCCTGCTAATGGCCTGCCATGTGGGACCCCAGATAATAAAGCTCCTGGCTCCTGGCTTTGGCTTGGCCCAGCCCTGGCCGTTGCAACCATCTGAGGAGTAAACCAGTGGATTGAAAATATTTCTTTCTCTCTCTCTCGTTTCTCCCCACCTCCCCACCACTCTGCCTTTCAAATAAATAAATTTTAAAAAAGATTTTTTAAAAAAGGATTTTTAAGTAAACTGTGTGATGTAACTGGCAAACACCACATTTGATAAGGGGTCTCATGTACAGATGGTCGTGTGCTGTTCACTGAAGATGATCTGAATGTGTGGAATACAACAGATCCAGCCCTTAGCACCCAGTGGCTTCTTTATTATCCTGAAGTCTTAGAATGTGAACTATTTCCTGGTTGAGAAAACACAGATCCGGGTTAGCCCAGAGCCAGTGTGGCTCCTGCTTGGAAACTGAGTGCTGTCAAAGCTCCGATAGGCTCTGTGCCCTTACATTACCTTTTTTTATTATTTTTTAGATTTATTTATTTTGGAAGAGTGAGAGGAAAAGACAGAGACTGATACTCCATCTGCTGATTTACTCTCCAGATGGCTACAACAGCCAGTGCAGAGCCAGGCCGAAGCCAGGAGCTTAATTCGGCTCTCTCGCCTGTAGCAGGGGCATTAAACGCTTGGGCCACCTTCCACTGCTTTCCCAGACCATTAGCAGGGAGCTGGATTAGAAGTGGAGCAGACAGAACACGAACCTGCGCTCGTATGGGATGCCAGTGTCGCAGGCAGCAATTTTTTTTTTTTTTTTTTTTTTTTTTGACAGGCAGAGTGGACAGTGAGAGAGAGAAAGGTCTTCCTTTTTCCGTTGGTTCACCCCACAATGGCTGCTGCGGCCGGCGCACCACGCTGATCAGAAGCCAGGAGCGAAGTGCTTCTCCTGGTCTCCCATGGGGTGCAGGGCCCAAGCACTTGGGCCATCCTCCACTGCCCCTCCCGGGCCACAGCAGAGAGCTGGCCTGGAAGAGGGGCAACCGGGACAGAATCCAGCGCCCCGACTAGGACTAGAACCCAGTGTGCCGGCGCCGCAGGCGGAGGACTAGCCTAGCAGCGGCGGCTTTATGTGCTTCACCACACTGCTGGCCACATGTGCCCATTTATTTAAAGGCCTCGTGTTCTGGGTTTGGTGTTGTGGTGCGATGGGTTAAGCTGCTGCCTGCAGTGCCGGTATCCCATATGAGTGCTGGTTCGAGTCCCAGCTGCTCCACTGCCAATCCAGCTTCCTGCTAATGGCCTGGGAACGGCAGTGACAGATGGCCCAAGTGCCTAGGCCTCTGCTACCCACGTGGGAGACCCACATGGAGTTCCTGGCTCCTGGCTTCTGCCTGGTGCAGACCCAGCTCCAGCCATTTGGAGAGTGAACCAGGATGGCAGATTTCTAACTGTGCCTTTCAAACAAATAAATCTTACAAAAAAAAAAAAAAAAAGATGCATTCAAAGTAAAGCTCACCAGTAGCAGACACTCCCAGATCAGAGTTTTTTTGTGTCTCCCGAGTACCCTGGGCAAGGTTTATATTTGCACAGTGTTGGGTAAACCTCCACGCACAGTAACGTCTGGATCACTTACCTTTGTATCCCTGCAGGCACAACCATAGCTGATTCTAGAGACAGAGAGAGATCTTCTATCCACTGGTTCACTCCCCCAAGTGGCTGCAATAGCCAGGAGCCAGGATTCCATTTGAGGCTCCCATGTGAGTGCAGGGGCCCAAGCACTTGGGCCATCTTCTGCTGCTTTCCCAGGTGTATTAGTAGGGAGCTGGATGGGAAGCCGAGTAGCCAGGATGATGAGGGAGGCCGGGCCCTCCGGTGCTCTCCAATTGGGAAGCTGTAAGGCAGGGTTTGGTCCTGGGCTCAGACGAACACACACACACAAGGCTTCTCTCCATTTTGGTACTTGGAATAATCGCTTGGCTTTTTCACTTCAACATGAGAGCTGTGAACTGTCCCTCTTTGTGACCTGGTATAATCTCCTAACTACTTGCTGTTTTCTTTAAGGGCTGTAAAACGCAGGATAAGGGGCCTGGCATTGTGGCCTAACAGGTAAAGCTGCCACCTGCAATGCTGGCATCCCATATGGCCGCCAGTCTCTCTCTCTCGCTCTCGCTCTCGCTCTCTGTCGCTCTCTCTCGCTAACTCTCTCAAATAAATAAGTAATTTTTTTAAATGTAGGATAACTTCCTGTAGAAATACCACAAGCTGCTAGGACACCAGCTCGAGCCCTCCCTGGCAGATGGCTTAGACCCCATCCCCCAAATTCCAGGTAATCAAAGAGAACACGAGTGCTTGGCTAGGTCAGCGCAGGCTCTGATGGGCTCGGCCGGGTCGGCGCCCCTTCCACCTCCCACTCAGCCTGGGTCCCAGAGCTGCAGGAGGCTGGCTCCCTGAGGCCAGCTCCGCCCACTCCCCTGCCCCCGCCTCGTCTAGCCACGCCTCTCACCGACTACTGACTGTCCCCTGGCTTTTTTTTTTTTCTCAAATAACAAATTTAATGTGCAAAAAATAATCTTTCCAATTATTGAAAGATAAATTTCCAAACAATTGTATGAAAATAGTCAATACTCTGAACAAAGAAAAATACAAATAGGTAGGTAAATATTATAATTACATCCTCCAAACCCAAGAGAGCAAGAGACCATCATTACAAGCCAAATCATCCTTGCAGCTAGTTCTTCCAGGTTACCAAATGCATAAAATAAAAACCTCTACTTTCTATGACTTTCAGAAGAAAGAAAACAAAACTCCAATAAGAAAGCTAACTTAAGTTTTATGGGAAATTGGACCATACTTACAACTTTAAAATTTTTTCAAGGATTATACTATTATATAGGGAATACCTATTAGTTTTCATAGCAAATGGATTTTGACTTTTGAAGCTTAAAAGACCATATGATCTTTAGACTTTATATCAGATGTAGAAACCAAGAGGGAAGATAATACTCAAAGGGACCCATAGGACTTTAATCTGACCCTAAGTAAACAGTAAATTTTAAGACAAATTAGTTCAAGAATGAAAATATTTTCATTTAGAATTACATATAAGAGAAACAAAATTATCATGATTAGGATTTGACAAAAGCTTGGGTAAAAGTTATTTCATATTTGTCTACCTCATAGATAATATTGGTCACTTAATAATCAATGGATATGCTTATTTTTGAATGAGGAGGATGTTTATCATTACTGCCAGAAATTGATAAAACTAGTGTCCAGGGTGTGATATTGTGTTATATCATTATCTAATAAATGACAATCGATTTTTTTTGCTATAAAGTATCCTCAGAAAGATGATTTCTCTATCCACTATATGATATATATATATATATATATATATCTCCTTACTATATCACAAATACAACATTAGTATATTTACATACATACTGGGCTAAAATGAATTTACTCTGCTTAAAACACTTTTCACTGGGAAAACAATAGACATCACAAAGTAAAAAGCAAGGCCCCCAAGAAAAGATGGAAGCAATTCAAACAGCTGAATCCTATCTGCTTTTTCTTAACATTTCTGACACTGAGAAAAAGGAAGAATAGTTGTAAAGAGACATGTTTCTATTTCAGAAATATCTGCTAGGAAAAGCCAAGCCCCCTACAAATCCTAGTTCTGATATGGGCAAATGGCTAATGTTTTTGTCAATGGTAACTTCTATGCTTAAATGTTCCTCCTTAGGACAAAGCAGAGCGCAATACTTCAGGCAGGGGAAATGTCCATAAGTGTGCTGCTACTTAAACCTCTAGAACAAAAATGAGCAACTCGGTTACACAATATTTGAGGCTTTTCCTCACCCCCTGATTATACAGATTTGAAAACTACTCAAACATATCAGTTCTAACATCTCACCGACTACTGGCTGTCCCCTGGCTTTGCGCCTAAAAGCGTTCTCTGGCCCAGGGACTTGTCCTGGTCTTTGAGCTGAAGGTGACTTGCTGGGTCGGACTCAGCTTCCGCGCGTACCAGCCTGGGCACATACTCCATGCCTGGGTCTTCTCATTTCTCAGGTGGGAATGTGGGTGGCAAGTGCCTCTGACTGTGATAGCAACCAGCGAGCACTGTGCGGCTCTGTGACAGTTTTGACCATGCATCAGTAAAAGTTTAGTGTGTCTCTCTAAGCCCGGGTGTTACATCCATTTGCCTGGAACCAACGTGAATTTTGTATTTTAACAGGAAGTAGAATCTGAAAAAAAAATGGTGAAAATATGAAAAAAAAATTGTCTCTGCTGTTTCCTCCGTGCACCCCCAGGATGAGCTGCACCCCACTCAGTACGATGGCTATGACTCTCCCTCCCGGGGAGCAGTGCCATGTGTCAGCCAAGGACCAAGGGGCCACTACCCTGAGGGCCCGCAGTGTGTTGGGAGAGGTGGCACTCGCCATGGGCGGCCACAGTACCCGTGGGCTGAGAGTTAGGGGCCCACGGAGCATGGGGAGTGCAGCCCATGGGTGTGGGTGTGGGTGAACTGGTCCCAAGCGTGGGGGCTGGCACAGCGCCCCACTCTGTGTGCATCAGTTTCTGTTACCCCATCCGAGGGTGCCAGGGGCCCTGGGGCTTGTCTCGCTGTGGAACTCCACACTGCCAACTGCAGGACTGGGAAAGTGAAACTGCCCTTCAGTTTCTGTTCTCAGAAAGTGAAACCGCTCCGCAGCCCGGTGGAGAGGGCTTCCCAGGCCGCCCCACCCAGTTAGGACTTGGGCAAAAACCAGTTCCTCCTGAAGCCACAGCACCCAGGAGGCCACACAGAGAGGGCGCCAGTTCTCTTCCAAAGAATGGCCGAGTGGCTTTTACTAGTCTCCAGCATGTGTGTAATATGCACAGTTAAGATTAGGAATAGAAAGAGCTAGAACTGGGGAGGGCATTGTGGTGCAGTGAGTAAAGCGCGTGTCCCATACAGGCACCAGGTCATGTCCTGCCGCTCGGCTTCCAGTCCAGCCCCCTGCCAGTGGTCTGGGAAAAGCAGTGGAAGATGGTCTGAGTCCTGGGGCCCCTGCACCCATGTGGGAGACCTGGAGGAAGCTCCTGACTGCTGGCTTTGGCCTGGTCCAGCACCGGACATTGCAACCATCTGAGGAATTAACTGGTAAATGGGAGATTCTCTCTCTCTCTCTCCCTCTCTCTATGTTACTCTGACTTTCAAATAAATATACATTTTTTTAGAAAAGTAATAAAATTACTCTATTAAAAAAGAGAAAGAAATAGCTAGAGTCATGGAAATAGGTGAGGAAGGCTGTACGTGAAAGTTTTGAACAATATGGGCTGGCGCCGCGGCTCACTAGGCTAATCCTCCGCCTTGCGGCGCTGGCACCCCGGGTTCTAGTCCTGGTCGGGCACTGGATTCTGTCCTGGTTGCCCCTCTTCCAGGCCAGCTCTCTGCTGTGGCCCGGGAGTGCAGTGGAGGATGGCCCAAGTGCTTGGGCCCTGCACCCCATGGGAGACCAGGAGAAGCACCCGGCTCCTGGCTTCTGATCAGCGCGGTGTGCCAGCCCCAGCGGCCATTGAGGGGTGAACCAATGGAAAAGGAAGACCTTTCTCTCTGTCTCCCTCTCACTGTCCACTCTGCCTGTCAAAAAAAAAAAAAAGAAAGAAAGAAAGAAAGTTTTGAACAACGACCTGGGAGAGCAGACAGGATTTTGTGCCACTGGTTTTAAATATAAAGAGGATGCCTTCCACCCGCGAGCTGCAGTTCAGTGGGACTGATGCATGTGCAGAACCAGCAACAAGAAAGAAGGGCACAGGAGCAGGACCGGGACGGAGCCTAGGCGAGGGCGCACCCCTTCTTCCCAAAGGTGCCTTGGACCTTGTGAGAACACCGTGAGATGCTAGCCTCGGACGCTAAGATCGCGCTCAAGTGTTGGGTAACTTGCTCAGGACACGCTCGCTTCGTGAGTCCCGTCATCCTCGGTCACTTGCATGCCTTTGTCCTAATGGTCGTGAGAAACCCCGGGTCTCCAGATCTGATGATTGCAGTCGGGACCCAGCGAAGCAGCCGCAGCTCGCGGGGGCTCTTGCTCTTGCGTGCGCACGAGGTTCACCTGGGACCTTGTTAAAGTGCAGAGGGCCCAGCACCTCCCCGAATCAGCAGATGGGATGGCATCCATGAGTCGGCTTGGATAACCACTGGGTTTTGGCGTCGGTGCTTCCTGGACCACTCTTGAAGTATCACCAGCTATGAGAGCAACACACTAACAGGAGAGGGCTCTAAGGGAACCGAAAGGGAGCCAACATGCCTGAGGTGTGTTTGCTCATCCGGGATTGGAAGTGGTGCAGCCAGGACTCAAGTCAGTGCCCGTATGGGATGCCAGCTCTGCAGGCTGTGGCTTTAACCCACTGTGCCACAGCACCTGCCCCTATGCTATTTTTTTTTTTTTGACAGGCAGAGTGGACAGTGAGAGAGAGAGACAGAGAGAAGGGTCTTCCTTTGCCATTGGTTCACCATCCAATGGCTGCCTTGGACAGCACGCTGCGGCCGGCGCACCGCGCTCATCCGATGGCAGGAGCCAGGTGCCAGGTGCTTTTCCTGGTCTCCCATGGGATGCAGGGCCCAAGCACTTGGGCCATCCTCCACTGCACTCCCGGGCCACAGCAGAGGGCTGGCCTGGAAGAGGGGCAACCGGGACAGAATCCGGTGCCCCAACCGGGACTAGAACCCGGTGTGCCGGTGCCGCAAGGCGGAGGATTAGCCTGTTGAGCCACGGCGCTGGCCATATATTTTAAAACCTATTTCCTTTCCCCCTTAGTTTGAAGATGGGCTTGGATAGTTTGCACAATTAACCACTTGGAAAGCAGCCAAGACACTAACCAGTGCCGATATGGGATGCTAGTGTTGCAGCTTTACTTGCTCTGCCACAGTGCCAGCCTAATGCTATTTGGGGCCAGCGTTATGGTACAGTGGGTTAAGCCACCACCTCCAATGCCAGCATCATATGGGTACCAGTTTGGGTCCCAGCTGCCCCACTCCTGGTCCAGCTCCCTACTAATGTGACTGGTGGGCAGCAGAAGATGGCCCAAGATCTTGGGTCCCTGCCACCCACATGGGAGATGGGACTGAGTTCCTGGCTCCTACCTTCAGCCTGACCCAGCCCTAGCGGATGTAGCCCAATCGGGGAGTGGGCTAGCAGATGGAAGGATGGAAGATTCTCTTTCAAACAAATAAACAAAATTTTTTTAAAAACTTAATGCTTTTCTCCTCCTTCTCCCACCCCCAAAAATAACAATTGGAGTTTTTGAACCAAATAAACTCATTCAAAAACTTACATGGTGGGCCGGGCTGTGGCACAGTAGGCTGGCCTCCACCTCCAGTATACCATTGTCCCATATAGGCACTGGTTCATGTCCTGGCTGCTCCTTCTCTGATGCAGCTTTCTGCTTGTGACGTGGGAAAGCAAGTGCTTGGGTCCCTGTGCCCATGTGGGAGACCTGGAGGAGGCTCCTGGCTCCTGGCTCCTGGCTTCAGATCAGCACAGCTCCGCTCCGGCTGTTGCAGCCTTTTGGGGAGTGAACCAGCAAATAGAAAACCTCTCTCTCTCTCTGTCTCTGCCTCTGCCTGTAACTCTGCCTTAAATAAATCTTAAAAAAAAAAAAAAAAAAAAGAAAGAAAGAAAGAAGCTAACAGGTTTTTTTTAAAGTTAAAAAAAAATCCCAGAGTACTTCTCAAATACTATGACCCTACCCTGTTTGTTTATCCAATCAGGGCACCACCCCCACCTCATACAAGAGGTGAGAATGTCTCTTTGCCAGGGACCACACTTGAGGTCCTTCTTTCTCTTTCTCTCTCTCGTGGCTGACACTGGCCCACGCGTGACTGGTATCTCCCCGTGTGGGGTAGCCCACACTCACGGGTGAGTGTATGCTTACTGCCTCACTTTCAAATAAACCCTGTTCTCATCTATATACAGTACTATCACTCTGCTTGGGGATAGTACCTCTGTGAGGACAAGGCCCTGGACAAAATTGAAAGTGCACAGGCACATATCCTGAAATATTGCACGTGTGGAAAGAAACCAAAATGAGTGGCATAAAGGATGCACGGCTGCGTGCCCCGCACTGCAGAAGCAGCACCAGGTGTGTAACCACACCCACATCTTCCTTTTCCTTCTTTTCAGGTTTATTTATTTATTTGCCGTGGGATGCACGGCAATCCAATCCAGCTCTCTGCTATGGCCTGGGAAAATAGTAGAAGATGGCCCAGGCCCTTGGGCCCTTGCACCCATATGGGCAATCTGGAAAACATTCCTGGCTCCTGGATTCAGATTGGCACAGCTCTGGCCATTGCAGCCATCTGTGGAGTGAACCAGTGGATGGAAGACCTTTCTCTCTCTCTTTCTCTCTCTCTCTGTAAACTCTGACTTTCAAGTAAAATAAATAAATCTTAAAAAGAAAAATCATGTGCAAAAAAGTTCAGTAATCTTATTGGTTATGTTGGTGTTGCTATTTTAAGAATGTTTTGTGGGGTCAGCCCTGCGGTGTAGTGGGGTAAGTCGCCATCTGCGGCGCCGGCATACCATTTGGGCACTGGTTCCTGTCCTGGCTGCTCCACTTCCAATCCAGCTCCCTACTCAAATGCTTGATTCCTGGCTCCTGGCTTTGGGCTGGCCCAATCCTGGTTATTGCAGCCATTTGGGGAGTGAACCAGCGGATGGAAGCCCTCTCTCTCTCTCTCTCTCTCTCTCTCTCTCTCTCTCTCCCTCTCGTTGTAACTCTTCTAAATAAATAAATAAATCTTTTTAAAAATTTATTTATTTATTTATTTTTTGACAGGCAGAGTTAGACAGTGAGAGAGAGAGAGACAAAGGTCTTCCGGCCGGCGCCGTGGCTCAACAGGCTAATCCTCCGCCTTGCGGCGCCGGCACATCGGGTTCTAGTCCCGGTCGGGGCACCGATTCTGTCCCGGTTGCCCCTCTTCCAGGCCAGCCCTCTGCTGTGGCCCGGGAGTGCAGTGGAGGATGGCCCAGGTGCTTGGGCCCTGCACCCCATGGGGAGACCAGGAAAAGCACCTGGCTCCTGCCATCGGATCAGCGCGGTGCGCCGGCCGCAGCGCGCCGGCCGCGGCGGCCATTGGAGGGTGAACCAACGGCAAAGGAAGACCTTTCTCTCTGTCTCTCTCTCTCTCACTGTCCACTCTGCCTGTAAAAAAAAAAAAAAAAAAAAAAAAAAAAAGAGGGAAAGGTCTTCCTTTTTGCCGTTGGTTCACCTCCCAAGTGGCCGCTACAGCTGGTGCGCTGCGCCAATCCGAAGCCAGGAGCCAGGTGCTTCTCCTGGTCTCCTATGTGGGTACAGGGCCCAAGGACCTGGGCCATCCTCCACTGCACTCCCGGGCCACAGCAGAGAGCTGGTCTGGAATAGGAGTACCTGGGACAGAATCTGGTGCCCCAACCGGGACTAGAACCCAGGGTGCCGGCGCCATAGGTAGAGGATTAGCCTAGTGAGTGGCGGCGCCTGCCAATAAATCTTTTTTTAAAGAATGTTTTGGATAGAAAGTGGACTAGACTAGTGAATAATTATGTGCTACTCTACTTTATAATCCCTAGCATCCTCCAGAGCCACAGTTCTCAGTGTGGGAAACAGTACATCGCAGGTCAAGTAAATACTCAGCGATCTTGAATGTGAGCTAGAGACGACGGAGGGGGCCTTCTGGTTCAACTGCTCCACTCACCGTGATGCTCAAATCAGACAAGCTCGAGTCTACTTATGAGACTCAGCAGGGGAAAAAGTCCATATTGCGTTTGCTGGGAATTGGAAGTATCACTATTGTTATGTAAAGCAATAACACAGCCTCCTTAGGTTTCTACACCAACCCCAACACTATTTCCCTTCGAGAACAGGATAACTTTGAGCAAAAGTTCCTCTTCAGCCAACTGGTTTGGATTGTTAAGATCCAAGATGGCTGCTGAGCGACCTCAAGCCGACCTCAAGCTCATTAGCATCTCATGTCCTTGCTAAAGTCACTCCCACGTGCACAGTGATGGTTGACAATCACCATGACAACCCTCAGAGGAGCACATCTAGGAACAAAAAGACGTGGCTTCCTGACTCCGAGCATTATGCAACCCCGTTTCCAGAAAATCCATTGGGTATTCCTCCCACTTTGGAGCGCATTCCCCACTTCCTAGCAGTCGTCCCCGCCGCCCTCAGAGGGTTCAAGAGTTGATCGGGGAGCCCAGCTCCTGCTCAACAACACCGGAGCAGTTGCTGCCCAGCTTCGGTTTCATCAGTCACTTTGTGACGCTAAGCTGACAAAAGACCCAATGTGGGGGTCCTTCACCCCTCAAAAAAGGGATAACACTGAATTCATGGGGTATTTTCTCTATGAAAAATATGCATTTTTTTAAAAAAATCTCTACTGTATGAAAAGAGCTGGAGACAATGACCAAGGACTAGCAGCAATGAGGACCGTGGACGTGACACACCACTGCCCAGCTGGGAGACCCAGGCCTCTGAGATGGCTGATTTCACACGTGCGCACACCAGAGTGAGAGTAAGAGGTTGCACTGCTGTGTATCAGCGGACAGCAGTTTGAGCCAAGAGTTGGGTAGTCTTGTCAAAAGACAAAATTTTAATAAATTGACTTTAATGCTTTAGTTGACTTGATGTGTGATCTATGAATAAGGCAGTGTCTCATCTAAAAACACAGAGGCACGCCCCTGGGTGTGGCAGAGCAGTGGGTTTTAGTGAAGTAACTTTAGAAAAAGGAGGAAACAGAAAATAAAGAAAGCAGGTTAGCATCGGTTCAGTTATTCAGCTAGGGACTTCCTGACCCTGCCAGCTGACACTGGCCTTCTGGGGGCACTTGGCTGTCATCTCTCTCCTGACTTCTCAGCGGGTCGGATAACTTAGTTTTGGCTTGGGGACATGAAACTCTAGCACGAGTGACTCCATTTCACCAAGTGCAAGATCCTGGTGCAAGCCAGTGGCCTCCCCTGCTTTCCACTTAATAGGCTGAGTAGTGTCCCCAAAGACACTCCCATCCTAATCCCTGGAATTTGGGAATTGAATGTTTCTTTAAGTAGGATAAAGGGACTTTGCAGATGTGACTAATTATAGGATTTTTTTCATTTTTTAAAGATTAATTTCTCAGCCGGCGTCGAGGCTCAATAGGCCAATCCTCCGCCTAGCGGTGCCGGCACACCAGGTTCTAGTCCCGGTCGGGGCGCCGGATTCTGTCCCAGTTGCCCCTCTTCCAGGCCAGCTCTCTGCTTTGGCCAGGGAGTACAGTGGAGGATGGCCCAAGTGCTTGGGCCCTGCACCCCACGGGAGACCAGGAGAAGCACCTGGCTCCTGCCATCGGATCAGCGCGGTGCGCCGGCTGCAGGGTGCCGGCCGCGGCGGCCATTGGAGGGTGAACCAATGGCAAAGGAAGACCTTTCTCTCTGTCTCTCTCTCACTCTCCACTCTACCTGTAAAAAATTTAAAAAATAAATGAATAAAGATTGATTTATTTGAAAGAGTTACAGTGCAAGAGGGAGAGACAGAGAGGAGAGAGGTCTTCTATCTGCTGGTTCACTCCCCAAGTGGCCACAATGACCAGGTCTGGGCCAGGCCGGAACCAGGAGTCAGGAGCTTCATTCAGGTCTCCCACATGGGTGGCAGGGGACCAAGCACGTGGGCCATCCTCCGCTGCTTTCTCAGGCGCGTTAGCAGGGAGCCGGATCAGAAGTGGAGCAGTGCCCATGCGGGATGCCAGCACTGCAGACAGAAGTTTAACCTGCTGTGCCACCGTGCCAGCCCCTAATTACAGGATTCTCAGATGAGGCGATCACCCTCGTCCAGATAAGCCAGCCCAGGTGTGCTCACAAGTATCCTTGTAAGACAGTCACAGGGTGGTGTAGTCACAGAAAGCTATTAAACCCTTTGAGCAAACAGTGGCTGGCTGGGCAAGTGGAGGTGGGGCCACGAGCCACAGAATGCAAGGAATGCAGTTCTAGAGGTCTGAAGGGCACGGAAGCTCCATCCTAAAGCTCTCACAGCCTGCAGACAACTTGGTTCCAGACCAGGACTCTCCTTCCAGACTCCTGTCCTCCAGAACTGGTATAGAATCTGCAGCTGTCGTTGTAAGCCACTGAATTTGTGGTCTTCTGTTATGGCAGCAGTAGGAACAGACAACAGACAAGATGTGTTTGCCTTCTTGACCTGTGGTCAGACTTCATAGTGGACCTCGGTAGCGGCCATTTCCATCGGGATCACATCACAAGGAGGAATAAAGGTTGTGTCTCTGCCAGACAGGGAGATACCCTAACCATGATGGTATGGGAAAGTTTAAACACAATTCTAATTCAATAACCAAGTAAGAGCACGTAGTAGGTAAGGTAAGGGTTAGTGGAGATAGAATGTAACTTTATATAGGTCAAAAGCTAAGCAAATTTTGCAATAATCAGAGTTAATCTCTCTGGGCCACCTTCTGTTGCAAAAGACAAATAGTGGTCATGGCTTCAGAAGTCCACAGGTGGCCGGCGCCGTGGCTCAACAGGCTAATCCTCCGCCTTGCGCACAGGCACACCGGGTTCTAGTCCCGGTCGGGGCGCCGGATTCTGTCCCGGTTGCCCCTCTTCCAGGCCAGCTCTCTGCTGTGGCCCGGGAGTGCAGTGCAGGATGGCCCAAGTGCTTGGGCCCTGCACCCCATGGGGAGACCAGGAGAAGCACCTGGCACCTGGCTCCTGCCATCGGATGAGCGTGGTGCGCCGGCCGCAGCGCACCGTCCGTGGCAGCCACTGGAGGGTGAACCAACGGCAAAGGAAGACCTTTCTGTCTCTCTCTCTCACTGTCCACTCTGTCAAAAAAAAAAAAAAAAGTCCACAGTTGTGTTGTGGAATAGCAGGTAAAGCAGCCGCTTGCAACATCAGCATCCATAGGGGTGCTGCTTCAAGTCCTAGCTGCTCCACTTCTGCTCCAGCTCCCTGCTAAGGCACCTGGGAAAGCAGCAGAAGATGGCTCAAGTGGTTGGGCCCTGCACCCACGTGGGAGACCCAGATGAAGCTCCTGGCTCCTGGCTTCGGTCTAGCTCAGCCCTGACCATTTTGGCCATTTGGGGAGTGAATCAGCGGATGGAAAATCTGTATGTCTCTCTCCCTCTCTCTCTCTCTCTCTCTCAAACTCTGCCTTTCAAATAAGTAAAATAATTCTTAAAAAAAAAAAAGGTTCAAGGGTCAAGTCAGGTGCACACTGGAGGCATTAGGAGGTGGTGTCTGGGCAGGGCTTAATCAAACAATCAAAGGGGGTGGGGTTTAGAGCAGGGCTTGAATATGACCAGTTCTTTGCCCATTTTTGGAAATCTTGGACATGTCACGGTGCCAGGTGCACATTAGGTGTGGGATTGTTGGCATAGTAATTTTATTATAATGACTTTATGGTGAGCTAAAGGTCATTGCCCTGACCTAACTGGCAGCACCTTGGAATTTTTTAGCCGATGCCAGTTCTAAGCTGCAAAACCACGAAGCTTCAGTTTTCCACTGCACAGAAAGGGGGGTGCTGGGGGATGCAGGCAGGGGAGCCTGCGGGAGGGGCTGGTTCCTTCAGCTCATCCTTGCTAGCTACCTCCCTGCCTACTACAGTAAGAAGTGTTTGATAGACTTTCTATGGAGGCTGTAGGGAGTCCTTTAACTGGTGTCTTTTCAAATAGACCCTGTCTCCAGGGTTCAGACCTTGGTGTTTGATGTGTTCATCTCCTGGGAGCTCACTGGAACTTAGCAGTTTTGATTGCAAGCTAATGACTTTGGATTTTCTCCTCGTTAGTTACAGTCTGGGGCAGCACCAGTCGCTAGACTGCCAGTGGGAAGAGACACCCGGGTACCTTAATGCCTTTTTTTGGGTGTAGTTAGTTCTTCATCAAGCCCTTTTATGAAGCCAGAATTTAGAAGAGTATCACTTTTATGACTTTCAAAATGTTGTGGGGGAATACCAGAGTGTGGTTTAAAGGTCCTTTCAAGGCCGGCGCCGCAGCTCAACAGGCTAATTCTCCGCCTAGCGGCGCCGGCACACCAGGTTCTAGTCCTGGTCAGGGCGCTGGATTCTGTCCCAGTTGCCCCTTTTCCAGGCCAGCTCTCTGCTGTGGCCCGGGAGTGCAGTGGAGGATGGCCCAAGTGCTTGGGCCCTGCACCCCATGGGAGACCTGGAGAAGCACCTGGCTCCTGCCATCGGATCAGCACGGTGCACCGGCCGCAGTGCACTGGCCAAGGCGGCCATTGGAGGGTGAACCAACGGCAAAGGAAGACCTTTCTCTCTGTCTCTCTCTCTCTCTCACTGTCCACTCTGCCTGTCAAAAAAAAAAAAAAAAAAAAAGAGAGAAAAGAAAAAGCTAAAGGTCTTTTCAAGACAAATATAGGGGCCAGCGCTGTGGCATAGCAGGTAAAGCCGCCGCCTGCAGTGCCAACATCCCATATGGGCACCGGTTCAAGATCCAGCTGCTCTACTTCCTATCCAGTTCTCTGCTGTGGCCTGGGAAAGCAGTGGAAGATGGTCTTAGTGCTCCTCGCTTCAGCCTTGCCCAGCTCTGGCCATTGTGGCCATTTGGAGAGCGAACCAGCAGATGGAAGATCTCTCTCTGCCTCTCCCTCTCTCTGTAACACAAGTAGGCAGAGGAGGGGAGCATAGACTGGCAGGTTGATTTTACCAATATGCTCCCAACAAGCAATTATAGGTACCTTTTAGTCTTTATTGATACTTTTACAGGATGGATAGAGGCCTTTCGGACCCAAATGGAGAAAGCACATGAGGTGTTTAAAACCGTTTTGAGAGACATCGTGCCATGCTTTGGACTCCCACGGTCACTCCAGAGTGACAATGGACCTTCATTTATATCTAAAATAACCCAGCAGAACCCAGCAGCTTCTGAGAATAATGATGACCATTCAGGAGACACTGAGGATGGTGGTGACTGAAAGAGATCCAGCTTGTGAAGTGAACTCATTAGATGAGATAGGCAGAGACTTCCAGACCGAGAACAGGCAGGGTCTGCGCCCCTAATCAGCAGGAAGTAGCTATAGAAGATGGTGACTCGACGCCCATCAACATCCCCTTAAGATTAAGGTCTGGAGTCTCTGAGGGGGGAATGAAGTAGGCAGGCATACAGGTTAAAATTGATCAGATTTGTGAACTGGAAGACCACGCCCCTGTGTGACCTCATGCCCCTACCTGATGCCTTTGCCACGCCCCTGAGTGGCCTCATGCCCCTACCTGGCCACACCGGGGTGCCCACCAGCCAATCAGGGTAATTGACCACTCCCCTTTGGAAGTGGGTTAAAAGCCGGGCTACACCCGTTCTTTTTCCCTGGCCTCTTGCTAGGAAGGGGCTTGCTATAGCCCCGCGCCTCCAGGGCGCATGGCCTTTGGGCCATGTGCTCTAGGCTTCCTGGCCTAGATGTTCTTACACGTGGCTGGTCCCTGGTGCTTGGTATGAACCCCCATTCACTTCTCTCCCTTCTCCTATGCATCTTTCTCACTAAATAAAAGCTTAAAATGTACCATGCTGCCTTGTTTATCTGTGCTGGTATTTAGAATTCTTCTCTAAATATTAGGCAAGAACCCTCCTGGGCTTATTAATATCAGGGATTTAGTAATAAGCCCGTGGTGAAATCATATGGCACCCCAAATTCCGGTAGTACATGTGGCACCCCGGATAGCATTTCTAGGGAACTTTAAGGGGCCATATTTCAGGATAAAACTTAGGGGGTCTTGTCCGATGATTTCATAACTCTGCCTTTAAAATGAAATTAAATAAATCTCAAAACACAGAATTGGAAGGGTTGTCTCAAGAATTCCTGATCCAATCCAAGACCCACTAGAATTTGTAAAACAATTTCAAATTACTCTCAGGATTTAAGACCCTGGGTATTCTGACCTACAAAGTCAGTTCAATGATTGGCATTGGAGGGTAAATCAGAAAGATGAAACCCCTGGATGATTCGATAAAATGGACCCCAACCCCCTGAATGCTTACACAGAACCTGGGGCTCAACTTTTTCCTAGTCTTGGACAGAGCTAAGCTGCAACAGTGTAAGCTAAGATCCAAAGAAACTATTCCTAATGTTTATTTGTCTTTTTTTTTTTTAAAGATTTATTTATTTGTTTGAAAGGCAGAGTTACAGAGAGGTA
This sequence comes from Sylvilagus floridanus, assembly GCA_949820135.1. Taxonomy (NCBI): domain Eukaryota; kingdom Metazoa; phylum Chordata; class Mammalia; order Lagomorpha; family Leporidae; genus Sylvilagus; species Sylvilagus floridanus. The sequence continues at coordinate 8,655,588 of OX463244.1, read as the reverse complement.
GAGAGAGAGACGAGACAGAGAGTCTGCTGGTTCACTCCCCAGATGGCCGTAACGGCCGGAGCTGTGCCAATTTGAAGCCAGGAGCCAGGAGCTTCTTCCAGGTCTCCCATGCAGGTGCAGGGGCCCAAGTGATATTGGAATTGACCCCTTAGAGTTTCCCAGAAGTCCCATCTGGGGTTCCACATGTTATCGGAATTTGGGGTACCATACGATATCACCATATGCTTATTAATAAATCCCCAATATTAATAAGCCCAAGTGGGTTCTTACCTAATATTTAGAGAAGAATTCTAAATACCAGCACAGATAAACAAGGCAGCATGGTACATTTTAAGCTTTTATTTAGTGCGAAAGATGCATAGGAAAGTGAGAGCTTTATCTAAGAGGGGTAAATCCGGGTTCATACTGAGTACCAGGAGTACCAGCCATGTGGAAGAGCATCTAGGCCAGGAAGCTTAGGGCGGGTGGCCCAAAGTCCATGTGCCCTGGAGGCACAGGCCTACAGCCAGCCCCCTGCTGGCAAGAAGCCAGGGCCAGGGAGGAAGGAAAGAAGGGAAGACAGGACACACCCTGTTTCAGGCTTTAATCCATTCTCAAAGGGGAGTGGTTAATTAACCTGATTGGCTGGTGGGCACCCAGGTGTGGCCAGGTAAGGGCATGAGGTCACACAGGGGTGTGGTGAAGGCGTGGTCTTCCTGCTCACAAACCTAATCACTTTTAACCTGTATGCCTGTCTACTTCACAAGTACTTGGGGCATCCTGCACTGCTTTCCCAGGGCACAGCAGAGAGCTGGCTCCGACAGCTGGGACACCAACCGACACCCATATGGGATGCCGGCATCGCAGGCTAATTTATCCAATATGCAAAGAACTCCCACACAAATTGGAAAATAGACAAAAGATACAAATAGCCGGCGCCATGGCTCAATAGGCTAATCCTCCGCCTTGTGGCGCCAGCACACCAGGTTCTAGTCCCGGTCAGGGCGCCGGATTCTGTCCCGGTTGCCCCTCTTCCAGGCCAGCTCTCTGCTGTGGCCAGGGAGTGCAGTGGAGGATGGCCCAAGTGCTTGGGCCCTGCACCAGCATGGGAGACCAGGAGAAGCACCTGGCTCCTGCCATCAGACCAGCATGGTGCGCAGGCCGCAGTGCGCTGGCCGCGGCGGCCATTGGGGGGTGAACCAACAGCAAAGGAAGACCTTTCTCTCTCTCTCTCTCTCTCTCACTGTCCACTCTGCCTTGTCAAAAAAAAAAAAAAAAAAAAGATACAAATAAAGAGTTCCCAGGGCCAGCGCTCTGTGGCATAGTAGTGTAAGCTTCTGCCTAGATCTGAAGTTGAGCAGCCAAGACACAACCTGGCTCCCATGTGGGATTCTGGTGTCACACGCAGCAGTTTAACCTGCTGCGCCACAGTGCCAGCCCCCCCCCCTTTTTTTTTTTTTTAAGATTTATTTACTTATTTATTTGAAAGGCAGAGTTACAGAGAGAGGGAGAGGAGTTTTCATCCACTGGTCTATTCTCCAAATGGCCACAACGGCCAGGACGAGGCCAGATCAAGGCCTGGGTCTCCCAGGTGGGTGCGGGCTTCTGCTGCAGTAGCAGGGAGCTGGATAGTAGGTGGAGCAGCCAGGACTCGGCCAGCATCCTTCTGGCAGCAGGGGTAAACGTGTTGTGCCACACGCAGGCCCCTCACTTCTTATCTTTAAATCTTTGATCTGCTCGGAAATTGGTTTGGTGAGAGAGATTGTCATTGTACCAAAATCAGGCCCCGGCTGCTGAAGACTGGGCAGGCGATACAGTGGAAAGGGGAGTCCACTCAGGGAGAGGTTTGTTTACTAGAGTGGGTGCACGGGGGAAGGAGGACTCCACGGGCTCAAAGAAGCTCTTTCCTCCAATGTGCAAGTTGCAGGACGAACTTGAAAGGGGAAAAGAGAGCTGGGGTGCGGATGGGGAGGGGGAGCAGCAGGAAGAGAAGACCCTGGGTCCTGAAATTCTTAGGCAAACAGCTGAAGTCCCAAGAGGAGTCACAGGATAAGACCGATTGTTAGCTTTTGTTAGTTAATTGAAGCGTTTGTTAGTTAAAATGTGACAGTGGGGAAGGGAAGCTGCTTTTGTCCCGGTTACAATCTGAGGTCTGAGTCTGACTTGTTTTTCCAGTTGTTACCCAATCACCCCGCACCATTTATGGAATAAACAGTTCTCTTTGCACTTGCTGATTTGAAGTGTGCCTCTTTGTCACACAGCTCTTTTTCCGTGTATTTGTGTCCACTGCTGGCCTTTCTGTCTTGTTCTGTTGCTCTCCTGTCCATTCCTGCACTGGTACCAATGATTTATTTTCACTATTTAGAGATATTTTATACATACTCACAATAGTTCTACTTATTACCCTTCTTTTTCAAAAAAAATTTGGCTACTGTTCCTTATTTTTCCATGTAAGCTTTTTTTTAAAAATTAATTTATTTGAGAGGTAGAGTTACAGAGAGAGATAGGTCTTCCATCTGCTGGCTCACTCCTCAAAAGGCCTATCCCTCCCTTGCAATGGCTCTTTTATTTTATCATGAGCAAGCCAAACAGGGCAAATAAGATTACAAATCAGGTCTTTTGATGGGTTTTGTCCTCGCCTTGTAACTGATTGTTAGCTAATTGGCAGTTTTTTCCCCAAAATTGTGCTTAAAAGCCTCCCTCTCCCCCTCACCAGCCTCCTCCGGTTTTGTCTCTCTTGGAGCCCACTTCCTGGCCACTGCGCCAAGAGGTTCTGACTTAAACAAATCTCACATTCCTCTCTGCCTTGTCCACGTGGAAATTCTTTCGTGTGAGACAAGGAACTAAGGTAACACAAGGACTTCTATTTTATATATATTTCATCTTCTGTATTTCTTTTTTCTTTTCTTTTTTTTTTTTTGACAGGCAGAGTGGACAGTGAGAGAGAGAGACAAAGGTCTTCTTTTTTGCTGTTGGTTCACCCTCCAATGGCTGCCGCAGACAGCACACTGTGGCCAGCGCACCGCGCTCATCTGATGGCAGGAGCCAGGTGCTTCTCCTGGTCTCCCATGGGGTGCAGGGCCCAAGCACTTGGGCCATCCTCCACTGCACTCCTGGGCCACAGCAGAGGGCTGGCCTGGAAGAGGGGCAACCGGGACAGAATCCGGTGCCCCGACTGGGACTAGAACCCGGTGTGCCGGGGCCGCAAGGTGGAGGATTAGCCTTTTGAGCCTCGGCACCGGCCAAGGAACAGGTCCTTTTAAAACTTCATGGTGGGTGGTGGGCAGGGAAGTAGGAGCAGCGAATCCCATTAGGATGGGGGTGGATCATGACACCAGTGGTTGGGCCATGTGGCCACCTAGCTTCTAGCAATGGTGGTGGGGGCTAGAGCCTAGGATGGCGTCAGGGTGTAGATCGCACCATAGATAAGACTGAGCCCATTTTACTAACAATAATGGCATTGCAAGTGATGACTTAACGCTGCCTCCCTCCCCAGGACCGTTAATACTTGCATTTTACAGACTAGGATAAGGGTACTTGCCAGGGATAAAGGGACTTGCTGGGTGCCCCACGACTAACCAATGGGGAAGTTGGACTTACACCCAGAGAGACCCTGCGACTATATTAAACTAAGTTCTCCTTTTGCGCAAAGTTCAGACTCACATGAGTCATCTGCAGCTCACCACTGTGCCATCACCGCGGTCTGCCAAGGGTGGGGACCTTCCCTCTGTGCTAACCACTGCACTCTGGGCTTGCCAGGGGTGGGCTCTCGGTACTCAGCTGCCCCAAGAGCCCCGCACATAACAATGCAATCTTAAAAGCTGGAGAAGGGGTGGGTGTTGGCACAGGGCTTAACAGGCAGGCCCGGCGACGCTGGATTCCAGCCTCCAGCTAACTCACACCCTGGAGGCAGCAGAAGATGGCTCGGACTGAGTCGCCAGCTCCTGGCGTGTGCCTGGCCCAGGGGGGCCGTTGAAGGCATTCTGGCTGTCGGTCTCGAAGCCGTTCAATTAAACAAAGAGCCGGAGGAAACCTGGGGACTTCCTAGCCGAGAGCACCGGGAACGGCGCGAACTAGCACTCCTGGTGATTCCCGTCACGTTATTTACCGAGGTCAGTGGCAGATGTCACAGTGCTTTTCAAAAGCATTCCCTCGCTCGTTTATCAATCCAGAAGTATCTGGGCATTTACCAGTCGCATATCGGAAACACTGCCTGGTATGGACACAAAGTCTACACCCGCAGAACCGGTCCTCCCTTCCGCTGCAGGGGCCTGGGGGCGAATTCTGCTTCTTAAGGGATTTTTGAGAACCTCTGGCTGCTTCCTCCGCCTGCAGCATCTCCCGGCCGCTGCCCCACTCGTTTCTGTCCCCGGGATCGACCACTCTCGGGGCAAACCCACACCGTCCCAATCCATCCCCGCCTGCATTTCGCTAACGAGGCTGCGAGTCCTAACCAGACCGAGGGCCGCCGACGGCTTTGCGGCAGCCAGACCCACAGCAAGGCTTCACCCGAGACCCTCGGGGCCTCGAGCCTGCAAGCCCACCCACGCGTCGTGCGGGCTCGCGCCCCCCGCGCCTCACGCATGCGCCCTAGCCCTGCAGGGTCCCGCGCTCCCAGTCAGGCTCCCGCAGCGCTGCGCTCCCACCCGCTCCTCGCGACTGGAGGCGGAAGTGAGGGGGCGGGGCCCGGAGCTCCGCCCCGGAAGTGGGCGTGGCCGCCCGCGACCCCCGCAGTTGCCCCGCCGCCTCCCAGTCGGGTTGCGGCGGAGGCCGGTCCTGGCTTTGTAGCTCGCTCAAGATGGCGGCGCAGCCACCCAGCGGGATCCGCCTCAGCGCGGTGAGCAGCCGCAAGGGGTGGAGCGGGCCGTGTCCCAGGAGGGCGGGCGGGCGGGCCAGCGAGGGGGGGCCGGCAGTGGGCGGTGGCGACTCGCGGGCCCCGCGCGGCGGCCGGAGCCGGGCAGGGGGCGGCCATGTCGCTCCCGTCGGCGGGGCGGCTCGGCGGCGGGCCGGGCAGGGCCGGGCTGCGGTCCGTCGCCCTCCGCGTTGGGTTTCTGTTGTGCTCCCGCGGCTCCGGGGCGGGCCAGGGCCGGCCCCTCCTCCGCCGCCCGCCTCGCAGCTGTCGTCCGAGGGCGACGGCGGGGCCCCGACCCTGCTGCGCGCTGGCCGGCGGGGACGGGGCGGAGCGGCGGTCCGCGCGCTGGCCGGGCCCCGACCTGCTGGCGGCGGCCGGCGGGGCCGGGGCGGAGCGGCGGTCCGCGCGCTGGCCGGGCCTCGACCTGCTGGCGGCGGCTCGGGGACCCGCACTGCCCACGGGCTGCGCCGGGCCGGCCGGGGCGCGTCTCGCCGGGGCGCCTCCTGCAGCCGCCGCCAGGCCCCGGCCCGTGCCCGGCTTCGGCTCCGGGTCGGCCGTCTGGGGTCCTGCGTCTTAGTCGTGGGGACCGGTCACCCGGGGCGACGCGGGGGCTCCGTCCGCAGGCTGGGGGCGTGGCTTCCCCGCCTGATTGTCCGGAGAAAGTTGTGTTCGCTGGTGGCGCGATGGTGTTCGTATGCAAAGACGGACCTTCTCGCCGGAGGGCTTGGCTTGTGCCCGGAGAGTGGCTCCTCCAGGGTCGGTCCATTGAACGTTCTGAAATGGTGCATTGTTCTGTGACTCCATTCACTCCGCCCGGGTCTTAGCAACGCCTGGCCTCGTGGCCGCTTCCAGTCCGGTGTCACTGGGTTTCCTGCTGTTCAGTTGAGCACTTTCCACCTCTGTTATGCTTATTTAGTTTACATTTTTTTTTTTGGCTTCTACTTGCTATGCAAAGCAGGAGACAGAGAGAGAGAGAGAGAGAGATGTCTTGCATCCCTGTTTCACTCTGCACATGCCCTCAACAGGCAGGGGCCAGGAACTCCATCCAGGTCTCTCACGGGGTGGCAGGGGCCCAAGCACTTGAGCATCACCTGCTGCCTCCCAGGGTCATTAGCAGGGAGCTGGACCCGAGCGGAGTAGCCGGGATTGGAGCCAGGCGCTACCGTGCGGGATTCGGATGTGGCAGCCCTGGCTTAACTCTGCCCCGACTCCTGCTCTCCTCCCGTGTACGTTTTGTTTCCTGGAATGGCCTGTTCGGACCCTTTGTCTGTTTTTCTGTTTCCTTTTCCTCGGGAGGGGGACTGTGTTGACTTAGGCGTTCTTTACGTGTTCTGGGTAGAGGTCCTTGGTTACACAACTGGTTCACTCACTGATCCAATAGTCTCTTCAGTAGTTTGAATGTGGAGAGCTGCTGCTTCTTGCCATTGGCTTCAAGCGTTATGTGTACGCTATTCACTCCGCTGTGTGCATCAGGACTGGTGCTGATACTTTACAGTTAGCCTCAGGTATTAGACAGTCCGGCCTCATTTAGTTTAAAATCTGTTCCCTTTAAACCCTAGCCCCTCCCTCTTCCCAGCTTGGGTCAAGTTCCGGTCCAGAAGCCTCTAGTGGGAAAAGGGGCGACTTGGTTTCTTAACTGTTTCTGCTTTCTAATGCTCTTCTCCCTTCCCTGGCCCCTCCCACGTTGGAAGGTCTGTTCTTGAGATTAGGGGGCTGCGTTGACCTGTGGTCTGTGATGCTGGCATCCTTTATGAGCCACTGCTAATGCACGTGGGAAAGCAGTGGAGGATCCCAAAGTAGCTAGATCCTTGCCACCCATGTGCGAGACCCAGATGGAGTTCCAGGCTCCTGGTTTCCGCCCGGGCCAGCCTGAGCCAGTCCTGGCCATCATGGCCATTTGGGGAGTAAAGCAGAGCTGGGGAAATTTCTCTGTCTCTGTCACTCTGACTTTCAAATAAATAAACATATATATTTTTAAGATCTATTTATTTTAAAGGCAGAATCTCGGAGAGGCAGAGACAGAGAAAGTGAGGTCTTCCATCTGCTGCTTCACTTCTCAAATAGCTGCAATACTACAGCTGGGCAGATCAAAACTGGGAGCCAGGAGCTTCTGGGTCTCCCGCACGGGTGCAGGGGTCCAAAGACTTGGGCCATCTTCTACTGCTTTCCCAGGCCATAGCAGAGAGCTGGATCAGAAGTGGAGCAGGGGCCAGTGCTGTGGCTTAGCGGGTAAAGCTGCAGCCTGCAGTGCTGGCATCCCATGTGGGCACTGGTTCAAGTCCTGGCTGTTCCACTTTCGATCTGGCTTTCTGCTGTGGCCTGGTAAAGCAGTAGAAGATGGCTCAGGTCCTTGGGCCCCTGCACCCACGTGGGAAGACCCGGAGAAGCTCCTGACTCCTGGCTTGGGATTAGCACAGCTCCACCCATTGAGGCCAACTGGGAAGTGAACCAGCAGACCTCTGGCCTTCTCTCTGCCTCCCCTTCTCTCTCTGTGTAACTCAGACTTTCAAATAAATAAATACATCTTTAAAAAAAAAAAAAAAGAAGTGGAGCAGCTGGGACTGGAACCAGTGCTCATATGGGATGCCTGCGCCGCAGGCAGTGGCTTTACCCACTGTGCCACAGCGCTGGCCCCGATAAGTAAATCTCTTAGTAAAAAGGTTGAGAGGAGAAAGAGCAGAGATGGGGGTCAGCACAGTTTTGAGGGACCATTATTGTTAGCCACCTGTCTGGGTGTAGCAGCTGAGCGCGTGCTAGATCTTTCCTTTGTAGGTAATGTGGGCCATTTGGAGCCTCACGGACAGAAGTCTGCCATCTGCAGCTTCTGGACAATGCTCCACCGCCTGTTTGCTTCTGCTGGAGGACAGAAGTTGGCAAACTACAGCTCGTGGGCCTAATCCAGCCTAGCACCTGTTTTTGTATGGCCTGTGAGCTAAAAATGATTTATTTATGCATTCATAAATGGTTGGGAAGAAGTCAAAGAATCTTTCATGACATGAAAATTATATGAATACAAACTTCAGTCTCCAAAAAGTGTTATTGGAACATAGCCACGGACAATTCATAGCTCTGAAATGCTTGTATTGGGAAGAGGCCTAAAATTAATAATCTTCTGCATTTATCAAAAGCCATAGAACTTAAGGCACAAAAGGTGAACCTTAATGTATTCAGGTTTTAAAGTGTGTTCTAGGAGGTTGAGAGATCCCAGATGAAATGCAGAGTGACAACAGCTTTTCCAAATGTTTGCTCCTCCCACCCCCATATTTCTCAGTAAAATGCTTATACCATTTTTTATTGATTTTTTTTCCTCCAGAAATCCAGATTTCCGTTCTGTCTTGTCCTTCTCGTAGTTCTGTCACTTTTTTGGGTTCAATTAGCATGTGGCTTGTTGTTACCCGTACCTTGAGTCATGAATGAGGCACCCGATGTACCAGGATCTCGTTGTCTTGCCTATACTGTGTTCTGTTTTCCCTGAGGTTAGTAATTGGTTTATGTTTTGTTTGCTGACTTTTCCTCAGTACTGGTCACTGGTTCATCGAGACTGTCAGAGAACTGGAAGATGTTTTCCAGATGTGTTTAGACACACCCAGTATCTTGGCAATAGGGAGTTATTGGGAGCCATTGTGTTGGTTGTGATTTGGTGGCTTCCCTAGACTATTTCTGTGGAAATTTCTCCCCCCTTTTGTGCGTCCCTCTGAGTGGAAATAGCTGTCGGTTCTTGTCTTCCTGGAAGAGAGGAATTTGGGACATGAGACAAAGTAGTGGTAAACGAGGTAGCAAGGCTTAGTGCATCCTTCAGAACCTTCGGACTGGGGTCAGCGAGAATACACCTGCCAGGCCAGGCGAGCACAGGGGAGCGCTGAGCGTGGTCTGGATCAGAGGGAACGGGCTCTAGTTCTCCCAGCCCTTTCTCCTTCCTTCACCCTCTTCTGGACACAGGGCTTCCGGGGTGTGAGATAGATGAAGATTCCTACGACAGTTTTATTACTCAGTGCTGTTAGCCTCGGTAACCTGCTTGCTGCTGGCCAGAGAGGATTCTCCTTGGGCATTTTCCTTGGAGGAAGGCTGGTATCACCTATAAATACAAGGTTCTTGCTGTGTAGGGGGGATTGTGTAGTGTGAACGCTAGGCTGTCTGGGAAGTGGCCACGTTGCTTTCTGCAGGTGCTTTGTTTTCCTTAGGCCCCTTTCACACACATGGACTCATTTCTGTCTTCCTACCTAATCATATCCCCGTCCCACATTTTGCTCGTTTGGACTCCCTTGGTAGGCACATTAGCTTAATGACTTGATGGTAGGACTCTGGTCAACTCCCTCCTGGGTTCAAATCCTGACTAAAAACTGGATGTGTGACCGTGGACAAGTCACTTAGCCTCATTATGCCTGAGTTTTGAGGCTGAGTGATGCAGATAATAATCTTAGGCATGTCAGAGGACTGTTTGAAAAATTAAATGAGCAAATACACAGGGAGGGCCTGTTCAGGCCCCCAGTGGTGGTTGCTGTCTCTGTTGCTGTTAGTGGCGGAGCGCGTCCACCCTTCCGAAAGGGTACTGGATGCAGGAGAGGAAGATGTTTTTATGTTACTTCTTGAAAATGGTGTTTTTCTACTGTTGTCATTTCCTCTCCCCACTCCTCACCCACCAGAATTTTATTTATTTATTAATTTGAAAGGCAGAGTGACACATCTTCCGTCCTCAAATGGCCAGAATAGCTGAGGGTGGCCCAGGTGGAGCCAGGAGCTGAGAACTCCCTCTCGCTCTTGCACATGGGTGCAGGGGCCAGCTTCTGCTTCTCCAAGCTCATTAGCAGGGCGCTGGATCAGAAGTGGAGCAGCTGGAACTGGAGATGGAGCTGAAGCAGCCGCTTAGCCTGCGCCACTACAGCACTGGCCCCCTTAGACTTTGACTTCCAGATTAGAAATTAATTTTTCTTAAGAATTTTAAAGATGTTCTTTATTGTTTAATGAAGTCAGTGCCTTGTACTGGGCACTTAACATAGACATTTAAGTCCTCAGATATGGAATTTTTTTTTTTTTTTTACAAATTTCCTCCCATTTCTCTGTTCTTTTGTTTCCTGTTTTCTTCTTTCTTCCTTTCTTAGATTTCCTCCACTTTTTCTTAGACTTTTATTTGTATGCACAGTCTCATTCTCTAACTTTTTAAAATCTCCTTGGGCAAAATGTTGGTTCTTACGTTGGTTAAGTATATTAACCACAGTATTTTTTGAAGTTGTGTTTTCCTCCCAGTGTTGTCTCTGGCTTCTGATCGGAGACGTCCTCAGATGTGTAGCGATGGTTAGCCTTCTACTAACAGACCCCACCAGTGTCTGGCAGCTGTTTGAGAACCTGAGGGCTTTGCTGATGGGTAATCAGCGAGGAAGGAGCTGTGTCATTGTGTCACATTGTGCAGTCTGCTGACTTGTTGGTTTGCTTGGTTTGGTTATTTGTGTGGTAAAATGCACAACAAGACATTGACCATCTTAACTATTTTCAAGTGCTCAGTACTGTTGAGTTCATTCACACTGTGTTGTGCAACCAGGCTCGCTCTCCCACCTGCAAAACCAAAATTCTGTCCTCCCTGTCTCAGCCCCTTGGCGAACGCTCTTCTGCTTTCTGTCGATTGGACGGCTGTGGGTTCCTCCTAGCAATGGAATGGTAAAAGGGGTCTACAAAAATTCATGGAAAATGAATACTATGAAAAGACTTATGCATGGATCTCAATTTTTTTTTTTTATCAAAATACTCTATTTTTCTTCTGTGAACTGGTGCTTCAAACCAAGGCTTTAACCCGCTGCGCTAGAGCGCCGGCCCATCTATGAAGCTTTTGAAGCACTGTGGTACAGTCTCCCTTTTTGTGACTGGCTTAGTTCAATTACCTAGATGTATTCAGAATTCATCCTATTGTGGCCTGTTTTAGAATTTCTTTCCTTGTTGAAGGCTGAATAATCCATTCTATGTCTAAAGCTATGATATAGTAAGAAACGTGTGTTTGTTCTTGGTCCCAGTATTTGGCAGTGGAGCTCCTGAAACCTTAGAGTTTCCTGGGTGATAGGGGAGAGGAGCATCTCCTGTTGTTTATCAGGAGCCCGTTTTCAGCCTGACCTCAGTTTACTCTGCTGTGCTTGTTTTGCTGAGAGCACTGCCCCCCCTGCTGCTGTACTCCCCAAATGCCTGCAACAGCCAGGGGCTGGACCAGGCTGAGCCAGGGACTGGGGACTCAGTCTGAATGTCCCTTCTGGGTAACAGGTACCCAGCCTCCTGAGCCATCGTTGCCTGCTGCCTCCCAGGGTGTGCATGAGCAGGAAGCTGGAGCAGGAGCAGAATCGGGACTCAAACCCAGGCACTTGGATTTGGGATGTGGGTGTCCCAGGCAGATCATGGTAGCTACTTGTACAGCTTCATAATGGAGGTTGGTTGCCAGAGACACCAATTTCGTAATTTAGGGGGTTGGAAATTTCGGCTTTAACCTCTTCCTCTCACCTCCAGGAAGGTGAGGAGGACTGAAGATTGAGCCCAGTCACCATCAGCCAGTGATTAATCAACCAGGCCTACATAGTGGGGCCTCTATGCAAATCCTGTACGATGGGGTTCAGAAGAGATTTGGGATTGGAGAATTCATGAGGGTGCTGGGGGGGTGGTACAGCCATAGAGAGTGTGGAAGCTCCAGGCCCCTTCCCCACAATTCGCCCTGTTGAACCTCTGCATCTAGCTGTTTATCAGTATCCTTTGTGATATCCTGAAGAGTAGGCCAGCAGACCTAAACACCTAAACAAATGTTTCCTTGAGTTTAGTGAGCCTTTATAGCGAATTACGAAACGTGAGGAGGGAATTGTGTGAACCTCCAGTTTGTAGTTGGTTTGTCAGGGGTACTGGAGGCCTGGACTTGAAATTGGCATCAGAAGTGGGGGCGTCTTTTTTATTTTTCAGAGATTTATTTATTTATTCAAACGGGAGAATGATGGGGAGGGGAGGGAGGGAGAGAGAAAGAGAGAATGAGTATCTTCTGTTTACTAGGATACTCCCCAAATGCCTGCAGCAGCTGGGACTGGAACAGGCCAAAGCCAGGAGCCAGGATCTCCATTTGGGTCTCCCATGTGGATGGCAGGGGCCCAATTACTTGGGCCATCTTCTGGTGCTTTCCCAATACATTAGCAGGGAGCTGGCTGGGAAGGAGAGTACCCCGATCCCACATTGCAGACGGGGGCTAAAGCTTGCTGGACCACAACTGCTATTCCCAGAATTGGGGTATTCTTATGGGACTGAGACCTCGGCTTAGGAGTCTGAACTAATTCCTGAGACTGTTAAAATGGAATTGAATCATTGGATACTTCCTGGTATCCAAAGAGAATTGGTTGTTGGTACAGAAACGATAATTCTGGGACCAGCGTTATTGCGTAGCAGGTGAAGCAGCGACCCATGATGCTGTTTCCCTTATAGGCGCTGGTTGGATCCCCTGCTGCTACACTTCCTAGTTAATTTTTTGAGGCACTGCCGCAGTTTTCCATAGCAGCTTCACTATTTTACGTTCCTTCCAACTTGTCAACCTAGATAACAACATAGTGGCTCTCTGAAATGGTTTAATCAGGAATAGCAGCACACTGCCATAGGAAATCATGTGCCATAGGGAACGTGGACATGTCCGAGGAGGCAGAGCCAGACCAGGGCTGTAAAGGCAGAATAAGGGATAGTTGGCATTTCGCCTAGCAGTTCAGATGTCTGCGTCCCTCATGAATTTGATACTTGGCTCGACTCCTGACTCCAGTTTATTGCTAATCCAGTCCTTGGAAGGCAGCTGTGATGGCTCAAATAGTTACGCTCCCACCAATCATATGGGAGATCTGGATTGAGTTTCTGGCTCCCAGATTCATCCTGGCCCAGTCCTGGCTATTACAGGTGTTTGGGGAGTAGACCAGTGGATGGGAGCTGTCCCTTTCTCTCTGTCTCTGGCTATCTGCCTCTCAAATAAAAAAAAAAAAAAATTAAAGGAGTAATACAAGGATTACATAAATTGTGGGTGATAGCAACCCAAGGTTAGTCAGGCAGTTCCTGGGCAGATGTCCTCATGGAATACTTTTTTGTGTGCAAAATTGAGGTGGCCCTTGTCAGAGGTTGTGGTTTTGGCAGTCTTCTGTGATAGAGAGACCCTTCCACTCATGGCTTTCCCCGGTTCCATTTCATCACAGATGATTCCCTTTTTGGTACTGAAGCTTTTACCACACAGAGCCCAAGAGTTCCAGTTTTTCTACATCCTTGCCGATGCTTGTTTTTTTGTGTTTTATTATTTTTTAAAATATTTACTTGAAAGGTAGACTTATGAGATTGAGGGAGGGAAAGAGAGATCTTACATCTGCATGTGGGTGCAGGGGCCCAAGCACTTGGGTCATCTTCTGTAGCTCCCCATGCACATTAGCAGGGAGCTGGGCCAGAAGTGGAGTAGCTAGGGCTCAAACCTGCATCTGTGGGATGCTGGCACTGCAGACTGCAGCTTAACCCTCTGCACCACAGCACCGGCCCCAAAGATTTATTTTTTATTTGAAAAGTAGAGTTACAGATAGGGAGTGACAGATCTTTCATCTGCTGGTTCATTCCCCAAATAGCCACAATGGCTGGGGCTGGGCCAGGCTGAAGCAGGAGTCCAGAGCTTCTTCAAGGTCTCCCAATTGGGTGCAGGTGCCCAAGCACTTGGGCCATCTTCTGTGGTTTTCCCATGCACATTAGTGGGGAGTTTAATGGGAAATGGAGCAATCCTGTCGTGAACTGGTGCCCATGTGCAATGCCTGTGTCTTAGGCAGCGGTTTTGTTTTTGACAGTAGTCAATGAGTAAGTTGTTATCTCCTTGTGGTTTGATGTGTATTTTCCTGATAAATGGTGTTGAACATCTTTTCATGTGCTTGTGGCTATTTGTATACTTTCTTTGAAAAATGTCTACTTAAGACCTTTGCCCTTTTTTTTTTTTTTAAAAAAAGATTTATTTATTTTACTTGAAAGAGTTACAGAGAGGCAGAGGCAGAGAGAGAGAGAAGTCTTCCATCCTCTGGTTCACTCCCCAAATGGCTGCAATGGCTGGAGCTGGGCCGATCTGAAGTCAAGAGACAGGAGCCTCCTCTGGGTGCAGGTTGCAGGGGCCCTAGGGCCTGGGGCATCTTCTGCTGCTTTCCCAGGTCATAGCTGAGAGCTGGATTGGAAGTGGAGCAGCTGGGACTCGAACCAGTGCCCACAGGGGATGCTGGCACTGCGGGCAGCGGCTTTACCCGCTATTCCACAGTGCCATTCCCCTGCTCTTCTTTTTAATATGGTTGTTTTGTTTTTAGTTGTTGAAGAAATTCTTTATATATTCTAGATGTTAGCCACATATCAGATTTTTTAAAGGTTAATTTTATTTCTTTGAAGGGCAACGTGAGAGCTCTTCCAGCCAATGATTTGCTCCCCAAATACCTGCAGCAGCCAGGGCTGTGCCAAATCTGAGCCAGGAGCCCGGAACTCCATCCATTCTCCCACATAGGTAGCCAGGACCCAGAGATTTCCCCCATCTTCTGCTGTTTCCCTGTGTGCATGAGCAGGAAGCTGGACTGGAAGCAGCAGCATTCGAGTGTAGGACATGGGAGTGTGAGTGGTAACACCCTTCTCTGCCTCAGTGCCCACCCCAGCAGGTACTCAATTTGCAAATATTTTCTCCCATTCTCTAGGTTCCCTTTCTATTTTGCTGATTGTGTCCTATGATGTGGGCTTTTAATTTTTATTTATTTTGCTTATTTGAAAGGCAGTGAAACAGATCTGCTGGTTCATTCTCTAAGTCCCTGCAATAGCTAGGGACTGGGACAGGGGCCAGGAACTTAATCCAGGTCTCCATGTGGGTGGTAGGGACTCAAGCACGTGCGCCATCACGTGCTGTCTCCTAGGTGAACATTATAAGAAGGCTAAAATTGAAAGTGGAGCCCAGGTTCAAATGCCGCCACTCCTGGTATGAGGCGGGTATCCCAAGCAGTGGCTTAATAACCACAATGCCAGTTACTTGTCCATGATCACGGTACAGATTTTTGTTGTTGTTATTCTTGTTTTAAGATTTACTTATTTGTACTTGAAAGGCAGAGTCATAAGGAGAGAGGGAGCAACAGGGAGAGATCTTCCCATCTGCTGGTTCATTCCTCAAATGCCCTCTATGGCTGGGTCTGGGCATGGCAAAAGCCAGGAACTTAGAACACCATTCAGGTCTCCCACGTGGTTGCAAGGGACCAAGCATTTGGTCCATCTTCCGTTGCTTTCCCAGGTGCATTGGCAGGGAGCTGGATCAGAAGTGGAGCCTCCAGGACTTTGAGCTGGTGCTCATGGGATACTGGCAGCACTGCCAGCAGCTTAACCTGCTGTACCACAACGCCGGTCCCATGATGGAGTTTTTTTTTTTTTTAAGACATTAATTATTCGATAGAGTTACACAGAGAGAGAAGGAGAGGCAGAGAGAGAGAGAGAGACAGAGAGAGACAGAGGTCCTCCACCCGCTGGGTCACTCCCCAGATGGCCGCAACAGCCGGAGCTGCACCAATCTGAAGCCAGGAGACAGAAGCTTCTTATGGGTCTCCCATGTGGGTGTAGGGTCCCAAGGACTTGGGCCATCTTCTGCTTTCTCAGGCCATAGCAGAGAGCTGGATCAAAGAGGAGCAGCTGGGACTTAGAACCGGCACCCATGTGGGATGCCAGTGCTTCAGGCCAGGGCTTTAACCCATTGCATGGCAGCGCTGGCCCACACGATGATGATTAACTCCAGGGACACGCAAAGTTCCATCAAATGCCACTGTTAATGAAAATGGACAGCCTTTTTTTCTTGCACCCATTAATGAACTTGTGAGTGTGTACAGTGGCTACTCTGGAGATAACCAGGCCCACCACCGTAACGGTGGCTACCTGAGCCGAAACCCTCCTGTAGGCCCCTTAAAGGTGACCAGGAACTCAAAAGTGGGGCCGTGCCAGTCTTCAGAGGAAGCGGCAGTCAGCTGGGCTCAAGAATGGCTCAGGTTTCCCAGCTTTAGCTCTACGTGTACATGCTTGATCAGTTTTGATTTAGTTCTTGTGTGTTTCTTGAGGAGGTCCAGTTTGGCCCCTTTGCAGATGGCTGCTTGTTAAACATGCCCTCCCCACAGTCAGTGATCTTGGCACTCTTGTGAAAAATCACTTTATCGTACACACAAGAGTTTATGTGTAGCCTCTGCTTACTGACCTTCTTTTAATTCCTCTGTCTTCAGTTGTCCCTGGAGTCCACGGCCTGCGATTATCAGTTTCCTCAGAGGACAGATCTCCAGACTTTATGGGGTTGCTCAGTTTCAAGGCTGCTTGGCATGAAAGAAGGGTCTGGAGGAATCTATTCTGTGTTCTTTTGAAGACTTTGAAACTATCTTGTTTAAATCCAAGTTCTGTCAAGGATCCCGGCTTGGTTCTTGTTCGGCTTTCCATCACCTTTTTTTTTCCCAGTCACTTTAAGACTGGATTTAGGCCGGTGCTTTGGCTCACTAGGCTAATCCTTCGCCTGTGGCGCTGGCACCCCAGGTTCTAGTCCCGGCCGGGGTGCCGGATTCTGTCCTGTTGCTCCTCTTCCAGGCCAGCTCTCTGCTGTGGCCCGGGAGTGCAGTGGAGGATGGCCCAAGTGCTTGGGCCCTGCACCCCATGGGAGACCAGGCTCCTGGCTTCTGGCTTCGGATCAGCGGGGTACGCTGGTCACAGTGCCCCGGCTGCAGTGGCCAATGGAGGGTGAACCAACGGGAAAAGGAAGACCTTTCTGTCTATGTGTCTCTCTCTCTCACTGTCCACTCTGCCTGTCAAAAAAAAAAAAAAGACTGGATTTAATTAATTCCTTCCAGGCTATTACATCAGGTATCACTAATCTGTGTTTTCCAAAGTCCATGCTAATGATTATGTTGTCTGCTGCCACCTATCACTTCTCCAATTCTTTTTGTTCTTTTAGATTTATAACTTTTTAAAAAGATTTTATTTATTTATTTGGAGGGTAGAGTTATAGACACAGAGAGGAAAAGACAGAGAGAAAGGTCTTTGATCAGCTGGTTCACTCCCCAAATGACCACAATGGCTGGAGCTGGGCTAATCTGAAGCCAGGAGCTTCTTCCAGGTCTCACATGTGGGTGCAGGGGCCCAGGGACTTGGACCATCTTCCACTGCTTTCCCAGAACATAGGCAGAGAATTGGATCAGAAGAGGAGCAGCTGGGACTCAAAACGGTGCCCATATGGAATGCTGGTGCTACAAGCAGAGGCTTAGGCTACTGTACACGGTGCCGGCTCTGGTTTATGACTTTTTTAAAAAATTAATTAATTAATTAATTTGAAAGTTAGAGTTACATAGAGAAGGAGAGGCAGAGAGAGAGAGGTCTTCCATCCACTGGTTCATTCCCCCAGTTGGCCGCAACAGCCAAAGCTGCACCAATCAGGAGCCAAGAGCTTCTTCCAGGTCGCCCACGTGGGTGCAGGAGCCCAAGGAATTGAGCCATCTTTTACTGCTTTCCCAGGCCATAGCAGAGAGCTGGATTGGAAGTGGAGCAGCCGGGACTCGAACTGATGCCCATGTGGGATGCCGGCACTACAGACAGCAGCTTTACCTGCTGCGACACAGTGCTGGCCCTGGTTTATGACTTTTTAATTTTCATTTTGGAAAGTTTTAGGCGAGAGCAGAAGTAAACAATCGAAACATTTAAGCTTCCATGTTTTAAAAGTTTTTTATGTAAATTTAAAAGTTTTGTGACTCATTGCTGATTCTAAAAGTTCTGTTGATTCTTTAAGAATCTATTTCAACTCTATAGCCTTGCATTCATGTGTGTTTGTTAAATTGTTATTTTTAAAAAACATCTATTTCTATTTGAAAGTCAGAATTGCAGAGAGAGAGAGGGAGGGAGAGATTGAGATCTTCCATCCCTGGCTCACTCCCCAGATGGCCACAGTAGGCCAGGCTGAAGCCAGGAGCCCAAAGCTTCTTCCGGGTCTCCCATGTGGGTGCAGGGGCCCAAGGACTTGGGTCATCTTCTGCCTTCCCAGGCACATTTAGCGTGGAGCTGGATGGGAAATGGAGCAGCCGAGACTCCAGCTGGTGCCTACAGGGGATGCGGGTGCTGCAGACAGCAGCTTAACCTGTTGCACCTTAGCATTGCCTCTGTAAATTATTTTCAAATGTCACTTTAAGTGTGTTTTACAGGGTGATGTTCGATGTTCTCCAGGAGTAGTCTCTAAAACTACTATATATGGTCTGTTACTATTTTCTCTTGGTGCATTATTTCTTTAAATGTTTGATTATTTTGGATTGTATACTCAAATATTTCCCAAATAATTACCTAAGGGAATCCTGTGCTGTCTGGTTGAGGCTGTCTGAATCTTTTTACACTTTTTCATATTATAGTTTCTTTGGGATTTGGGAGGACAGGTGGGAACCTAGAATCCAAACTGGAGCAGATAAGATTCCCGTTAGGCAGATTTTCCCTAGCCAAAGTGTAGTCTGCTCTTGTATTGGGGTGGAGGACTTGTTACTTCCAGTCAAATACCTGCTTCTCTTCTGCTGAGAGTCACATTAAAACCAAGATCTTTGTACATCCAGTTAAGTACCCCTACTCTAAACCCTACTCAATTCTCGTTTTCAAATTGTATTTTGGTTTTAGTTCCTTTACCTGAGGCCCTCACGTATTTCTTTGTCTTTATATGAACTCATACGTATAATGCTTACTTGTTCCAGGCATGCTTGTGAGCACTTAAAAATACTGTCTTGTAATTTTCTTGGCAACCTGTTGAGCTGATAGTATGAGTCATCCTCAGTTAGAGATGGCAAAACCTGAGGCACAGCGGGTAGGCCCTTGCCCAGGCTCGCACATCCAGTTCACCTGCTCCATGCTCTGCTCTAGCGTGTGCCTTGTCTGTTCAAGAGTAGTTCTTCTTTCTGGCTAAGGTCATGTTCTAAAGAAAGAGGTTAAGGATGGTTAAAGATATTGCTTATGTTTAAATAACCAAGAAGCCCCTCTTCAGCATTTGTTGTTGTTTCTTACTGATGCGCTTTTCAATTTGCTCTTTCGATTTGTGTGCCTTGTCGGTTTGGCATCAGTGTAGGGACTGAAGTCATTCAGTGAGTAGTGGGCGTTTGCATCACCACATTGTACCTTACATCTAAATTCTGGCTGTCACAGTGTGGACCAAAACACCCCATTTCTAGCTCCAGACTTCACCCCTAACAAATACATCAAATGCAGCAGAGACAGAGCTGTAAGGATTTGTGGTAGTGACAAGTCATCTTCTCTTCTGGTAGCCAGAGGTTTTACACTCCATGGGCTTGCTCTATAGTAAGATGTAGAATGTGCAAGGAATGTGCCATTTCATAAACAGACATCGTGCAAGGGGTGGCATTGGGTCAGGAGGGTCTTTCTGATTGGGACTGCTGGCGTTTTATCAGGTGGACACTACATTTGAGAAAAAGCTTATTGTGCAGGATGAAGATCTAGAAATTGGTTTTTCATTTAAAATTGTGATGTGTGCTTTAGAATGACTGAGTTACATATCCTTATTTTGTGAATGTGTTACGCTGTATTATCCAATGTATGGCATAGAAAGTGAGAATCACATGTATTTTAAATTGAAGAACAGTCTTCTGTAAGATACCATTTATCACACGTGTAATACTTGAATCTGATGATAAGCAAAGAGTTGAAGACTGACTAAACAATGGGAAAGCAGAGGAGAAGAGGACCTGTGCTGGCACCTGTTGGCAGCAGCTGAGCATTATAAATGCAGTTGCCTTGATTGATAATCTAATCCTATTTCTCAGGCTCTTCACACTAAACACAACGCCCCTTTTCTTGTTTTCCTCAACCATGAGAGAATCTTCCAAATGAACACAAAAAAGTTGCATGGAAATTCTCTGCATATTGACAGTTTCAAGCTTCATCCCCCTTTTTAAAAAATTTATTTTATTTATTTGAAAGACAGAGTTACAGAGAGAGGTAGAGACAGAGAGAGAGGTCTTCCATCCGCTCCTTCACTCCCCAGATGGCCGAAACGGCTGGAGGTGTGCCGATCAGGAGCCAGGAGCTTCCTCCAGGTCTCCAACGTGGGTGCCAGGGGCCCAAGGACTTTGAGCCATCTTCCACTGCTTTCCCAGGCCATAGCAGAGAGCTGTATTGGAAGAGGAGCAGCCAGGACTAGAACTGGTGCCCATATGGGATGCCAGTACTTCAGGCCAGGGCTTTAACCCACCACGCCACAGCGCCGGCCCCTCAAGCCTCATCCTTTTAAAACCATGTATATACTATACATTTGATGTCTGCAGTCATCAGGAATTTGAGTGTTCCCTATGAAATTGATTGATTGGCATATTCTTTTAGACTTGTGAGAAAAATCGGAGATAAGACTCTAGCAAGATGGTTTGTTACATGGAAACTTACTTGTTGCTGTTCAGAGTTTTCAGGTGCATATCATGACACTGCCCTGCATGTTCAACTGTAGTGTGCTTTGATAAGGGCTACAATCAAGTTGAGGGGTCAAATACTGACTCTTGAAGAGACACCAGAAAAGCCTGCTGACCAAGCAAAGTTAAACTGATTAGACCTAATACACTAAGGAGAAAACACCCCCTAGACAAGATTGTGGCTCAAAGTGGGCAGATTAGAAAATGCTGTCTATGGGATTTTAGGGCCTTGACAGGATCATTTGAAGTTGGGTTTTGAAAAGAGTCTTAATGTATGAGCTATCTAGTTGGTTCTCAGCCTTATTTTCCAGAAATCATTTAGGTTTTATCTTCCAGATATACCTTGCAACCACTAGCTAAGTCATTTTTGTTTGGCTTCAGTGTTGTTTATCATGGGAACAAAAGATATTGGTTTCTGTTCTCAAAAGTAAGGCTCAGATTAACTTATATGAATCTTTACTTTGTTTTAGCTTTGTCCGAAGTTTTTACATACAAACTCTACTAGTCACACTTGGCCATTCAGTGCAGTTGCTGAATTAATAGGTATGTAAACTGACATTTTATGTATGATCTGTGGTTTGTGATTGTAGTTTTAAAGCTGTTTATTGAAAAATAATATACAAATGCACTTTAAAAATGTATCTTAAATGATAATACTATGGCCGGCACCACGGCTCAATAGGCTAATCCTCTGCTTGCGGCCAGCACACCTGGTTCTAGTCCCGGTCGGAGTGCCAGATTCTGTCTCAGTTGCCCCCCTTCCAGTCCAGTTCTCTGTTGTGGCCTGGGAGTGCAGTGGAGGATGGCCCAAGTGCTTGGGCCCTGCACCCACATGGGTGACCAGGAGAAGCACATGGCTCCTGGCTTCGGATCAGTGCGGTGCGCTGGCCGCAGTGCGCTGGCTGTAGCGGCCATTGGAGGGTGAACCAACGGAAAAAGGAAGACGTTTCTCTCTCTCTCTCTCTCTCTTACTGTCCACTCTGTCTGTCAAAAAAATATATATATATATATATAATGCTAGTGGTAAAGGTGACCTACCATAAAAACTATTAATGCTTATATTAGTGACTTCTCTGCCTTCTCCCATAAGTTATCCAAGTACTTCATAATATTTAGGATTTAATTTGCTATGATCATAAATGATATTGAAAGTATTTTTATTCTGATTATAAAAGTAAAAAATAAAAATTACATTTAGTGAAAAAGTTTGTGTAACATACAAATGGACTAATTTTTCTGGTGTTAGAAGTGTTAATTTTTTATTTTGCTTATAGCTAATTATTTCTCCAGCCAATGGGATGATCAAGGTCGTGTTATATTGAATATTGTTCTTTAAATTTATTTGAGAGCGCTCCTGCCTGCTGATTCACTCCCAGATGCCTGCAACAGCCAGGGCTGGGCCAGACTCAAGGTTGAGTGACAGAGCAGGAAAGAGAGAGAGAGAATCTTCCTGGGTCACTCCCCAAATGCCTGTAATAGTCAGGTTGGGCCAGGCTGAAGCCAGGAGCCAAGAACTCCATCTAGGCCTCCCACTTGGGAAGCAGGGACTCGTACTTGAACCATCATCTGCCCCCTTTGAGTGCACATTTGCAGAGAGCTGGACTGGAAGTGGAAGAGCCAGGACTGGAACTAGGCGCTCCAGTTTGGGAGGTGTTGTCCTAAGCAGTGGTCCAATCTGCTATGACATGATACCTGCCCTTATTTTCTATTTTTTAATGTATCCCTTCATACTTGCCTATTTTATTGCTACTGTTTAACCAGTACGCTAAACAGGATGTTAAAGGGATGAGTTTACAGGCATAGAATTGTAAAGCTCTCAAGAAACTTCAGTGAAACTCAAGGACCACCATTTGAAATTTGTTAAGCAGTCTTGTCTTCTGTCTGTGCATATTGCTTAGTAGAAAGTGACAGTGCCTTCCCTTTATTGAATGACAGTTGTGTGTACCTTCCACATCAACTAGTGCTAGTAGAGAATCCCAGGTTCCATGTGACAGCCAGGCTAGTCCCTCTGAATCATCTCTGTAAGAGCCTTGCGTTTTCTTCCTTTACACTCTTCAGTGTAGTAGGTACCAGCCTTTGCTCTCTACTTAACATAAAGGGCTTTGGAAAGGATTAATTCTGTACTAGCCAATGAGTAATTCAGATGCAGGATGCAGAGTAATTCCATGTTTTCTTAGGAGTTCCAAAGTTGCTGCTTTCAAAGTTATCTTAAAATGTGGTATTCAGTTCCTTCTTACAGGATTGTTCTGAACTAACTGATCTTACTTAAAATGTGAAATGAGAATTTCTCAAAACTTTTGTTTCTCAGATAATGCTTACGATCCTGATGTGAATGCTAAACAGATATGGATTGACAAGACAGTGATAAATGAGCGTATATGCTTGACATTCACTGATAATGGGAATGGTATGACTTCAGATAAATTACATAAAATGCTGAGGTATGTAAAAATGTGGTGTGCTTCTTAAAGTTTTTCCTTGTGTGGTTTCATGTGTCATACACACCGTCCTTTGTTTTTAGTGTCTTAAACATGCAATGCTGTAACCGCTGTCTGATCTATTCTTTAAGAGTCTTCCATCTTGTTCTGTTGTAGCTTTAGGCAGTCTCCATGTTCTCACTACCTACTCCTAGAGTTCTGCCACTGCGGTCAAGTTGTAGCACATTGGTGTCCGTTATTTACACGTAACACACATTGGTTTGAACCAGTATTTCTAATAAAACCTGGCACTTTGAGGGAGTGAGGACGCAGCATAAAATAGTAAAGCCTTGTTTCCGAGAACATGGCATCAGTAGGAGTCCAGATGTGCCCGAGATACAGAGCACAGGTGCAGGGTAGAGGGAGAAGTGAGAATCAGGGAACTCTCTGTCCCTTAAATACCCCTTGTGCTGCCAGCAAATCACATTGAGCCCTTCATTAATCATACCATGGTAGGCTTGCTAACAAGAGAATGATTCATACCGAGAGGAATAGATTCATGGGGTGCCATCTCAGGACCCAGGGGCTCAGATTATATATTGCCTGTTTAATCAGAGAGTGCCAGGTGATGAGCTCCTATGGTAATACCTGTAATCTTTACACCTTGGATGATAGATTTGGTTTTCTTCATTTCAGAGAGGAGGGATTAAAGTAATTTGCCTGAGAGTGTGCAGCATTTCAGTGGTTGCATGTAATTGCTATTATACTTGTTGTGTTTTTTAAAAAAAAAACATTGAGAAAGATCGTTATTTATGTTTTAAATCTTTCTGTTCTTTTTAGCTTTGGCTTCAGTGACAAAGTCACCATGAATGGTCATGTCCCAGTTGGATTGTATGGGAATGGCTTCAAGTCAGGTTCTATGCGTTTGGGTAAAGATGCAATCGTTTTTACCAAAAATGGAGAAAGTATGAGCGTGGGCTTCCTGTCTCAGACCTACTTGGAAGTCATAAAAGCAGAGCATGTTGTCGTCCCAATAGTGGCATTCAACAAGCACCATATCCTTTTGCTTTTGAAACAAGCTGTGGAGAAACCGTTGAAATATTCTCCAACATTCTGTCCTTCTGCCTTCCTCCAAACTTGTGGTTTTTAATCATAGCTGTTCAGCTCATGTCTTTGTCTACTCCCTTTACGTTACACCAGAGGCCAAGCAAGGGTTTGTCCCTTTCTCTTCTCTGTCAGAACTGTGCCATGGAAACCCTCAGCATGAAGTGGTTGCATTTTGTCAGGCTTCCCAAGACTGTCCTCTTTATTTCAGACTTACTGTGGACAAGTAAGACACTGGTAGTCTGGCTTGACAATATTGCTAACTAATGACCTTGAAAAGCCAGGTAGCTGTAAGAAAATGCCTTCCTTATCAACAGATTGAAGTATTAGAAGGTATTAAATTAGTTTGGAATAATAGTAAACTTATTTTTTAATCCTGCTTGGTGTTCATTTATAAGATCAAAGTGCCATTTTAAAGCTTATAAAATAATTTAGGAATTGGCTTTTTTGTTACTTGTTTATTAAAGTGATTTCCATACTGTAATTTAAAAATACATTGCTGATCTCAGTCTTAACTTCGGATATACGACAGATGATTAATTTAGCAGAATCAAAAGCAAGCCTTGCTGCAATTCTGGAACATTCTCTGTTTTCTACGGAGCAGAAGTTACTTGCAGAACTTGATGCTATTATGGGTAAGAAGGGGACGAGGATCATCATTTGGAATCTTAGAAGGTAAATGTCACTTGCACACTTCAACTGCTGTTGGCCATTTGGGAAGTGATTTCCTTATAAATGTCTCTCATACAGAGTAGAGATACATGGAAAGGTGCTCTTTTTTGGACATAGTTTGTGATTTGACTTTTCCAGGGGATATTTCACAGAATCCACTCTGACTTCGTTTTGAGATATTTTGATATTGCTGCAGTAAATTCCCTGTCTCTGCCATTCAGTCTCCATTAGCTTTCTATTCTATTATCCTACCTTCTTCTCAAAAAAATGAAAAAAGGGTCGGCACTATGGCGTAGTAGGCTAAGCTTCTGCTTGCGGCACCATTCGTGTCCGGCTGTTCCTATTCTGATCCAGCTCTCTGCTGTGTACTGGGAAAGCAGTAGAAGATGGTCCAAGTGCTTGGGCCCCTGCACCCACATGGGAGACCTGGAAGTAGCTCCTTGCTTTGGATCGGCCCAGCTCTGGCTGTTGTGGCCATTTGGGGAGTGCACCAGAGGATGGAAGACTTTTCTCTTTCTCTCTCCCCTTCTCTGTAACTGTAGCTCTCAAATAAATAAAAATCTTTAGGATTTAGTATCTGTTAAGTAATATAGGTAAAATTTTTGTTTCTAAAAATTTATAGTTCATTGTCCTTGTGATTATAAAATCCATTGCAAATTAAAGTTTTAAAATTTAGGGTAAATGTGTAATTTTGAGAGATCTAAGATAGACTGAAAAATAAAGCAACAAGTAGTGGTTAGTCTAAGATTGCTGTTTATTTCAGAAAAGTTTGTTTTCATTTTTATTTGAAAGGCAGAGATAGAAATTTGGTTCCCTCCTCAAATGCCTGCAAAAGCTGGGCATGGGTCAGGCTAAAATTAGGAGCCCAAAACTCAGTCCAGGTCTCCCCATGGGTGGCAGGGACCCAAGTTCTTGACCCATCATCTGCTGCCTCCCAGTGTGTGCATTAGCAAGAAGATGGTTTGCAAGTGGAGTAGCTGGACTTGAGCCAGGCACTCCAGTAGAGAATGTGTGTGGTGGTGGCTTAACTACTGCACCAAACACTTACCCTTTTATTTTCTTTTGGTCCGTCCTCCTGTAGTGTTTTTTATAATTTTTAGTTTAAAGTTTTTGTTTTTTTTTGTTTTTTTGTTTTTTTTGACAGGCAGAGTGGACAGTGAGAGAGAGACAGAGAGAAAGGTCTTCCTTTGCCGTTGGTTCACCCTCCAGTGGCTGCCACGGACGGTGCGCTGCGGCCGGCGCACCACGCTCATCCGATGGCAGGAGCCAGGTGCTAGGTGCTTTTTCCTGGTCTCCCATGGAGTGCAGGGCCCAAGCACTTGAGCCATCCTCCACTGCACTCCTGGGCCACAGCAGAGGGCTGGCCTGGAAGAGGGGCAACCGGGACAGAATCCGGCGCCCCGACCGGGACTAGAACCCGGTGTGCCGGCGCCGCAAGGCGGAGGATTAGCCTGTTGAGTCACGGCGCCGGCTAGTTTAAAGTTTTTAAGATAATTATAGACTTACCTGCAATTGTAACAAGTAATTCTGAGATGTCATGTACCTTTTGCCCGGCCTTTCCTGATGATAACATCTTGTAAGAGCTAGAAAACAGTATATTGATATTGACAAGTTCTTGACGTTGATACAGTCAAGATACAGGGCACTTTTCATCACTGAGAAAATTCCCCTGATGTTGCCCTTCTGTAGCCACATCTATCTTCTACCTTCTTAATCCCTGGTAGTTTCTTATCTATTCTCCAAATCTATACATTTGTCATTTTTTAAAAAGATTTATTTTATTTATTTGAAAGGCAGAGTTAAAGAGGTAAAGACAGAGGGAGAGGTCTTCCATCCGCTGGTTCACACTCCCCAGATGACTGCAATGGCCAGAGCTGCACTGATCTGAAGCCAGGAGCCAGGAGCTTCCTCCGGGTCTCCCACGCAGGTGCAGGGGCCCAAGGACTTGGGCCATCTTCTGCTGCTATCCTAGGCCATAGCAGAGAGCTGGATTGGAAGAGGAGCAGCCGGGGCCCATATGGGATGCTGGCACTTCAGGCCAGGGCATTAACCCGCTGCACCACAGAGCCAGCCCCTAAATTTATCATTTTAAGAATGTTATGTAAGTGGAATACAGTACGAAACCTTTGGGGATTGGCTTTTTTCATTCATACTTCTCTGAGGATTCATCCGGGTTCTTGTGTGCATCAGTGGTTGCTATTTGCTGAGTAGCGTTGCTTTGTATGCATGGGCCACAGTGTGTTAAAGGACATCTGGTTGTTTAGTTTTTGCCCATTCCAAAAAAAAAAAAAGGTGTAAACAGTCACGTGCAAGTGTTGGTACGAATACAGCCTTCATTTCTAAGGTAAATGGATGGATGTAACTGCTCTGTCAGGGTAGTTGCAGTTTGCTGTAATGGACTGCCAGACTGTTGCCCAGCGTGGCTGTACTGTTTATATCTCCAACCCCAGGGCGGTATGAATGATAACAGTTTCTTGGCATCTTCTTGAATTCTCGTTTTTTCCCTCCTCTTTTGCACCTTCCCCCTCATGATATCTGCCACATTCATGTATTATGTTTTGTTTGTAAGCAACCTGTAGTATTTGCTTATATTGCTGCAAAGTGAAATTTTGGTTCTATCTGAAAATTGTTTTTATAGCTACAAAAATGCAACAGAGTTTGATTTTGACAAAGACAAATATGACATCCGAATTCCTGAGGACTTAGATGAGACAACTGGGAGGAAGGGGTACAAGAAGCAAGAAAGGATGGACCAGATCGCCCCCGAAAGTGACTACTCCCTGAGGGTATGTTCTCAGCTCTGTGCAAATGAGGAAACCGAACACCGGATCTATTTGAGTTTGTGGTATCTGCTTATGTTATGAAGGCTGCCAGTGATCTCTGAATGAAAACATCTGAGACAGAAGCCAAATTACTAAACTTTTAATTAGCTCACTTGTTATATTTCCTTAGAAATTTTTTTTTGTTAAATGCAAGGTCATTAGGTCTGTCAGTGCTTGTATTTCTAGTATGTCCCTGGATTATTTGAATTGGTAATGTTGGAATCAGTGTATCAGTATGTTGGCCATATTAATCAATTCAGTCAGAAAACACCAAATTCAGAATCTTTAAAAAAAGTTTATGATCTATCAGTACATGCCTAATGTATATTATTTTTCTAAAGCAATAAATTATAGATTATAATGTTCATTAATTCAACTTTGTGATGATTATCTCTAAGAATTAACCTTAGAAATAATTATATGTGTTTAAGATTAAAGAAGCAAATATATCAGAAGAACAATGTTGATGTAATAAAGAATATTAAGTTTCTCAGTTGCTATGAGAAGATATGATGCTTTCTGCTTTTATCTTTTGGACTAAAATTACTGCAGAACCTCAGGCCGAGGCTTATTTGATATTTGCAGGTTTTCTGTGTGACTTTTTCTAGAAGTTACAGTGGCAGGCATTTGCTGTTCCTTAATTTTTCCTGATGTGTTCCTGGGATATGCTCTAGCTATTAAGAAAATTTTGTCCAAATATGAAACAGATCCAGAGGCAGCCAAAATAGATAGTATGGTTTTAGCATACTACAAAGTATAATATTTCAGAATGTTTCTCATAAATTTTATAAATGGCAACATACTTTGAATTCAGGAGTTAGAGAAAGGAAGAGAAGTGTTGAAACTTTAGTTTTGTGTTGAACTTTTCATTAGTGCTTTATGAGTTGATCAGTGCATTTTCTTTAGGCCTTTCTGACAGCTTGGGAGCAGGCATGGGAGAACATAGGAAGAGTCTTCCTGGAGATGCATATTATGGCACAACTGTGTGGATTTCAAAAAGTTCACATCAAAATAATTTACCTTTCAATTCCATTTCTTAAATGAACTCTGAATTCCTCTCATTTTAAAATATTTTAAAGGGCCAGCGCTGTGGCACAGTGAGTTAATGCCCAGGCCTGAAGCGCCGGAACCCATATGGGCGCCAGTTCGAGACCCGGCTGCTCCACTTCTGATCTAGCTCTCTGCTATGGCCTGGGAAAGCAGTAGAAGATGGCTCAAGTCCTTGGGCCCTGCACCCACATGGGAGACCTGGAAGAAGCTCCTGGCTGCTGGCTTCAGAGTGGCCCAGCTTCGGCTGTTGCAGCCAAGTGGGGAGTGAACCATCAGATGGAAGATCTCTCTCTCTCTCTCTCTCTCTCTCTCTCTCTCTAACTCTGACTTTCAAATAAATAAATAAATCTTTAAAAATATTTTAAAATACAGAGTTTAATAAAATTTCTAAAGTCGCTCAATGTTCATACATTAAGAGTTGAAGACATAGAAGTATCTTGATGAGCACTGATTGTTACAGTGCGGTTTTGAAAAATAC
This sequence comes from Sylvilagus floridanus, assembly GCA_949820135.1. NCBI lineage: Eukaryota > Metazoa > Chordata > Mammalia > Lagomorpha > Leporidae > Sylvilagus > Sylvilagus floridanus. Next base: position 8,626,777 of record OX463244.1, on the reverse strand, counting down.
ATTATGTTTGTCTACTGGGCTTTGATATTGGTGCATTATGTAGAATTCTTTTCTATTTATTTTTTTAAAAATTTATTGATTTTCTTTGAAAGGCAGAGAGAGAGGCAGAGACAGAGAGAGAGGTCTTCTGTCTACTGGTTTACTCCCCAGATGGCCACGATAGCCAGAGCTGGGGTGATCTGAAGTCAGCAGCCTCTTTCTGGTCTTCCACGTGGGTGCAGGGAACCAAGCACTTGGACCATCTTCTGCTTTCCCAGGCCATAGCAGAGAGCTAGATCAGAAGAGGAGCAGTCAGGACCCAAACCAGCACCCTTATGGGATGAGGAGCAGTCAGGACTCAAACCAGCACCCTTATGGGATGAGGAGCAGTCAGGACCCAAACCAGCACCCTTATGGGATGAGGAGCAGTCAGGACCCAAACCAGCACCCTTATGGGATGAGGAGCAGTCAGGACTCAAACCAGCACCCTTATGGGATGAGGAGCAGTCAGGACCCAAACCAGCACCCTTATAAGGGATGCCGGCATTACAGGCGGTGCTTTACCCGCTGTGCCACAGCGCTGGCCCCCTTATGTAGAATTCTTTTTTCCTATTCAAGTGCATATATTACTCACTAATTTTATTAAATCTTGCTGATTATTATTTTTTAAAAATATTTTGTTTATTATTTATTTGAATCGTAGAGCTATAGAGGGAGAGACAGAGAGAAAGGTCTTTCATCTGCTGGTCATTCCCCAAATGGCCGCAATGGTCAGAGTTGGGCTGACCAAAGCCAGGAGACAAGAGCTTCTTCTAGGCCTCCCGCTTGGTTGCAGGGGCCTAAGATCTTGGACTGTCTTCTACTGCTTTCCCAGGCTATAGCAGAGAGCTAGGGGAGTAGCCAGGACAGAACCGGTGCCCGTATGGGATGCCGGCATTGCAGGCAAAGGCTTGGCCTACTGTGCCATAGTGCCAGTCCCTTGCTCATGATTTTTTGCTAAAAAACATTAATTTTGCTTTTTCAGTTGTAATAGAAAGGAGGCTAGCTTTGTGGTACAGCAGGTTGAGCCACCACCTACAATGCTGGCATTCCATATGAGTGCCGGTTCGAGTCCTGGCTGCTCCACTTCCATTCCAGCTCCATGCTAATGCACATGGGAAAGCAATGGAAGATGGCTCAAGTGGTTGGGCCACTGCACCTGTGTGGGAGACCAGGAAGGAGTTCCAGGCTCCTGGCTTTGTCCTGGCCCAGGCCCTCCCACCTCACTTCCTCTTGTGTCTGTGTCTCTTCCTCTCTCTCTCTCTAAATCTGCCTTTCAAATAAAGAAAATAAATAAATAAATTCTGATAGCAACATATGTACTTCACAGAAAAATCAGAAATAGTCCCTTTGTCTGTATATGTGTGTATACACATTTTTTAAATTAAAATGAGATCATACCATACTTTAAAAAAATATATTTATTTAAAAGGCAAAGTTACAGAGAGAGGGAGGGAGAGAGACAGATATTCCATCTGCTGGTTCATTCCCCAAATGGCTGCAATGGCTGGGGATTGGCTATCCAAAGCCAGGAACCTGGAGCTATATCTGGGTCTCTCATATGGTGCAAGGGCCCAAGCACTTGGGCCATCTTCTCCTACTTTCCCAGGCACATTAGCAGGGAGCTGGATTGTAAGTGGCATAGCCAGGACTTGAACCGGAACCAATGTGGGATGCCGGTATTGCATATAGCCACAACCACCCTCGATACATGCATTTTTTTTTTTTTAAGGTTTTACTTATTTATTTGAGAGGTAGAATTATAGGTAGTGAGAAAGAGAGACAGAAAGGTCTTCCATCTGGTGGTTCACTCCCCTAACGTCTGCAGTGGTTGGAGATGGGCTGTTCCGAGGCCAGGAGCCAGGAGCTTCTTCCAGGACTCCCACGTGGGTGGAGGGGCCCAAGTGTGTATGCCTTCTTCCTCTATTGTCCCAGGCCAAGCAGAGAGCTGGATTGGAAGAGGAGCAGCCGGGATTAGCACTGGCCATCATACATGCGGTTTTTATCACTTTTTTCTCTCAGTGATAATGTCTGCGTTTTTATAGATCAGTAGATTGTTTCTGCAAATCATTTTTACTGATGACAGCATATTAAGTTGATTTTTGATGAAAAATAAATCAGAATTAGTCTAAAATGTTTCACTGAAAAGTTAAAGTTCTTTTATTAAGGCAAGATGATAATCTTCTGTTTAGGTCCACATCTGGGTGGTGTTGAGCACATCTGTAGATAATTAGAGAGGACAGATGTTGTTATGTTTTTTCTGCAGGCTTACTGCAGTATCTTGTATCTAAAGCCAAGAATGCAGATCATCTTACGTGGACAGAAAGTGAAGACGCAGCTCGTTTCCAAGAGTCTTGCCTACATCGAACGTGATGTTTACCGACCCAAATTTTTAGTATCCTTTTTCCTCTGTGCGGTGCCGTGTGTAGGTGTGTGTCAATCAGGCATGTTCCACTTTGCCCTGTCCCCTTTTCTCTGACAGAGTCTACCTCCTCTCAGCTTTGCCCTTCCTTATGGACTTTTGAACTTAATGACATAGAAAGATTGATTTGAAAGGAGTGAGATACTGTGTTCATACTTTTCCTTAACATTTTGAGACTAAAACAGTGAGAATTACTTTTGGATTCAACTGCAGAAATAAAGATCATTATGGAATAATGATGTATCACAGAAATAGACTCATCAAAGCCTATGAAAAAGTTGGATGTCAGTTGAGGGTAAGCTTTATATTTGAGAAAAAAATTCATATTTTTTTACAAAAGTTAGAATAATGTTATTGGGTCATGAAAAATAATTTTACTATGTTTTCTGTCTATAACTTTAAAATGTCAGTCTTTTAAATTAACGTTAGTGTGGCATTTGAACTTTTGTACTAATTTTTCTCATTTGATCTTGACTGATCTTAGAGGGGAGGAGGATATTTTTATTTTAATCCCCATTTTATATAAGGAAGGAGAGAGGTTAAGCAGCCTGTAACAGTGAGTATGGAAATGAAGCACGGGCTCTTTTGACTGCATTTGGATATGGATCCTGTGATCATTTCACACGGACATGAAATGGGATTTCATTAGTGCTGACTCGAGCGATCTGAATACAGTATCTGGTAGAGTTGGTTCCTGTGTATATCAGAACTGACCTACATAACTTCCACTGTGGTGGAGTTCACTTTAGAATGATGAACATGGCCCGCCGTAGCAATCTGTCTCCATCCTCTACTTTGCAGAGAGAGGCCTTTTCAGAGAGTGATTTTGCATTTTTTTTAAAAATTCAGAATTATGAAAGTCTGCTTTGCTAAAAGGTTTTAAGGCTGGGTCTATTTTTATATTTTAGTTCTTTGTTTTTCTATTTCTATTTTCCATTCACTGTGTTTCATTTTAAATTCTTTTTAGAATGATGTGGTCTCTACAGACTGGATTTATTGTGAATACCATCCAACAGATGTTGTAACTGCCTCACATCTGTTACATGGCATGAGCCCAGAATATAGCATTTTTGTGAAAGTAAATGAACTTTGCTAGCCTCTTCATTGCAAACACTAATTTCAATCAGAAATTAAATTAAATCTATCAGCATGCTATATGATACCAGTGGCATTTATTCAAAATATTAGTATACATTTATAGTTAAAATACTAATTTCTACCAGGAATATCTATAATGTGCTATTAACATTCATAAATTTTATCGATAATTTGAAATGCATGTTTGGTAATGGGCCTTATTTCTCTAGAGCTTTTTAGAGTCAGAAGAAACAGTGTTTCTGCTACATAACATAAATGATTTTTTCCCATTCATCATTTACGAATCTGATGTAGCTGAGACACATAGACCATTTTTCCAACCCAGTTAAATATGTGAGTTAGTCTTGACCTTGTAAAAGGCTGTTAAAGCTGACAGTGCTTGTCTTTACAAGCATTGATGATGGAATCGCATTCTGTGGATTCAGTATCATTTCATTAAGTAAATACCAGGCAGTATGATTCACCGTGCTCTGTGTTCAGCATACGCAGATGGTGGCATTCAGAGCTCAGCGTGGTGAGGGGACCATGGATATGCTTGGGGTGGCTGAAGGGGCTTCTTGTAGAAAGTGGTGGCTGAGATGTCTCAGTTAACCTCACTCTGTTAGAAACTGAGGTCAGGGCTCTCCAGGCAGTGCGGACACCTGCAAACGTAAAGGAAGTCAGTTTGCTGTGGCCAGCCCGTGTTGTTCATGGAGAGCAGAGGGCAGGGAGCAGAATGGGAGATGAGGCTGAAAGTATGGCCCGATGAACACAGCCTGAGGAGGTCTTGATTCTGCTGTGGTTTTCAGGTTGTGAGATAAGGAACCACAGATGGGCAGGATGCAGATTAGATTTGCTTTTTCAGTCTGCAGTTAGAGCTGTACAGTCCTGAACAAAATCACACTTGTTAATCATGTGTCGATAATCAGAATATGACTCGTGCTTCTAGTGCAGTGTTTTCACTACCAGGACAGTTGGACTTGTAGCTTGAGTGAACGGTTTCAGCTTTTGTCTGGCAGACTGTGGACTGTTATGTCTCAGCTTGCAGTAGGGCTGCAGCTGTTGAAATAAATTCTTCATGATGGCTGCTCTTTAAGAAATTGTACCCTAGTATAGGTCCTTTTCCCCTTGTCTAAATGCATCTTCGTCAAGGGAAAGCGATTTTGGATGAGGCACTAATATATTTAGAGATTAACTCCCAGAAAAATAAATCACCTACCAGAAAGTATTGTTTTCAGTCTAAATTTTGTAAGATTCAAATGAAATAAAAATACAGGAAAATAAATTATACAAATTATAATCTTTAAGAGTCATTTTATGGGTTTCGACGCCATGGCTCACTTGGTTAATCCTCCACCTGCTGCACTGGCATCCCATATGGACGCCGGGTTCTAGTCCTGGTTGCTGCTCTTCCAGTCCAGCTCTTTGCTGTGGCCCGGGAGGGCAGTGGAAGATGGCCCAAGTGTTTGGGCCCCTGCACCCACATGGGAGACTGGGAGGAAGCACCTGGCTCCTGGCTTCAGATTGGCGCATTCCGGCCATAGCAGCCATTTGGGGAGTGAAGCAATGGAAGGAAGACCTTTTTCTCTGTCTCTCTCTCACACTGTCTGTAACTCTACCTGTCAAAAAAAAAAAATCATTTCCTTGAGTGTCAGGTCTTATGTTCAAATGCTGATTTATTTATTTATTTTTAAATTTCAGGCAAACAACATGGGTGTTGGAGTAGTTGGAATTATAGAGTGTAATTTCCTTAAGCCAACTCACAATAAACAAGATTTCGATTACACCAATGAGTACAGGTATGTACCAGTTAGTACAGATATTGATTGAGACTTGTAGGAAATGGATTAGCAAAGCCAAAAAAAAAGCAGAATTTGCTTCATTTTCTGCGAATCTCAGAAGAATCTGATCAGTAAAAATGGTAAAATATACTACTTCTGATGAACTAGATTCACTTCTGAGAAGGGGAAAAGATGGTTAAAAGTGTTTTCTGTGTAAACCCGTCATGCACTCATTTTCTTAAAGTTCTGTAGTGTAGTGATAATTTTTCAGTTAAGTATAAAGTTATCCACAAGATCTCAAGAACTTTAGCTTAGAAAAAGTTTTATTTCCAAACTAAGCATTCAAGAAGTCAGTCATTTATATAGGTGATTGGAAGGTGTGGTCAGTGCTGTTCTGAACGTGCTGCCTGCCGTTGCCTGCCATTGCCAGAGGGTTGAGCGGGCTGGAGCTGATCTCTGGGAAGTGCTCTGTTGGAGGCTGTGGGCCAGTGGAGCTGGTAGCAGACTGCTGGTGTGCAGACTGCGCAGTGATGGCACAGCTGGATCTCCCAGGGAAGCTGTGGACTGCTTCCGAACAATTGCAATAGAGAACTGGGCTGGATTTCAACCCAGGACACAATAAATTGGAAACTGAAACAAACAAAAATTTCAAAGTTTATTTTTTAGTAAGATTAGTAAAATCTGTAAGCATCTTGCCAAGCTAATTAAGGAAAAAAGGAGGACAAATTATCTATAACATAAGTGAAATGAAGATCATTACTACAGATCCTACAGACACAGAAACATAAGAGGGATAGCTTGAACAATTTTTAATCACTTTGGATGATATTGGATACAGCCCTTTGCAATTGAATTAATTTTTATTTTTTTTAATGTTTATTTTCACCTGTTTGAAAGTTAGAGCAATAAACAGAGATCTTCCTTTGCTGATTTATTCCCTAGATGCCCATAACAGCCACGGCTGGGCCAGGCCAAAGCCTAGGAGTCCAAAACTCCATTTAGGTCTCCCACGCAGTTGATAGGGGCTCAAGCACTTAAGCCATCTTTTGGTGTCTCTCTCAGATGCATTAGCAGGAAGCTGGATTGGAAGTGAAAGAGCCAGTATTTTACATCTTTTTTTTTTTTTTTTTTTTTTTTTAAGATTTATTTAAATGTCAGAGTTTTAGAGAGGGAGAGACATCGATATTCAGTCTGCTGATTCATTCCCTAGATGGCCTAAACTTCCAGGGCTGGACCAGGCCGGAGCCAGGAGCCAGGAGCCAGGTGCTTAATCTGGGTCTCTGTGGGTAGCAGGGGCCCAAACGTTTGGGCCATCTTCTCCTTTTCCCAGGCCATTAGCAGGGAGCATGATGGGAGTGGAGCAGGCTGGATACAAACCTGTGCCCATTTGAGCAACGCCAGCTTTACCCGCTGTATCACAGCGCTGGCCCCACAAACTCTTTTAAAGGCCTTATGAGGCCACATAACCTTGAAAATAGTAAGTATATTACAAGAAAAAAAATTGTCAATTTTTCATAAAAATCTTAATTAAAATAATAGCAAATATCCAGTGACACATAAAAAGGAAACTAGCATTAGAGCCAAGTAGGCGGTAGTTCAAGATAGCATAAGCGTTTTTAGTGTTCAAAAATCAGTGTGGTTCATCACATTGATGTTAATAAACACAAAACTCTTGTGGTTTTCTTCATTGATACAGAAAAAAAAGCACTTGATCAATTTCCATACCCGTTTGTGATCTAAAAAAAAGAAAGATGAAAATCTTGAAACAGTATTTACAATAAGTTAGCAAGCATAATTTTTTTTTTTATGATTTATTTATTTATTTTTCAATCGAAAAGAGAGGGACAGAGAGAGCGATCTCTCATCTGCTAATTAACTCCCCAAGTGGCCACAAATGGCAGGAACTGGGCCAATCTGAAGCTGGGAGCCTGGAGCTTCTTCTGGGTCTCCCCATGCGGGTATAGGGGCCAAGGACTTTGGCCATTTTCTACTGCTTTCCCAGACCATAGCAGTGAGCTGGATTGGAAGTGGAGCAGCTGGGACTCGAACCAGCATACATTTGGGATGCCGGCACTGCAGGTGACAGCTTTACCTGTAATGCCACAGCGCTGCCAGAGAGGGTTAAGCCAGTGCCCGCAGTGCTGGCATCCCATATGGGCGCCAGTTCAAGTCCCGCTGCCCCACTTCCGATCCAGCTCTCTGCTATGGCCTGGGGAAGCAGCAGAGGTTGTACAAGTGCTTTGGCTCCTGCATCCACATGGGAGACCCGGAAGAAGCTCCTGGTTCTTGGCTTTGGCCTGGCTTAGTTCCAGGTGTTGCAATCTTTTGGGGAGCAAGCCAGTGGATGGATGATCTCTCTCTGTCTCTCCATCCCTCTCCATTACTCTGAGTTTCAAATAATAAATCTTTAAAAAAATTTTATTTATTTGAAAGGCAGAGTGATTAGCTGGTGGGAGAGGATAGAAAAAGATCCTCTGGTTCACTCTACAAATGGCCACACTAGCTGGGACTGGGCCAGACAGAAGTCAGGAGCTAGGAATTTCGTCTGAGTCTACTTCCTGGGTGGCTGAGGCCCAATGATGCTCCATCCTCTGCTGCTTTTCCAGGCACGTTAGCAGCAAGCTGGGTCAGAGAGTGGAAACACTGGGGCCTGAATCACACTCCAGTAAGGGTTGCTGGTGTTTGGAGGCTGCTGCTTAATCTGCTGAACTGCAGTGCTGTCCCCAATCCATGCTTTTAGTATATACGATGTTTTTAAGATTTATTTTGTTTGTTTGAAAGGCGGAATTACAGAAAGAGCAAAAGACAGTTCTTCCTGTCTGCTGGTTCAATACCCAGATGGCTGCAACCAAACCAAAGCCTGGGTTTCTTCCAGGTCTCCCACATTTCTTGCGGGAGCCCAAGTATTGGGGCCGTCTGCTGCTGCTGTCCCAAGCACATTAGCAGGGCGCTAGTTGAGAGGTGGAGTAGCCAGCGTATTAACTGACGCCCTCATGGGATGGTGGCATCACGAGCAACGGCTTAACCCCTTTGCCTCAACTTTGGCCCCCATACCATTAATTTTTTATACATGAAGTTACCTGAGTATCTCAAAGGTTACAGTGCAGTGTAGTATGAAAATGACCATCCTTTCAGAAATGCTAAATCAGTTGAGTATATGTGAGTAAAATGGACCTAAACTCCTGCCTGTGGGGTAAAAATCAACCTGAGATGTCTTTTCATCCTAAATGAAAACTGAAAAGGAAAATAAAACTATTTCCATGACCTTTACTAAGTGAGTTTTTAAGGCAGGCTGTAAAAATTTTGATCATGATGGGCGAAAATGGGGAAAAATCCACCTGGAAAGGGCATGGCAAATGTTGGCAGGATAATGCGGTTGGCACGCTTGCACATCGCAGGTTGGTGCGGAAATTGTTGAACATTTTTGGGAACTATATTAGATCGTTGAGTAAGGCTGAACGTCTGTGCACACCCTTGACCTTGCAGTTCCCGCTTACGGGCGTGGTCTCGAGCAATGTGTACGTTCTCCTGGATTAAGGAATAGAGCTTTGAGAAAGGAGATGCAGTCAATCAAAAAGTGATACGAAGGGAAAGTTTAGGAGGGAAGATTGTTCCCATTTGGACGTTTATATGTGATATGATAGTGGGTATTCCTGGGGAAGAAACTACAGTAAGCAGGAGGAGGGTGGGAGCTTGACCTCAGGCTAAGGCACTGGCTAAGATGCCTGTGTCCCATCAGAGAACTTGATTCGATGCTGTTCTGGCTTCTAGCTCCAGTATCTTGCAAATGCAGTGCAGACCCTGGGGGCAGAGGTGATGGCTTTAGTGAATTGGTTTGAGTTCCCAGCTTCTGGCTTTGACCTCAGTCTAGCCCTGGCTGTTGGCTCAATCAGTTAATCAATGTGTTCCCTCCCCCATTGTGGCTGTTGCTTTGTGTCTTTACACCTCCCAAATAACAATTTAAAAATAAAAAGGAAACAGTAGGAAAAGTAAAGATAAATTACAAGTTAATACTCACGTCTAATAGTAATCTGCCAGAGTATAAAACGTGAAAGTCTTGCTTTTTGAAAGCTTTATTTTAAATGCAGAGGTTATACTGCCTGAATCTTGTATTCTATGCACGTGGTTTCATTTTTACTTCACTTAAAAGACAGAGAGAGCTTCCATCTGCTGGTTCACTCCCCAGATGCATACATCCCGGCTGGGCCAGGCCAAAGCCAGTAGCCCAGAATGCAGTCTGGGTCTTCCACATGGTGGTAGGGGCCTCCTCAGATATGCATTAGCAGGAAGCCAGATCGGAAACAGAGCCAGGGCTTGAACCGAGGCGTTCCAATATGGGATGCCGTTGTCCCAATCGACATCCTAGCCACTGAACCAAAGGCTCACCCCAGAGAGTAGAAGTCTTGGGGCTGCATTGTGGTGCATGGGTTAGCTACACTGGCATCACATGTGAGTGCTGGTTTGAGTCTCTGCTGCTCCGCTTCTGATCTAGCTTCCTTCTGTGGCACCTTGGGATGGCAGCAGATGATGGCCCAGCTGCTTGGACCTGAGCACCCACATGAGAAGCAAACATGGAGCTCTGGGCCTTTGACTTTGGCCTGACCCAGTGCTGGCTTTTTGGACCATTTAAGGAGTGATCTAGCAGATAGAAAATTTCTGTTGGCTGGCGCCACGGCTCAATAGGCTAATCCTCCGCCTTGTGGCGCCGGCACACCGGGTTCTAGTCCTGGTTGCCCCTCTTCTGGGCCAGTTCTCTGGTATGGCCCAGGAGTGCAGTGGAGGATGGCCCAAGTGCTTGGGCCCTGCCACCCGCATGGGAAACCAGGAGAAGCACCTGGCTCCTGGCTTCAGATCAGTGCGGTGCGCCAGCCGCAGCGTGCTGGCTGCGGCGGCCATTGGAGGGTGAACCAACGGCAAAAGGAAGACCTTTCTCTGTCTGTCTCTCTCTCTGTCTTACTGTCCACTCTGCCTGTCAAAAAAGTTTTAAAAATAGAAATTTATTTTATTATTTTTATTTTTGTCACTCTGCCTGTCCAAAAAAGAAAAAAGAAGTGGTAAATGTCTTAACTGTGGGGCAGTATCTGTTTGAAGCATACCTGTTGATACTTTGTTTACTTCTATACCCCAGGAGTTTGAGCTGTAATTTCATTTGAAGGTTATAAACTTATTGGTTTTGGTGTTGAAATGTAGAAGGCTGCTGGTTCTCCCTGTAATTGCTCTATAACGTGGTTTCTCAACACCACCCAACACAGAACGGTCCTTGTAGATAATTGGCATTTCTTTAAATATTCTGTTCACAAGCTGATGGTTCTTTTCCTTACAGCGTCCACGTGGTTATTTTTAGATTGTTTGTTTTCCCTTTTGTTTGAATGGATTTTACTTTGTATCATACTTGAATTGATTTTATATTTTGCTTCTTTAAGGCTTACAATAGCAGCACTGGGAGAAAAACTGAATGATTACTGGAATGAAATGAAAGTGAAGAAAAATGCAGAGTATCCTCTAAATTTGCCAGTTGAAGATATACAGTAAGTATATTTAAAAAAAAATCACTGATACCAAGATGTGGCATTTGTACAATATTGAACAAACTTGTAATTCTAACTTTTCACAGTAAGACATTCTGCAACATTAGTCAGCATAGCACAAGATAAATGAATGGAAACACACATGAGTACCTGTACACATTCATGAAACAGTATTTACCCATTTGTCTGATACATGTTGATACACTTTCATTTGAAAAATGCTAATCTTGACCCATAATGGATTACGTTTAATGGATTACCCTAATGGATTATGTTTCACAATTTGAAAAACACTGAATGTAATTATTAGAATCACAGTCTAAAGCCAAACTTCAGTTTGAATTCTTGCTCGGCTGATTAAGTAGCTATGACATTGAGCCTTCTACTTGGCTTCCTGGAAGCTTCCATTTTCTCATGATAAAGTTGGGATATTAGAGATACTTAACTCCTAGACTTGTGAGAATTAAGCAATCTGATGCTGGGCAAATACTTAGTGACACATGTAGTACACTGACCTCCTGTAAATGAACGAGTGGGCAAATTCATGTGTACTTACACAGAAAGGTATCCAAGACAGATAATGAAGAACGAGGAAGGATGAAGTTCAGTGCATACATTTCTCACTGTATTTTTTTTAAAAGATTTATTTATTTGAAAGGCAAAATGATAGAGAAAGAAATCTTCTATCTGCTGTCTTGCTCCCCACATGTCCACAACAGCTGGAAGTGGGTCATGCTAAAGCCACGTGGCAGAAATTCCATCTGAGTCTCCCATGTTGATGACAGGAATCCAAGTACTTGGGCCATCATCCACTACTTTCCCAGATGGATTAATAGGGAACTCAATGGAAGCAGAGCAGCTAACTTGGGAACCAACACTTGGATATCGGATGTCTGCACCTTAACTACTGTCACACACACAGTGCTTATCCTATCCATTCTTTTGTTTTAAGCTAGTTTATTTTTAACGTAGGGTGACTGGTTCACACTTCCAATGCCTACAATAGCCGGGACTGCACCAGGATGAAACCAGGAGCCAAGGACTCTGTCTAGGCTCCCACATGGGTAGCAGAGGCTCAAACACTTGATGCATCCTGGGGTATGCATTAGAAGGAAGCTAGATTAGAAGTGGAGATGGGGCTGGCGCTGTGGCATAGCAGGTAAAGCCGCCACCTGCAGAGCCAGCATCCCATATGGGTACCAATTCGAGTCCTGGCTGCTCCTCTACTGATTCAGCTCTCTGCTATGGCCTGGGAAAGCAGTAGAAGATGGCCCAAGTCCTTGGGCCCTGCACCCATGTGGGAGACCTGGAAGAAGACCTTGGCTCCTGGCTCGGGATCCACATAGCTCCAGCTGTCGCAGCCAATTGGGGAGTGAACCAGTGGATGGAAGACCTCTCTCTCCCCTCTCTGTGTAACTCTGACTTTCAAGTAAATAAATAAATAAATCTTAAACAAAAAAAAAAAAAAAAAAGAAGGGGAGATGGTGGGAAAGCAGTGGAGGTTGGCCCAGCTCTTGCCATTGTGTCCATTTAGGGAGTAACCCAGCAGGACTCGATCTTTTGCAATCTAATATGGTATGTCCAGTCCCAAGCGGTGACTATGCCCCCCACTTCTTACTGTGTGTTTGTGTTTTTACAAGTATCCCTATATAAAGCTGTAAATTTCTGCTAGGATTTAAAAAATTAGTTGTCATAATCTGAAATAAGGGGTTAACTTTATAAATTTCAGAATTGTTTTGAAGTTTTAAATAAATGTAAATAATTGTGTAAAACCAGATTTTTAAATTTTTTATAACCAGATTTAAAATGTATTGGGGTAGGTGTTGAATAAGCCGCTTCTTTGACATCCATGTCCCAAATTGGAGTACCCGAATTCGAGTTCTGGCTCAGCTGTGCATTCCAGCTTCCATTCCAGCTAATACGTACCTTAGGAAGTAGTGTGTGATGGCTCAAGTGCTTGAGTCCTTGCAACCCATGCTGGACACCAGGTGTGACGTCACAGATTCTGGCCCTGGCCAGGCCTAGCCCTGACTGTTGGAGGAATTAGGGGAGTGAAGCAGTGGATGAAAGGTTTTTGTTTCTGTTTCTGCCTTTCAAATAAGTAAAAATACATTTAAACAGAACAAGAATAAGGTAAAATAATCAAATCTAAAACTAATGTAATTAAATTCTTTTTTAAAAATTTTATTTTTTATTTTTTAAAAATTCTTAAGTGTAATAGTTTTCAACTTGTTCTGAGGGGTTTTTATGTGCTATAATAAAGTGTATCGTACATTTGACATTGCAGTTGGTGCCTTAATATAAATTTGAAGCCAGTGCATTTGGAAACACTTTTAACTTTTCATTATCATAAATAAAATTTAACAGTATGCTGTTAAGTGAGATATTTAAATCACTTTGTTCAAATTGGCCAACAAACTTTAATCTCTAGAAGATATCCAAAGTTTTTTTTTTTTTTTTTTTTTAAGATTTATTTTTATTTATTTGAAAGGCAAAGTTATGGAGAGGCAGAGACGGGGGCGGGGGTTTCCATCTGCTGGTTTACTACCCAGGTGGCCTCAATGTCCAGAGCTGTGCCCATCTGTAGTCAGGCGCCAGGAGCTTCCTCTGAGTCTCCCATGCTGGTTCAGGGGCCCAAGGTCTTGGGCCATCCTCCACTGCTTTCCCAGGCCATAGTAGAGAGCTGGATGGGAAGTGGAGAAGCCAGGACTTGAACCAGTGCCCAAATGGGATGCTGGCACTTCAGGCAGTGGCTTTACCCACTGTGCCACAGTGCTGGTTCCCAAAATAGTTTTTAAAATTATGAATCACTGTACAACAAACATAGTTATGTCATAAAATTTTCATGAAATCAGTTAAATATCAGGCATTTTTTGGTAGAAACAATATGGAAAATTTAATGAAATACTTAAGAATCCAAATTTTCATGCTTAAATTTTTTTTTTTTTTTTTTGTAGGAAAAGTCCTGATCAGACATGGGTTCAATGTGATTCCTGTCTAAAGTGGCGAAAATTACCAGATGGGATTGATCAACTTCCAGAAAAATGGTATTGCTCCAATAACCCTGACCCACAGTTCAGGTACCATATAGTTGGTAGTACCCTTTTTGGAAAGGCAGAATGTACTATTTAAGATGTTTGAATAGGCGCTGGTGACGTGTTATTGCAATGTGATTTTTCTGACTAGAAACTGTGACGTTCCAGAAGAACCTGAAGATGAGGATTTGGTACATCCTACTTACGAAAAAACCTACAAAAAGAAGTGAGTATCATGTTCATGTGTGGTGGTGAAGAATGCCCAAGTCCTGAAAAGCGACAAGTCTGCAGCCCTAGTTAATGTCTCTCCCAAGACAAAGCTAGAGTGACTGAAAAAGAGGACACTGTGGAGTGCAGAATATCAAGTTTGTACTGTGGACAGCTGCTGTTTACTGCTGTGCTGTCCTCTCTATGAGGTATTCTGCGTAAGAGCAGTTTTCTGTTGAGCAATGCCCAGGGGAGTGAATCCTAAGTGAATATTCCCCTTACAAGCTGATGGTCTTCGCAGAGAAGGCGTGATGAGTGTGCTGCAAGTTCGATGTAGATGAACACATAGAAGATACATCAAGTAACGTCAGGAGGCTCCTAGGGAGAGAGTGCTTCTGACCGGGGCAACGGACCAGGAAGCTTCATGAAGATGCTCCTTCTGTCACAGCCCCGGAAGGATAAGCAGGATAAGCATGTACAGAAAACAGTGCCTGCTGTCCGCTTCACGGAACCGAATATGTGAATGAGAAGAGTGGAAACATTGGGAAGATGGGCTGGGTACTGGTAGTCAGCTGGGAGAATGCGCTGACATGGTGTGGGAAGGCCATGCTCATGAAGCACATTTCTGTGGCTTTATGGCAGGGCACTGTTCCTCGATTAAATCCAGCAGCAGTATTAGAAGTGCAGAAACCCATGTGACATTCCAGTTCAGATGTCTGTGACCCATGGCTTTGGGGATGGAAAGCTTTAGGTCAGTCTGAGGATGTCAATTGAAATAAAAGGTGGCTAACTATTCCCCTGTAGAGGAGCTGGCCACCAATTCTAATGAAATTTAAGCATACTTCAGTAAGTATGTCTAAGTAATGTGGCAGTGAGATGGCAGGGATGTCATTGGAAAATGGGTTTGAGAAATAATAATGAGATAAATTGTAAATATGTTTGTGTTTTATCTTTCTTTTAAAGCAACAAGGAAAAATTCAGAATCAGACAACCAGAAGTGATCTCTCAGGTAATGAAGGCTTACAGTTTGTAGATGTGTTTTCCATTCGGTGGCTCTCATTTTAGACAAAGCTGAGTTCTAGAGCTAGGACTTAAGTACTGCAGCTCACATTCTCCTCTTTCCTTGCTCTCCTTTCCAGTCCCAATATCCTAAATCCAGCAGCCACATTCGACTGTTCAGTTGTGCCGTTTAGTTGGACAGCTTCTGAGGAGAGGCACACGGTCTTTTAAGAGTCTATTAGTTAGGCAGTTAAGGAAGAAGTCAGAACACTTTGGTGCCATGTTTATGGAATAACATGGATGCCAGCCGCAGTGTTTTTCTTTCCCTTGGACTCCTTGCCTCGCTTTCCCATTTCTTAGTACCCAGTGGTGGTCAAGAGCTTTGGCTGGGGCTGGCGCTGTGGTGCAGTAGGTTAATCCTCTGCCTGTGGCACTGGCATCTCAGAGAGAGAGAGAGGAGAGAGAGATCTTCCATCTGCTGATTCACTCCCCCAGATGGCCGCAAAGGTCAGAGCTGCACTGATCTGAAGCCGAGAGCTTACAGGACTCCCACACAGTTGCAGGGGCCCGAGCACTTGGGCCATCTTCTACTGCTTCCCAGGCCATAGCTTGAGCTGGAATAGAAGTGGGCAGCTGGGTCTCAAACCAGCACCCATGTGGGATGCTGGCACTGTAGGAGACAGCTTTACCTGCAGTGCCACAGCGCTGGCTTAGTGGGTTAATCCATTGCCTGCAGTGCCGGCATCTCATACGGGCACCAGTTCAAGTCCCAGCTGCCCACTTCTGATCCAGAAGTGGAGCACCTGAGACTTGAACCAGCTCCTGTCTGGGATGCCAGTACTACAAGCAGAGTTTAACTTGCCACAGCACAGCACCCGCCCCTGCACATTCTTTACTTTCATTTTGTTCATGCTGTTTAAAATGTAAAACTAATCTAGCTCACTTGCAGGCTGGGTTTGGCTCTTGCCCTGTTTGAATCCCTGGTATAACACAAAGAATCAACATGTTTAGGAGAGCTCTTGATGCCTCTGGGAAAAGGGGGAGAGGGCAGATTATACCTTGTGCTTTTGGGCATGTCACAATAAAATAATTCCTTTAAAATTTTCCTTCCTCCCATCCCCACTCACAGCAGATCAATACTGAACTCTTGTTTCGGACAGCTCCGATTGCAAGTCGAAGCTTTTCTCCTGCAAAGGAAAGTGTTCCCAGGGGGCATCTTTCAGAAGCGACAAATTCTTACACAACAAGGCTTGTAAATAATCACCGTGTTTCACCCCTGTCTGAACCTGAGAGCAACAGGTCAGTGGCTAAGATATGTTTTTCCATATGGGCAATTTTATTTCTTTTATTTTTTATTTTATTTAAGGTATACACATTTCATGTATTTCATTTATACAGATTCAGAAACACAGTGATACTTCCTACCATAGTGACACTTCCTACCCTTCCCTCCCTACCACCCTTGCTCCCACCCTTCTTTCTTCTCCCTCTCCTGTTTCCACTCCTGTTTTTACAAAGATCTATTTTCAGTTTACTTTATACCCATAGGAATAACCTTACACTGAGTAGAGTTCAACAGTAGTATGCAGAGAAAAAGCACTGTTCTCAGCAGTTGAGACAAGGGCTGTGAACAATCATCGGATCTCAAAATGTCAAATTCACTCTTATCCAGTACCTTTTTCATACTCTATTAGTATCACAGATCAGAGAGAACATGAGGTATTTGTCTTTTTGGGACTGGATCATTTCACTAAATATAATGATTTCTAGTTGCAGCCATTTTGTTGCAAAAGACAGGGTTGGTTAAAATTTCCAGGAGTGGGATTGCTGGGTCACATGGTAGGTCCATATTCAGATTTCTGCAGTATCTCCATACTGTCTTCCACAGTGGCTGCACCAGTTTACATTCCCACCAACAGTGGATTAGGGGACCCTTTTCCCTATATCCTTGCCAGCATTTATTGTTTGTTGATTTCTCTGTGGGAACCATTTTGATTTGGGTGAAGTGAAACTTCATTGTGGTTTTAATACGCATTTCCCTGATGGCTAGTGATCCTGAACATTTTTTCATGTGTCTGTTGGTCATTTGAATCCTCTTTTGAAAAATGATTGTTCTAAACCAAGGCCTTCAGCAACCAGGTGGTCAATCAAATGTTGCTACAGGGATATACTCAGACAGTGGCTTGAGACATCGACCCATGCCATCAGAGTACCTTGTCATCCCATGTCAGCAGGAAGTAGATCTAAAGACAGATCATCGTCCCTCTACCCCTCCTGGACTTTTGGGACTAATGTAATCCCATACAACTCCTGCTTTATAAAAAACAAAAGGGAGGAATGTTAGTAAAATGCCGCACTTATCTATGGCACGATCTACACCCTGACACCGTCCTAGGCTCTAGCCCCCACCACCATTGCTGGAAGCTAGCTGGCCACATGATCCAACCACTGGTGTCAGTCAGCCCCACCCTCATCTTAATGGGAATCGCTGCTCCTACTTCCCTGCTCCTCCCCCCACCCTGGCAAAGTTTTAAAAGGACCTGTTCCTGAATTCGTGGCTCTCTCTTTATCTCCGTCTCCTGATCTCTCTCTCTGTCTCTTTCTGTTTGTCTCTTGATCTCTCTTTTATGCTCTCCTTCTTTCTCTCTTTCTCCTTCTTCACCCCTTCTCTCTGGTCTGTCGGGTTTCCCCCAATAAACCCTTTCCCTTAAAAAAAAAAAAAATAGAAAAAAAAAATGACTGTTCTAGTCCGTTGCCCATTTCTTAACTGGATTATTTGTTTTGTTGTTGCTGAGTTTCTTGAGCTCTTTATAGATTCTGGATTTTTTTTTTTTTTTATTTGACAGGTAGAGTTATAGAGAGACAGACAGAGAGAAAGGTCTTCCTTCTGTTGGTCACTCCCCAAATGGCTGCTATGGCTGGTGCTGCGCTGATCTGAAGCCAGGAGCCAGGTGCTTCCTCCTCCTGGTCTCCCATGTGGGTGCAGGGCCCCAAGCACTTGGACCATCCTCCACTGCCCTCCTGGGCCACAGCAGAGAGATGGACTGGAAGAGGAGCAACCGGGACTAGAACCCGGTGCCTATATGGGATGCCGGCGCAGGATCAACCAAGTGAGCCACAGCATCAGCCCCTATAGATTCTGGATGTTAATCCTTTATCAGTTGCATAGTTTGCAAATAATTTCTTTCATTCTGTCAGTTACCCCTTTACTTTGCTGAGTGTTTAACTTTTGTAGCTCAGAAGCTTCTCAGCTTGATGTGATCTTGTTTGTCAATTTTGGTTTTGATTGCCTGTGCTTCTGGGGTCTTTTCCGAAAAGTCTTTCCCTATGCCAATGTCTTGCAGGTTCCCCAACGTTCTCCAGCAGTTTGGTAGTATTAGGTCATAACTTTAGGTCCTTGATCCATTTTGAGTAGATTTTTGTGTAAGGTGTAAGATAGGAGTCTTGCTTCATACTTCTGCATGTGGAGATCCAGGATTCCCAGCGCCATTTGTTGAAGAGACTGTCCTTGCTCCGGGATTGATTTTAGCTCCCTTGTCAAAGATTACTTGGTTGTAGATGCAAGGGTTGATTTCTGGAATTGCTGTTCTGTTCCATTGGTCTATATGTCTATTATTTTGCCAGGACCAGGCTGTTTTGATGATAACTGCCTTTTAGTATGTCTTGAAATCAGGTATTGTGATGCCTCCAGCTTTGTATTTGTTGTATAAGATTGCTTTACATGTTTGGGATCTCTTGTGTTTCCATATGAATTTTAGCATCTTTTTTTTTAGATCTGAAAAGAATGTCATTATTTTGATTGTGATCACATTGAATCTGTAAATTGCTTTTGGTAGTATGGAAATTTTGTCATGAACATGGAAGATTTTTCCATTTTTTTGTGTCTTCCATTTCTTTCTTTAATGTTTGTAATTTTCACTATAGAGATCTATGACCTCCTTGGTTAAATTTATTCTTAGGTATTTTTTGTAGCTGTTGTGAATGGGATTGATCTTAGGAGTTTTTTCTCAGCCATGATATTGTCTGTGTGTACAAAGGCTATTGATTTTTGTGTGTTACTTTTATATCCTGCCACTTTATCAAACTCTTTTATGAGATTCAACAGTCTCTTAGTAGAGTCTTTTGCTTCCCCAAAAATAGAATCATGTCATCTGCAGATAGGAATAGTTTGACTTTCTCTTTTCCAATTTGTATCCCTTTGATTTCTTTTTCTTGCCTAGTGGCCTTGCCTAAAACTTGCAGGACTATATTGAACAGCAGTGGTGAAGGTAGGCATCCTTGTCTGGTCTAGATCTTAGTGGGAATGCTTCCAATTTTTCCCATATGGGCAATTTTAAATACCACCTTTCCTTGACACTTCCATGGCCATAAGGAAGTTCTCAGAAATTGTAACTGACATAACTGTAAGAAGTCTTCATAGGAAATTAGTTTGCTTTTATTGTCTTAACTTTTCCTGCCACATTTCTGTCATCTATTTGAATTAAGGAAAGATTATATTCATTATGAAGTTTGATCAAATTGTCATCTCTTTGAACTTAGATGTAGTTTGAAAATTTTTTGATTTTAAGATGATCATATCTAGGCCGGCGCCGTGGCTCAACAGGCTAATCCTCCGCCTTGCGGCGCCGGCACACCGGGTTCTAGTCCCGGTCGGGGCACCGATTCTGTCCCGGTTGCCCCTCTTCCAGGCCAGCCCTCTGCTGTGGCCCGGGAGTGCAGTGGAGGATGGCTCAAGTGCTTGGGCCCTGCACCCCATGGGGAGACCAGGAAAAGCACCTGGCTCCTGGCTCCTGCCATCGGACGATCGCGGTGCGCCGGCTGCAGCGCGCCGTCCGCGGCGGCCATTGGAGGGTGAACCAACGGCAAAAGGAAGACCTTTCTCTCTGTCTCTCTCTCTCACTGTCCACTCTGCCTGTCAAAAAAAAAAAAAAAAAGATGATCATATCTAAGTAAAGGAAGATATAAAACATTTAATTACACAACACTGTAATGTCAGATGTGACTTAGGAGTTCTTAGCGTAACCGAGTCAGGCATACTGGAGATATTTATTACATTTGGATGAGTACATGGAGCAGGAAGGGAGAAAGGAAGTTCCAAGTGGTACATTAATTGAACAGATAGCCATCTTGACTAGAATGGTCAAGAGTAGCTTCTGGAGGAGTGGTCTTTTTGTTTATTGATATATTTGCATCTGGCCTGGGTGGTCCATACAAAGTTAGTAGAATGGACACAAGTGAAAGAGAACAAAATTGGGAAGCTCTCTGGGAACCAGCACACCAGGCTGACTACTCTAGTGGTTTGTTACTGAAAAGAAAACATTGAAAGGTCCCTGAGATAGAATTTCTCAGAGGTTTTATTGCCCTTACTAAGTTATCAGAGAGACTTTTGACCTCAGGGAAGAATAGAAATAACTAACTTCCTTAATGCATATTTAGATGAAATCAAATTGTTTCTAACTCCATCATTTGGGGCAAGTCCAATTGAGCTTGTCCCAAATTGTACATATCCTCCGTTTCTTTTTCCCTCTCTCATAATTAACCGGGATCACTTTCCAGTTAAAATTTAAACACCTAAGAATAATTGTGTGTTAGTTGCAGAGTTCAACCAATAGTACTAGAACAAAAACAACAAAAAGAAATACTAAAATGGGTAAAGATTGGAAATTGCATAAAAGATTAATCAATTTTTAAAAAAATATATCATGTAGGATCTCTGTCCTTAATGGGCTGTACATTGTGATTCAATGCTATAACGAGTACTCAAATAGTATATTTCACTTTGTGTTGCCATGTGGGGGCAAACTGTTGAAATCTTTACGTAATATATACTAAACTGATCTTCTGTATATAAAGAGAATTGAAAATGAATCTGGATGCGAATGAAAGGGGAGAGGGAGCAGGTAAGGGGGGAGGGTTGCGGGGGGGGGAGGGAAGGTATGGGGGGGAAGCCATTGTAATCCATAAGTTGTACCTTGGAAATTTATATTCTAAATAAAACTTTAAAAAAAATTGTTGCTAAAATAGCCTGTTCCAGGGACGTGGATTGCTACTTAACTAAGAATTTACATGACATTTTTTTAGTTTACTTAATATTATGACTTTTCTTTATAAAAAGAGTTGTGTAATATACTGACAGAAGATTTAGACTTGAAAATTTGAGGGTGAATGTTGTGGTGCAGAGAGAGTTACTGGAGATGCCTGCATCCCGGGTCAGAGTGCCTGGTTTGAATCTCAGTTGCTCCATGCTTCCTGTCTAGCGTCCTGCTAATTTGCCTGGGAGCCACCAGGTGATGGCCCAAGTACCTGGGTTGCTGCCATCCTCGTGGGAGACCTCAGTGGAGTTTCTGGCTCCTGGCTTCAGCCTCGCCAGCCCCGGCTGCTGTGGGCATTTGGGGAGTGAACCAGCAGATGCAAGATGTCTTGCTCTCTCTTTCACTTTGCCTTTCAAATAAACAAATAAATCTTTAAAAAATTACCTGACATGAAAATAGAAGCAGAGAATTTCTGTGAGCCTCAATCTATGGTAAAAGTGGTACAATAAATTGAAAGTAGCCTGGTAAGAGAGGTGATAGGGCAATGACCAGTTTAATAGGACAGAGAAGATTAACAAGAGGTACTGATCCAGCAGCCCAGGAGAGCTGAAACCTTAGCCTGCTGGAGGAGGGTGGAAACCTGAGGAGACGCAAACTGATGAACTCCCCAGAGCTTGAGAGTCTTCACTTGGCTGCTGAGGGCGCAAGGGCAGAGTGGAGTAGGAAGCTTAAGGAAGAGCAGTAGTTCCCCTAGGTGTTTTCCTGGACCTGCAAACTCTGCCACCTGGCGCTTCTCTTTCTCTGTCAGAAGAGGATAAATTCACTTCCTGGAAAGCTGTTTTTGCTGCTGAAGGTAGATAGGAGCTGTTGTTTTGAAATCAGAAAGAGTATGAGACTGTTTGAATACTCAGTGGTGAGAAATCCACCCCCTGCTCCTTCCCTCTCTCACTGGGATCCGAGGGAAGAGCCCTTGCAAAATGTCGTGGCACAACAAAGGAAGTAAAAGAAAAAGGTGTGAAATTTACTGGAGATGTGCGGCAGGTGTACAATAAGTGAGTCTCTTAGAACAAAAGGACAGACAGCTGGAGAAAGGAGAAGAGACAGTATCTGAACGGAGACCAGCAGTAAGGGAGTTGGAGAATGGGAACTCAGACGGGGCGGCGGGGCGGCTAGAACACAAGAAAACTTCATTTCTACTAAATACAGAGCATACTGTCTTGGCAAAGATCCACTTCCAGGCACATCATAGTGATGGAACACAAGGGGAAACGATTCTCTTCTTTCAGAGAGAAAGACCGCAGATTGCCTGCGAGTCCAGGAATCAGAAGGTACACATGGAATGATGTTTATATTTGTTGTGTCCCCTGTGTCCGGTCCATATATGATGGTAAGCCCGAGAAGAGCGAAGTCTTCCAGAGCTCTGCCAACTCTAACATAATATGTCCCAAATAACAAACATACAGATGCCTCTCCCAATCCGTTGATGAACATGTTACAGGAAGCCACATGGGTGAGGACATGAGGTGATTTTTTAAGTTCAGAGAACATTGTTTCGTGTGAAAGGATGGGGGTGCTCGTTTGCGTTATGGCTTCATCTTGCTCACTCAGCATTGGTCAAAATTAGGATAGGCAGATGAAAATCGCAGTGCCATTCCTTGAGCTCAGGAATGTGAAGAAGAGGCTTCTGTTTAGGGCACGCGTACATGGAAATGCTGGGAGGATATCAGATGAAGTGATGATTGGCAGTACCCGGTATGCAGGTCTAGTAATTCACAGAAATCCAGTAGTTGAGTGTTTTCTCATTGTACAAGACAGTAAGGTCAGGTCTTGTGGCACATGGGGTAATGCCACTTCCTTCAATGCTGGCATATCCCATATGGGTGCTGTTTCATGTCCCAGCTGCTCCACTTCAGACCTACTCCCTGCTAACGGTCTGCAAAAAGCAGTGGAAGGTGGCCCAAGTGTTTGGGCCCCTGCCGTGCATGTGGGAGACCAAGATGAGGCTCCTGGCTTCTTCCTGGCTCAACACTGGCCATTTTGGCCATCTGGGGAGTAAACCAAGGGATGGAAGACCCCCCCCAACCCAGATTTATTTATTTATTTGAAAGTCAGAGTTACACACAGAGAGGGGAGGCAGAGAGTGTTGGGGGGGGGCGGAGATCTTCCATTCGATGGTTCACTCTCCCATTGGCTGCAATGAATGGAGCCGTGCCGATCTGAAGCCACAAGCCAGGAGCTTCTTCCAGGTCTCCCACGTGGGTGCAGGGGCCCAAGGAGTTGGGCCATGTTCTGCTGCTTTCCCAGACCATAGCAGAGAGCTGGATCAGAAGTGGAGCCGCTGGTCTCAAACCAGCGCCCTTATGGGATGCTGGTGCTTCAGGCCAGGACGTTAACCCGCTGAGTCACAGCACCAGCCCTGGAAGATCTCTGTCTCTATCCCCACGTCTGTCTATAACTCTGACTTTCAAAATTAAGTTAGCATTCTGTATTGTACAATGTACTTTTTTTTTCTTAATTAATTTATTTGAAAAGCAAAGTTATATATAGAGAGAAAGATCTTGAATCTGCTGGTTCACTCCCCAGGTGGTTGCAACCGCTGGAGCTGAGCCTATCTGAAGCCAAGAGCCAGGAGCTTTTTCTGGGTCTCCCATGTGGATACAGGGGTCCAAGATCTTTGGCCATCTTCTGTTGCTTTCCCTTGCTTTCCCTGGCCATAGCACAGAGCTGGATCAGAAGTGGAGCAGCTGGGACTCAAACCGGTGCCCATGTGGGATGCTGGCACTGCAGGCAGCAGCTTTACGTGCTACGCCACAGCGCCAGCCCCACAATGTGCTCTTAAAATAAAAAGGCATGGATGTGTCTTAGAAGTTCAAGATAGTTGTAAAACTGTCATGATCATGCAATTATTTTGACTGATTACTTTAAGGCCATCTGTTTTGTCCATATTTTTATATGCTTATATTTCAAATGCAATTTTTTTCCAGCTTGAAACGGAGACTTCCTATTCGCTCCTCAATTTTGAATGTTAAGAATCGAAGATTGAGTAATCAAGCATTTGAGAATGCAGCTCCTAAGGCTGACGACGATGATGAAGATGTCATCATCTTAGAAGAAAACAGCACTCCCAAACCCGCAGTAGACCATGATGTCGAAGTGAAGTCAGAACAGAGCCACACTGAACAGAGTCTGATGGACGTTGAGCTCGTGTGTGGTGCTGAGCTTTGTGGGCCGACCAGTTCAACAAGCAGCTCATCATCCCGATGCGACCAGGGAACTACTGCAGCCACCCAGACCGAAGTCCCAAGTTTAGTTGTTAAGAAGGAGGAGAGTGTTGAACACGAGATTGGGGTCAGAAACGACACGACAGCAGCCCCCTCCTGTGTAGAAGCCGAAGCTAAGGCACAGGAGACCCAGGAAGCTTTGGATACAGCGGCAGAGGATGCTGGCTGCCAGCTGCAAGAACTGAGAAACGAGCTGCTTCTCGTCACCCAAGAGAAGGAAAATTATAAAAGACAGTGTCAGATGTTCACTGACCAGATCAAAGTGTTGCAAGAGAAGATCCTAGAAATGAATGACAAGTACGTGAAGAAGGAAACTTGCCATCAGTCTACTGAAACAGATGCTGTATTTTTACTTGAAAGTATTAATGGCAAATCCGAAAGCCCAGACCACGTGATGTCTCACTATCAGCAAGCCTTGGAAGAAATAGAAAGGCTGAAAAAGCAGTGTAGTGTTCTGCAGCATGTCAAGGCTGAATGCAGTCGCTGTTCCAGTAGTGAGAATAAAAGTGAGATGGACGAGATGGCTGTGCAACTTGATGATGTGTTTAGACAGCTGGACAAGTGCAGTATTGAGAGAGACCGGTTTAAAAACGAGGTAATTCTGTCGTCCAATGTGTACTTGTCAGAGTCGAGGACCGTCTCACCTCTAAAAAATTAGCAAACACTGGATGACCTTACTTTCAGTCTGTTTATCGAGCATCTGTTGTTCCACTGGTTCTCCTGGGGGCAGGGCATTTTTGGATCTTAGAGTCTTTTGGGGGATGTGCATTGCTGGAACAGTTACAGTGACTGTCCCGTAGTGCACAGACATTGCTGTACAATAAACAAGTTCTTCAAAAGCCGGTATCTTCCCCAGTAAGACACTCAGTTACACACTTTGCCCCCATTGTGAAAACACTTTACAGTAATGTTCTCAGGTAAATGGTGGTATCTGCATTTTATAGATGTGCCCTATATGAGGATTAGCTTTGGATGCTCATCTCCTAATACCCCCAGATAAAGGAGCAACTCCATTGTCATCTGAGCACCGGCTCTTGCATTGTGGTTTTGCATTTCTACTTGCTGTGTGAGCTCAGATAGCTCGCACGCCCCTGTTCCAAGCTACAGGAAAAAGATGGGGTATGGTTCCTGGAAGTTACTGTCAGAATTTAGCCTCCTGGGAAATGTAGTCTATTCTTCTGCTGAGAAAGGAGAGGGGCATAGGAGACCAGCAGTGGCTTCTGTGTATGCCCTCACTTCAAAATCAGGTAGCGTCTTTTTCATCTACTTTAGTATTGTTTTTAATGTGATGTTTGAGAGAGCTTCCATACTGAGAAGGATTGAAAACCACATTAAGGTAGAGATACTATTGACATGATACTTGTTCACGCTCATTTTAATGTGTTGGCTTAGGTACATAAAAATCAGTATAAGCTCACGGTGCTAGCTTAATATTGTGTGAGAAATGAATACCACAGTGACCTCAACATGGTTTAGGCATTAGTATTTTTTCAGAATGTAGATTTCAGTTATTTCTGGTCTAGTGGTAATTAATACTTTGGATTCTCTCAATATAAAAAGAGATAGAAGTAAAACCAAACATGAAGCTTTTTTTTTAGAAGTTTAAAGTTTGTGTGTGTGTGTGTGTTTGTGTGTATTTAATGTAGTAGTCAGTAATTTTTGTCAAGCAGGTTCCCTCCATTTCTTAAAAGATTTTATTTGACAGGTAGAGTTACAGACAGTGTGAGAGAGAGACTTCCTTCCATTGGTTCATTCCCCAGATGGCCGCAATGGCCAGAGCTCCGCCATCTGAAGCCAGGAGCCAGGTGCCTCTTCCTGGTCTCCCATGCGGGTGCAGGGGCCCAGGCACTTGGGCCATCCTCTGCTGCTTTCCCAGGCCACAGCAGAGTTGGACTGGAAGAGAAGCAACCGGGATTAGAACCAAGATGCTGGTGCCGCAGGCGGAAGATTAACCTAGTGCTCCACGGTGCTGGCCCCTCCCTCCATTTCTTAGCTTAAGTTTGTACTTTGGTAGCATTTTACAATATTTGTTATAAAATTTATGAATTTTTGACAGGTTGAATTACTGGAAATGGAGAAGTCACAAATTCGCTCACAGTGTGAAGAACTCAAAACTGAAATTGATCAGCTAAAATCTACTAATCAACCAATGGGAACAGATGTTTCAACTTCAAGTAACGTTGACCAGTCTGTAAATTACACGGATGGGGAAAGGTAATATTAGCTGAGGCTTTTCCTAGGCTTGCTGTTATGGTGAGCTCTATCTATTAGTGCACATCAGATAAAGACTATTAAAAAAAAAAAAGATGTATTTATTTATTTGAAAGGCAGAGTTACTGCGGGGGCTTGAGGGTCTTCCATCCACTGGTTCACTCCTCAGATGGCCACAATGGCCAGAGCTGGGCTGATCCAAAGCCAAGAGCCAGGAGTTTCTTCTGGGTGGGTGCATGAGCCCAAACACTTGGTTCATCTTCTACTGCTTTCCCAGGCCATAGCAGAGAGCTGGATCGGAAGAGGAGCAGCTGGGACTCAAACCGGCGCCAGTATGGGATGCCGGCACTTCAGGCCAGGGCTTTAAGCTGCTGTGCCACAGCGCCGGCCCCACTGCAGGTGGCAGCTTTAACTGCTATGTCACAGCACTGGCCCCAGATAAAGACTATTCTATGGAGAAAATTTTGTCTACTGTGGCTCCAACATTCCACAAGAGAGATATGAGGGGGCTTTAAAAATTAATAGAAAATGGATATTATGAAAAACTATGCCTGTATTTCAAGTCCTGACAACACAGGGATTTAGAAGAAACAAAGCTTTTTATCAACGAGGACTAGAAAGTTTGAGCTAGATCTTAAAGAATGGGGCGAATTTGGTCTTAAGTAGAAGAAAGGAACTTGAAACACTTCTCCAGGCGGGTGTGTTTTTCCTTTTCTTTTGTACTGGGCTCCATATCTTTATGGTTTCTGTTCTTATTTTGCTGTATACCCTCCTTAAATCAAAATTACTACAAATTGCCATAGTGCAGGAGTATGAATGATTACTATTTCAGTAAGAGGGGATAACGGGTTTGAGGCTAGTTTTAGTTTGATTTTGTTTTTACTTTTGGTTTATTTTTTACTTACTTGAAAAGCAGAGACAGAGACACCTATTGACTTACTTTACAAACACCCACAGCATCTGGGGCTCAGCCAGGCTGAAGTCAGGAGCCTCGAACTCAGTCCTGGTCTTGACAGGTGGGCAGCAAGGAACCGACTGCTTGAGCCATCTCCTGCTGCCTCGGAGTGCATGTTAGCAGGAACTTGTAAATGAGTGGATCTGGGCTTGAGTTTAGGCACTCCAGCAGGGGAAACAAACATTGAACTGCTGAAATAAATGCTCGTCCCTAAATGGTGGGACAGGCAGAGGATGACAGTGTTGGTGATGCTGTTGGTTTGTCTTTTAGAAATTGTCATTAAGTTGTGCAGCTCTGACCTGCTAAATGATATTACTTTGAGATCTATAAGAACCTACTGTTTCGAAATGCCGTCTGCCATCCTCAGTTGACATTATTTATTAGCCTTTTAGTGTAAGTTTTTTTCCCCCCTTATTGTTAAAGCTTTATTTACTTGAAAGTCAGAGTGAGAGAGAGAAATAGAAAGAAGAGACATAGAGAGAACTTCAGTCAGCTGGTTCACTCTCTAAATGACCACAATGGCTGGGGCTGGATCAGACTGAAGTCAATAGCCAGGCGCTGCATCCAGATCTCTCACATTGGACAGGGGCCCAATCACTTGGGATCATCTTCCACTCCATTCCTAGGGGCGTAAGCAGGGAGATGGATTGAAGTGGAGCAGTGGGGAACTCAATCTGGTGCTCATATGGGCCCTGCAGGTGGCAGCTTAATCCCCTACACCACAGTGCTGGCCCCACTTAGCTTAAGTATTAATAGGATTTCATTAAAACTGTTCTTGGAAATAAAGCATTGCTTGTAAGCTTTGAGACCAAGGAATCCAAAGAAGTCTTGTCAAATGTTGCTTTTTTTTTTTAAAGATTTATTATTTTTTATTTGAAAGTCCGAGTTAGGGAGAGAGAGAGATCTTCCCCCGCTGGTTCACTCCCCCAGATGCCTGCAACAGTTGGGCCTGGGCCAGGCCAAAGCCAAGAGCTTCATCTGGATCTCCCGTGTGGGTGCAGGAGCCCAAGGACTTGGGCCATTTTCCACTACTTTCCTAGGTGCTTAAACAGGGAGCTGGATTGGAAGTGGAGCAGCCAGGACACAAATTGGAGCCCATATCAGATGCCAGTGTTGGCAGGCTGCAGCTTTACCCACTGTGCCAGAACCAGCCCCTTGACCTGTGTTTCTGAAAATGGAAACCATAAGCTTTTTTGAGCATGGAACCTTTTTTCTTCATAAGACCATAAATTATCTCATAGAACATGTTTCAGGGTATGTTTTTATTTATTTTTCTCAAAGGGAAGCTGAAATTCAAACAGCTGCCTTGTTTTTAGATCAGTGTTCTCAATAGCACATCATTAATGTTTTTCAGGTATAACAATATTTTAAATTGTAAATAATGTCTTCTATTTGATGTATTTCGTTAGTCCACGTTCTCATCGGTCTACAAATTAAAAGTCTGATGGGAACCAAACAGCCAATGGTTTTATGAAACATTATACTTGGGTTTAGGCTAGCATCCAATGGATATAATGAATTGTTGTTAGCCCCAGTTCTCTAGGGGGAACTTTTGCTTTTCATTTCATTGAATCTTATGATTCCACAGAGATTTGATTTTAATGTTTTCACTTTTAATTTGTAAGCTCTGCATGACTATAGGTTGTATTGTAATGCTTACCTAATAAGTTTAATCTTTATATTTGCAGCCTCAAACTTCGATCGCTTCGAGTTAATGTGGGACAGCTGCTGGCTATGATTGTGCCTGACCTTGATCTTCAGCAAGTGAATTACGATGTCGATGTGGTCGATGAGATTTTAGGACAAGTGGTTGAACAAATGAGTGAGATCAGTAGTACTTAAAAGTATAATTTATGTTAGATAATAAAAAGTATTTGCTCAATTCTTTTGGTTGTACAGCTTTGAACATTTAAACAGCTTTGTTTTATAGATATGATAGATAACAGACTGTATTCTATGCATTTAAATGTGGTCACATACTCTGTGGACACATCCTGCTTTCTGAAATACTATGAACTGTTGGTCTTGAGCGGCTGAGTAGCTAAACTCATGATTCTGTTTGGAATGTAAATATTTGTAATTAAGTCAGCACATATTTTTTTATTGCCCCAGAGTACTTAATTGTTTTTCACCAAGAGCTTTTCAGGTTGCCTCTACGCTTTGTGCAATTTTTTCTGGTTCCCCAGAGTGTATTTTTCTCTGAACTGAGGGCTGTGCCATAGTACAAATGGAAATGCTACCTTTGATTTTCTTATAAAGGAGTTTAACTGGGGTTTTTAAAGAATGCAATAGCACTCCTGATGAGACTCTGCTTACAAGCAAGTTGAGCATTAAGTGTTTCTTTTCTATAAATTCTTATCTCCTGAAGTATTTTATTCGGGAAAACACAATAAGTGTGAACTGATTCCATTTTGCCAGGATTTTTCTTGTGCTGAAATTGCTAATCATGATTAAACACAAAGTGTTTTTATAGAACAAAAAAATGATCTTTAGTATATAAAAAGAATTGAAAATATTAAATGACCACCAGGTTTACTTTGAAGCCCATTTTTGGCTGTTTAGTCAGCATGAAGTGGGCATGAGAATTATTTAATATTTCTTTTTGTGAAATTTCCTGTACAGCCTTTTGTAGGATTACTACAGGTTAATGTGAGTTGAGGAAGACAGTCTTTCTCAAACAGTACTGCATACCTTTTATTCTATTACGGACTTACGTGTTTTATATCCTGGAGTTAAGGAACAACTGCCTGGGATTATAGTATTACATGCTATAAAATATTATGCTTTATTGGTCCCATGTTTTGTGCAATTTTATTAAGTATGACTATGTATATATAATTAAGAAACATATTTTCCACAACTAAAATGTGCATTATTTTTTCCAAAGTTTTATCGTTGCTATTTATTTTTACTTTTGTTTCTGAACATTCAATACACATCATTTGTATGAATGCTTAATTACATCCCTGTCATCACAAAATTTTTACTGTACATTATCTTCTGGAAATAGCAAATAAATGAAGATTCTTTTTATTTGCTTGATAAAGTAATTGAAAGTGTATTTTTGGTATGAAGCTGGTTTTCTGTCGCAATTATAACTGCCCAGATTTTAAAATATCTTGTAATAAAATAAAAATATATGGTGGCTAACTCTTCAGATAATACTTTTAAAGAATTTAATATTAAGTTAAAATTATTTTAAAACTGAAAATTTATCAACTAAACCCTCAAGGTGAGCTCATTTTACTATTTTAATTACATGGTACGTTTTGAAAACTGATGGTTGCCCTGAGTATGGTTAAGGCTGGGCTCTTCCTGAGAGAGATGGACAGATGGGGGTGTGTGTGTTCTGTGCCCAAGAACAAATCTTTACTTAGTACAGATCATTTAATCCGCAGACACTCTGCCTAGATAAGAGCAGCTATTTTGTGTAGCTTTTGTAAGTTTTGTGAATATTTAAGTTTTGTAGCTTTTCTGGAGGGGTAGTTGGCCATTTGCACCATCATTTTGGTGTTCATTTGGTGTTATCCCTGTAACACTGTATGTTATGAGGCTGTTAGTCTGGCTTACTGGGAAAATCAGTCATAGCAATTCTAAAAGAAATTTACTTGCTAAATTGACTCTTCAAAAGTACTTACATATTTTTCGCCCCTTAGAACAATATTTCCAAGAAACGAGACATTGATAATACAACAAGTAACCCTTGTTACTTGCCTTACTGCGGGAATTTTCCAGAATAACACCACGGGTTTTTTCATGTGTACTGTGTGGTGGTAGCCGTCCCAGCTGAGTTTGTGAAGGCTAGTCAGGGAGGGTGTTGTTGAGCGTTTATTCTTTTAAAGCGGAGCATGAGGAAACACACAGACAGTCCTCCGAGTCTGAGGTCGGGACCTACTGTAGTCAGCCAGGGCCGCAGAGTAGAGGAGTCACCCAGCAGAGCAGTGGTGATCTCTTTGTCCTTCCTGTGGGCCTCAATTTTCCAGTGGGGCAGGGGTCAGTGGTGACACTGCCTGGGATCTCAGGTGCTGGATTCTTGCTTGGCACACAGCCCTCTTGTACTTGGGTCATATTTGTCATTCGAGGATCATTTAAGTGACCCGCTCTGGTGGTTCTCAGCACTGGCTGTGTGTTAGTATCACCTGGAGAGCTTTTAAAATTCCCAAAGTCAGGCTGCACCCAATATAATTAAGTCAAAGTCTTTGGGGATTGGACCTAGAGACCAGTCCTTTCTTTTTGTAAGGCATCCTGGGTTAATGCCAGTGTATTGTCACAGCTGAGAACCATCAGCCTTAGTGTTCTGCTGAAGAATATCTTACAAATGTTAAATTCCAGTGGTTCATGAAACAAACTCAGCCTGGCCACATTCTTCAAGCTGGGGCAAGCAGAATGGTTCTCCAATTAGAAACAAATGGAGCCGGCACCGCGGCTCACTAGGCTAATCCCCCGCCTTGTAGCACTGGCACACCAGGTTCTAGTCCCGGTCGGGGCGCCATACTCTGTCCCGGTTGTCCCTCTTCCAGGCCAGCTCTCTGCTGTGGCCCGGGAGGGGCAGTGGAGGATGGCCCAAGTGCTTGGGCCCTACACCCCATGGGAGACCAGGAGATGCACCTGACTCCTGCCTTCAGATCAGCGTGGTGTGCCGGCTGCAGCGCGCTGGCCGTGGCGGCCATTGGAGGGTAAACCAACAGCAAAGGAAGACCTTTCTCTTTGTCTCTCTCTCTCACTGTCCACTCTGCCTGTCAAAAAAAAAGAAAGAAACAAATGGAGTGGAATGGGATACAATGCAAAGACTTACTCTCCCCATTTCCTCTAAAGGTAACCACTGTTGGTTTATGTATGTTCTTGCAGGTATTGACCGCATACATATACACATTGATATACATGTATTCAATATATATTAAATTGCATCTATATCAATTTATGCAGAGGTATTGTACCAAATCATTGGTAATATTTACATAACATTTTGTCAAAATGCTTCAGTAATATTCTGTGATATGAGTGTGCTCCTAATGTTTATTATTTCTCATATTTTGATATTATAAAAATTACAACTGTGAAAATTAATAAATTCAAACCATACATACTTTCTCAGGTATATTCAGAGTGTAAATTCTTTGCAGTGAATATAAGAATGTATGCTGAGTCCCTTTTAATAAGGTTGTCATCCTAAAATTTGGTAGGAATTTATACTCCCAGGATATATGTTATAAATAATAAATGTATGAGTGCTTATCCTCATAATCTTCCAACCAAACTTAGTTTTGTTAATCTGATATGTGAAAAAATGACCGCTTGTGTTTGTCTCATTGAACGTGTTTTCATGTTATCGGTCATTTTTATTTATTTTTCTGTATACTTACTTTTTGCCTAATCTTTTTTATTGGATTCTTTTTTTAAAAAAAGATTTGTTTATTCATTTATTTGGAAGACAGAGTTACGGAGAATCAGAGGCAGAGATAGAAGTCTTCCAGATCTATTGGTTCATTCCTCAGTTGGCCACAACAGCTGGATTGGGCCCATCTGAAGCCAGGAGCCAGGAGCTTCTTCCGGATCTCCCATGTGGGTGCAGGGCCCAAGCATTTGGGCCATCTTCCACTGCTTTCCCAGGCCATAGCAGAGAGCTGGATTGGAAGTGGAGTGCCCAGGACTTGAACCGACACCCAATTGGGATGCTGGCACTGTAGGCGGAGGCTTTACCTGCTACATCACAGCTCCGGCCCCTTTTTTGGTTTCTTTGTCTTACTGCTGTAAAGAATCTAAAAGTATGTGTTAGTGTGTCCTCTAACACCAGCCGAGCAGCTAGGAAATCCACAGTAGATTAAATCTTATTTTGTATCCTGTCTTGGAAATAGACTCATTGGGTTGGGATGAGAGTCACTGTAGCTTCCTGTATCCTTATTTTC
Source organism: Sylvilagus floridanus (assembly GCA_949820135.1). NCBI lineage: Eukaryota > Metazoa > Chordata > Mammalia > Lagomorpha > Leporidae > Sylvilagus > Sylvilagus floridanus. The sequence continues at coordinate 8,593,325 of OX463244.1, read as the reverse complement.
CATGTTTTGGGTATTTGGCCACAGTTCACAGAAGGAACGCCATAAATACCCTGTTGGTGCAGAGCGCAGTGCACTGCTTTCCAGAATTACATGTCTTGATCATAGAGTTAACATGATATACAGCGTAGAAAGAAAGTAGAATCCAAAGGAGCCAGAGTCCTGGTAAGGTGAAGCCCTGTACAAGTCAAATTATTCAGTGAGTGTGGTCATATAGCATGAATTAGCCATTACAGAACTGGAGTGTGGACTGTAGCTTCATTTTTTATGCCGACATTCTAAGAAAAAATTGTGAGTAAATTTGGTTTTCATCTCAAACACAAGTGTCCCTCAAGGTTCTTTAAATTTATTTGACAGGCAGAGTGATGGGGGAGAGGGGAGAAGGGAGAGGGGCAGATCTTCCCTCTGCTGGTTTATTCCCCAAATGGCCACAAGGGCCTGAAGCGAGGAGTCTGGAAATCCTCCCTGGTCTCCCCTGTGAAGGTAGGTGCCCATGTACATTAGCAGGGAGCCAATTTGGAAAGCAGCCAGCACTCAGCCTACCTTCCCAATACAGGATGTTGGCGTCCAAGGTCACAGGCAGGGACTTAACCCCTTCTGCTACTGCCAGGAGATTTCTTGCAGAGTAGTCAACACTCAACCCCTTGGTAACAAGATTCAGAATAAGTTTAAATGTGAATCAGAATGACTTTTGCCCCAACCTGGTTAATGTTGAGGGTATGACTTGAATGTCTTTGATATGTAAGTGTCCAGCATCTAGCTATATCCTGATAACAATGTGCTACATCAGCAATCTTCCTGACCTCCCTGGGGTTCCTGTTGCAAGCTGTGGAAAGTTGTGGCTTCTGCTTTGTAATGTGATCTGGCTGAATTAAAGTTATTTGGGCTTGTAATGTTTCTATTTATAATTTTATTTATAAATAAATTATGTTTATGATGTGCATAGGTATTTATATAAATACATGTAAATATATGTAGATTATATTATAATGTATAAATATATAAATGTATAGGTTGTGTTATGTAAGTTACATATTTATATGGTATTATCTTAATCTTTGTATTATTTAAAGGCATTTGTCCTCTGTTTGTGTGGCTCCTTACTCCCCTGTTAGTTGCATTTCTCCTAAAATATATTACTCACACAGGCAGTTGAGCTGCCGTTAGAGTATTGTTCCCAGGTTGTTTGCTCTTAAGCAGGTCCATTCTAAGGTCCACTTATATTCCAGATTGTAGAGGGGAAGCTTGCTGTTATATCAGGAGTTTGGAATGCGAGCAGTGTGAGTTGTTTAAACAACTGACAGCAGAAGTGACACAGTCTGACATAACTGCACCATCCCCTCTTTTCCAGGATTGAGAAACAGTCTCAGGGACAATAATAATGTTATTATGTTATAAATTATAATACATATAGTTATATTAGGGGTCTTCAGAAAGTTCATAGAAATTAGTATTATGAAAGATGAGTACACATTTCAAATTTTCTTGATGAATTTTAATGAACTTTTAAAAATATTTATTGAGTTAGAAAGAGGGAGAGACAGATCTGCCATCGGCTGGTCCACTCCCTAAATGACTGCATTAGCTTGGGGCTGTGCCAGGCGGGAGCCAGGAGCCAGGAACAACTTCTGGGTCTCCCATGTTGATGCAGAGGCCCAAGTACTTAGGAGCATCGTCCCTTGCTATCCCAGGCACATTAGCAGGGAGCTTAATCAGAAGTGGAGCAGGCCGGACTTGAACTGGTGCCCATATGGGCATCGCAAGCAGCAGCTTTACTATTTTTTTCCTTTTAAAGATTTATTTATTATTTGAAAGGCAGAATTACAGAGAGGCAAAGGCAGAGAGAGAGGGGGTCTTCCATCTGCTGGTTCACTCCCCAAATGATCACAATGGCCAGAGCTGAGCTGATCTAAAGGCAGGAGCCAGGAGCTTCTTCTGGATCTCCACACAGGTGCAGGGGCCCAAGGACTTGGGCCATTTTCCTCTGCTTTCCCAAGCCATAGCAGAGAGCTGGATAGGAAGTGGAGCAGCTGAAATGCAAACTGGCACCCCTGTGGGATGCTGGCATTGCAGGTGGCGCCCCCGGCAACTTCATCTGTTATGCCACAAAACCAGAACCTTAAATGAACTTTTTAAAGTACCCTTATGGAAAGAATATATTGTATAATGCAAAATGTATAATTGTTACTATATATTACTATAATTTGTATTTAGTAGTACTTCAATTTCTGTTGTATTCTTAAATTCATTTCCAATATCATGTACTTTAAACCTCATTTTTAAAAAGTTTATTTATTTAAAGGTAGAGATTTCGTGTCTGCTACTGTACTCCCCAAGTGCCTGAAACAGCTGGGAGTGGACATGACTAAGGCCAGGAGCCGGCAAACCCGTCTGGGTCTCCTGTGTAGGAGGCAGGGATCAATATTGAGACCATGATCTTCTGCCTCCCACGGTGTGTTAGCAGGAAGCTGGATCCGCAGCAGAGTACCAGTGCTCCCGCCTGTTGCAGTGGATTCGTTCTGAGAGGAGGAGCCTGGTGGGGGCAAGAGGGGCGGAGTCACCACACAGACCCTGGGAGTCCTGTGAAAGCAGGCCTGAGGTGAGCAACCTGCAGACTCCTTTGAGTTAGTACAACAACTTATATAGCCAAGACCAGCCAATCCGGTCAAGGGCAGTCTATGCCCCAGCCAATCACAGCCTGTTGCCAGGCAGTTTCTGTTGTCAGTGGCCATCTTGGCATGACCTTTTCACCTCAGCGGCCATCTTGATATGACCTTTTTGACTCATTCCACCACATTCGCCCACAACAGTTCAAGTCCTGGTCAGTCCATTTACTCACCTCTTCCTATAATGTTGGTGTGTACTACAAACATTAGCTCATTTTACCTCTTCTGGAGGTAAAATGTGCATAACAAAGTCTACCAGTTAGCCGTCTTTAACTACATTTCAGTGCATTAGCTAAGAATTCACATTGTTGAACACCATCACCATCCATTTCCAGAACTTTCTCATTATCCCAGAGTCTCTTTACTCATTAGACAATAACTTATCTCTAGCCACCTCAATCTCTTGCTAATCTTTACTTTCTATGAATTTCTGTATTTTATCTATGAATTTCTGTATTATAGGGACTTCATGCAAGTGTCATTTTGTGTCTGGCTTATTTTACTTCGTATAACGTTTTTAAGATTCTTCTAGGGTCGGGCCGGCGCCATGGCTCAACAGGCTAATCCTCCGCCTTGCGGCGCCGGCACACCGGGTTCTAGTCCCGGTCGGGGCACCGGATTCTGTCCCGGTTGCCCCTCTTCCAGGCCAGCCCTCTGCTGTGGCCCGGGAGTGCAGTGGAGGATGGCCCAGGTGCTTGGGCCCTGCACCCCATGGGGAGACCAGGAAAAGCACCTGGCTCCTGGCTCCTGCCATCGGACGAGCGCGGTGCGCCGGCCGCAGTGCGCCGACCGCGGCGGCCATTGGAGGGTGAACCAACGGCAAAAGGAAGACCTTTCTCTCTGTCTCTCTCTCTCACTGTCCACTCTGCCTGTAAAAAAAAAAAAAAAAAAAAAAAAAAAGATTTTTCTAGGGGCCAGTGTGACACAGCAGGTTAAGTTAACACTTCTGATGCCAGCAATTGACTCCTTCTTGCTTCACTCTAAATCCTTCCTCTTGCTAATGTGCTTAGGAAGGTAGTGGATGATGGCCCAAGTAACTTGGGCCCCTGCCACCCATTTGGGAGACCAGGATGGAGTTCCTGGCTCCTGGTTGCATCCTGGCCCAGCCTTGGCTATTGTTGCCATTCAGGTAGTGAACCAGCAAATGGGAGATCAGTCTGCCTGTCTCTTCCTCTGTCATTCTGCCTTTCAAATAAGTAAATCCTTTTTAAGAAAGTTAAAGCCCTGGCCTGCTGTGCCCGCATCCCATGTGGGTGCCAGTTTGTATTCTGGCTGCTCCACTTCCAATCCAGCTCTCTACTGATGCACCTAGGAAAGCAGTGGTGGATGGCCTAAGACCATGGGGCCCTTGCACCCACATAGGAGACCTGGAGGAAGCTCCTGGCTCCTGGCTTCGAATCAGCTCAGCTCCAGCTGTTGGAATCATTTGGGGTGTGAACCAGCGGATGGAAGACCTCTCTTTCTCTCTAACTCTCAAGTAAATTAAATAAAAAAGTTAGCATATATAGCTTGTTTCGTTTTCTGAGGACTCTTCCAGATTTGCCCAGAGCCAATGCTGGTTTGTGTTCCCATGAGGAGAGAGAAGTGTTCCCGTTCCTCTACATCCTCTCCAACACGGAGATTTTCTATTTGATAATACTCAGCCTTGTGAGTGTGAAGTGGTAGTTCATCTGGTTTTGCTTTGTATTTCTCTAATGGCTAATGATGTTGATCATCTTTTCATGTGCTTATTGGCCATTTGTTTATTCTGGAGAAATATCCAAGGTCTTGTCTATTTTTGATTTTTGCTGAAGTTTTTGTTAAGTTGTAGGAGTTACAAAAATATTGTGTTGTGGATATTAGTCCCTTATCAGATAAATGTTTTACAAGTGTTTTCTCCCATTTAGTGTGATGTTTTTTCACTGCTAAAATAGTTTTTTTTTTTTTAAGAGGCAGAGAGTGACTGCATCCATCCATTGGTTCATTCCCTAAATGCCTACAGTAAGTGGAACAGGACCAGACCAAACCTGGGAATGAGGAACTCAATCTAGATATCTCCCAAATGGGTGGCAAGAACCTAAATATTGGAGTCATCACCACTGCCTCCCAGAATCTGCATTAAGAAGCCGAAATGAGCAACTGGAGCCAGGAATTGAAGCCAGGTATTCTGATGTGGCTATAAGGCATCCTAACTGGCATTTTAATCACTAGGCCAAGTGCTTATTTTTTTTTCCATTTTTTTAAAGATTTGTTTACTTGAAAGGCAGAGTTAAACAGAGAGAGGTCTTCTACCTACTGGTTCACTCCCCAAGTGGCCACAGCTGCTGGAGGTGGGCTGATCCAAAGCCAGGAGCTTCTTCCCGATTTTCCATGTGAGTACAGGGGCCCAATGCCTTGGGCCATCCTCTGCTTTCCTAGGCCGTAAGTGGAGAGCTGGAAAAGGAAAAGAACAGCTGGGACAGGAACTGGCTGTCCATATGGGATGGGTGGAGGCTTAGCCTACTACACCACAACACTGACCCTGTGTTTTCACTGTTGATGTTGTCCTTGGATGTACAAGTTTTTAATTTTAGTTAAGCCAAATTTATTCTGTTGTTGCTTGGGCTTTTAATGTTTATCCAAGAAATAATTGACTAGTCTGTTAAATATTCTCTCCTTTTTTCTTTTCGTAAGGCTTTTATAGTTAACAGCTCATATGTTTATGTCTTAGGTTCATTTTAAGTTAATTTTTAAGGTATAAGTTAAGATTTGAACTTTATTTTGCAGTATCCACTTTTCCCTGCACTATTTGTTGGAAAAGACTGTCTTTTCCTCATTGAGTAGCCATTACACCATTATTCAAAATGAATTGAGTATATACAAGGGAACCTTCAAAAAGTTAAAATGAAAAATGCTAAATTTATTACTACTATTCTTTGTACCAAAGTAAATTTGTACATGTCTGAGTAGGATCTAGTTTGAGGCACCAAGGAAAATAAAACATCAGTTTGAGGAGAGCCCCTATCAGAGTCACATGAATTGTACAAAAATTGAGGCCGGCGCCATGGCTCAATAGGCTAATCCTCCAATTTGCAACGCTGGCACACCGGGTTCTAGTCCTGGTCAGGGCGCTGGATTCTGTCCCAGTTGCCCCTCTTCCAGGCCAGCTCTCTGCTGTGGCCCGGGAGTGCAGTGGAGGATGGCCCAAGTGCTTGGGCCCCGCACCCTGTGGGAGACCAGGAGAAGCACCTGGCACCTGACTCCTGGCTTCCAATCAGCGCGTACACCCTGTGGTCCTGATTTCTCTCCTAACTTGTTTTATCAGTCTTAGAATTTTGGGCCTTGTGTTGTGTAGAGGGTTAAGCTGCCATATGTGATGTTTTCTGTCTTCCTTTCTCTCCTCCCCTCCCTCCCTCCCTCTTTTGTTTATTTGAAAGCCAGGGTCATTGAGAGAGAGGGATTGACAGAGAGATCTTCCATCTGTTGCTTCACACCCAAATGGCTTAACGCCAAGGCTGGACCACGCCAAAGCCAGGAGCCAGGTGCTTTCTCCGGGCCTCCCACATGGGTGCAAGGTCTCAAGCACTTGGGCCATCCTCCACTGCTTTCTCAGGTGCGTTACTATGGAGGTTGATCACAAGTGGAGGAGCCGGGTCTCCAACTGGCACCCGTATGGGATGCTGGCCTCACAGGTAGTGGCTTAACTCACTGTGCCACAAAGCTGGCCTATACATAAGTTTTTGGAAAAAAGCCTCAAAAAATTTTTATGGCACATTGTTTTTCAGTTAACAGTGTAAAAAAGTGCATCGGCATTAAATTCAGGACGCTTAGTTCTGTAGAGTTGTGCTAAAGGGCTAAGTTCACTGCTTACAGACGTGTCCGGACCATGTTGGAGCTTGTGCTGAGAAACCTTGTATTTTTATTGCTTGTGTAATTTCAGCTTTCTGTGAACACCTTGAAGTCCCCTCATACGTGAGGATCTATCTATTCCTGAGCTCTGTCGTCTATTCCACTGATCTGTGTGTTTGTCCTTAAGGCAGAACCACACTATGTGCATCAGAGTGGCTTCCTAGTAAGCTGAAATCAGCATATGTGTGACTCTTCCAACTCGGGCTGCAGCCTGGCAGTTGTGCACATCTGGGGAGTGAATCAGCAGAAGGAAGATCTCTTTCTCTCTGCCTTTCAAAAAAAAAAAAAATAGGTAAAAGTGTTGAAAAACCAGAAAGTATGGGGCTGGTGCTGTGACACAGCAGGTCACACCAGCGTCTGCAGTGCTGGCACCGGGTTGAATCCCCGCTGCTCCACTCCAGACACAGCTCCCTGCTAGTCCAGCTGGGAAAGCAGAGGAACATGGCCCAAGTGCTTGGGCCCCTGCACCCACATGGGAGACCCAGAGGAAGCTGCTGGCTCCTGGCTTTGGTGTGGCCCAGCCCCAGCCATTGCAGCCAGTGAACCAGTGGATTGAAGATCTTTGTCTCTGTCTCTCCTCTCTGTAATTCAAGTAGTTCTTTTTGATTGCTGAAAAGAATGCCATTGTACATCACAGTTCAGTTCTACTCACAGACGTTTTGTGTCTCTCCAGTTTGGGCTATAATGAATAAAGCCATGATAAACTTTCTTAGTTTGCTTTCGTTTTTCTCACATATGCACCAGGAGGTGGAATTGCTGGGTCAAAGGGACATCCCTTTATTAGAAGTTGGACAGTGAGCCTCCACAGCAGTGAGCCAGAGTTCTCGTCGCCCCCGCTCTCCTGTACTCTCTCGCCTCTTTCTCCTTCTGAACTAATTTCTACAACGTTTCTCCAAACCGTACAGTGAGCTTTCTGTCTCTGATGTTGATGTGCACTCCTCTCTCCCAAGTCCGTAGTGTGTTCTTATTGGTTCTTATTCTGATTTCAGGTGTTGATCCCAGAGTTTCTACACTTACAAAAGGAAATGACAATAAAATGGATTTCAAACGTTTGTTTTTCAAGCTAGATTAAGAATTATTTCTTTTGGGGGCCAGTGCTGTGGCGTAGTGGGTAAAGCTGCTGCCTGCAGTCCTGGCATCCCATCTGGGCGCTGGTTTGAGTCCCGGCTGCTCCACTTCCGATCCAGCTCTCTGCTATGGCCTGGGAAAGCAGTAGAAGAAGATGGCCCAAGTCCTTCAGCCCCTGCACCTGTGGCTCCTGGCTCCTGGCTTCTGATCGGCGCAGTTCCAGCCATAGCGGCCCATTGGAGAGTGAACCAGCAGATGGAAGACTTCTCTCTCTCTCTCTGCCTCTCCTTCTCTCTCTGTGTAACTCTTTCTAATAAATAAATAAATATATAAAGAATTATTTCTATTTTCATTATTAAAAAGATCTCAGGAGACTGGAAGTTGTGGCACAGTGGGATAAGTACCGCATATGACTGTGCCATTCCATATTGGAGAGCTGGTTTGAGTCCCAGTTGCTCTGCTTTTGATCCAGTTCCCTGCTAATGCTCCTGGGAAAGCAGTGGAAGATGGCCCAAATGCTTTGGCCCCTGCTATCCATGTAGGAGACCTGGATGGAGCTCTGGGCTCCTGTCTTCAGCCTGGCCCAGCCCCGTTTGTTGTGGCCAACTGGGGAGTGAACCAGCAGTTGGAAGACCTCTCTCTCTCTCCCTCTGTGGCACTCTGCCTTTCAAACAGATACAAAATAAGATCTCGGGGACCAGATAGCAGTGGTCTTTCTTAACTGCGGCTCTTCTGCTGAGATGGCTACCTGGGCCCCCAGTAATGTTCAGTGGTTGAGGCCTCCAGTTAAGATACCTTTCTGGGGGACACGCATAGCCCAGTGTTTGTTCAGTGTGCGTTTGACACGGCCTGGCCCTCCCTCTGCACCTCCTTCAGGGTGTGCTGGCCCACCAGTCACACGGACCTTAAATCTTTCCCAAGAACGTCTACTCCTTCATGTGTTTTTGGTGGCTCAAGCTTGTGCTTTATCTTTTTCATCCACAGCCCAGGATTCTGGTACTTTAGAGGAAGGTGGGTTTTGAATCAACATGTTCCAAAAACTAGGAGAAACCATATGGAGATACCCAATCTACCTTCGAAGCTAGGCTAATTACCCAACTTACCAAGGAGCTTGCCAAAATACAGGCCACTGGTTTCCTTGAAGCTGTGGGCCTGGGAAGGCCAGGTCTCTGTACTTTCAAAGCAGCCAGATTATCAAATGTGCAGCCGTTTCTGGCCATGGAGATGCTGTGGATCCAGATTACGTTGTTCTGGCTCCCTGCAGAATCCAGGGTTCAAGGAGCAGCCAGCCATTCTGGTCAACGTGAGACACTCGTGTGCCTTTCCTAAGACTAAGTGTGTAAGAACCCACATCCATTCTTTTCCCTCGAAATGCCAGGAAACTTGGCTTCTCAGATGAACCTGTGTGTGCTTTATATCAGTTTGAGACTATACCTCTCAAGGTATTTGTTTACTGGCCTTCAGGAGGCTCACAGATAAATGAGGTCTCGCTTAGAAACTTAAGTCAGAGGCCTGCCCTGGGCAGACAGTGGGCACAGCGGTTAAGGCTATTTGGATCCCCCACATCCCATTTTTGGAGTACTTGGTTGAAGTCCCAGCTTCTCTACCTCCTGTCCAGCTTTCTGCTAATGTGAATCCTGGCAGGCAAAAGATGATGGACCAAGTACTTGGGTCCCTGCCCCCCTTGTGGGAGACCGGGACTGAGTTCTGGACTTCCGACTTTGGCCTGCCTAGACATGGCTGTGCAGGCATTTGGGAAGTGAACAGGTGGAGGATCTCTTCCTGCTTTTTACGTAAAAATTTTAAGACTATGATCATTGACAAAAAGGCCTACTATTTCTGTCTATGTCTACTGATTGACTCACAAGCTCACTTTAAATACTAAATATTGCTTTTTCAAAAGTGTCTATAGGGGCTGGTGCTGTGGAACACAGCAGGTTAAGCTGTGGCCTGCAGTGCCAACATCCCATTTGGGCACTGATTCGAGTCTTGGCTGCTGTACTTCTGACCCACCTCCCTATTAGTGTGCCTGGGAGAGCAGTGGAAGATGGCTCAAGTGCTTGGACTCTTGAGTGGGACACCTGAAAGAAGTTCCCGGCTCCTGGCTTTGGCCTGTTCCAGCTTCCACTGTTGTGGCCATTTAGGGAGTGAACCAGTGGATGGGAGATCTCTGTCTCCCCTCCTCTCTGTAATTCTACCATTCAAATAAGTAAATAAGTCTTTTTTAAAAATGCTAATATAGTTGAGTCAGAAAATGTTTATAACCACTTCTATGTAATTATGTGTAATCCTGGCTTGGGTACTGAACAATTTCATCTCAGAATTTTTCCAAAATGCTCTAGAAACCAATGTATAGGGGGCTGGCGCTGTGGTGCAGTAGGTTAATCCTCCGTCTGCGGCGCCAGCATCCCATATGGGCACTGGTTCTAGTCCTGGCTGCTCCTCTTCCCATCCAGCTCTCTGCTATGGCCTGGGAAAGCAGTGGGAGATGGCCCAAGTCCTTGGATCCCTGCACCCACGTGGGAGACCCGGAAGAAGCTCCTGGCTCCTGCCTTCGGATCAGTGCAGCTCTGGCCGTTATGGCCTTTTGGGGAGTAAACCAGCCGAAGGAAGACCTTTCTCTCTCTCCCTGTCACTGTCTGTAACTCTCCCTTTCAAATAAATAAGTAAAATCTTGAAAAGAAACCAATGTATAACACACAGTAATCTCAGTTTTTGAACCAAGCTGAGTCCAATGTGATAATACTCATAGCTGTGTGTGTGTGTGTGTGTGTGTAAGAGAGAGATTGAGAGAGTGTGTGTGTGTCCTGGGAAGTTACATGAGGTTGCACCGAACTGCCCGGATTTTACGGAGTGCCTCGACTCTGTCAGTACATGGAGGGTGTCTGTCCATCTTCGGCCAATCCCCTAGACCAAGCTCACAGACTAACACTAGTCTGATGCGTGCAGCCAGGTTTCTACCACCTGAAGTCCACCTTAAATGTCACTTCCAACTTGCGGAGCTTTGAACTCTCACATCGCCTGTGCTGGGAACAGCAAGAACGCCTCGCTCCTTCCACCCTTGAGCGCTCCGACTGACGTGGGCGTTCCACACCTGAAACTCCGGAGACCAGGGTGCGGCTGCCGGGGTGCCAGCGGCAGCTCCCCGCGCACCGGATTACTTTCCCACTTTGGTGTCGGGCGTCCTTAGGAAGCGCCTTGCTTTTCAGGGGCCGGGAATTCCCTGCGGCGAGTCTGAGCCCGCTCTGCGCTCCGCCGCGAACCCCGCGCCAGCACAGGGTCGAGCCTACGGCAGACAGACGCTCGGCAGGTGTTTGCTAAGAGGATGGACCAGCACGGAGCCGGCGCCCACCGAGCGCAGGGCGGGCCGGGATCAGTGCGCCGCCAGCTGGCGGCCCGACCCGGGTTCCTGTCTACCGGGCGGCGCCGGACCTGCTCGGGACCCAGGACGGGGCGGGGCGTCACGGGCCCCACCCACCGGGAGGCGGGGACCGACGCGGTCCCGCCCTCCAGGGGGCGGGGCCTGCGGCGCGCGGGAAACGGCGCGCGCGGCGGCGGTGGGAGGCGGCGGCGCCGGCGGCTGGCCGGGTCCTTGAGGTACTGGTTCCCGGTCGCCGGCCCGCGGCCCCGCGGTTCTCCGGGCCGAGCCCCGCCGGGGAGAGGGCTGCTCCCGGGGGGCAGGCGAGCGGGCCGCTGTGGCCGGGGTAGGTCCCGAGCGGCGCGCCTGGGGGCTCCGGCGCGGCCCGGGCCGGCCCTGGACCTGCGCGGCCTCGTCGGGCCAGGCCGGGTCCCGGCTTCCCGGTCCCGGGGGCGGGAGGTCCCTCTCGCGCTGTCCGGGGCTGCTTTCGTCCGAGGGTCCCGGCCCCGGGGGACCCCCACCCCCAGCGGGCGCCTGGGTCGCCCCTGCCCGGGGGTGTCCTTTCGCTTTCCCGGACGCGGCAGGCCCGGGCTCAAGGAAGAGTTTCACATGGAGCCGCAGGGGGTTCGTGGCAGATGGCAGCGTTAACATCCTCTTCCCAGAGGGGGTGTGCAAATGTGTAATTTTTAAATTCATTTTTATTTGAAAGGCAGAGACAGAAATAGATCTTCCATGCCTGGATTGCCCCCGAAAAGCCAGCCGTCACCAAGCCAGGCCGAAGCCAGAGCTGGGTTCTGGGCTCCCACCTGGGTGGCGAGGGCCCAAGGCCGTGAGCTGTCACCTGCTGCCTGCCCAGGGTGCACCAAGCGGGGGCCCTCGGGTGGGGCGGCCCCCAGGCTCCCGCCCCCTGTGCGTTTTAGATGATTCTGATCCTCTGCACACAGTGCTGCGTAAACCCCTGCTGCTGCAGTACTGTTATTTGATTCATCACCAGCAGTTTGTTTTTTTCCAGCTTTCTTCTGTCTTCGTGGAAAGAACATTGCTTGGGGGATCCCCTGCCCTTTCAAGACTCAGGAGGATGAAAGTCATCACGTGTGAGATTGCCTGGCACAACAAGGAGCCGGTGTACAGCCTGGACTTCCAGCACGGCTCTGCCGGGAGGATCCACAGGCTGGCCTCGGCCGGCGTGGACACCGCCGTCAGGGTAAGCCAGGCGCACCGAGGCAGACCCCGGGAAGCACCACTCGAAGCTGCGGCTCTCATTCTGTTTCAAACCAGCGTTAACACACTCCAGCTCTGTAGTCACGTAGCCCAGAGTGCGCAGTTCTCAGGGCCTCGGTGAACATGGAGAGCGGAAGAGAATCTCTTCCTAGTCCTGTTCCCCACGTCGTTGTGCTGGACACCCACTGTGACCGAATGCTGAGCTGGCTTCCCACGAGGAAGGAGACCTGGGGCTGTTGGTTTACCTATTTATTTTTTAGGTTCGTTTATGTATTTGAAAGAGTTACAGAGAGAAGAAAAGGCAGAGAGAGAGAGAGAGATCTGCTTCCCCTGGTTCACTCCCCAGATGGCTGCAACACCCAGGGCTGGGTCGGGCTGAAACCAGGAGTCTCATCTAGGTCTCCCATGTGGATGCAGGGGCCCAAACAGATGGGCGTCTTCTGCGGCTTTTCCCAGGCCATTGGGAGAGGACTGGGTCGGAAGCAGAGCAGCCTGCACACAAACCAGCACCCTTATGGGATGCTGGCATTGCAAGTGGCAGCTTAACCTGCTGTGCCACAACACCAGCTCCTGGTTTATGTTTAGATGGGAGATCTTCCTTCGCTTTGTGTTTCAAAAGAAAAACTAAAATTTCTTCCTGAAAATCAGTGTAGTATTGTTTTAACAGTGACATGCTAGGGTGCTCACTGTGTGATTTTTGAATGCGTGTTTTGGTATCGGCAGATCTGGAAGGTAGAAAAGGGACCAGATGGAAAAGCCATTGTGGAATTTTTGTCCAATCTTGCTCGTCACACCAAAGCTGTCAATGTCGTGCGTTTTTCTCCAGCCGGGGACATTTTAGCATCGGGAGGAGATGGTGAGTATCGCTGTGCAGGTTGAGTATCCCTGATGTGAATGCTTGGGACCAGAAGTCTTTCAGGTTTGGGAATTTGTCAGATCTGAGATAGTTGCATGGACTGACTGGCTGAGCACCCCTCCTCTGGAAATCCTGAGCCTCGCGTTGGCGACCAGTGCTTTGTGTTTCATGTATCTGCTTTTCGGATAAGAGTTGTTCAATGTGAAAATTCTTGAAGAACCAGATATCTCTGTGTCTCATGGTGAGATTGGAGCAGGACACGCTTTTTTTTTTTTTTTAAGATTTGTTTATTTGAAAGTCAGAGTTACACAGAGAGAGAAGGAGAGGCAGAGAGAGAGACAGAGGTCTTCCGTCCCCTGGTTCACTCCCAAATTGGCCCCAATGGCCGAAGCTGTGCCGATCCTAAGCCAGGAGCCAGGAGCTTCCTCTGGATCTTCCCATGAGGGTGCAGGGGCTCAAGGACTTGGGCCATCTTCTCCTGCCTTCCCAGGCCATAGCAGAGAGCTGGATCAGAAATGGAACAGCTGGGACTAGAATCAGCACCCATGTGGGATGCTGGCACTTTTAGGCAGCGGCTTGCCGTTCTGTCACAAGGCGACTCTGCAGGCCTTGTTTGCATGACCAGAGTCAGTGCCATGCCGTTCTGTCACAGGGCGACTCTGCAGGCCTTGTTTGCATGACCAGAGTCAGTGCCATGCCGTTCTGTCACAGGGCGACTCTGCAGGCCTTGTTTGCATGACCAGAGTCAGTGCCATGCTTCTGTGTACTTAATTGGCTTTGGGAATCTCTAGTGAATAGCCTTGTGCTTTGTGCTTGTTTGGTGAGAGCAGATTGATTTATATTTTTCTGCCTGTGCTTAAATGAGATAAAGTTAATACAGAAAAAGCAAACTTTTTTCATTATACTTTTAAAGATTTATTTTATTTATTTGAAAGAGTTCCAGAGAGAGGTAGAGACAGAGAGAGAGGTCTTCCATCCGCTGGTTCACTCCCCAGATGGCCGCAATGGCCGGAGTTGTGCCGATCCGAAGCCAGGAGCCTCTTCCAGGTCTCCCACGTGGGTGCAGGGGCCCAAGGACTTGGGCCATCTTCTACTGCTCTCCCAGGCCACAGCAGAGAGCTGGATGGGAAGAGGAGCAGCCAGGACTAGAGCTGGCGTCCATATGGGATTCCGGAGCTTCAGGCCAGGTCTGTAACCTGCTGTGCCACAGTGCCGGCCCCTTGTCATCATACGTTAATGCAGTCTGGAAACCAGTATGAAATAAAATAGAGCACAGAGTGGCAGAGATAGGGGGAGAAGGGGAGAGAGCTCGTCTCTCTGCTGGGTAACTCCCTAAATGTTTGCCACAGCCAGCACCGGGCCAGGCTGCAGGCAGGAGCCAGGAAGGGAACTCATCCTGGTTTACCCAGACAGGTGGCAGAGACCCAAACACCTGGACCATCACCTGCCGCCTTCTAGGTACATTAGCAGGTACATTAGCATTGGATTAGAAACATAGGTGGGGCCTGACCTCTGGCACTCTGATGTGGAATGCAGGCGCTTCGGGCAGTAGCTTGACCATCGTCCCATACGGTGCCTGCCCCAGGTATGTCAATTTTTGTTTTTAGAAGTTTGAGGAAGAGGCCTGGTTGAGTTTGGTGCCATGATCCTTAAATGTGTGTGTGTGTGCATGTGTGTGCACATGTACATGTGTTTTCATTAACCAACTGTGCCATATGATGCCTGGCCCAGAAATGTCAGTTTTTGTTTGCACAAGTTCGAGGAAGACCAGTTGAGTTTGGTGCCACAGTCTCTACATGTGTGGACACACATGTACATGTGTTTGCATGTATGTATGCACATGTGTGTGTGTGTAGAGGGACAGGACAGTGTGCCTGAGGGAGGCCACAGGCTGTCTCCAGTGAGGTTGCACATGCAGGTTCTCCTTTTACAGAGTTCTTTGACCTTGAAGGTCAGAAACTTGTCATTAGTCAACACGTGGAGAACGTCCAGCTGGAAGGGCCGCTCTCTTCTCCAGCCTCCATAACTGCGTGTGTGCTGCCAGGATTCTGCTTCATTTAGAATGCGAATGCACGTGTCCATATGTGCTGCTATTCAGTCACTCTCCTGTTTTTTTTTTTTTTTTTTAATATTTATTATTTGAAAAGCAGAGTGAAGAGAGGTAGAGGGAGAAACAGAGAGGGAGATGGAGCTTCCATCTGCTAGTTCACTTCCCACATGGCCATAACAGCCGGGTCTCCCAAGTACCTGGGTCAGGTACCTTCTGCTGCCTTGCCAGGTGCATTAGAAGGAAGCTGGCTGGAAAGCGGAATAGCTGCGACTCACACTGGTACTGGAAGATGGGGTGCTGGTGTCGCAGTAGCCTTACCAGCTGTGTCACAACGCGCCAGCCGCAACTTTCCTGTTCTTAAGGGGAGTCGGGGCCAGTGTTGTGACGTAGCGGGAAAAGGCACTTCCCACAAAGCTGACATCCAGTATGGGTCCTGGTTTGTGTCCAGGTTGCTCCACTTCTGATCCAGCTCCCTACTGATGGCCTGGGAAAGGTAATGGAAGGTGGCTCAGCTATTTGGACCCCTGCCACCCGCATAGGAGACCCAGATGAAGCTTCTGACTCCTGGCTTCAGCCTGGCCCAGCTCTGACTATTGAGGCCATCTGGGTAGTGAATGAGCGGATAGAAGATGTCTGTCTGTCTCTCATCTCTGTAACTCTAATTTTTTTTTTATTTGGTCAGGCAGAGTTAGAGACAGAGAGAAAGGTCTTCCTTCTGCTGGCTCACTCCCCAAGTGGCTGTTATGGCCGGCGTGCTGTGCCGATCCAAAGTCAGGAGCCAGGTGCTTCCTCCTGGCCTCCCATGCGGGTGCAGGGCCCAAGGACTTGGGCCATCCTCCACTGCCTTCCCAGGCCACAGCAGAGAGCTGGACTGGAAGAGGAGCAACTGAGACAGAATCCGGCGCCCCGACTGGGACTAGAACCCAGGGTGCTGGCGCCGCAGGCGGAGGATTAGCTTAGTGAGCCTTGGCGCTGACCTGTAACTCTAATTTTCAAGATAAATAAATAATTTTTTTTCCTTTTTTTTTTTTTTTTTTTACAGGCAGAGTGGACAGTGAGAGAGAGAGACAGAGAGAAAGGTCTTCCTTTGCCGTTGGTTCACCCTCCAATGGCTGCCGTGGACGGCGCGCTGCGGCCGGCGCACTGCGCTCGTCCGATGGCAGGAGCCAGGAGCCAGGTGCTTTTCCTGGTCTCCCCATGGGGTGCAGGGCCCAAGCACTTGGGCCATCCTCCACTGCCTTCTCGGGCCGCAGCAGAGAGCTGGACTGGAAGAGGGGCAACCGGGACAGAATCCGGTGCCCCGACCAGGACTAGAACCCGGTGTGCCGGCGCCGCAAGGCGGAGGATTAGCCTGTTGAGCCACGGCGCCGGCCATAAATAATTTTTTTTAAAGAGAAGCCAGACATAGGTTGTGAGGCAAGGGTGGAATCAGAATGTGGGGAGTTATTTTTTTCCAACATTTTACAACATCAGGCTTAGGTATCCGGTGCATCCACACTAATAGCTAACACTTATGTGGGGCTTCCCTGGTGCCAGACACTGTACTGAACTTGCTTTAGCATGTTAACCCATTTGCTCCTCACAGCAGCCCTGTGAGGTAGTTACATTGTTGTACCCATTTTGTGGCTAACACCTTGATGCATCAAGATGTTAAAGGACTTGCTGAAGGTTCCACAGCTGGGAACACTTCACTAACCCTTGTGTTGGTGGCTCTTGTTTTGTTTTTCTGTTTTCAGTTATTTATAGGTTATGCCCTTAGCTTGGTTAACACAGTTTACAGGCATTTTGCTGGCCTGGAGACACTGTGTGTCAGGTAACTTCATATAGCTCTTATTTGTAATGACTTTGAGTTTAGAATTTATGAGTTCATGAGGCTGATGCTGTGCTACAGAAATTAAGCCATCTCCTGCAGTGCCAGCATCCCTTATGGGTGCTGGTCGAGTCCTGCTGCTCTACTTCCAATCCAGCTCTCTGCCACTGTGCTTAGGAAAGCAGCAGATGATGGCTCACGTCCTTGGGCCCCTGCCAGCCATGTAGGAGACCTGGAAGAAGCTCCTGGCTCCTGGCTTTGGCCTGACCCAGCCCCACCTGTTGCAGCCATTGGGGAATGAACCAGCAGATGGAAGATATCTCTCTCTCTCTCTCTCTCTCTCTCTTTCTCTCTCTTTCTCTGTATCTCTGCTTTTCAAATAAACACTTTTAAAAAAAGAATTTATGAGTCCTGAAGGCAAACTGGCTATTCTAGTCCAGATTTCTACAAGTACTTGTAAATTCCGTGGCCATGTTGTCCGCTGGACAACCTGAGGAACACACAGTGACCCCGGCTTGTGCCTGATTGAATCACTCCACAGACGCCGTCATCCTGCTGTGGAAGGTGAACGACAACAAGGAGCCTGAGCAGATCGCTTTCCAGGATGAGGACGAGGCCCAGCTGAATAAGGAGAACTGGACTGTGGTGAAAACCCTGAGGTAATGTGGGAGGACTGTGGGCTGATAGCCGTTGCCACGGAGTGCCCGGAACGAGATGTGTGTTTTATCTAACCTAACCCTTTCATTTACCTGAGACCGCCATAAGACAGTAGTTTTACAGGACTGAAGTATGAATAAAATGGATTTTATTAGTTTCTGCTAAAAACTTTTCTGTAGTAGAAATGAACCAACTGGGGCCAGCATTGTGGTGTAATGGGTAAAGCTGCTGCCTGCAATGCCGGCATCCCATACAGGTGCTGTTTGAGCCCTGGCTGCTCTACTTCCAATCCAGTTCTGTGCTAATGGCCTGGGAAAAGCAGTGGAAGATGGCCTGAGTATCTGGGCCCCTGCTACTCACTTGGGAGACCTGGAAGAAGCTCCTGGCTCCTGGTTTTGGCCTGTTCCAGCCCTGGCCATTGAGGCCATATAGGGAGCAAACCAGTAGATGGAAGATCTGTCTCTCCCCGCTCTGTAACTCTGACTTCCAAATGAATAAATAAATCTTAAAAAACAAAACACTAGCCGGCGCCGTGGCTCAACAGGCTAATCCTCCGCCTTGCGGTGCCGGCACACCAGGTTCTAGTCCCAGTTGGGGCGCCGGATTCTGTCCCGGTTGCCCCTCTTCCAGGCCAGCTCTCTGCTGTGGCCCGGGAGTGCAGTGGAGGATGGCCCAAGTGCTTGGGCCCTGCACCCCATGGGAGACCAGGAAAAAGCACCTAGCACCTGGCTCCTGCCATCGGATGAGCGCGGTGTGCCAGCCGCAGCGCGCCATCCGCGGCAGCCATTGGAGGGTAAACCAACGGCAAAGGAAGACCTTTCTCTCTGTCTCTCTCTCTCACTGTCCACTCTGCCTGTCAAAAAAAAAAAAAAAGAAACAAAACACTAAGAACCAATTTATGGGGTTGGTATTGTGGTGCAGGAGTTAAGCTACCACTTGACGCCCACAACCCGTACTGGAGTGTCCAGTTAAGTCCCACCTCTGCTTCTCTCTCTCTCTCTCTCTCTAAGATTTGTTCATTTGTTTGAAAGGCAAAGTGATAGAAATGAAGAAAGGAAAAAAAAAGATCGTCCATCTTTTGATTCATTCACCAAATGGCCACAACACCCTAGGCTGGTCCAGACTCAAGCCAGGAAACTGGAACTGCATCTGAGCCTCCCCCTTGGGTAGCAGAGCCCCAGATACTTGGGCCATCTTCTGCTACTTTCTCAGGTGCATTAGCAGGGAGCTGAATCAGAAGCAGAGCAGCTAGGACTCAAACTGGCACTCTGAGATGGGATGGCTTAAATCTGCTATGCCAGAACCCTCTACCCGCCCACCCACCCACCGCTGCCTCCGCTCCTGATCCAGCTAATGGACCTGGGAGATGGTAGATGATCATCCAAGTGCTTGGGTTCTTGCCTTCAACTTGGGAAACTGGAAGGAGTTTCTTGCTTCTGGTTTTGGCATGGCCCAGACCTAGCTGTTGTTGACATTTGAGGAGTGAACCAGAGGATGGGAGGTCTCTGTCTCCTTCTCTCTGTCACTCTGCCTTTCAAATAGATAAATTTTTAAAAAAACTCAATTTGGAGGATATAAATGCCCTTGAAAGTGGTTGTTTATAGCTGTAGCTACTGTGGTACCAATGGAAATTTCTAGAATTCCATTCTCATGCATGGTCCCTGAGTTTGTCTTTAAATTTTTGATATTTTTTTCCTGTTCTGAGACAATAATTGCTTCTTTTTCTTTGACCTCTTTGGATTATAGGGGCCACTTAGAAGATGTGTATGATATTTGCTGGGCAACAGATGGGAATTTAATGGCTTCTGCCTCCGTGGACAACACAGCCATCATCTGGGATGTCAACAAAGGTGATTGATGTGCTTTTGTGATTATCAGGGGGAAAGGAATACTCTAAAATATTTTTAAAAATTAACTTGCTTTAACTTGAAAAGCAACATAGCAAATGTCTTTTGTGATCTAAGATAGATAGGTGTTGGCTCAGCAGGATAGGAATTTGCCCCACAAGTCATGGATCCACCCCAGGGTTTAGGGTCCCAAATGGAACATAGGGGGCTTGAGTTACTGGTGCTGAGTGGAGGCAAATCCCCTGTGCTTGGGACACAGTTGTGGGGGGGCAGGCTTGGTCCCTGCCTTCCTGGAGCATAGGCTGTCAGGAGATGAGTAAGTCACTTGTCACTGGGTGTTGTGGGCTAGTTGAGGGGTACGTGGAATCAGGTATCCATTTTAGGAGACTGAGGAAAGCCAAGAACATTCCATTGCCCTCAAGGAGCCTGTTTTCTGGTTGGGGAGATGGCAGACATTTGAGCAGTTACAGTGGAGTAGAAATACCAGTGAAATCTTGGAGCTCATGGTGGCTCATTGCTAACTGTTTGTATCCCCTACCGTCCTTCATGAAACTTCCTGTTTCCACCATGCCTCTTCCTGTGCTCTTCTCTAACCAGCAGGCTGCCCAGCTTCCCTCCACCCAGGTACTGGGTGGGGACTCGTGACGTGGAGTTGGCATTCATGCTGCTGCACTGCATCAGTTCAGTTCTCATGCACTCTAAGAACCTCTGTGTTCTGGTTCGTTCTGCACCAGCCAGCCAGGCAGGTCTCTCATGTCCCATCTCATCTCCTCCTGTTTCTTTCTTCCCTCCCTCCCTCCCTCCTTCTTTCCTTCCTTTCTGATTTTATTTATGTATTTGGGAGAGTTATAGGAGAGACAGAAATGTCTTCCTTCTGCTGGTTCTCTCTCCAGATGGCCACAAGGGCTGGAACTGAGCTGATCCAAAGCCAGGAGCTTCTTTCATGTATCCTGCGTAATTGCAGAAGCCCAAGCACGTGGGCCATCCTCCATTGCCTTCCCAGGCATAAACAGAGAGCTGGATCGGAAGAGGAGCACCTGGGACACAAACTGGTACCCATATGGGATGCTGATGCCACAGGCGGAGGCTTAACCTAGTATGCCACAACACTGGCCCCTCTTGTCCTGTTTCCAATCAATCCCTAACATCCCAGCACAATGCAGGGCTACCGTCAAGGTCTTCCTTGATACCGCAGACCTGCCCTTTGTCCTGGATAATTTCAGGTCTCCTGGGCAGTCCTTCGGCATGCTCCTGAATCAGTTGCAATGACCTTGGACATTACTGGTACACTGGAAAGAGCAGGAGTGAAATGGCTGTGTTGTTGTAGGAACATGAGATAAATCTGGTCATGGATATAGTGGTTGTTGCTATGAGGGCTACCAGGGATGCTGCTGTGAGCCTAGGGCATTTGAGCAAAGATCTGAATAAAGTGAGGGAGAAGCCATGTGTGTTGTTTAGGGGGAGAGCATTCCAGCCTATGGGAAGAGCAAGTGTGAAGGCTCTGACGCTGCTGCATGGTATATCACAGGAACAGGAACAGAAACGGGGTGGAATAAAACAGAGGGTGAGAGCCACCAAAGTTGGACAGGAGGGGCCCAGGTCATATAAGATTGTGTACCTTGGAAAGGATCATCCAGGGATTTTTTTTCTTAAAAAGTTTGTTGGAAAGGCAGAGTGACAGAGAGAGAGAGAGAGATCTTCCATCTGCTGGTTCACTCCCCAAATGGCTGCAAAGATCAGGGCTGTGCCACGCTGAAGCCAGGAGCCAGGAGCTCCATTGGGTCTCCCACATGGGTGGCAGGAGCCCGAGTACTTGGGCTATCTTGCACTGCTTGCTCAGGCGAATTAGCAGGGAGCTGGATCAGAAGTGGAGCATCTGAGACTTGAACCGGGGTGAACTCATGGGATGTCAGCATCATAGGCAACCGTTGAACCCATTGTGCCAGTGCTGGCTACACTGCAAGGTTTTGAACCACTGTTTGAACGTGGTCTTTCTTGCTTTACAAAGAAGGCTGTGGGTGGCCCATGGAAAACAGACTCTAGGAGAACGTGGGAGAGCAAGGCCTCTGAACGTGCACAGTGATTCAGAGGTGGGGCCAGTGGCTTGGATGAGGTTGGCAGTGATGGAAGGGGGCGCAGAACGGAGGAATGTAGTTTCTTAGAGAAAGAGCTACCAGGATTTGTGGGTGGGTTGACTGTACCTCACAGATTTTTGGCAGTTGGAAATATTGGCTCCATTTCCTGGGATTTGGGGCACTGGGGGAGGAGTGGTTTGGGCAGCAAGTCTGAAAATCAAGGCCACGCCTCAGATCTGTCATTTCACTACTTTCTGAGTTTCAACCTCAACCAGATGTTCTCTCCCTAACCTCACCTCCTTCAGTTTTCTGAACATCCTCTCAAGGAGAGCTCTGAGTCCCCTGAGTGCTCTGATTCCTGATCCGTTGATCGCTCTGGCCTCTGTCCAGCTTGCTCACCTACTTGGGTAGTCAGCTGCCAACATGGCCATTTCCTTCTGACCCCTTTCCTCCACCTTCCCCACCTAGGGAGATCTGAGCCTGAGATCTGTGTGACAGCCCCAGGAAGGTTAAGCAGCCAGCTGCCTAAAAAGCTCTGGCTCTGGAGCAGATGTTGAGATGCCAAAGTCCCTCATCAGTACCTGGGTTCCATTCCTATCTCTGACTGCTGTCTCCAGCTTCCTACCAGTGCAGACCCTCCCAGGCAGTAGTGATGGTTCCTGCCACTCTCATGTGAGACCTGGATGGGGTTTCCTTGCTCCTAACTTGAGCCCCAGCTTAGCCCCAGCTGTTGTGGGCATTTGGGGAGTGAAGCACCAGATGGGAATGCGTGCGCGCGCGCTCTCTCTCTCTTTCTCTCTGCTTCTCAAAAAAAAAAAAAAAAAAAAAAAACCCAAAGCAAAACTTATTAAAGACAAAAACCTGTGACTACAGACTGGGCCAGGACATATTTACCCTGACAGGGTCTCAGTGATCTCTGCCCCCTTGCACTTGTCACAGTCAGACCCATTCCTTTTTCTCCAGTAGCTAATCCCAACCTATACAGGCCTCCTGAAGCCCTTGTCTCATTGCAGCCACCTCAGTCCCAGCCGGTTTCCTGGGAGGAGACTCAGGAAGGAGTGAGAAATGCCACCAGGTGGGCAGGGCCCAGGAGCTGGACTGGAGTTAGTGTTGAGTTCTGTCTGTGCAGGTCACTGGCACCTGGAGCGTTAGTGGTTGTATGGGGTGGTGGTTAGGGAGAGCCTGATTGTAGGGTTGAGTGAGTGGAAGGTGAGTTTGGGTATAAGATGTGAGTGGACCTCTCTTCAGAGGAGAGGGCTTGTGGTCTCATAACCCCCTCTTATCCAGGCAGTCTCTCTGCTGCTGGATTTATATTGTAAATGTCTTCCTTGGTGTCCCTCTTCCATCCCTATTGACATTGCTCTAGGGAGACCCTCCTGACTCTCGCCCACTCACCCGTATTACCTCCTAACTGGTAACCCTCTGTCTTCATTTCTACACCTTCGTTTCATCTTTAAAATGGAGTCATTTCCCAGCTCAGTGCTCCTCAGCCTTACCTTGATGCCCAAGGAAGGCTTTTCCCTGAATGTACTGGTATCTGTGATATACAAAGAGGCTTCAAAAAGTTGATGGAAAAATGGAATTAAAAGATGGTTTTTTGGGGGCCAGTGTTGTGACACAGCAGGTTAAGCCACTGCCTGCGACAAGGGTATCCCACATAGGCACCAGTTTCAATCTTGGCTGCTGTGCTTCTGATCTGATGCCCTGCTGATGCACCTGGGAAAGCAGAAAAGAATAGCCCAAGTGCTTGAGAGATCTGGATGAAGTTCCTGGCTCCTGGCTTCACCTGGCCCAGCCCTGGCCATTGTGGCCATCTGGACAGTGAAACAGTGGATGGTAGATTTCTCCTCTCCTCTCCTCTCCTCTCCTCTCCTCTCCTCTCCTCTCCTCTCCTCTCCTCTCCTCTCCCCTCTCCCCTCTCCCCTCTCCCCTCTCCTCTCCTCTCCCCTCCCCTCCCCTCCCCTCCCCTCCCCTCCCCTCCCCTCCCCTCCCCTCCCCTCCCCTCCCCTCTCCTCTCCTCTCCTCTCCTCTCCTCTCCTCTCCGCTCCAATTTTGCCTTTCAAAATAAATAAATGTAAATTTTAAAGAATGATGTTTATTTTGATGCAAGAAATTTTTGAAATTCATGCACAGTCTATTGATAATAAACATTTTCTGCAAACTTTGAGGTTGCTGCATCTCTTCCTGCTTCCCTTGGTGTTCACAGCCTCTCTTTACCTGTTAGCAGTTCTCTGTTGCTTATCACTGCTGCATACACACCTGGCTCAGCTGTCGTTTTACCCTTGGATTTCTTTAGAGTGTTCTGCCCTTCTGTTCCCTCATCTCTCCCGTCGGGTCTGGAGAACTGAACTCTGGTGCTCACCTCTGCGTCCTCTGGTCCATGTTGTATTACATAGTCATCCACTGCTTAATGGGGGTGCCTTCTGAGAAGTGCATTCTAGGAGATCACCCAGTGTGAACATGTGATGTGCTCACACAGACGAGGACAGCAGGCAGTATCATCTCCCGAGACAGCCTTTGCATAGTGGTCTGTCACTGGGTGGCAGAATCCCCTGCTGATGGTCTCTCCTGTGACTCAGCCTCTTGGGTGAGGCTGTCTACAAGTCATTTTTCTATCCCCAGAGTTTTGCACGGGGCTTGGTACAGAGTCTCCATTTACCACCTGCCTGATGATGGGGTGGCAGAAAGGGAATCAAACTCTTATGCGTGGATTTCAGAAGTTTTTATACAAAAAAGTCACCTTTTAATTCTATTTTTCTATAAACCTTTTAAAATTTCCTCATATTTAAGTTTTTTATATGTTTATACTTGTGAGTAGATTTTGGTAATGCTGTTGTGTGCTTCCTTTGTAGGACAAAAGATATCAATTTTTAATGAACACAAAAGTTATGTACAAGGAGTAACCTGGGACCCTTTGGGTCAGTATGTTGCTACTCTGAGCTGTGACAGGTATGGTTGTGATTGCAAGCTGCCTTTGGGTGCACTGAGGGTTTTTTGCAGAGGTATTTTCATCACAACTTAACCAAAATAAATCATAGTCTAGCTTTGATTCTCTGGTTTGTTTTCACATTTTTTTCTTCTTCTTTTTTTTTTTTTTTTAAGATATTTATTTGAAAGAGTCACAGAGGGTGAAACAGAGAGAGAGAGAGAGAGAGGTTTTCCATCCACTAATTCACTCCCCAAATGGCTACAACAGCCAGTGCTGGGGTGGTCTGAAGCCAGGAGCCAGGAGCTTCATCCAGGTCTCTTACGTGGGTACAGGGACCCAAACACTTGGGCCATCTTCCATTGCTTTCCCAGGCACATTAGCAGGGAAATTGAAAACTAGGGCAAGTGCCTTACATAAAGTTAGTACTTAGTAAGCTTTTATGAATGAGTGAATAAAGGAGAATTCCATCTGATTTTTGAACTTTGAATTACATTTGATTTTATGAGAGACTTAGGAGGAGGTTTTTTTTGTTTTTTTGAATATGACTTAAAGAAGAAAAGATACTAGTGAGGTTGGAGTATTTATCTTCCATCTACTGGAAACTCCCTATTTGGCCACAAAAATGGCCAGGACTGAGCCAGGCCATAGCCAGGAGCCAGGAACTTCATCCAGGTCTCCAATGTGGGTGGCAAGGGCCCAGACACTTGGGCTGTCTTCCATTGCTTTTTCCAGGCCATTAGCAGGGTGCTGGATCAGAAGTGGAGCAGTTGGGACCCAAACAAACTCCCTTATGGAATGCCAACATCACAGGCAGTGTCTACCCACTGTGCCACAATGCTGGTCCCTTCTCTTCCTTTTTGATGATAATATACTGATAGAGTGATTTGATTCCATTTAAATTGATATAAAAATAAAATGTTTTTGTCTTTTCTGAAAAAGATGTCTTGTTACTACATTGCTGGTATAATTTAATTTAATTGTATTTTTGGGAACAAAGAATTAAAAAAAAGTCAGAGAAACCAGGCACATTATTTATTTATTTATTTATTTTTTCATGATATTTTTTTAATTGATTGATTTTTATGTAACTTCCAATTTTTTTAAACATTTCCAATTGTCTTTCTATACGGAAGATCGATTCAGTATATATTAAGCAAAGATTTTGTCAGTTTGCACCCGCGTAGAGACACAAGATGCAAAAATACTGTTTTAGTCCTAGTTATTGCATTACTTCACCTTGGACAACACATTAAGGACAGATCATACATGGGCCGTAAGTACACAGTGACTACTGTTGTTGATTTAACAATTTGCCACTCTTGTTTATGGCGTCAGTAATCTCCCTAGGCTATAGTCATGAGTTGCTGAGGCTATGGAAGCCTTTAGTGTTCGCCGACTTGGATCTTGTTCTGACAGGGTCATAGTCAAGGTGGAGGTTCTCTCCTCCCTTCGGAGAAAGGTACCTCCTTCTCTGGTGGCCCTGTTCCTTCCGTTGGGATCTTACTCGCAGAGATCTTTCATTTTGTCTACTTCTTTTTTTTTTTTTTCCCCCCAAGAGTGTCTTGACTTTCCATGCCAAAAATACTGTCATGGGTTCTTGAGCCAGATCCTGATGCCTTAAGGGCTGATTCTGAGGCCAGAGTGATTTATTAGGATATCTGCCATTCTATGAGACTACTGTGTATCCTAGTTCCCATGTTGGATCAGTCTCTCCCTTTTTTAGTTCTTTTTTTTTTTTTTTTTTTTTTTTTTTTTTTTTTTTTTTTTTACAGGCAGAGTGGACAGTGAGAGAGAGAGACAGAGAGAAAGGTCTTCCTTTGCCGTTGGTTCACCCTCCAATGGCCGCCGCGGTCGGCGCGCTGCGGCCGGCGCACCGCGCTCCTCCGATGGCAGGAGCCAGGAGCTAGGTGCTTTTCCTGGTCTCCCCATGGGGTGCAGAGCCCAAGCACCTGGGCCATCCTCCACTGCACTCCCGGGCCACAGCAGAGGGCTGGCCTGGAAGAGGGGCAACCGGGACAGAATCCGGTGCCCTGACCGGGACTAGAACCCGGTGTGCCGGCGCCGCAAGGCGGAGGATTAGCCTGTTGAGCCACGGCGCCGGCCCTTTTTTAGTTCTATCTGTTCAGGCACATTATTTAACAAACTGATGCTTTTGAATAGTTCTTGAAGTACTTTTAATTAAAAGTAACATAATTCAATCATTCAAATTCAAATCAGCCCAAACAGAACCTTTTGATTAATTGATTGAGTTAGGGCTGAAGCTAAGATGGCCCTGGAGTGAGCGGTGTGGAGTGGTTGGTGTTTCTTTTTCATAGGCCCTGCCTCCCGTTTTCTGGAGTTTGTGTTTTATTCAGGCCATCAGGAGACAGTCTGATAGCTAATTCACCTGCGGGTGCTTCTCCCCTCACGGATCCCTGAGAGTAAGACTGTTGAATACAAGACAGACTCCACTGCAGGCACCCAGATCACCCAGACAGTACTAACGCATATCTTCCTTGAGAAGTTGGAACAGCCAGTGAAACGTGAAGTAAAAACAAAATAACGATTATTTCCTAGGAAAGTTAGGTTGTGAGTGTTGGCCTCTGTCGGTTCCTCGGCCGGGTCTGCGTGACGCAGGCAGCTGCAGTCGTCCAGGCGGCCGCCGTCGTTTCTGTGAGGAGCAGTTCGGTTCCTGCAGAGCTCAGTCACACTTCCCTTCTTTTCCAGGGTGTTGCGGGTGTATAGCACGCAGAAGAAGCGGGTGGCTTTTAACGTTTCCAAGATGCTGTCTGGAATAGGGACCGAAGGAGAGGTATAACACTTTGACATTCCCTTTTAGCAGCTCTTTATTTTATTTTATTTTTTTAAGATTTATATATTTATTTGAAAGGCTGAGTTACAGAGAGAGAGAGAGAGAGACAGAGAGACAGATCTTCCATCCACTGGTTCCTTCCCCAAACAGCCACATCAGCCAGAGCAGGGCCGATCTGAAGCCAGAAGCCAGGAGCTTCTTCCGGATCTCTCTCCTTGCAGGAGTCCAAGCACTTGGGCCAGCATCTGATGCCTCCCAGGTGCATTAGCAGGAAGCTGAATTGGAAGCACAGAGTTCTCAGGACTTGAACCAGGCACTCTTATATGGGATCCTGGCATCCCAAGCTGAGGCCTAGCCTGCTGTGCCACAATGCCTGTCCCTCAGCCCTCTTTAATTGACACTTAGACAGTCATGCGCTCCTTCCACATTCCAGCAGCTATATCCCTGGCCTCAGGGACCCAACACCTGTCCTTTTGGACAGTCAAAGCTCAGTTAGTGTGGCCGGCTGCTCTCTGTGGAAATGGGTACACCTTGGGCCTGGGGAGGGCCCATGATGGACTGTAGTGATTGTAACCCTGGCCACACTGGAATCACCTGGGAAGCATTAAAACTGCTAGTGCCTGGGTACTACCCTCAGCTGTGCGATTCACCTGGCTTGAGGTAGGCAGTGTCTCTGTGACTCAGGTCACAGGGTCACTCACCACTGATTTGGGAAAGCAGGTAGGTGGGACGCTGGATCTCTGGCAGCAGGTAGGCAGAGACCCAGCCAAGAGGTTGGTCTTTAGGAATAGGAAGGGTTTTGATCTTTGAAAGAACTGGCAAGTGAACATAAGATCCCAGTTGTAGAGGAATCTAGACCACCAAGGCAGGCACATCAGTGATAGGAGCAACCAAGGACTTGATGCAGGCATAGCCTTAGGGTGCAGGGTGAGGCAGCCAAGAACTGACACACCGAGAGGCACGTGTGTGAGGGAAGGACAGTAACCGTTTGTAAAATGTCAATAAAGGGTAGCAAAACTGTGCCACACAGGTGTTCAAGAGGTGTGGTTTGAAAAGTGATAGGTTTACCTGTTTAATAATCTATGAAAAATGTTCATCCAATTGGAAATTCTGAATATGTACATACAGATCATCTTCCTGCCATCACCTAGTAGTCTGTCCCCAGACAAAACGCTGTCAATGGTGTGGGGTGTGTTATTATAGAAGGGTCTAGAATAACCATAGAACCCCCCTCCCCCAGCCCCACAAAACACTGTCAGTGGTGTGGGGTGTGTTCTTACAGAAGGGTCTAGAATAACTGTAGAACCACCCCCTGCCCCACAAAGGACTTTACTTAACAAAATGGGCGATCAGTTCCCAGGCATGATTGCTCTTGCAGTCTTGCATGATTATTTTTTATATGTCTGTTTCATTCATCATTATTTCAATAATAAATCACCCTATGTAGTGAAAAAACAGGAATTGGTAAGCCTTTATTGTGAATGTGAAGGTTTGGAATAATGTTTAAACTTTGTATGCCACAGGCACGCAGTTACCGGATGTTTCATGATGACAGCATGAAGTCATTCTTCCGTAGACTCAGCTTTACTCCAGACGGATCCTTGCTCCTCACACCAGGTGTGTTTGACAGCATTTGATTTGAGGGCATGAAGCCGGAGCTGATGTTTTCTGATGTGCTTTGCAGCTCAGTGAGTTCTGATCAGAGCAGGGCCCACAACTTGTCCACATATAGGAAACCTCCAGGAAGCCTTAAAAAGATACTGGTACCTGTGTTGCTCTGTACCCGTGTCCTTGCCTAGAGATAGTGGTTTGAGTGGCCTAGGCTGGATGACCTGGCTTGTGGATTTTAAATCCCACAAGTTTTACATCCCAGTGGATGTACAGACATGTTTGGGAGTCTTGGGACTAGAGTGATAACAGTCTCTTTGATACATTTAGCTTTTAAAATTTAGTGTTTAAACCTGGTGAGTGTTTTTTTCACTAGACATATTTGTGGAGAACGTGGTTCTCAAGCTGTAGTGTCTTTATTGTTTTTATTCTCAGTAACAAGCAGCCTGTTGTGATGGGATTAGACCCAGGCGCAAGTCAGAGTAGCCTCACTAATGGGAGTGGCACTGGTTGAATCCAGAGTGTTAGCAAAGTCAGCAAGGACGGGACAGATTCATTGTCTGCAGGAATGCAGAGGGTAAGCCCAGCAAGATCAGGCAAAGCACTGTTAGGGCCAGAGCATTCTCAGGAGTTTCTGCTAATTTCCAAAGCTATACGACCACCCTGTATGTAAAGATGATGACATAGCACAGGGTTGGGCCAAACTGACCCAAGTCAGGTTTATTGCTAAGAGTTCCTGCCAGGCTGAGCAAGGGGAGGGCCTAAAAATGATAGGGAGTTCCACATTGGAGAGCCTAGATTCAAGTCCTGCCTCCAGTTACTGATTCCCACTTCCTGTTAATGCATACCCTAGGAGGCAGCATTGCTAGCTCAAGTAGTTGGGTTCCTGCCACCCATGTGGGAGATCTGGTTCATGTTCCTGGCTTTGGCCTCAACCCAGTCCCAAGTCTTGTGAGCATCTGGGGAGTGAATCAGCAGATAGGAGCTCTCTTTACCTGTCTGTCTGTCTCTCTCTACTTCTCAAATTAAAACAAGAGCATTAGGGAGGGGCAACCACTGTGGTATAGTAGGTTAAGCCTCCCCTTGCATTGCCAGCATTCCACAGGGGCACCAGTTTATGTCCCGGCTTCTACACTTCCGATCCAGCTCTCTGCTGATGGCCTGGGAAAGCCAGGGAAGATGGTCCAAGTCCGTGGGCCCCTGACAACTGTATGGGAGATCCAGAAGAAGCTCCTGGCTTCGGATTGGCAAATCTCCGGCTGTTGCAGCCATTTGGAGAGTGAACCAGTGGACAGAAGACCTCTATCTGTGTCTCCCTCTTGTTGTCTGTAATTCTGTCTCTCAAATAAATAAATCTTAGAAAAAACTGTATTAGGCAGCCTTTGGGAAATGACAGTTTGGTTCAGGGAGTCTCAGAACCAAGTTGCTTAAGTTAGTCATTTTATAAGTATTTACTATTAGTAGTTATTTACTATCCCTAGTAACAAGTCCTTTACTGAATGGTAACTCCAAAGATATTTTCAGTTAAAATCAGCTACTGGATAGGATGTCTGCAGTCACCATTATTGTTGCTTGTGGTGTTAATAAATGTGGGAAAACGAAATCAAGATTGGGAGAAGAAAAAACTTTTTCTGCCTGTGATGGTGTTATAGTTCTAGAGAGTCCTAGATGTTTAAAAAATGTTATCAGAATTTAAAAGAGCATTTGATAATGTGGCTGGATATTGTGAAATCTGTAAGAATCATTTTTTGTTTTATACTAGTAGTAAGTACTTAAATGGAAACAGGAGAAACATTCTGTTCACAGTGGTATAAAACCCGTAAGACAGGTGTAAGTGAATCTAGTGAGACCACAGCAGGGCCTTTATGAATAATATGAGAAGGTCTTGCTGAATATTGTAAAGCAAATTCTTTTTTTTTTTAAAGATTTATTTATTTATTTAATTATTTATCTGAAAGCCAGAATTAGAGAGAGAGAGGTAGAGAGAGATATCTTCCATCCGCTGGTTCATTCTCCAAATAGGTGCAACAGCTGGGGCTGGACCATGCTGAAGTCAGGAGCCCAGAGCTCCTTCTGGGTCTCCCATGTGGATGGTAGGGGTCCATGTACATGGGCCATCCTCCATTGCTTCCTAGGCTCATTAGCAGGGAGCTGGAGTGGAAGTGGAGCAGTCAGGATTTAAACCAGTATTCATATGGGATACCGGCATCACAGGCAGCTTAACCCACTGTGCCACAATGTTGGCCCCGTAAAGCAAATTCTGAACAAACAAGAAGGTACACTGACCTAAAAGTAGTAACACCAGTTGGATTTCTTTGCTTTATTATTATTATTAATTTATTTGAAAGTCAGAGTTATACAGAGAGAGGAGAGGCAGAGAGAGAGAGAGGTCTTCTATCCGATGGTTCACTCCCCAGTTGGCCACAATGGCTGGAGCTGCTCCTATCCGAAGCCGGGAGCCAGGAGCTTCTTCCGGGTGTCCCACGCAGGTGCAGAGGCCCAAGGACTTGGGCCATCTTCTACTGTTTTCCCAGACCATAGGAGAGAGCTGGATTGGAAGTGGAACAGTTGGGTCTCAAAACCAGTGCCCATATGGATGCTGGCACTTCAGGCCAGGGCGTTAACCCACTGTGCCACAGCACTGGCATTATTATTTTTATTTTTTAAAGATTTATTTTTATTTGAAAGGCAGAGGCAGAGAGAGACAGAATTCTTGCATCTGCTGATTCACTCCCTAAATGGCCGCAATGGCAGGAGCTAGGCTAATCTGTAGCCAGGAGCCAGGAGCTTCTTCCAGGTCTCCCACGGGGGTGCTGGGGCCCAAGGATTTGAGTCATCTTCTACTGCTTTCCCAGGCCATAGCAGAGAGCTGGATTGGAAGTGGAGCAGCTGGGATACTAGCCAGTACCCACTACACCATAGTGCTGGCCCCACCAGTTAGATTTCTTTTCTTTCTTTCTTTCTTTTTTTTTTTTTTTTTTTTTTTTGACAGGCAGAGTGGATAGTGAGAGAGAGAAAGGTCTTCCTTTTGCCGTTGGTTCACCCTCCAATGGCCGCCATGGCTGGCGCACTGCAGCTGGCGCACCGCACTGATCCGAAGACAGAAGCCAGGTGCTTCTCCTGGTCTCCCATGGGGTGCAGGGCCCAAGCACTTGGGCCATCCTCCACTGCACTCCCTGGCTACAGCAGAGAGCTGGCCTGGAAGAGGGGCAACCGGGACAGAATCCGGGGCCCCGACTGGAACTAGAACCCAGTATGCCGACGCCGCTAGGTGGAGGATTAGCCGGTTGAGCTGTGGCGCCGGCTGATTTTTTGTTTTTTTTAATCACAGCTTTGTTTAATAGAATAAATGCTGAAGAATAGTTGGGGAACTATGGAAAACAGAATAATACTTGAGAGGCCATTTGCCATGTCAGATGTCAACAGATGAGCTTAACATGGGATTGATGCAGTGTGGGACTAAACAGATGAATGGACCAGAACAGAAATCTAGAAAGAGATATCCGAGTATAAAGGAATTTATGACCCTAGATGATGTTTTGGGAAGAAGGGTAGACTATTGAGTGAATGGTACTGAGGTGGCCAGCTGTATGGGAGAAGCTAGATTTGGAGCCCTCGCTCATATATGAGAAATAAACTCCAAGTTAATCCAGTACTTGAGTTTGTAAGATGAAAGTAGAAAACTCTTGCAAGAAAACCTAGGAGGACATTTCAGAGATGGAGAGGGTATGATGGGGGGTGCTGGTGTTGTGGCGCAGTTGATTCAATTGCCACATGTGACACTGGCATCCCATATGGGCACAAGTTCAAGTCCTGGCTGCTCCACTACCAGTCCAGCTCCCTGCTAATGCACCTGGGAAAGAGGAAGACGGCCCAAGTGCTTGGACCCCTGCACTCACATTGGCGACCCAGAGGGAGCTCCTGCCCCTGGCTTTAGCCTGGGCCATCCCCTGCCGTTGTGGCCGTTTGAGAATTGAACTAGCAGATGGAAGATCTGTCTTTCTATCTCTCCCTCTCTCTAACTCTGCCTTTCACATAAAAAATGATAGAGGACCCAGTGTTTGACTGACTGGTTAAGATGCTGATTGGAATGCCCACATGCCAAATTGGAGTGCCTAGGTTTGTGTTCTGACTTTGCTTCCTGCTGACGTGTGCCCTGGGAGGCAGCCGTGATGGCTCATATGGTTGAGTCCCTGCCACCACGTGCGAGACCTGGATTGAGTTCCCAGCTACGGCTTGGCACAGACTCAGCTGTTAACTAGCATTTGGGGAGTGAACCAGCAGACGTGAGCTCTGTCTGCCTTTCAAATAAAATGAGAAAATTTAAAAAATGATAGAGCTATTTGACTACAACGGGGCATCAAGTGTATCTGTGGCAAAGTGCAATTAAAAGATATGTTTGCTTTAGTGTAAACATCTGAAGTCCATGCATAATTTTTGCATAACACAATTATATGAACTTTTTGAAGACTTCTCATCCATGGATTTCAGATTTTTTGCATCTTTGTAAATTTAAAATTTCCTTTAATTCCACTGTCCGATGAACTTTTCGCAGTACTCTTGTGTATTTGAATACAGAGCTTTTGAATGATGAAAGATGTGGGAGGCAAAGTCAGTAGGTGAATGATGGACCTGGAGGGTAGTATTGGTGCCACAGAGAAGAGAGACTGATGCATACGTCATACCTTCAACATGGACATGACATACACACACTCATACACGAAGAAGAGAAGAAAAGAATGAGTGAAAGATGCATAAAGGCAGATTGTGGAAGAGCCATCCATATCAGCAGATAGAGTCAGTGATAGGGACGTACACACTGAAGTGGCATAGCCGTTGGATGTCTCTGTTCCCTTCAGACCCTCGCTAAGGGTCATGTCGAGTGGGGACTGCTGGTGGTAATGGGATTTGTTGCCACTAAGTGCACGTGCCATCCCATCTGTCTGTCTGGTGTCTAGACTCAGTTTCTTAAGAAACTAAGACATAGTGTGTAAGAGTGTGTCAAGGATATTTGTTGCAACTATTGTTTGTAGCAAAAAATCAAAAACAAAGCAGTCCATAGAAGGTTTGGTGAATGGATACTGGTAGTGCAGGTTAACCTTCACAAGTAGTTGACTGGGACAAGCTCAGTAAGGAAAAGGGTAAATGGTACCCCATTTTGTAAACCAAGCATTCTGAATCAAGTATCATCCTAAGAGCAAACATGTCATTGAGTTATAACTGGTTATAGTCCCTTTGTGAGCATGGCAGAAGTAGAGAGAGGACAAAATGGTTTGTTAAACCTGATTCTTTGGGTCTGGAAGCATGGGGAGAGGGTAGCTATGCAGAAACATCGTAGTTTAAAAAAAAAAAAAAACACTGCTGACACTAGATAGGAAATGGTCACAGGTAAAATTGTGTGTGTGTATCAAGAAATATGAATGTGAAGCAGGGAGGAGTTTCCAGGAGCACTGTGTCTGATGATGGTGTCCGGCAGGCTCTGAGCTGGTTTTGAGTACATCCTGGGGTGAGTGCAGAAGAGCGCTCGGTGTGCTGCTTCCCAGGGCGCAGTCGAGTCCTGTAGGAGGCTGGATGAAGACTGTAGCGAGGTCAGGTCTTCCGCAGCCCCATGGCTGAGGTAGGCAGATGGGAAAGACCTGACCTCTCAGCTTTGCATGGCAGCCAGGGGCAGAATCAGAGAAGAGTGAGGTAAGAGTCTGGGCAGCTGGATCTAATCACAGCACTTCACCTGTGGGAGTTGCCCAGATGCTCAGAGGTGTTCTAGAACAAGCTGTTCTGCCCAGGACTGGAGCTGTTTTCCAGGGGACTACGCTCAGGTGGAGCTGAGAGTAGACCTGGGTAAGGCCAGACAGTAGTAGTGTTGGTCCAGTCACAAAAGCATTGTGCAGAGGATACGGTTTTAGGAGAAAGGATTGTACAGCCAGAATTGAATACCATTAAAGTTTTGTCGGTGAACAGCTTAATAAAACATCAACTTCTTTCTTTCTCTCCCTTTTCTTTGCTCCCCAGCTGGGTGTGTGGAATCTGGTGAAAATGTAATGAATACAACTTATGTTTTCTCCAGGAAAAATCTGAAAAGGTATGTGATTGGGAGGGTGTTTGAAACGTTGCCCTTTTCGCTGTTGCTGAGTAACAAACTTCTCCTCCAACTGGTTCATTGCTCAGGCCGATTGCACATCTTCCCTGTCCTGGAAAGGCCACTCTTGCCGTTCGCTGCTGTCCCGTCTACTTTGAGCTGAGGCCAGTGGTGGACACAGGTACCCTCAGAACCTCAAAGTGGTGGTGCTTCCTCCCTGTTTGGGTCTTTCTTATGGATTCCAAGTCGTACTGAACGTGGTTATGGTAACTCTTCTCATGTTGTTAAATACAAAAGGTTAATTTTCTCCTCCTCCTCATTCTGGGTCATATTTTCCTGGTTCTTTGGATGCTAGGCAATTACAAACTTGATCTTGGAGGACACTGGTTATATTTTTAGTTTCACAATTATTCTTGAGATTTATTCTAGGATACAGTTAACATTTTGGAAACATTTCGATTCTTCCAGGTCTCACTTTTAAGCTTTATAGTCGGGTTCATGGCCGCATGTAGTCCAGCTCCCTCCGAGGCCATGCCCAAGTACCTGGAAGGGTGCCCTGTAGGTGAGTCCAGTCCTTGATCCTCCGTAGCTGAGAGCAGAAGCTGTTGTTAGCTCTGTAAGCCTTTCTGTGAGTGAACATCAGCTTGGCAGAGCGTGTAGCGCGTCACCTCATGAACTGTTTCTGTAACTGGCATCTTCCCAGCAGCGCACGGCCCCAGGCTGAGCTGCCGCATCCACACGTCGTCTGTGCTGAGCTCTGCTTTTGGGAACCTCGGTACCTGGGACTCTTAGCTCCTGGTTCCCTGGTTCATGCGTGGTTCTCTTCTATTTATGTATTCATGTGGAAAAGAATATGAAGAGCTGCGTTCTCCAGGCCCACAGTAAACTAGGGTTTGATAAAATGATGTTATTTGTGTCCTCTTGGAGAGGACCTTTTTGGTCTACTGGTTACATGTTCCCTTTGGGGACTTTGTTGTTTTACTTTGTCCCTTCCCCCTTGCAGACCAGTCAGCACACGAGCCAGGCATGGAGCTGATGGACCTGCCCTACCGCCTGGTGTTTGCAGTGGCCTCCGAGGACTCTGTGCTCCTGTATGACACACAGCAGCCCTTCCCCTTCGGTTACGTGTCCAACATTCATTACCACACCCTGAGTGATATTTCGTGGTGAGTGCTGATAGCCAAGTGAAGTGGAGGAAGGAGACAGAGAGGGCATTCCCGGGGTAAGCCTTGGGTTAGGGAGCATCATTACTCAAGGTGGCTCCTTTGGCCCCTGACTTACCCTCTTTTTTTTTTTTTTTTTTTTAATGAATTAACACTTAAAGGTAAGCCATTTCTCATTTGCCACAGCAGTGCTTCCTGTTTGTTTTTTGTAAGATTCATTTTATTTGAAAGGTAAAACAAGAGGGAGAGACAGAGAAAAGAGATCTTCCACCTGCTGGTGGAAGATGGCCCCAAATGGCCCCAACAGCCAGGGCTGGGCCAGGCCAAAGCCAGGAGCCTGGAACTCCATCTGGGTCTCCTACATGGGTGCTAGGAGACCATCATAGTTGGGCTTTCATCTGCTGCCTTCCCAGGTGCATTAGCAGGGAGTGACTGGGAAGCAGGGCAGGCGGAACTTGAACCAATGTTCAGTATGAGATGCCAGCATCCTAAGTGGTGACTTAACCTGCCGTGCCGTGGTGCTGGCTCCCACCTCCTGTTTTGACACCAGTGTATTTTGATGCCATTCAATTGCCCTGTGAGATGTACTTGAACTCTGATAAACGAGAGAAGGCCCCATGGATTCTCCAGTCACTGGGGACTTGTCAGGCTCTGGGAAGAAACCCTCAACAGTGAGCCCTGCTGCCCAGAAGAGGGAGGGGGCCCCAGAGTCTTTGTCTCCGAGGTTGCCACCCTGCTCCTGTGGGAGGACCTGGTGCACCCTCTGCTGCTTGCTCAGCCCAGCTGGAGCTCTGGCCAAGGCTTGGCCTGACACCATCTGTTTCTTGGTTCTTTTTTTCTTCTTTTAATTTTCTTTTATTCCGGGAGAAAAAAGGTCATCTCACGTATATTCAGATGAAAGTTAGTAATAGTGCACATAGTTGTGGTGACTTAGAACATGGAGATGGGATTGGGAGAGGAAGTTGCACGCGCAAGGAGCCTCTGACGGTAACAAGTGTTGAACAGGGTCCGCAGACTTTGGTGGCGCCTCTGATTTCCCCGTTTTGGGAACACAGGTCCAGTGATGGGGCCTTCCTGGCCATCTCGTCCACTGATGGTTATTGTTCATTTGTGACCTTTGAGAAGGATGAACTTGGAATACCTTTGAAAGAGAAGCCAGTTTTGAGCATGCGAACTCCTGATACGGCAAAGAAAACTAAGAATCAGGCACACCAAGGGTCTTCACCGGGGTCCAGATCCATAGAGGGGACGCCCACCAGCAGAACCCAGGACTCCAGCAGTCCCTGTACAACCCCACCCCAGGCCAGACAGTCTCCAGCCCCAGCATCCGTCAAGGACACGCCTCCTGTTCCTGGTGTCAGAAGCCCCTTGCCAGGACCTTCAGAGGAGAAGACCCCGCAGCACAGCAGTCAGAACCCAAGAGCGCCTCCACCCCGGAGGGTCACGCTCAACACCTTGCAAGCCTGGAGCAAGCCAACACCCCGGTGAGTTTCCATGAGACGAGAAATCATCACTGTGAAATGAAAAACAAATCGAACATCCCAGGGTGCTATGAGTGAAATTCTAGCAGCAAATACTTGCCAGCAAGGGGCATTTACTGTCGGGTCCAGTGACAGCGTGCTGGCTCGGAGGCCTCTGTTAGCTCCTCCCCTTCCTGTGTGCCTCATGCAGCCCATGACCTGTGCTTGCCTGGGGACTGTGGTTTGGTTGCAGCCTGTGTCCAGGACTGTAGCCCTCACTCTCCACAGTCCCATGTGCCTTACTCCCAAGCCTGGGCCTGCATGCGTGTTCTCAGAGCATACCTTTTCTGTTTGGAGGCTTTTGTCCCTGCCTTCCTTGGGAAAGCCCTGACCAGCCACCCACCCACACCCCCTTGTTGGAACTAGAGTCCTCCTGAAAGACCCATTTAGGGTGAACGTCCCTTTCCACTCCAGGTCTTTGTGGCCCTTTAGCCCTTTGCTCTGCTGTGCCATCACCCCTGTAGCAGGTGTTTCCTCAAGGGCAGGAGGCTCTCTGTATGTGACCTGTGCTCTTCTGTCTAAGACAGCACCAGCCACTTCCTGATATGCCAGGAATCAAAGGAGTGCCGCCTTTTTTTTTTTTTTTTCCTGACAGGCAGAGTGGACAGTGAGAGAGAGAGAGACAGTGACAGAGAGAAAGGTCTTCCTTTTCCGTTGGTTCACCCCACAATGGCCGCTGCAGCCAGCGCGATGCGCTGATCCGATGGCAGGAGCCAGGTGCTTCTCCTGGTCTCCCATGGGGTGCAGGGCCCAAGCACTTGGGTCATCCTCCACTGCACTCCTGGGCCACAGCAGAGATCTGGCCTGGAAGAGGGGCAACCGGGACAGAATCCACTGCCCCGACCGGGACTAGAACCCAGGGTGCTGGCGCCACAGGCGGAGGATTAGCCTATTGAGCTACAGCGCCGGCCAAGTAAAATAAAATTTAATTTTTTTTCTTTTTCTTTTTTTTTTAACTTTTATTTAGAATATAAATTTCCAAGGTACAACTTATGGATTACAATGGCTTCCCCCCCACACTTTCCCTCTCCCCCCCGCAACCCTCCCCCCTTACCCGCTCCCTCTCCCCTTTCATTCACATCCAGATTCCTTTTTCAATTCTCTTTGCATACAGGAGATCAGTTTAGTATGTGTTAAGTAAAGATTTTGACCATTTGCCCTCATAGCAACACGAAGTGAAATATACTATTTGAGTACATGTTATAGCATTGAATCACATTGTACAGCAAATTAAGGACAGAGATCCTACATGGTATTTTTTTTTGAATTTGATTAATTTTTTATGTAATTTCTAATATAACACTGAGGATTTTTTTTTTCAATAAAATTTAATTTTTAAAAGGAAGTCACTCCTGGCCAGCGCCGCGGCTCACTAGGTTTAGTTCTCCACCTGCAGCGCCAGCACCCCGGGTTCTAGTCCTGGTCGGGGTGCCAGATTCTGTCCCAGTTGTCCCTCTTCCAGGCCAGCTCTCTGCTGTGGCCCGGGAGTGCAGTGGAGGATGACCCAAGTGCTTGGGCCCTGCACCCGCATGGGAGACGAGGAGAAGGCACCTGGCTCCTGGCTTTGGATCAGCGCGGTGCGCCGGCCGCAGCGCGCCTGCCGGAGCAGCCATTGGAGGGTGAACCAACGGCAAAGGAAGACCTTTCTCTCTGTCACTGTCTCTCTCTCTCTCACTGTCCACTCTGCCTGTCAAAAAGAAAAAAAAAAATTATTTTACTTTTGAATGGTATGTAAGATTAGATTTTTATGGGGTGCAGTGCGATATTTGGTATACATGTATATATGTATGTGTGTGTGTATATATATATATATACATACATATATAATAGTGCACTTATCAAATTGGAGCAATTAGTATACCGATTACTTTAAACTTTTTTTGTGGTAAAGACATTCAAAATCTTCTCTTTTAGCCTTTTTTTTTTTTTTTAAGATTTTATGTATTTATTTGAGAGAGAATTACAGACAGTGAGAGGGAAAGACAGAAAGGTCTTCCTTCCGATGGTTCACTCCCCAAATGGCCACAACAGCTGGAGCTGCACCAATCGGAAGCCAGGAGCCAGGTGTCTTCCACATGGGTGCAGGGGCCCAAGCACTTGGGCCATCCTTTGCTGCTTTCCCAGGCCATAGCAGAGAGCTGGATTGAAAGAGGAGTAGCCGGGACTAGAACTGGCACCCATATGGAATGCCGGTGCAGCCCCCGCTTTAGCTTTTTTGAAACACAATCTGTTTTATTAACTGTAGTTAACCTGCTATGCAGTAGAACATCAGAACTTTGTCTTCCTGTCCCACTACATTTTTTAAATTTTTTTTTTATTTTTGACAGGCAGAGTGGACAGTGAGAGAGAGAGACAGAGAGAAAGGTCTTCCTTTGCCGTTGGTTCACCCTCCAATGGCCGCCATGGCCGGCGCGCTGCGGCCGGCGCACTGCGCTCATCCAATGGCAGGAGCCAGGCGCCAGGTGCTTTTCCTGGTCTCCCATGGGGTGCAGGGCCCAAGCACCTGGGCCATCCTCCACTGCACTCCCGGGCCACAGCAGAGAGCTGGCCTGGAAGAGGGACAACCAGGACAGAATCCGGCGCCCCAACCGGGACTAGAACCTGGTGTGCCAGCGCCGCAAGGCGGAGGATTAGCCTGTTGAGCCACGGTTCCGGCCCCACTACATATTTTATTAAGATTTATTTGTATGAAAGAGCATTCTTCCTTTTAAATAAAAAAATCTTAAAAAGATTATTAAAAAGGCAGAGCAACAGAGGGAGATACAGAGGCAAAGAGAAAGATTTTCCATCCACTGGTTCATTCCCCAAATGGCCACAACAGCCAGGGCTGGTCCAGGCTGAAGCTAGGAGCCTGGAACTCCATTGCAGTTTCCCATATGGGTTGCAGGAGCCCAGGTACTTGGCCATCTTCTGCTGCTTTCCCAGGTATATTAACAGGGAGCAGGATTGGAAGCAGAGCAGCCTGGGCTCAAACTGGCAATCAAATATGGGATGCCCATGTTGTAGATGGGAGCTTAGCTCACTGCTCCACAACGTGGGCCCCTTGCTGTAACATTGAACTTACTGACCAGTTTCTCCACAACTTACTCCCCAGGCATTTTACCCTTTTTTTTTTTTTTTAAAAAAAGATTTGTTTGTTTGTTTGAAAGAGAGGGAAAGACAGAGAGTGAGAGAGAGAGAATCTTCCATCCACTGGTTCACTCTCCAGATCACTGCAATAGTCAGGACTGGGCCAGTCCAGAGCCAGGAGCTTCACCTGGTCTTCCGCATGGGTAGCAGGGGCCCAAACACTCAAGCCATCTTCTGCTACTTTTCATAGGCCATCAGCAGGGAGCTGGATCAGAAGTGGAGCAGACGGGACACTAGCTCCTATATTGGGTGCCAGAGCAGGCGGCAGCTTCACCCGCTCACTACACCACAGTGCTGGCCCGTACTCTTAACTTCTACAGGATCAACTTTTTGTTTGCACAGATCATGTGGTGTTTGTCTTCCATGCCTGGCTTATTTCATTTAACACGTCCTCCAAGTTCATCCATGTTATCATAGATGACAGGATTTTAGGGCAGCATAGCATTCCATTGTGCTTATAGGGAGCATCTTGAGACTTGCCCTTCTAGCAGCCTGGACACAAGACACAGGACGTCCTGGTCTGATGCTAACCAGTCTCCCAGGCGAGGCTGCAGTCAGTTCTTCCCTGTGTGTGGGAGGCCGCCTGACACCCAGGCCTGAGCCAGTGCCCTTGCTGCAGACTGAGCCCTCTAGCACATTCTTCTGTTGCCAGCGCGGTAGCCTGCTGGGCACCTTCCTTCCTGGGCACCTCTGAGACCCAGTTTCCCCCCTCTACCTATGAACTTCCCTGTCCACCAGTCTCCTTACCACCTAGCCACCCCCCTTCCAGATGCACTAGGGTGGGAGGAGGGTGCGGGTGACGAGTTAAACTAGAAGTATTCTCTGCCTCTCCTGTTCCCTGCCGTGCACAAGCTTCCCTGGGGAATCCCTAAGATACTTCAGGTGGAGGGTTCAGGACTCGACTCTTCACATCTCGTTTCTTTCTGCAAACCAGCAATGGCTTTCAGAGTTTTTTCTCTTATTTGTGTTTATGTAGAGGAAGATACTCTGAAATATTTTTGCTTCTAAATTGTTTTCCCCTCTTGAATTCTATTTACTAAGCTGTTTGCAGTTGTAATTTTTTTAAATAATAGAGGTCGAAAATGAAGTCTTTGGGTGTTAGGAAAAGAACGATCTGTGTTTTGTTGCTTTCCACGGGTGGGCCCGTGTCTGATGGCCTTCTGCAGAGGCAGCCAGCGGGTGTGCGCAGGCTGTTGGCAGTTAAGACGCAGCCCTCGAGACTTGGAGGTAGCTGCCTGTGACTTCAGCCGACCATTATACATGTGTTGGTTTAACCTAGTACGTGAATGGAATTCTCAGTGAGCGGGCACATCCTTGTATTTACTGTGTTTAACAGCTTGCAAGGTA
This sequence comes from Sylvilagus floridanus, assembly GCA_949820135.1. NCBI lineage: Eukaryota > Metazoa > Chordata > Mammalia > Lagomorpha > Leporidae > Sylvilagus > Sylvilagus floridanus. The sequence goes on along the minus strand of OX463244.1, from coordinate 8,551,290 downwards.
AGATCAGCTGGCATTTTTAAGTATTTCTTTTGGCAATTTTGACACTTAGCATCCTGCGTAAGCTATTTTTGTGACACTAATGTGTAGTCCACTACTTCCCTTCTTTTTGTGCTCAAGGAGAATAAACCTAATACCTTTAAAGACAGAGACTCCACCAGATTCTGCACCTCCCAGTGTTATTTCCTCTCCATGCACAGAAGAAACACAGGCAGGTAAGTGACACTGTTACTGGTTTGATACAATTCTCTTTTGTTCTTTTGGAAATTAACACCACATAGTTCTAAGTCAGTTCTGAGGAAGTAGGCATGCATCTTACTAGCTCACCGGCTCTATTTCTGTCCCCCCAGGAGCCCACCTTGCCAGCAAGCAGGCCCCTGGGAGCCAGGCAGTAGTATAGGTGCTTCAACCTAAAAGACTTGAGATTTGGGGCAGGTGATTCTTCATGGTGGGAGGCTGTCTTGTGTGTTGGAGGATGTTTGGTAGCATCCCTGGGTGCCACCCCCCACCCTGTGACATGATAAAATGTCACCAGACATTGCCCACTGTTCCTGGAGGGGCAGAATCAGGCCAGGTGGAGAGGCAGTGGCAAAGATCCTCCCCTTCAGCATTCTGGGGTCCCGCCCGGCCTGATCCTGCTCAGTGCCTCTTCCCAGTTCTGTGGTAAACAGCAGCTCTTGACGCCCCACAGTCTTCATTTCCCTGCCAACCTTGTCTGTAATGTTTCAGAGATGTCTGGAGACCCTCAGGACAGTCCACCACAGCTGAAGCAGCCCAGGCTGGAGGAGAACAAAGGACACACCCAAAGCCTGGACGCTTGAGGGGACCCTGGCTTCTGCCTGCCGGGTCTCGGAACACCCACGTGGACAAGGCAGATAGGCCTGAGGCCAAGGGCATGGAGTGGAACAGACGCTTGTAAATTGATTTCCACGACAGAAGACACTTGGTGTACTGAGTCTTCCAGAAATGCGAGCTCTGCATTTGCATCGTCTTTCTCCGGGCTGTGAGTGTTGCCTTGGATTGCACGCGCCGCCGCTGAGCTTCTGCAGCTGGAGCAGGGCAGCAGCCTGCAGCGTGGAATCGCTGACCCTCCCTGGCGTCCCATGGCCCCCTTTAAAGTCAGGGGAGAGGTCATTTGAGAAGGTTTATTCTCTTGAATTTTAGAGTGCTTGAAGTGATTGCTAGACTTGGCTTCTATTTAGTTGATTAAACTTTGGAAGTTCATTAGGTTTATTGTCTGACTTTAAAGGTAATAAAGCTCATTCTGGAAAAATAGTGAACTACAGTGACGAAAAAAAATCATAAGGAAAAGGGCTAGGAGCAGGCATTTTCCTTCCTGGTTCTGACACCCACGTCCCAGTTTCAGGGTACCCCGTTCCTGGATCCAGCGCCTGATCCCAGCTCCGACACCCACGTCCCAGTTTCAGGGTACCCCGTTCCTGGATCCAATGCCTGATCCCAGCTCTGATACTTGCGTCCCAGTTTCAGGGTACCCCGTTCCTGGATCCAGCTCCTGATCCCAGCTCCAACACCCACGTCCCAGTTTCAGGGTACCCCGTTCCTGGATCCAGCGCCTGATCCCAGCTCCGACACCCACGTCCCAGTTTCAGGGTACCCCGTTCCTGGATCCAGCGCCTGATCCCAGCTCCAACACCCACGTCCCAGTTTCAGGATACCCCGTTCCTGGATCCAGCGCCTGATCCCAGCTTCTGCTGAGGCAGCCGTGATGATGAAAGTAACTGGGCGCATGCCACCCATGTAGGAGGCCCAGATGGATTCCAGGCTCCTGACTTCAGCCTGGCCCAGTCCCAGCTGTTGCAGACAGTTGGAGAGTGAACCAGCAGATGGGATCTGTCTGTCTGTCTTTACTCAAATAAATAAAAAATTTTCAGAAAACAGACCGGAGTTGGGAAATGCCTGTAGTCTCAGTCTTAGAAGTGACCCTGTTAATTAATGTAGCTTATTTCCTCCTTAGCACTTTTATAGTCTTTTTTCTCCTAAGAGAGTTGAGATTTTACTTCAGATATGATTTGTAGTCAAATAAATAATGTTTTAGATTGGTTTTTCAAGGCGATGTATTTCTTTGCCTTTGCTTGCCCGGGCCTGAGGGTGGCTGGCGAGGCATACACGTGGAAGGTGGGGTTGGGGACAGGTAGTGGCACTGTTAGTTAGAGGTGGCAGGCATGCACGTGTGCAACCTTCTAGCTCAGGACATAGTGGGTGGTGTGACTGAGAGTGGACAGTGTCCTGTGGCAGTTCAGCCGCCAATTCAGAGGCTGGCACTGCTGCTGCCCTTCAGAAGAGTCACCACAGCTGTGTTCTCGTGGTGCATGTCTGTCCCTGACCTGGGACACCATGAGGCATGCATGCCCATGAGGGTGTGAACAGGTCAACGGATGAGAGGGTTTAAGTCTGATGAAACTTGGGCTGACAAGTGGAAAAGTATACTCTCGGCCGGCGCCGTGGCTCAACAGACTAATCTTCCACCTGTGACGCCGGCACACCGGGTTCTAGTCCCAGTTGTGGCGCCAGATTCTGTCCTGGTCGCCTCTTCCTGTCCAGCTCTCTGCTGTGGTCCTGGAGTGCAGTGGAGGATGGCCCAAGTGCTTGGGCCCTGCACCCCACGGGAGACCAGGAGAAGCACCTGGCTCCTGGCTTCGGATCAGCACGATGAGCCATTGGGGGGTGAACCAACAGAATAGGAAGACCTTTCTCTCATTGTCCACTCTGCCTGTCAAAAAACAAAAGCATACTCTTTAATGCAGATTGGCAGAAACAGAAAAGAATGGGGAAGATGCTTCCATGTATTGCTTAATTCTCAACCTGTAACCAGAATAGTCTGCCTCCCTTTCCGATGGGCAGGTGGTACTAGGACTAACTGACAAGGTGGTGCGGAGAGCTGAAGACATCCGTGTCTAAGGACGCAGTGTTGATCCCTTTCAGAGTGGGACGGACTTACGGCTTCAGTCATGTCTGTTCCAACCACAGTTCCCACTAACTGTGCATTGGAATCACCCCAGGAGCTGCTGAAGGCACTGGTGCCCGGTTCCCCTGTGGGTCTGGCCTGCAGGACCTGGGTGGGATTGGAACATCAGGAATTTTCAAAGCTCTCTGCTTTTCATGTATAGCTACTGCTGAGATCTCAAGAGAAAAAACGTCTCCTGAATATGTGTGTCCTTTAAAATAACATTTATTTTAAAAAGTGAGAGACAGTGAGACACAGATCTTCATCCACTGCTTCTCTCCCCAGACAGCGGCAACAGCTGTAGCTAAATGAGGCTGAATCCAGGAGCCAGAAACTCAACTGGGTCTCCCAGGAGAGTGGCAGGGACCCAAGTATTTAGGCCATCATCTACTGCCTTCCCAAGTGCTGAAGTTGGATCGGAAGCAATGGAGCCGGGACTGGAACCAGCGCTCTGATGTGGGATGTGTTAACCACTGTGCAACATCACTCCCCACCCCACCCCACCCCCGTCTGTCCTGAAGGAATGGCTTGGTTCTTTGCTCATCACTGACTGCTGTAAGAGCCCCGCTTCCGGCCGGCACCGTGGCTCAACAGGCTAATCCTCCGCCTTGCGGCGCTGGCACACCGGGTTCTAGTCCCGGTCGGGGCGCCGGATTCTGTCCCGGTTGCCCCTCTTCCAGGCCAGCCCTCTGCTGTGGCCCAGGAGTGCAGTGGAGGATGGCCCAAGTGCTTGGGCCCTGCACCCCATGGGAGACCAGGAAAAAGCACCTAGCACCTGGCTCCTGCCATCAGATGAGCGCGGTGTGCCATCCGCGGCAGCCATTGGAGGGTGAACCAACGGCAAAGGAAGACCTTTCTCTCTGTCTCTCTCTCTCACTGTCCACTCTGCCTGTCAAAAAATAAAGAGCCCCGCTTCCCCGGACAGTACCCAGGGGCTCCAGCTCTCCTGAAACGTTTGCTCATCATGCGGCTGGCTTGGGGTGCAGACAGATCACGGGTCCTCTGATCTCCTGAGTGGCTGCTTCCTGGCCACACCCAGGGGAGGGACAACATGAAGTTTCACAAATCTCTGGCAGTGGGAGGTGGGTACACGTTCAGCCCGAAGCCCACATTGGGAATGACTGGACATCAGCCGGCACCCTCAGACATAAATAACAACAAGGCCGGGAGACGTCACCTTGGCATGTTCCCACACCACCTGCTTCCCTGGGGGTCATTTACCAGAAGCCTTTGGCTGAAGAGCCTGGCCTGAAGGTCAGGCAGTGGGCGTGGGACATCACCCTCTCCGTTCCAGATCGTCCCCAAGGTGGGGCTCTCATGGGTTTGTTTTGAGCTCTGGGAGGCTGCTCAGAGACTGGGGAGTCTGAGTCTGCCCCCTCAGCTGCAGGTTTGCAGGACAAAAGCTGGCCGAGTTGCCTGGGCAGCAGTGAGGGAGGAGCCGCAGAGGGTGAGGCCCCCATCACCTGCTGGGGCGGCCAGGATGTGTGGTGCCTCTTCCGGGAGCTGCTGTCTGGGACACAGACCCAGCAGAACCAGAAAGGGAGCCTCAGGGGCAGGGGCCCCCCAGCCACTCTGTCAGCTCTGCTCATATCTGTGCTGCACGCCCTGGACCCTTCTCACCACTGGAGCAGCATGTGGGGAAGAAGGGAGGTAAGCTGGCGCTCCCCTTCCCCAGCCTGGGGTCTCCCGAGGTCGCCCACAGCTGCCCTTGTGTTGTCTGACTGGTTCATCAGCTCCCTCTGTGTGTATGTGTGTGTGAGAGACAGACACCTTGGGCAGTCAACTTCATTGGTCTTGTGCTTTCGTTTCTTCACCTGAAGAGGTCTCTACTGCTCTAAAAACTTGAACTTGGTCCTTGGACCCGGAGAAGAGTGGGAGAAAAGGCAGGCCGCCCGTGCAGAAATGGGAAGTGGAATGAAATGGCTGGAAGGTGAATTCCGGGGCGCTCCCCTCCCCTCAAGCAGCGCTGCTGTCCTTGGCGGCCCCTGGAGGTCGCTGTCCCACTGAATCCACTCAGTACTGTGCTCCCAGTGGAAGCTGGCTTGGCCAGCGAGGCTGAGGTGCTGGCTCAGCCCCAGGCGGCCAGACAGAGAACGGGGCAGGACTCAGCAGGTGGGGTGGGGGAGGAATATCAAGGCAATTAGAGAACACTCCCCCTTCCTTCACTCCTGTGTTCATTCATTCCTCATTCAGGAAATGTTGGAAATGTCACCAAGTCACCCGGAGACGTGGGGAGCAAAGCAGACAGCACTATGGCCACTGTGCCCCGTGGGGCTGACGTTCTCACTGGGGAGCCAAGAATGAAGGAAGCAAATGGGATTTAAGGGGAAGGGCGGGCTCAGGGGAGCCGGGGTGGGTGTGTGCAGCCCGGCCACCTCACTGAGGTGGGCACATGAGAGGGCCGAGGGGACGCCGTCAGACCTGGCGGCCTGGGTTTCTCTGGGGGTGCAGCATCCTTGCCTTCTTGGGTCCCAGGGCAGGTCCGGTGTGATGGGGACCCCTGGACCCAGGTCTCCCTGAGTGATGTGTGAGAGGGAGCCTGGAGGGGCCGGCCCATCATCACACTCACCGCCTGCTGGAGCAGTCTCTGAGGCTGGGTGAGGGCCGTCCTGATGATACCCAGCAGGCGCCCTGTGGCGCTGCGGTGGGAGTGCCCACCTTGTACAGTGCACATGGCCGGCCCCGCCCCCTCACCCGGGCCTCGAGTCTCCAGCAGTGAGCCTCCCCGTCCACAGAGGCTGGAGCTGGGAAAGGCCCTTTCCTGTGCCTTCTGGCCTGCGACTTGTCCTAGCCTAGGTCCCCTGCAGAGCCTCGTTTCCTTCCATGTGCGGCCTCGGTGCTGCCCCCTAGTGGATGAAGTGCTCAGCCCGGACATGGGAGAGCGGCAGCCCAGCCTCTCTCTCTCTTAAATCATTTTATTTGAGAGGCAGATCTCACACCTGCTTGTTCACTCACCAGATGTCTGCAGCAGCTGGAGCTGAGCCAGACCAAGGCCAGGACCCCACGTCGGTGTCAGTGACCTGAGAGCTTGAGCCATCACCTGCCGCCTCCTAGGGTGTGCATTGGCAGGAAGCTGGACTGGAAGCAGATTCTAGAACCCGAACCCAGGCACTCTGCAATGGGGTGTGGGCGTCCCTGTCCGCCTCTTAGCTGCTCCTCTCAGGACCCAGGGCACTTGGCCCCTTCTCCCGGACACTGCGTGTCAGCGTGGTGACGAGTCTCGGGAGTAACTCCGCCTCTCTCTGCCCCCCCCCGTCAGGGCCCTTGGCGGGGTTGGGGAGCAGCAGGAGCTTAAGCTTGGGGTGGCGTGACTGCTGGTGGCAGCCCCTGTCCCAGCAGGCCTTCTCTCCCTGTCTCTGCCTACCCACCAAGTGCAGGGGACTGGCAGCACCCTTGGTGCCCAGCCTGGCTGTGCTCACACACCAAGACAATAAAACCAGCTCAAATCCGGGCTCTGCCGAGACCTCCGAATCTGCCTCTGGGTGGGCCAGCACCTGCCTTTCAAAAGCTCGCTGGGAGCCTCGCTGTGGGCTGTTGGGATCCCTGGGGATTCACACGAGCGCCCACACTGCCCGAGAGGCTGGCTCCCGGAGGAGCACTCACCACCCCGCCCCAGTGCCGCCTCGGTGTGGAAGTTCAGAGCTGCTGGTCCACTGCCGAGGTCAGCCTGCTGACCCTGCCACTTCCTGCGATGTCCCCCTGCGCTCACCTCGGCTCCTGTGTGTCCAGAGTCCTGTCCCTGTGTCTCCGTCCTGGCCAGGTCTTGTTCCTGGCTGCCCTGCGTCAGGCACCTGTCCCCAACACTGTCCGCTCCAGAGCCTGGCCGGTCCCTCCAGGGCAGACCTGTGGCTGATGAGTGCAGGCAGGCCTGTCTCGCGTCTTTACAAACACTGAGCCCTTGTCCTTTGATTTCTAAAGAATCCTCGTGCTCAAGATCGCCCTTGGACTGGAGCCATGTGGGTTACTGCTCGGTCACGCTGCCTGGCCGGCCTGGCGGCCTGTCAGGGACGCTCTTGGTCTACAGACTCCCAACACCCGAGATTTTGGGATTCTACTTTTTTTTTTTTTTTTTTTTGGTGGGGGTTGGTCAAACATGGTACCCAGTACTGGACAGGAAACCTGCAGCGGCTGGCTAGTCTCATGTACTCCGCTCGGGAGAGGGGGACCTTGCTGTCTTGCAGGGCCACAGGGGAGGGTGCGCTGGGGGTGCAGGATGAACACAGAAGCTATGTAGTGGGGGTGATGTGGCTGGGTGGTCTGAGTCATTCCTGGAGCTGCTGGCGAGAGGAAGCGGGCTGCTCAGTACCCGGCCCTGTGGGGTACACACAGCCAGGGAGCAGAGGACGGAGAGGGGCTTCCGGGAGCCTGTTGGAGCCTTACCGGCGTTGGATGTCAGGGCTCCCCCCATGTTCATTGTTAACCGTGTGCCACAGGCCAGTGCATGGGAGCCGGCGAGGGGGTGGCCGGGACTCAGGCCAGTGATCGTGGGTTTCTCTCCCGAAGCCTGGCTGGGGGAGTGGATGAGAAGGTGCAGAGGGGGGTGCAGCAGAGGGGTGCAGCTACACAGGTGGGTGGTGACTCCGTCTCAGCGGCTGGTTGCTGTGTGGGTTTGAGCTCGCTTGTCGCCTCTCTGGGTCTGAGCTTCCCATCTGTGAAATGGGGAGGTGGCATCTGCCTCCCAGGGCAGTCGAAGGGATTCAGGGAGACGCTCACCTTCCTCTTAGGCGGGGGGGGGGGGGGTGCGTTCTCTCATCAGAGAAGCGCGGTGGTTTCTGAAGTGATGTCTAACAAGGGCATTGGAGTTATTCAGAGGGGCACGACCTGTGGTGCGTAGACAGAGATTTGCCACAGGAATTGGCTCCTGCCTGGCGGGGGCTGGCGTGCCCAGGTCTGCCGTGCGGCCTGGCAGCCTGCAGGCCCCGGGGGGCTGAGATGCCCACTGCAGTAGTGGTGTTCCCTGCTGCCTGGAGGCGGCGTGATCTTTTGTTCAGTGCAGACCTTCAACTGATTAGGGGAGACCCACCCACATTGTGCAATGGCTTGCTTCCTCCAAGTTCATGGATTTAAATGTGAATTTCATCCAGAAACACCCTCCAAGTTGACACATACACAATGATTCACCCCCCCACTCAGGCCAGCCTCAGGTCCTGAGAATGCATGAGGCCTGGCAAGGTGACGGGCAGTCTAGACAGACCTGGGTTGGCCTCGATTCCTAGTCCATGGCTATTTTGGGCCCCCAGACATTTAACAGGACACCCCCTCTCCGACTGCATTTCCCATCTACAAAATGGGAATACTGGGTGCTCAGAACCTGGAAATGCAATCAGCAATTGCTGAGACAGCATTCACACGGCGTCTTTCCTGTGAGCAGAGACGACCAGAAACACCTGGGAGCTCACTTGCTACCGCTCCTTGGCAATCCCATGGTTTCTTGAGCTGCAGACCCCAGGCCAGCGTGCTTGGGCCTGACGGCTCCGTGACTTACTGTGTGACAATTGGTGCATTGCTTAACCTCTCTGAGCCTTGCTGTGTCTTATCTGTAAGGTGCGCTGACAGCCCTGGCTCATGGTCTTGCGTGGTTTGTCCCTAACCAAACCCCATGCTGAGGTTTAAACACCAAGGCTGCCGTGTCAGGAGGTGGGGCGTTGGGGCTGACCAGGTCCCAAGGGCACTTCCGTCGTGAATGGATTATTGTCTGTCTCCAGAGACTGGACTAGGTCCCTTGCTACCACGGGCGTGGCTGGTTAGAAACCCCCGGCTGCTTCCTCTTCTGCTGTCCCACCGTGCGTGGAGCAGCTCATGGTCCTCACTGGGGGCCAAGCCCCCCTGTCCCCGTTCCAAGTTCCTGTGTCTCCAGAACCACGAGGCGGAACCAGCCTCTTCTGGATAAATGACCATGCAGCCCTGCTCTTTAGGGGATGACGGTGGCCACGTGGGCTGCAGTCAGAGTGTGGGTTCCGTGCAGGTGGCAGCTGCATTCTGCCTGACCTGGGATCCCCTAATCAATACTGGCCAGCAGAGTTTGTCTATTGGCTTTACAGGGCCAGCTGTGTCCTGCCCTCAAGTCAGTTGAGTTCTTTTTAAATATATTTATTTCTTTAAAAGTCAGAATTAAAAGGGCAGACAGAGGCAGAGAGAGAGGTCATCCATCTCCTGGTTGACTCTCCAGACGGTCACAATGGCCAGGGCTGGGCCAGGCCGAAGCCAGGAGCCAGGAGCTTCTTCCAGGTCTCCCACGTGGGTGCCGCTGCTCAGGCACTCGGGCTAACCTCTGCTCCTTTCCCAGGCACAGTAGCAGGAAGCTGGATCAGAAGTGGAGCAGCTGCGACTCGAGCCCACTCTCACGTGGGAGGCTGGCGTCGCAGGTGGGGCCTTGCCCGCTGTGCCACAGCGCCAGACCCAGTGAATTCCTCTTGATAAAGGCCAGCCAAGGCCCTCTGGGGTTAAGTGACACGGACAAGAGACTGGGTCCTGCTTTTCCATTACAGGGATTTGGTTTCAAACAGAGCAGACTAAGAATCAAGGTTTAGTTTTTATTAGGAACGGTAGCTCGGAGGTTCGTCTTCATGCAGGAAGGAATTCAGACGTGAGCGAGTGTGGTAGGCATGGTAGTGAGTGCTGGGAGGTGGTGGGAAGCAGGCTAGCCACACTGAGCGAGGAGAACACGCCGGACGCACTAAGCGGGCATGCCGGAACAGCGCTGAGCCCAGTCTGCACTCACTCCGCAGCACGATGGACATGGGTGTGGGCGGTCCATTTCTCCTCCACCTGCCCTTCTGGGATGTCACTGGGTGGAGGGCTTCCCGGGTGTGCAGTCCCTGCAGTTTCTCCCAGAGCCTCACCAGCATGGAGTCCTTGGTGATGGAGCGAGCCCGAGAGCCTTGGGTCTGTTCTGACCTCTCACCTGCGTGCCCGGGGGCAGGCCCCCACTCCCTGCATTCTCCTTCAGCTGGCTCAGCCCTGCCCCGCCCCCACCCTTGGCTGCACCACTCTCCTGAGCCCAGCCGATAGCCCAGGCTCTCCCCGCTAGCTCAGGAGCTCAGCCCTAGTCCGAGCCCTCCCATCTCCTTCGTGCTGTAGAAGCCGTTAGCTTGTGGCTAAGGTTCTCTCTCTGCTGTGTGTACCCAGGGGCTCACCTGGAGGGAGCCTCTCTCAGGTTTGTTCCCCGAATAAACCTGACCGGAGTCCATGTCTTGTCTCCTCTCTTGCTCTCCTATCCTTACGTTTGGACCTGGTAGCCCCCTTTGCCATAGGGCAGGGAAGATTCTCCCAAGTTGCCCCCAGGAGAGGGCCGGGAGCTGCCTGAAGCGGTTCATGGAGCGATGTGCGATGTGCAGATCCTGGTCTGCTTCCAAGGCTCCTGCATTTGTCCCCTCATTCAGCCTCACAGAGATTCCCATCTGCTGCACAACATTCCTGCTTTCTTTGGCCCTTCTCACAAATAGGCTGATGTCTACCTTGCTACCAACCACAGTCACTCTGAAGTTCAGTCCCCAGCTAATCCCAAGTGGTGACTCTGGTGTGAGACGTGGATTGAAGACAGAACAGCCAGGTTTCCCGGACAGGCCGGCTTCGGAAGGCGTGCTGAGGAGGTGTCCTCTGCCGTCATCTTTATAGCAGGTGGATGACTAGGCTTGCGCAGTTGTGCAGGGGCCAGGGACCCTGCTGCGCCCCAAGGGAAGCGCTGCCTGGCAAGCCCGTGGTACTGGCTCTTTGCAGGCATGACAATGGCTACCCAGATCTAACCCGTCAGGGGAGGAACAGAATAACAGCAGCCAATCAGAGGGCTGGAATGACAACCAATCAGAGGCTGGGATTGGTAATTCTGTGGAGCCTGTTCTGATAAAACTTAGCTAAAGGCAGCTAAGGAAGAAGCAGCCACTTTGTTCCCTTTTAAAGGGGCTCCGCCGCTTTTCTCATTGCGACAGGGAGCTGCCAAACTGCCTGTCCGCCCGTCCAGCTCCTCACACTGACGTGGGAGGTGGGCCTCACGAGCATTGGCTTAACCTGCTGCACCGTGACGCCAGCCCCCAAACTAATACCTTTAAGTTGTCGTTTTGTCCTCTGATGGGACGTGTGTGTCCTGGCTTCCTGGGGCTGCCATAGCTTAAAACAACAGAAAAGGGGGCTGGTGCTGTGGCATCGCAGGTAAAACTACTGCCTGCAACACTGGCATCCCACATGGGTGCTGGTTCCGGTCCCGGCTTCTCCACTTCCGATCCAGCTGCCTGCCATTGGCCGGGGAAAAGCAGCAGCAGATGGCCCAAGAACTTGGGCCCCCGCACCCACGTGGGAGACCTGGAAGAAGCTCCTTGGCTTGGGTCAGCCCTGGCCGTTGCGGCCATCGGGGGAGTGAACCAGCGGCTAGAAGACCTCTCTCTGTGTGTTGCCCCCTCTCTTTGTAACTGACGGCCAAATAAATAAGTAAATTAAAAAAAAAAAAAAAAAACAACCAGCAACGGAGATGAACCCTTGTATTCTGTAGGCTGCACCACTGGAGTGTGCAAGGGGAACCGGCCTGTGTCTTCCAGGCTCAGGCAGCTGTTGGCAGCCCTTGCGTTCCTTGGCTGCGGCCACATCACCCCAACTGCTGCCTCCATTTCCCCATGGCCATTTCTGTCCCTAATAAGGCCACAGGCCACTGGCTTTAGGGCCCACCCCAATCCAGCGTGATCTCATCTCAAGATCCTTAACTAGCTACACTTGCAAAGACACTGTTTCCAGTTAAGCTCATGTTCTTGGGTTTGGGGTGGACACAAGATTTAGAGGGATGTGAGTCAAGCCACTGCGCCTGGGGAGGGACCCGTGAGCAGGGTCCCAACCTTTGGCCGCTGGACCCAAGCCTAAGGGGCTGTGGTGACCGTGGCATCGCGACGAGTCCTCTGAGCTGTCCGTGGCTGCTGGGCCCCTCCACGGTGGTGACACTGGACTTGCCCCTTGACCCCTAACTCAACCCCCTTGTCACGCTTCCCCGTTCCTTTCCTGAAGGTTTCTCGTCTTGGGCTTTAACAGTGGGTCCGCTGAAGCGTCTTCAAGTTCCTCCCCCATCTCGCCACGCGGACCTCATTCCAAGTCCCTCCAGACAGAAGTGGCCTCGCCAGCGTCCCTGCATCGCGCCTTTTTCCTCCTGAATCGCTAGAACTCCCCAGGCGCCCCGAGGGAGGGGACAGGTCCCCTGCCTCCTCGCTGTCAGTAATAAACGTTTTCCCTTCTGCGGAGCTCGGGGTCACAGACTGGAGCTTGTGTGCCCTGGGCAGCAGACCGCTTTGTTCAGAAGCACTGGCTGTAAGAGAGGTGCGGGTGGCCCTGGGACCCCCGGAGGCCGGCTGAGATCCGCCGAGCTCACCTGCACAGCTCCCCGGATCTCCACCGCGCGTCTTGAAGGTGTGAGGAGACCGAGGCTCAGAGAGATGAAGACACCCGCTCAGCCCCTCGTCACAGGCCGGGAGCCGGCTGGCTTCAGAGACGTGCTTTGCTGGTGGGTGTCGCCTAGGGCCTCTGGCCAGAGCGTGGGTCCACCTGGAGCTGCCGTTTGGATGTGGTGTGTCTTCCAAGATTCACGTGTTGGAGGTACAGCTCCTGGGAGTGGCCATGTGAGAGGTGGGGGACCTTTAAGAGGTGGGGCCTGGTGGGTGGTGATGAAGTAGTTGAGGGCGCTGCTCTGGGGCAGAGTTGATGCTGGCCTGGGGAGGGGGTGGGTTCTCAGAGCAGGTTGCTGTAAAAACACACCCGGCCCCTCCCTACTCTGGCCCCCTGCCTCGCCCTGCGCTCCACCATGATGCACAGCCAGGGACCCTCATCAGAGCTGAGCAGGTGCTGGTCCCGAGCCCCCCAGCCCCCGAGACAGGGAGCCAAATGAACCTCTTGTGTTTGCACGTTGCTCATGCTGGGCTGCTGAGCGGCTGCCAGGGAGACGAAGGTGGAGACGGAGCCCTGGGGCCATCTCTGGCTCGCCGGTGATGGGTGACCGCCCCTGCTATGAAGTTCACCCTCCTTCTGAAGCAGGGACGCAGCCCACTCCTACGCTGCTTCCTCCCTCGGCTGGAACAGTTCCAGGGACGGGGAGCTCACCACCTGCTCGGTTTCCACTCCACCCCAGGCAGGGGGCAGCTCTTCCCTGCATGGGACGGCGCCGCTTACGTCTGAGCCACAGCCAGCCCCTGCGCCCTCTGCCCAGGAGTGAGGACGACCCCGTCCCTCATCAGGGCCTTCTTTCCTAGGCTGAACACCCTCAGGAAAGGAGGGGACCCCCACATCCCTGCACTTTCCTGAGGGAGCCAAGCCTGCAGCAGGGCCTGTCCCGTGAGTCAGGGGCGAGGTTCGCTCCTTGGCCAGAACTTCGGGTTAACTAGGGGCTGCTGTTTCCTGGCTGATGGCAGAAACACAATCCGGCTGCCCAGAGGCCCGTGTGGGACGTGAGGCCGTGCTGGGTCGGTGCCCGAGCTCTCTGGGTGGGACCGGAAGTGGCTCTGGCTCTCCCGGGTGAGGCACCAGGGGCCTTTGCCAGGCCCTCTGGTTGGCTTCGTCTCTGCTTAGCAGCCGGGAGCTGTGCCAGCTGCAGTTTTCCCTCGCAGTGTGACCTGTGCGGTTCTATGGTGCGTAGCTGAGAGAGTTGGAAAGGGGCCTGGGTGGGAGGCCCCCTCACTGGCTAATGGGTGGGGCGGCCGCTCCCGTGGGCTCAGCTCCGCGGTGTAGGATGAGCCGGGACGGATCCTTCTTTACAGGGCCTCCTCTATGTGCCCTTCACACCGTAGGCCCTCTGCGGAATCCAGAATGTTCCACGGGTGGCCTTGGCCACAGCTGGCAGGCTGACAGAGGGAGGCTGAGCTCACCCGTGCGTGGCTTAGCCAGAGGACAGCCCAGTCTGCTGCTGGCAGGAAGCAGGAGAGTGTGGGGCCACCTTGCGCAGGTGGCGTGGCTGCTCTTGGCTGGGTTTCCCCGGGGACACCCGAGGGGGATGGTGGCCCTCCTGTCCCCTGGTTCTGTGAGGGCGAGATGAGCTAGAGTGGGTGCCTCGGGCCATCTTCTGCAGCCACGGCAGAGCTGCACAGCCCGGGGCAATTTCGAAGCACTGGGCTCTCGTTCTGGATGCCAGGAGGCTCACAGTCCAGGGACCCCATGTTGGGGGGGGGGCGTAGTGGAAGGCAGCACGTGGCAAGAGAGAGAGAGGGTGAGAGTGAGCGAGAGTGCAGAAGGGGCTCAGGGCGCATTAGCACCGATCCCTAACCCATCCGCGTGACAAGCAATGTGTCATGCGACAAGGGCCGGAGAGCCCTCACCACCCAAACATGGAGGTACCAGTACTCGAACAGGTGTCACAGTACGGTTACACTGGCAGTTACTGCCAGCAGGAGATCTGGGGGAGCTTTCTCTCCAGCAGGGGCTCCCTGTGTTGACACGTCACCCCCATACATTGCTGTGGATTCGTTTCTGGGAGGAGCGTGGTTGGGGCAAGAGACACGGAGTCACCACACAGACCCCGGGAGTCGGGTGAAAGCAGGCCAGAGGCGAGCAGCCTGCAGACTCGTTTATTTCAGTTGGTACAGCTGCTTATATAGCCAAGGCAGCCAATCTGGTCAAGGGGTGGTCTATGCCCTAACCAATCACAGCCTGTTGCCAGGCAGGCTCTGTTGCCAGTGACCATCTTGGCATGGCCTTCTCATTCCACCACACCCATGGGAGCTGTTCAGAGGGCAGAGCCTTGGGAGGTGGAGAGGGTTGAGTGAGGTCATCGGGCCGCGCCTCCATGATGACCCTGGCTCTTTGCAAGAGTAGGGGCGGAGACCAGAAGACACGCACACGTCCTGCTCCTGCCTGGTGAAGCCCCGCCCTGCCTCTGCCAGAGGCAGCCTTGAGCCTGCAGAGCCGTGAGCCTGAACACACAGCCTTTCTTTACAGCCGGCCAGCGAAGACGGACACTGCGCACCTGCGCGCTGCTGGGCGTCTACACCTGAAAACTGTGGACAGGAAGTCTAAGCATCAGCTCGGCCTCCCTCGGAGCTGCCTGCTGAAACCACTAAAGGTTGGAGGCCTGCAGGGGTCTCGCAGCGCCCCCTACCCCATCCCAATCCCTGCCCATCACCAGTAGCAGAGGCTCCTGGGTGTCTGGGAGCCTTCTCCCTCCTGCCTCTATGCAGATGTCTGTTGTCCCCAAACTCCCCACCAAGGGTGTCTCCAAAGGGAAGGAGTCCCCTCCCAGCTCCGCTCCTCTGTCACCTGCCACCCCTCCGTCCCCAGCCTGTGAATTTGTGGACAGCAAGGACAGGATCATTTTCTCTCTTGTTTAAATCGTGGTGACATCTATGGGGACTTGAAGAAGCTCATGGAAGATGGAACGCAAAGGGGAGAGCATTTGGCCTGGCGGGAAGGCTGCACTTAGAGCACCCGGCATCGGAGTGCCTGGGTCAGAGTCCCGGCCTTGATCCTGATTCCAGGTGTTTTTTTTTTTTTTTTTTTTTTTTTTTTTTTTTTTTTTACAGGCAGAGTTAGACAGTGAGAGAGAGAGACAGAGAGAAAGGTCTTCCTTTTTCTGTTGGTTCACCCCCAGAGTGGCAACTAAGGCCGGCGCGCTGCGCTGATCTAAAGCCAGGAGCCAGGTGCTTCTCCTGGTCTCCCATGGGATGCAGGGCCCAAGCACTTGGGCCATCCTCCACTGCACTCCCTGGCCTGGAAGAGGAGCAACCGGGACAGAATCCGGCACCCTGACCGGGACTAGAACCTGGGGTGCCGGCGCCGCAGGTGGAGGATTAGCCTAGTGAGCTGCGGCGCCGGCCCTAATTCCAGTTTTCTGCCAATGTGCACCTTGCAGGGACAGCAGGTAATGGCTCAAGTAGTTGGGTTCCTGCCACCCATGTGGGAGACCCAGACTGAGTTTCTGGCTCCTGGTTTTGGCCTGGCCCAGCCCCAGCTGTTGTGGGCATTTGGGGAGTGAACCAGCACATGGAAGATCTCTCTCTGTCTCTCTGCTTTTTAAATAAAGAAAAAGGGGCCAGTGCTGTGGTGTGGCAGGTAAAGCTGCTGCCTGCAATGCTGGCATCCCATATGGGCACCAGTTTGAGTCTTGGCTGCTCCACTTCCTATCCAGCTCCTGCCAATGGCCTGAAAAGACCAGCAGAAAATAGCCCAAGGGCTTGGGCCCCTGCCACCCATGTGGGAGACACAGATGAAGCTCCTGGCTTCAGCCTGACCCAGCCCTGGCCCTGTGGACATCTAGGGAGTGAAGCAGCAGATAGAAGATCTCTTTCCTTGGCCGGCGCCGTGGCTCAACAGGCTAATCCTCCTCCTTGTGGCACTGGCACACCAGGTTCTAGTCCCGGTCGGGGCGCCGGATTCTGTCCCTGTTGCGCCTCTTCCAGGCCAGCCCTCTGCTGTGGCCCGGGAGTGCAGTGGAGGATGGCCCAGGTGCTTGGGCCCTGCACCCCATGGGAGACCAGGAAAAAGCACCTAGCACCTGGCTCCTGCCATCGGATGAGCGCAGTGCGCCGGCCGCAGCGCGCCATCCGCGGCAGCCATTGGAGGGTGAACCAACGGCAAAGGAGACTTTTCTCTCTGTCTCTCTCTCTCACTGTCCACTCTGCCTGTCCAAAAAAAAAAAAAAAAGAAGATCTCTCTCTTCTCTGTCTCTCCCTCTCTCTGTAACTCTGACTTTCAAAATAAATGATAAATCTATAAAATAAAAAGGGAAATAAGCAGAAAATGCATATTATTAAAAAACTATGCAATTGAGTTAAAAACTTTTGTACTCAGATAAACTTTTCTTTTTTTTTTTTTTTTAAAGATCTATTTATTTATTTGAAACTCAGAATTACACAGAGAGGAGAGAGAGAGAGAGAAAGAGAGAGAGAGAGAGAGAGAGAGAGAGAGAGGTCTTCCATCCACTGGTTCACTCCCCAGTTGGCCGCAATGGCTGGAGCTGGGCTGATCTGAAGCCAGAGCCAGGAGCCTCCTCCAGGTCTCCCACACGGGTGCAGGGGCCCAAGGACTTGGGCCATCTTCTACAGATTTTCCAAGCCATAGCAGATAGCTGGATCAGAAGTGGAGCAGCCAGGACTCGAACTGGCACCCACATGGGATGCTGGCACTGCAGGTTTTTAAAAAATAATTTATTTATTTGAGAGGTAGAGTTACAGACAGAGTCAGTGAGAGATAGAAAGGTCTTCTATCTGGCTGGTGCCGCGGCTCACTAGGCTAATCCTCCGCCTGTGGCGCCGGCACCCCAGGTTCTAGTCCCAGTCAGGGCACCGGATTCTATCCTGGTTGCCCCTCTTCCAGGCCAGCTCTCTGCTGTGGCCCGGGAGTGCAGTGGAAGATGGCTCAGGTCCTTGGGCCCTGCACTCACATTGGAGACCAGGAGAAGGCACCTGGCTCCTGTCTTTGGATCAGCACAGTGCGCTGGCCACAGCGTGCTGGCTGTAGCGGCCACTTGGGGGATGAACCAACAGAAAAGGAAGACCTTTCTCTCTGTCTCTCTCTGTCTCTCTCTCTCTGTCTAACTCTGCCTGTCAAAAAAAAAAAAAAAAAAAAAGAAAGGTCTTCTATCCACTGGTTCACTCCCCAAATGGTTACAATGGCCAGAGCTGTGCTGATTCGAAGCGAGGAGCCAGGAGCTTTTTCTGGGTCTCCCACGTGGGTGCGGGGGCCCAAACACCTGGACCATTTTCCACTGCTTGTCCAGGCCATATCAGAGAGCTGGATTGGAAAAGGAGCAGCCAGGACATGAACTGGTGCCCAAATGGGATGCTGGCACTGCAGGTGGAAGCTTAGTCTACTAGCCACAGTGCCGGCCCCTCCCGTTAACTTTTATTTTAAAAACCTTTTATTTAATGAGTACAAATTTCATAAGTACAACTTTAGGAATATAGTGATTCTTCCCACCATATCCACCCTCCCACCACAACTCCACTCCACCTCTTCTCTCTCCCATTCCCAGTCCCATTCTCCATTAAGATTCATTTTCAATTAACTTTATACACAGAAGACCAACTATATACTGAGTTCAACAATTTGCACACACACACAAAATATGAAAACTGTTTGAGAACAAATATTACAATTAATTCTCATAATACAACTCATTGAGGACAGAGGTCCTGCATGGGGAGTAAGTGCACAGTGACTCCAGTTGTTAATTTAACAATTGTCATTCTTATGTATGACGTCAGTGATCACTCAAGGCTCTTAACATCAGCTGCCAAGGCTATAGAAGCCTTTTGAATGCACAAACTCTGTCAGTATTTAGACAGGACCATAAGCAAAATGGAAGTTCTCTCCTCCCTTCAGAGAAAAGTACATCTTTCTTTGATGGCCCCTTCTTTCCACTGGGATCTCACAGAGATCTTTATGTAGGACATTTTTTCTGCCACAGTGTCTTGGCTTTCCATGCCTGAAATGCTCTCATAGGCTTTTAAGCCAGACCAGAATGCCTTAAGGGCTGATTCTGAGGTCAAAGTGCTATTTATAGCGATTGTCATTCTATGAATCTGCTGTGTGGGCTGCTTCCCATGTTGGAACATTCTCTCCTTTTAAATTCTATGTACTTTTATTATCAGAGAATTGATCTAATTTATATGATCCCATTAACGTTCTCCATGTCAGTAATTTGCAGGTGTACAACTGGTGGCACTAATTACACGCACAATACTGTTCGGGCATCCCACCACTCCGTCACCCCAAACGGAAAGTCTGGCCTCCCCTCAGCCACTGCTAATGCCTCCTCTGCTCTGGGTCCCTGTGAATCTGCCTGTTGCAGATCCTTCATATACATGCAGTCATGCAATGTTTGTCCTTCAGTCGCTGGCCTATTTCACTTAGCCCAATGTTTTCAAATTGCTGCATGGATCAGGACGCAATTCCTTTGGAAATGATTTATTTATTTGAAAGGCAGAGAGAAAGGGATCTTCTGTCTACTGGTTCATTTCCCAAAAGGCCGTAATGTCTGGGGCTGGCCCAGGCCAAAGCTAGGAGCCTAGAACTCCATCTGGGTCTCTCGTGTGGGTGGCAGGAGCCCAAGCACTTGGGCCACCTTCTGCTGCCTTCCCAGGGGCATTAGCAGGGTGCTGGATGGGAAGTGGAGCAGCGGGGACACAAACTGGTGCTCCGATCTGGGATGCCAGTGTTGCAGGCGGCAGTTCAGCTCCCTGGGCCACACTGCCAGTCTCAGAACTCAACCCGTTTTGGTGCCCAGATGCTGTCCCGTCGTACGGATAGATGGCGTTAGTGTGTCCACCTGTTGTGGGGTGAGGTGCCTGTCCTCTTTCTGATTGTGCTGAATGAGGCTGCCAGGATCGCTGGTGGACAAGTATCTCTTCGCGTCACTGTTTCTGGTTCTTTAGGACTATATACTTAGGAGCAGCCCTGCTGACCCCAGTGGTGGGGAGGGTTGGGTTAGGGACCCCCACAAAGGTAAGAGGAAGTCCTAACCCCAGCTCCTCAGAATCGATCGTCATTTATTAAAAATATTTATTTATTTATTTGAAAGTCAGAGTTACACAGAGAGAAGGAAAGGCAGAGAGAGAGAGAGAGAGAGAGAGGTCTTTCATCCGCTGGTTCACTCCCCAGTTGGCCGCAATGGCCGGAGCTGTGCTGATCTGAAGCCAGGAGCCAGAAGCTTCTTCCGGGTCTCCCACATGGGTGCAGGGGCCCAAGCACTTGGGCCATCTTCCACTGCTTTCCCAGGCCACAGCAGAGAGCTGGATCAGAAGAGAAGCAGCTGAGTCTGAACCGGCGCTCAGGCCAGTGCGTTAACCCTCTGCACTTCAGCGCCGGCCCCTCAATCGTCATTTGGAAACAAGTTCTTTACAGAGCTAATCAAGTGAAAACAAAGCCGTTAGGGTCTTAATGGGACTGACGCGCGGCCTTATGAAAAGGGGAAACTGAGACACAGGGACAAACACACATACAGGGAGGACAGTGTGGACACACGCGAGACCACGGCCACCTGCAGGCAGGTGCACCTGAGGCCGCAGGGAGCCCCGAGCGAGGCCAGGGACAGATCCACCTTCCCCACATCCTCACCAAAACTTGTTTCTGGCCCTTTCTGTTCTCATGGCAGCCGTCCCCGTGGGTCTGGAGTGCGGCTCGCTGGGGCTTGGGTCGAGTGTCTTTGCACGTGCGTGCCAGCTGGCCATGTGGCCTTTCTTGGTCAGCTGTACATCCCCAGGCCACCACACAATGCCTGCTGTGCCTGGTGACAGCTCTCTGACTTACGAGCAGGTGGAAATCCCAGCCTGGAACGTCCTAACCGCCTGCACCAGCAGGCACGGCTCCTTTAAGGAGTCACTCCTCAGAGACAAGTGTCCAGGGACTGAGAGGACAGGTGTTTCTCCACGTAGGAGGAGCCAGAAGCCAGACGTGGGATACAATAGTGTGAGGACAGTGGATAACTGTCTCCTGGACAAATGCAAACCAATCAAGTAGACTTGAAATTGTGCCTTTAACCGGCGCCGCGGCTCACTAGGCTAATCCTCTGCCTGCGGCGCCGGCACACCGGGTTCTAGTCCCAGTCGGGGCACCAGATTCTGTCCCGGTTGCCCCTCTTCCAGTCCAGCTCTCTGCTGTGGCCCGGGAGTGCAGTGGAGGATGGCCCAAGTGCTTGGGCCCTGCACCCCATGGGAGACCAGGAGAAGCACCTGGCTCCTGCCATTGGATCAGCACAGCGCCAGCCGTAGTGGCCATTTGGGGGGTGAACCAATGGATGGAAGACCTTTCTCTCTGTCTCTCTCTCACTGTCTAACTCTGCCTGTCAAAAAAAATTTTTTTTTCTCAAGAATTTCATGGGCCAAAGTAAAAGAGGCTGGGAAACAGAAATATTTTCATCCAGGTCCACTTCTTTTCTTCTCTTTCCTTCCTTCCTTCCTTCCTTCCTTCCTTCCTTCCTTCCTTCCTTCCTTCCTTCCAGGATGGGCACCTGGGTCTGGGAGGAGCCAAGAGAGACTCCTGGGGCGTGCAGTGTCCCCAAGCCCCCAGAAGCAGCCTGCCAGCAGGAACAAGTGACCCAGCATGGTGCAGGCTGCTGACCCCGGAAGACGGGACAGACAGTGGCTGGTGGTTAGGGCTCGTGTGGGGCATTTGGTGACCCTGGTGACAGTTGCTTTCATTTTTTCCAGGGATGCCTGGTGCACGTCCCACACTGCGTGTAACCACTCCTTATTGATGCGTGCCTGGACAGTGTCTTGGCTCTCTTCTTCTTCTTCTTTTTCTTCTTCTTCTTTTTTTGCAAATGAAACCAGTGTTACATGTTACAATGAGCGTATCTTGTGCATATATTTTTGTCAAAGTGCCAGTGTATTTTTAAAGATTGACTTATTAGTTGAAAGGCAGAGTTACAGAGAAGCAGAGATAAATAGGGGAGTGACAGAGAGAACCATCCATTGGTTCACTCCCCAGATGGCTGCAGCAGCCAGAGCTGGGCCCATCTGAAGCCAGGAGCCAGGAGCTTCTTCAGGGTCTCCCACATGGGTGCAGGGGCCCAAGCACATGGGCCATCTTCTACTGCTTTCCCAGACCACAGCAGAGAGCTGGATGGGAAGTGGAGCAGCCGGGACTAGAACCAGTGCCCATATGGGATGCCGGTGCTTTAGGCCAGGGTGTTAACCCGCTGCGCCACAGCGCCGGCCTCTCTCCTTCTTTGTTGCTTCTCCTTCTGCCCAGAAGCGGCAGCGGCCGTTTAGCAGGGGTAATGGTTGTCTTATCCTTTCCCCTGTAGCTGAGATCCCTCTGCGACGTATTTTGAGTGGTGATGTGCCTTTAACGCTGTGTGATCTATTTGCGGGTCTCCTCTTAAGCCTCTGTATCAATATCTTTGTATCAATATCTGTGACTGGGGCTGGCTCTGGTGTTGGCGTTTGCAGTGTATTAGCCCGGGTCCACCCAGTACTACTGAGGCCGTCCCAGGCGCGATGAACAGAAGGGATTTCAGGCAGGGAGTTGTGACCCAGGCGCTGATGGGCTTGAACAACAGAGAGGAGTCCTCCTGGAGGACGGGGAGCTGCCCCTCCCGGAGGGCCGCAGACATGAAGCTGCGGGGTTAGTGCAGTGCTTTCTGCCGGAGCGTGATGGGTGTGACGGGGCTGGTACCCGCGTGCTGGAGCCGGGACCCCAGCACTGCTGCAGCTGCCGGAGCTCAGCCAGTGCCTCGCCCGGAACCTGGATGGCCGGCAGGTCCCGGGCCCGGTGTCTGGCTGAGCCCACCTGGTCATTGGAACCGAGAGACCTTAGGTAAATGAGGGAACCAAGAAGCTGTGCTGCCTCTGCTCAGCCGCTGAGTTCTTTCTGGAAGTCGGCGAGAATGGCCATCAAGACCCGCAGCGTTTTCAGTCTTCACCGGGACGACAGGCTCCACCTTCCGGTCGGCCTCCCGCCAGGTGCGGGATGATTCCACCTTGTGGAGGGGCAGGAGGGGGCAGAGCGCTGCTGGTGTTGTCCCAGAGTCCTGGGTCCTTCCCCTCGCTTCGTCCCATCCCAGGCCTCGTGCGGCCGCATCCCTGCCTTCTGAGACAATGGCCGGGGGCTTTGCGGGCTTTCTACTTCGCTTTTCCAAAGGAACTAAATCTTGACTTCATTATCAATCCTTCCGCTCCCTCTGTTTTCTTTCAGTTTTCTATGTCCTCTCTCTCCAGAGCACTTGATTAGTTTTCATATCCCGTGAAGGCTTAAGGATATGACTATTATTTTACCTTCAGCTCTCTGTCCCGTGGGCTTTTGCTATATGATATCCTCATTTATTGTAATTTCCTAGATAGGCTGCAGTAATAGTTTGATTTCCTCTTTAAAACAAGGGAAAATACGATTTTTTCTTACATTTCCGACAGGTTGAGTATTAATTTTTTTTTGCCTCAACTTTATTATTTTTGGTTTCATTGCAGATTGAGAATGTGGATTCTATTTCACTTCTCGGAACTTGTGGGGGTTTTCCCTGTGATCTCTCGTGTAGGAAAGTTGTGGTACAAGTCTTCCATTGTTTTTGAAAAGGCAGTGGCCGTATTTTCTTTCTTTCCAGGACACACACTTGGGCGTGCCCGAGCCTTGTCATCCTGTCATTCGGACCATCAGTGTTTGCTCTGTTTTTCCTATTTGATGATAGGGACTGAACACGACACGAAGTTTCTTTTCTTTTTTTATTTTTGACAGGCAGAGTCGATAGTGAGATAGAGAGAGACAGAGAGAAAGGTCTTCCTTTGCCATTGGTTCACCCTCCAATGGCCACCGCGGCCAGCACGCTGCGGCCGGCGCACCGCGATCGTCCGATGGCAGGAGCCAGGAGCCAGGTGCTTCTCCTGGTCTCCCATGGGGTGCAGGGCCCAAGCACCTGGGCCATCCTCCACTGCACTCCCGGGCCACAGCAGAGAGCTGGCCTGGAAGAGGGGCAACCGGGACAGGATCCGGCGCCCCGACCGGAACTAGAACCCAGTGTGCCGGCGCCACAAGGCGGAGGATTAGCCTGTTGAGCCACAGCACCGGCCACGAAGTTTCTTACTAAGAACGTGTTTCTGTCTCCCCGCTGGCTGAGCAGAGGTTTGCATTGTGGGCTCTGGAGCTCCCGTGATGCAGTGGCCTCCGTGTAGAACTTGAGTTTCCCTGGACTTTTCCCCGCTTTCTTTTGACCCATGACCCCTTGCTTCACCTATCATTTGGCTTATAATTCGATTTTCAGCTTTTCTGAGTCACTGCATTTTAATGCATCGGCATACACTTACTTAGATTTTGTTTTTGTAATCCAATATGAGAAGTCTTACATTTTGATGGCTTTGATTATAAGATAACTGGTTACTTTTTTTTTAAAGATTTATTTATTTTTTATTTGAGAATCAGAGTTACACAGAGAGAGGAGAGGCAGAGAGAGAGAGAGAGAGAGAGAGAGAGAGAGAGGTCTTCCATCCGTTGGTTCACTCCCCAGTTGGCCGCAACGGCCAGGACTGGGCCAATCTGAAGCCAGGAGCCAGGAGCTTCTTCTGGGTCTCCCACGTGGGTGCAGGGGCCCAAGGACTTGGGCCATTTTTACTGCTTTCCCAGGCTCATTAGCAGGGAGCTGGATGGGAAGTGGAGCTGCTGGGACTGGAAAGGGCCCAAACGGGATGCCAGCACTGTAGGCTTTATTTAACCTGCGCTGCCACAGTGCTGGCCCCCAGAGACAAATTTGTACATGAAAAGAATTATTATTTTGTACAAAAATAACAAAAAGACTACAAACTCTGAGTGAAATTACTGATAGACAAGCTTAAAGGGCTTATGCCGGGGAGGGGTGTTATGGTGCAGCAGGTTAATCCACCATTTGAGATTCTCACATCTCTTAATGAAGTGCCCCAGTTTGAGGCCCAGCTGCTCTGCTTCTGACCCAGCTCCCTGCTAATGCACCTGGGGAAGCAGTGGGGGGTGGCCCAAGTGCCTGGGCCCCTTCCGTGCCAGGGTGGCTTGAAGTTTAAGGTTTTCTCACAGGACATAGCCTCCATCTGCTGGTTCACTCCCCAGATGGCTGCAATGGCCAGAGCTGGGCCAGGCCAAAGCCAGGAGCCAGGAGCTTCTTCTAGGTCTCCCACGTAGGTGCAGGGGCCCTAGCACTTGGGCCATCTTCCAGATGCACTAGCAGGGAGCTGGATCGGAAGTGGAAGAGCGGGGACTCAAACAGATGCTCTTGTGGGGTGCCGGTGCACAGGAGGCAGCTTCACTGGTGTGCCACAATGCTGCCCCACCTCGTCATATTTTATAAAACTAGTATTACCATCGTATGCTTTTCTATACTTTATTTTTTAACTTAATTGTGTCTTCTTTTTAAGGATTTATATGTAGGTTGCTTTTTTATCCATGTGATAATATCTGTCTTTGAATTGCCGTACATTTAATGTGACTATTGATATGACTGGGTTTCATCGAGAGAACATCACAATTCTAGCTTATGCACCTGACAACAGAGCTTCCAGAAACATGAAGCAGAGGTAGGCGCTTGGCCTAGTGATTGAGACCCCGGTTAAGACGCCTGCACCCCTTGTCGGAGTGCCTGGTTTTGTCTGTTTTTAAGACGTATTTATCTGATGGGGCTGGCGCTGTGGCGTAGCGGGTAAAGCCGCTGCCTGCGGTGCTGGCCTCCCAGATGGGCGCCGGTTCGAGGTTTTGCTTTTGTATAGACAAGGCCTTGCGGCGCGGATGCTTTGGAGCACCCAGGATCACGCTTCAGGGCTTCTCCCGAGGCCCTGAGTGGTCACACTCCTTGCCTTAGGCCTGGTGTGGGGCCTGTCTGTCCCTGCTGGCTGTGAGCAACTGTCCTGGGAAACGAGGTTTGGCCCCTCTTAGGAAGAGCGGTGGCTTCTTGGGCACTGTATCGGGTGCGTCCTCTTGCATTTCGCCTCCCTTCCGGCTTAGTCCACTTCTGCAGTGCGACAGGCCGTGGTGCCAGGAGGCCTCGCTCTCCACACAGCGTGGCCCTGGGAAGGTCTGTGCAAGAGGATTTTCCAGTTAAACTAAGGCATATGTGAACTCCATCAGGGGAGTGCAGGGTCTGAGTCCACCCATACAAGGATGGACTGGGTCCGAGGAAAGGTGAGTGCGCCGCTCGCCCGTTCCCCAGCCTCCCGATCCCGGAGACAATCAGACGCCCCGGGGAGCCAAGTCTAGCGAGGACTCATTTATTCCATGCGAAACGGAGCCTTTTATAGCACAAAACTGCAGAGTCATTGGGGCAGGGCTAAGGATCAACCAGTCACTTAAACGGTCACTTTACGGGGGGATTTCTATAGGACTAGCCATATGTCTATACACTTGTTACCAGTCTTGTTACCTCCCCTGATGTTGCGTAGCCAATTAGCTTTTGAGTTCAGCCCATCTTACTTCCTCTGGACGTCATCTTCTTTGCCCCTCCTTGGCGCCCCCTGGTCTGCCATGGCGGTGGCTGGGACCACGTGTGAGCAAGCCGGGTCCCTCCCTGCTCTGCCATCCCCAGGACACCCGCCGGCTGGCTCCGCAGGCCCTGGCTTGGGTTAGTTCGAGGGCTCGGCTCCGTGTGGCTCTGTTCCACGCAGCTTGGGCGGGGGCACCCAGGGGCAGCTGCGCATGCGGAGCCGCTGGGCCAGGCCTGGCCTGGCCACGCCATGGCCGTGCTCATGCCCCGCAGGGGAGTTGTGAATCTAAACGGATTCAATGGCCCTGAGCCACGCATTCAACCCCAAACCACTCATGGAGCAGCAGTAATGCTCCAGGATGCTTGAGATTTGCTGAGATGATCCTTCTGAGTCTGATAAGCTGGTCTTTCTTTCTTTCTTTTAAAAATATGGTAGCCTGCATTTTTTTTTAAAGATTCATCTATAGGGGCCGGTGCTGTGGTACAGCGGGTTAACGCCCTGGCTTGAAGCACTGGCATCCCATATGGGCACCCATCCTAGTCCAGGCTGCTCCTCTTCCAATCCAGCTCTCTGCTATGGCCTGGGAAAGCAGTAGAAGATGGCCCAAGTCCTTGGGCCCCTGCACCCACATAGGAGACCCAAAAGAAGCTCCTGGCTCCTTGCTTTGGATTGGCACAGCTCCAGCTGTTGTGGCCATCTGGGGAGTGAACCAGCGGATGGAAGACCTCTTTCTCTGTCTCTACCTCTCTCTGTAACTTTGTCTTTCAAATAAATAAAATAAATATTAAAAAAAAGAGATCCATCTATCCATTTGAAAAGCAGAGTTATGGGGGGGAGGGGAGGCAGAATCTTCCATCTGCTGGCCATAGTGGCAAGAATTTTGCTGATATGAAGCCAGAAGCCAGGAGCTTCCTCTGGGTCTCCCATGCAGGTGCAGGGGCCTAAGCACTTGGGTCATCTTCTACTGCTTTCCCAGGCCACAACAGAGAGCAGGATCAGAAGTAGAACAGTCGGGACTCGAACTTGTGCCCATATGGGATGCTGGCGGTCACACAGAGGCTTAACCTACTACGCCACAGTGCTGTCACCCAAAAACTGATATTTCAATTACGATTAGCAGCACGATGCTTTGAGGGGACTACTTAATTTTGAGCTTTTTCTTGTAACTCAAACCAGTACTAAGCCGAATGGCTGGCCAACAACGAAGAAGCCCATTCACACAGACGACTGGATAACCCCTGTGCTGATATGCAAATGACCAGGCTTGACTCTGGGACCCTCCCCCTCTCTCTGCCCTCCAAGGTTGACACCTGGGACAATAAACACGGGTGCCTTCAGACTGCCACAAGAGGCCCCCTGCTGTGATGCCACGCCCCATCTCACAGTGGCCGAGGCTCTGCTGGGGTAGGAGTCCCTTTCTTTGTGGGTGACAGCGAGACAGCGCCCAGAGCCACTGAGCCCCACCTGACGGCCCGTGTTTTCCACTGTGGATGCTGTGTCTGTGGCCAGCGCCTTGTGCTTGGGTAGTTTTTCTCAGTCCTTTGATTCACTTGTCTTGTGTATGCTGCTTCTGGGCCCGTTGCACTAAATCGATTGCATTGGGAAGTCCCTTTGCCTCACTTGGTCTGTCATTTCATTAAAGGGTAAAAGGATCTGCTCCTCTTGAAGGCGACGTTGTCACCAGGAATTGGGAGTCCGGGCCAACCCGGCCGATGCAGTGTGACAAAGGCAATGGGAGTAAAAACGTGACTGGGGCAACAAAGTTTATCACCCAGGGAGGAAAGAGACCAGGACAGGGGGCGTTGTAATGACATCAAATGCAAATCACAATTGTCCACGTAGATAAGGGATCCCAGAATGAACACACCTGTGCCACCACTCCCCAGTCAAGAGAGGGAACCTTACTAGTACCCAGAAGCCCCACACCACCACCTCCTCACATTCCCTCTGAATCACCAGTTTTCACTCCCCTCCCCCCAGCATAAACTGTGGTTGTTCGACCTTCGTGTCAACACTTGATATTGTCAACCTGTTACATTTTAGTCCTCTCGTGGACGTGTGGTGGTATCTTGATGTGGTTCTCATCAGAATCAGATTTGATTTTGGAAAAATAAATGCATGTAAAGTTCTCATGACTGGTGTTATTTATATTTTTAAAGATTTTATTTGAAAGGCAGAATTACAGAGAGACAGGAAGAGACATACAGAGAGAGAGAGAGAGAGAGATCTTGTCCACACACACACACACACACACACACACACAGAGAGAGAGAGAGAGAGAGAGAGAGATCTTGTGTTCACTCTCCAAATGGCTGAAATGGCTGGGGCTGGGCCAGGCTGAAGCCAGGAGCCTGGAAATCCTCCAGGTCTCCCACATGTGTGCAGGGCCCACGCACGTGGGGCGTCTTCCGCTGCTTTCCAAAGTGCGTTAGTAGGGAGCTGGACTGGAAGTGGAGTGGCTGGGCTGAGAACTGGTGCCTCATGCCAGGGTGTTATGGAGCAGTTCATAGGCATTACCAAAGTGGGTGCCAAGTCTCATAGCAGAAACATCTATGGGGCTCTGTGAAAAAGGACACCCCTTGGTGCTCAGGGTGGCCCAGGATGCCAGCACTGTGTGGGTGTGCCTCTCAGGAGGGGCTGGGAGCCACATCCTGTCCAGGTCTCCCACTCGCACCGTCTCTTCTCTCTGCTGGGAACACACTGTCTCCAACTCATGTTTAGCAAGCTCACAGCGAGCTCCTGCCCAAGACAGGCGTCCACTTCCCCAGACACCTGTGGAAGCCACTGGAGCAAAACTCTACTCTGTTCTCCCGGCTGGCCAGTGCTACCTTCTCATTATGTTAGAGGGAAAACCGGCGCAAATGCTTTATTCTGGAAAAATGCCTGAGATGACTACAAAGTGCTAGCTCCCCCCCACCCCACCCCCTAGCAAGAGGCAATCATTTACCCTGCAGGGCTGTGGAGGGGGGAGTCATCCAGCAGAGGGCGCCTCCAAGAAAGGAGTTACCTGTCCATTGTACTGGGCTCGCCCAGGTGCAGCTGGGAGGGCTGGAGGCTACGAGGGAGGAAGGGGCAGGTGACTAGCCTCCTGGGGGGTGCCCCCTGATTTATGGGGTGACATCCCCTAGGCTTTCCCAGGCAGGAAATGGTCTGTTTACCGATGCCTGCCCTGCCACACACCTGCACAAGCCAGTTGATAGTATTTTGAAAGAATTCACTAGAATGAAGTTTCTGTGCTTTCCTTTGGATAGTTGGCTTTGTACTTTTTGATTCAAAAAAGGGCTTAAAATGAACAGGACCTTAGATTTCAGTATTCCTTCTCTCTCTCTCTCTCTCACACACACACACACACACACACACACACACCCCTCTTGAGAAGCGGGTGAGGATCCTACAGGAGGCATGGGCAGCTTTTTGAAAAGCCCTCCACGCCTCGGCTAATCTGTTGAATCACTGGTCACTCCCTCTCGGGCTTCTCTGCTCTCTCCTCCCCCTCCTTGCAGACCGCTCAGCTGCAGAGCACTGCCCATTCTAACTTCACTTGTCTCAAACTGGGGCTTCCCGCTGAAGACAGGTGTGGTTGGTGTCCCTTGGTTCTTGGCCTCCCTCGGTGTAGCGAGGCCCCTCTGAAGGCTCTCCCTCTCCCTAAGTGTATGGAACCTGCCAACGCAGCCAGTGGCACCCGGCCCCAAACTGGGGCTGGCGTATCAGATTTGAGGGTGCAAATTCTTGGCCCCATCTTCAGTTTCTTACCGTCAAGTAACGGATGATTATTTAAGTTTTGAACGTGCTGTCCTTTTCAAAATGTTCGTGGAGATGGCTGGAATACAGGTTCCTGTCTGGATGGAAGAAAGAGTTCCAGCGTAAGACAGAGAGCAGTGGTAAGCAAGGTAGCAAGGCTCAGCTGGTGCCCGTCGAACGGTGGCACCTGTGCATGTGGAATCTCGAGTGCGTGCCCAGCCATTGCGACTGGGGTAAGCAAGGTTACAGAGTTTAACAGGGAGGATGCACCTGGAGGGCAGGTGAGCGGGCAAGGTGGGAGCTGAGAGCGCTGAGGGCTGACAGGGACTGACCTGGCCAGCCAGTTAGCACCTTAGGGAAGGGCTGATGGCGATTTGCTTTCAGATCAGGGTTTTAAAAGGGAGTGGGGTCCAGTTCCTCTCACCCTCTTCTCCTGGACAAAGGGTTTGCTGGGTGTGTAGTAAGGAAAACTCTTCCCCGGGGGCTTTTTGCCCATTGTTATCAGACTGGGTATCCCACTTGGCTCTGGGCAGAGAGGATTCCCCCGGGGTGCAGGGGAGGCTGGGCCACCTATGGAGCTTGGGCTCTGGGCAGGACTCCACAGTGTAAAATCCTGGGCACATCCTTAGGGCCCTCTCTCGCACACAGAGGCTAATTTCTATCTTCCTACCTAACACAGATACTTCCACCGAGGGCCGTGGTGGCTGACCTGAAAGCTGCATCCTCTGGGAGACGTCAGAGGCCTTTGGTTTCAAAAGGCTAAACCCGGGGCCGGTGCTTTGGCACAGTGGGTTAACGCCCTGGCCTAAAGCGCCGGCATTCCATATGGGAGCCGGTTTGAGTCCTGGCTGCTCCGTTTTGGATCCAGCTCTCTGCTCAGGCCTGGGAAAGCAGTGGAAGATGGCCCAAGTGCTTGGGCCCCTGCACCCATGTGGGAGACCTGGAAGAAGCTTCTGGCTCCTGGCTTCGGATCAGCACAGCTCTGGCGTTGCGGCCAATTGGAGAGTGAACCATCGGATGGGAGATCTCTCTGCCTCTTCTCTCTCTGCCTCTTCTCTCTCTGTGTAACTCTGACTTTCATATAAATAAAAAACTTTTTTTTTAAAAGGCTAAACCCATGCAGCAATTAGGGTGTGATGTCCAAGACAGGGAGTGGTCAGGTGCTTTGCTTGTAAGAGGGGAGCGATCCCATTTCGGGAGGAAGCTTTCCGGGGACTGCTGGGAAATGTGGTTTCTCCCCAGGGTTCAGCAAGGTGCACAGTTGTAGGGGAGGTGCCCTGGGAGCCGCAGGGCTGGGAAGATGTCAGGGCCTGGAAGTTGGAGGTATGCTGGGTGTCCCCGAGCACTGAAGACCAGCCCAGCTCCCCTTCCCAGTCTAGAGCCTCCCTTGTGCAGGGGAAGGGAACAAGGAAACGTGGCCGACTTTAGACCTCTGTGTGTCTGAGACAAGCTGGCTCGGGTTCACAGAAACAAGGAGATCCCGCATGGCTTACCCACGTGGGTCACGTCGCCATTTATACCTAGGAGAGGTTTCAGAGTTTGAGCCACTGTTCCTCTTCATTCTGAAATTGGGGGTTGTGTGCTGGGCCTCCACAAGGCCATGCTCCCAGTCAACGACCTTGCTAAAGACCCCCTGGTCCTGAAGACTTGGGCAGAAACAGGCATCGACTTGATGGCTGTGGTTGTCATGTGGCAAAAGCTGGGTTCCGAGGACCTGGGGTACTTGTCTTGGAAGCGCGGGACGGCCAGTTGGGAACTACATTCCCACAATCTGTTGCCCGAGGGAGGGAAGCAAGGTCTTATTTGCATCCAGTTGCTGCTTCCTCTGGCCAGCGGGTAGGACACAGACATGCCAGTGCCACTTCCTGTGCCAAACTTCCTGTGTGTCATTTCCTGTTTCCCATGGGAATTCAAACTTGGACCTCTGGGTCTGACACCCCTTTTAGCCAATCAAACCAGGATCCAGCGAGCAAGAGCCTGTGGAGTGATGGTTCCGGACAGAGCCACGTAGGGCCATGAAACAGGTAAGTCCTTTGGATGCAGTGTAGGTCATGCTCCTACTTGACTTAACACACGGTTGCCCCCTGCTTGCCTGTCTGGGTCCGAAGCCCGAGTCTTTTACTTACTGGCTCTGTGATCTGAGCAACGGAAGTGATCTCTGTGCTTATATTTTCTCCTTTGTAGAATGGGGTTAAGGAGAGTATTTATTGCATTGGGTTCCCTTCTTTCTACCTGGATCAAATTTGTAAATGAGGTAAAAGTAGGAAAATGAGTAAAAGTAGGTTACTCCTCCACCTGCGGTGCCGGCATCCCCTATGGGTGCTGGTTCTAGTCCCAGCTTCTCCTCTTCCCATCCAGCTCTCTGCTGTGGCCTGGGAAGCAGTAGAAGATGGCCCAAGTGCTTGGGCTCCTGTACCCACATGGGAGACCAGGAAGAAGCTTCTGGCTCCTGGCTCCTGGTTTCAGATTAGCTAGGCTCATCTCCTGCTGTTGCGGCCATTTGGGGAGTGAACCAGCAGATGGAAGACCTCTCTCCCTCTCTCTGTCTCTGTCTCTGCCTCTCTCTCTCTGTAACTCTACCTCTCAAATAAGTAATAAAATCTTAACAAATATTAGTAAGTGAAAAGTATACCTGGCAGACAATAAGGGCTCAGTGAGCTGTGATATTTATTATGATGAGGGACCTTCAAACTGTTTATGGAGGATGCATTTCCGCTTTCAATTCCATTTCCATGAACATTTTGAAATATACTTGTATTAATCTTTCATCTGAGTAGGAGAGACATTTTGTTAGTGTCAGAATTCAAAGTTTGAAAAAGATTATTAAATTTTTAATTAATCTTTAAAAAATTTATGTATCAGGGCTGGCGCTGTGGCACAGTGGGTTAACGCACTAGCCTGCAGTGCCAGCATCCCATATGGGTGCTGGTTCGAGACCTGGCTGCTCCACTTCCAATCCAGCTCTCTGCTTCAGCCTGGGAAAGCAGTAGAAGATGGCTCAAGTGCTTGGGCTCCCATGTGGGAGACCCGGAAGAAGCTCCTGCCTTCTGGCTTTGGATCAGTGCAGCTCCAGCTGTTGCGGTCTATTGGGGAGTGAACCATTGGATGAAACACCTGTCTCTCTCTGCCTGTCCTCTCTCCGTGTAACTCTGATTTTCAAATAAAATAAATAAATCTTTACAAAAAATCATTAAAAATTTTATGTATTTATTTATTTGAAACACAGAGTGATAGAGAGAAAGAGAGAGAGAGAGAAAGAGATCTTCCACCTGCTGGTTCACTCCCCAAACAGCTGCAAGGGCAGGGGCTGGGCCAGCCCAAAGCCAGGATCCAGGCCCTCCATCCAGGTCTCCCACATGGGTGACAGGGGCTTGGGTACTTGGCCATCATCTGCTGCTTTCCCAGGAGCACTAGCAAGATGCTGCATCAGAAGTGGAGCAGCTGGGACTTGAATCAGCACGTAGTATGGGATGCTGGCGTTGTAAGCAGTGCTTTTACCTGGTGCACCACAATCCTGGCCCCTTTAAATTTATTTTTATTTATTTATTTATTTATTTGACAGGCAGAGTGGACAGTGAGAGAGAGAGACAGAGAGAAAGGTCTTCATTTTGCTGTTGGTTACCCTCCAATGGCCGCCTTGGCCAGCGTGCTGCAGCTGGCGCATCGCGCTGATTCGAAGCCAGGAGCCAGGTGCTTCTCCTGGTCTCCCATGGGGTGCAGGGCCCAAGCACTTGGGCCATCCTCCACTGCACTCCCGGGCCACAGCAGAGAACTGGCCTGGAAGAGGGGCAGCCGGGACAGAATCCATTGCCCCAACCGGGACTAGAATCCGGTGTGCCGGCGCCGCAAGGTGGAGGATTAGCCTATTGAGCCGCGGTGCCGGCCTATTTTTATTTATTTGAAAGACAGATAGACAGAGACAGAGATCTTCCGTTATCTGATTCACTCCCCAAATGTCCACAATAGCAGAGGCTGGGCCATGCCAAAGCCAGGAGGCCAGAACTCAACCCAAGTCTCCCTCATGGGTGGCAGGGACATGAGCACTTGAGCCATCGCCACTGCCCCCCAGGGTGTGCATTGTCAGGAAGCTGGGATTGGAATCAGGACGAGACTCGAACTTGGGCGCTCAGTATGGGATGTGCGTGTCCTAGGCCACCTGTCCACCGCTGCACCGGACGCCCACCCTTCAAAGGGTTATTTTTCTTTCCTCTGTAATCGGTCTTTTATTACCTAGAATAAGTTCACATGGGTTGCAGACTGTGGTCGTCCTGGCTTCTCTGTGGCCAGCTGAGGGCCGCCATGTTGGCACCTGCTCCTTCCAGGCGCCTTACCTGTCGCCTGGGGTCTACAGCTCTGCGTGAAGCCGGGAGGACCTGCGTGCGTGCGATTGTTCCCTGACCCCTCTGCCTCTCCGCCTCGCTGGGAGGCCCCTGAGAGACGTCCCCAGCAGTGCAGAATCAGGGGGATCAGCGAAGTCTGGGGGAACCGGCTGCGGGCGCTCCGTGCACCCCGGCCCCGGACAGCCTCTGCGTGAGAGCAGCAGGTGGCTGCTGCGTTTCTCACCGCCCTCTGCAGGGCCTGGGCTGAGCACTGGCCTGGGGACCCCATCAGGTCAGCAGGGCCGTGAGACCTTGGCCTTGAGGTCCAGGGGCCCTGGGCTGTGCTGTCGGCCTTTCCTTCCCACACCTGTTCTCCCTCCTGGTGCTGGGCCCAGAGTCTCCCAGGCCGTGCCAGCAAGAAGCTCCGCCTACAGCTCCTTGTGGCTCTCCTCCCTGCGAACAGCGAGGGCTGGCGCCCTGGTGGCCCCACCCCAAGACCCTCACGGATGGCGGGATCTCACCACACGGCCCCTCCATCTGCAGGTCTCAGTGCAGCCTTCCAAGCAAGACATCTCCCACTGCCAGAGTCTGAGGTTTGGGGCAGAGGCAAGGGCAGGGGGCTGTCAGAGATGGGCGAGGACGTGCGCTCACGTGGGCACAGCAGCAGGTGCGGCTCCCTGCTCTCTGGATTCCAGCCAGAGGGGGCGTCAGTGTCCTCGAGGCAGCTGAAGGAGCAGTCAACCCTGGCTAGTCCCTGCTCTCCTGGCCACCCCAGGAAACAAGCCCGCGAGTCCCTCCAGTCCTTGGGGACGAGTGGTGCTCCCAGCTGGGCATCCTGCAACACCCGGAGAGCCACGAGCCCCACTGCTTTGCTTCCCCTCTGCCTTCTGTTCTCTCAGCAGTGGGGACTCACTTCTCACAGGGCGAAAATGACCTTGTCCTTGTCACGTGACCTATGACACTACCTTGTCCAAGGGGGCCCCTTCCTCCCTCCCTGCCCCTGCATTTCGATGGGCTACAGATACCGTGTGTGTGTGTCTGTGTGTATCTATGTGTGTATTTGTGTGTGTGTGTCTGTGTCTCTGCATGTGTGTGTCTGTGTATGTGTGTGTCTGTGTGTGTCTCTGTGTGTGTGCACGTGCCTGTCTCTGTGTATCTATGTGTG
Organism: Sylvilagus floridanus; assembly: GCA_949820135.1. Taxonomy (NCBI): domain Eukaryota; kingdom Metazoa; phylum Chordata; class Mammalia; order Lagomorpha; family Leporidae; genus Sylvilagus; species Sylvilagus floridanus. Next base: position 8,516,274 of record OX463244.1, on the reverse strand, counting down.
TATTTGTGTGTGTATGTGTATGTCTGTGTATCTCTGCATGTGTGTGTGTGTCTCTGTGTGTGCACGTGTCTGTCTCTGTGTGTATCTATGTGTGTATTTGTGTGTGTGTCTATAAATGTCTCTGCATGTATGAGTCTGTGTGTCTGTGTGTGCGTGTGTCTCTGCATGTGTGTGTCTGTGTCTGCATGTGTGTGTATCTTGTGTGTCTCTGCATGTGTGTGTCTCTGTGTGTCTCTGTGTCTGTGTGTATCTCTGCATGTGTGTCTGTGTGTGTCTCTGCATGTGTGTCTGCATGTGTCCATGTCTCTGTGTGTATGTGTGTCTCTGTGTCTATGTCTGTGTCTGTATGTGTGTGTATGTATCTGTGTCTGTGTGTCTCTGCATGTGTGACTGTGTGTGTATGTGTGTCTGTGCATGTGTGTATCTCTGCGTGTGTGTGTCTCTGTGTCTGTATGTCTGTGTGTGTATGTATCTGTGCATGTGTGTCTATGCATGTTGTGTCTGTGTGTGTCTCTGTGTGTATGTGTGCGTGTCTGTGCATGTGTGTGTCTATGCGTGTGTGTGTCTGTGCGTGTATGTGTCTCTGTGTGTGTATCTCTGTGCGTGTGTGTCTCTGTGTCTGTATGTCTGTGTATGTATCTGTGCGTGCGTGTGTCTATGCGTGTGTGTGTCTATGTGTGTGTGTGTGTGTGTATGTGTCTGTGTGTGTCTGTGCGTGTGTGTCTCTGTGCGTGTGTGTGGCTCAGCATCCTGTGGATGTCTCCTGATTCTCGTCGTCTTGCATCAGTGGTGGTCACCACAGGGTCAGGACTCAGAGGTGTTTGTGGTCAACATGGCTGGTGGTGCCCCTGGGCCCCGCAGGCTCTGACTGTGAGCACCAGCACCTTGGGAGAACATTCTGGAAACAGAAACTGATTCAGTGCACTTTCCCAGTCAGTCTGCATCACAAACTCCACGGGCCAAACTCACCAGTTGGTTTTTATTGTGTTGTTATTAAGCCACCCACATAAGATACATAGAATAAATACAAAAGCAGAAGGGAGTATTTGGGAGTCTTTGGTACACAGAGTTGTCTCCTCTTCCCTGTTCACAGTGTTCCCTTGGATTCGGAACTGGCCCAGAAGCAAACGTCGTGCTGTGGCCATACATCCATCAGGCTCCGAGGCTGGACAGTGGACAGACCCCCAGGCGCTCACGCACCGGCCTGCATTGGTGGTGACTGCTCCCGGGGCTCAGTGCCTCTGAGCCCGACAGCCTCTGAGGGTGACCACCAGCACCTCGGAGCACAGTCTAGAAGCAGAAACTCACACTGTCCTCTCCCCAAGCAAGCAGTCCAGGCTTCCTGTGCAGGCCCTGGGGACTCGCACAAAGTCCCGCAGCCCGCACCTGCCAGGGGCGCTCCGCCGGGGACTCACAGGTGGGCGTGCAGGCCCCTGGTTCACACATAGTCGTTCAGTCTGTACCCGCTGTGTGTCGCCGAGGTTACCGATGGGGCGCGGTTGTCCTTGTAGGCGGCTGGGGGCCGGTAGGTGGGCGCTGACGCCGAGATGGGCCTGGGCTGCGCCCGGGAGGGCCGGTAGGGCTCCTGGTCCTGGCAGGAGAGGCAGAGCAGGGTGCCCCCGATGAGTGACAGTGACGAGGAGATGAAGCCCAGGTAGAGCGCCTGGCCCAGCTCGAACTTCATGCCGCTCGGCAGGAGAGGGTTGTAGAAGTTCTGCACCACGTCGTTGGCCGTCCAGGCCACAGCCACCATGCAGAGCAGGCCGGACAGCATGAAGAGTGCGCCGCCCAGCACGGCCATCGCGGCCTTGGCCGGCGTGCCCTTGGCGCAACGCGTGCACTTCATGCCCACGACGGCGCAGGCGCAGGCGGCACCGGCCAGCAGGCACGAGATGACCATGAGCGCGCGGGCAGCCTGCAGGTCGCGGGGCAGTGCCAGCAGCGAGCGGTAGACCTGGCACTGGTAGATGCCGGTGCTGTGCCACACGCACTCCATCCACAGCCCCTTCAGGTAGGACACGGCCGTCAGGATGTTGGTGCCCACGTGCGCCGTGCGCCGCCAGTGCGGGAGGATGGTGGTGATGAGTGTGCCCACCAGGCCCAGGAAGCTGAGCAGGAAGCCCAGGAGCTGCACGGCCGTGCTGGCCATGGCCAAGGCCGTGGTGGCACCCAGGACCCTCCGGGTGGCGCCCCGCCGCTTCAGGAGCCCGCAGGAGCCCTAATGAAGCCGAGGGAGGCGGGGAGGGAATGGAGAGTGGTTAAACATTACCCACATGTGGTTATTTCTGTCCTGGGGCGGCTGGTGTGACCATTAACATATTCTAGAAAATAGCTCCTGAGAGGTCACGGGGTGCAGGAACGGGGCCGGAGCTGCAGGGCAGGGCGGCAGACAGCGGGCAGGCAGGCTCCGGGTTTGGGGAGCTGCTGTGTGTCTGCCCTCCAGCGCCCCAGCGTTCTAGCCTGCGGTCGTCTTCACTGTTGTTGAACCAGTGCGCTGACAAGGCGCAAACCAGGAGAGCGCCTTGGGCTGTCCCCCGAGGCAGGTCTGACGCAGTCTTGACTTTGTGAGCTGGAAGTGACCTGAGCTTGATGATGGATGCCAAGGTCACTTTCCCAAGGTCACCAGGACCACAGCCAGGACGGTGTCCCTGTGCCCCCGGGCCTGCAGCTCGTCACAGCTTCAGGCCGGAGCCAAGGCTGCACACGGCTCGCAGAGACGGGACGTGGATCCACTTCAGAGGTTTTTGAAGAAGCTTTCTAGACACAATAGCATCTGGAACGTTTCTGGGGACCTCTGGTGTGCCAGGCGTGGAGGGGGCTCTCAGGAGGTGTGGGAAGGAAGGACGGAAGGAAGGAGAGGGGGAGTGGGAAGTCCCCAAGTGGACACTGCCAGCTCCCTTCTCTGCTGTCGCCTGGGGACAGAGTCCAGAGGCCCGGGCCCTGGTGCTGGCCCCACCCACGGGCGTCCTCCTCTTTGACGTGAGGGAGCCAGGCTTCATTCACAGTCCTCGAACCTCATCTGGTTCTGAATGGGAGGAACCGGAAGTGTCTCTGTGGATAGCGACTGATTCAGTGTCCCAACCGGCCAGGAACTCCGCAGGCCAAACCTGCTTCTCCCGCCCCCAGGGGAGCTACAGGCGTCTCCAAGGCAACGTCTGTTTCAGTCGCCCTTGCTGAGTGACGGATAGCCTAGACCGTCATCTGGTAAGCACGCACATCCCTGGGCTTCCACGTCCCGGCGTCGTGGGAGGTGACCCGTCGTTTTCTGTCCTGGTGGACAAACAGGCAAGAAGGGGTAAGCACAGATCAAGGCAGGGCGTCACTGGCTGCAGGAGTCGCTGCGGGCATGTGCGGTGGCGCCTTACGGCTGGTTCTCTTGCACGACACACCCGCACCTGCTCACGATGCCGTCTTTGCTTTGGCTTTGCCTGCACACAGCTGCGCAGAGAAGGGACGGAGCAGCTCAGCTCTGCTCACTGCCGCCGCAGGGGCCTGTGTTCTGGTGCAGGCACTGAGGCCAGAGCTGCAGCCGGAAGGCCCGCCAGGTGCAGTGAGCCCAGGACAGAGCCACACCGGCCGGGTCTGTGTCCTGGGCCCGAGCGCTGTGCACACGCTGACATGTGCTCCCTGGGTTATCCTAAAGAGACACCCGTGACCACCGGGAGGAAACTGGGCGTGTGCAGGGGATCCAGGATCTATGCCCGACCTGCCTAGTGCTGGCCCGGGTTCTAGTCCTGCTTTCAACACTGCCTCCCTCAGTTCCAGAGCTTAAGAGTGGGCTTGGGGCGGGGGCGGGGGGGTCCCGGCAGCAGATTTGGGGGAGTTGAGTCACCTCCCCAAAGCTGTCCTGGAGCAATGGTTCAGGTAGCCAGGGGTGACCAACCTCCTGCTCTGCTGGGGTTGCCCAGGACAGGGGACTTTGGGGCTGACACTGGGATAGTCCCCAGCAAAGCAGGACTGTTGGTCCTCTAGGTGCCCCTCCCTTGGGGGTGGTCTTTGGCCCTGTCCACCACAGGTCTCTGAGGGCTGCCCAGGGCCATTCTGCTCCATCTCAGCTCTGTTCGTCAAGGTCAACCATTAAGTTTGCTGACTCTGAAGAATGTGCTGGGAGAAGAGAGCCGAGCGGGCTGGAGCCCAGGCAAGTGGGCCCCAAGTGCCTTGGAGTCGGAATGTGTATGCAGAGCGTGCAGAAGGCTAACTTTAGAAGCCATTAGTTTGCTATTTTTAAACTCGAGCTCGAAGGATCTGCTAATTTAAGACGGGAGTGCTAATGAGCCCTCCGCTCCCAGCCTCGGCTCCCCCCACCTTCCACTTAGGTAACTGACTTTCCAGTGAGCGCTGTTCACTTGGGGGCATTGCATGGAAAACCACTCTAAGGAAGCATCCCCAGGCCACGACACAGAGCTCCTGGCCCAGCCTGCAGGAGGGAGCCCGTCCAGGCCTGGCCTCCCGGGCACCAGCACGGAGCTGAGCCGCTGGGGGGAGGCATCTGTGTCCGACTTCACCTGTGAGCGCCCGGGACCCGCAGACACGCGTGTGCTTGTAGAAGCATTTGCTGGAGAGAACAAACACGGTTCCTGGCGTGGGGTTCCGGAAAGACCTGGCCAGGCTGAGCGGGTGGAGATCCTGTGTTCCCCCAAGCCAATGGTGGGTCTTGCCTGTGGCTTGGCAGGCTGCGGGGCAGGGATCCCCTAAGAAGGCTTCCTGGAACATTGCATTTCGAGCTGGCCTGTGTCAGGGCGTGTGTGGTAAGCGTGTTTGGGAAAAGCTGGAACCCGAGGGACTTTCTGTGGCTCATTGTGTGCAAATGTGCACCCTGGCTTCCCCGGGAAAGGGGTCGTGGACAGCGTCCCCTAAACTTACCGGGACAGGGTCCCACCCCCACCGCTTTTGCAAAGAACAAGTCGAGGTAAAATCTCTGTGGCCAAATCACTTGATTTGGACGCCCTTTCAGGTTTCGTGGAGGCAATGGTGAGATCTGGCTGTGGAAAAGGAAACCAATAATGGGATTTTTTTGGGGGGAGGGGCAAATGAGCACACGTGGGGGGCCAGTGGGCTCGCAGCAAAGCTGGGAGGGTGCCTGGGAAAACACTCAGGGCTGCTGGCAGCCCTCAGCCTGGCTCGGGTTCATACGCGCTCGCTCTGGAGGGCAAGGGTTTGATTTTGTTTTCCCGTAAAGACTTTTATGTCGTTGTCTTCTGTTGTCCAGGGGCTACGTTATTTTGTTTTAGGAAAGATAAAGCCCCTATGGCCCCCAGTGGGCTTCTCTCATTTTTCGTCCCTCCCAGGCTGCCTGGACCCCAGCGGGGTCAACTCTGCAAGTCGCCCCTGGAGTGAGCGCCTTTTCAGCAGTGCCAGTGGGGACAGCTCAGCCAGGACTGCTCCTATTTTTTTTTTTTTTAATTTAATTTATTTGAAAAGGAGAGAGAGGGAGAGAGATGAGAGATGAGAGAGAGAGATGCCGTCCACTGGTTCACTCCTCAAATGCTCACTGCAGCCATTATGGGGCCAGGGCAAAGCCATGGGAGAGAAACTCAGTCTGAGTCCTGTGTGGGTGGCAGGGACCCAGCAAGGTAAAACCATCGCTGCTGCCTCCCAGTGTGCACATGGCCGGAAGTTGGAGTCGGAAGTGGAGCTGGGACTGGAACCCCAGCCCTCTGCTGTGATGAATGCAGACGTCTCTGTTGTTAGTCCAATAGTAGGCACTGAATTATCTGGAAAGTGGACCCTTCTACAAACATGGATCTTCTTACAGCACAGGGTTTGACATTTGTGGTACAAAACGCGCTACCCGACTTAAAATCGTTACAGGATCCTTAAGATTCGCAGCAAACACTGGAGTAGGTGAGGGCTGGCTGCGATGTTCACTGTGGACTGATCCTTGAAGCCACTGTGGGGTGAAATGCAGATCAGGGCAGTGAGCGGCCCCCGGTGTGCTGTGCATTGGGTGCAACGGGCACACCGGTCCTTTTTTTGATAGATGACTGTAATTACTGGGGGATGGTTGTTTTCTTACAAGACCCAGGTAAAGTCCTGAAAGCACACATGTGTATGTATGTGCACTGATGTTTAAGATTCCAATGTGAATTTCATGGGCTTAAGTCTTATGCTGGTGTAAAGGAAGTGGATTTCTCCTCTCTACAACGTTCTTTCTCGGGATAAAGTGCATCACCAGGGAAGAATCTTTCTCCTGCCCCACGAGATTCTTCCAATTTCCAACTGAAGTTATCACAACAGAGACTCAACTCAGCATCACAGAAAGAGCTAATATACTGAAACTATGACCTTTTCCAACTCCTGTTTGCTGTGGATAATCAATGCCTGTTTCTGACCGAACCCACTTCAGTTAACACCTAATAAAAATAAAACCAATTTTAAATTCTCAGACTTCACTGTTTTTCCTTTTGCCCCGAATTCAAAAAATGAATAAACAAATTAGGTAAATTATAATATGGAGAAAAAAGTTGTATTTGCGAACACACAGGTGCATGTGTTTCTTCCCGCAATGGTCAAATACAAATATCACGTTGAGAAGCCCATCGTCGCTGCTACAGCAAGTCAGGTGCGGTGCCCTAACACTGATGGCACCTGCTTCCCTGGGACAATGCACTAGAATGTTCCTTCTGTGGGAACACAGCTAACAAACACTGGACGTGTGCCTGCGTTTGAAGTTCAAGTGCATTTATTTTACACAACCAGATAAATAGTTTATCCTGTTCATATTGTGCACTTTCAATATCACCCCAGTGTTGGCTCAGGAAGTGAAACAAAGGAGAAACCGTGGGGAAAGAGGCTTCGTGGAGTGGCCTGAAGCCGACTGAGGGGTCCCTCCCCTGCGTGCATCTTGCCCAGGCAGGTGGGATCAGTTCCCTACTTGAAGGAGCATGAAAATGTGTGAAAAAACCAGGACTAAACTCAGTAATGAATCTCCGAAACCCAAACCAATTTAACCATCATCAAGGGGGACCTTTCTCATCTGTGATCACAAACAACCCAATTGCTTCCATCTGTCTTAAAAAAAATTTCAAAAATTAAGACACGCTCAGTGACACCTTATTAATTCTCTCGAAGGCAGAAAAAAATATGTACCATTCAGCAAATGAAAGTTGCACATTAAAAGTGCATATATACCTTTCTTAATTGGCCCACTCATTAAATTTACATTTGGTCATCCTTGTACAGAATTCTTCATATAAATGTAGGTCCCTGTAAATTACTTTAGCAGGAAACGTGCCCCCATGCTGGGTCTTCTCCACCCACCCCCTACTTCTGATTTTGACCGTAAGATGTCCCTGGGCACAGGGTCCCATCCTGTGAGGGCCTGTCTACTGCTGTGTGCGTGTGTGTGTGTGTGTGCGTGTGTGTGTGTGTGTATGTGTGCATGCCCTCGCGCGCCCAGGCCTCCCGTGCTGTCTAGATGGGTGTTTGAATCCCGCATCTTCCGTATCCCTTGGCAGTCTCACCTCTGGCTACTCGTGCCACCTCATTCCTTGTGACATGGGCCCCTACTGTGAGAGCTTTTCTGTGCACACATCGCTCTTGGTTGTGAGGGGACTGTCAACCCCAGCTGGCAGTAGCTCAGGCATGTTGGGGTGTGTTTGAAGTTTCTTTACCCAGAGCCTCCTGGGGCACTACTGTGCAGGTGAGCCATTGGACAGTGTGGCCTCCGTTCAGCTTTGGCTGCCCTGGAGTCAGAGTGGATTTATTGCTGATTGGGGATGGGCCATCACACACACACACACACACACACACACACACACACACACCTGCCCCAGGCGCTCCAGGATTGGGTCCAAACAGAGACGGTGCAAAACCCGACTTTCCTGGAGGAAAACGAGGAGCCGCCTGTGGTCCGCGTGACCGCTGGCCCCTGCACGTGCAGCATGGCTGCAATCCTGGGGATCAGCTATTGGAGATGGTGCGCATGTTCCCTGCTGCGTGGCTGCTACATGGCTCACGGGGTGCTCAAGGGAGACTTGGAATCATCTAGAAGCCATCTGTTGGCCAAACCACGCAACTCAAGACAAGACCGCGACTCTGCTCTGTCGGAATCGGCTAGCTTGGTGCGAAGCAGCAGTGCTAAGGCCACTGGCTCTCTTCATCGTGGACGGAGCGCGTGGGCCTCTTGCCTGGAAGCGTGGTTACGATGTGGGAGGTGCTGTTTTAGCGCATCATCTTGACAAACGCATGAGTTAAGAGAAAGTGAGCCAGCAGCCTTGGAAAAACGATTTGGTGTGCGTGCAGGAAGGGCTCAAGTGTGGGCTTCTGGCTCTCACAGGAAGTTTCCTTCCCCCATTTTTAAACTCTCTGTAGCTTTCCCTGGGTTGTTTTTCAGCTGGCAGGCGTCTCTGGCTTAAATTTAGGAGGCCTTGCTAAGCCATCACACGCAGTCGCTCGCGGAGTCTTTCCGTGAGAGGCGGAGACAGGCTCAGGACTAGGAATCATCAGGTCCTGAGGCGCTGGCCATTGCTTTGTGGGAAATCTGCTGAAACCGCTTGCCCAAACTTGTACAGAAATGGCGACTTACACATTCAACTCACTCCCTTTTTTTGGGGGGGGGGGTGGAATAAAGAAACATCTATTTTTCATAACAAGAACGGTTTGGGGGAGAGGCTTCTTTCATGCAAACGAAGACCACAGTATGTGATTAAATGCTCTCAGTTCATTACAAGGGAACAACCTGTTGATTTGTTGAAAACTACAAACTTCAGTCACCATGACCACAAACAGCCTAACCCCCTCCGCGGGAGGCATTCTCTGAGTTCAATGCACCAGATCTCATTAGAACTCATTAAAAATGCAGTCCATCTACATTTCAGAATGAAAACGATTGATTTAATTTAATAAACCTCACTGGTGCCTTTTCATAGCTGTTTTGTTCCTGACAAGATAGTTGTGTGAGGGGCCAGCGCTGTGGCACAGCGGGTAAAGCCACCTCCTGCAGCACCGGCATCCCACATGGGCGCCGGTTCTAGTCCCGGCTGATCCTCTTCTGATGCAGCTCTCTGCTATGGCCTGGGGAAGCAGTAGAAGATGGCCCAGGTGCTTGGGCCCCTGCACCCACATGGGAGACCCAGAAGAAGCTCCTGGTTCCTGGCTTTGGATGGGCCCAGCTCCGGCCATTGCGGCCATCTGGGGAGTGAACCAGTGGATGGAAGACCTCTCTTTTTCTCTGTCTGCTTCTGCCTCTCTGTAACTCTGCTTTTCAAATAAATAAATAAATATATATATTTTTAAAAGATAGTTGTGTGAGTTTGCTGTGTTACTGATTTTCTTTTTTTAAGGGGTAGGTGACTAAAAACCTGTTATGCAAGAAAAAAAGATGCCCCCCAAAATAATAGAAAGGCAAAAACTCACAGAGACATGCAGGTGGATATAGAGATATGTCTAAAGTATTAGAAACTAAGTTAAAGCATTGTGTGGGGGCAGTGTCACGCAGAGGGGCTATGGGTTGAATTGTATTCCCCAAAAGAGATAGGTTGAAGACCTAACCCCCAGCACCCCAGAGTGTAAGCGAGGCTGGAGACAGTACTGCAGATGTACTTAGTTAAGGAGAGGTTATATGGGGTTGGCTGGGCCCCTAACCGAGCGAGGCTGGCATTGTCACATAGGACAACCCTGGCATCCCATGTTGGCTCTCCAGTTTGAGTCCCAGCGGCGGCTCCTCTTCTGATCCAGCTCCCTGCTAATGCCCCTGGGAAGGCAGCACACACTCATGGCCCCATCACCCACATGGGAGGCCAGGATGGAGCTCCGGCTCCTGGCTTCGGATTGGCCCAGCCCTGGCTGTTGTGGCCACTGGGGAATGAACCAGTAGAGGGAAGCTCTCTCTTTTTCTCTTTCTCTGTCACTCTGCCTTTCAAATAAATAAATAAAAATCTTGAAACAAAAAGGCCTCCCGGGCTGCACAACAGTGAGAGGGTGGGGATCTGCCGTGCAGCCGGCTGTGGGCCTTTGTTGCCATGGCCCCGGGGAACGATCACAGACTGGCTGCTTGGCATGGGCGGGGAGGGGGGTGTTCTCCTGTGGGATCATGGGAGGGAAGGCACCACAATGGCATGACCTGGTGGCATCCCATGTGTCACCACAAAGAACCAAGCAGCGTCCCCGAACAAAGCTGCATGTCCCCAGGTGTGTGTGTGTGTGTGTGTGTGTGTGTGTGCGTGCAGGGCAGGCAGAATCCGAGGAGAAGGAGGAGGACTGTGGAAGGCCCTCCGTGGGTCTGGAAGTCCCAGAGCGAGGCCACTGCAGGGAGTGACCACGCAGCTTCCCTGGTGAGTCAGCTAGTCCGGCCGCGAGGAGGGCGGGCGGCTGGGGTCCGCCGCCCGCCTGCTGTGGCCCGGGCTGCACCCAGATGGATGGCTGACCTTTGCGGGCTGGGTGTCTGGTTTTCTTAAATCAACATGTCTTGGTTTCATAGACCATAAAATCTGAAATTTGGGGTGCAGGCCAGGTCTGGATTCGGTGACTCAGAAGGCTGCCCTGTCTTTACCTTGGAAACCCAGCCCAGCTCCGTGGGGCCTCCCTCTAGTTAGGGTGCACATCAAAAACAGAAAAAGAGCCCAAACCAAGCCATAGGTCATTGTCACAGCTGGCCTGGAGACCTCCATGAATCAGACAGCTCTTCTGCGAATTCTCTAAGCCGCTGAAATTTATTTATTTGAGCATTGAACCGGGAATATATGGCAGTGGTTAAGACTGCGGTGTCAAATGAAAACGGGATTTACTAATGCCGAATAAAATACTCTGAAGAATGATGCTTGAGGCTCCTTCTCTGTGAATTTAGTCTTTCGAGCCCAGGGGCCCCAGAGTTCTTAGCGAACTTAGCGAGCGTTTATGATATGTCAAGCGCGCTAAGGCCCGCATTGGCATTTATTTAATTCTTGAACAAGGTGACAAGGTGCGCATCCACGTCATTGACAGAGGGGGATACTGAGGCTTAGAGAGGTTTAGTAAGTCGTCCGAGGTCACACCTGTGCTGAATCAGGGCGACCAAACAGGGGGCTGCTGCCGCCATCTAGGTAAGATGCTGGGAGCCGGCGCCAGGGAGGGTGCTGGGAAAAAGCCAGCTTCTATGAGGGGAGGCTGGCAGGATGTGCTGGTGGGGTGTGAGAGACAGGCGTCAATCATGGCTCCCACCGTACAGTCTCGGGCAACTGGAAGAGTGGCCTTGGCATTCAGTGAGGGGGTGAAGACAGTGGAGGCGGGAATCTGGGTTCAGAGGCTGTGATGGTGAATTCTCTGCGCCGGCTCGGCCGGGCATGGGACCCGGGTATTTGCTCACAATGTAGGGATGTAGGTGGGGGTGGGGAGTCCTCATCCAAGCAGTTGAAGGTCTGAATAGAGCAAAAAGACCAGTGTCTCTTTAAAAAAATTGGGGGGAGAGAGAGAGAGAGAGAGAGAGAGAGAGAGAGAGAGAGAGAAGCATCCAATGGTTCAATTGCAATGACCCAGGCTGGGTCAGGCTGAAGTCAGGATCCAGGAGCTCCAAGCTGGAACGGGAGCTGGATCTGGGAATTGAACCCCGGCACTGCACTCCAGGATGTGGTTACATTAAACGCTCGGCTTACGTGCCCACCCAAAACCAGGGCCAGAGTCGACCAGAGCCAACTTCTTTGCTCGAGCTACAGAATTTTTCTCCCAGTTGCGGGGACTGGACAGATGCACGTGGTGGCAGTGGCTCGCCGTGAAGACTGTCACTTTGTGCAGGTGGAGGGATCCTTCTCGCTTTCTCTCTTGGTCAAGCCACTCAACCCAGCGCCAGGGCCTCCGCCCTCATGGCCTCATCCATTCCTGATCACCTCCCAAGGCCCTGTCTCCATACACGACCACGTTGGTGGTTAGAGTTCAGGGTAGGAACTGAGACCAAACAGTCGACAGAGGAAGAGTTCTGGAAGGTTCCAGAGCCTCCAGATGTGCCACACAGCTGTCCTGGTCCCATGGCACACTGCCTCGCCCCCAGAGCTGCAGCTCGGCTCGCTGGCTCTCCAGCCTGCAGGAGCCAGGACGTCTCGTTTTGGGTGAGATGCTTCAGAAAGTCCGTAGAACATGGAATGAAAAGATGGGTTTATTCAGGTCAAAAGTGTTTGAAATTCGAATGTACAAGGACCTTGAAAAAGTATACAAAGGGGCCGGCGCTGTGGTATAGCAGGTTAGGCTGCCACCTGCAGTGCTGGCATCCCATGTAGGCACTGGGTCAATTCTCAGCTGCTCCACTTTCAATCCAGCTCTCTGCTATGGCTTGGGAAAGCAGCAGAAGATGGCCCAAGTGCTTGGGCCCCTGAACCCATGTGGGAGACTCAGAGGAATTCCTGGCTCCTGCTGGCTTCCTTCTGGCCCAGCTTTGGTTGCTGTAGCCATCTGGGAAGTGAACTACTGGATGGAAGATCTCTCTCTGTCTCCTCCCTGTAACTCTTTCAAATAAAATAATTAAACCTTGTTTCAAAAGTACATGAAAATGTGTATTATGCAAAAACTTGGCAGGTACTTCAAAATGTGTTTTGCACCAAAATAAAATATATGATTTATTTTATTCCTTTGAAAGGCAGAACGACAGAGACAGAGGGCCGTGGGCAAAGCATGTGGACCCGAGGATTTAGTGGTCACTTCTTTTCTCAGATCCTGTCCTTTTTCCCCATTGCACACACCTGCTCTGTTCTGGAGAGCAGGATGGGGACAGCGCGCGGTCACTCTGCACATGGACTGCAGGATTTAAGACACGGGGCCAGGAGGCCGGAACAGTGGGTTAAAACCCTGGTGTAGCTCCAGCATCCCATATGGGCACTGGCCTGGTTTGAGTCCTGGCTGCTCCACTTCTGATCCAGCTCTCTGCTGCTGGCCTGGGAAAGCAATGGAGGGTAGCCCAAGTGCTTGGGCCTTGAACCCACATGGGAGACCTAGAAGAAGCTCCTGGCTCCTGGCTTTTGATGGGCTCATCTCTGGCCATTGCAGCCATTTGGGGAGTGAACCATCGGATGGAAGATACCCCCCCCCCATCTCTACCTCTCTATAACTCCGTCTTTCAAATAAATAAAATAAAATCTTAAAGAAAAAAGAAATGGGCACTGGCCCTGAACTGAGAGAGATGAGCCTGTGTTGCAGAAGTGCGCGAGGCAGATGAGAGACTGGGCTTGGGTTTCTTGCTCCCCTCACCCACCGCTGGGCAGGGCTCACCCTGGGAGGGAGGGAGGGGGCGGTGCTGGCCCCTCCCAGACCAGGGGCTGTTCTGCCTCCCCCAACTCAGCTCTGAATTGCCGTCAAGCAGCCAGAACCAGTGGCCACCCCCATCTGATCCTATGCTTGGTAACAAGAGCTGACATCAGGCCACCCACCAGAGTCTGACGCATTGATGTGGGGGAGGGTGTCTGCGTGGGGATTTTCAAGCCCGCCTACACTCCCAGATAGTCAGATGTACAGCCAGGCTTGAAAGGCACCGCCTTCACTGATGCGACTTTGAAAGGCCCTATCAGGAGCTGTCGGAGTTTAGAGCTGCTGAACCGAGTCAGGTGCAGACACCTGGGGCACTGCTACCCACAGAGCCTGAGACGGGCACAGCTCTGCCTGATCCTCCCCTGTTCCCTGAGAGCTCAGATCCTCTCCCCCCACAGCCCCACCTGAGCTCCACCCACAGCCCCACCTGAGCTCCACCCACAGCCCCACCTGAGCTCCACCCACAGGCCCCCTGTGCTCCACCCACAGGCCCCCTGTGCTCCATCCACAGCCCCCTGTGCTCCGCCCACAGCCCCACCTGAGCTCCACCCACAGCCCCACCTGAGCTCCACCCACAGGCCCCCTGTGTTCCACCCACAGGCCCACCTGAGCTCCGCCCACAGCCCCACCTGAGCTCCACCCACAGCCCCCCTGTGCTCCACCCACAGCCCCCCGTGCTCCACCCACAGCCCCACCTGAGCTCCACCCACAGCCCCCCTGTGCTCCACCCACAGCCCCACCTGAGCTCCACCCACAGCCCCATCTGAGCTCCGCCCACAGTGGCCCTGTGCTCCACCCAGAGCCCCACCTGAGTTCCACCCACAGCCCCCCTGTGCTCCACCCACAGCCCCACCTGTGCTCCACCCACAGCCCCCCTGTGCTCCACCCACAGCCCCCCTGTGCTCCGACCACAGCCCCTTGTGAGCTCCACCCACAGAGCCTGAGACGGGCACAGCAGTGCCTGATCCTCCCACTGTTCCAGGAGAACTCCCATCCTCTCCACCCAGAGCCCCACCTGAGCTCCGCCCACAGCCCCCCTGTGCTCCACCCACAGCCCCACCTGAGCTCCACCCACAGCCCCACCTGTGCTTTTCCTTCATCTTTGACCTGCACCCTGTTACCTTGAGAATGCTCCTTTTTCCACCAAACATCTAGAAAGAGGGGGTTTCGCAGTCCCCCAAGTGCTCTCTGGCTCCTGCCCTCTTTGCACCCCCTTCCCCTCCAAGCTTTTTTCTTAACACCTGTCCTCTTCCTGAGACCCCAGCCTCTCTGGGGCACTCGGCCCCCCTTGGCCAGACATCACCCCACAGGCATTTGTATTTTCATGAAGGACCCTTGGAATCCAGAGTCCTCCTGGCCCTGGCACTGAAGGACGATTCTCATTGATAGGAACATGACTGGGTCTCTCCCTTGGTGCACGCATCTTGAACGAGTTTAACCAGGTTAGAAGCACCTGGGTCAGGTATGTGATTCAGATAGCAGAAGTCCTGGTCCCAGCCAAGGCCTTGCAGCCCAGGAGGCGCACCGGTTAGGCCTCAGCCCCGAAGCACTCTGGGAGCCCTCGGCTTCCTCCACCTGCTCTCAGGACTGGCAATCGAATCTACAGAACCCAGTGCCGGGTGCAAATGCAGGCCCCTTGCTCAAAAATTAAGAATGTCAAGGTGGCGGCTGTGGCTCATGACCACAGCTGTGACCATGCAGGTGGCTCACTGGTGGACCTGGCCCTGCCCACCATGGACATACCCAGGAAGCAGACATAGGAGTTTTTCCTCGCTACTCATGGTGAAGGGGTTGAAGGGAAAAATTGCAGTATCCTGTAGAAGAAAAACCCCAGTTCTCTGGGTTTATTTTGTTCTGCATTCGAGTGCGGCTCAGAGGCCTCTGAACAGCTGCCAGGAGGGCCTTTGGAAGCTCCTGCTGATCTCCTGTGGCCCGGAGAGGCTGCCAGTGGCAACAGGCCCAGGGTTCTAAGTCTCTGTTGCTCTTCTCTGCTGTGCCAGGGGAGCTGCGGGAGCGCGTGGGTGTCGCGGGCACCTCCCAGTCCAGAACCAGCCTGCTACCCCAGGACGCTGCTCAGAGCAGCCTCCGACCCTGGCGGGGCCCCAGCCCCTCTAGAGTGGGGTGCACGAAGCCAGTGAGCAAGTCCCAGGTGCCCCTTCTTTCTGCTGACAGAGTGGCCCCTCAGAGCCCTCCCAGCAAATGGCCCACAGTGGAAAATTCCCTGTGTGTGTTGCTATTGGCCACCCACTCGAAGCCTGTGGCTCTGGCAGCGGCCGCTGCTGCAGTGTGTGGAGCAGCTGCCCGGTGAGCAATACACGGATCAGCTGGGGAGAGGAATATTTGAGCCCTGACTGCCAAGAATCACTCCTGAGCTGGCGAGCCTGGCCCTCTGCATGCAGAAAAGACCTTGGTGCCAGCCCTGGAGACTTCTTGTTCTGTGTAGTGGAGGATCGTTTCTGACGGAAGAAAATGATTTTTAGAAAGCCCAAATGGACAGATGATCCTTGGCTTACGAAGGTTTGACTTGGGAAGGGTGTATCAGATGTAACCCATTGTAGGTCAAGGAGCAACTGTCTTCAGTGTTATTGATCTTTCCCTAAAACACAAGTAGAAGACGGAAAATAGTCATAGCAACATTTGCATAGCAGCAGAGGAAGAATCTGTGTTTATTTTTATCAGTTTATCTATGGATGCCTTAAGAAGTATGGGTTCCCTCTTCATGCAGAAGTATGAAGTAAGACCCCTAACTTACACCTTAGACAAAAATCAACTGGAAATGGATCAAGGATCTACATCTATGACCTGATAGCATCAAATTACTGGGGGAGAACACTGGGGAAACTCTGCAAGACATTGGCATAGGCAGAGAATTCTTGGAAAAGACCCCAGAAACACAGGCAATAAAGGCAAAAATAGACAAATGGGATTACATCAAGCTGAGAAGCTTCCGTACTGCAAAGGAAACATTCAGCCAAGTGAAGAGGCAACCGACAGAATGGAAGAAAATATTTTCAAACTATGCAACTGATAAAGGATTAATATCCAGAATCTACAAAGAGCTCAAGAAACTCAACAACAATAAAACAAACAATCCAGTTAAGAAATGGACAAATGAGTCCAGCTCTCTGCTATGGCCCGGGAGTGCAGTGGAGGATGGCCCAAGTGCTTGGGCCCTGCACCCACATGGGAGACCAGGAGAAGCACCTGGCTCCTGGCTTCGGATCAGCACGGTGCGTCATCCGCGGCGGCCATTGGAGGGTGAACTGACAGCAAAAGAAAGACCTTTCTCTCTCTCTCTCTCTCTCTCTCACTGTCTACTCTGCCTGTCAAAAAAAAAAAAAAAAAAAAAAAGAGAGAGAGAGAGAGAGAGAGAAAGAAAAAGAAATAAGAAATGGACAAATGACTTGAACAGGCATTTTTCAAAGGAGGAAATCCAAATGGCCAACAGACACATGAAAAAATATTCAAGATCACTAGCTGTCAGGAAATGCAATCAAAACCACAGTGGAGTTTCACCTCACCCCAGTTAGAATGGCTTTCATGCAGAAATTAACAAATAACAAATGCTGACAAGGATATGGGGAAAAGGTACACTAATCCACTGTAGGTGGGAATATAAACTGGTATAACCACGGTGGAAGACAGTATGGAGATTCCTCAGAAACATGAACATAGCCCTAACATATGATCCAACCACCCCACTCCTGGGAATTTACCCAAATGAAATGAAATCAGAATATGAAAGAGTTATCTGTACCCCATGTTTACTGCAGCTCAATTCACAATAGCTAAGATACAGAAACCAGATGCCTATCAATCAATGACTGGATAAAGAAATTATGGTATATATACACTATGGAGTACTAGTTGTAAAAAAGACTGAAATCTTGTTTTTGCAACAAAATGGATGCAACTGGAAGCCATTATACTTAATGAAATAAACCAGTTCCAAAAAAGAGAAATACCATATGTTTTCCCTGATCTGTGGTAACTAATAGAGTACAAAACAATGTAATGTATATAAGTGAAATTATTTGAGATTTGATTGCTATTTATACTCCTTGTCTGTACTGTTGAGGAACAGTATTTTCTTCTTACTATTTGTTGAATTCTTTAGTGAGTGGAGGGTTAAGCTTATGATGATAAAATAAATTGAAAGTATGTCGGGGCCGGCGCCGTGGCTCAACAGGCTAATCCTCTGCCTTGCGGCGCCGGCACACCGGGTTCTAGTCCCGGTCGGGGCACCGGATTCTGTCCCGGTTGCCCCTCTCCCAGGCCAGCCCTCTGCTGTGGCCCAGGAGTGCAGTGGAGGATGGCCCAGGTGCTTGGGCCCTGCACCCCATGGGGAGACCAGGAAAAGCACCTGGCTCCTGGCTCCTGGCATCGGACGAGCGCAGTGCGCCGGCCGCAGCGCGCCGACCGTGGCGGCCATTGGAGGGTGAACCAACGGCAAAAGGAAGACCTTTCTCTCTGTCTCTCTCTCTCACTGTCCACTCTGCCTGTAAAAAAAAAAAAAAAAAAAATTGTTAATAAAAAAAAAAAATAAATTGAAAGTATGTCATTGCAAAAATTAAAAGAAAGAATAAGGAAGAAGGAGCATGGGCGGGAGGTATAGTGGGAAGTAGCACTATGCTCCTAAATCTGTGTATATGAAATACTTAAATGTGTTCAATGTATGTAAGTAAAAAAGTTATATATAATAAAGAAGTATCGGGGCTGGCGCTATGGCGCAGCGGGTTAACACCTGGGCCTGAAGCGCCGGCATCCTATATGGGTGCTGGTTCAAGACCTGGCTGCTCCACTTCACATCCAGCTCTCTGCTATAGCCTGGGAAAGCAGTAGAAGATGGCCCAAGTCCTTGTTACCTGCACCCACGTGGGAGACCTGGAAGAAGCTCCTGGCTCCTGGCTTTGGATTGGCACAGCTCTAGCCATTGTGGCCAACTGAGGAGTGAACCATCAGATGGAAGACTTCTCTCTCTCTCTCTCTGCTCTCTCTGTGTAACTCTGACTTTGAAATAAATAAATACATTATTAAAAAAAAGAAGTATGGGTCCCATTGTATAGAAGAGTAAGCAAAACATAACTTAAGAGAGTTGCAAAGTGGGAGGAGCCAGATCCGGGTGGAGGCTGGTGCTGACTTCGGGTCTGACTAACCCAGACTGCTCAGCCTCACGTGACTCCACTGGGACAGCCTCTTGGCAGAGTGGTCTGAAGATGCTAAGATACCATCTGCAAAAACCTGAGAGCCCGGGAGGATGGACAGAGCAAGTCCAAGGTGTCTGCTATGGAGGCTTTATCATCCTTGCAGATGAGGGTGTTCCGACTGCGAGACCCCAGCTGGATGCAGGCACCAGCGGAGCCCTGACCAATGCCCTGGGGGAGTGCCCAGGCACCCAGGCTCCCAACCACAGTGCCCCAAGACCTCAAAATGAAACCGGGGGGTTCAGAGATTTGGGGCCTTGACCAGCATGGGAACCGGACATCCTGGTGGGAATGCCAGAGCGTTCGGTGGATCCAAGTTCTCTGGAAGCTAAGCCTGGCTCTCTTTCTCCCTTGCCTGGTGCCTCTAGCAGGTTGGGGCCCTCCTTCCTGTCCTGGGAAGACCAGCAGCCATTGGGATGTGGGGCTTACGGTAGAGGAAGGATTAACCCCTGCGCTGGGGGGCACAGACTCTCCCCTCTTCGGAACCAGCTTTTGCTCTTATGAAGAGAGATCCGGCACTTTCCTGCACCTTCTCCCATGCCAGCGTGTGTGCGCCCTGGCGGGTGGGGGCAGGAGAGAGCACAGTGCCTGAGCTCTGCCAGGCCCCCTGTGCAGGAACGGCCAGGGAGTGACAACAGACAGGGCCGTGACGCTGAACTCCGGATCAGATCCAGCCTTGGCTCCCAAACCAGCCTGGGAAGCGATCCGAGTTCTGCCCAGTCACTCAGGAACCGGATTCTCGTGCTTCCTGGCTCAGGAGGAGCTGGGCCCCCTGCCAGCCTGCCTCTGCGCACCTCCTGGTCCACACAGCTGAGCGGTGGGGTCGTCACAGCTTTCAAGACAAACCCCCAACTCAGAGGCTCACCCCAAACTCACACACGGAGAATCCCAAGTGCCTTCCGCCTCGCTGCTCTGGAACCCGGCCAGGCGCCCACCCACGTGGGCAGCAGCTGCCCTCTTGTGTCCCCTCTTGTGCTGCTAGAGGCTTCACGAGAGAAGACTGGACAGTTACCGTGCGCTTTGCCATGGGCATGCGTGGGCACGCGTGCCCTGTAGTTAGAAGGCTCACTCCACCTCGCTTCATAGGAAGTGGACATTCAAGACTGAGCAGATGTGTCAAGTCCACACTTTGGAAATGGTGCGCATGCGTGCCATGTCTGCCCATGGCTGTGACCTTCCCAAAACAACCCGCAGTGACACCTGCGGCCACTAGGGTGGAGTCTTAGCTCCCACGGCAGGGCCTGGAGGGCCACCCACAGCCCGGTCGTCCAGTAGTAACTGACCTTCCACTTGGGTGAGCAGCAGAGTGCTTGGCGGGCATGATAGGCTCTCTGGTAGCATGGGGGTCCCAGATACACAGAGTCAGCCTGCACCAGCTCTCTGCTGTGGCCTGGGAAAGCAGTGGAAGATAGCCCAAGTCCTTGGGTCCCTGCACCTGCATGGGAGACCTGGAAGAAGCTCCTGGCTACTGGCTTCAGATCAGAGCAGTTCTGACCGTTGCGACCAATTGGGGAGTGAACCATCGGATAGACCTCTCTCTCTCTCCCTCTCTCTGTCTGTAACTCTGCCTTTCAAATAAATAAGTAAATCTTAAAAAAAAATAGCCAATTTACTACACACACACAGACTTCAAAAAGTTCATGGAAAATTAAATTAAAAGGTAAATTTATTTAGGTCCACACGTTTTTGAAATCTCCGTGTAGTTTTTCATAGTGTGCATCCCCACGAACTTTCTGAAGACCCTGTGTATGTCTGCGTGTGGGAAAATAACACATTGACCTGATATCAGCCATTTGGAATCAGCCCCCCCCCCCCATGAGGTCTCATTTATGAGTGAGGGGTCTTATGGGAATAAACGTTCTCAGATATCAGAACACACGTCTCCTCTCTCTAATCCAGATCCTGGCCCACCCGGCAGGAGGCAACAGTCAGACTTGAGGCCACGAAGATGGAGCTCCCGTGGCCCAGGTGTGGGTGGTCGTGTACCCATGGGAGGAGGTGGCTGTGTACCCACAGGGCCTGGTGGGCAGCAGCAGGTCAGGTGGGCCGGGGAAGACTGCCCAGGCATCCACCTGCTGTTCCGGACCAGGCCAGACCCATCCTGGATGCCCCCTAGTTGCGGCCTTGCGTGCGCACAGGTCCACCACCGCTACCTGTCGCACCGGCCGGGGGCCACAGACCTTGTAATTCCCCAGCCGGGTGCGCAGGCCGTTGTTGAAGCCACGGCCAGGGCTGTCTGTGCGGGAGGCAGCTGCTGTCATCTCCAGGCTTCTTGTCCCGTCCTCTCACTGGTCACCAAGATCTGGGCCTCCGACCCCAGCCCACAGATCTTCCCTTGCACCTGTGCCAGCCCAGAGCACCCACCAGGATCCCAGGAATGGCCAAGTGCTGGTCCCAAGCATGATTTTCTGAGGATCATTTTCCCCTCGTCCAGTTCCATCGAGTGGAACTTTGCTGGGGCCTCCCCTGCAGCACCTTTCAAAATCATTCAGTAGCCACAAGTCAGGAGGGACAAGGCCAGGGATCTCAGAGACCAGAGAGGAATCCTTGGACATCCCATGGATGCGCAGGGAACCCAGGCCCTGGCTCGCCCCATGAGCACACACATGACCACTCAGATGCACGTGTGCATGAACACAATCACATGTGGGCACAGACACACATGCAGGCACACACATGCACACTGGGCATTCTGAAATGGCGCTGGCAGCAGCAAAGCCACACTTTTTAAATTCTCAGTAAATAGCTAAAAATGTGCATTGTTTGCAACCCGAGGACGGCCTCGCTTTGAATCGTGAGAAATCAGGAGATCGCATATTCTTCACCACTTTGAGTACGAAGCATCGGCCGGCGCCCTCTCTAAGCCCGAATCCAGAACCAGCTACGGTCACACGTGACCGCAGGGCAGTTCGGTTCCAGGAGCGCAGGTCCCAGGCCGCCCGACGAGCCTCCTGCAGCCTCCTTTCTAAGGTGCTCGCTCAGTATCTTCAGCCCCTCATAAGCAGGACCCCCGCTCAGCCAGAGGCCCCTCCCAGAAGGAGGGTACCAGGAAGCAGGAGGCACCCCAGAGCTTTCCACAGCAGAACGGGGAACAACGCGCTTCAGTGAGGCGAAGGGACGCCAAAGGGAGCCCAGTGCCACCTTGACCCAATCATTTTAATTTTCCAAGCGCTTTGGGTCTTTTCATGTTGGCCTCATGGAAATTTACGTTTGCCGAGAAGCCTGTATTTGCTACGGGATCTCACTGTGCCCCTTTTGCCTGGTAATAAAAACCATCTGCCTGAAACCCTTTTTGGAACGAGAAGGGGCATAAACAAATAAGCAACCGATCGTAAAAGATCAGAGGAAGGGGGAGGGCTATGTCGGGAAGGGGGGTCGTGGGGCACACGGAGCACACCCTGCAGGCCAGTGCATGCGGGGGGGTGGCCACGCCGGGAGGCCACGTGGGAGGCTGCCACGGACACGCCAATGGCTTTCACACGAATATGGTGCATGCAAGGAAGTCGGTGGGAAGGAGCGCGCCCGGCTCTCTTCCTGTGATTCCCCCGACCTGGGCTCGGGATTTCTCCCGTGCCGTGAGAACAGTTTTAGAAAGCACTGCCCGATGGGATCCTAGAGTAGATTGCAAACTGTCCGCCCAGAACTTCGGATTGGGGCCTTCCTGGGGGGGGGGGGGGTGCAGCTACGAGCCAGGGAGCACCAAGGCTGGCGGGCCCAGGGGCCGGAGAGGCTGCCTAGAACCTTCCAGGGAGCTCCGCCCTGCCGACATCTTGATTCTGAGCTTCTGGCCTCCCGACCCGAGGCAATAAAGTCCTCTGTGTGAGGGAAGCAGGCAGCCCCCCTCCCGGGCTGGGAGTTACAAGGCACCGTCTCCTCGGGGAGAGGGGTCTTCTTGGACCCAAGGACGTGGTGATTCTCAGCCTGTAAACTGAGTCCAGGAGGGGCTGGTGCTGTGGCGCAGTAGGTTAAGCCTGCAGCACTGGCATCCCATATGGGAGCTGGTTCAAGTCCCAGCTGTCCACTTCCAATCCAGCTCTCTGCTGTGGCCTGGGAAAGCAGTGGAAGATGGCCCAAGTGCTTGGGCCCCTGCACCTGCATGGGAGACCCTGAAGAAGCTCCTGCCTCCTGGCTTCGGATCAGTGCAGCTCCAGCTGCTGAGGCCACTGGGGAGTGAATCAGCGGATAGAAGACCTCTCTCTCTCTCTCTCTCTCTCTCTCTCTCTCTCTCCCTCTGTCTATAACTCTACCTCTCAAATAAATAAATAAAATCTTTTAAAAAATTGCGCCTAGGGTAGAGACAGAATTGATGACTTTCCTCCCTCCTGTGAGACTGGGACTCTGGGGGACCCGAGGACGGGGGAGGCAGCCTCTGAGGGGGGCCTTTGCCATCCTCCTGGGCTCAGGGTCGGCTCCACAGATAGGGTGAGGGTGGGGGTCGGGGTCATCACAGCAGGAATCCCAGCCTGGTCGGGGCTCTGTGAGCAGGGAGGGAATGGAGGACAGAGGCAGGGACGACGGGGCTCTGGGCTTCTGACACCCAAGGCAGCGTTCTGTCCTCAGCAAGACCATGGTCTCCTAAGCTGGGCACTGGAAGAGCAGGTGGCCAATGTTCCTGTAGCTCCGGTTACCACGTGAGATCCAGCCTGGAGATCTGATCTTTGAGTTCTTAGGATCCAGCGAAGCCCGCACGTTGCAGGCACATCTCTGCTGTAAGGAAGGGGGGAGGCTCAGTTCTCCCAGAGAGGCGGTGGGCAGGTGAGGGGGAGCCTGGTGGTCACACACATCCACCCCAGGCTTCCCCAGAGTAGCATCTTGGAGGGCCAGCCTGCTATGGTTTGGACAGGATTCGTACTTCCATGCTCAGGCAAGAGTTTAATCCTCAAAGGTTGTTTTAAAAAGATTTACTAAAGAGGCTGGTGTTTGGCATAAGGGGTTAAGCGTCCATCTGCAGAGCCAGTGTCCCATATGGACACTGGTTCAAGACCTTGCTTCTCCAGTTCTGATCCAGCTCCCTGCTGGTGCACCTGGGAGAGCAGCGGAGGATGGCCTGAGTCCTTGGGCCCCTGCGCTCACGTGAGAGATCTGGAGGAAGCTCTGACTTTCAAATAAGTTTTTTTAAAAATTAAAAAAAAAAAGATGATTAGAAAGGCAGAGTAATAGAGAGAGGGAGAGACAGAGACGAAGAGACAGAGGTCTTCGATGCTCTGGTTCACTCCTTTTTTTTTCAATTTTGATTTTTAAAATTTATTTGACAGATAGAGTTAGACAGTGAGAGAGAGAGAGACAGAGACAGAGAGAAAGGTCTTCTTTCCGTTGGTTCACCCCAGAAATGGCCGCTACGGCTGGAACTACGCCGATCCGAAGGCAGGAGCCAGGTGCTTCCTCCTGGTCTCCCATGGGGTGCAGGGGTCCAAGCACCTGGGCCATCCTCCACTGCTTTCCCGGGCCACAGCAGAGAGCTGGACTGGAAGAGGAGCAACTGGGACTTGAACCGGGTGCCCATATGGGATGCCGGCACTGCAAGGTGGAGGATTAACCAAGTGAGCCACGGCACTGGCCCTCTGGTTCACTCCTTAAATGACCACAACAGCCAAGGCTGGGCCAGGCTGAAGCCAGAAGTTGCCCCTCTTCCAGGCCAGCTCTCTGCTGTGGCCCGGGAGTGCAGTGGAGGATGGCCCAGGTGCTTGGGCCCTGCACCCCATGGGAGAGCAGGAGAAGCACCTAGCACCTGGCTCCTGCCTTCGAATCAGCATGGTGCGCCGGCCGCGGCGGCCATTGAGGGGTGAACCAACAGCAAATGAAGACCTTTCTCTCTGTCTCTCTCTCTCACTGTCCACTCTGCCTGTCAAAAAAAAAAAAAGAAGCCTTGAATTCCGACTGGATTAGGTACCACATGGATGGCAGGAACCCAAGTACTTGCTTGAGGACTCTGCCGCTTCCCAGGCCCGTTAGCAGGAAGCTGGATTGGAAGCGGAGGTTTAACCTGCTGCACTGAAATGATGGCCCCACCCCTGGAGTCTCATGTTAGTAGCAAGAGGGTGGGAACTGGATCGATTAGGATGGCTAGGGTCGGGGCTGCTGGAAAGCGATTGGATTGGATTAGGGCGACCCCAGGATTGAATCCTGTGAGTCTGTGAGGAAAGGGAGAGGCCACACAGAATCAGATACACATGCTCCATAGACACTGCCCGTCTCTGATGCCCTGTGCCCACCCAGGACTCTGCCGGCAACAAGGTCCTCACTAGACGAGGCCCCAAACCTTGACCTCCAGAACCATGGGCCAGACTGAGCACCTGCCTTAGCAGAAAGCTGACTCACAGAGAACCTACAGAAAGTAGGGTTTCCTCCTGCTCCACGCACGGAATCTCAGGGCAGAGAACCCCTCTTTTACACGGGGGTGCTGGGGGGCTCAGGGGGAACACAGTGTGGTTGAAGGGGGGGGATGGAGGAACTCCAGTGAGGGTTCTTGATCCCCCTGGGTGCCTGGCATTCCCTGAGCTCCTGGGGCTGGGAACTAAACACAGAAGGGGAACCAGGAAGTCCGACTGTCTGTCCTGAACTGCCTGAGTGTTGTGGAGTGGTCAGGATTAAGAACTCCACTGTGGGCCAGGATGGAGCTCCTGGCTGCTGGTTTTGGCTTGGCCCAGCCCTGGTTGTTGTGGGCATTTGGGGAGAAAACCAGTGGATGAGCCTTCTCTCTGTCTCTGTGCCTTTTGAGTAAATATAATGAACTTTTAAAAAGACAGCTCCACTATGGGGTAGCATGAAAGCTCGAGACAGAACAGTTTGGCGACGGGAAAGTTAAGGTCAGTGGGCTGGAGTTGTGGCACAGTGGTTTAACCACACTTGTGTTGCTGGCATTCATATTGGAGTGCCACTTCCGACCCAGCTCCCTGCTAATGCACCTGGGAAGGCAGCAGTTGGTGGCCCAAGTACTTGGTCCCCTGTCACCCATCCGGGAGACCCGGATAAAGTCTGGCTCCTGGCTTCAGCCTGGCCCAGACCTGGATATTGCCATGTGGCAGGTGAGCCAGTGGAGGGAAGATCCCTGTCTCTCCCTCTCTCTCTGTCACTCTGTGTCTAAGGAACAAATAAACAAGTCTTTAAGAAAGCTGCATTATGGAAAAGTAAATTCACAACGTTTTGCCCTCCTGAGTGTCACGGCCTGTGGACACCCCCCTGCCGATGGGACCGTTATCTGACTTAGTCACAGTGGATGCTTCTGGGCCCCTTGGGTCCGTGCAGACGCCGGGGGGTGAGAGGCAGCCTCAGCCTTGACAGCCTGGAGCCTGGGGCTGGACAGAGAACAAAGGGGACCTTGTCCGCTGTGCGCTGGGCTGGACGGTGCCCTCCCCTGCTGGGAACCTCAGAATCCACCTCACTGGGAAGGAGGGCTGCTGCTGCTGTGACTGGTGGAGATGGAGCGGTCCTGGATCCAGGGGGGCCCTGAAGCAACGCCGATGACCTTGGACGAAGCTGAGACCCAGAGCGGGGAGGGCCTTGCAAAGCGGTGGGGGGAGAGAGGGCAGGTACGCCTCGGCCTCCGGGGCGGGGAGCATGCTTTTGGGTACTTCCAGCCACCCCGTTTGCGGGATGGGGCCACAGCAAGGGCAGCCGCAGACGGCTCTGCAAAGACGAGGGTGCGGGACCCCGAGCTCCTCTCCAGCCGGCTAGAGCCTTTCTCCTGGGGGCAGAGTCCTGCAGTCTGGGAGCAGGCAGGGGAAGGAGGCACAGGAGGCTCCCAGGCGGCTCTGGGGGCAGCTTGAGCCCGCTCTCTGGCTTCAGTGAACGGGCGGGTGCCCCCCTCTGCAAGCAAAGGCTCCCGCCTCCCTCGCAGGCACGGGTGGGAACGGGTGGGCGCGGGTGGGCAGCGAGCGGCTCTTCTTTGCTTTCAACAGGAAGCGGCCCCGGGTCTGTTTTCCTTCCTTTCAGACTGATCTTTCCTGTCTCCAATAGCGCTTATCGTTCAGCAAACTCAAGGGGCCCCCGTGAGCCGGGAAAGAGCCAACTTCAAAGGCCTGACCTGAGCCCGGAGAGCCGGAACGGGGCTTAGAAACCTCTCCCTGTGCAGGTCACACCTGTCACCCCAACTGCTCCCAGCGGCCTCGAGACACCTGCGTGGTCCCCAGACGGGGCGAGCCACAGGCCGCTCCCGATTCCAGGGGCGCTGTGGGGGGGCACCCTAACTTCCTTTGCTGTTGCCAGCAGGGACGCTTTTGTGCCCCGGGAGTGGAGAGGAGAGAAAGTGAGATGAGGTCATGGTCAGGCCTTTTCTCCGGACTTGGAGGATCCGTATGGGATTTATTTTTTAAGATTTATTTATCTGAGAGGCAGAGTTACAGACAGTGAGAGGGAGAGACAGAGAGAGGTCTTCCACCCGCTGGTTCACTCCTCAAATGGCCACAATGGCCACAGCTGCGCCGATCTGAAGCCAGGAGCCAGGAGCTTCCTCCAGGTCTCCCAGGCAGGTGCAGGGACCTAAGGACTCGGGCCATCTTCTATTGCTTTCCCAGGCTGTAGCAGAGAGCTGGATCAGAAGAGGAGCAGCTGGGACTTGAACCAGTGCCCTATGGGATTCTGGCACTGCAGGTGGAGGCTTAGCCTACTATGCCATGGCGCCAGCCCTCTGTATGGCATTTTATGTGACATCTTTTGTCTGAAGTTAGCTACTAGCGACCGTGAGAACAGAGGCAGCGGGGGTGGGGGTGCTGTGCATGGCAGCTGGTTGGTTGGACAGAAGAAGAAACGTCCCGTCTCAGGCTGACACGGATGCTGGCTGGCAGCAGAGCCGTCATGAGCCGGCCTGGTAAGCCAAGCCCCATCGCAGGCACTGGGGACGTGAACATGGTTGAGACTGTAGCCAGGCTGTCTTTCCCTGGCCCCAGAGGAGACGAGCATGGGGGAACTAACGGTGGCATGGGAAGGAGGGGGCAGCCCTCTGCCGGGGCTGTTGAAGACACTACAGACGAATGCCAGTTCTGGAAGGGAGCCAGCTGGCTTCCCTGCCTTGCACAGAGGTGACAGCTGAGATCCAGCCCCAGGGCAGACAGGGCGAGTCTTGGCCCCTGCCCAGGGGCCTGGGGGCCTGTTCCCTGTGTCTCACTCTCCTCCCAGACGGGGGGGGGGGGGGGGGGGGGGTTCTGTTTGCAGCCCGCCCTCTCGCACGAGACTCCTTTTTCTGTGCCTTGCCCAGCCTCGGCGCACATGAGTAGCCCCGAAGTGACTCACGGGCAGCCTTTATGTGGCTGCTCTTGGGAAATGTCGCTGAAATGGGGGGAGGGAAGGTCATACGAATGCAGAGAAACTTCTAGAATTGGGCACACAGCACACCTCGGACTGGGGAGGCTGGTGGCCCCGCGACTCACCAGGAACTTGCCTTTAGAGTTCTCATGTGATTGGGGCCATTCTGCCTGCAGCTTCCCGCAATTTGGAGTTTATAGAGGAAGCCCGGGGTGGAGATCCCACGAAGGCAAATGGAAGCCTTCTGCTTTCTCTTTGAAACGACCCCGTACCAAAGCGGAAGGACAAGGCCTGCTCCTAGCCATCACAGCCAGAGAAATCCTTTAATTTCCAGAAGGGGCTTAGGCGCTTTGCCAAGGATGTGACCCCCGTGGTATCCGTTCAGGAGCCGAGAAGAGGTACAGCAGCACAGCACGGGCTGTCTCCTGCCTTCCCTGCCCAGTGGGTGCTGGTGGAGACAGAGGTGGGCGCCTGCTGGCTCTCTGGGTCTCCAGCCCAGCCCCAGGGTCTCTCTGCCACCACCTTGCCCTCCGCAGAGACCTGTCCTCCTCCTTTTTTTTTTTTTTTCCCTAAAGCCCCTGTGGTTACTGGAATGAATCATCTGTCATCTTCATTCTTAATTTCATCTGCAATGACCCTATTTCCAAAGGAGGTCACTTTCTGAGGTTCTAGGAAGGACATGGATTTGGGGGGGCGGAGAGGGGCAATCCAGTGGACCCCCAGTCACCACTAGCACTGAATCACCCACGGAGGCCCCGCCCTCTGCCCACACCTGCCACCTCCTCTCTGTTCCGGAAGAGGTCCCTCTCTTAGTGGCGTGCTCCTGTTGAGAAACCTGTTAGCCCGGTACCTATTTAATCACCTAAACTGTTGTCAGCACCCTCCCGCCCCCTGACACCCGGCACCCCACTGTCCTGTGAGGTTCCCGCCTCCAGCCTCTGCCCTTCCGGCCTTTCCCCTGCCTTCCACAGGCCCCGTCCCTCCCCTGGCAGTGTAGCTTTTGTGCAGTGGCTCCTGCGCTGGCAACAGTAGGTCTCGTTTCATGCTTGGTCCATTGAACAGGGGGGCCCTGAAGGCTTCCCACGCAGCCAGTGCTGCTCCAGGATCCAAACTTCGCAGGGTCCGAGAGTGGTGACAAGGCACGGAGCCTTCACCCTGACCTGCTCTCTGCCCCTGTTTCAACAACCTGGGTTTGGGCTTCTTGAAGGCTGGGAGCAGACACATCCGTGGCACAATCCAGAAACACAACTGTCAAGAAGTTCCCATGTGGGGCCGGCGCTGTGGCGAAACGGGTAAAGCCTCTGCCTGCAGCACTGGCATCCCACATGGGCGCCAGTTCAAGTCCCGGCTGCTCCACTTCCCATCCAGCTCTCTACTATGGCCTGGGAAAGCAGTGCAAGATGGCCCAAGTGCTTGGGCCCCTGCACTGGTGTGGGATACCCGGAAGAAGCTCCTGGCTCCTGGCTTTGAATCAGTCCAGCTCTGACTCTTGCTGCCATTTGGGGAGTGAACCAGCAGTTGGAAGACCTCTTTCTCTCTCTCTCTTTCTCTGTAACTCTGCCTCTCAATTAAATAAGATTTTTTTTTTGACAGATAGAGTGGACAGTGAGAGAGAGAGACAGAGAGAAAGGTCTTCCTTTGCCGTTGGTTCACCCTCCAATAGCCACCGCACTGCGGCCGGCGCACCGCGCTGATCCGATGGCAGGAGCCAGGTGCTTCTCCTGGTCTCCCATGGGGTGCAGGGCCCAAGCACTTGGGCCATCCTCCACTGCACTCCTGGGCCACAGCAGAGAGGTGGCCTGGAAGAGGGGCAACCGGGACAGAATCCAGTGCCCTGACTGGGACTAGAACCCGGTGTGCCGGCGCTGCAAGGCGGAGGATTAGCCTAGTGAGCTGCGGCGCCAGCCTTAAATAAGTAGATCTTAAAGAAACAAGCAATAAATGAAGTTTCCATGTACAGCCTGCACAGGGATGGGGGTGCGTGCAGTAGGTGAGACATAGCCTCAGATGCTCCATCCCATACTGGAGTGCTTGGCCTCGAGTCTCAACCCCACCCCTGACTCCAGCTTTCTGCTAATGATCAGGAGATAGCTTTCTGTCTCTCTTCTCTTCCCTTCCCCCTCTAATAAGTAGATAAAAATAAAACAAGACTCAGGCCTGTGCAGCCTTTCGGCTTTATGGGCTGGGTTCTTACAGAGATGGAGTCCATTTAGGATATTAACAAAAAGTGGTCGAGTGTGCCGGGAGCTTGGTAAAAGCTGCGACCCGAGTCCCCTCCCACCTCTCCTGAGTCAGAACCCCAGGAGCTAGGGCTGGGAAGCTGCATTCGTGCCAGCCCCGGTGCCCGTCCTGGTGCCGCCTGTGCACGGTACGGGTGAGCATCACCAGTCTGGACTGGGAGACAATAACCACGCGGTCGAGGTGTGCCCGCAGAGCCGACGACAACGCCAGGGACTTGCCGCAGCCCCGAGACCAGCCGAGCAAAGAGGCGCACTGCCGGGGCTGCCGTTTGCACCGAGTCGGGGGCTGGTAGGGAGAAGACGGGGGTCACTGAGTGACCCCGAAGCCTGCCCCAGCCACAAGCTCAGAGCTGATCCGTCTCCCCACAGAGGGGAACCCAGGCGGAGGATTAGGGCGTGCTGGTCATTTACGATCTTTGCTTTGCTTTAGGGACCACCTCGGGCCAACTGAGGATAGGTGTTCACAGGGCTGTTTGCCTTGGCAGAGCCACAGAGCCCCCGCTTTCCAGTCTGTTTGTTGCAGGTCAGTACCCAGCCCTGTATCCAGGAGCCCAGCCCCGGGGCCTGCAGCAGGCAGGACGGGGGGAACGCAAGGAGATGTGGGCAGGGCTGCACTGGGATTCCCCCCCCCCCAGCCTCTTGGCCTGCGGCTACCCCTAGGTCAGGCTGGGCGTGAGGCCACCTCAACTGCACTACAGCCCAAGACTGGGACCGGTCCAGCTAGGGCCTGACCAGTCACCAGGAGGGAGACAATGGTCACTTTTGTGGCCGCTACGTGGCATACAGGTGTCCTTTCTCTTTAGGCAGTCAACTTGCAGTCGCCATCACTACCCTGTTTTTTTTTTTTTTTTTTTAATTTATTTATGTATTTGAAAGTCAGATTTACAGAGAAGGAGAGGCAGGGACAGAGAGAGGTCTTCCATCTGCTGGTTCACTCCCCAGTTGGCAGCAATGGCCAGAGCTGCGCCGACCCGAAGCCAGGATCTGGGAGCCTCCTCAGGGCCTCCCATGCTGGTGCAGGGGCCCAAAGACTTGGGCCATCCTCCAATGCTTTCCCAGGCCATAGCAGAGAGCTAGATCAGAAGTGGAGCGGCCAGGACTTGAACCGGCGCCCATATGGGATGCCGGCACCGCAGGCAGTGGCTTTACCCACTACGCCAAATGGCCCCTGCCCTGTTCTTACAGCCTTCTGTCTTCTCCGCACAGGACTCTGCAGTGAGTGGCGTGAGCTCCCATCCTCTGATGAGAAAGTGAGTTTGGAGCAGCTGAGCAGCTGGGTGAGTTACTCAACTTGCCGCATCTCCTATTCCCCAGTAGACAGAGCTGGGATAAAAACACCATGGCTGGCTAATGTGGAAGCCAGAGTTGGCACACACAAGCAGGTGACACAGGACGGATTGCTCCCCGCTCTGGCTGATGACCCAGCGCATCCTGACCCAGGGCGTCACCCCCAAGTCTTCTTTCTTTGTCCTGAAGGAGAGAACAGCGGCTCATCTGAGTGCCCAGTGTACATCAGCAAAATGAGTGGGGAGAGGGACCAGCTGGTGGCGGCACCTCCAGGGGGCGTGTCCGCAGCACCTTTTTCTCTAAGAAGTGGGAGCGTGGCTGGGACGCACCGTGTGCAGGTAAAAACTGCTTCCACGGGGCCAGTGCCATGGCGCAGTGGGTTAGGCCGCTGCCTGTCAGGCTGACACTCATATCCCAGCGCCAGTTCGAGTCCCCACTGCTCCACTTCTGATCCAGCTCCCTGCTAATGTGCCTGGGAAGGCAGCAGAAGATGGCCCAAGTGCTTGGGCCCCTGCACCCATGTGGGAGACCGACGGAGTTCCAGGCTCCTGGCTTTGGCCCGGTGTGGGGAACCACAGGCCGGCCACCTGTGGGGACCTCCTCATTGCACTGCCTCATCCTGCGGAGCAGAACAAGGTCAAGGGAGTGGGATGAGACACACCTTGACCTGATAAGACTTGCAAACAACCTGATGAGATGAGATCTGGGAATGGATAAAAGACCCTGATAGGGGCGGGAACGTGGAGCAGCCTCTTCAGTCTTTCTCCTTCTTTCTCTCGGCTGCTTCCCTCTCTCTCCTTTCCTTCTTCTATCACTAAAAATAAAGTTCCTTGAGAACCGATCCACAGCGGTCGTGTCATGCGTGACTCCGTGGGTCGGACCTTTGCTGGCGAGGGTTCAACAGCCCGGTCCAGCCCCAGCCATTGTGTCCATTTGGGGAGTGAACCAGCAGACAGAAGATCTTTCTCGGCTGGCGCCGTGGCTCAACAGGCTAATCCTCCGCCTTGCGGCGCCGGCACACCGGGTTCTAGTCCCGGTCGGGGCACTGGATTCTGTCCCAATTGCTCCTCTTCCAGGCCAGCTCTCTGCTGTGGCCCGGGAGTGCAGTGGAGGATGGCCCAGGTGCTTGGGCCCTGCACCCCATGGGAGACCAGGAGAAGCACCTGGCTCCTGCCATCGGATGAGCGCGGTGCGCTGGCCGCATCCCGCCGACCGCGGCAGCCATTGGAGGGTGAACCAATGGCAAAGGAAGACCTTTCTCTCTGTCTCTCTCTCTCTCACTGTCCACTCTGCCTGTCAAAAAAAAAAAAAAAAAAAGATCTTTCTCTTTGTGTCTCTCCCTCTCTCTGTAACTTTGACTTTCAAAATAAACAAATAAATAAATACATCTGTAAAGAAATCCCAGGAACCCCAAATGGGCCGCTGGTTAAGCACACCAGTTTGTAGGTGCCGCCCGAGGCAGGCAAAGGGGCTTCCTGGTGCCAGGCGGCCTGGAATATGCTGGGACACACGAGTCACAGTGATCACCACCGTGTCGGTTGTCCGTCCCGTGTCACCTGCTTGCGTGTGCTAACGCTGCCATCCGCGCTAGCTGGCCATGGTGTTTTCATCCCAGTTTTGCCTGTCGGGGAATAGGACATGCGGCAAGTTGAGTAACTCGCCCAAGATTACAGAGCTAGCAAGCGGCAGGGCCCCGGAGCGAGCAGAATCCTTTCTTCTCCAAGCTGGCCCTCATGAAATAGTATTCTTATCCCCGCCGTGGTCTGATGTGGTGTCATGTTCCCCTGCTGCACTGGCTAGAGGGTC
The DNA here is from genome assembly GCA_949820135.1 of Sylvilagus floridanus. Lineage (NCBI taxonomy): Eukaryota > Metazoa > Chordata > Mammalia > Lagomorpha > Leporidae > Sylvilagus > Sylvilagus floridanus. The sequence continues at coordinate 8,483,288 of OX463244.1, read as the reverse complement.
AGGTGCAGTTATGCCATCCCTGTAGTGTGGAATCAGCCAGGCTCACTCTCAGCCAAGAAGAGAGTGTTCCAAGGAAATGGGAGCTGGGATATTTTCCCCCTTAGTGCATGGACATTACTTGCCAGGGTTATGGTATGTTAAAGATATATTACTGTGACATCTTGTAAATTTTATAGCTACTGTGTTACACTTCATCAGAATTCCTGATCTTACTGCGGCGTTCACTTCAAATAGAACTGTGGGCGCACGGGTGTAAGAATCCGTGTGAGTTACACTTGAGTTGATAGGGATGGCTTCGGGGACTAGTTTCTCCCCAGATTTCGCGGCTTCAGACGATCCCTGGCTGCCTTGGGGGGTGCATTTGCTTTGTGATCACAAACATGATAGCAATAAGATGCAAGAGTTGTGTGCTACAAAACAGAACACTCACTGTGTCCCAGCCTATCACAGCATCTCTAGAACCTCAGACACATCTGATCTAAGCCGGGGGGGGGGAGTGGGGGGAGGAGAGGGGGGGATGTTCTCACCCCAGCTGCATATTACATCACTTGGGAAGTTCTTTGCAATTCTTCTTCTTCTTAATAAAGTTTTGTCCTTTCTAAAAATTTACTTTTTTTCTTATTTGAAAGGCAGGACTAGGCAGAGGGAGAAGGAGAGACAAAGAGCGAGAGTGAGAGCGAGAGCAAGAGAGAGAGAGAGAGAGAATCTCCCATCTGCCAGTCCACTCCCTAAATGCCAGCAACAACTGGGACAGGGCCTGACCGAAGCCAGGATCCAGGAACTGCACCCAGGTCTCCTACATGAGTGTCAAGGATCCAAAACCTCGAGGCTTCATCTGCTGTCTCCCGGGGCAGCCACTAGCAGGAAGGAGTTGGGACTCCATCCCAGGCATCCTCACACGGGGTGTGGGGGCGCAAGCAGCAGTCTACCTGCTGCACAACCAGGCCCACCCCTGTACACAGTTCTTAATGTATGGATGCAACCCCTAGGCTGATTCAGATTTCTGGATCTGGGAAGTGACAGCTTAGACAACTTTACAGGGAGTCTAATGCTCAGCCAATGTTGGGCCTACTGGAACTAGACAGTGATGGACTTGGAAATGCAGGTGCTGAGGTCTAACTGATATCAATGCATCCTTGCGTCAAAAGGGGAAAGTCTCTACTACGCAGCATGATCAAGAGTCATGAATACAATGCAGCTGAAACACGTGCAACAAATACAGCACATGCACTAAATACAAAGTAGATGCTAGGTGAACATTACGGAATGAATGACAGCCCACAGAGTCATAGGGAAAATTATATTTTGATGAAACTATGATGCCATCAACTGTAAGATGAGGTATTACTGATTTAGAAATGCTTAATTAAACTACAACTTCCAGACCTTATTAGCTACCCCAACTTCAAAAGTGTTAAGTAAAGAATATGAATTTAATTAATGATGAAAGACTATTTCAACATTATTTTTCTACTCTACTACAACTGTTATGCCACAAATTTCCACTAGATGCCGCTGTGACCTGCTACTTAAGTTCCAACAGTATTTTCTCAACAGTATTTAAAATTGTAATAGTCTGCCTCTCTTAAAGACAAAACACTCAGCAATCTCCCGTTTTGTAAAGTTCTGACCCATGTTTCCCTGTGTTAAGACTTGTCCAAAGTGCCACAAGAGGTGTAAGGTGACTTAAAGAGTGAATGGAAGAGGGATGGAGGCCTGAGAGGGAACTGAGGGGTCCTAGCCACACCCCCAGGTCTCCCTGTCCACTGTGCTCACGCCTCGGGTCCATGGATTCCACAGAGGACCCAGTACAGTGATAGCAAAGCTGATGCTGGACCGAGGTGAGATAAGTCTACTTGAAGAATGCGATGTCTTCTCATTTGAGGATGACGTCACGGTGCCCAGTGCGCGTGAGCCACCACCCCTGGCTGCCACAGGACGAATAGGGTCAAAAGGAGGCAAGGTCCATGGGACAGGGCCCCGGGTTTGAAGCCAGGCCCAGAGCCCACCCTGGGCATGGACCCGGGGCCTCCATGGCTGGACATCTGGAAGGTTTTCTGTTGGTTGGAAGTCACTCTTCCAGCAAACTGTTCCAAATGTTAGGGCCAAAAGGAAGCTCCACGGAAGCTCCCAGAACTGTAGTTAGAGCAGCGCTATTCAGACCATTACCCATCGCCCCTGGTCTCTGGAGCAGGGGGCCAGAGTCTGTATTTCAAAGCTGTCATAGCACCTTAACAAAGTGCTGCTCTGTCTGTTCAACCTAGTAAAAAGAGACTTGGGACTGGGTTTTGTTTGTCTTTATTTTATAGTTCCTTTTTCTAGTAATTCTAGTATTTTACCTATGTACTAGCCCATTACAGAGTGGAATGCTGAAACTTTTCATTTACTTATTTTAACTTCATTTGAAAAGTAGAGAGAGAGAGAGAGAGAGAGAGAGAGAGAGAGAGAGAGAATTCCCATATACTGATTCACTCCTCAAATACCTGCCACAGCCAGGGCTGGGCCAAGATGAAGCCAGGAACTTGGAAGTCCATCCTGGTCTCCCATAGGGGTGGCAGGGACTCAAGTGCTTGGGCCAGGGTCCAGCGCTGTGGTGCCGGCGCCCGCATCCCATATGGGATAGAAAGAACTCAGTAGTTCCTTCCCAGAAGTCCTGGCCGCTCCACTTCCAATGCAGCTCCCTCCTAATGCACCTGGGAAAGCAGCGGAAGGTGGCCCCACTACTTGGGAGACCCGGAAGAAGCTCCTGGCTCCTGGCTTCAGCTCTGGCCATTGCAGCCATCTGGGGGAGTGAACCAGTAATGAAAGAGCTCACTCTGTCTCTCCCTGTCTCTCTCTAACTCTGCCTTTCAAATAAATAAATAAGTAAGTAAATAAATAAATCGTAAAAAAAACTTTTTAAAAATTCACCACCAAGCACTTGGGCCATCATCTGCCTCCCAGGGTGTGCATTAGCCGGAAGCTGGGTCGGGAACAGAGAGGGAGGGACCTGACCGAGGCCACGCCTTATGGGAAGGAGGGGGTCTCACTGTGACAAATGCCTGCCCCAGGAATTTTTTTTTTTTGACAGGCAGAGTTAGACAGTGAGAGAGAGACAGAGAGAAAGGTCTTCCTTTGCCACTGGTTCACACACCCTCCCCCAATGGCCACTGCTGCTGGCGCACTGTGGCTGACGCACGGCGCTGATTCGAAGGCAGGAGCCAGGTGCTTCTCCTGGTCTCCCATGGGGTACAGGGCCCAAGCACTTGGGCCATCCTCCACTGCACTCCAGGGCCACAGCAGAGAGCTGGACTGGAAGAGGGGCAACCGGGACAGAATCTGGCGCCCCAACCGAGACTAGAATCCGGTATGCCAGCGCCGAAGGCAGAGGATTAGCCTAGTGAGCCAAGGCACCAGCCGAATTTTTTTTTTTTAAAGTGTGCATTTACCCCAGATAGCTGTGGAAGCCCCTGCAGAGAGCTCATGCTGGAGGAGGGAACCCCAGAAAGATGATCCCATGCAACCCCAAGTCAACTTCTAGCAGAAACACAGGCAGGAAGGGGCTGAGGGCAGGGGCACTGGGCTGTGGAGGGTAGGGCAGCTGCAGAGGTCAAGAGAAATCAGCCATCGACACCTGCCGGCACTTCCCGCACCAGCGCCCGCACAACGGCAGCCTGGGATTGGCTTTGGGACAACAGGAACTCAGATGGTCCTTGTCACTACAAGGAAACACAAAAGCACTCAGAACCGCCCAAGTCTCACATCCGGTTGGCTGTCGGTAGCCACAGGTCCACATCTGTCAATTCAACCAACCGCAGCTCAGAAGTATTTGAGAAACCATCAGACGTGTACTGAACTTCTTGTCAGGATTCCCTAGCAAGACGGCGCAGACACTGCTAACCCAGGATCCACCTTGCACTTAGGTAAGTTAGATAAGCCACCTGGAGGGACTGCAGGTTGTTTCAGAGGGTGCCGGTAGGCCCTCTGCTATGCATGGATTCGGCACTTGCGGGAGGTCCAGGAGCCAGTCCCGAACAGACACCACAGGGCAAGTGCACCTAGCTGCCCACGGACAGAGTGCATCAGAGACTCCTACCAGGCTCGCTCCAGCCAAAGGCAGCCGGCTGTGAGGGGAGGGGGCCCACGGCTCTGCGAATGTCCGGCTGGGGCTCCCTGTCTCTCTGGAGAATGCCCCGCTGCACTTTCATCAGGCTGTTGGTGCTCTGCGGAAAGCAATTCGGTAATCTCTATCAACAGCAAAACCCAGCAGTTTTTCTGCTAGAAATTCAGCCCACAGTTGGACCCTTCGAGTAAGCAGACACACAGCATACAGTATCCGGTACTGATTGTCTCTTTAAGAGGGGAAGAAGCCAGGGCCAACCTAAATGGCCTTGTATCAGAGATGAGTTAGCTTAGGGGAGGCCCACACCTCGGAGCAGCTTGCACTGCCGAATGACCGAGTGCTTCCTTAGGTACCGACGTGAAGCAAGTTCCAAGACACAATGTTAAGTAAGGGATGCAGGTCAGAGCGCAAGAGCATGATGCTATTTGCCTGAAAAAGGACCACGTGTATTGGGACCACGTGCATTGAGACCACGTAGCGCACACTGCTAAGAGCTGTTAGCAGGGAACGCCCCTGGGCAAAGCCGGGCAAAGACATTGTGTTTTTTATTTATTAATTTATTTTTTCAAGGTTTATTTATTTGAAATGCAGAGTTAGAGAGAGAGGAGAGAGAGAGATGTTTCACCTGCTGGTTCACTCTCCAAATGGCTGCAGCAGTTGGGGCTGGGCCAGGCTGAAGCCAGGAGTCAGGAGCTTCATCTGGGTGTCCCACGTGGGTGCAGGGGCCCAAGCACTTGGACCACCTTCTGTGCTTTCCCAAGGGATGTTATGTATATTTTTAAGGGTCTTGAGATGGGCATTGTAGCATAGCGGGTAGAGCCACTGCCTATGACACACGCATCCCATATAGGGTCTGGTTCCTGTCCTGGCTGCTCCTCTTCTGATCCAGCTCACTGCTAATGCTCCTGGGAAAGCAGCAGAATGGCTCAAGTGTCTGGGCCCCTATCACCCACCCACTCCTGGCTCCTGGCTCCAGCCTGGCCCAGCGCTGGCCGTTGTGGCCATCTGGGGAATAAACCAGTGAATGAAAGCCCTCTCCCTCTGTTTCCCTCTCTTTCTGTAACTCTTTCAAAATAAGTATAATAAATCTTTAAAAGAGCTGTATACATAGTACAGGTGCATACACACACGTATGTGTACACGCACACCGTCACGCACACTCTGTGCTCTGACTATGCCACCTTGGCAACAGCCGGGTGCTCTTCACTGTGGGCTTTTGTCTTCCCGAGAGGAGGGTGCACATTTGAGGCCAGAAATGAATTCTCCGGGGGCCAGGGAGCGGCTGAGCCTGTCCTCTCTGGGGCCCTTCCTCCCTGGGGCCCTTCCTTTATTTACTCAGAGCCCCGGCCTTTCCTCTAAGTAAATATTGAACAGCTTAACATGGTTTAAAGAGCCTCCAACCACCTTCCTGTCTCCACCTTGCCCTGGGCATGGCTCCTGTGCTCCCAGCGCTCCCTGCGCTGCATCCGGGCTCTCTCTGGGTGAGCAGAGCGGCCCTGGCGCCCCCGTGGAGTAGCCCACTTCCGGTGTCCGCCATCTTGGGAGGCTCCTTCCGGAAGCCGCCCCCCGGCGGAGTCGCCCACTTCCGGTGTCCGCCATCTTGGGAGGCGCTCCTTCCGGAAGCCGCGCGCTGAAGGGGCTTTGGGAGTGGAAAGTGAGAGTGGCTTCTTGGGTGTGTTTGGACAGAATTAGGAGAAGGCCGCAGGGAGCGGAAGTGGAGAAAGCATGGACTTTGTAACCCCAGAACAGGGCATCTACCAAGGGACTCCCACGAAGAAGGCAAATATGGTGGCGGGAGAGCCCTGGCACCGGAAGGCCTCAGTCCCGGACAGCCTCGAAGGCCGGGAGGCATCGCTTTTAGGTTGACGCCCGGGAAGCCCGACGTCTTCCTTACCAACCACACGCACGGCCTGCTTAGCCGCGCCGCAGCCCAGTGGCATGGGGGCCTACTGTGTGTGCTGTGACCTGTGGCCTCTGGGAGGGGTCGCAGCTTTAGCGCAGCCCCCTGTGTCCAGGGCTCCGTCGGAGGCTTGGCCTCCTGGCCCTCAGCTGTGGCGGGCACAGCTCTGGGCCTATCAGGTGCCCAGCTTTCCGGGGCGTCCCCCGCAGCCAGACTGGAAAGACCTGCGGGGCAGAGGGCGCTGCCCAGGGAGGCAGAGCCAGCGCTTTCTTTCCTTTGGGCCAGCGCAGTTCTCACTAGAAGCTGGAATAATCATCAGAATGATACATGTTTACGGATTTTAACTAATTAATCCCTCGGAGTCCTCTTTGAGGGGAAAGGCGTTCTACCCACCTCATTCATCAGGAAAACCAGAGGCCATGTGGTTTGGCTGGGCTGGGTGGTCGGCGGCGTGGGGGCGAGTGCAGGCTGCGGCTTGAGCAACGCTTGACTTCCTGGCCCGAGTCCAGATCTCTGAGCGCCGCAGCCCCTGGAAAGGCGACACGGGAGAAATTGAAGTGGACCAGACCTCAGCCAGCAGGAGCAGCGGCCTCTAGGCAGGGCGGCAGGCCCTGGGGCCTTGCCTGTGCCTGTTTCTCTTTGGGGGACAGGCGTGGACAGGAGGAAACCCTCCAGGAGTGTTTTGCCCACCTTTAATTAGCATTGAAAACAAAACAGCCTGCAAGGAAAAGTCCCCTTGAAAGAAAACTTTAAGTTGCTGTGAAGGTTTCGTCTTTCCCTTTTGAAGCCAAAGTCTGCAGCCCTATACTCCAGTGTTGACCTGGAAAAATGCTTGTCTGCAGGAACAGCCTCACGGCTGTGGGGGACACCAGTGACAGAGGTGGAGGAGGGGCAGTACAGTCACAGAGCCAAATCCTTCCATGTTCCTGACCTACTTACTTGTCAAGAGCACTTAACTCTGTTCAACAAGAGATAACTACATTTTCTGCTAATGCACACCTGTGCTGGGCGGTGGGGGTGTTGGTGAGGGGAGATGAGTGAGGAGAGCCTCTTCCATGGTCGTGGCTGTTTCAAAGTAAGGGCAGGGGTAGAATCACAGCAGAAGCAGCAGCTTGGGGACCCTTGTAGTCCTGATGGAAGCACACACGTCCTGCAAGTCACAGAGGAAGTCGGGCTGGGTTCCCACCGGGAATCGCTTGTGTTTTTAGGCGAGCAGGCAGTGCCGAGGCAGATTATAGCCCTGCCTGGGAGCCCAGCATTGCTGTTTCAGTGGGTTCTTCTTCTGAACCCGTAATAGGCATGTACATAATCCCGATCCCGTCATGCCTTGTGTCACAGAGGGATGTTCATGTTCTCCGTTTCAAGTGTAGCCTTCTCGGTAGTATGGGTTAGAGTCTTCATTGTCCATATTAACTGAAATGATTGCTCAAAAAATGTCCCCATACGTGTTATCAGCTGAGGGACATAAACTAATTTCTGTCTCGCCCTTATTGCTAGATTTCTGTGCGTCTTTCCATGTTTCCTGTTAGGGCCCAAACTCCAAGAGTCCTCCCATCTGGGAGCCATGTGTTACTTTGCTTTGCTCCTGCACATGGTAATTTTTTTTCCAGCTACTACAGGAAGCTCGTCAGATTCAGAAGTACCAGGAGCCACACGGAGACCTGAGTTGATTTTCATTGACGTTATCAGAGGAGTCGGGCGCCAGCATCTGCTCACAGAGTGGCTGCCCACAGAAGTTCATCCCAGTCCCAGGCTCGGCTGGTCTGTTCTGAGCCAATAGTCTCATCTTGAAATCATTTCCCTCCACCAAAGGGTCTAGGTTCAGTTGTAATGTATTCGTGGCGTTGTGACTGCCTCAAGAAACACGGGGAAGGTTATGGAGAGTTGTGTGTCTAGGCGTAGGGGTAATGTTCCAGCTCTGTGAGCCCTGGGGACTCTGCCGGAAGTGCTGGCTGCTAATGACTGTCCTGATGCGCCTCTGTGAGCCGAATACGGAGATAATGTGTAACTTTGCAGGTAGCCACGTGCTCTGCATGGGCAGCTTGCTCAGCGGGATGGCCCCAGGGTGCGTTGACAAAGGGTGCACGGAACATGAACAGCTCTCCTGTGCTGCTGGAGTAACCCCTTCGTCTGTCCACAGACCGAAGGACAGACTCGTGGGCGCGGTGCTGTGCCCCTGCTGCTGCCTGTGCTGCTGGAGTCTCCTACTGAGGCTTTTGGGGGTGCCCAGAGAACTTTTATGTGGCAAGGGAGAGAATCTTTCCATCAGTAACTTTTTTTTATTTGCGAGGCAGAAAGAGAAAAATTCAGATGGAGAAAGAGGCCCCATACACTGGTTCGCTGTCCCCATAAGCCTGGGCCAAAGCCAGGAGCTGTAAACCCAGTCCAGGCCCCCCATGTGGGTGGCGGGGACCCTAGCACTTTAGTCATCAGCTGCTGCCTCCTAGGGTCTGTGTTAGCAGAAGCTGGAATCAGGAGCCAGAGCCAGGACTTGAACCCTTTGATACGGGACTGCTAGGCTAAATGTCCACCGCTCCATCCATAACTATTAATTGGCGCTCACTTAGTAGGAACGTATTATATGGAGGCGCGTGGGGAGAGAAGAAAAAACATATCCCTGAGGATACGTATAACCTCCCTAGGGGAATACAGCAAGCTTAAAAAGGCAGCTTTGGAATGTCAACAGAGTGTGTCCCCTGTGGAATAATATTCAGTCGAGAAGGTACTGAGAGTCAAGTGGGAGAATCCAGCAGCAACACGGGATCCCATCTGTGCAGAAATTAAAGCACGTGTGTGTGTGTGTGTGTGTGCGCGCGCGCGCACGTGCGCACATGCACTGGGATGCAGAGGAGTTCACTCCCGAAGAACCAGGGGCTCCTTCCTTCCCGGGAGGGGGAGTGGGGCTGGGGAGAGCTGGTGCAGTTTCAGCCGTGTGTGATGAACACATTGTTTAGGGCGGGCAAGTCGTGGTGTCTTTCTTCCACAAAAATGCAAAGAGCGAGAAACAGAGAATGCAAGCCCGTGACGGATGCCAAGGTGAGTGGGTGGTGCCCCGGCCGGCCAGGCTCCTTCCCTTCCTCTCTGCGCGTGGAGTCCCGGTTTTGCACAGGGCGCTCCCCCACTTCCGTGCAGGAGCTGACACCTGGCCCAAGGTGAACTGTGGCAGGGCCTCTGCAGTGATCTGTTGAGCTTGGTCACGCGCCGCACGCAGGGCCGTGGAGATTCGAGGGGACTTTCAGGGGCTGCTCTTAAAAAGAGGAGTGGTGAAGCTACGTCGGCTCTTCTCCCTCCTCTGGAGGGCTCAGGTTTTGGATGTGACCATGGGCAACATGGCCGCGCTCTTGCGCCGTAGGCGCCACCTTGGGGACGAAGCCAGACTCTGAGGATGCTGGTAGAAGGAGTCCTTGAAGGCGCTCCTGAGCTGCCGGACCAGCCTCCCCTGGAGCCGCCTGCCTCAGGACCTCTGCTGCAGTCAAGCACAGGTTGTCCTCTGTGTTCAGCAGTTCCCTGTGCATCCTCACAACAGTCCCTGGGAGCCTTGTTTGCAGGGAATGTACCCCAGGAACCAGAACACACTCAGGTGTGGAGAAGGGTCCCAAGCCGTCAAGGCGGGGGCCAGAGAGGGAGGCCTGGGGTGGCCGAGAGGTGGGAGCACTCACTTCCCAGTGGGTGAGAGGGGCTGCGACCCTGGAGTGGGAAGACACCACAGAGCAGCCCTGACTCTGGCTCTGCAGCCTGAAGCTGCTAATTCTCAGCAGATGGGAGCTGCTCCTGGGAGGCCAAAAGAGCCGTTACAGCCTGAGCTGTTAGGAGGGACATTTTCTTAGCCGGCGGGCAGCAGGAAGCAGGCTCCCAGGGCAGGGGTGCAGCAGGGAGGACATCCTGGGAGCTGCAGCGGGCACAGTGTCTGGAGCCCGGGGCCACCGTGCAGGGGAGAGGCAGCAGCCCAGGGAGGCAGCCGCTGCAGGGGGTTTCCAGGAGCCCCCAGCTCCTGGGGTGGTTTCCACTGGTCTCGATGAGACTGCTCGAATTAAAGAAGAAGCCCCTGGCTCTGGATCGGCGCAGCTCCTGCCATTGCAGCCATCTGGGGAGTGAACCATCAGATGGAAAACCTCTCTCTCTCTTTCTCTCTCCCTCTCTCTCTCTCTCTCTGCCTCTCCTTTTTCTGTAACTCTGACTTTTGAATAAATAAATAAATATTTAAAAAACACAAAAACGCCACAGACTCCAAACTGCTTTTGCTTTAAAACGTTTCAAACTGGGCTGATCTGAAGGCAGGAAAGAGAGATGGAGCCTTGTTGTGGTTGCTTGGGAGTGTGTGTGTAGGTGTGTGTGTTAGAGAGAGAGGGAGGGAGGGAAGGAGGGAAAGAGAGAGAAAGAGAGAGAGAGAGAGAGAGGAGGGGAGGGGCAGAAGACAGGAGAGGGAGGGTTCTTTACATCCTGTGGTCCCCGGGGAGGGGCTCAGCTGGCGCCTGCCTGGGCTCTGAGCTCCAGCCCATGCCCTGAGATCTGTTTCTCCCACTGGTCCCACCTCCGCCTGGCAGTCCCCCAAGGGCTGATTTCCTGCAGCGAAGTGAAGAGATGGAGGGCTTCCTTGCCCAGTGCGAGCCGTGGGAGGGTGAGAACCCCAGCGCCCACTGCTCAGCCGTGGTCCCATGACCTCTGAGAGCTCCCAGAGGGACGCGACAGTGCCCCAGGGGCCACAGGTGCTCAAGGCCACTCCCACTGGTGACATTTCCCGCTCTGTGCCCATCAGGATGGCCGTGCCAAAAGAGGGGATGAAACAAACCCTCCAGGAAACAGCGAGTGCTGTGGAGGAGGTGAACGCTGCTGTCGGGGTGCAGAGCAGCGCAGCCGCTGAGGGAGCCAATGGGGAGCTCCTCAAAACCAGGACTCCTGGAAGCACGCGTGACCGCGGAATGCCACCCTTAGACTGACGCCCCAGATGGAAGCAGCAGTTCCAGGTGCTTGTGCACCGTGGTCATTGCAGCCGTGCGCACTGCGCTCAGAAGGTGGGAGTCACCCCGTGCCCGGTGCCAGAAGAGGAGTTGAGTGCACCGTGTGGTGACTTCGTGTCACGTGATATAATTGAGCAATGACAAGGTTCTGACACACGCTGCGGTGTGGACGAGCCCTGGCTGAGTGAAATTATTCAGACACAGAAGGATACCTGCACGGGGCACCCCAGTAGGCAGATTTGCAGACGGAAAGCAGAACAGGGGCCACCAGCGGTGTGAGGGGGAGGGAAGGTACTAGTGGACACAGGGCTCCACTCTGGGGTGATGACCAGGTTCTCCGAGGTGGAGAGGCGCGATGGTCGCCCAGCAGCGTGGAAGCACGTATGCCTGAAAGTGGTCGAAACAGTCAATTTTTATGCGTGTTTCACCACACTCCGAATTATTTTCTAATGATTAAAAAGCTGTCATAAGGACTGCGCAAATGCTCAGATACTCGACATACAGTAGCTGTCAGTCCATCAGGGACCACGCGTGCGTTACCCTGAGCGTGGGCGGGAGCGCCTGTCTCTGTCCACCTGGGAGTCCGGCTTCTCCCAGAGCTTCTGCGTTCACGGAAGATGTTCCCGTGGTGGGGGTGTGTTTCCTTCCCCTGCGCTGATCTTCCAAATAGTCACACTGGCGTTTACCCGCCCACACGAGCCTGTGGGCGCACTGCCACGGCACACTCCGTCACAGCCCAAAGAGCCACTTGTGTAACATCAGCTCCTGACCCGCCGACCTGGGATTTTTATATTTGTCACTTATTGTAAGCTTTTACGCTTCTTGTCTGGCTTTCCTATTTTCGAAGAAGAACCAAAAGCACCGTTGGACATTGGCAGAACACAGACTTGGCTCCTTCGCCTCTTCCAAACATCTGGATCCGTTTAATCAGAGAGCGTCTTGACACAGCCATCTGGAACTTCCCCTTCATTTTTGCACTCATCAAAATATACAAACATTATAAAACTCGAACCTGCAGAGTAAAATCTGACCAACAAACCACACCATTTGTTTCAAAGGTCGAGGCTCCCCGCAGGTTTGAGTTCCAAGCAGTTTCTGCTAACTGGACACACACACACACGGTATTCTGGGAAAGCACAACACTTGATCTATTCCCCTTTGACTCAGTTCAGTTATTGAGACTTTCCTTTAATTCTTAGCTGAACACACACAGGAGAGAGGACACAGAGGAGAATTAAATTCCAACCGCCCAGGGTCGACAGTGACTTTTCAGATTTAAATAAGTGGTTACAAAAAAGAATCAAGGGGAGAATAATATTTTATGACATGTGAAGATTGTATGGAATTCAGTGAGCAGCTGGTGCTGTGGCACAGCAGGTTAAAGTCTGGTCTGAAGTGCCGGCATCCCATATGGGTGCTAGTTCGAGTCCCAGCTGCTCCACTTCCTATCCAGCTCCCTGCTATGGCCTGGGAAAGCAGTGGAAGATGGCCCAAGTCCTTGGTCCTGCGCACCCATGTGGGAGACCTGGAAGAAGCTTCTGGCTCCCGGCTTCAGATTGCCCAGCTCTGGCCGTGGCGGCCATGTTGGGGGAGTGAACCCTCGGATGGAAGACCTCTCTCTCTGCCTCTGCCTCTCTAACTCTGCCGCGTGCTACCAACCCCTTCCAGAGAGGCCAGCCCGGGCCTGAGTGTCCGCACAGGAAGAGGTCATCAGTGCTCCCAGCACAAGCTTCCTACTTGTGGCTCCTCTTTCTCTTTTCCTTTTCCTGTCTGAACGATGCCTCTCCCGGTCAGCATGAAGAAAAGCCACTCACGTCTCCGGCGACCCAGGTCCACCCAGACAAGCATCCAGACCCACGACCTCCACCTCCCCAGGCTCTCGCCCGCTGCACCTGCTAAAGAGATGACATTCTCTACCTTGTTTTTAGCTGGGATGGCCAATCTGTTTCTTATTAAGACTCTGTGCTTTTTGAAAAATAAATCTTTTAAAAATTAATATGCTTTATTTGTGTGAAAGACAGACAGACAGACAGAGATCGACCCATTGGTTCACTCTCCAAATGTCTGCAACAGTTACGGATGGGCCAGGCCGAAGCCAGGAGGCTAGAAGGCGATCCTGGTCCCCGTGACAGTGGCCAAAGACTAAACTATTTGAGCCATTGCTGCAGCCTTGCACGGTACACTTTAGCAGGCAGCTGGGCTCAGGAATGGGGCTGGAGATCACACAGCCACGGGGTATGGGATTGGAGCGCGCCCCGAGGCATCTTGCCTGCTCGTCTTGTGTTGCTTTCTAATCGTGGAGAGGGACTGCACGATGAGGCTCCCACTGGGGCAAGGTAAACCAGGCCATAGCACAGGAAGGAAAGTGTGAAATCTGCTCTCCGTTTCATTTCTTCATCGCATTCTTTGTCTCTGCACACACCTCTCGCCCGTTCCAGGCTTCTCTCTTGCCACCACGGAAGGCATCTGCCATGGGTCGGGGGGGCAGCCTCTGTCTCACTCCCAACCACCCAGCTCCACGCCCCCCGCCCCGAGGGAGCACCTGTTCACTGTTGGTGGGACCGTGCGGGGATGCGGAATCCATGGGACCATGCAGGGAAGTGGGATCCTAGGCCCCAGCCGTGGCTGCTGGGGATAGGGTTTTAGTTTTCCAATGACCCTGGGACTAAGAACCACACACCAGGTGTCTTCCCACAGCAGAAATGGATTCCCTCCCTGTTCTGCAGGCCTCAAGCCCCCAGCCGAGGCGTTGGCCAGGCCCCCTGCAGGCTTGCAAAGGATCCTGGCTGGGGGGTGGGGGTGGGGCTGCACTGCTCGGATCTCTGTCCCGTCTTCACAAGGCCATGTGTCTGTGTGTCTGGGTGTCCAGATGTCCCTCCTCATACAGACAGACAGTGGCTCAGGGCCTCCCCCAACACCACACGAGCTGATCTTCGCTTGATTGCATGGGCAGAGACCTTACTTCCAGAGAGGCGCTCACAGTCACACAAACGGTGGCTAAGACTCCAGCCTTGGGACAGGGCGGGGCAGGGGACAGAACTCACCCCACAACAACTGAAGATGCTTCCGGCCCACCGATAGCCACAGGAACCCCGAGCAAGGGAGAATCTCTTTCCAAGGGCAGGAGGTTGCACTGTCTACTCCTTGTGTGCACGCTGGGCCTGTAGAGCTGCCCCCGTGCCCGCGGGAGAGAGGACGGAACAAGTCAGCCCCCGTTGTCGGCCTCAGAGGTTTGGTGGGGTGAAGGCCTGTGCCCCCGCAACACCGCTCTCCTTTCAACTCTGCTTGGCTGAGCAACCCCACCCGTGGGTCCCGCACCCCGGGCCTCTGCTTGCTTCCCTTTTTGAGCTGTGCAGAGCGGACGGCCAGCGATGGAGGCAGCTTGGGTAAAGCCAGACTCTCAAAACATGTCAGTTCAGAAAGGAAGAAAAAAAAACCCACTTTTTATTGGGGGGGGGGTGGGAAACAGGTGCTGAGTATCAAAGTTTTAGAAACTCAGCTATGACGGCCAAATATCTACAGTGAGGACAGTTTCCTAGAGAGCTGCTGCTTCGTAGACCCCCAGGCTGCCCGAGGGGCTCCTGGCAGGGTGGGCTTCCATGTCCGAGGGGTTGGAGGACTGCCCGGGAGCAGCCTGCGGGTATCCCCGTGGACAGTGGGGGAGAGGGAGCCAAGGTGGGGAGCGAGGGGGGACAGTTTGTGTAGGAGCCTGTGCCCCTCTCCTGGGCTCAGTGACACGCAGAAGGAGGTTACGTGGCAAGGCCAAGTGTCGTAGCTCAGACACAGCAGCAGACAGACCGGCTTGTAACTGGAGCCACACAGACCCCTGCCTGTGAATGTTCCCATGGCAAAAACACAGATTGTCACAGCATTCCAAGAAAATCCTGAAACCCGGTCCTGTGGACAGCTTGGAATTTTTTTTTTTTTTTTTTTGGTCAAGGAAATAGCATCGCATGCATGGGAGGTACATCTGTGTGGGCAGATGTCTCGGGAGCTGCTGCCAGGGGTGGGGATGGGGAGGCAGGCCTGGGGGCGGAGCATGCTCGGCCGGACCCCCCTCCCCTGTGCCAGCTGACAGCGGCACGGGCTGCAGGATGCGGGTTCGGAACTGCACCTCTCAGTACTGCTCATCGCCCCTTACTTCTCAAGGATCGTATCAGCACCATCGTGGTATCCCAGCCAAAAACATCAACGCGGGAGGGCACTTAGTGTCCAGTAATGAGCTGGCCAGGGGCTGATAGGATGTCCCCACCCCTGGCTTCAGAATTTCCACGTGGTGCAATTCATCAGCTAAAAAGTGCCGGTCAATTCTGAAGTCTACCTGTGCCTTACCTTTAAACATAAAGGCCCGCGTCTCCAGGCAAAACTCTCCTCTCTGCAGAATTCACTGATTATCAAAGGGAGATAATAGTGCTGTTATCAGATCCACGCCCTCCCCATGTGCAAGGTCAGGAAAGCTGCCACACCCCACCTGCAGCCAGGGTGACCCCTTTCCCCAAATCCAGTCCCTATTCTATTAAAAGAAAAAAAACAAAGGAACACGTGAAGGGGCTGGCATAGTGGCACAGCAGGTTAAGTTGCCACTTGTGACGTCAACGTCTCCTATCAGAGCACCAGTTCCTGTCCCAGCTGCCCCGCTTCTGATCCAGCACCCCGCTAACGCACCTGGGAAGGCAGCGGAAGATGACCCGAGTCCTCGAGCCCCTGCCACCCACGTGGGAGACACAGATGGAGTTCCAGGTTCCTGGATTTGGTCTGGCCAGGTCTGGCTGTTACAGTCATTTGGAGAGTGAAGCAGTGGATGGAAGTTTCTCTCTCTCTGTCTCTCTCTTTCTCCCTGTCACTCTGCCTTTCAAATAAATAAATCTTGAGAAGTATGTACATGTTAGGACTGCTGGTGGGTTCAGAGCCCGGCCTGGTATAAAGCAAGTAGCAGCCCAGGCGGTGGCTCCTCGTCCTCACTGTG
The DNA here is from genome assembly GCA_949820135.1 of Sylvilagus floridanus. Taxonomy (NCBI): domain Eukaryota; kingdom Metazoa; phylum Chordata; class Mammalia; order Lagomorpha; family Leporidae; genus Sylvilagus; species Sylvilagus floridanus. Next base: position 8,467,362 of record OX463244.1, on the reverse strand, counting down.
CACTTGGGGAGACGCTGAGATCAGCCCTGGCTGGCTTGGGGGTTGCAGACGCTCCTGCCTGAAGCCCTGGTACCCCACCCTCAGTCTCCGGGGATCCTCCTACCCCGCACTGTGCTATATGGCGCCCTCCGGGGAACAGGATGCAGATGCATGGGGGAGGGAAACCCGAGAACTGCATGGGTCCCGGGAGCTGCACGCAGACAGGAGAAGCCACAGGTTTGGAACTTGAAGGGAGGGATCAGCAGAGCCGTCTTTCTCTCCCAAACTTCGGCTCTTCAGTGCTCACGGCGAGTCTGAGAGGAATACAGCTTCCTGCCAGCCACCTTCCTCTCATGGGGTTTTAACCACCAGCTGGGTGCCCAAGGGACCCTGTCGTCTGTCCCTGAGACCAGACGGGCAGCCACAGGGACCCTCGTCCCCAGGGCCCTGGCGGGGTCAGCCGAGATCCACAGCCTTCCTGGTGCCTGCGCTCTTTGCTGGGAGCAGAGGGGTTTGGAAAGAGCAGGGGGAGGAGATAGCCAGTGGCAGTGTGCAGGCGTCCATGGCGCTGCAGAGGCCAACCTGGGACCGCTGACGCCTCGGCGCTGGCCACCTCCCCTCCCCCACGCCTGCCACTGCCCATCCTGACCTCCCAGCTCCAGGGAGCAAGCAGACAGGCCCGAGTGTCCCCAGGAGTCCCTGCCTCCTCCCACTGTCCTCCTGCCTCCATGTCTGCTTTCTTCTGATTGACTTTGTGCGAAGCAAACAGATGGATTCAAAAAATAGCTGAGTTTCCTGCACATCTGCTCTGGCTGTCCCGGGTTTCAGAAAGCACTGATCCATTTCTTGAAAGTTCCATCTGAACACAGATAAGTGGTGTGTGTGTGTGTGTGTGTGTGCGTGTGCGTGTGTGCGTGTGCGTGTGTGCGTGTGCGTGTGTGTGAAACAGGGGTGGGAGAGGGAGAATATTTCTCAGATGGATTGTTTTAGATGATCTATGTTCACTGAAACTCTAGTAAACAAAGGATCACACTCGGTACTTAACCTCTAATGTTTATAAAAACAGTCCTCGAAGTTTCCCAGTTTAGGTGTAATGTGGAGGAGGCGCCTCCCCCAGCGACCAGGAGTAAGGGACGTCTCCCCACCCCCGACTGTCTGCTCTGGCCCTGGGGCAGGAGGTCCCTGGCCTCATCGTCACTCTGCCTCCTCGCCTGCTCCTGTTCCTGTGTCGCAATCCCAAACACAGCATGGGGACGCAGGTGGCCTCACTCCTGGGCCCTGAGTGTCCACCAAAAGCACAAGGAGTCCACGTGGAGCCCCACCCCCCCCCAGCAGTGCCAGCAGGGGAGTCCGCCCTGACACACGAGGCCCAGGGAGTCCCACCTGCCATCAATCACCCCGGCCTGCGTGGTGACTGTGACACATCAGCACACGGTGCTTTTACTTTGGCTCACCTTGACCCCTGCCCTTGGAGTTCGGGGCCCTTCATCCTCTCTATCACCCACTGCTCTGCAGGCCTCTGCCCATCTGGCCCCCACGGGGAGGTGCTCTGTGAAATGTACCAAGGCTGTATTGGCCAAAGCACTCAACCACCAACCACCCGAGGCCTGGCCCTGCAAGCTGGACAGAAGTAGGAGACACAGAGCGGACATCACAGCCGTAATCTTGCAGAGCGCAAGTGCAAGGACAGGGTGTGCCAGCTGCTGCCCCGTACCAGGGAGCCCGGGGCAGGAGAGAACAGCGGGCTCACGCAGGAGGTGAACACCGAGCCAAGTCTAGAGGGAGGAAGGGGCTGAGGCTGCTGGAATGTGGCAGAGAAACGACAGAGTGGCTCTGGGGTTGGGGAACAGCACAGCAGTCAGCGAGAGGAAGATTGGGGGGTTCAGAGGATGGGGTGGAGCCCCCGGCCACGGTGGAGGAAGGCGGGCTACCAGAGGAGCGGGGCATGAGGCTGGGGCCATCAGGGCGGCCGCACAGCTGGGGAGTTTGGGAAACTTGGCACAGGCTTCCACTGGCGACTTTCTGAGTTTGTGAGCAGCAGCTGCAGGGGCGGGGGGGGGGGTGTCTGGCAGCCACATGCGAGGAGCACGCGTGCGTGCCCGGAGCAGACGCCCTCTGCGCACCAGCTGAGGGTCACCCACGGGCTCTGCCTCCACCAGCTTCACCCTGAGCCCACGGCAGAAGGTCAGCCTCAGCCCCAGAACAGGGCCCAGGAGATGCCGGCGTCCTCCACGCCTTCCTGGGCATTGCCTGCTTTAACGAGTCATTGTGCTTTTTAAAAAATATTTGAGAGAGGCCGGCGCCGTGGCTCAACAGGCTAATCCTCCACCTTGCGGCGCCGGCACACCGGGTTCTAGTCCCGGTCGGGGCACCGGATTCTGTCCCGGTTGCCCCTCTTCCAGGCCAGCCCTCTGCTGTGGCCCAGGAGTGCAGTGGAGGATGGCCCAGGTGCTTGGGCCCTGCACCCCATGGGGAGACCAGGAAAAGCACCTGGCTCCTGGCTCCTGCCATCGGACGAGCGCGGTGCGCCGGCCGCAGCGCGCCGACCGCGGCGGCCATTGGAGGGTGAACCAACAGCAAAAGGAAGACCTTTCTCTCTGTCTCTCTCTCTCACTGTCCACTCTGCCTGTAAAAAAAAAAAAAAAAAAAAAAAAAAAAAAAAATTTGAGAGAGAGAGAAGGAGAGACAGAGAGAGAGAGAGAGAGAGTTAGTTCCATCTGCTGGGTCTCTTCCTAATTGCCATATTGGCCCACCTGAGGCCAAAGGTGGGAGCCAGAAACTCCTCAACCCAGGTCTCCCAGGTGGGTGGCAGGGACTCCAACTAGCGGAGCCCACACCTGCTGCCTCCCGGGTGTCCATTAGCCGGAAGCTGGAATCTGGAGCCGTCAGGGCTAGATCTGGGCTGCGGGCATCCCGAGTGGGACCTTAACAGCTGCACCAAACAGCTGCCCACTGTGTGTTTTTAAAGCTTCATCTAGGGCCCTCTCCCTGCCCATGGGGAGCCTGCAAAACCCAGCCACCGTGAGCGAGAAGGAAGCTACGTGAAAGGCTTGTTTGTTTATGCCTATTGTGGCCCATCCTCTCTCCTCTTTCTGACCAACCGTGCTGCCTCTGTCTCGCCCAAATGACAGGTTCCAGATCGGAAGGAACTCAGACAGGAATCTTCTAGTGAGGGAGTTAGCGAACCTTGTCTGGAAAGGGCTCGGCGATTCACGTTTTCAGCGTCGTTGGCCGTATGGTCTCTGTCGCACCTGCTCAACTCTGCTGTTGAAACCTCAAAGCTTCAGACAGTCTATGAGTGTACAGGCATGGCTGTGTGCCGATAAAACTTTATTTACAAACACAAGCAGTGGGCCAGGGATTTTTGACACACGCATCATACAGAAACAGCAGCCAGGCCTGGAGCGAGGAGCCCACGAGGCCGGTGCTCCAGCATGACAGGAAGCAGCTGAACCCAGCGTGCCAGCTCCTCTCCCAAAGCTCTCTCTACACAGCTCCTTCTTTGCAAAGCCGGTCTCCAAGAACACGAGTCTTACTGACTCAAGACATCTGAAAACTCAGTAGGACTGGCTGGGATGTTTATATTTTCACGGAGGTCAAGAAACGAAAAAGAATGGAAGGACTTTTTTATTATTTTTTTTTCAGGTGCGCTCATGCAAATAAACTTTAAATCCCACGAGTCAACAACAGGCACTTCGCACTCGAACAGTAGGCCTGAGCCATGACGCTGAAGACAAATGTCGCTGCTGTTGAATTCTAATTAATCTTCCCTCCAGGCCTGACCATCACCTGCTAAGTAGCACAATCCATCTCTCCACCAAAGTCGACAGCTCTGCAGGGCTGCAAGAAACCCCCTCAGCACACACCTGCCTCTCCTCTCTGCAGGGAGCCCAACATGGCCGCCTTCCAGCACCGGGAGGTGGTTGGGCAAAACCTTGGCTCTGAGCACCACTGAAGCCAGGGTTCCCCACAGTCTTGGTCTTGCTCAGTGGTAAGAGCCTCCAACCATTGTCATTTGCAACTACAGGTGCCTGCTCCCCCCAAAAAGAAGGAATCAAGCACCCTGATAGGGAAAACTTGGGGACGCCGGATAAACAGGCCATGGATGAGTGGTCCAACCCTGTGAAACTGGATTGTCCTTCCTCTTGGTGATACATTCCATATATCAGCCCACCCTGTCAGCACGTCAGATTTAAAATATTACACATGGAATAATGAAACATTGCTGACATCTCACCACCATCTTTTGATTAATGTGCAGTTCCATAGAGATTGATGGGTTTGTTTGATTTTGTTGCCGGGAGTGACTGATGGCTATTTTACACAATACTTAGCTTTAGAGTTACCCTCCATGAGATAATTTCCATGGGCCTTGTGTAGCCGCATTCAGAATAATTGGACTTTATTGCCTTCCCTCCATGCATGAACGGAGGTTCCCTGGAGAAGCAAAGCAGCTTCGGCCTCTGTTGCTGTAATATTTCCATGTAGATCAGCTGCTGCGTTCAGGGGGCGGCCTCCCCCAGATGGCCAGCCTGCCTCGCAGTGACAAATGCCATTTCCCGCCGATTACTCACCAATGGAAAGTAAGGTGACGTGCGTTCCCCATTTGGAGTAATCTGTGGTTTATCCTGGTTGTACCTGCACTAAAGATAAATGACTTATCAAGCAGCAATTTCTTAGCTCTCCAGGGGATAAAGAGGAGACGCGACAGGCCACTGGGAGTTGGCAGGAACACGCAATCAGCTCTGTTAAGGCATTCGCCTGGATATTTAAATTTAATTTCCTAAATTTTTTTTCTTATCGCTTCTTCTTTACCAGGAATAAAACTTGCTGCCTGAAAACATTCGGGCTCTGGTTTCTGGAAGAGTCTCTGGGCACCTGAGCTTTGGTCATGTCACCTAGGTGTCCTTTCGTCTGACTCGGCAGAGGTGGCGGCCACCGGGGACAAACAAGTGCGATTTTGTCTCCTGAATGGACTCCAGCAGTTACTCCGGGTTCAAGGTTGGCTTTGAATTTTTCCTCTTAAGAATGTTGGCGATTGTTCGTCAACATTTGGCACCCCAGGGTCAACACTGGGAGAGCGCCTCGCTCTTCCACGCCTCCGTCAGCCTTGGAGGTGAGTGTTTTTCAGCGATGGACTTCCTTTAATTATTGTTAAAGATGAGTAAGGAATAGGCTAACACTTAGTAAAGATGAGTAAGGAATAGGCTAACACTGTTAATCAAGCACGAACAATTCCAGCTAGCATTGACTCGGCCCTAACATGTGCCTGGCATGTGTGGGAAGACGTTTCTGTGCTTGGAGTGATTTAATTGTCACTGTTGCTCTGTGACAGCAGCCAGGCTGTCATTACCATAATGTTCCAGCTGAGGAACGGGAGACTCTCCAGGTTCCACAGCCCGAGTGGGAGCTGAGCCCACAAATCTGCCTCTGAGTTTTTAACTTCTGTGCTTTGGGGCAGCGGATGCCAGGAACTCTTTCTGGAAGATTCTACCATTCCCAAAAGAAGGCAACACAGTCTCTTCCCAGTTTCTGCTCTTCCCAAGGGGCTGCGGGTCTCTGCCTACCCCACTCTCACAGGGGCAGAGCTAAGGAGATGGACTGGGGTGTTGAAGAATGGGAGTCCTTTAACCCTTCCATTCCCACAGGGGCGTGTGTCCCTGTCCTGGAGACAGGTGATCCACCGGGGCCCCAGATTGGCTCCTGGTGAATTGCTTTTTGCTCAGTGGAAGAATCTGCAGGGTGGAGGCAGCTGTAGATTCTGAAAGTGGTGGAAAGTTCTGAAGGTGGTAGAAGGTTCTGGAAACATCCACCCCCCCCTTCCCTTTTTTCCCCATCTCTACCACAGGCAGAGTTCCCTGCAGAGTGAGTCTACAGCTGTGCACGATCCTCCACTCACCAAGCCCGAGGAGAACACTGGCCAGGCTCTGACTGACAGCGTCCGGCACCACAACTCCAGCAAAGTCCACCTCCCCGGGAGCTCCCCGCAACCGCAACTCAAGCCCTTTGCGTCCCTACAGACGGCTGTTTCTGCTGGAGAGAAAGGCACCCTCCTTGCTAGAGTGACACATTCTGAGCAGAAAAGCGCAGGCAAGACGTCGTCATCACGTCTGTAAGGATGCAACTTTTCATACAAAGAATTCCCTTAGACCTAAAGAAACTTGCAGCCATCAGTACCTCTAGCTGGAGGTGGTTCTCAGCACACAGACAGCACCCGGCTCGCCTTGTTTCTTCCCCTCATGGCTGCCTCCCCTGCAGATAAACAGGCAAATCCCTACTCCCTATGCAGCTGTGCCTCAGCGTCCACAGGTCCTGCTCTGATTCCAGAATGCAGATGCTCAAGTCCCTGAGGCCAACGGCTGTGGTGTTAGCATAGCCCGCACACCCTCTCGTCCACCTGAGTCCTGTTTCGATAACTCAGGATACCTACTTTCGTGTAAGTGCTGTATGAACAGTGGTTACACAAAGACGCTTCCAAAACTTGGTGGAAAATGGCACAAAAACATTGGTTTCTTCGGGGCGCCGGATTCTGTCCCGGTTGCCCCTCTTCCAGGCCAGCCCTCTGCTGTGGCCCAGGAGTGCAGTGGTGGATGGCCCAGGTGCTTGGGCCCTGCACCCCATGGGGAGACCAGGAAAAGCACCTGGCTCCTGGCTCCTGCCATCGGACAAGCGCGGTGCGCCGGCCGCAGCGCGCCAGCCGTGGCGGCCATTGGAGGGTGAACCAACGGCAAAAAGGAAGACCTTTCTCTCTGTCTCTCTCACTGTCCACTCTGCCTGTAAAAAAACAAACAAACAAACAAAAAAAAACCACATTGGTTTCTTTTGGTGCAAGCACTTTTTAAATCCATGCACAAGTAGGGGTTTACAAAAAAGTTCTTGAAAAACATGTAGTGTGAAACAACTACGCATAGATTTCAGAAGTTTTTAGCACCCAAATAAGTTTATCTTTTAATTCAATTTTTCCATGATCTTTTTGAAGTATCTTCCTATTGTGTCATTTAGGGAATAATGACAAAGAGTCTGTACCTGTTCTACACAAATGCGTTTTTTTCTCAGAATATTTTCTTTGTTTTTTTAAAAGAAAACACTTATTTGAAGGATGGAGTAACAGAAGGAGGGAGGGAAGGAGAGAGAGAGAGAAGAGAGAGAGAAGAGAGAGAGGAGAGAGAGAAGAGAGAGAAGAGAGAGAAGAGAGAGAGAGAGAGATCTTCCATCTGCTAGTTCATTCCCTAAATGACCACAACACCCAGGAACTGGGCAAGGCTGAAGCCAGGAGCCTGGAACTCCATCTGGGTCTCCCACACAGGTGGCAGTGGCCCAAGTATTTGGGCCCTCCTCTACTGCTTTCCTAGGCACTTTAGCAGGGAGCTGGATCGGAAGTGGAGGATGGAGCTGGCGCTGTGGCACAGAGGGTTAAAGCCGCCGCCTGCGGTGCCAGCATTCCATATGGGCCCTGGTTCGGGACCCGGCTGCTCCACTTCCAAGCCAGCTCTCTGCTGTGGCCTGGGAAAGCAGTAGAAGATGGCCCAAGGCCTTGGGTCCCTGCATCCGTGTGGGAGACCCGGAAGAAGCTCCTGGCTCCTCCTGGCTTTGGATCGGCAGTGCAACTACAGCCATTGTGGCCAATTGGTGAACCAATGGATGGAAGACCTCTCTCTCCCTCTCTCTCCCTCTCTCTCCCTCTCCCTCTCCCCCTCCCTCTCCTTCTCCCTCTCCCTCTCTCTCTTTCTTTGTGTGTGTGTGTGTGTGTGTAATTCTGACTTTCAAATAAATAAATAAATCTTTAAAAAAAAAAAAAGAAAAGGAAGTGGAGGAGCTGGGACTAGATCCAGCACTCATATGGGATGCTGGCATTGCAACCAGCAGCTTAGACCACTGTGCCACAGCGCCACCCACCCCTGAATATTTTCAGTTTGGGGTTGGTTGAATCCACGAACATGAAGGGCTGACTGTGTGTGTCTGTCCTCCTTAGAAACTAGGGTGTGGCTCCGAGGAGAGAATCGCCAGGGAGATTTATCTGTAATATTTGTATTTGTTCACCCAAAAAGTGATCACCCTCTGACTTACAAGATATGCGGAATGGACATTTTCTCATTCCTTATTTCTGTTCCTTAGTCTACTACGATCAGCATTACCTGTTTTACGGTACTGCTGTGTGGCCGTTATATTAATGCAAGCAAGCATTCCTGCTTCCAGTCTCTGTTTCCCTCTCACGGATCCGGAATAAGAGGTCCCTGAGCAGGCGAGTCCCGGGACGCTGGGTTTCGATAGGACGATTGTAAGGTTAGCGTTTAGTTTATGCTTCACCCTGAGCTTCAGTTAAAGATTAAGTCTCTGCATCAGATTCTTAGCTCAAAGGCAGGTCGGAGAGGGATGTGGAATATTTTCTTTATTTAAAAAAAAAACAAACCCGCACAGATAGAGTTGGGTTTATTTTTAACAGGGGGAGTAGTGTGGTGGGAAGCTGGTGTTGAGATTCCGGTACAGAACACGGCACAGCCTCGCACTCGCCTGCACGCTGAGCCGGCCGCATGCTGGACGGCAGCCCGGCTGCCCTGTCTCCTGCCCGCCTTGGTGCAGAGCGCCCTACCCCAGAGGGTCAGCCAGCCTTTACTGAGCACCTACTATGTGCCCGACACGTCAATGGGGCACTGCGTGGGCCAGGAGGCACACAGGGGGTCCTGAGTGGTGGAGGAGTCTGCTGAGGCAGAAACAAATAGATTTCCTCCTAAGGCCACGGAACAGCAAAAACGGAATGAAAAGCAGTCCGAGCAATAGCGGATGCCAGTGTAGGCTAAGGAGAGCGTGGCGGCCATGCGGAGTCTGACAGTGGAAGAGGGGCAGTGAGGGCTTCGAAGATGACCAGGTGGAAAAGGCAGGGACCCAACCAAGAGGAGGCTGGTGGGCGAGGGGGCGCTGAGAGGGAGACAGGGAACAGAGCAAACTTCCAACAGCATAAATAAACGGAAGAAGAGGTGCAGCTGTGTGAACCAACACAAAAGATGGCCGAGCCGGCCAGCCGACACCCAAGGTGCAAAGCACGTGCATTCGCTAAGTTTGTGAAACTGACCGTGTTCCATAAAACCACACCAGGACCGTGTGTGAGTATTCTCGGGAAGTGTACAAGGACGAGAGGTCCCAATCTGAAAATCTGACATTGCCCCACAGTCTGGAAATTTCGGAATCTGGGTATTTTCAGATGAGTGATGCCCAGTTAGCTGTAAGGGGATACAAAATCGCAAACAGAAGCAACACAGAACCGTCCGGAATCGAAACCCCGCTTGTCCCCATCTTGGTACACAAACCCATGTCAATGCATTTTTGAAGCAACGACAGTGTCCAGGGCAGGACTCATGGGAAGCAGGATGGGGGCTGGGGGGGTCAGAGTGGACTGCAGCCTTTTTCTGCAATGTTTGATTGTTCAATGAACAAGAATACCTTCTGTATTACTGTGTAAGTAAAATACATATTTGAAATATCAGCCGAGAATCTGTCTGCCTTTCATCTGACCCTGTGGCACCTGAGCCTGTTCTGTTCTGTCCAAGTGTGTCTGGGTTTGATTCAAAGTCGAATCCGTTCAGGAGAAACAGAACAAGCGATCCACACAGCCTCAGTTCTCCCGATCTGAGTCCTGTATGGACCCAGCGAGAAAATGTGCAGTTTTTGTGGACGGGTACCAGAGAAAGGATGGAAAATTAGTCGTGAAGGGCTCACTGTGGCCCACAAGCTCTGCAGGCAACGAAGAAAACCATCTTGAACGCCCCCTTTCAGCAGAATTCATTTGGCCAACCGCAGAGCACCTCGTCTGCAGAAGCTGTGGCTTGTGGTCCAGGGTGCCACAAGCTTGGGGGGGCTGGGTGCAGAGGCAGAAGGCTGAGATCCCACCCCAGAACCATGCACCTGTGACACCTCGGGGTGCTCCACAGCGAGCCCGGGATTCCCCACACTGCAGGAAATGCATGACTTCAGCAGAGGGAAGACTGTCATCCAGTCTGCTAGCCTCAAACTGGGCGTTGGGGGTCGGCACCCAGCCTCAGGGTGCCCGGCTTTCTTTCCAAGTTCCGCAGCTCCTGACCCAAGATGACCCTGGGCGGCAGCAGGGTGGCTCGAGTAGTTGGGTGCCTCAGATTGAGTTCCCCGCTTCTGGCTTCAACCTGGCCCAGCCCTGGCCGCTGCTGGCATTGAGGGACTGAGCCGGCAGGTGTGAGCTCCATCTGCCGGTCCGTCTCTCTGCCTCGTAAACAAATAAATGAATGAGCTTCGATGTATTTCAACAAAGAGATTCTAATCCAGTCTCGATGGATCGCTAGTAAGAACCCTAGCTTGGTGGGGTTGACAATAGGGATTTCTTGGGAAAATAAGGCAAGAAAGGGACATTGGTATTTTTACTAAAGTATTTCATTGACGATCAGAAATGCATTTGTCTAGAGACAAGAAGGGCCTTTCCCTCTAACTATTCACACCGGGCTCTCTGGCCATATCCAGGCTCTTCCTGCAGCATCTTACTGGGGACTGACACAAGGCACTGCGGGGCCAGCAAACTCTTTAGAACCGACACCGTGGTTTGGGGCCCCGGTTTGGTGGAAGTTTATTTCACCAGCACCAAGAGCTGCTTGCGGCACAGCTCCTGAAATTTCTAGCCTTAAAACAAGAGAGCTCAGAGGGATCTGGGGTGCCAGAGTGCAGCAGTGAACGGGACAGACTGTGAGTTCTGGCTGGTGGACGGTGGCAGAGCAGGGCTGAGCAGAGACGGGGTGGGGGTGGGGATGCACCTGCTGCTGCTCCCCTCCCGAGAGCAGGGCTCCAGGGTGCAGCTGCATGGAGAGCAGCAGGTGGTCACCAGGGCAGGTGCCCCTCCCTCCGGAAGGCCCTCCTGCAGAGCCTCCTTGGGCACCAGGCTGGTGCAACTGTTAACCCTTTCCACCCTGCCCCCTGAAGATCTAGTAGGACAAACTCTCCCCGCGCGTGGCGGTGCTCTCGGCTCACAGCTGTGACTGTTTCCACATCCAGCACCAGCAGTGAGAGTCTGGGCCACCGGTTCTCTGGACGGGCACAGAGCCCTTAAAACCGGTGTGTCTGCAGCCACAGTCCTGCCACGGGAAAACACTGAACACGCGACCGAGAGAGGAGACAAAGGCCGTGGAACGCGAGGCAGCAGCGAGGGTTAAGTAAGCCACGATAGGACCAGCCGCAGCGGCAGCCATGGCCACACGGAACACGGGACAGCCCCAAGCCTATGGTGGCTGATGGGCAGGACCCGGCCGTGAGGACAGCCACGGCCAGCCCCGCACACGAAAAATAGCGATGGTTCAGTTCGCGGCACTGAAGTGTGAGTTTTAAAGATCCGCTCTACGCATGGTAATTAGGGTTCCGGGGCGGGGGGGGGGGGGGGCGTGGTGACAACTGCCTGCCACACAAAATGACAGAAGTGCAAGATGACCCCTGAGGGAGCTGGAACCCAGTCTGGGCTGCAGAGTGCCCTGGAAGGCTCAGGATGACAAAAACACGTGGCTCAGGACGGCTCACGACCGCACAGGGCCCCAAGAGCTCGTCCCACCCGGCCGTATCACAGGCAAGAGGCGTTAGGGAGAGGCTGGGGGGACTGCAGCCCAGGGCCACCGCACAGGGATGCACAGACTCCTGCCCCACACACAGCGGGCATGGCCTGGGCCCCCCTGGCCCCACACCAGGGCAAGCAGCCCCTCCGGGGTCCGTCACCGCCCTCCTCCAGGGGCTCCCACTTTAGGGATGCCGCTCCGCACGGGGCTTGTTCCTGCTCCCGCTCACGCACCCAGGAGCCATCGACGGCTCGGCCGTGCAGAGACCAAGCCCCAGGGCCTTCCAAGTCGGGTCCATGAGCAACTTTCAGGAGCTGGGTGGGTATTCCCCAGCCCCAGCAGGGGGAGAGGCAGCCCCTTCCCCTCGCGGTCCGCGTCATTGAACTGCTGCAAGCCAGGAAGGGCAGCGGCGAGCCATGGATCTTGCTGCATGATTATAGTCCCAGAAGTGTGATTTATGTAGGAGGAAAAGCAGGGGAGGAAAAATAGACTTTGTCCAAAAACGGGACCGTGATTTAATGACAAGGCCTTGCTCCAACGGAAAACCACTTATTTTTAAAAATGACTTTCTGAGGCCACATGGAAAAAAAGCATGTGATAGAAAATTAAGTGAGTAAAAGTGTGCCGGACCAAGTCGTGATGTAGGATTACAGATATGGGAAAAATGTGCATTTAAAACTAGAAGGGAATACAAACATGCATGCGTGTGTGTGTGTGTGTGTGTGTGCGCGCGTGAGAGAGAGAGAGAGAGAGAGCGAGCTTGTACAAACACATCTAAATCTAAATATACAGAAGTCACATGTTTTTTTCTAGCCACAGGGAAGGGAATGCCCCCCCACCAGGGTTTTCTGGGTGACTTAGCTGACGTTGAGCAGCCGGGGACTCACAGGGCATCTTTTTTCTCTCTTGCCAACAATTTCTAGAATGTCACGCTTAAGGTGGAATCGAAGCATTATTGGAAAGAACCTCACTCTCCTTTTGGGCAGACACGTCCCAGAGCTCGGGTGGATGAACTAACCCACCATGCGGGTGAGCCGGTGGGGGTCCCCAGCCCCATTAGTGAGAGAACAAGAGGGAGAACAGGATGGGTCCTCACTGCCGTTGTGCCCCGCGGAGGCAGGGAGGCCGCCCTGCTGCACGTCGGGCTCTGCCTGCACGTAGCTGCAAAGGAATGTGTCAGAAATCTTGGCGGGGTTTGCAAGCTCAGCTGTGGGCAGCTCTGTGTGCAGGCTGCTGCCGGCAGGGGGCTGTCTGCCTGGGGGACCCCAGCTCAGACTTAGCTTCATCCCTGAGGCCAGCCGTACACCTGCTCCATTTCAAGTGCAGGCTGACATCCGGACTCCGGCGACATCTGCCTGCCCGGTGGATGTATTTGGGGGCCAGCGAGTGGAGAGAGGGGAGGGAAGGATGGAGGACAAAGGTCAGGGCAGTGGTCCCAGCCCTCAGGGCGTGCCACGGTCCCTCCTCACACTAGGTGAGTTGCAGAAGCCAACTCATTCGACTGGCTGGGGCTCGACTGGCGTCGTGGTTTGACCTAGAAGAATGGCCCCGAATGGTCTCTGAAGCTGGTAAAGAGGCGGCTCCTGTTTGATATCAGTTGTCCCAGGATCAGGGGGACACGTCATTTCTACATTCTCATGCGAGGAAAGCTTATGTTCCTGCAGATGGGTTTTGACGTTGCTTCTCCTGTCTGCGTTCAGAGTTCAAGTCCACGTTCAGCTACACACACGTCTCTCCTGCCCCTCCCACCTGCCGTCCCGCTACACACGACACACATCTTCTCTCCTCCGCAACAGGCTTTCTGCTTACTGTCACTGCGTCAAATGCTTTTGAGGAGCAGACGAGACGCAAGCGAAGGCGCCCAGCGACACACCTTGAGCAAAGCGGCCATTGGCAGCGCTGGCCCGGCTCACCAGGCGGCCACACTGCTGAGCTGAAAGCATGTCTCCCGGCAGAGAAACGCGAGCGGGGCCTCGCTGGGCCAGCTGGGCTGGGCGCTTGGACAAGTCGGGAGGTGCCCAGGAGATCCCCCCCGGAGGTGTCACGGGCGCTTACTAACACGAGACCAAGCAGGCTTGTGGGGTGTGCGCGTGGTGTATGAGTGTGGTGTGGTTTGTATGACCCGTGTATGGAGTGTTAGGAGGTGCGTTTGTAGTGTGTGTGGTGTGTTGTGATGTCTGTGGCGTGTGTATGTGTGATGTGGTGGTGTGTATGACATGATGCATGTTGTGATGTGTGGTGTGTGTGTGTGTGATGTGGTATGTATGACCTGAGTATGTGTGGTATGTGTGATGTGTGGTGGTGTGTATGACATGATTGTGTGTTGTGATGTGTGGTTTGTGTGTGTGATGTATGAGTGTGATGTGGTATGTATGACCTGAGTATGTGTGGTGTGTGTGATGTGTGGTGGTGTGTATGACATGATTGTGTGTTGTGATGTGTGGTTTGTGTGTGTGATGTATGAGTGTGATGTGGTATGTATGACCTGAGTATGTGTGGTGTGTGTGATGTGTGGTGGTGTGTTTGACATGACCATTAGCAGAGAGCTGGATTGGAACTGGAGCAGCTAAGACACGAACCAGCACCCATGTGGGATGCCAGCACTACAGGCAGTATGTGTGGTGTGTTGTGATGTGTGGTATGTGTGTGTGATGTGCAAGTGTGATGTGGTATGTATGACCTGATTATGTGTGGTGTGTGGTAATGTGTGTGGTGTGTGTGATGTGTGGTAGTGTATGACATGACTTTGTGTTGTGATGTGCTTGTGTGATGTATGATGTGTGAGTGTATGTGATGAGTGTGGTGTTTAAGGTGTATATGGCATGTATGGTACGTGTGTGTGGCGTGGTGTGTGACATATGTTGTCATGCGCATAGTGTGTGATTGTGTGATGCGTGCAGTGTTTGTGGTGTGTGGGGTGTGGTGTGTGTGTCGTGTGTGTTTAAATGTACACTGTATCTGGAAATGACGGGGGGGTTGCTCTAGAGAGAAGGGAGCAGCGGAAGGAGGCGTCTCCCTCGCACACGGGGTGACACGGGGCAGCGGTCCCCCTGAAGCCCGCCCCTTGCTGCGGGGACCACAGAGTCTGAGGGTCCCTTGGAGGGGTGGCTCTCGCTGCAGGAGGGCACCGGGCAGACCCTGAGGGAGTGAGGGGTTCAGCGGGGCTCAGGCTCTGAGAAAAGGGCGGGGAGCTGGCCAGGCTGAGTGACAGCAGAACAGCCAAGGTGTGGGGCGCCCTGGGGTCCGAGCTGGTGCTGGCTCACAGAGCACTGCCTGGGGCGGTGGACAGACATGGCGTGACCTGGGTCTCCCACGAGGCGGATTCCTAGGCACATTGACTGAGGTGGCGGGAACACAGGAGAGACAGACACGAATCCCTCCCCCGGGGCCGAGGCCGCCCGCAGACACCACCCGGCACCACAGGTGCAGTGCGCAAGCTCTGCTCACAGTCGGGAAGGGAGACCAACAGTGACTTCTAGGTTTCTGGCCCAAGGGAGGTGGGGAGTGACGAGAGACCACAGAAGTCCAAGAGTTCATAGATATT
This sequence comes from Sylvilagus floridanus, assembly GCA_949820135.1. Taxonomy (NCBI): domain Eukaryota; kingdom Metazoa; phylum Chordata; class Mammalia; order Lagomorpha; family Leporidae; genus Sylvilagus; species Sylvilagus floridanus. Next base: position 8,452,281 of record OX463244.1, on the reverse strand, counting down.
TTATCTTCTGAGGTTCAGCTCCTCCCTTCTGGCCCGTCAGCCACTCACTCTGCTGAGGGCTCACCATGCCTCAAATTACACAATTGTTAAATGACCTGACAGGACTTACAATACATGAAATCTATTTAAACGGCGCATAAGTGAACATGCAAGAGCCAAATTGTGAACAATGGGAACAACAATACCCAAGTCCTAATTGTAAAAGAGGCTGTTACCATTGCAAACAAAGACTTCACTCGGAGCCTCCCAGCGGTAGAAGGGAAAAGGGAAAGCTGACTTTTAGGATGCTCATTGTCCAATAACAGGAAGCCTGCTGGCTTACCTGGAGAAGTGAAGCTTGGTCCCCTTTCTCCACTTTGAAAGGGTTTTTGTCACCATATAGCTTCTCTGTGGCCCAATGACCCATAGAGTGGATCAATAACGATTTTACACAAAATATGAAACTTCTGCACAAAACTAAAAAAGACGCCCAAATGGTTTGTAGACACAGGAGGGAGTGGTCCAGGCAGCGTCTTAACTCTTTGGCTTTAGTAGCGTCTTTGTGACAGTTCTGTGTGTGTGTGTAATCCATTGGACAGTTACTTGCAGACTTTCTAGGACATTCGGATAAACTTCACAGCCCCCGTTGCAAGAACAAGCTTCACCTAGCAGGAGTTCCGACCTGGCTCACGTCACACTTGAAATAAAGAAACAACGTGGACTCCTCTGCTCTGTCCTCCCTGGCTGACCCTGTGATGACGGCCGGGAGCCCTCTTGCCCCACTGCCCGCTATGGGGATCCCCACACTAGGTGCGCCTGAGCTTAGCTTGAAGCAGTCCCCACTCTACAGGGCCCTGGGGCTGGCAATGAAAGCCGAGCACTCACCCATCCTGGGCGGCTTCACCCTGGCGCATGGCTGCTCAGGAGCCTGTGGCTGGGGCACAGTGGCATTCACGTGACCCTCCTCGGTCAGGTCCCACCTTGATGACAAGCCCACGCTGTCCCCAGCAGCCCCCTGGGAGTGCTGGGGGCCGCGCTGGCCCTGTGGCGGCTGTGCCGAGCCAGGCAGGCACAGGATAAATAATTGAAGTGCAGGGTGGAATTACCTCCGTGGGTTCCGGTCCCTCCCACAGCCTGCACCTGTCCTGGAGCCCTGGGCAGTGAGGTTCTGCTGTTTTCAGAAAGGACGCCAGAGCTAGCAGGTGCAAAACACATTGCCTTCTGACTGGGGACACGTTTGCAAAGTCAACTCCAAGTTCAAGTGTGTGCACTGAACAGAATTCATTAGCACAGCCTGTGGAGGAAGGGCTGAGAAAGCTCCCACAGTTTCCAACAGGCCCCTCCTGGGGGAGGAGCACGCAGCTGCCAGGGGCAGGGCTGCCCTCTTTCTCCCAGCAGGTGGCTATTGAGCACCTACTATGTGCCAGGGCTGGAGAAGCGGGTGGCAAAGATGCAGCCGTGAACTCACAAGCGCCTGCTGTGGCACAGCCCTGTTTGGGTGGAGGGAGACGGGCAACCAACGGAGTAGCAACAGGAGCGCACTTCCAAACGTGTGCGCAAGAAGGCAATTAAAAGACAGGTCTCCTTGGGTGCAAAGAATTTTGAAATCCATGGTTTTTCATAACATGCATTTCCTATGAACTTTCTTAAATCTCTTTTTAAAAGATTTATGTATGTGAAAGGCAGAGTTATAGAGAGGAAGGAAGAGATGGAAAGAGAGATCCTCCACCTGCTGGTTCACTCCCTAGTGGCCGTAATGGCTGGGGCTGGGTCGGGCTGAAGCCAGGAGCCACGAGCTTCACCCGGGTCTCCCATGTAGATGAAGGGGCCCAAGCACGTGGGCCATCTTCTGCTGCTTTCCCAGGACGTTAGGAGAGAGCTGGATCAGAAGTGGAGCAGCCGGGACTCGAACCGGTGCCCATAAGGGATGCCAGCACTGCAGGCGACGGCTTAACCTGTTACACCACAGTGCCGGCCCCTCCCTTGAACTTTGCTGAGACCTTATGTATGCCAGGATTTCACAATTGTCTGCTCCAAAATCAACTTTGCTTTTAATTCCATTTTGCACAGTTTTTGAAACATCGCCAACTCATGTGTGCAGGGTGGCAAAGAGCAACAACCCAGAGAAGAACTAAGAAAGCCAGCAGGTGGGGTGGGGTGGGGTGGGGCTTGAGTGGTCCCGGAGGCCCTTCTGTCCAGCTCATCCTAGATGCTTCCCATCATTTAATCAACATGCTACGATTTGTCAATGGCATTTAGCACATTCAAATCACTACGCTAGGGGCTTCGGCCCACGGCACTTTGGGGAATTGTCACGGCAGCATCATAACATAGATCTTCTTAGCATGCCCATTTTACAGAAGAGTAAATTGAGGCAATAACTTCCCAACCCCCATAGCTAGAACATGGTGAGACTGGGGCAGGCGTCTGGCACTGCCATAAAGTTGCTGCCTGGACACCCACATCCCCTAGCAGAGGGCCTGGTTTAAGTCGTAGCCGCTCCGCTTCTGCTCCACCTTCCTGGAAAATGATACTCAAGTGTTTGGGTCCCTGCCACCCACGTAGGAGACCTGGAGGGAGTTCCTGGCTCCTGGCTTCAGCTTGGCTTAGTTTGGGTGTTGTGGGTTTCTGGAGAGTGAGCCAAGGAGGGTCTCTCTCTCTCTCTCTCCAAGTAAAATGGAAATAAACACGTTTTAAAAGAGAGTTTGAGAAATGGTCCAGCTGGTGTGAACCAGACGTGTGGCTGTAGGACCCCACTCTGGAACTGCACGGGAACTTGTGTGTCCTCACGTTCTCCCCACACGCGTGACCCAGAGCACCTGGGACCATGAGGCCGCCCCCATTCCACCGCCTCTCGCCGCGCTCTTGCCTCCATTTCTAGTCGACTCCCGAAGTGAGAAGGAGAGAGGGAATCCTCACCAGGAGAAGAGACTGGGTCACACGGAGGGCCCTACGCCAGCAGCCAGGGGCCGTGTCACTCGCTCTGGCTGGGCTGCTAGCTGCTGGTGTCACTTTGGGGACCCAGTGGGTGACACTTGAGAACCCAGGAGTCACACGCGGGCTCTGGGCTCCCTCCAACCCCGTTTCCATTACAAAGGTACTGCCTGCTGGAGGGAGGGGCAGGGTCACACAACTCCCTGGTCGGGTCCTGTCCCCCTCTTCCCAAGGGAACACTAAGGACAGTGGCGTTGGGTCCAAGAGGGAGCAGCTGGGGCCCTGGGCCGTCCCGCACCCCATGCACAGGGCAGGGCTGCTGGGTCCTGGGTGTCCGCCCCCATTGCTTGAGTGTGGGGTCTGGGAGGAGGTAGCAATTTCGAGGCTGGGAAGAATCCAGGCTTCCTCACACCGATCCCAGGCTGCTTATTCTCCACCCACCTTCCCCCCACCCCCACCTAGACTCCCCCTTCCTGCTGACCTGACCACAGCTTGGCTTTGCTGTGGCTGGACAGTTGGGAGAGAGGGGTCCGCTCCCGCTGAAATACGACCGCAGGAGCCCGACGGCGTGGACGTCGGGGGAGGCGGATGCACGTGCCCGGAGCAGCCATGCGAAAGCAATCAGGGACAGTAAATTCACTAACTGCCGAGAGGGACCTCATAAGGGAAGCAGGGTGCTCTCTGCTACCGATCCTGGCTGTCGCCGTGGGCGTGCAAGTGCCTGAAGCTGGCGGGAGGAACCTTTGGTGACGGGTGACGTTCGTTGGATGCCGAGCAGAGCCGCCTGCACTGCTGCTGGGAACTGAAGAATGAACAGTGCCGTGGTGCGCCCAGGTGCCAGGGCCTGGGCAAGCAGAGGCCGAGCGCTCCGGCCCTAGGCGCCTTTCTCTGGCACACTTTCATCCCTTCAATCAGATTTTGCAGGCCGAGGACTTGGCTCTTAGCAAGTAGAGCCTCAAACGCAGTATTTTGAGAGACTTGAATTTTTACTGATGCGTAATAATCATGCATGGTCATGGGTGCACCAGGGTGGTGCTTTGGTGCAGGGATGGATGATGCAATGAACAAATCAGGATAACTGGCACACGTATCCGCTCAGGCGTTCAGCATTTCTTTGTGTCAGGAGCATTCAAAACCTTGTCTTCTGGGTATTGTGAAATATTCAATGCAAGGTCGTGAACGGGGGTCCCCGACTGTGACACAGAACATGAGAATTTGGTCCTCCTGTCCCGTCCCGTTCCCGAGAGTGAGCCCTGGATTTCAAGGCTGGCCCTGGCAAAAACGAGTTAAGGGGTAGGAGCAGGGACTTCATTCTTTTTTTAAAAAAAGATTTATTTATTTACTCGAAAGTCAGAGTTATACACAGAGAGAAGGAGAGACAGAGAGAGAGAGAGAGAGAGCGAGGTCTTGCATCTGCTGGTTCACTCCCCAATTGGCTGCAATGGCTGGAGCTGCACCAATCTGAAGCCAAGAGCCAGGAGCTTCTTTCAGGTCTCCCACGCGTGTACAGGGGCCCAAGTACTTAGGCCATAGCAGAGAGCTGGATCGGAAGTGGAGCAGCCAGGACTTGAACCAGTGCCCACATGGGATGTCGGCACTGCAGGCAGCGGCTCCACCCACTACACCACAGCGCTAAAACACCAGCCTCCCAGAGAGTCCACTCTTGGACTGGGTAAAGAACCTTCTGTCCCAGGCTGCTTGGGACAGAAAAGCCTTTGGAGGGATCAGGTACTGCGCCCAGGCACCGGGAACAAACACACTGTGTCCCCCGGATGCTCAAAGACAACCAGGGGTTGTGTCCCCTTCGGTAAATCGCGGTACCCATGGCGGCAACTTCTCTAATCAGACGAGATCTGTGTGCCCGCCTGTCTCTGCGGTTTTCTAAGTCTGCAAGAATTTGGATCATTCACGCCTCATTTTCTTCGCCTTGCACTATTCAAAAAAGAGAGGCCAAGGATGGCTTCTGGGAGGCATTGGGCTCTGCCTGCGCTCGGTGCACGTGTGGGAAGCTGCACGTGTGGAGCTGGGTCTCTGCTGTGCCTCGGCTGTCGTGTTTGTGTCGTCGCAGGGAGCGGGCTGGCTGTTTCCCGGTTAAGGTGATCATGGAATTTCAGAGCAGCCAAGGCCAAGTTCGCTGCTGCTGGAACATCCCCAGGGCCTGTCTGCCCAGCCCGGCCGAGACACTGGACAGGGATGGAGCGGGAGGGGGCACCCTGGCCTCCTCTTGGACTGGGACCTCGCCGGGGATGCTGAGTGCTTCCGGCAGGCCTGCAGGCCTCCCTCCAGCTTCAGAGCCGGGGCCGGCGGGCCCAGTCTACGGCGGGGCGGTGCCCTGGACAGTGCCTTGCGGGACATGGATCAAAACCTGGGACTTAGCAAGACTGTGGAGAGAGAAATGCTTCTCCTGAGGTCGTCTGCCCTGCGGGGCCTGTGGGGTTTGTTCCTGGATTGGCCCAGACCTCGAGGCTTGCGCAGGGGAAGTGCCTTGTTGTCACCCCCCGCGTCTCCCTTACCGAGCAGCACCTTAGTCTCCTGTTGGCCACGTCTAAGGAATACTGGTTACAAAGCTCCTTCTCTGCGTCTGCCCCAGCATCTGACTCAGCTTTCCCGGGAATGTGCAAGAAAGCCAGCGTGTGGCTTCTGCCCCCAGCGTCAGGCACGTGCCTGGCGACACTTCTTCCAGATTGGGGGCTGGGAATCGCTGTGCTCACTCTGAGCCACTGTTCTCATTTTCTCATTTCTCTCTCTCTCTCTCTCTCTCTCTCTCTCTCTCTTTCTGTCTTTCCTCTCAGTGTTGTTGTTGGCATCGAGTTGGGTTGCTTCTCACTGATCGTGTTATCTCCTGGGGTCAATGTTAGGAATCTCGGATTCTAATCCATCCTGAGCAAAAACGCACACGCCCTTAGCACGGGTGCTTCTCCCTCTCTTTTTTTTTTCTTGAAAGATGTATTTGTTTTATTTGAAAGTCTGAGTTACAGAGAGGGAGAGAGACAGAGAGAAATAGACATCCTCCATCCGATGGTTCATTCCTCAGTTGGCTGCAACGGCCAGGGTGGGGCCAGGCCGAAGCCAGGACACTCCCACCTGGGTGCAGGGGCCCAGGCACTCGGGCCGTGTTCCGATGTCTCTCCCAGGCCATGAGCAGGAAGCCGGGTCAGAAGTGGAGCAGCCAGGACACGAACCGGGAACTGGCACCCGTATGGGAAGGCTGCGTCCTGGGCCGCCACTGTACCTGCTGTGCCCCGATGCCAGCCTGCACAGGGCTCTCTGTCCACCTTCCACTCATCGCCTTCCTTTACCTTCCCCTCCGCCAAACTTTCCTCAACACAGCACTGAGCATTCTTATGGTGAAAATTTCTCAATATAATGTGGACACTTAGCTTTGCTCTTACAAAACATCAAACACCCTTGGAGAAACCGACACATGCATCCCCAGGCTTGACAACGCTCAACTTAGAGCCGATCCTCAAACATTCCTGTTTAATCTTACTGGAGTTGGAATCTCTGAAGGGAGCATACACTATAAATGACCACAACAGGTGCATGGTGTTCGTCCGGGGGTGATGTTGCCCCCTCCCCCCTCTCAGGGTGCACTTGGCACTACTGGCAGGCATTTCTGGTCCTCATGACGGAGTGGGGGACAGTGTCATTGCTGGCACAGAGTTGGGCTGAGGCTCCACACCCCCCACAGCACGGGACAGCCTGCCCCAACACAAGGAATGAGCTGGCCTTGGTCTAGCTGTTTAGCCTGGCTGTGGACACCTAGTCCGGGCTCTTGCCCCTGACCCCAGCTTCCTGCTAACGCTGGGGAGGCGGCAGTGATGGGTCCAGGAGCTAGAATCTCTCCAGGCCCTGGCTTTGATCTTGTGGCCCCGCAGCCCCTGTGGGCGTTCGGAAAGTGACCCAGCAGGTGAGAGCTCTCTCAGTCTCTCCATCTCTCTTCTTGTACTGTCTCTTTGCTTCTGCAAAAAATAAACGAGAATGAGCGAACCTCAAACAGCAGTGGCGCTGAGGATGTGCGCTAAATGAAAATCTGTACTTTGGAGGTTCGGAGACCCCTGGGAAGTCGGCTTTAAAACTGAACCTGTGTTTTCAAGCTAAAAACTCTTGTAAGCATTCCAGGTTCAGGGGTGGGCAGTGCGACCCTGGCCCACACACTGGAGTAGCAGCAGAGAACCGGTTAACAGTGGTGGTCTCTGGGGAGGAGAAATACGTCCTTTTGAGACCCACCAGGCCGGCACCAAGGCTCACTAGGCTAATCCTCCACCTTGTGGCACCGGCACACCGGGTTCTAGTCCCGGTCGGGCGCCGGATTCTGTCCCAGTTGCCCCTCTTCCAGGCCAGCTCTCTGCTGTGGCCCGGGAGTGCAGTGGAGGATGGCCCAGGTCCTTGGGCCCTGCACCCCACGGGAGACCAGGAGTAGCACCTGGCTCCTGGCTTCGGATCAGCGTGGTGTGCCAGCCGCAGTGCACCGGCCGTGGCAGCCATTGGAGGGTGAACCAATGGCAAAGGAAGACCTTTCTCTCTGTCTCTCTCTCATTGTCCACTCTGCCTGTCAAAAAAAAAAAAAAAAAAAGAGACGGACCAGTGGGTGCAGGTGTTACCTATAGGTGGCACAGAGGACCCGGATGTTTTCAAAGGATCAATTGACAAAATTCTTTAGAACCCATGTGAGGAGACCAAGGGAGTCCCCCACGGGCTTTGCTGGCTCCGCAGACCCCTGGTCATTAAGGCAATCAGAAGCAGGTGGCAGGGCGGCCGTGGTCCTGGAGTGATGGATCGAGTGTGGGAGAGTGAGGTAAGTGGCCCGGTGGCCCTGCCAAGCCCCCACCACTAGCGAGCCTCCACGGCAGCCTCACAGGGCACGAAGCAGCGCCCTTGCTACCAGCTGCCCCGGCACGTCCCTCCTGGCACAGCACGGGTGCATCCTTACAGTCCCTGGACAGTGATGTGGTCAGCGCCGGCCTCCTGGCTACAGTGCACACGGGGAGAGCAGGCTCTGTGTCAGTTTGTTCACCCAAGGCAGGGGCAGCCTCTGGCTTGCGGCTGGGGCTCCACAGTCCCTGCTGACTGAGGGACCCGATGGAGAGCAGAAAGAGCGAGGCGCTGAGGGGTGCAGCCACCGGCCGCTTGGCAAGGCACCGAGGGCCTCCAACGTGAGCGACATGGGCGTGGGCAGCCTGGGGTCTTCCACGGCTTCTCCTGTGTGGCAGCCCGGTGTGGCCAGGCAAGGGCGTGCCACACTCCTCCTGCTCCTCCCCACCTGGCCCCTGCTGCCGGAAGCCTGCCATCCTGGTGCAGAGGGCCACGCCCCCCGAGCTCAGTGCAGCAGTGTGGTGAGGCCAGGCCAGGAAGGGCTGATTTTCCAGGGCGGTGCAAACACAATCCCCCTCCTGACTTCAGGGACCCCAGTCTGTGCCGGCCGCTCCTCTGGGCTCCCATTATGCCCTGGGCATATTCCAGTGCCAAACAGCGCAAGGCGACAGCCTCCACACGTGTAGGTGCCCCGCGGGGATGGGGGGGCCCTGACAGCAAAGTTCATGGGCTTTCTCCTCTGAATCCTCAGACCATGGCGGGGGCCCCAAGGATGGAGACGCCCACAGAGGTCTGAGAGCGCTTCCTGCTCGGCCAGGGGTCTCGTGCCTGGGGTGGGGGTGGGGGTTCCAAATGTGTCCATCTTGCCCTGAGTTCTGTCAGTATGAGCAGAAATGGAGACCGAAAGAAAGGGTTGTTTGCTTCAAGCTAGACTTTTATATTTCTTCAGGTGTTCACACACACACACACACACACACATGCATGTACACACATGTGCGTGAACAATCATGCATGCACACACACGCATGTGTGCAAACATACAGCCTCCAGCAACAGAGAACCCTGTTGAAGCCGAGACAGGCGGACGTGGAAGAAGATGCTGTCAAGTGAGAAAGACGTATTTGGTGATGAAAAACACCCTTGAGGAGTGGCCAGTGGCCGTGGAGTCAGGGGGGCTGCCTCGCTCACAGGGGCAAACCCCTGGCAGGTGTGTGGCCCCCTCAGCACAGCCCTCAGAGACCCCGGGGGGCATTTCTCCCTCATTCACTTTTTACAGAGACCCGAGGAAGTGCAGCAGGGGCGGGGGTTGCTTGGGGGTCGGACCACAACAAGCAGAAGAGGAGGAGCCGCGGGAGGAAGTGCGCAGGGCTGGGGCCAGGGGCAGCATGGCTGCACGGATGGGGCCCTGGGGACGTCACCTGACCAGGTATGACCCCGAGCCTGGACGGACTGGAAGAGAGAACTTCCTCCCCACCCTACTCCCCAGGTCTTCCCTCTAGTGTCACCTCCTTGGGGACCCCTCCCCTGGCCGCCTGCTGATGGCAGCTGTGCCCCAGCCTCACGTCCCATGCACATTGCACATTGCACACCCGCGGTGCCTGACTGTGAGTGCCCTTCTCAGCTGAGTGCCGGTGGCTGATTGGGCAGTGTCCGTCTCCCTGCCAGACTGAGCGGTCACGAGAACAGACCGAGGACAGATGGCCTCACCTGGAGGGGAGCAGGTTTGCTGAGAATCAGCCCCTCGAGAGAGGCCACGGGCCGGGCCCCACCCAGCTCCGGGCCAATGCTCCCGGGTGCAGCTGGGGCTGAGCCCGCAGCATTTCCCTGTCCAGGGCTTGCTCCCCTGGCTGCCCCGAGTGACCTCCAAGTGGCCTCTTCCCCTCCCTCCCGTCCCCCTCTGTGGGCTCAGCCCGCATTCCTGCCCTTCTTCAGCTCTGCCCAGTGCCCTCTGCTCCACGTGACACGACTTCATCCCCCAAACTCCCTCTCTGTTCAGGTCCCCCTGCCGGCCATAGTCACCGGGCCAGGTGAGAGACACCTGTGCCCTCTGCCCCCCCACCATGAGGACAGCAGCGCCCCGAAAACGGGTGTCCACTGAGAGCCTTAGAACCTGACCTCATCTGGACGTAGAGTCCCTGTAGATTACGTGGTTGAGGTGAGGGGTCGTGGAGTGGGCGGGGCCTGCTGCAGACTGGCAGGAGAAGGCTCCGTGGAGGTGGAGGCAGAGGGGGTGGGTGACGCTGCGAAAGCTGGAGCTACCACAGGGCAAGGCCGGCTGGCAGCCGTCCAAGGCTGAGAGGGGCCTGGAGTGGGCGCTCTCTCTGGGCCTCCAGGAGGAATCAAGCCTGCAGAGGGCATTTCTGAGTCTGGGAGCTGTCTGCTGTGTAGGCCACGAGGGTGTGGCTCTTTGCCACATCAGCCCCTAGGAAGCCAGCCCAGGGCTCCCCCAGGCCGCTCTCGTGGGAAGAAAGAGGACCCCAGTGGGAGCTCCCAGCGGACTCGCTGTCTCCTTGGTCCAGTTGTGGGTGCAATCAGGGCCTGGCTCACCTGAGCACTCTGCACTGTTGTCTCTCTGTTAACTTTTTCTTTTAATAAAATTGGTCATTTTTATTTTAGCTTTTTGTAAATTTTTATTTACTTATTTTCATTTTATTTGAAAGACCTAGAGAGAGACAGGGAACTAGATAAAGAGAGAGAACTTCCATCCACTGACTCACTCCCTAAATGCCCACGGCAGCCAGGCCTGGACCAGACTGAACCGAGGAACACAGAATTCAACCCATGTCTCCCAGGTGGATGGCAGGTACCCTATTACTTGCTTTTCCAAATGTATTTATTTATTCAAAAGGTAGAGTTACAGAAAGAGGGAGAAATAAAGAGAGAGACAGAGGGAGAGAGAGAGAGAGAGAGAAATCCATCTTCCCTCTGCTGGTTCCCTCCCCAAATAGTTGCAATGGCCGTGGCTGGGCCAGGTAAAAGCCAGGATCTAGGACCTCCACTGAGGTCTCCCATGTGAGTGGCAGGGGATCAAGTACTTGGGCCATCTGCCCCTGCCTTCCCAGGTGCATTAACAGGGAGCTAGATCGGAAGTAGAGCAGCTGGGACTTGAACCGGCGCCCGTATGGGATGCCGGCATCACCGTGGGTGGCTTAACCTGTTACTCTTCAGTGCTGGCCCCGGACCCCATGACGAGCCGTTACCAGCTGCCTCCCCGGCTGCACGATACAGGGAGCTGGGACTCAGCTGGGAGGCACTCCAGCGTGGGGCATGGGTACCCAAGCAGCGTCGAAACCAACCGCTGTGCCCGACGCCAGCCCCTCCACCCGCTTGTCCTGCTAGTTTGTCTCCCTGCTCAGCGCCTGACACCCGAGGCTCCAGCATCACCCCGTTGCTGGCAGAGCTGCAGTGCCGCCTGCACCTGGTTAGCGCAAGCTGGCTCTGACCCGGGCTGGAGACCACGTGAGCACGGGGTTGGGTTTGGCGAGCCAGCTCTTCCATAGCAGTCCCCATGAGGACCCCAGAGGCTCCTGGTGCCACCTGAGGCCCGCTAGGCTGTGGGACCACACCAGTGGGGGACAACTGTGCATGTGTAGTACCCAACTCCCGTAGTTGCAAATCGCCAGGGAGACAGACAACACTTCGGTTCCACGCATCGGTCCTGGTCCCGTCTGCCTATCTGGGCAATCCTGCGGCTGCCCGTCGCGGACAAGCTGGCCTGCTCAGCCGCCGAGCTCATCATTTTTTAAAAGGCTGTTGAGGCCAGGAGGAGGTAGGGCAGGAGGTTTTCTCATGTGAGATTTGTACGGTCAGAAATGGGCGCTGTGAGGAAGTCACTGCATTCGTCAGTAATCCACCCTGACACATTTGCAGCTGATTGCGCTCTTTGGAGCTGGCATGCAGTCTCCGGGAATTCTCGTAAGCAGCTTGCTGGCATGGGCTGAGGTATTTGGGAAACGTTCAGAAGAAAAATTCTCCCAAGCAATAGAAAAAGATACAGAGGGGGCCGGCACTATGGTGTAGTGAGTAAAGTCGTCGCCTGCAGTGCCAGCATTCCATATGGGCGCCAGTTCAAGTCCTGGCTGCTCCACTTCCAATCCAGCTCTCTGCTATGGCCTGGGAAAGCAGTGGAAGATGGCCCAAGTGTTTGGGCCCCTGCACCTGCATGGGAGACCTGGAAGAAGCTCCTGGCTCCTGGCTTCAGATCAGCCCAACTCTGGCTGTTGCAGCCATCTGGGGAGTGAGCCAGTGGATGGAAGACCTCTCTCTCTTTCTGCCTCTGCCTCTCTGTAACTCTGCCTTTCAAATAAAAAAATAAATCTTAAAAAAAAAAAAATGATACGGAGGCCAGTAGTTGCATCAAAACATCCAGAGCTGCTTTAAAAAAGAAAAGAAAATGAAAGCTCTAGCAGTTGCAAACATGCACGTGCTCACAGATCTGTGCAAAATGCCACCCTACCAGGCAAGTGGACTTTCCAAAGTCCTCGTCGTAAGATGCCCATGTGAAGGGAAGTGGATGTCTGTGTCCAGCAGGCAAATGTGGGGACCTCTGGGGTCCAGGTTACAGCCAGGGCCAAGCCAGGTTGACTGAGTCCTGTAGGATGCTTCTCCTGAAAGTGACTCATGGCGTGGCTGGAAAAGTCACTCTGAAGACTCTCCCTGGACCTTGTCCAGATGGCGTGATGGGCCAGAATCCCCACGCTCTTGCTGACCAAACTAGCTTTTTACTGGCCTACAAAGTCAACTACATTTGACACCTTATCACAAAACAAGACAAAAGCAAAACACACCCCGCCATGGGAGGGGAGCCCCGTGTTTTCTGCGGTGAGCTGGGGGGAACGCCAGACCCTCCTGGGAACAGCACCGCCCCCGCTAGGAAGCGTGGAGCTTCCAGCAGAAGCAGCCCGGCTGACCTCCCTCTCTTGCCCCGAGCTAGGCCGCCTCTCGCTCCAGAATTTCTGTTTCTGGCACTTTCCGCCTGTTTGCTTGGGCCTGAGACTCAGAGTCCAGAGGCTCCTCCCCACCCTCCTCCCTAAGTAGGTAATCCGGTGCTCCCATCACCTTGGGTGCCCTTGGCTGGGAGGGACAATGCCCATCCAAGGGGAGCAATACTGCACGGCGGTCCAGGTGGGATCGAGATGTTGTGTCAACAGGAACCCGTGGCTTCTGAGGACCCTGCCCGGGGAGACGGCCCCCCAACCCCGCTCCAGCTGGCCGAGGGAACAGGCAGCCTCTGCTGGGGTCTTGATGCTGCCGACAGGCTCCTGGCGCGGAGGCCCAGGGGCCGAGAGGAAGGCGATGGTCAAGGTGGGAGTGGGGTGGGTTGGAATACAGCAGAGGCCCCACAGCTCTAGCGGGCAGGAGCCCTGTCCCTCCTGGGGGACGGGTACCTGCAGCACCTCTGGCCCAGCTGCTGTCCTGGGCCCCTGCAGGCTGTGCCCCCAGCGAGTGGCCTGCTGGTGCCCATCCTGGGCTTGCACCACCAGTCTCAGCACCCAGATCCTTCTCCTCCTCATTTCCGGCCCTTTCTTCCCTGGGACCTGTGGCAGCTCCACGGGACGCGCTGGATCGTCTGCACTGAGCCGAGTGGGGTACCCGCCACTTCATGGGCAGCCATGCCTCCCTGCCCAGGGACACGCTAAGCAGCTGATCTTGGTGGGCTCCCTGCTTAGCCCCCCACAGGACACCTGCCCGGCCGACAGCACCACGAGGAGGGCACGCCCATCCTGTATGCAGTGAAAGCGCTATACCGTGAGAGCCAAGGCAGCGGGCCCAGGCCACGCAAATCCGAGACCCGGGGCTCCCCACCGGCTCCCTTGGGGACTGCACACAGTGGGCAGCCCCTGCTCACCCATTCCTTCAAGCAGCATTGCACACTCCTTGCTGTGGGCCGGGTGCCCAGCGCTCCAGCAACACAGACCTCACCTGGTGCACCTGCCATACGTATGGGGTAGAGTTGCTCCCTGCAGGAAGTGGGGGTGGTGGTGATCGAGATGGCCACACATCGTAAATGCTTCCTGGGAACCAGGCCTGCCTCATCCTGGCTGTTTCACCCACCAGAGCCTCACGAGATATTCAGATGAGAGGGACGCTATGAGTACTGCCCAGAGAGGCTCAGACACTGGCCCAAAGTCACGCAGCTGAGAGCTCGGATGAGTGAGGGCCGGCATTCTGGTTGTTGAACATCCGGCGGCGCCAGCTCACCCCACGCACCTGCACTTGGGAAGGCAGCCGAGGCAGGTCCCTCCGCCCGCACAGCAGGTCTATTTTCCTCACGAATGGTGTGGACATTCTGCATGGAGGGGCCTGGCAGGAATCAGAAGCTGGGATACTTGCCCCCCACAAACCACAGCCACAAATGCTGCCTGCCAAGCCCGCTGCTGGGCACAGATTGGTTCCTGCAGTTAAGGGGCATCTGCGACACACCACAGCACCCCCCGCCCCCGGAGAGCAAGATCCACTCTCTCTGACTCTCCCCCGAACCCCTGGCCAGCCAGAGCCCTGCAGGACATTCGCAGAATGCAGGAATGAGCGACGACTCGTGGCTGTGACCCTGGAGGAGTACTACGGCTCGGCGGGAGCCACAGCTTCTCAGATTCGGGATGTATTAGGAGGGGTTCGAATGCACTGCCAAGCTAGGACAGGCTCGACCCGCTGTGGCTTAGCCAGAAATCTCTGGAAAACAGCAGAGGCAGCCCTAGGTCCCGTGGAGACTTCGGCGTGGCTCCCCGCGGCCGGCATGGGGTGCACGATTCCACTTCAAAACACAACTTATCGGCGATTTCGTCTCATTAAGTTGTAAGAAAACAGGCGGCGTGTTCCAAGGTCGTAAGTTTTCCCAACGTGCATGCGTTGCCAATGTTTTGTAAAACCAGAGTGCAGGAGCCCGCTGGGGCTCGCTGGAGTGATGGATATACGGCGGGGCTTGCGGGCACTTTTCCAGGAGTCTGGAAAGCCAGCTCATTAGGACCCTGTGGGCTGCAGGCAGTTTCCTTTTCCTAAACGAAGGCTGCCCCAGGGGGTGTGGGGGGCCATCTGCAAGGACGTCGAGGCCCCACCCTGTGCTGTTAGCTCTGCCGGAAGCTCTGGAGCCTGCAAGGGTGGCCAGGCACGGCCAGGGGTCCCCGGTACTCTGCAGGTCTGTGAGGATGTCCCTGGGCGTGGGGACTTTGCACAGTGGATCTGATTTGGGCTGCACTTCTGCAGGCAGGACATGGAGTTCCAACAATTCCACTTGGCTCATTTCCCATCCTGCACGGCCAGCCGTAGCCCCAGAGCGGTCACTGTGCCGTCAGCTCCAGATGGCAGCGTGCTGGCCAGTGGGGCCAGGCCGCCTGGTGGGTGGTGAGCAGTGCTGAGCGTGGGCCCTGGTTTAGCTGGTGGCCGCAGCCACAGCTCACCTTCGAGGGCACCCTTGGCCTTCTGGTGTACGTCCCTCAGGCCAGAGGGACTTCTCACTCGCTCCTCTGGGGCTCCCAGTTGATGACGCGTTGTGTCCCCAGTGCTCTTATTAAAGTGCCCACATTGGAGGAGGAAGGTCTTCCAGTTGGAGGAGCCCCAGCTGGGGCGGAGCTGACCGAGGTCAGACATCGGCACAGTGGCACAGAAGTTGCCTGAGGGCAGCCTCAGACCCTCTGGTGCCCCGTCCATGCAGCCAGCTCAATGGAGTCACTTTCCTTGGGTCTCAGGGTCCACAGGCTGCAGGAGTAGTAGCTCCTGATCAGCCCGACTTGGGTGGGAGGCCTGGCTCTGTCCCTTCCAGGAGTCTGATTTTTTTTTTTTTTTAAAGATTTATGTATTTATTTGAGAGAGCTACACAGAGAGAGGTCTTCCATCTGCTGGTTCACTCCCCAGATGGCCGCAACAGCCGGAGCTGCACTGATCTGAGTTAGAGACAGTGAGAGAGAGAGACAGAGAGAAAGGTCCTCCATCCGATGGTCCACTCCCCAAATGGCCACCATGGCTGGAGCTGCGCTGATCCAAAGCCAGGATCCAGGAGCTTCTTCCGGATCTCCCACATGGGTGCAGGGGCCCAAGCACTTGGACCATCTTCTGCTGCTTTCCCAGGCCATAGCAGAGAGCTGGATGGGAAGCGCAGTAGCCAAGACTCGAATCAGCACCCATACGGGATGTTGGAACTTCAGGCAGCAGCTTTACCCGCTACCCCACAGCGCTGGCCCCGAGTCTGATCTTTGACAAACTCCCTAGCTTTGCATTCTCTGTGGACTCTGTCTTCCAAGAGGAGAAGAATGGTACCTTCGGTGGGCGACACGTGACATCCGCGGGACCCACAAGTAGCAAAGCTCTTAGAACAGCGTCTTGGGCGTGAGCAGCACCTGACACTACAAACTCTCTTCTTGCCATAGCTGTCTTCCCGGGAAAGGTTCAGTAAGCAGAATCCCATGCCCCATCGCTTCATGGGGACTCTCTCTCTCTTACGGAATCTCTCCCCCCGCCCCTTTGACTTGTGTAAGGACATTTCAGGACACGATGTGTGCCCTCGCAACAGAATTTCAGAGTGTGCCGTAGAGCATGGCTGCCTACGGGCTTACAGGTGCCCATGGGTCTCCAGGAGTAAATCGTCTTTCATGCCTGGAACCTTTTACCCGATGAACCGCAACTCCCGTTGCTCCTCCCCCACCCCAGCCTCTGCATCCCCCAATCTCGCCCACATCTTTGAGTTCGACTATTTCAATGTCAATTATTTGACTAATTTTTAGACCAGGCAATCTTTACTTTTTTAAAAAAGCATTTTGCCACATCCACTTCATATGTTAATATCATATACATATGCATGTTATTTTTTTGGAAAGCAAGAGTGGATATATACATATCACATAATGTGCAATTCTTGACAGACTGTACAATCAGGTAAGAAGCCTACATTATCATGTAGGGGGTATGGCTTAGTGAGGATAACATTCATAACTATATATATATATATTTACCAAATAATATGGAATCCACATGTATTTTACTGTATAGAAATTCACTCCCACACTCTTGTAAGTGGAAACACACAGTATTCGGTTTTCTGGACTGGCTTCTTTCATGTCGCATGAGGTCCTCCAGGTCCTTCCATGTCGTCCCATCCCTATTACAGGATTCTCTTCCTCTTTAAGGCTGACCAATAGGCCATTGTATGTAGGTATTGCATTCTTTTTCTTTTTTTAAAAGAGAGAGAGAGAGAGAGGTCTTCCATCCATTAGTTCACTCTCCAAATGGCCACAACTGGAGCTGAGCTGATCTGAAGCCAGGAGCCTGGAGCTTCTTCTGGGTCTCCCATGTGGGTGCAGGGACCCAAGCACTTGGGCCATCTTCTACTGCTTTCCCAGGCTATCATAAGAGAGCTGGATTGGAAGTAGAGCAGCAGGGATTCGAACTGGCGCCCATGTGGGCTGCGGTACTGCAGGTGGCAGCCTTACCCGCTATGTGCCAGCCTTGGTCTTGCATTTTTTCGTCCACTCATTTGTTGGACGTTGAGGTTGCTGTCACATCTGGCTAATGTGGATAATGCTGCAATGAACTTGGGAGAGGAAACATCCCTCCAAGACACTGGTTTCAATTCTTTTAGACGAACACCCAGAGCGGCAGTGCTGGATCACAGGGAGTTTCTGTTTCTTTAACTTTTGGGGAACCTCCCCATGTTGCACCCCCAGCACTAACCAACAGAAGTCTCGGTTTGCCTGACAACACTGGAATTTCTTGCTGTTGCTTTTTGATAATAGCCCACCTGAACAGGTATGCGGTGATAACTCAGTGTGTTTTTCTTTTCAATTTTTATTAATCTTTTTTGAGAGAGAGAGACCGAGATAGAGAGACAGAGAGGGCTCGCTGTCTCTCTATCTTGCTTGTTGGGTCCCCAAGAACTGGCCATAGCCAGGGCTGGGTCAGCCGTAGCTAGGAGCTTGGAACTCAGTCCAGGTGTCCCACATGGGTGGCAGGCACAGCCCTTGAGACACCATTGCTGTTTACGAGGGTCTGCATTGGCAGGAGGCTGGATGGGAGCTGGCTGGGCATTGGACCCAGGAATTCTGGTCTGGGACATGGGTGTTCCAACCAGCACATTGACTAAATGCCTGCCTCTCATTGTCCTTCTGATTTGCATTTCTCTGATGATTAGTGAGGCTGAACACCGTCGCATACCCCTGTTGGCCATTTGCCAGAGCTCCTTGTATATTTGGGACATTAACCCTTATCAGATCCATGAATTGCAGATCTTCTATTCTGTAAGTTTTCTTCTCGTTTCTTTAACATGCAGAAACTTTTTTCATTGGATGCTTCCCCATGTGTCTGTTTTTGCTTTTGTTGCCTAGGCTTTTTGTGATAACACACAATAAATCGTTTTCCTCTTGTGTTTCCTTCTAGGCATTTCCTGTCCTAGGTTTAAGTCTATAAGCCATGTTGAGTTGATTTTTGTCCATGGTATAAGATAAGGAAGGTTTCAGCCGGCACTGTGGCTCACCAGGCTAATCCTCCGCCTACGGCGCCGGCACACCTGGTTCTAGTCCCGGTCGGGGTGCTGGATTCTGTCCCGGTTGCTCCTCTTCCAGTCCTGCTGTGGTCCAGGAGCGCAGTGGAGGATGGTCCAGGTGCTTGGGCCCTGCACCCCATGGGAGACCAGGAGGAAGCACCTGGCTCCTGGATTTGAATCAGTGCAGCGCTGGCCTTAACAGTCATTTGGGGGGTGAATCAATGGAAGGAAGACCTTTTTCTCTGTCTCTTTTTCTCTCACTGTCTAACTCTGCCTGTCAAAAAAAAAAAAAAAAAAAGGATAAGGAAGGTTTCAATGTGGTTCTTTTGTGATGTGGACATCCTCTTTTCCCAGGGCCATTTGTTGAAGGCATTAGCACTTCCCCATGTGTATTCTTGGCAATCTTGTAAATACCAGTTGACTACATATCTTTGGAATCTTTATTCTGTTCCATTGGTCTTTATGCCAGGATCATACTGTTTTATTTACTGTTGCTTTGTAATATTGTTTGAAACCAGGAACTGTAACGCCTCCAGTTTTTTTTTTTTTCTTTTTTTCTAAAGATTATTTTGGCTGTTCAGGGTCCTTTGTTTTTCCATGTGAATTTGTATTTTTTATTTCTGTTAATAGAAAAGATGACATTGGAGGAGGCAGTTGGCTAAGCTTCCGCCTTCAGTGCCAGCATCCCATGTTGGTGCCGGTTCTAGTCCCAGCTGCTCCTCTTCTAATCCAGCTTTCTGCTGTGTCCTGGGAAAGCATTGGAAGATGGCCCAAGTCCTTGGGCCCCTGAACTCACATGGGAGACTTGGAAGAAGCTCCTGGCTCCTGGCTTCGGATTGGCATAGCTCCAGACGTTGTGGCCAATTGGGGAGTGAACCAGTAGATAGAGGACCTCTCTCTCTCTCTCTGCCTCTCCTTCTCTCTGTGTGTAACTCTGACTTTCAAATAAATAAATAAATCTTAAAAAAAAGAAGATGACCCTGGAACTTGGATAAGGATTATATTTGAATTGTAAAACCCTTTGAGTAGTATGGTTATCTTCAATCCAAGAACATGGGATGTCTTTCCATTTATTTGTATCTTCTTTCATTTCTTCATTGTACCTTATAATTTTTAATGTACAGCCTTTCATCTCCCCAGTTAAATTTATTTCTAAGTATTTTATTCTTTTTTGATGCTATTCTAATTGGGATTATTTTTAATTTTCTTTTTTGATAGTTCATTGTTAGTGTATAGAAACACAACTGACTTTTGTGTGCTGATTTTGTATCCTGTAACTGCACTGAGTTCATTCATTAGTTCTAACAGTGATGGGCATTTGCGGGGGGAAGGTTCACATTTCTACATAGAAGATCGTGCCCTTCGCAGACAAATCATTATTTCTCTCTTCCTGATTTGAATGCCCTTCCTGGTCTGGAGCTGTATTTTGATGCCATATGCGATGTTTGAAAGATTTGTGTGAAGAAAGTCTAGTTAATAAAACTTAAAATGCTTTAACAATTTTTTTGCCTACTTGTCCTTGCAAGGACTTTGCTTGCATCTTGGGAGAAGTCGTGAGATGAGCATCCTGGTCTTTTTCTCCATCTTGGAGGAAAATCTTCCAGTTGTTCACCGCTGCGTGTGTTAGCTGTAGACTTCTCATGCATAGACTCAAATACGGTGAGTTGATTTCTGTCTATTCTTACTCTGTTGATAATTTTTAAAAATTGATTTATTGTATTTATTTATTTTCATTTTGTTTGAAGGGCAGAGGCACAGAACCATCTGCTGGTTTACTCCCCCAAAACCTACAACAGCCAGGGCTGAGCCAGGCTGCAGCCCAGAGTCTGGGACTCCATCCAGGTGTCCCTTATGAGTGGTAGGTACTTGGGCAATCATCTGTTGCCTCCCAGATGCACATTAGCAGGGAGGATACACATTAGCTGAGACTCACAAGGCACTCTGATATGGGAATCAGGCATCCCAAGTGGCAATGAAAGCCACTGTGTCTCACCCCGTGTTGAGTTTTTATCATGAAAGGATGTTGATTTTTTCTCTAGGCATTAAGCGGGTCCTGTGGTTTAGTCCCTCGTCCTGTCGATGTCGCCTGCTTCACTGTGATAGTGGAGCCACCCTCACCTCCGGGGTAAATCCCACGTGACCGTGCTGTGTGGTCTTTGTGTCTGGCTGACTTTTCAGCTGAGGAGGCTCTTGCTCTGTTTATCTGCAATGCTTCCCTCACCTCTTAGTAATGAAGTTGATGGGGAGATGGCTGATGACAAAACCCGAGGTAGATCTGCCAGTAAGTGAAGAATCCTCAAACAACAAGTGAAGGATCCTCGAAATCCAAGCCAGGGGACTCCGTCTCTGCCACCCAGTGCCCTTCTACCATCTTGGTTCTTTGGGGGTCACCAACAGAGTGATGTTGCCCCAGTGAGGAGCACATGAACCCCACTAATGCCTGTGTGCTCTTCAACCTGGCGCTCTCCCTCTCTCTGGGCCTCAGCCAGAGGTATGTTGAGATCCACCTGCTGCCTCTTTGTCCCATAATCCTCCAGGGATTGAAGGAGCAGGCACCAGTCCTTCCTTCCCTCTAAGGATAAAACTTTATGGTTCAGTCCTCCAAGCTTGGCTGTTGAGACCAGTAGGATAGAAAAGAATTGAAGAAGCTGGCGCCGCGGCTCATTTGGCTCATCCTCCACCTGTGGCGCTGGCACACCGGGTTCTAGTCCCGGTCAGGGCGCTGGATCCTGTCCTGGTTGCTCCTCTTCCAGTCCAGCTCTCTGCTGTGGCCCAGGAGGGCAGTGGAGGATGGCCCAGGTGCTTGGGCCCTGCACCCCATGGGAGACCAGGAGAAGCACTTGGCTCCTGGCTTCGGATTGGCACAGCACCGGCCGTGGCGGCCATTTGGGGAGTGAATCAACAGAAGGAAGACCTTTCTCTCTGTCTCTCTCTCTCACTGTCTATAACCCTACCTGTCAAATAAATTAAAAAATAAATAAAATAAAATAAAATAAAAGAGCCCCAACTTCCAAATGTATTGTTTTGCTGCAAAATTCTATTTTGCATATCAGACATTGAATATTGTTTTTTCATTTTTTTGCATTTCTTTCACAACATAGTTGATTCTCTGTATCTGAGGGTCCTGCACCCATGGATTCAACCAACCACAGATCAAAAGTATGTGGAAGGGTGAGCAGTTAAGGCTCTGCTTGGGACCCCTGCATCCCACATCACAGTGCCTGTGTTTGAATCCCAGCTCTGCTGCCAGTTCCAATGTCCTGCCAATGCACATCTTGGGAGGCCGCAGGTGGAGGCCCAAGTACTCGGCTCTCTGCCAACCACGTGCGAGACTCAGATTGAGTTCTGGGCTCCCGGCTTTGCCCTGGCCCAGCATTGGCTGTTGTGGGTGTCTGGAGAGCAAACCAATGGATGCAAGATCTTTTTTTTCTTTGTCTTTCTCTAACTTTCAAATAAAGTGAAAGTAATAAGTAATTTTTTTAAAAAGAGAAACTATTTGGAAAAAATTGGCATTATTGATTCCCTCCTTGTCATTATTCCCTAAAGCATATATTAGGGCAACTGATTACATAATGTTTATGTTGCATTAGGTTCTACAACTAAACGAAAGATGATTTCATGGGTACAAGAAGATGTGCATACGTTCCATGCAAACAAGGCTCAGTTTTACAGACGGGGTTGGGTGTCTGAGGGAGGCCCTGGAGCCAGTCCTCCGTGGACACTGGGAGGTGACACTGAGAGGTGACCCCACGTCCCTTGGCACAGGAAAGCAGAGAGTGGAGGGCAGGCACCGGCCTCTGAGAGGTGCCATGCGCCCAGTGGGCACATTCATCAGAGCGATGTCTTCCTGAGGAAGACAGAAACCCCCAGGACACAGGAGGAGCCATGTGGCAAGGGGCAGGAAGGTGGGAAAGCGATGCTCTCCAGGGGCTGTGAGCTCCAGGGCCCTCCTTAGCAGGCCTGTGCCACCAGGACGGCCCCAAAAGCGGGAAGCTGGTGGCAGGGAGGAGTTGGGGTGACAGCGGGGAAATGGGAAAGGCACGAGGACACACCACCTGCTTCGTGCACCTGCCCACCCTGGCTCTGAAAACACAAGCCTGCCTGCGGAGTACTCCCGAGGGACAGGACCCAGCTTCCTCCCGGAAGTCCAGCTCCCCTGGGATGGGTCGCTTCCAAGCCACATGGCACCTTGCATTTCCCATGTCCGCGTCCGTTTGCTTTAAGAGATGATTTTCCGTGACCTCTGCAGAAATGCTTTCTTCTTTATCTCTGCCTCTTCCAAGGACCCCGTCCCATCTGTGCTCTTGGCTTCTTGGCACGTACCGATTCCCCCTGCCCTTCCACCCGCCTGGGGAGTAGACGGTGATCGTCCGGGAAGGAGGTTGGCACAGTCGCTGTTTGTCAAGCACTGTGGGTTTGTGGTGAACCCACCAGCCTGGGAATTCTAATAAGCCTGGCTTCATGGGTAATTTGGGGTAAGTTATTCATTCTGTTCTTCATTTAGCTCCTCTGAAAAATGGAGCAAATAATAACACAGCACGATGCCGAAGCCATAACAAGATGATGGAAATGAGAGTGGTCACCTCCATCTGACCATGAACTTGGGGGCTGCAAAAATGCAGAACGAAATGTTATCATTCTTCGGGGGAGTCAGGTTTCATGAAGAGGTCTGCGTCTTAGTCACTCATTAAAAAATAAAATAAAGAAAAAAATTAGCGAGCACAGCCGGGGCGGGGGGTGCGTGGGTTACATTGGAGAAAAGAGCCATACGCTTGAGAATTTGACCACAGCAGACTGGGAAGGGTTTCCTGGGCCCAGTTATAGGTACCATAGGAAAAACATCATGGCCAGAGCGTCTCCATGTGCTATTGGGGTTTCCAATTCTAAATCGCTATGTCAAACGCAGGGTCTGGTTTGTAGACCTGTTGGCTGTGTTTCATGCTCTAGAGCGGTCTCCTAATAACCGACGGGAAAGGCAGAACTGTTTTTCTTCCAAGTTGCAAGTCAGTGTGCTGTAAACACGGGTCTGAGGTTAGAATATTGAATTCCATGAATATCAACAATCTGTCTTACCCCATTAATCAGAGGCTTGCGATCGGGGCTGTCTCGTGAGCCGTGGGCCCGTCACTGATAATTCTCTGACAAGGAGAAATGTAATCGTATAGACATGTGCTTAAAGAGGAATTTTTCCCCTTGTTGATTTTATGTAGGAAGTGATTATTAGAAAATGTTGGCTGGCGCAGAGGTTCAGAGGCTGTGGGAGGGAGCCTGGGACTGAGGATGGCGGAGATGGGGGTGCCTCGTGGTACCCTTGGCCCGACAGGTCTCGCCAAGAAGAGACTCAGCAATTTGTTGGGCTGCGTCCCCACTGAGCTCTCCTCCGGGACCTATTCCTAGTGGCAAAGCTAATAATCCTCAAGTCCACTGCCTGTCCCCCAGGCGCCATTAAGCCGCATTTGAATTATGGTATTAAGAGGTAGACGCTGGTTTGGTTCTGGTTCCCCAAACTCTTAAGGCAGTGGGGCCCCTTCCCTGGCAGGAAGGCAGGCTGGGGACCTGCAAGCTTGTCTTCCGTCAGTCCACTCCTTCCCTGCTCTCTGGGATCTTGGAGACGTCCTAGTCAAGGGGGACTGAGAGTGAGGCTCCTTGGAAGCGAAGCCCGACACCCGCGAGGGAGTTCCGGTGGGTGTGGAGCCCTCCCAGGTCAGCAGAGTTACTGTTCTTTGCAATCAACTTTACGACCTCCTGCAGGTATCCAAATCCACCAGTGCTCAAGTCTCTGATAGAAAACAGAGTAGTATTTGCACGGAACCCACACACATCCTGGACGACTAATTCCTACTCCAATGTCAGTGCTATGTACCCAGCTGTTCCACAGCACTGCTTAGGGGATAATGACAAGAAGGAGGGCGTGCCCATGTTTAGTACAGCCGGAATTTTTTAAGATAATTTTTTTTTTGACAGGCAGAGTGGATAGTGAGAGAGAGAGAGAGAGAGAGGTCTTCCTTTGCCGTTGGTTCACCCTCCAATGGCCACCACAGTCGGTGCGCTGCGGCTGGCACACCGCGCTGATCCGAAGCCAGGAGCCAGGTGCTTCTCCTGGTCTCCCATGGGGTGCAGGGCCCAAGCACTTGGGCCATCCTCCACTGCACTTCCGGGCCACAACAGAGAGCTGGCCTGGAAGAGGGGCAACCTGGACAGAATCCGGCACCCCGACTGGGACTAGAACCCGGTGTGCCGGCGGCTCAGACGGAGGATTAGCCTATTAAGCCACGGCGCCGGCCTAAGATAATTTCAATCAGCAGTTGATTGGATCTGAGGATGCAGATCGTAGAATTTCTCACTACAGAACTGTTTTGCACCAAGAATACGCGTGAAGGGGGAGGTGTTTGACATAGCAGTTCAGACGCCACTTAAGATGGTCCCACCTCCTCCTAGAGGCCCTGGGTTCCATATCTGCTTCTGGCTCCTGGCTGCAGCTTCCAGACAGTGCAGACCCTGGGAGGCAGCAGGGATGGCCCGAGTAATCGGGTTCCTGCCATCCACTGGGAGACCTGGACTGAGGTCCCCGCTTCTGGCCAGGCCCCAGCTGTCGTGGGCATTGCAAAAGTGAACCAATGAATGAAACCTCTATCTATGTGTGTCTCTCCCTCTCAAATATATACATAAATAATTTTAAAAGGCAAGAAACTGCATAGTTTAAAAAAACACACCTCGAGAAGGATTCCTGTTTTCCTAAGTTAGGCGTCGGCTCCATGTTCGCCACTTGAACTTGCCTGCAGGTGCACACACCAGAGAGCACCAGCCACAGCTAAGCAAGAGTGTGCGGAGTTCTGCATGGAGGACCTGGCTGGAGAAGGAAAACACTAGTACCTCTGACCTGGGTCCTTAAGGTGACACAACCAGCTCCCAGCATGGAAGCCTCAGGCAGCCCTGAGGACAGAGGCTGGGTTGAGCCCTTTGGTTGGAACCCCCCCCCCCCCCCCAGGAAAGACAGACCTTAGCTGACGTGTGTGCCGTAGCAGGCAAAGGAATCTCCCACCAAGGGCGTCCTGCCCTGATCCTCAGAGCTGCCTACGTGCAGTTAGATGGCCGGCGGCCAATGGAGGCGGCAGATAGAATTAAGGTTGCTAACCCGCTGGGCTGACAAGAAGAGAGGTAACGTCATCAGGGTCCTTCTGTGCGGAGCAGAAACACGCGTGTGAGTGACGTGAGGTGAGGAGGACCTGACTGTCCCTGGCTGGTTTGGAAGTTGGAAAAGGCAGGGAAAGGGACCCTCCCAGGAGCTTCCAGAAGGATCCAGCCCTGCTAACGCCTTGGGTTTTAGCCCATGAACACTCACTCTAGCTCTTGGGTGTGTCTTGCTGCTTAAGCCGCTTGATCCTACAGCCTGGGAAACCAGCAGAGCCGCCTCGGTGTTTCCTCGGAGAGACACGACTTAGGAAGAACCAGTATCTTGCTCCATTTTCTGTTGCTGCACCTGATTGTCACAGACCAGATAATTGATAAAGAATAGAGCTTCGATCAGCTTATGGCTGTGGAGGCTGGGAGGGGGAGCCCTCATGCCTGGTTTGGTGGCTCCCTCAGACACGTCAGGGTTAGAACAGAGCTGACTGGCCCCAGCAGGTGCATCAACGGAGGCGCAGCACGGACCTGAAGTGCAGGGACAGAAGCAGTTCTGTTGTGGGCCTGCCCTCCCTGCTGCTTCTGTGAACAGACACGAGGTCACCGCCCCTCTCCCTGGCTTTGCTGAATGAGTCTCCTCTTGAAGACGGGGGCCGCTTGTCTTTAGGACCAGCCCTACAGTCCTACTGCTGTCCTGGGGTCTCTATTTCTCCCCGTGTCTCTTTTACTCCCCTCCCCCTCCCCCTTCTTCTTTTTAAAGATTATTCATCTTTATTTGAAAGGCAGAGTTACAGAGACACAGAGAGGTCTTCCATCCACTGGTTCACTCCCCCAGTGGCCACAACAGCCAGAGCTGGGCTGATCCAAAGCCTGGAGCCAGGAGCTTCTTCCAGCTCTCCCAAGGGCATGCACGGGCCCAAGCACTTGGGCCATCTTCCACCGCCCTCCCAGGCCATTAGCAGGGAGCTGAATGAGAAGTGGAGCAGCCAGGACTCAAACCAGCGCCCAGAGGGGATGCTGGCACCGCAAGTGGATGCTTAACCTACTATGCCACAGCACTGGCCTCGTAAATAAATCAATCTTAAAAAAAAAAAAAAATGGGAACTTAGATCTTTGACTTAGGGGACTTACTCAAATACCTCCAATCATGATCAATGAAAATCACAAGCAAAACCAAATCATTTCTGCCTTCCGGTCTTTATAGGAGTTTTTTTTTTTTGGTGATGTTTCCGTGAGACTGGAGGTTGCGGGGTCTCTGTTCCAGCAGCCGGGTTCCTGGGCCGTGCGGGCACTGCAGCTACTCCGCCTAAGCCCTCCCAGTTCCGGTTTAGGGGGTCTCCGTGCAGCTGCTGCCTCCAGATGATTTACATGGCCCCGGCCTGATCCCTTCGCAACCGGGGCACAGCGGGCAGAAGCGCCCTCAGCCTCACACACCCACACAACCAAGTCTCCCGCATGGGCGGAAGGTGCCTTTCCCCTTCACTCCGAGGGACTGCTGGAGGCCGAGGGATGCACCGGCTGGCTGGAGGCACAGCGTAAATCAGGGGCCAGAAGACATCTGTCTGCCCTGGACCAGGAAGGGGAGGAGGTACGTCCAGCCCTAGGGCCAAGGACTAGCTCGCAGGCTCCTGGGAGCGCAGGGGCTGGGATGGAAGGAAGAGGCAGAGGTGGAAGATGCTAGGGCTACAATTTCATATGCATTGATCTGCCTCCTGCGGATCATCAACTACAGAATACCCGGCAGTCACGAGCCAAGTCCGCCCTATGTCCAGGTCTCAGCAGCCATCAGGAGGCCCGCTGGGCGCAGGGGCTCTGCCTCCCCACGCACGTCCCCACGGCGACACACCCAGCAACGGTTGCTGCCTGGAAGTGTGCAGCCAGTCTCTTTCTCCTGGGCTTGCTTTGCAATCCCCCCTCTTGGAAGGCAGAGCTCACGTCCAGAGGCCATAATTCTCCAGGGCACACCGCTTCAATTAAGAGCCGGAGAAGCCCAGAGGGGCCCCGGAGCCGGGAGAGGAGCAGCCGCAGATTAATGGCTGTGCAAGAGCGCTGACTGCGAAGTCGGCAAGTGGCTGATTTATGTGCATCCCCGTGCTCCGTGGAGTTTCACTCGCTGGCTTTCCTTCATCGAGCACTGTGACGTGACCACTCTCACTTAGGGGGCTGCCGGGGGGCGGTCTGTCTCTTTGCTGGAGCTTTAATAACTTAGCTCGTTATTACAAGGCTCTTGGTTAAAGTGATGTTGTAAACTGAGCATGCCTTTTCTTGGGCTCGCGCTCCCGCCGGTCCCCTCCCCGGCTGCTCTCCCTGTGCAGTGCTCTCTGCCTTTGAGGCTGACATTGTCCAGGCTCCGTTCACCTTGAACTCTGGGTGTGTTTTCCTCAGGATGCTTGGAGCAGTGTGGGCATGGACATTCCATTTAGGGAAAGGGGAAGGAGGGAAGACGAACCAAAGGCATTGACATTTACTGAGGACCTACTGCGTGGCAGCTCAGTGTCAGGCCAGGGAGAGCTGGCAATAAGCAAGATGTTGCCTCTCCCTCCGGGGGGAGACAGAAGCCGGTCAGGGACGAGAGCCGGGGGAGGGCCGAGATAGAAGACCCTGCTTCCAGGAACCGGTCCAGGACCAGGGGACCCCTGGGCTGGACACTTAAGGACAAACGGGAGGTCAGATGGCACGGGCTGGACGGCGTATGGAGGGGTGGGATGGGGCTGGGGAGACAGATGAAGGGCCCAGCACGGGGTGACTGCTCAGGACCCCCTTCCGCAAAGACCCTGCTGCCCCACCTCAGGGTCCCCCCTGGCTTCTAAGCCAAGCTGTTCTTGGAGTGGCCCCGGGCAATGACTGAGCAAGAAACAGGTGCAAGTCGCAGGCCCTGTCCCCCAGGGCAGGACCCCGTCAACAGAAGCCTTTGCTCTCGACCTCTCCCGGGGGTCCCCAGAGCCTTTGGCATGGGGGGGGATTGGGGAAGGGGGGAGGCGGAACATGGCCTCCCACGGTGTTGGCTAATAGCGGGCAAAACTTTAAAATCTCAATTCAAGAAGCAGTGAGGGGGAAATCCTTCTACCAAACCTTCCTTCCTGCTGCGCTCTAGGTCCTCCCTCTGCCTATGAGACCGAGGCTGTGGCGCTGCTCTGCTACAGGCAAGTCAGCTTTAAGGCATTGAGTGTCGATTAGATCCAACAACTTGCTCAACTAGCTAACACTTCTGTTTATTGCTGAACTGAGCGATTCCTCTGCTCTGGTTACATGGGTATCACGTTAGTACTGGTTTCTACGAATAAACTACAATGATGCAGCATTTGCATACAGGGCAGTGAATGATTTATAGCAAAGCTCATGATAGGAAGCCAATCTCTTACTCTAAATATTGATAAATAAAGGAAAAGTGTTGCAGGCTAGCCTTCCCTGTTAGACAGACCTGGTTTTGAGGGAAAAGGCTACATTAGGAAGAGTGTCAGGTTAGGTAACAAATGTGAAACAAATGACTGCATCTGAAAGTCACCATCTCCTGGGCTTGAATGCATGATTGATTCAGCCAAGCATCCTCCATGAAGCCTTCAAGTCTTCAGGGAAGGGGTGACAGAGAGCCCGGTAACTCACAGAGCCAGGGGCTCCTCCCACCGAGGACTTGCTGCTCACGGGGAAGGAGAGAGGACTTGTACTGGAGAGAGTGCCACGGGTCCCCTGGACCCGGTGATAAGAGCAGGCGAGCCTGGCACCTCGTGCTGCCGCGAAGGGCACTGCATCAGCAGCGAAGGCTTCCTGGAAATAACTGTCTAACTGGAACGTCATCAATCCTTCAGACCTGACCTGCGGTGACCAGGGAGGAACGGGGGGGGGGGGGGGGGGGGGGGCTGGGAAGCAGCCTGGTCCCACGCTGAGCCGTGCTCACTAACGTCCCTGGCAACGCAGCGTCATTACTCCAGCAATGCCTGCATTTTGTTTTAAATTACAACAGAGTAGGTGAACCGAATACAAAAAATACTGATCTTGTTCATCTGGGTGGTGAGCACGTGGGTTTTCCTCATACTGTCTTTTTTTAAAAAACAAGATTTATTTATTTACTCATTTATTTGAAATCTGAGTTATGGAGAGAGAGAGTTTCCACCTACTGGTTCACTCCCCGCATGGGCCAGGCCAAAGCCAGGAGTCAAGAGCTGCCTCTTATCTCCCGCACAGATGGCAAGGACCCAAAGAGTTTTGCCATCTTCCACTGGTTTCCCTAGGCCGTTAGCAGGGAGCTGGATCAGAAGTGGAGCAGCTGGGATACAAACCAGCATCCAAATGGGATGCTGGCCTCGACTTTACCCACTGTGCCCCAACACTGGCCCCCGGTTTGACACTTTTCTCAATATAAAGTCTGGGCATTTGGCCAGCACTTAAGACCCTGTTTGGGATGCCCAGACTATTAGTGCCTTAGTTAGAGCCCCAGCTCAGCTCCTGATGCCAGCTTCCTGCTGACGCTCACCCTGGGGGGCAGCAGGTGGCAGCTCAAGCTGTTGGGCCCCTGCTATCCACAATGGAGGCCTGAGCTGAGTCCCCAGATACCAGATGCAGCTTTTCCCAGTCCTGGCTCTTGTGAGCATTTATGGAATGAACCAGTAGCTGGGAATTCTGTCTGTCTTTCTGTGTGTGTCTGTCGGTCTCTCTGCCTCTGAAATAAATACATGAACACTGTGAAAATACATGAAGTCAAAAAGAAGGGGGTGCTGGAAGAGCAAATCTCTAAAATGGAAGTTTCTAGAACATGCAGCTACGGTCCGCTGAATATTCCAAAGGCTCTGTGTAGAGAGCCACGTGTTCCCAAAGGTTTTGGGAAATAAAGACGCGGCTGGCTCAGATCAGAGCTCCAGATGGAAGAAAGCCACTGAGAACAGAAACGCCCAGCACATTCGCCTGTAGGACTTCGCCACCTGTGTCAGCAGAGTGGCCGTGTCACGTGCGGGTAGAAGCATGTAAAGGGTGCAGTTAAAAGTCTTTGAAAACCCTCCGCTGTGTGCCTTCCAACAATGTAATGGAAAGTTTGCTAACTGCTGTTTCTCTATTATATTCTTTGTCTAAGACATGGTCCGTGGTGTTCAGAGTGGCATTAAAAAAATCCCAAGAATGTGTCCTTTGCAGTTTAGCAACAAGTAATAAATACAAGGGAATTTCAAAAAGCTTGTGATGACTGGAATTAAAAGATACGTTGATTGTGGTGGGACAACATTTGAAATCCACACGTAGCTTCATAATACACATCATCTGTGAGCTTTTCGGAGAGCTGCAGGAATGGATTCCAGAATTCTTTGCTCCCCAATAAACCTACCTTTCAGTTTCATTTGCCACCCTTTTCTGAAGTCCCCACGTAATCAATTCTCTGTCTCAGGTTGCAGACCCCGGATTTTGGAGCAGGTCTTGGGGCTGGCAGCCTTCCAGCAGGCAAAAGGGGAGAAGCCGTGAAGGAGTGAACCCCAGGTGCAACCCCGACTGCAAAGCTGGGGTTCTTGGAATGCAAGGCCTTGGAGCTAGGGAGCATCCCATTACCTCCAGGTGCCCTGATTGATGGAGACAGATCCTGCCAGACCCCATTCTCCACACTGGAAGCTCCAGGGGAGTGCCGGTTCCGTGAGTGACACTTTCTTGGAATGTCACCAGGGGAGACACACGGTACCCTCTCCACCCCTCACATCCCAGGTATGAGGGTAAAGGCCAACACCTAGGACATTTAAATTATCTTTGAAAACAGGACGATGACTTAACTTGGAGGAGCTCACGAAGGAGAGAGTCGGGCTGAGTCGTAGGAAGCCTGCTGCTCACGCGTGGGCGCCTCCTCCCTTCCTGAAACCAGACCCAGCCACGGAGCTGTCTGCCGTCTGTGATTCCGGGCCCGTGCCCTGTGGGCTGGCCACTGCAGCCTTTTACTGCCCTCACTGGGGTCACGTGTGATGCTGGCCCTGGTGCAATCTGACTCCGTGTGCAGGATGCTTGGGTGGGTCCTATGCGTGTGAATGGCATGTTCTCCCTGACAGCAGGAGTGGCCGAGGGTGCACTGTGCTGGCCCTTCAGACCCGCGGGACACTTGGCTTTTGCAGATGACACCAAGGGTCCCTTGCTGTCGGCAGAGTCTGGGGCTGTGGCTGTTTCTCCAGCCCCCAAGCTCTACACGCCCTCCCCCCCCCACATCCCAGTGGCCACCTGAGCTTGGCCAGGAGGACTTGGCCTTCTGAGCCTCCTGTGCACTGGTCCAGCAGGCTGGGTGCTGGTCTCCACCACTGTCACCCTTATGTGGTCATTTCTGAAAGCTCGCATCGTTGCGTATCAGCCTAAGAATTTTCAAGCCTAGCTGAATTCCTTTTTCTATACCCAGAGAGAATGGGAAATTGTGTTTTATAAAAAAAGATTCATTTATTTATTTGAAAGGCAGAGAAAGAAGGAGAGACAGAGAGAAAGAGATCTTCCATCTACCAGGCAATGGCTGGGGCTGGGGCTGGTGCAGGCTGAAGCCAGGAGCCCCAAACTCCAGCAGAGTCTCCCACAGGGGTGGGAGGGGTCCCAGCACTTGGGCCATCTTCCGCTGCCTTCTCGGGCACATTAGCAGGAAGCTGAACCAGAAGCGGAGCGGCCGGGACTGGAACTGGCTCTTGGAGACACATGTCACTGTGCCTCAACACTGGCCTGCGCTTGTTTTTTTAAAACAGTTGGCTAGGAAAAGACCCTGGTCAAACCTGCAGGCTGGGGACTGGGAATTTAATTGAAACCTTCATGCTGTTAGTTTACTGCGAGGGCCAGCAGACACCTTCGTCCACGCCTCAGTTTCCTTGGCTGTAAGACAAGTCTCGGGGTGACGGTCACGTCCTAGGTCATTCCTTCATAAGGTCGTGCATGCAGATCGCTGAGCGGAGTACCCAGTACTTGGTGGATGCTCCCTGCTGCTGTGGTTTGGGGCTGGCTGGAGTGTGTTCCCTCAGGGCTCTGCGTGGGGAGCTTGGTCCTCCGTGGGTTTCAGAGGTGGGGGCTCCTTGGAGAGGAAAGTGAGCAGGGAGGTGATGAGGCCATGGGAGGAGCTGCCCTGGGGAGGAACTAATGCTGGACTTTGGTGTGAGTTCTCACAGGAGTGCACTGTTCTAAGAGGAACACTCTCTGCTTCCTGTCCCGTTGCATGATGGCTCTTTCCTGCCCACACTCTCTCTGCGAAGTGACGCAGACAAAGGGGCTTCCCCGAGGCTGATCTGGAACGTTCAGCCCCCAAAGCGGAGCTAAAGAACCCCACTCTGTGTATGAAGGACCCATGTGGGCAGCCACAGGCAGTCGCCCCTTTTGTTTACACTTAAACATATGGCTGGAGACATCCAGGCACAGACAAAAGGCTAAGGAGATTCCAGGAAGAGGCAGGAAGAACCGCATCTCACTGCTAGACTTCTCACAAGAAATGGTGTAGATAATCAGCCACACCTGAAACCTGCATTTATCACCTCGGTGTTTTGTTATACCCTTGTAATCAATGATTGATAACATTTTGTGATCTGTTAAGGGGAAGAACCTTATCGGGAACTCTTTGTAACCCCAAAAGTCTCTTGGATATGTAAATCTTTTGTGTGCCTTCTTGTATACAGCTGGTCATGTTTAAATACTACTGGGTTTGTTGAATAAACGAGCCTTGATCAGGATTTGTCTTGGCTCCATTCTTTGCGTCCTTGTCCCTGCATTCCTACTCTCTGTTTCAGGAAACCCGGTTCTTTGTGCTGCAGGCCGGCACAGACCCAGCCTCTGGCATTTTGCTGCGGCAGTGGGAAGCAGCTTACTCCACACCCTAAGTGATAGCTGTCATTGTTTCCTGTCTTGTTCTCCCCTGAAGACAGCATTTACCAAGGCGGGACCACAGCCGGTTTCAAACAGCGGCTACGCTGCTCGGATAAAAACACAGGTGGCAGGAAGGGGAGAAGCAATTGTAGTACCAGGTGTTGAGACTGCAGTAAGTGCTACCTGAAAGGCACAGGGACGAGGCAGTGAGCTATTGCGGCCCCTTGAAGTCCGGGTGGTGCGTAGTAGCTTAACCACATGGTTTTGGAGTTTTGCAATCAACACAAAAGATTTGTTTCATGAACTGTTTCCTCTCTACAAATCATCCCATGAAAACTATCAGCACCACCACCACAACCACGGCAATAAAAGCTTTAGAAGCAAAGACACAGCCGTATGTGGTGAAAACTATAGCATGGGGGCCGGCGCCGCGGCTCACTAGGCTGACCCTCCCCTTGCGGCGCCGGCACACCGGGTTCTAGTCCCGGTCGGGGTGCCAGATTCTGTCCCGGTTGCCCCTCTTCCAGGCCAGCTCTCTGCTGTGGCCAGGGAGTGCAGTGGAGGATGGCCCAGGTGCTTGGGCCTTGCACCCCGTGGGAGACCAGGATAAGCACCTGGCTACTGCCTTCGGATCAGTGCGGTGCGCTGGCTGCGGTGGCCATTGGAGGGTGAACCAACGGCAAAAGGAAGACCTTTCTCTCTCACTTACTGTCCACTCTGCCTGTCAAAAAAAAAAACAAAAACAAAAAAACTATAGAATGGGGCCAGCTCTGTGGTGCAGTGGGTTAAAGCCCTGGCCTGAAGCGCTGGCATCCTATATGGGCACTGGTGCTAGTCCCGGCTGCTCCACTTCTGATCCAGCTCTCTGCTATGGCCTGGGAAAGCAGCAGAAGATGGTCCAAGTCCTTGGGCCCCTGCACCCATGTAGTAGACCCGGAAGAAGCTCCTGGCACCTGGCTTTGGATCAGCGAAGCTCCGGCCGTTGAGGCCATCTGGGGAAGTGAACCATTGGATGGAAGACCTCTCTCTCTCTTTCTCTCTCTCTCTCTCTCCCTCTCTGCCTCTCCTCTCTCTGTTAACTTTGACTTTCAAATAAAATAAATTAATTAAAAAAAACTATAGCACTTTGGTTTCTTCATTTATTTACTATCTAGTTAGTCTTAACTTATTCATTGATATCAAGAACTCTATAAATCTACCAAAAATCACTATAATGACATGAATTTAGCAGTCATTATGTACACAGTGAGGATGTAAAAGTCAGTTGTATTTCTATATGCCTGCAACAAACAGTTGAAAGTAAAAGTTTAAAGATCAGAACCGTTTACAATGGTGCCCAAAGCCTCAAATGTCCTGGGACAAATTTGATCAAACATGTGTGAGCCTTCTACATAAAACCAGCAAAGCAACTCCAAGAAAAGTGAAAGAGGCATCAAGAATGAGAGGCTATACCATGTCCATCAATCGGAAGGCCGAGTATAGCTGACTATGTCTCCTAAAGCTACATATTGATTCTACACAATTTCCATCAAACCCCAGCAGTCTTCATGAGAAGAAATGAATTAGCTGGTTCTAAAATTCATTTGGTAAGGATGGGTGTTTTGCTGGGCAGGCCAGATCTCCTTGAGACGCCTGTGTCTGACACCAGAGAGCCTCAGGGTTCCGTGCCTGCATTTGCTCCTGACAGCAGCTTCCTGCCGATGGCGACCTAGTGGCGACCTAGGGTGGCAGTGGTGAGGGCTCCCGAGCTGGGGCTCCTGCCACCCAGGTGGGAGACCCGTATTGAGTTCTCATCTCCTGACATCAGCCTCTGGCTTTTGCAGGCATCTGGGGAATGAACCAGAGGATGGGAGCCCTTTCTGTCTGTCTCGTTTTTGCTCTTTCCCTCTCTGTCTCTCTGCTTGTCAAATAAATAAAATGTACATGGAAACACAAGGGATCTAGAATTCCAAAATGACTTTGAAAGAGAGACACAAATTTGGAAGACTTGCGCTCTGTGACTTCAAGGTGTATTATAAACCTCGAGTAGGTCAAGACAGCAGGGATTAACATAACGATAAACGTATCAATCAGTGGGTTGAAACAGCTGAGCTGACAGTCAACCATTGCCCACAAAAATGCCAAAGGGATTCAAGGGAGAAAGTGTTACTAGAACAAGATGTGCTGCGTTCATACGGTGAAATACTATGCAGCAATTGATGAGAATGGCGTAGTGATAACACCCAGCAGCCTAGAGGAAGGTCAAGTACAACACGCTCAGCAAGGAAGCCAAACCAGAAGAATGCGTGCAGTTCGATTCTTCTAACAGGAAATCTGAATAAGGGAGAGACTGATCTAACACACACATCTACACGTAAATCACCAGGTGGTAGGGAAGGGGGCACTGGCTGGAGGGGACAGAGGAATTTTCTGGAGCGATTAACAGTATTTTGTATCTCATGTTGAGTGGCGGTTACCAAAGTTTATACAAAATCCTCAAGGCTTGTTGAACTGAATGCCCAATAGTTGTGTATTTTATTTGTGCTAATGACACCGGAAGAGCTTGAAAACAAGACAAACAATTTTGAGGGGAAGAAATGTTTAGTTAGCAAACTGGCCGCCTGCTCCCATCTGTCCCACGATTCTCTACGACACTTTTGCCCAGACGACATGATGACATGGGTCACGCTGCACAGCCCTATTGGAGATTCTTAGAATTCTGTCACAGGAAACTGTTCTGAGTAATAAAATCCAGTAGAACACTTTACACTGTCTGGGTTGAAATAGTTTCCTAACAAAAAGAAGCCATCTCTCACTTAACCTAAGTGACAAGGATCCGGTTATTTTACATTCCTTTTCAATTCCCAAGGACACAGGCAATGGACGTCTCAAAGCTGTTGACCCAGTTCCCAATGCCTTGTTCCTTTCCCCTCTTTCCTAGAACCCACCCCCATCTTTAGTTACTGCCAGAGACAACTTTAAGAAATAAAGCCACATTTAGCAAGAAAAATTAACCCGAAAGACGGAAATCCCTAAGGAAAAAATGGGTAGAGCTGTGTCATCGTATTAGCTTCTTACAGAATTCTCTTTGCCATATTCTCTCTTACAGCATTGAAACTTCTGCTTTTGCAATGAATCCAGAGGACGAATGTCAGTCTTGACATTGGTTGTGTCATTTGCCGTCAGTCGGTATGGGGTCCCCTTTGTCCGCTCCTGGCTTCTCCTCTGGGTCTCTCAGTTCTAACTTTCTCTGATGCTTACTGATGCCAAACTGTCACAATCGGCCAAGAGCAATGTGAATTGAGCCCTCATCGTATGCTGTGCACAATTTTTGCATTACATCAACTAATGTCTATCTCCGCAATTGCACCGTGAAGTTAGACGCTCATCTTCCCCATTGTACAGATGAAGAAACTGAGGCACAGAACGATGATTGGATGAGGGTTTGTCCCCAGAATCCATGTGCTTACCCGTGATCTCAAACAACGTCACTGACGTTTTCCATAAAAGGAGCAAACAGAACGTGAGCAGGAGCATCCTGGGAGCGGGTCCTCACTCACAGGACAACAAACAGTGCTGTCAGCATAGATTTTATCAAAGGCAATCCTTCCAGTTGCCTAGATCCTAAGGGCTTACAGTTTATAACACAGCAGCTGTGGACGATGCTCCTCTGAATGATACCAGATTTCACCTCCTGCCTGGAGGAAGTGGTCGCCCTGACTATGGGGCACAAACAAGAGCATCCCCCACCTTTCTGGTGAGATGGGCTCGTAGAGCCCGAGAGTGAGGCTGCCCAGAACCTTCACGGAGAATAGAACGAGATCCCAGCAGGTGAGCCCTGGAGACTCATGCCCAGTCTAGAAACCGGCGGATTCTGTCTTTCCTTCCGTCACCGATCTTGACATTTATCTACACGAAGGCCAAGTGTGTCGAACCCCACATTTCCCATTTCCACGCCCCCAAAGATGAAAACACAAAGCAATCACCCCTCGGTACCGAAGAGAGCTGAGACTGGAAGCTACGGGGTGGACGCATCTTCTCCAGTCCTGCTGGATTCTAGGCACCGGGGACCAGGTCACAAACAAGCCGCTCAATCACACATTCATCGCCCGCTCTGCTCCTCAAGACCCAAGGAAGCTTCTCCCCCATCCCTGTCCCCTTCCTTTACCTCCTCCCCATCCTACTCCCAACTCACCGGCCTGCTCTGCCGAGTGCAACCTCACATGACCCGCGGAGACGAAAACCTCAGAGCGCAGCGAAGCAGAGACCTGCTTTCCAGCCGTCACCATGACTCACGGTGCCGACGGTCGGCAGCCGGGTCCAGGGCTGGGTCCGAGTGTCTGTTGGCAGCAGCCCTTGGACATCTTACTCAACCCCTCGCTGCGTGCCCCGGGTTCCCGACTTTTGCCTGCCTGGGCTGTGTTCTCTCTCTCTCGCTCACTCGCTCGCTCACTCTCGCTCTCCCAGCTCGCTCTCACCGCCAATCAGATTCACCTGGCTTTCAGCTGGACTCACGTGGCTCACCCTCCCTGGGGCTGGTGCCCAGCCCGCCCCTGCACGGGTATCTTCAGGTCCAGTCCGAAAAGGGGCCAGTGTCGGCAGGGCCCAGCTCAGAGAGACACTGTTCTCTTAACAAAAGGCCAATCCAACGTGGAGAGGGCTGTCACTGACGCGCCTCCCAGCTCGGATGACCTGCTGGCTTGGCCTCATTGTGGCTGCTCACCGTGGCTTCCTGGACTGAGCCCGGTGTTAGGAGATAGGAACATGTTGGGTGGCAGGAGGGCCAGCTGAGGGTCGGACTAGAGAGGTGGGCAGTGGGTGAAGCCTGGCTGGGGGAGGGGAAACAGGAAGTGGCCGCTTGGGCAAAGAGGAAGATGAGGAAGGCAGCTGGCTTTGGTTTGTAGGAAAAGTGACGGGAAAAGAAACACACCCCCTCCAGGTGTGTCCTGCACAGGTGGCCGTCTCAGCTTGTCCCCCCACTCTCCCATTTGGGCCTCATCTTCATGACCATAGCCTTTGTCCTGGGCTCTGCCCAGGAGGGGAGCCCCGCCCCCCCAGATCTCTTGACCTTGACCTTACTCTCAGCAGCTCCCGTTTGTTCCCTGTTCACTCCGTCTCCCACTGGGAGCTGAATCCGCAGGACAGTATGGACTGGGCACCCTGAATACCAGGCCAGCTCCAGCTGCTGCCTCCAGACCCTGGCGGGCAACAGGTGATGGCTCAAGCGATGTCTCCCTGACATCCATGTGGGAGACCTGGATTGAGTTCCTGGCTCATGGCTTTGGCCTTGGGTCCAGCCCTAGGCATTGCAGGCATTCGGGGAGCAAACCAGGGGTTGGGAAGTCTCTCTCTCTCTCTCTCTGAGCCTCTCAAATAAAGAAATAAATAATAGGATGGCTGTTATCAAATAACAGGATGGCTGTTATGAAAGAATGGAACGTGCCAGGTTTTGGTGAGGATGTGGGGAAATGGGAAGACTTGTGTCCTGCTGGTAGGAATGCCTGACGGTGCAACCGCTGACAGAAATGGCGTGATGGTTCCACGTTGCAGGTTCACTGTCTGACCCAGCAATGTCATTTCCAGGCGGGTGCCCACAAGAACCGAAAGCCAGGACTGAAGTCAAGATGTGTACACGCAGGCTCACGGCAGCATCACTCAGAGCAGTCAGAGATGGACGCAGCCCAGGTGCCCGTAGACACGCAGATGGACAGCCGAGACGTACTCCAGACACACAGGAGGAAGGGAGGCGGTCCTGACACTTGCTGCTGCGCACATGAACTTGAGGGCCTTAGGTCAAGTGGAACAAGCCAGACACAAAGGACAGATATCATGTGAGGCTCCTGGAGCTTCAGACTTGTGAAGATAGGACATAGAACAGGGGCAGGGAGGGGCTGGGGGGGATGAGAGAATGGGGAGCCCACGTTGAATGAGTCCAGAGCTTCAGTTGTGCCAGACAGAAAGAGGTGGGTGGTAGTGATGGGTGCACAATAGTGCAAACATTTTTAATGAAATTGGTAGCAATGATAAACTGTGTTATG
Source organism: Sylvilagus floridanus (assembly GCA_949820135.1). NCBI lineage: Eukaryota > Metazoa > Chordata > Mammalia > Lagomorpha > Leporidae > Sylvilagus > Sylvilagus floridanus. The sequence goes on along the minus strand of OX463244.1, from coordinate 8,413,155 downwards.
TATCTTTTAAAAATATTTCAAAGATTTATCTTGTTTATTTGAAAGGCAGGTTCAGAGAAAGAGAGAGAGAAATTGATCTTCCATCCTTTGGTTCACACCTCATGTATCCACAACAATCGGGCCAGGCTGAAGCAGGAGCCGGGATTCCATCCGGGTCTCTTACACGGGTGGCAGGGGTTCAGACCTGGGCCATCTTCCGCTGCTTTCCTGGGTGCTTTAGCAAGGAGCTGGCTCAGAAGCGGAGCAGTTGGGACTTGTCACAAAACCATGGCACAACACCAACCCCTTGTATTATGTGTCTTTTACTGCAACAATAAACAAGCAAATGGAGGACATCATGGTGGAAGAAATAGACCAAACACAGAAAGACAAAGGTCTCACATTCTCCCTTATATTGTGCGAGCTAAAATTAAAAAATAAAAAAAAGTTTAAAACACACAGACAAACAACCGGATAGGGTTATTATATATATATTATATTATATTATAGGACATTATATATAGTTTTTAAAAACATTTATTTATTTATTTATTTGAAATTCAGAATTACACAAAGAGAAGGAGAGGCAGAGAGAGAGAATTCTTCCATCCACTGGTTCACTCCCCAATTGGCCACAATGGCCGGAGCTGCGCAGATCTGAAGCCAGAAGCCAGGAGCTTTTACCGGGTCTCCCATGGGGGTGCAGGGGCCTAAGGACTTGAGCCATCTTCTACTACTTTCCCAGGCCATAGCAGAGAGCTAGATCAGAAGAGGAGCAGCCAGGACTAGAACCGGCACCCATATAGGATTCCGGCACTGCAGGTGGCTGCTCCACCCACTAAGCCACAGCGCCAGCCCCTATTATATATAGTTTTAGTAGGATATTAGTTTTGCTGAAAGTACATTGTTTGGTCAACTTTGCTTTAAAATTTTGTCAAACAAATTGATAGGGATTATATGCTACTGTAGCTGAAATGATTTTGTGATTATATTTTCATTTGTTTTTTATTTCTTTTTTCAACTTTTATTTAATAAATATAAATTTCCAAAGTACAACTTTTGAATTATAGTGGCTTTTTCCCCCATAACCTCCCTCCTACCTGCAGGAATCAACCTAAATGTCCCATCCCAACTCCCGCTCCCTCTCCTGTCCCATTCTTCATCAAGATTCATTTTCAATTATCTTTATATACAGAAGATCAACTTAGTATATACTAAGTAAAGATTTCAACAGACTGCACCCACACAGACACACAAAGTTTAAAGTACTGGTTTCTTTCTTTCTTTGTTTATTTTTATTTATTTATTTTTTTTTTGGACAGGCAGAGTGGACAGTGAGAGAGAGAGAGACAGAGAGAAAGGTCTTCCTTTTCTGTTGGTTCACCCCCCAGTGGCTGCTGTGGCCGGCGCACCGTGTCAATCTGAAGCCAGGGGCCAGGTGCTTTTCCTGGTCTCTCATGCAGGTGCAGGACCCAAGGACTTGGGCCATCCTCCTCTGCACTCCCGGGCCATAGCAGAGAGCTGGACAGGAAGAGGAGCAACTGGGACAGGATCCGGTGCCCCAACCAGGACTAGAACCCAGGGTGCCGGCGCCGCGGGCGGAGGATTAGCCTATTGAGCTGCGGTGCCGGCCTAAAGTACTGTTTGAATACTAGTTTTACCATTAATTTGCGTGGTACAATACATTAAGGACAGAGATCCTACATGGGGAGTAGGTGCACAGTGACTCCTGTTGTTGATTTAACAATTGACACTCTTGTTTAAGACGTTAGTAATCACCCGAGGCTCTTGTCATGAGCTGCCAAGGCTATGGAAGCCTCCTGAGTTCACAAACTCCAATCTTATTTAGACAGGGTCATAGTCAAAGTGGAAGTTCTTTCCTCCCTTCAGAGAAAGGTACCTCCTTCTTTGATGGCCCGTTCTTTCCACTGGGATCTCACTCACAGAGATCTTTCATTTAGGTCATTTTTTTCCCCACAGTGTCTTGGCTTTCCATGCCTGTGAAACTCTCATGGGCTTTTTAGCCAGATCCGAATGCCTTAAGGGCTGATTCTGACCTTTCTCTCTCTGTCTCTCTCTCACACTGTCTAACTCTGCCTGTCAAAAAAAAAAAAAAGAGTTCAACCAATGGTATTAAGTAGAACAAAAAAGTAGTAAGTTGTCAGGACAAGGGTTGATCAAGACATTGTTTCTCATAGTGTCCATTTCACTTCAACAGGTTTCCTTTTAGGTGCTCAATTAGTTGTCACCAATCAGGGAGAACATGATATTTGTCCCTTTGGGACTGGCTTATTTCACTCAGCATGATGTTTTCCAGATTCCTCCATTTTGTTGCAAATGACCAGATTTCATCTTTTTTTTTTTTTTTTTTACTGCTGTATAGTATTCTATAGAGTACATGTACCATAATTTCTTTATCTAGTCTTCTGTTGATGGACATTCAGGTTGATTCCAGGTCTTAGCTATTGTGAATTGAGCTGCAATAAACATTGAGGTGCACACAGCTCTTTTATTTGCCAATTTAATTTCCTTTGGGTAAATTCCAAGGAGTTGGATGGCTGGGTCATGTGGTAGGGCTATATTCAGGCTTCTGAGGAATCTCCAAACTGACTTCCATAGTGGCTTTACCAGTTTGCATTCCCACCAACAGTGGGTTAGTGTCCCTTTTTCCCCACATCCTCTCTAGCATCTATTGTTGGTAGATTTCTGAATGACAGCCATTCTAACCAGGGTGAGGTGAAACCTCATTGTGGTTTTGATTTGCATTTCCCTGATGGCTAGTGATCCTGAACACTTTTTCATGTGCCTGTTGGCCATTTGGATTTCCTCTTTTGAAAAATGTCTATTGAGGTCCTTGGCCCATCTCTTAAGTGAGTTGTTTGTTTTGTTGTTGTGGAGTTTCTTGATTTCTTTGTAGATTCTGGTTATTAAATCTTTATCGGTTGCATAATTTGCAATTTTTTTCCCATTCTGTTGGTTGCTTCTTCACTTTCCTGACTTTTTCCTTTGCAGTACAGAAACTCCTCGATTTGATGTAATCCCAATTGTTAATTTTGGCTTTGACTGCCTGTGCCTCTGGGGTCTTTTCCAAGAAGTCTTTGCCGGTACCTATATCTTGCAGGGTTTCTCTGGTGTTCTCTAATAATTTGATGGTGTCGGGTCATAGATTTAGATCTTTAATCCACGTTGAGTGGATTTTTGTGTAAGGTGTAAGGTAGGAGTTTGCTTCATGTTTCTGCATGTGGAAATCCAGTTTTCCCAGCACCATTTGTTCAATAGACTGTCCTTGCTCCAGGAATTGGTTTTAGATCCTTGATCAAATATAAGTTGGCTATAGATGCTTGGATTGATTTCTGGTGTTTCTATTCTGTTCCATTGGTCTATCCATCTGTTTCTATACCAGTCCCATGCTGTTTTGATTACAACTGCCCTATAGTATGTCCTGAAATCTGGTATTGTGATGCCTCCGGCTTTGTTTTTGTTGTACAAGATTGCTTTAGCTCTTCAAGGTCTCCTGTGCCTCCATATGAATTTCAGTATCATTCTTTCCAGATCTGAGAAGAATGTCTTTGGTATTTTGATAGGTATCACATTGGATCTATAAATTGCTTTTGGGAGAATGAACATTTTGATGATATTGATTCTTCCAATCCATGATCATGGAGGATTATTCCATTTTTTGGTATCCTCTTCTATTTCTTTCTTTAAGATTTTATAATTCTCATCATAGAGCTCTTTGACATCCTTGGTTAAGTTGATTCCAAGGTATCTGATTGTTTTTTTGTAGCTATTGTGAAGATTATGTTTTCATTGATTGTAGGTTATAGCCCTTGCCTATTTTCCTGCTCGCCCACAGTATTTTGACTTTATTTGTTAAACTCTTTATTTAACAGAGCCATCAAGCCCTTGACTATAATGTAAATTAAAAATACATTATCTCAAAAATAAATAAATAAATAAATAAAAATCTTTAAAAATAATAAGCAAGGAAAACCCCAGAGCAGACAGCTGGGGGGAAGCGGAGACCCAGGCCCTGAAGAGGCAGGGTGGGGGTTGTCCCCAAACCTGCCTCCAGGTCTCTGCACCCCAGGGCCACGTCCCTTGGTCCAGATTCTCAAAACGAGCACCCTGTACCCCACACGGTGTTTGTGCTTTGCAGGGACAGCACAGGAGAGGACATCCGGGCGCCCACACACCCGTTCCTTGCAGGGATGCGCCTCCCTGGCTGCACCCGGGGGCCTGCTGCGCCAAGCCGGGGCCGCGGCACCACCGTAGAGTTCCTGACCCCTGCTACACAAGGCCAAAACTCCCGCCCCCATGAAATAACAGTCATAGCGCCCACTGGTGTTGGGGTCAGAGGAGGAGGACACCTCCCCTCTCCCGGTGCCCGGTTCACATGGCCGATAAGTGGCAGCCACTCTTAGGGTCCATGTTTAGGGTGGGCACTGCAGCAGAAGGGGCTGAAAGAGCCCCCAAAGAAATAAGCACCAAAGAGTAGAGATTCTAGAAGAATCTGGGGCAGAGATGGGGGGGGGAGCCTGCCACAGGAAGCAGGGTGGCCGTGGGGTCCGCTGGGTGGCCACACTCTGCAGGCTGGATGTGGATCTGGGCGGTGCCTAGGTTGACCTTAGCCTCCGCGGCCCGAGGCCACATCCCAAACTGGCCACGGTGTGGCGAGTTCAGGCCGAGTGAAGAACCAAGAAGAATGGAGGTGAGAAGACCACAAAATGCCCCGGAATGTTAATCATACTGAAAGGGATTGTCATCCTGTGAGACATGCCTTCGCCCCTCCTCGTGGTCGGCTCTGAGCTGCTCGCTCGCTCGCTCCTCAGCCAGGATGTCACAGAAAATGCAATTAAAACGTAAGCTTATTTGGATGCAAACAAGTTGAAATCCCCACGTATAAGAGGTGTTGAAAGCAGCCATGGAAAATGAGTATGAAGAACATTGTCTGCAGCCTCAGTTGTGAATTCCATTCTCCGTGCACTTTCAAGAGCCTTGGTCCTCCCAGGGGATGCTGCTGCAAAACCCTCATCTTTGATGGGGGGCACAGCACCTTCCCAACCCCCCTGCACCAGGTCGGGGAGCCCCTGCCACTAGTCTCCCCCGTGAGTCTTCCTGGTGCCAGTCCGCCTTCTGCTGCTACCACAGCACGTCACAGCGGGGGTCATGTACAGACAAGAGCTTGATTTTGGTTAAGTGAGAGGTCCAAGGTCAAGGGGGCCGCTGCTGGGGACTCCCCTGAATCCTGAGGTGTGCAGGGCATCTCACGGCAAGAGGGGCACACGCCAGAGACGGACAGAGACCAGCTGGAGACCCACTTGCCAGATGCCCCGTTAACCTATTTCTCACTTGGACAGGGAAGGGCATGCCGGTGGCCACCCAAGGCCTCATGCAGAGCTCACTTTCAACGCCACTGGCCTCTGAGCACTCCGTGAGTGGTCCGTTCATGGGGGCCTCCTGCCTTTCTCGTGCCCAAGAATTCACCCAAGCCCAAGGCAAGTCTGCTCTTTCCATGAACCTCCCAGGAGGGAATAGACCGCCCCCCCCAACCCCTCGCCGATGCCCCCAGGACCGCTGCCCCACATCGGCCAGAATGCTTTCCAAACAAGACCACAAAGGAGCAAGGGGCTTAAAGGAAAGGGGCTTAAGTGGAAATCTTCTACACGCCAGAATCTCAAAGGAGAGGAAGTAGCGGGCCACCCCGCGGTTACGGTCCATCGTCACGGAGCCTGTTTTTGTACAATGGGCTCCGGTGATTATCTATTTGCAGAAATGTACAAACACAACCAGCCCGCCGTGTGCCGGTGGAAAGACCTGGATCAATACGAGAAACAGAAGAACGACGAAGGGAGGAAAGAAAAGATTTTATCAAGCCTGTGTACTTTCAGGGTACCTTAAAGACCTGTACAAACACACCTGCTTCTTCAGTGCCAGGCAGGCGCAGAGCAAACACGTCTGTCCTTTCAAAGCGGAGAAAGAGACAATTGTAGCCACGGGGCCAGTCACCCCGGGAGGCGCGAGCATCCAGGAACACAAGTGCCAGTGTAGAAGCCTGGCCCGTGATCACTGTTCTGAAAGGGATGGGAGTGGGCTGGGGTCCGGCCACGCCTGAGCCAGCAGCGGAAAAACAAACCAAGCCTGGCTCCACCATCTGCCCATTGCTGGGGTGTAAACGCTCCCCCAGCAGGTGGTTTCAACCTGCCAGCGTGCTGGGCTGGGTAGATAGGTGGAGTACCACACCCTCACACCAGGGGGCGTCGCAAAGCCCGAGGGAAATGGAATTAAAAGACTATTTTGACGCAAAAAGAGATTGGAATCCATGAATAAGGGGCCCTCAAAGAGTTCATGGATGAGTGGGCACTGGGGTGCATCAGGTTAATGGTCTTGGGGTGGGGCCACCAGGGCGCCAGCCGTCGCTCTCCGCAGGGAGGAGAGCCACAAGGAGCCTGTAGGCGGAGCTTCTTGCTGGCACGGCCTAGGAGACTCTAGGCCCAGCACCAGGAGGGAGAACAGGTGTGGGAAGGAAAGGCCGACAGGCACAGCCCAGGGCCCCTGGAACCTCAAGGCCAAGGTCTCACGGCCCTGCTGACCTGATGAGGACCCCAGGCCGGCGCTCAGCCCAGGCCCTGCAGAGGGCAGTGAGAAACACAGCGGCCGCCTGCTGCTCTCACGCCGAGGCTGTCCCGGGGCCGGGGTCCATGGAGCGCCCGCAGCCGGTTCCCCCAGACTTCGCTGATCCCCCTGATTCTGCACTGCTGGGGACGTCTCTCAGGGGCCTCCCAGGGAGGCGGAGAGGCAGAGGGGTCAGGGAACAATCGCACGCACGCAGGTCCTCCCGGCTTCACGCAGAGCTGTAGACCCCAGGCGACAGGTAAGGCGCCTGGAAGGAGCAGGTGCCAACATGGCGGCCCTCAGCTGGCCACAGAGAAGCCAGGACGGCCACAGTCCGCAACCCGTGTGGTGAACTTATTCTAGGTAATACAAGATTTTCAGCCTGTTTCTCTACTCTGTCACTGCTGAAATAGATGTCTTGCCTGCTCCCATGAAAGCCTAATGCTCGTGGAAGGGGTGGGTGTTGTGGTGCAGCCGGTTAAGCTGCTGCTTTGGACGCCCGCGTTCCATGCCAGAGTGTGCTTCGACTCCAGATCCTCCGTTTCTGATCCAGCTTCCTGCCAGTGCAGCCCGGGAGAGAGCAGATGGTGGCCCACGTGCTTGGGTTCCCGCTGCCACAGGCTAGCCATGGATTCAGTTCCCAGCTCCTCGATCTGCTCTGTCTCCATTTGGAGAGTGAAGCAGCGGGTGGAAGACCTCTCCATCTCGCCTTTCAAATAAATAGACCCTTTCAAATATGCTCCTGGGACATGTGTGCTAGGAGAGGAAGCCGTTTGGGGGCGACATTTCCACCCTGCAGATGCAATCAATTGCCCACTGCCCAAGCACTGAGGCCCCTGGGCCAACTCGCCAGAGAGACACGTGTTGTATTTGTTTATTATTTAACTTTTTAAAAAGATTTATTCATTTATTTGAAAGTCAGAGTTACACACAGAGAGGAGAGGCAGAGAGAGAGAGAGAGGTCTTCCATTCGCTGGTTCTCTCCCCAAATGACTCAATGGCCAGAGCTGGGCCTATCCAAAGCCAGGAGCCAGGAGCTTCCTCTGGGTCTCCTACGTGGGTGCAGGGGCCCAAGCACTTGGGCCATCTTCCACTTCTTTTCCAGGACACAGCAGAGAGCTGGATCAGAAGTGGAGCAGCTGGGACTTGATCCTGCGCCCATATGGGATGCTGGCCCTGCAGGTGGCGGCTTTACCCACTGTGCCACAGTGCCAGCCCCACATGTTTGTATCTCAATAAGCTTACCAGGGAGAGCCCAGTGAACACCCTGGGACACCTCGGAACAGGAAACTGGGGTGCGATGTGCAAACGTCCCATTGGTTCACACATGCCGGAGCCGGGGAAAGACTCGTGTTTTCTTCCCCTCCCCCAGCCCTCCCCAGCCCAATCACAGGCACCTTCTGATCCGATGTTGAAATGCTAAGCTTTGTGCTGGCAGTCGTGCAGCGAGGCCAAAGCTCGCCTTCCCATCACCCATTTTCAAAGTGGGCTTGCCAAGGACACTCGGAGGTAAGCAAGACCTTAAAGCACACAGAAAGACAGGCAGACAGACAGACAGCTCCCAACCGCTGGCTCCCTCCCCAAACGCCTGCCACAGCCAGGGCCAGGCCACAGCTGGGAGCAGGCAGCTGGGAACTCCATCTGGATCCCAAACAGGTGAGCTATGCGTTACCTCCCCAGGGGGGGCATCAGCAGGAAGCTGGAGCCAGGACCTGAACGCAGGCGCTCAGAGAGGGGCAGCAGCGGTCCCCAGGCCAAACCCTTGCTCCTCAAGAAGCTTCGAAGACCAGCTTGCATCTGTCTTTATTTTCACGTTTGCATAATAACACGGGTCTTATCCATCAACTAAGAGAGGGCTGGACTGGCACCCTTGTAACACACTCATTTAACTTAAAAGTGAAGTGACTTGGCCAGCAGGATCATGGGTGATTTGAATGTTCTTTGATTTCCTCTCCTATATTGTTTCTGAATTTGCTTCAGCTAGCACAGTTCTATGATGCTGTCCTATAGTCTTGAAAACGCTAATATAATCAGGAAAAAATATGGCGTTACGGAAACAGGAACAAAACCTAAATCATTTGCATTCTTTTTCTGCACCCAGACTTCTCACAAACCCAGTTTGCTGTCTCTCCAAAACACACTGGTGGTAAATCTTAGGGCTTAAGTTCCAAGACCCCCATGGATGCCTGGAGCCATATGGGTGCGCACGGGTTTTAAAAAAATGCTTGCACTTAAATGCACTCATCTAATACTATTTTCCATGCAGTTTTAAAACTACCTTTGCAAACTCCTTTTTCCTATATACGCATACCTACAGTGCCGTCTGTTATAAATTCACTTCTGTAAGGGATTCACAATGACCAGTAACGGAAGAGAGTGATTATAACAAGACGCCGTGAGAGAAGTGATGCGGGCGTCGTCTCTCTCCAAACACCTTACTGAGATGATGTGAGGCAGGACGGCGTCCACGTTAGGACATGAAGAGCGAGGGGAAGTCAGCCAGTGAACTTAGCCTGGCACTCTGCCACCTGCTGACCCGGACAGTGGCCACTCAGTGGCTCCCCGCAGGCAGCGCAAGCAGCCCAGGGGCACGTGGCCTCTCAGCACGCTGCTGAAATCAACATGACATCCACAGCTCAGGGCACCGTCCCTTTGTCCCTTTCTCAAGTTCTCCGCCGTGGTGGGCACAGGTCACTGAGCCCGTGGAAAGCAAGAGTGCCCAGCGGGGAGAGCAGAGAGCAGCCGTGTGGCCACGCTTTCCCTGCGGGACTTTCCGCCCACACGTCCCAGAGGCTTGGGGATGCCCTCCCTGGGCAGTGTCATCCCCACTGCATGGCACGGGCTCCCCTCAGCCCCCTACCCACACTGCCCTCGGTGGGGGCACTCAGCTTTCAGCTCCAGCGGGCGTGGAAAGCAGTGCCAGGTGCCGGCTGGGGCCAGCATCCCTCCCACTGTCGCTTATGAGAATGTCCTATGACCAACGGTGGCCTCATGCCCCCAAGGTACTAAGAGTGAGCTTTGACTGAGTCCTGTACAAAAAAGCATGCGCCTAGGCTGAGAATGAGGACCGTGGATTCTAGAACCTTCTCTGCTCGTGCTCCTGGGGTCTCTGGAATGGTCCTCAGGGCCGGAATCCCGCCGCAGAATCCCAGGCCCACATCTTGGCCTGGACCCCGCCCCTCGGGTGGTGACAGGGCTGGGAAGCCGAGGGGACAGCCGTCCAGGGGAGGGAGGCTGCCCACTTTCTTCCTGGCACAGGGCAGTCTCTCATCCCTTTCTCTCCCGGACTCCCGGGCACAAGGCACCGTCAAAACGGGGCCCTTTTCTCCCCACACTCAGGGAAGTTGGGGGTCTGCAGCGGTGCAGACCACTCTCAGAGCACCCACCTGTAATCCACGCCCTCTGACCTCGGTCCTCCTGAAAGAAGACCACGTGCCCAGGCAGCTCACGGCTCCCCCAGCCCACCCTAGGGTCTGGGGGCTCAAGTGCACAGTCAGGGCCAGAGCCATATCAGGGTCCCCCTCCTGCCCCCAGCAACTGTGTTATGGGAGTCACGTGACTTGGCCAGAGGTGGGTAATGATGTCACCTCCCACAAAGTAGCCCAGGCACACAGGAGCCGCTGCGCAAGTAAAACTCTGCGCCCAGTGCCAGCACCCGGGTCCAAGTCCCCCTCCGCTCAGACCCCTCAGCCCCAGTGCCGGCTCCCTCTGTGGGGACCCTGAGATCTTTGTAAAGTTCCCCAGTGACACCCAAGTCACTCAGTTGCATTTGAATTCATACAATGCCAAATGCTGTCTAGTTCCAGTGCGTCCCATGCAGTATTTTGATTTGCTAAATCCAGAAAACCAAATTTAAGGGGCAGGCATGGTTCGTGGGGTCGACACCCGAGTGTGAGTCCTTCGTACTCCTCCCCATCCAGCGGCCTGGGCTGTGCCTGGCCGGGAGGGCAAGTGTCCAGGTGGTCAGTGGCTGTCAACAGGGGCTGTACTGCCCCCTAGGGGCTGTTTCAGGAATTGGAGGAGGCGGCTTTGATGGGCAGGACTGCTGCAGGGACTTGGTGGCATTTCATGAGTGGGAACAAGCAGGGGACAGCAGCTCTGGGCAGAGACTCGGCCGCGTCCCACACGCCATTCATGGAGGTGACAGGCCTGCTTGTGACCGCCAGAGCCTGGACGCCGGTTCCCCGGGAGCACCACGTGAGCTGTGTGCGGCCTTCCGGGAACACCACCACCGTGTGCAGCGAGGGAGGCAGACACTCTGTTTCGACACATCGGAGGTTTGACAGCTCAGCACAACACACCTGGCTCCGCCCTCTCTGTACCCGCGGCTCTGCCCCGATGGCCTTTGCCTCCTTTGTCTGCAAGCGTGGCCTGCGCAGCCCAGGCACAGCAAGTGGACCACTTCCCTTCCCTTTCCCCCTCAGCCCACTTGCTACACGCCACACACTCAACAGACGTGTCGTATTCTGGACTCCGTGCTGTGACACGTGTGTGCAGGATGCAGCGGTGAGAGGGCTCGCCACACACCCGTTCTGTGTCCTCTTGGCACGGGGGGCGGCGTGGCGTGGATCTGGCTGTCACGCACACATGCACACAGGGGACAGGCGGTGTCAGGTTTCTGGTTCTGCTCCAGTACCAGAGTTAGCTGCAGACAATGCAATCATCGGGGAAACTCAGGGAACGATGCATGGGGCCCTCTGATGATCTTTTCCATTTCTTGAGCATTGATAAATATTTCAAAATTCAAAAAAAAATTAATTGAGGAAAGGGTGTCTTCAAATGTGGCTTGTCGGGGAGGGGAATGGGGCTGGTGGCTCCTCCACCTGGAGGCGGGCTCTGTCTCCGCCCCAGATGTGGGATGTGCCTGTAGCAGGTGCAGTCAGCTTCAGTCACCCAAAGGCAGGTGCAGCTCCAGGGGATTCTCCCCTCTCCCCCTCCCTCCCACCCCCCAGCCTGGCTTTTGTCCCACTAATCTGCAAGATATGAGTTCAAAGGCCTGGGGGTCATGTGACAAGAGGCTTGGCCCCAGAAACTCTCAATTAAGGGACAGGCCAGTTACAATGTCCCTAAGCCAGAGTGGCTTCCCTGGGGCTCATCCAGTCCCCTCCACCTCCTCCCCAGTCCCAGCTGCAGGTCCCCCAGAGAAACTCAAGCCCCCTGGGGACACGCTGGAAGCGAAGCGAGCAGCTCTCAAGACCCAGCAGAGCCAGGGCTATGCCGGGCAGCCCCTGGCTCTCAGCGGCCTGGCTCGGCTGCGTCCATGCCTCTGGGCTGACTGCAGCCCAAGCCTGCTGGGGGGAGCAGGGGAGGGGAGAGCAGTGGAGCTAAGGGGAGCCGGTGCCAGGGCGGCTTCCGTCACCCATCTCCCTGGCTGGGCCGTGGCTGGGAGGGGTCTTTAGGTGAGGTTCACGCAAGACCCAGGACGCTAAGAAGCAGGGGGCTCTCGTCCAATCAGCTGCAGGTCTTTCTAGAACACTCCATCAGCTGCAGGTCTTTCTAGAACAATCTTTAATCTAGATAACAGATTATAAATAATTGATAGGTTATAGATGGGAGGTGACAGATGGTAGTAGATGGACAGATGGATGGAGAAGGGAGAGAGATGTCAGGACCAGTGGGATGGGGCTAGTGCAACTGGTCCTCCTGGGCCATTTATCGGGGGCCAAGAGCCTCTCCTGGCATAGGGGGTCCTTTAAGGAAAGGGGGGGGGAAGCAGAGGAAAGACCAAGGAGAAGGCGAGACAGAGGCAGGTGGACAGACAGACGGACCTTGCAGGCCCACTGCAGGCTGAGCAGCCCCTCGCCCCCACGGAGCCTGAGACCACGCCCAGCGCCCACAGGCCACAGCCATTCCCCCTCACTTAGATGGGTGGCATTGAGCTGCCTACATTGGAGCCAAGTGGCCAGAGCAGACTGGAATGCCGTTTCCATTCCAGTGCCCAGACAGAAAAGGAAGATTTCGCAGATCTTAAAGACGATGAAGAGCCCGCCCCCCCCAGGCCCCTCCCATCCCCCCCCCAAAGCCCTGTCGCCTGGGGTTTTTGTTCCCCGCAACCAGAGCCTTCCAAGGACACCTGCCTGGGGGTGAAGACTCTGGCTGGGATTCCGTGTCCCGTAAGGGAGGACCAGGCTGCAGCCCGGCTCTGCTCCCGGCTTCGACTTCCTGCTGACGCAGACCCTGCGAAGCTGCCGTGATGGAGCACGGCTGGTCTCCCGGCTCCGCTCTCTCCCCAGGCCACGGCAGACGTTCAGGGCGAGAGCCAGCAGCAGGAGCTCCCTCAGCCCCTGTCTCTGCTCTCACTCAGATAAATAAATAATAAAGTTTAGGGAGACTGGAATTCAAGGATGAAGGTCCTTTTCCACGAAACTCTTGAAATCCCTTTTAAACGGCTTTCGGTGTCTGCCGGGTTTGTTGGAGGCTTCACTCACCTTCAGGACGTGTTCGGTCCTACCTGAGCGTTAGCGGTGCCTTCAGTTTGCTCAGAAAGGAAACACGTGCCGACGATATCAGCTGGTTTTCAGTGAGTTCATTCAACCCAGACCGGAAAAGCTGACCTGGCCTGGAGCTCCCACTCCCTTCCAGTCCACATCTCCTCGCCTTCCCAACTAACACAACTGGATGTTGGATAGCACAGCAATGTGTTAAAGTGGAAAAAAAATCATTCCCCTCCATGTTTGTCAGATTAAGGAGACCAACCACATCTAGGTAGAACCCTTCAAGTGAGAGACGAATACCCCTTTTTGTCATTTTCTATTTCCCAGCTCCCTATCTGGGTGGGGCTGTGATAGCTGGAGCTGCAGTAGCCACTTTGGGACAATGAGCTTATCTTGAGAATGGAAGCTTGCGGATGACCACACGGAAAAACTGAGAAGATCTGAATCCCAGGTGAGACTCAGACACTAGCCCTTCACTAGCTACTTCAAACTCTTTTGCATAACCAAACAAGCATCCAACCAATCCAGGTTTCTAGTCACAGCCAGTGTGCAGCCAGCTCCTTAGCTGGCTCAGGCTGGAAGACCCAGTTTCTGAAATGGAAGGTGAAAGTGACAAGTGTCACAACAGAGAGGCAAATCCACGTTTTGTAACCTGATCCTGCACTTCATTTCCTGCTCCCAAAGCTCCCAGGACCAACCTCACAGTCCAGAGCTGTGGGTGGGAAAGTCAGCTTCCTCCAGGGTCTGGGGGTCTGTGTCCCTCCCCTCCACTCCCCAGGCAGAGCCATCCTCAGGGAGTCTTCCTGGACGCCCACCCCATGAAGTGTTCCTCACCCCAACCTATGACAGCCCCACCAAGCTGGCCTGTCCATGCACCACCCTCCCCACGACAGCCCCACCAAGCCAAGATGAATTTGGGTGTGCATCTACAGCTCCGCCATCAGAGTCCCGGGAGCATCCCCCTCAACTCTCATTCATAACCACCATGGGACAACGGCACAGACTGTAGGGAGCCAGAAGGGACGCCCAGCAGCTGCAGCCCCTGACCCGGGAGGCCCTGGGGAGGGAGCAGAAGTGCTGGCTGACCAGGGTGCTGCCCAGAGACAAGGGGCCGCCGCGAGGAACTGTGGTCCCCCCAAATACCGAAAAGCCAAGCCCAAGGAATATCCCAACTGGGGTGGAGGGGAGAGCAGAGAATTTTCAGTGTGTGAGAAAACACGAGGGAGAGAGACGACAAAGCCAGCAGGTGCAAGGACGGTTTAACAGGAGTCCTACAGCAGGAAGCAGGGCGAGAGGGATGTTTTCACAGCAATCACAGGAACCGAGTTCCTGGCTGTGTGGAAAGCGCTCTGGTGCCAGAGGGACGAAATCCACCCCCAGCAAGTCCCCAGGAGCTCCAGACCACCAGGAATGACTAGAAGCCCCTTAAAATGTCCAGGGAGGGGGCTGGCACGGTGGCACACTAGGTTAACCCTCCGCCTGCGGCGCCGGCATCCCATGTGGGTTCTGGGTTCTAGTCCTGGTTGCTCCAGGGTTAGATCATGGGCTCCCTGCCATACAAGAGACCCAATAGCAGGAGTGGACATGGAAAGACACTGAGACACCGACACTATCTTCTGAGGGGGAGGGGGAGGGGGAGGGGGAGGGGGAGGGGAGGGGGAGTCAGTCCTAGAGTTCTCCTGTTTTGCAACAGTTGCTTACTTAAACGTTGCCTGGGACATTGAATGAGCAAGTGCTGAGCCGCCACTCCCAGGGCAATGCAGGGTCCCCTCCCAGAGTGTCGCAGCCACGAAGGTTCCATCAGTCAACCCTGCTTGTTAATGTTGGAAAACATCTTATCTAAAACAGATCACAGATTCCCGAGCATGGATTCACAGCCAGCGGCACTATGGCCTCAATGAAGGGTTTGCAGCACACACATCTCTGGAGGGTCTAACAGCTGTCCCGAGATTGGGGCACCACACATGAGGGCCAGGTGAAAAGGAGACATCACCGGCAGAAATGCAAAAAATTGGGAAACACGGCTCCAAGCAGACCACAGAAAGGATGCCCTGTGTGTGTTATGGGATCTGAAATAAGAGAGCAAATTCTCACCTTGTCCAAAGGAGCTGGGAGCGTTCGCACTGGGTGACTGAACTTTTGTGCAGCCCAGTATGTGTCGAAGAACAACCTCAGACATGTGCAAGTGTTGATGTGGGGGCTACAAATAGATTTCAGTGACTAGGAGGACTCAAAATACAGACTCCACACATGGGATTTGACGTCAAACATCCTCAGGCATTGAAGTGATTGGATGCTTCCTCTAATAGATATCATGGAGAAAGTTACTTCAGGATACTCTTCAGCACAACGAAGGTGAAAACCAAAGAATGAGTAAGACACAGGAGCCTGGAAATTCTGGGACCAAAGTGGGAGCCCAATAAAGAGACAATCCCAATGAAACACTTGTGAAATTGAATATTTTTGTGTACTTATTTTATTTTTAAGATTTATTTATTTATTTGAAAGGCAGAGGCACAGAGAGAGAGAGAGAGAGAGAGAGAGAGAGAGGTCTTCCATCTGCTGGTTCACTCCCCAAATGACTGCAACGGCTGGAGCTGCACCGATCTGAAGCCAAGGACCAGGAGCTTCTTCCAGGTCTCCCAGGCAGGTGCAGGGGCCCAAGGACTTGGGCTATCTTCTACTGCTTTCCCAGGCCATAGCAGGGAGATGAATTGGAAGTGCAGCAGCCCAGATTCAAACTAGCACCCATATGGGATGCCAGCACTGCAGGTGGTGGCTTTACCTGCTACACCACAGCACTGATCCCAGTACTTTTTATTTTTGAAGCATCATAGCCTCAGCACCGTAGGAACACAGACCGTGAGACCAGGCACTTGGGTTGAAAGCTCAGCTATGCTACTTACTAGCTCTGTGATCTCTGGCAAGGTGCTTAAACTCTCTGTGCTTCCATTTACCCTGTAGAGTGAGGGTAATGCTAGTACCTACCTTACGGGATTGCTAGTAGAATTTTTGTTGTTTCTGCTAACACAGAACAGTGCAGGGAGCACGGTAACAGTGCTTGTATAAGGGTGAGTTAAATAAACACACGGGTCATTTTGTGGATGGAAAAGACACCAGAGTGGCACAGGCACTAGCCCAGACTGGAGTAGAAGACCAGTTTCGGGTGCTCCTCATGGTTGAGGGCCCCAGCCCTAAAGGGGCATCAACTCAGCAGTGCCACCCACAGCAGGGCTGGGGCCACCCCTGAGAGATCCAGTTTTCCAGAAGGATCATTCCCTCCTTCCTCGGAGACCCTGTGCCACAGCTGACCTCTCAGATACCAAGGCTCCTGGAGGAGGAGGGGGAGGTGTGGGAGGAGGAGGGGGAGGAGGAAAGAAGAAGGAGGAGTAGGAGGAAGGGGGAGAGGGGGAGGAAGAGAGGAGGAGGAGAAGAAGGAGGGAGGGGGAGAAGAGGAAGGGAGGGGGAGAAGAGGAAGGGAGGGGGAGGAGGAGGGGTGGAAGAGAGGGAGATAGAAGGAGGATGGGGGAGGAGGAAGGGGAGGGGGAGGAGGAAGGGGAGGAGGGGGAGAAGGAGAAGGGAGGAGGAGGAAGGGAAGGGGGAAGGAAGAGAGGGAGAGGGAGAGGGGAGGAGGAAGGGGGAGGAGGGGGAGGAAGAGAAGAAGGAGGGAGGGGAAGGAGGGGGAGGGGAGGAGGGGGAAGGGAGGAGGAGGGGGAGGAGGAAGGAGGAAGAGGGGGAGAGGAGGAGGGAAAGTGCAGGGGGGAGGAGGAGGGGGAGGAAGAGGGGGAGAGCAGGAGGGGGAGGAGGAAGGGGGAGGGGGAGAGCAGGAAGGGGAGGAGGAAGGGGGAGGAAGAGGGGGAAGGGGGAGAAGGAGGGGAGGAAAAGAAGGAGGGAGAGGGGAAGAATGCGAGGGAAGAGTAGGAGGAGGAGTGGGAGAAGGAGGAGGAGGGCAGGGGAATGGGAGGAGGAGAAGAGGGAGGGAGAGGGGGAGGAGGGGCAGAGGAAGGGGGTGGGGAGGAGGCCCGTGTTTGCAATGGTTCATGGCTGACCTTGCCTAAGACATTGGCATCCCAGAGCCGTGGCTTCTGAGGACCCCAGACTGGGCTGCAGGCCAAGCACGATCGAGTTCCTCCTGGATTCGCAGCAATTTTGAGCTCTAGTGCCCTGCTCCCCACCATGCCCGGCTCCATCCGTGCAGGTCCAGGCTAAGTCCCCGGGCTAGGGGCTCTAGCCGCTTGGCAGTGCGGCTGGGGAGTCTGTTCTCTGCTGCTTGGCTCCACCCCTGCAGGAAATGACTTCCCCACCTTTCTGTCCCTTGGCCCTCGGGTAACCTCACAGCCCAGGAAACCGACTCAGATCCTTCCTGCCTTCTCAGGCGCCGCCCCCTACAGGGTGGGCAAACTGCGACGGATGGTAAATACTGTCCAACTGGCAAGCCCTATGGTGCCTACGGCCATTGCTCAACCTGCCCTCTTAGTGCAAGAGGGGCCACAGACAATACAGAAACAAGCAGGTGTAGCTGTGTTCCAATAAAACTTTATTTATAGGAACAAGGGGCGGGCCCCATGTTGCCTGCCGACCTGCAGCCTGTGAAGCTGAGGAAGCTAAAACACAGAAGCTCTACGTGGAGGCCCTGAAAAGCAGCGGGTGCTCCCTTTCCGTTCTCCTGGTCCGATCTCCTGGGTGTTTCCCGGCTTCTGCGCCCCAAGGGAGGCGGCTGGCGCTTGCACCGCTCTGCTGGTGACCGCGGCCTCCACCAAGGCTGGCGAGACTGGCCGCGTTGCATCCGGCCCGGCTCCGCAGAGCACGCTCGCTAACAAGCCCAGAATTGCCCAGGGGACGTGTGCTCCTGCTCCTGTTGCGTGGGGTGTTCCGACAGCTCCCAGCCACTGCCAGCTTCTGAGTGTTTCATGGCTGCCCTCTGCCGAGCCAGAAGAGGAGGAAGGGAGAGGAGATGCTGCTCGGTTTCCTTTGCAGGAAAAACAAAGAACAAAACTGCTTCTCACCTGTGATCCCTGCACCATCGGGGTGCGTTCTTCAGTGGCCCCAGTAGGAGCACCGGCGAGGGCGAGCACTTCCACCAAGGGACCCCTAGCTGCCCGTCCAGTGGGAAGGAAGGCGGGCACCCGGGATCTGGCTAGGACGGAGCAGTGCCGGGCAGGACGGCCCTCGGGCTTTGTTCACGTGACCTGGGGCTGTTGGACCCAACAGCACTGTTTCCAAGCTGAAGAAACCTGCCTCTCCTCCTACGTGACCGATGGTGGCAGGAATGGGGCTCAGAGGGGGCGCTTGGCCCAGCGATCACAGCACCCAAGATGCCCATGTCCACATCACAGTGCCTGGGTTTGCGGCCCGGTTACTGACTCCAGTTTCCTGCTGATGCAGGCCCTGGGGAGCAGCGATGATGGCTCACGTCAGGGGGTTCCTGCCGCCCATGTGGGAGACCTCGGCTGAGTTCCTGGCTCTGGGCTGTGGCCTGGCCCAGTTCCAGTCATTGTGGGCATTTGGGGAGTGAACCAGCAGCCTTTCTCTCTCTCTCTCTCTGCCTTTCAAATAAACAAAAAACGCATTTCATAAAAGAATGAGAGTTTAATTTCCACTTGGATTTCTCCAACAACAGTATGAAGAGAAAGGTTTTTCACAACAAGATTATAAAGCCCTTTCCAGGGATGTGGAAAGATTTGGGGGGGGCGGCATTGTGGCGTAGCGGGTAAAGCCACCGCCTGCAGTGCCAGCATCCCATGTGGGTGCTGGTTCGAGTCCCGCTTCTTCTCTTCTGATCCAGCTCTCTGCTATGGCCTGGGAAAGCAGTAGAAGATGGCCCAAGTCCTTGGGCCCCTGCACCCACGTGGGCGACCCGGGAGAAGCTCCTGGCTCCTTGCTTTGGATCAATGCAGCTCTGGCCATTGCGGCCAATTGGAGAGTGAACCAGCAGGTGGAAGACCTCACTCTCTCTGTCTGTCTGTCCTCTCTCTGTGTAACCCTGACTTTCAAATAAATAATTAATTAAAAAAAAAAAAGAAAAGAAAGAGACTTATCTCAGGATGGAGAGCAGATCTGACATTCCCTGAACAGGCCGGGGTTCCCAAGTGGGTGGGCTGCGGCGCGAAGGCCGAGTCAGAAAGTCTGCAGCTGCCGCTTTCCATGGGACAGCAGCAGGGGTACAGGGGATGGGAGGGAGGGCGGGGCGGGGGTGGCAGGAGGAGGGACTGCGCAGGGGCGGAGTCTTCCCCTCCCACTTCAGGCTTTTGAACCACGGGAAATTGGTACCTCGGCAAAACACCTGGGTGTGAAGCTATAGTAAAAAGGATGCTCGGTGCTCGCTGAGGGTGGAATACTGCGTCCTGTAGGAAGCTGCAGCCCCAGGCCCGCCTGTGACTGGCACATGGAGGTGGGCCTTTGGGAGGTCTTTAGGGTCAGATGGGAGCCTGCAGGTGAGGCCCAGGGAGGCATCCCGAGCCAGTGCACCTGCTCTGCCGCCATGAGAAGCCCTCGACCTCGATACCATGCAGCAGGAAGCCCCACACAGGGCAGATGTGAGTGCCCGCTCGTGGGATTCCCAGCCTTCAGAGCCGCCAGCGAAATCAGCCCCTCTTCTTTGTAAATTCCCGAGTCAGGGGCAGTGTGATATGGCAGTCTAGCACACCTCTGTTCATTGCATCTCCTAGAACTTGGCCAAGCCTCCAGCCCAGGGGCTTCCTCCTCTGCCTCCTGCAGCCCGGGAGATCCAGGGTGGTGATTCCCAAGCCTGCTGGGCCTCATCGGGGAGGGCAGAGGCCCCGGCAGGTGAGCTGGTCCCAGCTCTGGCTCTGAGATATTGCCTGGCACCCGCCTTGAGGGGTCTCACAAAGCATTCACAAACACGTGTGCTTTACTGATTTATTTTTTAGTAACCTAAATAGCACACTTAGAGACTAGGAGAGTATGGGAGCAGCCAGAAGCATGAGCAGTGACATGGGAGCAGCAAGCGGATCTCAGAGCCTGGCCGTGAGGACTTGGACAAGGAACTTGGAGTCCCCAAGCCTCAGTGCGTTTGTCTGTATAATGGGGACAGAGCAGCCTCCTCCCGGATTCGTGAAGGTTCCTGGGCTCATGAACTGCTCAGTAAGGTGACTTGTTAGGTGACAAAGATGGGGACAATGACCACAGCTGCAGCACGAGCCACCTTGGGAGGGGCTCCCCAGATAGAAGAGGCAGCGTCACAATGCTCCCATCTCTGCCCCTCTCTTCCCTCCTGGCTCTCCCGTTGGTGTGGCCAGTGAGGGGCTGCTCACATGTCGCCTCCCTCACTCCCCAGGCCATCCCAGGGTGGGGGACAAAAATCACTTTACCCGATGGTGCCCCACCCTCCTGCCCCACCCACAGCAGCCTTGTCTGCCAATCCAAGCGCCCTCCCCAGGCCACCAGCTGGGCCAGGGCGTACCAAAGCTGGTCCATCAGTCTCTCGCCTGGAAAGCTGAGTTTTGCGTCATGGGATTAGTCCTTACCCGTCCCTTTCTCATCCATGTGCAAACCTGGCCCCTTCCCTGAGGATGCCCCCATCCTGGGTGCAGAAGGCCCCGCCCCTCCGCTTCCTGCAGCCCTCGGGTGCCTCCTTGGGGTACCAGCCCCGCTCCCCCCTCCGCCCAGTGAGGGTGGGCCCCCTCACCAGCCTGACTGCATCTTCTTCATCCATCTGTCTGTCTTCTGCTTCTCTCCACCTCTGGGAGGATCAGGGCTGAGCCCCCTTTGTCCACATACCCCAGTCTCTGGGGCATCGGCTGGTATGAAGGCAGAGAATGTAAGGAGGGGGTCATTGGCCGGCAGGACAAACACACCCAAGATCCCACAGCTGCAGCCACACCGGCGGGGGTCCTGCATCCCAGGCCGGAAGTCCGCCCTGCAGGTTGCAGAGGAGCCAGCCCCCCACCCCCCACCAGGGGACGGAGACCCAACTGGGAGAGGTTGGCGGCTCCATGGGGAGCCCAGGCTGCCCTAGCCAGGATAGGAGTGGGTGCAGGTAAGTGTGAGGGGCCCGGTGTGCCCCAGGAGAGAGGCAGCTCATGGTGAAGGCAGGTACTGCGGGCTCCTGGTATGATGCCCAGTGCTGGGTTTCAGGGCAAGAGGATCCCTGGGGGCTCCAGAGGGCCTCCCTCCACCCATTCTTCATGCTGAACTGCTCACTGGAGAACCTGTACAAGCATGGGCGAGAGGCCCATGCCAGAGTCAACTACCCTGAGCCTGGTGTAACACCACCGGTCAGCCAAGGGACCAGCCTGGCATGTGAGTGCGTCAGCGGAAGACGGGACACCTGCAGTATGTCTCCACGACACCACCTGGACAGGAGGTCCTCCTTAGAAGCTGCTGCCCACCCCCCCCAACAAAGCCACCCACCTGCCCGCCCCCACGCCCAAGCCGACGGCCTGCTGAGTCCAGATGATTCCGGCAGAAACTCAGCCACACCAACAGGTTCCCGACGAAACAGAGAGGCTTTTGACCTAATTATTCCCGATTGGTTGTCTCCGTCCATCACGTCCTCTTGGTAATTGCGCACCCCTGCTTCTGGGCTGGTGGGCAGCTCCCCCGGGGCCGCCACTCAGGTGGGATGAATGGGGTGTGACATGGAGAGACGTGCGGGCCCTCGCTTGCACACACTGCTGGCTTTGTGGGCTAGTGTTTTGTTTATTGCCATTAAAAAACCCAGGGAACACAAGCAGGGGGCCTGTGGGGCCCGAGGGAGGGGCTAGGCTGGTGTAAGCTGAGCTGGGAACTGGCCCTCGCTGGGTCTCGCAGGCGTCTGGGCCCAGTCACCCTCACTCAGTCCCTGGTATCTGCAAACCCCCGATCCTGTGCAGAAACCTACCCCTCCCCCCCCCGTGCCCTCCTTGGCCTCAGCATTGGACCTGGCCTCCCCGGCCTGACTGTCAAGACTCCTCATGGTGCCCACGTCACGATGCACCTGCCACTCACCCCAAACTGAGGCCCTGCCCTGCTCAGTCACCGTGCCGTTCCTGGAGATGGCCCAGGAATCCCGGGACAGCCTGCCCTGTGCCTCTGCTGGGATCTCTAGCTCATCCCCAGCCTTCCCCACGTCCTGCAGCACCCCGGCTCCCCAGCCAGCCTGCAGGGGAGCTCCGGGGGGGGGGGGAAGGGCCTTCTTGTCTGGGGCCAGGTCCCTGCACCTGAAGTCATCCTGGGCTCTTCCAGCACCCGGCTGCCTCTGTGGCCTGAGAGACAACTAGGCAGCAGACGCTTCCTGGCGGCACCGACCCCGCGGGAACGCGTCCCCTTTCTAGGCCAGCGGGTCTCGCACATTCTCTTTCCCAGCCCGCGTGCGGCTCCCACAGCCCCAGCCAGGGCCTCCGTCCTGCTGGTGACGTCTGAATCCTCTGTCCCCAGCAGAGTACCAACAGTCGGCTCGGCAGATGTTGTGAAATTCAAGCGTGCACGAAACGTCTGGGGTTCGTGGGGACATTTTCATCAAATGCTTCGGATTTTATCTCTCCACACTCACCAAGATCGGAACGGGTTGGACACCTCCGGTGTCTCTTTCGCTAATGCTGCCTCCTCCTAAAGGGGCGGCTCCCCCCAGGACTGCAGCCGGCGAGCTTCCATCAACTCTGCCTTTGTCCCCTAAGTCTGCGGTCTCAGCCTGGGGTGATGCCCACCAGGGGACATGAGCAATGTCCGGCACCATCTTTAATCACGCAGCAGGAGTGGAGAGGGGTCTGGCATGCAGGTAGAAGCCTTGAGTGCACAGGACAGCCCTGACCCCAACTCCAACCCCCAACCCCTCCAAATGATCAAGCCCAGGACGTCAAGAACCCTGCCCTAAGTACTAGATGAGGGTACGTGGAAGAGGCCAGCACTGTGCCGTAGTGGATACCTGCAGCGCCGGCATCCCGTATGGACGCCAGTATGAGTCCTGACTGCTCCTCTTATGATCTGGCTTCCTGCTAATGGTCTGGGAAAGCAGTGGAAGATGGCCCAAGTCCTTGGGCCCCTGCACCCACTTGGGAGACCCAGAAGAAGCTCCTGGCTCCTGGCTTCCGATCGGTCCAGCTCTGGCTGTTGTGGCCATTTGGGGAGTGAACAGCAGACCGAAGTCCTCTTTGTCTCTCCCTCTCTTTCTTTGTAACTCTGCCTTTCAGGTAAATAAATATATCTTGAAGAAGAAAAAAAAAGTTCATGGAAAATGCATAGTGTGAAGAAACTGCCCAGATTTCAAAATTTTTTGCCCCAAAATAAACTCACCTTTGAAATCACTTTCCATGAACTTTTTGAACTTCCCGCGTGTTGCAGTGCACCTTACTACAGGGGTGAGAAATGTCCAGCCCTCAACATCATTTGGCCCGAACCTGCCGGGCTGGGACTCGGAATTCCCTGACTCTGCAGCAGGCTAGCTTTTAAATTGAGCTTTGGCCTGGCCCGTGGATGACGTTATAAATCTCCAAAAGACCTTTGGTGGAAGCGTTTCCCCGCCCCCGTGAGATCGGACTGTTTGATCGGGACTGTGGAGTGACATCTTCCAGAGCTCTTCCTCGCTGGGGAGCCCCCGACAGCACCCTGGGGGATTACAAGCTGGAGGGGACGTCTGAGCTGGAGAGGAGCCAAGAGGCCCGTGTATGACACTGTCCACAAACGAAAGCCACGGAAGCCGGAGGTCCCGTGCGCTTCTGGAGGTGACTGCTGCATAGTTTCCCCCTTTGAAATTCCCTGCACCCCGCGCACAGGAAGGCTCAGGATGAAAAGCCGATGAGAGACGGGCAAAGAGAGTATTCTTGCTTCTAAGCCCGCAGAGCAGGGTGGAGAAGTTTTTAATGGAGCCAAACCACACACACCTCTATTGGGGCATGAAAAATGTGCACATCAACAAGACAAAATAGGGCACGTGACTCGGCTTCTCACGCGGGCTGCACACGGGGCTCTCCGGGCGACAGGGGACGGCTTGTTTGCTTAGTGCAAATTCTCAAATAATGGTTCTTGCCTGTTGCAGCAGGTCAAAGCTGCAGTTTAATTGTGCTAGATTTTTTTCAACACAGGATTTCTCTGTTTGACAATATTTGAACAGATGGTGTATGGGGCAGCCCTGGGACAGCAGGATGCTGGAGTGGTTTGCAGTTTGAGACCCGGATCCAGCGTCTCTCACTGTTGGCCAACACGTAGAACTTGGGGGGCTCAGAGATGTCGCTTTCTGCACTGTTCCCACTAGACTGGGCTTGTGCCATCATTCCCCACGGAGTTTCCTGCGGTGAAACCATTGCACCAGTTAGGACTGTTTCCAGCGGCAAGTGATGGCAGATCCAACCAAGAGCGGCTTACGCGATGAATACCAGTGATTCCTTAGGTCACAGCCCAGGAAGCCGGAACTGGAAAATGCCGGGCTGCTGTCACGTGGTTCAGTGACGTCACCGAGGGCTCTTTTCCTGCTTCTTCCCGGAAGTTAGAGTTCCATCTTTAACCTCGTGGTCGGAAGACGTTTCTTACACAACAATGGAACCAGGAAGGAAGGGTGGGCAGCACACCCCGGTGCCCCCAACTAAGAGGGGCTCCTGGAGACCCCCAGGCCAACGGGGCCAGGTTGGGCACCCTCTGGCCAACTTCCAGTGGGGAAGGGTAGCTTCCCCCCACCCGACACCCCAGCACCTCCCCTCATGCTTTTTGGCCAGAACTAGGTCACACCCTCACCACCTGCGGTTCCCTGCTGTGAGTCCTTCCGGGGGGAGGAGCCTTCCCCAGGTTTGCCCAACCCAGGAGGGGAACTCCGGTCTGGAAGAAAACGAGGAACCAAACATGCATGTGAGGGCCCGCGAAGCAAGTCAATGTCTCGGTGAACCCGATCTCGCCAACCGAGCGAAGTCCTCCGGGTTACGCTTGGATACAGACCCGTCCATTTACTGCTCCAGGGAACAAACACAGATGCAAGCTCTGGCCTGGTGCTGGGAACACGAGGGCACGGCAGGAAGTTCGTGGGAAATGGGATTAAATGATCACTTTGTTTTGGTGTAAAAAGTTTTGAAATCCACCCATAGGTTTTTTTTTTTTTTCCACAAGATAAATTGTTCATAAACTTTTTGCAAAGTTTTCATATGATCTTTTCAAAGCTTCCAACCAGGCCAGGAAGTAACCACACTGGACAAGTCAAAAGTGTGTTCTTGGTTGGTCTTCTGCCTGCGGCGCCGGCATCCCATATGGGCGCCGGGTTCTAGTCCCGGCTGCCCCTCTTCCTGTCCAGCTCTCTGCTGTGGCCCAGGAGTGCAGTGGAGGATGGTCCAAGTGCTTGGGCCCTGCACCCCATGGGAGACCAGGAGAAGCACCTGGCTCCTGGCTTCGGATCAGTGCAGTGCTGGCTGTAGTGGCCATTTGGGGAGTGAACCAACAGAAGGAAGACCTTTCTCTCTGTCTCTCTCACTGTCTCTAACTCTACCTGTTCAAAAAAAAAAAAAAAAGTGTGCCAAGCAGCACTAAGAAGTCCAAGTTCTAGGGCCCGTATATGCGACACGGGAGCACCCTAAGTCCTCCTGGAGGACGTGGCCCTCAAGCAGGTCTCAGGAGTGGGCAGCAGTAGTAGGAAGTGGGGGAAGGGAAAGCCGGGGTGCCCCAAGGGAAGGCCCCTCCCACGCTGTAAGGAAGAGGCTCAGTGGGCAGGTGTTTGCTTCGTGTGCCTGGGGGGCAGCCTTGCTCAGTTTCCTTCAAACAGTGGGGAGACCCTTGCAAAGGATCTTGGGTTTTGTCGCTGAAGCTTTGGGAAACTGTTGAGGGGAGAGAAGGAACCAGACAGCTGCTTTGATATTTTTCAAGTCATTCCGGCCCAGCAGGGAGACAATAGTGCAAGATTTCACTCTTTTCTTTCTTTCTTTTTTTATGATTTATTTATTTTTTAAGGGTCAGAATTATAGAGAGGGAGAGACAGAGGCAGATAAAGAGAGAGGTCTTCCAGCCACTGGTCCACTCCCCAAAATGAACTCAATGGCCAATGCTAGGACCCAGGAGCTTCATCCAGGACTCCCACGCGAGTGCCGGGGCCTAAGGAGTTGAGCCATTTTCTGCTGCTTTCTCAGGCCATAGCAGAGAGCTGGATGGGAAGTGGAGCATCTGAGACTCGAACTGGCACCCATATGGGAGGCTGGCACCGCAGTTGGCAGCTTAACCTGCCACACCACAACACCAGCCCCCTACATTATTTTCAGTGATAATCATGTAAAGAAATCAGTGTTAATAATAGGCAAAAATGTACCACTTCCTGCTTTTTATAAATCCAGCTTAAATCCTATGCAGAACAAGAAGGGTAAACAACCACATCCTTATAGATAAGCATTTGGCCTAGTGGTAAACCGCTGGTCAAGATGCCTGCCTTATGTATCAGAGGACCCGGCCTCAGCACCTGGCTGTGGCTCCTGATTCCAGCCCTTAGCCAGTGCTGGCCCTGGGAGGCAGCCATGACGGCTCAAGTAATGGTTCCTGCCACCGATGTGGGAGACCTAGATTGAGTTCTTGGCTCCCAGTGTTTCTCTTGACCCAGTCAAGGCCATTGTGGGCATTTAGGGAGCAAACCAGCTAATGAGAACTCTCTTCTTTTTCCTCAATTAAAAAAAAAATTAAAGGGCTTTCACACATTTTATTGGAACTTCAAAGCAATTTTATAAAGGCTCAAATCTCTGCTTACTTTTTGTGTGACTTTGGCAAATTAATCAATTTCTCCGTTCCTCAGTCTTTTTATCAATACAATGGGTATAGTTATACCTGTCTCATGGTGTTGGTGTAAGACTTAAGTCACTCGGCACAAACAAAGCTCACAGAGAATGCCTGGCACATAGGAAGTGCCCAGTAACTATCAGCTCTTACTACCTGAAGTAGTTTTTAAGCAGGGTGGAACAATTTCTTCACTCCTCCCTTCGCGGGCTAGAAGTCTCAGAGTCTCTCCTTATAGAGCTTCAAGAGCGACTGTTTGCAAGGAAGAGGGGCCGGGCCTCTGTGACCCAGCCTCAGACGTCACATCTTCCTGTGGCCTAGTGGCCAAGACAGAGACAGCACCCAGACTCAAGTGCTGACGGCTGGGACATAGGAGTTGGGGGGAGCTTCAGAGGCTGGGCCCCGTTCCTGGGAACACGGCCTGGGAGGTCCACAGGAAGAGATCCTTGGGGCCACCCTGCTGGACAGCCCGCGTGGCACACTCTGGCCCACACTCCCAGCTGAGCCCAACCCTCCAGCTGTCCCACCAAGGTGTCAGATAATGTAGTCCCTGCAAACCATCCATCTGCCCCCCGAGCACCACCATGGACCCCACCACCAATCCCAGGGGCAGCAGCGGATCTGCCCAGCCCAGCCGACACCTTTTTAATTATGTATGTATTTATTTAAAAGGAAGAGTGACAGACAGAGGAGGAGAGACAAAGAGAGTTCTTCCCTGTGCTGGCTCTCTCCTCACATGCCCACAACAACTGGGGCTGGGCCAGGCCGAAGCAAGGAGCCTGGAACTTGTCCAGGTCTCCCGCTCGGGCGGCTGGGACCCGACGACTTGGCCCACCTTCTGCTACTTTCCCAGGTGCATTAGCAGGGAGCAGAATTGGAAGCGGAGCAGCCGGGACTCCAGCTGGTTCTCCAATGTGGCTTCACCTACTGTCTACAGAGCCAGCCGGTCCCATCAGCTGATAGGATTTGAGCTCGCGTGTAGCTGCAGGGTTCATGTGCTGGGTGGCAGTGTTTAGTGGGGGCGGGTCCTTAATGAGGTGAGGAGTGGTTAGGTCACCGTTGGAAGGGCTTAGGGTAGTTCTCATGGGATGCTGCTCAGTTCTCCCGGGCTCCTCAATAGTTTCTCTGGCTTCCTACTTGCCAGATACCCTCCTCCTCCTCTCTCTCTCTCCCAGTCGCTCCCTCTCTCTCCCCCTCCCTCCCTGTTGGATGTGCTGTGACCGTGAAGTCACCACTGTGATGCGATGCAACCACGCTCACTGGAGGCCAAACTGGTGGGATGGCTACTTGTGGACAGTCAGCTTCTGAAACTGACCGTCCACAGTGGACACCTGTGGACACCTGTGCTTTGTGAGCTACGTAGCCTCGGGTATTTGGTTCTAGCAACGGCCAGCTGATCCCCAGGCCTTGCCCAAACTCAGAACTCAAAAAATCGAGTGTTATAATAAAACGATGGCTGTTTCACGCCACGAAGCATTGGGTAGCTTGTCATAAGCTTAGATAACTGGAACGCTGCTGCCACAGCTACCTGTCAATGCCATTCGTATTATTCTTGCCTATTGAAAAAGACCTTTCTGGGGTTAAAAGTCTTGCATTAGGGGGCCGGCATGTGCTGTAGTGGGCCCTGCACCCATATGGAAGACCAGGAGGAAGCACCTGGCTCCTGGCTTTGGATCAGTGTAGGGCGCCAGCCGTAGCGGCCATTTGGGGGGTGAACCAATGGAGGGAAGTCCTTTCTCTCTGTCTCTCTCTCACTGTCTATAACTCTCTCTCTGTCTCTCTTTCTCACTGTCTAACTCTATTTGGCCATAAAAAAATTACTCAGGTGATCGGGCCCCAAAGAACATAGTCAACTCGACACAGTAAACACCACCCAGTCAAGACTCAACTTTAAAACCCTGCAAGGGGTCGGCCTTGTGGTGTAGCAGGGAAAGCCACTGCCTGTGATGTAGGCATCCCATTTAGGTGTCAGTTTGAGTTCCCTCAGCTCCTCTTCCCATCCAGTTCTCTGCTATGGCCTGGGAAAGCAGTAGAAGATGGCCCAAGTCCTTGGGCCCCTGCACCCACGTGGGAGTCCTGAAAGAAGCTCCTGGCTCCTGGCTTTGGATAGCTCAGCTTCTGTAACTGTGACCATTTGGGGAGTGAATCAGCAAGATTCAGCAAGAATCAGGAAGATTCTCTCTCTCTCTCTCTCTCTCTCTCTCTCTCTCTCTTTCTGCCTCTCCCTATCTATAATTCTGCCTTTGAATAAAAGAAATAAATCTTCAAAAAAAAAACAAAAACAAAAACAATAAGGACAACAAAAGTGCTGCAAAAATCCAAGGGCATTTCCTGGTTTCCCCTGAATATAGCAAAAGGTGACTCGGAGAATCCGATGGAGGCCACATCCCAGCCAACGGGGAAAGATGCCTCCGGCTCTGTTCTGTCCACCTGTCAGAGTGAAGGAAGACGACACCTTGCTCTTAATCAACATTTACGTGATGGGGGCCGGCATTGTGGTGCAGCGGGTTAAGCCACTGCCCACAGTGCTGCTAGTCCATATGAGCACCGGTTCAAATCCCAGCTTCCCATCCACCTCTCTGCTAATGCGCCTGGGAAAGCAGTAGGCGACGGCCCAAACACTTGGGCCCCTGCACCCACATGGGAGACCCAGAAGATGGAGTTCCTGGCTCCTGACCCAGCCCAGGCTGTTGCAGCCGCTTGCGGAGTAGGCCATCAGATGGGAGATTTCTCTCTCTCTCTCTCTCTGCCTTTCAATAAATAAAGATAAATCTTTTTTAAAAAACACTTATGTGATGACGTAAGTTGAACTCTCCTCCCCTGAAACATCATGTCGCTGTTACTGAGACGGGAAGCTGTTCCATCAGAACCACTACATCCGTCACCGGGCATTCCCGACCGCCCGTACCGAGCTCTTACCACATTCCGCTTCTCAGTCACGTGCCTTCTAGCTCCACCTCCCCGTAGATTCTGCTGGGGTTCCCCGACAGAGGGACCTCTGGGACTGGAGTCACAGCTTCATATACTCAGGGCGCCATCCTTTTGTTTATTAGGGTTTTCAACTCAGCAAAGGGCGATAGAATAACTGCAAATGTAGCCAGGTTTTTATTAATGGTTCCACAGACTCAACGCCTGTTGCGAATCTTCATGTACCAACTTCCTTGCCTCCTCCATTGGTTTGAGAGGTTACCAGCCTGTACTTAAGTTTTGTTTTTGTTGTGTAGACCCAGGTTATAACTCTGGCAAGAAAGCATGGTGGATTAAGTATGAAAATTCCTGAGATTCTTTCTGTGCAAACCTCCATGCACTCGCTTCCATTGTTCCCTTCCTATCAATGTCACAAGCTGATCAGGACAAAGGTGTCTCCTTCCCACCACTGATCTTTGCTCATCCATTCCTTATCAGTGGATGGTTTTCCTGCTTTGGGCCTCGGCTGACAAACATGCAGTGTGCTGCGTTATGTATTCCGCCTTGTGACTCTCCCGGTCCCCTTGACACCCCCACCTGCTGTGGGCGCTCCTCCCTGCAATACTCTGTGATGTCATCATTCAAGTCATGGCTACTTTGCAGTGGGGTTTCACCCATAAGGCGAAGGAGAAGCCTTGTTCACCTGGGAGGCCCCTGCAGAGGGCCCACGTGGGGCTCTGGGGGAGGGTGGTCCAGGGCAGCAGAGGGGGCTGCATTTTCGACAGAATGGATTGGGCCAGTTTGGGCCCGGGGCTCTCCTTGGCTGTACCCTGAGACGTTCTCATGGACAGACTGGTTGTGGAATGTTCCAGAACTGCTGATCTGAGCAGAAACCAGAGACAGGAACTGACAGCACATGGGGAATGGGTTGTTTGTTTAAACTCTGCAATTTCTCCTTAAAAAAAAGTTCCCAGCCACTGTGTGTGCCACACAGACACAGCCACAGCTACCAGTCACCGTGTGTGTGTGCCACAGTCACTATGTCTGCCAGAGACACAGCCACCAGCCACTGTGTATCCCACAGACACAGCCACCAGCCTCTGTGTGTGCCACACAGACACAGCCACCAGCCTCTGTGTATCCCACAGACACAGCCACCAGCCACTGTGTGTGACACAGACACAGCCACCAGTCACTGTGTGTGTGACACAGACACAGCCACCAGCCTCTATGTCTGCCAGAGACACAGCCACCAGCCACTATATGTGTCACAGAGACAACCACCAGCCTCTGTGTGCCACACAGACACAGCCACCAGCCACTGTGTGTGTGACAGACACAGCCACCAGCCTGTGTGTGTGACACAGAGACAACCACCAGCCACTCTGTGTGCCACACAGACACAGCCACCAGCCACTGTGTGTGCCATAGACACAGCCACCAGCCACTGTGTGTGACACAGACACAGCCACCAGTCACTGTGTGTGTGACACAGACACAGCCACCAGCCTCTATGTCTGCCAGAGACACAGCCACCAGCCACTATATGTGTCACAGAGACAACCACCAGCCTCTGTGTGCCACACAGACACAGCCACCAGCCACTGTGTGTGTGACAGACACAGCCACCAGCCTGTGTGTGTGACACAGAGACAACCACCAGCCACTCTGTGTGCCACACAGACACAGCCACCAGCCACTGTGTGTGCCATAGACACAGCCACCAGCCACTGTGTGTGACACAGACACAACCATTCCAGGTTCCTTATGATCTCTAGTGACGTAGAAGGCTTATGGTGATATTTTCCAGATTTGACTTGAAAGTCTACATTATTTATGATACCCTACCTTGTTCCAGAAGAGGTTGAAGGCAGCTAACTTAAACATACAATCTTGCAAAACTGATTCAACTTCCTAGTTGGTTAAAGACAGTCTGCTGTAACTGGAAAAGTTTGAAATTCTCTTTTTCCATTAGATAGTGACTTGTGCCAGATGATTACATGATTCTACAACAGACATTTCTAATAATCGAATACAGCGCAATATCTGCCCAGAATGTTCCTTTTGATCTGGAAATCGCAGCTGATACACAGTGTTTTCATTTCTGCCTCCACACAAGGGGTCTGACGTCATGGAGCCAATCCTGCAGCAGCTGCATGCTGCACCGGCAAAGCTTAGCTCCCCCAGCAAGCTGCACCAGCTGTGCACTGGGGTCCTCCCAAGCCCCCACATTGATTTACTTTGTATTTTACCTTATTTATTCTGACACCGAGGCACAGCACAACTAGGAGTCCCATGAGTCCACAAGTTATAAAACGTTCAGATGTCATTCATTTATTTCTATCTCCTTATTTTTAAAGGCTTATTATTTATTTGAAAGTCAGAACGAGAGAGAAAGAGAGAGAGAGAGAGAGAGAGAGAGAGAGAGAGAGAGAGAGAGAGAGAGAGATCCTCCATCCGCTGGTTCATTTCCCAGATGGCCAGGAGCCAGGAGTTTTATCTGGGTCTCCCACGTGGGTGGCAGGGACCCAAACACTTGGACCAACTTCTGCTGCTTTTCCCAGGCCGTCAGCAGGGAGCTGGATCCAAAGTAGAGTAGCCGGGACATGCAACAGTGACCACATGGGATGCCAGCGTCGCGGGCGGCAGCTTTACCTGCAAAGCCACCACGCCAGCCCCCTAGTTCTACTTTCTAGAAAAATTTTTCCTGTATCTGTGGATGAATGCTGAACTTACCATTCTCTGGCCAGGTCACGCGTTGTGGGGACTTAATGGCAGTTTGTGGTCACAAGGCCAATGCCTCTGGCCAGGTCATCACTCCACTTCCTGGTGTGGCTGTCAGGCTCTTCCCAGACAACCTCCGGGAGTGACACCCTGGGAGAGAAGAGCAGGCTGTGCGAGCTGCAGTGGACACAGCCTGGCCCTCGCCCCACCTTCTTACTCTGGTCCCGGGGCAGGGGACACATGCTGCCCCCACCATCTTACCCTGGTCCAGTGCAGGGGACGCGTGCTGCCCCCACCATCTTACCCTGGTCCAGTGCAGGGGACGCGTGCTGCCCCCACCATCTTACCCTGGTCCAGGGCAGGGGACACGTGCTGCCCCCACCATCTTACCCTGGTCCCGGGGCAGGGGAACGCGTGCTGCCCCCACCATCTTACCCTGGTCCAGGGCAGGGGACGCGTGCTGCCCCCACCATCTTACCCTGGTCCAGTGCAGGGGACGCATGCTGCCCCCACCATCTTACCCTGGTCCAGTGCAGGGGACGCGTGCTGCCCCCACCATCTTACCCTGGTCCAGTGCAGGGGACATGTGCTGCCCCCACCATCTTACCCTGGTCCAGTGCAGGGGACATGTGCTGCCCCCACCATCTTACCCTGGTCCAGGGCAGGGGACGCGTGCTGCCCCCACCATCTTACCCTGGTCCAGGGCAGGGGACGCGTGCTGCCCCCACCATCTTACCCTGGTCCAGGGTAGGGGACGCGTGCTGCCCCCACCATCTTACCCTGGTCCAGGGCAGGGGACGCGTGCTGCCCCCACCATCTTACCCTGGTCCAGGGCAGGGGACACGTGCTGCCCCCACCATCTTACCCTGGTCCCGGGGCAGGGGAACGCGTGCTGCCCCCACCATCTTACCCTGGTCCAGGGCAGGGGACACGTGCTGCCCCCACCATCTTACCCTGGTCCAGGGCAGGGGACGCGTGCTGCCCCCACCATCTTACCCTGGTCCAGGGCAGGGGACGCGTGCTGCCCCCACCATCTTACCCTGGTCCAGGGCAGGGGACGCGTGCTGCCCCACCATCTTACCCTGGTCCAGGGCAGGGGACGCGTGCTGCCCCCACCATCTTACCCTGGTCCCGGGGCAGGGGACGCGTGCTGCCCCCACCATCTTACCCTGGTCCCGGGGCAGGGGACGCGTGCTGCCCCCGCCAGCCTGCCCAGTCCTTCGCACTGAGCCTCAGTGTGGAGCTGAAGCAGCCCCGTCCCTTCCAGGCGTTTTCACTCTGGGCCTTTCTCAGACCTCAGCTTCTCCTGAGACAGGTGAGCAGCGCTGTGCAGAGCCTGGAGGATCCCAGAACGCTGAGGTCCCGGCACCTGCCCTGGGTCCCCCTCCCAGAAGCATGGTGTCCGTACGGCTGGAGGAACAAGCCATGAGGGCCGAGATGCGAGTCTGGATGCGTGCCTGCTCTCGCTGCCGCACTTCTGCTGGGATACCCTGCACGCCCACCCTCCTGTTGACCCAGCTCCTGCACTGCCAAAGGGCTAAGAGTGTGACCCTGTCCCTGGCGGGCTGGACTCGTTGGTGCTGAGAGCCGATAGAGGCTTGGAGACTGGTTGACTACATGAGAGGGCAGTGAGGCAGTGACTGGAGGTGTGGCTGGGGCTGGGCCCACATCCGCCCTACGGGACCCCAGACCCTGCTTCCACAGGCCCTCTTCCTCCCCAGGGGGTGGGCTTCTACTTTTTGCTGCTGTTTAGATTTATTTATTTATTTATTTGAAATGCAGAGCGACAGAGAAAGAGAGAGAGAGAGAGAGAGAGAGAGAGAGAGAGAGAGAGGGCTTCCATCTGCTGATTCACTCCCCAAATAGCTGCACCGGCCAGGGCTGGGCCAGGCCAAAGCCAGGAGCCTGGAGTTCAATCTGGGTCTCCCACAGGGCAGTGCTTGGCCATTGTCTGCTGCCTTCCCAGGTGCACATGGGGCTCAGATGATCCCTGGTTGCCCATGTGGTGTCACAGACAGCGGCTTCACCTGCTGAGCCGCAGCGCTGGTCCCTGTTTTTGCTTTGTCCACAAAAGTGAAATGCAGTTGAGAAACGGACATGGTGAAGCATCTTGGAAGGCGAGCACGAGGTCACAGGGATCGCCCGCTGTCTGAACATGTCTCCCCTGCCCTGAGCCTGTTCATCAGCTGAGCTCTGCCTGGGAGGTGTCCCCAGCTGTGTCTGCCTCTCTCGTAAAACGCCCTGGACCTACAAACAGCACAGGAGCGCTGCTTACAGCTCTGTAGCGTGGGAAGTCCAGGCTCAAGGTCCAGCAGATCTGGCGTCTGGTGGGGCCTGCTCGTCCCAGAGGGCACTCTCCGTGTGTCCCAGCAGGGAGGAAGGGGTGAACAGGCTGCCTCGGGCACCCTTCACAGGGGCACTGAGCCCCCTGACAGAGGCGCCACCCACCCAAAGACCCCACTCCAAGTACTGGGGCATTGGGGGCTGGGGGTCACAGACATCCATAGAGCAGCCTTCTGCCCTTGGCCCCCCAGGATTCACGTCCTTCTTATGCAAAATACACCAAGTCCAGAGTCTTGTCTAAATGTCGCCTAGTCCTGCATGGGAGAGGCTCAAAGACGAATCCATCCTGAGGCATGGACTCACCTGCTCTCCAGCAGTGAACCTGTGAAATTGAAGATGTCACCTGTTTCCAAACTGCAGCACGGGACAGGCCCAGGATGGACGTTTCGCTTCCAGAGGGCAGGACCAGGGAGACAGAAAGGGGTACCAGGGCCTGAGTCAGCCCAAACCGAGGCAAACAACACTGAGTCTTAAGGTCTGAGAATCATGGTCACTGACTCACTCCCTGCCTCTGGACACCCTGGAGTGGGGTTGGGCCCCCATGGCTTCAGGCAGGCTTGCCCCCGTGCCTCTGCTGGGTGCAGCCCACACTGTGGTTCCCAGGGGCTGGAGTTTCCTGCCTCTGGCTCTCCCAGACTGGAGCCACACAGGTTGGGGGCTGGGCCTCCATAGGTTCCCACAGTTCCGCTGGGCACTGCCCTTGTGCGGACTCCCTGGGGTGGGCTCACCGTCCATGGGGCCCTCTGCCTGGGCTTTGTGCGGGAGACTCCAGGGGGTTCCATCCTTTGCAGTCTAAGTAGAGGCATCACGCCCTCGCAGCACATGTACCCTGTGGGCTGGTGGCCCAACAAGGTTTTGGCCTGTGCTCTCCAGGGGCTATCATTGCAACCACACTGCACCTGGCAGTTGTACTGGACAACAGAGGTAGGTAGAAAATGCCAGGCCATCTGTTCTCTCTGCTTCTACCAGAAAGGACAGATAGGAATTCCCATCCACCTGCCTATAAAGAACTTAGGGATAAAGACTGAGCCCGCGGTGAGCGTTAGAACAAAAGAACAACAGGTTTTTTTAAAAGATTATTTATTTATTTATTTATTTATTCATTCATTCATTCAAAAGACAGAGTTACCAAGAGGCGGAGGCAAAGGCAGAGAAAGAGAGACAGGTATCTTCCATCTACTTGTTCACTCCCTGGATGACCTCTATGGCTGGGGTTGTGCCAGGCCAAAGCCTGCAGCTGGGAGCTTCGTCCAAGTCTCCCATGTGGATGCAGGGACCCAACTACTTGGACCATCTTCAGCTGCTTTGCCAGGTGCATCAGCAGAGAGCTGGATTGGAAGTCGAGCATCCAGGACTTGAACCGGCTCTCATTTGGGCTGCCAGTGCTGCAGGCAGTGGCTTAACCTGCTACACCACAGCGCTAGTCACCAGAACAAACTATTAACCAGGACTTCTGTGCCACGCGCATAGCTCTTGTTGGCTGCAGCCCACACCATGGCGAGGCGCCAAGCCAGGGGCGAGGATGGATCCTCTTTTAACAGAGAAGGGAGAGTGAGCAATGTGATTATTAGTCCTAACTACCATGGATGGCACCTCCCCAAGTCTGTGATAGCCCTGGAGAAACTGAGGCACGCAGTGAGGGGTGGGGAGGGGGGAGGGACTTGCCTGCAGGCCACAAACCAGCTGGTAGCAGGACCAGCAATAGCCCCAGATTACCTGTCAATCAACACACCATTCTTTATCCTACCGTGAATCTCCAAAAATGCTCGTGAATCTCCAAAAATGCTCGGCCTGCCCCGACATTGGCAGGAAGCGGTTGGGACCCCTGTGGCCCACATCTTGTGCCTGGGCTCCACCCCCAACCCCAGCTTTCCGCTAATGCACCCCCTAGGAGGCAGCAGTGACTGCTCAGGGAGTTGGGACCCTGCCAACCTCGGGAGAAACTTGAACTGAGTTATCGTTTCCCAGCGTTGGACCAGCCCAGCCCAGTTGCTATGGGCATCTGGGGAGTGAACTAGCAGGTAGAGCTCTCTCTGTCTTTCTATCTTTCAAATTAAAAAAATAAATTAAGAAATATTAACAGAGGGAGACTCAGGGGTATCTCGGCACCTTTATTATCATTGAGATTTATGAATCCCCAAGTCAGAGAGGTGGGCTTGAGATTTTGTTCTTGTTTTAACCACAAAACCCACAGAACCCACTGAGGTATAGCTCGTGGGGCTGGTGCCACCGGGGACACACTTGGGGAACCCCAGGAGCACCAGGCCCTCTAATCCAACAACTCTGACTCCCCCGAGGAAAGCGAGGGGTATGTTTTACATTGCTGTAAAGAATGGTTTAAAATGCCATAACCAGAATATCATTTTTTTAAGAATTATTTTATTTATTTAAAGGGTTACAGAAAGAGGTAGAGCCAGAGAGAAAGAGAAAGGGGTCTTCCATTCCACTGGTTCACTCCCTAAATGACTGCAATGGTCAGAGCTGAGCCGATCAGAAGCCAGGAGCCAGGAGCTTCCTCCAGGTCTCCCTTGTGGGTGCAGGGGCCCAAGGACTTGAGCCATCTTCTACTGCTTTCCCAGGCCAAAGCAGAGAGCTGGATCAGAAGAGGAGCAGCCAGGACTCAAACCAGCGCCCATCTGGGATGCTGGCGCCGCAGGCTGGGGCTTTAACCCACTGTGCCACAGCGCTGGCCCCCAGAATATGAATTCTTCTCAGCTCAGAAACAGCCACAGCCTTCATCTGTGCAGCACTCATGCCTCTTGGCAGGGCCATTATATTGATTTTGATTACTTTGTCCACTTTCTCTGCAGTTGCAGCCGAAAATGTAATAAATGTCACAAAACAGATATTTGTGAAGTTGCTGGCGGATGAATCACGGGGATCTGGAGAGTGTATTTGCCTCTTTAATATAAGTCTTCTTTTTCCTTAATAAAAACAAATATCACAGACCATCCCTCGACAGTAACAAGGCTTTCCCTAGACGCAAACCCGTGACCCGCCGAACCACCCTCGGCGACCCTGAAGAGTCATGAGCGGCCACGGTGGGGGACATGGAAGTTTCTGGAAGAGCCTGTGAGTGTTACATCATCCTTGTCCCCTGATGGTTCCTTTCATCTGTAACGTGTGTGAAATCTGAATACACATTACATGGCTTGAGATTTCCCAAAACCTTTCAAAAACTCAATGGTGACCCAGAGCCCAGTCACCCTGTGACAGGATTTTCCAACATACTGGGATAAGTATCAAACCCAGGGCCCTCCCCTAGCTCCCCGGCCAGGCAGGGACCACTACCTCCTGGTGGAGATAAGCCCAAAGGCCACCCATCACTCATGGGGGTCCCTGGTCCTCTCCCCCATGTCCCTCCAGGTGACCATGCTGGCCCCTGGGGACAAAGAACTTCCTGGGGATAGAGCAGGTGGCACAACTCTGTCCTCTCTGTGCATCCCAGATCCCCCTGCAATTCTCAGGTCTTGAGGAAGGGCAGGACCAGACCGTCCCTCTGTCCCATGCTGGCCATTCAAGCATCCCAAGGCTTCCTCGTCCCCCGAGGCTTCTCCTCTGCAGGTCAAGCACCTGTGGCTCCCGGGAGGCCCTGGTGTGAAGACTTCCAAGGCCCGCGGGCAGCTGCAGGCGCTGGCCCACCGGGGTCCCAGGTCCGTGATGCCCACACACCGGCCTGAGGTGCCCAACAGCTGCTCCCAACCCAGGAAGCGGGGACAAGCGCACAACAGCTGAGGCCAGAGCCACGTGGGGCTGGGGGCCTCGTCTCCCTCTTGGTCATAACTGTGTCCATGGAGACAGAACCACACGGCAGCCTGGCCTCCATGTGGCCTCTGTGTGGCCTCTTGACCCAGGCCAGAACAGCTGATGTGTTTAAATACGGGGGTGATGAGCGTTTGGATGCGACCTGAGTTATAGGCACAACCTTGTAAAACGACATGCAGGATGCATGTGTCATCAGCACGGGGAACTGGCGCACCAGCTAAGAACCCTCCTAAATATAGGCAAGTCCAGGGCCCCTCACCCGAAATGCTTGGGAGCAGAGGCGTTTCAGAGTTCGACTTTTTTTCAGATTTTGGACTACTTGCATATATATATAGCGAGATGTCTTGAGGTGGGACCCATGTCTAAATCAAAGATAGTTTTATAAGATATTTAGTATGCCTGTCTTCACTGTGACCTGTCCCACTTATTGGGTAAAGCTGCCGCCCACAACACCGACAGCCCATACGGGCACCAGTTTGAGTCCCAGCTCCTCCACATCTGATCCACCTCCCTGCTAATGCACCTGGGAAAGCAGTGGAAAACGGCCCAAGACCTTGGGTCCCTGCACCCAAGTGTGAGAAGCTCCTGGCTCCTGGCTCCTGGCTTTGGTTGGCCCAGGCCTAGCCATTTTGGGAATGAATCAGCAGATGGAAGATTCTCTATCTATCTATCTACCTATCTACTTTCAAATAAATCTTTAAAAAAAAAGAATTCCCCACTTATGGTGCCATGGTCAGTGTTCAAATGTTGGATTTTTCTAATTTAATGTTTGTTTATTTGTTTGAAAGGCAGAGTTATAGAGAGAGGGAGAGGGAGAGGGAGAGGGAGAGGGAGAGGGAGAGGGAGAGGGAGAGGGAGAGAGAGAGATCTTCCATCTGCTGGTTCACTCCCCAGGTGACTGTGGCAGCCAGGGCTGATCCAGGCCAAAGTCAGGAGCCTGGAACTCCGCCTGTATCTCCCACGTGGGTGTCCGGGAGCCACGCCCTTGGGCCTTCTTCCACTGCTTCCTACGTGCCTTAGTGGGGAGCTAGAGTGGAAGTGGAACAGCCGGGCCCTGAATCAGCACTCCAGTGTGGGCCGCTGGTGCTGCCGACAGAAGCTTAGCCCACTGCACCACAATTGCCCCCCAAAATGTTTTGGATCTCCAGAGTTTCAGATTTTGATTGTTCCAGTTAGGGAATGCACAACTTGTGGTGTTTTATTTACTTATTTAAGATTTGCTTATTTATTTGAAAGACAGAGTTGAGAGAGAGAGATTCCATCTGCTGGTTCACTCCCCAGATGGCCACAACAGCCAGGGCTGGCCCCAATAGAAGCCAGGAGCCAAGAGCTTCATCCAGGCCTCCCATGTGGGGGCAAGGGTCCAGCCCTTGGCCATCTTCTGGTGCTTTCCCAGATGTATTGGCAAGGAGCTGGATTGGAAGTGGAGCAGCCAGGACTCGAACAGGTGCCCATATGGGTATGCCAGCACTGAGGTAGCAGCTTTACCTGCTACTCCACAGCACCGGCTCCAATCTGTATTAGCCTTTAATTCCATTTTTCCACAAACATTTTGAAGCCACTTTGTACATGCATGCGCACTTGGGTTAGCTACATACATCTGTATCTGTAACTACATCTATATCTATCTATATATGAGTACTTCAAATATCTGTGGGAAGTTAAATGAAAAGCTAAGTTTATTTTGGTGCAAAAATTTTTTTGAAATCCACCCCATCAGGGAGTCTTCAAAAAGTTAATGGAAAATGCATATCATGAAAAAACTGCATTAGTTCCAAAATTTTTTTGCACCAAAATAAAGTTACCTTTTTTTAAGCATTTATTTATTTTATTTGGAAGACAGAGTTACAGAAATAGAGAGATCTTCCATATGCTGGTTCAATCCCCAGACGACCACAACAGCAAGAGCTGGGCCAATCTGAAGCCAGGAACCAGGAGGTTCTTCCAGGTCTCCTATGTGGGTGCAGGGGCCCAAGCAGTTGGCCATCCTCCACTGCTGTCCCAGAGCATAGCAGAGAGCTGGATCAGAAGTGGAGCAGCCAGGACTCGAACCAGCACCCATAAGGGATGCCAGCATCATAGGCAGCAGCTTCACCTGCTACACTATGGTGTCGGCCCCATAATCTTGACCTTTGAAATTCATTTTTTCATGAACTTTTTGGAGCGCCATTCCATAGAATTGTGTAGACTCACACACACACACACACACACACACACACCCTACCCCGTTCAGATCGCACCCATGGGTGTGCACACTCTTCCTACCATTTTCCCGGATGCAATGGTTTGCCATTTTTATTAGTAGTCTACACAGATTCCAAGATTTCTGCTTGTTTTCCAGGTAAGATTGAAAATACGTTTAAGGGCTGGTGTTGTGGCACAGTGGGTAAGGCCTCCGTCTGCAGGTTAGCATCCCATATGGCGCCAGTTCGAGTCCCAGCTGCTCTACTTCCAATGCAACCTCCCACTTATGCACCTGGCAAAGCAGTGGAATCAGCAGATGGACTATCTCTCTCTCTCTCCCTCTCTCTGTTACTATGCCTTTCAAATAAATAAAATAATATTTTTAAAAATACATTTAAAATGTTATATAAACCTTGTAGGCTTATTGAAAGAGGAGTCTGGCCCAACCCTGCATTTTCGGATCACAAAGGACTTCAGAGGGCACAGGTGCC
The DNA here is from genome assembly GCA_949820135.1 of Sylvilagus floridanus. Lineage (NCBI taxonomy): Eukaryota > Metazoa > Chordata > Mammalia > Lagomorpha > Leporidae > Sylvilagus > Sylvilagus floridanus. Next base: position 8,372,042 of record OX463244.1, on the reverse strand, counting down.
TTCCTCCCCGCCTGGTCCCAGGCTGGGCGGTCTGCGGGGCACAGGGGAGCAGGAACAGGCAGGGTTCAGCCACGCCTTCCCAGTCTCCCTCTGGGGCCTGCCCGGGGCCCTGGCAGGTTTCCCCCTGTTCTGAGAGCCCCCAGGCCTGGCATTCCCACACTCCACACCTGAGCGAGCTCCCTCTTCCTCTTGGCTAATTACCGGCTCCTCGGGCCGGGTGGCCTTATTGGCGAACAGTGAGCCATTGTTTAGAGGAGGAGAAAAGCACCATGTGCTGAGTGCACACCCGCCCCGCGTCCTCGGCACCACGCCCTGCCGGCCCCTGTGCCTGGGGTTTCGTCCCAGAGGACAGACACCAGGGCACCCCGCCAGCTGTGCCAGGTGGCCCTGCGCAGCCACAGCCTCCCTCTGCCGCCCCCAGCCCGGCAGCACGATCTTAAATCGGGACGCCCCCGGGGCCGGATCTTCAGGAGCATAGCCACTGGCTTCTCTGTGCCTGGGGGGAGCAGACCGCAGGGGGCCTTAGCCGTGAACTGATTTGGTGGCTGTCCCAACGTATGAACTGTGCTATGGGAACAGAGGGACTTCAGAGAGTTTAGGGAGGGGTGGGCATTTGGCTCGTTGTTAACACTGGGGTTAGGACACCCACATCCCATGCCAGAGAGCCGGACTCTGCTCCCAACACCCTGGGAGCAGCAGGTGCCAGCTCAGGCCCTTGGGTCCCTGGGTCCCCTCCAGCGCAGCCTGGCTCTCTCACACGCGCTACCCAGGCGTCTGCGGGCGGCCCAGCCCGGCAGGAGCGGCAACCCGCACTCCTCACAGCGGGCAGGCGGCAAAGATCCAGGCATCCTGCGCGCCTCAGAACAGGTGCGCCGCGAATGCGCCCCAAGAGCCGGGACCACCCTGCGGGCAGCGTCTCGGGCTAGCAGTCACACACGCTCTGGGAGCACCGTGAGTGTGGGGTGTGCGTGTGTGGTGTGTTCTGTGGAGTGTGGTCTGTGTGTATGTGTGGGGTATGTGTGTGTGTGGTCTCTGTGTATGTGTGGGGTGTGTGTGTGTGCTGTGTGTGGTATGGAGTGTGTTACGTGTGATATGTGTGTTCTGTGGTATGTGGTCTGTGTGTATGTGTGTATATGTGTGGTGTGTGTGTGTATGTGTGTGCTGTGTGTGGTATGGAGTGTGCGTATGTGTGGTGTGTATGTATGTGTGGTCTGTGTGTATGTGTATGTATGTGTGTGGTGTGTGCGTGTGTGTGGTCTGTGTGTATGTGAGCTGTGTGTGGTGTGTGTGTATGTGTGTTCTGTGGTCTGTGTGTATGTGTGGTATGTGTGTCTATGTGTGTTCAGTGGTGTGTTCTCTGTGTGTATGTGTGGTGTGTATGTGTATGTGTGGTGTGTGTGTGGTATGTGATGTGTGTATGTGTGGTATGTGTGTCTATGTGTGTTCTGTGGTGTGTTCTCTGTGTGTATGTATGGTGTGTGTGTATGTGTGCTGTGTGTGGTATGTGATATGTGTATGTGTGATGTGTGTATGTGTGTTCTGTGTTCTGTGGCCTGTGTGTATGTGTGGTGTGTGTGTAAGTGTGTTCTGTGTGTATGTGTGGTGTGTGTCTATGTGTGTTCTGTGGTGTGTTCTCTGTGTGTATGTGTGCTGTGTGTGTATGTGTGCTGTGTGTGATATGTGATGTGTGTGTATGTGTGATGTGTGTATGTGTGTTCTGTGGTCTGTGTGTATGTGTGGTATGTGTGTGTCTGTGTGTTCTGAGGTGTGTGGTCTGTGTGTATGTGTGGTATGTGTGTCTATGTGTGTTCTGTGGTGTGTTCTCTGTGTGTATGTATGATGTGTGTGTGTATGTGTGCTGTGTGTGGTATGTGATGTGTGTGTATGTGTGGTGTGTGTGTATGTGTGCATGTGTGTTCTGTGTTCTGTGGCCTGTGTGTATGTGTGTTGTGTGTGTGTGTGTTCTGAGGTGTGTGGTCTGTGTGTATGTGTGATGTGTGTATGTGTGTTCTGAGGTGTGTGGTCTGTGTGTATTTGTGGTGTGTGTATGTGTGTTCTGAGGTGTGTGGTCTGTGTGTATGTGTGATGTGTGTGTGTGTGTGTGTGTTCTGAGGTGTGTGTATGTGTATATGTGTGGTGTGTGTGTGTGTTCTGAGGTGTGTGTATGTGTGTATGTGTGTTGTGTGTGTGTGTTCTGAGGTGTGTGTATGTGTGTTGTGTGTGTATGTGTTCTGAGGTGTGTGGTCTGTGTGTATGTGTGATGTGTATGTGTGTTCTGAGGTGTGTGGTCTGTGTGTATGTATGTTGTGTGTGTGTGTTCTGAGGTGTGTGGTCTGTGTGTATGTGTGTGTATGTGTGTTCTGAGGTGTGTGGTCTGTGTGTGCGTGTGGTGTGTGTGTATATGTGTGTTCTGAGGTGTATGGACTGTGTGTATGTGTGGTATGTATGTGTGTGGGTTCTGAGGTGTGTGGTCTGTGTATATGTGTATGCGTGTGGTGTGTGTGTGCAGCTCCAGGCTGTGTTCTGACTGTGTGCAGCTCAGTGCCCCGTCACTCACCATGTCCAGACACTTGTCCATGCCTGGAAGCCTCAGGCACCCTCCCTCTGGGTGTGCCCCAGAAGAGCGCCTCAGCACCTCCACGTGTGTGCGCGTGCCCTTGGATTTGACTGAGGTCATTACAAGAAGCTGCCGGGTTAGTAAGATTGCTTCTGCGTTGGGAGCTGAGATTGTAGGCAAGGACAGGGCTGGCTTGGCACCGTGGATTCCTCTAGAAAGTCCAAGGAAAATGTGTTTTGTTTTGTTAGACTGTAAAACCCGGGCGGGGGGAGGTGGAAATCCCTGTTAAAAATTGCCGGGTGGGGCTGCCACCGTGGCGCAGTGAGCTAAACCTCCGCCTTCGGGCCGGCAGTTCTAGTCCCAGCTGCTCCTCTTCCAATCCAGCTCTCTGCTGTGGCCTGGGAAAGCAGAGGAGGATGGCCCAAGTCCTTGGGCCCCTGCACCTGTGTGGGAGACCCAGAAGTGGCTCCTGGCTCCTGGCTTCGGATGGCTTAGCTCCAGCCGTTGGCAGCCATTTGGGGAGTGAACCAGAAGATTGAAGACCTTTCTATCTCTCCCTCTCTCTCTCTGTCTCTCCTTCTCTCTCTATAACTTTGCTTCTCAAATAAATAAATAAATAACTTTTTTAAAAAAAAATTGCTAGGTGGAGCTGGCCTTTGGCACGGTGGCCAAGGTGCTGTCTGGGACGCCGACATGCCACATCAGAGTGCCTGGTGTGGGTTCTGGCTCCCCTGCTTCCAACTCCAGCTTCATGCTAACATGCGCCTTGGGAGGCAGCAGGTGATGGCTCAGTGCGTCCCTGCCACCTACGGGGGAGACCTGGCTGTCGCTCCTGGCTCCTGGCTTCGGTTTGGCCCAACCCTTCTTGTTGCAAGCATTTGGGGAGTGACTCAATGAATGGTAGATCTCTCTCTCTCTCTCTCTCTCTCTCTCCTATGTGTGTGCATGTGTGTGTGCTTTTCAAATACAGTAGAAATAAAGAAAATGTTTAAAAATAAATAATTGCTGGACTTTCTAATAGTGGATATTATGCAACTGAGCGTGGCTAGAGTTCAGAGCGAGCCTCAGAGATGAATCTCAGTACTGACACTGGGGTCTTCCTCCAGCATCTGTCTGCTCCCTGCGGCCTTGCTGCAGCTGTCGTGGGAGTGGTGTCATCGACGCCTGGTTTGTGTGTGGGAGCAGCCAGGCCTTTGTGGAAGGAGACAAACATGTTAGGTGACACAGGGCTAGCTCCCATAGGTCCATTTCGCTCTGTGCACCTGTGTGGATCACCTGTGATTCCGGGGCAGAGCCATCCGCAGGCACCAGGTGGTCCCCACCAACGACAAAGCCCCTGCGGCGCCCTAAACCCTGACAGTCCGGGAAGGGGGAGTCCCAGTCCGCGGCCGGTGCGGGGCCTGCCTGCCTCTGTGACTGCGTGCAAGTACCTACAAGTCTCTGGAGAGGACGGGCAGGGCCATCGTCCGCGGGAGGCACGCTCCCGCCCCACCCCTGCTGAATACCCACGTTTGCAAAATTCCGAAAGCTCGCGTCAGAGAGAAGAGCCCTGTCTTAATTAATAGGTCACCCAAGCAGGAGTCCTTCAAAAGGAAATGAATGTCACGGTTTCGGATCTGTCCCACCGCACCACCTCGACCGCACGCGGGAGCTGAAGAGCTAAAACCCATCCTGTCTGTTTAAGCCTCGGAAGGCAGAAGGGAAGCACTGAGCTCCTCGTGTGGTTAAAGCGTGCTTGGTAAGCCGTGCTCTGCCCCCGGAGGGCCATGGCAACCCCACCTGCCCTCTTGGCTGCCGCTGCCCTACCTTTGAACAACGACGTTGAAATCATGGCTCCTCCGGGATGCTCTGAAAGTCTCCTGTTTCTCAGGAAGCCAACCCCGGGGTGCCTGCACCCGCCTTTCCTCAGGGGCCTATTCCAAAGCACCCACCAGGGGGCGTAAGGTTCACTGCGAGCAGTGACCAGGGGTCAGGGCGCCAGGCACAGGTGAGGGGTCCCCAACCCCCCCAGCTGGCTCCGGATATCGCAGGATGTGAGGTCTCCCTGGGGGTGAGGCTGGGCTTGCACCCTCTCCTCTGCTACTCCCCCGTTCTCTGAGCAGCTGGCCCAACAAGCCCCACTTCTGCAATGTCTGGCATTTGGTAGGTTGGGGCCAGCTGCCTGTCTGGGGATCGTCTTTTCTGTGGGTCTACTTGTGATTCCTATTGAAGGCAAGAGTCTTGGGCGGGGGGTGGGGATGGGGTGAGTCTCTACTTCTTGCCCTTGATCCCTGGCCACAGAGGACTGTGAGTGTGGCCGTCGAGGTCCTTGTCTGACCCCTCTGCCAGGGGTCCCTGCTTGGGGTATGGGGAGGGGGAGGGGGCCAGTGGGGTATGGGGAGGGGGAGGGGGCCAGTGGGGTATGGGGAGGGGGGGGCCAGTTCCGTGCTCCCAGGAGCGTGTGCTGCTTCCAGTGGAGAGGCAGCCGGCCAGGCCTAGCATGAGCTGTTTTGGCCACTGCCATTTGCTGTCAGCATCCTTGACCCTGACCGAGGACCACACTCACAAAGGCCAGGGGAGCTGTGGGATTCTTTGAGGTGCTGTGCCTGGGACTTTGGAGAGAATCCCCCAGCCCTGTTGTAAGTTGTGTGTCTTTCTGTGCACCTGATCCTGTTGGCAGTGGGGCCACTGTGGACGTCACCCTGAAAGAGGGGGTCCCCAGTCCGCTGTGACTGATGGGTATCCTCGTACCAAGAGGAGGGGACAGAGCCACAGGTGCGCGGAGGAAGCCACGTGACCATAAGGCAGCCATGGGAGAGACGTAGCCACGGAATGGGCCACGGGACGCTGGGGACGGTCAGCACCAGAAGCTGAGACACGCGAGGCAGGGCCTGCCCTGGTGGACTCAGGAGCCGATACCTGGAATCGGGACTTCTGGCTCCAGCGCTGGGTGACCATAAACATTGGTTGTTTTAAGGCACTCGTTTATGGTTCATTCTCTCTCTCTCTCTCTCTCTGATTATTTATTTGAGAGGTAGAGTTACAGAGAGGGAGAGAGAGAGAGAGAGAGAGGTCTTCCATTCACTGGTTCACTCCCCAGTTGGCCGCAATGGCTCAAGCTGTGCCGATCTGAAGCCAGGAGCCAGGATTTTCTTCCAGGTCTCCCACATGGTGCAGGGGCCCATGGACTTGTGCCATCTTCTACTGCTTTCCCAGGCCACAGCAGAGAGCTGGATGGGAAGTAGAGCAGCCGGGACTTGAACTGGCACCCATATGGGATGCTGACACTTCAGGCCAGGGTGTTAACCCGCTGTGCCACAGCACTGGACCCTTACAAAACTTTTATCATAGAATTTCTTTCTTTTTTTAAAGATTTATTTTATTTATTTGAAAGTCAGAGTTACAAATGGAGATGGAGATGGAGAGAGAGAGAGAGACCTTCTATTTGCTGGTTTATTCCCTAAATGGCAGCAACAGCCAGGGCTGGACAGGCCAAAGCCAAGAACCAGATGGACCTGGGACTCCTCCATGGGTTACAGGGACCCAAGCACGTGGGCTCGGTGCATTAGCAGGGAGCTCGATCGGCAGTGGAGCAGCCGGGACTCCAACAGGTGCTCACATGGAAAGCCGTCGTCACAGGCATCGGCTTAACCCACTGCACCACAGTGCCATCCCCAAAACCAGTTCTCCTCCAACTCTTCCAAAAAAAAACAGGAGAGAATACTTCCAAACTCATCTTAAGAGGCCAGTGCTATCCAAATGCCAAAGCCAGAAAAAGATACTTCAGAAAGAAAATTATAGAGCAAAATTCTTGAGGAACATAGGTGTAAAACTTAACAGACCCCTATGAACCAAATTCAGCAACACGTGAATGAATCCTGCACCACCAGCAATGGGGATCCAGCCCTAGGGTGTGGGGATGCTTTGACATGGCAGATCCATAAGTGAATGTGATTCTCCACATTGACAGCATGTGAGATGAAAATCCCACAATCATCTCAACAGGTGCAGAAAAAGCAATTGACAAAACTCAACATCACTTTATGATTAAAAAAAACTCTCAGTAAACGAGGTACAGGAGGAATATACCAGAACGTGAGAAAGGCCACTTTGACAACCCACAACCAACGGCAGCAAAACCCGCTTCCTGGTGCTGCAAACCCTGGTCTGGTTCTACCACGGTGAGTAGAGATCCAGGGCTGTTGGAAAAACTCTCAGCTCCCGATCCCAAGTTCACAGCCCATGCCACGCCCATGGCTGCACGTCTACCAAAGACCCCGAGGGTTTGGGGTGCTGGCTGCAAGGAACCCCGCCACAGGAAGCTGCTCAGGCTGAGACCCAGCCAGAACCAGGCATCCTGGTTCCCAGTCCCGGCTCCATGAAATGGGCCCTCTCTCCACCAGCCCGAGTGCCTCCAGGCCCCAGAGCCAGCATGTGCAGCTCTCCGCTGCCAGCTGCCGTGCCCTCCACGTCATAGGGCACCGCCCCGAGCCCCTGGTAAAGGGCGCTCCATGGCAGTCTGAACTGATCGAGGGAAACTGTGCATCTACCAAAAGGCGAGCTGAACTGGGGTTCTGCAGATGCTGAGTCACGGCACCCAGCAGGCCTAGCAGCCGGGGTCACAGGTCATGGGGTTCACAGGACTCGTACGAATAAAGCTCCCACTGCACAGACGATGCAGGAAAAGCAGCCTGGGGATTGGTTTGTAGGGAAGCACAGAAATAAGTGAAGGCGCAAAAAGCAACCCCCCCGGGGGGGGAGCAAAAGGGAGGGGTTAATGTACAAGTGCACCCCCTAAGTCCCCCAGATCTGCAGGGATTTGTAACTCAGGAAAACCCTGAAGTGAAACACAAATCACAAAGTGACCAGGAGTCGTAATCCGCATTCCTAAAGAACTTCTCCTTTCCGGTAATGAAAACGGAATCAGACTGTAAATACATAATATCGCTTTCCTTCGGTGCCGCTTCTTTCATTGCTTTCTTAAAATATTACAAAGCAAACAAATCCTGCATTCTAATCCATTATCAACCAGTTCCATATCTAATCAACTTGAAGCCAAAGCCATATGGACAGTGCAAACATAAAAAAAAAAAGTCGTTCTAAGATAAGCAAAACAGGAAACTGCAGGCTGCTGCTGATGAAACTGATATCCTGGTGGTAATCTGAGCAGTAAAGTCACTAAACCCTTCCTACACCATAAACAGAGCTGCTCGGGGACGGGTCTCGGTTTCCCTCCCTGGTGGCTTGGCGGTCGGCTGCAGCAGCCAGCACACATCAGCGTCTTCCTCTCTCTTGCCCCCATATCACCGGCACCGGCACGCTGCACTCGGGCTGCAGGATCGCCAGGCGCCAGGCGCTCCCATCTGCTCCCTGAATGCTGTGTGGTCCAGCCTGCAGCTCAGGCTGCCGAGGGAGGGGCAGATGATGCACTTGCTTTCTCACGTGGCGGGGGAAGCAGGTGTGTCTGTGCAGAGCAGGCTCCCAGCCACACTTTGCTGCGCGCCGGCCTGTGTGTCACAGGATGTCCAGCCACACCCTCCACTGCTACCTGCTGGAGCCCGGAGCGCACCTCCCAGCTGCGACCATGGAAAAAAAATGCCTCTGGGTATCAGCAAATGACCCCGGGAGGGAGAGGCAAACTCACCCCCAGTGAAAAGCCCTGAGTTGGAAGGAATCTGCTGAAGAGAGCCCAGATCACGCATCTCAGGTAATGCTACCACGTTAGGCTTCAGCGAGGGTGTTCATTGTGACCCTGGGGACTTGAGCGCCACCCTGTCCTTCCTCCAGGCTTGCGCCAGCGTTCTGCTCCACCCACCTACTGTTCCCATGACTTGTTTTCATGTGAACTTTGTAACAATCTTTCTCCCCTCCAGGAAAACCAGAATAAGTAGTTCCAAGCACGTAAAGGGTATTCTAAAGACACTTGTTGATACACGGATACAATGAAGAAATGCGCTGCTCCTGGGCCGGTCGGGAGGAGCCTCCAGGGCTGGCTGTCTTGCCATTGGCACAGCAGCAGGCTCATGGCGGCCCACCTGCTCCACTGCTTCTCACCCAGATGCATCGGTGCCCCTTGGGAGAGGGGGTGTGGTCTCCCGACCATCTCATTGCAAAGACAAAGGAGGGTTTCCCATGACCCCTCCTCCCAGTGTCCGCCGGGGCACTGCTGAGCCCCGTTTGAGTGGGAAATCGGATGACCTGAGTTGGCACTGAAATCAGCTGAAGATCGAATACTTTCCCCAAAAAGTGCAGAGGTGAAACAGAGCGCAGATCTGCTAGCCTGGGGGGGGGGGCAGCCACACCAAGGGCCCTGCTGCCCCGAGGTGCAGAGCACAGCCAGGCAAACAGTCCTGCCCGCCTCCAGGAACCAGGGATCCGTGGCTTGCACAGGCCACACAGCCCAGAGTCTTGTCCTGAGCCCCTGCACCGCCCTTTCTGTGTCCTGCCCCATGCGACTGCCCGTTTGTCTCAGGTGCCCGTGCTGGCTCCTCTTCCACGGGGCCAGGCTTCCTAACAAAATTTAAAATTCTTTTTGGACCATCATTCCCGCTGACTTTAAAAGCTAGATCTATGTGTGATTGAAATATTTCCATGTGTCATCATTATGTCTGTCTCCTGGCTCAATCCAAGAATCTCTCACATTGGGCAGATTCTAGCATTCTTTAAGGCAGTAATAAATATAATATTTGTAAAGCAGATTGTATAATAAATGACATATCTCCTTTAATAACACTTTGTTAAATAAACACTCCTTTGTAAAGTGAATAACCAGCCTCTGCTTTATGTACATTTTTAGATTTCTCTGCTCGCATGCTGCATTTTCTGAGTACTGTATAATAAACCTAAATTTCTACTGAGAGGAAAACACTTGGATACTCTCAGTTTATTATGGCACACGTGTTCCTCTTGCAGTGCTATGCTGCCCCAGAATGCCCTTCTTCCTTGGAGAAAAGCTGATTGTCATCTAGATTGACTCTAGACGGTGTGTGAGTGTGCCTGTGTGTGTATGTGTGTGCATGTGTGTGCATGCATTGTGTGTGAGTTCATGCATGTGTGTGAGTTCATGCATGTGTGCACATGTGCAGATATGGAACGCTTACAGAGAAACCCCGGGCCTGGCCGGACCAGGAGAACATGCATGATGCATTTCCGAGGTCCCTAAGTGCCAGCACCTGTGCCAGGTGCCCAGCAAACCGCGCAGGGCCCCGCCTCCTGCAGGAATGAGCCATTTATTTTGGGTTTTCCAGTAGTCTCAGAGTCCTGGTCCCAGAGCAGAGATTCATGAAAGGTTTCAAGCCGTGTGGAAGAGAACTGGGAAAGGGAAATCGCATGAGAGAAGCAGCCCCCAACACACCCAGGGGGAAAAAACCACTAGAAACCAAACCCCCAGCGAGAATGTCTCCAGCAAGTGCCTCAAACACATGACTACGGAGAAAAAACAGCCGCTTTCCCCTTGAGAGCCGTTCAACACTGTTTCTCAGTGTTTCAAACCCATAAACGATGCCCCCGACATAAAAAACCTCATTTCACTCAGGAATCGGCTGCCTTCATCGCTCAGGCACATTTATGCTTCTTGGTCAGAAAAAAACAAAGCGATCAACAGCCCTGGGAGACGGTTTCCTTAAACCCGAGAGGGCCAGAGGCTCGGCTTGCAGACTCAATCAGCTTATCTGATGGCATTTACAGTCTGGTGGCAGTCACGGTGCTCAACACACGCTTCCCACCAGCCTGGCTGCCGGGGACCCGGGACCGGGGACCGCAGGACCGAAGGTGGGGCGGGTACCGAAGGCAGCGATGAGCAGGACTTTGAAACACTGAGTAAATGCCTTCCTTGCCACAGCGGGCTACAGACCGTAGCAGCCCCGGAAGCTGTCCATCGCGAGGGCGAGGCATCTCCTCCCTGTGCCGGCCGGGGTCTCGTCCACCCTGGGTTGCAGGAGCACACCCCAGCAACAGTCACCAAACTACCTTTCCCTACCCTGCCAGAACCCTGGCCCCCATTTTGTTTCTCTCACTTACAATTTGTTCAACCCCATGGGATCAAAGTCCCACTCACAGCACGGACGGTCCCCAAGCTCAAAACGCCTCCTCCATCTGCCTCAAGAGCAGGGAATGGGGCCAGCACTGTGGCACAGTGGGTAAAGCAGCTGCCCTCATCCCATATAGTGCCAGCATCCCATATAGGCGCCGGTTCAAGTCCTGGCTCCTCCTCTTCCGATCCAGTTTCTGCTATGGCCTGGGAAAGCAGTAGAAGATGGCCCAAGTCCTTGAGCCCCTGCACCCATGTGGGAGACCCGGAGGAAGCTCCTGGCTCCTGGCTCCTGGCTTTGGATCAGCTCAGCTCTGGCTGTTCCAGTCATTTGGAGAGTGAACCAGAGGATGGAAGACCTCTCTCCCTCTCCCTCTCTCTCTCCGGCTCTCTTCTCTTTGTGTAACTCTGACTTTCAAATAAATAAATAAATCTTCAAAGAAGAAGAAGAAGAAGAAGAAGAAGAAGAAGAAGAGGAAGAAGAAGAGGAAGAAGAAGAGGAAGAAGAAGAGGAAGAAGAAGAGGAAGAAGAAGAGGAAGAAGAAGAGAAAGAAAGAAAGAAAGAAAGAAAGAAAGAAAGAAAGAAAGAAAGAAAGAAAGAAAGAAAGAAAGAAAGAAAGAAAGAAAAAGAGTAGGGAGCTTGACCCAAGCTCCTAACGGCCCCCGGCACTCCACGGCAGGAGTTTCTTAGACGCCTCGCTCTGCCCAGCGGCAGGCCCAGGGTGCAGATGGCAGGCAGCTGGCTGTGCCGCTGAGTTGTGCCCCCACCAGGAAGCCCTCCTTTGCTGTGTTTATCAAACAGGTGTAAAATCAGCAGGACTTCCTGGTCAGGGGGGATCAAGAGGGCCATGGCAAGTTCTTTTGGTTTTTTTTTTTTTTTAAAGATTTATATTTATTTTATTTTATTCAAAAGGCAGAGTTAAAGACAGAGAGGGAGAGAAAGAGACTGAAAGATTTTCCACCCACTGATTCACTCCCCAAATGGCTGCAACAGCCAGAGCTGAGCCAATCCAAAGCTTCCTCCGGGTCTCCCATATGGGTGCAGGGGCCCAAGGACTTGGGCCATCTTCTGCTTTCCCAGGCCACAGCAGAGAGCTGGATTGGAAGAGGAGCAGCCAGGAATCAAACTGGTGCCCATATGGGATGCAGGTGCCATAGGCAGAGGCTTAACCTATTATGCCACAGCACTGGCCCCAAGGCGAGTTCTTAGGGAGCCCCACACCCTCTAGGCCTACTTCCTCTAGGACTACCCTTCGGCCGACAGAAGGCAGAATGCTCCGGTACAGGCTGTGTGCAAAAATCTGGGCACAAATGACCATGATGCATTGTATGAAGTGCCCAGAGCAGGTGAGTCCACAGGGGCAGAATGCAGCCCAGGCTCTCCTCTGGGGAGGAGAGATACGAGTTTCCTTTTGGCAAATAGGGTTTGGAGCTAGACAGAATGGGTGCTGGCGCAGCTTTTTGAAATGTCCTGTGTCACTGATCTGGTTGCTTTAAAATGGTGTTGTGTTATCTGAATTTCATTTAACTGTGGGTATGCATGTGCACATACACGCACGCACACACACACACACACACACACTCATTACGCGCAACCTGAAAAGACGTGATGTTCACCCTCTGATTTCACCTCGACACCTCCTGCAAGTTTTAAAAAATAAAACTTCCCAATATCATTTCTGGATTTCGAGAATCCTTCTTTAAAGGGAGTGCAGTGGTTTGGATGCGGGTTGAGGGTCCCCAAAGGCTTCACGTGCTGAGGTTGAACCCCTGGTGAGAGCCGTGAGGAGGTGGAAACGCGGTCGCCCTGCGGTGCCCAGCAGCGCACCCTCTCGGCTCTTTTCCTGCTGAGTCTCGCGGAGGTGCCTCCAAGAAGGGGCTTGTCCCATGATCCACTGCCCGGCAAGGAGGGCGTTGTCACTGGAGGTGTCCTGGACGTCACCGCTGCTTTAGACCCTTCACCCCACCCACGTGGGGTTCGTGAGGCTGCACACACACCAGGTGCATCTCCGTGCTCCTGCGTCCACCTGGGCTGAGCCCGTGTACATCGGATTGGTGGAGACCTCTTGTGCTAACATCAAATCCACCTAATTAAGGTTGATGGCGCCCAAAAACTCGGGGAATAGGGGGAGAGGCCTGTGTAAAACTAACCGAGAGAGGAAAACCTCCCTTAACGGGTGACGGCAGCTGTGTGGTGGACTGGCCATTTATTGCAGAGGGTTAAGCTGCCATCTGCTATGCCAGCATCCCAAATGAGTGCTGGTTCAAGTCCCAGCTGCACCACTGACTCACTGAGGTGCAAATTTGCAGAAATAGGCTATTGGCTGAGCTTGACGTCCATAAGTCAGCTGCTTGTGCCTGCTCTTTCCGGGGTGAGCTTTAGTGGCGCCAGGCTGTCCTCAGAGGCAGGCATCTTCTCCCAGCTGGGCTTGAGGACATTTGGTGAACAACTAAATCTCAGTCTTGGCCAGGGACCCTCCTTGTCTCCCTGCTGTCTCCCAGGCCGGGCCTCAGTGCTCCCACCATGGAGGAAGGGCCACAAGGACCGCCTCCCCTGACTTATTCCCATTTGGGCTGAACCTCATCCAGCTATTCCCTTGTGGCTTGGGAACACCTGGGCCACAGGGTGCAGGTGAGTCACAGGAAAGGAGAGAAAACCAAGAGAATCCTATTGTGCCACTCTCGCCCCACAAGATCAGGAGAAAATTCGGAGTGAGGGGAGGGGAAGCTACGTAATTTGCAAAGCTCAGTGCACAATGAAAATGCCAGGACCCTTATTCAAGAATTATTTGAGGTCAGCATTGTGTCATACCTGGAAAAGCCACTCCCTGTGGCACCTGCATCCCTTATGGGCATTGAGATATTTCCCAGCTGTTCTGCTTCTGATCCAGCTCCCTGATAATGGTCTTGCAAAGCAGCGGAAGATGATCCAAGTCTTTGGGCTGCTGCACCCTCATGGGAGACCAGAATGAAGCTCCTGGCTCCTGGCCTCAGCCTGGCCCAGCTCCTGCCATCGCAGCCATCTGGGGAGTGAATCACAGGATGGAAGATATTTCTGTCTCTGTCTCTCTCTTTCTGTAACTCTGATTTTCAAATAAGTAAACAAATAAATCTTTTAAAAATTGCTAAGACCTTTCAGATGGCCACAAAAGAGCTCTAAACCCAGAATGGGGTGGTTCGGCGAAGCTGGCCAGAGAGTGAGGATTGGCAAGAAACTGTTATTCGAGCACCATCATGAGTGAATGGGTCCTGAGTTCCAGGAAGAGAACTTAAATTGGGTAAATTTTATCTATCTGCATTTTTTTTTAGATTTTATTTATTTATTTATTTGAGAGGCAGAGTTAGAGAGAGAGAGGGAGATACAGAGAGAGAGGTCTTCCATCCGCTGGTTCACTCCCCAGATGGCCGGGCCGATCCAAAGCCAGAAGCCAGGAGCTTCTTCTGGGTCTCCCATGTCTTTGCAGGGGTCCAAGGACCTGGGCCATCTTCTAGTGCTTTCCCAGGCCATTAGAGAGCTGGATCGGAAGTGGAGCACCCGGGACTCGAACTGGCACCCATATGGAATGCCAGCACTGCAGGCAGGGCTTAGCCTACTATGCCACACCGTCAATATGTCTGCCTTTTCAGCCCGTTAAGTGATGAGAGAGGGCAAGTTCCCAAGGGACTGCTGAGTCCACACCAGAATAAGCTTCACCTGAGCATCAGTGGGGACCCAGTGGAGAAGGCAGCTATGGAAACAGCACAGCGGTGACCTGGAGTGACCGCAGGACACACCCTCCTGACTCAGCCAGCCCAGCTGAGAGACGAACAGTCTCCTCCCTTGTCTGCAGCACAAAGCTGATAGCCCAGCTCCTGTCATGTGCCCATCTCACAGCCAGTGGCCATGGCTGGGGGCAGGACACTCTGATTGTGCACGACCAGGTCAGAAGCTCCCTCCATGCGGCTGGGGAGAGGAGGCACCTGGTTTGACAGCTCTACCAGAAACCCCAGGGAGCAGAAGCCGGTTCCCCAAGGCAAAGCTGTTGCTATGAGGACAAAGGGGAGACTGATGGGTGGGGAGAAGACACACTGATAAGCAGACACAGCCAGCTACAACCCCTCAAGCTAACATACATCAAGGAAGAAAACGTCAAGGCCGGCGCTGTGGTGCAGTGGGCTAAGCTGCTGCTTGTGACGTGGAATCATTCCATGTCGGAGCTCTGGTTTGAGTCCTGGCTGCCCTGCTTCCAGTCCAGCTCCCTGCCCACATGCCTGGAAGCAGCAGGAGGTGGCCCAAGTGCTTGGCCCCCGCCACCCATGTGGGAGACCAGATGGAGTTCCAGGCTCCTGCTTCAGCCTAGCCCAGTCACTGAACATTGCAGTCATTCAGAGAGGGGACCAGCAGATGGAAGATATTTCTCTCTCTCTCTGACTATCCCTCTTTTTCTCTGTCTCTCCACCTTTCAAAATAAATAAATATATCTTTTAAAAAAGAAATAAAAGAAAATTGCATTGCATGGAAAATTGAGCTAGCACCAGGGATTCCAGAGATCCATGTGTTTACCACCAGATCCCCTGTGTGTCTGTCTACCTACTCAACTATCCATCTGTCTGTGCATCCACCCATCCACCCATCCATCACCTGTCCTGTCATCTGTTTATCCATCCATCCATTGTCCTTCCATCTATTCATCCATGCATCTGTCTATCCGTTGTCCATCCATCCACCCATCCAACCATCCATCCATCCACCCATCCATCCATCCACCCATCCATCTATCCATCCACCCATCCAACCATCCATCCATCCATCCACCCATCCATCCATCCATCCACCCATCCACCCACCCACCCATCCATCCATCCAACCACCCATCCACCCATCCATCCATCCATCCATCCACCCATCCATCCATCACCTGTCCTGTCCATCCACCACCTGTCCTGTCATCTGTTTATCCATCCATCCATTGTCCATCCATCTATCTGTCCATGCATCTGTCCATCCGTTGTCCATCAATTCATCCATCCATCACCTGTCCTGTCATCTGTTTATCTATCCATCCACCCATTGTTCATCCATCTATCCATCCATGCATCTGTCCATCCATTGTCCATCAATCCGTCACCCATCCACGCACCCACCCATCCATCCATACATCCTGCTGTGTATTCTTAGCGCATGCAGGCTCTGAAACCAGACTATCGTGCTGCAAGTTCAGATTCCATAACTTATAGCGCTGCGGAATTGGGGTAATTTGCTTAAACTCTATGCCTCTGTTTCTCCATTTGCAAAGATAATTGTGTTATTCTTGTAAAACACTCAGAACAGTGCCTGGTACCAGCAATTGTTCCATAAATGTCAGCAGTCACCGTCACAGCTGCTGGTGGCATCACAGACAGCTCCAAACCTGTGCTGTTCCATCTCAACAAACCTAAAGAACAGAGAGAGCTTCACTCTTCCCAGATTCCTTACACAAAATCCCAGAAAAGAACTCTGGGGCCTTGGCCTGGTCCTGTGCCCATCTGTGGGTCCTACAACCTACGGCCACAGGGTAGAGTATTAGGATTGATGGAGCAGGCATTGTGTGCCCTTAACTGCACCTGGGAGCAGATACGTGATCACAGTGCTGTCAGAACCAAACAACATGGTGGCTGTGGCCAGGAGACAATGAGAAATCAGGATGGGGAGACACAGCCTCAGACGTCCCCAACACGGATGTCAGCACCTCTTACAAGATCCACGTCTTCCAAGAGGCCACAATGAGCTATCACACTTTTGGGTTGAAAGAAATTTCCAGAACAGCGACGAAGTAGACAGTGATGAGCAGATCTCAGTGGCATGCCCCACGGTTTGCATTCTGCCCTGTCTTGTCCCAGTGGCCTGAGGGGGGGCCCTGCAGCTTGCTCACTTTCTGCTTTCCTGGGTTAGAGGTGGAGGGGAGGGAGGTTGTCTCCAGCTTGTCTTTCCCTAGGAACGTTTTTTTCCAGGGGGATTCCTTGGCCTGTGGAGCAGCCCTGCCCCTGCCTGTGGGAGACCCTCCAGGTGCACCCGCCAGACACAATTGCAGGTGAATTCTCAGTGAAAGAATGACTCACCACCCAGCTAAGGCAAATCCACGCTAGAAGCAGCAGACGGAGGGAGGGGGGCTGCAGCTTCCGTTTTTCACAGGATGAGACCTTGGGTGCAGAAAGGACAGTCTGATGCTCCAGTGCCCCCTCCCTTGTTGTCCTTGGAGGGGCTTAGCTCTATGCAGAGCGTCCGAGCTCCGGGTCTCCCATCCTTCCAATGCATTAGACTAAGTGCTGAGCCCTGCTGCAGGTGCACTGCACCCCGGCTGCTCTGGCTTCGGTGACAGCAGCTCTCTTCCCTGTGACTTCTGGTGCCTTCTGTGCCTCCAGCACTGGGATTTCCTGTTTGTTTATTTTCCTTTCTTTCCGCTCTGACGTTTGCCCTGCCTTAGTTATACAGCTTTTGTAGACATTTACATCCAGAATCGCTCCATATCAGCTTATTCAACCACATCACCAAAACTGAAATCTATTATAGACACTTAGGAAAGTATTGTCAAGATTCAGACTAATAGGGAAAGGCACCCATAGTCTGACATCTTCCAGAAGACAAGGTTGCTACTCCCTTCCAACCATGTAAGTGACAACATGGAGAGAGTGACAGGTGCCACTCATCCTTCCCACTTGTCTATGAGTGTGTCCTCATCAATCAAAAGAGAGGAGCAGCCCCGTGTCCCCGGTTGGCAGTGGTAGATCATCAGGTGTCAGACTCCATAGCGAGCACATTATGTGTATGGTCATCTTTGATTCTCATTACAGGTCTGGGTAGAGGGGGCAGCAGTGTCACAAACTGCTACATAAACACTTAGCCCGTGTGACCCAGCAGTGAGCACCTTGACCCTGGATCCCTGTCTGGTAAACAGCTGTGTTGGACTCAACTCAGATCATCCAGACGTCAAGATTTGCTTATTTCTAGCAAAGAAAAAGGAAAGCAAGGAGACAATGTGGATGGAAAACACTGGAAGTCTTCCGACGTGCATGGCCTTGACCTTCACAGAATCCCTGTTATGAGGACGCAGCATCCAGTCCATTTGCTTCAGCCCTAGCCCGTCCTGCTTCCATCTCCTGGCACAGGAAGAACCACATCAATATTTGTAGATGTTTTCCTCGGCTCAGCCCCAGCCCACCTCTACCTCTCTGCCCACCAACCTCTTTTCCCTGCCCTAAATGGCAAGTGCTGATGCCCACAGCCCAGGATCACATGGTCTGATCATCAATCACAGGGTGATACATCCCTCGGGCTCCCGGCCCTTCTCCCTCAGAGCAAACCGTGAGACCCGGGTCTACACCAGAGGGGCACTGGGTCTTGTGGATACGCTCACTCCGAGTTCAAACACCAATGAGTCTCTTCCAGGTTTGCCTCCTGGAGATCATAGCCCAGGGATAGCCTGATGTCAGAATCAGATTCCATGACCCTCCTTCCGGGGGAGGGGGTGGGCTTTGGACTCTGCCAGTCTAGCGACCAACTAGATCAAGGGAGATCTCCCCCAGAGTGCTGTAGGAAATTGGGCAAAGGAGGGGAGACAGGGCCCCAAACAGGGGTCGAAATGACTGATGGGTCTTGGTGGACTTGACTGAAACCACGCGGGTGCGCACTTGGGGACACCTGCCTTCTGCTGGGCTTTGTCGTCCAGTCCTCTCGTCTCGGGGCTGCCCTGTCTGCTCCTTTCCTGGCTTGATCTGCCCTCTAAAGCTTCCCCTCTCTCTCACGGATGACCGTGATCTGAATCTATGCATAAGACGCATGGATATTTCTTCAGCTCACGCACAGAACCATCTCTCCACCCACGCACCTGACAACTGACAGAGGCCGATGTCTTTGTCATCTAGCGGAGACAATGCCCTTTGAAAAGGTTATTTCTCCTACGGTAACCTGGACAGCCGGGGACAGTCGCCCTGTGAGCTTCCTTATTCATGAACCCTCACCCTCCTCCCCAGCATCAATGGGTGACAGCTCCTTGGCCGGGCTTCCCTGGATCTATTTACAGTTGTCTGCCAAGTACGTCCCTGAATCAGAGGGGCCGTGACTCGCTGACACGTCTCTGGAATATCACTGATGACTCATTAACATGGTAACAGCTTCTGTCGGGATGTATTGATCTGGATGTCAACTCTTATTGGAATAAGAAAGTTGAGTTTTAAAAATGTATCTTTCCACTATGCTGAGTGATAAGTGAGCCAGGGAGTGTCTGGTTGGGGGGGGGGTACATCACTGGGGGACCCCAGCTGAAGTAGGAATGCAGAGGAAGTACAGAACTGAGCCCAAACCCGAGACAGCATGCAAGGAGACGCCCAATCCATGGGGCACGGGGTTCTCTTTCCCCGGGATGTTTTTAAGTCAATCCATCGACAACAGCGACTTTGAATCAGTCTCTTGTAAGTATATCCCGACTTCCCCCAGCATTCTTAGCAGTAGCAGGTGAATGAGTCCAAACTGCTAGGGACCAGCACTGGGGGAGCCACTCTGGATTTCCCGAGACTGAAGCCCAGGGTGAAGCCCCCTGGCTTCTGATGGCTTCCCGCTTGCTGGCTGGCCTCCAGCACTCTCACATTTCAACCTCTCTGATCCTTGAACCTGCCGGGACCTTGCTTCTCATTGTCTGGGAAAGCTGTCCTGCTTTCTGCTCTCAACCCGCCTGCCCTCCTGGAGCCCCCTCCCTGATGCCCCATCCTGAAACAGACCCCAGCGGGCCCCAACCAAAGCCTTCCCCAGTGTGGATCCCAGTTGCTCCATCCCACATCCCTGCCTGACGCCATCCACGCTGCTGTTGGCCTGTACCCACAGCTCTCCTCTACTAAGCAGACAAGTGGAGACGGCGTGTCCATCTCCTTCCGTCTGGTCCACACGTCAGCCATTCCTCACTGCAGCCCTAGTGCCAATGTCTATGGTGGGCACGCGTCAGACACTCAACAAACATTGGCTGAACAAATGAGTGAAAAGTCCCTCCAGAGCAAGGAAGGGTCCCTGGGAAACCCCAGAAGGAATTAAGCTGAGAATAGCTCTACCCCCACTCCTCAAAAATAAATAAATAAATAAATAAATAAATAAATAAACGCAGGGAGGGAGCTGGGAGGAGAAAGTCCCCGAGAAATGTCTCCCACTCAGAGGAGGGGGAGGAGGAAGCCAGCTAGCTGGGATGCTTGTCCAGAGCTCCATCCCTGCCTGGAGTCGCACTCCATGGGGCTAGTTCCTGATGCTGATCTGTGACTCGGCCCGAGTGCCACGGCCTAAGTGTGCGCTCAAGCCCTAAGCCGACGCTTCCAGAGCAAACAGCCACAACCCGAAGTGGCCAGGACGCTGACACCCCACAACTCCGTCAGGGCGGGGCCGCGTCTGCTTGGGGGCAGCGTCGTTCCGTCCGCCCGCTGGGCCCTGGCGCTCTGATAGCCCGTCAATGGGCCCATTCACCCAGAGCCCCGTTTTGCATATTATTCTTAATAAACATTCGCCGTCCAAGCCATAATGGCCCTTTCAAGGCTCCTGCTTTGAGCGTGCTGACAAGAGTGCCTTGTGCGCTTACCTGTGAAAACACACTGGCCCCCTGTCGACACGCAGCATATATATTTATAAATATTTATCACCCAGTCGCGGCTGACATTTTTCAAAATGCTGCATTACGACTGGACCTCGTCTTTGCTCTGTCTCCCAAGCAGAGAGGCCAGACGGGGTTAATGAATCCAATTTTGTCTCATAATGTGCAGCGTAATGATCTCCATGCCCCGGTTTATTTGTCAAGGGGATGGGGTGGGGGTGGGGGGCTCCGAGTGAAAGCCACAGAGACTCTGAGAGGAGGGGCTTCCCGACTCCAGGCTTGATCCTGAGCCAGCCGGAGAAAACCACGCCCACAGCCCCTCTTGGAGGGCCAGGAAGAGAGGTCAGCCCCTGTGAGGCCCAGGCTGTGGGCCAGGGTTATTCCCCGCGGAAGGGGGCCAAGCAGTAGAAGGAGTTCGTGCCTGAGTCCATCCCTCTCCCTGGCCAAGCCCCTACCCCCCTGGGGGAGGGGGTCACCCTGTAAGAAGTGGCCTTTCTAATGTACCTCAGTGAACCGGACTGGAAACTTCGCTCTTACTGCTCTGCAGTACCAGAAGACTTGCACTAGGATCTGGGTCTGATCCGAATCGGTCAGTGGCAATGCCTGGTCTGGACAAAGGGCTGGAGCAAGGATGCCCACAGGAGGACCTGTGCAGGGATGACCACTGCAGGATCTGTGCATCAGCCTGGGTTCACAGCCACGGTGCTCTGAAGACGCCTGCGCTACCCTGATCTGAGTGCAGATGAATCTCTTTGGGGCTCATATTCTAATCCTTTTTTAAAAAAGATATATTTATTTATTTGAAAGTCAGAGTTACACAGAGAGAGAAGGAGAGCCAGAGAGAGAGGTCTTCCATCCGCTGGTTCACTCCCCAATTGGCTGCAATGGCCAGAGATGTGCCGATCTGAAGCCAGGAGCCAGGAGCTTCTTCCCATCCCATATGGGTACAGGGGCCCAAGGACTTGGGCCATCTTCTACTGCTTTCCCAGGCTACAGCATAGAGCTGGATCAGAAGTGGAGGAGCTGGGACTTGAACCTGCACCCATATGGGATGCCAGCACTGCAGGTGGCAGCTTTACCCACTACACCACAGCGCCAGCCCCCATCTTCTAACCCTTGAAGGCAGACAGCTTCTACTCCAAGACAGCAGTTTGAGAGGGGAGGTTTTCAAGCCACATCTGAATTCACTGAACTCTAACCCCACCTCCCCTGCTCAACTCTACCCAACTCCAGATTGGGGCTCCTTATGCCTCCAAATGAGGCATGTTTCCATCTCCCCTGCCGTGGCTCTCGCTGTCTTGAGAATCTTCTTTGCCACCCCCAGGTGCCCTCACAGGTGACTCTCAAAGCTCGGCCTGCCCCATCACTCCTAGGCTTGTCACTATCTGTCTCTGTAGAGATTTTCTCTCCTAACTCACCTTCACCTTCTTGTCCCCTCCCATATTATATCCTAGAGGCAGCCTGCCTCTATAAAGGAAAGAGGCTTCTCTGGGCTCACGGTTCAGTAGGTTCACAGTCCAAGATCAGGTGGGCCCCACTGGTTGTATCTCTGATGAAAGTGTTCTTGCTGGCAGAGTCACAGTGTGGCAGGAGACGGGGCCACGTGCTCTGTCTGCTTGTCATTTCTCTGTCTCTCCTTATGAAGCCATCAAGATTCCATGATGAAGAACTCAATCTAACAACCTAACCCCATCTAACCACATCCCAAAGGCCCCGTCTCTGAATTCCTTAGCTGGACCAAATTTCCGTCTCTTAGGACTATTAACATAGGATTTTGGGAACCAAACTCGAGTTAGGGGAGGAGGGTAGAGATGTGTATTCAAACCATGGCACCTCAATAAGCACACCTGGGCTTCCAAATCCCAATGGGCCAAGTCCCATGTAACACTCATCAAGCAAAACCTACGGGGCAACGAGAAGCTACTTTAAAAAGTCAGGCATAGGCCAAAGTTTAGATTTTGAAAACTGCATTTTCTTTGGATCAAACATGTGCCACAGAAGCTTGTCAACACCCAGCGCTTACCACTAATGGTGTCTGAGTCATAATCATCCCTTACTCAAAACACCCGGCTCAGTGGATCAGTGCCTACATGGACATCCACCATATCCCATGCCCATCCTCAGACTGTGTGGCCAGAAATCGAAGCAGCCTGACCTTGGGCAGCTTACCGAATGTCTAAACTACCACTTCTTCACTGTGAAATAGGTGTGATAAACTCACTCCACAGGGTGGAAGTGAGTACCACGTCAGACCATTTCAGGGGGCCAGCGCTGTGGCATGGAAGGCTAAGCCCCTGCCTACAGCTCCGGCATCCCATACAGGTGCTGGTTCAAGTTCATGCTGCTCCTCTTCAGATCCAGCTCCCTGCTAATGTGTCTGGCAAAGCAGTGGAAGATGGCCCAAGCGCTTGGATCTCTGCATCCACATAGGAGACCTGGAAGAAGCTCGTGGCTCCTGGCTTCGGTCTGGCTCAGCTCTGGCTGTTGCAGCCATTTGGGGGGATGAACCAGCGGATGGAAGACCTCTCCCTCTGCGCCTCTGTGTAATTCTGCCTTTCAAATAAATAAATAAATCTTTAAAAAGAAAAAAGGATCATCCCAGAAAGCACCTAGCCGGGGGCTAGGTCACAGTAAATTCTCAACAAAACTCTGTGGAATCAGTGAATGACGAGGTAAAATCTAGAAATGCGTGTGTCTCTGTTATCTACAGTGGGGATCAACAATATCTAGGTAGTTCCAGAAGCTCACAGAGCTAACAAGCACGTGTGAACACGTGCCGATCTACACACACAACCCTGTTGGAGCCAAGACTCCCTTTCACCTAAACATCGTTACTTATAATCTCAAGCGTAGATCTCATCCGGGGTCAGTCCAACCAGGCTGGCATCCCCCCAGTTACAGGTGCGATTAATTCTCTACCTGTCATTTGCCCTCAGAAGCCCTAAGAATTTATTAACCTACATTTGCGTGGGCTTGTGCGTTGGACACATCAGAGGTATCCCTCAGATTCCCTCAGCCTCCGTTCCCCTGGGCTCTCAGCTACCGACTCTGCCTCCATGACAGACCAGCTTCCTCGGGCTCGTGTGATTCTCCTGCCCAAGGCCAGCCAGCTCCAGACCCAGAGCCCCTGGCCCCTGTCAACCCTTGTGGGCACGGAGGAAATCCACAGCTTGGATTCTGGCTTCTCCCAGGCTAGGGAAGGAGCTGCATGTGGAGTTGATAGCACAATGGAGTCTCCTCCCGTTCCTGCACTCCCCTGCACGGTTACTGCACGCTGTTCCAGCTGCCAGCACATCGCTAAGCACCTCCCTCCGTCTAGCCGCTTTCCACATTGCTTTCCCCTTCGCTCACCCCCACTGCCCTGAGATGCCACCTTCCGAATAAAGCACTCACACCTAATCCTTGCCTCGGCCTCTGTTCTCTGTCCTTTGAAAGATGCACAAACTGAAGAAAGGCTGTCTGAAGGAAGACCATGCAAGAAAAAAGGGCCAGGGTCGCCCAGCCCACTGGGTGCATCCCATGAAACTCCCTGAGTGCCCGCTCAGGCCAGCCGTCCTCTTGGACTCGGTCATCAGAGAATCAGGGGCACCAGGCACGGCCCCAAGTACCAGTGACACCACTGAGCTCTGGTTGAGCCCACGTGCAGCCCAGCAGGTCCGTGCTCCGGCCTCTTCATTTCTTCTTTAGCTGAGGTCCAGCTCCAGCCAGGGCAAGGTGTCAGGGCAGTTTCTGTTCTTGGCCTTGTGTTGATTTCAGTAAGGCACGCAGATCAGGCCACGTGGAAAAGAGTTTGCTCCTGTGTAGCCATGAGAGCAGAGGCAGCCTCAACACAGGTGAGCGAGTTGCCCAGGCAGGAGGCCCCACCCTCAGGCTCACCTGCCCTCTCTCTCTCTCTCTGATTCCTAGCAGGAGTTCCGGAGGCCACAGGCACAGCCATGCTCTTGCTGGTCATTGGCCTGGGCACCATTCTGCAGAAAGACAGGAGAGTGTGGCTCCTTTGGAAGACTCCCGAGGGAGGGTTCTCCGAAGCCCCAGGGCCAATTAAATTCCCCCACACACACCGCGCCCCAATCCCGGAAGCAGGAGCACACACCTCAGATTTGCATCATGTTAGGCTGTTTTCAAAACCCCTTTTCCGGAATTGTGACGTTTGATTACAACTGTACAAGCCCTAAAACGCTAGTGCAGCTTTAAGCTAAGCCATATGAAATTGCCAAATCTGCTAAGTCAGAAGACTGGGGATCAGCAGCTTCCTACGGTTCAATGCACTGCACTGCGGATGTCCCAATTCCGGAGGAAGCACAAGGCTTCGAGAAGGTCCAGGCTGGCAGGAGAGAGGCAGAGCGAGGGGGCAAGAGGAAGAACCGGGCGGGCAGACGAGCTGTGCCCACCAGGGCCACTTTTCCCGGCCATGGGGTGTTGGAAGGTTTAGGTTGGAAGGTTGCTCTGGGCTCTTTCCGCAGACGAATCTCATCCTTCCATTCAGCACGTTTGGAAGCGGGTTTTGAACACGTAAGCGCCGACTGAAGAATGAACAGAGGTCAGTCAGAGGCTACAGCGCCCCAGGAGCAGACAGCAGAGGGCAAAGACGCGGTCGGTTTGTCTAAGCACCAGCAGAGCTTACGCCACGGCGATTTCCAATACGGACAAATTTGTCAGGTGACCTTGAGCAAGGTCTTGTTGCTAGGAAGCAGGGGATAATATTTATTCCATACAGGGTAGCGTTAGAGGAGGGCAAATGTGATTGATGGCTACGGCTTTTGAGGAAGGAAGACGGTGTAATAAATACTAATTATAACAACCGTTCCTGGCTCCTAAGAAAAATGCCTTTAAAAAAAAGGAAGGAAGGAAAGAAAAATTCCTCCAAAGAGGGTCTCCCGGGACAGCCTCGTGTGTCGTGGACTTGATGCTGGTCCGATGAATTCAGTGGAGAGCTTGCGTGGACTCATGTCCTATTCCGACTGTCAAGCGATCACAATTCTATGTAAGTAGACACGGTGCCAAAGCTCACAGGCAGTTATCCACTTCTCCACCTTATTTACATAAGTGCTAGATCGAAGTTTTAAAAAGATTGTAATAGCAATATTTAAAATATTCAAAAAGTCCCTGGGGGGCCAGTGTTGGTGGTACAGTGGTTAAGCTAACGCCTGTGACGTTGGCATCCTTGGTGAGTGCTGGTTCCGGTTCCAATGGCTCCACTCTGCTCCCTGCTGATGCACCTGGGAAAGCAGCGGAAGATGCCCAAGTGGGCTCCTGCCACTCACATGGGAGACCTGGATGGAGTCCCTGGCTTCTGGCTTCAGGCTGACCCAGCCCTGGTCATTGTGGCTATTTGGGGAGTGAATGAGCTGATGGAAAATCTCTCTCTTTCTCTGTGTAACTCTGCCTTTCAAATAAACGAAATAAATCTACTTTCAAAAAAAAAAAAAAAAAAGGTGTGGGGCCTTTGCTGTGGCGCCGTAGGTTAATCCTCTGCCTTCGGTGCTGGCATCTCATACAGGCGCCGGTTCTAGTCCTTGGCTACTCCTCTTCTGATCTAGCTCTCTGCTATGGCCTGGGAAAGCAGTGGAAGATAGCCCAAGCACTTGGGCCTCTGTGCCGGCGTGGGAGATCTGGAAGAAGCTCCTGGTTCCTAGTTTCCGATAAGCCCAGCTCCAGCTGTTGCAGCCATTTGAGGAGTGAACCAGGAACGGAAGACCTTTCTCTCTGTCTCTCTCTGTGTGTCTGTAACTTTCCTCTCAAATAAATAAATGTGCATGGGAAATGCATAAAATGAAAAAGCTGTGTGTGGATTTCAAACTTTTCCTCAGTTTATTGAGGTCCCCTGCCAGGGCGTTCCCTCAGCCCCTGGCAGCCTCTCAGCCGCTAGCCCATCACCCACTTGCCCGAGTTACTGCAAAGCTGCAGGATCCTGACCTGGCCCTAGGACCCTCCTGAGCATCACCTGGAGATGACCCGGAACCCCCTGACAGGAATTTTCTAGATGGATTTGCCAAGGGCCTGACCCCTCTCCTCTCTGTTGTATCTCCTTGCTGCACCTCCTGGACACGCCCACAGTCAGTGTGGCCCCCAGTGTTTGCAGCCCAGAAGGAGCTGAGGGTCTGGTTCTGGGCCAGCCCTCGCCCTGGTCCGTTAACAGCCCAGGGCGGGAGGGCAGATGGCACGCTGCATTCCTCCGTGTGACAGCAGTAATGGAATACACGTGAACCCCTGCGAGGTGACCCTGGAGTGTGCCACACACCTGGAAGTAGTGAGGTTCAATTAAGGTGTCACTGCCAGTAACGGCAGCTACCGGTGAGACCCGCCAGTTGGCTGCTGGGAAACAAAGCAGAGATCAGTGTGGAGCCAGCCCGGGGGGCCCCGGGAGCCCTGGGCCAGCGCTCACAGCCTGGCGCCTTCCCAGCAATGTACCTGCTCTTAATTAAGCTCTCGAGTTTTACCTGTGGCTTCCTCATCTCTCACCCAAGGAGTTGGTTTTGCGCTACAACGCCAAAACAGTGCATTGAGAGGAGATGGCAAAGACCCAGTGCAATTCTGTGATGCTACTTTTAATATAAAAACAGAGGAAAGCTTGATGGGATCTAAGGGAGGGACAGCGCAGGATAAGGGGGACGAGGTGCACCTGCTCAGTCTCCTGCTCCTTCCCTGAGACCTGTGCTGTGCTCACTATGACCAGGACACTGTGTGAGTAGTGGCCACGTGGCCACTGATGTCCCAGAGCTCCAGACTGTGTGGGACAGGCCCCGCAGCACAGGGAGCCTGGGGCGGCCACGACAAGGCCTCTCTGCCTTCTGCAGTCAGGGGAGGCTGCTGGAGAAAGCAGCCCCTCAACTGCGGGAGGAGCAGGAGGTAGCCAGGGATGAGGAAGGGAGAGGGCGGGGAGGAAGGCCAGGAGGCTGGGAGGCCAGCGAGGGGCAAAGCTGTGGGTGGGGACTGGACCGGGAGCGGCAGCTTGAAAGCCAGGGTCGGGAGTTTGGCCTTTTTATCTTTTTATAGAGTTGTTTATTTGAGAGGCAGAGTAAGAGAGAGAGGGAGAGGGAGAGAGAGAGAGGGAGACGGAGAGAGAGAGAGAGAGGGAGGGAGAGAGAAAGGGAGAGGGAGGGATCGTCCATCCACTGGTTCACTCCCCAAATGCACGAAACAGCCAGGACCAGGTCAGGCTGAAGTCAGAATCCAGGAACTCCACCCGGGTCTCCCCCATGGGTGACAGGAACCCAGGCACCCGGGCCATCTCCTACTTTCCCAGGCACAGGAGCAGGGAGCTGGATTGGAAGCAGGGAGTAGCGGGCACTCCATGGGGTGTGGACGTCCCGAGTGGCAGTTTAACCCGCTGTCCACAACACCGCTGGGCTCTGGTCTCGGAGTGTGCTTGTACTTTCTCCAGCATCAACAGCCTTTGCCTCCCTTAAACACACAGACCCCCCAGAATATCAAATCCGAAAGGAGCGGCTACGGCTGCCGCATATTCTTGAAGGAAAGAAAAGAAAAATGGATATCATGTTTTATATTTGATAAATTCCCTTTAGTTCATTAGCAAACCCTCCCAGCACTCTCTGAGTTTGTGGAAATACCCCAGAGCTCAAGGGCGACACGGTCCCACACCGTGCGGCAGCCTGTTCTGCCTGACCACTCCCATGGCCATGTCCCCCAGACCTCGTCCACATGCCGCTGGCTGGTTATCTGGGCCCCCCTGTAAAATAAGGGGCTGTGGCTTGGGAGCACACCTGCTTTAGCACTCTGCTTGGCCTCCAGAGGGGGCAGGAGCTCTCTGGACCACCCCAGTCCCCTCCTGACCCACTCCTGGCCTCATGTCCGCGCTATCCCTGGCCTTGTCTGTCGGGGGTCCAGTCTGGACTCCCCCAGACATCGCAGTGTCGTAGGGCCCTTCTGGCCGTGTCTCGGCTGGAGTGGGCGCGTGTTTACCTCTGCATTGTCTCCCGAGCCCACTCAGATGCGAGTCACGGCTGCAAAGTCAAGGACTACCCCCACCACCCCCAAGGACACAGCTGTCAGGAGAAGCAATAGAAGATTAGAACAACCTGCACTCTTCGGAAAGGAGACGAGCGGTCGGTGTCCCACTCTTCAGCGGAAACCGGAAATTACCTGCTGGGCTGAAGGGGAGGGGAGGCCATAAGAAGGAAAATTATTCCTGCTGCAGAACCCCGGAAAGGCTCGGCAGCTTGGGGACACTAGGTGACACTGAAGGCGCGGGGGGACTAGCATGGTGGAAATAGGAAACGCTTTGAGCGACTCTACAGGGGTCCTGGACTCGGGTCCCTTCGGGGGTACACAGCTGTGTTCTGCCTCCCAAAGGACGGGCCAGTCACCTGCTCTCTCCACTCTGCTCCTTGCCCACTGCTGCTGGATTCTAGGAGCCTCCTCTTGGATCAGTCAAACCACTCAGACTCAGGGCCCTGGAGCCAGCTGAAAGCTGGAACCTGGAACGCCAGCCCACCTAATGGCACTGCGAATTACGGTGTAGCCTGAGAAAGAGGGGACATGGCCGGGTTCGCAGATGTCACCTGCACCCAAGCTGGGATTTGGCCCCCTGCAAAATGCATAAGCTGGCTGTTCTTCTCACATCTGTCCCCATCTGTGACGTGCTTGGGCGCCTTTCCTACCTCTGCAGGAGATATGCAGGACCCAGTAGAGAGCGGCCTTCTCCCAGTCTTCCTGCTGGTTCGAGTCCTGGTGGGGAGGTGTGTGGAGACTCTGAGCACGGGCAGTACACGCATGGTGCATGTGTAGTCCAAGCATTTGCTGCCTCTCCCCGAGGGATGCTAACGCTCCTCACTCCATTGGCAACAGACTCGACCACATTACTTTCTCGGCCAATGAGGGGAGGTGACATGCGCCGCTTCTGAGCTGAAGCATTTGCTTGGTTCCCTCCCTGTCGTGAAGGCAGCTGCCCTGGGTGGACACTGGGTCCTGGAGCTTCGTCTTGGGTCCCAGGATGAGGACCACATGCGCAGAGCAGGCACAGTGTGCCAAGAGCTAGACTTCTGTGTGTGCATCTACAAGTTCAGGGGCCATTTGCACACCAGCAGTGAACTGAGTGATGCAGCCCCCGAGGCACGGCAGCCAGGCTGGACAGGAGAGGCGGCGCCGTCTCCTGCTGGACGAACGTCCTTCGGGGGTCCCCAAAGGCAGCTGTCCGGGGCGCTCCTGCAGCCGGCACAGCCGCTTCCCGGAGGGCACCAGCAGTGGTGATGGGAGCGAGCGCCTCCCTCCAGTGGGTTGGGGGCTACCGATGTGCACAAGGAGGCCAGAGTGGGAAGACTCCTTGGGGAATCGCAGCCTTGAATGTCACTGATGGGGACAATTATTAAGTTCTTCTCTCTCAACTCTCACCCTGCCTTGATGTGCAGTCCTTGAAGCTGTACCAAGGCCCTGTGGGTTATAATTCTTCATTACCGTGGGGCTCTGTCAGGCTCTGCTAGTGGAGGGCTGCACTGCTCAAAGCAGGACTGGGGACGTCGCCTTCCTATCTGCTGTTCTCATGGGCATGGCATCAGCTGCTGCCCCAACCCCAGCGTCTTCCACGCTTCCAGGACCAGCGTCATGGCCTCCACTCAGAGGAGGGCGTCTGAGTCCCTCTCCCACAGTCCCCCACGGCAAGCTTCTGCTCTGATGATCTCTCCTTGTCCTGCTTTCCCAACTGGACCCTGCCTGCTACAGTAACACCGATCCCACCTGCACTCACAGTGGGGGACACCTGTGGCACGTGGACAACCACCCCAGAATGGGAGACTTCCGTCCTACGCCCTACGAGCCAGAAGTCTGGTCCAACAGGCACTTGTTGAGCACCTATTACGTGCTCCAAATTGTGCTGAGCACTCTGGAAGACACGGGATGGTTAAAGTATCATTCTGCCTTCCCGAGTTGGAACAAGGAGTCTGGACGGCAATGCGCAGGTCCAGAGAGGGAGCAGGCTAGGAGACCAGGAGAGTCAGAGAGACCACTGGGGCTTCTTCCCTGCAGCCCACCCTGGCTCACACCAGAAACTCCAGGCACCCGTGGGGTAGACGGGGGCGCCAAGTGTGACTTTCTGCACTTTCTCCTTTTTCCAAAGTCCCAGAGGAGATTAAAGATGGCCAGGGACTCTGGTGTATTTCTAGGAACGGGCGATTTCGGTTTTCAACAGGAGCAACCAGAATGGCCAAAATGTGTAGGACGGACAGTATCAAGTGTTGTCAAAGATTAGAGCAACCGGAATTCTCACACTGCTCGGAGGCGATCTAAATTGGAACAACTGTGGAGGTATCTACTGAAGCTAAACCTATGCGCAGTCCGTGACCACCAATCCCTGTCCTGGGCATGTGCCTAGGGGATGTGACTGTGTGAGTGCACAAAGATACACATGTAAAAAGGTTTGCAGCAACTTTATACACAACAGCCTGGATAAGATATAGCCTAACTGTCCAGCCACAGGGGAAAGAATTGTTTACATTGTCCTACCTCAGGGCTGGGCGTCGTTGAGCACCAGGTTAAGCCACCACCCGGGATGTCCGCACCCCATACGAAAGTGCCTGATCTGGGTCCCAGCTGCTGCGCTTCCGATCCAGCTTCCTGTTAATGCACCTTGGACGCAGCAGAAGGCAGCCCAAGTGCTTGGGTTCCTGGCTCGTGACTTCAGCCTAGCCCAGCCCTGCTGTTGTAGGCATTGAGGAGTGAACCAGAGAATGGAAGACCTCTCTCTCTCTCTCTCTCTCTCTCTCTCTCTCTTTTTCAAATAAATACATAAATTTTTAAAGGAGAGGGAAGAAAAGAAATAGTGCAGACACCCCCATCCTAGTCTGGGTGCTTCCACAGACTCTGAGACCAGGATTAGAGGCCCAGGGTTAATTATTTTGGACACATTAGCAGCACTAGAGAGAGGCAAGGGTGAGCGAAGGAGAAGATAAAAGATACACTGTTGAACCAGCTCCTGTGGTTGGCAACTGGGCTTCACCCCTACACAGCAACAGGCACACGAGTGTGGATACTGGGGCCCTGGCAGGGTGCGTGTGCTTGGGACAAAGCAAGCTCCGGGCATCTTTGTCTCTGAGAAGCCACCGGGCAGGAGGAAGCTGACCTGGCCCCTAGCCCAGAGCCTCAGGGGCACCTGGTCCGGATGACTGGCTCCAGTTTGCTTGACTCTGCCTCCTGGCCCCAGCCACTTGCCTGCTCTCCCCTGAGTGGCCCAGGGAGGGCTCCACCATTCCATGGTCACAAAGCCCCATCTCAGCCTCCCCCAAGGGCCCCCTGAAGGTGAGCCCTGCAGCAGCTCTGGCGCCCCAAGCTGGCCTGACTCAGCCCAGGAAGGTTCTAGCAGCTAGGAACTCCAATCTACAAGAGCAGGGCTGGCTGGGCCCAGGGGAGACAGGGGAAGGAGCCAACAGAGAAACGGCTTGTCTTTGCTCCCCCCAAGAGCCTGCTGCAAGAGGCCACATTCAGGGCAGCTTCCCCAAGAAGTCTGGAACCACACACCCATGGCCACACCGTGGCCACCGGAGTGATGGCCCGCCCTGAGTTCACATCCCTCCTTCCAGCCTCACCTGGCCCTCGCTCTTGCTCTGGCTTCCCCAGGATGCATCCCTGCATCCCTGGATCGACACACAGCCTTGCCGCAGGCTCTTTCTGGGGTGCAGGATCGGCCTTGCCCCTAGCAGAAGGCACTGCTTCCCAGCTCTGAGCCCGCTGGCGCCCTGGGGGCATCAGCAGCTGTGTTAGTTCCCACTGTCCCAAACCACCAAAGACTGGTGCCTTCAAACAACAGAGTCTACTCGGTGGGACACAGGCACCAGCAGGCAGTACACCTCGCAAGCCTTGGGGGAGAGACCAGCGCTGCCTCCTGCGGCTCCTGGGAGCTACTGGCAACCTAGGCGTTTCCTTGGCACTTCTTGGTTTGTCTCTGCCTCATTCCAGTCTCACCTCCATCTTCACATCACCTCCTCTGTGTGTCTCACCAACATCCATGCTGCCCCCACCTGGACAAGGATGCAGGGATGGCATTTAGAGCCCTCCCAGGTAATCCTGGGTGACTGCCCCCACTCCAGATCCTTAACGGAATCCCACGACTAATGTCGTTTTTCCAAACAAGTTCAATCCACCAGCTCCCAGGGCCAGAGTGTGGCCATGCCTGGAGGAGGGAGGCGGGCATCCTTCCATCTACTGTCCAGCCAGGAGCGAGAAAGAAGAAAGCTTAGGTGACGTTCCAGCTTCACCGGCAACCGAAGAAGAGACCGGCATGAGCAGGGAAAATGGCTGACATTTCCACTTCCGGTGGCTTCAGAGGCCTGGAGGGATCCCACCTTCCGTCTTCATGGCAACATGAGTTATTCCTTCCTTGAGGAAAGCAAAGGGGAGTGACCCAGCCTTCCACAAGCTCGCTGTCTGTGTGCCCGGCCCTCGGCCCCTGGCCTCCTCCCTGCGGCCCCCCGGCTCAGCTCAGCTCCTGTGAACCCCAGGCCCCCGACCTAGGCACAGCTGGAGTGGAGCTGTCAGTGCCCCCACTTAAAACCCCTCTGCGGGAGGCTCATGGGTCACGTCTGTAGAGAGCTCACGCACCACCGAACGGGGCAGAGGCAAACCCTGTTAGGAAGTTGAATCCACGTGAACATGTAGCAGGTGGGTGTGGTTTGCAGGGGTATGGGGAGAGGGTTTTTGATAATTTTTTTCCCAACTGTTTATGTTAACAAATCCAGGAAAAATTACAGGCACTCCCTAGAATGCACACATCTCTGTTGTCAGACTGCAAGCAGTGGCCACTGAACTCTTTTTTTTTTTTTTTAAAGATGTATGTATTTATTTATTTGAGAGGCAGAGTTAGAGAGAGAAGAGAGAGAGAGAGAGAGAGAGAGAGATCTCCCATCTTCTGGTTCACTCCCCCCAAATGGCCACAACGGCCAGAGTTGGACCGATCCAAAGTCAGGATCCAGGAGCCTCTTCCAGATCTCCCATGCAGGTGCAGCGGCCCAAGCATTTGGGTCATCTTCCACTGTTTTCCCAGGGCATTGGCAGGGAGCTATGTCAGAAGTGGAGCAGCCGGGACTCCAACCTACACCCACATAGGATGCCGGTGCCATGGGCAGAGGCTTAACCTACTAAGCCACAGCGCCGGCCCTGCCACTGAATTCTTAAAGGTGATTCAGGGAACCCAGGATGGCCCTTTATCTCCCATCTCCCTCTCCCTGTCAACTCCACAAAGCCACTCGACTAATGCCCCAAATTCTACAATCAGAGCTCCCTTCCTTCGCATTTGCCCTTGGCCCCAGCACTAATATTTCTGGGAGGGGTCACACACTGGAGTGAGGTTTTATTTATGCACTGACCTTAGCATTGTCTTCGGAATGATTTGTTTATTTATGTGAAAGGCAGAGTTCCAGAGACAGAAAGAGGGAGAGAGAAGAGATCACCCACATACATGGCAGGATTCCAAGCGCTTGGGCCATCTTCCACTGCTTTCCCAGGTACATAGCAGGGAGCTGGATCAGAAGTGGAGCAGCCGGGACTCGAACCAGCGCCCATATGGGATGCCAGCATCACAAATATAGGCTTAGCACCCAGCATCACAACGGCAGCCCCAACCCTAGCATTTTCTAAGAATGAGGTGACAATGGTGCAAAATGAGCCAGCAGATGGGAGAAGGAGCCCTTATTGAGGGAGCCAGGACTGAGCCCCGGGCTGCGCCCAGAAAGGCTCTGTGTGGTTCTAATGTTGGAGGAAACCACAGTGCGTCCAGCACTAGGTCAACTCTCAGGTCATCTCCTCCACCCACTTGCCCACCAGGACGATGCCCAAGCTCCTCCATGCAGGAGCAGGGGGGGCGGGGGGGCCCTAAAAGGTGGTGCCTGTGCCAATGTGTTCCGGACCAGTGACACCAGATGAGCTGAGTGAATGCTATGCATCCAACCCGAGTCTCACCAAAGAGCCATGGGTGACGGCTTTTGTTTCCAGAGCAGGAGACGCAAGGAGCTTGAGGGACCAGCATGCACCACACGGGGTCTCAGTGAGGACTTGTTCCTGGAGGTGGGCGTGGTCCGCGGGGACCCTGACACACAGCTCTGGCTTGGACATGGTGTGAGCGTGTCCCCCAGAGGTCCAGGTGCGGGACGCTGGGTCCCCAGTGTGGTGGTGTTGGTGGGGCGGCCTGGTGGGAGCAGGTCCTCGGGTCACTGGGGCATCACTCTGCGCTAGGAGAGACAAGAAGACGGGATTCCCGGAGTGAGTTCCCTAAGAGTGACCGCTGGGTCTCTCGGGCTTCCAGTTTGGCCACGTGATCTCTTTCTCGGGCGCACACGTCCACACTGATGCCATGGCCGTTATGTGGCACAGCCGAGGGGACCCTCACCAGAGCTGGGCTTAGGCAGGCACAGCACACTCAGACCTCCTGAACCATGAGCTAAATGAACTCTTCTCTTTATGAATAACCTGCCATGTGTTTCATTACAGCAACACTAAATGGACTAACGCTAGTGATGCAGGGAAGGAAAGGAACCAGATCGGAGCGCCCAGGCTCCCAGAACTGGAAGCTGAGTTGGCCTTACCACCTGTTATTGTTTGAGGCTGTCTCTCTAAAGTCCGCGTGCTGGGAACTTGGTCCCTAATGTAAGGGTGCTGAGAGGTGGTGGCCCTTTAAGAGGTGGGGCCTGGCTTACAGGGGCCGGGTCTTGGGAGCTCCAACCTGGGGGGGGGGGGCTACTATAAAAGGAGGCTGAAGAGGGCGGGAATGTGGATGAGCTGACAGGCAGGGGGTGGGGCTGGAGTCCCAGACTGAGCCCTGGGAGCCCACCTGCACCTGTGGCTACAGGGAGAGGGCAGGTGGTCCTGGGGCATGGACCCTTAGGAGGACCTGTCTCTGAGACCCTTTCTCTGAGAGGCTCTGAGACAGCCTTGTGTGGAGCAGCAAAAGTAGGGGCAGCTTCTCTCTGGAGGAAAGTTTCACCCAAGCCAGGTTTGCAGAAAAACCACAAGTTAAAACGAAGCGCGACCTCACAGCAAATACCAACAGGCAATTGGGAAGGCGAGCCACCAGAGCTGAAAGCGAACAGAAGCAAGAAGCAGTAGCGATACAGCCCCAGGGGCTGTGGAAGCGGCTATTGTACCAAAGGCATGCAGGGGACTTGGTATAAAATGCCTAAAGAAGAAAGGCTATAGTTAGAAAAACGAACAAGAGACAGGAAGCTTCAGACATGAACTGGCAGAGTCAGGGGAAGCAAAATGGATTGTCTAAGAAATACTAATATAACTATTGAATGAAAAACTCAGTGGGTGGGCCGGCACTGTGGCATGGTGGGTAAAGCCGCAGCCTGCGAAGCCAGCATCCCATGTGGGTGCTGGTTGGAGAACAGGCTGCTCCATTTCTCATCCAGATTCCTGCGAATACGCCTGGGAAAGCAGCGGAAGATGGCCCAAGTGCTTGTGTCCCGGTACTCATGTGGGAGACCCAGGAGAAGCTCCTGGATTTGAGGCCATGGGGGAGTGGACCAGCAGATGGAAGATCAGTTTCTTTCTCTCTCTCTCTCTCTGTAACTCTGCCTTTCAAGCAAATAAATAAATCTTAAAAAAAAAAAACAAACAAACAAAAAAAACACAGTGGGGCGAGTGTGAAGGCTACTGGTTAAGATGCCCATGTCCCACATCAGAATGCCCAGTTTCAGTTCCCAGCTCTGGCTCCTGACTCAGTGCAAACCACAGGGGACAGCCTCTCTCTGTCTCTGCCTCTCCTTCTTTTTGTAACTCTGACTTTCAAACAAATAAATAAATTTTTAAAAAATTCATGGGAAAATGAGATTAAAAGATAAGTTTATTTTGGTGCAAAAACAATGAAATCCATGAATTTTTTATATTCTGCATTTTCATGTTTCCATTAATGTTTTGAAGACATAGATCTCAAATTTTTTTGCACCAAAATAAATTTATCTTTTAATTCTATTTTCTGTGAAAGTTTTGAGATAACCCTAAATCTGGGAACTCAGAAATAAAAGATGAAGAAAAACATTTTTAAAGTTAATGACTAAATCTCCCAGAACTAACCCGAAACATGACGCTCCATAGCTAGAGAACATGACATGCCCCAAGCAGGATCAATACAGAGTCAGTCCTCCCGCTCCAGCAGGGTGAATTGGGTCCTACCCCCTGGTCCCTGTGATCGTGGCCTCATTTGGAAACAGGGTCTTTGCAGATGTAGTCTAGAGGGGGTCTCGAGGTGAGCCCTAAATGCAGACCGGTGCTTTCATTAGGGAAAAGGCCGGGAGAGAGGCGCTCAGCAGCACAGAGACCCAGGACCAAGGTCACGTGGAGGCAGACGCCACCCAAGTCAGGAGCGCCTGGCGCCATCAGGGGCTGCGAGAGACAAGCAAGGGTCCTCCCCAAGAGCTTCAGGAGTGAGCACAGCCCTGTCCCTGCTGCCAACTTGACTTTGAACTGCTGGCTTCCAGAACTATGGGAGACTAAATTCCTGTTGTTTGAAACCACTGAGTTGTGGTCATTTGTTATGGCGGCCCAAGGGAACAAAGATAGACTTTGGCACTTTGTAGGCAGAATAAAAATTATTCTCAGATCGTAGTCGCTAAGAGATATTACTCACCTCCCTCCTCTTGCATCTGGGTGGGGCCTTTGCCTGTGTTCACCAATAGACTCTGCCAGAAGTGATGCCAGGCCAGTTCCAGGCTGAACCTCTGGAAGCCTGGCACATTCCGCTTTTACACTCCTGCAAGCTAAAGAGACCACAGGAGAGCCACAGGCACACAGAGGCAGAAGCCATGGATTACATGGGAAAGAGACAAGGCCCGACATCCAGCATCTTAACTGGGTCCAGCCTCCCAGGTGTCCCCGCCACCAGTGCTTTGACGCTGGCTTCCAGCTTTGCCTCACTCTTGCCCCATTCCAGGACCTGTTCCCAGGGCTAGAACTCCTAGTGCCTTCTGGATGCCAGCGCACTTCCCAGAGGTGCTGGCCTCCAAACATCCCACCCAGGGGCTCCTGTCACATGTACACGAGCCATCTTGGATGTCCCAGCCCAGCTGAGACCCGAAATGACTGCAGCTCCAAGCAGCAGCATCTGCAGAAGAACCGCCCGGCTGATCCCAGCCAACCCGCAGACTCATGCGGCACTGGCAAACCAGAGGAAGAAACCTTTAGCTACAGGTCACATGGACCAAAACAGAGAGAGATGAATGGGGGAGGGAGAACTGATAATAAACCCTTTAGACACAAGTGAGTAGGAGTCAATATAGCATCCAGACAGAAGTTCACTCTTGGTCCTATTCATGTGACTCTAATTTTGTTAACCAGGCACAGAAGTTCTTTATTGTTATTACTAATTAACACCTCTTTTATGGGTTTGTAAGTAAATAAAACTGATCAGATAGAACAAAACATCAAACTGATAAATATCAAATCAAAGAATTATAAAAATGAGCTTGTGGTGAAATGCATGCCCTCGGGCCAGAAACTTGAACACGTGGATCACACACACTAGAGATCACTCACACGTGGATCACACACACTAGGGGTCACTCACACGTGAGTGGTCGTGCACACCTAACCCACAGTCAAACAAAACAGGGTCACCACAGGGCCCATGCTGTGGTACAGCAGGTTAAGCTGCCACCTGAGACGCCAGCACCCCGTATGAGTGCCAGTTCTACTCCACTTCCCACCCAGCCCCCTGCTAATGAACCTGGAAAGGCAAGAGGAGATGGCCCAAGTGTTTGGGCCCCTACCATCCATGTGGGAGACCCGATGGAGTCCCTGGCTTCTGGCTTTGAGCTGGCCCAGACCTGACTGTTGCAGGAATTTGCAGAGTAAATGATGAACGATCTCTCTTTCTCTGTGTCTGTCTATCCTCTCTGTCTCTCAGTCACTCTACCTTTCAATAAATCTTCAAAAGAAAATAGTGAGGGATTGGAGCCAGGATTGTGGCATGGTAGATAAGGCCCCCGATGGTTTGAGTCCCTGCTGTTCTACTTCTGATGCAGCTCCCTGCTGGTGCGCCTGGGAAAGTAGCAGAGGATGGCCCAAGTGCTTGCGTCCCTGCACCCACATGGGAGACCTGGAGGGGGCTCCTGGCTCCTGGCTTCAGACTGGCTCAGTTCCAGCTGTTATGGCCATTCGGGGGGTGGGTGAACCAACAGATAGAGGATCTCTCTCTCTCTCTCTCTCTCTCTCTCTTTCAGTAACTCTGCCTTTCAAATAAGTAAATAAAGCTCTAAGAAAAAAAAAAGTGAGGGCAGAATGAAGACATCGCTGTGCAAAATATTAAACACTTGTTCTCCCATAAGGCTTTTGTCAGGAAGCACAGTGAAGCTGTGTTTCCCAAAGGAGAAATAAATCATTTACGTTTAGAGAAGTGGGGAAGAGGGGAGAGAGGGAGAGAGAGTGAGAGCGCCAGTGCTGTGGCGTAGCGGGTAAAGTCGCCGCCTGTAGTGCCAGCATCCCATATGGGCGCTGATTTGAGTCCAGGCTGCTCCACTTCTGATCCAGCTCTCTGCTGTGGCCTGGGAAAGCAGTGAAAGATGGCCCAAGTGCTTGGGCCTCTGTACCCATGTGGGAGACCCAGAGGAAGCTCCTGGCTCCTGGCTTCGGATAGGCACAGCTCCAGCCATTTTTGCCATCTGGGGAGTGAACCAGTGGATGGAATGCCTCTCTCTCTCTCTCTCTCTTTCTGTCTCTCTCTCTCTGCCTCTCTTTAACTCTGCCTTTCAAATAAATACATAAAGCTTAGAAAGAGAGAGAGAGAGAGAGAGAGAGAGAGAGAGAGAGAGAGAGAGATGGAGGCACAAAGTATGGGAGCCCCGGCAGTGTTTGATGAGGAATGTATGTGTGTGGTCTCAAGGTCTCCCACAAAACATGTATTAATGCAAATGAAACTGGAGTAAATTTACAGGGAGGGAGGAGGGCTGGCAGATACGCCCTCATTCAAATGATGCAATTTAGCAGTAGTCATAGGGCGAATGGAACTCCTGAGTGCTTTTTTTTTTTTCTTAAGGAAGAAAGTTTTTTTTTTTTTTTAACAAAAAGATTTATTTTATTTACTTGAAAGGCAAAGTAACAGGCAGAGATCTTCCATCTGCTGGTTCACTCCCCAGATGGTCAAAACACCCAGGGCTGGTAGAAACCATGAACTTCATCCTGGTCTCCCACGTGGGTGCAGGGTCCCAAGCACTTGGGCCATCCTCTGCTGCTTCCCCAGTGCACTTGCAGGGAGCTGGATCAAGGTGGAGGAACTGCCTGCGCTGTAGCTCAGCGGGGAAAGCCCCCACCTGCAGTGCCGGCATCCCATATGGAAGATGCTCCTGGCTCCTGGCTTCAGATCGGCGCAGCTCTGGCCATTGCCACCATCTGGGGGTGAACCAGCAGATGAAAGACCTCTCCCTCTCCCTCTCCCTCTCCCTCTCCCTCTCCCTCTCCCTCTCCCTCTCCCTCTCCCTCTCCCTCTCCCTCTCCCTCTCCCTCTCCCTCTCCCTCTCTCTCTCTCTCTGCCTTTCAAATAAATAAATAAATCTTAAAAAAAAAAAGAAGTGGAGGAGCAGGGT
Source organism: Sylvilagus floridanus (assembly GCA_949820135.1). Classification (NCBI taxonomy): domain Eukaryota; kingdom Metazoa; phylum Chordata; class Mammalia; order Lagomorpha; family Leporidae; genus Sylvilagus; species Sylvilagus floridanus. Next base: position 8,332,373 of record OX463244.1, on the reverse strand, counting down.
CTCGAAACGGTACCCCCATGGGATGCTGGGGTCGCAAGCAGCAGCTTAACCCTCCACACCACAACCCCAGCGCGTTTCCTCATCTATAAACTACACTGAGGCCATGGGAGAGAGGACTCTGTCTTAGGAAACACACAGGAAAGTCCTGAGAATAGAAGGACACAGTGTCTCCAGCTTATTTTCAAATGAATCAGAGAGAAAATGAGTAACCAAGTGGGCAGCAGTGCGAACAGCTGGTTCCTCTGGGAGGGTACGTGGGAGTTCTTGTCCTGTCCTCACCACACTTGTCTACAGTGGAAAAAGTTACAGAAGGGCTCCTCCCTAACAGCGTGCCTGTTCCCATTAAAATTGTGGTTTTACTAAAGGCATAAGTGAACTAAGGGCAATATAGCACAGAAGAGCATCTCCCCAGAGGCCAACCGTAGGGTAATTAACTTCCCTGGGCCTTGACCTCCTCATCTGTAAAGTGGACTGACAACAGTACCTTCAGCTCAGGATTGGGTCAGGTGAAAACATCGCATCCATTCCACCTTTTTAAAAAGCCCATGTTGGGGCCGGCACCATGGCTCACTTGGCTAATCCTCCACCTGCAGCGCCGGTACCCCAGGTTCTAGTCCCGGTTGCTCCTCTTCCAGTCCAGCTCTCTGCTGTGGCCCGGGAAGGCAGTGGAGGATGGCCCAAGTCCTTGGGCCCTGCACCTGCATGGGAGACCAGGAGGAAGCACCTGGCTCCTGGCTTCGGATCGGCACAGCACACCAGCCGTAGCAGCCATTTGGGGGGTGAACCAACAGAAGGAAGACCTTTCTCTCTGTCTCTCTCTCTCACTGTCTAACTCTGCCTGTCAAATAAAAAAAAATGTTTAAAAAAAAAAAAAGCTCACCTCAAGAATCCTCTTCACCGTGTGGTTTGTCCTGCAGCTTGTCCTTTATAGCCTGATCCTCAGATGCTGTGTTGCAGCCCTGATGTGTCCCCCCGTTTTCCAAGCCAGATTTCCCCATTCCTTTCTCTACATCTCACCAGCATCTCCACTCCGGGTAGCCACTGACGTAGAGAGCAGAGGCTGGTGTACAGGCAGAGGCATTGCTCTGGATGCAGGGGAAGAAGGAGGGGAAACCCCACAGCACCTCTCTCCATGCTGGGCCTCCCGCACCTGACACAGGCACGTGCAGGCTGGAGACGTGAGCCCAGACTAAACAAAAAATGCTGTGGTTTTATTTCTACTTAAGAAGAAGGGTCAGAGCGAATGTTTTCTTTTATTAAAATTTTGATTGTGCTATTTGTGGGGTATAGTGAGATAATATGATACTTATAATATGAACCCAGGTCCTCTAATATGTGATGTGGGAGTCTCAAGTGGTGGCTTAACCTGATGCACTACAACACCTGCCCCCAAAACACAGAGAGAGAGAGAGAGAGAGAGAGAGAGAGAGAGAGAGAGTCTTCCATCCTCTATGCACTCCCCAGATGGCCACAACAGTGAGCGGTGGGCCATGCAGAAGCCAGGAGCCAGGAACTCCATCCTGATCTCTCACACGTGGGTGGCAGGGGCCCAAGTACTTGGACCATTTTCTGCTGACTTCCTAGGTGCGTGAGCAGGGAGCTGGATTGGAAGCGGAACACCCAAGGCTAGAACCGGCGCTCAGATACGGGATATCAGCGTCACAAGCAGCGGCTGCTTAACCATGCCCCCCCCCACCCTTTGTAAAATATTGATCAAAATACAAGCGAGACACTTTCCTCTGCTAACCATGGGTGCAGTTCTCACGTTGCATCCCAGCATTTCATTCATGCTGATTCCACATCAGGCTGAGACCTGGAGTGTCCGGCTGGGTCTAAATAAGGCACTTTCACGGCATCCAGCAATTCCCCTTGGGCATCACTGATTTGCCTTCACAAAAGCCATGGTTTCCTTTCTCTGTCTCCCACCAACCTTTCTGAATTAGTTAGTGAAGAAGACTGCATACCCCATAACAAGCAGAGCCAGCACCTGCTGAAGGCGTCCTGGGGCCAGCAGGCCCACCAGGAAGCAGTTCTGACTGGCCCTTCATCAGCGGGTGCACCTGGGACCAGGTGTGCCCGTGATGAGCAGTGCAGGAGTGGGCATTGTACCAGTCCTAATGCGCGAGAGACGGGGGCTCCTGGTCGGGGGGAGTCAGGTGCGGAGCAAAGCTTCACCCATCTTGGGAAGGTGCAGGGCCTTCTTATGCATCCTGAGTCTGTGCCTAGGGCCGCCTGGGCAGCTGCAAACTCCAGCCCAGGCACAGCCCTCCGTGCTCAGCACGGAACCCCATTCCCTCCCGGGATCCTGGCAGGAGAGCTGGGCGGAAGCACGGAGATCCCTGTGGATGTCCATTTCCTTAATTCAAATATTCCATGGTCAACCTGTGTCTCTTTCAATGCAGGATACACAGGGCCATGCCAGTACTTTTTTTTTTTTTTTTGGTTTGTTTTATGGTCATTATTGTAGTGGCATTTGACGTCACAGTTCACCATGTTTAATGCCTGATCTTGGGGGAAAGACGTAGTGGGGAAGGCAGATGGCAAATATTTTTGAGGAGCGGCTCACGATGCCATGAAAGCAGCAGGAGTTCCCTCTGAGGAAGCGTGTCAGCAGCACGTCTCCACGAACTCTGGAGGAGGGAAGTCTCTGAGCGCAAAGGTTTTGGCTCCGGCTCCTGCCCCACCTGACCCAGTAAACTATACAAGGGCAGCGGCCATTGAAGGCTAAAATTAACCCTTTCCAGGGCTTGCCAAGGAGCTTGGACACTTCTAGTGGTTATTCTGCAGGCTCGGATGACAGACCAGTATGTCCTGGTGTTGCCACAGAGGGGAAGAAAGAATTTCCTGCCTTACTTTTCCCAGCAGTTTGGCCACAAACAACAGTCGATTTGGCCTTTGGTGAGAGTCCCGCTTGGATCGCAATTGATCTTAATCTCAATCAATATTGAGAAATAGTGATTGGTCATCCATGATGCGCCTGACCTAAGGTTGGGTGTTATGTACAGGGACACACATGACGGGCCAGAGCGTGCACCCAGAGCCAGGACGGCAGCCCCCCCAGACCGGCCCCGGCACTCATGGTCACATGGTACACAGCCGAGTCCTGATGATCATGGAGACCCAGGAGCCAGGAAGCATCCCGAGGGATGGCGGCACATCACCCCGGGCAGCCAGAGCCGGTTACAGTCCCTCTCTTCCTCACCAGCTGTGCGGCTGAGCCTGTGGCCATTTGGAAATGGTCAGAAAGGAAGAGACGTGGCTGGGGTGGAGAGGGAGAGGAGGACCGGAGCGGAAACCAAACGGCCGTCACGTCGTCTTTGCTTGAGGCAGCGGCGAAACCCAGCAATGCGGATGAGTCGTAAGTGGATGAATCTGTCACACCAGTTCCTGCAACCACAGCCCAGGACAAATACGAAAAGGCAAAAAATCACAGGACTTGCCCGCCCGGCTACTGCACTGCTTACCAAGCGGTAGCTGGGGCTGCTGCTCTCTTGCTCCGTTGCCCTGGGGATCAGGAACACGGCTCACAGATAAGGGCAGACAGAGCTTGCATTTCTTTCTTTTTTTCCTCAAAGTTTTTTTTTTTTTTTTTTTATGTATTTAGAAGAGTTACAGAGAGGTAGAGACAGGGAGGGGGAGTCTCCCATCTGTTGGTTCACTCCCCAAATAGCCACAATGACCAGAGCTGAGCTGATCCGAAGCCAGGAGCCAGGAGCTTCTTCTGGGTCTCCCATGTGGGTGCAGAGGCCCAAGCACTGTGGCCATCCCTGCTACTTTCCCAAGCGTATTAGCAGGGAGCTGGATCAGAAGTGGAGCAGCCGGGACTCGATCTGGCTAAAGTACGGGATGCTGGCACTGCAGGCTGGGGCTTTAACCTGCTGCACCATAGCACTGGCCCCAAGCTTGCATCTCTGTCTGTCTGTCTGTCTCTCTCTCTCTTTCTTTCTTTCTAGATTTATTGATTTATTTGAAAGGTAGATTTTCAGAGAGGCAGAAGCAGAGAGAGGGAGAGAGAGGTCTTCCACCATGATCACTCCCCAGATGGCCACCACAGCCAGAGCTGCACTGATCCAAAGCCAGGAACCAGAAGCCTCTTCAGAGTCTCCCACGTGGGTGCAGGGCCCAAGCACTTGGGCCATCTTCTACTGCTTTCCCAGGCCACAGCAGAGAGCTGGATGGGAAGTGGAGCAGCCGGGTCTCAAACAGGCGCCCATATGGGATGCCGGCACTGCAGGCGGCAGCTGAGCCCGCTACACCACAGTGCTGGCCCCGTCCATCAGTTTTGAGTTAAAATGCACCACTTCCTTAAGAGATAGCTGCCATCCCCATTGCTCAGATAACCAGACGGAGGGTGAAAGAGAAGTCCAACCTCGATTTGACAGCCCAGCTCGTGTCCTTAACCGTTACGCAGTCCTGTGCAGAAAGGATTTCGGAGCCTGGCTCATTGGCCTGTAGGACACATAAGCAGATGAAAGAGAATCAAAAGCTACAAATGCTTCCGAGGCCCTGGACGCCCACCAGCAGGCCACATTCTCGAAGTCGCCACAGTCTCAATGGCAGAAGCTGGCTTCCAGTGCAAGTGCCTGGCCCGGCGCCCGGCACGCTGTGGCCACTCCGTGAATGGTTCCTGCATGAGTCACGGCGCGTGCGGAGGAGGCGTGCGTGAGGACTCTGCATTCCTCCGGCAGCAGACAGAAGAAGCCGCTTCGAAGCTCCTCCAGCCCTGCACTGACGTGGGACCCGCACCCCTCCATCTGCTGTACCACCTTCACACACCATGAGTCAGCGCTGGCCCACAGCCAGGTGGAACAGGGCTAAAGAGACCGTGCGGGGGTGGAGGCTGCATGTAGGGTTTTAGGCAGGTAAATGGGGTGCATTCTTAGCAATGGCTTCAATTTGGATTATTTAATAACCGCTCTATTAAATGCTGGTTTTCTACTAATATATAGCTCTCTGTGTGTATGTGAATGTGTGTGTTTGTGTTATATATATGTGTGTGTATATATATATGTAGATATATATATATATCTACATATATATATGTGTAGGGGGTCCTTACCAAGTTCGCTGGAAGTGCACAGTACAGAGCCAGGGTTTGGCACAGCAGTTAAGAACCACTTGCGGGCTGGCGCTGTGGCATAATGGGTGGGGCCACCACCTACAGTGCCAGCATCCCACATAGGCACCGGTTTGAGTCCTGGCTGCTCCACTTCCAGTCCAGCTCTCTGCTATGGCCTGGGAAGGCAGTAGAGGATGGCCCAAGTCCTGATGCTCTTGCACCTGCATGGGAGACCCAGAGGAAGCTCCCGGCTCCTGACTTTGGATTGGCCCAGCTCTGGCTGTTGCGGCCATTTGGGGAGTGAACCAGCAGATGGAAGACCTTTCTCTCTGTCTCTTCCTCTCTCTGTGTAACTTGACTTTCAAGTAAATAAATAAATCTTAAAGAAAGAACCACTTGGGATGCCTGGATGCCACATCAGAGTGCCTGGGTTCAAGTCTTGGCTTTGCCTCCTCTTCCAGCTTCCTAATGTGGACCCTAGGAGACAGCAGGTGTTGGCTCAAGTAGCTGAGTCTCTACCACTCACTGGGAAGAGACCCAGGTTGAGTTCCAGGCTCCTGGCTTCAGCCTGGCCCAGACCTGGCTGCTGCAAGCATTTGGGACATGAACCAGAAGACGAAGACCCCTTCCTCTCTGTCAAATGAAAACTTAAAAGTTGACAAAGAAAATGCGTATTATGAAAAAAACCCATGGATTTCAAAATATTTTGCACTAAAATTAATTAATAATTTTAATTCTAGTGCCACTTTTCCACGAACTTTCTGAAGTCCCCTTGTAGTGTCGCCATCACCAATGCCTAAGGTGAGTCAGATTGTAACCCCCACGCCACTAGAAGCTGCATTAACCGGCACTGGTCACTAAATATCCTTTATAAGCCTACTTCACCAGGAAGGGCTCTCACTCACAGAGCCATCGGCTGAGGGGCTTGTATGCTAATCCCCGGGGACCATCATCATGTGTGGCACATCCCTGCAAAGTTCAAGAGCAGGAAGACCAGTCTCAGAAGTTTCACCACTTAGGTGGCAAAAACTCTGTTGCCGACCAGCTGGCCTGTGCGGGGTGAGCCTGCGTGCCACTGGGTCCATTCCTTCAGAGTCTAGCACACAGGAGTCTTCTTCCGTATTTCCCCTAAAAACATATAAAGTTACTCAACATTCTCTCTTGGTGCTTACTCACCCCTTAGACTATACTACAGAAGGGTCTCTTTAAAAGCGCAATTGTAACTTGCTTTTTCAGTATAGAAACTACCTGGCAGCAATGCAGGCTTTTTTTTTTTTCTTGGTTCATATCACACAGGCTATTTTTAAATCTCTGAAGTGATACCAGGTCCTCCTGGCACCGCCAGAGGAAGGCTGGGAGGCGGTACTACCCAATCCGACCATACTGATTTTATTTATTCCACATGGCCTAAAAACATGTTTGAACATAACGTGCCATAATTTTTCTGGCGATTTCTATGAATCACTTTTTAATTATGAATAATGTGTTCAGGAGACACTCCTGAGAAATTTTACCCAAGGTTGCCTTGACAACCATCACATAAAATATCCAAAGTAAAGCAGCTTCCATGACCGGCACAAAAAATCAACTTGAAACTTGGATTCCTAAAAGACCATCAGTCAGCTTCCCCCGCGATCCACACACGCTGAGAAATCCAGATCCACGGACAAAAGGAAAAGATATTTACTGTCAAATCATTGTTCTAAGGGGTTTTGTACAAATATAAATTTTCCAGCTCCCCATGGAGCCTGTGCGCTGTCCTTGGAGCTAGCACATTCTCTAACCCTCAGCGGAAGATTTGCAACTTTTAAGCAACCCGTTTCGGGTTCAACCGGAAGCAAGCCTTCTTCTTCCGTGGCCCATTTCAAGCCGCTCCGAAATTTACATGTGTGTGCAAGGTGATGAGTGTGGACTTCCGTTTCGGGGATTCGCTTTCAGAAAAACTTGCCTGCTGCATCTCGGGCGTGAGGTCGGGTCCACCTCGCGCTCTCCGCAGGAACCGGAGGAGCGGGGTTAGCTGCGGGATTCCGCAGAGTTGGGGAGTCTCTCTTCTCATCTTCACTCTACCTACTTGGAGCGGTCAGCTTTTCCCAAACCGATGGCGTAGGCATGAGGCTAAATGGAAACATCGAGCGTGAGTTTCGCAGAACTCACAACCTTGCTTAATTGTTTAACAGGTATTGGAGCCTTCGCTTTCGGTCCCGCGTGGAGGGCGCCGAAGCAAGCGTAAACACGGTGCCGGGTGCGCCAGGAGGAGCCAGGTCCACCTGCCCACCGCGCCACGCTCCTGGCACCTGCGCGAGTACCCGCTCAAAAGCTAGATTTCTCTATAAACTCTCCCAGCTGTGACCCACCTTCCCCCCGGTTCCTTGGCGCCCAGCTCAGGGCCTGGCAAATGGGAGGAACTCGCCAAAAGTAAACGCAAGGTTGACACCAAGTCTCCGACATCATACTACAGCGGTTTCACTGGTCTGGGTCCTGTGGCACCGGAGCCGCGCTCGCGGGAGTTCCCGGTCGCCTCTCCCACAAGGAGGAAGCGGCGGGAAGGGTCTCCGCGCCCGACCCAGGAAGGCGCCCGAGGGCTCGCTGCACCCCAGGGCAAAAGCGGCCGCGAAAGGAGCGCAGAGAGGAATCCGGGGAAGTTAATGAACCTGTGCACACCCGCAGGCTGGCGGGAGCCTGCGTGCAATGCCCAAGCTTGTTTTGTTTCCGCCCCCTAAAAAGCGGAGAGGGTGGTGGAGTTGGGGCCATTTTCGTAAAACGCACAGTGGAAATTTGAAGTCACTCAGCTACCCGATGCCCTTCGCGGGGGAAACGCTCCTGAATTGAGGAAAAAAAAACAATACAGATCCTAAAAGTCCTGGTTTCGCACGAAAACGCGCTCGTCTGTGCCGGCACTCAGAAGGGTCTGGGGGCCACCAAGGGGGCATGAGACCTTCCTCCTCCTCCTCCCCCCCCCATCTCTCACGCGCCCCACAAAGGCTGCGCCTCCCGCAGCCGCCCTCCGTCCGGGACAGCTCCGGAAGCGCGGCTTCTGTTTCCCACCCCACCAGACACCCCGACCCACCCGCACTGGCGCCCGGTGCCTCCCGTCCGTGCCACACGGGTTCCAGCTCCGTCTAGTCCCCACCCCCCGCGCGGAAAGAATCTGAGAGGCAGGAGCCGAGCGAGGGCAGAGCGACCCGAGCGGAAGGGCGAGTGGGAGACGGGCAGGGGCCGCGCGCATCGGGGTTCAGGTCCACGCACCAGAGCGTCACGGCCGCGGGCGCCCACCACCCCGTGCGACCGCGGCCCTGCGCGCGAAGGCCCCTGTGCCTCCTGCGCGCCCTGAACGACCCCCGGCCACCACCAGGGAAATTCGCGGCCCCCCACTACGGGCAGCGTGCGCATTGCGCCCCCTTCCGCCCACGTTCCCGGGCAGCGTTTCTAACCACGCGGGAGGCTGGAGGAGCGAGCGAGCGCCAAAAGCCGCGCCGCAACGCCGCTCCGAAACAATTTGCCCACGTGTGGCCCGCAACTCCCGAAGTCCGAGCGCGTCCACGGCGCGGAGGGCTGCGAGGGGGCCTCGCGGCAGCCGCAGCGTGGGGCAGGAGCAGGTGCAGTCCCCCCCGCAGCTCAGACGCGAAGTCCGGTTTGCGCTGGCCGGCAGGAGGAGCGCCGGGCTGTGTGGGCCTCGCCTCTTGCTCCTCTGGGAGTAAGTGTGTTCCCATACACACACCTCTCACGCAGGTCTCTGAAATAAAATCACAAAAATAAACACCCGCTGCAAGGCCCAGCCAGCCCCCCCCCCCAGCCTTTCTGTAACTTTGTGCGCGCCTCTTCCCCCAGACCTGGAGGTCCCCACTGCTAGAGGACCCTGTGCCAAACGAACCCTCCGTTTTCGCTATATTAAGGATTGGCTATTGCTGTTATTAAGAGCTAGGGGGAAAAAATGAAGCCCATCACGCTGGGACTTTATTTGATGTGCAGAAATATTTATCGCGGCGGGTAGGTGTTGTTTTTGTTTCTTAAAGTCGATTTTGGGGTTGAGTTTGCGAAGGGCCGTTTCCGCGGCGACACTGGCGAACGAAATCGGTTTTCAGATTTCCAGGCGCTCACTGATGTAACCACCGAGAAAGTTCGGGGCTCATCGAGCTTTCCCGCGCGATCGCGGCCTCCCAGGACGCTGTGGGATGAGCAGGGTGGAGGGAGGTGGGCGCCTCGGGGCTTCTGGTCTCCTTTGGCTGGGAAGCCCCGTCTGGCCGAGAGCGTGTCTCCTGGACGCTGGGCGCCGCTTTCACTCGCAGGGACCCCCGACTGCCAACCCCCGAAGGTCACTGGGTGTCTGTGTGAGTCCACGCACCTTGTCGGAGCCCGCCCGGAGGGAAAAGCAGGGCTGGGCCCGGGAGACTGAGGCGAAACGCAGAGGAAGGTGTTGCCTCTGCTCCTACCCGGTAGCGTTTATCCCCCACAAGCCCAGAGGGCCTGCTCCCGGGACGGCCCCTCTCAAGGACCTGGCTGCTACCCGTAAGCACCGGGGACTGCTTGTGTCCCACTAAATGCTCTGCATTGAGACAGGGGAGGACGTAAGGAAGCAGCCACCTCGGTCATCAATGGGGGAGGCACTGTCCCAGAAGACACCCTGGTGCCCCCAGTCTCCAAACCCCGAGTCGTCCTGGACAGAGATTAGGGGAACATGGTCACCACCCATCCCGGGATCCCAGAAAGAAGCTTGGGCTTCAAGCCCCCAACCCTATGGAAAGCTGCAGCCTGGCGCAAGGGAGGCTCAGGAGAGAGACCTGGTCCCTGAACCCAGTCCAGGGGCCCATGGACCCAGAGCAGGAAGCTGGACCTGCCCGGATTCCTGTCATCTCAACCAGACCAGCCTCAAAGCCCACACTTTCCCAAAGGAGGAGCTTCTAGTTAAAAGAACACTTTTTTAAAAAAACAGAAGGAGAAATACACCCCCCCACATACACTACTTGGTATGGAGCGGGCAGAGCGAGTTAGTCTAGGGCTCTCAGGAATGCATTATTAGGAAGTCGCTCTGGATACCTGCAATTATTATTATTATTATTTTGACAGGCAGAGTGGACAGTGAGAGAGAGAGAGACAGAGAGAAAGGTCTTCCTTTGCCGTTGGTTCACCCTCCAATGGCCGCCGTGGCCGGCGCGCTGCGGCCGGCGCACCGCACTCGTCAGATGGCAGGAGCCAGGTGCCAGGTGCTTTTTCCTGGTCTCCCATGGGGTGCAGGGCCCAAGCACCTGGGCCATCCTCCACTGCACTCCCGGGCCACAGCAGAGAGCTGGCCTGGAAGAGGGGCAACCGGGACAGAATCCGGCGCCCCGACCGGGACTAGAACCCGGTGTGCCAGCGCCGCAAGGCGGAGGATTAGCCTGTTGAGCCACGGCGCCGGCCTACCTGCAATTATTTTTAAACAATAAGGGGTAAGGTGGTGCTCCCTGCTTTCTGGGAGTAGCCAGGACCCTGGGGAGGGTTGTTGAGGTCTCTACGAGGTTTTACACGGGAAAGGAGCAAACACAGGGCCGCTCTTTAGAACCAGAAAGTCTCCCAGGCTGGAAGTAGCCACATGCGGCACCGGACACGAGCAGTGTTTCGCGGCGTGAGCATCGCCAGCAGCAGACCCTGGCTTTGGGATCAAATAGTCTGACCCTCCGCAGGGTTGCGTGTAGCCTAGGCTTGGGGGTGGGGGGTGGCCGGCCAGGGCGGGGGAGCTTTGCCCGTTCCCCAACCCCTTAGAGACAAGGTTTGTGATCCGCCACGGCAGGGGCCCGTCCCGGGGGCCGGTCCAGGGTGGACCCTCTGCGCCTGCCTGCGGCGACCTCCCCCGAGAGTCCGCCCCAGGTAGGCGCGCGGGGCGCAGCAGCTGAAACGGAAACTCGGGCAGATGCGGGACGATCAGGGCCCGCCCCCTTTCCTCCCGGGGCCTGAATTCCTTCCAGATTAGTTGTGTAATGGAAAATTTCCAAGACGAAGGGGTACGCGGGGCAGACCGCTGGGGCAGCGCGGGGCTAGCAGGCCGCGCGCCTACGGCAGGGCCCCCTCGCCCCGCTCGCCCTCCTTGTCGGACTCTGTGGGCTCCCTCCGGGCCAGCGCGTGAACCGCCCTTGCGGAGTGATGTCTTGGGACCCGGGGTGGCTGCTGCAGCCCTACGAACTGGCCGCGCCCAGAACAAGAGACACGTAGCAGGTGTCCCAGCCCGCAGTCGCCACCAAAGTTCTGAGCACTCAGTCGGGGCTTTTCTGTTTGTAAGATCTTCGGACTTGGCTCTGACTGTCCCGCATAGGGCCCGTGGGTGACCTGCGCCGAGGCCGAAGCTCTCCCTCCCTTAGGCACAGCCCTGGGACAGGGGTAGCTTCCGTCTTCTCTGTCCCAGGCAAACACATTCTTTGCCACCTGGGAAAACGCGGAATCGCGCCCAGGGCTTTGAGTACTTTCGGGAATGCCTTCGGAAACCCGGGTCCCGCAGCCGGGTGTGCAGACAGAGGAGGAATGTTTGGGGGCAGGGGCTTCTGCTGGGGCAGGCTTGGGGCCTGGACGCGGCCCACGCCACTCACCTTCCAATTTTTAAATTCCATTTTCCCACCTCCCAGAGCAGGCGGTTCGAACTTGCCTCGCAGCTGCGCGGGCCGCGGCTGCGCCTGGGAAAACCGGGCGCCAGAGCCCCCGTGCGCCTTCCCGTTAAATCCGGGGAATTTGGTTTGGGGAGCACGTTTCCGTGCTTGTTACTTGTGGGGTCTCTCCCAGTGCCACTTAGCCATGCTTCTGCGATCTGCGTAATCCCTTCTCAAGCCCGGGAGGCACTCTCGGGGGTGCCTAATCGAGGGTCGGAAATCGTGGGGGGTGGAGAGAAGCGTTGATCCTCCCGAAGCCAGGAAGATGGCAGTGCGGCAGAGTCGGGGTGGGGGTGGGAGTGGGGGAGCTGCGAAAGCCGCGGCGGGGCCTGGGCCGCAGCCCGGTTCCTGGGTGCCCCCTCTCCGTCAAGGCCAGATCCGGCAGCAGGGGCGCTGCCCAGCGCAGGATTCCTGGGTTTGGGCACCCGTACCCACTCGGCTGGCACCCCGTAACAGGAGAGCGCACCAGCTCCCAGTCCTCCACCTCCACCACCACCACCCCCGCGAAAAATGCGGGTTCCTCTTCCTCCCTGCTTCAGCGGCTGCGCCGTGGGTTTGGCAGGGCGAGAGGGACCCCCGGGTGAGCCCGGGTTTGCTCACGTTGCCAACCCCCTGGTTGGGGCGTCTATGCCGGCTCTAATGCCTTCAAAGTCCTGGCCTTAAAGGGGTCCCTAGGGGAAGTGAGGAGCGCCTGCTGTAGGCACAGTGGTCGGAACCGGGTCTTCCTAGTGCTTGCCCGTGAGAGCGCCGAGCAGCCGGCTCCTCCTGGGCCGAGGAAGAACGCAGTGGGGCCCAGAGCGAAAATCCCCCGAGGCCCGCTCTTCTGACCGGGCGACCTCCATCCTCTAGCGTAGGCGCTCCAAGGCCCTAGATCCCTACAGTGCGCGGCACACCGCCGGGAGACCACCCAGGACCCCGAATCCCAGAGTGACTGTGGCCTCTGCGCCTGTCCCTGACGCGGGGCGCCTGGGGAGCTGGTGTCCACACCGCGTCGGGACTTTCAGGCTCCCGGAAAGGATAGGGTTTGGTGACCATGGCCGTAGGAGGCGTGGGCGGAGGACCCCGTGCCCAAACCTATCCCAGGGTGCAGACGCTTAAGGATGGGACTAGCCGGGACCGCAAGACTCCTTAAGTCTCGAGTGTCCCGGAGAGAGGGCGGCGGGATGCCGGGTGGCCGCGCCTCCAAAGGCGCCTCCCAGCTCCCCTGTCTTCTGTCCTGTCGCTTGGGCCCCACCGACGCCTGCCAGGTGAGCCCGCCTGCGACCCTCGCCCCCCAAGTGACCGCCCCACTGCGACCCTCCGAAATCCCCGCTGCAACGGATCGTGCGGCTGCGCCACTCTCGGGCAGCTCCGGCCGGCGCCCAGGGAGAGGCCTCGCCGCCAGGCTCGGCTCCCCGAACCCCTCCCTCCTTCCGCCCGGCCCGGGCGTCCTGGCGGCCTCCTGCGAGGGCGCCGATCTCCTTTTGCTGTGTTTGCAGGAGACGAGGGGCAGAAGGGTCACTTCGGAGCCTCCCGCGATTTCCTTTTGTGTATGTGTATGGGGCGGGGGCCCTTCCCTCTGGCCGCACCGCTTTGGCTCTCGGACCTGCGACTAGGGGAGGGCGAGAGCACAGGAGCCGCTCGCGCTCCGAGGACTCGGCGCTCCCCGGCAGGGCACTTGGCCGGCGGGTCGCGCCGCCTCCTCCCCGCTGCGCCCGCCGGCGACCTGCCCGAGAGCCACGGAGGAGGCCTGGACACCCCTCCCTCCTCCCTACTTCGCTCCTCCCCGCGCCCAGCAGAGCGCCCAGGTCCCGCGACCCGCTCTCGGGGGTCGGGTCCCCACGGGGCGCCGGGTGCACTCACCGCGACTTGCCCGAGCCCGGGAGCGCGCGGGTCTCCACCAGGAGAGTCCCTGGGGGCAGCGGCGCGGAGGCGCGCCGGTGGCTCCAGGGCCGCGGCGGGGTCGGAGGCGAGATTCGCCGCCCCCGCCCCCGCCGCGGTCCCTCCCCCTGCCGGTCCCCCTCCCCCCCTGGGCCGGGGCGGCCCCGCGCTCCGCCCGAAGGCGGGTCCGCCATAAACAAACGCAGCTCGGTCGCACGTGGACGGCGGAGCGGCTGCGCCTCGCCACCTTCGCGGGCTCCAGGCACCGCGTCTCCAGGCACCGAGAGCGGCCAGGGAGGGCAGGAGAGCGCGCCGGGGCCGGGCCCCAGCCGCCTGCGCCCCGCTCCCCTCCGCTCGCCTCCCGCTCCATGGCTCCGCGGCCGCCGCCGCCCCTGCGGCCCTCCGCGGCGGAGGGGCCTCGCGGCCGCGGGCGCACACCCTCGGCTAAGGACTAAAGGGCGCCGCCGCCTTCTCGCCGGCCCCCTCGCCCTCGGGAAAGCCGAGACACGGGCCACAGGCGGAGGGAGGAAGAGCGAGCAGAAGCGAGCGGGAAGCGGTGCTCCGGTCGCCGCGGGACAGCCCAGCCCCGAGGAGGCTGCGCCCCGGGCCGCGGCAGGCGGAGCGCGGGGCGGCGCCGCGGGTTTGCGCCGAACCCAGGGCTGGCGGCTGCGGCGAGGCGCCTCGGTGCCCCGGGGCGGTCCCGCGCACCTGCCCGCGGCCGGCGCTTCGGACCCACCTGGCTCCGGAGCCCCTTTGCCGGTCCCCGCCGGGGCAGCCCGAGCGGGGCTCCGCGGGCCTGCAGCGCCGCCGGGTCTAATATGCCCAGAGCCGAGGCGCGATGAAGGAGAAGTCCAAGAATGCGGCCAAGACCAGGAGGGAGAAGGAAAATGGCGAGTTCTACGAGCTGGCCAAGCTGCTCCCGCTGCCGTCGGCCATCACCTCGCAGCTGGACAAAGCGTCCATCATCCGACTCACCACGAGCTATCTGAAGATGCGCGCCGTCTTCCCCGAAGGTGAGGCCGCAGGTGGGCCGCCGGGGACGCTGGGCAGCTGGAGGCCTCGGCGCAGGCGGGGAGCAGCAGCCAGCTGCTTCGGGAGGCCCCGGCGGGGGCTTCAGCTCCAACCCAGACTCAGGGAGAGGGGCAAGGCTGGGACGGCCCAGGCCACCAAACCATCTTTTGTCCCAGGGTCGCGCATTAGCGAACCAAGAGTTGTCCCAGGGACAGAAGGTCCCCAGGCCTGCACCGGCTCCACCATTACAGTCTGTCTTCCTTCTTTTTATTTCTCTCTGTTTCTCTCTCTCTTCCTTTTTTTCTCTTTCTTTTCTCTCTCCATTCTTTCCTTTTTGCTTTCTTGTTTTGTTTCTCTCCCTTCTTTCTTTTCTCTTCCAGTTCACCGTTGCTTTCCTTTCTTTTCTCTTTCTCCCTTGCCTCCCCTTCCCTCCTCTTTTTAAAATGTCCCCTTTTAATCTTCTCCCCCTCATTTCTCCTCGTTGCCTGGAGGGGCTCTTGCGTTCCATGCGCGGGCTCCCGGGCAGGCCGCGCTGAACACTTGTGGGGGCTCCTTTTCCTGTCCACATCGCTTGGATCCAGGACGTGGGAGATCAGGATAGGAGAGTGGGCGGGCTGGCAAGCGCAGACCCAGCCTGAAAGGACCCGGGACGCCCCCAGAAAGACGCGATCGGCTGGAAACTCTTAGGGACGAAGGAAAGGAGGAGGTGGGTGGGCTTCGCCGCCGCACACGCCAGCCTGGCACCGCCAAACAGCAGGCCCCCAGGGTTGCTGCGGCCTGGCCTGAGGGATTCCGATGCTGCAGGCTGGCGCACTCCTCCGGGGCCTGGCGGGTGCTCCGGGACGTCCTGGCCTAGCGGCGGAGACCTGCGCCGGGGCTGGGGGAGAGCTTCAGCTCGGGGGTCGTCACTACCTCGCTACCTCGGCGACAGGTGTCCATGGGCCACAGGGCTCCTCCGTGGACGCCGGTCTGCGCCAGGTGCTCGACCTGAACTCGATTAGCCCCACTGTTTGCAATCGCCACCCCAAGCCTGTTATTTGTAGCCGGCCCTGGCTGGGAGCTGTGCTTCTCGCCACCCTCCTGGAGCGCCGAGGGCCGGGGAGCCGAGAGCGGTGGCGTCGCTCAGGGCGGTGTGTCCTTTTCCTCGCTTGCCAGAGCCGGCGTAGTTCTCCGCTTTACTACTCGGGTCGCCAGAGACGGCTCCCGCTGCAGTCCCTTTTGCTACTTGAGATTCTCAAGCTAAAGTTTCCATGGAAATTCACAGAGAATTCGGTTGTACCAGAACCAGGGAGCAATGGTGTTAACTGGCTTGCTCACCGCCTGGCACGAAGCAGCTGTGGAATCAGGACAGGGTTTTGAGCCCCCGGCCTCCACCCGGTTCCGAAGTCAAAAGGGAGGAAGAAATGATCAGAAGACTTAGTGATCCGTTGCTGATGAATTAAAAAAACAATAAAATACAAGTTAGTTGAAAGGGGAGGCCTGGGCAAAGAGGGCAAATTGTGAGCCATTCGTTGTTTGGGGGTTTCCGGGAGAGTCCACTATGCGATGTACTGACGTTTATCCCAGACCCGTACCTCCTAGCTCTGGCTGTTGGGGCAGCACAGCTGTGCGGTGGGCCCACTGCAGGCATGGTAGTGCCGGTCCAGACCTGGATCCCTGTGTTCCAGAGCCGGCCAGTTGCGGAACCATCTGTGTCGTGGGCGCAGTGACCTGGACGGGTCTGGAGGGAGTTGTTTGGGGAATGGCCCTGAACCTGTGGGGTCTCGTGAGTGGAAGGGAAGAGGGGAGCAGCCCCCGACCTGTAGCTCCAGGCTGCAGCCCTAGTCCCCTCCCTTCAGTTTGGGGCCGAGGAGCTGTGCAGCTGGGAGCTTGGGACGTAGAGGAAGACCACTGCGCGGACAGAACCTGGCGGGCGGAAATGGCGCTTTCATGATTTACTCCGTTCTCAGGAATCCTGTTTGTTAGGATGTGGCTGGGGGCTCCGGGTGGGACCTGGCAGGGCTAGGGTTGGGGGGCAGGTTTGAGGGCCACGGTGGTCCTGCTCTTTGGTGGCAGCCCCCAGATCGTTCCCAGATAGCAGCAAAGGGATAGGAGCTGGGCAGAACTGATCCGCCAAATGCCATCTTTAAAAAGAATCTGAAAACCAATTTGGGACTTTGGGAGCCAGAAAATGACCAGCACGGTCCCGAGGAACACAGAAGTCAGCAGGCTAATCCTTTTACCCAGGAAATTGAGGACAGACTGGGCACAGCCCCTTCCCAAGGTCCCCCAGCGAGGGTGAAGGCAAGCCAGTCTCAGCCATGGCAGCTACTGTCACAAAGGCTCGCTCCGCTCATCCCAGATCTCCTACCTGGGAGGAGAGACAGAGAGACTGCACCAGGGCAGAGGGAGGCCCCAGAGCCGTGGTGGGCACTGGGCACGCAGGCCAGTCCTCTGCCTGCCCGGTGCTTTCAAATACTGCAGCCTGTCGAAGCTTCTACCATCACTCTGCTCCGTGGGCCTCAGTCTCCTAGTTTGTGAAATGGGTCTGTTAGCAGCTCTGGGGCCTGCGCTGCGGGTCGCTGTGATCAAGCGGCAGGAGGCACAGAGAACCTGCAGTGCAGGTGCGAGTCTTCGGTCACTCCTTGCCCAGCGTCTCCGGGAGACGCTCACACAGCAGGGCTGGACTGGGCGTAAGAGCTGCTGTTTTCTGGGACGCTGCCCTTGCTCCCCTTCTGCAGAGAACTAAGAAGTGGGAGGTAGACGGGCTGAGGAAGAGGGAGGACGAGACCCCTTTGAAATGCGGACCCGAAATTTAAAACTTGGTCTCTTAGCAGGCAGCAGGAAGACAGGCTAGTCAGTTAACAGGGCTGGGCTGTAGCCATAGGGCTCTGGAGGGGTGGGGGGCTGCGGAAGCCCCTGAGTGGGCAAACGGGGCAGGACCAAGGCCAAACAAGGCGCCGACTTCAGGGTGCCAGGGTTCTGCGCAGAGCGTGGACACACAGGGTGTGTGGTATCTCCTCCTAGACTTTGTTCAGGCTGGTTGAGGCATGGCTGCCGGAGGCCCCAGCTGAGTCTCACTGCCTCCCGCTTTCCTAGACCAGAAAGGCCCAGGATGGGTGTGAGTGGAAGAGGGGAAGTTAAAGCTACAAAACGCTGCATGCACACCCAGAGCGCTGGGCCCTGACTCCTGTGGGTTTACATTGAATGACAGGCAGGCACCCCCACCCGTGCACACACCTGGGCCTTGCCCGGCCAAGCCGGACTAACTTAGAAATAGAATCAAAGCGATTTGATCTGGAGGGTTTGGAAAGGAAAAAACTAGCCCTGTACCGAAATGCTGATTTTTTTTGAAACAAAAAACCTCAATGTATAGAATAACGGGAACACGTCCAGCCTGCTCCCCACCTCTACTTTGAAGCCTGTGGGTCTGGGGCCCGGATCTAGAAAGCAAAACCCGACTGTCGTGGGACGGGACGCTCCGGCTGTGGCCTTGAAGGGGAGGAGCTGGAGCGCACGGGCTGGGATTCAGCTCCACGCGACCAGAGCCCAGGCCCCAGAACTCCGCGGGCCCAGAGAGGTAGCCGGACCCGGCGGCGCCAGGCGGCTGCAAGTGCTTTGTGCCTAGTGCCCGCCGCTGCCGGGCTGCTGCGGCCCGCGCTCCCGAGGGCTTGGGCATGCGACTCTGGCGATTGCGGAGACCCCATCGGTTGTCCGAGAGCGGGCAGTAGGGGCTGAAGCCTCTTGTTCCCAGCCCCGCCAGCCTTTGGGAGGCCGATTTGGGGCATCACCCCTCATTGCCCCTCACCCCGGTTCTCCCGCGGCGCTCAGAGGAGAACCGGGTTCTGAGGCTGGAGAGTGCGCGAAGTGTGCCGCAGGAACCCCCTTTATAACGACTGTGTCCCGGATCCCACGGCCAGAGAGGGTCCTTATGGGAGCTCGAGCCACAGCGCTCCTAGCTCCCCCGAACGGAGCCCCCAGGGCCCCCAGCCCCGCAGGTGGTTGTGCTCCGGATTGAGTGTGAGCGCCATCAGGGTGAGGGGCGCAGGCGTTCCCAAGCAACCTTGGGGACTGCGCACCTTCCCTGTCTGACTTGGGAGTAATTCTCGTGCTGGGGTAGCCTAGGACCCCAGAGACAAGCCCTCCCTCCCCAGCTCGCTCGGTGAGAGGGAGGAAGAGGGTCTGGGATAATGGGGCCAGGGAAGGCTGGAGGGAGGGGGCAGAGGGAGAGCGGAGGAAGTCCCCAAACGCCTGCGTTCTAGAGGCTGGAGTTCAGATCAGCCCGCTGGCAGGAAGGGCACCTAGAGCCAGGGAGGTGAGACCCCTGCAGACCCCGCCGGCTCCCTGCCAGGGCTACTGGGTGTTCCCTCTCCCAGAGCCCTGTCTTCCATGTTCGCAGGTGCCTGTGGGGGTTCTTGGTCACTGTTTTTAGATACCAGAGGTTGCCCCAGGAAATGAGAGACCAGCCAGTAACCTGGTATTCTTCCAAAATCCAGGCCAGGACTCCCGGCTGCACCCAGGGTCACAGTGGCCGCTTGGCTGGAAGAGGGGAGGCTGGCTCCTTCCACTGTACCCCTTCGTCCCAGAGGGTCCCAGCCGGCCCCCCAGCGAGCAGTGGTTTTCTTTCCCAGATGTCTCATTTGTGTGGCCTTGGGCTGTTTTTAATCTGTGACCTGTGTCTGGAGGCACCCCCTGGCCTGGCTGGGACCCCTATACAACACTTGTTCAGGAGCAGTTTGTTAACTGACTAACCAAGTGCTCACAGAGGAGGGACCCTATTTAGGCAGTGGTCCCTTGGGGTTCGGAAGGACACCGAGCAGAGTGCTTGCACCCGCAAACTCCGGAAGGCCGAGAGGGAAAGGGGGCACCTCCACTGCTGAGGGGCGGGGGGTAGGTATTGTAGGCTGACTGAGCCTCCGCTCATGCCCCCTAACTTCAGGGTCCCCCAGAAACTTGCAGTGTGTGTGTGTGTGTGTGTGTGTGTGTGTGGTGGGGGAGTCCAGACCCACAGGGGGCTTGGCTGCCAGGGGCTCCCAGGATCTCCTGGCCCCAGACCACCAACACTGCTAAATTCAGACTTTTTCTGTACCCCCCCTTTTTTTTCCAAATAAATAAAGTCCTTTGTTAGGTGCAGTTAAAGGCCACGTGCTCAGCGGCTGGCTCTTCGGCCATGTATCTCGCTTTACAGTATCAAAACGATTTTCCCCCTTGCAAACCTTACCTTATTTAGTCTCTCTGCATTCAGCCCAAAGTAGATTTTTATGGGCTTAGTAAAAGGACCTCGCCCACAGCGGTTTCTAATGGAAGAGCTGGCAGCGCCACCGGCCGGGGTGAGGTGTGTGTGTGTTGGGGGGGGAGTGCTCGGGAAGCAGTCCTGTCCCGGTCGGAAAGGGGTGAGCGCGCCAGAGCTCCGCTGGCACAGCGGGGGCCTCGGGAAGCTACACGGGAAAAGTTAAAATGATGGACGTGAACAGGCTTTCTTGAAGCGCGGGGGTATTTGAATGACAGGGAAAATCGTCCCGTGAGCTCAAAGCACTTTTGTCGGTAGAGCCGGGTTCTTCGGCTAGGCTTTTGGGAGCGCTGGGCAGGGCAGCGGGGTCTGGGGATTGTTCCCTATCGCCCAGGGGAACCGGGGGAGGACAGGTTCGCTGGGAAGGGACCAGAGGCAGGGCAGCAAAAGGTGCACGCGTCCACTTTCAGAAATCAGTTCCTGAATCCTTATTTAAATTGTTTCCTCACTCAAACCCCGGAACTTCTGACTTTCGGTATTTTCGGTTGCTGGTTAAATGGAGTAAACGCCACCGCCACCAGGCTGCCCTCCCGGGTGTAGCGGAGGAAGGACCTGTGCAGTGTGGTCACGGGTAACCTGTTCAGGGAATGAGAAGACTCCTCCTCCCGTGGTGGAGGCTGAGCGGCCAGGAGCCACCAGCTGCGTGGGGATCTGGGAAACCAGGACGCGCGGAAATTGGCCATTTCCCCGTGGGGAAACCCGGACAAGCCTCTGATTCCCAGCGCCCAGGAAACTGAAGAACACGCGCCTGCAGCGGCGGGGCTCAGCCGCGCGCAGCGGGGGCAATGGGAGACCCAGCGTGCGGGAGCGGAGACTCCCAGAGACCCCCCTCGTGGCTGTCCACTCGCAGGGTGCTGCGGCTCTGCGCTGGTTCCCCGCATTCACCAGCTTGACCGCGGCTGGCCATGTTCTGCTCCCTGCCGGTGCCAGCCGCTCAGTGGCTCCCGACCCGTGGCCCTGCACTGGCGGGCGGTGCAGAGGAACCCGCTGGCGGGCCCACAGCCCACCCCCAAACCGGCGATGCGTGCTCCGTGGGCGGCTGGGGACCTGCGGACACGCTCTCAGCGGGCGAGGGTGGGGCTCAGCGGCGGTCAGCGGCCTGTGCCGCCTAGTGTCGGGGCCTGGGCGCTAAGGCCTGGAGCTTCGAATCGGGTGCTCAGTGGAGCGACCGGGCACGGTTCCCAGCCTGCACCGAGCACCTGTCCCGCAGGGCCCGAGCTTCCCCCAGGTCACAGGGAGCTGGGCCCAGGGCGCAGGCAGAAGGGGACCCCAGGAGCGCTTTTGTAGGCACTGGTGCCCTTGGGGAGGGGTTGGAGGGGTCCAGTCAGGGAGTGAGGGCCTGGGGGACCCCCATCATGTGACAGCAGACACCCCCAGTTCCCGTGGAGCGTGCACGTGGCTCTCTGGCGGCTGGCAGATTGGGGGGTTTGCCGCCGGGAAGCCCCCCAGGGAGGGTGCGGGAAGAGGTCCAGGGAGAATGCACCAGGACTGGCGGTGGAAGCCGCAGGCGGTGGGGGGACCGCAGACGCCCAGTTGCCCGGGGCGCTGGGGAAGGGTGGGGAGGCGGGAGGGGTGGGATCCTTGGGGAAATATTTACGGGTCTAATCGATATCCCCGTTTGGCTCCGAGGATGGCCGATTTCAAAGCAGATTAGATTACTTTGTGGCATTTCAAATAAAACGGCAATTTCAGAGCCGTGAACACGTGGGCGACCCGTGGGAGCTGGGGGCCTTGCGGGCTCCCTGTGCTCAGGGGGCCTGGGCTGGAGGCGTCGGCGGGCTTTTCTCCTTCGGCTTTTTTGCTCCTAACCGAGGGCTATGGGCGAGGGGAGCGCATAGGCGGTGGCACCGGGCGGAGGCGCGGGGTGTGAGGGTTCCCCGCGCTCCACCCGGCGCCCTGGCCTCAGGCTGGACGCTGTGGTTCACTGGTTTGCTTTATTCCTCGTGCAGGTCTAGGAGACGCCTGGGGACAGCCCAGCCGCCCCGGACCCCTGGACAGCGTAGCCAAGGAGCTGGGATCGCACTTGCTGCAGGTAGTGCCCCGCGTCGGGGAAGAAGCGTGGAGGGCGCGGGGGGGGGGGGGGGGGGGTCCGGTCTTACAGCGCTGCCACCCGGCCTCGAGGTGTCCCCTCCCCGAGCGGCGCCAGGCAGACTGATAGGCCAGAGCGCAGGCTGCAGAGGTCGCCGGAGGTCGAGGGCGGCGCCCCGGGAGGGATCATGGGGTGTAGCCAGGGTCCAGTCCTACCCCCGCCAGTGCCCTGGGACTTAGCCCAGCGGAGACACAGGCCGAACGGCTCCCCTGGGCGTGGCGAAGTCCTTTCCAACCTCACCTCCTGGGCGCCTTGGCCGTGCGCTTGCCCTGCGCCAGGCTCTGGTGCAGGCAAGGAGAGATCCGGACGCGCTGAGCCCGGTGCATCCGCTCTAAGCTCGGGCTGCAGCGGCCCAAAGGCGGCGGCAGTAACAAGATGTTGAAACAGTTGGCCCCAAGAGCCAGATTCCTTTCAAAGTCCCACTGTCAGCTCCCTTCACCGTTCACCTAGGGTGGGTTCCAGGTGGGATTTTAACTCCATTTTTCGCCCCCAGGGAGGGAAGTTGAGGCTCAGCGAGGTTAGGGGACAGGTCTCGGATAACACAGCAAGAGGCGGAGACCAGTTGACTCAAACAGTACAGCCCAAGAGCCCACGTGGAGTGACCTCTGGGCTCACCTGGCTTGGCTTGGGGTCAGGAACGCAGCACCCCCGTCCAGGGCCCGCAGCCGAGGGTGCGCGGCGCCAGGGCGAGCGCTTGGGGCTGGGTTCCCCCGCCCGCACGCGCCCGGCCACTTCCAGGTAGGCGGCTGGCGTGGGCAGGGGGCACTGCGGACGCCTTCTCCAGAGTCTCCTCAAGGACTCTATTCATCCCCTCCTCCCCCGCTCGTCGCGTCGTTTGTCTCTGCCATCGAAAAATGCCTACCGAAAACTGTTTTGCATTTCCTGTCTCCAATGTGTGTTTTCTTTAACAGGGTGGGGGGTGGATGGGGAGTTGGCTGCGGGATGCGGTGACTTGGGTCAGCCAGGAGCTGCGCTTGTAGGAAAAGCAGATCTTTGCAAACCTCTTTGGCCCCCAGATGCCCAGGTCGGGGTTTGCTTTTGAACACGCCTGCCCTGGGGAGGAGATGACACCGGGGAGTATTTTGGCACGCGGCGTTTTTGCCACGTAGGGCGCGCGGGGCTGCGGCCCGGCGGGGAAGGGCGCGCGGGAGCCGGGCTCGCGCCCTCCCGTGCGCCCTAGCTCCGCGCCAGCTCAGCCGCGGCGTTCTGCCTACCTCCTGCCCTTGCCTGTTCCAAGTGACACTAAACATCGGGAACATCTAAGTGACTGGCAGAGGCTACAGCCCCGCCTTGGCCGCTGCGCGCTCTTCCTCTGATCCCGGGGCGGCAAGTGCGCCGGTTCCTTGCAGGGCGTACCCGCGGCAGCCCGGGAGGTGACCGGAAGCTAGCCAGGCGCGCTCAGCATTCCCCATCGAGAGTCTTAACTTTTTGGCTACTGCTGGCAACTTTTAAAATTTAATTATGATCGTTCTTTTTTTTTTTTTTTTCTCCTGTTCTCCTTTGTCCTGGATCCTGGGAGACATGCATTCCATTAAATATATTTCTCTTAAACGATTTTGGAGAAGAAGTAAGCAAAATGGCCCAAAACATTCCTGCCTTGAGGAATGGCTGTACAGTTTATGTTTCTGAAAGGGTTAGTTGGGGAATGATTCTCGTGAGCTCGGTGGGAACCCTGGAGAGTGAGGATTCTCGGGACATCCTGATTCCAGTCCGAACCTAAGCAAAGGCACTGACGGCTCAGTTGGCCAAGAATTTCTGCAGTAAACTGTTGGCAACTGGGGAAAGTTAAGCGTCTTTCAAATTTCACTTCTGCTACCTTTGCTAGCCCCGCACCTCGGGAGGGGTGTGTTAGAAAAACCAAAGGTGATCTGGTTTCAATTATATGCTGTAAAAATAGAAATTGGGGCCAGAAATTAATTTGGAATATTTTTATGGGGGTAGCATTGTGGGTTGTACTGGTCTGTCACCAACTTTACTGCTTCTCTTTGGTTCTTGATCTAAAACCTGGATGGGTAAATAAAAGAGTTTCCTTTCTCAAGAATAATTTAGTCTTTTTTTATCCTTGACATACATAATCATTACCTTTTTATTTGTCCTAATTACCTCTTATAATTTCACTCTGTTTTTGAGGGCTAGCCAAAGTAGGCAAAATTAGAATTTCATTTGGATAGCTTTCATTTTTCAGAAGTGGATACTCATTCCCCTTGAATTTTGCTAAGGTTATTTGATCTCTTATAAGTTCTAAATAAATAATTCTGTAGACACAGTTCAGTAAAATAGCCGAATATTTTGTTTTATTTCCTAGGGAGAGGTAGTGTTCGGAATTTATTATGAAAGTGGTACTTAGGGGTAACTAGAAAATTGTGGCAAATAAACCCTGTGTCCTAGTGGTATAAGCGATTGCCAATTATGACATAAAATGGTCTGTGGAGTGGCAGACTTCCCCCCAAGTACTATAGAACTCCGGATTTGTGCTAAGTGCTGAAATAACTCCAAACAATAAAGCTACTACATTTAAACCGGGCATGATAGGAATTCTCAAATGTTTTGCATGATTTTGTGATGTGGCTGTAAGATTCTAAGTGCTTTAAAAGCCTTGGAGAGCCTGGCCTGGGAATTAAACCTTGAGTGTCTTTCTTATGGCCCTTCTGCATTGCACCGGAGCGTGCGTTCTTAATCACATGGGATGCTTTTCCTCCCAGCGGAGCACCCTTACCAGCCGCACTCTAACGCACAACTCTCCTCTCTTACCCCGACGCCTTCTCTTTTGCAGACTCTCGATGGATTTGTTTTTGTGGTAGCATCTGATGGCAAAATCATGTACATATCCGAAACGGCTTCTGTGCACCTGGGCTTGTCTCAGGTAGGTACTGCCTCCTTTACCCATAACCAAAACAGCAAACCAAGTGTCCGCGCGACTCCACAGCCTTCCCACCTCTGTTTGAACATCTGCTTTTGTGTGTGAATGGAATCCCAACCCCGCTTTGCCAAATCTTCCTCCCCAATGCTACATTTTGCTCTTTGGCTTCCTTTTTGCCCTGGGAGTGGATCCCTGTATCTTTGATCCGTCTGTCTTTGTGGCACTTCTGAGGTTGTGTCTAATCCCCTGGACTATCTGGCGCAGAGAAGAGCCCCACCGAGGGAGACTTCGCCCATGCACAGGAACTGCTGGGCGCATGCGTTGTGCACTGCTATGCAGTGAGCAGGGTGCTGACGGAGACACGGATTTTCTGCAGAGTGTGCTTTGGGGAGACTGAAAGGGGAGTGGGAGATTTATGAGTGTTCACATGGAGCTCAGGGTCGTTTCTCCTGAGTTTTTCCAGTTCAGTGGGCGTTTCAGTAAAGCATTTTATATGCCTGTGATAGAAACTCGTAAAATCTGGTTTACTACTGTTTTGCACAGTGAGGTTCGGGTTCCTTTAGTATATCTGTAGATCTAAAGATTACCAATTTTTAGGGAAAAGGGCAACCATCTTCTAAAAGGGAGTTGGTCATCCCTTAGGGGAAAGTGAACCTAATTTATCCAAGGCTTTGGGGGCTTTGGGACAGGAGTCAGCTGCTGCCTGGGCCCAGGGCACGGCCGGGGGGGGGGGGGGGGGGGGGGCACGGTTCCCATTCACAAACGTGGGCGGAGCTTCTGAAAGTCTCAGGGGTTCCTACTGGACACTGCGGAGTTGGTGACTGACACAGACAATGGGCCCCAGAGAGCCCCCCAGTCTGTAACACACCAGCCTGCCAGTGCTTGCTAGTTGATGGGGCTCAGAGATTCTCCTCGAAAAACTGAATTATCAGATTTGAAAGCCTACATTTGACATGTTCCTTGCCTTCTGAAAATAGTTTTTTTTTTTTTTAACTTGTTAACATTTGTTTACAATGTTCCCTTCCAACACTAGGTGCCACTTTATGCAAGTCCTTGTGGGTCGGTGTGCCTGGGCGTTTCCTATGCAAACCCCTATACAGCAAATCCCAGGTTCGAGCTGTTTGGAGACTTCTCTTCCTTTTCCTCCTGTTGTGAACTGGACCGCACAGACACGGCCCACTGGGCTTTGGGTTTTACACCTCCCTGTCTCAGGGTCATGTGGCGTGCTAATGCTGTTGAGAATGTGAAATTTACTATTTCCACATTTTTCCATGATTTTTTTTGAATTTCCATCTCGTCCTATTAAAAATGATTCAGGCTTCCTTTAGTTCCATCCAGGCTGGCTTTTATTCTTGAGCTGATCCATGAAAGAAATGATCTTGATTACATTACTGCCTTTTCTAGTTATGATTGATAAACACTTGGATAGGTTTAGTAATGTCAGAAACACAACAAAACATTTCACGCATGTTTACGATGACAGGTCAAAACTGTCACAATAAGTCACTGACGTAAAATATTTAATTTAGGTCTGAGCTCCCTAGCAGACAAAACAAAAAATGCACTCAGCTGTGAGGTTTTCATGGTCTGATAGGGTAGATACTGACCCTCCGTGAACCATCACTTAAATTGTAAAATAACGGGTGTTGTAGCCCTCTTTGAGGATCATGGCGAGAAACTCATCCAAGTACCCGTTTCATGTGGTTTACAAACTGCACACGATTCAGGCATCCACACCCCTCGACAGAACAAAGTTGCTGCTTCGTCCCTGGAGTGGCCTGGCCCAGGCTGGAGGGCCGTGCACATCCCAAGGCGACCCTGTTTGTTCGGTCAGACTGCTCAGTCTAGCATCCTATTCCTCTGTCTTTCTTTCTGTTTCTATGGGGGAAATAGGATGGATTGATTATGGCCACAATAATTAAGAATAACCAAAATATTGGAGAGATGACAACTATGCCTGCTGATCGCAACTCCACCAAAGAGAGTCCAAGCATCCTTCCAGGTCAGAGTATTGGATTCCGTGCTGATGGTCAGGCAGCAAGGAACCCCTGTGTCGTGGGTCCCACCGTTCCCAAGGAAGTGTAGCCGAACTCTCGTCTAGGCCTTCCCAGCAGAAATGAAAAACTGAGAAAAGAGAAGTCGCGCTGATTACCTGTGGCCCCCTGCGGGGCTGTGCGGGCATCTGTGCCAACATGCGGTGCCAGCGGGGCCCGTGGAAGTGTGTGGGAGTGTTCGTGGCGCGCTGTTGCAGTAAGAGACAACAAATCCCCCCTCAGCTCTGCCTCCTGCTCCTGATTAACTGCCCAGAAGGAAGTCTAGGCAGAATCACAGCGTGTGTGTGTGTGTGTGTGTGTGTGTGTGTGTGTGTGTGTGTCTTAAATGGTAACAGAAATACTGGGTAGGATGCTCCAGTCGCTGCTGTTCAATGTTGTTTGCACTTTTAGATTATTGTTGTTACTCACACAAAGTCGAGCTAATACAGCTAATACAGTGTTATTAAAATTAAAGATTGATTTAGGAGGAAAAGTGGTAGGAAAGAAGTCGGAGCCCTCTTTGGGGTGGGTTTTCCGAGGACAGCGGTGGTCGCCCCGGCTTGTATTTGCAAGGTGCTCTTTGTGTTCTGAGAACTTCCGATCACCCTCCATGCCATGACCTCACTAAGGGGCCAGTCGTTCACGCTAGGTCAGGGTGAAACTCCTGGTGGGGTACTCACGGAACCGGCTGCCAGCAGTGTGTGAAAATGCAACAGAGTGGCTGCCAGCAGTGTGTGAAAATGCAACAAAGTGGCAGTTTGTCTCTCATTTCGGTTTTGGCCTGAACTATCTGAACTCTGTCTCTGAAGTGTCCATGTGTAGGTGCAAAAATGGTTCTTTATGGTTATAAGCCCATCCGTAATAAAGCACAGCCTTTTACTAAACTTATTAACCACCCCCCCCTTAAAAAAAGATTTATTTATTTGAAAGGCAGAGAGACAGAGAGAGAGAGAGAGAGAGAGAGAGAGAGAGAGGAGTTTTCCATCCACTGGTTCACTCCCCAAATGGCCAGAGTGGCCAAAGCTGCCCAGGCTGAAGCCAAGAGCCAGGTGCTTCATCTCCCACATGGGTGCAGGGGCCCAAACACTTGGGCCATCCTCTGCTGCTTTCCCAGGTGCCTTGGCAGGAGGCTGGATCAGAAGTGGAGTAGCCAAGACTTGAACTTGTGCCCTCATGGAATGCTGGCATCACAGATGGCTGCCATATTCACCTGCTATGGGATAACGCTGGCCCCTAACCTTTTTTAAGTATTGGAATAAGACATCTACTTCTTTTGAGTTTGTTATGTTTATGTGTGCTTTCAAACTAGTAAACAAATGATCATTGCTGTCCAACTTTTGTACTTCAAAGTGAAAGAGACAACCACAAAATTCAAATCGACCCCTTAGTCCAGGGTCCAAGTATTAGAAAATAGAGTTTCTGACCCCCACGCTCCGCTTGGTGTAGGCAAACACACATGTGCACACGCACACGGGCCCACACGTGTCATACCTACAGAATAGCTCAGGCTATTTGGCGAGTGAAGAGCTATAACCATGCCTGTATAGTACATGATTTAGCTCCGTGTTTTTTGGTCAACACAATTATTTTGCTTATGGTTGAGGCAGGGAGGGAGAAAGTCCGGGATGGCTGCTCTATGAGGGGACATGGAAAGGTTAGGGAAAAATGAATTAAGACACAAGTTTATTTTGGTGCAAGAGATTCTGAAAATCTGTGCGTATTTCTCATGATCTGCATTTTCCATGAACATTTTGAAAATTCCTCGCATGTACAGATTGCAAAATTTGTTGCACCGCAACGAAAGTGTCTTTTAATTCTATTGTCCCACACACCTTTTTAAAGTACCCTCGTGTACATTTTTACATATCTCTGTGGTTCAAATTTCCTTAGGAAATTTGCCTGCATGATGTAGCGTTTAGGTAGCCAATATACATTTTTTAAAATAAATATAGGTATGTATGCAATAGCTGTTTATGAGCTGCATAAAAAAAATGTAATATTTTTGTTGAGATTGCTGCAAAACACAACCATAAAAATGGCGACAGAGCTCTTCGGAGCCATAAGAACTAATCCTTTCGCTTTTGAAATACAGAGAAAGGACAGCGTTTTATGTTTGTTGACATAACTTGAACCCTGAAACCCAAACCACCTTATTTTAAAATGCTTAATTTGCCATACTCAGCAAAACACCCCAAGCAGAGTAAAGTGCGTTTTCCGAGTGCCCAGTGGCTCTGTCCTGCACAGAATCCATCCATTTAGTGCTGTATTTATCATATGGAATTTTCTTGGCAGGAAAGAAAGCCATTCAGCGAAACATAAAAAAGCTCTTAGTAGGAAGACCATTCATTTTGTAGTTAGCAGGGTTTTACAAATACTAAAGTATCACATCGAAGGTCTGTTTTAATAAGGCTGATGTATGAGACCTGGGGAGTTTTATAGCGACAAGCATAATTTCTTTAAAAAAAAAGGTTTGTGGGGAGGCAGCTCAGGAGCACGGGCAGGTACCTCGTACAGGAAGCGCCCCGTCAACCCTAATTTCCAGTGAAGGTCACGGCCGTTTTATCATTCCAAGATTCTCGCTTCAAAACCGTTTCCGCTCTGGTTTCTAGAGAGCCATGGAGGTTTCCACGCTCTGATAAACTCCTTTCGTGCCCTGGTCGCCTACACGGGACGGCCACTCTGGAAACACCTCCAGCTCCCGTGAGACCTCACTGCAGATTCATCCCTACTAAGCACGCATGCCAGTTTTCCAGAGCGTACCGTACGTGGGCACGCCCCGAATTTCGGGGAGAAAAATGGAATTAAAACACACATTTATTATCATGCGAAAGACTTGAAGTCCATGCCTAGCTTTTTCATAATACACATTTTCCACAAACTCTTCAAAGACCCCTAGACAAGAATTTAAATTTCTTGTGCCACAATGAATTTATCTTTTTTTTTTTTTTAATTTGCTTTTTCCATCTTCCATGTACTTTTTGACACTCCCTCATGGGAAGAGCTCTCTTAAAGGTACATCATGGCCAGCACCGCGGCTCAATAGGCTAATCCTCCACCTTGCTGTGCCGGCACCTCGGGTTCTAGTCCTGGTTGGGGCGCCGGATTCTGTCCCGGTTGCCCCTCTTCCAGGCCAGCTCTCTGCTGTGGCCCGGGAGTGCAGTGGAGGATGGCCCAAGTGCTTGGGCCCTGCACCCCATGGGAGACCAGGAGAAGCACCTGGCTCCTGGCTCCTGGCTTCGGATCAGCGCGGTGCACCGGCCATTGGAGGGTGAACCAATGGCAAAGGAAGACCTTTCTCTCTGTCTCTCTCTCCACTGTCCACTCTGCCTGTCAAAAAAAAAAAAAAAGGTACATCATGCATGTACTTTTTTCCTAAACACAATTTCAAGCAGACCAGACTCATCATTACACTATGAACATGTGGAGACGGGAGAAATGATTGGACAGTGCAAAACACTTTCTATGTTGGGATTTTTTTTTTTTTTTTTTTGGTTTTTGGGAGGTGATGGAGGATTCTGGAATAGGGGTCTGTGGCTGTGTTTGTGTAGTCTTGGAAAGACATTCCATGAATAACGCAGAGAATGGAACTGTGTAGGGGCTAGATTTCTTAGCCGGGGCCAGAAGTGTGATTTATTCCGAAAAAGAAGGCCGCAGGCACAGTGTTAACGGGTTGGGAGGAGCGGGGAGACGCCCCCTCACGTCAGCAGGGCTCCTGGTCCCAGGCAGAGAGCTGAGGGCCGGGAGCCGCGTTGGACTCCCAGGAGACCGCGTCACTGAGCTTGTGCTGCCGTGCAAGGCGGCACCGTCAGCGCTGCCTCCGCCCTGGACAACATTGTCTCTCCCCTGCCTGAGTCCATAGCTCGCCAGCGAAATCCGCAGTGCCACACACCTAAAAGGACTGACAGTGGCCAGGGGTGAGACACACCACAGCCTCTCATGCTGTCATGGGTCACCCTCCCCCCTTGGAAGTCTTCAGTCCCCCAAGCCCCCAGCCCATCAACTGTCTTTTGTCATCCAGGGAGACTTGCTCATGTGATTGGAGTTTCTGCCCACACTGGGCTTGGAGAGAGATAACATCACTGCCCCTGGGGTCCCCCTGGACAATTCTGGGGCCCATAGACTCACAATCCTTGCCGGCCACCCTCCACTGTTGATTGTAGCTCTAAAGACAGGGCCCACCCACTGCAGCTCAGGAGGCTGCTTTGGTGGTGAAGACTTCTAGAACATTCTTTCTCATTACCTGTTTCATGCTGGCCAAGAGGGCCCAGGGCTTGAGACCTGCGGGTTCCTGATGAGACTGGGACCTCTGTGCAGACTGCTAACTGTGGCATCTTCCTGCCACTTGCCACTTGGTCCTGCTCAGCAGCGCCCTGCCCAGAGTGGACCCATGTGCTCGGCGGGCTGTGTCTGCAAGGAGGTTGTGTGTGAGCGTGCAGGAAACTGTCACCGTGTCACGCGGACACCGGCTGCTCCCATGGCGGGAGCCGTGGCATGAGAACGAAGATCCTCCTGGACTGGGAAGGCTGGGGACGCATCTCTGGCCCTGGGAGAGGCCTGACAGCGCCGGGGGAGCTCGGCTGGAGCTGAGGGGGAAAGGGCCTTCTCACCTGGCCCCGGGGCTCCCGTGGGGCGGCCTCCATGTGGCCAGTCCCACAGGCAGTGGGAGGCTGAGGAACAGTGGCTGTGGCTTCAGCCTCCTCCCCGGGGCCCCTCCTAGCTCTGGGGGTGCAGCTGACAAAGCTGTGGGGTGTAAGCAGAGATCAAAGTCGTGTGGGGGTGTGGAGCCAGGATACGCCCCGCCCCCTGCCCGGAGCCACTCCTCGAGCAGCTGGTGACATTTCCGCCTTTCTCTCCCCACGGCAGGTGGAGCTCACGGGCAACAGCATCTACGAGTACATCCACCCCTCCGACCACGACGAGATGACAGCTGTGCTCACGGCCCACCAGCCTCTCCACCACCACCTGCTCCAAGGTACTTCTGCCCGGCCCAGAGAGACCAGAGGCAAACAAGACCTTGTTCTTGAACATGACCTGAGGGCTTCCCACGCCTGCCAAGGGGCTGCGGGCTGAGGAGGACTGCCCAGCCTAGGTCTCCCGCAAACCCTCAGCCCTCACCAAGTGGGGCTTTGCTCTCATGCCTCTGTCTTTTAAGCCAACGTTATCGAGCCCCCGTTATGTGCTAGGTAGCAGACAAAAGTGGCCCAAGGCTGCTCCCCTAATGTGCTCTTGGTTTAAAATTTCCGGGGAGCAGCTTCTGAGGACAGAATCCAGTGGGGAGGGGTGTGCGGCGTGAAACTGCATGGGTAAAATTCCATCTGCACTTCCCAAGCGAAAATTCGGCATTCCCCCTGCTGATGGCTGTAGACCATAAACCACCCTGGATGACTGGCACCTGTGGCTCTGCCGGCCACAGACATCCCAGGCATTTTCCTTTCACACTGAGGCTGTTATGGAAATTTCAACCTATCGTGTATGCTTGTGGCTACCTCGGAATTTTAGGAGTTATGAGACCTGCTACTGAATCTTGGTTTTTATTTTTTTTTTAAATATTGATTGATTGATTTGAAAGGCAGAATTACAGAGAGGCAGAGAGAGAGAGAGAGAGAGAGAGAGAGAGAGAGATTTTTCCATCCACTGGTTTACTCCCCAAATGGCTGCAACAGCGAGAGCCAATACAATCCGAAGCCTGGAATCAGGAGCCACAGCGCCGGCCCCTGATTCTTGTTATTTAAAGTATTAATGAAAGACCAACTTCATATCCATGTCATTACATGTTTGGTATTTTAATAACTATTTTCCAGTATCATCAGTTTTGTTGTGATTATATTTTTAAGATGTATTTGTTTATTTGAAAGGCAGAGTGACAGAGAGAGAGGTAGGGAGGGGGAGAGAGAGAGAGAGATCATCCATCTGCTGGATCACTCCCCAAGTGTCTACAATGCCTGGGATTTGCCCTGAGCTCCTTCGGGGCCTCCCATGTGCGTACTCAGGCATCCTCTGCTGCTTTCCCAGGCGCATTAGCAGGGTGCTGGATAGGAAGTAAAACAGCTGGGTCTTGAACTGGTGCCTGACTGTATTTTATTTGTACATTTAAAAAATGTAGGCTCGGATCAGTTAGGAAGCCTTGGTTATTACACAAATGGCCCCTTAAATTACAGTTGCCTGGAGAGCTGGGGAGACACAGGGCTTCCTCGAGAGGCCCTGGCCTTTTAACTGTCTCCAGCCGTCTGCTGAGGCCAACAGACATGTGACCTCACATTGGACTACGGTACGCAGCTTGGCCAAAACACCCCAATGGAGGGGTCGGCGCTGTGTCGTAGTGGGGGAAGCTGCCGCACCTGGCATCCTGTATATGCTCCACTTCTGGTCCAGCTCCCTGCTAACGCACCCGGGAAAGCAGCAGAAAATGGTCCCAGTGCTTGGGCCCCTGCACCCATGTGTGAGACTTGGAGGAAGAAGCCTCTGGCGTTGGCCTGGCCCAGCAGCCATCTGGGGAGTGAACCAGTGGGTGGAAGACCTCTCCGTCTCTCCTTCTCTCTCTGTAACTCTTTCAAATAAAATAAATCTTAAAAAAAAAAAAAAAGTGGAGCACAATGCAAAGCAGATCCTTGAAGAGTGACGACTCTAGGGCATCTGGGGCTGCCTCCTGGGAGGGGCATTCTGAGACCAGGAGGGGAGGCGACGGCTGTCACCCCTGTTGCAGGTACAGCTCTGTGCCTCCAGTTCGAACCCCGGGAGTGGGTCCTCAGTCTGATGCTTCCTTAGCAGGGCGAGACTGGGGCGCTGGTTCGTGATGAGACACGGGCTTCATGGTAGCCATGGTCCACGGTTCTTCTGTCCCTGGGTAGGCCCCGGCCTCGCGGAAGCCAAGGGGACTGAGGGCTCTGCAGAAGCCACTTCTCACGCCCCCAGGCTCAGGCTGGACCGGGCTCGGAGTCTGGAACGCGCTCAGAGCCCACCGCAGCGCGGGCGGGTTCCCCGGGCATCACTCTGCTCTTCCATCGGCAGACAGTCGCCCCAGGGGCGCGAGCTCCCCCCGTGGGCCCTGGTTTCAGTTTTCCCCTCCCCAAGTCACAGCCTCAGGAAAGCGAGGGAATCGGGGTGCAGCCGAGGGGGCGGAGCCAGGCTGGGAGTGTTGGGGTCCCTGTGGCGCGTGTCAGAGCCAGCGCGGGGGTACCCCCGTGGACGTTGTGAGCAGTGAGCCGCACTCCCCGTTTCATGGCCAACAGGTGAGAAATGGGCTGCCCCCCAAACTGGCAGGCAGTGACCACGTGACGTTTCTTAGGCTCACTCGGCCTCACCTCGGAGCTTACCCGGAAGTGGTTCCGGCAGGCGGCCGCCCGGGGCATTGTGGGTAGAACATGGCCGCCTCCTGAGCCTGGGCAGGCAGGGTGCTCTGAGGCGATTCTCTGCCCTCGGGGAAGGTGGAAAACCGGGCCTCCCTTCCTGGTGCACCGCTTCTTTAAAGATTAATTTATTAACCTGCACCGAGCGGCTGTTTATTTGTCCAGAGCGACCCTGCGCTCACCCCCAAGGTGTGCACCGCGGTGTTCGCGCCCAGTGTCCCTCGCTGCGGCACGGCCAGGTGTGTCAGGGGACTCAGTTGCACCTGCAACACCCAGATCGTGTGGGCTCAGCCAGAGAAATACAGCGAGCTGGGTGCTGCCCAGGAGACAGACAAGGGCTGGCCCTTCCCGGCCCAGAGGGGAGGGCCGGGCCGTGGCCCAGCCAGGTCTGGGTTCCTGGGCCTCCTGGAGTCCAGTGCAGCCGGCGGGAGCCACCCTGAGACAAGTCCTGCTTCGGGGCCTCCTGGGGCGACAGGTGCGTCTCCGCGATGCCAGGTTCCTGCAGTGGCTGCGCTTGGAGCCGGTGGGGCCCAGTCTCTTCCCGCTCCCTTCCCAGCGCTCAGCCCTCAGCAGATGCTTTACTGGGTCCGGGCTGCAGCTGCGGCCGCGGGAATCCTTGGAAGTTGAAGGAGGAAGACGGGGAGCGGTGGGACGGTCGCTGGTCTAAGCTCACTCCTGCTTTCAGAGTACGAGCTAGAGAGGTCGTTCTTCCTCCGAATGAAGTGTGTCTTGGCGAAAAGAAACGCGGGCCTGACGTGCAGCGGATACAAGGTAGGTGGAGCGGCCTGGCCGGCGGGGTGGGAGGGACCAGGGCAGGGCTCTTGCTGTGTGTCTTCCGTTCTGTTTCACACAGGGGCCCGGCAGGTCCTGCGCACCAGGTAGAAATGGAGTCACGTGGCTCCTGGCTGCTTTGGGGCTGTTCCAGACGCACTGGCTGGCCAGCTGCACCATGGTTTATTGAGAACCCTGTCTAGGGCCAAACCCTGGGCCTAGGGGTAGTATTTGCAGCCCCAAGACGCTGCTCCGACCTCGGCCGGTTCCACAAATCTCCGCCCCTGGTGGGGATGGGCTCTGCAGTGACAGCAGAGCTGTCCCAGGTGCTAAGTGGAGCTTTATCTCACTGCAGTATCTCACTGGTCCCCATGGAGCCACAGCAGCCCTTCCAAGGGAGGGTTTTGCCCATTTCTTATTGCTAAAAATAAGGGATCGAGATCGAGATCTCCCATCTACTGGATGGTGCTTGCACAGCCAGGGCTGGGTCAGGCCAAAGCCAGGAGCCAGAAACCCAAACACTTGGGCCCTCACCTGCTGCCTCCCGTTGTGTGCATTAGGAGGGAACTAGAGTTGGATGCAGAGCCAGGACCCGAATCAAGACTCACAGGGGACGCAGGGGCGCCAAGTGACGTCTCCACTGCCGCACCATTGCCTCACTTTATAATCTAGGACTTGAGCCGATGGCAGGGGAGGGGCGGCAGGTGGCCAGGCCTCTGAGCCCCGCATGCGTGTCTTCCAGGCTGTTTCTCTGCCAGGCATTGTGCTTGCTCTGGTCATTTCCAGAATCTAGGAGCAGGCTCGCCTGTAACAGCCTGGTGGAGGGCTCTGCCTGGACATTCCTCAGCCCCTCCCACAGCAGGGGGCAGGGAGCTCACGACGCAGCCTCTACAACCCCTTCTCCTCTCCCTCCTCTGGGAGACTTCGCCGCTGTCCTCTGTGGTCCCAGACCTGGAGGCTGCTGGGAGACTTTCAGGAGTGCTTGCCCTGAAAAGGGGTGTGTGTGTGTGTGTGTGTGAAGTGAAGAGGAGGCCACTTTGCTACCTCTGCTCCTTTGTCCTCTGTTCCTGTTGACCCCAGCCGCCCCCATCCCAGGGCCTCCTCCACCCCAGGCCTGTCTCCCCTTGGCCCATCCTTTGAGCCCCACTCTGAGCCCTTCCCTTTGACCTTGGCCTTGCTCCTCTTTCTCCCCCAGTGTGGTGGATGCACTTGATGCTGGCCGTCCCAGGATGGGGACCCCCAGCATGGCCTTGCACCTAACAGACCCTCCAGGACCCTTGAGCCCGACTTGTTTCTGCCACTAGTAACTCTCCTGTTGTCTAACCTGAAGCTAACACATCACCTCGTCCCCAGCTTCTTTATCCACACCAGGACACAGTGTGCCGGAAAGGTTTCAGGACTTCTTCCGGCTCTAGACGTTGTGACTGCATGCGGGGATCCTGGAGGCAGAGTATTTGAAAAGAGAGTTTAAGGCTAAGATTCTAGCTTCCTTGGCGCTGCTCTTGTGATGGTGATGCTAACTCATGTAAACGCTTCCAGTCATGAGGCTTAAGGCCGTGCAGGTGTGTCTGGGTGACGTGGGAATGTGTGGCTTCCTGCCTGTGTGGCTTTGGCTAAAACAAGTGGAAGTGCTCTGTACCACCATCTTGGCGTATGGTTGGTTATCAGTGGGTAAAATCTTGAAGTATTAGGTAAATATATAAACATTTGAAAAGTGAAGACATTTTAAAATCGAATTCTGTATCTACTGGAGTGGTGGAGCATGTCAAG
This sequence comes from Sylvilagus floridanus, assembly GCA_949820135.1. Taxonomy (NCBI): domain Eukaryota; kingdom Metazoa; phylum Chordata; class Mammalia; order Lagomorpha; family Leporidae; genus Sylvilagus; species Sylvilagus floridanus. The sequence goes on along the minus strand of OX463244.1, from coordinate 8,295,691 downwards.
TGACACAGAGGTCAAGTTCAGTCCCAGGCTGGTGTTCTGGTACAGTGGATTAAGCCACCACTTGCCAGGATGGCGTCCCATATCAGAATGCTGGTTCAAGTCCCAGGTACTCCACTTCAACCCAGCTCCCTGCCGATGCATCCAGGGAAGGCAGTGGGTGATGGTCCAAGTACCTGGGCCCCTGCAACCCGGGTGGGAGACCAGGATGGAGTTCCAGGCCCCTGGCTTCAGCCTGACCCAGCCCCAGCAGCTGCTGTGGCCGTTTGGGGACTGAACCAGTAGATGGAAGATGCCTCTCTCTGTCATTCCGCTTTTCAAATAAAGAAGTAAAATTAATCTGTTAAAAAAGTTCAACCCCCCGGAAGTTCGGAAGCATTGCAGTCACTGACACAAGCAATGTGGAACAGGTGAAATTCCTCTGAATGCCTTAGTTGGGTTTCTGATCATTACATGGCAGTGAGTTAATTATGTGTAAATCCATCATGTATCAGAGAGCCCTGATTTGTAGAGTTACTTGTGCATGGCCAACTGGGTAAGACAACCCTTAGATTTTAGTTTCCTCTGATTAATGAGTGGGGTATGTATCAGCTCAGCAGAGGCTGGGCTGGAGAATATTCTAGCGCCTTTGAGAAAATGAGCCAGGAGGAGTGGGTGCCCATCTCCGACCCAGGCTGCTGGCAGTTGACCTTGCCCTCTGCTTTCCCAGGTCATCCACTGCAGCGGCTACTTGAAGATCAGACAGTACATGCTGGACATGACCCTGTATGACTCCTGCTACCAGATCGTGGGGCTGGTGGCCGTGGGCCAGTCGCTCCCACCCAGTGCCATCACGGAGATCAAGCTGCACACTAACATGTTCATGTTCAGGGCCAGCCTCGACTTGAAGCTGATTTTCCTGGATTCCAGGTAAGCCTGGCCATGGTTATGTCCAGTGGAAACTGCACCCTGAGAGCTGTGCTAGGAAGGCAAAGCATAACGAGGCACAAATCACACCAAGGATGTCCTTGGAAAGGGAGTAGTGAGCGGCCAGCTTCATGGAGCAGTGAGCTAAGCTGTCGCTTGCAGGGCCAGCATCCCATCGAGGAGAGATGATTCGAGTCCGGGCTGCTCCCCTTGTGATCCAGCTCCCTGCTAATGTGCCCGGGAAAGCAGCAGAGGGTGGCCCAAGTGCTTGGGTCCCTGCCACCCACCTGGGTGACCCAGATGGGGTTCCTGGCTCCTGGCTTCAGCCTGGCCTAGCCCTTTTGGGGAGTGAACCAGTCGATGTAGGATTTCTGTCTCTCTCTGTCTCTCTCTGTCTCTCTCTCTCTCTGACTCTCCCTTCCAGGTAAATTTTTTTAAGGGATTTTGTGAAACAAGCCATGAATGAGGAGAGTTAGTGTCAGCCTGAGGGCTCAGGGACTCAGTGTATTTGTATTTTAATCATCTCACTGGCGTTTGAAGTGGAAATAGGTGTCGTGGGTACAAGTTAGCCCCTTTGGAAGGCCTATGATATTAGAATGTTTTTGATTCTTAATTTTTTTTTTTTTGACAGGCAGAGTGGACAGTGAGAGAGAGAGAGAGACAGAGAGAAAGGTCTTCCTTTTGCCGTTGGTTCACCCTCCAATGGCCGCCGCGGATGGCGCGCTGCGGCCAGCGCACCGCGCTCCTCCGATGGCAGGAGCCAGGAGCCAGGTGCTTTTCCTGGTCTCCCCATGGGGTGCAGGGCCCAAGCACCTGGGCCATCCTCCACTGCACTCCCGGGCCACAGCAGAGGGCTGGCCTGGAAGAGGGGCAACCGGGACAGAATCCGGCGCCCCGACCGGGACTAGAACCCGGTGTGCCGGCGCCGCAAGGCGGAGGATTAGCCTGTTGAGCCACGGCGCCGGCCTTGATTCTTAATTTTAAAAAATGTATTCAAAAGGCATGCACTCAGCTCCCTTGTGCTGGTTCCCTCCCCAGGGGCTGGGGTTGGGCCAGTGCTGAAGCTGGGAGCCGGGAACTCCGTCCAGGTGGCATCCATGTGGGTGGCAGGGACCTACACACTTGAGCTGCCACTGCTGCCTCCTAGGGCGCATGTTAGCAGGAAGCTGGACTCAGAAGCAGGGCTGGGACTAGAACCCAGGTCCTCTGATACGGACGTAGGCGTCCTTGAGCACCAGCCCAGTGCCCACCCTGTGATGTCAGAATTCTGTCTCCTGTTTCTACCGAGTTGGTAGCACATTCAAACAAAACGAAACGACAGAAGGTTTTCGTGCTGGGCAGTGTGTGAGTGGAGGGGGCCGTGCAGCTCGGGCTGCCGTGAGCCCGTAGAGCCGGGCGGGGCTGAGACTGGGCTCTGTCCACAGCTGGGCTCAGGGGAGGGGATTGGATGAGGCAGCAGCTCTGGTTCTTGTTGCCTGGCCTGGGAGAGGGCCTGCTGAGGGGGCCTGCACTGGCATGGCGGGGGCTCCCTTAGGGCAGGCTGTGGGCCTCATAAATGCTTTTTTATTTGACAGATTATAGCCACATATATGATGGGGTGCTCTGTGATGCTGTGACCCGTGGGCAGTTGACCCCCGTGTGCATGGGTTCTGCCTCCAGACCCCACCAACCTTGTATTAAAAATAAATGAACAAAATATCTGGACTGGATTGAACAGACCTTTTCTTGCCTAAATTACAGAATTTAACAGTTATTTACAGAGTACTTACGTTGTATTATAAGCAATCTAGAGATGATTGAAAGTATATTGGAGGATGTATATAGGCTCTTTTAAAAAATTCTGTTTATTTATCTAATTTATTTGAAAGGCAGAGAGACAGATATTTCCGCTAGTTGTTCATTCCCAAATATCCACAACATCTGTGCTGGGCCGGGCTGAAGCCAGGAGCCGGGAACTCCGTCGAGGTCTCCTGTGTGGGTGGCAGGACCTTACCTACTCGAGCCCTTACTGCTGCCTTCCAGGTTGGGCATTCGCAGGAAGTGGAGCGGGGAGAGGAGCTGGGTCTTGGACTCAGGCCCCCCAGGGTGGGATGCTTGTGTCCCAAGCGGCAGATTAACCCGCTGTGCTGCAGTGCCCGCCCTCTTCACTGATTCATTGCTGAGAAAAACAAATCTACCTGTTGCAGGGGAAGGGGGAGAAGATGGAGGCACAAATTAATTGAGGTCTTGGTTACTGCACCCCAGAGCTGTTCAAAGGCAGAGAAAGGACAGGGGCTGGCATTGCAGAGCGGCCGTTGTCCTCCCGGAAACTCCAGGCCAAGAGCAAGTCCAAGTGCAGCCATCTGGGGGGGGGGGGGCTGCCCACAGGGACTTGCAGGGAGGGGGCAGGGCTACCTGCCTGAGAGCCCAGCGTACGAGGTCACAGGGGGCCCTTTGCTGACACAGGAGCCACAGCTGCAAGTCACCCAAAGGAAATGAGCTACGTGTGGTCATTACGGAAGAAACCGGGGAGGAGCCAGCTGGACTCCCGCCTTGTGTCGTGCCCTAGTAGGAAACCCCTTTGGGGACCTAAAAGTCAGAGTCTCCCCAGAGGAGAGATGGGGGTCTGTTCAAGTTGTTCAGTCCGCACTGCTTTGAAGTGAGGAGGGTCTTCCCAGCTGAGAGAGAGGAGGTCGCCTCAGCGCCAGGCCACTGCCCAGAGGGAGCCCCAGACGTGGCTTTCTTGAGTGCCAGTGGGGGATCCCGGACCTCGGTGCGAGTGCTGCACCCCACAAGTGGTAGGAGGGAGGAGGCTTCTGTCCCTACCCGCTCCATGTCAGGAAGCTTCTAGTAGCCATGTGGCCTTTACTGAACTCCAGTCACGTGGCAGGGGTGCGAAGGGGTCAGAAGGGTGCTGGCGCATTGTCCACAGTCCCTGAGGTCTTCAGTGTGCTGTAGCGGGGACGCCTTTAAAGGCCACCGCATCAAGGGGACAGGGGCCTGGGCTGGTCCTGTGCTAGGAGGTAGCAGTGGTCAGGTACACAGGGAGATGCTGGCTTCAGCGTCCAGATCCCAGGAGCCACGGTGAGGGGTTGGCCAGAGACCCGGCGGCCCCAGGTCACAGGAGCAAAGGTGGTGACGCCTCACCCATCTCGACCCCAGATGCATCTGGACTCGGCATAACCTGAAATTTGGTTCCTAAGGGTTTTGCAGTATTTTGCTTTGAAAGTGGAGCTGGTGCTTTTGCTAAGGATGGGTGAACCCGGCTGTGTTTGGGGTTTGGCAGATCGCATGGTAGGTCTTCAAACACTAGAGGTTTGGGGGAAAAGGAGGGCGTCCTGCCAAACCCTTCACTCTCCCTTTAATTTTTAAAACCAGTGTGTACCTTGATGGAGGACGTAATCCATGTGTCCTGACGCATTCACACGTTCGGGGCGGCTGTCCCATTGCTTGACGTGCAGAGGGCCTGGGAAGCCCTTTCATCCCCACGAGGCGGAGACACCTCCTCTCTTTTTGGAGGCACAGTGTCCCCCGCCCCACAGAACCAGACTCCGAGGGGCCTGGAAGGTCCAGGTGGCCCCAGACCGCTCCCCGAGTGCTTCCCCTTCCTCGGGCCCTTCTGTCCCCCAACTGGGAGCCATTGCAGGGAAGCATGAAGATTTACGATGCAGAACCTGAGCAGAATGCAGCAGAAAGGGAAGCGGGTTTAAAGAACCAAAGCGAGGTCAAGTTTCCTGGATTAATTTACAGCCAAGGTTTCCTATCCCTGCCAGCAGGGCCCCAGCCCCCGCCTGCTTTGGTGTCCCCCCAGCCCCACTGTCCCCAGGACTGACTGCTCAGCAGACTTTCACCCCCCTGCAGTCCCGTCCTGTCCCTGCCTTTCATCTGCTCTCGAGTGTCTGTCACCAGCGTGGCCAGGGCCGCCTCCTCCCAGGGCACGGTTCCCAGCTCCCAGGCACGTGCAGCTTCCCCCTGCAGACGGAGCAGTCCTAAGACTGCTGGTGGCGTGGTCCGGGAAGCCAAGGGCCACTCTGCTTCAGAGGGCGGAGATGGGAAATTCATGTGCCTGGGCCTTGATGAGAGTAAAGACGGGCTGTGTCATTTAAGCACTGGGAAAATGTTCCCATGTCCAGGGAGAGCTTAGGTTACCTTAAGTCGCAGTATTTGGGAGTTAAAATTGGGGGTCTGAAACATGCCTCCATTGATCCCAGGCTTAAAGCTCCCCAGCCATCCCCTGACTCCCCTCAGTGGGAGTCACTCAGCTGCAGTGTCCAGAGAGCAACTTGCTAATTAACAGTGTCGGGGGTGGACGGGATTTGCATGCTCTCACGTACGATAGCCAAGGTGTGGAAGCATGCCAAGAGTCCATCAGCACGGGGATTGAAAACCCAAGTCCAGAATGCGATGTTAGCCAATCACAGGAGAGAGGCCAGACCCAAAGGGCCACGAATTGTATCGGTCCACTTCTGAGGTAGCCAGAGGAGACGAAAGTCTAGAAAGAGAAAGTAGAATACCAGTTTCCAGGGGCTGGGGGAGTTAGTGTCTAATGGATGTGGGGCTGCTGCTGCCTTTTTTTTTTTTTTTTAAGACTTGTTTATTTGAAAGGCAGAGTTAGAGAGAAAGACAGAGAGGAGAGGGGGAGAGACAGAGACAGAGAGAGAGAGAGAGAGAGAGAGAGATTCCATCCATTGTCTGCTGCTTCCCAGGTGCATTAGCAGGGAGCTGGGCTGGAAGTCGAGCAGCCGGGACTCAGACTGGCGCTCACATGGATGCTCTTGTTGCAGATGGCAGCTTACCTGTCCACACTACCTGGCTGGTCTCTGGGTGTGGGGTTTCTGTGTGGTATCAGGAAAAAGCGATGGAAAGGGGTGGTGGCGATGGTTGCCCAACTATGTGAGAGGAGTTAATGCCACTGATTGTACACACATGATAGCTAACATGGTGCTTTTTATATTATGTAAATTTTATCAGAATAATTTTTTAAATATTTTATTTATTTATTTGAAAGACAGAGTTACAGAGAGAGGTAGAGACAGAGAGAGGTCTTCCATCTGCTGGTTCGCTCCCCAGATGGCTGCAACAGCCAGAGCTGGGCCGATCCAAAGCCAGGAGCCAGGAGCTTCTTCCGGGTCTCCCATGCGGGTGCAGGGGCCTAAGCACTTGGGCCATTTTCCACTGCTTTCCCAGGACATAGCAGAGAGCTGGATCAGAAGAGGAGCAGTCAGGACTAGAACCTGCGCCCATATGGGATGACAGCACTTCAGGCCAGGGCTTTAGTCCACGGCACCATGCACTGGCCCCCAGAATAATTTTTAAAAAGGGGCTCACACAGGACTGTGCCCCCAGGCCCCCACAGATGAGTATGTTTTCCCTGTGGGAGCTTTCTCCCAGTGTCGGTATCAAAGTTCACCATTCGGCGTCCTCAGCTAAGCTTGACCTTGAACAAGGCTGCAGTCTGAAGCCATCCCAAACATGCTCCCAGCCAGCGGTTTCAGAAGAACATTCCTGCTCACAAATAGCACTACATCCTGCCCTGGGCTAGAGTTCAAAGACTTTCTTCTTGTAAAAAAGATCATTCTCAGCTTCCAAAACCAACACCCCCCCCCCCACCCCCTGAGCCTTTTAGCACTTGATTAGTTGGCAAAACCAATATTAGTTTAAATGAAAAGTAATCTGCAGAGCCGTGTGACTCATGGAGCCGCTGTCCTCCCCTAGGGTGACCGAGCTGACGGGCTACGAGCCACAGGATCTGATCGAGAAGACGCTGTACCACCACGTGCACAGCTGCGACGCCTTCCACCTGCGCTATGCGCACCACCTCCGTGAGTAGCGCCCCCTGCCGGCTGGGGAGGAGGCGCTGGGGGCAGAGAGCGCAGACCTCCCTGTTTGGTGCAAGGATTGGCCCCCGATTCTTCAGTCTCACATCCTTGAGTGAGCGCAGCTCCCTGGCCGTTCTCAGTGAGACCGAGAAGTGTGGGGTAGTGGGGAAGTGGCCTGGAGTCGAGACAGTGGATCTGAGACTTCAGCCCCTTCAGTGGCACACCAGCTGCAAACGGCAGCAAGTGTGGAAGATCTGGTGCTTCCCTTACTCCTGCCGTGGGTGAAATGATTGAAGAGGTCACCGGCCTGGCGAGGGACAGCCTCCTGTTCGTGATCCTCACTGCACCAGTGAGGTCGCTGAGAGTCATGGAGCTGGAGCCACCGGCCAGTGGTCACCCAGCACAGGTGGCAGAGCTGGGAGCTGGACCCAAGCAACATTTGGCCTCTGACCGCTGACGCACAGGGGAGGCCGCGGGTCCTGGCCGGGGCATGTCAGCCTGGAAGGAGTGTTTGGTTTGCCAGTGGAGCAACCTGGGGGCTCCTGGGTGAGTGGGGCTGGGCCATAGTCATTGAGCGTGTAAAGGAGTGGCGCTTCCTTCCGAATGCAGGCAGAGACCAGTTTGGATGGAGTGAAGCACCTTGCTGCCCTGCTGTCCAGGGCTGCTGTTTCCTGGTGCAGGTGGGAAGAGGAACTTGACTGCAGTGTGGCCCGGTGCCTTGTCTCCTATTCGGGCTGCTGTTTCCTGGTGCAGGTGGGGAGAGGAACTTGACTGCAGTGTGGCCCGGTGCCTTGTCTCCTATTCGGGCTGCTGTTTCCTGGTGCAGGTGGGGAGAGGAACTTGACTGCAGTGTGGCCCGGTGCCTTGTCCCCTGTTCTTGTTTTGCCTTGCGGTAGCTAAGAGACCTCAGAGGACAGGTTGCTGGCGCCACATCGGAGGTGGACAGCAGGTCCGTGAGTGGCTCCGTCTGCAGCTGCATTGTCAGTCTGACCACTGGGCGTGGACTGGGGACCCAGTGAACGTGATGGACACTCGGGTGTCACCATAGTTTGGCTCTCCCCAGGTCACCACGGGCAGAGGTCACGGCTTCATCCTTGCTGTGCATGCAGAGACTGGGAGCCGAGCACAACTCTGAATTCCTGCTGCTTTAATGACCACATCGCGGTCCTGTCGACGTCCTTGTCATTCTCCGGCGTGGCAGGGAAGCGGCTGTGTGGTGTTCGGAAGGAAGGGCAGTGTCGCTGGTGCAGGCGCTGAAAGACATTCTGCGCGAACAGGGTAGAGAGTGGCACTTACAGAGTGGGCATCTCGCAGACCTGATGGACAGAGTGAGGGGGGCAGCGTGGGGGAGGGTGCCCCAAAGAAGTCAGAGCGGTCAGCAGGTGGACAAGGCGCTGCTTGGAGAGGGCGTGGCGCCGTGGCAGGCACCCCAGGTCCATCTGGTAGGGAGGACAGTGGCACTCGGAACACGGAGGCCAGCACCCACACTTGCCCACGTGACCCACGCATGGAGGCAGGTGTGTGCTGGGGAGCTTCTGGGACGAGCGGAGGCATCTGAGCAGAGCCCTGAAGAGCCGATGGTGGGAAGCGAGGCCTCTAAGCCCAGAGGAAGGCGAGGGGCGGCCTCCCAGTCTTCCTTCAGGCCCGCCCCTTTCTCTCAGGCTGCCTGCCTCCAGGCTGTGTCCCCAGGGGAAAGGAATCACATTCGTGTTCCGGAAGGCTAGCAAAGGCCACAGTGATGCCAGGCGGTGGCTCCCTTGCCCCTGTCTTGGTCAGATGATTTTCACACTGACTCTGACCCCTGGGTGTGGTGGTGGGAGGAGCCAGGCTGCCGTGTGTCCATCTCCCAGGTGAGCAAGCTGAGACTCAAGGGCCCAGCAGCCCGCAGCGGGGCAGCAGCTGTGTTGGGGCAGGAGCGTAGGCCAGTCCCTGTGGTTTCCACTAATCAATCCCTCTGAACCCCAGGGACATAGCCTGGCCTCCATCCCATAGGAGCCCGGCCATCTGGAATGTGTTTGGTTTAGCGTACCCACACGGGGATTTAATCTGAGAAGGTTCCTATGTGTCACAGAGCCGTTCGTGATCCCTGGGGAGGCTGGAAGGGCAGGCAGGGCCAGGCTCCCATGGGACACACAGCAAAGGCGGCCGTGTTTAGGTCCTGGACCGAGCACAGCTCTCTGTTCCGAATGGGCTGGAATTAGAAAAGCAGGGAACACAGAAGACAGCCATCCTGACGGTGGTCACTGCCGTCCTGTGACTCCAGGCTCAGCTGGAAGGACACAAGGACGAGAGGGACGCAGGGCACCAACCCGGGAGAGTCTGGTGTGGCTTTGAGACCCACGGCGGGCCCCAGATCCGCCCGGTCTCCCCTCCGCTGGGTTTCCTGGATACTGACGAGGCTGCGGCAGCAGACATGGTCTCGGGGAGTGTCTCAGTCAGCATTTCGGGCCTGTGATGGAATACCCGAGGCAGGCTGACTGTAAAGGAGAGGACTTGTTTGGCCCCTACCTTTGGGGGAGTCACAGTCCAAGACAGGAACAGGCCCCATCGGTTTGACCTCTGGAGACAGCCTTCTTGCTGGCGGAATCCCGAGACAACACAGCGAGGTGTGGCAAAGGACACGTCTGTGCACGTCTCCTTCCAGAGCCAGCCGCGTCCACCATGGGGCTCCGCCCTAAGGGTCCCACACAGTCTGATCCCACCCCGAAGGTCTCACCTCCGGAGGAAGTTTCCACCCTCTTAATGCCATTAGCTTAAGACGTTGGGGACCCAAACCCAAGCCTTAGACCAGAGTTCTTAGCCTTGGCTCTTAGGCAGCAGCAGGGCGGGAATCCTGCCAGCCTTGGGACCCACTAGGGCCGAGAGCAACGGCACCGCCCAGAGCAGCCCCACACTGCTGGGGGCTCATCTGCCTGGCCCGAGTGGCACCCTCAGGCGAAAGGAAGGCAGCCGCGAGGGTGGGGCCCTTGGGATGAGGCGCCTTGGCCAGTCGGCACCCTCTCCAGCGTGGGGCTCTGGGGCCAGGGGACCCCCTCAGGCCTCCTGCTCCCCACTCTGTCCCCAGGGCTGCCTGGCGTCGGTTTTGCTTCCTTAAACTCTAGAAGCCAGCGAGAGCCTGGAGGTGACTGAAGCATGGATGCGGACTGGGAGGGAGCCAGGAGAGCCAAGGGGCCGTCAGCGAGGCGTGGCCTGCCGGCTGCTGCCGTGAGCCAGCTGGAGCGCTGACCCCAGGGACACAGTCCTCAGCCAAGGACTGCTCCAGGAGGGCTAACTCCCTGGCTTAGCCCACACTGGCGCTAGTGGACTCTGCCAGTGCCAGGCCCCAGAGGGAGAGCAGGTGCGGGCAGGTGGAGGTTGCTGGTGGTCAGAGCAAGGGTCAAGCTCCTCACAGCCGGCCTCAGCCTGCTCGCCTCCTCCTCTGTGAAGACCACCTGGGATCCAGCCCTCAATGCGTTCCTCCTCACTTCCCAGCCCTGTGTGTCACTTGTTCCTTGCACAGAGCCACACCCCATGCTGGAGGCCGTCACCCTCCCTGTCCAGAGCTCGTTGGCCAACAGGAGCATCCTTGTGGCCGAGCTCCTCTCTGTGGGGGCTGAGGGCAGGTGAGCCCCCGACTCTCCCATTCTGTCTGCACTCCCAGCTGGGTGCCCACAGTCACAGCCTCTCCTGCCGGGATGGGTGTCCAGCTGCTCCTGAGCCGCTAGGGCCTGGCCCGGGGGCCCACACTCCTGTTGCTGAGCGCCGCTTTGGTCTCTGGCTGCATCGCTGGATCAGAGCAAGCGTCGTAGCTCGGGCTTCAGCCACGCGCCTGGTCGTCTCACGATTCCGGAGGCCTGAGCTCTGCACCAGGCAGGGGCAGGGCTGCCTCCCCGAGGCCTCTCTCCTGGGCTTGTGGACGGCAATGGCGTCTGCGCCCTGGGCCCATGGGCATCCCTTTGGAGGTCAGTCACATGCACTAGGGCCCACCCCAAGGACCCTATTTTATTTTTTAAAAGGTTTTATTTTTAAATTGAAAGGCAGAGATAAATAGAGAGAGAAATTTTTACAGATTTATTTGAAAGAGTTAGAAGACGAGAGAGAGATCTTCCTTCCGCTGGTTCACTCCCAAAACAGCCACAATGGCCCAGCTGGGCTGTGCCAAAGCCAGGAGCTTCTTCCGGGTCTCCCATATGTGTGCAGGGGCCCAGGGACTTGCACCATCCTCTGCTGCTTTTCCAGGCACATTAGCAGGGAGCTGGATCAGAAGTGGAGCAGCCAGGACTTGAACCAGGGTCCATATGGGATGCCGGCACTTCAGGCCATGGCTTTAACCCACTGCACCACAGTACTGGCCCCAGGGGCTTAAATTTTAAGAATGGGTCATCTTGAATCCAGGACTGTCCCAGACTGTGATATGGAGGTGTGACTGCATGGAGGTGCAGGATGGGCAGGGCCCCTGCCCTGAGGACTTAGGGCTTTGGGGACACCTCCCTGTCCACTACCAGAAGGACGTGAGTTCATAGCTCTCCAGCCTGGACTCGTGTCAGGCAGCTGGTTAAGAAAGACAGGCTGGATGCAGAACTGGAGCAGACCAAGAATGCTGTGACTCAGGGTCTAGGGTTTCAACTTGGATTGATACGGAGACTCTCGCCATGGGTCGTAGAGAAGGAAAAATTAAGAAGTCTGTGTATATGTTTGTTTGTCCTCTGTATCTAAGTGTCATCACAGCGGAGTTTGAGAAAGTCTCGCTGAAATTTTTTCAATTTATTCTTATTTGGGATACACTGGATTCCTTTTCTCCAGCTTAAGACGGTTACAGAGAGGTGTCAGGAATGCTGCAAGAAGTGAGAGGACGTGTAAAGTTCCGTGGGAAAAGGCAAAGTGTGCGATCTTCTTCCTAGGGCTTGGCAGTCCCTGCTGGGCACTGATTTCCAAGCTGGACAGCTTAACAGGTTTTCTGCTGAAGACAGCATGGCCTCTTGGGAAACCCAGGTGGGCCTGGTCAGTTGGATCATGCCCCATCTTTGGTCATTTTGGAGCCATAAACAAGTGGGCTGGAGCCCCCTCAACAGGCTCACTCCACCTACAGAGAACTTTCTAGAAGCTGCTCTTCCTCCTACAGTTGCCACTCTGCCAGCACCTGGGCTGGGGTCCCTGGGGTCTTCAGCTCTGTTGGCCGTGGTTTCCTGGTGACGTCATCTCCCAGGGTGGTGGTGGTGAAGCGAGGCCAAGTCTGCGATTGGGTCAGGTTTTCATTACCGTACCGTAACGACATAGCTGACACAGGCCGCGTGTGCAGCAAAGAGGCGCTTACTTTGCTCACAGTTTGGGGGGCTCAAGTCCGAGATGGGCAGCTCCATCAGTTTGACGTCTTGGGGGAGCAGCAGAAGGCAGTGGCAGGCTGCACGTGTGGTCGCCGCTCAGGCAGGGAAGCGGCGGGGAGGGGAGGTGTCCCTGACTCAGGCTGTTAGGACAGCCCTTCCCCGAGCGCCCCAGGGGGCTCACGGGAACAGCCTTCCCAGACCCCACCTCCTGTAGGTTCCTCCCTCTCCCAATAGGGCCACCTTGGGGACCAAGCTTTAAACACTGGGCCTCGGGGGGGGGGGGGGGGCGTCCAGCCTCCAGACCACTGCAGTGTGCAAAAACAAGGGGGTTTTTTGGCCAAAAACCGCAAACCTCAAAAGGAGAAGCTTCTTAGCGCTTCTCTCTGGCCTGCTGCCTTTGTCTACCTCTCGCTGAATCCTGTTCGTGCCCAGTGACTCAGATGCATGTCAGCGTGGGCCAGAAAACAGGGGTCTCTGCACTGTCTGGAGAGAGCGGCTCTCCAGCGGCAGGGGCTGGGGGACGGCCCTGGGCCCCACCGGCTGCACCCCTAAGGGCCGTGTGGCCTGACTAGGCTGTGTTTCCCATCCCCCGCCCACAGCAAGAGCTTTCCCTGGTGAACACGAGTTGATGCTAAAATCCTGGTTGTGGAACTCGGACCTCAGCCTTGTTGAAGTTAGAGTGCAGAAAAGCTGCAAAGGAGAGCCCGAGCCGCTCTGTGGTCTCCTCCACCCCACAGCGGACGAGCCGTGCTCGGGGCCCAGCCCTCGGCCGGGCCAGCCGCTGCCCCAGGCCTGCGCGCGGCTTCTCTCAGCCTCACAGCGGCCAGGCGAGCAGGCACCCGGGCCTCCCCTCTGTGCACCTGATGTAGTTGCGGCTCGGGCGAGTCCCTGGTTCAGGGCCACGCGGGTAGCTGGGGTGCGTGTGGGTTTGTGTGGCCCCACAGGTGCCCACTTCTGCGGACAGGTCATTCCCCAGGCAGCCCCTCCCTTCTGCACTGTGTCATGTCTCGTGCCCACAGGGCGTCTATGCCACGCTCTGACTGAGCTGCCATCTTCCTGGCTGCATGGCACGCGTCGTCCCCCCTCTCTCAACAGTGAACCCCGCTGTGCCCAAGCCTGGTGGGCATTGCTGGTAATTCCCAAGGGACTGACTTCTGGCCGTGAAGTGTGTGTCATCGATGAAGGACCACGCCGATCCCCTCTGCCTCAGCTCAGGATTAGCCGTCGTCACCTGTTACCGTCTCTGCCTCCTTTGCCCACATTCCCGTCAGGGGCTTCCCCATGCATCTGTACGGGTTCTGTGTTAAGGCTGATGCCCCGTGACCGTCATCTGTACTGTTGTTTCTTCTGTGCCAGAACTCTTTGTTGGGAGGTGTGGTGAATGGTGAGGAGCCAGGGAGGCCAGGGAGGGCGTGGGTGCGGATCCGGGCTTTGTGTGTGCGGATCCGAGGCTCGAGGGACTCCAGCCCCTCGGGCCATCTCCCCAGCGCTCCGTTCAGGCAGCTGCTCTCGGGGGCCTGGGGCCGGCACTGCCTTAATAAGCAGCAGTGTTCTGGCTGGGGTCCATGCAACCCGGGTCGCCCTCGATCGGGGCTGCCTCCCCGTCCTGGAAGGCTGCGTGGGGCCGGGGAATGGTGCTTTATGGACGCGCCGTGCATAGAGGACGGGCCTGTGGGACAGTTTCCAGCATCTGTGTCGCCGAGCTGAGCTGATTCCTGCCTAATCAACAGAGGAGCTGCATGGGCCGGAGAAGACCCGGGCAACTGGGAAGAAGTATTGAGGGCTGCAGAGTCGCAGACCGCTCACTGCGAACGCACGCGGCTCCCGGGGAATGGCCAGCGTCAGCACCAATCCCACGCCCCGTGGCCTGCACCTACCTTGCTCCTTTGTTTAAACAACAACATCACCCACCCCCTCGCTCACTGAGAGCTTGGGGGATGAAAGTGTTACAGTGGCGTTTGGGAAACTAAGGAGCAGGAACCCGTGTGGCCTGGGGAATTGTGGCTACCCCTAAGGAACCAGGGAGAGGGGGCTGCTCTGCAGACCCCGTGCAGCAGTGGGCAGAGCTGGTGTGCGGTGAGAGCGTGTGCGTGTGTGTGGCCGGGTGTGTGTCCGCCCTCAGCACAGGCCCAGCCCCTCTCAGAGGTGGCCGTGGCCATGGAGAGGCTCCGAAGCGCGGACGGAGGCGTCATCGTGTCCCCTTGTGCTTGCAGTGCTGCTGAAGGGCCAGGTCACCACCAAGTACTACCGGCTGCTGTCCAAGCTGGGCGGCTGGGTGTGGGTGCAGAGCTACGCCACGGTCGTGCACAACAGCCGCTCGTCCCGGCCCCACTGCATCGTGAGTGTCAATTATGTCCTCACGTAAGTCAGCCGCATTTGTTTCTTCCTGGTCTCTCCTGCTCCCCAGCCCTCATCGCACCACTCGCGCTCTCGCTCCCTCCCTCCCTCCCTCCCTCCCTCTCTCTCTCTCTCTCTCTCTGTGTCTCCCTCTCTCTCTCTCCAAAACTGTTCATTTGTCTCCTGTGTTGTTTCTAGTTGAACAATCCGGCCCAATGAGAAGGTCCGAACTTTCTCTGTGCTTGGCAGTGGGGGAACGTGAGGAGGGAGGGCCCCCGGTGGGCGGGGCCGGTGCGGGAGGCCCCCATCCGGAACAGGTGCACACCCGCTTGTGCTGTTCCTGTCCCTGAGGACCGTCCTGGGGGCTCCTGCGTTCATGTCCCTGTCTTTCCCTGGCTTCCTGTGTAGCCCGCTGCACTTGACCATGACTGCTTGGTCCCTTCAGACGCTGACGGCCGGTTCAGCCGTTCAGGTGCTGCTCAGGCCGTGGAAGCAACGGCTCCTCACTCCATCTGGGAGCACCTAGAAGCCTCCCAAAGTTCAGACAATGCAGACTACGAAGAAGCTACCCGTGGTTTTCAATTTTTCTTTTTGGCACCAAAACGAACTTTTCTATTAATTACGTTTCCCCGCGAACTTCTTGGAGAGCACGCCTACATTACGCCCCCCACGGAGGTGGTTGTACATTAGATGCCCTTGCCCCAGCCCGCCCTGCAGCGGGCCCTCCTTTGCGTCCCAAGTGCACTGAGGATTCAGCCGCCAGGTTCTTGTGCGGACGATCGCCAGGTCCCTGTGTGATTTGAAGTAGATTTGGTAAAAAGTGTAAGGACAAACAAAACGTTGGAGCCCCTCATTAGTCTTCCTGGGCGCCCAGGGCTGGCTGGGGCCTCACGGACTGGAGAGAGCTCCACCGGCCCCTCTCCGTCCTGCCACGCAGCACTGACCCCGCTCAGCAGTTTCTGGGGTCACCATGCTTGCGGCTGTTGGAAGCTTTCCTTCAACGTCCCCCACCTCCCGTCCCAGCCAAGCGCACACTGGGACGTTGACAATGGACTTGCTCAGGGGATGGTGCGAGGGAGGCCGCTCCTCCTCGGCCACCTGCTAGGCCTGACTCCCGCTCTCGCCTTCCAGGGATATCGAATACAAGGAACTGCAGCTGTCCCTGGACCAGGTGTCCACGTCCAAGTCCCAGGACTGCTGGAGGGCTGCCTTGTCTACCTCACAGGAAACTAGGAAATTAGCTAAGCCCAAAAGCACGAAGATGAAGACGAAGCTGAGAACAAACCCCTACCCACCCCAGGTAACACACTCTGCAGCTGACGGCTCTGCGGGGGCTCGCACGCCTGGGCTGGCCCTGTGGGGTGAGGCGAGGTCCCTGGGGGTATGTTGCCTGCACAGTAGCGGCAGAGCCTGGGGAAGGGGATGTCCAGGCAGAGTGCTCCAGACCAGGAGACTGAGTGGGAGGGCAGGCCAGCCCGCTGGACGCTGCCTCCTGTATACTTTAAGAATGATTTCAGAGACAGACGGACACGGAGACCTCCCATCCACTGGTTCACTCTTCAGCTGCCCACAGTGGCCCTGGGTTGGGTCAGGCTGAAGCCAGGAGCCGGGAACTCCAGCTGGGTCTCCCACGTGGGTGGCAGGGACCCAAGGACTTGGTCCATCACCAGGCTGTCGGATATGGGATGTGGGCATCTTAACCACCAGGCCCGATGCCTACCCCCAGCAGTATTTTTGAAATGAAATCTTTCCCTCTTTTTTTTTTTTTGTAAAGTAGTTTGGGAGCTCTTGGCAATGACAGTGCCCATGTGTCTGCGGTATCGCCAGCGTGAGGTGGGGGCATCTCTTTCTAGCCAGGGGTCTGCAGTGCACCTGTCCCCAGGGAGCCCCACAGGCCAGGGTTGGACGGGGCCCCCCTGCCAGCCCACCATCCGTACTTTTTGCCTCGCAGCAATACAGCGCGTTCCAAATGGACAAACTGGAGTGCGGCCAGCTCGGAACCTGGAGAGCCAGCCCCCCATCCGGCGGCCCGGCTCCCCCAGAGCAGCAGCTGCATTCGGAGAGCAGTGACCTTCTGTACGCGCCTTCCTGCGGCCTGCCCTTCTCCTACCACTACGGACACTTCCCCCTGGACTCGCACGTCTTCACCAGCAAAAAGCCCATGCTGCCGGCCAAGTTCGGGCAGCCCCCGGGCTCCCCGTGCGAGGTGGCACGCTTCTTCCTGAGCGCCCTGCCAGCCAGCAGCGAGTGCCAGTGGCATTACGCCAGCCCCCTGGTGCCCGGCAGCGCTTCTCCAGCTAAGAGCCTTTCAGAGCCCCCCCTGGCCGCTGCTCGGCACAGCCTCGTGCCAAACTATGAAGGTGGGTTGGGTTTGCTCGTGGCGGGGGGAGGCCCGGGAGTGGCCGGGAGCCTGTAGCGGTGGGAGCGGCGTGGCGGTGGGTGGCAGGAGGACAAAGAACCCCCGTGCTTCCGCAGGCTTCTCTCTTCTCTGCTTCTGAGTAGGGCTTGCTAAGCTTTCCCGCTCCCCACGCACGTACTCATGAGAGCTGGAAAGCACTGGGGGACTGTCCTGGAGCCTCGTGGGCCCTCGTGACTGCGTAAGGGGCGAGAGGAAGCCGAGTGCAGCTTCTGGGCCCCCTGTCCCCCACAGGGAGACAGGGAATGTGCAGAGCCAGCTCCCAAAAGGCTCCAGCACATGCATTTCACAAGAGTCCTGTCCAGCCCACCCCACGGTGAACTGAGACACACAGGGTCTCTCCAGGTGTGGAGGCCAACAGGGAGAATCTGGGCTCAGGGAGACAGGTGCTGCTCACCGGCCCAGGGAGAGATGTAACCTCGGGTCTGTGTTAGCATCTGTAAAATGGGGTCATAAGCCACGCGCCTACCCCAGGACCTGGCACACGGCAGGTGCCTTCTCCCTACGTGCTGGGTCAATGACAGGCAGGCCCCCGGGGGGCAGGCAAGTGGAGGGGGCACCAGCTGCCCAGGACACAGACTCCTGCTTCCTGATTGGACCAACCCAGGCAGCAAGGTGGTGGAGTGAGGACACGGTTAGATACAGGCCACATGTCCCTCTTTCACCCAGACTGGCGTCTGCTGAGTGCAGGCATCCACGGGCACCACACAGAGCAGGCCGGTGTTCAGGGAAGACTCCCACCCCCACCCCCCGCCGGAGGAGGAGTCCAGGAGCGCTCCCTGGACAGCCCCCACCCCTTGCTTTCCGTGCAAATCCTCGAATCTCTTGCTCTCCTGCTCTGAGAGGAGGGGTCCTGAGCAGGTTTCCCAAAGTCGCCACCTCCGGGAACCCCCACGGGCTGCCAGGGCCGCGCTGAGCTCGCTGGGCCGGAGCCTCATCAGCAGCCCCGTCCTTAGGTTTGCATCCCCGTTACCCCGGGTGCACCTGTGGACAGAAGGGGCATGCAACGGCCAAGCACAGGGATTGGCCAACGGCTGACCGCGTGTGTGACATAGACTGGAAGCAGTTCTCTGCATCTGGGCATGGGCTAGGGGCATGGCACAAAATTGGATTTTTGTGGCTATGTTAAAAGTTGAAGGAGGTTAGTAAACACTTGCTCGTCACTTTTTTTTTTTTTTTTAAGACGTGCTCGTTTGAGGCCGTTTGTGATCGATTTCCTAGTCTTGTTGGTATTAAAGGCAGGCAGAGGTTGAGCGGCGAAGCGGCCAGGGAGCGGACTGGTTTTCAGCGGGTAGTGGAGTGCAGGCTGTAACCGCTTTAACCCCGAGGCTGTGGGGCCGCTCCGCCAGGGCACCCTGCACACACAAGGCAGATCGGACGTCGTTAACATCGGCTTCTCTGCTTAGCGTGGCCCCCACGAGTTTTCAGACTCGGGCTGCCCGATTGCCCCGCGCGAGGGGAAGGGGCGGGGGCGACCCGCGGGTCCAGCGCCCGGGCGGGGGGGGGGGGGAGGCTCCTCTGGGCGCGCCCCTTCCTCCCCGGTGCCAGCGTCTAACGTGTCGCCTGTCCCCGCAGCGCCCCCCGCCGCCGCCGCCTCGCGCAGGTTCGGCGAGGACGACGCGCCCCCGCCGCCGCCGAGCTTCCCGAGCTGCGGCCACTACCGCGAGGAGTCTGCGCTGGGCCCGGCCAAGGCCGCCCGGGACGCGGCGCGCCTGGCGCTGGCCCGCGCGGCGCCCGAGTGCTGCGCGCCGCCGGCCCCGGAGCCCCCGGGCGCGCCCGCGCAGCTGCCCTTCGTGCTGCTCAACTACCACCGCGTGCTGGCCCGGCGCGGGCCGCTGGGGGGCGCCACCGCCGCCGCCGCCGCGCCCGGCCTGGCCTGCGGCCCCGGCGGCCCCGACGCGGCCGGCGCGCTGCGGTCCCGGCTCCCGAGCCCCGCGGCCGCGGCCGCCGCCGCCGCCCCGCCACCCGGCGCGCCGCGGCCGCACTACCTGGGCGCCTCGGTGATCATCACCAACGGCAGGTGACCCCTGCCCGCGGGGAGAAGCCACGGGCCGGGCACGCGAAGCAGAGGGGCGAGCCGAATATGCACGATATAAATTAATTTATACAGAGACGACTATTTTAATAGAAGCCCGCAGCCGACTTTAGATTTTTACCGTAGACGCCACGAAGGCGGGCGCCGAGGCTGGGATGAAGGGACCCCTGGCCTTGCTCCCCCCGCGGGGGCGGGGGGCGGATCCGTTTCCCGCATCTGGAAGTCGGGCTCCCGCACCTGGCCTGCTCCCGGGGCCGGGGGAGGGGCAGGAGACACCAACGGAGTCTTTAAAAGTCACTCACGGATCTTTTTTTTTTTTTTAATACAAAACTGGAGCCAAGACAGGGGAGGGGGCGCGCGTGCAGCCCCACCGTGTGTGCGTGAACTTGGGTGTGCACCCCAAGTCTGTTATCAGCTCCTACTTCTCCCTAACCCCTGTGAACTCTCCATCACCCCAAGAGTGGCACCTTCAGCATATACTGAATAGGCATCAAATGCAACAAAAAGAGAAAAAAATTAAAACCCCGATTCCCTGGCCAGATCCTTGACGAGAACGACCCCGCCAAGCTGGATTCCACGCGAACCGCCCACCCCCAGCCCGCGCGCGTCCGCAATTCGCTAGGCTGGGTTTGCTACACGTAGTGCGAAGGAAGTTGGTGACGCTGCATGTGCAATAAGGAAACTGCCTACGGCCTGCACCTTGTGGGAGAAACACGTGCTTCCGGGAAGTCAGGAGACGATGCACACATTTGAAGCATTTTCTGTCATTTTATACACAGCAAGGGGACTGCACATGGACCTGTCATGTGTGTAACCGGTTCACAGAAATCCTTTTATAAAGCACCAGCCGTGTTTGAAAAATAAACTTCCGTTCGTTTTTATGTTTTTTTTTTTTCCTTTGCTAGTCGTGGCGTGGGTCCCTGGAACCCAGGCTCTCTGACTGCTGCACCTCCTCGCGCGGCCCGTCTCAACACCGCTGGCTCGGGGACCACAGAGGTTTTCCCCATTCCAGGGCCCCAGGCCCCACCCCAGCCGCCGTCAGCACGGGAACGGACCCGGAGCTGACCCTGTGTGGACAGCGGGGACCTGACCCACTCAGCCCCTGTGGGCGACTCCTCTGCCCGCGATTGTAGGAAGGTGTGGGTTTGGGGATCAGCGGACATCACGGACGTCCATCAGATACCGCACCACGCGGCTGTGTCCGTTTGGGGCTGGATTTAGCGCGCACACACACACACACACACACTCACGGGGGCGTCGGGAGCAGTTCGAGAACAAGGATCTCACTGCCGAGATTATGTAGCAAAAAGCCCATTCTAGATTTACAAACGATAGGGCCCACGGCCCCACCACGAGCACGTGTGTACCCGCGGGTTCCACAGCCTAGAACCCGAGGCAGCCCCCGTGAGCAGCGGCTTCCCGCTGGCCGGGGCCTCCCCCGTGGGGCCACCAGGCCCGGCGCGGCCGGCAGATTGTTCCTGGACTTGCGAGGGGCCGGCCGGGGAGGGGAAGCATGTTAATACCCAGGCCTCTCTCTCTCACACACACACACACAAAGTCCTTGTGAGCCCGAACGCGCACCGTGTTGACAAAAATGCCACATCAAATGGATTTGGGGAATCGGCTCATTCAGGACCGGCTCAGCCCTCCCAGGGACAGGAATTCCTTTATGTCCTTGGAAGCCATTCCATTCATACCTTTGTGGAGAAGTGAGCTGGGTCGCAGGGCAGCCTGCTCTCCCCAGCCCCTCGCCCCACCCTCTTATCCTCCTCATCCCGGCTTCCCGCCACCCTAGGGTGGGGAAGTTCCTGCTGTCCTCCGATGGGGGCTGGCGCAGACACGGGCTACGAAGAACACGCTCAGAATTACAGCAGCCCCAAGTGTTGGGGTTATCCGGCCGCACCGTCCAGGCCCCTCCGCATGCGCTGCATTAGGATCTTGGAGCAACACAATGGAGCCAGAAGACGAGCAGTCTCCACAGAACAAGAAACGCTGTCAACAGAATCCAGAAGTTGTTAGAGCAAATTTATTTCTGACCTGTTTTAAAAGGTTTATTTTTTTTTACTTTTTGGGTTTTGCTACCTTTTCATTCTTTGGAGTAATGATTTCTCTTTTGTATGACACGTAATACCTTTGTCAAAATACATAAAAGCAAAACACCAGCTTATTGCTTAGAAATACATACATATTCCTTACTATGTAAAATGATATTTATTTTGTAAAAATATGTTCAGATATGAATAAAAATATTGTAGCCAAAAGTAGTCGCCTTTTTTAAAAAAAAAATGAAACTTGTGGTCAAAATAAGGAGCCCACTCTACAGAAAGTCGTGAGGTTTATTCCGTAGACTTGCTTTTTATAGGCGATGGTTTAAAGTGAGTTTTCTGAGATGGCTCCTTGAAAAGCTCAAAATGCAAAAGGTTCAAACCTCGAGTCTCAGAGCTGCATAGTAATCACCTAGGACCAAGGACTGGGGTTCTGAGGCTGGCTGGACCCAGGGCACGACCACTCCTTGCATGTTGAACCTGCAGGACGGGGCTGGCTGTGTTCTCTGCACCCAACACTAGGGTGAGGAGTGTCCATGCTGTGTGTGGTGTGTCGGGGGTGAGGACCCCCCAGGCCAGTGCCCCCCCACCGCGACACCAGGGTGCTGCAGGAGAACCAGCCAAGGGTTTCACAGGAGATGCAGAACCCTCTCACTTCCAACCACCCCCGCCCCCGCCCATTGCCAGCGCCAGCAGGGGCTCCAGGATGCCCAGTTATCACCGGTCCTACGGGGAGGCACTTCCTGTGGGTACCACTGAAATGGGCCACCAGCCCAGGAGGAGACACCTCCCCTTTCACAAAACACGGCAGAGGGCAGAGGCGTCAACACAGCTTCCAAGCGGGAGGGGAGCCCGGGCTCTCAGCACCCAGGCTCATCCTGAGTCGAGTGGTCACTTTTCAAAGAACGGGAAAATGCAGTTTCTATGAAGACCCTAGATGTGGGGTAGGGGCAGTCCCGCCCCCGTCCTGCGGTGCAGCAGAGGCAGCCAGGTTTCCGCCTCCAGCCCTTCGCTACGAGCACGGTGCTGAGTCTTCGGTTCACGGCAGGCAGGATCAGGCTCAGCAGAAAGAGGCCATCTGCCCCCAGGCTGCCGTGTCCCCCCTGAGGAAGGCCGGGCTCCTGCTCACGCAAAGGCGGCGGCTCCACGGCGCAGGGGCCACGCGGAAGGCCCGGACAGCTCCGTCTGCTCGGACGCGGCCACACTTCATTAGTTTTCATTTACGGAAAGGAATGAAATGATAACATTTCTTTTTCTCCCCCAAACGAAGAACTGTCCAGAACAGGACTTGGGCTTAAAACAAAATGCAGCCTGTTTCTCATTAAATAATCCCCCACAGAAATTCAAACAGTGATGGCGGCAGCTCTGGGGACGGCTTGCCTTGCATCACAGTCGGAGAGCTGCAGTCCGGGTGATATTTCACAGACACCCTCTCGGGGGTGAGTCCATTTTGCGATCCTGGGGTGGCGTGGCCTTTTATTTAAACTTGTCACTAATTCTAAAAGAGCACTTGGGCGTTTAGGAGAGAGGGATTTATTTTTATTTTATTTTTGAGAAAAATAATTCTAATTGAAGCTTCACTTGTAAAAATTACTTTGGAATTTCTTTTGAAGTCACATTTCCAAGAACTACATATTGGTTCGGTGCAGTTAACTAAACATGGTATTTTTTTTTTTCTTCCTACGGGGCTGTCTCTGCCTGGCTGAAGGTAGACAGATTTTATATTGAAAACCGCAAGATTCTGGAACTAGCTGGACGGCCTAAGACCCGGATAAAGACGGTGCAGGTTCACAATGAGGGGATTTTGTTCAAAGCTGAGTGCTCCATCGAGTTTTCTTTCCACTCATTTCGGCTGGGGCTGGCAGGCAGAGGGAAAGTGGACAAACACACAAACACTGGCCTGTTCAGGCTGAAAAGTAGCGGCCTGACTCCTAAGTTCGGCAGAGACGGGAGCACATGGAGAAAGCGTGCAGAACATCTGGCCGCAGCCAACGTGCATCAAAAGCTCGCTTTCTTTTGTTCTTCCATGGAGACTTGTAGCCCATCAGAATATGAACGTCATCATTTAAAGCCACACACGCGTGCGCGCGCACACACACACATGAGGGTGTTCACTATCAGTATTTTCTTTCTTGGCAATACAAGGAAAAGGGGGCCAAACACGGACTTCCAGGTAAAATGCCATGCGTCCGACATCCTGCGCACCGCAGGGACTTGCTGGTCTGCAGGCATGCTCCAAGTGGGCTTGAACCCGGCTTCCAAGCTCCCCGTGGCCCTGGGTGCAGCGGGCAAGCGAGCCTTCACCTGCTAGAGCCACGCCCCCCCCCCACTCCTAGCGCCTTGTCAACGCCTGGAGGACTCGAATGTGATCCCACCTCTTCAGAGCAGGCAGTAAACCTGGGCTTGGCTAAGAAGAGCTCATAAAGGAACATCAGAGTCATTAGCCAGCTTCCTCTGCCAGGTCACTGCCCCGGTCACCAGGTCACCCACCGCCCGAGAAGGGAGCTCCCAGGGACCACCTTCTCCTTTCCTCGTTCATAACAATAACAACGACGCCACGCTGCCCTGGGCCCCACGTGGTTTCTGACTGTTTCTCAACAGCCCAGGGGTCAAGGTCTCTGCTCCAGAGAAAGCTCTGGCCACCCCACCGCTGCTTCCACGTGCAACCCTCTCCCGGGGGTGAGCAGGGACACAACCTCGGTGAAGGCCCCGCCCACATGCATCTCCCTCATCCCTAAGCATCCAAAAACACCCAAACAGCAACAGAACAAACCTCAGAGAGCGGAGGGATAGGAAAAAAGGAAGAAAGGAAAAAATCCGCCTAGGTTACTTCTCCAGAGCCCTGGGAAGAGGGGAGGGGGCAGCCAGGGCAGCGGCAGGCCGGGCGGGGTGGGGCGGCGGCGCCAGGCCCAGGCCGGGTTCTGGGCCTGCAGCTACGGGTGCTTGGGGACGATGAGGTTGCGCAGCATGTCGAAGGAGTTGCCATCCGGGTGCACAGTCACCACGTCCCCGTCCTCCCGGTGCACCTGCAGGAAGCCACAGTCATCCAGGCCCACGATGGACACCTCCGGCCCCTCGGCACCTCCCAGACGCACCTGCTGACCACTGAAAATGCAGAAGAGCCAGCAGTCACTGGGGACTGCCCACACGGAGACACAGGGCCCACGCGCCCCAAGTTAACACGCAGCTGGCCGACCTGGTTCCACCCTCGGTCCCCAGGATACCCCCCCAGGCTACAGTATCTCTCTTCTGCACGTGTGACATCACCCCTCCTGATCCTGTGGTCATCTGTGTTGCCCTCTCCCACCCCTCCTCCCCACCCCCGATGTTAGGAAATGTGGTGTGACTCCACGCACAGCGTCCTGGAGACTGAGGGGAGACCCCCGCGGGGGAAGGAAGGCTCTGTCTTAGGGGAGAAAGTTGGGCCGCACTGAGCGGGTGCGCCCAGTTTGGCTCCTCCTCCTCCTGACCATTTTCCACGGGTCTGGTCACGTCACGGCCTCGTCAGCAGCTCTCAAAGGACCAAACTTCCTCCCCCAGGGTCTGCCTGGAAGAATCTCACATCCACAGGAAAGCTGGACGCATCAGGCCCTTCCCTTCTGCGGGCACCAAAGGGCGTTTCCCGCATTTGCTTTCTCTGCACACACACGTGCGTGTCTGCAGGCTGCTCCATTTAAACACGTGGGGCGGCAAGGCGGACTTGTGTGCTTAAACATCCTCGAACGTGGGTCTCCCAAGGGCCACGACGACCTCCCGGGAAGCCGTCATCACCAGGACCCTACAGAAGCGGAACCTTGAGGTGGGGGGCGGAGCTCACCAGTCCACACGGTTCTGTTAATAGCCTGTGGGCTGCTCCATCCCCTCCAGGATCTAATCAGAACTGCCCCTCAGGTCTGCTGCTCCTCCATCTGCTAATTTGTTTGAGGACTATGCCGGTGACGCTTTGGAAGGGTAAGGGCCTGTCTCACGTGCGGTCCTGGGTCAGCTGCCCGAGACCCCCGAGGTGGTTGCTGGAACCAGAGTGCTGGGCCCCAGCCCCAGAATTTCCCATTTAGGGGATCCAGGGCTGGCCTGGAGAACGTGGGTTTCTGATGAGGCCTCAGGTGAGGGTGCTGCTGCCACCTGGGGATCTCACTTTCAGAACTGCTGTGGTCTGGAAGCTTCCACGGCTGAGGAGCTGTGACCCACTGTTTCCCCACAATCGGACTCCGATTAAACCGGTTTCAAGCTCCCTCTGATCCCAGCACGAGACACAGAGGCCAGCAGCCAGGCAACGCGGACTTGGGCGAGGTGGTGTCCAGCACGTTTCCCCAATGGGGAAGGTAGAAATGAATGACTCAGACCAGTGCACAGTTCCTCATTTCCAGATACTGAGTTACTGGGTGGGCATTCGGCTCGCAGCCAAGACGCTTGGGTTTGAGTCTTGGCTCTGCTCCCCATTCAGGCTTCTCAAGTCCCTGCCACCCATGTGAGAGACCTGGATTGAATTCCCAGCTCCCAGGTTTGGCCTGGGCCAGTCTGGACCCTTGTGGGCACCTGGGGAGTGACTCTGTGGATGGATGCTCTCTGTCTGCCTGTCTCCGTCTCTTGAATAAATATTTAAAAATGAAGGATGCTGAAGCACTGGTTTAATAAGGGGTTGAAAAAGACGAAGCGGAGCCAGCACTGACCTGTGTACCCAGTATTTGTAATACAGGGGAAGAACGCCGTCTGGCCCTTCGTCCTGAAACGTGTCGATCAGCCGCTCCAGCGCCGTCGCAGCCCGAGCGATGAGACAGTCCGCTCTTAAGGGCTTCAGGTCCGCCTCGTGCTGCCGGTTGTATTCTGCCACCAGATCGTTGATGCATATGGTAGGGTTGCTGTTCGTCACGTTAAAGCCACAGCCTGGGCACAGACAAGACCATGAAAAACTGAGCACATCAAGAGAGTGGAGCCGGGGCCGGCGCCATGGCATAGCAGGTGAAGCTGCCCCCTGCAGTGCCTGCATCCCATTTGGGCGCCAGTTCAAGTCCCGGATTCTCCACTTCCCTTCCAGCTCTCTGCTATGGCCTGGGAAAGCAGTGGAAGATGGCTCAAGTCCTTGGGCCCCTGCACCCACATGGGAGACCCAGAGGAGGCTCCTGGCTCCTGGCTTCGGATTGGCGCAGCTCCAGCTGTTGCAAACAACAGGGGAGTGAACCAGCAGATGGAAGACCTCTCTTTCTCTCTGCCTCTTCTTCTGTGTGTGTAACTCTGACTTTCAAATAAATAAATCTTAAAGAAAAAAAAAAAGTGAGGGAGAGTGGTGCCATCCCACCTGGAAGAAGGGACACTTTCTTTTTTACTGACAGCTTCCTGCTCCCATGCCTTCATTTCAATTTTTAAAAAGATTTTTCTATTTTATTTATTTGCAAGGCAGGGTAACAGAGAGAGAGGGAGAGAGAGGCAGAGAAAGAGGGAAACAGGTAAGTCAGTTCACTCCCCAAATGCCTGCAACAGTCGGGGCTGGTGCCAGGTCAAAGTCAGAAGGCTGGAATTCCATCTGGGCGTGGGTGCAGAGGCCCAAGAACTTGGACCATCTTCCACTGCTCTCCCAGGCATGTGAGCGGGGAGCCGCAGCAGCTGTTGGAGCAGCCGGGGCTCGAACCAGTGCTCAGCACGGGATGTCGGCGCTGCAGGTAGTATTAACTCTGCCGCGGCGCGTGCCTCCTTCATTTCAAGATCATCACCACACACAGAGTGGCATGTCTTTGGGTGCCACCCTCCTTTATTATCTCGTTCAAGTGAGGAACATCTGAACTCACTGCCAAGTAGGTGACAAAAAGCCAGGCCACACTTCAATTTAATCACGCAGAAGCCATCGACAGGACGAGCCTCTGAAGACAGTGGTGCCGCCAAGCCCAGGGGTGTAGACCTGCCCCGGGCAGGTAAAATGAAATCCCTTGTTCTTTCTTACTTGAACAACGGAGCACATGCTTGAAAAGTGAGCATTTCATTCCAGTCTTGAGGAGAGAACTCTGGATCCAGAGATTTCAACCCCTGGTCACGGCACAACCCCAGACACATCCCTTAATCCCTTCCCCTTGGAAGTCTCTGGGGCTAGGGTTACGCCGCTGGCCGGGGGCCAGCCCGTGTTCAGGGGCTCCTTTCCGGGCTCCCCCACCCAGGCAGGCGTCAGGAGAGTGAGTTCCCAGGGCCAGGGGCTGAATCGGCTGCTGTGTGCGGGCCCCTAACCCCTCCACGCTCGCAGGGAGAGCTTAGCGTCGTCAGGACAGCCAAACCTCAGCTTCCAGAAGGGCCCTGGCCCAGCCTCAAAGCGGCTTCAGTCAGAAACAAACGGCTGCAGGCGGCAGGCCGTGAGACGGCTGCGTTCAGAGGGCCTAAGGCCAGCGTGCCCACAACGTCTCCGTGCAACAGTGCCGCGTGCAGGCGCAGCCTTCTTCCCTCAGTGTTCTGTTCTCAGTGTGAAGGGGACGATGGTTCAGCCTCAGGTTTTATTTATTATTTTTTTTAAGTAGACTAGTTGCTAAAATACTAAGCAATGTAAATTACATCTGAAAAACACGAGTAATTGCAGCCACGGGGCAGAATTTGCAGTTGTTTGTCCATTCGTTTAGCAACATTTACGATATCTGAGGTGCCTGCTGAAGGCAAGGCTCTAACTGCTGTGGAGGCTGAAAGCTCTCCCTTGCGTTCAGCACATTCAAAGTCCTGGGGCCAGCACTGTGGTGTAATGGGTTAAGCTGCTGCCTGTAGCCCTGGTATCTCGTACGGGCGCCGGTTCGAGATCTGACAGCTCCACTTCCGATCCAGCTCTCTGCTAAAGCACCTGGGAAAGCAGTAGAGGTGGCCCGGGTCCTTGGGCCCCTGCACCCATGTGGGAGACCTGGAAGAAGCTCCTGGCTCCTGGCTTCATCCTGGACCAGCCCTGGCTGTTGTGGACACTTGGGGAGTAAACCAGCAGATTGAAGACCTCTCTGTATCTCTCTCTCTCTCTTTCTCTAACTCTGCCTTTCAAATAAATAAAATAAATCTTTAAGAAATGAAAAAAGTCCTGGGGTGGGCATTTGGCACAGCACTTAAGATGCCTGGCTCCCATCTGAGAGTGCCGTGTGTCAGGTTCAAGTCTCGGCTTTGCCTCTGGTCCAGGTTCCTGCTCACACGCACCCGGGGAGGCAGCAGGTGTCGGCTCAAGAACTTGGGCCCCTCCACCTATGTGGGAGACCCAGATTGAGTTCTGGGCTCCTGGCTTTGGCCTGGCCTAGTCCTGGCTGTTGTGGGCATTTGGGGAATGAACCAGCGGATGGAGGGTGTATCTCTGTCACTCCATCTGAGTGTGTGCACGCACTTTTCTGCCTTACAAATAAATAAAAAAACGAAAGTCCTAGGGAGAATGGTGACCTTGACCCTGTCCTTCCCAGCTCCAGAGAGCACGCTGCTGGCCACTCTCATGCAAAGCCGCCCCCATGCTCCCGCAGCCTTGAATTGAACAAAAGCTCTGGATTCTCCCCCAACAGGACAATGCTTCATTTTCCCGATGCTGATGACATTCCTGGGCTCCCTGGAGCCATCCATGTGGACCTCACTCGGGAATCTCTGCAGCCAGCCCCGGCACTCCCCTGAGGACAGGAAGCAGGCTGTAAGGGTCTGAGCAGCTTGCCCAGATAAGACTGACAGCTGGTAGCAGTGTGGGGTACAGAGGCCTTGTATTCTCTGGCTGGCACTTCCAACACAGTACTGTCCGTTACCATCCACTACTGACTGAACGCCAACGCAGACCCAGTGGGCATGAGGGAGGGTGCTGGCCGCTGCGATGACCAGGGCCCCAGCAGCCTCTGGGATGGCCTCTGAGTCCTTCTCCTGCCTGGTCCGGATGAACTGTGGGGAAACGGGGGTTCTGTGCCCCACCTGACCCGCCCGGAGTTCCTTCTGTAGGTTAAACAAGAAGACAATGTTTTCACAGCCCGGGAGGGTCAGAGAACAAGGTGGGACCTCGAGGAGGACTCTTAGCAAACTGTATTTTCTTATCACACAGCGGAGTTTTACGTGTACACGTCACCACTGCAAGCTCAATGAAGCAGATTACGAAGGGACTGGACACCAGCCTGGTGGTTTCCATGACCGCAGATAGGAGATGCTAAGCCCTTTGAAGCGATTTCAACCATTCTGGGCCTCCGTGAATACAGGTCATACTCTGTGAACTACAAACAAGACCGGCAGGAATGGTGATCCCAACGCAAGCGCGCATAAATCCCTTTTATCCTGGTTTTGAAAATCTAAAACTGCCACGGGAAAGGCTTTAAAACTTACCAATAAGTATATAAAATGTTTCTCCCATAAGCGTGGAATTAACCAGAACTCCGCCGATCTTCATGAGGTCGCTGTAATAAATATCATTGGGCCACTTCACGCGCAAGTTGATATCCTAAGGGCAAAGTCTGCGTGTTACTTGAGCAGTCACGGGACACAAGGAGAGCAGGCAAAGGGATCAGCCGGGGAAGAGGAGCAGGACGCTCCCAAAACTGACGCAGCGTGGGCCTTGTCCTCCCTCCTTTTTCAGACACCGAATCACTTCTTTGGGACAATCCGATGTGAAAGTACTTCCTGACGCCAGGAAAGCAAGACCTCGAGAACATACTCAGCATAAATCCCAGCATCCTCTCACCCCCGCCCCCACCCCGCCTCTGTCTCTCATCATGAAAAACATCTTCTATCCAACTCGTTCATTATCTCAAGGTCAACAACAGCCACCGCAGATTGTCTGCCGTGTGCTACGGATCGTCGATCATGTGTGTATGACGGGCAGGGAAAGTATAACACTCTCAGGGTTCTTTTGAAATTGCCCTCAAACGAATCACCATCGTAAAAGGCAGGTAGACGTGTCTAGAGTAGAAGGCTACGGGGACACAGAAGAGGAACTTGTTTTACTGATCGGTTAGAGAAAGCCTCAGAACTGCCATCTGTCAACCTGGGTGATGGACATGGACTTGTCACGTGACCCACTGCCTCTCCATCCTGAGGAATGGGGCTGGGGGGCATCTGCCTGGATTCCAAAGTGGAAATGGAGCCAGAATGGACACTGCCTTGCCCACCGAGACCTCCACCTATCCGTGACTCTGAAGTTGGGATATGCAAACTGGGTCAGACTGCGTGTGTGCCAAAACTCTCCAGGCCTCTGAGGCCGGGGGCTGGAGGCACATTGTGCCACGTGTGCGTAAAGGAAGCTCGTCTACACATGTGGGGCTGGAAGAGGCACTCAGCAAAATAAAGCCCAGAGACCAGAGAGGGCTGGTGGCCTCCCAGTGCTGCGGGGCTGGGCCTCCTATGCTGCGGGCCATGCCCAGCGCTAGTCTCCGTACCACTGACACTGAACCCAGTGCTGCTTCCGGTACATCCCTACTGAGCAGAGGAAGAAACTGAAGTCTGAAGAGATGACGTGGCCTGCCGGAAGTGGTAGGGCTGGGATCCAAAGCCGGGATTTCTGGGGCAGGAGTTTGGCCCCCGCTGGGCTGGTGGTGTCCCACCTCAGGGCGCCCGGGTCCACGTCCCAGCTTCGCTCTTAATTCCAGCTTCCTATCAGCTGCAGACCCTGGGAACCGGC
Organism: Sylvilagus floridanus; assembly: GCA_949820135.1. Taxonomy (NCBI): domain Eukaryota; kingdom Metazoa; phylum Chordata; class Mammalia; order Lagomorpha; family Leporidae; genus Sylvilagus; species Sylvilagus floridanus. The sequence goes on along the minus strand of OX463244.1, from coordinate 8,265,274 downwards.
AGTGACGGCTCAAGTACCTGGGTCCCTGCCACTCGTGGGGGAGACCTGGATGGAGTTCCTGGCTCCCCGTTTCAGCCCCCACCACTGCAGGCATTTGGGGAGTGACCCAGCAGATGGGGGCTTACTCTGTCTCTCCAATGCAAACATTTTTTGGCGGGGGGGGGGGGGGGGGGGGACGGGGGGGGCGGGGAGGCTCTCTGCGGCCACACCTGGTGCTTAACACTGCTCTGAAGCCCGCTGCTTCCAGGAGCCCCCCCTCCCCCCTCCCAACAGGGCTTCCTTTCACCTGGACCAGGGAGAATCCACATCTGGCCTCCTGCAGCTGCCCCGCCTTGTACAGCAGTCTGAGAGGAGGAGCACAGAAACACATACAGAGCGCAGGGTGTTCACAGTGACCCCGCAGGGACGAGGGGCAGGGTTGCTGGGCAATACTGAGAGGCAGTTCTGGTTGTCCCAAACTTGGGAGGAGTACTGCTGGCTCCCAGGGGTGCCGTTCCACCTATAATGCATAGGACGGCCTCCACGGCATTCGCAGCGTCCAGGGAGAGAAACTCAGGAGCAGAGATCTGCAGCCTGGAGACCTGGGTCTGTGTCACTCTCCCAAGTTTCCTTTCTTTCTCCTCTCTTGCTCCCTGCTCCCAGCTGTGCCCACCACACTGGCAGGGTACCCAAAGCTCAGACACAATCCCTCCACCCTGTGTGCGTAGGCCTAGTTAGCGAAGGAAGCAGCTCATGACAATGGGGGCCTCACACATACAAGAGAGAGGCACCGTGCTGATTTTCCATCTTCTCAAACGTGGATTCAAGTAGTTACAACAATCCTTCCATGTATGCAGCTGCTTTTAGAAGTTAGTGGAAGGGACAGGTGTTTGGCCTAGTGGCTAAGATGCCATTGGGGATGCCCACTTCCCATAGCAGAGGGCCTGGGTTTGAGTCCCGGCTCCTCTTCTTCCTGCTAAGGCACATCTGAGAGGCAGCAGGCGATGGTTCAAATACTTGGGTTCCTGCCACCTACGTGGGAGATCCAGGTGGAGTTCCTGGCTTCTGGCTTCAGCCTGGTCCAGCCTTGGCTGTTGCATGCATGTGGAGAGTAGATTAGTGGACAGAGAGTTCTGTCTTTTCTTCTCTGCCTTTCACACAAAATTAATAAACAGGGGCCTCCCCTCCCCTCCCCTCCCCTCCCCTTCCATTCCCTCCTCTTCCCTCCCCTCCCTATCCCTCCCCTCCCCTTCCATTCCCTCCTCTTCCCTCCCCTCCCTATCCCTCCCCTCCCTATCCCTCCCCTCCCCTCCCCTCTCCTCTCCTCTCCTCTCCTCTCCTCTCCTCTCCTCTCCTCTCTCCTCTCTCTGTCATTACCCCTTTCAAATAAATAAATAAATAAATAAATGGTTTGTTCTTAAAAACATGCAGAGAAGAGGGGAGGTGCAGGGACCAGGGTGGCAGGGAGGGTACAGGAGCCCAGCAGGGACTTTGCAGACAGGAGCAGCTGGCCCCCAGTGAGCTGTGGAGGCCATGGAGGGCCATGGAACGAGGCTGCCTCTGGTCTGCAGGCAGTGGTCATGATCTGTGTGCTGATGGTGACATCTAGCTAGGGACAAGTTGGGGCCCAAGTGAAGGCCACAAGAAAAGTGAGCTATACCTGACCGGGGCCTATGCCAGTCGTTCAGGGAAACAATAAACCCACAAGGTCAACGTCGCATCTCAGAGAAGGGCCTGAGACAGACGATGGTAGATCTGGGAGAAGAACTTTGGTGGGAGCCTCCTAAGGAGGACGGAAGCCCCTGGAGACCCCCACCCGACCCCCCACCTCGCACCACTGAGGGCAAGCTGCCCACCTCCCTCCCGCTCCTCTGCCCCCAGTGCCTGGCACAGCATCCCACCAGGCTAATGAGTGAGGCTACAAGGTCAAAATCAAAGCCATGAACAAGCTCAACACACTCATTTAACATTTTAGATTCACTATGTGCATTAAAATGTACTTCAAGAAGTTGGTGGAAATGGATTTAAAAGATACGTTTACTTAGGTGCAAAAAAACACAGAAATGCAGGCACAGTTTTTTCATAATATGCATTTCCGTGGACTTTGTGAAGACCGCTCGGAATGCATGGATCTCAACATTGCTTTGCACCAAAACAAACATCTTTGAATGCCATTTCCCGCCAACAGTACGCTTGCATTTTCCTGTCGCTAGGGTTAAACACAGCTTCTCCAGTGACAGAACTCTGCATTGTCAACGGCTTCCTGTGAATTGGAGTGGCCAGCTCAGGGGCTGCAGACCAGCGCCGGGTGTCCTACAGCAAGCGAGGGCCGTGCCTGGCAGTAAGGGTCTGTGACAGTGACTTCTGGAATTTCCGGGAACATGGACTGTGGGGTTGCCTGTGTCTGTGGAGCACAGAGAGGCACACACACACACACACACACACAGAGCGAACATGAGGCTATGCCATGTGGGGAGGATCTGAACACCAAGGACGGACCCCTGAGTCTCCTTTGAGCTCTGTGTTCTTAACATCTTGCTTCAGGATGCAATATAATCTTTTTTTTTTAAGTTTTACATGGGAGCTATAGGTGGTGGGAGGCAGGGGAGGAATCCCTTGTTCATATCCACGTGAGATTCTTCCAGGAGCCTTTTGTGTATGTGTGGGGATCCAAGGGGAGCAGGGCTCAAATATGGAAGAAAAGGCTTCACCCACTGTGTTGAAAGTGCTGTTTTTCCTTTTTCTCTTCTTAAAGACTTACTTGTTTATTTGAAAGGCAGAGTTACAGAGAAGGACAGAAAGAAAGAGAGAGAGAAGAGAGAAAGATATCTTCCATCTGCCCATTCATTCCACAAATGGCTGCAACAGCTTGGGCTAGGCCAGGCTGAAGCCAGGAGCCAGGAGTGTCTTCCAGGTCTCCCACACGGGTGCAGGGGCCCAAGGATTTGGGCCCACTGCTTTCCCAAGTGCATTAGCAGGAAGCTGGCTAGAAAGTGGCACAGCTGGGACATGAACCAGCACCCACAGAGGACGCTGGCACTGCAGGTGGCATCTTAACCAGCCACGCCACAGTGCCAGCCCCTCCTCTTAATGACTGACACCAAATCATCTGGCAGTGATAATGGTGCAGGCACATCTCTCCTGACAGCTGGGGACGAGGGTCCCAAACAGACCAGGATGTTGAACGTGGTCAACCACAGACAAAGTCTGAGGAGCACAGACTACAGGATTTAGATAAGGTCAGAAATGGGAAGGATTTTGGGGTCTCTAAAATAAGACATTCAACAGAAAACACAAACAGCTCCCATCCACTCCGACAACCAAGAACAATCCAAAATTGTAAAAGGTGTGTCCTTATCAGGATATCTGAGATCAGGAGACCCAGGGATCCGGTGACCCCGAGGCAGCAGTGGCGCCTGGGGTCGTTCTCACAATGCCAACAGCACTTGGCCACCAGCTCTGGCGAGAGCAGGTAGAGGCTCAGTCCTACCAAGTGACCAAGCAGACATGGGCTCCACACAAAAACAAGCTGGATCCTGCACGTTTCCAGGAGGCAGTGACTGTCCGCGGTACCCACCTGATACTCGGGGATGGCCCTGACCGCTTCCACGACGGCCAGCGCCATCAGATGCTGCACGAAGGGGATCCTCTGTCCCAGCGGGGACCTCAGCGGGATGGAGACCAGCAGCGTGGAAAGGGCGCATCCCGCGGGGCTCAGCCAAGCATTGCGTCCCCGCCCTGCAACACAGGCCCTGCTGGGAAACTCGCCGCATCACAGGGACGGCTCCGGCCACACTCACAGGACAGCCCTCCCACCGGAATCCGCCTGCACTTCTTACAGTTACTGTGGGGCTTCTGGGCTTGACTCAGGAGGAGAAAAGTGACTCAAAACTGGAGGGTCTGTGGCCGAGCAGGTTTCCAATAATTAGCACCACGTCCACTCTCTGTGGCCTACCGTTCATGCTGCGATGATTCTTGGCCTCACAGTGTGTATCACTCTAAGCTTCACACTCGCCACAGGGCCGTGCAGGCGACAACAGAGTGGCTGGGAAACCACAGTGAACCTACACCGACCACACCAAGTCCTGGGAACTATATTTTAGAGGTGCCCCCTCTGGCATAGCCTGGCAAATATACTAGAAACCATAGCTGCACACCCTAAATGGAGAAATTGTCTGGCACATGGATTACGTTTCAGTAAAACTGTTTAAAGGGGAAAAAAAAAAGATCCCGGCTTCCTGCTCCCTGGGAAGCAGCGGGGGATGGCCTAAGTACCTGGGCCCCTGCCACCCACACTGGAGACCCGGATGGAGCTCCTGGCTCCAGGCTTTGGCCTGGCCCAACCCCAGCTGTTGCCGGGATTTGGCAAGTAAACCAGCGCATGAAAGGTCTCTCTCTTTCTCTTTGTTTCTGTTTCTCTGCCTTTCAATTTAAAAATGAAAATAAATAAATGGAAAAGGAGTTTTTGAAAAGATCCCTCATATTAACTCAGTAAAGTGTTCCTTTTCCTGAAGCAGAATTCAGGAAAATAAAACAATCAAAATGAGAGGTACTCTTAATTGAAGTCCGTACTGAGTCCCATAGCTCTTGATAAAATGAATTTCTTTTTTTCTCTTTGACTTATGTTCCAAAGACAGATCCAAGGGAAAGAATTGGGAAACAGTAGATTCCTTATTTCTTTGCTTCCTTTGAGAAAAACCACAGGAGCCTCCAAGAGCTAAAAAGTACACGTGGGTCAGCCTGGTGCTGCCGGCTGGGGGCAGGGGCCAGCCATCCGCCGGGTCCCACCAGGTGCCCCTGCTCCACGCCAGGCCCTAGGTGGGTGCTGGGAGGACCTGGGCTCTCAGCTCCAGCGCCGGCAGGTGTGTGCGCCCTGAGTGGCACTCTGCTTTCCTTCCGGGTCAGTCTGTGGATGGGCACTGCACGTGCAGTGGGGGTGGGGCCTGGCAAGCCACGGGCTCCTCCTGTGACAGCCAGCACAGGCCCGGGAGGCACCTCCTGGGGAACCTCCAGAAGGCAAAGGCCCTGAGGTCACAGCCACGAGCCGTGTGCGAGAGAGAATGTCCAAAGTCGTAGGGAAGCGGGTGTGCCAGCCACCACGGGCGAATGTCAAGTGACTGACAGGCACCATCCTCTAAGAGAAAGCCTTCACTGTGCCCAGTCCCCATCCCCCCCCCCGCCCCCCGCGTCCCAGGAAGTTATGGAAACAGAGTCCAAGCCCCAGCTGATGCGCGGAGCGTCACAGATTCCAGGATAGAAGTTAACGGCAACTTCACGAACGATGACTGACCTTTGCCCTGGGTTTGCCGGACTGCGATGGCTATTAAACCCATTTCCGGTGGCATCTCAAACATCAACCTGCAAACGAGGGGAAAGACAGGTCAGCCAGAACCACCAGAGCAGGACTCAGGCGCTCAGACAGGAGGGGGCCGGCATCTGTGTTCACCTGCGGGGCTGTGGCCGGGGAAGAGCCCGCTTCCCGCTCCAACCCTGGGCAGAAAAGCAAGGCCAGGAGGGATGGTCCCTCTCCCGGGGGACGCCCCTGTGGCGAGAATCCTTGCAAAAGAGTGACCCAAAAAGGCGGGGGAGGAGAGCGTGGCAGGTGTACCTGCCTGAGCTGTTATCCCGTTTACCTAAGGCTGGGTTCGTTGACATTTCCCCAGAACGTCTTATCAAGGTCCCCCTTCTTCGAGTGACAACCTAGCAATCGCCAACATTTGTTCCTACTTACGGTGCATTTCTGTTCAAACGGCCGAAATCCAATCGCCACAGAAGTTTCTGATTACTCAGAAAGCCAATATGGTGGCAATAAAGCCGTTTAAAAGACACACTATCCCCTGAGAACTAATTATGCCTTAACTCTCGTAAATAAATCCACACCTTCTGAGAACTACGGACAGCATCACTGGAGGCTGCGGGTCTGCTTTTAAAACGGTTTCATTTAAAAGAACACAAAGTTCCCTGCCGGGGAGAGGTGCGGATGGGCTGCATCTCCACAAACTTCTTTTCCCTACAGGGGAAGAACACCCCAAACCCTCACTGGGAACCGCCTCTGAGTTCCACCACACCTACTTTAACTGGTGCGGGGACAGCTTCCTCCGGGGTCCCTGCGGTTCCTGATCCGGGACAGAGCACACGCAGTGCCTGGTAGCACTGATTAAACAGAGCCTGAGTCAGGTTCGCTCACTTGTCGGCGCAGCTGGAAGGGCCCCTTTGGAAGGGGCGTGGCTGGGGTGGGGGTGGGGGATGAGGACGGCCTGGAATTAACACAGAGCTTCCACTCCAGGGTTTGGAGTGTTCCACAGCATGGGGGACGTTCAAGGAGCAACCCAGGTTCTCTTCCACACTCAAGGAAGCGGGTGGACCTTTATAAATAGCTGGAGCTTCCAGCAACAGAAGAAAGAGCAGAGGCAAGCTACGCAGTGGCCCCTGCACACCGCAGGCTCATGGGGCTCTGTCTGCCCCTGTATGAGGGGCACAGTTAGGCAGCAGAGCCCCGAGGGGCCCTGACGCGTGAAGAAGGTCCAGCTGGGCTGCGCTGGCGGGACGGTCGTCTCCCCACTCCCCAGCCCCGGCTGCTGCGGCAGGCACGGGGCACTCCGGGCAAGCCGTCCGTGTGCCAGTCCCTCTTCCATCGCGCATGAAATACAGCCCAGGACGTATTTCTCTTGGACACTGTGAATGACTCATTGAGATGGGGTGTGCCCATGCTTCGCTGGGCCCCGAGAATAAAGCCTCCCTTTCTTGTGCCGGCCCAGCAGCAAGGCCTGAGAAGGATTCTTTGTCCACACTGGGAGCTAACATTGTCTTCCTGGAGTGCTTGCTCCCCAGAGGCCAGAGGCGGGGGGCTGTAAGGGGCACACGCTGGGAGCAGACTGCAGGCCATCTAGGATGTTCTTTAAATAAACATGGAGGCAGTAGACAGTCAAAGGCTGGAGCCAGGGATGGAGATGGCGATGGCGGGAGGGGTGGGGGATGCAGGAAAAGCGTGGGTTCAGAAACCAAACACAGACTCGGAGAACAAAGAGAAATGATTAACGGAACACGTGCGCTAAACTGCTGGCGGCTCAGGGCAGCGGCTCCCAGGGCATATTAATCAGCAGAGCGAGTCTGCGCTGCCCAAGGCCGAGAGGGGATTTCTGCACAGAGGGAGCTGGGAGCCGCCCGGGCGAGGAAGGGGCTCGGCTCAGTCTGAGACAACTGGAGGCCGCCAGATTTATTTGTGCCATCTGAGATAACTCTGGGGGCTCAGGCCGACCACAAAGGCGCATTCAGGAACCCTGAATTTCGCATCTCCGAGTACCAAGCGAAGCTGCGCGGCTTGTGTTAGCAGGAGGCAACCACCAGACTCGCCCTCCCGGTGCTCGGCAAGGCTGCTCATGCCACAGAGCAAAGAACGATCCCTGGTTCACCTCCCTGCCTCTGTGCAGGCTCCCAGGTCCGGGCTGGACCCCTGCGTTGTGACCCTGGAACGTCCGAGCGAGGGAGGGTCACGGTGCCGCTGCCGCCACGGCCTCCCAGGGGGCTTGGTTTCCACAGATCTGGAGGGAAGCTCCCCTCACTCAGGCTCATCCAGAATACATGCTAGAAAGAACGGGTGGAACATCTGAAAGAACGAAAATGTAAAGTCCGACCCAGTCTGCCCACATCCATCACGGTGTCGTGGAGGTGAGAATCGGCAAACAGCCTCACCTCTCAACAGGGGAACGGTTAAACACGGTATGGAAAATGAAGTCCGTGGAGTCATCTGTAGTCATTACAGACGACAGGCATGAAGATACACAACACGCAAAAAGATGCTTGCACACAATGCTCAATAAAAATGAAGAATATAACCTCCACGGAAACTCTCATTCCCACTCTGTAAAACTCACAGAAAAAGGAGGGAGTGCAATTTGACAAAATGTTCACTGTAGCTACATTAGGATGATTCTTTTTCTTGTCTTTAAATTTTTCTTTCATATGATTGGTTACCTTTTAATTTAAAAGTGACTTTTAAATTAAACTTTTTTGGGGGTTAAAAGCATGCGCTGTACCTTTAGAAGTAGTATTCACAAATATTTCTGTTTTAAAAATAAGACAATGGCCGGCAGCACCCATTGTATAATACCTGACGAGCAAGAGCCTAATGAAAAGTAATTAATGCGCAGAAATTCTTCAAACCATTCTGTTCGTGCAATGAGAGACTTAGAAACTCTGCACTTTCTGACCCAGTGCCTGTACTTCTAGACTTGAATCCTCAGGAGGATGCAGACAGGGAAATAAAATTCTTCTGGCGCACAGCCATTCGCTACAGCGTTACTGATACATTGTGGAAAACCAGAAATAATCGAACTATTATTGCCCACGAAAGAGGAGTGGAAAAAAATCACAGCCTCTTCACGTGGAACAGTCACCCCGCCATCCGCCACGGGGGCCAGCGCCCGTCGGCAACTATCAGGCGGTTTAATCGGGATGTAAAACCCTACATCTAGCCGGATTCTGGCGGTACTTTAAAATCGACTAATCAACTTTTAGCAGCTGTTAGGAAATATGCCAAAGTATTGGCATATGTCTGAGAGTGCAAGTATTTTTGAGAAACAGAAAAATGCAAAGTAGAAAATAAGTCATCAAGTAAGACTTACTTTTCATTAAAAGCAGACATCCTCCTAGAATTTTTCTCCTTTCAAAAAGTACACAATTATGTTTTCTAGTGATTAGAAAATTTTTATCCTTGGAGCTATTAAAATGAATGTTACATATGTATAGTTAGGGACGGTCTTACTATGAGGAAACTTCTACAAATTTATGGAAATGTGTCTTATGACAAAGACTGCATGGATTTCAAAACACTTTTGCACTAAGATACAGTAATCGGTTAATTCCATTTTCTAAGAATGTTTTGAAGTAGCCTCATATATGGATAAGCCCCAAAAAAGAAAAAAGAGGAAGGCTTAAAACCAGTGTACCCTTTAGGTAAAATGTGTTTTATAGCAGAAGGGGGAGGGAGATATGTGTTCATTTTAATTTCTTCTTGAAGTTGTTCTATGCGATCTCTGGGCAGGAAGAGTTCAAGGGATTTTCATTTGCCTTTCTATGCGCTTCTGTAATCGCCAGCATTTCTACAGTTGGAGGCATTCACTCACTACAGTCAGGAGACAGGCTACCAGATGCAAACCGCTCTTGTAAGCGGCTTCAGCCCACTCACCTGCCGGGGCAGCGACCCCTTCCTTCCCAGTGATACCACATGGGGGGCGGCCACCTGTGTGAGGGTGTCCCAGGCACGCTCCTGCCCAGCCCACCCTGATCTCCCACAGGACACACTATGGCCGCACGGGCTGGCACACACCACCTCTGGAAACCTCGGTATACCTTTAGCCAGGACTCCCTCTCCCAGAGAGACATGAAGCCTTTCACTGGAAGGACTCCCCACCCCACAACCGTGCCCCCCGACCCCCTGCCCCCATTAGGTATCAGGCTCCAAGGGTTGCCAGAACCGGAGTCAGGTGCCAGGCAGAACCGGAGTCAGGCGCCAGGCTAGGCTCCACGGCCTTGATGTCCCCAGCCCGGGGCGCCGGGGGCTTCATCAGGCTGTGGCTTTTTCCCAGCTCAGGAGTGCGGCCTGGGGCTGACCTCCACTTTCCCTGACCGGTTCTGATCCCCCCTCTCGGCTCTCAGAGAAGACACACATTCTCAGGCCTTCTGCAGAAGAAACCAAATCCAAGGGTTGGAGGACGAGGGAGAAGGGGGATGTGGGTGGAGGCACAGGGAAGCCTCGCTGCTTGCTTCTGGCTTACACACACACACACACACACACACACACACACACAGGGAGATGAACTGTCAGCGTTTACAGCCTTAACACACTGCCGTGCAGTTCAAATGCAAGAGTACCGAACTTCACTTCAAAACTATTTTTCAAAATGTATTCCACTATAAAAACAAGCCATCATCCGTGGGTAGTGCTTTTTTTTTTTTTTTTTAAAGCTAAACTATCAAGATCCTCCGTTCTTTAACGAGTGCCTCACAGTAACAGCCCAGTGATGGCTTTGTGAGTGACCCTCTTGGCAGGAGCTTGGAAGGAAGATGGACAGTGTTTTCTGCTCAACACCACCACGTGATCTGCAGTGAGGCGCGCATCGGGGTGTGGTCTGGGGCAGGTCAGGGCTGGCCTCTGGCCAGCGACTCTGACCTGGTGGCCAGGAGAACCGTGGTCCCGAGGCAGCTCCCTGGGACTAGGATTCCGGGCAGCCAGGATAAGGTTCCCAAGGAAGCTTAGAGATGGCATGGCCGAGTGGAGACCCAGACAAGGAACCAGACCCTAGGGCTGATGGGACCCGGCATGGAGCAAGGGGCTCCATCTCTCCCAGTCTCTTCAGCCCTTTGTAAAATGGAACACTGTTCGGGTAGACACGAAATACAAAGGATGCACACAGCAGCCTTTGTCACATGGCCCTTAGAATCTCCCACTGCCCACAGACCCGAAGGGCCTCCACTACCTGCTCTTGGGGATAAAGAGAGTGTCGGGGAGTGGGGAAGAAGAACAGCGAGGAACAGTGTGTTACAGGACTGTCCAGAAATTCCAGACAACACCTCTCCTCTCTAACCACATCCTAACCTCTGCTGCCTACACACAGTAGGTCAGAGAGTTAAAAACAAAAACAAAACAAAAAATAACCCTGAACACTATCAGTTGAGGACACGCAATCTTCTAATTCTAGGGTCTCCAAGCCCACTTGCCAATGGTGTGAGCAGCTGGTTGAATTAACCCTTTGATTGACAGTGGCCCACCACGCACAACAGGCACATAATTCAACAGCTTTGTTAACAGATTCTTCCACTGTATTATGGATTTGACATGTGAAGGCATACCGGCCTATCAAAACCCGCCCTTCTGGCCTGCACCAGGTCATACCCCATTTTCCTCTCTTGGTGTTTAGCAGGGCAAGGTTTTTGGCAAAACAGGAATGTGGCCTGTCCAAGAGTCATCACCACGTTTCCCTTTGGAGCGCCGTGTTCTCAGAGCCCCCCTGCCACCCGCTGAAAGATGCCTGCAGGTCAGGCCCCCTACTGGAGTGGCCTGTTTGACTGCCCTGTCTCCTCGCACACCAACCACTCGTAGGTTTTCCGCTGTCTCCCCACCTCCCCATCACAATCACATCCACATGACGGCCCAATCGTCCCACTGCTCACAGGAAGAAGCCCCCCGGATCCAGCTTCCAGAATGAGGTGCTTCCTAGTAAATTAAAATTTCTTGATGGGTGTCTGTATCATTCCACCAAGACGACACTTCACCCCCTGCACTGGACGTCTGAGCCTCAGTCACCTTCTCCCTTCAATTGGTGTCACTGAAGAATTACCAGCCAGGAAATTAGCCTGCCCCGAAAGAATCATGGCACTCACAGCTACCAGCCCCCTCAGTAGCCAAACTTCCAGAGTGGTGCTAGACCTAGGCCCTTGCCTCCGCGGCCTCCTACAGCGAGCCTCCACTATTGCTCCACGTACCAGAATGCAGCCCACATCTGTTCCCTCCCCTAGCAGTCCCCAGAGCTCAGGATCTTGTTCAGATTCACAAACATGCCCATCACCTGCAGATGGGTGTGAAGGGGCGCCCAGTGCACAGCACAAATCAGCAACTGTTAGTCCTTCGTAGGTAGCAAGCACGTGTGGGATGATAAATACGCTCCTCCAAAGTTTAACTTCCTAGACTCCTAGCATCCAAGCACGATTCTTGCTTGAATCCATTATTTATTTGGAAGTTACCAAATAGTTTTCTGATTCCATCATTCCTTCTGTATCTACCTGTTGGGATTCTCCTATGAAGAAAAGCTTTTTCTCTCTCTCTCTCCCTCTCCCCGGGGACTTGTTTATATTGGAAAGGACTTACGGGTTCTTCTTTCACTCAACAGGTTATACATCGTCCCATCACACTGGTTTTGACACTGCGACTGCCCCAGACCTGGCCAGCGGCAGCCCCTTCAGGTTGGCTCCTGTGCTGTCCTCTGTAAGTTCTTGGCGCTCCTCCTCCCTCCCTACAGCTGAGCAATGCTCCAAGTGTGGATGCAGCGGCTCATTCAGCCACTCCTAGGTGCAGCCACTCACCGAGTCCCCAGCGCCACGGTATCATCAGCACCCTTACTCATGTGTGTGGCTGAAGGTGCCACTTTACTTATTTGATACATGAAATGGTTGGTATTTACAGTATACCCCGTGACGTTTTGAGACACGTTTACATTGTGCAATGCTCAGTTCAGGGCACACATATCTATCTACTCAAAATCTTTTTTAAAACGTACTGTACATTATCATTATCTGCAGTCACCCTGCTAGGCAACGGAACACCAGAGCTGCTTTCTCCCACCTAACGACGACTTAGCATCCACAAATGTATCCCCCTCCCCGGCCTCCGCTTTCTCCCCAGCCTCTGGCAACCACCCCTCTGCTCGCCACGTCTATGAGATCAGCATTTTCAGACTCCACCTATGAGGAAGAACACACAGCATCCATCTTTCTGTGCCTGGCTTACTTCCCTTAACATGCCGACTGCCAGTCCCGTCCACGAGCGGCAGGATTTCAGCCTTCTTATGGCTGGGCAGTGGTCCAGGTGTGCACATGCACCGCACTGTCTTTATCCACTCGTCACTGGACGGCCACTGAGGCGGTGTCCGTTTCTTGGCTATCGTGAGCAGGACAAAGCACGGGAATGCAGCTGCTTTGTCCACAGACCGAGTTAATGTCCTCTGGATACACACCTGGGAGTGGGACTGCTGTATCGTAAGGCAATTCTCTTTTTAAGTTTTTAAAGAATCCCATATTGTTTCCCACAATGGCTGTACCAATTTACATTCCCACCAATAACGTGCAAGGGTTTCCTTTTAGTCACACCCTCACCAGCATCTGTAACCTTTTGTCTTTCAATAATAACCCACCTAACTGGACTGAGAGGATATCTCATGTGGTTTTGATTTGCATTTCCCTGATGATTAGTGATGCTGAGTATTTTTTCATGCACCTGTTGGCTGTTTGTGTCTCTTCCTTCAAAAATGTCTATTTTTAAATCTATTGCCCATTTTTAAATTATACTATTTGGATTTTTTTTTAAATTTGTTTGCTTCTGCTATTGAATTGAGTTGGTTGTATATTCTGATTACCGACCCTTTGGCAGATGTATACTTTGCAAATATTTTTTTTTTTATTCCAGAAGTTGTGCTTTAACTCTGTGGATTATAGTTCTTTTCTTTGCTGTTCAGATAGAGGTAAGTCAATGATCTTTTAACATAAATAAAGTAACTAAAAGATAATCTTCAGGGTAGATTGCTCTAGGTGGGATGCTGGGTCAGAAGATAAACGCATCCATAGATCCTGAGAGCTGACCTCTCCCAAGCATGGTGCTCCCATAACCTAACCACCTCCCAGTGTTCCATCACATCTCAGCACCACCACACTGAAGACCGAGCTTCTGGCACCAGCACCTCTGGGTGACAAACCACTCCAAACAACAGTACATCGTAAAGGCTGGGGTATGACACACTCACACTCTTGACTGTCACCTCAGTATGACAGGCTTCCAACAGTGGCACACCAGCCCACACAGCGCCATCTCTCCACTCACTTGTACCATTTCTCTAATGTCTCGTGGTCATAGGAATTAATGAGCTACCGGGGGGAATGGCTTCTTTGGGTTTTGGGGAAGTACATCAAGGTTCTAAACTGCATAGAACCCAATACCTTTCACTGAGTACCCAACCAAGTCCTGGGGCTTGGTTTGAGTGATTTTTCTCATTAAGTGTCCCAATGACGCTCTCAACTGCAATGTCCACATGTCTAATTCTACTGCCGAGAAGTGGAAGCTACACAGGTTAAATAGCCTGGAGCGATCACCGAGCAGTTAGCTGAACAGTTAGCTGGTCCAGAGTCCTGTGCCCTCTGACTCACCACAAATAATCCCTTAAGTTTATCACAACACAATCTGAAAGCTGAAGCCACCAAGTCTTTTAAAATGCATCGGTATAAATTTAACAGTCCTGGAGGTTACAAAGTTTTCTGGCAAGTTCTGGATATTTGCTTCCAAACAAGGAACCTGAAAGGAGTTTCTTAAAAAAAAGTTTTAAAACTAAACTAGCTTATCTTAACATTTCAAGAGCTAAACCCCGTTACATCTGAGGCAAGGTTCCTCCTGGGAAGGCATTTTCCCTGATCCATACAGTCTGATTCAGATAAGCCAATCTCTCCCCACCGACCGGCAAAATGTAAGAAGTTTCTTTACCCACAAAGCCAAGGGGCTGCCGGAACATCTGGGCAGACGAAGCACCGTGAAGGTAATGAATTCTTCCTCTAGAAAGGGAAGCTCCGCCCTACCACTTGGGCCCCCTCTCGGCCCCTTTTTCCGCCTGTTCCATGGCCGCTTCAGGGTAATTACGGGGAAGAGTTTCCTGACGTGCCAGCCGGTCTCCAGGCCAGTGTGCCTTTCACCACCTTGCTGCCCCGAGGATCACCCTTCCTCTCTCCCTCTCGCGGCTCCCACCTCTCTCCAGAGCCTTCCTTGCACCCCACCCTGCCAGAGACCAACCAACATGCCGGTGCTCGTCCGCTCCGGAAGCTTAACACCAGCTTAACTCTTCACTCCACAGGACAAGGGGCCTCTTTCTTCAATGCAGGGCTTGGCTCCCCGAGACATGGGGCTTACAGCCCCCGTGAACTAAACCTGTTTCAGAATCCAATTCTGTAAGAGATTTTCCTTCAAATGGCAATTTTCCATCCACTCCCTTCCAGTTCCATTTTCTGCCCATCTGTCATAATCCTGAGCCCCGGGGGCTGACCCCGGCTGGGTCCAGGGCTGGAAGGATGCACGTATCACACGGCCCTATTGAAGCCTTGTGTTGTCCTAGTTGACTTTTGTCATTGAGCCTCTATGGTTTCCCAGGTGCCCTACCGTATCCCTTGCAAACAGATCCTTTGTACCTCCTTCGATTCTGCTGTCTCCCATCCATTTCCCTTGTGGCTAACAGCTGAAGGATGATGTGAACTGGACGTGGAGACACGAGCCAGCACGCTGGCCTTGTTCCAGGTCATCCTGGAAATGCACTCAGGGCTCCCCACCGAGTAGGACCCAGCAGATCGTCCAGCTCCCTCCCCAACTCTGTGTTCCGGAAAATGCCATTTCCGCCCTGGCCCCTTGCATCCTGTGGCTGAGCTGTCCTCCCGAGACAGCGAGACAGCGGGCCTCAGCCCGCCCTCACCTCCCTGCTTCCCTTCAGCAGAGCTGGGGTCTGCGACGTCCGCGGCTGCAGGCACCGGCCGCAGGCTCCGCGTGGGGGGCCGCGGCCTCACCCCTTTTTCAATGGGGACCCTTCAGGGAGGGGCACGGGCAGTGAGAAAGCATTGCCCTTTCCTGGGACATTTTCTGTCCTGGACTCTTTGTCTTCACGCTGCTTTCTCCTCCTCCTCTGAAAAGAAAGTACTTGCCATTGGTTAGTTTTTGAGAGCGTTTACTGCTCTTTTATTTTGCCTGACATCTTATAATCAATCTTCTGTATATGTTTATATATGCTTTTCTATTGAAACTTTTAAACTTTTTTTTTTTAAATCTAAAAAACACCATACCATACCACCAAAGGTGTCAGGAAACACGCTCAAGTAAGGAAGGGCTCCAAAGACCGCTCTGCCAACAAAATGCCAGTAAAATCTGAAACCCGGGTTCAGACACACTGGGAACGTTCCAAAACTTAAAACTTAAAGAACTTCTTTATTCCAGTAAATCAGCTTCCCTGTGAATACCATCAAAATCCCAAGCCTTAATGAGTGAGGGAATATCAGAGGAAGGGGTGGAGAGGAAAGGATTTGGACGAGTACGAAATTTAATTTAAAAACTATTATGAGAAGTTTAATTTCCCCCTCCCCCAACAAAATACATAAATCTTTTCCATGCATTTTCTTTGTTTCATTTTTCCTAAAAAAGCAAAAAAATCAAAGGCTTCTTGGACCATCCGAAACAACGACAGTGAGTCTAGGGGTATAGTTTTTTAGGAACGAATACTTGTTTACTGCGTCCCACTTGTTACTAATACGAATACTTGTTTACTACGTCCCACATGTTGGCTACGTGGGAGAACGCGGATCCTTGGCCAAGCTGCCTTCGCGCCGAATGCTGCGATCTAACCATAGGAAGAGACAGAGGCCAGCAGGACAAGGGGCAACTCCAGGCTGCAAGGGCCATTTCTCGGGGGGGGGGGGGAGACCGAGGGGTCAGAGTTCAGGGGTCAGAGTGCAGAGTTCACCGCGGCAGCACGCAGCAAAACCCAAGCTTTGCTGAAACATGTGGACACTGGGGAGAAATAAAGCTGGCCTTCGGGGTCCCTAACATCATCTAATCACACTGCAAAGGTGGAATAATCAGGGCCAAGAATAAACCTCTAGAAGGCGGTTTCTCGGGTTTTCCCATAGGCCGTGTGCGTGCGTGCATGTGTGCATGTGTGAGTCGGTCCGCCTTGGCCCGCGCTGTCTCTCCCGAGCCAGGGGCTGTCTCAGGGCCATTTTAGATGCTCTTGGGAAAGCTGTCCCCAGGACCACAGTGACGTGAGACGCCTCTTTAGCCTTATCAGCAAGTGCCCACCTTCTGGGGAGGCACGCGAGGGGTCATTTCAACTCCAGCAGAACCACCCCGCTGCAGGGCCTAGTGAGGCTCTTCTGTTTCAGGGAACCTCTGCAAAGCCGGGGTCACTTGCCCGTGCGTGCGTGCGTGCGTGCGTGGAGATGAAGCAGCCTCTAACCCTTAATAGGGCTCAGCAGGAAATAAACACGTCCCCTGGGGGGCACACACGGCCACAGCAGCCATCTGACCCTCGCAGGGGCCCTTCCCGGCTCCTTCCCCCATCCTGCTGGCCCCTGGGTGACGCCCATCTCGGGGAGGTTACAGCTGCCCACTGCCCGCCGCCACTCCACAGCCCACCCCTTTCCTGCTGCTCTGAGCTGCTCGGCTCATGGCACATTCTGGACAGAGACGCGTCTGTCTCCCTCCTACCTCCCAGGGCTGGAAGAGATCAAGAAGACATGAAAAGGCCCGTGAAGAGACCAGATAGAGCCACACGGCTAAGCAGTAATGAACTGCTGTCACTGTTCCCGGAGATGACAAAATGCCTGGGACACCTGTGCTGACGGTCAGGCCAGAAACAGGCACAGCCACCAGAAAGCTGCCGGTTCTCCCCAGGGAAAACTGCCGCCTCGTGTCTGTGTGTGTGTGTGTGTGTGTGTGCTTTAAGATTTACTTATTTATTTGAAAGTTAGAGAGACAGAGCTGTCTTCATCCACCGTTTCAATCCCCAGATGGTGGCTGCAATGGCCAAGGTTGAGCCAGGTGGAAGCCAGGAGCGAAGAGCTGCCTCCCTGTGGGTGGCAGGGGCCAAAGCACTTGATCCATGCTTTTCCCAGGCCATTAGCAGGGAGCTGGATCAGGAAGTGGAGCAGCCGGGACTCAAACTGGCGCCCATATGGGATGCCAGCATTGCAGACAGCGGTTTATCTGCTATGCCACAATGCTGAGCCCCCAGCTGCCTCTTGATTTTCTTGGCTTTTCGTCCCTGTGGTTGCTCAACTTAGGTCACTGGTTCATTCCATTCCCATTTTGCAAGATTCACGCCACTCCCTCAAGCCTCTACAAAACCACTGTCACTCTCCACTCCAATAAAAGGGGAAACCGAGGCACTTTGTCTTCCTGACGCTGTACTGGGCTCAGTTTCCTCTCTGCCCCCAAGCGGAGCACTTGGCAGGTGTTCCCAAGGAACACAGGCAATCGGCCCCTCCTACACACAGCAGAGGGGCAGGGCAAGGGCACTGAGAGCTACTGCTCCATGTGGGCCCAACCCACGGCCCTCAGAAAGCCGGGCACGGTAAACGGAGTTCAGCATTCTAACGGAATCAAGATTGCCCGGTGTGCTCGCACAAAATGAAACTGCCTGGAACTTCTCATAACGTTTTTTACGATGAGCATTAAAATGCAAAGAGGAAGATTAAAGTTCCTGCTACAGAGCAGGTCTGTAATGAGCGAGGGAGGGGGCCTCGCGGGCTGGGTCTGCTGGAGAGGTTTATGCGCTGCGTTACAGTTGGATATTATTATATGAAATGAGTGTGTTATTAAAAGGATCCTGAAGTTATAAAAACTCAAAGGAACTTTTGGTAAAGATGAATAACTTCTTTGGTAAAGATGAATAACTGGTATTTTCTACAGGCCGGGGAGCAGTCCATGCTGCAGCTCTCGGATTGCCAGTAGTTGGGTTCTCTTGGTTTTGCAGGGAGCCTTTGTTGGGGGGGGGGTTCTGTGCGGGGATCAGGGATGCATTCTTTGAGAGAGCTCTGGTGGGTAGGAGTCCTCGCTAGCAACAAAGTCCCTGGATCATCCCATTAGAAAAAGACCACAAAGAGGCCCATTCACACAAGTGCACGTGTGACGTGGCTACTGCTTCCTAACCAGGGCACACACCTCATCCCTCTCAGGCTGCGAACAATAAACTCAGTAGTCTGGGAGAGTAATCTGTGTCACAGTGGTTAAACTGCTGCTTGGGACCCCAGCATTTCATACTGGAACGCGAGCTCAAGTCGTGGCTGCTCTGCTTCTGACCCAGGTTCCTGCTAATTGACCTGGGGAGGAAGTACATGACGGCTAAGTACTTGGGTGCCTGCCAGGGGTCTCCATACGGCAGATGTGGATGAAGTTCCTGGCTCCCGGCTTCAGTCTGATCAGCCCTAGATGTTGCAAGCATTTGGGGCCTGAACCCCTGAATAGAAGATCTTTCTCTGTGTTTGTCTCTTTCTTTTGCTCTTTCAAATTAATACAGAAGTCTTTTAAATAAAAACTATAGCCTCATGTAGTAGAAAACAGTTTTTTTAAAAAATGCAAGTCTGGGGCTGGCACAGAGGTGCAGCAGGATAAGCTGTGGCCTGCAATGCCAGCATCCCGTATCAGAGAACTAGTTTGAGTGCTGGCTGCTCCACTTCTGATCCAGCTGCCTGCTAATGCAGCTGGGAAGGCAATGGAAGATGGCCCAAGTGCGTGATCCCCTGCCATCCATGTGGGAGACCCAGCCTCCTGACTGTTGTAGCCAGTTGGGGAGTAAACCATGAGATACAAAATCTCGTCCACCCTGCCAATACCTTTCAAATAATTTTTTTTTCTAAAAAAAACGCAGTTCTACCTCTTTCTAATATATTCAGTTAAAATCACACCAGTGCATGACTTGATCTAATCAAGTAATTTAAACATTTACCCTAAAATTTTGTTTGTGCCCATAAACTTCGAATTTCAATTTAATCTATATTGAGACAATCCTACATTTCAAATTAGTCAAGACTAAGTTAATGTTTTTCTTTACCATGTTCAGGAGGTTGTAAAATATTTAATGAATTTTAAAAACTATGATGATTTCACACCACAGTATGGAAAACAGAAATGAAAGATTTGTCCATGTATTCCAGCATAACCACTGCCACTGTGAATATTTTCTCCTTTTTTACATGCTTGTTTTAAGATTTTAATGTCTTAATTACTAATCAAACTTGCTTTTTACTTAATGGATCTTAACATCTCTGTCTCTTGCTACAATCTGTTGATGGACAATCTTATATTAAGGGACTAGATACAATGATATTAATCATGAACCGATCTGCTTATGGTTTCCCCATATATCTGATTATTTCTTAAGGGTAGATGTCTAGAAGGATTACTGGGTCAGGGATGCAAACTTCTTAAAACCCTTAGTGTATACTAGCAAATTAATTTTATTTTAAATATTTATTTTTATTTTAATGGCAGAGTTATAGAGAGGCAGAGGCAGAGAGAGAGAGAGAGAGAGAGGAAAGAGGTCTTCCATCTGCTTTTCACGCCCTACATGGCTGCAACAGGCGGAGCTGTGCTGATCTGAAACCAGGAGCCAGGAGCTTCTTCCGGGTCTCCCACATGGGTACAGGGGCCCAACGACTGGGGCCATCTTCTACTGCTTTCCAAGGCCATAGCAGAGAGCTGATCCACTGGGTCAGAAGTGGAGCAGCCAGGACTTGAACCCATATGGGATGCCGGCACTGCAGGTGGTGGCTTTACCCACTATGCCACAGCACTGGCCCCATAAATTACTTTTCAAAAGATGTCTCTAATTTACATTCACAGCAGCATTTAAACCAATTAAAAGTATCTCTTTCATTATATCCTTGCCCACATAGGGTACTATCATTATACAGTTTTTATGTTTGTTGGTTACTTTTAAAAGAAAAAAATTTATTTATTTATTTCAAAGGCATAAAGAGGGACAGAGTGGGCAAGATCATCCATCTACTGGTTCACTCGCTATATGGCTAAAATGACCAAGGCTGGGCCAGACCAAAGCCAGGACCCTGGAAGTCCACTGAGGTCTCCAACGTGGGTTCAAGGGCCCAAGCACTTGGGTTCACCTTCCGCCGGTTTCCCAGGTGCATTAGCAGGGAGCTGAATTGGAAGTGTAGTAGCTGGGACTTGAACTGGCGCCCATGTGGGATGCTGGTGCCGCAGGCAGAGGATTAACCCACTGTGCCACATCACCAGCTCCCTCCTGATCCTTTTTAAAGCGAGGATCAACTGGTGCTTATGTGGGATGCCAGTGCACAGGCAGTAGCTTAACCCACTGTGTCACAATGCCTGCCCCAATCAAGAGTGTTTTTAGAGTTAAGTGAGGCACGCCAAGGGTGTGTAGGTTTTATCTTGGACAAGCCGATACTTTGCTATTTGCTTCTTCTTTGTTAGAAATATAGACATATCTGACTCACTGTAAATATGCATAAGCTCAACCAAGGTACATCTCCATGTGTTATGTCTTTTTATCTGTTTACAAAGCACATGATCCAACACCCAGATTCCTTGCTTTAAAAAGGATCGGGGGGAGCTGACGCTGTGGCGCAGTGGGTTGATTCTCTGCCTGCGGCACCAGCATCCCATTTGGGCACTGGTTCTAGTCCTGGCTGCTCTACTTCCGATCCAACTCTCTGCTATGGTTTGGGAATGCAGTAGAAGATGGCACAAGCATTTGGGCCCCTGCACTCACGTGGGAGACCCAGAAGAAGCTCCTGGCTTCTGGCTTCAGAACAGCTCAGCTCTGGACTTTTGGGGAGTGAACCAGCAGATGCAAGACCTCTGTCTTTCCCTCTCAAATAAATAAAAGTAAAATCTTTATAAAAAAAAATGGATTGGGGCCGGCGCCGTGGCTCAACAGGCTAATCCTCTGCCTGCGGCGCAGGCACACCGGGTTCTAGTCCCGGTCGGGGCACCGGATTCTGTCCCAGTTGCACCTCTTCCAGGCCAGCTCTCTGCTGTGGCCCGGGAGTGCAGTGGAGGATGGCCCAAGTGCTAGGGCCCTGCACCCGCATAGAAGACCAGGAGAAGCACCTGGCTACTGGCTTCGGATCATCGTGGTGCGCCGGCCGCAGCGCACCGGCCAAAGTGGCCATTGGAGGGTGAACCAATGGCAAAGGAAGACCTTTCTCTCTGTCTCTCTCTCTCTCTCACTGTCCACTCTGCCTGTCAAAAAAAAAGGATTGGGGGCTGGCACTATGGTGTATGGTATAATGGGCTATAGTGAGCCTCACCAGAAGCCCACATGGGCACCGGTTCGTGTCCTGGCTGCTCCTCTTCTGATCTAGCACTCTGCTATGGCCTGGGAAAGCAGTGGAAGATGGCCCAAGTGCTTCAGCCCCTGCATCCACAAGGGAGACCCAGAAGAAGCTCCTGGCTCCTGGCCTCGAATCGGCCCAGCTCCGGCCGTTGTAGCCATTTGGGGAGTGGATGGAAGACCTTTCCTTTCTCTCTGTCTCTCCCTCTGTCTGTAATTCTACCTCTCAAATAAATAAATAAAATCTTTATAAAGCATAAGAAGCCACACCAATGCCTATCAGTACAGAAGGGCAAGGCTGGTGAACAGAAAGGCTAAAGAAAATGCTGCCAATTTCCTGTTTAACTGGGGAAAGCAGCAAAGTTGTGCCATCTCCTGCTTCCAGAAGTCCAGTGCTCTGCAGGCAGACGGGGGTGTGGCCCTGCAGGAGGGGTCTGATCACCTTCTGAGCAGGCAGCCCCCCACCCCCTTGCTGTCTGCTGCTTCTGCCTTCTTGTCTGGGATGGGTAAGAACACAAGGCCCCAAGAAAGGCACCAGAAGATAGCTTGGTGAGTGTTTTGTGTCTCTGGTCCGAATGTGGGAGCCAAGGTAACAGTGTAGGGCCCCACTTCAGAGTCCTTCACAATTTTTGGGCCACTGTGTCATCCACTAAAGAAGCCAACAGGGGCTAGCATTGTGGCATAGTGGATTAAGCTGCCGCCCGCAACATTGGCATCCTATATCAGAGCTACAGTTCGAGTCCTGGCTGGTCTATTTCTGATCCTGCTCCTGGCTCCAGCCTGTTCCAGCCATGGCTGTTATGGCCATTGGGGGATGAATCAGTGGATGGAAGAGCTCTCTCTCCCACTGTCTGTTTCTCCCTTGCTCTCTGTAACTCTGCCTTTCAAATAAACAACTTTTTAAAGCACTCCCAACTAAGAAACAATTCAAATGCACACCAAGTAGCAAGAAAGCGTAAGGAACCCCACGGACGCTGTCAGCACCAACAGTCGATCAGCCCTTAGCACACAGGGCTGATGGAAGAGCCCAGGAACCCAAGGCCCACAGAGCTGGTCTGCCCCGCAGCCAAGGAGTCTCGGGCAGAAGGATGCAGCTTTCAGCTCTTGTGAGAAGCAGCCCAGCCAACTGCCAAATTCCTGCTGGGTTGGCCAAGACATAGGAACCCCAAATGAAAAAACACGAAGGGTTTGTTTTTTAGAAGCAATACATCAAACATAAAAAGAGCTCTTTTGTACGAATTTTCGGTGTGGGAGCCAGAGAGGAGAAAACCGCTCTCCCTCCCGGGAGGAAGCAGTTTGACCTCACCTGTGACTTTTCTCTTATGGTGTGGACTTTTCTCACCCCATTAAATGTAAGCTACTCTAGGTGGGTTTGTGCCGTGAGAGAGAAATAGAGAGTGATGGGGAACATGGCAGACAGGCCGGCAGGGCCAGCCCTGGCTGCCCTGGGAGGCAGGCCCTGGGCAGCCGTGTGCAAAATGGCCGCTGCAGATGGCCAGTGAGCAAGACCCCCAGGACTATCTTTCCACGGCTTCAGGCACTTTGCAGTTCCATCCTCTCTCTCACCCCCCACCCTCACCCTCCAAAAGCAAAGGGAAATGGCAAAAGCAAAAAGGGAGAGGAAAAACTAGGTTAGAACGTGTATGTGCAGCACTGGGGCAGGGCAGGTTTCATACCGTGGAGGCTGCAGGAAAAGCAGCAGAACGAAACTGAGGCCACAGTCTGCCAGACAGGAGCAAGCACGTCTGAAAACCAGGGGGCCCGGCACTGCCTGTGGTCAGGCACTCAGGACGTGGTTCTACAGAGCAGTAAAAGACGATCTCAGCCCAGTCCCCAAGTCCCCTGGCCGTTAACCGACTGCCAATGCACAGGCAAGGCTGTGCAGATGCCCTGGGGACTGGCACACGACAGGAGGAAGCGCTCACCTTGGTATCTGTGTGACAAGGTACGGCTGCATCTGCTTACCATCGCTCACATAGCAGTGGTCTGAGCAGAAGCAGCAGGGGGAACCAGTGAAACTATGGACATTCGAGCACTCTGGACCCGCAGAATGGAAGTTCCTGCTCACCCCGATGAGCAGGGAGGGGAAGAGGGGGAGGAGGGAGAGGAGAAAGGTCACCCCTGGCTGACTTTACCAGTCCTGTGAGAGTTGCTACTCGAGATGTCATCTAACCCGTGGGACAGTGCTCCCTGGTCAGGCCTACCACGGTCTCCACTTGAAGATAAGGTGCACCTGCTCAGAGAACTAAGTCACTGGTCCACCGCCATACGGCTGGCGAGAGGCACGCCTGGCACCTGCAGCCAGTGTAAGGACACCAACAGCCCGATTCACCCTGGAAACCCAGGGCTGCTAGGATACACAGTGCCACCCTGGCCAGCAGCCAAGAAGGGCAACCGGAAGATGCAGTGAAAGGCTCTGGGAGAGAAGGCTATGTAGGCTTCATCTGCTCCACTACAACAGATCCTGGCCCTTCCGGAGGGACCCAGAGTGCAGGCAGCAAAGATGTCAAAAGTCTGCAGTGAGCATTTCGCACAGGGAAACACACACACCCAGTACTGGAGGGCTGTGCTCAAGTCCCGCCTGCAATTCCGGTTCTCAGAAGGCAGCAGTGATGGATCGAGTGCTTGGGTCTCTGCCACCGACACAGGAGAAACCTGGATTGAATTCTAGGCTCCTGGCTTTGACCAGACCCACTCCTGGTTGGTGTGGTCATTTGGCGATTGGATCGGTGGGATGGAAGATCTCTTGTTTCTCAGATAAAATGAAAACAAAGGGTTTCTTGTTTGTTTGTTTTTAAAGATGTCAAGAATCTATCTACATCTAAACCATACCAGTTGCCTTCCTCTCTTGGTCTCATATCTGTTACAGCCTTGTGCAGGCCAAGGACAAGCATCTTTGTGGTAGCCACATCTGTGGTCACCCAGAACCAGGTTTGCAGGTGGACTTGGCCATGGTTTGAATACCCTCCCACACTCAGGAGTTTAATTTCTGAAGTCACATGGGAACATATTCAGAAGATGGAAGCTTAATCCAGCTGTGGTAGGTTTTTTATTTTTTGACAGGCAGAGTGGAGGGAGAGAGAGAGAGAGAGAGAGAGAGAGAGAGAGAGAGAGAGAGAGGTCTTCCTTTTCCGTTGGTTCACCCTCCAATGGCCGCTGCGGCTGGCATGCTGCTGCCAGTGCACTGCGCTGATGCGAAGCCAGGAGCCAGGTGCCTCCTCCCGGTCTCCCATGCAGGTGCAGGGCCCTAGCACTTGGGCCACCCTCCACTGCACTCCCGGGCCACAGCAGAGAGCTGGCCTGGAAGAGGAGCGACCGGGACTAGAACCCAGGGT
The DNA here is from genome assembly GCA_949820135.1 of Sylvilagus floridanus. Lineage (NCBI taxonomy): Eukaryota > Metazoa > Chordata > Mammalia > Lagomorpha > Leporidae > Sylvilagus > Sylvilagus floridanus. The sequence goes on along the minus strand of OX463244.1, from coordinate 8,240,355 downwards.
GCCAGTGCTGCAGGCGGAGGATTAGCCTATTAAGCCAAGGTGCCGGCTTTTTTTTTTTTTTTTTTTAAAGATTTATTTATTTGAAAGGCTTGAAAGGCAGAGTTAGGGAGATGGAGAGAGATCTTCCATCCGCTGGTTCACTCCCCAAATGGCTGAAGCCAGGGGCCAGGAGTTGCTTCCAGGTCTCCCTTATGGGTTCAGGGGACCAAGGACTTGGGCCATCTTCTGCTGCTTTGCTCAGGCCATTAGCAGAGAGCTGGATTGGAAATGGAGTAGCAGGGACTCGAACCGGTGCCCACATGAGATGCTGGTGCTGTGGGCAGTGGCTTAACCTGCTGTGCTACAGTGCTGGCCCTGTAACTGAGGTGTTTCAGGTGGTGCTCCCATGACTGAATGTGTGTGTGTGTCGGGGTGGGGACAGAGGCAGGTGGTGGGCAGAGGCAGATAAACAGGTAAAGGCATGAAGTGTCAGTGCAGCAGAAACAAAATAAGGCAGAGGAAGTGGCTGAGAGAGGAATATTTTCTAGACATCGCCAATGGCAAGGCCAAAGGCCATCAGTGGGTTTACAGAGAAACACAAGGTGGCTGAAGCACACCAAAGCATAGCAATGTGGGTTTGTGGGTTATGTGAGGTGAGGAGCAGCCCTGAGGGTTGGCAGATCATACTAAGGGACCAGGGTTTTTTATTAATTTTCATTTATTGATTTGAAAGGCAGAGAGACAGAGGAAGAGAGAGAGGGAGAAAGACAGGGGGAGAGGGAGAAGGAGAGGAAGCTTCCATCCATGGGTTCACTCCTCAAATGCCCACAACAGCTGGACCTGGGCCAGGCCAAAGCCAGGAGCCCAGAATCCATCTGGGCCTCCCAGATGGGTCGGGGCAGGGACCCCAGTACTTGATCCATCACCTGCTGCCTCGCAGGGTGTGCATTAGCAGGAAGCTCGATCTGAAGTGGAGCTGGGATTCAAACCCAGGGACTCCAACACGGGATGTGGACATCCCAAGTGGCGACTTAATTGCTGCACCAGCGCCTACCCCAGGACTCCAGGTTTTATAGTGAGTGAAGTAAGAGGCAATGTTGAAGTATTCCAAATTGAGGGATGATATAACCAACTTACCTTTTAAAGGGATTTACAGCTGACAGTAATGATGGGAGGCCTTTCTATTCTCAGTGTCTGGAACATTCCTCTTTCTACCATCTGCAAGGCATATACTGTCTCACCTTCTGTCCTTAGAAGGGCGCCCTCACCTTCTGACTCTCACCCCGGCCCTCTCCGTCCCCTTCCTCTGCTTTATTTTGTTGCCGCTGCACCGACACTTCATGCCTTTACCTGTTTCTCTGCCCCTGCCTGCCCTCACACAGCCCACAGATGCAGCGATGCAGGTGAGAAGGAAGCTGCCTGGGCCAGGGTGGCAAGCACAGGTGGCTGGAGGAGAGCATTCCGTGTCTTTGAAAGTGGGACCAACAGGATTTAATGATGGACAGGGTTTCTGAGGGAGAAGGAGTCCAAGATTTCCAGCCTACACGAGTAGGGGAAAGAAACGGGCCAGTCGTGGAGGGCAGGGAGCAGGCTGGAGGGTGGCACGTGGGGCTGGGTTTGGCGAGAGAGGTGCCTACCAGGGGCAGGGGAGCCAGCTGTGGTCTGGAGTGGAAGGCAGGTATCTGGGCCAATCGATGCCACGGAGGTGTCTGCTAGGGAATGAATCAGACCAAACGGTCTGATCAACCTGACTTTGCTCTCTGCTAAGGCCCCAGGTTAAAAATTCAGAAGCCCACCTCCTGGCCACCAGGCCTCATCATGACACCTGAGCTGCAAACCACCAAGACCTCCGGTGGGGCTTAGTGAGGGGCATGAGAGACGGGAGAATGCCGAGGGCCCCTCCTGAGTGGCTCAGGCCTCTAACACTCTCCGAATACATCCCAGAGGGAAACCAACAACAACACAACCCTTCCCAACACAGGACCTTTGACACAGGCTGCCGAGACAGATTTCAGTCTCAGTGCTACACACAGGTCTAGCACAGAGGAAGCATTTTATAAATACGTGATGAATGGAGAGCTATACACATTTCTAAATGAAACTAGAGCAAGTTGGAGCCGTGCCTCCTTCACAGGCTTCCACGGAGGGTGACACCCTGCTGCGGGAGGCAAGTCAGGAGCAGCTGCGCACACGCTCTACTTCCCCCGTGGAAGATCTGGGGGCCTGGGATAATGGCCCATGCAGAGCCAATGCCCAGTAAATCTAAATAAATGTCGAATGAATGAGCAAATAAATATTCATTAAAAATTAACTGGACAGTTAATTTAGATCACCCACTGGAAAAAAGAAAAACATTGAGACCAGAAACGCAGCTTTCTAATTTAGGGGCTTAATTAAGGACAGGTTTTAAAAAATATTTTGGTGGCTTAAATAAACCAAGCATGAGTGGGTTCAAAAACAGTTGTGATCCGTAGCTCTGAGAACCTTCGTTACATCCATAAATTAAAAGGGGGGGAAACCGTCTGACGCATTCCATGATTCTAGTCCAATCTCAATTCTACAACCAGAAAGTGAGAGAAAAAAAAAGGACTTATACACTTAGAAGTGAAAATCCTTTATAAAACTCCAGCTAACTGAACACAACGCGGCATCGTCTGTGTAATGCATTATCACCAAGAAATTCAAGGATGGTTTAACATCTGAGAAATCTATCAATGCAGTTATATATCAGAAGTGAGCTAAAAGAAGAAAATCACACAATTTACTCAAAAGACAAGACATGTGATTGATTTCAATGGCTCTGGGTCAGATTTCCCAATGACCCATTAGTCTGATGCACAATTTTCTGGTTTTACCAAATTTTCTGATTCCTGAAAGCATGTTTTTAAAATTTTACAGCAGTCTGTGTCAGGTGCACTGGTAGGGCCTACAGGAGCTGTGGGGACCAGGACTAACAATCCAGGGCCTTGGGAACTCTCCCAGACCCACATACCATCCCCACACACTTCTGCCCCCTCCACTTTCCCCCAGAATGCCCCTGACTCGTCAGGGCCATGGACAGTGAAGGAAGGAAAACTGCTCCCAGCACCATCCCCCCCACCTCTGACTCTTGCCCCACAGGATCTGTGCAGGGCCAGCACTAATGAGTGACAGCATCCGGAAGGGAGTGTTCAGCTGGAGGGGTGAAGTGAGCTGGGCAGATCAATGCAGGCCAAGATCAACAAGTTAATTATATTAAGACAAGCTTCTTTCACAATCTCCCCTACTACTGTCCTGATGTAACTTATGGCTATGCCGATCCAAGGACAGTATCTTGTGCAATGTCTGAAAAGCTTCCCATCTGGCCTTAAAACAAACCTTCAGCATCACAGAGTGACAGCGTAAGGACATAGTGCTGGTTCCCGTGCTGACAGCCTTTTATTTTCAAGATTTATTTATTTTATCAAAAGGGCAGACACACACACACATACACTCAGATCTTCCATCTGCTGGTTCACTTCCACAAGACTGCAACATCTGGGACTGGTCCAGGCTGAAGCCAGGAGCCAGGAACTCCCTCCAGGGCTCCCATATGGGTACCAAGGACCTAAGTACCTGGACCATCTTCATTGCTTTTCTAGGTACATTAGTAGGGAGTTAGATCGGAAGCTTAGCAGCTGGGACTTGAACTGGTGCTCTGATACAGGATGTTGGTGTCCCTTGAAGGCTGTTTTAATAACATTAAAGTCTAACATTTTATACCTGCTGTTATAAGGATTTGCTCCTAGCATTGCCTTATTCATGTCTTCATCAATGGGGTGAGGGGGCACTAATGATTAACTGTCACAATGTGTATCACTTCAGAAGTTCCCTGTGCAAAATGCTCTATTTTATTTCTTTTTAAAAAAAGATTTATGTATTTATTTGAAAGGCACAGATATATATCGAGAGAGAAGAGGAGAGGGAGAGAGACAGAGACATCTTCCATCTGCTGGCTGGTTCACTCCTCAAATGGCTACAATGGCTGGGGCTGGGCCAGGTTGAAGCCAGAAGCCATGAGGATCTTCCAGGTCTCCCACATGGGTGGCAAAGGGCCCAAGAACTTGGGCCATTCTCCACTGCTCTCCCAGGCACATCAGCAGGGAGCTAGAAGGGAAGTAGAACAGCCAGGACTTGAACTGGCTTAGGATGCTGGCATCGCAGGCCGAAGCTCAACCTTCTAAGCCACAGCACCAGCCCCAAAACACTCTATTTTTTTTTTTTTAAAGATTTATTTATTTATTTGACAGAGTTGGAGAGAGAGAGAGAGGGGTCTTCCATCTGCTTTTTCACTCCCCATATGGCCACAATGGCTAGAGATGGGCAGATCCGAAACCAGGAACCAGGAGCGTCCTCCGGGTCTCCCATGAGGGTACAGTGGCCCAAGCACTGCCTTCCTTCCGCTGCCTTCCCAAGACATCAGCAGGGAGCTGGATCGGCTGTGGAGCAGCCTGGGTGCAAATTGGGGCCTGCATGGGATGCTGGTGGTGCAGGGGAAGGTTTAACCCACTGCACCACAGCGCCGGCCCCAAAACACCACATTTTAATATCTCCGCGAGCCGGCGCCGTGGCTCAACAGGCTAATCCTCCGCCTTGCGGCGCCGGCACACCGGGTTCTAGTCCCGGTCGGGGCGCCGGATTCTGTCCCGGTTGCCCCTCTTCCAGGCCAGCCCTCTGCTGTGGCCCAGGAGTGCAGTGGAGGATGGCCCAGGTGCTTGGGCCCTGCACCCCATGGGGAGACCAGGAAAAGCACCTGGCTCCTGGCTCCTGCCATCGGACGAGCGCGGTGCACCGGCCGCAGTGCGCTGTCCGCGGCGGCCATTGGAGGGTGAACCAACGGCAAAAGGAAGACCTTTCTCTCTGTCTCTCTCTCTCACTGTCCACTCTGCCTGTAAAAAAAAAAAAAAAAAAAAAAATCTCCACAAAAACATTCAGAATGTACCAGTGAATCCATTTGATCATATTAGATTAACAAGGTTTTAGTGCATCTCTACTTACTTCTAAGACTGAATCCATTTTTCAAAGCTAACCTGAGCCAGAGCCTGCTTGGCAAGCAAATAAGCAAGAAGGCAAGGCCAAGGAGACAGCCACTAGCATGGGCTGCAGTGTCTGCACCTGCATGGGGCACACACAGTCTGAACCCTCACCCTGTATCTGACAGCTGCATTCCCAATTCTGTGCACCCATGGACTAAGCTTTATGTATTGAGCACTGGGGACCAGGATAGGTCCCCAGTGTAGGCTGTAGGGATCCCCGGTGTAGGGATCCCCGGTGTAGGGATCGAGAAGCACAGCAGTAAACAAAGCAGGTATACATTCTGGCAGGAGGCAGACACTCGGCAGACATGCAAGTGCCCACGGGAGACACAAGGGGAGAGGGCAGGGGGCAGGGGACAATCCTCTCTAACAAGCTGACACAAAGACCAGAGAGAAATGAGTGTAAAGAGAGCTGGGGTGGGGGCAGGTGCTGTGACGCAGGTGCCCGCATCCCATATCAGAGTGCCCAGTTTCAGTCGCAGCTACTCCACACTTCCCACCCAGCTTCCTACTAATGCACCTGGGAGGCGATGGATGACGGTCCAAGTACCTGGGTCCCTGCCACCCATGTGGGAGACCTGGATGGAGTTCTGGGCTCCAACTTCCTGCTAATATGCGCTCTGGAAGATAGTGATGATGGCTCAAGTGATTGGGCTCTTGCCACCCACGTAGAAGACTTGGACTGAGTTCTCAGTTACTGACCCAGGCTGGAGTTCATGCAGGCATTTGGGGAGTGAACCAGCAGATAGAAGAGCTCCCTATATATGCATCTTTCTCTCTGTCTCTCTTTCCCTCTGCCTCTCAAATGAAAAAAATAAAAATAAAAATTCAGCTGGCCACATAGGTGTTAGTCTTCTGGATACTGCTCTGTTCCACTGATCCATATTTTATCCTACACTAACACTCACTGTCCTGATGATTGAGACAGATTAATTTTAAGACATCTCTTGGATACGTAAACATGAGCTACCTAAGTTATTGTTTATTTATAATTTATATCCAAACAGCAAATAAATCTAAGAATCTGAAGATCAGCAAAGAGATAAAGGAAGTAAATTCAGGAGCCACTGGGGCCTTACTCAAAGCAGGGGATGAAGGGACACACCATAGGGGACGGACACAGACACAGGACTGGGCTTGGGGCAACAGCCTGCCCAGAGCTGCTGAGTATCCAGGAGCATGCAAATAAAGTGCAGGTCTCCTCCAAACTCCAATGTGCAAGAAGTCAGGGTTCTGTCAGCAGCAGTGCCAACACCACCCCCTCCAGCTCGATCTAACGTGCATCTCCCAGATATCCAGAGAGCCTGCACCACCAGCATCCCATGCAGGCCCCAATTTGCACCCAGGCTGCCCTCAACCAGAGTTCCCAGGTTAGCCTGAGGGCTCAGGGCGTTGCTCCACTTTTCCAAGTCTCAGTTCTCAGATTTGGAAAAAAAGAAGTTCAGTTACTAGCCCAAGTCCCAGGGCTGTTTGTGGACAACGAATGCATGTAAAATGTCAACATCTGGGCATGCCAGCCTCACAAGGGGAGTCCAGGCATCTCTCTTTTTAATCAAGGTTGTCTGAGTTCTGCTGAGCTGCAGGGGACACACGGAACAGCCTCTGGTTGGGTCATCTTGAGCTTAAATGACCCGCGGACTCTGAGGCCAGCATGACCCCATCATCACATCATCAAAGAGGATCGTGGGGAGGGCCGGCGGACGAGCCGCTCCCTGCTGGCAGTGGCAGAGGTCAACAGAAACAGATGTTGCCATGCTGCACGCACAACACGGCCATGGGCACACTTGGAATGGACTCCTGGCACATCACAGGGCCAAGAGAGCTGGTGGACGAGCAGATGCGCCACGACAAACAGAGACAACAAACGGAGAAAACAGACACTCCGCAGTGACACTTTCCAGTGCAATGAGAACGGACAGGACATCTGGAACAGGCAGCTGCAGAGAGAGACAGCATGAGGACAGCTGAGGGCGTGCACCCTGCAGTCCCATTCTCTGCATGTCACATGAATTGGCCCGTAAATCTCATGAGGGAGTGCTATTAATTTTTCAATTTTTTGGAAAATCATTACTTTTTCAACACTGTACCTCTATTTAAACATATGTATGTATATTGATTTTATTTTTTATTTGAGAGGAGAGAGACAGAGCTCTGGTTCAGTCCCCAAATGCATGCAACAGCCAGGGCTGGGCCAGTCCAAAGTCCAGGAGCCTGTTGCCTGCCCCAGTCTCCCATGTGGGTGGCAGGGACCCAGGTATTTGGCTCATCACTGCCACCTCCCAGAGTATGCTTTGGGAAGAAGCTAGACTTCAAGCAGAGTAGCCAGGGTTTGATCTCAGGCACTCTGAAACGAGCTGTGGACACCCACAATGGCAACATAACCACTGTGCCACATACCTGCCCCAGGGCTATTATTAACTCCACTGTAGTGTGAGGAAACAGAAGGAGGAGGGCGACAGAATTAGTTACCCCCACTTTACAGATTAGGAAAGTAAGGCCCCCATAAGTGACTGGGCTGGAACTTGAACCGAGTTACAGGGCTGTGGGATTCTACACCCCTCTCCCCTGCACCCCTGCTGTCTTAGCCAGCCTGCTATATTCTCTGTCATTTGCAAGTGTCTCCCCCTCAAGTATAAGGCAGTATCTGAAAATTCCCATTCAGTCATTTGTTACCCTGCAGCCATCTCAGTGGCAAAACTTCAAAACCAGGCCTGTTTGTTGAGGAACCCTTAGGACACGAGCTCAAGGCTGGCTGCACTGGCCTCTCCTTGGAGGATGAGTTCTAACTGCTGGGTTTTGGGGGCAGAGGGAGGTGTTGAAGGAGAGAGATACCATGGCAAACCTGAAGTCGTTCATCTTGAAGCACCTGTGGCATCCATGTCACCCAGGGCCACATGTCCCTCGGCAGGAGTCATGCTGGTGAGACAGTACTGGGATGCCGGTGCAAATGGCATGAAACACGCAGGCAACCACACTGCCAGGCATTATTTATGGAAGAAAACCAAAGAACACACTGGCAAGCCACTAGCCAGACACGAGTGACCCCAGAATGGTCATCCTCCCTATTCACGCAGCCCAAACACGGCGGGTTCACAACGGAAACACATGTGCTTTCGTAACCTGCAACAGGATTCAAGAAATCCATTTCAGTGCTTGCCACCCGATGACAGCTTAGAAATCGGGCAGATGTCTGATTGCCAAATTAGCCGCCCGGCTCAATTCATCAGTGCCACATTCCACCACAACATGGGGGAACGGGGTGTGGCAGCCAAGGAAGGAGAACAGCGAGCTTTCGTCTCAGAGCTCACATCTAATGGGTCTAAAAACGACATGGACCAGGGCTGCTTCTGCCTTCCACATCACGCCACAGGCCCATGCCGTCTGAGGTTCCCAGAACGGTAAATACTAAAGCAATAGCGATGTATCTTTTTTCTTATTATTAAGGTTTCAAGGATGAAGTCACCTCTCAGAGAACCTACTAAGTTCCCTTCTTGGTCAAGAGATGTACAAAATGTTAACAAAGTTTATGCACTTATGGTCTACTTATAAAAACTGCAGCTAGGTTCATTTTTATTTCCACTTGCAATTTTAACAGCAATATTTACATCACATGATATAAAAGAACCTTAAACGATAACAGATTATTGATGATGAATAAATGAGACATAAAAACATAACAGTAGCAAATGATACTCTTTTTCAGAACTGTGATTAAGCAGGGCAGGCTAACATTAGCCAAGACAACGCCAACTGTGGCCAGTGGCCCCAGTCCAAGGCCCGTCACTGGGCTCTCCTCCAAGTGGTGACTCAGGGTCGCAGGCCGATTCCAATTTATGATGCTGTCACTTTCTTTCATGACCTGCAGATGGCCACAGAATGGGAAAAGGAGGGTCTGATGGGCAGGCCTGGAAGGGTCGTGATCCACGCCACTCTGCCATTTCCACACATAGCGGCAGCCGATCCGAGGCACTGTGCACCAGGAGACAGGGTGGGAGTCGTGAACTCTCTCTGCCCTCAACACTCTCTACAAATAGGATTAACCCTTGCCACAAGCCACCCACCTGGGAGACCTGGACAGAGTTCCTGGCTCCCAGCTTCAGCCTGGTATAGCCGAGCTGCGGAATGAAGTAGCTGATGGGAGATCTCTGTCTCTCTGCCTTTCAAAAATAAATAAATAAGCTTACAAAACCCCCAGAACTTTGGAGATTGGGCCATCAGAGTCAAGTGCTAAGCTCTATCCTTTTAACTAAAATGAAGCCCATGTCTAAGTCTCACCATCATGGTGACAACAGGACAGATGGAACTGGAGGACAGGTGAGCACACACGTGGTGTACACAAAGCCCGAGGCGTCACGAGGTGCGCATGGCAGTACCCATCCACCTACTCGCTCTACCAACAAAATGGTTTCCTTCACAGGAAAGAGGTCTTAGCTATGGCCGCTGGCAGGGAGCGGGCAGACAAACTGTCCCCACGCACCAGGTCCCCAAGGTGTGTATCTATAGCGTCAATCTTTACATGTTCAGGGCGGGACAGATCAATGTAAATATTTAGCAATGATTTTCTCCTTTCAAAACAAGGTGTGACGTGCAGCACTAAATCTGGATTCCAGAAGCCTCCGCACAGGGCGACCTTGTGTCCAGAAGTTTATTGCCAAGGTTCCAGTTTACGCCCACGAGGCACACGGCGAGGTTCCCGGATGCGGCAGCAGCTTTTGGCATTCCCTTAACAGAGCTCCTGGCTCTGACAGGTTTTGGCTGCAAGAATATCCCGCAAATGATTTATTCCTCCGTTTCAATTCTCTTTTTCTCTACGTGAATTATTGCCATGTTTCCAAAGTAAAAGTAGAAAAAAAGGGGAAAAAAATCTATGAAGTTAAAAAAAAAAAAATCCTGCAGCACAGGGATGGGTTTGCTGTCAAACATCCATGGCAGGAGACCATGAGGTAGTTCCAGGCGGTGCGATGGACAATTGGCCTCAATCAGAACCACGTCTGGTACATGCCTGTGCACACGTGTGTGCATGTGTGCACACACACACACACCCCACATTCCTTCCCAAGCCAGCCACCTCACCAGAGCGTGAGCTTTTAGTAAGAACGAATTCCAGCCAGAAGGGTAGTTTGCTTTGCACTGTACCAACATAATGCTTCATTACACCAAGACACAGCATGCCCGATCCGCCAGTAAAATAAGGAATGAGGGTGAACATTTACAGCAGTCTTTAAAATGCTAAGCATTTCACCCCAAAACGAACAAATGCATGGCCCCACCAAGTCCTGCCCGGCCTGGCCTGTGCTCACTCTTCCTGCGGCTGAGGCTCAGCGGGTCTTCCACGGGGTCTATTAGTTCTTCTCAGCTGGACCCCAGGATCCACACAATGCTCCCAGCAGGTGCTATAACTGCCACTAATTGACAACTCTCAGGTTGCACTGTGCATCGCTGACAAGGGCATGGGGTGCTGCCTCTGATTTTGTCTTGCAGGTTCTCTTGATCAGAAGGAATTTCGAGCCACTTATGCTAAGCAAATCAAGCTACTCATAGGCTGGGGTCAGGGCCACTGCTGAGGTGATGCATAGACCCTCAGAAGCTGGGCTTGGTCAGAGGTGTCTGAGGGGGTCTGCTCACAGACCCTTACAATGAGGCATGTCAAATTACCCACTCCAGGCTAGGGGGCGGACAAAAAGACACAGCCCACCTGCAGTTTTCCCAACAAACGGTGCTCAAGGCAAGGGAGATGCCACAGGGAACCACAAACTCTCCCCACTTCCTCCAGCCACCCACAGCACTCCACCCTCCATGGGCTGACTGCAGGGGGATCTCTCGGCCAGAACTCGGGGCAATGCTCGTATTTATTGGCTATTTACCAAGTGCTGCAATAGTCGACAGCATTTCTCATCAAGTGCCAGACATCTACCAAGAAGATCACGTTTCAGAGTGACAGAGAGAGAAAGATCTTCCATCCACTGGTTCACACTCCAGCGGACACAAAGGCCAGGGTTGGTCCAGACCAAAGCCAGGAACCTGGAACTCTATCCTGGACTCCCACGAAGGTGGCAGGGACCTAAGTACTCAGGCCATCATCTGCTGTTTTCCCAGGCATATTAGGGGGAAGCTGGCTAGGAAGTGGAACAGCCAAGACTCAAATCAGCACTCTGAAATGAGATGCCAGCCATCATGGGTGGCACCTTGAACCACTGTGCCACACGCTGGCCCCTAGACCACGATTCTGGTGGACCCTAAGTGACCATTAAGATAAAAACCCACTCTGGCTATCATGGGTGAGTTGATGCAAAGCAGCTCAAGTCTGGCATCCCACATGCATTTCCTGTGCACACTGGACAGCTGCCAAACTGTCTCTGCATGCGCCCTTACTCATACCCCTGGGGGGTGGGGAGCAAGGCAGGTACACTCATCCTGGTTTTTGCAGCTGAACAAATTGTGATCCAGAGGGATTTGGTGAGGCCACAGGGCGAGTGAGGGACTCCGGCTTGCCATTCCACCAAGCTGGCTCAGCACACAGCCCCACAGGATGCCAGAAACCTGACAGCGTGCGGCATTTTCAACAACTTAGAAAGCAAGGCAGGATGATGCCCAGTTTGGAAAATGAGAAGGTGGCAGATACAAAACACACTTTCAAACTTTTAATAATAATAAAAGAAAACCCCTACGACTCTCTCGGTTAACCCTCCATCCTCTGCTAAGAATGAAAGCATCACTTCGCTGTCCCCTGGATCTGCTGGGGTCTCACTGCCCTCCTTGCCCTGGGGCACCTTCCTCCTCCCGGGCCTGGCTCTGGGCTTCGTGTGTACGGGCAGGACATGACCTCCCCCGCTCTGTGGCGGGTTAAGCAGCCTGATTGAACGTGGCTGCTAATTAAGGGCCCCTCTTGTCTGGCAGGGCCACCGGGGTACCTTCTGCACTTGTTCATGACCACAGCACCTCGCTCAGAAATTAACTCTTGATGAGTGCAGACAGGGGCCCAGCTGGTCCGCCCGTGTCCTCCCAAGGAGATAAATGAAGTGTAACAAGAACACTGCTGACTGCCAAGGGAAGAGGGCCACTCCGTGACCTCTCGGTAAAACCCAGACTATGCTTTTGCCGTGACTTAATTCTCTGCACTGGGGGCACGTAATGTAGCCAGGAATGGGGTGAACAGACCGACAGCCACAGAGGCGACCCTGAGATGCCTATGACCTGACGTCCACTTTATGAAGGGGTTGCTTAGAGACTCGAGGCAATTTACAAGAAACTTTCAATATGCAAATATTTTCAAGAGGTGAGAAGTGTGATTTTTGTCTATCCTTCGTTATGGGCCCCGGGGACAACGCTGGCTCCTACTGTAGCTTGCAAACAGTACAATTCCTCTCAGGTTTAAAATAGTAAATGCTTATTTCCCAATCTTCCTAGACAAGAGGGATTTTTTTCCCCCTTAAAGATCTGTTTAAGGAAAGACACTCATGGTTATCACTATGCAAGTTTTTGGATGAAGGAACCAGGTGGCCAGGATCATTCTCGATCCTGGAGCAGGGCTGTGGCATCAGTGTTGTGGCCTCTCGGCCACAGCATTCTCCACTTTGTCATCACAGTAAGTCAGCACACGGGCCTCCACGCTGCACCAGCCCACAGTGTGGCCCCTTCTGGGACACCGTGCATGGTAGATGTAACACGGGGACAGCAAGAAGGCTGTGAGCCATTGCTCCAGGCCCTCGACAGCAGCAAGCCACACTTCTCTAGAACTTCTGAAAGGACAGGACAATCTCCAAAAAAACACAGCTGAATGACAGTAGGAGTCTGTGATCTTATTAGCATAGCAAGAAAGCAGTCACTTCAAGAACTTGCAAGGTGGAAGAAGATACGGGCAGGGAAGCCATTTGGTGCCTTGATGAAAGTTTTCTAAAATAAAAGTGTGCCATGAAGGAACTGGAACAATTCCCTAAGGACTCCAGGTAGAAGGGATGGGATGAGGTGGGCAAAGCTGGCACAAATAATTGCTCCAGAGAGTGCATTTGTTGTCCACTGCTGTAAAACAAAAGAACCCCAAAAAGCAGCAGCTTAGGACAATTCACACTGCCTCCTAGTTTCTGGGGGCCAGGAGTCAGAGCACGGTCTGCTAAGTGCTCAGGGTCTCCCACTAGGCTGTGAAGGTGTCAGTTGGGGCTGTAGTCAACCCAAGGCTTAACTGGGAAACCTCCACTTGCGGCTTTTTTTCATGGCTGCCCGCAGCCTTGGCCTCTCCCCGGCTGTTGATCATGTGAGTCTCACCATTGGGCTACTCACCGCATGCCAGCCTGCTTGGCCTAGAGCAGCTTGGGGAGTGTCTGGCCCGCAGGCCACATAGGGCCTGCAACATCATCTAGTCTGGTCCTGCCGAGGCAACTGCAGGAGGGATTTGAAATTCAGTGAGTCTACAGCATGCTGATTTTTTTAAGTTAGTAATTCTATATGGCCTGCAGATGCTGTCATAAACACCCAAATGGCCCTCATCAGAAAAAGGGTTCTCCACTCCTGTCCTAGACCAGAGAGAGAGAGAGAGAGAGAGAGAGAGAGAGAGAGAGAGATGAAGACAGAGAGAGGTATGAAGTCAGAGGTCACAAATTTTTTGTAACCTAATCTTAAATGTCATCCCATTACTTTTGCCATATAGTTTGTAGGAAAGAGAATTAAGAGATAAGTTTATTTTGGTCCCCCCATCCCTCCAAAAAAAAAAAAAAAGGGCAAAACCCAGGCACATCAGTAGGTCTTCAAAAAGTTCATGGAGGGGGCTGGCACTGTAGCATAGCTGGTAAAGACATCACCTGCCATCCCATATGGGCGCCAGTTCATGTCCTGAATGCTCCACTTCCGATCCAGTTAACTGCCAAGGGCCTGGGAAAACAGTAGAAGGTGGTCCACGTATGCGGGCCCCTGGCACCCACATGGGAGACTTCAAGGAGGCTCCTGGCTCCTGGCTTCAGTGACCCAGCGCTGGCCATTGCAGCTATCTGGGAAGTGAACCAGCAGATGCAAGATCTGCCTGTCTCTTGCGCTCTCTCTGTAACTTTTACTTAAACAATTAATAAATCTTAAAAAAAAAAAAAAAAGACAAAGCTGGGGGGCCAGCACTGTGGTGCAGTGGGTTAAAGCCCCAGCCTGCAGCACTGGCATCCCATATGGGCGCCAGTTCAAGTCCTGGCTGCTCCTCTTCCGACCTAGCTCTGCTATGGCCTGGGAAAGCAGTGGAAGATGGCCCAAGTGCTTCAGACCTAGAAAAAGCTCCTGGCTCCTGGCTTCAGATAGATCAGCTCTGGCCGTTGCAGTCATTTGGGGAGCGAACCAGCAGAACGGAAGAACTCTCTCTCTGTCTTTCTACCTCTCTCTGTAACTCTTTCAAATAAATAAAAATAATTCTTTAAAAAAAAAGAGCTCATGGAAAAATGTGTATTATGAGAAACCATGCAGCTGGTACACAGCGATACACAAAAAACCCCAAAGCAACCGGAGGAACCCTCCCCACCCCAATCCTATTAGAACAGCAGTAAGTTTAGGGAAGTGCATAAAATGAGGGTGCAGAGATGTTAACTCTTATGAGACTATTTACTAGCAATAACTAAAAAGAAAAATTCTATAACAACACAAGCTTGTAGAAAATTTAGAAAATATGGAAAAGGCTGAGACATTAGGTCATGATTCTACCCCCAGAAGATATTTTGGTACACTTCCTTTCATCTGTTTTTCTATGGCATCCGGTGTATAATATATCAACGTATTCCTTAAAAAAACTGTTGTCACACTATACTGGCTGTGTATCCTGCCTTTTTCACTTAAAACATCACGGGGGTTTTTTCATGTTAATAAATGTTCTTCCAAAAAAAACCAATTTTCAATAGCTACTGAGTAGTTCCTCATATAATTTTTTAAAACGTAGCTCCATTTACTGATTTAATGGGCCAAAAAATCAAATTTTGTTCCTCTATTCCTCATTTCCTGCCTGTTAAAGAATTATTTGAATATCTATTTCAACTTTTCCCTTGGCTTTCAGCCATGTTTCTTTCCATTTTTAAGTGGCTGCACCAGGAATTACAAATATGCTGTAACTTTTCATCATCCACCTACAGTCGGTACTGTATCACTTCCTGTAAGATTCAGACATTTTGCAACCAATGTGGTTCCCAAAGAGGGAGGCAGCTGAGACCTTCTCCAGGGAACCCCACTGACTGACAGCCGCCAGCTGCTGCCAGGACACAGGGCAGGCCCGGGCACTCATATCAGGTGCACAGGCTGCACAGTTCACAAACAAGGGAACTTCCCGCTTGTGCCCTCTCTGGTCCCCACCTTGAGATAACCGCACAGCTCACATGAGTCTCTGTTCTGCTTACCTAAGGCTTCAGAACGAACTGCCCCATAACCCCATAGTGGCTTATATAACCTGGTCATTTGCTGTGTTCACAAATCTGCAACTTGGGAAGACTCAGGCAGCAATGTCTGGAGACATCTGTAGACCTGGAGAGGCGGTGGTGGTGACTCAAGTAATTGAACTCCTGCCACTCACATGGGAGACTTAGACAGAGTTTCTGGCTCCTGGATTCAGCCCAGCCTGATCTCAGCTACTGTGGACATTTACAAGGGTAAACAAGTAAGGGAGCTCTCTCTTCGTCTCTATGTCTATTTATACGTCTCTCTTTCTCTCTTCTTCTCTCTCTCTCTCTCTGTCTCCTACCTCTCAAATAAAAAAGAGAATGTATGTTGTCTTGTGATGTAAGAGCAAAAGTGACAAAAGTCTCTTTAATTAAGGCAAACATCTATTAATTCAGTCAATGTTCATTGGGCAACTTCTACATGCTGTCCTAGGACCTGCAGGGAATATAAAGTATGGTCAACAATATGAGCATGGTCAACATCTTCAAATGACCCAAAATTTAGCATGGAGTCAAAAGTGTGTACAGTTTGGATGGAACTAATGGATGCCAACGATTAGCAAAGCCCAAGGCGCCAAGGGGGTGGGGGTGGGCAGGCAGAGGGGGTTGACACTTGCCTTACCTCAGTTTGCCCACTCTGCTCACATTTGCATTCCCCTCAGTCATCTCCAGTGGGGCCTCCAACCCCAGGAATTCCATGTTCTAAACACAGTGAACTTAGGATCCCTTTACATTACATATCCTTAATCACAACAAGATAACTCATTAATCACTATTTGTTTTAAATACTGTTTTAAATTTAGAAGCCCACTGGATAAAGCAATATACATATATATAGGCATGAGATTCAGAACTTGTTAGCAGCACTGGCAAAACTTTCCTGCGTCTCCATCCTGGTCTTATCACCTTCTAATTACAGGTCTGAAACCAACTCAGAGCATTAACATCTGACTGCCTGCTCCTAAATCAAATTTGGCTCAAATATAAAAAAAAATACCCACCTAGAAATGGACATTCATAAACTTCTGAGGAGAGAACCTTAGTACCCAGAAACCCTGGGAACAGCCAACAGCCCAGCCTGCTTTATTTCCTGAATCAACACGGAGAGCTATACCATACAATTATTATTACAATCCAAACCTCAAGGATTTAAATCCTTTATTTTTTAGGTTTGCCCTCAACCCTTTCTCTCAGTAACACTCCCACCAACTCCATATGTGCAGTGATGATTTCGCTCAATGTGCACACACACATACACACACATGTACACACACCCCTTAGTGTGCACCTGCTATATTTATACAATAAAACATACATTTTAAAACACGTTTATAAAGGCTTAGTTGCAGATTAGGCAGCCAAACTCTGACACTCCCTCCATGGAGTGGGTGGGGCGGGAGGTCCCTCCCAGGGACCTCCCAGGCAGCCATGCTAGAAGGCTGTGTAGGGGCTCGCAGTGGACACTGGCTCTCGGCTGGCACTGTGCACAAGCCCTCCCTGCCAAGGTGACTCACCGATTTAAATAAGGCCATCTTGGCCTCTCCAAACCAGTCTATCCACCAAAGATTGAATAAATATCACCAGATGACCTCAGCCAACACCTCGCTGAGCCTTGTGCAAATTCCTCACCCAGAAAAATCACAAGATATCACAAAATCGTTGTTTTAAGTCATTATGCTTTTGAGGTCATTTGAGTAGAGGCAACAGATACTCAGAACAAACTTTAATTTTGAAACTAAGAAACTTGAGGTTAAATGTATGTCATAAACAAGAATATAATTACTCTGCAACTAGGAACTAAACTTTCTGCAGTGATACCCCCTCTGCCTGCTCTCCCTCTTCCCCCGCCCCAAGGCAGGCATGAGACAGTATGGTATGGCTAAGATTTCAGACAGTTTGCTTTAGGGTCTGAAATAAAACATGCCAGAGTGGCAATGTAAGTAGCATTTTGATACATTATCCTGGAATGCCATTCATAGTATTTTCTAGTTTTTATGCTTAGGAAAAAAAACATTTAACTGGCAGATAAAATTGCATGCATGTATTATGTACAGCACGATGTTTTAAAGAAAATACACTTTGTGGGATGACTATATCTACTGATTAGCAAATGTGTGACCTGGTACAGTTACCACGTTCCTGAGCTTTTACACTGTGAGCTCATACATGTCTAGAGTCTGACTTTCTGGATTCTACCAGAGACAGCAACCTCCTCGCCCTTAATGAAACAGCTGCCACACTCCTTAAAGTGTCCTTCTAGACTGTCACAGCTCAAGCTAGAAGTGACCTTTGGATCTTTGCAGACTATTAACATTGAGCATTTCCTAACCTTTGGCAACTGTCTTCAAACACTAGAAGCACACATGCACTGCTGGACAGTGAGGCCCGGGAGGCAGCTCCTTTGCCTTGGGCAGCCTGCGCTGTGTTTGGAGGGCTGAGCAGCCAGGAGGGCCCAACCCCTGCCTCCTTACCAAGTGCCCCTCCTACTGCTCACTGACAAGCCGACCACCTGCAGGGCTCAGGAACACATCTCCACTCCACAGCTGGAAACTGCAGACCTGAGGCTACAAATCGGGTAAACTCAGCAGTGTTCCAGGGGAAACGTGGTCTTCTTATGGTATCCACATGGCCACATTTGAGTTATCAACAATCTCTAAAATTTTGAAATGCTGGCTTTCAGAGGCCTGAAGACGAGGTGACACAGCAGGCAGCGAGGGGGCCAGGAGTGGGTTCCCCCAGCAGCTGGGGTGCATGGCCACTGGCCAGCCAAGGACTGGGCCTGCGCTTCTGTAGGAGAGCTGGCCATCAAAGGAGGAAGGAGCTGAGAGAAGAAAGAAAAATCCAAGATTATACAGAATTTTACTTGTTGGGAGGATTTATGGACAGAAGCAAGGTTTTGAGGGGCCTGAGACAATGGATCCATGAGCCACAAGGCGGGACAAAAATGATGGCACATCAGAATGCACCTGGAGTTACCTAAGAAATATTTACTTTCGGCCGGCGCCGTGGCTCAACAGGCTAATCCTCCGCCTTGCGGCGCCAGCACACCGGGTTCTAGTCCCGGTCGGGGCACCTGATTCTGTCCCGGTTGCCCCTCTTCCAGGCCAGCCCTCTGCTGTGGCCCAGGAGTGCAGTGGAGGATGGCCCAGGTGCTTGGGCCCTGCACCCCATGGGGAGAACAGGAAAAGCACCTAGCACCTGACTCCTGCCATCGGACAAGCGCGGTGCGCCAGCCGCAGCGCGCCGACCGCGGCGGCCATTGGAGGGTGAACCAACGGCAAAGGAAGACCTTTCTCTCTGTCTCTCTCTCTCACTGTCCACTCTGCCTGTAAAAAAAAAAAAGAAAGAAATATTTACTTTCTTGAGAGGTTTCCCAGGAATCAGCTCAGAATCTCAGATATGGGCTGCAGGTCACCCTAACAATGCTGTTGGGGGGCGATGCGGCATAGCAGGTGAAGCCTTGGCCTGCAACACCAGCAACCTGAACCGGAGTGCTGGTTCAACTCATGGCTACTCCAGTTCCAGTGCAGCTACCTGTTAATGCACCTGGGAAACCAGCAGAAGTAGCCCAAGTATTTGGGCCACTGCCACTCATATGGGGGACCCCAGATGGAGTTTCTGGCTCCTGGCTTTAGTCTGGGCCAACCTTGGCTATTGAAACCATTTGGGGAGTGAACAAGTGGATGGAAGATTTCTCTGTCTCTTCCTCTTTCTCCTTAACTATGCCTATGAAATAAATAATTGGGGCTGGCACTGTGGCATAATAGGCTAAGCCTCTGTCTGCAGCACCGGCATCCCAAATGGACACTGGTTCATGTCCCAGCTGTTCCTCTTCCAGTCCAGCTCTCTGCTATGGTTTGGGAAAGCAGCAGAAAATGGCCTAAGTGCTTGGGCCCCTGCACCCATGTGAGAGACTCAGAAGAAGCTCCTAGCTCCTGGCTTCAGATCGGCTCAGCTCCAGCCATTGCGGCTATTTGGGGAGTGAACCAGCGGAAAGAAGACCTATCTCTGTCTCTCCCTCTCTCTGTCAACGCTCTCTCTCAAAGAAATAAATAAAAATCTTAAAAAAAAGTCTACTGTGGTATATAAGTTTTGAAATTCGTGCATAGTTTTTATAATCAATATTATTCATGAATTTTTTGAAGATGCCTCGAATCTGGATTTCATTGTTTTGCACCAGAATAGACACCTTTTAACTCCACACACTTTCTGAAGTACTCTCGAGCTCTCACTACTTTGACTTCATCAGTTTGTTTCCATTGCTTAGTGTTTGCAGCAAAGAGCAGAGTATGAGCTGTGGGGGCAGGACTTGTGGCAAGAAAGGCATCCAGAAAAGTTCTCTCACTCTCTGACCCAGCAGTGGAAAAGAGTGCAGCTGAACCAGCAACAAAAGGAGGCACTATGCATCTAGACAAATCTCATCTAGACAGGGCAAGCAACCAAAGTAGCTGATGGCTCCAGCTCTAAAAGGAAGGTCGGGGAGATGCAACCAGGTAGTGTGAGAGCTGGAGAGAAAGTTCTAGAGCAGCAAAGTACTTAAGCAGTTCTAGATGGTGAGGATGAGTTCTTACAAAGAGCAAGGCACAGCCAACGCGCCAGCATGTAAAACAGAAAAAAAGATGACATTTTCCATCTCTGACTTGTCTTCCCCTCACAAGGAAAAATTAGATATGCAAGAAGTCTTGGATTCCTGTTTCCAGTCAATGTTACGCTTCACGTATGTAAAAGCATGTCAACTACACGGATCATCTTGCTCCAGCCAGGAGTGCCACTTTCCCAGACCATAAATGCAGTCAGCACTCCTCAGCGTAGCACAGCTCACGATCCTGAGCGACGCAGACACACTGGCAAACAACCAGCACTTGCACAGTCTCACTTCCATTGCTTCCACCACCTCATTTCCTGTAACGGCCTCACTCACGCCTGAGGTCCACTGACATTCTTACTTGGGCTTCTCAGGTCACAATGCCAGCAGCAAGAAGACCGTCTGTGAAACCCTGAGCTTTCCCAGTGGCTCCTGAAGGAACCTGACCAACACTGCCTATTTCCCGAACAGGAATAATGTAAGAAAGCATGTCATTTTCAGTTAAAAGCACTGAGAGATTTTCAATGATCAAATAATATGCCCGTTTCTTTCAAAGCATGCCAACATTTGATGCCAACACAATTACAAGTTGGAAAAATGTGTAATGAATAAGGCAGCTCATAATTTCCCTGAGAATATGTACGTACAACTTATTCAGCGACATAAAAAGCAAAGAGTCATGGCAAATGTTGAAACCTATAATCTGAGTTTCATTGCTTTGGGGCATTTGCGTCAAACTCCATCATCTGGAAGTGGCTAACAATAAGAAGTGTTAGGTCACGGGCTGCTTTCGCAGCACCTGTAGCACCGTCACCTAATGAGCCGAATAAACGAGAGCTTCGTGTTCCTCATCAAATAAGAACACGTAACAGTTAAATCTGACATAATAAGCCCAAATTTGAACCCTGTCGAAATGAAAACATTCACGCGGACGGCATTTTCTCTTCCAAAGTTTCAGCTCAGCCAGCTCCCTCACACAAAGCCAAAGCCACCTGGTGGAAAAATGCCACCCCCTCTCCAGTGCCACGTTTGCCGTGTGTTTTTCCAGACTGGGCTTCATTTACTTGGTGGTCTTCAGAGGCTCAGGGGAATAAGGTAGAGTAGTCCTTTGATGTTTCCTCCCTCACACCTGCCACCTACTCCCCGCCCCCAACACACACAAATAGGTTAGAAGACAAACCCCACATCCCTTCCCTTCCAAGGTACTTGACAGGCTAAGCGAAGGGACAGGAGTGGATGGCTCTCCAGGACACCCCTCGAAACTCACTTGTATATCTTGTACACTCTCAGTTTCTTCATCAAACTTAGCCAAACTCAGCATCCCTGAGAATCTGAAATGTTCCAAAATGCAAAGCTTTCTGAGGGCCGGCAGGACAGCACACATGGAAAATCTCACACCCTCCCTCAGAGGAGAGGTCACAGTCAAAATGCAGGTGCACTGAAAATGCTGTATATAATTGCTATCGGGGAATCCAGGGCTTAGCTCGGCAGTGAAGGCGCCCACGGCCCACATCGGAATGCCTGGGTTCCACACTCTCCTCCTGCTCTGACTCCAGCAATCAGGTTTCTGTCATCTGCATGGGAGACCTGGATTGCAATCCCAGCTCCTGGCTTCAGCCCCAGGCACTTCAGGCACCTGTGAAGCAAACCAGCAGATAGGAGCTCTCTGTCTTTCTGCCCTCAAATAAATTTTAACAACTTACCTTCAGGCTATGTTATAAGGCGTCTATGAAACATGAGTGAAGTTGATGTACTTATGTATATGCCAAGATCCAAAAATCCAAAATACACTCCGGTCCCAAGCATTTCAGATAAGAGATACTCAACCTCTCCTATCGTTTTCTTCCAAATAAAGATTTCACAAATAGAAAATACAGAATGCCCAGGTAATGTGAATTTCAGGTTGATAATTTATCATTTAGAAGTATGCCCCTAAGCAGTGCCTGGGATGAACTTGGACTAAGCAGTTTCTGCTGTTTACCTGAAACTTGAACTTACCAAGACCTCCCATGTTTTATCTGGCAAATCTACATAGAACATTCACAATACGGAGAAAGAGAAAGCAGAATTCTACTTCTTTCTGGCAGTCCAAGAAACAGAGGAAAGAGGGCTCTTGGAAGGAGTTGAGGGAATGGAGAAGATACGGGCTCCCTGATTTTAGAAGGATTCCATGTGGCGCTTCTCACACTTCAACACACATGCAAATCCCCCGGGGATGTTAATATGCCATTTGGGTTCTGATCTGGGAGGACCCAGGTCAGAAGCCGGCCAGAAGCCCTACCAGGTAAGGGGACAGACACACAAACTGCATGTGGCTGATGACGAAGGAGGCGGCCAGTGACTGATGAAGATGTTGTGAGCAGTTAAGGTAAAATACAAAAGATCTGGTCTCTCCTGATGTTCCTTCTAACCAGCCACTGTGAGAAGTAATCACTTGTCATGCGTACCAAGACATGGGTTTTCAGCAGAAACATACACACAACACACTACAAAAACCAAAAGCATCACACAATTCTAGAAATGCTCATTTCCCATATCATCCCTCAGGAACGAGTAGGAGCACACTTAGGTATCTAGCACAAAAGCACTGTCACAGCTGGACAACTTGGTGAGAACAGGGTGGTGTATGCTTCACTGACTTGGCCTTCCCCAAAGCTAACTTGAGATTTCGGGATGTGGCCCTGGGTTGGTCCTGAGTGAGGCTGCACACACTCTAACCCAGGCCACAGAGCACCTTCCAAAAGCCATTTGGCTCAGGGGCTTATTACACAGGCTAAGGATGGACACTTTGGGCTGCAGAGGCATCTACAAGAGATTTTTTTTTTTTTTTTTGACAGGCAGAGTGGACAGTGAGAGAGAGAGACAGAGAGAAAGGTCTTCCTTTTCCGTTGGTTCACCCTCCAATGGCCGCCACGGCCGGCGCGCTGCGGCTGGCGCATCACGCTCGTCCGATGGCAGGAGCCAGGTGCCAGGTGCTTTTCCTGGTCTCCCATGGGGTGCAGGCCCAAGCACCTGGGCCATCCTCCACTGCACTCCCGGGCCACAGCAGAGAGCTGGCCTGGAAGAGGGGCAACCGGGACAGAATCCGGCGCCCCGACCGGGACTAGAACCCGGTGTGCCAGCGCCGAAAGGCGGAGGATTAGCCTGTTGAGCCACGGCGCCGGCCTCTACAAGAGAATCTTAGAGTCTCCTTAATGCCTTTAATGCAAGACAAAAAAAAAAAAAAAAGACCTGGAGTGCAGGAAAACATCAGAAAGTGTTCTTGCCATCCACACAAAACTCCAAGTCTCCTACCCTGAAATCCTGCCACTCAACCAGTTGACAATAGAGTAGGAAGTAACTTTCTGGTGAATGTTTTTCCTTGACTTATTTTTCCCTGTCTCTATAATGTGACAGCTAAGAGTGCCCCAGCACCAGTTCATGCTCGAGCTGCTCCTCTTCTTATCCAGCTCTCTGGAAAGCAGTGGGAGATGGCCCAAATACTAGGGCCCCTGCACCCACATGGGAGACCCAGAAGCAGCTCCTGGCTCCTAGCTTTGAATTGGCCCAGCTAAGTTCATTGTGGCCATTTGGGAGAGTGAACTAGCAGATGGAAGACCTTTCTCTCTGCCTCTTAAATAATTAAAATCTTAAAAAAAAAAAAAAAAAAAAAAGAGTGCCCCAGAAGAGCAGGTGTTGTCATGCAGTGGGCTAGGCTACCACTTGGGACACTAGCATCCATACTACAGTGCCTGGTTCAAGTCCCAGCTCCTCCACTTCCAAGCTCTCTGTTAACTCTAAGAAATAGAGGATGGATCTGTGACAGACCCAATGAAGCTCGAAGCTCCTGGCTCCAGGTTGGCCCAGCTGGCTGCTGTAGATATCTGGGGAGTGAACCAGTACACGGATGATCTCTATTTCTCTCTGCCTTTCAAAAAATAATAATCTTGAAAAGAAAAGCCAATGAACAGCTTAAAAAAAAATAAGAGTGCCCCAGAGTCAGACTGCTTTACCAAACCATGGCTCTGACACTTGCCATCTGTAACCCTCTTGGCTTTGGTTTCCAAATCTGTAAAAAGATGTCAGTAAAAGTGTGTTTGTCATCAGGTTGTCATGAGTGATAGATTGACTGAAGTACATCAAGTGCTTAGCAAAGTATCTAGGAAGAGTTCAGTAACAGCAGCTCTTAATATCCTGACATTGCTATTTGTAGTTACTGGTTTTTTGCCACTTGGCATGAAGTTACGAATGCTAAGTATTAGCCAGAGGCTCTGGGCTAGGGGGCCACCAATAGATC
Organism: Sylvilagus floridanus; assembly: GCA_949820135.1. NCBI lineage: Eukaryota > Metazoa > Chordata > Mammalia > Lagomorpha > Leporidae > Sylvilagus > Sylvilagus floridanus. The sequence goes on along the minus strand of OX463244.1, from coordinate 8,216,067 downwards.
ACTTCCTCTCATTTGGCTTCCCCGATGGTAAAGCCATGTCCCCAGTCAGGTCCAAGAATGTACATTTGCACTGGCAGTGCAAGAACATGGTGACAGACACAAGAAGGTGAGCTTTCTGAAATACATACTTTAGGAGGTAGAGATGCATGGCACTAGCTGGTATGTGCAGAAGCCCGCTCCTGCCAATTCCAAAGGCACAACCAGAAATTAATTTTATTACAAGCAGGATAACTTCCCTCCACACATTCGAATTCAACATTGCAGACCCAACTAAGAGCCTGTCCAGATGACTTCAGAGATGGACCATTTTATCCAGACGATGGCTAGCTGCTAGCACCCAAGAGATAATGTCCCAGGAGAACAGAAGGTGAGAGGCCACCACTGAACTTGCTTATACCATCAGCCATGCCCACAAATAAGAGTAGCAAGAAATATTTCCCAGCATTCCTTTCCCCAGGGATGACCTTGCTGGAGACTGTAAGGGCTGGCTTGGTTTTAGAGTGCTACATCAGGACCTCAGTGACCCTAGACAAGGGCCAGAACAAGTCTCCAAGGCCAGCCAGCCCACAGCTGCTCTTACTCTAATAGACCTTTCTTGTTCTGCTTGCCAGCCATGGTTGTGAGAGAAATAGGTGGTTAGCAGTTCCTTTTCCACGAGGAGTCACATTTTCAGATCAGACTTCTGATGCTTGCAACTGGGGAAGCAAAGGGCCAGGGCAGTTGGCTCCCACTGCTCAGATCCTAGTAAGATTTTCAGTTGCAAACTGGAAACTGGCTTCCCTCTTAGGTGGCCAGTGTTCAGAGCAGCTACGTTTGGCTGCAATGCACTGTGCCTGTTGTAGGAACTTTTCAGAGCAAAGATGTAGCACTGCATAAAGATTAAGATGAGCTGGAAATGAAAGAGTAAGCATGAGATAACAGGATGGATCGCCTACCACATATCTCCAAGATGGAAAAGAAGACTCTCCTACCATGGAATGCTTCAGAATAAAGGGAGATTATGCACACTGAGGCTTTTCTCTTGACTCAAATTTGGAATTACTTTGGCCTGCCCATCTGTATCTTTGCGCGATTTGGACCCGACGTGTTTCTCTACTCGTCCCCACGAAGCTGAATCTTTTCACCAAATGCCCCTGCAGTTATCTTAACTTGATTTTCTGGGCTCACAGGGTCTTTATCTTTCTAACAGTCATGACTTATCTTGGGCCATACTTGTGATCACTTCTCTAACATCTGCTTGACCATAGCTCAAGATTTTAAAATTTTTCACAAAAGAATGTAAATCTCTTCATTCCCCAACACTCACCTACCCTCCACCCACTGGGCATTTCTCTCCCTCACCCCGAACCTCCGCCAGCTTCTCCACCCACTGCACTGGGTCTTCTTGCCTTTGACATCGTGCAATTCCTTGAATAAAGGAGATGGGAGTTTTGTTACCAGTGAAACGAACTTTACATTGGAGACATCCAAACTGTGTGGATTTGCTATAAGCTTCTTTCAAAAAGTACGACTCCATTATTGGGCATGTTTATGCCTAAAAAGAAGATTCTGTGTTCTATTGTGTCAGAAGCTTTCAAAGTGCAATTGTTCAATTTGCAAACTGCAATTGGTTAACCAAGCTAAACTTAATTAGTCCAACGATCCTACAGCCCACATCAAACCCCACTGTTTGATGTATTCTGTGAGATGTCCAAGCCGCCTACAGCTGGCGAAGGGTCACAATGAAAAGGCCGCCAGGCTTAGGTCTGGGAACTGAAATGAGCTGTTCTAAGTGGAGCTTTTCTTCCATTTTCTGAGGCTGCACTGCTCTGACCTTCTCCAAATCAATCCTCTGCGGATTAACATGTAAAGCAGTGTCGAATTAATTTCAGAAAGGGAATATGAGATCAGCCTAGGATCATACAAAACATCTAACTCCTAAATACACTAATGCTTCTCCCCATTCAATGAGAAGCTGTCAATAAAGGGAAAGGAGTCGGGGAGGGGGTGGCCAGAAGGATTTGAAGGTTGGAGCAATCTATCAGACGAGTTAGCACATCGCCTACTTCTGTGGCATGGCTAATGCATTCCTCTAGAAGTTAATCCTATTTCTAAAGACCCTCCCGCCAGGAGCACATAGGCCGTGCTGAATGAGAACTAAAATGCATTAAAATTCTCAACAACTTCACCAAAAGGCACACTATTAGATCCTGAGTGTCTAAAATAGGACGGTTCATTAAAAGTGCAGGTCTTAAAGAAGCGGCTTGTGTCCCTGCACACTGGGGAGAGGGGCCAGCATGTCGCTCACAACACCTGCAGCCAAAATATTTTTACATGAGAGTCTTGGCGCCGTCACATGAAACGGCGAGCAAGGGCCTTTTGCACCAGCTAGCTTAAGGACCGTTATTATGCGCCAACGAGGACGTGTGTTTCCCCGGCATTAGTCACACAACGGTGTCATTAAACCCACTTTCTAAAAATCAAACATGAAAGAGCACTTAATTTCCCTTGAAGCAGCGGCAGTGTTTGAACACTTCTCTTTTTCGCTCATTGTATTCTGCTTGTACTCAATTAAGAGATAATTTGGCCGTTTATCAAGCCATGGTCCCCGAGCGTTCCTGCAGGCATTTGCCGCAGCCATTCTTAGGGCGGAAGTCCGAAATCCCTCCTCCCCTACAGCTAGCAGTGGCAGGGGCTGCAAATCACATCTGGACATCAAGGAACAGCCTGGGGAAGACTGGCCAGCCCTCAAGGACGACTGGGACAAAGTAGAAAGTGATGTCAGCTGCAACATCGCCAGTGCCCAGACCCAAACACCTAGAGGACAGGGAACTCGCAGGAGGCAAGGGGGAGACAAACTCCAGGAGACAGAAGCACAGAGGAGGCTCCTGCTGCACACCTAGTAACGAGAGGGCTAAATGCGGCGAGTTTGTTCAATAAAGGAATGAGTGGTGAGTGAATGGAGTCAGATGGGCCGCTGGGCTCCACACACTCACGGCCACCCCAGTGGCCATGGGGGAGTCCCTCTGGGATGGACACAGGTGCAGAGCTGGAGCCCTGGCCTTATCCACCAGTTCCCATGCTTCCTAACACACGCACATGCTGCATCACTTCTTCAAAATGCATCAAGTATTATTTGTTTGAAAGGCAGAGGTACGGAGAAGACAGAGAGCTTCCATCCACTGGCTCACTCCCCGAATGGCCTCAATAGCTGGGGCTGTGCCTGGCTGAAAGCCAGGAGCCAGGAGCTTCATCCGTGTCTCTCACGTAGGTGCAGGGGCCCAAGCATTTGCACCACCATCCACTGCTTACCCAGGGAGCTGGATCCCAAGTGGAGCAGCCAGGTTGCTAACCAGCACCCATGCGGGGATGTCAGCCTTATATGCGGTGGCTTTACCTGCTATGCCACAATGCCAGTCCACACACTGAGAATTTTTGAAAATAACTCACTCCTTCTGACCTTTCGCCTTCATATCAGCATCTGCCACATCTTTGTGATTTATAGATACGGTCTATCAACCTAAACTCTGTTGGATCTGAACATGATAATAATTATGGTAATGACACAAAGAGCACCCTTTCTGGAGAGCTTCTAATACGGCGCCCATTTAACATGCGTCATAGGTAATCCCCACAATCCTTCGGGAAGAAAGCATCTTTGTTTTACCTGAGGCTCAGAGAGGGTCAGTCAGCTGCTAAGGGTCACACAGCTAGCAGCCACTACAGAGAGGACTGAACTGAGGGCTGTCAGACTCCAAAACCCAGGCTCTCTCCATTTCTGCATAAAGACACAGCGCAAGAGAAACTATCATGATGGTTTCTAGGAGAAGCTGCACACCCAAAGGCTGCAAGTTCTCTCAGACTGGAAGGAGAGACACTTGCTTGCTATGAGCACCTTTATTTCGAGGGACAGGAGTAAGAGCTTAAACAAAACAGAGCTGCCCTATCTAAACCAGATCAGGTGCACTCAGAGGGCAACAAAAAGAAACAGACTAAAGACAGGCCAGAGCTCCTACCAAACGCCACATGACGTGGGGATGGCCACGGCCTGGCAGCCCTTCTGTCTGAGAAGGTGGGTCCTCAACCATCAGGGGGAGGCGTGGGAAGGGGCGGGGAAGAAAAAGCAGGAGCCCTGAGGACTTGGCCTGAGACCTGCACGGTCATCCCCCAGCCGAGGAGCCTCAGCAGGCCCTGCTACAGGGGCAAGGCCCAGGTCCCAGGGAGACACAGACAAGGGAGAACTGGCAGGAAGGGAGAGACTGTGAGTCTGTCACCCTTCTCTGCTCCTCTGAAACAGTGAAGAATATTCCAGAGTTGGAATGGCCATGGCATGAAGGCTTGACAGGACTGGAGATGGGACAGGAAAAGAGTCTATCAGCTGGTATGACTATCCATGCACACCTGTGTTTCTATCAGTATGCAGATCTAGATATGTACAGAAAGACACAGATATGGATATATCCTACCCATTGTAGAAAATATAAAGTTAACAGCATTTTTAGAACTCTCTAGCAATTCTACCATGCCACACCAGGATTGAGAGGCTGGACCGGGGTTCCTCACCCCCCAAACATCTGCCACCCACCATGTGTCAGAGGTTACCTCCTGGGTCTGAAGGGCTTCTGTGTTTCTCATGACCCTGAGAGACAGGCACACCTCCAAGGTCTCAGTAGTCGGTGCTGCAGGGGCCGCCCACAGGGGGGAAGCCTCAGCCAGGAAGCAGGGTGCTGAGTGGAGACTGGGAGGTGACTCATGGCCTGGACCAAGGCCAGCCCTGGCACCTGGGACACAAAGGGGCCTGGCAAGAGTGTGTGAAAAGATAAATGGAAAAAGCATGCAGGAGACCTGAGCCCACCTGAGAACGTGCGGGAGAAGCCGGGCGTTCCGCTCGCAGCACAGCCTCTGCTGATTGCCTCAGCCAGGCCTGGCGAGCTGGCAGCCCGGCCACCTGGGGGAGAGGGGCTTATGTCACCCCGAGATCACGCCGCCGTGGGCAGGCCCGCCTGGTCTCTGCACTCCCTTCCTCTGTCCTTTGTGCGTCCTGAGAGCCCACAGGGATTAGCGGGAACAGAGGAAACAACTGTACCGCAGCGGCCTCGCTGAACCTCTGCCAAAGCGCGGGACATTCGCTCGTTCGTTTGTTCATTAACTGCAGCCCCAGCTAAGACGATTACCACGTCACAGTACCCCAGAAATCATCGCTGGGAAATCCGTCCTTTGCCAATTCTGCAGACGCCCCCCCAGCCCCACATCGTAGGTTTGCTCTGGCAGTGATCTCAATGATAGGATTTTAAAACAAGGGTTCAGAGCTTCACATGGTTACTTCCTGAGCGCCTCGGTATCAGCTTCTGTGATAAAGGGGACCCGAAAGAGCTCATGGAAAAAATGGAATTAAAAGCTAAGTATTTTTGTACAAAACTTTATGAATTTTTCATATACTGTTTTGAAAACTTGTATGCATGGATTTCAAATTATTTTTGCACCAAAATAAACTTATTTTTAAATTTCACTTTCCATGAAGGCTTTGAAGTACCTTCCACAAAATACATCTATCCAACCTGATGAGTTATTTTTAAAAATAATTTTTTATTCTGGAATAATTTTTCATTGATACTGCTTTCAATGATATCGCAGCCACAGTTCTGTTTCTTTATGCTGGGCTAAGGGTATGTGATGGTATCAACACACAGACATGCCCTTCAAAGCAGTCAGTCACCAACTTGATCGGGGATGTACACACATAGACACGGATGTAGCCGTACACACAGGAGAGGGAGAATCCTTGCCATGAATTCATCTCTCCCAGCACTTCAAGAAAATGGTTAGGCAGATCAATTATCCATGCCTGAAGCTGCCTAGAAAATGGAAGAACAGGAGCAGAACAAGATCTAATGACTTATGTTGAGCTGTAACCGAACAATTTAATAAAAATAGCTAATGGCTAACAATAAGAATAGTGTTTGATCCAGCGTAAGGTTAAAAGAAGTAACACCAAAGTGACAGTTAAATGCATCACACTCACTGCAATTACCTGATCTATTGATTAGGGCAAAACCACTCAGGTTTTCTTGACCTGTCACCTGGACTTTGTGTATATATGTGTGTTTTGAAGGACAACCAAATGAAACAAGGACTAATAGCTTTTTAAATTAATCTAAGACTCCACTGATTGTAGTACACATCCCAATTTCAGATCCGTTAAAATATATGTTTTAGAACTGACAGAACAGTAATAAATTCCACTGAAACCAACTACAACTAGATTTCCTCCTAACTTGGATAATGATGCACAAGACCTAGTGGAGAGCTGGGAACAGGCAAATATTTGCCAGATCAATGTGTGGGCAGGGGGAGACACACACCGGCTAACTCGGGATTGCCTTTAATTTGCCCACACACCATCTTCCCTCCCTAGACTTGCCTGGATGCCCCTCCCACTCCTTGGTGATGAGAAACAATCATTGTGGCTATCATCTCACTATGCATGATGTAATCTCTTCCATGTTAACTAGAAACACTAACTTGGTGATCTCCTTCAAGGGGGCAAGAAGAATCAGGAACCCTCTTGTATGAACCACACTTGCAAAATCAAAATACATACACGTGTGAATGGCTAACAACCTTTTACCTGCCTTGAATGCACAAGACGTGTACGTGTGTGTGCACCGCTGCTCATCTGCCTCCACCTTGCTCCATTTCTGCACAGGGCAGAGGAAAGTGTGAGTCTGTGTGTGTGTGTAAGCAAGCACAAATGCGGCTCAGCACAGGGCATATGCTATATAGTTTACTTCATAGGTTTACTACCACCCAACAGACAGAGTCAGGCTCCCCTGTGTAACTTAGAAGCAACTGAAGTTTCTGTTTGCATTACCTAAATAATTCTTTCTCTGCATTTGAGCTGCATAGACCAAGCCTATTCAGTTATTAATTCTCTCTCGTCCTTGGAAGAAAAAAACCAATTCTGTTGTTCTCAGAGGAAACATGTCAGGGGTGGGCATTTGGTGTAGTGGCTAAGACTACACCTGCACCCCGTATCTGAGTGCCTGGGTTTGAGTCCCGGCTCCACTCCCAATTCCAGCTTCCTGTTAACCTATACCCTGGAAGTCAGCAGGTGATGGCGCATGCAGCTGGGTTCCTGACAACCACAGGTTTCATGCAGGAAACCTATCTTGAGCATGGTCAGCTCCAGCTGTTGTGGACATTTGGGGAGAAAACCAGCAGACAGGGGATTCCTCTTTGTCGCTCTGCCTTTCAAGTAAATATAAATTTTATAAAGATCAAAAATTTTTAAAAAGAGAAGTCAAACAGAGCATGGACACTGGGCTTGCTGGAATAGCAAGGAGAATGGAGGATGATGAGCAGAATTATACCTCCCGCCCCCATGGTTTCAGTTACCTGCTCTCAACTGCTGTCCAAAAATAATAAATGGAAAATTGCAAAAATACCAGTACTTAAGTTTTACAATGTACACCAATGCATCGTGACAATGTCTCTAACCATCCCACTCTTTGCTGCTTTACCCTGCCCAGAACATGAAGCATCTCACGGTCTAGAGTATCTGCACCGTGCACACCACCTGCCCATGAGCCACTTGGGAGCAACCATGGTCAAGAGATCCAAGACTGTGGTACTGTAGTGCCTGCGTTCATGTAACCCTTATTTTCTTTTCTTTCTTTTTATAAAGATTTATTTATTTGCAAGTCAGAGTTATAGAGAGAGGAGAGGTAGACAGCGCGAGCGAGCTTCCATTGGATGGTTCACTCCCCAGTTGGCCACAACGGCCGGAGCTGTACCAATCCGAAGCCAGGAGCTTCTTCCAGGTCTCCCATGTGGGTGCAGAGGCCCAAGGACTTGAGCCATCTTCTACTGCTTTCCCAGGCCATATCAGAGAGCTGAATCGGATGTGGAGCAGCCAGGTCTCTAACTGGTGCCCATATGGGATGCTGGCACTTCAGGCCAGGGCGTTAACCCACTGCATCACAGCTCCAGCCCAACCCTTATGTTCTTAATAGTGGCAAAGCACAAAGGAAGGGATGCTGACAATTCAGATACACCCAGAAGCTGTAAGGTGCTTCCTCCAAGTGAAGAGGTGACAGATTTTCATAGGTAGGTATGAGAAGGGAAAAGCATGGTGTATAAAGGGTTCAGTACCACCTATGGTTTCAGCACCCTCTGGATGTGTTAGGAATTCTCTCTGGCAGATACAGGGGGCTACTGTCATACTGAACTATCAACAATTCTCACCAAAAACAACAGAGCAACTATCCAGCTATCAGAAAATTATTAATAGACCACCAAACCCTGCAAACTTTCTGTAACACAAGTGGAAAGAGGAATATTCTTTAAGTATAACCCTGAAGACCATAGTTAGTAATGATAGTCCACCAACAGAGACCATCCTAGGGGCTGCTCAGCAAACCACTGCCTGCCCCACCCCTGCCCTTCCCACAAGGCCTCTGCCACTCTTTAGGACAACAACTGATGCTGTCAGGGCCAAAGTGGATGCCCTCTCTGGAATCTTGTGCAAAACTCCTTTCTCTTCTGGGTTTTATTTTGCCCATACTGTGTGGAGAATTCCCGTACAAACAGCCCCTCAGGACAGCAATTTGGCAGTGATGGTCTACAGTCAGTTAATATGCTTATGGGGCAGGCATTTAGGACACTTGCATCCCATGTTCGAGTGTCTGGGTTTGAGTCCCAGCTCTGCTTTGCATTCTAGCTTCCTGCGAAAGTGTACTCTGGGAGGTAGCAGGTGATGTCTCGAGTACTTGAGTCCCTGTCATCCATGTGGGAGACCCAGATTGAGTTCCTAGCCCCTGGAACTAGCCTTTAACACACACAGCTATACTGCAACATTGCTAGGCTTGACTGTCTCACACACACAGCTACACTGCAAAGCTGCTACATGTGACCATCTCACACATAGCTACACTGCAACATTGCTAGGCATTGACGGTCTCTCACACACACAGCTACACTCCAATGTTGCTAGGTGTGACCGTCTGACATCCACACAGCTACACCGCAACCTTGCAGGCGTGACAATCTCACACATGGCTACACTGCAATGTTGCTAGGCGTGACCATCTGACGCCCACACAGCTACACTGCAACATTGCTAGGCATGATTAGTTACAGCAACCAGCAAGTTGGAAGTCAGAATGATTCCAAGGATAAAAGATAGTCACCAGTGAAACATCTTTTGAATAGTGAGGTACTGTTGACCAGTACCACAGAAGGAGGGGGGTCAGGGGCAGGGATGACACACTAACAGTACCCTCTCCAAACAATGGAAGCATGAAAATATCTGGAAGGAGAAGGCATTTGGAACAGCAGGTAAGACACTGGACCCCATACAGGAGTGCTTGGTTGGAGTCCCAGCTCTTCGTCCCATCCAACTTAATGTTAATGTGCACCCTGGGAGGCAGCCGTGATGCCCAAGCACTTGCGTTCCTGTCACCTACATGGGAGACCCAAACAGCTCAGAGCTCTTGCCTTTGGCCTGGCCCAGCCCTGGTTGTTATAGACATTTGGGGAGCGAATAGGGGAATGCAAAGATCTCTCTCTATCTCTTGCTTTTCAAATAAAATGAAAAAAAAAAATTAGAAGAGGAAGTTTTCTTCATTGATACAAAGAACTAGAATAACAAGTGATTTTTCTAAAAATTAGGAAAAATGAAAGAATCCTGCCAACTTCTCTCTGTGGATGACAATTTTAATGTAAGCAACAATGATAGGAAATCAATCAAAAGCTAGGATTATGTATTATCCTGCACACTTTGTGAAGTGGTTCCTGACGAGTCCAAATGAATTTCAGGTCTTTAAGCCAATATTTACAATACATAATCACCTTTTACTACTATTGGTTTAACTACTTTTTCCAATGAACGGACCTTTTAATCTTTTCATTTATTTTTTTGCCCCTCTCCCAGACCAGTCTTTATTTTTCTCACATGCTTAGCGCTCCAGGAGGTGAGACTTCCCATGGGAGGGGCAGAAAGCGCCTCTCCAATTATCACAGAGTGGTTTTTCCGCTTCTCGATATTTAGGACTTGGTGCCTGTTTTTCTTCTTAATTCCTCTATTTTTCTTTCTATGACCATGTTGTCAGCTGTTTTCCCATATGCACTAAAGGTATAGACCAAACTCCAAGATGAAAGGGTCTTCAAGAAGTTCATGGGGAATGTATGTTATGAAAAAACTATGCACGGATTTCAAACTCTTTGCAGCAATATAAACTTACCTTTTACTTCTGTTTTCCTGCAAACTTCTGTATTAGTTTTTTTTTCAAGATTTTATTTATTTATTTGAGAGGTAGAATTACAGACAGTGAGAGAGAGAGACAAAGAGAAAGGTCTTCCCTCCATTGGTTCACCCCCCAAATGGCCGCAATGGCCGGAGCTACGCTGATCCTAACCAGGAGCCAGGTGCTTCCTCCTGGTCTCCCATTCAGGTGCAGGGGCCCAAGCACTCGGGCCATCCTCCACTGCTCTCCCAAAGAATGCCAGCGGCCGCTTCCAGGGACACCTCCCAGGGGAGATGGGCTGCTGGGAGGGCTGATGAAGGAAGAATTTTCCAAGCATGTGGCAACGCTGCTACAGTGATGCTCAGGCCAAAGCAGACAGACACATGAAAGACTCACTCAGTGCCTGAGCTCCAGATGAGAGGATGCACTGGGCCGAGCCTGCAAAGGAAGCAGCACAGGAAGTGACAGATCTCTGGTGGTGCCTACATGAAGGGTTCTTCAAAACAGTGGGAGGAGCTTGGATCTGGTACAGAGCATGATGCAAGACCCCCCGGAGCCATTCCAGTAGAAGGACTAAGGATGAAAGTGAGGGATTCAGGGCTGGCATTGTGGCACAGTGGAATAAGCTGCCCTCTGCAATCCTGTATCCCCTGTGAGCACCAATTCAAGTCCGACACTTCACTTCTGATCCAGCTCCCCACTAATGAACCTGGGAAAGCAGCAGATGGCCCAAGTGCTTGGGCTCCTGACACACACAGCAAGATCAAGTGTTCTAAGACCTGGCTACTTCCTGGGCATTGTGAGCAGGGGCAGCTACACTTAGACCTGCCCCAGGTCTCAGCTGCAGGGTGTGCTTTCAGGGTCAACAGCCCCTGTGGTGCCCTGAGCCCTTTCTTTCCTCAGCAGTAGCCCACTTCAGAGACCATTTTCTAGGGCTATACCTGGAGCTGGCCCGGAGTCAGAGCCTCTAGCCTTCCCACTGATCTGACAAGTACTCAAGCATCTGCATTCAACCCCTTTCTATTCAGAAGATCAGCAACTGACGCTTGACCACTAAGCCTACAATGTGTCCTCCCTGGTTTCCAATTCATACAGGGCAAACAGTAATGCTCTATTACACAGAATTTTCCAGAATGGTTATATCAAGTTGTAATTCATGCTGTATACCATTAGCGAACTTCTCACAACACTGAAAATGAGGAAGCTTTTCTAAGCTTACACACTTGGCAATGGAACGACAATTCCATTTTTTAAAAAGATTTATTTATTTGAAAGTTAAGAGTCACAGAGAGGGAGGGATGAGGGAGAGAGAGAGAGAGAGAGAGAGAGACAGAGACAGAGACAGAGACAGAGAGAGAATCTTCCATCCACTGGTTTACTCCTCTGATGGCTGCAAAGGCCAGGGCTGTGCCAGGCCGAAGCCAGGAGCCGGGAGCCTCATCAAGATCTTCCACGTGGGTGGCAAGGGCCCAAACACTTGAGTCATCTTCCACTGCTTTTCTCAGGCCATTAGGAGGGAACCAGATTGAAAGTAGAACAGGTGGACTTGAACCAGTGCCTATATGGGATGCCTCTTAATGCAAATCCATTTTGCTATACTGTTTCCCATGGGAAATTCACACAAAGAATTTAGAAATCCAAAGAAAGGAAGAAATGAAAATGATAACAGGATACAGTAGTGGCTTAATGAGTATAAATATGATTTGAGCAAGAACAGTCAAAAGAAATAAAGAAAAGCAAAAAAAGAAGAGTCAGCAAATGGAGTGCCAAGAGTACAAGGGGTCTTCATGGAAAATAATGCACGGATTTCATTTTTTTTGTACCAAAATAAATGTTATTTTTTAAGAGGCCGAGACAGTGAGCGAGATGGCAGGAGAGAGAGAAAAACAGAGCTCCCATTCATTGGTTTGCTTCTCAAATGCCTGCAACAGCCAAGGCTGGATCCAGGAGCCCAGAACTTCATCTAGGTCTCCCATGTGGGTGGCAGGGACCCAACTACAAGAAGCCATCACCTGCAGCCACCCAGAGTACTCATTAGCAGGAGGCTGGAGTTGGAATGGGACTCCAATATGAGAGCAGACATCTTAACCACCAGGCCAAACACCCACCCATAAATGTATAATTCCTTTTTTTAAAAAATATTTATTTATTTATTTATTTGAAAGTCAGAGTTAAGAGAGAGAGAGAAAGAAGGAGAAGCAGAAAGAGAGAAGTTTTCCATCTTCTGGTTCACTCCCAAGTTGGCTGCAATGGCCAGAGCTGTGCCGATCTGAAGCCAGGAGCCAGGGTCCACGCAGGTGCAGGGGCCCTAGGACTTGGGCCTTCTTCTACTCTTTCCCAGGCCTTAGGAGAGAACCGGATTGGAAGTGGAACAGCTGGGACTCAAACTGGCACCCGTATTGGATGCCGGCACTGCATGCAGAGGCTTCACCTGCTATGCCACAGTGCTGGCCCCTAATTCCATTTTCTACAACTCTTTGAAGTATCCTTATTTAACTAATAACTTAGACTAACGGCTGGAAACAAAAGGACAGTGTTACACAGAACTGGGAAAGCAGGAAAAATACAGGTGTTTGCTGGCCGGCTGGGAAGTGGAAATGCCTTACAGAATCCAGAAGAGCTTATACTTTTTTAAAGCATGCTTTAAAGGTAAACAAGGGTTGGGAGACAACTAGGAAAGCATTAACAGTCACCAAGATATCTTCAATGCATATACTCAAGCAGTAAGTTACAAACACTGCTGCTGTAGCATAATGGGTAAAGTTGCCGCCTGCAATGCTAGCATCCCATATGGGCACCAGTTCGAGTCCCAGCGACTCCACTTCCAATCCAGCTCTCTGCTATGGCCTGGGAAAGCAGTAGAAGATGGCCCAGGTCCTTGGGCCGCTGCACTCGCATGGGAGACCTGGAAGAAGCTCCTGGATCCTGGCTGCAGATCTGCGTAGCTCCAGCTGTTGCAGCCAACTGAAGAGTGAACCAGAGATGGAAGACCTCTCTCTCTCTGCCTTTCCTTCTCTCTGTGTAACTCTGACTTTCAAATAAATAAATAAATAAATCTTTAAAAAAAAAAAAAAAACACTGCCCAGATCATGGAGAAAAGCACAGATTCCCACAGTAGAAGCAAACAGTGGAGTCTGTTCACTGAAGAACCCTTGGTGAATGTCCGTGGTTTCCTTTATGTCTTTCACCCCATTTTTAAACCTCTAACTCAGTGGTGAGTAGTTTTTCACTGCTGTTCCATGTTCTGAGGACCAGAGATGTTCATGTCTGTTGTAGGTACAGACTGAAGTCTGATTCCGTGGGCTCAAAAGGAACTGAATAAAATCAGAGCACCACTACAGGGAATCCCAACAAGGGTGCTGAGCTTGGCCAACAGGGATCAGAGTCTTGGGGAAAAAAGTATTTCTACTTGAATCTGCAGAGTTCAGTACCTGGTACCTGATGGTGACATGAAATGGCTGTGCTTTGCAGCAGGCAAGATCAACATCCCAGAAATGCTGAAGAAGGCACTGTTTTTTCAGGCTGGCATTGTGGCACAGCAAGTTAAGGCCCAGACCTGCAGTGCTGGCACCTCATATGGGTGCTAATTCATGTCCCCAGCTGCTCCTCTTCTGATCCAGCCACCTGCTAATGCACCTGGGAGAGCAGTGGAAGATGGTCCAAGTCCTTGGGCCCACGTGGGAGACCCAGAAGAAGCTCCTTGCTTCTGATTGGCCCAGCTTCAGCCATTGTGTCCATTTAGGAAGTGACCCAGAAGATGGAAGACACCTCTTTCTCTCTCTCTATCTCTCTCCCTCTCCATTTCTCTCCCTCCCTCCCCCCCACCCCTTTTGTCTCCACTTCTTTGTAACTCTTTCAAATAAATAAAATAAATCTTGAAAAAAAAAGGTGATGCTTTTCTTAGTTTGTTTCCTTTTCTTCTAGAAGGGTAAGGTGGATTCAGCAATTCCTCCCCTCATTCCACCCCAACCGTAATAGATAACATAATACCATATTTTCACTAACAGCAAAAACGATTACTATTAGAAGGGGTTCTTCCATCACCAGAGTTAATTTTTTAAGTGGATAAGCAATTAAAGATGCCAAGTAGATTAAAATTGATCCCAAGCACCAAAGTTGTGATCAATAAAAAACAATCTGTAAATTTGATTGCATAAATCCGTTTTACTTAAGTCCACCATAAGCATGATTTTCAGGATCACTACTTTGATCTCACTTACTGGAAAAGAAAATGTAATGAAAATGCTGCTGCAGAACATACTTTTCAGAAAATGACAAAATAGCTATTTTTAAATTTTGAACCACTCACAGAGACAAATGTGCAATGATCAGACTATGCTGCTAATCAAGGGAAATGTGTGATTCAAGGCCTCTGGGATCTAGCTAAGCTCCCATACAGAAACTGATATGAAAAATGCTCTTAAAAATGCAGCTTGTTGTGTTTCACTGGTTTTAACAAGCCCTCATACTGGCTTCCATGGTTTGGCACCTTACTGCACTGTCCACTGGCTTCTTGCTAGGAGGATTTAGGTCACACATCATCCATCTCTCCTCTCCTACTCAGGCATCTGTTGCCAGCTTTACTGAATTCTTATGAATCTCCAAATAACGTAATGAAAACCCTGATTGTTTTATCCACCACACGGAGGTCCTGCTGCTCAGTCTGAGGGAAGCACATCCACGCTTAGTGATTCATTCATTTCTCCTGGACTGCTCCCCTCCCAGCTACACCTCCCTTTATTACCAAATGGACCAACATCCACACTCTGCTCAGTAGCAACTGCTCTATCTTTGGTGGTTTGTCTACAGATTTATTCTAAAAGTTGACATACACCAGCTTTGCATGTCATGACACACAACCATAAATTACAATATTAACTGCACAGATGTTATCTATTACTATACCACATAGATATTAACAGCACACTAATAAGTATTGGTACATATTAACAAACTACAAATATTAACTGTACAGATGCTACCTATTACTATATTACATGTTATACATATTAACAGAACATTGAAAGATATCAGTAAATGTTAACATACTATATAAATATTATTTATAATACTAGTATACTGATAGGCTCACTGTGCCATCCAATGGAGAATGTTTCTAGTACAAAAATTAGAAAGATTCTCTATCCTAACTATTACCACTGTATGGGAACTTCAAAAAGTTTGCGGCGAAGTGGGTGTTCAGACTATTAGTTAAGATGCTTCCACCTCACATCAGGGTACCTCATTTTGAGTCCCAGATCCTGATTCCAGCCTCCTGCTAATGTAGATCCCAGAGGGCAGCAGTGACAGCTCAAAGTTGGGCCCCTGTTACTTACAGGGGAGACCTGGACTGAGATCTTGGTCCCTGCCTTCAGCACTGTTCGGGCATTTGGGAGTGAAACACCAGGTGCTGTAGAGCTCCTGCTCTCTTTCACTCTCCATGTCACTCAAATAAAAAAAGAAATTTTTAAAGTTCATAGAAGATTGCATTAAAAGATAAGTTTTTTTGGTGCAAAAAATTTGAAATCTATGTAAATGTAATTCTCAAAAAATTCGTGGAAAATGCACATTAAGAAAAAAACTGCATGGATTTCAAGATTTTTTAGAAGAAAATATACCTATCATTTAACTCCACTTTCTATGAGATTTTTGAAGCTAATGGTGGCCCCTAAAATTATGCCCATGTGCTAATCCACAGTACCTGTGAATGTGACATTATTTACAAAAAGCATTTTTACAGATGGCATTAAGTTAAGGGTCTTGGGCTGAGATCACTCTGCATTTCCTGAGTGGTCCCATATCCAACGATGCGTGTCTCTCTACAACACAGAAGAGAAGACACAGACACACGAGCAAGACGGAGACCAACACTGAAATGATGCAGCCACCAGCCAAAGAAGCTGGCAACCTCCAAAGCAGGAAGAGCCTGAGAGCGGGCCTGATTTTTAACTCCTAACCTCCAAAACTGTTGTTATTTTTAAGCCACAAGTTTTGTGGTGATTTGTTATAGCAGGCCTGCTCAGGTTTTACCAAGCTCTCCAGCACGGTCTGCACATCAGCCATCTCCTTTTCATTCCAGAGTTACCTCCTGCAACGCTCTATCCCGTTCCACTCGAAATGGATTAACCCAGGCTTCCTCCATATTGTCTTCCTGGGATTTCCTTTATTTTTTTATTGCCTTTATACTTGGATCCCGTAACAACATCTCTCTTGGTTTCTTGTTTTGCCAGAGCATCTCCTCAAGTAACTTGCTAGGAAAGGAGATTCATGAAGCAAACTTTCCAAGTCTTTCAGTACCCTCTAATCTCTTCTACCTGGTTAGAAACGTAATCAACTGTTTGGGTGGAAACATAATTTCAGAAATCTTTCTCTGGAACTTTAGCATAGTTCATTCTCACTCTCCCATAAATATCTGTACTTACCCCTTTCCAGAAGCTTTTAAAATATCCCCAGGTTCCCTGAAACTGCACAATGGGATGTCCAGTTCTGTCTGTATCCCATAGCAGAGGAACCAAGGTGGGTATGTGGCTGAGCTCCGGATTCCAGCTTCTGGCTAACGCAGACCCTGGGAGGTAGTGGTGACGGCTCAGGTCGTCGGGTTCCAGCTACCTATAATGGAGACCTGCATGGGATGCTTCCCACCCTGGCTTTGGCCAACTTCCAGCCCCAGCCTTTGCAGGCATGTGGGGAGTGAACTGTAGGTAACGGTGCGAAGAGAGCTGGTTAGAAAGGAACAGGGAAGCACAGGCGGGCTCCAGCTCTCCCACCTCACTCACCTGCACAAGGATTCCCGCAGCCACGGCATGTGTCGGGCACCATTCTGCACACTTTACTGTCGTTGCGCACTGAACACCCACAACAATAATACTCGTACTGTCCTCACTGCACAGATGAGGAAAATGAAGCAGGGATAAACTGACTTGACCAAAGCTACACAGCTCATCCGTGGCAGAGCCTCGGACCTAACACGAGGTCATTTCTTCATTCTTGGTCGTTTAAAACCTGCTCTTGGCATGTTTTTTCTCACTGAGCAAAGGAATGGTGTGCTAACTCAAGAGTCGGCAAAATGTGTCCTCCAAGGCCGGCAGAAAAGGCCTCTGTCCCTCCGAAGGGCAGCGGGCCGCAGCGGGACCCCGGAGCGCCGGCGAAGGGTCCACTCCCGGCTCCACGGCTGGGATCAGGGCGCACAGGAGGCTGAGCCTTATTTTCCCGTTTCCAGAAGGGGCCTTCCTCCCTTGGGGCCCACGAGTCACGGAGGACCCCCGGAGCCCAAACACAGGAAGCGGCTGACCGGCTTCGGAAACAAACGCGGACAAGCACGCTTGCCTCAGACGCCGGGCCGCACAGAGGGAGCTCGGGAGAGCTCCGGGCGAGAAGCGGGCAGGCGGGTGGCGGGGCAGCTCGGAGGAGAAGCCCCTGGGTGGGCAGCCGGGCAGGACCCGCAGAAGCCCACAGCGCGCTCACCACCGGAGCCAGACCGGCTGAGGACGCTTCCGGGGCGCGCGCTCTTCTCACAAACCAGGGGCGCTCGCACCTGAGGCGGCAGAGATCTCCCGCGCACTGGCACCTGAGGCAGGCAGACTCTACCACGCATGCGCGCCCTGAAACTGGAAGGGCCTCCCGCGCACTCGCACCTGAGGCGGGAAGGGTCTCCCGCGCACTCGCACCTGAGGCAGGCAGGGCCTCCCGCGCATGCGCGCCCTGAGGCGGGAAGGGTCTCCCGCGCACTCGCACCTGAGGCAGGCAGGGCCTCCCGCGCATGCGCGCCCTGAGGCGGGAAGGGTCTCCCGCGCACTCGCACCTGAGGCAGGCAGGGCCTCCCGCGCATGCGCGCCCTGAGGCGGGAAGGGTCTCCCGCGCATGCGCCCAGGTTGTCGAGGCCTTGCTGGCGGTTCAGTCTGACACCAGACACAGCGGGCGCCTCAGCCGCGCTGCGCAGTCTTGTCACCTGCCTGGCCCCTAGACACCGAGGGCATCGGGTTCTAAACGTGGCGGTGGACGGCTCAAGAACTGTGTGGGAGCGCCTGCGCACCATAGGCCGCGTGTAGAGAGAACCTTCCAGCAAAGACTTGTTGGGGTCAGAAACCAACGTGTCAGGGAGGAGACACGAGAACGACTTCGTGGGAAAAGCAGGGCCTGTGAGGAATCACGGGGGGTCGGGTGCCGCCGTGCCTGAGAGAACAGCCCTGCCACGGGTCTGCCCGGCCCCGGTGGCCCGGATGCAGGTCATCGGCCGAGCCTCACCCACTCCCCGCAGTCCTGGCGGGGACAGAACCCCTGGGCTGCGGGAGGAGCCATTTCCAGCAGGGCGGGCAACGGCTTCCAAGATTTAACGCCGCTGGGGATTCCAAGGCGTCTGATTCAGATTATCAGCCAAGCAACTTGGTCTTTCCTAAATATGGTGACAAAGATTTGCGTTTCGCATTATGTCAGGAGCCCCGCAGCGCCAAGAAGCTTTCCAGCGCTGAATACCCGTCCGCAAATCCCACAGAAATCAGACGGCAACAGTCATCATAATTATCACCTTTTGGGTCAAAAATTTGATTAAAACCAAATGACAACTAAACTGTATTTTATTAGCAGGAAGATTAAATCCAGAGCATGTGTCAAAGCTGGAGTATGAAGTCACAATTCTCCAGATTACCGCTGGAAGCAGTAATGTTATCACTCTGCCCCTCCCTAGCCCACAAATCCCAATACAGTTCAGGCAGCCACCAGGACACAGGCAAAACCCCCAGCGCAGTGCTCTCCTTTGGCCCCAAGTCGCAGGCCTCCCTGCCACTTCTGCTCACCCACCATACTCCCGCCAACCCCCACGCATCCGGCATCTCTCCTAGTACCGGGCTCCATGTACTCGGATCAGTTGTCTGGCAGGCACGCCAGGGAGGGGCCTAACTGGTTGCTGTGAAGACACTGCATTTGGTGAGCAATAATCAGAACTAACTTCAAATGTGAAAACATGTTAAAGGTGGTGACATCCCTTCCTGTGGGTCTCTGAGTTGCAGTCCCAGTCACAGAGAGCTGAATCCCAATTTGTAATCCAACCAGGAGTCATCCAGATCATAGTGATCCTCTGTTCCAGACCTGAACCCCTGCCCTGGCCTAAGAAAGACATCCATCCTCTGACTCAAGAAAGTCATACAAAGCTTCCAGTGGCCTCTCCCCTTTTTCTGTCTCCGGTGTCACTGTCTGGATCCTCATCCTCATTAGGGTTTGATTGGATTCGTAGCAGTCTCCAAAAACATCCCAAGGTTGACCCCCTGCCCCTCCTGGTCACTATCACCAGATTTAGGTAGCTCTGTACTGGGAAGGGCCTCCACTGTCTACTCAGGCAAGTCAATCTGCTTCTCCCACTATGAGAAAGGAATAAGGACTATGCTAACTGAGGCTCTAACAGGACTATGAATTTTCTCAGCAGGGCAGTGGAAATCTTGGTGGAATTATTTTTTTAAACTTATTTAAACGTGGCAGGGGAGGTAGGCAATATCTTCCACCTACTTGTTCACTCCCCAAATGGCTACAACAACTGGGACTGAGCCCGAGCACAGACAGGAGCCCAGAACTCCAACCAGGTATCCAAAGTGGGTGGCAGGGGCTCTAGCACCTGGGCCATCTGCTGCTGCTTTCCCAGGGCATTAGTAGAGAGCTGGATTGAAGTGGAGCGGCCAGGACTCGAATCGACACTCTGATATGGGATGGGGGCATCACAGGCGGAGGCTTAACCTGCAGCACCAGAATGCTGGCCCCTTGATGGAATTCTTTTTTAAGACAGTAGGTGTCAAGGCATGATGTGAGCTTCTTTCTCGTGCCACAGAATCTGGACCAAAAATGTGTACACTTCAGCACATAAACCAGATGACAGCCGGCAGTCTCTGATCTGCAAACTGCTCAGAAAACTCTTTACAAGGCTTCTGTGACCCAAAGCACTCTAAAAACCTCGCACTGTGTGATTTAGGTTTTATAATCTGGAGATGCTTTCAAATAGAAATTTCCACTAACAGGCAACTTGAAATACTACAAAGACACATGGTCTATGACAATTAGACATTTAAAAACACAACATAAAAGACTGCATCCTGGCCAGGAATATGCCAAGGCAAAGTCCAAACAGAACGAAAGCATTGAAATTATAAACCCCCACCCAAAAAAAAAATCCTTGCTAATCAAGAGGGAATTGATATTTAAGTTATCTAATGGGTGCAAGTATCACAACTTCTTAGTACGAAGCTTGCAAAATTATCAGCAGGAATATTATACTTGCTTTTTGAGGGGGAAAAAAAAGGATTCTCCTCTTCCCTCTAGGTTTAGACCATACAAGAATAAGCACACACAAGATGCACAGGGGTCAAACGGGAAGAAATGAGTGATAATTTTTACAAACTGGAAGAGTGGGTTTTTCATAAAAGCATAATTTTAGACAACTGTACAAGTCAGCTGCAATCACGAACATCGCATCAAGCCAAATTATGAAAGCCACTGCTGCCTGGGCGGGTGGGGGACCCGACTGCTGTGCAGCTGATCATGGTCTCACACGAAGCAGGGCACAGGGAGGAATGATGACAAAATAGCAACGGGAACAAAGGCCAAATCTGAACAATCCCTAGGCACTGACTGTTTACACAGTTGACAGCTTCCCAAGATTTTCTTCAAGTAACACGGGAATCCAGGCCAACTGTGAAGCAGAGAACACGGAGGAACTATTTTTAGGCCATTTCATTCTGTTTTTGATCGATTGTGTAGCCCAGGCAACAGTTTGGCTTCAAAGTGGCACAGGAGACATCCTGAGCTCTCCTGGGCCCAACACTACACGGGGCCCCACCCTTCCCAAAAGCTGCCTGTTACATTCCAGTGCAATAGGCCACTGGCAGTGGGTTGAATGGTCACACATAGACACATCAGTACACGTCCGTATCCTCACAGCCAGACCCTGTGACTGCTGACTTATTTGGAAAAAGGATTTTTGCAGAAGCAATTAAGTTAACAATCCTGAGATGAGATCATCCAGAATTACTGGGTGGGTCCCAAATCCAATGACAGGTACCCTTAGAAGAGAAAAAGAGAAGTCACAGCCACACAGAGGAGGCAGACATGTGAAGAGGAAGGCCACGGTGGGAGCGACACTGCAACAGGCCATGGAATGCCCAGAGCCACGAGAGAATGGAAAAGAGGCAATGGGGTTGGCGCTGTGGCACAGTGGGTAAAGCTGTCACCTGCAGTGACAGCATTGCATATGGGCACCGTTTCAAGTCCTGGCTGCTCCACTTCCAATCCAGCTCCCTACTATGGCCTGGGAAAGTGGTAGAAGATGCCCAAGTCCTTGGACCCCTGCACCCGCATGGAAGACCCAGAAGCTCCCGGCTCCTGGCTTCAGAGTGGTCTAGCTCCAGCCGTGTCGGTCATTTGGGGAGTGAACCAATGGATGGAAGACCTCTCTCTCTGCCTCTGCCTCTCTGTAACTCTGACTTTCAAATAAATAAAGAAATCTTTAAAACAGAAGGAAGGGAGGGAGGGAGGGAGGGAAAACTAAAGAAAAGAGGAAAAGAGGTAACACCAGGTCCTCCAGAGAGCATCTCTGGGGATGCAGCCCTGCCCATGCCTTGGTTTTGGACCCTGGCTCCCAGAGCAGTGGCAGGATCCTTTTCTGTTGATGGAAGCATTTTGTGGCAGCTGTCACAGCAGCCCCAGGAAACACACATTCCAGACACAAAGAGAGGTATCCTAGTCCTAAGCAGCAAAGGAGCATCCCAGTTAACAGGTTTGGTCTCTACAGAAAGATTAAAATGAGATTGAGTTCAGGCATTGCTTCCTGTATTACACTGCCTCGCTGATACATGCAGTTGAAAGGCCATGAGAGGTGGACAGCCAAATTTGCAAGCTTACTTCATCAAAGGAAAGACATTTCTCAGTGTCGCTTCCATAAATACCAGATCCAGTGAAATGTGGACAGCTAGCATGCAGAAATGATCTGAAATTGTTAACCATCTTCTTGAGATTTACATCTGAATCTTAGGGGGAAGGAGCCTGACCCTCAAATCTCTCTCACACATACTTTACCCACGCAGAGTTTTGTGAGAATTTGCTTTTCCTTCTGTAGACACACAGAGATATGCTTTCGACAGTGGGAGAACAGATGATAGTGAGGGACACAGGGACCAGATGTGTATCTGATGAACCACAAGAACTTCAAAACAAAGTTCAAAACACAGGCAGGGGCAATTATCTGGCATACGGCAGGAAAGTTCCTAAGAAGATGGTACAACTCGCTGTTCATTTCTTACTGGCGTGTTTTTAAATTTTCAGAATATCTCAAAATACAAGACTCTGCAAACCCAAATATGGATCTGTAGTGGTGTTGCATGTGTTTTCCAAACCAACTGCATTCACACAAGTAGAATTCAAGATGGCTGTGACACGATGCTGCCCATGAACTTGAATACAAATTCTAGTTAATGTTTACTTCACTTCTGAATAATGAAAGTGCTATGTAGCTTATAAATGGTCTACTTGTCATTTATTACCATAATTTTGGGGAAAAAATTCAAAATATAAACAAACTGTAACCTTCAGTAAACTCTGTTTCTCATAATAAAGCTTTAAAAGCATCCTAAATAACTCAAACAGAGAAAGTATGTGTGGATTTACTTAAGAAACTTACATATTGTACATATACTCAGTAGGAATCTCATTGCTAATTTTTACATAATCATAGAACTGAGTAAGGCAGCTATTTTAGCTAACATTTACATTTTAAGGCAAACATTTCTATCCCAAATATAAAAATAACCTCTCTCTGAAGAAGGTGACATTCAGTCAGTCTTTGCTGCAGAGGTATGGCCTCCTCAATAATTGGGGACTCAAAAAACAAGCCCGGCAGAATCAGATGCCAATATCTACAAAAAGACTCATCAGAAGAACTTTCCGATTTTCTTTGAAGTTACTGATTTCCTTTGAAGTAATGTTGGGCTTCTTATAGTGAAAATATGAGTTACAAAAATGATAAACATCTTCAGATTTTAAAATTAAAACTAAGTAGTAACATATCATAGTAAAGATTGTAAAATAATATTCCCAAGTCACAGGAAGAAAATGTATGCTACATTACAATACTGCTTTTAGATTAAATTTGTGAGCTGCATTAGAAAAAAAATCATTGAGATTTTCAGGCAATGGGGAAGCAATTTAACAATAAAACCATTTGATGTGGGTAAATTTTATCAGGTGTGAATTGTATCTCAGTTTAAAAGTTTCAATGACACTAAATTAAATTTTTAAAGGACAAGAGCTTAGGCATAAAAAACACCTTGGACATTCAGTTATTTTCCTCTTTCTGTCATAATTTGCCAAAAATATTTCAACAGAATTGTCTTATTCTTAAGTTTTAATGAGTCAAATGCAACAACCAAGGACATTCTGTTGGCTTTTAAGGCCATTGTTTTGTCTGCAAACAAAATTCTAACCACTGTCTAAATATTAGGAATGATTTATAACGTGTGTGAAGATTTCGAGTTCATGAAATTTGAGAATGAGGAGCCTGCAGCCAGCAGCGCATGGTCTCTTACTGCTTTCTATCGGTGAAAGGCCAGGTACACTTGAGGCCTGAGTGAAGCATGCGGATAGCAGCCTCCACCATGTTCCCTGGACCTACAAAATGCAACTTCTTTGGGAGGTGAGAGAATCTCATCAGCACATGAACGTGGCAAAGGCTAGGGCTGTGCTGTAGCACAGCCAAGTGCACGGGGGTCAGAATCCCAAGCTGGGATTTGGGTTCAGGCCTTAGTAGCATAAGACCTTGGACACAATGACATCACCTTAGTCACAGTCTTGTCATTTGTAAAGTGGGGACAGTGCAATTTATGGTTCTTGTGTGGGAGAACACTAGGCACAATGTCTGGCCCATAGCATGCAACTCAAAGTGTGGGTTGTGTCCCTTGGTTGGTTTGGCTCTGCTCTTCAGCCCAGGATAGGTCACACATTTTAAAATGCTGGCCCTTAGGGCAGGTTTTGCGCCTAGTAGTTGAGACGCCCACATCCCATATCAGAGAGCCTGGGTTTGGTGCTCAGGACCAACTTATGACCCCAGTTTCCTGCTAATGCAGACCCTGGGAGATGGTGGTGATGGTTCAGATATTTACGTTTCTGTCATCCGTGTGAGACTGGATTAAGTTTCCAGCTCCTGGCTTCAATCCTGTTGTGGGTATCTAGGCAGTGAACTAACAGGTGGGGTATACACTGTCTACCTACCTACCTACTTACTTACAAATCTATTTTTCCCTCTGCCTTTCAAAAAAGGGAAAAAAGTTTTTTAAAAATAGAAATGCTTATTGTTGATAATGAGGGGCCACCAAGTCAAAGAATGCTAGAATCAGTCTTGGAAATCTTCTGACCCCACACCACACTCTCATCTGTTGGGCAACATTCTGGCAGGATCTACAGAGCTTGACATATGCACACCTCACAACCCAGCATATATCATACCATAACACTCTTGGTAAAAACCCATAAGTATGTGCAATATTATTTTAAAACATAGAGCATGTGAAAAAATAAAGGTCTTTGAAATTTTGTAAAATCACTTCTAAAATAGTCAATAGGACTATTTATTTGGATCATTATACATAAGAAATTTCTTTTGAAAGGAAATACATCCTCATATTGGAATACTGCAGGAGAGGTGTTTAGCATAATGGCTAAGGTCCCAATTGAAATGCCTACATTCCACATCAGGGTTCCTGGTTCGTGCCTTAGCTCCTCTCTTGATTCTAGCTTCCTGATACACACCCTGTAAGGCAGTGGTGATGGCTCAAGTGGTTGGGTCCTTGCTGCCCACATGCGAAACAACGGCAGATTCATGCCATTAGACATTTGGCAAAACTCACAGAATGAACCTTCTTGTAAATGATGGATTTTAGTAATTATTTATCAATAGGCTCCTTCATCATAACAAATGTACCACGTGAATAAAAGATGTTAATAATGGAGTAGAAATAACTCTATACTTCCTGTTCATTTTTTTGTAAACCTAAAACTCCTTTAATATTTTGTAAACCTAAAACTCCTTTAATATTGAGCACTGCGGCTCAATAGGCTAATCCTCCGCCTGCAGCACCGGCACACCAGGTTCTAGTCCCAGTCGGGGCGCCGGATTCTGTCCCAGTTGCCCCTCTTCCAGGCCAGCTCTCTGCTGTGGCCCAGGAATGGAGTGGCCCAGGTTCTTGGGCCCTGCACCCACATGGGAGACCAGGTGGAAGCACCTGGCTCCTGCCTTCAGATCAGCATGTGAGTAGGCTGCAGCACGCGCTCGTGCGCCGGCCACGGCAGCCATTGGAGGGTGAACCAATAGCAAAGGAAGACCTTTCTCTCTCTCTCTCTCTCTCTCTCTCTCTCTCTCTCTCTTTCTCTCTCTCAATCTCTCTCTCTCTCACTGTGCACTCTGCCTGTCAAAAAAAAAAAAAAAAAAAAACCTCCTTTAATGAAAAAAATTGGCTTCCTCCCACCTTGTAAGACCTCTGCTGTTTACCTGGATGGTTGTGCAGAGTTCAGACCATGAGGTAGCAGGACAGACAAAAGCATCCACACTTCCACAGGACTGCACTTGCATGCGCATTTTCCACCCATCCCAAGCGACTACACTGACACAATTTTTAAAATTCACTGCAGAGAACATCTTTTCTTTTTTTCTTTCTTTCTTTCTTTTTTTTTTTTGCACTGGGCTGGCATACCGTTCTTCTGTGTAGGAGAATACGATGCAAAATGTATTCAAATAAAAGCGAGAATAAGGGTCGACTTTAATACCTCAGGGAGAAATCCGATCGATTGGGTCCATAAGGAAAGATGTGTGCATTAGGCGCTCCCTAATTACGACTGCTTTGGTGGGCAGCAGCGCTGGTGGAGCACATGTGGGGACCTATTAAAGAAGGGGTTTCAAACATCTGCTTACAATTTTAAGGCAATTGTAAATACAGCAGAGAAGGTCAATTGGGCCAATTAAGGCCGATGTGCAAATCCACCGCTGCAGGTTTCTTTTCAAGCTTACATGGACTTGACTTTTTTTTTTTTTTAAGGCTTCTATTTTCTACAACCACATTTTTTTAAACACAGGAAATAGGCTTAATAACAACTTTTGTCCATTTTGATTGTGATTTTTCAAAAAACGGCAGCAAATTTTCTGTTTGCAGTAGTAACTACACACCTTTGGCTTCACGAAGACTCGCTTTCCTTTCCCTTCCCCTCCTACACACACACACACGTGCCTACACGGCGCCCATCAAACGGGGCTGTGCAGGGTGCCAGGGAGGGGAGCGCTGGCCTCCTTTCGAGCCAGGATGAAGGAGGGTGAGGGTCAGCTGCAGGAAAGGCAGTCCTGCGACAGTCTGTGCCACACTGCTCCCGAGGGCACCCTTCCCCAGCCTGTGTTAGAAAATCATGTTTCGGGCCAGCGCTGCGGCTCACTAGGCTAATCCTCCACCTGTGGTGCTGGCACACCGGGTTCTAGTCCCACTCGGGGTGCCAGATTCTGTCCTGGTTGCTCCTCTTCCAGGCCAGCCCTCTGCTGTGGCCCGGGAGTGCAGTGGAGGATGGCCCAAGTGCTTGGGCCCTGCACCCGCATGGGAGACCAGGAGAAGCACCTGGCTCCTGCCTTCGGATCAGAGTGGTGCGCCGACCGCGGTGGCCATTGGAGGGTGAACCAACGGCAGAAAGGAAGACCTTTCTCTCTGTCTCTCTCTCACTGTCCACTCTGCCTGTCAAAAAATAAAAAATAAAAAGTAAATTAAAAAAAAGAAAATCATGTTTCGTGAGCTGTAATACAGTGGCAAATCTTACCATCCTTAGGCTGCACAAAAATTAAAATGGTCCCATGGTATAAAAAGCTCATTCACATCAGAGAAGATACCGGAGACTCATTCCTGGAAATTCTAGGCCAGTGTTCCAAAGACTAAGACTCAGCTGGACCCCAGGTGAGGCAGGAAGACGGGGAGAGAGTAGTCAAGGGTGAACAAGTCGCCTATCTCATTCCTAGGGAATTTACCTTAAAGCTGGAAGCTTCATTGTTGGGACCCAAACTCCCAGAATCCCACAGCTACGAGACAGTGCGATCTAAGCATGAACTATGTTTCTTCCCGTGAATGCAGAGTGATGGCCACTGTGGTGAATTTCACCACTATTTTCAGTGGCCCAAACCACTAAGGTACTCTCTGTATACAGAGAGAAGAAAAGCAAAGTCAGCCAGACCTAACTTCTAATTCTGCACTGTCTACCCAGTGACTTCAAATCCTCAGTTTCTTTAACTATAAAATGGGAACACTATCACCTTCTAGAGCTCTAAATGCTGACACATAGCAGGCAGTCAATAAAGTTGGTTTCCTAAAGTTGATATACAGTAGACACTCAATAATTGTATTCTTCTGTCTTTCTAAGACCTGCAAGACCTCCACAAGATGCTTCCAAGGACCTGGGCCAGATTCCCAACCACGGGGACAGTCAACCCGAAGACTGCTGTGGGTAGGTGTGTCCAGGTTCTGTGTTGCTGATGTTTTTTCTTATTTTTAAAGATTCATTCATTTATTTGAAAAGAAGAGACAGAGAGAGACAGAGACAGAGAGAGACAGAGAGAGAGAATCTTCCATCCACTGGCTCACTCCCCAAATGGCCACAACGGCTGGAGCTGAGCCAAGGAGCCAGGAGCCAGGAGCTTCTTCCGGCTCTCCCAAGTGGGCACAGGGGCACAAGGACTTGGGCATCCTCCACTGCTTTCCCAGGCATATTAGCAGAGAGCTAGACTGGAAGTGGAACAGCTAGGACTTGAACTCAGTTCCCATATGGGATGCCGGCACTGCCAGTGGCAGCTTTACCTGCTATGCCACAGCGCCGGTCCCAGTGTTGCTGATGTTTTTATTACTTGCTTTGTTTCTGGTGAAACCAAGATACTGGGTAATGACCACCTGAAGTAAGATCTAAAAGGGCCACAGAAAGGAGAAACACAGTAAGGAGAAAGCAAACGCTGAGGGAGAGTCAATGCCCCACAGAAATCTGTGTCCAGAAAGAACTTTTCTTCCTATGTCCCCTTTTACTTTTCAACCTTGAGGCTCGGCTCCCTCAGGTCTGAGCAAGAATAAAAAGTCCTGCTTGTCTAAACATCCACTAAATCTGAAAGCAAACAGCTCGACTCCATGTGCTCTTCAGCAACGCTCTTGTCAATAAACCCTGTCTCCCTTTGATTGGCCCAACAATGCCAGACTTAGAGCCGTCTGTCCAGTCCCCTTCTTCCAGCATGCAAGGGGATTTTCCAAAGGCCTTTGCAAAAAGAGCCCTTGCAATTTTTGTAGCCTTTGCAATGACACAAAAATCTAATTCTTTTGGCCCCTGCTGCAGCTATTTGGAGTAAACTCATTGAAAAATCCCCTTTTTGAAAACAGTGATGTCTGGAATACCACTGTTGCCATCATATATGTATTTTTTTCTCTCTTTTGCAATCAGATAATCATAGATTCATAAAGCTTCAGATAGAAACCGCAGGGACACAGAAAACCACCTGAGCTTCAGAAGACACTGATGGCATCAGACACAGGGAATATTTTTAACCCTGGAATAAAAGCTTGGGGAACATAATTTCTTTCTGGAAAAAAAGTCCAGTGAGTAACAGGGGGCCTGGTACAGCAGCGATGGATGAGGAAAAGCTAGGAGTCCTAACAGCGACCGGAATCAAGATCATCCACCTGTTCTGCACGAGTCACCGAGAAGGAATTTCATGATGTTAGGGAACCAGGGCAGAAAGACAGCAAGCAATGGCAGCAGGTATGCCTATTAGCGTCTCACGTCACCGTACCACCTGGCCTCAGTGTGTTACAGCTGCAAATAAGCCAAGAAATGACCTACGGTGCCTTCAGATAACAATTTCTCAAAAGTAATTTTTTATGTAAAATATTGCTCATGGGGTCCTACACTGGGGCACAGTAGGTTAATCCTCCACCTGTGGCACCAGCATCCCACATGAATGCCGATTCGAGTCCCAGCTGCTCCACTTCTGATCCAGCTCTCTGCTATGGCCTAGGAAAGTAGTGAAAAATGGCCTAAGCACTTGGGCCCCTGCACCCACATGGGAGACCCGGAAGAAGCTCCTGGCCCCTGACTTTGGATCATCCCAGCTCTGACCGTTGCAGCCATTTGGGGAGCAGGCCAGCAGATGGAAGACTATTCTCTCTGTCTTTCCCTCTCACTGTCTGTAACTCTGCCTCTCAAATAAATAAATAAAATCTTTTTTAAAAAAAATTGCTTATGGTAGTGTAAAGCCACAGTAACATTTGGGTCAAAATTCCAAAGAGCTGAGATAGATGTTAGCTGGAAACAAGACCAGCAGAAGGGGGGGAGGGGTGGTGTCCTCTCCTGGCAGCTCTCTGCCGAAACATTGGCTGGTTCTTTAAATAGCACTCGTTTCCTTCCTATTTTAAGAGAGCAATACATGTTCTCAGAAGAAACTTTGGAAAATTCAAAAAACAAAAATCACAAAGAGGAGAAAAAAAGTCTCCCATAATTCAGTTTGCCAAAGAGCAATGCCTGTTAATATATCCTGATAAACTTCTCTTGATCTTTCAATGGCCGCACAAACATTTTGATTTACTTTCTGTGTGAAAACAAACATCGAGTCATATTGGAGATATTGTTTTTGATTCTTTTGTTCCTGAGTTTTATTTATTTATTTGCATATTTTCATTCAAGAGGCAGAGAGATAGACAGTCACAGAGAGTTCTCACCTGCTACTTCATTCTCCAAGTACCTGGGCCTCTGCCACCCACGTGAGAGACCCAGAGGAAGTGTCTGGCTCCTGGCTTTGGCCTGGCCAGTGTTGGCTGTTGTGGCCATCTGGGAAGTGAACCAACGGATGGAAGATCTCTCTGTCTCTGTAACCTTTTCAAAATAAATAAATAAATCTTTAAAAAAATCTTAAATATTTCCTCTTTTGAAAAATGTTTATTGAGGTCCTTGGCCCATCTCTTAAGTGGGTTGGTTGTTTTGTTGTTGTGGAGTTTCTTGATCTCTTTGTAGATTCTGATAATTAACCCTTTTTCTGTTGCATAGTTTGTAAATATTTTTTTCCCATTCTATTGGTTGTCTCTTCACTCTCCTGTTTCTTTTGCAGTACAGAAACTTCTCAATTTGATGAAATCCCAATAGTTAATTTTGGCTTTGACTGCTTGTGCCTCCCAGGTCTTTTCCAGGAAGTCTCTGCCGGTGCCAATATCTTGAAGGGTTTCTCTAATAATTTGATGGTGTCGGGTCGTAGATGTAGGTCTTTAATCCACGTTGAGTGGATTTTTGTGTAAGGTGTAAGGTAGGGGTCTTGCTTCATGCTTCAGCACGTGGAAATCCAGTTTTCCCAGCACCATTTATTGAATAGACTGTCCTTGCTCCAGGGATTGGTTTTAGATCCTTGATCAAATATAAGTTGGCTATAGATGTTTGAGTTGATTTCTGGTGTTTCTATTCTGTTCCATTGGTCTATCCATCTGTTTCTGTACCAGTACCACGCTGTTTTGATTACAACCGCCCTGTAGTACGTCCTGAAATCTGGTATCCAAATGGCCAACAGGCACATGAAAAAATGTTCAAGATCACTAGCAATCAGGGAAATGCAAATCAAAACCACAATGAGTTTTCACCTCACCCCGGTGAAAATGGCTCACATTCAGAAATCTACGAACAACAGGCACTGGAGAGGATGTGGGGAAGAAGGGACACTAACCAACTGTTGGTGGGAATGCAAACTGGTCAAGCCACTATGGAAGTCAGCTTGGAGATTCCTCAGAAACCTGAATATAATCCTACCATACAAGCCAGCCATCCCACTCCTTGGAATTTACCCAGAGGATTAATATTTATTGCAGATCAATTCACAATAGCTAAGACCTGGAATCAACCTAAATGTCCATCAACAGAAGACTAGATAAAGAAATTATGGGATATGTACTCTATAGAATACTATACAGCAGTAAAAAACAATGAAATCCGGTCATTTGCAACAAGATGGAGGAATCTGGAAAACATTATGAGTGAAATAAGCCAGTCCCAAAGGGACAAATATCATATGTTCTCCCTGATCGGCGACAACTAACTGAGCACCAAAGGGGAAATCTGATGAACTGAAATGGACACTATGAGAAACAGTGACTTGATCAGCCATTGCCCTGACTGTTGATGAACAACTTAATACGTTATCCCTCTTAGTCTTTTTTGTCTGTTCTACCTAACACTATTGGTTTAATTCTGTAATTAATATACAGTTATTCTTAAGTGTTGAAACTTAACTGAAAAGTGATCCCTGTTAAATATAAGAGTGCGAATAAGAGAGGGAAGGGATGTACAATTTGGGACATGCTCAAGCTGACTTGCCCCAAACCGTAGAGTTAGAAACATACCAGGGGATTCCAATTCAATCCCATCAAGGTGGCATGTACCAATGCCATCTCGCTAGTCCAAGTGATCAATTTCCTTTCACAATTGATAATAATGATAGGACTAAGAATCAAAGAGATCACATAATCAAGACTAGTGTCTGAAAATACTAACCAATAGAACAAAAAAGGGAGAGAACGATCCAACATGGGAAGTAGGATATACAGCAGACTCATAGAATGGTGGATGTCCTAAACAGCACTCTGGCCTCAGAATCAGCCCTAACAGCATTCGGATCCAGCTGAAAAGCCCATTAGAGTACTTCAGGCATGGAAAGCCAAGACACTCTGGCAAAAAAAAAATAAAAAAATAAAAAAAAAAAATGACCTAAATGAAAGATCTCCATGAATGAGATCCCAGCGGAAAGAACAGGTCATCAAAGAAGGAGGTAACTTTCTCTGAAAGGAGGAGAGAACTTCCACTTTGACTATGACCTTGTCTAAATAAGATAAGAGTTGGTGAACTCAAAAGGCTTCCATGGCCTTGGAAACTCATGACTGGAACATAGGGAGATTACTGATGCCATAAACAAGAGTGTCAATTTGTACAGTCAACAACAGGAGTCACTCTGCACTTACTCCTCATGTAGGATCTCTGTCCCTAATGTGCTGTACATTGTGATTTAATGCTATAACTAGTACTCAAACAGTATTTTTCACTTTGTGTTTCTATGTGGGTGCAAACTGTTGAAATCTTTACTTAATATATACTAAACTGATCTTCTGTATATAAAGAGAATTGAAAATGAGTCTTAGGCCGGCGCCGCGGCTCAATAGGCTAATCTTCCACCTGTGGCACCAGCACACCGGGTTCTAGTCCCGGTTGGGGTGCCGGATTCTGTCCTGGTTGCTCTTCTTCCAGGCCAGCCCTCTGCTGTGGCCTGGGAGTGCAGTGGAGGATGGCCCAAGTGCTAGGGCCCTGCACCCCATGAGAGACCAGGAGAAGCACCTGGCTCTTGCCTTCGGATCAGCGCGGTGCGCCAGCCGCAGCACGCCAGCCACGGTGGCCATTGGAGGGTGAACCAACGGCAAAGGAAGACCTTTCTCTCTCTCTCTCTCTCTCTCTCTCTCTCTCTTACACATTCTACTCTGCCTGTCAAAAAAAAATCTTGATGTGAATGAAATGGGAGAGGGAGCAAGAGATGGCAGGGGTGTGAGTGGGAGGGAAATTATGGGGGGGGGGAGCCATTGTAATCCATAAACTGTACTTTGGAAATTTATATTAACTAAATAAAAAAAAATTTTTTTGACAGGCAGAGTGGACAGTGAGAGAGAGAGACAGAGAGAAAGGTCTTCCTTTGCTGGTGGTTCACCCTCCAATGGCTGCCGCGGACGGTGCGCTGCGGCCAGTGCACCGCGCTCATCCGATGGCAGAAGTCAGGTGCTAGGTGCTTTTTCCTGGTCTCCCATGGGGTGCAGGGCCCAAGCACTTGGGCCATCCTCCACTGCACTCCTGGGCCACAGCAGAGGGCTGGCCTGGAAGAGGGGCAACCGGGACAGAATCCGGCGCCCCGACCGGGACTAGAACCCGGTGTGCCGGCGCCGCAAGGCGGAGGATTAGCCTGTTGAGCCACGGCGCCGGCCTAAATAAAAAATTTTTTAAAAAGAAAAAAAATGAATCTTGATGTGAATGGAAGGGGAGAAGGAGTGGGAAAGGGGAAGATTGCGGGTGGGAGGGAAGTTATGGTGGGGGAAGCCATTGTAATACATAAGCTGTACTTTGGAAATTTATATTCATTAAATAAAAGTTAAAAAAATATATTAAAGAAAAAAAAAGTAGGACAATGAACAGCCACACATATACAAGCCTACCTCTGCGCCTACTCCATATTTTCTAACTTCTTTAAGCTGTCGACTCAAAATATATTCACAGTTTCAGGTGTGTGTCACACAGGGCGCACGAGAAAGGCTGTGCTAATTCTGCACCCACAGCATTCGAGAGTCGCCTGTTCCCCACACCTGGACTCAAAGAATTTTTTAATTCTTTGCTAATTTTGCAGGCAAAAAATTATGTATCTTTCCATTTTCATTAACAATGGCATTCAGATGTTCTGCTATATCTTTACTGGTTCCTTCTGGGAATTGACTGTGGACCGCCTTGGTCCATTTCTCCTTGTGAATTGTTTTCATCCATTGGAAACAGTGGCTCTTTGGTTTCTGTGTTTCCAGTACTTTCTCTACAACTGGACCCGATAACTCCACAGTGAGCTCACTTGCAGGCCTTTATTATAATAGACAGACCTATCAACCTTTTCCTTTTATCATTTTTCCTTGGATTTCTAAGCTCCTTTCCTACCCTGAGAACAAATAAACGATCTGTTTTACATATTGAAACAATGCGGAGATGGCATTGATTCTGATTGCGGCGGTTCAGAGGGCAGAACAGAGCTGGGCAAAGAAAAAAAGAATCCGCAAAGGAGTGAGAAAGAGGTGAGAAGGCTCTAAAAATAACATTTGGCAGACATTGGCTAAATCCAAGTCTAATTTGCTTCTTAGTTAATGAAGGAGAAAACGGAGATGGCGAAGGAATAAAAGGGCCATTCTAGAACGGCAATAATAAAATCCCCTATGAAGACAATAACAACATTCTTGTTATACACAGAAATCCAATCCTAAAATAATAAAGAATATATCGATGTAACAGCACTGTGCATAAATTCCATTTAAGCTGTGTTATTTTAACAATGACCCAGAAAATGTTGAACCGAAGTAGTTTGGTACAAGTCCAGTTTGGGGGGGGGGGTCCACTTAGAGCACCCCAGGTTCTCCCAGGAGCACAGATGGAAAAGGCCCGTTTTAGGTCTGCAATCAATTCATCAATAACCGTGTGCAAAACGCTGGCGTGAGCACTGCTCACGAGCGTGTACACAAATACGTGCGCACGAACAGATACACTTTGCTCAAGTCACAAGGGGGGAAGAAACTCTATCGACTTTGGTTTATGTTGTGCAGTCATTAAATGTAATCATCATCTCGTTGGGCTCCAAGAGAAATGATGACTTTGGCAGCTTTGCACTGAGCCCTTGCTCCTCCCTCCTCTGGGAGAAGGCGGCCACGGAGCCAGCAGACCTGTTGCCCCGACCCCGCCCCATGTGGCAACATGTCCAGGACCGTCCAGGAGGTCTGTCGGGGGCAGGCGCTGAGCCAAGTGCCTGGCAACCTCCTCCCCAAACCCTCCGGGGCGGCTGGACTCCAGTTCTGCCCACGCTGGGTTTGCACCTTGCGTTCCCAGCCTGGTCCTCTACCTTCCCCTCAACAAGGTGGACTCCTCAGCCTCCTCCCTACCAACACGAGAGGATTTCCAAAACGTCATAGAAATTGCATCCTGCGAAAAAGCTATGCACGCAGTTCTAAACTTTTTGCACCAAAATACACTCATCTTTTAATTCATTTTTCCATGAGGCTTTTCAGAGCACCCTGGGACGTATCTATTCCGCTGAGGTTGCCTGGGAGTTCTGCCATTTGCAGTCATGAGCCCTGGCTTGGACAGACTCTTCATGGTTTCCAACACAAATGAAAATGCAAGAGGGGAGCTCACAGAGTTCCCAGCATGGAGGCGCTCACCACCCGCTGCTTCCCAGCTCCTAGCCCAGGGTTCACCCTTGATTTGAGTCCTTTCTCTTTCGTCCTTCCCTAAACTGCTCTGGTGGCAGAGGTGAGGAGAGAGAGCAGAAGCGAGACAGAAATAGGGGCTGGTGTTGTGTTGCAACAGGTTAAATTGCTGGCAGCTCACATGGGCACCAGTTTGAATCCTGGTTGCTCTGTTTCTGATCCAGCTCCCTGCTCAC
Source organism: Sylvilagus floridanus (assembly GCA_949820135.1). NCBI lineage: Eukaryota > Metazoa > Chordata > Mammalia > Lagomorpha > Leporidae > Sylvilagus > Sylvilagus floridanus. The sequence continues at coordinate 8,180,610 of OX463244.1, read as the reverse complement.
ACACCTGGGAAAGCAGCAGAAGACGGCCCAAGTGTTTGGGTCCCTGCCACCCAAGCGAAAGACCCAGATGGAGTTCCAGGTGCCTGGCTTCACCCTGGCCCAGCCCAGACTGTTGTAGCCATTTGGGGAGTCAGCCAGCAGATGGAAGATTTCTTTCTCTCTCTCTCCTTCTCTCTCACTCTGCCTTTCAAATAAATAAGATGAATTTTTTAAAAAAAGAAATATTGGAAATAGTTCAGAAAGTATCGGGCTGTGCAATGTGCTTGCTATGGTAGAAGCGTATCTTTTGATTTTTTTCCTGTAGCAACAGTAAAAGGGCTTTGGACCTGGTTTAGCACCTTGCGTTACTGTGGATGTTTTCAATCCCTGCATGTTCTCTACTAACACAAATTGGGGACTGAAGAAGAGCAAGCAGAGGGATGCTGGGAGCCAGCCAGGGCCACTGGTCTCTCTCTGGCCTCGCCATCCCTGGCACCTTCCCTTTAGAGTTGTGGGTCTGTGGGGTAAGGGTGCTCAGTGTTGGGTGGTCCCCAACCCTGGTCAGGACTTAGGGAAAACTGAAGAGACTGCTCTCTACCGGGCCTCTCCCAGAGGCCAGCCCCAAATCAGCGCGGTCCTAGGGCACAGGCTCCCCGCTGAGCGTGAGGCTGGACACAGACACCCTTGGCGCCTTGAGTCTGGAGGCCCCTGGCTCCTTCCCATTCCCTTTCTTCTGGAAGAGTTTTGTCCCATGGCCATCTCTTGAGATTCCAGGGTCAGGGGTCAATGCCCCAGGAGGACAGACAGCAGGGCGGCCTTGGCCAACAAGGTTTAACAGTTCCAGCTGAACCCGTGCCCTCAAATGTTCCTGCTGGATTTTCTGTGTCCTCGCACCCTACAGGCCAGCCACAGGCACAGCGGAAGAGCAGGACCAGGTGCCTTCCCAGGACACTGCAGCCTCTGGCCACGGGGTGAACAAGTGGGACTTGGGCACCCCACAACTGGCTGGATTTATCTGCACAAAAGCTTTTTGTACCCCGCCTCCCACTGTAATAAATAAATAGCCACCATGAAGAACAGTGAACAACAATTAGTTCATTTCTGAAACATTTGAAAATTAATTTTTCTTTTAATGTAGGCATAGGCACTTTGGCCCCTTGCATCCCACGGTGCCTGAGTTCAAATTGTGGCTCCATTTCCAATTCTAGCTGCCTGTTAACGCACACCCTGGGAAGCACCATATGATGGCTCAAGTAGTTGGCTCCCTACCCCCCAGGTGGCAGACCTGAACTGAGCTCTCTGCTGGGGGCTTTGGCCTAACCCAGCCCTGGGCATTAAGGGCATTTGGGGAGTGAACTAACAGATAAGTATTCTCTCTCTCTTTCTCTCCGCCTCTCATATAAAATTAACAGTAAATTAGAACAAGAACTAGATTTGCTACCTTTATTGGCACCAGGATTCTTAGAGAACCCCGAAGCCGACAGGCCGTACGGTCAGTACCACAGGAGACTGTACCGCTCCTTCAGGAAGGACACTTTTGAGCACGCTGTTCCTTCCCACGCAGTGTTCTTTCACATGATCCAGGAAGAAGTTCCTGCCTGGTCTGGCCTCCGAGAACAGGCCTGCTTTGCAGATGCTTCTCTGTTTAACCCATGTCCTGCTGGACTTCTTCACACGGGCTGTGAGTCCACTTAGGCGAATCTATGGCTGTGATGAGGTCAGAAGGATCACGTGAGGTTACCGTGAGCTCTTCAGGGGCACCAGGTCTGGGGGTCCTCACACAGCATCCGGAGAGATCAGAGGTCCCTCTCCTGGCAGGCAGGGCTGTCCCCAGGCTTTCTAGGATCTCAGGCCTACCGGCAGGGCTGCTCGTATCAACAGTCAGTCCCCAGGTCCTGCTGCCCAGTGCCACTGGCCCACTGTGCCACTGACAAGGGTGCTCCCGCGTGTCCCATAGCAAGTGAGGGCAGCAGTGGACTGGAGTCCTCCCCTAAGAGCACACACACGCTTCATGGTGAGCACAGGGCCCAGAACGCCTCTCCTACAGAGCCTCAAGGAGCTGGGGACCTGCTCATGGGCAAGCAAATTGCTCTCTGGAGCACGTTTCTCGCTTCTCGCTCTGGGAGCCCAAGGATGCCCTCCCCACATCCTGGTACACACTGGCGCCTTCTGCAAAGGGACTTGACCTGCTTGGAAAACACCCCCAGGAAACACGTCTCGAGTCTGTACCCTGTTTGTCGTCTTTGTTCATCCCAGGCAGTGTGCGCCCTACCTCTGCTTCTCCTCTCCCCATCTTACTTCAGGACCTGACACAGACATTGTGTTAAATCACTTCTGGAACACAGCAGGGCCGGAGACGGGGAAGGAAAGGGAGGAGGAGGTGAAACAAAGCCCTTACTTTACAGAAGCAAGCACAACTTTCCCCCAGTGTCCGGCCTTCCAGGACTCAGCGCGCACCTCCTAGATGAGACTCCCGTGATTAAGGAGGATGGAAATGTCCTGAAATACAGCCACTGCCACACTGCGGCAACGCGTCTTCCCAAGAGGATGTGCAGGCACAGTTTCAGGGGGGAAAAAAGGCACAGAGCTTCAGTCTTCCCCATGCAAACGTGCTCCTTCCTAAATCAGCTGCTTCCGAATGCACTCCAAGTCCAGGCACACACAGGCTCTGCTGTTCTCTTTTATAAAAAGATTTATTTATTTATTCGAAAGTCAGAGTTACAAAGAGAGAGGAGAAGTGTGTGTGTGTGGGGGGGTGTCTTCCATCCGCTGGTTCACTCCCCAGATGGCCGCAATGGCCGGGACTGTGCCCATCCGAAGCCAGGAGCCAGGAGCTTCTTCCGAGTCTCCTTTGCAGGTGCAGGGGCCCAAGGACTTGGGCCATCTACCACTGCTTTCCCAGGCCACAGCAGAGAGCTGGATCAGAAGAGGAACAGCCAGGTCTCAAACCGGCGCCCATACGGGATGCCGACGCTTCAGGCCAGGGCGTTAACCTGCAGCACCACTGCTCCGGCCCCTGCTTTTTTTCTTTTTTAAAGAGATTTATTTATTTGAAAGATTCAGAGAGAGAGAGAGAGAGAGAGAGAGAGAGAGAGACTCCCACCTGCTGGTTCACTCCCTAGATGGCCATAACAACAGGAACTGCGCCAGGCCAAAGCCAGGACCCTCATCCAGGTCTCCCACGTGGGTGCAGCGACCCAAGCACTTGGGCCATCTTCTGCTGCTTTCCCAGGCCATTAGCAGGGAGCTGGATCGGAAGTGGAGCAGCCGGGACATACACTGGCACCTATATGAGATGTCGGTGTCAGAGGATGCAATTTTAAGGCTACACCACAACGCCGGCTCCAGGCTTTGCCCTTAAACCCTCTCTTAGTGTCTCTCTCCCTCTCTCTCGCCCTCTCCCTCTCCCTCTCTCTCTCTGTCACTCTACCCTTCAGATAAATAAAAAGGTCTTTACATAGAAAATATATAACAAGGGCTGGCATTATGGCACAGTGAGCTAAGGTGCCACCCACAATGTCTAGTGAGCCGCGGCGCCGGTGCTCGCTCGCTCGCGCTCTCCCCCCCCCCTAATTGTACCTGTCAAGTAAATAAGAAACAAATCTTAAAAAAAAAAATAAAAAATAAATAAAATAAATAAATAAAATAAAAATAAAAAAATAAAATAAATAAATAAAACTCTTCTTAATCACTTTTCTCCCATACGACAAAGCAAGGCGACCCTCTCATCTCCCCTGGGAGCGTAAACTCGTCCAGAGCGGCAATGAACAGAACAGATAGAGCGCTCCTCTTCTGAAACGCTTGGGACCCAGGAGTGTTTTGGAATTCACATGATTTTTTTTCCAGATTTTGGGACATTTGCATGCACATAATAAAATATCTTGGGGACCCAGATCTAAACATGGAATTCATTTGTGCTTCACACGCATCCCATGTGCACAAACTGAAGGTCATTCTAGACAACGCTTTCAGGGCACCTGTGCTTTGGCTGCCACCCCTCACAGGACACGGGATGGAATTTTCCACTTACAGCCTCATGGGAACCCTCAGAACGCTCTGGAGTTACGAGCAGTTTGGATTTAGGATCAGTGGTGTTCTACCTGTGATGCAAGCTACTAGTGACAGTTTTTACTAGATCCTTTGGTCCAGCCAGTCTGAGATGGTCCCCCACCTTACAGAGGCACACGGTGTCCTGGCCGTCAGCCAGGTATCCTCCCACCTGTGCGGCAGGGCAGATGCACTGCGCGGTCAGGCTGAGGCACTGCAGACAGCCTGCACTTAGTCTCTCCTCTTCTCCGGCCCAGGGGCTGTCCAAGGATGCATTGCTCCCAGGGGAAAGGCCAAACAGGACCGTGCGAAATGGGGACCTTGTTTCAGTAAGAAACTCTGTGCCTCATTTATCCCCCTGAGAACTGGGAGGAGGAGGAGATCCAGTGTCACTGGGACACTCACGCTGGCAGGGGTGCTCAGCACACTCGCGGACAGACGGCCTGAGCGGGCTGACTGCTGCCAATGAGGCGCGGCATGGCCCATGAGGACTCAACGTGGGTGCTTCCAACAAGAGGCCAATCTGCATCATCAAGGCTGTATCAGATATCAGATATCAGCCGGGTCTGTAGGTTTTCAAAAATTATTTCAGGGGTACCTAACGGAGAAAGCTGACAAACCACTCACTGGCTACATCGCACTTTGTTATTCTACCAAGGGGCAAAGCTCCCTGCTTTCCACAGGGGCCACCAGGTCCCAGGGCCGGAAGGACACTCGGGCGGAGGCTCACACAGAAGGATGGTTTACAACGTGCACAGGACCACAGGCCGCATCAGGAGCAGCCGCAGACCGCGGGACGCTCAGACCCCTGCAGGAGTTCACGTCTTCGCCTGTCTCTGAAGAAGACGCTGATTTCCCTACGGTTATGACCAATGATCGGAGCAGCCCAAGGGGTGGAAGCTTCTGACAAGTGGAGGTCACAGGGTCGCCCCAGGTCAGAGGTCCTCCACAGGTGCAGGGCCGCCCCCTGGGGGACACTGAGAACGCCAGTTTTCTAGTTGTCACACACAGCGGTTCCTGATCATCGGACGTGAGACCTGCATTTACTGCTGCATGGAAACACAAAGTCCTTCTGGTTCCAGTTTATTACCCTCCGAATACTCTAAGGATGTTGGCGCCATGTAAATCAGGAGAAGACGGGCAGAGCCCACGCAGAGAACACTGAGTTGTTTCCCATTACGTGAACAGTGCCCTCTTAGGCCACACCTCTCACGGCATCCGAGTGGCTCTGTGCACCGTTAGCAGTCTGCCCAGCAGCCGTCCCATCCTTGATCTCAGACTCACATAGGCACAAACATCTCGTGGACTCGTTACATGTTCTCAAACAGGCAGCCAGGAGCAGATATCAAGAAGCACATTGTTTTATTCTGATACTTTCTGTTTCTCTGGCTTATTATGTTTAGGACATTATATTGATTTTTTAAAAATTATATATATATATATAGACAGGTTAACATAATCTATGAATTTAACTTCAAGAAGCTAAAAATGACACAGTAAATATTTGCTATAGGGGCTGGCACTGTGGCATAGTAGGCTAAAGCCTCCACGTGTGACACCAGCGTACCATATGGGTGCTGTTTCTAGTCCCAGCTGCTCTTCTTCCTCTCCAGCTCTCTGCTATGGCCTGGGAAAGCAGTAGAAGATGGTCCAAGTGCTTAGGCCCCTGCACCCGTGTGGGAGACCCAGAAGAAGCTCCTGGCTCCTGGCTCCTAGCTTCAGATTGGCCCAGCTCTAGCCATTTGGCCTTTGGGAAGTGAACCAGCAGATGGAAGACCTTTCTCCTTGTCTCTTCCTCCATCTATAACTCTACCTCTCAAATAAAAATCTTTCTAGAAATTTGCTATAAACAGAAGATAGACATGGTATAAAACAGGGGCACCTTAAAAACATTCTACTAGGGGCCAGCGCTGTGGCGCAGTGGGTTGAAGACCTGGCCTGGCATTCCATATGGGCACCAGTTCTAGTCCTGGCTGCTCCTCTTTTGATGCAGCTCTCTGCTATGGCCTGGGAAAGCAGTAGACAATGGCCCCTGCACCCACAAGGGAGACCTGGAGGAAGCTCCTGGCTCCTGGCTTCGGATCCGCATAGCTCCAGCCATTGAGGCCATCTGGGTAGTGAACCAGCGGATGGAAGACCTATCCCTCCGTCTCTACCTCTCTTTGTAACTCTACCTTTCAAATAAATAAAATATCTTTAAAAAAAATTCTACCAAGTGAAAGTGTCAGGCAGGAACGAATGACTCTGTTCATAGGAAACATCCAGAACAAGAAAATTTATGGACATGGAGAGTGGAAGATGGCTGCCTAGGGCTGGGGTGGAGGCAGGAGGAGTGAGGAAAACGGGAACGAGTGTTACTGGTCAGAGGGTTTCTTTCTGGGTGATGAAATGTCCTAAATTTGAATGCAGCAATGGCCGCACAAAATAAAATGTATTAAAAACTGCTGAATTAACTACACACTTTATAAATGGCTGAATTGTATGGGATGTGAACTGTGTTCCAAAAATAAAAAGTATGGGTCTCATGGGATTGAAAACCACTACTCTAGGGGTTGGTGTTGTGGCACGGGGGGTTAAGCCACCAATTGTGATACCAGCATCCCATATGAGCGCTGGTTCGAGTCCTGGTTGCTTCACTTTCGATCCAGCTCCCTGCTAATACGTCTGGGGAAGCAGCGGAATATAGCTTAAGTACCTGGGACCCTGCCGCCCACATGGCAGACCTGGATGGAGTTCTAGGCTCCCAGCTTCAGCCTGGACCAGTCCAGTCATTGCGGCCATTTGGGGAGTGAACCAGCAGATGAGAAATCAATCTTTCTCTTTCTCTCTCTGTCTCTGTCTCTGTCTCTGTCTCTAACTCTGCCTTTCAAATAAAAAAAAATCTTAAAAAAAAAATTCTCCACTCTAGAGCTACTTCCATGGAAGACAATCACCTAGGAGATTGGCTGGCCAGATATCTGTGTCTAAATGTTGCCATGGAGAGATAGAGAGAATTCTTCTGATATTCAGACAGTAGAAGGCTATACAAACAGCCACAAACATAGGTAAAGTTTCTAAAATGGAACCTGCCTCCAATTACAAATAAAGACCATTGGCTGTGTGGGTCAGAGAGATATAAACACCATATACCACATCCATAGCAGTCCTCTGAAACCCTCTAGACCCAGTTAACACTCTGGGAAGGACATTTAAACACAACCTGTTCTAAGACGTCATCCCTAGGCATGGAAAACAGTTTCCACAGCGATGAAAAGAAAAATAGAAAGGAGAAAAAAAAAAAAACACAAATGCCCGAATAGCACCCACCACCAATAATCACCTAGTTAAGAGAAAACCACATCTATGGATCATGTTCCCTCACCTCCAGTTATGAGGTGGGCCTAAGCCAGCACATGAAACAACTAACGTGTCCTAGAATCAGAGAGCAGAGCAAAGGAACCAAGATTGACTAGCACGGAAAACCACCCCCCACACACATGCACACACACATACACACATACACACACACACCATAATTTCCCCTGGTAGTGATTACCTTCAATTTCTCACCGTGCACAACCCCAGCTTACCCAGAATGCATGCACCTCAGAACCAAGTCCAGGCAAACCGTGCAGAATAAGGGTGTAGGTCTGATGCACCCAAGTTTCAGTCTGCACTGTACCATCCAAAGCACGAAATTCCTGCTCTGAAAACCGTCAGACCGTATTTTACACACCTTTATACACTCGGACAGGGACTGTGCAAAAACGAGGCTCAGGGCTAGCTACGATTCTGCTGCTCAATACCACCACAGCACACAGCCCAGCAGCCTAGGTCCTCCAGGTCTGCACTTGTTCCTCCTCTGATTCCCCCAAGGGTAAAGCGCACAGACCTTCAAGTCCCCTCCCTTCTTCCCTTCCCCTACCTGCCTGTCCAGCCCCATCCCGGCTGTAGATGGGAAGGCAGGAGGTGCGGAGGAGAACCGCAGAGGGCTCCGTCTCCTTGCCAGCACCTCCCACCACTCCTTCTCTTCTGAGAGTCTCGTAATGATCCATGTTTGCTCTCTTACTTGTGGGTGACTTGGGGGAGCCTGGCTAAATAATCAACATGTTTGCAAGACCCTGGTGCAATGGTGAGCTGAAGTGTCAAGGCCCCAATATCAACACCCTCCCCCAAGCCCCTACGACTCTCTCCAGGGGCCCCTTGAGCTCCCATGGGCACCTTCGTGGCCCAAGCTTTGGCTGCTTCACTGAGTCAGACCCACCGATCCAGTCCTCAGCTGATTATCACTCACTCTGGGGCTCTGTTTAGTTTTTTAATTTATTATTGCATCTAAATGTTTTGATTAAATATTTAAAGTCATTAAAAGTTTCTAAAAAAAAAATCTTGTTCATTGGCCTTAAACTTAAGAAGTCATATTAACAGTAAGGTTAAATATCTACTTTACTGTCTTCTCATTTTTTGTGTGTTTTATATTTGACTCTTTTTTAAAAATATATTTTGTTTATTTGAAAGGGAGATAGGGAGGCAGGGACACAGAGGGACTTTCTATCTGCTGGTTTACCCCCCAAATGACCACAATGGTTGGGGAGCCCAGGACTATATCCAGGTCTGGGTGGCAGGGGCCCAAGTACTTGTGATGTCTTCTGAAGCTTTCCCAGGTGCATTAGCAGGGAGCTGGATTGGAAGTGGAGCAGCTGAGACTTCAATTAGCACTGATACAGAATGGTGGCATCACAAGCTTGACCTGATGCACCACATCACCAGCCCCTGTAGTTAATCCTTGAATCCATCTGGAATCCTCCTTGATACATCTCCAGGGGCTGGCACTGCGGTTCACTTGGTTAATCCTCTGCCTGCGGCGCCAGCATTCTATATGGGTGCTGGGTTCTAGTCCCGGTTGCTCTTCTTCCAGTCTAGCTCTCTGCTGTGGCCGGGGAAGGCAGTGGAGGATGGCCCAAGTGCTTGGGCCCTGCACCTGCATGGGAGACCAGGAGGAAGCACCTGGCTCCTGGCTTCATCAGCGCAGAGGCCATTTGGGGACTGAACCAACAGAAGGAAGACCTTTGTCTCTCTCTCTCTCTCTCTGTCTTTAACTCTACCTGTCAAATAAATTAAAAAAAAAAAAAAAGATACATCTCCAAAAGACAGACAGTTCCCAAAGTAGCTACTGTCTAAGCACTGCTTGAAATACAAGCACAGGGCTCTCTCCCCAACCACACAGTCTTGTTTCTAAGAGGTACAATGACTAGCAAAACTGGTTGCAAAGATCAATCTCTAACAGATAGAGAGGAAATAAACAAGCCGCACAGTGTGGTCTTCAAGTGCATCCACTCACTGCACAGGGAGTTACTAAGTCGCTGCCTCTTGCAGGCTCTGGGCCTACAGCAGTGAGCAAGGGTTCTGACCGTGTGAGGCTTGGGCTTTAGAGAGAAAGACTGCATTAGTCCAGTACCTGTCGCTGGGACAACAAATGCCTGCGGCTGGGCCTTTATAAAGAAAAGAGGTTTATTTAGCTCAGTTTAGCCCTCAACCTTCTGAAGTTGGTTTAAAATGAAGTTATGAGGATTTCAAGACAAGGATGGAAGTGTCTCAAGGTGGTGTGAGAATCCAGGTTCAGACCCAGCGACAGGGAGTCAGGGAAGGAGACACCTGACGAGCCTCAACCACACAGGACAAGGTTGCCCTGAACAACCGTGGTGTCTGCAGGTCACATACGCATGCCCAGAGCCCACTGCAGTGCAGAGTCCAGACAAGAGCTGGCCAGAAGAGAATGCAGAGTATCTGTACGTGTCCTCTATACAGTACATGTTAAGGAGGAATTTTTTAAATTCATCCTTTTTGTTTGTTTGTTTTTGTTTTTTGAGGCAGTGAGCCGAGAGCGCCCATCCGCTGCTTTGCTCCTCAAATGCCCACAGTGGCTGAGATTGGGCTGGGACAAAGTCGGACGCCAGGAACGCAATCCAGGTCTCCCACGTGGGTGGCAGGAATCCAACCACCTGAGCCGTCACTGATGCTTTCCAGGACCACGTCTTGGCAGGAACCTGGAATCAGGAGCAGGAACTGGGAATGGAATGTTGCCATTTCAACACGGCATGTGGGCGTCTTAACCCAGGCTAAACGCTGGTTAATGTTCACCGAGCACCTGCTGGGTCCCTGGGGTGTTTGCTTTCCTCCTTATTCTCTCCAAAGTAGCAGTAGTATTCCCATTTTATCAGATGAGGAAAGCAGAGAGGTCATCCACCTCGTAAGTGGTGCAGCACTCAGCGTGTTGACACAACTTCAAAATCATGCTCTGCCCGGAAGCCATCTCCCCAAAACCCCACACCCCTCTGGGGAGCCACACCCCTGGTATTGCTTTTTAAAGATTTATTTATTTAAAACGCAGAGCTACAGAGAGAGATGCAGAGGGAGAGAGAGAAGGAGGGGGAGACAGAGAGAAAAAGAAAGAGATCTTCCATCCACTGGTTCACTCTCCAAATGGCAGCAAAAAGCCAGGCTGAAACCAGGAGCCCAGAGCTTCTTCTAGGTCTCCCACGTGGGTGCAGGGCCCAAACACTTGGGCCATCTGCTGCTGCTTTCCCAGGCACATTAGCAGGGAGCTGGATTGGAAGTGGAGCAGCTGGGCCACAAATCAGCTCCCATATGGGAGCAGGCAAGCGGTAGCTTAACTCACTGCACCACAATGCCAGTTCCTGGTGTTTTGCTGTTTTTTTTTTTTTTAAAGATGTATTTATTTATTTGAAAGTCAGTGTTACATACAGAGAGAAGGAGAGGCAAAGTAAGAGAGAGGTCCTCCATCCACTGGTTCACTCCCCAATGGCCACAACAGCTGGAGCTGCACTGATCCGAAGCCAGGAGCCAGCAGCTTCTTCCAGGTCTCCCACATGGGTGCAGGGGCCCAAGGACTTGGCCATCTTCCACTGCTTTCCCAGGCCACAGCAGAGAGCTGGATGGGAAGTGGAGCACCTGGGACTCGAACCGGCGCCCATATGGGATGCCAGCACTGCAGGCAGTGACGTTACCTGCTACACCACAGCACCGGCCCCTGTTTTGCTGTTAATAAGGTCTTCAGTCCAAGTTTTACTTGAAGGTATTCAAATTTTAATTATAAGCTGTAGCGCTCATACTAAGTTTGTGTAAGTGAAATAAACCAGGCTAAATTACAGCTCTAGCTTTATTTTTGAAGAGGCTGAAGAAAAATGCAATGAAAAGGAAAGAGCATTTCTCTTTGCAAGTCACCTGTCTAGTTTAGACACGGCACGTTGGGTGTGACAGATGCTGTGTATGAATGGAAACCAGTTTAGAGCAATAAATGTTTCCCCAGTGTTAAAATAAACACCTCGGGGGTTCAGACTCTGGCCAGGCAATTTCTCCACAGTAGGAGGCACTTATCTACTTTAACACGTTGCTACTTAGAAATTATCACTCAATCAATTACCGTCCACCTGGGTTTGTTTTCACAGAGAACTTCAATGAAATGAGTGTGAAAATAAGTTAAACACATTCTATTCATTTTCTCAATTTTTCACCTCTCCCAATGGTGGGTATGTTGACAGAAAAATTACTTCACTTTATTTCAGCGGACACGTACGGAATGCGGACCAGGTTCTGGGCTCTGGGCTGGGAGATGGGATACGACAAAGAAGAATGACGTGCGGTTTCTGGCATGGAGGGGCGCACACAACTTGCCCTGTGACACGGGTCGCGTCTCCACATTCTCACGAAAGCAGCCACAGGAAATCCTGGCCTAATGATGCCCACAGCTCTCCCCAGAGCCCCTGCACTTCGCCCAGATCGTGCCCTGTGGGGGGCAGCAATCCATGCCTCTGTCAAGACGCTCTGCTGCATCCTGGTGCGTAAATGCTCTTTCTGGCCCCGAGGGACGTGTGTTACACTTTACTTTCAAATAGCACTTCTCTGTTATATCACCTCTGAATTTCCATATCACCCATCGTTTTCTAAATGATAGCTTTATTGAGATACAATTCAAACATCATAAATTCACCCTCTTAAAGTACACGATTCAGGAGCGGACTCTGGCCTAGCAGATAGGACGACAATGGACATGCCCATGACCCATGTCCCAGTACCTGGGATCAACTCCTGGCTCTGGCTCCTGACATCAGCTCCCTGCTAACACAGACTCTAGGACGCAGCAGTGACGGCTAGGGTACTTGGGATCCTGTCACCCATGTGTGTGCCCTGGACTGTGTTCTGGACCCCCCATTCCAGCCCTGACCTTGGCCCAGCCACTGCAGCCATTTGGGGAATGAACCAGTGGATGGGAGCTCTCTCAGTCTGCCTGTCTCTGCTTCCCTCCCTGTCTCTCAAATAAACAGAAGGTTGAAGTGCAACATTCAGTGGTCTTAGTATATTCCCAGAGCTGTTCAATCATCACCACCATCTGATTTCAAAGCACTGTCACCACCCCCCTAAAAAAAAACCCTACACATTAGCAGCCACTCTCTATCTCTGCTCCCCACCAAGCCCACCAATACCCAAGCAACCCCCAATCTATCATTTATCTCTATGGATTAGCTGAGTCTGAGTATTTCCTATAAATGGAATGTAACCGACTTCTTTCATGGGCAGAATGTTTCCGAGGTTCATCCATGGGCAGCAGGTGTCAGTCGTTTACTTCTGATCTTGGCTGAATAATATTCCACCACGTGACAGACCACGTTCCACTGATGCACACTGGGGTTGTCTCCATCTTTTGACTCTTAGGAACAGTGATGTTATAAATACAAGTACAAGGCCATGTGGGGGCTTCTGTTTTCATTTCTTGTGGTAGACACCCAGGCCTAGAACTGCTGGATCACATGGCTAACATCGTGTTTCATCTTTTGAGAATCTGCCAGCCTGTTTTCCAAAGTGACTGCCCCATTCTACATCCCCACCAGCAGCGTGTGGGGTTCCAATCACTCCACCTCCTCTTCTAGATCCCTTTTTCCTAACAGCCATCTTCACGGGCGTGAGGTTCTGACTTCCATGACCCTGACGGGTACAACTAGGCAGTCAGTTTAAGGTGAGGCAAGCTGGAATTCTTAGGACCCTGCAATGTAATGTCTGCCTTTTAAACTGCCAGTTGGATATGCCCACCTTCCCAGGATGCACCTGTTATATCCCAGAACAGGACACACGCTAAGCCCCAATCGTGTTTGTAGATCTGAATAAGGTACCACTCCCTGCCTCATCAAAGAGGCTGAGAACAGGGGAGGGGTCTCTCCGCCCCAGACCATGCTTGGAGGTCCTGCTTTTGCTTCGTCTCTTTCCTGGGCAACCCTCTGTCCCACTCACAGCGGGCATTTCTCTGTGTGGGCAGCCATGTTTGCTTACCCCCTCACTGTTAAATAAATCCCGTTCCTCTTGTACACGTTACTATGTCTCTCCTTGCAATTCTTATCTCCGTGTATAGTATGAACTGGGAATAAAAATTAAGCCCCCACGCCCCAGGGCCAATGTCGCTCCCAGGCAATCCTGGTGGTGACCATGCAGCCCGGACGTGAGCGGAAGAAGCTCCAAGCAAGGACTTCCGTATCTGACAGGCAGCGGAAGGACGCAGGGAAAGGCCTGGCAACCTGCCCCAAGGAAAGCAATGCTCTGATGGCCGCAGTAAAGCCACAAGGCCTCTGGACTACTCCTTCCATGGAGTTGTGCCACATCTCTAATTTTTTTTTTTTTTTTTTATGACAGGCAGAGTGGACAGTGAGAGAGAGAGACAGAGAGAAAGGTCTTCCTTTGCCGTTGGTTCACCCTCCAATGGCTGCCGCGGACGGCGTGCTGCGGCCGGCGCACCGCGCTCATCCGATGGCAGGAGCCAGGAGCCAGGTGCTTTTTCCTGGTCTCCCATGGGGTGCAGGGCCCAAGCACCTGGGCCATCCTCCACTGCACTCCTGGGCCACAGCAGAGAGCTGGCCTGGAAGAGGGGCAACCGGGACAGAATCCGGTGCCCCGACCGGGACTAGAACCCGGTGTGCCGGCGCCGCAAGGCGGAGGATTAGCCTATTGAGCCTCGGCGCCGGCCCACATCTCTAATTTAACAACCGCATTTTGTAACTGCCACAACTTCCCCAAAGCCCAGGAGCCCAACACATACCTGCAGTGGTAAATATGAGTGCAGGCCCTACGGGCAACAAGGAAAACAAATCCTGTCTTCCGGGTGCACGAGCAGTCGGCGGAAGCATGGGAAAACGAGTGCCCACTGTAGGCAGACAGACGCAGAAAGCACACCAATGAGTTCAAGGAGGGAGATTCACACCCACGGCTTCCCAGGGACAGAGCATGATGACCACCCAGCCGGCAGGAACAGGGCAGAAGACAGTGGGAGAAAGTATTCAGGAGACGAGAACGGCACATTCAAAGATCCAGTTTCAGGAAACAGCAGGTCAAACTGAAATAAAAGGTACGTGGGTCGGAGGCCGGCTCAAGGCTGGACAGAAAGGTCGGGACCCGGGGTCGTCGTGTGGCATAGCAGGTAAAGCTGCCGTCTGCGAGGCCAGCATCCCATGTGGGTGCCAGTTCGAGTCTCTGCTGCTCCACCTCCAATCCAGCTCTCTGCTAATGCACTTGGGAAAGCATCGAGGGATGGCCTAAGTGCCATGAGACCCGGAGGAAACTCCTGGCTTCAGCCTGGCCCAGCCCTCACTGTTGCAGCCATTTGGGGAGTGAACCAGTGGATGGAAGATCTCTCTCTCTCTCTCTCTCTCTCTCTCTCTCTCTCTCTCTCTCTCTCTCTCCCTCCCTCCCTCCTTCCCTCCCTCCCTCCTTCCCTCCCTCCCTCCCTCCCTCCCTCCCTCTTTGACTTTCAAATCGATAAATAAACCTTCTGAAGCAAAGAACGGACTGGCCCCGTGCTTGTCAGCATCCCTGCCACACTCGGGGCTGAGATTCTGTCCGGGAAGAAAAGGAACGCCCGTGAGTTTTGGACACAGGGACACAGTCAGATGTGCACTTAGAGAGCTCACTCCAGCAATGTGCCGCACATGTCACACTGATCCATTTATTCGGCCCAATTAGGAAAATCAGAAAAAGAGGCCAAGAACAGGGGAGAGGTCTCTTCGCCCCAGACTGCTTGGAGGTCCTGCTTTTGCTTCGTTTATACAATACCTATAAACTTGCCCAGGATTTTCATTGTGTCTTTTTTTTATTGGAAAAGTTTGATCAAGGCCCAACAATCCATTTCAATCCCATAGCACAGTTTAAAATGCACAAGGGGTACTGGCATCGTGGCACAGAGGGCTCAGCCACCACTTGCAATGCCAACACCCCATATCAGAGCACAGGGTGAAGTCCTGGCTGCTCTGCTTCCCATCCAGCTCTCTGCTGTGGCCTGGGAAAGCAGTGGAAGATGGCCCAAGTCCTTGGGCCCCTGCACCCACATGGGAGACCTGGAAGAAGCTGCTGGTTCATGGCTTCTAATCAGTGTAGCTCTGGCCATTGTGGCCAACTGGGGAGCGAATCAGCAGATAAGATTCTCTCTCCCTAGCTCTGTATGTATCTGTCTCTGTCACTCTGCAAAAGACAGAAAGGGAGGGAGGGAGGGGGGATGGAGGGGAGAGAGAGAGAGAAGGAAAGAAAGAAACAAAAAGGAAAAACAAGTGCACAAGACCACGTGGAATGAAAGAGTCTTCAAACCCTAGGCTCGCACAGCCGCTAAAAGAATCTTGAGAAACCATAGAAGCCTCGCGTACTTGAAAGCAGACACAGAAAAATTTTCAGTCTAAGATGGGATGATTGCAAGGTGTGGAATCTCTCACTTAGGCTAGATATTGACGTTGATTAAAAAACAAAAAGATGACATCACTCTTTTGAATGGAGCACCATAGAAATGTGCTACCTTGGGGCCCAGGCTGTTCATAGCAGGCTAAGCCTCCACCTGTGGCACAGGCAGCCCAAAGGACACCATCCACGTCCCTTCTGCTCCTCTTCCAGTCCAGCTCCTGCTTATAGCCTAGGAAAGCAGTGGAAGATGGCCAAATGCTTGGGCCCCTGCACCCACATGGGAGACCTGGAAGAAGCTCCCAGCTCCTGGCTTCAGATTGGCCCAGCTCTGGCCATTTGGGGAGTGCCTCAGTGGATGGAAGACCTTTCTGTCTCTCCCTTTCTCTACCTGTAATTCTACCTCTCAAATACATAAATTTAAAAAAAAAGAAATGGGCTACCTACCTACAACTATTTTTAAAGTATATGAACAAGCCGGCGCCGTGGCTCAACAGGCTAATCCTCTGCCTTGCGGCGCCGGCACACCGGGTTCTAGTCCCGGTTGGGGCGCCGGATTCTGTCCTGGTTGCCCCTCTTCCAGGCCAGCTCTCTGCTGTGGCCTGGGAGTGCAGTGGAGGATGGCCCAAGTGCTTGGGCCCTGCACCCCATGGGAGACCAGGAAAAAGCACCTGGCACCTGGCTCCTGCCATCGGATGAGTGCGGTGTGCTGGCCGCAGCGCGCCGTCCGTGGCAGCCATTGGAGGGTGAACCAACGGCAAAGGAAGACCTTTCTCTCTGTCTCTCTCTCTCACTGTCCACTCTGCCTGTCAAAAAAAAAAAAAAAAGTATTCGTTTTCATCCTTTAAGATGAATTCCATCCTAATTTTGCTTGAAAGCCTTTAGCCTGCCTTCTTCACTTGCCCACAATAAAAAATACATAGGTAAAAACTAATATATTAATTGTTTTATTCTCCTGTGACCATTAAGTTCTAAGTGTTAAAGTATTTTCTTGTGGAATGATTGATGGCTATCAGAGTCAATCAGAATTAAACTATTTTGTATTGTGTGAAAACTGTTACACATAAAAACCTGGAATCCGTTGGAAGTACATCTTGTGGTGGGATGACAGGGCATTCCTCATTGGCTCCACAAGGGTTCCTTACTGACAGAAGGAGGCGACGGTCAACCAGGATCACTTTCCGCAGTACAGGGAAACAGGACAGCTATCCTACTGCGATGTCCCTCAGTTCTTTAAACTCCTCCCAACCTGTCTGCCCAAAATCACACCCTTCCCAATGATCCAAAAGTCTTTTTTAACAATCTCCTGGCTGGCACAGTGGCAGAGTCCTCATCAGGTCCATCTGAGAAGTGGGAACTCCTGGACACGCCTCCCAGTGTCGTTTAGCACGGCAACAGTGCACACTGTCCTGCTGCCACCCTGAGGTTGCTCCACCTCACACAAGGCTCGGTCCCTTACAGGATTATGGATGGTGGGGGAGGGGAACAGACGACTGGCCCAGCATCCCACATCAGAGTGCACAGGCTCCAATGCCAGCTACACTCCCAATCCCACCTTCTTGCTAGTGCGCACCCTGGGAGGCAGCAGGTGACGGCTCCAGTAGCTGACTCCCTGGGAGACCTGGATTGAGTTTCACTCCTGTTTTCAGCCTGACCCAGCCCTGGCGACTGCAGGCATTTGGCAAGTGAAGCGGCAGATGGGAGCTCTGTCTGTCCATATGTCTCCATTCTTGCTCTGTCTGCCTCTCAAATAAATGAGTAATTTTAAAAAGGATTTGTACATGAGTGAAACAAGACATGGGGGGGATTAACAGGTGGATGCACCCATCCCAGGTGTTTGCTTGGGCACATCAGTTTCAGTAAACAGCCCAGAACACGACCCTGGCTGGAGACCGTGCTCCAGGGCAAGTGGGCCGACTCCTGGGCCCAGTCCTCTGGTTAAACACTGAAGTGCGCTCTGTTCCTACAGAGCCCAAGGAAGGGAGGGACGCAGGAAAGGAGCAAAGATGGGAAGCAATGAGAAATGTTAGCAAGCTAAGAGGGCTAGAGATGTGGGACAGCGGTAAGGCCTGCGAGCATCCTACGTGGGCACTGGTTTGAGTCCTGTTCCTTACTTCCAATCCAGCTCCCCGCTAATGGGTCTAGGAAAGCAGTGGGAAATGTCTCAAGTCCTTGGGCCCCGGCGTTCCTATGGGAGACCCAAATGAAGCTCTGCCTCCTGGCTTCGGCCTGGCCCAGCCCTGGCTGCTGCAGCCCTTGGGGAGAGAATCAACACATGGGAGGTCTCTCTTTCTGTCTCTCCCGTTCTCTCTGTAACTCTGCCTTTCAAATAAAGAACTCAAAAAAAAAAAAAAAGGAAGGACGGAAGGAAACAAGAACAAGAAAATCTTTGTTTGTTTTAAACAGAGCAAAGCCTCTGTAACTTAGAACCCTGCAACTGGCCACACATTTAGTCTATCGGTCAGGCAGCTGACCTCCAACCAGCTCCTCCCAGCTCCTGGCTCTCCCTAAATCCACGCACAGGACCCCGTCCGTCTTTGCGCTCGTAGGTTGTTGCATTTATTTATTTTTTAAACAGAGGGTCATCATTTCGATCTTGATTTTTTCGAAGGTACAATCAAATGTGACAGAAAATTCTGAACATGCCACCATCACTGATCTGGTCTATGCTGATCTGGTCTAATAACTCAAAATTATTCCCTATCATACGCACTTTACATGACATCAGCTCCCACACAAGATTTAATACACAGTAAGCAGGTGGCCCCAGCAAGTCCTCCTATATCTTACATCTGGTATTGTACTCCATATAAGGTGCTGAGTCCGATTTTTTAATAAAAACATGGCCTGAGCTTGTAAAAGTTCAAGTAAAATATACCTTTAAAACTGCTGTATTTAATTTCCAGTCATGAAAGTCTAAAATTATTGTAAAATAATACTCAACCTTTTTCATAGATCCCTTCAATGAAGCTTAAAACTACTTTCCTTTCAGAAAGGAAAAGCGCTTCATAACCAACAGCTTCCTGAATTCACATGTGCTGTCCTGCTTTTGTGAGCCTGAACTGTACACGCTTTATAACTGTTCAATCTGGGCAAAATTAGCTGGGTTGGGAGTACAAAGTAATCATGCATTGAAGTCTCTGGGTGGGGCGGTAGGGCAAAGGAAAAGGCAGAAATAGCGAAAATTAAATTAAGTCAGGAACCTGGAACTTGGGGAAATGACTTGTTTTGCTAAATTGATCTGAGAGGCAGAAAGAGGGGGGAAAAAATCTCCCATCTGCAAGTTCACTCCTCAAATGTCCACAACAACTGATCTGAGCCAGGTCTGAAGCCGGGACCCCAGGAACTTAACAACCTGAGTCTCCTAGGTGGGTGGCAAGGACCCAGCTACTCGGGTCATCACTGCTCCCTCCCAGGGTGTGCAGGAGCAGGAAGCTGGAATGGGGAGGAGCCGGGACACAGGCTCAGGCATTCTGGTCAGGGCTGCAAGCTCCCAGGCAGCATCTACACTGCCCTCCTGGGAGTTATCTGTTTCCAAAAAATGACATTTATGACTTAAAAGAAAGACACACCCTAGGGAAGAAACAGCCCAACAAACAAGCAGAAGATCATAAACACTGTCTTATGCCTGGGGGAACAACTGCTCTTACTGTTATTACACTTTCTATGAGTTTGGTGCAGAAGTGCATCTACTACTCGCGGACCGACTAGACGGGAGCTGCAGCGCTAGCGTCGGCCTCCCCTCTGGCCTGTGAGAGGTGGAGTCCTTCTGATTTAAATAACTGCTTCATGCTGGAGCCAACCCTCACGCGGGCTCGCCTTCCTTCCACCATAAATTCCTCAGAAGCAATCTTGTTCCAGGGCAGCTGGTTCTAAATCAAAAGGTAACTTTCATTTCCTTTGACTAACTCGGTTTCATCTTTAACTATCATCCTCAGCCACAGGGTTTAAATTGATACTGAATTGGGTAACTAAGTGGAAATAAATTAGTAGTAGATGCCGGCTATAAAACAAAGCCAAGAATTGAGTTGCTCTCTCTCTTTTTTTTAAGTGCTCTGCTCTAATGGCTCTGCTCAATAATAAATATTTCTCCCCAGAACTTTTAGGCTAGTGTTCATTTTCTTCTTTTTTTTTTTTTTTGGTGGGGTGGGGGAGAAGGTGCGGGGTCCCTTTTTCTTGTTACAACTAAAAATGGAAAAATCAGGACCAGCAATGTGGCACAGTGAGCTAAGCCACCACTAGGGACCAGCCTCCCACATCAGAGTGTCAGCTCGTGTCCTGGCTGTTCTGCTTCCAATCCGGCTTCCTGCTAATGCGCCTGGAAACCAGGCAGTGGATGACGGCCCAAGCCCTGGGGCCCCTGCCACCCAAGATGGAGTTCCTGGCTCTTGGCTTCAGGCTGGCCCAGCCCTGGTTGTTGAAAGTATTTGGAGAGTGAACCAGAGGAAGGGAGCTCAGTCACTCACTCAGCTGGCTCTCTGGCTCTCTCTCTCCCTTTCCCAGTCATTCTGCCTTTCAAATAAATCTTTAAAATGCAAAAACCAGCCCACAGAAGAAAAGATTCTCTCAAATTCCAAAGGCAGCAAGGGCCAATGAGAAAACTGCACCAGCCCACTGCTCACTTTAACAACAGCTCTGCAAATTGAGGACCTACTCTTGATGGCCTAGTTCTCCCCAGGATGGGGGTGGGGGTGGGAGGAACAGCCCACATGTGTGCCCCAGCAGGCATTGGTTCCAATAGCAAAATGAAGGAAACCAGCCCACTACCCTTTAAGGAGGAGACAGCTAAACAGTGTGTTCTGCTGATGGTGAGTGAACAGACAGCAAGTCAAAGGACGCAGGAGACCGATACACTCCAACGGGAATGAGTCTCCAGAACACTGGGCGGGATGGCAGAGCCACACAGCCGTCCACCCACATCCACACTCCTCCGCTTGGCAAAGAACTCTGCCTGCATCGCGCATCTGCTCATCCACTCTTTCCAGCTGTGCCAGTATACCACTCCAGCCTCACCTAAGAGAAAACCTCTTGCTGTTTCCACTCTTTGGTCTTGTCTGATGACTAGAACAGTCATGAACAGACTGACTTAGGAAGCCCCAAATCAGACAGCGGCACCACTGTCGGCCTGGTCCCTGGATCAGCACACAGTAGCCCAACGACTGAGACTACGTATCCTGGATTACCACAAAGTAGAAGCTTTCTCTGAAGACTAATTACTGTGGGGTTTCTTACTGTAGAGACTTGGTCTTATGCCCCAATCTAGAAACATGGCTACGTCAGTACAGCTTGTATATGATACTATAAGGAGTCTTCAAAAACTTCCTGTTCTTGGGAAAGACAGATCAACCTCCCAGCAGTGATTACCGAGGTGAGAATGAGATGGGAGGGGCGGGGGCGAAGGAGATAAACCTTAACCTCGGCTGTGATTTTTCATTTTTGAAAGCATATTCACGTATTACTCATATAATTGAAAATGACAACATCTGTAGGATTTCACGGTTGGGAGGCTCTACCCCATTTTTCCTCTAAACTTTGCATTAGGCTTCTAACGAAAGTCCACAGACATCTCCCACAAAGTGTAAAAGAAAATGATGGTCCACATAGAAATTGTCATGGGGAAAAGGTGTGAAGCAGACACTGTTTGCCTGCCACTCACACTCTGCAGGAAGGAGCAGAGCAACAGGCTGGCACAGAAACAGGACCCCCTCCCTGTGCAGCGAGGTCCAGTCCCCCGTTCTCCGGCCAGCTGGCGTCAGCCTGCACAGTGCACCTCCATGCAAGTGCCCCGGAACCTGGGAGCAGCCCCGCCCCTCAGATCAGCAGTGGCTGCTGGGCAGGGCCAGGTGTTGGGGTGAGGGACTACGGGTGCCCTGGCTCTTGCCCAGGGTTGTGTGGCACAGAGTAGCTCTTCCTCTCTCCCAGCTGTGGTTTCTTGCAAGGAAAAGTCAGGACCCTGCACGGCCTGCCTCTGAGCTCCAAGTCCCCAGCTGCAAGGTTCTGGGATAAACCCCCAGTTTTTCTTCGTATGATGATTTGAGTCACTTCACTAAGAGAAAGCTGTTTAATTGTGGATGAAGTTTCATTACGTCATCTTATGAATGGCCACAAAAGAGATTTTCATTTCATTTTTTAAAACTTTTACAGGGACCCACGCTATGGCACAGTGGGTTAAAGCCCTGACCTGAAGCATCAGCATCCCATATGGGCACCGGTTCTAGTCCCAGCTGCTTCTCTTCCTATCCAGCTCTCTGCTGTGGCCCGGGATAGCAGTGGAAGATGGCCCAAGTCCTTGAGCCCCTGCATCCTCGTGGGAGACCCAGAAGAGGCTCCTGGCTCCTGGCTTCGGATTGGTGGGGCTCCGGCTGTTGCAGCCATCTGGGGAGTGAACCAGAGAATGGAAGACCTGTCTCTGTGTATCTATCTTTCTCTGTAACTCTTTTAAATGAATAAGTAATTCTTTATAGAATTTTTTTAAAGATTTTATTTATTTGAAAGGCAGAGTTACAGGGAGGATTACAAGAAAAGGGAGAGGGGGGCAGAGAGAGAAAGAGATGGAGGGAGGGAGGGAGGGAGGGAGGGAGGGAGGGAGAGAGAGAGAGAGGGAGGGAGGGGGAGGGAGGGAGGGAGGGAGAGAGAGAATCTTCCATCTGCTGATTTACTCCTCAAGCGACTGTAATAGCCTAGGCTGGGCCAGGCTGAAGCCAGGGGTCTCTGAACTCCACCCTGGCCTGCCAGTGGGTGGCAGGGGTCATCTTCCGCTGCTTTCCCAGGCACATCAGCAGGGAGCTGGATGTGAAGTAGAGAAGTCAGGACTTGAACTAGCGCTAAGGGATGCTGGCATCACAGACAGCTTAAACCCACTGCCCCACAGTGCCCAGTCCTGAGAGTTTCATTTCCAAATCTCATTTCTTTCCTAAGGAGTACAGATGCATGATTGCATTCTGCATTTCCAAAATGCCCTTTGTTTTATAAAAAGCCCTGTGAGAATGTAAGACACGCTTAAGACGCTTCAGGAAATTAAGAAAAAAAAATTCTACCTTTGATAGTTCTCGTCTTTACCAGACTCACTTAGTCCTATTAAATTCAACCAGCAAGAGCGACCCTTTCAGATACCATATCCTGATTGCATTAACCCTTCATCCCAAGTTTATTGACGTCCTCAGGTTGTGCTTCTAACAGCCAGGTTAAAGCCAGACTCCCGGAATTTAAGCAGCACCCTAGGGACCGGCTCCCAGCCCCTTACCAGGTCTCCCCACCTAGAATCACTTTATGAACCAGAGGGGAACTTTAACACTGGGGGGAAACCCTGGATGGCTGCTCTGAAATCTTCTGGGTGTGGGAACGGGATAGGAACAGGAGAAAACCACCTCTAAAGCAAGACCTGTGAACCCTAATTACAGGGACTTTGAAGGGCAAAGAAGCTGGGTGGTTGTTTGCTGTGATTTTAAAATCAGTTCCACACCCAAGCACATTGTTTTCCATTTAAAACTTCAGAAATGGACAGCGAAGGACTGTCAGCTCCCGCAGGAGTTGGCTGCTTTTGTTTCTGGCCCCAGGCCTGCTACGAAGGGCACAGCTCTGGCCCCAGTGGAGCTGGACACAAACCCAGCTGCCCCTCTGAGAACATGCCCCACCCAGCTCCCTGGTCCATACTTGTGACTTCTTACTATCCTGCAGGGCCCTGGGGAGCAGGAGAGAGGAACGCACAACACACAGAAAGCACTCGTCAGCGACCTGGTCCATTCTTAGCAAACAGTCACTTTTTTCTTCACAAATTTATTTGAAAGGCAGGGCGTGGCGGGTGGAGAGAGAATCTTCCAATTGCTGGTTCCCTTCCCAAATGCCTCCAATAGCCAGGTCTGAGCGAGGCCAAAGCCAAGACTCCATCCAGGTCTTCTCCCATGTGGGCAGCAGGGGCCCAAGCACTTTGGGCCATCATCTGCTGCTTCCCCAGCCACATTAACAGGGAGCGGATGGGCGGCGGGGCAGCCGGGACTTGACCCGAGCAGTGGTTCAACCCACTGTGCACAATGCCAATCTCACATACAGCCACTCTTATGTTTGCCAACACACAGCTCCTTTCGTTATTTCACTAATATTATTAGTTGTTACTTATGTATACGCTTATGTGAGCATAATTCTTCCGATTTCTTAAAACATCTTCCCACATAGAAGCTAGATGCCTGGTTGATACAAACGGCACCTCCAGCCAGGCTGTGCTCCCGTGAGTGCCTGGCCCTCGTGCCACAGGGGAGACCAAGGAGCTTTCATTGGGGCCCTCTGCCCAGAGGCCCCTGGGAGCCAGTCGCCCACCAGGGCCCCTCATGGGACGAGGATGCCTTACAGGGGAGCTTCAGGGTCAAATATCACATGAGGAAAGATATCTGAAGGATCCATCCAGAGGGAGAAGTTTCAACGAAACCAGGAGCCAGAGGGAAGACTAAGACCAGACTGGGAAGAGAAGAGGCGCTCCCGCCTGGCACAGGTGCAGGATGACAGCTTTAAGGGACCTGGACGTCCTCCTGGAGGAGAACTGACCTCTGTCCCGCGCCAGAAAGGCTCTCGTGAGCAACCACGGGGCCAAGTTGCATCAGAATCGTGAGAGCAGCCCCCAGAATAAGAACTCGGCTAATTAGATCTTCTCTTTTGAAGGTAGAGTACCTTTTACGGCGGCCCGGGGACGGCCGGGTGCCCGGCAGGGAGCCCCAGGTTCCGTGCTGTATGAGGTGTGAGAAATGAAACTTTATGTGCATACAAATTTAGATTTTTAAAATATTTTCGCTAGGGGCATAAATAAATGGAAACAAGACCACTGGGGTTTCAGAGAACGAGCATACAGACTGTGATTTTTGTCTTAAATTTTAGTAGAGTACCCAATACCTAAGGAGTAAATAATCCAGCGAGTCACCAAAAGTCACACTTCAGTTTTTAACTTCACACTTTTTATATAATTTAACTGTTTTGTCCAAGGGAGGAAAGAAAATTGTAGGTATTTAAGTAAAAGAAAGGAGGACAACGTATGAGCAAAGGAAAGACCATGTCTTTCTCTTTATGATAGAGCCTTACAGATAAATACTAAAAACACATAACTCCAATTTTCATAAATATAAAAACTTTTAACTATATCATCATGGGGCAACAACACTGGCCCCGGAATGGGATATTTAAAATGTTTTTATTTATGAAGCCATCACTTGTGATGCCAGCATCCCATATGGTACTGGCTCAAGTCCCGGCTGCTCCACTTCTAAACCAGCTTCCTGCTAATGCACCTGAGAAAAGCAGCAAAGATGGCCCAGTGCTCGGACCCCTGCCACAAACATGGCAGACCCGGATGAAGCCCCTGGCTCCCGGGTTTGGCCTGGCCCAGCCCGCCCTTATGGCCATCTGGGGAATGAATCAGCAGATGGAAGATCTCTGTCTCTCCCTCTGTCTCTGTAACTCTGACTTTCAAATAAATAAGTAAATCTTTAGTATATACATTCACGCATGCACACACACACACACACATACACACCAACATGGCCATTTTTCAAAACCTTCCACAGTGATTTCCTCATTATGAAAACGTTGACACAAGTACAGCAAGCCTGAGTTTTATCAGAAAGACCTGTGGATCCATCACTCAGCATACACCACTGATATTCTGTTCTGCTTGTTTAGCACATACGGACCCATCCATCCACACATCATCCATCTTGCTGCTTTCTGTGTTTCAACGTACATTACAGATATTCCCCTGCATGCTATCACCAAGAGTTCAGTATTTGAGTTTTCACATAAAACTGACCTGCAACGGTAATCTAAGATGGGCTGAGTCTCGACAGATGTGTAGGGCATGTTATCAAAGTCCCAGTCAAAACAAGAAACGTAATTTACTTGAGAGCTGCTTCACACCTCTTCCCAGGCGATCCATTTGGAGAGCCCCACTCAGATCACTCTCCGACTCCAGGACCTCACAAAATGCAACCAGTACAGCCCGTACTCTCTCGTGGAAGGTTTCATTCACGCTGTGTAAGTCTGGGGACCCATGCAAGGGGATGCGTGTACCAACTCCTGCTTTTTATTGCTGAGCAGTGTCCACTGTGTGAAGATGCCACGGGCTATCCCTTCATCTGCTGCTGGACACAGGGCGTTTTCCAGGTTTGGACCACCACAAGTAAAGCTGCTGTTAACAATGGTGCTGGCTGTTTTTGGTTTTCATTTGTCTTGGTTGGATAAATTTCTAAGAATACAGATACTGGGGCATACAGAGGCGCATGTGTAATTTTATTGAAAAAAAAAAAAACTTCCATAGCATTTTTCCAAAATAGCTGTACCATTTGACACTCCCACTAACAATGAGAGAATTTTATAATCCCACTAAAATCTGAGAATTACAGATGCTCCGTATCTCACCTGTATTTAGTGTGGCCAGTCTTTTTGCTTTCATTTAATCTGATGAGTGTGTAGGGACAACTCACTGTGAGCTGTTTTTGTTTTTGTTTTGTTATGTGAGAGGCAGAGACAGAGCGCCCACCCAGGGTCCACTCCACAAATGCCTGCCATGGTTGGGACTGGGCCAGGCTGAAGCTGGGAATTCAATCGCTGCCCACGGAGGGCAGGGACCCAGTTACTAAAGCCATCACCCCTGCCTTCCACAGTCTGGCATTAACACGAAGATGGAGTCAGGAACCAAGAGTTAGGTATCGAACACAGGTACCCCAATATGGGACACGGGTATCTTAACCACTATGCAATATGACCCTACCCCCCCCTGCTCACTGTGTGGATTTATTTTAGATTTATTTATTTTATTTGAAAGCAGAGTTATAGAAAGACAGAGGCAGAGAGAGAGAGGGAAAAGTCTTCCATCCACTGGTTCACTCCCCAAATGGCCGCAACCACCAGAGCTGAGCCAATCCGAAACCAGGAGCTTCTTCCAGGTCTCCCACGTGGGTGCAGGGACCCAAGCACCTGGGCCATCTACCACTGCTTTCCCAGGCCACAGCAGAGAGCTGGATCGGAAGTGGAGCAGCTGGATCTTGAACTAGCATGCATATGGGATGCCAGTGCCACCGGCAGATGCTCAGCCCACTATGCCACAGCGCCGGCCCCTACTTATTGGCTTTTTAACTGTACTTTTTTACATTATCTGTTCAGTGGTTACTCAGGATTACAATACACCTCCCTAAATTCTTAATGTTCATTCCGTCACACACATCACACGGATTGCAGGAATGCCGCACTCACCCAGGCCCCACTGACCACCTCTTTGCTGTCCACTATGCTGCGGTTTCCATGTGTATTTCATGAACTCATGCAAGTCTATGAAAGAGGAAGTTGTAAATGTTGCTTTGGGCAGGCATACACGCACATGAGCACCCACACACACGCACACACACACACACATGCTGAGTATCCCAAAATGTCTCAGGGATGTCACCAGTGAAGCAGCCCCAACCCAAAAGTCCAAAATGCTTCAGATCCACAGCTCTCGGAGCACCATGTCAGCACTCAGAAAGCTTCAGAGGATTTTCAATTTCAGAATGTCTGATGAGAGACACTCAAAGTGCATATATTTTTTTTAATTAGGTAGAAAATATTGCAAATTCACCCAGTTATTCACGCAGAGCGGTCTTCTCCCCGAGGACCCAAGCTTCCCTCCGGTACATTTCCTTCCACATTTCCCTCCAGCAGCACTGCACTATGACGATCACCTCCGTGCTCTTTTATCTGAGAACGGATCGTGCCTTCTGGTTGAAGCACATATGTTTTCTTGAGCAAAGACGAGCTTCTTTTCTTTAAAGTACTTAAAAATACTGTTCCATTCTCTCTGGCCTCCGCAATGTCAACAGAAGCTCCTGGACATGCAGGTTGTTCTCCGTGCATGCTTTTCCCAGCTGGCTTTCGGTGTTTCCCTTCCGTCTCGGGTCTCCGGCAGTGTGACTGCAATGTGCCTGGGTGTGCTTTCATCACACCTCGGCTTCTCCAACCTGTAACTCTAAGTCTCCGGACAAACTGGGGAAACATTCGGCCATGATTTCTTCAATATTTTTTCTGTTTCTTTCTCTCTTCTGCAATTCCACCTCCATGTATACAAGACATTCTGATAGCACCCCAGAGGACCCTGAGGGTTTGCCTGCTTTCTCAGATCAGGTAATTATCACTACTCTACTCTCAAGTTCATGGGACGTGAGCGCATGAATGAAATAATTGCATTCACTAAGAGGGCTCTGTGAAGGGTTACTGTGAACTAGACAGATGCTGAAAGAAATAGGTAGTTCCAATTTTCAAAGGAAATTATGCTAACTAGAGATGCCAAACCCCAGCAGAAATTCAAAGGAATACGGACACTCCTACTGCTGAGCACCTACTAAATAAACAAGGTCAGGAACTGCACTGGCACCTTCACATATGCGACTATGTCTAATCCAGCTAACACCCTGTCGATACA
The DNA here is from genome assembly GCA_949820135.1 of Sylvilagus floridanus. Taxonomy (NCBI): domain Eukaryota; kingdom Metazoa; phylum Chordata; class Mammalia; order Lagomorpha; family Leporidae; genus Sylvilagus; species Sylvilagus floridanus. The sequence goes on along the minus strand of OX463244.1, from coordinate 8,152,445 downwards.
GGCAGCACCGTCCATGTTTTACAAGTCATGGTACAGAGGAAAAACAAGAGATCTGTCCCCCTAGTAAGCTCAAAATCTAGGTCTTTAACTTAGGACTCCCATTATAGTTCATTCTACCATAGCATCTCATTTTTTAAAAATCAAAAGAATCACCAAGAATTAGACGTGCCAGCTAACTTGATTTCCTTCTGTAACAGGCTTACTATTATGTAGTTGTTAGATGTATGGAGGAATACAGTAGATTACAATTTCCACAAAGCATCTGTTGTAAGTAATACAGTGTAAGGGACTAGGAATTAAGGCTCTAAAGAAAGACACTCTTAAACTGCTTCTACCACTCCCTCTTGTTGCAACCACAGCCAAGCCATTTAAATTGTCTAAGCAATAGCTCCCCCAGCTCTTTAGAATGAGAACTATAATGGTACCTATCTCACAGGGATTTGGTAAAGACTGACTAGGGGAAATGTGCATAATGCATTCGGCACCGTGCCTCCATGCAGTGAATGCTGAGTTGCCATTTGCTATTATTATTAAGACATGACATCCCTGTGGGCAAAAGAGGAACTACTGTGGACATTTGCATAATGATGATGAAATCATACAAAATACCTACAACAGTGCAAATAATATTAACCAATTATTAACCCCATCTTGTTCAACTTCCATTTGTGCCTGCTTTTATCTTACAATTTTCCAATTCGGTCCTGGAAAAAGAAATATTGTCATGGGGGTCACTAAAGAATTATACAAAACTGCTGACCCAGAAAGAAACATGCTTATTTTTTATAATAGGAAAACACTAGCAAGGACAGGAATGCATTCATGAGGGATCAGTAAAATAAATTCTGGTCAGACCATATGCACCTAATAACAGACATGGTTTTTAACACACCACGTGATTGCCTGGGAAAATCCTTGTTTAAACCTACAATATAAGTGCAACTTTGCAAATGTTGTGTAGGAAGAAGACAGACTAGAAGGAAATACACCAAAAAATTTGCAGGTGGTGGTGTTACAGAGGAGTTGACATCCTTATTACTCTCCGCTATGTCTCTACATTTTCTACAGCTTGTTAGAATTTCTTACAATGGAAAAATGTTTTCAGAAAACAAACCTATGTAGTTTTATATGTCCTGCCTGGCCTTCTATCAATGTGCTTAGATCTTCTAACATAAAGCTTTGATCCCCAAAATAAGGATGTGAGAAAAATGTTCAGCTACTGTTCAGGGAAAAGACGATATGGGGACAAGGAGGCCACAGCAACTATCTTCCAATATCTTAACAAATATCGTGGCAGCCTTTTGGGATACAGCTGAATGTTCTCAGATTGGACTTGTGGTCAGATTCCTGCTTTGGAATGGATGGGCTGGTGAGGACCCGTTCTGGGAGGGAGAGCTGTCCTAAGGTGGCTGGAACAGGCTGCACGAAGCAGCAAGAGTTCAACAACCTGTGTTACCTGGACAACGGGCACGGAACGGCCCAGTACCTGGTGCTCAGACACACGCACGGCATGCAGTGCGACTGCATGGTCCGGCGGGACCGGCCTTCCAGGCCCTCCCCAGATTCGAGAAGGCTCTGTTTGGTCCACGCTGTCATTCTGGTACACGTCAAATCTCTCATTCAGTGCCAATTATGGCAACACTGCATTGGACACATCTGGTCTGTTCCAGGACCGTTCTCCAGGTCTCAACATAAGAAGTAGGAAGGCCCAGGAATCTACTGGGCAGTTGGGAGACACATTTTGTAGTAACGAGAAGGGATGGGAAGAAAGTAAAACCTAAAATAAAAGCCACAGCAGACATCTTAGTTGAGCTTCTGAAAAAACAGTAAATCCTTTTAAGAAAAGCTCTACATCAGAACTTCTCAAACCTGGTGTGTCATGGTTGACACAGAATGTTAAATAAATGAAATTACACTTCATTTAAGCTCAGAAAAGAGGCCACAGGGTATTTTCAGAAGTAGGAAGACGACAAACAGAAACTCCAGGCAAGCAGGGAGGAGGCCACCACTTGCACAAATCCTCCACCTCTGTTCCCCGCAGGTCTGATCCTCACTCTGGCTCCTGGGCAAATTCTACACTCCCTGTGCTATCAAGCCAAGCAAGTTTAACGAAGACTTCAGCGTCAGCAATGCTAGTCAAGACCTCATCCGAGACAACTCCCCTTCCCTGCCCCGCTGTCCCTCACCTCCGTGCCCTCGCTGGGTGCTTGGAAGGGCCCTGAGAGCCAAGGGGCGTTTTTTACCAGAGCTGTGTTCTTCACTCCTCCCGGAGTCCAGGTGTCTGGACTGGAAGCCATTTGGGCAGAGATTATTTTCTTCTTAGACTTCACTCTACTCCAGGCGGGGATATCTGAGCACCCATATGGACAATCACCACCTCCCCAATACAGCAGCCACTTAGCTGAGGGGCATGGGACCCATCAGATTCTCCCTGGGGTCCAGAAGAGCTACCATCCCTCAGTGCTCACTACTGGTGGCAGGGGGAGCCAACGGCTCTGGGTGATGCTGATTGTTATGTGTGATACACATCTGTGAACTTTTTTAAAAAAATATTTTATTTATTTATTTATTTATTTATTTGAAAGGTACAGTGAGAAGGAAAGGCAGAGAGAAAGCTCCTTCTTCCACTGGTTTGCTCCCTAAATGGCCTCAACATCCGAAGCCAGGAGCTTCTTCCGGGTCTCCCACTGGGTGCAGGGGCCCAAGGACTTGGACCATCTTCCACTGCTTTCCCAGGCCATAGCAAAGAGCTGGACTGGAAGAGGAGCAGCTGGGACTAGGACCTGTGCCCATATGGTACATGAGCACCCACTGCGCCACAACACTGGCCCCGTTTACGCATCTAATAGCTTTCACCTGACGAGTAACAGCCAGGGAAACAGAGCGTGTCCATCCCACTGGGACTGAATAGCACCTACAGGAGGCAGAAAGAATTCACCTTGCTAACATGTACAACTGAATCCCCATCGTCTGAAGTCCTTCTGAGAACCAAGCAGGGCACAGGAAGAAATGATCTAGCAACCTGGCAGGCAGCCACTAAACTGTGGCACAGCAAGTTAACACCAGCATCCCATACTGGAATACCAGTTCAAGTCCCAGCTGCTCTTCTGATCCAGCTCCCTGCTAATTCACCTGGTAGGGCAGTGGAAGATGGCCCAAGTGCTTGGGCCCCTGCCACCCAGGTGAGAGACACACATGAAGATCCTGGCTCCTGGCTTCCGCCTAGCTCAGCCCTAGACATTGTGGCTGTTTGGGAAGTGAACCAGAAGAGGGAAGTTCGCTCACTCTCTCTCTCTCTCTCCCTCTTTCTCTCTCCCTATCTCTTTCTCTCTCCTCTCTCTCTTCCTCTCTCTCTCTCTCCCTCCTTGTCACTCTGTTTTTCAAATAAATAAAATATTTAGAAATAAATAAAATAACTGTCCTCAAGTTAGCTTGACCCAAGTGTCTGAGTTGGAAAGACACGGGGCAACGTGTTGCCCCGTGACCTGGACACCGATACCCTGCAGAACCTGGACGCTGGGAAGGCTCCTGAGGCCCACTTATGCAGGGGGCTCCGTGTTACTTCATTTGAAAAGGAGCTGTAGTGTTTAAGACACAATGAAGACACGGATCGCATAGCACCCTCTCACCTTACAGATGAGGAAGCAGACTCGAGGGGCTGGGGAACCGGCCCCACGTCCCACAGCTGGAGTGTCAAAAGGACACAGACGCAGGCCACAGTCTAAGGTTTCTTGCTTGTTAGCGCTACCACCCTACCATGCAGTTTCATTTTTAGGAAAATTCTGTCGCCACGTATCATCAGATTTTACACTGGGAAAGCCACATTAGTGTCCAGGTAACCTCTGGGGCCAAAGGCCAAAGAGAGAGGTAAGGACAGGCCTTGCCCTAATGCCTCCCTCCCCCCTCGCCTCCTCACCCCCCCCCCCCCACATCCTGAGAAAATCCTTCTCTGCCAGGCAATGACTTCATGGTTTCTCCCTCTCACTAATTTGAATACTCTTGTGGGAGAGCCAAACAAAAATGAAAATGATGAATGACTCCTTGTGCAATGCAGGAAAAATGTGCGCTGGGGATGTCCGAGTGCCGGAATCCCCCTCATGCAGAAAACAGAGCAGAGACAGGCGCTTCGCAGCCCAGCGCGTGTCGGGCCCGGGGGGGGGGGGGGGGGGTGCAAAAGCTGTTACAGGGGCAGGTGAAAGCAAATCAGCCCTCACCTCCACGGCAGGTAAGCGTTTCACTGGAAACAAAACAAAACCAAGTCAGGGGAGAAATGGAAACGGTGCAGAGGGACTTAATAAGTAGGAAGCAAAATACATGCTCGATTCAGAACTGTTTTACACTTTTTTTTTAAACCCAGAGCCCAGCCTCTTATCTCCAAAGCACATGTCCACAGGTGAGCAAGGGGCCTTGCTTGAGTTATCATAAACACTAAATTCTAAGGATGCAAACCCACACACAGCTTTCTCATAATGCACGTTTTCCCATGAAAACCTCTGAGGATACCTCATATGCATGGATTTCCATTTTTTTTTCAGTGCAATTAACTTACAACTTTCCAAGAACTTATTAAAGCATTGTCATATCTAAAAAGTTTCTGCTTAGAAATCAATGTTTTCAAATGGTGTTGTACCATCCATGTCACAGTTCTTAGAGCATCAGAACCCTGGGTCAGATTATCAGTCTTCATTTTTATAACCCCAAGGAGGTAGCTACGGGCGTTCCCAGTGAGGCAGAAGTACCTGTGTCAGTCGGCAGGTGAAAGGGAGACCAAACCAACACTTGCTGACCACCCACTCATGCCAGAAGCTACGCAGAGTGTTTTCCAGGGCACTATGCCCTCTGTCTGACCTACTCAACGTGAGGGGCAGGACCAAGAGTGGCCATTGCTATGGCTTGTCATTTGAACATGAGGAGTCCTGCAACTCATCCCAGGCCAGAGGCAGGCCTGGTGAGGGCAGCGGGGCTTCAGGGACACTCATTCCGCATCCTCCAAGGCGTGCAGACGACGCTGCTGCTGAGGACTGACTGCTGTGCACTCCGTGGCCTGGACTGAGACAGTCCCAGCCAGCAGAGGATGCGGCTCGCTCCTCCAAACCACAGTCGACACTCCTGGCTCTTTCCCGAAGACGAACCTGAGCCAGGGAAAAGGATCAGGGAGGCCCCTGTCACCGTCTTTACTGATTGCCCTTTCTAATCCCACCCTTGCTTTATTGCCTTTTGCGGTCTTTTATCGCTTGCTTAAATATAACAGTGGCGTCTGACAAAATGAGCACCAAACACAGCACACAGTCAGCCACCTTGCAGAGCACTAACTACCAAGACGGCAAGCTGATGTGTTTCTGACGGGCACGGAAGGCCTAGGGTCTCAAGGAAGATGTGGGTAACACACCAGGCTTATCCAAGGGCCTGTGAAAATGATCTAACAGTTGAAGATTTGGCTCTTTCAAACTGACTGTGAATTACCTGTGAAAATGATAGATAAAGTGTTAAGACTGACGGGGGAAGTTTAATGAACAAAAGAGCTCACTCCACATATTTTAAGGGAAACGCGAACATGAACAGTCAACAATGTTTTCCCATCTTTCAAGAAAAGCTGGACTGAAAGAACACATTTTTGGCCAAATGGTAACCAGCAGTGAACCATCATGTTTCTGGTATGACAAGGAGAAAAAAATAAGTCAAAATTTTCAACAAAAACTCTACCCCAAGAAAATGCATTATCACAATCTTGCATGCAAACCATGTCTATCCACAGCAGCACTCTTGAAGGTAAAGATTAAAAAGAAAAACAGAACAGCACCCAAGTTTAAACAATAGCGATCTGATGGATACTAGCTACAGTCTAAGAGCCTTGTGGATGTATTTCAATGTAGCTTCATCCTACCTGGTGAGGGAGGACCCTCCATGCCTGCTCTGTTCCCCCCCGGGCCCCAGAGCCTAGCACAATGACCTGCTCACAGGTGATGCCCTAGAGAAATTAGCTGAGTGACGGGACCTAAAAACAGAAAAAGCAGACCATTCCCAGCTACCTGGCACAGACAAGGAAATAGAAGCATGAAGCGTTAAGTCATTTGCCCAAGGTTACTCATTTCTTAAACAATAGAACTGAGAGTATAACCCAGGGCAGGAGGATCCTATCTCAAGATCTAAGGATCAGGGCAAACCCAGGTATCCACGAAAGTAATGTAAAATCAATGCCCCACAAGCAATTATGCAATCTCTGTAGGTATTCCCCTACTGCATTACATACCAAGACTGCCACCACTGAGGACACTCAGAGATTGTGCTGCGGGCCTGGAAGAGAGTCCACATACTTTGGGCACAGGAGAGCCCATGCACAGCTAAGCAGCTTTCCCACACCTGCCCTCTCCTGAAGGAGACTATGTTCATCCAACTTAGGGCTCCACTCACGCTCCTCTTCAGCACAGTAACACCCAGGAGTTACATAATAAATATATAATATTTATACAGAAATAAATGATGTTCAAGTGCAATGCCCCTCCCTCAGTTCGTACGTTGCAATCCTCATCCCCAAGGTCATGGTTTTAGGAGGCTGGAGTCCCAGGGAGGTGAATAGGTCATAAAGGTGGGGCCCCCATGAATGAGATTTGTGTCCCTATCTCTAAGGACCCCAGAGAGCTGTCCTGTCCTCTGTCCACATGATGATACCACAGGAAGGTGGCAGTCTGCAACCCAGACAAGGGCCCTCACCAGAATCCGGTCATGTTGGTAGCACATTGATCTGGGACCCAGCCTCCAGGAATTTGTTTCTCACCAAATTCAGAAATTGAGAAACACATTCCTGTTGCTTAGGAATGCAGTAGATGCCACTCTGCCACAGCAACCCAACCTGAGCCATTAATGTTGAGAAACTGCCAAAGTTCAGTCCTGATGAAAAACCCTCTAAACAGAACACACTGTCAGCATCACAAAACGGTAGCATCCCGATAAATCTACCCTACTTAAAAATCAGTTACAGTGGTCAGTGCCGTGGTGCCGTGGGTTAAGCCACCACCAACAATTCCAGCATCCCATTTGCGTGCCAGTTCAAGTCCCAACTGCTCTACTTCTGATCCACCTCCCTGCTAATGTGGTTGTGACAACAGCAGAAGATAGCCCACGTGCTTGAGCCCCTGCCACCCACTTGGGAGACCTGGATGGAGTTCTAGGCTCCTTGCTTCAGCCTGGCCCAGCCTTGGCCATTGTGGTCATTTAGGGAGTGATTCAATGAAAGGAAAATTTCTCTCTGTCTCTCCCTCTCTCTTAGTAAACCTGCAATTCAAAAAAATAAATAAACTTTAAAAAATCAGTTACAAAATGTAAAAAATTAAACATCCTGGCATACTAAAAGTTGATTTTAGGAAGCATCTCTTAAAAAAAAAAAAAAACGAATAAACCACTAAATAGCTCAACTTCAGGAACTTGGCATGTGAACGGTTAACTTATTCAGGTGTGGAATTGGAACAACAGAAAAAAAAAAAAATGCAGAACCTGCCAGAATAATCCTTCAGTCCCGACTGCTGCCAAAGTCAAAGCATAGACTTATATTCTAAACTTTAATTTAGAAGTAAACATTAAAATGAAGGGAAAATTCTCCAATAATTTGCACTTTTAAAGTACCAAATTGGCCCATAAAAAAAACTCAGGCTAATTATTCCAAAGCAATCAACTTCTTAAAAACCCTTTATTTCACAATTACATTAATATCCCATTAATTTGGGACACTTACCAATGTATTTATTCTTTGCTCATTACCTACGTGCACATTAAGAGTACACCAATAACACAATACAGGCATTAATATGTAAAACATCAACAAAAGCCATCTGGAAAGCTAATGAATAATCAAGGGATTTCAAATTAAACTACAGAATTTTCCCTTAGAATCTTTAGGACAACACTGTCAAGTTCAATCTATTCACTTCGCCTCCAGAATCAATTTTTCAAACTTTATGACAGCTCTAATCGCTTCCACCTGTGCCTCGAGCTTGACTCTTGACTGGCATGCTACCAGCCAGGGTGGAAATGTAGACAAAGACCCCTATTAGGATCCGGCTGTTTCTCTACTGTGAGGTCACTCAGCCATTAAATTAGTTCCAGCCCAGTTTCTGTCCTCTCAGACCTTGGCTTCAGGGGAGGAGGGTGCAGAGTAGATAGAGTGAGTCCACGGAGCAGAATCAGAAGGAAAGAGAATGGGGAGAGGTGTTGGGGACCTACCAGACCTGCACACATAGGGTTGGAAGGCTGGGGTCGGCCCCAACTCTGGAATTAAAACACTACCTGTCCTAAAGGATGGTGACCATCGTCCCCAGTGCAATCCTCTCCCCAGCCCCACCAATTTTAAAGACCATCTTAGGGGACGTTGTGTCCTTTGCTTGTACAAAGCCGACTGTCTCAGCTAACAAGGGGCTGAGCGCGAGTCTTTCAGCCCTCTGAAGACGCAGGAAGTCACCATGAGACAGAGGTTGGTCCATGGCAGCTCTGACCTGCGGGCACCACTGGGTCAAAGGAAATGAGTGAAGGTACCTGGGGAACATCTAGTGGGCCGATGCCCATGACCTCACAGCTGAGGACAGCATGGTCCTGGCAGGGGTTGCAGCCAAGGTCATAGAGCTCATTTGTGATAAAGTCTTGGCTCTTGCGTTTTCTCTACTAGACTGTGAGCTTGATGATATCAGGAACAAGCCCAAAACACAGAACCTACACAAAACACCCTGACCATTCTGCCTCTCGCCATCCACCCATCATGTGGTCTGCTGGCCCACTTCCTTCCTGCCCAAACCCCTGGGACGCAGACCAAGAACAGCGTGCACAACTTTGGGAAGTATACCATCACCAGGACCTGCCACTGCAAATGCCACACGAGGATGGTGCCTCATCCATGGATGTGCCTTCAGTGCCCAACACGGTGTCTGCATATGGAGGTGCTCCTCAGATGCTGAGCCCAGGAAGTGATGAGGGCAAATATAAGAATGAAAAAAATCAAAGAACTTGGGGGCTGGCGCTGTGGCATAGCAGGCTAAGCCTCCGCCTGTGGTGCTGGTATCTCATACGGGTGCTGGTTCTAATCCCGGCTGCTCCTCTTCTGATCCAGCTCTCTGTTTATGGCCTGGGAAAGCAGTGGAAGATGGCCCAAGTACTTGGGCCCCTGCACACACATGGGAGGTCTAGAAGAAGCTCCTGGCTCCTGGCTTCAGATTGGCTCAGCTCCAGCTGGGGAGTAAACCAGCAAGGTCTCTCTGTCTCTCCCTCTCTCAAATAAGTAAGTAAATCTTTAAAAAAAAATCTTTAAAAAAAAATCAAGGGACTTAAATGATAAAGAAGTAACTTACTTAGTAAGGAAACCTAAATTATTCTTTACGAATAAAACAACAGCCAGCCTTTGGCCACGTTATTCATGGTGGACAAGCATGCAAGGGAATCTTTATTTTTATTTTTAAAAATTTTTTTAACAGGCAGAGTAGACAGTGAGAGAGACAGAGACAGAGAGAAAGGTCTTCCTTTGCCGTTGGTTCACCCTCCAATGGCCGCCATGGCCGGCATGCTGCAGCCAGCGCATCACGCTGATCCGAAGGCAGGAGCCAGGTGCTTCTCCTGGTCTCCCATTAGGTGCAGGGCCCAAGCACTTGGGCCATCCTCCACTGCACTCCCGGGCCACAGCAGAGAGCTGGCCTAGAAGAGGGGCAACCGGGACAGAATCTGGCACCCCGACCGGGACTAAAACCCGGTGTGCCAGCACCGCAAGGCGGAGGATTAGCCTATTGAGCCGCGGCACCGGCCTCAAGGGAATCAACTTAACAAGCTATGTTCTCCATGTTCTCCACACCCTGTGTGGTTTACACAGAAGTTGTTTCAAAATCTCAAAGAGGCTTGGTATAAGTCAGTCAAAACAGACACTCAAGGGGCAGGAGTTTTGTGCCGTGGTTAAGTCACCACTTGGGACAACTTTATCCCAGATGACAGTGCCTGGTTAAATTCTGCTCCTCCTCTTCTGGCCCAGCTTCCTATGGATGCATAGCCCAGGAGGCAGTAGATGGTGGCTTAAGTACTTGGCCTCCTGCCACGCACATGGGACACCCAGAATGAGTCCCAGTCCTGTCTGCTATGGTCATTTGGGGAGTGAACCAACAGATGGAAAATCTTTCTCTGTTGCCATCTGTCCGCCTTTCAGATAAAATGAAAATAAATTTAAAAAATGTTTAAAGTAGATACTAGAAGTCTAATAAAAAGTGATTCTAAAAGGAATACAATGACTCTGTTACCCCAAGCTCTCATACTCCTGGCCGTGCCTCACACTGTCCCCACAAGTGGAGGCTCAGCCATTGCATCTCTGGAGATTAACAGAATGGGTGCTTTCCCCGTAGCAAGGAGGGAATCACAGCAGTGTTCACATATCCTTGCCTAGGTCCCACAACTCCACCAACAGCTCACATGGGATGCAGTCAAATTCACTGGCCCAGACACAGAACTGAACCCACGCCCTTGGGTGGGTTCTAGACTGTGACCTTCATGACATCAGGAACAAGCCCAAAACACAGGACCTACACAGAACACCCTGACCATTCTGCCTCTCACCATCCAGCATGTGGTCTGCTGGCCACATGATGATCAAAATCACCTCTTCCGACCAGAGGGGCCAAGAGGAACAGCCGCGCCAGCCACCAGGAGCAACAGCTGCCGCTCACGTGGCTTTCACTTCTCCAGAGGAACCTGATTGTGTTGTCAGCAAGCACCCCATAGTTCCCTCCATCTTCCCTTCCCCTCCATGGAATCGCTGACTCGACAGGAGCAGAGGGGTGAGGGCTCACAGCTTCGGGAAAACGAGCCTGCTGTTGCACCCCAGAGATCAAACGAGAGGTGGCAATTTCTCCATCGTAGTTCAGCTGGCTGTGCAAAGGAGAAAATGTGACGTCCACCAAAACACTCATCAGAAGAGAAAGTTCTAAACCTTCCCAAGGCTTACGACAATGCAAGAAAACAGCCTCTAGTGACCATGAATAAGCAGTAAAACAAAACCAGTGTTACGAGTCAAATGAGTATCCTCAGCCGTGACTTTGAATCTTATAGGCCTCAATGTGGGCACTACTTGGAGAGTCTCCAGCTGTTTTCCTTAGTGGTCTGAAAAACTGAAAGTACTTGCCTTTGACAGGCCTTGTAACTGCCCTCACTACCAGCTTCCAGTACTCTCCAGGAAGTGACAACTCGTTTTCAGTTGGATTCATGGATGCCAATTCTAAGACCACATTTACTTCCTAGCCTTTTGCAGGTAGCTGTAGTCATCTGACAAGGTCCTGGCTATGGGATATAAGCTCAAGGTCATGTGCAACTTTCGAAGAGAGTCCATCAGGGATGGGAGGTCAGCCACCTTACTCCCTCCTCCTGCTTGCTGGCTGACATGAGAACATAAACATGAGGGTTGTCTTGGACCACAAGCTCAGGGTGTACAGCAACACAGCTAGGCTCCTGGGTGGCCCACCTCACTTACAACCAGAGAAATAAACTTCAATCCTGTTTAAGCTCGTTTTATTTGGGGATATGCGTCTCACAGAGCAGAGCCTAATCCTAACTGACAGGTATCTAATCCTGGAAACAGGTGCCTGAATGGGGTGTGCTTAATCTTCTATCTGTGCATGCCATCACCAGGGACTATAGACGCAGCCCGACAAGGAGGATCCGGACAGCGGCAGTTGGCAAGGACTCGGGTCCCAGAGGCTCACTGGCAACCGCAGTCAGGCAGTGAACAGCAAAACCTGTGATCAAGCCTGGGCCTTCTGGGCCTTCGGAGGTAGACCAAGTGTCTGTCCCAAGCTGCTGCTGCAACATCATCATCATCATTGCATGAAAAGGTTCTGAGCAATCAGAATGTCCACATCTGTCAGATCTTCTTGACTGTCTTAGCCAAGTCCAACAAAAGACAAATGGCCTCCTTTTGTCCCATGGTGTAGCGTACATGGGAGAAGTAGCTCCCACGCTCTATAGGGAAACCACTACTGCAATTTACCACACATCTCAAAATAACTAGAGCTGAAGAGTCGGAAGGCTCCTTACACTCAGAACGATGACATCTGAGGAGGTGGAAATGATAATTCCCCTGATTTGATCATTGTACATTAACTACATGTATCGAATGATTATACTGTGTCCCATAAATGAGTACAAATATTATTTGTCAATGATTTAAAACTAGAGCTAACCAGCTTCAAGAAGGTAGCAAAGAAAACAGATTCAATAAGAAAGCCGTCCTGCAGACTACTGGTAATTGAAATTGGGGCCACGGCTGCACCTGCAGCCCAGCAGGAGATGAGACAAGGACTGCACTGCACAGAGCTGTGCAGTCCTTGGGGAAGGCCCCTGACCTTGCACCCAGGGCCACTGCTTCCCTCAGCACAAGGGGAGGGTGTGGCAGAGCACTGAGGCCCCTATAAGACGGGAGTTTTGAGGCGGAAACATTCTGTCTAGCCAAGATCCTAGAGGCAAACAGACCAGCTGTCGAGGGACTTTTCGATAGACTGACGTGACCACAGACACCATAAGGCTGGTGATAAAAAGCTGGACTGCGCAGGCCCCAAACCCTTCCAGAAAAGCAAGTGTCAGAATCCATCCTCTCCAGCATCCGTCTCAGATGTGACACAGGGAAGACTCACCCCAAAGGCAAATCCAGGACCCAAAGGATACCAGGCCAGAGAGCTCTTCTTAGAGGGCAGAACCAGGGCTGCCCAAAAGGTGACCAGGGACCATATCAACCACCCCTGCAGGGGGCCCCCAGGATCCACGGTCCTCCTTTCCACCAGGGCAGCACCACAGTATATGGGGGTGCTGGGGACAGAGGACGTATCTGTCTTAACACACAAACTGCTAGACCTCCATAAGCCATATCCAACCCTGAGAGACTATCCATGCCCAGGTCTGCTCTGACCAGAAGAAAGTCAACCAGTGGGAAACCAGGGTGAAGGTGCCTTGCTTGAAAAAGGGTGAGTTTTCTGTGATGGGGAAGACAGATGCACGTGGGCATTTGGGAGGGTAGCAGAAATTACTAGTCATTCTACATAACTGCCCCCATCCCTCAGGATTTGAACTCTCAAATTGAGCAAAAACAAGTTCCCCTTTTTATATTGGGGGTGGGGACAAAAAAATAAATTTAAAAAACTTTTTAATCAAGAGCTATGTCTAATTTCAACCTCACTTCAGGAAAGAGCAGCTGGATTACCACAGAGTGGTCAATATGAAGAGAGAACTAGGAGTTGAGAGGCAGGCACTCGGCACAGCAGTGGAGCCACTGGTGAGATGCCTGGTCCAAGCCTGGCCCTGCTCTCCACTCCAGCCTCCTGCTAATGCACAGCCTGAGAAGCCCCAGGTTATGGCCAAGTAGTTGGGTCCCAGCCTCTCCTAGGAGACCTGGATTGAGTTCCTAGCTCCTGGCTTCTGTCTAGCCCAGCCCCAACCATTATGGGTATTTGGAAAATAATGGATAAGGGAGCTTTCTGCCTTATCTCTGCCTCTTTAATTAATTAAATATAAATTTAAAAATAGGAATTGAATGAACATGGGCCATGGTTTTGAAAATTCTTCTTGCCTATTAGTCCATCAAAAAAAAACCCCACATTTTAAAAAAATAAATATCCAGAAACTACACAATTCCAGGTACAGTAAGCCCTGCTTCCTGGCGCTCTAAGCATTGGTGTGATGCAACCATTTGACTCTGTCTGTGAAAGACCATGAGGCATGAAAAGATGACGCATGGAACTGGTGGACTTGTGTGGAGCTCTAACAGCAGTGTCTAGAAGAGAAGTCTTCTCGGGTACATTAGCTGTTAGTAAACCAACAGCAGACTGTGCTTCTGTAAGGAGAGTGCAAGTAGGATCAAGTGTGATATAAGCATTAGAAACAGCTGGGGGTTTATTCTCGGAATGTGACCATCCATGTATTTCATTTATCTGCCTCACGATCTCTTTGTAGAACACTGTGGGTCCTGACACCAAGGTCCAGTCACCAAGGTGACTTCCCCAAAGACTTTCCTCTGAAAATGCATGCAGCCGTCCAGGCGCATCTTGGGTGAGTGACTTCACCTCAGTGTTAGGAGGACCCACGGGAAGAGTGGGTGAAGGGCTCCCATGGAAAGTCAGGGCCAGCACCAACTGCTAACTCAGAACCCGCTGTGCACCAAGCACAGAGATTAATAATAATCAAGCCCACCTCACTCTCTGTGCCATGCAGAGACCAGACAAGAAGAGAAAAAGAGGAGATTCCTAAATGCCTTTTGTAAGAATAGAAAGTCTCAATCCTACACAAAGGCCCATCCCGGTCAGTGCCAAGCTCAGCTTACACAGCTTCCATGTGCAGCTCTCACAGACCCAAGGTGTTCAAAGCAGCATTACTGTTTTTAAGTTCAATACTTTTTAAACTCATTTATAGTCAAGGGTATGAAAGCAGTGCATTGACACGGGCTGGACAGTGTGCAATGGAGCCCAAGCATCTGACGACACCGGAAGCCTGCCCCCCCCAGCCCTGGCAGGACACTTGTCACTCTCTCAGCCAGGCACCACCCACCGCCCAGACAGTGACCAAGCTTCCAGGGCTCTGTGGTCACCCTGACAGCGACTATTTCTCACGACTGTCCACACAAACCGTGAAAATGGTCTGGGAGTGTCCAGAGCTCTGACCTTCCAAAACCTTTCGTGAAACATCACATCTGACTCTCTGAACAGGAACTATAATCACCGTGAGTTGCCCCTTCTGTCTGCCCGCGCCTTCGCTCAGGGGACAGAGGATTATCCCAGCTGTTCCATCCGCAGAACAGGCTTTTTCCTTCTCTACTGGGGAATGGCAAGTTGTGGAGAGGGAGGGAGCGGGAGAAGTAGGGACCCGGGTGGGAGGAGAAGTTCCTATGACAACACAATGAACACAGCCAACAGGAATTATGAACATGGCTGTGGTCCCCTTTTCCACTGTCCGATCTGCTAATTCTAGAGGAGCGCTGTTTCTATTTACCATTCACATACCAGAACTGCCACTCCCATGCCAGGTGTGAGAGGCAAGAAAATATTAACGTTATCTCAGCCTTTGATACTAACACGTTATCAAATTCTAGAAATCATTATTAAGGTCAAAGGCTAAAAGACTTCCATACATTAATTTGTACATTCTGTCTAATCATGCAGACTCATTCACAGAAACTGTGAATCTAGCTTTTTTGGCAACTTCTGTCTGTAAATTTTGTTCTCGCTTTGAGAGACAATGCTTTCTTTATTCCTTCTCTGTATAGCCCAACTTCTTAAACTAAAATATGTAATATTTTTACTAATTAGAGAATTAAACTTCATCTTTTTTTATAGTTAACCTTTAATCCATTTCCATCAGACAGAAGAAATAAAAAGGAAAACTTGTAATCAGAGTAAATTTCAAACACTGTACTGGGATGACAAAGTGCTTAAGAAAGGTATGGGCTAGGGACATTTCCAAACCCAAAGTTCCAGCTTACTCTATTAACATACCCATGTATCTTTCAAATTTGCTTTTCTAATACCCCGCTGGGAAAACATCCTAAATTAAGTGTTCAGCAATTGTTGCAACAGCACAAAAAGTAAACGATAACCAGAGTAACGATGCTACCCCTTAGATTTATTTTTCCAGAATGTTCTTTTTCCTAAAGACAGTCTGAAAGGTCTGGTTAAATCAGAAAGCAAGACTCAAGGCAAAATACTTCCTGTTTGGTAAAACAGAAATCTTTGATGAAAAACCTGACTTAACTTCTCTTCCTAACGTTTTAACTTGGCAAGGACAGGAGAATTATACAGGAGAATTATACAAACAGGTGTGCTAAAGTATATTATCCTACACTCCTACCCCTCTACCCACCCCCAACTGTTTAGAGAGAAGAATCAGTATAACAAAGTTCTCTGAGCAGGTGCCTCAGAGGTCCAATCAGAACTCACCCGTCCAGGAGACTCATTGTCGTGGGGGTCACTTCCGCAAACAGAACTGTTTTTCCAAGTTGCCGCGTCTGCAGATTTTGTCGATAGATCTCAAAGTCAAAATTTTCTGACGAGAAGGCCTCCGTATCGGTGACCACGGGTATAGAAGACGGGGTTATTTCCATGTCAGATGTGTAGGATGAAACGAATTTAAGGGACAGTTTGCTGGACTTGATTACTCCTTCAGGATCCATGTGCCTCTCCAGCCATTTCATCAGGGGAGCCCGGATGTCCTGTATTGTCAATGAAAAGGTTGTAGGTTGGCATTTCTTTAGGTGATGGTAGGTTTCTCTTAAAATGTCATTTTGGCAATGTTAAATACTTCCTAATTCACGAGCCAACAAAAGCTCAATTAACATAATCTGTACACCTTAACTATTACACAACATGGTAATAAACATTCTAGGTGCTATGGTCTGAACGTCTGTCCTCCAGAATTCATGCACTGGAAACTTAATCGCCAAAGTCCTTTGTTAATGGTATTTGGGTGGTGACTGGGTCATGGGGACTCTGCCCTCATGAATGGATTAGATCATTCATGGATTAATGGACTGATGGGTTATTGAGCAAGTGGGTTCCTTATTACAAGTAGATCTGTTACAAAAGCCAGTTTAGGGGAAGGTGCTGTGTGTGGCCCAGCAGGTTAAGCCACCATGGGTAACGCTGGCATCCCATCTCAGAGTGCTTCTTCAAGTTCCTGCTGCTCTGCTCTGATCCAGCTCCTTGTTGACGCACCTAGGAAGGCAGCAGATGATGGCTCAAGTACTTAGGCCCCTGTCACCCATGTGGGATACCTGGAGAGAGTCCTGCCTCCTGGGAAAGCAGCCATCTGGGAAATAAACCAGTGAATAGACAATCTCGATCTCTCTCCTTCCCTCCTTCTCCTTCCCTCCGTGTGTGTGTGTGTGTGTGTGTGTGTGTATGGTTGTGTGTCACTCTGATTGTCAAATGGTAAATTAATTAATTAATTTTTTTAAAAAACCAGGGGGCCAGTGCAGTGGTGTATCAGGTTAAGCCTTTGCCTACGGCACCAGCATCCCATATAGGTGCCAGTTTGTGTCCCGGCTGCTCCCCTTCCAAGCCAGCTCCCTGCGAATGGCCTGGGAAAGCAGTGGAGGACAGCCCAAGTACTTGGGGCTCTGCACCCGTGTGGGAGATCTGGAAGAAGCTCCTGGCTCCTGAATTCAGACTGGCCCAGCTCCAGCCATTATGGCCATCTGAAGTGTAAAACAGCGGGTAGAAGCCCTCAATCTCAATCAATCAATCAATCCATCTCTCTTTCCCCCTCGCTCTCTCCCTCCCTCCTTCTGTCTATAACTCTGCCTCTCAAATAAATAAAAATTCAAAAAATCTTTAAAAAAAAAAAAAGCCAGCCTGGCCCTCTCTCCCAGGTCTCCTTGCACACGACAACCTGTGTGGCCGCAGGACTCTACAGAGAGCCCCCAGTAGCAGAAGTCCTCTTGACCTTGAAGTCCGCAGCCTTCACAGCTCCAAGAAGCAGATGTCCTTTCTTTAGAAATTATCCCACCTCAGGCACGCAGCGATTGCTAAAGAAATGGACGGTGAAAAGTATGCTTGCACTAGAACACTAAACTGCAGAATCCAGGATCCAGGACATGTGTTCTGTTCATTACTCTCCATCTTCTGGGACATTCTAAATTCACAAAAAGCTCCCTCTGGCTCCAATGTGCCAAAGTGAGTCTCAGGTTCTCTGCACACATTGCAAGAAACGTCTTCGGCACTACACTTCCACCCCAATTCATCATCCCACCTATGAGAAAAACAACACCCATCAGGTGGAAGAAGCCACAGAGTAAAGCAGGAAGACTCCGCAGCATCTGGCCTCTGCCCGCAGAGGACCTGCACCTCCTCTCAGAAACACGCTGAGCACTGGTGACCAGCAAGGGAGAAGCGAATTTTCACACACAGAAAATAATGTGGGACCCCACAGCTGTTTTGCTTGCCCCAAATGCGGTCCAGGGAGGAGATAGAAGGCAGAACTCAGGGGAGATTTTGCACAACCCAGACACAGCGCTTCTGCCCCAAAATCACAAAAAAGGAGTCTTGGAGCTAGAGGAGGCTGCCAGTGCCCCCGAGGCCCCAGGGTCCTCCCTTGGGCTGGGGGTTCAGGGGAGCCCTGCACAGGCAGAACCATGCTCCAGGGCCATCCTCCTGCAAATGCAAATGGCAGGCCTTTCAAAGCAACAACACCTCCCTCCCTTTCCCCATTAATGTTAGAGTACGCCACAAAGCTCCCCAAAGCTACAGAAAAGCAGCATCGAGGATGAAATTTAATTCAACTGGGGTCAGAATTTGCAGTACAGCAGGCTAAACCTCCACCTGCAATGCCAGCATTCAATATGAGCATCGGTTCAAGTTTCACCTGTTCTGCTTCCAATCCAGCTCCTGCTATGAATCTGGGAAAGCAGCAGAAGACGGCTAAGTGCTTAGGCCAATGCCACCCATGTGGAAGACCAGGATGAAGCTCCTGGCCTTTGTAGTCATCTGGGTAGGGAACCAGCAGATGAAAGATCTCCCTCTGTCTCCCCTTCACTCTGTAACTCAGCCTTTCAAATAAATAAATTCATCTTTTTTGAAATTTTTGAAGTGCTGGTGCTGTGGTATAGCAGGCTGAGCCTCTGCCTGTGGCGTTGGCATCTCATATGCCAACCGGCATTGGCAGGTTCATGTCCCAGCTGCTCCTTCAAATCCAGCTCTCTGCTAATGGCCTGGGAAGCAGTGGAAGATGGCCCAAGTCCTTGGCCCCTGCATCCGCATGGGAGACCCAGAAGAAGCTCCTGGCTCCTCTCTTTGGATTGGCCCAGCTCTGGCCATTGTGGCCATTTGAGGAGTGAACCAGCAAATGGAAGACCTCTCTGCCTCTCCATCCCTCCGTCTGTTACTCTGCCTCTCAAATAAATAAATAAAATCTTTTGGGCCGGCGCCGTGGCTCAACAGGCTAATCCTCCGCCTTGCGGCGCCGGCACACCGGGTTCTAGTCCCGGTCGGGGCGCCGGATTCTGTCCCGGTTGCCCCTCTTCCAGGCCAGCCCTCTGCTGTGGCCCAGGAGTGCAGTGGAGGATGGCCCAGGTGCTTGGGCCCTGCACCCCATGGGGAGACCAGGAAAAGCACCTGGCACCTGGCTCCTGCCATCGGATGAGCGCGGTGCGCCGGCCGCAGTGCGCCGGCCGCGGCGGCCATTGGAGGGTGAACCAACGGCAAAGGAAGACCTTTCTCTCTGTCTCTCTCTCTCACTGTCCACTCTGCCTGTCAAAAAAAAAAAAAAAATCTTTAAAAAATTTTTTTCGAAAGGTATGTGTATATAGCCATGTAAAAACACACAAACACACAGATCTTCCAAGTGCTGGTTCCATTTGTCAGGGTTGGGCCAGGCCAAAGCCAGGAACCTAGAACTCCATCTGTGTCTCCCACTTGAGTGGCAGGGGCCCAAGCACTTGTGCCATCACCAGCTGCCTCCTGCCACATGCATCATCAGGAAGCTGGATCGGAAGCAGAGCAGCCAGGACTTGAACCAGGAGCTCCAAAATGGGAATGTCGGCGTCCCACGCAGTGACTCCACCACCGCACCTGACGTCCGCCTCAGCAGCCTTCTGTTTTCATCTGCGTCGTTACCTTATTAATTTTGCCCTCTCACCTGGCTTTAAATCACCCACAGAGTCTGACAACTACCAAGGCACCTCACTCACACATCCCACCACCTATTCAGCACTCCTGATGACTTCCAGAGGGTGTCAAGCCTGCCTCACCGGGAACGGCCCACTCAGCCCTCCTCTCCAGCGCGGCTCCTCCCACGGTGCCTCCAGTGGTGACTGCATGTCCAGCTGTCTAGGCCACTAAGCTCTGACTCACTGTTAACCCCACAGCTCTCTTAACATCCCAGCTCTGACCTTAGCAACTCTCCTGGCCTCTTCCTCAGTCCTCTCATGCTGCATCTGCTGTCCTGCTGGGCCAGCCATCAGTACCTCACTCCTAGATAGCTTAAGGGATTTTTCTGACCAGTCCCTCTGCTTCCAATTGTCTGCTCAACATGGCAGCCAGAGTGGGAGCTATCCTGCTGTGATGGAGTCAGGTCTCCCCACCTCTTCCTCAAACCCTCAAGGGCTCCCCATTGCCCCCGAGTGGAAGCCCTCATCCAGGCTGTGGCTAATGAGGTCCCCCTCGCCTGCAATGGCCTCACACCCTTGCTCCTCCCCCAGCCCCTCTGATGTCTCGGCTGTTGCCTGAGCCCGCTCACTTCCCCCTTGGGATCTCTGCACTTGGCCTTCCTGGAACCCCTATATATAAAATAAGTATAAATGGCATAATTATGTCATCATTTAATAACACCTTCCTCACTTCCTGTAGGTATTTCCTGGTAAGACCTTTGTCTGCCTGACCTGAAGCTGCTTGGCTACAAGAGTTTGCCTCTCTTTTTTAAGATTTTTAAGTTTTTAAAATTTGCTTGAAAGGCAAGGGGATAGAGGACAGAAAGAGCGAGTGAGCTCCCTTCTGCTGTTCCCTCCCCAGATATCTGTAACAGCTGGGGCTGGACCAGACTGAAGCCAGGAGCCTGAAACTCAACATAACATGTAGGTAACAGGGGCCCAACTACTTGAGCCACCACCTGCTGCTTCCCAGAGTATTAGCAGGAAGCTGGAATCAGCAGTGGAGCTGGGACCTGAGCCAGTCACTCTGGTTTGGGATATGGGCATCCCAAGTACCGTCTCACCTGCTGCCCCAGATGCCCACGCTCCATCTCTCTCTTTTTTTTTTCCTTAAGATGTATTTATTTATTTTGAATGCAGAGAGAGAGAGAGAGAGAGAGAGAGAGAGAGAGAGAGAGTGTCTTGCATTCACTGGTTCACTCCCCAAATGGTTGCAAAGGCTAGAGCTGTGTTTATCCAAAGCCAGGAGTCATGAGGTTCTTCCAGGTCTCCCACGCAGGTGCAGGGGCCCAAACACTTGGGCCATCTTCTACTGCTTTCCCAGAGTTATAGCAGAGAGCTGGATCAGAAGTGGAGCGGCTGGGTCTCAAACCAGCGCCCATATGGGATGCCGGCACTGCAGGTGGCGGCATTACCCACTACACCACAGCCCCAGAACCCCCCTCAATCTCTTTTTATTTAGCGCTCTTCACTGTCTGAGATCCTGTCTATTGTGCTCACTAGTCTTTTCATTACCTGCCTCCCACAGTGGAGAGGAAACCCTCTGAGGACAGGGATGCGGGCCCCATTGTTTGCGTTCCGTCCTCGGAGCCTGCAGGAGCACCAGCTACAGAGAAGTGGACGGTCCTGCTCACTGGGTGGACAGAAGGACTAGCTGCCACCACGTTCAGCTGGATTTACTGTTCATATAGTAGCTTATGTGGATGCCACCCTCCCTTCATTTTTTTATGTTTCATGATGTCAGTTCTCAAACGTGAAGAACACAGAAAAGAACGCAGCAAATACCCCAAATACCCGTCCCCCAGGCTTAACAGCGATGAGCACTTCTACCTTATTTGCTTCATCTGCCTTGAGGTTAACAGATACCATGACACACACAACTTCAAATATTAGGACATATCCTTCTATCACCAGAGTACCCTGATCATATCTATTAAAACAGGTATTGAGGGGTGGCACTGTGGCACAGCAGGCATCCCATATGGGTGCCAGTCTGAGTCCTGGCTGTTACACTTCCGATCCAGCTCCCTGCTAATGCACCTGGGAAAGCAGCAGAGGAGGGCCCAAGTCCTTGGGTCCCTGCACCCATGTGGGAGACCTGGAAGAAGCTCCTGGCTTCGGATCGGCCCAGCTCCAGCTATTGTGCCATCTGGGGAGTGAACCAGCGGATGAAAGACCTCTCTTCCTGTCTCTACCTCTCTCCATATAACTCTGTCTTTCAAATAAGATGCTTTCCACTTTGACTATGGCCCTGTGGGAATAAGATCGAAGTCGGCTAACCCTAAAGGCTTCCATAGCCTCGGCAACTCATGACCAGAGCCTAGGGAGATTACTGACGCCATAAACAAGAGTGTCAAATTGTTAAATCAACATCAGGAGTCACTGTGTACTTACGTCTCATGAGGGATCTGTCCTTAATGTGTTATCCAATGTGAAGTGATGCTATTACTAGTACTGAAACAGTATTTTTACACTTTGTGTTTCTGAGTGGGTGCAAACTGATGAAATCCTTTCATAGTATATATTGAATCGATCTTCTTTATATAAAGATAATTGCAAATGATTAAAAAATCTTGGTGTTAAACTGGAAATTGCATAGACAATTAATCAATTTTTTTAAAAAAAAAATCATGTAGGATCTCTGTCCTTAATGTGCTGTACATTGTGAATTAATACTATAACTAGTACTCCAACAGTATTATCATTTTGTGTCTCTATGCGAGGGCAAACCGTTGAAATCTTTACGTAATATGTACTAAATTGATCTTCTGTGTATAAAGAGAATTGAAAATGAATCTTGATGTGAACAGAAGGGGAGAGGGAGCGGGAAAGGGGAGGGTGGGGGGAGGGAGGGAAGTTGTGGGGGGGGGAGCCATTGTGGTCCATGAGCTGTTCTTTGGAAATTTATATTCTTTAAATAAAAGCTTTATATAAAAAAAAAAAAAGAAAAAAAAAGAAAAAAGAACATCTGTGGTTCACGTCCCAACTCCGCTCTTGATTTCAGCTTCCTGCTAACCCACACCCTGACAGGCTCAATGAGCTGGGTCCCCGCCACTCATGGGACACCTGGATGGAGTTCCTGGCTCCTAGCTTTGACCTGGACCAACCCAAGCTGTTACAGGCATTTGGGGAGTGAACTAGAGGATGGAAGGTCTCTGTGTCTGTCTCTGCGCCTTTCAAATAAATAAATAAATAATTTTAACTAAAAATTACATACAGCTGTATTCTACCCATAATTTCCCTAAACACTTCTATTCATTACAGTTAATGTAATTCTAAGTCACAGAGTAAATTATACACGAGAAGCACTTTAGCTCGACCTCAAATCTTCTGCCCTCCCTGGTATTATCCCTGGACAAGATGATACAATTCTGGCTGTAAGAAATATCAGAATTACTACCTACAGGATGCAAATCTCCCTGGCACGTGCACTCAAAGGTGCCCCAGTGACAATGATTGGAGAGCTGCAGAAGTGGCTGCTAAGGGTGCCAAGGTGTGAATGTGCCCCCTACAGCTCATGTGTTGAAAATGAATCCTCAGTGCAACAATGTGAGGCTGAGACCTTTCAGAGGCGGTGAAGTCAGGAGGGCTCTAACCTCATGAATGAGGGCTCTAACCTCATGAATGGTTCAACGTCATTACAGTGGGAATGGGTGAGCTAGCAAAGCAGTGGGCTCCTTACACAAGGTGAGTCTGGTGCCCTTCCCTCCTCCCTCTCTCTCTGGTACTCGCTTGCCCTCACACCCTCCATGCAGCAAATATGGTGGTGTCAGACGCTGGCACCTTCACACTGGACTTCCTAGCTTCCAGAACCGTAAGAAATAAACACCTTTTCTTTACAAGTTACCCAGTCTGTGATATTTTATCACTGCAATACAAAATGGACTAAGATACACGGAAAAGGAATTAACTCATGATGCTTGGCTAAACTCTGCCAATAATCAATAAGGCAGCGTGGAAATGCTTTCCAAGAAAAAGTTACAGATCGGCCGGCGCCGTGGCTCAACAGGCTAATCCTCCGCCTTGCGGCGCCAGCACACTGGGTTCTAGTCCCGGTTGGGGCGCCAGAATCTGTCCCGGTTGCCCCTCTTCCAGGCCAGCCCTCTGCTGTGGCCCAGGAGTGCAGTGGAGGATGGCCCAAGTGCTTGGGCCCTGCACCCCATGGGAGACCAGGAAAAGCACCTGGCACCTGGCTCCTGCCATCGGATGAGCGCGGTGCGCCGGCCGCAGTGCGCCATCCGCGGCGGCCATTGGAGGGTGAACCACCGGCAAAGGAAGACCTTTCTCTCTGTCTCTGTCTCTCTCACTGTCCACTCTGCCTGTCAAAAAAAAAAAAAAAAAGTTACAGATCATGTATATCAAGGCAAATGGACTGATATAAGAGGCATAATCCACTCCCTACCCCAAGGTCTACCCAAAGCTTTGAATTCAACTACCAGAGCACAGGACAACATCTCCAACCCACAGCCCCTGCCAACCCTCTCATAAATCCTTACCACTCAGCACTTAACACAACTGTAATCACATGAATTGTACAACCACTTACTCAATGTCTCCACATCTTGTTAGATGTAAGTTCCACTGAAGACAATGTATGCCTGTCTCTGTCCTGCTCCAATGTACCCATGGCACCCAGTACCAGTCTGACAAAGAACGTATGCTTAATAAGCACTTCTACCAAAAAGCATATAAATTCCTTATACCAGGGAAAACTCAACGAGTATCAGAGAGTGAGGAATATCAAGAAGTAAAACACAGAGAAAGCAACAGTAAGGTATGGCATGATATGGATTACACAAGCATTAAAAAGTGCAAAATCCGGGACCACTGTTGTGGGGTAGCGGGTTAAGCTGCCACCTAGGACACCCAGCTGCTCTACTTCCGACCCAGCTCTCTGCTAACGAGCCTGGGAAAGCAGCAGAGGACAGCCAAGTGTTTGGGCACCTGCTATCCACACGAGAGATCTGGAGGAAGCTCCCGGCTCCTGGCTTTGGCCTGGCCCAGCACTAGCGGTTGCAGCCATTTGTGGAATGAACCAACAAATTTAATTTCTGAAAACAAATTTAATTTCTGACTTTCTAATAAATACAATAATCTTTTTAAAAATGCAAAATCCTTGCTGTCAAATCAGTTATAGATAGTTTTAATAAAAACTATCACCACTCAATAAAGTTTATGAAATTCTTCTAATTAATGTTAATTTCGATTTCTCATTTATTCTGTATCCTTCTCCAAGACTCAGGTTGATTAAGTACAACTTAGGAGAAACCAATGACTGAATGCTTTCTAGTCACATAAATGAGGCCCTTGTGAATCAGCTACAGCACCTGGGAAACTGGAGTCCTTCTCTAGAGAGGTGAATGTATCTTTGCTTCCTGTTGGGGCAGGTTGCACACACAGTCTATAAACAATACAAGAACTAAGTGAGCTCAGGAGAGATTTAGATACAAAATGGAGCGTATTTCTCTAGCAACAAATACTTGGAGACTGAAACTTTCTAAAATATCATTTTCAACAGCACCAATTAGTCGGAAGTATTTAGGGATCAATCTAACAACCTACGGGGAGAGAAAGCAGTTCAGTGATTGCCCAAGGCTGGGTGTGAACAAGCAAGAGTGGATCAGAATGTCTGGGAAAGGAAACAGACAAATCATTCTATATTTCAATTGTAATGGTAGGTACATGTGGTATAGATTTATCACACTGCATTGAAACAGGTGTGGTTTCTTGACTATGAATCATACCTTAAGTTGATTAAAATCAAATATATATATATATATATATATATATATACACATATATATGGAGCAGGTGTTTAGCCTAGCAGTTAAGGAAGATACCACATCCCCCACTGGAGTGCCCAAGTCTGAATCCTGGCTCTAGCTACTGACTCCAGCTTCCTGTTAATGCAGACTCTAAGAGGCAGCAGTGATGGCTCAAGTAGTTGGGTCCCTGCCACCCATGTGGGAGACCTGGATTGGGTTTCTGGATCCCAGTTTCAGCCCCAGCCCAGCCCTGGTCTTTACAGGTATTTGGGGAGTAAGCCAGCAGATGGGAGCACTGGGTGACACTTTCTCTCAAATAAAAAGAAAATGGCATCAAGCACAAACAACTCTAAACAACGGAGTCCAAGAGACTCAGCATTCATTTACGTCCAAGACACCCAGGCTCCCAACTGCTGGAGAAATGAATGTATAAATTTACCTCTACTGCAAACCACAAAGTGACTATTCTAGGGTTGGTGACCATAATGTAGAGCACAGCTAGGATGAGAGGCCCCCAAGGTGCTGTGTCACTCCACCTGGAGCTGTCCCACCTGCCTCCTGTCTTACCCACAGAAGCTGGCTCTGAATAGGCCCCACAGTGTGCGGCACAGCCATGTCTCTCATTCAGCACTGGACTCACAGTGTACATGACCATCTCCATTGTGTTTGGGGCTCCTCTTCCCAAGAGTCACCAAATAACTGATCTTAACCCACAAAGGTGTTTATCTCAGAGGCATATCAGCTGCATTGTAAACATCAGATTAGTTGTATGTCAGTCATAACATCGTCAGTTGCTAGGCAACCAGAAGCTGGTTCATCAGAAAATGAATCCTCAAAGACCTGTCCCATAAGCTCTTTTGATGGGCATCCTACTCTCAGTTAAACACTTTCAAGGAAGCCAGCAAATACACATCTACTCTCATGGAACTCACATGTGACACAACTCAATTCTTGCTATCCGTATTTTACACTCCAAGCCGTCACAGGCAATTTCCCGTCACTCAGTGTGTTCATTCTTGGGACGAAAGCACACGGCACAGAGGGTCCTGAACGGCAGCACTGGGTCCGGTGCTGACTCCACTACAGGCAGGGTTTGCTCTCTGGCAGGTCTTTGTGTTGGACATTCATTCAGAGCCAGGACCAAGCCCTGCAAGGTTCCAGGAGGGTATGAGGGGCAGGCTGCATACATGTGGGCACCTCCTCACCGCACTGGTCCCCAAACCAGATGCCCTGCAGAGGCCTGCCCAACCCTGCCCAGATTCCTCGTTGGAAGGGGCCCTTCCCAGGGTGGGTTCCCAGGTCCCTTCTTCCCGTTTCAGTGTAGGTCCCAGCACTGTCATGCCGCAGTGGATGGACTGGGAGGGGCTTACAGCTTGAGAGACTCACTTCACAGAAAGGGGCCCGTCCCTCACCATCCAAGCCAACTGTCCCCAGGGGACACCCATGGGCCTAAAGGTTTTATTTGGCACTCCTGTTTTGAAATGGTTAAGTCAGGCTATTTCACACCAACCACCCTGCTTCTTTTAACAAACTCCCTCTCATGTAGCAGGAACTGGCCAGAGAGGAGAGGCTGTCCTTGTTCCCAAGAACACACACTACCCTGGACCCTCGTGTCCCCCACTGGCCAGCTGTGCTCCGTGTGCCACCCCTGCTGCCCCCACAGCCAATTGGGTGGAGGCTGTGGCTGGGCCAGGCTGAACCAGGAGCCAGAGGCTTCATTCATCCTGGTCTCCCACGTGGGTGCAGGCGCCCACGCACTTGGGCCAACGTCCACTGCTTTCCCAGGCGCATTAGCAGGAAGCTAGATCAGAAGTGGAGCAGCTGGGACTAGAACCCACCCTGGTATCAAGCCTGAAACCAATCCAGTAAGTTCTCCAAGTTCTCTCCCTGACCCTTGATGCTGCATCCATGCAATTAGGTCCATGTGAATTCATCAGGATTCTAGCGACACTGACTCACAATGGACAGGGTCGGTATTGCTCAGCTCTCAGTACTCTAGTAAAACGCCTGAGATGAGCTGCCTGTGATAGAGGAAAGGGCTGTTCGGCTCATGGTTTTGGAGGTTCACAGCCCAAGATTGCACAGCCCCCCCGGTTTAGCTCCCGATGGAGCCAGTGGGCGGGCAATGGTGGAGCTTGGGTGGAGGAAGAACTGCAAGTAAGAGCAGAGCAGAGCAGAGCAGAGCAGAGGAGAGGGGAGGGGAGGGGAGGAGAGGGGAAGGGAGGGGAGGAGAGAGAGGTAGAAAGAAAGAGAAGAGAGAGGAAAGAGGAAAGAGGGAGGGAGGGAGGAAGAGAGGGAGAGAGGGAGAAAGGGGGGGGGGCTCCAGAGCCAACCCTCTAGGAGAACAACCTTCCAAGGGCACACCCCCATGATCTCAGGCCCACCTCTAACCACCATAGGTGAGTCAAGATTCCACCCTCTTTGTACCATTAACTCGACAACTTTGAAGTTTAAATGTCTGTACAAGTTTACAAACCAAATCTTGTTCAAATCACAGCAGGGTTCATTCGGGTAGTTCCTCAAAAAGTGAAACAGAGAATTAATACATGACCCAGCAAGTCCACTCCCAGGTATATGAGAGTATTACAAAAAGTTCATGGAAAGATGTAATTAAAACACGTTTATTTTGGTGCAAAAATTGTCTGAAAGCCACACATCCTCATATACCCACAAAAACTGGTAGCAGGGGCCAGCATTGTGGCACAATGGGTAAAGCCCCTACCTGCCAGTCCCAGCAAACCACATAGGTCCTGGCTGTTCCACTTCTAATCCAGCTCCCTGCTAATAGCCTGGGAAAAGCAGTGGAAGATAGCCCAAGTGCTTGGGGCCCTGCACCCACGTGGCAAGGAGACCGGGATGGAGCTCCTGGCTTCCGGCTTTGCCTGATCCAGCCCTGGCCATGACAGCCATCTGGGGACTCAACTAGCAGATGGAAGATCGATCTCTCTAACTCTGACTTTCAAATAGTAATAAAATAACTGAAAGCAGGACTCAAATATTGGTGTGCACAGCAGCATCACTCTCAGTGGCCAAGAGGTTAAAAAAAAATGTGGAATATACATTGAATGGAATGTTATTCACCCAAAACCAGAAGGAATGACATTCTGATACAGGTTACTATACGGATGGACCTTGAAAACACCATGTCAAGTAAAATAAGCCACACACAAAAAGAATATTGCATGGTTGCACTTATAGGAAATAATTAGAATAAGCAAATCCCTAGAAACAAAGTAGACCAGAGGTGACCAGGAGCTGGGGGAAAGGGACTGGGCAGCTGTGGCTGGGTCCAGTTTCTGTTTGGGGCATAGAAGTTTCTGGAACGAGATAGCAAGGATGGCTGCAGAACAGTACGCAGATAATTTACTCCACCGGATTGTCGACTCAACGACAGTTAAAACAGCAAACAGGCCGGTGCCGCGGCTCACTAGGCTAATCCTCCGCCTGCGGTGCCAGCACCCGGGATTCTAGTCCGGTTAGGGCACCAGATTCTGTACCAGTTGCTCCCTCTTCCAGTCCAGCTCTCTGTTGTGGCCCAGGAAGGCAGTGGAGGATAGCCCAAGTGCTTGGGCCCTGCACCCACATAGGGGACCAGGAGGAAGCACCTGGCTCCTGGCTTCGGATGGGCGTGGCCATTTCGGGGGTGAACCAACGGAAAAGGAAGACCTTTCTCTCTGTCTCTCTCTCTCTCACTGTCTAACTCTGCCTGTCAAAGAAATAAATAAATAATTTAAAATAATATGTTAAAAAAACAGCAAACATATTTCACATATATTTTAATACAACAAAGAGAGGAAGAGGCCTGAGACTTGATCCCTTTCCTCCCAAGAAGCTCCCGGACCCTGACATAATGAACCCACATTCACCCACAGTCAGACCTGCAGACTCAGGAGAGCAGAATGGACAGCCCAGGCCGGCGACCCAAGGGCCATCTGAGGCTTCCTCAGGGCTCCTTCTGGCCTCACTCAAGGACCACCCGGACAGGCCACTAAAGGAACTTCTCAGAACCAAAGTCTCGACCCACCCTGAGACGCGACTGGCAACTTCTCTTGCTAAATGACTTTGAGTTCCGTCCTCACCCACTGCTCTACAAGAGAAGCACAAGGACCACCCTGTGCTGCAGCCCCACTCCCACCAAGCCCTGGGCTGGGTGCTGTAGACCGGGGGTCCCCAATCCTAACCAGGCTGCACCTCTGCATCACTGACACCCACCCGGGAGAGGACGCGAGGCCTCGGGAAGCACCCAGGTGTGAGCTGCTTGAACTGGTGAAGCCAAATCTGCCTGGCTCCCAGATCCTTGCTCTAATTCCTCTCCCACAGTCCTCGGCAAGCAGACCCACCGCAGGCACAATGAAGCAACACAGGAAGTGCCTGCTTACCGTCAGCAAAATGTGGAAGGTGTCACAAAGAGATATAAACTTGACATAAGGTGCAACTGTGAAACAGTGATACAAATAGACTGTACCTCTTGAAGCTCGGGGTGTGGGGAAAGAGTGAGCAAGGGAGGGAGAAGGATGTTTGATAAGAGAGACCTGGATCTACTCTCCACTACTATCCACGGACACAAGGCTCTACGTGGGCACTTGCACAAGGAAACAGTCTCTCTCAGGTGAGTGAGTCGGCACGGACCTCACCAGAATCTGGTTCCTGCAGGAAAGGGATGGCATTTCCATGGAAGACGGGATCGAGGGAAGGGTTATTTATAGAACTGTGGGCCTAACTGACAGAAGCCAAGAGCAAGGCATGGGAAGCACCTGGATTGGTAACAGGGCCACTAATGAATGGGCCAGGGGCCACAAGACAGAGGAAATATACCACCCTCTACCCCTGCGAGCTCAACGCAGTGACCAAAGTCAAGGGCAGAGAGCATGCACCTGCCACGAGACAGCAGCCTGACGCTCCGGGCTGTCTGGTGGAACCGCTGGTCTCATGGCTTCCTCCCACGTACCAGCCCAGCCCGGCAACAACAGGAATCACATAGCCTGACCCTTCACCAGTGGCCAGAGCAAGGTGAAATGGTGATTCTGCAGCTCCCAAGGCCTTCCCGTCCATTTCTGGGCCGTCTGGGTCCCAAGCATGCACGTTCCTCACCAGGATCCCCGGGCACACAGTAGACGCCTGACCACCCTCTGCCGAACTGCGGTCAGCGACAGCTCAGGCTCAGAAGCCGACAGCCCTGGATTTACGGTGGTTTTTTTGTCACTTGCCAACTAGCAAAGACCACAACAGGCTTGCCGGGAACCGTAAAAGGAAGGGAATGAACAAGCCATTCCTAACGAGGCTGCTTTTACGGGCACCTCCACCGGACCCAGCTGGCTCATTTTAGAGGAGAAATCTCTTCTGCGAGCACAGAGAACACTCCAGCCGGCTCTGAAACACAGGGCGGCTTCAGCAACCGACGCCCCACGACGGCGGGAGGCGCCGACTCCCACTCCCCACGCTCCTGGGCGTGGGCTCCACATCCGCAGCAGTCCCTGGGGCCTTCATTAAGGCTGTCTGTGCAGGAGGCCCGCCGTCTGGCTGAGTCCAACACTAACAGGCTTCCAACGGGATGGGGGGCGTGGGGGTGTGGAGCTGAGACGACGCTCTGAGCCCAGCATGCAGGGGCTTGGCCTGGTGCACACGCACACACAGGTGTGGCCATCAACACTTCCTACCATAGTCTCAGTGAATAGCCCTCCCAAGGTCAGACACTGGACCCTTAATTGCTCAGTGCAGTGATGGGAGGCGGGGCCTGGTGGGAGGTGGCAGGGTCCTGGGGGGAGCCCTCCAGTGAATTAACACCTCTCTTGCCTTAGCTCCTCCTCACCCTTAAGGGACAGGGGATCATGTAACTCAGAGGGTGAGCTGCTGCAACGCCAGGCCACCCCTGTGTTCGTCTGTGCCCTAGACACCTGATTGCCCTTCTGCTTTTCCAGGAGTTAAAGCCGCACGGAGGCATTGCAGGATGCAGCCGCCCATCCTGGTCTTCAGACTCCAGAATCGCGGGCCAGCATTTTCTTTATCAATCAGCCAGGCATTTCGTTACGGCATCAGAAAACAAAGCAAAAAGCATCTTCCTCCTCGTTCTCAGAGAGTCCCACGGTGTCACCATCCTCAACCATCTGTCCATCACCATAGCGCTGTGCAAGGGACAGGCGACTCTGGCCTGGGATCAGACCAACAGCTCTGCTACCAGCCAGCTGTGCGGGATCAGCAAGGCTCTGCCTAAACTGGGCCTCACCTTCTTCGTTTTTAAAGTGAAAAAAGCAAGCCGATGCTGTGGCGTAGCGGATGGAGCCGCCCGCTGCAGCACCGGATCCTGTCTGGGCGCTGCCTCAAGTCCTGCTGCTCCACTTCAGCTCCCTGCCAGTGTGCCTGGGAGGGCAGCGGAGGTTGGCCTAGGTGCTTGGGTCCCACATGGGAGACCTGGAAGAAGCTCTTGGCTCCTGGTTTCAGCCTGGCCCAGCGCCGGCTGTTACAGCCATTTGGGGAGTGAACCAGTGGATGAAAGATAGGTCAATCTCTCTTTCTTTAACTCTGCTTTTCAAGTAAATAAATGGACCTTTAAAAACATTTTTAAATAAAAAAATGAAAAAAGCTAGGGCAGGCTTTGTGGCGCAGCAGCTGCTTGGGATACCCACATCACTTTCTGAAGTACCAGTTTGAGTCCTGGTTACTCCACTTCCGATCTAGCATCTTCTACTGCTTTCCCAGGCCATAGCAGAGAGCTGGATCGGAAGTGGAGCAGCCGCAACTTGAACAGGCACCCACATGGGATGCCGGCACTGCAGGAGGCAGCTTTACCTGCGATGCTACAATGCCGCCGGCCCCCTCTAGCTCCTTTGTAATGTGCCTGGGAGGCTGTGGATGACAGATCAAGAACCTGGGTTCCTGCCGCCCTCGTGGGAGATCAGATGGAATTCCTAGCTCCTCACTTCAGCCTGGCCTAGCCCTAGCTGGTGGATATTTGGGGAGAGAACAAATGATGGAAGACCTCTCTCTCTCTGCCTCTCTGTAACTCTACCTTTGAAATAAATAAATAGATCTTCAAATAAGTAATCTTTAAATAAATAAAATGAGATAAAAGAACATTCTTTTCTGTCAAAGCTGATTTCAATATTCAGTGTTTAATCTCCAATGTTTATTTTCAGCTGATATTTCAACATCACGTCTAGGACTCCAATATTAAAATACATAAAAAGACTAGACATTTAGCATAGCTGTTCAGACACTGATTTGGACACCCATATCCCACACTGGAGGGCCTGGGTTTGAATCCTGGCTCCATTCTCAATTCTAGATTCCAGCTAATGAGCACCTTGGGAAGTAGCAGGTGATGGCTCAAGGAGTAGAGTTCCTGCCACCCACACAGAGACCAAAAATGAGTTCCTGTCTCCCAGCTTCAGCATGGGCAACCATGATTATTGCAGGCATTTGGGGAACAAGCCAGTGATGAAATTCTCCCTGTCTCCTTGTCTCTCCCTCTCTCCGCCTTTCAATATATATACGGGGGCCGGCACCATGGTGTAGTGGGGAAGCCACCACCTGCACCTGCAATGCCAGCATCAATACGGGCACAGGTTCAAGTCCCGGCTGCTCCACTCCCAGTCCAGCTCTCTACTATGGCCTGGGAAAGAGGTGGAGGATGGCCCAAGTCCTTGGGCCCCTGCACTCACATGGGAGACCTAGAGGAAGCTCCCGGCTCCTGACTTTGGATCAGCCAGGCTCTGGCTGTTGCAGCCATTTGGGGAGTGAACCAGTGGATGGAAGACCTTTCTCTCTCTCTCTCTTTGCCTCTGCCTCTTCCTCTCTGTAATTCTGCCTTTGAAATACATAAATAAATAAATGAGTAAATAAATAAAATTAAAATATATATACACAAGGGTACATCAAAAGGTTCATGGGAAAAAGGAATTAAAAGATGAACTTATTTTTGTGCAATAAAATCTTGAAACCTACACATGTTTTTGCATAATAAACAGTTCCCTTGAACTTCCCCTCATACACATCACCTGAAAGACATGGCCTGGCACCAGGATGACGGCAGAGAGAAGTCCGAGGGTTTCTCCCCGGGGTCTTTGTTTAGTAAAGGTGTGTCTGTGCAACTGGCTGTCCCCATGACACTCGGTCCAGATATTCAGAGAACCCCAGGGAACAGGACACAGCAGGGGTCCAGGAGAGGCAGGAGGGGGCATTGTCCAACACTGTCCCCTAAGTGTGTAAGGTGAGGGCAAACCCAAACACAGCACTGAGTGGCATGTCTGTGACTGGGGATCTTTCTTTCTTTCTTAAGATTTATTTATTGGAAAGGATGAGTTACAGAAAGAGGGAGAGAGAAAGAAATCTCCCATCTGCTGGTTCACTCCCCAGATGGCCACGATGGCTAGGGCTAGGCCAGGCCAGAGCCAGGAGCAAGGGGCTAGGGGCTTCATCCTGGTCTCCCACCTGGGTGCAGGGGGCCCAGGGATTTGGACCATCCCCCACTGATTTCCCAGGCGCATTAGCAGGGAGCTGGATTAGCAGTAAAGCAGCTGGGACTCAAACTGGCGTCCACATGGGGCGCTGGCCTCAGCGGCAGCAGCTTAACCGAGCTCCAGTGGCTTCCTTAACAAACAAAAGTGCTCCAACTTTTGTCAATTCCCACCACAGCTGATTCTTCTTTTTTTTTTAAAAATTTACTTATTTATTTGAAAGGCAGAGTTACAGAGACGCAGAGAGAGAGATCTTCCATCCGCTGGTTCACTCCTCAGATGGTCCCAGGGGCGAGAGCTGTGCCAATCCGAAGCCAGGAGCTGGAGCTTCTTCCAGGTCTTCCATGTGGGTGCAGGGGCCCAAGAATTTGGGCCATCTTCCACTGCTTTCCCAGTAAAGCAGCCGGGACTCGAACCAGCGGCCGTGTGGGATGCGGGCACTGCAGGCAGCAGCCCTACCCGCTTCGCCACGGCGCCAGCCCCCACAGCTCATTCTCTACGCCGTCTCCCGCGATTGTTCCGATGAACTTCCTGCTCCACCTGAATCAAGGCTGCCTGGAGGGGCAGGGCCTGCCAGGGCTGGGGGGGGGGGGGGGCAGCACCGAGGGAGCGCTTCACACCCACAAAGTAAGAGAAGCCAAATTCTGGTGTTCACACGACACACGCTTACCAGACACCCACTCTGCGCAAAACACTGGAAAAACAACACAGAGATCAACCACACATCTTTAAACAGGTTGAAAACAAAATTCCATGGAAGTGACCAGACACTAAGGCACCACGTCACAACACCTGGGCTAGGAAACCGGAAGAAAAAGAAACTTGGACCCTGCGCCCGTGATGGAGTCATCGGTGGACTCTTCCTAGGTCATGGGACAGAACCCTTCTGGTTGGGAGTAAAAACCACTTAACTGTCCTCATGGCATCTGCCTGTACGTTTTTGTTGTTGTTGTTGTTGTTGTTGAAGATTTTTTTTTCACATCTCGCTGTTCCCGAGTACACTACACACGTGTGCTCTGTACTTGTTGGTTCATGTGAAGCATACACCCAGCCCTCGCCCAGGCAGGTGGCGACCAGGCCACCAACAGGCAGGCTGCTGCTTCAGCCTCAATTAGGCAAGACAGGGGTGCCCAGGGCCACGTGAGAGGCAGCGCCACTCTCCCCAGCACTCCTTAAGCGGAAGTGCCGAGGCCTCCTGGCCCCGGAAGTAACCTCGTGCCAGACCTGAAAACAGTCACACACGCATCTGTCACGAAACCCAAAAGCGCCTTTCTCAGGAAAACAAGGCAAAACGTCACCCAGCTTATGGTGATCCACGTGGAGGCCTCATGGGGCTCCTGGGGTCTGTGTACTACACTTCTACCTTTTCTTCAGTTCTAATTTTTTAAATAAAAAACTAGAAAGAAGTGAAGGGATTTGCTGCAGAAGCTCCAAGACCCAAGCCTGTTCCAACGTCAGTTATGTATTTTCCTTCTGCAGTCAGTCCCGGAAGCATCAAAGATGCAGCCTTGATTTAAAAAAAAAAAAATGCTCTTAAAACTGTATATATGTGGCCGGCACCGTGGCTCACTCACTAGGCTAATCCTCCACCTGCAGCGCTGGCACCCCAGGTTCTAGCCCCGGTTGGGGCACCAAATTCTGTCCCGGTTGCTCCTCTTCCAGTCCAGCACTCTGCTGTGACCCAGGAGTGCAGTGGAGGATGGCCCAGGTCCTTGGGCCCTGTACCCACATGGGAGACCAGGAGAAGCACCTGGCTCCTGCCTTCGGATTGGCACAGCGTGCCAGCCGTAGCGGCCATTTGGGGGGTGAGCCAACAGAAGGAAGACCTTTCTCTCTGTCTCTCTCTCTCACTGTCTAACTCTGCCTGTCCAAAAAAAAAAAACTGTATATATGAAATACAGAGGAGCCGGCACATACTGTGGCATGATGCCGGTATCCAATACAGGCACCAGTTCAAGTCCCACTTGCTCCACTTCTGATTCAGCTCCCTGTTAGTTTGCCTGGAACAGCAGTTGAAGATGATCCAAGTGCTTGGACCCCTGCACCCAAATGGGAGATCCAGAAGAAGCTCCTGGATCCTGGGCTTCGGATAGGCCTGGCTCCAGCTGTTGCAGACATTTGAGGAATGAACCAGAGGATGGAAGACCTCTCTCTCTGTCTCATTATCTCTCTGTACGTCTGCCTTTCAAATAAATAAATAAATCTTTCTTAAAAAATGAAACCTGTTCCTTTTATGTAAATAATTTTTTAAAATATTTTTTTAAAAAACAGAAGAACGGCTTTTTGCAGCTCACAGTTTAGCACTGGAAGGAGTCCTGGTGCTGTTTGCACGAGGGCAGGGTCACTCCCCTGGAAACCACAGACTTCCATGGCCACAGAGCCGTCCCCTCAGAGGCCCGGATCTGGAATGGGCCAGACGAGGACGTCCCTTCCCGAGTACAAACCCCAGCGCGCTTCATGAAGCTTTCCAGTCTACGTGGAATCAGCGTATTAATAACAGCTTATTGGCACTGAATGAAAAACACACAAGTCTTAATCTCTGGTCTTGAATCGGGTCCAGGTCCTACGTCATACCTGGCTGCAAGGGCTACGGCCCTGAGCGTGTTTGGTGACTGCGGGCTGTGTAGTGAGACCTGAGTCTTGAAACCAGAATTGGTAGCTTAACAAAATTTACTGGTTGTAGAAAAAGTAAACTTGCCTCGAGGGAGGTGAGCTCAGCCTCACCATTCTGACAGCAGCCCCTGGTGGCCAGTTGAGCAAAGAGTGTTGGCTCTGACTCGAGAGCCCTGACCGTCCCTCCTCAGTGAGGGTGGCGGCCAGCAGGCAGACCATTCCAGATAACAGCTGGGGGCGAGGAGGGAAGCAGCGAAAATCCAGCCAAAGGTGTGCCTCCGAGCCATATAAATTACCAAGTCAACACAGGACCCCTCTCTTGCATTAAGAAAAAAGAGTATTATCTTTCAAAAGTAGAGGGAAAAAATAGACTCTAAGAGTTACAAGTTACAAGGCAGATAATTCACGGGCCCTTCGGAAGTTCATGGACAATGAAATTAAATGATAAATTCGGGGTGGGCGTTGTGGCACAGAGGGTCAGGCTGCAGCCTACGAAGCTGGCATCCTATGAGCAGCCCTGGCCACTCCATTTCCAATCCAGCTCCCTACTAATGTGCCTGAGAAAGCAGTGGAGGGTGGCCCAAGTGTTTGGGTCCCTTGCCACCCATCTGAGAGACACAGATGGAGCTCCCAGCTCCTGGCCTTGGCCTGGCCCAGCCCCTGCAATGCAGCCATCTGGGGAGTCACCTAGTGGATAAAAGATCTCTTTCTCTCTCTCTGTCTCTCCCTAACTATGCTTTTCAAATAAATAAATAAATCTTTCTTTAAAAAAAATATAAATTCATTTTGGTGCAAAATTTTTTTGAAATCCTTATGTCAAGGGGTCTTTAAAAAGCTCATGGAAAGTAGGTAGGATGAAAAAATGTACATGATTTCAAAGTAATCTCACTCCTTCATTGCACGGAAAATCTTTAAACATCCACAGAGCGTGGATTCCCGTACAAAATACAGCAGTGCCTCTCCTTCCCCGCAGCATCACGCGGCAGGCCAGTGTCTCTGTTAACTGTAACACAAGGAACTGCTCCGCACGGAGGAAAGTTCTAGAAAATGCTGCGACCGTTCAGAGAATAAAATGAAAGACTGCAGATTGTAAGTGCCACAGATCCACACCACTTCACTGGATATAAGTAGGAGAACGATGGGAGGCTGACGGCCGGCTTCAAAGGCGGGCAGTGTCAGGAGTGGAAGCCATAAGCCGCAGGCCGGCTTCTCCGTAAGGTGCACTCTGTCCTCAGCCACGAGAGAACAATCTGGAAGCAATCTGCTAGGGCAGCTGCCCTCATCAACAAACTGTTTATTGTAAGAAAGTGGCTGGGTCAAAGGCTAAACATCAACCCGAACCGAAAGCATACGGAGCAAAAATCAATACCGTCCCTGCTAAGGCAGCCCAGGACCTGCGTGCAAGGCAGCCGAGGGACGCACGGGTAGTGCTGCAAGCTGAGGGAGAGAACCGGTCCCCGCGCCCCAGGCGCAGCGCTCTGCCGCCTGTACTGAGACTGCTGTTGGCAGGAAGGTCTCACCCACCGGCTGACACACCGTGTTGAAGAAAGACGGGCAGCAACTTTATAGACCAACCCCCCCCCCCCCCGAAAGTCACGGTGCTTTATTCCAGTGGCTTCCTTCCTGCCTTTGCCGTACGGGGGTCACCAGTGTGCTCACACGCAGCGCGTGGCTAACACAGCCCCTCTTACAACCTTCTCACTGGCAACTGCGACGCTGAATGAGTGGATGTGAGATGATCACGAAGGAACTGTCTCCTTTTAGGTGTGACGGCGGCACCGCGGTTATGCTTCTCAGCGGAGCACTTATCTTTCAAGAGAAACACGCCAAAGTATTCAGATGAGACCTACACACGCCATCTGGGGTTTGCTTCAACAGGAGCCGTGGGCAGGAACAGACGAAACAGACTGGCCACAAACGGACACTCGCAGGGAGAGCAGGGAGTCCCCGGGTGTCCCCTGCATTTTCCCCTTACTTTGTGTATCTCATGTCTTCTGTAAGCATTTGTCTTTCACTTGAGTGCATAGTTCAACAGCCACTTTGAAAGAGGAGGGAAATGCTTTCTTGAATATAAGTATTAACCTACCAACACGAATCTATTAACTCCCCACGAGAGCAAAGTTGTGCCTGCATGGATCACGGTGCTCCCAGGTGTGCAACA
This sequence comes from Sylvilagus floridanus, assembly GCA_949820135.1. Lineage (NCBI taxonomy): Eukaryota > Metazoa > Chordata > Mammalia > Lagomorpha > Leporidae > Sylvilagus > Sylvilagus floridanus. Next base: position 8,113,817 of record OX463244.1, on the reverse strand, counting down.
TGACCGGCTGTGAGCCGTTCTGAGATACGGCTGCCACCCTGGGAAGGAGACACACTGAGAAGGAGAAAGGCTTAGTGTGTTCCCGCTGCCTTGGTGGGTCCACCAAGCCGGAGGTGACGTGATGCAGACACAATGCTGTCCACGGGATCCTGCGGTCAGACTGTGTTATGGCGCCTGCGAACCTAGGGGAGTGAGCAAGTAAGAAACCCAACAGCCGTAAACCACGGGGACCGAGGTTCTAAAACAGACAATTCAGCATAGCGACTGAAAATGCGACTTTGTCTATTTGAGGCTGGTATACACTGCATTGAAAATTCCTCCATTAATAGTACAACTGAGAATGAGCAATAACACAGAACAGAAAGTAAACCCTTCTTTTTTAAAGCAGCTGTGAGTGCGTATCTGAGGGTGATTTCAACCTGCTCCGGGATAAAGATGACAATGGCCATAATCACTAATTCTCAGAAAAGAATGCATTTGAAGAGTTCCACCCGTTTTGCTAGTCTAAGTCCTTTGCTGGGAGCAGCACACATCCGGCGGAGCCTGGAAGGGGTGAAAAAGGCCATCTTGTCCACCCTTTCCCCTGGACAAGAGCGAGATGGGCTTGGTCACAGGAAGCTGGTGACAGTCTCTGAACCAAACAGCTTCATCTGGCCCATCTGAAACCCCCTCCCCCCACACACACACACACAGCACGACAGGAAAATATACAAGAGGAGGATCCTCAGCATCACAGACCTCTGACCAGTAAAGCGCTTCATGTACTGAAAAGCTGCAGAAAAACCGAAATCCAAGTACGTGTCAAGGCTGCCTGTGGACAGCAACAACCCAAGCAATTCTGGGCAGACAGAGATCAGATGTGCTTTGACCTTTCCCAAAAATATTAACTGTCATCTTTTTTAATTTATGAGATCACTATATGGCATTGCTTTCATGAGATACATTTACTGATTTACTGAGATTAGTGGTGTTATCATTCAATTTCTCCCAGCAGCTGCTCTGTGCAGGATTCACTTTTGTCCAGAGAGAAGAAAAGAGCTTGCCAAATGCCTGCCGAGGGCATCAGAAAGCAAATCTTCACAAGTTTTCTCAGAATAATATTCATATTTAATTTTCCCAACTTTTACTCTGCACGCAGGAGGTAAGCTGGTGTTACAGTGTGGTGCCCAGGGAAGACCTGTGGCACCGGCCGAGACGCGCGGACTCCAGAACCGGCGGTCTTGCTGCCCGTGACGGCCATGTGGGCCCTTCCTTGGCTCGTGTTTAGCATCTGAATTCAGTCTCGGAGGTGCACGGGCCACCCTTCCCCTCGCCCACACCCCCGTCCCCCGCGCTCAGACACGCAAGAGAAACACACACAAAGTGAAAGTGCTCCTTTCTCAAAAGTCAACGGATACTCTAACCTAGATCTCCTCTCAAATTCGAGGCTACATGGGAAAACGCAGGTCCTAGCTTGGCAATCCCCTGTGTTCTCCTAGTTTTCTTTAAAGCAGACGTTTGAATTTAAATAAATAAATATGTGTACACACACCAGGGTACTCCAGAAAGTTTGTGGGAAAATTGAACAAATAGGTAAGTTTATTTAGGTCAAAAAAGTTCCGACTGCATGCACAGTACTTCCATAATGTGCACTTCCCAGGAGTTTTTTGAAGACCCCTCGTATGTACGGCTTTCAAAAATTTCTGCACCCAAACTTATCTTTTAATTCCATATTCTACAACATTTTTGAATTTCTTCAGTGACCTTCACATATAACTACTATACACACTATACGTGTGTGTATTCACAGGATTCAAATAGGAAAACACACATCTACCAACTAAAAAATTATCAATTAAAACAAATATTGTTAATGACTCTGTTTTGAATGGTTTCACTTGTAGACAGGCTTCTCAGTTGATGAATTAGGGTTTAGGCTCTAGCTTTTTTTATGTTTCTCTCCAATGACCGACAGGAACCAAAATTACAATCTTTACTACCAGCATTTCTTTACTTTAAAAATTTAATTGACAAATAGAAATCGTGTATGTGAGAGGATTTCAAAAAGTTGGTGAAAATGGGGCTAAAGGTAATTTTATTTAGGTGCAAAAATATTTGGAAGCTTGTGCACATTTCTTCATGATACGCATTCCCCACGAACTTCTGGAAGGCCCTGTGTAGTCACGGTGTACAACACGACGTTCTGATGTACATATACACCGTGCAATGACGACTCCAATATTTCTACAATAGATTATATTTTCAAACGAGAGCCTGAAAACATTTCAAGAGAGAAAAACAAGAACATGCACAGGAGAAGCAGAAGGATTCTACAGGCTGCACAGACACAGGCGGGGGCTGGAAAGCGAGGGCGAAGCGACGCGTAGGCAGCTGCGGGGCAGAACCAAGGAAGCAGAGAACGCTCAGCAGAAGGGAGCCTCCTCTTCCTGTCTGCGACGCACGGGCAGACAGACCCCAGCTGGGAGTTCCTGCTTTTCCACGGAGGCCACTGCCTGGCAAGGACCCTGTCCCTTGCCAAGCTCAGACGCAGCAACGGCAGCCCCCGGCAGCCCAAGCTGCCCGATCCTCCCGGCTCAGGGCAGGGACACAGAGGACTGCCATCAGGGCTGAAGCCTGCGAGACGTTGCAGACGGGTTTCTAAGGGGCAGCTCGCTTCTCGGGGCAGCGCTGTCACGTTATCGGCAAGAATGGTGCAAAACATGCTCCAGGCTCTAACGCACAGCCAGCCCAGAACTGAGGCAGACCCCGACCCGCCAGCTCCGCCAGTGCCGGCCGGGAGAAGGACGCTTACACGGCTTTCCCCCATGGTGGGCGCCCACCACCAGGCCCTGTTCTGCACCTCATCACCGGGAGCTCTTTGATCATGCCCTCAAGCAACACGCTACCCGCGCCGGGCTCGCTCCCTGGGATGCATTTTTTTGGACTTGGGAGACAAAAGTCTGCTCGGAAGAATGTCCCAAGGCTTCCAGAGCCGGCTTCGCCCGCCCTCCCCGGGAGGCAGCGCCATGATCCACACCCTCACACATGGCAGCGATTAGGGGCTGGTGCCGAAGACGGAAAGCATTTGGTCTTGCGGGGCTTTTTATTCCACAAGAGCCTGTTTCCCATCCACAAATTTGTGACTGCATAAACGGTAGATATAAATAGTCTGGGAAACACAAGCACTCCTCCTGGACTGGGTGCCACCCCACGGAGGACGCTCCGTCCGGCTTCCGGCCCTGGTCACCCCATCCCGGGGCCAGGCAGTCAACGCCGCAGCCCACAGAAATCACAGGTCACGGCAAAACCCGTGGAAAGGGAAAAGCCAGGCGGAGCTGTGTGGGTCCCCGACTCCCGCCAGCATTTCCCCCCATCTCTGCCTTGACTTCAACCCTGAAAGATCGACCCCCCACAGAAACTGCTAGAAACGAGACTCCGACAGCAAGATAGGGCACCCAGCAGCTGAAAAGCCTCCTCCTCCCAAAAGCACTAATTTCAAAAAGGGAGCTAAGGAAAACACCCGGCTACTATTTCTCTCGCATTTCCACGTCAAGACTCCTCATGTCACCTTTTGCTGTGGGTATTACGTTTGATAACAGGAAATCAGTCAGAATGAACAAAACATTTCCAGGGTAGGTGAAGGGGAGAAAGAAAGGAGAGAGAGAGGTACGTATATGAAAGACCCTTTAAAACATGCATAGCTGTAAAAGCTTTTAAATGTGCGCTTTAATCTGCCAGCTGCTCGCGGCCGGCCCCGTCCCGTAAAACGCAGCCACCAGACCTCCGCAGCCGCGTGTCAAACGCTACTCAGCGTGCACCTGGAACTCCGACGCGCCCATCTCCAGAAAGTATTCTGTTAACGGCGTTTTACAATAACACTGCAAGTGTCTCTCTCGCTGTACATTCAAGATTCAAAACAAGGATTAAAGGTGCGAGAAGGGAGGATTCCGTGTCAAATACCTTGCTGGGGGAAAAAAAGCAAGCAAAGACTTCTTTTCCAGTGCGGAATTCTAATGAGAACTTGTTAGAAAAATCACAACGTGTTGTACAGCCCCGTGTCCTGTTCCCAGGGGCAAGGAGCGAGCTTGCCAGGCCTCAGGCCCCAGGGTCGGGGCCACCGCGAGACCCCGACACACATAAGGGGCTCCGCTGAGTCTAGGGCAACTGTGGGAAATCATCTCTTGCTTCCCAGAAGGCATTGCAGTGAGGCCTTGCGCCTAGTAGGCACTCAGATGTCCGCTCAGTGCAGGGGTGAATTAGAGGAGGAGGAGTACGGGCCATGTGGACTGACTTGGTCCATGTTTCTTCATAAAGCAATCGATGTCACTGGTGCACACATCAGAACGGCAGGGTGCACACCCTAGATACAGACAATGAAAAGTCAACTTGTAAAAAAAGTAAGTCCCTGAGTGGTAGAGGCTAAGCCTGGAGCTTCTTCCACCTATTTACAAATACCAGAGCGATTCTCGCCAGCAATAGTGTTTTTGAGGGAGTGGGGGAATAAAAAGGTGTCACAGTAAATAATTTTAGGCGGAATCAAACTGAAATGTTAAAACTCGTTTTTAAATATATATTATTCATCCCCAAACTCCCACGCTACCAACACCGCGCACACACGCCCCGTGGTGATTCTGCCCCCTTACTTTAATAACAAACTCGGTTGTCACTTCTTGTTACGCTCACACATCCTGACCCCGCGGGGAGAGTAACCAGACACCCTCTCCCAGGGCTCCTGCCAAAAGGCCGCTGCTGTACTTCTCAGGCCGCCTGCCCCGCGCCCAGAAGGATCCCAGGCTTCTTCGTTTGGGAAAAAAGATGGTGCTCCCCAGATCCAGGGCAGGAACCCCCCGCCCCGGCTGAAGGGGCTGCCACGTGACAGTCATCTGCCTTCCTGGGGTGGGGGGCCTCCCAGCCTGTTCTGGCTCTGGCAGGTGGCTCTGGGGGTCGGGGGTGCTGGCTCTATCCCCACTCACAGGTGCGGGGTCCCAGAAACCTGCAGCCCCTCTCCAAGAGAACTCCTCCTGCCCTCTTCCCTTCACCACGTGTCTGGAAGAGGTGAAGACGGAAATGGCAGCCAGCGCCCAGAGGCAAGACAGTGTCTTCATCAGGAAAGAACTGTGTTCCTTCCACAAAACCAGCCCTTACAGAAAATAAAACCCATGAACATTTGCTACGAAATATCAAGTATTTTTTCCTGTGTTCTTCAAGAGAAAGGACTGTGGTTTTTGTTTTTTGTTTTTTCCATAAAAATCAGTGTCTCCCACCAATACCCTGGAGCCCTCCCACCCAGGATGGTGTATTCCTGCTAACTTCCTGTCACCACCAACAGTGGGAGCTGGACCAGGCGGCCTCTGAGCCATCCCACTCCATGACAGCTTGCGGTCAACCACGCAGTCCACCAGCTCCCCCGACACCCGCAGAAAGGAAGCCCCAAGGGGAGGCGGGCGGTCAGCTCACATTCACACCTGATGGTCCCGGCTGTCACACGCCACTGAGCCCAAAGCGGCAGACCCGCAAAGCGAAACCTCTTTAATGTAGAGGTCAAAAACAACATTCCACTCTTGTAACCTGCAAGTTTTAGCCACCTTCAAAACCCAATGGCCTACAGTACTCTTTCAGTTTTTAATAACTGGCCTGGCTCATTATATAACTAATATGCTCATCACAGAAAACAGGTCCAATACACAGGTTTCCCAAGATCTCTATTAAAATCATCTAAAAGCCCACCGCCTGACATGCACCCTCCACACGGGACTCGTGCATGTGTGCGGGGCAGGGGCACATGCTCTGCAGGTCAGCGTGTGATGGCCATGTGGAGCCGTCTGTGTCCGTCCTGGCCCCCTGAGGTTAGGCTGCACGTGGAGACCGAGGTTGGGGGAGCCCAGCTTGGCCACGGGGCCTGCACCCCAGCAAGGCTTTGCTTCCTCTTGTTGCCGTGCCTGGGGACACACCTGGGGTCACCCACGACTGGGTTTTCGTGTGGGGATTACAGGCTACCGTGGTGTCTGGGTGTCGCTGAAGGTGGCCTCTGGCAAATGCTGAGGACCCGTGGTCCCTAGGGACTATTGTTCTCCACTGGGCGGGCCACGCCGTTCCCCAATCCTCTCTTGTAACAGACGCACACGGGAGCTTCATAAATCTTCTGTGCCGTTCCCCATAAAGAGCAAGTGTCAAGGCACCCAAGTGCATAAACACAGCTGGTCTGCAGTGAAACTATTTAGATAACTGGTGTATTTATTTTGTTCTTTCATATCCCATACCGTAACGAGACCCAGTACACCGCGAATGTCGAGTGAAAGACGAGTGTTATTGACTGTGACATTGAAATAATTTCCACAGGCCCCCAAAGAAAGTGTCACCAATATAATGGGAAACTACCAAAGCACACGACGCGAAATTGATATAGAGAGAAACAAATGCAAACTCTGAATCACTTCAGAGTTCCAGGGGCTGGTGCACCAGGCAGCCTAGCTCAGCAGCGACACCTGCTGGTGAGAGGTCGCAGCTCCCCCGCCACCGAGCACTGCCCAGGAAGACCATCACAGTCAGCAAGCGCCTATCTTCAAAGCCGTGAGCAAGAAAACCCTCAGGGAACCTGAACCTCAGGAGAACCTGAGCCCTTGAATTCTGACATTTCCTTCCACCACGGATTCGGGTTTTCTACGTAGAGCAATAAACAATAAGAAATGGATGGGGGGTGGGGTGAGCGCTGTGGTGTAGCAGGCAAAGCTGCTGCCTATGATGGGCACCAGTTCGAGTCCCAGCTGCTCTGCTTCTGATCTTGCTCCCTGCTGGTGGCCTGGGAAAGCAGTAGAAGATGGCTTGCGCCAAGTGCTTGGGCCCCTGCACCCACGTGGGAGACCTGGAAGAAGCTCCTGGCTCGGATCCGCCCAGCTCCAGTCAATGCGGTCATTTGGGGAAAGGAAATGAATATGTACAATTCTAAGCCAGACCAAAACGAAAAACATGTTTTCTCATATTTGGGGTAGTTACTACACAGAGCCATACTAGTACAGTTTTCATTATCTATGACTATTTTTAAATTGACTGTATGTGAGTGAAATGGGCATCTTTTCATTAGATTATGGTTGACTGCCCTTGCCTATAGTTCCCTCTGAATTACGGTCTTTTTACTTTTTATTTGTTGAATTCTTTATCTAGTGGAGCATTAAGCCTCTGACCAATACGTAAACTAAAAGCATATTAACTCAAAAATTAAAAAAGAAGGAAAGTATCACTATACTTTTGTACCTACGAATGACACTGAATCTGTTCTTTGCAGCCATGTAACATTAACATGAGAACTGTGTCGTAGTAATTTGCTATAACCAAGACTCTCATGTAGCAATAAATTCCTAAAAAATGAACATGTACGATAATTCATTCATTCAGCTCCTTAAGCTCCGCAAGTAAAATACAATTCAATAACAAAAAGCAACTGAGGTGCGAGCATTTGGCACAGCAGTTCGGATGCTACTGGGGACACCTGTGTTGCATCCTGCAGTGCCTGGACTGGGGCTCTGGCTCTGCTGCACATTCTAGCTTCCCACATACACCTGGGAGGCAGCAGCTGAGGGCTCCAGTATTGGGTCCCTGCCACCCACGTGGAAGACCTGGATTGAATTCCTGGCCCCAACTTCAGCCTTGCTCAGCCCCAAATGTTGCCAGCATTCAGGGAATAAATCAGTGGGTGGGAGATCTCTCTCTCTCTCTCTCTCTCTCTCTCTCTCTCTCTCAAAAAAAAAAAAAAAATTTTAAGAAAAGAAATAAAAAGCATTTAAAAAAGAAAAGAGCGATTGGGAAGAAGTCCACAGCACAGACATCCACAAAGACCAACAGGTCAGGGACCCAGAACAAGAAGTCGGCATTTCTGAAAACTGCTCTTTTCCAAAACCATCACGTAACAAGGGGCTTACCAGGGCATGTTTGGGAATGTGTATACAGAACAGAAATGTGTCTTACTCATGTTCAACCACTTCATTCCCATGGTTCTTTTTTTATATAGATTTATGCATTTATTGAAAAGCAGGGTTACAGAGAGAGAGACAGAGAGAGGTCTTCCATTTGCTGGTTCACTCCTCAAATGGCTGCAACAGCCAGGGCTGGGCCAGGCCAAAGCAGGAGACAGGGGCTTCTTCCAGGTCTCCCCTGTACGTTCTGGGCCCCAAGCACCGGGGGCACCCTCCACTGCTCTCCCAAACCACCAGAAGGGAGTTGGATCAGCAATGGAGCAGCCAGGACTCAAACCTCAGCCTCTGTAGGACGCCGGCATCGCAGGCAGCAGTTTTACCCACTAGGCCACACGGCCGCCCCTGCATTCCCATGGTTTGCTAATGCGGGAATCAATGTATGAATACTCTCCCCAATGATCAATCAATCATGGAAACAGTATCCTGGACAGAGGTGGCACAGGGAGGGGACGCTGCTGGAGAACTTAAAGGACAAAAGCACGAAACATGAGTGGGTGGTATTTTGTGATTTTTAAAAATTTATTTATTTATTTGAGAGACAGGAGAAAGGGAGAGAGAGAGAGCAAGTGAGCGAGCGAGCAAGCTCTCATCCGCTGGTTCACTCCCCATATGCCCTCAATGGACAAGACTGGGCCACACTGAAGCCAGGGGACAAGAGAGTGATCAGGTCTCTCAAATGGGTGGCAGGGGTCCAATTACTTGAGTCATCACCACTATCTCCCAGGGTGTGCACTAGCAGGAAGCTGGAGCCAGGAGCCAGGAGCCAGGAGCCAGGAGCCTGGAGCCAGGAGCCAGAGCCAGGAGCCTGGAGCCAGGAACCAGGAGCCAGGAGCCTGGAGCCTGGAGCCAGGAGCCAGAGCCAGGAGCCAGGAGCCAGGAGCCAGGAGCCAGGAGCCAGAGCCAGGAGCCAGGAGCCAGGAGCCAGGAGCCAGGAGCCTGGAGCCTGGAGCCAGGAGCCAGGAGCCAGAGCCAGGAGCCTGGAGCCAGAGCCAGGAGCCAGGAGCCAGGAGCCTGGAGCCTGGAGCCAGGAGCCAGAGCCAGGAGCCAGGAGCCAGGAGCCTGGAGCCAGAGCCAGGAGCCAGGAGCCAGGAGCCAGAGCCAGGAGCCAGGAGCCAGAGCCAGAGCCAGGAGCCAGGAGCCAGGAGCCAGAGCCAGGAGCCAGGAGCCAGGAGCCAGAGCCAGGAGCCAGGAGCCAGGAGCCTGGAGCCTGGAGCCAGGAGCCGGAGCCAGGAGCCAGGAGCCAGGAGCCAGAGCCAGGAGCCTGGAGCCAGAGCCAGGAGCCAGGAGCCAGGAGCCTGGAGCCTAGAGCCAGGAGCCAGGAGCCAGGAGCCTGGAGCCAGGAGCCAGGAGCCAGGAGCCAGGAGCCAGAGCCAGGAGCCAGGAGCCAGGAGCCAGAGCCAGGAGCCTGGAGCCAGAGCCAGGAGCCAGGAACCAGGAGTCAGGAGCCTGGAGCCTAGAGCCAGGAGCCAGGAGCCAGGAGCCAGGAGCCAGGAGCCTGGAGCCTGGAGCCAGGAGCCAGGAGCCAGGAGCCTGGAGCCAGAGCCAGGAGCCAGGAACCAGGAGCCAGGAGCCTGGAGCCTGGAGCCAGAGCCAGGAGCCAGGAGCCAGGAGCCAGGAGCCAGGAGCCTGGAGCCAGAGCCAGGAGCCAGGAGCCAGGAGCCTGGAGCCAGAGCCAGGTATCAAATCCAGACATTCCAATAAGGGACAAGAGGGGTTGGCGCTATGGTGTGGCAGGTAAAGGTGCCATCTGCAGTGCCAGAACCCCGTATGGGCTCTGGTTCCAGTCCCGGCTGCTCTACCTCTGATCCAGCTCTCTGCTATGGCCTGGGAAAGCAGTAGAAGAAGGACAAGTCCTTGGACCCCTGCACCCACATGGAAAAAACTCCTGGCTCCTGGTTTCGGATCGGCACGACTCCAGCCATTGTGGCCATTTAAGGAGTGAACCAGCAGATGGAAGACCTCTCTCTCTGCCTCTGCCTCTGCCTCTCTGTAACTCTGCGTTTCAAATAAATAAATACATCTTTCAAAAAATAAATTTAAAAAAATAAAAGTAAAAAAAATATATATGAAGGGACATGGGAGCCCAAGCTGCATCTTGAGCCCTGGGCTAACTCCTGCTCTGGTGCGTGCTGTGACACAGGCAGACACGGAACACAGAGCTCCTTCTAGGTATCCAGGTCATCCCCACCTAAAGAATATACCCAAAGATCAAGAGTTCCAATCTCCTGCTCACAGGAGAAAAAACAAAGGCCATTCCTTTCTCTCCACTCTGTATCCACGAGTCCAAGGGCCCAGTCCCAAGAGCAGCAAGGTCAGAACTCGTGGGAACAGTCAGGGTTTACTGCCAAGGGCAAGTCCGGTCTACCTCGCTCCTGCCCTCCCAGGCTTACAGGCAAGCACCTGCTCACGAGGCCAGCCTCAGAATCCCCCATGTGGGAGAGGGCTGAGAAGGTGCGGGAGAGTGACTGCTCCCCTGAGGACCAGCACCCACGTCCACACAGCCCTGCTCCACTCCTCCAAGACTGGAAGCTCTAAGTTCGGCCACACTGGTGACTTTCTGTGTCACAACAAGGCAGGGGGCAGAGAGTCAGTGCTGTGGTGCAGCAGGTTAAGCTGCTGTCTGTGACACCCATAACCCACAGGGGCAGAGTCCCAGCTGCCCCACTTCTGATCCAGCTCCCTGCGTTAGCAGGGAAGGCAGCCAAAGATGGTCAAAGTACTTGGGCCTCTGCCACAAACATGGGAGACCCAAGAAGCTCCTGATTCCTGGCTTCAGCCTGGCCCAGCCCTGGCCGCTACAGCCATTTGGGGAGTGAACCAGAGGACAGAAGCGCTCTCTTCCTCTCTCTCCCCTTCTCTCTCTGTCACTCTGCCTTTAAAATAAATAAATAAATCTTTAAAAAAAAAAAATGTGGTGCCAGCCAGCGCTGCGGCTCACTAGGCTAATCCTCTGCCTTGCGGCGCCGGCACACCGGGTTCTAGTCCCTGTTGGGGCGCCAGATTCTGTCCTGGTAGCTCCTCTTCCTGTCCAGCTCTCTGCTGTGGCCCGGGAGTGCAGTGGAGGATGGCCCAAGTCCTTGGGCCCTGCGCCTGCATGGGAGACCAGGAGAAGCACCTGGCTCCTGCCTTCGGATCAAACCACAAACTACAGACGTGACGGGGCACACAATAAGATAAAGCTTCCAAGACAAAAAAATCCCTTGCTATATCACTAATGTTTAAAATGAGTGACGTCACCTAGAGCCTGCTGAGATGCATCACCAGGCACATTATACACCTTTAACTCACTCCACCTCTCAACCACCCAGGATTAACTGCACTGTCGTTTCGTAACACAATTAGGCAGAACTTTCACACAGATTCTCATCTAGTCTCCAAATAGCCCTGTAAGCTCTCCTATCCCTAGACACTCTGATTTCCAACCTGTCGTCTCCAAGTAAGTGTAGCAAGTAAGTGTACCCAGGCAGCCCACACCTCTGCTCTCCTCTGGTTACTAGTTTTGCCAAGGGCAGGAGCATAACCCAAAACAGAGTATGTCCTGTTTTAAAGGTGTGGCTGGGGCCGGCATTGGGGTATAGCAGGCTAGGCACTGCTTGCAACCCTGGCATCCCAAATGGCGCTGATTCAAGTCCCGGCTGCTCCACTTCCGACCCAGCTCCCTGTTAATGCACCCGGGAAAGCAGTGGAAGATGGCCCAAGTGCTTGGGCCCCTGCACCCACATGGGGACCTAGAAGAAGTTCCAGGCTTCTGGCTTCAGCCTGGCCCAGCCCCAACCACTGTAGCCATTTGGAGATGAACCCATGGATGGGAGATATCTCTCTTTCTCTTTTTGTCTCTCTCTCTCTCTCTCTCTCTCTCCCTCCCTCCCTCCTTCCCTACCTCCCTCCCTCTCTTTAGTCACTCTACCTTTCAAGTAAACAAAATAAATCTTTTAAAAAATGCGTGGCAAGGGATATAATTTGTTCTTTTCCAGGGAAAGTCACCTAGAACATGGGTACCTATCTGCTGGAATAGTCACAACACACAACTTCGGCTGTTGAGGGACAACAACAGAAAGAGACCCACAAAATGATTTGTTAGAATGAATAAGACCTTGACAGCGCGGCAAGCAAGGGGATTAGCAGGAACACACACCTGGAGAATCTGGCAATCTGCCCAAAACCAGGTATCAATCACAGGCAGCAAACGCAGACTCAAGGCCGATGGAATTCCTGAATACACCCCCAACTCTGCCGGTATTTTCCTTTCACACACAGCTGAGGCACAGGAACTGAAGCCCAGGGCCTGTCTGCCACCAGGTGGCAGACAGCAGCACAAATGAAGCCCAAATTGTGATTTTCCCACCCAAAGATAAGCTGAGAAAGGCCCCAGTCAAAACAACTGTTTTTAATCCCAAATGAACGGACTGTGGTTTCCAGATCACAGAGCCACCCCTTGCTATTCACAGGGAGTGGGTCCCAGGACCCCTTCCATGGATACCACAATCCACAGTCACTCAAGTCCTTTAATAAAACGGTGTTGTCCTCACACAGAACCTACTGAGTTCTACGCTAAATCCTCTCTAGGTTGCTCCTAGTGCCTACTGCAGGGCAAATGCTCTGTAAATAACTGTGCACTATACTCAGGGAACAATGGCAAGGAGAAAGTTTGCACATGTTCAGTATAGAAGCAGTTTTTTTTTTCCCCCAAGTATTTTGATTCCAAGGTTGGTTGAATCCAGGGATACAGAACCCACAGAGCCAGAGAGTGGGCTGCACTCCCCCGACGCACAAGCAGGAAAGGCCCAGAACCTGCAGCCAAACTCCAGCAGCCTTCCCCCACCTCACATACAAACACTGACGTGATTACGTGATCCTTGCATGCCTTTCACACGGTCTCCAGACCATCCAAAGTCAAAACAGAAAATGGAAATCAAAAGAGAAATCACAATCAAAACCAAGGGAAACGAAAGAACTCCGGGGCCGGGCCCCCTGTTTTGAAGAAGGCCACGGCGAGGCGCCCCCTTCTGGCTGAGCCAGCCGCACGCTCACCTGTGTGGTCGGCAGGAGGTACACAGGTGTTAAGGCAGGCACTTGCTTTACGTCACAGCTCAGGCCGAGGGTCGTCAGGATCTCCCTAAGGACTTCGTATCTTGAAATGTTGCTTGATTTGAGCAAATTGAAATCTTCTTGAGTTTGCACGAGGGAAGAGCTGGGAGGTAGTTCTAGGTGCACCTGCGGGGAGAAACACCACGTGTAAATCCAGGGCCCGTGCAGACACCAAGACAGCTTCTCCGCCAGCTCTGAAGACTTGAACACGGATTCTTACCATTACCAACAGCATGTCAATTCAGAACCCGAGCACTGGAGAAGAGCGAGCAAGCAACAAAGATCTGAGGGGCAGGCATTCGGCACAATGGCTCAGCTGCTGCTCGCAAGCACACATCCCGTCAGCCTGCCTGGGTTCCCGGCCCAGCTCCAGTCCCAGTCCCAGTTCTAGCTTCCTGCTAACGTGCAGCCTGGGAGGCCACAGATGATACTCAGGTACCTGGGCACCTGCCACCCACGTGGGAGACCCGGATGGAGCTCCCAGCTTCAGCCTACCCCAACTGTTGAGGGCATCTGGAAGGTGAACCAGCAGATGGAGGATAGCTCTCCCCGCTTCTCTGCCTCTTAAAAAAATGAAAAAATGATAAATTAAGTGTCTCCACCTATCACCAGTCAGTGTCTTGGCATAAAGGAAGGGAATGAAACTTCCAGTTCTCTTGAGATCAGATGTTAACTTGACGTTAGCATCAGGGGGACCCCACAATCCTGAGAACCCTGAAGATGGACATCAGCTCATTTACCTTATTCTGTTTTTGCCTGTATTGTACGTAGTGCTTCCTACTTTAGGCATCAAGAAAAGTAAAGGCAGGTGCCAGCCTTGTCAACTTAAACATCTCTCAATTCCCACCCACACCTTAACCAAGCCAAAGATCCTGTCCAAATCTACTGTCGACCGTGGTCCAAGTGTTCCCACTGAGGGTTTGCAGAACGCTGCCCAACAATCTCCAAACTACAGCTGGCCGCTGCTTCACCGTGATGGAGCCCTAAGGACAGCGGGCAGTGGGTGGGCCTGGCCCCGACTGCCCTGGAGAGGGAGGGCAGAGGAGTAGACCCTATAAAGCATCGATCCTCCAGCCCCTCCTCCACCCTCTGCATGCCTCCCTCCCAAATGGATAAGCAGCACATAGCAAGTCAGTCTCAGCCCAGAGAGGAGCCTCACTGGGGCAGAAAAGAAGTGAGCAGAGGTCTGTGCCTGCCTGTGCATGAGGGAATGGGGACAGCGTGTGCACACCCTGTGGACGAGCTGAACACACAGGGACACAGTGAAATGCACTGAACCCATCATCACACAAGACAGATGCAGTGGGGAGAGCAGGGACAGAGCTACCAGCAGGCCCCAGGCTCCAGGAGGACAGCAACAGGCCATGGCTGACACCATGAGGACAGCACGTCCGTGGTGGGCACGGCCCCCGATGGCACACCAGGCTGGGGGCCCGGCAGATTTGCACTCCGGGTCCTCGTGGTAGTCAACAGAAGCCTCATCCTCTGGTCCTATGCTGGTTACCATAGTGATGGCCTGTCTATAACCTGGCTTCTAAAAACAAGACTTTTCAACTGGACACAGTGCTAGAACCAGTCACATCTCGAGCCGCAAGCAGGGAGGTGGGTATGCAGGCACGTACTGGGTAGACAGGGCTCCTGCCCCGAGCTGCAAAGGATCACTGGGCCCGAAATGGCCAAGGACTCTCTGCCGTGAGAGCAGAACCACTTCTGCCTTGTGCCAAGGGAAGAGGCCGAACCTCTTAAAGTCCACTCGGACAACTGCGTGCCAACTGCTAGGCCCTCTGGTGGTCAAATGTCGGCATGAAATCGTCCCTGTGAACTTGTTCAGTGCAGCGAGCACTTGAACGGGGCCTCTCTATTATCATGAAGGGCAGAGGCATCAAACGGGCAGTCTGTGTGGCTGGGAGCCCAGCGCCCCGCGTGCAGCTGTGTTGGGCCCTTGACCTGCCTTGCCTCCTCTTACTGGGTTACATCATTACTAGATTTATTACAAAGATGAAGACTATGAAATTGAACAGGGAAAGAGGAAACTAACCAGCCTGTGATAATATTTATTGGTTGATCTCGGAGAGGTTTCGCAGCCACATGGGCCTGGGGAGAAAACAGTGACCCTGTCACAGAGAAGACTGGAAGTCATTTAAAATCAAAAATGACATTCTAATCCTCCGACTCTGATTTGTGAAGCTGCATCAGATTGCCTTTTTTTTTTCCTAGGGCAATGCACTGCAGTATCAAATTTTATGATAGTAATGGGGTCAATTTAAATGGTGCAGCAAACAGATTTGCTACGTAACTCAGAGAAATGGATCGCAACAGTGCCGAATCAATTTTCTAGTACAAGTCTGCACACAGAGGTGGTAAAATCCGCTCTTCAAAACTGAAATATGGCTGTAGGAAGTTGGGTGTTTAAGTGGATTTTCTGAGAATGCACAGTTGCTATAGTTACTATATTCTCAGAGAAAAAGATAAGAGGAGCATTTATTAGGCCTCCAAAATGAATCCATGTGGCTCACAGCCCTACAGGAAACCTGCCAGGGCTGGACGTGTTCATCTGTCCTAACGTCCGGGTTTCTGACGTTTAAGCATCTCTGCCTCAGTATCATCTAAAAACGAGTGAGTGAGCTTTAGAACAGAGGGGAAAAAAAAAACAGAACGATACCCTCTGACAAACGTTTGATCAGAAAACCCAAGGTAAAAAAGAGGAAATAAAAAAGAGACGGAGCTTCTAGGAGGGCTGGCAAGAGGCCTGGCATAAAAAAAAAAAAAAAAATTAAGAGAAAACAGAACCAAAAAAGTAAACGATTTGCTGACTCGATCAAGAGAGCCCTACCACAAAGCAGACTCTATTGCATTCATCTGGCCACTCTAAGGGGCAAAACTGGCACCTGCTGGGGCCCCTCCCGTGCCGTGGAGTGCTATCTGCACAGAACCCACTTCGCTCCTGGTACCTGGGATCTTCTCTAGACCACGTCTAACTCTAATGCAATGTAGGCACATTGGTTAGGCAGCAGCGACAAGAAGGAAGTCTGCACACTTGAGATCTTGTGTCCAAATGGTTTCCAGCGGTGCTTGGTTAAGGCTGGGGATGAAGAACCCACAGATACTAGGGTCAGCTGGATTCCGTTTTTGCATTAAATCATCAAATCCTCAAGAAGAAAGTGCACCTGACTCTAACGAAAACCTTTGTCCTAACGTATTAAAAACGATGTGCGGTAACGGATGGGAAATTCTGGAACAGTCTATCCTGCTACCACTCGCTTAAATCAGCAACAGCTAAAAGGAGAAAGAGGGAAAAGAGAACAGGAGAGACAAAGGACCTGCTCTCGGCACCCTCCTTTCCTCTCCTCGCTGCTTCCTTACGTACTACGAAGCCATCAATCTAGTAACTTCAATATGCTCTCACTGGGAGTTCTTCCCAGCACTTAGATTTTTTGTTTAAAAGATGTATTTGAAAGGCAGAGACAACGAGAGAAAGACAGACAGACAGATCTTCCATCCGCTGGTTCACTCCCAAAATTGCTGTGACGGCTGGAACTGGCCAGTCTGAAGCCAGGAGCCAGGAGCTGCTTTGTCTCTCAGACAGGAGCAGGGGCCCACAGACTTGGCCATCAGCTGCAGTACTTTAATGTGGCAGTCAACAATGTTTGGGATCACTACCCCAAGACCCTCAACTGTTTACATTAAATAAAGGCTTGAGTACATTAATAACGGGGTACCCGTGACAAGAAAGTAAACTAACGCAGCTTTTTAAAGCTTTTGAGATGTCTTCCTTCTGACTGCCTGCTTTTATCAATTAATTCATTTTATTTTATTTGAAAGGCAAAGAGACAGAGATGGAGAGTGATCTTCTATCTGTAAATTCACTTCCCAAATGCCCATACAACAGCTGGGCCCAGGCCAAAGCCAGGAGCTGGAAACTCAACCCAGGTCTCCCACGTGAGTAGCAGGAACTCAATTCATGTGAGCCCTCCCCTGCTGCCTCCTGGGTGCGTAGTAGCAGGCAACCGCAAGGCAGAATGGAGGCAGGACCAGAACCCAGGCCTCGCCAGGGATGGAATTCGGCCTCCCAAGCAGCATTTTCACTCCTGCACCAAACGCCCGCCCTGACCAACGTATTTTAGAAAGGTTACTGCCAGCGAAGACGGACAAGACTCCTCTGACCACTCCTTGGTTAACTCTCAAGCTCACACCTTCTGCCCCGTTCCTCCATCACAAGTGTTTTGGTAGGTCAGAATTTATGTTCCTTATTCATGAACACCTTGAACTAAACGAAGCCATGGTTCCACTCAACCTCAGCAAAAGCTCCCAGCCCACAGCACTCACACCCCAGGAACTTTTCAACGTCCAGCCTTGGAAACCACACGCCCTCCCAAAGATGAGCGAGTCAGCTCCACCTCCAGTACCTGGCAAAGAACGGCTTCTCCGCCACAGGTTCCGAAAGGCACGTGCACAATCATCCTGTCCTGGTCCGCGCCCTCCAGGCGGCCCTGGAGCCTGCCGGGGCTCGGCCACTCTCCGGCGCTGTCCTCATAGACGCAGCCGCTGCTCAGAGCGCGGAGCCGCACTTCACTGCCATCAGCCTTGGAGAACACCACGCTCTGGACGGTCTCCTGCAGCGCGCCCTTGCTCGTCACCTGGAAGCCACCGAACGTGAAAGGCGAAGACAGCCCCAATATCTTCCCTCCCTGAGAAAGATAGGCCAAGAACTTCTGGTGCAGGTCCTTGGGAATGGCCTCCTGGGTGGCAAGGACCAACAAGAGACAGTTGTCTGGCCACGGGTCCCTGCGGGCGCTCTCCTCCAGCAGGTGGTAGAGGGTGTAACTGTCGGTGTCCACACAGTCGGCCAGAATGGAGCGCACCTGCTGGAGCCGGCCCAGGGCTTCCTGGGAGTCGGAGCCCAGGTAGAGTAAGATGTTCGGAGCCTTGCCTGTCACGTTGACCCTCCTTTCTTCTCTTTCAGGGTAGCTGTCATCAGCAGGGCCCTGCGCATTGCTGCTGTGATCGTAGGGAAGATCCGGAATGTTCTCTGCAGAAGCAAACTTGATCAACTCAATGGTGCTGCCCTCCAGTTCCAGACACTCGTGGCAACTAGACAGGTGGAGGTGGCGATGCTCAGGGGAGCCCCCGCCTTGCTCACTCCCCTCGGAGGCGGGCTCACTCCCGGGGGCACTGCCCCTCCTCGGCGTGGAAGAATCCTCACCAGGATCCTTTGAGTCACTTTCGCCAACGTGCTCCATAACTCCCTGCGCAGGCTCCGTCTCAGGAGAGGGTTCGGGGTTTGGCTGCGGGATTGGGGTTTGGTTGTTTAAGGCCTGATCCTTAAGTTCCTCCAGAGTGGAGTCCTTCAAGTGCACGGCTACAACACGAACAGGAAAGGGCGTTAATCAACACTTCTCAACCGTCATGGCTCCCCCCACGCCCTCAGCGTGCCAGTGACTCACGGCCCAGAACGACCACCTGCACGGCTCCCACCTGCATCCCCCAGGCGCTGCTGCCTGCTGAGAGGGCACCCTGAAGACCCCAGGTGAACCTTCAGTTTCCCCAACATCTTCCCTATACACATCACAGAGCTTCAGATTCTCTTACTGACTGGAGGAGACAGAGGCAGAAAAGTGACTCTGCCCACTTCCTCACAGGCTCAATCTCTTGGGCACACTTGTCCTAAATATGGAAGGGAGGAGTATACAGGGCACACAGCTGGAATCGGCACAGGCCTGCCCCAGGGAAAAGCCACTCCTAGGACACCTCCCCGCACCATCTTGTCTCAAGAATGAAAACCAGCTGACGCCACTGATGCCGGAGACATCCACTGTGCACTTGCTACTGTCAGATGCAGAACGGGGCACAGGCCTGGCAAATCAGGAAGTTAAGTGATTCACATAAATCTCCAGAACTCAGGAACATTTATCTGTTCAAGATACAGATAAAGGCTTTCACAGACAGAAAGCCTGCATTTGAATTTAATTAAAGAACAGTTGTTTCCTGAGAAAAGATTTATGAAAAAAAACCTATGATACAGATTGGGTATCCCTCACCCAAAATGCTAGGGATCATAAGTGTTTCGGGTTTAGGACATTTTCAGATCCTAGAATATCTGCAAATACATAATTCTTGGAGGCAGGTCCAAACAGGAAATACATTCATGTTTCCTGTATACCTTACAGACATAGCCTGAAGGTAATATCGTACAACACCTTTAGCGCACCTGCATTCTGGCTGCCTCCTGCCACAGGAAGTCGGTGTGGAATTTTCCACTGTGGCATCATGTTAGTGCTGAAAACCTTTCCGATTCTGGAGCATTTCATATTTTTGGATTAGGGATGCTCCACCCGTGTTTATATTTTAAGTAAAAAGCTGCTAATTTAGAATTTCATAGTAACCTTGGCTGTGCTTCCCATTCAGTCAGAACAACAAGCTAGACATAGGGTATTAAACTGCATGAATTAAATATTATATAATTTGAAATTTGGGCCGGTGCCGCGGCTCAATAGGCTAATCTTCTGCCTGCGGTGCCAGCACACCAGGTCCTAGTCCCGGTAGGGGTGCCAGATTCTGTCCCAGTTGCTCCTCTGCCAGGCCAGCTCTCTGCTGTGGCCTGGGAGTGCAGTGGAGGATGGCCTAAGTGCTTGGGCCCTGCACCCCATGGGAGACCAGGAAAAGCACCTGGCTCCTGGCTTCAGATCGGCATGGTGCACTGGTCACAGCGTGCCGGCCATGGCGGCCATTGGAGGGTGAACCAATGGCAAAGGAAGACCTTTCTCTCTCTCTCTCTCACTGTCCACTCTGCCTGTCGAAAAAAAATGAATAATAATCATTTGAAATTTGAATGTCATGACATGGACAACAGAGATATGAAAGAAATTTAATAAGGGGGCCAGCATTGTGGCACAGCAGGTTAAGTCACCACCTATGACACTGGCATCTCATGTGGGCACCGGTTCCTGTCCCAGCTGCTCTATTCTGACCCAGCCCCCTGCCAATGGCCTGGGAACGGCAGCAGAGGACGTCCCAAGTACTTGCACCCCTGCTACCCAGGTGAGAGACCCAGAAGAAGCTCCCGGCTCCCAGCTCCTGGCTTCAGTCTGGCCCAGCCCCGGCCATTGCAGCTACCTGGGAAGTGATGGAGGATCTGCTTCTCTATCTCTTCTCTCTCTAACTCTTTCAAATAAATAAATAAATCTTTTCTTTAAAAAAATAAATGATCACCAAAGATACACCCTTCCACCCCCCAAAAAAAAAACTTGACGCATACATGAATGTTATACCATGATGATCAAACCTAACCTGTTGACCGAATTATTCTGAAACTAAGTCACACCCTCACGTCCTTCCAACAGGAACGCTCGAGTCCTTCTGCTAACCACTTCTGACGTCGCCCCTGGAGGAGGCACTGTCTGGGGTTACTTACAAACGATCTTCTGGGGCACCAGCCCGTTGTCCATCTGCAGTCTGTCCTCCATGAACGCCACCCCCAGCTTGCTGAAGTCGTCCACACTCGCTTCAGCTATCAGCCGATAAGGCTCCCCGGGTCTGCAGGCCAAGGGCAAGCAACAGTCCGACCACTTGACAATCTGCAAAATCCCACCAGGATGGAGGGAGACAGAGGCTGAGAGTTTCCCCTCCGAAATGACCAGACACTAGTTTCTTCTGCAGGCTTCCTTACACTAAATTTCAGTCAGGCAAAGCAAACTGCCACACACTGCACTTTGGGAATATCATTCTCATTTCTGCCTGACAGCAGAGCTCACAAAGAACCAGGTGTAGCTGCTGTGTTGAAAAGCGGCTGGTGCTGTGGCACAGCAGGTGGAGCCGCCACCTGAGACTCCACACCCAAATGGGCACCGGTCATGTCCCAGCTGCTCTGCTCCTGATCCAGCTCCCTGCTGATGCACTTGGGAAAGCAGCAGGATGGGTTAGGACAGCAGATAAAACACGTCTGTTAGCCCTTCCAGGTTGGTTAGTCGGTTTTAAATTGTATTCACTTACTTGGTAGGGGGAGAGGAAGAGACAGCAACAGAGACAGACAGACAGACGGAGGCAGAGAAGACTCCCAACTGCAGGGTCACTCAATAGCCAGAGCTGGACAGGCCAAAGCCAGAACCTGGGGACTCAATCCAGGTCTTCCACATGACCCAACCACTGCAGCCACCATCACCACTGCCTCCCAAGGTCTGCATTATCAAGAAGCTGGAAGCAGGAGCTGGAGCCGGAGTTAAACACAGGTATTCTAATGTGGACCCTGGGCATCCTAGCCAGTGCCTTAACCAGTGGGCCAAACACCTGTCCTCGGCCTTCCAGGTTTTACAAAAGATTTAGAACTTGGACACCAAATACAGCTGCCATGGACAGGCATTTGGCACTTGGGGCCACTGGAGTGTGGATTAAGCCACTGCTTGCGACACCAGCATCCCATATCCGAGTGCCAGTTCCAATCCCAGCTGCTCCACTGCCATTGCAGCTCCATGCCGATGTGCCTGGGAAGGCGATGGAGGATAGCCCAAGCACTTGTGCCCTGCCACTCATGTGGGAGACCAAGATGGAGTTCCTGGCTTATGGCTTCAGCCTGGCCCACCCTCCCCATTGTGGCCATTTGGGGAGTGAACCAAAGAATGAAAGCTCTTTCTCTTTCTCTCGCTCTCTGTGTCATTCTGCCATTAAAATAAATAAAATAAATATGTAAAAACAATAAAGATTAAAAAAACAGTTACATCCAGGTGCCACTTGGGATGCCAACTTCCTATATGAGTGCCTGGGTGCTAGTCCTGGCTCTACTTCTGATTCCAGCTTCCTTCTTTTTTTAATAGAAAACTCTTATTTAATAAATAAAAATTTCGAAAGTACAACTTTTGGATTATAGCGGTTCTTCCCCCCATAACCACCCTTCCACCTGCAAATCATCCCATCTCCTACTCCCTCTCCCACCCCATTCTTCATTAAGATTTTAATTATCTTTATATACAGAAGATCAACTCTATACTGAGTAAAGATTTCAACAGTTTGCACCCACACAAACACACAAAGGATAAAGTACTGTTTGAAGATTAGTTTTATGGTTAATTCACACAGTAAAACACATTAAGGATAGAGATCCTACATGGAGAATAGTTGCACAGTGACTCCCATTGTTGACTCAACAATTGACTCTCTTATTTATGACGTCAGTAATCACCCAAGGCTCTGTTCATGAGCTGCCAAGGCTATGGAAGCCTCTTGAGTTCACAAATTCCAACCTTATTTAGACAAGGCCATAGTCAAAGTGGAGGTTCTCTCCTCCCTTCAGAGAAAGGCACCTCCTTCTTGGATGGCCCATTCTTTCCACTGGGATCTTACTCACAGAAGTCTTCCTTTTAGGTCATGTTTTGCCACAGTGTCTTGGCTTTCCATGCCTGAGATCTGAATGCCTTAAGGGCTGCTTCTGAGGCCAGAGTCCCAGCTTCCTGGGAGGCAGCAGGTCAGGGCCCAATTACTGGGGTCCCTGCCACCCAGGTGGGCGATCTGGAGTTGCAGGTTCCTCCTGACTGACTTCAGCCTGGCCCAGCCCTGGTTGTTGTGAGCATTTGGTGAGCAAAGAGCAGATGGAAGAGCTCTCTCTGTCTCTTTCTCTGCCTTTAAGATAAACAAAAATTAAATAAATAAATAAAAATGCAACTGGCCCTCTGTGTCTGCAGACTCCACATGTGCAAATCCAATCAACCTCAGGAGGAAAACATTTAGGAAGACTGCACCTGCACGGAACACACACTCCCTTTTTCTTGGCATTGCTCCCTACATACACTGTACGGCGATTGACACAGCATTGTATTAGGGAAGTAAGTAATCAGAGAGTATTAAAAGTGCACGGGAGGCGGTTGGTGCTGTGTTGCGCAGCGGGTTAAGCCACCGGCTGCAGCGCCAGCATCCCATATCAAGTCCTGGTGACTCAACTGATGAGCTAACTGGCTGTTAATGGGCCTGGGAAGGCAGCAGATAACGGCTCAGATGCCCGAGTCCGCCAATAACGGCTCAGATGCCCGAGTCCCGCCACCCACACGGAAGACCCGGCTGGAGCTCTTGGCTCCTGGCTTCTGCCTGTCCCAGCCCTGGCTGCTGCGGCTATTTCTGGAGTGAACCAGCAAAAGCAAGATTTCTATCTAATATGCCTTTCTTTTTTTTTTTCTTTCTTTCTTTTTTTTTTTTTTTTTTTTTTTTTACAGGCAGAGTGGACAGTGAGAGAGAGAGAGAGAGAGACAGAGAGAAAGGTCTTCCTTTTGCCGTTGGTTCACCCTCCAATGGCCGCCGTGGCCGGCGCACCATGCCGATCTAAAGCCAGGAGCCAGGTGCTTCTCCTGGTCTCCCATGGGGTGCAGGGCCCAAGCACTTGGGCCATCCTCCACTGCACTCCCGGGCCACAGCAGAGAGCTGGCCTGGAAGAGGGGCAACCGGGACAGAATCTGGCACCCTGACCGGGACTAGAACCTGGTGTGCCAGCGCCACAAGGGGGAAGATTAGCCTAGTGAGCCATGGCGCCGGCCCTAATATGCCTTTCACGTAGATGAAAACAAACACTGTTTTCAAAAACTTCAATGGGGGCTGAAGCTGTGGCACAGCAGGTTAAGCCACAGTCTGCAACATCAGCATCCCAGGTGGACGCAGGTTCCAGTCCCAGCTGCTCCACATTCCACTTCCAGCTTCCAGCGAATGTGCCTGGGAAAGCAGCAGAAGACAGCCCAAGTCCCTGGGGCCCTGCACCCACACTGGATACCTGGATGGCGTTCCATGCTCCTGGCTTCAGCCTGGCCCAGCTGTGGCCACTGTGCCCATTTGGGGAGTGAATCAGCAGACAGAAGATCTTCCTCTCTCTGTCTCCCTCTCTCTCTCTCTGTAATCTGCCTTCCAAGTAAATAAATTTGTAAAAAAAAAAAAATACATAAACAAAACACATCTTGAAGCACTGAGAACTGACTAGACAATACAGAACCATCAGCATGAGGTCAAAGGCTGGGGTCAACCCTGAACCTACGGGAGGGGGGCAGGGGGGCCCCACAACCAAAGCCACTGCTGTCCTGAAGATACCTGCTCATCCAGGACACTTGGGCTTCTAAAATCAAGGTCCAACTGGCAAACAGATGACAGGAAGAGAAGAAAATACACAGATAAAATCACTGAGTGCTTTTGAACAAAAGTGCCCAGATAACTCCATGCAGAGTCTTCTTCCCCACAAATGTCAGCGGCACAGCTGGGAAGGAAAATGGCCATCATCCACAGTACAGAGAAAACACCTGCAGATCACGGGGCCGACGCTGTTGCGTGGTGGGCTAAGCCTCCGCCTGCTGCACCGGAATCCCAGATGGGCGCCGGTTCATGTCCCGGCTGCTCCGCTTCCCATCCAGCTCTCTGCTATGGCCTGGGAAAACAGCAGAAGATGCCCCAAGTCCTTGGGCTCCAGCGCCCATGTGGGAGACCCAGAAGAAGCTGCCGGCTCCTGGCTTCAGATTGGCTGAGCTCCAGCCACTGCAGCCATTTGGGGAGTGAACCAGCAGATGGAAGACGTCTCTCTGTCTCTCCCTCTCTCTGTCTATAACTCTACCTCTCAAATAAATAAATAAAATCTTTTTTTTATAATAACGCTTTTATTTAAAGAATATAAATTTCCAAAATACAGCTTATAGATTACAATGGCTTCCCCCCCATAACTTCCCTCCCACCCGCAACCCTCCCCTTTCCCACTCCCTCTCCCCTTCCGTTCACATCAAGATTCATTTTCAATTCTCTTTATATACAGAAGATCAGTTTAGTATATATTAAGTAAAGATTTCAACAGTTTGCCCTCACATAGCAACACAAAGTGAAAAATACTGTTGGAGTACTAGTTATAGTATTAATTCACAATGTATAGCACATTAAGGACAGAGATCAAATTTAAAAACACACCTGAAGATCACATAAATTCTCTCCCAACTCTACAATAAAAAAAAAAAATCCCAATTTTAAAATGGGCAGAGTCTGAACACTTATTTCTCAAGGAAATAGGTTGTGGCCAGTAAGCACATTAAAAGATGCTCTAAGGAAGTGCAAGTTGAGACCACTAGGAGACGCCGCTTCATACCCACCAGGTGGCTACAATAAAAAAGATGAAGAGCAAGTGCTGAGGATGGGGGGAACCGAACCCTGAACTGTGCTGGCAGAAACACCAGACAGCACGGCCACTTTCCCACAGTCCAATGGGTCCTCAAGATGTCAAGCACCAAGTTTTGTACAATCCAGCAGTTCTACTCCCCACCACAATCCCACTCCTTAGAAAATTAAAAACATATAACCACTCAAAAAACTTGGAGGGGCTGGCAGTGTGGCACAGTGAGCTGTGCTGCTGCCTGCAACGCCGGCATCCTGTATCAGAGCGCCAGTTCGAGTCCCAGCTGCTCTACTTCTGATCCAGCGCCCTGCTAATGTACCTGGGAAAGCAGCAGAGTCTGGCGCAAGTACCAGCGACCCTGCCATCCATGTGGAAGACCAGAATGGAGCTCCTGTCTACTGCCTTTGGCCTGAATCAGCCCTGACCATTGCAGCCACCTGGGTAGTGAACCAGCAGATGGAAGATCGATCAATCGATATCTCCTTCAAACAATTAAATAAATCTTTTTTTTGAAAATCTTATAAACAAGAGCTCAGAGCAGCATCATTCATTATAGCCAAGGAGAAGAAACAACCCAATGTCCATGGACAGATGAATGGATACATAAAGCACGAGCATCCATGGAACGGGCTGTGATTCAGCCACAAAACACCTGCTACAACACGGGTGCATGCTCAACAGCCCAATGCTAAGTGAAAGAAGTCAGTAACTAAAGGTCACGTACTATAAGACTCCATTTCTACGAAATATCCAAAACAGGCACACCCAGAGTCAGAAAGGAGATCAGTGGTTGTCAGCGGCTAGGAAAGGGGAGAGAGAGAGCAGGAAGTGACCACTGATGGGTGCATGGTTTCTTAGGGTGATGAAAATGTTCCAGAATTACACAGGTGACAACACTTGCACAACTCGGTGGATATACTGAACACTGCTGAATTTTCATTGTATATTTCAAGAGAGCAACTTCATGGTACATGAGTTATATTTGGGTTTTTTTTTTCCTTGTTTCTACACTCTCCCAGGATGGCCCCGTAGCACTCCAGAGCCGAATCCTGGCAGCACTGGTGGACAGCTGTGTGATGCAAGCAAGGCACTCGGGTTCTCTGGGCTTCAATTTCCTGTCTGTCTGCTGCAGGTCCTAAGTGTGTGCACCTAGGAAAGTCACTGGGTGAACCAAACGGGAGACTATAGGAAGAGCCTGGCCCATGGAGCACCCGTATTGTTCCACAGCACGGTGTCCTGGGAGCAGGTGTCCTCATGGGAAGACCCTGCACCCTCAACTGAGAAAAAACTGGTTCTAGGGGGCATGGGAGTGAGAAACATCCTAGGTGTCACTGCCATTTTTAACCTCCAGAGCTCAACCCTACACCACAAAACCTTACTTCCTGGTACTGCATTCCTCTCCTTCGAAAGAATTTCAGGGGCCAGCACTGTGGCACAGCGGCAGGTTAAAGCCCTGGCCTGTGGCGCCCACACCCCATATGGACGCCGGTTCAAGTCCTGGTTGCTGCACTTCCCATTCAGCTCCCTGAAAAAATTTCAAGGGCATTTAACTTGTCTCCAGGGACCAACAATGAAAAAAAAAAAATCTTTGAGAAATACCAGCTTAGAAGGAAAAATAATCACTGTGGGACTGTGCGGGACAAGGGTTGAAATCCGCTCCTAGTCTCGAATATTCAGAGAAGAAACCTCAGGGTTTTCTCTTGGCTCTGCTGGTAGCGTTCCCTGCACGTTGTCACGGACTTCTCCCAGGGCCTCCCTGACACACAGCCAGTGAGCAGGACCACCTGGGCGTGCGGCCTGCCTGACACTTCAGGAGGATTCTGCCTGGTGAAACGGACATCTCTGGCCCACAGCAGAGCTGAGGCTTGTGGCTGAGACAGACGTTCCGCTTAGCTCCGGCTCTGGGAGCGGCGGGAAGGCTGTCAGCTCAGGAGAATGGGAAGATAAATTCACAGCCTGGCTAGGGGGGCTTTTCAGACGAGGGTGAGTGGGAAACATGAAAAGAAACTCCTGCACCAGCTCAGAGCAGCGGCGTTCTAGGAGCAAACAAAGGCAGAGCAACACCCGGCCCAGTGTGGTTGCTAAAACACTGATCCTGCATCCTGCTGCGGCAGGCACCAGCCCGATGTAATAGGAGCCAATAATTAAATTCTCACACACTTCTGAAGAGGCAAACAAAGGAAGAGGAAGGACAGGAAGAGGCCAGAGCGCGACACCGACACACACGGCCCTGATCAGGTTTCCCCACTCGGCCAACTGTTTCCTCACCTAAGTGCGCTTCCTTTTTCTAGAAACATGCTCCAGGGGCCACCGACCATGCAGACGCCTTCAAGCAGCGCTGGGTCCTTCGATCAAAGCACAGCCGCACGGTCACTGATACTCGTCCACGCTGGCCGCTGCCCAGCGGATGAAAGCAAACAGGACTCTTCAGAGTCACACTTTGAGCCCGAGACAAAGGGGCAGAGGAAGAAAAGTCAAGCAAAAGGCTCGCTCCCGAAGATCAAAGCTGGGGAAGCCCTAGACAACGGGACTTCCTCTTGAAAGGTGTCCAGCGACCCAAGCTCTGCACCTCACGCTACAACTCACGACGGCAGGCAACGAACGCCTGCTTCTCTCAACTTCACATGCACAGCCAAGCAGGAGCCCAGGAGTGAGGGACACCGGACTGCCGGAGCACGCGTGGCACTCCCTTCCAACAGCACGGGACAAGCTGGAGTCGAGCGACCGATGGGGGAACAGAC
The DNA here is from genome assembly GCA_949820135.1 of Sylvilagus floridanus. Classification (NCBI taxonomy): domain Eukaryota; kingdom Metazoa; phylum Chordata; class Mammalia; order Lagomorpha; family Leporidae; genus Sylvilagus; species Sylvilagus floridanus. The sequence goes on along the minus strand of OX463244.1, from coordinate 8,085,924 downwards.
GTCCCAACCTGTCAGCACCCAGAGGCAGTAAGTGCTGCTGCTAATCGCTCTGGCTGTTGCCTCTCCTCTAAGGCATCTTAATGACATGACAGGTTATTAAAGTTCTAGTCATTGTGGCATAGTGGTGGAGCTGCACCTGTGACACCAGCATCCTATATGGGCGTCGGGTTGTGTCCCCGCTGCTCCACTTCCAATCCAGCTCCCTGCTAACGTGTCTGGGAAAGCATCGGGAGATGGCCCAAATGCTTGGGCTCCTGTCATCTGCATAGGAGACCCAGATGTAGCTCCTGGCTTCAGCCTGGCCCAGTGCTGGCCACTGCGGCCACCTGGGGAGTGAACCTATGGATGAAGTGCTCGCTCTCTAACTCTGACTTCCAAATAAATAAATCTTTAAAAAGAATTCTAGTAATAAATTGGGTAGACAAAACTGGACACAGAGAGAGGTAAAGAATTGGAAACTATGAGTAAGGAATGAGATTGTCCTGGATTTTTGCTTACCCTCCCTGGCTGCATTTTGGGTCTGGAACTGAGATAAACTCATGTTCTGCTCACTGTTACGTAAAAAGACTATGCGCCACATGGTACTGTTAAGAGAAGGATCTTAGGGGCCAGTACCGCAGTGAGCAGGTGAGGCCGCCGCTTGCGATGCCAGGGATCCCACATCAGGGCGCTGCTCAGAGGCCCGGCTGCTAAGCTTCCGATCCAGCTTCCAGCCAATGCCTCTAGGAAGGCCGTGGAAGACAGCCCAAGTTCCTGGCCCCTGGCCCACATCTGGATGTTGCAGGCATTGGGGGAACCAGAGGATGGGAGATCTCTCCCTCTCTCTGTCACCCTTTCAAATAATTCAATTATCTGAAATCAAGTGGATGGTGTTAAGGATCATCCCAATCCCACCACTAGCAAGAGCTGCGATAAGAAACTGACTCAGGGCCGGCGCCGTGGAACTGCAAAGACTGACTGACAGAGAAGCTAGGGGAAGGCTGGTCTAGTGACTGTGATTTCTGGATAACTGGGAGTTCACGGCTGTCGTGAACCCTGTTACACCAATCACTTGTGCTGTTCAGGTGTCCCACAAGCACCTGAGGTCCACCGTCTAAGGTGCACAGCTCAGCTCTGGCATCCTCACCCCGCTGATGCACACTGGGGAAGAACAGAAACCTTTAAGCATCATCTCAGTCGGTGTGACTGTCATCGCTCTGTAACAAACCACCCCAAAGTTCAGTGGCTAAAGTGAGTCATTTACTTCGCTCACGAATCTCCACTTGGGCAGGATTCGGGTCGGACTGCTCCAAGTCACCAGGTAGGAGGGTGGCCCCACTGGGGCACATGACCCACTGCCAAGATGGCCCCCCAGAGCTCAGCCTTCAGCGGGGAACTCCGCGGCTCCTCGGTTCCTCTCCCTGTGGCTCTCAGCACAGCGCAGCCTGAGCTTCCTAACAGCTCAGGAGCCGGTCTACAAGACGGAGTGCTCCAAGGGCTGGGGAGGAAGCCGCAGGAAGGGACCCAGCCAGGGAGGTCGCAGAGCATCACTTCTCCCACGTCCCACTGGACAAATAAGCCCAGACTCGGGGGAGGAGGGGGAGACCCCTGCCTTCTGGACAGGAGGGAAGGATCTGCAGCCATCTTCAACCAGCGGCAGCTTGCAGTCATTCCCGGTGCGTGAGAACGTCACGCCTGTCACAGACACGTCCTCCAGCCAGGGTCCCTGCCGGAGCACAGCCCACAGCAGAGCCACAGCTGGAGACAGCAGCGGTGACCCTGCGGGGAGTCTCAGGTTATGTTACTTTAGCCACGCTGACTTACACGACCTGCAAAACTGCATTCCTCACACCAGCCCCCCACCAGGCCCTCCTGCTGCATTCCGGACCTCCATAAATGTCCCACCGGTCACCCCCAAACAACCACCTCTGAGACACTGGCCCCTGGGTCTCCATCTCACACTCCTACCAGCAGTGCTCTTCATGGCCACAATCAGTTCCAGGTATGCTCCCCTCTGATCCATTTCCCGTCTGCCCAACCTAGGATCTTTCTAACACTCTAGTCTGGTCATCATTCTGCTTTTTTAAAAGCAGAATGTCCTTAGGGATAATGTCTGAGTTCCTAATTCAGACATATAAGCCTTTGTTAATTTGTGTATTTACCAAAGTACATAAGAATATTCAACTGTTACACAGAAAACAAGTGGAATAAATAGCTCCGATGAAATCCCTAAGATGCACTAAGCAGAGACAGTCAGAAACTGTGAAGAAAAAGTGAAGAAAACAAATGAAGCAGAGGCTGCCACTGTGGTGCCATGGGTTAAGCTACTGCATCAGAACACTGGCATCCCATATCAGAGTGACAGTTCAAGTCCCGGCTACTCCACTTCCAATCCAGCTCCCTACTAATGCGCCTGGGAAGGTAGAAGATGGTGGCCCAAATGCTTGGGCCCTGCCACCCCCGTGTGGGAGACCTGGATGGAGTTTTGGGCTCCAGGCTCCTGGCTTCAGCCTCCTGACTCAGTCCTGGCCATTGCAGCCATTTGGGGAATGAACCAGTGGAAGGAAAATCTCTCTGTCTCACCCTCTCTCTGTGTCCCTCTGCCTTTCAAATAAATAAATAGATAAATCTTTATATTAGAATACAATAGATGGAACACATGCATGTTTAACAAAGATAAAGAAACACAGTATATCCTATGCAGAAAGATACAGGAGCAATACCAGTGAGACACAGATCACGCTACCTCCAGATTTGCAGCTACATCACCCTGAAGTCAGTCAGCCATTACAACCCATTATGCTATGGGCCCAGGTTTACAAGATGGCTTCAAAAAATCTCTGGAAAATGCACATTATGAAAAAATTATGCAAGGCTTTCATAAAAATTTTTGCCCCAAAATAAACTTATCCTCTCAATACATAACTTTTTTTTAAGATATGTATTTATTTATTTGAAAGGCAGAGAGTTACAGAGAGACAGAGGCAGAGAGAGAGTCTTCCATCCACTGGTTCACTCTTTAAATGGCCTCGATAGCCAGAGCTGGGCAAATCCAAATCCAGGAGCCAGGGGCTTCTGCCGGGTCTCCCACGCCACAGCGCCAGCCCATCAGGTCATAATTTTTTGCAAACCCCTTATATTCAGCCTAGAAAACAAGATAAAAAGCCTGGCTTCTCATAGGTCACTGGTAAGCCACCGCTGCTATAGCACACAGGTTCCAGTCTCTCCAAAAGAGCAAGTGTGTGCCAGCCACAGGCCCTCTCACCTGCTGGGCACCTTGTTAAACTCAGATCCCTGTAGTGGTGCAGCTGGCAGCCAGGGCTGACGCAGCAGAGAGAGCAGGCAAGATGGGACGTGTGCACATAACCACATGGCCCAGGGTTTCGGTACAGTCATCCGTCCCTCTGGAGGGCAGGTGATCTTGAGTGCTGACTGACTTCAGATCTCTCCCTTCATTTCTTGCCACATGTTCTGAGCTAATATAATAAACTGTATAATACTGAGCAACTCAGCTTGGTCTGCCAACCTCTTTACTGCTGGACCACCGGGACAGCCCGGCCGGCCACCTCCTCAGAAGCCACCCTGCATCACAGCAACCCAACTGTGCTGAGTTACGTGCAGCGCCACATGCACAAATGCCCTCTGGGCTTCCGCAGTGCTGCTCTGCTTGGCAAGCCATTTCCTCCTCCTTCACCTAATTTCTGCTCTCCCTTAAAAGTGAGCTAGTACCTGCCCGGAGAAGCCCTGCCTGGCCCCATCCCATTTAGACAGGACTCTCCACTACTCCCCACCTCTGCCTGCCACGGCACTTATCACAGAGAAACGTAACTGTTCCTTTACTTAGCTCCCCGCTCTCCCACACCAGCAGCTGCTGAAAGACAGGGACCTCCATCTCTAACGCATCTTCCCTCTCCATCCGGCACACTCCTGCAGCCCCAGCGCACAGACGAGCGTATCACAGCACGCAGTACACCTTGGAAGAGAGGAACATGTGGCGTTGCAGCCGGCTAACCTGGGATGCATGCATCTTACATCACAGAGCCTGGAATCGAGTCCCACCTCTGTTTCCAATCCAGCTTCCTGCTAACATGCCTGGGAGGCGGCAGATGATTGCCCAAGTAGTTGGCTTCCTGTCACCCACGTGGGAGACTGGCATGGAGTTCCTGGCTACTGGCTTCTGCCTGGCCCAGCCCCAGCAGGTGCAAGTATTTAGGGAGTGAACCAGTGGATTAAAGATATCTCTCTTTCAAATAAATAAATAAACAAAACTTTAAAAAATAAATAAACCCTGGGTGGGTGAATTAATGCCTTGATAGGTAGGGCACAGGGAATATAAGCAAATTGTCTGCAGGGGAAGGTTACGTAAGTTCTTCAGGTCGTCAGTTCTTCCTAAGTCCTTCCTAAACAGGGCTGCTAATATATGTACAGAAGATATTAAAAACTGAGCTGACTCTGCCATCACCTGTCAGCATTTATGATTGCACCTAGCAAAATAACTGCAACAGATGTTCAATAAATATGTTCATAAATGAATGAGTGAATATATGACCATGTGAATGTTACATTTTTTTAAACTGCATTCCTCAGATTCAATTATTTATTGTTGAAGGGTCTGTAGAATGACCACAAATCACAGCCCTCTCAGATATCCAAAATTCAAAAAGATACCACTTAAACATCTGGCACAGTCGCACAGTCTTTCAAATGTGAGAGAATGTACGATCCCATCACATTCCAAGCATTTTCTATGTCGTATCCTAGGCCGCTATCAAATCCAAATGCCTACAGAGTTGGGTGAAACACACACACACACACACACACACACACACACACACAGGTTCATATGAGCCTCCCCAAAAAACACAAAACACCTTCAAGCAGTCATCTGAAAGGGTACAAGTGACAAGACCAGCCCCTTTTTAAGTGAATAGCCCGATTTATAAAACAGAGCCCAGTATAACAGCCAGGGAGATCAGAAGGTTGGTTCCAGAAGTCTCTGGCTCCTGACCACAGGATTCATCAGACTCTTGAATCCTAAGTAAAATGCATTAAGGAGCCAGTGTTGTGGGAGCAGGTAAAGCCACTGCCTGCCACACTGGCATCCCATATGGACACCATTTCATCTCTAGATTGCTCCACTTCTGATCCAGCTCCCTGCTAATCGCCTGGGAAAAGCAGCAGAAGATGGCTCAAGTGTTTAGGCCCCTGCACTCACAGCCTGGCCCAGCACTGACTGCTGCAGACATTTAGAGAGTGAACCAGCAAATGGAAGATCTCTCAATGTCTCAATCTCTCGATTCCCCTGCCACCCTGTCCTTGTAACTCTGATTTTCAAATAAGTAAGTGAGTGTTTTTTTAAAAAAATTAATTCAGGGGCCGGAGCTGTGGCATAGTGGGTAAAGCTGCCACCTGCAGGGCCACCATCCCATATGGGTACCAGTTCAAGTCCCGGCTGCTCCACTTTTTTTGTTGTTGTTGTTGACAGGCAGAGTGGACAGTGAGAGAGAGAGAGACAGAGAGAAAGGTCTTCCTTTTCCGTTGGTTCACCCTCCAATGGCCGCTGCGGCTGGCACACCACGCTGATCCAAAGCCAGGAGCCAGGTGCTTCTCCTGGTCTCCCACTCAGGTGTAGGGCCCACGGACTTGGGCCATCCTCCACTGCACTCCCGGGCCACAGCAGAGAGCTGGCCTGGAAGAGGGGCAAGCGGGACAGAATCCGGCACCCCAACCAGGACTAGAACGCGGGGTGCTGGCACCACAGGCGTAGGATTAGCCTATTGAGGCACGGCGCCAGCCTGCTCCACTTCTGATCCAGCTCTCCGCTATGGCCTGAGAAAGCAGTAGAAGATGGTCCAAGTCCTTGGGCCCCTGCACCTGCCTGGGAGACCCAGAAGAAGCACCTGGCTCCTGGCTTCAGATTGGCGCAGCTCCAGCCATTGTAGCCAACTGGGGAGTGAACCAGCAGATAGAAGACCTCTCTCTCTCTCTCTCTCTCTCTCTCTCTCTCTCTGCTTCTCCTCTCTCTATGTAACTCTGACTTCCAAATAAATAAATATTTTAAAAACATTAATTCAGTAAAATGAGTCAGCTATACTCTTTCCACTGTAGAAAAGTAAGTACCAAGGAGTCACCACTCAGCAGGAAATTCTTCATTAAATCTGCCTTAGAAGGTGACGAGACGGTAACTGCAGCAGACACGCTAAATATTTTTATCAGGAAGAAACGTCTAACCTCTCCTCCTCCCTGGAATGAACAGAACCCACAGGTTCTGCTGAGCCCACGGCTGCCCAGCCAGGGAGCAGCCAAGTGGTTAAGGAGCAGAAGCGGCGTGGGAAATTCCTGGGTCACAATTTTTAAAAAAGGAGGCTGCCTTCTGCCTTCTGGCCTCGCCTGCTCCGAGGACCGCGGTGAGCACGGCAATGGCAGTGGGGGAGTGGGGGACTGGGGGAGCTGCCCTCGCCCATGACACGGATCCGCCACCTAGGATGGCAGAGGGGAGAGTGCAGGGCAACGGAGAAGAGGAGACTGGGCCCCTGGGTGGCCCTGTAGAGCACAGCCAGCTCCCTGCGAGAAACCAGCCCCCGGCTCGGCAGAGCCGCGGCAGCTCCGAGTGGCCGTGTCAGGGCCACTCAGCAGGTGAGAGGCAGAAGCAGCAGGCTCGGGAGTCCTGCAGACGCTGCACCTCGCGAAAAAGCTATGCAGGGATTTCGCAGCTTCTGCACCAGAATGAATTTACCTTTCCTTTCTATTCTTTCTTCAATATGTAATTCTTTATTTATTTGAAAGGCAGAGTAGCAGAAAAAGAGGAAGAGACATAGACAAAGTGAGTTCGCTGCCCCCAGTGGCTGCAACAGCCAGGGTGGGCCAGGTTGAAGCCAGGAGCCTAGAACTCCATCAGGGTCTCGCACATGGGTGGCAGGGCCCCCAACGTGGGCCATCCTGCCAGGCACGTCAGCAGGGAGCTGCATCAGAAGCAGAGCAGCTGGGACACACACTGGCCCTGCAACAGGGGATGCCAGTGTCACAAGCAGTCGCTTAATCTGCGGTGCCACAGCCACAGCCCCCGAATTCACCTGTTAATTTAATTGTTCCATAATTTTTTTAAGTACCCTGGTGGTGTTTTATGTCACCCAAAAGGCTCAGGGAGCCACCAAGGCCAGGATGAGCACTTGTAAAGAAATAAACATATGGGGCTGGCAGTGTTGCGTCCAAGGCTAAGCCTCCGCCTGTGGCGCCAGCATCCCATATGGGCACCTTTTAGTGTCCTGGCTGCTCATCTTCCAGCCCAGCTCTCTGCTATGGTCTGGGAAAGCAGTGGAAGATGGCCCAAGTCCTTGGGTCCCTGCACCTGTGTGGGAGACCCGGAAGAAGCTCCTGGCTGCTGGCTGCAGATCAGCCCAGTTCCAGCTGTTGTGGTCATTTGGGGAGTGAACGAACAGATGGAAGACTGTCTCTCCCTCTGTCTGTCTGTAACTCTAACTCAAATAAATTCATCTTTCAAAAATAAATAAATAAATAGACAAAGCCACAGGGGTTTTCTTAAAGACACACGCTGCTTTCCCGGGGAAAGGCGTTACTTACAGATTCTGCAGAGGAAGGCGGCCTCTGTAAGCTCTCACCTCGGACCCAAATGCTCTCGGTCACAAACGCTATGTGTTCTGCCTCCAGTATAAAAGGAGAAACCAGAAACAGGGCCCATTTGTTCAAGTCATCAATGAACTGGGTAGATAAAGAAACAAAAGAAGACACAGGCACTTAGCTCAGCATCTCCGGAACCCTCCTCAGCCACCCCAGGAAAGACCGAAGCAAGGTTATCGGATGCTCTCCCCCAGCCCGCATCAACCCTGTGCTTCTGGGTTAACTGCGACCGTGTACACAGCTGCAGAAGCCTCAGTGACTCAGGACAGTCTCAACAGCTCTGGATCCGACACAGGCTGACCAGCACTCATCTAAAAAGCTTGCAACCAGAAGGGTGGCAGGACTCACTGGGGTCTTGGAATATCTGCATAAATATGATGAGATATCTTGGGGAGGCAACTCAAGGGTAAACGTAAAATCATTTATGTTTCATAGACACTTTATATATCTGTAATTTGAAGGTAATTCTATAAAATATTTTTAGTGTCTCCATGGTTTTATTATTGCTTTTTTTTTTTTTTTTTTTTGACAGGTAGAGTTAGACCTAGAGAAAGGTCTTCCTTTCGTTGGTTCACCCCCCAAATGGCCGCTACGGCCAGTGCTGCACTGATCTGAAGCCAGGAGCCAGGCGCCTCCTCCTGGTCTCCCATGTGGGTGCAGGGCCCAAGCCCCTGGGCCATCCTCCACTGCCTTCCTGGGCCACAGCAGAGAGCTGGACTGGAAGAGGAGCAACCAGGACTAGAACCGGCACCCATATGCGATGCTGGCGCCACAGGCGGAGGATTAACCAAGCGAGCCACAGCGCCGGCCCCATCTTTTTACTTTTTAAAATTTGTATTTATTTGAACTCAAATCAGGTCTCCAATTACTTGAGCCAGCACCTGCTGCCTCCCAGGTGTGCATTAGCAGAAAGCTGGGCTCAGGAACACAGCCAAGACGCAAACGCAGGCACTCTGAATTGGGACATAGACATCTTAACCACTAGGCCAAATGCCTACCCCAGAGTGATGTTAACTTAGGTTTTTTCAAAGCAGAGTAAAACCAAGGTGGCTTAGCAAATTAAATACAATTGGCAATCCCTCCATGAGGGCTCCCTAGCCCCGGATCCACCAACCTCAGATGGAAAACACCCAGAAAAGTCCCACATCTGTACTGAACAAATAAACTTGGTTTTTGTCATTATTCTCTAAATTATACAGTACGCTGTTTAAACAGCATTTATATTAGGTATTATAAGTAATCTAGGGATGATTTAAAGTATGTGGGGGTGTGCATAGATGACACACACACTGTGTATGTATTTTACATAAAGGACTTGAGCATTTGAGAATCTTTGTGTCCATGAGGCCTCCTGAACCAGTCCTCTGCAGACTGCAAAGCCCAACTCCATCCATTTCTCTGTTCTCCTTCCTGAAATCTTGCTGAAAAAAAAATAGAAAGGTGTTTGGGTCAGGCCCCACTGTGTCATCAGCCCAAATCTGCCCTTGCCTATTGAACCAGCACATCTCAAGGCTTAGCAAGTCCCTGTTGAACTAATTAACAGCATGGAAGTTTTACCAACACAGCAGTTAAAAACAAAGAAAAATACTGTCCATTTTACTGAAACACAGAATGCATATACTAAACAAGCAAAACGTTTAAAATTTCCAGTTTGTATAGTTTGATTATACTTGGGGCTGGCGCTGTGGCATAGCGGGTAAAGCCACCTCCTGCAGTGCCAGCAACTCATAAGGGCACCCGTTTGAGTCCCGGCTGCTCCACTTCCGATCCAGTTCTCTGATACAGCCTGGGAAAGCAGTGGAAGATGGCCCAAGTGCTTGAGCCCCAGCACCCATGTGGAAGACCCAGAAGAAGCTTCTGGCTCCCAGCTTCAGATCACCCAGCTCTGACCATGCGGCCATTTGGAGTGAACCAGCAGGCGAAGACCTTTCTTTCTGTCTGTCTGTCTGTCTCTCTCTCTCTGCCTCTCTGTAATTCTGCCTTTCAAATAAATCTTTAAAAACTAACTGAAACGGCCGGCGCCGTGGCTCAACAGGCTAATCCTCCGCCTTGCGGCGCCGGCACACCGGGTTCTAGTCCCGGTCGGGGCGCCGGATTCTGTCCCGGTTGCCCCTCTTCCAGGCCAGCCCTCTGCTGTGGCCCGGGAGTGCAGTGGAGGATGGCCCAGGTGCTTGGGCCCTGCACCCCATGGGGAGACCAGGAAAAGCACCTGGCTCCTGGCTCCTGCCATCGGAGGAGCGCGGTGCGCCGGCCGCAGCGCGCCGTCCGCGGCGGCCATTGGAGGGTGAACCAACGGCAAAGGAAGACCTTTCTGTCTGTCTCTCTCTCTCTCACTGTCCACTCTGCCTGTCAAAAAAAATAAATAAATAAATAAATAAAAAATAAAAACTAACTGAAACATTATATTTAACAATTCATGATGGGACATTCAATTATAAAAACCCAGACATTTGGTATTCATGTGTATGATTTTAATTGTATAGAATATGACTGTGTCTCTGCCTCATTTTCAAATTAACAAAATTAACACACACAAAGTGGGAGAGCTGGACTGAATTCCCAGCTCCCTGTTTCAGCCCAGCCTAGCCCAAGCCATTATGGGCATTTAGAGAGTGAACCAGCAGACGGAAGCTCTCTCACTACCTCTCAAATAAAAAAAATTAATATTAAGCTTGAATTTGGTTCTGCAGTCAGCCCTTGTAGACTGATAATAAGGTATCCACAGAACCAAATCATCAGCCCAACAATATTTTAAATCTTAAAAAACATCAGTTAATCACAAATAAATTGTCAAACTTTCCAGCTGTAGGCCTTAAACATCTGAGCTAGGTTCTGGCACAGTGGGTTAAACTACTGCCTGCAACGCTGGCATCCCACATGAGCACCGGTTCAAGTCCCAGCTGCCCCATTTCTGATCCAGCTCTCTGCTAAGGCACCTGGGAAGGCAGAAGATGGTCCAAGTGTTTGGGCCCCTGCACCCGTAAGAGACCCAAATGGAGTTCTAGGCTCCTGGCTTCTCAGCCTGGCCCAGCCCTGGCTGTTACAGCTATTTGAGAAGTGAAGCAGGTGATGGAAGATCTCTGTCTCTCCCTCTCTCCAACTCTGCCTTTCAAATAAAATAAAATAAATCTTAAAAAAAAAAAAGCCTAAACCCAACAGCCATTAAACACTCCTTCATTCACTGAAATTGTGTGCAACTATTTCAGATCAAGCTGCGAAGCTAAACAGAACAAGTCCCTAGAGAGAAAGATTCAAACTAGAAATAGGAACCATGATCTGAAGTCGATGAGGACAGAGCTGGGCGGTCCCATCTAGTCTGCAGAACTGGGGAACTCTCCCTGCACAGTGGGATCTGAGCAAAGCTTTAGCCTGAGGCAGAGGGAGAGAGTGGGGAGTTACAGAATCCCATGGGGCTGGGGAGGGACGCAAGGGCCAAAAATTAGTTAGCCCAGTTAACAGAAGATCAATAAAAATTACAAAATGTTTAAAAGTGAAACTGGAGGTGGCCCTTTAGCCCAGTTGTTAAGATGCCCACATCCAGGGGCCGGCGTTGTGTGGCGGGTAAACTGCCAGCATGCAACGCCAGCATCCCACGTGAGCTCCAGTTTCTGCCCCAGCTGCTCCACTTCCCATCCAGCTCTCTGCTATGGCCTGGGAGAGCAGTGGAAGATGGCCCAAGTGCTCGGGCCCCTACACACATGTGGTAGGCCCAGAGGAGCTTTTGGCTCCTGACTTGGGCCTGGCCCAGTCCTGGCTGTTGAGGTCATTTGGGGAGTGAACCAGCAGACTGAAGATGTTTCTCGCTCTCCCTTTGTAACTTTACATACAAAAAAAAAAGGATGCCCATGTCCTAATCCAAATACCTGGGTTCAAAACCCAGCTCCAGGGGTCAGCACTGTGATGTAGCGGGATACTAGCATCCCATATGGGCACGGGTTCAATTCCCTGCTGATGGCTTGGGGAAAGCAGTGGAAGATGGCCCAAGTGCTTGGGCCCCTGCACCCGCACGGGAGACTGGGAAGAAACTCCTGGCTCCAGACTCCAGCCTCCCGCCAATGCGGACCCTGGGTGGCAGTGGTGATGGCTCAAGTAATTAGGCTCCTGCCACCCGAGTGGGACACCTGGGTTGAGTTCTCAGCTCCAGCCCCACCCAGTACCAGCCACTGTGGGCATTTCAGGAGTGAACCGATTTTTTCTCTCCCCCCCAACCCTTTCAAATAAATATTTTTTGCAAGTTTCTTTAAAACTGTCCAGGACAATTGAGATGATCTTTTACGTTCAACATTTCTACTTTGATCTAAACCATGACAAATAATTTAAATCAATCCATTCTGGAAAGACCACAACGGGAAAACCCACCCCTGGGTTTTCACAATCAGCATCCTGGAAGCTGGGGGTGGGGGCGCCAGCTCTGTCTACGCAGTCCTAGGTCTGCAGCTTCCCGGGGGAACCCAGAACGCAGTGTCACAGCCGGTTAGGGGCATCTTCTACCTGCCTGGCAGAAGGCCGCACCCCGCACGGACTTGCATTCCCACACGCGCGTGGAAATCTGACTGCCACGCTGCACGCGAGCCAACAATCGCCAGGGACGCCCCGGGAGCCGTGCACACAGCTGCGCCTGAGTGCGAGCCCCGGGCGCACAAACAGCTGACCGCGAAGAACCATTGTTGCCGCCCGGAGCGAGGCAACCCCGGCCCTGCGCGGGGGCCCCCCGGGAGCCACGGGGGTCAGCGAACCGCAGAGGCCGGCCCGGCCCGCCACGACTGGCTGCAGGGGGTCGCCGGGTGCAGGCCGGGTGGCCTCGGCGCACCCCGAGGGAGACGCGGCCACCGGCCGGCCGCCCCTCAGCCCGGCCCGCCGCCCGCGGTCGTCCCGGTGGGCGGAGCGCGGGGTCCCGGCGCCGCTTCCGGCTCGCGGCCGCCCCACGCCGCGCCCGCCCCACGCCGCGCGCCGCCCACCTGGCCCTCGCCGACGCAGAAGACGCGGCCGCCGCGGCTGAGGCACACGCGCGCGCCGCTGGGCTGCGCGGCCGCGCCGCAGAAGGTGAAGGAGCAGCGCGAGGCGCGCAGCCGCCGCACCGTGGAGCGCACGAGCGCGGCCGGCCGGCGCCCCCAGCGCGCCCACAGGTACAGGTAGCACAGCGTGATGAGCATGGCCGGCGCGCGGCGGGGCGCGGCCGGGACGCTCGGCCCGCAGCCGCCGCCGCCAGCCCGCCCCGGGCCCCGGCTCCGCCCCGCCGCGGCCGGAAGAGACGCGCCGCCCGCCGGGGCCCGGTGCCGCGGGCGCGCGGGATGGGGCGCGCGGGGCCGGGCCGGGGGAGGCGGCGGAGGCCGCTGGGGGTGCAGGGGCTGGAGGGAGAGGGGCTGGAGGGGAGCGGTTTGGAGGCCCGAGACCACCGTGGGGATGGAGGCGCACACTCGGGTCAAGGCCGCAGCCCACCTCGGCCAGCCAGCGCCAGCCTGGGGGTCCCTGAGCGCCAACACTGCCCCTGCCCGAGTTCAGCTCTGGAAAACCAGGCGAGGCCTCAACTTGCTAGGCCTTGGTGCCAGAGGGTTATGAAGTCCCCAAGTGCGCCCGGTGCAAGGATGGCTTCAAGTCAGAGCAGGGAGCCCAGGTGGAAGGCAGATCCGCACCACCGAGGCGGCGTTTGGTGTTCCTGCTGCAGGACCGGCGGGGGACAGCAGCTCACAGTGTTCTTGTCCCTAAGGGAGGCGGAATGACCCCCAGCCCTGGCGAGCCTCTCCCATGGAAACTTGCTTCACTCCAAGGCCGTCTGGCGCCCTCAACGCCGGACAGCGAAGGATTTCGTTTGGTTGCTTCCGGCCCTGGGTGCGAGTGGGTAGAACACAAGCAAAAACAGTGCTTGCACAAGTCTTAGCTAATTCAAGCACAGATTTTTTTTTTGACAGGCAGAGTGGACAGTGAGAGAGAGAGAGAGACAAAGGTCTTCCTTTGCCATTGGTTCACCCTCCAATGGCTACCACGGCCGGCGCACCGCGCTGATCTGATGGCAGGAGCCAGGTGCTTCTGGTCTCCCATGGGGTGCAGGGCCCAAGCACTTGGGCCATCCTCCACTGCACTCCCTGGTCACAGCAGAGAGCTGGCCTGGAAGAGGGGCAACCGGGACAGAATCCGGCGCCCTGACCGGGACTAGAACCCGGTGTGCCGGCACCACAAGGTGGAGGATTAGCCTGTTGAGCTATGGCGCCGGCGAAGCACAGATTTTTAAAGGGCCCTACCAGGTAGCTGTCCGCTTTAAAATAACAGTAGGGAGGCGGGGGCTGTGGCGCCAGTTCGAGACCCAGCTGCTCCACTTACCCATCCAGCTCCCTGCTAATGCACCTGAGAAAGCAGCAGAGAGTGGTCCAAGTGCTTGGGCCCCTGCACCCGTGGGAGACCTGGATGGAGTCCCCGGCTGCTGGCTTCAGTCTGGCCCAGCCCAGCCCTGGCCATTGCAGCCATTTGGAGGGTGAACCAGCAGATGGAAGATCTGTCTCTCTTCCTCTTTCTAACTCTGCCTTTCAAATAAAATCAATAAATTCTTAAAAATAAATAAAGTAGCAGTAGGAACAGGCAGCTTGGCCCTGTGGCTGAGACACCCACATCGAGCGCCTGCGTTTGGTTCCTGCCTGGGGTTCCCGACACCAGCCTGCTGCCGATGCAGCCCAGGGAAGCGGCAGTGACTGCTCCACTTGTTGGGTTCCCGTTACCACGTAGGAAACCTGGTTTGCATTCCTGGCTCCTGCCTTAGGCCGCAACCCATCCCGGTTGTTTCAGGCATTTCGGGAGGGAACAGCTCTATTTCTGCCTCTCAGTAAATAAATTTTTTTTTTTTTTGACAGGCAGAGTGGACAGTGAGAGAGAGACAGAGAGAAAGGTCTTCCTTTTGCCGTTGGTTCACCCTCCAATGGCCGCCGCGGATGGCGCGCTGCGGCCGGTGCATCGCGTTCGTCCGATGGCAGGAGCCAGGTGCCTGGTGCTTCTCCTGGTCTCCCCATGGGGTGCAGGGCCCAAGCACCTGGGCCATCCTCCACTGCACTCCTGGGCCACAGCAGAGAGCTGGCCTGGAAGAGGGGCAACCGGGACAGAATCCAGCGCCCCGACCGGGACTAGAACCCAGTGTGCCAGCGCCAAAGGCGGAGGATTAGCCTGTTGAGTCACAGCGCCGGCCAGTAAATAAGTTTTAAAAGTAAAATTGTGATACAGAATACTCTCCGAACTTCGGACTTGGGATCACATGACACAGCAAGTGCTCAGCATTGCACATAGCACTGATGGATTGAAAGAGCAAGGGAGAGTCCAAAAAGAAATACCTGAGCTGGAAAACATGGGGACCAGAAACAAGACAGGGAGTGAGGAGCACAGCTGAAGGCCCAGCCTGCACATTGCAGCTGAGAGGTGGGTTCCCGCATGGTGACAAGACCCAACACAGGCCGGCGCCGCGGCTCAACAGGCTAATCCTCCGCCTAGCGGTGCTGGAACACCGGGTTCTAGTCCCGGTCGGGGCACCGGATTCTGTCCTGGTCGCCCCTCTTCCAGGCCAGCTCTCTGCTGTGGCCCGGGAGTGCAGTGGAGGATGGCCCAAGTGCTTGGGCCCTGCACCCCATGGGAGACCAGGAGAAGCACCTGGCTCCTGGCTTCGTATCAGCGCAGCGTGCCGGCTGCAGCGTGCCGGCCGCGGTGGCCATTGGAGGGTGAACCAACGGCAAAGGAAGACCTTTCTCTCTGTCTCTCTCTCTCACTGTCCACTCTGCCTGTCAAAAAAATAAAATAAAAAAGACCCAACACCGTGCCTGGAGAAAGAACTCGGCCCCTCCCTGAGAACACAGGGCTCCAAGTCAGGACCTGGAAAAGGACAAGGCCTCAACAAAGCAAGCTACCCTCAGTGCTCTAGGGACAAACACCACCCTTCAGAGTCGTCTTCGAGTTTGCTGAATTGTGGTCCTTAAGGACCACCGTCCCGACCCCTGCTAGCGTAGGGAAGTCAGCTTCTACCTGAAAGTCACCGGCGTCTCTAGTTTCAACACGTTCCACAGACACCGTAACTCCAGCTGGCCCTGGTTTACCCTCAATTTCCAGACGTCATGGTCTCTGAACACACCACGCAGAAGTTAAATTGGGGGGACAATCCCCTTGTACTGAATGGGGACCACTGTGGTTCAATGTGAAGTGAGAGGAGGGTAAGTTTTCCTTCCTAGTTGGCAGTCAGGGGCACTAGAGAAGTTAAATGGTCACAGAACTAGCTCTGCGTGTGGCCCTTACCTAAAACAGAAGGGATCAAGGAATGTAAAAAAGCAACCATCAAAAGATCCCACAGGGCCATGGCTCAACAGGCTAATCCTCCTCCTGGTTCTGTCCCGGTTGCCCCTCTTCCAGGCCAGCTCTCTGCTGTGACCAGGGAGTGCAGTGGAGGATGGTCCAAGTCCTTGGGCCCTGCACCCCATGGGAGACCAGGAGAAGCACCTGGCTCCTGCCATCGGATCAGCGGGGTGCGCTGGCCACAGCGCGCCGGCCGCAGCAGCCATTGGAGGGTGAACCAACGGCAAAAGGAAGACCTTTCTCTTTCTCTCTCTCTGTCCACTCTTCCTGTCAAAAATAAAAAAAAAAATTTTTTTTAAATTTTAAAAAGATCCCACAGGTTCCAGGGGACTTTAGAAAGCTCATGGAGGAGCAGGAATGGTGGCACAGTGGGTTAAGCAGCCACTTGGGATGCCCACGGCCCATACTGGAGTGCCTGGTTCAAGTCCAGGCTAAGCCACTCTTGTAGTCCAGCTTCCTGGGGAGGCAGTAGTTGGTGGCCCAAGGACTTGGGTTCCTGCCTCCCACACCAGGAACTCGGAGTCTGGCTCTGAGGAGTTGGCGTATATTTGAGAAATGAACCAGTGGAGGATGAATATCTCTCCCTGCCACACTAATCCATATCCAACCCCCATCCTGGCCCCTGTCACTCTGCCTTTCAAATAAAATAAATGAATTAAAAAAAAAAAAAAAAAGTGAGGGCCGGCGCCGTGGTACAACAGGTTAAAGTCCTGCCCTGAAGCGCCGGCATCCCGTATGGGCGCCAGTTCTAGTCCCAGCTGCTCCTCTTCCAGCTCTCTTGCTATGGCCTGGGATAGCAGTAGACGATGGCCCAAGTCCTTGGGCCCCTGCACCTGTGTGGGAGACCCGGAAGAAGCTCCTGGCTTTGGATTGGTGCAGCTCTGGCTGTTGCAGCCATCTGGGCAGTGAACCAGCAGATGGAAGACCTTTCTCTCTGTCTCTACCTCTCTACTGTAACTCTGTCTTTCAAATAAATAAGTCATTTTTTAAAAAAGTGACATTTTGAGATTTGATTATTACTCTGCCGGTGCCTATAGGAGGGAATGCCCTGAGAGTGCTCTGGGGACAAGGCAGTGTCCACTGCCCCAAAGGAAAGCGTCCACCCCTGTTCAACAGATGGCAGCTCCACCCCCCAGGGACCTTAATCCAGCAGCCTTCTGAACACGGGAAAGATTCAGGAGTCTCCTTAGTCAAGTGACCAGAGTAGAGGCTGCTTAGCTTTTGAATGAAGAATCCCAGTGTAGTAGAAAGCTGAAGTGTAACCAGGGATTGCTGTACAGCACAGCGGTTAGCTCTCAGAGTGCCTGGCTGGAGTCCTGACTTCCTGCTAATGCACACCCTGGGAGGCAGCAGGGGGCATCTCAAGGCCTTGAGTCCCAGCAACACGTGTGGGAGAACTGGATGGAGTTCCTGGCTCTTGCTTCATCCTCGCCCAGACCTGGCTGTTAGGGGCTATATATCTTTTAAAATCAGTAACTGATAAGCAGTTTGTTTTTAAGTACCTAGTCTGTGTTTTATAGATAAAGGAACCCGTTGTCCCCCACAGTAATGTTGCCCTGCAAAAATATATTAAGTTCATGAACTTGAAATAATACTCAGAGGTCCCAGGGTTTCAAGAATGACGAGAACGTGCCCTTCAAAAAAATTTAAATATTTCAAAATTTTACTATTTGTAAATAATAGGCATTTAATTAAAATCATGAAGCTTTTGTTGGCATATGTTGTAAAGAGCTTTTCTTTAGGCCGGCGCCGTGGCTCAACGGGCTAATCCTCCGCCTTGCGGCGCCGGCACACCGGGTTCTAGTCCCGGTCGGGGCGCCGGATTCTGTCCCGGTTGCCCCTCTTCCAGGCCAGCCCTCTGCTGTGGCCCAGGAGTGCAGTGGAGGATGGCCCACGTGCTTGGGCCCTGCACCCCATGGGAGACCAGGAGAAGCACCTAGCATCTGGCTCCTGCCATCGGATGAGCCTGGTGCGCAGGCCGCAGCGCGCCGTCCACGGCAGCCATTGGAGGGTGAACCAACGGCAAAGGAAGACCTTTCTCTCTGTCTCTCTCTCTCACTGTCCACTCTGCCTGTCATAAAAAAAAAAAAAAAGCTTTTCTTTGAATATTTGGTTGTCTATTTCATGCATTTATTAGCCAGAAAATGGCAATGTGAATATCTGCATGTAAAAGTTAATTGAATTAGGGGCCAGTGCTATGACACAGCGAGTTAAGCCACTGTCTTCAGTGCCAGCATCCCATATGGATGCAAGTTCAAGTCCTGGCTGCTCCACTTCAGATCCAACTCCCTGCTAATGCAATTGGGAAAGCAGTGGACGATGGCCTAAGTGCCTGGGCCCCTGCACCCACACGTGGGAGACCCAGATGAAGCTCCTGGCTCCTGGCTCCTGGCTTTGAATAGCCCCAGCTTTGGCCATTGCAGTCATTTGGGGAGTGAACCACGGATGAAATTTACCCCTCTCTCTAACTCCCTTTCAAATAAAATTTTTTAAACAATTGAATTAAACGACTTTAATAACACTTTTGTTACTGATTTAAACTCAAAAAGGGAAATGCATTTGGGACTCATAGACACAAGTCACGAGCCGATGCCTCCATTAGAGATCTGGGCCATGATCAGGCCCCACTTGAGAAGAGCTGTCATTCTCAGTCTTGCTGATAAGCAAGAGCCCAGGCCCTGGGAAGGCAAGGCCCAGACCATTTACTCCTACCCCTGGTGAAAGGTCGTTGTGAGAATACCAGTTTTGAAAACCATTGATTCCAAGTAGGAAAACTTAATATTAAATGCCCCCTAAAATTTCCATGAAGGATTCCTTACATAATGCAGCTGAGAAATGTGCTATTTAACTGTACTATATTTTATTTTTATATACCTTGGCTGTTTTACTAATTTACTAAAGATTTATTTTGTTTATTTGAAGAGAAAAAATCTTCAGTAGCAGCGCTGGCCTCTCTCTCCCTTTCAAGTAAATACATATTTAAAATTTTTTTTAATATTTGTATATTTAAATATATGTTTGTCAACTCTATAAAATGTGTAGAGTCTATCAGAAATTAAATAATGGGCAGAATCTGTACTTGGCTAGCGGTCACATATATATATGGGGCCAGTGCCGTAGCATAGTAGTAGGTTAAGCCTCCGCTTGTGGCGCCAGGTTGAAGTCCTAGGTGCTCCTCTTCCAATCCAGCTCCCTGATGATGGCCCAGGTGCTTGGCCCCTGCACCCATGTGGGAGACCAGGAGGAAACTCCTGACACCTGGCTCCTGGCTTCGGATTGGCCCAGCTCCAGCCATTATGGCCATTTGAGGAATGAACCCGTGGATGGAAGCCCTTTCTCTGTCTCTCAAATGGTAAATCTTTGAAAAAAGACATCATATATATATACATACATATATATATATATATATATATATGTATGTATACATGAATATTATAGCTGCGCTTCAAGTAGAAATGATCAAGAAAGTGATTAAATGAAACTTACATAGAATATAATAGAACTGACTGATTTCAAAATGAGCCATTTCCACAATTTCAGTACTTGGTGGGGGGCAGAGGAGGGACAAGCTAGAGACTGGTTGCCAAATTCTCCCACCTTCTAAGAACTTACAAGGTAAGGGTGCAGCTTTCTTCAGTGACCCCAAATCCAGGGTCACCGGACACCAGCTGCTTCCACCATGCCACCTGAGTTCCACCCCAACAAGATCACAGCCACATACCTGAGGTCAGTACCACATTGGCCCAGGCCCCCAGAATCAGCCTTCTGGGGTCTGCTGCCAAATAAGGTTGGTGAGGACATCACCAAGACAACCGGTGGCTGGAAGGGTGTGAAGATCACAGTGAAAGTGGCCGTCAGTACCGACCCAGACGGAGCTGGGCCTTCCGGCTCTGTGCTGACCATCACAGCCCTCAGGGAACCACCCAGAGACAGAAACAGAAAAGCAGCAAACACGGTCGAAACATCACTTTTTATGAGACTGCCTGACGGTGGGCCACCAGTATTTAACCAGAGAACCCTCCAGAGCTATCTGGAGGGACCTGTGGGCTGCGAGGTTGATGGCTGCCAACCTCAAGACATCAGAGAGGATATCAACAGTGACGTGGCGGGATGCCTAAGAAGCACAAAGGACAATGTTTCAGTAATCATCTGACAACAGCAACAAGAAGAAAACTATATCTGTACCCTCAAGATAAAAGCAAAAGGAGGCAATGGAGTCACACACTCCCTGAGGTGAGCATTTGAAGGACCACGCTGAGAGACAACTTACTGCCTCCCTACTGGGATGCTTTCCAATAACCAAAAGAGCCACTAGGAAAATCTTGATCTCTTGGGGCTGGCGCTGTGGCTCAGCAGGTTAATGCCCTGGCCTCAAGCGCCGGCATCCCATATGGGCGCCAGTTTGAGACCCAGCTGCTCCACTTCTGATCCAGCTCTCTGCTATGGCCCAAGTGTTTGGGCCCCTGCACCCACGTGGAGACCTGGAAGAAGCTCCTGGCTCCTGACCAGATTGGCACAGCTTTGGCCGTCCCAGCCAACTGGGGCATGAACCAGCAGATGGAAGACCTCTCTCTCTCTCTGCCTCTCCTCTCTGTGTATCTCTGACTTTCATATAAAGAAATAGATCTTTTTTTTAAAAAAAGTATCTAATTAAAATTCCATTATCCAGCAGGAAGACAAAATGTAGCATAATAAAATGTAAAAAAAAAAAATCTTGATCTCTGCCTAGTAGCTCTAATGCTTATGTTAATATGTTAATAAGCAAAAAAATTAATTTTATTAACATAGAAAAGGAGGATGGGGCCGGCATTGTGTGCTGTTTCCAATCCAGCTCCCTGCTAATGTGCCTGGGAAAAGCTGGGAAAGCAACAGAAGATGGCCCAAGTACTTGGACTCCTGCACCTACACAAGAGACCCAGATGGAGTCCCAGGCTCCTAGCTTCGGTGTGGCTAAGCCCCAGCCATTGCAGCTATTTGGGGAGTGAACCAGCAGATGAAAGATTCTCTCTCTCTCTCTCTCTTTCTCTCTCTCTCTCTCTCTCTCTCTCTCTCTCTCTCTCTAGCTCTCCCTTTCAAATAAATGAAAATCTTTTTAAATTTTTTTAAGATGAGCTAATTAAAAACATTCAAAATAGAAAAGGAGATAAAGTATCAAAAGAATGTAAATTAGAGAAAGGCATTTGGCCTAGCAGTTAAGAAGCTGCGTCCCATAGTGGAGTACCTGGGTCCCACAATGGAGTACCTGGGTCCCCATACTGGAGTACCTGGGTCCCATATGGAGGTACATGGGTCCCCTACTGGAGTACCTGGGTCCCCACACTGGAGTACCTGAGTCCCCACATTGGAGTACCTGGGTCCCCACACTGGGGTACCTGGGTCCTACATTGGAGTACCTGGGTCCCCACATTGGAGTACCTTTGTCCCCACACTGGAGTACCTGGGTCCCCACATTGGAGCACCTGGGTCCCTGCTCCCTCCCAGTGCAGACCTTGGGAGGCAGCCTGTGATGGCTCGGTGGTTGGTTCCCTGCCACTCACATAGCAGACTAGGATTGGCTTCCTTTTATAGGTATTTGGGACTTGAACCAGCAGATGGAGCTCTACCTCTGCCTCTGAAATATTTTTAATAAAAAAAAGTTTTTTAATTAGAAGTAAAATCAATTTTTAAAAGTAATGTTTAAAAAAAAGGATTTAGGGGGCCGGCGCCGTGGCTCACGTGGCTAATCCTCTACCTGTGGCGCCGGCATCCCATATGGGCACTGGGTTCTAGTCCCGGTTGCTCCTCTTCCAGTCCAGCTCTCTGCTGTGGACCGGGAGTGCAGTGGAGGATGGCCCAGGTGTTTGGGCCCTGCACCCCATGGGAGACCAGGAGAAGCACCTGGCTCCTGGCTTCGGACCAGCGCAGTGCTGGTCATAGCGGCCATTTGTGGGTGAACCAATGGAAGGAAGACCTTTCTCTCTGTCTCTCTCTCTAACTCTGCCTGTCAAATAAATATTTTTAAAGAAGATTTAGCAGGTTAGACTACCACTTGGCACACTTGCATCCCACCTCTGCACTTCCCATCCAGCTGCTTGTTAACGTGCCTGGAAGGCAGCAGATGGTGGCCCAAGTACCTGGGTTCCTGCCACCCACGTGGGAGACCTGCGTGGGTTCCTGATTCCTGGTTTCAGCCTGGCCCAGCACTGGCTGTTGTGACCAACTGAGGAGTGAACCAGCAGATGGAAAACTCTTATATATATTTCTCTCTCTCTCTCTCTTCCTCTCTCCCCCCCTCCTGCCCATTCCCTCTCCCCATTCTGTTACTCTGCCCTTGAAATAAATTAACAAATCTGTAAAAAAAATTTTTAATAATTTAAGTTAAAACATCTTAGTTATTGGGAACATTAATTTGAACTCACAACTTTAAGAGAAAAACAGTTCTCTTTGCTAGCCTTGTTCACTGAGAGGAGCCTCAGAGCAGCACTCAGATCCTTTGGAATGTGTGTTTTATTTCCCATTAAAAGGACTACAGACCCTCGGAGAAATGGGCGATTAAGTGTCATGGCAATGCCAGATTAACCAGCACAGCCTATGCTGCAAAACAGGAAAATTCCAAAAATAGCAGCAGTGGGGAGGGTACAAGAAACCACGCAGAAGTGTCCCCACTAGCCAACCAGCAGTCTGAGCATCCATTTGGAACACAGTTGTCCCTCAGTACCCCCACCACAACCACCAAATGATACCAGCATCCACTTGTCCCTTACATAGCAGGTGTAACATTTGTGCACAACCTTCCCACTTCCTCCCCATACTTCCAGTCATCTCCAGATTGCTTGTAAAACCTAGCACCGCGGAAAGGCTGGGTGAATAGTCGCTCTACTGCTCTGTTTGGGAAATAATGACAAAAAAGTTACATGTTCAGTATAGATGTTTTCATCCTGAGGCTGGTTGAGTCCTTGGATTTGGAACCTTGTATGTGGAGGGCCAACATAAGGTCAAGTTCATGAGGAGCCAGGAGTCAAGATGATCCTTAATAAAAGCTTAAGTATTCTAAGAAGAGTAAGATAAATATGTCACCACTGAGGGGTGTTACTTGGTTCTATTTATAGTATCTATTTATTGTGCGGTTGGAGACTGGTGAATTGTAAATGCCTTAAAGGGGTGTTTCTGGGAGCTAGTGTGGTGCAGCAGTTGGACCACCACTTGCAACACTGGCATTCTATACCTGAGCACCAGTTTGAGGCCCGGTAGCTCCACCAATGCACCTGGGAAGGCAGAGGCAGATGGCCCAAGTGCTTGGGTCCCTGCCTCCCGCGTAGGAGACCAGGATGGAGATGCTGGCTCCTGGCTTCAGCCTGGCCCCATCCTGGCTGTTGTGGCTACTTGGGTAGTGAACCAATGGATGGAAGATCTTTCAGTCTGTCCCCTCTCTCTGTCACTCTGCCTTTCATATAAATAAATCTTTAAAAAATTAAACGAGTATTTATGACCCAAGCAGGCAGATCAGAGGTGCAGAGCACTGGCCTTCCTCCTGCAGTGCCATTCTTGTTTGTAAATCAAATGTGCAGTTTGTTTTCTGCCATAACCCGGAATACCAAACATAACAAATGATCGCAGATGGGAACCCAGGTACCACAGCCTGGGAAGACGGCTCCCTCCCAAGTCCCAGCACTTGGGTAGGACACGGCAGGCCAGTGTTCTTCCAAGCACTGAGAAAAGAACGGTCCACTGGAGCTGTCTGCCCGCCAAAGCATTTCAGAGTTGAACAGAGAAAAAGGGGATTTTCAGAAATACAGTGGCTTAAGGGTGTTTACATACGGAGCCTTCCTATAGGGTGCACTTTAGGAGAAAGGAAAGTTAAAATAAAGTGCAGATGGAGAAGGCCAGCACATGGGAGTCAGGAGTCCAGGAATTGGTTTTACTTTGTTTTTTGAATAGCTCGCTGAATTTATTCCTTTTATTCTTTTTTTAAATGTGATTTAAAGAGTTTATCTAGGGAATGCAAAACTATAAAGTTTTCCTAAGATAATATAGAATATTGGCCCCGAAATAGAAAAATGGAATTTAATCAAGCACTAGGTACACTAATTATAAAAAAAATGTTGATACATTAGGAGCAGGCATTTGGCACAGCGGTTAAGATGCCACGTGGGACGCCTGCGTTCCTCACTGGAGTGCCTGGGTTCAAGTCTGCTTCCAGTTCCAGCTTCCTGATGTGGGAAGCAGCCAGTAACGACCCAATACTTTGGTCCCTGCCTCCCACATAGGAAACCCAGACTGAGCTCCAGGCTCCAGGCTTGGGATTGACCCAGTTCTGGCTGTTGGAACGTTTGGGAAGTGAACCAGCAGATGGGATGTCTCTGTCTCTCTCTCTCTCTCTCTCCTTTTCAAGTAAATGTTTAAATTTTTTTTAAAAAGATTACTACATTGGAGCTGATGCCATGGCGCAGTAGGTTAATCCTCCGCCTGCACCAGTTCTAGTCCGGGCTGCCCCTCTTCCAACCCAACTCTCTGCTGTGGCCTGGAAAAGCAGTAGAAGATGGCCCAAGTCCTTAGGCCCCTGCACCCACGTGGGAGACCAGGAAGAAGCACCTGGCTCCTGGCTTCGGATCAGCGCAGCTCCAGCCGTTGCAGCCATTTAGGGAGTGAACCAGCAGATAGATGGAAGACCTTTCTTTCTGTCTCTCCCTCTCACTGTCTGTAACTCTACCTCTCAAATAAGTAAATTTTTTTAAAAAGTGATAGATTGCTACATTAAAATTAAGAACCTGTGTTTATTAAAAGACACTTCAGGGGCTGGCGCTGTGGCATAGCAGGTAAAGCCACTGCCTGCAGTGCCAGCATCCCATATGGACACCAGTTTGAGTCCTGGCTGCTCCACTTCCTATCTAGCTCTTGGCTATGGCCTAGGAAAGCAGTAGAAGATGGCCCAAGTCTTTGAACCCCTGCACCCGTATGGGAGACCCGGAGGAAGATCCTGGCTCCTGGCTTCAGATCAGCCCAGTTCTGGCCGTTGCAGCCATTTGGGGAATGAACCAGCAGATGGAAGACTCTCCCTCTCTCTCTCTCTCTCTCTCTGTAAGTCTGCCTTTCAAATAAATACATACATCTTTAAAAAGAAAAAAGGACAAGAAAAAGACACTTTAAAACAAGACAAGCTCTGGAATGGGATAAGCATCTGCAGCAAATACCTGGTAAAGATTCATATCTGGAATATTTACAGAAATCCAGGCCAATGAGAAAAAGGCAGGAAACCAAGGAGGCGGCACAGAGCCTGCACCTGAAGAAGCACGTCAGAAGCAGAGTGTGCCCAGGGGGCAGACCACGAGAAGGCTCCCGTCTCCCATGAAGCCTTAGAGCTGGCACAAGGCCCGCAGCCCGGCCACAACCCCCTTCCAGCATAGAACTCGTCTTCTACCCAAGCTCCAACCATTTTCTGTTCTCAGCCCTCGCACCTTTTCCTACCTAGCACCTGGCCTCCCCGGCCATGGTATTCCGCACACACACACACACACACACACACACACACGCCAGTCAACAGAAACCGCTAGATACTCAGAGGTGTTTCCTAGCACTGTTCTCAACATGACGCCCATGCAGAGCCACCGGACATGGACCGTGAAGCCGGGCAGGGACTAGGAAGAGCCTCTGGAAGTGGAGCTACCTTGTTCCAGGAACCAGGGTCACCTGCTGGAAGCTGGAACCCGGAACCCATTGCTCTGTCCTGAGGGAGGCCAGCAGAGGGAGGAGGAGGAAAGCCGCCCAGCCCTTCTGTTCTGGGTTCTAACGTCCCCTCACTGAAGGCCGAAAATGGCACAGGTCCTCCCTGCGGGTCAGAGGAGAGGGGGCGGCAGCAGGAGGTGTGCAGGACCAGAGAACAAGCCCTGCCCTCTGGAACTCTTCCCTTCGGTTGTTCCAGGATTCAGGGTCCCGTTTGTGTCCCTGTTTGCCTGAATGGCACCCCCCAGCCATGGATTCTAGTGGAGGCCCTGACCCCCAGCTGTGCCTATGCATGTGGTCCTTAAAGAGTGACTAAGGGGGCCTGCGCTGTGGCACAGGGGGTTAATGCCCTGGCCTGAAGCGCCGGCATCCCATATGGGCACCGGTTCGAGACCAGGCTGCTCCTCTTCTGATCCAGCTCTCTGCTATGACCTGGGAAAGCAGTAGAAGATGGCCCAAGTCCTTGGGCCCCTGCACCTATATGGGAGACCCAGAAGAAGCTCCTGGCTCCTGGCTTCCAGATCAGCTCAGCTCCGGCCGTTGCGGCCAATTGAGGAGTGAACCATCAGATGGAAGACCTCTTTCTCTCTCTCTCTCTCTGCCTCTCCTACTCTCTCTGTGTAACCCTGACTTTAAAATAAATAAGCAGCTGTAACAAAAGAGCAGTGGGAAGAAGCAGGTCAGTGCCCGCGGGGCTGGTGTGCCGCCCTGCATATAAAACGGTTAGGACTGTTTAGAGAGAGGACTGGATTTCTGAAGAAGCCAAGCAATGACAGGCAGGAGACCTGGAGCTCTTGCTTGTTCAGCCCGCTTTCTGCAAGATTCCAGCCCCAGAACGGAGGGCAGCAGCCCAGATCCAGCATCGTGAAGAAAAAGGCAAATCCACAAGCCAGGGCCCAACCAACCAGCCGTGTCTATAAATAACTCCCCTGGAGAAATAAACAGCGAGATCAAAGGCAGGAAACCCGAGCCAGAGAAGCAGGCCAGCTCCTAGGATCCCACGTGCCCCCTGCCGTGGGAGCCACCGCCCGGGCCAGGCCTCCAACGACCCCAAAACGGTCCGCGCAGCCCGCCTACCTGCAGGCTTGGCCCACCGCGCGCTCCTGGCCCCGTTCCCGCACGGCCCGGGGGATCCGGCGGCCGCCGGGAATCGCCCCCAGGGAGGCGTGGGCGTAGTCGTCGCCGCAAACAGTGAGCAGGTGTTGGCCGAGGTGTGCGAGCTCAGAGCCCCAGCACCCCGGCGGGCCAGCCCTAGACGCAGCCCCGAATGCTGGCCACGCCCCGGCCCGCTCCGGGCGGAGCTCAAGTCACACTGCCCAGCGCCCTGCCCGCTGCCCTCCTCCGCCCGGCTGCCCAGAGGCCGGCACAGGAGCCCTCCGCGTCCACTCCCTGGCCTGAGAACGCCACGGGGCGTCTGGCCTGACCCCTGGGCCGTGTGTGTGTGGGGGGGTGGCCGCAGTCCCAGCACCCGCCCACCCGGTAGGGCATCCCCTGCACACGTGTCTGCCTTCCCCCGACACTGGAAAGCTCCGGGGACAGGACCTGGCTCTGTGCATTCCTGGCCGAGTGGCTGGCAGGCGGCTTCTGACAGCAAAGGCAAGAGACCAAACTCCCGCTGCCCCTGCGGGGAGCTGAAGCTGCCCAGCGGGTGTTCCCTCGGGGCAGAACCAGTGTCCTAAATCCGGATCTGTTACTTCTTATTCTTCCTGTGCCGAGGGCACAACCAGACTTCTGTGTCTACCCTAAGGATGGAATCTGTTATTAATATTACTATCATGCCCCAACCAGAGGCACGGAGGATGAGGGGGCTCCCATCTGCACACAAGGCCCAGCCAAGAGCTGAGAACTCAGTCCAGGTCTCCTGTGTGGGTAGCAGAGACCCAAGGACTCGAGCCATCACCATGGCTTCCCAGGGTCTACACTGGCAGGAAGTGGAGTAGGAGCCAGAGCCAGGACTTGAACCCAGGCACTGCCATGAGGGACACAAGTATCCTGACCTCTAGGCCAAACACCCGCCCCCGAGAGACCCTGAATTCTGGTCCCTGACCCCGAAACCTCCCTTTTCCTTACAACTTCCAGCCAGGACTTGCGGCCTCCCCTGTTCTGTTTTGGGGGACCAGAAGTTCTTTGTTCTGTGCTGAAACACAGGCTGACATGTGGTGGTGACTGGAATATGCTATGCGTGTAGGAAGGGAGCCTGTCTGACCTCCAGAGAAACGCCTATCAGTGGTCTTCCCTTCAGGCCAGCAGGTAAAGCCACTGCCTGCAGGGCCAGCATCCCATGTGGACACCAGCTCAAGTCCCAGCCACTCCATTTCCCATCCAGCTCTCTCAAATGTGCCTGGGAAAGCAGCAGAGAATGACCCACATGACTGAGCCCCTGCCAGCCATATGGGAGACGTGGGTGAAGCTCCTGGCTCCTGGCTTTAGATTGGCCCAACTCCAGCTGTTGCAGCCATTTAGGGAGTGAAACAATGGATGGAAGACTCTCTCTCTCTCTCTCTCTCTCTCTCTCTCTCTCTCTCTCTCTCTGCCTCTCCTTCTCTGTAACACTGCCTTTGAAATAAATAAAATAAAATAAATCTTCTTTTAAAAAAATAAAGAACCTCTCTTCAAGGAAAATCTCAAACAAGACTTCCTGTAAATTTACTGAAGGCTCGGTAAATCTGGGAGCGGAAATTCAGACGGTGATCTGAATGAACGTCCTCAAAACCTGATTTTTATTTTAAAATTTTTTATTCATTTATTTATTTGAAAGGCAGAGTTACAGAGACAGAACAAGAGACAGAGAGGTCTTCCCAGCTGCTCCACTTCCAATCCAGCTCCCTGCTAATGGTCTGGGAAAATGCTTGGATCCCTGGGACACCCAGAAGAAGCTCCAGGCTCCTAGGTTCAGCCTGGCCCAGCGCTGGCCATTGTGGCCATCTAGGGAGTGAACCAGTAGATGGAAAATCTTTGTCCCTCTCTCTCTCTGTGTAACGCTTTCAAAATAAATAAATAAATCTTTTATATATATATATATATATATATATATATATGTAATGGATCTTGAATACAAATTAACATCCCTAAGCAGTGCACTGTTTCACTGCTCTCTAATAATCAGATTCAACAGGTACACATCCAGCTGCGTGCTCTTCCCGCTCAGTGTCGCTGAGAGCCACACACAGACTTGTGCGTGGCTGCACCTGACTCACATTCTTTGCTGGGTAGCATTCTATGTAGGACCATCCCACGCTTCGTGGCGCCATCTCCTGCTGATGGATGTGGGGCTATTTTCTGTTTCCTCTGACACACGGTGCTGCTCTGAATGTCCACGTTCAAGTCTTAGAGGCCCTGGCAAATGTTCCTCTCTGATTGTGGGGCCTAGACAAGAAACTACTGCCAGCAATGGGCCAGGCCAATGTCCAGTCTCTAAAAGATAACGCTCAGCCGGCGCCGTGGCTCACTAGGCTAATCCTCCGCCTTGCGGCGCCGGCACACTGGGTTCTAGTCCCGGTTGGGGCGCCGGATTCTGTCCCGGTTGCCCCTCTTCCAGGCCAGCTCTCTGCTGTGGCCCAGGAGTGCAGTGGAGGATGGCCCAAGTGCTTGGGCCCTGCACCCGCATGGGAGACCAGGAGAAGCACCTGGCTCCTGCCATCGGATGAGGGTGAACCAACGGCAAAAAGGAAGACCTTTCTCTCTGTCTCTCTCTCTCACTGTCTAACTCTGCCTGTCAAAAATAAAAAAATAAATTAATTAAAAAAATAAAAGATAACAATCAATTATTTTCCAAATACCAAGGTATACCCCGTTACCAGTGATTTCATTTGTTCCCAGTCAATACTTTTTTAGGTCAAATACTTTCTCTTTTAGAGCTCACACTGATGCCGGTTGTCACTACTGCCTCAGAGAATTACATGGTCCTCAAACACAACACTTCACACTGCGGTTCCTGATCAGGCGTGAGCCAGCTGACCACAGATCCCGTGTTGTCCAAAGTCTAAACTGAGGCCGTGGTGGCTTGGACCAGACCCATGGGTCATCAGACTGTGGCAGTGTGTTAATTACCTAAAAATTCGGCTTCCGCTCAGTGTGCCAGGGTGGGGGAGGGGCGATCTTCCCAGCTCCTGGGAGGCCCCTGTGCTGTAGCAAGAGCAGCTGCTGGCCCCCACCTCCTGTCCCTCCCACGCCCCATACAACCTTCTAGGCCCACCAGCCTCTCTTTGATTTGGGATTCATAGTTTTGGTCCTGAGCATTTACCCTCACAGCGGCAACAAAAGAAGAAAGACATTGTATTCAATAAGATGTCAACAGCAGCATTGTTGGAGCCAGTTTGCTACTGGAAAGTTTTAAATGTTTCCCAGCAGGGAAAAGCCAATTGTGGTACTGCAGCTCCATGGTGCAATGTGCATTTAATAGGGACTTTTCCTTTCCGGAAGCATCTGAGCTGTAGGTGCAGAGATGGTGACCTGTCACCAGTCAGGACATCAGGGCACATTTCCTAAGAGCAAGGACATTTCTCATAGGTAACCACGTCGCATTGATCAAGTTCAGGAAATTCAGCATTGACCCAGTACTGACACCGACTGTCCCAATATATGTTCTAGCAACACTATTTTCCTCAGTGCGAGGAAAGACATACCATTTAGTTGTCTTGTTTCTTCGTCCCTCCTTTTTCCTGTCTTCCTTTCTTATTCTCCTTGGTCTTTCATGAACTTGACTTTTTTTTTTAATAAGTCACAGCCATTATTTTTTTTCTTTTAGATGTATTTTATTTATTTGAAAGTCGGGGAGGGGAGGTCCTCCATCTATCTGCTGGTTCACTCGCCAGATGGCTGAAACAGACAGGGCTTGTCTGATCCGAAGCCAGGAGACAGGAGCTTCACCCGGGTCTCCCACATGGGTGCAGGTACCCAAGCACTTGGGCCATCTTCTGCTGCTTTCCCAGGCCACAGCAGAGAGCTGGATCGGAAGTGGAGCAGCCGAGACTCAATCCAGGCAGGGCCATGTGGGATGCAGGCATCCTGAGAGGAGGCTTAGCCTAGTACACCAAATGCTGGCCCCTAATTTTAAAAAAGTCTTTAAAAAAAGAAACTCTTTGTCATTTTATCCACTTGTTTATGTACAAAAGGTGCGTAGTCAAAGAACTATGTCCACAGTTATTTGAGTCTACAGTTCTGTGGTTTCATTCATTTGTTCACTTCTGTTTGTATGCAATTGGAGGTTTTCTCTTCTCCATTTTTGTTGATCACTTTTTTTTTTTTTGACAGGCAGAGTTAGACAGTGAGAGAGAGAGAGACAGAGAGAAAGGTCTTCCTTCCATTGGTTCACCCCACAATAGGTCGCTACGGCCTGCACGCTGTGCCAATCCAAAGCCAGGAGCCAGGTACTTCCTCCTGGTCTCCCATGCGGGTGCAGGGCCCAAGCACTTGGGCCATCCTTCACTGCCTTCCCAGGCCACAGCAGAGAGCTGGACTGGAAGAGGAGCAACCGGGACAGAATCCAGCGCCCTGACCAGGACTAGAACCTGGGGTGCCAGCCGCAAGCGGAGGATTAGCCTAGTGAGCAGCGGCGCAGGCCCATTTCTGTTGATTACTATTCCTCCTTTTTTACACAAAAACAGCATTAGACAGTACTCCTGTACTTGGCCCTCTCCCCCCACTTATCTGCACATTCCAGAACTCACTCCCCCACTTATCTGCATATTCTAGAATGCACTCCACCCAGTTCAGGGAGATCTTCCTTCACACTTGCTGATGTACTGGAGTGTTTTTTTTTTTTTTTAAACCAGCTGCCTGTGTCCAGGCACTGAGATAGTTTCCAAAATGTTGCCTTTGGAAACAGTGCTACAGTGAGCAACCATGTACATATAGATACCTTCAGGCTGGTGTAGGCGCTTCTTCCTGGAAGATTCCTAGCAGGGGAACGCGGGGTGGAAGGTAAATGGCTCCATCCGATGCTGCCACATGCCCCTCTGCTGTTGTTCCATCTTGTTGCACCCCCATGGGCAGGAGAGGAACACGCCTGGGTCCCCACAGCCTGTCCGGTTTCCTTTGCCCTTCTGCAGAGTACTAAGAAGCCATTTCTCAGAGTACCATGTACCATCCTCTTTGTAACAGAATCCAGACCTCTTTTTTTTTTTTTTTTTTTGACAGGCAGAGTGGACAGTGAGAAAGAGAGACAGAGAGAAAGGTCTTCCTTTGCCTTTGGTTCACCCTCCAATGGCTGCCGCGGCCGGCACGCTGCGGCCGGCGCACCGTGCTGATCCGATGGCAGGAGCCAGGTGCTTCTCCTGATCTCCCATGGGGTGCAGGGCCCAGGTGTTACTGGAGAAATTTGCAGGGTTCTTGTCTTCACGCAAGAAGGAATTCAGGTGTGAGACAGAGAATAGTGGGAGGTAAAATAGCAAAGTTTATTAGGGAAGGGACATCCGTAAGGACGGATGGGCACCTCTCCAGACAGAGCCTGAGAGACTGGGGGGGGGGGAGGGCAGTGGAGAGAGAGTACACCTGACCAGGTCAGGCGGGCGGCCCAGCAGAGAGGCAGAGGGCTGAGTGCGCAGTCTGGTTGAGGCCGGGGGGGGGGGGGGGGGGGGGGGGGGGGGTTTAAGGAGATGGGTCTTGCTTCCCCACCTCTGCTCCTCTTGGAACAAAGGGCTTTTTGGATGTAAATAGAAAAACTCCTATCTGAGTTTTTCCCTGAAGGTATCAGACTGGAGGAAGGCTAGCTGGCGCCATCCTGAGTTTGGAGGAAGGGTGAGCAAGACCCCCTGGAGAATGGGGATCCGGAGCAGGGTGTTTGAAATGCAGATACTGGGCTACTTCTGGGAGAAGGGGCGGGGACCCCCACCAGGCAGGTTATCAGGTAGAAGGGGCAGGGCAGGATGCGAAGACCGGGCTGCCCCTGAAACATTGTCAGGATGACTCTGAGATGCAGGTGCATATGCTGGACATAGATGTCTTCTCTTTAGGCCTTTATGTCACACACACATAAGCTCATACCTGACTTCCTACCTAACACAGGCACTTGGGCCATCCTCCACTGCACTCCCTGGCCACAGCAGAGAGCTGGCCTGGAAGAGGGGCAACCGGGACAGAATGGTGCCCCACCGGGACTAGAACCCAGTGTGCCGGCGCCGCAAGGCGGAGGATTAGCCTGTTGAGCCACGGCGCCGGCCCAGACCTCTTTTCATGTTAGGGCCACTTCTGCGCAGCTTTTCCATGTGTGACTTTGCTCTATTTTTACCTGCATCTCACACCCTGGCTCCAGTTTTCTGCCAATGCAGACCCTGGGAGCCAGCGGCCATGAAGGCTGGAGCTGCTAGGACCCCGCCACCATGCAGGAGACCTGGACTGAGCTCCACTTCTAACCAGCTCCCTGCTGATGCACCTGTGAAAGCAGCCGAAGATGGCCCAAGTCCTGGGGTCCACGCGCCCGTGTTCTCCCAGCCGTGGAGGTCATTTGGGGAGTGAACAGCAGATGGAAGACCTCTCGCTTTCTCTGTAACTTCTTTCAAATAAATAAATCTTTAAAATTTTTTAAATTAAAAAATCTCTTGCAAACGGGATTTTTGGTCTTCAGTCCCTTCATGCTTGAAGAGTTACCTGTGGCCCAGGTGTAATTCTTTTCTCTCATTTGTCGCCTTTTACTTTATTTAGGTACCGAGGTTTGGGGGCAGGGAAGGGGACCAGGCAACAGCTTTCATTCTTTAATGGAGTCACACATGTCCATTTTTTTTTTCTTTATCCTGCAACCTGGGCTCTGGGTCCCCAGCGAGCCCCTTCCCAGCTTCTACCGGGCGCGCACCTGCGTCCCGCCGCAGGTCCCTGACTCCTCGCAGCGCTCCAAGGGCGGCAGGTGCACACTGCGGCCGCGCGTGCGCACTGACTGGCCGGCTGGGCCGCGGGGCGCCTGAGGGGAGGCCCTCGAGCAGCGGCGACGCTGCCCCGGGGCCGCAGCCCTGCTGGAGCCCCAGCCCGCCTCCCGCCGCTGCAGCCGGGGTCCGGGGTCCCTACTGCTCCGGGCGGCCGGGCTGAGATCACAGCTCTTCTCCTGGCCGGCGGGCGACCCAGGCGGCGCCCTGCCGTGGACTGAGGTCTCGCAGGAGGCCGGTTGGTGTTCGCCGCTGCAGCCTGTGCCGTCCCCGCCCCACCTGGGACTCACCTTTGTCCGACAGGTGCGGCTCCTCCCCAATGCCCCGAGGGTCCCGCCCCGCACCCCTAGCACCGCTTCCCCTTCCCTGGCCAATGGCTTCGGGATCGAGTGCGCCCCCAACTGGCGTGTCTCACTCTGCCTCTCAGGTTAATTAATTAATTTAAATGTACCGTGAAACAAAAGGACGTCTGAAGGAGGTGTGCACT
This sequence comes from Sylvilagus floridanus, assembly GCA_949820135.1. Lineage (NCBI taxonomy): Eukaryota > Metazoa > Chordata > Mammalia > Lagomorpha > Leporidae > Sylvilagus > Sylvilagus floridanus. Next base: position 8,051,946 of record OX463244.1, on the reverse strand, counting down.
AATAATACAAAAATAAAGTAGCCGTGGCGCAGTGGGTTAATCCTCCGCCTACAGTGCAGGCATCCCATATGCACGAGGGTTCTAGTCCTGGCTGCTCCTCTTCCAGTCCCACTCTCTGCTATGGCCTGGGAAAACACTGGCCCAAGTGCTCAGACCCCTGCACCCGCGTGGGAGACCCCGTGGAGTTTCAGGTTCCTGACTTAGGCCTGACCCAAACCTGGTCTTGCAGCTGTTCTGCATGGAAGATCCATGTCTCTGTGTCTCTTTCAAACAAATAAATAAATCTTTACTTTAAAAGGATTGGGAGGGAGGGAGAAAGGGCCGGGGCAGCAGGATGTCTTTGAAGTAAGTGCTCATCTCTCTAGGACGCTGCAGCTCCTGCCCCTCTGCTGGGGGGGGGGGGGTACTGAGTGCCCTGCAGCCAGGGCCCTCTGTGGGTATGGGACAGGGCCTGGCTGCCTGCTGGGCGGCTCAGCTAGGGGACCGGGGGCTGCACAGCGAGCAGCTGGCACAGGGTCATCAGGACTGCTACATAAAAGGCATGGGAAGCGGCTGGCTTGCAGGAGCTCCTGCACAAGGCCCCGCAGACCAAACCAGAGTCCCGGTGCTAAAGATACTTCCAGATCCGCAGGGTCTCGGGCAAGGCTGCAGGAAGAGGGTGTGGCGGAAGGCTTCCTCTCCCTGCTGACCTCCTGGGCCAGGCTGCAGACTTCCCCCAGAGGAAGAGGGAGTGGGGGAAGGGTGGGCCCAGGGAGTGCACAGACCCCTGGCAGAGAGGCCCAGGCCTGCAGGGAACCCGGCTGATGGTGAAGGGCTGGGGACCCCCCTCTGGGAGTGTGGTCCCATCTCCTGCAGCCCTGCAGCGATGCCTATGTGCCTGAGGGGGTCTGTTGGGCTTTGTTCCTAATAACGCCAGGTTAGAGAGCACATATGTCTCCATCACGTAGGGACAGGTGAATAAATGGGGTTTTTAAAAAGTTTTATTTTTATTTCTTTGAAAGGCAGAGTTACAGAGACAGGGAGAGAGAGATATTGAGAGAGATGGATCTTGCATCTGCTGGTTCACCCTCCAGATGGCCACAACCTTTGAAGCCGGGCCAGGCTGAAGCCAGGAGCTTCTTCCAGGTCTCCCACGTGAGTGCAGGGCCAAGCACTTGGGCCATCCTTCGATGCCTTCTCAGGTGCCTCAGCAGGGAGCTGGATGGGAAGTGGAGCAGCTGGGACTGGAACCAGCACCCTTAGGGGCGCCAGTGGTGTAGGCAGTGGCTTAACCCACTACACCACCACACTGGTCCCTCAAATAAATGTTAGCACTCTTCAGGGGAACACTGTGCATCTCTTTAAGGAGGTAGGCGAGGCAAGACAGACAAAGGATAAGGCAGCTCTTTGTATCAATAAAAACATAGAAATCTCTGGAATAGAGTAAGCTCCCTTCTGTGTAAAAGGCAGGCTGGCTGATTAGAAAACACACTTGTATTTGCAAAAAGGGTCCTAAAACAACAGAGAGGGGTCTGTAGGCGCTGGGGGATGATGAGGAAGAGAGAGGATGGGCCCTGGAATTGCACCACCCTGCATGCTGTGTCATTTTTGAGCCGTGTGAGACAAACTTCAGACAAGTGAGAACACCCAGCAGCAGGTTCTCTGTGGCTCAGGAAAAAGGCCTGGCAGGCGCGCTGAGGGGCCAGGCGTGCCTTGGGCAATGGGCAGCTGTTTTGAGTGAGAATGTGGCATCAGGAAGTATCATCCCAAGGCTGTGTGGGGTCAGATGAGAGGGAGCAGAGACCTGAGTGACCCCAAAACCAGGACCACCCACAGCGGTGGAACTGGAGACAGAGGTTTTCGAGAAAGTTCTACAAGAAAATGAGCTTTCTCTATTCCAGCTGCACTTGAGATACATGGGTCACCATCATGGAAGTGATTCTGCCGCGTGGGGACAGCTCCTGTCCTCATGTTCAGCAGATAAAATATCACGTAGGGACCGGTGCTATGCCGCAGTGTGTTAATGCCCTGGACTGAAGCACTGGCATCCCATATGGGCGCCAGTTCGAGACCCAGCTGCTCCACTTCCTATCCAGCTCTCTGCTATGGCCTAGGAAACAGTGGAAGATGGCCCAAGTCGTTGGGCCCCTGCACACTCATGGGAGACCCGGAAGAAGCTCCTGGCTCCAGGCTTCAGACTGGGCCAACTCTGGCTGTTGTGGCCAACTGGGGAGTGAACCATCAGAAGGAAGGCCTCTCTCTCTTTCTCTCTCTCTCTCTCTCTCTCTCTCTCTCTCTCTCTGCCTCTCCTCTCTCTGTGTAAGTCTGACTTTCAAATAAATAAATAAATCTTTAAAAAAATGTCTACTGTGGATGAGCTGCCCACTTGATGGTATTATGTCACAGCACGCAGAAGAGGAGGCCCCGTCTCTCCCCATCCTGCTTCTTGGAACATGGACTTGGTGGCAAGCTGCCTTGGGTCCTGAGGATGCCAGCAGCGCATGGGGAAGTGGGGGAGTGAGAAAGAAGGGGCATGTGGCTTTCAGTCCCCATCACCTCCTCCAGACTATAAGAAACAAACCTACCTTGTGTAGCTCACTGCTACTTGGAGTCTCTTAAAGACAGGCAAGCATACATCCCCACCAGTGTTCAGAGATGGTTCTGAGACCTGGGAATACAACGTGGACTATAAACTTCCGGTCTACTAAATAAATAATAATAAATAATAATAAATAATAATAAATAATAATAAATAATATGTGTCCGATTACAAGGCAGTTGTTGTCTATCATATACCAGACAGTATACATAATAAACTGTTGCTGTCTATTCTTTTTGTAATTCTTTTAACTTTTCTTATTTTAAAATGGCTTTGAGAAGCAAAGAGACAGAGACATAGCAGAATACAGAGAGAGATCTACCTGCCAGTTCATTCTCCAAATGCCCACAGATGCCAGGGTGAGATCGGCGTCTGGGGACCCTATCTGGGTCTCCCACATGGGTGGCAGGGACCCAACTAAGTAGTCACCATCTGCTGCCTCCCGGGAGCACATTAGTGGGAGCAGAGCCAAGACTCACACCCGTGCCCTCCCATATGGGATGTGAGCGTCTCGGGCTATGCCTTGATTGCTGGCCCAGTTGCTCTCTATTCAACTAGTGTGGAGCTTAAGGTTATATTAGACCATGTGCAAGGTCATCTGCCCACGGAGAACGGGAGGTGGGCTGGACACCCACTCACTTTTATCTCAAAGGTTAGGAAAACGCCTGTATTTTCTGGGAAGCAGAGATTCCTAGGATGAAACTGCTCTTCCTGCTCACCTCCCTCATGCTGCTCCAGCCCCGTTAAAATGCATCCCATGGAAAACACACTTTTTTATCAATGCCATAAAAAACCCAGGGCAGGCTTTCAGCCTGGTGGTTAAGATGCCTGAATCCCAGGGTGGAGTTTGATTCCTGGCTCCAGTCCTAACTCCAGCTTCCTGCCGATGCAAACCCTGGGAGGCAGCAGGTAACGGTTCAAGCAGTCGGGTTCCTGCCACCCCTGTGGGAAACTTGAACTGAGTTCTCAGCGCCCCACTTCTGCCAGGCCTGGCCATGTCCCCTCCATTTTGGGCACTGGGGAGAGAAGCCATAGGTGGAGCTCTCTATCTAATGTCTATGTAGCATCCATCTGTCTACTTACCTACCTGCCTGTTTCTCTATGTAGCATTCATTTACTTATCTACCTGCCTATCTGTTTCTCTGCCTTTAAATGAATCAGTAAGTAAATAAACCCAGAGAAGGAGGGAAAAAGAGAAGCCGTTAATATCTTTTTCCCAAAGATTTATTTATTTATTTGAAAGGCAGAGACAGAAAGAGAGAGATCTTCCATCCATTGGTTCATCCCTCAAATGGCTGCAATGGCCAGGATTGGGCCAAGGCTAAGCCAGGAGCCAGAAGCTTCACCGGGGGTCTCCCACATGGGTGTCAGGGACCCAATAACTTGGACCATCTTTGGCTGCTTTCCCATGTGCATTAGTAGGGAACTAGATCAGAAGTGGAACAGGGGCCAGTGCTGTGCCACAGCGAGTTAAAGCCCCTACCTGAAGTGCAGCATCCCATATGGGCACCGGTTCTAGTCCCAGCTGTTCTTCTTCTGATCCAGCTCTCTGCCATGGCTGGGAAAGCAGTGGAAAATAGCCAAAGTCCTTGGGCCCTGCACACCCACGTGGGAGACCCAAAACAAGCTCCTGGTTCCTAACCAGATCATTCAGCTCTGGCCATTATGGCCATTTGGGGAATGAATTAGCAGATGGAAGACCTCTCTACCTCTCTCTCTCTCTCTACCTCTCTTTGTAATTCTGTCTTTCAAATAAATAAAAATAAATCTTAAAAAATAAAGTGGAACAGCCAGGACTCAAACCAGTGCCCATATGGCAATTCATGCAGCGGCTTTACCTGCTCTGCCACAACACTGGCCTCTTGATTTTCAGTTCATCAGAATAGAACCTGAATGTCAAGGCTCCCTGGACCTCAAACCATTTTCATGAGGGGATGATCTGAATAAGTCACAGGTCTTGCCCCCTTTCCAGTCCCTGCGTTAGAAAGCCAGGAGGCGGGGCCAGCGCTGTGGCTCACTTGGTTAATCCTCTGCCTGCGGCGCTGGCATCCCACATGGGCACCGGGTTCTAGTCCTGGTTGCTCCTCTTCCAGTCCAGCTCTTTGCTGTGGCCCGGGAGAGCAGTGGAGGATGGTTCAAGTGCTTGGGCCCTGCACCCCTGTGGGAGACCAGAAAGAAGCACCTAGCTCCTGGCTTCGGATGGGCGCAGTGCCAGCCATAGTGGCCATTTGGGGGGTGAACCAACGGAAAGAAGACCTTTCTCTCTGTTTCTCTCTCTCACTGTCTATAACTCTACCTGTCAAATAAATAATAAAAAAAGAAAGAAAGAAAGCCAGGAGGCATCCTGAAATGATCCCCAATTTATCTGCATCTGCAAAGACTCTTTCTCTGAATAAAGTTACACTCAAGGTTCCGGGGGTTTGTACTTGAACACCTTCTGGGGGCCGGGGGGCAAGCCACTGTGGGTGGAATGCCATGTTGTGTGGGCAGCTCCAACTGAAGTCTTGCTGCTAACTGAGTGCCCCCGGGGTAGAGAAGCTGCTGTTTTCCATACACTCTCCTGCTGGGTGTTAGCTGGAAGTGCACAATCCACCTGACCTCGCCAGAGACCATCCTCATTTTCCTGTGAAGCTAACCACGGTCACGTCTACACACTCTTCAACACCTACTGTGTCAGGAGTTGCCGTAGGCACCAGGATATAGCAGGGAATGAAGCAGACAAACTCTGTCTCAGCGGCTGTCTTACTGGAAGTGAAAGACAATATATAAGAAGAGAATGTGAAATGTGGGGCTGGCACTGTGGTACAGCAGGTGAAGGACCCTTACAGGGGGGGCGGGGGGCAAGAAATTAGGCCTGAGCAAACACCAGGGGTTTCTTAAAAAGTTAGATGTTCCCCAGAGACTAGCAGGCAGAACATTCTCTGGGAAGGAAAAAACAACCCCCGAGCAGAGCTACCCCTCCCCTTCAGAAAGTCCCTAGGCACGCACTTATGTCACTGCAACTGGCCAATCCTGTAACACCCCAGCATTCTCCCTCAGCATTCTTCGTCAGCATTCTCCCATATGCTAATGGTCCCTCCAAACTGACCAATCCTGTAACACCTCTGCATTCTCCGCCAGCATTCTCCGCCTGCATTTTATGCATGTGCATTAGCAATATGCTAATTCGTTGCCTATATAACCAGTGTGTAACTGCCAGCTCAGGGCTCCTCACCGCCTGAGGTGGGGCCCCATTTGCGTAAATGTTCAATAAAATCCTCGTGCTTTTGCATCATCTGGAGTCTGGATCTTTGGGCGTCCTCCCGAACAAGTGGGCATCTCAGCAATTGGGAGGTCCAACACAGGTAAAGCTGCTGCCTGGATGCCAGCATCCCACATGGGCACTGATTCATATCCCAGCTGTTCCACTTCTAATCCAGCTCCCTGCTAATGGCCTGGGAAAGCAGCAGAAGATAGCCCAAGTCTTTCGGGCCCTGCACCCATGTGGGAGATCCGGAAGAAGTCCTGGCTCCTGGCTTCTGATTGGCACAGCCCCAGCTGTTGTGGCCTTTTGCAGGGTGAACCAGACGGTGAAAGACTTCTCTCTCTCTCTCTCTCTCTCTCTCTCTCTGCCTCTCTGTAAGTCTGCATTTCAAATAAAAAAGTCAATAAATCTTAAAAAAAAGAGAGAGGAAGCCAGGTTGGGGGAACATGTAGTCTTTAAAAAACCAAAGAGGGGCTGGTGCTGTGGTGCAGTGGGTTAGAGCCCGGCCTGGGGTGCTGGCGTCCCATGTGGGTGCCAGTTCTGGTCCTGGCTGCTACTCTTCCAATCCAGCTTTTTGCTATGGCCTGGAAAAGCAGTAGAAAATGGCCCAGGTCCTTGGGCCCCTGCACCTGCATGGGAGACCTGGAAGAAGCTCCTGGCTCCTGGCTTCCGATCGGTGCAGCTCCGGCCATTGCGGACATCTGGGGAGTGAACTGGTGGATGAGGACCTCTCTGTCTACCTCTCTCTGTGGCTCTTTCAAAAAAGTAAAATAAATCTTAAAAAAATTAAAATTAAATTAAATTAAAAAACAAATAGGATGGAGAGAAACGAGCAGAAAAGGACAGGGCACATGAAGGTGCTATCTGTGTGTGTGGACAGACATTATCTGGGGGCAGCTACGGGAGGGCATGAAGGAGATAAGGGGACAAGCCGGGCAGATGTCTGCAGCCCCCTGGGGCAAGTGTGCCAAGGCTGCTCCTGGTCCAGGGGCTCCAGGGGCAGTGATGGGAGGGAGAACGGTACATAAGATCCATGAGGCGAAGGTGGTGGTGGAGAAAGCAGGGCGGGTGTGGCAGCTGCTGCTGTGACAGTGCCTTGAACCCCTGCAGTCTCTGGAGATTCCGGTCTAGACATCAGTCAGCCAGTGGTTGAACCTGCAGGTCTGCAGCGCCTATGGCTAAGCTTGGTTACAATGTTTCCCTTCACACGTGGAATACAAAGCAAATCCAGGCCTTAAAACAAGAATTCAAAAACAAATGCATTTCATAAACAATTCAGCTTCTATGTCTAAGAGAACTGAAAGCAGATGCAAACGCAAATGCTGCTCTTAGCAGTGTTGGGGCGAAGGTTAATGCCCCAGAGTATTGGGGCCTGGCCTGCTGAGGGCTCTGAACTAAGGGGGATTGGAAGGCTCCAGAAGCAGCCGCAGAAGCAAAGTCTCTCACCTCCCATCTCCTGCTTCTCTGTCTCCCCCAAGGAGCTGGCCATAAAGTTCTCTAACCTACCTGTCAGCTGTCTGACAGCTCATAGTAAAACCCGCTTCCTGGGAAGTCCTGCCCCACACCTGGCGGGAAGGAGTGCCCCACAGAAGGGACAGGAAGAATCTGGACAGACAGGCCATGCTGGGCTTCCTTCCGTCCACTTCCACTGGACCATCTGCTTCGTATCAGCTTCTCACTCCTCCACTATAAAACACCCGAGAGTTCCTACTCATGAAGGAAGAAGGTTCACTTGGGCTCATGGTTTTGGAGTTTCACAGTCCAAGATCCCATGGCCCCAGAGATCTGGTATCTGGTGGGGGCGGAGGCAGGCGATGGTGGAGCATGCAGAGGGAGCCAGGAGGTACAGTCCTCATCTCACCTCTTCTAGGTGGTCTCTCATAATGCCAGCAACATAACCCAATCCAGGCACCTTCCAAGGACCTCCTCCAGACACTGTGATTGGATTAAGTTTCATCCTTGATGCATTAAGGTAAGACTGGGAATTACGCCCTTAACCCATTAACATTTGGGAGACTTGCAACCTGTTATCCAAACCACAGCACCTTTCTGCCCAAGCACATTTCTACTTCTTCACTGAAGTGACATACAAAACAGACAGTTTCCTCTGGATCTTTGAGTCTTCATTTCTGAAGGCTCTCATGTCACATACAACTGATTAAATGCATTTGCTAACTTTTTCTCTTGTTAAAGTATCTTTTGTCATGGGATGGTTGGTGTGACTTTTTTTTTTTTTTTTTTGACAGGCAGAGTGGATAATGAGAGAGAGAGACAGAGAGAAATGTCTTCCTTTGCCGTTGGTTTACTCTCCAATGGCCGGCGGCAGCCAGCGTGCTGCCGCCGGTGCGCCGTGCTGATCCGATGGCAGGAGCCAGGTGCTTATCCTGGGGTGTGACCCTTTTTTAAAAAATTTGTTTGAAAGGCAGAGAGAGAGAGAGAGGTTTTCCATCCAATAGTTCACTCCTCAAATGGCCACAAGGGCCAAAGCTAAGCCAATCATCTGGGTCTCCTAGGTGGGTGCAGGGGCCAAGCACTTGGACCATCTTCTACTGCTTTCCCAGGCCATAGCAGAGAGCTGGATTGTTTTTTTTGTTTTTTTTTGTTTGTTTGTTTTGTTTTTTTTTTACAGGCAGAGTGGACAGTGAGAGAGAGAGAGACAGAGAGAAAGGTCTTCCTTTTGCCGTTGGTTCACCCTCCAATGGCCGCCGCAGACGGCGCGCTGCGGCCGGCGCACCGCACTCGTCCGATGGCAGGAGCCAGGAGCCAGGTGCTTTTCCTGGTCTCCCCATGGGGTGCAGGGCCCAAGCACCTGGGCCATCCTCCACTGCACTCCTGGGCCACAGCAGAGGGCTGGCCTGGAAGAGGGGCAACCGGGACAGAATCGGTGCCCCGACCGGGACTAGAACCCGGTGTGCCGGCGCCACAAGGCGGAGGATTAGCCTGTTGAGCCACGGCGCCAGCCCAGACAGCTGGATTGTAAGTGGAGCAGCCGGGACTTGAACCGGTGCCCACATGGGATGCTGGCACTTCAGGCAGCGGCTTTACCTGCTACCCCACAGTGCCGGACCCCATGTGACCCTTCTGGCAGGTAATGACAGGTGCCAGACTTTCCTGCCCTACTCAGCATATTCACAATCCCCAGAAAGGCAGAAGTAACTCAGGCATCCAGGATAAACAAGATGTAATATATACAAACCATAGGATATTATCCAGCCTTAAAAAGTCAGGGAATTCTGACACACGCTACAACCTGGATGAATCTTACAGACATTTAGCTAAGTGTGATAAGCCAGCCACCAAAAGATCAATACTGTACAATTCCACTTGTATGGAGAATCCACTTGTAGCTGGCGTAGTCAGGTGCAGGCAGACAGAAAGTGTGTTGGATGCTGGGGGCCAGGTAGGCAGAAGAACTGCGAAGTTACTAAGAGCTTCAGTTGACGGTGACCACCGTACAACCACCTTGTGCCTACTGCGCTGAGCAGTGCACTCAAAACAGTTCCGATGGTAGAATGATATGCCGTTTGTGTTCTAATCACAAGTCAGAAAGCAAAACCAAATGAATTAAATGCATATCTAGCCCCCTGTTACACCACCAAGAGCAATCCCAACATCTTGTAGCTTCTAAAACTTTCCAGAAATGCACAGGGGGTGACAGGAAATGCGGTCTGACTAAACAAGGGAAGGAAATGATCCCTTCACACTGTTTATGTGAAAATATTCTGCCCTCAGTGTTGTCTCTACTGCCAGCCTCCTCCTGGGAGCCCGGAAGCCCTGGGGGCTAACGTCTTTACTCTTTGTTTCCAAGCAACAGGGAAAGTCAACCTACAGAAAAAAGAATTTTTAATTAAAGACAGCACAGCAAGAAGTTGAACCTCCATTTTATTTAATTCCAAGATCATCTCTCAGGCAGGGACTCACAGTTTATAAACTAGTGGCCTAATTACTCCTTAAGAATTCTATCCCCCCCTTACTTCCTCTATCACAAAGATCTTCCATAGACCAAAAAAAAAAAAAAAAAAAAAGATAAGAAATACAGTATACTTGGTAACACAAAAGCCCTGTTAACTCCCAATCATCTCAATAGCAGTTTATTTTTATTGTATTTTAATTCCTCTATCTAGAGATGACTTATAACAAAACTTATATCATCAATATATTTTGCATTAACTACTTTGTCACCAAAATGTACAGTTATGGTTTAAGTAGTTACACGTTACTCTCTCTTTTGTTAAAGTGCATTTATTTATTTGAAAGGCAGAGAGATAGAGAGAAGGGGAGACAGAGATATCTTTCATTGGTTCACTCCCCAAATGACTGCAAGAGCTGAGCCTAAGGCAGGCTGAAGCCAGGAGCCAGAACTCGATTCTGGCCTCCCGCATGGTGCCAGGGGCACAAGGACTTGCTCCATCTTCCACTGCTTTCCCAGGAGCATTAGCACGGAGCTGGATCAGAAGCAGAACAGCAGGACTGGAACTAGCCCTGAGACACGGGATGCCAGTGTCACAAGTGGCGTCTTAATCCGCCACGCCACAACACCAGTCCCTACACGCTGCTCTTTGAGGACAGATTATCTGCATCAATTATTTGGAACTTTTCTACTAAGAACATTTGCCTATTTCTCCCAATTTTTTCATTTATTCACTAGGTATTGGTGTCAGAATAAATTTGCAAGTATTTTATATTCTGAGTTATACTCAAATTTTACTCTATTTTGTTGCTCAAACTGTCCCAGGTTTGGCCATGGTGGTCTTATTCTGTGATTGGCAAAGGAAAAAAAAAAAAAAGTTACGAGAAAGTCGAGTGCCTCCTGATTCGGGTCCTCCTGCCCTTTCCCGTGTATCTTCAGAGGCCTCCGTTTCTAAAGCCCGTGCACCTGGCTGGAGAGTGAGGCCTGGCTCTCTAACCAGACCTCGGTACGCACCACCCTTTACCTTCTCTTGCCCCAATTTCCTAGTCTGTCAATGGAGGATAATGCTGACCTGGCAGGGCTGGGGTGAGGGTTAGAACTCTGATCTATGCTGTGCCCCAGGACAGGAGCCTGGACTGATCGGATTCAGAGACAGGGACAGTGGAGCGGTGGTCCCCAAGGGCTGGGCTGGGCTGGAGACTGTTGAACAGGTAGAGTTTCCGTTTCAGCCACTGGAGACAGACGGTGGGATGATTGCCCACCAACTCAACTGTACATCTGAAAAGGGTGAAAATGGTCAATGCAGGTTCTTCATTCTTTGCCACAATAAAAATAATATATTTACTATGGAAAATTTAAAGAACACTTTAAAGATGAGACAGAGACAGAGTTCCCACCCACTGGTTCACTCTGCAAATGCCCAAGCTGAGGGCTGGGACTCAACCCAGTCTCCCATGGGTGTCTGGAATCCATGTCCTGTAGCCCTCACCACTGCCTCCCAGGGAGCTGGGGTCGGGAGACAGAGCAGGAGTCAACCCCTGGCACCATGAGATGGGACTCGGGCATCCTGACGGGCATCTTAAACCACTGGCCCAAATGCCTGCCCGGAACATGAGAGAGACAGAGAGAAAGGTCCTCCTTTTGCCGTTGGTTCACCCTCCAATGGCCGCCGCGGCCAGCATGTGCGCTGATCTGATGGCAGGAGCCAGGTGCTTCTCCTGGTCTCCCATGGGGTGCAGGGCCCAAGCACTTGGGCCATCCTCCATTGCACTCCCTGGCCACAGCAGAGAGCTGACCTGGAAGAGGGACAACCGGGACAGAATCCGGAGCCCCGACCGGGACTAGAACCCGGAGTGCTGGCGCCACGCCGGCCCCCGAACATGTTCTTAACAACCCCTCAGCATCCTTAATCAGGGCCGTTTCTGGTTTGTTACTCATAGACTTTTTATGTAGTTCAAGTTTTGTTTCCTTAGCCTCCTAAGCATTGCCACATGCTGTTAAAAATCTCTACACTTCTGGGCCGGCGCCGTGCCTCAACAGGCTAATCCTCCGCCTTGCGGCGCCGGCACACCGGGTTCTAGTCCCGGTCGGGGCGCCGGATTCTGTCCCGGTTGCCCCTCTTCCAGGCCAGCCCTCTGCTGTGGCCCAGGAGTGCAGTGGAGGATGGCCCAGGTGCTTGGGCCCTGCACCCCATGGGAGACCAGGAAAAAGCACCTAGCACCTGGCTCCTGCCATCGGATGAGCGCAAAAGGAAGACCTTTCTCTCTGTCTCTCTCTCTCACTGTCCACTCTGCCTGTCCCAAAAAAAAAAAAAAAAAAAAAAAATCTCTACACTTCTTTTGATTAGTCGCATCCCATGCTGCCATCAGTTGCCTAATGGTTGCCATGGTTTTAGACGCACTTGGAAGACGGTCTAAGTACCACGGCAAGGAACATCTCTCTGTCATTAGCTAGATTCTTATTCCCATTTCAGAAAGGCAAACACCGGAGAGAGACTAGGCCAGCAGGTGAATAATTGCAGATGCACCCAATGCTCCGGGATTGATACCCGCTCTTCCCGGCTCACAGCGCCCACGCCTGGGTGCCCAGCGCTGTCCCTGCACCCCGCCTGCGCGGGGTTAGAACTGCCCCCTTACCGCTTCACGGGGGTCTCCGCCCTCCTCCACGCCGGCATTCCGTCTCTGTCATTGTTTGTGTAACACCGCCCAAAGTTATTAATTCATCACCCTTAGCTGTTTGCCTTGAATTAGGTTAGACTATTGCCAAAATCTAAAGGAAAAAGGGGGAAAGAAACATTTTCAGCACCGACGGTTGGTGATCTTTGTTAACGTGAAGTACGGAAAGTGAGCTCCAGTTCTCCAGGCGCGCGGGTGTGCGCCCCGGCGCAGATCCCACCGCAGCCAGGAGGCCGGGAGTCCCGGGCGCCCCAGGGCTGGCTCTGTCCCGCAGGCCGCCGAGCCAGCAGCGGACCCCGCATCCGGACGCGTCCCCGAGGCCCGGCCCAGCGCTCTCGGGATCCCGGGGACGTCTACCGCCGCCCTCCCGGGAAAGAAGCCGCACTCTCTCCGCGGGCCGCTCGGCGCTAAGGGCGTCTCCGCGGCGTCCCCATCCCGCTCCGCGCCCCCTGAGGCCCGACTACGCCTGGACCCGAGATCGTCCCCTTGGGCACTGGCGTCGGGGAGCCCGCGGCCGGGCACCTCGCTAACTTCTAGGTGGGAGAATGCCAGGCTCTCCGGAAACGTCCCCCACCACGCCCCTCCTGGGTTTTCCTTTGTCCGCTGCGCACCCTTGCCCCGGGCTTCTCCAGTCCGCTCCTGGACACGCCCTGCCCCCGCCGCGGGTCCTCGCACCGTCCCCGTCCCCTCCAGCAGCGTCTCCGACCCCCTACCCCCCGCCCGCGGTTTCCCGTGTCCCCTCCCTGCTCCGCCCCTGTTTTTAAACCTGGCGCCGAGCGCGCCGGCGGGGAGGACTGAGGTGCGGCGCAGACGCCGGAGCGAGCAGCTTGGCGGGCACCATGAGACCGGAGACGGCGGCTGGAGCCCCGGAGGCGCGGGGGCGCGGCTGTCACTGCCCCGGGGACGGTTCCCAGGTGCGGCCGCCACCGCACGGGCCCGAGAGGTGAGGGTGTCCCCGCGGCCCCGGTGGACGCGTGGAGAGGCGCGCGCGATGCGGGCGCCAGGAACGCAACGACTCGGACACCCGGGCGCCGCCGGGCCCCGCGGACCCCCAGAGAGGCGGAGGGGCGCAGGGCCCAGACGCGCTGCTGTCAAGTGCGGAAAGGAAATGGGCCCGCGCTTGTGTTTCTGGAAGATCTGTAATTCCCCAGGCTGGGAACGGAAGCCTCGGGGTCCCAGAGCCGGCCTCGCGAGGGAATTCACTCGGTCACCCTGCTGTCCTCGGGCACCAGCCCTTTCTGAGAAAATCAAAGTCCCTGGGGACGTGGGGAAAAGGCTGGGTGGCCAGGCAGTCCGAGGGGAGAAAGGATTTGCTTTCTTTGGGGAGGTGAGAGTGGGGTGGGGAGAGAGCCTGCAGCCCACGCGTTCCCTGAGGATTGTGGCCGGGCAGGGCTTAGATTCCCAGAGCCTGGAGGCAGGGAAAGGGGAGCGCACTGGAGAGAAACGCACGCGGGGCCCCGGCTTGTGCACAGACCCGAGGACCCCAGGGAGTTTTGGGGGTGCCCAGTAACTCCCCCGGAGGCAGACCTTAGACAGGAGAGTGACCTCCGGATGCCACAGAAAGGCCCGCCGGTCACTCTGTCCTCGGGCTTGTTCCAGCCGCACGCCGTGGAGACCTTGGACGCTGACACACAGAGGTGCCCAGCTGACACCGACTGGGAGCCCGGGAAGGGTAAGTGAGGTCACCCGACGCGCGTACGGACCCTAAGCACAGCGGCCACGCCAGGCCGGCTTGGCCGCCCCGCCCCTGGCGAGCTAACCCTGAGGTGCCCTGGGAGCCTGGCGGTCGGGGACCCCAGTCTGCGCTCCTCATAGCTCCGCCTTCCTTGAGAAAGCCAAGCCACCCCCGGCACACTGTTTCCTGGGAATCCTAAGGGATTTCTTCCGTGTTGGTGTGGAGAGGGCGGCCACCCTGGCCCCTGCCCACCGCCGCCGCCCCCGTGGAGGGCCGCTGAGCGCACCGTCCGCGCCGGGCTGGGCCGCCGTGCAAACGGGCCGCGCCGGCTGAGGTGCCCACGGGGCGCTGCCCACAGCCCCGCCAGGCCGCCGTCTGGCCCCTCCCGAAGCACCGTGGGCCCCCCAGTCTGCACACCCTGCTGGGACGGCTCGTGTTGTCTGAGCAAACACACTCAAGCCCGGGCTTTGGGGCCCAAGATTAATGACCAGTGGCACTCTTTTGTTTTCCTGTGCCGGTAACTCAAATGCTCTACACATTGCTGGAGTAATGACTCCCCTTCATAGACTTTACCTTTCCTTTGTTACATTTAAAAATATGAATCCATGATCTTCAAAGCACAGAGGAGTTGATCTGGCTAGGGAGCACCTTGCATTGAAGTCCCAGGGCCTGGCATGGGGTTTGCCTTAGGATAAGAAAAGGAACAGTATGGGGAAACATACAGTTTTGAGATTTGAGCTACTTTCTTAAATTAATCTAAATTAATTTAAATTAATCTAAATATTGCACTTCACTTTCTATATAAACTTTAAGAATGAAGCAGGTAAAATCTATAACAAGTTAACAAGAGGTGATTTTTGTAGTCCCAGTTATTCCTGCCTGCGATAGCTAAATCATGTAAAATAATCCCTTCTTTTGCACTCAGACTTAAGTTCTTAAACGTAAGATTTAAAAGGAGGGCGGGAGAGAATACAGATGTCTGCAATTATCCAACTTTATTTTCACAGAAGCCTGAAGGTTGTTCGCAGGAATGAGAACAGGGCAGCGGACATCCTAGGGGGAGGTAGAGCGGCTTTGGGGGTTGCAAAGAGAGGCTAAGGGATCGAGCCTACGGTTTGCCTCGCCGTGTGAAGCAGCCGTGGGCATAGATGGGTTTGGGGAGGGGTGTGTCGCCCCACCCCCAGGCCAGTTCTTTGCAGAGCCCAGGGCTCCAGCGGAGCCGAGCGGCCGGCTCTGAGTCCAGCACCCCGGAGCGGTGGGCGCAGCCAGGTGCGGGGAGAGAATGCGTCTTGCTCCACAGCGCCCTCTCTTTGCAAATCCGGAGAACTCCTCGGCTCCAGGGCCCTGCCGGTAGAATTTCTCAAGCTCTGCCTCTGAGTGGGCAGTGGTGGGGGTGAGAGTGGTCCATACCAGGCCTCCCCGCAAGCAGATCAAAATTGGAATAAAACCTAACCCTGGGGGGAGGCCTCAAGGCCCCGTGCCCTGAGCATGGGATCCTGCTCGCCCACTCGGCGCCCCTTTCACTCCTGAAGAGCTGTGTGCTCTGTTGGGTTTCCCTGCTGGCACTCCCCGGCTCCGTGGGCAGGCGATTTCCTGGAAGGGGTCTGGGAGTGTGTTCCTGGGCCGGGCCCAGCTTCCCAGTTTCGTGAGGCCTTCGGCTAGCCAGAGGCTGGTGCGGAGCGGAGAAGGCCGTCTCCCTCTGCTTGTGTGTGCTCTCTGGCTCCTGGGAGGACACGCTTCCCTGCGTGCGCTGACAGTGCTTGGCTTGCTCCCGATTCTCTTCCCACGTAATGATCAGAATCTGAAAGTGTCTTTTTTAAAAAGATTATTTGAAAGGCAGAGTTACAGAGAGAGAGAGAGAGAGGTCTTCCATCCATTGGTTCACTCCCCAAATGTCTGCAGTGCCAGAGCTGGGCCGATCCGAAACCAGGAGCCAGGAGCTTCCCCAGGTCTCCCACGCGGGTGCAGGGGCCCAAGCACTTGGGCCATCTTCCACTGCTTTCTCAGGTACATTAGCTAGGAGCTGGATCAGAAGTGGAGCAGCCGGGACCCCAACTAGCACTCATATGGAACACAAGGCACTATAGGCAGTGGCTTTATCCGCTATGCCACAGCGCCAGCCCCAAAAGTATCTTTAATCAGATTTTTTGGAACATAGTCGTATTTACAGCAGCTGTGCATGTGAGTGGGGGGGAAGCTTTCAGAGTTTAGACTGGTGCAGTGTATGTGTCGCAGTCTCATTAGGATGGACATGGGAAGGGAACTGTGGAGCCTCTGTCCTACCTGCCTTCAGCTTGCCGGAGTCTGCAGTGTGGTATTAGACTCTCGGCCCTGCCCCGCCACAGGGCATGAATTCCTCTTTAGCGGGACCTGTTTGCTGGTGGCGGTAGAGTGAGCCTGAGCTTAGGATGCTGACTGAGGGCAGAGTTCAGCACAGAGGCGACTTCCTGTAGCCCTCAAGGAGTGGACTTTGAGATGGGAGAGAGTTTGCTCCAAACAGCCCACAGTGGTCCATTTCTCATTACTGCAACAAAATACTCCAGGTGGGCTACTTGGGAGGCAAAGAGGCTTATTCTGGCCCATGGCTCTGGTCCAAGGTCAAGGGTTTGCGCCTGGCGATGGCCTGCTTGTTGGCAGCACAAGGCATCCCGTGGTGAGCGATGGAGAGCTTGCCTGTGTGTTCTGGCCTCTGTCTCTGCTCCTCAAGCCACCAGGATTCAATGCAGGCTCCACCCCAGTGCCTTTATCTCATCCTAATCACATCATAGTCGATCAAGTTTCTACCTCCCACAGTGCTTCTCTGTGGGGATGAAATCTCAACAACATGAGCCCTTCAGGGACAGACTCAGACCGGATCCAAACCATACCCAAGCCCCGTTTTACCCTCTTAGCTCATCACAATATTTGATAAAATTGTGGCTGATGGAATGCAGAAGCTCACTGCACGCCAGTTTGCTCACAGGTGTCGCACACACAGGGCTGCACACACATGTGTGCACACACATGTGCACACACACACACGCCCCAGGCCCCCTGCAGCATGGACCAGTGTGGAGATCACAGTGTGGAAGCCCTCAGGGCCTTTTCTTGTCACACCAAAGTAGCAGATTTTGCCCCACGCCCTATCTGGGTCCTGTTCGACTGCTTGGACTCCAGGGGCTCGGAGTTTCTGGTCTGCTGCCCCAGCACATTTCTGGTCATCCCAGGACATCCCACTCCCCACTGTCCGCAATAGCGGAGCTTCCAGAGAGACTGGAGCTGGTGATCCCTGGCCCCTCGGTCCATTCAGGTCTGCCTGCACCTGCAGGTGTTTGGGTAGCTTGGGATCGACTGTGCGACTGTCCCCTCGCCCTCCTGGTCACTCTGTAGGCAGTTGGTGTGGGAGCCCTGGCTCTCCTCATTCCTGCTGTCTCCATGCCTGGTGCTCAGCTAGCTTCTCTCTCCCAGGTTCATGATCTGCCGTGGCCGCGGGCCCCTTGGATGTTCCTGAAGTGTGTGGGAAGCTGCCTTCCCTTCACCTTCCACTGCTGTCACCTGAGTTCACATTCTTGCAAAACTTTTATTTTCATTTTATTTGAAAGGCAAGGAGACAGACAGAGATCTCCCACCTGCTGGTTCACTCCCCAGATACCCGTACAAGCCAGGAACCGAGAACTGGGTCTCCCACAGGGGTGCCAGGGACCCAAGTACTTGAGCCATCATCTGCTGCCCCCCAGGGTGTGCATGCGCAGGAAGCCGGATTGGAAGCAGAGCGGCTGGGATGCGAGTCAGGCACTTGGATAGGGGGTGGGGGAGCCCCACGTGGCAACTTCACTGTCACACCAAATCCCCACCCTTGGAGTTGGCGTCTTCATCATCTCTTGCCAGTACTGATGCCTCCATGGTGCCCTCCTGGGCTCCTTGACTGGTCTGTCTGTCTGTTTTTGCAGCTGGAGCCTGGGGGTGACCAACAAGCTCTGGGATCCAAGGGAGCCTTCGGGTTTCAGCATCCGGTCAGGTAATTGGTCCCTCCTGGGAGGGAATCTTCCATTTCCCTCTCATCTGACCACCGGGGACCCTTAAGCGTCTTCAGCAAGTGAAAATCACTCAGTGTCTTCTCCCTTGTTACTTAGTTTGCTCATACCCAGGAACTTCAAGGATGCTTTGTGGGATTTCTGGACTCCGTCTGCTGTGCGTCCTGAATGTGTTTCTGTTGTGAGTTAGAAATTGCTTCTCTCACTTAGATTTTGTGGATGCCTCTGCTTATACATCACGCCTCATGGTAAATTCAACTGCATGTGAGTTGTATAGTGCACGCACTTTGCTTAGATACTGAGGCACATTTCTGTCTCTCCTCTGGGATATAAACTAGCAGACAGTCTAGCTGACCAGGACTCCGTAGCCCACTGATGTCCCATCCGTTCTAGGTGCTGGCTCATGGTCAGGGTTTTTACCTGTCTCCATCTCTTATCCCTCGTTCCCACCACCAAAATCGCCCAAGCCTACGCCACTGCCACTCCTCAGAGTGTTTCCACCTGGGTTAGCCTGAAAGGCCAGGGGGCTTTAACACAAGATTCTTTTTTAGGGATGCAAGGTAGATCCCTCAGACTGGCTACACTGGTCTTAGGAAAAGAAACACTTCCATAGTCCTTTGTATCTGTGATTCCCACTTCTCCTGGAATTGCTGGGGAAGCTTTTAAAGATACAGTTGCTGGGTGAGCATCTGGCCTAATGAGTAAGACACCTGCTGAGATACCCACATCCCGGGTCAGAGTGCCTGAGATACCCACAGCCCGGGTCAGAGTGCCTGGGCTCAAGTCCTGGCTTGGCTCCCGGTTCCAGCACCCTGGGAGGCAGCTGGTGATGGTTCGAGTAGTTGAGTCTCTGCCACATGGGGGAGACCTGGATGGAGTCCCAGGCTCTTGGCTTCAGCCTGACCCAGCCCCAAACAGCCGTGGCAGGCATTTAGGGAGTGAACCGGCAGATGGGAGATCTCTCTCTCTCTCTCTCTCTCTCTCTCTCTCTCAAATCAGGGAACTCACAGATACCTGGGTGCTTCTGCCAGGGGTTCTAACCAGCTCCCAGGTCAGGCCCGGGCATGTGTGGTTTTGGGGCTCCCACCGGCTTCAGGGTGCAGCTGGGGTTGAGAAGCACTGTCTGCTTGATGCCCTGCCAGGATTCCCATGCTCACCTCCCCCCGGGCTGCCTCCTGTGCCCTCAGGTGCTGCTCCCCAGTTTCTGATTTGCTGAAATCATCATGTGTGTGTTGAGGCGGGGGCTGTCTTGGGTGTCCTGGCCTCTGTGTCCACTGACAGCTGGATGGTACCTCCTCCATGGCCGTGACAACGCAGAATTGCCACACGTCACTCGTGACCTCTAGCCCTGTTCTGCCGCCCGCTCCTCCTCCCCCTGCAAAGGGGGATGTTGGCCTGTGCACTGGTGAAGCGGTGATGGACAGGCGCACCTGCTCACTTCCTCAGGGAGGGGAGGGGCGGGGGGCCAAGGCATTTGTGAGTCCCGAGTGTAAGGATAAGAAATTAGGGGAGAGTATATTTAAAATATTTCCCCACATCTAACTGGAATCCTGAATTCCACAAAACCTGAACTTTAGGAGTTCCAAATTTTATATATTTAAGCTTCACTTTCCTTTCTCTCTCTCTCCCCTTCTTTTTATTATTTTTTTATTATTTGACAGATAGAGTTAGACAGTGAGAGGGAAAGAGACAGAGAGAAAGGTCTTCCTTCCGTTGACTCACTCCCCAAATGGCCACAATGGCCGGAATGGCTGGAGCTGTGCCGATCCGAAGCCAGGAGCCAGGTGCTTTTTCCTGGTCTCCCCCGTGGGTGCAGGGGCCCATGCACTTTGGGCCATCTTCTACTGCTTTTCCAGGCCACAGCAGAGAGCCGGATTGGAAGAGGAGCAGCCGGGACTAGCACCAGCGCCCATAAGGGATGCTGGTGCCACAGGCGGATAATTAACCTGCTGTGCCATGGCATTGGCCCCTCCTTGTCCCTTTCTCTCTCTTCTCCCAAGCATACTTTTTCTCTTCTCCAGAGCAAAGGACCCACCCCCTTAGCTTCTCCAGGTGCAACCACTGGGAAGATGAGCTGCCTCTCCCGACCAGGGTTTCAGAGTCTAAGTTTCCTCCAGAGCCAAAGCTTACAAGGTCCCAGTGCTGCAGAGGCTGGGGCCGGGGCCCCCAACCCAAGTGGGCCACCCATTAGCGGGGGGAGTCAGGGCCTTTGTCGGAGCAGAGTGGGCGCCTTCATCCGGGGACTCAGCGTTTCCACGCGGCCCTGTCCTCAGAGCGCGTCCTCCCTCCCGTGTGCATGGAGAGATTTGCCTCGGCTCAGTGCCAGGCCCTGGTAATAATCCCAGTGTGGCGCAGAGGTGAGCTCAGGGCAAGAGTGGGTTCAGCTGTTTTCGGGAAGGAGACCAGGGGCTGATGCTGTGTTTGTTTCTGTGAAGCCAGGCTCTATCTGCCCATTTCCAAGCGCCAGGAGTACCTGCAGAGTTCCGGGGAAAAGGTGCTGGCCAGCTTCCCGGTGCAAGCCACCATTCACTTCTACAACGACGAGTCGGACGGCTCTGGGTCTGAAAGCGACGGCCCAGAGGAAGAGACGCGGGCCCTGGGTGGCTGGGACCAGGAGGCGGAACGTGGCCCAGGGGCCCAGGGCAGAGCCCAGCGGGTACACGGAGCTGGAGGAAGGGGTGGCCCCCTCAGCAAGGGGCAGCTCCCCCCTGGTGACTCTCCTGGGGGCCACAAGGGCTCTTCATCCAAATGAGTGGGGCCTCTCTCCCAGTGCCAACCCCCTCTCCCTCCGCCTCCTCCTGCTCCTGGGGACAAGGACACTGCGACCTCTGCTGGGTGTGCAGAGGCCAGGGGCTGCCTCTGGTGGACCCTGCACTGCTGGGAGAGCCCAGCTTTTACTTCTCCCTCTTGGCCCGATTTCTCTGTGACTCCATCACTAAGATCCTTGGGAAAGGATCTTAGACAGGCGGAAGCTGCCTGTGGCCGTGGGTGGCTGTCAGGGAAGGCAGCGGCTCTCTGCGGACCAGGTGGCCAGGGACCCCGAGGTGGATCATCAGCCCAGCCCTGCCTCCCACTTGAGACTCCTGTTTAGCTATTTCTGCATTTGTAAAACTGATGGGGTAGTATATCTGTTTTAACCCATTGCTCACGGGCTGATGTGGTTGCTTGGGGAGCACTTTAGGGGACAAAATTTACTTATTAAAAAAATCGACAAAAAAGCCAAAAACCCTGATAATTTCCATAAGAAGGACAAATAGCAATTTCTGAATTTCTGAGGGCTAATTCTGGATTTCAGTGTTTGTGATGAGTGTCTCAGGGCGGTGGGTATGAACATATAAGCAGAATATTAATCCGAGCTGGGACAGCTCTGGGCTTGATACTTGAATGGAATAACACTGTTCTCCACTTAAGCATCTAATGTAAAACTGTTTAGAATTTTTTATATTTTGATAACCAAATAACTGAATTCTTCAAGGTTTTTTACTTAATTTTCTTACACGTGGTTGTCTTCATGTATAGTACATGTTATGGTATAAATTTGTACTTGAAATAAATATTTTGAAGGGAAGAATATTTCAGAATCATCTCTTTTTGTTTTGCTTAAGATATTTTTAGATGCAATTAGTTCCTGTTCTAGGAGTTCTTGAAAGTCTTTTGGGATTTTTAAATATGTAACTCTTTTAAAATTATATTTATTCTTTTTAAGAATGCAGAAAGAAAAACAAAATGACTTACAACTTTAGTGCCCAAATAACACACTCATATTTTTAAAATGGGAGTAATATGGGGCTGGCGCTGTGGCACAGTGGGTACAGCTGCGGCCAGCATCCCATATGGGCATCAGTTCGAGTGCCATCTGCTTCACTTCTGATCCAGCTCCTTGCTAATGCACCTGGGAGAGCAGCAGAAGATGGCCCAAGTGCTTGGACTCTGCATCCACGAGAGAGACCTGGAAGAAACTCTTGGCCATTTGGGGAGTGAACCAGCAGAAGGAAGACCTCTCTCTCTCTCTCTGTCCCTCTGCCTCTGCCTCTCCTTCTCCGTAACCCTGACTTTCAAATAAAATCTTAAAATAAAAAGGGTAATACATGCAAATAGTCTGATAATCCAAAGAGCGTAGAAAAGTACGCACTGCACAGTTAACTTCCCGTGTTGTTCCTGTCAAAAAGTGACAATTACTTTTTTTTTGCTTCACTCTTTCATAAAAATTACTGTACTTTTTTTGTTTATTTTTTAATCTTCTTTGTGTTTTGGTCTTTTTTGTTTTCCTTGTTTTTTAAATTTATGTTCTTTTTGTTTATTTGAAAGGCAGAGAGAGAGAGAAAGACAGAGAGAGAGAGAGAGAGAAAGACAGAGGTCTCACCCACTGGCTTACTCCCTAAACACCTCCAACACCCGGAGCAGAGCCAGGCTAAAGCCGGGAAGACTCAGTCCAGGTGGCCCATGTGAGTGACAGGGGCCCGATCACTTGAGCATTACCTGCTGCCCCCGGGTACACATCAGGAGGCAGGTGGAATGGACAGTGGAACTGGGACTCAAATCAGGCCGTCTGATAGCGGATGCAGGCATACCAAGTGGTATCATTTTGTGCCACTACTGTGCCAAGTGCCTGCTCCTTGTTTGCTTTGTAAACGCATTAATTTATTTTTATTTTTACAGTCTTTATTTATTTATTAGAGACACTGAGAGACAGAGCAAGATCTCCCACCCACAGGTTGACCCCCCAAATGCCTGCAGTAGTCAGAGCCAGGCCAAAGCTGGGTCTGGGGGCTGGTACCTCAATCCAGGTTGCCCATGGGGCTGCTGGGAACCAAGTCCTTGGGCCATCATCTGCGGCCTCCCTGGGTGCATTAGCAGGAAGCTGGCTTGGAAGTAGAGAGCCGAAGCCGAGTTCCAGCCAGGCTGCAGTGTGGGATTCAGGCATCCCAGGAGACAACTCGACTCAGGGCACCAAATGTCCACCCTATTGTTAAAGCTATTTTCATTGTTCTGTTGTATTATTTATTTTGCTCGTTTAGAGTACCTTTTGTTCAAACTTAAAATCAGGGGCCGGTGCTGTGGCGTAGTGGGTAAACGCTGCCAGCTGCAGTACCAGCATCCCATATGGATGCCAGTTCGAGTCCCAGCTGCTCACTTACGATCCAGTTCTCTGCTATGGCCTGGGAAAGCAGTAGAGGATGGTCCAAGTCCTTGGGCCCCTGTACCCATGTGGGAGACCCAGAAGAAGCTCCTGGCTCCTGGCTTCGGATTGACGCAGATCCAGCTGTTGTGGCCATTTGGGGAGTGAACCATCGGATGGAAGACCTCTCTCTCTCTCTCTCTCTCTCTCTCTGTGTAACTCTGACTTTCAAATAAATAAATAAATCTTTAAAAAAGGAAAGAAAGCCTTGCCGTTTTCTTGTGGTTTGCTTGTATTTTCTGCATTTTTAAAGAACATGTATGTTACCTATTTGACAGGCAGAGTTACAGAGAGAGAGAGGGAAAAACAGACAGATCTACCATCTGCAAATCCACTCCCCAGTTGGAAGTCAAAGCTGGGTAGGGCTAGGCCAAGTGAAACCAAGAGCCTGGCACTCCATCTTCATCTCCCTTGTTGGGAGCGGGGCCATTCACTTGAACCATCTGCCGCTGCTTTCCTAGGAACATTATCAGCGAGCTGGATTGGAAGCAGAGCAGCCGGGACTTGAACTGGCACTCATAGTATGCTGGCATTGCTTAACCCACTGTGCCACAGTGCACGTCCTTGGGCATTCTTTTCTTTTTTTAAGATTTTATTTATTTGAGAGGTAGAATTAAAGATGGAGAGAGGGAGAGACAGAGAGAAAGGTCTTTGTCATGCTGATCCAAAGTCAGGAGATTTTCCTGGGTCTCCCAGGTGGGTAGAGGGGCCCAAGCACTTGGGCCATCCTCCACAGCTTTCCCAGGTGATAGGCAGAGAGCTGTATCAGAAGAGGAGCAGCCAAGACACAAATTGGTACCCATATGGGATGCCGGCACTGCAGGTGAAGGCTTAGCCTATTGGCCACAGTGTTGGCCCTTTGGGCATTATTTTCAATTCAGTTTTTTTTTTTTTTTGGACAGAAAATTTTGTAATTGGGACTTATTGACATACTGTAAGATCCATCCTTTTAAAGTGCACAGTTTGGCCGATGCTGCGGCTCACTAGGTTAATCCTCTGCCTGCGGTGCTGACACCCCAGGTTCTAGTCCCGGTTGGGGTGCCGGTTCTGTCCCAGTTGCTCCTCTTCCAGTCCAGCTCTCTGCTGTGGCCTGGGGAAGGCAGTGGAGGATGGCCCAAGAGCTTGGGCCCTGCACCTGCATGGGAGACCAGAAGGAAGCACCTGGCTCTTGGCTTTGGATTGGCGCAGCGCTGGCCTTGGCGGCCGTTTGTTGAATGAACCAATGGAAGGAAGACCTTTCTGTCTGTCTCTCTCTCTCACTGTCTAACTCTGCCTGTCAAAAAAAAAAAAAGTGCACAGTTTAGCATTTTTAGTGTAGTCACAGGGTCGCAAGCCATTGCCACTACCTAATTGGACACTTTCGTTACTCCAGAAAGAAATTTCCTAAACATTAGCAGGCACTCCCCCTTCCCCCGTCCCCAGCCATTGTCAATCACTTATCTACTTTCTGTTTCTCTGGGCTCCCCCCTGCTCGGGGCTTCTGCTGGGAGCTGAGGAGCAAAGCGGGGCTACCTTATATCCATGCAAATGAGGCATTATTCAGTAATAAACAGAAGAAGCTCTGAACATGCTAAGACAGGAATTGCCCTTGAAAACATTATTCCAAGTGGAAGAACTAAACATAACAGCCTACAATGTATAATTCCATTTGTAGGATATATTGAGAAAAAAGCAAATTTATTTAGTAACAGAAAGCAAAACAGTGGTTGCTTAGCATTGGGAGTGGAAAAAGACTACCTAATTCTAAGTGAACCCAAGACATTTTGGGGGGTGATAAAAGTGTTTTATAACTGGATTAGAGTGGTAATTGTGTAATGCTATAAATTTACTGAAATCTTTGTGCAATGCTAATGGGTGAAAATACATAAACTACACTGCAAAGAAGCTATTTTCAAAAAGCTTAGGCTCCAAACTGGTGTTACAGCAGAGAGGGATGAGCTGCCACCTGTAGCACCAGCATCCCATAGGGGCGATGGTTTGAGTCCTGGTTGCTCCATTTCTGATCCAGCACCCTGCTGATGTGCTTGGGGAAGCAGCGGAAGATGACACAAGTGCTTGGGGCCCTGCACTCATGTGGGAAATCTGGATGAAGCTCCCGGCTCCTGGATTTGGCCTTGTTTAGTCCTGGCCATTTTGGCCATTTGGGGAAGAACCAATAGATGGAATATATATATATATATATATATATATATATCCTCTTTCTCTCTCTAACTCTGTCTTTCAAATAAATAAAATAAATCTTTTTTTTAAAAAAGCTTAAGTTCTTCTACTGAAATAATATTGATACCTTTTTCTTTAGCCACTGAACCATTACAAGAATAATACAATATTTTAGCCAAAATTTAAATCTTTGCAAGTAACTCAAAAGAAAACATTCTGGAGAAGTCCTGTTTCTCCCCGACATTTCCTGGTTTTTCCCTCCCCTGGGTTTACTCATCAAGGCCCTGTCTTCTGAAGACTCCTGGTGACCTCTGAGCCATCCATCACACGGAGTGGAGAGGTCCCAGGTGTGTGTGTGCAGCATAATGAGTTCAATTCCAAAGTACAGCACGAAGGGCAGTCCCACTGCCCAGGTCATCAAGAGGCTAGATATTTCCATTCTGGGTTCAAAGTGACTATCTTAAGCTACTTTAAACTCCAAAATTAGGTGGTTAACCAGTGTGGTAGAGCCAATACCCAAATTTAAATTAGGTATGAGACATAGAGCTTTAGACACCAGTAGTACCACACAACAGTGGTCACCACTGTCATCATTTAGACTCTTTCTAGCTACAATAAACAGCACAGCTGGAAATTTAGTAGAATGTGCGCCGATATATTGTCCCTAGTAATAGTAATAGTTACAATTACTAGAATAAATCATTAAACTTAAAAAATAAATTTTAGAAATATATTTCTCATTAACAGACAACAAATACAGAAAAACAAACACGTAATAAATGCTCAATGAATTTTTGAAGATATCACACCCTCTTCTATGCCAGCCAGCTTAATAGAAGACTACCATCACCCCAGAAACACTCTTAACCCCTCCAGCCACCACGCTTACTCTCCTTCCCAAAGGCAACTACTATTCTGACTTCTTTTATTTATTTATTTTACTTGAGAGGTAGAGAGACAGAGACGGAGGAGAAACAGAGAAAGAGGGACAGAGAGACAATTCCCATCGGTTGGTCTACCCCAAATGCCCACAGCAGCAGGGGCTGGGTCAGGGCTGGAGCTGGGAGCTGGGAACACCATTCAAGAAAGAATTTGGGAGGATTCCCTCTTTTTTGATTGTTCTGAATAGTTTGAGAAGAATTGGGGTTAGTTCTTCTTTAAATGTCAGGTAGAATTCAGCAGTGAATCCATCTGGTCCTGGGCTTTTCTTTGTTGGGAGGGCCTTTATTACTGTTTCAATTTCTGTCTCAGTTTTGGGTCTGTTTAGGTTTTCTATGTCTTCCTGGTTCAATTTAAGTAGGTTGCATGTGTCCAGGAATCTATCCATTTCTGATAGGTTTCCCTGTTTGCTGGCATACAAGTCCTTGTAGTAATTTCTGATGATTCTTTTTATTTCTGTGGTGTCTGTTGTTTCATTTCCTTTTTCATCTCTGATTTTATTGATTTGGGTCTTTTCTCTTCTTTTTTTAGTTAGTTGGGCCAATGGGGTGTCAATTTTGTTTATTTTTTCAAAAAACCAGCTCCTCGTTTGGCTGATTTTTTGTAATTTTTTTTGGATTCAATCCTGTTGATTTCTTCTCTGATTTTAATTATTTCTCTTCTCCTACTAGATTTGGGTCTGGTTTGCTGCAGATTTTCTAGATCCTTGAGATGAATTGAAAGCTCATCTATTTGGTGTCTTTCCAATTTCTTGGTGTAGGCACCTATTGTTATAAACTTTCCTCTTAACACTGCTTTTGCTGTATCCCATAAGTTTTGGTATGTTGTGCTGTTATCCTCATTTACTTCCAGAAAATGTTTGATTTCTCTTTTAATTTCTTCTATGACCCATTGTTCATTCAGGAGCATGTTGTTCAATCTCCATGTGTTTGCATATGCTCTAGGGATTCCTGAGCTGCTAATTTCCAACTTCATTCCACTGTGGTCTGAGAAGCTGCATCATATGATTCTAATTCTTTTGAATTTGCTGAGACTTGCTTTATGGCCTAGTATGTGGTCAATCCTAAAGAAGGTTCCATGTACTGCTGAGAAGAATGTAAATGCTTTATGTGTAGGATGAAAAGTTCTGTAGATATCTGACAGATCCATTGGGCTATAGTGTCGTTTAAATCTACTGTATCCTTGTTGATCTTTCTATTTCTGAGAGTGGAGTATTGAAGTCCTGCAGTACTATTGTATTGGGGTCTAAGTCTCCCTTTAAGTCCCTTAACAAATCTTTTAAATAAACTGGTGCTCTGTAATTAGGTGCATATACATTGATAATCGTTATATCTTCCTGGTGAATTGATTATTTATTTATTTGACAGGTGGGGTTACAGACGGTGTGAGAGAGAGACAGAGAGAAAGGTCTTTCTTCTGTTGGTTCACTCTCCAAGTGGCCACAATGGCTCGAGCTGCGTCGATCCAAAGCCAGGAGCCAGGAGCTTCTTCCTGGTCTCCCATGTGGGTGCAGGGGCCCAAGCACCTGGGCCATCTTCTACTGCTTGTCAGGCCATAGCAGAGAGCTGGACTGGAAGAGGAACAGCCGGGATTCAAACTGGCACCCATGTGGGATGCCGGCACCGCAGGCGGAGGATTAACCTAGTACGCCATGGTGCCGGCCCCAATTACTGGTTTTCATTCAGTTTTTTTTTAACGGTTTATTTATTTATTTGAAAATCAGAGTTACATAGAGAGAAGGAGAGACAGAGAGAGAAAGAGAGAGAGGTCTTCCATCCGCTGGTTCACTCCCCAGATGGCCGCAATGGCCAGAGCTGTGCTGATCTGAAGCCAGGAGTTTATTATGGGTTTTTCACTGCAGGTACAGGGGCCCAAGGACTTGGGTCATCCTCCATTGCTTTCCCAGGCCACAGCAGAGAGCTGGATCGGAAGTGGAGCAGCTGGGACTAGAACCAGCGCCCATATGGGATGCCAGCATTGCAGGTGGCGGCTTCACCCACTATGCCATAGTGCCAGCTCCCATTTATTTTTTTTTAAAGCAACTATATTGAAGCAGAACTCAAATATTTTTGAATTCACCCATTTAAAGTGTACAGTTTAATGTGTTCATTTTCACAGCAAACTTTAGAACATTTCAACACCTTCAGCAAGGAATTTCATCTCTTTTAGTATCAACCTTGTCTTCTTCCATCTTAGCTCCAGGCAATCATGAATCTACTTTTGCTTTTCATAGATATTGCTGTTCTGAGGCTTCATATTAGTTGAACCATCCAGTATGTAGCCTTTGTGATTGGTTCTTTCACTAGTATAATGTTTTTAAATCTTTACAAAATTTCGGCCAGCGCCGCAGCTCAATAGGCTAATTCTCCACCTGTGGCGCCGGCACACCGGGTTCTAGTCCCGGTTCGGGGCGCTGGATTCTGTCACAGTTGCTTCTCTTCCAGTCCAGCTCTCTGCTGTGGCCTGGGAGTGCAGTGGAGGATGGCCCAAGTGCTTGGGCCCTGCACCCCATAGGAGACCAGGAGAAGCACCTGGCTCCTGCCATCAGATCAGCGCGGTGCGCCGGCCGCAGCAAGCCAGCTGCAGCGGCCATTGGAGGGTGAACCAACGGCAAAGGAAGACCTTTCTCTCTGTCTCTCTCTCACTGTCCACTCTGCCTGTCAAAAAAAAAATCTTTACAAAATTTCCATTGAAAGGTAGTTCGGTAGATAGACAGATGGACAGATGGACATGGGTGGCAGAGACCCAAGTACTTGAGCATCACCCACTGCCTCTTGCATGCACATTAGCAGGAGACTGGAATCAAAAGCAGAGCCGGGACTCAAATCCAGGCACTCTTGATAGGTGTGTGGGTGTCTGCCCGAGTTCAAACGAGCTGAGAGCGTGTCGGTGTCTCACTCCTGCTTCTTTGTGGCGGCACCGCTTCTGGATTCTTCATTTGTGCATTCATCTAAACAAGGGAGCAGGAGTCCTTTGTTTCTGTTTGTTGTCACCAGGAACACACACAGAGCACTGAGAGCTGCGCCATAATGCTTTTCTGTGGCCAAGGTCACAAGGCTAACAAGCGTCCACTCGTAGGT
This sequence comes from Sylvilagus floridanus, assembly GCA_949820135.1. NCBI lineage: Eukaryota > Metazoa > Chordata > Mammalia > Lagomorpha > Leporidae > Sylvilagus > Sylvilagus floridanus. Next base: position 8,022,493 of record OX463244.1, on the reverse strand, counting down.
CCTGCTTAGGAAGGACAGCTTCAGGGCTGGCTCTGAGGTGCAGTGAGTAGACGCCATCTTCTGTGCCAGCATCCCACATGGGCGCCAGTTTGAGTCCTGGCTGCTCCACTTCCTATCCTGCTCCCTGCTAATGCTCCTGGGAAAGCAGTGGAAGATGACCCTGCCATCCACATGGGAAAACTGGAATACGTTTCTGGCCCCTGGATTCAGCCTGGCCCAGCCCTGGCCGCTGTAGCCATCTGGGGAGTGAGCCAGCAAATGGAAGACCTCTGTCTCCCTCTTTCTCTCTGTCTCTCTCCCTGTCTTTAATTCTTTCAAATAAATAGATAATCTTTTTAAAAATAAAAGGACAGCTTCAGTTTTTTAAAGATTTATTCATTTATTTGAAAGGCGGAGTTCCAGAGAGACCTTCCATCTGCTGTCTCACTCCCTAAATGGCCCCTTCTCCTTGCCAGTCTCCTGCCAGCCCTTGAAAAAAACACCTGACCATGAGAAGGAGCACAGCTGTTTTCCTGTGCACCAGGGAAGGCCACAAACCTCACACTAACCATTGTTTTCTCAGTCACTTTGCTACTCGGGGTGCCTTTTAGTGAGGTCGGATCTGCACCACCATGTCAACCCCAGAAAAGCTATCCCAAAGGTCTTGTTTGTCTGTCTACTACATTCAACATTTTTTTAAAGTCTTTTTTTTTTTTTTACAGGCAGAGTGGATAGTGAGAGAGAGAGACAGAGAGAAAGGTCTTCCTTTGCCGTTGGTTCGCCCTCCAATGGCCGCTGTGGCCGTCGCACCACGATGATCTGAAGGCAGGAGCCAGGTGCCTCCTCCTGGTCTCCCATGGGGTGCAGGACCCAAGCACTTGGGCCATCCTCCACTGCACTCCCAGGCCACAGCAGAGAGCTGGCCTGGAAGAGGGGCAACCGGGACAGAATCCGGCACCCCGACCAGGACTAAACCCTGTGTGCTGGCGCCGAAAGGCAGAGGATTAGCCTAGTGAGCCGTGGCGCCGGCCATAAAGTGTTTTTTAAAAGATTTATTTATTTATTTGAAACGTTGAATTACAGAGAGAGTTAGAGCGAGAGAGAGAGAGAGAGCTTCCATCCGCTGGTTCACTCCCCAGATGGCCACAGTGACCAGGCTGGGCCTGGCTGAAGTCAGGAGCCAGGAGCTTCATCCAAGTCTCCCATGTGGGTCCCAAGAACTTGAGCCATCCTACGCTGCTATCCCAGGCACATTAGCAGGGAACAGGATTTTGGAAATGGAGCAGCAAGGACTTGAACTAGCAACCATATGGGATGCCAGGACTGCAGGACATGGCTTTACCCCACTGCACCACAGTGCCAGCCCCTACATTCAACATTTAAAATGAGACAAGAAGATAACATTAGGTAGGGGCCGGCGTTGTGGTGCAGTGGGTTACGCTGCCTTCTGCAACTTCGATATCCCAGATGTCCCCGCTGCTCCACTGCAGAACCCACTCCCTATTAATATGCTTATAAAGGCAGCAGAATGTGGCCTGCATTGGAGACCTGGGTGAAGCTCCTGGCTTCAGCCTGACCCCTCCCCAGCTGTTACGGCATCAGGGAGTGAAGCAATGGATGGAAGATCTCTTTGTGTTTTTCCATCTCTCTCTGTAACTCTGCCTTTCAAATAAATAAATGTTAAAAAAAAAAAAAAAGTCCTATTAATGCACTTGTTTATCCTATGCAGACACCTTTTGGGGGCACAGGCCCCAATTCGTTGTCTTCTTTGGAGACCTCCCCCAGTTCACATAGGAGGCCAGCCCAAGTGGAGGGCTACACCATGAGCACTGGGAACAGGGGCGTTTCGCCATGTGGACGGGAAAGGAGAGAAATTCAGTGTGCAGAGGGACCTGAGATGACAGAGGTGACTGGAGGAGCAGAGACGCTTGGCAAAGGTCTCACTGACTTCCTCATTCCTGGTTCCCTGGCACTGTGGGTTGCGTGAGCCCCTTGTGTTTCCTGTCAACGACCGCAGTAATAGTCATGTAGCTTAATGCTGATTTCTTCCTTACCGAGCTTCGTGCTCATTCTGCCCTCACAAAGACCCTATGACACCTGCATTATGATCCTCATCTGACAGCTCAGGAAACCCAGGTGCAGGCCATTGACAGTCCACGCAGCTCCCAGAGCGGATGCCAGGGCCAGCGTCTGCGTCCCGGGGCTCTGTTGGTGGCACTAGGAGGATGTGGATGATCAGGAGCTTACGCAGCCACGAGTAAACCCGAGGGGGGGCCCTGGGGGTGACCCAGGAGTGCCGTCAGGTGAGGCAGCGTTTCCCAGGGCAGGTTTTTGTTCTCTGTCTCTCCCACTGTCACTGTCACTGTCCTGACATCACGAAGATCTGGAGGGAGAGAAGGGGTTGGAGGTGGCAGCTTCTTCTCATGGGGGAGGGCCTGTGGCCTGCAGAATGGGGCCAAGAGGGCTGCCCCGACTGCCACTGCCCCCGGGAAGCTGCCCTCCTCTCCCTTGGCTCTTCCGGCCGCAGGCCTCGGCAGGTGGAGCCTCGGTCAGGGCAGAGACTGTGCCTCAGAGGCCTCTGCAGTAATGACACTGGACACCTGCGCAGTGCCCAGCAGGACACTGGAGATGACCAGTAGGCCTCACTTCAGTGTCGGGCTGCCCAAGGACACTGGGCAAGGGTGGCCACACTTCCAGGAAAGGGCCCGTGACACAGTTAAACCTCCACGCTAACACCCTCGCAGACTTCCATCTCCTACTTATAGCCTTGGCCTTGGCGCTGAACCGCGCATAGCAATGGCACCTTCAGGCTGACGACTGAAGGAGCAGGCCCCAAGACGTGGCCTGGCTGGGCCTGCCTGGTCCACAGACCACCCTTGAGCCGGTCCCAGGGCCTCCTCCAGGGGACACAGCCCCACCCGTTCTTCCCAGGCAGCTCCCCTGTGACCGTGCCCTTGCCCTCTGCCCCGGGGGTGTAGCCGGCTCACCCTCTTCATAGCTGCCACCACCTTCCTAGCCTCTTGGGGCTGATCCCGCTCCACACCCACGTGTGATGGAGGGAGAGGCTGTCTCTGCCTCCTGTCTGGACCCAGATACCCCACGACCATCGTGACCACCCAAAATGGCACTGTGCCCTAAGTCAACCTCAGTGTGGACGCTTGACCTGAGACATCCTGCTAAGCATGACTGGGCAGTGAACAGCAAGAACCGACCACAGGAAGCATGTCCCTAACAGATGGCCTAGGGACTGGAAAGGGTGGCTTCCTGGCGGGCTCTGCCTTTCCTGGGCTTGGGGGCACATGTCCCATGCTTCCAGGCCATCTGACTTGGATGTGGGGCCAGCGGCTCCCCTGACGCTTGGTGGGGTTGCCGCCCACGTCCTCACGTCTCTGGCTCCCCTCTCCTCGGCACTCCTTTCTGCTCAGCTTTTCCTCCCATAGCTGTTCTGGACGTAATAGGGCCCCCACGAGTCCCCTGCACTCCAGCTTCCTGTTTGCCCCTCCTCCTGACCTGGAGGCCCCTGGGTGCAGCCCCCCTCCCCCCATCTATTTCTCTCTGTCCTGAGTGTTTTGCCCATAACATTTCTCCCGGGCAGGCTAATAAATCCAGAGAGCTTCAGCTTCCTTATCTCCATGTTGCCTGCTCCTCCTTGACATCAGGGGCTGCCCTTAGGAAGCCCACCAGGCTTAACTCTGCTGCCTCCCATCTCCTTCCTGCCTCCCCCGGAGAACTGGATAGGCTTTCTACCCAAGGTCCCCACAGGGACTTGGTCAGAGACGGGGCCCCAGGGAGAGCAGGGGCAGCCCTGCCAAGCTAGTCTGAGACAAAGCGTGACTGCTGCTCTGGCAGTGCTGTGGCTGGCCTGTGCTGACTGCCGTAGGCCTGGGCAGCGGAGCGTTGCCAAGTCATCCTTGTGTCCCTGCTGGCAGCCCCGGGGGACAAGCCAGTCAAACCACCACACGGAATGGTCTTTTCCACTTACCTTCCTTTGATGGTGACCTTGCACATGCAGCCACTCTGCTAAGAACGGGCTGTGTGCCAGAGGATGCACGTGTGCCGGCGGGCACGTGGCAATGATGCTGTTTCCAGGAATTTCTCAAGTGCCGTGTGCATTTCCAAACGGAAAAGTACGTAACTTTAGAATTGTGACTTCTGTACTCTCGTTTTCAAAAGCTGGTGAGCTGGGCGGGCACCTGTACAGCAGTTAGATGCCACTTGGGATGCCAGCGTCCCACACTGGAGTGCCTGGTTCGAGTTCCCAGTCCTCCACTTCCAATCCAGTTTCCTGGGAAACAGCAGATGACAGCTCAAGTGATGGGGGCCCAGACACCCATGTGGGAGACTCAGATGGAGTTCTGGGATCCTGGCTCCAACCTGGCCCAGCCCCGGCCATTGTGGGCATTTAGGGTAGCAAACCAGTGCATGGAAGATTTCTATCTCTTTCCCCTTCTCTCTGCCTTTCAAATAAAATGAAAATTAAAAAACGACATTGTAGCAGGCTTTTACCAGCTTGCACGCGTCTGTGATCATGGCACCATATTTCACCTCTGCGTTCTGTTACCTCGACAGAGAAAAGTTTGCAAAGCCACTTTCGGAATTGTTGCTGAAACTCTTGATAGATTACAGAGTTGCTGTGAATTGTTTACAGAACGTGATTTGGACAAGCGTACAATTTGAACTACCTGGAGCAGGGTTGTGGGCAGCATGTGAAGCCGCTTGCGCTGCTTGCATCCCAAACTGGAGTCCCGGTTACTCAGCGCTTCTCGTCCAGGTTCCTGCTAATGCACTTGAGAGGCAGCGGGTGACGCCCAAGGACTTGGGTTCCTGCCACTCACGTGGGAGACCCGGATGGAGCTTTAGCTCCTGACTTCAGTAGTCCTGGCTGTTGCAGGCATTGGGAGAGTGAACCAGTGGATGGCAGATCTCTCTCTCTCTCTCTCTCTCTGTCGCTCTCCCTTTCAAATAAATCAGTAAATTAAAACAAACAAACAAACAAAAAAGAACCACCCTCATGCCATTTTTATTCTTGTAAAAGAAAAACTTTCTATGTGAAGGGAATCCTCTAAATGAGTTTGAAAGTTTAAGTCATGGTGTACAAGTAAATGATTTCTGCCATGGAAGCCTGCTATGAAGCTCTGAAGTCAAGTTAGCTTATTAAATAGGTCTACATGAACCCATAAGAACCCGTGACCTTCCAGCTATCCAAACTGTGTTTGTAATCTATTTTATTTTATTTTATTATTCTGAAAATGATCATGGAACATTCAGTATTACTTTCTTGAATAAGTAAAGCATAAAATGTGTATTAAATAAATGAGTGGGTTATTAATTTAATTTGATGTTACAAGCAAATAATCATGTTTGGTTGGTGGGAGTGTTAACATTGAGGCTACCTTGCCAGCAACTCAACAATAGGTAATAAGAGATTTTAAAAATTTTGTATTCTTTTTTCTTCTAAAAAGGATATAATCTGACATAAGGACACAGATACAACCTTTTGTAAAGGAAAATTTATGATGACATTTTTAAAAATGAAAACAAAGCCATTCTAAAAGTCCAATAATAGGAATTTTGTGAAATAAATTATGGTTTATGGCATTATAAATAATAAATTATGGCAATATTATACCTTTATTAAAAGCTCACAATATATTATTTGAAAAGTGAGACATAAAATTCTATTTACAGTGTGACCTCACTTTTCCTTTTTTGTTCAATGCACACATGCAAACACACATACCCACAACTGAGAAGGACTTATACAAGACTATTAAGGGAAATTATCTTGGGTAGTGAGTTATCGATGTTTTAAATCTTTTGTTATTCTCTATAGTTTTAAAATTCTCTACAAGGAATATGTAGTAATTAAAAATAAATAATACTTATTTAAAAAACAATGAGAATCTTAAAAATCAGTTACTAGATGTCACTCCATTGCATATTCATGACTTACGCAGATTTAGCATCATGAGACAATCCTTGCCAAAGAGATAGGCTTTTAAATCAGGACATTTCTGACGTGGTCCGTTGATCCACAGATGCGTGGTGCATGGGCCCCTCAGCGCTTTCCATCACACGAGTTATTTGCCTCATGACATTGTCATGATGAACCAACAGGAAAAATCTGATTTAGTCCCATGCACTAACTCCCACTAATCTTATTGGTGACAAGAAGTTCCTGATAAGGATGGGCTCAAGGGGTGAAAACGAGGGCAAGTTTTGGGACTTGACTGCACTGAAGCCATTTTCTTTGAAGGACTGGATATCTGATCTGATTTCGTTTACTTGAGCAAATCACTACACAGGTATTTTTGGGAAGGAAGGAGTTAAGTGCGGGGGCAGAGCTTGATCTAGATTTGTTTTGGAATCACTTATCTATTGGGCTGCTGACAACAATAAACATTTTCTAAATGCCTGAAGGAGGCAAAGGAGATTGTCAGCAACAATAAGTTGGCAAATGCAACTTGCTTATTTCTCTAGATGCACTCAGATGCAAATTTGAGCAAAAAAAAAAAAAAAAGTTCAAGTGAAAACAAAGCAGGTAAAAGGCAGCTTTCAGATCACCATGCATGGGCCCCTGGTGTGTGGTCCCCTCCTCGATGGCCTGTGGACCATAATCTATTCTGTAAAATGCAGTTCAAAAAGGCAAAGATATCATCGACTTGGGCCAAACATTCAGTAACTCCTGCAAATGAACCATCAGTTGCCACTGACACACAGTCCTTATTCTGCCCTGCCGGGCTGGGGTGGTTCTTCTCAAGGTTAAGTAAAGGTCAGCTCTCTCTGCCACACTGTCACTCAGCGCTGGTGGGAACGCAGAGCCTGAAGCCGCGCCTGGAAATTTCACTTAGGAGACAAATGGCCGGGTCTGTCTGTCCTCTCGGGTCATCTCGGGCGGTTGTCCCATAATTGTACCCGATCGGTAGCCAAGTGGAATGCCAGATTCATCATTGATAGGATCTCTGTCCTGGGTTGACAGTCCTTTAATTTGTGTGCCTTCATGGCCAGAGGCCATTATTTCTACTTGCCTTTTCATCTGGTAGCAGTTCATCTGTCTTCCAAACACATCACATGTAATCTTCACGGCGGATGCTGAGGGTATTTGGTCTGTAGGAGCCACTGGACTAGCTACACAAACGTTCATAACTTCTAAGGAGAAAGTCTTGAAAGATTCTTCAAAATTTGAAAGAAGAAAGCAAATTATGATGGTTTTGTAGTAATTTAAGGTTGTTACAGATCTCCACATGGATAATTTTAAATCCTTAGGTCCTTCAATGGTTTCACTCCTTCACATGTAAAAAAAAAAAAAAATCAACTTACTCTGCTCTGTGGCACCTTCAAAACAATCTAACTATAATGGCTCTGATGGTTCCAGATAGGAACTTCTGAACTTCTCCTCCCTCATTTGAGCCCATATGTGCAGTGGCCCTGTGTCAGGAACTCAAGGACTCCAGGTGAATCAGGTGAAGCTCCCTCTTGTCAGGCCGGCGTGGATATCAAAGCACCAGTTGGAGTCCTGGCTGCTCCACTTCCAATCCAGCTCCCTACTACGTGCCTAGGAGGGCAGCAGAGGCTGGCCCTGTGGTTGGGCTCCTGTTACCCACCAGTTGGAATTTCAGTTTTGGCCCCCTGGCTTTGGCCTGGCCCAGCCTAGACTGTTGTGGCCATTCGGGGAATGAGCCAGTGGATGGACAATGTCTCTCTTTCTCTGTCTCTCCTTTTATTCCTCTGTCATTTTGACTTTCAAATAAATAAATCTTTTTTTTTTTTTTTTGACAGAGTTAGATAATGAGAAGAGAGACAGAAAGGTCTTCCTTCTGTTGGTTCACCCCCCAAATGGCTGCTATGGCCGGCGCACTGCGCCAATCTAAAGCCAAGAGCCAGGCACCTCCCTCTGGTCTCCCACGTGGGTGCAGGGTCCAAGCACTTGGGCCATCCTCCACTGCCTTCCCGGGCCACAGTAGAGCTGGACTGGAAGAGGAGCAACCGGGACTAGAACCCAGCGCCCATATGGAATGCCGGTGCTGCAGGCAGAGGATTAACCAAGTGAGCCACGGTGTCAGCCCCCAATAAATCTTTTTTTGTTGTTTGTTTGTTTTAAGAGATGAGTCGGGGCCAGCACTGTGGTGTAGAACGTATAGTCTCCACCTGCAGTGCCATATGGGCAATTGTACATGTTCTGGTTGCTCCAGTGCTGATCCACTTCCTTGATAATGGCCTGGGAAGGTAGTGGAGGATAGTCCAAGTGCTTGGGCTCCTGCACTCACATAGGAGACCCAGAAGAAGCCCCTGGCTCCTGGCTTCGGATCAGCCCAGCCATGAAGGAGTGAATCAGTGGATGGAACACCTTTCTGTCTCTCCTTTCTGTGTGTAACTCCACATTTCAAATAAATAAATAAACAAGTATTTTTAAAAAGGAGATGACTCAGACAAGTCCCTGCAAAGATAAGTAAAAGAACCAAGGGTGCCTTTAGATCAGGATGTGGACCACAGAGCACACTCAGAGCGAGAGGGAAGGACAGATGTGGGAGCCAGGGACAGTTCAGATGGCAGCATTGAAATTGGTGGGCCAGGCTCTGTGGATTCTTGAGGTTTCATCCGCTCCATTTGATTCACTCCCTGGGAGAGATCTCTCCATCTAACAAAGAAAACAGAGATTGAGAGGGTGAACTCCCCAAGACCCTGTACCCCACACCGGAGAGAACCAGCATCTCTTCCAGAAGCCCATGGACTTGGGTCATCTTCCAGTGCTTTCCCAGGTGCATCAGCAGATGCCAAACTGAGCCTCCAGAAGATACTGTGGCCTGCCCACGGCTGCCCTGGGAGGAAGTAATGGAGCTGGGGTTTGAACTCTGGTCTGATGAGGCTAAAGCCTCTTTTAACTTTGCTCCTGGAGGCTGGCCATTCTGATGCATTTATTCACTACTGGAACCTTATTAGTAATCAAATCTTCAAATAAAGATTACATACCATTTCTTCACTTATGTAACAACAGTAGGACAGGTGGTGATTACTGAGCCATTTCCTGACATTTCACACATATTTCACACCAAGGCAGAAGAATGGTGTCTTCCCTTCCCTCCCCAAGAACTGACCACTGGTGAGGTTCCTTTGGGGGCGGGGTATCAGTGTGTGTGTGTGCACACGAATGACTGGGGTGGACGGAAGACAGTAACTGGTGCTTTTTTGTAGACTGAACTGAGTCTATAAGCTGAAGATCATCTCTATCCAGCCTTTTGGTTTTGAAAGGCCCCTTCCACATGGAGTCCAGGGCTTATCCCCATCCGTCTCCAAGGCTGGTTGTTAAAAATGCAGATTCCAGAGCCTTCCAGACTTACTAGGACTGGAAAACAGTACGTGAATGGTTCCCGGCTGTTCCCAGCCACTTCTGGACTGAGAGTAGGTATCGACGCTCCTCTGGCAAGCAGCAAGCTTGTCCCTGGAACACTGAAAGCAACTGTGTGAGTCAGGCTCAGGCTGGGCTGTGAAGGGGCCTCCTGGGGGCTGCAGAAGCAGCTGCGGCAGGCTGAGTCACCGCGGCCAGGACCATGGAAACAGGCTTCATGGCACGTTGGCCATTCGGGTGACTACAGTTGGAGGGAGACATCTGAGTCACTGTGTGACTCTGGTTTTCATCTTGTGGCCCTGGTTATGCACCCTGTGACTGTAAACCGCACACACTGTAACCTGCTGCATTTGTAGAAAAAGCCTGAGACACTGACTGAATTACTGAACAATAATGTCCTCGGTATCAGATACATCATGCAAATATTGGTCCACAAGTGCTTTTCTGTGACACCCTCATTTCTGAGCCCATGATTGCTTTGGTTCCTGACATTCTCATCACATCTTAGGCACTCTGGGACTTCCATGAGGATGAGATGGGAATGGTTCTCGACCAGAGTCCATAGAGGTAACCCTTGAGATAACCACTGTGCTTGCCCAAGTGACCCCACTCAGATTCTGTGGCTACCTCCAAGTGCTGTTTCTGGAAGTTAAACCTGTGTCGTCTTCAGCCATTGAAACGTCAGGGTTGCTGCCATGGCAGGGCCAACTTCCCTAATGAGAAAAGGTGGGGCTGGTGATGGGCCCACCCCACTGCAGCAGGTAGTGCGCAGTTAGCCCGAGTGAAACTGAGGGACTGATCTATATCCCAGTGAGATGAGTCAAGCAGAAGCCCCTCTCCTCTCCCTCTTTCTGCCTCCTGCCCGTCTTCCATCAAGTCTGTACTATGGTCACTGGCTGGCCGGGTCTACAATGTACAACGTCCTGGGTTCTGGGACAACTGCTGCAGCAGCTGATTTACCTGGGTTTCCTAACTTCTATGAGCATCCAATTGTTACTACAACACTCTTTTCTCCTTTTTAAAGAAATGCTTTTAAGATTTATTTATTTACTTGAAAGGCAGAGTTTTACACACACACACACACACACACTCACACACACACACACAATCTTCCATCCACTGGTTCGCTCACCAAATGGTTACAACAGCCAGAGCTGAGCTGATCTGAAGCCAGGAGCCAGGAGCTTCTTCCAGGTCTCCCATGTGCGTTCAGGGGCCTAAGCACTTGGGCTTTTAGTGCTTTCCCAGGCCATCAGTAGGGAGCCAGATCTGAAGTGAAGCAGCTGGGACTTGAACTAGTGTCCATGTGGATGCCAATTCTACAGGCAGGCACTTTAACCTACACTGCCACAGCACTGGTCCCTCTTTTTTTTTTTTCTCAAGATTCATTTAATTACTATTTTTAAAAAGATTTTATTTTTTTGAAAGAGTTACAGAGAATTCTTCCATCTACTTGTTCATTCCTCAAATGGCTGCAATGGCCGCAGCTGAGTCGATCTGAAGCCAGGGGCTTCTTCTGGGTCTTCCATGTGCGTGCATGGGCCCAAGGACTTGGGCCATCCTCTGCTGCTTTCCCAGGAGCATTAGCAGGGAGCTAGATCAGAAGCGGAGCAGCCAGGACTCGAATTAGCGCCCATATGGCATAATGGCACTGCAGGCCAGGGCTTTAACCTGCTGTGCCACAGCACCAGTCCAGGATTTATTTAAATATTTGAGAGAGTTACAGAGAAGCAGAGACAGAGGGGGACAGATCTTTCCTCTGGTGGTTTTCTCCTCAAATAGCCACAATGGCCCTGGCTGGGCCAGGTGTCAAGAACTCCATCTGGATCTCCCATTTGGGTGGCAAAGGCCCAAAGGCCATCTCCCACTGCCTTCCCAGGCACATTAGCAGGGAGCTAGGCCCAAAATGGAGCAGCTGTGACTGGAACCAGTACTGTTAATAATGCTGGCAGTGGCTTCACCTGCCGTGCCACCACAAGGGCCCCATTATTTTCTTATGTGGTCTAATGGTGCTTTGAAAAACTGAGGCACAAAAGACATTTTGGGTTGGGTCAATTGTTTGAGGAGAGTCACCATTTTCATGAAAGCCCAGGCATGTGACTGAAATCCTCACTCACACAGGGCACGTCCAGAAGTTAGCAAGGGCAGAATTTGGGATTTGAACCCTGTTGGCTATTTAGGCGATTTCCTATTTGGATCTGTAATTTAGTTTTCTCAAAGGGTTTCAGCACTGCACGGGGTTCACTTGGAACATTTTCGTATTACTGATCTTTTTCTATTTGGAGTATTTTATGCCATTATTTGGGCTCACTGCAAAACAGCGTCTTTACAATTTTCTTAACATAGGATATGCAGCAGGGACATGCATTATGTACCACAAACCTACAACTGAAGCTCATTTTTTTACAAAATAAAACATTGCGGCTACAGCTGCCCCAGAGTAGGGCTATGTCAAGGTCTGTGTGTAGGCAGTTAATATAGCAGAGGGAATGCAACAGAGCTGACAAGCCAGCACAGGCATGTGACCAAGGTCCCCACCTCCATGGCAACGGAGCTCCAGGCACAGGGCTCAGATCATCTCCTTGGGGGATGGTGGAGGATGTGTTTATCCTGATGCCTGTCCCACATCAGGCTCCAGTGGTCCCACAGCTATTAACCCCCCTCCTTCCAGTGTACACGACAAGAAGCAGCGGCATGGTGGATGTGGTCAAACCTTACAGGGCATCAGCAGCTTAAGGAAGAAGTAGAACAGAGAGGGTGCAGCCACAGGACATGTCCAGTCAAAGCAGTCACACACACAGGCTGGTTCAGGCCCACTAACTAGTGCTTCTTAAAATCCAGGCTCCAGAAATTCTTTACCAGGGGGGCTATAGATCAAAACCACTTTCACAGTATTAAGATGACAGCTGTCTTCCCTATTCTTGTTCCCATGAGTATGCAATGGAGTCTTCCAGAGGCTTTGTGATGTGTGGTGACATAACAGATCCAATGCAGAAGGAGATACGAGAACAAGCTGTCTTCCACTAAGCCAGATAATAAAGGGATTTGCAAAAATGTAAAGCAATTCTACTTGTCTCAGTACGTTTTTTTTTTGTTTTGAAAAATATAGCTGTTTTTCATGAAATATATGTATGTTAAATTTCACTATATTTTTGGGAAAAGATTATATAGGAATAATTCAGGTTAAATGTTTATAAAACAGAAACTATTTTTTTATGATCTGATCAGAATGTGATAATCAAATTAAAATTTTAAAAGCATTTACTTATTTGAGAGGCTGAGACATACACACACAGAATGCATCTCCTATCCGCTGGTTTACTCCTCAAATGTTGTCAACAGCTCCAGCTAGGCCAAGCTCAAGCAGGGGACCAAGAACTCAACCCAGGTCTCCCGTGTGGGTGGCAGGGACCCAGCTACTTCAGCAATCACCTGCTGCCTCCCAGGGTCTGTGGTAGCGAAGCTGGAATCAGGACATGGAGATGGGAAGCCAACTCAGGCCGGTGTGCTAACTGCTAGGCTACACACCTGCCCCTCACCTTTAGAACAGAAAAGTAACAGCTTTATTATTTATAAGTAACTCTTTAATTTCCAAACATAACTTTATACATAAAATCTCTTTGGGGCTCTTTCCAAGGATAAAGGGATTCTCAGCTTTAAAAAAAAAAAAAAGGTGGAGAACCCTTACACACAATTGACCATGACTCTCAAAGAACTGCAGCCAGTGTGAGAAACACTGGAGCAACTTTCTTGAACAAGAACAATGTGGCTGGAAAACAGCACATTAGCTACTCTGAGGTTTAAAACGCAGTGCGGACTAGAGTTAGGTAAGGTTCCATCCCGACCCATTTCAGAACCGGGCCCTTCACTGGCCCTAGGGAGGACAGGGAGCTCCTAGGGGGCTTCCTGGAGATGGGAGGGGGACTGCGAACCGCTGCCCTTCTCTTCCAGTGTGGACAGCCACTGCCCGACTTGACCTCTGGCTCAGGGCAGCTAAACGCGGGTAGGCAGTCATTCACGACCTTGGCTGCATTGTTAGAAGCATCTGGGAGACAGTAAAAAGCAACCCTGCCTGGGCCCCACTCCAGATCAATGAATCAAAACTTCTAGCAGGGGGTGGGAAGGTGGGGCAGAGCTGGCACTGTGGCATAGTAGGCTGAGCCTCCACCTGTGATACCAGCACCCCATATGGGCACCAGTTCATGTCTGGGCTGCTCCACCTGATCCAGCTCCCTGCTGATGGCCTGGGAAAGCAGTGGGAGATGGCCCACGTGCTTGCACCTCTGTACCCCCGTAGGAGACCCGGAAGATGCTACTGGCTTCGGATTGGTCCAGCTCCAGCTGCTGTGGCCATTTTGAGAGTGAACTAGCAGATGGGGGAACCTCTCTGTCTCTCCCCCTCTGTAGCTCTGCCTCTCACATTAAAAATAAATAAATAAATAATAGGGTGGATATAGGCATTGTTTCTGTCCTTTTAAATCACGTTACCATGCCCAGGTAACCACCAGGCAGATCAAGGGACAGGGCATCTCCCGCTTACTGCAGACTCCCTCATGCCTCCCCCTAGGTAATGCCCCCTCCCCAGGTAACCTCTAGTCTAATACTGGGCATCACAGGTCAGTTTTGAACTTCATGGGATCATACTCTCCTTTGGCTCAACAATCAATTTGTGCTCTTCATCCATGTTGTAAGGTAGAGGTATTTCATTCTTGCTTGCTTGACTGTAAATGAGGGTCCTTCAAAAAGCTGATGGAAAAAGTAACTAAAGGTATTTATTCTGGGGGCCGGCACTGTGACACAGCACATTAAAGCCCCAGCCTGCAACGCCAGCATCCCTTATGGGCACTGGTTCATGTCCCAGCTGCTCCTCTTCTGATCCGGCGGCTCCCTGATTACATGCCTAGGAAAGCAGTGGAAGATGGCCCAAGTCCGTGGGCCCCTGTACCCATGGTGGGAGACCAGGAAGAAGTTCCTGGCTCCTCATTATCCCAGCTGTGGGAGGGCCATTTGGGGAATGAACCAGCAGATGGAAGAACTCTCTGTCTCTCCCTCTCTCTCTAACTCTGCATTTCAAATAAATAAAATAAATCTTTAAAAAATGTTTATTTTGGTTTAAAAATTTTGGAAAATCCCATGCAGCTTTTCATAATATGCATTTCCATGCACTTTTTTTTTTTTTTTTTTGTGACAGGCAGAGTGGACAGTGAGAGAGAGAGACAGAGAGAAAGGTCTTCCTTTTGCCGTTGGTTCACCCTCCAATGGCCGCCACGGTAGGCGCGCTGCAGCCCGCGCACCGCGCTCATCTGATGGCAGGAGCCAGGTGCCAGGTGCTTTTTCCTCGTCTCCCATGGGGTGCAGGGCCCAAGCACTTGGGCCATCCTCCACTGCACTCCCGGGCCACAGCAGAGAGCTGGCCTGGAAGAGGGGCAATTGGGACAGAATCCGGCGCCCCAACCGGGACTAGAACCCTGTGTGCCGGCGCCACAAGGTGGAGGATTAGCCTGTTGAGCCACGGCACCGGCCTCTTTTTCTTTTTTTATTTGACAGGCAGAATTGGACAGTGAAAGAGAGAGAGAGAGAGAGAGAGAGAGAGAGAGAGAGAGAAAGGTCTTCCTTCCATTGGTTCACCCCCCAAATGGTTGCTATGGCTGGTGCTGCACCAATCCAAAACCAGGAGCCAGGTGCTTTCTTCCGATCTCCCATTCGGGTGCAGGGGCCCAAGCACCTGGGCCATCCTCCACTGCCCTCCCAGGCCATAGCAGAGAGCTGGACTGGCAAAGGAGCAACCGGGACTAGAACCCAGCGCCCATATGGGATGCCGGCGCCACAGGCAGAGGATTAACCAAGTGAGCCATGGCACCGGCCTCCATGCACTTTCTTTTCTTTTTTCTTCTTCTTCTTCTTTTTTTGGTCAGGCAGAGTGGACACAGAGAGAGAGACAGAGAGAAAGGTCTTCCTTTTGCTGTTGGTTCACCCTCCAATGGCTGTTGCGGCTGGCACGCTGCAGCTGGTGTACTGCGCTGATCCCATGGCAGGAGCCAGGTGCTTCTCCTGGTCTCCCATGAGGTCCAGGGCCCAAGCACTTGGGCCATCCTCCACTGCACTCCCTGGCCACAGCAGAGAGCTGGCCTGGAAGAGGAGCAACCAGGACAGAATCTGGCGCCCCAACCGGGACTAGAACCTGGTGTGCCGGCGCTGCAAGGCGGAGGATTAGCCTAGTGAGCCGTGGTACCGGCCCTCTCCATGCACTTTCAAAGCTCTCTTATGATCTACTGCATAAGTGGACCAAGGTTTATTTATGATTCTTTATATGACGGAGTTTGCTGGCTCCCCTGAACCTCTCTTAAGTGTGATGACATGCTCTCATCATGAAATACAGCAAAGCAACGGCAGATGCCTGTCACAAGACATATGTGCTGACTGAAATGCAGATCCCCATTTTCTTAACCACTTAAAATTACTTTCCTTTTCACAGAAGGCATAAACTTGTATAAATTAAAATGTGTGACTCCAGTCCTGTGTGTAAATATATGCACGTGTGCACACCTCAAGGAAAACTCAAGCCAAGCTAGTATAGAGATTTAGGGGTTGTAAGTTACAGGGCCTTGTCCGGTGCTACATTTGGATTTGGTTTTACTGGTTAACTGTGAGCATACCTTTGTTAAGTTAAATATATATATGAACCTCATTTCCACCTAAGTGCATCTTATTGTTGCTCTAGACACATCCGGTATTAATAAGGCAGTACCATTCAAACATTCATTTACCAAATCCACCAATCCCAACTGTACTTCTCCAAGTCAGTAGAAGTCATCTGTAGGTTCCCGACTCCACCAAGATCTGGGAACGACCCCGATCACACTTTCTGTCAGCCCTGCCGGCCTGCATGCTCAGACCCATGTGCCCAGCCAGTCAGTGCTCCAGCAAACGCTGCAAAGCTCTCCCCTCCTCCACAGTGCCACCGCCACCACCCTGGTCTATGCAGTCATCATTTCTTGCCTGCAGTAAAGCAATCAATCGTCTCCTTGCTTTCATACTCGGGTTCCACTGCTAACCTCCACCCACCCTTCCATCCCCCTCTCCCCGAATCTAGTCACCCATCAGTCAGTGACCTCTAAAATACACACATCAGGCCGGCGCCGTGGCTCAACAGGCTAATCCTCCGCCTTGCGGGTTCTAGTCCCGGTCGGGGCGCCAGATTCTGTCCCGGTTGCCCCTCTTCCAGGCCAGCCCTCTGCTGTGGCCCAGGAGTGCAGTGGAGGATGGCCCAAGTGCTTGGGCCCTGCACCCCATGGGAGACCAGGATAAGCACCTAGCACCTGGCTCCTGCCATTGGATGAGTGCGGTGCGCTGGCTGCAGCGCGCTGTCCGCGGCAGCCATTGGAGGGGTGAACCAACGGCAAAGGAAGACCTTTCTGTCTGTCTGTCTCTCTCTCTCACTGTCCACTCTGCCTGTCCAAAAAATAAATAAATAAAAATAAATAAATAAAATAAAATACACACATCAGGCCATGTCGCTGCTTTCCTTACAGACTCTCAACAGCTCATACCTAAGGTGCCTCACACTCATCACACTTGCCACTTACACTTAAACCTCCACTCCCTGCCCTGACTGGCAAACCTGTAATGAGGTCTGGTCTCTCTCGGAGCATCTCAGACCAGGTCCCTACGTCCAGCCAGCTCTGGACTACCGCTGGCTGTCTCTCTGCTCTGAGAACCCTCCACACCCCTTCTCCCCTCTGTCCCACCTGCCTCACGGAAGTTTACCCTGCCCCTCCTCCAGTCTTCACATGGCCAGCTGCTTCTTCTGTTACTCAGATCTGCATCTCCACTGCCTTTGAGGGGCCTCCCCTGACCATCCAATCTACAGTAGCTCTCCTGCTCTCTAGAGCATTAGACCATCTGAATTCTCTGCACGGTACTTATCACAAAGAACATTTTCTTAGTCCGTCTCAAGCTCTGCCTCTAAAATTTAAGTTCTCTAAGAATCTTACTACACCTTCAGTGCCAGAAAATTAGTAATAAGTACTAAATAAATATCTGTGCCTGACAAGAATGTGAGAGCACAAATATAGAGTACCCTTCCCCCAAGTCTAACGTTGCATTCTGGGTCCCTCAGGCCAACCAGGAGGAAGGACACGGTGGTCCTTTGCGAATCACAGGACAAATGCATCCCTGGAGGGGATTCTTGATTATACTGACCCGGTGTTTTTTTTTTTTTAAAGTCTGCTATATGGTAGTGTAGTGTTTTATTTATTCTATCCATTAATTACTAATATTGAGAACACTTACAGCAGTAATTGAGCTTAATCTAAGAGAAGATCAACTTACATCTTTTTATATCTCAATACCAAGTATTGGTGAGAGACAGTCAAAATAATTATGGTCAAAATTACTATGTTAGGAACTTATGATGCATTTGCTTGGTGTGCATCTGTCCACACTCGATTCAGTTTTTAGTGCAAGGTTCTTTGGCTGAAAGAAAGAACATTCGGTTTACTTCACTAATAGGAACATCTCTCAGTGCTGGGATGGCCTCTGCTTGGTATTTCTTCTGCTGCTGATTTTTAGCATAGTTATCTGTGAGAAAAGAACAAAAAGCTTTGTTTACAAATGCAGTTTCTTTTCATCTCTGTGGCTGATAGAGACCCCCTATAGCTTACCTGGCTGATGTTTGGAGAGTAACACTTTCGTTTAATATAATTAAATGATTACTTAATCCTCCCTTTAGAAGAAATTACCCAATTAAAATAACAGTGTAGTCAGCAAAGTAACTTTCTCATCTCTAACTTGGAAAGAAATCAGTATTTCTTTTAACTGTACAAGGATGATTAGCCTCAACTGCATGTTTCTCACAGGGACAGAATTATATATAGATCTTAATAATGTATTTAAGTTGACATCACAAAACTGTTGAATCATTTGGCCCAAATATTCATGTAAACAACAATTTCCTTTTTGCATAAATTATCCATGTGGTTACTGTAAGTCAAGAATGCAGGAAATACATACAGTAGGTTATCAGGAAAGAAATTTAAGCATAAACTATAATTGTTTTCCAAAATATATTGTATTGGCTTATGAGTAAAGGTTTTTGAAACTTGAAAAATCATACCAGTAACTTAAAAACTTTACTTCCTAGAACCTAAACAAGCTCAGGTATAAGTCTATTTTAATAACTAGACTTGAACTGAAAAAATGTAAAAAAAAAAAAAAAAAAGCCACAAAAATGTGCTGTGGCTCTTCTCTGCAGTGGGCTGGGATCAGGTGCACATGTGATCCTCCTGAACAGGGTGTGCAGGGACCTGATGCTGTCCCTTGAACGACAGGGCCTGTGTAGGATAAAAGATGCTTCTCTCAAAGTGGCTGAGAATAAAATTTTTATGGGAAAATATATCTGTTAACTAGTGCTATAATTCATTAGAATTTCTCTCTTCCACGAATAGAACTGGTGCAAATCAACCAGGGCTTACATTCTTCATGTATTTATTTTTATTTTTTTAAAGATTTTTTATTTATTTGACAGAGTTCTGGGGACAGTGCTATGGCACAGTGGGTAAAGCCTGCAGTGCCGGCATCCCATATGGGTGCTGGTTCAAGTACCAGCTGCCCCACTTCTGATGCAGCCCCCTGTCAATGTGCCTGGCACAGCAAAGTAATATGGCCCAAGTCCTTGGACCCCTGCACCCATGTGGTCCATGTGGGAGACCCAGAAGATGCTCCTGGCTTCAGACCAGCCAAGCTCTGACCATCACAGCTATTTGGGGAGTAACTCAGCAGATGAATGATCTCTCTCTGTAACTCTGGCTTTCAAATAAACAAACAAACCTTAAAAAAAAAAAAGAAAGAAAGAAAAAGAGTTTTACAGAGAGGTGAGACACACAGAGATCTTCCACCTACTGGTTCACACCCCAAACGGCCACAATGGTTGGAGCAGAGCAGGTCTGAAGCCAGGAGTTTCTTCTGTGTCTCCCACATGGGTGGCCAGGGTCCAAGGACTTGGGCCCTCTTCTGCTGCTTTCCCAGGCATATTAGCAGGGAGCTGGAGAAGTGGAGCAGCTAGAACTCAAACCAGAGCCCACATGGGATGCTGGCACCACAGGTGGTGGCTTAACCCATTATGTCACAACACCGGCTCCAATATTTCCTTTTGTGTAACTGTACTTACTTCTCCTAGGTTCTTTTCATTGTCCCAATGTGTGTCTTGCAATCTTGGTTGCTTTTCTGGATAAAAGGGCAATACCCCACCTGTTCATTTCCCCAGTACTTTCCTTTTATTTAAACTTACCTGTGATTGTATGAATGGAGTTGAGTGGAGAGGTACTCATCATGTTAATGCCAAACAAGAGTACATAACCAATGACTACTGCAATCAAGAGGTAGACAGGTAACGCAACTGCCCAGTATCTGCAGCAGAGAAGATTACAGTATGGAATGGGTACCTTAAAAAGTTGCAATTCTCAATAGTCAGTCATAAAACATGTTAATTTTTATTCAAGTAATACTTGCTCGTGATAGACAATTCTTCAAGGTACATAATGAATAGCTGCAGTTTCCTACCCCACTTGTCCCTATCCGGAAGTCTTATTCCCCAGGAAGGGACACTTGCATTACCTGATGCTGTTGCTTCTGGTACTTAACTTCCTAATTTCTACATCATGTGCTTCTATTATTTCTTGGCTTTTTCTGTTTCATTTTATCTACGTTTCCTAATATGACAACAGGGAATTTACTTCCTCCTATGTCTTCTGTACTTAGAATTTCTGGTTAGGTCAGCAGTTGTTAAAAATTATTGTGACTATATAAACAATGCTTACAACAGAGAATCTTAGCTTTATACATCCCATTTTTGGTTTTAAAGTGTGACTTATTTGAAAGACAGAACTATTGACAGAAAGAGAGACAAAGATAGAGACATAATAAGGAGAGACATAAGGAGAGTGATAGCAATAGAGATAGAGATCTCCCATCCACTGCTTCACTCCCCATTGGCCGCAATGGCCGCAGCTGGGCCTGGCTGAGGCTGGAAGCCCAGAACTCCTCGGTCTCCACAGGGATACAAGGGGACAAGCATTCGGGCATCTCTTAATGCCTTCCCAGGCACTAGGTGCCAGCTTAATCCACTGTGCCACATTGCCAGCCCCACATTACACACTTTCTTATATTTTTTGTTTTTTTCTGGTATTAGTAATTACATCTTTCTGTTTGATTTTTCCATGCTTCTTTCAATACTCAAGCTCAAATTCTGATAGGATTCCTACAGTTCTCAATACAGTTAAATACACTGAGTGTTCTATCTTACCAAGTTTTACTGAGTACATTGTTTCTTTAATAATTTTTTTCCTATGGTTTTCTCTTTCTGGAACTTTTTTTTTTTTAAAGATCCATTTATTTGAAAGGCAGAGTTACAGAGATGCAGAGGCAGAATGAGAGAAAGAGTGAGAGAGAGGCCCACTGGTTCACTCCCCAAATGGTCACAACAGCCGGAGCTGGGCTGAGCTGAAGCCAGGAGCCTCTCCAGGTCTCCCACATGGGTACAGAGGCCCAAAGACTTGGATCATCTGCTGCTGCTTTCCCAGATGTATTAGCAAGGAGCTGGATCAAAAGTGGAGCAGCTAGGACTTGAACTGGTGCCCATACGGAATGTGGGCACCACAGGCAGCGGCTTTACCCACTACGCCACAGCGCTCACCCCTGGAACTTTTTATTTATACTTTTTATTTATGTATTTATTTATTTGAGAGGGAGGGAGGGATGAGAGGCAGGGACAGAGAGGGAAGCAGGAAGAGAGAGAGAGAACACACCCATCCACTGGTTCATTACTCAAATGCCTGCAATAGCCAGAACTGAAGCTGGGAACGGAATCCAGGTCTCCCATGAGGGTGGCAGGAATCCAGTTGTTTAAGCTATCACCACTGCCTCCAGGATCTGCATTAGCAGAAAGCAAGAATCACTCACTACAGCCAGGAATTGAACCCAGGTCACCTGATGAGGCACTGCAGGCACTTGAGGGCCAGGCTAAATGTCTGCCCTATTTTCTGGGACTTTTAACGTACTTTATTATACTTTTCTCTGTTTCCCACTTTGTTGTTTAATGTCCAGCCTTTCAATTAAATATTTTAGTTTTGGAGTCCAGCGTTGTGGTACACCAGGTAAAGGTGCCACCTGTGACGTCAGCCTCCCATACAGGCCCCAGTTGGTCCACTTCTGATCCAGCTCTGACAATGGCCTGGGAAAAGCAGCAGAAGACAGCCCAAATGTCTGGGTCCCTGCCACCCATGTGGGAGACTCAGATGAAATTCCTGGATCCAGTTTCAGCCTGGCCCATCCCTGGCTTTTGTGGTCATCTGGGGAGTGGTCATCAGTGGACGGAAGCACTCTCTCTCCCTCTCTTCCCCTTGAACATTTGTATAGTATTCTGTTCATTTCGAAGTTATAATCTTCTCTGAGCATTTTCCATTAAAAGCTTCTGTATAGTGGCTGGTGCTGTGCCACAGCAGGTTAATGCCCTGGCCTGAAGCGCTGACATCCCATATGGGTGCTGGTTCAAGACCCGGCTGCTCCACTTCCCATCCAGCTCTCTGCTATGGCCTGAGAAAGCAGAAGATGGCCCAAGTTCTTGGGACCCTACACTCCCATGGGAGACCCGGAAGAACCTCCTGGCTTCAGATCGGTGCAGCTCCAATCATTGTGGCCAACTGGGGAGTGAACCATCGGATGAAGACCTCTCTGTCTCTACCTCTCCTCTCTCTGTGTAACTCTGACTTTCAAACAAATAAATAACTCTTTAAAAAAAAAAAAAAGATCCGAAGCCAGGAGCCAGGAGCTTCTTCTGGGTCCCCCACACGGGTGCAGGGGCCCAAGGACTTGGGCCATCTTGTACTGCTTTCCCAGGCCACAGCAGAGAGCCGGATCTGAAGTGGAGCAGCCGGGTCTTGAACCGGTGCCCATATGGGATGCTGGCGCTTCAGGCCAGGGCGTTAACCCACTGTACCATAGCGCCGGCCCCCTCCATGTCTTTCAATTTCTCCTTTTTTCTTCTGTATTTCTTGATAGACTTTTCTCAACAACTGAGTAACTTACAGGCAGTCCACTCATATTTTAAAATGAAGAGTTGACAAGCCAACCGAAAGCACTGTGTGTACATGCGGAGATGACCAATTATCAGAGACCCTGCCTACTTCACTGGGGTCTACCAAATGTCACAAATTAAAGATTTTTGGTTTTGGTTTTTGACTAGTCAGCGTCCTAAGAAAGAATCTTCCCATCTTCCCTGTGATCTGGGAGGAGAAGGGTGACAAGAGGCTGGATGCCTAGTGAGGGGAGGCACTGAGGTGGGACTTCACCACTTGGTCATGCAGATTCTCACCAATCCCATTTTCAGTGAGGTGACTCATGTCCACACAAAGCTCTAGAGACCCCCAGGCTAGAGACCCTCACTCAACTGTTCCAGGGAGAGAAAAGCTCCAGTTTTCTGCAGGGGATGGCAGGGCCTGAGCCCCAACTTTGAGGACTGAAGGAAGGAGATCTGACCTCTAATGTTAACATGTTTGGAGTCCAACTCAAAATGACCACATTAAAGAGGCACCTGGTACCTTCAGTGTCTGAGCCATTCTGAAGTTACCTACTCAGCCATGTGGAAAAAGCAGAAACAAATTCACTTACAGTTACCTATCTCAATCTGTTTTCCAAAATTTTGTTGATACCTCTTATCTACTATCTTAGCCTTTGTTCCTGCGGGACCTTAATTTTAAAAAACAGGATCAGTTTAGCAAAAATCTGGGGAGGAAATGGAGATAAATATGTGTGTTTACCCTACCATCTTTAATTAGCAGTGTATCAATAATGATCTTTAAAAAGCTTTTAAAACCATTCATGCATTTAAAAATATGATCCTTCTGAACACCTTCTCTTATTTAAATAAACATATTAAGGGAAGAACATTTCGCCTAGCAGTTAAGCCATGGATTAAACACCTGCATCCTACATTGGAGTACCTGGGTTCAGTGTCGGCTCTGGCTCTGAATCAGCTTCCTGCTAATGCAGCAGGACCTGGGTCCCTACCACCACATGGGGACTAATTCCCCAGGACCTGGGTCCCTACCTCCACACGGAGGACTAATGTCACAGGACCTGGGTCCCTACCACCACACGGGAGTCTAATGCCCCAGGACCTGGGTCCCTACCACCACACGGGAGACTAATGCTCCAGGACCTGGGTCTCTACCACCACACGGAGACTAATGCCCCAGGACCTGGGTCCCTACCACCACACGGGAGACTAATGCCCCAGGACCTGGGTCCCTACCACCACACGGGAGTCTAATGCCCCAGGACCTGGGTCCCTACCTCCACACGGAGGACTAATGTCACAGGACCTGGGTCCCTACCACCACACAGGAGTCTAATGCCCCAGGACCTGGGTCCCTACCACCACACGGGAGACTAATGCCCCAGGACCTGGGTCCCTACCACCACACGGGAGACTAATGCCCCAGGACCTGGGTCCCTACCTCCACACGGAGGACTAATGTCACAGGACCTGGGTCCCTACCACCACACAGGAGTCTAATGCCCCAGGACCTGGGTCCCTACCACCACACGGGAGACTAATGCCCCAGGACCTGGGTCCCTACCACCACACGGGAGACTAATGCCCCAGGACCTGGGTCCCTACCTCCACACGGAGGACTAATGTCACAGGACCTGGGTCCCTACCACCACACAGGAGTCTAATGCCCCAGGACCTGGGTCCCTACCACCACACGGGAGACTAATGCTCCAGGACCTGGGTCTCTACAACCACACTGGAGACTAATGCCCCAGGACCTGGGTCCCTACCACCACACGGGAGACTAATGCCCCAGGACCTGGGTCCCTACCACCACACGGGAGACTAATGCCCCAGGACCTGGGTCCCTTCCACCACACGGGAGACTAATGCTCCAGGACCTGGGTCCCTACCACCACACGGGAGTCTAATGCCCCAGGACCTGGGTCCCTACCACCACACGGGAGTCTAATGCCCCAGGACCTGGGTCCCTACCACCACACGGCAGTCTAATGCCCCAGGACCTGGGTCCCTACCACCACACGGGAGTCTAATGCCCCAGGACCTGGGTCCCTACCACCACATTGGGGGACTTGCATTGTGCTCCCAGCTCTACACTTGGCCTCACTCCTTCCCCCACTGCCCTGGCTGTTGCAGGCGTTCAAGGAAGCTCTGTCTCTAAAGAATGTTTAGATACATATTAAATATATCTATGTTTAAACATGTAATACCTCTGCATATAAATATATTTAATATTATACATGTAAATATATGTACAAAATATGTTTTATATATATTAGACTTACTTTTGAGGCCAATAGGTCAAGCCTAATGAGTTTAGCCAAGATTCAGGAATAAAGGCCCACACGAGGTACAGTACTGCAGAGGAGAGACAAAGAGGAGAAAAGTAAGGTGAGCATCCAATCATGAGGTCAGCTAAAGTAAAAAGGCTCCTTTAAGGGCCCTGACTCATTCAGAACAGCTTTTCGCTTCTTTCAATTCTGGCTCCTTATCTGTACTTTTCTTCTAACATTCATTGTAATTACCTTATTACTAGTGTTTTTCAAAAACATTTCTGTAGCAGAGCAAAATTTCAAAAAACCACATCAATGAGGATAGATTAATTTTCTTCTTGATAAGTATGTATTACAGAACTCTGTCAGGAGTGTGAGAGTCAATGGTGAAACCAAGGGGCCAGTGTTGTGGGTAAAGCTGCTGCCTGCAATGCCGGCATCCCCTATGGGCGTTGGTTTGAGTTCCAGCTGCTCTAATTCCGATCCAGCTCCCTGCTGATGCACCTGGGAAAGTAGTGGAAGATGGCTCAAGTGCTTGGGCCCCTACACCCATGTAGGAGACCTCGAAGAAGCTCCTGGATTCAGCCTGGCCCAGCCCCACCCAATGCAGCCATTTGGGAAGTGAACCAACAGACAGAAAACCTCTGTCTCTCGGCAACACAACCCTTCAAATAAATAAATCTCTTTTTTTTTTAAATAGTGAATCTAAAAAAAATAGCTTCTGCCCTCTCTGTACTCTCTGAAAGTGAACAGATATGTGTATCAGTTATTTCCACTCCACTGGGACAAGGGCTAGTGCATCGGAAACAAAAGATGACACAGGAGCACATTAGTAGCACCCCCCCCCTTGCCGAATTTCTCCCCATAGCACATCTTAGCCTCTGACACTGGCTGTCTCCCCTTTCAAAACGAAAACTCCACTGGCCTAGCCTATAACAGGGCCACACATAGCGTAAGCACTCAATGAATACCTGAATTAAATTTTGGTTCTTGGTATTAGGGACTTAAGTCTAAAAATCACTGCTCTTCCTTATTTGTTTGGTTTGTACTCTGAAATATTCTTTGACCACGATTTACAAACACAGTAACAGCAGCAGCTAACACTTATTGCAAGCAAGTTGTCTCCAAGCACTGTTTTAAGTGCTTTCCCTACACTACCCCAGTTAACCCTTACACTAGCCGCGAGAGGCAGCGGAGTGAGGTCAGCCCGCGAGTCTGGGTTCAAATTCCCACCCTTTGACCTACTACCTTTGTGACCTTAAGTAAGGTACTCAAGGTCCAGTACTCGCACCTTTAATATGAGGCCAGCAACACTAGCACTTCCTCATAGGATTGTCCTATGCAGAACAAGCACTCGGTAACCAGTCTCTCAAAGAAGTAAACAGCCCAGGTCACACAGTGAATCTGTGGCGTTCAAATCGGGACCTGGTTTTAAATTCTTCCCTCAGAGGCTGGGCCAGGAGGGCCATGTATAAGCTGTACTGGTGGTGCAGGGAGGTGTTTTTCAGTACGGGTTTAGAAAAACGACCATCCCCCTACCTTTCTGGTTTCCATAAAGCTGGATTGGGAACACCCAAGTTTCTCCCTCCTGCTTGCCTCCTAATTCCCAAATCCTCTTGGGGAGAGATCTGGGGCCTGCTGTGCAACTCTGAGCATAGGAGTGTGTCTGTGAGCACCAGTCTATTTGTAGGAGTGAGATGGAACATTCCAGGCATTAAGTGAAATCCGGGAGGTTAAAGACACATCGTCCAGCCGCACACGGCTCCTCTAACTCTCTGCACCCCCAGCTTCCGCATGCCTGCCCGGAACGTCACTTCCAAACCCTCTCATTCCAGAACTCTCCATGTGCCCCACCCCCGGGGAAGGCTTCGTTTCTGAGCCCCCGCTGCGCTCCCAGCACGCACCGCGCTGACATTAATCCCATTAATTCACTCCTCCGTCTCAGCCCCACGACCACGCCCTCCTGGAGGGCAGGGGCCAGGGCTTATGCACTTTGTCACCTGTCTGTCGCTGCGTAAACACGTGCTGCGGTTAGAGCTTTAGGCCAGTGCTGGGACATGGAACATTCTGGACAAAGATGGCGTCCCTTCCGGATTTGTGGGAGAGACACAGCAGCTCCGTCCGCGTCCTAACCGCAAATGCACGACGTCCCTGTCCTCGAACACCAGAGAACGCCCTTGGCCATGCCTCAGGGCAGTACTTACTGAAGCCAAACTGGGAGCTCAAGAACAGAACAAAACCATAGATCGCTCTCTCTGGCAGGGGCGACGGTGAGTTTTCCACCATTTTCCCATCTGTGGGAAAGGGACACAACCGTGGTCAGGGCCGTGCCGCCCCCCCACTGACTAGGATGACCGGGCGCGGCCTCTGCCGAGGGCCGCTCGCAGGCTCGGCCACAGCGGCCCCGTCCCGCTTCTCATTCGAAGCCGGGGCGGGGCGGCCCTCGACCTCAGGCCCCTCAGACGCCCACCGGGGCTCCGCTGGACCACTCGGCGGCCACCTCTGCGCAGGCGCCGACCGGAAGCCGCAGTCCCGGGTGGGGGGCGGGGCAACAGGCGAGAGTGACGGCGAGCGCGGGCGCGGGCGCGGGGGCCGGCGGGAGCGGCGCCAGTGCGCACGCGCGCTGCCAGCCCACGTGACCGTCCTGCCGCCCGCGCCCGCCCCGCCGGCTCGCTCGCTCGCGCCCGCCGCCTGGCTGACGCGGAGAGCCGGAGGCGGCGGAGGCGGCTGCAGCAGCCCGCGGGCTGCGGCCCCGGTGAGTGTCACCTTGTCCCGCTGCGGCCGAGATGCCCGGGCGGCGGGGCCCTCCACACCCCCTCCGCGGGTGTGTGCGCGTCGCCGGCGTTGGGCGCCCGGGGCGGCTGAGGGAGTGTGCGTGGGTGGCGGTGCCCGCGCGCGACGGGGGAGCGGCCGCCTTTGTCTGCCCCGGTGGGTGTGTCCCGGGCGCTGGGGCCCTGCGTGTCCGTGCGAGCGTGGGAGCAGCCGGCTTCGGCCGCGCGCGCACCCGCGTCTCGGTGCGCGCGTGGGGGGACCCCGCGGCCTCCCGGGGGGCTTCGCCCTGGGACGCGCGTCCCGTCGTCGCGCGTCCCCGCGTGAGCGGCGCGCCCGGGGCCCGCGGGGTGCGTGACGTGCTGCGTGCGGGTCTGGGTTCTCGCGGGCGCCCCGCTCGAGGGAAGGGCCGGCTGCGGGGCTCGCGCTCCGGAATGCGGGGCTGCGGCCGCCAGCTCCTGCGGCTGCGTGTCGGCTGCCCCTGGCGTGGCCGGGAGCGCTTACGGGTTCCTGGAGTTGCGTGTTTGTGTTTGTTTTTAAATGGCGTTCGCGTAGATCTCGTTCGGAGCTGCCCAGCATCTTGGCCAGGGAAACACGGTGGAGAGCAGTGTCCTTACATAATGGCTACTTTGGGCTTTTCCCCCCCATTCTTTTTGGCAAGAAATTTGCATGTAATGCTAAGGAAAATAGAGGTTATTGTAAGGGTGCGTAGGAAGGAATCCTCAAGCCCAGTAGGCACCGAATCTGTTTTGCTTACGGGTCTGCGCTTCACGCTTCAGGGCTGCGTTTTAGTGTCTGTTTCTCTCTGTTCTGCTCTATTTTGTTAACTGTTGCCTAATTTGCCTGTTTTGAAATATTTCAGAATATAGAGGGGGACCTTACCAATTCATGATTTAGATTTTACAGATGTAATCATTTTGCCAAATTTACTTCAGGTTCTTTTAAAAAAAATACAATTACAGCTATTGGAGGTACTCTCAGCTCCTCCCCTTGATGCCCTGGGGTTTCTGTGTATCATTCCCTTGCGTATTTTACACTTTGATCATGGTACATCCATAAGCATTATATAGTATTGCTGTTTTTTAAACTTTAATGGGATGAAACTGTATTTTTGCTACTTTTTTTTTTCACTCAGCATTGCATTTTGACATTTTTATCTGAATAAATTGGTAATTGTGTTACTATCTGGTTCATTGATTTTAATCGCTGGTGTTGATTGCATTGTATGATATACAGTAATTTACAGTCATTTATGTATATCCCCTATTGATGGACTTGAGGTTGTTTCCAGTGTGGGACTCTAAACAACAGTCCTGCAGTAAATATCTTTAACTGCTTTTGCACGTTCAGAAGTTTCTGGAGAAGTACAGGTAGTAGCTGGTCTGCGGGGTGTGTGACTCCAGCCTAACCAAGTGCTGCAGGAGCTCTCAGTGGTCGCCCAGTTTCCCCCTCACTGGTATTGCGGGAGGGTAGTCCTTTCCTTACATTCTTGCTAATGCTTTATGTTATCAGACTCGCATTTTTGCTTTCTGTTTACTGACCAGCTTCCTTAGGACTTTAGCTTGCTACTGAATTTTCCTGCAGCCACTTGGGCTTCTGCCCCAGCCCTGTGTCAGTCTGTGGATTCCTCACTCGTAGTTGATTGGCTCAGTCTGTCTCTAGTATTAATATGGTTCTAATATTGATTCCAATAAGCATTTATTGTGTACCTAATATATGTCAGTTCCTACGGTTGTTGTGAAAGAATTTCCATGTCATGGTTACTTTTCTAGTGGCAGGTGAGGTGATTTATTTAAAGGTGTTTGATATGGTAAATGTTCCTTAAAACTGTTTAATGTAATATTTAACATTGAAAATATATTTAGCACATACTCAAGCGGTGAATCAGAACAATAAAATGAACTGCCGTGGATATGCCACCTAATTCATGAGTCCCAATGACCAGTATTGAGTGTGCTTACTTCCAGAGGTGACTGCTGTCCTGAATTGTGTGTTATTCCTTGTTGTTAACAATTTAATCAGAAATGTATATATTCTTTATCAATGTACTGTATGCTTTCTGTTGTTTTTGAGTAAAAAACCATAACGGGTATAATCTTGCTTGTTTCAATCAATGTTATATATGAGTCATTAATAGTATAAATGTAAGTCATTAATTTTTCCCTGCTGTGTAATATTCCATGGGTGAGTATAACACAGTGACTGCATTCTGTTGATGGAAATTTTGTGTTTTTCCTGGGTTTTGCTATTATAAAAATTATTGTACATATCTTCTGGTATATAATTGTGAGAAATGCTCTTTCACACTGGGGAGTATGACCCACCCCAACCCCACCCCAGGAATAATGAAAACCTCCTGAGTATGTGGGTACAGGTGATGTTCATGAATCAGTTTCTAGGTCATTGAGTTCTGTTTGTTCCTGTGCCTAAGGCTGGTAATGCCTGAAATCTATGGTAGATGCCTCCTGCAAGTTCAGCTTTCTCTGCTGCCCTCTCACTGTATCTCATTATCACTTTACATAAGAAAGGGAAACCATACCCCAAGTGGAAGAGTTCCCCAGGGAAAATAGGGATCCCACCTAGCCTGTGGTGGTAGGGTAAGCCTCTTAATCCACATACCCCCCTCTCACATCCACTTCCAAAGAAATGCATTTCCAGTGAAATTTCACTTTTTAATCAGCATAGTTATTTTTGATCTATTGTGTGCTAATGATGATACACATGTAAGAGAAGGTGTAGCAGTTTTACTTTAAAATGTCGCCATGATACTCTAGAAATTCATCCATTTTATTTAAACTTAATGCTGAAAACTTCTTAGTTGTTATCTTTATGTGTAAAGAGTATGTGATTTTTAAAAGCATTTTTGAGTAGTTTTAGAACAAAATAAAAAAGTTAGAATACTACTGGGGTATTCTATTTGAAGTGTATTGCTGGGTGAAGAGCTTTGAATGTAAAGCCTTATAAAATAATGCCAAATTGTTTTCTGAAGTGATGATACCAGTTTATATTTTGGCTAACAGTGTTTCAGTATACATAATTTGTCAGTGTAAGAGTTAGGGTTGACCTACAACCTGTCCAATGCTATTGTTAGATTTTTTTTTTTTTTTTTACTGTTCATCAGTGTAGTGAGTATGAAAGGATGCATCAATGTGTTTTTAATGTACATTTCTTTGATTATTAATGAGATTGAGCATTTTAAATATGTTTATGAACCATTTATGTCTCCTTTTAATGAAATATGTGCTCATAACTTTTACTTATTTTTAAAATTGGGTTGTTCTTTAAAACTGAATAAACTGGTAACTCTGATCCTTTGTTGGTAAGTTATAAATATCTTCATCCAGTTTGTGGTATGTCTTTTTACTCTTTATGGTGTAGTTCGGAGACCAGTTCTTAATTTTAATGTAATCTAACTGAAAGCCTTCCTTGTCCTGGGTTTATGAAGACATTCTCTATTTCGTTTCAGTCTCAAATCCATATGGAATTGGTTTTTGTATGCGGTGTGAGGTAGTGATCCACACTGGCTTTTTCCCCTGTGTGGCTCCAGTGATCTCTGTCCCACGTGTTACTTGCCCCTTAGGGTACTGGAGCTCCACTCTGTCATCTCTTTCATATGCATGATTTCTACACACGTGGGACAGTTTCCAGCTTGCCTTTCTGTATCACTTTTCATGTCTGTGTTGATGCACACAATCCATTAAGTATTAACACTGTACTTTTACCAGAAATCCTGATATCTGGAAAGGACTTGAATCTCAGCTGTTCATGGATCCTTGTTGTTTTAAGAACCAACTTGTTAACATTATGTGAAAAATTCTTTGGGACTTAATTGGAATTCATAGAATCTGTTTCAGAGAGAATTGAAATCTTTTAAGATTGCTAACCTCCAATTTGAGAATATAGTATTTTCATTTATTTAGCTTGTCAGTGTTTTTTAAAAGTAGTTTTATAATTTTCTTCATAGACATCATCCACTTATTAAATGTTCATTTTGATGTTTTAAATAATTTTGTTACTATTATAGATGGTAGTGTTTTTAAAATTCTCCTTATTGTTAGTAAATAAAATATTTTTAAAACATTGATCTTTATTTATCCACTTGCTAGCTTTTTAAAATTATTTCTAAAAATTTTTGAAAATTCTTTTGGGTTTTCTATTGGCTCTTTTCTTTCCTGTATTTACCTTAAAAAAAGATTTATTTATTTGTTTGAAGGGCAGGGGGACAGAGAAGAAGAGAGATGGGGAGAGAGAGAGGGTTCTTTTCTATTTGCTGGTTCATTCCCCAGATGCCTACAACAGCTAGACAGGAGCCACGTCTCCCACGTCGATTGGCAGGGGTCCAAGTCCTTGAGCCCTCTTCTGCTTTCCTAGGTGCAATAGCAGAAGCTGGGTCAGAAGTGGAGCAGTTAGGACTCTAGCTGGTACTGTGATACGGGATGCTGGTGGCAGGAATGGCAATGCCCTTCCCTCAGTTCCCTTTATTGGCTGTGTTGTCTGATTTTGGTGTGGAGGTGACACTGACTACACAGTCAGAGAGTAGTTCCTCTTTCTGTTCCCTAGGAAAGTTCGGACTGGAATGATAAGTGTTTTGGATGGAACTTAGTGACCTGTCAGATCATTTTCTTTTTGTTAAGTTTAGTGATAAATGGCAGTTAAAAGTAATGGACTAACAGGTTTTCTATTTTTTTTAGTCAGTTTTGGGGATTTATCCTTTCATCACAAAATTTTAACCTTATTGGCATCCAGTTCATGGTATTGTTTTAGTTACTTTTTTTAAAAAAACATTTATTTATTTATTTATTTGAAAGGCAGATTTACAGAGAGACAGAGGCAGATACAGAGGGAGGTCTTCCATCCGCTGGTTCACTCCCCACATGGCCAAAATGGCTGGAGCTAGGCTGAACTGAAGCCAGGAGCCAGGAGTTTCTTGGGGGTCTCCCATATGGGTTCAGGGGCCCAAGCACTTGAGCCATCTTCCACTGCTTTCCCGGGCCATTAGCAGGGAGCCATATTGGAAGTGGAGCAGCTGGAACTTGAACCCGCAGTCCCGTGGGATGCTGGTGCTGCAGGCGGCTTAACTGGCTGTCTCACAGCGCTGGGCCCAATTACTCTGTTATGGAAAGCCTGCTGCCAGTTTTGTTCATGCTTTTTTTCTTTTTAAAGATTTATTTATTTGAAAGGAAGAGTTAGAGAGAGCCAGAGGCAGAGAGAGAGGTCTTTGATCCGCTGGTTTGCTCCCCAGATGGCCACAATGGGGAGGCAGGGCAGTCAGTAGTTGGACCATTATCTGCTGCCTTCCTGGTGCATTAGCAGGGAGCTGGATCAGAAGCAGAGGCAGAGGTTGGACTGTTTCGCAGGAACTCTGAAATGGGCTGCTAGTGTCCCAAGCGGCAGCTTAGCCCCCTGCACCACAACACCCTCCTCTGTTCATGTTTTCTTAAAGAAAATGCTTTTTTCTTTAAGCTACATTGGATTTTCTATCTTTGGTGTTGTATCATTACATTCCTAAGTCTGGTTGGAGATTACTTTGTATCTATACTATTTTGAGTATTTGTGTTTCCTAATTTTGAATTTTCTTTTGTAAAATCTAGAAGATTTTGAGCTCTGAATTATTTAAGTATTATCTCTTTGCATTTATATATTCTCTCTGGAGCTTTAACTGTATATATACATATATATATATATATATATATATATTCTTTCCAGGTCACTTGATCACATACCATCCTTCACATTTTTCATTTCCTGTCTCCTCACTGGAATTTATAGTGCTGAGTAGTCTCATCAGGTATTACCGTACTGCTTACCAATTTTCTCTTCAGCTGTGCCTAATCTTCCCTTTAGCACATTTTTTTTTACTTGTAACAAATATATTTTTCATTTTTGAAAGTTCCACTTGGTTCTTTTTCAGATGTGCCCAGACATTCTTCATTGCCTCATATTGCTTGCACATTTTTGAGACCTATAACTATTCTGAAGACTAATGCAATCTCTATGTCTGGTATCCCTAGGAAGTCTTAAAATTGATTACTTTTTAATACTTTTTGTTGTTGTTGTCTCTTCTTCATGGTGACTTGTTACCTCTTGTGCTTGGTCATCATTCATTTTGAATTGCTATTTGGTTGATTTTTGTGAGAATCTTGAGACTCTAGGGTGGGGGTGCTTTTCTTTCTGAAGCATTTGTATTGATTTTGGCTGCCATTCAGAGGAGTTTAAATTAGTTCCCACATTGGCTTCTGGCTCAGTGTCCTGATCGCGCTTCTGCTTTTGGCACAACTGCTTGTAGCTCTCGACTGCTGAGTTTAATTCCTAGCTGATGTTTATTGCTTTTGGAGGCAGAGGGTGGCCTTAAGCGTTCCCCTATTTTTTGTGAGCTCAGCAAAACATCAAAAGTATTTTTTTAATTAGGGTCCAGGTTTTTTGTGGCTAGTGTCCCCAGAATGTCCAATTCACTGTAACTAATGCGGCTGTAAGTCCTTTATTTTGATATTTAATTTTGGCAATGTAGTAATTCTAGTTTGTGTTAGAAAAAATCCTCTTGTATTCAACATAGGATTTCTTGATGACAGATTTTTTTTGTTGTTGTTGTTGAAACAAGTCTATCCTAAGTTAAAAGTTACTTGAAAATATTAACAGCACAGGTGTCAAATAAGTACATCAGAGTTAGACTTGAGATGACCTAACAGTGAAAAACTGCTCTTGGAGACATGAGCAGGGTGCTCCAGACTTCTAGAGAAGAGGTGCAAAAATAAACGTCACAGCTGGAAAGTCAGGAAATGCTTCCAGGAATTGAGTATTAAGGACTGGTTGGTAGTAGGTGGCTTGGGAGTAAGGTTTGTTTAGGAATGACAGGCAGTTGGGAATGACTGGCTTCTTGGTTGTGTGTCATGGAATGACTAGAGATGAAGAGAAGGAAATGGATTCATAAGAGGCCTCCTCTGCTCATAGTACGGAGGTTGAACTTCATTCGAAGATGAAGGGGAGTTGTTGAATCATTTAAGTAGCTAATTTGCTAAGTAAGATGATCCGAGTTCTAGAGGATGCCAAGATTAAAGGCCACCAGTTAGGAGACTGCTTGTGCAATTAGTTCAGAGGAGAATAGATAAAGGTAGGATGCAGGAGTGGCACTGGGCGTGAAGAGGTGTGTGTGCCAGTTCTAGATCTCCCAGGGAAGTAGGAATGACAGGACATAGCGGCCAGTTGGTTGCAAACGGGGGAGACAGAAGAGTAGGTGACTCCTAGTTTGGGTAGCCAGGAGGCATATAGATCAATGAACCGTTAAACCACATACAGAAAGAGGAAAGAACTTGGCTTCATTTGCTTTTGAGGAAAAAGATGTTTCTGAACTTACTGAATTTGAGGGGCTTGTGGGTCTTCTTGGTTAAGATTCAGTGGCAGTTGATGGGGGAGGGTTTACAAACCAAGAGGTGCAAGCCAAGAAGAGCTTCGGGAGTCTGCAACGCCTGGAAGCCCAGAAGCCGTGTTCCTACAGCGTAGTATGAGATCATTTGGAGTGGTACACAGATAAAGAATGGAAGTTTTTCATAGCTAGCAGTTGAATTTGTATGAAAATGTAACCTGTGCAACAGACCTGTAATATTGTGGACATGATCACTTAGGCCAAGTGAGCTCAATTAAAGGGAAATATTAAGTAAAAATACATGTGATATGTGGGCCATGGCAAAATCTCGGTGGAGCCGTGCAAACAATGAAGGCTCAGAAAGTGCTGCTGTAAGCCATGGGTTGGTGTATATGGTCACCCAAGAAGAGAGTAAGAGTGGGAAGAAAAGAGAGTTGACGTATGGGTGGCGGGGAATGGAGAAGAAGAGGCCGTGAAGGAAACTGAGGAAGAGCAGCCAGACGAATAGGAGGAGAACCAGGAGAAGATGGTCTTTGGAGTCCAGATGAAGAGTTCTGAGGAGGAGGAAGTGGTCCACAGCGTCAAGTAAGTTGTAAGCTGAAAAGTGCTCTTTGGATTTAGCAATTAAGGTAGACCTTATAGCTGGAATCATACCAACAGTGGATATTCATGATAACTGGTATTTACAGCATTCCTCAATGCCTGGTACTCTAGGAAGCACTTAACATATGGTAGCTGATTAGCCAGAGAGGTAGTATTGTCACCTCATTTGCTGTGAGAGATCCAATGTGTGAGATCTCCCCGAGACCACATACCCAGTAAATGGGGGAGCCAGGATTCAAGCCCAGGCAGTCTGGCTCCAGAGTCTCTATCTTAACCATTTTGCCACAGTGCCTCTCTAATTTAAAAAATAAAAAAGAGAAGAAAAGAAAAATTACACCAATGGTGTAATTTCAGTACAATTGGTGCTGTATGTGGTTATCATGACATCTGTCAGACTTGAATGCCAGTGTCATGTCTCTGGCTTAGTCTGCCAGATATGCGCATGTGAAAATTGTACTGTAATTAACACCATGATGGTGGTATGTGGGCTGTGATAGTTCTTGGCTCTTTCTGTATTTACATACAAAAAATTTTTGTAAGACAAGTGAGTTTCAAATTGCATATATTTCCTGGGATAGCATATGTCCCATAATATGTGCCAAACTTTTAGTGCTATGAAGTGTTATTTTTTTCTGGTCAATGTTCACTTTTGGAGTTAAACTCTGGAAATATTACTCACGTGGAACACATCAGGTTCCAGACGTTTTAGATAACCAATTGTAGAAGGTCAGGATGGCCCTTATTGAATGAAGGCAGTTTCTCTTGAGTGGTAGAAGAATCCAGATTGTACCAAACAAAGTGAATAAGAATGGAGGATCTGCATGATAGAAAAAGGAAGAGTTCTGGACAAAGCTAAAAGATGGTTGTAGGAGCAGGCAGAGAAGTGTCAGATTTAGACCTCCACTGTGGTCTGAGTGAGGTGTGGCCCTGGGAAGGGAGAGCCTAGCAAGGTAGGCACTGAAGTTCATGTTTGTTGAAGAAGTAGTTAAATTGCAAGACAAGGGTGTTATCTGCTTGGGCCGTGATGTGGCTGGGATGGTGATGGCATTTAGAGGAGAGGGACACACACTGTAAACTGTTTGCCTGTGTTCTTAAATATGATGGTAGCCAAGAGGTGACTAGGTAGCAATGACAAGGAAGAGTAGATGGAGAAAGATAACAGCGCTTGAGAGAATAGACTCTAGAATCTAAGGGCCGGGTGTGAGTCCTTCCTAGCTTGATGACGTTGAGAAAATTACTTAATTTTAGCATTTTCTCATCTTTGCAGTGGAGATGGTGGTACTGAGCCTGCCAGGAACTGCTGTAAGCGTTGTGAGAGGATGCACGTGAGCTCCTTGTTGCGGGGTGTGATACATGGTGTGTGTGGTTTGTTAGCAAGGTTGTTGTTCATGGTTGGTCGTGAGGTTTGCATTCAGCAAAGTATATGTAGTAAAGATTGATTTAAAAATAGATCTGTGTTTCAAGGACTGATGATGGTCTTGTTTAGGAAACAATAAATTTGGTTCTTGTGAACAATAGTGGGATAATTGTGGTGAAACGAAAAGATGTAAGAAATGAAGATGATAGGAAAAAGAAAGCTGTTGCTTGGGTAAGAGTTTGAAGTAATGAAATGCTGTATTTTCTAGTGCTGCTTAGGTTTTGTAGCTTTAGCTCTAAAAATCCTTACTACTGTGAACTTTCTTCAAGAAAAAGACCTTAGACTGAAACTCCAGCTCTGATTCTTCTTTTCCCTCATGGAAGTATTTTTAAACCATGGCTTTGGAGACTGTGAGGCTCTGCACAAGAGCAGGGCTGCCTGTGCGGTGCAGCGGTTCTGTCAGTGTTGGTGTTAGGAGCAGAGCTTGTTAGAGGATGGAAGGTCTGGATGTGGCTGTGGGGAGATAGGAGATTGACAGGCTCGCCCTTACTGCTCTAGCCCTGCCCCTTTGCCCAGTATAGAAACTCACTGAGATGGAAGGGAGAACACGAGCCGCTGATAGGGAGTGATTTTCTCACTGGAGTCAGGATTTCAGACAGGAGGTTGAGAGTATATCAGAGTTGTGTGTGAGGAAATAGCATTTTTGCAATGAAAGCAGGTGGGGCCAACGCGCAGCAGTGGGAAGATGTCTTTTCATTTAGCAGACTGATCTGCGGGCTCACCGTGTGCTAGGCAGACGTTATCTTCCAGAGGAGAGATGGTGAATGTGTGAACCTAAGGAAAGGAAGAGATAAACCACTGGCAGAGAGTCAGGGTAATAAACAGTAGAACGGGGATGGGACTCTTCCAGAGCTCAGTGTTCTGGCTGGAGTGATTTCCTGGGGCCATAGATTCCTGTATTTTTCTAATGTACCTTAGTAGCCAGGAAGACTGCTGCTCATATTGCCTCAAGTGACTGAATTGCTGACTTGGGTTTGTGTTGTTTCCTTAGGACCGTGCACCATGGACGATTTTGCAGAGGGAGATTTTGCTGTAGGGGATTATGCCTTGTTAGGAGATTGCCCTTGTGAGGACGATACCCATGAATTGATGACTGATGAGTATGTTCGTGTGACTCAGCTTTACTGTGATGGGGTGGTAAGTAGGTTTGTTAATACTTGTGTCTGAAAGGTTTTCTGGCTTACGCTATCTGAGAGAAGATATTTTTGTGATTTGTGGGTTTTGACAGGGAGGTACACAAACTCAACAAGAATGTGTAATGCCACAGAACAAAATGTCATGGCAAAAGGTGGGTTCATTATTGGGCATTAGAGAAGCTCTTGGGGAAAACTGCAAAAAAAAAAAAAAAAAATCAGAGGGGCAGGTGTCATGGTTAAGCCACTGCTTGCAACACACTCATCCCATGTCAGTGTGCTTGGGTTCAAATCCCAGCTTCACTTTTTGGACAGGCAGAGTTATAGACAGAGAGAGAGAGAGAGAGGGAGAGGGAGAGAGAAAGGTCTCCCTTCCATTGGTTCACTCCCCAGATGGCCACAGTGGCTGGTGATGCGCTGATCCGAAGCCAGGAGCCAGAGGCTTCTCCTGGTCTCCCATGCGGGTGCAGGGCCCAAGCACTTGGGCCATCCTCCACTGCCCTCCTGGGCCACAGCAGAGAGCTGGACTGGAAGAGGAGCAACCGGGACTAGAACCCAGCGCCCATATGGGTTGCCGTTGCCACAGGTGGAGGATTAACCAAGTGAGTGACGGTGCCGGCCCCCCAGCTTCACTTCTTATTCATCTTTCTGCGGATGTTACCCTGAGAGGCAGCAGGTGATGACTCAAAGACGGGTACCTGGCATCCATGTGGGAAACACAGGTGGAGCTCTGGGCTCCTGCCTTTGGCTTGGTTCAGCCCTGGCTGCAGACATTTGGAGAGTGAATCCGCTAGATAGAAGATCTTGCTCTTTCTGTCTCTCTCCGTATCACTCTGCCTTTCAAATAAAGATAAATAACAGCATTAACAACAAAAGAATCAGAGGAGACAACATGAGAAAGGCCTTGAATTTAAACTCACTGAAGATGTGTTCAAAGTATGTAAGTAAACATGTACTGAAAAATTTTGATTTAGTTCTGATCATCTTTAGATCAAAAAATCAAGAACTGTGTTTTTACATTTTACCAAATACAAATAAAAAGAATTTCCTTCTTTTCAGGGAAAGCAATATAAAGATTATGCCCAAAGTGAAAGAAATTTAGGTGAGTACATTGGTGTCTTAATGTTTATTTATTGGAAGACCTATCCATTCAGTTATATCAATATGACAGACCTACATGTTTAATAAAAATTTATTCTTACTATGTTTTTCATACTGGAGACCCAAACCTTTCTTTGTTAAGATAAGAGTTTTAGCCAACACTTAACTATTCTTAACATTTTATAGATAAGGCATTTTATCCATTTAGTCTTTTTGCCTTTCTATATCCATTTTTACCTTTTCTCTGTTACACAATGTTGATTCATTTTCAAATCAGGTACAAATACTAATCTTGAACTTTTTTCTTTTTATTAAGAATTTGACATCTGCAATATATGGTGTAGTAAACCCCTTTCTGTCCTACAAGATTACTGTGATGCCATTAAAATATACCTCTTCTGGCCACTTCTGTTTCAACATCCACACAGTTCTGTTTTATCACGATTGCATCCCTGTATGGAGAACGCGTAAGTTCCTGTATGTTACTCATTTTGTATGAATAGTATAAGCATGTTACCCAGTACTGAGAAATGCCAAGTATGCTAAAAATTTTTTGTCTCATTCTTTGTTTAAATTTTTTTAAAAGAAATTGTTTATTTTTATCTTATTTGAAAGGCAGAGAAAAAGGGGGAGAGAGAAAGAGAAAGAGAGAATGAGAGGTCTTCTGTCTGCTGGCTCACTTCCCAAATGCCCATGATTCTTGTACCAGGCCAGGCTGAAGCCAGGAGCCCAAAACTCTGGATCTCCCACCTGGTGGCAGGGATCTGCTGCCTCCCCTGGGCAAATATTAGCAGGAAGCTAGATCCGAAGCTGGGCCTTACACCATGACTCTGATACGAGATGCAGGTGTCCCAGGCAGTGACTTAAAAATTGTGTCACATGCCTGCTCCCTCCCACCTTTAAAAAATTATTCATTTTTTATTTATTTGAGAACCACATAGAGAGAGCTCCCTTATCTGCTGGTTCATTTTCCAAATGTCTGTAATAGCTGGAACTGGGCCAGGACTGAAGCTAGAAGCTGGAAACAAATCCTGGTCTCCCACACGGTGTCAGGAACATGTTTATTTGAGCCATCACCACTGCCTCCCAGGGTTTGCATTACCAGGAAGCTGGAATCAGGAGTCAAACCCAGGCGTGCTGATATGGGATGTGGTAACTGCTAGACTGAATGCCTGTGCTGGAGTCTCATTCTTGTATACTGTTGAGCTTTACTTCTATTGAATAGGGTGGGAAAAAAGTACTTGAGATTTGTATAGGATTGGATAATGATAACATTATAATGAATGAAATTCTGTATTATGAGATGGTAGTTAGAATCTGAAGAAAAATTAATATACTTATTTATAAATATCAGTGTTGCAGTACAGGAGAGAGAAAAAGATATAGAGAAAAGAGAAAAAGTGGTGTGTCAACTTAATAAATAGCTTACTGATGGTTACCTAGAGTGAAGAAAGATAGAATTTAATTTTTTTTCAAATAGTTTTAAGTTGAAATTTATGGTTAAGCATAAAGATCAGTGAATTTGTGTATATGAGAATCTATAAACTTTTAAACAAATGAATTTGTCTTTAAGCAATTCTTGTGCTTCTGAGATAAGTTTGAGGAAATTACAGCATCTTGAGCTGATGGAAGATATTGTGGATTTGGCAAAAAAAGTCGCGGTAAGTGGTAGAAAGTAGGTTCCCCCAATCCCGTTTAAAAGAATATAGATACTTATTTGTTTATTTTTCTTTTTTTTTTATTTTTTTTATTTTTCTTTTTTTAAATAATAGTCCCCTTCCCTGTAAAGGGTTGGGAAGATTCAGTGAGTTAGTCTTTTTTTTTTTTTTTTTTTTAAGATTTATTTATTTGAAAGGCAGAGTTACAGAGAAGCAGAGAAGTGGGGAATGAGGGGGGTTTCCATTCATTGGTTCACTCCCCAAAAGGCCACAATGGCTGGAGGTGAGCCAGTCCGAAGCCAGGAGCCAGGAGCTTCTTCCAGGTCTCCCATGTGGGTGCAGGATCCCAAAGACTTAGGCCATCTTCTACTGCTTTCCCAGGCCATAGCAGAGAGCTGGAACAGCTGGGACTTGAACCAGCACCCATATGGGATGCCAGCACTGCAGGCAGCAGCTTTACCCACTATGCTGCAGCACCAGCCTCACAATATAGATATTTGTATTGTGTCAGGCCCATCCTGCCAGTTTAAAGCAATAAACAGGTAATGATTGTAGGTTTGGTTAATCTGAGATTATTCTGCTGTCCATGAGTGCATGCTTAGTATTGAAGAGATCAGGTAGATAGATGGCTGCTGATGTGGTTCTGATACGCTCTGATGGGGACCAGGACATCTTTGTGTCATTGAAGGATAGGAATTGGAATTGGCTGCAGATGAAAGTGGACCCTGGTTCACAGAAACCTTTGTCACAGGCCTGAAAGTCACAGGCTCTGTCTTTTGACATAAGCACACCACTGCCACCACCAGATAGTTTCTCTTTGGGGTAGACTATATCAGAACAGGTTTGAGGAGCTGTTCTAGTGCTTGCGTGAAGAGGGTTTTTTTTTCCCTTTTGTTCTTGGTACTATTGACATTAGAATTTAAATTTAGAAAGGTATTCTGTCTGATGTCTATTTCCTGCTGATAATCCTTTGCAGTACTCACTAGCCAGTGGGGTTTGGTAGATATCTAGGTATAATGAGCTTTAAAAATCTACACACATAAAAGTTACATGAACTCATTTTATCACCAGATCCCCAGGGAAAACTATTTCTCAGTTCTTGTTTTAAGGTTCTTAAGGGGTAAATGAGCCATGCAAGTGCTTCTGGGCAGTGTACTGCTCTGAATGTGTAGTAGTATCATCATGTGTTACTTAATGACGGGGATCCATTCTAAGGAGTGCATTGTTAGGTGATGTTGTGCGACTGTTGTAGGAGTGCTTATATAAACTTGCATGGGGTAGATCAGTCGCTTAATGCAGTGGAGATGTGTGTAGCCGCTGCCAGTGTAACACAGCATACTCTCACAGGAAACTTTCCTGTAAAGTAATGGCAAGAAGTATAATGTGGTAAATACATTAGCCAGTAACATAGTCATGTTATTATCAAGTATTATGCAGTGGACACAAATATATGTAGTGTACTTTTAAAAAAAGGATTTTATTTATTATTTAGGAATTAAATAATACAGACAGTGAAAGGGAGAGAGAGGTCTTCCATCCGCTGGTGCACTCCCTAGGTGGCCACAATGACTGGAGCTGTGCTGATCTGAAGCCAGGAGCTGGAGCTTCTTCCGGTCTCCCATGTAGGTGCAGGGGCCCAAGCACTTGGACTGTCTTCTGCTTTCCCAGGCTATAGCAGAGATCTGAATTGGAAGAGGAGCACCCAGGACACGCACTGGTGCACCATATGGGATGGCAGCACTGTAGGCAGAGGATTAACCTACTGCACCACAGCGCTGGCCCCCATGTAGTTAACTTTTTTTTTTTTTTTTTTTGACAGGCAGAGTGGACAGTGAGAGAGAGAAAGAGAGAAAGGTTTTCCTTTGCCATTGGTTCACCCTCCAATGGCCTCCGTGGCTGGTGCGCTGCGGCCGGCACACTGCACTGTTCCAAAGGCAGGAGCCAGATGCTTCTCCTGGTCTCCCATGGGGTGCAGGGCCCAAGCACTTGGGCCATCCTCCACTGCACTCCTGGGCCATAGCAGAGAGCTGGCCTGGAAGAGGGGCAACTGGGACAGAATCCGGCGCCCCAACCGGGACTAGAACCCGGTGTGCCGGTGCTGCTAGGTGGAGGATTAGCCTATTGAGCCGTGACGCCGCTAGGTGGAGGATTAGCCTATTGAGCTGTGACGCCGGCGTAGTTTACTTTCATACAGCGGGCAGTGTGGTAGGTTTGCTTACCAGCAGTAGTACCTCATACAGGAGTGGTATATTGTGCTGTGAGGTTAGGATGGCTTTGCTGTAGCTAGTTGATAGGAGTTTTTCGTCTTCATTGTAATCTTAAGGGACAGCCGTCTTTCAGGTGGTGCATCATTGACTGAAAGCATTGTCATGCACTATATGATTGTATTCTTAAAATGCAGGATTTTTTCCATTAGAAAATTCATATGTAATTTACTGAATAAGGAAACACTTGTTTTTTATTTATTTTGCAGAATGATCCATTCCTTATTGAAGGCTTATTGAAAATTGGTTATAAAATAGAAAATGTAAGTGTTAATGCTGGGAACCCAGTACACTCACTGTGATAAATGACAGTCATGTCACGGCTCATTTCCTGTGTATTGCGTTCACATGTGCTATGTTATAGTGCTCATCTCTCTGTTTTACTTAAATAATTTCCTCATTTTGGGAGTTTGCCTCATTTTCATTGTTTTGCCTATGTATGTAGTGTAATTTTGAGCCTCTATTATAAGTTGATTCCTTTTCTCTTTTAGGATGTTTGGCATATTTTATTCCAAATGAAATCACTAGGTCCCTAGTATGAATATTTTTGATATGTGATTACTAGGTAATCTCCAGATATGATGAAAAATCTATTTATTTGAGAGACAGAGAGTTCCCATCCACTAGTTCACTTCCCAAATGCCTGTAACAGCTGCGACTGGACCAAGCCAACTCTCTGAGTCAGGAATTCAATCTAGTTCTTCCACATTGATGGCAGGGACCCAATTCATTGTAATATCACCTGCTGACATAAGGGATACAAGTGTCATAATTTAACCACTAGGTCAAATACCCAACCTGAAAAATCAACTTTTAATGCTTCTGATGACTTGAACATCTATATGTATCCTTTAAGCCTAATGCATTGAAACCTCATTTGTCTAATTTCTGAAGTTAATTTCAGATGATGTAAGAATGAATAACATTTATGTGAAATCTTTTTTTTCCTAAAGATTTTATTTATTTATTTGAGAGGCAGAGTTACAGACAGAGGGAGAGAGAGACAGAGAGAAATCTTCCATCTGCTAGTTCACCCCTTTAACAGGTCGTAATGGCTGGAGCTGGGCTGATCAGGAGCCAGGAGGTTCCTCCAGGTCTCCCACATGGGTGCAGGGACCCAACCACCTGAGCCATCCTCTCCTGCCCCTACCCACCACCGACCCAGGCCATAGCAGAGAGCTGGATCGGAAGAAGAGCAGCCAGGACAGGAACTGGTGCCCGCATGGGATGCCGGCACTGCAAGAGGAGGCTCAGCCCAATATGCCACAGCACTGTCCCCTCTTTTATTTTATTTTTTTAAGATTTTATTTATTTATTTGAAAGGTAGACTTACAGACAGAGAGAAAGACAGAGAAAAAAGGTCTTCCATCCTCTGGTTAATTCCCC
The DNA here is from genome assembly GCA_949820135.1 of Sylvilagus floridanus. Lineage (NCBI taxonomy): Eukaryota > Metazoa > Chordata > Mammalia > Lagomorpha > Leporidae > Sylvilagus > Sylvilagus floridanus. Next base: position 7,978,132 of record OX463244.1, on the reverse strand, counting down.
AAATGGCTGTAACAGCTGGACCTGGCTGATCTCTCCAGGAGCTGGGAACTTCTTCCTGGTTTCCCACTCGGGTATAGGGGCCCAAGTACTTGGGTCATCTTCTGCTTTCCCAGCCCATAGCAGAGAGCTGGATTGGAAGAGGAATAGTCAGGGCTCAAAGTGGTGCCCTTATGGGATGCCGGTGCCTCAGGCAAAAGCTTAGCCCATTACGCCACAGCGTGGGTCCCTTCTTTGAATTCTTGACCCTCTGTGAAGATTGTTGCACAAAATACCTATTTGCCTAGCCCTCCCTCCTCTACTGTTTGTCTTGTTCTTATATTTACCATAGACCCTATGAAGTACATAATCCCTTTGGTGAACCTTAATCTCCTTGGGGATGGAGGTCCTAGTTTAGATGAGATTGGAGAACCTTCCACCTTGCATTAGTGTACTCTCCTGCTACTTAGGACAGACGGCCTCTGACCAAGTAGGAGACCTCAACTCCCAGGTCTGTAATAATGTGGAAGCATCCTGAGTTCTGAATGTGGCCTGTGGTAACCTGAGTCCACAGATTCTGTAAACTTGTATTGAAGTCCAGCTACTCTAGGTTGTGTGCTGAGTAATGCAAACATGAGGCGTTGTATAAGACGTACATTAACGTTCTGAAATACTGTGTAAGTTTATAATACCATGTACACCCAAATCTTACTCTTCATTCCTCATTTTGAAACAGAAAATCTTGGCAATGGAAGAAGCTATAAATTGGATAAAATATACAGGCGATGTAACAATTCTACCTAAATTAGGATCAATTGACAATTGTTGGCCTATGTTAAGTGTTTTCTTTACTGAATGTAAGTATAAGTGCTTAAAGTTGTTACTTAATTTTTAAAAAAATATTATTTGACAAAATGGGATGTATAGTTAATATGGTTTAGGATTTTAAAAAAGTTTTTTTTTGTTAGAATGCCAGTTAAGAAAACACTACCTTGTGTTTAGTTTTATCGTTTATTTCCAATCTTAATGATTTTTATGAGTTTACACTTTTTGAAATCCTCTCTAATCAGTATCCTAAGTTGTTTAAAGAAAGAGACCACAACTTGTGTTCCTGCATTCTCATTCATAAGCAGGAGTAACAGAAACTATGATTTGTATTTCCTGGGTGAATCTGCTGATCTTTTTATGTATGAAGAAACTGCCTTATGTATTTCCTTTGTAAATACTTTTCTTTAAAGCTTTTGAATTTTAAATATTTATTTACTTTTTTCTTTTAAATACTTATTTACTTATTTTAAATAGTTTACTATTTTAAATATTTATTTACTTATTTATTTCAAAGGCAGGATAAGAGAGGTAAAGAGAGTTTACACACCATATGGCTGCATCAGCTAGGGCTAAACAAGGAGCCTTCCTGGGCGTCAGGGACTAAGCACTTGGGCCAACAAGGAGCCTTCCTGGGCGTCAGGGACTAAGCACTTGGGCCATCATCTGCTGCTTCTCAGGCACATTAACAGGGAGCTGGATCTGAACCTGAGCAGCTGGAACTGGAACTGGCGCTCTGATGTGGGATTTAGGTATTCCAAGTTGTGGCTTACCCTGCGCCTAACATGTGCTCCTGAATGTTAGCAAATTTTTTTTTTTTCTTTTATAACACACACACACACACATTTGAAAGGCAGAGCTACAGAGAGGCAGAGGGAGAGAGGTCTTCCATCTGCTGGTTCATCCCCCAAATGGCCACAATGGCCAGAGCTGGTCTGATCCAAAGCCAGGAGCCAAGAGCTTCTTTTGGGTCTCCCACGCGGGTGCAGGGACCCAAAGACTTGAGCTGTCTTCGACTGCTTTCCTAGACCATAGCAGAGAGCTGGATTGGAAGTGGAGCAGCTGAGACTTGAGCTGGCACCCGTATGGGATGCCAGCACTGCAGGTGGCAGGTGGCTTTACCTGCCACACCACAGCTCTGGATCTTAATTTCTTGAATCTTTGATTTTCCTTTCATCTTGAAAATGATTGTATTTGGCTAGAGGCTTAACTATAGTTTTGTTGCACAATTTTTTTTAACCACTTCTTATGCTTATGTATCAGCTTAAAATGCAGAAGATGAGGCCTGATACACTTTTGTTGAGAAGTTTTGTTATCTACTGTTTTAAATAATTTCGTAATATTTTATAAGAATGATGTTTCAAATAACTTCTCATTGTAACATTTCACTCAGGAAAGTAAAACATACTGCATAAAGGGGTTTTACCTTCTTCAGTTGTTCAAAAAATACATACTGAGTTTTTGTTTGAACATGTGTCTCGTATGCCATAAGTACTTGATGATATTTGTTGAATTGACTTGAGCAATTGTGAGGCCTATTTAGGTTATGTTACAACAGAACAGAAGCTATGATTATAACTAATATTAAAATAAACAAGGGCCAGTGCTGTGGCGTAGCGAGGTTAAACTGCCACCTGCAGTGCCGGGATTCCATATGGGCACCGGTTTGAGACCTGGCTGCTCCACTTCTGATCCAGCTCACTGCTATGGTCTGGGAAAGCAATAGAAGATGGCCCAAGTCCTTGGGCCCCTGCACCCACGTGGGATACCCAGAAGAAGCTCCTGGCTTCAAATTGACACAGCTCCACCTTGCAGCCAATTGGAGAGTGAACCAACGGATGTAAGACCTCTCTCTCTCTGCCTCTCCTTCACTTTCTGTGTAATTTTGACTTTCAAATAAATAAATCTTAAAAAAAACAAAAACAAAAACAAGTGTTTCTTAATTGCTAGATAAAAAACTGATTAGATTCACAACAAACAATTCATTTGCTGTTTTCTGTTAACATGTTATCAATTTTGTAAAAAAGATACATTATTTAATACATACAAGAGAGTACAATTAGGAAGTAAAAAATACAGTGAGCTTCATAGACTGACCTGCTTAACCTAAGAATTAAAATATTTCCAATACCAATTTATGGGTTTCTTTCTAACATATGTTCTTTCTCATTCTCTCCTACAAATAAAATTTAGACAAGTATCACATAACGAAAGTTGTAACAGAAAACTGCAATTTGCTTGAAGAATTTAAAACCCGAAATTGTGCGGACTGTATAGAGGTGAGGATAAATATTTACTATAAATATGCTTTAATATTTTCCCATTAGAATTTTTAAGTTAGAAGAAGTAACAAAACTGTAATAATACAAAGAACAATTGTGTTCAGTTGTACAATTGAATAACATGAGAGAAAATTTTGAAATTTTTAGTTGAAATTTTCTTTTTAAAGAAGAAATAATATCTTCATCAGATTTTTCTGTTGATTTTAAAGCAGTTCATCAACTGAAGGCTTGTAGTTAGTTTGGGAAATATAATTTCCTGTAGAAACAGTTTATTCACATGTAATTCATAGGCCAAGCAGTGCATTGGTAGAAATATGATTTTAACTCAATGTTTAGAAAATGATTTAGGAAAATATTTAGTGTTCTATTGGATTCTCTGACTAAAGCCAGTATATGGTCTATTATATTTTAATTATTTTTTTAAAAACCTTGAACGTTTGAAAAGTTTGTTATATCTGTAGCATCTTTCATATATTCCTGCCACCTGATTTTCATGCAGTCTAATCAACATTTCCTGTATGTTATTGGTTCAGATACATATGTACATTTGAAATTTTATTTATTTTTTGTTTAAAAGGAAGAGAGAAAGAGCTAGCTCTTCCATCTCTTGATCACTTCCTAAATGGCTGCAGTAGGGCCAGACCAGCCTGAAGCCAGGAGCCTGAAACTCCATGTGAATCTCCCATATGAGTGGCAGGGGTCCAAGCACTTGGGCCCAAGCACTTGGCCATTACCTGTTGCATCCCAGGGTCTGCCCTAACAGGAAGCCAGAATCAGAAACAGAGCTGGGACTTGAATCGAGGCACTCCAACATGGATGTGGATATCCCAAGCGATGTCTTAACTGCTATGCCGAATGCATGTCCTGATTTACTGATTTTTTTTTTTAAGCCCTACAGTTTCTTGAATAATATGTTTGCTAACCTAATCTGTTCATTACATGTTATTTTAGTCTGCCATACCTACTGATAAAAGTACATTTAAAAGCAGACCTGTCAAATACACAAAAGAGAAAAAATGTTTAGTAATTATTCAGAATGCATCCCTTAGCCTTTTGTGAGATCAAGTGTAGTAATTCTTCAGAATGTGATGATATTGTTTTCTTTTTAGTATTCCTTTAACAGAGTTAGTGTTGAGGCACTAGAGACAGGTTTCTATATATACCAAAATACTGGATATTGCATTCTCATTTTTTCATAAATAATCCTGTTGGTTATTTATGATATCAAAGATAGAGAGCCAGATCCATTTTTCTCTAGGTTTTGGGTTCTTGTCTTTGAAACTAATTGATGGGTCATCTTTTACCTTGGTTTCTCAGCAAGGAGAACTAATGAAACTGAGAGGAAATGAAGAGTTTTCCAAGGGAAGATTTGATATAGCTATTATCTATTACACCAGAGCCATTGAATATAGGTAAGAGCAAAACAACAAAGAGGGCTCCTTTTTTAGTGTGGCAAATACATTTAGAATGTTAGGAGAAATAAAACCAAGATGAGGAACTGAGAATATCTTCCAGTTTTCTATGAAGATTAGTTGTTCTCGTTAGGCATTAGATGCATTAAAGATGTTCTGAAAAATACTGATAAGTAATGTAATTCAAGAAAGTTGGGCAGAATGGTGGATTTGCTTCCTCCGTACTATTTTCTTTCAAGCTTTCTAATACAGAGTCCTGCCTTGTTCTTATTTTGCTATCAGCTAATTCCTTTCAAGTTGTTAGGGTTTCTAATACTTAGGGCATCACCCAATCATGGGTTATGCTTTCTGTGAAGGAACTTGTAGTTTATATCATTTGATTCTCACAATAACCCTCTGAGCTAGACATAGCATATAGAATTTTCTTAAATTTTTTTTTTTTTTTTTGACAGGCAGAGTGGACAGTGAGAGAGAGAGACAGAGAGAAAGGTCTTCCTTTGCCGTTGGTTCACCCTCCAATGGCCGCCGCAGCCAGAGCGCTGCGGCCGGCGCGCCGCGCTCATCCGATGTCAGGAGCCAGGTGCTAGGTGCTTTTCCTGGTCTCCCATGGGGTGCAGGGCCCAAGCACCTGGGCCATCCTCCACTGCACTCCCGGGCCACAGCAGAGGACTGGCCTGGAAGAGGGGCAACCGGGACAGAATCTGGCGCCCCGACCGGGACTAGAACCCGGTGTGCCGGCACCGCAAGGCAGAGGATTAGCCTGTTGAGCCACGGCGCCGGCCGAATTTTCTTAATTTTTAATACAGTGTAGCTTAGGTTGGTTTGAAGCGAGTTAGGAAGTAAAGGAACTGAGACTTAGCCAGTTTAAGACTCCCAGATCCTTTATTTTTTCTGCTCTGCCGTACAGATGAGAAGTTTTATGAAGATTCTCCATGCCATGTGTTTTTCATGTGAGTTTTGATTATTTCAGATATAATATGCTTTACTGACTAAATATTATTTCTTTTTAAGACCTGAAAACCATCTTCTGTATGGTAACCGAGCTCTTTGTTTTCTTCGTACTGGACAGTTTAGGTAAGTTGGGTAAAGTATCCCCATCTATCAGTTACATTAAATACCCATTTGGGGGAAACATTTCAGTTTTACAGGGATGCATGAGAATCCTTGACTAGTTCTTTGGCAGAGATATGTGGTTAAAATAGGTGCACTGTAGGCTTTGTATAATAACAGCGGCAGCTATTCTGATTCAGTACAAATGCGTGTGTGTTTTTTTAAGTGCTTTATATATATCAAGTATCATTCACCCTTAAATAGGTTGGTAATACTACTTTCCACATCTTATGTGTGGATCAACTCATCCAATTTGTAAGTGGTGGTGGTACCATGAATTGAGCCCAGATCTTGCCTGATGATGTCAAATTCTGTGTGTGTTATCAATTTGTGCCCTTTTAATTAACCTGTATAGTTCTTGAAGAAGCATTTTTGCTGTAATTTTCCCTCTATTTGTTTTGGTATGAAAAAAACTACATTAAATGTCCTTCTTAAGTGAAAGAAAGCTTATAGATTTAATGGTATAACTATGAGGGTGGAATCATAATTTTTATTTCCTTATGTTAAATTTGAGCTGAGTTTTTATTAGCTGAGAAGAATTGACAAAGATGTTGCACCTGATGCCATCGTCCTTCAGTTAAAATTTAGGATGTACATTGTGAGCATTAATGTTAAGCCATGTAGACTATTGTATTTAACTATATCCTGCCTTAACAGAAGAAGGATTTAGGATGGATGCAAGAACACATTTGCACAGTAGAAATACTCAGAACACAGCAGATTAGAAATCAAGTTGAGGCTGTGATGCTCAGGACTAATCTGTGTGGGCATAGACTCTGGCATCAGTGCTGGTTACAAGGCACTCTTGCTTCTGACCTTCTGTGCCCAAAATGAAAAGGGAAACTTTGCTAAGTCACACAGTTCTCACTGTCCATAAAGAAACAGGACACCGTTGCTTGGATGAAAGTGTTTTCCTGATGTTTAGTACTTTGAGTAATTTCTTATGTGGCTTAATTTTAAGTGATGAAGTAGAGAAAAATCTGAGTAACATTCCTATTCATAGCAAAAAAAAAATTCTTTGAAAATACAGTTTTGGGTTTACTATACAAGTTTTTTATGTGACTTTTTCATATCAATTGAGTCTATTACCAGTTGTTTTCCAGTGAAAGCATTCATTTTGGCATGTGGGATTGGGGGTGGGGAAGGTAGTATATTACAAGTATGTAGCTTTCAAAAATAACATTTATTGTGTTTTTCTTTTATTATAAACAGAAAACATTCTCATGGTAGAAAATTTGGAAAATACAAGAGTTTAAAAAGAAGAAAATAAAAATCACCAGTAATCCAACCACCTTGGAGAATACCGCTGTATTAAAGTTATGCAGCTTTTACATGGCTTAAGCCGTGGATAAACCGAGGCTATCTAGACTAGAGGAATGGATGGGCTTGACACAGTCTTCCATCAATGCCACTGTCCTCAACTGGTTCTGACAAGAAATGAGCTGCAAATGTCTTTAGGTTATTGCCTCTGGCTAGGTCCAGAATTGCAGATACTCAATGCTGTTGATGGTGAATTTACATGCTTTCAAGATCAGATTAATAGTTTTGCAACTTGGCTAGCATCCTGTGAAAATTGAGGTGCTGATCTGAAACTACCTGGCAAGAGGTCATCCACTCTCCAGCTCCAAGAGCTGAGAGACAGACCAGGGTTTTCTGTTTTCAAAATTTTTTGAGTATTGAATGCTAGATACACAAGCAAGATCCCTAAAATCCTATCCTAGGGTCCTAAAACCCTGCTTCCGCAGGAAGGTACTCAAACTAGAAATATAGACACCAGGCAGTTTGATGAGTGAAAGGCCAGGAGCAGGGTGGTGAATCCATCTTGTACTTCTTCCTGACAGTCTGGCTTGTGGTGCAATACCATGTGCGTGTACATTCCAGGTTGTCAGCAGTACTAAGCCCTCATTCCTTGTTAGGCAGTCACCAGTAAGTAGTGGATGCCTGTCTAGTGTAGGAAGCTTTATGCCACACCAGTGTTTCTGTGATTTGCTAAGCAGTGTAGCTGTAATGTTGAGTCCATCATATATATAACTCCTGATCAAGCGGCCAGATGATGATACTTAGGACATGTTGCCAGTAGTTGAGATGTGCCATTGGTGCAGGAGGATCTGTGCTACGAGAAGGGCTTGTAGCTGAGTTACCGAGGGTGAGAGATCTTGAATCTGACTGAGCAGCTGTGAGGACAGCTAGGGGTACAGCGTCCAGCCTCTTCCCACTGGGGCGAGGAAGTACTCTTCAGCTGTTCCACAAGACCAGGCTTCCCGTCTGCTGTTGTGAAGCCAAGGATTGAGATGCCCAAAGAGAAAAGAAGTGGAACATCTTACATTAATACTAGGAAAGATAAATAAAAGGATTAAAGTCATGAATGCTAGGGCTTCTGAAATAGTTTCATCCTAAAATATTAGAAAACAAAAACTGGAACCTTAAGAAGAGAGTGAATGTTGACCAGATTAATATCTAAAAGGGTAAAATATTGCTACTCCACATGACAGCGCGACTATACTGGTCTGTGTACTTCATGTGTACCACTTGTAGAACCCTGCTGCCTATTTCAGATGAGGCTAGAGAGGCCATCAAAGTGTTCCCGGATACTAGGTGGGGGTGATGGAGCCAGACCTGAGCCCAGGAGGCCTTGATGCAGAGTCTCTGCTGCCAGTCACTATGAGAAGTGATGGTAGAATAAAAGAATATGAAAGTTGAAAAATTTAAGAAGTAAATGGTCCAAATAAGCATTTATGAGGAAATTATTATCTTTACATGACATGCAAATTAAAAACCGTGAGTTTCTCTTTCATACCCATCAGATTGGCAAAAATTAAAAACCTCGTAATACCAAGTGTTTGAGAGGATGTGGAACAAAGGAAACTTTGATACTCGGCTGGAGAAAATGTAAATTGGTACAGTCACTTTGGAGAGAATTTGACAAGGTGAAGACGTGCATACCCTGCAGCCTACCTCTAGGCTCGTCCCCTCCAAACTCTCACATGTGTACCCACGAAGATATGTACAAGTCTTCACTGTAGCACTGTTTGTAAGAGTAAAGACATGGAAACAACCTAAGTGTCCATCAGTAGGGGAATGGATAAATGAATGATGGTATATTCATACAATGGACTTGTATACGGCAGTTAAAATGAATGCAATGTTGAGTGAAAAAACAAGTTGCAGGATGATTTGTGTAGTGTGCTATTTATATGATGTTTAAAAACATGCAAAATGTGCATATCCATCATTAATACAGAGTGTATATTTAAAATGTTTTAAAATGCATGGGCATGTTATACAGGAGGGGAGTGGCTGTCTGGAGAGAGAAAGGGGGAACCGTGTGGAGATGGGAGGGCTGACGCACAGTGGGTATCAACTGTAAAAAATTTCTGCAAAAGGAGCTGAAGTAAATATGGTAAAATGTTTATTTCTTGCTAAGTTGGTACATGGTGTTCATTATGTTAATGTTGATTGTACTTTTATGTATGCTTGAAATATTTGATAAAAAGTAAGAAGTGCAATAAACATGTACATAACAGTGATCAGTAAACATCAGGGAAAAAATATGTATGAAATAATTGTGAAAGGAGAGTGGTACAACTGTTTTCAGGCCAGCAGCAGAGGGTAGGAAGCCTGGAGTGAAGTATATGTGGAGGCACAAATGCTTCATTCAGAAATGGCCACGGTGGCTGCTGTGGTAGTCAGACAGTTGGTGAATTGGCTCACCTGTGAGTGGATATAGAGGAGGCCGAGAGCCAATCAGAATACCTCCTGGTCTGTGGGTTTTGTGCTCGGGAACACAACAGAGACGGGGTTGAAATGAGGGAGGGTTGGGGGGAGCTTCACTGCCTCCTGACCCCCTCAGGTGCACGCAGGGCCAGTTTCTCCCCTGTGAGTCCTTCAGGCTGAGGAATGTGTGCAGTGTATGCTGGGATACCTGGCATGGATAAGATGTCCCTTTTATTTTGGTCTTCTAGAAGTGAACTTTTTAAGTATACTTTGGTAATTTTAAGAATGAGTACATTTTCAGCCCTGAGAAGGAACTAGGAGAAATGGAACTCGACGTACCCATGGCTTCCATGGTTCTTCTAGCACCTCGTGCTATTTGTGTGGTTTGGGCTTATTCAGCCCACAGTTTAAGCTGCTCTTGTGTGACTAGTATGAAAAGTTTTGAGTTCCTCATTGGAGTGTTCTGAACTGGTAAAGAGGAAATATGATTGGACAGTGGGAGAGCTTAGCCTTGAATGTTTTTGAGTTTACTGTGGAAAATTACGGAGTTTTTCAACTGGTTATTTACTTGAACTTTTGGCATTTATTTGTTAACCCATCCTATTGAATTTTCTTTCAGTAGATCCCAAATGTGATTAGTACCTGATTTAATAACTTAATAAGCAAACTTAAATAACCCCTTGATTTTTCCCCCCTGAATTTCTGTGAGACCAGAGGCATAAAGCAACTCAACTGTGTGTGTGAGAATTTAAAAAAAATCTTGTGCATCTGGGGAACATTAGTTTGATTGTATTGGTGAATTATTCACTCTGCTCTCTCAGCTTATGTGGTCTCTATTTGAACATAGAAGCTCCTAATTTGCTTTTGAGGAACATTTAACTTTTTTTAGTCTTCTTTGGGGCACACCCCGCTTTGATACGGTAAAATATTCAGAGTAGAGAAGACTATACTGAAAACGCTTGTCTGGCTCAAATGTGTTTCCTTTCGTTAGATTCTTGAGTGTTTCTGTGATATTTTGTGCCGATATAATAATTTACTAAGTTAAAACAAATGAATTGCCATTTTTTAAGTCAGAGTATAGGCAGTTTTCATTTGGATCAATGTAACTTGTGTCTTTTTTTTTAAATCCTGTTGTATATCTTGCTCTTTTTATATTTAAATCTTGGAGCTTGTTGCAAAACATGTTTATAGAGATATATACCTTGTTTTCACAGTTGCATAGTATTTTATTAAGGTCTACAGATGCAATCCATCAGTTTTTATTAGTGTATAATCTGTGCGTTTATATTCATATATGGATTACTTATATGGTCATTAGTAGATAGATTATATCCAGTTTTTAAAACTTAAGTAGAGCTCGGTAATGATTATTTATTTACATTCTGCACTCGGATGCAAGTATATCTGTGGGGAAAATTCCTGATAAATTTCAGTTGAATGGAAGAGCATATATAATTTTAGTAACAGACACTAACTTTTCGTTGAAAATGTATTATGTTTATTTGGTTGACAATTATTAGTTGTTGTATATTTGGCACTAACTATTACATTTGAATCCTTTTGTTGCTTGGGTTTAAGTTTCCGAAACTTGAGGAGTAGTTATTGCTACTTAGTTGTTGATCTGATCAGACTCTGAAAGTAATGATTTTTAATAGGGACAAAAAGCCAATAACCCTTTTATGACTTGTAAAGTTCTTACATGCTCACAGAGTGCGGTTTCAGAGAGTTCATAAATAGCGTCTCCTTCCCGGTCCAATCCAGAATCAGGAGGGGGACACAGAAGACAGGCTAATGAGGACCAAGCAGCACCTTTTTACGGATACAGTCCTGGAGACTGCGCCTTGAGTCTCACAGCTGAGTGGCTCGTTAACTGTCTGACTCAGTCTTAGATGGCACTGTGTCCCAGCGCCCTGGAAAGGGGGTGGAGTGTTTCGCTGGTGTTCAAGATCCCAGAGAGAAAAACAGAATAAGGCACATGTGATCAGTTTCACTCCCCACTACTGGATAAGTTACTGTTCTACTCTGGGGATAAGTTAGTGAGAGTGGGAAAGAAGAGAACATTCAGGCATAATTAATTGAGCAAGTCCATACGGAAACTAGAGGCAGGAAGAATAGGTATTCTTTCCTAACTTCATATTTTAGGGCAAAATGCAGCATACGAGGTAGCAGATTAGGGGTACTGGAGAATTGAAGTCACCTCCCCACATAACAGTAATAAGTTGGAGCGCCTGTGCTAGATCATTGTTTCTCACCCTCTGGTCAGTAACTTTCATGTGTTTCACAGCCTTTAAGAGTCGATAAACCATTTGCATCTGTTGAGTCTTCCTGTTTTCATGGCTGTGTTGTGCAGGGTATTGCTACTGCCAAAGTCAGACCTGCTCACCAATTTAGACCCTGGGCTGCAGTAGTGGGGATGAGTGATAACATGCCACTTACATGTCCACTCTACTTTAGAATAGAATATGGTCACGTGACGGTACAAATGGAAATTTACCAGTATTACTATTAATTGCTTTTATACATTACTAAGCATTGTCATAACACATGCTATTATGATGTTAATAAAAAGTATAACACTATTCTAGTTATGTTGTTAAAATTACAATAAGTGACATTCAACATTGATTTAACAAATATCACTGGGATTCTGTTAATGGCTGGTGTCAAAAATTAGTACAGGCCGGCGCCGTGGCTTAACAGGCTAATCCTCCGCCTTGCGGCGCCGGCACACCGGGTTCTAGTCCCGGTCGGGGCACCGGATTCTGTCCCGGTTGCCCCTCTTCCAGGCCAGCCCTCTGCTGTGGCCCAGGAGTGCAGTGGAGGATGGCCCAGGTGCTTGGGCCCTGCACCCCATGGGGAGACCAGGAAAAGCACCTGGCTCCTGGCTCCTGCCATCGGACGAGCGCGGTGCGCCAGCCGCAGCGCGCCGACCACGGCGGCCATTGGAGGGTGAACCAACGGCAAAGGAAGACCTTTCTCTCTGTCTCTCTCACTGTCCACTCTGCCTGTAAAAAAAAAAAAAAAAAAAAAAAAATTAGTACAAACACATGGTCCCTTTGTTTTCAGGCAGCATAAAGACACTTGACAAGGAGGGAAGTAGCAGTTAGGAAACAGTGCCAAGTGGCTTGAGTACAAAAGAGGGAGGCCGGCGCCGCGGCTCAATAGGCCAATCCTCTGCCTTGTGGCTCCGGCACACCGGGTTCTAGTCCCAGTCGGGGCACCGGATTCTGTTCCGGTTGCCCCTCTTCCAGGCCAGCTCTCTGCTGTGGCCCGGGAGTGCAGTGGAGGATGATCCAAATGCTTGGGCCCTGCACCCCGTGGGAGACCAGGAGAAGCACCTGGCTCCTGCCATCGGATCAGTGCGGCGGCCATTGGAGGGTGAACCAACGGCAAAGGAAGACCTTTCTCTCTCTCTCACTGTCCACTCTGCCTGTCAAAAACATAAAAAGAGAGAGGAAGAGGTGCCAAGGGACAAGACCACCAAGGGTCTTGTGGTCTCCATTGAGGCTGCTGGCCTTTAAAAGCAGTGGTGACAGGAGGGGGTTCTAATCCAGGAGGCAAGTGAGCTGTTAGTGCTTCAGAGACAGTGACGCTGTAGAGGAGAGTGAATGTGAAGGCTTGCAGCATGGTTGTGGGTTAGAAACCTACTGCACTGCTCTAGGCCAGTGATGGTGGTGGCTTGGAGCTTGGAGATAGTGGTGGAAATGGAACGGTGGAAGGATTCAAGATGTTTGAGAGAAGTTGCTTTGTTTTGATGTTGGGAGGAACAGTGATTGGCACTGCTCAAGATTCTGCCTTAAGCTTCTGGGCCCACTCACTGACGTTGGCCTCACTGAAAGAAACAGATTTATAGGAGGTAGAACTTAACTTTGCTCTTGGACATACTGAATTGAAGGGTGTTTAAAGCATACGTATTGGAATGTCATGTACAGTAAGTTTTTATGGGTCTGGAAATTGAGAGTTTTGGGCAGGAGACATTTTTGAGATAGCCTAGATGATCTGAAGTCGTAAATGTGGATGAGCTTGCTCAGGGAGGTGATTTTCAACTTGGACTGCATACTTGGAATCACTTGAGCTTTAAAGAAATACCACTCACTGAGATTCCAATTTAATGCATCTAGGGTAAAGCTTCTTGGACATTAGGCTTTTAGATGCTTTCCAGAGAATTCTAACATGCAGACAAGATTGAGACTCATTGGTCTACAGAGTGCGTTGTACTGAGACTGGAAGAACAAGCGTTGAGTCTTGATAGCCAATTAGAGGAGGGGGACCATGCGAAGACCCTCCTGTTAGAAGGAGACCAGAGAGTCAGCAGGAAAACTGGCAGTGTGGTGGCATGGAAGTGAGGGTGGCCAGCTGCGACTGCTGCTGAAGAGAAGCCAGTCTAATGGCAAGTGGACTTCACCATAGGGACTTTAATTACCACAGTTGTCAGTGGGAAGCTTAGGAGAGAAGTGGATGAGGAAATAAAATGGAGATGGCTAGCCCAGTCCACGTGTAAAGGTGTTGGGGGAGAGACCGACTCTGGAGCTAAGAAGTGTGTGGCGGACGAGGATGTTTTGACTGCACTTAACAGGCAGTTCCACTAGTTTAAATGGTGAAGAAGAATTAGCCCGTTCACCAGTTCTGGAAGAAGGTGGCTGTAGGGTTATATAGTCAGTGGCTCAACAGCATCATCAGAAGTCTAAAGTTTTCCAGCCTCAATGTATGACTTTATTCTCAGGCTGCCCTCCCCGCCTCAGGTGGCAGCTAAATACGTTGGTTCAGACAGCAAGCCAGATGTTAAAGTCTCCAGTAGAAGGCTTGTTCATATACTCTTTTAAGAAAACAAATCTTAATACACATCGTGAAAAAAGTATACAAATCAAGTGTGGTGGTTGAATTTTCAGAGATCAAATAACTATAACCAGCACCCTGGTTACAACCCTGTACCCCAGGGATCCCCCTTGTGCCTCCTTGCAGTCACTGCTCACCTCCTCTGCATAGGGTAACTGATATCCCTGAATTCCATAAGTTAATTTTGAATGTTCTTGTTCAGTGTTAGTGGAGTAATATCTTGTGTGCTTCTCTGTGTTTGACATTTCAGCATTGTTAGTGAGATCCATTCATAACTGCACATAAAGTGTTCATCAATTGCATGAATATACCACATGCTATCCATTTTATTGTTGATGGGCATTTGGGCAGTTTCTGGTAATTGGCTTTTACAGTAGTGGGGTTGTGACTGTGTGTGCATATTCATTTCTACTGAGTGTGTAACCACGCAGTGAAATCCCTGCAACAAGATGGGCAGCTTGTCATTTTACACTCTGACCAGTAACATAGGATTCGGTTCCATGTCCTCACCAGCACTTAACTATCGTCCATCTTTCATCTTAGATGTTTTGGTGGGTGTGTAGTGGTATAATGCTGTGATTTTAGTTTGCATTTCCATAGGTTGATTAGTGATATTTAAATTGAGTATCTTTTCATAAGTTTATTTACCACTTGGATATTCTCTTTTGTGAAGTGCCAGTTTAAGTCTTTGTTGTTTTTCCTCCTTTTTTTCTGTTGAGTTAAATGTTTTACTCATTTGTAGAAACTTTTTTGTTTGGTGTTGTGGATATGAATTATTGGATGGACATATATATTGCAAGTATCTTCTCACACAGTGGCTTTTTTCACCAAGTTACTTATTTTAATATAGTACAATTCTTGAATTTTTTTCTTTGTGCTAAGCACTTTTTGGATTCTGTTCATAATATATGCCTACTCTGAGGTCACCCAAATGTTCCATGTGTCGTCTAAAGTTTTTTTGACTTTGACATTTCTACTTGCAGTCTGTCTGGGATTGGTCTTTGTATTTATTGTGAAATAGGGTGTATGATTCATAGTGGATGTCTGGTTGACCCAGTTCCACGTAGTAAAGGTACATTTTCTCCATGCACCGCAGGGTCACCCTTGTTAGAAGTTAGGTGACTAAATGTAGGGTCAGTTTCTGATTTCTCTGCTAGTTGGGTTGTCTATATGTAGCTTTATTTTTTATTGTTGTACATAGCCTTTTGGTAGGCGTTGATAGCTGGTGGTATAAGTTATCTAGTTCTGTTATCCCTTATAATCCCTTTTTAGAAGTGAATGATAAAGCAGCAAATCTCCGTCTATGTCAATAGGGAAGTAAAACAAGAAAAAGTGGTTGTCAGTGAGGTGGCCCCCTTAAGGAGAGAGTAGGAATAGTTCAACAAGTAAGATGGAATGAGAGCAACAAGTAAGGTGGGGAGAAAGCTGGGCACTTGAATCAGTGATTTGGAGTTTGAACACTGTTGAGTGGTGTTTAGTTCCCCCAGGTGCCATAGTGGGTGGCTGAGCTGAGGTAGAAGAAGCAAGCCACTGAAGAAAAGGACAGTAGGAAGCTGAGAGACTAAAGTGTTAGATCAGTTAGTACTGAACAGTTAACAAAGTCCATTGTCTAGCAAAGAATCCAACTTAGTATCTACCTTAGAACAGAACAGAATTGTTATCTTCATTTTACAGATGAGAAAGTGGGTCCCGGACATTTTAATAACTTCCTAAACTCCTCAAGAGAATTAGTGGTTGAGTTAGTCTTAACCCAGGGCCCATGTCCAGTATCCATGCTCTGTTGAGCAAAGCTTAGCTCATGTGTTGCATCAAAGACCTGAGAGTTACATTTTGAAGATCAGAGGTCTTGTTGAAATGCAAATATAGTGTAGAGAAACATGTAAATATTAAGAAAGTATGCATAGATAAGATGTTGATACAAAGTACTCCAGAAATGTTAAAAGTACTTATTCCTGGGTAGTTGTGATTGTGACTCTGGGTGAGTTTTTCCCCTTTGTTTTACTTTTCTGTATTTTCCAAATTTCCTATAATGGACGTCTATGGTATGGATTTTTAGCAATTCAGATGTATTTTTTGATTAGATGCCATACATAGAAAATTCAAAAGTACAAGTGGATACGTACTATATAATATTTTTGTAACAAGAGAATAGAATATTTATATATTTTATTTTTCATTTTAGAAATGCACTTGGTGATGGAAAGAGAGCCATTATTCTGAAGAACAACTGGCCTAAGGTAGGCTCTTCTGTGTTTTACATTGAGCAAATAATGCTCTATGGCTTTTTTTTTAAGATTGTATTTATCTATTTATTTGAAATGCATAGTTAAAGAGAGGAAGGGAGAGATAGGGAGAGGTCTTCCATCTGCTAGTTCACTCTCCAAATGGCTGTAACAGCCAGGCTGTGCTAGCCTGAAGCCAGGAGCTTCTTCCAGGTGTCCCCCATGAGTGGCAGGGACCCAAGCTCTTGGGCCATCTGCTGTTTTCCCAGGCACATTAGCAAGGAGCTGGATTGGAAGTGGGGCAGGTGGGACTTGAACTGGCACTCATATGTGATGCCAGTGTTGAGAAATCTGTTTAAAGGATGTGTTGACATTGTGGATGCAGTTATGCTGAACTGAGGAATAGGAAAGGGGATCTTCAGTACCCTGGTCAGAGTGGGTCCTCAGGACAGCTGGGAGAATATCTGCATGTGTGCCTGCGGGTGTGGGAACACAGGAGCACCCACGGGCAGTCTTGGTGCACCTTAGCAATGGAGAAGTGATGTCTACTGGGTGGGTGTGCCTAAATGTGAAAAAGGAAACTTAGAAAACTGGAGAGAAATAGAGGAGACTGTCTTTGTAACCATGATGCAAAAGGATTTCTTAAGTAACATACAATGCACAAATCAGCAGTGGATGCTAAAAGACCACCTTGATATGTATGACTATATCAAATTTTAAAGACACTCAAAAGACACCATGAATGAAATTCTTTTGGAGAAGATGATAGGCATATATATAACATAATTGATAGGATTTATATCCAGAATATGCAAAGAACTCCTAAAATAAATAAGAAAACCCAGTACAAAATGGGCCAATAAAGCATACAAGCATTTCACAGAAGAGTAATCTCATATGGCTAGTAGAAATATGAAACTCCTGTTTCCTAGTAATTAAAATTAGAGGGGGTTGGTACAGACAGAAAAGTAAAAGATTGCCATAGAATAGAATAGAGGGCTTCTATACACAGCTACATACATGTGAGTAGATAAACCAGTGATATTATTGGGCGCTTCAGGCTGGCAGAAATTGGAAGAGACCTATAGTCTGGAGTGTTGGTAAGTGGATGTAGTGACAAACCCTCAGTGACTTAGAGTACACAGTGCTTACAGCAGATTTAGAGAGCACAAAGATGTGCACACCCCATAATTACTTGTTTCTGTGTGGATTATGGTGGCTTTTCCCCCCATAACCTCCCTCCCACTCGCAACCATCTCATCTCCCACTCTCCCATCCCATTCTTCATTAAGATTCATTTTCAATTATCTTTATATACAGAAGATCAACTTAGTATATACTAAGATTTCAACAGTTTGCAACCATACAGATACACAAAGTATAAAGTACTGTTTGAGTAGTAGTTTTGCCGTTAATTCACACAGTACAACACATTAAGTACAGAGATCCCACATGGGGAATAGTTGCACAGTGACTCCCATTGTTGATTTAACAACTGACACTCTTATTTATGACGTCAGTAATCACCCGAGGCCCTTGTTATGAGCTGTTAAGGCTATGGAAGCCTCTTGAGTTCACAAACAGATCCTATTTAGACAAGGCCATAGTCAAAGTAGAGGTTCTCTCCTCCCTTCAGAGAAAGGTACCTCCTTCTTTGATGGCCCGTTCTTTCCGCTGGGATCTCACTTACAGAGATCTTTCATTTAGGGTGTTTGTTTGTTTGTTTGTTTTTGCCACAGTGTGTTGGCTTTCCATGCCTGAGAAACTCATGGGCTTCTTAGCCAGATCCGAATGCCTTAAGGGCTGATTCTGAGGCCAGAGTGCTGTTTAGGACATCTGCCATTCTATGAGTCTGCTGTGTATCCACTTCCCATGTTGGATTGCTCTCTTTTTTAATTCTGTCAGTTATTATTAGCAGACAGTAGTCTTGTTAATGTGATCCCTTTGACACTTAATCCTATCATTATGATCAATTATGAACTTAAACTGATCACTTTGAGTAGTAGGATGGCATTGGTACATACTACCTTAATGGGATTGAATTGGAATCCCATGGCACATTTCTAGCTCTACCATTAGGGATAAGTCCCCGAGTGATCATGTGCCAAACTGTACATCTCCTCCCTCTTATTCCTACTCTTATATTTAACAGGGATCACTTTTCATTTAAATTTAAATACCTAAGAATAATTGAGTGTTAATTACAGAGTTCAACCAATGATATTAAGTGGAACAGAAAAAGGAATAAAATAGTAAGTTGTTCCTCAACAGTCAGGGCAATGGCTGATCAAGTCATTGTTTCTCATAGTATCCATTTCACTTCAACAGGTTTTCTTTTTGGTGCTCAGTTAGTTGTCACCTATCAGGGAGAACAGACGATATTTTCCCTTTGGGACTGGCTTTTTTAACTCAGCATGATGTTTTCCAGATTCCTCCATTTTGTTGGAAATGACCAGATTTCATTTTTTTTACTGTTGTATAGTATTCCATAGAGTACATATCCCATAATTTCTTTATCTAGTCTTCTGTTGATGGGCATTTACATTGATTCCAGGTCTTAGCTATTGTGAATTGAGCTGCAATAAACATTAAGATGCAGACAGCTGTCTTATTTGCCAATTTAATTTCCTTTGGGTAAATTCCAAGGAGTGGGATGGCAGGGTCATGTGGTAGGGCTATATTCAGGTTTCTGAGGAATCTCCAAACTGACTTCCATAGTGGCTTTACCAGTTTGCATTCCCACCAACAGTGGAGTAGTGTCCCTTTTTCCCGAACATCCTCGCCAGCATCTGTTGTTAGTTTATTTCTATATGTAAGCCATTCTAACCAGGGTAAGACGAAACCTCATTGTGGTTTTGATTTGCATTTCCCTGATGGCTAGTGATCCTGAACATTTTTTCATGCGTCTGTTGGCTGTTTGGATTTCCTCTTTTGAAAAATGTCTATTGAGGTCCTTGGGCCATCTCTTAAGTGGGTTGTTTATTTTGTTGTTGTGGAGTTTCTTGATCTTTTTGTAGATTCTGGTTATTAATCCTTTATCGATTGCACAATTTGCAGATTTTTTTCCCATTCTGTTGGTTGCCTCTTCACTTTTCTGTTTCTTTTGCAGTACAGAAACTTCTCAATTTGATGTAATATCAGTTGTTAATTTTGGCTTTGACTGCCTGTGCCTCTGAGGTCTCTTCCAATAAATCTTTGCCTGTGACTATATCTTTCAGGGTTTCTCCAATGTTCTCTAATAATTTGATGGTGTCGGGTCATAGATTTAGATCTTTAATCCATGTTGAGTGGTTTTTGATTTATCCCTTTTATACAAGGATGGTTCAATGTTTGCAAATCAGTGTGATACACCACATTAACAAGCTGCAGAAGAAAAACCATATGATTATCTCAATAGATGCAGAGAAAGCATTTGATAAAATACAACACCACTTCATGATGAAAACTCTAAGCAAACTGGGTATAGAAGGAACGTTCCTCCATACAATTAAAGCAATTTATGAAAAACCCATGGCCAGCATCCTATTGAATGGGGGAAAGTTGGAAGCATTTCCACTGATACCTGTTACCTGACAGGGATGCCCACTCTCACCTTTGCTATTCAATATAGTGCTGGAAGTCTTAGCCAGAGCCATTAGGCAAGAAAAAGAAATTAAAGGGATACAAATTGGGAAGGAAGAAGTCAAACTATCCTTTGTTGCAGATGATATGATTCTTTGTTTAGGAGATCCAAAGAACTCTACTAAGAGACTATTGGAACTCATAGAAGAGTTTGGCAAAGTAGCAGGATATAAAATCAATATGCAAAAATCAGCAGCCTTTGTATACACAGGCAATGCCATGGCTGAGAAAGAACTTCTAAGATCACTCCCATTCACAATAGCTACAAAAACAATCAAGTACCTTGAAATAAACTTAACCAAGGATGTCAAAGATCTCTATGATGAGAATTACAAAACCTTAAAGAAAGAAATAGAAGAGGATACCAAAAAATGGAAAAATCTTCCATGCTCATGGATTGGAAAAATCAATATCGTCAAAATGGTGTGTTATTTGTAACGTGAGTACAGGATACAAACTAATAAGCCTCAGAAGTGTCCTCAAGAACCTTTTAATTTTGAAGGGTATGTTGAAACTATTTTGTTTGCAAGTGACAAAACCTTACTCTGATTTGGTTAAAGTAGAAAAGGGAGTTTGTGGGGCTGGCGCTGTGGCGTAGGTTAAGCTTCTGCATGAAGTTTTGGCATCCCATATGGGCATTGGTTCAAGCTCCAGCTGCTCCACCTCTGATCCAGCTCCCTGCTAATGCGCCTGGGAAAGCTGCAGAAGATGGCCCAAGTACTTGGGCCCCTGAACCCACATAGGAGACCTGGAAGAAGCTCCTGGCCTACCTGTTGTGGCCATTTGGGGGATCTCTCTCTGTCTCTCCTTTCTCTCTCTCTGTAGCTCTTTCACATAAGTAAATAAATAAATCTTTGAGAAAAAAAAAAAGGGAGTCTGTTGACTAATACAACTGAAGAGTGCAGTGGTTAGCCTCAGGAGTGCTTGGACCCAGGGCTGTACGCAGGTGTTTTCTTTTTTTCCTGTTTCTTAGCTTTGCTTCCCTCTTTATCAGTTTTGTGTTGAGTCCTTTTATATTTCATGTTTTTTAATATGTTCAGGTTTTTTTGGCTTCTTGGATATATAGAATGTAACTATAGGAACTGTTTTAGTGCTCTTTTCTGCTAGTTCTGTCATCTGTGTCATTTGTGGTTGTTTTCAGTTGATCGGTTTTTCTCATTGTAGATCATATTTTCCCTCTTTGCCAAACTGATAATTTTTGGCTGAATGCCAAACGTTGTGAGTTTTATCCTTATCGGTGCTAGATGTGTTTCGGTAAATGTTCTTGAGCTTTGCTTTATGATGGGTGGAGTTACTGAGAAACAACTTAGTTCCTTGGGTCTTGAGGTGTGTGAGTGGGACCATGAGTGCTTGCGTCTGGTCCTTTAGTCCTCGTCACTGAAGCAGACCGTTTCTGAATTTCATGAATTCGGACATTTTCCAGTCTGGTTAGTGAGAACAGGAGTTACTCCTGGCTCTGGTGAGTGCTGGCTGTTGTTTCCGGTGTGCCTGTGACCGAGTCTTTTCCTGATCTTGGGTGGTTGCCCCGGTGCATGTGCTTATCAGTCTCCATTATAGCCTCAAAGGGGCCCTCTCCTGTTTCCTCTCTCTTCTCTGGTCTCCTGCCCCTAAACTTAAGCTGCCTTGGTGCCCTGGACTCGGAGCTGTGTCTCTTTGGCTCTGACAGATCGCCAGACTGCCCAGGCTCCATCTTCCTGTGCTGAGCCTTGGGGAGCTCTGCTTTGTAAGCTGGAGCTAACATGGGGCTTACTTGGGTGTTTTTTTCCTTTAAGCATCATTCTCTTTTGTTACCCAGTGTCCAAGATCTTATTTATTTATTTATTTATTTATATTTTTTTATTTTTGACAGGTAGAGTGGACAGTGAGAGAGAGAGAGAGACAGAGAGAAAGGTCTTCCTTTGCCATTGGTTCACCCTCCAATGGCCGCCGCGGCCGGTGCACCGCACTCATCCGATGTCAGGAGCCAGGTGCCAGGTGCTTTTCCTGGTCTCCCATGGGGTGCAGGGCCCAAGCACTTGGGCCATCCTCCACTGCACTCCCGGGCCACAGCAGAGGACTGGCCTGGAAGAGGAGCAACCGGGACAGAATCCGGCACCCCAACCAGGACTAGAACCCGGTGTGCTGGCGCCGCAAGGCAGAGGATTAGCCTGTTGAGCCACGGCGCCAGCCAGTGTCCAAGATCTTGCTAGCCATGTTTTCCTGTCTTTTGTCTTTGTTTGAGGTAGGAGGGTAAATCCAGTTCCTGTTATTCCATCTTGGCCAGAAGTGAAAGGGCATAGGCCCATGTGGCTTCATTTAAAAAAGACTTTTCCTCTGTGGTAGGAGCCCCATCCTGATGCTCCTCAGAGTTGTTAATTCCAATGAAAAAAGAATCTCAGTGTGTATCTAGTAAACCTGAGAGATGCCCTGACCTCTCCTCAGTCATAGCCTGTTGGCCCTGGTTGGGTTGGAAGACCAAGAACTCCCAGTACTGCCTTGACTGTAAGGATTAGGGACTTGATGGCCCCTGAATTAGAAGATGTTAGGCAGCCAGGGCTGGGGCAGGCTGAAGCCAGGAGCCAGGAGCTTCATCCAGATCTCCAGCATGGGTGGGGGCCCAGGGAGTTGAGCCACTTTCTGCTGCTTTTTCCAGGCCATGAGCAGGGAGCTGGGTCAGAAGTGGAGCAGTTGGGACTCGAACCAGCACTCAAGTGGGATGCTGGTATCCCAGACAGTAGGTTTACCTGGTACACCACAGTGCTGGTCCTAGTAAACTCTTTTCTCAAACAGCAGAAGTGACACTGGGTTTTATAAGTTTTAGGGTAAAGGATCCAGTGAAACATAAGAAAATTTAGGGGGAAGGGTGGAAAAAAATGTGTTCTTTTCAAATTCTTAGGTATGGTTATTTCTTGTCATTAATTTCTAGGCTAGCTGTGTTTTGTGCATTTTTTTTGTTTTTTCAGTTGTCTGAACTTTTAGGTTGACAGATATCTAATGGGTGGTATTTTGACCTTGTAGCATATCTGAGAGATCTCTATCTTACACCTCCTCAGGCGTCAGGAAACAGGGCCTGCACACTTTAAGGAGAAAACAGAGTTTAACAAAATGAAATTTGAGGTGGGCTCCCAGAAGCAAGCCTAGAGCAGCCGAGCTGCAGAGGTTCTAGAATTCATAGGCTTGAGTCTTAGAGCAGGAGTGTTTATGCACCAAACCTGCATCAACACATGTCACATGATCATCTCTGCTTTCTTTGGTAGTAACCTGACCTTTCTTAAAAGGCTCATTTATTTTTAATATTGTATTTTCTCCTAGATTCTCATTCAATTAAAATGTCCTTTACAAAGTATATAATGAAGAAGAAAGAGTTTTGGACAAGATATCATAAAATCAGGGTTTCTTGATTTGCCTTTTAGTAAGTCTGGCATTGGGCCTGTCTCTGCCCTCATTCCCTTGTCAGTCCCCTCTCCAATGGAGATTGTGTGTCTACAGTGAAGTTTGGTTTGTGAGTAGCTAGGAAGGGGGCCTATTGAGTTAGCTCGGGTTTCATGCCCTTCGCTTTCCAGATTAAAATGTTTGTGCTTCATACAGAAAAGTTCCCAAATGAGTAAATGGAACCAGTGAGGGTTTGGCTTCTATAGCAAACAAAAAAGACCAAAAAAAACTCTTATCATTGAAATGCATGGTAAGTCAGTGGTTTTTGGACTGTTTCTTAGACCCAGGGATAAAATCATTGAAAGCTGGTTGGAGGGAGCAAGAGGGCTGGAGGGTCTGGCCTGTGTGCGCCCTTATCTGTGCCTATGCTTTTCGGAGGGGATTGTTATTCCAGCTCCAGAAGTCTTTGCTGTGCAGAGCGAAGGCAATATAATGACTTAGAGACTGTTACTTCTGCCCTGATGTGTGTTGGAAAAATTGTTACTCCTTTATAAGGAATTTTGTACTTTATTTGACACAACATGTTATACTTCATCTTTCTTAGTAAAATAAAACAAAAGTTGAATTTTTTCCTAGAGGTGCAGCAATCTCTAAAGGAAAAATATTGATCTCTAGCCAGCTGTTAAAAATTATTTGCCTGTTTGTAACTTTTCACTTAGCTCATTAGAGGATTTATTTTCTGAGATATTAACATTTTTGTTTATTTTACGTTGAGGAGGCCTAATCTAACATTTTAAGCAAAATACTCTTCCTTATCTTTTTTTTAACTTGAGCATATTTTTGAGAAAAAATTAAATTTATCTTTTTGGAACAGGGTCATTATCGTTATTGTGATGCTCTTTCTATGCTGGGGGAATATGACTGGGCCCTGCAAGCAAACATAAAAGCTCAAAAACTCTGTAAAAATGACCCTGAGGGAATCAAGGATCTAATTCAGCAGCATGTAAAGTTACAAAAACAAATAGAAGACCTACAAGGTATTTCACCTAAAATTCTTTTGGTTAAAGTCAAATTCCCTTTAAGACATTTGAAGGTGGGTTTCTTGGATTCATGGAGAACTATAAATCAATACTGAGTTGACTTGTACTTACTCTGTTATGTTATCTTGCTCAGGTCACTTAAGTTTTCCATTTTTGTCTGTATAGAATTAGTGCTACAATCCATTAGGTAGTTGTACACGATTTAAATTATTTAATTGAAACAGTCTGCAACCAAATTATTGTTATTCTTCTGTAGGAAAATATCCCTTCCAGAAATTCTGAATAAAATAAAGAAGTTTTGAAACAACTATTTTAAAGTTTTCCCTCCATTTTATTAAGGGTTTTTCCTAAAGAAGAGGCCCATCAGTGGGTTGATATTTTTGTACCAGGGTTGCAGCCAGTTCTGTAGCATGCTGAACATGAAGACACACATATGGCAGAAATTGGCTGTGCAGGCTTAGGAGTTGGGGATTTTCCTTCTCCCATGTTTTCTCTCTTAAGTCATCTTGCTTTCTCCAATGCCTGAAATTCCCTCTGTGTACATTCAGCCTATGAGTCTTTCCTGTTCTTTCTTCTTTGGGTATTAAACATCTGTAGAGCTGAGCTGAGCAGTTCTGTTTCACTGGCAGATGTTGCCATCCAGTATAACGTAATTCTGAGATTGTGAGCTCCTTGAAGACAGGTATCATCTCAGATGTGAATTATGTATGGCTGTCATCTTCCCAATGATAATGTGAAATGGGATGTCACACAAGGTTTCTGCAACACTCTGTTGACACTACACTAAAACTGAAGACATTTAGAAATGAACAGTTGCTTAGATTTAGTTTTCAGCTTCCTAAATTTAATGTTTTTGCTGTCAACTTAAAGGAAATTTGAAAATATTTAGAGGTATCTGTTGTCAGTCCATTGATTACTGTGTGTGTGTGTGTGTGTGTGTGTGTGTGTGTGACTTTTATAGGTCGAACACCAACTAAGAATCCACTTAAAGCCTTTTATGAAAGCAGGTGAGTTAACATCAGGTCAGTGGTTACTGCTTGGAATGCCTTTGCCCATGCTTTTAAGAATCATTTGCATTTGTGGACTGAGTACTGATAGCAGCCACAGTAAGGTTGGGGATGGAGGGGAGACAGGTGGTTTTTCAAGTGCTCCTGCCTAAGCTCAGATGCCCTACAAGTTGTCAGCTTCACTTTGCTGTTTGCTGAACCTCTTGGGTGTGCGTATAGGAGACCAGTAGCCTGTGCTTGTGGGAAGAGAGGCATGAAACGTTGACTCATGTTGTGCTTGAATTGGACCAGTTTGACCATGGTGGTCCTGCAGGGAGAGCGCTGCGACACAGCCCGTGCCTGCATGTTGTGCTTGAATTGGACCAGTCTGACCATGGTGGTCCTGGAGGGAGAGCGCTGCGACACAGCCCGTGCCTTGCCCCGCTGATCTGGAAGCATCTGCCCCGGCCTCCCAAGATCCTGGCAAAGACTAGGGCACTTCCTGTCGGAAATAGGCAACAAAATAGATGAATATGCCCCCAAGAGAACAAACAGCAGCTAGGGTTCACCTTTGCTTGTTTGGCAGTTGAATCAGATAAAGCTCTTTTCCATGTGGTGGCCTGATGCTTAAGATACTGAAGTTGTGACTTAGTTATTTTAATATTGGAACTCAGCACACTCATGCTTTTCTTGAAATGTTCTTAATTTTGTTTGAGTTTAATACCAGATTTTAAAAAATGTTATATATAAAGCCCCACTTCAGAGGTAGGAGAGCCTTTTTAAAACGGTAATTCCTTGCTTTCAAGGAAAAAAAAAAACCTGATTGCTGCAGTCTATTTGTAGGATAGCATTTTAAAATGCATATTAATTAATAGGAGTAAAATGATCATTGTTTATCCCTTCTCAGGGCCTATAATCCTAAGACTTTATCAGCACCTGCATTTAGTACTTCACTTAATTTTGTGGAGACAGAAAGAGATTTCAGAAAAACTGACCGCAAAATGGCAAACAGTGGTAATCAGAATATAAAGGTAAGTGCAGTTAAAGACCAAAAGTACAAAGTATTGATTGTGGGTGTTTTGTTTTGTTTGTTTGTTTGTTTGTTTTTGTTTGTTTTTTTTGTTTGTTTTTTTGGACAGGCAGTTAGTGAGAGAGAAAGATCTTCCTTCTGTTGGTTCACCCCCCAAATGGCCACCACGGCTGGCGCGCTGCTCCAATCCGAAGCCAGGAGCCAGGTGCTTCCTCCTGGTCTCCCATGCGGGTGCAGGGCCCAAGCATTTGGGCCATTCTCCACTGCCTTCCCAGGCCACAGCAGAGAGCTGGACAGGAAGAGGAGCAACTGGGACAAAACCGGCACCCTGACCGGGACTAGAACCCAGGGTGCCAGCAGCGGAGGATTAGCCTAGTGAGCCGTGTGCTGGCTGATCATGTTGTATTTTTACAATAACATTTTGGTGATAATGGGAACCCAATATTGACTGTTACAAGTCCTTTTTTGCCTGTTGTTATCAAGAGAATGAATCTCTTTTTATATAGCTACATAAAAATAGTATTTGAAAGTCACAGAATTTCTCTTGAAAACATATTTATGTGTTTCTAAACTATTTTCTCTAAATGTTATTTTGCCACTTAGTCCTGTTGTTATGCCCTCCCCTTACATGTGTGTCACCATATGGTTACTTGGTGGCCAGATCAATCCTTCCCCTCAAAAATGTTCTGAATTTTTCTTTCCTTCCCTTTCCTATTCTACAAGCTACATGATCACCTGACATCACACCAGCCCACCTGGTACTGTGCTGAGGGGCCTGGCAGGGACTCCTTTCCCACTGTGCCTGTGGTATTTCTGTAGCCTCTCTTCCCCTGGACAGCAGTGGTCCTTGATTCTGCTGTCCCCAGCAGAAGTCTTGTTCTGATGTTTCCTTCAGAGCACCATGAGGCCTCTAGCCTGCCCTGACCTGGTGTGCCAGATGGCCGTGTGTAAACTCCTCTCTGAACTGTGGTGCACACAAAACTCAGCAGCTGTCACCTCTCCACATTTGTACTTCTCCTCAGGGTTTGAGGATAGAAAAAGAAAATGACTTTTGGTGTTGTGAGTGATGGGCATTGAAGGAAACTTCTCCAGCTCACTCTAGTGCTTTTATAATACTGAGAATCTGGGGCTACCTTCGGCTAGGTTGAGGAGCATAGGGAAAAATGAGATAATTTTTTTAAAGATTTATTTTATTTATTTGGAAGACAGAGCTACAGAGAGAGGTAGGGACAGAGAGAGAGGTCTTCCATCCGCTGATTCACTCCCCAGATGGCCGCAACGGCCAGAATTGTGCCGTTCAGGAGCCAGGAGCCTCTTCTGGGTCTCCCTCATGGGTGCAGGGGCTCAAGGACTTAGGCCATCTTCTACTGCTTTCCCAGGCCACAGCACAGAGCTGGATCAGAAGTGGAACAGCCAAGTCTCAAACGGTGCCCATATGGGATGCCGGCACTTTAGGCCAACGCGTTAACCTGCTGTGCCACAGTGCTGGCCCCGGGATCATGTTTTTTCATTAAGAACATATTGAACAACTGTCATGTGCCACACCTCATGTTGGCAGCAGAAATAGAACTTGTCATATCCCATCATGATCTCTTATCATTAGGTATTATTTTGTGTATTTATATGTTTAGGCTTAATAACCAGCTGCATATTTTAGGTGCTTGGGTGAATTCTTTATGCCTGTGCTTTTTGAAAGTCTCACTGATTTTATTTTCCCGGGCAGGCGGTAGATGAGGCTTTCAAGGTGGATGATTGTGACTGTCACCCTGAATTTTCTCCTCCACCAAGTGAGTATCTCTTTCTTTTAGGGAAATTTTGCCAAGTGAATGTAGAGTAGACTCAACTTTAAAAAAAAAAAATTTGTTTTTATTTATTTGAAAGAGTTACAGAGAGAGAGAGATCGATTGATCGATCTTCCATCCACTGGTTCACTCCCCAAATGGGTGCAATCAGAAGTCAAGAGCCAGGAGCTTCTTTTGGATCTCCATGCCGGTGCAGGAGCCCAAGGACTTGGGCCATCTTTCACTGCTTTCCCAGGTGGTAGCAGAGAGCCATATCAGAAGAGGAACAGCCAGGTCTAAACTGGTGCCCGTATGGGATGCTGGTGCTTCAGGCCAGGGCTTTAGCCCACTATGCCACATCACTGGCCCTGGTAGCCTCAACTTTTATGCCATAAAATTTGCATAAGCATTACTTCTATTGCTGTTTTTTTTTTTTTTTTTTTTTTTAAAGATTCATTTTATTTACTTGAAAGAGAGAGAGAGAGGTCTTTCATTTGGTTCATTCCCCAAATGGCCACAATGGCCGGAACCAAGCTGATCTGAAACCAGGTGCCAGGAGCTTCTTCTGGGTCTCTCATATGAGTGCAGGGGCTGAAGGACTTGGCCCATCCTCCACTGCTTTCCCAGGCCATAGCAGAGAGTTGGATCAGAAGTGGAGCAGGGGCTGGTGCTATGGTGTAGTGGGTAATGCCTCTGCCTGCAGTGCCAGCATCCCACATGGGCGCCGGTTTGAGTCCTGGCTACTCCACTCCCAAACCAGCTCTCTGCTATAGCCTGGGAAAGCAGTAGAAGATGGTCCAAGTCCTTGGGCCCCTGCACCCACCCGTGTGGGAGACCCGGAAGAAGCTCCTGGCTCTTGGTTTCAGCTTGGCCCAGCTCCGGCCATTACAGCCAATTAAGGAGTGAATGGAAGACCTCTCTCTCTCTGCCTCTCCTTCTCTGTGTAACTGTGACTTTCAAATAAATAAATAAATATTTAAAAAAGAAAGAAACCTAGCATTTGTCTGCTTTCTTTGGGGAAAAAAAAAAAAGAAGAAGTGTAGCAGCTGGGACTTGAACCAGCATCCATATGGGATACTGGTGCTGCAGGCCAGAACTGTGCCAATTCAAAGCCAGGAGTCAAGAGCTTCTTCTGAGTCTCCCATTTGGGTGCAGGGGCCCAAACACTTGGGTCATCTTCTACTGCTTTCCCAGGCCTTAGCAGAGAACTGGATTTGAAGAGGAGCAGCCAGGACTAGAACCAGTGGGTGTATGGGATGCTGGCACCACAAGGCAGAGGATTAACCTACTGCTCCACAGTGCCGGACCCCAGACCTTTATCCCGCTGTGCCACAGCATCAGCTCCTACATTGTTCTCATTGTACATTATAATATTTCTGTATTAACAGAATAGTAAATGTTTATTTCAAGTCAGTGCTAAGTTGCTCATGAATTTTCATTGTTAAAAGTGTGTTGTTGCCTCTATCCAAAACTACCCTGTTTTCTGATTGGCCTCCACTACAAAATGTTAATATCACAAATACTATTTATCTGTCTGTGGACTATCTGTGCATATGTTTTATATGTGCTTAACATATAAAAGGAAGTACATTGTTTTCATCTTCCGGTAATTAATTTTCACCCTATTGGGAGTGATATTGCTCCCTTGAAGAATGGATTCTCCTTAGCCTATTTTGAACTGCTCTAACAAAAGTAGCAAACTGCATCTTATAAACATTTAGTTCTTATGTTTCTGGAGGCTGGGAAATCTACTATCATGGCACCAGAAATTTCAGTGAGCTTGTTCCCTCTTCCTGGTTCACTGACTGATAGATAGCCATCTTCACTGTGTCCTCACATGGCAGAAGGGGCAAGAGAGCATGCTGGGATCTCTTCTTAGATCTGAGGACACTGACCCCATTCCTGAGGGCTCTGCCTCATGACCTAATCACAACCAAAGGTCACACCACCTAGTGCTGTCACCTTGGGGATTACGTTTTCACATAGGAATCTTGGGGCAGAGACTCAAACATTCAACTCTAACAGTGCTGTAGGTTTGCTCTTGTTGAAGTTGAGTACGCCCAGGGCATGTGTTTGTTTATGCAACTGGTAAACATGCAGACATGTTGCAGGAGCTCACTGCTTAGCTTCTCTGGAGATAAAGGTTCCAAAGAAGTGCATTTTCATGCTTCATTTTTTCTTTCTCTTTTCCTTTAAATATATTTTTTTAAACTTTTGTTTTATTTTACTTTAAAGTGAGCGAGAGAGAGAGAGATCTCATTTGATGGTTTATTCCCCAGATGGCCACAACTGCTGTGGCTGAACTAGGCTAAAGCTAGAGTCCAGAAACTCCCATCTGGCTCTCCCTGTGGGTGGTATGGATCCAAGCACTTGTGCCATCCTGTGTTGTTTTCCATGGTGCGTATTAACAGGAAGCTGGAATTGGAAGCAGGACTGGGACTGAAAACTAGGCACTCCAATACAGGATGCAGGAGGCCCAAGCGGCATCCTGTGGCTGCACCAAACACCTGCCCCTTTGTTTATTTCTTTATCTCCATTTATCCTACAAGATTTTGATGAGCACTTTTGTAAAGCAGGCTTACATGCTTTCCTGTCTGAGGTTAAGTTAGAGCAGTCATTTTTCCAGCATTCCTACGATGTTTCTTGGGTTACAGTGGAGAGATGCTTGGTCTTCTCTCTCCTCAGAAATGCTGTTGCTTTGTTTCTTTTCTCCTAAGTATGTTGCTTCTAGCATTCACTGTCCTTGCCTGCCCACAGCTGTTTAGTATTGGGCACTTTTATTTTGTTCACTTTTACCATAATTTTAGAGTAGGAGACCCTGGTGGTTATCTCATCTGATGTAATTCTAACAGCCTTTGAAACATCTTTGAAGATAAAAGTGTTTTTTTTTTTTTTTTTAACAAGACAGCCTTTAATTTATAGATTTTCCAACAATTTAAGTATTGTTCACTCTTCAGATGAAGACATTGAGGTTCCAAGGTTAGGGTTAAACAGTTTTGCCTGGTGTCACACAGCCAAAATCAAACTGGAACTCCTCTGCCTTCCCAGAAGTGTTACTCTTTTTCTGAGGCAACCATAGCCAGCTCAGGCTCCCACTCCCTCCTGCACTGGCTGTGACTTGCCTGTGCTCTCTTCCAGACCCTCCAGGTGGGTCCTGGCCCTCTGCTGTCCATGCTCACACTTCCACCTGGCTTGGAGCTTGCACTCCCCTGCCCAAGAACATGCTGAGGCCTCCTACATGGCTGGAGAGCAGAATGAAAATGATGGGGACACTAGGGCCTGGGAAAGGAAAGAACACATAGGAAAGAGAAAGCATGTCATGTAACTTGCCAGGAACCCTGAGGGAGAGGGGGAGGGAGCCTCCAGGTGCAGAAAACAGACCGTGTCATCTTCAGGTGCTGTTGTCTGCCAAGGTGACCTGACTGAGCACTCTGCACACTTCTGTGCAAAACAGGCTACTCCAGTATCAGTTCCCTGATTGGTTCATGTGGCATATCTTATTAGCATACACTTTCAGTTTTCCCTTCCTGCTGATTGGCTGTTACTATGGCTTCCTAATTGGTCATTATCCCTTCCTTCTGATTAGTTCTAAATCTGCCCCTCCCCTTAATTGGCTAAATCTTTACTCTCCAGGAAGGGGGCAACCAGAGAAAGCCACTTTGTGTGTAAGAGAGCTTCTCTGGCAGCTCCTCCCGTGGAGCCCCCCTCCTGATGGCTGAAACAGGTTTCTTGCTTTCGGTAAATCTCATTTGCTCACCTTGACGTGAGACAAGAACAGAGATAGCCCTCATCATCCCACGACAGAAGGTCTGGAAGTGAACACCCCACCCTGTCTTTGCAGCCCGATCCCACCTTGCAGCCTTATGAGCTCTTCACACCACCCCTGCACAGTGTTTCTCAGATGAGCTCCACTCTGGGTTCTGGCTGGGCTGTTCCAATCCTGCGTATTCCTCAAAACCACACATCGACACTGCATTCTCACAAATACCATCTCCTCCCATTCCAGCTGATGTGATTCCCTTTCTGGGACTGACTAAGGGAGTACCATGTCAGTAACAACACAGCGTCTTCTCTTCATCGCTACAGAAGTAATGTTTCTTTCCATCCCATCTGATTGTAAGCTACCTGAGCATAGGAGCTGCCCCGTGTCTCTCCGTATCTGCTGTAGACCTAAATAATAATACTTACCGTAAGTTCCTTTGTAGTAATTTTACACCATACATGGGAAATTTTCATCAGTTGCTTTTTTGTCTCACAGTTACACACACAGTATTGCTTCTTTCACTTATATTCCAATGTAAGTGTTTTTACTTGACTCTGGAGTTTGCAGGTTTTTGTGTGTATATTTCATGAACAGATGCTTTTATCTTCACAGGTCAGCCTCCAAAACATAAAGGAAAGCAAAAACCTCGAAATAACGAACCAGAGAAGCCCAGGTGTGTTTTCTCTGATTGTACAGGGACTTTATTAAGATTGCATTGGATCTGGAAATTAATTTGGGGGAATCTGCATCCTGGGGTCTTGAATGAGCCTCAGTACATGTATATAATATATGTACATATTGCCTATGTAAATATGGCTGTTTTACTTGAAAAAGATTCAAAACAACTGCTTTTTCTCCTTTAGTTCTAGTTCACAGTTGACATTACCAGTAGATTTGAAAAACATCTTAGAGAAACAATTCTCTAAATCTTCCAGAGCTGCAAACCAGGTAATGGAGAAGGCTTTTCCAGTGGAGTAGCAAACTGAACAAAATGTTTTTCCATTAATAATGTTCTTGTTATATATGTCTCAGATTATTTTTTTAGAATTTTATAGATCTATGATTCAATATTATGTTGCTAAAAAACAACACTGTCACTAAATTAAATGTTAGCACGGTCACTAAATTAAATGTTAATGTGGTAATTATATTATTCAGAGGTTTAACTAATGGTTAATACTGTTTGATTTCCAGTGATTTAACAATAATATTACCCTTAAATATTTTTCAGAGAATTAAAGCACCTCAAAATATTTAAGCACTTGTATATTTTATTATACATACTCTAAAATCATTAAAGATTTACCAACCTTTTTATACTTTGGATGATTTAATACTAATATAACTTTGTATATAAAATTATTTTTTGTTATTTAGTGATGAAAATATATATTAACATGTAATAGAAACTCTGCCTGTCCAAAAATAAAAAAAAAAAAAAAAACATGTAATAGAATGCTTGTTTTAAAATTTATGGGTCATTTTAAAAATCAGTTAACAATCTTAGATTCTGTAACATGTCTTACAAGAACTAAAACAAATTTTCTTCTTTCAAGATTTATTTAGAGCAATAGAGAGAAGGAGTGTGGGGAAAAGAGAGAGATGGAGCTTCGATTTACTGGCTCACTCCCCAGATGGCCACCACAGCCAGGGCTGAGCCAGGCT
Organism: Sylvilagus floridanus; assembly: GCA_949820135.1. Classification (NCBI taxonomy): domain Eukaryota; kingdom Metazoa; phylum Chordata; class Mammalia; order Lagomorpha; family Leporidae; genus Sylvilagus; species Sylvilagus floridanus. The sequence goes on along the minus strand of OX463244.1, from coordinate 7,944,518 downwards.
GAAGCCAGGAGCCAGGAGCTCCATCCTTGTCTCCCACAAGGATGTCAGGGGCCCGACTGTTTGGCCATCTTCAGCTGCCTTCCCAGGCACATTAGCAGGAAGTTGGAACAGATAGGAGTGGTAGGGACTTGAACTGGCATTTCAGTATCAGATGCTGGCTAAACCTGCTGTGCCACAACACCAGCCCGGTAAAAACAGATTTCTAATCATTTGCATAAAATAATGTTTAGAATTTTTAGAATTTCTAACAGTTGGGGATTTTTAAGTTAGGTTTTCCTGTGTTGATTTTACTGACTGCAAACCATAAAGGACTTAAAGAGAAAAGACAGCCTGTGAAGATAAAAAGACCTTTTAAATAAATATGAGAGTTATTTTTCTGCCCTCACGTATTCACTCACCACATTTTTATTGAGGCCCCATGTGCTGAAGACAGAGTAGAGTTTGGTGGTGACGACTCACTCTGCTCTGGTGGAACTTTCAGTACAGGTCCTCTGCTGTATCGAGGGAAATAACTTCCACTGAAAACAAGAGCTGCAGGGTCTGTGTCTTCAGAATGAGGGCGAGATTGAAATCTTATCAGGTTGTGCAAGACTAATTATCTATGGGATAGCACATCACCAACTGCAGATTTATATCTGCAAATAAATATGGCCGTCACTGAGGTTTTAAAGTACTCTAGATAACAAAAACCAGCTTCACCTGAATTGCTTTTGTCCACGTGCAGTTTAGAGAAGAGTTCTTCTGAACTTTTAATTCACTGGGTGGACACCAACAGGAAGCTTTTGTTAATTTGTAACCAATCTGCTTTGTGCTGTGAAATCTCCTTTTGAGGCTGTTTTGTTAGGAACAGTGAGGAATAGAACATGCATGCTTAGTTTTCTGCTCCACTGAATGGTACACACTTGCATGGTAAGGAGTGAGAGGATACTGCTGCTTCCCCAGGTGCGTTAGCAGGGAGCTGGATTGGAAGTGGAGCATTTGAGTCTCAAACCAGCACCTGCCCATGTGGGATGCTGGTATCACAGCTGGTGGCTTTACTCACTATGCCACAGTACCGGACCCTGTGGAACTTCTGTGACATATAGATGTTGTCACGTTGCTAAAATCGGAGTTTAAACTGTGATGTATATTCATGAAAGTATTCAGATTACAAAATTTTTCTCATTCAAGAGAAATTATAACAATTTTATTACATTTTCTTATGTTCTTATGCATTTAACCTATTGGTCTATCTCCCAATAATTTCGTCTAGATATCTGTGGCAGGAGTATTTAAAGATTGAATTCTTCACCTCTTACTTTGGAATTAATGTTTCTTTTAAAGCAGGTTGGCAGTAGTTAACATCTCCTAGTGATCAGTACATAGATTGCATGTTTTATTGTACCTAATTGTTCTAGTCCTAGCCAAGCAACTTACTTATGTAAGTGCTGACTAGTGTTCTCTGTGTGTGTTCTTCAAACTTCAAAACAATGTCTGTTTAGTCTGGAAAAGCAAATAAGGTTTAGCACCATGTTGTATAAAAAGAACCACTCCTTCTTGTCATGGGCAACAGCAGTTGTATTGGACTTCTGATGGTGAAGCAGTGTTTTTGTTTTATTTTACATTCTGTATTTTTACAAGAAACAGAGAGAGAGTGAGCAAGCATCCATCTGCTGGTCTGTTCTCCAGGTACCCACAATGGCTGGGGCTCTGCCAGGGCTGAAGCCGGGAGCCAGGAAATCAATCCAGGTCTTCCACGTGGGTGGCAGGGACTCACCCCCTTGAGCCATCACTGTTACTTCCTGTTGGCAGGAGTGTGGAATACAGGAGCTGGAGCTTGGAATTTAACCCAGACACTCCAGGGTGTGATGTGGGCATCCTGGCTGGCATCCAAGCACTTTAATTTTTGCTTTAAATTTGCCATGCTAAGAAAGGAATTTAATTAATAAAAGCTGGTTTGGGTGTTGATTTAAATTATTTAGTTGTACTGATGAACTTAGCATTTTAAGCTAAAAATGTATAGATTTGGATTACTGAGAGAAATTGTTTTGGCAGGATTTTGCTAATGTGATGAAGATGCTGAGGAGCCTGATTCAGGATGGCTACACAGCCTTGTTGGAGCAGCGGTGCCGCAGTGCTGCGCAAGCCTTCACAGAGCTGCTGAACGGCTTAGATCCCCAGAAGATAAAGGTGAAGGTCCTGCATCGCAACTGCTGTATCAGTGCTGCTGCCCTTCAGACGTAGAAGAGAAAAAGGCTGTAACTTGTGTAACGTGAGGGTGTCTTCAAAAAGATCATGGGAGATGCCCAAAAAGCTATGGATGGGTGTCAGATGCTTTGTACCAAAAGAAACTGCTGCTTATTTTTTGTTTTTAATCTGCTTTATTTGAAAGAGAGACACTGAGATAGACTGAAAGAGAAAGCTCTCCTACCCACAGGTACACTCTCCAGATGTCCAAAACAGCTGGGGCTGGGCCAGGCTGAAGCCAAGAGCCACAGACTCCAGGGTTTGCATTAGCAGGAGCTGGAATCAGGGGCAGACAGGTCTTGCCCCCAGGCATTCCAGTATGAATTGAACGCATCCTGACCAGTACCTTGACCACCTCACCAAATGCCTGCTGCTTAACTTACTTTTTAAAGATTTATTTATTTATTATTATCTAAAGATGTATTTATTTGAAAGAGTTACACAGAGAGGGAGAGATCTTCCATCCGCTTGTTCACTCCCCAAATGGCCACAGTGGTCAGGGCTGGGCCAAGCTGAAGCCAGAAGCCAGGAGTTTCTGCTGGGTCTGCCACATGGGTGGCAGGGGCCCAAGTCCTTGAGACATCTGCCACTGCTTTTCCCAGGCCATTATCAGGGAGCTGGATCAGAAGTGGAGCAGCCAGGACTTGAGCCAGGGCTTATATGGGTGACTTAACCTGCTGCACCACAGTGCCAGCCCCTCCTAAATTTGTTTTTTAGTTCCTTTTCCACAACCTTTCAGGTCTCTCTGAGATTAGACGAATTTCCTCCAGGTTGTGGGAAGCAAGTAATGCTCCAATTCAGACATCGCAGTCACACTCAATTTATGATCAGTGTTTATACTCCTGTTAACCCTAGTTTGGGCTCATCAGAACTGTTATTTTTCTTTATTAACATATTTAATCACAGAATTAGAGTCACTTTAATCACATCTTCCAGAAAAAAAAATTTTTTTTCACAGGCAGAGTGGACAGTGAGAGAGAGAGACAGAGAGAAAGGTCTTCCTTTGCCATTGGTTCACCCTCCAATGGTCGCCGCGGCCGGCGCACCACACTGATCTGAAGGCAGGAGCCAGGTGCTTTTCCTGGTCTCCCATGGGGTGCAGGGCCCAAGCACCTGGGCCATCCTCCACTGCACTCCCGGGCCACAGCAGAGAGCTGGCCTGGAAGAGGGGCAACCGGGACAGAATCCGGCGTCCTGACCCGGCGTTCTAACCCGGAGTGCTGGCACCGCAAGGCGGAGGATTAGCCTAGTGAACCACAGCGCTGGCCCTTCCAGAAAATTTTAGCAAAGTACATAAATAGCTTAGGCAAGGTTATAAGAAAGCATGTCTTTTTTTAAATTTTTAAAGATTTATTTATTTATTTGAAAGGCAGAGTTACAGAGAGTCAGAAGCAGAGAGAGAGAGAGAAAGAGAAAGAGAGAGAGAGAGAGAAGGAAGGGAGGAAGGGTCTTCTTTCTGCTAGTTCACTCCCCAGATGACTGCAATGGCCAGAGCTGTGCTAATCTGGAGCCAGGAGCATCTTCCAGGTCTCCCACATGGGTGCAGGGGCCCAAGGACTTAGGCCATCTTCTACTGCCTTCCCAGGCCACAGCAGAGAGCTAGATCAGAAGTGGAGCAGCTGGGACTCAAATCAGTGCCCATATGGAATGCTGGCATTGCAGGCAGTGGCTTTACCCGCTATGCCACAGCACTGGCCTCAAGCATATGTCTTTTTTTTTTCTTTTAAATTTTTTTTTAATTTTTTTTTTATTTTTGACAGGCAGAGTGGACAGTGAGAGAGAGAGACAGAGAGAAAGGTCTTCCTTTGCCGTTGGTTCACCCTCCAATGGCTGCCGCGGACAGCGCGCTGCGGCCAGCGCACCGCGCTCATCCAATGGCAGGAGCCAGGTGCCAGGTGCTTCTCCTGGTCTCCCATGGGGTGCAGGGCCCAAGCACTTGGGCCATCCTCCACTGCACTCCTGGGCCACAGCAGAGGGCTGGCCTGGAAGAGGGGCAACCGGGACAGAATCCGGCGCCCCGACCGGGACCAGAACCCAGTGTGCCGGCGCCGCAAGGTGGAGGATTAGCCTGTTGAGCCACGGCGCTGGCCTAGCATATGTCTTAATCTATTACTCCTACCCACATTCGTACAAAAGAATGATTTTTGCTTAAAAATTATTCTAATTTATTATGAACCATGCCCCAAGGAACTCTGACACTTGGATTCTGTATTAGAAATACTTAGTAGAATATAGCGTCTTAGTTTTGTAAAATATATATATATATATATATATTTTTTTTTGACAGGTAGAGTTATAGACAGTGAGAGACAGAAAGAAAGATCTTCCTTCCATTGGTTCACTCCCCAAATGGCCTCTATGGCCGGCGCTGCGCCGAACCAAAGCCAAGAGCCAGGTGCTTCTTCCTGGTCTCCCATGTGGGTGCAGGGGCCCAAGGACTTGGGCCATCCTCCACTGCCCTGCTGGGCCACAGCAGAGAGCTGGACTGGAAGAGGAGCAACTGGGACAGAATCCGGTGCTCATATGTGATGCTGCAGGCAGAGGATTAACCAAGTGAGCTATGGCACCAGCCCCTGATATATGTTCTTTTTTAAAAAATATTTTAGGTTCATATTTTATTTGAAAGGCAGAGTTAGAGAGAGGGAGAGAGAGGGAGAGAGAGATCTCTCCCTCTGGTTCACTGGATCACTGGTTCACTGCCCAAATGGATGCAACAGCCAGGGCTGGGCTAGGCTGAAGCCAGGAGCCAGGAGGTTCTTCTGTGTCTCCTATGTGTGTGCATTCCCAGGAACCAAGCACTTGGACCATCCCCCACTGCTTTCCCAGGTGCATTAGCAGGGAGCTGCATCAGAAGTCAGCTTAACCTGCCATGCCACAGCATTAGACCTATAAAAATTTTTTCTAATATTTGGTCTTCAATTCTATCATATTGACTAGTGAAATTTTATTACACTTATTTTCCTGTTATGGCTAGAAGGTTTGTACTATGGACCTTAAGCAGAATTATGTTCACAATTTCTAACTAAGGCATTTTTATTTACAGCAATTGAATCTGGCCATGATTAACTATGTCTTAGTAGTCTATGGACTTGCCATTTCTCTCCTTGGAATAGGACAGCCTGAGGTAAGATTTGTAACAGAGGTAATAAGCAATTAAAATATGACTTTGAGTTTGTAAGATATATACTAATTATCTGTGCTTTCTTGGTAGTCTGAAATAGTTAAGTTTAAATTTGAGACAGCTGTGGGGGTAAGAGGAGAGAGAACCAACACAACTGCTGGTGCTGGGCCAGGATCCAGCTGGGAGGCGGAGCTCAACCCAGGCTTCCAGCCTGGATGGCAAGGATGCAGCCTCCTGAGCGTTTCCCACAGCCCCTCGAGGTCTGCATCAGCAAGAAGCCAGAAACAGGAGGCAGGAATCCGACTCAGGCGCTGCAGGATGGGAATGCGGGCACCTCAGCTGACGTCCTAACTGACCAGAGCCCAACCCTAGCTGGTGAAGTGTATTTTCCCTTAGATGTAGTTTGGGTTCCTGTTGGAAAAAGGCTATCCCAGGCAACCAGTGGGAATCTACTTTTTATTTGTGTAACAAGTGAAGAATGGAATACGTATATGAAAGATTTACAAGCATAATGTTGAAGAAAAATTGCAGGGTGACAACATAAACATTAGGATACCACTTAGTACCATCTGGAAAACATATAAACTAGTACTGTACATTGTGAATATACATCTTGCAGAGTAAAAAAACTGGATTATCCCTAAATCAAATTAAGATAATGGATACATTTAGTGATGGAAGTACGGAATAGGCCTGGGGATGTTAATAGAGGACAGCTTTGTGTTGCTCCGTTTTATTAGAAAAGCAGAAGGAGAAATGATAGTGTTGGTATCGGAGTGCCGGCTAGTGCGTACCTGGGTGCTTGGTTATTTCTGGTGTGCAGGCTGCTCATCACTGCACGCGGTTTGTCATTTTGGGTCTGAGCACCCTTAATTTCCACTGCTCTTGCTCTCTTGGAACATGTGTATGACACTGGGTGTTACAACGCTGCTCTCTGTGGTTTTATTTTTTCTATAAATGTTTAAATGCTCTAGAAAGACCACAGATATACTACATCCTTCTACCAATGTAAGTTCCAAGCCTTGCTGGCTACATGATTAATTAACCACAAAGTGCTGCCTAACAGGGATCTAAGTTTTCCCTTGTGTTTCACTCTCCTCTAGAGGTTCGCAATGGCAGGGGTTTGTTTTTTATGTTCTTGGTGTGACAGATGAATGTCTTCCGTTAATGCTTAATTCTGTATTGCAATAAGTTGCTAAAAACAGGTCTTTGTTATTTTAATTCTGTTCTTAGCAGGACAATAATGACATTTTTTTTTTACCTTATGGGAGTTGAATAAATAGTAATTACGTTTATGATTTACTGGAAAATGGTGAAGCTTTTTTTTTTTTTTTTTTTTTTTTTTACAAAAAAAAAAAATCATATCTGTTTGAGAGACAGAGTACAGGCAGAGATGGAGACACAGAGAGAGATGTCTTCCGTCTGCTGGTTTACTCCCCAAATGGCCACGACGCCTGGAGCTGGACCGATCTGAACCCAGGAGCCAGGAGCTTCTTTTGGGTCTCCCATGTGGGTGCAGGGGCCCAAGCACTTGCCATCTTCCGCTGCTTTCCCAGCCATAATAGTAGGGAGCTGAATCAGCAGGGACTAGAACTGGCACCCGGATGTGATACCAGCACCGCAGGCAGAAGCTTACCCTACTGTGGCACAGCCCTGGCCCAGTGGTGAAACTTTCTTTAAAAACAAAAACAAAACAAACAAAAACCCAAATAGGTATGTTAGAATTTAGTTGTTTGAAAGGATTTTATCCGAGTGGTCCCTTAAGGAAGCCCTGTGTTTACCCCAACATAGTCCTTGCTTTAAACATTTTTGGAATTCCTTCTTTGGAACTGGTGTGTTTTTATAGTGACAGTTCCTTTCCACTCACAATGTGTTACTAGTTATTTCTTAGAACTTAGCATCTTTTAGATTTCTTCCGAAAACAAAACTCATTCAACCAATACAGGTTTCTGGTTGTTGAGAATATTTAAAAGAATGTGGCCGGCGCCATGGCTCAACAGGCTAATCCTCTGCCTTGCGGCGCCGGCACACTGGGTTCTAGTCCTGGTCGGGGCACCGGATTCTGTCCCGGTTGCCCTTCTTCCAGGCCAGCCCTCTGCTGTGGCCCGGGAGTGCAGTGGAGGATGGCCCAAGTGCTTGGGCCCTGCACCCCATGGGAGACCAGGAAAAAGCACCTAGCACCTGGTTCCTGCCATCGGATGAGCGCGGTGCGCTGGCCGCAGCACGCTGTCCGCGGCGACCATTGGAGGGTGAACCAACAGCAAAAGGAAGACCTTTCTCTCTGTCTCTCTCTCTCACTGTCCACTCTGCCTGTCAAAAAAAAAAAAAAAAAGAATATTTAAAAGAATGTATCCTAACAAGTTAATTTTTACTAAAGGACTTTTTTTAAAGACAGAGTTTTCGTCTGTTTTATGCCACAAAACATTGTGCCAACATCAGGATGCCTACTTTTTCGAGGGAACAACATTTACTAGGATATATACTAAAGTGTGTTTGACCAAAATCAGTCTTTTTTTTTTTTAACCATGAATTCTCATCTTTTAGTGCCAGCCAGACATATTTTTCATTGTCTGATGTGCTAAGCAGGGTTGGTTTGGATGTGTCCTCAGTGCCCATATTATCAGAAATTGTATTAATTTCTAAGAAAATGAAGTGCAAAAGGTGTACCTTTTCCATCAGGATTTTTGAGTATACGTAGTTGTCTTTAATATTATACAAAGTGTATGAACCTGCAGATAAAATCTGTGCCAGGGTTTCCCTTTTCGTAGAAGTGATCATTGTTCTCACTGTTACCGAAGGAATTATCTGAAGCTGAAAACCAGTTTAAGAGGATTATCGAACACTATCCCAATGAGGGACTCGATTGCCTGGCCTACTGCGGAATTGGAAAAGTATATTTGAAAAAAAACAGGTTAGTGGAAACGACATGATTGTAATTTCTACCTCCTCATTGCCAATTCCTTTTCTGGAACTGTTTCAGGTCTTCTCTGTTACGCACTGCTATAGTTGCTGTTTACTTTGAGAAATTTCAGCATCCATATTAATTTTTAAAAAAGGTTTCTGGTTTTTTTTTGTTTTTTTTTTTTTTTTTGACAGGCAGAGTGGACAGTGAGAGAGAGAGACAGAGAGAAAGATCTTCCTTTGCTGTTGGTTCACCCTCCAATGGCTGCCGCGGATGGCGCACTGCGGCCGGCGCACCGCGCTCATCCGATGGCAGGAGCCAGGTGCCAGGTGCTTTTCCTGGTCTCCCATGGGGTGCAGGGCCCAAGCACTTGGGCCATCCTCCACTGCACTCCCTGGCCACAGCAGAGAGCTGACCTGGAAGAGGGGCAACCGGGACAGATTCTGGCGCCCCAACCGGGACTAGAACCCAGTGTGCTGGCGCCGCAAGGCGGAGGATTAGCCTGTTGAGCCACGGCGCCGGCAAAAAAGGTTTCTTTATTTGAAAAGCTGAGATACAGAGAGAAAGGGAGATCTTCCATCTGCAGGTTCACTCGGGCCAGGCTGGAGCCAGGGGCCACGAGCTGCTTTCTGGTCTCCCTCCTGGGTTCAGGGTCCCCAGCACTTGGGCTGTCCTCCTCAGCTTTCTCAGGCCACTAGCAGGGAGCTGGATTGGAAATGGAGCAGCCAGGATTCAAACCGGCGCCTTTATGGGATGCTAACACTGCAGATGGAAATGGAACTGTCTATGCCACAGCACTGGTCCCTCAATATTAATTATTAATGTAAGACCAATCCATGCTGCTCCTGTGACTTATAATTTTAATTCTGATAAGAAAATCAATAAAAGAGTAACTTCCTAGAAAGGACTTAATATTTTCTTTGCTATGTGTTATCTGTAAATATGACTGAATATAAATTAATACTTCAGGCCGGCGCCGTGGCTCAACAGGCTAATCCTCCACCTTGTGGCACCGGCACACCGGGTTCTAGTCCTGGTTGGGGCGCCAGATTCTGTCCCGGTTGCCCCTCTTCCAGGCCAGTCCTCTGCTGTGGCCCGGGAGTGCAGTGGAGGATGGCCCAAGTGCTTGGGCCCTGCACCCCATGGGAGACCAGGAAAAGCACCTGGCACCTGGCTCCTGCCATTGGATGAGCGGGGTGCGCCGGCTGCAGCGCGCCGGCCGCAGCGACCATTGGAGGGTGAACCAACGGCAAAGGAAGACCTTTCTCTCTGTCTCTCTCTCTCACTGTCCACTCTACCTGTCAAAAAAAAAAATACTTCAAAGATCTGTAAAATTTTTTGATTAAATACCAATTTCTAAAAAACTACATCTGGGGGCTGGCACCGTGTCGCAGTAGGTTAATCCACCTGCAGTGCTGGGATCCCATGTGGGTACCGATTCTAGTCCCGTCTGTTCCTCTCCCAGTCCAGCTCTCTGCTATAGTTTGGTAAAGCAGTGGAAGATGGTCCAAGTCCTTGGGCCCCAGCACCCGTGTGGGAGATCAGGAGGAAGCTTCTGGCTTCTGGCTTCGGATCGGCACAGCTCCTGCTGTTGCATCCATTTGGGGAGTGAACCAACGGAAGAAAGACCTCTCTGTGTCTGTTCCTCTTGCTGTCTGTAACTCTACCTCTCGAATAAATAAATAAATAATCTTTAAAAAAAAAAAAAACTACATCTGTATAAACATGGTTTTAATGAGAGTGCGTGTGTGTGCTGGGGATGCAGTGCAAGTCTTGCACATGCGTGGCCAGGGAACCATCTGCTTCTGGGGTGTGCGTTAGCAGGAGGTTGAGTTGGAAGCAGAATAGCTAGATCAGAAGCAGGAACTCCCAGTGGGGGATGCACACATACTAAGCAGTAGCCTAACCACTGGGCCAAATGCCTGCTCTGCCAGTTAAAGACACTGTTGTTCTGCTAAAATAATTCACTGCCTTATCATTGAAGAAAGGTGTCAGAATTCCTGAGCCTTTTAAAATTTTTACAGCAGGGAAATTTTTAGTGTTGATATCCTAATTAGAGTTTACTAAAATGTAAAGAATTTCCCTATATGATTAGTTACTTGGAAGACTGCTATTTCTCTTTAAATCTACCTTAATTAGTGAGGTTAATTAAATTTATAAAAATGGAACAGCTGAATTGTTCAGGTTCCTGGGTTTTTTAAGATGTATTTATTTATTTATTTGAAAGGCAGAGATATGGTGGGGAGATGGAATGGGGATGGATAATCTGCTTATTTACTTCCCAGATGGCTACAACAGCTAGTCTGAGCCAGGCTGAAGCAGGAGCCAGGAGCTCTGTTCTACTTGTTGGAAATTTTTAAAATAAGTTGTAGGGCCAGCATCATACTGCAGTGGATTAAGCCTCCACCTGTGACTCCAGCATCCCATATGAGCCCCGGTTCGAGTATTGACTGCTTTACTTTGGATCCAGCTCCCTGCTGATACATCTGGGAAAGTAGCAGATGCAGCTTCTGCCACCCATGTGGGAGACCCGAATGGAGTTCTAGGCTCCTGGCTTTACCCTGGCCCTGCCCTGGTTCTTGTAGTCATTTGAGAAATGAACCAGTGAAGGAAGATCTCTGTCTCTCTCTTTCTGTCACTCTGCTTTTCACATAAATGAGTAAATCTTAAAGAAAATAAAAAGATATGACTTAAAGACTAGTATGCACCTACCATAATAAAGTTAGTATATTGGACAAAGTTGTGTTTAAGATACATTCTATAGCTGACAGCATGATCCTTTATTTTTTAAAAATTTTTTAGAAGATCTTTATTTATTTGAGAGGTAGAGTTAACAGACAGAGGGAAAGCAGAGAAAGGTCTTCCCGTCCGCTGGTTCACTCCCCAAATGGCCACGACAGCTAGAGCTGAGCTGGTCTGAAGCCAGGAGCTTCCTCTGGGTCTCCCACATGGCTGCATAGGCCCACACACTTGAGCCGTCCTCTACTGCTTTCCCAGGCCATAGCGGAGAGCTGGATTGGAGGAGGAGCAGCTGGAACTTGAACTGGCACCCATATGGGTTGATTGTTTTGCAGGCAGAAGCTTTACCTGCTATGTCACAGCACCAACCCCAATGCCTTAGTTTTTTTTTAAAAGGAAATTTAGGTACCTGGAATATTTTTGATCCATTCAGTGATTTGTTACCTGTACTTCTCCCATAAAATTTGAGATTTGGTGACTTTTGTGGTGAATGAAAATATGTCTAATCTTTAAAATCTTTCTTTGTGCTTATGACTTTAGATTCCTAGAAGCCCTGAATCACTTTGAGAAAGCAAAAACCTTGATTTGTCGTCTTCCGGGAGTGTTAACGTGGCCCACGAGTAATGTAGTTATTGAAGAGTCTCAGCCAGAGAAAGTAAAGGTACTGATTTGTTTCTGCAGGGTTTCTTACTAACCATGGGAACCCATCTGTATTAATTGATGGAGGTGGAAGGCATAAGTAGGAGTTCTCCATCCCCTGCCCCGAAGTGTATGTTCCTTCAAGACTAGTGGGGATCACTGACACTTGCTGAATGTGTTTTGTTTTCCTGTCACATACCTTCCCTGTGTCACAGTTTAATCCCTACAGTAGCCCAGGGAGTTGAGTACTGTGATGCTTCCCATTTCACAGGAGCGCGTGATTAAGTGTAGCTAGGTTAGATGATGAATTCGGGTTAAACAGCAGGAAATAATGGAACTGTAACTCGAGGCCCCATATTCTAACTTCATAGCATGTGTTAAACAGTGTGCTGTACCACCTGTACCTGGAGGAAGGTACATTGTTTCATCACCGTTGTTATAATTATTGAGATAGTACCTAAACTCAGAGGATATGAATTCAGTCTCATATCCATAAGCATAGTGATCCTTTGCTAGATTGAAAAAAACTAAATTATGTATGAATTGACTAAATTCACTTGTGAATTCTCATGTTGTGTTCAGAACTTTACTTTGGTTGAAGTTTTTAAAACCATAGAGGGCAGCTTTTCCAACTCAAGAATAAGGAGAAAAATAATTAAATGATAGGCAAAGGATCTGAATACACATTTCTGCAAAAAAGACATACGTGAATGATGTTTGGTATCATTGACCATCAGGGAAATGCAAATCAAAACCACAGTGAGATGCTGCCTCCCACCCTTCATGCTGTTGTGTAGGCAAGGAAGTGGAGAAGGTGGAGCATCCACATGCTGGCGGTGCAGAATGGTGCGGCTGCTTTGGAAAGCCATCTGGCAGCTCCTACACAGAGCTGCTGTTTGACTTACTTGAGGGTACACGGAGAAATGGGCATGTTTCCCCGAGGAAGCCTGGGCGTGCCTTCACAGCAGCCTAACTCCCAATAGCCAGTGTTCTCAGGAAACCAGAAGCGGAAGGAGGAGAGAGAGAGGAACCGCAGTGCTGGGGTTCTGGATGGAGTGGCATTGGGATAGCTCCTAATCCTTAAAGGAGATTTCTAACAGCTGTTAAGTATCAGATGAGGTTGGGTGATTGTAACGGGGGCAGGATTTTGATTCTGAAGTTCTGAAAAGTTTTTCTCCAGTCTTTTTTTTTTTTTTCAGCACGTCTTCATACCAGTTTCCTTTTAATAGGAAAAACTTTAAAAGCTGTATGCAGTTTGTTCTTGGTTTAAAAATTGAGTCATTCCTATTTTGAAAATATTCTGATTGCAAGGTTACTGAAATCCCAGGCATTTTTATTGATAAATTAGTTTTTGCAATGCTATCATTCACTATTGTTTATTTTGTTTTAGATGCTGATAGAGAAATTTGTTGAAGAATGCAGGTTCCCTCCAGTGCCTGATGCCATTTGTTGCTATCAGAAGTGCCGTGGATATTCCAAAATCCAGATATACATAACTGATCCTGACTTTAAGGTAAGTAATGAATATACAGTGGCAGATTAATTTGCAAAACTCTGCCTGAAAGTGCTTTCAGAGCAGATTCTGTACCTGGGTATGACCAAGGTCTCTGGCCTGCCCTTTTCCTTGGACTTCTGTGGGTCTACATCTCGCTCAGGAACCCAGTCTCTGACGTGAGCTCTGAGGGCGGGTGGTGACCTGAGAGGGCAGCTGCTAGCTCTGCCTGCTCCTGGCCCCTGTTCTGTGTAGCCACCTAGTCCTTAGACCTGGGGAGCTAAATGAGATCACTACCCCTGATTTGTTCTAAGGGATCATAACATTTGAGTCCAGGAATCGTTATAAATTAGGTTTGTGATTACTGAATTAGCCCTGCACACCTAAATTCAAGACCATGTTTGGCACTTGAGTGAATAAGTTACTGGTTTGTCTTTAAGAAGATAGTAGCTGCCCACCTTCTCTAGTTAGTACATAGATGAAACAATGTTTATAAAATATTCATATTCCTCACTATCTTCAATATAAAGGATAGCACATCTGCAGGCTGTGGAGATGAATGTGTGGGGCAGGCACTGTATTTGCAGCCTGACTTGGACCTCCACAAGGAGACAGAATGTCTAGTCGTGTCTGCCAAGTGAATGCAACAAGTCTGTCTTGGTGTATGTACTGTGAGAGTGTATGTGTGTGCATCCTTAAAATGTGAATTAAAATCTCTTTGAAACCCCAGGGTTTTATACGAATCAGCTGTTGCCAGTACTGTAAAGTAGAATTTCACATGAACTGCTGGAAGAAGTTGAAAACAACAACATTTAATGATAGAATTGACAAGGTAAGGCACAAATTGCTTGGAGTTTTTAGTATGCTTGTTGTATATAGATTTTCTTTTCCCCAAGAATCTTCAGAAAGTCTTCAATGAATATAAATTCCTTCCTGAGCATTCTAGACAAAATTAGGATTCTTTAAATTATGATTTTAACAGTGAAATAAGTTTTTATTTTACATAATTATAAAGGTTGTAACCATAGTGACCTTTAACAAATCATTTAAACATCTTTTGCATTGAGACTATATGATCAAAAATTTAAATATCTGATTTTAAAATATAGGTCTTAAGTTATGCACTGACAGTTATGGTCCTTTTTAAAAATTCAGTTCCTCAGTTATACTAACAATATTTAAAAATTTTCTTTCTAAGATTTATTTTGTTGATTTGGAAGACAGAGATACAGAGATCTTCCAGCTGCTGGTTTACTTCCCAAATGACTGCAATGGTCAGGGCTGTGCCAGGCTGAAGCCAGGAGCCCAGAACTCCATCTGGGTCTCCCCTGGGAGTGGCCAGGGCCCAAGTACATGGGCCAGCTTCTGCTACTTTCCCAGGCACATTAGCAGGGAACTGGATTAGAAGTGGAGGAGTCTGGACGTGAACTGGCATTCCGATATGGGATGTGGTATTGTGAGTGGCATCCTAACCCATTGTGCCACAGCACCACCCCTGACAATTTTAGTCTTCGAAGAATCTTTTATTTGATCACTCAAAAGTGGTGATGGAGAGTTCAGGTCCCGAAATTTATATTTTCTGCCAATTTTTATTTTCTACCAAAATTTGATGAAGTGATTTGCACTAAGAAATCGAATTAAATTTTATATTGCCATTTCTTATTAGAGTTTTTCTTGTTTTCAAAATAATCATGTCAGTCAGCATTAACTAGATACCCTTTGAGAGAAGGCACAATTTTATAACTCATTTGCCTTGATAGAATATTTGTCATCTGTATGTATTCTGGACTTCAGAAAAGGAAACCTTTTTTGTGTGTCCTGCACGGACTCCTGTAGACCACTGTCCCTGTGGGGAGAAGTAAGGTGATTATGCTAGGTGTCTGTGGCCAGGGGCGTTATTCAGGTGTGCAGACCACTGTCCCTGTGGGGAGAAGTAGGTGATTATGCTAGGTGTCTGTGGCCAGGGGCGTTATTCAGGTGTGCAGACCACTGTCCTGTGGGGAAAAGTAAGGTGATTATGCTAGGTGTCTGTGGCCAGGGGCGTTCTTCAGGTGTGCAGACCACTGTCCCTGTGGGGAAAAGTGAGGTGATTATGCTAGGTGTCTGTGGCCAGGGGCGTTATTCAGGTGTGCAGATCACTGTCCCAGTGGGGAAAAATGAGGTGATTATGCTAGGTGTCTGTGGCCAGGGGCGTTATTCAGGTGTGCAGACCACTGTCCCTGTGGGGAAAAGTGAGGTGATTATGCTAGGTGTCTGTGGCCAGGGGCGTTCTTCAGGTGTGCAGACCACTGTCCCTGTGGGGAAAAGTAAGGTGATTATGCTAGGTGTCTGTGGCCAGGGGCGTTCTTCAGGTGTGCAGACCACTGTCCCTGTGGGGAGAAGTAGGTGATTATGCTAGGTGTCTGTGACCAGGGGCGTTCTTCAGGTGTGCAGACCACTGTCCCTGTTTGGAGAAGTAGGTGATTATGCTAGGTGTCTGTGGCCAGGGGCGTTATTCAGGTGTGCAGACCACTGTTCCTGTGGGGAGAAGTAGGTGATTATGCTAGGTGTCTGTGGCCAGGGGCGTTATTCAGGTGTGCAGACCACTGTCCTGTGGGGAAAAGTGAGGTGATTATGCTAGGTGTCTGTGGCCAGGGGCGTTCTTCAGGTGTGCAGACCACTGTCCCTGTGGGGAAAAGTGAGGTGATTATGCTAGGTGTCTGTGGCCAGGGGCGTTATTCAGGTGTGCAGACCACTTTCCCTGTGGGGAAAAGTAAGGTGATTATGCTAGGTGTCTGTGGCCAGGGACGTTATTGAGGTGTGCAGACCACTGTCCCTATGGGGAAAAGTGAGGTGATTATGCCTGGTGTCTGTGGCCAGGGGCGTTCTTCAGGTGTGCAGACCACTGTCCCTGTGGGGAAAAGTGAGGTGATTATGCTAGGTGTCTGTGGCCAGGGGCGTTATTCAGGTGTGCAGACCACTGTCCCTGTGGGGAAAAGTAAGGTGATTATGCTAGGTGTCTGTGGCCAGGGGAGTTATTCAGGTGTGCAGACCACTGTCCCTGTGGGAAAAAGTAAGGTGATTATGCTAGGTGTCTGTGGCCAGGGGCGTTCTTCAGGTGTGCAGACCACTGTCCTGTGGGGAAAAGTGAGGTGATTATGCTAGGTGTCTGTGGCCAGGGGAGTTATTCAGGTGTGCAGACTACTGTCCCTGTGGGGAAAAGTGAGGTGATTATGCTAGGTGTCTGTGGCCAGGGGCGTTCTTCAGGTGTGCAGACCACTGTCCCTGTGGGGAAAAGTGAGGTGATTATGCTAGGTGTCTGTGGCCAGGGGCGTTATTCAGGTGTGGCCAGGGGTGTGGTGGGAATAAATTCTTAAACTTTAACAAATCCTCTCATTGTTAACTAAGTATAGATTTTGACCAAAAACTGTTTCCATTAAGTCACTTTTGCCATGTTTTTATCTTACTTAAAATTGAGTTTCTCTGGTGATACACACTCTTCCTTTGTGGTCTCATTAACCATTCCAGGATTTTAAATACCCTCTGTAAATTAGCTTTCTCTTAGATATGCTACATTAACAGATACCCCAAATATCCATGACTTCACAGTGAGAGAGGTTCATTTCTTGCTTTTGTTTCTTGTTCTGAAGGTCTGCAACTGCAGATAATCTTAGATTATGTGTAACAGTGTGCAGATTACCTGTTGACTAGGGTTGGGCTGTAGCAGCTCTGTTCTGTGTGTCCATGTTTTTTGGTCCTTTTTTTTTTTTTTTTTTTTTTTTTTTTTAATAGAGTTAGACAGTGAGAGAGAGAGACAGAGAGAAAGGTCTTTCTTCTGTTGGTTCACCCCCGAAATGGCCGCCACGGCCGGAACTGCACTGATTCGAAGCCAGGAGCCAGGTGCTTTCTCCTGGTCTCCCATGCAGATGCAGGGCCCAAGGACTTGAGCCATCCTCCACTGCCTTCCCGGGCCACAGCAGAGAGCTGACTGGAAGAGGAGCAACCAGGACTAGAACCTGGCACCCATATGGGATGCCAGAGCTGCAGGCGGAGGATTAACCAAGTGAGCCACAGCGCCAGCCCCATGGTTTTTGTTTCTGAATCCAAGTTGCAGAGCAGCTTTTACTGGGAACATGTTCCTGTGTCAGAGGGAAAAGTTCAGTAGCCAGTCATGTAGTGTTTATTTTTTTAACTTTTTTTTTTAATTTATCTGAGACGGAGACAGGCAGACAGCTCCCGTACACTGGCTCAGTCCCCAGATTCCTACAGTGGCTGGGGTGTGTCATGCTGAAGCTGAGAGACGCGAACCGAGGCCCTTGAACCATTGTATCACATGGCACCGGGCAAAGCTTTAGAGCGTATTTTTACCATTTCTGGTGGTGAAATTGTGTGCTTGTGTAGACTGACATCCCCCACATCCTTCTTCTTTTTCATCAAATAGGACTTTCTACAAGGAATTTGTCTTACCCCTGACTGTGAAGGTATCATTTCTAAGATTATCATCTTCAGCAGTGGCGGTCAAGTTAAATGTGAAGTAAGTAATCCAGTAAAGGAGAAATCTTTTAAAACTGATAACCAAAATGTGTACACTTTTTAAAGCATTATTTAAATTCATGGAAGTTGCGTGATTTGGATCTTGTCTTTTTCAGGAAAGAAATGGTTACTTCATCTAAGAAAACATAGGGAGTAGTGAATATGAGAATCCTTCCTGAAGTATCCCCAAGTCTTTCATTTCCTATAAGAAATGGAGACTTCATGTTCGGTTTTACTGTTTGAACTCTTTGGATAACTTTATTGTTTAATCTTCAGGAACTTGTGGGTCATGCCGTGGTGTAGGTTCTTAGGGCCGGGGCCAGGTGTCTCTGGGGATTACCTGAACTTTATTGCACAGGTGCGGCAGGAGTGCTTACTTGTGATAATAGTTTATTGGATCTTCTGCTCACTATAATTTTGTCTAAAGGTTTATTTTATTTATTTCAAAGAGTTACAGAATCTTCCATCCTCTGCTGCTTCACTCCCCAAATCACTGTGATGGCAGGCAAGGAGCCTATAACTCCATCCCAGTCTCCCACGTGGGTGCAGGAGGCCAAGCACTTGGACCATCTTCGTCTGCTTTCCCAGGGCCATTAGTAAAAAGCTAGATAAGTAAAA
The DNA here is from genome assembly GCA_949820135.1 of Sylvilagus floridanus. Classification (NCBI taxonomy): domain Eukaryota; kingdom Metazoa; phylum Chordata; class Mammalia; order Lagomorpha; family Leporidae; genus Sylvilagus; species Sylvilagus floridanus. Next base: position 7,926,269 of record OX463244.1, on the reverse strand, counting down.
CAGCTGAGACTTGAACCGGTGCCCCAATGGGATGCCAGCATTGCAGGTGGCGGCTTAACTAGCTGTGCCACAATACTGGCCCCTACTCTAAAGTGTGTCTACTCTCCTGTTCTTCTTAGGGAATTATTTCTCTGAAGCTTTCAGCTTTTTGTCTAGGCTAGATCATTACTGTTCTCTGTCAATTCAAACATACTGTGCTTTTGAGATAAGTGTTGTTCATGGTTTTGTGCTGTTTGTTATGGGATTATAAGACAAATTTTGAATATCTTTCTTTTATTTAAAGTTTGAACACAAGGTCGTAAAAGAAAAGGTTCCTCCAAGACCTATTCTGAAACAGAAATGTTCTAGGTAAGATTTTTAACCACTAGTCAGCAGTTTAATGATGTCTCTTAGAATATAATTCTATTAAATGCAGATTTCTGAATTATGCTATGTTATAAATGGGCTGTGCCCAAATAAGGATGTTTTAAATGATTTTAATAAAAACTAAAGAGAACTAGCTTAAAATGGTTACAGATCAAAAAGTTGAATCATTATTTAGTATTTGAATTTCTAAGTAAAATTATGACAGTTGTGTTAAGTCACATGTTTGGTAGGATTGGGCATTTGGTTAAGTTATAGATCTGCTGTCAGTTTAATTCCAAAACCATTTTAACTTTTTGTTTCTTCAGCAAATATTTTGAATCAATGACTATTTCTTACTGTGAAATATCCAGTGCACTCTTTGAATTATTTATTTATCTTTTTTTTAAGATCAAATATTACCAATTTCTTTTGGTCCAGCTCCTTGTTTTTTTTAATTCTAAAAAGTGACTCTTTTTCAAAAATCATCTGACCAAGAAAAAGCGAAAGAAAAGGTGACCAGAATTATTTGTTGGAAAGAATTAATTATAACCAAATCAACCAGATTCCTGTGTTGTGAGGTCAATTATTGGGATGTGAAAATATTTCTCAATGGGCTCTTTCTTTAAAGTGAGATTGTACACATATATTATTTTATAGAGTCATTCATACTATTCTTGTTCTCTGCAGTAACATACGTGTGGAGGTAGCATCTGTACAATCTATACATTGCATCCTTAATTAGCCATAACTTAAGCATTGAGGCTTTTTTTTTTTTTTTTCATGAGCAAGTGCCCTTGTTTTGACTGATGGGCAGTGTTTATCAACATATTCTTATATCAAACAGAAAATGTAGGCCAGGGTCTGACTACAGAGGAAAAGTTCTAACCTATTACTTGGAGAATGGTCTCTGTAGTAAGCAAAAGAAAATAGTTGATTGAGCTTATAACTAAGGTGAGTCATCACTGATCATCAATGTTTATCAGCCTAGAGAAGCTAAGACTGAAAGAAGATAAAAAAGTGAAGAGGAAGATCCAAAAACAAGAAGCAAAAAAATTAGCGCAAGAAAGAATGGAAGAAGATTTAAGAGAAAGTAGTCAACCCAGAAATGAAGAGCCAAAAGGTATGTCAAGGCATGATAAGAAAAATACACTATTGCTTAAAAGTATACATTTAAATGTTCATCTTATTAGGCCTTATATTAGTCATTAGTGAATTGAAATACAGGCTTCAGTTAGTGTTGTTGTTGTTGTTTTTAAGATTTATTTTATTTATTTGAAAGGCAGAGTTGGGGGGGGGGGGGACTGAGGGAGAGGTCTGCTGATTTCTCCTGAAATGGTCACAATAGCCAGGAGTGGGCCAGGCCAAAGGCAGGAGCCAGGAGCTTCTTCCAGGTCTTCCACGTGGGTGCAGGGGCTCCAGCACTGGGCAGAGCAGCAGAGAGAGTGTCCCTGTGTTTTCACTCCACAAATGCCCACAGTACCCAGATTTGGGCCTGGCCAAAGCTAGGAGCCAGGAACTCTGTCCTTGTTTCCCTTATGAATAGCAGGAGTCCGAGTACTTGCCTGCTGCCTTCCCAAGGTGCATTAGCAGGATGCTGGATTGGAAAGCAGAGTAGCCAGGATTAGAACTGACACTCTGATATGGGATGCTGGCATCGAAAGCAGAAGCTTAATCTACACCACAACACTGGCCCTTCAGCATCCTTATACTGTTTTCTGTTACTCTGAGAAAGAGAGTCAGTTGGTGGGAAAGCACTGATTTTAGGAACAATACACAGGGTCTCACACTAATCTGAGCAAACTATCTGTTTCCTCATCTCTGAAGTGCAGTTAGGCTTTATAGCTGACCTGCATGTTGCTTTTTTGACATTGCTCTGTAAATTCTGCCATGTCTATATAAGTGCCCCAGTGAAGAAGAGCAAATTAGCTACTGATTATCAGAAACGAAGCTGAGTTCAAAGGAGGCAGTTCATAGCAGGTACCTTAGAGCTCACCTAGTCCAGCCTTCTCCTTAAGCCCTGACCAGCGTGGGAACGTCTCACTGGTAATTCTGCTGTTCCCATGTCCCTGTTGGCCAGGATGTTTATTACCAGGTTTGAGTTGTAAGTTTTCTGCACTTTCTACTATTATGGCTATGTTTACAAACTAAATATTTTTCACCTGCTGTCCTTATTTTTTATCTAGTACTCCAGCGATATTTCAGAAATTAAACTATCTTTCCCACTTAAAAAAGTTCAGTGCATGTATTTTATCTCTGCATGCCTAGTGACTAACGTATTTATTGAATATAAAACTAAGAGTCTGTGAGGCTGCATTAGTGTGGTTAAGGGATGTGGCCTTATTTCAGAAGAACTAATGTTCCAGATACTGTTAAGCAAATGCTGCAGAATGAAGGGTGGATGTGTTTTTGATATGTTTGGTTTAATGTGAATTTTCACATCTTTTCAAAGATATTATCAAATATTTATATTTGTAATTTAAGGTTTTCTTGAGTTATTTACATAAATCAGGGATGGGGAACGTCCAGGCCACTAAAGGGTCTGGGAAATCATTTAGCCTTGCCAAGGTGCAACTGCAGATGGGTCTTGACATCCAGTAAGTCTGTGGAAGGCTAATTTTTAAGAAGACAATTTGGTGTGCCCACAAATGATGTTATAAATATTTAAATAGCCCTTGGCAGAAAAAAGGTTCCCCACCCCAATGTAAAGCAACATAGAAATCAGTCATATTTTATTTTATTATGTAATGTTACATTGTTCTAAGTTATATTACTGCAAATTAGTTCTGTTTATTTTAACTAACCATTGTTATTTATCCTTAGAAACTGTAGACAGTGTTCAGAATTGTCAGTTCCTTGATGACAGGATTCTTCAGTGCATAAAGCAGTATGCAGACAAGATTAAATCTGGTATTTTGAATACATCTAAGCTTCTCAAAGAACTGCTTTCTTGGAAGGTTCTGAGCACAGAAGACTATACAACCTGTTTTTCCAGCAAAAATTTTCTAAATGAAGCAGTGGACTATGTCATTCGTCATTTGATTCAAGAAAAGAACAGAGTAAAGACAAGGATATTTCTGCATGTTTTGAGTGAACTGAAAGAAGTGGAGCCCAAATTAGCTGCCTGGATCCAGAAGCTTAATGGCTTTGGTATGTCCCTTGGTATTCTAGAGCAGTGTAGTTTAGAGGAAAGAATAAGCATGGGTCTCTGAATCCTTTTCAATTTCCAGTCATATCACTTGTGACTTTAAATTCAGGACTACAAATGTATTTGATTAAAAATTCCACACACCCCCACTACCAATTTGTTGGTTGTTTTGTAAATAGGTTACATCTTTTTTTAAGACCTAAGGAAATAAATATCAGTTAATAAGGAAATCTAGACCCGGTTTATGTTAACTATTTGTAAATGTATAAACTATGTGAAGCATGGACACAGCTTCATGTAAATAAGACACCTAGAGTCTGCTGTCTGTGGGGTGCCTTTTGGGGTTGTGCAGTACAGTAGCTTGTTTAGAAAGAAAGAGTACCTCAAATTCAGATTCCTTGAAGAAAAATACAGAAGGAAGAGTGGATGAGAATAATTGCTTAGGATAGGGCAACCTGTATGTAAGAATTAAGTGCAGCATAGCCGGCAGTTGGATGAGGCTGTTTAAGTCATAGCGTTATACAGCTGAAGCACAGCTCGGACTTCGGTGGTTTCGGTGGGAGAAGAGAAGGTTGAGGAAGGACCTCCAGCAGCTCTTTTGCCCAGGGCCGTGAGGGACTGCAGTGCTTGTCTAACACCAAGTCCGGTGCTTCGGGCACCTACCAGGGATCTGTTCATCTTTGTGACCAGGATGGCAACTGGCCTGGCACAATAGTTGATTCAGTTAGCAGCTGTTATATTAACGGCAAAAGGGAGCCACAGGATAGAGAGCAGGACCTCTCAGTAGCAGGTCGAAGAGAAGGACTCCTGCCCCTGCCAGTCACCCTTCCCTGCCTGAGGCTTTGAGACATGGGGCTGTTAGAATCCTAGGGTTTCAGGTAAGGGACTGGTAAGTTTCTGTTAGAAGAGACAAAGTGAGATGGCATTAAGCTTGCCAGAGTTAGCTAAATGCTCCTGCTTTGAGCATAGATCTCCATGGGTTTGTGGTCCCAGGAAGTGACTCCTAATGGGTGATTGCCACCAGTGTCCCTCAGAGAAGTGAGTTCTGAAATTGCTGCTTACTTCACCTGCTGAAGGAGCGGCTTGTCTGGGTCACGTTACGTGCCGAGAGTGCCAGCCACTGTTTAGTCAGGCAGGCAGACGTGAACAGTGTCTTTTGATGTAATCCATGTTTATTCTGAGGATTAAAGGCATGATTTTAATAAGTATGTGTGCACACTCTGTAGTTTGTATTTAAAGTTATAAAACGAGTTCAAGTATCTTAATTAGTGAGGCTACTGCTGTAGCCCTGATATAAAGCATTTATTTAATAAAAGAAAGCACTTAACAATCTGGGATTTTACTTCCTCTCTCTCATAGTCTATACATTGGAGTCACGTTATGTATATACTTAGCATAAAAGAGGCCAGTTTATATGTTTAGCAAAAGATGGAGGGAAAAAGGAAGTAGCAGACCACAAGTGAGAGGATGAACATTTCAGATCTGCCCACGTTCTCCTCACTGACACAGCTCTGATGTGAGCCTCGCATGGGGAATGCGAATTTGCTTTCCTCGTTGGTGGTTCCCTTAAACCTTTTACTGCATTTTCTGTGGTATTCTGGTGTTTGAAGTTGGTAGTTTCTCATGCAGCTTGACCTCTGCAAGCTAACATTTTCAGCTGGAAGAAAGAGCAGTCCAGGGCACTGTGGCCTCTGAGCAGTCTTTATTTCATTGGCTGATTTGAGAACCCCAGGCCCAGCAAGAGGTGACCATGTTGTATTAGGGTGTGATGGGGAAACTGAATGAGCTCCTTCTGCTTCTTGGTGGCTGTGTTACTGAGGAGCATTCACGAAGAGTATGTGAAGTTGCAGACACTGTTTCCTGGATAAAATTGGCAATGATGACCACTTTGATTTTTATAGAGGAGGATAAGGGACCATGATAATTTGGGGAGAAAAAGAACAGTTCTTGGAGATGTTGTGGGAGTTTACCCATTTCCTCTTGAAAAAGCATCAGGAAGGTTTTGCATATTATTGATGTCTTGTTATTATAGAGAACATTATAGAGAACATGCAGAAATAAATTGTAAAATCTTGCATATTATTGATGTTATTATAGAGAACATATAGAAATACATTGTAAAATCTTGCTAGCTTGTACTAGTTGGAGTAAAAGTCAATAAGGATTGGTGAAATGAGTTGTTAGAGTTGTAAAGGAATGTCATGCCATGCTTTCATCTCTAAGATTAATAAAGATAACTCTATTTTTTTTATTTTATTTATTTATTTTTTTTTTTTTATTATTTTTTTTTGACAGGCAGAGTGGACAGTGAGAGAGAGAGAGACAGAGAGAAAGGTCTTCCTTTTGCCGTTGGTTCACCCTCCAATGGCCGCCGCAGATGGCGCGCTGCGGCCGGCGCACCGTGCTCGTCTGATGGCAGGAGCCAGGTGCCAGGTGCTTTTCCTGGTCTCCCCATGGGGTGCAGGGCCCAAGCACTTGGGCCATCCTCCACTGCACTCCTGGGCCACAGCAGAGGGCTGGCCTGGAAGAGGGGCAACCGGGACAGAATCCGGCGCCCCGACCGGGACTAGAACCCGGTGTGCTGGTGCCGCAAGGCGGAGGATTAGCCTGTTGAGCCACGGCGCCGGCCAATAAAGATAACTCTAATGATGCAAGCTTTTTGGCCCACCTTTTCCAATACAGAAGAATTATTCTAATTAGCTTATCAACATTAAATGGTGTTTCTGAAATACATAATAATCTGTGCGAGTCTGTTCTCAAGTAGTTAAACATTTTTCCTGAAAATGCAAGCCAACTGCGATGGAACCACTTTTAGAGAAGTGACAGCGACTGGCGTGTAGGGCGTCGTTCTCCTCTCCTCTGACTGGGGCTCTGCTCTCGTTCCAGGCTTAGACGCCACAGGACCTTTCCTTTCTCGTTACCGAGCATCTCTTAAGGAGCTTGATTTTAGCATCATGACATTTCTGTGGAGTGAGAAATACGGTCATAAACTGAAGTCTATAGAGGGAAAGCAGCTGGATTACTTCTGCGAGCCCTCGGCATTGAAGGAAGCGCGTTGCTTAATATGGCTGCTCGAAGAACACAGAGACAAGTTCCCAGCCCTGCACAGTGCTTTAGATGAATTCTTTGACATAATGGGTATGTGGGCCAGATTTAGATTCAGATTGTATTTAATCTTAGGGGGAAAAAACTTGCAGGTTATTTAGTTTATTTTGAATACTTAACAAAATCAATATTATTGTTTATTTGAGAAAGTGTAGAAGTTGACAGTAATGAGGGTTTTTTTTTATACCGTGAAACCTACTTACTTTGTTAGCTAAAAGACAAACTCAGGTTTGTTATCCTAGCAACACATCATGCTATTCCCATTTTAGATATTTTGACAGCATCATGGCGAAGGTTGCATATTAAATGGATAGAATTATTAATTAGAAAGCAGTTTGATTCGTAGTATTCAAGAAAACATTTACCTGCAGAAATAGGTGACATTTGCACAGTCTGTAACAGATAACACATCTGTTCTAACAGGAAGAGCTAGAACTGGAGTCAGAAAAGATAGGCTGTAGCACGGCTTCCTTAATTCAGTTGATTAAAAACCTTTTGGTTTCACTGCTGGATGCTAAGGACTTCAGAAGTGCTTACGCTGGCCCCTGCCCTCGATGGCCTTGTGTTCCCAAAATAGGGGGCTAAGAAGAGTGCACTGATAACCGTAGTGTGATAGTAAGCTCAGTGAGCGAGGACAGAGACGGTGCTGAGGGCTTTAAAGGAGGGAAACAGCCCGTACTTTCATTCTCTGTGAGAGAGGAAAGCCCAGAGCAGAGGCAGAGTCTGCAGTGGACTGTGAACATAGGTGTGAAAATGTGCAGGTGGGTGTCAAGACACGGGGTGGGGGAGCCTGTTTGGGCCACACCATGGACTCCAGTTTGGCAAAATGGGCTAGCCAGCAGTGAAGTCGGCAGTTTCACTGGATCTTAGTTTCTTTATCATTAAAATGAGATGACGAGGAGCCAGTGGTCTGTGTGGTCCTATTTCACTTCGTAATTCTAATATTAGATTCTAAGTTAATTTTACTTTTTAACATTCTGTACTTCTGATGGTAATCCCTCCTGCACAACAAGTCTGTCTGTTGTCAGGAGTTCGACTTCGACTTCATGGTATTTGTTTTAGAAAAGTGCATTGGAAGCCCCAGCCTTGTACAGCGGTGTCGTCCATGATCAAGTTCACTTGCAGTGGGAGGAACTGAGGAGTCTGCCTTTGTTCTGTTTTGGATGTCAGGCACACGCAAATACAAACGCCTTCTCTCTCCAGGATGTTGCTTCCTGCCTGGGGTGAAGTGCTCCTGGATAGCCTGGATTTATTGGTGTCAGTCTGGTGCTGCTGGCCACACAGGCTGTCCCGGGACAGAACTTACAAACCCATGCACGTTTGGCGCACACAACACGACAGCTAGAAAGGACACAGGTCCTTCTCGGTGTGTGCTCGCCCCGATTCCTGGGTTCCGTGTCCAACATACACAGTACATCTGGCTGCGACTGTTTCTCTGCTTTCAGCTGTGGAGCTGGAAGCCGCCAACCAATTACTGACCACGTGTGCAGGTTTTCAAGTCTGGTAGCTCCGCCTCCTCCCTTCTGTCCATTGTTTTCTGTGTTGCTGCTTTTCATTTGACAGAAGGATGGTATTTCTTAAAACTTAAAAATCCTCGGCCCTGTAAAACAGAGTGTTAATATCCTCATTAATGTGATACTGGCAGCCCCTGCTTCTTTCCTGAACGCTGCACACATGGTTCCCTGGGAAATTCTGTGTAGAGGGCCAAAGGCCCCTGAAAAGCAAATCTTGCCCTTACCACATCCAGATAAGTTTTTCCTAAATTTGTCTCCGTTAACAACATTGTTGCATATCTAGTTTCTAAGCAGAAAACGCTAGAATTCATTTTGACTGTTGCCATTATTTGTGTTATAACTAGTTTGTCACCAATCCAAATAAGCTTCTTCTCTGATCTGTCCTTTCCTGTCAGTCCCATTTCCCTAGATCAGGACCCTAGTTATCTTTCTGTGATGAGACTGTCACAGCAGGCTCCAAACTGATCTCCATGTCTCCTTCCATCTTGCCAATACTGACTCCTCTGGAGCTGTTTTGTTTGAGAAACATTTGCTTAGCTTTGCTTACAGATTCAGTCCACATCGTTGGCCTGGGTTGATCATTGCTCGCCCCATCTGCACTGTGAGCAGACACACCAACTCCGACTGCCCAAACGTGCCTTTTTCTTTGCTCACGCCGTTCCAGCAGCCTGCTCTGCCCCCTTGCTTTTTCATTTCAACTCTGACTTTAGTGTCCCCAGCCCTCCTTGACCCCTCCATGACCCCTCCATGGGCCTCTCCCCTTGAAGGCTTTGTTCCCTGTGTCAGCTCCGCTGCCTTTGCACTCCCTGTGGGGCTCAGCAGTGCAGCTATAAAACACAAACTCACTCATGGCAAGGTCTGCCTTGTGCATCTCTGTAGCACCTGGCATAGATGGTACCTAGAAGACACTCAGATTAGGCTGAATTGAATAGGAATTTCAAAGTTCTTTGTAGCTTATTTCCCATTTAGCCAGGCATTTTGCCCCTGGTTTCTAAACTAGACATGTGTCAAAGCCAAATGTAGAATAGAACAGTCTTTGCTGATAGTATTGGTGCTTTTTTTTTTTTTTTAACCTTTAATGTATTAAATGGAAATGTCAGGATTTCATTTCCTCACCAAAGCCATCTGTGTTTCCCCACAGACAGTCGCTGTACTGTGCTGCGGAAACAAGACAGTGGGGAAGCACCAGTAAGTTACATGCTCACTGAGATCTTGGGTTCTAGTTTGTATCAGTCACAGAAGGGGAGGGCCCCAGACAGCACTGACTGACATCACAGACGGCCTTCGAGAATCTACTCGCGAGCACGTCCGGAGAACATATACTGCTTCGTTAAAGTTAATGCTTATCTTCCTCTCGGGGCCGTGATCAATGAACTCTGATGCTTGGATTCTGCAGTTTCCATGAAGTGTTACCAACAGAAAGAGGAAAGGGAGAGTTTCTGAGTTACCCTGTAGTGTAAAGATGAGCGATCATCTTTAATGATTCAAATTGTAAATGTTTTGCTTTGGAAGGAAATAAAGGAACTTTGTTTTGAGTGACTCTGAACTGAGTTTAAGTTAAAAACAATGCCAGAGCTGTCTTCCTTAGTAGATTATAGTTGCCTTCTGTTCTGTCTGGGAGGTCAGAATTTCTTCAAGCTTAGGAAGGTGATCAAGTAAAGACCAGAACAGCATTGTGGCAGTTTGGGGAGGGACTGCTTGTTTACTGATCCTCCTTTAAACAGATTCTGTCACAATCTGCCATGTCAGATACTGCCTGGCTAGGTGTGGCCTCGCAGCCAGCATACCTCGGAGGGAGGTGAATGCTTCACCGTGTGTGTGTCCCACTGTGTGACCAGGTGCAGGATTCTGGTTTGCTCCAGTAAAAGGACCATCAGGAAAATGCTATTCTGGCTTATAACCAGAATTACTTAAAGTCTGGCCACTTACTTACTTGGAATAACATAAACCTTGTTGAAAATGAGGTTCAAAAGTTGGGGCAGTTTAATTTTAGTTATAACTTTAGGCATTATTAGACTTTTTTCTTACTTTCTATTATAAATTATAGCATGTAGACTATATTCACTCTGGTGTTATTTTTATTAACCATTTTACATACATGTAACTTTTAACTAGCGTATGACAATGAATATGTTTTGTTTATGTTGAGTTTCATAATGCTGTTATTAGAGTGTTCATTGTTTTTTTCCCCTCCTTTTTTAGTTAAGTTCTACTAAGGTGAAAAACAAAGGCAAGAAAAAAAAGCCAAAAGATTCAAAGGTATGGTGTATTTTCTGTATTCTTATCTAAGCTGCCCAAATGGGTTTTTGGATATAGAAATTAGAATCAAGCAGTTCTGGGAATATTTTGAAACATTTTATAAGACAAAGACTTTTTAGGCTTCAAAGATGCTTTTTAAAGTCTAGGCTTGATTTTTGTTTTTTGTTTTTAAGATTTATTGATTTGAAAGAATTAGAAATATCTTCCATCCCTCGGTTCATTCCCCAAATGGCTGCAATGGCTAGTGCCAGGCCAGACCGAAGCCAGGAACTAGGAGCTGCTTCCAGGTCTCCCCCGTGAGTGGCAGGGGTCCAAGAACTTGGGCCATCTTCTACTGCTTTCCCAGGCCCCTTATCGGGGATCTGGATCAGTAGATCAGCAGGAACTTGCACTGGTGCCAGTTTGAGATGCAGCATCACAGATGCAGTTCTAAGAAAAAGGGGAAAGGGTGCAGGTTGCTGCCTCCTCAGCTGGGCACCAAATGTAAGGAAGAGGGCACAGAACAGAGAGGAGATAGAATACAACCTCAGAGCCAGACCAAGTTATTCCAAGAAAATAAACTCGTAGAGCTCAACCAGCTGCCAGCTTGCAGAGTCAGAACACATGGCTAGGGCCCAGATCGCAGGGGCTGGGCTTTTCTGTATCCTTGGTGGGCTAGGGATGGGGGTACGGGAGTAGGCAGCGGTGAGCTAGCGATGGGGGTGCGGGAGTAGGCAGCGGTGAGCTAGGGATGGGGGTGCTGGAGTAGGCAGCGGTGAGCTTCTCCATACAGGTTTTTCAAGTTTGGCCCACTGGCTTCTAAACCTAGGGAAGAATGCAGGGAGTGGGTGGAGAACTATAGGCTGTGAGACTGAGTTGGGATTCAAGGACAAGGGATAAATTCTGATTTTACCTATCTTTTGGGCAGTGAGCTTCAATGGCTGAGGCTTATGTCCTTGTTCCCTCAATCCTGACTCAGAGTATAGATAAGGAGATGGGGTACCAGTTTCTTTCTGTCTACTTTGCGCTGATATGGGGCATAGACATGGGGTGAGGATCTATTCTGGATCAGATTGAAGAAGGAGAGTGGTCTTGTGTTGCTCCTGTGAGATGACTTGAGATGTATGCTTCGTAATTATTATTATTGTTACTAAACTGTTGTGAGGAGATAAGGAAGCAGAATAATAGAATCTAATTTTAAAATTTTTTGTTGGAATTATTTCTGTTGCTCAAAATACTTACTGCCTAAAATATTCAGGGTAAGAGTGATGCAGGGCTGATGCGGGCAGTGGTGAAGTCACTACTTGTGCTGTTGTCATCCCCGTCAGAGTGCTGACTCAGTCTAGGCTGTTCTGCTTCCCTGCCAGCTTCCTGCTCCTGTGCCTGGGGAAGGCAGTGGAAGACGGCCCAGGTGCTTAGGCCCCTGCCACCCAGATGGAGTTCTTGGCTCCAGGCTTCAGCCTGGCTCAGGACTGGCTGTTGTGGCCATATGAGAAGTGAACCAGTGTCTCTGTCACTCTGCTTTCAAATAAATTTTTAATAAAAGAATGATGAATGCTAGTCATCATAACAATCTTAGAATGGATTCTTTTGTTTCTCTCACCTAAGGCTCTACCCCAAGCCTTTGAGATAATAAATAGATAATAAATATTTTTAAGTCTCCTAATGGGTTCTTTTTTCTTTTTTAGTATTTTGATTTATTTGTTTATTTGAAAGGCAGAGAGAGGAGGAGAGACAGAAAGCGAGATCTTTCATCTACTGGTTCACCCGCATATGGCTGTAACAGCTAGGGCTGTGCCAGGCCAAAGCCAGTGGTCTCATTCAGGTCTCCCACATGGGTACAGGGGCCCAGGTGCTTTCTTCTGCTACTTTCCCAGGACATTAACAGAGAGCTGGATTGGAAGTGGAGCGACTGGTACCCACATGGATGCTAGCATCACAGGTAGAGGTTTAACTTGCTAAGCTGGCTCCTTGATGGCTGGTTAATGGCAGGGAAGGAGGGCACTGGCTGAGGAAGTAGTCTAGTTTTCCAAGAGGATGGAAAAACCCTTTCTATGACCCTATCTTTAGTTAGCTAAACTTGGACTAAGTAACATTTAAATTGTGTTTAAATTGAAGCTACCCTAAATGTTAATTTGAGCTTTTTTTTTTTAAGATTTTGTGTTTATTTATTTAGACAAAAAGAGAACCATCTCCCATCCACTGGTTCACTCTTAAATGGCCACAGTGGCTGGAGCTGAGGCAATCTGGAGCCAGGAACCAGGAGCTTCCTCCGTGTCTCCCACTCGGGTGCAGGGGACCAAGCACTTGGGCCATCTTCTACTGCTTTCCCAGGCTATAATAGAGAGCTAGATCAGAAAAGGAGCAGCCAGGACTCGAACTGGTGCCCATATAGGATGCCGGCACTGCAGGTGGAGGCTTAGACCACTACACCACAGCACTGGACCCCAATTTGAGCTTCCGTATAACTTGAAATTTAGATCACCACATGATCCTGTTCCAGGAGAATCTGCACATGCCTTTTATCTGTTGGCAGTTAGCATGCATGTTTATATAAGTACTCCTCAACTTAAGTGGTAATATTTCTCTTTCATGGATTTTAAGGAAGAAAATTATTGTCATTTTTTTTCTTTTAATACAGCCTATGTTAGTGGGCTCTGGAACAGCTTCAGTTACAGCGAATGATGAGACTGTCACTCCAGGGGAAGATCATAAGTAAGGACAGTCTTTTTGCTTCATTTTACCCCACATGTTTTCACTTAATAGGTGGTTTCAGCATAATATATTGTTTATTTTTCTTTTGTGACTCTAACTTTCCTTTTCAAAAATACACATATTTTATGACAACCTGCTGTTATCTATCGTGATTGAATTATGATTGAATTATGGCATGGTTGTAGACATTAAGAATTCATTCAAGCTGTTAAAGTTGCAAGATGATGAAATTTATTCAGTAAGTATATGTTTGAGAACTAAGTATATGTTGAGAACCTCCTGTGGGAGGCACTGTTGGAAAATCCTAGGAGAAAATGTCTAGAAAATAAGCTTTTAAATATTCAGTGGAAAGAATATCCTGTTGATAATTATTACCTGTTTTGCTGTAACAGGAAGATATTTTAGGAGCTATATATGCTGTTATGGCTTAACCTTATACATTTGTTATTTTTACTGCCTTCCGATGAAACTGAGTTTTCAAAAAACAAATAGACATAAGAGATCAAACTAGTAGGCAGGCAGTATGCTACAGTGGAGCACCTGCATCCATATTGGAGCACCTGGTTCAAGTGCCAACAATTCTATATTTTGGATCCAGCTTCCTGCTAGTGCACCTGGGATGCAGTGGATGATGACCCAAGTACTTAAGTTGCTGCCATCCTCATGGGAGACTCAGATGCAGCTCCTGGCTCCTGGATTTGGCCTGGCTGAGCCCTGGCTATTGTGACCTTGCGGGAGTAAACCAGCAAAAGAGGATTTCTCTCCTGCCTCTGTCACTCTGCTTGTCAAATAAATAAATCACTCTTTAAAGATGTTTTTTATTTGCTTACTTGAAAGAGTTACATTAAAAATGAATCTTAATGAAGAATGGGATGGGAGAGGGGAGTAGGAGGTGGGACAGTTTTGGGGTGGGAGGGCGGGTATGGGGGAAAGAACTGCTGTGTTCCAAAAGTTGTACCTATAAAATTTATATTTATTAGATAAAAGCTTTCTAAAAAAAAAGAGTTACAGAGAGGCAGAAGAAGAGAGAGGGGGAGGTCTTCCATCCGCTGGTTCACTCACTAGATGGCCGCAGTGGCCGGAGCTGTGATGATCCGAAGCCAGGAGCCAGAAGCTCCTTCCGGGTTTCGCACACAGGTGCAGGGGCCCAAGGACTTGGGCCATCTTCTGCTGCTTTCCCAGGCCATAGCAGAGAGCTGGATTGGAAGTAGAGCAGCTGGGACTCGAACCTGTGCCCACATAGGATGCCACCACTGCAGGCAGAGGCTTTACCTGCTACACCACACCACCTGCCCCTGCAAATAAATAAATTTTTAAAAAGCCTAGTGAGTAGAAATACCCCCCCCCCCTTTTTTTTTAAGGTTTTATTTATTTGAGAGGTGGAGTTACAGACAAGAGAGAGGGGGGAAACAGAGAGAAAAATCTTGCATTCACTGGTTCACTCCCCAAATAGCTGCAATAGCCAGAGCCGGGCTGATCGGAAACCAGGAGCTTCTTCAGGGTCTCCCACGTGGATGCAGGAGCCTAAGCATATGGACCATATTGTGTTTTCCCAGGCCATAGCGAAGAGCTGGATTTGAAGAGGAGCAGCTGGGACTAGAACCGGTGCCCATATGGGATGCCGGTGCCACAGGTGGAGTCTTAGCCCAGTACACCACAGCACCAGCCCCAACTATACCCTTTTTATATCATTTTCATTTTTTAAAAAAATTTATTTGACAGGTAGAATTACCTGTCAAGATCTTCCCTCTGTTGGTTCACTCCCCAAAGGGCCACCATGGCCGGTGCTGCGCTGATCCAAAGCCAGGAGCCAGGTGCCTCCCCCAGGTCTCCCATGCGGGTGCAGGGGCCCAAGCACCTGGGCCATCCTCCACTGCCCTCTCGGACCACTGGAAGAGGAGCAACTGGTACTAGAACCTGGCACCCATATGGGATGCCGGTGCCACAGGCAAAGGACTAACCAAGTGAGCCATGGCACCGGCCCCCTGTCATTTTCATTATTAACCAAATGGGTTTTTTCCCCCCCATGTCTCTTAATGGAGTTACAAAACACGTTAAAATTTGCAGTCATTTTTATGGATTCTTTAAATGGAGCAGTTGTTTTAAGTTAATAATAGCCTGTCTTGGGGCTGGCGCTGTGGCCTAACGGGTTAAAGCCCTGGCATGAAGCGCCAGCATCCCATATGGGCGCCTGTTCAAGACCCAGCTGCTCCTCTTTTGATCCAGCTCCATGCTATGCCCTGGGAAAGCAACAAAGATGGACCAAGTCCTTGGGCCCCTGCACCCACGTGGGAGACTCAGAAGAAACTCTTGGCTCCTAGCTTAGGATCGGTGCAGCTCTGGCCGTTGCGGCCATCCAGTGAGTGAATCAGCGGATGGAAGACCCCTCTCTCTCTCTGTCTCTCCTCTCTCTGTGCAACTCTTTCAAATAAATAAATAAACCTAAAAAAATTAAAAAAAAAAATAGCCTGTCTTAGTCTATTTGGGCTCTGTAACAATGTACTACAAGCTGGGTGGCTTATACACAACAGAAATTTCTTTCTCAGAGTGCTGGAGGCTGGGAAGTCCAAGATCAAAGTGACTGTAGGTTTGGTGTCTGGTGAGGGCCTGCTTTCTGGTTGTCAGATGCCATCTTCCCACCATGTCTCCCCATGGTGGCAGGAGGAAGGAAGCTCACTTGCCTCTTCTCTTTAAGACACAAGTTCCTCTTGTGAGGACTCCGCCTTCCTGACCTCGCAACTTGATCAGTTCCCAGCTGTCCCCCCGTCCACCACCCCACATGGGTGACTGGCACTCACCATGGCACTTTGCGGGAGACACAGACATTCAGACCCATAGCACAGCCATTCTTGAGATTGGCAGTCTTGTGCCAGGTCCTGTTCCAAGGGCTTCACACAGTACACTTACCTAACCCATTCGTCTACTCTAGGAGAGAAATCCTGTACACAGTACACTTACCTAACCCGCTCATCTACTGTAGGAGAGAAATCCTGTTCACAGTACACTTACCTAACCCATTCGTCTACTCTAGGAGAGAAATCCTGTACACAGTACACTTACCTAACCCGCTCATCTACTGTAGGAGAGAAATCCTGTACACAATACACTTATCTAGCCCACTCGTCTTCTCTAGGAGAGAAATCCTGTACACAGTACACTTACCCACTCATCGACTCTAGGAGAGAAATCCTGTACACAGTACACTTACCTAACCTACTCATCTACTCTAGGAGAGAAATCCTGTACACAGTACCCTTACCTAACCCACTCGTCTACTCTAGGAGAGAAATCCTGTACACAGTACACTTACCTAACCCACTCATCTACTGTAGGAGAGAAATCCTGTACACGGTACACTTACCTAACCCGCTCATCTACTGTAGGAGAGAAATCCTGTACACAGTACACTTACCTAACCCGCTCATCGACTCTAGGAGAGAAATCCTGTAACTAAGGCCACTGTGTAGCTAAGGAAACAGGCAGTGTAGTAAACGATTTGCCAGAAACACAAAGCTAATAAATAGCAGAGAGAGGATTTAAATATGCTGTATGGTTTTGAGTGCACATTCAGATTATTTCACTTTTTTGGAGTGCTAAAATAATTAATTAATAAATAAATAAATAAAATCGTTTATTCTGAAGTCTTTCTACCTATGCCTTTTACCTGTCTACCCTTAGTTTAAAACCTAATACCACTTAACAATGAAATACTCATTTTTCTATTGTTAAGACAACATTCATCTCCTCAAAAGCTGTAAGTTTTCAGAAATTCATAGCAAGGTAATTATTAATTTTTTAGATTTGTTTACTTTTGGACTGCGCCAAAATTTACTTAGCAGGTAAAGCCACTGGCTGCAGTGCCGGCATTCCATATGGGAGCCAGTTCGAGTCCTGGCTGCTCCACTTCCAATCCAGCCCTCTGCTATGGCCTGGGAAAGCAGTAGAAGATGGCCCAAGTCCTTGGGCCTCTGCACCCACATGGGAGACCCAGAAGAAGCTCCTGGCTCCTGGCTTTGGATCGGTGCAGCTCCGGCTGTTGCGGCCAACTAGGGAGTGAACCAATGGATGGAAGATCTCTCACTGCCTCTCTGCCTCTCCTCTTTCTCCTCTCTCTTTGTAACTCTGACTTTGAGAGAAATAAACAAATCCTTTTTGAAAAAAAATATGTATTTCTTTGAAAGGCAAAGATAGAGAAGAAGAGAGAGACATCTTCCATCCGCTGGTTCACTCCCTAAATAACTGCCACAGCTGGGGCAGCAGCTGGCTGAAACCAGGACACAGGAGCTTCTTCGTGGCCTCCTATGTGAGTGGCAGAAGCCCAAGCACTTGAGCCCTCTGCTACTGTTTCCCAGGCACATCAGCTGGGAGCTGGATCAAACATGTAGTAGCCGGTTCTCGAACTGGCGCCCAAATGGGATGCTAGCACTATAGGTGGTGACTTAACCTACACCATAGCACTGACCCCAATATGAAATATTGATTAAAAGTGTCAGAACCAGCATTATGGCACAGCAGGTTAAATCTCCATCTGCAGCACAGACATACTGTATGAGCACCGGGTTGAGACCTTACTGCTCAATCCACCTCTGATCCAGCTCCTTGTTAATGGGCCTGGGAAAGCAGTGGAAGTAGTCCAAGTGCTTTGGTCTCTGCACCCATGTGATAGATCTGGAAGGTGTAAAATGTTTCATGACCTTAATTGTGGAAAATATTGCATTTCTTAGTAGTATTTTTTGTAATGTATTACTATCATTCTGTTTATTTCAATTAAGTAATATTTTGGTTCATCCAAAAGTATAATTCTTCACATACAGTTTTTGTTTGTTTGTTTGTTTGTTTTTTTAGCAGACGCAGTTCAGACTCTGCAGGCCCATTTGCAGTGCCTGAACATCTTCGGCAAGACGTGGAGGAATTTGAAGCTCTCTATGACCAACACAGTAACGAGTATGTTGTTCGCAACAAGAAGCTGTGGGACATTAACCCAAAACAAAAGTGCTCAACTCTTTATGAGTAAGTAGGGTGACATTGCTACGACTGTTGTTTTAGACTGAGGCTGCAGTTAAAAATCAGAAGTTTTTAAATTTGTGTCTCAATTTATTGATTTTTTATTTTTTTAAAGATTTATTTATTCATTTGAAAGTCAGAATTACACAGAGAGAGGAGAGGCAGAGAGAGAGAGAAAGTTCTTCCATCCAATGGTTCATTCCCCAGATGGCCACAATGGCCGTAGCTGCACCGATCCGAAGCCAGGAGCCAGATGCTTCCTCCAGGTCTCCCACACAGGTGCAAAGGACTAAGGACTTAGGCCATCCCCTACTGCTTTCTCAGGCCACAGCAGAGAGCTGGATCAGAAGAGGAGCAGCCAGTACTAGAACCAGCGCCATATGAGATGCTGGCGCCTCAGGCTAGGGCATTAACCCACTGCGCCACAGCACTAGCCCCGTGTCTCATATTTATTAAACATGCTTCAGAACTTCTGGGGAAGAATATTGTCAGTGCTTTGTCAGGTGTTATACGAGTTAATTGAGGATTTTTAATGCTTAAATTTAGAATCCCAGTGATTACTAGTTTTGTCAGTTTGAGCGACTAATACAGACATTTCCTTCTAAGCTATCCTGTGATTCCCTGGGAGATACTATTAATAAAGAAAGAATTATGGTGATTCTGTGATCCCATTACTGTGTGGATGGATGCATTTGTTTGGCCTCTCACCATACTCTTATCTATTGGTTTTGATTTGCATTTCCCTGATGGCTAGTGATCCTGAGCACTTTTTCATTTGTCTTGGCCATTTGAATTTCCTCTTTTGAAAAAATGCCTGTTCATGGCCAGCGCCGTGGCTCAACAGGCTAATCCTCCGCCTTGCGGTGCCGGCACACCGGGTTCTAGTCCCGGTTGGGGCGCCAGATTCTGTCCCGGTTGCCCCTCTTCCAGGCCAGCTCTCTGCTGCTGCCTAGGAGTGCAGTGGAGGATGGCCCAAGTGCTTGGGCCCTGCACCCCATGGGAGACCAGGAAAAGCACCTGGCACCTGGCTCCTGCCATCGGATCAGCGCGGCGCTCCGGCCGCGGCGGCCATTGGAGGGTGAACCAACGGCAAAGGAAGACCTTTCTCTCTGTCTCTCTCTCTCTCACTGTCCACTCTGCCTGTCGAAAAAAAAAAAATGCCTGTTCATGTCCTTTCCCATTTCTTAACTGAATTATTTGTTTTGTTGAGTTTCTTGAGCTCTTTATGGATTCTGGATATTAATACTTTATCAGTTGCATAGTTTGCAAATACTTTCTCCCATTCTGTTGGTTGCCTCTTCACTTTGCTGAGTGTTTCTTTTGCAGTACAGATGTTTCTCAATGTGATGTAATCCCATCTGTCAATTCGCTTTGATTTGATTGCCTGTGCTTCTGGTGTCTTTTCCAAGAAGTCTTTCCCTACGCCAGTGTCTTGCAGGGTTTCCCCCAATGTTCTCTTGTAATTTGGTGGTACTGGGTTTAAGATTTAGGTCTTTGATCCATTTTGAGTGGATTTTTGTGTAGTGTAAGGTAGGTGTCTTGCTTCATATTTCTGCACACAGAGATCCAGTTTTCCCTGCACCATTTGTTGGAGAGACTGTCCTTGCTCCAGGGATTGATTTTAGCTCCTTTGTCAAAGATAAGTTGGTTGTAGATGTATGGATTGATTTCTGGAGTTTCGGTTCTGTTCCATTGGTTTACACATCTTTTTTTTTTTTTTTTTTTTTTCCCCAGTACCAGGCTGTTTTGATTAAAACTGCCCTATAGTATGTCTTGTAGCATCGTTTGAGCATCATTTTTTTCTAGATCTCAGAAGAATGTCCTTGGTATTTTGATTGGAATTATATTGAATCTATAGATTGCTCTCCGTGGTATGGACATTTTGATGATACTGATTCTTCCAATCCATGAACATGGGAGATTTTTTCTTTTTTGTGTGTGTGTTTTTCTTTAATGTTTTGTAATTTTCATTGTAGAGACCTTTAACTTCCTTGGTTAATTTATTCCAAGATATTTTTAAAAATCTCAAAACATAATTCTTTGAATTTTTGAAATAAACACATGATTCCTTCAGAATGATAGTTTGTATTATTGACCAAGGATGAAGGAAAGAAAACTTCAACTAACCTCGGGTACATGAAAAGAGTGTTTAGAAAAAGAATATTGGATGAGAAGTTGTGAATATTGGGGATGGTGTTGGCATTGTGGCAGCGTGGGTTAAGCGCCTGCTTTGGACACCCATCTCTCATGTTGGAGTGCCAGATCCAGTCCTGGCACCTCTGCTTCTGATCTGTCTTCCTGCTAATGCTCCTTGGAGGCAGCAGATGGTGACTCACGTGAGTAGGTCCCTGCCACTCATGTGGCAGACACAGATGGAGTTCAGGGTCCTGGCTTCAGCTTGGCCCATCCCTGGATGCTGTGGGGATTTGGGGAATGAGAAAGTAGAACCTCCTTGTGCCTCTCCCTCTCAGCCTCCCCCTTCCTTCCCCTTTCTCTGCCTTTCAAGTAGATGAAATTAAATGGACATTTAAAAAGGAATACTAGGATAATTTCTACCAAATAACCTTTTCTTGATATTAAATAAGAATCCTAGGATAATTTCTACAAACTGACCTTTTCTTGATTTTAGTATTTCTCTTTAAAGAATGGAATCAACCTAATTTATTTTAATGACCTCCATCTAGTTCTAACATTTTATGATTTTGACAGTTGAAGCGAATTCTTCATTAGTTTTTCCTACCACTACTTCAGTGGTGTCAGCTGTCAGCCAAGATTTATTAAAGACATAAGGCTAAGCAGTGTTTCAGATTCCAGAAACAGCGGAAGGTCTGCAGCCTTCAGCATTGCAGGACTAAGATGACCGTTAGTGGGGTTACTGCAGATAAGAATCAGGAGCATTAGGGCTGAGTTGTGTGCGGTGGGTGAAGCTGCTGCCCGAGAAGCCAGCATCCCTTCCAAGTGCCAGTTCGAGTCTTGGCTTCTCCACTTCTGATGTATCTCCCTGATGATGGGCCTGAGAAAGCAGTGGAAGATGGCCCAAATGCTTGGGCCCGTGCCACCCACGTGGGAGACTTGGATGGAATTCCAAGCTCCTGGCTTCAGCCTGGCCCAGTCCTGGCCATCGCAGCCATTTAAGGAGTGAACTGGCAGATGGAAAATCTCTTTCTCTCTCTTCTTCTCTTTCTGTAATTCTGCCTTCCAGATAAGTACATCTTTTAAAAAATAAATGATAAAATAATAAGAATCATGAGCATGTACGAAGCTGATTTTGCCCAGAATAGTACTGTGGAAGTACATTTTTTGTTCTTTAAATTTTTATGTATTTGAGAGGCAAAGTGAGAGAAATAAAGAGCGAGCGAGCACGCCCTCATATCCTCTTTTTGAGTCCCCGAATGTCTTCAGTGGCCAAGGCTGGGCTTGGCCAAGCTAAAGATGGGAGCCAAGAACTCAATTGCAGGTCTCCCCATGGGAGGCAGAAAGTGTATTATTTGTGCCATCGCTGCTGCCTCTCGGGGTCTGCATTAATAGGAAACTGAAATCAGGAGCCTAATAGTGAATCCAGGTATTTGGATGTGGGTTGCAGGCATCCTAACCACCATCTTGTTAGGCTATGCACTGACCCAGGATTACTTTTTAAATTACCTTTCCCATCTGTGCCCTGGAGTGGCAGCAACAGGCACTAGTCCTCAAAATGCCCATCTTTGGCTATTTAGAACATTAATGATCACATCAGATTATAGAAATGTTATATATACACATAGAAACATGTGCATGTCTACACAACAAATCTTAGTATCCCTGGGGGATTTGTTTTCTTATAGCAAATTTTATTCCTGCCACATACAACACACTCAGTTCTTTGCCTCTGTTTTTTGGCTTTTCCTTTTTTAAAAAAATTTGAGAAATAGAACAAAGGAGAGAGAGAGAGTCATTCACAGAGGAAGCTCCCACCTGATGGGGGATTGCAGATTCTCCAGAAGCATGACGTGGGGGCCGTCCCTGGACCTCACAGTCGCTTGCCTTCATTTGTCTCGCCTTCCCTTTCTGTGGTCGATTGCTCGTTGCTCTGTCACTGGGAGTAGCTTCCCTTCGCTTGGGCTCTGTTCTTGGTTCAGCACTTCAGATTTCATTTTCTCAGTCCAGGCAGAGAAGCTTCAGTAACCCACGTACGCCGTTCATCAGTTATTTTACTGCAGTATAAAGGCTGCTGGACAGTGACTGGTAACGCCTTTGGGCAGGTGGTGCAGGCCGATGTGGTTAGTGCCATCCAGTCAAATCCTCTACAGGATTGGTCGTTCCTGCGACGACAGTGATTGGTTTCTCTTTGTCTCACCTTCCCTCTTCCCCTTTTGCTTTTAGAAATTTATAAAATAAAGTTGGATGGGAACCCTAGAGCAAAGCCATGTTGAACCTTAGTTTGCACAGCAACATGTATATAGAGAGGAAATAGTTAGGAATAATAGGAAATAACCAAGAAGAAAATATTATCAAACACCTGAGAACAGATTTGGGGTGACGCTAGTGTTTAGAGCAGAGCAGCAGTGCTGACAGAGCAAAGTGGCATTTGGTCTTTAACCAATTTGGTCTTTATCGTTGCTTTTAAGAGAAGTTAATCATTTTGAATTGCACACAAAGTGATTTTCTTTTGCTTCAAAAAAGCATTGTTTTTAACTTCCCTTCGAAATATGTGTTGTGCTTGTTTGCATTCATTACTTAAAAAGCTCCTTTACATATTTTTGTTTTTGAAAATGCCTTTTTAGTGGTGTCTGGTGTGACTTCCATGCTAGTCATATGATTGTTTTAGGGTGAATACAGAATTCATTGGAAGGAGAGGCTGATCTGAGCCTGATACAAGAAAGAAAAAAATAAAAATAGACCTAGAAACTAGAATTGGAACATACAAAGCCAGCACAGAAGAGCAGTCAAGGGGACTGGGCCCATCCCTGTGGATCTGGGTCTTGAACTACATTGGTTTATTGATCATGTATGATTGATGTTGGTCCCTGCAAGTAATTGCACATTCCCAAACAGAAAGATTTGACTATATTTACTATATCCACACTCAATAGGATTTTTTGAGATCTTGTTTCCTCTACTCATTTGACATTTTAAAAAATTATTATTTTAAAACTTGGGCAGCAGAGGAACAGAGCACTCCCATCTGCTACTTCATTTCCCAAGTGCACAAGGGCGAAGGATGAGCTAGACCAAAGCCAGGAGTGGGGAGCCAATTCAGGTCTCCCACATGGGTAGCTGGGACCCAATTACTTGAGCCA
Source organism: Sylvilagus floridanus (assembly GCA_949820135.1). NCBI lineage: Eukaryota > Metazoa > Chordata > Mammalia > Lagomorpha > Leporidae > Sylvilagus > Sylvilagus floridanus. The sequence continues at coordinate 7,902,927 of OX463244.1, read as the reverse complement.
ACCATTGCCTCCCAGGGTAAGCATGAGTAGGAAGCTGGAATCCAAAGCAGAGCTGGGACCAGAACCTAGGCACTCTGCTATGGGATACAGGCATCCCAACTCTGTGTCCCAAACACTGTGCCAGACAACCCACCCTGCCGTGTGACGTTCTTGCTATTTTTCCTGAGTAAATATTCTTTCTTGTTCATTACCTTTATAATAGATAATGTAATTATACAATTGAAATTTATAAAATAACTTCTTAATCTCTTTTTGCTTTTTCCCAAAAAAGATTCTCAAGGATTATTTTCTAAGGGCTAGACAAAATTGTACTTACTGTATCATAGACTGCATGAACCTCATGTTTGTACGTTTGCTGTGGGGGGTGGGGGCATTGAGAATATTACAAGTGAAATGATGTTTTGCTTTGGAAAATAAGCTTTTTCCCCCAAATATGTGGAAATGTGTCCTTACAGTAACTCATGTAAATGTTCATTTTCTCCCAGTTACTTCTCTCAGTTGTTGGAGGAACATGGTCCCTTGGACATGAGCAACAAGATGTTCTCTGAAGAATATGAATTTTTCCCAGAAGAAACTCGACAGATACTAGAAAAAGCAGGAGGCTTAAAATCTTTTCTGCTGGGATGTCCTCGTTTTGTTGTAATTGACAACTGTATTGCATTGAAGAAAGTTGCATTACGACTCAAGAAAAAAAGAAAGAAGAAAAACATTAAAGCAAAAGTGGAAGAAATTTCAAAAACAGGAGAATATTTGCGAGTTAAACTGCCACTGAATCCAGCTGCTAGAGAATTTAAACCAGATGCGAAGTCCAAAACAGTGTCTGACGTACCTTCAGCCCCAGCTCCTGAGAATGTGAAGCCCAGGCCCGTATCTGCTGATCCTGCCAAACCAGCCTGTGAAGATGTGAAGCCCAAGCTGGCTGCTGAGCATTCTTCCCGGCCAGTTTCTGAAGACAGGAACCCTAAGGGGCCTTCCTCTAGTCCTCCCAGACCTGTCTCTGAGGATGCAAGTCACAAGCGAGCCTCCTCACATTGTCCCAAACCAGTTCCTGAAGATGTGAAAGCAACCTACTGGACACAGTCCCATTTGGTCACAGGATACTGTACCTACCTTCCCTTGCAGGGATTTGACATCACCCAGACACCACCAGCATACATCAACGTGTTACCAAGCTTGACCCAGTATGCTGCCATCTACACACCTTTGGCCAGTATTTCTTCTGAATATCAGCTGCAAAGATCAATACCCATGGTGCCGTCTTTTATCACCAGTGACACAGCAGATAAAAACACTGCTATGTGTTTTGAGGGTCGCCCTCTGAATACTGAGCAAGCCTCTGGGGACCAGATGACCCTCCAAACACAGGTCCGTGAACAGCCTTTGGGAATACCTGTGAAGTCTCAGTGCAGCACAGTTGGTGCTGATCTGTCCCCAAGTGAGTCTAACAGAAATGCTGGGCACCCTGGGAGTCCTAAGAAGTGTGAAGTAGATCGAGAAAGTACCAGTGCAGTAACAGATGCTCCACAGACGCAGATGGCTGCCACAGAGGTAAGACTTAGAAGTCTTACACTGTAGCGAAGTTAAAAATCCCTAAAAATGATTCTGATGGTTACTGAGGCCTTTGTTGGAAAATATTTTAAGTCTAAGAACACTTTTTGAAACATGACAGGCACATTTGTCAGAAAGAAGTTTTCAGTCCAGTAAATAATATCTGACTTCTCTACCCAAATTTTGTAGCAACTGAGAAACAGTGGAGTCAGCTGAATCATTTTAATAAAGTCACAGTTGGAGGGTGTGGCTATTTCTTTATAGAAAAGTATAGATGCTAATAACGGTCAAGCCCACTTCACTCAAGCTTGCCTGCCAGTTAACAGCAAGACCAGACCAGGAGACTGTGGGATTTTCTGCAGGTGGGGGGCCAGGAGCGTGGGAGAACATGATGATGGCGCCTCAGAGAAAAGAAAGGAAGAAGAGCTCCAGCTTTTCCTGCTAAACCAGGGGAGGAATGAGGGAGGCAAGTGTCCACATGGAGGGAAACCAGAGGGGTGTCCATGGAGGAGTCCTTCCCAGCAGGCCTGAGAGTAAGCCCAGGTTCCTCTCCGGCTGCCTTTCTAGGGTGTGAATTGACTTAAATGCTTCGGTTGCCCCACTGCTAAGTTAAACAAAATGTTTCAAGTGTTACAAGTGATGAACCAAAATCATTTTCAGTTATACTAATTCTGAAAGTAACTCCTTACTACTAATAAACATTTATTGAAAACATAGGACATAGTCTAAACTGGAAAAAAAACTTGAAAAATTGTGAACATGTTTTAAAATGTTTTTACATGGTGAGTTTATGTACTAAAGCAACTGAGGCAAATTGAATTGAAGGGATTGTTTTGCCCCATAGGTGTCTTCAAACATAATGCACCAAGAAGTCAACACTGAGCCAGAAGATCCTCTTATGGCACCACAAGTGAGTCAAATTGTATTAACCTCTTTAAAAGTTTAATTTTCATTAATTATTCTAGATGGGAAAGATGAGTCAGAACTGTCTTAGACTCAGCTATTGATCTAAAGGAAAATAAAAGTTTTCTTCTAGCATATTTATTTTAAAATATGATGGCTTTATTGTTTTAATTGGTGAAATGAGGATCTATTGATTTATAAATGAGGTATTCATATGAATAATACAGAAAGGTATTATAAAGACTTTAAGTATTCCAATTAGAAATTCTCTTAATATAATTTACTTTATTGATACATCATGAGAGAATAATTATTTGACCAGCTGTATAGTTATTGAAAAGGTACTGGGTAAAATTAACCTCCCCCCATTTTTTTAACCAACGCTGATAATAAAGTGAGAATTAGTATCTCTCAACATACTAATATCTTTCTCTTAAGCCAAAAGCTATCTTGCTTAAAGGTAAAACATCACCACTAATATATTATCCTAGGGATACTAACTGACAAAATTAAATAAAGAAATAATGTAGAAAACAGGAGATAGAATTACCATTGTATACAGAGACTAAGATTGTATTTCCTGAAAAATCTAAAATGACCAACTGAAAACTTGGACCAAAGTAAGAGAACTCAGAATGATGACTGGATACAAAATAGCTTCTCATGTACTAACAACAGGCTGTTAGAAAGTGTGTCAGAAGAAAATATTCGATTTTCAATAGCAACTAAAAGATAAAATACTTGTCTATGTAAAGAAAACTGAAATGCTTTGAGAGACACACAGGAAGACCCATTATAATAAAGAGACTGGTTCCCCTCAAGCTTTTTAAAATTTAACACAATCCCAGTTTACAGTGATATATATACAACAAATTAGCTTGAAACCCGGTGGCTTAAACCAAAGAGAAGCATGTGTTATCTCATTGTTCTTCCAGGTCAGGAATTTAGGAGCACTTTAGCTGAGTGGTTTTGGAGATAGTACTCAGGTAGCAGTAAAGGTGTTGGTGAGGACTTAGTCACCTCCAGGAATAACCTGGGCTGGAGGTGCTGCCTCTGGGATGGCTCGAGCACATGCTGACATGGAGCCCAGTTGCTTTTAGGCCCTACCTTAGGAAGCTCCACTTCACTCCTGCTGATTGCCTTGATCACAGAGCAGCTCCTCAAGCCGGATGTGCAGAAGGAGACCCTATACAAGCGCGTGAATACCAAGAGGCCAGGACCTTGGCGGTCGACTTGGAGGCTGCCTACGGCACAGGATTTACTTGGAACTAGACGAACTGATACCACTTTATGTAGAAAATGAACCTCAGGAATGGTCAGGGAAAGGAACTGTAAGAAAGAGAATTATGAAGCTAGATATCCCATAAATAGACCATTAGAATAAAAGTCTTACAGAATAGAAGAATACAGAAATTTAAGGTGTAGTAAAGTTGCTGAACTATCAGTGAGCAAAATGTTAATTAAACACTTGGTGTTGGGGCCTGCGCTGTGGCGTAGCAAGAAAAGCCACTGCCTGCAGTGCCAGCATCCCATACGGGTGCCAGTTCAAGTCCCAGATGCTCCACTTTCGATCCAGTTCTCTGCTGTGCCCTGGGAAAGCAGTAGAAGATGGCCCAAGTCCTTGGGCCCCTGCACCCGTGTAGGAGACCTGGAAGAAGTTTCTGGTTCCTGGCTTCAGATTGGCACAGCTCCAGCCGTTGTGGCCATTTGGAAGGTTCGGCCGGTGCTGCGGCTCAATAGGCTGATCCTCCACCTGTGGCGCCGGCACACCGGGTTCTAGTCCCAGTCGGGGCACCGGATTCTGTCCCAGTCGCTCCTCTTCCTGTCAAGCTCTCTGCTGTGGCCTGGGAGTGCAGTGGAGGATGGCCCATAGTCTTTGGGCCCTGCACCCACATAGGAGACAGGAGAAGCACCTGGCTCCTGGCTTTGGTTCCACGCGGTGCACTGGCCTCAGCGGCCATTGTGGGGTGAACCAACGGAAAAGGAAGACCTTTCTCTCTGTCTCTCTCTCACTGTCCACTCTGCCTGTCAAAAAAAAAAAAAAAAAGTGACCCAGTGGCTGTAAGACCTCTTTCTCTGCCTCTGCCTCTCTGTAAATCTGCCTTTCAAATAAATCTTTTAAAAAATAGTTTAGGCCGGCGCTGTGGCTCAACAGGCTAATCCTCCGCCTTGCGGCGCCGGCACACCGGGTTCTAGTCCCGGTCGGGGCGCCGGATTCTGTCCCGGTTGCCCCTCTTCCAGGCCAGCCCTCTGCTGTGGCCCAGGAGTGCAGTGGAGGATGGCCCAGGTGCTTGGGCCCTGCACCCCATGGGAGACCAGGAGAAGCACCTAGCACCTGGCTCCTGCCATCGGATGAGCGCGGTGCACCGGCCGCAGCGCGCCATCCGCGGCAGCCATTGGAGGGTGAACCAACGGCAAAGGAAGACCTTTCTGTCTGTCTGTCTCTCTCACTGTCCACTCTGCCTGTCAAAAAAAAAAAAAAAAAGTTTAAAAAATAAATTAAAAAAATAAACATTTGGTGTTAGGAGAAATGGGTCGCCATCTAGAAATAATTAATTTGGATCCGTACTTCATTGCTTCCACCCAAATAAAATCCAGGCAAATCAAAGATTTAATATAAAGAAATGGCCCCTCTATAAAAGTACCCCCCTAAAAAGGGAAATTTGGTGACCATTTCTTTTCACTGGGGTCTCACCCACAGAGGTCCTTCATGTAGGACGTTTTTTACCACTGTGTCCTGGCTTTTCAGCCAGACCAGAATGCCTTAAGGGCTGATTCTGAGGTCAGAGTGCTATTTAAAGCCATTGTCATGTTATGAGTCTGCTGTGTGGACTGCTTCCCCTGTTGGAGCATTCACTCCTTTTTAATTCTATCCATTATTATCACAGGTCATTTAATCCTATCTATATGATTACTTTAATACTTAATCCTATCCATATGATCACTTTAATACTTAAAATGCTGATTTTTACTACCCAGCTTAAGGGGATTTGGGGTCCCAAGGCAGATTTTTAAACTGTACCTTAGAAGTAAGTCCATAGGAATGTATGCAGGACTATACAGCTTTTAGCTATAAACTTCATGCACTTCAGAATTACAACTTTAGAAACATGGTGATTGTTTCCACCATGCCTGCCTTCCCACCCACACTCCCACCGGCTTCCTCCTCCCTCTATTATTCCCCCTCTTATTTTTTACTAAGATCTGTTTTCAATTAATTTTATACACATATGATTAACTATACGTTAAGTAAAGAGTTCAACAAATAGTATGAAAGAAAAAAAAAACTTCCTCAACAGTGAAGACAGGGACTGTTCAAGTCGTTGCTTCTCAAAGTGTCTATTTCACTTCCACAGATTTAGGCAATACTTTTAAAAAGATAGACTCGCACTGAGTATGTTGTATTTGAAATCTGCAGTCCTCACGTAATGCAGATGACATATTTCCTAGTTAGTAAACAAAAGACTGACAGCTTCATTTTCAGCATCCGACTCCTCAGACTCAGGCATGTGATTGTGGACTGTCCCAGCAGTGTGAAAGGTTTTCAGAATCCTTACAGAGGAAGACTTAAAAGTAGGGACAAAGTTAATATATTCTGTTCATATCTAAAATATATGTAGTAACTTTTTAATAAAAAAAACTTGTTTTAATAAAAAGTTCTTGATGCTAATTGTGGAGAATGACATTGAGATCAAACTGTTGATCTAATACCAAACTTTCCTAAAACAAGTAAATATCAACTAGTTACAGTATAGATTGAGGAGTTTCAGTATGTATTCCAGTAATATGAATATTACTTTTTAAAATATGGCTTTGCTAAACAGTGTTTAGGGGTTTTTAATTCCTGAATTACTGTGGTATTCCCTTGTACATTTTCACCTGTATTTCCTTGTTCTTTTCTTGTTTTAAGAGATAGTTTAGAGTAAGAGGGTAAATAGGCATTTTGAACTACTTTAATAGGCAATTTTGTAATTTACTTTTAGGGGGATATTTCACGGATTGAAAAGGAGTACCAAGGATTACAAGAGCAGCTTAAGGAAGCATATGAAAATTATGAGCAGATAAAACTCAAGGGCTCAGAAGAGACCAGGGACCTGGAAGAAAAGTTGAAAAGAAATTTAGAAGAAAACAAGGTAATCCTTCCAGCTGCAACCTCTCTTTAATTGCATGTGGTAATTAGGAGAACATAGCTGTGCTGAACATCATTGGCTAGACAAAAGGCTCTTTCTCAGAATTGCCTGTTTCAAATTTCTTTATAATATATTAAAGTGACAGTATTTCTTGCAGTATTTTATAGCCTCTATGAATTCTTTTGAAAAAAGGGCTATAAATCTGGGTTTTCATTTATCCATAATTCAGTTTCTTCATTAACAAAAACTCCATGTATGGTGACTTAAGTTCTGAGTTAAATGTTTTTTGTATTGAGAGGCAGTTTAGGAATTAGTGGTTCTGAATGTGAGCCCTGGAGTCAAAATGTCAGGGTTCAGGGCCAGACTGGTCTGATCTTCAATAGGCTATTTAGGTTCTCTGTGTTTAAGTTCCTTGTCTGGAAAATCTGAGTAGTAATTGCTCCCAGTTCCTGGGGTTAGATTCATACTTGTAAAATACGCACATTATAAAGCCTCAGGAAGTATTGTCTGCCACTGCTATCACCATCATCTTCCTCTTCGCTTAAGACAGTGTAGGAATAACATGGTGGGGGTGGGGTAGGTATATCTGAACTGTAAGCTCACCCACATCATCATCTTCTTCCTCCTAAGACTGTGTAGGAATAACACAGTGGGGGGTTAGGTATATCTAAACTGTAAGCTCACCCAGAGAATCTCATTTAAATCTTCTGATCTTGAATTCTGTGAGCTCAGATTGGTCGTCTGTTACAGGTAGCTGGCAGTGGAGTGACACTCAAGTGGCAAGGCCAATCTGGAAAGCAAAGTAGAATTCTAGATGTGAGGAGATCATGGTGTGCTTTGTTTTAAAACTGTTGTATTCTGTTGAGAGAGAGGCTAATACATTTAAGAAAAAGGATTTGTCCCACAAGTCCGGTCAGTAGCTGGCATGACATACTGAAGAAAATGAGCCAAGTGGAACATTAATCAAGAAGCACGTGTACTGAGATTTAAATACACCAAAGAAAAAAGTCAGTTTGCAAACGAAATTTTCACAGCATCCCTCAGGACCTTTGTGAACTCTGGGTGGGACTGGGGAGATTCAGAAGATGAGGAGAAGTGGGTGGAAGACAAGACCTTTCTGCTCAGTTCTCTGGTTGGGAATTGGGGAAGTGAGCAAAACCAGAAGTCTGCCTTGCTCAGTGACACACTGAACACGAGTTTGAATAAGCTACTTGGGAGGCTTACCAAAATAAAGTAGCTTTATAAACTCTGTGTTGCCTCGGGCAAATTCATTCTTGATTAAATCCACATGGAAATGGCTGTGTGTGCCTCTTCGGAGTGCCAGAGCAGATGTGGGGACATGGGTATTGGTATTCAGTGAGTGAAGTGGCTTCTGGCTGCAGGGCCTTTCTGGCTTCATGGATGGGCGCTCTGCCTGGGTGCTGTACTGAAACGGTTCTTCAGGGCCCTGCTGCTCGTGTAGTGGGGCAGGAAGCACACAGGAACTGAGCAGCAGAGGAGAGGAGGCGGGGGAGAGCAGAGCTCTGACAGCAGGTCCTGCTCCTGCGCGTTCTCACTTGGACAGGCTGTACTCAAGAACACGGGCAGTCTGCCTTTGTAAGGGGTAGTGACAGGCTTATTCGGTTACTAGATTCCTGTGTGAAGTAGGTACTTGTTTTTTAATAGGATAAATCCCTTTGCTTGGTCTCTACACAAGAGCAGATGAGATTTAGACATGCTCCCTTTTTTATTAATCATGAGGCTGCTGTGTTATTAAAAGGTGGTTAGTAGCAACAGCAGATGAAATCGTGTCGTATTTTCACTGGCTGAGCTGTACAAGAGGGGGTGTGTGTGTGTGCACACACGCGCTCCTATCTTTGTAATACCCGTGCCTTTTGTTACCTGAACTCTGTTAGGTACGTGTTGCCAAGGGAGTCCTCATACCTCGGCATAACCTGAGGTTGCACACAACCTCTCAGCCCAAGGGCTGGGTCTTAGGGAAGAATACTGGCACAGAGCAGACGAAACGAGCAGGACAGACGGGCCGTGGGGTCGTGGCCGTAGCGCTGAGCCGGGCAGAGTACGTGGAGTGCAGGAAGTGGAGGTGTGGCGGTCACCTCAGTCACAGTGATGAGTTGACAAGTTCAGCTGCAGAAGGAAGATGTGAGCAGAATTGGCCAGGCTAAAGGGAGTGCTGAACTGTTGTTGAACCTCTGCCACCCAAAAGCAGTTGGCCTGGGTGGCTCAAAGCCACTGAACTCAGCCCCGCCCCTGTGCAGGGACTCAGAAGTCTTAAAGGAACACGACTGCTTGGCAGATTCGCCTCCCTGCACTTTGAAACGCTTGGTGTCTGTTAGAAGCTGAAGCGGAGAAGTGGCCTCTGAGTCAAGGACTGCTGTTGCTCTGAGGGCCGTTGTTTCCCATGGAGTCCATGGCAGGTGGCTTCAGGGGCACCGGCCCTTCTAGGGGGAAGCGCTACAGTTCTGCAGCTGAACCCTTGTCCTCCGTGACCCAGGCATGTTCCCAGCGTAAGCAGGAAGTCAGCTACACGGGGAACCTGATAGGGATGGAAAATGCAAGCTTACTCCAAGCACAGATAGGAAACCAGCGTTAATCATGAAGCAGCCATTGAAAAGAGTGGACTGCTTTCAAACTGGAGGATATTTAACAGGTGCTCTGGTTCCCTGAGTCTCATTTATAGTAATTATTAGAAATATTAACATAGAGAATAGCTTACTTACAAATGACTGGCAATTGGAAGCATGAGTCAGACCCAGAACTTTTCCTCCTGTCAGATAAATTCTAGGGAAGTCGTACATACCTAAGTGCCCAGGGAAGCTGACAAAGAGGCTGGGGACAAGTGGGGTGGACCCTGACCCTCCAGAGGAAAGAACCTGTGTTGCCTCAAAAGAATGCTTCGTCTCCTTTGTCACACTGCCCGACACTCTGGCAGGTGTCAGCCTCAGTGCCTCTGCTCTCCAGCTGAAGCCAGCACATTTATAGTTTATACACAAACAAAAGCATTTGGACTTGCCAAATAAAGCCCATATTTAGGCTGCCTCTAGTTCTAAGAATCCTGTAGGTGGCAGTGAAGTGTGGATGCGTGTGGACACATTGAAGTGGTTCTTCAGGGTCCCTTCCTGTAACCAGGTGTTCTCAGTGGTCAGGAAGCGGCTCCGTCCTGCACATGGCCACAGCGCCCAGCTCAGGTGGCTGTGCCCCGCTGAGCTCGAATCATTGAGGAAGCCATGACACTAGCACGGCTCTAGTCTTTTGGCTTCTTTTTGTCACAAAAATAAATCTTGCCACTTATTCATGTATTTTCTAAAATGTTTTTAGATCTCAAAGACAGAATTAGATTGGTTCCTTCAAGATTTGGAAAGAGAAATTAAAAAATGGCAACAAGAGAAAAAAGAAATCCAAGAAAGACTAAAAGCACTGAAGAAGAAAATCAAAAAAGTTTTCAATGCGAGTGAGATGTAAGTAACAATAAGCATTTTAATATTGTGGCGTTTGTATTTTTATATTTAATTTCGAACTCTACTAAGTCAAACTTTATAGTTTTCAGTGTTTTTATCTCACTTAGAAAACCATGCACTGAAAAGTTAACTAAGGTTTGTTTTCTAACATGTTTTTAGATAAGTCAACAAAGAACTGGTGTCTTTCTAGTTTGAATTCTACCCTTCCTGTGTTACCTTGGATCCTCTTTTTCCTTATTGGTAAAAGGAGAGTCTAGACCCACAGTCCTTTCTAGCACAGGTTCTGTGGTGACTGCTTTTACTGGTACATCCTGAGTCTGTATTGAAATTTGACCTTGTATTGTGAAGGATTGGGTAATGCATGCGAGTCCCAGGTGAGCCAAGTTGTCAGGTGGTTGCTTTGTTTTCTTTTAAGATTTATTTTATTTGAAAGGCAGAGATACAGAGAGAGATAGAGAAAGAGATCTTCCATTTGCTGGTTCACTCTGCAAATGGTCACAACAGCCAGGGCTGGGCCAGGTCAAAACCAGGAACCAACAGCTCAGTCTAGGTCTCTTACATGGATGGCAGGGGCTCAAGTACATGAACCATTTTCCACTTCTTTCCCAGGCGCATAAACAGGGAGCTGGATTGAAAGTGGAGCAGCCAGGACTCAAACCAGCGCTCACGGGATAATGGCATTACAGGCGGCAGCTTAACCTTCTGTAGCACAACACTGGCCCCCTATGTGTGTCTTGATGCTGGTTAACACATCCAGACTCAGGAACTTGGCTTAATAGTCGCTTCATTTGCTCATGATTCTGCAGTCTGGGCTGAATCCAGCTGGGCCGTGTTCTTGCAGCTCTTGGCTGCATTTTGTAGGGAAGTTGGCTATGGCCAGGCCCAGCTAGGATGCTGAAGTCGCTCATCCTGTTTCTGTCCTTTTTTTTCAGAGTCTCTCCCTGTCCCTGTTGCCTCTCCCTGTGGTTTTTATCCATATAATGTTCCCATATGTTCCCTAGTGTGATAGCCAGACTTACTTGGTGGCTAAGGACCCCCCAAGGAGGCAGAAGTGGAAGCTGCCAGCATCGCTTCTGCTACAGTGTGTTGCTTAGAGCAAATGGCAGGCTGAGACGAGCCTGAGACGAGCCTCACGGCGTGTGTATGGGAGGTGCGGTGCACTGGATGCCGTGCTGCATACTCACCGTTAAGGGTGTTTATGTTTCCTCCGTGCTCTGTGCCATATGATTAAGTGACTCTCACTGGTTGTGGCTAGCCATGCATTTGGGCGGTGTTCAAGCAGTCTTTAGAAAAATGAGGAGGTAGAAAACACTGCTTTGGAGTTTTTCTTCCCTACGTCGTGTCATTGTGGTTAGGCTCCACGTAGGTTCATTGAACACTTTATGGAGACAGCAATATCTGAAAGCTCTTAATATTTGAGCATTTTCAGTCTTAGTCTACTTTTAAAATGTGGAAGTAATTATTTTAATATTTTTTTACATGTTCATTTCAGACATACTATCAAACCATGCAAGCCTAAATGGAGCTGCTAATGATAAGAGTAGTTTTTTTCTGTACTGGCATGAAAATTAGCCATTTGGCCTCGTGATTAGACACCACTGGGGATCCCTGTATCCTGTATCAGAGTGCCTGTGTTTGAGTTCCAGCTCTCCCTCCAGCTTCCTGGGAGACAGAGCTAGATGGCTTAAATATTTGCATCCCCGACAGTCACATGGGAGACCTCAGTGAACTTTCTGGCTCTGGTCCAGGACAGCCCCTGCTGTTGCAGCACTTGGGCAGTGACCCAGCAGATGGATGCTCTCTGGCTCTCTGTGTCTCTGCCTCTCAAGTTTAAAAAAAAGAAAAAAAAACTCCTGAAAAATAAACTTTGAGTTTTTTTTTGTTTGTTTTTTTGACAGGCAGAGTGGACAGTGAGAGAGAGAGACAGGGAGAAAGGTCTTCCTTTGCCATTGGTTCACCCTCCAATGGCCGCTGTGGCTGGCATGCTGCGGCCAGCACACCGCACTGATCGAAGCCAGGAGCCAGGTGCTTCTCCTGGTCTCCCATGGGGTGCAGGGCCCAAGCACTTGGACCATCCTCCACTGCACTCCCGGGCCACAGCAGAGAGCTGGACTAGAAGAGGGGCAACCAGGACAGAATCCGGCGCCCCAACCAGGACTAGAACACAGGGTGCCAGCACCACAGGCGGAGGATTAGCCTAGTGAGCCGCAGCGCCGGCCTCTTTGAGGTTTTTTTTTTTCACTTTCTTTGCCATAGACTTCTCTAAACTTTTTGTGCATTCCAGATTAATTCTTTAAAACTAACTTTTTTTTTTTAAGATTTATTAATTTATTTGAAAGAGTTACACAGAGAAAGAAGACGAGGCAGAGAGAGAGAGGTCTTCCATCCACTGGCTTACTCCCCAATTGGCTGCAACAGCCAGAGCTGTGCCAGTCTGAATCCAGGAACCAGAAGCTTCCTCAGGATCTTCCTATGTGGGTGCAGGAGCCCAAGGACTTGGGCCATCTTCTGCTTTCCCAGGCCATAGCAGAGGGCTGGATCAGAAATGGAACAGCCGGGACACAAACCAGCTCCTATATGGGCCGAACCACTGCCTATGTGGGATGCTGGACCTGCAGGCGGTGGCATTGCCTGCTACGCACAGCGCCGGCCCCTAAAACTAACTTTCATGTTTAGATTAGAGAAGTGCCAGGGATATGACAGATAAATTGACGTTGCTACACTTGATCACTCAGTAGCCAGTTAAAAAATGCCCAGTACTTAAAGAGCTCATGATTGGCGTAGCAAGAGAGATTGCAGGTGGCTATGAAAGGCGGGAATTCCACAAAAGTATCCGCCAATGTTGAGTATTTGAGGAGACAGGAAGCGCTCCACAGAGAAGTGCAGTGGCAGTTAAACTGGCGTGTACTGGGTACGCAGGTGTCCCGGTCAGTAGAGGTGATAGAAGGCGTGTCAGCTTAGCAGGAGAGTCGAGGCAGAATCGGGAGGTGCAGGGCATTGCTCAAGATCGATACAGGGTTCTGAAGGGCTGTAGGGCTCTGTGTGTGTTTCTGTTTGAAACATTTTAAGTTCTAGAGAGTGGAAGGCTGTTTTCAACATGTATTCTCTCTCGAGTGAGACAACTGGCTATACTGACAGTGGTGCCACCTGTCTTGAGACACGAAGGAGTGACTGACCAGTAAGCACAGGACTCGCTGTGGCGAGAACTCGGTGCTCTGACTTCGAGGTGTGAAGGACAATGACCTTAAGTTCTCTGCCTGTTTAGAGGTACTAGAAATGAAACAGGGACAAGCATCAATCAGGAAATCACTGCGTGGATAAAGGGGGATTTACTGTGGGGTCTTTTTTTTTTTAATCTGAAAGTTAATTGAAACTTGGGATTATGCTCTTTTAGGTCTACCCAGAAAAATGATGGAACAGAACAGGAACGTGAATTACATGTGGATCCATCCGTTGAAATCAGGCAAATTAAATTTATTTTAATACCTTCTTACACAAGCACACTAGATTCCTCTATGTTTTTATTCATCCATTTCTTTGAGATAATTACATTTCTGTTTTCTTTATTTCTATTTCATTGTTAATATTTAAATATATTCTTTAAATGTTTTAACAAGGATTCCGCTTTTATTTCCCATTGTCAGTGTTGAAAGTTCTGAATTTATTGATTATTTTTTCTTACATTATAACTTGAAACTAAAAATGTGTTTTAAAGCTTTCATTTTAGCCGGCACCGTGGCTCAACAGGCTAATCCTCCGCCTTGCGGCACCAGCACACCGGATTCTAGTCCTGGTTGGGGTGCCAGATTCTGTCCCGGATGCCCCTCTTCCAGGCCAGCTCTCTGCTGTGGCCCGGGAGTGCAGTGGAGGATGGCCCAAGTGCTTGGGCCCTGCACCCCATGGGAGACCAGGAGAAGCACCTGGCTCCTGCCATCGGATGAGCGCGGTGCACCAGCCGCAGCAGCCATTGGAGGGTGAACCAATGGCAAAGGAAGACCTCTCTCTCTGTCTCTCTCTCTCACTGTCCACTCTGCCTGTGAAAAATTAAAAAAAAAAAAAAAACTTTCATTTTGTGTTACTTGAAATATTAACCTCAAATATAGGATGATAGTTGACTACTGTTGTTGCTCTATGATTAGAAACACACTAAGGCATTTTTAATATGAACCCTTGAATAAAGTTGCCTTTTAGCCTTTATTGACGGGGATAACACCTTTTCCCGTCCTGGTCACGAGTCCCTTCCGTGGTGAGCACCTGTGCTTCCTTCTCACCCTGTGCTGTTTCCACGTCTGCATTCCCATATTGGTCCCCAACCTTTTTTAGCCATTCCTTTGTTGATCATTTAGTTTTTTGTAAACATTTATTTTTTATTTATTTGAAAGACAGGGTTGCAGAGAGAGATAGAGACAGAGCGAGAGGTCTTCCATCCACTGGTTCACTCCCTAAATGACTGCAACAGCCAGAGCTGAGCCAATCTGAAGCTTCCTTTGGGTCTCCCACGTGTGTGCAGGGGCCCAAATTCGGGCCATCCTCTGCTGCTTCCCTGGTGCATTAGCAGGGAGCTGGATTGGAAGTAGGGCAGCTGGGACTCGAACCGGCGCCATATGGAATGCTGGCACTGCAGGCTAGGGCATTAACAAGCTGAGCCACAGCACCAGCCCTGGTCATTTAGTTTTGTTTCCACCTTTTAGCAGTTCTAAAAGTCTGGCTAAGAACACTTTGTGGAGCTCGCTTTTCCCCTTTGGATCATTCCCTTGTAACCTGCTTTGAAGCAGCAGTTCTCGCTCAGAGGCTAACCAATGCTTTATAAAGTTTGCTGACGTAAGCCAGATTGCACTCCACTTACTCTTCCAAGAGCAGTGGCCTGGTCCTCAGCATCCCTCCAGACGCTCACTCGAGTTTCACGTCATTTGTAAAGTGCCGAGTGTACATGGGTCTGTGTGGGGGTGAAACAGGAGGCAAGAAGGTACTTGGAGTAGGTTTCCAAGCTAACCTGCCAGAAGCCACTGATAATCTCACAGGTGTAATTTGTTTCAAGACTCTCTGTCTTTCCTTTAACGTTGGCAGTGATGCATTCACAGACGAGAGGAAGAAGCTGGAAGAGTGTGTGCAGAAAGGGAAGGAGCGTTACGAAGAGAGCCGCCGAAGAGCCGTGGCTGCAGAGGTGAGCCATGGCGCTGGGGGCCGGCAGGATCGCAGGTGCCATTGTTGGCTTTTGGTTTCCTTCCTCAGCTACGAAGTGTAAGGACATTGTTAAGTATGTGGAGGGTGAGAATACCTCCCAGAATCCTGTCTCCCTAAAATAACCACTGTTTCCCCAGCCTCTGGCTTTTGGAATGGTTTCAGGCTTTTGTTTGTAAAATACTTAACGTGCCCCCTGACCCGCTGGCAGGTCTCCGTGCTCGAGAACTGGAAGGAGCGTGAAGTGTACAAGCTGCGGGCCCTGGGAAGCCGGGCAGAAGCCTGCCTGAAGAAGCTGGAGCAGGCACGCAGGTAGCTGCGGCTCACCAGAGTCCTTCCCAGTTAGGACACCGAGTTAGAGACCTTCGGGAAAACTTTTAAATATCAGGACCTTTTATTTTTAATAACAACAATGGTAAAAATTACCCATGATTAATCTAAATGGAAATCTAACTAGTTAATGTTTTGAATTGAATTCAGTGTTCTAGAAGGAAATTCATGTATTTTTCCCTTAAGTAGTAAATTTGAAATTTCATATTGATAGGGTTCTGACCTAATTTTGAAAGGTTGAATAGGACTCCAACATGTAAGCATGTCATGATTTATCAACCACTGCTAGAGTGAGACAGAGTTGACTTAAAAGGGTTGTTAATGCAAGTTGCTCTGCAGTGCAAGCATTCCTACAGTGTAAGTCTTTCTGCACATTATTAGTCATATCCATGCAGTACATTTCACAGCAACTGCTTCATGGGAATGTCTCTGCAGGGGATATTCATGTACATTAAATTTCTTCAGCCCTCCATAATCTTTGCCTGTTTTATTTTTTGAAGAACGCTTACCTGGGAATCTGGAGGTCTCCGTAAGCCTAGCGTTTAGTGCTTCTCTGCAGGTTTTTGCACTTCAGGTTACTTTGCATCTGGACTTTTTATCGCATTCCACAATCCCTGGTTTTCCGTTGTTCCTGGTGTTTGCTTTAAAAGAAAAAAAAAAAGATTGATTTTGTTTATTTGAAAGGGAGGGAAGGGATGGATAAGAGAGAGAGAGAGAGAGAAAGAGCTGGGGCCAGTGCTGTGGTGCAGCAGGTTAACACCCTGGCCTGAAGCGCTGGCATCCCATATGGGCACCGGTTAGAGACCCAGCTGCTCCACTTCCCATCCAGCTCTCTGCTATGGCCTGGGAAAGCAGAAGATGGCCTAAGTCCTTGGTCCCCTGCACCCGCGAGGGAGACTGGGAAGAAGCTCCTGGCTCCTGGCTTCGGATTGGCACAGCTCTGGCCGTTGCGGCCATCTGGGGAGTGAACGAGCGAATGGAAGACCTCTCTCTCTTTCTCTCTCTCTCTTTCTGCCTCTCCTCTCTCTATGTAACTTTGACTTTCAAATAAATAAATAAATCTTTTAAAAAACGAGAGAGAGAGACTTCCCTCCTGAGCGATTGCTTTGTTAAAGAGAGAGAGAAAGGGCTTCCATCTGCTGGTTCACTCCTGAATGGCCACAAAGGCCAGAGCTGGTCCAGGCTGAAGTCAGAAACCCAGAGATGCATCCTAGTATCCTACATGGATTGCAGGAGGGCAAGTGCTTGGGCCACCTTCCTCTGCTTTCCCAGGCGCATTATCAAGGAGCTGGATCCTAAACAAACAGCAGGCTCTCACGTGGTGCTCCGATATGGAGTGCGGATGTTCCAAGAGGCAGCTTAGCCCTGCTGCAGCGCCGTCCCAGCCCTCTGGGGCTTGCTTTTTGGTTCAAATTTCAGACGTGCAGAGTTGAACCAGAGAGTGGGAGTGTCTTGGGAAAACAATTTTAGTGTATAATTTTGTATTCATTTTCAAGATTTAATTTTTTTCACAAGAAAACCTTCCTGATGAAGGTAAACTAATAATGCTGATTCAGATGTCAGGATGACAGCTGAGGTTGAGACCAGGGATTCAGATACCTGTGTTAAGCACTAACCAGGGGCTCCGTAGCACAGCTTCTCTGGGGTATATCTTGGACCTCATTTCATCTAATAGTATCGACTGCCTTCAGGTAAGCCTTAGAGGACATGCAGGCTCTTTCTTGGAGGTGCTGCAGTTCCACCAGAGGACAGCAGACAGCAAAGAGAAAAAAAGGCTCTGTGTTTTCTCTAAGATACACAATGTGAACTGACATGATTACAGATTGATAGTGGTGTCCGCCTTTTCAGTTAGGGGTAATAGGTTTGACATATTGAAGAGATCATAAATTTATCTTCATCTGTCAAGCCCCATTCTTTATTTATTTTCACAGTAAAGTGGGGATTAAGGTTGTATTGGGATGCTTTGACTGTGCAGGATGCCTTTTTAAACATCTTTAAATGCAAAGGCATTGTGGTGCAGCAGAATAAACTGCCGTGTACAATGCTGGTATCCTGTATTCAAGTACCACTTTTGGTTCCTGCTGCTCTATTTCCCATCCAACTCCCTGCTAATGTGCCTGGGAAAGCAGAGGAAGATGTCCCAAGTGCTTGGGCCCTTAACACCCACCTGGGAGACCCAGATGGAGTTCCAGGTTCCTGGTTATTGCCTGGCCCAGCCCCAGTCATTGTAGTCATTTGGGGAGCAAACCACTGGATAGAATATCTCCTTTCTGTGTCTGTCTGTCTGTCTGTCTCTCTGCAACTCTGCCTTTCAAATTGTTGTCAAAAATAAATTAGAAAATAATTTGTGCAAAGGCAACCTTCAGTGTTAAACTTGAAGATATCAAATTAAGAATGACAAAATTTTCAAATTTAGTGAAATTAAAATTCAGGAAAATACTTGATCTTTTCCTACCATTTTGGGTGGTTCCTACTTTTTATATCTTTAGTTAAAATTCTCTAAAATGTCTGTAGTGGCAAGCTGGCAGGAAACAATTTTTAAAAAAATAGGTGTATGTGTGTATTTTTTTCATGTTTGAATCTTCATTTTCATTTTTACTTTAGAGCGTTCAAGTTTTTAGATTTCTGAGGTGGATATATGTTTTATACTTTCCAGTGACTCTGCAGCATGTCCTGACATAGAGTGTGATATACGTTCATGGAAATCGTTTCTTTCTAATGTTGCAGAAGAAACTGAGAAAGTAAAGGTAAATTATAAAACATTTTGTAGTTCTGCCTAAATCCTTATGAGGCTTTAATTCTCAGGAGACTACTGTCATATTGAAACTGTTTCTCTGATGAGTTGTTAATTACAATAAAATACCTTTTTGTTGATATTATGAATTCTTCATGAAAGTGTATCTTCCTAAGTTTCCTAACCTCTGCCCTTGATTACTGAGATCATGTGATAAGGCTGTGAAACATCCTGTTCATGAGGACTTACTTGGAACTTCTTTTCTTATAAAAAATGTATTAAAATATCTTGCATCTCAGTTATACTTCTTAGACAGTTGTTGACCATCTGTAATGTGTAGTAAGAAAGTATTAATTGGCAATTGTGAATTTTCCCTGAGAATTTGTTAGAAAACTTCACACTTTCACTTCTACCCACAGTCTCAGTTTGAAGAACAAATTAAGGCGGTTAAAAATGGCGCTCGGCTCAGTGAGCTCTCTGCAGTGCAGACTTCCGAGCTCCTGTTTCCTGCCTGTGGCACGGTAGGTCTGTCACATCTTCTGTTTTCCTTGAGGGAAGGAAGTAGAAAACAATGAACCACAACTTCTTTTCTTAGCTGGACAAACTAGTTTGCTTTTATTGTTGTTTTCTGGGAGAGGAGGTGAGATGGATTAGTAATTGCCTTACTCTTTCATTATTACTGCAGCAGGTTAACCTTTTAAGCCTTATAACATTGCCATATAGATAGGCGATCAGTCCTATCAGACTGATCTGTGCAGATGGATAGGACTAAAGCAAATACTGCTGGAACGTGTTTCCACCACTTGGGGTACCTTTGCCCATCCCTTCCTCTCTGGGTGCAAGGGTGTATGTGCACATGCGTGCACACATGGATTCCAGCATTTGAACAAATAATTCAGGAATATGATTCATGCAGGCCTGCTCTGCTGTTACCACCTCAGATTATTTCCAGATACTTCGGGGCATAAGACCAGAAATCTAAAAATTAAGATTTGTTTTGTCATCAAATACAGAATAAAAGTTTCTGTCCCTGAAGCAGAGGGCTTTTCTTGGTCTGGCATGCCATAATTTACTTAAACTTAGCCAAAAGGCCAAGAAACAGTGCCATGTCATGTTTCACTGCTGACTTGGGATATTGAGTCTGTTGAATAATAGTGACTGCCAAATCTTGTCTGTTTATTTAAAAATACTCAGCACAGTAAAGAAAAGCATTTATTTTAATTTATGGTTAAATTTTGTTTGTTTGTTTGTTTGTTTTATTTCTGGGCACCCATTTCTTAGATTTCAACCCAGGGCAGATACTCAGTACCTGATAAATTGAAATTAATTAGACACAGTGTTGCGGGGATGGCCCTTGCCTAGGCTTGGTCCAGGTTCTTGTCTCCATGTGAGAACAAATTCAAGGAGGAGACACAGATACATGTGAGCAGGAAAGTAAGATTTCTTTAAAGGCAAAGGGAAGGTGCACACTCAGGAGGGAGTGCAGGCTACCTCCTGGAAGGCTGATACAGTTAACAAAGTTTGGGGCTCCCTTACAGGATTGGGGTGGTGCCTGGGGCAGAGCTTAATTGAGTATCAAAGGAGATAGTTTGGGGCCCTGCATGAGCTATACCCAGTTACGTGTCCCTCTTTTGGAAATCTCAGACGGTCATGGTGTCGGGTGCATTAGCAGCTAGAGTCCATTTGGGGAAATGATGGAAGTGTCATGGCGTCAGTACGTGATGGGAGCAGGTGTTCCCACCATGATTTCATCATCATCATTGGCATCCTGCCTGTTGGGTAGTTCTAGCTGGCACAACGCTGGCAAACTGTGTCTACACAGAAGGGGTTGGGGTTTGGTGGTACATGCAGGGTTGCAGCATGAGTTCCTCTTTGACTTGCTGCTCCCATGCCTGCATCAGAAGGAGATCAGACAGTAAGAATTTAATGAGGGACTACAGGAGCCGATCGGAGTTCTGGGCACGACATTGAAAGCTGGTTCCTAGAGGTGGAAGAGACAGTTCTCCCCAGCACCTGCTTGGAATGTGTGCCGTTGGCAGCCCTTTGCCTAGGCTGCTCCTCACTCTTCCCCTGCCTTCCTCTGAAGGTGCATGGTGGCCGGCCTTTGCGTCCTGTGCGTTGCAGTCCTCAAGGAGGTGGCCATCACCTCCAGGCACCTGGTCTTGACCATCCTCTTCATGTACGTGCAGCTTGAACTAAGCATGCTGAGACCCGAGTTCTTTCTCACTAACTGAGAAAGACATCGATTTGTTTAGAATTAAGTGGAAGATCACTTCTCATCTGTAGTTTTTCCAAGTTCTTACAGTAGATACAGAGAAAAGAAACTTTGAATCTCACTGGAATATTTCACCATGAATTTGTAATTCTAGCTTACATAATTTTAAGATTTATTTATTTATTTGAGAGGTATGAGTTACAGGCAGAGAGAGGGAGACAGAGAGAGAAAGGTTTCTACCTGCTTGTTCACTCCCAGGTAGCAGCATCAGATGGAGCTGAGCCAATCTGAAGCCAGGAGCCAGGAGCTTCTTCTGGGTTTCCCACCTGTGTTCAGGGGCCCAAGGACTTGAGCCATCTTCTACTGCTTTCCCAGGCCATAGCAGAGAGATGGATTGGAAGTGGAGCAGCTGGGACTAGACCTGGCACCCATTTGGGGTGCTGGTGCCACAGGTGGAGGCTTGGCCCATTATGCTGCAGCACCAGTCCCAGCTTATATAATTTCATAATACTAAAAGGAGTTTTTAAAAATTTTTGAGGGGGCCGGCGCTGTGGTATAGCAGGCAAGACCTCCACTTGCGGTGCCAGTACCCCATATGAGCACCAGTTTGATCCCAGTTGCACTGCTTCCAATGCAGCTCCCTGCTGATGTTCCTGGGAAAGCAATGGAGGATAGCCCATTGCTTGGGCCCCTGCACCCACGTGGGAGACCCAGAAGCAGCTCCAGGTCTTGGCTCGGATCAGCCCAGCACCAGCCATTGCAGCCATCGCGGGAGTGAACCAGCGGATGGAAGACCTCTCTCTCTGCCTCTGCTTCTGCTTCTCTAGCTCTACCTTTCAAATAAACCTTTAAAAATTTTTTTTGAGAGGAAAAAGGAGAGAGGAAAGAGCTTCTGCCCACTGGGTCACTCACCAAACTCTGCTAGGGCTCGGCTGAGGCTGAAGCCAGAGGTTAGGAACTCAATCCAGGTCACTCACATAGTAACAGGGTCTACATTGGCAGCAAGCTGTAATCAGGAGCCAGAGTCAGAAGTTGAACCTGGCACTCCACTAAGGGATGCAGGCACCTTAATCTGGAGTGTCGGCCGGCCCCGCGGCTCACTAGGCTAATCTCCACCTGCGGCGCCGGCACCCCGGGTTCTAGTCCTGGTTGGGGCACCAGATTCTGTCCTGGTTGCTCTTCTTCTAGTCCAGCTCTCTGCTGTGGCCCGGGAGCGCAGTGGAGAATGGCCCAAGTGCTTGGGCCCTGCACCGGCATGGGAGACCGGGAGGAGGCACCTGGCTCCTGGTTTCAGATCAGTGCAGCGCGCCAGCCACAGCAGCCATTTGGGGGGGTGAACCAACGGAAAGGAAGACCTTTCCCTCTGTCTCTCTCTCACTGTCTAACTCTAACTCTGTCTGTTCAAAAAAAAAATCTGAGTGTTAGCCACTAGGCCAAATTCTACCTGCCCTTGAAAGAATCTTTATGTCCCAATCCTGGGACCTTGCAGGGTGCCAGGAGCTTGAGCAATACTTGTCCCTAAACATCATTTACTTTGTTTCCTCCCTCCTTGCCCCCTTCATTTGCTGGGGACTTAGCAATGATCAGAATTAGATGTGGAACATGCCCTCAGAGTGCTGATGGACTTGGGAGGAGACAGCTCTGAAGTCCATGACAAGCAGAATCCTACAGCAGCAGAAATCGGGGGACTCGCCTGGACTGAAGGGACGGGCCTCACAGGAAGGGGGTCTCGGTGAGGCAGAGCTGGCACAGGAGCAGGCCAGATGGAGGAATAGGATGTGTTGGATTGTTGTGATGCTGGGAGGACAGAGTGTTCCAGATATACGAGACAGAGTGTTTGGAAGCTAAGAAAAAAGAGAGCAGACAGGAGATCTGGTGCTTTCGGGGCTGTGAAAGAAGTCTGGCAGGATGGCAGGAGGCCTGGGGAGAGCCTGCAGGTGCCTCAGCCCTGGGAAGCAGTTTGGACTTTTGCTTCCATCACTAGGAGGCAGGTGAAGGTTTCAAGTTAGGACACAACATCAGGTTGATGACGAGCTGGAGGGCATGAGAGGGTGGGACTGGAGTGCTAGCCCATCCCTGGTGACCGCCAGTCCTCTTCGAGGGAGAGGCAGAGGGAGGAGACAGGAGAGGTGTTACAAAAGCGGTGCTGCTTGAGGCTGGGCAGTGTGTGTGGATGAGCTCCCAGGCAAGCCCCGGGTGTGTGTGGCAGGGGCGGGCACCGGGGAAAGAGCAGCCCAGGGGAGGCTGCACAGAGGCTGCTTCTCAACACACTGGCGCTTGAGTCACCTTGGAATCACCCCAGTGGATTTGCAGCTTAGGAACTCAGGGGGTGTCACCAGCCGGCGCACAGCCACTGTGGCCTGAGGAAACAGGAAGTGGCCTGGGGAGAGGATAGCCTGTGTGGAGGTGCAGCATTGGAGGGGGCGTGAGCACTGCCAGGGTCCAGGCTGAGACCTGCAGGGAGAGCTGAGGAGGGTCCTCAGGCACAGCAGCAGTAGGAACAGTCAAGGGCATGTCTCCAGAAAGAGGCAGACCCCTGTCCCCGGGGCTTAATGTGGGTGGGGATAACTTTGGGGAGCACTGGGATGGCTGTCCTGGGTCAGTTTAGCTGGAATGCGGAGAGAAGCATGATGGGGCGGGGTGGGTGCTGCAGAGTGCATGAAGTGTAGCAGGGGACATAGGCTCACTTAAGCAGTTTTTCTGATTTTATAGAGAAAATAATTATAGAAGTATTTAGAAGTCCTACCCTTGTTCTAACAACAGCCAAGTTAGGATCGGTCATTATGTTAAACAAACGCATTGCCTCCACCCTGCCTGTGCACTGGACCTAGGCGTCCTCACAGCTGTGCATGTCGTCTTTGTCCTCGAGCGTGCCTCCTCTGAAAGCAAGCCCTAAGTGATCAGCTGCTGTGGTGTGTTCCTCACAGGTTCATCCTAAGTTACCTCCGGAGTCTTCAGGCCCCGAGGACGGGGGGTCTGTGGTTTCTGCAGGTAGCAGCCAGGGAAACCAAACCGCAGTTCGTAAGGATTCGAGCCTGCTCTCTGCCCCAGAGAAATCGTCCTGTGGCCAGCCTGAGGCCACTCAGCTGCCAGAGTCTAAGAGGCCCAGCCCAGCTCCTGCAGAACAAAGCCCTGGGGCTGGTGAGAAACCGCCTGCCGCTCTGGGACATGCTTCTCATTCAAGCCAGTCTCCAAAGAAGGCCTTCAGTAGTGTCATCGAGCACCTGTGGGTGGTGTTCCCGTGCTACAGCAGGTACGAGTGTAAAACGTCTGTGACCTGAGATGCCTCACTCAACTCAGGTGTCCTGATAAGCCAGGGCCAGTGAGAGGTGGACACAAAAAGGATTGCATAACTGCTTTGCTCAGAAGAGCTGCATTTTTTTCTTTTTGTAAATGTGGAAGTAAACATTTTTTAAAGTACTTTTTAAAAAACTGTCCTTGAAAAACAGAGAGAGACAGAGATCTTCTGTCTGCTGCTTTACTTCCCAAATATCTGCAACAGCTGGAGCTGGATCAGGCGGAACCTAGAAGAGCAATGTGCTTACCTAGACTGAAACATTGACCACCGAGTAATCAACACTCCGGGTTCATGGCAGAAATTTTGATGAGATCAGTAACACTGTCCGACACTGGTTGAAATGGAGTCAGTGAATGAGCTGTGAAACGATGGTTTTATATATAAACAGCACATAATTGGAGCAGGTCTTCTGGCACCAAGTTAGCCACTTGGAATGCCCACATCCCATAAGAATGCCGGGCTCAGGTCCTGGCTTCTCTGCTTCTTATCCACCTTGCTGCTAACATGCCTGAGGCACAGCAGGTGATGGCTGACGTACTGAGTCCTTGCCACCCACAGAGGAGGCCCAGATGGAGCTCCAGGCTCCTGGCTTCTGCCTGGCACACCCCCGCCTGTTGCAGGCATTTGAGGAATGAACCAGTGGATGGAAAATCAATTAATATTTCTCTCTGTGTGTCTCTTTTTCTCCCTCTCTCCTCTTTGACACTCTGCCTTTTAAATAAGTAAATCTTTCAAAGAACTCATACATTGAGGCCGGCACTGTGCCGTAGCAGATAAGGCTGCCACCTGCAGTGCCAGCATCCCATATGGGCTCCCCTTCTGATCCAGCTCTCTGCTGTGGCCTGGGAGCAATGGCAGATGGCCCAAGTGCTTGGGCTCCTGCACCCACATGGGAAGACCCGAAGAAACTCCTGGCTCCTGGCTTCAGGCTTCAGATCAGCACAGCTCTGGCTGATGCCGCCAATTGGGAAGTGAACCAGTGGATGGAGGACCTCCCTTTCCCTCTCCCCCTCCCCCTCCCCCTCCCCCTCTCTGCCTTTCCTTCTCTCTCTGTGTAACTCTTTCAAGTAAATAGTCTATAGGGAAAAAAAAAGAACTCATACCTTGCTAAGACCTCTGAATTGTTAGAAGTGTGAGGTTGAATTCTGTAAGTGAGTAAGGTGTATAGGCACGTTTAAAAGATTCTTGGAAGCTTGGAAAGATCTTTTTCAGAGCCAGCATTGTAGTATAGCAGGTAAAGCCAACTGTTATGATGCTGGCATCCCACGTGAGCCCCAGTTCAAGACCCGGCCACTCCACTTCCAATCCAGCTCCCTGCTAATGGCCTGGGAAAGGCGCCAAAGATGGACAACCGCTTGGGCCCCTGTACCCATGTGGGAGACCTGGAAGAAGCTCTGGCTTCTGCCTGCCCAGCCCTGGTTATTACAGCCATTTGGAGAGTGAACCAGCAGATGGAAGATCACTCTCTCTCTCTCTCTGTCTCTTTCTCTCACTCTCTTACTCTCTCAACTCTGCCTTTCAAATATATTAAAATAATAAATCTTTTTTTAAAAAAAATCTCTCCTTGGCCAGCAAGAATCAAGTAAGACAGGGATGATTTATAGGTGCTTTGACAGTTTCTAGAGCCCCTCTGACCCCTGCTCTCCAGACTGGTGCTAGTGGGCAGAGGTGCCCCTGGCCTTGGTTGGCTAGGAGACATGAGCCAAGGCAAGATGTAGAGGCAGCTCAGAAGAGAAGGTCCACTCAGAAGGAACAACCCTCTTCCCTGAACTGCGGTTTCTGTCTTGGAGACAGTGTGGATTTTGGCCTTTGAAGAGAGTTGTTAAAATGTGATTGGCCAAACTTGATACTGACTGAAAATAAGTATATCTTATCTGCATGTGGATGTGCTTGGCCCTGCCTCAGTTTGAGAAGCGCGGTGAGTTTTCTCAGTAACAATTTCCATGCCAACTGTAAAAGTGCTGAAGTTGCGATTACCAATAAGTACCTTATAAATAGAGTTGTTTCCAATGTTGAATAAATTCGGAAGTTCGAACAGTCAAATAGGAATGCATCCTAATTTTCTGAAAGTTCAAGTATTTAGGGTGTTGGTGGTGCAGGTATCAAGTTCCCGTTCACTGGGGCTGGCCTCCTGGCATAGCAGGTTAAAGCCACCAATTGCAGCACTAAGCATCCATATCCAAGCACCTGTTCGAGTCCCGGCTGCTCTGCTTCCAGTCCAGCTCCCTGCCAATGTACCTGGGAAAGCAGCAGAAGAGAGTCCAAATGCTTAGGGCCTTGCCACCTATGGGGAAGACCCCAGAGGAGTTCCTGGTTCCTGGCTTCTGCCTGGCTCAGCTCCAGCTGCTGTGGCCATTTGCAGAGTGAACCAGCAAGGTGGAAGGTCTCTTTCTGTCTCCCTCCCTCTATCTCTGTCACTCTGCCTTTAAAATAAATAAAAATAAATCTTAAAAAGAAGTTCCTATTCACTAATGGTGTAACTCTCATTCAGTAGGTCTTGTGAAACGTTTGAGCTTTGATCCTTATCATTGGTTAGTTTTAGCTTTTTTTTTTAAGATGTATTTTATTTATTTGAAGGGCAAAGTGACAGAGAAGAAGAGACACAGAGAAAGAGATCTTCCATGCTCTGGTTCATTCCCCAAACTGGAGGGTTGGGGCTGGGCCAGGTGGAAGCCAGGACCCTGGAACTCCATAACTATCTTCTACATGGGTGGAGGGACCCAGGCACTTGGGCCATCTGCTGCTGCTCTCCCAGGGGCATTAGCAAGGAGCTGGATTGGCAGAGGAGCACTCGGGTCTCGAACAGGCACTGCAGTGTGGGATGCCAGCATTATTAAGCTACTGTGCCACAGTGCTGGCCCTGGCTAGATTCGTTCAAGGGAAGAAGTCTATAAAACTAATTTCCTCTTCCGTAGAAAGAAGTTTTATTGATTTCAGGATGTGTTTATTGATTTCTTGGTGTATCTGACTGTTCAGTGGAGTTGCAGAAAGCTATGATGTATCTAGGCAGTGTAACTATATGAAGTAGGTTTTCAAAACTGGGATAGGTATTCTTAATGGATCTAGCAGCAGACTGTTACTTTAAAATTCTATTGAAATAAGCATTTAGTAGTGATGTGGGAATTTTCACAAGTACTTGGAAAGAGTGATACTGCCTTAAAATAGTTCTTGCTTCTCGTGTGTGGCTCCTGTTGCTGCCATGGGGTTCCCCTAAATGTTTGTTTATTCATTCACTGTTGCTGTCTTTGGGTGGGGCGGTTGGCTACCTCCCAACAGTGGGAAGCTTCCCCTTGTCATTTGTCACCCACTTTCCCTTTCAGCACTGAACTTGCTGGGTTCATTAAAAAAGTGCGGAACAAAAACAAGAACTCACTGTCAGGATTGAGTGTCGATGAGATTGTCCAAAGAGTGACAGAACACATTCTTGATGAACAGACAAAGAAAAAGGTATTTCTTTCAGACACAGTGAAATGTTCCACTTCCTCCTGATACATAAAATGTGAGAATGACTTTTAAACAAAAGCTCTAATCACAAAGTAGGGAGCCGTCTGCTGAAGACAGAGTGGTCAAACCTTGCTTCCTTCCTGTCACCCCTCCTCCAACTGTCTTTGTAGCCGAATCCAGGGAAGGACAAGAGGACATCTGAGGCCAGCTCCTCCCAGGGCCCCGCCTCCGCGGCAGTTGGACCATCATCACTCAGAGCCAAGGATCGGAAAACAGATGATGTCCCCATGAGTGCTGTATGTATAACTGGAGCTAGTTTTGCTTTTTGAGGATGAACAAGAAGTAAACAAAAATTTTAATCCATGGTTTGACCCCATTCTTTTTATTTTGAGAATGAAGTTATTTAGACTTGAGTGTGTCCTGTTAGATGCATCAGTGAACGGTTCTGACAGAGTGACGAGAGCTTTGGCCACACTGGATCTTGTTTCACTGCAGATGGTCAAGTACATGCAGTTTTTTCCTTATCAAGTGTGGTGTTTTGAATAGTTGGGAAAAATAATTTTTGAGTAATTTTCTTCTCTATGACCATTGGCTTTGGAGTCACACAGACATATTCCGTCACTCGGTGACTCCGAGCCAGGCTGTGGTCTGGATTCATGTCATAGTGAATGACCAGATTGGCACCATGCTCCAGGGGACTGGTAGCTGCCGTGTGCCTCTTTCCTCAGGTACCTTGGAGGGAGGGGTCACTGTAGTGGGTTGACGGAGTCTGTAACTTGACATGCTTAGTGGGTTGACGGAGTCTGTAACTAGACATGCTACTTTGTTTTTAGGCAGTGAAGTGCTTACATTTACATAGAACTTCTAATAGAATGCTGTTATTTCTCTCATGTGAACCAGGGAGGCATTGTATGCATCCTTATTTTGCAGCAAGCAGACAGAGGCATGGAGGGCTCACAGGGCAACTTGCCTGCACTCACTCAGCTGAAGGCGTGATTGCAGCGCAGGGCAGGCCTTCCCACTGCCAGCATCCAGCCATCCCCTAAGCCACGCCACACTGACCAGCAGTGCTGGACAACATGTGTGGCTCAGGGCACACAAATTCTGGTGCTGAGCAGAATTTCTCCAGCTACAGGATCAGAGAGCAAATGACTTGGACATTAAAACATCCACCATCTCGGCCGGCGCCGTGGCTCAACAGGCTAATCCTCCGCCTTGCGGCACCAGCACACCGGGTTCTAGTCCCGGTCGGGGCACCGGATTCTGTCCCGGTTGCCCCTCTTCCAGGCCAGCTCTCTGCTGTGGCCCGGGAGTGCAGTGGAGGATGGCCCAAGTGCTTGGGCCCTGCACCCCATGGGAGACCAGGAAAAAGCACCTAGCACCTGGCTCCTGCCATCAGATAAGCGCGGTGCGCCGGCCGCAGCGTGCCATCCGTGGCAGCCATTGGAGGGTGAACCAACAGCAAAGGAAGACCTTTCTCTCTGTCTCTCTCTCTCACTGTCCACTCTGCCTGTCACAAAAAAACAAAACAAAACAAAATCCACCATCTCATAGCATGCAGCAGTGAGTTAGCGATACAAGATTGCACAAATGCCAGTGTGCTAACTTGAGCCAGCATTGAGTCTTTCTCTGAACTTATCTTCTTAGTCTTCCTGTACCTTTTCACTTCCCAGTGCCCTTCGGAGATTTTCACACCCCTCAGCTCCATGTGTCCCTGAAAGCGTGGGAGTGTGTACAGGGCATTGCCATAGGACCAGACTGGAGG
The DNA here is from genome assembly GCA_949820135.1 of Sylvilagus floridanus. NCBI lineage: Eukaryota > Metazoa > Chordata > Mammalia > Lagomorpha > Leporidae > Sylvilagus > Sylvilagus floridanus. Next base: position 7,873,921 of record OX463244.1, on the reverse strand, counting down.
CCCATTCTCCCAGGGGTCTCCCCGACCTGTCACATGTTCTGTGATCCTCCACCCAGGCAGAAGTCTCAGGGCCTTCTCATGCTTATGTGTATGTGTGTGTGCATGAGAGAGAGACGGAGAGGGAGGGAGGGAGAGGGAGGGAGGAGGGGGGTAAAGAGATGGGGAGGGAGAGAGATTGATTGGCTACCCTCAACCCAAGATAGACAGAGGTGATCATGTTTCTGCTTCACACTTGATGTTGATAGTTAAGATATAAAAGCTGACTTTTTAAAACCTTACTGAATTGTATGAGGAAGAAAAATGTATTCAAACAGCAACTTAATTTGATGGGTTTTAGAAAATTAAAATTATTTTGCATTTTTAAATTATAAATTATAACATGGTTACAATAGGAAATACAAAAAAGGGCATCTAAACGCCCCATACCTGCTCTTTTTCTTAAGATTTATTTATTTATTTGGGAGGCAGAGCTACAGAAAAATAAAGGGGGAGGCAAAAAGGTCTTCCATCAGCTGGTTCACCCCCAAATGGCCACAACGGCTAGAGCTGGGCTCATCTGAAGCCAGGAGCCTGGAGCTTTCTCCAGGTCTCCCATGCGGGTGCAGGGGCCCAAGCACTTGGGCAATCTTCCACCGCTTTCCCAGGCCATAGCAGAGAGCTGGCTCAGAAGAAGAGCAGCTGGGACACGCATCGGTGCCCATGTGGGCACTGGCCCCTCCATACCTACTCTTTTTTTCTCAAGATTTATTATTTACTTGAAAGGCAGAGTTTACAGAGAGAAAGGTCTGATCAATTCCCCAAATGACCACAATAGCTGGAGCTGGGCTGATCCCAAAGCCAGGAGCTAGGAGCTGCTTCCATGTCTCCCAGGTGCAGGGGCCCAAGCACTCGGAAATCTGCTGCTTTCCCAGACACATCAGCAGGGAGCTGGATCGGAAGTAGAGCAGCCGGGACTCCAGCCTGTGCCCATAGGGGATGCCAGTGCTGCAGCCAGTGGCTTACCCATTATGCCACAACACCAACCTCACAAACGTACTTTTTTTTAACAAGTATTATAACTTCGGTATATGTTCTTCTAAACTTCTTTATGCATCTATATATATTTTTTTTCCTTTTTTTTTTCTTTTTTATTTTTGACAGAGTGGACAGAGAGAGAGAGAGACAGAGAGAAAGGTCTTCCTTTGCCGTTGGTTCACCCTCCAATGGCCGGTGCACTGCGGCCGGCGCACCGCGCTCATCCAATGGCAGGAGCCAGGTGCCAGGTGCTTTTTCCTGGTCTCCCATGGGGTGCAGGACCCAAGCACTTGGGCCATCCTCCACTGCACTCCTGGACCACAGCAGAGAGCTGGCCTGGAAGAGGGGCAACCGGGACAGAATCCAGCACCCCAACCGGGACTAGAACCTGGTGTGCCGGCGCCGCAAGGCAGAGGATTAGCCTGTTGAGCCACGGCGCCGGCCAGCATCTATATATTTAAAACTGAATACTTCAGTCATTTTAATATGCTTTTAAGTGGAGAGAGTTTGTTTTCAATTTAATTGTTTTATGAGAAAAATATATTGTGCCAGTGCTGTGGGATAACCGGTTTGTGTCCTGGCTGCTGCTCTTCTGATCCAGCTCTTTCTTATGGCCTTGGAAGGCAGTGGAAGATGGCCCAAGCCCTCGGTCCCCTGCCACCCACATAGGAGACTCATGGAGCTCTGGGCTCTTGGTTTTAGCCTGGCTAGCCTCAGCCATTGCAGCCATTTGAGAAGTGAACCAGCAGATGGAAGATCTCTCTCTAGGTAACTCTAACTTTCAAATAAATAAATCTTTAAAAAAGAGAAAATCATAAAGGAAAAAATTAAATCTCAATTAAAAAGCAAGTAACCCCGGCACCATTTTGTATGGCTTTCTAAACTGTTTCCTGGGCATGTCCCCATACGCACGTTCTATCTCTGAAGGATTGAACCCCGTGACAGATGCTGTGTTGTAACCTGGTTCTCTCGGTAGTCTCCTGTGGGCAGCCCTCTGATGAACCTCACCGTGACCTTCACTGGCCGCACGGTGGTCTGTCCTGTGCATGTTGTAGCTTCCTGTAGCTGCCTGTTAGATGATGAGGGGAATGATTAGCTTGTAATACTAAGCTAATGTTTAATATTGAACTAGTACATTAGGTGGGGTATGAGATAAGGAGATGTTTGTGGTGTTCTGTGTGGAAATCCTAACCACATAAGACAGTTTTTCTCTGAGAAAAATTACAACTTCAAATATATGTTTCCTTATGTATTTTATATTTTTTATGAAATGCTTTTTAAAAATGTATTTCCTCCGGTTGCTTATCCATAATTAGGAATCATTTGCTCCCATTTGTGGCAAAAGTGTTTGAATTCCCCTTGTAAGAGTGCTCTTAACATAACAGAAATATAATTCTTTTTTTCTTTTTTTTTGGACAGGCAGAGTTAGATGATAAAAGAGAGAGATACAGAGAGAGAGGTCTTCCTTTTCTGTTGGTTCACCCCCCAAATGATTGCTGCGGCCGGCGCACTGTGCCGATCCGAAGCCAGGAGCCAGGTGCTTTCTCCTGGTCTCCCATGCAGGTGCAGGGCCCGAGGACTTGGGCCATCCTCCACGGCACTCCTAGGCCACAGCAGAGAGCTGGACTGGAAAAGGAGCAACCATGACAGAATCTGGTGCCCCAACCGGGACTAGAACCTGAGTTGCCGGCGCCGCAGGCAGAGGATTAGCCAAGTGAGCCGCAGCGCCAGCCGAAATAGTTATTCTTTAATACTCAAATATGTTTGCTTCCACAGGCATCCAGTGCAAATTCCTGTGAAATATGCCACGAGGTGTTCCAGTCCAAAAATATGCGTGTGCTGAAATGTGGACACAAGTTTCACAAGGGGGTAAGGACTCTGTCCGGCTGCCCTCTGTGCGCTGACTGGCAGGTGCTGTGAGACTGAACAGGAAGGTACCAGCACCCCCCCCACCCCCCCGAGAGAGACTGGTGCTGCGGGCAGGGGCGGGCAGCCCCGACCGCCACACTGCCCTTGCTGCGCATCCACCCTGCTGGACTGAGAGTCAAGGCAGCAGTGTGCACTGCTTGAAAGGGACTCCTTACACACACAGCCGAACACTTGAGCAGCTCAGCCACTTGTCTGTGTGGTTCGTGAAGTCGGCTGAATGTTCTTTAGGAGAAAAACTGAACCTGGCAGCGTCCCTTCTGCCTGGCCCTGGAGGATTCTGGGTTACGGCCTCCGTTGTCCCTGTGCTAACCACCGTGATGTCTGGGTTCTGTAAGCATTCGCCCGGCACCCCACCGCTGCGTCAGGACAGATCAGGTTCCGTGAGGACAGATGAAGACAGCACACCCACTAGAAGGAATCGGGGAGCTTGCAGAGTCTCTGTCCAAACTCTGCCTCCTTCCGGTGTGGGGTCTTGTGCCCATGCTCCCTAAGTTTCCATGTACACCAGCAGCAGCAGTCCAGGCAAGAGCAAGAGGGAATGTGGCAGACTGGCTAGGGGGTCGTTCAAGGGCCAAGACTAGGCAGAGGGCTGGCTCAGAATCGAGATCAAGTCCAGCAGCCAAGAAAATGCCTCTTGTAGAGCAGCCAAGATTGGAGCCAGTGTCGGGGAGAGGACAGGGCCACTCCCTAAGGCCAGTTCAGAGGCTGAATGTTCATGGGTCCAATTGTGAAGCGGATTATTCTGGTCTGAGCAGGCATCAGTGGCCCTGAGTCCTGGGCCCCGGCTCCAGGCCTTGCCAGACTTGGGGGTGAGGTTAGCCCTGCCTCCCAGAGGGTAGCAGGAGAGCCGAGGTTCCCCTGGTCTAAGACACCGACTGACTGTGTCTCCTCTTTCTCAGTGCTTTAAGCAGTGGCTGAAAGAGCAGAACGGCTGCCCTGCCTGCCACAGTCGCGACCTCCAGGCAGAGGAGTAGCCCGCCCCGCGTGGAAGAGGCCAGCCCAGTGGGAGTCGGGAACCCCTGCGTCCAGTGTTCGCACTTCACTGGAGCCTAACCCACAGCACCTGCATGTGAGATGGGTGACCTTCGGCTTAAAAGAGCACATCGGAGATCCTTACGTTGTGCCACAGTGTATTGCTTAATTTTCCCCACTCTGATAGCCAGACAGTGGCTGAGAAAATGATGTGCCCAGGCCCTGCACTGGTGAGGCTGCTGCCGAGGCCCTGGGATGGCGCCTGAGCTGGACAGGAACCAGACGACTCGACCTGCTCTAGTGCCCCTTTTCAGGAAAATCTCTAGCGGCTCCGCAGGATTTTTATAAGATTCAGTACTCCTGAAAATACACTCACATTTTCCTCAGATTCTAGATTTGAGAAGTGGGCTAAAGCAAGCCACATTTTAATAATATATAATTAATGTAAAAGTATTGGCTGTTGTAGACCAAAAAATTAAAATTTCCTCTTCGTGAAATACCATGTGCTTTTGATTTTTCATTTCATTATTTTATTTTCTTTGCATAACCTATAAAATTTTACTTTTAGAATTTTTGCATACATTTAAATGTTTTTCACCTTTTAAAGGTGAATTCTGATTTTTGAAAACCAATTACAAATAACTTTTTATTATTATTATCCACCAAGACTTTTCTTACCCCTGAAATTGAGGCTGGCAGTTTGCCATTCCAGCCCACGTTTGGAACTTACCTCTGAGCACTCCACTGTTCTTGGTGGTGGCGTTTGTCCTGTCTTAGGCCGTCAGCAGGTGCTTGGTACGTGCGTGCAGCGCACGGCTGAGCACAGGCGCTGTGCAGTCATCAGCATCCTCCTCCCGTACCCCATCACCAAAAGAGAAACTCGCATCGTCAGACCACCCTGGGCGTCTGTGTTACCGCTGCTTGTGTCTGACATCCGCGTAAAGTGAATGCATGCAGTCTTGTGCTGTGGCCTGAGAACAAACCTGTCACTGTGTTAGAAAATATTTAAGCCTTAGCTGTCTTCTAGTGACCTGTTGACAGTGCTGAGTAGGAAACATGCGTCCTGGACACATTCCGTCACTCTCAAACACGAAGGATCAGAGACTTGCATTCTTTGTTTGACCGGAAACCTCAAGGCACGCACGGACGAGCTGATCTGGTCACTTGCCTCTCTTCCGTCAGCGTGAGTTCTGATGTCTTAGTGACTTAGTCCGTAGAAGTCCCTATTTGGAAAACATTCTGTTTGGTGGACCCTAAAACACTGTGTGCATATCTGTCATGGCTGAGAGCTGTGGATATTACGATACAGCGGGGCCAATTTTGTAGCAGCAGGTAGGAGGGAGAAGAGCGGCTGTCGAGTGAGAAAATGTGTTTTGTCCCCAACCTCCAGTTCCTTGTGACCATGCCTTACATCTGTCCAGTAACTTTCAGAATAAAGAGCATTCTAAAATATTAGCAGTTTATTGTCATTCTTGTCCATTCTTTCTCTCAGGTAATTGTAAAATTCAGTCACTTTGAAAATGCAGTACCTGTGTGTTATGCTGATGTTTAAGAAGTGACTTCCTTTGGAAAAACAGCCACGCTGTCTCAGGAGTCTGACCAAGATCTGAGGGCGCTTCAGAAGCTGGGTCAGAGAATTCATTGTGCCCATAGAAGGTTCCCAGTCAGGGCCGCCATTGCGGTGCGGTGTGTCAAACCCCTGCCCTGGCCAGTGAACCAGAGGATGGGAGATCTCTCCTCCTCTTTCTGTAACTCTGCTTTTCAAACAAATGAAAGCTAATCTCTAAAAAAAGGGGGGATGGAGGGGCAGCCTTGGTGTAGCTGGTGTTAAGCCACCGCCTGCAACGCCAGCATCCCAGATGGGCACCGGCTCATGTCTCAGCTGCTCCACTTCTGATCCAGCTCCCTGCTGATGCAGCTGGGGAAAGCAGTGGAAGACGGCCTAAATGTGTAGGCCCCTGTACCCACATGGGAGACCCTGGAGAGACCTGGTTTCAGCCTGGCTCAACCCTGGTTTTTGTGGCCATTTGAGAAGTTAACCAGCAGATGGAAGATCTCTGCCTCTTCCCCCTCTCCCTCTAACTCTGCCTTTCAAATAGATTTTAAAAAGTTTCCCAAACTCAAGTTTGCAAGACCAACAATTTAAATTTGTGAATTTACTGTCAGGCTAAATTGTTTCTTTGTGTGGATACATAGAAGGATGTTGAAAATAAATAGCATCTTAAGGCATCTGTGGATTCATGAACCATTGAGGCTAATGAAGAAGGCTTCCCTTTTAGAGGGCCCTTTGAATATGCTGAGCACCAAAAGATGACAAAAGAAAGCAAATTGTAACACTCTGTCTCCTGTGTGTTCAAGTATATTCAAAGTATTAAATAATGAGTGACAAAGCAGGTTCTGTTTCTCTGCTGAGATTCTTAGTTAGGGGTGATGGAGAATCGGACACCCGAGCCGTGCCAAACACCCATCCGCGTCTAAGGTAACCTCGGGGAGAACGAAGCAAGAAACCCTGAAATGGCTGTTGGGGCGGCTGACGCCCTGGAGATGCGGATTAAGGGAGAGGGAAGAGATGTTCTGTCCCCACGAGGGACCCGCGGATGAGGCTGAAAAGGAAAGGCCATGTAGGGCCGGAGACCCCCTCCAGCCCGGCCAGCCTGAGGCGGGCAGGAAGTGAAAGGCTCTCTAGCTCAGCAGGTGCATCATTAGAGTCACTGGGAACATGGCCGGGTGCCACCGTGCCCATGCCCAGAGCCTTGTTCTGTCAGACACCATGGGTCGAGAAGAGGCACAGCCACCGCCTACCATGGGGGGGGGGGCAGTGAGACGTGGAAGGTGTGCTCCTGACAGGTGTGTGCATGTGTGCAGCTGTGTGCCCAGCACCGGGCCACACGTCTGACAGAGCAGGCCCCGGGCGAGCACCCTCTTTCAGGCAGGTACCCAGGACGTGAGTGTGTGCTTTCCTGCAGATGAGAAAGGGCTGAAGGAGAAGCGAGGAAGGTGTGGGATGAACAGAACATCTGTGCAACAGCCGTGGCGCTGACAGGGAGATGGTGAGTGCCCGGGCGTGGGGCGTGGAGCGTGGGAACTGGCCTGGAGAGCTGGGGCGCTGAGGGGGGCTGTGCGCGCTTAGGAAGCACTTCCTCTGTGTGCGTGGCCTCGGCCGGCGTGCCATCAGGCGGTACATGCATGTGCGTGACCTCTGCCGGCATGCCATCAGGCGGTAGAAACGAAATCCCCCCAAGTCATGAAACAGAACTGTGTTCCTAGACTCTCCCTGAACTCACTGCAGGGGTTTTGTGGTTCTCCAGCAAGGGGTCCTATCTCCCTGGCTGCCCTGAATCACCTCTCTGGGCAGCTCTGCGTCAGTCCCTCCTGTCCAGGTAGGGTTCAGAGTCAGGTAGGTTCAGAGTCCTGCCGGGCTGGTCCTCACCGACTCCCCCACCCAGGGGAGAACTTTCTAGTTCATCCCCTCATTGCCTCCACTTTTTCACTGTTTCCCTTTTCCAACTCTTAATTTAAAATAATGTCTATCAAAAAAATAAACAACTCTAGTAAGCTAAATCCCAATTCAGAGGAAGATTTTGGCTGCATTAAGAACAGTGATTTTGGCTATCCCTGTGGGAGAGTGTGCCTTGGCCCCTCAGTCCCAGGTGGGTCACAGTTGCAAGTATGAAAGGAGAGGGACACAGCTTCTGTGAGAGAAGTCTTCTGCCCATGAGTTAGGGATTCATTAGGAAACAAAAGGCGTTAACCCGAAGTATCAGAAGCTGGTAAGTCAGAGTTGAACTTACGGCCTCTATCAAGTCACCTTTGAGAGTGAAAAGACACACCGTGAAATAGGAATTTGTAATCCGCATTTCCAACAAAAAGACTCCAGAATATATAAGGAAGTGTTGTAAAAGCAATATATAGGCCGGTGCCGTGGCTCACTAGGCTAATCCTCCGCCTTGTGGTGCCAGCACACCGGGTTCTAGTCCCAGTCGGGGCACCGGATTCTGTCCCGGTTGCCCCTCTTCCAGGCCAACCCTCTGCTGTGGCCAGGGAGGGGCAGTGGAGGATGGTCCAGGTGCTTGGGCCCTGCACCCCATGGGAGACCAGGAGAAGCACCTGGCTCCACGCTGGCTGCGGCGGCCATTAGAGGGTGAACCAACAGAAAAGGAAGACCTTTCTCTCTGTCTCTCTCACTGTCCACTCTGTCAAAAAAAAAAAAAAAGCAATATATTAACAGTCAAAGGTTCAAATAGGTGCCTCACAAATATCCTGGTGGCTTGTAGCCATCTCAGTGGCCAAGGTTGTTCAGTAGCCTCCATCAAGGAAGATAAACTAAGACTTCCCTAGGTTGTCTTGAAGGTACCCGGGCGTGGGCAGCAGGGGGCAGTAGTGCTGAGCAGTTCGGCCATCTCCACAGCTCGTGTGAAGGTGGAGTAGGAGAGCTCACAGGCTCAATGTGAGCTGGCTGTTACACACTGCTACTAAAATTTGAATTTCAGGGGTGGGTATTGTGCAGATTAAGCCATCGCTTGTGACACGCTCATCTCTCACTGTGGTTCAAGTCCTGGCTGTTATACTTGTGATCCAATTTCCTGCTCTACATCCTGAGAGGCCCCTGTGCTGGGACCGCCGCCCGCCCTGTAGGAGCCCTGGGCCGAGCTCTGGGCCGAGCTCTGGGCTCCTGGCTCCAGCCAGCTCAGCACTAGCTGCTGGGCATTTGCAGAATGAACCAGCAAATTTCAAGGAGGTTTTTGCCCTCCCTCCCTGCCTGGCTCACTGTCACTTTTTTTTTTTTTTTTTTTTTAAGATTTATTTATTTGAAAGGCTAAGTTACATTGTCCATCTGCTGGTTCGTTATCCAGATGGCTGCAAAGGCCAGGGCTGGGCCTGGCCAGGCCAAACCCAGAGCTGCTTCTGGATCTCCCATGTGGGTGCAAGGGCCCAAGCACTTGGGCCATCTGCTGCTGCTTTCCCAGGCGCATTAGCAGGGAGCTGGATCAGAAGTGGAGCAGTGGGGACAGTCACATCCATAAGGATGGCAGCTCTGTAGGCCACAGCTTAACCTGCTATGCCACACACTGGCCCTGCCTGTCAAGCCTGGGAAAATGAATATTTAAGCATTTTGAATTGCCTCCTAATTCCTACTGTTCTTAACCTGTCGGCTCTGGGGACAGCGTTTACTCCATAGACATTGCACAGCCAGCCACACGTATCGGAGCCCTTGCACCATGCAGGCTCTGGTGATGCCTGGAGTTGTCTGTGCGGTAAACATCTGGCGCCCTGGCAGCCCTTCTCGTTTGAAATGGTGATTCGGGGCTGCCCTAAGCCCTTCTGGGACGTTCTGTTTTCTGTTTTCCCAAACATGCGTGTAAAGGCCGTCAGCTTGTCCGTCAAGCCCTCCCTGGTGGCCCCTATTTGATGTGATGGAGAGGTCTCAGCTCCGAGCTGCGTGCCTGCAGTCCCACCCAGCCCAGCGAGGGAGCCAGCAGCCTTGGAGGAGAGCAGCTGAGCACACCGTGCCCGCGGGCACTGCCTGGCGCCCTGGCACCCCGAGGGCTCCCACTTCACGGAGGTCACACCACGTTGCTTCTCTCGATGGCCAGGTCTTTGGAAGGTGAGGCACGACACTCGCTACATTCCACTGGTTTCCTGGGCCAGGCCTGCGTCCCCTCCTGGGAGGAGCCAGGGGTCCCGAACCTCACCCTCCGCCCTTTGCCCCTTCATTCTCCCGGGGCCTGTGCTTCCCACTGGTCTCCTGGATGGCTGCTGAACCCCCAACACCTCGCTCGGTTGTTCGTTCATCAACTCGGCCATGTGCAGCAGCTGCTCTCGGGGCTGGAGTGACGCAGGGCACGTGAGACATGAAAGATCTCAGCGGCAGGGCACGCTGAAGGTCAACTCTGGCCACAAGGGAGAAGGGCGGCCCCAGGTAACCCAGGGAGAAGGAGGCAGCCACAGTTCCAGGCAGGGAAGCAACATGGGAGCGCAGCCTGGAGCAGCAGGGGAGAGACTAGGCGAGGCGGCCGCAGCGGGGAAGCCGGAGCAGAGCCTCCGGGGTGCAGTGGGGTGGGGGCTCAGGGGGCCACTGTGAGGTGGGGGTGGGCTTGGGGCTGTGGCCTGAGACCAGCAGTGCCAGGTCGCTGCCACATCAGGTAGGCAGTAAGCTTGCAGGTGAGCCCTCGGCAAACACTGGTGCTGCCGCCCCGTGCACCCCGGCGTCCTGCTCCTGGCCAGGCCCGGGCATTGGGTGCCTCTGTTCCACCCCTCCCTTTCAGCTCCAGTGGCTGGGAACTCTGGACCCAGGCTGACCCCTCCACAGGTCTTCCCTGAGGGGTGGGGGAGCCGCAGCTGGTCCCCGCCCCTGGGCTGAGCCCCTGTGCTCACCGCACCCAGGAGCCCCCTCACACCTGGGCTCGCGCCATCCCAGCCAGCCTCTCCCTTCCCTCGCCCTGCAGTGCGCTGGCGCATGGTGGGGTCTCCATGAACAGAACCCAGACTCCAGGACAAGAACCACACACCCCTACGGGGGGCTTCTGAGGCTGCTGCCTAGCTCCCGGGTGCCCTTCCTCATAGCCCCCATCCTGTGCTTCCAAGCTCTGTGGCTTTTCATTCCCCAAGTGCTCTATCAAGTAGAAAGGGTACAGACCTAAAGTGAACTAACATCCCCAAGGCTGCGAGACTAAACCCTGAGTCAAGATTTGTGCTTGCTGAGTCAACCTGAGGCTCGGGTCACCTGCTGGCCGTTGTGTCTCTGCCCAAAACCCGCCTGGCCTCCCAGGTGTGGCTGCAACAGAACCTCATCCCGGCAGGCAGCACAGGCCTGGCGCCCTGGGCACTGGATTCCCAGCCGCGGTGGGAATCCCCCTCGAGGCCACACCATGGTGCCTGGTGATTCCCCAGGTTTCTCCGTGGTCACAGCGCCACGACCTTCGTGAACAGCACCAGCCGTCTTCACTGAACCCCGTAGATGTGGGAGAGACCCTCCTCTGCCCACTCGAGATGGACTCACTCAGAGCGGACTTTACTGTCACCAGTCTTGCAGATCAGGGGTCTGCGGAGCGGGCTGCCTGGAGCAGTCACACAAGCGGTGACGTCCTGCAGGGCAGGTCCCTCCCTCCCTTCCTCATCCCGGGTACTGCGGGCGCGCCTAGGCTCTCTGTCCCTTAACTTCCTCTTGTGAGTTGGTCACTGCGTAGCATCCTGTTGGCCAGCGAGTTTCGCCGCACCTGCCACTCACCCCAGGGCTTTCCACCCTGTGTTGGAAGTGGACCTCCGGACGCTGTCTCACCCTGCCCTGATTGTAGGCGGGAACTTCCGCTGTTGGTCTTGGAGCCCGTCACTGTGTTCTAAGCAGGCCAGGCTGTTTTGCCTTTAGTTTTTCCTCTTTTCTTCCCATACGTGCCCCTAGCTTGTCCTCCTGGGTGCCTTCAAGAAGCCCCCTCCGAGGGACACCTGATCGCCCGGCCAGGTTGACCTCACTCCTCCCTTACATTCATGCTTTTTCTTGGTTCACAGCCCTGCACTTCCGGAATCCCTACTCTGGCAGCTCCAGGAAACACCCACACTGAGACAGCTGCGGTGCCAGCAAGGAGCCCACTGCAACGTGCAAAGGGGGCTGGCGCTGTGGTGTAGTGGGCTAAGCCTCTGCCTTTGGCGCTGGCATCCCATATGGGTGCCGGTTCGAGTCCCGGCTGCTCTACTTCCAATCCAGCTCTCTGCTATGGCCTGGGAAAACAGTAGAAGATGGCCCAAGTGCTTGGGCCCCTGCACCCACGTGGGGAGACTCCCCTGGTAGCCACAAGAGCCAGTTCTGGGCCAGGCTAAAGCCAGGAGCCTGGAACTCCATCAGGGTCTCTCGCTTGAGTGACAAGGGCCCAAGCACGCGGGCCAACTTCCGTTGTGCTCCCAGGCACAGTTGCTGGATCAGAAGTGGGCAGCTGGGAGTTGAGCCAGTGCTCTGATACGGATGCGGGCCTGATACGGATGCGGGCCTGATACGGATGCGGGCCTGATACGGATGCCGGCCTGATACGGATGTGGGCCTGATACGGATGCCGGCGTTACAGCGGCAGCTTGACCTGCTCTACCGCAATGCCTGCTCCCCTACCTTTTAAAATCCAATGTCTGGAAGCAGCTCCTTTGTCTATTATTTTATTGTGGGAGAAAAAGTACCTATTTTTCAATTCTGGATAGACCAGGAAGTCCTGGTTTTCTAGAAATTGTTTGCATTTCTGTAAAATAAATCCTCCTCAGTGCTCCCACTGGTTCATGAAGCCTCTCGCGGGGACAGACTGAGGACCGTCACGACTCAGCAGGGGTGGGACAGAGCCAAAGCCTGGAGAAGGCTGCAGCGGAAGCGCGGAAGCCCCCCGGGGTCATGCATCTGTTTGGGGGAGACGGACTCTGTGCAGGGGGCAGGTGCACTCGGCTAAACGCTGCCGGGTGCTCAGAGACCCACAGACACCGGGGCTGCGTCACAGCCCCCAGCACCTCCCAGGGCCCTCACTCAGCAACGGGGGTGCACACTGGGCCCCGCGGCTAACACGCCTCTTGGGGCACTCACATCCCGACCTGCGGGGCCTGGGTTTGGGTCCCGGCTCGGCTCCCAGTACCAGCTTCCTGCTATGTGCGCCCTGGGAGGCTGCAGGTGTGTGTGTGTGGGGGGGGTCCCTGCCGTCCCGGGGGAGACTTGGATTGCGTTCCGGGCTCCCGGCTCCAGGTGGCAGCCCTGACCCACCCCATCATTGAGGGCGTCTGAGGAGTGAACCAGTAGATGGGAGATCGCTCTCTCTGTCCCTCTGCCTGCTTTTCAAATAAAACAATTTTAAAAGAAAAAAGTTATCACAGAAACATGATGCTTTGGTTCTCACTTCAAAGGCAAAGGAGGAGAGTTTCCTATGGATTTTGTAGATTTTTTTTTTGTGTGTGCCTCAAGTGGTCAAAGGACTTTAGATGTCTTTGAAGTTCTGATAACAAACTTACCCCTCACACTTCCTCCCAGAGCCTGGGGGCAGGGAGAAGGGGGCTGCAGCTGGATCCCCAGCCCTCCCACTGCTGAGCCAGTGCCTCTCCCTCGGCCCCTCCTCCTGGCAGCGGGCACGGGACTTGGAGCGGGAGAAAAGCCGCTCAGTTCACACGCGGGGGCCTGGCTGAGGAACGCTGGACTTCCTCGCTCGTCTTTAGTGGCTGTTTCCCCTCACCCCCTGCGCGTCCCTGTGGTCGAGTGGGGAGACCCTGTATGTAGGGATGAGGCGCATGGGGCTAGAACACCCCGCTAACCGCCTCCATTTAGCAAGTGTCACTTTAGCCTGACATCCGCCCGAGCTCCTGACTGGCAAAGTCTAAGTAGGGGGGGGCAAGAACCCCTGTATGTCTTTAAAATTTTGTTCAGAGGCAGAGACACACGCACACACACTAGAGCGCGCCCCGCCGCTGACTCACTCCCTAGACGCCGGCAATGGCCAGGGTGGGGTGCAGAGGCCGGGAGCTCCGCCCCAGCCTGGCCCGGGGCTGGCAGGACCACGTTGACTTGAGCCATCAGGGCTGCCTCTCAGAGACGGCTGGGAAGTGAACCCGCGGGGGTCTTGACCAGCAGGCTAGGTGCCCACCCCAAAGAAGCAATGGAACGCTCCCCGATCGGTGCGTACTCAGCGGGGAGGCCGGGAGCGCGCAGCTCCCAGCAGGGTGAGGCCCCGTCCTGGCTCTGGGCTCAGCTGTGCCTGCCCAGGACGCTCCCTGGAGGAGCTCAGGCGTTCTGCAACCTCCCGCACCCCAAATCCCCGCTCGCCTGGGGACTCTGCGGGCAGAGATGAATCGTGGCCCCCAAATTCTCAGTGAGGCTTGACCACCCACGTGGCCAGCTGCGGTTAGGCCTCTTAGGGTGTAGCTCAGGTTAACCGAGGACCCGAGGAGGGGCCCCCAGTGCAAGCTCCCTGGCGTGCTTCTAAGAGGGGACGGGGGGGGGGGGACTTCAAAGATGCCACGCGGGGTGCCAGCAGGTGCCCGCCTCTAAGCCCAGGGAGAGAGGAGCCCGATCCCGTGCCGGGCTCCCGGCCCCCAGGACAGGGGAGCTCCCTTGCTGTGCAAGCTGCCGCCCTGCGGTGTTCTGCAGCCCTCCAACCACACACACACACGCAACCCGGCGGCGGCACTGCGCCTCCTTTTCAAGCATGTCTGTCTGCAGGTCGTCTGCATTGCCAAGTGCAAACTCAGGCTTGTCTTCTCCGCAGAGCCCACCGGGGAACGGGGTTTGCACTGCATCCACAGATCAGTTTGGGAAGAATAAACACAACAATATTGACTCGTCCAACTCCCAAACACCATGTGTCTCTGCATACGTAGACCACTTTGAATTCTCTCACCCACGTCTTATACTTTTCATTTTAGTCTACAGCTTTCTCTAGATGAATTCCTATTGCGATGAATTTTCATACAACTAGAAATGCTATTTTTAAATTTTTATCTGAGAGGTAGAGTAACAGAGAAAAAGGGAGACAGAGAAATGCACCTGCTGGTTTACTCCCCAGACACCCCCACAGCCAGGGCTGGGCGGGGCTGAGGCTGGGGCCCGGGACTTCTGCAGTCTCCCACGTGGCAGGCAGGGACCCCAAGTGCAGCCCCACAGGGGGTGCAATGGCAGGAAGCTGGGATCAGAAGCAGAGCCAGGACTAAACATCTTTATATATATATATATATATATATATATATATTTTTTTTTTTTTTTTGATAGGCAGAGTTAGTGAGAAAGAAAGGTTTTCCTTCCGTTGGTTCACTCCCTAATGGCCGCTACAGTGGCGCTGTGCCACTCTGAAGCCAGGAGCCAGGTGCTTCCTCCTGGTCTCCCATGGGGTGCAGGGCCCAAGCACTTGGGCCATCCTCCACTGCACTCCCGGGCCACAGCAGAGAGCTGGCCTGGAAGAGGGGCAACCGGGACAGAATCCGGCGCCCCGACCGGGACTAGAACCCAGGGTGCCAGTGCTGCAGGCGGAGGATTAGCCTAGTGAGCCGCGGCGCCGGCCTGGACTAAATGTTCTCACCAGTTCTATTTTGTGATTAACACCCTTTCATGTAGTGGCCAGTGTGGTGGTATAATGGGTAAAGCCGCTGCCTGCAGTGCAGGCATCCCATATGGGCACCAGTTCAAGTCCTGGCTCCTCCACTTGCGATCCAGCTCCCTGCTAATGCGTCTGGGAAAGCAGCAGAAGATGGCCTGGGTGCTGGGGACCCTGCACCCACGTGGAAGACCCAGAGGAAGCTCCTCGCTTCGGCCTGGTGCAGATCTGGCTGTTACAGCCATCAGGGGAGTGAACCAGTGGATGGAAGATAGCTCGCGCTCTCTCTCTGTAAATCTTTCAAATAAAATAAATCTGTATTAAAAAAAAAAAAAGAGAGAGAGAGAGAGAACTTCCATGTAGACAGTCACATCTGTGATTAGAGACAATTCTACTCTTTCCTTCTAATCTTCGTCTGTTTTTGTGGTTTGATGCATTGACTCAGTTCTGTTGACGATACTGTTGCCTGGTCCCAGACGTCAGAGGGAAAGCAGTGAGACTTCCGTCCTTCAATGTGACAGCAGCTGTAGCTTCCTGTGGATGAGCTGCACCAAGCAGGAGACTCCCCAACGTATGTTCAGCCATGGGAGGGGATGGGGGGTTTCCAGGAGGCCCGGGTGTGGCTGGGAGGAGATTTGAAACTGTCCAAGAGGGAAGCAGGCAGGCGCTGGCCTAGGGGTCCACAGCCTGGTCCCACAGCAGGGCCTGGTTCCGGGGCAGCTCCAGCTCCCGAGTCACTCCTGGGAGGCAGCTCACGTGTCGCCTCCGTGCCATACGTGGAAGACCCCCCGGCCCTGTGGGCACTTGGGCTGTGGGACCTCCACCTCTTTCCCTGCCTTATAAACAAAAAGATGAAGAGGGATGGCCTCTGGGTGGGGGGCCCTGGGGGCTCCGGGCTGTGAGCTGTGGGACAAGGCTTGGGGTGGGGCCTTGGGGACAGGAGCTGGGGATCGTCCTGCGGGCAGCTCTTCTCCCCATTGCTGCCCCTGCACCCCCGCCCCGTCCTGGGGGGAAGCGAGGAGGCCTGGTAGCTGCGACAGGGCGGCAGGGGGAGAGGGCCAAGAAGTCCCACGGGTGATTTAATACTGACTTCTTAATCATTGGAGAGACACAGAGATCCCGCATGCGCTGGTTCCTTCCCCAAATGCCTTCAACAGCCAGAGGCACACGGCTGGGCGTGGAGGCCCAACCGGTTCAGGCCGCTCAGGACTCCGCATCCCATATCCAGCACCCCCTTGGGTCCTGCCTCCTCCACCTCCCACCCGGCCTCCTGATACCGCACCTGGAAGCCGGCAAGAGGTGGCCAAGTGCTGAGCCCCCACACGGGGTGGTGCTGGGGTCCTGGCTCCTGGCTCCAGCCTGGTCCAGCCCTGGCTGGTGAAGACCCTTGAGGAGAGAAGCAGTGGATGGGAGAGAGTCCCTCTCTGCCTTTCAAATGAATCAATCATTTTTAGAGATTAAAATGAAATGAATTTTGCAGATGTATTTTATGTAACTGGTGTACCTAGCCTATTTACATAAAACCAATGTAAAAATTACTGAGGTCTTGGCCGGCGCTGTGGCTCAACAGGCTAATCCTCCGCTTTGTGGCGCCGGCACACCGGGTTCTAGTCCCGGTCGGGGCACCGGATTCTGTCCCGGTTGCCCCTCTTCCAGGCCAGCCCTCTGCTGTGGCCCAGGAGTGCAGTGGAGGATGGCCCAGGTGCTTGGGCCCTGCACCCCATGGGAGACCAGGGAAAAGCACCTATCACCTGGCTCCTGCCAGTGGATGAGCACGGTGCGCCAGCCGCGGCGGCCATTGGAGGGTGAACCAACGGCAAAGGAAGACCTTTCTCTCTGTCTCTCTCTCTCTCTCACTGTCCACTCTGTCAAAAAAAAAAAAAATTACTGAGGTCCGTCCCATTACGTGTCACGTGCCGGGTCTGTACCACCCGGAGCAGCCGCCCTCTCCGGTTTCTCCTGACCCACCTGTCCTCCGTGGCTGCCAATTCTGGACGCTGGACGCCGCCCGTCGCGCTGCGGGTCTGGCTGCTGTGGCTTCCGTAACAGGGCGCCGTGTTCGTGCGGCTGAGCCCTGGGGGCTCCTGTGCACGCTGGGCAGGGCCAGGCGAGGAGCTGCGTTTGTTCAGTCTAGGGGGTGCCTACCAGGTCTCCGGGCTCTTTCTCTACGGAGATCCCGCTCTGCCCGCCCCCCAGGTCAGCCGACCTCGGGCCCACCAGCCCCCGGGGCTCCCAGCACAGATCCAGTTTGCCTCTCTTCTCCCACGGGGCTCGGCCCCGCGCCAACACTGCACAGGTGTCTCGACGCGTCTCGTTTCCTAGTTTACGGGAGGAAAGCAAGTCAGGTGACCACGGCCCCGTCGTGGGTGTGCACGGATGACTCTACACTCGGTTTCCTAGAGGCGTCTCTCTCACCCTTGGTGATAAGAACTTGCACAAGTGCCGGCCAGCAAGCCAAGGTCTGGGGCGCGTTCAGGTCAACGTGTAGAAAACACTTTTTCTTTGTCTCTCGCAGAGGGAAAAGTGAAGCCGTTCACACCCAGAAACTTAACGGGCAAAGAAAGCAAAGGATGCAATTTCATTTATAACTTAGATTAAAAAAAAAAAACAGGCTCCAGACTCAGGAATCCTATGTCATTTAAACTTTTTTTTAAAGTGAAAAAAATCTTTTTTAAAGTTTCATTGCCGGGGCCAGTGCCGTGGCTCACTTGGTTAATCCTCCACCTGCGGCACTGGCATCCCATGTGGGCACCCGGTTCTAGTCCCGGTTGCCCCTCTTCCAGGCCAGCCCTCTGCTGTGGCCCGGGAGTGCAGTGGAGGATGGCCCAAGTGCTTGGGCCCTGCACCCCATGGGAGACCAGGAGAGGCACCTGGCTCCTGGCTTTGGATCAGCGCGGTGCCAGCCGTAGCGGCCATCTGGGGGTGAACCAATGGAAAAAAGGAAGACCTTTCTCTCTGTCTCTCTCTCTCTCTCACTGTCTATCTGTCAAAATAAAATAAACTTCTTTTAAAAAAGTTTCTTTGCCTGCAGCCACCACTCAAACCAAGAGCTGGAGGAACACAGCAGGTGCGGACGCCAGGCTGGTGTGACGCGATGCCGCCCGCTTGCCTGACTCCCTCATCCCGGCCAGCGGGCGCACAGAGAAGCCGGCCCGTGCGGGGCAGAACGGGGCTCGGCTCCCCAGGCCTCAGCAGACCAGGAGCTGGGCCCGGGCCCGCGGCATCTCTATGCTAACAGCACCGTCCGGCTTCGGGATCGACGTGCGTGGACTGGCGCCCACCCTGCCCGCCCCGGGCACCCGAGCGCTCACACCAGGGCGCGCGGGAAACCGGCCCGCGTGAGAATCACCTTTGGTCTTTCTTTGAGGTGTGCGTATCTTTCTTACTCGTCTGTAAGAAAATTCTCGTACGTAAGCGATGCCAACACGCTGTGCGGCATTACGCGATTTCCCGCAATCTGCCCCTTCACTCTAATGTTCGGAAAAACGTCACCAGGACGCGGCTTCCTTCACGCTTCTGCTCTGGACCTTGGCCCTGACGGTGCCTGTTCTAACACGTCACGGCCCCGGGGCGGCTCCATCTCCTGATTACGTCATTACCCACTCGGCCTCCCCTCCCCCCACCCCAGCGGCTCCATCTCCTGCTGACTACGTCATTACCCACTCGCCCCCCCCCCCCGCGGCTCCATCTCCTGCTGACTACGTCATTACCCGCCCCGACAGGGGACAGGTGCGCCGCCCTAGAACCTGTCATGCGAGGTGAGTATCAGAAATACAAGCATCAAAGTGCCTTCTCTCATTTAAACCCCATTTTACACTGCGCTAAACCTGGGTCCAGTTGTGGGTTTATATTTAATCGACTGTCTCCTCTGGTACCTTCGTTACCCTAATTTTTTCTTTCAAGAATCATCGCTTTAGAAACCACCTACTTGTCCACTACTAGAAAGGGGAGAGGGGAGGTGGGTTGGGGTGGAGACCTCCGCTCCGCCGGTTCTCTCCCCAGACGGCCGGGCCGAGCCGGGGCGCTCTCGGGTCCCCACGCGGGCGCCGCGGTGGACAGCGCGGAGGGAGCTGAGCTGAGCCGGGCCGCGCTGGGTGACCGGGTCCCCAGCCCGGACCGCGAGGGGCCCCACCTTCCCCGCTCTGCGCATGCTCTGCCCATGCTCTGCCCGGGGCATGCAGCGCGGCCACGCCCCCAGGTGCCCTGCGGCCGTCACGT
Organism: Sylvilagus floridanus; assembly: GCA_949820135.1. Lineage (NCBI taxonomy): Eukaryota > Metazoa > Chordata > Mammalia > Lagomorpha > Leporidae > Sylvilagus > Sylvilagus floridanus. The sequence continues at coordinate 7,854,746 of OX463244.1, read as the reverse complement.
GACAGCGCCCAGAGGCGCGGGGACCTCAGTCCGGCACCCGCGTCCTGGGGGGAGGGTCGTCTCAGCCCCCAGCCCTTCCCAGGACGACAGACTCGGGGGCTCTGGGGAGGACGGGCAAGGCCGGGGCCCGCTGCGCCTCCACCGAGGGCTGGCCCGCCGCGTGTGCGGAGCGACCCCGCCCGCCTTCCCCCGGCGCCCGTGTGCGGAGCGACCCCGCCTCTGCTGCCCGTGTGCGGAGTGACCCCGCGCCGCGCCCGCCTCCCCGGGAGCCCCCGCCCCTGCTGCACACCCGCCTCCCCGGGCGCCCCCACCTCTGCTGCCCGCGTGCGGAACGACCCCGTGCCGCACTCACCTCCCCGGGCGCCCCCACCTCTGCTGCCCGCGTGCGGAACGACCCCGCGCCGCACTCACCTCCCGGGGGGCCCCCACCTCTGCTGCCTGTGTGCGGAGCGCCCCCCGCCTACCCGGGCGACCCCCCTCTGCTGCCCGTGCGGAGCGACCCCGCCCCCGCTGCCCAGGGCTCCGCGCTGGCCGCGCCCTCCCTTCGGCACCACCCATCCCCGTCTCAAACCGGCACTTGGCTGCTCCGTCCGGGGCACGTTTAATCCCAGTATAAGTGATCTCTTCCAGAAATTCCCCAGGTGTACCGCCTCTGCTTCCCGCCGCTGACCCCCACCGTCGTCACGGGTCCGTTGTACAACCGCGGGGCGTACCCGGACATCGCAAGCCAGGAGCTTGCGCTCTGACCACCAGCAGTGGGGTCAGAGTCGCTGGGGAGGCGGCGGTGCGGGCGGGGTTTGTCCGGCCTCCGCGGTCCCCCGCACCACGCGTGTTCCGGGGCCGCCAGGCCTGCCCCTCTGTGCACAGCAGCCTGGGTAGTGGTGAGGTTTCACTGCGGCCAGCGATCCTAGCAGGGTTCGAAGGAAGAAAGGGGCTGGCACCCGCCACGAGGGCGGCTTCGGGTCAGAAAGCCTGGCTCAGGTCGCGGGTCTCCGGAGATCGTAGGTCAACTCAGTTTCCCCAGTTTTGAAGATGCCGTGGAAAATGTTGTAAAAAGAACCGCGGAACAGAGTGGGAGCCAAGTGGACGCCACCTGGCGCGCTTCCTCGGCGGCTCGCTGCGCTGCTCGGACTTCCCAAGCGAGGAGTGTCCCTGGCCGTCCATGCGCAAGTCCGAAGGGTGTCCTGTCCCCGCGAGCCCCCCTCACAGCCAAGCCCACGCTGCGGGGACAACAGTTGAGGAGGCCCAACAAGGCACAGGAGGTCAGAAGCCACAAGAAACGCCTCTGACAGGGTCTTGCCAAGAGCGTGCAGACGTCCCGTTCAGTTCCCAAGGCAAGCTCTGGCTAGGCCGGGAAGGCCCGCTTCCGAGAGGGGCAGTGTGGACCGGCCACGCGCGCGCGGGTGGGGAGGCCGCGGGGCTGCCCTGGGCGCGGGTGGGGAGGCCGCGGGGCTGCCCTGGGCGCGGGTGGGGAGGCCGCGGGGCTGCCCTGGGCGCGGGTGGGGAGGCCGCGGCCCGGCCTAGGCCCTGCAGAGCTTCAGCGGGAAGTTCTCCGTGATCAGGTGGTCGGCCTGCAGCAGCACGACGACGTTGACCTCGAACTCTGCAGAGGAGAGACGGGTTACGATCGCCCGCAAAGCAGACGCCGGCTCCAGTGCAGGCACGGCGCGCCCCTCCTCCCCGAGCACCGTGTCCGACGCCCAGTCACCTGCCCACCAAGGTCTGCCCACCTCTGCAACCTTCCTCCACCTGTCACACGCGTGAAGTCATCCTACCGGACTGCAGACAGCCCAGGGCTGTCCGGTAGGTCTCCATCCTCCGGCGAGAGACCACTTCCAGAAAGAGCACACGGCCAGGTGATCTGAACACCTGGTGGACCCTGGTCTCTCCACCTCTCAGCAGAAAGGGCTGTGTCCTCACCAGCTCTCCAGCTGCTGTGGCTAAGGCCTTGATCACAACAGAAGGGAGGGGTGAAGAGGGCGCTCCTGGGAGAAAAGCCCCCGTCCCTCCCCACTGTGGCATGGAGAGGTGGGTGGACAAGCGTGTGTGGGCAGAGAGGTCCCCGCAGGGCTCTGGGGTCCACTCCTCACAGGTGGGGCCTGAGGACCACGTCCCTGTGCGCACCCTTGTGTGGGAGGGGCAGTGTCTGCCTCAGCCCAGACACAAGGCAGGACAGCTGCCTCTCGCCAGCGGCACCCGGCGGCTGTGGGTAGCCGTCCCTGCCCTGGGTGGCCCCTGCGCCCTTCCTGCCACCATCTGCTGGGCCCCCTGGAAGGGAGGACGACGTGGCTGGAGTGGACAGAGGGGCGCCCAGCAGGCAGGGAAGGCCACGTCAGGGAGCTACCCACACAGCAGCCGTGTCAGGGCAGCCACGCACGCAGTCTCACTCTGGGCGCTCCTGACCCCCAGCCGTGGGCCTCCCGGTGGCCGGCGCTATCCAAGTGAAGGAGGACCACACGGAGAGGCTGCCCTAATGCAGGACACCACGCTCCCTCCCGACTGCCCAACCTGGAGGTCCCGAGACTCAGCCCCACCCCTGCCAGCCCCGCTCCGCAGGTGCCGGACGGCGGCGTGGGGCCAGGAGCAGGTGCCCTTTCCCCAGACTTGCCCTGCGGCCAGCGGCAGCGGCAGTGCCCCGGAGAGGCTGGGGCCACTCAGCCAGCGCTGCCAGGCGGGCCACCTCTCCCACACGAACAGCTTCTGCCATCTTTCACGTCCTACGCCAGACAAAGTGCAGCCTGGGGCACAAGGCCACACAGCACTGGGGACACCGGCTGTTTCCGCGGAGGGTCAGACGCGGTGCACTGAGTGTCACCTGGACACTCCCTCAGGTCTGCTGCCCCTGCCAAATGCTGACGCGTCTGAGACAGCGCCGGGCCGCCAGGTGCGAGATGCCGACGACAGCAGGGAGTGGTCCTGTACCTTTCGGAAGCCGAGCTGGGAGGTCAGGCTCGCCGCCCTCCTCCACTTAAATGAAGGCACAAACGCCCAGCACCTGTGGCCTGGAGGAGTGTCCCAGGACGGGGACCCTGGAGGGCTTCACCCCAGGGTCCCTGGGCTGCCAACCCCACCATCCAGCTTGGCTCTGGGGCTCGGGTCCACAGTGCAGGCAAAGAAACCCAAGATGTCCCATGCGTCAGCCAAGAGAGCTGCGAAGAGCAGTCCCTCTCTGGGGAGCCGAGCTTGGGGATGAAACTGGGTGTGTGTGTGGGGGGGTTATAGTCTCAAGTGCCAAGGGCATCACTTGGAATGCTTAAAATCCTGGTGTGGGGAGGGCACTGGCCTGGCAGTGAGGAAGCCACGGCCCACACTGGAGGCCTGGATTCAGGACCTGGCTCTGGCTCTGGCTCCAGCTTCCGGCTAGCGCCAATCCTGGGACGCAGTGGTGCCGGCTCACGTAGCTGGGTGCCTCCCTGCACCCACACAGGAGAGCTGGACGGAGTTCTGGCTCCACCCTGGCTACGAACGGTAGGGCTTTGGGGAGTGACTCAGCAGATGGGAGACCTCTACTTCTGTGCTTTGCAAAAAAAAAAAAAAATGTGTAATTGAAAAAACAGTCTCACTGGACTAATGAGGAGAAAGCCCATCCTGAGACACAGGGAGACTGTGACACTAATAAAAACACAGCAGCCTTGGGGGCAAGTCCCCACCTCTCAGCTGGTAGCAGGAGCCCTGACCGAGAGCCCTCAGCACGTCTGTGTCCCAGGGAGCCTCGGGCACGGCCCCGAGACGCCCAGGAGAGCCCGGGGCTCCCTCTGTGGTCTCCATCGGCCTGCAGAGGGCCCTTCCTGCTGCGTCTCTTCACTCTGCAGCGTGGGCGACCTCGCGGCTGAACGCCATTCACGTGGTTCTCTAGGACAGACGGCCCCTGGAAACACGTGGGGAGATTCAAAACCACGGACGTGTTCAGGCGGGACGTGTTGAGGGCAGGAAGCAGGCCGTCATTCACATCTGGGGTCACACTGCTTACACGCAGATTCATGAAAAACAGCCAGGCACGGACGCTGGACTCACACTCTGCGTCTCTGCTCCAATGCACCTCGTCAGAGGAGCCCGCCCGCACCGGAGCACCTGCTCAAAGGAGCCCACCCGCACGCCTGCACGCCCGCACCGGAGCACCTGCTCAGAGGAGCACGCCCGCACACCCGCACCGGAGCACCTGCTCTGAGGAGCCCGCCCGCACGCCCGCACCGGAGCACCTGCTCAGAGGAGCACGCCCGCACACCCGCACCGGAGCACCTGCTCTGAGGAGCCCGCCCGCACGCCCGCACCGGAGCACCTGCTCTGAGGAGCCCGCCCGCACGCCCGCACCGGAGCACCTGCTCTGAGGAGCCCGCCCGCACGCCCGCACCGGAGCACCTGCTCAGAGGAGCCCGCCCGCACGCCCGCACACCCGCACCGGAGCACCTGCTCAGAGGAGCCCGCCCGCACGCCCGCACACCCGCACCGGAGCACCTGCTCAGAGGAGCCCGCCCGCACGCACCGGAGCACCTGCTCAGACTCACACTTTCGTGGAGGCGACGATGACCAAGTGCCACAGGGGCCTGGCTGCTCCCCACTGTGTCCTCAGTGTCGGGGTGCTCCAAGCCCCGCCCACACGCCGGCACCGGAGCACCTGCTCAGGCTCACGCTTTCGTGGAGGCCTGGCTGCTCCCCACTGTGTCCCCAGCAGACCCAGCTCCCAGTGTTGTGGGAGGGCTCAGAGCTTCCTGCCCACCCGCCACACAGCACAGGCGGTGACTGACAGCTCCTGGTTCAACCACACAACGGCTGGGGTGGTTAGGGACAGCTCTTCCCCAACCCACAGGGTTGACAATGGACAGCTTCAGGCGATTCATGTCTGACAGCAACAGCCGACCCACTTGGGGACAGCTGTGGCCGGGCGGTGACGGGTCCCCTTCCCTGTACCATCCAGGCTCCCTTCCCCCTGCGCAGGCGCCAGACCTCCCATGAGCCAGCAAACCAAGTACAGGAAACCCCAATTCACAATGTTGCGCTCGCTGGACACATCCAACACAGCCACAGGATGTGTCGCCGGACGACCTTTAGGTCATTATAATGTCATTACCACGGCGGGGGGCACTCCCACTCCCATCATGCATCTGATGCCATGACACTTCGGCTACTCCCTAAAATGGGCGGTGCTTGAGCCCCACCCCTATGAATATTCAAATAAGCTCTGCCCCCAACACCCCCCTGTCTGGAGGGAATAAGCGAGGGGCCTGACTTCGTGGAGGGGGCTTTCGCACTGCTGCAGTTTCCTCTCTCTCTGAGGGGTTCTCTGCATCGCCGGCCGTTTTGCTCATGTGCAACTTGGTTCTTGTGACTGCACTTTTGTTCTGCCCCAGCTAACTCCTGCCCCACCCCCACGTCGTTCTGCCACGCCCAGTGGAAGAAGCTGTGAGCCTGGCCCGAGCCCCCTGCAGGGCCACGCCGGCACTCACCCACTTTGAAGTTGGTGGTCTCCAGCGTGGGGCAGGTGAAGAGCCTGGGGAAGACCATGTGGATGGGCACGGAGAGGCCCCGGCACACGTCCCCGTCGGCGATCTGAATATTCTGGATCTCCGTGGCGTCGCGGGCGTAGCCTTCTGCACACCCTGGGGAAGGAGGGCGCCCCGTGGGGTCAGGCAGGCGCTCGGTCACCGTCACCGAGCTGATCCACAGACCCCTGCCACGCCCACCGCCACTCCAGCTCGCTGTGGGATTCTCGAGTGGCCCTTTTCTTCCTCAGACACCCCCATCTGCATGTGTGCTGCAACATAACCCCCCCCCCCACATTCCTAAGCTAAGAGTTTGCAGAGGGGAACCTCTGGGAGGTGGTGGGCCATGGGGGCTCTGCCCTCCTGGGTATGGGGCAGGCCCTGGCCAGGCACTGGGAAGAACCCGGCTCCAGGCTCTGGGACTTTGCAGCCTCCAGAATCTGAGCCAAATAAATGCCGCTCTATAAACCACCTGGTCTGGAGTGCGCTGGTACAGCAACAGGCACGGGCTAGCCTCGGCTACAGCATCTTGGCTGTGACACCGTGGCAGAAGCCATGGAGAACCTGGGGTCCCACAGTCCCTTCCGAGCCCAGGGCCCAACCCTCTCGGTCCCCCACCACACTGAAGACCAAGCCTCCATCACACAGCGCGGAGGGCGGGCCTCACCACAGGTCTCCACGCGGACCAGCTGCAGCTCCACGCTGCGGACGGCGGCGTCCGAGCGCTCCACCACCAGCTCCCCCGTCAGCGGCTGGGTGATGACGCAGTTGGTGGAGTTGAGGTGTCCTCGGATGAGGAATTTGGGGAGCAAGGCTCTCTGGAACAAAGGGAAAGGAAGCCCACGGTTACCGTGCTACGGACAGATGGGAACAGAGCAGAGACTTGTTCACAGACGGCAATCAAGGAACAGCACCTGGCTGCCAACTCGGGACACGGGCGTGGCACCTGACTCACACGGCCTGGGGCCGGGCCAGGTCTCTCGGACACCAGGTGGCACGTCCTCCTCACCAAGCTGAGACAGAAGAGACTGTACCAGCTGCCAGCAGTGTTAAGGACAGCCAGCCACACACAGAAAGGTGGTTTTAAAAACACTTTGGGCTGGCACTGCGGCACAGTGGGTAAAGCCCCCGCCTGCAGCGCTGGCATCCCACATGGACACCGGTTCATGTCCCGGCTGTTCCACTTCCAATCGAGCTCTCTGCTATGGCCTGGGAAAGCAGTGGAAATTGGCCCAAGTGCTTAGGCCCCTGCACCTCCTTGGGAGGCCAGGAAGCAGCTCCCGGCTCCTGGCTTAGGATTGGTCCAGCTCCAGCCATTGTGGCCATCTGGGGAGTGAACTAGCCGATGGAAGACCTCTGTCTCTGTCTCTCCCTTTCTCTGTAACTGTCTCAAATAATCTTTTAAAATAAATAAATCAAAACAGTCAATTTTAAAACATTCCCAATTGTGAAATTCTGCACACATCTCATTCAGTTTTCTAGTACTGTCTCTCTCTCTGCTTCCCAAATAAAAAAATAATAAAATTTTTCTGGTAGTCTCACTAAAAATAAACAGGAAAATTAACCAATATATGTAGAATGTTACCACTTCTACAGCCAATCAATATAAACAATTATGACAGACGTTACACATTCTCTTTTTTGTACTGAGTCTTCGAACTCACAGCTCCTGCCAGCTCGGACCAGATGGGTCTCGAGTGACGCCCACGGCTCTGGAAACTACAGAGCACGGAGCGCTCTGCCTGGGAGCCCCGGGAAGTACGGACCTCTACAAGAGCCTCGACGCACCCAAGACACAGACTTTACAGTAACTGAGGCGAGAGAACTCACCTGAGAGAAATGCACAGCAGCAGCATCACGTTCCAGTGCTTCCAGGCAAGGACGAGCGCTGACGGCGAAGCGCTCCCCTCCCGGGCAGACACAGCCCCGCACCTGCTCTCGTCTCGCCTCGGCCCTTCTGTAGCTTCTCTGCCTGTCCATGCTCCCAGCAACCCCTTTTCTACTTAAAACCCCGGTGGTATTTTGTGAACTAGCGATTTCGTTTCTGTATTACCTCCCCATTTCCCCACAAAGAACACAAGTGAACTGTCAGCTCCTTCCACGTAGGCTCGCCCCAGGGACACGGTGCTGCCAAGTGGCAGGCCCAGGCGGCAGGGGGGTGAGTGCCCGAGGGCCGTGGGAGGATGGGGACTCTGAGGGGCGAGGGCGTGTGGCACAGCGGGCTAAACCGCTGCCGGTGACGCCTGTGATGCAGCGTCCGGGTCCAGCTCCCCACTAGCACACCTGGGAAGGCAGGGGCGCTCCGGGCTTCTGGCTTCGGCCTGGCCCAGCCCGAGCCCCTGCAGCCTAAGGGCGTGAACCAGCAGATCCAAGACCTCCCCCCACCTCCTTCTCTCTCTCCCTCTCCCCTTTCCTGCAACTCTGCCTTTCAAACACAGAAAATAAAAATGTAAAAAACTGAGTGGAAAATACAGACTAGTCTGGGTGCAGCCAGCAGTGAGGCGCTGCCCCTCGCCAGCCACTTGATTCCCCAATGAAGAGCAGCCACCGTCCACGGCACACAGGGCGTGGTCCCAGGCAAGGCCAGGCGCTGGGCGTGCGCGACGCGACGTGTTACCTCTTTGACGTTCTGCAAGGTCTCCGGGGTGATGGTGAAGTCCACGGGACTCGGTGTCACCTTCCCCTGCTGCGGCTGCAACAGAGGCAAAGCCGCCGTCAGCAGGGGCACGGCCGCCAGCGCCAGCCCTGCAGCCGAGCGGCCCCGGCGCCCTTCAGAAAAGCCACGGCCGCGGGAGCAAGCAGCGAGGGTGCAGGCCGGGGTTCAAACAGCTCTGCCAGGAAACGAGGCGCGCCCTGTGCGGGGGCTCCCCACCCCCCGGCACTCTCTCTTCCAGCTGTAAATGAGGGGCAGGCGCTTCATCTCCAAGGTCCCCGATACATTCGGAATTTTGAAATGAGATCTAAGAACCGCAGTGGCACCTGGGAGGTACGCCTCCTCAATTTCTCTCGGAGTTAGAGCTGACCCCGGGGCCCTGGCATGTGCAGCTGAAAGTTCACAACGGCCCTAGCAGGTGCTGCGTATGCCTCAGAGATGGGTCCATTTCACAGGTGAGGAAGCTGAGGCCCACAGCAGAGCTGAGAGTCAAATGCAGGCAGCCTGGCCCTGCTGTTAGCCTCTGAGCTATGCAGCTGTCTCCCTGGGGGAATCAGCCCACAGGTGAATTAGAAACGATAACAAAATAACCAACCGTGAACCTGTCCACATTCAACAGCTCCAGGACCCACCCACACTGCGAAGCCTGGGAGCTCTGCAAGCGTCTTCTACCCCCTGGGCAGGGACCGAAAAGGCCATGAAGACCCAGTGGAGGAGGGCCGCTGCCCAGTGCCGTGGAGTCTTGCAAACTTCACGGGAGGGGCCAGCGCTGTGGCGCAGGCATAAAGCTGCCTGCAGTGCCAGCATCCCATAAGGGCACCGGTTCAAGGCCCAGCTGCTCCTCTTCCAATCCAGCTCTCTGCTATGGCCTGGGAAAGCAGTAGAAGATGGCCCAAGTGCTTGGGCCCTGCATCCATGTGGGAGACCCGGAAGAAGCTCCAGGCTTCGGATCGGTGCAGCTCTGGCTGTTGCGGTCATCTGGGTAGTGAACTATTGGATGGAAGACCTCTCTCTCTCTCTACCTCTCTAACTCTGTCTTTCAAATAAGTAAAATAAATCTTTAAAAAAAAAAAAAAAGAAAGAAAAGCTGGCTTTGGGGGCTGGCATGGAGACATAGTGGGTTAAGCTGTAGCCTGCAGCACAGGCATCCCATATGGGCGCCAGTTCAAGTCCTGGCCACTCTACTTCTGATCCAGCTCCCTGCTAATGTGCCTGGGAAGGCAATGGAAGGTGGCCCACCTGCTTGGGCTTTAGACTGGCCCAGCCCCAGCTGTTGCAGGCATTTGGGGAGTGAACCAGCAGATGGAAGACCCCCCCCCCCCGGTAATTCTGCCTCTCAAATAAATAATCTTAAAAAAAAAAAAAGGCCGGCGCCGTGGCTCAACAGGCTAATCCTCCACCTTGCGGTGCCGGCACACCGGGTTCTAGTCCCGGTTGGGGCACTGGATTCTGTCCCAGTTGCTCCTCTTCCAGGCCAGCTCTCTGCTGTGGCCCGGGAGTGCAGTGGAGGATGGCCCAAGTGCTTGGGCCCTGCACCCCATGGGAGACCAGGAGAAGCACCTGGCACCTGGCTCCTGCCATCAGATCAGCGCGGTGCGCCGGTCGCAGCGCGCCGTCCGCAGCGGCCATTGGAGGGTGAACCAACGGCAAAGGAAGACCTTTCTCTCTGTCTCTCTCTCTCACTGTCCACTCTGCCTGTCAAAAAATAAATAAATAAATACATAAAAAGCAGTGGGTTCCTGAGGGGAGGCACCTACCTGGGCCAGGGGAAGTGACTCACGCTTCTGACTGTCTCGGACCCAGGAATCCCGGGTCTTTGGCCAGCATCCATGAAACAGCGAGAAGCTGACCAATCAGCTTGCTCCTCGTAGGATGGGACCCCAGACCCCTGGGAGAGCCCCGCAGTGAAGCGCGAGGACCCCAAACACAGCTTACCGCCGAGTGGACGATGAATTCACAGGTCTTTGTCAGGTCCTTGGCCAGCAGGGACCGCCTCATGTCGCAGCGCAGCGTGTACTGGAGGGAGAGGTGGGAGAAAGGTCCTCTGAGCAGAGCGGCTTGCGTCTGGGAACCAGAGTCACAGACGTAGTGGGGAGACTGCAATTAACGCGCGGCACCAAGTCCCTACACACCACAGGGGGGCGCTAATGCGCGCAGCAAAGGCAGTTCCAGACACAACTGAAAACAGCAGGGACTCTCCCTGCTACTCCACGGCCGTCCTGTGGCGAGGCCACCGGGAGACAGGCGCGGACTCAGCAGTGACCCGGGAGTGGGGTGGGGGGAGAACGGAGCGGCAGCAGAGAGTGAGCCAGGCCCTGGGGCGCAGGGCTGGGTCAAGTCCAGTTATCGGCCCCACTGCCTGAGCCTGGAGGAGACGGGCCGCGCAGTGAGGACCGGCGCGAGGGCGTGTGGGCAGCCGGGAGCCGCGCCTGGCACCCCACAGACCCTGCTCCACACTCAGCTGAGCACCGTCCGTGTGCGGGGACTGTGCCAGCACCGGAGCCCAGCTCACAGCCACAGCCTGTCTCCGCAAGCTTCCATTCACTGGACTGAAGATGCAGGGAGAAGATTAAGAGACCAGGACCCCCAAGCTAGCTCTTCACTCAGATATTAACCTCAGAAAGACAGAAGGCAAAGTGCTGTTTTATTTTATTTTACTTTGGAAACATCAAATCTATACAAGGGTCAAGAGCAGAATACAATACAGGCCCACAGGCGGGCGAGTCGTGGCCATCCTGACTCGTCTCTGCACCCTCAGCCCGCTCCCGGCTGTCCGTGCTCACTGGTGTCCTGTGTGCAGAGTAGGGGGTAAGGGTGTCGGCCCTGTGCCACAGCGGGTTAAACCCCCAGCCTGCATGTTGGCATCCCATATAGGCACTGGTTCGAGTCCTGGCTGCTCCACTTCTGATCTGGGAAAGCAGTAGAAGATGGCCCAAGTCCTTGGGTCCCTCCGCCTGCATGGGAGACCCAGCAGAAGCTCCAGGCTCCTGGGTTTGGATCGGCCCAGCTCTGGCTGTTGCAGCCATTTGGGGGTGAACCAGCAGATGAAAGACCTTTCTCTCTCTGCCTCTCAAATAAAAACATTACAGGCCTACACTTTGGCATACTAGACTAAACCTCCACCTGCAGCACCGGCATCCCATATGGGTGTTGCTTTGTGTCTCGGCTACTGCTCTTCCAATCCAGCTCTCTGCTCATGGCCGGGGAAGCAGCAGAAGATGGCCTAAGTCCTTGGGCCCCTGCATCCACATGGGAGACCTGGATGAAGCTCTCAGCTCCTGTCTTCAGATCGGCTCAGCTCTGACCGCTGCAGCCATTTGTGGAGTGAACCGGTGGGTGCAAGGCCCTTCTGTCTCTCCCTCTCTGTACCTGTGGCACAGCGGGTTAAGCCGGAATGTGTTAGTAGGTGATCCAGTCATTGTGTGAGCACCACAGTGCACTTACACAAACTCCATGAGCAGCTATGTAAGACAGCTACAAGATCAGGTGATAGGATATTAAGGAACAACCCCTGCAGGAGGGGACTTCAAAATCTTCATGAAAAACTGGAATTAAAGATAAATAGGGGCCGGGGTTGTGGCGCAGCAGGGTAAGCCACAGCTTACAATGCCGACACCCCATAGGGGCACAAGTTTGAGTCCAGGCTGTTCCACTTTTAATCCAGCTTCCTGCTAATGCACCTGGGAAGGCAGCAGAAAATGCCCCCAAGTACCTGGGTCCCTGCCACCTACATGGGAAACCTGGATGGAGTTCCAGACTCCTGGCTGTGGCCTGATCCAGTCCTGGCCACTGCAGCCAGTTGGGGAGTGAACAGCAGATGGAAGACCTGTCTTTCTCTGCTTCCCTCCCCGGCCCCCTCACTGTAATTCTGCCTTTAAAATAAATATTTTTTAAATGAAATAAACTTAGAAGAATATTTATTTGAAAGGCAAACTGACAGAGAGGGATCAGGCAGCAGGAGCTAAGTGAGGACTCCAGGGTGGATGCCTAACGACATCCCACGGAAACGCTCAGGAACGGCTCTTGTAGGATGCAGGACTGAGCAGGTGCAAGGCTGTGGTGGAGACGGACTCTCCGTGAAGTGCTCCCAACATTTCGTATGCTGAAGCTCTGGCTTTCTCAAAACACTCTGCTGACAAACACACGTTACTGCCCTCCAACCATCCACGCTTCCCCACTGCTGTGACTGCGGCTCTCGACTGGCCCACCTTGGGCTGTGGCTGGAGCACACACACCTCTTGGTAGCCACCGCTTTGATCGTGCCTTGTCTTCAGGATTATACTGGGAAAGCCATGGTTCATCTTCTCTCACAGTTCTTCCAAGAAACGCATCAGCATCTTGATCCCGCCTTGTTTCCACAGCTGCCGCTGTAAGCTCCGCTCCAGGGGTGCCGGCTGTTGTTTCTGGGGGTAGTTGTGGGCTCCAGCTGTTGTTTCTGGGGGTGGTTATGGGCTCCAGGGGTACCGGCTGTTGTTTCTGGGGTTGTTGTTGGTTCTCCACAATCAGGGCACAGAAAGTTGAGCAGTTTCCCTGGCGAGTTGACGTGGTGGTCTGCCTCTGCGGGCTGCATTTTCGGCAGCATTGTATCCTTTCTTAAGGCAACTTATCCATTTGCAAACTGACAATTTCTCGGGGGCACTGAGCCCACAAACTGTGTATAAATCATTTCACCATTCTTCCATCCAGCTTTTGCCAGCAATGACATGTTTGTCCTTGCTTCAATTTGAGAATTCATTTCAAACTGATGGCTTATGTTCCCTAGGGCCTAAGGCTAAGCCTATTCAGACACATTATCACAGTTAGTATGAGTTTATTGGGTGAAAGAAGAAAATATTAATTCATGGACAATTTTCTCATAATATACATTTTCCATGAACTTTTTTTTTTTTTGACAGGCAGAGTGGACAGTGAGAGAGACAGAGAGAAAGGTCTTCCTTTGCCGTTGGTTCACCCTCCAATGGCTGCCGCGGCCGGCGGGCTGCGGCCGGCGCACCACGCTGATCCAATGGCAGGAGCCAGGTGCTTCTCCTGGTCTCCCATGGGGTGCAGGGCCCAAGCAGCTGGGCCATCCTCCACTGCACTCCCGGGCCACAGCAGAGAGCTGGCCTGGAAGAGGGGCAACCGGGACAGAATCCGGCGCCCCGACCGGGACTAGAACCCGGTGTGCCGGCGCCGCAAGGCGGAGGATTAGCCTGTTGAGCCACGGCGCTGGCCTCCATGAATTTTTTGAAGACCTCCTGTATTTGTGGTCCATAGTTGACTGAAACACCATTCTGTGCTGCCTGTGTATGTATGTTCTCTACCAAGATTTTAATCTGGTCGCTTCAACCAGACAAGCTCAGTGAGTGCTGGCACTACTGTGTGTGTGTGTGTGTGTGTGTATAGCTGTCCCTTGGTATCCACAGGGGACTGGTTCCAGGACTCCCTACAGTCTACGGAGGCTTCGGTTCTTATGTAAAATGGCACAGTGTTTGCATAAAACCTACACATATCCTCCCACAGACATCAGCTGAGGATTCCTCTTAACACCTCATTCAACATAAATGCCATGTAAAGACGGTTGCACTGTATTGCTTAGGCGTAAGGACAAGAAAACAGTCTGTACTGTTCTATGATGAGACAGTTTAAAAAACTATTTCTGACCTGCAGCTGGCTGACTCCATGGATGTGGAGCCCTGGACACAGAGGCCCATCTGTAACTGCATGCTGGGATGCCTGCAGAGGGACCTCAGAAAGGCCACGGTAACGGAGAAAAAGAGAAGTTTATTTTGCTACAAAAAAACTTGGGAATTGGGGCTGGCGCTGTGGTGTAGTGGGTAGAGCTGCCACCTGCAGCACAGGCATCCGTATGGGCGCCGGTTCGAGTCCCGTCTGTTCCACTTCTGATCCAGCTCCCTGCTAAAGTGCCTGGGAAAGCAGTGGAAGATGGCCCAAGTCCTTGGGCCCCTGTACCTGCGTGGGAGACCCGTAAGAAGCTCCTGGCTCCTGGCTTTGGATTGGCTCAGTTCCAGCTGTTGCAGCCAATTGGAGAGTGAACCAGTGGATAGAAGACCTCCCTCTCTCTGTGTAACTCTTTCAACTAAATATAAACATATCTTTAAAAAAAAAAAAAAAAACTCTGGAATCCATGCATAGTTTATAAAGAACAGTTTAAAGATCACATGTCCGTACACATGTATACCATCTTCATCCTGGACACCCCACACACGGTCCAATGGGGGCAGTGACCTGCTCTCCTGTGCTCATCTAGTTCCTCTCCCCTTCCTTGCTTTCAGTCCTGGGGTCAGGTGGGCTGACCTCCACCCTCAGCTTCCCACCTGGGTACAGGATTGAGTGGTAACACTGGAACCATTTACTTTGCCCCCCCTTTAAGATTTATGTATTTATTTGAAAGGCAGAGTTACACAGACAGAGGGAGAGATACACACAGAGAGAGAATGAACTTCCATCTGCTGGTTCATTTCCCAAATGACTGCAAAGGCCAGGGCTGGGCCGGGCCAAAGCCAGGAGCCAGGAGTTTCATCCGGGTCTCCCACGTGGGTGCAGGGCCCAAGCACTTGGGCCATCCTCCACTGCTCTCCCAGGCACATTAGCAGGGAGCTGGAGCGGAAGTGGAGCAGCCGGGACTTGAACCAGTGCACATACGGGATGCTGGTGGCGTAGGCAGCAGCTTCATGCACTGCACCACAATGCCAGCCCCTAGAACCATTTCTAAATATGGAAAAGAATTTGCTCTCTGCTGGACTGCCTAGCCAGGAGCTCTCTGGCAGCCAGCTCTGCTGTAGCAGGGGAGGGGCGAGCCTGCCTGAGGCAGAAGCCTGCAGCAGAAAGCCTGAGACCCCCGAGACCCCCAAAACACCTGGGGTCTTGGCAGAGCTGACATCCCGGGGCCTTGGCCAGGGACCTGGCCTCCTGCTGCTCTGCTAGCTCTACGCTCCAGTATCCCCTCCCACCTACCCCACCCCCCCCTTTTTGCCAAATCACGTGAGTTGGACATGTGTAACTTGCAAATAAAAGGGTCAGTATGTGCTAAGTGTGAAAGCAAGAATTAGTGATTCAAGGCAGCGCACGTGGAGCGGTAACACAGATGCGGTGGGCTCCCGCCCAGGAGTGGTCCCGCCCTCTGTGCTCCAGATCGCGCTCGCTGAACTCCGACAAATCCAAGGGGAGAACTTGGGCTTCAATCCTTCGGCACGCACTCACCTAGCACATTCTCCGTGCCAGGCACTGTGCCCAGCTCTTCACAGGATCCCCTCCTGAACTCCCGAGCAGAGGTCAGAGAGGCTGCTGGGGTCACAGGGCTGGGATCTGTCTGCTGCCAAAACCCACACTCTTAAAAACTCAGGCAGCTGGCAGCGGGCCTGTGACTCGAGTCTGGATCTGCCTGACCTTTCCCCAGCGTGAAGGTCACAGGAGGGGGGATGTCGGGCTGAGCAGGCCACGGGGAAGTGTAAGATCCTGGCTCAGCTACGATCCGGATGATGGCAAGAAGGAAGGCAGACACCTGCCAATGGATGTCCAGCAGATATCTATAACGCGCATTTTAAAAAAAGATTTATTTATTTATTTGAAAGACTTAGAGAGAGGGAGACAGACACACACACACACACACACACACACACACAGAGGAGAGAGATCTTCCATCTGTTGGTTCACGTCTGAAATGGCCCCAACTGGCAGATCTGGGCCAGGCTGAAGCCAGGCATGGGGCCCAAGGACGTGGATCACCTACCTAGAAACTCTAGAAATTAATTTGGAGTGTGAATTTTCAGCAGACGTAGTGGTACGTGATATTTGATGTTACAGTTTAAAATCTTCCTAGCATGACCACAAGGCCTGAACAAACATAAAACCTGCCTACAACGCAAACATTTTTAAGAAGACAAGTCGCTGCACAAAGAACAAGTAGACAAGAGTGACAAATTGTCCAATGCAGCACCTAATAATAAAGGTGACAAAGAAGCTCAGCATGACTGAGGAGGGAAAGGGCAACACTTCCCAGTCCCCCCCCCCCCCCAAGAAACGATGCGCACACTGAGCCCTCCGAGTTAGACCTGACTCTGTCTGCCGTCACATTCACATCCCACTACTACAACACAGCCCAAATCAGAAACCAAACACTTCTCCGTACCTACAGAATGTGACACAGATGACTTCAGGGCTTCACAACACAACTTCCCATGCAAAGTCATGCACCTGTGCTAACCCTCAGAGCAAGCACAGGAAGCAGTAGGTGCCAAGGGGTGGGGGCCTGGGACCCCTGCTGAGGCCCAGTGCTGTGGCCACAGGAGTCAGGGTTCCCCAGGTGGCTCCCGCTCTTCCAGGTCTAGAATAAGACCTGCCCAGTAGTGGAAGGGAGGAAGGGAGGGACGAACCCGGTGAAAAGGTCCCAGCGCCAGCTTCTCTTAGGAAGTGCACTGGCTCAAGAGAAGCAAAGACTAACCTGAATATGACCTGGGGATCAGGTGACAAGTGAGAATTTTTGTTCATTTGAACAGGTCTGAAAATGTTAGCTAGGATGATGGAGGAAAAGCCCCCATTATGTTGAAGATGGATGTTGAAGTATTTTAAGATGAAGTGTCAAGACTCTATGGCTGGGGCTGGCGCTGTGGCATAGTGGGTAAAGCCGCCGCCTGCAATGCTAGCATCCCCACTTGGGCACAGATTCAAGTCCTGGCTGCTCTATTTCCAATCCAGCTCTCTGCTAGGACCTGGGAAAGCAGTGGAAGATGGCCCAAGTGCTTGGGCTCCTGCACCCAAGTGGGAGATCCGGAAGAAGCTCCTGGCTTTGGATTGGCGCAGCACCAGCCATTGCGGCCAACTGGAGAGTGAACCAGCGGATAGAAGACCTCTCTTTCTCTCTCTGCCTTTGCCTCTCTGTAACGGTTCCTTTCAAATCAATAAATAAATCTTAAAAAAAAAAAAAAAAAGGACTCTAAGGATAACTGTGGGATAAGTCAGAAAAAATACAGGTGAAACAAAGATTGTAAGATACTGATAAAGACTGAATGGCATTCAGAATCAGAGAGATGAAGTTTTGGGGTCGGCCTTGTGGCTCAGGGGGTTAGGCTACCACCTGTGACACCAGTGTCCCATACGGTGCTGGTTCAAATCCCAGCTGTTCCACTTCTGATGCAGCTCCCTGCTAATGCACCTGGGAAAGCAGCAGAAGACGGCCCGAGTGCTTGAGCCCCTACAACCTATGTGGGAGACCCAGATGGAGATCCAGGCTCCTGGCTGCAGCTCGGCCCAGCTGCTGCTGTTGTGGCCATTCGGGGAGTGAACCGGCAGATAGAAGATGGACGGGTCTCTCCCTAGTCCCTCCTCCCCCACCACCTTTCCAATAAAGCAACTAAATCTTAAAAACAAAAAAAGAATACAGGGGATAAGTCTTTAAAACTCTAAGGTTAAGCTAAGGAGAGGTCTGTCAGACACGTGGGGAGGTGCACAGTTCCACACTGAGGCTAAGCCAGAGGTGGTAAAACCCGCTGGCCACAATGAAGAGGCTGGCTGGGCTGGGGGGGAACTTCCACTGAAGGACCTGTCACGTTTCGTCTCCTAAGCACTTTCCAGTTGCACACGACCCGGAAGGCGGGCGGGCGTGCAGGCCTACACGTGCATCCCCGCGGTTTTCTTGGCAGCATCCGGAAGCGGGTGAGATTTCCAACCTGCTTTTGGACACGTTTGTTTCTTTCAGTAAGTCACGACAGGCACAGCCGCCAGGCGAGCATGGCCAGTGGCCCTGATGGCGCTCCGTGACGTGACTAAGGCACAGATCCCTGTGACATCAAACACGGAGCACGGAGAGGGAGCACGGAGAGCCACTGCGCGGACAAGGCCAAGGTGACGCTCGCTCTGCACAGGGAACAAAAGAATTCTCAGAATAACGAGGTATCCGTCACCCCGTCTTTCATGGTGAAAGGCCGACAGCCTAGAAGGTGGGTCGGGATGCAGGAGTATCAGGGTGCAGGAGTATCTGCACGTCTCCACGAGCCGCTCCTCTGTACCTACGCGTTGGACCTAATCATGGCTGTGACCTCCAGCGCCTGCCCGAGGCCTCTGATACACATGTGCCTTGAAACAGGGGGGCCGACCACAGAGGACCCAAGCCGTGCTTTCTCCGCACAGAGACATTTGTTGCGATGCATGAGGTCATATCATATCCATGGGTTTCTTCATGGCAGATCTCTTCGGCAATTCAGAAAATTCACAGTTGAGTTCAGACAAATTATCTACTGAAAAACGCACAAGTCCCGAAAATTCCTAACCTTTGCCCTCCCCCGCGCCCGGTCCAGCGGGGGGCGGCTTCCAGGCTGGGGGCACAGAAGCACCTTTCTTCCCGTGGGACAAAGGGGAGGCTCTTGGCTCCACGCTGCTGCTGAGACGACAATGGCAGCAGTGAGCCACCCTTCACTGGCAGAGGTAGACGGAAGTCGTAAATTCACTTCCCCTCGTTTAGGAGGCTTGTTCCGTGAAGAATGCAAGCCTATGTTAACGCAGTAGCCTCTGGGTGCTTAACAAAGAGATATTTATAAGAATAAAACGGGCGGGCGAGGCGGGGCTGGTGCCACGAGAAGTGAGGGCGGATCTATTGCCAAGCAAGAAGGCAACGGCGATGCAAACAAAGGCATGGACAGAGGCCGCCACGGCGGAGCACCTGCCTCAAACAGGTCTCGCTCACACATCTCGAGAGCGTGGAAGGAGAAAGTGAACAGACACAGGAGACGGCAGCAACGCCAAGTTGCCGGGCGAGGAGCTGCCCGTGGGAGGCAGGCGCAGCCCTTCCCGGGGAAGACGCGCACGCGGCGGCCGGCCGGTGAGCTCACCTGGATGTTGACAAACACGCCGTGGTACGTCTCGTACAGCACCTTGCCGCCCTTCACGTGCAGCGGGAACTCAAAAGGAATCTCCGTCTTGCCGCTGGGGAACTTCCCTGGCTTCACCATCTCAATGGTGCTGTTGAGAATCTGGATGGGCTGCAAACAGAGCTGCGCTCAGTCCCTCGGCGCACGGCACGGTGTCCTTGCCCGGAACGGCTCCGTGCCCCCGCCCGAACACCCGGGACGGCACTGTCCCCGAGGTCACGTTTTGGGGGTTTGGGGACACTTGCATGTACGTATGATACATGTGCTATCTCGAAGGGACCTAAGTGTACACACCAAATTCACATAAGCTTACAGGCGTCCTACACGCACAGCCCAAGGGGAGTTTGATGGAATATTTCCAGTGTGACGGGTCCCATGAAGTCACTCACGGCGTCACGTCAACTGAAGTTTCAGATGTTCGAGTATTTCCCAGTTTGGATTTTCAGAGCAGACGCTCAGTGTGTCCACTGTCTATTGATCATCTTGAAGACAAACATGAGGTCCTGGGGCTGCCCCTGGTGTCCTGGGTGCCGGGGCCTGGAGGCGAGCACTGAGTCTGCTCTCTAAGTCTCGGCCCAATAGAGGGGCACGGCCTAGGCGCTGGGGACCCAGCAGGGGCTGCGTCACCACGTCCCCCTTCTCCCCCCGATATCTCACTGACCTGCTCTGCAGACCCAGCACAGGCCGGCTACCTGGCCAGCACCAGGCCGCCTCTCCCACAGCAGGAGCAGCCCTCCCTCCAGCCCCGTCTGCCTGCACACACCTTCCAGCAGGAAGAGGCCTCGCATTTGGGACCAGACTACACACAGGAACAAGGGTACTTCCAAAAGCTCATGAAAAAAAAAAAAAAAAATCAAAAGCTGAGTTGGGGGCCGGTGCTGTGGCGTAGTGGATACAGCTGCCACCAGCAGTGCTGCATCCCACATGGGCACTGGTTCAAGCCCTGGCTGCCCCAAGCCCACTTACCTTCACAGAGTTATAGAAAGCTTCAAAGACGCCCACGCTTTTGGCGCTCAGCTGGAGGTTCACGGCTCCCTCCATGGTCAAAGTCACGCCCTGGTGCTGGACTGAGTCCTTGCTGGTTATGACCACCACCCCGGAGAGCATTTCCTGCGAGAGAAGACACACAGTCCTCAGGCGACCTTCTCCCTCGCTCCGTGTTCTCCAGGGGGTCCACCTGCTTCGCCAGCAAGAGCTCACTGGTGCCATCACTCACAGCCAGACGCCAGGATGGCGAAGACCTGGCCCTTGCGGGGAGGCAGGGCTGCGCACAGCCGACAGGGCAAGGAGCGACAGCCCAGGGCAGGTTCCCAGTGCTGCCACACAGGGGCCTGGGGACCGACTCCTGGGAAGACAAAACCTTTTCCTGCAGCCCCTCTCTCAGCTCTGCTGACCACAGCGACCACACAGCTAAAATGCACAAGCACTTGACCACAACCAACAGTCAGCACGCTCGCTCTTCTTCCTGCCCAAAAACCCGCACCGGACTCGAGCGTGAGATGGCTGGTTATTGGGCCACACCACGGCCACCGGATGTCCTTGTTCTCTTGGGTCCGGCTCAGCCAGGAGGCATCTGTGCCTCCATCAGCCTGGTTCACGCTTCGTTCTTTATTCTGTTTTGTTTTTTAAAGATTTATCTATTTATTGAAAGGCAGAGTTAGAGGCAGAAGCGGGGGGGGGGGGGGCGGCGTAGGGTATCTTCCATCTGCTGGTTCACTTCCCAAATGGCCGCAACAGCCACAGCTATACCAATCCGAAGCCAGGAACCAGGTTCTTCTCCCGGGTCTCCCATGTGGGTGCAGGGGCCCAAGGACTTGGGCCATTCTCTACTGCTTTCCCAGGCCATAGCAGAGAGCTGGATCGGAAGTGGAGTAGCCGGGACTAGAACCGGTGCCCATATAGGATGCTGGCACTTAGGCCAGGGCGTTAACCCGCTGTGCCACAGTGCCGGCCCCCACAAGTCCTTCACGAATCTGGAGATCCGTGCTGAGTGACAGCCGGTGCACATGTGTCTCTTCTTTATTGGACACAGCTGCTTCTCCCACTGTTCCTGGGCTCTGAGTGGAAGAGGTAGAACAGCAGCGCCCGGAACGGAGGGAGAATCCACAACAGCGTCCCCATTCGGAGACGCTAACGAGATGCACCTGGCAGGTTAGCGTGAGCCGAAAGAGCAGAGCCAGAGAAGCAAAGCAAAATTTAAGGCTGGCCTGCACAGGGGAGCGTGAGGCAGCACGTCTGCCACCAGGGTGCACCTGCACTCGCCTCTTCTGCACTCTGGTCGCCCAGGGAAAGAGCCCGACCGGATCTCACACTGCATGGCCCCCTGGCCGCAGGGAAGCTCTGGACCCGTACACGGCAGGGAACTCGGGCTTTGTTTCCGCTTCCCGTCCCAAACTCCTGAAGCCTAAACGTAAGGAAATGCGATCATCTCCACTTTACCCAGAATTCGAGCCCATGTTGTTCCTAAGAACACGAGAAGCTCAAAAGCAAATTTAAATGAAAATTCCTCTGATAAATTCAATGGGCAAATTTAATTAAAATTAATTCTCTTAAATTTTTATAAAATGTATTTATTTGAAAGAGAGAGTGATGGAGGAGGGGAGAGGAGGGGCAGGAGAGAGGGAGAGAGAAAGAGAAAGGTTTTGATCTCCCATCTCCTCATTGACTCCTGAAATGGCACAGCAGCTGGGGCTGGAGCAGGCCAAAGCCAAGAGCCTGAATCCATCTGGATCTCCATGTGGGTGGCAGAGGCCACCTTCCTCTGCCTTCGCAGGCACATGAGCAGGGAGCTGGATTGGAGGCAGAGCAGCTGGGACTCAAATCAGCACTCCGATACAGGATGCCAGTTCTGCAGGCAGCAGCTTGACCCACTGTGCCACAACACTAGCCCCAGAAACCAAGTCTGTTTGTTAAGACTTTTATTTTAGTTTTAAAGATTTATTTGAAAGGCAGAGTTACAGAGAGAGAGAGAGAGAAAGAGAGAGAAGAGACAGAGAGATCTTCCATCTGCTTGTTAACTCCCCAGATGGCTGCATCGGTCAGAGCTGGGCTGAACCAAAGCCAGGAGCCAGTAGCTTCTTCCGGGTCTCCCTCATGAGTACAGAGACCAAAAAATTTGGGCTATCTTCTGCTGCTTTCCCAGGCGCATTAGTAGGAAGCTGGATCGGAAGTGGAGCAGCCGGGACCTAAATGGGCACTCTCATGGGCTTCCGGCGCCACAGGCAGAGGCCTCACCTGTACACTACAGCGCCGGTCCCTCAGCTCAGCTTCTGATTCAATTTTCTCATGAGCTTTTGGAAGTACCCCATCCCTGTGTGTAGTCTGGTCCCAAATCCATATGGGATGCCGGCGCCCACCAGGCCACAGTACCAGCCCGCAGAAGCAGAATTTTTTACAATGTAAATTCACTAGTATATTTTTAGAAATTTACTTGACTAGTCCATATGTTCCAGAACCAAAGTAAGACAAAATACTTTTGTGCATATCATTAACAGAACAATACAACTGCACTGGAGGAAAATTCTGGTCCGGGGTAAGCCTGGGCCGGTCTCATGGGAACAGGTCTCTGGGCGACTGCTAATTGGCGTGTTAGAATCGGGCCATCAGCTGGGCCTGTTCCTTCCTCACTCCCTGCGGCACTCAGGAAACTGCAGGGAAGCACCTTGCAAGTGAGAGAGTAAATATTTAATGGCGCAAGGGACCCTTCTGTCATTATTTGATTTAATTAACAGCCAGTCTGGTCAAGGAAATACAGATGACTAAAATACTGATAGATGGTTAGGCATGCCTACAGCATGGCCTCTTCACCTCCCACCAACAAAAGGAGGACCGACAACCAGTCCAGGAACTGCCAAGGGCTGGCGAACCGCAGCTGGTTCCACCAGGAGAAAAGACAATCCTTAACCAACGTCGGCAAAAGAGCATGGGATGAACTGGAGTAAATGAAAATAAAAGACACCAAAGACCTTGCCCAAAGCAGGGGCCCCGTCAGACTTCTGTGTTGACCTGAGCGAGCAGGGAATCAGCTCCGGGCTTGTGTGGTTCTGGCCCTCCACCCACGGTAACCAGCTGTGGCCAAGACTCCCAGGAGAGGCCATGGGGAGACTTGAGGAAGGCAGGGGACGAAGACCACGTGCCCCTGTGCTATCTCGTGGGGAGAGGAGCCACTGCCTCTGTCATCTCATTAGCAGGGCCTTTGACTTGAGAAAGCTTAGCTCACTGGCGACCCAGAGCAGGGAGACGCAGATGGGGTCTTGTGCACACAGAGGCGATGGCCCCTTCTCAGCCCTCAGAGCCACTGGCAACCATGCTCTTCATCAAAGTGGGCAACCCAGACACGGGGTACCCGGTGTCACAACAGACTGACCCCCGTGGGATGTGCGGAGAGCCTGCAGGAAGGCCCACAGCAACCTGGCCTTGACCACAAAGCGAAGATCGGCCGGGGAGCAGAGCCCCGCCAAGCAGCTCCCCACTCAGGGCAGGATCCTCTCCCTGCCTGTCCTCATCTGGGGGCTCCCACCCCACTCCTCCGTCCGCACACCTGAGGTCCCTGCACAGCCCCGGTCTTCCCAGCCTCGCCGCGCCCTCGGCAGACGCCACCGCAGGTTTGTCCCAGCAATGGCAGGCGACGTGACACCTTCTAACTGGGCCTTCTCCCACTGTAGAAGGCCATACCAAACAGTGCAACGTTTCCCTTTTTGTTCTCGGGGATAAAACAGCAAAACCCTAACTGGGACTCGGGGTTTGAAGACGGTGGCCAAGCCAGCCTTCTCCCCTTGCTTCCTGGAAGTCGCCAAAAAGAACAAGAAAGAAAACCATCAACCCTATTTTTTACGCAGCAAGGAGATAGCTGAAGACCACAAGATAGGTGGGAGAGCCACTGCAGAGGCTGTGGTGCCTGGCAAGAGCTGGCCAGCTCACTCTGGCCAGTGGGCACATAGGGGGCCCCCAGCGCAGCTCCAGCGGCGGCTCCCACAGTTGTGCCCAGGCTGGAAGCCCTCGGCCCTGGGACACCTCAGTTAAGCACTCACACTTAAAACCCCAGCCAGCCTGGTCCCTGATCTCCTGCAGAATGGAGCCATAAAAAACAGCCACTAGGGGGCACTGCGCAGAACGGACTACAAAGTATGAGGGGTGCTGGGAGAGTGGGAGGAGGGAGGAGAGAACCCCAAGGTGCAAATGACCCCTGGGGAAACCATCCTGTCACTCCTCCACTTCGGAGACCCCCAAGCAGCTCCCCACTCAGGGCAGGATCCTCTCCCTGCCTGTCCTCATCTGGGTGCTCCCACCCACTCCTCCGTCCGCACACCTGAGGTCCCTGCACGCTCCCCTCCTTCACCTCCCCAGAGTTCCCACACTGCCCCCTCCCCGACACAGTATTTATTTATTTATTTATTTATTTGAAAGGCAGAGTTAGAAAGAGGCGGGGCGGGGGGGGGGAGGGAGAGTCAGTCTTCCACCCACTGGTTCATTCCCCAGATGGCCACAATGGCTTGAAATGCGCTGATCTGAAGCCAGGAGCTTCTTCCCGGGCTCCCACATGGGTGCAGGGGCCCAAACACTTGGGCCATCCTCTACTGCTTTCCCAGGCCACAGCAGAGAGCTGGATCAGAAGTGGAGCAGCGGGACTCGAACTGACACCCAGATGGGATGCCGGCACTGCAGGCGGCGGCTCTACCCGCTACGCCACAGCGCCAGCCCCGTGGCCCCTGACTTTGATCCCTAGCACTTACTGCCTTCTAAGAGGCCACAGAAGTACTTGTCTGTTTTGTTCTTCTCTGGCCACTGTTCAGTGTATGTTTACTGAATGAGCAAACGGTCATTGATGGGAAAGCACCAGTGCCAGCCAGATGGAAACTGTCAACGGCACTCACCACGGGTTTTGCCATGTGCTTGGGCTGTTGCTTCCACTGAGGATGAGCTGAGGAGTCAGAGTGAGGCAAAGGAAGACACAGAAAGAAAAGCTCAGAGAAAAGAGTGGGAGCAAAGCAATGAAACTGGCACAGAAAGAGGGGCTGGGTGGCAGCGTCGCAGGCAGCGGCTTTACCCGCTACACCACAACGCCGGTACCAAAGATGGAAGTTTCAACAAATGACAGCAGAAAACTGGCCACAGAACAGAAAGGAAAAAAAAATTAAGTTGGGTCTATCCCGCAAATCTTTTTTTTTTATTTTTGACAGGCAGAGTGGACAGTGAGAGAGAGAGACAGAGAGAAAGGTCTTCCTTTACCGTTGGTTCACCCTCCAATGGCCGCCGCGGCCGGCGCACTGCACTCATCCGATGGCAGGAGCCAGGTGCTAGGTGCTTTTTCCTGGTCTCCCATGGGGTGCAGGGCCCAAGCACTTGGGCCATCCTCCACTGCACTCCCGGGCCACAGCAGAGAGCTGGCCTGGAAGAGGGGCAACTGGGACAGAATCCGGCGCCCCGACCGGGACTAGAACCCGGTGTGCTGGCGCCGCAAGGCAGAGGAACTCCCGCAAACCTTCATATGCAAGAAGCCCTAAATGCATCAAAGATTTAAATGCAAAGCAGAAATAAAAGTTTGAAGGGGCAGGTTTTGTCCCCGCAGCTGAGCAGCCAGCTGGGGGCTTGTGGCCCCCATCAGAGCGCCTGGGTTTGGTCTTTGTTTGCGGCCTCTGCGGACGGCTTCCCGGAGCTGCAGACTACAGGTCTCCGGCCCTGTGTCGGACAGCTGGACTGAGTTCCCGGCTGCTGCTTCGGCCCGGCCCAGTCCTGGCCTGGCGGGCACGCGGGGCGTAGGCAGTGCACACGAGTTGTCTTTCTCCATCTGTCTCTCAAATTCAGAAAAACACTTTTGGACAAAACCACAGAATGTGATTTTTTTATCCTCCTTTCTATGAATGATTCTAAACTCTGAATAAATGTGACTATGGATAAAAATAGCTTGTTTGAAAAAAATGATTATAAGCAATATTGCCATGTAAATGATACAGTCGGGAAAATATGACAATTTAACAAAGAGCTAATTTCCCTAAGGACTTCTACAAAATTAAAAAAAAAAAAAAGCAGAAAAGTGACAATGACAGAGTTCACAGAAGACGGAAACTGCTCCAAAACCTATGAAAATTGCTTGATTTCAACAGAAACATGAATGAAAGCTCGGACTTTAAGATGGGATCACCTCGTGCTGGGGGTGGCCAATCCCAGCAGTGCGGGACGCCCCACAGGGGTGAGAGCTGAGGAACGCAGGCGCGCATCAGCGCATCACCATCAGCGCACCACCATCAGCGCACCACCATCGCGCATCACACCTAGCGTACACCACACACAGCCGCCACCCACTTCCTCACAGGAGGAAGCCGTTCTCGGGGGATTCACCTCACCGCCCCTCACCCGGCGCCCCCACGCACCTTCCTGAAGGCCATACCGCAGCCTCTGTGAACAGGGAGAAAGCCTTTATTTAGGGAGGCTCTGCGCCCCAGGAGAGGACCTGGATGGATTGGGGGGCGGGGAGGGGATCTTGCTTACCCGCTAATGTCTGAATCCATCTTTTTTTTTTTTTTTTTACAGGCAGAGTGGACAGTGAGAGAGAGAGACAGAGAGAAAGGTCTTCCTTTGCCGTTGGTTCACCCTCCAATGGCCGCCGCGGTCGGCGCGCTACGGCCGGCGCACCGCGCTCGTCCGATGGCAGGAGCCAGGAGCCAGGTGCTTTTCCTGGTCTCCCCATGGGGTGCAGGGCCCAAGCACCTGGGCCATCCTCCACTGCACTCCTGGGCCACAGCAGAGGGCTGGCCTGGAAGAGGGGCAACCGGGACAGAATCTGGTGCCCCAACCGGGACTAGAACCCGGTGTGCCGGCGCCGCAAGGCGGAGGATTAGCCTGTTGAGCCACTGTGCCGGCCTGAATCCATCTTAAATACAATCCCAGAACGGGTGGCCCCTAGACCTAAGAGTACATGATTTTAAAAGCCTTGCATTTTAAATTGATACATAATTTAATTCTACATCCCTGGGGTACAGCGTCAGGTCTCCGTGCATGTCCACAATGTGCAATGACATGTGGCCTGATGAGCATATCCATCACTCCCAACATGGCATCGCTTTTGGTAGTGACAACATTCAAAATCCTCTATTTTGTAATACACAATCAACTATAGTGACTGTAGCCACCCTACTCTGCTAGCTAACTCGAGAATCTACCCCTCCTACCTGATCTTTATCCACTCACTTTCCCATCCCCTCTTCCCTCTCCAACCTGCCCTCAGCCTCCCGTGAACCCGTTCTACTGTGGATATCCACACCCCACAGGAGCGACAGCATTGTGGACTTCTGTGCTAAGCCTATTTCACTTAGCACAGTGTCCTCTGGGCTTAGCCATGTTGCCATAGCCGCATCCTTTATAGTCAGTGAAATTCCGTGGTCTGAGGGACGGCACTGTGGTACAGTGGGTTAACACCCACTGGGTGTTAACACATATGGGTGCTGGTTCAAGACCTGGCTGCTCTACTTCTTATCCAGCTCTCTGCTGTGGCCTGGGAAAGCAGTGGAGGATGGCCCAAGTCCTTGGGCCCCTGCACCCACATGGGAGATCCAGAAGAAGCTCCTGGCTCCTGGATTCGGATCAGCGCTAGCTCCGGCCGTTGCGGCCAACTGGGGAGTGAACCATCGGATGGAAGACCTCTCTCTCTCTGCCTCTTAACTCTTGCAAATAAATAAATAAATCTTTAAAAAAAAATTCTGTGATCTGTACACGCTATATTTTCCTAACCCACGCCCCCGTTAGGCTGTGATGAACCCCGAGTGCGGTCAGCTCCCTCATACGGCAGAGGGTGCTGGGCCACACACACGTGTTCAGTCTAAGGACCCTCCACGCCACTGCCCACGACGCTCAGTCGCTTAGGCGCTGGCAACCCCAGAGCACAGGGGTCCTTGCACAGACTGGAGGCTCAACCATCAGTCTCCTGCAGTACTTCCATGCTGGGCTCCACACGGCCACAGCTGTTCCCTTCAGCATCTGCCCTTCCCGATGGCCCCAGGCACCGTCACTGCCCTACCCACCCCAGCCTGTGACAGTCAGCGCACCCCCCCCCTACATTCCAGCTACATCCTTTGCACCCCCCGGAGCCCCCCGGCACAGGTGGTCACCCACAGTGAGCTGCCCCTCCACTCAGCAAGCTCACTAGCACGGGAACAAACCACAGGCCCGCGACTGAACTGGGCGCAAGACACGAGTGCGACGACGAAGCACTGGCGGAAGCACCCGACTCCTTCTAGCAGCACTCGAGCCCGACTTGGGTTGAAGCGTGGAAATCACAAATAGCAGACTGCAGGGTTAGGGTCTCCGTCTCCACTGTCCGTGTGACGGCTGTCTCCCACCTTACTTGAAAAACAGCATGAACAATCGCCAGAGATTTCTCCACGCAGGAATGGCCATATACGTGGTATTTACTGGAGCTCCGGAAAGGAGTCTGCATCGTCTGGAATCTGTCTCAAAACAGAAACGCCAGCTGTAGTGGCCATCTGGGGAGTGGACCATCGGACGGAAGACCTCTCTCTCTCTGCCTCTCCTCTCTCTGTGTAACTCTTTCACATAAATAAATCAATCTTAAAAAATGACCGCACCTGAGTGGAGTGTAAGCTTACCGTGCACGTTTCCAGCACTCTCCTTCATGACGCCCCGAAGGCCCTTCTACAGCCCAAGGGATGGACAGACTGCGGTCCACCCACACGACGGACAACTCAGCCACACAGATACCTGGAACCATCTGGGCGAGTCTCCACTGCACTCCACTAACAAGAAAGCCTTTATCAAGAGGCTTCGGGGTGCACAACTGGATTCATGCCATTTATATGACATTTTGGAAAAGGCACATTTGGGGACTAGAAGTCAGATGACGGGGCCAGCGCCATGGCGCAAGGTTAATCCTCCGCCTGCGGCGCCGGCATCCCATACGGGCACCGGTTCTAGTCTTGGCTGCTCCTCTTCCAATCCAGCTCTCTGCCATGGCCTGGGAAAGCAGTGGAAATTGGCCCAAGTCCTTGGGCCCCTGCACCTGCGTGGGAGACCCGGAGGAGGCTTCGAATCAGGCAGCTCTGGCTGTTGCAGCCCTCTGGGGAGTGAACCAGCAGACGGAAGACCTCTCTCTTCTGTAACTCTACCTCTCAAATAAATAAATAAAATCTTAAAAAAAAAGAAAGAAAGAAAGAAAGAAAACCAGATGGCAGCAGGGGATGGAAGCTGCCTACCAAGGGACACAAGGGGATTTCAGGGGTGTGATGGCGGTCAGTCTCAAGAAGTCTACCCTGAAGCGGGTGAAGGGTCGCAGGCAACCATGCCTCCGTTTTCTAAAAAAACAGAGACGTTACCAAATATGGAAAGAAACGCAATGCCAAGATCCACGTTCTGTGCTGCAGGGTCATATCCTAGAAGTGATCACTATTCGAGCTAATATAAAAGTCAGCTTGCTGGCAACGGCACCATAATAAAACACAAAGCTATCCGTGTACGTGGATTACACCGTACACCGCGGCTTCAGTGTGTCCGCCAGCTCTTCATGTGTTGGACACTTAATCCCGCAAGTCAGGTGCTCGGGGTATGTGGAGGTGGGGCCTCCGGCAGGGCATCAGGATTGGACGGGGTCCTGAGGCCAGGGCTGCCGGGACAGCGCTGGTGGCTCTGCAGCCAGGGGGAGACACCTGCTCTGCTGCACCATGTTAGGGAGCAGCAAGAAGGTCCTCACCAGATGCCAGCATCCAGCACTGGGCCAAGTAAACTTCCATTTGTACAAATTACCTCACCACGGGTATTCTGTTACAGCCAACAGGAAGCGTACCAAGACGGCTGACACGCACTGCCAACACGACAGAAATAACAGCAGCATTCATTCAGCAAACATTTTTGGCACCGCCTCCGACGTGTGTCAGACACTGTTCCAGGCACTTGGACACGGCGCTGAGCAAAACACGGAAAGCCCGTGCCCTCGGGAGCTGGGATTTGAGCACTGCTCCGTGACACAGCACTGATGGGTCGGGGTAACTGCACCACGAGGGTGGCAGCACGAAGCCAGACGCGCTGGCGACAGTCAAGGCTAAGATCTGAGATCCGTAGTTCTGAAACTTTCTTGTGAGCGGGGAAAAGAAACTCGAGCCCCTACGTCCACGTTTACAAGAAAGGGGCAAAAGCTTGTCAGTCCTATTCACAAACTGGCAACACTGATGGAGCAGGGCGACGCGGGGTCTCTGGCCTTTCAGGGGTGGGCGCTGACACGCGAGAGAACTCTGTGTTGAGACAGACGACTTCATTTCAGCCTCACGGAG
Source organism: Sylvilagus floridanus (assembly GCA_949820135.1). Lineage (NCBI taxonomy): Eukaryota > Metazoa > Chordata > Mammalia > Lagomorpha > Leporidae > Sylvilagus > Sylvilagus floridanus. The sequence continues at coordinate 7,824,472 of OX463244.1, read as the reverse complement.
CGCCCGGAGAGCTGACGCTGGTTTGGAAATGACGGCGTCAGGGCATGCGGACTCTAGACCATAAACCAAACCTTTCGCAGGGCTCCAATTACAAAGGAGTCTGGGAGCTGGCATAATTACATGCTAAAGGAATGACCACGGAATACGGGGAGTAGGCCAAAGAAAATGCTTCGTGTAGCCAGCCCACGGTTACATAATGAGCGGCCGGAACGGGCAGCAAATAGAAATCACAGTCACAGTGAAACCATGCGGGAACGATACACAGTGGTGGATCCTTCAATCCAAGCCAGGAGACGGGCAAACTTCAGGGACGGGGACCAGAGGCGAGCCAGCAGCAATGGAGGCCGAGGGCCTGACGGGCAGCAGCTCCACCACAGGGCACGGGAGAGCAGCCCAGGTGTGAGCAAGCCGTGCTGTGCAGGTTAACCACGCGTGGGCTCCTCGGTCAGATCGCCAAAGGCCAGTGAGAACCCCCACGTGAGAGGCTGGGTGTGACGTGGTTCATTGAAGGGAGTGTACGGGGCAGCACAAGTACGTTACTTTCATTAGATGACTCTTTTCTTAAAATTTCTTAGCAAGTAAAAACAAAGTGCACGTTTAAATTTGCAATGCTAGTTTAAACTGTTTTGAACACTCCAAAATAGCAGTGGGCATTGGCACAGTGACCGAGTCACCACCTGGGATGCCCGCATCGGAGTCAGAGCAGTCCGAGTCCCTGCGCCCCGGGCTTCTGAGTCCAGCTTCTCGCTAAAGCGCTTGGGGAGGCAGCGGACAAGGACCCCAGAGCTTGGGTTCCTGCCACGCACGCGGGAGACCTGGATGGAGTGCCTGGCTCCTGACTTTGGCCTGGTCCAGCCTCAGCTGTTGTGGGCATTTTGGGAGGAAACCAGCAGATAGAAGATCTCTCTCTCTCTCTGCCCGTCTTTGAAATAAATAAAGAAAGATCTGAAATACACACTCAAACTCACATTGGCTTCTTTAACATTAGAAAGATCCAGACCCAAATTTGAAAGGACTTCTATCCTTTTGCCAAAGATGATTCGGGCTGCAGAGTCGTTGTTTTCAACAACCCTTTTGGACACAGTTTTGACTGACATCATGCCTGGTACGCGACAGTAAAACTATAGTATAAATACGGATGTCGCCATGGGGGTAAGGAGAGAGCGCACCGATGAACTCAGTCATGGGCAGGAAGCACGACACGTGGTTAGGCGCCACCACAGTGCGCGGCCGGAGACTCGCCCGAGACATCACAGCACAGCCAGTGCCGCCCTCACACTCGGAGGGCAGCCGACCTGGGCATCGGTAACCCAGGGTCAAGACGGCTTGATCTGGGAAGGCTTCTCCCGAAAGTCAAAGGGTTATAATCCCACGCTGTCCACGCCAGGGCAGGTTTAAACAGGGGTAAGGAGGGCGCCGAAGAAGGCGGCCACAGCCGAGCAGCCTCTGCTGGTTCTTCACTGAGGACACTGGCAGAGGACTCACGCAGGATGCTCGAGCGACTGCCTGGCCTGCACCTAACCTGGGCTGGAGGCCTTCCGTAAAGAGAAGCAGCAAGTTCTAAGTCTGTGTCACGCCCTGCATTCTATCTGGAAGTCGGCAGAGCCCGTGAGTTCTGGCCTCAGACCAGCTCAAATGGGTTGGCGTGCATGACCGTCGGCTTTGTTGGCTCTGGCTGGTCCCTGCAGCCTCCAAACACAGCTTTTCCGGGTGAATGGTTGGGTGCCGGGCCCATGCAGACAGCCCAGCAGCCAGGCTGGGATGTGTGGAAGACGGGGACGCACACAGACAACCTCCCTGCAAACAGAACGGCTCTCTTTATCTGGTTATAAAATAACCTACTCACATATGTATTATATTGATAAAGCTGCCATGCTAGAATTCCATGGAAGGCTTAATTTACTAAGATTTTCATGGCTTAAAAATTTGGGGGTGGGGGTGTGGATAATCTGTATCTTGAAAAATGTTGGTTTTGTTGTGCTGTGTACAAGGAAACACCATCTGTGATCACAAGATGAGAAGTAACATACATTTCCCAGGGCCTTGGGAAAGGGCCCTTTTTCTGAGCACACGGCTGCTTCACCACAGACAGCAGAGCGGGGGGGGGGGGGCACCTCGCCCAGAAAACCCGCGCGCAGCAGGGCGTCAGAGGACCACTGAGGCTGGGGAGAAGCTGCACTCAGCACAGGGCTCCAGCGCCCTTCCATCTCCACAGGCTCGCCTGGACACGCGAGCAAGGACTCGCGCTGGGCGGCCGACTGCACGGAGGAGCCGCTACCTCCTGTCTCGGCCATTCCTGGGAGTTAAGTTTTACTTTTGTCGTTAAAAAAAAAAAGGTGTAGCTCTCTCTTTCCGGACGGGGCCGGGCAGGAGTCGCCATCATGGGAGTTGACATTCGCCACAACAAGGACTGGAAGGTTCGGCGCAAGGAGCCCAAGAGCCAGGACACCTACCTGCGGCTGCTGGTCAAGCTGTACAGGTTCCTGGCCAGACCCACCAACTCCACCTTCAACCAGGTGGTGCTGAAGAGGCTATCCATGAGCCGCACCAACCGGCCGCCCCTGTCCCTGTCGCGGATGATCCAGAAGATGAAGCTTCCTGGCCGCGAGAACAAAACCGCGGTGGTCGTGGGCACCGTCACGGATGACGTGCGGGTGCAGGAGGTGCCCAAGCTGAAGGTGTGCGCCCTGTGCGTGACCAGCCGAGCCCGCATCCTCAAGGCTGGCGGCAAGATCCTCACCTTCGACCAGCTGGCCCTGGACTCCCAAGGGCCGCGGCACCGTCCTGCTCTCCGGTCCCCGCAAGGGCCGAGAGGTGTACCGGCATTTCGGCAAGGCCCCCGAAACCCCACACAGCCACACCAAACCCTACATGCGCTCCAAGGGCAGGAAGCTCGAGCGCGCCAGAGGCAGACGGGCCAGCCGGGGCTACGAGAACTAACCCTGCGGACCGTGCTGTTAATAAAGATGTTTTGGACACCGGGAAAAAAAAAAAAAAAGGTGTAAACATGAAAAGAGAGAAAGTGCAGTTTCCCCGATGTGGTCTGGAAACAGCTCACCTAGAAAATGTTCTGGAAAGATCTGCAGTCCACCAGCTCTGACAGGCACTGCCCGCGTGCCCGAGATGACAAGGCCCTGGGAATCCGGAGGCTCCGCAGGGTCGTGCCGCTGCCAACAGAGGAAGGCAGGCCCCTGCCTGGGGCCACCGCGCCCAGCTCGCTGACCCTACTCCTCCTCGCGGGACACAGAGCCAGGCCTGCAGGAAGTCCCTCTCCCAAACGGGGCAGTGTCCTGTGAGCTGTGGGAGGCTACGTTCTCCTCGCTGGTCTACTACTGTCCTTGGGATTTGTGAGCACAGCCCGCAGAGCCAACACAGCCCCACGGGCTCACTGGGAGCGGAAACGGGCAGTGCACGGGCCAAAGGCCACCAAGTCAGTCCTTCCTGAACAGCGGCTGATGCCTGCAAAAGTCCCTGGGCACAGGGACACAGACCTGTCCGGAATCAAGTGTGGCTGAAGTGAAGTGGAAGGCAAAGGGAAAACCTTCCACCTAAGCAGCAGCCACTGCACAAGAGCCAAAGAGCAGGAAGCCGGGAGCAGAGGTGCGATGCCGACGGGGAGCAGGGGCCAGCCCGCCGCGGAGGAAGGCACACCTTTTAGGGAGACAGCACAGAGAGGGTGAAGTGACGGCAGCGAAGCGCTTCCTGGGAGTGGTTGCGTGTCGGATGATCAGGAGCAAAGTCGGCGCGAGCTGGACTGGAGGCCCAGGACTCTGCTGACTCAGGTGGGGCACGGAGTGGGAAAGGAGGCCGCAAGGGAGAACAGAGCTGCCCCCTCCCTAAAGCTGTCTGGGCTGCTGGCCTCCAGCCCGGGGGGCAGCACGGTCAGGCACTCAGCACCCAGGGAGCTACATGGCAGAAGGTGGGCACTGCAAGTGTAGGGCCCAGAGAGGGAAAAGCTGGCAGGACCGGGCGTGGGCAGGGGGAAGCAGAGAAAGAGCCGATCACCCTCGCACAGGGAGGTCTCAGCCTGGGGGCAAGTCCGAGCCACCGGCCAGGGCGTCCTGCGGCCACAGAGTCTGGTGGTCAGGCAGTTCTGCAAAGCTCCAGCCACTGCAGCGACAAGCACCATGCGGAAGCACCGGAACGCGCTCCAGCACTCAGACCCAGGCCCAGGCAGCTGGAGACACATGTGCGCGTCCTGGGAGGGCTGGCTCACCACTCAGGAGACAAGCTCCCTGCTGTGGCCTGGGAAAGCAGCGGAGGATGGCCCAAGTCCTTGGGCCCCTGCACCCACGTGGGAGACCCAGAAGCAGCTCCTGGCTCCTGGCTTTGGGTTGGCCCAGCTCCAGCCATTGCGGCCATCTGGGGAGTGAACCGGTGGGTGGAAGACCCCTCTCTGCCTGTCCGTAACTCTACCTTTCAAATAATAAGTTTAAAATAAACTTTAAAAAAATCGGTTTACACTTACCAAAATTATGTCGGGATTCCCAGCTAGCTCAAAGACCTAAGTCCCTGCAAGAGCGTTCGTACAATCCATTCGTTACCAAGAAGCCAGCAGCACTAAGTAGAATAATTAGGCTTTTGTAAAATTACATTTTAGCTCTGCAACTTTTCTTCAAAGTAACGAGCTGCTACCAATAGGGTTTCCCCTTTGTGTTTTTTTTTTAACAAGGAGCTGCAAGTCCAACAGGACAAAGTGCACACACAGAGCTTCGCGTGGTAACAGCAGGCGGCCCACAGCACTTAAATCCCCTGTCACTGGAGCCTGCCTTTGCTGGGATGTGAGTCTCTTCTTTATGCTGTTCACAACCATAATATTTTATAGTGTCATTTTCATGAGTACATGGGCCAGGATTCAAGAATGTCAAACATTCTGGATTTATAAAAAAAATTATATTTATATTATACAAGTTTTTTTAAAGATTTATTTATTTGAAAAGCAGAATTACAGAAAGGCAGAGGCGGATAGAGATTGGGTCTTCCATCCACTGGTTCACTCACCAAATGGCTGCAACAGCCGGAGCTGCGCCAATCCGAAGCCAGGAGCCTCCTCCAGGTCTCCCACACTGGTGCAGGGGCCTAAGCACTTGGGCCATCCTCCACTGCTTTCCCAGGCCATAACAGAGAGCAGGATTGGAAGTGGAGCAGCTGGGATGCAAACCAGTGCCCATATGGGAAGCCAGCACTGCAGGAGGTGGCTTTACTCGCTATGCCACAAGACCAGCCCCTTATAGGGAGGTTTACTGTGGGTTCTTCTAACCAGTAAGTTCCCCTAGTGTGTAATATACAATGCACTTGAATCAAACTTTCTTTCTTTTTTTTTTTTTTTTTGGACAGGCAGAGTGGACAGTGAGAGAGAGAGAGAGAAAGGTCTTCCTTTGCCGTTGGTTCACCCTCCAATGGCTGCCGCGGCCGGCGCGCTGCGGCCGGCGCAACGCGCTCATCCGATGGCAGGAGCCAGGTGCTAGGTGCTTTTCCTGGTCTCCCATGGGGTGCAGGGCCCAAGCACCTGGGCCATCCTCCACTGCACTCCGGGGCCACAGCAGAGGGCTAGCCTGGAAGAGGGGCAACCGGGACAGAATCCGGCGCCCCGACCGGGACTAGAACCCGGTGTGCTGGCGCCGCAAGGCGGAGGATTAGCCTGTTGAGCCACGGCACCGGCCTTGAATCAAACTTTCATTCAAAGAACATATCTATCCGTTGTAGCAGGCAAAGAAGTCATACCAAAATCAGCTCAGCTTAAGGGCCAAAAATGCTCTGCCTTGGTCACTCACCTCCTTCCTCCAAGGAGGCGGTGGGCATGTGGCTGACAGCGTGTACAGCAGCTGACAAGCACTTCCCATGCCACTGGCAGAGCGTGCTTAAAGCATGGGTGACACAGCAGTGCGGAGCACAGGGGAAGTGCCACAACGCTAGCACCGCCCACTTGAGTCCTGACTGTCTGACAAGGGTCTTAAAATGCTACCTCGATGCTCCAGCCACAGTGATCGCGCGGGTATCACCTCCACCCTACCGTGAGCATCGCCACCCAAAGCCACACTCAGAGAGGCCCTGTGAACACAGAGACACGGGCTCAAACATCTGCCCTCATCAGCACCCCAGCAAGTCCCCGAACGCCGAGTCTGTCTTCCCAACACAGAAAGGCTGTCCTAGGATGCTCCCTGTGAAACCACTGGCTAACGCGAAATCCAGGCTCCTGATCACACTCGTGATCGTCGCACGCCACACACAGGGCTCTGGGAACACAGGTCAGCCTCACAGGGAAGGGAATGAGAAGATACCCACCCAAGTGGTGCAAAACTTCAATGCTAACAACTCCCTGGCCCGCCCGCCCCTGCAGCAGGATGGGGCAAGGCGGAGGGTCACGAGTGACCATTCACTAACCTAAGCTGCCCCAGTCCACTTTCTGCTGCTATGGCGGGACACTGGAGATGCAGTAATTTATAAACGAAACGTTTATCTTGGTTCCTGGTTCTAGGGAGTCCAAGAGCAGGCGCCGGCTCTGTCCAGCTTGCAGTGAGGGCCTCCCGGTGGAAGTGAAGTGGGTGTGGGAAGAAGGGGCGGCCAGGCCCACTCAGGCGATCTCGAACCCACTCCAGCCACGTCTCCATGAACCAATCACCGTTAAAGGCCTCCGCACCTCTCAACACCAGTTTTGATGAGGACAAACCATATTCAGATCATAGCATCCACAACAACCAATGTTTTTAGGGGGAACTTTACAAGGACACTGTATTTTTTTAAATGAGACTACAATTAAATAAGTTCAACAGACAACTTAACGCGTCTTGGGAGCTGGTGCTGTAGCATCGTGAGTTAAGCCACCCCATACTGGATTGCTGCTTTGGGTGTAGCTGCTCTACTTCCGATCCAGCTTCTTGTCAGAACACCTGGGAGGCAGCAGATGGTGGCCCAAGGACTTTGAACCCTGCCGCCCTCGTCGGGGACCAGGATGGAGTTCCAGGCTCTTGGCTTCAGCCTGGCCCAGTCCCACCTGTGGCTGTCACTTGGAGAGTGAACCACAAGATAGGAGATCTGTCTCTCCCTCTCTCTGTCACTATGCTTTTCAAATAAACAAACCTAAAAAAAAAATACTATTAAATGCTAATAACCAATGCTATTAAACCAATAAGTGCTATTAAACCAATAAATCTAATCAACTGGTCAAGAAGATCTACACCTGCCATGTGCACCTGTGACTCGAGTGCTGAACTCCACACTGTGTGGTTCAGGGTCGTGGCTGCGGCGTAGGTTCCAGGTGGCAGAACCCTGGCTGTGGGGTTGCTTAACGAGCTCTCATCGCCCGTGGACAGCGCATATTTAAGTGTGGTTTGCACCACGGCCCCTCCTGCCTACCTCAGTCTTCTGGCAGCAGGTGGGGCTAATGGCAGACATGTTTTTCATTTTCTCTGTGCATCCCAACAGCACTGGTAGAAAATTCAGTTCCTAAGGATGCGACTTATGCCTGGGCTTGCCAGAGCCCGCAGTCCCTGAGTTTGGTTTGCTGAGGTACCTGCTACCCATGTTAGCCTGATCCTGAATGACAGTACCCCGGTGTGCAGTCACGGTGACTGCCACACAATGACGAGTATTTGCTCAGTGACCACAGCAGCAACCTGCCGGCCCAGCCCCGGTACCGCGGGAGTACAGGTACAGGGTTCTGCAGGCAGAGGGCACCACTCATGTTGTCCTGGTGAGGAAGCCGAGGCCACACCACAGTGCGGAATCTGCTCGTCCTCCTAATGACAGCGCCTGGATTCTGGACTCCGCTCCCCAGATGCCTAAGTGTGTCCATCGAGCCCGGGGAACACTGCTCCTGCCCTGTGCGGCTGTCCCTCTTTGTGCAGACGGACACGCGTGCTGCTTCCCGGGAGTGCTGCAGACAACACTGTGATGTTTCAATGCAGAAAGACCGTGACCGGTACGCTGAATGCGTGCTGATTCTATTCCCAGGCTTTTCACATCTTAGCTGCTGGGAAAGCGTCTGGAAATAGACCCCAGAGGACCTCTGTTATACCTGCGTATTTGGGTTTTTTTCTAGAAATTCACAAAGATTTTTTTTCAAATCATCATGGAAGCCTTTAAGAAATATGAACAGACTGCGAGTCACGGTAGAAAGGAGGGTGTGAGGGGGAAAGCCAAGGCCTCTCTCCTGCCACCCACCCCGTCCCTGGCACTGGAAGGGCCCGCTGCTGGTGTGCCGTTCCACACACACGAGACAACGCCACACACTCTCTCTGCTTCCTAGAGACCATTTACCTTGCATCCCACATCACTATCTTCACCAATTCCTAGTCATTTTTCAGATGTTACTTAGGCTGTCAGTTTTATTCAAGAAGTGCCGGTGGCTCTCAGGAGGGTCAGTACACACAGGCTAGTACCTAACAGGAAAGATGGCAGACCCGGGGCTGGAACGGGAGCACCTGTGCCTGGGAGGGGCAGAGCGGGCTGTCGTCTTCTTGGTTCGAAAGGGAAATCGGAGGGCCCTTCTCCTGCTTTATGCTACCTAGGTTGGCTTTTTTTTTTTTAATATCTTATTTTTAATTTTTTTTTATTTGAGAGGTAGAGTTATAGAGAGAGGGAGAAACAAGAAAGGTCTTCCATTTGCCGGTTCACTCCCAAAATGGCCACAATAGCCAGAGCTGAGCCGATCTGAAGCCAGGAGCCAGGAGCTTCTTCCAGGTCTCCCACACCGGTGCAGGGGCCCAAGGACCTGGGCCGTCTTCTACTGCCTTCCCAGCTGCGCTAGCAGGGAGCCTGATTGGAAGTGCAGCAGCGGGGACTCGAACTGGCACTCATAGAAGAGATGCCAGCGTTGCAAGCGCAGCTTAACCGGCTGCACAACACTGCTGGTCCTCCCTTTTTAAATACATTGCAGGGCCCTCGCCATGGCATAGTGGGCTAAGCCTCCACCTGCAGCGCCAGCATCCCACATGGGCGCCAGTTCATGTCTCAGCTGCTCCACTTCCCATCCAGCTGTCTGCCTATGGCCCGGGAGAGCAGTGGAAGATGGCCCAAGTGCATGGGCCCCTGCACCCACGTGGGAGACCTAGAAGAAGCTTCTGGCTCCAGAACAGCCCAGCTCCAGCTGCTACGACCATTTGGGCAAATGAACCAGCAAATGGAAGACCTTTCTCTCTGTCTCTCCCTCTGTCTGTAACTCTGCCTCAAAAAAAACCAAAAAACAAACAAAAAACTTGTCTTTAAAAACTGTGTGTGTGTGGGTGTGTGTGTGTGTATTGCAGTCATCTAGTTAGAATAAATATACTGGCTTTTCTTCCACAACCACTATACAAGGTCTCCTTTTAAAACACATTTAAGAATACAGGTGACTGGCCGGCACCGTGGCTCACTAGGCTAACCCTCTGTCTTGCGGCACCGGCACACCAGGTTCTAGTCCCTGTCGGGGCACCGGATTCTGTCATGGTTGCTCCTTTTCCAGTCTAGCTCTCTGCAGTGGCCAGGGAGTGCAGTGGAGGATGGCCCAAGTGCTTGGGCCCTGCACCCCATGGGAGACCAGGAGAAGCACCTGGCTCCTGCCATCGGATCGGCGCAGTGCACCGGTCGCAGCGCGCTGGCTGCAGAGGCCACAGAGGGGTGAACCAACAGAAAAGGAAGACCTTTCTCTCTGTCTCTCTCTCTCACTGTCCACTCTGCCTGTCAAAAAAAAAAAAAGAAGAAGAAGAAGAAGAAGAATACAAGTGACTGAAGATGGTGCAACATGGCCACACTCCAACAACTATGGATTCTAACGCCAGCACAGGAGACATGCTCCGATGGCACTGCTGGCCCTAGCTGGGTGACACCCATGGGCCCCAGCTGTGTGAGACACCCACGGGGTCAGCTTCCCAGCTGCACTGCCTGCATTTTTTTTTTTAATGATGTATTTGAAAGTCAGCGTAACAGAGAGGAAAAGAGAGAAACAAAGATCCTCCATCTGCAGGGTCACTCCACAGATGGCCACGAGCCAGGAGCTTCATCCGGGTCTCCCTCGTGGGTGGCAGAGGCCCAAATACTCAGGCCACCTTGGCTGCTTTTCTCAGGCCATTAGCAGGGAGCCGGACTGGAAGTGGAGCAGCTGAGACAGTATACAGGACGCTGGTGTCCCAGCGCTGGCCCCACTTCCTGCATCTTTCCTAAACGCATCATTCCTTGCACCATCCTCGACATCACAGAGCCTCAGCACTGCAGCTGGAGCGGCGTCTCTGTGAACAGGGTCAAAACCCTCCGTTCTTCAACTTCAAAGGGCAAATTTCAAGGTACCTGAACTATACATAAAGCCGTTATTTTGATTCGATTCAGCTACTGCTGACATTCTGCCACACTTGTGGCTGGATCAATGGAGTCACTGTGACCCTCTGCTCCCACATACTTCCTCGCAGGGACCATGCGCCCACAGAACCAAAACATCACACTCAATACAACACCAACACTAGTAGTTAACACACGGTCCCTATTCAAATTTATTTTTGTCAAAAAATATGCACTGGATTTGGTTCTCCTGTCCCTTTAATCTCCCCTACCCTTTTTTTAGTTAAAAAAAAAATTGGGAGCCAGTATTGAGGTACAGTGGATAAACTCACCACCTGCAATGAGCGTACGAATGCTGGTTTCTAGCCCAGCTGCTCTGCTTCTGATCCAGCACCCTGGTAACAGTTTATGAAAAGCAGTGGAAGATGGCTCAAGCGCTTGGGCCCCTGCACCCACGAGGGAGACCCCACCAGGAGACCTTACCGGGAGCCTAGGGCTCAACCCAGTCTCCCACAGGGGCGGCAGAAACCCAACTACTGGAGCCATCCCGGCTGCCTCGCAGGTCTGGATCAGCAGGAAATGGAGTCGGAAGCTGGAGCCAGGCTGCAAACCCAGACCCTATCCACTAGCCCTGGGGCCTACGTGCTCCCGGAGCCCCGGGCGTCCATCCACTAGCCCTGGGGCCTACGTGCTCCCGGGCGTCCCATCCACTAGCCCTGGGGCCTACCTGCTCCCGGAGCCCCGGGTGTCCATCCACTAGCCCCGGGGCCTACGTGCTCCCAGAGCCCCGGGAGTCCCATCCACTAGCCCTGGGGCCTACTTGCTCCTGGAGCCCCGGGCGTCCATCCACTAGCCCTGGGGCCTACGTGCTCCCGGGCGTCCCATCCACTAGCCCTGGGGCCTAAGTGCTCCCGGGCGTCCATCCACTAGCCCTGGGGCCAACGTGCTCCCGGAGCCCCGGGCTCCATCCACTAGCCCTGGGGCCAACGTGCTCCCGGAGCCCCGGGCGTCCATCCACTAGCCCTGGGGCCGACGTGCTCCCGGAGCCCCGGGCGTCCATCCACTAGCCCTGGGGCCGACGTGCTCCCGGGTGTCCCATCCACTAGCCCTGGGACATACGTGCTCCCGGGTGTCCCATCCACTAGCCCTGGGACATACGTGCTCCCGGGTGTCCCATCCACTAGCCCTGGGACATACGTGCTCCCGGGTGTCCCATCCACTAGCCCTGGGGCCTACGTGCTCCCGGGTGTCCCATCCACTAGCCCTGGGGCCTACGTGCTCCCGGAGCCCCGGGCGTCCATCCACTAGCCCTGGGACATACGTGCTCCCGGGTGTCCCATCCACTAGCCCTGGGGCCTACGTGCTCCCGGGACCCGGGCGTCCCATCCATTAGCCCTGGGACATACGTGCTCCCAGAGCCCCGGGCGTCCATCCACTAGCCCCGGGCGTCCATCCACTAGCCCTGGGGCCGACGTGCTCCCGGTGTTCTGAGACCTCCTCCTGTCCCCTGGCTCTAGGTCAGCCGTCTCACAGACGGGGCAGAGCAGTGGTCCCTCAGCACACCGCGCCAGGCAGCCGGCCTCCGTCCCGGGGCAGTGCGGCGGCGTTCATCCTCGTCCTGTTAGCATGGCGGTCAGCAGATCGCGCCGTTACAACGTGGATTTTCCCGCTGTCATTTCCCATCTAGGGAGTGGCCAGTGGTCATTTCCCATCTAGGGAGTGACCAGTGAGTCGGGGTCAATGTCCGGTTTCCCCACGCTCTCTCAAGCGATCACTCCAGAGCTCCGACCTCTGCTCTCAGCTTTAGGCCCAGAGTGGGCGCTCGGCGGGATCTCGCTGCGCGCGGGAAGCCCCGCCATCGCCGGGGCGGACACGCGCGGACCCGAGGTACGGGGACCTCCTGACACCCCCTCGGGCAGAGAGGAAACCCGAGGCGCCAGGGCGCTGGTGGCCAAGGAGGGACGACGGCTTTCCCCCCTGCACGGCCCTACGCCCTCCCGTCGGCCCGTCACCTCCCTGAACCTGGGGGGAGGCGACCCCCGCCGGGCGTGCACCTGGCGCTCCGAGACGCCGGCAGAGAGGGGCGTGTGCCCACCGCCCGCGGGCCAGAGCCGACGCCGGGGCGCCCCCCGCCCCGCCCGGGCACCGGCAGGCCCGCCCCCCTCCACTCACCCCGGCGTGATACACTTTATTCGCTCTTTTAATCTTGATGTCCAGGGAGGTCCCCATCTCGGATTCTCGGCAGCGGACGCCGCTTCCGGCCCCGCGTGACCCGCGGGGCAGCCGAGTAGCCCGGGGCCCTGTCCCCGCCCCGCCCCGCCGGCAGTGGCGTCACGTGACTCGCGCCCTGCGTCCGTCCCACCCACGCCTTCCTCTTTCCGGCGCAGGGGCGGGCGACCGCTCGCCCCACCCCCGTCGAGCCTGTGAGGCGGGACCTGACTAGCACCGCCCCTTCCGCCAGGCCCGTCACATGCCGGAAATGCACCCCCGCCCACGTTTAGGGGAGGAAGGGAGGACGTCTAGACTCTCCCGGCGTGCCCCGCGGCAGGGGCGGGGCCGAGGCCATCTCGAGGGCGCCCTCGCAGGAAAAGCACGGCTCCCGTCATGCCGCGCGGCGCAGGCTGGCAGGAGCACGTGACTCGACGATGCCCTCTCCCACGTCTCCTTCCTCTCGTCTCCAGCCCTGCCCCCCGTGTCCCTGAAGTCCTGAGGAGCCGGCGCCTCCTTCATCCATCCGCAGCTCGGCCCCGCTCCCGGCCCGTCCCTCGGGAACGGTCCGGGCACCCGCAGGGGTGCGGCCGCCGGGTGCGCGCGCGCCCCAGCGAGCGCTGATTGGCGGGCGGCTCGGCTGCCGGCCCGCGTCGGGTGTCGGGGCTGGGGTGACCCGCCCGGCCAGCGCTGGCGGGCGCGGTGGGCCGGGCTGGACCCCACAGCCTCGGAGCCCCTGCCGGTTCCGCTTCTCTCCAGCGGCGACTGATGCAGACGGGCGAGGACACTCGTCCTTGTGTGTGTGTGTGGAGGTGGGGGCACCAAGGGGGGCCTGACCGCCGGGTGCGTCTGCATGTCAGCGATGCACCTGGACGAGCCAGTTTCAACTGGTGAGAGCCCCGGCCCGGTGCAATGCCGGGAGCCCACAGCCCAGCCACCCCGCTGGATGCTTCGTGTCCCGCGAGGACCGGTGCGCGCGCTCTCCTCGCCTGCGTGGATGGCGCACGGAGGGCTGCTGCGGTCGAAAAGCCGCCGTTCCAGCGGTTAGCCGGGGGTTCGGTTTGCTGAGCCGGCCCCGTGCCTCTGCGTGTTGGCTTCCAATCACAAATCACCCCGTTTTCTCCACGCGCCTCCTGTCTCCATCTTTTCCATCCCTTGTTTCTGACCCACAAAAATGAGTCTAAATGTCAGCCTCGTGGCTTCAGCGGACCCTGCTTCCTACGTGGAGGGGAGGAGGAATCGGCTCGGGCTCCCGGACGCTTCCCGAGGGTCCGCCTGCAACGCTTGGGCGCTTCTGCGTGGACAGGAAGAAGAGAAAATGTCTTAGCTGAGCCCTGCTTCTCTGCACAGCTGGCCTTTGTTTCAAACTCCTTTCCTGGGCGGAAGGCCTGGTAGAGCCCCTGTGCCCGGTGCAGCCCAGGGGAGGCACCGAAGAGGCCTTAGAAACGTGGGTCTTTCTGCACCAAAACAGACACCTTGTAATTCCTTTTTCCCACAAACCTTTGGAAGTGCTTTGTCAGGCAGGTAACCAGGCATGAGAGACTGGGGAGGAGCCACAGACTCCCCTCCAGGGGTCAAACCGAGGATCCCGGGCTCCCCACCCCCAACCGCTGCCCAGACACTGTGCGGTTCACTAGGGGTTAAAGTACCCTGATAAAGTGGAGTTCAGCCAGGAGCTGGTGTTGTGGCCCGGCAGTGCCACGTGCGCACTGGTTCAAGTCCACGCTGCTCCACTTCTGATCCAGCTCCCTGCTAATGCGCCTGGGAAAGCAGCAGCAGACAGCGGACAACTGCTTGGGCCCTGCACCCACGTGGGAGACCTGGCCCCAGCCCTGGCTGCTGTAGCTGTTTGGGGAGTTAGCCAGCAGAAGGAAGATTCTCTCTCTCTCTCTCTCTCTCTCTCTCTCTCTGTGTGTGTGTGTGTGTGTTTACCTCTGCCTTTCAAATAAATGTTTAAAAGGGGCAGGGGGGCTTAGACCAGATGTGCAGAGAGCCCAAAGATACGCAACTGCCTGATGTCAATCACAAATTTCAATCCTGAGCATCACCAGTGAACCCCCTAAGCTTTAGGGATAAAAGCCTCAAACCAGGGAGCACGGGTGCCAGGTGCACCCTCAACTGGCCCATTCTTTCCTTGGACCACACATTAATAAACTTTGCCTTCCTATCCCTACTTCCATCTGCCTGAACTGTAGCTCATTCTCCATCAGCAAAAAAAAAGTCACAGGAAGCCAGCCGCCACCGGTGACACCCTCATATCGCCCCTCCCCACTGTCAGCACCACCCAGTGCCTTCGGGGAGAGCCCAGCAAGACCATTAGAGAGCATTTTTCTTCTGCAAGGTCCATGTGACTCACAGGAAAGACACGTCCAGGAAAGGACTGGACTCGAGTGTGCCTCGGGATCTCTACCCTCCCGCCCCTCTGCCATCTTACTCCCTCTGAGATACACAAGGGACCCACTAGCAGCAGTGCCAATGGAACCGATCGCCAACAAGGAAGGAACACGGTGCTCCCCTTCCGGTCGGTTCCACCGATACCTGGGAGAGAGAGTTGCACTGCCTCCCTCGGGTCCGTCCCTTCCCTTCACGTGCACCGTGCTTCCCGCGAGACCGACGGCCTCCTTCGTCCCTTCCCCTGCCTTCCCAAACAGACTGGGGAGAAGGGAATTGAGCAAGTGTTTGGGGGAAGCGGGGCTGGATCTGTGAGTTTGTATTGAGTCCTGTGGAAAGTGGCCCCAGTGCTAGGCGGTTTTCAGTAGAAGATGGGGGGCTGTGCCTGTAGTGAGCCTGGTGCCAATTCTGGAACCACAGGAGAGGGCCACGAAGCAGCCCTAAGTGGTTTCCGTGGTTCTCAGCGGTAAGGGTTGAAGTACCTGTTCCCTACGCTGCCAGCACTGCTGGTCTCAAAGCTTCAGCTCAGTCACTCTCCAAAACTCCCCTTAGTTCAGGAAAACCGCCCTGCCCCAGGTCAGTTGTGCTCCGTTCTCGGGCACCGCGGATTAACGACTCGTTGATCCAGGCAATGAAAGCTGCTTCCCTCGCCCCAGTTTAGGACTCCGAAGGACCCTTCCACCATGGCATTGGGTACCCATTGCTGTGTAACGGATTACCCCAACATTTAGCAGTTTAAATAACAAACATTATCTTCAAGAAGCTGTGGGTCAGGAATGCAGCCATTGGGGCCATTTGAGGAGTGAGGCAGCAGATGCAAGACCCTCCCCTCCCCCCCAAACAGCCAAGCCGCTGTCCTATTTCAGTGAACTGAGCCTGATCAAAACTACCAAAACTCTAACCGCCTGGCAGTTAGACGAACTTCTCCAAAATGTTAGATCAAGGAAGACAGCAACAAGAAAAATACCCTGAGTGGCAAAAATTAGCAATGTGTGAATGCTTCATACCAAGACCTGTACGGTAGGGAGTGTGGGGGCTGCCAAGTAGTACCACCTGGGACGCCCACAGTCTCTATCGCAGTGTCTGGGTTTGGTCTCAGCTCCGGCTCCCAATTCCAGCTTCTTGCTAAGGCAAGCTCTGGGAGGCAGCAGGTGGTGGCTCAAGTGCTTGGGTCCCTGCCAGTCATTTGGGAGACCTGAACAGAGTTCCTGGCTCTTAGCTGCCATCTGGCTCAGCCCCAGCCCCAGTCACTCCAAGCATTTGAAGACTGGGACAGGAGATCCTCTCTCTCTCTCTCTCTCTCTCTCTCTCTCTCTCAGTCTCTCAAATAAAATAAAAATGAAAACCTTAAGAAAAATGTATGCGATACAGCCAAAGAAGAGATCCTCTAAAAAATTATTAGAAAACAGTTTGTAAATGCTGTATCTGGGACTTGCTTCAGATAACTCCAGGAGAAGGAGGGGGAGAGGAAGGGGGCTGCTCCTCTTCTGATCCAGCTCTCTGCTGTGGCCTGGGAAAGCAGTAGAAGATGGCCCAAGTCTTTGGGCCCCTGTACCCGCATGGGAGACCCAGAGGATGCTGCAGGCTCCTGGCTTCGGATCGGCGCAACTCCAGCTGTTGCGGCCATCTGGGGAGTGAACCAGTGGATGGAAGACCTCTCTCTCTCTCTCTGCCTCTACCTTTCTCTCTGTCTTTCAAATAAATAAAAATAAAATCTTAAAAAAAAGAAAGAAAGAAAGAAAGAAAGAAAGAAAGAAAGAAAGAAAGAAAAAGCCCTAGTCAGACTGATCTCCTTCCTGCCCTCAGCAGAAATGTTCGCTGGAGAGCAGAATTAGGTTAATTTATAGAGAAATGAATACTGTTCCTTCCCGGCCATTGCTGTGTTGTGCCTGTCAATTTTAAAACAGCTGCATATACAAAAATTAATAGGCATTTTATTTAATAGTAACAGCCAGTTAGAAAATAGAATGGAAATAGGAAATGTAAGAATTATTGAGAGGGAGAGAGAGAGGGAGAGAGAGAGAGAGATCTTCCATCCACTGATTCACTCCCTAAATGGCTGCAACAGCCAGGGCTGGGCCAATCCAAAGCCAGGAGCCAGGAGCCAGAAGCCAGGAGCCAGAAGCCAGGAGCCAGGAGCCAGGAGCCAGGAGCCAGGAGCCAGGAGCCAGGTGTTTCTTCTGAGTCTTGCATTTGAGTATAGAGGCCCAAGTACTTGGGCCATTTTCTGCTGCTTTCCCAGATGCATTAGCAGAGAGCTGGATCAGAAGTGGAGCAGCCAAGACTTGAACTGGCGCCCATGTGGGACACTGGTGCTGCAGACGGCAGCTTAACCTGCTACACCACCGCACTGGCCCCTGAATAGGAATTTTTTAAAAATTCAGTTACATAAAATTGATAGTTATGCCAGTGTCGTTGGGTAGTGATAGAGCTGCCGCTTGAGATGCCCACATCCCGTGTACGTGCTGGTTCCTGTCTGGGCTGTTCCACTTCCTATCCAGCTCCCTGCTGATGGCCTGGGAAGAGCAGTGGAAGATGGTCCAAGTGCTTGGTCCCCTGCTAACCGTATGGGAGACCAGGAAGGGCCCCCTCGCTCCTGCCTTCGGCCAAGTCCAGTCCTGGCCGTTGTGGCCATCTGGGGAGTGAACCAGCGGATGGAAAATCTCTGTCACTCTCCCGCTGATTCTTTCTCTCTGTAACTCTGACTTTCAAATAAATAATGTCTTTTTTAAAATTAATATTTAGTTCTAATTCATTCCTCCTGTATTGTAATATAATTTTATTTTCTTTAAAGACTTATTTATTTGAAAGGCAGAGCTTGGCCGGCGCCGTGGCTCAACAGGCTAATCCTCCGCCTTGCGGCACCGGCACACCGGGTTCTAGTCCCGGTCGGGGCACCGGATTCTGTCCCGGTTGCCCCTCTTCCAGGCCAGCCCTCTGCTGTGGCCCAGGAGTGCAGTGGAGGATGGCCTAAGTGCTTGGGCCCTGCACCCCATGGGAGACCAGGAAAAAGCACCTAGCACCTGGCTCCTGCCATCAGATGAGCGCGCCGCGGCAGCCATTGGAGGGTGAACCAACGGCAAAGGAAGACCTTTCTCTCTGTCTCTCTCTCTCACTGTCCACTCTGCCTGTCAAAAAATAAAAAAATAAAAATAAATAAATAAATAAAAAGAAAGGCAGAGCTACAGAGAGGCAAAGGCAGAGAGAGAGCGAGCAGTCTTCCACCCTCTGGTTCACTCCCTAGATAGCCACAATGGATGGAGCTGAGCCAAGGACTTGGGCCACTTTCACCGCTTTCCCAGGCCATAGCAGAGAGCTGGATCAGAAGTGCAGCAGCTGAGACTTGAACCAGCGCCCATATAGGATGCCGAAACTGCAGGCAGCAGGTTTATCCACTATGCCACAGCACCAGACCCATGTAATATAATTTTTAATGAAGAAATTTCATGAAATTGTGGCAAAATCCTTCTGAAAAATTAAGGGATGTTTAAAAATTATATATTTTTTAAAAAGTTGGCTGTAGAGGAGACAGCCATAGTAAACTAAAATACTAAAGCTATGAGAATTAAAACATCATTGGACAGAACACATTGCTCAGAACAGATCCTAACCTATTAATGTATAAGATTTTATTTTTGGTTGTATGTATAAGTTTTTCAAAATGATTAATTTATTTGAAGGGCAGAGCACCAGAGAGAGAGTGTGAGATCTTTCATTTGCTGTTTCACTCCCCAAATGCTTCCAACAGCAGGAGGGGGGCCAGGGGGAAGCCAGGAGCCAGGAACTCCGTCTGGGTCTCGCATGTGGGTGCAGGGGCCCAAGTGCGTTGACCATCTCCCACTGCCTTCCCAGGCACATGAATAGGAAGCTGGATCAGAAGTGGAGCAGCCAGGACTCCAACAGGCACTCCAGCATAGCAGACAGACATCCCAAGACGCTGCGTAACCCGCGCGCCACAGTGCCACCCCCAGTGACTTATACTTAATTGTAGCTAAGATTCTTATATGTGGAAAGTGACATCACAAAGAACAAAGGGCCGGGGCTAAGCTGCTGCCTAAAATGCCGGCATCCCCCTGGGCACGAGTTTGAGTCTCAGCTGCTCCACGTCCGATCCAGCTCCCTGCTGATGTGCCTGGGAAAGCAGCAGACGATGGCCCAAGTGCTTGGACCCTTGCCAACCTTGTGGGAGACCTGGAGGAAGCTCATGGGCCTGGCTTTGGCCTGGTCCAGCACTGGTTGTTGCAGCCATTTGGGGAGTGAACCCACAGATGGAAGATCTTGCTCTGTCTCTGTCCCCAGCCTTGCCTCACCCCGCCATTCTGCCTTTCAAATAAATAAAATAAATCAGAGAGAGAGAGAGAGAGAAAGAATTAGGGGCCTTTGCTGTGGCTCAGCTGGTTACACAGTGCTGGCCCTACCATGCCATACCCTTGGATACGATGGTAATATTAAAGAATGTTACCTCTTCTCTACTTAATTTATAAATTTAAAGCAATACCAGGGGTGGGCATTTGGCCTAATGGTTAGCAGCCTGGTTGGGATTCCCACCATGTCATGTTGCAGTGCCTAGGCTGGAGTCTCCCCTCCAAACTCCATCTTCCTGCTAATGCACACCCCAGGAGATGGCCTGTGACGCCTCAAGTACTTAGGTCCCTGCCACCTGTGTGCAAGAACGGAATTGAGTCCGGCGCCGCGGCTCAACAGGCTAATCCTCCACCTGCGGCGCTGGCACACCGGGGTTCTAGTCCTGGTCGGGGCACCGGATTCTGTCCCGGTTGCCCCTCTTCCAGGCCAGCCCTCTGCTGTGGCCCGGGAGTGCAGTGGAGGATGGTCCAAGTGCTTGGGCCCTGCACCCCATGGGAGACCAGGAGAAGCACCTAGCTCCTCCCTTTGGATCAGTACAGTGCGCCGGCTGCGGCGGCCATTGGAGGATGAACCAACGGCAAAGGAAGACCTTTCTCTCTGTGTCTCTCTTTCTCACTGTCCACTCTGCCTGTCAAAAAAAAAAAAAAAAAAAAAAAAGAACTGAGTTGAGTTTCTGGCTCCTGGCTTTGGCCTGGCTGAACTCCAACTGTTACAAGCATTTGGATAACGAACTAGCAGATGCAATCTCTCTTTCCTTCTCTCTCAAATAAATAGAATAATTTTTTAAAATAAAGCCATACTTATAAAGTGTCATCTTTATTTCTGGAGAATAGTGGCTTGATTTTAAAAGTTTATTTGGAGGGGCCAGCACTGTGGCACAGCAGGTTAACGCCCTGGCCTGAAGTGCCAGGATCCCATATGGGCGCCAGTTCGAGACCGGATGCTCCACTTCCGATCCAGCTCTCTGCTTTTGCCTGGGAAAGCAGTGGAAGACGGCCCAAGTCCTTGGGCCGCTGTACTTGCATAGGAGACCCAGAAGAAGCTCCTGGCTCCTGGCTTTGGATCGGTGCAGCTTCTGGATGGAAGACCCCCGCCCCTGCCTCTCCTCTCTCTGTGTAACTCTGACTTTCAAACAAATACATAAATCTTTTTTTTTTTTTTTGGACAGGCAGAGTGGACAGTGAGAGAGAGAGAGACAGACAGAAAGGTCTTCCTTTTGCCGTTGGTTCACCCTCCAATGGCCGCCGCGGATGGTGCGCTGCGGCCGGCGCACCGCGCTCATCCGATGGCAGGAGCCAGGAGCCAGGTACTTTTCCTGGTCTCCCCATGGGGTGCAGGGCCCAAGCACCTGGGCCATCCTCCACTGCACTCCCGGGCCACAGCAGAGGGCTGGCCTGGAAGAGGGGCAACCGGGACAGAATCCGGTGCCCCGACCGGGACTAGAACCCGGTGTGCCGGCGCCGCAAGGCGGAGGATTAGCCTGTTGAGCCACGGTGCCGGCCCAAATACATAAATCTTTATAAAAAACTTTATTTGGAATAATAAATAAAAATAGCTGGGATAAGTCCCAATAAGAGTTGAGCAAGTGGGGAGGGAAGAGCCGGGGGCTTGTCGTACAGAGAGTGACACATGTGACTCTTTTGAACCAGTTAGCCAGCAGCCAGAGTTCTGGGCATTTAAGGGGCCTGGGGACTTCTGCTTTCATGTTTGGGAGCCCAGAGTCTCTGATGCAGAGACTACAAGGAATGATCACAGGAGAAAGGCCCTAGACCATGGGAGAGAGAAATGAAAAGAGAGAGAGGGAGGGGAGGCCCTCCAGGACCCAGCGTGTGAATGACACCATCTTGGAATTTCCACCCTCACTGTATGGCTGTGGCAAACGTGAGACCAGCCAGAGACCGCTCAGCTGGGTCTCAGTCAGCCACAGAAGTGTGGCAGGGGGTAAAATGGCTACTGTTTTAAACCACTGAGTTTTGAGATGGTTTGTAATGCATGATCAAATAATGATTTCCTAGAAGGAGAGACAGGACTGGGTAGAGGGTGTGGGGACAGAAGCTAGACTGCTCTGAATATAGCGTGTCATCAGATCTGGGTAGTGGAACCATGTCGATGCTTGAGTTAATTATTGAACCTTAATTATTGAGTTAATTATTGGGACTGCGACGCAGCTGGTTAAGCCGCTGTTTGGAATGCCGACATCCCATATCAGACCAAGGACCCCTCAACTTCCAATCCATCTTCCTGCTGATGTACACCCTGGGAGGCAACAGGTGATGGGCCAAGTAATTGAATTCCTACCACCCATGTGAGAGACCCAAATGAAGCTCCTGGCTCTTGGCTTCAGCCTGGCCCAACCCTGACTGCTGCAGACATCTGGGGAGTAAGCTGTAGACGGAAGATCTCTCTGTGTCTCTGTCTCTGCCATTCAAATAAATGCGTGCATATATAAATAGGTCCTTAAAAATTAGACCTCACAAAAATCTAAAAGTACAATTGCAGGTTTATTTATTTTTATTTTTTCCTAACTGTTATTGAAGTATAAGTGACAAACTTGTAAAAACTTAAGGTATACAAGGGGATGATCTGTATACATATGTTATAAAATGATTGCCATTCTTATAACTGAATTTTTCAGTCTTCAGTGGTGTTGAGGCTGGGGTTCTAACTGGAGACTGACAAAAATATCACAAATAAAAAATAATCAGCTTAGGCCGGCGCCGTGGCTCAACAGGCTAATCCTCCGCCTTGCAGCGCCCGGCACACTGGGTTCTAGTCCCGGTCGGGGCGCCGGATTCTGTCCTGGTTGCCCCTCTTCCAGGCCAGCTCTCTGCTGTGGCCCGGGAGGGCAGTGGAGGATGGCCCAAGTGCTTGGGCCCTGCACCCCATGGGAGACCAGGAAAAAGCACCTGGCACCTGGCTCCTGCCATCGGATCAGTGCAGTGCGCCGGCCGCAGTGCGCCGACCGCGGCGGCCATTGGAGGGTGAACCAACAGCAAAATGAAGACCTTTCTCTCTGTCTCTCTCTCTCACTGTCCACTCTGCCTGTCAAAAAATAAAAAAATTAAAAAAATCAGCTTAATATATAAAAATTTTGGGAGCCAGCGCTGTGGCATAGCAGGTTAAGCCACCACCTGCAGTGCCGGCATCCCATATGGGTGCCAGTTTGAGTCCCGGATGCTCCACTTTTGATCCAGCTCTCTGCTATGGCCTGAGAAAGCAGCAGAAGATGGCCCAAGTCCTTGGGCTCCTGCACCTGTGTGAGAGACCTGGAGGAAGCTCCTGGCTCTGGCTTCAGATCAGCTCAGCTCTGGCCGTTGTGGCCAATTGGGAAGTGAACCATTGGTTGGAAGACTTCTCTCTATTTCTCTCTCTGCCTCTCCTTCTCTCTCTGTTTAACTCTGACTTTCAAATAAATAAATAATTTTAAAAAATGTATTTTATTATACATAAATGGGAAAACTCATGATAAAAAGGAAAGGACATAATGAGAAATTTATGTAAAAGTAAGGCAGGCAAAGGGCAAAACACCTTGATTATGGAAGGTGCACATGCTATTTTTTCATAACCGCACTATGGATTGTCACAAACCTAGTGACTTGAAACAGCACCCGTTAGCAGTTTGAAGTTCTCTGGGTGGGTTCAGCTGTGTTCTCTCCCTGAGATCCTGCAAAGCTGGACCACAGCTCAGGCTGGAAACGCTGAGGGAGGCACCCACTTCCAACTCATTCAAGTCATTGGCTTGTGGAATGAAGTTCTGTGGTTGCAGGACGGTGGCTGTCAGCAGGGACCCTTCTCAGCATTTAGTGACGGCTCTGGTCCTTGCACCAGCCCCTTCCATCATCCAGCTCAGCCACGGTGTGGAGAACGCTTCCGGCGCTTTCTGTGCCTGCTTCCATTCCTCCCTTCCTTGCTGCTACCACACAGAGCAAAGTTTCTGCTTTTAAAGGGGTTGTGCTATTAGATTAGGCTCACCTGGGAAATTTCTCTATTTTAAAGAAATGCTTGCTGTGTATAATGCAGTCTTGGGAGTGGTGTGTCATCCTGTTCACAGCTTCCACCCACGCTCAAGAGGAGCTGATGGCCGGCGCTGTGGCTCATTAAGCTAATCCTCTGCCTGAGGCCTGGGTTCTAATCCCGGTGGGGGATTCTGTCCCGGGCACTCCTCTTCCAGGCCAGCTCTCTGCTGTGGCCTGGGAGTGCAGTGGAGGATGGCCTAAGTGCTTGGGCCCTGCACCCGCATGGGAGACCAGGAAAAGCACATGGCTCCTGGCTTGGATCAGCTCAGCTCTGGCTGTTGTGGCCATTTGGGGAGTGAATCAATGGATAGAAGACCCCTCTTTCTTTGTGTGTCTCTATCTTTCTCTCTAACTCTGTCTTTCAAATAAATAAAATAAATCTTTTTTAAAAATAATGACAGATTTGTGACCAAACAGGTATTTTCATTCATTGATGATAGCAATGATGACAGTACAATCCAGGTAGAAATAATTTGAAAGTATATACCAAAACCTTTAAAATAGTTATATTCTTTGGCCCCATTTTCTGGTGACTGTGGATCTATCTAAAGAAAATCATTCTAAATGGGGAGGGAGTCTGCACTCTAAACACCATGATATTCACAGAAAAGTATTAATACTGAAACAAAGGAAGCAAAATGGGTAATTGGCAAAATGGGTATACGTTGACAAATTCAACCTAAAGAGATATAAAGTAGATATTAAAATCACGGTGATGAAAACTTATGTTTACAGAGCACAAGGCTCAAGACGCCAGTTGTCCGCTCCGTGCAATCCCGCTTAGTAATCCCTGTAGCCATTGTTGGGGGGGGGGGATGACAAACTAAGATAAGCATTGAGACGATAGCGTAAAGGACCTGGAGTAGTTGACACAATTTTGAAAAAGACTAAAACAGGAGATTTTCCTACACTCGCCTGCAAGACCTTACATGCAACAACGATGGTCACAGCTCACAGACAAAGTGGAGAAACAAACGTGAACAAAGCCATACCTGCTTTCAGAGGGGCTGCGGGAGTCTCCTAGAGAGAGAAGCTTGTCCCCCGGATGGTGCTGGAACCAGATTCCCACAGGGTGAGGTAGACCACACCTCCCAGCTCACACACACACAACAAGTAGCTAGAAACTGATCGCAGACCACAGCTAGCACCATAAAGGCCCCTGGAAGAACACAGCAGAGGCAATCCTCCTACCTTTGGGGTAGACAAGGAAATTCTTAAGACATGGAAATAATTAATTATGAAAGAAAAAGATTAGTAAATTCAACTTCCACTCTTTGAAATATACCATTGCTGCAAGCAACGAACTGGGAGGAAACAGTAGCAGGACTCGCACCTGACCCAGGAGAATTCAGAATATAGGAAAAAACTCTCCCAAATCAACAGCAAACGCATTAATACATGGTCGGAAGATTTGAGAAGACTCTTCACAAAGAGGGACATGGGAGCAGCCAATGAGCACGTGGGAAGACGCTCAGCCCTGGGAGCCGTTGGGAACGTGCCCCTGGGAATCACACTGAGATCCAGCACACAGCCTGGCATTGAAAATTCAGAGGAAGTGGAGCGACTGGGACTCCGACATACTGCGGGTGGGAGTGCAGAACGAAGCCACCCTTCTGGAACACAGCTTGGCACTTGCCACACTGGCCACATGGCTCAGCACGTTCAGTCCTAGGGATTTACCCAAGGAAATGAGAACATATGTCCAGGCACACACTTGTACTTGTTCATCACGGTTCACAACAGACAAAACCTGGCAAAAACCCAAAGGCTCAGCAGGTAGGGAACGGACGTAGTGCAGTGTATTCGTAGAACCGAACCCTCCTCCACGATACCAAGCAAGAGCTACTGAAACACACAGCAGCCTGCGTGAACCTCGGAACACTCTGAGCTACGAAGCCAGCCGTCAAAGACTACGCGCTTACTAGACCTGGTCTGTTGCATTCCACACAGGAGGCAGGAATCCAGAGTGACAGAAGCCATCCACAAGGATGCCTGGGAGGGGGTTGGGTGACTAGCTACAATAGGTCCAGACAGAATTTGTCTGGTTCTTGTTGCGGGCAGTTGAAACACAGGTGATTCCCTAGTTAAAACCCAGCAACCTGTAAAGGGTGTTTTCTTTTATATAAAATTTACCTCCTTAAGTTAACTTCAGAACCTGAATAGTATATCTATGAAGACCATTTTCAAACATAGCAGATGACTGTGTTAAATAACAGCTAAAGGACACAGAATCATTTCAATGATTATAAATGTGAAAAATAGACAGCAAAGAAAATACATATGGTGTAAGTTTATAAACACACACACACACACACAACGTTACATCAGAAAGTTTCAGGGAGAGGGGCCGGAACTGTGGCATAGTGGCTGAAGCCACCGCCTGCAGTGCCGGCATCCTATAGAGGCGCTGGTTTGAGTCCTGGTTGTTCCACTTCCAATCCAGCTCTCTGCTATGGTCTGGGAAAGCAGTGGAAGATGGCGCAAGTCCTTGGGTCTCTGCACCTGCGTGGGAGACCTGGAAGAAGCTCCTGGCTCCTGGCTTTGGATCTACAGCTCTGGCAGTTGTGGCCATTTGGGGAGTGAACCAGTGGATGGAAGAGCTCTCTCTCTCTCTCTCTCTCGCTGCCTCTCTGTAACTATGACTTTCGAATAAATACATAAATAAATCTTTTAAAAAAAAAGTTCATAGATAAATGAAACTAAAAGAGAAGTTAGGGTGGGCATTCAGCTCAATATTCAAACCACCCCCCCACACCCCGTACTGGAGTGCCTGGTGGGAATTCCCCTTCCTGCTTCCTGTTAGTGCGCATCCTGGAAGACAGTGGGTGATGGCTCAAGAACTCAATTCCCTGCACCTGCTGGGGAGATCCAGGTTGATTTCTTGTCTTCTGGAATCAGCCTGGCCCTGTCCTGGTTGTTGCTGGCATTTGGGGAGTGAACCAGCAGATGGAAGACCCCTCTCTCACTTTTTCTCTGTCCTGTCTGCCTTTCAAGTAAAAAAGATAAGAACATAAAAATATTTAAATTCATGTATTTGTGCTGCAAAAAATTTAAATCTATGTGCAGTTTTTTCTATAATACTCATATGAACTTGTTTTTAAAATATTTATTTATTTTTTTCGAAAGGCAGAGTTACAGAGAGAGAGGGAGAGACAGAGATATCTTCCATCTGCTGGTTCACTCCCCAGATGGCTGCAACAGGCGGAGCTGGGCTGATCCGAAACTAGGAGACAGGAGCTTTCTCTGGGTCTCTCATGTGGTTGGCAGAGGCCCAAGCACTCGGGCCATCTTCTGCTGCTTTCTCAGGCACATTAGCAGGAAGCTGGACAGGAAGCGGAGCAGCCAGGGCTGGATCCTGCACCCATGTGGGATGCTGGCATCACAGGTGGTGGCTTTACCCGCTATGCCACAGTGCCGGCCCCATCTTGTTAAATTTTAAAAGAGTGAAAAGAAATTAACAAGGGCGCAGTTAGGATTGTTTCCACTGCACAAGCCAGAAACCCATGCCAAGGTCTTTAGCAGAATGGTCATATTGGCATCCCTCACTGCAGCCAGGTCCAGCGTGGAGCTGATTTCGGTCCAGGCAGACACAAGATGAAGTCGCTGGCTTCCGGAGACTGCTCCTTGCAGAGAATCTTTACCATTTATAGGAGAGACGTTTAAAGCATCCCTGGTGCCTAGTGGTTAGGATTCAGCGCTCTCAAATAAATAAATAATTCTTGGGGCCGGTGTTGTGGCATAGTGGGTAAAACCTGAGCCAAGGACACCCTGCACCCAGCAGGCACCCAGTAGGTACACCCAGCAGGTTCACAAAAACCAGCCACACTGACAAGGAGCATGGGTAGATGGTGCCCAATGCTAACTTTCCACAAGTTGAGTTATTGTAGTCTGTGAGAATGAAATCCGTGCAATAGAGAAAATACATGGTTTTGACTTGTTGTCCTTGGCTTTGGAGATGGTGTTCCGTGTGCTTTGGAGAGCCTGCCGGCCACTCCCACCCCGCCCGAGGGTTGTTTGTTGGCGTCCCAGGCTCAGGCTCACGGAAGGCCTTGATAAGTAGCACAGCCCAAATTCACCAAAAACAAACCCAAAAACTATGTGCTATGGGCTATAGCTAAAAGTGCTTAAAAAAATAGAATGCATCATTACGAGGAAAATTTCCAAAATGAACTTGCTCATGAGTGCCTAGGCACAGGTCAGGGAGTGGGGCTTACTGTGATTTGAACCTGACCATGGTCAAGTCCTGGGGACAAAATCGCATCAGAGAGTAGCCAACTCAGTGACGGCCTGAGCCGGATCCCAGCTGGCTGCACCTAATCCTCCTCGCATCACTCAGAATGGCTCAATAGCCTGCACTTCTGTTTTCCTTCAAGGACCATTGGATTTTCCAAGAAATCCAGGAAGCCCAGGAAGAATATTGGAGTCACATGATACCCCAGGCCTGCAGGGAAGCTCCAGTGTTGGCCCCTGATCCACCCAGGCTGTCTCTGACCCCCAGGGTGCTGCCCCCAGGACTTGCCCACCAGATAAAGTGCCCTTTGTTGCCTTTGGTTCTGGTCCATAGGTTTATTTTCTACACTGTTAGAGAGCTCTTCTTGAGCAGTTTCTATATCAATCCTAAACTAACAAGTGTTTTATTAGATAGCATTTGCTAAATATAGT
This sequence comes from Sylvilagus floridanus, assembly GCA_949820135.1. Classification (NCBI taxonomy): domain Eukaryota; kingdom Metazoa; phylum Chordata; class Mammalia; order Lagomorpha; family Leporidae; genus Sylvilagus; species Sylvilagus floridanus. Next base: position 7,796,579 of record OX463244.1, on the reverse strand, counting down.
TATAAATTGAATACAGCTGAGAATTTGGATAAGAAATGCCAGAAAACCACACATAGCTCCATGTTTTAAATTCCAGGTTTGGGGGCAGGTGTTTGGCTAGCAGTTAAGTCTCCTGCATCCCCATATCATAGTACCGAGGTTCAGTACCTGGTTATGGCTCCTGAACTCCAGCTTTCTGCTAATGCAGACCACAAAGGCACTGGTGATGGCTCAAGTATTTGGGTTCTTGCCACCCACATGGGAGACCTGGATTGCGTTCCTAGACCCTGGCTTCCACCCCACCCCAGCCCTAGCCATCCCGGACATTTGCAGAATAAACTACCAGATGGGAGCTCTGTCTGTCTGTTGGGAGTAGAAATCACAATAGAATCATTTACTATATAATTTATAGGTATTAAAAACAACGCTCTTCCTTTTGGTCAGTTTTCCTACAACCATTTCCTGGGTGCCAATTATACATCATGTGAAATCCAAGGGGAACAGAGCCGGCCTTGCAGGGGAGAGAGGTGGTGTTGCAAGCAACCCCAGCAGGGCGGGTAGCACTGGGAGGGCGTCTTTGTGTCAGTGGTGGTGCGGTCTCTCCCCACCTCTGCCCAGTTCACTGGCTCCCTCCCACCTAGGAGCAGAGCCCTACCCAGGCCATCCTTAGGCAGTGCCTTCAGTTCTGCCCACTGGGCAGCCCTCCAGCCAGATCCCCGCTGGTCCCAACATGGACTAGGAGCAGGTGTTCAGGGAGATGCCTAAGATGTTTAAGGCTGACGATGGCCAGTCTCAGTTTTTCATCCATTGGTTATCAGTTGCTTTTATGAGCTAAGGGGTGATGTCTTAATTGAATAAACAAACAGCATGTGGTCTTAGCACGTGTGAAACTATCCCGGATTTCTGTGGTGCCTCTGTGTGTTGTTGAACTTCCGCGTGTCCGTCATGGCACCTCCTTCCTGGTTCTACACGAGACACACTTGCATCCTGGGAAGGTAGCGTATTAGACTGACAGGTGAAGGGATAAAGTTACCAATGCAGCGTTGGCAAAAAATTCCAGCTCATCTACCCATACCCACCTCCCTGCCTACTTTCCCCATACCACTTTTTCCGAATAAGGTCAAGTTTGCTAGCTCTAAGCCGACATACCATTCTGGGGCAGGGTTGGGGGGAGCACCGTTCAACCCATGAGAGGTGCAGATGCCCCACAGCTGAGAGTCTCGCAGCACACACAGCCTTGTTAACACATATGGAGCGGCTTTGCCAGAATATGATTGCCTCCTTCCTGAGTACAACTCTCCCCTGGATCTCCAAATCATCTGTCCAGATGACCCGGCTAAATGATTTCTTCCTCTGCTGTTTGGGAAATCACGGACTGGTCTGCAAATGCGGGTGACTCTGCAACTCCTCACACGCTCCCAAATCTGTTCAGCAAGGTGCAGCCTTCAAGGCTCACTCCTGCTGTGGCTTTGAAAAATGCAGGATGCAAGCAGAACATGGACAAGAGACTTGGTCCCAGAGCCTTATCCTGATGGGCTGACCAAGGAATTTACTGCTAGATAAATGCCCTCGCCACTCTTGCAAGTTCGGCATCACCTCCAGGACCAGGGATAAGTTTGGGGGATTCCCAAGATCACTCTCACTTTCGGTAATTCAACAGAAACTCACACAGGACTCACGGAAGGCTGTGGAACTCAGGGCTCTCGTTTCTGCAGCCAAAGAACATGGAGTAAGACCAGCCAAACAGGAACACGGGGGACAGAGCCCAGGAAAGTTCGTAGCACAGAGCTGCCACTAGCCTCTCCCTGTGAAGTTACGGACAGCGTTGCCTTCTTGGCCCCCATTTTGCTGCCAACAGAGACGCTCACCCAAGCTTGGAGTCCACAGATCTCATGTAGAAATGATCGATTTCCCAAGTGACTGATGTCAGTCTCCAGCCACTCTGGAGGCTGAGCTAATCATCACACAATCCCAACCCCAGCTCCCCTCCCCCAAATCACACTGTTTCTGCTGCGGCCAGCCTCCCTCCTAAACAAAAACTCCCATCAGGCATCGCTTTCCAAGGGCTTCCAGATCGCCTACTAGCAGCTTAGGGCAGAGATGGGCCTTCCCTTCGGGCACTGTGAAATCCTTTGCCACAGAGATGCTCGTCCATAATGGAACCCTAACTTCTAATGGGGCACCCAGAAACGAGAATCTCAATCTTGACCTCCTGTGCCACTGGCTGTGACCAAGCGACCAAACGCTAGCCACGGGGATGTAAGGGGAGGCGGTATTTGCCATTCTGGAAAGTGTCCTAAAAGGACGGGGCTTGTTCGGTTCTGACTTCTTTTTTTTTTTTTTTTTTTTTTTTTTTTTTTTTGACAGGCAGAGTAGACAGTGAGAGAGAGAGACAGAGAGAAAGGTCTTCCTTTGCCATTGGTTCACCCTCCAATGGCCGCCATGGCCGGCGCGCTGCAGCCGGCGCACCCCGCTCATCCGATGGCAGGAGCCAGGTGCCAGGTGCTTTTCCTGGTCTCCCATGGGGTGCAGGGCCCAAGCACTTGGGCCATCCTCCACTGCACTCCCGGGCCACAGCAGAGGGCTGGCCTGGAAGAGGGGCAACCGGGACAGAATCCGGCGCCCCGACCGGGACTAGAACCTGGTGTGCCGGTGCCACAAGGCGGAGGATTAGCCTGTTGAGCCACGGCACCAGCCCGGTTCTGACTTCTTTTTGCTGCCCATGTGGCTTTGAGGAGCCACCTTGGTCCATAAGGTGTTGCTTGGTGGAGCGACAGGTGGAAGGGAGCTGGGTGTGGACTGAAGCGCCCTTCACGCGAGCATTCGGCTGCTGAACCACGGCCATCCTGTTGGTGCCACCACTGCCTTGGGGTTTCTGTCACTTGCAAGAGAGATAATTTGGACATTTGTTTGATACTTGCATTTATATTGCCTACATCCAGGTTAGCAAAATTCTGCTCATCGCTCTTAGATCCCATCTTTAATCCAGCGCGTGCTCATGCTATCAATTTGCCTGGTCATTGCTCCTTCACGGTAACTCCTGCTTCTCGAGAACACTGGTCTTGATTTCAAGCCTTTATCACACCCAGGCATTTCATTTTCCATTTATAGCTGAGGCATGAGGACGGCCAGGGATTGTTGTCTGGTTAAATAATTGTCATACTTTCCCTTGGCTAACCAACTAGGGGTTAGACTGAATTTTACTTCTAAACTTTATCATATTATATAAACTTTCAGGTCAACTTTCTTGATATACTTCTGAAAGCTGAATAACAAACACTTTAAAGATCAAAATGGCAATTTATAGACCTGATATTAGCAAAATGAGTTCAGGGTGCCAGTTGCTTTGCGTTGTGTACTCAGAGAGCAGGAAAAACACTGAACCTTAGCTCTTTATTATTTTGATTTTGTCATTCTTTTCCTTCTTGAAAATCTTGTTGCAGCTTTTGCAAACATCTCTAAGAAATTCATCGTTAATCTGCAAAGGACGAACAGGTACTCCTTTGTAAATATCCCTTCCCTCACTGAAGAGCAGCAGGGTGTGGGGACATGGACAACATATGGCCTCTGTGGCCACCTTCACTGCCCATGGCCTTGGAATTGGAGGTTGAAAGAGAATGAAAAAAGGGGGCTGAGGACCCCAAAGACCCACTCTCCTCTCCCTACATTAATGATCTGATTTCCTTTCACTTTCATGGTAAAGAGGGATGTGCCATGTTGAATAAATATGAAAGTTAATGGTCTCATTATCACCTAACAACACCAATACTCAAAACTTTAATATGCATCAATGACTTCTTTCTTACTTTCTCCACTATAGAGAGAAGTTCTATGGGTCTGACACCTGAAGAATGGACAAGTCATCAAGGCTTAGTAGAGTTATAGCAATTACTTATTTATTTAATCTATTTTGGAAGATAGAGAGATGTAGAGAAAGAGAGAGAGAGAGATCTTCCATCCACCGGGTCACTCCCCAAATGCCTACAACAGCCAGGGCTGAGCCATATCAAAGCCAGGAGCCAGGAACTCCTCTGGGTCTCCCACGTGGGTGACAGGGACCCATCCACTTGAGCGATCACCTGCTGCCTCCTAGGGTGTGCATGAACAGGTAGCCGAGCCAGGACTTGAACCCAGGCCCTCCACGGTATGGGATGCAGATGTTAGGCAGCTTCTTAACCACCGTGCCACTCACCTGCCCCCAGCAGGAACTATTTTAGGCAAGAGACTCTTGCTGAGGAATCATGTTGTCAGTAAAAAAGGCCTCATGGGATTTTCCTGTCGACAGGAACCCAACAGCACCCTGCTTTTGCAGATGGAACAATCAAGACTTTGGGAGGGAGAAGTGCAGAAACGCACCCTGCTTGTTTGCCTCAAAGCCAGACTCCGCCCCCCAGTTGTTCTGGCCCCTGAGTCAGATTCTCGATGACCTTCTATGTCCTCTTGGTGATGGCTGCAGAGGCAAACCTGAGCTGGACGATCTCGCGAGTGGCAGAGGTGCTAAGGAGCGCCTCAGAAAACAGCTGGGACCAAGCTCACTCTCTTCACATGGGAAAGAAACCTAGACTCCGGGGAGGCAGAAGTTTTCCGACCCCAGAGCAATGCAGAAAGTAGTTTTCTACCAAACCAAACCAATGCATGAAGTTTTGGTTTCCCAAGTTCATCAACCATACACAGATCACCTCTAAGGAGTAATGCCCACATCCTCTCTTCTCTTGTAGGTTGCCAATTCCCTGAAGATGAGAATTCGCAAGTTTGTGTCTCACAGCCCATAGTTGATGCTGAAACATACAAATCATTGCTTTACCCCTTGGCACTGTGCCCTTCTGAAAGAGAGCACTTCACAGACATGTGTCTAAATTTCCTGTGCTGTCAGAAACAGTATTTAGTCGGGCTGTTAAAAATAAAGAACTCCAGGGCCACTGAATTAAATTCTCCAAACCGCTAGCTGCTCTTTCCTCTTCGGGCGGCTCAGCTGTGCGGGCGGAAATGGAAGGTGGGGAGAGGAGCTCTTCTGCAAATACCCTGGAATGCTGGCTATGTCAGGAAGTGTTTGGAGAATGCCCTGAAACCTGAGAAAACACTCCCAAAGCAATAGACACGCAAAGGTATTTGAGCCAGAGAGCAAGCACTCGGAAATAGATGTGCGGAGAACATTCGCAGACTATCAAATCGTCACCAGGCTTAGGAGCTACAGGCCGATGCTCTGAACCCGAGAATTAATTCAGGTAACTGTAGAATGTTAGGTGCCACACATGGTTATGCTTGCAAGAGGTCGCTAAGCTTTGTATTGGTCTTCCTAAGGGAAAATGCATGTAAAATTGTGATTAAGCTCACAGATGTGTTATAAATGTTAACTGAGAAATGATGCTAGCATGTCGCATTAAAACAAAACCAAAAACAAACCCTGCCTAGGACCTACTGTGACGCCGTGGGTTAAGCCCATATCAAAGCATCAGTTTGAATCCTGACTGCTCCACTTCCCGTTCAGCTCCTGCTGGTAACAGCCTGGGAAAGCAGCAGAGAATGGCCCAAGTACTTGGCCCCTGCCCCCACGCTAGGACCCAGATGGAATTCCTGGCTCCGTGTTTCAGCTTGGCCCAGACCTGGCTATGGGATGGGATGCCAGTGAACTAGTGGATGTAAGATCTCTCCCTCTCACTCTTAAAAAAAAAAAGATTTATTTTTTATTTATTTGAAAGTCAGAGTTACACACAGAGAGAGAGAGAGAGAGAGAGGTCTTCCATCTGCTGTTTCACTCCCCAGTTGGCCACAATGGCTGGAGCTGTGCTGATCTGAAGCCAGGAACTGGGAGCTTCTTCTGCGTCTCCCAGGAGAGTGCAGGGGCCCAAGGACTTGGGCCATCTTCTCCTGCCTTCCCAGGCTGTGGTGGAATGAGAAGGCCAAAGGAAATCTAAGAACACAAGTCAAGGAATGAAGAAAACTACCCCTTCCTCTTCTCCACCAACCTACACATGGCAATGGTAGGCAGGGCTCCTGTCCACTAGCAACACTGAAATAGTAAGAAATCATCTAGGTTTGGGTCTGGCATTGTGGTGCGATGGGTTAAGCTGCTGTCTTCAGTGCCAGCATCCCATATGAGTGCCGGTCTGCGTCCCGGCTGCTCCACGTCTGACCCAGCTGCCTGATACTGCACCTGGGAAACAGCAGAACCCAACTGTGCGGAAGATCTGGATGAAGCTCCTGGCTTCAGCCTGGCCCAGATCCAGCTACTGAGTCTACACGAGGAGTGAACCAGTGGATGGAAGATCTCTCCTCTCCTCTCCTCTCCTCTCCTCTCCTCTCCTCTCCTCTCCTCTCCTCTCCTCTCCTCTCCTCTCCTCTCCTCTCCTCCCCTCTCTTCTCCTCTCCTCTCTTCTCTCCTCTCTTCCCCTCTCTTCTCCTCTCCTCTCTTCTCTCCTCTCTTCCCCTCTCCTCTCCTCTCCTCTCCTCTCCTCTCCTCTCCCCTCCTTTCCCCTCCCCTCCTCTCCTCTCCTCTCTTTCTGTAACTCTGCCTTTCAAATAAATAATCTTGAGAGAGAGAGAGAGAGAGAGAGAGAGAGAGAAATGGTCTAGGTTTGGCATTTCTAGTCACAGGAAAGTTCCAGCCATGGCAATCTATTTTTTAAAAAGATTTTATTTATTTATTTATTTGAAAGGCAGAGTGCAGAGAGAGAGGGTGGGACCAGATGGCTGCAAAGGCCAGGGCTGAGACAGGCCGAAGCCAGGAGCTTCATCCAGGTCTCCTGAGTGGGTAGTAGGGGCCCAAGGACTTGGCCCATCTTCTGCTGCTTTTCCCAAGTCATTAGTGGGAAGCAGGATCAGAAGTGGAGCAGCCAGGGGGCCGGCACCATGGATCATTGATTAATCCTCTGCCTTCAGTGCTGGCATCCCATATGGGCACCAGGTTCTAGTCCCGGTTGCTCCTCTTCCAGTCCAGCTCTCTGCTCTGGCCTGGGAGGGCAGTGGAGGATGGCCCAAGTGCTTGGGCCCTGCACCTGCGTGGGAGACCAGGAGAAGCAGTGCGCCGGCCGCTGCAGCCATTGGGGGTGAACTAATGGTAAAGGAAGACCTTTTTCTCTCTCTCTCTCACTGTCCACTCTGCCCAGGAAGAGGCACCTGGCTCCTCCTGGCTTCGGATCAGCACAGCTCCAGCCATGGCGGCCATTTAGGGGGTGAACCAAGGGAAGGAAGACCTTTCTTTCTCTCTCTCTCTCTCTGTCTAGAACTCTACCTGTCAAATAAATAAAATACAATTTAAATTAAAAAAAAAGAAGTGGAGCAGCCAGGATTCAGACCGCTCCCATATGGAGCTACACTGCTACACTGTGGTGTAGCAGCTGGCAGCCTTACTCGCTACAACACAATGCTGGCCCTGCCATGGCAATGCAGAACATTTTGTTTCATTCCAGAGTTAAAAGAGCAAATCAAGATATTAGAAGGGCCCACTCAATGCAATGCTCCCATGCGATGAAAAAGATTGTCACTGTGTGCAGCAGAGTGGGAGAGCCCCAGATACGTGTGCCAAAGGAGAGATGTCAGACATAGAAGACTTCGCAGGGGAGACAGGTGCATTGATATGGGAGATCTGGAGAAGGCAAGACTGAAGAGACACAGAGTGGGCCAGTGATGGCCTGGAGTCATGGCTGGGATGGTACCTGGCCCAGAGGAATCCGTAGAGCGGGTGGAAGTGTTGGGAGACAGGGCCAAGGTGCTGGCCCCTAACGATAGCAGGTCAGGAAAATGCATCCAACCATGCCCTTACAAGGGGTCACATTTACATCTGTCCATCATACCTCCACAAATCTGTCCTAAAAAGGAAATTAAAAGGATTTTTAAAAAGAACTATCCAGAGATGGCTTTGGAAGAACAGGTGGCCTCCCGGCTCACATTCGTGGTGGCCTTCCCACTTTCCCAGTGTGGGAGACTCTGGAGCAGGGGAGCTCACAGGTACAGATCTAGATGCTGTGACGTCAAATCAAGCTTGGTGACATTTCGAATATCACAATCGACAATTTCTTTTTTTTTTTTAATCTTTTTTTTTTTTTTTTTTACAGGCAGAGTGGACAGTGAGAGAGAGACAGAGAGAAAGGTCTTCCTTTGCCGTTGGTTCACCCTCCAATGGCCGCCGCGGACGGCGCGCTGCGGCCGGCGCACCGCGCTCGTCGGATGGCAGGAGCCAGGAGCCAGGTGCTTTTCCTGGTCTCCCCATGGGGTGCAGGGCCCAAGCACCTGGGCCATCCTCCACTGCACTCCTGGGCCACAGCAGAGGGCTGGCCTGGAAGAGGGGCAACCGGGACAGAATCGGTGCCCCGACTGGGACTAGAACCCGGTGTGCCGGCGCCGCAAGGCAGAGGATTAGCCTGTTGAGCCACGGCGCCGGCCATAATCGACAATTTCTAAACACAATCGCAATACCCATGCCAGGACCAAGAATACCAGTCCATTCACTGGGGGAAGCAAACAGCATTGCCCGATTTGGGGTGGGGGGATGACGGGGAGCCAGAGCCAGCTTTGTGAGCTTTTCTTGAACTCTGCAGCTGTTTAGGGCAGTGCCTGGCACGAGCGGAGGTATTTAGGGTGTAGACTTAAATGCCTTCCCTAACAACTGTGGTATTGCTGACTGCACACATCACCATCGCCGCAGAAATGTGGGCAAATTATATTAGGAAAATTCATCTCACTCAGGGGTAAAAGAATGAATGGAACATTCTGGGTCCACCTGGCCAGTGTTTCTGTCCACAGCAAATGGGTCTCCAACGGGGGTGTGCATCCACGTCCCTCTGACTTGTTCATCAGCCGGATTCCTAGGCCAGGCCCCAAGGGTGCAGAACTGAAGGTCTGGGGACAGAGGGGCAGCGTCTGAGCTCTGATGAGCCCTGGAAGCGATTAACACACCACTCCAGGAACCCTGGGCTGCGGAAATAAAGCTGAAGAGCCTTGGCAGGCTCCTCTGTGTAGGCTCCTTGGCCGCATTTCAAATCGCTTCCTTCCGACTCTCTGCCTTTGTCTCATAGCCGCGTCCCACACTGCGCCTCGGCCCTCACCTGCCCCGTACCTTTGATTTCAGGTGCAGGAGTCCCACCGTGGTGGACTAGAGACAAATAGGAGAACACTTCAAAATTCATGAAAAAAATGAAATTAAATGGTGCAGCCAGTTAGGGCGCCAACTCCTACACTGCCTGCACCCCACGTAGAGTGCAGGTCCAAGTCCTGGCTGCTCCACTTCTCTTCCCGGCCCCAGCGCCTGGGAAAGCAGCGGATGACGGTCCAAGTGCTTGGGGCCCCGCCACCCACGTGGGAGACCAGGGTGGAGTTCCAGGCTCCTGGCTTTGGCCTGGCCCAGCCTCAATCACTGTGGCCATCTGGTGGGTAAAGCAGCAGAGCAGAGATCTCTGTCTCTCCCTGTCTGTCTGTTACTCTGCCTTTCCAATAAATCGAGCAAATCTTTCACAAGTAAACAAAAGATACGTTTATTTTGGTGCAAAAATGTTTTCAGGAACTTTTGGAAGATTCCTGGTAGGAACAGATTTCAAATTTTGTGCAGCAAAATAAAGCAAAAAGCTTATTTTTTGACTCTATTTTCCACAAACTTTGTGAAGAACCCCATTACTCTAGGGTTTTCTCTTACATCCTCCACTACAGGGCAAAACTATTAAAAAAGAAATAAAGAAAAGATCTTTGGAAGGCAGAGTCTTACAGAGACAGAGACAGAGAGAGATTTTCTATCTGCTGGTTCACTCTCCAAATGGCTGCAAAGGCCAGAGCTGGGCTAATCTGAAGCCAGGAGCTTCTTCTGTTTTTCCACGGGGATAGTAGTGACCCAGAGACTTGGGCCATTGGCTGTTGCTTTCCCAGGCACATAGCAGGGAGCTGGATCGGAAGTAGAGCAGCCAGGACTCGAACTGGTGCCTATATGGGATGCCAGTGCCGCAGGCAGCGGCTTTACCTCCTATGCCACAGCACCGGCCCGAGTTGTCATCTTTTAAAGGCTTAGTTACTTAGTTAGTTTTAGTTACTTAGTTAGTTACTTAGTTAGTTACTTAGTTACTTAGTTAGTTTTCTTGAATAATGCCAAGGACAAGATTATTCCAGAGACTGGTAGAGCCTCTGCCCATTGGCCAGTAGAGTGGTTTTTACTTTGGAGCCACCGGGAGAGGAATCCACAGGGGAGTCTTTGTTCTAAAAGCCCGTTGAGAGTGAGGGAAGTGTGCATGTGGCTAAATTTGACATCGCAGCCCAGGAGAGCCCTGGTGCAGTCACCTGCTCTCTTGTCACATGGGGAGAGCACGATGGTGCCTGGGTGGTCTGCACTCATTCTTTTCTTTATATGTATTTATTTGCTCATTTGAGAGGCAGAGAGAAGGCCCATCTGTAGGTTCGCTCCCTAGAATGCCAGCTGGGGCTGGGCCAGACCGAAGCCTGGAGCCGGGGATGCAGCCTAAGTCTCCCACGTGGATGGAGGAACTCGATTACTTGAACCCCTACTGTAGCCTCCCGGGGTCGGCACCAGCAGGAAGCTGGAGGCAGGTGCAAGAGCCGCATCTGATGTGGGTGGCAGCGTCTTGACTGGCGTCTTTACTGCTATGCCAAAGCTGGCCTAGCTCATTTTGATTCCTTAGCTCCCAAGATGTTCTGCTCTGAACCCTTGGCAGTGGCACAGCCCATAAACAGAAGCCCTTGACTTTCTCTGGGCGAGTCCACTCTGCCCACCCCATGGGTATGCCGTGGGCAGCCATACTTGTAGTGTGTAGCCTCAGTCACTGTCGATTGAACCAGGAGTGGCGTTCGCTCACGCAGAGCCCCGTTTCCTAGAAACTTGCCATTAAAGTAAGATGTTTCTACCTTGGCGTGGGTTGGTTTACTCAACAGAAGAGTAGGAAAAATTCAGAGGTTTTGGGATTGCTTCAGCCCTGAGATACAAGCAGTGGTAAATCAATGGTGCAGGGAGCCCTTGTTTGGGACTAAGCTTCTGCACTGGGCCCCAACACACCAGGCTAACAGTAAAGATGGAGTCACTCATGCTAAGGTTCCAGGTCGCCAACGTGAAACTGAGTGGCTACCTGAGCTTCTGAAACTCAAGGTTCGCGAGAGAACAGTGGAGTTTCCCTAACCGGCCAGAGCCCAGGAGTGTGGGGACGAAGCTCCCGGCAATGGTGACCTGAAGTGACCTGACGCTAACCAAGTGCTTCTGCCTCCCTGGCCCGCCTGACAGCAAGGGAGCCTTGAAACGAGCATGTTGTTTCTCTGTTCTTCACTTTTCCTTTTGTCAGCCCCGTTCTGTCGGTAAAGCTAACCTGCCCGGCCCGTCCGGACACTTGCTCCACCTGCGGGACCCAGCGCTGCCTGAGTCTCCAGTGTAGATTAATGTCGGTGAAGATTTCCACCCAGCGGTGCTGCGGTGTCCCTCGGCGGGCACCCGGGAGTCCCCAGGAGAGAGGCCCAGTCTGCAGAGCTGTGTGGGGCACAGGGTGGCCCTGGTGTCAGCACCAAGTCCCACAGCGGGCCCCACAGGCGCCCGTCTGAGTTCCTGAGTTCATCCCAGTGTGGCCGAATAAAGGGTCTTTGATTGTTGTGGCCAGGCCTGAGAGGCGGTCAAAGAACCTCGCTCCCACAGGGCGATCACGTTTCCCTGCGCGTCCCTGTCCTCATCTGAACCGGCCCCCCTCCGTCTGCAGACAGGATGGCAAACCACATTGTCTTCCTTATGGTGCGAAATGGAAGCTTGCCGCAAAAACAAATTTGGTTTGAATTCCCGACTCTGTGACAGTAGAAAATCAGTACTAATGTTTAGGTACAAAAGTAAAAACCATGAATAGGCTTTGTTTTTTAAAACGCCCTTGTCTTTTGGAGGTAAATATTGCATACGTGTGCCTAAAATGAGACGATGGCGAGATTTATTGCAAAACAACGCCAGAGGACAGGGGTGGGCTGCCGGTTCAAGTGCAGCACGGCTGACCGTGAGCGGCTGCACTCGGTGCTGAGAGTTCATTGCAGGTTCTAGTCTGCTGACTTTTGTATATGCTTGCAATCGTCCCTGATAAGTTTTCGGGCTGGGGTTGTGGCGTAGTGGGCAAAGCTGCCACCAGCTCCGCCAGCATCTCATATGGGTGCCAGTTCGTGTCCTGCCTGCTCCACTTCTGATCCAGCTCTCTGCTGTAGCCTGGGAAAAGCAGTAGACGATGGCCCAAGTGCTGGGCCCCTGCACCCACGTGGGAGACCTGGAAGAAGCTCCTGGCTTCTGCCTGCCCCCCGCCCCGGCCATTGCAACCATCTGGGGGAGTAAGCCAGCGGGTAGAAGATCTCTCCCTCTCTCTCTGTCTCTCCTCTCTCTCTCTCTGTAACTCTGACTCTCAAATAAATAAATAAATCTTTTTTTTTTTTTTTTTTTTTACAGGCAGAGTGGACAGTGAGAGAGAGAGACAGAGAGAAAGGTCTTCCTTTGCCGTTGATTCACCCTCCAATGGCTGCCGCGGTCGGCGCGCTGTGGCCGGCGCACCCCGCTCATCCGATGGCAGGAGCCAGGAGCCAGGTGCTTTTTTCTGGTCTCCCATGGGGTGCAGGGCCCAAGCACCTGGGCCATCCTCCACTGCACTCCGGGGCCACAGCAGAGGGCTGGCCTGGAAGAGGGGCAACCGGGACAGAATCCGGTGCCCCGACCGGGACTAGAACCCGGTGTGCCGGCGCCGCAAGGCGGAGGATTAGCCTGTTGAGCCATGGCGCCGGCCAATAAATAAATCTTAAAAAAAGAAGTATTGTAAGTATTGATTTGGGGGAATACCTATAAGATAAAAGGAAACCACTAGTGTTCAAACACAAAAAGAAGCTTCTGAAATTGGAGATCTAAAAGTGCGGCGCCAAGTCTGCTCCCCTCGACAGGTGCGCTCCTGTGCTGTGCTCTGCTAGTGTGGAACAGACACAGAGGCTGGGTGAGCTTTCGGTCTAGCATGTAAGATACCCATACTGGGGACCGGGGCTGTGATGGAGCAGGTTAAAGCCCTGGCCTGCAGTGCTGGCATCCCATATGGGGGCTGGTTCGAGTCCCGGCTGCTCCACGTCCGATCCAGCTCTCTGCTGTGGCCTGGGAAAGCAGTAGAAGATGGCCCAAGTCCTTGGGCCCTGCACCCACGTGGGAGACCCGGAGGAAGCTCCTGGCTCCTGGCTTTAGATTGGTGCAGCTCCAGCCATGGTGGCCATTTGAGGAGTGAACCAGCAGATGGAAGACCTCTCTCTCTGCATCTATCTCTCTCTCTAACTTTGTCTTTCAAGTAAACAAAATAAATCTTAAAAAAAAGGAAGATACCCATACTGGGGTGCATGAGTTGGATTCCCGGCTCCAGCTCCTGACTCCAATTTCCTGCTAATGTAAACCATGGGAGGCATCGGAGCTCCAGCAGTGGGTCCCTGCCGTCCACGTGGAAGATCCGGTTGGTCTGCAGCTCTGCCCCGCCCAGCTGCAGCTGCTGCAGGCATTTGAGGAGTGAACCCGCGGATGGAGGGGGGCTCTCTCTCTCTCTCTTGCTTTCTCATCCTCTCTTTCTCACATGAATAAATAAAAATAAAAACACCCAGAAGGCGTGTGTCCCCTTTCCTTGGATGAACACAGCAGTTATGGTTTTGTGTTTAATTCATCTCTCATGTCATGATCCAAAATGAATCTAGGATTCAGCTTTCTTTTATACTAAGCACGTATGCAGGCACACACGCACACACACGCACACTTCACCGTCTACTCTAGTTCTTACCTCATTAAAAACTCCTTGGTAGTTAGCTGAACACCTCCCTAATAGGTTTAAAGCATATGTGTCAGAGCACAGAGCATCTTGGGAGTTCTCCAACAGCTATAAACAGCGCGACGCATCTAGGCAGACCTTATTTAGGAGACCAGTGGGAGGGAGGAGGTGGCGGGTGCACGTCGAGTAGTCGGGAGCATCTGGATGCATTTGTAATGTAATCGTTATGCCTGAGAGGGGTCTTTCCTGGGGAGTGTGGCTCCGAGGGGAAATCACCAACGCTTTGCTTTTACACCGGTGGGGTCCGTGCCAGACTTCTTATTCATTCTCGAGTTCTGTTCCTGCGTGAGGACCCGAGGGGCTCACTGCTCATGTATCCAGGTCACGGCTCCACGGCTCCCCTCCCTCCGAGGGCACTTTGAGGATCTCACCCTTGACAGCAGGAAGCCCTGCCCGCTCCTCTGATGTCCGAATGCCCGTCCTTTTCGTCGATGCTGGACCGTAGCTCCATCAGGCCTGTTTGCCCCTTCTTGCCATTCCAGCCACAGCATCCTATACTCGCAGTGCTCCGATGTTCTTCCAGGAACCCATGTTGAAAGGTACCTGCCACCGTGAAGGGCCAGGAGGGGTGTTTTGAAGAGGTGGCTGAGTCACGGGGGCTCCCCTCTCACAGTGGATTCGTGCGGTTCTCCCCAGAGCGGGTTAGTTATCTTGGGTGTGGTTCTGTTAGAGAAGGGAGCTCTCGCTCATGTTCTCTGGTTCTGCTCTCCCCCGATCCGCGTGTCCTCTACCCTGTGGGCGCCTCCTCCACGGGATGACACAGCAACGAGGCCCTCAACAGACACTGTCCTTCGAGACTGCACTTCTCAGGCTCCAGCACTGTGAGAAATAAATGATAGTTTTTTTTTTTTTACAGGCAGAGTGGACAGTGAGAGAGAGAGACAGAGAGAAAGGTCTTCCTTTGCCGTTGGTTCACCCTCCAATGGCCGCCGCAGTCGGCGCGCTGCGGCTGGCGCACCGCGCTCGTCCGATGGCAGGAGCCAGGAGCCAGGTGCTTCTCCTGGTCTCCCATGGGGTGCAGGGCCCAAGCACCTGGGCCATCCTCCACTGCACTCCTGGGCCACAGCAGAGGGCTGGCCTGGAAGAGGGGCAACCGGGACAGAATCTGGCGCCCCGACTGGGACTAGAACCCGGTGTGCCGGCGCCGCAAGGCGGAGGATTAGCCTGTTGAGCCACAGCGCCGGCCATAAATGATAGTTTTTTTAAGAATAAATGATCCAGGCTAAGATACGCACCTGGACTGGACTTGCGATAATCCTTTTCCAACTGGTGTTGTTGTTGTTGTTTTTTTTTTTTTTTTTTTTTAATTTTTTGATAGGCAGAGTGGACAGTGAGAGAGAGAGACAGAGAGAAAGGTCTTCCTTTGCTGTTGGTTCACCCTCCAATGGCCGCCGCGGCCGACGCACTGTGGCCGGCGCACCGCGCTCATCCGATGGCAGGAGCCAGGTGCTAGGTGCTTCTCCTGGTCTCCCATGGGGTGCAGGGCCCAAGCACTTGGGCCATCCTCCACTGCACTCCCGGGCCACAGCAGAGGGCTGGCCTGGAAGAGGGGCAACCGGGACAGAATCCGGCGCCCCGACCGGGACTAGAACCCGGTGTGCCGGCACCACAAGGCGGAGGATTAGCCTGTTGAGCCACGGTGCCGGCCCCAACTGGTGTTTCTACTGTGGCCTCCTGCTTTTACAGCACACGGGCACCCAGAGCGAGGCATCCCCTCTCCATGACGAGACCCTCTGGGACCTACCCCCTGCCTCACGGGAATGAGAGTTTGTTGGTAAGAACTCTGCTCCATCCGGTGTGGTGGTGCGGCAGGTTAAGTCACCACCGGAGATGCCAGCATCCCTTAGGGGCGCTGGTTGGAGCCCTCGCTGCTCCACTTCCAATCCAGTCCTCGCTAGTGTGCTAGGAATGCAGCCGAAGATGCTCCAAGTGCTTGGGCCCCTGCACCCCCGTGGGAGACCCGGGTGGATTTTCTAGCTTCTGGTTTAGCCTGTCCCAGCTCCTGCTGTTGCGGCCGTTTAGGAGTGAACCAGTAGATGGAAGAGCTCGCTCTTTCTCTCCGTATCTTCCTGTCTCTCTGTAGCTCTGTCTTTTAAATAAATAAGTAGATATTAAAAAAAAAAAAAAAGAGCAGTGCTCGTGGATTGGCACTGTGTTGCAGTGGGTTAAGCATTGTTTGCAATGCTGACAGCCCCCATCGGAATGCTGGTGGCTAGAAAGGGATCAGAAGGGGGCCAGCGCTGTGCCTTAGCAGGTAAAGCTGCCACCTGCAGTGCTGGCATCCCATATGGGCACCGGTTCGAGTCCTGGCTGCTCCACTTCCAACCCAGCTCTCTGCTATGGCCTGGGAAAGCAGTAGAAGATGGACCAAGTGCTTGGGCCCCTGAACCCATGAGGGAGACCCGGAAGAAGTTCCTGGCTCCTGGCTTCGGATTGGCGCAGCTCTAGCCATTGCAGCCAATTGAGGAGTGAACCAAAGGATGGAAGACTCTGTCTCTGCCTCTCCTTCTCTCTCTGTGCTGACTTACAAGTAAATAAATAAATATTTAAAAGAGAGAGAGAGAGAGAGAAAGAGAGAGAGAAAAGAGGAAGAGAGAAAGAAAGAAAGAAAGAAAGAAAGAAAGAAAGAAAGAAAGAAAGAAAGAAAGAAAGAAAGAGGGCAGAAGATGATGCAGGTGCATGGGTCTCTTTCACCAGCGTGAGATCTGGATGAAGTTCCTGGCTCCTGCTCTCGGCCTGGCCTGGACTTGCTGGGGAGGCCATCTGGGGAGAGAGCACTGGATGGAAGATTTCTGTCTCTTCCTCCCTTGGTACAAAATGTCACTATGTCTTTCAAATAAATAAATCGATCTTTAAAATAATAATAGAAACCACTACTCATTAAAACATTTGAATCAAGAATCCCATGTGTCTATTCAGGGGCCTGGGGAGCCTCCCCATTGTGTCCCCAAGTGCCCATGAGTTACAAGAGACTGAAGGTTTGGAAGGACTGTATTAGGTGACCTTTTGTTACTTTAAAATACCTGAGAGGAGTTTCTTAGGAAGCAAAATGGTTATAAAGGTTCACAGCCCATGGTCCATCAGTCCCGTTGGTTCAGGCGCCTGGGGAGACCTGGGAGTGGTGGAGGGACGACCACGCGTCGAGCCAGGAACAAGAAACACGGGGAGTGTGCGCATCCTCCCTGTCCAGCGTCTGCTGCTGTAACCAACACGATCTGATCACAGAGCTCAACCCTAGCGACCTAACTCACCCAGCACTTCCCAAGGCCCCACCTTCAGACTCTAGATTGGGGGAGGCTCCACCCTAATCCATCAACTATTAGCGTTAAGCCAATAACAGAAGACTTTGAGATTTAAATGCCTGCATGAGTTTGGGGAGCCAAATCCTATGCAAAGCATAGCAACTGCAAACATGGTATTTAAAAATATTTAATATCTAAATAATAAAAATGTTTAATATTTTTAAAATAAAGCAAATAACACAGCTGAGTCATGGACAAGTTAATAGATGACTTTTTTCATGAAGCCCTCTCTATTCAGAGAGGGTGTTACCAATCAGAAGTAAAACCGAGACCAGGCCGCTCATCACTTTGTCCCCGACTCAAGTTAAATTCTGTCTGAATTGGCTGGCGCTGTGGCTCAACAGGCTAATCCTCCGCCTTGCGGCGCCGGCACACCAGGTTCTAGTCCCGGTTGGGGCGCCAGATTCTGTCCCGGTTGCCCCTCTTCCAGGCCAGCCCTCTGCTGTGGCCTGGGAGTGCAGTGGAGGATGGCCCAAGTGCTTGGGTCCTGCACCCCATGGGAGACCAGGAAAAGCACCTAGCACCTGGCTCCTGCCATCGGATGAGCGCGGTGCGCTGGTCGCAGCGCACCGTCTGTGGCGGCCATTGGAGGGTGAACCAATGGCAAAGGAAGACCTTTCTCTCTGTCTCTCTCTCTCTCTGTCCACTCTACCTGTCAAAAAAATGAATAAATAAATAAATAAATAAATTCTGTCTGAATCGCACATTTAAGACCTTAAAATAATGTTTCATTTAAAATAAAATGAATAAATAAGTTTAAAAGTTCAAAGAAAAATGCAAAGCCTTCCAGACCACGATTTCTTCGATGGATTGTATTTCCACACGTCTCTACGAGACAAGGAACTGAAATTATTTAGAACATAGGACAGGGGCTGGCAATGTGGCCCAGCAGGTAAGCCACCACCTGCAGTACCAGCATCCCATATGGGCACTGGTTTGAGTCCCAGCTGCTCCACTTCTGACCCAGCTCTCTGCTATGCCTGGGAAAGCAGTGGAAGATGGACCAAGTGTTTGGGCCCCTGAACCTGCACGGGAGACCTGGGGGAAACTCTGGCTTTGGATTCACCTACCTCCAGCCCTGGTAGCCATTTGGGAGTGAACCAGTGAATGAAGACCTCTCTGTCTCTCCTTCTCTCTGCATCTCAAATAAATCAATCAATCTGGTTGACCACCTGCATGGCCTCTTTAAAAAAAAAAAGAACATAGGACAATGACTTAAAGTTAGACATAACAGCAATTTTGCTGAACCTATTTATTATATGAAGAAAATAATTTCATATATTAGATGAATAGATTTTTAAAAAATTGTTTATTTATTTGAAAGGCAGAGTTACAGAGAGAGGAAGCGAGAGAAGAAAGAGACAGAGACAGAGAGACAGAGAAGTCTTTCATCCACTGGTTCACTTCCCAGATGGCTCCAATGGCCAGAGCTGGGCCTATCCGAAGCCAGGAGACGGGAGCTTCTTCTACGTCTCCCACATGAGTGCAGGGGCCCAAGGACTTGGGCTATCTTCTACTGATTTCCCAGGCCATAGCAGAGAGCTGGGTTGGAAGTAGAGCAGCCAGCACTCAAATCAGTGCCCATATGGGATGCCGGTACTGCAGGTGGTGGCTTTACCTGCTTATGCCACAGCGCCGTCCCAAAAACATATGGTTTATATAGCAACAACACAAATATCTTTTATATACAAATACATAAATTAAACTATACAAGGAAATAGTTAACTTTCTACCTAAATATTCAGATATTTCCATTATATTCTTTTCCTCCTGTTAAAGATTTTGTTATGACCCCAAAAGCTGTTTTCACAACCCACTATTGCAAAGGCGCAGTTGGAAAGCATTGCTTTTGTTGAATACTGATCTATAACAGTTAGTGAGAGCAAAGAGCCATGTGGTCATCACCTGGCTCTAAGAGACCCTAACACTTTGCCATGCCTGCTGCGGATTGTGCTTTTAGATGGTGGGCGAAGGTTCCCGTGTATCCCTCTTGGGTCCAGAGATCTCCGCTCTGGGCAGAGGCAAGCACTATGCTGAATTTGGTATTTGTTGAACTCATGCCTGTCTGTATATAATTACAGTCCCACGTCACCTAATATTGGGGGCACATCCTGCATTGTTAGGAATGCACTGTTATGGGTCCAGCGCTGTGGCACAGCAGGTTAACGCCCTAGCCTGAAGCACCAACATCCCATATGGGTGCCGGTTCTGGTCCTGGCTGCTCCACTTCTGATCCAGCTCTCTGCTGTGCCCTGGGAAAGCAGTAGAAGATGGCCCAAGTCTTGGGCCCCTGATCAGCGCAGCTTTGGCCGTTGTGGCCATCTAGGGAGTGAACCAGCAAATAGAAGACCTCTCTGTCTCTACCTCTCTCTGTAACTCTGTCTTTCAAATAAATAAATCTAAAAAAAAAAAAAAAAAAAGGAATGCACTGTTAGGCAATTTTGTCTTGTGCAGACCTCGTGGAGTGCACTCACATGAAGATGGCTGTGACATCACGAGGCAACAGAATCTCGTGGCTCACTATGGTAGGTATATGCTGTCTGTCATTGGCTGAAATGTCTATAGGGTACACGACTGTATTATAAATATGCGGATCTTGGGCTGGTGCTGTGGTGCAGTGGGTTAATGCCCTGGCCTGAAGCGCCGGCATCCCATATGGACGCCAGTTCGAGACCCGACTGCTCCACTTCCGATCCAGCTCTCTGCTATGGCCTGGATAGCAGTAGAAGATGGCCCAAGTCCTTGGGCTCCTGCACCCACGTGGGAGACCTGGAAGAAGCTCTTGGCTCCTGGCTTTGAATCAGTGCAATTCTGGCCATTGTGGCCAATTGGGGAGTGAACCATCGGATGGAAGACCTCTCTCTCTCTCTCTCTCTGTAACTCTGACTTTCAAATAAATAAATAAATAAATCTTTAATAAATAAATATATGGATCTATGGGCCATATGCAATACTGGTTTTCATGTTCAGAGATTTAAAACAAAGTTTCCATTTAACTGCAACACTTTTTCCTGTGTGTTAAAAGTCTTCAAGAAGCTCATGGAGAGCGTGCATTATCTTAAATCCCTTTTCCCAGGATATATTTAGTTTTTGAGAGACAGAGAGTAAAGGAGACAGACAGACAGACAGACAGAAAACGCTCATCCTTGGTTCATTTCCCAAATCCCCCAACAGCTGGGAATGGACCAGGCTGACGCTTGGAGGCAACAATGCAATCCAGATCTGCCGCGTGAGTGACAGGAACCCAAAGACTCGAGCCATCACCTGCCAACTCGTGGGGTGCTCGTTATTAGGAAGGTGAAATTGGAGACTGGAGCCAGGCCTGGGATCCAGGGGCTCCAATGTGGGTTGCAGGCACCCTAACTGCCAGGGCACACACCATGAACTTTTTGAAGTACACTCGTGTTCTGTGTTTACGATTTTCCTGTGTTGCTGCATTGTTTTAGCACAGTCATTTGAATTGCTCTGTGATATTCCACTATGTAAATATTCCATGCTTCATTATCCATTCTTCTGCTAACGCCGTCTTTCGATTGTCTATTTTATTTTTTATTTATTTTTTTTTTGACAGGCAGAGTGGACAGTGAGAGAGAGAGACAGACAGAAAGGTCTTCCTTTTGCCGTTGGTTCACCCTCCAATGGCCGCCGCGGACGGCGCGCTGCGGCCGGCGCACCGCGCTCCTCCAATGGCAGGAGCCAGGAGCCAGGTGCTTTTCCTGGTCTCCCCATGGGGTGCAGGGCCCAAGCACCTGGGCCATCCTCCACTGCACTCCCGGGCCACAGCAGAGGGCTGGCCTGGAAGAGGGGCAACCGGGACGGAATCCGGCGCCCCGACCGGGACTAGAACCCGGTGTGCCGGCGCCGCAAGGCGGAGGATTAGCCTGTTGAGCCACGGCGCCGGCCGATTGTCTATTTTATTATAACAAACAATGTGGCAAAAGCATTCTTGTGCATGTCTCATTTTGTACCCAAGATACATTTTGCAAGGAGCCAGACACGGAAGCCAAATGGACAGATGACAAAGTGACCTGCTACTGCCTGGGTGTGAGCTGCGACTTCTCTACATCTCAGAGTGTGTGCCTCCAGGTCACTGTGCCGGCTGTGGCCTCAGCAGAGAATTCCCACTCGCCATTGCCATCCGGCCAAGCACTTCTGGACGGTGTGGGACGTGATTACGTTGGCTTTCGGGGTTATGGTCCACTGTGCTCCTTTTCTGCTACGAAGAGGATCGGTATTCTATGGGGCTCCTTATCTGTAGATTAGGCATACACTAACCCCTGGTCAGGGGTGTGGGCTGGGGCTCTGTGGGTAGGAAAAATAAATCCATATGCATAGGGGCCGGCACCGTGGCTCACTTGGTTAATCCTCTACCTGCAGCACCAACATCCCACATGGATGCCAGGTTCTAGTCCCGGTTGCTCCTCATCCAGTTCAGCTCTCTGCTGTGGCCTGGGAAGGCAATAGAAGATGGCCCAAGTGCTTGGGCACCTGCACCCACATGGGAGACCGGGAGGAAGCGCCTGGTTCCTGGCTTTGGATTGGTGCAGCTCCGGCCGTAGCAGCCATTTGGGGAGTGAACCAATGGAAGGAAGACCTTTCTCTCTGTCTCTCTATCTCTCTGTCTCTGTCTGTAACTCTACCTGTCAAATAAATAAAAAATAAATAAAATCTTTAAAATCCATACACATAGTAAGAGCCATGCCTGTGAGACTGAATCAATGAGTGGAAAGGACCTAGTGTAGACCGTCGGCCGCCATGAGAGGGGTTGCTGTCTTTGATGAATGATGTCAGACCAGGGGCTCAGCATTGTTCTCCACAGCTGGCTACTGGACAGCTAGAAGTGGCGATCGCTCGCCTGGCCTTGTTATGTGGGAGGCCACGCCATTGGACCCTCATGTAGCCTCTTCTTATGCCAGATGCTACTTTTGTTCAGGTTCCATTGCTGTGGACTGATCAACTGTGTCTCTCTCAAAATGCTTATGTTGAAGTTCAACCCACAGTGTGATGGTGTGAGGAGATGGGGGCTCGGGAGAGGATTAGGCCACGAGTGGGGCTGGCAGATGAGAGGAGAGCTTATGGGGGAGAGTTTTGGAAATTGGAATCTCCTAGAACTTCATTCGGGTCTCTCATGTGGGTAGCATGGACCCAAGCACTTGGGCCACCCTCTGCTGCTTCCCCAGGAGCATCAGCAGGGGGTAGATTGGAAGCGGAGCAGCCAGGGCTTGAACTGATGCTCGAACATAGTCCGCAGGCATTGCAAGTGGCAGCTTAGCTCAATGCAACTCAATGCCAGCCCCCATGCGTTCATCATTAAGTGGGAGGTTAACTGGGTTTTTCACTGATGTTCCTACCAGCTGTAAGAAGTTCTCTTCTATTCCTAGTTCATTGAGTGTGATTATCATGAAAGGTTGTTGCATTTTACCAAATGCTTTTGTTAATTTTTTTTCTGCATGAGATGAGGAGTAAAACAGTGGATGGAATCCTGCCTTTAAATAAATAAATAAATAAATAAAATCTTTAAAAATACAAAAAACTTGTGGGCTTCAGAGAATTTTATAGTAAGAAATTCATATGCAAGTATCATAAAAGAAAAACATCTAAAACCAATCATCTAAGCTTCCACTTAAGGAAACCAGAGAAAGGAAAGACTAAAGTAAGCAAAAAGGAAATGCAAATTAAGTGAGAAAGTAATGCAAGCAAAAGTAACAGGAAAGCAACAAACCCAAAAGCTGTGTCTCTGAACAGTCAATAAAACAATGAACTTTGAACCAAACTCACAAAGAGAAGAAAGGGAGGTGGGGAACCCCAGTTATTAATATTAGAAGTAGAAAAGGAGCCATCACTACCGATCTTCCAGGCAACAAAAGACAATAATGGAATACTATAAACAGCTCCATGCCGTGAATTTGATAACTTAAATGAAATGCATTAATTCTTAAAATCCACAATTACTAAAGTTATGCCTGAAGAAATAAATACTATGAGTAGCTCAATGTCTATTTAAGAAACTGAATCAATAATTAATAATTTCTCTCCCAAAAGCCCCAGGCCCAGATGGTATCATTGGTGAGTTCTAGATGTTTGAGAAATGGTACCAACCCTTTACCATCTCTTCCAGAAAATGGAATATACTATTTATTTATTTTTCCTATTGTATCTTTTAAAAATTTAAATCTGGGCCAGCATTGTGGAGAGAGAGAGGTCTTCCATCCACTGGTTCACTGCCCAAATGGCTGCAACGGCCAGAGCTGTGCAGATCCGAAGCCAGGAGCCAAGAGCATCTTCCGGGTCTCCCACACAGGTACCTGACAGCAGATTTCAGGGCTGGAATTTTGCGGTGTGATTCGTGGAGCTATATTTAATGTTTGCAGAGTCACATACCAGAGAGAGAGAGAGAGAGAGAGAGAGAGAGAGAGAGAGAGATTGAGGTCCTTGCAATTGCTGGGGCTGGACCAAGCTGTAGCCAAGAACCTAAAACTCCACTCAGGTCTCCCACGTGAACTAGTGGCAGCGGCCCCAGCACTTGGGCCATCCTCTGCTGGTTTCTCAGCTCCCAGCAGGGAGCTGGATTAGAAGTGGAGCAGCTAGAACTCCAACCCGCACCTATACAGAATGGTGGTGCTGCAGGTGGTGGCTTAACCCACTAGGCAATGCCGGCCCCAAATGAATTGAAATTACAAGCAAATAAATAAGACCACTGAGGGAAAATATGCATAGGAATGGTCTGTCCAGCTCTCAATCTGGTGCCCATATGGGATGCCGGCACTGCAGGCGGCGGCTTTACCCTCTATGCCACAGCGCCGGCCCCTCCTTGTTTTTTGTTGAGTGGAAGTTATTACAGAAAGGATAGTGGAAAAACTTCCTAAGTGCTTCATGGCCATCTTTTGGTTATTTACAACATGGGGATAATAATTCCTATTCCATAGAGTTGTTGAAAATGAAGTGAAACCAGATTCATAAGTTTTCAGCAGGATACTGGACAGTTTATGAGCAGCAGTATATGTTTTGTTCTTGTTATTATTACCAGGAACACAGATTATTTCCTAATGATAAAGAAAAATATGCCTAGAAACATACAAGGCAGGAAGACTAGTGGCAAAGAAATTATAATAAGGAAAGAATTTGCTAGAACACTCGGACAGGTGACATGGCCGCTATTTTGAACATGGTGAGTGTGGAAAAAGCCTAGGCATTTTTTGCCAGCCAATTTAACCTGGGTTATGCTGTCATCCGTGGTCCAGAAGCCACGTGGGTGTTCATCTGTCTCCTCGGAGGTCACTGGAGTTTATCAGCTGTTGTGTACACTTGGCATGACTCAGGAGGGTTCTGGGGGAATGTCTTTCTCGTTACAAGCACTGGCAATTCAGTTCAACGATGAATAAACACAAAATAACCCATGCGCAGCGCGTGTCATGTCCCATGCAGAATGAGTCTTCCCGAGGGTGGAAGGCTCCAGGGTTGTCTTTATTTCTTCGAAGGATTCTTTGTTATTCACAAGCAGGGGAGAGAGGACAAATTGTTATGCCTGACAGCAGATTTCAGGGCTGGAATTTTGCGGTGTGATTCGTGGAGCTATATTTAATGTTTGCAGAGTCACAGCGTGACCCGTCACAGCCCAGCAAAGCCTCCTTCCACCCCGGGTGACTCCCTAACCCGCCACTGGCTCTGCTTAGAGACCCTTGGAGGGTGGTGCTGCTCCACCCGGGTTTCTTCTTGCTCCCTGCAGTGCTGGTCCTAGTTCTGCTCCACCGCGCAAATGGCACCAGAGGCTCCCCATCAACACACGACTGTTGATAAGAATTTACTGCTCTTGACCTTGTTCAAGGCCTGTAAGCAGTTCAGAATTTTTAACTCCTGGGGCCTCTGGAAGTTTCCTGAGCTCAGAGGGCAGAATCCCGGAACAAGAAAAAAGGCAAAGAAAAATCAGATTTTTTTTTTTTTTCCAAAAATATGTGAGCCTGTGATCGTTAGGAGAGGATGTTGTATTGAAACCCGCTTCTAAGGTACTTGTAAACATGGATGGCATAATATTTAAATAGCAAAAGACGTGGCTTCCTGAGTTGTACTTTAAAAGCTTTCAAGGAAACAGATAAAGGGGTAACGTGGCTGATAAAGTATTAGAAAGGAAACAAGCGTTTTCTTTTTAGCTTCACAATCTGTCTGAAAGCCTGGGAAATAAAACAACACAAATAAAACAGCTGGGTGGCCTCAAAGGTAATACAAGGTTCTTGTTTTCTTTTTTTTTACCCCATACCCTTCCCCAAATAAAAACTAAGAGGGAAAATAAAATTGCTCAGAATCATCATACGGGAACTTAGGGAAGAATTAAAATATTGTAACTAGACGTTCAGGCCGCTTTTGATGCAAAGCTAGAAGAAGAAATAAAGCCATCAGCTTAAACTCACAGGGAAATAAGCGTATTTTCAGAGATAAATACAATAAATACCAAAGCAGCATACAGGAGACATGGAGTCGGATGTCATTTATGACAACAGACATACCAGAGCTTCCGCAACAGCAAATGAGATGTGAGATGTGATTCAAATAGGCGACGATATTCACATTATTTGGTGAAATGCAGCAACAAGTTTCCTCTCTCTTCTCCAGTTTCCCGTTCCTTCTTTTTTGCCTTAAAAACGCAAGTGTTTATTCCTACCCAATGTACCTGGGGGGTTCCTCAAGTGAAGGAACACCCACAAAGCCTGCCTTCTCCATCCTCGCTTGCTGTCCAGGTAGGACGAGATCTGGCTGCCCTGGCTGTTACTTCCAACAGCCCTGTGGCACCGAGAAAGAGAGAATATCACCATAAACTCCGAAACTCCGGGCGCCCATCCTGGGGCTTCCTTCGCCTGTATCCCCTCCCATCCCCACTCAAAGTGTCTGGAAACCAATGCACACATTGTATCATTTCAGAAAGAAAGCCTTTCAAAACAACACCCACGCACCGCAATACCATCCCGGCAGCTTACAATGACAATTCTTTCTGGTCAGCAAAATCCAGTCAGGGTTACACTTGCCTGATCAGGGTCCTATATATTTTTTTAAGATTTACCGTGGCTCAACAGGCTAATCCTCCGCCTTGCGGCGCCGGCACACCAGGTTCTAGTCCTGGTCGGGGCGCCGGATTCTGTCCCGGTTGCCCCTCTTCCAGGCCAGCCCTCTGCTGTGGCCCAGGAGTGCAGTGGAGGATGGCCCAGGTGCTTGGGCCCTGCACCCCATGGGAGACCAGGAGAAGCACCTAGCACCTGGCTCCTGCCATCGGATGAGCGCGGTGCGCCCGCCGCAGCGCGCCGACCGCGGCGGCCATTGGAGGGTGAACCAACGGCAAAGGAAGACCTTTCTCTCTGTCTCTCTCTCTCACTGTCCACTCTGCCTGTCAAAAAAAAAAAAAAAAAAAAGATTTACTTTAGGGGCTGATGCCCTGGCATAGTAAGCTAAGCATGGGGGAGTGAACCAGTGGATGGAGGACGTTTCTCTCTCTCTCTGTAACTCTACCTCTCAAATAAATAAATAAATCTTTTTTAAACAGATTTAAAAAAGATTTATTTTACTTGTTTGGAAGGTGAAGAGACAGAGAATGAGATCTTCCACCCACTGGTTCCCTGCCCCAGTGGCTGAAATGGGTGGAGTTGGGCCAGGCCGAGCCCGGGAGCCAGGAACTCCATCTGGGAGTGAGGCGTCAGATGGGGTAACAGGCAGCGAGTGGAAGTTGGGGTGCAGAGTGCTTGTTTTCATGAAGGGGTCTCCAGCAAGCTCACCATAGCCTGCTGCCCACTCCTTGAGCTTCCAGTTTTACCGTGAGAACCCAAGGGCGTGGCGATTGCATCCTCCCACTCAGTTTATTGGGAAAACAAGTGGCCTATCCCACCCTTCTGGATGGCTTTTTTGTTTTATCCTGAGCAAACCAGATGGGATAACGGATTGCAAATCACGTCTTTTGGTGCATTTTGTCCCTGCCTTGTAATTGAAGGTCCATCTGATAGTCAAGTCTTTGTGGTTTTTTTCCCAAAAATTGTGCTTAAAAATCTCGCTACCACTGGTTACTTCGAATTTTTCCTTTCTTGGACCCCCCCCCCCCCCCTTCATGCTGCTTGTAGCTGGTGGTCTTTGACGCTAATAAGTCTTACTTTTAAATCTCTCTGATTGTCTGCTTGGAAATTCTCAGGAGCCATCTTCTACAGCTTTCCTAGGTGCATTAGCAGGGAGCTGGATTGGATACGGCTCCTCTGTATATTTTTTAACTAAGTTGTTTGAATCAGGATGCAAAAGAGGTTCATTCATGGTGACAGAAAAGCTGGGGGGACTGACGCGGTCCCCTACACTGTCCCCTGTAGCTCCCTCTCCCCTGCCTCCCACCCCAAGGCCAGCACATCTGACCCAGGACCCAGGGACTCGTGGCCACCTCAGTATTTTACCCTCTTCCTGCACAGAGCTGTGGAGTCTGACCTCCTTCCCCGTCTCTTCTCTCCAGACACTTGGAGGACGTGGCAGAGATTGGGGGATCTCGCAATGAATGAGACCATCAGAATCACGAAGGGGGTTTTCACACTCCTACTCGGAGGCCTGGATCTTTCGCTGGTATCAGGAACATGAAAATCGCTCCTGCAGACATTTCTTTGGAAACAGAAAGGAGGCCTGTCGGTAATGGCATCCTTGTAGGGTACCGTGGAGGGGCAGATCTCTGCAAAGCGGAATCATGAGCGATTTATGTTATTACCTCCAGGGTAGCCATAAATTAAGCCAGATGATTGTGCACAGGCCCGAAAACTCCAGGACGAGAAGTGTGGCTGGGAGCCAAGCATGAAAAAGCGGATGTGTTCCTGATGTCCACTTACAAGAGGAAAAGCGATTAGGGAGCCGCCTCTGGACCTGAAGAAGGTGGACAAACACTGTTCAGGCCACACTGGCAAAGCCGCACCGGAAGACGACGGCACAGCGAGGCAGAGAGCGTTCTCTTGCCTCCCCCTCCAAGGTTTCAGGAATCATCATGTTGAGCAGTAGAGAACTGTAGAGCTAAATTAATCTAGCACCCCCACCTCCACCCTTTTCGTAGATGAGAGAATGGGGGCCTAGGTGGGCTATGAGGCATGCCCAGCATCCGTCACTTAGGAAGAAGTGAGCAAGTTCATGGGAAATGTGCGTTATGGAAAACCATGCCAGGGCCGGCATTAAGGCATAGTGGGTAAAGCCCCTGCCTGCAAAGCTGGCGTCCCATATGGGTGCTGGTTTGAGTCCCGGCTGCTCCACTTCAATCCAGCTCCCTGCTGATGCACCTGGAAAGCAACTGAAGATGGCCCGAGTGCTTGGACCTCTGCCACCCACATGGGAGACCCAGTTTCTGGCTCCTGGCTGCAGCCTGGCCCAGCCCTGGCCTTTGCAACCACTTGTGAAGTGAATCAGTGGATGGAAGATCTCTCTCTCTTGCTCTTTTTCTTTTTATTTGTTTCTCTCTCTCTCTCTCTCTTTAAGATTTATTTATTTATTATTTGAAAGGCAGAGTTACAGAGATGCAGAGGTAGTGAGAGAGAGAGAGAGAGGGAGAGGGAGAAAGAGCCGTCTTCCATCTGCGGGTTTACTCTCCAAGTGGCAACAATGGCCAGAGCTGAGCCAATCTGAAGCCAGGAGCCAGGAGCTTTCCAGGCCATAGCAGAGAGCTGGATCGGAAGTGGAGCAGCCAGAACTCAACCAGTGCCCACATGGGATGCCGGTACTGCAGGAAGCGGCTTTACCTGCTACAACACAGCGCCGGCTCCTCTCTCACTCTTATTCACACTCTTGTTCTCTCTCTACCTGTCAAATAAATAAATACATCTTTAAAAGAACGAAAAAACAAATATGCAAGGATTTCAAGGTTTCTTTTGGGGGCAGGATCAGAATAAAGTTACCTTTTTTGATATTTTTTTTAAAAAAAACTAATTGGGAGGCAGACACACACACACACACACACACACAGAGTTCCCAGACATTGGTTCACTCCTCAAGTATCTGCCATGGCTTGGGCTGGGCTGGGGAGGAAGCTGGGAGCCAGGGACTCAGCTCAGATCTCACAGGTGGGTGGCAGGGCCACCTGCTGCCTCCCAGGGTCTGTCTTGGCCTGAAGCTGGAATCAGGAGGAGCCAGGAATTGAGCCCAGCTGCTCTGACACGGGATGAAGGTGTCTTCTTCCTTCCACCCTTCCTTTCTCTCTTTCTTTTTAAACATGTATTTATTATTTATGTGGATGGCAGAGTTACAGAGAGAAAGCTCTTCCAACTGCTGGTTCACTCCCCAAATGGTTGCAATGGCCAGGACTGGGCCAGCCCAAAGCCAGGAACCTGGAACTCCACGTGGTTGGCAAGGGCCCAAGCATTGAGTCTTCTTCCATTGCTTTCCCAGATACATTAGCAAGGAGCCGGACCAGAAGCAAAGCTCATATGGAATGCTGGCCTTGCGGGTGGTGGCTTAGCCACTGCACCACAACACCTGCCCCAGGACACAGGCGTCTTAACCACCAATTGCTTTTGCCCACACACTTTTTGAAGTCCCCTCATAGATGAGCTGACACCTAATCCAGGACACTGTCCATCTTTTCCCCCTTGTTTCTCTCAGATTCTGGGAGAGAATTCACAACAGGTTTGTCATAATTCTGAGGCGCTAACACTAGCAATAGCGTCACCTGTCGTCACTGACCGTCTTGAACTTGGAGTGTCGGGGAGAGCACTTAGGTTTCTTAGGCTGTGTCTTGGAGCACAGTCACACCTTGCGGTTTATTGCACACTCACTGCTGAACACACGCGTGCCGTGCCATCACTGGCATGACCTTGAACCCTGACTTTCTTTGCGGCTCCTTCAGAACCGTAGCTTGAAAAGTCCCTTTCTTATCACCTTGTTCTAGTGCCTTCTTTTCTAGATAAGAACTCTGGAGCCTGGAGAGCCGCCAGGCTGGCTCAAGGTCACCCAGATGATGAACAGCAGGTCCACCGCGCTCTGTCTTTGGACCTGGTTTATCCTGCAGGAGAATCAAATTTACCCAGCTGCTGGGGGATTTGGGCAGACGCAACTTCCGTTTGTGGAGGAGATAACTGACACTCTGAGAGTTTTCAGTAACAGGATTTCTTGGGTAGATGAAGTGGGGAAAAAATCCCCACTGGGAACAAATGTAAAATGAAAAGCTGCGAAAATGCACGCATCACTAAAAAAAAAAGGTGTTTAACCTCCTTCGTGGAGTGACTTGTATAGGGAGCGGGTTAGTAAGCACATGCTGACCCAGTTAACACAGGAAGCACGCAGCTCCCGCCCAAGGCAAGCTGAGAGAGGAGTCTTCTCTTAAATACATGTGCGCAAATGCCATCCTCATGTCTCCATTTAAAGCTATTTATTAAATAATAAATATATAATAATAATATATGCATCTAAGAGCAGTTCCAGTAGGAGCTTGAATTCAATCTCAGGGAAACACCCGGCCTGGGAGCTACTGTGCAGCGTGATGTCACTTCTCTTCAACACTGCCAACGGCACAGAAAACCAAAGCTGGCCCCTGGAGAGCAAGGGACTCCCACATACTTGGAAAAGTCCAAAGACACCGAAGAGCCAAATACGAAGTGTAAAGTGTGACTGAATCTTGGATGGAAGGAACGATGTAGGCAGGCACCTGGGGCCCACCAGGAAGCTGGGCTGTACATCACAGATCACGGGAGCTGACCAAGTGTCCCTCCCTGTGACGATGCCCTTCTGGGCGTGGGGTCTGTCTGGTTGTCGGGACACACCAGCTGGAGTTTTATGAATGAAGAGTTGTGATGATCTCAACTCCCTTCAAATGGTTCAGGGAAAAAAAAAAAAATGGGAGAATCCATGGTCCGTGGGTAAATGGCTTCATGGTATTCTTTAACTTGTATATAGACATGAAACATTTCAAAATAATTGCTGGCGGGGGGTGGTGTCTAGTGCAGAGAAGCTCTGTGCAAACAACGAGATACCTCCTGTTCCCTAGGAGGTCTAGTTCAGTGTAGCTAGTTGTTTCTTCTGGTATTTACCACCAATTAAAGATAAATTCAAATATTGCTCTTTCTTGTGCGTAGTAAGTGACGGTTAAGGTTTTTTGTGCCCCTGTTTCTTTCACTCAATCCTTCCAGGATTATTATTTCAGGTTTTATGTTGGGGAGCAGCACTGTGGCTCAGCAGGTTAAGCTGCTGTCTGAGATGTCAGCATCCCATAGGAGCACCAGTTCGAGTCCTAGCTGCTCCACTCCAATCCCAGTCCCTGTTAATGCACCTGGGAAAGCAATGGATGATGGCCCCGGTACTTGGGCCCCTGCCACCCATGCGGGAGTGGATGGATGGAGTTCCAGGTTCCTGGTTTTTGCTGGCCCAGGCCTGGGCAAATGTGGCCATCTGGAAAGTGAACCAGTAGATGGAAATCTCTTTCTCTCTCTCTCTTTTTCTCTCCCTCCCTGTCTCTACGTTTGCCTTTCAAGTAAACAAAATAAATCTTTAAAACAATTTTTGTTTCAATTCATACTCACTGTTTTTATTATTATAGATAAACTATTTAAGATAGTATATTGATTAACAAAAGAGCACACAAAATGACTATATTTCCTTTATTGTAAAACCTGATTTTTTTTTTTTTTTATATTTTTGACAGGCAGAGTGGACAGTGAGAGAGAGAGACAGAGAGAAAGGTCTTCCTTTGCCGTTGGTTCACCATCCAATGGCTGCCGCGGACGGTGCGCTGCAGCCAGCGCACCGCGCTCATCCAATGGCAGGAGCCAGGTGCTAGGTGCTTCTCCTGGTCTCCCATGGGGTGCAGGGCCCAAGCACTTGGGCCATCCTCCACTGCACTCCTGGGCCACAGCAGAGGGCTGGCCTGGAAGAGGGGCAACCGGGACAGAATCCGGTGCCCCGACCGGGACTAGAACCCGGTGTGCCGGCGCCGCAAGGCAGAGGATTAGCCTGTTGAGCCACGGCGCCGGCCGTAAAACCTGATTTTTAAAATAAAACTTAACAGTGGAAGATGGCCCAAGTGCTTGGGTCCCTTGCACCCATGTGGGAGAGCCAAAAGAATCTCCTGGCTCCTGACTTCAGATTGGCTCAGCTCCGGCCGGCGCCGTGGCTCAACAGGCTAATCCTCCGCCTTGCGGCGCCGGCACACCGGGTTCTAGTCCCGGTCGGGGCACCGGATTCTGTCCCGGTTGCCCCTCTTCCAGGCCAGCCCTCTGCTGTGGCCCAGGAGTGCAGTGGAGGATGGCCCAGGTGCTTGGGCCCTGCACCCCATGGGAGACCAGGAGAAGCACCTGGCTCCTGGCTCCTGGCTCCTGCCATCAGACGAGCGTGGTGCGCCGGCCGCAGCGCGCCGACCGCGGCGGCCATTGGAGGGTGAACCAACGGCAAAGGAAGACCTTTCTCTCTGTCTCTCTCTCTCACTGTCCACTCTGCCTGTAAAAAAAAAAAAAAAAAAAAAGATTGGCTCAGCTCCGGCCATTGCAGCCAACTGGGGAGTGAAACAGAGGATGGAAGACCTCTCTCTCTGTCTGTCTCTTTCCCTCTGTAATTTTGCCTTTCAAATAAATAAATAAATCTTAAAAAAAAAAAAAACTAAACTTAAATAGTTTATTTCTTTTTGTTAAGCGTTCCCTCACTTAAAGGTAACATTTCTGGGCAAGTGCTTGGTTCAGCGCAATGCAAGCATCGGATACTGAAGCGCCTGGGTTTGATTCCTGGCCCAGCTCCTGACTCCGGCTTTCTGATGCTGCAGATCCTGGGAGGCAGCAGTGAGGACTCAAGGAATTATGTTCCCGCCGTGCACATGGGAGACAAGGATAAAGTTCCAGCCCCTAACTTCAGCCTGGCTATTGCTGACATTTGAAGTGTGAACCAGCAGAAGGGAGCAACTTCTCTCTCTTTCTCTCTCTCTCTCTTTAAAGATTTATTTGATGGGAAGAGTGACAGAGAGGAAAAGACAGAGAGACAAATCTTCCATCCATTGGTTTATTCCCCAGATGGCCACAATAGCTGAGGATGAGCCAGGTTGAAACCAGGGGAGCTAGGAGCTCCATCCTGTCTTCCACGTGGTTGGCAGGGACTCAGATACTTGAGCCATCATCTTCCACTTCCCTGAAGCATCGCGGGGAGTAGAATCAGAAGCAGAATAGTCGGGACTCAAACTAGCACTCTGACACGGTATGCGCGCATGCCGTACTGCGCTCAACTCAGAGTCACACCGCCTGCCTCCCCCACCCATCTCCACAATAAACAATCAAAATCCAAAAGCCAAAACAACAGTAGTTCTGTTTAACCCTACTCAATGTCATTTCCACGGGGATCATCCCCATCAGTTTCGCGAGTCTTCTGAGTCCTGCCATGGAGCCCTCTGACCACCCGCTCGGGCTGGACTGTAGCTCACCGCAGCGCTGCACAATTATTAACTGGGACTTTCCTTCCCCATCACCCCGGACTCTCTCCTGCTTTATCCCTGAGAGTCTGGGTCCCATGCCTTGCTGGCTTCCTTATCTTACAGGGATCAGTGTTTTGTAGAGAAGTCAAATTCCATTCCAATTCCTGACCCTTACTCTCTAAAAATTCTTGGGATGTTTTCTTCTATCTGATGTCCTGAAATGACACCCTGGTCTTCTCCAGGTCTGGCCGTTTTCATTCACTAGGCACTGAACACCTGGCGGCCTTTTCATTTGGAAGTGCGTGTTCTTCAGTTCTGGGGAAAGTCACTGAGCTATTTATTCCATAATTTCTCTGTTTCGCTTTCTCTGGTCTTCATGGCATGGTGCTCAAGTTTCTGGTCGACGTGACATCAGCTCAAGAGCTAAAATAGCATCAGATTGTGGAGCATTTAGTGTTTGCAGACCAGGGACCAACGGACAGTACGATCTATGCAAATGTTCCGAAATCGGAAACACTTCCAGTCCCAAGTGCTTCAGATAAGGGATATTAAACATGTTATAAGGAAGAAACGGAGGGGCTAGTGCTGTGGCATAGAGGGTAAGGCTGCTGCCAGCAGTGTGGGCATCCCACATGGGCACCAGTTCGAGTCCTGGCTGCTCTATTTCCGATCCTGCTCTCTGCTATGGCCTGGGAAAGCAGTAGAAGATGGTCCAGGTGCTTGGGCCCCTGCACCCACGTGGGAGACCCAGAAGAAGCTCCTGGCTCCTGACATTGGATTGGCATAGCTCTAGCTATTGTGGCCATTTGGGGGAGTGAACCAGCAGATGGAAGACCTCTCTCTCTCTCTCTCTCTCTCTCTGCCTCTCCTTCTCTCCCTTTGTAACTCTGCCTTTCAAATAAATAAGAATATATATTTAAAAGAAATACAGAATGAAATAATACAACTCAATACATTTATATGAAGGTACTTCAAAATATTTGCAAAAAATGAAATTAAAATTGTTTATTTTGGTGCAAAATTTTTTCACATGCCAAGCCATGTTTTTAAAGTCTTTTATTTTATTTTTTTGACAGGCAGAGTTAGACAGTGAGAGAGAGAGAGAGAGAGAGAGAGAGAGAGAGAAAGGTCTTCCTTTTTCCTTTGGTTCACCCCCCAAATGGCTGCTATGGCTGGCGCACTACACCAATCCGAAGACAGGAGCCAGATGTTTCTCCTGGTCTCCCATGGGGTGCAGGGCCTAAGCACTTGGGCCATCCTCTACTACACTCCTGGGCCACAGCAGAGAGCTGGACTGGAAGAGGGGCAACCGGGACAGAATCCGGAATCCCAACCGAGACTAGAACGCAGGGTGCCAGTGCCACAGGTGGAGGATTAGCCTAGTGAGCCACGGCGCCAGCATTTAAAGTCTTTTACAATGCACTTATTTTTTAATTTTAGGACTTAGTCATTTTTAACATTTTGCCATTTCCCTTCATATGTAAATATTATATGTATACACATATATATGAGTTTCCTTGAAACAGGGATATTAATATCACAAGGTACAAAAATGTTTAAGTCCAGGCATAGTTTTTCTTTTTTTTAAGATTTATTTTTTATTTTTATTTGAAAGTTGGAGTTACAGAGAGAGAAGCAGAGGCAGAGAGAGAGAGGTTTTCCATCCGCTGGTTCACTTCCTAATTGGCCGCAACAGCCGGAGCTATGCCAATCTGATGTCAGGAGCCAGGAGTTTTTTCCAGGTCTCCCACACAAGTGCAGGGGTCCAAGGACTTGGCCTGTCTTCTACTGCTTTCCCAGGACATAACAGAGAGCTGGATTGGAAGTGGAGCAGCCAGGACTTGAACCAGCGCCCATATAGGATGCTGGGACTGCAAGCAGCGGCTTTACCCACTGTGCCAGCCCCAGGCATAGTTTTTCGTATTATACATTTTTCCATGAACTTTCTAAAGACCCACGTATATTATATGTTCTACATAGTTTTGTATTTATTTTAAATTAACTTTATATTTTATAACTATGTAATACGTTATTTTATTATGTAATTAATTACATACTGCAATAAAATATATCCATACAGACATAGCTTCATTACAGCCAGATAACCACCACCCAGATCAAAACAGGAAAATTCCCAACGTGCCATTAGGTGGCCCTTGAAATAACCACTAAAGTCACCTCTGTGACATTCTTCAATTTTTGTCCACTGTGAACATTTAGAAATATATATATATATATGTATGTGTGTATATATATATATAAATATATATATATATATATATATATATATATATATGACAGGCAGAGTGGACAGTGAGAGAGAGAGACAGAGAGAAAGGTCTTCCTTTGCTGTTGGTTCACCCTCCAATGGCCGCTGCAGCCAGTGCACCGCGCTGATCCGATGGCAGGAGCCAGGTGCTTCTCCTGGTCTCCCATGGGGTGCAGGGCCCAAGGACCTGGGCCATCCTCCACTGCACTCCCAGGCCACAGCAGAGAGCTGGCCTGGAAGAGGGGCAACCAGGACAGAATCCGGCGCCCCGACCGGGACTAGAACCCGGTGTGCCGGCGCTGCAAGGCAGAGGATTAGCCTATTGAGCCACGGCGCCGGCCTTAGAAATATATTTTTAAATTCATCATGTATGTCCATTTCATTTGAGAGATACAGAGAGCTTTTTCACCCGCTGGTTCACCTTTCTCAACTCCTGCAGCAGCCAGCGCTGGGCCAGGCTGAAGTCAGGAGCCAGGAGGCTCGTCCAGGTCTCCCACGTGACTGGTGGGGATGCAGGTACTTGAGCCGTCACCTGCTACTTCCCACGGTGCACATCATCAGGAAGCTGGATTGGAATCAGGGAGCTGGAACTAAGACCAGGCGTTCCAGGGTGGGATGCCGGCATTCCAAGTGATGTCCAAACCTTGGGACCAAATGCCCCTCTAAAATTTAAGTTAGATATTCTTATATACTTTTGGTGAGAGAGATCACAGTAGGCATCTTAGATCTATGATGGCCCACCTTGAATTAGTAGTGTTGCCACTCACAAACTGCAAGAATCCAGCAACAATTGAACTCTTTTAGCCCTCTGAGGGCTTTCTGCTGTGGCTACTGTGTAGCGAACGCCTGTGTAGTTGCATACTATGGAGTGCATAAGACAGTTTTATTATTATTATTGATTCCTGCAGGGGACATTGCTTCAGATTTTCCCATGTACACCCCTTTTGGTGCTCTGTGATGACGCTGGAATCTCTCTTTCTTTCAGAAGTAATTTTCCTCCAATTTCATAAGCTTCCCATGGTATTTCATTGAGGTCTGATGGCAATCTCCCCATTTTTCATTGTCTACAACAGGGCTGGGATGGGGAATGTCCAGCCATGGACCTTCTCATGTCCTTCAAGTCCGTTGGTTTGGCCTTGCTAAGGCAACCACGGGCAGGACTCAAAATTCAAGAAATCTATAGCAGCTGATCTGAAGCCAGGAGCCAGGAGCCAGGAGCTTCTTCCAGGTCTCCCATGTGGGTGCAGGGGCCCAAGCACTTGGCCATCTTCTACTGCTTTCCCAGGCCATAGCAGAGAGCAGTGGCCAGGGAGTGCAGTGGAGGATGGCCCAAGTGCTTGGGCCCTGCACCCCATGGGAGACCAGGAGAAGCACCTGGCTCCTGCCTTCAGATTGGCACAGCGCACCGGCCGTAGCAGCCATTGGGGGGTGAACCAACGGAGGGAAGACCTTTCTCTCTGTCTCTCTCTCTCACTGTCTAACTCCATCTGTCAAAAAAAAAAAAAAAGATTGATTTATTTGAAATGCAGAATGACAAAGAACGAGAGAGAGAAAGAGAAATAGACCCTCCATCTCTGGCTGACTCCCCAGATGGCCTTAATGACCAGGGATGATCTGGGCTGAAGCCGGGAGCCGGGAACTCCATTTGGGTCTCCCACATGTGTGGCAGGGACACAAGCACTTGAGTCCTGCTGCCTCCCGGGGTTTGCATGAGCGAGGAGCTGGATCAGAGGTGGAGGCGGGACTTAAACTCCGGCACGCTAACGCGGGACGCGGGCATCTCAAGCATTATCTTAACTGCTATGCCTAACACCTGCTGCTCAGGCACATGGTTTAATGTGCTTACCTGGATTGGGACGTTGGCCACTGGGTGATCAACGCTCACTGCATCCATGGCAGTTTGCGGAGCTCTTGAACAGATCAGTAACACTCCGCAACACTAGTTGCTATGGAATCAGTAAATGAATTGCAAAGCAGTGGTTTCCTAAGACAGTAGCACACACTGGGTCAGGCATGTGGAACACTGGACACGCTAATATGGGAGAAGGGTTTTCGTTTTTGTTTTTTTTTTTTTTTTCAGAGCAGGCATGTGGCATATATAAGAGTGCTGGTTTCAGTACCAGTTGCTCTGCTTAAGATTTGTTTCCTGCTAATGTATCCTGGATAGCAGGAGATGATGGCTCAAGTCCTTGGGATCCCACATGGGAGACCCAGATGGAGGTCTGGGCTTCTGGCTACAGCCTGGCCAGCCCTGGCTGCTGCAGACATTTGAGCAGTGAACCAGTGGACTGAGTCACTTTCTGTCATTCTACCTTTCAAGTGGATGACAAAAAAATAAGGTTTTACAAATATTTATTTTATTTATTTGCAAGTCAAGAGATAGGGATACAGAGATAGAAAAGATCTTCCATTCACTGGTTCAATCCCCAAATGGTGTAAAACAGCTGGAGTTGGGCCAAGCTGAAGCGGGATCTGGGATTTTCATCCAGGTCTCCCACACGGGTGCAGGGGCCCAAGCCCTTGGGCCATCTTCTGCTGCTTTCTCAGGCCGTTAGCAGAGAGCTGGATCAGAGGTGGAGCAGCTGGGACATGAACCAGTGTCCATATGGGATGCCAACACTGCAGGTGGCAACTTTACCCATTGTGCCATGACACAGGCCCCTTTACTGCCTTTCTAAGAGTTACAAAATACCTAAAAAGCTGTCACCTAGAGGTTAGTGTACTGACAGTCCACACACACTCGTATCAGTGCTTGGTACACTAAGATCCAGGAACCTGTGCCCTCTTCCTTGTAAATAATGTTTTTTGGAAGGCAGTCAATTCTGCTTACACATTGTTACTGTTTTCACATTCCAATGGCAGATATGCCTAATATTAAATATATATTTATAATATATTTAATATATTATATATTTATATATTAAATATATATTATTTATAACTATTTATATATTTATATAAATTTATTTATATATGCATATATTTATATAATATATAATATATAATATATTTGTTTATAAATAAATTCATATATAAATAAATATACATATAAATACATAAATAAATATATATGTAAATATATATTTAGATATATCATACATATTTATTTATAAATAAATAAATAATAAATAAATAATAAGTATATATTTTATATATAATATATACAATATATTTATAATATATTTACATTATAAATTATATATGTATATATGAAATATATATTAAAGATTATTTATTTGAAAGGCAGAGTTACAAGAGGGAGAGACAGAGAGAGAGAGAGAGTCAGAGAGAGCTCTTTCCTCCGCTGCTTCACTCCCCAAATGGCCACATTGGGTGGAGATGACCCACGTGGAACTCAGGAACCTGGACCTCCATCCAGGCTTCACATGGGTGGCAGGACCCAAGGACTTGGGCCATCTTTCATTGCTTTCTCAGGTTGTTAGCCGGGAGCTGGATTGGAAGTGGAGCAGCCAGGACTCGAACCAGCGCGTCACGGGATGCAGGTGTCCCAGGCAAGCCGCTCCACACGCTGCACGGCAACACCAGCCCCCAAACCTGAAACATTTACTACCTGGTCCTTTACGGATCAAGTGTGTCAGTTCCTATATTAGGCCCTGATTGCTCTGTACTGAACTTCTCTCTCTCTCTCTCTCCCCCTCTCTCTCTTTCTGAGAAAGGTAGAACTAGATTAAAAAACAAAACAAAATGAAACCCAGCTGCCTTCTGCCCTGTCTTTACAAAATACCCAAGGAGCTCAGAATAGTTCCCAAGGTGGTTCCTGCTTTTTAAACACCGGAAGTGTGCATCAGGAAAGCCAGGCATGGTATGGACGTGGCATGTAGAGAAGGAAATGGGGCTTCCATTGTCGACCAGCCTTGGCTTCCTGCAAGCAGAGAGCACACAATGCGACCCCTCGGTTCTCCGGCAGCTGGCGGCTGGCTGACCGCCTGCAACCCCAGGAACTCACATTCTTGTTCCTGTAGCTTGGCAGTCTCTCTCTCTGTGGCACAGGCACAGGGCTTTATGCACCTTGAGGATTTCTCTCCTTTTTTTTTTTTGACAGGCAGAGTGGACAGTGAGAGACAGAGAGACAGAGAGAAAGGTCATCCTTTGTTGTTGGTTCACCCTCCAATGGCTGCCGTGGATGGCGCGCTGCGGCTGGCGCACCGCGCTCGTCCAATGGCAGGAGCCAGGTGCTAGGTGCTTTTTCCTGGTCTCCCACGGGCTGCAGGTCCCAAGCACTTGGGCCATCCTCCACTGCACTCCCGGGCCACAGCAGAGGGCTGGCCTGGAAGAGGGGCAACCGGGACAGAATCCGGCGCCCCAACCGGGACTAGAACCCGGGGTGCCGGCGCCGCAAAGTGGAGGATTAGCCTGTTGAGCCACGGCGGCGGCGATTTCTCTCCTGTTTGGCCAGGGACACCTTCTAGCCTATTTGACCATCACTTCGACTCATTCAGTTCCTTTTTTTTTTTCCAAAGATGAATGAATTTATTTATTTTAAAAGCCAGAGTTAGAGAGAGAGAGAGAGAGAGAGAAAGTCTTCCATCTGCTGCTTCACTCTCCCAAATGTTTTAAACAGCCAGGGCTGGGCCTGTGCTCCATCCAGGTCTCTCCTCCCATGTGAGTGGCAGAAACGCCAGCACTTGACCCTCAGACTTGGCAACCCAAACAGTGGCTTAACTCCCTGTGCCACAACGCTGGCCCAGACAAAGCCAGAGGGAATTCCTGGCTCCTGGTTCTCTCCTGGGCCTGCATCAACCATTATGGCCCTTTGAGTGAAAAAGCTGATAGATCTCTCTCTCTCTCTCTCTCTCTCTCTCTCTCTCTCTCTCTCTCTCTCTGTTATTCTTTCAAATAAATAAATGTATCTTTAAAAAAAATTTAAAAAGTTAACATACTATGACCCACTGGGTTTACCTTGGGAATACAATGTGGGTTTAGCAGTCAAAAAGGAATTATTAACAGAAAATTGCTAGTATAATATTGGAGGAAAGCCATGTGATCATTTCAATACAGAAATCACGCAGCAAAATCCAGACCTGTTCATGACACAAACGTGTAGGACTGGATTCATGTCGCTTCTACAAAAGCCTATAGCGAATGTCATACTGAACTGTAAGCTGTGATGTACTGAAGGCTTTTCCCCCCAGGATCAGACAAGATGAGAATGTTGCCATTATCACTCACATTCCGTGTTGTTCTGGGGGCTCAGGCAGGTGAAGAACAGGACAGAACTTTATGTCAGCAGTTAGGTGCCTGGCTTCAACACTGGGCTCTCGCTCCTGACCTCAGCTCCCAGCCAGTGCTCACCTGGGGAGGCAGCAGTGAGGCCTCAAGTCGTTGGGTCCCTGCCCCCCACTCGTAAGGCTGAGTCGGTGGCTCCTGGCTCCGGCAGGCACAGCACAGCCTTCTGCTGTTACAAGTATTTGGGAGCGAACCAGAGGATGGGCGTTCTCTCTCTCTCTGCCTTTCAAATACCTAAATACAATTTACAAAAAGAAATAAAGAATACATAGTTTAAAAACTGATGGTATTGTTCACTGGTAAAATGATTATGTATTCAGAAATTCCAAGGAATTAAATAACAGCTTATGAGAACTAATCAACGAATTAAGCAAAGCAAAGAAAATCAATTGTTCCTATACAGTGCCCACCAAGAACTGCAAAATGAAATACACAACTCTTATCATTTACTATAATTTATTTATTTATTTATTTGACAGGCAGAGTTACAGACAGTGAGAGAGAGACAGAGAGAAAGGTCTTCCTTCCGTTGGTTCACTCCCCAAACGGCCGCCATGGCCGGTGCTGCACCGATCCGAAACCAGGAGCCAGGTGCTTCCTCCAAGACTCCTATGCAGGTGCAGGGTCCAAGCACCTGGGCCACCCTCCACTGCCCTGCTGGGCCACAGCAGAGAGCTGGACTGGAAGAGGAGCAACTGAGACTAGAACCCGGAACCCATAAGGGATGCTGGAGCCGCAGGTGGAGGATTAACCAAGTGAGCCATGGTGCCGTTCCCATTTACTATAATTTACATGTACTATAATTTTTAAAGATTTATTTATTTGAGAGAGAGAGAGAGAGACAGAGTGAGAGAGGTCTTCCATCTGCTGGTTCACTCCCCAAATGGCTGCAATGGCCAGAGCTAGGTCGATCGAAAGCCAGGAGCTAGGAACTTCTTCTGGGTCTCCCATGTGGGTGCAGGGGCCCAAGCACTTGGGCCATCTTCTGCTGCTTTTCCAGGCTATAGCAGAGAGCTGGATCAGAAGAGAATCAGTCAGAACATGATCCAGCTCCCGTATGGGATGCTGGCGCCACAGGAAGAGGCTTAACTTATTACACCATAGCGCTGGCCCTGACTATAATATTTTTAAAATATTAAATATCTAGAAATTAATGTAGCAAGGTCACTACACTGAAAACTAAAACTAAAGACCAAAATATAGGTGCTTTTTTTTTTAAAAGATTTATTTATTTATTTGAAAGTCAGAGTTACACAGAGAGGAGAGGCAGAGAGTGAGAGAGAAAGAGAGAGAGTGAGAGAGAGATCTTTCATCT
Organism: Sylvilagus floridanus; assembly: GCA_949820135.1. Taxonomy (NCBI): domain Eukaryota; kingdom Metazoa; phylum Chordata; class Mammalia; order Lagomorpha; family Leporidae; genus Sylvilagus; species Sylvilagus floridanus. The sequence goes on along the minus strand of OX463244.1, from coordinate 7,754,305 downwards.
GCTGGTTCACTCCCCAATTGGCCTCAACACTGGAACTGCGCGGATCCAAATCCAGGAGCCAGGAGCTTCTTCCAGGTCTCCCATGTGGGTGCAGGGGCACAAGGTCTTTCCCAGGCCATAGCAGTGAGCTGGATCGGAAGTGGAGCAGCCGGGTCTCGAACCAGTGCCCATATGGGATGCTGGCACTTCAGGCTAGGGTGTTAACCCTCTGCACCACAGCGCCAGCCCCTAGGTGCTTTTTGACTTGTGATGGGGTTACACACAGGTAAATTCATCCCAAATTGAATGTATCATAAGATGGAAATGCACTGAATGCAACCCACTGATGTTCCGGCTCAACCACACAGCACACTGTGTATCATCTTCTGTTCCTGGTGTGATTCTAGGACTGACTAGGAGCTGAGTTTGCTGCCCCGCCCAACATCCACAGACAGGACCAGACTGCACAGCACTAAGCTGGGAAAACAGCCACATTCAAAATTCGAAGTTCCAACCGAGTGTGCATTGCTTTCACTCCCTGGCAAAGTCAAACTATCCTAAGTCAGAGACCGTGTGTGTTTGGAGGTAGGTTGTGTAAATGGGTTGGAAGACTGACTATTGTTAACATGCTACTTACTGTTGTGGTAATGGCCCTGAACTTGACCATACCTCTCTGATTCCACGTACTTCAACAGAGCTTCACAATGACTTGGACCTTGGTCTGTGACTTGCTTTGGCCAATGGGGCGAGTAGCAAATGTGATGTGTGCAGCAACCCGGGCAGTATTTGTGTATTGGGTTTACCTTGGTTTCCTCTGCCCCGTGGACACACCTGGTTAGCCTGCTGATAAATGGGAGACCATTTGGAAAGAGCTTCTTGGACAACACGAGGTCCGGTACTTTTTTTTTTCCTTCTAAAATTTTATTTATTTGGTCGAAAGGCAGAGTGACAGATAGATGGAGAGAGAGAGAGAGAGAGAGAGAGAGAGATATTTCCCATCTGCTGATTCACTCCCAATTCACTCTACAATAGCTGGAGCCGGGCCAGGCTGACACCAGGAACCTGGAACTCAGTCTGAGTTTTCCAAGGGGCAGCAGGGACTCAACCACTCGAGCCATCATTGGCTGCTGGAGTCCAGAGCAGTCCAGGGTGGAACCCAGGTAGTTGCATATGGGATGCAGGTGCCCCACGTTGCGTCCTAACTGCGGAGGCAAACACTGGCCCTGGTGAGGTGCTTTTCTCTACATGAGTCGCATGGCAGTGTCAGTGACGTAGCGTGAGTGATGTTCAGTTTTGTCTCTCGGATCGTCTACCAACTCCATGAGACCAAATAGGATGCTCGTTCATGTCTGTGCTCCAGGTACCTAGCCTTGTGCCTGGCACATATGAAGGGCTCAGAACTGCCTTTCATCAGTGAGTGGGTGAGCGGTTTGGGTCTGAAGGCCAGCCTCAGACCTCCAGCTTGGCTGCTTGGTAGCTCTGGCTTGATAGTGCTACACCTTGGCTTGACACCTTCAGATTCATCTCCTGCGACATGGGTTCTTGTGAGAAATAATCTTTATTAAAACTCTCCCCTCTTCCTCAAATTCTCTCCTCCACTCTCAACTGGCCCTCCCAGGTCTGCCACACACTTACAGCTGGATGGCGCATGAGCCAAAGCCCTAGACCATGGATGTGGACTTCCTCCAGGTAGGTTTAGCTGGCTCCCATCCTCCTGCCTTGGAATCCAACCCGTGGAGTACATTTGTTTCCATTCGGTCTTCTTTGCTCTCGGACGTTTTCAGAGCTGGAGGCCAATCTAAATGGCCCTGTGTCCCCAGCACTGGTCAGCACAGCTTCAGTAGCGCAGACAGACAACAGAAACCTGTGAAGTGAGCTAATATCTTACTGCACTTCATCGCAGCTAACCTGTCGATCTGCAGATCTGAATGGTGGCCGAGTGCTGCAGGCATCAGTAAGAGAGGTGGATAGGGAGAGGGTGAGCCCTGGTCGGACCCGTTGACACTGGTTTGTGCCATTTGTTTGATCACTCACTGTCTTCACATCCTTTCTGAAAAGGCCCTTTAATAAACAAAATTGTGAATGGTGCATCATACTTGACTTTTTTCTTCTCTCCAGGGTAAATAATGCCATTCCTTCTGGGGTTCCAGTGACCAGAAAACAGGCTATATTCTCGTAAGGGTGCCATGTGAATGATGGAAGAATTAACTCCTGGAGATTCTGTTTTAATATAGCTTGGAGTTTATGGCTTAAGAATACTGCAAAATGGTGAAGTTGGCATTTTTTTAAATTTTAGCTTTTTCTTTTTTAAGATTTATTTTATTTACTTGAAAGGCAGAGTTGAGAGAGAGAGAGAGAGAGAGAGAGGTAAACAGAGAGAGAGAGAGAGAGAGAGAGAGAGAAATCTTCCATCTGCTGGTTCACTATACAATGGCCACAGCAGCTGGGACTAAGCCAGGCTGAAGCCAGGAGCCAAGAACTTCTTCCGGGTTTCCCACGAAGTGAGGAGGGGCCCAATTACTTGGGCCATCTTGCTCTGCTTTCCCAGGGCATCAGCATGGAGCTGGATGAAAGTGGAGCAGCTAGGTCTCAGACCAGCACTCATATGGGATGCCGGTGCCAGATTAATCCGCTACACCACAGCGTCAGTCACTATCTTTAGATTTAAGATAGCTGTATATTGCTGTTGGAGCTAGTGACTATTAGAGGCTACGGATCAATAGCCCAGACAAAGCGGAACATATAGTTTAAGTCATTTATCATATGGAATAAAAATTGGGTCATAGGAAGAGGTTGAGAGAAGGTTTCCTTCTTTCTTTCTTTCTTTTTTTTTTTTTTTTTGAAGATTTATTTATTTATTTGAAAGTCAGAGTTACACAAAGAGAGATGGAGAGGCAGAGAGCGCGCGTGTGTGAGAGAGGTCTTTCATCCGCTGGTTCACTCCCCAACTGGTCACAACAGCCAGAGCTGTGCCGATCTGTAGCCAGGAGCCAGGAGCTTCCTCTGGGTCTCCCACATGGTGCAGGGGCCCAAGGACTTGTGCCATCTTCTTCTGCTTTCCCAGGCCATAGCAGAAAGCTGGATTGGAAGTGGAACAGCCAGGCCTCGAACCAGTGCCCATATGGGATGCCAGCACTGCAGGCGACGGCCTTACCCATTACCCCACAGCGCTGGCCCCAGAAAGAAGGTTTCAAGAGAAGGAAGAACATGTAAATGGTTTCCAAGCCCCTAGGGACGTAAAGAATGAAGCAGATTTGAGAGACCACCAGGCTACTGGTATTTTGAGACTTGCTGCCACATATGTTTATTTCTGAAATGAGAAGTGGGAAGAAGCCTATTCATGATATTCGAGACCTCTTAGGTCTCAGGCTGCTAAGTAAAACTATAGGAAATTGAGTTCTACTGTTTTCTTCTGATGACATATACCTGACTGTTGAAAATAAAAAAAAATGGGACTGGTGTTGTGGCTCAACTGTTTAAAGCTGTGACCTGCAGTGCCAGCATCCCACATGGCGCCAGTTCAAGACCCGGCTGCTTCCCTTCCAACCCAGCTCCATGAAAGGCACCTGGGAAAGCAGCCAAGTCCTTGGGCCCCTGCACCCATTCGAGAGACTTGGAGGAGGCTCCTGATTCCTGGCTTCCGTCTGTCTTCAGTCCTGGCTGTTGCAGCCATTGGGGAAGTAACCAGCAGATGGAAGACCTCTCTATGTGTATCTCTCCTTCTCTCTCTCCGTAATTTTGTCTTTCAAATAAATAAATCTTTAAAAAAGAGAAAAATTGTGCCACTCAAGGTAAATGTCACAATATCGTAAGGTAAATGTCGCTGGGACTCAAACCCACAGTTTGGTATGGGATGCCTGCCTCACCTCTGTCACAAAGATTAATTTATATATGTATTATTTTTAAAGATTTATTTATTTTAAGGCAGAGTTACAGGGAAGCAGAGGCAGAGGCAGAGAGAGAGAGAAGTCTTCCATCTACTGGTTCACTCCTCATATGGCCACAGTGGCCGGAGCTGGTACCATCCAAAGCCAGGAGCCAGGAGCTTCTTCCCGGTCTCCCACATGCGTGCAGGGGCCCAAATCTTTGGGCCATTTTCAGCTGCTTTCTCAGGCCATTAGCAGAGAGCTGGATCATAAGAGGAACAGCCAAGACACGAAGCAGCACCCATATGGGATGCTGGCGCCACAGGTGGAGGCTTAACAACTATGCCACAGAGCCAGTCCCAACTTTAATATATTTTTATGGGGGCTGGCACTGTGGCATAGAGGGTTAAGCCTCTGCCTGCAGTGTCAGCATCCCACATGGGCGCTGGCTTGAATCCCCACTGCTCCACCTCAGATCTACTCCCTGCTAATGAGCCTGGGAAAGCAGCAGAAGATGGCCCAAGGATTTGGGCCCCTGCACCCATGTGGGAGACCTGGAAGAAGCTCCTGGCTCTTGGCTTTGGATTGGCCCAGCTCCAGCCATTGCAGCCAGTTGGGGAATGAACCAGAGGATGGAAGACCTCTCTCTTTCTCTCTCCGTCTCTCTTTCTCTCTGCCTTTCAAATAAATAGATAACATCTTTAAATATGTATATAGTTTTATGTTAAAGTTGAACTCACACAAAATGTACCATTTCACAACTTTCTTTCATCATTTAAAAGATGTGAATGTTGTTCACATGTTGTGAAAGTGTTCTTTATCACGTGATCAATTTCCATCTATTGGTATGCTATGTTTTTTCTTACCTTGGTTTATTTATTTGAAAGGCAGAGTTACAGTGAGAGAGGGAGAGCCAGAGGGAGAGAAATCTTCTATCTGCTGGTTCATCCCCCAAATGGCTGCGATGACTGGGACTTGGCCAAGCCAGGGACTCCATCTGGGTCTCGCATGTGGGTGGCAGGGGCCCAAGGACTTGGGCTTTCCCAGGTGCTTCAATAGGGAGCTGAACAGGAAGTGGAGTCGCTGGGACTCAAACCCACAGTCTGGTATGGGATGCCTGCCTCGCCTCTGGCCCCTCACCTGCTGCGCCACAGTGACTGCTCCGGGTTCTAACACGGAGTCTCTGCAGGTGGCTGTACGTGCGCGGAGGGTGGGTGCTCTCTGGGTGAACTCAGTGTTTTCGGAAAAAGACATTCAGCCCTGGAAAGACAAGACTCAGGCAGGAAAGGCACCGCTTTCTTCAACTGTCCAAAGGTTGTCATTTGCAAGAGGAGCGAGACTTGGTCTTGGTGGTCCCAAATGGGAAGACTTAGAGACGGGGGAGGGCAAGTGTCGGGAAGTTCATTCATGGTGTGAAAGATTTGCTGTGAGGCCGGCCAAGCCACGAGGGTCTGGGCCGCTTGGGGCAGTAGCGGTTTCCAGGTCCTGAGATTACTCCAACACAGGCCCCCCAAAACCACGTTCATGAGTGTAATTGTTTCAACACACTCGCGGCAGACAGACCCGAGTGTGTGGGGACTGGGAGAGCAGTCACTGTCTCAGCTCTTTGTTTATAGAAAGGAGAGGTTTCAGAAGTTCACGGTGAATTCAGTCCTCGCCTTATTTACATCAGGAACCGGCATTGATACAATGATTTACAGTCTACAAGGTGTGATGAGAATGAGCAAACAGATCCAGAGGTCTGAAGCAAACCACCCAGGTTCCCACTGCTGGAAACTGAGACCAGACTAAACCCCCTGCCCCTGTCCCTTCCACCACTGTTCTCCAGTTGGTATCACTGCCGTCAAGGTCACCCACACCTTCTAGAGAAATCCAGACTCATGGGACATCGCCTGTGTCCTGGTTCATTGCCAGTAAGCAAAAACTGTCCCAGGGGCCGGCATACCAGGGTACACCTCCACCTGTGTGGCATCCCATGTGGGCCCCAGTTCCAGTCTGGGCTGCTCCTCTTCTGATCCAGCTCTCTGCTATGGCCTGGGAAGGCAGTAGAAGACGGCCCAAGTCCTTGGGCCCCTGCACCCACGTGGGAGACCCGGAAAAAACTCCTGGTTTCTGACTTTGGATCAGTCCAGCTCCAGCCATTTTGGCCATCTAGGGAGTGAACCAACGGATGGAAGACCTTTCTCTCTGTCTCTCCTCTGAGTCTGTAACTCTGCCTCTCAAATAAATAAATAAATAAATCTTTTTTAAAAAGAAAAATAAAATGTCTCCAGTGACCAATGTGAACAAAACATGCCTGTCTTGTTCCCGGGTGAGCTTTGCTGTGTAGAAATTCCATAGCCTTCTGCCCACAGCCGGAAGAGTTGTTGCCAGCTAAGGGGAGCCTCTCCCTGACCCCGATGTCTACAGGTGATTCTTGGTGTAGACCACCAGGCAGCCTGGGATGATTTTACTTCTCAGGCTGGTGCTCTGTCCCACACTCACCCTCTGCTCTGCCTGTCCACTTGCTAAGCACACAGCCCAGGGCCCCATTCCTGTTTCCAGCACCTGCCTTGGATCCCAGCCTGTACCCTTGTTCTTCAGGCTAGACCACAAGGAGGAAACGGTGCAGTCCCCTTTGGGCTGTAAGAGGCGCCTGCCTCCCCCCCCCCCCCCCCCGCCCTCCCTCTCCTGCCCTCTGGGGAGTCCTTTCCCCTGGAATCTTCCAGCAAAAGCCAGCAGGAGGGTCCAGGTGACCACGGCCCAGCCCCTCTGAAAGGCTCACAGCGCTCCCAGGAAGTTCTGGCCCAATCTGCAGGAAGCCTGGCCGCTTCAGGGGAGAGCTAGGCCGGAAGCAGATGGCCGCCCCTTTCAACCCCAGAGGGAAGCCTGTTCCTCCTGCTCTGAACCATTTCCTGCTTTGCCCCGCGCTCTCACTCCCCCAGCGCGCTCTGTTTTGCGATTCTGTAGCGACTGTGTTCTTTCAGAAGCGTTTCTTCTGTGTATAGCAGGCACCAAGGGGCACATGGACAGGGCTTTGGGCACTGCTCTGCAAGGGCTCAGTTCTCCTGGTAGACAGGAGAGGAGGCCTTTGGGGAACAGGCAGGGACTGCGTGCTCTGACGAGGGAACGCGGCCTGCCGGGAGGAAGCGGTGGCAGGGAAGACCCCAGTGCGTTCTGGGAGCCTGCACTGGGCAGTCTCAGCAGAGGCAGCCTGGGAGGTCGGCTGGGGAGGGGACTGGGGGCCAGACTAGCAAGTGCAGGAGGTGGCCCCAAGGCAGCGGGGAGACCATGAGGCTTTTGAGGGGCAATGCCATGATGGGATCTTAGAAAGGGTTCCCAGGCACCTAAAGAACAGGGTCAAAGACAAGATGAGGCTGCTGGGACTCTTATTTTGTTCTTTCCTGATAGGTCCGGGTTTTGTAAACCACACACTTGAATTAAAAAATTTAAAAATTAATTTATTTGAAAGGCATACACATACACACACACACAGATTTCTCTCTCTCCCTCTCTCTCTATTTTTTTTTTTTTTTGACAGGTAGAGATAGATAGTGAGAGAGAGAGACAGGTCTTCCCTCCGTTGGTTCACCCCCGAAATGGCCGCCACGGCTAGCGCTGTGCCAGTCCGAAGCCAGGAGCCAGGTGCTTCCTCCTGGTCTCCCATGCAGGTTCAGGGCCCAAGCACCTGGGCCATCCTCCACTGCCTTCTGGGGCCACAGCAGAGAGCTGGCCTGGAAGAGAAGCAACCGGGACTAGAACCTGGTGCCCATATGGGATGCTGGTGCCGCAGGTGGAGGATTAACCAAGTGAGCCATGGTGCCAGCCCCAACACACACAGATTTCTTATCCACAGATTCACTCCCTAAATGTGGATAACAGCTCCAGCCAGGCCACACTCAAGCCTGGGACTGAGAACTCCATCCAGGTCTCTTACATGGGCGGCAGGGACCCAATGACTTGAGCCATCACCTGTTGCTTCCAGGATGTGCAGTAAGGAGGAACTTAGAATTGGGAGGGGCACTGTGACTAGAGTTCCGGCACTCCAGCATGGGCTGCGGGCCTTTTAAGAGACAGCTAACCTAGCCGTCACTCATCCTTTCAGATTTTTAAATCTGGAAGTCAATGGTCATTATCTGGAAAGGTGGATTAGTGGCTCCTTTGGTCTTCATTGTTATCCACGAAGAAGGGAAATACAATATGTGAGTTTTGCCTCTCAAAGTCTGACAGTAAATCCAGAGATGGGAGTGGACAGACACGTTTGCTGTCCTTTCATGCATGGACATCTGACCCTGCCCTTGAGCAGCTAACAGTACATGCAGGGGGCAGGCTGGTGGTTTTGCAATGGGGAAATAGACATTAAGAGACTCACCCATACCGCTGTGGGGCCTAGACCTCTGCTGGCCAGACCGCCTACGCCTGCGCGTGGTCCGTGGGCTCAGCTGCTGACTGTGCAAAGACTATTTGGCTGGAGGACTTCGCCTGTGATCAAACTAAACGGTGAAGTGGTGATTGCTGCCACCATTGCACCTCCTCGTGGAGTTTTCTTCTTCTGGCTCTGATGATGACAAAAGTGTTTCCTCGGGTACTAGAGAGAACTTCTCTCCATCTTAAGATAGGACAAACACATTTCTTGCTTCTGTACAAACCACTGGACAATTTCTCTTCAAATTTTATGATTGTGAAAAACTTTATGTAGGATGGGGAAAATTAGCAGGGACTCCTGGTTCATTTTTTTTTTTTTTGACTTCTTTTTTTTTAAATTTATTTAATAAATGTGAATTTACAAAGTGCAACTTTTGCATTGTGGCTTTTCCCCCCACTGTGACCTCGCTCCCGCAGCCCTCCCATCTCCCACTCCCTCTCCCATGCCGCTTTTCATCCGATTTCATTTTCAATTATCTTTATATACAGAAGATCAACTTAGTATATACTAAGCAAAGATTTCAACAGACTGCCCCCACACACCAGCACAAGATATAGAATACTGTTTGACTAGTAGTGTTATTGTTAACTCTCATAGTAAAACACATTAAGGACAGAGATCCTACATGGGGAGCAAGTGCACAGTGACTCCCATTGTTGATTTAACAATTGACACTCTAATTTATGATGTCAGTAATCACCCGAGGCTCTTGTCATGAGCTGTTGAGGCTATGGAAGCCCCTTGATTTCACCAACTCTGAACTTGTTTAGTCAAGGCCCTGGTTCATTTAAAAATGCAAAATGGGGCAGGTGTTGGGGTGGGATGGTTAAGCCTATGTTTCAGGTCCTGGCTGCTTAGCTTCCAATACAGCTCCCTGCTAATGTGCTTGAGAAGGCAGTGGAAGGTGCCCGAGTACCTGGCTCCTGCACCTACATGGGAGATCAGAGTGGAGTTCCTGGCTCCTGGCTTTGGCTCGGATTAGCCCCAGCTGTTTCACCCACTTTGGTGAACCGGTGGATAGAAGATCTCTTTCTCTCTCTGTCTCTTCCTCTCTCTCTGTAACTCTGGCCTTCAAATCAATAAAAATAAATCTTAAGAAAAAAGTACGGCCGGCGCCGTGGCTCAACAGGCTAATCCTCTGCCTTGCGGCCCCGGCACACCGGGTTCTAGTCCCGGTTGGGGCGCCGGATTCTGTCCCGGTTGCCCCTCTTCCAGGCCAGCCCTCTGCTGTGGCCTGGGAGTGCAGTGGAGGATGGTCCAAGTGCTTGGGCCCTGCACCCCATGGGAGACCAGGAGAAGCACCTGACTCCTGCCTGCAGATCAGTGCAGTGCGCCGGCCGCGGCGGCCATTGGAGGATGAACCAACGGCAAAGGAAGACCTTTCTCTCTGTCTCTCTTTCTCACTGTCCACTCTGCCTGTCAAAAAAAAAAAAAAAAAAAAAAGTACAACATCAACCATACTTACAAAATGCCAGATATGGTGTTTGGGATACCAAGATGAAAATATAGGATCCTTGCCTCAAAATCACTTGCAGTTAAGAAATGAACATGCAGGCCAGTGCTGTGGCTCACTAGGCTAATCCTCTGCCTGTGGCGCCAGCACCCTGGGTTCTAGTCCTGGTCGGGGCACCGGATTCTGTCCCGGTTGCTCCTCTTCCAATCCAGCTCTCTGCTGGGGCCCGGGGAGGCAGTGGAGGATGGGCCAGGTGCTTGGGCCCTGCACCTGCATGGGAGACCACGAGAAGCACCTGGTTCCTGGCTTCGGATTGGCGCAGTGCGCCAGCCATGGTGGCCACTTGGGGAGTGAACCAATGGAAGGAAGACCTTTCTCTTTCTCCCTCTCTCACTAACTCTGCCTGTCAAAAAATAAATAAATAAATAAATAAATAAATAAATAAAAAAGAATGTGCAAATACTCCTATGGTAGAATGAATACCACTGCATAACTACATAAATACATTTTCAATTAAACTGATGCAAAACTTGGAAACATGTTGAAGATAACAGCAGTAAATGTGCATAACAAAAAACACCCTAGGAATATTAAGTGCATCCACTGCATACCTACATTAAAAAGCCAAGAAAAGAAGCCGAAACTCTCAAGAACCACTGCACTGACGAGCCACTGCAGGAAGCGTCTTCCTGGAAGTCTGTGCCTCCTACCTCATTTTAACTCCATGTACTTAATTGTTTTCTGCAGTTTCATTAGGGCATTTTCCCTGTATATGTTAATTTTGAGGAAGCTATTATAGTATATAAAAGTGGGTTTCTTTTTAAGGTGTCCAAAATGTGGCAACAAGGCTATTTCAAGATATCCCAAAACAATGTGAAATACACACTTTACCAACTTCATATTTTCTATTTAGCCTTTACCTTCATGTCACCAGAAGAGAAAACATTAATGATAGTTCAGGACATAATATTGGTAAAATGCTTACATGATAGGATGGTAACAGATATTGTCCTGTTTAAAAAAAAAAAAAGGTGCACTTGAACCACATTTGGCATACGCCAGTCTCATTGGCAACTTTATGATGCTGGGAGAGGTGTGGCAGAGCATTTTATCCAGGTGTGCAGTAGAGAGGATGTAAGGAGGCTTCCAGGAGAGCAGAAATCCAGGCTAGCCCACTGGAGAGATGGCCCGGAGTGGCAAGAGCCACAGGACATTTGACTGCGTGTTGGATATGTGGTGTTAGTACCATAACAGCATATGGCCTTTTTTTTTTTTTTTAAAGCTTTGTTTGTTTATTTGAAAGTCAGAGAGAGAGAGAGAGAGAGAGAGAGAGAGAGAGCGCTTCCATTTGCTGGTTCACTCCCCAAATGCCTGCGAGAGCTGAGGCTGGGCCATGTGGAAGCCAGGAGCCCAGAACTCCATCCAGGTCTCTCAGGTGAGCAGCAGGGACCCAAGTCCTTGAGTCATCATCTGATGCTTCCCAGGGGGTGGGTGACCAGGAAGCTGGAATCGGAAGCTGAGTGGCACCCACACCCAGCCACTCTGATATGGAATGTGGGCGCCCAAGTGGTGTCTTAACAGCTGCTTAGGCCAAACAGCTGTTTCCTTCCAAGTTCTTCGACAACATGAGTCGAACTTTTTTTTTTTAAGGACTTTTCTCCCTTTATCTGGGGGGGGGGGGGGACTCTGTGTGTGTCTGTATATATGCTTAATATATATATGTGATGTTTATACTACTTTTTTTGTAATAACAAGAAAAAATGGAAACTTCCTTAAAATATAGAGGAGGCTTAGTGAGTGATGGCTCATTCAACCGATGGAATACTAATTGCTATTAATGTTATTATTTAAATTTCAATTGTTTGACACAAAAATGAGTTCATAGCACAACTGTAATTAGACGAGGCATGAACACACCTGCTGGTGTGAAATGTGTGTGAGTGCCCACATGTCTTCTTAAGAACGTCCGGAAGGGTGGATGCTGTTATGAACATACAAAGGAGGTGTGTTCCTGAGTCATGCCTACTGGTAATCCTAGCCTACTTACTGTTTTCTGTATGGTAAAATTGTTGGTAATTACCATAATGCTAATTTTTATTTTTTGTTTGGAACCTGGGTATAGTTGCTTATTAACTCCTTGGTTCAAAGCATACTTGTATTGTGAGTTTATATAGGGCTTCTCTCATTTTAACTTTGCTTCTTTTTAATAAGTTTTTATATTCATGGAATTACTTTTAATGTCAGAACTTTTTTTTTTTTTTTTACAGGCAGAGTGGACATTGAAAGAGAGAGACAGAAAGGTCTTCCTTTTGCCATTGGTTCACCCCCCAATGGCCGCCGCGGCCGGCATGCTCCAGCCAGTGCACTGCGCTGATCCGATGGCAGGAGTCAGGTGCTTCTCCTGGTCTCCCATGGGGTGCAGGGCCCAAGCACTTGGGCCATCCTCCACTGCACTCCCTGGCCACAGCAGAGAGCTGGACTGGAAGAGGGGCAACCGGGACAGAATCTGGCGCCCCAGCCGGGACTAGAACCCGGTGTGCTGGAGCCACAAGGTGGAGGATTAGTCTGTTGAGCCAAGGCACCGGCCAGAACAATGTTTTAAAAAGCTTTATTTACTTGAAAGTCGGAGTTACAGAGAGAGAGAGAGAGAGAGAGAGAGAGGTCTTCCACCCGCTGTTTCACTCCCCAGATGGCCACGATGGCCAGGGCTGGGCCAAGCTGAAGCCAGGAGCTTCTTCCAGGCCTCCCACGTGGGTGCAGGGGCCCAAGCACTCGGGCCATCTCTGTTGCTTTCCCAGGTGCATTAGCAGGAGCTGGACGGGAAGTGCAGCAGCCAGGACTCGAACCTGCGCTCCTATGGGATGCTGGTGCTGCAGGCAGAGGCTCACCTGATTGTGCCACATCGCAGGCCCCAAAGTCAGAACAGTGAGTAACGCTTGTACAAGCAGGGCGATGAAGGGCTTCACTTAGTCTGTAAGAACATCAGGGGTGTCAGAAATTGTGAGCGCAGAGATAAGAACATTGGCTGGTTTGTCCATGGACTATTTGCGTTAACACTCCCAGCAGGAGTCCAACCACTGACGTTCTGATTTACAGTACAGCATCACCCAGAGCAATCGCCCCGGGATGTGGAGCAAAACCCCTGCTTCACTTGGACCTCTGGGTTTCTGTTAGCACCAGGACGCCCACAAAGTAGGTGCCTCAACAGAAATGTATCATGTCCCAGTTCTGCAGGCAAGACGTCTCAGCTCCAGGTGGGCATGGGGGTGCCCTCCGATGTCCAGGGGAGCCTCTGTTTCCAGGCCTCCTGGCCACTTTCCCCGACTCTCTCTCTGGCTTCGGCTTGCAGAGGTCATCTCCGTGTCTTTTGTGTGTGTACCTCCAAACTTCTCCTTTGCACCAGGGCACCGGTCATCTGGGATCAGGGCACATCATAGCGACCTCCTTTCATCAGGGTTATCTCTGTGACAACCTTGCTTCCAAACAGTCTGCCCAGACACGGCCTTTGCAGCCACACCTGGGTTTGAATTCTGACTTCCCCTGCTTACCCGTGGGCCGGCTTTGGGAGAGTCACTTCAGGGCTTGCTCTCTCAGCCACATAACAGAGATACAATGTTACAGTGAGGATGAGACCGCTAACAGGCGTGGGAAGAAGTACAAGTGGTCAGTAACTGCCCGTTGGGGGATTCTGCTTCTCCGGATTTTCTTAGGCCATCAAACACCTCTAAGCAAAACCCACGGGGAGGGTCTCTCAGCTCTGCACCACGCTGGCATCCATACCAGAGTCCTTCCTGGCTACGTGTGTTCTCTTGTTTGGTGCCAGCCATAACTTGCTGGTAGTGTTTAGGGGAAGCCCACACAAAACCCGTTCACAGCGTTCCACCCTGGGCATGCAGTTCGATGCTGTCTAAGGCAGTCACGCTGGGAGAGAAGCGAGCAGCGTTCTAGACGGGAACACTGGGGACGCCTCTGACCCTGTGTGCCTACGACCTGAAGATTTCCCTCATCCCATGAACCCTCGACCCATCTGAGACGAGGATCTACTCCCGGTGATCTTGTCCTATTCTGTCTCAGTTACTTAGACCTGAATTCTGCAAGCTTCCTCCATTGCTAGCAATGAAAACTTGACTCAGGTCTAACCTAGTGGTCAAGGGGGCACTTGCTCAAGTGTCCGGCAGCAGTGAAACCCTGGCGGATGGGCTGGAGTGGGAAGAAGGCAGGAGAGCAGGTGGAGGGAGGGAGGGGCTGGTCTTCCGGGCGGAAGTTGGAGCTTGGGAAGCACCGGGTGACAACCTCTTTCATGAATAGGGACACTGTTGGCCACTTCCTCTTCCTTAGGTGCGAAGCTGTATGCAGACCTCAATTACATCAGGAGGGCAAGTTTGAAGACACCAGCAATCCAGAACTTTTTTTTTTTTTTTTAACCAGTCCTGAGAATCAGTCTGAATCAGCCACTTGCCTTTTTTTATTTTTTTTTTTTGCCAAATTTATTTAAGGTCTGGTCTGATTGCTTCCAGGGCCTTTGCTCACTTGAATGATCGCCTTAATACATCAGTGATGTAACTGCGAACCGTGCGAGGGGAACTCTGCTGGCATTTTATGGCTTTTATTGGGATTTCTCCTTCCACACCTGTGTCGTTTGTCAGACTGTGTCTGCGGCTAGTCTAGCCCAAGACCCCGCCAGGGACACTACCCGCACACGGCAAAGTCAGGCTTAGAAATCAACCACCAGACGAGCGACTTTGGCTGGTGCAGGCACCGGCTCCAACACCATTACCTGGGGGGTGGCACACGGACAGTCCCCAGCTCACCCAGCTCGGGGAGGGGCACACGGACGAAGCGCCAGGGCTCCGCGGGCGCCCACGGCGGGGTCCGCAGCGCGCGGGGGCGCGCCGGCCCGGAGGCTCGGACGTGGGTCCCACGTGGCAGGGCCCGGCCGCGCGTCAGCCGCAGGGGCACCCCGCACGCGGCCGCGGCGCCCGGGATTCCTGGGATGTCGGCGGCGCGCGGGCGGCCTGCTCCCCGCCCCCGCCGCGGCCTCCGTGGGCACTTTCCGGCGAGGGGGGCCGCGAGCCCTCCCGAGGACGGCGGCTCCGCGCGGCCGTGCGCGGCCGGCGCGCTCCCCGGGAATGCAGGCGGCCGCACCGCGGTGAGAGCCCTCGGGCCCGGGCGCGCGGGGGTGGGCTTCCCGGCTCCCCGCCCGGCGGCGGCCCCGGCCCCGCGCCCCCCCACCCCGCGCCGCGGCCGCGCGCGCCCCTCCCCCCGGCGCGGGCGGGGCCGCGGGCGCCCGACGCGGAAGCGCGGGAGGCCGCGCGCGCGCCCGGGGCCGCAGTGGGCGCGGGGCGGGGCGCGGCGGCCGGGGGGGCGGCGGGCGCGCGCGCACGGGCCCGGCCGCCGCCTCGCCCCCTTCCCCTGCCCCTTCCCTCCCTCGGCCCGGCCGTCCCCCTCCGCACCCCTCCCCCGAGCGGATCACGCGCCCTCCTCTGACACTCGTAGCGGGCCCGAGCTCCGAATTTATCCTTCACGTGACCTGAGGGGGGTTGGGTGGTTGGCTGGGGCCCGAGGGGGCGCAGGCGGGGAGGGAGCGGAATCCGCCGTTGCCCGGGCGACAAGCCCCGCCCGCCGGCTTGGGGCCGGGGGGCGGGCGGAGGACGTCAGCACGTCAGCCGGGGTTTTGCGTTTTGATTGACAGTTGCTATAGCGACCGGGTCGGTCCGCCGCCATTTTGTTGGTTGGTTTTTTTTTAAACCCTTTCGCTTCCCGCCCGAATAATAATAAAAAGCCCCATTGGAGTGAGGCGGGGGTGGCGGCGGCAACCGCGGCGGGGGGATCCGGGGCGCCTGCTGCCGCCGCGGCTGCCGATCGCGGCCCAGGTCGGGCTCGGGGAGCGGACGCCCCGAGCGGGGGGTGCGGGCGCCGCCGCCGCGGCCGCCGCTGCTGTTCCTGCTGCTGCTGTTGGTGCCGCTGCCGCCGCCGGCCAGCGAGCGGGCGGGACCGGTGCGAGTGAGTGTGTGCGAGAGCGGGCGTGCGTGCGTGTGTCTGTCCGTCTGTGCGGGCGGGCGCTGCTGGCGGAGAAGCCGCCGCCGCCGCCGCCGCCGCCCGGGCCCGGCGCTCCTCGCTGCGCAGCTTTGGAGCGCGCGCCATTTTGTGCGGTTTACAAAATCCTGCTCGGAAGAGGCCGCCGGCAGCGGCCGCCACTGGGCGCCCGGCCTCGCCGCCGCCCTCCACGCCGCGCCGGGCCGCCGGCTCTCGGGGCCCGGGACTGCGGTCTCCGCCGGGGAGGGGGCCGGGCCCCGGCGCCGCGGGCCCCGGAGCGGGAGCGGCAGCCCGAGGCGGCAGCCCGCGGCGGAGACTCCGCGGAGGGAGCGGCGCAGCGCCCCGCCAGCGAGCCGGTGAGTGTCCGGCCCGGCCGGGCGGAGGGAGGGCCCTGCCATGTTCGGAGGAGGCGCCGGGCCCGGCGGCCGCCGGGGGAGGGGGCGCAGGCCGGGCCCCGCGGGGCGGCGCGCGCGGGCGCGGGGCCGCGGCCTCCGGGGAGCCGGGCCGGGGGCCGCGGCAGCGCCTGCCCGCCTCCGGCCGCCGGGGCGCAGGGGAGGCGGGCGCGTGCCTCCTCCTCCTCCTCCTCTTCCTCCTCATCCTCTTCCCCAGCTCCTCCCTCGTCCCTCCTCTAGGGCCCCACCGGTGTGCGAGCCGCCGGGGCTGTCCGCAAGGACAATGCGCGGGGCCGCGCCGGGCGCCGGCGAAGGTCGGGCCGGGGGTCCGCGCCCGGGCGGGGGCGGGGGCGCGCTCGCAAGTTGGGGCCGGAGAGCGGGGGCGCCGGGCGCGCTGCCCCGAATTAGCATCGATCCCTGTGTATCTGCAACAAAACTTGGCGAGTCTATTTATAGGCACAGACCCGCCGCGGCCTCGCAGCCTCCGGGGCCGCCGACTGTCTGAGCGCTCGGCGCAGGCCTCCCCGCACCCCTGCAGCCCGAAACAGTTAAAAATGGCAAAAGTAGTGAGTCAGTTGCCCGTGCCTTGCGCCCGCCCCTGGATCCTAGGGCTCCCACACTGCAGGTGCAGCGCCGGGGTGCCGGCGCCGCTGGTCGGGAGAGACCCCGTCCACAGTGTTTTCGCCTGTAGAGACCAGGGCAGACGGTGGCTGGCACTCCCCTCGCGGCTTTGGGGGTGTTTTTCCCCGTGTGCTGCCGGCAGGAGGTGTTCACCCATTGCACAGATGGGCACGTCGAGCCCGGAGAGGGGGCAGTGACTCCTCCAAGGTCACACAGCTGGGGCTCCCGGAGCCGGGGGGCTGGCTGGGTGCTAACTAGCAATTTGCGGAGCGACTTGCGTGCAGTGACTCAGGGCTCGGTTCTGAGGGACTGTGTCCACTTAGGGGGTTGGCATGGGATTAACTTTGTAGCTTGCAGAAGTGGCGATGCAAGGCGCAGGTGAGCCTCTTTCGTGAGACTTGCCAGCCCCGTCTCCCCGAAGAAAGCCAGGCAGTCGATTTTTGAATGGAAGGAATTGATATTCCTGGGTGCTTCTTAGTCTTCACACTTAATTTTAATTATAGACATCCTTAAAGTGTTATGAGTCATAAAGTTTTGTGTAGTTATTTTCAGTCATTTTTCTCTTTGAATATTTAGATTTCTTCTGTACCTCATACATGTGCAAAGTGTTTACTAATGAATACACTTAGTACTTTGATTTCGAGGTATTTTAGTAATTCAGTGGAATGACCTTTAGCCTTTTTTTTTTTAATTTATTCATTTGCTTGAAGAGGATACTCCTTTCAGATAGGCAATAAATCTGAAGCTAGAGCTAAAATTTGGCACGCCAATGTTTTAAACTGAAGAGGATCGTTTCAGAGAAACGGTGGTTTGAGGAGGAAGTTTATCATGTACGTATGACTTAGGCCTGGAGTACTCCGGGCTCCGGGCGCATTTGTCTTGGCATAGCAGTGGTGTTTATGGTAGCTGTCCAAATTGATCTAGACCTCAAACCTTGCCAGAAAGTCAAGGACTCCTGTCAGTGTCTGCACCACGTTCCCTTGTAAAACGGGCATAGGAAGGGTCTGTGTGCTTGGGAGAGGCCTAGGCCAGCAGTGAATTACTGTGAGAGGAGGGGTCGCCACTGTGCACTTAGGGTGGGTCTTCAAGAAATTTTAGATTTGGAGAAATAGGCTCAAATGAATGAATTATTGGTAAGAGTGAGAGGAATCTAGTGAGATCGTACTCTCAGAAATTTGAGATTTCAAGACATTTTGGTGGTACCTATTAGAAACGTAACCATCATAAAAAATTGCTGTGTACTGGAAGCTAAAATATTAATGTCAGCCCAGGTTTTGGAGGCTGTAACATTCAGGACAAATGACCATCTTCTGCGTTAGTGCGACACCTTGTTTGCATTGTGGATAGTAAATAAAGACCCTTGAAAATCATTTCCTCTGGGTTTTCTGATACCTACCACGTAGTTTTATTTAGGAAAGTTACTGTGTATTGTGTTCATGACTTAACTGCGTAGGGCTGGGGAGCGTTTAAAGAACTTGGGTTTTCACAGTATTTTGAATATTCAGCTACAAAGGCAGAGTTGAAGATAACTTATTACAAACATTGCTACAAGGACCTTTGGCATGCCTTTCGTCTTGTAACCATGCAAAGAGAATGCTGGTTTGTATTGCATTTCGACTGTTACTGGAAAACCATGTTTGGTTTTTTTTTTTAATTATTATGATTTATTTGAAAGGCAGAGTTAGAGACAGAGAGAGAGAGAGAGGGGAGACAGAGAGAGTCTGCTGGTTCACTCCCCGGATGGTCGCAGGGCTGATCTGAAGCCAGGATCCAGAGCTTCTTCTGGGTCTCCCACGCGAGTGCAGGGGCCCAAGGACTTGGACCATCTTCTACTGCTTTCCCAGGCCGTAGTAGAGAGCTGGATCAGAAGTGGAGCAGCCGGGACTTGAACCAGCACCCTTATGGGATGTCAGCACTGCAGGCAGTGGCTTTGAAAAAGAAATATCTTAGAAGTTTAGTTTGCTCAGAAGTGTTTTCATGTACATGTTTATGATCGGCAGGTATCTAGCGAAGGGAAGAAAATTTGGATAGAAGTACTTGCATTAGGGGTAGGAAGGGAATTGTCTTTTACATGACATGAAAAGTAAGAGTAATGGGAGGGGGCGCACCTTGGCCTTGTTGGTATCGGTAACTAGGGTTGTGTGAGTTTATTTTTGCGTTGGCGTCAGCTTTCTCCTGGCAGGGGAGTTTTCCTGCTTCCTGTGCTCACCTGTCAGTTCCTCCTCCCTGTACCCCTTCCTCCCTCCCCCAGAACCTGACCAGCCAAACCCATCCAACCCCACAGCTTCATGGAGTCTAATCAAGCACATGGCACTTTGTTCCCCAGATTATTAGTACTCTTATATGATATCTTACAGTCCTTTATAGTATTCTTGAGTAACTTAAACTGTGAACTAAGAGTGTTTTATTTCCTGGTGAGTGTTTTGGTAATTTTACTTTCATAAACAGTTGTCTTTTTGATTTGGAAGTAAAGATATTACTTGAAACCTGTCAAGACATGGTCGCCTGAAACTTGACCCTGACACAGTGGCCTTGTCAGAAGTGAGTTGTGCACCTGTGTAGTAAGTAGCACTTATGTGTACTGAGTGGCTGTGCCTTCTAACAGACTCCTCAGCACATGTTATCTTGGCCATTGGGCAATCAGTAGTTTAGATGGTAATTCATAGCCCAAACCTTGCACAATTTTTGGTTAAAAATTTTAAGATTTGTGTTTACTTACATGTAAAAACCCAGCAAATACTTTTTAAATTACCTAAAATTTATCCTCAGTTTTCTTTCCATGAGGAAATCTTTTGAAGTCTTTCCCTTTGTCTCCTCTGTTCTGTTCAACTAGAATGAAAAAGTCCAGCCCAGGAAGTCAAGAGGCCTTAGGTTCACGTTTTGGTGCAGGAAAGAAACAGTGACTTGGAAACGTTGCCTCGGGTACACCAGCTGACTGTTGCTGAAAAGTTGATGGTCTTGCTTTCAAGTCCTACTGACAGGTTCCATTATGAGTTACCATTTCTTGGTAGAGGTAGTACCTTAACATTGAACATTGATGTGGTTCCTTGTGGGACAGCTTTTTGCTAAATATAGAACCATTTTGGATTCTTGTCAATTAGTTCTACCACAGCTATGTGCTGTCTGTTCAAGGAGGTTTTTTTTTTTTAATATTGTTAAAACTAAGTTTTGACAAAGTATATGCATATATGTTATGTGTATTTTTTCTGTTTGAGGAGGACACAGGCTCAGTGAGTACTGGTTTAAAATGTGTCTCGGTACTCTTGCCTGCCGATGAATTATTTTGAGTTTAATTTCCCCATAATTGAAATACTGTTTATTTTTTGGAGGGCCTAGTGAACACGAGAGGAAACTGATTTTCAGAATCATTTTTGTTTTAAGTAATAGCTCATTAAGTAATCTTAGAATTTTTCCAAGTTATGAAATTTCCAATAAAGTTTTTTTTTTTTTTAATTATGGGCATTTGTGGCTAAGGTTTGCATCTTGGCACACATGTTTAGGTAGAAGATGCTCTGGCTGTGACACCTATCCAGAGACTGCTGGCTGTGTCGTTATGGGTAGCAGGTGAGGCAGCATGGTCCCATGGAAAGATCTTTGCCTGGGAGTTGGTGCGCTGAGCATCCTGGGCCAGGCAGATCTGTGTGCCACGAGGTTCTGCCGCTCAGTGGCTGTGTCAGCTGCAGACCGGCGGGTGGAAGCCATGCTAGGGTACTTGTAAAGACTGAGATAACGCGTGCACACTTCTTTATAGCCTCTTCTCGCCTTTCGCTTCCCTGCTGTCCATTTATGCTCATCCGAGGGTCTCCAAGAGGCCTTCCTCAAGCCCCAGTCCAGGTGAGGTTCCTGCATTCTTCTTGGCCAAGAAAGGCCCTCTGCTTTTTTCTAATTATGTATTACTCACTTGATGTCAGTCTCTTCCTGTCCGTTAGATTGTAAGGTCTGTTTGGACAGCAGTCCATGTTGATTATGGCTGTGACTCAGTGTCTGGCACACGCCCAGTTACAGAGATTGAGGGGACTTGAGAAAGTTTGTGGAGGATAGAACTGAAGTGTTTATTTTAGTGCAACAAGTTTTTGAAATTCACACACAATGCTTTGATAACATTCACTTCCCGTTAGCTTCTTGTAGACCCCTCCTGTATACATATACATGGAGTTGATGGATTGGGGAACCTGCATGTGGAATCCTGCCTGGTTAACTCCATGATCTTCGGCAAAACAGCTTCTCTACTCGTCAGTATCCTATAAGCCAGATGTGGTTAGCACCAGTTAGCTTGCTCAGGATTTTGAGCACATAAAATGAAATACTATAATGAGATTCTTTTAAGAGTGTAAAATGCCATATTCGTTGGAGCTGGTACAATGGTAGTAATCTCAGTTGTGGGGTTTCTACAGGAAGTTTTATTGTGACAAAAAGGCATTTAGAGTTTTAGCTTTTCTGAGTTGATCAGTAGTGATTGCTTAGTATTTCTTATTAATTTTTTTTGGCAGGCAGAATTAGACAGTTGGCAGAGAGAAAGGTCGTATTTCTTATTAATTTAAACTTTCCCTGTGCATTAGTTAGGATGCAGATGGGACTTACGTCTGACTAAATGCAGTGGTGTCCGTGAGAAGTTAGGTGATCCAAGGCTGCTGTGGCGGCTCTGTGACCCAGGGACACCTGGTTCTCTGCTTGCTGCTCTCCTGTGCTGTAGGAGATGCTGTGTTCCTCAGCGCGAGCTGCTCCCCAGCACAGTGACGGTCCAGGAATAGGGTATGGGGAAGGCACACCCCTTTCCATTAAAGACAGATCTGGAATGGGCATACGTGACTTCTGTTTGTATCCTATTGGCTAGAACTTAGTTGTGTGGCTATATTTAGCTGCAAAGGAGGCTGAGACTGTGGTCTTTGGCAGGGCGGCTCTTTGTTTCTCCTGAAGAATGGAGAATGATGAAAAATACTGCCAGTCACACTTTCAGATGTTTTTGAAGAAACTTCCAGAAACACACTTTGAAATGACAGCTAATTGCACTAATTAATAAATCTTGTTTTCTGTATTTGGTTGTTAATCTTTTGAACTATAAAGTGCAAATTCAAATAGATCATCGATTATGTAATATATATGTATGTGCATATTTATGGTTAGAAAAATGTAGCTTATGCTTTTCGTATTGCATAATAACGTTTTTCTGATACTTTTCTGGTATAGCCTGATTGCTGTGGTCATATCCTTTGTAAACAACATTTGCAACCTGCAGTTTCTAGGTCATTGTCACCAGCCTCCTGGACTGTGCTGTGTGTTCTCGCTCCTGTGTTCAGTGCTAGAGTAGCACTTGGATCTTGTCAGCATGTCACTAAATGCTCGAGTTACTGAACATTGTGAGAGGTACGGTAGCCATGATGCCTGCAATCGCTTGCTGTCCAGCATCTTTCTCTGTAGTTTCTGTGGCTTTTTTTAAAAAAAATTATTTTTTGAGAGAGATGGGGATGAAAGGGGTGAAGGAAGACAGAATCAAAGAGTCCGTCACTCCCCAGATGCCCACAACAGCTGGAAGATGTGGGGGCTGCGGAAGCGAAGCTGGGAACTCAGTCTGGGTCTTGATTTCACCAGGGCCTCCCACGGTTTGCAGCAGCAGGAAGCTGGAGTCAGGCTCTAGGGCAGGGAGCTGAACCTGGCGTGGTGGTGTGGGACATGGGTGCTCCAGCCGTACATGGGTGCTAAGTGATTTCCAGGCCCAGATTGCTGTGGGTTTGAAAAAAGAGGCAGATAGTGGATTCCTTTGAACTCAAATATTAAGTCTAGAGAGCACTTGGGAAAACTAATGGTTCTCAAGCAGTCTTCTGGAGAACTTGTCCAAGTCACATGGTTCTCGGGCTGGTCCTTTGCTTCTCTGGGTTGGAGTGGTGTTCTTGGTAAGGACTCCAGGTAGTTCCTAGGCAGTGGAACATTTTGAGAAGCTCTGAAGGACATGGATGCAAATAGCTGAGTGAGTGACCAGTGCCGCGGAATAAGTTGGGTGTGTATGGGACGGCGCTGTGGCGTCATGATGCCAGCATCCCATATGGGCGCCAATTCAAGCCCCGGCTGCTCCACTTCCAATCTAGCTCCCCGCTAACGTGCCTGGGAAAGCAATGGAAGGTGGCCCCTGCACCGATGTGGGAGACCTGGACGAAGCTCCTGGCTCCTGGCGTTTGGCTTCGGCCTGCCACAACCCTAGCTGTTGTGGACATCTGGGGAGTGAACCAGCAGCTGGAAGATCTTTCTTTGTAACTTTGCCTTTCAAGTAAATAAAATATAACCTTTAATAAAAAAACAAAGAATAAGTAGTGTGGCACAGGGCTTAAGCCAACGCTTGCCATATTGGCATCCCGTATTGGAGTGCCAGTCCGGTCCTGAGTCTGGGTTGCTTTGCTTCTGATCCAGCTCCCTGCTAACTTACCTAGGAAGGTGATGAATGATGGCCCTAGTGCTGGGTCCCTGCCGTCCGTGCTGGAAACCTGGATGGGCTTCTGGGATCCTGGTTTGGCTTGGCCTATCTTGGCCCTTGTCGCCATTTGGGGAGTGAAAAGATCTCTTTTTCTCTCTGTCTCTCTCTGTTTCTTTGTCACTCTGCCTTTTAAGCAAATAAATCTTAAAAAAAGGATCAGCTGGAATTAGTATTAGTTTTTTTTTTATAAAGATTTTATTATATTTGAGAGGTAGAATTACCTACAGTGAGAGGGAGAAACAGAGAGAAAGCTCTTCCTTCTGTTGGTTCAGTCCCTAGGTGGCCGCAACAGCCGGAGCTACACTGATCTGAAGCTAGGAGCCAGATGCCTCCTCCTGGTCTCCCACACGGGTGCAGGGGCCCAAGCACTTGGGCCATCTTCCACTGCTTTCCCAGGCTATAGCAGAGAGCAGGATCAGGTGTGGAGCAGCTGAGACTCAAACAGGCACCTCTATGGGATGCTGGCACCACAGGCAGAGGATTAACCTACTGCGCCACAGTGCTGGCCCCTAGTATTAGTTTTCATGACTCTTGGTTCTTTGAAAAAGTGTAGGGGACCAGGAGTTCTGGGTGCTCTGGGGTTTTGTATGGATAGCTGTCATTCTAAATTACACTGCAGTTTATGTGTGAGTTCCTTCCTCATGAATGGTTGGCTCACTCAGCTGTCCTTTTCAGTCCTGTAGAAAAAGTGTGATTGAGTGCAATGAATCCTTAAAGGTAATGTTAGTATCAGTACTACAGTGGGCAGTGCATATATCAGCATTAAGGTAGATGGATAGGTAAGTATTTTATTTGGCATATTTAGAAGGCATACAAAAACAGGTCTTGTCCCCAAATTGTTACTTTCCATTTCATCTGATTGGTCACAGTTTTCCTGGTTGAAATTCATTCCATGAGATGGAGGTAAGATCTGGATCCTAATTTAAAATGGAAATATTTCTAGGGAGACATTATTTACTTGTTGCTTGCTTAACACTTTATTTTTATCAATTAGCTGGTTGTCATTTTAAAAGTTGTAGATTAGGCCGGCACCGCGGCTCACTAGGCTAATCCTCCACCTGCGGTGCAAGCACACTGGGTTCTAGTCCGGTCAGGGCGCCAGATTCTGTCCCGGATGCCCCTCTTCCAGGCCAGCCCTCTGCTGTGGCCCGGGAGTGCAGTGGAGGATGGCCCAAGTGCTTGGGCCCTGCACCCCATGGGAGACCAGGAGAAGCACCTGGCTCCTGCCTTCGGATCAGCACGGTGTGCCGGCCTCAGCGGCCATTGGAGGGTGAACCAACGGCAAAGGAAGACCTTTCTCTCTGTCTCTCTCTCTCACTGTCCACTCTGCCTGTCAAAAAAAAAAAAAACAGTTGTAGATTAGCACTTTCATGTTGTAGATTAGCACTTTAGCATGTTTGGAAAACATGTCCGGGAGCTTGGCACCTGTGCCCTTTGCTGAGGAGCGTGGAGGGTTATGTCGGAGAAGTTTCAGCTTTCGAGAGTCATGGGGAGGTCCCTGGGAGGCTTCTCCGGTGGCCAGAGGTTGGTCTGCTCTCCGTCTTCATGGCTTCCTGTTCCTGAGTGTTGGTGTTGCCATTCCACTGGGCTTAACTGCTGGCTAGAGGGACTAGCTCTTCTCTTAGTGCTGGGTAGTTGTTTTTTAGTCACTCGGTTGGGCTTCCTGATAGAGCAGTCCTAACACATACAATGTATAATTTTGACCACCTAGGACATTCCAGTTTTAAAGATGGACGAGTATTTCTACTCACAGTTTACACAAAATAGCTCCTCCTCCCTTCTCATGTTCCGTAGCTAATAGCTCTTGAGTTTTTCCTACCAGGAATTTTCTCTACACATTCATGCACAATTATATATACTTGCATATATTTTATATATAATATGGATTGTTAAAAAGTGTGTTTAGTCCCTTTTGCTTTCTGTTTTAAGTACATAGACGTTGGGAAAGATGTGTTCATGTACACAATATCTCTGCGTTTAGCAAATAAAATAAATAGATTCACACTACACAGTTTCACAACCTTAGCTCATTACCTGGTCTGCTTTGGAAATGTTTTTAATCAATTGATAGAATTTCCCTTGTTTTTTAAAATTTATCTGACAGGTAGAGCGATAGAGCACTCCCTTCTCCAGTTCGCTTCCCAGATGTCTGGGACTGGGCTGAGGCATAGTTAGGAGCAAGGAACTGCATAGGTGGCAGGGACCACCCGGTGGGCAGGGCACCACCTTCTGTCTCCCAGCGTCTCCAGTGTCATGGAGCGAGATGTGGAAGCCAGAGTCAGGTGTTGAGCCC
The DNA here is from genome assembly GCA_949820135.1 of Sylvilagus floridanus. Lineage (NCBI taxonomy): Eukaryota > Metazoa > Chordata > Mammalia > Lagomorpha > Leporidae > Sylvilagus > Sylvilagus floridanus. The sequence goes on along the minus strand of OX463244.1, from coordinate 7,728,794 downwards.
AGGCACATGGATACAGGACCCGGGACACAGGTTTCTTTTCTTTTTAAGATTTACTTATTTACTTGGAAGGCAGAGTTTCAAAGAGAGGGAGAGAAAGGGGGATTTTCCATCCATTGGTTCACCCCCAAAATGGACGCAACTGCTGAAGGTAGGCCAATCCGAAGCCACGAGCCAGGAGTTTCATCCCAGTCTCCCATATGGGTGCAGAGGCCCAAGCTCTTGAGTCATCTTCTATTCTTCCACTGTTTTCCCAGGCTATCAGCAAGGAGCTGGATCAGAAGTGGAGCAGCCGGGGACTCAAACTGGCGCCCATATCGGATGCCAGTGCCATAGTAGCTCTACTGGCTATGCCATGGTGTGGGCCCCAGGACTTGGGTCTCTTAACCACTAGGTTAGATGCACACCCCCTCCACCTCCATTTTTTTTTTTTAAGATGTATTTGAAAAGCAGAGTTACAGAGAGGCAGAGGTGGAGTGGGGAGGGAGAGGTCTTCCATCCCTGGTTCATTCTCCAAATGGCTGTAAAGTGTGAAACTGGGCTGATCTGAAGCCAGGAGCTTCTTCCAGGTCTCCCACAGGAGAATGCAGGGGCCCAAGGACTTTGGCCATCTTCTGCTGCTTTCCCAGGCCACAGCACAGACCTTGATCGGAAGTGGAGCAGCCAGGACTTGAACCAGTGCCCATATGGGATGCTGGAGCTGCAGGCTGGGGCTTTACCCAGTATGCCACAACGCTGGCCTGCTCTTTTGCATTTTAAAGGATTTGTTTTCATCTATTTGAAGGGCAGAGTGACAGAGACAGAGAGATCTTCCATCTGTTGTTTGACTCTCCAAATGCCTGCAATAACCGGGCCAAAGGCAGGGGCCAGGAATTCCCCCCAGGTCTCCTGGGAGTGGCAGGGCTGCAAGTACTTGAGCCATCTTCTGCTGCCTCCGTGGATACATGGAGTCGCTGGGACTTGAATTGGCACCGAGCTATGGGATGAGGGTGTCACAAGCAGTGGCTTAACTTGCTGCAGCTCAACACTTCCTGTTTTATTTTTATTTTTTTAAAGCTGATCCGAAGCCAGGAGCCAGGAGCTTCCTCCTGGTCTCTTACGTGGACCAGCTTCTACTGCTTTACCAGGCCATAGCAGAGAGCTGGATCAGAAATGGAGCAGCTGGGGCCGGCGCCGTGGCTCAACAGGCTAATCCTCCGCCTTGCGGCGCCGGCACACCGGGTTCTAGTCCCGGTCGGGGCGCCGGATTCTGTCCCGGTTGCCCCTCTTCCAGGCCAGCCCTCTGCTGTGGCCTGGGAGTGCAGTGGAGGATGGCCCAGGTGCTTGGGCCCTGCACCCCATGGGAGACCAGGGAAAAAGCACCTAGCACCTGGCTCCTGCCATCGGATGAGCGCGGTGCGCCGGCCGCAGCGCGCCGTCTGCGGCAGCCATTGGAGGGTGAACCAACGGCAAAGGAAGACCTTTCTCTCTGTCTCTCTCTCTCACTGTCCACTCTGCCTGTCACCAAAAAAAAAAAAAAGAAATGGAGCAGCTGGGACTCGAACCGGCGCCCATTTGGGATGCTGGCACTGCAGGCAGTGGCTTTACCCGCTACACCACAGTGCTGGCCCCTTATTTTTTTAAAGATTTTATTTATTTGAGAGGTAGAGTTACAGAGAGGGAGAGACAGAGAGAAAGGTCTTCTATTCTTTGGTTCACTCCCCAAATGGCCACAACGGCCAGAGCTGAGCTGATTTGAAGCCAGGAGCCAGGAGACTCCTCCGAGTCTCCCATGTGGGTGCAGGGGCCCAAGCACTTGGACCATCTTCTGCTGCTGTTCCTGACATAAGCAGAGAGCTGGATTGGAAGTGGAGCAGCTGGGACTAGAACCAGCACCCATAAGGGATACCAGCACCCATATGGGTTGTCGGCACTGCGGGCGGAGGATGAACCTATGGCACAGTGCCGGCCTGTTTTTGATCTTTTAAACAATGCTTCAGTGTTCTTGTGCATATAATTGTATTCTGTGAGTAGTTAGCCATGGAATATATGTTTATAAGAAAAACTCTTAATTTATGGCTGAGTTTGAGCCTTGTCAGTTGAACTATAACCCTTATATTTTGAATAATGAAATACTCAGATTTTGGTCAAATGTAGAGTTAAAATATTTTGTGAATTTCCTTTCTTTGTTTCTTCTTGGATGAATAAACACTGCTGATCACTTATAAATGCCTACAGGCAAGGGCACTCTTCGTTTGAGTTTCCTTTGGTGAGATGAGAGTTGTGATTGGGGAGGGCGTTGTGACACAGCGGGTTACTGCTGCTTGGGATGCCTGCCTCCCAGAGTGCAGTGCCTGGGCTGCAGTCCTGGCCCTGCTCTCCATCCCAGCTTCTCGCTCATGCACTTACTGGGAGGCAGCAGGTGATGCCTCCGGCCTGAGGGCCCAGCCGTCCGTGTGGGAGACTCAGAGGTTTGAGTTCTGGCTTCAGCCTGGTGAGCCCCAGCTGTTGCAGGCATTCATAGAGTGAACAGGCACATGGGAGACACTTCTTTATCTCTCCCTTTCCCTCCCTCCCTCTCTCAAATAAATAAAGTGAAACGTGTGAATACCCCATATTTTTGACTACAGAAGTAAGATTAGGTTACCTGTGATGGCAGGGTTGAGATGGATGCCTGCCTGGTGGTTGCTGGCATGTTAGGGGATCAGCATGTGAGGAGCTAGCAGAGCACAGTGAGGGAGACAGTTTTGGGGATTTGAGCCTGCAGCATGGAGGAGATGGGAGTGGACAGTGGCTTTACCTGGGGACTGGACATCATCTGGAGGAGGTGATGTGGGCAGTCTGTGGTGGTCGAGGTGAGTGAGGGTGACAGTGTCACATGCCTGTGTGAAAGAGACGTGGTCGTGCCTGTGTTGAGTGTGCTTGGGAAGGGTTGGGGACTGTTGTGGGAGATGAGAGTGGTGAGATTGCAATATCACAGGGAATTTGAATTTGGGGTGATTGCGATTGGTCAGTAGGGGAACCATAACAGCTCTGAGCACTGTGGGGGGGTCTGGAGGGCAAGAGCATTCTAGGTGTTGTTAGTGTGCGTGAGTCCTAGGAAGTGGTGAGAAGTAGAGGACAGATGGAGAACACCTTAAAAACGCTTCAGTATACTTAAGTATACTTTAATTTTCAGCGGAACGAAGTGCACACTTCTGGATTTGAGCAGCGTTGTGGTCAAATTTCTGGTGGTAGAGGGGAGGAGAATAAAACTGTGGTGGCCTGTAGTGGCGTATGTTTTCTGCTGAGGACCTGAAGGACGGTTAGACTGAAATGGAAGTGTGTCGTTTACGCCTGCCCCTAGGCACAGGTGGGAATACTCTGCAGCACCATTAGGGATGAGTTAACAAGTGGGACAGGAGGAGAAGGCAGTGTTTGAAGCCGGGAGTCTGGAAAGGGAAAGATTGTTTCAGAACTCACAGTTCGGAAGTTGCACGGAGCAGTGGGACTTCTTCTGAGTGCCCTGCTACTTCCCTGAAGTCTCCTAGTCTGCTGAGTTTTACACGTATCCTGATTGGAAAGCTGATAATCTAAAAAGCATGGTTGTCGGGGGTGATAGAACTGTTTATTTGTTGAGCCCATCTAGTGCCGCACATGGCTGCAGAGCCAGGGCTTCGGTTCCGGGACAAAGGCTGCCACTGACTTTGCCATCATGGAAGTTATGTTTTGGTAGGAGAATCTTTAATAATAGTCTTTGGAGTAGGCTAAGCACTCACTCTAGAAGAGACAAGTTGAATTTTCATTAACGGGAATATAGACTCAATAAAGTTGAATCATTTTTGATGTTGCTTTTTGAAGGTTAAGAATTTTTGGTCTTATTTTAGAGTCCTTTTGAAAGTGAAAATTTTGAGTTAAAAGTTTATTTGGATATAAGTAGGACTCCAGTCTTCAAGGAAAATACTGTCCATTTTCTGATTTGATCATTTTCCCATGAAAAGAGCTGTCACTGTGGTGATTCGTACTTTATATCACATGTGTTTCCCTATTGAGAGACACCTCTTTGGTATTACAGATTGTCTTGTAAAATTTTTTCAGAACAGCAGTGGTTAAAAGCTAGTGGGATCTCATTGAGTATTTTATAATTTTATTTTTTGCATTTCCTTATCATGGTTGTATGGTACAGTTTAACACCAGTAAAGCTGGATGCATTGTTTCAAGAGTTGGCCTGAAGACTCATGGTTACTCAGCAGTATGAGTCAGTCATGCAGAGGGGAGGCTGTTTGCTGTGTGAGGCAGCAGCACAGCCCTGTTAAGGATGTGGGTGCACAGGAGTCATGGGATGAAGAGAGTCAACTGGATGGGCGGTGGTGGACGAGGGATTTGAGCACATACATGAGGACTTCAAAGGGTTTGTGGAAAGTGGAATTAAAAGTTCATTTTGGTGCAAACAGTTTTGAAATTGATGGATAGCTTTTTTTGTTTACATTGGGTTTTATTTATTTATGTTTACTTGGAAGGCAGAGAGAAATAAATTTGCTGTCCACCGGTTCACTCCCCGAATGCTCACAACAAGCAGGGCTGGACCAGGCTGACGTCGGGAGCTTGGCACTCAGCCTGGGTCTTCCGTGTGCCGGGCAGGGACTCGGGTACTAGAGCCGTCACTTGCTGCTGCTCAGGGTGTGCATTAGCAGACAGTGGGGTTGGAAGCAGCTGAAACTTGAACCCGGGCACTCCAGTGTGGGCTGTGGGCATCCCAAGTGGTGGCTTCACTGCTGTGCCACACCGCCTGCTTCCATAGTTTCTTCAAAATGTACATGTTCCATAAGCTTTGCAGAAAAGATTTGTTTAGTTGTATATTTGAATGGCAGAGTGGCACAGAGAGCAGGGGCGATTGGCCCATCTTCCCTCTGCTGGTTCACTCCCCAGACGGCTGCAGTGGCCAGGGCGTGGCCAAGCTGAAGCCAGGGGCTTGGAACGCCTCCTCCCAGGTCTCCCACGTGGTGGCAGGGTCCTGAGTACTTGGGCCTTCTGCTGCTGCCTTCCCAAGTGCATTAATGGGAGCCGGGGTGGGAAGTGGAACGACCAAGACGGAACCAACGCTCCTGTATGCAATGGTTGTGTCCCAAGCAGAGGTGTTATTAACCCACTGCCTCACAACACTGCCCCTTCCCCTCCCCACCATGGTCTTTCTGGAAGCTCCTTGTAGAGGATTGTGACCTGCAGACCTCCCTACCCGAGTGACCGGCTGCAGCCTGCAGTGTTGTCTCACAGGTGTGTGGGTCATGTGACTGCGTGTGGCTGCATGGACTCCCGTTCTCGGCCGTGTTCTTTCTTGGCTTGGAATCATCACCTCTTTTGAGTTACCTTTCTTTGCTCCTTTGTCAGTTCAGATACCCTTTTGACAGCTCTTAGTTTTTCCGGTCTCTTGTCTCCTTCTGTTGGTTGGTAACAGTTCCAGTTTAGTTTTCAGTGCTTATTTGATGCCTTGCAGAGATGGGGCAGTGACATTCTGCTCCCTCAGCAATCTCAGGGCTTGTCAGGGTGCTTTTCACATGGTAAGCACTAAATAAACACTTGTTGAATGAATCGGTGAACTAAATATTTGATCTTTACTATAAAGCTGGTCTCAAGGACCAAAGAACTACAGCAGGGGGAGGCTGCATTTGGTGTGAGATGAATGGTGAATATAGAAAGCCTTGAGAAAAAAAAAGAAAAGATGACGCTTTTTGAAAATAGAATTGGGAAGGTCTGTGGAGTTAGGAGAAAAATGGTTTCTTCCTGCACTAACTCAACAAATGCACGTGGCAGCTGCTAAGTTTTGGGAGCTAGATAGCTGGGAGTGTGCATTGGGGACATGCAGCCTTCTCTACTAGAGGAGTAGTCAGTGGCCTACTGAACTCAGCACAGTCCTTACTGGAGAGCGGTCAGCCTGGATGTGCTTCACTCTCGCTGGCCAACAGTAAATTCATTCAAGAATTACAATGGGAATGCAGATCCAGTGCCTCTGGTAGTTTTGAGTGCACACTTAAAATAAGCTCCAGCTTTGATTTAATTTAAAAAGTGACAAGAAAGCTCTTTTGGCTTCAAACTCTGCTTCAGGTTTGGAGAATGAGTCAAGAATGGTTAAGGAAAGTTTATTGTGTGGACAGGTTATAAGAGAATGAGTGTAGTAGTTAGAAAATTCCTGAAGCTGTTGATCGTGTCAGGTGAATGAGCTTTTTAAAAGCGTATAAGAAATTTATTTCAATGTGAATTTGTAACTTTTCTCAATGACTAGTTTTTCTAGTAAATATTTGCATTCATATGATTTATTAAAAGTCTGCTCTTTCTGTTTGGTCCTGTGGTAGGCCCTTGGGACATAGTCGTTCATCGATCACTATGTGGTCCCTGTCCTTGGTAAGCTTTTCCACATGGTCAGAGTGCACTGGAAAGAAACCTAAGGGCTTGGATGAGTGGATCTCTCTCTCTACTTGTCTGTTCTTGAACTTGGTTTTGATGGCAACAGGCAACATTTTAGACTACTTTAAGCTACATGTTGCTTTATCTGTTTACAATACATATGTATGGGTAACATTTGTAATACCAAGGTAAAACAAAAACTTCAACCTCTAGGCCGGTTATTTTTTTAATGATTATTTTTTTGAAAGCCAGAGTTACACTGAGCAAGAAGCAGAGGCAGAGAGGGGGAGAGGGGGGGGGGGGAGGAGTAGAGAGAGAGAGAGAGAGGGGAAGAGAGAGAGGGAGAGAGAGAGAGGGGGAGAGAGAGAGGTCGGTCTTCCACCTGCTGCTTCCACTCCCCAATGGGCCGCAACGGCCTGAACTGCGCCTATATGAAGCCAGGAGCCAGGAGCTTCCTCCAGGTCTTCCCACGTGGGTGCAGGGGCTCAAGGACTTGGGTCATCTTCTACTGCTTTCCCAAGCAGGAAGCAGAGAGCTGGGTTAGAAGTGGAGCAGCCAGGACCAAACTGGCACCCATATGGGATGCCGGCACTGCAGGTGGTGCCTCACCTGCTAAGCCACAGCGCCGGCCCCTTAGGGCAGTTATGTTTTAAAAGAAGTGTTCATAGAAGTTTCAGTTTTGTCTCTTAAAAAATAAACTACTATTTAATCATCACAGAAGCTAATATTAGCAGATATTAACCGTTACCTGCTATAGGTCAACCACTGTGCACAGTCATTATTAGTAACTTGGTATTTTTTGCAGTCCTACAAGGTGGTTGATGTTTCTGTTTAAGTTAGAAAAGTAAGATGCGGGGAAGTACATGTGCTTTCGTCCTAGTAGGGGGCATGTGCTGCCTTCAGAGTCTTAATGCCCAGTGAGCAGTAAAGTGCCCTGAGGTTAAACATTGGGAGAAAGGAAAGAGAAACGTGAAATCTCTGCAGTCCATTCGTTGAAGACATAGATAAAAGTTCAAGCATGCTGGGATTGATGCCTTGTGCTAATGGTTCTTTAGTCTTTTGGATGATAAACAAGAAAATCTGATACCTTGCTCTCTGTGGAATTCTTTACCCCATCGCCAGGAGGTAGAGAGTTGTTTGCATTATGAAAGCCAGTTGCTCACTTTCCCTGTCTTTTGCAGTTAGCATGCAGTCATGTGACCTGGGGCGCCTACTCCTAAGTGCACCTGACCTCATCAGAAGTCAGTGGTTTGCAGAAGCAGGCAAAGCGTTGCAGGATCTGTGTCTGTGGTACAGGGGAGGCAGGTGGCAGCTCCCTCTGCTTTCCAGAGGCAGCAGCGACAAGAGTGTTGAGTTGCAACGTTTAGTTCTTGGGGTCAGTGCTGTCAGTGCAAGCTGCAGTGACTGAATCTTGTGTTGTCTTCCTTGGACCAGATTGTGGTTTGGATTTTGGGTGCTCTTTACTATGTAGCTTTTCAGCCTGGCCCCACTGGGGTTTTATGAGTCGCCTAATATACTTTAATAACTTCCTTTTTGACTTAAACAAAGCCAGAGCTACATTTTGTTTGCAGTTAACAACCTTTGTTTAGACAGTGGTAGTTAAGATTATAGACAATTCAGGTTTGCTTGCATCTAGATTGGAATTTATTAATGAGAAGAGTTTATATATTAAGTGAAATATCTAAAAAACAGCTAATTTATTGATTTAATTGGCTTGCTGAATTTCAATGCCTGTTGTAGGCCAAACAGGTTCCAGGTGTTGAGGATGCAGGAGGGACAATAGGCAAGAGTCCTGCAGTCACAGAGCCTCCGTTCTGGGATGGGATAGAAAGCAAGCAGCATGGTTTCAGACAGTGATGAATGCCAAGAAAATGAGGATGGACTAATGCGATTGATTAGTGGGATATGTGTGTGTGTGTCTATGTTTAGAAGTTGTGTCTTACATGACATTTAGTTGGTATTTTAGTGTCAGAAATCATGACTTCTCCTTCTCACTGTGAGGTGGTAGCATTCTGGTTGCCCTCCCACCATAAACATGAGAAGGCTGGACAGGCAGAATCTGTTTTCAGGTATGAATGACTAGCACAGGACTGTGCTCCCTGACGGATCTTGGCGTCCAGCTTTCTGTTGGAAAGCAGGAGGATGATCCCAAACAGCCACATGGAGCAAAGACTGATATTGTGGGGAGACCGAGAGGTCCTTTTTTTTTTTTTTTTAAAGATTTATTTATTTACTTGAAAGAGTTACACAGAGGAGGAGAGGTGGCGGCGGGGGGGGGCACTTCCATCCTCTGGTTCATTCCTCAGATGGCCACAGTGGCCATGGCTGCGTCGATCTGGAGCCAGGAGCCAGGAACTTCTTCCACGCGGGTGCAGGGGCCCAAGTCCTTGGGCCTCTTCTGTTTTCCCAGGCCATAGCAGAGAGCTGGATTGGAAGTGGAGCAGCTGGGACTCAAACTAGCGCCCGTATGGGATGCCAACACTGCAGGCGGTGGCTTTACCCACTACGCCACAGAGGCAGCCCTGACCAGGAGGTTCTGATGTGAGGAGTATAGCTCTGGAGAGGAAGGAGCTGTGTGGAGAAGGAAGCCCATGTATCTTGCTTACTGGTATTTGACTGAGAACCAATGTACACATGTGTTAGGTGGAGTTCGAAGGAGCTTATTTGATTATTTTACAGTCAGAGTAGAAAGATGTCATTAAATGCAGGACCATTGAGACACCAGAAGGATTAAACAAGTCCTTAAGTAAAGGCCACTCTAGGTCTGTCTGGAAATGTAGAAGGAAGCCTTAAAGGAAGCAAACTAATGGGAAAGTAATGTAATTGCCAGCCGTTACAGTGTCCAGCACTCTAAAAAATAACATTGCCACACTCCACAATGGAAATGTCCAACATCCAGTGAAAGAATACTAAATAAATAATAAACAGGTCAATGTGACTCATAATTGGAGATCCGTCAGTTGAAGCCAATCTAGAACTGACGTAGATACCAGCGTTAAAAGACAAGAACATTATTATAGTTGTATATTTTAAGAAAGAGACATGCAAGGTATAAAGAAGACCTGGATCAAATTTTCAGTGATGAAAACTATGACATAAAAAACTGGCTAGTATTAGTGGCAGATTAGACATTATAAAAGAAAAGCTTAGTGAACTTGAAGACATTGAAAGTTAAATAGAAATAAATGGTAGAGATGATGGGGTTTAGTAGACAAGGTTGTTAAAATGGGTGTTATTAAAATGTAGGGTTAGTTTGGGTTAATGTTGACATTTTGGTGTAACAGTTTTGCTGAAGAGTGATTGTCACTACAACCTGAAGTTGGCTTCATGTGTAGAGTAGTTTTAGATAACTCAGCAAAACAACAGTGTGTGATGGAGGAATTTCATTGTGTAACAGTATATTTATCTCTTGCTACATAACACAAAAATAGTGGCTTAAAACACACACATGTATTTATTATGCCAGTTTCTGTGGGTGAGGTGTCTGGGCACAGTTTAGCTGAATCCTCTCTCTGCTTTAGAATGTTAGAAGGCTGTGAAGATGTTGTCCAGAGCTGTGGTGTGATCTGAGAGTTCACTGGGAAACATGTCTCTGAAGCTCAGGGTCCTTACACTGTCAGACTGAGAGCCCCTTTGCAGGTACCTCCCCTCAGTTCTGCCCTACAGATAATCACTTACCTCAGCTCTTAGCTGCTGCTTTGATACACTGCTCTGTTTCTTAACCAGATGCTTGTTATGTGCTTGATATTTGGTTGTGAATATTGAGACCCTTCCCTAAAGTGGCTTCAAATAAAGGGCTGAAACTCAGAATTGGAAGTCTAAGGTAGAACGAGCTCGTGGACAGATTGAGTTGGTGGCGTAATAATGTCTCCAGGGCCTCAGGTTTTACATCTCCCTCTTAGTCGCTCAGATTAATGACCTGGCTGCGGCGTTGGCAAGGGTTATATTCATTTCCAGCGTTGTCCATAGCTTGGTAAGAGTGGAAACTTCACCTAGCCTTTTGGCAGACTTAACTCATGGGTAAAAATGCCTGTTTCTAAAACACCAAGAAGGAGATGGGATTCCATTTAGACCAGTTAGGTCTGCTCCTGGGACTGGGCTCCGCTTCCCCAGCACCTGCTTGAGTGGGGGTGGGTGTGCAGGTGGGTTCTACAGGGAGTGAGCTGCTGTTACGGAGGAACACCCGCAGTTTGGAGGCTGGGTGGGACTGATTCTACTTCAGAATTTGAACACATTACTGACTTCTTGTTAAGATAGGTGCATATTTAACTTTGAGCTACCTGTGTCATATTTTTCTTCTACACATTATAGTTGCAATTTTTTTTGGTAACTCAATATCCAGTATCTAACTGTGACTCTGTAAATCTTTTTCACAATAAGCCAAATTTCATACTATGACTTTATTCTTCTCCTGGTACAGTTTTGTTTTTCCTAGAATTAGCAATTGTCTTATGTTTCATTTGCTTTGCTTTCTAGGTACTTGTGACTAAGTTTTCCCCAATTACCTCTCAGTACAGTTGTGTGTAATCAGACGTCAGATGATTGGTTGTCCCCCTCTCTGCCCCCTCCCTCAGGCTGCTGGTCTGAAATTCTGGTTCTCCAGGTCCAATAGGATTCCTTTCACCTAGCTCCAGTAGGTATAGGTGTGTTCCTGGCTCTCTGGCCTTTGTCTTTTCTGTTTTTTATCCATCTTTTTGCTGGAGCACATCTTTATTTCCTGAGCGGTGGGTCTTTGGCCGAGTGGTTAATCTGTCTGACTGGGGTGCCTGTGTCCCCTGTGGGAGTGTTGAGGGTTCATTGGCTGCTTCTGGCTCCTGATTCCAGCTTTCTGCAGGTCTGGTCCTTCGGGGAGGCAGCGTAGTGGTTTAGGTACAGGGCAGACTTGCATTGTGCTCCTGGCTGCCCACCAGGCCGGCCCATACAGGCATTTAGGGACTGAGCCAGAAGATGGAGAGTGTGATCTCTCTCTCTTGGTCTGTCTTGCTTTCTCTGTCTCTCATGTAAAAAAGAAAAATTGTGTAGTAGGTAAAGCCTTCGCCTGTATTACCGGCATTCCATATTCAGGTCCTGGCTGCGCCACTTCCAATCCAGCTCTCTGCTGTGGCCAGGGAAACCAGTTCCCTGCTAATATGCCAGGTAAAGCAGTGGAAGATGGCCCAAGTCCTTGGGTCCCTGCACCCACTTGGGAGCCCGGGAAGAAGCTCCTGGCTCCTGGCTTCAGATAGGCCTAGCTCTGGCCATTGCAGCCATCTGGGGAGTGAACCAGTGGATGAAGGACCTCTCTCTCGCTCTCGCTTTCTCTTTTTCTTTCTGCCTCTCCTTCTCTCTCTCTAACTTTTGACTTTCAAATAAATAAATATGTCTTTAAAATGATAAAAATATTTATTTGCTTGAGAGGCAGAGTTACAGACAGAGGGAGAGTCAGTCCTTTGTATTCCCTGTTACTTGGTGGTAGAGTCTGGATGCCTGAGAAAGTTCCTGTCTGTGTTTCTTCGGTTGGGGTAGTGAGGGGGGAGAAATATTATAGGTAGTATATTTTCATTCAGGAACACAAAATGTGTGTGATGTTACAGCCACTAGGCGATGCATAGATGCAGAATTCATTAGGAGTTGGGTATGACCCTGTCTCTTCCCTCTTCTCTCTGGGGGTAAGATCTCCACTTTCTCTGTTCTGGAGTTGTGCAGTGTTGTGTCTTGGCATAGGTGTTTTCGTAGGATTGGACCTGTCCTTTCACTTTGGAGACAAAACTCCTGTAGTTCTGGAAATTTTCTTATGTAATTTACTAAATGATTTCTTCTCTCTTCTCTGCTCAAGTGACATGTAGTTATTTGGAGTATTTTCTGTTTTTCTTTTTAAAAATCTCTGGGAGATATTTTTCTGCTTTTATCTTCTGTTAGGATATCTTCTTGTGTTAAGATGGCTCATTTTCCCCCCACTAGCATTTAGTTTTTACTTCATAGATAGATCCATTTTATCTCTCCAGCTGTACTTATAATATAGCTAAATTCCATTTTTTCTCCCCTTCGTGCATTATCTGAATTTCCTCTGGAATTATGTTTTCTGCATGCTTTGGTTTCTTTTCTTTTTCTTTTCCCTCTTCCCTTTGTCCCTCCCCTTCCTTCCATTTCCTTTCATTTGAAAGGCAAAGAGACAGAGAAGGTCTTCCATGCACTGGTTCACCCCCAAAATTCCTGCAGTGGCCAGGGCTGGGACAGGCTGAAGCCGGGACTCAATCCGGGTCTCCCACTTGGGTGGCAGGGACCCAACTACTTGAGCCACCACCTGCAGCCTCTCGGAGTGTGCTTGAGTGAGATGTTGGGTCAGAAGAACAGCCAGGGCCGGAACCCAGGTGCTGTGATTCGGGATGCAGGTGTCCCAAGCAGGACTATGCTGCTGCACAAATGCCCACCCCCCGGTTTCTTTGATGTTGGCAGCTTCCTGAAATAACCTGGGTCATGTAAGGTGGCTTGTAGTTAGGAGAAAGTGTGATAAAGCCAGTGGAATTCCTGTGTGGAGATGAGGCTTGTTCACTGGTCTGGTAGGGTGATTGAGGGACCCATGAATAGGAATAAACCGAGGGTTTTACTGCAGGGCCTGTAGTGTCTCGCATTCAGCTCGTAGATCTCGTAGATCTCGTAGACCTCGTAGACCTCGTAGACCTCGTAGACCTCGTAGACCTCGTAGACCTCGTAGACCTCGTAGACCTCGTAGACCTCCTAGACCTCGTAGACCTCCTAGACCTCGTAGACCTCGTAGACCTCGTAGACCTCCTAGACCTCCTAGACCTCCTAGACCTCCTAGACCTCCTAGACCTCCTAGACCTCCTAGACCTCCTAGACCTCCTAGACCTCCTAGACCTCCTAGACCTCCTAGACCTCCTAGACCTCCTTGGCGGGCAGGGAGTTACCTGTTGGTGATGCTCCACAGGCAGACTGGGGAGGGAGCTGCAGTGTGGATTTCTTTCTTCTGCCTCAGACTTGTTTTCTGTTGCACTTTCTGTCTCTGTGTAGAGTCTCTAAGTCTACTTTTTTCCAGAAAATTATACCTCTGGGGTCTGAGGGCAAGGTTAGTTGCTAACCTGTGGGATTTGGGCTGCGATTTGGGGTCTTACTACCTTAATTTGTTTTTATTGAAACTGAGAAAACTTGGAGGCATAGTACTAATAACTTACTTCCCATATATTGGAACTATGACATGAAGTCTCTTTTTGAGTGCTCTAAGTGCATGTTTCCTGTAAACAATGGGGTGTTGATGCATTACTGCTGTTTAAACCTGAAGATTCTATTTACCTGTTGACAGCTGCCCTGGTAGCGTTCTTCATAGGGAAATGGTATAGTCAAGGATCACTTCCTATTTTATTGTCAGGTTTTTAAAAATTGTCTTTAGAACAGTTTCTCAACTAGGCTTTCTTTCATGACATTGATTGTTTTTGAAGATATTAGCCAGTTATTTATTTATATTTTAAAAGATTTATTTATTTGAAAGGTGGAATTACAGAGGGAGAGGCAGAGGCAGAGAGAGAAGTCTTCCGTCCACTAGTTTATTCCCCAAATGGCTGAAACTGCCAGGGCTGAGCTAGACTGAAGCCAGGAGCCAGGGGCTTCATCTGGGTCTCCCATGTGGGTCGCAGGGGCCCAAGCACTTGGACCATCTTACACTACTTTACCAGGCCTATTAGAAGGGAACTGGATTAGAAGTGGAGCAGCTGGGATGAGAACAGGTGCCCACATGGAGTGCTGTCGCTGCAGGTGGTGGCTTAACCACTTCACCAGCCCCTGGCCAGTTATTTTATGGAGTCACCCTCAATGAGGGTTTGATGTTTCTTCATATTAGATGCAGGTTAGACATCTTCGGTGGGAATGATGCTGAATTTGGGGTTTTGATGAAGTCAGTTTTTTTTTAAATTACATTTTTTGCTAATGGATTATGTATTTGTTGCCAAGTCTAAAACTCTTTGCCTGGTGCCTGGTTCTTTTTAATGGAGAATGGCATTTATTTATTTATTTACTTGAAAGTCAGAGTTAACACACAGAAGAAGGAGAGAGAGAGAAAGAGAAAGGGGTCTTCCATCCTCTGGCTCACTCTCCAATTGGCTACAACAGCTGGAGCTGCACCAATCTAAAGCAAGGAGCCAGGAGCTTCTTCCAGGTCTCCCACGTGGGTGCAGGGGCCCAAGGACTTGGACCATCTTCTACTGCTTTCCCAGGCCATAGCAGAGAGCTGGATCGGAAGTGGGCACCCATATGGGATGCCGGCACTGCAGGCGGTGGCTTTACCTACTCTGCCACAGTGCTGGCTCCTGCATTTATTTATTTATTTATTTATTTTTTACAGGCAGAGTGGACAGTGAGAGAGAGAGACAGAGAGAAAGGTCTTCCTTTTGCCGTTGGTTCACCCTCCAATGGCCGCCGCGGCTGGCGCGCTGCGGCCGGCGCACCGTGCTTGTCCGATGGCAGGAGCCAGGAGCCAGGTGCTTTTCCTGGTCTCCCCATGGGGTGCGGGGCCCAAGCACCTGGGCCATCCTCCACTGCACTCCTGGGCCACAGCAGAGGGCTGGCCTGGAAGAGGGGCAACCGGGACAGAATCCGGCGCCCCGACCGGGACTAGAACCCGGTGTGCCGGCGCCGCAAGGCGGAGGATTAGCCTGTTGAGCCACGGCGCCGGCCCCATTTATTTATTTTTAAAAATTATATATTTCTTTGAGAGGCAGAGTTAGAGAGGATACGGAGAAAGCTGGTTCACTTCCTCCTCACATGACTGCAGTGGCCAAGGCTGGGCTAGGCTGAAGCAGGGAGCCAGGAATGCCAAGAACTCCATCAGGGTTTCTCATAGGGCATCAGGGACTTAGTAATTGGGCCATCATCCGTTGCTTTCCCAAGCGCATTAGCAGGGAGCTGGATTGGAGGTGGGGTAGCCAGATCTTGAACTGACAGTCATAAGAGATGCTGGCATTGCACTGTGGCTTAACTTGTCACGCCTCAATGCCATATTTTTCTTGATGTGTAATGACTAAGCATTTGTTTCTGGTATCTTATCTGGATTTTTTTTTTTTTTTAAGATTTAGTTTGTTTATTTGAAAGTTACATAGAGAGAGAAAGGTCTTCCATCCATTGTTTCACTCTCCAAATGGCTGCAACAGCTGAAGCTGAGCTGGTTGGATGCCAGGGAGCCAGGAGCTTCATCTGGGTCTCCCAAGTGGGTGCAGAGGCACAACGGCTTGGGCCATCCTTAACTGCTTTTCCAGGTGCATTAGCAAGGAGCTGGATCAGAAGTGGAGCATCGAAGACTTGAACCGCCACTGGTGTGGGGTGCTGGCCCTGCAGGCCTTTACCCACTGCGCCTCAGCACTGGCTCCAAAGATGGAATCTTGATCCACCTCCCTCCTGGTATTAACTATCCAAATTGTTACAAATGCTGAAGTATTTGTTAAAGGAAGAATGCTGATACATTTGAGATGTCAGAATTCAGCGGCCTGTTTTCAGATTCAAGGTGATGCAGTATTTACTTCCAGTTTTCAAGCAAGTCCATTGTAGTCCCCCTCCCATGTTAGCAGTTCACGTTTAGAGATTATCTATTGCTACTTCACAAACCATGGCAAATCAAAACTTGAAGTCACAAGTCACTTCTTCGCTCAGTGTTTCCGATTGGGTGGGGTTTGTATCGTATCCGCATGGCCTTTGCTGGCACTGGAAAGTCCAAGAAGACCTGCTCCCTCGCAGGTGGTGCCTTGGCTGCTGTCACCCACGTGACCCTTCTCCTGCCTAGCATGGGAAACAGCATGGTTTTGGTGTGTTTGGACTAATCACAGGGTGAGGGGTTTCCTCCAGGCTCCCGAAGGCTTGTCCCTGGAGCCAGCACAGTGTCAGTGTCACAGATCCTTTGGGAGGAATGGTTCATTGGGGCATCTAAGCAGCAGTATAGCGTGCAGGCCAAGTATTTTTCTGAAGGGGGAAAAATGAAAACTCACTTTTTTTTGTTCTCTCTTTTTAAAAATTGTTCTTATCTTCCTTGCCTTTTTGTAATTCAATAGTGTAATTGTGTGTCTAACTCTTGCTGCGTTGAAATAGCTATATAATGGTAATGCGGCCTTCAAATTCAGTTAAACTTTATGTTTGTACTTTTGATAGGGTTCGTAAACAGATTGGAGAGTGGGGAAAGGGAATAAGGAGTATGTAGTGAGTTACTAAGCTCCCATCAAAGTACTAGATAAAAACCTCCTCTTGGATCACATGTTGCCAAACCGCTAACATGTCTCAGGCATTTCTTCAGTAAGCCGGGGTTGCCCTTTGTGCAGGGAGAAGGGGGGCAGTCTCGGTTCCCTAGGTTGGCAGCACCTCCTGTTGGAGGTACCCCCGCCCCTCCAGCAGATCTCTCTCAATGCCCTGGATGTCACAGTGTTTAACTTACTTAAACAGCTGTCGTTGTGAGTCCAGTTTGAGGGCTGGCCATGCTGTTATGTCTGGGTGCACTGTGGAAGTTTGTCTTGCACTTGGAGAGCGTGTTAAGTAGTGCAGGTCCTTGAGTTCAGCCTCACGCTTGGTGCATCAGAGTTGGAGGCTCCTGCTTGTTCTGTCCCATCCTCACTGAGGAGATCCCCCTCCCCACTCCCTGCCGCAGCCTGGGAGGTTAGTGTTAGAAAATAATACAGATATTACGACCATTTGTACCCCTCTGAAAATCAGCCTTCACTTGAAAAAAATGTATTACTTTCTCTCATCAGGGAGAAATTGATTGTACTGGATTTAAATTAACTTTTTCTGGGGGTGAGGATAATCTAGAAAGAGGTTGCGAACCATTGGCCTGTGAGAATTACTCCTGTGCCGCTTCTCCTGGCCTGTGAAACTGCAGGGGTAGGCTTTGCTTCCTTTCTAAAAAGATGTATTTATTTACTTGAAAGGTCGTGTTATAGACAGAGGGGAGAGACAGACATCTACCATCACTGGTTCACTCCGTGACTGAGACCGACTGAAGCCAGGAGCCAGGAACTTCTTCCAGGTCTTCTGCGTGGGTGAAGGGTCGCTGGGCTGTCTGCTGCTGCTTTCGTAGGTGCATTAGCAGGGGGCTGGATTGGAAGCAGAGCACCTGGGACTTGAATCGACACCCATATGGGATGCCAGCATCCCAGGCAGTGGCTTGTCCCGCTGTGTCATGATGCTGGCCTCAGTTACGTGATTTTGATAATGATGGTTTTAATGCTAAGTTTTTACCTGTATGCTACATGAATTTTTCTGCAAAAACTTAGAGGAGTGAAAGCATTTGCTCTGAAATTTTGCATCCATGCCGATGGATTTTACGCTGATGAAGAAAACTCTGTTAAAATGAACTATGTTTTGGGATTTGGAACTTGTTATCTTGATAATGATAGTGTATATGGAAACATTCTTCATGTCCCTGACTTGTTAACATCAGCCAGGGGTCCTGTATGCCGCAGGGCTCCCTTAGAGACTGCCCCCGCCGTTCTTGGCTCTGCTGGTGGGGAGGCTGTGCCGTGCATCTGTCTCCTGGATAGTGCAGGCCAGTGTGTAGGGTGGGGGAGACAGCCCCGTGCCCTTGCTCTTGCTGGGGGACCGTGTAGGAGTAGTGTTAGGGGTGTGTGGAGTCTTGCCCTGGGCTAGGTACACGTGAAGATGCTCTCTGCGAGGTAGTGGGGTGGAGGACAGTGTGGGGTAGTGTTAGGGGTGTGTGGAGTCTTGCCCTGGGCTGGGTACACGTGAAGATGCTCTCTGCGAGGTAGTGGGGTGGAGGACAGTGTGGGGTAGTGTTAGGGGTGTGTGGAGTCTTGCCCTGGGCTGGGTACACGTGAAGATGCTCTCTGCGAGGTAGTGGGGTGGAGGACAGTGTGGGGTAGTGTTAGGGGTGTGTGGAGTCTTGCCCTGGGCTGGGTACACGTGAAGATGCTCTCTGCGAGGTAGTGGGGTGGAGGACAGTGTGGGGTAGTGTTAAGGGTGTGTGGAATCTTGCCCTGGGCTAGGTACACGTGAAGATGCTCTCTGCGAGGTAGTGCGGTGGAGGACAGTGTGGGGTAGTGTTAGGGGTGTGTGGAGTCTTGCCCTGGGCTGGGTACACGTGAAGATGCTCTCTGCGAGGTAGTGGGGTGGAGGACAGTGTGGGGTAGTGTTAGGGGTGTGTGGAGTCTTGCCCTGGGCTGGGTACACGTGAAGATGCTCTCTGCGAGGTAGTGCGGTGGAGGACAGTGTGGGGTAGTGTTAGGGGTGTATGGAGTCTTGCCCTGGGCTGGGTACACGTGAAGATGCTCTCTGCGAGGTAGTGGGGTGGAGGACAGTGTGGGGTAGTGTTAGGGGTGTGTGGAGTCTTGCCCTGGGCTGGGTACACGTGAAGATGCTCTCTGCGAGGTAGTGGGGTGGAGGACAGTGTGGGGTAGTGTTAGGGGTGTGTGGAGTCTTGCCCTGGGCTGGGTACACGTGAAGATGCTCTCTGCGAGGTAGTGCGGTGGAGGACAGTGTGGGGTAGTGTTAGGGGTGTGTGGAGTCTTGCCCTGGGCTGGGTACACGTGAAGATGCTCTCTGCGAGGTAGTGCGGTGGAGGACAGTGTGGGGTAGTGTTAGGGGTGTGTGGAGTCTTGGCCTGGGCTGGGTACACGTGAAGATGCTCTCTGCGAGGTAGTGGGGTGGAGGACAGTGTGGGGTAGTGTTAGGGGTGTGTGGAGTCTTGCCCTGGGCTGGGTACACGTGAAGATGCTCTCTGCGAGGTAGTGGGGTGGAGGACAGTGTGGGGTAGTGTTAGGGGTGTGTGGAGTCTTGGCCTGGGCTGGGTACACGTGAAGATGCTCTCTGCGAGGTAGTGGGGTGGAGGACAGTGTGGGGTAGTGTTAGGGGTGTGTGGAGTCTTGCCCTGGGCTGGGTACACGTGAAGATGCTCTCTGCGAGGTAGTGGGGTGGAGGACAGTGTGGGGTAGTGTTAGGGGTGTGTGGAGTCTTGGCCTGGGCTGGGTACACGTGAAGATGCTCTCTGCGAGGTAGTGGGGTGGAGGACAGTGTGGGGTAGTGTTAGGGGTGTGTGGAGTCTTGCCCTGGGCTGGGTACACGTGAAGATGCTCTCTGCGAGGTAGTGGGGTGGAGGACAGTGTGGGGTAGTGTTAGGGGTGTGTGGAGTCTTGGCCTGGGCTGGGTACACGTGAAGATGCTCTCTGCGAGGTAGTGGGGTGGAGGATCGGGGTTACTGCAGAGCAGCAGTCGTTGGAGCAGCAGCAGAGTGGTTTCTAGCAGAAATCCCCAAGTGTTGGTTTGTTTTTCAGGCTGTTTAGGTAGCGTGAACTTCTTGTGCTTGTTTTCTTGTGATCTGTCCAGGCACAGGAGAGGGAAAGACGTAGAACAGCTTGGGGACTGTAGGCCTCTGCAAGGCCACCTTCCCCTGAAACGCATTGCTTGGCCGCTGACAGATGCTCAGGGACGTTATTTGTTGAGTCAATGAAATTAATACAAAGGATATTTTTTTAAAAAATTATTTATTTATTTATTCATTTATTATTTTTTTTTTTGACAGGCAGAGTGGACAGTGAGAGAGAGAGACAGAGAGAAAGGTCTTCCTTTGCCATTGGTTCACCCTCCAATGGCTGCCGCGGACAGCACGCTGCGGCCGTCGCACCGCGCTCATCCAATGGCAGGAGCCAGGTGCTAGGTGCTTTTTCCTGGTCTCCCATGGGGTGCAGGGCCCAAGCACCTGGGCCATCCTCCACTGCACTCCCGGGCCACAACAGAGGGCTGGCCTGGAAGAGGGGCAACAGGGACAGAATCCGGCGCCCCGACTGGGACTAGAACCTGGTGTGCCAGTGCCGCAAGGCGGAGGATTAGCCTGTTGAGCCACGGCGCCAGCCTAAAAAATTATTTTTTTAATTTTATTTTAAAGATTTATTTCTTTATGTGAAAGAGAGGGAAAGGCTAGCGCCGCGGCTCACTAGGCTAATCCTCCGCCTGCGGCACCGGCACCCCGGGTTCTAGTCCCGGTCGGGGCGCTGGATTCTGTACCGGTTGCTCCTCTTCCAGGCCAGCTCTCTGCTGTGGCCTGGGAGGGCAGTGGAGGATGGCCCAAGTGCTTGGGCCCTGCACCCCATGGGGGACCAGGAGGAAGCATCTGGCTCCTGGCTTCGGATCAGTGCAGTGCGCGGGCCATAGTGGCCGTTTGGGGGGTGAACCAATGAAAGGAAGACCTTTCTCTCTGTCTGTCTCACTGTCTAACACTGCCTGTCCAAAAAAAAAAAAAAGAAAAAGAGAGGGGAAGACAGATCTTCCACCTGCTGGTTCACTCCTCAGATTGTTGCAATGGCTGGAGCTGGGCCAGGTGGAAGCAAGGGCCTGGAACTTCAAACAGGTCTCCCACGTGTGTTCAGAGCCCAAGCGTCCTCTGCTGCTTTCCCCCGGCGTGTTAGCAGGGAGCAGGATCGCAAGTGGAGCACCTGGGATTTGAACCAGCCTTCCATATGGGATGCTGGTTTTTCAGGTGGTATCTTTATGTGCTGTATCACAATGCTGGTCCCTCTCTCTTTCTTTAAAAGCACTTGTTTAAAGGAGAAAAAGAGACAAAAATCTTCCATTCAGTGCTTCACTCATTAAATGCTCCCAACGGCCGGGACTGGCCTGAACAGAGGCAGCATCCTGACATTGAATGTGGTTCTCCCAGCGGGGTGGCAGGGAGCCAGCCACTTGCTGCCTCCCAGGATGTGCGTTGGCGGGAAGCTGGAATCGTACTTGGAGCTGGCACTCTTAACCCAGGCACTCCGATATTGAGTTGTTGGCATTCTTTTTTTTTTTTTTTTTTTTGGACAGGTAGAGTTATAGACAGTGAGAGACAGAGACCGAGAGAAAGGTCTTCCTTCCATTGGTTCACTCCCCAAATGGCTGCTGCACCGATCCGAAGCCAGGAGCCAAGTGCTTCTCCTGGTCTCCCATGCAGGTGCAGGAGCCCAAACACTTGGGCCATCCTCCACTGCCCACCCTGGGCCACAGCAGAGAGCTGGACTGGAAGAGGAGCAACCGGGACTAGAACCCAGCACCCATATGGGATGCTGGCGCCGCAGGCGGAGGATTAATCAAGTGAGCCACGGCGCTGGCCCCGAGTTGTTGGCATTCTAAGCCATGTTTTAACTGCTGGACCCAACCCCTGCTTCTTAATTTTCTTTTCTACTATTAGATTATATTTGAAAGGGGAGTTAGAGAGCTCTTCCATCCACTGGTTCACTCCCCATATGGCAACATTGAGGGCTGGGCCAGGCCCCACATGGGTGGCACACACCCAGGTACTTGGGCTGTCTTCTGCTGCTTTCCCAGGTGCTTTAGCAGGGAGCTGGATTGGAAGTGGACCAGCCGGGACTCAAACTGGTGCTCATATGGGATGCTGGCACTATAGGCAACAGCTTAACCCACTGTGTCAGAGTGCCAGCCCCAAAGGGAAGCTTTTTACTTAATGTTTTTGTTTGGCAAGAAATTCTGTATTTGGGAAAGAGAGGTAATAAATTATTTTGCAAGGGAAAGATAACAATACTAAGAATAGTGTATTGAAACACAGATTTTGAAATTAATTAGCAACATAAAAAAAAACAGCCCTAATTGATTACATCTTTCTCTCCTCAGTGTAGAAACAGTGAAGAGCATTCCTGGTACTGCTTTAAAGATTTTTATTTATTTATTTGAGAGGTAGAGTTACAGACAGTGAGAGGGAGAGACAGAGAGAGGTCTTCCTTCTGCTGGTTCACTCCCCAAATGGCTGCAATAGCCAGAGATGGGCTGATCCAAAGCCAGGAGCCAGGTGCTTCTTCCAGGTCTCTCACGTGGGTGCAGGGGCCCAAGCGGAGACTAGAACTGGCACCCCTGTGGGATGCCGGCCCTGGCCCCTGTGCCGCAGTGACAGTCTCCCCCCCCCCCCCCCTTGCAGCGTCTCTTTCAGGGGAGTAGCCCAGAGTGTGCGTCAGAAAAGCTAGTCCAGTAAAGCTGCTTATTAAATACCATCAGGCCCCTGGGGGCTGGATTTTTATCATAAATCCTGAAATTTAGCCATGTGTCAGAATTGCCTGGGGTAGTTTTTCAAAATACAGGTTCAGGCTCTCCCCTCTGGAGATCTGATGGTGATGTCTCTGAACCTGAATTTTTTAACAAGCCCCTGAGGGTGATCTTGCTGCAGCTGAGGGTGGAGTGGGAACTGCTGCTGCCTCAGTCCACGCCTCAGTCGCCTCAGCTGTGGAAGTGCGTAATTACACCTGCCTGGCTCCCCACCCTCCCAGGGGTCAGAGAACAGCACGTGATGTATAGGAAACTGTCGTAACTAGCGTGCCGTAGAAATGCAAGGAGAATGATAACGTGCTGCTTTTGCTTTGCACAGTGGCCCGAGAGCTGAGCGCTGCTGGGCAAGGACAGGTGGAAACCCAGGCGTCTTGATTTTGCATAAGTGAACAGGGACTCAGAGAAAGTTATCTGCCCAGTGTCACTCCCGGTAGCAGAACAGATGAACAATTTACAAATAGTTGTATTTATGCGATAGCAGAAGTCAACTTGTTGCTTTCCATTAACCACATGTGCAGTGCCAGCTGTGCCAAAGCGAGTAAGAAACCGTGCCGGTGAGAAAGTCACGTTCCAGTAGGGGAGCGGAGATTCTCGGGCAAGTCCCGGTGTCGTTCTTGAGAGGGGCTCATCTGACCAGAGGAGGCAGCTTCGGACTCTGTAGAAGCTCGGCAGAAGAGACCGTGGGGTGAGCTGCTGAGACAGCACGGCTTGAGCCGGGAGAGACGTCCTCCTCTTCCTTCTTGGAATTTGTTTTTTTTTTTTTTTTTGGACAGGCAGAGTGGATAGAGGGAGAGACAGAGAGAAAGGTCTTCCTTTTGCTGTTGGTTCACCCTCCAATGACCGCCGCGGCCGGCGCACCGCGCTCATCCGATGGCAGGAGCCAGGTGCCAGGTGCTTTTCCTGGTCTCCCATGGGGTGCAGGGCCCAAGCACTTGGGCCATCCTCCACTGCACTCCTGGGCCACAGCAGAGAGCTGGCCTGGAAGAGGGGCAATCGGGACAGAATCCGGCGCCCCAACCGGGACTAGAACCCGGTGTGCTGGCGCCGCAAGGCGGAGGATTAGCCTAGTGAGCCGCGGCGCTGGCCCTCCTCTTCCTTCTTACCAGGAGGGAACAGCCCGTTAGGTAGCTGGAGGACGCTGCCCTCCCCTTGTGTGGTTGCTCGGACCTTGTTGGCAGAGCAGTGTTGGAGAAAAGTTCCCTGCGCTGACGTTGAGGAAAGCAGAGCTAAAATTGTTCTTGGACACCCCACGCTCAGCCTTCGTGCGTGCCACTTCAGCCGACCCCACAGTCCTGCGAGCTGAGAGACGGTGTGCTTTAGTAGAACGTGTGTGGGGTTTCTGCAACCTGGGAGCAGTGATGCCAGCTCTGGACGGAGCCCAGATGCTCGGATGGCCTTGCTGGTGGGACAGCGTGGAGACACAGCGGAGCCTTCCTTTCTTTTCAGCGTGTTACATTTGGCTTGCTTTTGTCAAAGGCGTAGTTGCTGCGAACCCCTTGTGACCTCAGGGGTAGTGACCTGTGGGTTCATCGTGGAGCTGCAGGGGATAGCAAGGCACAGCAGGGCAGGGGCAGTGTGGAAACCCTCTCAGCCTCTGCTGGTTGGGAATCTTTACAGGTAGCAGAAGGGTTGATTTGACAGAGGTTGTGCCAGATGTTAGGACAAAAGGACAAATACAGTTTGTGCCTACATGTCATTGATCTTTGTTCAACATTTTAACATTTGCTATTTGTAGTACAGTCTGTGAGAACTTTCTTGACTGGTACTATTCAAGATTGGGTGGCTTAGGACTGGGTCTCAGTGAGCGTGAGAGTGTTGAGATTTCAAATTATAATATGTCAATGGTTGTGTCATTTCAAAGCTCCATGGGAATCACCAGAAAGTAATAAGATTGCAAATCATTCCAAATGGGGTAGTCACATGAATTAAGCATAGTTTTCCAGCCAAGAATGTGAACCATCCAAGAATATGAATATAGGTTGGAACATTTCTCATAGATGACATTTGTAGAATGCATGTATTTTCAGAAGATTTGAAAATTTTTTTCTGAAGATTCATTTATTTGAAAGGCCAGGTTTGGGGGGAGAGAGAAAGGGGGAGGGAGGAAGATGGACTTTCTGTTCTCTGGTTCAGGGCTGGGCTGGGCCAAGTCAGGAGCCTGGAAATAATTCTGCTCTCACACATGGGTGCAGGGGTCCAAGTGCTTGGGCCATCTTCCACTGCCTTCCCAGGAACATGAGCAGGAAGTTGGATTGGAAATGGAGTGGCCAGGACTTACACTGGCACTCTGATACAGGCTGTGGCTTAACCCAATGCAACATATACTGGCCCCAGGAGATTTGAAAATGGTTAGCAAAACTTAGTGACTGAAAACAGCAGAACTGCATTCTCACACTTCTACAGGCCAATGGTATAAAATCAGTATCACGGGGCCTAAATTAAGGTATTCTGCAGGGCCAGAGCCATGCTTCCTCAGGAGGCTCTGAGACCTTGACTTTTCTAGCTGCTGGTGGCTGCCAGCACTTTTGTTTGTTTGTTTTTTAAAGATGTATTTATTGATTTGAAAGGCAGAGGCAGAGAGAGCGCGAGCGAGTGCAAGAGCAAGAGATCGAGATCTTGCATCCGCTGGTTCACTTCCCATTTGGCCACAATGGCTGGAGCTGTGCCAATCTACAGCCAGGAGCTTCCTCCAGGTCTTCCTAGGCGGGTGCAGGGCCCAAGGACTCGGACCATCCTGCACTGCCTTTGCAGGCCACAGCAGAGAGAGAGCGGGATCGGAAGCAGAGCCACTGGGACTCGAACCAGCACCCATATGGGATGCCGGCGCTGCAAGCAGTGGCTTTCCCGCTCTGCCACAGCGCTGGCCCCTGCCCGCACGTCCCGACCTGTGGCTGTTTGCACTGCTTGACTTGAGGCCATATCACTCCAGGGTTGCGTCAGATCTCCCTCTCCCTCTGTCTGTAAGGACACTCATGTTGGCATTTAGGGCTCACCTTGATAACACAGGGAATCTCTGTCTCTCCCTGCCTTTCAAATAAAATAAATGTTTAAAAAAATAGTTGATGTGGATCAATACCCTCATCTGAAGGTCTTCATCACATCTTTGAAGACTCCTTTCCAAATAAGATAACTTTAATAGGTTCTAGGAATTAGGACGCTTGTGACTTTTGAGAGTCCATTTTTCCTTTTCCATACTCTGCTGGTTTATTTGGAAGAGTGAGAAGAGTGTTTTTGAAACAATAACTTAGAGATATCATACGTATACTTTCAATTATAGTAAGAATTCATAATATGTTTTGTAAGTTTTCAGTCTTTGCTTGGTGGTCCAAATTTGGGATTGAAATCAGGAGGCGCTCTCAATTTTATCACATGTTGTTTAATAGTTTTGAGCTACCTTCTCTATAAATAATGGAAGTTATTATTTATTTTTAGTGGTGACAATGGTAATTTTATGAAGTATTTTTTTAAAAATGAGTGTAAATTTAGGGAGATGATATAAATTCTTGTAAATTTTTTAGCAGTTAAGAATTTTCATGACAGCAGATTTCAGAAGAGTAGCGTATGATGTGCTGAGTGCGTTTTCTCTGAAGTGGCTTGGTTACATCAGTGTTGAAAATGTGTTGTTATAGGTGAACTGTCTTTTTCCTGTTATGTTGTGTTACAGGCAGTTAATTTTGGACTGGTTTGTTTAGCTCTTTGAGCATGAGCATTTGTTCAGTGTTGTTATGAGAAAAAGTGAAGGCATTCCTAATTGAAAGGGAGGGTTTTTGCAGCCATGAACCAGTCATGAGCAGTGTGTGTGTGTGTGTGTGTGTGTGTGTGTGTGTGTGTGTGTGTGTGAATACTTGGTTTATTCCTGAACTTGCCTATTCCTTGATTCCCTTTAAAAAGATGGATACTTTCCTTGTAGTTCTGTAAATGTGTTAAGATTATTTTGAAGACCTTTTCAGATAGTCTTGTTCTAGTGTCTTGTTTGTTAAATTTACTGAATCTGCTGCATCTACTGGAGTAAAATTTCTATGTGTGTCTTATAATTACTGTGTTTGAACTTCACATGAACTTCTGAGGATGCTCTGTTTTGAGGAATGTGCCCGTAAGTTTTCAGATATTGAACTCAACATTGATTCCACTGCAGACTTGACGCTTCCCTCCCGTTGCCCACTTCTCCGTGGAAGTAGCTGCAAGCAGCACTGAGCCCGACTGCTCCTCTCTGGTGCCATTGCTGCCGTTTTGTACTGCTGATTTGTAAACTCCAGCTTACAATCTTAGCATTTCTTGCTTTAAGCACCTATTTTAAACAACTTAAGAGTTTTTGTTTTAATGAAATTATGAGAAGGGGAAAAAACAGTCATTTTTGAAAATATAGCCACTTACTATTTCTGGCTCTCTTCATTCCTTTGTATAGATTTGAATTTCCATCTGGTATCATTTTTCTTCAGTCTCAAGAACACTCTTTTAGCATTTTTTTAGGTCTGCTGGCAAAGACTCTATCAAGTTTTTATTTTTTAAAATTTTATCTGCACATGTCTTTGTTTTAGCCTGTGTTTGAAGCTTGTTTTTACTGGATCTGGAACTCTGGATTGATGTTGTTTCCCAGCACGTTAATAGGGACATTCCATTGTCTTCTGGCCTCCATTGTTGCTGATGGGATGTCAGTAGTCATTACTGCGATTGCTTCCTTACATAGACTGTCATTTTTTTCTCTTGCTGCTCTTAACATTTTCTTTCTCTTTGGTTTTAAGCTGTTTG
This sequence comes from Sylvilagus floridanus, assembly GCA_949820135.1. Classification (NCBI taxonomy): domain Eukaryota; kingdom Metazoa; phylum Chordata; class Mammalia; order Lagomorpha; family Leporidae; genus Sylvilagus; species Sylvilagus floridanus. The sequence goes on along the minus strand of OX463244.1, from coordinate 7,701,674 downwards.
CCTTTGTGCCTGGATGTGCTTATAATTCGAGAGATTTTTAGTCAGCATTTCTGCAAATATTTGCCCCTTCATACTTCTTTTTCTGATTGTATTTATGTGTGCACTAGAAAATTTGTTATTTCCCATAGATCTCACAGTTTGTACATTTTGGTTTAGTCTTTTTTCCCCTTCTCTCTTTAAATTGAAGAATTATTCTTGATCCATCTTCAAATATAGTAGACTTTTTAAAGTCTATCCAGTGCGTTTTTCATTTTTGGTTATTTTTTGATTTCAAATTTTTATAATTTTATTTTTTCTGCTGAGATTCTCTGTTCACACATTAAAGATCAGATGTTTCTCTACGTTTCTGAACAATTTCTCGTAATTCCTTGAAAATATGGAATAGCTGCCTCAAAGTTGTTGCCAAATTGAATATCTAGTTTAATCTAACATTGGTTTTTATTTTACTCTTCCTCCTCGCCTTAACTGTGGATCACGTTTTTGTTTCTTTGTTTGCCTGCTAGGTTTATTTATTGATTTTAAACACTGGTAGTCAATTTATTAACGGTTGGCGTAGGTATCTGCAGTGGTGACTTCCGCTTCGACTGGCTCAGCGCGGATGGCAGTGGTCTAGTTTCCAGTCTCAGAAGGACTGAGTAAGTGCACTGAGCTGCTTGTGGACGGTCCTGGGAGCTGACCCCACGTCCTAACCTTCCGCAGGGTGTTTTTCTTTAGTGATTGGCGGTGTCTTGGTAGGTTTCCGCACTGCTCTTTTCACCCGGATTCTGTTTTTGCTCCAGGTCAGCACAGACCTTGATCGCAGGGGCGTGACGTTGCGACTGGCCAACGTGATCCTAATTCAGTGAAAGGCCATCTCTGGTTCCTTGCGCGTCTTTCTGGTATCTTTAAAACCCACGTCTATGGCGTAGCTTCCTGGCCACCGTGTTCCTTGGTGAGAGTGAGCAGTGGTGAGCCAGGAGCAGGAGCAGGCGTGGGCAGAACAGCACTCCGCAGCTGATGTGACGCATCTTTCCAGAAAGTGCCTGCGAGGTTCTGATGGAAAATTGTTTTCTTTCTCATAAAGATTATTACTGATTTTTGTTTTAGAAGTCCTGTTTGGTTACCTTGAACTTGTACAGGCTTGGTTTAGTGCTGTCTTAGGCAGGATCTATGAAAAGCTCACTGTGACTCAGTGCCTGTCTAATGCAGTGTGGCAGGACTTCCACACTGGGTCTTCCTGTGGCTGGGTCTGATTTAGGACGTTATTTGTACTGTTCTGGAGTAGGCTGCACTCTGAGAAGTTTTCTTTAGTCTTTGAAGGAGGAAGGGAATTTTAAGGAGGTATGTATTACCCAAATTTTTTCTGAGACATGGAACCAATAGGAGATACATGGTCATTTATTGTAAGGAACTAGCTCGTGTAGTTATGGACACTGAGCTGCATCAAGACACAGATATTCTTAGAATAATGTGTGACTGAATGTGTGGACAACCTGTAGCTCAGTCAAGTTGACATATAAAATTAGGTACCACGGCCGGCGCCACGGCTCACTAGGCTAATCCTCCACCTTGCGGCGCCGGCACACCGGGTTCTAGTCCGGTCGGGGCACCAGATTCTGTCCCGGTTGCCCCTCTTCCAGGCCAGCTCTCTGCTGTGGCCAGGGAGTGCAGTGGAGGATGGCCCAAGTGCTTGGGTCCTGCACCCCATGGGAGACTAGGAGAAGCACCTGGCTCCTGCCAACGGATCAGCGTGGTGCGCTGGCTGCAGTGCGCTGACCGCGGCGGCCATTGGAGGGTGAACCAACGGCAAAGGAAGACCTTTCTCTCTGTCTCTGTCTCTCTCACTGTCCACTCTGCCCATCAAAAAAAAAAAAAAAAATAGGTACCACAAGATGTTAATGAGATTTTCCACCGCAATGGGACAAAGACTCCAAAAATCCCCCAGCCCTGTCCATTCTTGTCACTTTTTGTTCTCCTGTGAACCCTGTAAGCAAGTCACTTTTTGCTAAGGGTCAGGTGGTCTTAAACTGGACATGTGCACTCCAATCTCCATGGGTTCCCCTCTGCAGACTGCTGGGGACTCCCCTGTACCGCTCTCTTCACTGGTGCCTTGTGCCATCAAGGATGCTGGCTGCTTCAGCTGCTTGGAACTCTGCCCTCTACCTGCACGTCTCAGCAGGCTGCCATGCACCTTGCAGTGCTGGGAGTCGTCCCCAGAGAACCAGGGCGCTTGTGATCCTTTCTTGAGGGGTCACAGTCTTGCTGCCCTTTGTGCATTGTTGAACAGTTGCCTCAGACGCCATGTTCAGTGGTGGAGTTGTTTGCCGTGGGAGAGCCAGTCTGTCAAAGCCAGAAGCAGGATATTTGAAGATCACTACTACACACCTGTAGGTGCGCAGCTCCTTTGGAAAGGGTTTGGAGGAATGTGAATATTAACACGATTACGTTTCTTTTGAGCAGGGTTGGGATGGGATTGTGAAAATGCAGTGTGTAGATTCAGGAGGTTCAGTATAAACTACTATCTAGCTTCAAGGTTCTGAATTAAAGTTCTGTTCTTACTGCGTGAGAATTCTCAGAAAGTACAGAATCTGGGGGGCAGAAACAATTAGGTTTAATGGAGGAGAGATGATTCTTCTAGGTTTTATTCTGAAATCTGAAATGCTGTAAAATCTGAAGCTTCTTGAGCATTGCCGTGACGCCACAGGTCTGGTGGCTCAATGTTTACAGGCTTTGTTTAACGTACAGGTTATTAGAACCTAGTGTATGAAGTTACTTTTAGGCTCTGGTAAATGGTGTGTATAAAACATAGATGATTTTTGCGTTTGGATTTTTGCTCTCTTCCCTAAGATACCCCATTATATATATGCAGATATTCCAAGACCCAAGGCTCTTGTGATCTCAGAAGCTTTGGGGCTGAGGAATACTCAGCCTGTAACACTTTAGTGCTGTGGGCCCTTAAGTGAAGGCCAGGCCAGCTGCTCGGCTCTAGTAAGAACCCCGCCTCCCACCTCACGGGGGAACCATGGCCACGGCAGATGGTTGGGTCCCAGTTTGTGCAGAGTGACTGGGGGCCGCTAAAGGAAGCAATGCTCCTGTTATCCTGTGCCTTTTTCTTTGATTTAGTCTCCGTCTACTTTCCTGTAACATCGTGCTTACTCTTGGTTTTAGTCCCGTCTTCAGCTACAGGGAACAAGTCAGTTCATTCCTTCTTTGTGGTGCTTATTTAATTTTTGAAAACATCTATTTCTCAGTCGTGCATTGCCTTGGTCAGACAGCCTTGGACTTCCAGATTCCCAGCTACTTTTCATTTTCTCACCAGATTTTTATATACAAATGAAAAGAATTGTGAACTTGGAAAAGTTTACAAAGACTTCAAATTCAGGCTTTCCAGTCAAATTCTTGGAAAGATCATTTCTTATACTTCCCCTTACTCTAATCTACTGTCTCTTGTAGCCATAGCATGGTTTCCAGGGCACCACTTGGGTGATTTTGTTTCCTTCCCACATTGCACTTTGAGGCCCATGAAGGGAGGCACGGTGACCGGAAGTCCCGCCCTGTCCTTCTAGTGCTTGGTGCTTATTTGTTGAAATGAATGATGGATTTAACTGTGTTCCTGTTGTGACATCATCTGATGTTCTGGAGGTCATTTGTGTTCAGTGATGCAAAATTTCTCACTGTAGTGAGATGATGCAAAAGTGCTGCAAAAGTTCTCACTGTAGAAGTTACAAAGTGTATACAGGTGTGTGTGTGGTTGTCCTTAGGTCCGCTGTCTGGACTCCTGCTCTGTTGCCCCTGCAGTCTCTTTCCCATATTATTGTTAACAATTGCCTGTTATCTTTCTGGACATCTTTTGGTACATATTCAGTTTTGTATAAGTGCTCTTGTTCTCGTTATATGCATATATTTAAACATCTGTGTAGCGTTGTAGTTTGATGCACAATTAAAATGGCAGTTGAATAAATACTATTTCACTTCTTATTGGTTTAATAGGCAAACCTTTTCAATGTGTGTTACTTAAAAAAAAAGCTCTCTTGCCTTTATTGACATTACATTTTTTTCCTTTTTTTAAAGGTATATGTGTTTTATTTCAAAGAGCAACAGAGAGAGAAAGGGAGAGATAGAGATCTCTTACCTGCTGGTTTACTCCCGAAATGGTAGCCACGGCTGGGGCTGGGACAGCTGAAGCCAGGAATTCCATCCTGGTGTCCCATGTGAGTAGCAGGGACCCAGGTACTTGGGCCATCTTCCACTCCTTCCCAGGTGTAGCAGTAGGGTGCCGGATTGCAAGTGGAGCAGCTGGGACTCGAACCAGAGCTCATAAGGGATGCTGGCATCACCAGCACAGCCTCACCCACTGTGCCAATGCATGTGCTCCCACGCTGCTGTCATACACGCATCAGTAAGGCACAGAAACCTTGCTGGACCTCACTTCCCACATAGGCGCGTCAGTAAGGCACAGAAACCTTGCTGGACCTCACTTCCCACATAGACGCGTCAGTAAGGCACAGAAACCTTGCTAGAGCTCACTTCCCACATCTAGTCAAGGAGAAACTCTTTATTTCTAAGTCTGATAAGTTCTACGTTGTTGTGTGATTGATCTGTTTGAGATATCATGAAGCATGTATTATTCAGTATAATATGAAACAGTATAGAAATCACATGTGACTGGGTAGCAAATGGAAATTGGGGAGAGGTTAAAATATAGAGGAGTGACTGCAGAATGGCACAGTGAAACTAGTAGTGGGATCTGTGTGTGCTGTGGACTTGCAGCAGGTGGTTTGAGCTGTGTGGATCCCTTCAAGGGGGCTGATGGCATCCAGATTTGCTTATACTCCCTGAATTTGCTCAATAAAACTTTACCTTTGTTAATACAAAGAATGCTTCTAAAGAAATGGCACAGAAACGGACGCTAACATAGGTAGTTCTTTGTTAGTCACTGAATTAAAAGCAACATTTCATGGTAAATGTTTCTCTGTTTCCTAAGAGAGAGGCAAACAAAAGAACAAGCAGGAAGCCCTGCACGTTTTCTCAGTCATGGTGTGTTTCTAAGCTCTGCTATGATAAGTGTCCCTGAATCATTAAATTTCTTTTAATTAACTGCTTTTGCCTAATAGGTCACTTATTATTTTTTTAATTTTTAAAAAAGATTAATTTATTTGAAAATTACAGGGAGAGGTAGACACACACACACACACACACACACACACACACACACACACGGGTTGGAGGGGATAGAGTTAGATAGGTCTTCTGTCTGCTGATTCACTCCTCAAATGGCTGCAACAGCCAGAGCTGAGCCGATTTGAAGCTGGGAGCCAGGAGCTTCTCTGGGTCTCCCATGTGGGTATAGGGGTCCAAAGACTTGGGCCATCCTCCACTGCTTTCCCAGGTGCATTAGCAGGGAATTGGATTGGAAGTGGAACAGCTGGGACTTGAACCTAGTGCCCATGTAGGCTGCCAGCGCTGCAGGCCAGGGCGTTAACTTCTGCACCACAGCGGCAGTCCCAGATCACTGGTTTTATAGTTTGAAGATTGCTATACTGTTATTTGAAGATTTACTTACTTTATATTTGAAAGGCAGAGTTGGAGTGGGAGGCAGAAAGGGGTTGGGGAGCAGAGAGGGAATCAGTCTTCCATCTGCTGGTTCACTCCCCAACTGCCCATAGGGGATGCTGGCATTGCAGAGGGAGACTTCACTTGCTGTACCACAATGCCTACCCTCATCTTGAAAATTTAACTCACTTATTTGAGTTAATAAAACAATCCAAAGTAGATGTCTTAGCAGATGAGTTGGTGTGCTGACTATGTTTTCTTCTGTTAACAGTCAGTTCTAGCTGAGGAACTGGTCTTCTGGAGGGAGAGATGAACAGGGCTTTTCCTGCTTTGGGGGCTGGATGCTAGCAAACACCTGGACAGGTGAAGGCGAGGTGGTGCCCCACGGTTATCACTGTGAGATGTCATCTGGGCGGGTTTAGGAGGCACTCGGGTCTGTGTGAGTATGGGAAGAGACTTCACAGGCTTTTCCTGCTTTGGGGGCTGGGATGCTAGCATACAACTGGTCAGGTGAAGGCGGGGTGGCGCCCCGTGGTCATCACGGGGAGATGTCATCTGGGCGGGTTTAGGAGGCACTCGGGTCTGTGTGAGTACGGGAAGAGACTTCACAGGGGAGAGAGCACTGGAGTTGGGTTTGGAGCATGGGATTGATGGGCAGAAATGGCAAAGGAAGGTTCATGGGAGAATTTGAGCAAAGAAGCGGTGTTTGGGGAGTGGGACTTTGTCCATTGTGGCTGGGGTATGGCCTGGAGCAAGTGTGTGCTCAGGGAGGAGACTGAAAAGGTGCAGCAAATAGTAATAGGAACTGTAACTGCAGCTAGCTTGTGTGTGTTGGAGCACCTACTTGGCAGTGTCTTAATTAAATAGGTTGCTGCGGGCTGTGTCCTGGAGAATCTGAAAGGAAGTTTTGTGGGTCCAGTTAGTGAGGTACCCGGCAGTTGAACCACAGAGGCTTACTGTGGCTCAGGCTTTGAATGCCAGGCTGAGCACCACTAGGCACTTTTCTATGGATGGTGATACCCTAGCAGGACATTAACTGATGTTTATAAAGGAGGGTCTTTGTCTATTGTCACAAGCTTTTACCCCTGCTTGGTAGTTACTGTCATGGCTGTGACCTACAGCGAGATTCCATGAGGAAGTGTTATTTTATGTTAAGATGAAAGCTAAATTTCCTGGGTAAGTGAATTTCTTAGGTAATGCATATTTAGAAAAGCTATGATGCATTTATATAGAATTTTTAGCCAGGAACATTCATTATGAGTAATTCTTTATATTCTAATTTTTTTTTCTGTTCATTTATTTTACTCGTTTTGAGACCTGCTTTGGGAGTCCATTCCAATATAATATATGACTTTTCCCCTGATGTGCAGTAGTTATTAGATGAACTTAAAATGATACACAGTGTTGTATCACATGGGTGTAGGTAATCTATATCACCTTTATGGTGAATATTTATTATTTCTAATTTATTTAAATTATTTTTATTTACCTGAAAGGCAGAGAGAGAGAGGATCGATCTTCCACCTGCTGTTCATTCCCCAAATGCCTGCAATAGCCAGGGCTGGGACATGCTGAAGCAGGTGCTCAGAACTCCATCCAGGTTTCCCATGTGGGTGCCAGGGCCCCAAGTACTTGAGCCATCACTGCTGTTTCTATGGTGAGCAGCAGCAGGAAGCTGAACTTGGAAGTGGAGCCAGGAGTTGGACTCAGGCACTCCAGTATGTGATAAGGACATCCCAAGCAGCATCCACTACACCAGTGTTTGCCCCGTAATTTAGTTTAAAGATTAAAATGGATTTCTAAAAGCAGAGATTCAACAAGGACAAACTAGACTGCAAATGAAACATGAACCAGTGCTGTAGACTTCAGCACTTAAAATGAGAGAATTGTGTTGGAATAAGTACTGTTGCCAAGGCCCATGTGGGCATCAGTGTACTGTGTATAGATTGGTAGGTCATAAATTGAGCAACAAACCATGACATTTGAGTATGAACAACCTGTTATTTGTTAAGATTTGAGAAGAGAGATTGAGACCCTTGCTGTTGAGCTGGAGCGGAGGAATAGATCTAGAAGGAAAGTGTTGTGTAGGCTCTATTTTCTGTTTCTTTAGCTTGCAGGAAAAACAGGGTGATCTTAAGTTGGCATGTGGGGATTTAGAATATAGTTTGTGACCAAATATTGAAAGTTACTGGAATAGTTATCAGGAGAATCCTTTGAAATGGGTAAATTTACATTGTACTTAGGATTTTATTCTGTTTAAAGAGAGACTGGTTTAATATTTTTTGAAAAGGATATTTCAGACTTTCATTTGTAAGCTTTATATTTTTCCAGTTTTCTTTTTGTGTGTCTGTTAGTCTTAAATGGAACATAGAGAACAGTCATGCTATATTAGTGTTTTTCTATTTACTTGAAAGGCAGAGAAAGAGAGAGAGAGTGGGAGATCTTTCATCCGCTGGTTCTTTCCCCAGTTCACTGCCACAGCCAGGGCTGGGCCAGGCCAAAGCCAGGAGCCTCATGCTGGTTGCCCATGTGGATGGCAGAGACGCGTGTACTTCACCCATCCTCCACAGCTTTCCTGGGCATCTTAGCAGAGACTGTATTGGAAGCGGAGCATCAGGATGCTCATTAGCGCTCATATGTGATGCTGCTGTTGCAGGCAGTGGCTTAACCCACTGTACCACAATGCTGGCCCCGAGCATTGGTGGTTTTGACCGAAAGGACTACCCCAAACAAGAAGACAGAATTCCACCCGTGTAGCTAGAGAGCATGTCTATGTATATTGAGTTGTTTTCTAAAATTGAATATTCAGTTTATTGATACCAGTAGAATTTGAAGTATGAATGTGGAAGTGTTGACATTAACAAATAAATCGTATGTGTTGAGATTGTGTGACTGCTGATACAGTGCCATGCCTAATCACTTTTATAGAATTTTCATTGATCACTAAAATTCTAGGTTAAAGATTTTGAAGTTCAAGATTGTGTTTTATCACAAAATACACATTCATTATAGAAAATTTAGAAAATGTAGAACAGAATAACAATTTTCTGCAGTTCCTTTCTGCAGAGATAACAACTATTTACGTTTTGTGTAAATTCTGCCAATTTCTTCTGTACATAACTTTTTCCTAAAAAACAAATATCACATGGTATCTGCATACTGCTTTTTTTTTTTTTTTTTTAAGAATCAGTTCTTTTATTTATTTGAGAGGTAGAGTTACAGATAGACAGAGGGAGACACAGAGAGAGAGAGAGAGAGAGGAGTCTTCCATCTGCTGGTTCACTCCCCAAATGGCCGGAGCTGGGCCGATTGAAGCCAGGAGCTTCTGTTGGGTCTCCCACGTGGCTGCAGGGGCCTAAGCACTTGGGCCATCTTCTACTGCTTTATGAGGCTGTAGCAGAGAGCTGGATTGGAAGTGGAGCAGCCGAGATTCAAACCTGTGCCCACATGGGATGCTAGCATGCAGCTTTACTCGCTACACCACAGTGCCGGCCCCTGCATGCTGTTTTTATAACCCATTTCTTGCACACAAGATTAATTTTTCCTTTGTTTTTACTCCTGAATGTCAGTCTGTTTGTGGAACATGTACTGTGACATAAAAGAATATGAGACCTAGTAGTACTTCTCACCAAGCAGTAGATAATATCACTTGACTGTGTATACAAAATAGCTTCCAAGGACTGTTGGTAGATAACTAAACACAAGTTCAGAGGATGGGATGGAGTGACTTTAAATTGATGGAAGGGACTTGACGTGACCTTGAAGATGGTTAAGCTTAGGTAAATAGTGGGTAAAGTTTACATGGCGAAATGGCTGGACCATTGTGGGTATGAGGAGGTTATGTGCATTTTATGGAATGATAGAACGCCACCTTGACTTCTGAGTTCAGCACAATAAGACTTGGTCAGATGCTCCTAAATGATGAAGGGATTAGTCACAGGTTGAAAGCCATGTTTCAGGAAGGTAGTGTAGCAGCTACACGCAGAGTAGACTGAGGCAAGGGCTAAGATGGCTTTTGAGGAGTCACCTAGAAGGTTGTTGATATTTTATTTTTTAATAGATTCTCGTGTCCTTGTCCATCCTTCCTGAATCTGGATCTTGAGAGTGGAGTCTGAAATCCGGTTACGGGAACTCTCCCATATTGCTTCTCACATACCAGCAAGCCTGGGTTGTACTTAATTCCAGAAAGCATCTGTCATACCTTGGGGGAAACGAGGACCTGGACCACTGTGATTGAAGTGGGCGTGGAATAGAATGCAGAGGAGTGGTGAGATTCAGCAGGAGATGCAGAAGCTGGCAAGTGCTAATGAAATCTTGCACGGATGGTGGTGCCGGGGGTGGAGATGGGAAGTTAGACCAGATGCATTTCGGATGTAGTGAATTGAGAGGCAGCTGTCCAGCAGCCTGTTCACATTAAGTGAGGAGTTAGAGAAAAGAGGTCAGAATTATTAGTTCAGAGCAAACCTTTGAAAACACTTCTTCTGAAGGGAAATACGTACAGAGAAATGATAGAGGGCCAAGGATAGAGAGATAACATGAGGTTACAGGTACATGTGAAGGAGAGATGGACAATTTGGAGGATAACTGATTTCCCAAAGTAGTGACATACATTTTAAGAATTTTCTCAAAATGTTCCTGTATGTAGATTTATTTTTATTTTTTATATAAAGGATACAGAGAGAGACTGAGATCTTCTGTCTACTGGTTTCCTTCCCAAATGCCTGTGACAGCTGGGGCTAGGCCTGACTGAAGCAAGGAGACAGGAAGTCCGTCAGGTCCCCCAAGTGGGCGGCAGGGACTCAAGTCCTTGAGCCTCACCTGCTGCCTCCCACGGTGTGCATTAGCAGGGAGCTGGAACCACAAGTTGGGATTTGAATCCATGTTTTGAACATTTGAACATGTGTCCAAGCAGCATTTTACCTGTTGTACTAAAAATCCACCCCAAATTTTGATAATTTTTAAGAGGGTAGAATTTCTGTATAAGTTAGAGGGTAGCAAACAAAATTAGTAAATCTAAACTACTTTTGCTACCCTTAGCAATGGATTTGGTGGAGGATATATAATCTGTTAATGATATTTTTTTTTCAAAGATTTATTTATTCGAAAGGCAGAGTTAGAGAGAGGCAGAGAGACGTAGAGGTTTTCTGTCTGCTGGTTCACTCCTGACATGGCTGCAGCAGCAGGGACCTGGGCCAGTCTGAAGCCAGGAGCCAGGAGCTTCCTGTGGGTCCCCCACGCAGGTGCAGGGCCCAAGCACTTGGACCATCCCCTACTACTTTCCCAGGCCATAGCGGAGAGCTGGATTGGAAGAGGAGCATCTGGGACTCAAAATGGCACCCATATGGGATGCTGGCACCACAGGTGGTGGCTTTACCTGCTACGCCCCAGCATCTCGTCTTGATGAATTTTTGGTTAGTTCTGGGTCTGGTGGTTTTTCTGTTTTTTAAAATGCAGAGATAATTAATAGCAGTGGCTTATAAAACCATATATAATTATATACCTATAAAAGTACATAGAACCAACTAGATATATTCATGTACTGAAATAAATTAGTTATATATTTTATATAGAAAACTATATATTTGTATATGTTGCACCTTAGACAGTTCTGTTTAGGAAATTCAGTTCTTGCAGAAAAAAGAGAATAGGGCAATTTTCCAGTGCGTTTCTTAGAAGCTAGTTATGAGAAGGGTCTGCAGGCTACTGGTTGAACATAATCTTCACATCTCTTCTGTCTGATACAGTGCTTTGTTTAGGGAATACTTGCATAAATGGAAGTACCTAGCACCAAGCACAGAATTGAACCTTGATTCATTCCCAGAGCACCCCGGGGTGCTTTTAAGTTTCTCTTATGATCTAGAACTGATTTGAATAATAGAGTTTAAGCACAGGGCAGGTGTTTGGCTTGTTGGATAGGGCACTGGTCATGATGCCTATGTCCTGTGTTAGAATACTTGGATTTAAGTACTGTCTCTGGCTCCTGATTTCTCGCTCCCTGCTGATACAGATCTTGGGAGGCTGCTATGATGGCTCAGTTGTGTTACTGCCACTACATTGGAGATCTAGATTGAGTTCATGAAACACAAAATGAAACAAAAAAGTGGCAATAAAAAGATTCGTAAGTACCACATCAGTATAAGAGATTGAACTGTGGGCAAGCTTGTTTCATTCTATGTATAACTAAAATAATACTTAGTGTTGACTTTAAGCAAACTTAGAATTGAACCTTCTAGAACTTAGGTCTGTATCCTGGGGCTATTTCCTGGTCTGTATCCTAGGTCTGTACCCCAGGGTATTTCCTGGTATCTGATGTATATGGTACTCTGTGGTAGTGGGAGTTCTCCTGAAGAGTTCTGTGGTCTGAGAATTCATGTTGGGAGGAACTCAATAGAAGCAAATAGATAAATATGTTGATAGCCATGGGTTATTGGAAGCCTATGCAAATCATTATAGATGTTTTTATATTTACTGATGGGAGACAAAGATAGCAAACAAAACAGAATGTCAGTGGTAGTTTACACATTTTGAATTTTAGTGACATAGTATCTGGTCTTTATGCCAACCGAAACTTGTCGGTCTCTCAGTCTCTCCCTCTAGTTTGAGAAAACCTATTGTGAGTGCATCATGCATTATTGCAGATAATGTGCTGTCCCTGTTTCCACGAGCTGCTTCAGGCACTTCATACCTGAAGTGCAGTCCTGGAGACTGAGTCATATACTTGAGATAGCAGACGTTTTGGTCAAAATTAACTAGTTAATTAATTAATTAAGAAGATTGATTTATTTATAAGATTTATTTATTATTTGAAAGGCAGAGTTACAGAGAGGCAGAGGCAGTGAAAGAGAGAGAAAGGTCTTCCACCCACTGGTTCACTCCAAAGCCAGGAGCCAGGAGCTTCTTCTGGGTCTCCCACGCGGGTGCAGGGCCCAAGAACTTGGGCCATCCTCCGCTGCTTTCCCAGGCCACAGCAGAGAGCTGAGTCGGAAGCGAGCAGCAGGGGCTTTATTTGTTTGAAAGTCAGGGAGAGATGAGAGCGAGCATGAGCACGTCCATCCACTGGTTCACTTCTCACAGCCGCAGTTTCCAGGACCGGGCCAGGTTGAAGCCAGGAACTTCTTTCAGATTTCCCCTGCTATGCCACAGCACCGGCCCACTAGGGTTTATTTAATCCACTCAGCTGTTCTCGAACCTCCTCCCTAGTGCTTAGTGGCGATTATATGACGACTTCTTGTGTAATTTCATGACAGATCCCATACAAGTTATTTTCAGCTACTCTCTGCTCTCCAGACGCCGACGCGACAGTGTAATCCCAAGACCCAGGTGTATCATCCTCTATGTCCTTGCCCAAGACTTTCCTGCAAAAAAGAAACAAAAAGACTCATCTGCCATTGGTTATTGCTTTTTCATAAACGGAATATATAATAACTGTTTTATTTTGGAATAAAAATTTCTCTACTGTCGTTGACAGAAAGTGAGTATGGGATCTGAAACCAGCCTTGGACACGTTGGTTCTTGTGTCTTTGTGATCGTCCTCACACCGTTTCTGTGATCTGTAATGAATGCGAAGCTCTTTGTGGTACGTGATGGAGCTTGCAGACTGCACCCTTGCACGCGTCGGTCTCTTTCTACCCTTGCTTTCCACTTTGGTGAGGTGGCGGTCACACTGCACGCTGCCTGTGGGGCTGTGTGGAGATGTGACGTGTCAGCCCTGCACAGCCCCTGCTGAGTCACTGGTTTGGAAGGAGCGTGCAGCGTGTCTGCTCCCCGTAGCTTACTAATGATTTTGGTGGAATAGCACATTTCTAAAGTCTTAGGCATTCACTGCCCTCTCCTGCTGAAGGTTGTGACTGTCCAAGGGATTTTGTTGAGCGGTGAATGTTCTTGGCTTTAGGATTTCACTTGAAATCCCCGGTTAGTAGACTTTTCTCTGTAATGCCGCTTGACCTTCTTACTGAGAATTAGAGGTAAGGATTTCTGTTTTCTTGTGTGTTAGGTAGAAAAAAATCATGACATTTCCCCATTTTTTTCCCCCTTTGACCATTAGAATTCTAGAAAATCTATTTCTAATCTTACTGCGTAGAAAAAGAAGCCTTATTTTCTTGTCATTTTAATCTGTTAGTATAAATGGGCCAAAGTTTATAAGGGATTTAAGTTTTAATTATTGAATTTTTAAAAAAGATTTATTTATTTGAAAGCAGGAGATGGAGACAGGAGAGGCAGAGGCAGAGAGAGAGAGGTCTTCCATCTGCTGGTTTACTCCCCAAATGGCTGCAGTGGCTAGAGCTGGGCTGATCTGAAGCCAGGAGCCAGGAGCTTCCTCCGGGTCTCCCACGTGGATTTAGGGACCCAAAGACTTTGGCCATCTTCTACTGCTTTCCCAGGCCATAGCAGAGAGTTGGATTGGAAGTGGAGCAGCCGGGACTCGAACCGGCGCCCATATGGGATGCTGGTGCTGCAGGCCGGGGCTTCACTCGTTGTGCCACAGCGCCGACCCCGCACTTGCCATTTTAGTTCCATTTCTCCTCAGTTAATCTGAACTTGCTGTATCCGCCAGTGCATTCATTTCAGTCAGTCTTGCCCCTCTAGATGTTTGCGGATTAGTATTATAAATATCAGTCACCGATGCTTTTATATTCGTTAAACTTGAGAGAGGGAAGAAGAGCAAATTCCCCTCCGCTGGCTTCACTCTCCAGAGGCCTGTGTTGGCCAGGGTAGGGCCAGCAGGAAAGCCAGAGGCTGGGCATGCAATCTCGGTCTCCCGTGTGGGTACTGGAAACCCAACTACATGAGCCGTACTGGTTTCTCTCAGGGTCTGCATTGATAGGAAGCTGAAGTTGGGCAAGAGGTGGAATTGAACTAAGGCATAAATGCCTGCTCCTCTCAGTACTTTTTAATTAGGTGTCTTGTCCATGACCCCCACCCCCAACTAAGCTGGCTACTTACCTGAGCATAACGTGTTTATTGACGGGATGTTGAAGTTGCACTGTCCCTGTAGATAAGCTGCATGCTAATTTTATGCAGTGATTTTCAGACAACTAAAAATGGTTTGTAAGTTTTGCCTCAAAAAACCACTCCTGTTCCTGTGGTAAAGATCAAAGATTTTTTTTATTAGCTTCTAATTATTACCTGACCGTTTGTGAATGACTACAAAGTAGGAATGATGAAAACTTACTGTATGTTTTTCTTGGAAAAACTTAGAGTATGACTAGGTCTGTAAACTTGTTTAGGAAAATGTTGTGCATATAGTTTGTAACATATTTGGTGTTTGAAATCATCTACTTACTTCCATAAACTAACGAACTTGATAGAAGCTTTGTTTCTGAAGAGCAGTTAGAGGGCTGGTGCTGTGGTACAGTGGGCCAGCTGTGACTGTGGTGCTACCATTACAGCTGAGCGCTACCAGTTCGAGTCCTGGCTGCTCCACTCTGGCCCAGCTCTCTGCTGATGCACTGGAAAAGCGGCCTAGACCAGCACTGGGCCCCTGCTACCTGCATGGGAGACCTGGTTGGAGTTCCAGGCTCCTGGCTTCTGCTGTTTAGGGAATGAGTCTCTTTCTGATTTTAAAGAAGAAGAAGAGCAGTAGCCTGAAAATGAGGAATCATCAACAGATGTAAGGAGCTTATCATTACTTAGTATGAGATAGTGTAGCTGCTATATGTCAGCAACGTATTTTATAACTCATGGAGATATTAAACCTTTTGCTAAAGATTCCGTCCCAAATGAGCTAATGATTAATGGATGACGTTTCTAAAAGGTGTCAGAAGATTTTGATGTATATGTTTCTCAAAAATATTTAAAATTTATTTTCATTTCGTGGAAGGGAGAAGAAAGAGAAACAGATCTTCCATCTACTGACCTGCTCCCTGAATGCCCTCAAAGCTGGGCCTGGGCCTGCCAAACCAGAAGCTTTGGAATCCAGTCTGTTTCCCAAATGGGTGGCAGGGACCCAAGTGCTTGGGGCATCACCATTGCCTCTGCAAGAACAGGAAGCTGGAACTCAAAGAGGGGGTGGTGGTGGATCTCAAACCCAGTCGCTCTGGGACAGAACGGGAGGGTTCTGAGCAGTGTCTGTCCCTGATGTCCATTTGTTGCCTTTGATAGTCAAAACAGTAATGACCAAGCACTTTGGCCCCTGCCACCTGTGTGGGGACACCTGGATGGAGTGCTTGGCTCATGGCTTCTGCCTGGCCCAGCCCTGGTTGATGGGCCATTTGGGTGATTTTCAGATGGATAGTCTCCCTCTGTCCCTCTCACCCCCTTCAAATATGTGAATAAATCTTAAAAACAAAGGGGTAAATCTTGAAGCCCAGTAGTGTGAAATCTTATTTGGTTTTGCTTTCTTCATCTAAAGAGCTTTTTTGTCAGTTTCTTATTTCCATTGAAACCATTCCAGTTGTCAAGATGTACGTAGCATTGTTCCAGTATTTTATAGATTTATGGATGAAGAAAATGTTGTTGAGAACCTAAAGGATTTAACTGTCTACAGTGCTCATAGCTAGTGATTAAATTAATATTTTCTTTCTGGCCGGCGCCGTGGCTCAACAGGCTAATCCTCCGCCTTGCGGCGCCGGCACACCGGGTTCTAGTCCCGGTCGGGGCACCGGATTCTGTCCCGGTTGCCCCTCTTCCAGGCCAGCCCTCTGCTGTGGCCCAGGAGTGCAGTGGAGGATGGCCCAGGTGCTTGGGCCCTGCACCCCATGGGGAGACCAGGAAAAGCACCTGGCTCCTGGCTCCTGCCATCGGACGAGCACGGTGCGCCGGCCGCAGCGCGCCGACCGCGGCGGCCATTGGAGGGTGAACCAACGGCAAAAGGAAGACCTTTCTGTCTGTCTCTCTCTCTCACTGTCCACTCTGCCTGTAAAAAAAAAAAAAAAAAAAAAAAAAAAAAAAAAAAAAAAATTTTCTTTCTTTTTTCCCCATGATGCCAGAATTTTAAAGATTTGTTAGAAAACTGTGCTTTTTCTGCCAAAATAGTATAATCTCAGTGATTTATTATTTTTTAGAAGATTTCTTTTTCTCAAAGGCATAGTGATAGGGCTGAGGGTGGGGAAGGAGGGGGAGGGGAAGGTTGGGCTCTCCACCTGTCTGTCTTCTCAAGTGCCCACAACAAGGGGGGCTGGACCAGGCTAAGCCAGGAGCTAGGAGCGCCACCTGCTACAGGATAGCTGCAGGAAGCTGCACAGAGGCGCTCCAGCAGGAGTGTGCCCGTCGCCCACGCCTCGATTATTGTTTCCACAAATGAAACTACTCTGATGCAGGACTGTAATTTTCAGCCACCCATCTCTCCACACAACCCCAAAACTAGGCCCCAGTTACTTCTAGCTCTAAGGTTTTACTTGACTCCATAGCAACTTCTGGCAGGGAAGAGAATTCTTTAGTAATGCAGTCTGGACTATACATAATGGTTCAGACACAGGCAGTTCCTAATTTAAAAACAATCCCTGCGTAATCCCCTGGCCTTGAGCTTCACCTCAAGTGCTATTTGAAGTACAAAGTTGGAGCTTTAGGTTTTCAAAGTAGTAGAAAAATAAGTGATTTTGGGGCAATAAATAGTCTATATTAAGACCTGTAGGCCTAAAAATTTTATTCTTCAAGCTACCTTCTTCTTCTTCTTTTTTTTTTTTTAAAGATTTATTTATTTGAAAGAGATTCTCTGTCTGCTCATTTAGTCCCCAGACGGCCAGGCCTGTCAGAGCTGGACTCTGTCAGGGTCTCCCATGTGTGTTGGGGCCCCACCACTTGGCCATCTCCTGCTGCTTTGCCAGGCACATTAGTAGGAGTGATGCTCTGATGGGATACCACCGTCATAGATGGTAGCCTAGCCTGCGGCGTCACTGTGCGGGCCCCAAAAGATTATTAGTATTATTATTTTTAAATGTTGCACCACTATTTGGAATTCTACCAATAAGGGGTTCATTTGGGCTAACTGGCATCCTTGATGGAAATTGCCAATACAAGTACTTATGTGAGTTGTTTCAGTCTGGTTGATTTCTTTTCGTAATCTATCTGAAAGGAACTACACTGAGGCAATGAGAATTCTGGATGCAACAAGTTAGGGAAAAACATTAAGCAGGATGATTGGGGTGCCATAGTGTATCATTTAGGGAGTTACAGTCATCAGAAATTCAGAGTGCTTTCAAAGGAAAACAACTTAGTTTTAGGATTTGTCCTGAGGATCTAGAATGGGAGAGTTTT
The DNA here is from genome assembly GCA_949820135.1 of Sylvilagus floridanus. Classification (NCBI taxonomy): domain Eukaryota; kingdom Metazoa; phylum Chordata; class Mammalia; order Lagomorpha; family Leporidae; genus Sylvilagus; species Sylvilagus floridanus. Next base: position 7,683,947 of record OX463244.1, on the reverse strand, counting down.
TGTATTTCGTGCTGTAGGGTCCTCAGTGCTGTGACTAGTAATGTCTTTTGGGTTCAGTAGATTTCTTTTTGATATCTTGGGAACATAAGCAAAATTTGTTTGATTCGGAATATCTGTTTTATTATGTGGTATTAATTTAAAAATAATTTTCCCCCACTCAGCTCAATTATAAGCTAGGTTTAAAACTATTCTTTGCTTCTCTTGTTTTTCTCAATTGATAACAATGAGAGTGCTTTCACTGTCCCATCAGTCATTATGGAATTTGCTGGTTGATAATAAAATATCAGTGGAAGCAGTAAGTAGGAAGTACTGTAAAAGAATTAAAGTAACATAAGAGAAACTGCTTGGAGGGTGGGGAGAGGGCTCGTGGACGTAGGGGGATCCACTGTGAGAAGTGTCTAGGACTTAATTTCCTAGTAACCTGTAGGTTCATGTGTTCTCCTCCGTGTACAGCACCTTGTTACCCCTGGCACGTTTATGGTGATTTGTGATGTGATGAAGATCAGGGAGTGTAGATCCTCCCTCCCTGCTAAATTAAATGGAGTAATGGAATATTCTGGTTGGTTTGATACCTAGAGGACCTGAAATTTTCAGTGGTAGTAGGCACATTTTGAAACCGTTTTTCCTTTTTGCTCAAAGTTGAACACATTTTATATATAGTTGATTTTGACTAGTGAAGACTAGTGAAAATTATTTTCAAGTAAGGTTATTAGTTAGCAAATTAATTTTGCAAATGTAGAGTGATTTTCTGAATGTGTTTGGGGGTTCTAGCTGCGTTAGATGTTCCTCAGGTAGGGGTACTTGTTTTGCATCATTGTGTCTTATCATCATCTGTTTTTCTTCACACAGTGTTGTAGTTTTGCCGCTGGACTCTTCCCTCCCTTCCCCCACCCCATCAGGATGGTATGAGACTTGAAAGAAGACGATGCATACAGGTGACTCAAGTTTTGAAATACAGTAAGACTGTGGCTGAGAGTATGTGGCACTGCGGTGGTCTGAATACAGTAAGACTGTGGCTGAGAGTATGTGGCACTGCGGTGGTCTGAATACAGTAAGACTGTGGCTGAGAGTATGTGGCACTGCGGTGGTCTGAATACAGTAAGACTGTGGCTGAGAGTATGTGGCACTGCTGTGGTCTGAATACAGTAAGACTGTGGCTGAGAGTATGTGGCACTGCTGTGGTTTGAATACAGTAAGACTGTGGCTGAGAGTATGTGGCACTGCGGTGGTCTGAATACAGTAAGACTGTGGCTGAGAGTATGTGGCACTGCGGTGGTCTGAATACAGTAAGACTGTGGCTGAGAGTATGTGGCACTGCGGTGGTCTGAATACAGTAAGACTGTGGCTGAGAGTATGTGGCACTGCGGTGGTCTGAATACAGTAAGACTGTGGCTGAGAGTATGTGGGACTGCGGTGGTCTGAATACAGTAAGACTGTGGCTGAGAGTATGTGGCACTGCGGTGGTCTGAATACAGTAAGACTGTGGCTGAGAGTGTGTGGCACTGCGGTGGTTTGAATACAGTAAGACTGTGGCTGAGAGTATGTGGCACTGCGGTGGTTTGAATACAGTAAGACTGTGGCTGAGAGTGTGTGGGACTGCTGGTGTTTGAATACAGTAAGACTGTGGCTGAGAGTATGTGGGACTGCGGTGGTCTGAATACAGTAAGACTGTGGCTGAGAGTATGTGGCACTGCGGTGGTCTGAATACAGTAAGACTGTGGCTGAGAGTATGTGGCACTGCGGTGGTCTGAATACAGTAAGACTGTGGCTGAGAGTATGTGGGACTGCGGTGGTCTGAATACAGTAAGACTGTGGCTGAGAGTATGTGGCACTGCGGTGGTCTGAATACAGTAAGACTGTGGCTGAGAGTATGTGGCACTGCTGTGGTCTGAATACAGTAAGACTGTGGCTGAGAGTATGTGGCACTGCGGTGGTTTGAATACAGTAAGACTGTGGCTGAGAGTGTGTGGGACTGCGGTGGTTTGAATACAGTAAGACTGTGGCTGAGAGTATGTGGGACTGCGGTGGTTTGAATACAGTAAGACTGTGGCTGAGAGTGTGTGGCACTGCGGTGGTCTGAATACAGTAAGACTGTGGCTGAGAGTATGTGGCACTGCTGTGGTCTGAATACAGTAAGACTGTGGCTGAGAGTATGTGGCACTGCGGTGGTTTGAATACAGTAAGACTGTGGCTGAGAGTGTGTGGGACTGCGGTGGTTTGAATACAGTAAGACTGTGGCTGAGAGTATGTGGGACTGCGGTGGTTTGAATACAGTAAGACTGGCTGAGAGTATGTGGGACTGCGGTGTTTTGAATACAGTAAGACTGTGGCTGAGAGTATGTGGGGACTGCGGTGTTTTGAATTCGGGAGCTTTCTGATAATTAGCATTGTTGGGGGATTGTTTAGATCAATAAATGCAAACATAGCTGGGATATTTTTGACTTTGAGGCTCAGAGAGATAAGCAGTGATTTATAGTGATGTTAATACAAATACAGCATTGTGGTTGCTAATACTGTAACTTTGTAACAATTGTCTAATACTCTGATGGGAATTGAAATTTCTGATAATTAAATATTATATTCACTTTTATTATTGAACCCATATCTAACCTAAGTTCCTATGAGCATACAACATTTTAATAGGACTAAATGTTAGTTTATGAGACTCTTGACAACTAAGTTAAGGATATTATACCCATATTATGGTTCCTTAACAAAATGTGGTCTGGGATTTTGTTACTTCTTTGTTTCTTCCCTATCTATATCTCTGTCTTCCTCTTTTTCCCCCACCCCTCCGTTCTTTATTTTACCATTTGTATTTATATATAAGTAAAGCAATGTAAAGATGATTTTGAAAGAAATTTTGGTTGCTTTTTTGTTAATTGAGGTGATCTTATTCATATGTGGAAAATAGAGGCTACTCCATATGTGGCAATGTTTAAACTGAAGATGCACTGCAGAATGGGTGAACTTGTATGTTCTTAAACAGGCATACTGTGAAAACAAGTGATTATATTTTGTAGATGTTGTTAGGGGTAGTCTCAGCTTGATCATATTTATGACATAATGCTTGAATATGCTGTCTTTAAGTTTAAAAGAAGTAATTACCTAACTCTTGAATAGGCATCTACTTACAGTAGTGGTGTAGTTGTTAATGCTTTGTGGTTGGTTTTAACTTTTGGTGATTTGCAATTTTTAAAAGGAAAAATATCTTTTTTGACTTTAGAATGCGATTTTAAAAAGTAATGTTTCATGTGTGCCAATTTGTATGAAGAAATGTGCTTGAATATGGTATTTATAAATTATAGATCAAATAATTACATTCTTGAAGGAGTCACCCTTTGTGAGACTATGCTGGTAATTGTTTTAAGTCCAAGGTGATTGAGTAATTATCTCTCTAATGCAGCTGTCATGTGCACACAGGTGTGCACTACACATGCCTGTACGTGTTACAGGTGTGCTGGAGATACATTCTGAGTGGCTGATCATTAAAGTCAGCGTGATGCTGCTGAATAGCAGCATCATAGAAAATACATAGGAATATCTGCAGAAGCATTTTTAGAATTTGATGAACATTTTGTTGTCAGATTTTACACGTTTGACCTTTTGGTGCAGGAACAGTTTCTCAGCACTGTCAGCTCGCGGCTTGCTCCTTGGGCACTACCCTGCACATGGGCTATACCAAGTAGATGCTCACTTTCAACTGAGGTCAGTAGAGGAACAAAGTATTTTTTTTTTTGATATCTCATAGATTTATCTATGAATGCTAATGATTTTGGAGATTTCCCTCATGAAGTCTTGAGGTAACAAACTGGCTACTTTTCCTCACAGGATATGGAGGGTTTCCAAATAGCTCTTTTTTCTTGAGAGGTTTCTGGCCTCAATGGAATGAAATAACTGAAGAGCAGGTACAGGTTCTTGCAAGTTCACTGGCTGTCTTCGGAATGCTGGAGCAGACGCTCTCTCCAGATGAGATTCGGGATGTGCTGAGGTGGCTTGCTTGGCCCTGTTTCCCTTCAGGGGAAAAGATAACCCAAGAAAGTCACTCTGGCTCTCTCATACATGGACCAGCTGTCGGTGTAGTTCCCTTTCTGACAATTGGGAGGTTATAATTGGTTTTGAATAAAAATTAGCATCTTTCTTAGTCATTAATTAATGCAGCAGTTTGCTCTTAGATTACTATGCACACATTTATTCAACTGATAGAATTTTAACACAGAAAAGCTCTTGAGTGTTTTACTGACAGTTATTTCTAGAACACGTATGTGTATTTGCAAATGAATATTCTGCCTTCCACAGGCCTTGTCTGCTCTCCGGGCATTGTTGGTGGTGCTGACTGTCACGCAGGTTAGGTGGGGCGGTAACTGTCTCACACCACGGCAGTGATGCGTCCCAGGGCCAGGGATGCTGAAGAGAATGTTGAAGTCAGCGTTGGCTGACGGACCTTTTACATAATACATAGATTTTTATGAGAATGATGCGAGGTGATGGATATGTTAATTAGCTTAATTTTGGTAATCAGATTGCATCCACATAGCAAAACAGTTGTATGTCATAAATACATACAATTTTAATTTCCCAATTACACCTCTGTAAGACTGGCAGTGAAAGAGGAGTAACATGTATCTTGTGAACACCAAGCCAAAGCCTAACTTTGTAACTCCAGGACATACGTGGATAGGTGTTCCTGTACTTGCGAAATTTGAAGGGCTTTGTGTCATAGTTTTAAATGTAATTAGACCAAGAGTGAAATAAACTCGGATTTTCTTTCTGAGTTTTGGAAGAGAAATCACTGGTAACAAGCGTTTATCTAGCTAACGTGTGCTTTGTAGAGGTCCCGTAAAGGGTGCTCCGCCCCCTGGATTCCTGCGCTTCGGGAGCAAGGAACACGTTCCATTTTGAGCAGGGGCTGGATATGTAAACAAATACAATGATGCCGTGACCTTCATGGATATACTGCTAGGACTTACCTACTGAATTCAAGGCATTTAGAGTAAAAATGGAAAATGCTCCGTGGCTAGTGACATTCACAGGGATGCTTCAGCTGACGTCTGTAGCTCCTGTTACCAGAGCCTCTGTTTGCATCCCAGCGGCTCTCCCAAACACCAGCTCCAGGAACTGTCTCCTGGTGTTGCTCCCACACACGCCCTCCCTGCCCTTCTGATCGGCTTGGTGATGAAGATGCCACCCTTCCACCCCAGCACACCATCATCCTGGGAACATACAAGTAGACAAAGCAGGTTCTTCGGGATATGAATTCACTTATCTGGGACTGGATTTGGAAAGAGCATTGCTCAGAAGTTACCGAGCACACTGACATAAAGGCTCTTGTTTGAAGGAAACCTGCTTAAGCCAGCAGGTTTGAAATTTGTTTGATTAAGGGACTTTCCTTCTCTTTTATTTTTAATTTATATGTATTAACATCCCATGGAACATTATTGGAAAATATTACTTGGATACAGCAATTGATACCACTTTTTGTTCTGTTGAAATGAACTTCTTTAGTATCTAAGGTTGTTTTCCAGCAATGATAATGCTGGTCACTTTAGAATTTGAAATAGTTCCAGAATACTTGAGTATAATTTTTTGAAGATGAATAACTGTAGAAAATTTTTTAAAATGTGCTGATTTGTTCATATTGATTTTGTCTTAAGTTTTGTATAGGAGAACTTAAGTGCTTAAACCCATTGGTGGCAGTTTTAAATTTACATTCTATAAATTTACATTCTATACTGCTAGGACTTACCTACTGAATTCAAGGCATTTAGAGTAAAAATGGCATTTAGAGTAAATGTGAACTTGTGGGACAAAATTGATTACACTCAGTGATTACAGAAATATGCCATATTCATTACAGAGCAGTTGGGATCCAGTGATCATAGACACATAATCTGTTAAGGTAGAAACCTTAGTCTGTGGGTTGTTCTTTACCTCCTGTCACCTGGGCTTTCTGTATGTCTCTGATTCACCAGCCCTCGTTTAGTTCTTGACGTAAGCAGTTTGAGTTTACTTTTACTGATTTACTGAATTTCTTCTGTTTTTTCTTTTCTTTTTTGGTAAGTGATAAAGTCCAGTGGATTTATTTTGCTGTCATGTTTTTACTTTCTGACTGTATTTCTGAAATCTGTTAGATAGTCTATACCAGCTTGTACTTACTCACATGACAGGAATGTGTCTCTTTATCAGGAGATAGTCTGTTGTATATTTATATCAACATGAACATATTTACACATAATTTGTGGGCCTTAAAAAACTTTGAACTTAGAAATTAGCCTGTTATAGATTTATTGAATTTAGAATGGCACCTATGGTTGCCTTGGCAAGGCTGGACTGAAAGATTTCGTGGATTTTACAAGGCCCGGGGGCTGAATGTTCCCCCTTCTGTGCTTTATATCCTAGTATTGAAATGGCTGCAACGGCTGGAGCTGCGCTGATCCAAAGCCAGGAGCCAGGAGCTTCCTCCTGGTCTCCCACATGGGTGCAAGGGCCCAAGGACTTCGGCCATCTTTCACTGCTTTCCCAGGCCATAGCTGTGAGCCGGATCAGAAGTGGAGCAGCCGGGACTTGAACCAGTGCTTATATGGGATGCCGGCACTGCAGGCGGCGGCTTTACCCGCTATGCCACAGCGCCGGCCCCAGAACATTTGATATTTATAGGTTTGACATACTGTAAAGTTGAATTTCTTGGACGTTAGTGCTTTTATGAAGACCCAGGTGAGTAGATTTAAATTAATTAGTTTAGACTTTCAGGTTACTTTTTAAGTGTATTTTTAAAAGAATGATTTCTAGGAAGATGACAGTGGAAGTTTTTTCATCTTTCCAGTTTTCTGTAGAAATAGCAAGTAGAATGGCAGAGCCAAAAACTGACAGGACTAGGTGAGCACTGTTGTCCCCACAGACCCAAGTACAAATGGTGGAGCAAGTCTCTCAGAGAGCTACGCGATCTGTGTGGTGTCAGCGTTTGTGCAGAAAAACACTCTTAGGCAACCAAGAGACTATAGGAACATTGAAGTGAGGGGAACATCAAATAGGTGGTTCCCCATTTTTGCTAATTAGCTTATAAATAATATTTAAGTGGACAGCAGTGTGACAGTCTTTGTGATTATCTTTGATTTACTGCCTTAGGTCTAGTCTCTAGAATTTGTTGAATTAAAGGGTATGTTTTTAGGACATTTAATACATACTTTCAGGTATCTTTACAAAATAGAATTTCTGCTACTATTAGCTATATCAGAGTTTTTCTTTTTATTTAAAGATTTATTTTTGAAATAGTTAGAGAGAAGTAGAGATAGAGAGAGGTCTTCCATCCACTGGTTCACTCTCCAGATGGCTGCAACGGCCGGAGCTGAGCTGATCTGATCCACAGTCAGGAGCCAGGAGTTTCTTCCGGGTCTCCCACATGAATGCAGGGGCCCAAGGACTTGGGCCATCTTCCACTGCTTTCCCAGGCCATGGCAGAGAACTGGATTGGAAGAGGAGCAGCCAGGACTAGAACCAGCCCCCATATGGGATGCTGGCACTTCAGGCCAGGGCGTTAACCTGCTGTGCCACAGCACCAGTCCCATGTTTTTCTGTGCTCTAAAATCCAATCTTAAAAAATGCCAGTTTGATAGACAAAGCATAATTTAGTATTTTAATATTAATGGACTTGACTATGTCTCTAGATTTGTTACTTTTGTGAGCTTCCTTTTAGTTTTTTGTTTTACATTTTAATTTTTCTCTAAATCTGTAAGAGTTCCTCAGTGGATCCTCACTATATGCCACAGGCTGTTCTCAATGACTTACATGATTAACGCATTTACTCTTGATGCTGACTTGGCCTAGGTTAGGTAGTCTGCCCCAGCTGCAGCAGCCAGTGAGGATGGGGCTGGAATGCAGATCCGGAGTAGGACTCATTACTCTGTTAAATGTCAGCCTTCATTACTGCTGATAGTTCTTCCAGTTTGTGCTTGTCTTAGTTTTCTTCATAGTATATTTTACTTATATTTCAATTTTTATTGGTATACATGAGAGAAAGAGAGACAGACGGATGAACACACACAGATCCCATCCACTGGTTCACTCCCCAGATGCTTGCAGTGGCCCACCTGGGGCTGACGTCAGGCACTGGGAAGGCTGCCTTGCTCTCCCACCTGAGCCATCACTGCTGCCTCCCCGTGTCTGCATGAGAAGGAAACTGGAGTCAGGAGCCGGAGCTGGCAGTCGGGAATTGGAGCTCTTGTGTACTCCAACATGGAATGTGAGCTCACTAGTCACCGGGCCAGACACTGGCTCCTACAGCACGTTGTTATGTATGAGGGTTAGGCTTTTGTATGGAAGGATTAGGCTTTACTAGTGTACCATATTAGCTTCTCACGTATCTTTCTTGAACACGTGAGACTGAAACCATCCACAGTCTGTTCTTGGTGCTGACCTCTTGTGTACATACTTCCACTCTTCAGGCTGCCTAGCAGCCTCATAACCAGCTTGCTCAGTGTGATCTGTTCTGGAAGTTGTGTGGAAATCACTGTTTTAAGAAGGGACATATGTTTTTAGAAAAGCAAATAGGGATTGTAAAGACTATACAATAACAATGATTTGAATTGTAAATTCAGACGACATGTCATACTCTTTGGTTCTAGGAGTAATTTGATTTTTTTGCTATTTTTAGAAAATGAGTAGATTTGGCGATTGTTCAAAAAAGTTCTGAATATGTTTTGCTTTAATTTTGAGGTAAGATTCTTTTTTAAAAGGAAGATCAAAAACTACAAACTTAATATAAAAAGTTAAATTATTTAAGGTTTGGATTATGTAGAATAACTTCTGAAAAGCTGTAATTTTTTATTTTACTTTCCTAAGTACTCTTTCTTTTCTTTTTTTTTGAAAAGATTTATTTATTTATTTGAAAGGCAAAGAATTAACAGACAGAGAGATGTCTTCCATCTGCTGGTTCACTCCCCAAATGGCTGCAGTGGCCGGAGCTGGGATGATCTGAAGGTGGAAGCTCGGAGCTTCCAGGTCTGCCATGCAGGTGCAGGGGCCTGAGCACTTGAGCCATCTTCCATTGCTTTCCCTGGCTATATCTGAGAGCTGGATCAGAAGTGGAGCAGCTGGGACTTGAACCCGCACCCATATATGGGATGCAGCTGCTGGAGGCAGCTTTACCCAGTGTGCCACAGCACTGGCCCCACTCCCTTTTCCTTTCATTGGTTGTTACTAGGCTATTTAATGATGTCTCTTTTTGATCTGGGCCCTTGTATCCTTTAGTTACGTGGGGTGTATTGAGTGCAGTGGTTGAGTCACACACACATCCCATATTGGAGTGTCTGGTTCCAGTCCTGGCTACCCCACTTCCGATCAAGCTTCCTGTTGATGTGCACCCTGAGGGGCTTTTAGTGTAAACTCAAATAGTTGGGTTCCTCCGACCCACATGAGAGACCTGTATTGAATTTTATGTTCCTGGCTTCAGCCTGGGTCAGCTCTGGCTGTAGAGTCATATCTTGGAATGAACCAGTTGATGGAAGATCTCACTCTCTCTGCTTTTCAAATTAAAAATGAAATTAGAAAAATAAATGGCTGGCGCCGCGGCTCAATAGGGTAATCCTCTGTCTGTGGTGCTGGCACCCCAGGTTCTAGTCCTGGTCGGGGCGCCAGATTCTGTCCTGGTTGCCCCTCTTCCAGGCCAGCTCTCTGCTGTGGCCCAGGAGTGCAGTGGAGGATGACCCAAGTGCTTGGGCCCTGCACCCATGGGAGACCAGGAGAAGCACCTGGCTCCTGGCTTCAGATCAGCATGGTGCGCCGGCCGCAGCGCACCAGCCGCAGTGGCCATTGGGGGGTGAACTAACGGACAAGGAAGACCTTTCTGTCTGTCTCTCTCTCACTGTGTAACTCTGCCTGTCAATAAATAAAGAAGGAAGGAAGGAAGGAAGGAAGGAAGGAAGGAAGGAAGGAAGGAAGGAAGGAAGGACTGGTGCTGTGGCTTAGTGGGTAAAACCGCCTCCTGCAGTGCCAGCATCCCATCTATGGGTGCTAGTTCGAGACCTGTCTGCTCACTTCCCATTCAGCTCTCTGCTGTGACTTGGGAAAGCAGTGGAAGATGGCCCAAGTCCTTGGGCCCTTGTACCTGTGTGGGAGACCTGGGGGGAAACTCCAGGCTCCTGGCTTCAGATTGGCCCAGCTCCAGCCGTTTGGCCTTTTGGGGAGTGAACTAGTGGATAGAGGACCTCTCCCTCTCTCTCTCTCTCTCTCTCTCTTTCTTTCTCTCTCTCTCTCTCCCTCTGCCTCTCTGTAGCTTTTTCAAGTAAAATAAATCTTTCCAAAAAAAAGAGAATATATTAAACACATTTGTATTAGCAATAAAAGGTCACTTAGAATTTATTTAAAGATACTAGCTTATGAAAGTTCTGGGAGATAGGGAACCCGATGTATATGCCACCTGTGCTGGTTGTAAAATGTGACGGACAATTTGTTTTTAATTAATTTTTTAAGGAATACAAATTTCACAAGTACAAGTTTAGGATTATAGTTATTCTTCCCACCATAGCCACCCTCCCACCCACATTCTCACCCCTCCTCCTCCCTCTCCCCTTCCCAGTCCCATTTCCCCATTAAGATTCATCTTCAATTAACTTTATACACAGAAGACCAACTTTATAGTAAGTAAAGATTTCAACAATTTGCACAAACATGGACACACACAAAAAACTGAGAACTAGTTTTACAGTTAACTCTGACAGTACAACGCATTGAGGACAGAGGTCCTGCATGGACAGTTAGTGTACAGTGATTCCTGTTGTTAATTTAACAATTAACACTCTTATGTATGACATCAGTGACAGCCGAGATTCTTTTTTTTTTTAAACTTTTTTTTTTTTTTTTGACAGGCAGAGTGGATAGTGAGAGAGAGAGACAGAGAGAAAGGTCTTCCTTTGCCGTTGGTTCACCCTCCAATGGCCGCCGCGGTCGGCGCGCTGCGGCCGGCGCACCGCGCTCGTCCGATGGCAGGAGCCAGGAGCCAGGTGCTTTTCCTGGTCTCCCCATGGGGTGCAGGGCCCAAGCACCTGGGCCATCCTCCACTGCACTCCTGGGCCACAGCAGAGAGCTGGCCTGGAAGAGGGGCAACCGGGACAGAATCCGGCACCCCGACCGGGACTAGAACCTGGTGTGCCGGCGCCGCAAGGCGGAGGATTAGCCTGTTGAGCCACGGCGCCGGCCGACAGCCGAGATTCTTGACATGAGCTGCCTAGGCTGTGGAAGAAAGCCTTTTGAATCCAGACTCTGACCGACAGTTCTTGACACCTTCTCCCATTAAAGGTGGAAACTCATTTCCCTTCTTCTTGCCTGTGGTCTGGCCCTAGTGACTGTCCTAATGAATGGAATATGGTAGAAAAGATTCTGACATGCATACTGCTACCTCTACGTTGTGAGGAAGTCAAACAGCCACATGGGAAAACCATGAGTAGCCATCTGGCCCAGCCCCACCGCATGCCCCAGCCAGCCGCTGGCCATGAGGGTGAGCAGGCCTCAGCTTTTCCTGGCCAGCGCCAGGTACAGCAGAAATCATTGTTCTTGTCAGGCCCTGCCTAGATTTCACATTCTAAGTTTGGGGTGGCTGCTTCCACAGTAACAGAGACCGGCAGCTCTGTGGCAGAGAGTGTCGCCTGCACTGTGCTGCAAGGGTGTTGCGTGGAGGTCCCCGGGCTGCCCTTGTTGGGCCTGCGAGGAGGCAGGAGACAGGGCAGCCAGCCGACAGAGTGCACATGCGAGCAGGATGGCCTGGCTCTGCAACCTTGGGCCGGCTTCCTAGGCGTTCGGGGCCTCAGTGTCACTTCACAAGGAGAGCAGAGTGGGACTTAGTTTATGGAGTTGTGAGGATCAAACAAAGATTTGGACAGGATGGGCATGCTGCTGGCTCTCCAGTGAAACTTTCCTTCACTGTGTGGTCTCATCGGATGGATTTATCTGTTTGCTTCTCGGCCATCTGCCTTCCACCCTCCTTCCCGAGGGTTGGCAGCCTGATTCTAGAAAGGCATTTGTTCTGTCAGTGGACTTTGGTGCTGGGAAGAGTGTCTGTTGAGTTCATGCCACACCTTCAGTGGGTCCGTTTTGAGCCGTGAGTGGAGAGACTGAGGTCATGGTCCGAGAGCAGAGACAGGTCCTCACCTAATGTGAGTGCAGAGTGAACCCATGAGAGGATGGCAGGCCACAGGGTTCTGAGGAGGAAACAGATCCTACTAATGGAGAGGCTAGGAAAGGCTTTGGGGGAGTGTTGTGTGGGGAAGAAGGCTCTCAGGAGCTGAAGAGTGGGGGAGGCATGACTGCAGGGAGAGCGTGCGGGAGCCTGAGCCCCTGTGGGAAAGAAGCATGCTTCACAGATGGCCAGTGGGGGCCGTGGTCGGAGCTGTCAGGTGTGTCTCTGGAGGGTCAGGAACTCCAGATTTCAGGTGCAGGTCCCTGCCCCCAGCTCCATCTGGACTTGACCCTTCCCATGCCTTATGATCCTGGAGTGATCTATGATGTCACCCTCGGGCCTGGAAGGATCCCAGGAGCTTTCATTCCCTCCTCCCCCTTTTTATTAAAAAATTATACTTATTTATTTGTGGTAGAGTTACAAAGAGAGGGAGAGGCAGAGAAAGGTCTTCCACCCTCTGGTTCACTCCCCAAATGTCTGCAATGGCTGGAGCTGCGCCGATCCAAAGCCAGGAGCTTCCTCAGGTCTTCCACGCGGGTGTAGGGGTGCAAGCGCTTGGGCCATCTTCTGTTGCTGTCCCACGCCATAGCAGAGAGCTGGATCGGAAATGGAGCAGCCGGGACTCAAATCGGAGCCCATGTGGGATGCCGGCACCGCAGGCGGAGGCTTACCTCGCCACGCCACAGCACCAGCCCCTCTTTGCTTTGCTTTTTTATTTAAGAAGATAAAGTACAGACATTGTGTTTTCAGTTCTGAATTCTGATGAAGAGAAGACTTCCACCTTTGGAGCCATGAGGCTCTCCCAGCGCCGTTGGCACCCCTGCAAGCCAGGCACGTCTCCAAGGCCGCGTTCTGCATATTGACCAGGGGGTGTGTCTTCTCATGGGGACAAGTGTTTCCACCTTGTTCATTCAAAACCAGACTTGCTTGATATAAAACCACAATGAAAAAGTTGTTGAGTACCAGCTGTTTGGACAACTTAGTGGTTATAGCCATTCTTGTTTCTTCCTACTAGCAGGGTTATTCTTCAGGCTATGGCCTGGAGATTTGTGCTCTATATTTAGCATTAATGATTCAACGAATATGTGTGTTATTGCTGGGAAGTAAAAGCTGCAAGTTTCCCTTTTCCTTATTCTTACTCTTCGGGCCAGCCCCTCTTGACTCTTCAGTGTTTGATTCTCATGGTTTCTTCCATTGCTGTATGTACAGTGACATGGTTGTAGTTCTGGTTTATCATTTAAGAAACTACCTACTGTCATCTCAGATATCTGACATCAAATAGTTCTGTAGGCTACCTTGTTTTCTGTCAGGTTCCATTTTTTAAAGATTTATTTTATTTATTTAAAAGACAGTTACAGAGAGAAGTAGAGACAGAGAGAGAGGTCTTCCATCTGCTGGTTTACTCCCCAGATGGCCGCAATGGCTTGAGCTGCGCCAATCTGAAGCCAGGAGCCAGGAGCTTCTTTTGGGTCTCCCATGTGGATGAAGGGGCCCAAGGACTTGGGCCATCTTCTACTGCTATCGTAGGCCATAGCAGAGAGCTGGATCGGAAGTGGAGCTGCTGGGACTAGAACTGGCGCCCATATGGGATGCCGGCGATTCAAGCCAGAGCTTTAACCCGCTGAGCCACAGAGCTGGCCCCAGTTTCTATTTTCTTTTTTTTTTTTTCTTTAGATTATTATTAAAATTTTGTAAAATTGATCTAACTTTTCCTTGACCCATTGGTTTTGGATCGTTATTCTTGATTTCCCAAGATAAGGAGAGCCTTAGTTCCCTTTACATATATTTTTAAAGGGATTTTTTTTTAAAGATTTTTATTTATTTGAGAGGCAGAATTAACAGACAGAGGGAGAGACGGAGAGGTCTTGCATCTCCTGGTTCACTCCCCAAATGGTCACAACCGCCAGGGCTGAGCCAGGCAGAAGCCGGGAGCCAGGATCTTCTTCCAGGTCTCCCATGCAAGTGCAGGGGCCCCAGGACCTGGGGTATCTTCCCAGGCCATAGCAGAGAGCTGGATGGGAAGTGGAGCAGGTGGACTTGACCCTCTGGCGCTGCAGGCGGGAGCTGCCTGCTCCTCCTCAGTGCTGGCCCGGTTCCTTTGCCGTTGGTTCACCTGAGCCCTTGCCCAGCAGCTGCTGTTCCATTGCATGTGGATCTGTACACGCATATAACTTTCGTACCTATAATTGAATTCTATGTTTCAGTCTTCATATTTTCAGAAAATTGAAAACGGAAAACCATTCTGGAAGGACTCCTGGTGTATGGGGCCTGTAGAGAGGGAGGTGTGAGACTGTCCCCAAGCTTGTTCCAGGATTGGGCAAACTATGGATGTTGGGGTGGGGTGTAGTGGAACGTAATTATTTTAAAAAGGAGTTAATTGTATGACGTGTGTTCTTTAAATCTACAGTGCCTAGTGATGGCTGATGATTTTTCATCTGTGAGCCTCACACGGCTTTTTTCAAAGTAGTTTAAGAATAAATTCCTACTGACTCTGATCGCCCAGCTCGAGCCAGAACTTCCCGTGCCATCCTCTTCTTCCCTCCCAAGTGAGAAAATAGAGCACAGGTTAGATGTTTTTTGTGGCTGAGACACACGGACTGAGGCTCATTCAATATGTCCGAACGGGACCCTGGCAGGAAGATTCACTTCCATTTGTTGCTGGGGTGAGGTGGCTTGGCTCCCTCCAGCAGTGTGGGCCCATGCTGTTGCTGCTGTCTGACCCTGCATAGGCAGGTGGGCATTCCTCTGGCCTTGGCCTGGGATGAATGTTAGTCTGAGGTTGACTGGCTGGGACTCAGCATGTTGACTGGTGAGTGGATCATCTCTTCAGAGCCGTAGGTGGAGGCTGGCCATGCAGCAGTTCGTTGCTCAGTAAAGCAAGCCCCCTGGAACTGCACTAGCCACATGCCCTGTGATGCTTGGTGCCAGCTGTCATGTGTCTCTGACATGTCTTCAGTTACTGGAATGATCTCCTTTGCTCTTTGTTTTGCAAAAAGCTGTCAGAGTCTCATTTACTGGTATGTCTGCACCCCATGCTTTAATTCATTTTGCTTTGTGGTTCTTGACTGCCATTTTGGTGGGTATTATGGAGCGTATGAATCCGCATGTTTAATCTGCCAGGGCTCTAGATATTTTGGATTGAAGAACCTCTTCCAGTTTATGAAAATGAGCTCCCAGCTCTTGCTGTTGGTGTTATAGGCGGTTTTTTGTAAACTCCACTACAGTGTGGCCCTCTTTGGTTCTTACTTACCTGTGAGTTCTGGAACTTTCCTGCCTAGTGACTTTTGGTTTGGGCTCTGTGTGTGCAAGCAGTGTTGTGTTCTCTGTCATGATTTGTTGAAATCTTTGGCCCATTACTTCTGACGTTGCCTGTCTCCAGTGCTTCTCACCCCAAAGCTCTTGAAGATGAATTTTTTTGTATTGTTCCTTTTTGCACATCAGACCAGATGTACTCCTTAAATTTGTTCACAGGTTTTTGTGTGGTATGAGAATAGACGAGAAAATACTCAGTGCGATTTGAGTAGATGAAGATGCTCGAGAATGATGGCACTGTTACTATGTTTTATTGCCTTGATAAATTTAGTACAAAAAGGATATTTAACTCCCCAAATGAATCTTTGTTTTAGTAACATACTGTTATGATAACTTGTAGCTGAGTAAAAATTTAGCCAGTCAACTTTCATATTCCTGCCATACGTGGATGAAAGAACAAAAGTATGTTTAATGTTCAAAGTATTCGTGCTGTTCTGAGTGATGTTTTTGTTTTGGGAAGGGAGAAAGGAAGAGTAGACAAGCATTCCCCAAACGTGCATTACGTTGTCCAGAAGAGTAAGAGACCATTCCAGCATGTACAGACTTCAGTGCTTTGTAACTCACAGAGTTTGAGAAGTGAGGGGGAATAATAGCATCAGTATTGTTCCTAAGTTGGAGAGTACAGATGCCTGCTATGCTTAATCTGTTGTAAAAGGTGCCCAGCAAAATTATATTGTGGCAGCCTCACTTTATGGAGTGAGATTGTGGCCCACAATTTTTGGAATGTTTTTCCAAATAAGATGCTTGAAATTAAGATAAAAGAAAATTTACTTTGATTTTTCCAAAACTATTGTTACATTGTATAAGTATTTCTCCTCAAAATACAAGATTACTGGTGTGATAGATTTCTGATTTGAGATAATCTTGGAAAATGCATCACTGGGCGTAACAATAGCATTATAATTGAGAGGATGGAGATTGTGTTTCTGTATCTTGAGCTTATTAACTTTGAATGAGAAGTAACTAGTTACTCTGAATATATTTCGTGTTATAATATAGGGAAGAAAACATCTGGATATTATATTTTTTAAAAATGCATGATTACTCATACCTACAATATTTGTTTTCTTTATTAGGAGTTCTAATTTATATATTTTATGTAAGTATTTTAAATGTTCGACTTCTGATTCTAAAAGTAGTGTTATGGATTCGTTCTTAAACTCCTTAGGAAGAGTTGATGCTAGCTGAACAACATTTACATTCAGTGTTTCATGCCACACAGCATCTGTCACCAGGCAGGCGGTGTTTCCTTGTGTCTCTGCTTCCCAAAGGAAAGTGGGAGCGCCAAGGTTTTAATTTTTTCCCCTTCAAGGACAGGAGAAATTTGTGATGTGAAAGTGTTCAGGAGGTGGAGCAGAACAGTCTTGTTTTTATGGAAAATGCCCTTTTTACTCTTGTATGTTGGAAGACAGGCTGGGTTAGGAGCACTTGTTCAATGTGGAGGAAGTAAGAACCTGGGAGAAACTACCAAAATACTAAAGGTTTGTGGGTAAGGGGATGAATGAAAGTTTACAAATCTTTCTCTTTTGTTTCTCCTCTTGTTTTTATCCTTTTTAATTAAAGGAGGCTCCTAAGGGTTCCAGTGGTTCACAAACAGACCAAGTAATGTTCAGAGTTCGCAGTAGCGAGACTGAGTCTTGTGGGAATGGATTGGATGCTCTGGGCGTGAGCGCGGTTTTCAAGCCTGTTTTAAGCCTGATTAGTAGATGTTTATGATAGCGGGGGCAAGATTCTGTCCTGGCCATGTTTGAGCATTCACATTGGAATAGATTTTTCATATGGATAAGAGACTTCCTGATACTTGACTGATTATTGATTTTTTCCCATCGGTAGCTGTTAGATGATCATTTGAAAGGGCTTTGGTTTTTATCTGTAGTGTAGGACCTTTATCTTATGTACGATGTTTATAAAAATGTAGTTTTTCTTTTTTAAAAAAATAGAGTGAGGGGTTAGTATTGGTTAATCATTGAATTTCCTTCCAGCTTTATAAAGTTGTTGTTGGTCCCTTTTCACCCTTTAAGAAGCAGACATTTTCAGTCTTGTTTTCTGGTTTTCATCCAGAATATTTCAGTAGAGAAAACATAGCAGTTGGAAGACGGTTGTGGGTGGTGGGGACAGGCTGGAGATGGTGGAAGGTGGCTTCAGGTTTCTTAGAGAAGATCCCAGGAATCTGATGCTCACAACTTGCTCTGTGTCTTACTCTATTTTTGTAAAATCTAGAAGTCTGGAGACATTACAGGCGTTCAGTGGAAAATACATTTAAAAACCACTAACATGGCGTAGGAAGAGTCTGTATTCCATTTAGAAGGAGATAATTGCTAGGGTAGGTGGGACAACTTGATATATTTTAAAATACAACTGTGTCTTTTGTAAGGTGCAGATGGGAACTGTGTCTCCTTGACATGTTTAAAGTATTTCTCTGAATATGTGAGATTAAAGAAATCCTCTCAATCACTTAGAATTGTCAGAACACTGATGTTCTTTATCGTTGTAGCTGTTAG
Source organism: Sylvilagus floridanus (assembly GCA_949820135.1). Classification (NCBI taxonomy): domain Eukaryota; kingdom Metazoa; phylum Chordata; class Mammalia; order Lagomorpha; family Leporidae; genus Sylvilagus; species Sylvilagus floridanus. The sequence goes on along the minus strand of OX463244.1, from coordinate 7,665,965 downwards.
TATGTACTGACAGAGTTGAATTTTTTTAAAATGTTTTATTCATTATTAGAAATTGTACATATGGATATAATAATGTGTTTATATTATGGTTACATCTTAATTGAACTTGGTTCCCATATAATGGATATTATTTACTGGCCCAGATTTGTGTATTTTAAGCCCTGTGAATTAATGCTTAATCTGGATTTTATTATTTTGAAATTATACATTGTATAATGAGCTGTAATTGCATATTATTGCACATTTAAGGATGTCATGGTAAAAAGCAAAAGTGATGTTTCTTGAACCTGAGCAAAGCTTATTTGAGACGTTAGTGAGCCATGCTTTCTGTTATGCCCACCCCGTATTCAGTGTGGTATTTCCAGTAGAAAGCAAAATGCCTTGTAGGATTTCTCCAAAATGGTCGTGTTTAAGAATCTCGTTGAATGTATGGAAATGCATTTACATAATGTTTTGAGTAGGTGGGGGGAAAAGTTGAAATGCTGATGGCAGCAGCTGTTAGGAAAACTCCTATCTGTGTGGTAGAAACAAATGCGGTGCTGTTACTGTATTCTGTGTGTATTGCGACTGGATTGCCCTTAGAGTGAAAAGTAGAATATGATTTTAATCCTTTATAGTTCAAGTTAATTTTGTTCTAAACCTGAAAGTGTTAACAGCAACTTGAAAATGTGACAAAGCTCAATTTTATTTCTTGTTTATTACTTGTTTTCCTATTGGACAATTGGAAGTAGCTCTGCCCTGGCAACTGAAATCGGCTATTTGCATAACCTCATTTGATTGGCTAGCGGTCTGACTAACAGTTCCAATCATATGGTGTCGGTTTGGTGGTAGGCTATGCTAATTAGCCGCTGTTGCTGGGGTTCAGGATGGTTTCTGTGTGCTGTTCTGCTGCATTGTGTTGCCTGGTGAGAGACATTGATAAATGAGTGTTTAATGATCTGCAGCAGTTCCCACTCACTGCGGGCAGGCGGATTTTAGAACAGAAGTGGAAATAAGGATTTAATTGCTCTGTTAAATACCTGTAACTAAAATATGGCTGTTAAATTATAGAAATTAAGTGGTATAAAATCTTTATCTGATTTAATAGTTTATAACAGAATCAGGAAATACCTTAGCTTTGTTTTTCTCTTAAAATACAACTCTTAGGTAGCAGCACTCACGCAGGCATTCTAAAGTTCTATTTAGTGAAAGTGATCTTTTTTCTTTCAGATTGAAATAGTTCTATCACAATAAGTAGCGTATTTGATTTTCCTCATTATTTTGACCTTTTAGAAACATGTATGTTTGTTTTACATAAATTGATGCAGGATTTTTGGGGGGAATGTATCTTGTGCTACCCATGCAGTGTAGGCAATAGGAGCATGAACTTGCATTCCCTGTTCGTGTTGTCCTTTTCAGTGTGAAGATCAGTTTGCTATTCAGCACCTCCTGCTAATTTCAGTCAGATGTTTTAACTCTTATGAGTACTGCTATCTTTAGTGTACATTAAGTTTTTATTTGGTGCTGCTTGGTGGGAGGTTCTTCGGGAAATGGAAAACTCAGTTCTTTGCTCGAGGCCTGTGAATGAAGAGTGAACACACACAATGTGAAGTCTGAATGTAAGATGACCATACAGGAGTGCTGTGCAGATCTGTCTGGAAGGGTAGAAGGGCAGCACCGGTGGGCTGTCAGCCTGCGGGGAGAAATGGATTGAGAGTCTAGGAAGGTCTTCGAGGAAGCACAGATCTTCCGTTAAGGTTTTAAATGTGATTCAGGATTCAAGTAGCTGAAGAGTTGGGGGCGGAGGAACATTTTAGGGTGAGGGATAGAAGAGCAAAAGCAACATTTCCAGTGCTGGATTCTCAGAGGCACTAGGTGTTCCAGCGCGTGAGCCTCCACGGAGGCTGGAGTCACTAGTCATTCATTTCCTTCCAGTGGGAGGAGGCGTCTGAGTGTCCAGCTAGCCTTCAGCTCTTTACTTGCTGTGTCTTTGGTTAAACACAGGACTCTTTTACCTCCCTCCCCTTGGCCCTAAAGCAGTGAAACACAGTCACTGAAAATAAATCTTTGTGAATTTAGATGTTTTTATTAGATTTTCTAAAAAGTTTACCCGTTTAATTGTTCTGTTCTTTATTTAAGAGCTTAAGTTAGACAGATGAACTAATTGGGACACTCTTACAGTCCTGCAAAGAACAAAAACAAAAATTAAACCTTAACATGTGATTATTAATTAGGCATAGTACTGGAAAAGTAGTTTCAAATAAATTTGAAGAGATGCTTTATTCAGACACAGAGTCTGAGAGAACTGATAACTTATGGAGGTGCGTGAGGTGTGTCTGTACGTAACTGCTACAAGGTGGAGTACGTGTGGGCTGCCAGAGGTAGACACTGGGAGAGGGAGCAATTTTTGGTGGAGATGGTATTTCACACGTCCTGCAGAGCAGGTAGGATTTTCACAGGTCACGTGGTGTGCAAGATGCTGCAGCAGTGGAAGGTGGACGCCTGTTTAGAAAGTTGAGTTTTTTAAGGGAAGGAGACTGTTGTTGAGGAGCTTACCTTAAAGATGGTATAACATAGACATTGACATTTTTCTTATAAAAACTGGAGAATTTTTGAAGTTAAAAAAATATTTATGAAAGAGAGAACTCCTATCTGCTGGTTTATTTCCCAAATGCCTGCAACAGCCAGAGCTGAGCCAGGCTGAAGCAGGAGCCAGGGACTCCATATGGATCTCCCATGTGGGTGGCAGGGATCCAGTGCACTTGACCCTCACTTGCTGCCCCCTGGGGTGAGCCATAGCGGGAAGCTGGAATTGGACTCCAACCCTGCCATTTGATACCGAGGGCTGATAGCCCACACTGTGTGTTAACCACTGCACCATCCCGGATTTGGAATTCTTTACAGCATTGTCTTAACCAGTGGAAATAAAAAAGCACATGCCCAGTGTGTTTGCAAATTTCAAAATAGACATTTCTTCATTTTTCTATAGGAAAAATATATTAATTCCAATGTGTTTGGTTTCAGCAGTAGGAATACCGTCTGAGATGGGTAGACTGTAGGAGAGACAGATTGGAGGGGCGAGGATGTGCACTTAGAAGAGAAAAAGTTTTGAATGATTAAAATTTCTAACCTGATTGTGTTAAATTTGGCATTTAGTGAATTTCACGTGACAGCTATATAATTTGATTAAATTTACAGGTATTATGCCAGAAACATATTTCATCCCCTCAAAGTTTCTGTATGCCTTAATGTAATCCTCCTCCTTTCCCTCCACCCTGCCCCTAGCTAACTGTAGATATGCTTTTTTTTTTTTTTTTTTTTTAAAGACAGGCAGAGTTAGAGAGAGAAAAGTCTTCCTTTTTCTGTTGGTTCACCCCCAAGTGACCGCCAAGGCTGGCGTGTTGCAGCCAGCATGCTGCGCTGTCCAAAGCCAGGAGCCAGGTGCTTCTCCTGGTCTCCCATGCGGGTGCAGGGCCCAAACAATTGGGCCATCCTCCACTGCACTCCCTGGCCACAGCAGAGAGCTGGCCTGGAAGAGGAGCAACCGGGACAGAATCCAGCGCCCTGACGGGACTAGAACCCGGGTGCCGGCGCCTCAGGCGGAGGATTAGCCTAGTAAACCACATTGCCGGCTCTGTAGATATGCTTTTTGTCATGAATCATTACTTCACCTTTTCTAGAATTTTATCTAAATAAAATCAAACGTTTTCCTTTTTGGGCTTTTGTTTTACTTAGTATGTTTTTTTTTAGTGTCTTTGTGTTATATATATTTCATTTCCTTTATAGCTGAGTAAGTAGTTCATTGTGTGGCTGTACCACAGTTTATCCATTTACTTGTTGATGGACATTTGGGATGTTTGCAGAGTTGTTAAGGGCGAAGCTGCTATGAATATTAATATACTGCTCTTCATATGGATGAATCTTTATTTCTCTTGGGTAAACACTTTGCAGTGGAGTGACTTGATAACATGGTGGGCATATGCTTTAAGAAAACTGCTGATTTGTTTTCCAGTGTGGTATCACCATTTTACCCTCCCTCAGCGGTGTAGGCCAGTTCTAGTTCCTGTCTGTCTTGCTGTATTTGGTGGTCGGTCTTTATCATTTTAGATCTTGCACAAGTTACGTAGTGATGCTTCATTGTGGATACCAGTCAGTGACGGCTAAAGCTGGCCATCTTTGCGTGTGCAAATTTGTCCTCCACGTCCTCTTGAGTGAAGTGCTTGTTTGGATCTTTGGTTAATTTTTGTTACTGTGGTTTGAGCTTTGTGTTTTCTTACTTATTTTGGATGTAAGTCCTTTATTGAATGTGTGATTTGCACGGAATTTTCTCCTGTCCTTTAGCTAACCCTTTTTCTCCTCTTAGAATTGTCTTGAAGATCAAATGTTTTAAAATTTTTAAAGCTTTTCCCTAATTGTCCCAGCACCACAAAGATTTAGTTCTGTGGTCCCCCTTAGATTTACAGGTTTAGATTTTATTTCAGTCTGTGATCCATTTGGAGTTAATATTATAGATGGGGCTGCAGAGTAGAGATCGGGGATCACTTTTTTTGGACTGATGCAGATCTAGTTATGGTAAAACTGTTCCAAGAATTGTCCTTTCTCCACTGAATTGCCTTTGTACTTCTGTTGAAAATCAGTTTTCCGTTTATGTGTGGGATGGTTTGAGAGGACTTATTAATGTTTGTCTTTTATATCAGTGCTGTAGTATATAGATTACTGTAGCCTTATAATACGTATAGTAGAAAGGTAGTATTAACCCCGCTGTCTTTTTTTTTTTTTTTTAAGTTTTTTTTAATTTGGGAGTTAAAGTTACAGATAGAGAGGTCTTCCATCCACTGGTTCACTCCCCAAATGGCTGTAACAGCCAGAGATGGGCCAAGCCAAAGCCAGGAGCCAGGAGATTCTTCTGGGTCTTCTGCATGGGTTCAGGGGCCCAAGCACTTGGGACATCTTCCATTGCTTTCCTAGGTCATTGGCAGAGAGCTGGATCGGAAGAGGAGCAGCCGGGACTCAGACCGATGCTTATATGAGATGCCAGCTCCACAATGCCACAGCACCGACTCAACCCTGCTGCTGCTTTCTCAGTATTGTTATGATGTCTTTCACCTTTCCAAATGAATTTTCAAATTATCATTTCCTTAACCCATTCCAAAAAGCCTGCGTCAGTCTTACTGGGATTGAATTGAATTAACAGACAGTCTGTGGAATACTTGATATATTAACAGTACTGATTCTTTGGATCCATACATGATCCCTGTCTCAATTTATTTAGATTTTTCCTCAGTTTCTGTAACTTTTCTAATTTTTCCAATAGCTCTTTAACATATTTTGTCAGTTAAGTCTAATATTTTATGCTTTTGGTACTAGCAAAAATGATTTTTAAATATCACTTTCAGATTTTTCGCTACTAGTGCATTGAAATATAATTGATTTTTATTTATTGATCTCATATTCTGCAGCCTTGCTACTTGGTTTTTTGTTGGATTCCATAAGATTTTCTACATATGAATTTCAAAAATGTTTTACATCAAAATAAACTTTTAATTCCTTTTCCACAAACCTTTTGTAGTACTCATAGATAATCATGTTTCCTGTTGCCTGTGATTAAAGATAGCTTTACTTCTTCCTGTTTGGTTACCTGCCTTAACATACTGGCTGGAACCTGCGTGGGACATAGGAAATATGTGGAACATAGAACAAGTCTTCTTTTACCACGTGGTGGTAGCCTCAGAGCTGCTTTTGTGTGTGTGTTTTGTTTGTTTGTAGACCACAGCCCTGAGTCAGGTTGAGGAGGATACCTTCCGTTTTTAGTGTGCTCAGCTTGTTTTTTTTTTTTTTTTATCAAGAATGAATGTTGATTTGTCAAATGTTTTTGTCTTTGAGACTACATGAGTTCTTTCTCAGAGAATCTCAGTTTCTCTGTCTGTCTCTCTTTTTAAAGATTTATTTATTTGAAAGGCAGAATAACAGAGAAAGAGGGAGAGACAGCGGTCTTCCATTTTGCTGGTTCACTCCCCAGATGTCTGAAACAGCTGAGGCTGGGCCAGGCTGAATCCAGGAGCTTCATTCCACATGGGTGCAGGGACCATCTGCTGCTGCTTTCCCAGGCACATTGGCAGGGAGCTGGACTTGAAGTAGAGTACTTGCACTGGCAGTCGGTGGTGTAATGTGCTATACCACAGCACCGCTTGGTCTTTATCTTTTTTTATACATTATTGTTAGTATTTTTAAAGGTTTATTTATTTATTTGAAAGGCAGAGTTATGGGGGGGGAGGAGAGGCAGGGAAGAAAGAAGAGAGGGAGAGATCTTCCATTCACTGGTTCACTCCCAAATGTCCAGGAGCCAGGTGCTTCTTCCAGGTCTCCCACACGGGTGCAGGAGCCCAAGGACTTGGACCTTCATCTACAGCTTTCCCAGGCCGTAGCAGAGAACTGGATTGGAAGAGGAGCAGCCAGGACTCAAACCGGCGCCTATGCCAACACTGTAGGCGGTGGCTTTACCTGCTTTGCCACAGCGTCAGCCCCTAGCAGAGTTCTTTAGACTGCAGTGTACTTTGATATTAATATAGCCACTCTGCCTTAATTTTGATGTTAGCGTGATAATGCCCTTCCCAGCTGTCACTTATGTTTTCATGTGGGAGGGAGAGAGAATGCCAGCATGCCGCACAGAGATCTCACATCCACTGGTCACTCCACTAATTCCCTGCAGTGGCCATGCTCAGGCCTGCGGTAGAGGCAAGAGCCAATCCAGGTTTCCTAGGTGGGTGGCAGGAGCCAGAGCCAGGAATTGAACCCCCTGGACACTCAGATGTGGGACTGTGGCATCTCAGCTGCTAGGCTAAGCACCTGTCCCCTCTCTTTTGGTTTATGTTTGAAATGTGTTTCTTTTTTTTTTTATTTTATTTATTTTATTTATTTATTTTTTTGACAGGCAGAGTGGACAGTGAGAGAGACAGAGAGAAAGGTCTTCCTTTGCCATTGGTTCACCCTCCAATGGCCGCCGCAGCGCTGCGGCCAGCACACTGCGCTCATCCGATGGCAGGAGCCAGGTGCCAGGTGCTTTTCCTGGTCTCCCTTGGGGTGCAGGGCCCAAGCACTTGGGCCATCCTCCACTGCCCTCCCTGGCCACAGCAGAGAGCTGGCCTGGAAGAGGGGCAACCGGGACAGAATCCGGGCGCCCCAACTGGGACTAGAACCCGGTGTGCCGGTGCCACAGGTGAAGGATTAGCCTGTTGAGCCATAGCGCCGACCTGAAATGTGTTTCTTGTAGGCATCATAAAATTGTGTGGGTTTTTTATTCTTCCCAATCCAAAAATCTCTGTTTTTCAGTTTTATATTTAGACCATTTGCATTTAATGTGATTAGTGGTATGTTTGGTTGAAATATATCTTTTAATTTTCTGTTTGCCCCCCCCCCGCCTTTGGTCTAGCTGTGTGATATTTGTGACTTGATATTTTCCCTCCCTCTTTCTGCTGCTTATTACTTCTTCTTCTTCTTCTTTTTTTTTTTTTTTTAATTGAGGGGCTGCTCCTTACCTTGTCACACTCTACTTTAAGGTGATCATTTCACAGAGGACACTATATTCCTTGCAGGCGTATTGGCTTTATCATAATATATTTAATATATTTGAAGTTCTCTCATCCTAGTCTTTTCAGTGAGTTTTCAGAGAATTTGTTTGTGCATATGATATTCACATGTCTTATTGTTTAAACAAATAAATGAAAAAGCAAATTTAAAAAATCATGTAGCTTTTTAAAAATGATTTAATTCTTTTGTGTGTGTCCATAGTTTTGGTAATTTTTCTTCATTCTGAGCATTTGTTAAATTTTTTTGGAATGCAGGTCACTAGTGACACATTGTTTCACCTTTTGTACTTGTGGAAATGTCTTTTTTGCTTTTGACAGATATTTTCACCAGCTGTAGAATTCTAGGTGGTCAGGTTTTTTTAGTAATTTAAATATTTTACTCTACTGTCTACTTTCTCGTATTGTCTCTTACTAGAAGTCTCCTGTTCCGGCTCGCACCGTGGCTCACTAGGCTAATCCTCTGCCAGCGGTGCCGGCACACCGGGTTCTAGTCCCGGTCGGGGTGCAGGATTCTGTCCCGGTTGCCCCTCTTCCAGGCCAGCCCTCTGCTGTGACCAGGGAGTGCAGTGGAGGATGGCCCAAGTGCTTGGGCCCTGCACCCCAAGGGAGACCAGGAGAAGCACCTGGCTCCTGCCTTCGGATCGGCACAGTGCACCGGCCACAGTGGCTATTTTGGGGGTGAACCAACAGAAGGAAGACCTTTCTCTCTCTCTCTCTCTCTCTCTCTCTCTCTCTCTCTCTCTCTCTCTCACTGTCTAACCCTGCCTGTTAAAATAAATAAGTAAGTAAGTAAATAAATAAAAAAAGTCTCCTGTTCCTGTAGCCCCCCCCCCCCCCTTTCAAGGCTGTTCTGCTTGCGTTCAGGGTTGGGCAGTGTGTGCTGTGCTAAGTCGCTTGCTTTGTGTTTGAGGTTCCTACAGTTCTGGAGCTGTTGATCTGTAGTTTCTGCCAGATTTGAAGATTTTTTTTTGGGCCACTATTTTTCCAAAGCTGTTTGTTCTCCCCCTGTGTATCTGGGCCTTTACTTACACGTACGTTAGGGTGTGTGAGGTTATCCCAGAAATCAGTGAATGTCTGTGAAATACTTTGTTTCTCCAGTTTCGTTTTTCTGTTTTGACACCCAGTCTCAGTGGTTAAGTCGTCCTTCGGGATCCTGAAATAGCTGTTTCTGCTGTGTCTTCACAGCCGCAGGCTTCTGCAGCGTCACTGTGGTCACTCCTGTCCGTTCTGCTCTTAGCTTTCCGATTGTGTCTTTTCTTTCTGCAAATTCAGTTTGGGTGCGTAAATAGCAGTTTCCTTACCTAGAGTTAGATATTTGATTATGTGGAGTACAGTTAGAATATGTGTTACAATGTCCTTGTGTGTTAATTGTGACAGTTCTGTTGATTCCGGGATTCGCGTTGATCCACACCCTGTGCCCCGCCGCCATCCCACCGGGTTGTGTTTTTCCTGCTACTCTGCACGCCTGATAAAGTTTTGATTGTGTGCAGCTCTTTATGAGTTTTGTTGGATGTTGAGTCCTTTATATTCCCACAACTTTTCTTGATGTTTATTCAGAAATAGACAACTTGGAAATCTTTTTACTCTTCCATTGCAGATTTTGTAGGTGTTTCAGCCAATAATAATTATTCCCACTGGGGAGAAAATACTGCCCTGTGTAATTTATCTGATGCTGTGTGGGTCTTTGTCCTTGCTTCTGGGGTTTAGCTGGCAATCCTGGGCCTCCCCAGGTTTCCAGGGGATGCATCACCCCCTCTCTGCTTCCATCCTCACTTGGTGTTCTCCCTTGTGGATACGTGTCTATGTGTCCAAATTTCTCTGTTTTATAAGAACACTAGTCATGTTGGATTAGTGCCTACCCTGATGACCTCATCTTAACTAATTACATCTGCAGCTAAACTGTTTCCAAATAAGGCCACATTCGGAGGTACCAGGGGTTAGAATTTCAACATATGAATTTTAAGAGGACACAGTTGAACCTTGTAGCCCTCCTCCTCCCTGCCAAGGCGTGTTTTCTTCGTGTGCCACTTCCGTGTTCTTGGGTGTGTACCTGTCTTCTCACAGCTTGCTATGCCACCTCTTCCTTTCCTCTGCTTGTCTTGCTTAAAAAACAGTTGCTAATTAGATGTGATTTAGGAGATTTATAAACCTGTGCTGTTTATTGTGAATATTTATGTAGATGATTCCTGTTTGTACAACATTGCTTGAAATGGTTTAGAAGAATTGGATGGAGTCTGTCCCCTCCCCCTCGCCCCCACCTGTAAGACTTTATAACTGGTGGTTACTTGAAGTGAATTCCCTAATAAGTAGTGTGTGAGAGCCATCGAGTTGGAGGATTGAGACATTGTGAGACATGCGTGGCTTCAGGAGGGATTGCAGGTTTCGTGTTTGGAGTTGGAGAATTCATTTGGGTGGAGTTTATAGTAAATCTGGCATAACTTGATTAACATTAATTCAGCCAGTCGAGTGTAGAACCTTTTCCTGGGATTCGAAGTATACCTGCAAAAATACCAGTCTGCCTCTTTCCTGTGGACCTCACTTTGCTGTGAACAATTAGGAGGTGAAAGAAGAGAGAAAATAAAGATGAAGGGTTTTCCTAAGGAACCTAGAGAGAACGCCGTGCAGGGGGCAGGGTGGAGTTTTTAGCAAATGTGAAGCCTGGATGAGTGGGAGAGGATTGTTGTGGAAATGGAGAGCCAGGAAAAGGTGTTGGTCATTGCAGAAGACAGAGAAAGTAGTTTGCTTCTTGGGAAAAATGGGGAAAAGGTCTAAGTAGAAATTTCAGATGGCAGAAAATTCAAAATTAATGGTGAATTGGTAGACATTCTTGCTCTGCCACGAAAGGGTGGCAGGTGAGAGCGAAGAGCTGGGTGGAGGGGGACAAGAATTGTGATTTTTCTGGTAGATGATGTACTAGATATGTTTGAAGAAAGATTGAAAGTAGAGAAATGGGAGGTGACACTGAGGTGATGGCAGGGCACAGAGAGGTGAGGAAAGGGGTCAGCAGCTCACAGCCAGCACCCGGGGCCAGGGTCAGCCCTGGAGCTTCCGGCGCTGGGGCCTCTTCTCTGTGGCACCATCTCCTGCTGCCTCTACTGTGTTGTTTTAAAGAACCCGCTCACTTACTTTATATGTAGTGTTTCTTTGAGGGAAGTTAATGTTATGAAGTTACAACATTAGCCTCATTTGTTACATTCTATAACTTTTCTTGCCTCTCAGTTTTCTCATTTTACATAAAGTGGATGACACAGCCCTGTGTTACTTAGCCTCTCCAGAGAACTAATGTCTCTGGAAGCATGGCCTGTTAACTTCTTGTGGGACACATTGGAGTAACTGCAGTACTGTTACGAGAAATACTGCAGTGGGTGCAACTCAGAAAACAAAGTTAATACGTTGCATCAGGAGAAATTCATAATGAAAAGAGACGTGGGAATTTTTATTGTTTTTATCCTATTTAATGAAAGTCACTGGTGGGGAAATTGGCACTGCTTTCCAGAGGTTAACATATTCCTGCATCTCCACTATGTAGGGCTCTCTACTGAGCCTTGGAAGAAGTTAGGATCACACAGTGAGTTAGTGGAGCTGAGGCTACAGTTGGTGTGTTCTGTGCAGCCAGTGTGGTGTTTGCTGGGTGCATGTTATACGCTGACGTTACTATAGAGATCACCAGTGCTAAGTCCTGTGCTGGTACTGTGCTAAGTCCTTGCTGGTACTACTGCTTATGGCTGGCAGGGTGCAGTCTCCAGCAAGGCGGCAGTTTTGTTCTCGATGTACTTATTTAATTTTTTTAAGATTTTATTTTATTTGAAAGTCAGAGATACAGAGAGAGAGGGAGAGACATAGAGATCAAGATCTTTCATTCGCTGGTTCACTCCTCAAATGACAGCAGTAGCTGGGGCCAGACCAGGCTGAAGCCAGGAGACAGGAGCTTCATTTGGGTTTCGCAGTGGGTGGCAGGTGCCTGTGTGCTTGGACCGTCTGCACTGCTTTCCCAGGCGCATAAACAGGGAGCTGGATCAGAGTGGAGCAGTGCACACACAGGATGTAAGTGTCTCAGGAGGCAGTTTGATCTGCACCACAGCTCCTGCCCCCATGTGTTTACTGTGGTCTCCAGGTTTGTATCAATTCTGTGTGCATTAAGGTAGGTCAGCTGGTGTGGCAAACATACCTAACGTTTTAGTGCATGTTTGTTTCTAATGACTATCACATGAGAAGGTAACGGCACTGTTCTCCAGTTATTTGGAGACCAAACTGTTGACGTATTTCCTGTCTTGAATACAACATTATCCATAGATTATTCTGGGTTTTGAGTCGTTGAATGGAGGTAGCCTGGAAATTTTCTCTTGGGAAGTTTTGGTGGATCAGGCCTGCCAGTGCTGTGGTTTACTTCTGTTGACATTCCATTGAGCATCTTGGGTCACATGGCTCTGCTAACTGCAAGGGAGGCTGGGGACGTAGTCTGTGTCAGTCAGGAAGAGAAATGCTTTTAGGTATCAATTAGCAGTCTCTAGATGTGGAGATGTGGAGACTATAAACATCACCAGCAAGACATTGGCATTTGGTGGGTGTATCTCAAGTCTGCATAATTACTTTCTTAGCTTCCCTTGATTTTGCTGAATTATCCCTCCCCCATCACTCCACACTGGGGGCTGTGTCCTCCATTGATCATTTACATGTGATATTCAGATCGCTTGGGTGTGGTCAACAGAAGCCCATCCCTTTCTAACTTTGGCAGAAAATGAATTGATTGCAAGGTCAAAAGTCATTCCACAGAATAGAATCTAAAGCTGCAGACTGCTAGAAAAATAAGTGCAGTCCAGAGTGGTGGCAGGTTAGGGGACACAAGCAGGCCTGATTGATCCATAGGTCAGTCCAGGTAAGGGCTGTACCTGGTGTGTACCGCAGCCTTCCTGCCACCACTGGGACAATCTCATTGATTCATTCTCTCTCTCTCTTTCTCTCACCACACCTTGTGGCAGTGACCTCCCAGGATTCCAAGTCCTGGGCAGAAACACAAGACTGTCCAAACTTGGGTCATTGACCAAGCCTTGGAGATTGTTATTGTTTGGCTTTTGTACTAGGAGGCATGGCTTTCCTGCCTCCCATGATTCCTGTCTGCAAGCTATTCAGACATCAGGTGCCCCCAAATGACAGATACCTGCTTGAGAGCCTTTTTCATCAGAAGTATTTTGTAGGGTAGGAGATTGTGTTCCTGTTGATTTTGCTACTGACCAGTTGGGCTAAGTTTTTTGTTTTTTTAAGATTGATTTACTTATTTGAAAGAGTTACACAGAGTGAAGGAAAGACAGAGAAAGAGGTCTTCCCTCTGCTGGTTCACTCCCCAATTGGCCGCAGCAGCCAAAACTGCACCCATCTGAAGCTGGGAGCCAGGAGCTTCTGGGTCTCCCACGCGGGTGCAGGGGCCCAAGTACTTGAGCCATCTTCTGTTGCTTTCCCAGGCCATAGCAGAGAGCTGGATTGGAAATGGAGCATCCGAGTCTTGAACCGGCACCCATCTGGGATGCTGGCATTGTAGGCGATGGCTTTACCTGCTATGTCACAGAGCTGGCCCCTGGAATAAGCTGTTAAATCTCTTGACTGCTGTTGCCCTCTGTGTAAATTGAGATGGGGATTTAGATGTCTGACAGTGTCTGTTCACTTATTCACTGATTGAGTAAATACTTAGTGAGTGTCTCTTAAGTGTTGGCAAAAAGAACTGAGTACCAGACCCTTACCTATGGTGGTGGGGCCGGCGAGCAGAGCCGTCGTTCTAGTACAGTGGGGGTGACGTGATCCAGCAGTCCAGCCCCGGATGCTGTAGCACTCGCAGGGAAGAATGTTGTGGCAGGGGATTCAGGGCTCACTGTGCTGCTTTCACTGGTTCACTGATTGTCTACTTTAAGCCTTTGTATTGTTGCAGTTGTGGGAACATGGCAGTACATGAGACCAGTGCCCTCCCTCCAGGGCACTGATCGTGGGGCTATACTGAAAATTGTAGCTGCAGCCTGCTTGGTACTGTGGCGACTTTGAACAGCCCACTAAGGGTGGAGCAGGGGAGCAGTTCCCTTTAGGACCGCGGGAAGTTTCTTAGACAAGATGACATTTGCTCTAGTTCCTGGACTTTGAGCTCAAGATTTCGAGGCGCATCAAAGAAGAGAACAGGGACTGTTGTCTGGCGCCGTTACAGAGTGGCCATGTTAGTTCATCAGATGGGAAGGCGTGTCATGGGCGAGCAGGAGAGCAGCAAGCGGGCCAGTGCGGGCACAGAGACGGTGACTCTTGCCCTGGAAGCCTTGGGTGTTGGAAGTGTCGCTGATGTGACCCTTTTTTCAGGCCACGGGCTTCGATGGCAGTGGGGAGAATGAATGGAAGGCGCGGGATCACCGTAAGGAAGTCTCTGCAGAACCTCCCCCGGGCCAGCATCTCGTTAGATTTTCACAGAGTATGGGAATAAGCAGCTGGATTTGTGAGACATTCCAGAGGCCATAGTCGCAGAACGTGGTCAGACTGGAGGAAGGGGATTGGAGAGGTGGAGCTGAACAAGTGATAGAGGGGTGGAGATGCCGTTTGTAGAGCTGGGTCACACTTGGCGCTCCTGCCTGCTCCCAAGCCTAGGCAGACGTGGTTAAATATAGTATGCCGTGCTTTCCAGCTGAGGCCGAGTTGGCTTTGGAATCTTTTCTATAACAGTGAGTGCTGCAGCCAGCCACTGCCGGTCGGTGCGCTTCACTGCTGAGGGCCATGCCTGGGAGGGAGGGGGGAAGGATCTCACCACTTCTGGTCCACTTTGGCCCTGTTTTGTTTTCTTCAGAACACTCATCGCTTTCTACAGTAGTCACATTCCTTTTTATCTGTTGTTGTTGTTTACCGTCTGAGGATTGCATCCCCCAGTAGAATACAGTGCCTGCCAGAATGCCTGGGTCTCACCTGTTATCTTCACATTCACATCCTGACCGCTGAAAATAGTGTTGACAATGACACTGTCCGATAGAAATACAATAGAAGCCATTTATGCTATTAAATAATTTTTACCAGTCATATTTAGAAAAAAGTAAAAAGTATATGGAAATATTTTTTTTTTGACAGGCAGAGTGGACAGTGAGAGAGAGAGAGACAGAAAGGTCTTCCTTTTGCCATTGGTTCACCCTCCAATGGCCGCCGCGGCCGGCGCACCATGCTGATCTGATGGCAGGAGCCAGGTGCTTCTCCTGGTCTCCCATGGGGTGCAGGGCCCAAGGACCTGGGCCATTCTCCACTGTACTCCCTGGCCACAGCAGAGAGCTGGCCTGGAAGAGGGGCAACCGGAACAGAATCTGGCGCCCCGACCGGGACTAGAACCCTGTGTGCCAGCACCGCTGGCAGAGGATTAGCCTAGTGAGCCGCGGCGCCAGCCAGAAATATTGTTTTAATTTGAAATTTGAATGGATGATAATGAGATCGTCCACATCCTTTTTTTGTACCTCTTTGAATCTTGTAGTTATACATCTATAGCACGTCTTAGCTCTGACAGCCTCGTTTCAGGTGCTCAGTAGCCACAGATGACTGTTGGCTACCACATGGAATGGTGGCGGTCTGAAGTATAGCAGGTATTCGATAAGTGTTAAATAAATGAATTTGAGATGAGAATTAAAGGCTGCATATGGACTCGAGGAAGGGGTCTGCTTTCCTGGTGAGGCAGTTGAGCGTATTGATGTGTTCACGCTGGAACTGGGAGAGTGAGCCGGGAGAGAGGAGGATGTGGGGCACTAGCTGGAGGGAAACGGGCCTGAGGAGTCGCCAGTGGGCCAGGGATCTGCAGCCTGTTGCTGCCTGTGTCTTGCCATCTCGTCGCTTTTGAAGAGCGTCTTCAGTTACATTTTAGAGAACTAAACCCAAGTTGTTTAGCATAATTTTTTTAAAGATTTGATTTATTTTATTTGAAAGGTAGAGTTACAGAGTGAGGAAGAGAGAGAGATATCTTCCATCTGCTGTTCACTCCCCAAATGGTTGCAACGGCCAGGGCCAGGCCAGGCCAGGCTGAAGCCAGGTGCTTCTTCCACGTGGTGGGTCTCCCTTGTGGGTGGCGAGGGCCCTGGGACTCAGACCATCTGCTGCTGTTCTCCCAGGTACATTAGCAGGGAGCTGGATGGGAAGTGGAGCAACCAGGGCTTGAGCCAAAGCCTATATGAGAAGCCGGCATCGCAGGCCGTGGCTTAACTTCTTACACCACAGTATTAGCCCCTAGCGTAAATTGGATTGTGTTTACTATTCCCTGCATTTTAGATATTTTAGATAGTTTAGGGTCGTTTAAAAAGCCCTTAAGTATTTTCCTTGGTGACTTAAAAGACAAAGCAAACATTTATTTTTTTAGTCAGGAGGTTGGAAAAATGCTATTGGCTTGTATCAGTGTTATTACTTTGGGTACCATTCCACTAGAAAAAAGTACTTTCTGTATTAACATTTTTATTGACTCAGATTTTTGGCATTGTTTATGTTGGGAATTACATAGTCTGTGTATTGCAGGTGTCTGAACATTTCTCCCAAATGGTGCTGGTTAAGACGCCACGTCCCGTATCAGAGCGTGAGCCTCAGGGTCCTCTGGTTGCACCTTGGCTTCCTACTCATGCCGACACTTAGTGGCAGCGGTGGTGGTTCAAGTAGTTGGATTCCTGCCACTCTGCTGGGAGACCTGGGTTGAGTTCCTGGCTCCTGGCTGTAGCCTCCAGGTTGTAGAAGACGTTTGAGGAGTGAACCAGTAGATGGACTCTCTCCCTTTATGTCTCTGCCTCTCAAAACAAAACACCAAAGACTTCCTCAGAAAGGGTGCTTTGGAGAGTGGGAGGGAGGGCTGGTCTGTGTATTTTGACAAAGGGACCGCGATCCTGTGCGTTATTTGCGAGGGGCTCGGGCTGTTTGGACAGGTGCTGTGTTTTTCAGTACCACGTAGCTGACCTCAGGAGCCAGGACTGCGTCGCTCTGGACCGGGTGCCCTGGGCCAGCTGTCTGTCTGTCCGCCACGGCCCTTTCCTCTCTGTTGGGACAGTCTCAGCTGTCGCATGCCTGGTGAGGTGAGCGCTGCTGGGACGCGCTCAGAAGCTGCGTGCAGGACATCAGGAGAAGCAGCATCCAGGTTAGCCCTGCTCTGACTTTGTGGTAATCACTACACTTCCCGGTCGCCTGACCTTCCACGCGTACACAGGTTTCCAGGTCTTGTCAGTTCTGGCCTCTCCTTTCTTTCCTCTCCTGAAGGTCTGGGTCCCATGCCTGGCCTGTGGAAGTAAGCACCTAACTGACCTCTGCAGTTACTCCATTAAATCAGCACTGCTGTTTCCATATGCCAGATGCCATGCTAATTGTTAACTCTTTAATTTTCTTAGGACTCTTGAGATTTAAGTACTGTTGTTAACCCATTCTGCCCATGGAAAAGTAGACACACATTTCACTTACGCAGTCACGTAGTGGCCAGCTGGTGCTCCTGAGTGGCCAAATTGAATCCAGACACTTCAGAGTGGTCGTTACTGTAGCCAAAAGCATAACTGGAGCTGACACCCTGCAAAGCCTGTTCACAAAATCCGAATTCCTTCCTCAGGCTCCTTTGACCCTGCCTACCTTTCTGGCCTTAATCTGCTCCCCCATCTGTGTGGTCTGTTCTCCAGCCGAGCCTGAACTGCTATTTAAACCGCTGCTTGAAAGAGAGCGGTGGTCCACTAGGCAAAACCGCTGAAGGAGCCGTGTTGGAGGGCTAGCAG
Source organism: Sylvilagus floridanus (assembly GCA_949820135.1). Taxonomy (NCBI): domain Eukaryota; kingdom Metazoa; phylum Chordata; class Mammalia; order Lagomorpha; family Leporidae; genus Sylvilagus; species Sylvilagus floridanus. Next base: position 7,648,672 of record OX463244.1, on the reverse strand, counting down.
AGAATGTGCTGGAGAGAAGCTGTGGCCGCGTGCAGGAGCTGCAGCCTCTGGAGGGAGCGTCAGCCCGCTGTGTTCTCCTGGATGTTTTTGTGAGCTGTTCACAAGACTCATGGGTGCTCAGTAACCAGCTCTTCATTTTAAAGTTTTTGTTATTATTTGAGAGGCAAAGAGAGAAGGAACATATGCTGGTTCACTCCCTAGATGCCCACAACAGCCGGGACTCAGTCCGGGTCTCCCACAGGGATGGCAGGAACCCAGTGATTTGAGCCATCACCATTGCTCCCAGGGTCTACATCAACAGGAAATTGGAGTCAGGAGCTGCAGCCAGGTACTCTGATATGGGCTGCAAGTGTCCCATCTGGTGTCTTAATCCTAGGCGGAATGCCTGCCCACTCTGATTTTTTAGGTAATTTCTAAAATTTGATATAAAGTTTATTTTTTCTTGGACTCTTTATTTTTTAAAAATTTAATTATGCAGTTTTGTGAAGTACAGTGTGATACTTCAACAGGTTCACGTGTGTGCAGTCATCCAGTCTGGTAGCTGGCGGTTCCGTCTCCCTAACCTTCAAGCCTCTTCATGAGCATGTGATTGCTGCACTTCAGAAGATTGGTTCTGGGCATGCGTGTTACGCTCCTGTTTGGGAAGGACATCTCAAGCAGGATGCTGTTTCTTAGGAACCTGCTGGCTCTCCTCGTCTTCCTTCTTCTACAAGGGCTGCACAGTCTTGTCTTTGAGGAGGGTTGCCCACAGGTCGCAGTGGTGACGCAGGCAGACCTGGAGATGCAGTCCGGGAGTGCCGTGTGGGCCTGTGGACGGGGGCTGCTCGGGCTCTGCCCCTCAGTTTCCTCCCATGCAGAATGTAACAAATACTGCCGTAATGCAACCGAATCCATGGGGCTTTGAGGGTGTAAGGTATGCTGGTAGCAGTCTGGCATGGAGTAAGGGTTCAGTGAATGTTATTACTGAATCTTTACTTTGTAACTGCAAAACTACCCAAAGACTCTGATTAATGGTCCTAGAAACCTGTTTTATCCATGCTGTTACTGAGGGTATTTTTTCTGGTTTTGTTTGAGGTTAAAGATTAAATCTCACTGTTATTTTACTACTTTCTTTTTGTTGTTTTGTTATTGCTTTTTAAGAAAAGATGTATTAATTTATTTTTGAAAGAGTTACAATGGGGGGGGGAGAGAGAGAGAGAGAGAGAGAAATCGATCTGTTTGTTCACGCCCAGATGAACACAACCCCCAGGGCTGGGCCAGTCTGAAGCCAGGAGCTTCAACTGGGTCTCCCATGTGGGTGGCAGGGGCTCAAGCACTTGGGCCATCTTTTTCTGCTTTTTCCAGGCCATTTGCAGGGAGCTGGTTGCGACGTGGAGCAGCCAGGACAAAAACTGTGCCCATATGGGATGCTGGCGTTACAGGCGGTGGCTTTAACTGCTATGCCTCGACGTTGGCTCCTATTGACTGGTGATTAGTAAGTTTGAAAGTGTGTCCGTGTACTTGCTGGTTTGTGAGAATTAAGTTTTTTCTTCTCCTTTCCCCTTGCATCCCCCTTCTAGTAGGAGTGAGGGACCCTGGTGTTTTAAGCCGTATTGTTAAAGTGCTTTCTTTGTATGTTAAGGATATTCTAGAACTTTTTGGACCACAGCATTTGATGGGTCATTTTGGCTTAGTGTAGAACTGAGATGCCGCTCAGTGAGTATATAAGAGAGAGGAAAGAGGGAACATTATGAGCTTTAAAGTTATGTGCTTGTTTACTCCCTAAATATACATTTAATGAAGGGCTACTTTTCTAATAAATTTTAGAATCATTGTTGAACAATTAATTTGCCTGTGCTTAGCTTTTAAAATGTCTCTGGTCAGATGAATATCTTGCCCTGTAAGTAGTTTGTAATGGAAAATTCCCATAAATATACTGTGTTTTAATTGGAATTACCATGCCAAATGAGTGCCTCGTTGGATAAATTTAAGTATTAAGCTGCAATTCAATATAGGTGCTCAAGTACTTAACTGAGCTTAAAAATGTCTTCTGTGTTGAACAGCTGTTTAGCTCTACCTAAAAAAGAGTAAGTAAGGAGTATGTGCGTGGGTCCCCTCTTGTCTCCCTGGGAAGAAAGGGGGGGGGAGTTACCCCCCCCCCCCCCAGCTGCTGTTGCTGTGTCTGCTTTTGAAGAAGACAGAGGCAGAGACCAGGGAGGCTGGAGGCAGTTTCCTTCCCAGGCAGCCTCATGCGCTTGAACCTGGGCAGCACCTGGAGACCCTTCAGCTAGCATGGCTGTGGCCGCGCGCAGCTCCCGGGCCTGCGGGTGGTACCATTTCTGCCTGCGTCCCATTGCAGGCTGCCTCCTGCTGGGGGGAGAGCAGCAGTAAGCAGGCCCGTCCAGCTCGCGCAGTGCGGTCAGCTCTGCGCATGCAGTGGTGTGGTGCTGAGGCCTGACGGGCCTGGCTCTGCCAAGACTGGCAGCAGGGAGCTGCAGTCTCGTGGGGGACGGCAAGTCTTCAGTCATTGCGTTTGGTTGTTTATATACACACACACATACACACACATTATGTGTGTATATTATTTAAAATTTGATTGTTTTTACTGTCTTTGTTTAGATTTTTAAAAAATGAACTAAGTTGGAGTCTTACCTATCATTTGTTATAAGTCTCTCCTTTAAACTTGAATCAGAGACTCCAGGTCACCACGTAACATTTCCTATCTGTGGTGTTTGCCAGGGGAAAGAGGACTCTGGGTTTGTATGTGATTGGATGGGATGAGTCCTGTCTTTCACATGTGAGGAGATGCACTGACTGCGGGCTGTGTTGACACAGGTCCCAGGCAAGCAAGAGGAAGCTCTTCACTCCAGCCCCATGGATTTCCACACAGCACGCTGAACTTTCCAGATGGGTTTCTTGTTTTGTCTTGTAAGCAGCTCTGCGAAGTGTGTGTCACAGAGGCACGAGGGGCAGGGCAGGGGCGTGTGGTGTGCGCATGGGCAGCCGCAGCCTTCCTTGCCCGTTTCTGTTGTGGGTGCTCTCCCTCAGCGGTCGTGCAGAAGCTCCGAGGACGGACATGGCGGGGGCCTTGGCCTGGAGTTGCCCATCAGGCTTGCGTTTAATGGTTTCATGTGCTGATGACTGCTTTTATATGTGTGTGTGTGTGTGTGTGTGTGTGTGTGTGTGTTTTAAGATTTATTTATGGGGGTTGGCACTGTGGTGTAGTGGTTAAAGCCGCTGCCTGTGGTGTTAACATCCCATATGGGCACCTGTTCAAGTCCTGGCAGCTCCACTTCTGATCCAGCTCTCTGCTATGGCCTGGAAAAGCAGTAGAAGATGGCCCAAGTCCTTGGGCCCCTGCACCCACGTGGGAGACCCAGAAGAGGCTCCCAGCTCCTGGCTTCAGATCAGCCCAGTTCCAGCCATTGAAACCAGCTGGGGAGTGAACCAACAAATGGAAGACCTCTCTCTCTCTGCCTCTCCTTCTCTGTTTAACTCTGACTTTCAAATAAATAAATAAATCTTTTTTTTTTTTTTGACAGGCAGAGTGGACAGTGAGAGAGAGAGAGAAAGGTCTTCCTTTTCCATTGGTTCACCCCCTAAATGGCCGCTACAGCTGGCGCACTGTGGCCGGCACACTGCGCTGATCCAAAGCCAGGAGCCAGGTGCTTCCTCCTGGTCTCCCATGCGGGTGCAGGGGCCCAAGCACTTGGGCCATCTTGTGCTGCCTTCCCAGGCCACAGCAGAGAGTTGGACTGGAATAGGAGCAACCAGGACTACAACCTGGGGTGCCGGTGCCGCAGGCAGAGGATTAGCCTAGTGAGCCGTGGTGCCGGCCTTTTTTTTTTTTTTTTTTTTTTTTTTAAGACTTCTTTATTTGAGAGGAGAGAGAGGGAGAGAGATCCTCTTATCTTCTGGCTCACTCCCCAGATGGCTGCAAGGGCTAGGGCGCAGAGAAGCCAAAGTCAGGAGCCAAGGACTTTTTCCTGGTCTCCCAAATGGGTGCGGGGACCTAGAGACTTGGCCCATCTTCCGCTGCTTTACCAGGCACATTAGCCCTACCATCCACTAGTTCATTACCCAAAAGCCTACAACAGTGGGGGCTGGGCCAGGAATGCAATCCAGGTCTCCCACAGGGGTGGCAGGAACCCAACTACTTGAGCCATTACTTGCTGCTTCCCAGAGTACACATTAACAGGAAGCTGGAGTTGGGACAGAGCCAGGACATGGACCAAGGCATTCTGACGTAGTGTGTGGGTATCTCAAGTGGCTGCTTAACCCACTGTCCACAACACATGCCCCATTGTGAACTTTTTGAGCAGTTTGGTCATGTCTGTAGAAGATTGAATATACTGTTTTGGCTAGGGGGATGTGTGTGGGCAAGGGGGGGATTGGAAAGTGTGTGTGTGTGTGCGCGCACGTGCAGGTGCGTGCGTGCATGGGGGTTGGAAAAGTACCTGCGTTCTGTAGTAACATATCTTGGCCACTAGAGGGTAATAAGAAATCAGTTGATTCTTCCCTGACATCAGATCAGTTACTAGCTACTCCCTATTAGCTATGCACATAGTCCCTTTGTAGTTTCACTTTAATTTATATCAGTTTTAATATGTATTTAATTGATAGAGTGGAGTCATACCATACACTCCGTCATGAGATACAGAAGTGAGCAAGATGATTGATGAGCAGTAACCGTAGCCCGTCCTTTGATGCGACTGTTCTTTATTTCTGACTCCCAAGTCCCTTGTTTTCTTTTTTCTTTTTTTTTTTTTTTTGACAGGCAGAGTGGACAGTGAGAGAGAGAGACAGAGAGAAAGGTCTTCCTTTTGCCGTTGGTTCACCCTCCAATGGCTGCCTCGGTCGGTGCGCTGCGGCCAGCGCACCACGCTTGTCCGATGGCAGGAGCCAGGTGCTAGGTGCTTTTTCCTGGTCTCCCATGGGGTGCAGGGCCCAAGCACTTGGGCCATCCTCCACTGCACTCCTGGGCCACAGCAGAGGGCTGGCCTGGAAGAGGGGCAACCGGGACAGAATCCGGTGCCCCGACCGGGACTAGAACCCGGTGTGCCGGCGCCGCAAGGCAGAGGATTAGCCTGTTGAGCCACGGCGCCGGCCGAGTCCCTTGTTTTCAAAGTATTTTTTCACTCTTATCCCTTTCAGCTCCCTCCTCCATTTCTCCACTGTTTCTTCGTAGTCTAAGCATTCCTGGTGGACTGAGTGTGTTCTTTGAGTGAACAGTCACTGAATCCGCCTTGTTGGGGCGCTGTTCTCGTGCTGGTGATGCCGCGGGGCACACACCTGACTCTCTCTCGGACTGGGCTCCTCACGCGCCTGTATTTCAGCTGTCCCTTCGACTTCTGTCCTCTTCACAAGGGACCTTGCAGGTTTCTCCCTTGTAAGCTGGGCCACCTGCCACCCCTCTCCTTAGAACCTTGCCCTCCTAAGAGCTTCTGTGTTTGGATACTCTTGTTTTACCTGAATTACCGTCTTTTTGTCAGTTATTCTTTCATTTAACTGTTTGTCTTTAAACTCTGATATGCATGAATAATGGCACAGGAATGATCCCCTGGCAACATTCTCACTAACACGCTCAAGTTAGCTAAGTCGTGCCCATTGCGACCCACAATAGCTGTTTGGCCTTGTCATTTTACTTGGTGTCTGCTCCTAGGCTTATTTGCTATTTCCTCTGTGTGTCCCACTACCTTTGTGGGTCTTAGCGTGTCCCAGTGTTTGAGATCTCTCCATGAAATACGTGGCTGTTGGCTAGATGCTGCTCCCTTTTAATACTATGGTCTCTACCCATTAGTTTCTTGGTAAATAATAGTTACTTGACTGAAGTGAGAAAACTACTTTTTTTTTAAAGTAAGATACTTAACAGCAAACCTTCTATGAATTTGAATTTTTAGGAATTCATAGAAACGTGCTCATGGTAAAAATGATCCCTACAGTTGAGAAGGATATAAATAGTGCATGAGACCCAGCATGCATGCATTGCCCCAGCTTGCTCTTTACACTAGCTGATGGTAATTACAAATATTTTGGTATTGAACTCCAGACAGATAATGATTTTGAAGATTGTTTTATATTAAGTATGTTTATTACACGTTGTAACATCTGATATCGTGATATGTATTGCATGTTCTGGGGCTAAAATGTAATAGCTAATTTTTTGTTTAGTTTAATAATAAAGATTATGTAACATGGTAGATACCAAGTTGAACCATATGAAATTGTGTTTGTAGACCAAATTGGGTCAACTATCAGTAATTTCAAAGGATTCAATGTGATATTTTACTATCATTTTTGCTGTAATCTGAACTGTATCCTTTTTTCCCATTACATTTAAATTAAAAGGGAAGATAGAAACTTAGAGTGAAAATCATGTGATTTGCTTAGAAAGCAGGGTTGATAAGAGGGAAATGCCCATATCGGTCTGTCTTGTTTAAGTCCTTCATAGGAAAGGCCGGCTGAATGGCCATATGTGGGAAATTAGATTTCTGGATGTCATGCATGGCACCTGAGCTAAGAGAGGGGACAGTGCACACGGGGCAGGTACACCTGTAGGCATGGTCACTAATGTCCCTGAGCTAAGAGAGGGGACAGTGCACACGGGGCAGGCACACCTGTAGGCAGGGTCACTGGTGTCCCTTAGCTAAGAGAGGGGACAGTGCACACGGGGCAGGTACACCTGTAGGCAGGGTCACTGGTGTCCCTGAGCTAAGAGAGGGGACAGTGCACACGGGGCAGGCACACCTGTAGGCAGGGTCACTGGTGTCCCTGAGCTAAGAGAGGGGACAGTGCACACGGGGCAGGTACACCTGTAGGCAGGGTCACTGGTGTCTCTGAGCTAAGAGAGGGGACAGTGCACACGGGGCAGGTACACCTGTAGGCAGGGTCACTGGTGTCCCTGAGCTAAGAGAGGGGACAGTGCACACGGGGCAGGTACACCTGTAGGCAGGGTCACTGGTGTCCCTGAGCTAAGAGAGGGGACAGTGCACACGGGGCAGGTACACCTGTAGGCAGGGTCACTGGTGTCCCTGAGCTAAGAGAGGGGACAGTGCACACGGGGCAGGTACACCTGTAGGCAGGGTCACTAATGTCTCTGAGCTAAGAGAGGGGACAGTGCACACGGGGCAGGCACACCTGTAGGCAGGGTCACTGGTGTCCCTGAGCTAAGAGAGGGGACAGTGCACACGGGGCAGGTACACCTGTAGGCAGGGTCACTAATGTCTCTGAGCTAAGAGAGGGGACAGTGCACACGGGGCAGGCACACCTGTAGGCAGGGTCACTGGTGTCCCTTAGCTAAGAGAGGGGACAGTGCACACGGGGCAGGTACACCTGTAGGCAGGGTCACTGGTGTCCCTGAGCTAAGAGAGGGGACAGTGCACACGGGGCAGGTACACCTGTAGGCAGGGTCACTAATGTCTCTGAGCTAAGAGAGGGGACAGTGCACACGGGGCAGGCACACCTGTAGGCAGGGTCACTGGTGTCCCTTAGCTAAGAGAGGGGACAGTGCACACGGGGCAGGTACACCTGTAGGCAGGGTCACTAATGTCTCTGAGCTAAGAGAGGGGACAGTGCACACGGGGCAGGTACACCTGTAGGCAGGGTCACTGGTGTCTCTGAGCTAAGAGAGGGGACAGTGCACACGGGGCAGGTACACCTGTAGGCAGGGTCACTAATGTCCCTGAGCTAAGAGAGGGGACAGTGCACACGGGGCAGGTACACCTGTAGGCAGGGTCACTGGTGTCTCTGAGCTAAGAGAGGGGACAGTGCACACGGGGCAGGTACACCTGTAGGCATGGTCACTAGTGTCCCTGCTGCGCCTTCCAGAGGCTTCATTCATCTTTCACTTTACTAAGCAGCTGACAGTTACTAGCTGTGTATGGTAGATGGTATAATAGCTTCAAATCCCAGAAATGCAAAACAAAAAATATTTACTAGTCCACATTCAGATTACCCCCACAAAAATTTAAAAGAACATTACATTGTCACCTAGCACACCAATCTTATACATAGGAATATGCTTTGGGCTTAATATTGGGGAAGAAAGTCTTTTAGTGTGTTAATCAGTCAGAATACAGCTATTGTATTAGACAGCTTGTCTTAGGTGCTGCTCAAAACAGCATTGGCTTCATGCGGTGCTTCCTAGAGATTTAGACTCTGAAGCCCTAACTATATCTACTGAATCAGAATCTACATTCTAAACAAGAATCAAAGACAGTTTGTAAGCTTACTAAAATTTGAGAAGTGCTGTTTTAGCTCATGAATGGCATTGTGGCTCCCATGAGACAATGTCAGTGTAGCCCCCAGAAAGTAAGTACTTGTTAAATTTAATGCATGATTACTGAATCTAGGCTGAGAAAATGAACCAAGATTCTCGTCATCGTCGTCATCATTGAAGAGCTGCCTTTCTTGATGTGATCCTTTCCTGGCTATCTGGCTAAAAGGATTATCATCCATCCTTCCAGATGCATCCTGGAGTCAAGAGTCTGCCCATTCCAAGTGGTCAGTCTGATGTCTTACGAAAATATGCAGTATAATCAAGAGCTTATGAAAATAGAAATCGAGGGGTTGGCACCGTGGCACAGTAGGTTAATCCTCCGCCTACAGCACCAGCATCCCATGTGGATGCCGGTTCTAATCGCAGCTGCTCCTCTTCCATTCCAGCTCTCTGCTATGGCTTGGGAAAGCAGTGGAAGATGGCCCAAGTCCTTGGGTCCCTGCACCCACATGAGAGACCAGGAAGAAGCTCCTGAATCCTGGCTTCGGATTGGCACAGCTCCGGCCGTTGCAGCCATTTAGGGAGTGAACCAATGGAAGAAAGACCTTTCTCTCTGTCTCTCCCTCTCACTGTCTGTAACTCTACTACTCAAATAAATAAAATATTAAAAAAAACAAAAAATAGAAATTGATAATATATATAAATTAAGGAAGCAGATAAATTTTAGTGCATAAAGAAATGTGTAATCCAATGTGACGTAATTAAAAGTCACATGTATGTGGGAACATAAAAAGCTTAGTTCAACACAAGGTAAGAAAGGAACAAAACAGTTGGAACAAATAGAAAGATTGTTGGTGTTCTCACATAATTAAAACCCAGCTGCATGCTCTTTATAATAAGAAGCATACCTAAAACATAAGGAAACAGAAAGATTGAAAGTAAAAAGATGGGCAAAACATACTATGCAAAACTTGAAGACATAGCTTGATGTAGTCACACTGATATCAGCAAAGCAAAACCCTTGTTGGAAATGAAGAGAACAGTTTATGATGATGGTAGATTTTATTAATCAGAAAAGTGTAGCAGCTCTAGATTTGGGTTGTCCAGTAACATACCTTAAATGGGAGAGTTTAACACACCTCTTGGTAACTGATGGAATAAGATGAGAGCAGAAATAACAGCACACGCACACACTAATTCTTGGTAAAATAAGTAAACTTGCTGCGACTGATCACAAATAATAAAAAATACATAAATAAGAATCTTTACCAACGACAGTGTTCATAATTATGAGCTAGAAAAAATACAGATCAGTCAAAAGTAGAATGGTTAAATAAATTATCAGTATGTTCATATAAATGTATATAATAATAACGCTATATGAACAAACTACAGCTTACAGGTATAATAGAATTAATTAACCAAGCCCATCTAAGTGAGATTAGTTTTGGAGGCTAGGAAAGTAGCAGCTTCGGGAAGAGGAAGGTGTTTGCTGTAAAGGGTCACAGGGCAGTGTGGGTCAGAGATGCTGGTCGTGTGTTTTTTTCTCTCCCTCTCACACAGGTTGTTCTGCTAATGAAACTCTAGTTTATAATGTTGCAATAAATAAGTTTACAAGTAGTATGAAAGGATCTTCATGGAAAATGCATATTTTGAAAAAATTATGCATGAATTTCAAAATTACTTTACATCAAAATAAAGTTACCCTTAATTCTATTTTTCCATGAAAACTTTTAAAAATTCCCTTGTATTCAATGAAGGCATTGGTGATAGTACAGAGTATTTGTTCCATCTGCATGCCCATTTGTATTATCTCAACCTTCATGGCCTACTCTTTCCAGGATCATACATATGAGGGCACTTCAAAAATGTTGCAGAAAAATGGAGGCCTGTTGTGGTGGCCCTAGGATAAACTGCTGCTCTGACATGGGAACCCCACTTTGGAGAGCCAGTTTCAGTCCTGGCTACTCTGCTTCTGATCCAGTTTCCTGCTAATGCACCCGGGAAAACAGCAGAAGATGGCCCAAGTATTTTGGGCCTCTGAAGCCCATGTGGGAGATCCAGGCTCCTGGCCTTTAGCTTGTCCCAGACCTGGCTATTGTAGAACCAGCAGATGGAAGAGCCCTCTGTCTTTGTCCCTGTTGCTTTACCAAAATGAATGAATGAATAAATATTTAGAAAAATGGATTTAAAAGATAAGTTTATTTTGGTACAAAAAGTTGAAATCTCTGCACAGTATTTTTTGCATAGTGCACATTTCCATGAAAATCCCTGATATTTGTAGGTTTAAAGACCATCTTCCCCTCTGTTATTTGATGTTGAGGTTTCTGATTTTTTTTTTTGCTGTAAAAAAACAGTGGGAGCAAAGTTGCTCCACGTAATTGAATCAGTCGAATGTGTTTTTCGTTTATTTATTTAGGAGGCAGAGTTACAGACAGAGGGAGAGGCAGAGAGATCTTCCTCCTCTGCTTCACTCCCCAAAAATGGCTGCAATGACCAGAGCTGGGCCGATCTAAAGGCAGGAGCCTGGAGCTGCTTCTGGGTCTCCCACGTGGGTAGCAGGGGCCCAAGCACTTGGGCCATCTTCCACTGCTTTCCCTGGCACACTAGCAGGGAGCTGGACTGGAAGTGGAGCAGATGAGACTCGAACTGGCGCCTGCATGGGATGCCGACGCACCGCAGGCGGAGGCTTAACCTACTGTGCCCCAACGCCGACTCCGTGTTTTTCATTTCTGAATAGTGAAATGATTAGAAAGGTCATGCTATCTGTCATCGCAGGTCCTCTGCTCTTTCACTCACCTAGCAGGGTCAGTTAGGGTCTCACAGCACCCAAGTCATGGGGAAAGACAGAAATTGCGCTCCGAAAGCTATGCTCAGGGCAGGTGGTACTCAGACTTGAAGGGGTGGGGTGCAGAATTCAGATGTGTGTCTTAGAACACTGTAGCCGTCCCTGTGGAAGACACACAGAGCTACAGATAGAACAAAGAAAGCTATTGGATACCTGTTTTGATACTCTTAGACCTGGGATAATGAGGATGGAAGAAAAGGTTGAATTTGAGTGCTCTTGTACGAGATGGAACCAGCAGAATGAGTGGCTGGTGGCTGTTTGCGTGAGGTGAGCTATGGAGGAAAAAAATTCTAATGCGATTCCTACAGTTTGATTCTGGTCAACTGCGTGGTATCTGCTGTGGGAGAAGAAGGAAGCAGAAGTGTTTGGAGGGAATTGAGCTTGGTTTTCTTCAGTTTGCAGAATGTATGCAATATTCAAGTAGTGAGTCTGTGCTCTGCAAGAACAGGTGCCAGCCCGTATCCCTAACTGCACACACACCACAGGATGGCCACGATGTTACTGTTAGTAACGGCAGATAGTGTCGGGCCATTTATGGTCAATGCTGCTCTGAGTACTTCTCATGTGTTAGAGCACTTCGCCTTCAGTCTCCACTGCAGATAGGTATCACCAACACTAGCAACGAGCAGGAAGGTGGGTGTGCACAGCCAGGCAGCCCCTGGAGTGGTGTGGAGCTGGCATGTCTCCCCCTGGCAGCCTGTTGAGAGCCAGTGGTCTCCCTGTTGAACCAGTGCTGCTGCTGCGTGTGTCAGAAACAGTAGGCATCAGAAAAAGTGTCCTGGTGCTGGACAGTACGGTCTGTTGAGGGGTGAGAGCTAGTTCGTCCTGTGTCTAGATTTTGATGCTTTGTTTTGGCTGAATATAAGAACATAGGTCTCTCTCTGTTCTCTTGCTGAAGGAAGAATTACCTTTTATTAGTCAGCTACCAATACTTTTATGGACGCCATTTCTACCATGGATATTATGGTCATGGTTCTGGTCTGCCCATGGGTTATTTATTAAGATTCTTTTTTTTTTTTTTTTTTTTTGACAGGCAGAGTGGACAGTGAGAGAGAGAGACAGACAGAAAGGTCTTCCTTTTGCCGTTGGTTCACCCTCCAATGGCCGCCGTGGACGGCGCGCTGCGGCCGGCGCACCGTGCTCATCCGATGGCAGGAGCCAGGTGCTAGGTGCTTTTCCTGGTCTCCCCATGGGGTGCAGGGCCCAAGCACCTGGGCCATCCTCCACTGCACTCCCGGGCCACAGCAGAGGGCTGGCCTGGAAGAGGGGCAACTGGGACAGAATCTGGTGCCCCGACCGGGACTAGAACCCAGTGTGCCGGCGCCGCAAGGCGGAGGATTAGCCTGTTGAGCCACGGCGCCGGCCAAGATTCTTATTTTTTTTAATTTATTTGGTGGTGAGCTTGCCAGGTCTGGGTTCTCTGAGGACTGTGTTGCAGAGGTCCAGAGGAAGCCACCATCCTTGAATTGAGAATTGTAGTTCCGTGCGTGTGTGTGTGTTTCTCCAACCTTTCGTGACCTGTAACAGTAGGATGGGGTTCCCGTCTGGTTTGGAGGATGGCAGGAATATTATCTGCCATACCTGGCGGTGCAAAGCAGCATCTCAGCATTGTTTCGAGTTGATTTGTGAGCAGCTGATCCATTGGAGTCTCCCTTCTCAAGAATTCACAATATCACTTATATAATGCTTCTCTGTTGATAAGTCTTGTATGTGAAAAATAAGTATGAAAGGTTACTGCTGTTGCTTTACAAAAAAGGTTTTCTTAATATTTCCTTGGTACAGATTTATAGATAACTTGTTTAAATCACTATTTTATGCCATTTAAAATATATAATATTTATGTTGAGTGGCATATAACTGTAGCTGTAAAGGCTTTTTAATACTACTGAGCATCTTAATGTCTTTGTTTAAAGAAATACCAGAATGTCAACCAACACAAACATTAGTAAATGAATATCCCTTTAAACCCCATGTATCTTCTTGTAGGAGGAGAGACTTCAGCATGCAAACCTTCATCTGTTCGGCTTGCACCGTCATTTTCATTCCATGCTGCTGGCCTTCAGATGGCTGGACAGATGCCCCATTCACATCAGTACAGTGACCGTCGCCAGCCAAACATAAGTGACCAACAGGTTTCTGCCTTATCGTATTCTGACCAGATTCAGCAACCTCTAACTAACCAGGTAAGTTCATGAAGCATAAGAAAGGACCACTGGAGTGTTAGTTTATATCCTAAAAATTTTGAGACATTAATTGGGCAGAATGCTTTGTTTGTTTTAGGTTGTACCTGCTATATGGGATTTTGAGTTGACAAATCACTCTGTATTAAACAGTTTGTTGATATTTTCTTTTGCTTCATATTTTACTTTATTACCAAACAGTCATAAACATCCATGGTCTCTGATTCTGGAATAGAGGAAAATGTCATTTCCAAAGGAAGAGAAAGCTTACTTTTTATGGAATATTGGCAAAGTAAAAGCCAAAAAAATCAGAGAAAGCTAACTTACAGGAGAACAAGATTCAATTACAGCACATTTAAAGAACCAGTTTTAGTGTTGTTATATATTACTTGGGCACATTGAAAAGTTCATGGATAATGGAATAGAAACATGCATTTCCTATGAATTTTTGGAAGTATGCTCATACAAAAAAAGTAAAATTCTTTAAAAAAACAGCTATGCAAGTTAACCATGCTATTCATTCTAATAGACTAGAAATTCATAGATAAACATCTTAATAAACATACAAACATAGACACAATGTATGTGTGTTTTAAATATCTTTATGAATGAATGAACTTGACTCTTTCCATTGATTTTTGGTTTGAGGAGAATTTCCTTTTTATTTTATTTTTTTAAATAAAAACTCGCTTGTGCAGTCCCCAGCTGAGTGCAGAGACCAGGCTGGAGCCATGAGCTGGATGGCAGGAACCGACAGCTACTTGAGCCAGTGTGGCTGGGTCCCAGGGTGTGCCCCAGGAGCAGGAGCCAGCTGTGGCGTGTGGGACTCTGAAGCAGTAGCTGAACCACTAGACCAAGGGCCTGCCCTGAGGAGGACTTTCTTATTAGCTATACCCGAAAAGAAGTTTCTTTCCCCACAGGTGTTGGGTGTGTGATACACACTGAAAATGGCTGCCCTTCCATTGCCAGTATTTAGGTAGCTTCATAATAGGAAGTAATTATCAAAAGCTTCAAAAGTTTCTCACATGTTTCATTAGAAGGCATCGTATTTCCTCTAATTCAGTGATACAAGGGTACTTCAACGGGTTTAGGAAATGGACTTAAAAAAAGATTGATTTATCTGTTTGAAAGGCAGAGTTAGAGAGACAGAGCCCTTCTGTCCGCCGACCCACCTCTAAATGGCTGCAACGGCTGGAGCTGGGCCGATCTGAAGCCAGGAGCTTCCTCCAGGTCTCCCACTTGGGTGCAGGGGCTCAGGCACTTGGGCCAGTGTCCAGAGGGTGCTGGCACTGCAGGCAGAGGCTCCTTCTATACCACTGTGCCGGCCCCTTGCATTATGCTCTGCAGAAACAGCATGGTTGGATTAATTTTCCAGTTGTTTAGAAGTAGCCTGTCAAGCAAAGTGCTATTTGTGATGGACTTTTCCAGCTGAAGACACTGGGCCCCCCTTGTGGCTTCTCCATTGTGGAAGCAGTCAGCTTCGGCATCCGGCCCAGGCTTCTGTCTTCAGATACTGTACTGTTTGACATCTAACTTCTGGGAGCCTCAGAGACCGAGACAAACTCCCAGTCTGTTAAAGTTATTTTAGTAATTTAGTTAGAGTGCCAACCTTTATATGCAGCTAACATCTTGTTTGTGTTTGGATTATTTAAAACATGAGAGATATTTCACTTCGTATATGTACTTTTAAGCTGTAAAACATTTAAAAAGATCCATATGGTATAAGAAACTTGCCTTTTAAGTAATAATAACCAGCCAAATATTTGCACCAAAATCCTCAAGTTCCTGAGCCTGATAACTTATATTAGAAGGTAGCTTTCTCAGAACTGACAAACTGGCTGACGTAGTATGGCCTACAAGGCACGAGGTATGGGCTCCTGTCTTTGTTCGGGAAAGCATTTGAGTCGGGTCAACATGGACCCTTCAGATCTGTTCCTTGAGTGTGAAATTGGTACCCTAGACCGTACCCCCTGAAGTTCCTTGTAGTACAATTTTCTGTAATTTCACTGTGACTTGTATTGATTCTTGTCATCCTGTCAGTGTCTTTCAGGTAAGATTTCTTGTATATCGAAATGAACTTCATTATTTTTAGAAAGATCTGGGTTTTTATTTATTTGAAAGGCAGAGTTAAGAGAGAGAGAGAGAGCGTTTCCAGTTGCTGGTTCACTCCTTGGATGGCCTTAGGGGCTGGGTCTGGGCCAGGCTGAAGCCGGGAGTCCATAGCCTCTTCTGGGTCTCCCTCCTGAGTGTCAGGGGCCCCAGTACTTGGGCCATCTTCCCCTGCTTTTCTGGGTGCATTAGCGGGGAGCTGGATCAGAAGTAGAGCAGCCAGGTCTTGAATTGATGCCCAAATGAACTGACTTTAACTTTTAATTCTGGTGGTTAATCTTTGTTATGAAAAATTTTGTCCAAAAGATAAATTTAGGAGACAAGAAAAATGTAGTAAAGTTAGTGTGGAAGAGCAAGGCCAGTGTTTGGAATGCCGAGTGTCTTTGGGCTCCTCCGGTTTTCTGCCAGTACCCTAGACATGTGCGGTAGATGCTAGTCGGCTTTAGTAATAGCTCTCAAAATAGCAAGGCCGGCAGGATATAGTGTTTCTGATTCTTTGTTACATATGAGATATGAGGTCAACAGAAATGAAATGAATGAAATAGGTATTAGCAAACTAGAAATAACTTTTGATAAAAGTCCTAGGGCTTTCGTTGTAGAATATTTTGGAAAAAAGGAGTTAAAGGTTGTTTTAGCTTTTAAAACTGATATAAGGAAGTGCAGGTGTTCTTTCGCTTTGTGGTCTGTGTGAAGAGACCGGGCAAGAGATGTGAGCGCTGTGGGCGGGTGTCCAGTGCTGGCAGTCGGGGAGCTGAGGCCGTAGGTGATGTCTCATCCAGTTCCCTGTCTGCAGGTGGCTCTTGTGTAGGGGCCCGTGGGTCCTTTGTGTATCATGGGCTTGCTTTTCAGCTTTGGAAGGGAGGGAGGAGGGGAGCCCACTGACTGCATCACTCTGTTCTCTTGAGTTGTGACTGTAAGAAGCAGGGCGTGGGGAACACACCGAGCACTTAAGGCGGACCTTGAGTCTTTGTATAGATGTGGAATCAATATTTAGAAAAGTTGTTTTCTCACACCCCTCCATTAGTTGTTGAAGAGTGACCTAACTTTGCCCTTTGTGGGGAGGTTCATTTTTGTAGCTTTACTCTTTACTCTGTTCTTAAATTGCTTTTTACATTTGAATGTATGAAAATATTTTTGACACTTTACTAATTCTCAGGGATGAAAAGTTAAATTTTACTGACTGTAGCAGCAGGTAAATCTCTTCAATTTCAACATCCTCAGGTTTCCTATCCTTTTCTTTTTTTTTTTTTTTTTTTTTTTGACAGGCAGAGTGGACAGTGAGAGAGAGAGACAGAGAGAAAGGTCTTCCTTTTGCCGTTGGTTCACCCTCCAATGGCCGCCGCGGCCGGCGCACCGCGCTCGTCCGATGGCAGGAGCCAGGAGCCAGGAGCCAGGTGCTTTTCCTGGTCTCCCATGGGGTGCAGGGCCCAAGCACCTGGGCCATCCTCCACTGCACTCCCGGGCCACAGCAGAGGGCTGGCCTGGAAGAGGGGCAACCGGGACAGAATCCGGCGCCCCGACCGGGACTAGAACCCAGGGTGCCGGCGCCGCAAGGCGGAGGATTAGCCTGTTGAGCCATGGCACTGGCCTCCTTTTCTTCTATATTTAAGAAAATCTAGAGTGCCTGCCAAGCAAATATATAAAAATTAAAATTTCAAATACAATTTTAAAATACCAAATTGTAAATAAACAATTTTACAAACTAAAAAAAAAAATTGTTTTCTAATTCTGGATTTGTACTTCTGTCATTACAGTAGTATAAAACAAAATTTGGTTAATTAGTATGAAACCCCAGTAGAAAGGGAGTGCTGTTACTTAGTAGAAATTAAGTTGTTCTTTCCTTGTATTTTGAGCCCTCTGTACAAGGCAGTGTTTGATGCACTGAAATAGACTCTGGCCTGGCCGACTTTGTGTGCGTGGTAGGCATCTGCTTGATACGTGCAGATGCCCCCCAAATAGTGACTTCTGTTGCCAGGAACACAGTAAAGTGCTAGGAAGCAGCCACTGGCTTTGGCCTTGTAGGTGGATTCTGAGCAGCAGGTCAAGGTTAGTGCCCTTGTGAAGCGCTGACGTTTGGGCAGGAGTTTGATCACGGGCACAGTGGTGCCGATGTGGCTCCGTGTGTGTACTCGATGTGAACATTATTCTGTTCATTGGAATTTTGGTGTTCTGAGTGAACACCATTACCCCTGGGTATAACCACTGATTATTTTTTCATTTGTTTGCAATACCAGTGGGACTGTAAATGGGTCAATTAAAAACCTGAAGATTTTGACTTTTTTTACCTAATTAATTTTATAGGTACATATGCTTATTTCATGTATGCCTCAATTATTTTGTCTAGCAAATAGCCTAAAAATGACTTAAGATAGAAGCCTAAAATTGGAAGGGAGCTGCTGGCCGAGGGCCAGCTCCGGCAGGGCTCGGTGGGGCCACCTGAGCCCCTCTGCTGGACTCCTTGCTGGCTGTAGGTGCAGCGGTCAGATCACTTCACTCAGAGCTGGCGGCCGCAGTAGTGCTTCCTCAGGGTGCTGTTGGGTTGCATGCGGGCCATGTGGAGATGTGCATGCTAAAAACAGTGTTTACTAAATGCTTGGCCACTGTTATTTTATTATTGACAAGTTAGTTAGGTGGTTCCACCAGTGGTAATACTTCCTGTCAGCTTTTATTTTGGAAGTAATGAAAGATTACACTGGTTAAGATGTTGTGAAACCTCACACTGAGGCCATGCTGTAGAAGTCCAAACTGGGCTTTGTTTGCAAACAATGTCAGGAACTTCAGTAACTTAAGCCAAAAACAAAAAATGGAAACTCTGTTCATTGCCTAAAATGCTTTATATTGTTCATTTTCATACATGAAAAGAATTGACATGTTGATCATTGATATTTTCTTTTGATATATAAAATGAAATATCCTATGAATTTAGCTTCACTTACTGTTTCCTTTTAGAAAAATAAAACAATGCGTATCTGAAGAATTAAGTAACTCAGGTTGATTCCGATGTTCTGTTCAGACAATAAGTTAACAATCCTGGAGGGTTTCTATTCCCTCAGACCTTATTTGGAACTGTAAGATCCTAAGCTGCTCTCTTGGGAAGAGATATTAGTAACTTCATTTGATAATCCAATGAGTTTGCCATCGGGATAATGGCTTTGTGGTCTGAGATCCCTGCAGGGAAACTGAGTTAACACTGGTGGAGGAGGCAGCACCTAGGTCGGAGGCAGCGGCACTGCATCTCCTCAGGCTCAGGGGTGGTGGTGGTGTCCTGCTCTGCCCGTTTGGAGCCCTCCCTTCCTTGTGGTTAGTGTAGGTTAGCTTAGCAGAGACATTTCTGTGAGACCCTGGTATGACGGGTTTGTTCTTACTCTGCTCCTGAAGTTGACCGAGTGTCCTTTGAAGAAGGCCTGTGGTGTGGACTTCTGGCCCAGCAGACGTGGTGGTATGAATGGGTCTAAGAGCTGAGGCAGGAGCCCAAGGACGGGCAAGGTCACAGGTTCTGAGGATCTCTTGATTGCTCAGAGCCCCTTTGGGAACCACGATACTTAGGCATGGCATTTCTGGGAAGAATGGGCCTTGGCCAGCGGTCTGCGGTCACAGACAGGCCGATAGATAGTTGAGGGTGCTGTCCTCATTACCGCAGTGCACCTGTGAAGCAGGAGGCCCCCTGCCTGCTGGATAAAGGAGGGAACTGTGGTTTAGGGTAGGTAAGAGGGAGAAGGGTGTGAGGGTAAGGTTGGGGGTACTCCTGTGGGTGGGAGTTTTATTTACTTCATTGTACAGGAAAATGATGGCAGGGCCTGATGGCGTTAGGAGCTGTAGTTCTTCAGCCCCAGAAGTTGGAAGGAAGGGGGCTCTACTGCCAGCTTGCTTTGGGGGGCTAATTGGATCTTGAAGTCCTGTTGTAGGAAACTGGAAGCTGCTTCCGGGGCTGTTTTTTGTTTCTCTGTTTTGTATGCCTGTTGCAAACCAGGTGAGATTTGGAATAATTCAGAAGAAATGTTTCTGTAGGCTAATTATGTAGTCAGGAAGCCCTGTTTCTCTTCTCTACCCCGTTTTAGAACGAGTAAAGGTTTTTATTAGCGCTTTAGACTGACTCATAGTTGTACATATTTATGAGATATGACAGTGGTGCTTCAGTACAAGTATACAATGTATAATGGCCAGATCAGCTATTGGCGTCTCTACCACTTCAAGCATTGATCATGTCTTTGTTTTAGGAACATTCAGAATCCTTTCTTGTAGCTTTTTGAACTCTAAACAAATTATTGTCGACTATAATCACCCCACTGTGCTGATAGAACACCAGAACTTATTCCTCTTCTTCTCCCGGGAAGCCCCTTTAGGCAGCATTACGTGTGTCTCCTACATAAAGGGGTATGTCTGTAATTCTGTTTAAATTTTAGGGGAGCAGATTGAAGCCTTGGGCAACTGTGTGTGTTATCTTCTAATTCCATTTATTTATTTCAGTGGTCATCATTTATTTATTTCATTCATTTATTTATTTCAGTGGGATCCAGATGAAAGAGATACCTGACAGAGAATGTATAATCTTGTAATTTAGAAATCTGGTTTTTAAAAAAAATTATTTATTTATTTATTTTTTTAGTGGTAACATGCAGGTTACTGAAGAGGGAATTATACCAGTACAGTCTGGTTAAAGAGTTAGTCTTTTCTGTCTATTTAAGGTGATGCCTGATATTGTCATGTTACAGAGGCGGATGCCCCAAACCTTCCGTGATCCAGCAACTGCTCCCCTGAGAAAACTTTCTGTTGACTTGATCAAAACATACAAGCATATTAATGAGGTAAGACTACTGATTGATTCCAGTGGCGTCTATCTTGCCATAGGTCAGGGGTAGAGTTATTTTGTGGCCTGGTTAATGGTTTATAGATACTATAATTATGACCATATTAAAAGGTATACTGACAAGGATTGCTAAAAATAGATAATAATAGATACCTAATCTTTTTCAAAGGTGTATGTAATATGCTGAGTTATCTTTTTTTAAAGATTTATTTATTTTACTTGAAAGTCAGAGTTTGGGGGGGAGGGGTGTCTTCCATCTGCTGGTTCACTCCTCAATTGGCCGCAACGACCGGAACTGCGCCAATCCAAAGCCAGGAGCTTCTTCTGGGTCTCCTACGAGGTGCAGGGGCCCACGGACTTGGGCCATCTTCTACTGCTATCCCAGGCCATAGCAGAGAGGTGGATCGGAAGTGGAACGGCCGGGTCTCGAACTGGTGCCCATATAGGATGCCAATGCTTCAGGCCAGGGCGTTAACCCGCTGCGCCACAGTGCTCGCCCTGAAGTTATCATTTTTATAACTGTTCTC
Source organism: Sylvilagus floridanus (assembly GCA_949820135.1). Classification (NCBI taxonomy): domain Eukaryota; kingdom Metazoa; phylum Chordata; class Mammalia; order Lagomorpha; family Leporidae; genus Sylvilagus; species Sylvilagus floridanus. The sequence continues at coordinate 7,628,004 of OX463244.1, read as the reverse complement.
CAAAACAAGGAAGAGAAGGAATAATGGCTGTAGAATACTTGTGAGTTGAGAGTTTTGCTTAAGTTAGGTCTGTGCGTTACTTTCCACTGTGGCCATGAATGTCAGAAGCTCTGAGAGACATTTAATGCTCAGTTACAGGCATTTGGCTGGTTTCTTTGATTGGTCTGTATTTCTGTAGTTTTATTGTTTTCTAAAACTTTGTGTATGTTCTTTTCTATCTTTTCATGATGGAAGAAAATAAAAAATACAGCAAGCACTTTGAATTACTAGTCTTATAACTTGGATATTTGCCACCAAAAATGATTTTCCTGGTAATTTAGACTTTGATTGACTGCCGTTTTCTTCTGGCCTCACTCAGCTCTGGGATTAGTTACGAAATAAGCTTTTCGAGAAGAGAGGAGCCCCTGCTTTACCATTGAAGACCTGTGCTATCTTTAGAGCCACTCAGCTGAAAAGATGTTCTTATAGCACCGTACATTATTATATTAGCTGTATATTGTGGCAATGACAAAATCAGAATGAACTCGGGAGCATTTCTGAGTTAGATTTTATGCATATATACATACATACATATATATGTAAAATAAAAGATATACCAAACTTCTTAGAATTACCAGAAATACATAATAAATTATTACCAATATGGTAATTTGAGTTTACTAATATCTGATAAATTGTTGTCAACAAGACGTGAGGTTTATTTATGTATTTGTTTGAATGGCATAATGTCAGAGAAGGAGATATGGGCACGCACACGCACACACACACACACACACACACACACACACAGGAGAGACAGAGGTGGAAACAAACAGCCACGGGTTCTTACAGCTGCTGTTTCACTCCCTAAATGCCCATGACAGCCAGGGACTGGTATAGGCTGAAGCCGGGAACCAGGAACCCATCTGGATCTCCCATGAACATGGCAGGAACCCCATACTTGGGCCATCACCTGCTGCTTTCCGGGTGCATTAGCAGGGAGCTGTGTCAGAGGCATGGAGGAGCTGGGACTCGGCCCAGGCATGCCAGTGTGGGATGTGGGTGTCTGAACAGTGGCAGTGAGATGGACATGACTTTTATGTTAATCTTATTATAGACTTGAAAAACCGAACCTGTCTCAGTGGGCCTTTTCATTTCATCTGCATCAGGGATGGGAAGTGCTGGCCCACAGCCTGCGTACGGCCTGTGAATGGACTTGGCTTGCCAGGGCAACTGCAGACGGCACTCAGACTTCAGTGCAATGTGGCATGCTAATTGTTAAGTTGATAATTTTGTGTGGCCCACAAATGATGTTATAAATACTCAAATGGCCCTTGGCAGAAAAAAGGTTCCCCACCCCGATCTACATTGAGACTTATTTTGAGAGTCTTTTCCGTATGATGGGCACACGAGCACTTGAATGTGAGGCTGTGAAGGGATTTCTGCTGTGGTATCAGCAGACAGATCTGTCGCTGTACCCGCCTTACACAGGTTATACCTTAATCTAACACAGAGAGGCACACCAGCCCCTTCTGTTCTTTCTGAATGGGATGCTTTGGGCCAGTCATTTGATATCTCTTGTTTATAAAATATATAGGCAGTATAATTATAAAGTGAATCTCATTGATTATATCTAACTCAAGTATTTGTCAACTGCAGAAAGCTTTTTCATCTTTTGTATTTGTTACAAAAAACAGCGACTCAGCAGTTTCCTGCTGATGGATTTATCTGTATGAACTTGATGCATGTTCTCTACCTTAGGTGGTTTACATTATTTACTTAACACCATGTATTCTCATTTCAGGTTTACTATGCAAAAAAGAAGCGAAGACACCAGCAAGGCCAGGGAGACGATTCTAGTCACAAGAAGGAGCGGAAGGTTTACAACGATGGTTATGATGACGATAACTACGATTATATTGTAAAAAACGGAGAAAAGTGGATGGACCGTTATGAAATTGACTCCTTGATAGGCAAAGGTTCTTTTGGACAGGTAACTTAGTGGAAAATGCTGCATTTCCTCAATTGGAAAGAATTCCTTAGTGAATCTTTCCTCAGTGGTATACGTCAGTATTTTTAAAATGATCTAAAAATGGCTTTCTAAATATCTGTGTTATCATAGTTCTCCAAAGATGCTATAATTGCATCAGCTGTAAAAACTCCATTACTTTTTTAAACTTTATATGACTGCCAAGTGCTTATTTTACTAATGAACAAGTTGTTACTATTTTTATTTACTTTTTGATTTTTGTTTATTTGAGAAGCGGGGAGAGCACATGTGCTCCCCTTTCCACAGTTCATTCCTCAGATGTCCCCAGCAGTTGGTCCACGCGTAGGCCTGGCAGCCAAGAACTTCATCCAAGTCTCCCATGTGGGCAGCAGGGAGGGACCAGCCACTTGGGCCTTCACTGCTGCCTTCTGAGGTCTGCATTAGAAGGAACTGGAATCGAGAGCAGAGCTGGGACTCAAACCCAAGTGCTCTGAAATGGGATCTGGGCCTCTCGGTTGGTGCCTGAACCACCAGGCCAAAGGCCCGGCCCAACTTAGTGGTGGATTTCAATCTTTCATTTGCGCTTTTTATAGTTTATGGGTGATTCCTCATTGTCTGCGTTAGAGATACTTGCCTTCCTGTCTGATAGACCTCTTCAGAGAGAAAAGTCTTCGTATTTCCAGATGGCACGGTGGTTGCCACCTAACTTTGCTGGAGGTTTCGATGTCTTGGACTGTGCCCTAAGTTTCTCTTCTACCCCATCTTCTAATTATGTCTTGCCTCTGAGTAGGTAGCTAGGCTTCAGTCCCCAGAGACCAGCATTACTGCTGCACTTGGGCTAATTCTGATGGAAAGGACCATACCAGGAAGGGTTTCACAGCAGACCTGTTTTATTTTCTTCATTCTTGGCCCCTTTTCCACCTGCAGTTCTTTCCTCCTTACCTGCCCACCCAACCCCTATGTAAAGCACAAAGCTCTAGATGACGTTGGTCCCTTGGATCATTAGTGTCCAGACCAACACTTCCAGTCAATCCCAGCTCCCCAGCTGTTCGCCTTGGTCACTCCTGTGGCATTGACTCACAGAGCTTGCTGTTTGTGTAAGGTCAGTGTGATCTGTCTGTGAGGCAGGTACTGACCTACGAATAAAGATTTTTGACTTTCAGTGATGAGGATAGAAAGGGCTCACAGTGACTTTTTCTTTTCCTTTAAAAAGGATTTTATTTATTTATTAATTATTGAATGTCAGAGTTATAGAGAGCGAGCTTGTGTTCACTGGTTCATTCTCCAAGTGGCTGCAATGGCCAGAGCTGAGCCAGTCCTAGCCAGGAGCCAGGTGCTTCTTCCTGGTCTCCCATGAGGGTGCAGGGCCCATCCTCCACTGCCTTCCCATGTGCTTTTAGCAGGGAGCTGGATCCGAAGTGCAGCAGCTGGGACTTGAACTGGCCCCCGTATGGGATGTTGCCATTGCAGATGGCGGCTTAACCTGCTGCGCCACAGTGCCGGCCCCCACAGTGGCTTTTTCTAAATTGCCGTTTATTTGGGGTGGGGGGGTGTATGTTTTTTTTTTTTTTTTTTTTTTAAATTGTGGAGCCTGCATATGCTTACTGCTCTGTTTCTATCCCTAGAGAAGGTAAAGGTATCTGCCCCTTTTCATCCTTTGAGAAAAATTCCTCATGTGTAAACTGCAACCACACCCAGGACAGAAAGTCCTATAGGCCATGTGCAGTCTGAACTCTGGAGAACCTAAGCTATTAAACATGAAAGAAAATAGGAACAGGCGTGTTAGAGGTCCTGTCACTCCGAGGTGGCCCTGGGATCGTGAGCTTAACATGTCTGCGCCTTCCCGCAATGTGAAGGAGCCGTGGCCATTGCACATAGTCTAGGGGTCTCTTCCTTGGTTTGTAGCCTCTTTGCCTTCCGAGTAAGGGGTTTCTCAGTGCTTGTACAGTCTCTAGTGTGAACGGATCCCGTTGTCAGGTGCAACTTCTGCTTCTCTGTCCCAGGCCCTCAAGAAACACAAGCGTTTCTATGACCAGCGCTTAACCACGGCTGTGAACACCCTGATCTAGAGACTGTCCTCACCAGCACCACCTGGACATTGAGCCAGTGCTTGGGCTGTGTCTCTCAACGGTGCATTCCAGTGTACTGTGACTTCCACCTGAAAATTCTGGCCATACATTCGAATTCCTTAGTTGAGTTGTCCTTGACTGACTGCTCACTCTCCATGAATAGTTAGGTTTCCCCCCTCTCCTTGCACCTTAATTTTCTCAGAGTATAGCACATCTGTGAAAATTTGGGCCTATTTGACATCACACTCCTCACGAAGTCAGACTGATTGTGTCCTGGGCTGAGATGTTGTGCAGTTCCATGTGTTCTGGTTCAGGACCTATCAATCACCAGAATAGTATCTTCATATTGACTTGGTCAGGCTTTCTCTCAAATTTTGCCAGGTCCTTGTCAAGTAAGGGACTTCTTCAATTCTGTGGCTAGTTAACAATCCTGATTATACACTGAAATTTCCTGGGAAACTTTAAAAAAAAAAAAAATGACCTGGGACTGATAACTCAGCTCCAAACCAGTAATCAGAATCCTTGTGGCTGGGTTCTGGGTGTTTATTTTTTTTTAAATCCCTTTTGAATTTATAATTCAGGATCAAAAAGCACTGCTTTAACATTTAGCCAGTTAATTATTTGTCAAGTCAGTAAGTACTGGGGTCCCTCTGAGTGGTCTTTGTCCTGGATGCCATTAGGATGTGAACACTGAACTCCAGCTCTTATGCAGTCAGTACCTTCAGTGACTCAGAAGACAAGCAGAGCCTCTTGGACAGAGGTTTACGTGGATAGTCTCTGATAGAAAAGGTGTGGTAGGTAGTCTCTAGGGTTGGGCGAAATACAAGCTACTACTGTTGATCTGTTTATAACCTGTCATTCACACTATGTTTAACCTTGATGGATATAGATCTTGGAATATTCTCTTCCTCAAATTAAATGGTCCCCAGCCTATACATTGGAGTCCTTTGGCCTTTGACCCCCACCCCCAGACTTTTTGAAAGTACAGGAAAATATATCTGGAATGATCACCTGTTCAGGCTGTATCTGCTATTAGAAGTGTAGTTTACATTCAGTCAGTTAAAATGCTACCTTCTGCTTAGATAGTCTTGAAACTGTCATGAGCCTCCGAGTGTGAGAATACACTATTAGAATTTTTCTGGTGATTTGTATTCCTTTTTTTGTAAGTGTAAACTGAATTTTCTTTTAATATACCTGTGTTATATGCAAAAATCTAACTTCAAGCTACGAAGTTTCTGCTTTCTGAGATGAAATTGAACGTATTAAATATTTCGTATATAGTCTTTGGTTTTAAACTATGTTTTTCTCTCGTTAGAAGAATAGTTGGATGAACTGTTTTATAGTGGTACTTAGTAAGAAAGACAAAAGACCAAACCACTTGTCAAGATTCATAATTTATTTCTGAAGGAGGAAAACAAACTAATTTTGTTTTATTTTTAAAAATTGCCTATTATGGATATTTAGAAGTATTGAAAGGCTGAGAGAAGAAACTCAATTCATAAGGTTGACTGAAAGTTACTGTGTAAATACATCATACATTGAATAGAAACAAATAGGATGTTTTCTACTTCGGAAAGTCAAGAAAGAATCAGAAAACAGCAATTAAGTGAGCAGGAGGATTAGCAGCATTGAGGTGCATTGTGAGCTGCTGCAGAATTGTTGCGTTGATGAGCTAGAGAATAATGCATCTTCTCCTCTTCCAGGTGGTAAAGGCCTATGATCGTGTGGAGCAGGAATGGGTTGCCATTAAAATAATCAAGAACAAGAAGGCTTTTCTCAATCAAGCCCAGATAGAAGTGCGACTTCTTGAGCTCATGAACAAACATGACACTGAAATGAAATATTATATAGGTAAGCAAGTAGGCAAGCAGTGCTGTGTGCCCCAGCCTCGACCAGATGTGTGAGTTGATGGTTATTTTTGTATCAGAATATGTGGATTTTATCTTAAAGTGGTTCATTAAAGATTTTGTTATTTTGGTTAGGGGCACACATCTGTTTACGTGAATTACTATCTGGCGGTAGTATTGCACAGCTCGGGGAATGTGCGTTCCAGACAGTGTATGATTTAGAAATAGGGGCCAGTGTCCTGCACTGCGCAACTGAACAAGAGCCATTGTGTGTGTCAGTGATGCCCTTTCATCCAGAGGGTCCTCTTTCTGAAAACTTGGCCCATTTCTGATCTGCCTCAGACACTAGACAGAGTCATCCTGGCTGTGGGACCCTTTTTGGAATATCTGAACCAGCTTCTCCCCAGGCTGTTGTCAGTTTGGCAGCATTGGAAGCTGTTAGAGTTACCACAGCAGAAAAGAGGTCACGGCCCCACTTCCTGAATGCCCGCCGTACTCCTTGTGCTTTTCCCTGTCATCTGTAATAGTCATAGCAGTCTTATAAGGAAGATGGGGGAATCCTGAAATACTGTACAAGAAGTAGTATAGCCAGGGCCACAGGCCTTGAGCCAGGATTGGACTACCCCGTCTAACTCCACACCCACATTTGTTCCATTGTCCCACAGTCTTCCTTCTAAAAACAACAGGGCCAAATGATACATGAACAGAACATCTAGCTATACCTTCTTTCCTACTATTTTGAATCAAATCCAAGATGTCAATGATTTTAAGACACCATTATTTTATGTCCTACCACGAAGAGTATCACTGCCATGTTTACACATAAGATACCATCAACTTTAAGATACAGAACTTAGGATCAGTAAATTACAGAGTTCCTGCCGGCACAGGTACATAGTAACTCATGTTCAAAAATACTGTTTCTTGCTTGATAAACTTAAGTTTACATCTTATTTACCAAACTCCTTTTTAAAGAACAGGGAAGTTCCTCCAACTAGTTGAAACCAGTAGCAGAGGTTTAAAGGTACCAGTTCTGGGATTTACATCAGGTTTCATGTGTGAGATTTGCTTCTTTCCATATCAACAATAGGGATGAGTTGCAGCATTCATTCCCCCTCTGTAATCCCTGAGGGGAACATTGTCTTCTGAAACCATTTCTCATCACGTTTGCCGAGACTCTGCTGAGCACCGTCGTTTGTGATTTAGCAGGAGTCGAGCCTGTTTCCATTGAAGGAGGCATTCCAAGGATGCTTAACTATGAACGGGTCTCCGGATGCCACCATCATCTTCCTCCTCACACTTGGGTGTAGCAGGCAAAGTGTTAATAGCATTACTATAACATACTCATTTTGTGTTATTTAAAGAAAATGTGGCTGCCATGGAGTAGGTGTTCAAACCCATGTCAGCTACTAAGTTACAGGATAATGGTTTTCGTTTTTGTTTAAAGTAATCAGTGCATGTAATTCTGAAAGTTGTAGTATTTTACGTAAGGACGTTAAGAGATCTTTGGAGATGGTGTTTAGGTTAGGATTCTATCTGAGTGACTAGGGTCATGTGGATTCCCAGCTCTGGCGTCTGTCTCCAGCGTCTTGCTAATGCAGCCTCTGGGAGGAAGTGCTAGTGTCTCAAGTAGTTGGATTTCTGCCACCAACACGGGAGACCTAGATTGAGTTCCTGGCCCAGCCTCACCTAATGTCATTTGGGGACTGAAACAATGGGTAAGGGCTGTTCTCTCCCTCTCTGTCTTCCTGTCTCTCTGCCTATAGAATAGATAATTTTGAAAGTTCTACTTCTTGGGGCAGTGTTGTGGCATAGCAAGTTAAGCCTCAGCCTGTGGTGTCAGCGTCCCACATGGTTCTGGTTTGAGACCCGTCTGTTCCGATTCTGATCCAGCTCCCTGCTGATGCCCTGGGAAAGCAGCAGAAGATGCTCCAGGTGCTCGGGCCCTGCACCCGCGGGGGAGACCAGGGGGAAGCTCCAGGCTCCTGTTTTCAGCCTCGCCCACCTGGGGCCACGGGGGGATGAACCAGCAAACGAAAGATCCCTGTCTCTCCTTCCTTTAGCTCTACCTTTCTTTTCTTTTTTCTGGAAGATGTATTTATTTGCTTGAAAGAGTTACCAGAGAGAGATCTTTGATCTGCTGTTTCACTTCCCAAATGACCGCGGCTAGGCCCATCTGAAGCTAGAAGCCAGGAGCTTCTTCTGGATCTCCCATGTAGGTGCAGGGGCCTAAGTGCTTGGGCCAACTTCTGCTGCTTTCCCAGGTGCATTGGCAGAGACCTGGATCGGAAGTGGAGCAGCCAGGACTCGAACTGGCGCTCATATTGGATGCCAGCACCACAAGTAACTGTTTTATCTGCTACACCGTAGTGCTGACCCCTCTGCCTTTCAAGTAAATAAAAAATAAGCCTTTAAATAATTCTACTCCTTTACCATACAACATCATTTCTTACCTGGCCTATGTAGTATCTGCCATGGTCTAATTAAAAGAAAGTTCAATTTACGTAGGGATCAAATTCTTGCCAACTCCCCTTCTCCCCAGAACTCAATTTTAAAAAAATAAGGACATGCTTTCTCTCTGTCTGTCTCTCTCACTGTCCACTCTACTTGTCAAAAAAAAAAAAAAAAAGACATGAGTTTGTGTTGAGCTTTCTTTGACAGTGTGTTGTATTCAGGACATTGGAAGCACTTGGTAAATAAGGCATTGTGAGGTGACACTGAAGGAACTGAAGGAGGATTAGCAGGAAGCTTGAGTTGGAAGTGGAGAAGGGATTTGAGCCCAGGCACTCTGGTACGGGATGCAGGGGTCCCAGGCTGTGTCTTGACCACTAGATCCAACGCCTGCCCCGATCTTAGTTTTAAATCTGTGAGCTGAAGTGACTAAGAGCACATATTGTACATTCTTGTGTCACCTTGGGGATTGTTTTCTTTCTTGCAGTGTCTGGCAGTGGGATAGACTTACATAGCCATGCACTGTTTTATTGTGTCGCTTACCCCAACCCCAGATGACCTGTATCACAAGTGGTGTGAAAACTGTGTTTATTACCAGGAAACACAGCACTTGCACAGTGCTCAGTTTGTAGATACTGAATACTGTTGTGTGAGTGAAACACCCAAACGAAGGAACCTTGACAGATGATTGCTATGTGGTTCCAGTGGAGTTTCAGGTGCTCATTTTGGTATATGGAAGAATGTAGTGAAGGGCAGCATTTTTCTGTGTTGAAATAACCTAACCTGCTAGCCAGCACTGTGGCATAGTGAGTAAAGCCACCGCCTGCAGGGCCAGCATCCCACATGGGCCCCGGTGTGTGTCACAGCTGCTCCACTTTGGATCCAGCTCTCTGCTTTGTTCTGGGAAAACAGTAGAGGATGGCCCAAGTAGTTGGGCCCCTGCACCCACATGGGAGACCCAGAGGAAGTTCTGGCTACGGATCGTCATACCTCTGGCTGTTGTGGCCATCTGGGGAGTGAACCAGCAGATGGAAGGCCTCTCTCTCTCTGACTCTGCCTCTCTGTGACTCTCTGCCTTTCAAATAAATAAATAAATCTTTAAAGAAAAGAGAAGAAATAACCTAAACTGGTATGAAATCAATGCTAATACTTTCTAAGACGCAGCCTTTGGAGCAGTTTAGTGAGGATTAAGCCTTCTTAGAGGGTCAGCAGTTGTTGATACCATGTTTTCTATTATTTACTCATTCACAAGTCTGTTCATTTCTTCTTGTGGTTAAGTTTTATTTTGAAGCGTGGCCAAACATCAGTCTTGTTTTTGTTGTTGTTGTTGTTGTTGTTGTTTTAAGATTGATTTATTTGGCTGGCACCACGGCTCACTAGGCTAATATCCTCCTCCTGCGGTGCCGGCACACCAGGTTCCAGTCCCGGTTGGGGTGCTGGATTCTGTCCCGGTTGCTCCTCTTCCTGTCCAGCTCTCTGCTGTGGCCCGGGAAGGCAGTGGAGGATGGCCCAAGTGCTTGGGCCCTGTACCTGCATGGGAGACCAGGAGAAGCACCTGGCTCCTGGCTCCTGGCTTCGGATCAGCGCAGTGCGCCACTGTAGCACACCAGCCGCAGCAGCCTTTAGAGGGTCAACCAAAGCACAAGGAAGACCTTTCTGTCTGTCTCTCTCTCACTGTCCACTCTGCCTGTCAAAAAAGAATGAATGAATGAAGGAAGGAAGGACTGGTGCTGTGACGTAGTGGGTAAAGCTGCCGCCTGTAGTGCCAGCATCCCATATGGGTGCTGGTTTGAGACCTGTCTGCCCCACTTCCTATCCAGATCTCTGCTGTGACTTGGGAAAGCAGTGGAAGATGGCCCAAGTCCTTGGGCCCCTGTACCCGTGTGGGAGACCTGGGGGAAACTCCAGGCTCCTGGCTTCAGATTGGTGCAGCTCCAGCCATTCGGCCTTTTGGGGAGTGAACTAGTGGATAAAGGACCTCTCTCTCTGTCTGTCTGTCTGTCTCTCTCTGCCCCTGCCTCTCTGTAGCTCATTCAAGTAATATAAATAAACCTTTCAAAAAAAAAAAAAAGAATATATTAAACAGATTTGTATTAGAAATAAAAGATGTTCACTTTGAAAAGGAAGGTGAAGTTGCTGAACTATCCTCTGGATTGTTGGTTCATTTGTTAGCTGCTGCTCGACTCCTTCAGAGCTGACTCTGTTTTGGTATGTGTGATTTTGGTGGTATTTCTTATTTGTGTTGCTTAGTAAGAGATGTTGCACCCAGTGGATTCAGCAGAACAGTTCAGATTCTTCTTAATAAAGATCTCCAAACTTTAAGTTGGCTCTCACTCTGCGCTTGGCATTGTGATGCTACAGATTGAGAGTGCATGTGAGTGTAACACTCATTTTATTCGAATGTATAATTTAAAATGAAATTTTATTCTCTTTCAGTGCATTTGAAACGCCATTTTATGTTTCGAAACCATCTCTGTTTAGTTTTTGAAATGCTGTCCTACAACCTCTATGATTTGTTGAGGAATACCAATTTCCGAGGGGTCTCCTTGAACCTTACGCGCAAGTTTGCACAACAGATGTGCACGGCACTGCTTTTCCTGGCAACTCCAGAACTTAGTATCATTCACTGTGACCTGAAACCTGAGAACATCCTTCTTTGTAACCCCAAACGCAGTGCAATCAAGATTGTCGACTTTGGCAGTTCTTGTCAACTGGGGCAGAGGGTAAGTATGATTTCAAGACTTGGCAACTTAAAATACCGTGAGGTGTGACAGTGCGGTTAGATGAGAAATGTAATTAACATGTATACAGTTTGGAGGCAATCACAGGATGGTTATTTATCTTGGAAATGGAACATTTGAATCACCTTATGTTAATACCTGTTTTGGGAGAACTGCCTTTTAAAAGGTGAATAGTCATGCCTTGAATCTGAAGGTAATGATTTTTCAAAGTGAGTATATTTCACACTGTGTATGCTAAAATATTGAAAGAGAATACAAAGTGAGAGAATGAAATGCTAGATGATTTCTAACTGTATTTCCCAACGAGAAGTTTTAGTATAAATTTGGGGGATATTCTAGTACTACAATGGCCAGTCAAGATAAATGTTTTTCCCCTAGGACTGATGGGTTTAAAAATAGAGTAAATTTTCACTGGTCATGGTGCCATCGAATAGGAATTAAACAGTGATAGACATTCCTATTTTGATAAGTTTATATCTTACTTCTCCTGTAGTAATTTAGAATTTATATAAATTCTGACACATGTCCAAGCTGATTTTCTTTGGACTGCTAAAAACAGACATGTTGATGGTGATAAATTGTCTAGCTGATATAGGAAGTCAGATTTTTCCGACTTTTCTTTCTGACATTATGAAAACTATTCTAACTGTGTTTTGCATGTAAAATAGAAGTTCTCTTCTTGAAAGAATGGTACTTGTTAACATTTTACCCATTTTCAGCTGGTAGATTTGCTTGAGAGTATTGAAACTTTGTTTCGTTAAAGTAGCTAATATTCAAATGTTACTGCTTCATGTCCTCTTTTTTTTTATTTATTTTTTTATTTTTTGACAGGCAGAGTGGACAGTTAGAGAGAGAGGCAGAGTGGACAGTTAGAGAGAGAGACAGAGAGAAAGGTCTTCCTTTTGCCGTTGGTTCACCCTCCAATGGCTGCTGCGGATGGCGCGCTGTGGCCGGCGCACCGCGCTGATCCGATGGCAGGAGCCAGGTGCTAGGTGCTTTTACCTGGTCTCCCATGGGGTGCAGGGCCCAAGCACTTGGGCCAACCTCCACTGCACTCCCGGGCCACAGCAGAGGGCTGGCCTGGAAGAGGGGCAACCGGGACAGAATCCGGTGCCCCAACCGGGACTAGAACCCGGTGTGCCGGCGCCGCAAGGCGGAGTATTAGCCTGTTGAGCCACGGCGCCGGCCATGTCCTCTTTTCCATTCTTGTTTTTGCTAGTTGGTGGAGTTTTCTGTCCTGCCCAGCTCTTGTCCAGGCCACACATAGAGCAGGCTGATTTAATCACCCAGGTTCTGGCCATTGAACAGGATTGTCTGTCATTTTCTGCAGGTTATCTTAGCATAGGAATGCTATGATCATTGAAATAATTTTTATTAATTGCACCTGGGGGCTGGTGCCACAGCTTACTAGGCTAATCCTCCGCCCGTGGCACCGGTACTCCGGTTTCTAGTCCCATTTGGGGCACCAGATTCTGTCCTGGTCGCTCCTCTTCCGGTCCAGTCTCTGCTGTGGCCCCAGAAGGCAGTGGAGGATGGCTCAAGTCCTTGGGCCCTGCACCCACATTGGAGACGAGGAGGAAGCACCTGGTTCTTGGCTTTGGATTGGCGCAGCACACTGGTCGTGGTGGCCGTTTGGGGGGTGAACCAACGGAGGGAAAACCTTTTTCTCTGGCTTTTTCTTTCACTGTCCAAAAAAAAAATAAAAATAAAAATAAAAATTGCAACAGGGAGCAAAGTTTATGGTTTCAAATGCCTATGAAAAATCAAGAGGTTCTCATACTAATACTGGATAAGAGTATATTATAAATGGGGAAAAAACACGCTGCGTTGAGAGTAATTTGAATACAGTTTAGACTTGGGAAATTTTTTCCCGTCTTTAAACCAAATCATGTGTTCTGTCCTAATATCAGAATTTATTGTCGGCTGAACAGTGTTGGCTAACCATTTATGTAATTTGGTGAGTTTTAAACTATGTGTGTTAAATTGCTTGGAGGGGCTGGCATTGTGGCGTAGCAGGTAAAGCTACTGCCTTCAATGCTGGCACCCCATGTGGGTGCTGGTTCGAGTCCCGGATGCTCCGCTTCCGATCCAGCTCTCTGCTATGGCCTGGATGGCAGTGGAAGATGTCCCTAGTGCTTGGGCCCCTGCACCCATGTGGGAGACTAGGAGGAAGCTCCTTGTTTCAGATCAGCCCAACTCTGGCTGTTGTAGCCATTTGGGGAGTGGGCCAGTGGATGGAAGATCTCTGTCTCTCTCTCTCTGCCTCTGCAACTCTGCCTTTCAAGTAAATAAATCAATCTTTTAAAAATATTTGCATGGGAAATAATTTCCAAAATACCTGGTGGTGGCCCTGCCCCTGGATCTGTTGCCCCAAGAATCAGAAGGTAGCAGGACAGGAGTGTTATGTGAAGAAGTTCCTTGCCGAATTCTGGTGCACAGTGTTATGGCACAGGCCCTGCTGCAGCCACACTGAACGGGAAGTGTGGACTGTGGTTGATGGCTGTGCGATAAGGCAGTCTCAGTAGCAGAGGGTTCAGGGCTGAGAGTGACAGGGATTTGATTTTTTGCAACTTGAAAATGGAATATACTAACCTACTCCACAATGTTTGGGACTAGAAGTATTTTCAGATTTTAGAATTTTTCGGATTTGGGAATATTTGCATAGCCTCTACCAATCGAGTAGTGCTAATCTGAAGATAAAAACTGCTCCCAAATTCAGAATTTCCTGAGCTATGGTGTTGGTGCTAAGAAAGTTTCATATTTTCAGATTAGGGATTTTCAACCTGTACTTCTTCAGGATTCTTTTGAAATAGTCTTTCTTCTTAAGATTGGGTTGGTCGGGGCCGGCACTATGGTGCAGCGGGTTAACGCCCTGGCCTGAAGTGCTGGCATCCCATTTGGGCACCAGTGCTAGTCCCGGCTGCTCCTCTTCCTATTCCGCTCTCTGCTGTAGCCTGGGAAAGCAGTGGAAGGTGACCCAAGTTCTTAGGCCCCTGCACCCACGTGGGAGACCTGGAGGAAGCTCCTGGCTTCAGATCGGCACAGCTCCAGCTGTTCCGGCCATCTGGGGAGTGAACCAGTGGATGGAAGACCTGTCTCTCTGTCTCTACCTCTTTCTCTGTAACTCTCTTTGAAATAAATAAATCTTAAAAAAAAAAAAAAGATTGGGTTGGTCAGCCTGTGGAGGCCCGGGACAGTTCTTAACATCCCGGCTGGAGTCCTCCCTGATCCCAGGGACGATGGGAAGTTTCATGGCTGGCAGCCTGGCTGGAGTCCTCCCGGGTTCCCAGGGAAGAGCTGAAGTTCTCATAGCTGCCTGGTTTGATGTTAAGATAGAAAGTGCAGGAGGAGGAGTTTGTTTCTTTTGTTAATGACACTTCTAGACACACATTTCTGGTGAGTGAGTGAATTGAATTGGTCTGTTGAGGCATTCTCGGATTATTTCACTGAAGACAGTCCATTTCAGGATTTTCTGTCTCTACATTGTCTTGAGCTGAGGTAGATGGGGATGAAATAGAAAAGAAATGACAATACAGAAATGACTCCCAGTTGAATCTTGATGTAACGACATTTAGAGAGTTTACCTGTGAGCTGGAGTACTAGTGTCTGGATTGTAAATTAGATTGTGTTGACGTTATTTGGCTCATAATTCTGAAATGCTGTCTTTACGTTAGTGTGGGTAGAGTTTAGCTGTTAATAGTAAACCACGTGTCAGATCTAGCCGAAAGGAATGATTAATATGGAAATAAATCATTCTAAATATATATTCTTCTAATAAGGCATAATTTTTTATTAGGATAGGTTAAATGAAAGGGCTTTAATTTTTATATATTTTGCATTTCAAATAACCAGTCCCTTGAAAATTGCTGATTCTTTAAGCAATATTGATAATCTAATGTTAAAAATCAGTAATTTATTCAGTCCTTATTAACTTTTTCTGTTAAATCAGGCCAGTATTTTTAATCCAGTATCGACCACAATTATAAACAAAACCTGAATTCACGCTATTTGGAAATCTCTTTCAGATATACCAGTACATTCAGAGTCGCTTCTATCGGTCTCCGGAGGTGCTGCTGGGGATGCCTTATGACCTTGCTATTGACATGTGGTCCCTCGGGTGTATTCTGGTTGAAATGCACACCGGAGAGCCTCTGTTCAGTGGTGCCAACGAGGTAGGTCACACACTGTTTAAAAGTTTGCTTTCAGCCCTTCATCTGTGATAGTATAACCCAAAAGTTGTTTACCAGCTTAAAAATTCAGATCAGAGGTCATTGTTGAACTGACTTCATGCTACCCAGATTGTCATGTCATTTATCATATAGTGGTAAGCTTAGAGGTAGAAGTAAAAACATCTTAACTGCTGATGAAGAACAGTGAATTAGAGTGGGTTTAGTATTTTGCTATATGCTTTGTGACTTTTGTGTTGAATAACGGAAAGCTTAATGATAAGAATGATAGAGAAAGGGACACCCTGAAACGTGGGGTAAACATCAGTGTACACTTTGAGCGGGGATTTGGAATTAAAGTAATGGTTTATAGACTCAGTGGACACTTGATCTGCATAATTCAGCACAAACTAAGGTCTTGCCTCTGTAGGGCTTACAGAGACCATGCAGTTAGTTCTGTCCAGGTTTTCAGCTGTGTTTAAGAGACTTTGGTTCGAGGTAGAGGCCAGGAGGTAGTCCAGAGACCTAGCTCCCTGCAGTCAGAAGAACTGAGCTTTCAAAGGAAAAGTGGCCTCTGTCGGTGCTGCTGAGTGTTTTCCTCTGTAGATGAGAGTGGAGAGGCCAGCGTGTGGACCGAGGTGTGCCGGACGCTGCAGCCGTGAGCAGGGGTCCAGAAGCTTGTCCTTTCCCTTCATTCATTGTGTTTGTTTTTGTTTCCTTCTTGTATAAATGACTTTACCCTGCAAATTAGTATCTTTCTTGGGTTTAAAGAATATTCAAATTACCTGAAACTGGAGTGGCTTTCCACGTGGCTCAGTGTAAAACCCGAGTCCTTTGCACCGCTCACACAGCCTGCGCTGTGGTCTTGGGAACACGCGTCCCAGGTGAAGCCCTTTGCATTTGTTCTCCCTTGTGCCTGAACCAGTGTTTTCTAGATGGCACCTGTCTGCTCCGTCCCTGACGTAAAGTCGCCTCCAGTGTCGCCTTCTCAGGAGAAGCCTTGTACAGCCCCGTTTAAAGTCACAGGATCCCTTTTCCCATCCCCTCTTAATTTTCTCAAAAGTTCTTAGTCATCCTCTGATAAAATATATTTAATTACTATGGGCCTTCCCTATCCTACGGATTCAATCAACATTGGATCAGAAATATCTGAAAAAAATTTGTCTGTAGTGAACACATATAAACTTCTCTCCTTGTCATTATTGCCTAAGCAGTGCAGTACAGCAGCTAGTTAGACACTGACATTTGATTAGGTACTGTATGTGGAACAGAAATGATTTAAAGCCTGCAGCAGGGTGTCAGCACCACGCCTTGTCATGTAGGAGATGTGAGCACCCACAGACTTTGTTACTGTCCTTGGGGTGCTGAAACCAGCCCCCAGGACCTCTCGGGGTAACTGTTTCTCTGTATCATTGTTCTCCTTCCCACTGTAATAGAGAGTTCTCTTTCTGACAGGAGTTTCTGTCTGTGTGACTTGCTGCTGTATTCTACTGAGGGTGGTTCCTAGAAAATAGTAGGCCCTCAGTAATGGAGTGGATGATTCTGCACTTTTTAAGAAGATGTTGGGTGCATGCTGTATCATGCATGTGGGTTTCCATCGGTGGTGGTTTATAACTAAAATGGGAACCTTCCACCTTCCGCCCATCTGTCCTTGTTGTCCTCGTATTTGTGACCCCTGACGTACCGCGTTGATGTGTGTATCTGAGTTTTCTGCCTTACCTTTTGTGGAGCGCTCACTTTCTGGGGAGCAGAGACTTGATGTCTGTTATGTTCATTGCTATGTGTTCAATGCCGAGAGGAGTGCCTGACACAAAAGATGCTAAATTTATTTTTTTTATAAATGAATAAATGAGTGGATGAATTGATGAGCACCAGTAGGATTACAGTAGCAATTATAGGCTTTATTTTTATTTTTATTTTTATTTTTAATACAGGTAGATCAGATGAATAAAATAGTGGAAGTTCTGGGTATTCCACCTGCTCATATTCTTGATCAAGCACCAAAAGCAAGAAAGTTCTTTGAGAAGTTGCCAGATGGCACTTGGAACTTAAAGAAGACCAAAGATGGAAAACGGGTAAAGTTAGAGCTCCTTACTGTTCTAAGCCTGTTATTTCTTCACCAGAGCTGTCCTTTTTTATAGCTCCTTTTGGATTTACTTGAAGTCAGGTTTCAAGTGAACTATGTGATAGGTAGACTTTTTATTCAAAAACTGAATATAGTTTGAACTATCTGTATGGACTAGAGTTTGCTTAATGCTCAGAGTTCTCTCTCTCTCTCTCTTTAAAGATTTATTTTATTTTTTTAAATTTTTATCTTATTTTTTAAGATTTTATTTATTTATTTGAGAGACCGTTACAGACAGTGAGAGGGAGAGACAGACAGAAAGGTCTTCCGTCCGTTGGTTCACTCCCCAGGTGGCCGCAACGCCCGGAGCTGCGCCGATTCGAAGCCAGGAGCCAGGTGCCTCTTTCTGGTCTCTCATGTGGAAGCAGGGGCCCAAGGACCTTGGCCACCCTCTACTGCTTTCCCAGGCCACAGAGGAGAGCTGGATTGGAAGAGGAGCAACCGGTACTAGAACTGGTGCCCATATGGGATGCCAGCGCTGCAGGCAGAGGATTAACCCACTGTGCCATGGTGCCTGCCCCGAAGATTTATTTATTTTATTTGAAGTTAGTTAGAAAAAGAAAGAGAAAGAGATCTCCCATCTGCTGGTTCACTCCCTAAATGGCCCCAACAGCTGGAGCTGGGCCAGACTGAAGCTAGGAGCATCTTCCAGGTCTCCCATGTGGGTGGTGAGGGACCCAAGCATGTGGACCATCTTCCATTGCTCTCAGGCACATTTGCAGGGAGGTGGATCGGAAGAGGAGCAGCTAGGATACGAATCAGAGCTTAATATGGGATACTGGTACTGCAGGTGACAGCTTTACCCACTTTGCACAGCACTGGCCCCCAAAGTTCTCTTTTAAACTTCATTTTAAAAACCATATACCTGTATTTGAGAAATCTGATCATATCACTTGCTGGTTTCAACATTAAATGAGGAACTTTGCCATTCGTCACTCATAGCTTGGGCACTTAATAAAGTCACAATTGACAATATACCACAGCTGTGGACAGAAGTTACAATTTGTAGTGATTTTTGTCTTGTTTTAATTTAGCTGGTGAAATATGTAAGAAGAAAATGTTGAGCCTTTTCTTTTTTTAAGGATATAATTGACTCTGATCCTCTGATAGATTTCAGATTTCTAGCTCATTGACCCAGATAGCAGGAATTTTACATCTCTAAAATCTTCAGAAGTAAGCTATTTTAAAACACTGGGTTAATTTTAGAAATTTTCTTTTATCTGAGGGCTTTTTTCAGATGTCTACACTATCTCAATAATAGAATAAATGATGGCCAATTTGCATCTTGATTTTCACTTTTGTTTATGTATCTAAGTTTGCATATATATTTGTGATCTGGTTTGGTTGCAGTGCTGGATGACTACTGCATAAATAAGTGACTGACTGTGGCAGATGGGTTTTACATGCGTGTGCACACACGTCCCCTTGTGACTCAGTGCTGCACTTCAGCCTTTCGGGGACTTTCACGTGCCCCCACTTCACTGGTTGTGGCTCTTGCATTTTAGTGATGCTGCCACCAGGTGTCATTTTTAGTGAACTGAAGATGATGGTGATTTGCTTTAACTCATTTCCACATAGCTATGGAATTTTAACTGTTAATGTCAAACAATATACTTTATAATATTCAGAAACATACATAAAATTGTGTGTTTCACAGCTGACTTGTAACATACTGCCTTCTGCCTTATTGAAGTTGAAGGCAGCACAGTTTCCAGTTGCTAGATTATGCCCCTTCCCGAGAGCGCACGAGAACACAGCGTGGGAACCCTGGGCCCACTGACGTTCAGGGTGGCTCCTGCAGGGGAATCGGCATGGAGGGTCTGAGACATCCTCTGTGCTTCTCGCGTGGTAAAGGCTGGGACTACTTTCTGCGTTTTTGATCTTTCTTACTTACTTATTTATATTTTTGCTCCTACTATTTTTTTTCTAAATAAAACTTTGATTCCATTCCATCTCTCAAATGTCTCTTAAAAAAAAAGTCACAAACAACTGTGGACTGTTACCTACCATTTCATCCCAACTGATCTGTAATTATATTTAATTAGTTCAGGATATTTCAGAAATGAACAGATCAGTCTTTCCCATTCTTATATTGAAAGTAAGTATCTTAATTAATATGTATTAATGTCGATTAACTATATTTTTGTTTGATTTCCCTTAGTTTCACTTAGCAATTGACTTAAACTTAATTTTTGAGTATGAAATAATTAATATCTTAACAGAAACATTTTTGTAACAACAAATGCAGTCTGCACCCAAACATTATATTACAGAGGATACATTAGGGATTTTAAGCAGAGCTATAAATAAGTGCACATACATTATCATTGGTTATCTTTGTGTACTTTATTTACATAGTGATTGTAGTTTTCCACAAATGAAATCTATACCTACTATGTATGTGTTCTTTTCTTTTGCTGGTGATGAGGGATGAAGAAGTAAGACTCTAAATGATGTTCTTTTGTTGAGGAATAATTTATAGACAATAGAGGTGTATATTCTAATGCTGTTTGTTGAGTTTGAACCTCTGTACTGCGTCCACTGACTCACATGAGAGAAGGGTACTTCCATGATCCCAGAGTTGTCTTGGGGCCTTTTTATGTCTCCCCATCCTGCTCTGTCGTTTCTGTCATCATAGATTGGTTTTACTATTCACAGTCAAGCTTTATAGAAAGAGAACCATACAGTGCTTTTTATTTTGTTTTCTCTTTCACTTAACAAAACGATTGTTTTGGAAGTTCCATTCACATTATTGTAAGTCTCAACAGTCACTCGATTGCTTCCTAGTTTCCTCACTGAGTGTATCGTAACGTATCTGCATTGACATGGAAGCCGTGTGTGTTTCCTGTTTGGGACTGTTAGGAATAAGGTTGTTACTAGAAATGCTCATGCATGTTTTGTGCACGTGTGTTTTTATTTCTCTGGCAGCACTTCCAAGAGTAGCCCTTCCTGGTTGTAGATATATATGTGTTTGCCTTCCTTTTTAAATTTGTTTAATCTTTGAATTATTTTTAATTTAAAAAATTTTCATTTTACCTGAAAGTTCCGGGAGTCTGGAACTCAGTCTGGGTCTCCCAGGTAGGTGGCAGGGACCCACGTGCTGGACCATCATCTGCTGCCTCCCAGGGAGCTGGGTGGGAAGCAGAGGGACCGGGACTCAGACCAAGGGCCCCTGTGTGGGACGTGGGTGCCCAGACGGCATCATGACCGCTGCCCCAGGTGCCTGCCCTGATTGTACCTTCACGAAACGATCAGAATTGTCTTACCAGCCTCAGGATGCTCGAAGGATTCCTCGTCATTGGCTAGCTGGTCTGACCATTCCTGTTAGCTCTGTAGTGCTTTGTCTTTGTGTTTCTCCATGACTAATGAGATTGCCTTTTTTAAAGATTGATTTATTTATTTGAAAGTCAGAGTTAGAGAGAGAGAGAAAGGGCCCCGTCCACTGGTCCACTCCCTCAGTGGCCGTGATGGCCTGAGGTGAGCTGACCAGGAGCCAGCACCTCCTCCGAGTCTCCCACACGGGTGCAGGGCCCAAGCACTTGGGCCATCCTCCACCGCTTTCCCAGGCCACAGCAGAGAGCTGGATCGGAAGTGGAACAGCCAGATCTTGAACCAGCGCCCACATGGCACCACAGCAGGCCTGAGACTGCCTTTTCAATGTGCTTTGTGTTGAATCTTTTTTTTTTTTTTTTTTTGACAGGCAGAGTGGACAGTGAGAGAGAGACAGACAGAGAGAAAGGTCTTCCTTTGCCGTTGGTTCACCCTCCAATGGCTGCCACGGTCGGCGCGCTGCTGCCGGCGCACCGCGCTCATCCGATGGCAGGAGCCAGGTACCAGGTGCTTCTCCTGGTCTCCCATGGGGTGCAGGGCCCAAGCACTTGGGCCATCCTCCACTGCACTCCCTGGCCACAACAGAGGGCTGGCCTGGAAGAGGGGCAACCGGGACAGAATCCGGCGCCCCGACCGTTTAGAACCCGGTGTGCCGGCGCCGCAAGGCGGAGTATTAGCCTGTTGAGCCACGGCACCGGCCTGTGTCGAATCTTTATAATCCTTTGCCCATTTATTGTTGGGTCTTAAGTATTAAGTTGTGAGGATTCCTCTTATAAACTGAGTGTAAATTCTTTGCCATTATATGTCAGTATTTTCTGCTACACTATGACTTTGCCTATTCCTTTTCTTAATATCTTGATAAGCAGGAAATTCTAATACTGATGTTGTTAGATTTGTCAAATTTTTTGAGAATACATAATTGTGTAGCTGAGAAATCTTTGCTGCTCTACTTGTGAGGATATTCTCATGTCTGTGAACATCCATGTAGGTCAGATGGCTTGTTTTCTTCACATCTTTGTATGTGTATATGCTTTTCCGTGTGTCTGAGAGAGGAGTATACATCTTTACTTAAATTTTGGGATTTGTCTTAGTTTTTGTTTAGTTATGTGTACTTTCTGAAACTCGATTATGTATACCATTCAATTTTTGGTTTTTTAAAGATTTATTTTATTTATTTGAAAGAGAGTTACACAGAGGAGAGGGAGAGGTCCCCTCCCCAAATGGCCACTGTGGCTGGAGTTGTGCCAGTCAGAAGCCAGGAGCTTCTTCTGGGTCTCCCACGTGGGTGCAGGGGCCCAACGACTTGGGCCATCTTCTGCTGCTTTCCCAGACCAGAGCAGAGGGCTGGATGGGAAGTGGAGCAGCCCGATCTCGAACTACTGCCCATATGGATGCCAGCACTGCAGGCCAGGGTTTTAATCCGCTGTGCCACAGCACTGGCCCCACCATCTAATGTTGTTACACCTTACTAATAGATTGATCCTGTTGTCATCATGAAATGCCCATCTCTGTAATATTTGTCTTTAGGTATACGTTAGCTGTTTAATTTTACTGCAGTCATTGCCGCTTTCTTATTTCTTACATTATCATGCCATGTGCATGCATACCTATCAGTACTTTATATTTAAAGTGATATAAGGTGTGACTTGTATAGACAAGTTATGGTTGGGTCCTGTTTTCTAATCTAGTCTGAGTCTCTTCTGCAGTCAGTATTCAGTCTATAGGCGTGTGTGTGTGTGTGTGTGTGTATGTGTGTTTATTTATTTATTTATTTGTTTGTTTGTTTAAAGACTGAGTTAGAGAGACAGCGACACAGGGGAGCTTCCCTCAGCTGGCTCGCTCCTTGAATGGCTGTGATGGCTGGAGCTGGGCCAGGCTGAAGCCGGGAGCTTCTTCTGGGTCTCCCCTGTGGTGCAGGGGCCCAAGCACTCGGGCCATCCTCCCCTTCTTTCCCAGGGGCATTAGCAGCAAACTAGATTGGAAGTGGAACACCCAGGACTTGAGCTGGTGCTTGAGTTGGGATGCCGCCGTTCTAGGCGGTGTGGTGGCTTTACTCCCCACACCACAGCCCTGGCCCCATAGGCTTGCGATTAAGACCATTGTCTTATCTGCGCTGCCTTAACTGTTCTTGGTACCCTGTTCCTTTTTTCCTGTCTTCTTTTGGTTTATTGACTACTTCCTGGTATTGTATTCCATTTGCTCTGTGGGCTTTTCCTTACTCCTTTAGTGTGCTGTTTTTATACACCTTTACTATCATTTGCTTTGGAATAATGCCGCTCAGCATCACTGTGGAGCAGTGATTCTCTCAAACCCTCTCTCTTCTACCTCTTGTGTACCTGTGGATGTACATTACATCTATGTAAGTCATATTCCTCATGATACATTATTAACTGCTTAAATAAAAGTGAAAAATAGGTTATCAAAAGTTTTGAAACACATGGAATTGTGCTTATTTTCATTCTTCCTGAGGTTCTTTGTTTCTTTTTGCAATTCCTGGCTCTCATCTGATATTATTTTCCTTCAGCCTGATGATCTTCCTTCAGCTTTTTGTTAAAGCAGTCAATTACCTGAAAGTACCTTTATTATTGTAAAGAAACTCTTCCCTGAGTCTAGATTGAGGTTTCCAGCAAAGGATAAAGTGTTAGAGCTTACTCTCCAGATCGCACTGTTCCTGAAGAGTCTCTGTTTCTTTCCTGGCTGGTTTAGAGCTGGCTCCCTGTTTCATTTTCAGCAGCTTGTTAGTTTACCTACATCTGGTTTTCTTTGTTTTTTTTTTCTCCACGGACTTGTCTGAGTTTCTTGGATCTGTCGATCGGCCTCTTTCATTAGTTGCTGGAATTCTTCAGACATTATCTTTTCAGGTGTTTGTTCTGCTTCAGTCTTTCCTTGTTCTCCATCACTGTGTCTCACAGTACGTCGTGTTATCCCAGAGGTCTCTGAGCCGTCCACTCTCTTGGCTTTTGAGTTTTTATTTTGGATAATTTCTTTGCTCTATGTTGTAGTTCACTGATTTTCCCCCCATTTATTGAATCCAGACAGTTTGCTGGTAAAACCATTAGATTTTCCTCTTTTGATATCATATTTCTTATATATTTCTTTTTTTTAAGATTTTAGTGAGAGAGACAGAAAAGTCTTCCTTCCATTGGTTCACTCCCCAAATGGTTGCAGTGGCCGGCGCTGCACCGATCTGAAGCCAGGAGCCAGTGCCTCCCCCTGGTCTTCCCATGCGGGTGCAGGGGTGCAAAGACTTGGGCCATCTTACACTGCCCTCCCAGGCCATAGCAGAGAGTTGGACTGGAAGAGGAGCAACTGGGACTAGAACCTGGTGCCCGTATGGGATGTAGGTGCCACAGGCAGAGGATTAACCTATCGTGCCATGGCGCCGGCCCTCTTACATATTTCTACTTGTCCTTTAAAAAAATATATGTTTTTCTTCTGAAATTTCCCTTCTATTCATAAATATTGTCCACCTTTGGAACCGAGTGCATGTACTTGGCAGTGCCTCACTGCCAGCTTCCACATGTGGGCCGTTTGTTAATGTGGATCTTCTATTACTGTTTCTCCAAGTTGGCTACCGACTCCGTTTTTCTGTGTGGCCATGTGTCTTCGTTGTTGTTAATGTGTGCGGAACTCTGTGTTGGAAAACAAGCTTGAGAAGGAAGTGCGCCGTGTTTCCTGTTGGAGAGGCGGAGGCGGAGGCGGAGGCGGACTTCCTACGCGGTCAGGGCGCTGGTGTGGGGCGGCCTCAGTCTGGTTAGTGGCTTAACTCTGCTGGGTTTGCTCAGCCGAGATTTCACCACTCTTGATTTTTTTTTTTAAAGATGTATTTATTCATTTGAAAGTCAGAGTTAGGGAGGAGAGAGATCCTTCATCCAGTGGTTCGCTCCCCAGATGGCCACAATGGTCAGCACAGGGCCAATCCAAGGCCAGGGTCAGGAGCTTCCCTTGGGTCTCTCACTTGGTGCAGGGGCCCAGGCACTTGGACTCTCTTCCACTGGTTTTCTCAGGCCATTAGCAGGGAGCTGGATTGGAAGTGGAGCAACTGGGATGTGAACTGGCACCCATTTGGGATGCCAGTGTCACAGGCAGTGGCTTTACCCATACGTCACAGTGCCAGCCCCTCCTGATTCGTTTTGAGGCGGAACCAGTGTTCGTGTCCTGAGCACCGGGGAGAGGCAAGCCGTCGGAATGTTTCTGCCCAGCCACCAGCCCCCTCTGCTGACCCATGGCTGGGAGCTGCTGCTTCTGCTGCTCCGCGCCATCCACACCGGCTTCCCCCCAACACGGGTCCCTTCTCCCTGGAGAGAGGCCTCTCCTAGACTTCAGTTCATTGTGGTTCCTTTGGGTGCCTAGCTCTGGTGCGTTCTCAGTAAGCCATGATCTTGTGACTAACCTCCCTTGCTCTTGCTTTTAAATAGGGAGTTATCTTGTGAATTTCTACGTTGCCACTAGAAGCAAAAGTCAGTAGTGCTACTCTGAATAAATTCAGTATTTGTAGACATTTTAAAGAGTATACCATTATCTGTTTAAAAATGAGTTTTCAGAAATCCCCTCTGGTGTTAAAGAGATGCATTATTGAGTGTATTTTCTGAAGGGAGGCATAGAGAGCAACCTGATTTTTTCACTCTGGACAGGTAGGGTTAAACCAGTGCTTTTCCCTCCAGTGAGGCGCTGTTGTGAGGCAGGTGGGTGTGAGCGCAGGCAGAAAATGCGTTGGCTCCGTGCGCTTTTTCGGCGTGTTCTTTGACTTGTTTTTACTCCCTGTGGGAGCACAGAAGCCGTCGTGGCTGCAATTGCACCGACGGGCGCTGGGTCAGGGCCACGTTTGCTGACTTCTGACTGATGGTCTTCACACTCACCTTGGGTCTCAGAGTAGCGCTGTGTGAACGCGCAGGGGATGTGAACACAGCACATACCAGAAGCCATCTGAAGTCATTATGTAGGCTTTACCTGTTCCATCTGACTTAGAGAAAGCCTTTCTCTTCTCTTACAGGAGTACAAGCCACCAGGAACCCGTAAACTTCATAATATTCTTGGAGTAGAAACAGGAGGACCTGGTGGGCGACGTGCTGGGGAGTCGGGTCATACGGTAGCTGACTACTTGAAGTTCAAAGACCTCATTTTAAGGATGCTTGATTATGACCCCAAAACTCGAATTCAACCTTATTATGCCCTGCAGCACAGTTTTTTCAAGAAAACAGCTGATGAAGGTACAAATACAAGTAACAGTGTGTCCACGAGTCCTGCGATGGAGCAGTCCCAGTCCTCAGGCACCACCTCCAGCACGTCGTCCAGCTCAGGTGTGTTACCCCCTCGCCCAGCCGGGCTGCGCATGCGGGCTGTTCTCTGCTCAGGGTCAGATTCTCTGAATGTGTTTATAAGTTGGTGAATGAGATCAAGAGGAATTAGTTTATTTCCATCTGTTTTTCGTGGTTTGTAGCAAATTCATCTCTCTACTGGATCCCATGCTTAATCACGCACAAAATAAAACCTCCTTGGTAGTTGGAAGCGAGTATTTATTAGCCAAGTTTTATCTTACGTATTTGAAAGGCAGAGAGACAAAAAGAGATCTCCTGTAAACTGGTTCAATCCCAAAATACCTACAACAACCAGAGATGGACCAGGCTGAAACCAGGAGTCAGGAATTCTGTCTGGCTGTGCCACATGGGTAACAGGGACACAACCACTTGAACCAGGAGCTGCTCCCACCTTGCATGTGCCTGTTAGCAGGAGGCTGGTGTGGAGAACAGAGCAGGGTTTGCACTCTGACACTCTGATATGGGATGCAGGTACCCCACGGGATGGCTTAACCACTGTATCGAATACTCGTTCCTGAATTATTTTTCTAATGAAATTGTTTTATCCACATCCTTTAATTTTCCCGTAATTGAAACCAGACTTGATTGTATTTTGATTCACTTGATTTTTTTCGGAGATTTATTTTATTTATTTGAAAGAATTACAGAGTGATCCATCTGCTGGTTCACTCCTTTAATGGCCACAACGGCTGGACTGGGCCAGATCAAAACTAGGAGCCTGGAACTTCATCTGGGTCTCCCTCATGCATGCAGGGGTCCAGGTACCTGGGCCATCTTATGCTGCTTTCCCAGGTGCGTTAGCAGGGAATCGGATTGGAAATGTAGCGGCTGAGACTGGAACTGGCTCTCATATGATGCTAGTGTTGCAGCTAGCTACTTGCTGTGCCACAATGCTGGCCCTGGCTCAGTGGTTGACTCGAGAGAACTTAAAGAAACTGATGACTTTACGATATACTTTAAAGTTAATATTTAAATTTTTTTTTTTTTTTTGACAGGCAGAGTGGACAGTGAGAGAGAGAGACAGAGAGAAAGGTCTTCCTTTGCCGTTGGTTCACCCTCCAATGGCTGCCGCGGACAGCGCGCTGTGGCCGGCGCACCGCGCTCATCTGATGGCAGGAGCCAGGTGCTAGGTGCTTTCTCCTGGTCTCCCATGGAGTGCAGGGCCCAAGCACTTGGGCCATCCTCCACTGCACTCCCGGGCCACAGCAGAGGGCTGGCCTGGAAGAGGGGCAACCGGGACAGAATCCGGCGCCCCGACCGGGACTAGAACCCGGTGTGCAGGCGCCGCAAGGCGGAGGATTAGCCTGTTGAGCCACGGCGCCGGCCTAAATTTTTTAATTATAAAGAAATTTTGATTGGCAGTAACTGTACCTATTTGTGTAGTGTGATGATTTGATACATGTATACTATGTGCACTGCTCAGGTGTGCTTTGAGTTTTAAAGTCACAAGTTGCTTTGTGTCGTGGTGTTCAAGGTGGATCATCGGGCACGAGCAACAGTGGGAGAGCCAGGTCGGATCCAACACATCAGCACCGGCACAGCGGGGGCCACTTCACGGCCGCCGTCCAGGCCATGGACTGCGAGACACACAGTCCGCAGGTAAGCTCTCAGTCGCCAGCATTGGCCGAGGAGGCTCTAGGGTGACTGCCATCTGTCCCTGTTTGTCCTGTGGAAGCTGGCTCTGGCAGCGCCTCTCCTGTGAAGGGCTGGCTGGCGCTGTTGGGTGCGCACCTGTTGTCCGCATGCTTTTTCCTGTGTTCACCTGTTTACTGTCGCAGCGACGTCTGAGATTGCCTGGGATAGGTGACTTTCCCTGATCCCCGTCTGAATTACTACCCCTCTGCCTTCCAGGGTCTGTTACTCATCATAATCCTGGACTGAGTCTGTGTGATAAGATTTTAGCTCATGTTTTTCTCTATGCTTTTTAAACCTTTTAAAGAAGTAATGTTTAAAATTGGGGTGAGGAGGCAGATGGTGATGGTAAAAATATTTAAATACTCCTGTAAAGTAGTAAGTTAGTTCCCCCTAGCCCTGCTCTGTGACGTGGAAGGCCAGCCTGTAGTTCCGGTCACTGCCCACTCCCAGACTTGGGCAGAAAGTGTTGGCACAGCAGTCCCGTTGCTGTTCCCCAGCGTGTGCCGGGAGTCTCCAAGGACGGCTCCAGTCATCCATCTCTCTTCTTGCCTCTTAGCAGTCATTGCTCTCCTTGCCTGGAGTGGGAGCTCTGCCTCTGTGTGTGTGCACTCGACCACATTTCTCCATCGCCCTCCCCGGCACTGGGGCGGGCCTCCTGCTCCCCTGTCGCCCGGGCTTTCTTGGGACTGTGCTCTTGGTCACCCTCTCTACCCCTGATCTTGATCTTGGCCTCTCCCTCTTATTTCCTGTTGTTCAACATTTGATGAAACCCGGTCTCTCCCATCTTGAGCAGAGCCTCCGTCTGACTGCCTGTCTCTCTCTCTCTGCCTTCGGCCACTGTCGTCTCCGTCTCTTCACTGGCGAAGGGCTGCCACATTAGTGTCCTGCCTCCTGCCCCACTGCCAGTGCCGGCAGTGGTCTTTACCCTTGAGTCCAGCGGACGTCTAATGCCATCTAATGTTTTGCTTCCTGGCCACGTTGGGTGCTGTTGACTTCTCCCTCCTCTGAGGGCCACTTCTGGTTTCCATGGCAGGATGTCCCTACCCCTACTTCACCCTCTGCTTGGAGCGTGTCCTCTCCTGCTGCCCTGCACACCTGACGTTTCTGGAGCTTCAGCCTGTGACCCGCTCCTTCTCATGACTGCAGTCCCCATCGTGTCCGTGATTCATATCTACTTCTGGCTGAGATTTCTCCCCTGAGCCCTGGTGCCTTTATTTCTGAGTTTTTAAAAATTTATGTATCTTCATTTCACTTGAAAGGCAGAGAGACAATGAGACAGATGACAAGAGCTGTTCCACTCGCTGGTTCACTCCCCAAACGCCTGCAGTGGCCGGAGCAGAGCCAGGCCAAAGCCAGGTCCTTGGGCCATCTTATGTTAGAACTCCATCTGGGTAGTGGTAGGCCCCGAGCGTTTAGTTTTTCTGCATCTCATAACCTCTCTAGTGTTCTGCGGAGTCGTCGTACACCCAGTCCACTCGCCTGTAACACCACTCTCACCTGCAGCCGAGTGAGCTTGACCGAAGCAGACTAAGCTCGCTGTTCTCTCTGCATTAAACCAGTCTTCGCCTTCCCCTTGCACCTAAAATGCAGCTGAGACTTCTTGCCAAGGTGTCCGGGAGTCCACGCACCGGGCCCACGCAGGGCTGTGTTTCCTCCTTCCCCACTCCACTCACACTGCTTCTCGTTGTGTGCAGTATGTCACGGCTCTCCCTCTGTTGTGTTGACCAGGTTCTCGGCCTGGATGCTCTGTGATCAGTCTTCTGCTTCAGTCTCCCTGCCGGAGACTCCCTGATTCTCATCCTTCCCTCTTCACAGTCCAGCGAAGATGGGGACGCCAAGAGCACCCACCCGTGTGCCCCCCACTCCTTCAGTGCTCAGTGGCTGGACGGTTGATGCAGTCAGTTTTACGGAGGCTCTGAAGTCGGCCTTCGTTCCATGTCCTCTAGCCACCCAACTCTAATAAAAACTAATGTTACTTAGGGTTCTGTGGCCATTTTTGATATCTCTATGCAGACACTAGCACGTGTGATTGTCACCCAGTTTCTGTACACAAATAGAACACACCATACACTCCTTTTAACATCTTAGTTTGTCCACATTTGATAATATATTTTGGAGCTTTTTTTTTTTAAGATTTATGTAATTATTTGGAGGAGGGCGAGTTCTTCCATCCGCTGGTTCAGATGCCTGCGATGGTCAGGGCTGGGCCAGGCCAGTGGAAACCAGGAGTTTCATCTGTGTGTCCCACGTGGGCGGCAGGGCCTGAGGACTTGGGCTGTTTTCTAGTGCTTGCCCAGGTGCAGTAGCAGGGAGCTGGATTGACAATGGAACAGCGGGACTCGAGCTGGCGCCCATGTGGGATCTGGTGCCCTGAAGCCCTTCTTTATGTCAGTAAGAGAGGTGCTTCAGCCGTTAGAGGGCTGGGGACACAGTTGCAGGGTACTGCACTGCTTAGATGCTCTCTAAGTCGTGTCGCTGTTTCCCTGTTACTATTTATTTCATTTCCAATATTTTTTTACTATTATAAATAATGGTGCAATCATCCTGAATATCTCAGTCCTTGGAGGCTCAAAAAGTTCATGGAAACTGCCTGCCACGAGAAAAGTATGCATGGATTTCAAAAATCATCTTTTCGTTTTGTTTTCCATGAACATAGAAGCGCTCTCTATAGACGCGCATGTGTAAGTGCCCTGTGGTATGGATTGCTGGGTCAGGAAATAGTGTCAGCTCCAGGAGTCGATGCAGAGTTGCCTCCCACGTGAGCTCACATTCAGCGACTTGAACGGCTCCAGTGGTTCTTCCACATACCTGTGGTGAACTGTGGCCCAAAAATATAAAATGGAAAATTCTGGAAATGGTGTATAAGTTTTCAATTCTGCAGCATTCTGAGTAGTGTGACGGACTCTCTTGCCAGCCTATCTGGGACCTGAGTCATTGTCTCCTGGTCGTGCCGCGTGCGCTACCTGTTTGTGAGTCCCGCGGTAGGCATCTTAGTGTGACAGCTGCCACTCGAATGTGGTGCCTGTGTTCTGGTAACCCTGGTTTTACTTAGTAATGACCCCAAAGCTCGGGATTGTGTCCTGCCAATTCAGAGACGCCAAGGAAAACCGTAAGCGCCACCTTCAATGAGCAGGTCAACGTACACTAAGCTATTTGGAGAGAGCCCTTAGTCACGTAACTTTTACTGCACTACATTGTGTATTCTGTGTTACTGTTGGTTACTAGTGATCTCTTACTGCACCAACTGTACTTTATAAGCTCAAGTATCACAGCAGTGTTGTGAGAAAAAGAGCGTGGTGCAGTCGGCCCCCTGTGGCCACCGACTCCTGCAACTGCGGAGTGGAGGTACCTGGAAGACAGTTGGATGGGTGTGCACTAAACGTGGTCAGACTTTTTTTCTTGTCATCATTCCCTAAACAATACAGTAGAACAGCTGTTCGTGTAGTGTTTACACGGTGCCAGGGACGTCAGCTAGAGGAGATTCACGGGGAGTGGGAGTGCGTGGGTTTGTGCAGGCGCCCACTTCCCAGCACGGACTTGCGCGCCCGAGGATTTGAGTATTCATGAGGTGGGAGGGAGGCTTCTGGAGCCAGCTCCCCCCAGGTACTGAGGGACCCCTATTATGTACGGGGTTGATGCTAGTCACTGTTGGGGTCTTGGGACATCCCCCTCATTTACAGGTCGGGTGCTGTTGTGTGTTTTGTCTGAGAACTGCCAGTGGTTCTGCTGCGCTGTTTTCAGTGGTGTCTCTGAAAGTTTGGTTCTCAGGCCATCTGCATGGAATGAAACTTAACCGATTTGCATAGCGACTGGTGACAGGCAAGTCTTTACCTTCCTAGAGTTGACAGTGACATAAGTAAATTACAGTAGGCCAGACTCTGGGGCTGGTGTTGTGGTATAGAGGGTTTGTCCCGTATTGGAGCACCCATTCAATTCCTGGCTCCTCTACTGCTGATGCAGCTCCCTGTGATGGCCTGGGACGGTAGCGGATGATGGCCCCGAGAGCTGGGGCCCCTGCACCCATGTGGGAGACTTGGACAGAGCTCCTGGCTCCTGGCTCCTGGCTCTGGCCTGTCCCAGCTCTGGCTGTTGCAGCCATTTGGGGAGTAAATTGGCAGGTGGAGACATGGTCTCTCTACCCTCCCCCCAATCTCTCTCTTTCTATGATGCTCTGCTTCTCAAATAAATCTTTTAAAAAAAAAATGTTGAACTCTGATTAAAAGATGGCCCCCAAAATGTGTTAGCTTAAAGGTATGAAGTTTCTCTCTCTCTCTTTTTTCACTCTAATAGCACAGGGTAGACATTCAGGTTAGTGGCATATCTGCCTTCCTGTGTGTTGGTCTCAGACCGCTTTGTGACTCCACTGTCCCCTGAGGCCTGGTTGTCCACTGCATTCAGCAGGCACACGTGGGAGGAACTGTGTGCCAGGCTAGCAGTGACCTCCACGACGTTCATTTGTATCCCATGCCACGCTGAGTGCAAGGGGAGCTGGGGAGTGTAGTGTAGCCCCGTACTCAGGTACACGTGTGTTGTGTGTTGTGCACTGTCAGTAGTAGTCTCTGCTCAGACTGTTGAGAAGGAGGCATCCTAGCAGAAGGGCACTGTGAGTGTGAAGACACACCCTATGGCGTTCGAAAGCTCTCAGCCAGTGGAAGAATGGAGACAGCGCCTCTGTGCTTGGAGCCGCCAGCCGTGGAGAAACGGCCGTGGGCCAGGTCACGCAGATGTTTCATTCCTGCAGTTGTAGTGAGCGGCCTTTGAGAAAGATTTAAAAGGAGAGATCGGGTCTGTGTGTGTAGGAGGTTGTGCCTGCTGCCCTTTGGTGCGGGAGCTGGAGAAGAGTAAGGACGAAGGTGTTAGTCTGTGCCAGAGCTGCAGGTGGCTTGGAAGGAGAGAGGGTGGAGGAGTTGGAGAGGAGAGACCGCGTTGGGATCTGGTGTAGAGGCAGGCCGGGCAGTCCTTCCTGATGGCGTGGATGGAGGAATTGATAAGCACTGGATAGGACCAAGAAAGACGGAGAAAGGAGAGGCTTCGGGGGAGGTAGCGAGTTCCTTCTGAGCCTTCTGGAAGTGCTGTCTGGCCCTGAACTAGGGAAGGTCGTGAACAGGACTCCTGTCACCAATACCGGCCAGGAAAGGGGCAGCCCTCGAGGTAAAGTGTGTCACTCTGGAACCTGTTTGCGATTCTGTATTCTAGAACTGTGTGGTGTTCCAGGTTTGAAGCCCGTCTCTGGCCTCTGGTTCATGTAAATGTGAGCGTCAGCGCGTGTCGCGGGGTGGGGGGGAGGCCTAGAACCAGCGCTCTAGTAACCCTTGTTCTACACTGTCCTCGCAGGTGCGTCAGCAGTTTCCTGCTCCTATTGGTTGGTCAGGCACTGAAGCTCCTACACAAGTCACTGTTGAAACTCATCCCGTTCAGGAAACAACCTTCCATGTAGCCCCTCAGCAGAACGCACTGCATCATCACCATGGAAACAGTTCCCACCACCACCATCACCACCACCACCACCACCACCACCATGGACAGCAAGCCTTGGGCAGCCGGACCAGGCCGAGGGTCTACAGTTCTCCAACGAATAGCTCCTCCACCCAGGATTCAATGGAGGTTGGCCACAGTCACCACTCCATGACATCCCTGTCTTCCTCAACGACTTCTTCCTCGACATCTTCCTCCTCTACTGGTAACCAAGGCAACCAGGCCTACCAGAACCGCCCAGTGGCTGCTAACACCTTGGACTTTGGACAGAATGGAGCTATGGACGTTAATTTGACCGTCTACTCCAATCCCCGCCAAGAGACTGGCATAGCTGGACACCCAACATACCAGTTTTCTGCTAACACAGGTCCTGCACATTACATGACTGAAGGACATCTGACGATGCGGCAAGGGGCCGATAGAGAGGAGTCCCCCATGACAGGAGTGTGTGTGCAGCAGAGTCCTGTAGCTAGCTCGTGACTACATCGAAACTTGAGTTTGTTTCTTGTGTGTTTTTATAGAAGTGGTGTTTTTTTCCAAAAACAAAGTGCAAAGCTGCTTGAGTCAGAAGGAGATTAACAGACACACTGAACCGCTACAAGAGGGCAAAGCTGGCTTCTTTTTTAACTTGAAAAGATTGCAAAGGGACAATGAAGTTTTTACAGAGCCATGGCCAAGCCCATCTTCACGGGTCGCTCCGAGCTGTCCTCGTTCAGCCTCCCCCATTTCACTTGCCACATCCCCGTCATCGTGGGTTTTTTTGTCTTTCTATTCAACAAAAGTTAATGTTCAGATGTTGGTCTTGGTCATTTGCCAACTAATTTTAAAATAAAAAGGCACTGCACATAATTTGCATAAAGGGCCCCATAAGGGTGATACTTTTTCCCCTCCTATTTTGCCCCTTTTTTGTTTTTGGTTTTGGTTTTGTTTTTGGTTTTGGTTTGGGTTGGGGGTGGGCTGGGGTGGGAACTTTGGGTTTTTAAGTCCTCCAAACACTCTCCTGGGCACGGAAACGCAGTACTGTAAGGAAGAGGGCCTCCAGCTTCCACGAGCGTTGTCTCCAGCTGTGTGCGGGGCCGGTTGTGTCGGAGTGTGTCGGGCGCACTGAGCGAGCCGAGCGGCGGGGCTCAGGACTCTCCTGTCTGAACCTACTGAGGAGCAAAGCAGCAGTGACACGGGATCTGTGCGTCTCCTGTGCAGACGCCACAGTGAGAGAGGAACGGACGTGACTGGTCTCCCAACCAAGGTGCACTGAGAAGCAATCAGCGGGTCGCGCGTGGCCAGTCCTGGGGAGGTCTGAGTGGTGGTCTTTGGGATAACCTTTGGCCTTATGGATTTGGACTCGAAACTAGAAGAGCCTACCATTTCAGATGCAATCACTTCGGACATGCGTTCGCAGACAGTCCTTAACGCTGAAAACACAGAGAATGGGTAACTCAAGAGGCCTTTCTTTTAGAATAGACTTTGTGACCCACTAATTGTAAGGTATCGCAAGGTCACTTTGCGTGTGTCATAAAGCTGGCTTCCTTATTGGTTGAAGGTCACAGAAGTAGTGGTTTGCTTTGATGGAAATAGCTACAGCTGTGTCCCTTCCTGCTTTTTCCTTTTCCTTCCTTCGGCTTTTTCTTGGCACGTGGTGTCTCCACCGTTTCTTCTGCACAGAGATGTCTTCTGTTCATCCTGAACATTTTTAAAGAAATGCAGAATTTTATGTGACTGCTTTTTTGCCTCACAATTATGCTGTGAATTTTACAAAAATTTATTTTCTTTTTTGATAATTTATTGTACCAAAGCTGTTTTTATAGCACATAGATGTCTGTAACCAATAATGTAGCAGTTCTGCACTTTGACACAAGGTGTAACTAGACCATTTTTAATGTCAGTTGAAAATTATGGCTGTACTATTGCTTAAACAAAACTGGAACTGTTGTCGAATCCATAGCCAATACATTTACAGCAATCTGTGTACTGAACATAATAGATTGACACCTAATTCAAGATTACCACATCTGTTACATTCTCAGTGCGTTCAGGCTTCTGAGGGTAGAGGGACACTGGGTCCAGAAGCTGTGGAACCGCAGTCGATTCTTGCATTCCTGAGTAACCACTTGTAAACTCGAGAGCAAGACCTTGATGGCACCAGCAGGTTCCCCCGAGAGCAGGAGGGAAGCAGAACCGGCGCGTGAGCCGGGCGCGCAGGCTGGCACTTCACAGGCGCTCGTCTGAGACCACGCTGCCTTAATGTCACACAGTCTGGCGGCTGCTCACATTCGACTTCCCATTTTAAATTGGCCAACTTGAGGGTGTTAGCCTTCCGAGCAGTTGAGTTGGGAGCAGGAAGAGAAACAGTTGTACCTGTCCAGGATCAAAAGGAGCAGTAATCTACCTCTGCACGGCGGTTCTTTCCATTGGTCGATTCCATGTGGCTGACTAGGTCAATTTTTTCTGAACAAAAGCAGGTTTTTATATGTGAACAGTGACAAAAGAAAGGCTGAAAACTATGTACATGCGAATGGAACTTGGAAATACCCGTTTTTATAAGCCACAGACATTTTTCGTTGTAGATCAGGAAGTCCATATTTATTTTGTGATTCAGCGTCAAGCCTGTGGATGATTTTTTTTGAACTGGGTAGTTTACCGCGAGTGGAAGGGTATCCTCTCGAGTCTAGCAATGTCAAGGACTTCAGTAGTTACTGCTGCTTAGGAATAGAAGGCTAAGATATCGTGTGGGTCAGGGCATTTTTTTTTCCTGTGCTGGTTGCCACATCTTAGCAAGCACCAAAAAAAAAAAACAAAAACCTAAAGCAGTTCTGAAACCGATACTTACATCACGGAGACGGTGAGATGCAAGGCTTCTGCATACTGTGTCACGTCACAGTCCAGTTTTGTGTGCTTCACTACACAGTTTGGTTACAGGACTTCTGTGCATTGTAAACATAAACAGCATGGAAAAGGTTAAATACCTGTGTTCAGATTGTAAGATCTAGTCCGGACTTGCTGTGTATATTGTAACGTTAATGAAAACAGAACCCCCCTTTGTATTATAGTCATGCGGTCTTATGTATGATAAACAGTTGAATAATTTGTCCTCAGACTCTTTACTATGCTTTTTTTAAAACTAAGTTAAGAAAAATGTAAACCCAGTAAAAAGCTTCCTATGCAGTTACGCTGGTCCAGGTCTGGTAGGTCCGCGGAGGCGCTGGCACAGGTTTCTTGTCGATTTCAGGTCGATTTCTCTGAGCGGTGACTACAGTCACGGAAGGCCTCTGGGATTCAAAGTGCTAATATTCCGGCGGGGGGCGTGCCCGGGGGTGTGACCTGCTTGTGACCTTGTGGGCTTGGACCTGCTTGGTTGAAGGAGGGAGTCCAGGTACCCTTGTCCCCGCCCGGCCCTGGCCCTCACCGCACTCCACACCAGGGACTTTGTAGAGCTGCCACCGTGGATCGGTTTCGCTCCTGGTGTCCTCTCTTTTGCGTAAATAGATATTAAAGTGGCTTTTAGAAGGTAAGAAACATTTTAAGGAATGAGGTTTGGGCTCTGTAAAAGTTGAACCGGCCACATTGTGAGAAAGGAAACCAACTTTAGTATTTGTCTAAGGGCATAAGAATTTTACTTAGATAAGCACCTTTTGTGATACAGTAGGAAAAAACATCAGAACTAAATTTTTATTTAACGAGTGGTGAGACCACGTGTATAAAATCATTACCTGCGGCCCAGAGTGACAGCTGTGTTTCCCCTGTGCTGCGTCCCAGCTTGGACGCAAGCTTAGCATCGCGTTCTTAACAATAGGAGACACGCGCAGACCCGCAAAGGTGCGGCCGTAGCACCGCGGGCGCGTCGGGCCCGCTGCCCAGTTTCCTCTCGCTGTTGCTTTCCTTTGTTAGCCCACACACCCCAGGCTCGGCACTCCACTTCCTGGCCGTCTTTGTCCTTGCCTTTGCTCTCTCTGTGTGTGTGTGTGTGTGTGTGTGTGTGTGTGGTGGTGGTGTCCATAGTAACAGAGCGGACGGTTCATTCCAAATCCACGGCCTGGCCTTGGTGCCACGTGTGGGCGGGACACAGGCTGCACGCAGTTTGGGCACATTGCCCCCGTGCTCGGCCGTCTTGCATGTTCTTGGAGCAGGTGTTGCAGACGTGGATCAGGAAGCGTGGAGCAGCGAGTCCTGACCTAGACTTGTCTCCCAGGATGAAGACATCGGCCCTAGAAGAAACCCTAAGAAAATAGCTTATTTTATTTGTTATCATCCCTTTGAATGCCTGAAAGATGCTCCCTAAGCATCCACCAAGAGCTGTCCTGCCGGTGCCAGCGCGGCCCTCCCCTGCTCCGGGAGGTCTCCCTGGTCCCTGTGTGGGGCACACTGGGTGCTCGCTGGGAGGAGACGGGATGGGTGCAGTGAGTGGCTCCCAGAGAGCCTGTGCCGTCAGGGAGACGGGCTGAGGAAGCGAGCCGTTCTGTAACTGTAAGAATACTCCAGAGCACTAGTGAGTGGGAGGCGTGTGCGGGCACCTTAATGGCCTCCTAATTCCTCACCTTGAATCTTCACCCAACGGTGTTTCTCCAGGGGAACTCTGATGTAAGACACACATAGGCACCACCCACAGGTTTCAATACACTGTTCACCTGAAAACAATTTTTTAAAGATTTTTATTTATTTCTTTGAGAGGTAGAGTTACAGAGAGGGAGTGGGGTCTTCCATCCGCTGGTTCACTCCCCAGATGGTCCGATCAGGAGTCAGGAGCTGCTTCTGGGTCTCCCCTGCAGGTGCCATCTTCCACCGCCTTCCGAGGCCATAGCAGAGAACTGGATGTGGATGGGAAGAAGAGCAGCTGAGACACGAGCCGGCGCCCATAGGAGACGTTGGCGCTGCAGGCGGCGGCTTAGCCCACTACGCCTCAGCACCAGCCTTTAAAGTTTTATGGGTGAAACCCAGCTTCTATCAGTGGCTCACTCCCCAAGGGACCCCATCAGCCAAGTCTGGGCCAGGAGCTCCATCCAGGTCTCCCACATGGGTGGTAGGGACCAGACTCCTCGGGCCATCCCCCACTGCCTTCCCAGGCGCGTTAGCAGGGTGCTAGATCCCAAGCGGAGCAGCCTGGACCAGTAACGGCAGCACCACGCCAGCCCCTGCAGACTTTTGTCTTCATGATTTCCAGCCGTTAGGGTCTGTCCCTCTATTTAAAAAGGATAGGCAGTTGGGGGTTAATGTGGGTAAGTTTCAGTTTCAGTCTTGTATGCGTTTCCAATCCCCCCACTTTGCAAAACTTGGGGGTGCTGCTTAAGAGCAGCAAGGAAGTGTAGACCTCAGAGTCGCTTCCTTGTGCCCAGGGCGGGCCGTGCTTTCTTAAGGCTCGGCTTGATTCTGGAGGAGCAGAATCTGGGCTGGGGGGAGCCGCGCTGGCCCATAGCACAGCACGCGCTTTGAGCGTTTGGTCAGCACAAGTGAAATTGAAGGACGTGGCCAGTGAGTGGAGCCCAGCTGTGTCCGCAGCCGGGCTGCTGCCCTGGGCAGGGCCCTGGCACACCGGCTGTGCTCGCAGGTTGCTTTGGTTGGACCATGCAGAAGGATGGTGTAGATACAACTTGGCATTTCCTGTTGGAAAGACTGGTTTATTTGTTTTTCCAATCCATTGTCTGAATGGGATGGGGGTGGGGGAGAGGAGGGTTACTTGCTGGTAAAGCTTTGTTCCCTGTATCTACTCAGTGACCTCTGGTTGCTCCTAAACTTACTTTAAAAGCTGACACTGCAATCAAAAGAGGAGATGCGAACCAGGAGCCAAATCAAGCGGCTGGCAGTGGGTGTGGGTGGGCAGGGCACAGGAAGCCCGCGTCGCCGGCCTGGCCCGTGGCCTCCGCAAGGTCTGCCTGGAGTAGGAAGTGCGAGGTGCTTGGAACACAGCCTGGGAAGACCAGACGGGGACCTGTGCAGCGGTGGGGTGAGGCTGTGGCGTGGCGGAGGTCACTTCCGGTGATGTGAAGCGGGCGTTTGCGGTGGTAACAGACTGAGCTGGAGGAGAGAGTCCGTGTGGACACCGTGGGTGAAGCAGAGGTCAGAGGGCGTTGGACAGGTTCCCTCGGCACCCCTCCCGCTTTGCTGGCGAGCGCATCTCCAGGCGAAGGGGCCTTGTGTGTGCCCTCCAGTGATCCCACCCGGAGTCATTCCTTATCCGCTCAAACGTGTTCAGCCTCGCTGCTGAAAAACTTTACAAAATCACAGTTGTCCCCTTTGCTTTCTCTCGGATTTGGGCTAGGGCCTGGGCGTGTTACAGGTGATTCTGAACCCGCACCCAGGGGGGCCCAGGCCAGGAGAGGCAGGTGGCTGATGTGACCAAGTTTGAGTTGAAGAAATCTGAGAATGGAGCCACAGCCAGGAAGGACTAGCTCACAGCTTCTGTTGTGTTACAAATGTCACAGATTCAGGCCTCCCTGGGGGGCAGCAGTGGCCAGATGTAAGTATGCAAGACTTAGCAGCCTTCTTGTTACCTGTCCTACAGCCCTACAGCAGAGGGTCCTTGTGCCAGCCCATGTGTTCCGGTGTCGCAGATGTCCCATGAGAATGGCACGTGTTAAATTTATCTCCCACAGCAGGACTGGGTTTGCTGCTTCAAATCCCAACCTTTACACTGTCGCCTGGGACATGCTGCTTCATATCTTTTTTTTTTTTTTTTAATTTATTTGAAAGGCAGAGTTACAGAGAGAGGAAGACACAGAGAGAGAGAGGTCTCCCACCCGCTGGTTCACTCCCCAGATGGCTGCAACAGCTGGAGCTGCGCCGATCCAAAGCCAGGAGCTTCTTCTGGGTCTCCCATGTGGGTGCAGGGCCCCGAAGACTTGGGCCATCTTCCACTGCTTTCCCAGGCCATCAGCAGGGAGCTGGATCGGAAGTGGAGCAGCCGGGACTCGAACCAGCATCCATATGGGATGGCGGCCACAGGTGGAGGCTTAGCCCACTACGTCACAGTGCTGGTCCCTGCTGCTTTACTTCTTCAAGCCTCACCTTCCTCTGAAAAACAGGTCCCTGTGGTGCTCGCATAGGGATTGTGTGCATGCTGAAAATGCATGCGAACTCTTATGTGGGAAGTGCCCGGGAAATGGGCTGCACGTGGACCCCACGTCCCCTGCGTGAGCAGAGCTGGCCTCTTCCGTGTGGCTGTTCCAGACCTGATGTGGGGAAGTGAGGTGAGGTTGCCTCCAGTCACTGGTATTTCTGGGGTCTCTGACAGGACGTTATCGTGCCTGTGCTAGTTGGCTTTGCTACCAAAGACTCCCTCCCAACATGGGGTCTTCAGAAAGTTTGTGGAAAATGTGTACTAGCTTTTAAATCCATTTTTCCATGAAATGTTCAATGCGCCCTCATGTCTGGCTTAGAATCTTGAGATTGGATTCTTTTTCGGTTCTGGTTGTCTTTGCCTTCGTAGAATGTGTGATTTCTAAATGTTAGACAACATTCTGGGGGATGACACAGGAACAGAAGGTGCAGAGACGAAGAATCTTCCCTCTGGGTCATTCCCCAGATGCCCGAAACATCCGGGCTGGGCAAGGCTGAAGCCGGGAGCCCAGAACTCCATCCGGGTTTCACACATGGGCAGCGCGGGTCCAAGCACTGGAGCCATCACGCTGCTGCCTCCCGGATGCGTTAGCAGGACGCTGGACTGGAAACAGAGCAGCTGGGTCTCAACCCGCACTCCGACAGGGGCTGCAGGTGATGGCCTAAGCTGCTGTGCCACAGCACCTGGCCCTGCTCAGGGTTTGGGAAATGTCAGTTGCAGAATTGGGATGATCTGGAGTAGCAGGCTGCATCCCCGGGAGAGAGCCCCGGCTGAGCAGACCCTGGCCAGCTGGACCCGTGTCAGCACGGCAGCCAGGCGGGGTGGTGAGGAGGGACATACATCCTCTTCAGGATTGAATGTATAAAATCCAGGTTGGGAGGCGACAGCAAGTGTCAGGATGTTGCCCAAGGAAACTTCTAGAAGCTGCAAACCGGCCCTGGGATAGTGACCTGCTCACTCCTTGCAGCAAGGCGGCGGCTGCATGGGATGCCTGCCTGCCTGCCTCGGGTGCTCCCGGGCAAGCCGAATGGGAAGAGGTGCACCTGCGTATTCGCCCCTTTCTTACCTTCACCGTTGAGTGCCAAGAAGGGGTCCATTCTTGTGGGGCCCAGGCTCTCCCAAGCCGCACCACCCCAGAAATCAAAGCAGGACTCCCTCAGTTCCCCCTCCTCACCCTTGCCTTGCACCCCACTTCTTCCCAGCTCCCCCGCCTGGCACCAGCTGCTGCAGCCACCCTGCTCTGCTCTGCAGCGGGGCCCTGCTGGGGTCTCAGCATGCCTGGTACCCTATGACATTCGCAGTGCTGGGCCGAGGGGCCCGGGTAGGTGATCAGGTGCCCGGGAGGGGCTGCGTCCTTTCCCACGGGGACTACAGCTTCGTGTTTGCACTCGTTTGCTTGCTTACTCTCCTCTGTCATGTCACCAGAAGCCACTGGCGTGCTCTGGGGCTTCAGCCTCCAGGGCCAGGAGCCAAAGGAACAGCTTTATAAATGAGCTGGTCTCAGACGTTCCGTTCCAGCAACAGTGGCCTGAGGTGCTGAGGGCACGTCCCTCCCTGGCCCGGACCTCCCATCTGTAGAGATGGTGCAGCAGCGGCTGCCACCAACATTGGATTGCCCGGGGCTGCCTCCCCAAGGATGGACAGAGGGACAGGGAAAGGTCAGAGCACACCCCGCCCCAGGGCTCCTCCTGATACGGCCACCAACCTGCTGTCCTCCGCCCTGGTGACGGATTCGCGCTCTTGCCTTGTTTTTTGGTTTTTTGTTTGTTTGTTTGTTTTTTGTTTTTACAGGCAGAGTGGACAGTGAGAGAGAGACAGAGAGAAAGGTCTTCCTTTTGCCGTTGGTTCACCCTCCAATGGCCACTGTGGCCGGCACACCGCGCTGATCTGAAGGCAAGAGCCAGGTGTTTCTCCTGGTCTCCCATGGGGTGCAGGGCCCAAGCACTTGGGCCATCCTCCACTGCACTCCCGGGCCACAGCAGAGAGCTGGCCTGGAAGAGGGGCAACCGGGACAGAATCCGGCGCCCCAACCAGGACTAGAACCCGGGGTGCCGGTGCCGCAAGGTGGAGGATTAGCCTGTTGAGCCGCGTCGCCTGCCTCGCGCTCTTTCCTTGTAGGGGAGTTGCTCCTCTTTGCCTTGCAGGTAGCATCTGGCAACTGCTGGGTGGCCCTGGCCAGCGTCACTTAGGTCCTAACAGCGTAAGGCAGAGCAGGATGTGCACGTCAGTGGGTGAAGAGTTTGATTTGGGTGCCATTTTTGGTACTTTCTAGAATATTTTTCTCTAAATTCTGACTCTAAAATAGTTCCTAAGTGTGATGAGGATAATAAAATGGCAGTCAGCTTTGCAAACAAGAAGTGTTTGCTTTATGAATTACCAGCAAACCTTGGATTTTATCTTTTTTTTTTTTTAACTGAAGCATGGTATTTTATCCCCAGTTAAGGAAAGAGGTTTGTTTGGGCTCACGGTTTTGGAGATTCACAGTCCAAGATCAGGTTCAGCCGTGGGTGAGGCCAGAGGGTGGCGTTGGCAGAGCAGGTGCAGAGGAAGAGTCACACACAGTGAGCCAGGAAGCAGAGAGCATGGCCGGGGCCGCCTTGGCTTTTACAACCAACTCTCACCAGAACCACCTCCCAGGGACCTGCGGACCTCCCAGATGCCGTAAATGTTACCATCACTTAGGGCTTTGGGATCTAACCACCTGCACAAGTCTGGGCGCCCTGTCCTAGTCGAACCATAGCATCTCGTTCCTGGCTCCCTAAACGTCTCACGTGCCACCTGCAGGCACCGCAGGGTGCGGGCTCAGCACAGACAGGTCTTTCTGTGAAGCAGTGAGCACGGTGTTAGTCCAGTCCCCAGCACAATCCTCCTTTGCACCCGAGTCCTCATCAGCATGGCCTTTCCTGTCCAGGTGTTGGTCAGCAGTGTCCGGCCTGCTAAGCCCCAGCAGAGCCACCCGCGCACTGCTCCTGCGTTCTAGGCTCTCTCTAGGGTGCCCCTGCCATTCCAGAGGTCCTGCACACCATGCTCCTCAGTCTCATTTTCTCTATTAGCTTTTCATGACTATAGCTGAGAGCCTAGGACAGGGCAGGTGTTTTGAAATACCCAAGACACACCACTTAGGAAGGAAGGGGGTGTAATTTGGCTCATGGCCTTGGTTCAGCTGCCCGAGAAGCCGCTGGCAGAGTATGTGGACAGCAATCACACAGCGAGCCAGGAAGCTGGGAGAGAGTGGCTGGGCCCAACTGGGCTTTTACAACCAACTCTCTTGAAAGGACATGCCCCAGGGGCTCCAGCGACCTGAGGGCCTCCCGCCAGGCCCAGCTTGGCAACAGCACAAT
This sequence comes from Sylvilagus floridanus, assembly GCA_949820135.1. Taxonomy (NCBI): domain Eukaryota; kingdom Metazoa; phylum Chordata; class Mammalia; order Lagomorpha; family Leporidae; genus Sylvilagus; species Sylvilagus floridanus. Next base: position 7,584,489 of record OX463244.1, on the reverse strand, counting down.
TGGGTTCCATTCCCACCCTCTTAGTATCAGCTTTTTTATTTTTTATTTTATTTTTTTTTTACAGGCAGAGTGGACAGTGAAAGAGAGAGACAGAGAGAAAGGTCTTCCTTTTGCCATTGGTTCACCCTCCAATGGCCGCCACGGCTGGTGCACTGCAGCTGATCCGATGGCAGGAGGCAGGTGCCAGGTGCTTTTCCTGGTCTCCCATGGGGTGCAGGGCCCAAGCACTTGGGCCATCCTCCACAGCACTCCTGGGCCACAGCAGAGAGCTGGCCTGGAAGAGGGGCAACCGGGACAGAATCCGGCGCCCCGACCGGGACTAGAACCCGGTATGCCGGCGCCGCAAGGCAGAGGATTAGCCTCTTGAGCCACGGTGCCGGCCCAGTATCAGCTTTTGACTTTGGGGTTTAAGTCTGTGCAGGAGTCTGGAAGCCACATCCTAGTCAACCCATAACACTCTGCGTCTCAGTTTCCTGCTTAGCCATGCGTACTGTTAGCCACCAGACTAACGTGTTAATTCTTTACTGTCGTTGCCTGGTCTGTACTCGGATTTCTTCATTGTTCCTGGAATGTGCTTTCCTGATGATCAATTAGGATTTACTCTAGGTCCAGTTGTTACATTTAGCTGTTCTCTTGCTCTCTCTTGCTCTTTCTTGCCTCCCTCCCTCTCTGCCTCCCTCCCTCCTTCCTTCCTTCCTCACTCCCCACCTCCTCTCTTTTTCTTTTTTTTATAACAGAGAGAAAGATCTTCCATTCATTGGCTCTCTCTGAAAATGCCCACAACAGCTAGGGCTAGGCCAGGCTGAAGCCAGGAGCCTAGAATTTCTTTGTTTTTTTTATAAAGATTATTTATTTATTTATTTGCAGGTAGAATTACAGACAGTGAGAGAGAGATAAAGGTCTTCCTTCTGTTGGTTCACCCCCCAAATGGCCGCTACGTCCGGCGCTGTGTGGATCCGAAGCCAGGAGCCAGGCTCTTCCTCCTGGTCTCCCATGCAGGTGCAGGGGCCCAAGGACTTGGGCCATCCTCCACTGTACTCCCAGGCCACAGCAGAGAGCCGGACTGGAAGAGGAGCAACCAGGACTAGAACCCGACGCCCATATGGGATGCCAGCGCCGCAGGCGGAGGATTAGCCAAGTGAGCCACGGTGCCGGGCCCGAGGAGCCTAGAATGTCATCCAGGTCTCCCATGCGGGTGGTGGGGGCCAACAATCTGAGCCCTCACCTGCTGCCTCCCGGGGTGCACGTTAACAGGAAGCTGGACCAGAGTCAGAGGAGCCAGGACTCGAACCAGGCTCCTGGATGGGATGTGGGCGTTCCCAGCATCACTGTGCTGTTCGGTTTCTTAAATCTGGATCAGTTTACCCTCTAGATTTTTGGGTAAGAGAATTTTCCCTACTTTAAGATTTGTAACGATTCCATCTCGTGTATGTTTAATCTCTGATCCCTCTGCAGTTTATGCTACTGTGTGTTGTGAAGCACGGATTCGGCTGTCTGTCTCGCCGGGGTCTGTCTTGCCGTCCCCACAGCGCCGGCTGAGAAATTCCTGTTGCTGCAGTGGTTCCGGGTTTCCCATCTGTTGTGACTGTGGACTCGGTGCTCCTCCTGGGCTTCCGGATTGTTGAGTGCCTTTGGGCCCCAGCCACAGGCCTGCGCCTCACCGGCTCACTGTGTTTTACTCTCTGGGGGGCTGCTGCTCCTGATATCAGCACTCTTTATTTTATTTTTAAAGTTTTTTTTAATTGTATATGAAAGAGTGATGGAGAGGGAGAAAACTGGCCAGAGAGCCAGAGTATGCTTCCATCCACTGGGTCACTCCCCAGTGCCTGCAATGGACAGGACCAGCTTGGCAGAAGCCAGGAGCCTGGAACTCCACATTGGCCTCCCATGTGGGTGCAGGGCCCCAAGCGCTTGGTCCATCTGCTGCTGCTTTCCCAGGCGCATCAGCAGGGAGCGGGATCGGAAGTGGAGCAGCCGGGACTCAAACCAGCACTCGGAGGGGATGCTGGTGTGGTGGGTAGCGTCTGAACCTGCTCTGCCACCCGCTGCCCCTCGGCATTCTCCTCTCCAGGGTTTCCCTGGGACCCTTGCTTGTTGTTTTCCCCCCGTATGACTCTTAAAACAAGTGCACCTAATTTCAGGTAAGAATTCTGTGAATTATGGGTTGGCCGAGTTGATTTCTCTCGATGTTGCACATCCACTTACCCCAAACGGGCTGCATCTTTCCACCTGTCAGCTCTGCTTTTGTGTCTTGTGTTGAAGTTTTTCTTACAGAAGATACACACAGTTGTGAAGTGGCTGCTTTTTGGTTTCTTTTCTTTTTTTTTTTTTTTTTGACAGGCAGAGTTAGACAGTGAGAGAGAGAGACAGAGAGAAAGGTCTTCCTTTGCCGTTGGTTCACCCTCCAATGGCCACCGTGGCTGGCGTGCTGCGGCTGGTGCACCATGCTGATCCGATGGCAGGAGCCAGGTGCTAGGTGCTTCTCCTGGTCTCCCATGGGGTGCAGGGCCCAAGCACTTGGGCCATCCTCCACTGCACTCCTGGGCCACAGCAGAGAGCTGGCCTGGAAGAGGGGCAACCGGGACAGAATCCGGCGCCCTGACCGGGACTAGAACCTGGTGTGCCGGCGCTGAAGGCGGAGGATTAGCCTGTTGAGCCACGGCGCCGGCTGCATGTTGGTTTCTACTGTGGGTGGCATTTTCTTTTCCATTGCATCACTGATGGCTAGTGTATGTATACATGAAGGCTGCTGATTTTTGCATTAATGCAATGTCCTGCCGTCTTCCTGAGTCTCTCCTTGTTTTTGGTGGTTTGTCCATGGAGTCGTGTTTTTCCAGTGCAGCGGTCCTCTGTAGCAGTGCTGTCTTAGGTTTTCCCACCATTGCTTATCTTGTTGTTGCCTTTGCTCTCTAATGATTGCCTAATAACTGCATTGAGCAGAGAGCAGAGTGGGTATCCTTATCTCATTCCTGTCGTGAGTGGGAGCATGGACTGTTGGGATATAATAAGACATCTCTCTTGCTGGCGCCGCGGCTCACTAGGCTAATCCTCCGCCTTGTGGCGCCGGCACACTGGGTTCTAGTCCCGGTCAGGGCGCCGGATTCTGTCCCGGTTGCCCCTCTTCCAGGCCAGCTCTCTGCTGTGGCCCGGGAGTGCAGTGGAGGATGGCCCAGGTGCTTGGGCCCTGCACCCCATGGGAGACCAGGAGAAGCACCTGGCACCTGGCTCCTGCCATCGGATCAGCGCGGTGCGCCGGCTGCAGCGCGCCAGCCGCGGCGGCCATTGGAGGGTGAACCAACGGCAAAGGAAGACCTTTCTCTCTCTGTCTCTCTTTCTCACTGTCCACTCTGCCTGTAAAAAAAAAAAAAAAAGACATCTCTCTCTTGGTTTTGTCCCGGTTCCTGGCACAGAGTTCCTAACACCCCTGTGCTTTCTGAGTGGTGGATGAGAGGAGGGTTTTCTGTGACTTCGAGTAGCCCTCAGTCAACCTCACTTTATGCTAATGAGGGCATGGGCTGGTTGCCTAAGGGTTGCAACTGTCTGCCCAGCCCCACCCACCTCTGGGCAAATCCCACCCCCCCCCCCCAGTGGTTTCATTAATGAGCTGTGTAGTGGAACCTCCATGAGAGTCTGGCTGGCTCTGGAGAGCTTCCCTGGGGCCTGGGGGACACATCCCCCTGCTGCAGGGCAGAAGCCCCCCCCCCCAGTCCGCGGGACCCTCCCTTCCGGACCTCACCCAGGGCGGTTCCTTTGTGTCCTTTATCATGTCCTCCATAATAGGTCAAGTGAATTCCGATCACTGAGGTCCGGCTGAGTTGGTCAGTGCTGCAGGCGGCCAGCGGCCCGTGACTGGTGGCCAGGCTAAGGGGCAGTCTCGTAGGACTGAGCCCCTGACCCGCAGAAGCTGCAGGTGGCAGCGTCGGGGGGAACCGAGCATCGGGGGGAACCGATCGCAGGTGTCTGCTCAGTGGGAGAATCGCTCATAGGCGTGGAAAACCCCCCACGTGTGCTGTCAGGAGCGAGGTGCGTGGAAACCAGCTTTTCTTGAGCGTGCTTCCACCGTGCCCACAGAGCCAGAAGTCCTTTCTCGTGTCTTGTGAATCTTTTTGCTTTCAGGTTCTCTTGGATGAGTGCCAGTCAGCTGGGGTGAGGGTGTGTGTTTCTGTGCTTTGGCCTCCAGCCTTTCTGTGTCTTCGGGCTTAGCGTATTTCCCATCAACCTTGTGCAGCTGCACTGGATACTTTGTATCTAGTCTAAAAGCCCCCTTTTCCTCTTTTTATTTATTCTCCATAGGCCTGTAACATTGCATGTTTTTATTATGTACAATATGACATTTTGAAGGCTATCTACCATGCATCATGGAGGGGCTAAATCCAGCTTGTTCCCAGTGCACCAGCTCATGTCACCATCCTTATTGTGGCAAGAGCATGTAACACCCACTGTCTTCCCTCCCTCCCTGCCAAATGGCCGCAATGGCTGGAGCTGAGCCAGTCTGAAGCCAGGAGCCAGGAGCTTCCTCCCCGTCTCCCACGCAGGTGCAGGGGCCCAAGGACTTGGGCCATCTTCTGCTATCCCAGGCCACAGCAGGGAGCTGAATCAGAAGAGGAGCAGCTGGGACTTGAACCGGCGCCCATATGGGATGCTGGCTGGCACTGCAGCCTGGGGCTTTAACCTGCCCACTGTCTTTCATTCAAGAATACAATGTGAACAAGTCACCTCGCTCACAACAGACAGCTGGTGACGTTGTACCCTGTGACCAGCGACTCCCAAGCTCTCTGCCGTTCTACTCTGCACTCCCAGGAGGCCAGTTCTTTCGGCTCCCACAGGTAAGTGAGAGCGAGTGGTGTATGTCCCATCCCTGGCTTCTTGCACTTCCCGCGACGTGGGCGGGCCCTCCGTGACTCCGAAGGGGCGGGTTCCCTCTGGGTATGGCTGTGTGGTTTCCGTTATGCGCTCGGCAGTTTCTTTATCTGTTCACCTGAGGAGAGACACGCAGGTTGATGCCGTATCTGGCCACTGTGAATGGGGCTACAGGAAGCATGGGCGTGCAGCTGACCTCATCTCCCGCGGGTGCGTGCCCAGCACAGCCTTGCTAGTGCGCAGGGTAGATCTCTGTTTAATTGTCTCAGGAAACTCCATCCTGGTTTCCATAACGACCGTACTCGGCTCCGTTCCCAGTAGTGGGGGACGGGGCTCCCATTTTTCCACATCCTTGTCAAGGCTGTTTTGTTTTTAATCTTTTTGTTAATAGGCATTCTAATTAGGGTGAAATATCCGTTTAAAATTTTCATTTCATTTTTTTAATTTTATTTTTTGAAGATTTATTTAATTGAAATTGGAGAGGCAGAGAGAGAGAGAGAGGTCAGTCTTCCATCCGATGGTTCACCCCCTAGTTGGCTGCAACAGTCAGAGCTGGGCTGATCCAAAGCCAGGAGCCAGGAGCTTCTTCTGGGTCTCCCACGTAGGTGCAAGGACCCGAGGACTTGGGCCATCTTCTACTGCTTTCCCAGGCCATAGCAGAGAGCTGGATCAGAAGTGGAGCAGCCAGGACTCGAACCAGCGCCCATATGGCATGCCGGCACTGCAGGCTGGGGCTTTAACCCGCTGCGCCACAGCGTGGGCCCCAATTGTGGTTTTGAACTGCATTTCTCTTAGGAGTAGAGATGTTGAGCATATTTTTCATGTGCCTCGTGACTATGTCTATATCACCTTTGAGAAATATATGTTCAGGCCTTTATTATTTATTTATTTTTCTGTTTGAAAATCTTTTTCTTTTTAATTGGATCGTTTGTCTCCTGAGATTGAATACAAACACTGATCTATGTGGGACGAAGACTACTCTGACCCCCGACTGTCTCCATGTTCCTTTTTTTCTTCAGGGGATTGCTTGCACGCTTTTCAGTTCTTAGTTTTCCGCTTCCCCCCTTTAACCTGGGTGTTGTACAACATCCCACTTTTCTTTTGGTGGTTGCCATGGAGATGGCAAAATGTGACATTCATTTATCAAAGACTAACGTTGCTTAAATGCTTTTACAACCTCGGCCTCGATGATGCAAGGCTCTTGAATATTTCTAACCGTAAACACTGCTCGGCTACACGCTCGCCTTGCGTGCGAGTTCTGCACGTTTTTAGCCACAGTAGCTTGTATTGCTCCTTAGACAGTCAGTAGCAGCTTCTGCAGCTCTGAGCTTCCAACTGGGGTTATTTTCATCCTACTCAGCGACTACCTTTTAGTTTTTTCTTCGTTGTAGTCTGCGGAGGATGAATTATTTCAGGTTTTTGAAAAAAATTATTTTTGTTTGAGACAGAGGGAGGGAGAGGGAGAGAGAGGTCCCGTTTTCTGGTTCAGTCTCCAAATTCAGGAACAGCTGGGGCTGGGTGGGGTGAGGTCAGGAGGGCTGAGAGCAGGTGTCTCGTGTGGGGGAGGGGACACTTATGGAGTGTCACTGCTGCCTCCCAGGGTGTCATCGGCAGGAAGCTGGGAGGACTCCTTCATGAACAATGGAGACTGAGGGGCTGTCCCCGATTCAGGGAGACCGAGGACACACGACAGCTCCACATCACGCACGAGCCTGGGTTGGACACTGGTCTGTGACGGATGCTGGAGCTGAGGCGGAGCTATAGACAGGGTGCGGGCCAGCCACGGCTGACGGCTGACATTGGCGCTGTGACTTTCTTGCTTAGATCAGGGGGCGTGGCTCCGGTTCTCGGTTCTCCCTTTGGAGGTGCTAGGTGTTTTGTGGGAGACTGAGATCATGTGTATTTGGGATCTGCTGCTTTATAAAAAATTACCCCCCCCCCAATTTAACAGCTTCCAAATCATGCCCCTTTGTCCTTTCCAGCTCTCTCTGGGGAGTTTGGGAGCAGGACTCAGGCTAAGGGCGCGAGCCAGGTGCACCCGGGGCTGAGTCAGCGCAAGAGTGCTGCGGCGGCAGGGTCCGTTTCTCCGATGACTCCCTCCTAGGCTGTGGGTGGGGAAGGGGCTCAGGGACTCACTGAACCTGGGTGGGGCTTCGGTTCCTTGTGGTGTGGGTCTCGCCACAGTCCTTGGGGCACGGCACGCGTCCATGGCTTAGGGTGGAAGGCGCCGCGTCTCTTACGACTCCTCTTGACCCTGTCATTTCTGCAACATGTTGGTGCTGGTCGGCCCAGTTCAGTGGGGGGTGCTCCACAGCGGCCTGCAGAGCGGGACCGGGGCGGGGGTGCACTGGGCTCCATCCGTAGCCCTCTGCCCCCCTTTTGGCTGTTGCTGCCACCTTTTGAGCCATTCTTCCTTTTCCATGACACACACCTGAGATTTGCAGCAGGCGTGTTTTCTTAGCCTGTGTGTTAGTAAGGGTCCAGCCAGAAGACACAAACCACAGAGTTTTGTTTTGTAAAAATAATTATTTGAGGGACAGAGATGGAGGACTCCCAACCTGATTTATTCATCTAATGGCTGCAAGAGCCAAGGCTGGAGCCAGGAGCCAGGAGCCAGGAGCCAGGAATGCAGCCCAGGTCTCCCCCATGGGTGCAGGTGCCCAAGTCCTTGCGCCATCACCGTGGCCTCCCAGGGTCTGTGTTAGCAGGAAGCTGGGGTCAGGAGCGGAACCCAGGCATTCTGATGTGGAATGTGGTGTCTTAACTGCCAGGTTAGACACCCCCGCCCCCAGGGATTTGCACAGGGACACTACAGTAAAAAGAATTATTAGGAGGAGCAATGGGGAACTGGCCAATGAGAGAGTCAGCTAACGGATGCAGGAGTGGCCAGAACAGGCAGCAGTCGGCACAGCTGGGGCTGAGGCGACTCCGGGCGGGAGAGCCCCGCCGGCCTCACTGGGTTGCAGAGAAGCTGGGTGAGGGCCTTCGGGACCTGTTTGGCATCCGGCCTCTCTGCGGGGGGAGGGGAGGGGTGACACGTCTCAGAAGGCCCTGCAGGCTGCCCACAGGGTGCGGCGGTGGTGGGCAGCTAAGGCGGGGCCATACCCAGCGGGCACTGGGGGATCTGAGGGAGGCTCTGCTCTGGGCAGCCCGCAAGGGGCTGTGTCAAGGGTAAGTGTGCGCTTCAGCCTCACCTGCTGGCAGGGCCTGGGCCTGGGGGCCACGTGTGGGGGACCCTCTGGGCTGGCCTCCATGGAGATGGGAGGGCGGCAGCCTGGTACACACCCGGTGGCCAGAACATTGCCACATGGGGAATGAGCGTGCGAGTGGAGGTTGTTGGTTTCCATCTGGCCAGCCACTCCCGCCCCAGCCTGTTTAGGTCCTCGCGGCACCTGCTGTGTGGGCTCCACAGAGCAGCCCAGTGGGCTGGCAGACACTGGGAACACAACCAAGTGTGTGTCTACTCCTGTATGATCAGGATAACCCACCAGGCCATCTCCCTCGGGGTCCCTTGCTCCCCTGCTAGGCTGTCATTCCCTCAGCCCCGCCCCCACGCAGCCACTGCTCTGCCCCAAGTGTTTTTAATTGGTTAAAACCGTCTAAGAATCCATACAGGATGATCAGTGCCTGAGGGCAGCCAAGAAAGGGGTGAGCAGCGGGAGCCACAAGGGTGGGGTGATTTGCTAGAACATTCTGTGAGGCCCCCTACCTGGTACTGGGTAGACTAGAAAGGCAGAAATAGGGCCATGCTCCACGTGGGAAAGGCTTGGACTGCACAGGACCGTCTCTCGTCCGCAGTCAGGTGGACGTAGCATGGGCAAGGTGGCTCTAGAGGAGGTGGCATCCGAGAGGAGCATGGACAGCCAGGTGGCCTTCCTGGCAGAAGGAGCCATGTAAACAGAGGTGAGAGGAGTGGCTCCCTGTGGAGGCAGAAGACTGCCCCGGAGACGCACTTGTGTCCCTAGGACCTGTGACTGCACCATGTTAAGGCTGTGGTCAGCTGATCCTGAGAGAGAGGGAGAGAGCATGGGGGTCCTTACATGTGGAGGATGGAGGCAGAGGAGGGGGCACTGGGGAGCCGGCAGCGGGGGGTGGGGGTGGGGTGGGAGGGACTTGACAAGGGGGAGGGGCGGCGAGCTGGGGAATGGGTCCCTGCCTGCACCTTGGTCTCCAGAGAGTGGAGGTATGTTGCCTTGAGTCTGGTTGTGGTGACAGTGGCTGTAGGAACCCCACCCCCACCCCAGAGCACCAAGGGGTCCGGGGAGGGCTGGAGGGAATCTGGGGTCAGATCATGGGGTCCTGCCACCCTGCTGGCAGGAGGGTTTGGGGCAGAGAGGCCGGGAGAGTACAGCTTCTGACAAGCCCAGGTGACCGTCACCTTGGCTGCCTTCGTCTCACCGCTAGGGGCGTGGCTGGCAGTGGACGCCAAGGCCCACCGGCTCCTCGCTGAATCTGCCCCTCTTCTCCTGACTCTTTTGGGTCATCTGTGTGGTTCTCATGTCCCTCTACATTTTACCAGCTGGCCTGAGTTGGTGCCATAGGTGGGAGACGAGCGGTCAGGGGGTTAGCAGTGGGAGCAGGAGAGGCCACGTGGGATGCCTGGTCACCTTGTGTGACGGTCATTGCTTGTCTGGATCCAGGCTCCCCTGGAGGGGCCGTTCCCTTGGCTGGGGCCTCACTGGCGTCCCAGGGTGGAAATAACCCAGGACGTCTCTTCCCCGTGACCAAGAACTCCTGCCGATCCTCGTCATCGTATCGCAGTCGCTCTGTGATGACTCCGGTCAGCACTTCTCTGACCCACGCTGATTCACAGCTGGGCGACAGCAGGTCACCCTCTGGGGAGCTTCACTTTGCTCGGCGGGCAGCCAGCCACCCAGTGTTTGTTCTTCGGTGACAAATTAAGCGCTGTTAAAAGTGCCATCGTGTCTAGGGGCTTCTGCTTTGCACAAGAGCTGTACTGGAAGGCGAGCCACTGCTATTCTTAAAAAAAATTATTTATTTTTATTTTTATTTTTTTGACAGGCAGAGTGGACAGTGAGAGAGAGAGACAGAGAGAAAGGTCTTCCTTCTGTTGGTTCACCCTCCAATGGCCACTGCGGCTGGGGTGCTGCGGCCAGCGCACCGCGCTGATCTGAAGCCAGGAGCCAGGGGCTTCTCCTGGTCTCCCATGTGGGTGTAGGGCCCAAGGACTTGGGCCATTCTCCACTGCACTCCCGGGCCACAGCAGAGAGCTGGCCTGGAAGAGGGGCAACCGGGACAGAATCTGGCACCCCGACCAGGACTAGAACCCCGGAGCGCAGGGAGGATTAGCCTAGTGAGCCATGGCGCTGGCCAAGCCACTGCTATTTTTAAACAGAGTGGAGTTCTCACTCCACTTAGGCATTGCAGGATCTGAGCTGGTGGGACCCACCGTCCCATCTCCCTCGCCCCAGGTGAGCCTGGTGACAGCTCTGCGCTGAGGCAGCCGGTGGCAAGGGCCCAAATACTTGAGCCATCTTCCGTCGCCTTCCCAGGTGCATTAGCAGGGAGCTGGATTGGACACGGAGAAGCCGAGATCCGAGAAGCACTTTGATGTGGGCTGTGGTGGTTTGATGCACGCAAGCAGTGGGTTCACCTGCTGGGCTCCCTCGCACACATGTCTGCAGGTAGAATTACTGAACAGCGCACGCACAGGGGCGTCATGGGCAGACCCCTTCCACCCCACCCTCTGCCTGGTGCTGCCTGAGAGAGACCACATGGGCAGTGGGCGGTGCGTCTACAGAGGTCCACACGCTGGCCATTGTCCTGTTGGCCATTTCTGCTTTTTCATTATTATTAGTAGTTTTGTTTTCATGACCTTAAATGTCTTGTAAAATATCTAATACATATGAAATGGTATAAACTTTCTACAGGTTAATGTATTTACTCACCAATAACTTAAAATAAACATCACCAATATAGCTGTGGCCATTTCTTACTGATTTTTCAAGAGCCTATTTACATAACCCATCCTGTGGCTTTACAAATGTGTTTTGTGGTTTGCATCTTTTACAAAAAGGTTAATTTGTTTTTCTTGAGGGGGACAGAAAAGAGAGAGAGAGATATCAATCTTCCATTCACTGGCTCACTCCCCAAATGGCCACAGTGGTCAGGGATAGTCTGGGCCTAAGTCAGGAGCCAGGAGCTTCTTCCTGGTCTCCAACGTGGGTAGCAGGGGCCTAAGCACTTCGGCCATCTTCTGCTGCTTTCCCAGGTGCACTAGCAGGGAGCTGGATCGGAAGTGGAGCAGCCGGGACTCGAACCGGCACCCATCTGGGATGTAGTGTCACAGGCAGAGGTTTAACCTGCTACACCACACGCAGGCCCCTCAGCATTTTCCTCTGCTTTTATGATGCCGTTTCCATTTCACTGCTCTGTTTGGAATAGGCCGTGTGTGTGATGCGTGTGAGCTGGACATGCTTTGTATCACTAAGCAGGACTGAGCAGTGCTGTTAGGGTCAGCGAACCGATCTGTGCTTCTGGTGTTACTGCTGCAGTGGAAACCTTTCACCCACTTTTAAAAACTCTCTCTCAAGACATTTTTTTAAAAAATATTTATTTAATTATTATTTATTTGAAAGGCAGTTAGAGAGAGAGAGAGAGAGAGAGAGGTCTTCCATCTGCTGGTTCACCCTCCAGATGGCCTCAGTGGTCAGAGCTGGGCCAATCTGAAGCCAGGAGCTGGGAGCTTCTTCCAGGTCTCCCACGTGGGTGCAGGGGCCCAAGGACTTGGACCATCTTCTACTGCTTTCCCAGGCCATAGCAGAGAGCTGGATCGGAAGTGGAGCAGCCGGGACTTGAACCAGTGCCTACATGGGATGCCGGTACTGCAGGCTGGGGCTTTACCCACTACGCCACAGTGCCAGCCCCAAAGCATTTTTAATATGCAAAAAATAGAGCAGTGTAATGAACTCGCCTATGCCTGCTGCACAGCTTCAACACCTGGCTCCTCTCTGTCCCCAGCAGCTCCTGTCTACATCGCATGGAAGCAAATCTCAATGTGTTCCTTCCTCTGTAAATATGTCACTGTGTGTCCCCAAAACATAAATAAGAGCATGTTCTAAACATGGCAATAATGCCATTATCACACGTGAACATACGCGATAGTTCTGCACTGCTCATTCATTTGTATTAGATCAGTCTTCACATTTCTAATTCTCCTGTAAATATCCAAGTAAGTTTCACCTGTTAGGATTAACATAGCCCTTAAATCTCTTTAATTTCCTAGGTCCCTCTCTACTTCTTTTGTTTTCCCTGCAGTGTATTTTTTTTTTTAAGATTTTATTTTTATTTAAGAGTTAAAGTTACAGACAGTGAGAGGGAGAGACCGAGGGAGAGGTCTTCCTTCCATTGGGTCACTCCCCAGTTGGCCACAATGGCCAGGGCTGTGCTGATCTGAAGCCAGGAGCCAGGAGCTTCTTCCTGGTCTCCCACGTGGGTGCAGGGGCCCAAGGACTTGGGCCATCTTCTACTGCTTTCCCAGGCCATAGCAGAGAGCTGGACTAGAAGTGGAGCAGCTGGGACTAGAACCAGCGCCCATATGGGATGCCGGCAACACAGGTGGAGGATTAACCTACTGGGCCATGTCGCCGGCCCCTCTGTGGCTACTTGCATCTTTGTGCTGGCTTTTAACACATGGCATTGCAATGCATCTCTGCCCTTCGGTTTCCTGGAAGACTGCCAGTTACAGTCAAAAGATTGGTCATCTTCAGGTCTGATTTTGAGTGGAACAACTGATATACCAGTCATTTGTTGAGCACTGATACGCAATCATTCCCTTATACTGTGAACATCTGGCTGATTTTATCACGTATCTATCCACTTCTCACCTCTTCATACGTCGGTCCTTCCTAGTACTTTACATATTTCTGCTTTGGTTGTCAGAAGACGTCTCTCTACACACTTCGGCATGCATATCATTGATGAGAATTCAACGTTCATTTCTGGTTGTTTCTAAGGTAACATTTGCATACAGTAAAATACCCAAAACTTAAGTGCACACTCAGTGAATTTCGACGTGTGTAACCAAGACTCGGCGACAATGGACATGGCCACCGTCCAGCAGGCCCCGCCGTGCCCCACCTCCCACCTCCACCTGCGGGCCCTCGGGGGCAGCCACTGTCTGCATGTTTGCAGCGCAGGTCAGTTCTGCTTATTCTGAACCTTCAGACCTGCAAAATAAGCCCCATGATGACAGAGTTAGACCCAGCCGTTTCCCAGCTACCCTAAATGTAACAAGTACACATTCTATTTGGAAGGTGGAGATGGAGCAAGTGAGATTCAGTGACACTGTTCCCAGGAGCCCTGCTCTTGCAGCGACAGTCACGAGTCAAGGACGGGAAAGGCGCACCACGCAGATACACTAGGAGAGCAGCCCTGACCCGTTAGCCCGGATTCCGAGATACAAAGGGGGTGCTAACAGAGGCCACGCGGGGGCGGTTATGGCACTGATGAGCGACTCAGTAGGAGGATACAGCAGCCCTGGATGTGTGTCTACCCGGGAAGAGCTTCAGGACACTCGGAGTGAAGCCCAGCAGAGCTTCCAAAGCTGCCCTCACCGATGCAGATTTCACAAATCTCCTGTCCGTGATTGGCGTGACCAGTACGCAATGAATAGCAAAGATAATAGTACTGCTGGTACGAAACACCATGCCTACAGCATCCCAACCCCCTGAGAGATCAAATCTGCGAATTATAACTGAAATAGCACCTAGAGGTAAAATTATACGTTAATGCCTGTGTTAAATCAGACAATATCCGTGGCCTGTAAAGTGAGAAATGAAATTACACCGCAAGTAAACAGGGGTAAGATTGATAATAGCAGCAGAAATCAATGAAATGAAAATTGGAGAAATTGCAAAGTCAATAAGAAGAAATACTGGCTCATTAAAAAATAATTTAAAAATTCAGAAATGCCTCCAAATACTGAAAAGAAACATAGATTATTATTATTTTTTATTTATTTGACAGGTAGAGTTACAGGCAGTGAGAGAGAGAGAGAGAGAAAGGTCTTCCTTCCGTTGGCTCACTCCCCAAATGGCCACCACGGCCGGAGCTATGCCAATCTGAAGCCAGGAGTCAGGCGCTCCCTCCTGGTCTCCCATGTGGGTGCAGGGTTCAAGCACTTGGGCCATCCTCTACTGTCTTTCCAGGCCACAGCAGAGAGCTGGACTAGAAGAGGAGCAACTGGGACTAGAACCCGGCACCCATATGGGATGCCGGTGCCACAGGTGGAGGATTAACCAAGTGAACCACGGAGCCAGCCCCAGAAACAAGAATTATTAACATCAGGACAGAAGACAGGCAGCATCATGGGTTTATAAGATATGGAAATGGTAAGAAAACAACATGAAGTGCTTTCTGCTGATGAATTCAGCTGCTTGGCTGAATTCTTGAAGACATCAGCTTATAAAGTGGCCCCGGAAGACGTGGCAGAAGTGTGAATTGTCCGGAACTCTTGGGAAGCTGAGTTTGTCATTAAAAATCTTCCCACACAAAAAAATCTCAGCAGATTTCCCACAAAACTGCTCACCAGTCAGTTGTCAAATATTTAATAACTAACCTATATTGAACAAAATTTCTGGAAAATGAATGAGAAAAAAATCATTTCCCAGCTAATGTTACAGAGTAACTTTACTATTTATAAATGCTATTTATAAATGCTTTTATGGCTTCCATTTGAAATACTTGACAATTTGAGGAAATTTAAGAAATGAGTATAGGTGCAAGGCCTAGACATTGAAAACTAAAATATTTTCATGACAGAAATGAAGGAAAAATGGGGAAGATGGGACGTGCTGATGGAAGATTTATAATTGGTAAAATATCTTTTCTCCCTGAATGGACCTACACATTCAGTACAATCCCAGTTAAAATTCCAGGTGGCTTTTCTGTAGAACTGAATAAGGTGATTCTAAAAATTTATAGAGAGACTGGTGTTGTGGCATAGTGGGTTAAGCCACTGCCTGCAGCACCAGCATCCCCTATGGACGCTGGTTCAAGTCCTGGCTGCTCCACTTCTGATCCATCTCCCTGCTGATGCACCTGGGAAAGCAGCAGAACATGGCCCAAGTCCTTGTGACCCTGCACCTGTGGGAGATCCGGATGGAGTTCCAGGCTCCTGGCTTTGGCCTGACCCAGCTCCAGCTATTGCAGTCATTTAGGGGTGAACCAGTGGATGGAAGAGTTCACTCTCTCTCTCTGTTTCTCTCTCTCCCTCCCACCTTCTCTTGATCTCTTTTCCTCTCTGTAACTGTGCCTTTCCAATAAAATAAATAAATTTCTAAAAATTTATAGAAATGCAACTTCTTTTTAAAAAACTTTTTAAAAAAGATTTTATTCATTTATTTGACAGAGTTAGGCAGTGAGAGAGAGAGACAGAGAGACAGGTCCTCCTTCCATTGGTTCACCCCCCAAATGGCCCCAAGGGCTGGAGCTGTGCTGATCTGAAGCCAAGAGCCAGGTGCTTCCTCCTGATCTCCCGTGCGGGTGCAGGGCCCAAGCACTTGGGCCATCCTCCACTGCCCTTCCAGGCCATAGCAGAGAGCTGGATTGGAAGAGGAGCAACCAGGACTAGAACCCGGTGCCCATTTGGGATGCTGGCGCCGCGGGTGGGGGATTAACCTACTGCGCCATGGTGCCAGCCCCTAGAAACGCAATTTCTACAGAATGGTATAGCATATCCAAAACAATTTTGAAAAAAGAAGAAAGTTGAGAAAGGAGGCTACTTGATTTCAAGATTTACTACGAATACATAGCAATTGAGACTGAGCACACTGGCAGAGGGACAAATAAGTCATTGGTGTGGAGTGGAGACTCTAGAAATATATGCACATTTATGTGGCAAATCGATTTTCAGCAAAGAGCCAATGTAATTCAATTCAGTAAATGATGCCAGAACTACTGATATATCCATAGGAGCCAATGAACCTCAACCTTTCTCTCCCACCTTGTACAAAAGCTAACTTGAAGTGGATCCTTGACCTAAGTGTAACAGCTAAGACCACAGAGTCTCCATAATGCGTCCAGAAAATAATTTGGTGTTTATATTATGGTCCTAGAATACTGAGCCCCTCACCAGTATGGCTGTAGGTTGAAGTGTGGTTAATTGCCAAGGGGTTCAGCCTGATAACATGGCGACAGCCTTGCCTAGCGGCAGGCAGTCCTGGTAGGCGGCCCCCACTGGGGGCAGTGGCCAGAACCAGGATGTAGAGTCCCAGTTCATACCCACTCCTTGTTCATGTGCACTGGGACCCCTGTAGCATTTCACAGTCTAAGCAGAGATGTGGCAGCCATTCACCTGGTGAGGCGCACCTGCGTCCTGGGCTGGTGCCCAAAACCTGGGAGAGGCAGCACAGGAAATAGAAAACAGTGCCCTCTGCCGGCTGCCAGCGTGGGCAGTATCATTTATTGTCACGCTCTAGCTCACACATTTGAACTTTGAACTCATTAACCTTCAAAACAACCCAGGGAGGCAAGAAGGGACGTCAGCAAGGGGAGCCCAGAGGGGACCCGTGGCTTGTCCTCTGTCACTCAGCCCCACAATGGGAGCATTGGGACTCACCAGTGGGGTGCAGGCCCCTCGTGGTTCCAAAGGCCTTGCCCACACAGCCTGGGCACCTGCCCCAGGGTGGCCCACGCCGCTGTCTTTGGAGTTGCTGACCGGTCAGGGCCATTGATCTTGCCGGAGCTTCCCCAACGACTCCAGCGTGAAAACCTTCCAGAAGGATTCTCCGCGGGGCAATGAGGCAAGAAATTTACAGCTTAGTCTGATTAATGGGCCAGGCACTTAAGAGTTCTTTGCCAGGCTCTGAGTGTAATTTTAAATCAGGAGGCAGGAGGCAAAGCCGTAATTCACATCCTTAAAGGGCTCTTAGAACAAGTCGTCTCCACCGTGCGTGCCAAAAACCATCAGTGCGTTTCTGGGTATTTCGGTCGAAGAACAAGGAATCTGGATTCATACACACGGCAGAAAAAAAAGGAAGGCAGATGCTGGCAGGCCCTAAATTTCTGAGCGCTATTTTCTCTGTTGTTTTCCGCCAGGCTTGGAATTTATTTAACCGCGCTCTCGCTCTGCACGCCCCTCCCTCTGCCGTGGAGACGTTTTTCATCGTGTGGAATTGAAATGTTGCCAGGAAAGCAGCCACAGCGTGGCAGGAACCGTGTGTGGAAAGCAGCAGACGGGTCCTGGGACGAGCAGGAGGAGGCAGAGCTGGAGTGGAAGCCGCTGCAGTGCAGGCTGGGGGACTGGAGGGCCATCGCTCACCTGTGCTCTCTGGGACTCTTGTGAAACAAAGAGTTTGGGCACGGGGTCCTTGCTGGGTTGGATGTCCCGTGCCCATGTTGCAATCATGACAACCACGCCACGGCTGCCCCCACTGCACGGTATGTGAGTGTTGAAAAGTGACAGCTCTCACTTTTCCTGGTCGAGGGTGTTTAGGAGCATTGGTTAGTTTTCGTTAGCTGGGCCAAGTGCCGGTGGTGGTGGGGTCTTCGCCGCCCTCGCTGGCACCTAGCACCAGCACAGAGTCTACCCGTTGTTGTCATTGTCATTGTGGGAAAACTGGGGAGTCCGAGTTCTTGTCCTGGTATCGATGATGATTTAACGAGAGCGGACACAACAGAGAGAGTACAAGACGTGAAGTTTCATTTAAATAATAAGAAGAGAAACGCTGAACAGTATGATCGGGTTGGGGGAGAGAGAGAGGGCAAGCCGCGGGGGCTCGCAGTCTGGGGGTATTTGTGTGTCTTTAGCATGTTATCTCCAAGAGCAAATGCATTGGTTATTATGTTAGCCACTGTGGAGGCAGGGGCAGTCTCTCTCTCTCTCTCTCTCTCTCTCTCTGGTTCTACCTCTCTTTGTAACTCTTTCAAATAAATAATTCTGAGAGAAAGAGAGAGAGAGAGAGAGAGAGAGAGAGAGAGAGAGAGAGATCTTCCATTCTGCTGGTTCATTCCCCAAATGACCGCAACATCCAGAGCTGATCCTATCCAAAGCCAGGAGCCAGGAGTTTCTTCCAGGTCTCCCACGTGGGTGCAGGGGCCCAAGCACTTGGGTCGTCTTCTGCTTTCCCAGGCCACAGCAGAGAGCTGGATCGGAAGAGGAGCTGCTGGGATTCGAACAAGTACCCATATGGGATGCCGGCACTGCAGGCTGGGGCCATCCTCTACTGTTTCCTAGGCCATAGCAGAGAGCTGAGTCGGAAGTGGAGCAGCCGAGACTAGAATCGGTGCCCATATGGGATGCCGGCACAGCAGGTGGTGGCTTTACCTGCTAAGCCACAGCACCGGCCCCAAATAGGGTGCTTTCCAGTGACCATGGGACCTGTGATAGCTGGAACGGAGACTGGATGTCGTCTGAGAGTGTGGCTGCCTCACAGGTTGCCAGCATTTAAAACAATGCCATTCTTGCCAATTATGTCCTTTTGGAAAATGTAGTTACTGTAATTAAACTTACTTATTTGAACACGGAGTGGGTTTTATATTTAAGAAATGTCTCCATTCTGATGTAGTAGATATTGACAGCTCACCTGCTACTGTAGTTGCAGTGGGGTTGGGCAGATTTTCAGCCCCCAAGTCGGAAGGCCGCTAAGGGGATAGAAACTTAGTCTAGTTTTGCCGTCTAGGAGGTGGGGCCTTGGTCCTTGGGGGCGTGCCAACGAAGCGGGTTCTGATACCAGTCTGAGTCGGGCCCAGCCGCCCCCTCTGCTCCCCCCCCGCCTCACCCTGACCCTTGCTCTGCACACGCTGTGC
This sequence comes from Sylvilagus floridanus, assembly GCA_949820135.1. Classification (NCBI taxonomy): domain Eukaryota; kingdom Metazoa; phylum Chordata; class Mammalia; order Lagomorpha; family Leporidae; genus Sylvilagus; species Sylvilagus floridanus. The sequence continues at coordinate 7,565,859 of OX463244.1, read as the reverse complement.
CACGGCCGTCCGGCAGCCTCAGCAGAGCCCACACCAGCGGGGCTGCCATGCCCAGGGACCATGAGCCTCCCCAGAGCCGGCAGCCAGAATAAGCCACCTTCCCCCGTGAAGCTGGGCTGCTCCCGGGTTTCACCGTAGAGTGAAGAAGCAGTCATCCCCTCCACAGTCACCAGCAAACGCCCCGGGCCGGCATGGCTGTGATTGCCCACTGCTCACCTGAGCTGGCCTCGTGGAAGAATGTAAGGTCGTGGCAGGCCCAGGCTGTGCTGATGTCCGCCCAGGGTGGCTCTGGCTGGGTCTGTGGCTCAGTGGCCACGGAGCTTTTGCAGTGCTGTGTTTCCATGGCCGCCCATCCCGGTCCCTCCAGGTGCTTGCATGCCACCAGCCCAAGCAGTCCCCCGAGGCCCGCTGGAGGTGGCTTTTGCGCCGAGAGACTGAACGTGCTTAGGGACAATGGCTGGGCACTGCAGCTGGCCCCGTGTGGCCAGCATGGCCAGCGACTGCTAGCTGCCCTAGGGTCCAACTCAGGACCCGCCAGGGAAAGCCCAGTAGCCCATCACAGTCGGTGCCCACACCACCCCCCCCAGCCAGCCACCTCCACTGGGACCCCCTCCGGGCTTCACTGCAGAGCTTCCCCCACTCCCTGCTTGCCTTTGAGTCTGTCGTGGGCAATCGTAACAACCCCTCACGTTCAGTCCTGACCCTCAGGTGCTGAGAATGTGACCTTGTCTGGAAACACGGTTGTCAGAGACGAAGTTGGTTAAGAGGAGGTCGTGAGGGTAGGCTCTGTGTGACTGGTGTCCCCGTGGAGATGGGAAATGTGGGTGTAGAGACACCTATGCGGGGAGATGCCGGGTGAAGGGGAAGTGCAGAGCAGGTGACATTTTGCAGCTGAGGAACACCAAAGACCACCAGTGGCCACTGGACGCGGGAGAGGCCGGCGACAGTCGCTTCCCGGCCCCTGAGTGCTGAGCTCAGATGCCCGGGCCCTGAACTGCGACAGGACGCACTTCTGTCGTTCAACCCCCCTTTCATGGCACTGTCTCGTAACATCCCTTGGAAACGGGTCCAGCCGGTGTGTGGGCTGACTGCTGCTGTAGCAATCTTGTTCCCTTTTGGTTGGTCTTGATCTGTCCCCATGGCATCCACACTCTTGCCGTGGAGTGGATGGTCTTCAGGTGGCGTCCAGGACCCCGTGGGGGCTGTGGAGTGGGCGAGGGACCTGGTGGTTAAGACGCCTATGTCCCATATCAGAGTCGCTGGGTCTGACACCTGGCTCCAGCTTCCTGCCAGTGCACCCTGGGAGGCAACAGGGATGGCTCAAGTAGTTGGGTCCCTGCCCCCCATTGCAGGATTGAGTTCCTGGCTCCTGGCTTCCGACTTGAGCCTTGGCCATTGCAGGCATTTGGGAAGTGAATCAGTGGATAGAAGTCCGTCCTTTCTCTGTCTCTCTCTCTCTGTCTCTGCCTCTTTAAATAAATAGAGTAGAAAAAAATATATATATGTATAAAAGGGAGCAGCATGGAGGCTGGAAGTCTGCTGGGTGCTTTCTCGTGGGCCGTGGGCGTTTGGTCTGGCACAGCCTGAGGGCTCTCCTGTCTCAGGCCCGTGAGCACTGGGCTCACCCTGGGCAGCCTCAGAGCTGTTTGCCTCCCTCTGCAGCCTGCTACCCCTGAGCCCTCGGGGGCTATGCAGCCATCGGGGCCAGGTGCTCCCAGGTGGGCTGTAGGCCCCGAAGTGGCTGGGGTCCGCTCACAGGTACCCGCTTGCTGGGGTGCAGGTGCAGGCCGTGGCAGGTGGGAGACCAGCGGTTCTGACAGTGAAGGCTGCACTGACAACGGGGGCCACATTTCACTGCCCAAGTCAGGGGGAAAACACCGGGTTGGGGGAGAGGCGCTTAAACAGATGAGCCACACGTGGATTTGTTCTGGAATGCATCCGTTACTATAGCAACCACGCATCCCAGACTTCCCAGGGAGGCCTCTGGCTCAGTGTCATGGAGTCAAGTGACATTACACACAAACCGATTCACAAACCCAAACACACGCTTTGCCACCTCATGGCTCTCTCTTCCTGCAGGCTAAGAGCCGTCCATGCAGCTCAAGTTGCGAGATGGTGCATGCCAGGAGGGAGGCCCTGGCTGGAGTGAGGGGTGCACAGAGACCTCTTGGCTGGGGAGCTTCGAATTTGTCATCAGACATAAACCCAAGGGGGCCTGTTCTTGAGTGTGGGCCGCGCTGGGCGTAGTGTGGCTGCTGGAGCAGCACGGTGGCCCGCAGGGTGCATGTGTGTGAGAGCAGCCCCGTGCATGCTTTTTATGGCTGGTGCACTGTGCATGCCCACCAAGCACCCAGTGCGTGCTGACGGGTTTGCACCGATGCATCCCTGCGGAACCAAGGCCTGGGCATGGGGCTGCAGAAGGTGGGGTGCCCCAGGGTGGAGACCTGCAGCCGGTGGGGTCACCCTGTGCTGTGTGGGAGGCTGCTGTGGGATAAGCAGCCCTATTTCCAATTTTCTGCTGTAGTTCTCAGAGGAAGCTATGACTGTGTTGAGCCGGCAGGTGGAGGGAGTGGAGGCCCATGGTAGGTGAGGATGCTGCAGATGGGCGTTGAAGTGGGGGGCACCGTTCCCTGCTGGTGGCCAGTCACCTTAGTGTTAGAACCTCTGCTTTGGGGCTGGCATTGTGGCATGGTAAGCAAAGCTACTGCCAGCAGTGCTGGCATCCCATATGGCCACTTGTTCCAATCCCAGCCGTTCCACTTCCGATCTAGTTTCCTGCTAATGCGCCTGGGAAAGCAGTGGAGGATGGCCCAAGTGCTTGGGCCCCTGCACCCACAGGGGAGACCTGACCGAGTTCCATGCTCCTGGCTTCCACCTGGCCCAGTCCTGGCCGTTGCAGCCATCTGGGGAGTGAACCAGTGGCTCTCTCTCTCTCTCCCTTTCTCTCTCTCCCTCCCTCCCTTTCTCCCTCTCGGTCTGTAACTCTCTCAAATAAATGCATTAAAAAAATCAGAACATCTTTACACAGTAAAAGAAACCTGTTTTGGGGACTTGGATAGCTGCTCCCAGCTGCATTCGCAATCAGGATCCGCTGAGTTTTGCTGCATTCTTCTGTAGACATCAGCTGACCTCAGGCTTACTGGGGAACACGAGGAAGGGACTGCGATCTGCCACCGCCGGAGCTTTGATGGGTGTGGTGGAGCTCAGCAGAGTTCAGCACCAACAAACAAAACTCCAAGGGGATGACGAGTCCTGGAGGGGAGAGCCCAGCGACCCAGGAGATGGCTTGAGGACACCTGTCCCCACCTCATCCCTGTATGGAGAAACAGTAAAACCACCTCTCCACGGGTGCTCTGTGGCCTGCCAGCCCCCGCAGCCCTTGAGGGCCCCGGAATTGCAGAATTCCAGCTTCCGGCTCAGACGATGGGGGTGGGGGTGGAGTTTCAGGGCCCCTGCTGGGAAATCTCAGAGTCGGGCTGGACATTGCCCTGCACTGTCCCTCCCTGGTGAGGTTCCCACGTGGGGAGCGACATCTCACAGCCCGGCAGCAGCTCCACGTCGGAATTCCTGCGGCTTGAGTGGCGGGGGCATGTGCGTGCCCCCTAGGGCTGACGCCATGCCGAAAGATAACCACAGGTGGACGTGGCCCTCGCTGGGAATCAGACATGCATTCTGGCTAAAGATAGCACTGTGAGCGTGACTGTGTGTGTGAGCACGTGCATGGCTGGACAGCCTTAGACAGTGAGGAGCAGGGCGTCCAGCTTGCTCGGGATGTACGTGCGTTCCTTGGCAGCTGACGTGGAGGGGGCTCACCGTGTGTCGCTGTCCATCTTAGGAGAGTGCCCGGCGCCGGGAGGCGGTGACAGCTGAGCCACGTCTTCTGCAAATGGAAGCCAACTCCGGCCTGGCTCCTCATGGCAGTGGCCAGCGTCAGCACAGATGGCCACGGGGAAACCACAGGCCCTCCGTGGGTCCCAAGTGCAGGTTCAGGGTGCCACGCAAGTGCCAGGCAGCCACTCCCTGGGGGCTCATATGGCATCGCTCAGCTGGCGGTTCATTCCCCATCAAAGCAGCAGTCTTACTTCCTTCCATCTGCTCCACTTGTCTCAGAGCACTCGGCCCCCTCTGGCCAAAATGCCCGCACGTCCCGGTCCCCTAGCTGGACCCTGAGCCCTCAGGGAAGCTCCCAGGCTGCCCTGTCCGTTACACTATGCCGGGGACCTACAGCAGCCTGGGGAGGAGCTGGCAGTGTTTGTGGAATGAATCAGGGACAAGCTAGCTCAGGGGGGCAGCTGCCATGACCGTGAAGCTGCCATGACCGTGAAGCTGCCATGACCTTGAAGCTGCCAGAGCCAGGGGCTTCTCGCCCTTCAACGTGGGCCCGAGATCGTCTAAATGAAGGCTCCGGAGGAGCTCAAGCAACGCCTGAGTGTCTGGCAAACTCGGCTGGGTACAGCGGGTGTGTCTCGGCGATTCGTGCCTCCATCGCTGCTGAAGCCCCGGCAGGCCCCACAGTGTCCCCCCTACACCATGGTCCTCACTCCCCCTCGCAGCTTCTACCCTGTTCTGCCTCCCCTCGCTCAGAGTCCCCCAACTCTCCAGGGTCAGCTCCCCCAGCTTCTCGGTTCCCAGTGGGCTGGATGCCCGTGCAGCCCGGGTAGTCCCTCCTGGACGCTGGTCTGGCCAGGAGGGAGGTACCGTATCAGCAGGCTCCACAGGCCAGGCGCCAGGTCACCTTTGAAAATCCCTCAGGTTCCCTCCTAAGCAGGAGCACACAGTAGGTGCTCATGTCCGTCTGTTGTTTAATGGTCCAGCCTCCATCTGTGTAGGTATTACAATCAGGTTTGTTCCCATAACCCTCCCTTTTTAAATTTTACTCTATTTTATTTTAAAAAAAAGAGATGTATTTATTTATTTGAAAGGCAGAGTTAGAGAGGTAGAGGCAGAAAGAGAGGGGGGCGGTCTTCCACCTGCTGGTTCACTCCCCAGATGGCCACAACAGCTGGAGCTGCACCAATCTGAAGCCAGGAGCCAGTAGCTTCTTCCTGGTCTCTCAAGTGGGTGCAGGGGACCCAGGACTTGGGCCATCTTCTACTGCTTTCTCAGGACACAGCAGAGAGCTGGATCAGAAGTGGAGCAGCTGGACTTGAACCGGCGCCCATGTGGGATGTCAGTGCTGCAGGCAGTGGCCTTGCCTGCGATGCCACAGCGTTCACCCCTGAATTTTATTTTATTTTTTGACAGGCAGAGTGGACAGTGAGAAAGAGAGAGACAGAGAGAAGGTCTTCCTTTGCCGTTGGTTCACCCTCCAATGGCCACCGTGGCCGGCGTACCACGCTGATCCGAAGCCAGGAGCCAGGTGCTTCTCCTGGTCTCCCATGGGGTGCAGGGCCCAAGCACTTGGGCCATCCTCCACTGCACTCCCGGGCCACAGCAGAGAGCTGGCCTGGAAGAGGGGCAACCGGGACAGAATCCGGCGCCCCGAACAGGACTAGAACCTGGTGTGCCGGCGCCGCAAGGCGGAGGATTAGCCTGTTGAGCCGTGGCGCCGGCCCCTAAATTTTATTTTTAACTGATACATTATTGCACGTGTTTGTTGCACAAACATAATAATGCTACATTATTGCACATATTGCATTTACTATGTAGCATCCAATGGGTAAACACATGCTTCATCACCGTCTGACATTTCTTTATGGAGACGGCATTCAACATCCTTTCTTCTAGTTTTCTTTAGGGAAATGCAGAGTACATGGTCATGGTCGGTATTCTAGGTGCAGCGGGCCCCAGATCTCACCACTCTTGAACTGCAACACCCACCCCTCCTCCTCCTCAGCTCTCTCCCTTCACGGAATAGTATGTGAGATTTCCCTTCTTGGGCTTTGAAAATTCCTCTCGGGATGGGCGTTCGGTGCAGTGGCGACGCTGCCACTCGCTGCGCCCACACCTCATAGCCTAGTGTGTGACTGGAGTCCTGGCTGCTCCATTTCCAGTCCCGCTTCCTGCTCATGCACACCCTGGGAGGCAGCAGGTGATGGCTCATGCACTTGGGCCTCTGCACCCACACGGGGGACCTGGATGGAAGCGACACCAGCTTTAGCCTGGCCCAGCCCTGACTGTTGTGGGCATCTGAGGAGTGAACCAGTGGATGGAAGGTATTTCTCTCTCTCTGCCTTTCAGATAAAAATACAAATGAATAAAAATAAAAAACAATCCTTAGCAAGGCTGGCATTGTGGCACAGCAGGTTAAGCTACCGTTTGGCACACCCATGTCCTATTATCGGAGTGCTGCTTCCAGTCCCAGCCACTCCACTTCCGATCGATCCAGTTTCGCGTTAACGCATCCTTGGAGGCAGTAGCGGATGGCGCAGGTGCTGGGCGATCCGGATGCAGTTCCAGGCTCCCAGGCTTCCTTGTTGTGGCCACCTGGGGAGTACATTAGCGGGTGAAAAGATTTCTTCTCTCTCTCTCTCTCCTCTGCCTTTCAAGTAGATGAAAATGAATAAGCATTTAACAATTTTATATTTATTTGAGAGAGAGAGAGAGAGAGAGAGAGAGAGAGAGAGATTTCACCCACTGGTTCACTCTGCAAATGCTGACAACATTAGAGGAGGCAGGCATAGCCAGGCTGCACCCAGGCCTCCCCTGCGGGCGGCAGGAACCCGAGTACTTGGGCCCACACTGCTGCCTCCCGGGCTCTGCCTGAACAGGAAGCTGGAGCTGGGAGCCAGGACGGGAACTCCAGCTCAGGGGCTCTGCTGACGCAGCACAGGCGGCCTCACCGCTGGCTTAACGACTCGGCCAGACAGCGCCGGGACTTACCTTCCGAGTTTGCTTTCCATGAGCGATTTGAAATGCCTGGAAATTCTCGTGGTTCTTCTGGAACCTTCCCTCCAAGAGAAGAGAGAGAGAGGGGAGAGAGAGAGAGAGAGAGACAGAGAGAGAGAGAGAGAGATGGGAGGAAAGCGAGCGAGGAGAGAGAAGAGAGAGGGAGAGAGAAGGGGGAGAGAGGAGGTGGGGAGGAGAGGAGAGAGCACTAGGGGAACCCTGCGCCCCTGTGCCCGGGCCTTGCCTCTGCTGTGTTTAATTCAGCCATCTTACCACCAAGGCCCTCCCACTATCCTGGGGAGGGGGGGGCAGAGGCAGGGAGAGCCCCGTTTCTACCCGGGTCTGATTGCGTCCAGGAAGCCGTTATTTGTGAGACTGGGAAGACTGCAGGGACCGGTTCTGGAGAGCGGGAATCTACCCTACAGCCTGACGGTCTTCCCTCTCAGCACGGCACTGGTCCCTGGGGAGAGACTGGTGCTGCCCCCTCACTTCCAGCTGCGTGGAGATGCGTGGGTTTCCAGTGCACAAAGTCACTGCAGGAGACCCTTCCTAGCTTTCAGCTCACGTGACCTATTTCTTTGATTAGAAAAAGAGCCTAAAACAAAGAATCTTCTGGGGCTGGCGCTGTGGTGTAGCAGGTAAAGCCACTGCCCTCAGTGCTGGCATCCCATATGGGCACTGGTTCAAGTCCCGGCTGCTCCACTTCCAATCCAGCTCTCTGCTATGCCTGGGAAAGCAGTAGAAGATGGCCCAAGTCCTTGGGTCCTGCACCCACGTGGGAGACCAGGAGGAAGCTCCTGGCTTTGGATTGGCGCAGCTCCAGCCGTTGCAGCCAACTGGGGAGTGAACCATCCGATGGAAGACCCCCCCCCCCCTCTCTGTGTAACTCTTTCAAATAAAGAAATACATATTTAAAAAATAATCTTTTTCCTTCAAAACCAGCTGCCTGTCCTAAAAGTCCTGTGGAATTTTGTTTTAACCATCTGAAAAGTGGACGGTGTATCTGACAGAATGATGTTGTGATTAGACTGGCCTTGGGACGACCACCAAAGGGTAACCACACCCTGTCACCCCCGCGGCGGCTGATCACAGATGAGAGAGCGCATTCGGATGGGTTGGCCAAAATCGACACGAAATCAAATCCTCAGATCATTTGGGCAAAAAAAAAAAAAAGGCAACGTGGCGTGGTGCCCGTCTCAGACTGCCCCGGCCCTGTGCGGACCGAACCCACCGCAGAAAGGGCACTTGGGGGCGAAAGTCCGTGCTGGCCACCTCCAGGCTCCTCCGCCGCGGTCACCACGCCCTAAACGGGCAGTGGCCAAGGGAAGCTGGAGGGGTGAGCGAAATGTGCAGATGCTGGGAGCGCTGGGGCGTTCTGGAAGCTGTCCCCGTGAACTGAGGATGTGAACAACGTGGCACGCGCAGCCCTCTGGGACCGCCTGACGTCACCACGGGGACCCCCTTGGGGGCCAGGGCTGCTTGGACCCCTGAGGTTCCGCCGGCTCCTCCTAGCCCCTGCACAGAGTGAGTAGACGAGGCCTGGGCCCCGGGGGCTTCATTCCGAGCGTCTCCGTGCCCTCCGAGGTGTCTGCGTGTGCCTGCCACCGTGGCCCGAGCAGCCAGAGGCTGCGGTGCCCTCGACCATCACAGGGGTGGCGGTCACAGTCCTAGAGGAGGGGAGCCCCCTGTAGCCCGCGCAGGGGTGCGTCCCGCGTGGGAGGGAGAAGCATGCCCCTGGCGCCTGTGCTGGGATCCTGCCCTCGCGCTGGCTGGCGGCCTGCCTGCTCGCGTGAGTTTGCTGGGACAAGCGCCGCATGCAGCACGCCGCACGCCGCGTGGCTGCACCAACAGGTGCTGCTGGTCTCACAGCCCTGGGCACTGCAGCCCGAGGTGGAGGTGTGGGCCGGGCTGGTACGGGCAGAGGCTCCAGCTGTCTGCACGTGGCCACGCCTCTGTGTTCTCGCCTCTGTCTTAAGCGCACCAGCCGCCTCGGGCCACGGCTGCCCTCCCCAGTACCTCCCCTGGCATCCCTGTCGCCAATGCAGTCGCATTCTGAGGTGCTGGGGACTAGGACTCCGTGAGTCTCCCAAACACTAGGCGTCAGAGTCGGGATCTCTAGCTGTTTGACTCCTCAAATGCTCGCAATGGTTGGAGCCAGGAGCTTCTTCCGGGTCTCCCCCGTGGGTGCAGGGGCCCAAGTACCTGGGTCATCTTCTACTGCTTTCCCAGGCCACAGCAGAGAGCTGGATCGGACGTGGAGCAGCTGGGACTCGAACCAGCGCCCATATGGGATGCCGGCACTGCAGGCGGCAGCTTTGCCCGCTATGCCCAGCAGGTTTACTTTAAATCGACACAGTTACAGGTATTTATGGGGTACAGGTGGTCAGGGACGATGTGTATTACGAAAAAACCCTGCATGGATTTCGAACTGCTCTGCGCCAAAGCAGAGACTGAGTATCCCACACGACGGGTAATGGTCGCACCAGGAACTGGCGTCCTCGTCCGAATAGCGATCTGCTGAGGAGCCAGGGTTCCGCCTCGCTCGGTGCTCGCAGGGACTCGAGCCCGGTGCGCTGCGGCTGTCCACGACCACGCAGGACGGTTCCGCACCCGAGCTCCAGGACTTCCGAAGCGGATCAGCCGGGCTCCGAGCAGTTCCTTCTCGCCGCGGGGGCTGCGGCACACGCCACGCACCCGCCGAGGCGGAGGGAAGGCCGGGGCGGCGCCCAGCCCCTCGGAGGGCGCGCCGGGCTCAGCGGCGCCTTCCCGCCGGCCCGGCCCGTGGGCGCCGTTCGCAGACGCCGCGCGGCAGACACGAAACGCCGGGCTTCGCGCGGCTCCGGCGAGTCTCCCAACCCCCGCGCGAAGCGGCCGCGGTCCCGCCACGCTCGCTCGGGCAGGGGCGCCCCACGGTTCCTGCGTGGCTGTTCTCTCGGGCCTCAGCGCTTCCGGTGGGCGGGCCGAGAACGGCGACAAAGACCATGAAAACCAGGAACGCTCAACCTCTACGGGCGCCGCGGCCGGAAGAGCCCGACCCACGCCCACTGTCACGTGACCGCGCACTGCGGACACGTGACGTCGCGCCAGCGGCATCGATTGGCCGGACGCTCCAGAGCCACGCCCCAAGCCTCCGAGGCGGCGCAGGAGGGTTACGTCACTTCCTGTTGGTGCTTCCGGTTTGGCGGCTGCGGGAACTCCCGAGCTGGCTGAGCTCGGGGTCCGCTTGCTTTTCACGCCTGTTCCCTGGGGGACGCCGGTTCGCCCTCAGGTCGCCCCGCCGAGGGCCCCCAGGGTGACTCGCGGTGGCACACGCTCTCTCGCCCCGTCCCGGCGGCGGCGGCCTCATCTCCGAGTGTCCCTTGGGCCACAGCCGTGCACGCCGAGGGGTCCCTGCTGGGGCGACCCGCTGACCTCCCTCCGCTCCCCAGCCTCCTCCCTGTCCGCCGCACGGTGCGAGCCCCAAGGCGCAGAGACGCACCGGGCAGTAGCCCCCAGCCGCCGCCCTAGGCCCGTGAGCGGCCCGCAGTGGGGGCTGCTTCCCGGCCCAGCCTCTCCACGCGCTGGCGTGGGCGCTGACGTCGCCTTTATGGTCCCGTTGGAGCAGGTCTGTTAGGTCAGGAGAAGGGGCTTCGAGCCTGGGGGACAGCGCAGTTGGGGCTCCTTCCTGTTGAGTTTTCATTTCCGGCCGCTGCTCGGCGCCACCTGCTTGTCCGTGCGCACCTGGAGCCCAGCGTGGCGGGGAGGTGGGGAGGGGGTAGGGGAGCTGGGGAGACACTTCCCTTTCCCTGCCGCACCTGGCCTTCCCGTGCTCGTGAGTGACCGTGGCTGATGACCCCGCCCACCGCCCACGTTCTTGGGGGGTCTCAGGTCTGCCTACAGGCTTTCTGCTTTTTTTAAGATTTTATTATTTTTTTTTGAGAGGTAGAGTTATAAATAGAGGGAGAGACAGCTGCCTAAGGACATGGGCCATCTTCCACTGCTTTCCCAGGCCACAGCAGAGAGCTGGGTTGGAAGAGAAGCCGGGACTAGAACCGGCGCCCATATGGGATGCTGGCACTGCAAGCAGAGGATTAATCTACTGCGCCACGGCCTACAGGCTCCCCATGGCTTCTCCTTTCCATTTTCTTTGCCCTGTGGCATGTGGCTGATTAATCCCTGCTCACCTACAGTGGCATGGGGCACTGGGGCTTGGCGGCGGCGGGGGGGGGGGGGGGGGTATCAGCCACTCCTCAATCCACGTGTCCCTGCTGCCTGCTGATGGTCTGGGCGGGCAGGAGAGGATGGCCCTGGTGCTCGGGCCCTGACACCCAGGCGGGAGACCAGGAAGAAGCCCCTGGCTCCTGGCCTGTTGCTGCCCTCTGGGGGCGTGAACCAGTGGATGGAAGATTGATCTCTGGCTCTCCCTCCCTCTCTGTAACTCTGCCTTCCAAATAAAATTCTTAAGCCAACGGACATTCATTTTGCTGATCCTGTTTCAGTTATCGGGGTGTGCTTCCACCTCTGTGTTCTGAGTATCAGCCCTCTGCTGGCTCTAGTGGTCAGATGCTTTGTGTGGACTGGGGACTGGGCGCGGGCACTCCCCTGGGGCGGGTGGGTGTCCTCACTGGTCCTTAACTGCTCTCCAGATGACCGTCCCTGCAGCCTCTCCAGTGCTCTTGCCTGGTGAGGATCGGAACCCATCAGCTGGAGCCTGAGCCTTCTAGAAGGTGAGGATTCCTGAGCCCTAGACTGGACAGAAAAACCCAGAGCCCTGTTTCAGTGAGGCGGGTGGGCTGGACAGCAGGTGTTTCAGGAGCGACCAGGTTGCATGGAGTCCCACTGTCGTATAAGCCTTTGGGGTCTGTACCTACCTCTGGGCCAGGGGCCGGAGCCGATAGGATAAACATGCAAAGGAGGATTTCATTGTTTAAAGACTGGATTGTGTGGGGTGAGTCCTCATGACAGCTTTAATTTCCTGTCCTCCCTTAGTCAAATTCTAATCAGGACACAGAGATCAAACCAGACTCCCTGCTCCCACTTTCACAAAATATTTTGTTTGAGAGACAGATGCCGAGAGATCTTGCATCCATCCATGGGTTCACTCCCCAAATGCCTACAACAGCTGGGACTGGGCCCCGTGGAAACCAGGAGCCTGGAACCCACCTGGGCCTCCCACGTGCATTGGGGCAGGCGCTCAAATGCTTGAGCCATCACTGCTCCCTCAGAGGGTGGGCATTAGCGGGAAGTTCAAACCAGCTATTTTAGTAGAATTTATTATGAGCAAATTTTTAAATTTTTATTTATTTGAAAGATGATTCACTCCCCAGATGGCCGCCAGTGGCCAGAGCTGCACCGATCTGAAGCCAGGAGCTTCTTCCGGGTCTCCCCCGTGGGTGCAGGGGCCCAACGACCTGGGCCATCTTCCACTGCTTTCCCAGGCCACAGCAGAGAGCTGGATCAGAAGAGGAGCAGCCGGTACCAGAACTGGCGCCCATATGGGATGCCGGTGCTTACAGGCCAGGGCTTTAACCCGCTGCTCCACAGTGCCAGCCCCAATTATGAGCAGTTGTTGATGAGGTGTAGAGTTAGGAACGAGGTAACTGGAAGGTGGAAAGGGAACCCTTGTCACGGAGAAGGTGGCCTCGGAGGCAGCTGCCTCCCTGAACTGGGCAAGCAAGGCAGAGCTGCGTTGTTTTTCCCATCACAGTTCCGAAGGTTGGACCGGAAACCCAGGCCTCTGGGCAGGTGCTGCCGGGCTGGGGCTGGTGCCTCTTCCAGCTGCAAGCCAGAAACAAAACAACGAAAAACCCAACTCTGAGCTGGATCTGAAGGGAAGCAGGAGCCTTTGCCAGGATGAAGAAGAGGTAGGGGGGTGAGGCCAAGAGAAACAGGAAGCGGACAGGAAGCAGCTTGTCCGCTCCTCCTCCAGCCTTGTAGTCACTGGCAGGGAGCAGCTGGCCAGGCAGGGATGTGGTTATCGGAGCCCCGGTCCGGCATCAGCGAGCCCAGGGGAGAAGGTACACTGGGAGCTCACGGACAAGAGCCTCCTGGCCTGGTGGCTGGCAGCTCACTGCCCTCTTCATTCCGGCTCCCTTCTGGACGGGGTGCGAGCTCTCTCAAGGCAACCTCATACTGTCTGTCCCGGGTTTTGCTCATGCTGATCCTTGCCGCCCTGAGTCGCCGCTGGCTTCTGTGTGTGTGCACCCACTCTGGGGTATCCGGCTCGAACTGCCACGCCTTCGTGCGCCCCCCAGGCAGGAGTCTCACTGCTCGGTTTCACTGCCCATGAAGGGGTGGTCACTTCCTGGGCGGTGTTTGGTTGTCTCAGCAGGTGCTTTGTTTCCAGACGGTAGACCCTGTGTATTTTGTCTCTTCCCGGGTGCCTGGCATTCTGTGGCCGGTGCCCTGGGCTGTGTGCGGGGTGAAGGACTGTGTCCCCAGAGAGCCTCAGCTCTGCTCCCTTGGCTCGCTTGTCTACAGGAGCACCGGTTAGACCTTGGGAAGCCCCCCGTGGAGTTTTCCTCCCACCCGGCCCACTGTCTTAGTTGTCAGAGGCTGAAGCTCTCTGGGTTCTCCTCCACCTCTAATCCAGCTGACTTCCTCTCAAAGCCCACGGGGGTCCCCTGATTCCGCTGGCTTTGTTTCTGATGCACCATAAGCTTAGCCGTGGAACTTCTGCTTACACTCTAAGAATAACACAGGGCAGGCTTCTTCTGAGCAACTCCAGACCCCAAAGCCAGAGCAGAGCGCTGAGGCAGGACGTGAGGCTGCATTTTCATGCCGAGGGCTGGACGGGGCCCTGGCCCAGGAGGCAGAGGTCAGGCAGGCTCCCCCGGGGGTGGAGGAGGAAGGAGTGCCGTGGGGGTGGGGGGAGAGAGGGTTTTAGAGCCTCTGTAGAAGCCGTGCACCGTGCACACCTGCAGGCGTGCGCAGAGAAGCCGTCTGCATTATTGCACGCTGCATTCCGTGTGTTGCTCTTCAGGACTCTGCAGTTCGTTTGAGCTTGCCTCAGCCCTCAGAGAGGCCGTGCAGGAGCTGGGCTCTGTCCTGACTGCCTGCGCGTACCAGAGTGCAGCTGCCTGACGTTCCTGTGACTGGACCTCAGACCACGGGAGCGGGCAGGCGTTTGTCCTGGTGACCGAGGTCCCCGTCGAGAGTCCCATAGCAGAGTGCTGGTTGTGAGGCCTCTCCCCAGCCCCTCATTCCAGCTTCCTGCTAATGCAGACCCTGGACGGCACCGTGATGGCTCGAGTCATTGAGTTCCTAGCTCCCAGCTTTGGCCTGGCCCAGTCCTGGCCATTGGAGGCATTTGGGAAATGAACCAGCAGATATATGTTCCCTCCCCCCCTCCCCCTTCCCCCCCTCCCCCTCCCCCTCTCCCCCTCCCCCTCCCCCTATCCCCCTCCCCCTCTCCCCCTCCTCCTCCTCCTCCCCCTCCCCTATCCCCCTCCCCCTCTCCCCCTCCTCCTCCCCTCCCCCTTTCCCCCTCCCCCTCCCCCTCCCCCCTCCTCCCCCTCCCCCTCTCCCTCTCCCTCTCCCCCTCCCCCTCTCCCCTTTCCCCCTCCCCCTCTCCCCCTCCTCCTCCCCTCCCTCTCTCCCCCTTTCCCCCTCCCCCTTTCCCCCTCCCCCTCTCCCTTCCCCCTCCCCCTCCCCCTCCCCCTCTCCCTCTCCCTCCCCCTCCCCCTCCCCTCCCCCTCCCCCTCTCCCCCTCCCCCTCCCCCTCTCTCCCTCCCCCTCCCCCTCTCTCCCTCCCCCTCCCCCTCCTCCTCCTCCTCCCCCTCCCTCTCCCCCTCCCCCTCCCTCTCCCCCTCCCCCTCCCCCCTCCCCCTCTCCCTCTCCCCCTCCCCCTCTCCGTCTTCCTTCGGGGCAGTTTTCTGGCCCACATCCACTCATGTCAGGTACTTACATAGTGCAGCTCGGGCGTCTCTGTGTTCACTCTTTCACCTTGGGGTAAACGTTACCGTTCTTTGCACATTACACGTGTCTGCACTTAGAATGCTCGTCCTTGTGCAAGGCAAGGACCTGGAGTGAGAATCAGCACGCCCTAGCCCTCATCAGCTGGGCCCTGGCGGCACCTGCCTGGTCACTCCAGGGACAAGGTTGGGCAATTCGCGGCTTTAAGGAGCTCCCCGTGGCTGCAGCAGCTCGGTAGGAAGCCTCAGGCTGTGCTGCCGGGGTGTGGTTTGGACGTGGGAGGAGGCAGGACTTCTGTGGCCAGGTTCAAGGCCAGGAGCTGCCGGTTGAGCGACAGCCTCGCTGTGTTTCCTAAAGTCAGGAGGAAGAGCTGATGAGTGCCGATCAGAAGGCGGGGCCAAGGCCAGGGCTCACCACCGCCCTCTAGGGTGTTGCGCAGCTGTTCCTCCCTTTGCTTTCTTGCCCCCTCTCCATCTCCTGCTCCCTGGCCTTCGTGTTTACGTCTGTTGCCTGGCCGACCAGAACTCTCACTTTGGAAGCTGAGGGGCCACACCCAGGTTGGTTGGATCCTGGGCCGAGTGAGGAGAGCAGGGCGCCCACTTTCCTTCCAGGGTGCCCCACAGCCCCTGCGCACCCCGCTTCTCACCTCAGCGTGCAGCAGGCAGCTGCTTGCGCCTTTTCCTGAATGTTCTTTCCTAGACAGCTGTTTTATCTTCTCCTTGATGGACCAGATCAACAAAAGGGATTTGTACCAATTTCATCCTGACAGCGCATCACTGTTACACAGAGACATGGAGAAGCACCGCACCAGGGCCTGTGCACACCGCACTTCCCGGCCTTGCTTTGTGGCATCCCTGTGGGCAGGCCTTGGGGGTCCAGCCCCCTACAGCAGGGGGGAGTCCAGCCAGGTGAAGGGAGGGTGAGGGAACAGGAGGGAGGATGAGCAGGGGCCCAAGGGAGTCAGGAAGTGGGAAATGCTACAAGCGAGAAGGGGACCTGCCTGGCCTTACTGATCTGACCCATCAAAGGTGGGCTTCTAGCCTCCCGCGGAGGCTGGGAGACAGGGCTGCTGTCCTCAGGGGTGGGCTGCGCCCGACAGGAAATGCCTTGGCGGCCTTGAGTTTTCTCCCGCAGGCCCTTGCTGGGATGGGGAGCTGGGGTAGGGCTATCCTAGGGATGTGGCCTTGAGCTGTTGGAAGCTGTGGTGGTGTTTGGTTAGCTCTGTGTAGGCCAAGGTTGAAGGCTGGATGAGAAAGCTTCCCGGGAGCCTGCCCAGAGCTTGGTCACAGAGAACCCGTCAGGCTGCCTTCCAGCCCCTCTCCAGTGTACCCGTTGCCCCTAACCCCTCTGACGTCTCTCCACCTGCTGGTGTAGAGCCTGTGCCTGCCCCCTCTCCTCCATGCAAGGCATCTCGCTTATGCCTACCTGTGACTTCTTCATCCCTGTTGCCCACCCTGGACACCTTCCCGTGACTTCTGGCTTCGTTTCGCTCCACCACATATTTCCTTTGGCGCCTATCAATGCCCTGTTCTGAACGCTACTTGGTGTGCTGATTAAGCGACACTGGAAGCCACGTGACAGCAGCCTGGATGGCTAAATGCTGGTTTTGTCAAGCTCTCTGGGTGTCCACGACATTGGCCCATCTTTCGGGAATGGTCACGCATTCATCCAGGGCTAGGGATGGCTCGTGGCCAGAGACACCTTTCTTAAGATTTGTTTATTTGAAAGAGTTACAGAGAGAGGTGGGGGAGAGAAAAAGAGAGGAAGAGAGCCAGAGAGAGGGAGAGAGAGGGCTTCCATGTGCTGGTTCACTTCCCAAATGGCCCCAGTGGCTGGGGCTGGACTGGTTGAAGCCAGGCACCGGGAGCTTCATCCAGGTCTCCCACCTGGGTACAGGCGCCGAAGTACTTGGACCAATTTTCCGCTGCTTTTCCCAGGCCATTAGCAGGGAGCTGGATAAGGAGTGGAGCAGCCTGAACTCAAACCAGCACCTATGTGGGATACCAGGTGGTAGCTTAACCAGCTGTGCTACAAGGCCGGCACGCCCCAGCCCCCAGGTGTCCTTGATTAGCCCCCAAACCCTGTGGGATGAGCCCGGGCACCCAGCCACCTCCCGCTAGAACCTGCCGTTGCTCCCACCTAACCCTGCTTCTTAGAGGCAGTTTGTTTTCACTTGCCCGACAAGGGTAAGGCGTGCACCCCCCAAATCTGCCAACCTGACGCAGGCCATGTCCGCTCCTCGTCCAGGGCAGGGAGCCCTTGGTCCTCTGGGGATAAGAACATGTTTTCCAGTTCACAGAGGGTTTTTGAAGGTGTCTCTTTAAGTATGCAGCACAAGCCATCCTGCCAAGTGAAGAACAGTTTATGACAAAATGCATCTCTCAATGCGGTGCCTGCAGTCGGCAGTTCACCGTTGGTCTTGCCTACAGAGGGAGGAGCTTGAGCTGCAGACCTGCTGCTATCTCTGGCTTTCTCCAGGGCCTCCTGCCTCTGACATCCGCTCTTGGGGCCTTGTGACCCACCCTGGAGATCCGTGACCTCACCCCGGCCCTCGGCTGGGCCTCGATGTCCCTAACATCCCAATCGCTCTGCACTCAGAGCACCTGCTCTGGCAGGAGCACCCTCATTCCTGGGCTCCCGCGCCTATTCCCAAATGGGCGTGCTTCCCAGTGTCACGACTGGAGGGAAAGGGGGGCTCCTGGCCTGGGTCTCTTCAAGGTCTCACAGCTTGGTGTGCCTTTGGCCTCGACCAGGCGAAGTCCACATCCCTATTTGGCGACCCTGGCTGTATTCTTCCCTGTGTTGGGATCACTTCTTCCCCTCCCTTGCCCAGCTAGGCTGTGTCCAGGCAGAGTTATCATCTTCAGGTTCCATCGGTTGTCAGTCGGGGGCCCTTGGGTCTCTCGGCCACGTGCCAAGGCTGCTACCTCCTGCAGGGGATAGAGGGCCTGTCTCTCAGGAGAGCTCCACTCCAAACAAGGAGGTCTGGGGCCAGCGCTGTAGCGTGGTAGGTTACGCATCCACCTGCAGTGCCGGCATCCCATATGGCTGCTGGTTTGAGTCCCAGCTGCTCCTCTTCTGATCAGCTCCCTGCTGATGGCTTGGGAAAGCAGTGGAAGATGGCCCAAGCCCTTGGACCCCTGCACCCACATGGGAGACCCAGGGGAAGATCCTCGCTCCTGCCTTCGGGTTGGCCCAGCTCTGGCTGCTGTGGCCATTTGAGGAGTGAGCAGATGGAATCTCTCTCTCTCTCTCTCTCTCTCTCTCTCTCTCTCTGGCTCTCATATAAATAGATCAATCTTGAAGAAGAAAAAAAAACCCAGGAGGTTGCCTCTTGTTTCAGGAAGATTTCTCAACCTTCTTTAACTCACCATGCATAATCTTCTTATCTCAGGGGCCAAAGTTAACCCTGAAAAAGAGCAGTTTCAGGTGGAAACAGTAGCTTCCAGCCATGCCCAGAATACTCGTCTCTGGGGCTCTGATCAGCAGGCGAGGGTTGCTAAGAAGCGATTGGCTGTGGTGGCCCGAGGCCTCCTCACTCTTAATAGATGCTGACAGCCTTAATTTGGGTGACGGATGAGATCGACAGGCATTCTGACGGCCAGACTTAGTGGAAGCAGTGTTCCCACGCCAGGCATTGTACAGGTAAATTCAGACCCTCAAGGTTTCCAGAAACTTCTATTGGCTGGGGGACACTGAATGTGTGGAAATCCTGTTTTCAGACATCGGAGGGACCCAGACATCCCACGTGAGGACCCCTGGGTTGCTTTGGGTGGAAGCTGGATCGCACGATAAAATAGAACCTTGGCTTTGTTAGTGCTTTTTTTTTTAAGATTTATTTTTTTTATTTGAGAGGCAAATTTATGGACCGAGAGAGGGAAGGACAGACAGAGAAGTCTTCATCTGCTTCACTCCCCAAATGGCCTCAGTGGCAGGAGCTGGGCCACTCTCAAGCCAGGAGCCAGGAGCCAGGAGCCAGGAGCCTCTTCCGGGTCTCCCATGTGGGTGCAGGGGCCCAAGCACTTGCCATCTCCCACTGCTTTCCCAGGGACATTAGCACGAGCTGGAGCGGAAGTGGAGCAGCCATATTGGATGCAGGTGCTGCAGGTGGAGGCTTAGCCCATTATACCACAGCACCAGCCCCCGTTAGCACTCTCTAAGCTTCAGTTTCCTCAGCTCTAAAATGAGGCTGATTAAGCCTGGAATGTCTCCAGCTGTGGGGAGTCTCCCTGAGCAGATGCTTGCAAAGTACTTAGCACACGGTGCCCAGCACTTGGAGGTGTGGTGGCTACTGTTCTCCCCCGTGGACCTGGTGCTCAGAAGCACAGCTTTGTGGGTCAGCCACGGTCGTGTGGCCATCCTACCTGTGTTTCCTCCTAACTACTTCCTTCGAAGGATGGATGGGAGAAGGCTGAGGGGCGCCACCCCCAGGGGAATGCACGTGTTCTGAGCAGGGCTTCAGGAGATGAGATTGGAACCTGGGGGGCCAGCAAGTCCCACAGCGGGTTGGCTTGCTCCTTCTCACATCACGCGGCGGGGGCTCCCAGACTCTTCAGGGCCCGGGAGAAGACTGGAGCTGCCTTTGAATGGAGGGGAGCAGCCAGCCCCCTTCCTCCTGTGGTGCAGTGGTCAGAGGGACCTCTTGCTGGGTGTAGGATGGGCGTGGGAGGTGGGTCGTGGAGCGGAGTCTGTGGCCTTAGGGTCTCTCTCCAGTCCCCTGACATTCTCTCCCTCGGGTTTCCTGGGTGCAGATTCCACGGAAGCGCCTGGGTTTTTATACAGCAGCAACTCGAGGTGTAACTGACGGTATTACAATTATTGACGTCATTGTTCAGTGCTGCAGTGGACCAGGCACTGCACTAAGCGTTTATTCTCCCATCAGTCCTGCCAGTACTGCTTGGAGATCGTCCTGCCTGGGAGGATGCGGCAGCTCAGGGAGGTTGGGGGAGTTACCTGAAGACACACAGGACACATGTGGTCCCTGGCCAGTGAGGGGGCAGCCAGAGGGAGGGCGGGAACAAACCCAACATGGTAGATTGAGGTTTTCTTCTTCTGAACTGTGCAGGGAACAGGAACGCACAGGCAGAGTCTGTCCTCCATCCTCGCCTCCCTGCAGGTGCGGGCCTGACCCTGGTGTAGCCGCCCACTGCCCCCGGGAGCTGGGGTCGTCAGCTCACTGTGGAGTTTCCTTTCTTCCCCACCGGGCAGGGTGATAGCGGCTCCGGCCTCCCGTGCAGCTGTGAGGTGGAGAAAGCCCGCTCCTCCAGTTCGTTCACTCCCTGCTCTGCTCGTGTGGGACCTGAGAGACAGCGCTTGCCACGCTGAGAGCTGCTGAGCCCTCCTCCGACCCAGGGAGCCGCGGCCATGGATTCCTGAGGGCGCCTGGGCGGAGGCAGACTTCCCCCGTCCAGGCTGGGGAGTTGGGAGCCATGGATCTCTTGGTGGGGACATGCGGTGCATTCTGGAACTTCACGGCACCCCACAGGCATCTGCTCATTGCCCCATTTTGCATGGTCCTGTGGTCGCCAGAGTGTGGTAAAGTGAGTCACCTGTCAGAAGCAATGCCTCACCTGACGCTGACATGGCTGGCAAGGTGACCAGTAGGCCCATGCATGATGGTGTGGGAATGACAGTGTCTCCTCCAGGGAGTATCTGTTGCTGGAACAGTGGGAGAAGGCGGTGGTCCTCAGAGAGCAGGCACATTGCCCTAGGTCATGGTCTAGACTCTGCATTCCACAGGTGGTTGCCAGATTGGAAGACTGGGTGCTCAGTAATGTAGTGGCCAGGTTATCTTTGGAGAAGTGGATAACTGTGTGTGTATTTTTAAAAGATTTGGTTATTCCTTTGAAAGTCAGAGGTACACACAGAGAGGGGCAGGGAGAGAGAGATTGAGAGATTGAGAGATCTCCCATCTGCTGGTTTACTCCCTAGAGGCTGCAGTGGCCAGGGCGGGGCTAGAGTGTAGCCAGGGACCAGGAGCTTCTTCCAGGCCTCCCATGTGAGTGCAGGGGTCCAAACATTTGGGCCATCCATTCTCTGCTTTTCCCAGGCAGGGAGCTGGATTGGAAATGGAGCGCCCAGGACTTGGATGCTGGCGTCGCTGGCTGCAGCTTAATTCACTAAGCCATGGCGCCAGCCCTGACAGCTGTGTTACTGAGCTCATGAACAGGGTCCATCCTGTCACGCTGGTCCTTCTGTTACGAGGTCTCTCAAACAAGCTCCACAGTGGCTGGGGAGATGGGCGAGGGACAGTCAAAGGTGACAGGGGCTTCCCTGGGCCACCAGATGATCAAGAGCCTTCTCCACGGGAGAGACACCAGAAGGCACTTACAGTGAGAAGCGTTTACATGGACATTACATTACATTGCACACTCTGTGCTTGTGCCAAAGGATCTTCCTTCCTAATTCCCTTTTTTTTTTTTGTTTTATTTGAGAGGCATGCACTTGTGTGTGTGCACGCGCGTGCACACACACACACAGAGCTATTATCTTCTACTTTACTTCTCAAATGCCTGCAACTCTGAGGGGTGGAAGCTGGGAGCTGGGAGCTCAATCCAGGTCTCTCCCGTGGATGTCAGCAACTCAGTTATTTGAGCCAGCACCTGCTGGCCCCTAGGGACTGCGCTGACAGGAAGCTGGCTGGGTCAGGAGCCAGGGTCTGTGATGTGGGCCACGAGCACCCGATCGGGCACCTTCACCAGCAGGCCAAGTGCCCTCTGTCCTTTCCCCACTTCTCGGTACCAATCATCCAGCTGTGCTTCTCCCAAGACCCAGAGCCGCTGGCCGTGACATCGTCTAGCCATTCTCCTGTTAGCCGGTGTTGATGAGAGGACTTGCAATTGTGTCTGCTAAAAACATTTACCTTCTCCACTCTCTTTGAGAAGCATCTCTGGTTTGTTAAGTGTGTAACAATAGGATCTCCGACAAACAGAAGCCATGATTTGTAGTATTTGCTGATTTCTTGGGCTGCTCTATATGGCTCTACCATGCAGGTACAGGAGTTGTCAGTAGGCTCAGGAACACACTGAGTAGTGGAATACAATAAGACAGGAATAGATGAGGTTTGAGTATTTTTTAATGTTTTATTTTGATATAATTTAATTGGAAGTTTATATAATGTTGTTTCTAAGAATGGCTGTGTTTAACAATTAGCCTGAACATTTTCTAGAAGTTCAGCAGTTCACTTTTGGGAAGTGGTTCAAGCCTGTTCCAGCTCGTTCCTGCTGGCTGGGGCTGGCATGTATGTAGTGCTACCTGGAAATCTGGCTCCAGGGGCCGGTGCTGTGGCGTGGTGGTCTAAGCCTCCACCTGTGTTGCCAGCATCCCTTATGGGTGCTGGTTCGAGTCCTGGCTGCTCCACTTCTGATCCAGCTCTCTGCAATGGCCTGGAAAAGCAGTGGAAGATGGCCCAAATGCTAGGGCCCCTGCACCCACATGGGAGACCCAGAAGAAGCTCCTGGCTCCTGGCTTTGGATCAGACCAGCTCTGGCCATTGTGGCCACTTGGGGAGTGAACCAGCAGATGGAAGACTCCTCCCCCCACCCACCCCGGTAAGTCTAACTCTCAAAGACATAAATAAAAACTTGAACAAAAAAAAAGAAATCAGGCTCCAGGTCCACTCCCCATCTCACCAGGCCTTGGAGTGTTTGAAGGTGGGAGGGGGCAGTGGGAAGGGAGTCCGTGTGCTGGGGGTTTGGGGCTCCTGCTTACACAGCTTACCATGGTCTTCTGGCCTACCCAAGCCCTGGCCTGCCTTGTCATCTCCCCTGCAGATCCTGTGTTGTTGCGTTGTCCTGAGGATGGCTTGAGCTTACTGACCCTGTCACCAAGTAGGCAATGATGGTTTCCTCCTCTCCACGCGAAAGGACCTGAACATTGGACCACTAAAGCGTGTGTGATGTGTAACCGGCAAAATGTATGAATTGCTGCTCAGTGTTCTCATTGTTGATTATAATGGGAGTTTGCAATACAATTAAATATTTTTCTGGGTTTGAAAGACGAGAGAGAGAGAGATTAGAGAGCGCCATATCTCCCATCTGCTGGTTCGATACCCAAATGTCTGCAACAGCTGGGGCTGTACTAGGCCAAAGCCAGAAGCCAAGAACTCAGTCTGAGCCAAGAACTCAGCAGCAGGAACCCAGCCACGTGAGCCAGCACCCGCTGCCTCCCGGGGTGCACAAAGTCAAGAAGCTGGGTTGGGAGCAGAGCCGAGACTCAGCCCGGGTGCTCTGGTCGGGGGTGGGGGTGTCCTAAGTGCTGTCTCAACCTCTGACCCCAATGCCCACCCCATGCAATGTAACCCAAAATGATGTTCGAGTCAGTATTGTAGTGTCCGTGTCTCTGTCTCCTCAGCTGGAAAATGGGACTCATGTCACCGACCTTGCAGGTCCTATATGTGGAAAACCCCGCCCAGGGGCTGGCGCCGTGGTGCAGCCGGTTAAAGCCCTGATCTGCAATGCTGGCATCCTATGTGGGCGCCAGTTCGAGTCCCGGCTGCTCCACTTCTGATCCAGCTCTCTGCTATGGCCTGGGAAAGCAGTGGAAAATGGCCCAAGTCCTTGGGTCCTGCACCCACGTGGGAGACCTGGAAGAAGCTCCTGGCTCCTGGCTTGGGATCAGTGCAGCTCTGGTCATTGCAGCCTACTGGGGAGTGAACCAGCGGATAGAAGACTCTCTCTCTCTCTCTCTCTCTCTCTCTCTCTGCCTCTTCTCTCTCTGTGTAACCCTGACTTTCAAATAAATAAATAAATCTTTTTTTCTTTTTTTAAAGAAACTAGAAAAGCATTGGCTTTGAGACTGGCCTGAACTGACTGTGGCGTCTAGGAAGCCTGTTCTGCCCTGTTTTCAGGTGTGGTAGGGACAGGTGATGATTTAAGGGGCCCCTCTTCTCATTTTCTTGACTTTGGGGTTCCTGATGCTACAGCTGAGGAAGGCAGAGTCTCCTTTGAGGATGGAGGTATGCCCTAAGTCTTCTCTCTAGAGATGACCTCAGGATTTTCTGGGAAAAGAAACCTGACTTAGGAAAGTTGCAATCAAAGTAACTGTTGGGAAGGCCGAAAGTAATGCATTTGTTATAAGGGCAGAAGGTCGCACTGTATGAGCGAACTTGTAAAAGGATGTGTGCATTGGCTGTCGCCATGGCTCACTTGGTTAATCCTCTGCCTGCGGCATCCCATATGGGCGCTGGGTTCTAGTCCTGGTTGCTCCTCTTCCAATCCGGCTCTCTGCTGTGGCCCAGGAAGGCAGTGAAGGATGGCCTAAGTGCTTGGGCCCCTGCATCCGCATGGGAGACCAGGAGGGAGCACCTGGCTCCTGGCTTTGAATCGGCACAGCACTGGGGGAGTGAACCAACAGAAGGAAGACCTTTCTCTCTGTCTCTCCCTCTCACTGTCTATCTGTCAAATAAAAGAAAAAAAAGAACCTGTGATCTCGGTTTAAAATAAATAAATAAATAAATAAATGGACATGTGCATTTGTGAGGCTAAAGGAAACAGAAAGTGAAGTTCAGGGAGGACCGGCAGCAGGTGCTCGGATGTGACATGCACGCCTCCTGCTGGGCCTGCCCAGGTGGTGCGTGGGGGAGCTCCTGCCTTTCTGTGGGGCACATCCCGACCTTATGCGGTCAAGTTGTGTCCTACTGGTTGTAAGAACCTGAGTCACAGGAAGCATTTCTTTCTTTTTTTTAAAGTTATATTTCATTTTTTTTTTGTTTTTAAAGATTTATTTATTTATTTGAAAGAATTACAGAGGGAGGTAGAGATAGAGACAGAGTTCCATCTGTTGGTTCACTCCCCAAATGGCTGCAATGGCTGGAGCTGGGCTGATCTGGAGCCAGGAGCTTCTTCTGGGTCTCCCACGGGGGTGCAGGGGCCCAAGGACTTGGGCCATCTTCTACTTTCCCAGGCCACAGCAGAGAGCTGGATCGGAAGTGGAGCAGCTGGGACTTGAACCAGTGTCCATATGGGATGCCGGCGCTGCAGGCTGGGGCTTTAACCCACTGCACCACAGCGCCATTCCTAAGTACTTCTTTCAACACTGTCAGCCAGCGGACATCACAGAAATCATCCTTAAGGGCCTGCTGTGATGTAAGCAGTGTGTTGGATTTTGTCGAAATGACAGACACCTTGGTGGAATAAATAGATCTACTGTAGATGGAAGGCAGGGACAGATAATTCTCTTTTTGGCAGAGTGAGATTTTTAAAATATAATGTAATTCTGAAAGCAATAACAGGAGTTTCTGTGGATGTTATAGTTGGTGAAACTCTGAATATTCTATTTGCCACCCATTTATCCACCAATCCACCTACCCACCTATCCATCCATCCATCCATCCATCCACCCTCAGTCTACCCAGGCATCCCAATCCATCCATCCATTCCCCACCTACCCACCCATCTGTCCCCCGTGCACTCACTCATTCTCCTCCATCCATCCACATACCCATGCACCCTCCAGTCCATCCATCCATCCACCCACCCTCAACCCACTCATGCATGTGTACATCTATCCCATCCCTCCAGCCCTCCATCCCATCCACCCACCCTCCACCCACCCATCCACCCACAGACTTACACCCCCCCATGTGTCTGTTCATCCACCCATCCATCCATCCAACAAACAAGTACTGAGCACAAAGTTCCAAGAACCACAAAAGGAGCTGGGGAGGAGACAGGTGAGAAGTCGTGGGCTGCTGAGGCTGGCTGTCTCCTGGCGTGAACGAACAGGGACGTTTCAGTTGACAGATCTCTGAAGACCACAGGGCCTCCCAGGGCTGGCAGGGGCTGGGAAGGACGTCTAAGTTCTCTGGATGGCCCTGGGTTCACGTTCCAGGAAGAAAGAAGTTTGGGAGGCTGGAGAGGGTGTGCCCCGTGCAGGATCATGGCCATTTGGTCAGAAGGGCCCAGGGCTCAGGACCTGCTGGTCCTTAGAGGCCCAGCTGAGGAGCGTGGACTTACAGTCACATAGCAGCGACCACTCACCTGTGCTCCGAAGTCCAGGGCCCTGGACACGAGGGGCCTGGTGCTGAGCCCTGCCGTGTGGCAGCTGGGCATCTCCGCTTTGTCTGCCTGAGCTTCCGCTTAGCTGCCTTCAGAGCCAAGCTTCTGGGGCTTGGTGTGGAAGCCACCATTGCAGATGGAGGGGTGCCAGTGTGCTTCTGACCAGGGGCTGCATTAGACAGTCACACTGGGGTAACGTGGAGGCTTGTGCCAGGGGGTGGGGCTCTTCCCCTGCACTGCTGCGGGTTTGTGGTGGGTGTGGTGGGTGCTGACTGGGAAGTCGTCCTCCCAGGCACTGAGGCGATAGTCGGGGGTGGAGTTCACCTGTTAGGGAGACCAGCATGGATGGTCTGGGAAAGCAGTGGACAATGACCCAAGTGCTCGGATCCCTGCCACTCATGTGGGAGACCGGAAGAAGCTCCTTGCTCCCGGCTTCGGCCTGGCCCACCCCCCCCCGCCGTTGGGGCCATTTGGGGAGTGAACCAGAGAATGGAAGATCTCTTTGTCTCTTCGTGTAACTCTGCCTTTCAAATAAATCAAACAAATCTTAAAAAGCAAAAACAAAACTCAGTGTCTTGCCTGCCTCCCTAGAGGGGGATGCCTGGCTGAGCCTGCACCCTGGAGGTGGTCAGGGAGGGGCGGGGCAATACTGACCCAGAGCAAATGGGTGGGAGACGGAGCATGTGGAAAACTTCTGGAATGGGTTTCGGGTTCAACATCACACTGGGTCATGAATCAAGGAACTCCGCTTGTTAAGACTCTCTGGGGTGGGGGCGGGGGTGGGAGGGGCAGGATGAGTGGCTCTGCAAGCCCCACATCCCTTTTGTTGCTTTCAAGTTCCTCATGGCCCAAAGTGTAAGTAGATGTTGAAGGGGCTCCTGGGTGAGCAGGTGTGGGAAGGGACTGAGCTGATCCATTGCTGGGATGCGGCTGTGGGCAGAACGGGTGGAGAGGTGGGGAGAGAGAGAGCGAGACAAAGGGGAGGGAAGGAGGGAGGGGGAGAGAGACAGACAGACAGAGAGACAGAGAGAGAGATAAAGGGGAGGGAGAGGAAGAGAGAGAGAAAGGGGAGGGAACGAGGGAAGGAGAGAGAGGGAGAGGAAGGGGGGGGAGAGAGAGAGGGGGAGAGAGAGAGAGAGAGGAGGGAACGAGGGAAGGAGAGAGAGGGAGAGGAAGAGGGGGGGGGAGAGAGAGAGAGAGGAAGGCCACTGCAAGCTAGGGTGCCATCCTTGGACTCAGGTGTGAGATCTGACTTCCTGCGTGGCCCTGGGGCAGGTGAGACAGTTTGGCAACAATTTAAACAAAGCTGGCTTCTTTGGACACACACACACATGAAAAAGAAACCAAGGCCATATCAAATTATTTCTTTATTGTTCCAGTCAAAAAAAGAGGAACACCTCAATATGTAAACAGTTTCCCTAACACAGCGAGTTCTTAAAGATATATATTTTTTATTCTAAAAAGATTTGGCATTGTAGTGATTTCTCAATACATAATTTGTGCTTTCGCATTTAGCATGCTTCGTCTGATGTCCGTGCACAGACGTACTTGGAGTTGAGTGAGGGAATTACGAAAGGACGGGAGGTGGGTCAGGAGCCAAACCAGAACTTGAGCCCTGCCTGGATTTCCTTCCTGGAAAGCAGGTGGGAGGTGGGCAGTGCAAACCGTGGTTACTTTAGCATGAAGAGAAGTCAGAAACCTCGGTAGCATTTTTTTTTCTGAAAGATGCATTTCCTAATTTTCTTTCTGTTCATCTCCAAGAGATCACTGGTTTTACTCAGAGAAAACTTTATTGCGCACGGTGTATTTTAAAAACACCTGCACATCTCCCATAGTGATCCTTGTGCTAGGACTTTGTTGGAGACACGGCTGACCTCGCATGGTACTGAAATTCCACTAGCGGTTGCTTCTGCTTTTCAAGGTTTCACTGTGTTGTTTCAGAGTTTGACAGTTGTGTCAAGGGCATTTTGCTTTTGCCAGTGAACATTCTTCTTTTTACAAGTTAATCTTTAAGACACAAGGGCCTTTTAAGCGCTATGATGTTTTTTTTTTTTTTTTTTTAAGCTCAGTGTTCCCACACAATTCCCTCCTTGGCGTGTGTTCCTTAGCTGGAATCCCAAGTCTTCTACAAGTTAGCACCAGTTTTCCAAATGCATGTTCTGTCAACTCCTAGGATGGTTCTATCCAGGCTGCCGCAGGCCGGCTCCCCTGCTCCTCCCGGTGCCTGCCTGTCTTTGGACCCCTCCCATGCTGGTCCTTGAACAGCAATGCCTTCCGCCTAGGAGCCCTGGCTTCCCAAATCCACCCGGTCTTCAAGGAACGCCAGCACAAGTGTCCCTCCCTCCCGACACACCATCACACAGCAGCTGTCTGCTTTTTTTTTTTTTTTTTAACATATAAGCACACTTGTTGTGGTTGCCCTGTCCTGTTAGATTGTCTGGGTTTTAAAACTGGACTCAGCTTCCTCACGTGTAAGTGGAAGTCAGTCTTTGCTCACAGGGTCTTAGTGGTTTGCCAAACCTAGCGCATGTGGTAGGAGCTGGTAGCCAGGAGCGGAGGGCAGCAGAGAGTATGCACAGCTTCGCTCTGTGTTCATGGCCAATGCCCAGTCCAGGAGCGCGCATTTGGCCCTGCAAAGTGTGGGGCAGCGGCCAGTTTTCAGAATATTTTGAATGACGTTTTATCCTAGTCTAGTTTTAGTTGACTGCTGGGGTTCCCCAAGAATGAAAATCCAAGTGTGCGCCAGCTCCCAGTACTGGTGAGCTTCACCCACCTCGGAAGCAGATCGATTTGTTTCTCCGTGGGAGGCAAGTTCTTAACAATGTTTTCTGGGGAGGAAGTTGAAGGCCAAGTGCACCTCACCTGTGTCTGGCCTCTCTTTGGAAGATCTGTGTTCTGTAGGAATGGCTATTGGAGCTAGCACCCCGATGAGCATTCTACGGACATCCCAGCTTGGTGGCCCGGTTCCGAGGGCTGCTGGGCTCTGCTTTGTTGAACCAGTTCCCTACAGTTCTGTGAGTGGTAACAACGAGAACTTTTGAGTCAAGAGAAACAAACATGCAAGTCCCAAGGCAAATTCAAGCTTAGCCTCGATTTCCTAGATTCAAGATTGTAGGTAGATTGAAACCTTGGCACTGCTATGTACTCTTGAGCTAGTGAACTTTCCAGAATAATTTTCTGTCTTAGGAAATGGTTCACAGAACCACCCCATATTTTGTTGGGCCATAGTAAAGACTTTAGGCTTTAGTGTTAGGCTATTTTACATCAATTATTTACATTACATTATATTTACATTAATTATCTTTCAGTCAGATAGTGGAGAATGGCTACTGTTTCCACTATCGGTACAAGACTAATACAAAGCAGAAAAGAGTGATATGGCTAAAATAAAGCAGTTGAAGTAAAACATTGTAATGGTTTGAGTTTTTTGCTTTCTTGAATTTGTTAAATTTGATTTAGGTAATTTTTCTTTTTGACCGAGGGTCTGACTGCATGCTTCAGGGAGGAGATGCTGGATCCGGTGAAAAGCAAGTGAGCAGTGATGCTCTGGGGCTGAAGGGGCTGCTCACGGGCAAGCCAGCCACTCACTTTGCATTTATTTTCTACCAATGATGCTAACTTTCCTCGGGGATGTTTCTACCGTAGTAGACCACAGTGATCGCACACTAATACCTGATTTATCTAGAAGGCTACCTCATAACTCGTCTACCTGCTTTCAGGCACCACAATGGTGGAGGAATGGGGAGATGGCTGTGCCACAGCCACACGGCCAGAGATGATTCCTCTACTGCCAGCAGTGACCAACTTAACCATTAAAACAGTTGAGGTGTGAAGCCATCCCATGTGGGGCCGTTGAGGGCAGGGCTGGTGTAAACTTGTGCTGATGGTGGTGTAGTTGGAGCTGTTGGAGTCACAGAAGCAGGGATCCTGGGGTTCAAATGCCTGGTGAAAAGATGAGGACCTAGCAGCAGACTCACATTCCTCTTAAGCTCACACAAATACTCTCTAAGTTAGACCACATTCTTGGCCACAAAACACACCTTCACACATTCAAAAGAACAGAAGTGTTACAGCACTTGCTCTTAGATGATAATGGAATTAGACTAAAAAGTTAAAATATCAAGATAAATGGAAAATCCCCAAATAAGAGGAAATAAGACAACACATTTCTAAATAACATGGATCAAGGAAGAAATCTAAGAGAAGTTAAAAAATACGCTAAACTAAACGAAAATGAAAACACATCGCACTTTCTGGAATGCAGTGGAAACAGTTCTTCAAGGGAAATTTGTGGCATTGAATGAATGTAGTAGCAAGGAAGATCCAAAATCAATCATCTAGGTTTTCACCTTAAGAAAGAAGAATGGGGCTGGTGTTATGGTCTAGCAAGTCAAGCTGCTTCCTACAACACTGGCATCACACATGGGCACAGTTCAAGTCCCACCTGCTCCACTTTCAATTCAACTCACTCCTAATATACCTGGGAAGACAGAAGAAGATGGCCCAAGTGCTTGACCCCCTGACATCCATGTGAGAGACCTAGGTGGAGTTCCAGGCTCCGGCTTTGGTTTGGCCAAGCCTTGGCTGTTGCAGCCAATTAGAGAATGAACCAGTGGATAGAAGATCTCTCTATCTCCATCTCTCTCTCTCTCTCTCTCTCTCTCTCTCTTTCTGTGTGTGTAACTCTCCCTTTCAAGTAAATAAATAATCTTTAAGAAAAAAGAATGTAGAAGAAGAGGAAATTAAGTTCCAATTTAGTAAATGGAAATAGATAATAACAATTAGAGTACAATCAATAAAATTGAAAATAAGAAATTAAGAAAGATAAGAAAATAAGAAATCAGTGGAAACAAGACTTGGTTCTTTGAAAAGATCAATGCAATCAAAGAGATCATAGCCAAACTATTTAAGAAAAAAGAGAGGAAACAAGTTACTTAACCAGAAACACAACCTGAAATGAATATAGAGACATCAGTACAGATCCCACGGACATTCAAAGGATGCTAAAGAAATGCTATGACAGCTCTCCGCTGACAAATTTGATAACCAAGGTGAAATAGACCAAATTTTTCAAAACTCACAGAAGAAAAAGACAATTTTATTATGCCTATATTTATTAAAGAATTTGCATCAATGATCAATAAACTCCCAAACACAAATAAATGGCCCAAATGGATTCACTGGTGAATTCTACCAGACATGTAAGGAAGAAGTTGCACCAATTCTCAACCGTGTCTTTTAGACACGTTATGCATTCAGTGTCACTCTAATACCAAAATCAGACAAAATATTATAAGAAGATGATGGGCCAATGTCTCTTATGAACATAGATGCAAAAATCCTTAACAAAATAAAAGTGAGTCTAATGTAACATTGTATAAAAAGAAATACACAACATGACCAAGTGAGATTTATCCCAAGTATACAAGGTTCGTCCAACATTCAAAGATCAATGAATTTAATCCAACCAACAGGCTGAAAGAGACTCTTATGATCATGTCAATAGATACAGAAAAAGTATCTGATAAAATCCATTAATTCATGATAAAAACTCAGCAAACTAAGAACAGAGAGGAAGGTTTTCACTTGATAAATACTATTTTAAAAGTCTTATAGTTAACATCAAACATGTTGGTGACAGCAATGAAGCATTCCCACTAAGATCAGGAATAAGGCAAGGATGTACCTTCTCCTCAATGCTTTTCAACCCAAGAAAGTCCTAGATAATGCAAAGATCTAAGAAAAGACAATACCATGTAGGCAGATTGGAAAGGAAGAAATAAAACCATCTTCATTTGCAGATGATATGACTGTCTATGCAGAAAATCTGAAAGAACTGATTAAGAAGAACCCCAAGAAAATGTGGGACTAAGAAGTGATGATAGCAAGGTTGTAGTATATAAAGTTAATATACAAAAGCCAATTGCTTTTTTATGTCGACGATGAACAGGCTTTAAAAATTAAAATCACATTACCATTTAAATTAGCAGTCCCCAGAACGAAATACTTAGATACCAATCCAAGAAACTTGCACAAGATCTGTATCAAAGAAGACCACAACACTCTGGTGAAAGATGTCAAAGAAGAATGAAACAAATGGAGGGCATTCCACATCTCAAGGTGTCAGCTCTTTTCCACTTGAGCTACAGATGCAATGCTGTACCAATTAACATCCCAGCAGATTGCTTTGTGGACAGCAGCACAGAAGTGGTTCTAAAGTCTACATGGAGGAACAAGCACCCCAGAATAGAAAATTCAAGATTGAAGAAGCACAGACTCCAGACACTGAAGGACTGGAAGACTTACTGTAAAGTGATGGTCATCAGGGCAGTGTGGTATTGGGGGAAGAACAGGTAACTCCATCGATGGAACAGAACATCTGGGCCTTTCTGGGCCCACGTAAGTAGAGAGAACTGATCCTTGATGAAAGAGCAGGGCTGTACAGTGAAGCAAAGATGGTGCTGGGTCAGCCCCCCCCACACCTGCAGGAGAGGGACTCTGAATCCAGACCCCACATGAGCTGGCATCTGGTTAAGCCAACACCTGGGCTCTCCGTATTCCATAATGGAGGATCTGGGTTGTCCCAGCTCTGCCCCTGATTCCAGCTCCCTGCGAATGCAGACCCTGGGAGGCAGCAGGTGACAGCTCACGTCATTGGGTCCCTGCCCCCCACACAGGAGACCTGGATTGGATTCCCAGCTCCTGGCTTTGACCTGGTGCAGGCCTGGTTGCTGTGAGCGTCTGAGGAGTGAATCAGAGGGTGGGAGATCTCTTTGTGTCTCTCTCTGTCTCTCTGATTGCTTTTCAAACCAATAAAATAAACAAATACAACTTTAAAAAGAAATCCTTTGTTAAGAAAAGAAAGGAGTCAGTCATAGATCTATTGTAAAACACAAAACTAAAAAACCCCTAGAAGAGAACATAAGACAAAGCAGGCATCTTGGACGTGGTGGTTATTTTAGATACGACCCCAAACCCATGATCCACCAAACGAATAACTGATCAGCTGGACTTCGTTAAAATTAAAAACTTCCACTCTACAAAAGACAACATCAAAAGAACGAGATGACAGGCCACAGATGGGGAGAAATATTTGCAAAAAGAACGTGTGATAAAGAACTCTTTCCCAAAATCCACAAAGAACATGAAAAACTCAACAACAAGAGAACAACTTGATCGAAAGATGGACGAAACACTGAGTAGAAAAACAAATGACCTGAGTAGACTTAAACAGTAAACAGATGGGAGATGGTCGCACACGGAGCTGTTCAGCTTCCCCTGCCACTGGAGAACTGCAAAGTAAAACAACAGTGAGATGCCGCTGCACACCTGCAGGGTGGTGGAAATCCAACAGTCAGGGTCTGATGGGAGCAGCAGGACTCTCACCCACTGCAGGCGAAATGCAAAATGCTGCAGCCACTTTGGAAGACAGTTCGGCAGTTGCTTATAAAACTAAAATGGGGGGGGGTGCTGTGGCGTAGCGGGTTAAAGCCTTGGCATGAGGTGCCGGCATCCCACATGGGCACCGGTTCTAGTCCCGGCTGATCCACTTCTAATCCAGCTCTCTGCCATGGCCTGGGAAAGCAGTGGAAGATGGCCCAAGTCCTTGGGCCCCTGCACCCACGTGGGAGACCCGGAAGAAGCTCCTGCCTCCTGGCTTCGGATCAGCGCAGCTCCAACCATTGCTGCCATCTCGGGAGTGAACAGCAGATGGAAGATCTCTCTCTCTCTCTCTCTCTCTCTCTCTCTCTCTCTCTCTGCCTCTCCTCTCTCTGTGTAACTGACTTTCAAATAAATAAATAAATCTTAAAAAAATAAAACTAAAATGATCTTACCTTGGGATACAGAAATCGCACTCCTTGGGAATTATCCAAATGAGTGGAAAATTTGTTTCCATCTAAGCCTGCACCCAGCTGTTTCTGGCAGCTTTCTTCATAATTGCTGCAACCAAGCAGGTGAATGGATAAATAAACTGTGAATGGATGTGGATGGATCTTCTGTGGTATACCCAGAAAACAAAATATTGTTCAGCATTGAAAAAAAGAATTGTCAAACCACGAACAAACACGGGGGAATCGTAAGTGCGTATGGCTAGGTGAGAAGTGTCAGTTGGAAAAGGTTCCAGCTCCATGACATTCTGCAAAGGCAAACTACGGAGGCAGTAAAGAGATCCGAGGGCTCCTGGGGAAGGGGGTGGGGCGGAGCAGGAGAGAACCGAGGCTGTTTAGGGCAGGGGAGCGCTCCACGTGGCCCTGTGTTGCTGCACACGTGTCATCACAGGTTTGTCCAGCATGTGTGACGCCAAGCGTGAGCTCCAGGGTGGACTACAGGCACTGGTGATGGTGATGTATCCGGGTAGGCTTGTCCACTGCATCAGGTGCACCCCCGCGGGGCTGCAAGTCAGGAGGTGCACCTGTGCGACGGGGTTTGGGGGAACTCTGCGCTTCCTACTCAGGTCTGCCATGAAATTAAAACTGCTCTGGAAGGTGCAGCTTGTTAATTTTTTTAAAAACAGGCGAGAAAACCTTTAAAGAGCTGTTCGATGACGTCTCCAGCAGCACATGGCTCACTTGGGTGCAGAACCAGGACCAGCGTCCTGGTCTCTTAAATCCAAGGGCAGAGTTCCTACGGAACACTGACCACAAAAGGCAACTTGATGACCCAGGGCCTTTTAAAAGACTGCCACAGTGAAGGCAGAGGGGAAGGGGTTGTCATTCTCAGGAGTTTGGATTTCTGGACATTCACTCCTGTGGACCAGCTGCCGTCTGGTGGAGCAGCATGTGTGTGTGTGTGTGTCTGGGGTGGGGGCTCAGGTGTCAGTTACAACAGGCTGGGAACACTACCTGCCCGTTGCATTATGTTCAGAGGCGTCTTCAACCTTTCAGAAAATGAAAACAAAACCCCATACGAAGATGCAGCTGGGGCAGAGCGCCGCACCGACAGGTCCCACAGCTTCTTGGCGCCTGTTGGAACAGAACGAGCAGGCCGAGTGCGAGCAAAAGGCTTCCATGCATCATCGGTCAGTTCTCATTCACCCTCGGCTGCCCTGGGCGGACACCGCAGGCCAGCCAGGGGCGGCAGACCTTGGGATCCGACGGGCCTGGTCCCACCGTGTGGGCACACCCAAAGATTTGCACCGCAACATGTGTGCCCTGAAAGCAGGACCCCGCGGCACTGTCCAGCGAGTCTGCTTCAGCGCTGTCCCTGGTGGGCAGAGCTCACGCGTGCCCGGGCCAGCCTGGAAGGACCCTGGAGGGGTCAGTGCCGAATTGCACTTCACCTTGCCTGCCGACAGAAGGGAGTCTATTCTCAGGTTCAAAGCCACGAGGGCCGAAAACCCCACGTTCCAGGAGAAAATACTGGGGGCGGTGCAACCAGGGGCAAAAACGAGTATTTCTGATTGGAAGTCAGGTGTTCGGAGAGAATGTGTGCGAAGTCTTTGATGTTGCTTCTGTTTGTACTCGGGCTTGCGATTCAAACATTGTTTTGGGCCAGTCTTTTAGGCATGATTTCTTTAATGATTTTTTTTTACGTTTGATAAATATTTTTAATTTATTTTTTACATTTTAACATATTTTATTTTTTCATGCATTTCATTGGTACAGTTCCAAGAAGACAGCCATCTCTTTGGGCATCTGTTATACTGAATAGTTTAGGATTTTTTTTAAGTTAGATGTGATTTGGGTGTGGCTGTGTGTGCTGTGGGGTGATGCCTTAGAGAGCAGCTTACTTGTAAGAGAGTGACAGACGGGGAGGCGGGAGAGCGAGAGAGGCAGATCTTCCATCCACTGGTCCACTCCCTATTGGTTACAACAGCTGGGACTGGGCCAGGCTGAAGCCAGGAGTCAGGGCCTCCATCCACATCTCCCCCATGCACGGCAGGGACCCAAACACTTGGGCTAACTTCCCCTGCTTTCCCAGGTGCACCAGCAGGGAGCTGGATTGGAAGTGGAGCAGCCGGGCCTTGAACCAGAGTGATGCGGGATGATGGCATCTCCAGGCAGACACTTCACTCACTGTGCCACAACGCCGGCCTGGGTTCTTTCAGGAGCAACGTGACCATCTAAGTTCACGCGGTGCTAGCGAGAAGGGCTAGGGAAATCCCGCAGCAGGCAGCCCTGTGAGCGCCCCTTTGCCCCCGCCCTGCCCTGCTGTCCCCAGGGTGCCGGCAGGTGAGGCAGCCCCTCCTGGAGCCAGTGGGGAGTGGTCCCCACTGATAGGCCGGCGTTGCCATGGCAGCAGGCACCTCCAGGGCTCAGTCTGTGCAGAGGGCCGGGGAGGAGAAACCCATTTGCCCACACGGGCAGATACTCGGGTCATCGTTTCAGAATCCCATGCACATGTGCGCACGTGTGCAGTCACTGTTGGCGCTGTGCACCTCTCATTTTAGGTAAGAAGCTGCTGGGCTGAATGAAGGGGTTCAGGGTCAGCTGAACTGGCTGGCTGCAGAAAGCGGGACCATCCCGCTGGCCTGGGCCCTAGACACCCGACCATCGCTCATGGCTCTCGAGGTGTCTATTGGCAGGAACACAGCGGCCTCCTGTTTGGTCTCAGGTGGTCAGACTGAACATAGCATGTGCTCATTTAAACTGACGGTGGCGGTGAGTGGAAGGTGACAGGACAAAGCCCAGTGAGAGGTTGCTGGCTTGTGGCCGCTGCTTTAAGGATGGACTTTTTAAGCCTCAAAGATGCAAGCAAGGTGAAGTTCTGGAGGTGGGACGAGGGGGTAAGAACCTGGACAGAAGGTGTGAGCGATCACCTGCCATCCCATGAGAGCCCTGAGCGTCCCTGGGGACAGCACCTTTTGTGTCACTAACTGTTGGATCCAGAGGAAATAAAGGTGGCACCGTTAGCACTGCCGTCCTCTGGGAGGGGAGGGGACGTGCAGACTATCGACCAGGGTGGGATTTGGATTGGCTGTGGGGCGGCTGCACGCAGACAGCTCTCAGACGTACTCAGAACAAGAGGTCAGCTCGGGCTGCTCAGGGATGGAGCTGCGGTTGCCTGATGGCCAAATGCATGCTCGGGGCCTTGAGACGCCAGAAAGTGAGACTTCCTAGCAGTGAAGAATTAGACATGGGGAGGAAGAAGCCAAAGCACTGAGAATCCCCCTGGGAAAAGCGGACCGTCCGGACTTTCCTACACTCGCTCCGCACTGTTTTCTTTGCACTTACACAGGGGAGGGGCACTCTGGTGCTGGGGGGACTTTCAAGGTCCTTTTTTTTTTTTTTTTTGACAGGCAGAGTGGACAGTGAGAGAGAGAGAGAGACAGAGAGAAAGGTCTTCCTTTGCCGTTGGTTCACCCTCCAATGGCCACCGCGGCTGGCATGCTGTGGCCGGTGCACCGCGCTGATCTGATGGCAGGAGCCAGGTGCTAGGTGCTTCTCCTGGTCTCCCATGGGGTGCAGGGCCCAAGCACTTGGGCCATCCTCCACTGCACTCCCGGGCCACAGCAGAGAGCTGGCCTGGAAGAGGGGCAACCAGGACAGAATCTGGTGCCCGGACCGGGACTAGAACCCGGTGTGCCGGCGCTGCAAGGCGGAGGATTAGCCTGTTGAGCTGTGGCGCCGGCCTACAAATAGCTGTATAAATACCATTTTCATCAGTGACCGATGTCCCTCTCTTCATCCTGTAGACTATGCCAGTGAACTCTTCCTGGCTGTCTTACCTGTGTTTTGCCTTCCTCTCCCTGGGACTCTCCTACCTGGATTAGGTGGCTGCATGAAGCTGCCTCTCGCCCAGGTAATGGGGCCAAGTCAAAGTCTGCCTCCTTTCACACCTATGTAGGTTTCACAGTGTTGCCCTTGGGGACGGGTTTCCTCCTGCCTGGTTGTTAGGCTGCAGGGTCCCTCATGCTTTCTGTGTGGTCTACGGCACGGACACCATGACCTCCTGGGTTTTAGACCCAGGACCACATCCATCATGTTCCTATAGCAACACAACATCACAAGAGTCTACAACTTTTTTTGCCTCACCTAATTTCCGGAAAAGCACTCATATGAGAACTTGATACTTTTTTTTTTTTTTTAAATAGAACTAAAACTTAGCTTGGTGGACTACAGCTGGCACTCGAAACGCTTGCTTGGATCAGAAGCGAGTTCTTCTGAGTGACACAGAAGAAGGTCATTTAATACCGACTTAGCGAGACACAGCACAGTCTGGCTTTCGTCCATCCAGTAGTTCCCTGATTATCAAGCTGGATCCTGTGCTTCTGACTCACAGAGAAACAAACACGCCAACAACTCTTTAGGAGCCTTTGGTTGCTCCCTGAGCTCTTTTCAAAGAACCACTTGGTTTTCCAAGAGAAGCATTCGGCCCTTCATTTGCAAGTTACGCTTCTGCTGGAGGGACTTGAGAGAGTCCAAGCTAGAACCA
Organism: Sylvilagus floridanus; assembly: GCA_949820135.1. Classification (NCBI taxonomy): domain Eukaryota; kingdom Metazoa; phylum Chordata; class Mammalia; order Lagomorpha; family Leporidae; genus Sylvilagus; species Sylvilagus floridanus. The sequence goes on along the minus strand of OX463244.1, from coordinate 7,527,766 downwards.
TTACGCAAGGAACAGAAGTTCCAGGGTCACCTTCGCCACCCTGGTCAGTTGTAAATTGCAGGCAAGAGGGGACTTCAGCAGCCTGTTCGGTTCTCCCCCCAGACAGCAGAACAGAGAAGCCAAGGCCGCGAGGGGAGACTGGCGGGACTTGTGTCAACCGCTCTTAGTCCAGTTCACCCCACCAAGCAGAGACAAAAGGCTGAGCCATTCAGGGATGGGGAACCTTTTTCCTGCCGATGGCCGTTTGGGTATTTGTAGCATCATTCGTGGGCCACGCACAATTCTCAACTTCACAATTAGTCTGCTGTGGATTTACCGAATTTGGAGTCGCACCGGCAGTGGCCGTGGTGGGGCCACACCAAATGATTTCGCGGGCCTCACTCAGCCCCGCGGGCTGGACGCCCCCCAGCTCTGAATGCAGGGCCTCTGGGCCCCCGCAGAGCAGTGCGTGCGTTGCTGGGCCGGGCATTGTGTTTCTCTGTTGCTCCTGAATGAGTACTTTGACTGTATCTGGTTTCTGAGGTGACCACTGGACCCTGGCTGGTTGTTTGCCACTCTGGGGGGGGGGGGGCGGTTAAGAAAAGGAAGCCTCTTCTTTTGAGACCCCGACTGTGGGACTGGATTCAGAGTCTCGTGAAGCTGATGTCCCTTTACCAAAAGAAGCTGTGCAAGTTTCCTTACGTAGACCCGTGAGCAGCTCCAATGGATCTATACTGCAAGGGAGTGCCATCCTCCTAAGTTCCCCGGGAAATTTAAGAACATAGTACAATGCTTACTAGCACTATTGAATATTCCTAGTACTCTTAGCACTTAGTAATCAGTAGCACTCAGTAGTACCAATAGTACTTGCTAGTATTACTAGTATAGTACAAGGACTGGCCGACTTCCCCTGCAGAGGGCCAGCTAGGAAATATGTCAGTTTTTGTCCTCCATATGGTCTGTGTTGTAACTGCTCAGCTCTGCCAGTGAGATTTGAAAGCAGCCATAGGCAATACATCTACAAGTGGGCATGACTGGGAGCCAATAAACCTTTATTTATGGACACCGAAATTTGAATTTCATGATTTTCACATATCACAAAATATTCTTCTTTTGTTTACTTTGCCCCCCAACCATTGAAAAATGTGGAAACCACTCGGAGCTGGCAAGTAGTACAACGACAGGCAGTGGGCTGCGTTCTGTTTGCAGATTTGCTTTGCTGATTTTTTTTTTTTTTTTTTGTAGTAAGTCTTGGAGCCTCAGGACCTGACTATGCGGCCAGCGTCTAGCATTCACTGGTCTTGGGGAAGTGACCTTGGGAAGTGACTCCATCTCCCCACGTCGCTGGTTTCCATCTAGAAAGTGTAAATTATGGCACGCAGCCTCCCACAGTGGGTTAGAGTGCGGTGAGATAATTTGGGCAGGTGCTCTAAGTGTGCCAAAGCAACACACAAGGCAGGGAAAAATAGTTTTGTTATTGTGCATACCGTGTGTATCAAATCTCTTAGCAACCTCCCCACCGAATTCTGCTGAAAGGTAGCACTCTGTGTGAAAAGCACTTCAAGAGGCAGAGGGCCGAAATATTAGGAGGAGGTGAGTTTTACTCAGTTTTCAAGTAAAAGGTAGTATTTCCTTGATTCTAGGTTGGCTTTAGAGTCTAGAAACCAGATGGAACAACTTTGCCGCACCACAGTGTCATATCAGTGATCGTCATTCCAGATTTATAGCCCCCCACCATTGAAGGAAAATCATCACAAGATAGTATTTCCATTTATGAGGACACATCCTAAAGTTTGTGGAAAATGAAGAGAACAATTTACGTCCATGCTAAAATCTCAAAAACTCATTCATCATTTTTCATTATACACATTTTTCTAACTCTCGGAAGACCTCCCATATGCATGGATTTAAAAATGGTTTTCCACCCACAGAAACTTATCTTTTGGCTCCATTTTACACAAACTGTTTGAAGTACTCTCGCATGTGGAACCCTGAGTTTTCCCCTCTCTTCCTGACTTGTTAAAGTATCTGAGTCAATGAAGGAAAGATTGAAAAGCAGTCCAGCTACTGGCAAGCTGTTTTGGAAATAACTTACTATAAATGTTATTTGCCCAGCAAAGTCAAATGACTTCCCATTCTTCTGGTGTGATCACGTTGTCACGCCCTCTTTCTCTGTCTACCAGCTCCCACGTTTGTAAACAATTTTTGAATATCCCAAGGATACTGGCTCAAATCGAGGTTAAAAAAAAAAGGGGAAAAAGTAAGAAATCTGAGATGTAAGAAATCATAGGGAGGGAAGGCATAGGATGGTGTTCGGGAGACTTCAAAATTTAGGCTTTCAAATGAAGTCATACATTAAAGAAATTAAAGTTTAATGAAAAATAGATAGGTCAGAGCTGGAGCTGGGTTGAACCTGCGAGAGAAAATTGTGCTTAAGAAAGAGGTTGATATTTTTAGAGACAGAAGCTGGATCTCCATTAGGGAACCTATTAGGGGACCCAAGACACTAAACTCAATCCATAGACTTGAGAGCAGGGAACCAGGGGAGGAGCAAGTGAGGCCCAGGGGAGGAGGGGGGCTGGGCGAGAGAGCGTCCCGCTGCGTGGACGCGGAGTGGCTGAGTGTTGGATCAGCTGGGTTGGAATCCAGGTTGAGAAGGAGTGGAAAAACACTGAGCTGACATTACAGTGACTGCAAGTGTGTTCACGCAAAATAGTTCGCCCAAGCGATAGCACAAAACATGAGCTATTTTATTAGTTACATAAAGTGGATTTATAAATGCACAGCTGGAGAGCTGCTGGGGAATGGAAGTGGGAGCCCCAAGGAGCTGTGCCGCTCTCAGGAGGGCTCTGCCCTGTCAGTCTTTATCAGGGTTCTGATCTGGCTCATGGCCCCCACCACACGTCATGGCCCAGTGACTCAAACGCATCCACCCAACAGACCACAATATCGAGCTGAGAGTCCTCTCTGTCAGTTCTGATATTGTCACATGAAAATAGGCTGATTTTCATAGTGGATGAGGGCTGGGTTCTGTGACCCAGAATGGGAAGAAACTGTGGTGTCGATTTTGTTGAACTGACTTAATAAAAAACACCATTCACTACTTGCTGCTTAGAAAATTCCGTCTTAATGAACTTCTCTCAATTCCAAATTTTAACAATTGACACAAAATACACTGTTAAACGGTATTCTCAACAACTGTAGAAAAATAGACGTTAGATAGGGACGGTCTCAGAAAAGTTCAGCAGGAACATCGTCCTTTAAAGATTCAGAGGCTCACGTTACAAAAAACAAGATTTGGTTCAAGTTCTTTCTCACCAAAGACAGTGAGAAACAGGGAGCCCTGCCACAGACACGGAACCAGCGCGTGCTCCTGGCCAAGGTGTTGTCAGGCCCTCTGTTCCCTTCCGTTCCATTGTGCTAAGGGGACAGGCAAGAAGTGAACAGGCCCGAGCCGCTCTTCCAATCAGACAGCAAGGTGGGGGTTGTCCCTGGCACCTTAGTCATGGACTGAAAGGCCCCGGGAGTCTTCAAGAGCTAAATTAGCAGAGGTCTCACAGCCCCGATTTCGTCTTGCTTTGCGCTACTCAGGCCCTGCCCTGCAACCCCGGCGAGGCTGCAGAGTGAGCGCCCGAAGCCAAGAGTGTGCCCTTCGTAAGGCCACAGTGAGGTCAAGCACGGGACCTCCCCCACAGCCTCGCAGGAAGTGCACCAGGTGGTGTCCTCCTCGACCACCACCCCCTCCCTAGAGGGTGCGCAGTGGAGAATCGGATCAACGCATACTGAATGCGAAAACCATGGCATGTCGGCCCCTGGTTTGTTTTCCATCAAGCCAGGGCACGAAGCAGCTGTCCTGATGCAAGACCCGGATGTCACACGGAGGAGCCACTCGCCTCGTCTCCCAGGCACTCGCTCTCTGGTAGACGGGGTCCCCGGACTGTGGCGAAGCCTGTGCAGTCCGGTCGGGGATGGCTGGAGGAACAGGGAGGCAGCGCACGGCATCTCTTTGACCTCCGTGGTGCAGAGCCTCAAACCGAGCACAGCTGTGGGAGCTGAAAATAAACTGGATCCATTCAATGAATATTGATGATGGGCGACTGTGTTCAAGAACAAGCGGTTTCTAAATGAGAAATGAACGTGTAAGATCTGTTACAGTGCAAAATCTCCACCTGCCCCTGGGTTGTGTCCAAGATTCTTTTCCTTTCCTATTTTTTTTTCCATTTTGGAATTTAGATTTTTCAGTTCAAAATACCCCACCCTCTCTCCCTCCCATCCTCCTTTCATCTTCCTCCCTTCCTTCCCTCCCCTCTTTTTCTACACCTGTCTTTGCAGATCAAAATGAATTAAGGCTGCAGTGTTTTGTTTGTCCTCGTTAGCATGACAGACACTTTGGATCTGATTTCTCACAGGTGGCATGCCCTGCAGAGATTTCTTAGATAGTCACCCACATCGTTGACCACATCTTTGAATACTGAACCAGGATCGTTTGGAAGCGTAGAGAAGTCACAATGCGAGAAACGCTTGATGGATGAGCCCCCAGGGACAGGCAGGACGTCCTCGTCAGAGCTCCAGTGGGAGTGACCATCTGCGGCACCCTCCGCATGCCTTTAGACCCCATCCATCGTCTGCTCACTCACCACGCCTCATCTTAACAGTCTGCGGTTTCTCACGGTCACGGGTGGAGCAGCTGGAGACCCAATGGCTATGCAGAAGAGTCTCCTCAACTATGAAACCGCAAAGGGTGAGAGCGCGCGTGAGGAGCGCCAACGCATCACCAGTGCCATGCAAGAGAGTGTGTTCCCCCCAGGATGCAGCGAGGCCCCTGTTAGACTTCCCTCTGCCAAGCATTTCATCGGCCGTCAGCATCTTGGTGGCGGGTCTTGCCACCTATTGGCCCTCCCAATGCCCCCAGCCCTATGGCTTGTTAGATTGGATGAGAGGGTTGGCGAGGGCACAGTGCAGTGCCCTAGGGGCCGCCAGTCCGGGACCTGGAACACGGCCATGCAATAAAAGACGAGCAGTCGATGGATGAAAGTAATCTGGGAGACAACGACATCAGAACAGAAATGCCTACTCTACACTGAGGATTTTTTTTTGGTGTTTGTTAGTTTTTGCTTATTTCTAAAGTTATAGATCTAAGCCTACATTAATGATACATCTATGTACATTATTTAGAAGTTCTGTTCTACAGTACTTTTGTACATGCTGGCTACTAGGTGCAAAAAAAGAAAAGGATGGCATGAGGCATGTGTATGTACAGTGGCTCGTGTCTGCTCTCCTGGGTCCCGTGACTGCAAGTGCCCGCCTGGGATGAGCCCCTGGCCCCTGGTGGAAGGAGCGTGTTGGGGTTTAGGGAGAGGAGGGCTCCACGCCATGAATAGGTCGGCCTTGGAGACCTTACTGGCCGCCTCCCTGCCAGCATCGTTGACGCGCTCTCGTGAGTGGTCTGTTATTGTCCAACCCATGCAGGTCCGTAGCTTAAAGCTGTAGGGGTGGGATGCGGTGTTTTGGGGAAGAGCCCAGCCCTGGGCCACAGAGCATCGCACCTTGACCACATCCGTGTCTACCTTGTCAATCTAAATACTGAGAGGGGGCAGGTAGATATTTTACACCTTAAAAATTTGTTGTGTGGTGATGATGTCAAAATTAAATAGAAATAAGTAAAGAACAAAGCGAGAGAGACAGAAAAGGGAGCGAATGCGAGACCGGGAGAGGCTGTGCCGGGGCACAGGGGAGCGTGCCCGCAAGGCCACTACACTTTGGATTCATTCTCCAGGTTTGCCACATCACCGTTCCTCTCCGTCTGCTCCTCCTGGTCCTTTTCCTCCTCCTCAGTCTCCAGTTCCGCGTGCTGGTTGAGTTTGCTGGACACAGACCAACTCAGGGGCAGCTCTGCCCTGCTGGCCAGCTCGGCCAGCTCTTTGGCACTCAGCGACGGGGTGCTCGTCTCGTAGGTCTCGTGGAAGCTGTTGTAGTCGACTTCGTAGAAGCCGTCCTCCAGCGTCAGGACAGGCGTGAAGCGGTAGCCCCACAGGATCTCACTGGTGATGTAGGAGCTCCGGGCCTGGCAGGTCATCCCTGCGGAGAGGAGGGGAGGCGTTAGGAGGTCTGAGCTGGGGAGGGAGGGGGCTGTTCACACTGACACCTGCACAGGGACCACTGCCAAGGAGAGGTCACTCACACCGTAGACACGCTCCCCTGGTGGAGTCCCAGGGACCGACGGCAAACTCCTGGCTCCCCTGAAGCATGCCTGCACACAGAGCACACCACATCTGTGGCTATGCCACCTCCACTCTGCCCTGGAAGAACCCTGACACCCTGACTCTGGCTACCCACTGCTTACAGAAGCTTCCCCCGAGGTCTGATGGGATTCGAGTTTTGTGGCCACAGACTCGGGCTGAAGTCTGGCTTGTGGGGCTGCACACAGGCTGCCCATGAGCTGGAGGCCACAGACTGGTGCTCGCTTGCCTCCCACATAGGCCACGAGCATGGTCCCTTTGGTCCGAAAGGGATACCTACCTGGATTTGCATTTCCCTAGGCCCAGTGGGCATCGTAGTTCAGATCATGCAATAGCGTTTGACGTCGATGCCTTTTTCTCTTCTTAGACATGGGAAGCCCTTTTGCTAATTTGTACAAAGTCACGTGAGCTCCGGGCAGGCCTGGCGTGGGAGCAGCTTCCTTTGAAATGGGACGCGGCAGCGCGAGGGGAGCCCCACTCATCTCCTTAGAAAAGGAAGCGAGGCAGCAGATCGGCATGGGGTGTGGGCAACGCCAGTGAGCTTTCTCCTGAAGCCAGAGAGTACCTTTGGAAGGATTCCCAGGAAACAGAGCGCCCGTGGCATCATTCATTCAGGCAAGGGGTCAGTGTCCAGGCCCGCGATGCTTTAGCGGTCCATGGAACTATTTTAATTCCTTTTAAGGTCAGAACAAAAAAGAGCTTTGAGGAGAAGAAACCGTGTCTTACTGGTTGAACACTATATTTATTGGAGTAATAAGCCCGTGATTATAAAGTAAATTGAAAGTATGTCATTGCAAAAATTAAAAGAAAAAAGACAGAAAGGAAGGAAGAAGGAGGGAGGGAGGGAATGAGCCTTGTGTTCTTAGAATTGTATCTTTGAAATGCATGAGATCTGCTCTCGTTATCGTAATAAAAATATTGGGCATAAAAATAAAATTCCAAAAAGAATCATGTACACATTGAAACGTCTGGGTACTGATTCTCAACACCAGTTGTGAAAAAAAAAGTCATCTTCGTACCAACGCAGTTGCAAAATACAATTTAAAGAAAATTGTCAAAAATGGAGTATGGGGAGGCAAAACTACTGAGGACTCACGAAACTCCTGTGTGGGCCCCGGGTCACTCATTCATAGAGCAGCCAGCTGGCTGAACAGTCAGTCAGTCAGTCAGTCATCTGCTTGGACAGCCAATACTATGCTGCGCACCTGCTCTGTGCTGAACGTGGGCGGGGCTGGGGAAGAGGGTGCACGGGGGTGCTTCCACAGCAGGGTTAGAGCTACTGAATGTTCCCGCACCCTGGCTCTTGCTCCTGGGTCTGGAAGGAGGAAGCTGGGTGCCAGGGATTGACGCGATGGGCTCAGCGGCAGGTGCCAGAGCCTGAGCCACCCCCAGTCCTCACTCCACACCCGTGCATGTCTTCCTGACCTCGGAACTGGAGTGGCATGCTTGTTCAGTGCTGCCTGGCTGGCCCGCAGAAAGTCCACCTCCGCCTCCGTAGTTCAGGCTTCCACACTTAGCAAAGAACGCGTTGGCTTTGCCTTATTTTTCTTTTTCTAGTGATGCTTCTCTTCTGACTTACTCCTTACCTGTGCTGGGGAGTGGGGGGGGCAGATGCCAGGGCAGAGGGAGGTGGGTACAGAATGAAGCACAGCTAGGAGGCTGGGGGTAAAGGTGACAAAATGTCGTTTTGGGGAGTGGGTGCTGTTGCCGGGGTTACGGTGCTGCTGGGGATGCCCACATCTGCGTTAGATTCCCAGGGTTTGAGTCCCAGCTGCACTTCCAGAGCTCCGCTGACACGTACCCTGCGAGGCAGCAGCTGATGGCTCAGGTTCGTGAGCTCCACGGGACACTTGGCTGGGGTTCTTGGCTTCTAGCTTCAGCTGGTCCAGCCCTGGCTGCTGTGGGCATTTGGAGAGTGACTCGGCAGATGGGCGATCTCTGTCTGTCTCTGTCTCTTGCTTTTCAAACAAGCATTTACAAATCTCTTTTGGAGAAAGAAGTACATTCTTATTGTAAGGGGACTAGAAGGTGGAGAAGGCAGGTGTGCAGCCCAGACGTCCACATGTGAACATCCACAGAGGATCCTCTGGATTCTCGGGGACATGTGGAAGTTTTTCTTTTCATTTATTTATTTATTTATTTTTGACAGGCAGAGTGGACAGTGAGAGAGAGAGAGACAGAGAGAAAGATCTTCCTTTTGCCGTTGGTTCACCCTCCAATGGCCGCCGTGGCCGGCGCGCTGCAGTCGGAGAACTGTGCTGATCCGAAGCCAGGAGCCAGGTGCTTCTCCTGGTCTCCCATGCGGGTGCAGGACCCAAGGACCTGGGCCATCCTCCACTGCCTTCCCGGGCCACAGCAGAGAGCTGGCCTGGAAGAGGGGCAACCGGGACAGGACTGGTGCCCCGACCGGGACTAGAACCCGGTGCGCCAGTTCCGCAGGCGGAGGATTAGCCTAGTGAGCCAAGGCGCCGGCCTTTGTGGAAGTTTTTCAAGGCGCCCATGGATGTCTTTCCTCCGTTTGTCCTTCTGTCTTTTCAGTTAGCCTGCCGTTTTCTCCAGCTGTTATCCCTGCCCTGGGCAGCAGCCGTATTAAGCAGTCATTGCTGATTGTTCTTGGCAATCAAACAACATAAAAAAATGCATCCAGAACTTTTATTTCTGGCTGTGTAAATAATCAAACATAACTAGAAATGAAAAACCATTATGAAAACCAAAACCTGAGTGAAGAATTTATAGTGCATGAGAGTTATCAGGAGAGAGAGGCGGTATAGCCGTGTGAAGGGACTACAAAGGATGCAGTCAAAGGACGACACCGGGAAGGGTGGAATGAGATGTCTGAGAATCCCGCTCTCCGCAAAAGCGCTGCGCACTGGCGGAGGGGGCGCGAGTTCTCCCAGAACGCTGGAAGTGAGCCCCAGGGCGTTTGCTCAAGAAGAATGGCCGAATCTCACTAAGAACCCCAAGCTTCTACTGTGCGGCGTTTTACCCTCTCCAGTTCTGCACTGGCCTTGCCAACCAGCAGCTGGCAGCCACCGGAGCTGAAGTCATGGTGGAAACCAGTGGTGTGGCAGCCGTCGGAGCTGAAGTCATGGTGGAAACCAGTGGTGTGGCAGCCGCCGGAGGAGCCGGGACTGGCTTGCAGCTTGTTGAAGTCCATGGCGGAGTCCCACTGTTTCACGGGCTGGGCTGTTCCCCAGAAATCCGCATGTGCACGACTTGTCTTTGTCTGAGCTTGCCCAGTGTAAATGGCCATTTTTCTCTCTTTCTTCTAAAGATGTATTTAATTAATTTGAAAAGTGGGAGGAAGGGACAGAGAGAGAGAGTGAAGCCAGGAGTCTGGAACTCCATCCGGGTCTCCCACGTGGGTGGCAGGGGCCCAAGCACTTGGGCCATCTTCTGCAGGGAACTGGATTGGAAGTGGAGCAGCATGGACTCGAACTGGTGCTCTGATGTGGGATGCTGGCGTCACAGGTGGCGGTTTAATCGGCGGTGCCACAGTGCCAGTCACAACGCCATTTTCATGGGCACTTTTCTAAAACCAGTAGCATTTGTTTTATGTTGCAACTGCCTGGGGCAGTGATCACAGCTGAGGAAAATAGCAGGCTAATACAGAAATGAGAAGAGAAGCCCACGTGGGCATGCAGGGTGTGCACACGCCCAAGAACGCTCGGGGAGCCCCGACTCCCGCTCTGCAAGGCGGCGAGGCTCTGTGCCCCAGGAAGCGAAGGTGAGGGCAGCTGTCAAGTGCCTGGCTGAGTGTTGGAGACGCATCTCACCGTGCACAGACACCTCGCAGACACCGGGGGAGCTCGCTTCCAGGCTTTCGCAGCACGCTCTGTCCAGTGGTTGGCTGAGCAGAGACTTCCGTGGTCACGCCCCAAGAGGAGCACGGACCTTCAGAATGAGCTTGGGAAAGTCACAAACAGCAGCAGCCGCCCCAAACCTCGGCGAGGGTGGAATGATCAGAGTTTCACAGATGCCCAGTTATAGAAGGGGACTTCGAGAAGAGGCTTCGAGTGAGCTGCTCAAAGAGGGGCAGAGAACGGGAAGACACAAGTCCTGCATGGTGGGGACTCGGCAGGAGATGTCCCATTTTTAGGTGCAGTGACACATTACAATGGGAGAGGTTTATATCCAGAAATTCAAGGCTGTGAGAGCCACAGGTATCATCGCTGGCTGGAAAACACTTCCACATAGCCCGGACAGTAAGACTGGGATAAAATAAAATGGATATAAACCATCCCTGCCACTTCTGAGTGCTGTACAATTCAGCGACTTTGTTCAAAGCAGACGTGGGTGGACACTTAGCCATTCTTTTTCAAATACCAGGCTACACCATGCGACGCCTTCCTTTTCCTTTACCCCTGGAGCTCATTCGCCGTAAGCACTGACATGGGTCAACGCAGTGCTAAAGTGCTGTGCACTGGAGCTTACCCGTCCTCGTGTGGGGGCGTCCCGTGTGGGAGAACCATATCAGTGATTCGCCAAACCCTGGCTCTCAAAGAAGCGCGACAGAGTCCTCCCTGTCCACAGACTGGGCTGCGTCCAGCCGGCTCTGCCAGCTGCTGATCATTTAAGTGACAGCGAACACGGCCTCAGGGTCACGTCTCTTCGGTCCACAACTGTGTATCGTCTGTTACCCAAATATCCGAGGGTCAGAGAGGTCCAGGTCCAACTATGCAAAGCCACGTATTTTTTAAAATGTCTTAAGAAAATACATTTTTGTACCTGTATGCTCCTAATTCTACTCTAGGCAAAGCCTAAATTTATCAGTTAAGTACTGAGCTAGGTCATGAACATGGTCCATCGAGTGTTTCTGGTGAGCCAGGCCCTGGAGGTCCTAGGTGTACCAAACATCTAATCCCATGGCAGCAGCGGGTAAGGCCCTGACTCTGTTTTCCATGCGTGCACACTAAGGCAGAGCAAGGTTAAGCAGCTTCCCTGGGTCACAGTGTTATGGACTGCAGGTGTGCTCTCCACCTTGCCCCCGAAGTCTTATGTTGAAGCCCTGAGCCCCAGTGTGATGGGACTTGGAGGTTGAGTTTGAAGGAGGAGAAGTTAAACAAGATCAGAAGGATGCAGCCCTAATCCCGTAGGACTGGTGGCACTGTGAGAAGAGGAAGAGACCCCAGACTGTCTCCCCTGCTCCTCCACAAGCACACGGTGTTCTGGCCACGTGAACCAGTGTCTAAAAGGCAGGAAGGGCGGCATCGCCAGAAACCGACGGTGCTGGCTCGCTGGTCTCAGACCTCCAGTGTGAGAAGTGTGAGCCGTGCAGTCTGTGGTCTTTAACCTGAGTTGATGGGCCCAGGAAGAGTAGAACCAGGGTCCCTATTCGGGAGTCGGGCTCCAGGCTCCTACCGCCGCATTATCATTCCTATATCTTAAGACAGGGACTGTGTGTTAATTTTGGTCTTTTTCACTCCCATAGTGCCTCACATCTACAGGTGATAAGAGGGGTCAACAGAATAGCATGTGTGCCAGGAAGTGAAATGGAGCTGGGGAGAGTTATCACAGCCACTGGGTCCCGGCACTTGGCGAATGATCTCAGCACTGGCTGCCCTTCATCTTCTCCAGGTTGCTCCTCTCTTGCAGCTGCTGTTTTTTTTTGTACCCCTGCCAGCTTTTCTTCTAAATCCCCATGCCTGTCTTGTCTGCCACAGAATGCTGCTCCTTCTCTACCCAGATCTGGGGCTCTGGCTATTTCTTGATGATACCAAGTAACTGATTTATTTTCTAAGAAGTCACGGGAAGCCGCGAAATCAAACCTCAGACTGAAGGATTCTTTTCGCTGCCTCCCCTTCTGCACGTGTAATTCTGTATTTAGAACTCTCTTCTCCAATAGCAGGAACTTGCTTCCCCAACAGCCTTTACACCTGCGGCTGACTCTATCTTAACAAACTCATCAAACAGTTTTGGGATGGCTACACCAACCAGAGGACTGGTTACACAACACTCAGAGCTCAAAGCCAAGGACTGGGTATTCTCCCAGCTGAAACAGGAGACCTCCATGACCTTATTCATCCCAGAAAGCCCCCAGTTATGTACCAGTAGGTAATGGACCAATCAAAAACTACCAAATGCACATGAGAGCCCATCAGAAAGCTCCCCTGGTTGCAAAAAAGTATGCCCATCAATCAAATACTGTTTTAAGTCTTCCTCCTTTTCCTCCATCAGACTTACCCTCACTTTAAAATCTTTTGAGTTTCTGCTGGAATACAGGTGATGGGGCAGCCCATGCCCCTGTCTGAGCTCAACAAACAGCCTCTTGTTAATCCTACAGGGGTCCTTGTCCCAATGGCACCTTCACCACAAACCTACAAGGTAATGTTACAAATTTCTTTGCAATGTTTCTTAACTTTAGAATATTCTCATTGAGGTTGCACCATCAAAGTATTGAATTCAAAAGCTACTTGAACTCAGTCTCTCTTACTTGTGGTTATCCGTTGTATAACTAGTTTGAAAAGCAGAGTGTGAGAGACAGAGATAGAAATCGAGATAAACAGCGAGAGAGAGAGAGAGAGAGAGAGAGAGAGATCGATCTACTTGCTGGTTCATTCCCAATCGCTGTAACAGGCCAGGGTAAGCCAAACTGAAGCCAGGAGCCAGGAACTTCTTCTGGGTCTCTCAGGTGGGTGGCAGGGACCCAGGTACTTGGGCCATTATCTGCTGGCTCCTGGGCACGATAGCAGGAAACTGGATGGGAAGTGGAGTAGCCAGGACACAAACTAGGCACCTCCATATTGAACTATGAACAGGGCACAGAGAGCCCTGGGCTGTTGGGGGCCACAGTGGGGCTGTGAGATCAGATAGCTACCGGAAGCTGACCCACCGTGGGCAGCTCCTCCGTCTGCGGGCTCACAGGAAAGGACTTAGGAAAGGCCACACGGCTCATGGCTATTCCAGCCAGGTCGCCTCCAGCAGCAGCCCAGAGCAATCAGTCCGACTTGGTTACGGATTCGCCTTTCTTTTCCTGGCCACACGTGACTGCTGCAGCCACGTGCACTGGGCTTGGGTGCACTGACCTGCAACTGGGACAAAATGAAATGGAGACGAATCCCTCTGCCCAGTCAGCAAAAAAATGTATCAGACGCCTTGAAGGTGCCAGACTCTGTGCTTGGGGATGAGATTCAGTGTGAGTCCTTGGCTATCCGGTGGAGGATACAGTGGGCCATGGAGCCAATACCACTGGCAGTAAATTCTCATTAGATTTCAATGAATGAGTGAATGAGTGAACTTCTCATTATCGCTAAGGCAGCCCAAGCCTTAAACAAAAACGCAAAAACAAAACCCCCCTTCAAAGTCCTCTTTGATGTTCATTTCAATCTACTTTCTGGGTGGTGGCATTGTAGTGCAGTGGGCTAAGCCTCTGCCTGCAACACTGACATCCGATACGAGTGCTAGTTCGAGTCCCAGCTGCTCCACTTCCAATTTAGTTCCCTGCTAATGTGCCTGGGAGGACAGTAGAGAATAGCCCAAGTACTTGGGCCCCTGCCACCCAAGTGGGAGACCCAGATGGAGTTCTTGGCTCTTGGCTTTGGGCTGGTCCAACCTAGGCTGTTGCAAACATTTGAAGGGAATGAACCAGTGGATGGAAGATCTCTCTCTCTCTCTCTCTCTGTAACTCTGCCTTTCAAATACAATAAATAAGTGATTAAAAAGATCTACTTTCTCTTATGTAAAAAGCTGACTTTGGGAGAGATGAGAAGGAGACGGTGAGAATTTCTCCTGCTGTAGACCTATCTAGAGAGGTCATCAAACACCCAGAGGGTGACCCTGTTTGCTCCCTCAGATACTGGTCAAGAAAACACCACTTTCCAGGTTATTCCGGGAGTCTGGGTTTTCCTGGAGGGACAAACGAATAGGCAAGGAGAGATGGTTTGGGATGCTACCAGGTATTTTTATTCCCAATGGTCCAGTTGTTCCTGGCTGCCCACAGTGTCCCCATCATCCTGGGGTGGATGGGAGCCAGGCTGGACCGAGGGGCCATCCTTCAGCTGGGCACACTGAATCACAGACGTGAAGACGATAGTTGCAGTAGGGGCTTGGAGAGTGGGCTTCCATTCACAACCACAAAGCTTTGTCAAGAGGATTTGGGGGTTCCAGAAGCAGAGCTGTGAGAGTACAAGGCTCTGGCCACACTAGGAGAGCAGGAGGAAGAGAGAGAGCCAGGGGCTGGGGGTGTGGGCAGGGATGACCAGGGTTTGGATACTGCTCTGGTTTCCAAGCAGGGGCTCAGAGCCCCTCCAGCCTGTCAAGGCCTTGAGGCTCACCTCTGCAGAGTTCTGTAAGGTTTCAGATGCCATAGAGCAGCCTGGAGGGTGTGCATACGGCAGCCTGGGGTGGGCACTGCTGCCTGGGTGCCTCAGGGTATGTGTGTGTGTGTGTGCATGCACCTGTTACAGTGTGTCCGTGCCTGCACCTGTGTGTGCATGTGTGTGCACACCTATGTTAGCATCATTTTTTTCACACAAGTAGCACTCCACCCATGCATAGAGGCCAGGAGTTCTAATGTCCTCCACCAACAGGGCCAGCAGGCAGAGGCACCGGTGACTGTCACCCAGGATGAGTGGCACCTGGAGCATAAGCAGTGACGTGTGTGATGCCCCAGTGCTGGGGGAGTGACAGCAGACAGGATGTACTTGGGGCAGACCTGCCTCCCCCGCCCATGACAGGATGATGTCACCCATGCCACCACCGCAGGCTGTCAGCTGTCCCACTCTCCTCTCTCTTCTCCTCCCTGCCCCACAGTGCCCCCTGGGCAAAGCCGATCTGATCAGATCTGGGTCTGGCCTACAACCTTGCAGTGACTTCCTGTTGCTCCAGGAATAAAACCCAACATCCAAGCAGCGATCTCCCTAGTTTCTGCTCCCCATGTCAGCACTGCTCTGGGCCCCTTCTCTTTCCCTACCCAACGCCCATCTTCCTTTCATCTCTGGGTGACGTAGCCTTGCTCAGGGCAAGATACCTCCTCCAGGGGGAACTGAAGTGATGCGTGAACATTCCAGACCATGGCAAGCATCTCCCATGCCATCACCCTGACAATGACACAGGTCCGACTGCAGAGGTAATGGCTTCAGCCATTCCAGGTAGAATGGGTCCTAAGAGGCCATATTTGAGCAAGGCTAGGATGAGCCGCCCATTGAAAATTTCCTAGTTCAAAAGCCACGGGGCTCTCTCTGGGCTGGGCCAGCTGGAAAGGTTTCCCAGGACGGTGGGGAGGCTGTTAGCAGGACCCTGAACATGGGCAGGGCTGGGAGAGGGTGGAGGCACCAGGACGGTGCTGCAGGTGAGCCGAACCAATGTGCGTCTTGCAGTCTCCATCTGGTGTTCGCAAATGAACTCTGGACTGAGGTGACACCATTGAGAACCGGCATTGGAAGCCAAGGTAAAGTTGGCATTGCGTGGACACTGTTGGTACCTCCCCCTCCCCTGGGACCTAGGTCCCTGGACCACCTCTTGCCCCAGGTTTGCTTCTGGGCGCTGTCGGAGCAGTGAGAGTGAGCGGAAGGGCTCCCCTTGGCTGCGGTAGAGAAAGAACTACTACTGATTTGCAAAGGAACATAAAGCCGTCAACCGCCATGAAAATGACTTATTTCCTCCAGCTGAGTTTTGTCTGCCTTGCGTATTAGATGCATGCGTCCAGCGCTGGATTTAGAAACTGGATAATTGACTTGGTGGAAGGGAACGGAACGTGTCAGCCTCCTGCCGTGACTTCCTTTTGGGGCTGTGAATCTGTCTGATGTTTCAGGAGTGCAGAGAAGCTTAACAACAATTAAGCAGGGCTTAGGCCTGGCCTAGCCATCTTTCACGTTTATTGCGTCTTCATAATTGTTGATGTTTGCACTAAGTTTGTGCCCAGGGAGTCACATGCGATCAACTTGCAGAGTGATAAACCTTCCCCTTTCTCTGAGGACCGGTTTGTACTCTCGCCTCGTTAATCGCCTGTCTAAAAGAACCACTTCGAGAGTGTGTTTGAATTTCTTCTTAAAGTTAGTGGCAAAACTACAGCCAAACTTCCCGTCCTCTCTCCTCACTGCAGGATCATTTTCAGGAAGAATGAAAGGTGTTCCTCTCCTGGGGGCAGCCGGGTGGATGGGCCAGGGAAGACAAGCCCAGGATCGGCTCCGACTGCCAGGAAATGGGTGTTTTTCTTAAGCAAGCAAACCAGCTATAAATGATTTTCAACCAAAACCAATGGATTTTTAGGAAAACAAAGAAGACCTTGGCAGACTGACCCAAACTCCAGAGACAGAGGGATCATAGGATGGAGATCACTTCGATGAGGGGTTTTCAAAAAGTTCAGGGAAAAAGTTCGTTATGAAAAGAGGTCGCACAGGCTTCAAAAACGTTTCGCACCAACCTGAGCTTACCTTGTAACTCTACTTTCCACAAACCTCTTGAAGCACTTGCCTTCTTATGGACGAATAATAAATGCTCTCTTAAGTTGAAATACTGGGCACATTTTGGAAAAAATGTCTTTTGCGTCCTGCCTGTTTGGAAAGATCTCTGGGCCTTGGTGACAATGAAGAAGCTGACTCATGTTCAGCCAATAGGCTTCAGTCTGGGAGATTCCAGGCTATTCTGCCTTGGTGGCCCGGGACTGCCTGGGGCAGGCAGGTGGGGACCCAGTGGTCCCCAAGGCACTGCTGTTCCCTTGGTGGCGGCTGCTAAGTAGGAATATTGTGCGTGGAGTCAGCAGCCTTTTCTGGTGCTTTCTAGAGCTTTCTCCCCTGGTGGGCCCTTTGCGTGGTTGGAAATGTCTCATGTCCTTGTATCTACAATGGTAGCCCGTTCCTGTGTTATGTGACAGGCTCCTGTTCTTCAACCAACAGAGGACAGTGAATGAAACTGGGGTAAACTCTACCTAGGATGTCGGGAAATTACAGCCTGCCTTCCCACTTGGAACCTCTCCGACGTGTCAAACAACCTGCCTCTGTTTACAGAGCACGAGACAAGCCTCTGAATTAGTGCGTCCTCGGAAAGGCGTGCGTCATGCATCGAGTCTCCTTTAGTCGAAATCCGCTTTTGAAGTCTTGATTTAAAGTCCATGGATCAGCTAATCTCTGCATTCCTCATTCCAAGCCATGTATGGCGAAAAAAGGGAACCCAGGAGCGGATGACATTTCAAATAAGGGCTTTTGATGTCTACTGAGAAGCAAACATTTCCAGGAACAAACGAAACCTTCGTGTGGCAGAATAAGCCCCCGTGACGCTTCCTCCATGGGCGCACCCAGCACCATCAAGTGCCCAAGCTCTGCCCTGGCTGCTGGATGCCAACAGGAGCTGCCCATCACTTTCTAGTCCCACCTCCGGCTTGCTGTGCCCGGGGATGTGTGTGTCTGGGATTCCTGGGGCTTCATCATTTATTTGACTCTGTCTTCTAAAGACCCGGAGAAGGCAAACAGCCAGGCTCTGCTCCTGCTTCCTTACCGCTCACTCCTCCTCTGGGGAGCAGGGCCAGTGTGTTCCAGCTCCAGCAGTCAGTGTGCCTGGCAAGGCCGAGCAGAGCTCTGAGAGCGGAATTATGGGTCCCAGGATCCTGGGTCATGGTGTATTTCCAGTGAGCTGAGATTTAACCATGGTATTTCCACAGCCAGGAAAGGATTGTGTGTGTGGACTGATGGGTTGTGGGCATTGACTGATGGATTGTGTGTGTGGACTGATGGGTTGTGGGCATTGACTGATGGATTGTGTGTGTGGACTGATGGGTTGTGGGCATTGACTGATGGATTGTGTGTGTGGACTGATGGATTGTGGGTATGGACTGATGGATTGTGGGTATTGACTGATGGATTGTGTATGTGGACTGGTGGATTGTGGTTATTGACTGATGGATTGTATATGTGGACTGATGGATTGTGGGTATTGACTGGTGGATTGTGGGTATGGACTGATGGATTGTGTATGTGGACTGATGGGTTGTGGGCATTGACTGATGGATTGTGTATGTGGACTGATGGATTGTGGGTATTGACTGATGGGTTGTGGGCATTGACTAATGGATTGTGGGTATGGACTGATGGGTTGTGGGTATGGACTGGTGGATTGTGGGTATGGACTGGTGGATTGTGGGTATGGACTGATGGATTGTGGGTATTGACTGATGGATGGTGTATGTGGACTGATGGAAGGGTCAGAATCCTTTCATCTGCTCCAGTCTGAGAAGGACAAGTCATATATGAGGGCACTTCAGAAAATCTGCAGCAAATGTTATTGACAGATGAGTTTAAGGAACAGACACGTAGCACAGCCTGTGAACCACTGCCTGGCATGCCCTCATCCTATCTCAGAATGCCACTTCCAGTTCAGCTCCCTGATAGGCCTGGGAGGCACCAAGTGGTGGCCCAAGAACTGGGGTCCCTGCCATTCACGTGGGAGACCTGGATGGGGTTGCTGGCTCCCTGCTTTGGCCTGATCTGGCCCAGCCATGGCTTTACAGGCCTTTGGGGATTGAGTCAGTGGATAGAAGATATTTCTCTTCCTCTCTGTTACTCTGCCTTTGAAATAAATAAATATAAATATGTAACTTTAAAAGGAATAAGAACAAAAAGATGTAAACATGTGTAATTAAAATTTGCAAAAAGAAAGATGAATAAAGTGACATTGAGAAAAATCTTGTAAAAAATTAAGAATTTTAGAATAAAACATTTTTGAAATCCATTCGTATGAGGGATTTTCAAACTGTGTATTATGACATAACTATGCATGGACTGCAAAATATTTTTGCTCCAAAATGAACTTCTCTTTTGATCTCATTTCCCATGAACCTTTTGAAGCCCCCTCATGGGAGATGAAACCCAGAGGGGACCCTGCACAGGTGGAGCCCTCATGTTCTTGATGCCATCAGTTATTAAGCATAGACTGTTGCTGCTAACTTCATGATGGCTTGAAGGTACTGATCCTATCCTCACTTTGTAGCTCACGTCTTTGGATCCCATGGGGTTTTTGGTCTTTCTCTGAGTGTCCTGTTAGCTGTGAAGCCCACCTGGTGGAGGAAGTTGTGTGTGTGAGTGGATCAGGGCTACCTCTGGGTTAGTGGATCAATCTTGCCTTTTATTATCTAGCTTCTGATCCTTCAACATCTGGGGCTTGGCTGGCCCAGTTGGGAGAGAAAACAAACGCTCACCCACAGGATGGTCTTTCAGGTGCAAGCCCCTCCATCCAGAGCCTACTCCCCGACCTGTCTCACTTATTGGGCTTTCCCACTGTGGGTCACTCTTTGCCTGCCTGGATCACCCCATGGCCAAAGACCACACAGCTAGAGAGAGTCCCCATGCCTCTGAGTTGATGGAATTATTCAAAATTAGCAATCCTAAACTTGCTCATCTCACCTTGTCCATCTATTCTTGTGGAAATCATAACAAAGACTCTTGCCCACAGTTCTTCCCACCTCTCTGCCTTCTTCTTCTTCTTCTTCTTCTTCTTTTTTTGACAGGCAGAGTTAAACAGTGAGAGAGACAGAGAGAAAGGTCTTCCTTCTGTTGGTTCACCCCCCAAATGGCTGCTACACTCATTGTGCAGTGCTGCTCCGAAGCCAGGAGCCAGGTGCTTCCTCCTGGTCTCCCATGTGGGTGCAGGGACCAAGGACTTAGGCCATCCTCCACTGCCTTCCTGGGCCACAGCAGAGAGCTGGATGGGAAGAGGAGCAACCAAGACAGAACCAGTGCCCCAACCAGGACTAGAACCCGGTGTGCCGGCGCCGCAGGCGGAGGATTAGCCTATTGAGCCGTGGCGCCGGCCACCTCTCTGCCTTCTGACTGACACTGGTGTTTCCTCCTTGTGGTCCCCACAATAGAATGTGCCTCTTCCTCTTAGGAATTGTGAAAAACCCATGCTTCCAATGGCAATTACTTCCCAATCTGTTGACCTTACTATACCTCAAGTTTTCTACTAATATACTGCATTCTGCTAATACAGTGTAATATATATATATATATATATATATATATATATATATTTTTTTTTACAGGCAGAGTGGACAGTGAGAGAGAGAGACAGAGAGAAAGGTCTTCCTTTGCCGTTGGTTCACCCTCCAATGGCTGCCGTGGTCGGCACGCTGCGGCCGGCGCACCGCGCTCGTCCGATGGCAGGAGCCAGGAGCCAGGTGCTTCTCCTGGTCTTCCATGGGGTGCAGGGCCCAAGCACCTGGGCCATCCTCCACTGCACTCCTGGGCCACAGCAGAGGGCTGGCCTGGAAGAGGGGCAACCGGGACAGAATCCGGTGCCCCGACCGGGACTAGAACCCGGAGTGCCGGCGCCGCAAGGCAGAGGATTAGCCTGTTGAGCCACGGCGCCGGCCAGTGTAATATATTTTTTTAAGATTTATTTAACTGAAAGGTAGAGTTACAGAGAGACAGGGACACACACACACATGGGGGGGGGGGGATATGTTCCATCCACTAGTTCACATCCCAAATGATTGTAACAGCCAGGGCTGGGCCAGGCTGAAGCCAGGAGCTAGGAATTACACCCAGGTCTCCTATGTGGGTGGCAGGGATCCAAGTACTTGGTCCATCTTCTGTTGCTTTCCCAGGGAGCTTTATCAGGGAGCTGGAGTGGAAGTGGAGTGGCTGGGACTTGGACCAGAGCCCATATGGGATGCTGGTGTCACAGGGTTATCCCACTGTGCCACCATGCTGCCCCCCTGTGTATTATATTCTGTGTGCTCCGTGTATTCTAGCCCTGCAGGGTCCTCACCAGGATCTCATCAAGACTATCTGCTCTGGCAAAGGTTGTCTCTACTCCTGTGGGACATTTGTAGTCTATGGAAATCCTCTAGGGCTTGAAATTCGCACGGACAGCTTCTTCTTCTCTCACCTGTTTGTTTCAAGTTCTGCTTTTCCATAAAGAGGTGGAATAGAGTTTTTGGATGCAATGCTTTCTACTTGAGCACTTTATCTTTTCTTTCATTGTGTAGATGTCTAGGGCCAAGTCTTAGTTTATTTATTTACTTATTTATTTGCATGCATTTCATAAATACAACATTAGGAGCACAGTAATTCTTCCCACCATACCCACCCTCCCATCCACACTTCCACCCCTCTTCCTCCTCCCTCTCCTATTCCCAGTCTTATTATTATTTTTTTTTTTTACTAAGATCTATTTTCAGTTAGTTTTATATACAGAGGATTAATTCTATTCTAGGTAAGTTCAGCACTTTGTATGAGAAAAAAAAAAAAAAGAAAAAGAAAAAGAAAAAAGAAAAAAAATCCTGTTGCTCAACAGTCCAGACAAGGACTGTTCAAAGTCATTGCATCTCAGAGTTAATTTTGCTTATTTTTTAAAAATTCTTTTTCCCTTTTTCTCCTCTCTGTCTCTGTCTCTCTCTCTCTCTCTCTCTCTCTCTCTCTGAAACTTAATTATCTTTAAAGAAGAACCCAAGAACGATATATCTTTTGCTAGCACTTAGACATGACTGTAATTTACGGGACATAAGAATATCCTCCACTACTCAAAAGGCCTCCACATCCTTGGCAGCTCATGGCAAGAGCCTCGGGTGATTACTGACGTCAAAAATCAGATTGTTAATTGATAAATTGACAAAAAGAGACACTGTGCACTTACTCCCCATGTTGGACCTCTGTTCCTAATGAAATGTACTATGAGAATTAATGGTAAAACTTGTCTTCAAACAGTACTTTATACTTTGTGTGTCTGTGTGGGTGCAAACAGTGGAAATCTCTACTTAGTATAGAGTTGGTCTTCTGTATATAAAGTGAATTAAAAATGAATCTTAATGAAAAAAGGGATGGAGAGGGAATAGGAGGTGGGATGAGAGTGAGGGTGGAAGGGTGGGAATGGGGGGAAGAAACACTATATTTCTAAAAGCTATACATACGAAATTTGTATTCATTAAATAAAAACCTTAAAAAAAGATTATTCTCCACTTAATACACTAAAGTGAAATAATACTTTGAAAACAAGTTTTACAGTTAATTCTCATAGTACAACTCTTTGGGGACAAAGGTCCTGCAAGGGAAGTTAGTGTACAGTGACTCTTGTCATTAATTTAACAATTAATACTCTGATGTATGACGTCAGTGATCACCTGAGGCTCTTGACATGAGCTGCCGAGGCTATGGAAGCCTTTTGAATCCACAAACTCCATCAATATTTAGACAAGGCCACAAACAAAATGGAAGTTCTTTCCACCCTTCAAAGAAAAGTACATCTTTCTTTGATGGCCACTTCTTTCCACTGGGGTCTCACCCACAGAGTTCCTCCAATTAGGACGCTTTGCCACAGTGTCTTGGCTTTCCATGCCTGAAATGCTCTCATGGACTTTTCAGCCAGACCATAATGCCTTAAGGGCTGATGCTGAGGTCAGAGTGCTATTTAAGGTGATTATCATTCTATGAATCTGCTGTGTGGGCTGCTTCCCATGTAGCAGCATTCACTCCTTTTAAATTCTATCCATTATTATCATAGTCATTTAATCCTATCTATGTGATCACTTTGACACTTAAGATAGTATTTTAACCATCCAGCTTAAGGGGATTTGGGGTTCCTGACTCTGAGCTGTGATATACGTTCCTCTGTAATGAAGGTGAAATTCATTTTAGCTGTCAATCTTTCAAGTCCAAAAATCAGGTTTTTTTTTTTTTTAATTAACAATATGATTTGGAAGCTCTCTGCTCCTCACTGATTAGTGATTTTATAAGAAGTTTGGATTTTGAAAAAATACCAGGAAAAATGGATGGGACATTTGCTGGGTGACAGGGGCTTGCCTGGTGTTCACTGACTCTCCCTCTGTGTCCCTGGGAACTGGTTTGACCCCTGGATGCTTGCTGGGATCCAATATCCTCCAACCACTGGGTGATGGGCAAAAATGTTGCCATGATTTGTGGCAGAAAGAGACATGCCTTTTTCACCTGATCTCCTCCAGGAGCCGGCAGAGGCAAAGACGCCACCCGTGGAAAGAATCATCTTATTCCAGCTTCTAAAGACCATCTGTCCGGTGTCCTGGAAAAGCAGCCACGATGAGGCGGCTGTGCCCCTGCCTGGCCTGTGGCCAGTCTGGTGGTGCTTGAGGCCCCTGTGCATTGTGGGGCCAGTTCCCACTTCCCCTTTCCTTGAGGTTCCTGCTCCAGCAGGGAGGGGCAGGACTGAGTCAGGGCTGTGACCCTGGGCTTGTGCAGTGAGCTGTGCCTGGGCTGAATTCTGGTGCCTCCTCTCATTCCCTGAGTGACTTGAGGCAAGTGACTGCATGTCTTAAGCCTCTGGGAAAGAGGACTAACAATACGGCCCGGGTCACCAGGAGGTGCACTGCACAAGACCCAGGGGCGTTTTCCGTGACTTCTGTGCAGATGGCAATGGCTCCACAGTTCCCCACTTGTCATTCTTTTCACCCCCAAGGACCCCGTCTCCTCTTCCGGCTGCCTGGCCCTGCACCCTGACTGCTGGAGCCTCTCGGTGCGCCCTCCCCGGCTTTCTTTCTGGAGTCCCCAGATCACTGCTCGCTAAGCTCTGGCCCTGGCCCTGTTCCTTGGTGTCTCTTTCTTGCCCTTGGCAACAGCGTTTCAGGGAAGTCTCGCTGCACCTGCAGGTCAGTGACTGGTCAGAGTTGTGTTTTTGCATAAGTCCAATGAAAACTTGATGACAACATCTAAACGGCCACTCAAAGTGAGATATGTAAAGCGATTCTATTGGCACTACCTTCGTGTTTGTTATTTTGAAGGGTTTTAGGATTAGGTGTCACACACACAGTCACAGGCCAACGACCTACAAACCCCTAGAAGGACACCCGGCACGAGGACTGGGACTGCTCTGTGGATCTGAAGTCTGGAAGTCATGGACAAGCTGGGGAAGGGGCGTTTCTGCTTTCTCATGTGGATAGAGGTGAACAGGAGCGCGCTGAGGCAGAGAGAAGAAGGAGGAAGGAAACACATGGTGGAAGCCATGGGAAGCTTTCGTTTGCTTTAATGGGAGAGAGGTGAGCACCGTGACCCACAGGAGGAGGTCCACTGGCAGGAGAGAGGCTGCGTTTTTGGGAGAAAAAGAGATCATGGTTGGCGTATTAAGGTGACTGGCTGCTCTGGCTTCTCAGGACATAGGACTAGGGTAGCCATAGACAAGTGGAGACGCTTGGCCATTCTGGTTTACGGGTGAGAGAGGGGAACCGATTTTGCCAGGAGGCAGGGCACCTCCTCTTCTGCAGTGGGGTGGACTCAGCTCAGAGAAAGCTCTAGATGCCCTGCAGCATCAGATAGGAGGGCTTCACAGCTGATCTGTGCTGAGAGGGAACGAGTGGAGAGGGATTGAAATGCTCCTTGCGGAACCTGGAAGAGCAAGTTGACCAGAGAAATGGGGCAGAATTCCTGGATGGTTCTGAACGACTGCATGAGCCTGGGTTCTATGAATTTCTAACAATGCGCTGTGTGCATGGAATTAGCCCGCAGAGGATCACAGAAGAGCAATAGTTAGCTTCGTCCAGAGATGACAATTTTCCAGGTGATGCAACAGCAACAAAAGAGTACAAATGGGGACGTAAGGCACTGAAAGCATTTTGTTGAAGTAGCAGACCGTGGAACTCGAATTGCATACAGCAGGATGTGAACAAAGGGAGTGAGTAGTTTTGGGGTAAAAGCAATGGATTGGAAGCTTCTGGTAAGGTCCCAGTGCGGGCTCCTGACTGAGAGGATGCAGACGGGGGTGAAAGCTGGATGAGCGGCACAGTCCCCTCTGATGCCACGGGGCACAGGGCACAGGGCACGAGGCTGGGAGGGAGCGGGCCAGGCTGGCGCAGCAGACCAGAACCTGTAAACACAGGGCAGAGCAAAGGAGGGACTGAAATGCTCACCGGGGACGTAGGGCAGGTGATTGACAACGGAATCCAGCTTTCCCCATGTGCTTAAAAATCCAGCAAATGCATTCAGCACTTCAGGGAAACGTCTGTTATCCAGCGGTCTTCAGTTCTGGGACAGAAAGGGTTAATGTTTGATTTATTTCCCCTTTCCCAAGCTCTTCCCATCCTAAGGCTGACCCTAGCGTAGCCCTAACTTGCGATTCTGAACTGAAGCATTCATGTAATTATCTTGCCTTTCTTATTCTCCTTTGTAATTTTTTCTTTGTCCTAGGCTGCACCAGGTAAGAGTGTATGACCCGTCTTAGTCACCAAAGCATTCTCCCCTCTCGTAGTGACAACAACTTCTAGAAAAAGTGGGGTGAATACCTAAGTCCCTGATGGGAAAGGCAGGACACAACATGAAGTAGTGGGGTCCCAGCAGAGACCCCAGCACCCCACGTGGGCTTAAGAAGCAGGCGGGCAGCCCTGGAGGGACTGGGGCCGGATTGGAGACCACCGGGCAGGAATTCTGGCAAGAGAGCCTTCACCACATCCCAGAACCTGAGCAAAACATCCTGCCTTGGGGCTGGCGCTGTGGCGTAGCGGTTAAAGTCACCGCCTGCCATGCTGGCATCTCATATAGGCACTGGTTTGAGTCCCGGCTGCTCCACTTCCAATCCAGCTCTCTGCTATGGCCTGGGAAAGCAGTGGAAGATGGCCCAAGTGCTTGGGCCCCTGCACCCGCATGGGAGACCCAGAAGAAGCTCCTGGCTCCTGGCTTTGGATCGGCCCCAGCTCTGGCCATTGTAGCCATCTGGGAAGTGAACCGGAGGATGGAAGACCACTTTCTCTCTCTGCCTCTCTGTAACTCTGCCTTTCAAATAAATAAATAAATAAATAAATCTTTAAAAAAAAGTCCTGCCTCATTTTGGGATGAGCATTAGAGACGGGATGCATAGCATCGGTCAGAGCACTTGGTTTGTTCGTTCATTCATATTTTTGCTTTTTCATTCACTCCATCACACATGCAATCAACGAGCAAACATCTCTTGGATCCTCTTGCCTTGATCCCCAGAGCCTCCCTCATCCTTGCCCTTGCCCCGGCCCACCTGAGCCGGCTGGTGGCCTGGAAATCAGACCCGTGGGCTGGCTTTGGTCAGGGGCCGCTGTCCTCCAAACCCAAGGCTGGCAGAGCTGCCAGGCACCCGGTGTGGCCTGAGCTCACACCTCTCCGCTGGGAGAGGCTGCACAGACAGCGGTGCGAGAAGTCGGCCCGGTCCTGGGAGTGAGTTGTCGATGGCCCCTGGCTTGCTTCTTTTCCACCCCAAAGAGACGTTGCCGGGGGCCTCAGTGAGGGCCGCCCCTGCTCTGCTTTGAGGCCGGGTTTGAGGAGGAGGATGGGGTGCCCTGGCCTCTGGTCTTCCTCCTCGGGGCCCTAAAGGAACCAGCCCATCCCTGGGTCTCTGGGACCTGGGGGTTCCTTCCCAGGATGGCCCTGCTCCAAGGCCCATGCAGGCTGGAGTCGGCGCGTGAGGTCTCCAGGGCTGTGGTTGGCACCCTCATCCAGGGGAAGCTCTGGGGTGAACCCACACTTGCTCCCCAGGGCCCTTGCTGGGTGAGCCAGGAGGCACAGGCAGAGGAAGGGGCACGTGCTTATGGGTGGGCCTGAGGCAAGGCTTGGCCGGGAGCCCTGGGAAGGTCTCTCTAATTTTCTTTCTTTCTTCCTTCCTTTCTTCCTTTCTTTCTTTCTTTCTTTCTTTCTTTCTTTCTTTCTTTCTTTCTTTCTTTCTTTCTTTCTTTCTTTCTTTCTGTTTCGACAGGCAGAGTTAGACAGTGAAAGAGAGAGACAGAGAGAAAGATCTTCCTTTTGCCGTTGGTTCACCCCCCAAATGGCTGCCACTGTCGGCACCGCGCTGATCCGAAGCCAGGAGCCAGGTGCTTCTCCTGGTCTCCCATGGGGTGCAGGGCCCAAGCACTTGGGCCATCCTCCACTGCCCTCCCGGGCTGCAGCAGAGAGCTGGACTGGAAGAGGGGCAACCAGGACAGAATCCGGCACAAGGGACGGAAGTTTCTGAGCCATCGTCCCCTGCAGGACGTGGCCTGGTGCTCCGTGCATGGATGGACAGCCGAGGCTCCTGCCCCAAGCTTACGGGCAGCCTAGGATGCTCTTCCCTGCTCTCCCCCTCAAGGACTCGCTGGGGGCTGCCAGGGTGACTGTAATGAGCCAGGGGCTCCGGTTGGTCCCTGTCATTCCTGGTAGGAAGTTAAGGGAACTGAGGTAGGGACAAGGTAGGTCGGAGGCGAGATAGCTCCTCTCCACGGACCCATGCAGGCCACAGCCTGGTTTGGAAAAATCGCAGCGATTTAATTAAACTTCCTGGTGGTGGCGTCTTCCAGGCCTGCATTTTGTGACAATGTCTTGCAAGCTGGTGCAGTGGGCGGAGGTTGGAGTTCAGGTCTGCGGGCCACCGCTGTGTCTCGTGGGGCTGGGCTGCAGCTCAGACACATTTTTATCACTCGGGTGTTTTCCCACCAGGCGAGGCCCCTCTTTCTGTAAATATGCTCAGATTGCTTTATTACTCTTGGCCCAGAGCTGCCTGAGACCGGGCGGGGGCAGAAACAGAGCTGTCTGCGCTGGGGGCCAATCTGCCGATTTCACGGCGGCTCCAGTGTGACCGCGACATTCACCACCGAGACGAAGTGGGACATAGAAGCAAGACCAGGGCACTGGCGCGGACGGCTGGGAGGCTCAGGGAATCAAACGGAGAGACGGAAGCATTTGGTCCCTGGAGACCAGTGTGACCCTGCTATTCACGCTGGCCGAGAAAACCGAGCTCTCTCGGAAACGCCTGTCCACGTGTGTGCATTTCTCTGTCCGGTTCCTGCTGCGGTGCAGCCATTTCACATTGGCCTGCAGTGTAGAACCTTCCAGAAGTGTTTTGCATTTGCTAAAATGTTGCAGCCAGCAGGCAGGAGAGAGGTTTGCATGCAAGTTTCTGATGGATTTAAAAAGCCCTGGTGAAGGCTGTCTTCTCCCTCCCCTCCCCTCCCTTCTCTCCTCTCCTGCTCAGAGTGCACGGTGCGGTGCACGCTGGACGCACGTTGCCCTGCATAGTGGCACCCATGCCACTAGTGCCAGCCCTGCACCCGTGCCGGCTCTGTGGAAGGACTGCAATGCCAGGACACGAGGAGCTGGGAAGAAACGGAGGTCCCCAGAGACAGAAAAGGAGCTAGGCATGGAAAGGCAGCACCCGCAGGCGCTGACCCGGGACTGTAAGCAGCGCTGTGAGGGCCGGCAGTGTAGACGGGACTCCTGTGCAGAGCTCACCGTCCAGGTGGCCTTCCCGGGATGTGTCCACCTGGGCACAAGCCGGCAGTCTGGCTGCCTTCCCCTTGACCGAGAGTGGCCCCGTGCGCTAGGGTCAGTGCAACTGCCTCCCAAGTCCCAGGGCTAGGAAATATCCGTGTGAGTGGACACCGCTTTCATCGGGGTGCCCGGGCTGTGGGCTGGTCTCAAGGTTGCCTTCGTCTTCCCTGCTGTACCCTGAACGGGAAGCGGCCCGGGTGCCATGGGCTGAATTCACCTGCGTTGCGGAGTGGGCTCGCGCGTGGGATGCTGTTTCCCTTTAATGACCTTGCTGCTCCTTCTGCGCCCGTCCAGGGCCACAGAATGCAATGCTCCCCAGGAGGCGGAGCCAAGCCTGCTCCAGTGCTGACGTATCAAGTGCCAATCACAGAGTTTCCACATAGAAGAAACGGTCATGGAGACTCCCAGAAGAAACGGGCAGGTTTTCCCTCCTCATGAAGTCTCTAGCCGTAAGTGAGCCAGTGTGTGTATGTGTGTGTGTGTCCTTGTGTATATATGAACAACACAGACTCAACGTCACGAGCAGAACCACGTCAAACACTGCATCCATCAGCCAAGGCTGCACCTGCAGAGTCTTTATGGCCGCGATGGCATCAGTGAACAAGTCTTGGTACGTTCTACAGAAACAGCGATGCAGCTGAGACTAGAGGTCAATAACAGGAAGAAGAAAGACATGCCGTACTTCCGGAAATAGAATCACAGCTACATAATTTCTTAATCCATAATCCCAAACCATGGAAATTTGATTACTCTTAGAACTGAAAAGTAATAAACAAAAAACAACTGACAGGCCAAAACTTGTGGATGAAACTAAAGTGATTCTTAGAAAATTCACCCTAAATTACTTTAGCAAAGAGAGAGAGAGAATATTAATGCTGAAACATCCATCCTAGGAGATCAAGCAGGGGCGGTGTTGTGCCAGCTGGTTAAGCCTCTGCTTGCAATGCCAGGTACTGCAGATGGCACGGCGTGTCGGCCGTTAATGATGGATGAATGACTGAGTGGAACCTGGGCGGCTTCTCAGAGCAGCTAAGAGGAGGCAAGTCGGCTTTTCCCAGACAGCGCCTAGCCCTGATCTGTCTCCAGCCTCCCAGGGGCGCGCAGGTAGCTGGCTCTGCTAGGAGCTCCCAGGGTACCCGGGTCTACCCGACACCCCTGGCACAGGCTCCAAGTGCGTCCTTGGCCCGAGCCCTGGAGTCAGGAACTGAGCTTCGCCTACCACCACCAGCAGGTGCTCAGGTCGAAAGAATGGCTGGAAGCCAAACCCAAATCGCTTGCTGCCTGCGGTTTCAGCGAGGATCGCCATCTCCCGGAGATGTAAATGCCACACTGATGAACCGCCCCAAGGCAAGGAATGAAGGCAGGGGGCGATTTTCCGTGAGTGACGCGGGGCCGGGCTGTGCGGCAGCTTCACCACCAGGTGGCGCTCGTGCGTGCGTGCGGCTCCGGGCAGGTGGTAGCCTTGGGTGGGGTTGGGGTTCCCTTTGGCAAACCGCGCTGGGTCACCGCTGGTGCCCAGAGCTGCTGCTCCCCGGATCCTCCTCTGCTCCCCGAGGGCTTCCCCCTGCCCTCACCCTAGCTGGATTTTGGGATCTGCCTCTCCAGGAGGGAACTCTTCCCACGGGATCCCTTTCCCTGTCTCCCTCTCGGTCTCTGTAACTTTGCCTTTTGAAATAAATAAATAAATCTGGAAGAAGCTCATGGAGGATGAAATGAAAACATAACATTTATTTCAGTGTAAAAATCTTTCAAAATCCGTGCGTCTGAGAGATCTTCAGAGTGCTAATGGAAAGGACGTGTTCTTTTTTTTTTTATTTCTTAAAGATTTATTTTATTTATTTGAAAGACAGAGTTACAGAGAGAGGGAGAGACAGAGAGAGGTCTTCCATCGCTGGTTCACTCCTCAGATGGCTGCAATGGTCGGAGCTGTGCCGATCTGAAGCCAGGAGCAGGAGCTTCTTCTGGATCTCCCACGCGGGTGCAGAGGTCCAAGGACTTGGGCCATCTTCCACCACTTTCTCAGGCCATAGCAGAGAGCTGGATTGGAAGTAGAGCAGCCGGGACTAGAACCAGCACCCATATGGGATGCCGATGCTGCAGGCCAGGGTGTTGACCTGCTGCACCATAGCGCCAGCCCCAAAAGACATGCTGTAAAACGTGGCATGGGCTTCAAGCAGTGGCTGTGTGTCTTTTCTCTCCATCGTCCTAGGAGCTTTTCCTCGTGCCCTGAATGTGTGTGCTCTGTTCTTTATGTGTCCCGGACGCTGCAGCCACTGTCGCCGTGAAATCCTCCTAGAACGTCTGGAAGCCCTGCTCTGGGGGGC
The DNA here is from genome assembly GCA_949820135.1 of Sylvilagus floridanus. NCBI lineage: Eukaryota > Metazoa > Chordata > Mammalia > Lagomorpha > Leporidae > Sylvilagus > Sylvilagus floridanus. The sequence continues at coordinate 7,497,070 of OX463244.1, read as the reverse complement.
TCTCCTGGGGAGGGTCCGTTCTCCCACGGGCAGCACCCACTGCTCCCGGCCAGGTGCGGGTGCAGAGGGGCCCCTCCACAGCCCTGGGACTGAGGCTGGACCGGCTGTGGATGTCAGGGACGGTGGTCCCTGGAGCTGCCTGCCCAGGTTCTAACTGATCTCTTTCCCTTCGATCTGGAGGAGTTAAAGGCCGAGGCTTCTACGGCCCTGGGCAGAACAACGGTGCCGAGAGGACGGATTCTCTTGTCTTCCTAAATCTCGTCACAGGTCTGGAGTTCTGAGATTTTTGTTGCATTGGCCATGGATGCGAACAGCTTGGAGCTCTCACACGGGGGGAGGAGGTTCCTAGGCTGTAGGCAGAGCGAATGAAAGATGACGTAGCAATAGGCAGGTGGCGATCGGAGGGCTTGCCAAGCTTCCCGATTGGATCCTTCTCGTCTTCCGTGGGCTGTTCTTGGCGTGGTCCAGGCCAAGAGGACAGGAGTCTGCGGAGGAACCGCAGATAGACCTGCAACACAAGCCCGAGCCCCTGGCGGATGTGCGCACCTGCGTGCTGGCGCCGCTCCAGTCTGCGACAGCTGCTCCTTGGGATTTTCTGCACCGGAGTCTTTGCAGTGTTTGTTTTCACTCTCAAAGGCAAAGCAGGAGCGGATTTTAAAATCTTGGTATATGTGAAACTTTGCCTGTGAGTGCACATGTGGTGACTACGCACTGCATTTATCTGTCTAGAGGTATAATGTGAGGAGGGGAAAGGGAGAGGGAGGGACCCCAACCGAATTTTCTGGAAGGTCGAGCCTCTGGGAGCAGACGTGCTCTCCTGAGACCCCCCAGCCGTGGGGCTCCCCTGCAATTTGAGATCGGGGGATGACGCTAGGCTTCCGTGAGGTTGCAGGGAGCGAGCATCTGCTGTTCGATTTCTTCCTGCAGAGGGCGTTACTCTTAGGGTGGGACCGCCTCTCCCGACTCTCCTGTCGGTTTCTTCAGTCCACACAAATGGTCTTTGTTTAGATGGTCACCACGGAGGCAGCAGAGGCGCCGGGGCACAGGGACCGTAGCTTCCTATGGCTGCAGTGCAGGATGGAACACACAGAAACTCGTCTCTTGCAGCTGGAGGCTGGGAGATGGAAGCCAAAGTGCCCCCAGGGCCCGCTGAGCACCCTCTGCAGGCTCTCGGGGAGGTGCTTCCTGGCTACCCTCCCCCCTCGCCCCCAGCTGCTGGTGGCTCCAGGCCCATCTCTGCCTCCTCTTCCCTGTGTGTCTCCTCTAAGCACATTGTCACTGGGTTTAGGGACCACCTGGACAGCCCAGGATGCTCTCGTCTCGAGATCTTTAGTCTAGTTACATTTCTAAGACCCCTTTTCCAGTGAGGTCATGGACAAGGCCTCTGGGGTCCACAATGTGGATGGACCCTGGGGCGGCCACTGCTTCCGCTTGCCTGATGTCCGGCGAGGGAGGCGTGCCTGGAGGAAGGCCTCTCCTGGACCACGTGACCGCCCTGCTTTGCATGGGATTTCTTCAGAGGCAGGAGACTGGCTACAAGATGATGTCTCTGAAGCACAAAGCCAACTGGAAGAAGAATCCTATTTGCAGACAAAGAAGGAGGCAGCGCTGCAAATGTGGCTTCCGGGTGGCGGGGGACACCAGCGTGGCGGGGGACACCAGCGTGGTGGTGACGGCCCCTTCCCAGAGGGAGTCTCCAGGTGCTTGGGTTTTAAGAGCAGGTTAAAGGGTCCCTGGAAGCAGCATCGTGCTCCTCCTGGCCTCTTCCTGTCTCCTCCCCCCCACCCCCAGCCTCTTTTCTTTGCTCACTGCAGACAATGCTGCTCAGCCCAGGGGACTTCGGGACCACTGTCTCTTTAAGAGCGTGTTTTCCCTGCAGGACAAAGAAAGGGGAAGATCAAAGCCTAGCAGGATGGCGGAAAGGAACCAGGACCACTGGTGGCTGGAGGGAGGGCCAGGCGGTCAGGTTCTGGTGTGCGGAGCCCAGAGGGGCTGGGAGGGGCGAATCTCGCCTCACTCCTCAGCGGCTTGGTGGTCCCAGCCTTGGGCCAAGGGCTCTTCCTGATGGGCAGGGGAGCAGCTCCTTGGGGACGTGGGGGAGACACGGAGACTTCTGCAGGATGGGGAGTTTGCTGCTTGCCTACCCTGTGTGCTGAGCCAGGAGTGACTTCCCGGCAGGCCTGAGATGCACAGTGGGCGTTCCTTCCACGGGATGCTGACCTGGACGGAGGAGGATGGCCCCCGTCATTGCCTCCCCTCAGCAGAGGAGCCGGGCTCCCGCGACAGACAAGAGATGCTGCCGTTTGTTTTATCCCTGGGGGTGTATGTTCCAAGACCCCGGCGATGCCTGCAGCTGTGGGTACAACCGAACCCTACAGGCTATGAGCCCGTTAGACACTGGAGGGACTTCAACAAGTGTTTAGGGAAAATGGATTTAAAAGATAAGTTGACTTCGATGCAAAAAGTTTTTTGAAATCCGTGTGTAGTCTTCGCATACTGTACATTTCCCACGAGTTATTGGAAGGCCCCCATATGCATGGATTTCAAAAAGTTTTTGTTCTGAAATACGCTCGTCTTTTAATTTCAGTTTCCATGACCTTCCTGAAGTCCCCTCGTCCACAGCTGCGGTGACATTCAGCCGATCCACTGTGCACGGTAGGCGATGAGCCACAGCCACATACCAGCGCTGGCAAAGTGCATTCACACCCTCTTAGGGTGAGAACACTCCATTTGCTGCTGGCCGCTGGTGGACTGGAGTTGCCAGGAACCCCGCTCTTGTGCTTTGGGGCCGACGTTAGGTAGGAAAGGTTTACTGACCCCGAGCACTGTGACCCCTGTGACAGTCCGTGTGCTCTCCCAGGCTGCCGCTGAGCCAGCAGGGGGCGGGCCGTGTGCACAGGCCACGGCCCACAGGTGAGCAGTGTCATTTGGCTTCTGTTTTCTGCTTGAGAGGACCGGGGAAATCAGGGAACACAAAGCTGATGAGCCCTGGAGCCGGCAGTGGAAAGCCGGGTTATTCTGTGAACGGGGTTCAGACGGCTGGCTGGACGGCTCGAGCGCAATGCACTGGCTGTCCAGTGGGCGAGCTGGATCGGAGGCCTTCATCTAGCATGTCGATCGAGGTGGGCGTCGTGGCACAGCAGGTTAGGCCGCTATGGGAGGCGCCTGCATCCCGTATCACAGGGCCCGGCTTGGGTCCTGGCTACTCTCGCCTTCCTGCTCTTGTGTCCTGGGAGGCGGCCGATGATGGCTCAGGGCCTTGGGCCTCCGTCACCATGTGGGAGACCCAGACAGAGTCCCGGCTCCTGGCTTGGTTGACCCACCCCGGCTGTGTGTGTATTTGGGAAGGGAGCCATCAGGTGGCAGATCTCTGTCTCTCTTGCCCTCTTGCATTGCTTTTCAAGTGGGTAAAAATAAATAAACATTATAAAAGTGTAAACGGTTAAAAACACGGCAAGAAACCAGGGAAAATGATTCTGTGTTAATAATTTAGGAATAGGAAAGACCTCTCCAAGTATAACAGTAAACTGAGATCTAAAAGAAAACCTAGGAAGTCGCATTATATAAAATATTGCTGCATATACAGCTTTGGAAACTTTACTGTGTAACTCTGTCAAGCCAACGGTTAAGAATGTTACGCTAGTTAGTTTTAATGACCTGTGATGGCTTTAAAATTTACTGTATGTGGTGAAATGGCCATTTTCCTTCAGTTATTGTTTATAGCTGTTGTCTGTATTCCTACCAAGCTAGGGTCTTTTGCTGTCACTTGTTAAGCTTCTTATTTGGTGAAATATTAAGTCTTTTCACTGTAATGTGATTTTAAAATATCTTATCTCAAAAACTAAAAAAAAAGAAAGGGAGAAAGAAAGAGTGTTGGAGAGAGAGGAGGGAGGGAGGTTGGAGGGAGGGAGGCCGGGATATCATCACGTTCTTAGAATTGTATCTACAAATCGCATTGAATCTGTTAAAAACTAATTAAAATTAAAAATATATTAAAAATAAAATAAAATATATCGCAGGCAAAAGATAAACAAAGAAATCCATGAGGCAAAAGACAAACTAAAAAATACTTGCAAAACATATAACCGACCAAGGGTTAACTTCCTTTAAATAAAGCAACCCTTCCAAACCCATTCAAGAAGGTGAAAATCCCTTAGAAACATGGGCGAAGAACAGAAAAAGAAAAGTGAACTTAACATAGGAAAACATCGGTAGATTGATTTTAACAAGTAAATGCATGAGCAAACATTCTAAGAAACATAGATGACATTCAGTTTACACGGATCCTGCGGGCAAGATCCGTGAGCTGCTCCCATCCAATGAGGGGCGATTGCGAGTGCACAGGCCAGCGCGCCCCCTGGAGGCAGCACCGTGCATCAGCACAGCCCCGTGGAGGGCAGCTTGGCCCAATTTCTAACAGCCCAGTTCCTGCATTGAAAGCTCATCAGAGTCCCTGTGTAAGCATCGGTCCTGTGCTAACCCAAGAGGGTCACTGCTTTGCTATTTATAACAGAATAGAAGTATAAGCTCCCTGAAGGAGTTTCCAATAGAGGACTGGTTATTGAAGTTATCCTACAGCCATAAAGCGAACATCACTGCTTAAACACAGTGTGGGAAGGGGTTAATAATTTAGAAGAGCAATGGACCATGGGTGAGAAGCCTGCCGCCATTTGTGCAGCACGGCGTGGATGTGTCTTAGTGCCTATACCTGAAGAAAGACATTCACGGGGCTGCGACCCCTGGGCCTGCCCAGCAGAGAGGTGGGAGGTATCCCCACCATCTGCTCTCTGCCGCTGCTTGGCTGTCTGATCACGGGCAGGTCTTACTTTGAATGTGACTTCAGACTTCACATGCGCAGCTCTGGGCTGTCTTCACGCTCCCCCCTAGACGTTGCTGCCTTAGACAGAAGCGGATGAACGGGGATCCATTGCCTTGAGCCTCCCCGGCCACCTGGGGAGGAAAAGCCGCTGCACCTGGGGTTTCTAACCCGAGACCCCACACGAGCTCACTCCTGTGCAAGGCACCCGATGGGGACACATGAGCAGGCAGGGACTTGTGCATCACACCTGACAGGGAATGGGTGGAGGAATACGAGCGAGTGAGCGAGAGAAGGGGTGGAGGAATACGAGCGAGTGAGTGAGAGACACTGCCAACAGAGCTTGTTTCTGGGGAGAACGAGGCCCAGGGCCCCGGGGCTGTGGCTGCAGCAGGTCTGTGCCCTGCCCACCTGTGCACTCACATCCTAACAGTTCGGAGCTGTCCCTGCAGGTTTCCATTTTTCCCTTCAGTTATTGTTTATAGCTGTTGTCTGTATTCTGTTTACTTGTTAAGCTTCTTATTTGGTGAAATATTAAAGCCTTTTCACTGTAATGGAAAGACCCCAGAGGTACAGGCAGTCAAAACCAAAATTGACAAATGGGATTACATCCAATTGAGAAGCTTCTGCACTGCGAACAAAACACTCAGGAAAGTGAAGAGGCAACGGACAGAACGAGAGAAAGTATTTGTAAACTATGCAACTGATAAAGGATGAATATCCAGAATATATAAAGAGATCAAGAAACTCAACAACAAAACAAACAATCCAGTTAAGAAATGGACAAATGACTTAACAGGCATTTTTCAAAAAGGAAATCCAAATGGCCAACTGACACATGAAAATATGCTCAGGGTCACCAGCCATCAGGGAAATGCAAATCAAAACCACAATGAGGTTTCACTTCACCCCAGTTAGAATAGCTTTCATACAGAAATGAACAAACAACAAATACTGGCAAAGACATAAGGGGAAAAAGTATCCTAATCCATTGTTGGTGGGAATGTAAACTGGTACAGACACTGTGGAAGACAGTATGAGATACCTCAGAAATCTGAATATAGAGCTACCACATGACCTAGCCATCCCACTCTTAGGAATTTACCCAATGAAATTAAATCAGCATATGAACGAGTTATCTGTACCTCCATGTTTATTGCAGTGCAACTCACAATAGCTAAGTTCTGGAATCAACCCAAATGTCCACTAATTGAAACTGGATAAAGAAATTATGGGATATGTACACCATGGAATACTATACAGTGGTTAAAAAAAATGAAATCCTGTCATTTGCAACAAACATTTGGATGCATCTGGAAAACATTATACTTAGTGAAATAAGCCAGTCCACAGAAGACAAATACCATATGTCCTCAATGATCTGTGGTAGCTAACAGAACACCTAAAAGGTAATCTCTAGAAGTGAAATTGACACTTTGAGATGCAATGACTTTGAACAACTCTTGTCTTGAATGTTGAGGAATAGTTTTTTTTTCCATACTATTTGTTGAACTCTCTACTTAGTATAGAGTTAATCATATGTGTACAAAATTAATTAAAATAAATCTTAGTTAAAAAATAAAAATGGGACTAGGAGAGGGAGGAGGAAGAAGGGTGGGAGGGTGGGTACAGTGGGAAGAATCACTGTGTTCCTAAAGTTGATTTTATGAAATGCATGAAGTTTGTATACCTTAAATAAAAGGTTTCTGGGTTAAGAAAATTAAAAAAAGGTAAAAAAGGCCGGCGCCGTGGCTCAACAGGCTAATCCTCCGCCTTGCGGCGCCGGCACACCGGGTTCTAGTCCCGGTCGGGGCACTGGATTCTGTCCCGGTTGCCCCTCTTCCAGGCCAGCTCTCTGCTGTGGCCCGGGAGTGCAGTGGAGGATGGCCCATGTGCTTGGGCCCTGCACCCCATGGGAGACCAGGTAAAAGCACCTAGCACCTGGCTCCTGCCATCGGATGAGCGCGGTGCGCCGGCCGCAGCGCGCCATCCGCGGCAGCCATTGGAGGGTGAACCAACGGCAAAGGAAGACCTTTCTCTCTGTCTCTCTCTCTCTCACTGTCCACTCTGCCTGTCAAAAAAAAAAAAAAAAAAAGGTAAAAAAGGAGAAGGAAAAAAAAGGCTAGAAAACTTGGACACAGGAATGTCGAATACTGGTCACAAGATGGAACTTCTTTCTTCCTCCCACTCCCTGAAACACCCAATCAAATATGACTTGATCAATGTTGTCATGTAAGAACATGGATTTCTTAAAGCTATAGTTAGCAGGGGCATTTTAACGAAGTTCCCTTACAAATATTTACCCGCCACTCGGTGGTCTGTGTTCCCCTGGAAGTTTTGGTGAGATACGTCACAGTGCACACGGTCTGGAGGAAAAGCCAGGGTCAGCAGAAGTCCTGCGGTGCTGTGTTGGTGAAGATGGTTGACTGGGGACTGAGGTTGCACAAAGGAAATGAGAGGAATATTGGACCACATGGTGGCATCTTCCTTCTCCTTACAGATCTGAGCTCCAGCCTGGGACTCCTGGACGTGCCACTGTTGTCTACGTTGTTCTACCCAGGGAGACCCTTCCTCACGTCGGCGGCTCCTGTGTGCACTCCCTGCCTGTCCTGTTCACAGAACATCTGTGTGCACGTGGGGGCTGCACAGCCGTCGGGTCACTCTTTGTGCCCAGAGTGACCACAGTCTTGCCATTTTAGGAGAAAGTATCCCTGAGCTGAGCAGAAGCTGGGGATGTCAGACAACAGAAAACCCAATTCCACCGCGTCATGTTCTAGATGAACAAACCAAAGCTCAGACACTGAACTGGTTTGCCAAGAGAAACACACTCAGTTACGACATAGTAGATTGTTTTTTCCATTCAGGAGCTAATTATTATTTTAAATTTAATTTAAATGATAAAAATTGTACATATCTGTGGAACACTGTGCTGATTCATTACATGTATACCTCGTGTAGTGCCCAAACCAGTGTACACATGTGTCTCTCTCCTCAAATGTTTATAATTTATGATGAGAACATTAAAAATCCTCCTAGCTTTCTTAAAAAGGCATAAAAAAGAAAATTCGTGCAAAAAAAGTATGCATGGATTTAAATTTTTTTTTTGCACAAAAGTAAGCTTATCTTTGAATTCAGCTTTCCACAGGCTTTTTTTTTTTTTTTTTTTTGGACAGGCAGAGTTAGAGAGAGAGACAGAGAGAAAGGTCTTCCTTCCATTGGTTCACCCCCCAAATGGCTGCGACGGCCAGTGCACTGCGCCGATCTGAAGCCAGGAGCCAGGAGCTTCCTCCTGGTCTCCCATGGGGTGCAGGGCCCAAGCACTTGGGCCATCCTCCACTGCCCTCCCGGACCACAGCAGAGAACTGGCCTGGAAGAGGAGCAACTGGGACAGAATCCGGCGCCCCAACCAGGACTAGAACCCAGGGCGCCAGTGACGCAGGTGGAGGATTAGCCTAGTGAGCCACGGCGCTGGCCTATCAGTGCTTTTGAAGTAGCTCACGCCCCATTCAGGTGCCTCTGACAGGACTCTGGGCCCCATGGCTGTGGAACACACAGTGTAGACCCTGGGTTTGCAGTGAATCAGGAGGATGGCAGAGCACTGAGGATTCACTTTCGAAGACACGCAGAGAACTGACAACCTGACTTTCTCTCCGAAACCAAATGTTCCCACTGAGATCGCAAATCACCCAGCAACACGCCAAGGAACCATCCATGAGCCCGAATAGCTAAAGCCGCTTTCCTCAAATAAAGGACTATTTCCAGTTAGAGTAAAAGGATTGGGTTAGGAGTTTTAAGTTCTATTTTTAACCTGGACACAAAGAAGGGACAGCTTTCCTTACAAGTGTTCATCTGGGTTGTAAACGGGCACAAAGAAACGAATTCCGCAAGGCAGCGTCTGTGACCAGACTCGCTAATGCCTGGCTAAGCCTCTGATGCTCCACTTTGTTTCCAGCTTTTCCACAAAGGGTTAGTGGGTAGAGAGAAGCATCCCTGGGATATGAGCTATTTGAAAGCAGGAAATGAATAACACAAATTCCATTTGGAAATCGATCAGGCGATCTACTCAAATGTCATGATTTTTCTTTCTGAGATAGTTGGTACCAAGTGCCATCTGGGCATTTTCTTGCAACTTGGAGGTAGACTTGCTGGTTTGCATGTAACCAAAGCAATGGTTCCCTCAGCGACCAGTGAGCAGGGGTGCCAATCCTGTCACCTCTTGATTAATGTTGTCATTTGGGGGATGGGGTTTCAACTTCCTCCCCGACAAGGAGGGTCCCATGGGTTGCCTGAGCTGGGGAGTGAAGGCCAGAATCCGGGGAAGCGCTGGGAAATCAGAGCTGTGGGCAGGGTGGGCTGCGTGGGTCTGGGGATGCTGGGAGAGGGGCAGGACGACCGAGCACCCCCGGGGTCTCTCCAGGGGACAGAAGCGTGTCCCTGAGAGCTGGGAGCCCTCAGGCAGCTGTAGGCAGGGGCTGTGAGGAGGGAGGGTGACCCAACACAGCGAATGATTCAAGTGGATTCACTATGTGATTTGGAGATAGAGCAGAAGCAGCACTGGATGAGCCTCAGGACAGAGCTCCCCTGACCTGCAGACTCGTGTTGTGTCTGTCGGGGGGCGTGAAAGTCCAGAACCTTCCAGAAGAAAGAAGTCTGAGCTGGGGGCCAGCCTTGATGTCCCTGGACTCCAGCTCCAGATACCCGATTGCCCTCAGCATTTTCCTGAAGGTACTTTCTGCTGCTGCGAAGGCGCGGCCCCTGTTGTGTGTTCACAGCAGCACAGTCGCCTCCACCACCCTCACCCACACACTGGATGTCTTAGCATTTGCTTTTCAACATCCTCTGACTGTGGGAGAATGAACCAGCTTTCACATACGTGAATTTAGTGTTTTAGATAAAGCACCGTCCACGTGGCATCTACTACAAAACATCAGGTGCTCTGGTGTCAGTGGTGAAATGCTGCAGATTGCAGACCCCTAGTGCTGTGGACACCTGGTGTCCCTTTGTTGCGTGCTCTGATTTGGTCCACAATGGACAGAAGCAGCCTACAAAGCTTTATGGACTGCACTGTGTCTCCCCTCCCCCGGAGGAAATCAGTGCTAAGCCAAAGTCCACTTATTCCCAGTGCTATGCCATGAAGACGTTTCTGGGATGAGTTTGCAACAAGATGCCCCCGGGGGTGTCCACACCTCCTTCTAGCAGAAGCAGGGCCGCTTTCGCAGGCTGATTTTTATCACACAGTCCGAGGAAGCCTGCAGTGGGCTTCTAAGGTAAGGTTGCTCTTTGCTCTTGGCTGTCAAAGCCGGATTTCAGATCCTGCGGAAGAAAGTGGGACCAGTGACTTCACGGAGGCCCCCCCCCACATTTCCACGCCAGACCAGCTTTCTGATAGACGCTGCAGGTGATGAGTTTTGAGATTTCTTGCTGACAAGTTTCTGGAGGGTAATGTTTTTGAGTCACGCACTTCACAGAGGCACACTTAGCCTGCGGAGCCTTGTTTGTAAGCATGAAAGTCTGCTCACACACTAAGGTGCAGATCTTGGCTTCTAAAGATCGCTCTCTGCTGAAAGGAGCAGAGCCCCTTTGGAGAAATGCCTCAGCCCAGGAAAGTTCAAGGTGAGCCTGTAGTATTTTTGTTTGTGCTGGAAAGGAAGGGAGATTTCAAAATGTGGTGCTAGGGAAATGTTCAAAAGACGTTGCTTGAAGGGGTCCCACTGGCCAAATCTGGGATGCTTTGAGCATCACAAATAATGATAGCCCATGGTATAGACTAAGAATCAATGAGTCCATACTGAGGGAGGTAGATAGAGAGAAGAGAGAATCAGTAGGACGCATGGATGGATGGATGATCAGTTAGATGGATGGATAGAGGACAGATACATAGAGAAATGAAGGAGGTAGACAATTTCTTCCTTACAGTTGAAAGCCAGCCCATAAATAATGCAAGGGTCATGCAACTAGAAGGTGCCCATTTGGGAGCCACCCTAAGAAGAACTGACACAGGCTTCAATCAACAGACGTTAAAATGCAAGTCTGAGGAGGAACAGGATGCTGACATGAGATCAAACCATCTGTAAGTGAAAACCAATGGCTACCGTGAAGACACCTGGCCGAAGCCCCCTTCCCCAGTCATGGGAGTGGACATCACGCCGACTGGGAAGAGAACTGACATCTTGTGTCTCCTGATTCAATGCCCTTGGAATGACAGCTTTCTGTTACATTCTTACCCCAAACACATAACCTGAGTCTCATCATGAGGAACCATCAGAAAAACTCAAGCCGAGGGAAATTTTACAAAATAACTGACCTGTGCTTCAAAAAATTCAATGAAAGACAGATGTCATGAGAGAAAATGAGGAGCCGACGAGATAATAGGAGATTAAGAGTCGTGAGAACAATGTGAGAACTGGGATTTTCTTTGACCACAAGGGAACATTGGCAAAATCCGACTCATGTCTGTAGATAAGAGAATAGCATTATGTCAACCTTAATTTTCTGATTTTGCTAACTGCACTGTGGTTTTGTAGACTACGTTCATTTTTCCTTAATATACACTGCAGAATTAAAGGTGAAAGTGGCAGCATGCCTATATATTACTTTCAAATGATTGAAAAAAAGTGTCAATAAATAGATAAAAAGGTGCCCACACATGTCTACATCTGAGTCAATAGCCAGAGAAGGTTGATGCCACCGTGGTGAAATATGGGGAAATCCTTTGTCACTGTGCCCTGGCTCCTGATGTGGTGTGGCAGGCAGGATCAACTGGAGGATCTTCAACGAGCTGAGCATGCTATGTTCCGTGTAGGACTTGCTTGTCAAATGGCCATCAGTGAAGGCTGTCAGGGGCAGATCGGGATGCTCCCTGAGAGGTCCCCTAAAGCAGTGTCACTGTGGTCTCCCCGTGTTCTGCCTGGACTCAGAGGAGGAAAGAGAGGAGTCCACACTCACAGGCACTGACCACCTCCCTGGAGAGGCGTCGCTGTCCCAGGGAGAGAGGGCAGGAGAGGAGGAGCTGGTCGGTGTCACATGTGCCGGGCAGAGCCCAGGGCCAGAGCAGAGCTCAGGACTCGAGTGAGTCCCCCTGGAAGAGGCGGTGCCTGCTTGTAGCTTCTGGGGTGCGGAGAACTCAGAGTGGTTGGGGGAGAGCAGCCCCGGGAGGCAGCATGGGAAAGAGAGAACAGAAGCAGGGCAGGAGGGAGCCTGAGAGTCGCCGATGTGTGTTCCCAGAAGAACCCGTTCCAGGGAGGGAATGGTTACTGTAGGAAATGTCACATGTACCATTGGTATTGAAGTTTCTTACAATCAGCCCCATGCGTGATCCTGCGCTTAGGGGGAAACACAGCCACGGCACGTCCTCAGGGCTTTGTGAGCAGCTCCCGCCTGCCGTATGATCAGGGTGTAAATAGTGTCATTTGGGGGTCCTGGTGACACTGCTGCCTGTTCCATCGGAGGCACTGGCGATCAGTCCGATCAGGAATGCCTCTGAGCAGACCGCGTCCCACGGCTTCCTGACAGAAGGCTCGGCGGGGTTGTGTGTGTGAGCATCAGCAGCAGGTGGAGTCTGGTGACAGCTGACTGCCGTAGGTTCCACTTCGCCCCTGAGCAAACAGGCTGAGGCACAGCTGGGTTTGGGTGGAGAAAGGCTCTTTTGGACATTCAGAATAAATGATGCTGTGGGAAGAACGGGGAGATGGAGGAAGACTTTTCCATCTCAAACAAAACAGAGCAAGTGACGAAGGAAATGAGAGCCGGTGTGAATCCCGGTTAAACGGTGCTCACGTTCCGTCTCCTCTGTCTGCTGACAGTGGTTCTGTTGACCGGTGGACACCTGCCTTGGGAGCCAAGTGCCACTGTGGCCCTCCCGGAGGCAGGAGACCCCTGATCCCCGTAATGTTCTCCTTCAGGGAGAAAGCCCACGCCGAGGGTGGATGCAAACCACGTCCCCTCAGCCTGGTCTGAGCTGCTTTTGCGGCCTGCAGCGGGCGCCGATGGTGGCAATGGGTCCCTGGGGGCCCAGCTCCCCACCTGCAGTGCCCCCTTCACAGGCATCACCTGTCTGATGCTCTATGGTAATTTGGTTTTATGTCAGGCTCATTGACAAGAACACGGGAGAGTGATAAACGGCTTTGACATTTTTAAGCAGTAGAAAGAAATCCAGGGCAGAATCATACTTCACGACACAGGAAAAGAGATAATGTGACCATAAGTGAAACCGTATTGGCATGCAGCCAGTCACCTGCAGCTGCTTCACGCCACGTGCGACGTGGCAGAGACGGAGAGCGTTTGTGAAGCCTAAAACATGGACACCTGGCCCGTTACTGAAACCCTCGCATCAGCTCCAAGAAGGGCAGGGACCCATCTGCTTAATCTTTGATCCAGGTGTGAGAAAGTTCTGGAAAACGCTCCCCTGCTGCCAGGGCACACCTCGCCTGGAAAGGTCTCCCTGCAGCCTCCATGGTGGGGGCTGAGCGGGCGGGGCCCACATCCCCCCTACGCCTCCATGAGGACCACAGCAGAGCATGGTTGTGGAGACACACACTCTTCTGTTCACGGTCAAGGTCTCATCCTTCCCCGTGCTTTGCTCTTGGCTGAGAGCCCAGCTCCTTCCTCTGCACAGGGCAGGGGCTTTGCGAGGGAAACCAGCTGGCACTGAGGACTCTGTGCCCATCACGAGGCGGGACAGCTGCCCCTGAGTGTGGGCTCCAGGGAAGAATCTCTGCTGGGGGCTGGTGTTGCGGTGTAGGGGGCTACACCGCTGCCCACGACGCCAGCCAGGATCCCACACCAGGGCCCCTGTGGAGTCCCTGCGGCTCTGCTTCTGATCCAGCCTCCTGCTAGTGTACCTGGGAAGGCAGCAGAGGATGGACTCCTGTCACTCATGGGAGACCCAGATGGAGTTCTTGGCTCCTGGCTTCAGCCTGGCCCAGCCCCAGGAGTGAACCAGCAGATGGAAGATCTCTCTCTCTCTCTCTCTTTCTGTCTCCCTCTCTGTGTCTTTCTCCCTCTATCACTTTGCCTTTCAAATAGATAATTCTTGTCGGAGACCACTGTGTGGCCTGAACTCTGCCAAAAGCCCCCCTGGCCCAGCTGCAAAGGTGACCAGCCAGGCTGTGGGACTGGCAATCGAAGCCAGGTCATGTTTGGGGGGCAAGAATGTGTTTTCCTTTCTTTTTTAAAGACTTATTTATATACTTGAAAGACAGAGTTACAGAGAGGCAGAGGCAGAGAGAGAGAGAGGTCTTCCATCTGCTGGTTCACTCCCCAGGTGGCTGCAATGGCTGGAACTGGGCTGATTTGAAGCCAGGAGCCAGGAGCTTCTTCCAGGTCTCCCACGTGGGTGCAGGGGCCCAAGGACTTGGGCCATCTTCTACTGCTTTCCCAGGCCATAGCAGAGAGCTGGATTGGAAGTGGAGCAGCCGGGACAGGAGCTCATATGGGATGCCGGCACTTCAGGCTGCAGCTTTACCTGCTATGCCACAGCGCCGGCCCCAAGAGTGCGTTTTCTTTAGTATTTCCTGATACCATAGTCAATAATGTGGTTACCAGTCTTTGAGTAATCCTGTAAACCTGTGGTTTCCTACACTTATCATTCCTTGTTTTCCTGTGCTTAGATTTCCTTGTTACGAGACCCTGTTTTTGTAGAATTGTACACTGCTTACGACTAATCGATCATGTTGCTGCTGATAATAAAACCCGGGAAGAATCGGACGTCGGGGCCTCTGCCATCACCTTTGGTCTTTGAGAGGGAGCCCTGCCCCCCGCTTCCCCGCAGGGCACCCCTAAGTCTGAGCCTGCTTCTCCCTTCTGTGCCACGCGTTCCTCTTTCTGGTCAGCCCGACACCTGCTGCGCTGGCTATGGCAGCATCTCCTTCTCTCTCTGTCTTTGAGTCTCTGTTGGCCAAGACACTTTCAAAGAGGGGACAGGAGGTCCCCACTGGGGGACCCTGGGACAAGTCTGCATCTCAGTTCTCTGCTTTCTATCTCCTCTGTCTACACTGGGTGGAGTCCGTGAGATGGGCGCGGCACTCTTTTTCTGGGGTGGTGGTCGGGGGATCCTAGAGAATGAATAGGAGCTTAACGTCCAACGTGTGTTTATTTTTAGAAACGACTCGGCGGACTTCCTAGGGAGGCCGGATGCTGCCCTCGATCCTGGTAGAGCCCGCATGAAAGGCACCGGGAGCCGAGGAAACCCTCCAGGGAGTCTAAAAACAGATCAAGGGAGGCCAGATCGTGTGGCAGAAAAGCAGTTATCTGTTCATCTCACTTATTGAGCCAGAATGAGCTCCTGCTGGGAACAGAAGAACGAACAAATTTAAAAAGGCATAATCTTTATCCTCAAAAATGCAGTGTGCTGGGGACACCCACGTGGGACTGGAACCCATGAGACGTCATGGAGAGTTGTAGAAACGAGGCAGAAGCAGGGGGAGCGCCCCTACGTGGGCGCAGCAGCTGGGATGGTCCAGGGGCCAGGATTTGGCCACGGAGCAAACGGAGACGGTGTCTTAGGCCAAGATGGCACCAGGCACAGGTGCGGCGGGAGGAGAGGTGGCTGTTATATGTTCAGGGACCCTGGCAGCAGGATGCATAGCAGCCTGGAGAGGTGGCAGCACGACTGGCTTTTGCTCCTGAACTCCTCAGAGCCCCCGAGCGTGTTTGCATCTACTCTGACATCTGTGGGGAGGGCCACAGCAGCAAGAGGCTGGTTGGGAGACCAGCATGGAAGCACTGGGATACCCAAGGGGGGCGTGTGGTGGCATGAATCAGCGTGGTGGTCACAGTACTGCAGGGGAGAGGATGTCTGGACACTAGAGACAGGTACAAGACAGAATGGGTAAACTCAGCAAGGGCTACCATATACAGCTGCACAGGTTGTGCACTGCACAACACCCTGCATCGAAGGGGTACAGATTTGCATAGTTAATACATGAGTTTCCCAGCAGATGGCAGTAGAGTGTCTCAAGGACTAACAGCTTTTATTCACAAGGAGCACTATGGGCTGGCAGCAGCCTAGGTGTCCCGGAATAGCGGCGCTGCAGAAACGCGGGAGGAAATGGTGTAAGGCGTCAGCCAGGTTTCTGATGTGGACAACAGGGCCATGAGCTGTTGCGTGCACCTGGGCATAGAGTACAGGAGAGGGCACACCCCTGAGCTTAGCCACCCTGATGGAGACCTCGGGAGCAGGGAGCTGCCTGGGTCTGCAGCCCAGAGAGGCGTGGGTTGCACCTGTGCAGCCTGAGGCAGGGCGGGCGGGCTGCTGTAGAGGAAGTGTGGAGTGGGGGGGCAGGACAGAGCCTGCAGTAGCCACCCGGAGTTAAACAGCAGGTGGAGGAAGGGGGCCTTGTGTAGAAGAGGTGGCTGGACGGCCCCTGGGGCCATTCCCGGGCTCTGAAGGCAGGCAGTGGTTCAGGCTGACAGTGGGGTGCTTTGTTTGCCCAGCGGGGACTGTCCTGGGTCCCGGGGCACAGCAGGGAGCAGCCGGGCACCAGGCCACTGCGTCATGGAGCTCACATGCAGCTGTTGCCAGCTCAGCGCGCTGTCGCGAACGCCACCCCGAGTGACATCCGTGTGCTCCGTACCGACACCTTGGCGGCTGCAGAAGGGGAGGCCCACAGGCAGGCAGCAGGGATCCTGGAGGCCATCGGGGACGCTGGATTTTCCCAGTTGCAATGGGGGTCCCGGGGCCTGGAGACCAGGAAAGTGATTTGCTGTGACCTGTGTTTGATTCCGAGTGCTCGGGCTGTTGTGCCCTGAATGGACTTTTGCAGACCGGCGGCTGCAGGATGGGGGGGAAGCCCAGTGCCGACCTCAGATGGACACACCGAGCTGGAACTGCCCTAGGACTGTCCCAGGAAGGGGACCAGACCAAGCGGGGATGACGCTGCAGGCTGTGAACTGAGCCGCTGTGTGGCTGATGGTGACATTTAGGGACGCGGGGATGATGGGGAGGGGAGCAGCCTAGGGCACTGGGAAATCTCTCCTGTCTGCTCTGGGCATGCCAGCCGCACACGCTGGCGAGTGTCTCGGGAGCAAAATCACGCATGCGGCCAGGCCTCTGAGAGCGTGGCTCATGGGGAGGCAAGGACAGGAGTCAGGCAGCCGGTGTCGCTGCAGTAAATAAAGCCCAGGGGCAGCCTGGCTCACCGAGAGGGAAAACCGGGACCAGGCTTCCGGAAGGTGCTGTCACTGAGGTCGGAGGGACAGCAGGGGTCAGGAAGAAGACGTCCGGGAGGGAGGCAGCGGTCAGCGGCTGACGCAGAAGCCAGGAGGCCGGGATGGGAGTGGCCTCTGGAGCGGGGGGCATGCACGCTGTTGTGGGCTGTGGCCGTGGGGTGGAAGGCAGGAAGTGACTGTGGGGATGATGGTCACTTCCTTCCAGAAGTCATAGGAGAAGAAGAGCTGAGAAATGGACAGTGCCATAAGAGGACATGGAACTGAGAGATGCACCACTTCGTTTGCTCCAGTTGGTTCTTTAAGAGAGGGGAAGTCAGGCATTTTCGGTGAAAATGAATTATTAGGGGCGACAATGCTTGAATAGGCTGAGGGGGTGGGATCCAGAGGTGGCCCCGGCTGGAAACAGGTTCCACGTTGCCATGGGGAGGGGCAGAGACAGCCGTTCCAAGATGCGTGTGCTGTGGTTGGATCACCTCTGTTTCTCCCCAGTGAGAGACCAGGTTGCTGTGCAGGGGGTGGGCGGGGCTGGAGGACTGGGGAGAAGAAAGTGGACATCTTGGGTTGGGTTGGTGGGGGGGGCGGGGAGATGGACAATGAAGCATTTACATCTGAGGGCACGCCCCTTGCTCCTTCTGTGGTTCCTTTCATCATGAGACCCTGGGGCATCTGGCGAGCGCCCTCCGAAGGCAGGTGCACACGAGGTCCTTTCTGGTCCCTCTCCTGGGCCACCACCCAGGTGACGCTCGCTTGCACCTGCTGAGCCTGCTTGAGTCTGCACTGGAGGGCGGAGGTGTCCCTGTGCCCTTGTTCCTTTCAGTGTGGCAGGGGAGGGTGCCTGGCTTTGCTGACACAAAACTCCCAGTGCATGTAGTGAGCCTCGCCAGCGTCAGGGGTGGACACTCCCCCAACCATGGGTGATGAGGATCCCCCGCCAAGCCCACGTTGGGCCTCAGTGCTGGAAACCATCTGGTGGGTTGGTGGCCAGTCAAGCTGACTTCTTTTTCATGTGAAATCACCACTCTGATGTCGTCGGCACAATGAACTTGACCTCTTTCTCCGCCTGGGGTGGCCCAGGGTCCGCAGGCTGGGCTGAACATGCTGAGGTCCCTTTGGGTGGACACGAGAAGGACACTGGGAGGAACCGGGACAGCGTTTGGGAGTCTTCTTTGCCCCTGGCTGGGCCTCCTCCCATCCTCGTAGCGATGGTGGCCCAGCCCTGTTGCCGTTCCTCAGAAGACTATAAACAAAGATGCAGTCCTTTCAGACTATAGGTTTGTGAGTTGCATCAGACATGCTCAGCTGAAGGTCGCTGTGAACGTAGCGTCTTAGACTCCCTCCTCGCACCGCATCTCCTTGAAGTTCCCTACCGCGTGCTCTTGGATGTCACTGCCCATCAATCAGCCCCTCTCCCATCCGTCAGCCTGTACAGATTGCTGTCAACATTTGCTTACATAAAACATACTTGAGAAAATGTAAGAGGCAACATGTTTACTTGGCAGATGAGCAATTAAGATTTTCCAAGGATGGCTTCAGTGAGCGGATCATCATCCTCATCCTCACCCATCTCCCTCCTCCTCAGTAAAGGGTCTTGCTGGACTTTTTCGGCAGGGTTCAATTAGGCTGCTCAAAGCCTCCATTGTTTTATTACACTGCTTTCCAGCAGAGAGCGCAGTCAACATTGATTCTTCCCTTTCCATGTTAAACTTCGTTTTTATTTTTTTTCCACCCCCTGAGGCTTTGTAAGCTGGCCGCTTGGCTGCGCATTGGGCTGTGCTGGCACTGGTAAATGTTGCATGGGGCTGGCCCAGAGCTTCAGCTGGCATGGTAACCCTACCGCACTGAGCTGGGCAGATCTGGAGAGCGCGAGCCAGTGGGATGTCCCTTCGGGAGACTCACTGCCAACGGTTACGCAGGAGTGGCCACCCCTGCCGGCCTTCCGCAGTCAGGCAAGGACAGCGTGGTGGGGAAACCGAGGCCACAGTCACAGAGCCACAGCTGCCACTGTGGTCATGAACTTGACTCCAGAACCACAACTTTGGAGATGCCCAAGTGTGTAGAAGGCTCTGGGGGGGGGGGGTGGATGGATGGTGGAGTGGGCAGCCCTGAGGCTGTGTCCTGGCTTTCCCACTTCACCAGTGGGGTGACCTTGGGCAGCTGCCTGCATTCCCAACCCCCCACCCAAGAGCCAACGAACGAGGAACGCACCTCTCAGAATCGTTTCGAGGACGGAAAGTGGCCCACGCAAAGCAACTGATGAAGCCACGGGCATGCGGTAGGCACGAGCGAGTGACAGCTGGAGATTCATGGGATCTCAGACGCCCTCTCTAACTCTTCTGAGCACTTACCTCGGGCCCTGAGATGGAGGATTTGCTCGTATCATCACACGGAATCGTTTTGTAGCTACAAGTGTCACTCGCACCTTGCAGTAATTTTGGTGACATTGAAGAATGTGATGTGTCCAACCACAGGGACAATTAGCAGAATCAGTCCAGCCCATCTGACCTCAGAGCCTTAACCAGAGAAGCGCAAACTCCAAGAACTTCCGGGAAGCAGCTGGCTACAAACCCACCTCTGGGAGAGGCTGCCGTGCTGGGCAGTGTATACCAGCCGGCTTGGCAAGCCGTTAACGTGACATTTTATAGCAGGCAAGGTGGGCTACATTGTACCGTGGTGACAAACCCAAGTGTCTGTGGCTTAACCCGACATGAGTTGTCTTTCAGCCGTGCTTCGTGTCCCCAGTGACTCGGCAGGGGGCCTACTCTTCAAAGCCAACCAAGAATCCGGGACCGCAGAGGCTTCTCTGTGACGTGTGTTTCCATGACAACCCTAGCCGTGGAAACGGAACGTCACACACTGGCTCGCAGAGTTCCCACCAGGGCGGATCCTCATCACTTGGGTATATGGTGATGGGACTGTCAAATACCGAGGCCCTAATCAGCAGGAGCAGAAATGTGGCCCTACTGTGCTCATGGCAGGATACCAGGCAGGCGTTTTTGGTGAACACGTGAATGACCACCACTGTATTTCCCCAGCCCATGGCGAGCAGGCACTGCAGGATGATTTGCTGAGACTCAGAGGTGGTGAGCAGCGGTGAGCTGGCTGCTGCTTCTCCTTTTCCCATCATCACGGGGATGGCATGTCCTACCTGACGGCTGCCCCTGCAGGCTGCATCTGGAGCAAACAGGAGGTGACCTGTCATGTCGATGAGGACGGAACTGGGCTGCTGTCACACCTGCCATTTCTTGTGACAGACGCGTAACCCAGCTCAGGCAGAGACAGGGCAGCGCCAGTGTTTTCTTGGTAAGAGAACAATGGAATTTCCCATGGAGAAAGCCACACTCTCTGCCACGCTTTGCTGCGTCTGTCTCTACTTTCAACCAGAAGTATCACTAGGCACTTATGCATATGAATATCCTTTAGTTACCAGCACGAAAGTGCATTTTCTACATTGTTGCATCAGTGGATACCTCAGGGTTCCTATGAAATATCCAGGAGGAAGCTGGGAACACACAAATCCATTCTTCAATGCAAACTGTGGCTCTCCTCTGCATGGAAGCGTCGTTTGGGCCGTGTGGGGGTGACCTACATTCCTGTCCACTTTTGGCAGAAACTGTAGGGATGAAACGTTGCTCTCTGTAGGTGTGCACAAGCCTCTCTGACTGGGTCCAGTGGTGCTCATTAATTCAGATGCCGTCGATTGATATTCATGCTAGGTCGCTGGGACAGAGGCCAGGCTGGCGCTTACCCTTGCGCTGTGTTTGTGCATTGCGTGCACGGGCACCCACCAGGCCACATTTGCCGCTGCAGTGACTCCCAGGGGACTTGCTTGTCTTGCTGTAGAGGCACCAGCTGAAGCTCTCTGAGGACGATGGAGCCACTCCCTGGGGCCAGCCCTTAACACGTGCCTGGCTTCCCATCCCTGCACAACTTTGTTCTGTTTGTCTTTCACCTGTGTAGCCCACGGTGGGACCTACATGGTCTGCACTCATGGATTTAGGAGGCTGCAATGTCGCCTGTGTGGTAGGGACCAATACCGTTCCCATGGCAAAGCTGGAGAGACGGGTTTGAAGGGAGGTTATGTGAGCCCGTGAGTGGGGCGACGGTGCTTTGAACCTGGTGCTGTACACGACACGGAGAAACACGAAGCCGGGCTATAGCTGGGAGAGCTCACTTGTGAAAAAGCAGCTATTAACGATCTACTATCACAAGCAAGTGTGTGGGTGGGTGTAGGACAGGGGACGAGGGCTTGGGTAACTGGGGTAGCAGCATGTCTGGATGCTGAGCTGTGTAACAGGTGTGTGTGTGCACATGTGTGTGTGTGTATGTGTATACATGTGTGAACGATTTACACGGTTCTTCCCAAAGCTCTTCCATCTGCTAGAAAGTGTCAGGTCCACCTGCCCCTCGATAACCTGCTGTCAGATCTCTTATTGAAGGCTCAGAGAAATGACAAAACTCTGTTTATTGAAAGGTTTGCTAATGAGAGGTGTCACACTATTTGGCACCCATTTCCTAATCCAAATGATGCTTTTAAAAAAAGATTTATCTATCTACTTGAAAGTCAGAGTTACACAGAGAGAAAGAGAGGTCTTCCATCTGCTGGTTCACTCCCCAGTTGGCTGCAATGGCTGGAGCTGCACCAATCTGAAGCCAGGAGCTTCTTCCAGGTCTCCTACGTGGGTGCAGGAGCCCAAGGACTTGGCCATCTTCTGCTGGTTTCTCAGGCTACAGTAGAGAGCTGGATTGGAAGTGGAGCAGCCAGGACCTGAACCCACACCTAAATGGGATACCGGCACTGCAGGAGGTGGCTTTACCCGCTACGCCACAGTGCCACCTCTAAATGGTGCTGTTTCTCTCTAAGATAATGGTTATTGACTTAGAGTGTGCATCAGGGCCGACGTGGGTCCTAGTCCAGTTTTGCCTTAGGTTTGAATTCTGTATTCCTGAAGACATGGGTCTTCAAAAAATTTATGGGCCGGCACTAGGCTAATCCTCCGCCTGCGGCACCAGCACACCAGGTTCTAGTCCTGGTTGGGGCGCCGGATTCTATCCTGGTTGCTCCTCTTCCAGTCCAGCTCTCTGCTGTGGCCCGGGAGTGCAGTGGAGGATGGCCCAAGTGCTTGGGCCCTGCACCTGCATGGGAGACCAGGAGGAAGCACCTGGCTCCTGGCTTTGGATCGGCGCAGTGCGCCGGCCATGGTGGCCATTTGGGGGGTGAACCAATGGAAAAGGAAGACCTTTCTCTCTTTCTCTCTCTCTCACTGTCTAACTCTGCCTGTCAAAAAAATTCATGGAAAATGTGTATTATGAAAAGCTGTGCATGCATTTTGAAATCTGTCTTGCACCCAGATCCTCTTAAATTCCATTTCTCCACAAACTTGTGAAAATGCCCTCATCCATATGTGACCGTCACCGACTTCCTCCCAGCACCTTTCAATGGCTGATCCTGGGCCGTGGGGAGAAAGGAAGAACCATGGCATTTTGAGTTCCAGGGTTTGGAAAATGAAAAATTTAATCCAGGATTTTGATTTTTTCAACCTCCATAATGTAAGGGGATGGACGTCTTCCTCCTAAATGATGGGAATGTCTAACAGGCTTGTGATACTGGATCTGTCCACAGTTCTTGCTTTCCAAGGAGGTGGAAGAAAGTCAAAGCCTGTGTGTGTTCTACAGTATCCAATATCAGGTTTCTAGGACATTCATGGAGTCAGAGGTCACAGGGTTGCCAGGCTCCTGAGGATTACATATTAGGGGAGCAACTGCTGTCGATCTGCACCCAGCCCGTGACACTACCGGGCTGTACAAAATCTACCTGGGCCTTTTGGGAGGAAGCCTTGGATAGATGAGTTGAACCTAAGACTCAAAGGAGAAAGGATAGTTGGATTTCTCCATGTTAATGGGTGGTAGATTTTGACGTAGGAGAGAGATATTTGTAGATCTTGGCATTTTTCAAAAAACCCCTCCTCTGATAGACTTACCCCAAGGATACCGCTATGGATATTTTTGCTCAAGTTCTTGGCATTTCAGGTCTCATCAACAAGCTCTTTTCCTAGGCTAGGTAGTCAGGGTTATAACTCTTTAGAGAAAAGAACGGTAAGTACAGAGATGACGGCTCTCTAAGGCAGGCACTAGCAGTAACATATCAAAAGGAGAGAACAAGAGGTGGCGAGTGGGATGATGAAGAAGTAGCATTAAAACAGCAGCTTATTCAGGCAACTGCCTATGGAGTTTCCAAGTGACTCGGTAACATCTGGAGATGAGCAGGGAAGCCTTCAAGGAAAGGAAGGAGCGATGGTGGGCGCAAAGCCCAGAGAGTGCGTGAACCCCGGCCCCGGCAGGTGAAATGCCGTTTGCCTTTTGGGGTGCATTTCCCTTCAGAATCTTCATGAACCAACCGCACTCAAGACTCTGGCCACCACTGCTGGTGGTCTCAGGACTTCAGCTAAGTCACTCTCCTGTTTGGTCTCTACTCCTCCGTGTTGGATAAAGGTTGGGAGAAGATTCTACTTGACTCAGACACTTTGTGATCTGGGTTGCGATTTATGGGGCTAATGCCTCTGCGTGTTACGCTAGGGTGTATCGGAGTTCTGCTAAGGCAGGGGAAGTGTCCCCGTTCCTAGTATATCCTGAGCAGCCTCCTTGTACCCCTCAAAAGTGACTCACGGGCAGCCAGCCCTGCATCCTCGTCTACACAGCGCATCCCTCGGTATCCACAGATACCTTCACAGATGCCAGAACCCACAGGTGCGCAAGTGCTTTTAGAAAGTGGTGTAGGATTTGCTTAATAACCTACGGTACCTGTCATATACCTTAAATCATGGCTAGGTGACGTAGAATTCCTAGTACAATGCAGATGCTATGTGAACAGTTGTTATGCTACAATGGTTAGAGGGTAATGCCAAGGAAAACAAGTCTCCATGTGCAGGGCGGATGTGGGTTTTTTCCTCGAATATTTTCAATCTGCATTTGGTCGAATCTTCTAGTGCAGGCTGCACGGCTGTGGAGAGCTGCCTGTCAATTGGCATTTCCTTGTGTGTTGTGTTCAGTTGCCTTCCTGCCATCTTCCGCTTCCCCCACTTTTGGTGCAGTATTTAAATCAGTTCCCTTCTTTAAGGAAAATGTATCAGGAAGGAAGACAATAAGCAGAGGTGGAAGGGGAGTGCCTAGACTTGAAAAGAGACCTCAGCTAATCGCACACAGAGTGTCCACTACATTGGGTTCCGGATTCAAGCCAGCAGCTTGTAAAAAAAAAAAGACTATGACATTTACGAGACAGTTGAAGTTGGAACACTTGGTAGATAATAGATCTCCAGACAGCACTGTGATATTTTAGGGATCCTGGGGGTATGTGGTTAGAAAGAGTCCTTCTCTCCCAGAGACACGTGCTGAGATATTTGTAACGCTGGGTGCAGTCAGTGGTGCGGGATACGGACAAAACAAGTTTGGCTGTGAATGGACAATCATTGCAGTTGCAACTGAGTGGCAGGCACACAAGTGTAATGACTCCAGTTGGTCCGTTTTTGTGTAAGTTTGATAGTTTTTGTAATTAAAAAAAAAAGCAAAAGGGGGACTGCCTGTCACAGTTGCAGGGTTGTCGGGGGTAAATCTGGGAGTGCGTCAGTCAGAGGCTGTAGCGAGGGGCAGGCTGGCAGCGGGCCCGGGGCTGCAGAGCCGTCATCCAGCGCGAGGCCCGTTTGCCCCTATAAATACCAGGCAATACGGACGCTTTACTATTTTAACGCAATTTGCTGCAGCTGCTGAGTGTGTTTGTTTATGTAGCTATGGAACCTTCTGTAAACACCCATGTGTCAGGGACAGAAATGGCCCCCTTTAAAAATATATTTGCAGATGAGACACGGCCCGCTCCTAGATGTCTGGGCGGCTGGTGTCAGAATTTTCCAGGGTTTGATTCATTTTCAAAAATAGAATTGCATGACTAGAAAGGTCTTGAGAGGTCACTCTGGCTCCCGGGCAGGGGCAGGCCGAGGACATCTGCAGAGGATGCGGCTGCGTCCTCCATGGCTGCTGTTTGATGAGCTCCCTGCAGGGTGCCCAGGCTGAGCAGGGCTGGCTGCCTGCCTTCAAGGAGCTTGCTCCAATGTCCAACCCTGGAACCGACTGCTCTGCAGCCAGCGCTGGGATGGAAGGCAGCCAGCAGCACCTAGCCTGTCCCCCTCTGCCCCGCCCCCTCCCTACCCCAGCTCCTAGCAGCTGGAGGGCCCTGAGATTTGCCACAGGAGAGCAACTCAGTGGCAGAAACGCCATGTTGCAATCACCCCCAGCGAGCAGGAAGTGGGTGTTGCATTGTGGTTGCCGCCTGAGACTCACCTGATAACCGAGACGACTGAACACAGCAGTGTACGGTCGCTGAAGACATTTTGGAAAGAAGCGATTTCTTACCGGGAGAGCCGTTTGTGTCACTGGCTGTCACCATGCACCCTGGTTTCCAATCTGGCACTCCAATGAGTAATTAGTTTTCCTGGAGTGTCCTTTGGTCTCTATTTGTTTCTTTACCTGCTTTGATACATGGAAAACGTTTTTTTTTTTTTTTTTTTTTTTTTTTTGTTCTCCCTAAGGAATGTCTACATATCTTTCATTCACAAAGAAACAGTATCCAAAGTTCAGGAGCTCAGCTGTGTTACAGGAACCCCATGAAAAAGGAACAAGACCTGTGCAGCTTCCAGACACTTGTGGAGCTTTCTAGAACACCCCTCCCCCACTTTCAGGGCGAGGATGTGGATTTTTTTTTGCTGGCATTCCCTAAGCAAGGTGTGCAAAGGCCTTCAAATGCTCCCAGGCAAGCATCATTGTTAATTACCAAGAAAGTCTGGCTTCTCCACTTGGAGAGGCTCACTCACTGCCAGCTGTCATCGGAAAGACAGGGCCTGCCCCAGGGAGAATTGCAAGGCACCGACATCACGAAGAGGATCTTGTTCCGGATGCACTTACTTTTTGAGATTGCGCTTTGGTTTGGAGGGACACAAAGCTCTGCTCCTGCAATTGGAAGCTCAGGTTAACATCAGGAGCCAGAGGGACGTCTCCAGTGGCTTTTGATTCTGGAGCTCAGAGACACATGGATAAGCCTCACCGGGGACCCTCTCTGTGGCTCTGAGTAAAAAAACTAACAACAACAACAAAAAAACCCTGCAGCAGGAGGGGGTCACTGCTGCCGTCGTGACCACGAGGGGGCGCCAGAGTCCCCGAGCTCACTGAGGTTGCAGAAGAGCCTGCTTGCTCCTCCGCTTGAGTCTCCCCCACACAGCGATGGCCTCATGTGGACACCCCGAATCAGCCCCAGGTACAGCACTTATTTATTTAGCATTTCACAGAAGTTGCAGTTTCAAATACAGAAAGAAGTATTTTAAAAAGAGGGGCACATGAGTCTGGGAGATGAGCAGTCTCAGCACAGCCCGGGCTGCAGGGGCCGGTTCACGGTCAAGTTGCCCTCATTGAGTTGAACACCTGGCCCCACGGTGGGTGTTCAATAAATCCACGGCTGCCCCTTTGCGACTGCCAGGGACCGACACCAGCATCGGCAGGTGCTCAAGTGCCTTCAATAAGATGACAAAGAGCATGCCTGTAACCTTTGCACACATCCCCCGCCCCGGTGTGCACCTCCTCATGACACGCGACACCTCACTCGACGCAAATGCCCTGCCAGCAGCGTCTGCGCTCACTGTCCAGGGAGCTGTGACAAGAGAACAAGTCTCTGTGTGTTCAGCACAGGCACAGGTGTTGTGGGTGGCTATTTCGGATCCGTGGAGGGCTGAACACATGGATACAGACAGACATGGAAGGCCGGCTGCCGTTTGCTAGTCTTAAGATTCTTAGGAGCCAGCGGTTAGGATGCCTGCGTCTGTGAGTCCCCACTGCAGCTCCTGACGCCAGCCCCTGCAGGTCGGCAGATGGTGGTTCAAGGAGCTGGGTCCCTGCTACCCACGTGGGAGAGGCACGGATTGGGTTCCTGGCTTCCATCTGGCCCAGGCCCAGCTGTTGCTGCCATTCTGGGCATGAACCAGTGCGTGGAACATCTCTGTCTCTCTGCTAAATGAAAATGAAGATGACTTCTACAGCTCGGGTTCATGTTCTTTTTGTTCAGTGGAAAGGAGTGTCCCTGTGTCCCCGAGCTCCACACCAGTCCCTCATTTGCACTCTCTGTTAGCGGCAGCTTGAAAACCTACTGCCGAAGTTACCCCTCCCCAAGAGAGAGTTGCTGTTGCCCGTGACTTTGCTGGTTGGGACAGAAAGGTAGAAACATGGACCAAGGACTTTCTTTTGACAGGGACAGGCAGGGTTAGGTTGTCACAGGACAATGAAGAATCTGGGGCCAGTCGGCAGGTCATGCATTTTCTGATGATGTCAGCCCGCCTCGAGCCTCTGACTTTAAGAGGACACAAGGGCTGATTATGTAAGGGAAGAGGACCCCAAGAGCAAAGCGGCAAGTCAGAAGAACACACAGTAAAGCAAGGAACAGGCTGCTGCTTCGCGCTCTGTCTGGGAGGCACCGTTGTCAGCGGAACTAGGGCTTGTAGCTCTGATCTGTGAGATGCTACAGATAAAAATGGGCAGCTGGGATGAGCAACGTGAAAACTCTGATATGAGTGACAAACCGTCTCTCCACCCTGAGAACAGATCGTCGTCCCCAAAACACACCCGGAAGTAGCTGTTAACAGCAGCATCGACAGGATGCTGACGGATGGCTCACAGTGTTTTCGTTTCTCCTGGAGTCTTATTTATTTTTTTAACTGGGTCTGGGGTACTAGGTCTTATGGGGGCCCAGCAAAGGGGGTGGGGAGATATGAGGTACCCTTGAAATGAAATGAAACCAATCTAAGGGCCCTACACATGGCTCCAGGAACAGGTGAATCTATGTCTTGGAGTGCAAATTTGTCAGACTTCGTTTGGAAGGCTTACCTTCTTCCACGTGACTCGGTAATAAAACACCTCAAATATTGAAGTGAGCAGTGCTTTAAAGCCATTGAAACAGTCCTTTAGAGACACTAAATTTTACTTTAAGTAAATATTTTGAAATTTAAAATATATGTAGCGATTTTTTAAAGTATTCCCTAACTTATTTCCTAAAGGGCTTCTGGAAAGCTAAGTGGGGGTGGGCATTTAGCCCGGTGGTTACGATACCACTTACAATGCCTGCTGTGGTGGACACTTGTATTTTATGTCCAGCTCCGGCTCCTGAGTGCACCTGTCTGAATACAGGCCCAGGAAGCAGGAGGGGGTGGCTGCTGTTGGGAGACTCAGGTTGAGTTCCCAGCTGCTGGCTTCAGTCTGATCCAGTTCTGGCTGGTGTACACATTTGGGTGGCTAACCAGGACACAACAGCTCTTTCTCTCATATAGAAATACAGGGTAGGTGGTTAGGCTTCTTGGTGGATGTCATTAAGGCTGTAGGTCACAGAGGTACACTCTTTCACAAAGGTAGGGGACGGTGGCATCAGAGACCCAGGTTCAGCTTTCTATCTGTTGCAAGAATGATGGCGGGTCCAGTCTAAAGGAGCATCCAGCCCACAGATACCCCAGGATGGAGCCCTTCTTACCTGTGGCTTCCACCATTCCTTCTAGGATGACCACGATTTCCAGCTCCTCTTTGGGAAGCTGAGCTTTGGAGATCTCCCAGAAAGGACTCTGCTGGTTGATTTCGTGGCTGATGATCAGCGGCGACACCAGGAACAGGCGATCGTCCCCCGTGTAGTACCCCACGTTGATGTCCGTCTGGTTTAGAGGGATGAACTCTCCCTCTGAAGTCTGTTTGGATTTGATCAACTTGGCCCTGATGGAGGCCTCCACAATGTGGGAATTCCTAAGGTCCCCCACCCGGAACATCAGGCAGAGTTTCCCGTCCCGCATGGAGATCACGGCATGCGTGGAAAAGACCAGGGTCTCCGCCCTCTTCTTGGGCTGAGATATTTTTACAAACATACATCCCACCATGAATGCATTGACGATGGAGCCCAACACAGACTGGATTAAGAGGAGCACGATCCCCTCCGGGCACTTATCCGTGATGACCCGGTAGCCATAACCGATGGTGGTTTCCGTCTCTATTGAGAATAAAAAAGCCGAGACAAACCCATTGAGGTTGGTGACACAGGGAGTCCAGGAGGGGTCCTCTATATGGTCCATGTCCCCTCGGATGTAGGCGATTAGCCACCAGATCATTCCGAAAAAGAGCCACGTCACCGTGTAAACCATGACAAAGATGAGCAGGTTGAACCTCCACTTGAGGTCCACGAGGGTGGTGAAGATGTCGGTCAGGTAGCGGTAGGTCTCCCTTACATTGCCATGGTGCACGTTGCATTTCCCGTCTTTCCTCACGTACCTCTGGATTTTCCTTTTGGTGCGGTCCCGGCTGATGTGTCTCGGCAGGTCCTCCCTGGCCTGCTTAGGCAACTTTGGCTGGTGGATGGGCACAGGGCTCTCGACATCCTGGTCCATGGAGTCGCCCTCCAGGACATTAGCTGGTGGTTGGGAGAGAAGAAAAGAAAAACCCAATGAAACGCTGGCTGTTGGCGGATACCGGATGCGTATACTTGGTATAAAATAAAGCAGTGAACCAGAATGCCATCTGAGTAGCAAGGCGCGAGGAAGACAAAGCCATTTGTACTTGGTGTCATCTGCGGGGCTTCTAGTTGTCACTGGGAGTCCTTCACCACCCTGCCTACTGGACAGCATCTTGCTATGCAGGTGTCTTCCTGAATCAGCTCTTACAGGAGCTGCCTCCCCTCTCAGACTCGCACGGCACGGGACAGAGAGTGAGTTCTGAGTGCAGAAGGCGTCTTTGGGTTCAGGTAACAACCGTGGGCTCTTGGACAGACTATCTGGTAGGGGCTGGATTCTGTCCCTCTCCCAAATCCATATGTTTAAGCCCTGACTCCCAGTGTGACTTAATTTGGAGACAGAGCCTGGGAGGAGATAATTGAAGACTAAATTTGGTCATAGCAGCGATGGTTATTCTAACAGATGTCCTTGTAAGGGGAGGAAGAGATATTGGGGTGCACAAGGATGTCGGGGCCCAGTGAGAGAGAGGCCTCACCTAAACCAACCAGCCTGCAGAACAGGACTGGGACGAGGGAAGTGTCTGTGGGTGAAGGCTCCCAGTCTGTGGAATTCTGGGAGGGAAGTCTGAAATAATTACTCCAAAAATTTCCAAATTCACTGAGCCTCAACATCCTTATTTCCAGAATCAGCCGATACCCAACCCCTAGTGTTGACGCCGCTGGTTATAAGGTTAGACAGGACTACACGTGTGACTTGTGCCTGCTTAAAACAGCCCTGGGACACACATCCCTGGGGAACACATCGTGTTCCCTTGTTACCCTGTTCACACTGGGGTGGGGGTGGGGATTTTGAATGAGGCTTTGTCGTCTGGGTTGCTGTCGGTGGTGAGGCGGGTGCAAGCCTCTCCCTCTTCACCATCATTCAAATCAGTGGTCAAATTTTGGGGTTTAAAAAGATCTCTGGCTTTGGTTGGGAAGTCTGCCTGCATCGTATCTTGCTGGCTGATTCAACGCCAAGGTTACGGGGCAGCGTGGGGAATGCTCTCTCTTGCTGCGTGTTGACACATTCGCTTTGGTGTCTGCCTCCACATTTCACATCTGCGGCTCCGGCTCACGGCTGCTTTCTCTCTGATGGCCTTTATGATGACTGCATTGGCAGAGTCATCGTGGATACAGCATTAGCGAGCTCGCCTACAGTCTGAGTTCAAAGGGAGTTTTGGAAGCGATTCTGCTATGAAACGCACATAAACCACTGGATGAAATTACTTGTTGAGCCAATAATTCTTTAAGCTTTCTAAAAGTTTTATAAGCCATTTCTTCCCCAGGCTTCCATTCCGTGTCTCTCAGCTGTGCTGTGTTTCCTCTGCGGGAACCGTGGCTTTCTCTTGGTTAAAGGGGACATGCAGTCTGTCGAGGAAGCCATCCTTTTGCTCAGTAAGAAACTAACTGGGGGAGAGAGGGTTGCTGCGCAGTGGGTTAAACTGCCCCCCATGATGCTGGCATCCCGTGTGAGCAGTGGTTCGAGTCCTGGTCACTCCACTTCCAACCCAGCTCCCTGCTAATGCACCTGGGAAAGCAGTGGAAGATAACCCTTGTGAGGGACAAGCGTGGGCCCTTGTGAGAGACCAGATGGAATTCCTGGCTTCTGGCATGGGTTTGGCCCAGGTCTGGCTGTTGGGGCATTTGGGGAGTGAACCAGTGGATGGAAGAAGGAGGATCTCTCTCTTTCTCTCTCTCCCTGCCCCTCTTAATTTTCTCTTTCTTTCTTTCTTTCTTTCTTTCTTTCTTTCTTTCTTTCTTTCTTTCTCTTTCTTTTTTTGTATTTGACAGGTAGAGTTATAGACAGTGAGAGAGAAAGAGACAGAGAAAGGTCTTCCTTCCGTTGGTTCACTCTCCAAATGGCTGCCATGGCCGGCGCTGTGCCGATCCGAAGCCAGGAGCCAGGAGCCAGGAGCCAGGAGCCAGGAGCCAGGTGCTTCTTCCAGGTCTCCATGTGGGTGCAGGGACCCAAGCACTTGGGCCATCTTCCACTGCTTTCCCAGGCCATAGTAGAGAGTTGTATTGTAAGAGGATCAGCCAGGACTAGAACCGGCACCCACTTCACTTTTAAATAAATAAGTACATCTTTTTTTTTTTTTTTTTACAGGCAGAGTGGACAGTGAGAGAGAGAGACAGGGAGAAAGGTCTTCCTTTGCCGTTGGTTCACCCTCCAATGGCCGCCGCGGTCGGCGTGCTGCGGCCGGCGCACCGCGCTCGTCCGATGGCAGGAGCCAGGAGCCAGGTGCTTTTCCTGGTCTCCCCATGGGGTGCAGGGCCCAAGCACCTGGGCCATCCTCCACTGCACTCCTGGGCCACAGCAGAGGGCTGGCCTGGAAGAGGGGCAACCGGGACAGAATCCGGTGCCCCGACCAGGACTAGAACCCGGTGTGCCGGCGCCGCAAGGCGGAGGATTAGCCTGTTGAGCCACGGCGCCGGCCATAAATAAGTACATCTTAAAAAAAAAAAAAGAAATAAAGAAATAAAATAACTGGGGATGGGACTGGAGCAGTCCTGACTTAACTTGGGACCTTGCTCATGGCTGTTGTGTGCCTTGGCGATCCGTCCCGTGGATGCGCCCACGAGGTCACACGTGGGCTACACAGCCTGCTGTCCATCTTGGCAGCTCTGACCTTCTCGGTCACCCTTCATCACCCTCCATTCTTAGTGAGGAAGTTTGCTTTTCTCCCCTTCTTCTGAGGACAGATAGATATCTGGACGGGACGCAAAGAGAGGCAGGGGCGAGCTGGAGCATGATGGGATGGAGGTGCCAGGGCGTAGGCAGGGTCCCCCAAGGGCTCATGTGTCAACATTTAATCCCGCTGCAAGGCATTGAGAGGGTGGGAGCTTAGTCCAACCACGGTGGTTAGAGGTGAGGTCCTGGGGAGGGACTGGGGTCCTGTGAGGTCGTCCCGGACCTGTCACATGGCTCCCTGTCTCCTGCCTCGGGATTCTTCTGGCAAGGAGGCCACTGTACCATGGCTGCTTGCACGAGTGCCGGAGCCCTGAGCAAAGCAAAGCGCTTGTCTCACTCCCCGACACAGCCCGCGGCCTTCAGCTACCAGCAATGGGAAACAGACAAGTTCAAGGTCAAAGACAGGACCCCCTGCGGTGGGGGATGTTTGGCATGGAGTGGGCTCGGCTGAGCTCTCACTGTTCCTTTTGCCTGGAGTGGCCGTTTCTAAAAACGACGGTGTGCGAAACAGCCTCTGGTCTCAGAGCCTCCCGGGAGGGAGACTCCCCCGCCCGCAGACCTGGTGTATGTGCTGGCCATGGCCGCTAGGCTGTCTGACCACGCGCGGCTGCCCGGAAGCCTCCTCCCCCTGAGCCCTGAAGAGGAAGAAGAGCTGTGTCCTATTGGTTGATTCTTAGTGACAGAGATGGATGGAGCGAGCTCTTCTATCTGCTGGTTCTCTTCCCGAATGCCCACGGCTGCCAGGGCCGGGCCAGGCCGAAGCCAGGAGCCAGGAACGCCATGCTGGTCTCTCGCATGGGCGGCAGGGGCACAAAGGACTTGGGTTCTCCGCTGCCTCCAGGCCCACCGTGCTTGGAGCCACTTTGCGTGTTCATCATGCGAGGAGGACATCTGTCCCTGCCTCTCCTCCTCCCCAAGTTGGAGCCACTTTCTTCGGTTTGATGCTTCGCTGCAAACTTTAAGCTGGAGGCATTGGTCCTGAGGGGAAGGAATGGTTGCCAGGTGCTGGGGCAGAGCCAGACCGGTGTCCGCTGATCCCCCCCAGAGCTGCTGCCCTGGGGCTGGACCCCATTTCCCAACCTCTCTGCAGGGAAGGGTGACCACGGTGATGGGGGCCTAGCCCAGTCCTCAGGCCCCGGGTCCTGGATGTGCCCCCGCCGTACGGCCCTGCACCTGTGCCCGGGGGGGGGTTAGGTCAGGAACGGAGGGGTCTGGGTCCCGAGTCAGAGGTGGACCGCCAGCTCCCTTTAGAAACAGCATAGGGATGGTATTTTGTGTCTGTCACCAAAACAAGCCTTGTTTATGATCCTAGGGGCAGAAATGCGCACTCCAACAGGCACACACAAAGTTATGGCGTGTGGCGGGGGTGTTCCGGGAAGGAGCAAGGGGAGAGAAAGCAGGTTGAAGATGGAGCGCTGGGGTTTGGTGTTTATAAGAATTAGCATGTGGTTAATTGAGTGCTGCATCTGCTACTCCAGTGCCTTTAAAAACAAACAGAACTTTAAAAATAAACAAAACCAAACCTCCCTTCGGGTGGGGCTGGATGGGGGTCTCGCGGGACCCCTGCCGGAGAGGCAACTGGATAGTCACATTCTGGGAGCTGGGAGCGAGGCTGGGCCGCCTGCGGGTGAGTGGCTGAAGCGAGGCACAGGAATGGAGTTCAGGGGACCACAGAGCCTGGGGAATGTGAGTTTGTGGGGAGAGCAGTCCTGTGGGGGGTCACACGTGGGGTCTTGCATTTGTGGTGTCACAGCGGCACCCAGGACATTTCGGATTTTTGGAGAATTTTGACGTTTGAATGCTCAGAGTGGGGGTGTTCAGCTTGCCCTTTCGTAGTCAGAATAAAGACCGTGGGAACTTGCAGATCACTCACTGAGCCTTTCCGATGTCTGACCTAAGGAACCTCCCATACCAAGAGCCCAGTAATTATAAAGCACTAGATGCGGAGGCGTCTCATCCTGTGTATTTGGGAATTAGAAATAGAGAGATCTGTATGCCCTGAACACAACAAGACCCAACCCACCCCGCCAGGTCCTGGTGTGTGTTGGGGGGCAGACAAGAAGGCTACATGGGCCCTGCGAGCAGAGGGAGCCCAGGAAGCTGGGGCACCCTGGAGGGCTGTGACAGTGAAGCCACCAGGAGCAGGGACAGAGGCCAGCTCTCCCCCGACTGTGCGGGCGGTACCACGATCTCTTCCTTACTGAGAATGACCTGCGCGGGGCGGGCGCTGGGACGCAGGACACTGCATTCATGTTGGAGTCCTGAGAGGCAGTCCCGCCTCCACCTCCACCCCAGCTTCCTGCCAACACAGCCGGGAAGCAAGTACCTGGGTTCCTGCCACCCACTCGGTGACCCGGAAGGAGCGTCTGGCTTCTGGCTTCAGCCTGTCCCAGCCCCAGCCTTTGTGGCCATCTGGGGAGCGAACCTGCAGATGGAAGCTATCTCCATGCCCCCCCCCCCCCCGTCTTTCTGCCTTGCAAATAAAGAAGAAGCAAATAAAACTTAAAAAAATCTACTTGATGAAAAGGCCACTCTTAAATGGGGTTA
Organism: Sylvilagus floridanus; assembly: GCA_949820135.1. Lineage (NCBI taxonomy): Eukaryota > Metazoa > Chordata > Mammalia > Lagomorpha > Leporidae > Sylvilagus > Sylvilagus floridanus. Next base: position 7,462,297 of record OX463244.1, on the reverse strand, counting down.
AATGGGGAAAAACGTTTTCCAATCAGATAGCTGATAAGTTATTAGTATCCAGAACATATAAAGAACTCCCACAACTTTACAACAGAAAACCAAAACCTATTCAGAAATAAGCAAAGGATTTCAACAGACAGTTCTCCAAAGAGGATATACAAATAGCCAGTAAGGGCACGAAAAGCTATTCCTTATCACTCATCATTAGGAAAACCCAGTACCACTTCACACCCATTAGGATGGTTCTTAAGGAAAAACAGTGAGTGGGGCTGGTGCTGTGGTGTGGCGGGTGAGGCTGCCGCCTGCAGTGCCGGCATCCCATGTGGACAGTGGTTAGAGTCCTGGCTGCTCCACTTCCTGTCCAGCTCTCTGCTATGGCCTGGGAAAGCAGTAGAGGATGGCCCAAGTCCTTGGGCCCCTGCACCTGCTTGGGAGACCTGGAGGAACCTCCTGGCTCCTGGCTTCGGATGGGCACAGATTAGCTCTGGCCGGCCATTGCAGCCACTTGGGGAGTGAACCAGCAGATGGAAGACCTCTCTCTCTCTCTCTCTCTTTGTCTCTCTGCCTCTCTGTAACTCTGCCTTTCAAATAAATAAATAAATAAATAAATAATCTTTTTTTTTTTTTTAAGAAAAAACAGGGAGTAACAGATGTTGGCAAGGTGTGGAGAAGGTGGTGTATCTGCTGGGACTGCACAGCGATGCAAGTGTCGTGGCAAACGGCGCTGATGCCCCACAAGGTCACACGTAGAACTACCACGGCACCAGGCATCCCAGCTCCGGTGTCAACCCCAGAGAGCTGCGAGCAGAGACTCCAACGGCCACTTGCACAGCCACGATGGTGGCTGCAGCCTTCCCGACAGTGAAGGAGCGGAACCCCCGGAGGCCACGTGGCGTGCACCTGTGAGGCGGGGAATCCTGACACCTTGGAGCCGACATGCTAGACGCAGCAAAGGACAAGTCCATGAGTGCACCATGAGGCACCCAGAAGAGACAAGGGAGCAGAACTGAGCTTCCGAGGAGCTGCAGGAAGGGGACCAGGGTTTACTGGTTTGGGAAGATCCCAAAGTCCTGGAGATGGATCGCTGGGTTCCATGACATGGGGACGGTCCTGAATGCCACCACACTGTGCACTTAGAGCCATCAAAACGGCCAACGTAACGTCCGATGTATGTTGCCACAAGTAGACGTGATCGACTCAAGTCATCCTCATGCTCCTCAGAGCCCTCTGATGGCCTATGAGATGAGGCTGACTTTTCTTTTTAATATTTTATTTATGTGAGAGGTAGAGGTAGAGTTACAGAGAGAGGGAGAAAGGGAGAGAGGGAGAGAGGGAGAGAGAGAAAGAGAGAGAGAGAGAGGGAGAGAGGGAGAGAGGGAGAGAGGGAGAGAGAGAGAGGTCTTCCATCTGCTGGTTCACTCCCCAGTTCGCTGCAATGGCCAGGCTGTAGCCAGGAGCCAGGAGCTTCTTCAGGTCTCCCACATGGGTGCAGGGGCCCAAGGACCTGGGCCATCTTCTACTGCTTTCCCAGGTCATAGCAGAGAGCTGGATTGGAAGTGGAGCAGCCGGGACTCGAACTGATGCCCATGTGGGATGCCAGCACTGCAGGAAGAGGCTTATACAGTGCCGATGCCCCCTGCTCACTTTTCTTTTACTTTGCATCCCTTTTCCCAGATTAAAAAGTATGGTAACTTTGTTCTACAAAACTTCAAAAGAGGAGGCGACTTAAAATGCGGCGCCTCTTGCCATCTCGTGGGGAAGGCGTTTTCTCTGGTGGGAAGCAAGCAGCTCATTAAAACACGGTGTGAAGTAGAGGTGAGGGAAGGGCCCTGGAAGGGGCCAGCAAGGTCATACCTAAGCCGCGCTGGGTGGAGAGCAGGGTGGGCTTGCTCCAGGCGGGACGAGGGTATTCTCGCTTCCCGGTGGACACAGCCACTGCTCAGGGTGGAGCAGCAGGTGGAAGTCAGGGAGGGACGAGGCCGCCCTGGTTGGGAACGGCAGAGATCTGGCGTGCGGAGCGAATGGCGCGCTCGAGAGTGGAGAGGTAGGTGAAGACGGGGCCGACTCTGAGGGCCTCTGCTGGGCCGGGGGCAGCGCTTCGGCTGCGGAGTGCTCTGTTCCCAGACTGCTCTGGGGCGGAGCGTAGACTTGGTGCAAGATCGGGTGTGTTTTTCCGTAAAGGGCCAGGCAGTAAGTATTCTGGACGTTTTAGGCAACATAGGCTGCATCTTCTTCTTTTTGAAACCGATTATAACACTTACAAAATGTAAAACTATCCTTAGAGTTTAGCTCATGAGCAGCTCACAAAGAATCCGCAGGCTGAAGCTGTGTTTGGCTCCCTGGGCCGTGGGTCGCCGAAGCCTGGATCTGACGGGTGCTACTGAGCAGGTGTCTGGAGCTGCCGTGAGAGTGAGGAGCTGGCGATGGGCTAGGGGCTGAACAGAACTGACAGAGCAGGGGGAGTGTGCGGGGGGGATGTGCAAGCGGGTGTTGGGGGTGGAGGGTGCGATGGTTGGGGCAAGGAGGACGAGGATACAGACGATGGTGCCAGGAAGCCAGAAGCAAAGGAGAAGCCCGAGAGGAGGCTGAGGAAGGGACCTCGGGGGTGGGATGGAGGAGCAGACAGCCCCGGCGGGAAGTCACCTGGGGGCGTGGCGTGGAGCAGGTGCAGAGGGATGCGGCTCAGGGCAGGGCTGCCCCCTGCAGCGGGACAACCGGCTGCCCACTTGGAAGCAGAGTGATGCGTTCCCTGTCTTAGTTCCCTCATTAGCATAAATTCCAAAATAAGTCAAGGATTTAAATATAAAAAATGTTTTATGCAGACAATGCACCAAAGTAGAAGATGTATTTTTGAAAAAACAATTCTAAGCGTTCTTTTTTAAAACCATGATAGGAATCCAGAAACTATTCTAAAAGACTGATATTTTTTGACAATATGGAAGTTTCCTGTGTCTGTAGAAAAAAGTAAGAAGACAGATCCGGAACAATGACACACGTTCCCCGAGTCCAGGGCAGTAAATCCCGTGGTAGGGAAACACCGGGCAAAGCAGCTGAAGAAGGAGTTTGAGCGAAGCGGTCACGGCAGGAAGCTTAGGAAAAAGCCAGGCAAAACGAAGGCCACACCGAGGAGGCAGCAGTGTTACCCCAAGATGGGCAAAACTAAAAATGAAGACGGATACAGTACGTGGAGGTCGCGTTGGGAGAAGCGGAATCTCAAGCCTCTGTATGAAGGGTCTTCAAAAGTTCATAGAAGGGGCCGGCGCTGTGGCATAGCAGGTAAAGCCGCCACCCGCAGTGCCGGTATCCCGTAAGGGCCCTGGCATGTGTCCCAGCTGCTCCACTTCCGATCCAGCTCTCTGCTATGGCCTGGGAAAGCAGTGGAGGATGGCCCAAGTCCTTGGGCCCCTGCACCTGTGTGGGAGACTAGGAAGAAGCTCCTGGCTCCTGGCTTTGGATCGGCACAGATCTGGCCATTGGAGCCATCTGGGGGAGTGAACCAATGGATGGAAGACCTCTCTCTCTCTCTCTCCCCCGCCATGTGTAACTCTGACTTTCAAATAAATAAATCAATCTTTTAAAAAAAAGTTCATAGAAAATGTGTGGTATGAAAAAACTATGCATGGATGCCAAAATTTTTTTGCACCAAAATGAATTTATCTTTTTGTTCCATTTTATTTCCACAGCATTCCCGAGGGGCCTTCCTATTGTTGGCTGTGTGAGATAGCAAAGTAGGATCCTAGTGTAGTAAGGAGTATACACCCTGGGCTAATATTCAGGGTCCACAGTTCCACTCTAAGGGGTTAACTAACAAAAAAACACCAGGAGCCCTACAGCCCTTTGCAAAGCATTGAAAAATCAGAAAGAGCCTAAATGTCCACCAATAGCAGACAGCTGTGCTGGAACCAGTGGAATACTATGCAGCCATGAAAAGGGATTATTCAACGTTTTGGGGTCTTGAGCACTTCACAGAGGTCACCTCTCAAGGAGCTTACATTTCAAATCCCCGGTCCCCACGGCCACCATTCCTGGGGCTTCTAGTTGCTCTTCCAGGGCAGTTTTTATTATTTCTGATGCTCGTTTTTACATGGTCTGTTGAGAGACAAGTTCCCTGAGGGCAAGGTGCTGTGTTTTGTTCACCAGAGGATCTCAAGCCCTGGAAGAAGTCCCTGGTGCACACAGTGGGGCCGCAGCGCTGTTTACTGAGCAGGCGCGTGTGGGGACCTGGCAACTGGCCCCACCGGGTGTTAAGGAGGAAGCAGTGAATGGGCATCTGGTCGATCGTGTGGATACCACTTTCTTACTGTGTGCACGTTTGTGTGTGTTTGTGAACGCACGTGCGTGTGTGCGTGTGTGCACAAGATGTCCTCAGAAATGTGGGTTTTGATCCATCTCTGAATTGTAAGTTTGTGTGGGTGTTTCTGCTTTCTCTTTCCATTTTTCTATATTTAAATTTTCCCTTAATAGGCATCCGTCATCTACAAAATCAGTGGGAAACATAAAGTTATTTCTGTTCCGAATAACCAAAACAAACGCTGCCTACAGCCACGGAGACTTGGCCATTGGGATTCACCGGTGCGCCCCCCCCAACCCAACTCATGTCCACCCACACGTCGGCACAGCGAATTGCCTTAAGCAAGCCGGGACTCGCAGACTTAATGAGGATAAAGATCAAGATGAGACCTGTAGGGTTGGGATTGGCCCAGATCCGGTGAGCCATTCTCCACAAGGGGACAGAAGACGACAGAGTGGGAAGTGGTGCAGCCACAAGCCAAGGACCAGCAGGAGCCAGCAGAAGTGGGGGCAGGCAAGGACAGATCCTTCCTGGGAGACTTTGTGGGGGCGTGGCCGTGCTCACCCCAAGGATCGCCAAAGGCAGACTGCTGCTGCTTTGAGCCACCCCGTTTGTGGCAACTTTTTATGACGATGCCAAGACCCTCAGATGAGGAGTGGCACAGGGTGGTGTTGAGGGAGGGGTGGGGGCTGAGACCAGGCTGCATGGGAGAATGGGATGGTTGATCAGCCAGCCAGCAAGGAACAGGAAGGGTAGATGACGTGTTTGAAGGCATAGATGGATGGAGTAGGGACTCTGTGTGTGTGCAGGGCAGGAGAGTGTGTGTGTGCATGGATGCCATGAGAGTGTGTGTGTGTGCATGTGTCATGCGTATGTGCGCATGTGTGCCATCGTTTGTGTGTGTGCTATGTGTGTGTGCATGGAAGCCATGAGTGTGTAATTGTGTGTGTGTGCCATGGGGGTGCATGTACATGTGTGCCAGGGCGCATGTGTGTGTGCCACAAGGATGTGTGCACACATGTGCCATGGGTGTGTGTGCACATGTGTGCCATCGGTGTGTGTGTGTGTGTGCGCACGAGGCCTGGGGCAGTTCTGGGCACACTCACATGGGCAGGAGCCAAAGGGGAGAGGCTGGCATTGCCAGGAACGGGGGCAGCGAGGGGCTCAGCGGGCTGGTGATCACCACTGCGGGGAGACGGGCGTGGGCACTTGCTCCCAGAGAGGTGGGCACAGCGCAGAGCGGCGGCGAGGAGGCGGCGAGGGAACGTGGGAGCTGCCCCGCTCCGGTCCGCGTGTGCGGGAGCCTCGCCCGGCTCACTTTGGAGCGTACATTTCAGAAAAAGCCTCTTTCAGCAGATTCGTTGAATTGATTCTGCGAGGAGCAACGCAAGCGAGTGTGCGCGGCCCAGTGGCAGAGTGGGCGAGGCTCAGTCCCTGTGGGCGGCGGGGAAGAGCACGCGCGTGACTTCCGCAAGTGTGCTTTATACTCGCACCTGCACTCGGCGCTTTGCATGGCGGCCCGAGAGCCCACGAACAGAACGGCGGGCGAACAGAACGTGACCCGGGCACAGACTGGACCGTTACTCAGCCTCGCAAAGGGAGGGGAGTGTGGCACCTGCTCCACCAGGGGCAAACCTTGAGGACGCAATGCCAAGTGGAACAAGCCAGTCACCGGGGCACTCGCGCTGTACATCTCCACTTCCGTGTGGTCCCTGGAGCAGCCAAATCCCAAAGGAGGAGAGTAGGACAGGGGTGCCCGGGTGGGGGCAGCGAGAACAGGCAGTTAAGGGCTTAACCAAGACAGAGTTTCCGGTCCTGGTCCCGGTCCAGATGCTGCTGCCGTCCCACACGCTGACTCCCTGTCCAAGTCTTTATTTGAAGTTTCTGTCCTTGTCACTACCTCTTAGGAGGCGCGTGAGGGTGAGCTGGCACTATGTGTCCTCTGCCTTGAGCTGTTGAGATGACGGGAGCCTATTGCGATCGGAGCTGGAGACGGGTCTGAACGTTCAAGGTCACAGGTGTACGTGTGGGGAAACAGTTCCCACAGTCCACTGGGGACTTGTGCCTGACACTGAAGGGCGAGGGGTCCTATTAGAATTCTAGCTTGGGGGCCCCCACAATGAGAAGTTAAATTTAGAATGTCTAGAACCTCCGCAAGGTCAGAACAGTGACGCTGGCCGCTCGTGGGATACGGTTTCTGTAAAATGTGCAATGTCATTGCTTAAAGGAGAAAACTGACGGTCACACTGGCCTGGACAAAGGAGACAGGCATCCAGCATCCTGGTTTTCTCTTAAGGAAATCTCAAGAATCAGAACCCTGGCAGTTAGAACCATGATGACCCAGCAGGACCGCCGTGTTCTGTTGTGTAGGTTGCTCACAAAACAAAGGTGCACATTGGGGGCAGTAGGAGGGCTGTGCTTTGCCTGCCCACTCCTGGTGGGATCCGGAGCCCTAGGTTCGTCACTGGCCAAGTGCCCCGCTGGGTCGCTGGGAGACTGACATGACCTCATGCCTGCCAGGAGTTAGGGCCTGCTCAGAGCCCAGGGCTGTGGTGCCGGGCAGGCTGGGCTGGAGCCTTGCTCTCCCCGATCCCAAGCTTAGGCTGCTTCCAAATGTTGAGAATAAGCCCATTCTTGCAGGGTGCCGATGAGAAGAGACAAATCCCGCCCGTGCGGCACGCAGTCCGCACGCAGAGGACTCTGAGCAAATGGTGGCCGCTCTGACAATGCTGGGTCAGGGGAGCCACACGATTTGTAAGTCAAATCATCCCTATTTTTATAAGTCCAACATTGTCCTGGAAACGGTGGGAGACGCAGAAGCGATCTGAGACACAGATGGCTAGACCCATCTGGAGGCAAACAGCCTGCTGGGTAGCACGGGCCCCGCCGGCTGTCCCACACCAGCGTGGACACAGGCATCGTGGAGGAGGTGGGCAATGATGGTGGCCCCCAGGTGTGGAAAGAAGAACGGCAACCCTTGCTGAGTAGAGTCTGCCACGTGCCACGGTGCCCTAGCCGGGCTGGGACTACCCACAGGAAGAGCTCTGGTCTGTCTGATGGGATGGGTGTGCAGGGGAGGGGGGCCGGCAGGCGCCTGCTGAGGCCGACTTGGGGTGGGGGGTGCCCGGAAGGCTCCTCCATCGGGCCAGGTCTCTGCAGGCGAAGGAGAGGAAGGCCGCGTGCAAGGGTGAGCGTGTGTGTGAGTGCACGTGCCTTCAGGGATGGCCTGCACGTGTGGCCACGCGGGGGAGAAGCAGCTGGCTTGGCTCACGTGTTGGTGGAGCGAATTATCCCAGGAGAGCATGGAGTGGTGGATTTGTACCCGGGATCGGGGTCAGCTCTGGAGTGGGGGTGTGTGCGTGGCGGAGAGGGCCAGGTTCACATGCAAGGCTTCCTGGGACGGGCGTCAGAGCTGAGCCTGCTGAGCCGGAGGCTCCTACTGTCTTCTCCCACCATGGGCAGCTGAGCAAGGGCGTGGACGTTTAGTAAATGCCCTCCCGTGCGAGCAGAGGGCGCTGCAGCTTCCCGTGGTATCTCAGTTTTTTTTCCCACCCTCGCTGTGGATCTGCGTGGGAGCAGGGTCGCCGGTGTGAGGGGCGCCGGACACCTTGCCCATGGTTACGCAGCCAGGGCTGTGTCTGGGTCCAGGGCACGTTCCGTGAACCAAACAGCACAGAGATGTGAGGCACCCTTGGGTGGAGAGCTGGTGGGTGACGTCCCAGTCTGGGCTGTTGCTAGAAATAGAACACCTGTCGCTAGGTGCTCACAAAGCTCCGAGGTCCAAGAGCCTGGTGCCCCCGACTGCTCAGCCCTGGCGAGGGCCTCGTTGGGGACGGGCTGGAGTGCGGGGACTAGCTCGTGGGGAGGTGTCCAGTCCCACGAGACCTGCCGCCAGGCTCAGCTTCTTAAAGCTTCCTCCACCTCAGCAGTGCCGGGCTGGGGATGGAGCCTCCACTCAAGGACCTGCAGGGACCGAGCTGCCTGCCAGGCACAGCAGGTGCCCCCACCCTGCCCCAGGTTATGAGCATGTGGAGTGATGGCTGCAGAACCAAGACCACCAGCTACTCCGGGTGGGGGTCGGCAGAGTCCCGGAAGAAGCCGGGGTGCAGGAAGTGAGGAAGAGACGGCGCAGAGGAGCGGGGTTCCAGGCTGGAGTCCGCCGCGCTGTACCCATCCCAGGAGCGGCCCCTGGGCGTGGCAGCCGAGAAGGCACAGGGAACTCTGAATAGGGGTGTCCAGGGTGAAGATCGGACTGCCAGACAAGAAGGTGATGCTGGGGGCACCCTTTGTCTGCAGGGAAAGGGGGAGGATGGCGGTGTGGCTGCCGGGGACACGAAGCCTGGGTCCTGGATTTCCAAGTGAAGGAGGCAAAGGAGTGAGTAGAAATGGAGCCGTGGAACATTCTGGAAGGGAAGCAAGAGTATGAAGCGAGCCGACTCCCCCAGGGATCGGAAAGAATCGAAGGATGGTGCAGGCATTGCCCTCAGAGAGAAGACCAGTTCCTTCCATCTGTGGAGGGCAAGGGGCAGGGCACAGCAGAGTGGCCAGGGCTGACCCGACTGTCGGAGACCACTGCATGGCCGACTCTGCTGAGGGCATGCCTGACCAGATTGCGCAGGCAAACGGTCGAGTTATGTCAGTGGCAGAGGTCATTTGGCACGATGCTGAGGCAGCCAAGGAACTGCCGTGGGCTCCGGGAAACAGCGAGGTAGGGCGTTTGCCCCAGTTAATGATTCGTCCCCCTCAAGACCCTTCCCCATTGTGACTCATCTCTTCATCCCAGCTTCCAAGTGAGGACGCCCTTCCTGCAAACGCTGGAGGCCCCCATTGTTCCCTGATTCAGGTTAAACTCTTGCATCACGAAATCCTGTGTCCATGGAACTGCACATTTTTCTTTTTTTCTTTTTTTATATTCTTTGACAGGCAGAGTGGACAGTGAGAGAGAGAGAGAGAGAGAGACAGAGAGAAAGGTCTTCCTTTGCCATTGGTTCACCCTCCAATGGCCGCTGCGGCCGGCGCACTGCGCTGATCTGAAGCCAGGAGCCAGGTGCTTCTCCTGGTCTCCCATGGGGTGCAGGGCCCAAGCACTTGGGCTACCCTCCACTGCACTCCTGGGCCACAGCAGAGAGCTGGCCTGGAAGAGGGGCAACCGGGACAGAATCTGGCACCCTGACTGGGACTAGAACCCGGTGTGCCGGCGCCACAAGACGGAGGATTAGCCTGTGGAGCCACGGCGCCGGCCCAGAACTGCGCATTTTTCATGATTAATCGATCACTGCACTGTGGATAATAGATACTTGGAGTAAGCAGACATCTGGGCCTCTGCCTCCATCCTGGCAGTGGACAGCGTGTCCCCTGGTGTCCCCACGTAAAATCCTCTACTCCATTTGCCTCCTTCATCTAGGTGACGTCACTCCTCTTCCGGGTTAACCTGACACCCTGGGCGCAGCAGCCATGCTGGTCCCTGGGCCCCTGCACATAACCGTGACAGCTGCTCTTATCCAGTCTTCTTCCTATCAGTGGTCGTCCATCCTGCGCAGCACACAGTCTGTAGGGGGCAGCAGAGGGGACGAGAGAGGTGAGAACTGGATTTCTCAGGCAGACCTGAGACTAAGGACTCCCTCGCTCAGATTCCAGGGTGACGGGAAGCCGAGCCTTCCACAAAGGGAGCCACTGCAGAATACCTGTTTCTGCACGGCTGACAGGTGCCACGCCTCCTTGTCACTGTCCTGGGGGGAGATGGATTTGGACTTGGGTTCTCACGGTGAGGGAGGGAGCATGCAATCCAAACCCTCCAGCTAGCCAGGGCAGTGTTCCATCCCACTTCCCACGAGCCCTGTCTGCTAGGACCTCTCGCAAGTGGAAAACTGAATTTCATTTCCTCTGCTGCCCCTCTCCTGCGGACAGCAATCACCGGGTTTCAGAGGGGCAGGAAGAGTCCGTGGTGATCCGGCCAGGGCAGTGACTGTGTAATTGAAGGTTCAGGGCACAGCGATCTTCCCAAAGATACAGCCCCCATGCCTGCCCACAAAGAAAAAACCTGGCCAACAGGCTCTCCAATGAGGTATGCTTAATATTATAGGAACATTTTTTAAAGATTTATTTTATTTATTAAAAGAGAGTTACAGAGAGAGGTAGAGACACACACACACACACATACACAGAGGCCTTCCATCCTCTGGTTCACTCCCCAAATGGCTGCAACAGCTGGGGCTGGGCCAATCTGAAGCCAGGAGCCAGGAGCTTCTTCCAGGTCTCCCACACAGGTGCAGGGGCCCAAGGACTTGGGCCATCCTCCACTGCTTTCCCAGGCCATAGCAGAGGGCTGGATTGGAAGTGGAGCAGCCAGGACTCGAACTAGTGCTCATATGGGATGCCAGCGTGGCAGGCCAGGGTGTTAGTCCCTTGCGCCATAGTGCCAGCCCCAACGATGGTTGTTTTCTGCATCGTCTTGCCGCTCGCCGTCACCTGTGCTGCACAGTCCACAGGCATCGCGTTGTTTGGCTCTGTATTCGCAGCTTCACCGTTGGCATTTTGAACGGATTAACCCAGGACGGCGGCACCCTCCGAGTGGATTTCACCGATTGCTCTAATTCCTACCTCAATAAGCCGGAATTTCTTGCACTTGGCAGTGGTTTAACTTCCTGGTGATACTTGCCTAGAATGCAAAGGCCTGCATTTTGCACGTCATCGAATCCGTGTTGTTCTGGAAGAATCTGCAGCTGGCACATCAGGGCTTTGTGCAGGGACGTCGGCTCCCTGCAGTCATTGTCAAGTTTCTGAGCACTTCCTCAGCCCAGGCTTTGTGGAGGGAAAACCCAAGGATGGGATGTGGGGGCTGAAGACTCTGGGCCCTAGGCGATCACTGGGCCCCTGGCCTTGCTCCACGGGCCTGACTTCTCTGCACCGCAGGGTCCTCCTGCTTAGGGGCTCTGGGTAGAAAGCGGCCCACCCCCTCCCACCCCGGCTTCCGCCCTCACAGCTACTTACTGGAGGCAAATACATTTTTCAGGCCGAGATAAGACGTTCCTTCCAGAGGAAAGCTCAATGCGTCTGTGCATGGCCTCTGTCCAGTGAATAAGTTGCATCTTTTATTAATTTTTTCTAGAATGCAAACGAAGTCCTCTCCATCCTCAGCTTTCCCAAGGCCTCAGAGATTCTGGCTGATGAGAGGGCAACGCATCCCAGCCACTCACATCCACAAGGGGAGAGCAGCGACTCGCCCTGCATGTGTCACACGTGTGCGTGGGCACCTTCTCTGGGCTCCACTTTACTTCCCCAGACAACCCCAGGGCAGAGCGGCACTGGGAGCCCGTGTTCTCTTCAGAGCAGCCATGGATGGAAGCCGGCCGCCGGCTATGTCTGGATCCAGCCCAGGGACGGCCGCTCAGTCTCGCAGCTTCCTGGTGGGTGGTCTCTTGGGTTCCCAGCGCTTTTCTCATTGATCTGAGGCACCGTGCAGTGTGCGGTTCCAAGGGGCTGGCAGACAGAGGTCTGAATCTTCTGGCTGGATGTGGGCTCCCGGATTTCTGCTTGCCCCGGTTCCAGGAAGGCCATTTTTTCTTTCCAGAGTGATGCCACCAGTTGAGGCTACTGTATGGACAAGAGGTGGAGGGCTCCCCTGGCCAGGGGTGGGAGTGGGGCTCTCCCCAGGGACGCCTGGCTCAAGGATCCCACAGAGGAGAGTGCGATTCCTGGAGGAACCCTCGACTCCACTGTAGGATCCGGGCTGAATCCAGCGCTGTGCTGGCCAACAGGCTTTCTAGAAAAACCAAGTCGCAGTTTGTAGCGTTTGCTGATTTCTGTGGTGTAAAAATCCCCACCAGGGCTCTTTTCAACTGTCAGCTGCTGATCCACTCTCAGAATCCCTGATATTTACCAACCGGCTGCCACCGGCGGGATGAGCTCCTGCAGCAACTCCCCTGGACCAGATCACGTTGCTTAGACCTGTGTCCTCAGCATCCCTCAAGCTTGGGACAATCCATGCACGTCCTGGCCAGGGAAACATGCATTTGCAATGTGCTGGGCTTGGTGCTTCTTGGGATGTGTGCTGGGGAGGCTGGAGGCACTCCGCATCCCCTCTGCATTCTTCAAGATCTGCTCTGAGCCAGCCCAGCTTGCAGTCTCCCTCCGACACAGCCGGAGGCAGTCACCAGCCTGCACCTGCGCACTCCGCTCCGCCTGTGGCTCTGGGTGCACACCCACTCCCTGCTCCCCTCCCTCTGCCTCACCCAAGTGAGGGGAGCTGTGACTCAGTCAACCAGCAAGGAACAAAAACGAGAGTGACATATTATCCAAATAGAGGAAGATTCTCTGACACAAATGGGAGGTTAGTTTAGGTTCTGTTGCTACACTCAGAAGGTAGCATGAGAGGGAAGCTTTTAAATAAGATGGGGGAATCAGAAATGGGGCCAGCCCCAGGCTGGGAGCACCGGCAGACTGCCCGCGCTGCCTTGCCCTCACCCGCTGCTCTCTCTCCAGCCTTGAACACGGAATCACTGCACATCTGAGGGTGGGGCTGGCCCTCAGGGTGGCCGGAGCCTCAGGCCTCAGCACCCCAGGCTTGGGGGGTTTCCGTACTTAGACCCGTCCCCAGCCTTCCTCCCCAGAACTTCCTGCTGGGGTGAATGCTGACTCAGCAATGAATCGGCCAGGGCGGCGTTCAGACTGCACACCCCCACCACTCAGAGGCTCACGGCAAGCCCCCTGCTCACACAGAGAGTGATGCCTGCAGACTGTGGGGAACAAGGGTCATTAGAGACCCACAGCTGGGGACAGGAGGCACAGGGACGCCTAGTCTGGGTGAAGCTGTGGCCAGAGCTGCTGGTGCCGGAGCTGGACAGAACTGTTAGGGGAAAACCAAACACAGTTCCATGTCCCCGAAGGGCACGGGGTCTGCTCCAGGGCATGGTACCTGGCTGCCGTGGTCTGACTGTGCCTCCCAGCTCAGGTGTCGGAAGCTTAATCCCCATGCAGCAGTGCTGGGAGGAGGGGCCTCGCTGGAGGCGGTCAGGTGGATCCCACAGGACCGACAGAGCCCGTGGTCTCTCCCTCCTCGCCCCCTCCCCCCTTCCACCACGTAAGGACCCAGTGTCCCCCCGCTGGGGAGGATGAACCTGCAAGGGGCCATCTTGGAAGCAGACCACAGACCCTCGCCGGACACAACGTGCCAGCATTTTGCTCTTGGGCTCCCCGCCTCCAGGGCTGCAGGAGTCAAGCACCTGCTCTTCATAGTCACCCAGGCTCGGGGGTTCTGCTAAAGCAGCAAGAAGCATGGAGGGAGCCAGCAGCAACCCAGGAAGCTAGACAGTGACTGCTAACACGCGGCCCCATTTCTAACCGGGACACTGTCGCAGGGGCCTTCCAGGACCTGCTAGGGATGGAGGCTGCTCTGCTCCTGGCTCTCACTGGCTCCCTGGGCGGTTTGGAGCTTGAGTGGACTTGGGGGAGTCTAGACTGCAGTGGAACACACAGTGGAGCTATGCACGCCTAAGGCCTTATGAGCAGGCTTGGTGCCCTGTCGCTACCACTGTGGTCCCGCAGCTTCTGCTGGCTGCACAGGAGGCTGAGAGAGCTCCCAGGCCCTGGGCACGTAGAGACTAGTGAAGCTCACCTCTCTGCCAGAGGCACTCAGAGTTCTCCTGTGGCAGGAGACTGGCCTGAGGTCTGTGGAGACCCTTTTTGGATTAAGGAAGGTGTTCTTCGAAAAGTTGCCTGGGAATGGGGTGTGGCTGCTCCACGCTGGGGCTTCCTTCCGGGGTGCTGCTTGATACAGGTGGGGCCTGGACAACATGGGCACTGCACGGAAAGCCACTGGAATCACCCTTTAACAGGGCTCATGCTTTGCACGGTAAACCTCCCCAAGTCCAATGTCTCTGTAAGATCCTGGTTCTTCATCCGCCTGAATTGCAGAGCCAGGCAGCAGGAGAGAAAGCACTTTGGGACAGCTGCCCACGGCCACTGCCACCCCTCCCTGGGGAGATGCAGGGAGGTGGGGGTGTGGGTCAAGGGGACAGCCCCATAAGGCTGGGGAGGCCTGTGCCGGCCTTGACAAAACAGCTTACCTCCCACCCTGGGAGCCAGCTTAGCCCATCTGGCAAATTCTGCTCAACTGTGACAGTGATGGGTGCCTGGGAGCATCAGCCAGCTTCACCTGACCATAGACAGGTGACCTTTATAATACTGTATTTTATCACACTTATATCTATACTCATTATGTAAATTTTCATGTTTATATTAATTTTAATTTACAGGCTTATATACATGTAGCTAATAAAAAGATTATAAATAATCACATGATCTATACTACATAATTAATGGATATGTAATTGTACAAATATAAAATATTTTCATATATAATTATATAAATACAGTATACATTCATGTTATGAATTCTAATGTGTTATATTGCATATATATTTAATAATATGCTCATGCAAACTTGGGGGTTGCCACCCAGGGCTGCTGTGGTTGGCTGGTGGCACAGTCTCCGGGTCAGTGACAATGGGGCTTCTACTTCCACCCTTTTGCAGGGCGGGCCTTTCTCTCTCCTTGCTCCGTGTGCCCCTCTGCTGTGCTGCTCGGCCATGGGGGCCACAGCAGAGCTTCCTTGGAAAGCAGGGCTTGTCTTTTGCCTGTGCGTCAGCACCTGGTGCCCAGCCAAGACCTGGGTCACTCCCCCTCCCTCTCGGCACGTGTGCAGGGGGAGCCAGTCTCACGTGGGGCCAGACTGTCCCCAAGGAAGCCGGATTCGTGACTGTCGTTCATCTGCTCCTGGAGGGGAGTCCCGCTTCGTGGGCAATGCGAGGTGATTTTGCATCCCACCCTGGAAACCTCTGCGTTTCCCTTCTTCTCCCGGCGTAGGCAGCAGCGACCGGCTGGCAAAATTCCGTGGGTTTGTAAAGTGGAGCGGAAGGGAAGTTCAGAGGGCAGGTTCTGTGCAGCTGTTTGCAGTGTGTGTCTGCTACGTTTTGTTTTGTTTCCGGCCCATCTTGCTAAGAGGGAGAAACAACCTTGCATCAACCTTGTGTTGTAGCACCTTGCGGCAGCTCTGATCACAATGGTTCTTACACGGAGTCTTCTGACCTGGAAGAGATCTGGTTTGGAGAAGGGGCCTGGTTTCCATTTAGGAGGGTGAGGTGGGAAGTTCTGAGCTCGCTGCAAAGGCTCTGGGCTAGCCCTCTGTCCACCAAGCCACATGCCCTGACTCGCCACTCTTCCTGCCTACGACTCCATGTAGCCCTGCAGTGGCCCTGTCTGGCGCCCCAAAGCCGCTGTTTCTGGGTCTGCCAAGTCTACATGTTAGGCGGACCGAGCATAAACTTGGGCCAGGATGGAGGGATCGGCTGCGCTTCTCAGGCAGCTGCCTGAGTGGGAAAACAAGATAGTCCTCAGCATCAGTGCAGAGAACTTCTCCCGGGGAGGTTGTGCTGTGCACCTGCTGGGAGCCAGGCTGGACACATGGCTCAGGACAGTGGCTTCTAGAGCTCTCCAGAGCTTACTTGTGCAGAGCTGACATGGCGCTCTTTTTGTCAACAGCTAGACCGCCAGTCTTTCTGAGTCTGCTCACATGGATGACTGGCACGCACAGCGGAGCCGGGCAGCCCACGGGGGACCTCTGCTGTCCCATTTGGCGCTGTGCGTCTCCGGGGGCTGACTTATTAATAGCCCGTAGACGACAAAGTCTTGCGCTTCCGTGCCCCGTGGCCTGTCTGCCGCAATGCTGTTTGGCTTTCACGCACTTGGGACACAGCCCTTTTAAAATTACATTTTCTTCTCCCCTGGGGCTCCCAGGCATCGCAGCTCCCCGCTGCATCCGTCTTGCCGTTCGGATCCCCAGCAGAGGCTTATCTGATTTCTCTTAAGCCCCTTGAATGAATTTTCAACGCAAGCGCACACACTGAAGTCATTACGTCAGCTCCTTTTCAAGGAAAACCAGAAATCTGGGTGCTGCGCTCGGCTTCGCTTTGCCCCTGGAACTCCACAGTCGCAAGTGATGCGTCCTTCAAAAGTCAGGTCTCATCCAGTTCTGCAAACGTTCCAGCTGCTTCCAGCGTTCCCATTTATGCCCTGGTCCTTGAGCCTTTGTCAAACACATTCCCAGCTGGACTGGGAGGGATCCTGGGTGTTTGTTTTTAGGGGACCCTGCGTCGACTTAGGCTGAAAATACAGCAGGATGGAGTCTGTGTTGGCGAATTCTCGTGCAGGCACCGGTATTCTCTAATAAGTTCTTGATAAGCACAAAACCACAACCAAACCCCGTTTAACCAGCGACTTTCTCCTTGCATGAGACGAAGGGTGGGTTTATCAGGAAAAATACAACGTTTTCCTGGAGAGGCTGCGGTGTCAGCCACCAGAGGAGGTAGCAGCGGCTGCCTCTGCACACCCGTGCTGTGGAACATGGCAGCCGCCAGCCATGGGTGCTCCCGAGCACTTGCAATGAGCCTGGTTTGAACCGAGAAGTGCACGAAGCATGCCTTGCAGACGGGATTTTAAGAGGTCGTGTAAAACATGCCATTTCTGCTTCTCCTATGGAAGAGGTGTTGGCATGAGGATATTTGGATGGATCAGGTTGAATGAAACTTATCATGATGTCAATTGCACTCGTTTGTTTTACACTCTAAAATGTGCATATCAGAGAATCTAACATATGTATGTGGCTGGCATTTTGCTTCCATTGGCAAGGCTGTTACAGAACATCCAGTTCTCAGCAGTGCACACTCTGCCCATATTGGAGAGGCGATTGATGCAAAAGGGCAGCCAATGAGTTGACGTCATCGGGAGAGACGGCCCAGCTAGGAGGAGTTCCCTCTGACACGGGACAGGCTGAGGGCTCTATAATTGGGAAAATTTAATGAGGACCGGCACGGAGCACAAGAAATCGGAAAGGGTGGGGACCACACACACATATGTGTTCGTGTTTTCCTTCTGAGTTTCGATGCTGTGACCATTGCAGCCAGCTGGTGTGTGTTCTCAAGCGCCAAGTGAGCCCGTGCCAGCTTTCCACATGCCACCAGTCACCCAGCTGGTGCCCAACGCGGGCAGCCACACATCAACAGTGTCTTGCATGGGCGCCGTGCACAAGGGGAGGGGGCCCGAGAGGGGAGCGCAGCTCTGGGCAAATGGGCCCCCGCCAATGGAAACGGTGACCTAAGAGAACGAAGCGTGCCTTTGGCTCAAGTAAGTCAAAGCTTTATCTATTAATTTTTTAAAATGCTTTTGTGGCCAGTGCCACAGCTCAATAGGCTAATCCTCTGCACACCAGGTTCTAGTCCCGGTTGGGGCACTGGATTCTGTCCCGGTTGCCCCTCTTCCAGGCCAGCTCTCTGCTGTGGCCCGGGAGTGCAGTGGAGGATGGCCCAAGTGCTTGGGCCCTGCACCCCATGGGAGACCAGGAGAAGCACCTGGCACCTGCCTTTGGATCAGCGCAGTGCGCTGGCCACAGCAGCCATTGGAGGGTGAACCAACGGCAAAGGAAGACCTTTCTCCCTATCTCTCTCTCTCACTGTCCACTCTGCCTGTCAAAAAAATGCTTTTGCACGACAAGAATTCCTCAGGTTGGAAAAGGTGTCAGGATTAGGGGTGGGGACCCGGGGCGTGGTGAGTCATGGTTGTCAGCTCGGCGCAGCGCAGGCTCTGGGCTGTCACCCTGTTCTTTCCTGCCAAGGCACTTACTTGAGTGGCTCGTCAGTCTGCTACTGGGACTGCTTTAGACAGTGAGCTTGAGAACGGAGCAGCACTGTTGCAGAGCAGGGAGTCTCCCCCCAAGCACTAACCCTCCGGGACCACAAACCCGAGTTACTAGGATTTGAGTCTGCACATCTTGGTTTAGACTCTGCCTAATCTAGACCTCGCAGCTCCAGAGAATGACAGCAAATCAGATCAACGTTCGGGCTTGTGCCTCTGGGGACTGCCCTGCCTTCCTGTCTCATCTGCCCCCTTGAATGTTGGGGTCCCTGGGGTTGGTCCTTGGCCTAAGTCTCTTCTCATCCCTCACCCTTTCTTGCGCGCGGGGGGGGGCACCTGGGGATGGAATCTCCTTCTACTTAGGTGACTCCCGCATCTCACTGAGGCTCAGACTCTGCCTTGATTTCTACCTGGCATCTTGCATGCGAGACACCTCCCTCTGGATCTCCCGTGGGAACCTCAGCATGAACACCTTCAAGATGGGTTCATCAAGTCCATGCAGGCTGGGCTGGGCGTTCCCCCTCTGCCCGTGCAGTGCCTTCCACGCCCTTTGGCATACTCTCTGCACTGCGGGGGAGTGGACGCTTCCCCTGGGACTTGAGTCGAGTCGAGTTTCTCTTCCTGCACTCGTGGTCTCATTCAGTGGCCATCTCTTCTGGTTTCTTCGCCTGGTTCTTTCAGGGTCAAGGCCATGGTGGCTCCAGTTCTTGCCAACCTTAGGATGCCTTTCTGCCCCGTTGGCTCCCTCTAGTCTTGCTTGCACCTCCTGGGGTCCCTTTCCTGTCCTCTATTTCCCCCAACTGGAGTGCCTTCTGTGCTTGCAGGACTCCACTCAGCCCTTTCCATAGGTCTCCTCCCCCCGCAGGCAGCACCAGCACCAGCTGAGAACCCCAAGCCAGAACCAGAGGCATCCTAACATCTCTAGCTTTGACCCCACAGCCAGTCAACAGCAAGTCCCTAAAAGCTTTTCACCCAGACCCTGCTCCACATCCCCATGGCACCAGAGCAGCTTGGGCTATGGAAATGAATGGAAAACAACTGTCTTAGACTGATGTCCTGTTACTATGATGATGTCACTCTGCGGCCAGGCGTGTTATAGAGAAAGGGTGCTCATTCCTCTCCTGGGGTGGAGGTTCACGGGCATGGTGCTGGCACTGGCTCAGCAGGTCGTATCATGGAATGAGCACGTGTGAGAGGGAGAAATCGCCCGGCAAGGCAGGACAAAGGCCCTACCTCCCGATGCCATCATGCTGGGGTTTGGAGCTGTGGCATTTGAGTTGGGGGGCAGACAATTCAGCCACAGCTTATGGGAATGGGAAGATCACAGACACGCTGTCTGGAGGGAGCTGCAAGTGGGTAAGAAGGCGGGAGGAGTTCTCGGGTGGAGAGTCAGAGGTCCAGGGCAGTGTGCAACACACCATGGGTTGCGAGACAGCCAACCCCTTCATTCTTTCCAGCTTCCTCCCACCTGGGGGAGCTGCTTCGCCCTTGGAGATGGTGGGGAGTTGGGGGTGGGGAGACGCTTACTGAATGGGGTCTGTGTGTAACTGCTTCCTCCCCAAACACTGAGAGCAGATGTCATTCGTCACTCGCGCTCAGAGAGAGGGGAGACATTCCTGAGAAGTCCCCAGTCGCATGTACCCAGCACCCCACCTCCTCCACCTGTGCCCTCCATGGTGTTCCACTTCCTCCCACCAAACGGTGAGAAAGCAAGAGCAAGTATGACCCTGAACCCAGTGCTCAAAACGGTGCCGGGTGCATAACGGGAGCGCAAGAAGCAGTTCTTGAAGCAACGGGTAAGTGGTTCCTTTCCGTCAACACTCAGCGTTTGGAACGGCCCAGACCCCAGACGCCCTCGAGCTGTTTCGTATCCTCTTTGCTTGACTATGGTGTGTACAAAGTCTAGCACATGGCCACGCAGACGCCAGCAGAAGTGGTGAACGTTCCAGATGCCTGACAGGTGTAGTCGGAGGGTAGGATGGAGGGCGAAGCCCTGTGCCCTTCTATCTATCTATTGGAGCCTTGTTCAGATAAAGCCAACATTTCCAGCATGATTTGTGTTTTTGTGAGAAGTGAAATCAGTGGAACATCCGAGCATGTGTGTGCAGAGCTCCGTGTAAGCCCCAGTGGAAGTTTCTAGAAGTACGGGATGGGGTCTCAAACCCACAAGAGGAAGAGGATGGGTGTGGAGGAAGAGGCCCAGGGCTGGTGACCTCAGGGAAAATGGCTAGGAGGTGGACTGTGTTCTTTTCTCTGAAAAGAGCAGTGTTTGTTCCCCCTGCAGAGGGCCACAAGGAATTCGTGTCTTGCTTTAGAAGGAGTTTTTCAAGGGTTGTTTGTTTTCCAAAGTCCTGGCTGTGACGGATCTGTGTTGTTCTAAAGGGGTGAGGCTTGGGCTTTGATGGGGGAAAGCTGCCAAAGGCTCTCCCTGGGGACCCATGGGGGGCAGTGCAGGGCCCTGAGCTTCTTCCCGCCGCACAGGCAGGTGGCAGGGTCTGCAGCGAGAGGCAGGACCACCCCCCAGATGCCCACGGCCTGCTCCCTGGAAGCCATGCACACGCTGTGCTGTGCCAAGGGGCCCGCGCTGGCTTATCCGACACTGGATCTGGGTTACCCAGACTTCACAGTGACGTCACCAGGGTCCTCTAAGGGGTCGTGGACAGGGAAGGGGGCCGGGGTCTGGAAGAAGTGCCGAGGCTGTGCAGTCCTGCTTAACACCCGGGTTCAGCCTGGGGAGACCAGTGTTAGACTGGTACAGAATCCTCAGGCAGCTGCACTAAGAAGCTAACACAGGTGGACATGTGCTAACTGCTTGGGAGACACAGCGGGAGCCTCGGTGGCTTCCCGGATGGACAGGACTGAATGTCATGCACCCACAGCCTTGTGCCTTCAAATGAGTTTTGCAGACTTATTGAAGAAGCAAGACCCACTGTGCCCAATGTGTGCCTTGAATTTCTAATTTTTGGGTTGGGGCATGGGATGGAGAACACGGCACCTCCAGGTGAGGGGAGGGGGTATGGTAACCCAGGCAGCAGGTATGGAGACTTCCTTTGCCCTGGGAATAAGAGAGGAGGGAGCAGACACCGGCATCATATGGACAAAGCTTGGTTAGCCCACACTGCAGAGCCAGGAGCAACTTAGCTCGGGCAGAAGTTGAGCAGAGAAGCACGGGTGGGGACGACTGGGCCAACCCAGCACTGCGTGACGAGCTATGCCCTGCCGGGCTGAGAGGACAGCACCAGGCCCGGCTCTGCAGGAACCGCTCAGTGAAGACCCATGGGGTGCACCGTGCCTGGAACCTGACCGTGCTGCGAGGGCAAGGTGCGGGCCTGGGGGCTGTCCCAGCTACTTTCCAAGAGAACCAGGCTCTAGCGCAAAGGGAGCTCATGTCTAAGTTCACTGTGCAGCTGGGGCTAAGAAGCAGAGCGAGGGGCCAGGAAAACGATGTTTGGAGGTCAGGATCCTCAGCGGCTCTTGCTCTGTGTCAGCTCAGGGATGTTGAGAAACAGTTTCAAACTTGAAAGTTGCCAGAACCTAAGTGGAGTCACTTAGTCGAATCCTAACCAATCAATCAATCAATCAATAAAACAAACCAGGAAGTCATGAGTGAGGGTATCTGCGCCTCTGTACCTGGTAACAAGACACATCACAAGAGACCACCACCAGAATCAGAAAGGCCAATGCAATCTCGCCCCCAAAATTGCTCCCGCCCGGACGTCTGTCAACTGCCTGCTAGTTCTTGGCCCGACACCACCCTCATTCATGAGCTGTGCAGCCCGGGGTTACTGTTTCTAGGGGTTACTGTTTCTAAGTGACTTAGCTCTCCCCACCTCGCCTTGAGTAACTCCCCCGGCCTCCCCTCCCTTGAATTTGCACGTAGTTTCCTGTGGCACACACACTCCCAGGACCACGTCCACCCCTGAATCAATTCACTGTCTCTGGAGGCTCTCTGGCTGTTTGTGATTTCAGTGGGCGCAGGCAAGGCCACGACTAACAGCTGTTAAGGTGGCCTCGCTGGAGGCAGCAGGGGGTGGGGGGCCAACCGCTGTCCCGGGAGCCTGTGTGCATGAAGTGTCTTACTGGGCACTGATCTTGTGCCGAAGGCCTCTCCCTTTGCCAAGAGACCCCCGCCCCTCCTCTCTGCCTCTGCCTGCAGACTTAAGACAGTAACACTGTACCCTCAGAGAGGCAGGAGTCACAGCTCACAGTGTCTATCTGTGGGAGAAAACCAAGGATTCATGTATTTAAAAAATGCTGGAGGGGCTGGTGCTGTGGTGTAGCAGGTAAAGCTGCTGCCAGCAGTGCCGGCTTCCCATATAGGCGCCGGTTCAAGTCCCTGCTGCTCCACTTCTGATCCCACTCCCTGCTAATGAGCCTAGGAAAGCAGTAGAAGATGACCCAAGTGTTTGGGCTCCTGCACCCCCATGAGAGACCCAGAAGGAGCTCCTGGCTCCTGGCTTTGGATCAGCTCAGCCCTGGCTGTTGCAGCCATTTGGGGAGTGAATGAGTGGATAGAAGATCTCTCTCTCTCTCTGCCACTGAGCAGTGGAAGAGAGAAGACCTTTAAGGATTCTTTTGGGCAGGGGCAAGCCCAAGAAAAAGTGAGAGTGAGAGAGAGAGAGAGAGAGAGCGAGAGAGAGAGCGTGCGCATGCGCACGAGAGCGTCATACCCACGAACAGAGAAGGCAATGCCGCGGCCATCAATCTCATGAAGAGTTTGCTAACTGTCCAGTCTCTCGCTGGGGTTCTGTACACCTGCAGCACTTGGCCCTGGAGCTGTGCTGGGCGCTGTCCCGCACCGCTGGGCATGGTGCTCGGGAGCTGTGGACTGCGCTGCCTGCTGAGTTATGAAGCAGCTGCGGCTACGTGGGACCGGTGGAGGGGGGACAGGGGGCGTCTCACTGATGTGCAAGAGCGCCCAGCGAGCAGAGTGCAAGGCTGGGCGGGGGCTGGGGGCTGCTCTCACTGAGTGCACTGAGAGCCCTGAGACGCTTCTTTGCAGCAGCCTGGCAGTGTGGGGTTTCTGCTCCCTCCACCCACGCTGCTTACAGGGCCCCGGGGTGCTCCTGACTAAAGTCGATGCAGCGTGAAAATGCAACAGTGCCACCTGCACAAACATGTGCCCCAGATCCTCCCGGAACGCGGTGGGAAAGCAGAGGGCACCGCGCAGACGCTCCGCGAGCTCTGTCCCTCTCACGAGCCACTGGGCTTTCTCATCTCCTTAGCCCTGGGCTTGGTGTGTTTCAACCCTCAGTGTGTGCTTGGTTAGCGAATGAATGCGTGGAAGGAAGACATCCTCCTGGGGGGGGGGGGGAGCCTGCCATTCAAACAGCGCAGCCTCAGGAACAGCGGAAGTGGGGACCTCAGGGCCAGCAGCCCACGGGGACAGCCGGCTCGCTCCTCTGCAGGGTCCAAGTCACCCTCCCTGACTCCTGTGAACTGTGCCACGCCAACAGGGCCCTTCAGGGCTGATCTCCAGGACCTGTCACAGCTGCCCCAGGGGGGAGGCTGAGCTGTGTCCTCCTGGGACCTCGGGCACCAGTGCCAGCCATGCCCTTGGATCCTCTGGAGGAATCTTTCAGAGCAACGTGTCCTGACCCACCCCAGGTGGCCCTGCAACTCTGCTCACTGGTGGTCGGAGCAGAGACTGCCGGCACCAGACCCCAAAGGCGGCTGCACCCTAGGAGGTGGCCAGGAGGAGATTCTGTACCACTTCTCTCCCCGGGAGTCTGAATGTGAGCTTAATGAAGAAGCTGGAGTCACAGCAAAAGGCAGGAGGAATGCAGCGAGAAGGCAATGAAGCAGCAGAAACTTGAAGGGAGAGGAGGGGAGCAAATGACAGCAGAGGAGCAGAGATGGGGACGCTGGGTGTGGCCGACACGTTGCTGCGTGTCCTGGTAGCAACTGCGGTTCCAGTGTCCAGGAAACCTGGCTACAGGGTCACTGGGATTTATGAACGCAGACAGCCCCCGAGGCTTCCTGCAGCCCCCAGGGGCCCCAGAGGTCTGCAGCAGGAGCCAGGCGGGCCTCGGGGAAGCAGAGTTGTGTGACTGTCATGTTCTATGCTGCAGGGAAGGGAGGGGGCGACAGGGAGCTCAGGTTGGGGAGGCAACAGTCGACCTGTCAGCTTGTAGAAGTGAGAGCCACTGGATGGCTGCAGGAGCAGGAGCCAGGAGCAGAAGGTGGGGGCAGACTTCAAGGAGGAGCCCCTGTGCTGGGCCAGTGCCTGGCGAGGGAGGGGGCCGTGTGCAAAGCCCTCTGCAAACAGGCACCGCCCTGCGTGCAGCCAGGGTGAGGGAGGCAGACAGGGTCTCTGCAAACCAGCCCTGAGGCCCACGCGTGACCGGGGAGGGGGCAGCAGGATGCTGAACTTTTCAAGCCCCCGGAGGGGAGCGTTGGGGAGGGCCCCAGATGGCAGTTCCCGGCTTGGGGACAGCTGTGATCTCAGCTGCTCCCTTGTGCTGTGTGCTGGGAACACTGGAGGCACAGCTGGGTCTCTTCCTGGGGACCGCGGCGCCCTGAAGCACAGACGGCATCGTGAGAAACTCCAGCCAGGCGTAAATTGCCAAGGGCGACACAGGGTTCTGCTGGCACAGAAGGAGTCCCAGGCTTGTAAACAAACAGAAAGGGGCCGGCACCTCCGAGTTCTCAGCCCTGCCCACCCCTGGTGCTCAGAGGGCCATCGGGAGAGGAGGCAGGTCAAGGCCTCCTTGCAGGAGCCAAGGTCAATGAAGGGTCCCCTCTTTCCTTCCTGCTTTTCATCACGGGCGGCACCTGCTCCCTGCAGAGCAAGGCAACGCTGCCACTGTGCCACGTTTGGTAGGGGACCCCTTGCACAGCAACAAACCTGCTCTGAGGGTCACCGGGGCCCTCCTGGCTGTCAAAGCTGGAGCCGGTTCCAGTCCTGACTCCACTGGCCTCCGACACCTTCACCCTCACGCCAATAGGATGCTCCCATCTTGCTCGGCTGGATTTTGTTGCACTGGGAACGAGGCTGGGCCCTGGGGCCCATGCTGGGTGATATAAAAGTGTGCAGCAAAGGGATTGAAGAGGCCGCCCGGTGCTGTGGCACAGCAGGCTAAGCCACTACCTGCAACGCCAGTAACCCAGAAGTGCGCCTGTTGGAGTCCCGGCTGCTCCACTTCCGATCCAACTCCCTCTAATGCACCCAGGCAAGCAGCAGAGGGTGGCCCAAGTGCTTAGCCCCCTGCCACCCACATGGGAGACCCATATGGAGTTCCAGGCTCCTGGCTTCAGCCTGGCCCAGTCCTGGCTATTGTGGTCATTTGGGGAGTGAACCAGCAGATGGAAACTCTCTCTCCATCCTTCCATCCCTCCCTTCCTCTCTGTAACTCTGCCTTCCAAATAACTAAATACAGGCTGCTCTACTTCTGATCCAGCTCCATGCTAACAGCCTGGGAAAAGCAGTGAAAGATGGCACCCAGGTGTTTGGGCCCCTGCCACCCAGGTGGGAGACCCAGAAGAAGCTCCTGGCTCCTGGCTTTGACCTGACCAAGTCCTGGCCATTGTGGCCATCTGGGGGAGTGAACCAGTCGATGGAAGATCTTTCTCTTTCTCCCTCTCCCTCTATAAGTCTGACTCTGAAATAAATAAATCTCAATTTTTCTAAAAAAAGAAGAGGGAATGAAAAGTTTAAAGTTTATTCTGATGCAAAAAGATTTGGGAATCCATGCGTAATAGGCATTTCCCATGAACTGGTTGAAGACCCCACAGTATGCGTGGATTTCGAACATGTCTGCACCACATAGCGTTTCACTCCATTTCCCCGAGGAGCCCTCACAGTGTTCACCTACGTTTGGGAGCCTCGGGGACTCGGGAATGCGTCAGCACTGCAGCCGGCTGGGCACTGGGTACGAGGGTCACCCGCAAGCCCCTTCTCCAGGCTTTGCAGAGGCAGCCGGCGGGTGGAGGGGAAGGCAGGCCTGTCGGCAGTCTCTGAGGCTGTGCCCTGGGTTCTGCACAATAGCAGGGGTTTTCCCAGAATGCAGGGCTGCTGGGACCCCCGAGAGACCAAGCGCTCTGTCAGGTACTGCTGGCTGGAGCCAAGCCACACGGGTTCTCGGCCAGGTCTGCTCCCGGTGCTCAGAGGGAAATCTGGAGAGAAGGTGGGTCAGGTCCTCCTGCAATGGACAAGGTCAGTGCGGAGAGGCCTGGGAGGGATCTCTTCCTCCTTTGAAGTAGAGGCCGGTGCAGCACAGCAGGCAACGCCTGTGATGCCAGCATCCCACGTGGGCGCTGGTTCGAGTCCTGACTGCTCCACTTCCCATCCAGCTCCCTGCTAATAGCCTGGGAAAAGCAATGGAAGATGGCCAACTGCTTGGGCCCCAGCCACCCACGTGGGAGACCCAGAAGAATCTCCTGGCCCCTGGCTTCAGCCTGGCCCAACTCTGGTCATTGCAGCCATCTGGGCAGTATAAACCTGCAGGTGGAAGACCTCTCTCCCCCACCCTCCACCCCATCATTCCCCCTCTCTCTGTGTAAATCTGCCTTTCAAATAAATAAATAAATCTTCAAAATATTTCTGAAGCAGACAAAGGTCTTTAATCAGGATCTTCTAGCTCCGCGGCTTGTTAGCAGGAGCCAGAATGGGTTGAGAGCTTGGTGGGTGTGGCATAGAGCGATGTGTTTTGCAGGCTTGGCTCCGGGTAAGCGTCCCACTAATGTCACTTTGTTACATCCACACATGAATGAAGAAACCTAGATCCTTGTCCCCTGCAGCTCTGGTTTGCCTGTTTTAAGATTGTGTTGTAGGACACCCGAGTACGAGCCTCGGTTTACTTCTCATAAAATGGGCGCGTGAGATTCCGGCAGTAATGTGTGTGAGAGTCTGTGCGCAGGAATCACAGCACAGAAAGGACGTGGGGTGTTGCTGGGGGCGGAGGGGTCCTGGCTGGGTTTGCTCTTCCCCTCTTTGTGGGGCCACTCTTGCCGAAGATGTTTGTGATCATGGAGGAAAGGTGTGGATTCAGGACTGGGAGTGGCTGGTTTCTTTTCTGTTCCTAGGTTTTGAGCCAGTGCCAGACTCAGGGCTGATCACACATCAGTGGTGCAGGTGGTGTGGCACCCCAGGGCTTCTGAAAGTTCACGAAGGGTGGCGGCTTCTCAGTGGGCAATGAGATGTCAGAGTTTAGCCAGCTCCGCACGACACATTCAATGATGAAACACACATCTTGGGAGCTGGCCCGAGACAGAAGCTGTAAACCCCCTCAGGGCGCGACAGAAACCCACTGCTAAATCTAAGAAAAGTTTGCAGCTGTCTCCGTTGATGGAAAGTCAAGATAAAAGGAATTTCCTAATGCCGCAGAAGGAACAGGAATCAGAATAAAGGAGGAATCGGATCAGAAGGCACGCGGCTGACGGTAGTCGCCGGTTCGCTATTTCTGGAACATCTGTGTTCAGGGGCAGAGGGAACAACAAAGCTGCCAAACACACGTGCGCAGGCTCTTAAGAAGCTCAGGGAAAGCCGCGCTCCAGGGGTAGCGGGCTCTTTCCGGAGACCCGCTTCTTTGTTATCTTAACTCCTGCCAATCTTCAAATGCTACCCGGCTGCTTTTCATC
Source organism: Sylvilagus floridanus (assembly GCA_949820135.1). Lineage (NCBI taxonomy): Eukaryota > Metazoa > Chordata > Mammalia > Lagomorpha > Leporidae > Sylvilagus > Sylvilagus floridanus. The sequence continues at coordinate 7,434,750 of OX463244.1, read as the reverse complement.
TGGAGTTGAAAGGCTTAAAAAAAAAAAAAAAAAAAAGAGAGAAAAGAAAAAGGAAGCAAAAATCAAAAAAAGCAAGGGGAGAGATGCCAGGTTTTCTTGAAGACAGACGGGGCTAGGGGGAGCAGGCCTGGGTGCACTCTTCCAGGTCTGGGAGGGGCCATGGTTGGGATATTGACACAGAGGGCACGGAGAAGCCCCCTTCTGTCCGCCTGGACCGGAGACGCAGCACAGCGGCTGTGTGGCCTTGAGCTGTGGGCCACAGCGTCGCTGGTGGGGAGGTGGCTACTCCAAGGGGTCAGCTGCTGCTGGGGACACAGTGCAGGCTGCGGGGACACTGTGTGGCTGAGTGGCACTGCCCTGTGTGTATCCCCCTGTGCCTTTGACCCTCGGGGAAGCCATCCATCAATTTGTGGAGACTGGGTGAGCAAAACTCTTTGCTCAATCTGCTCAAAAAAGGTTTATTTCATTTATTTGAAAGGAAGAGAGAGACAGAGAGAGAGGGAGAGAGAGCGAGCGAGCAAGATCTTCCATCTGCTGGTTCACTCCCCAACTGGCTGCCAATAGCCAGGGCTGGGCCTGAGAGCTTGATGAGTGTGGTACAGAGCAACGTGTTTGCAGGCTCAGCTCTGGGTAGGAGCCTGGAACTCCATCCGGGTCTCCCACGTGGGTGAAAGGGGTCCATGGGCTCTGGCCATCTTCTGCTGCCTGCCCAGGCGTATTATCTGGGAGCTGGATTGGAAGCAGAGCAGCTGAGACTTGAACTGGTGCTCAGATCCGGATGCTGGTACACAAGTAATGGCCTAACTGGCTGTGCCACACACCAGCCCCCCCCCCCCCCAAGTCTTTGCTCAGTGGCTGTGCACTGTCCCTTGGGAGGGCAGAGGAGCACCCAGGGGTTAGCTTCCTGGAGATGCCTCTGGAGCCAGGTCTCTGGGGGGCCGGAGGCTGTCCCAGTCCCCTGGTTGGCGATCAGGGCTGGGCGATCAGGGCTGTGGCACCTTCTGGAAGCTCGTGGGAGGGTTTTGCACACTGGCTTGTCAGATGTCTGGCCCCCAGCTCAGCGTCCGCAGCTTCCTTTAGGTCACAGGGATGGGGGATGTCCCCAGGGCCCTGCCCAGGCAACCACAGGCAGACTGGAAATCCCACCCATCCACAGCAGGCTCAGTTTTAAGTTGATTTTCGAATGGCCCGAGAACAACGCTACAAAAATCCACAGGACCCTTGGCAGGAGAAAGGCCCCCCGCTCTTGCTTCTTAGGACCACGGTGGATACGTCATCAGAAATGAAGAGGGAAAGTAGAAAAGACCGACCTAGGCAGCATGACCGATACAGCCATGTTTACTCCTGTGTTAGGAACGGGAGCCTGGGCGCTGCTGGGTAATAAACCCGAGGAATGACGTGTGGGCCTCGGACCTCGCTCTCACAGACCCAGTGGTGGGCACGGGGCTGGCTGGGGGACGCGGGGAGGAGACAGCCAAGGAGCAGGGCCTGGCCCTGGGGTGCACGGCTTCACTGCCCCGTGTTCTCCTCCACTGCCTACCGGTGTCGGCGGCTCCTGCCCTGCCTGTGGCTGGGGCCAGGCCGAGTGTCAAACCCTAAGTCGGAGCAGGCTTTGATCCCGTACCCGCGACTTTGCTGACCCCCCTGGGAAGGCGCCCTGCCACCTGGCTGGCCCCGGGTCCCAGGTCCCAGCTCCCAGAGTGTCCAAGGGGGCAGGTGGCAGGTGGCAGGAGTCGGGCCTGGTGTGGGGGCTGCTCCACCCAGCAGTGAGGGAGGAGTTTTGGGGGGCACTGCCTGCAGCTCTCTTGTGCTCAGGGCTAACAGACTAACGGCATGAGAACCAAACAGCCGTCCCCACAGCCGTCCCCACAGCCGTGGCGTGTGCCCGTGTCCACGAGACTGAGGCAGGGAGGGCTCTCTGAGGCCCTGCAGCTGTGCCTTCTCTCGACTCCACAGGTGTTCTGAGAGCTTGCTGTTTGCCCTGGCGCCAGTGTGTGTAGGATGACAGCAGCTGTCGGGGGGGGGGGGGGGCGTGTGCCAGGTGCTCTAAGCGTCACCCCCTCCTCCAGGTCTGGAGACAAGCGTGCCGGCAGCAGGTGGCTCCGCCGCCTCCCCACAATCAAAGACTCCCCTGATCGGCAGGGTCTGCAGATCCCCCCCACCCCAGAGCCCCGCCATGGAGGAGTTCACCCTTGCAAATATTCCTCAACTTACCATGGGGGTGTGTGTCCTGATGGACCCTTTGCACATGGGCGATTTCTAAGTTGCAAAGGCATTTGCTACACACTTCTAGACACACCCTGCGCCCCTCCCGGTCGGGGGCAGCTGAGGTGGTGCCGCCGCCTGGCGTGGTGGACAGGGTTGTTTGCCTATTGCTGGCCCAGGACAAGATCCACATGCAACACCACCACCCTAGGTCTGTATGTAGCAGCCACTCCTGCGAGCCGGTAAGGGAGGCGTTGACAGACACAGCAGGTGCGTGTCAGAGTTTTCCTAGGTGAGGACCCCGAAGCTTGGAGGATCCAGGGCTCCCTCACGCTCATGTGCTCTGGCGCAAACTGCCCCTGTCTGACCCCGTGGCCCTTGCTTTCCAGAGCCTCTGGACGCCCAGGAGTTCAAGGCTGGGGGAGAGGTCAGGTGGGGGCAGGTCAGGTGGGGGCAGCCCGGCTTGCACAGCTGCTCTGTTCTGGCCGCAGGGCCGGGGCTCGCCCTCTCCAGGTTGTGTGGCTCCTGGTGCCCTCTCTTCCCTCCTGTCCTTAGACGGGCCGCTCTGGAAGAAGTAGTGAAGTGGCACCGTGCGCTGGAGCACGGAGGACGTGGAAGTAAAGCCGGAGGAAGAATGGGAGCAGAAGCAGAGCTGAGTGTGGTCCTGCTCTCCCTGTCCCAGCAACGCTGAGCCCTGCGCCCGGGTCCGCAGCTCCGAGATCCTTCTCTGCTCTGTGTCTGGGAGCCCCCCTCCCCGAGGGATCAGCGCTGGCTCTCCCGTCACTGGAGACCATCCTCCACCACCCCGTCTAAGATCTCAGGGGCTCTGGGACGAACGGCTTCTTCCCTTCCTGCCTGGCTTACGTCACCGTGGGTCTAATTTATCTCCGTGTTCACCTGGCCAACCACCTGGTGCCGGCTTTAAACCACGCCCTTAATTCTTTGCGGATCCTTGATCCTCACTTCCGGAGCCTGACTGCCCACCTGGACTTAGGGACCCTCCTGTGCTGTGGCTGGGTCCTAAAGCCGATATTTGCAGGCTGGTTGGCCTGGCTGAGGATTGTAGTCCCCGGGGTGGCCGGATGCTACGCAGTACAGCAGGGAGGCCCCGGTCAGGAGGCACCGAAGCCTCTCGCCCACGGCCAGCACCAGCTTGTCAGCCACGAGCACGCCTGCGCCGTGTCAGAAACAGACCCCGCAGCCCGGGCGATGTGCCGGCCAGCATCCGACGGAACCCAGAGAAAAGGCCTGGCCTGACCTGCCCAGCCAGACGGGCCCGAGTTCCCGACCCACAGAAACTGCTGGAACAAAGCTTTCTGCGACTTCAAGCCTCTGTGTTTTAGGTCTTTGTTACCCAGCAACAGAGACTTAATATACACGTGAAAGGGCTATGGTTGACCTCATTTTATGGGTTGGGAACGGAGGCACAGAGAGGTTAAAGTGCTCCCCTAAGGTCACACAGCATCAGAGTTGGGACAGAGGCGGTCCTATTCCCTGGTCTATGCCCCTGAGCACCATGCGATACTGCCTCCCTCCAAACAGGCCCCTGCCCTCAAAGCCTTCACCCCTGCGGACAGCGTTTCCCCTCTAGGGCACTGCAGAGGTGGTGCGGGGGCGGCATGGGGTCCTTCCCTCCCCTGTCTGATACAAGTCCAGGCCCTGCCCACGGGGTGGTGCTTCTGATCGGGTCTGGTGAGCCACACCAGGGCAGGGACTCGGAGTCCTGTCTGGTGACCTCCAGCCACCTTGCTGTCACTGCAGGTGGTGCAGGGCCCGTCTTAGGGCTGGGTCAACAGGGACACCAGAGGTCTTGGGCTGAGTGTGCTGGGCTCCACGGGGCACCCCTGGCTGAGCCAGAGCTGGGCAGGTCAGGCAAGACCCAGAAAACAGAGAGCTGCACCCTGGGGTGCCTAGGGTGTGGCCTCTTGAAAGTGGGCAAAGGTTTGCGGCTGTGTGCCTCCTAAGCCAGGGCAAGCAGTGGGCGTGTGTATGTGCTGCATGCATGTTGTGTGTGGTTCTGTGTGTTGCACAGGCGTGTGGCACGGGTGTGTTGTGTGTGGTGTATGTGTATGGCACATGTGTGAGATGTTTGTTGTGTGTTGTATGTGTGTGGTGAATGTGTTGTATGTTCTGTGTGTGTTGTGTTGTGTGTTTTTCTGTGTTGTGCATGTGTTTTGTGCATTGTATGCGTGTGGTACATGCAGGTTGCATTGAATATCACACACACATGGTGTGGTACATGCATGTTGTGTGTTGTGTTGCATGCATGTCACACACATGTAGTGCATTGTATCGTGTGTGTATGCATGCATATTTACACTTGCACACATGCCCACTGTTGTACACATTCTGCCCCAGTGTCTGGAGAAGTGCAGAGAGGAGGACGTGTGGCCCCAGAGCTGTGGCAGGAGTGGAAGATGAGCAGCCAAGCCGGTGTGAGGAGCTGAGGGCCCTCCGTGCCCTGAGGCCTGGGCGCCGGTGCTGTGCTGGTCCTAACGAGTGTGTGTGTGTGGGGGGAGGCACTGAACCCACCACCTGCCACGCGTGACGCTGAGGTCCTTGCCAGGTAAGAGCCTCCCATCTCCATGTGTGTATGTGTGAGATGTAGCTGTCTTCACGTGTGTGAGCATGTGTGTGGTCTACCTGTTCGCATGTGTCTGTGTGTGTTTGTGTACATGTGACAGTGCTCATGTGGTGAGAGGATGATTCCCTGACCAGCTGGGGCAACATTGGCACCTCCCCCACCTCTCCCCCCCCAGTCTCAAAGAGGATACGGTGCCCATCCCACCCCAGTCTCAGAGAGGATACGGTGCCCATCTCCCCCCCACACCCTAGTTCTCAGAGAGGATATGGTGCCCCCCAGTCTCAGAGAGGATACGGTGCCCCCCAAGTCTCAGAGAGGATATGGAGCCCCCAGTCTCAGAGAGGATATGATGCCCTTCTCCCCCCCATACACCCTAGTTCTCAGAGAGGATACGGAGCCCCCCCCAGTCTCAGAGAGGATATGGTACCCCCCCGACTCAGAGAGGATACAGTGCTCCCCACTCCTATGTACCTGGACAATGGCAGCAGGCAAGGGGCTCTGTGTGTCACGAGGTCCTTGCCCACTTCTCGGACATCCACTGCCCCAGGCAGAGGAAAGATCAAAGGGCCCCCCTGCCACTCACGTCCCCATACTCTGCTCCCAGTGGGAGATGGTGGAGCCCCAGAGATGGGCACCCCCTGGACTAAGGCCTAGTCCTCCTGGGACACTCTGCAGCGTACGTGCAGATAGGACGGTGCCTGGGCAGAGGGGCCGGGCACCTCAACCACCCTGGGCATCCCCTGGCTGGGGCCACCACCCCTCTGTCTCAGGAGATCTCCCCCTTCTTCTCATTTCCTTTCTCCGAGGCTGAATTGCTCAGGTGGGGTCATCATCTGACCCCAGGATGACCAGAGGCCCTGCCAGGTCCCCCGCAGCTTCCAGAACTGGCCCAGCAAGAGGCAGACACCCATGTGGCAGGAGCTGGCTGAGTCTCAGGGGTCCTGACCCACAGGGAGGGGATCCACAGGGACCCCTAGCCCGGTGGCTACAGACTAACCTCACCTCTGCGGGTCCTCCAGCCTGGGGGACGTTCATGGTCGAAGAAGTTGGGCCAGTTCTTGGGCCCCCTCCCGGCCTGCCCAGGCACACTGTATGGCTCAGCAGGTACCTACACACTGGACAGGGGCAACCAGACCCCACCGAGGAGCCCCCCCCCCAAACACGGCTGCCTTGAAGGGTCATACGTCCCTTCATCCTTTGTGATGGTAAGTGGGGTTCCTAAACACCTGTGGGAAGGCCACACTCCACTCACTCCATTTTCCCACAGACCCCTGAGTCTGAGGGGTCATCTGGGTGGACCCTGGCCCTCCCAGTACCGGCAGAGGGACTGAGATGGTGGTTCACAACCATATCTCCAGTATTGAGCTGATGTGTTTATCAGTGACGGGTCTTTGCCTATCTAAAATCTTCATGTCACCCTGGACTCATGCCATATACAGTCATCCCCTGATAGCCACAGGTTTTGGTTCTAGAACCTTCTGCAGATACCAAAATCCTTGGGTGCTGAACTTCCTTGTATTAAATAGGCACAGAATTTGTGTAGGACCTGCACACATCCCCCATATTTAAATCGCCCCTAGATCACTTACAATTCCTGAAACAATCTAAATGATACCTAAATAGCTGTTACACTGGATGGCTTAAGGACAATGACAAGATAAAATAATCCATACACGTTCAGGACAGACGCAGATTCTGGGTGGCTAATTCTGATCTGCGTTGGGTTGAATCTGCATGTGTGGGGTCCACCTGCGTCTACACACTCAGTGATGGTGTTTGTGGGGAGTGCAACCAAGCCCTGACCAGCAAGGTGACTGCTATAACACGCCTGTATTTAGCATGGGGACGAGTCACGGATCAAATGCCACCTGTGGGAGCCGACAGTCACCACGGCTCCTTTTGTGGACCCTAGTGGGTGGGTGGGTGGGTGGGTGAGGCTGAAGCCCTGGAAGTGTTAAGCCCTGGAAGTGGGTTTGAAAGGACTTCCTCCTTCCAAAGTGGGAGCAGATGTTGGGCAGTGTGACAACAGTGGGAGCAGCCACTCGGCCAACTTCAGCCTGGACGATAACTCACCCCACCCCACCAGAGGAGTTTCCGGGCAGACGGCATTCGGCCGCGTTTTTCAAGGCAATGTGGTGCTTGGCCATCCTGTGACCTGACAGTGCTTGTACGGTTCCAGGACATGCCTGGCCAGGGGGCAGAGGGAGTGGGAGGACAGGGGGAGAAGCAGATCGCACAAGCGGCTGGATGCTCTGCTGTGAAAATGCCATTCGTGCGCCAACCCTTCTCAAGGTAGAAGCAGGGGTGCGCTGCAGAGCTAACCTCAGGAACTGGCTGTTGGATGCCGTCATTGTGAAAGATTAAGCTATGGAAACGTCACTATTGTATCAAGAATACTAAAAGCAAAGGAGCTCAATGCTCAGAATTTATCCTCGTCCATACATTTTCTGGATCTATGATCTTAAGATCATTTCTACTCACGTATGTACCTGGTGGAAATGCTGAATCATTTCATGCTAGCTCCAATTCTGTTTGTGACAAGACTTTGATAGCTAAAAATTGGCCGTGGTGCCAGTATGAATCCCAGGGAGATGGTCAAATGTGGCTGATCAAGGTTGGCTTTATCGTTCTGCTGATGGTCACTGCCAGTTCTGATCTGTGAGGATCCTGTCCCTGGGGGACCGTCTCTGGAGACACCTTTGATGGTCCCCAGCAGAGGGGATGGAACTGTTACTGGTGTTTCAGGCGAATGGGCTGGGGATGCTGTCGGACATCCCACGATGCCCATAGCAATTGCATCCGCCTTTCCTACCCAAAGTATCTAATTTTCATGTCCAAAATATGCAGAGTGCGGACAGGGAGAGATCCTGGATTAAAACCTAGATTGCAGACAGTGACAGGTAATGCTCAATAATATAAGATAAACTTAGGAGCGTGTCATGTGGCCGGCTATACCGTGAATACCACAGGAACAACTCAAGGAAGTATCCCTTTAGAGTTTCAAGACCCTTATCTGATTCAGCAACAAGTCGCTCGGGGCACTGACGTTATCTGAGGAAATGAAGGTGTCAACCAACACTCATGTGGGAACGGTACTCATTCGTCAATTGAAGAAACCAGACCCATTAGAAGCCTTCAAATGGTCCGTGTGGCAGCACAAGGCATGCACACTGTTGGCTGTAAATGCTGTCACACGCAGCCTTTAGATCGGTACAATCTGTGCACCTGCAGCTTCCCCGAGCGCCTGCGGAGAAACACTTATAGCGCACCACCGGAAGCAGCTGCAGAGCTATCTGATGTTGAATGGAATACCCTCGTTTTGGGTTCTACAGAGTGTGCTTGTGAATTTCAGAGGAAGCCCTGAGCAGTTCTGGGCTTGCCAGTTTCTGGGAGGGACTGGGATTGGAACAAGGAGAGGGGTGGATGAGAGTGTGTGCATAGGGTGGCTCTGTGGGTAGGGGCGGCATGAGGCTCCACCCACAGTGTGATTTGAGCTGAAAGGCGTGTCCCACACCCTGATTGCCATCTCTGGTGACAGCATGGTGATCACTCAGCTAGAGAGGGATGGGTGCAAGGACAAAGGAAAGGGGGTGGGTACAGAGTAACTGCCCAGAATTTTGGCACGATTTTGATGACGCGCTTAATGTATTAGACCCCACAGCAGTCCATCTAGTGCAGAAGCCAGAAGCAATGGCCCACAGGCCAGCCGATAGCAAGCATGGGATGGGGATCTCTGGGTGCCGTAAGTCCAGGTGTGACACGGATGGGACCCAGGACAGAGGAAGCCACCAAAAGTGCATGTGACACCAAGAGGGAGCTGGCCAAGAGCTCCCAAAGGAAGGAAAGAGAGCAGCGGTCTCTGGTGTTCAGTTGCACCAATGGGAATGAAGAGGGAATCTAGGGCATGGGATGCAAGTTAAGAAGGCAGCTTTGATGTTCTGAGCGTCTCGTCTCCCCCTGGACTCACCACGTCTGAGTGCTGGCTGCTCTGGAGGCGGGGTTAGGGCCACTCGGAGACTGGCGCCTGAAAGCTCGGGAGTGGGGGAGCACACATCCTTGTCCAGGGGAGGAAGACGGAGGCAGTCAAGACACTCAGCCCGCCCCCCTGAGGAATCTCACCCACCAGTCATCGTTTGTGTTCACTGATTGGCTTTCAGACCCACCAATAACAGCACAGGATGGGGTAGGACGGTCACACAGACAGTAGAATCAGGGTACAATATGGATAAGGGGTCTTGGGCGCCGGCTCAGATCCCACCCTCACAAATGAGGAAACAACCCGAGCAGGAAGTGGCCTGTTTTAGGGATGAGGCTGGGCTGCCCCTGGGGGCTGCAGCGGTGCACCCGGGTCCTCACCACCTCCCGGCCTTGCCGAGGATGGTGAGGGAGAAGCCGGGAAAGTCAGAGACCCAGGAGAAGAGGGTCATAAATCTTCATCCCCTCCCTCCAACAAGCCTGCAGTCGCCTTTTTAAAAATCCTGAGATGAGAATTTAAATTAAATTTTCATGTTTCCACTAGGAGCGGCTTGATTAGATTCCAGCTTAAACCGGTGTTTGTATTTTATACAGCAAAGCTTGGAAAATGATCCTCACTGTGAGGGAGACACAGAAGTCTGCAGGTCTGGGAAATTACATGTGAGAACTGAAAACCTTTTTAGACACGGGGGCCTGCATGCAAATGGGGCTTGCAAAGGACTTGGGTGAAATTTTGAAGCTGAGATACCGTAGGTGGCTGTGTATGGATTCTCGCTACTTTCAAGCCTGAGTCATCTTACGTCGTCTCCTTTTCTCTTCTTGCCATATGTCAGCCCTGGGGGTCCTGCCTGAGCTGCTCGGTTACTGGGGCTGATTCTCTGAGGTCACCCCACATGGGTCACTGTGACATGGCCGTCAGGCTGCTGACTGTGTGAAGCGGCCATCATGGACACCCGGGTCATCTGAGGAGCCCTCCAAGGGAGCAGGTGCTTTTAATTTGGCTTCTGCATTTTCACACCATAGCAGTAAAACAGAGCAGCATCCGAGCTGGTTCAGGAGCTACTGCCTGCACATTTCTCAAATTTCTGTGGTCCCTTCCTCTTACTAAACACTCCAGCCAGAGGAGAAAGTGAGGCCGAAGGAAGACGCACAACTGGGCAAAGTAAAGCTGCAGAATTTATAAGGTGGTCGGTGGCTTGGGTCAGTGTAACGCACACGTTCACAAAGCCTCTCCATGTTTCTTGGTGTGCTGCAAAAGGCGGGAACAGACCTTTGCCGTGTGCCAGGGGCTCTGAGCTACGAGTTTGTCACACCTGATTTCCTTAATACGGCTCCACACTTCCAGGTAGGTTGTGCCTTCTCCAGGGAGCACAGAGAGGTGGCAGCAGTCCTGGGATTCTAGCAAGAAGCTGGCTTGGAATTCGCATGCAGGGATCTCTTCTGTGGCTTCTCACTCAATAGAAAATGGAGCAAACGAGGAAATGGGAGAATTCAGTGGACCACACGGGGTCACTCATCTTTTGAGTTAGTGTGGGAATATGATTTGGGGGAGCTTGCCTACGCAAACGTGAGTCCCGAGCTCAGACAGAAGTTTACCTGTATGCAGGTATTCAGGAGGAAACAGCAACTTTGGGGAGTCAACGGGGAGAACCCCCACCTGGGAAGTGGTCATGGACCTCGCAGACACCTGGCCACTGACTCCTCCTCTTTCTGGTGGGAGACACCACTGTGCCTTCCACTTCCCACCCAGACACCAATGTCCACGGCACAGGTAACACAGGCACCTGCTCCGTGGGAACCTGGAGTCCTCAGGCCACGACACCATGGCTGGGTGGTTCCAAGGTCAGAGCAGTGCTGACCCACAGATGGGTGGCGAGGTCCCCAAGGACATGCAGGGGGAGAGGGGTGGGGCCAGCACACTGGGCTGTGGTTCCGTGTACCTCAGTGTGGACAGGTCATTTCCCCTACGAGCTCGTGTGGTGTGAGAGATGAAGACGGACTCCCTGCTCCTCCTATAGAGGGAAGATCAAGCATAATACGGTGGACGTGTCTAAGCCAGCCTACGACCCTCCGTGCAGCCATGCTCGGCTACACTGCTTATCAGCTGCTCGTCACTGTAGACTTGCCCTGTGGAGCAAGACTTAACATCAGATCTGATCCTGTAGCTTTCATTTTTTTCTTTTTTGAATAAAAGAATTTTTTTTTCAAATACAACTTTATATAGCAACTCAACGTATGCCACAGATAAAAGCCCAGCCGTGCGGGATGACGAGGGAGCCTGGGCCCCGAGTCCAACAGCTCACCTCTCCTTTCCCCAGGGAGACACCTCTGAGAAATCCCAGCGTTCCAGAGAACAGAGCTGGAAAATTGCTGCACGTTAGGGAATTGACTGGGGAGGGGGGAAGCCTTGAAAAGTGGAATGGGGACGGCTGTTGTTGGAATGTGTCCCCTCCAGAATTCAGGTGTTGAGACCTCATGGCCCAGGTGGATGTATTAGAGGCGGGACCTCGAATGTGATTAGGTCATGAGGGCTGCTCCCCTGTGAATGGGGTTAAGGCCCTTCCCAAAGAGGCTCTGGCAGTGCTAACCCCCATTGCACTTGTTGGGTGCTCCACTGCTCAGAAAGGTGACTCACTGCAGTCAGTGATTATGAGGTGTATATTCCAAAACAGCTAGAGGAGAGGATTTTGAATGTTTCACCACAAAGAAATGATAAATGTTTGATGTGATATATTTGCTTATTCTCCAGATTTTATCATTATGAACAATTTATAGGTATCGAAACATTGCATTGTATGCCATACGTTTATATACTTGTTAGGTCTCAATTAAAAATAGAATAAAACAAAGAAAGAAGGAAGAATGCAAAAACACAAAGCTTTGGGGGCTGCTGGGCCTTTGCAGAGACTGAGTGCCTGGTGATAGCCACCCCGTTATCTGCAGGTTCAGCTGCCCACTGTGGACTGAGCACTGACTCTGCAATATGGCACCATTCCTTAAGAGTGACCAGGAGCTCCACGGGACCACAGCCAGGATTGAGACCCGGAAACCACGGGCTTGAAGTGAGAATGGCTCCCTAGACAAACGTACTGCTTCTCACCCACTCAGCCACAGCATCTGCTTGTCTAGAGATCCTAGTCCCCAAAAGAATGTGGCTTCTACCGGGAGACACACAACGATTCCACTGCACGGGAAGCTGCACCTGTCACCCAGCCACGCTGGGCACAGATGGGGGTGGGTGTGCTGGTTGAGGTGACTGATCCTGGCTATGGGGGGAAAGGGGACCACCACTCTGTAGCGGCTGTCATGAAGAGAGTGTCGGGGGTACAGGAGATCCTTGGGGAGTTTCTTAGTGCCACTGTGTCCTGCGATTAAAACCAATGGGAAGTGAAAAACCCACTTCCTGTGGGACGGCTAAAATCCCTGACTCGTCAAGAACGAGGGCTTGGGTCGCTCCACTCAGCAAAGAACCTGAGCACCCGCGGAGCTTGCCGAGGGCAAAGGAAGCGTGGAGTGGGCAGCGGGAAAAGGCGGTTCCAACGCCCACCGGATCACGGGACCCGCTCCAGAAAAGAGGACTCTAAGAGCTATGAGTGCTTCTGCCTATTTTGGGGGAATGCATTTGCGTATTTATTAACCAAATATTTGCATTTTCTTTCATTTCTTGCTTCCTTATCACTTAATGTTCATCTATCATGTCTATGAGTTATCTTTCAATATATTTATTTATAATGTGTGTTGGTAACAGTTAACTTTGTATCTTAGCATCTAAAACACCACCCAAGGACTTTGCATCCTTTTCTGGGATAAGGGGTAGTGTGTTCTGGGCTGCACACGGGATGTTGCAGTCTCCTAAGGTGGAACTGTGACTTTGCTGTTCTCTAGATTGGAGATTAGGTATGCTCTAGGGGACATGCATGGTTGCCAAGTTGATAAGAAGTGGATGGAGATGGTCTTGTACACACATCAGCCTGGCTTAGCTGTGGTCTCCATTCACTCGGGGTGTAGTCTACACGTTGCTGTGGTATTGTGTAGATGTGATTAAGTCCACGGCCACCTGACTTTGGGTATGGGTGACTATTCCAGACAATCCGGGGAGGCTGAGCCCTCGGAAGCAGGGATGAAGCTTCCCTGGAGAGGAACTTGTGTTTGTCCTACTCTCACTGATGGCTTCCCTCCATGTTTCCAACCTCCCCGGGGACCGCCACCATGACACAAACCAATTTCTCGCAAGAGCTTTGTCACCAGGTGTCTCCCACTGCGTTCCCTGCTCTGGCCAGCCTTGACTGAGGCACTTGACCTAACCTTGTTAGTAGTGTGCGGATGCTGCACCTGCTCATCAATCTTTGGTCCTTCAGAGACTGGGCTGGTGGTCTCAGAAGTGAGGCTGCCGGGCTGGTACCATGGTGCAGCCACATGGGTGCTGGTTCATGTCCCGGCTGCTCCACTTCTGGTCCAGCTCCCTGCTAACGGCCTGGGAAAGCAGTGGAAGGTGTAACTGTAGGAGCATTGTTTTGAAGCTTCCCAAATACACTTTGGCAAGAGGAGGTGGAAGGTGGCAGGGGCTTCTGTGGTCAAACAGGCTTGAGAACTGATGTGGAAAGGAATTTCAGAGTTTTCATGGCTCTTTGTGACGCCACCAGGCACGAGCAGTCCAGAAGGGAGCGGAATGGGCGGTGTCTGCCCAGCTGATCTGAACAGGGAGCAGGTTCCCTCCCTCCAGCCATGGGGACACTAGAATTGCATGAGAGATGTTTTAGGGAAGCATTCATTCACACGTCAGTGGTCCGTAGATAAAATTAATTTAGCTACATCTCATCTCATTAACTTCACCCCTGGTAAATTATAATCAGACCAGGTTCCACCTTTTAAGATGTCTTATAATAGATACAAAGAACCAACAATGAAAGAGGAATAATAGGAGAAGGAAGACTTTTCATATCCTTCTCTCATAAGAATTCCCAGTGGAAAGAGAGCCTGCTGGGAGAATTTATCAGGAGGTGCACACAGTATTATGTTCATTCCTGGGTGGTGAAGTGGAAATCTTCTCGTGTTCACATTTAGGGTTCCCTGCAGAAATTCAACCAGTTTTCAGGTTACGAGATGGAAGTTACTTTTTTTTTTAATTGCGGGTACTTTTTTTTTTGAATCATCACATTTTTAAATTCTACTCTGATATTTCCATCAGTGAAAAAGAGACCAAAGCAATGCTACGGCATTAAACATTCTCAGTGGGTTTAATTTTAAAGGAGTTATGAAGCTCAGGAGGCGTGGTGGAGGGTCTCATGTTCCGCTGCTGCTGCGGCGTTTTTTGATTTTTCTGTATACAGGTGCACGCCTCTCTGGCTCTTGCCTCTCTCTCTTCCAGCCAAAACTCTGACTTTCTTATCAACTTCACTTTCATATGTAGAAACTTTTCTTCTTCATGAAATATGAGAAAGCACACTTAGAGTGACGGAAGTATGCGACTGGCGTGTGTCGGCTGTGCCAAGGCAGGTGTCACCTCTCTTCAGTCTGTACTCATGCGGTTGCATAAAGCCTCAGCCCCCCAAGGATGCCGTGAACGATGGATCCCTTCAGGAACCATGAGTAGTTCACCGGAAAGACCTTTTACCCATAATACACCAGGGGATGATGTACAAAATTAGTGAGAAAATCAATCTTTTCCGACTGCTCTAAAAAGATAGCCAATGTAGGGCAATTTCAAAGCTTTATGGGCTTCTGTGTTCTGGGGTGCTGTTTTATAGTGGACTGTATACAGCAGGTGCTCAATAACAGTGGCTGATGACCCCCGTCTGCTGTTTTTTTCTAGCTCATGTTGCATGACTGGCTCGCCTTCCTGGAATGGGTGTGAAGGCAGGGAGGTAGCAGGCGGCTCCGGGGCTTCCTGGCTCAGAGGTGGGTCTGCCCATCTCCCTGGCATGGGGGCTGCAGCCTCGGCCCCATCCTGAGCGAGCCACCTTCTTGCCGTCCTCTTCAAGGGCAGGCGCCATGTTCTACTTAGCTTCATCTCCTTCGTACCGAGCTAGTTCCTGGTAAGGAGGTGTGGATGCTATTTTCTCTTCCTGCGGGTATGGAGCAGAGGGAGGTGAGGAGGCGCTAAGCAAGGCTCCGAGCATCCCACCTCGTGCACGGATCTGTGCACCCATGCGGAACTGGGCTCCCAGGAGAGGAGGATGGAGAGGAGCTGCCATGGTTGTTTTCTTGGAAACAGGAATTCGGGACATTGCAGGGAAATGTCTCATCTCTGCTTCTCCCCAGCTGCTCCCACGTGGGCACCACGTGCAGTCCCCCACCCAGCACCTGCCTCTCGGCTCCCAGCACTGGGGACGATTGCCCGTCTAGTCCTGGGGTGCTGCTCCTCACTTCCCACACTGTCCAGCCCCATCCACCACTCACAAAGGCCCCTTCTGCAGCTCTCCTTTGAAGCTTCCCCTCTGAGCACACACCCTCCCCCTCAGTCAGGTGCTCCTGATCTCACACCTGGGCTCTGCACGTACCTGGATCCCATCTGGGTAACCCTGGGCAAATGATTCTCCTAGACAGTGCTTTGGTCCCATGGTCCCCCAAGCCCCTGAAATGGATCTCCACTGCCATCATGCCTCACCCTACCTCTGGTCCTGATGCTGAAGATCTGGACCAGTATCCTCACCCTGCCTCCCCACAAGCTATTCAGGTCTCATCATTACATGAGGCATGATGCAAGGGTGCTGGTGACCGACTCTGCCCCTGGCTAACCATGTGTCCTCAGGAAAGGGTCTGAATTTCCCTGAGCCTCGGCTTGCTCATCTGCAGCCTGGCCACAAAGCATGGCCCTCATGGGATTCTGTAAGGTGTGCAGTCATTGTTTGCAGTGGGAATTTTAGTTTTGTGATTTTTATGAATTTTAGGCAGGTTTACCCTGCGCTAGTCACAGCATAGCTACCGCATTCCTTTCAAGCAAGCTCCTTGCTGGCTACCCTCTTCCCTACATCTGCTCTGTCCAATCTGCGTTATCCTTTCTCCAATGGGCAGCGCCACTGCCTTGGCCCCTCCCACCCCCTTTCTCCCAGTCGTGGCTCTTTGCTCTTGAGGACCTGCGCCTGGCCTGAATTACTTGGTCTTTCGTTGTTATATTTGCTGCTTGCATTTTGTTTACTCTCAGACGCTGTGCCGTGTTTTCTAGCACATGGGATAGAGCTGAGGTCATGGTTGGTGTTTTTATAACGGATCAGTAAGTACTAAGAGTTACACCCAGCTGATTGAAACCAGAGAGTTGACATCGTTTTTTGTGCAACTGCATTGCATTTTTTAAAAATTTATATAAAGTGGGGTTAATGGCCACTGTCCCTGCTATCACTCTGGGGAGTCGCACGACACAAATCTTGCATTTTTGCTCGAAGGAAACGAAACATCTGGCCTCCTTCTGCTTCTTTCTCTGTCCGCAGCACCATTCCTTGTGAACAGGAAGAGAGGCTCAGGGGGCACTTGGATCAGAGCCTCACCGTTGCAGGAACTGGGCACCTGGGAGCAGGACACCACCCTCAGCTGTGGCCCAGCACACCTGGAGCCCAGTGTATCAGCAGCCTCGTGCCTGCGGGTCAGCCCAAGCCTTCAGGTTGGCCAAAGACCTCAGACAAGAAGGGGAAACATGACCCAAAGCAGTGGGGCCTTTCTACTTTTTGCCATGACATGTGTGGTCCACAGCAGAAGTCTTATGGGAGCTGGAGCTTTATGGGGGAATCTATCGACACTGGAAGCTGATCAGGGTAAGATTTTGTCCTCAGACGCTGCTTGCCACAACACAAGGATTCTCAATGTGAGTACCTATTCCTCCAACCTACTGCTACGTGGCTTTGTCAAAGTCAGGTCTCCCTCTGAGACCTCCTGCTTTTTTTTTTTTTTTTTTGGACAGGCAGAGTGGACAGTGAAAGAGAGAGACAGAGAGAAAGGTCTTCCTTTGCCATTGGTTCTCACCCCACAATGGCCGCTGTGGCTGGCAAACTGCGCTGATCCGAAGCCAAGAGCCAGGTGCTACTCCTGGTCTCCCATGGGGTGCAGGGTCCAAGCACTTGGGCCATCCTCCACTGCACTCCCGGGCCACAGCAGAGAGCTGGCCTGGAAGAGGAGCAACTGGGACAGAATCCGGCGCCCTGACAGGGACTAGAACCTGGGGTGCTGGCACCACAGGTGGAAGACTAGCCTATTGAGCCGTGGCACCGGCCCTTAGTTTTTAAGGCACAAAAAGACCTGGTGGAGCCCTAGATGCACATTGCTAAGTGAAAGAGGCCAGCCAATTGGAAAAGGCTACAGGTGTCTGATTCCAACTCTGTAACATCCTGGAAAGAGCAAAACTATGGATCAGAGATCCATAACTAGGGATCAGGGGCTTGAAGGATGCAGGAAAAGAGGAACAGGTGCCACACAGAGGCTTTCCAGGGCAGCTAGACTGTTCTGTACTGTACTGTGATTGTGGCCACAGAACACTATGCCCCTGTCAAAACCCAGGCAGCTGCAGAACTCAGAAGGAACCTTGTACTGTGGCCTCCAGCTGATAATAAGGCAGCACTGGCTCATAGGTATTGTTACAATTGTATCAAATGCCCCACATGAATACCGGGTGCTAATAAAAGGTTGAAACTGTTGAGCGCAGGGAGTCTGGTAGAATTCCCTTTACTTTTCATTCAATTTTCCCATGAACCTAGAGCTGTGGTTGAAAAAACAGTCTATGAAGTACTCAATAAAGGGGGAGGAGAGAGAGAGAGAGAGAGAGAGAGAGAGAGAGAGAGAGAGAGAGAGAGAGAGACACGGGGGGGAAGGAAAAAGGAAGGGAGGGAGGAAGGGAGGACAAATAGTGAACATTTGTTTCATCTCCCAACAAAGACATGAGCTCCAGGGACTGCAGGCAACAGAAGCAAAAGTCGGGTGGAATCCATCACCCAGCATGCCCTGACTGCTCTCCTGGCCGGGATCAGAGCAGTGGAATCCCCTCCTCCAATCCACCACGCAACCTGCAGTTAGTCAACTGGTGCCCTCCACAATGTGGGTCGTGACCAAAGCTTCTTGACACAGTGAGTGCTCCCCTGGGGACACCGAGTCAGACCCCTCTGCTCTGCAGAGCCAACAAGGTGCCTCGGTGATGGGGCAAACCTTGGCAGAGGTAGGGGTGAGGACGCAGCAGCAGGGGCATTTTCTCGGAGTCTGGCGGTGGAGGATTTAGAAAGCAGGGAAGCTTTTTACATCCTTGACCCAAGAGCCCTGGAAGGTGGCCTCTCTGCCTTAGTCAGGGCTGGAGTTCCCTGCTGAGGATGGACAGGTGAGAGGTGCCTGCAGAGTAGCAGAACCAAGGACAATAAGGACGAAAATCACGGTGGTGAGGAGCACAAGACAGCGACATCCCGCGACTGGTTCCGGCCAGCCAGCCACCGGTCTAAGCGCTTTATGAACATCAACTTTTTAATCACTGCCCCAGATGTGGGGTCTACAGATGAGAAAATTGGTATCAGAAAGATTAAGGACCTTGGAGAAGATGGCACAGTCGTTGAGAAGCAGAACAAAACTGGGACACAGGCTCAAGGTTCGTGGTACCCACCAGCCTCTGCCCAAGCACTGGCCATGGGTCTCAGCTTCCAGCCCCCACTGCCCCAGCCCCAGGTGTAACTGGAAACACCCATACACACAACACGAAGGCAGCTCACGAAGTCTGTGGGAAATGCAACGAAGAGCTAAGCTTCTTTTGGTGCAAAAGTTTTTTATGGGTGAGTTTTCATTATATACATTCTCCACGAGCTTTGGCAAGACTGCTCATAATACAGATGAGGGGACTTCAAAAATTCATGGAAAAAGAAATAAAAAGGTAATGTGCATGTTTATGAACTATTTATGTACTTAGGTAATTATTTATTTAAAAGCAGAGTGCCCAGTGCCAGAGAGGGAGGAAGTGAGAGAGGGAGGGAGGGAGAGAGAGAGAGAGAGAGACAGAGAGAGAGAGAGAGAGAATCATCAGTCTTCCAGCTGCTGGTTCACTCCCCATATGCCGGCAACATCCAGGGCTGGGCCAGGCCAGGGTAAGGAGCCAGGAGCTCCATCCCAGTGTCCCAGGTGGGGGCAGGGCCCCAATTACTTGAGCCATCAGCTGCTGCCTTCCAGGTGCATGACAGCAGCGAGCTGTGTGAGAATGGATCCAGGACTGGGTCCCAGACACTGATATGGAATACAAGAGTTCTAAATGATGGCTTAACCCACTGCACCCTAAAGCCCACCCAGACAGTGTTTTATTCCACACGGGTCTTTCAGGACAGGCACCTTGCTCAGGTTAGCACGAGGCCACGCGAGCTCCTGACACCCGGGGAGCTGGCAGACTCCCACGTGGCACAGGGTTGCAGCGGCTGCCCCCGCTGCTCCTTCTCTCTCTCTCTTTTTTTTTTGACAGGCAGAGTGGACAGTGAGAGAGAGAGACAGAGAGAAAGGTCTTCCTTTGCCATTGGTTCACCCTCCAATGGCTGCTGCGGACGGCGCGCCGCGGCTGGCGCACCGCGCTGATCCAATGGCAGGAGCCAGGTACTAGGTGCTTTTCCTGGTCTCCCATGGGGTACAGGGTCCAAGCACTTGGGCCATCCTCCACTGCACTCCGGGCCACAGCAGAGGGCTGGCCTGGAAGAGGGGCAACCGGGACAGAATCCGGCGCCCCGACTGGGACTAGAACCCGGTGTGCCGGCGCCGCAAGGCGAAGGATTAGCCTGTTGAGCCACGGCGCTGGCCCGCTGCTCCTTCTCACCCTCACCCACTTGCTGCCCAGCGGCCCGGTGGCCCGGGCTGTGTTTTGCAGCACCAGGTGCCCATCGGGCTCTAGGGATGTGCGAATTGCTGGCAGAGCTGGATATTAAAATTCCCCAGCAGCACCCCGGCTTCTCCCCCTGCTTGTGGTGACTTGCCTCTGAGAAACGCTCCAGAGGTGAGGCGGTGCTGCGAGGAGGACTGGGTGTTTTCCTCCAGAAAGCCACTGTGTGTTTCTGACTTCTGAACCGCCGCCAGTCCCAGGACACGGCTGCAAAGCTGTCGCCCAGACCTGCCTCCTAAGAGCCCCGAGGCTCATCGCTGCTCGCTTTGGAGAGCAGGTTCTCAAGTTGCCTTGGAGGGAGGTGGGGGAAGCCTCCAGGGCACCTGAGAGCCCCAAGGAAGGCACAGGTGCACAGAGCAGCAGATCCCCTTGGGAGCGATGTTGTGGGAGGCTGCCGCCCGTCTACGGCAAGCGTGCGGGACCTCAGTGGGGGCTGAGGTCCTGCAGGGACTCACGGGGGCACCAGCAGACTCCATGTTCATGGTGTGTGTGACCCAAACTGCACCTGGAAGAAGAGGGGACCAGGAAACCGTCCCTGACTAGTGAGTTCTGAGCCGGACAGGAAATGCTCCAAACTCATTTAAAAAAGATTTTTGGATGAGCACCGTAGAAGCCAAACCAAACCACTTGCTCGTAATAAAGTAGAGAGGCCTCTTGTAACCCTTACATGACGAACAGCCACCCGGGTCTTAGCTTCCACGACTGATGTCGGTACTGGGAGACCGCGTGGCCTCGGCGGGCTGGGTCTTCACCACCGTTCCTGGTGACGTACATGGTGTTAACACAGGGTGACAAGTGCATCAGTCTGGGTGCCCTGCTCGCAAATACCAACGCCCATCGCCTGCTGAGAGCGCCCTGAGACGCCCCATCCCTGTTGCTTCTTGTAACCTCCAGAACAAGTCTTGGAGGAAGACTTCTCAAGTTCCTAAGTGAAGCATCTGAGCAACGGTTGTGGCACAGCCGGTCAAGCTGCTGCCTGTGACCCTGGCATCCCATGTTCGTATCCTGGCTGCTTCACTTCCAATCCAGCCCCCTGCTAATGGCCTAGGAAAGGCATCAGAAGATGGCCCGAGTGTTTGGGTCTCTGCCACCTATGTGGGAGACCTGGATGAAGTGTCTGACTCTTGGCTTTGGCCTGGCCCAGCAGCCCAGCCCTGGTCACTGTGGTCATTTGGGGGAGTGAACCAGTAGATGGATGATCTCTCTCTTTCTCTCTCTGTAACTCTGCCATTCAAATATCTCAACAAATATATATTTTTAAAGATTTATTTATTTGAAAGTCAGAGTTACACAGAGAGAGAAGGAGAGGCAGAGAGAGACAGGTCTTCCATTCACTGGTCCACTCTCCAATTTGCCACAACGGCTGGAGCTGGGCCAATCCAAAGCCAGGGGCCAGGAGCTTCTTCCAGGTCTCCCACAAGGGTGCAGGGGCCCAAGGACTTGGACCATCTTCCACTGTTTTCCCAGGCTAGCAGAGAGCTGGATCAGAAATGGAGCAGCCAGGACTTGAACCTGCGTCCATGTGGGATGCTGGCACTGCAGGTGGCCGCTGTACCCACAATGCCACAGCGCTGACTGCATAAGTAAATCTTAAAGAGAAGTAAGTGCAGTGGTCTGCATGTCTGTGCCTTCCCAAGGTTCACCTGTTGACACCTAATCGCTAACCAGGAGGAAGGGACCGGCAGGTGTGGCCTTTCTGCAGATGGGGTCGCGTGGGTGGAGCCTTCACAACTGGGAGGAGCTTACAGACCCGAGAGAGCTTGCCGGCCCCTCCCACCAGGTGATGCTGCAGTGAAAAGACACGGCTTCCGAGCCAGGGACCCGGCCGAATCTGTCTTGACCTTGGCCTTCCCAGTGTCCTTAGTGGTGAGAAGTAAACTTCTTTTGTTAGCAGTCTCCCAGTCCAAGGTGTTTGGTTTCGGCAGCCTGGTTGACCATGGTCGCATGGTCAGGCAGTCACGGGGATGTGAGCACAGGCTGGGTGCCCACTCCCCTGGGGGCTTAGTAGTCAGATGGGGCACCTGGGAGGACTCCCCCTCCCCCTGTCCAGGGCAGACACTGCTGACTGATGCTTTCTTACTGCTCTCTGCTGTGGTCCAGGGCCCTTGCTCAGCCCCGCCCTCCACACAGGGGGAAAGAATCAGATCGAGTCCGGGTGCTTGTGGAGGGGGAAGTCTGTCTCCCTGAGGATGGCTGCTTCTCCCCCAGATGGCCCGGTGCAGCCCATTGGCTACTTAAACCACAAGTGTGTGCGTGCGTCCACCGGGAGCAAGACGTAGGGCAGGGAATATTCTCGAAATGTGCCCAGCTGTCTGTCGGACCAAGCCAGAGACTTGGCACGTGGGCCCCTTACCTCGTCCCTCCTCATGGGGCACCCTCCTGAGGCTTTGGACTCTGGTCACTGTGGGTGGCCCTGAAATGCGGCTGAACGGGAGGCCAAAAGTTAAAGGGCAGTTGTCCTGCCTGCCTGGTGGCCTGCAGCACATTCTGGCTCCCCGTTTCCATTCTCATTGCCACGTGCTGTTCTAGCCAAGAAGAACGAGACCAGGCAGAGAGCAGCCCTTGCACCTGCTACCTACTGGGGCTGTGGTCCCTGAAGTCTCTGATTCTCTGAGTCATGGTCTCTTCACTTCAAGATGAGGCTGTTGGAGGGATCAGATGTGAGAATAGGAAAGTTCTTAACCCAGACCTTGGCAGAACACAAGGTTTCAGTAAATGAGGGGTGGAGGTTTTAGCTCTGATTGACAGCCACTATCTCTGTCTCTAGATCTTATTTCTCCAAGAAGACAGTGAACACCTCAAAAGCAGGGTGCCCCTCCGAGCATCTCAGAGTGACTGCTCTGCACATAGCGGGTCCTAGCGGCACATCTCTGAATCCTGGTGGGTGACTCTAGTCTCTGATTCTGGATTCCATCCTGTCTTCTCTCTAGGATGCAGGCCAGCATCTCAGAAGACACTTCAGAACACAACACATGAACCGGGTGTTGGAACTGCAAAACCTCCCATCAGCAGTGCGTGGGACCAACAGTCCAGAGTTGTCTGAACGCGGGCTCGGGAGCCTCCCTCGGCAGGGTGAGCCTGGCAGGAACATGGGGGTGGGGGGCGGCCGAGGAGCACAGCGCTTCTCTTCCCCTGCAGCGCTGGGTCCCTGGCAGAGCGGTTCCTGTGGGACTCCCTGTGGAAGGCAGGGGCACAGCTGCCCTTTGTCTCACGGGGACTCCCTAAAGCAGGGGGACACTGAAGACTGTCAGGAAACTGCAAGTCTCCTGGGAGAGGGAGGTGGCCTCTGACACCGGGAATTCTCAGGTGGTAGATCCGAGAGGGCGGCTCTGCCAGCCTGTCCTGGGCTCCCCAACATACAAATGTATTTGGAAACTTGTGGTGAATTTTAACGGACAGAGTCAGGCTAGGGAGGGGGAAAAACACAGAAAAGATGGTGCCTAGTGCCCATGGGAATCTAACACTGATTATTTTGGAAAGCATAAGGGAATTAGCTTACAAAAATCAGCTTACAAGTCTGAAATGGAGTTACAAAGAGCTGTTAATTAAGGTTGCCCATTGGAGCCTCATCATGCACTGGTCACGAATGTCTTCCTTTACGTCATGGCTCCATCAGCAGCCTTTGATGGAGAAAGTGGGTGTGGAGAACGTTTCCGGTCCCCCTGTGTCCCTGCCACCCCAGGTGGGCAGGCGTCTCCTTTAAGCTGCAGGGCACAAGATGAGTTCTTAGGACCGGCTCTCACTAGTCTCAGGGACCAACCGCAACTCCCGGAGGTCGAGAAGGAAGCCCTGCCACTGCCTCAGGCGTGTGTTCCGCAGTTTTAATATCAGGCAGTGACTACTGATCCCTCCGTCAGCTGTTCCTGGCTTCCAGTGTTCCTCCCGGTGTGCAACGACTTCATGTAAATAACATCCATCACAGTGCTTGCCATTCTTGCTTTGATGAGAGGTGGATATAAGGAGATTTAACAGCGTTGGCTCCATTGCAGTGGCTAGCCACAGCACACAGAGCTTCTTTTTGATCTTTTTAATACCATAGAGAGGATTCATTTTAATTGCTCTGAGAGTGGCTGTGAATGCATTGAACTTAATAAAATGCTGCATCTGAACGTCCTTCTAATTCTTTCCTCTGCATTGGTTCAACATAATTCTTAGAACGTGACCAACATGAGGGTCGTAGATTGTAAACGTGGCCCTAACCCTCCTACGCCTCCTTATACTCATGACTTTACAAAACGGCTTTCCAGATTTGTTTAACGAGAGGTAACTGCTTCTTCATCCGTTGAATCTGGGCTGCCACTGGGATTTGCTTTGGCCAAGGCTGTGGCAGAAGGGAAGGTGTTCTGGTTATCCTGCTTGCTTAGAAATCTGCCCAGGTGCCCCGTGAGTAAGCCCAGGCTAGCCTGCTGGGGGATGAGAGACCATGTGGAGCAGAAACAGCCCAGCCAGCCCCGGGCTGCCCTAGAGGTGTGTGAGCCTAGCCAAGACCTGAAGGAGCTCCGCCCACATCGCTGACCACTGAACTCACTTTTGGGGGGATGGTTTGTTATGCAGTAAAAGTAAGCTAAGACTCCAGGGCCCAAGAGGAGTTCTTTCATGAAACCACCAAGAACTCCTTTAAGAAAACAAATTGGCCCATCGTTGTGGAGACAGTCACATAACAACTGAAGGTGCTTCTGGGAGCTTGATGATTTCACTGTTCTCAGGGGAAGCATGAAGCAACCATGACACCAATCTGTCTGCTATGCAGACAGCCAGTCCCAACCTCTTCCTGCCCGGTCTCCTCCCTCGCCCTTCAAGTCTCCCTTGCAGCCACGGATGGCCATGGGACATAGTGCGAGCTGGCCGAGGACGTCTTCCCGAAAAGGCTCCGTTCTTGCTTTCCTGTTCTTCTTCCTATCATAGATACAAAGCTGGGACCATGGCCGCCATCTTTACCCCCTGCTATGGAGTGAACTGTGTCCCTTCCAGACTCATCTGTTGACGCCCTGAGCCTCAACGTGACTGTATGTGGAGACAGGGTATTTTTGGACATAACTCAAGTTAAATGAAGTCATAAGGATAGGACTGCTGGTCTTGTAAGAAGAGGAGGAGCTATGATTCTCTCTCTTTCCCCCTGTGCCATACTGAGGAAAGGCCATGAGAGCACACGGCAAGACGGCAGCCACGTGCAAGCCAGAGAGAGAGCCCTCATCAGGACCTGGCCATGCCGGCCCTCGGAGGGTGGACTTCCAGCCTCTGGAACTGTGTGGAGCTAAAGCTCTACTGTGTCAACCACCCAGGTTACAAGAGTTTGTTAAAAAAGCCCCAGTAGATTAAGGTACCTGGAGATGGCCAACTTGAGGTTGAACAGTGAACCTGCTGAGCCTGGAACAGCACAGGGGACGGGGTGGCATCTTCGGGGCAGTCTCACGCTGTGAGGAAGGCACACTCCTTCCTGTGGTTTGGTCCACGTCCACCAGCATCTGTGTTACTTGCATCCGAAAGCTTTCCCGAGTGTTGGGTGCAGCTGTAACTGTCATCTGGGCGGGGATTCAGGTGTCGCAGGCCCTTTGGGCACACAGGCACTGGGCCGTGCTCTGAGGGGACCTTGGTAGCTCTCAGCACTTGTGCAGAGCTTGTGGACCCAGAGGCTCCTAGCTATCCAGGAGCACAAGCGATGGAGCAGACAGGGACTGGACGTGAACTTCTGGAGAGGACGTGAGGAGCTGTGGTCCAGCCTCTCCACCTCCGATGGGTCGGCCTCCAGCGGTCCAGGGAACTGCTTCCCCCAAGGCTCGACATGTCCCCCCAGACTGGAAAGCTCTACTGCATTGGAAATCAGCATCCCTGTTTGTGCTTCTTGGGGCACAGGGGTGCACACCTTGGACTGTGACCAGGAGGGACGACTGCTTCAGCTTTGCACTGGGGAGGAAGCTCCTCAGAACACAGTGTGGAGGCAGCAAGGAGACAGGAGAGCTCGTCTCCCTCCTAACGCCACGCGAGGCTCAGAAACAAGAGCTCTTATGATTGCCCTCCCTTTGCGGGGCAGAAGTAACGAACAGCTCACACGCGGCAGCGTCCCTGGTTCTCTGAAGCACCGTTAGTATCCCCATTTCCTGGGTGAGAGATCCAGCCCTTCCCAAGGCCGTGTGGACCTCTCAGAGGTGGACTCAGGCTTAAGACGCTACGTGCCTTTGTATGACAAGACCCCGGTGCACTGCCGCTCACCGTAGGCAGCCTACGTGTGAGGGCATCTCTTCACCATGCCAGAGCAAGATGTTGCTCCCCACCTGTTTCACCCCGTTGGGAGCGACCTTTGCCAAGGGATTGTAACAGGAAAGCTAATCAAATGGAAATCACCCCCTCCCGGCACCGAGGCTCCCTGGCGTTTGCTAATGTGACTCTTTCCTATTCAAAGTTTAATACCTCACCAAGCACCCCACAATTACACTTCCATTACTTCCCGCTGTTGATCGCAGTTGGATTGCAAAAGCCAATTTATGTTGTGATCTCCCCCATGCTAGATCTTTGCTGGCTGTTTTTAAATTTGGCTCATCCTGAAGTGTTGGCTCCACGGTGCTGTTGGAAGGCTGGCGGGGGGGGGGGGCACCTCGTCCTTGAGCTGCCATGGGTCCCCTGGACCAAGCATGATGTCACAGGACGACCTCTGCCCATATTTCTCCTCTAGGGCAGTTTCTGATTAACCTTACATTTGCAGGCATCTAAAAACCAGACTTCTTCGTGTTTTTAAACTATTTATTTATTTGAGATTATATAATTTGAGATTATATTTATTTATTGGAGAGGCAGAGTTACATAGAGAGAGAGAGAGGGCGAGCAGAGGGAAAGGTTTTCCATCCGCCGTTCACTCCTCAAATGGCTGCAACAGCTGGAGCTGTGATGACTCCCACGCAGGGACAGGGGCCCAAGCACGTGGGCCACCTTCCACTGCTTTCCCAGGCCATAGGCAGAGAGCTGGATGGGGAGAGGAGCAGCCGGGACTAGAACCGGCGCCCTGATGGGATGCCGGTGCCACAGGCGGAGGCGTAGCCTACTGGGCCCCTGCCTCGTGTTTTGATAGCATCACTCCTCTGTGCCTCTGGTCTGGGGTTTGTGAACTCGGATTTATCCAAGGAAAGATGAGCGCTTTAGTCAGCTGCCCATCTGCCCTTGCACTCCTGGGAGCCCCACAGGGGAACGGGGTGCTGAGCTGGAGGCCAGGTTCGCCTGGGCTCTGGGGGAGACAAGCACCTCGTCTTTGATGAGAGAAAAAATTCCAGAATTCCATCAGAGATGGGCTGGCGTCTGGGTCAACAAGATTTTTATTGATGTAATCTGGCTTCTCATAAAAGAAGAGACAAGGCTACATAAAAAAATGTAACTGTAGATTGGATTTGGCCATGGCTGCCCAACACTGGAAGAGGTGTTTGTTGACGGGAGATTTTCTTCTCGCTTGTCTTCCTTTCTCACCGTCTCCAGTGTGGCAGGCAAATCAAAATCTGCCGATCAGCATTGCTGTCCCAAGCTGTCAGCCAAGATTGAGGTTTCTTTTTGTTTTTTGGTGTGCTTCAAAAATGTTTGGTTTTTTGTTTGAATCAATTTGAACAGGGGCTTTTAACTGATGTTAGAGTGACTTTATCCGTCAGTGACGAGGTCTGTTTGTTTGCCAGTGAACACACAGAGCAGTCCGTTTCCTAGAGCAGTACGTTCACCGGACAGCACCTAAGACAAAGCAGAGGTGAAACCCTCAGGTGTCACCTGCCTCCGTTTGTGTCACCTGGCGTCACAGGGAGTCTCCAGCAAGCCCTGTCCAGGTCTAGGTGGTGCCTGATTCCCGTGGGCTCTGCCCAAGGCTGACCCAGCCCCCAGCCACCCGGATCCGCCTGCAGTTAATCACTGTTGTTTCCTTTGAGCTGAATCTCCCGCTCTGCGTTTATCCCTGTGGCCGACTGTGAGAAGCACAGCAAAACCTCTCTCTCCTGTCCCTGTGGCACGTGTGTGAGGTGGGCCTTTGGCTTCACAGTTAAGGCACTGCCTGGGGACTCACGCCCCCTGTCCGGAGTGCTTGGGTCAGTCCTGGCCTCTCTGCTTCCCCACAGCTTCCTGCTGAGAGCACACGGGAGGTGGCAGATGAGGGCGGCAGCACCTGGCTCCTTGCTACCCACAAGCGAGACCCAGACCGGGCGGGAAGACCCAGCCCTGGAAGCTGCAGGCATTTGGGGAGGGGATCAGCAGATGGCAGATCAACCTCTGTCTTTCTGCCTTGCAAATAATTATGAAAAGAAAGAAAGAATTTAAAATAGTAAAATGTGCAAATAGCAAAACAAACCTTGAAGTAGCATGGTGGGAAAGGCTGGGATTCTGGGATACGGTGGGGGAGGGAGGGAGCCCGAGGGGACATCAGACACCTGCTACAGACTAAGGGTCATAGGCTCTTGTCTCATTAGCTCCTCTCCTCACAGTAGGATTCCTTTTTGGGTGCTTCCTATGCATTGGGTACCTGAGTCTGGGGTGGGGCGGGGTAAGGCATTTCCCCAAGGTCAAGCACATGGAGACGGGCGGAGTCGGGCACCCAAAGCCCCCACTCTGGTTCCTGTGTCTCAGCTTCCCGGCTCTGACAAGACCCAATTCACTTAGGGCGTTTTCAGCGCAGGTTATAGGAGGAATGCACACGGGAGCTCTGCTGTGGACTCGGAAGCTCCCGACAAAAGCCTCCCACGGGGAATGCTCTCGGTTCGTGAAGATCCAGCCACTTTCACAAGGTCCCGTGATACATGAGGCTTGCTCACGAGGCTAGACCTGCTGGCTGCGAGGTGCAGGTGCCTGCGTGTCCCTGTTAGCGTCACGGGGGCTGTGTTATGTGAGAAGCAAGTCCACAGTGACTCCCCTCCCCCACCCCTGCCATCAGAACTTGGAAGAAGTCATTCTGCCCACAGACCAGGATGGGGTGGCCGAATCCTCGTGGAGCTGCAAGGGGTGTAGCATCAGGAAATCTTCACGGTTTCAGCGTCACGTCTAGAATATTCTTTATCCATTAAGGAGGGGCTGATTTTTTCATGGCCTGTCCAACAAAGCAGGTTCATTTACACGTGAGGCGATGGTGCAAATTGGGAATGGGTGTTAATGCAACCAGCGCCGCCACCCTGTGAAGACCAGATCTGTGACACCGTGAGTCACTTCCCTCCCCCGACACCTTGCAGCCCTGGGCCGAGATTCAAAGTCACCAACTCCCTGAACATCTGCTCTGCAGGGAAAGGGGTGTGGCTGAAGACAAGGGACAGCAAGCCCCAGTTCCTCCAAGGAGCCACGTTCTCTACCACACGCCTCTGACGGTGGCGAGACCCACGAGCTCGATCCAACAATGCCTGGCTGTTTGCCCACAGTGAGCAAGTGGATGTTCCAAGAGGGGCTTACACTCCACTCGTCTGCTTTCAGGGCTTACGGTCTCCATCGCATGGCCCTGCAGCCTAGGCAAGGCGGGGCCCAGCTCACCGTCTGAGGCAGAGGCTGGCTTGAAAGGCAACAACCACCCTGCATGTGTGTGTAAACCCAGACTAGATCTGTGTGTGTGTGTGTGCGTGTGTAGACCCAAACCAGATCTATGTGTGCATGTGATGTGTGTAGACTCAAACCAGATCTATGTGTGTGTGTGTGTGTGTAGACCCAAACTGAATCTGTATGTGTGTGTTTGTGTGTGTGTGCATGTGTGCGTGTGTAGACCCAAACCAGACTCTTGTGGACCAGGTCTTTCTTTCTCGCTGTTTTTCTTCAGTGCCTTCAGTCACTGAAAACATGCTGGTTACACTTATGGTCATCAGATGTATTCCACTCTACTCCACTCCACACCACCCCACCCCACTCCACTTCACTCCACTCCACCCCACCCTACCTTACTCTACTCCACTCCACCCCACCCCACCCCACCCCACTCCACTCCCCTCCATTCCATCACAGATGCTGACCGGGGAGCCATGTCTCTGGGCCAGCCTGTCTGAGCTGGGAGCTCGAATCTTCTACCTCTTGGCTGCCCAAACTGAGGAACAAGGGGCTAAGGAATTTTCTCTGGGTGCAGCCTGAGACATTAGCCTCTCTGGGTTTTGTTTGGATTTGGATGGAATAGGACAAGTCCCATTCTACCACTTGCATTTAAGAGGTAGAAAAAGAACAGGCTTTAGGGGGGGTCCAAGGAGAGAAATGCGCTCTCAGGATGAGCCAGGAAGGCCTGGGAGCGGCTGGGACCCGGCCACGCTGTGACTGGCATCTCTGTGCTTCGGGGAGTGGGGCTTATGCTCACCACCCGACGCTGCATCTGGCGCCTTATCATGATTTTTTTTAATAGCTCTGTTTGCAGGCGAGAGGGTTCGATTGCTGTCAGGGCGAACGAGCTGGTCTGAAGTCATTTACTCTCAGCCGGGCCCGTGGCCTTTGCTCTGCTTTTCCTTAGCAGCTCGGAGTGTTGGATGCTCAGCAAAATGAGAGTGACATTCACGCAGATGATTCCATGAAGTCCAGAGCCTGGGCTGCTTTCAGAGGGGCAGAGGACCTGCCTGTTTTGGAAGCTTCCGGCGGCGGGGTGCTGGCCACAGGCAGGCTCAGGCTGCCTCTCTCTAGGAAGGGCTCGGGTCTGCCCCACTTTGCATCCTCAGCCTTGTCCAGTACAAACCAAGCACCCAGTGCCCCCTCCTGATTCTCCTGCTGACGGTCAAGGTGGCCATAGTGGGACCTTCCCTCTACCCAGCCACTGCCATGTCTCCTTGGAGACCCCTCTGCGGTGTGGCTTTCATCCCAGCCCTGTGGGTCCTGCTGTTGTCTGTGTGCACAGCTGCCCTTGGCCTCTGTGGGTTCTCCCCTGTTTCCAATCATGAGACTCTGAGTTGTGCAATCAGCAGTGCAGCAGAACTGACCCCTCTGTGGGCCCACTGTCCTCAGGCGATGCATGACAGCACTGTGTTTAAGGGTCTACAACTTACAATTCCATGACAGCATTGTAACAACACGGAAACACAATGGTGACACCATGGACTTGCTACCAACAGACATGTTCCCACCCAATTGTTTCCCTACTGATCACCTCTGCCTCACATCTTCTGTCTCCCCGACAGCTCAGAATTGGCCACGTTTTCTAGTTCTGAGAGGAAAGCCAACAATTAAGCGGGTAGAGGCAAAATTAGAAAGGAAACTCTTCTTGCTCTGTCTGGAACTGATGGAGGCATGATATGATGTGTGCAGCTGTGGTAGCCTTCTTATGCCCATGAGGAAAAGGCCCAGAGAAGAAACAATGGGAAATGGGTCCAACACAGCCCTATAAATCTAGAGCTGCTACACTGGATGAATCACCTTTGGGCTATGGTAGGTGAGATTTAGTCATAATTCCTTGATATTCAAGTCAGTTTGGTTGGACATTCTCTCAGCTGCAGTTCAGTGCTTCCTAATTAATAACTTCCTATTGGAAACTTATTAAGTATGTGCTTTCTACTTGGCTTCATGCTAAGAGCTCCCTATTACAATAAAGAAAGAGACAGAAGAAGACACAAAAGGATGGAAAAATCTTCCATGTTCGTGGATTAGAAGAATTAGTATCATGAAAATGTCCATACTATCAAAAGCAATTTGAAGGTTCAATGAGATTCCCATGAAAATACCAATGAAAGTCTTCTCAGATCTAGAAAAAATGATGCTAAAATTCATATGAAAACAGAGACCCCAAATAGCTAAAGCAATCTTAAAAAACAATAACAAATAGCCAGAGGCATCACAATACCAGATTTCAAGACATTCTATGGGACAGTTATAATCAAAACAGCCTGTGGCTGGCACAAAAGTAAACATGTAGATCAACAGAACAGAGCTGGAACCCCCGAAATCAATCCATACATCTACAACCAACTAATCTTTGACAAAGGCACTAAATTCAATCCCTGGAGCAAGAACAGTCTCTTCAACAAAGGGTGGTGGGAAAATTGGATCTCCATGAGCAGAAGTATGAAACAAGACCCGTACCTTACATCTTATATAAAAATCAACTCAAAATGGATCAGTGATCTAAATCTATGACCTGATACCATCAAATTACTAGAGGAGAACATTGGGGAAACTCTGCAAGAGATGGCACAGGCAGACTTGCTGGAAAAGACCCCAGAAGCACAGGCAATGAAAACCAAAACTGACAAATGGGATTATGTCGAGCTGAGAGGCTTCTGCACTGAAAAAGGAAACACTCAGCCAAGTGAAGAGGCAACCGACAGAAGGGGAGAAAATACTTGCAAACTATGCAACTGATACAGGATTAATCTATGAAGAGTTTAAGAAACCCCAAAACAACAAAACAACCCACTTAAGAGATGGGCAAAGGACTTGAACAGATATTTTTCAAAAGAGAAAATTCAAATGGCCAACAGACACATGAAAAAATGCTCAGGATCATTAGCCCTCAGGGAAATGCAAATCAGAACCACAGTGAGGTTTCACCTCACCCCAGCTAGAATGACTTTCATACATAAATCAACAAACAACAAATGCTGATGAGGATGTGGGGAAAAGATACCCTAATCCACTGTTGGTGGGAATGTAAACAGGTTCAGCCACTGTGGAAGACAGTGTGGAGACCTCAGAAATTTGAATATGGACCTACCATATGGCCCAGTCACCCCAGTCCTGGGAATTAACCTGAGGGAAATGAAATCAGCATATGCAAGAGTGATCTGTACCCCATGTTTAGTGCAGCTCAATTTACAATAGCTGAGATGTGGAACCAACACAGAAGTCCATCAACTGATGACTGGATAAAGAAATTATGGGATACATACAGTATGGAGTACTACTCAGCCATCACAAAAGAATGAAATTCTGTCTTTTGCAACAAAATGGATGCAACTGGAAACCATTACCAGTCCCAAAAAACACAAATACCATATGTTTTCCCTGATCTGGGGTAACTAATACAGTACATAAAATGTAATGTATAGGAGTGAAATTGACATTCTGAGTTTCTATGATTGTTTACAGCCTCGATCTCTACTGTTGAGAGACAGTGTTACTTTCTGTTTACTATTTGTTGAATTCTTTTCTTAGTATAGGGCTACACTTATGAGTATAAAATAAACTGAAAGTAGAACATGTAAAACTAAAAGAAAGAATAAGACAGGATGGAGGAGAGAGGTTGACAGCATGGGCAGGAGGGAGGGTGGGATGGGAAGTATCACTATGCTCCTACATATGCATATACGACATACATGAACTTTGTTCAGCTTAAAAACTAAATTAATTAATTAATTAAAAAATCTAATAATACAACAATCCCAGGAAGGCCCCATCACTGGTCCTTAAGAGATGAAGATACTGAACCTCAGAGCAGGAAGTGAACGGGCCTCTGGACCTGAGGTGGCAAGCGGTGCAGGATTGGAGTCTGTGCCTTCCCACTCCTTGCTCTGTGTCTGTGGTGCAGCTGGGGTGGGCACCATCCCCGGGGGCTCTGAAGAGGCCCCTCAAAGGCTCTGGGTCCACCCATCACTGTGCTCACACCCATGAGCCTCACTCATCCCTCGTATCTCCGGAGAAGCCTCTGGGACTCTGTGAAGTCGAGAGTAGTTAAATCCCAGGGCTGCACCGAGAGCAGTAAAACCTGCCCACAGGGAGACCCACGTGTCCCCGGCCGCACTGCCCACAGTGCCAAGAGGTGGAGACGACGCAAATGCACACAATCAAGTAATGGCTGCATAAGTACGATGTGGTCCAGCCACGGCAGGGGATTGTCCAGCCATAAAAGGATGAAGTACTGCCGGACACTGCTGTGTAGCTGAACCTGGGGAATGACCTGATGAGGGAGGCAGACCCCAAAGAGCATTGGTCATGCGAAGACTTTCAGAACGAGAAATCTCTTGAGCCAGAGGTCGTTGGCAGTTGTTCCAGGCGGGGGCTGGGGTTCAGTGGGAAGTGATAACTGCTGAGTACGGGTTGCTCCTTAAGGTGACAAGAATGCTCTAACGTGGGTTTTGGTGATGCGTGCAGCTGTCAGTGAATACAGTAAAAGCCACTGAATCGGACACATTATGTGGGTAAATTGTACGACTGCGGCATTGAATTTTATCACAATAGGGATGTGTGAAAAGCTCATTCTAGCTAGGAAAGTACCTTAGCCTTTCGCCCGCACAGGAGGGCAGAGGCTGGGGCTGCTCTGAGCGGGAAGAAGAGACAGCGGGGACGTTGGGAGCAACAGGGAGCAGGTGAGCTGTTGGCTCTGCGTGGTGCGGAGGTGAGGGAGGGTGGGCACAGAGGGGACGAGTCCTCTGCTCTCACTCCCGGAGCAAGGCACTTCTGCACGGGGTAATTATGGGCCAACAGGCAGAGTGTGTCCTGCTCAGCGTGGAGGAAGTCACGCTTGGGAAAAACAGCATTCTAGATCTCAAAACCCTGTGGGAAGAAATCAGTTATTCCCATCTCGTAGGAGAGAAACACCCAGAATACAGCTCCTCAATACTGGCCTCAAGTTCTCCCCCAATCACTTGTCTGATCTTTCTGGAACATCTGCCGCACCTCTCAGATGGCAGTCGGAGGCGAGATGGATGATCCCTGACTTTCAAAGCAGGGTTTGGTCTGAGCACCTTCTCAGAAGCCCTGACTTCACGGGTGAATCTCTACATACAGTTGCCTCCTTTGTGTTATTTTTTCAAAGAGAACCATTTTATGATTTTTAGTTTTCGAAAATTCCCATGAAAAGGTGGTGTTTGGCCACAGAGGTGTCAATGTCTTTATCTGCTAAGTGGTGAACTCCTCACGCCTAAGTCAGCACCAGCAACCGCGGCAAATCCAGCCTAGGCGTCTGGGAGAAGCGGCCCCTTCCCGAGCTTAAGAGTCAGCTCTTAAGCTGGGGAAGCACTTTGCTGGGGCAAAAGCTGCCCAATTTCGCTGGAATGGGGACTTCCACAGAGGTAGCTGGGCAGAGTGCAAGCCGGCTATGTGCCACGGCTCCCACGGACCCCGCTCCAGGTCGTGGGCCGGGAGGATGGAGTTGGGGAGCCCTCCCCATGCTAGAGGGGAATCCGCGTGGAAATGATGGGCACAGGAACTTCATGCTGAACAGTGAGCGAGAAAAAAAAAGATAAAGTCGTTGGGGGCTCACCCTGAAAATAAGTTTATACCATTTTCTGTTGAGGACGATGTTGGTTATGGTTACAACTAAGCTCTAGTTCTTAGGAAAACAGCAGGAATCACGTGCTGGTCATGTTGCATCTGGGTGATTTTCTGGCAAAAATGCTGTTGGTGCGGTAGGACAGTCTTCAGTTTACACAGTGGATCTGTGCAAAGTCATCAGGAGAGCTAGTTCCTCAAAAACAAAGTGCGTGTGGCCTTGTTTTTTAATTTACTTATTTGAAAGGCAGAGTTGGGGGAGGGAGGGAGAGATGTCTCGGTCAAATGGTCCTTTACGTACGACATCCCCGCCCAGATGGGAAGAGAGCCCCAGCACCACATGGATGGCCTTTTGCAGATCCTGCATCCACTGCCAAGTTTCACCTCTCATTTGCAACCTGCTGGATGATGACATTGTCGACAGGCAGAGATGGGCCTCTGGGAAACTGGGTGAGGGACAGGGGAGGAGAGATGGCGGTGACGGGGGCGGGGGCTGTGTTACAAGGGAAGCTAGCTGTTGGATGGCGAGTTCTTGGGAGGATCTTATTTACAACAACCTTTACTTCCCCACTCAATCTTCTACGTTCTCAGCTGCAGGCAACCAGGATTGCTCATTCAGTCCGCCCCCTCCATAGCCCAGGGTTTCGCGTGTGTGGGTTCACCCAAGCTCGGTGGAAAACACTTGGGAAGGAGACTGTCTTGACTGGATGTGTACAGCTGTTTTTCTCATCCTTGTTTGCTAAGCAGAACAGCGTGACTCTTCCTTACATTAGCGCTTGTCTTGGATTGGGTATTGCAAGTCACGTAGATGACGTGAGGTATGTGGGAGGAGGCGCGTGAACCACACGCAGATGCTACATCACTTTACATAAGGGACTTGAACATGGCGGGGGAGGGGGGTTTGGTATCTGTAGGAGGGGGAGGGTGCTGGGACCCGTCCTCTGTAGACGCTTGGGACAACCATGTATTATCTGGCTATTGGAACTTTTTGGTCTCAGTCTTCTGGGTATTTTGGCTCAAAGGATAGCCTCCTTTTGCCTAAGTAATTTTACAAAGAGCCACAGTTTTCTGCTGTACTTAGTGCCAAAGAACGTGTTGGGGGCACCGTCTGTGGACAAAACTCTAAGGAGACAGGAAAGACTGCCCACCACCGGTGTCACGGCCCTGTCCAGAGACAGCCAACTCTGAGGCAAAGTGGCATTCCTGCAAAGCCCGGCTCCGTCTTCCCTGCAGCCCCGGCTCATGCACAGGACTCACTTGCCCGTTCCAGCTGCTGTTCTTTGCGTGTGAATTGCCCTGCCCCTTCCCATCCAAGGCCACCGGGACACAGGCTCCCTAGCCTCCTGGTCTCTTCCACACTTCTGAGCCTCAACGGAGGCTCCACCCTCCACCCAGGGAGGGGTGCCTGGGGTGGACAGCAAAGGAGACAGCGGCTAGCAACTCGTTCTGGCTTGGGTAGGACTCGTCTCCCCAAAGCTAATGCAGCTGCTTCATCTCGGATGTGTTCACGCTCATGGTTGATGGATTCAGGTGGACGCTTGGTCTGACCGTGGTGTCAGGAGGTTCGGGTCAGTGGGAGGTCTTTGGGGCACTGGGTGTGACCCCCGAGGTGGTTCTCGGGAGCAGGTTGGTTATTTTGCCTTTGGTCTAGGTTCTCTCTTTCTGCATCCTGGCTCACTGTGTGCTTTTGCCTCTGTAGCCACATGAGCAACCTTCGCAGACCCCGGACCATGGAGCCCCCCGGCCCTGAAGCATACGCCCCCCCAAGCTATAGCTGAAATAATGCTCATCTTTCCCCCGGGAAACTCCTCTCGGGTATTTTGCTTAATGGAATGAAACGTTTTCCGGAGGCGGAAGGTTCCAAGTAGTCAACTCCCTCAGCTGTCACAGTTCGGGGCAGAGGGTGGTAAGCCATGACGATGACAGGCGACCCTTGGTATCCACAGGGCACTGGTTCCAGGGTCCCCCACCCTACAGATACAAAACCTGCCGAAGCTGAAGTCCCTTCTGGAACGTGGTATAGTATTTGCATAAAACCTGCATACCTCCTCAAGAGCACTTCGAATCAACCCCAGCCTATGCGATGTAAACGCAATGTGAAAAGTTGTTAGGGTGCCTGTGCGAGGGACAGCGATCAGAAAAGAAGTCGGACGTGGTTCATGCTGATGTAATTTTTCCCTCCAAATTTTTGACCCGTGGTTGTCTGAATCCACGAAGACAGAACCTGTGTATACAAGGTGCCGATTGCAAGTTGAGCACTGATTTTTTTCTCTCCAGGGCCAGCTGGGAGAGCAGGGTGTGACCCCCGCCAGTGACTGTCCTCCCGCCCTGGTGGCCACGGAGCAGAGGATGAGCTGTGCAGTTCAATTTCCCCTTGCGGTGTCTTCTCTCAGGAGACGGTCGAGGCTGGGAGTCTGTGACCTGCAATCTAATCTTTCCATAACAGAGCGGCTGAATGACTGGGAAATGAACTTCGGAGAACAAGACGTGGCCTCCCCAGGGGAACGAGTCTGTGAGGATGCTTCGGTAGAGTGGGGAGCGAGAGATTCATGGGCTGGAGCCACTCTGCCAGGACGTAACGGCAGCATTTGTCATCATTTCTGCCACTCTAATTGGCTTCAAAGTATCTTCTTGGGACAATGCTGGATGGTATTTCATGGTGAGAATGTGCTTTTCAAGGTGATTCCACAGCACAAATCACCACTGTGGCTCATGCTCTTTCCCTCGGATTGGCAGGGAAGCGCCCCACCCACCTCCCGTGCTGTCCCGTGCTGGGGACAGACCAGGAGCCCAAGCCACAAGGAATGGGAGCCTGTTGGCCTCACATTAAACTGAGCAGAGGACACCCACTTTCCCCTTGATGGAGTCACGGGTGTTTCCCTACTCTGGTACCTGCGTGGGGGGCTCACCTGGGAGCTGTGTCTCTCAGCCCTAACCCCTGATGTCACCATGACCACAGGGTGGGGATGAGGAGCCTTTGGGTGGAAGACTCTTGCTAACGCTGCGTGCCTTTTGCTTCTTTTGAGGTCTCCCTTTATGAATTTTTTTTCCTGGGCTCAAAATCTGTGTGAACAAAAATTCTTGGCGCCCAGTTACAATGTGGGCAAAGGGTTAGGACAGCCATTTCACCCTAGAGATAGGAAAACCTCCTGTAAGACTGCAAAGGTTCTCCAGAGTCATCTGTAGGGAAATGCAAATCACACCCACTAGCCGTAGTCAAAAAGACCGAAGGCCAAGTGTTTAGCAGAGTGTTTAAACTCTGCTTTGGACCCTCTGATCTTGTACCAGTGAGCCTGCGTTCAAGTCTTGCTTCCTGCAAAAGTGCACCCTGGGAGGCCCCACCACCCGCACAGACCTGGGCTGAGTTCCTGGCTTCTGGCTTTAGTCGCTGCTGGCATTTGGGGGAACACAGGAAGTCTTCTCTCCTGGTCCCCCGCCACTTCCCGAGCTTCTGAAGCAAGGGGCTCTTGCTCCTCTTTGTGTTCTGAACTTGAACAGGAGCCTGTCTCAGTGGCAAGCCCCCACTCCCCTCCCCACAAGGGCCTCAGTCCTGCTGTATTCACCTCTTGTTGTGGTTGGATCTTGTCCTCCAAAAAGCTATGTTCAAGCCTGAACCCCAGCACCTGTGGATGCGCCTTTATTTGGAAATGAGGTCTTTGCAGAAAGAATCAGATTCAGATGAGGTCATACTGCACTAGGGCGGGTCCTAACCCAAGATTGGCATACTCGTGAGAGGTGACGCGTGCAACGGGAGGATGACACCAAGGGAGAAGGCTGCAGGATGGTGGAGGTGCACACTGCAGAGATGCGTATGCAAGACAAGAAATCCTAGCTTCCACCAGGATGGGGGGAGGCCAGACGGGTCCTCCCCCAGAGCCTGTAGAGAGGACATGGACCTGCCGACACTTTGGTGACCGACAGACAGGGAGCTGCTATTGTCCCAGGCAATCCACGTTGTCACACACTTCGTGAGCACGGGCTCTGCACACAGAGGACCAAGCACAGGGATCTGCTGCAAAGTGTCTGCTGTTTGCACGCCAGCTGTCACAGCTGAGACGGAAGGAAGCGCCGGCAGTGGTGGTGACGAAGCCATCACTGGTTTTACAAGTGGGCATCCAGGGAGGGACGAGGAGGGGACCCAGCATGGACGTCCGCTGTCTCAGCTCCTAGTGAATGCATGAAGATGGAAAAGAGAAGCCAGGCCCAGCAGGTGTGTGTCCCCGGGCAGTCGCACTGCTCCTGGGGGTGCGTCCCTGGCCTGGCGCACCGCTCCCGCATGTGCGTCCCTGGCCCAGCGCGCTGTTCTCAGGTGTGTGTCCCCCGGCCGGTGCACCACTCCTGGGAGTGCATCCCTGGCCCCACACAACGCTCTCAGTGCCAGTGTGACTGGTGTTCCTACCCCATTTCTGGCCTTCAGCCTATTGTCATGAAGACAGAGACCAGGTCACCTGACCTCAACACTGGGGAAACGCAAAGCCAGAACCTCTCCCAGGCTTTCATGACTCAAGGCTCCTTTCCCCAATTGTTTCCAGGGGGTCTGCTGACCAGCCGCGCTCAAACTTCTCGAGGGCCTTCTCCCTCTCTTTCTCAAATATCTAGGATCTATTCATCTTGAAAACTTGCATTATGCAGGAAAACTCCAATATCTCCATTTTCTAGCCACTGACTATAATGATTTTGACCTACATACACAAATATAAAAATTTGCTGTGATCCGTAGCACAAGGATAGTCATCTTGGCAGTGTGCTTTTGCCTTGAGAGAAATAAATAGCTGGGCTGAATAATGTGACCAGTCAACGGAGCACGGACAGGGAAACCTTAAACTCGACTAAGATCATCGGATTTCTCAGAAGACATGGCCGAGAAGCTTCTGGAAACACAAATGTGTAGGTCAAGGTGTGACCTTGACCTTGCGGGTGACTCAGTGGGCGCTGCATGTAAGAATACACCCATGTGCGGCAGGCCCAGCACCCCTGGGGAAAGCTGACTACGCCCCGGTGCCTCCCTCTGGCTGATAAGCGGGCAACGTGGCAGCTTTGGTCGCCCCAGGCCCGCAGCAGCTGGGGCCTCCCAGGTTGGCAGAATCTGTGGACCCCCCCAGGTGGACAGGGTTTGAACCAGGAGTGAGGTGCAGGGGAAGTCGGCAGAGGCCGCGGAAGCTGTCAGTCACTGATGGCCAGTTTGTGACTGTCTCTTCTGGAAGACTCTTTCCTTGGAAACACCCAAGGTAGCCACATGTCTGCTAGATGGCAAGATCAACACCAAGTGTGCGAATTCTTCCATGAATGAGAGAAGAGGCACCTTGCCAGTAAGATGACCTTTGAATGCCACAGAGTGTCTCCTGAAACAAGTGCACTTCATTTTATGAATGGGGCTGGGAGGGGGGCGCTATGGCGTAGCCGGTAAGGCCGCCACCTGCAGTGCCCGCATCCCATATGGGTGCTGGCTGCAGTCCTGGCTGCTCCACTTCCAATGCAGCTCCCTGCTGATGGCCTGGGAAAGTAGAGGAAGATGGATCAAGTCCTAGGTCCCTGAACCTGCGTGGGAGACCTAGAAGAAGCTCCTGGCTCTTGGCTTCGGATTGGCGCAGCTCTGGTCGTTGTGGCCATCTGGGGAGTGAACTAGCAGATGGAAGACCTCTCTCTCTCTCTCTCTCTCTCTCTCTCTCTGCCTCTCCTTCTTTCTCTGTGTAACTTTGACTTTCAAGTAAATAAATAAATCTTTAAAAAACTAAAGACAAGCAAGGGCCGGGGAACAAGCTGGGAGCGTGTCATTGCTGTGAGTGGCCTCCGATGGGCCGGATGCTCTGCTCTGGGCTGCACAGGCAGCCCTGCGGGATGATGCTGAAGGCAGAGCGAGAGGACCCCAGTGTGCCTTCAACCAAAGTCATGAGCAGGAGCCATCAGAGGTGAGGCGGACGCTAACACCTGAGGGGGGGCTCAGGCAGCACCCCACCATCACATCGCACCCCAGAATCCTTCACAGGCTGAGTTCACCCCTGGCCTCGGGCAACCCCTGAGTACTGCCCTAGACGTCTCCTTGTGTTAATATGGCCTTGCTCTGTGACGCAGGGAGCTAAGGTGTCAGGACAGGAAGATTCGTTTTCAGGGGCTAAGATCACGACACGCCCCAGATCTTGCTGACTTATTTGGAAGCTGTGAGTCCTTGCACGGAGAAGTTGCCGACCCCTGGGCCGGGAGAGCCAGAGGCACTGCTGGGCACCTCTCTGAAAGATGCTATCCTTTCACTCCTCCTCATTTTTTTTTTTTTTTGATTGATTTATTTGAAAGGCAGCGTGACAGACAGAGAAACAGATTTTCCATCTGCTGGATCACTCCCCAAATGGATGCAGCAGTCAGGGCTGGGCCAGGCCAAAGCCAGGAACCTGGAACTCTATCCGGGTCTCCCACGTGAGTGGCAGGGGTCTGAGCACTGGGGCCATCTGCTGCTGCTTTCTGGAGCTGGACAG
Source organism: Sylvilagus floridanus (assembly GCA_949820135.1). Taxonomy (NCBI): domain Eukaryota; kingdom Metazoa; phylum Chordata; class Mammalia; order Lagomorpha; family Leporidae; genus Sylvilagus; species Sylvilagus floridanus. The sequence continues at coordinate 7,393,589 of OX463244.1, read as the reverse complement.
GAAGCGGAGCAGCCGGGACTTGGATCACTGCTCAGGCTTGGGATGTCAGCGTCAAAGGTGGTGCTTAACCCCCTGAGCCGCAATGCCACCCCCAAGACACAGTCACCTTAACAAGGACATCTGCTGCAGCCTTTTCTGACTATAAAGAAAATGTAAGCTCATTAGAGAAACTTCAGCAATACGGAAAAAACATAGAAAGTGAAGTCTTGGTGCAGTTGGGTTCTGCACAGTCACCCAGTCCCACGTCCTCTCTCTCGTGGGGCACAGCCACTGACACCGCCCCCTCCCTCGCGGGCAGAGTTGTCTGTGCTGCCGCTAGGCTGACTCATCAGCACCTTCTCTGTGGCTCCGCACCGTCTCTCTGTCGCCATCAGGCAGGAATGAGGTGGTCCCCTAAGGTGACCTTAGAGATGGCCAAGCTCACAATGCTGGAAGCCTGACTGCCCGCCCCCCGCCCCCATCAGCCGTCCCTACCGTCGGACTTCACCTACACTAGAAACAAGCTTCTGTTGTAGCTGATCACGACAAGTCCAGGTCTATTTCTTAAAGCAACATTGCCTGTCCTACCTGACCAGTGCATTATCTTCCCACTAGAAGTAACTGTGACGTTGTACGGAATGCAATTCCAGGTACCTTTATGAATAACACCTAGGTACCCCCCACAAACCAAACACAATCCCTTTCTAAGTAGGATCCTGGTGTACTTGATACCTGATTTATTTTTATTTATTTGAAAGACAGAGTTACAGATAGAGGTGGAGCCAGAGAGAGAGAGAGAGAGAGAGAGAGGGAGAAGGAAAGGGAGGGGGGAGAGAGAGAGAGAGAGGGAGAGGGAGAGGGAGAGGGAGAGGGAGAGGGAGAGGGAGAGGGAGAGGGAGAGGGAGAGAGAGAGGTCTTCCATCCTCTGGTTCACTTCCCAAATGGCTGCAATGGTCAGAACTGGGCTCATCCGAAGCCAGGAGCCAGGAGCTTCTTCTGGGTCTCCCACATGGGTGCAGGGGCCCAAGGACTTGGGCCATCTTCTACTGCTTTCCCAGGCCATAGCAGAGAGCTGCATTGCAAGTGGAGCAGCTGGGACTTGAACCAGTGCCCATAAGGGATGCTGGCACTGTAGGCCAGGGCTCTAACCTGATGAACCACAGCGCCAGCCCCTACTTAATACCTTTTTCACTCAACTATATCTGATACAGATCTTTCCAACATCCTTATAAAGGGCTTCATGCTATTCTATTGTGATTCCAATTAAGTAAATTAATCTTTTACTATTTCAAATGTAATTGTTTCCAGTTAACAACCTTGGGATGAATGTTGTATCCACCTATTTGTGCATCTGTCAATAGCCTTAGGATAAAGAGCCAGAGAGAAATTGCAAGGTCAGGCTTGATCCAAATTGCCACGGTGTTCTCCAAATGAATTATGGTAATCCAATGGTTAGCAAGAAGTCAATGAAAAGTCCCTGCCTTTGCCACCTTCAGCCAGGCTTTGGAATTTTGGGCTGTTTAATCACTGTTGAAAGTATTCTGGCTGGTACCACGGCTCACTAGGCTAATCTTCTGCCGGTGGCACCGGCACCCCGGGTTCTAGTCCCGGTTGGGGTGCCGGATTCTTTTTTTTTTTTTAACTTTTATTTAGGATATAAATTTCCAAGGTACGACTTATGGATTACAATGGCTTTCCCCCCATATTTTCCCTCTCCCCCCGCAACCCTCCCCCCTTGCCTGCTCCCTCCACCCTTTCGTTCACATCCAGATTCATTTTCAATTCTCTTTGTATACATGAGATCAATTTAGCATGTGTTAAGTAATGAATTCGTCCCTTTGCCCTCATATAGTAACACAAAGTGAAATATACTCTTTGAGTTCTTGTTTTAGCATTGAGTCACATTGTACAGCACATTAAGGACAGAGAACTAACATGAAATATATATATATATATATATATATATATATATTTGAAACTGATTAATTTTTTGATGCAGTTTCCAATGTAACACTGAATTTTTCTTTTTTTTTTTTTCCTTTTCTATTATGTTTATATAGAGAGGATCGGTTCAGTATGTATTAAGTAAAAATTTTCATCAGTTTGCATCTACACAGAAACACAAAGTGTAAAAATACTGTTTCGGCACTAGTTACAGCGTTACTTCACGTTAGATAGCATATTATGGACAGATCCCACATGGGATATAGGTACACAGTGACTCCTGGTGTTGATTTAACAATTTGACACTCTTATTTAAGGCGTCAGGAATCTCCCTAGGCTCTAGTCATGAGTTGCTGAGGCTATGGAAGCCTTTAGGATTCGCCGATTTTGATTCTATTCCGACAGGGTCACAGTCAAAGTGGAGGTCCCTTCCTCCCTTCGGAGAAAAGATACCTTCTTCTTTGGTAGCCCCGTTCCTTCCACTGGGATCTCACTCGCTGAGGTCTTCCCTTTAGGTCTTCTTTTTTTCCTTTTGCAGAGTGTCTTGGCTTTCCAGGCCAGCTCTCTGCTGTGTCCCGGAAGGCAGTGGAGGATGGCCCAAGTGCTTGGTCCCTGCACCCGCATGGGAGACCAGAAGCACCTGACTCCTGGCTTCGGATCGACGCAGTGCACTGGCAGTGGCAGCCATCTGGGGGGTGAACCAATAGAAGGAAGACCTTTCTCTCTGTCTCTCACTGTCTAACTCTGCCTGTCAAAAAAAAATCGGAAGTATCCTTCTAATACTTTAGATATTGACTTCCTATTCACAGGTCTGCTGACTGTTGGCCATTTATGCTTCCTCCTTTTTTTCAAATGCTTATTTTCATTGCTTTTTTTTTTTTTAAAGGAAGACACACACACCAAAGTGAGAGTGAGAGGGAGGGAGGGAGGGAGGGAGAGAGGGAGAGAGAGAGAGAGAGAGAGAGAGAAGAGACAGGCAGAGAGTGATCTGCTGGTTTACTCCCCAAATGCCTGCAACAGCCAGGGCTGGGCCAGGTCAAAGCCAGGTGCCAGGAACTGAGTACTTGAGTCAGCACTTGCCACTTCCCAAGGCTGTGCATTTAGCTGGAAGCTGGATTGGAATTAGCACTAGACTTGAACCAGGCACTCTGATGCGGGGTGTGGGCACCTTAATTGCTGTATCAAATGCCTGACCCATTTAATGTTTTTAAAACTGGCCTGGGGACAGAGCCTCGGGCAGGCAGCTCGCGGGCACGAAGGTTGAGCTGAGGTCCCTGCCAGTCGGCAGCTTCACGAGCCGGCAGGGCCACTGAGATGGCTCAGGTGCAGAGAAGGAAGCCGACTCATGCACGGAAGAGCCCAAGACTGAAGGAACGTGGCCAACCTGGGAGGGCCCCAGTGCAATGGGCAGCACCGTAAAATTACCTTATGAATTAAAGATAAAAGTGCTTTGGCTGCACCAGGCTTTCTGCTGAAATGCCGTCACAGCCTGTCACTCCAGCGTGCTCAAAGCAGTCCCTCAGGCCCGGCCCCAAGCTCAGTAGGGCAGGACAGTCACAGCCGGGCGTTCTTCTCTGAGCTCAGAGGCCTGAGTGCAAGGCACTATTTGCTCCCCGAGAGCCCGACTTCTAGGAGACACTAGCTGAAAGAGAAAGGAATTGTCTACACTGGCACTAGAGGCTGGAATTTAACCCAAGGGCCACCGCCCATCTTAACTCGGCCATTCAGCCGTGGGTGTGACCTTCCCAGGTTTATTTGCAGCACCACTCACAACAGCCAGGATATGGAATCCACCAACACATCCGCTGATGGGCGAACGGATAGAGAAATCGTGGTGCGCGTACATACAATGGCCGGGAGTCGGCCTGCACAAAAGGGTAATTCCACTGTGGGCAACACCCGGGCTGAGCCTGGGTGACAGCATGGAGGTGAGATCCTCCAGGCCCAGGACAACAGGCACTGCACGCGTGGAAGCCGCAAAAGCTGACCTCCGAGAAGCCGGGACTGGAAGAGTGGCCACCAGAGGCACGGAGCCTGGTATCGGGCACAGAGATACCTAGAGAGGAGCAGTGGGTTCTAGAGTTCTGTAGCACACAAGAGAGATTATAGCCAGCGATAACTTATTGTACAGTTCCAAACAGCCAGCAGAAGATGTTGAATGCATCTGACACCCACAATGAGCAGCATTCGAGGGGCTGGGGGTGCTAACTGCCTGGCTGCAGCATTGCACACTGCATGCATGTGTGCAAATGTCACACTGCACCCATACATACGTGTAGCGGTGCTGTGTCGATGAAAACGAGAGAGAGATGCGGGTGTGAGGTCGGAAGGGGTTGGCTCTGTGTAGCGCAGTCCCCAGACCCACAGGGCTGAGTGTCCAGAATGGGCTTTGGGGGTTTCCATCCTCCAGGGGATGTCAGGCGGGTCCAGGCTCCAGGGAGATCGTCTACTCCAATGCACGTTGCCTTAGGAATGTCTGTCTACACCAGCTCTGGTGGTGCCAGAAGCCCACTGACCCTGTGAGTGAGTGCTTGAAGGCCTGGAGTCTGGGCAAGAGGGCATCTCAAGAGCTTTCTGGAATTTTCTGGAAGCTGATGAAGCATTGAGCCCTGGGCTGTAACTATGAGCCCCATATATAAGTGTATATGAGCACACTCAATGCTTCAGGATAGTCTGGTTCCACAGAGGCCACAGCGTGGCCCCTACAGCCCCACATACAGTGCAGGAGGTGGGGGCAAGACTCCAGCAAGTGCTAACAGTGCCCCCACTGGGGCTTCCTCCCATTGCTCCTGGGGGGTGGTGGAGGATGGCCAGAGTCCTTGGGCCCCTGCCACCTGCATGGGGGACCTGGATGGAGCTCCTGGTTCTGGGCTTCAGTCTGGTCCAGTCCTAGCTGAAGTGGTTCCTTGGGAAGTGAATCTGTAGATTGAAGACTTTTCTCTCTCTCTCGCTCTCTCCCCTTCTCTCACTGTTATTCTGGCTTTCAAATAAATAAATGCACCTTACAAAAAGAAAATGAACTTTCCCGTACATGGAGAGCGCCTGCACTGAAGCTGGCTCGGCCCCGCCGAGCATTGTGAGGTGCAACGCAGAAGGAAGCGCAAGTGCTCTGCAGACATGGGGTCTGGGTCTGACTCCAGGCTCTGCTGCTTTCCAGCTGCCTGGCTTGAGCCAATTTCTTTCTTTCTTTCTTTCTTTCTTTCTTTCTTTCTTTCTTTCTTTCTTTCTTTCTTTCTTTCTTTCTTTCTTTCTTTCTTTCTTTCTTTCTTTCTTTTTGATTTTTTGACAGGCAGAGTGGACAGAGAGAGAGAGAGAGAGAGAGAGAGAGAGAAAAGTCTTCCTTTGCCATTGGTTCACCCTGCAATGGCCGCCGCGGACAGCGCGCTGTAGCCAGCGCGCTGTGCTGATCCGATGGCAGGAGCCAGGTGCTTCTCCTGGTCTCCCATGGGGTGCAGGGCCCAAGCACTTGGGCCATCCTCCACTGCACTCCCGGGCCACAGCAGAGAGCTGGCCTGGAAGAGGGGCAACCAGGACAGAATCCGGCGCCCCGACCGGGACTAGAACCCCATGTGCTGGCGCCACAAGGCGGAGGATTAGCCTAGTGAGCCGCGGCGCTGGCCTTGAGCCAATTTCTTTACCTCTCTTCAGTCTCCTCACCCACAGCACAAGGCTGACAACTATACTCATTCCCGAGGACTGCCGTGGGGAATTAGTGGCAAAACAGAATGGTTTGGAGCTCTTGGTGTCTGCTGAGCGCTGGGCACCTATGCGTCTATTAACTTTGTTTTGCACATGAAGAAACAGAGGGGCTAAGAAACCTCCCTGCAGTCACACAGCCCGGTGCTGAGACCACGGGGAGACCAGAATTCTGGATAGAAGTGGAAAAGCTCCCGCATTCCTTTATTTTCCTTGTAAGGAGCGGGAGAGGAAGACCCCACCACAGAGCTGGGATTTCTGTGGGCTGTGCCTGGCTGGTTCCTAGCACATGGCCAACAGAACCCTAGCCTGGTTGAGAAACAACCCGTGTGGGCCTCCCCTGCTGTGGCTGCTGGATCTGACGTGGACGTGCCCATGTCTGGGGACAGCTGCCCTGGGGTGACCGCCTTGGCTTCTGGCTCACGTGGGATGATTTTGGCTTTCTGACCCGCCCCAGTAGGGGCCCTTCCTCTGTCAGAGAATCGCACAGGATCCTCCCAGACAGAACCGTCTCTTTAGCAGGTCTCTGGGCCTTGGCTTAGAAAGCAAAGGGGTACGTGGCATTCTCCCTCCAGCCTGGCCGAGCACGGGAAACCACAGGTTACGGCTTCAGGCAATCTGTCTCCAACCTGGTCCTTGCTCCTCCAACCCCTGAAATCCCTTTCAACCATCTGACACCTCCTGCTCCATCCAGCCAGCTGGTTTAACTGCAACGTGTGCGTGTGGACCGCGTGCGCTGGGGCAGGAAAGTCAGCAAGGCTGCACACTGTCTCCATGGAAACCAGCCTCTCCATCCATCAGGCTGTCAGTGCCGGTCCAGAATCCCAGAGGCCCGCGGGGGCTAACAAGGCAACTTCCCAGAACACAATGACGCTCCTCTGCTTCCTAATTAGCGTGTGGTTTCCAGCGATGGCCCAAGCATTATTTCCACCCCACGCAAGCTTGCAGGAACTCAAGCTCTGCTTCGGGTGGTAAACCCACCGAAGCCACACTAGCCCATGTAGGTCTCTATGGCAACCAACAACACAGTCAATTTAAAGGGACCATTTTAAAGGATCATTTGAGACTCCTCTCTCTCAACCTCAACCGTGTCATAACGTGTTTTCTCTTGTTCTGCCACAGTGATAGTTTCCAGTTCATTGAGAAAAAGGAAGTAATTCCACGAGGCATATTCCTGATTTCCCCCACCTTTCTCCCACCCTCTTCTAACTGCTATTGAGTTTCCACCAAAACTGACTTAAGGATTTGCTATAGGAGATCTCCAAGACTGGGTCTGCTGGCCCGGTGCCCTGTAAGCTGATCACCGACGCTGGGGTGGTGAGAGAAAGGATGCATTTATCCCAAAGCACAGAGCCAGAAGCTGGGCAGCTTCCTTGTTAATTCCCGGGCTCCCTGGGGGGGTGTTAGGTGGGAAGGCAGACATTTGCCTGGGTGTGCGAAAGGGAAAAGGCAGGAAGTCCACGTGGGAAGGAAGTAACAGCCTTGGCAGGAGCCCCGGAAGCAGGCCAGCATTCACACATCACAGTCCTTCTCGCCCATGTCCCTTGGTCCCGTGTAGGTGGTCCCAGCATTCCCCACTCCCCACCCTGGACATCCTGGCCTGGCCTCACGGGGCAGTTGAGGAATTTCACACCCAGAAAGCCCTTTGTCCAGGAGTATCTCTGAAGAAGAGTGAGGAGGAGAAAGGAGACACAGTGGGAAGAAGTGGACCCCAAACCCATCCAAGCCTCAGTCTGAACATAGGCTGGGCGCGCCCAGTTCCCCCTGAGGATGCAAATCCCGCCTGTGGGATGCTCCATGCCACACACTTTGCTGCCTTGCCAACCACTGCTCTCTGTCTCACGCTGGAAATTGTTCTCTTATGGGGAGACAAGGACCTGCACTCCAGCCTTGACGGGTAACAGGAGTAAGGGCAGTGAGAGTTTATGTTCACAGGTGGGGAGGAGCAGTGCGTGATTAGCTCGCGTGTGGGCCTCTGGTTGGCCCACAGAGTGCGTGGCCTCCTTTGGTGGGTCAGTGGTGGGAGGCCAGCGTGTCCTCTCAAAGGTGTTGTGACACAAGGTGGCCTTCAGCCACCTGGGGCCCCTGAGGGCTTACTGCAGATTACTGTTTTGGACAGGGCGTGTTGTCCTTGGAAAACGTCTCCAGTAAAATCGAGCACCGGGCTGTCAGCTACAAGGCTGATAAATGATTTCAAAGCCTGCAACCCAGAGCCCTTCTGGGAGCTTTCGCAAAACTCCGCAGGATGGATGCTAACGTTGAGGTGGTGACTCGTCAGCCCAGGGGCGGCTGTGGCCCTCTCTGAACTGGATGGGTTCATCTGCCGGGTAGGGCAGAGAATCTGGGGTGGATCTCCGCTTGCAGAAGTGTTCTCTATTAGTGAGAGGGGGTGGGGGGATTAAAGCTCCAAGCCATATAAGAAGGTACTTTCAAAAATTCCTGGAAAATGGAACTAAAAGACCCATCTATTTTGCTGCAAAACAAATGGGAAGTCCACACAGAGCTTTTTCATATTGTGCATTTTCTATGAACCTTAAAAAAAACTCCCACATGCATGAGTTAAAAACAATTTCTTGCTGCTAATGGTTAGGTATGAAATTCCAAAGTCTCATGAACCTATAAATATGAACAGATGGGATAAAACAAAACATATTTGGTGGGCTCAGAGGAAAGAGTCAAGGCCACAGGTGCTTCCCACTGCTGTATGACGTTATTCCTCTGTGGGCAGAAGGGGGTGAGGAAGAGGAGCTGAGGAAGGCAGTAGCTGCAGCCCCCAGATGGCCACAGCGCCCGTGCACTCCTTCCGGTACTGACTGCATCTGCCCGGGTTTCTGCCTTTAAGAGCCAGCGCTGGCTAGAAATATCCGGTATGGCTGCAGGCGGGTCCGGCCATGACCTTCAGCGTGTTACCATGGCTGGCCACTCCCATCACGTCACTTGCGAGAGCTCCAGAAAGGGCATGGATGGGCGGTACTCAAGCCCCGCCCCAAACTCTGCCCTCATTTGAATATTCAATGAAGCATAGCCCCGGACACCACAGCCTCTGCCTCCTAGGCCCCCAAGTGTTAAGGGCCGGCCCGTGCCCCTGAGTGTCCTTCCCCTTTGTCTTGTTTTCCTTCTCACCTCTATCTGGCTCCTCCTTCAATTCTTTCTCACTTGGAGAAAAGAACCTGGACCAACGCTAGCCAGGAGTCTCCCCACAGTGCCTCCACTAACATTAAAGCTTTGTATGAATCATTATAGGGGCTGGCGCTGTAGTGGGGAAAGCCGCCGCCTGCAGTGCCAGCACTCCAAATGGACGTCAGTTTGAGTCCTGGCTGCTCCACTTCCTATCCAGCTCTCTGCTATGGCCTGGGAAAACAGTAGAAGATGGCCCAAGTCTTTGGGCCCCTGCAATCATGTGGAAGACCTGGAAGAAGCTCCTGGCTCCTGGCTCCAGATCGGAGCAGCTCTGGCCGTTGCGGCCATTTGGGGAGTGAACCAGCAGATGGAAGACCTCTTTCTCTCTCTTTCTTTCTCTCTCTCTCTCTTTCTTTCTTTCGACAAGCAGAGTTAGACAGTGAGAGAGACAGAGAGAAAGGTCTTCCTTCCGTTGGTTCACCCTCCAAATGGCTGCTACGGCCGGTGCGCTGTGCCGATCTGAAGCCAGGAGCCAGGTGCTTCTCCTGGTCTCCCATGGGGTGCAGGGCCCAAGCACCTGGGCCATCCTCCACTGCACCCCGGGCCACAGCAGAGAGCTGGACTGGAAGAGGAGCAACCGGGACAGAATCCGGCACCCCAACCGGGACTAGAACACGGGCTGCTGGCATCACAGGTAGAGGATTAACCAAGTGAGCTGTGGCACCAGCCCCATCTCTCTCCTTTCTGCCTCTGCCTCTCTGTAATTCTGCCTTTCAAATAAATAAATAAATCTTTTAAAAAATCATTAAAATTGTCTGGATATAGGAACAGTTTTCCAATTACTTGGAATCACACACAGAACCAACTGGATAGTCTCCTTGGGTGGTCACTGTTTCACGCTGGTTTATTTATTTATCTGGGTATCTGCCTGGGTGGGCGCTGCTTTCCTGTCGTTCTCATTTCTTCTGCTGTAGTTCTGAACCCCTCTGGTGAAAGACAGTGACAGATTTCACGTTTCTTTCAGTTTGAGTAACCATTTTGCCTACAAGCCTCTGGGGAACAAATGTAAGATCTGATGGGCTGAGAATGAATTGTGCTAAATCGCCTGTCATGGCTACAGATAAGGAGACGGTCAGGGATCAGGGGAACAGCCAGAGGAACCCCCAGAGTTGCCTCTGGGACTCCTTTCAATGTCAGGAATCTGAAATAGTTATTGTAGCAAAACTGCCACTCAGATCCAGAATGTCCAACACGGCTGCAGACAGTGTCCCTGTGTGACCTCTCGTCGATTACACTATCATCATAATGCAATGACCTTGGCTGACATGCCTCCTCCCACTATGCACCTGTGGGACGAGTAGGAAGGGAGTTAGGTCGCAGTGAGCTGGCATTCTTGCAGCCCTGCAATGTAATCAGCTGTCAGCTTGATGCACCCACCTTCCCAAGATGCACCTGTATCTCACCCTGGACCTAAAGAGGAGCCACCATGATGACCTCATGGAATTTAAGTTCCACATGGAGGAAAAGTCCCAGAAGTCTCCACACATGCTGAGAACCTACCCTTTGGTTACCCAATGAAGACATCACCCCCACTTTAAAAGCAGCGGAGAGCAGGGGAGAGCTCTCTGTGCCATGTCCCATGCTTGTATAAACCCTGTTCTCACTCGGGCACGGCACCATGCATCCTCTTGGAATGCCACTTCTGTGGGAGGCAAGACCTCAATTAAAAAACTAAGACATAGGTGCTTATCAGTGCCACTTCCCTCCTGAGACTGTCTAAAAAGACCAGAACACGGAGAGTCTCCAAATTCCTGAAAATCTTCCCCTTTTCTTGAAAAACTGCACCCAAAGCACCAGCCTGGATGGCTCCAGATCACCCAAGAGGATGACCCTGCACCCGTTGGGTGCAGCTCACTCCAGGGCATGCCTGCTCACCCTCGTGAGGGTAAACTTCCACTTTGATACCAAATCTTACTCCTCGGCTAACCTTTGTCTGCATCTGGTCCTTGGAAACACGAACCAGAGCTCCTCACCACCCCGACCATTTCAGAATTGAGATCAGAACGTCACTGGCCTCAAAACTGGAGGTTGTTCTTTTGGTTGCTTCCCAGACATTTAAAAGCCATCAATTCTGTCATGAGAATGATTGATGGCGGGAGAATACAGGCTGAGAAGGCTCGGGCTGGGAATTCTATTAGAAAAATCAGAAATCATTTAAGGAAAAGAAAATCTTCCCTTTCAAATAAGGTACCAACGATGCACTTATGCTTTTACTAAATCTATCAGTCTTCTGAAAACTTAGCTTTTTCTTGTGTTTTCATGCTATGGATTCTGAGTCCTAACAGGATATAGGCAACCTTTTCAAAATTTCCTCAATTGGTTCACTTTTTAATTTTTTTATTAAAAAAATTTTTTTTTAATCTATAGAGTTAGTCAGTGAGAGAGAGAGAGACAGAGAGAAAGGTTTTCCTTTCACCGTTGGTTCACGCCCCAAATGGCTGCTATGGCCGGCGCTGCGCCGATCCAAATCCAGGAGCCAGGAGCTTCCTCCTGGTCTCCCATGTGGGTGCAAGGACCCAAGCACTCGGGCCATCCTCCACTGCCTTCCCGGGCCACAGCAGAGAGCTGGACAGGAAGAGGAGCAACCGGGACTAGAACCCTGCACCCATATGGGATGCTGGCACTGCAGGCAGAGGATTAGCCCAAGTGAGCCACGGTGCCGGCCCCCACTTATTTTTTTTTTTTTTAATCTGGTTGTCAAGAAAGCCTGGGCATCGAGGGAGCATCAATGAACACTGAGTGATTTTTCCAGCAGAAAAACCTGGAATAGATGACGAGTGGAAGGACGGACTGAACAACTCAGCGACCTTTCTAAGTCACAGGAACAGAAGTGGTGCTGCTTCTGCTCAGTGACAGAGCCAAAGGTGGCATCAGAACACATCAGAATCCAGTCACGAACAACAGTTTCCCATTTGGCTGGTTAAACTGTCAAGACGTTTACCCATGTAAGCATGCCGCTCATTGTTTGGGTGGACTGTCTGTTAACCTGCACACTTAGCACCTGGACGAACCCCAGAGTTCAGAAGGCAGGGGCTCGGTCCTCCCGGACACTGCCCGTGCTTCAGGGGTGAGCTGCATGGTGAGGGTACCTCTCCCACCTATATTTCTGACCTGTGCTGCTGGCTAGAAATGTTAGGTTCCTATGACCCTGTCACATTCAATAAAGTCCTAGAACGATGCACAGCACTCGACAAAGTGCTCACCCTAGGACTACCCTCATATTATAAAGGATACAGATAGGTGAGGCCTGGGAGTCCCCATAATTTTCATGGCTTGGTCCCTGTGGACTGGGGTTGGGGTGTGCCACTCTCCAGGGACTCGCCAACCAGGAGGTGCCACTGAGCTTTGTTTATAGTGAGCTTTCAGTGCCCAGGCACAAAGAGCTGAAAAACTGGATCCACGTTGGAGCTCCGTCTCCAGCCCCCTGCCCTCCTTGGAGACCCTGTTTGCTTGGACAGCTCCATCCTGAAGCCGCCCAGGGACCCATGGAGCATCAGCTCACAGCCCAGGAACGGCACTGTTACCCCTCAGGAAACTCCACAGGATTTTGAAGCTCTGTGCCAGGAGGTGGGGACAAGGACCAGCTATATGACTTACTGCACCACTGTACGCGAGTACTTGACCAGACAGGCCCCCGTCTCACTTCTGCCACGTCGGACACCTGCTGCTTTGGGCGCGCCATGGCCAGACGTGTTACTTTCCCTCCAGCGTGACTGTCAAGTGCCTAACCCTTTCTGTGGCTATCTGTTTTGATTTCTGCCAAAATACATCAAGTTCTGTGACACACAAGTTCTGCCCTCTTTAATGTCGCAGTTTTAAGCATTTTCAGTCTTTTTCTTCATCTCTCTAACCCTGACTTTAATGTAAGGCTTTGTACCCTCAATATAGATATTTGGAATCTTATTTCTTCTGTATTTTTTTCTCTCACTTGGACCAAATAATTCAGCTATTAATTTACTTCCATGGAAATGAGATTTTTTTTTTTTTATGAAAAAAAAAAAAGTAGAGTTAAGGCATTTAGGAAATTCAAGGATGTCACATGCTTTTCCCCTAGAGGACACTGGAAAGCCCTCAGGCAGATCAGACTCAGAATGGGCATTGTGCCCTGAGGAAGTCCTACGCTAACAGACAGGTGGACTCTTCTGAAGTGCTCTTGCTTGGTCAAATAATCTGGCTGCTGAGATCTCAGCGGAACTTTCTGCTTCTCAGTCACCAAATCTTTGAGGCAGAGACTCTGTTCTTGGCTTGTCCCAGCAAAATCAACATGCAATGTTGTTTAGACAGTGACAGTAAACACTTGTTAAGGATTTTAAGCTTGGTCTTATTCTTTTTTAAGTTTTATTTAAGTTATTCAAGTCCCATGTACTTCATATGTGTAGATTTAGGAACAAAGTGATACTTCCGGCCCTCCCCTCCCACCCTGCCCACGCTCCAAGCCTTCTTCATCCTCCTCCTCTCATTCCCATTCTTAAGTTTTACAAAGATTTATTTTCAGTTTACTTAATGACTGTGTAGTTAACCCTACACTAGGTAAAAGAGTTCAATAAATAGTATGAAGAAAAAAAAAAAAACACTGTTCCTCAATGGAAGAGACAAGGGCTGTAAACATTCATTGAATCTCAAAATGCCTATTTCATTCCAATGCATTGCATTTTAGCTACTCTGTTAGTTACTTTGGATCAGGGAAAACATTGTATCTGCCTTTTCGGGACTGGCTTATTTCACACTTATTTCACTAGGTATGTTTTCTAGTTGTGTCCATCTTGTTGCAAAAGACAGGACTTCTTTTCTTTTTTCTTTTCTTTTTACAGCTGAGTAGCACTCTAGTGAATATAGACCATAATTTCTTTATTCAGTCAACAGTTGATGAACATCTATATTGATTTCATAACTTAGCTATTGTGAATTGAGTTGCAATAAACATGGGGGTGCAGATAACTCTCACATATACTGATTTCTTTTGGTTTGGGTAAATTCCCAGGAGTGGGATGGCTGGGTCTATATTCAGATTTCTGAGGTATCTCCACACTGTCTTCCACAGTGGCTGCACCAGTTTACATTCCCACCAACAGTGGATTAGGGGATGTTTTCCTCCACATCCTCACCAGCATTTGTTATTTGTTGATTTCCGTATGAGAGCCATTCTAACTGGAGTGACGTGAAACCTCATTGTGGTTTTGATTTGCATTTCCCTGGTAGCTAGTGATCCTGAGCATTTTTTCAAGTGTCTGTTGGCCATTTGGATTTCCTCTCTTGAAAAATGCCTATTAAATCCTTTGCCCATTTCTTAACTGGATTATCTGTTGTTGTTGTTGAATTTCTTGAGCTCTTTATAGATTCTGCATGTTAACCGTTTGTCAGTTGTGTAGTTTGAAAATATCTTCTCCCATTCTGTCAGTCACCTCTTCTCTTGGCTGAGTGTTTCCTTTGCAGCACAGAAGCTTCTCAGCTTGATGCAATCCCACTTGTCAATTTTGGCTTTGAGTGCCTGTGCTTCTGGGGTCTTTTCCATTGCATATGCAATCAAATTGCGTGTGCCAATGACTTGCAAGGATTCCCCAATGTTCTCTAGTAACTCAATGGTATCAGGTTGTAGATTTTGGTCTTTGAACCATTTTGAGTGGATTTTTGTGTAAGGTGTAAGGTAGGGGTCTTGCTCCATACTTCTGCATGCAGAGAATTTCCCCAGTATTATTTGTTGAAGAGACTGTCTTTACTCCAGGGGTTGATTTTAGCTCCTTTGTCAAAGATAAGTTGGTTGTAGAAGTGTGGATGGAGTTTTGGAGTTTCTACTCTGTTCCAATTGGTCCACATGTCTGTTTCTGTGCCCATACCAGGCTATTTTGATTGTAGCTGCCATGTAATATGTCTTGAAATCAGGTATTGTGATGCTTCTAGCTTTGTTTTTGTTGTAGAAGATTGCTTTAGCAATTCGGAGTCTCTTGTGTTTCCATACGAATTTTAGCATCGTTTTTTCTAATCTGCAAAGAATGTCATTGGTATTTTGATTGGGGTTGCATTGTATCTGTAAATTGCTTTTGGTAGTATGGACATTTTGATGATGTTGATTCTTCCAATCCATGAACATGGAAGATTTTTCCATTCCTAATGTCTTCTTCTATTTCTTTCTTTAGTGTTTTGTAATTTTCATCACAGAGATCTTAGACATTCTTGGTTAAATTTATTCCCAAGTATTTAATTCTTTTTGGAGCTACTGTAGATGGGACTGACCTTAAAAGTACTTTCTCAGCCATGGCATTGTCTGTGTACGCAAAGGCTATTGATTTTTCTGTGTTGATTTTATATCCTGCTACTTTACCAAACTCTTCTATGAATTCCAATAGGCTCTCGATGGAGTCTTTCGGGTCCCCTATTTATAGAACCATGTCATCTGCAAATCGGGAGAGTTTGACATCCTCCTTTCCAACTTGTACCCCTTTGATTTCTTTTTCTTGCCTAATGGCTCTGGCTAAAACTTCCAGGACTATATTAAATAGCAATAGTGAGAGTGGCAGCTCGTCTGGCTCTGGATCTTAGGGGGAATGCCACCAGCTTTTTCCCATGCAACTTGATGCTTGCTGTGGGTTTGTCATAAATTGGCTTGACTGTGTTGAGGAATGCTTCTTCTATACCCTTTTTCCTTGGTGTTATTCTTAATCAATTCAACAAATACAAAGATTCTTGGTTTCTTTTTAAAAAGATTTTTATTATTTAATTTTTCTCCACTGAAGGGCTTAGGATAGAAGTGGACTAAAAGCTAGGTATGTATGTACATACATACATACACACACACTAGCTCTTGAGGGTATGGCTTGTTTTGCTTAATTGGATTTTCTTGTTAACAGAGACTTAAGTATAAAATAACCCTCTGTGCTTAGCATTTTTTCTTGCTGAAAATTTTAAAAATGGGCCTGGATTCTTTTCTTGTCTCAGGAACGTGTAAAGAACATGCAGTAACTTTCCATTAGTGACTGCCGCTCCTGCCCTGCCCCATCTTACAGATATCACCACATTCGCCCTTGCATGGCTTGAAGATGTGACTAAACTTGTTCAGACCCCAGGATACCATGAAATGACATGGACAATAATGAATTTTAATTGCAGTAAGATTCACATAATAACAAATGGACAATTTTAGCTAAGAGTGAACAATTCAGCAGCATTTAGTACGTTCACAATGCTGTATACTCCTACAAGTCAATTTTATCTTTGTCACCCATCCACTAACAAATGTTAGTTCCTAGTGTGATAGGGGCACACGGTGAATAGTTTTTTTCTTGTCATTTCTTACTTTTCCTAAATGTATTGTATGTGGTCACAGGAAGACTCCAGTTAACAGATCATGGTTAGTCAAATAGTAAATTCTACTCCATAGGTACAGTCTGTAGTCTTTATTTTATCCAGCAAAATGGTAGATGCATAGAAAATACATAGTAAATGTTGAGTTACAGAGTTTTCATGCAATGGGATTGGATGAGAATTCTACTGAGGATTTCCTTTGTCAGACATTAGTCATTAGGACGAGAGACGTGATTTCATGTCTGAGTCAATGCAAGGACTCAGCAGAGGAGGAGCATCAACACACAGGCACTGCTGTCCTAACCCTGTTACTCACAGGGCTGCAAGTGACGCATGATGAACCCAAAGGCAACTTGCGGCTGCTGCTCCCAGATGAACCCATGCCTAAGGGCTGCCCTAAGAGAGACAGGTGGAATAACCCCTTGTTACGTAAGCTCTTAAGGTTGAGGAGTGGCCTTGAGAAGTCATTGCACAGGGAAGAGCGTGTTGTGGTGTGACGGGCACCCTGTTCCTGATGATGGGGAGGGCTGGGTGCTGCTGGAGCTGTGACCAAGCACCTGTCCTACCAGACTGCATCTGGCATCCTCAGACCAGCCCAGGAGCGCCTACAGCTCAGGAGCTCTGATACCTGAAAATCCACTCAGCCCTGTGCTCCTTTGCCTCTGACTGGCCGCCGGCTGCCAGATCCCTGGGGGGGTGGGACACTGCCAGAAGAACCTTTTTTTAAAAAAATATTTATTTATTGAGAGGTAGAGTTACAAACAGTGAGAGGGAGAGACAGAAAGGTCTTTCTTCCGTTGGTTCAGTCCCAAATTGGCCACAATGGCCGGAGCTGCACTGATCCGAAGCCAGGAGCCAGAAGCTTCTGGGTCTCCCACGTGGGTGCAGGAGCCCAAGGACTTGGTCCATCTTCTACTGCTTTCCCAGTCCACAGCAGAGAGCTGGATGGGAACAGGAGCAGCCAGGACTAGAACCAGCGCCTATATGGGATGCCAGCACCCAGGCGGAGGATTAACCTACTGCGCCATGGTGCTGGCCCCTAGAAGAACCTCTTTAATTATGCCTTCTTCAGCACTGAAGGTTTTGAGCAGTCACTTGACAGATAAGACACCTCTCTCTACCCTAGATATGAGAGTCTATGGCCTTCTTAGAGCCTGCTTACAAAGATTAATGAGTGGGGAGCTCACCCTAGACCTTTAACCTCCATAGACCCACGTCTCCTTTCTAATGCTGCAAAAATCCACTACTTGTCTGAGGATCACCTGTGCTCTGTCCAGGAGCCACAGGCTCAAACTATTTTAATGACCATTTAGACTGTGTCTTATACACAGCACAAATTATTTTAGTGGGGTTAATGTTAAAGGGGGGCTCTTGAGAATGATGTCAGCAAGATGGAAGAAGAGGACTTTTCAGCACTCACCCATTGCAGAAATATCACTTTGAGGGATGGGTGCTGAGCACAGCTGGTTAAACCACTGCCTGCCTTGCCAGCATCCTATATGGGTGCTGGTTTGAGTTCCTGATGCTCCACCTCCAATCCAGCTCCCTGCTAACGTGCCTGGGAAAGCAGCAGCAGATGGCCCAAGTGCTGGGACCCCTGCATCACCATGGGAGACCCAGATGAAGCTCTGGGTCTCCTGGCTCTTGCTTTTGGCCGTGTTCAGCAGCAGCCGAAGCAACCATTTGAGGAGTGAACCTGCAGAAGGAAGACTCCCCCCCCCCCAATAACTCTGACTTTCAAATAAATAAAATAAATCTTAAAAAAAAAGTTAAAAGATTTTTGCATCAATGTTCATCAGGGAGATTTGTCTATAGTTTTCTTTCTCTGTTGAAGGGGCCATCAAAGAAGGATGTACTTTTCTCTGAAGGGAGGAGAGAACATCCACTTTGCTTATGGCCGTGTCCAAATAGTGATGGAGTCTATGGTCACAAAAGGCTTCCATAGCCTTGGCAGCCCATGGCAAGAGCCATGATCACTGACATCATGAATAAGAGTGTTAATTGTTAAAGGAACAGCAGAAGTCACTGTGCACTTACTCCCCAGGTAGGACCTCCGTCCTTAATGAGTTGTACGATGAGAATTAACTGCAAAATTTGTCCTCAAACTGTACTCTGTATGTTGTGTGTGTGGGGGTGCAAACTGTTGAAATCTGCACTTGGCATAGAGTTGGTCCTCTGAATATAAAATTAAACTAAACATGAGCCATAATGAAGAGGGGGATGGGAGAGGGAGTAGGAGGTGGGAAGGGGGTCGGGGTGGGAGGGTGGGTATGGGGGAAAGAACCACTAGCTTCCTAAAGTTGTACCTATGAAAAATGCATTCACTAAATAAAAGCTTAAAAAAGTTAAAAATAAAAGTATTAAAAATAACTATAGCTCTACTAATTTGTTAATAATTTGTTATATAAAGTATGTAAACTGTGACATGTAACACAACATGTAAGAGGAGAAGGTAAATATAGAGTTTTTATGTGCACTGAGGTTAAATTGCTATGCTCTTAAAATGAAGCCTCATGGTTACCACAATGAAAAAACCAGAGTAGAAAACAAGAGATAAATGGGAGGGCATCAAACCAGGGCACTACCAAAAAATCACAAAGGATGACAGGAAGAATGGGAACTACTAAACAATTATTAAAATGACAGTAGCTAGTCTTTGAACATAATGGGTCAAATCTTCTAATCAACAGGCAGAGTGGGGCAGGTGCTGTGGCTCAGCGGGTGAAGCCTCTGCCTGCAGTGCTGGCATCCCATATGGGTGCCAGTTCGAGTCCCAGCTGCTCCACTTCTGATCCAGCTCTCTGCTGTGGCCTGGGAAAGCAGTGGAAGATGACCCAAGTCCTTGGGCCCCTGCACCTGTGTGGGAGACCTGGCAGAAGCTCCTGGCTCCTGACTTTGTATCAGTGCTGCTCTGGACATTGTGGCCAACTGGGGAGTGAACCAGCAGATGGAAGACTCTCTCTCTCTCTCTCTCTCTCTTTTTCTCTCTCCTCCTTTCTCTTTCTCTTTCTCTCTGCCTCTGCCTCTCTGTTACTCTGCCTTTCAAATAAATAAATAGATCTTTAAAAAAGACATAGAGTTACTGAGTGGATGAAAAGGAAGAGTGGATTCAACAACAGGCTACGTATCAGAAACCTGTTTTCACTTTAAGGACATAATGGCATGAAAGTGAAGGGACGGAGAAGACACCGGATACTAATGGCAACCACAAGGGAGTGGGAGGGACAAAACAGACTTGAAGTCGTCACCTGTCACAGGAGACAAAGAAGGTCATTACACAGTGATAACAGGTCAACTCATCAATAGGTTATACCAGCTATGAATATATATTTGTATCCAATATGATCAGCACTTCAGTGAGAAACAGACAGCAATAAAGCAATAGTACAGGGCTTCAGTACCCTGCTTTTAGCAATGGACACATCATTCAGACAGAAAATCAATGAGGAAACAACACTAAAGACCAAATGGCCCTAACAGAAATACACAGAACATTCCATTCAACAGCAGCAGAATCCACATTCCTTCCAAGGACATACGGAACATTCTCCAGGACAGATGATGGCATGTGAGGCCACAGAACTTCTCTTTATAATATCAGGCATCTTTTCCAACCATAATGGTATGAAACTAACAGTAATAGGGGGAAAATCAGAAAATTCAGGCATATATGGAAATCCGGCAGCAAGCTCCTGAACAACCGATGTATGAAAGCAGAAAGCAAAACGAAACTTAGAAATGTCCTCAGACAAGATGTTTTCCATGAAAATAAAAACAGCATTTCAAAACTTATGGGATGCAGCAAAAGCATTTCTAAGGGGAAAGCTGTCATGGCTTGAGTGTCTCCTCTGAAACTCATGTTCTGAAATATTTTTTATGTTTTTAAAGATTTACTTATTTATTTGAAAGTCAGAGTTAGAGTTAGAGTTAGAGTTAGAGGGAGAGGGGGAGGGGGAGGGGGAGGGGGAGGGAGAGGGAGAGGGAGAGGGAGAGGGAGAGGGAGAGGGAGAGGGAGAGGGAGAGGGAGAGGGAGAGGGAGAGGGAGAGGAGGCCCAGGTCTCCAGCAATGAACCTGTGGGAAATGAGCTATATCCAAATGCTACAAGGAAGGAATATTCCCAAACTTGTTTCATGAGGCCAGTGTAACCCCGATACCAAATCCAGACAAGGACACTATGACATTTCTGGTGAACAGAGCTGTAAAACTTACACAGAATATGAACAAAGTGAACCCAACAGTAGGCTAAAAGGCTCACACACCACGCTCAAGTGGGATCCCTCTCTGGGACAGTATGATGGTTCAACACATGCCCATCAGTGAATGTGATAAACTATATAATGTGAGGATCATACGGTCATCCCAACAGAGGCAGAGAAAGTATTTGACAAAGCTCAACATCCCTTCATGAAAGAGATGCTCCACAAGTTATAGAAGGAACATACTTCAGCACAATACAGGCCATGTATGACAAGCCCACGACTAACATATACCATGGAAAAAGCTGGAAGCTTTTCCTCTAAGACCAGGAATAAGAAAAGGATACCCAGTCTCACCATTTCTCTGCAACATGGCACCAAAAGTCATAGCCAGAGCCGTTAGGCAAGAAAAACAAATAAAAGGCATCCAAATTTGAGAAGAAGGAGTAAACTATTCTCCATTTAGAGATGTCATGATTTTATATACGGAAAATTCAAAATACTCCACCAAAAATTGTCAGAACAACTGAATTCAGTAAAGTTCAGGGGTAAAAAAACATGCAAAAGTTAGTAGCATTTTGTACACTAACAATGAACTAACTGAAGAAGTCAAAAAAACAATCCCATTTACAATAGCATAATAACTATGAATACATTTAACCAGAGGTGAAAGAACTGTACACTGAAAATTGTACAATACTGATGAAAGAAATCGATGGAGACACAATGAATGGAGAGGCATGCCATGTCCATAAACTAAAAAAGAATCATTACACAATTATTCTTAGGTATTTAAATTTTAACTGAAAAGTGATCCCTGTTAAATATAAGAGTGGCAAAAAGAGAGGAAGGAGATGTACAATTTGGGACATGCTCAATTGGACTTGCCCCAAATGGTGGAGTTAGAAATGTGCCAGGGGATTCCAATAAATCCCATCAAGGTGGCATGTACCAATGCCATCTCATTAGTCCAAGTGATCAATTTCAGTTCACAATTGATCACACTGATAGATCTAAGAGTCAAAGGGATCACACAAACAAGACTAGTGTCTGCTAATACTAACTGATAGAATCAAAAAGGGAGAGAACGATCCAACATGGGAAATGGGAGACACAGCAGACCCATAAAATAGCAGATGTCCTAAATAGCACTCTGGCCTCAGAATCAGCCCTTAAGGCATTCGGATCTGGCTCAAGAGCCCATGAAAGCATTTTAGGCATGGAAAGCCAAGACACTCTGTCAAAAAAAAAAAAAAAAAACCTAAATGAAAGATCTCTGTGAGTGAGATCCCAGTGGAAAGAACGGGGCCATCAAAGAAGGAGGTACCTTTCTCTGAAGGGAGGAGAGAACTTCCACTTTGACTATGACCCTGTTGGAATAAGATCAAAGTCGGCGAACCCTAAAGGCTTCCATAGCCTCGGCAATTCATGACTAGAGTCTAGGGAGATTACTGACGCTATAAACAAGAGTGTCAAATTGTTAAATCAACATCAGGAGTCACTGTGTACTTATGTCTCATGTGGGATCTGTCCTTAATGTATTGTCCAATGTGAAGTAATGCTATAACTAGTACTGAAACAGTATTTTTACACTTTGTGTTTCTGTGTGGGTGCAAACTGATGAAATCTTTATAGTATATACTGAATTGATCTTCTGTATATAAAGATAATTGAAAATGCAAAAAAAAACTTGGTGTTAAATTGGAAATTGCATAGAAAATTAATCAATTTTTTAAAAAAATATCATGTAGGATCTCTGTCCTTAACGTGCTGTACATTGTGATTTAATACTATAACTAGTACTCCAACAGTATTTTTCACTTTGTGTTGCTATGTGGGAGCAAACTGATGAAATCTTTACTTAATATACACTAAACTGATCTTCTGTATATAAAGAGAATTGAAAATGAATCTTGATGTGAATGGAAGGGGAGAGGGAGCGGGAGAGGGGAGGGTTGTGGGTGGGAGGAAAGTTATGGGGGGGGGGGAGCCATTGTAATCCGTAAGCTGTACTTTGGAAATTTATATTCATTAAATTAAAGCTTTAAAAAAAAGTGTCCTAACCACTGAAAGCAGTCTACAGATTCAAGGAACTCCTTTTGGATTTCCAAAGACTTTTCTTCCCCATAGAAATAGAAATATAATCCTAAAATTTGTATACCACCCAACGCAATCTTGAGAAAACAGCAAAGCTGGAGGCATAATATTACCTGATTTAAAAATAATCTGTAATGGGACTGGCACTGTGGTGCAGTGGGTTAAAGCCCTGGCCTGTAGTGCTGGCATCCTATATGGGCATTGGTTCGAGTCCTGGCTGCTCCACTTCTGATCCAGCTCTCTCCTGATGTGCCTAGGAAAGCAGTGGAGAATGGCCCAAGTGCTTGGGCCCCTGCATCCATGTTGGAGACCCAGATAAATCTCCTGGCTCCTGGCTTTGGATTGGTTCAGCTCTGGCCATTATGGCCATTTGGGGAGTGAAACAGAAGAAGGAAGACCTTTCTCTCTCTGTAACTCTGTCTTTCAAATAAATAAATATTAAAAAAAATGATAGTAATCTGAAAATCCACAGTAATAAAAAAAAGAAAACAATGATACTGGCAGAAAACCATATAGATCAATAAAGCAGAATAAAGAGCCCATAAATAAATTCACACATTTACAGTTAACTGACCTTCAATAAAGTTACTAATTTTGATAAAGTTATCTAAGTTAAGGCAGTCTCTTCAATAAACTGTGCTAGGATTACTGGAAGACCATATGCAGAAAAATGTTATTGGTCTTTAGTGCACAACATAGAAAAATTCTACTCAAAATAGATGAAAACCATGACACTGGCCTGGCAATGATTTATTGGATCAGATCTCAACAGCAACAGAAGCAAAAACAGCAACGGAAATGACCTCAACTAAGAAGCTTCTCACCGCAAAAGAAACAATCAACAGAGTGAAGCGACAGCCTACATCACGGGAGAGAACACTGGAGACCAAATTTGCAATCAAAGGCGAACCCCAAATATACAAGGAGCCGAAAAACTCAATTACAAGAAAGCAATCCAATTAAAAGTTGAGCGAAGGACCCGAACAGGCATTTCTCAAAAGACATACACATGATCAACAAGTACCAAGCAAATTGAACATCACCAGTCATCAGGGAAATGCGAATTAAATGCCTAATGCCATATCACTTCACACCTGTTAGAAAGGCTACTACCAAAAGGACGAAGGTAGGAAGTGCTCGGGTGGGGATGTGGAGGAAAGGGGATCTTTGCACAATTTTGGTGCGAGCGTAAATTAGCATAGCCACCTTGGAGAACAGTAGGGAGTTCTTCAGAAAACTGAAACTAGACCTGCTGTACGACCTGCCACGCCTTCCAGGTGGTGCATATCAAAGGGTGAGGACACCAGAGAGCTGAAGAGAGCTGCACTGTTCACGCGGTGTTATTCATAACAGCAGGATGGGAATCAAACTGAATGTCCCTGACAGGAATGGGCTACTATTTGGCCTCAGATAAAGAAAGAGCCTGTCATTGATGACAGCACAGCTGAAGTGGGGGCACACTCTGCCTGGGAAAAAAACCAGGCGTAGAAAGCACAGTGCTGCATGATCTTACGTATGCGACTGGAACGCAACAAGGAAGCAGACAGAAAAAGCTGTTGTCAGTCACTGGGAGAGGGGACTGGGAGACACTGACCAGAGACTGCAAAGTCCCAGTTGGGCTGGGGGGGGGTAGTTAAGATTGGGGAGTTACTGCATGGCGTGACTAGAGTTAACCGTAGTGCCATGTACTCCTGCATATCGCTAAGAGTTTAGATCTTCAAGGTTTTCACCATGAGATGATGAAGTTTGTGAAATGATGGATATGTGTACATACATTCAAATAGCACAGCGTTCACGTAAATACTTTAATAAAGCAGAGAAGGGAAAAAAAGAAACTTATGCATAAAACAGGGGGAGATGTGAACCCAGGCACTGTTATCTGGGATGTGTGCACCTTAACCCCATCACAGCCTTTGGACGTTATGATGGTGCGCAGTGAGGCCATCGGTCGAGGCCACACTTTGCTTTTTGAGTTTGTAGCTCTTCCAGACTGGCATTCTGTGATCTGAGGGCAGCTGCCAGCCAGCCCCACAGGCACAGAGGAGAAGACCCATGCTTGGTGGTGTGCTGTGTGCTGAGCTGGGAGGGAGGGCAGGGCATAATTTTCCATTGACAATCGCTTTATTGAGACATTGGATTTCCTTACTTAAAAGCCACAGTGCATGCACCTCATAAATATGTACAAAGATTATGCATCAATCAAAAATGAAATCGATGGAAGAGTCCAGTGTTGGTCAAGTGCACCTGTGCTCTCTTGCTTCTGTTTACTTCTAAGAACCTTGACTCCGTCCTTGCCAAGGCTCCTATAACCTGCAGTGTGGTCACGCTTTGCTCTCTGTCTTAAAGTCCTGTGTGTTCTCCACAGCTCAGTTTTCCCCAAGCCTTCCTGGATCTCTCAAGAAAGGATCGCCCTATTTCCAACCATTGGCTTCAATGTGGAGCCCCTGCCTGAGGACCAATAACAATCAGACAGAAATATGCACAAGTAGTTCCTTCTTCATTTCACACTGAGCAGCTTCAGGGTGATCTGGACGCTGATCTTGTCTTTGTTTTTTTAAATTCAGAAAGGCAGGAAGCCAAGGCTGCCGCATCAGGTCAGGGTTCCTTCAGGAAAGGGGCTGTCGTGAACTGCACTTCATCTGATATTGAGTCTTGGTTTAAAAAGAGAGGGGGAAGACGGGATCTGCAGGTGCACCCACTCCCTTGGACTCCAATCCCTTCCTTATGACAGCTCTTGTCTTGTCCAAAGCAACGTTTGGCATTTCCTGGCAGCCTTGGGAGTCTGCCCCCTGTTTCACAACTTACTGCCCATGGCACCCACTGATGGACACTTAAGGATTACTGGGTTAATTGTGGTTTACATGTAAAGTTTAGATGGTTTTCTAACAGGGTGCAGGTGCGTAAAATGACTCAGGAATACAGCTCTTAGGTTACTAAGAGCAATGACTACTTCCTTGAAGGTCAGAGAGAAACATTTACAAATCCGACTGGAGAGAATGGAGAGAGGACCCTAAGGGACAATCTGAGATGCTTCCAAGCTGTTCTTTTACAAAGCTAAGGAAAGATGCAGAGGCACACACACAGGGAGCGAGGATCCTGGGTGTTGCTGTTGTTCTGGATCTAGATCTGTCTCTCTCTCTCTCTCTTCCTCTCTTCCTCTCTGTCTCCCCCCCCCCCCCATTGTCTTACAGAGGGTTGTGTGGCAGCAAAGGGGCTGTGGGGATTGTTTCTGGGTACAGGGGCTCATCAACACGAAGGAGACTATGATTTTCTAAGTGGATTACTGACGAGTCACAGCCCACTGTTCATTGGGTCCTTCGATGTAATGGGGTGCTCCTAGCTGAGGATGGGAACAAGCATGCCAACCAAATACATACCGACTAGGACAAACATCCCTAGCAACCAAAGGAGAAATACTGCTGGCTTTGGGTTTGGCTTCAAATTGATTTCTTGGCTTCAAGACATCAACAGTGTGCTTTATCTCTCTTAGTTCTGGAGCTGGCCACCTGAGTTCAGAAAGTCAACACCCCCAGTCCTCCCACCTGTTCCACAGGAGTGTCTGGCACTGGGCAGGAAGTGTGTATCTATTGAAAAGATTGCTGGTTGCTAACAATGACACCCACAGGTAGACTTGGGGCAGTGATGAACGTTCCGGTGGAAGGGGCAGCATTGTCAGAATGAATTTTAGGTAACAAGCGCCGCAAAGTAAAATCCCCAGTCATAGAAATGAGTCAAACCATGATTGTTAGTACCTAATGCCAACTGTTAAAATGGTACAGCCATGTCACAACCCTCGGGTCTCTAACTCAGTGAGTACAGTCGACAGTGACAAAAGTTGACAACATGACTATTCTGGCAGTGGACTTGAGAGTAGGAGGTAACAAGTGGTATGGAGAAAATGGTTCCTTTTGTTTTGTCTTGACTTCAGTTTTGAGGACTTGTTGTGGGAAGTTGCTATGTTAAATAGCTTCTTGCATCACACATTAGCATTCAATATATAAATACATATTCAGTGTGTGTGCTAGCTTTCAAAGTACCTACTAGTTTATACACACATACATATATGCTCAAATGCCATTCTACATCGTTATATACATAAATACACATATTAGCTCACCTGCACATAGCCATTAGCCTTGTGTGTATTATCAAAACCCTGCCGGGGAGTTGTCACGCTCAGCTGCAAACTCCAAGAAGACGGGTTAAGTGATTTACCTGCAGCCTCGAAGGTGGGAGATAGCTGGGTAGCAGAGAGACCCAGCCCTGTCTGTGTCTTAAGACCACTCCAATGTGCCTCGAGGGATGAGGACCCTGCCCTCCATGGCTGTCAGGGATGTTTGCATATTGTATCCAATTCTGGGCAGCCAAGCAATTCTGCATCATATTTAAACACCAAGAGCCCTCTGCTCTGAGCTTGAAATGTAACATCTTGTGAGAAAGATCACAGCCACGCAGAAACCCAACAGCCAAGCTGTCACTGCAGGGTGTCCCCGTGGCGTTTTCCTCTGAGCACAGCCATTCAAGGAAGTGACTGTCTCGCCTGATTTCCACCTGCCCCAGCACCTGCCCCAGCCAGGGTTCATCCCCTGCTTGCTGTCCCTCCCCAGACAACAGGGAGCTCCCGGGCTGTTCTAGCTCACAGACATCATCACAGGGAAGGGCAGGGCTGGGAGGTGGGTGGGTGGGTGGTGGCAGAAGCAGCCCTGGACAAGGGAACTATAGGGTGACAGACTACTGACGAAATTTCCCCAGAGAGATGGGATTTTTTTTCCCATTGAGTGGGGTCGAACATGAGGCCAATAGGGCTGCACCCTGTAAAATGCCAATTCCTCTAACCAGGTGTCGGCACCCAGGTGTTTCCCCAGCCTAGGACAACGCCCCTGGGCTGCGCCCTGAAAGGCTCCAGCTCCACCCCGTTGCTGCTGTCTGGGGAGTTGCTGCTGCCTTCGGAATTCAGTGAGCTTGGCTGCTCCCTGCACACCCACACCTGAGTGTACTGCCTGCTTCCCACCCCGGCTGTGAGCTCTTCTGCTGGGCGCTGGCCATCTGTTTGCACCACCTTCCTTTCCCATGGACGTGGCTCGGGGAATCTCTCCTGTGTTTACAATTCCTCTCGCTCTGCTCTCAGAGGGTGCAAGGAAAAGCCTGGCCCCGCGAATGCCAGTCCCAGGCCTGGCCCGGCTGGGCCACCCCAGCAGAAGACCTCTGCTTTCCTGTCCTGTCTTGCCTGGGGGGAACCTGTGGTGAGGAGGGGGAGGGATGCAGCGGAGGGAGGAGGGCGGGGAGGATCCTGGGCTCAGTGGCAGGTGGTGGGAGGTGGAGCAGGCGCTCTGAGCCAGGTGGCAGCTTGTGGGAGGAGGGAGAAAAGGAGGTGGGAGGCAGGGAAGGCTTGGAGGAAGTGTGCAGCAACAGAGTTTAAAAATGTGTTTGTTTACTTTTCTCCTCTGGGCTGGAGCAAAGGCAAGGGGGAGTGGGCGTGTCTCCCGTCCCTGTGGGCTATCGGTGAAGTCATGGAGGTCCTAAAAGCACTGGTGCCAGCTTCCAGGAGCCGCCTCCTCCACCCGCCCACGTGCTGCTCTCCTGGCTCCACCAGTCCTCAAGGCTGTGGGATTTCCCACTCTCCTCTTGAATGCCGTCACCTTGGAAAAGCCACGTACTCTTTGAGAACCCCAATGGCACCGTCAATGAAACAGACACACTGATAGCGTGGTTGTCTCTGCAGGCAGGCGGCTCAGCAGATGGACGCTCCTGAGAGCCCCCAGGAGTGGCTTGGGGGTGACCATTCCCCAGGAGGCGTGGGCAGCCACGCTGGGATTGACCGTGGGAACTGCAGGCCTGGGGGAGCGTCTGGGAGCTCCGCCGAGCTCCGCCCTGGCTGTAAATGACTGCGTCTACTCCTCCTCCCTTCTTCCGACTTTCATCCGCACCAGTGATTCTCAGCCTCTCACCCTCTCACCCTGAGCACAACCTTGCTCCCCAGGGCAAACTTAGCAAAGCCTGAAACACCTGACTGTCCCACCTGGGGGAGGGTGCTACCAGCACCGAGTGGGCTAAGGTCAAGGGCGCTGTTAGGCATCCTAGGATTCAGAGGCCTTCTCAGTATTGCCCAACCCCCAGAGGTCAATGGATGGAGATCTTCCTCGTGCCAGAGGGTGGGGGGGGGTCAGAAAGGCTAGCTTCTCACGGGCCAATGTATCCCAAGGGAGGTGCAACATGACCCCCTAGGGATGGCCGAAGGAAGGGAAAGGCGTTTGAAGCAAGATCAAGGGTGACTTGAATGAACGTCAGGTGTGATGAGGCTGAAAGGGACTCCCTGGTTTTGCTGCTCTGTGCATCCCCGGATGCTTCTATCAGTAGAGCCCTGGAACCACGCGAGAGTTGTGGAGATGACAAGGGAGGCTGCTGCATTCTCATTTGGAGCTGGCCATTAGGGGGAAGGCCCTCAGCAGGAGACCGCAGAGCATGGAAACCACAGAAGCAAGAATGTGTCCAATCTGACATATCTAGAGGCGAGAAGACAAGGTGACCAGGACGGGTGGGACGCCCGCCAGCATGGAGACGCAGCCCGGGCATTCACCTGCGTGGAGGTTATTGTCCATTTAGGCCACATCGGCCTCCAGGCCAGGGACGCTGATTCCAACTGCACACTCCTGTAATTTCAACCAGGAAGCCACTATCCATCAATTTGAAAGCTGGTTTCCAGTAAGGACACGAGTGGGTCTAGTGAGAAACGGCAGCTTGGGGTCAGCGCTGTGGTGCAGCGGGTGAAGTAGCTGCCTGCAACACGGGCATCTCATATAGGCACTGCTTTGTCTCCTGGCTGCTCCACTTCCAATCCAGCTCCCTGCTAATGCACCTGGGAAAAGCACTGCAAGACGGCCCACATTCTTGGGTCCCTGTACCCACCTGGGAGACTCCGAAGAAGCTCCAGGCTCCTGCTTTTGGACTGGCCCAGCTCTAGCCATTGTGGCCATTTGGGGAGTGAACCAGTGGATGGAAGACCTTTTTTTCTCTCTCTCTCTCTCTTTGCCTCTGCCTCTCTGTAACTCTGCCTTTCAAATAAATAAATAAATAAATAAATAAATAAATAAATAAATCCTTAGGAAAGCAAAAGGAACATGAGCCGCTTTGCAGAGGGGCCTATGCGGGGCGACACCGGCTCACTTGCTTTTCACCAAGAATGCTTTTCTCCCGTTTGGGGCCTGAGTTGACACCAAGCTTGGGGATTGCATTCAGGTGTCCAAGAATAACTGGTGCTTCCCCTGCCCTGTTTAGCATCCTTTCTGAACTTCCCTCCCCAGTTCCTGCAACAACCCAGCAAAGAAGGCACAGCAGGAAGGCTAGACCAGTGAGCAGGTGGGAATGGTGGCAGATTACTGTTTAGCTTTCTCGAAGTCCTGGGAGAATGGGAGAACCTGCCTTGGGCTTTCAACCCATTCCAGAAGCACAGATAAGGTAAGGTACCTGTGCTTTCAAATCAAAACCTATGCCCATGCTGGCACCTGTGTCAGTGCACCTGCACAGGCCCCCAGTCAGCAGCTCATAGTCCCAGGGCTGCACTCCTGCCACAAAGGAGGGGGGCTATCCAAAGAACCTTGGGGCGACGCAGTCACGATACATGCCCACCACGGAGGAGGGAGGCGAATGAGAAGATGGGCTCTGGAGAGAGGAAAGACAGGAGGGCCACGTAGCAGGGGAAGGGAGACACCATGCTGCCATGGAGAGCTGAGGGAGATGGGGCCCTGGCAGTGAGGACCCGAGCCTGCCTTCTAAAGGGACACACTGCTCCAGGGGTAGCTCTGCGATGCTCTCACTGTGCAGCCCGCTTAGATAATGATCAGGAAGGAAGCGATGGTGCTGAGAGTGCGATTCAGACCTGAGGAGCCAGGGGAGGGCAGCTGCACCCCCGTTCAAGTTGGCTTTGAGGTGATGTCACCGTGGGTGCCCGTGAACCTGAGACACAGAGGTTAGGGTGTGCTGGTGGACCTGGTGGCACCCGGGTCCCTGGGGGATTAATCTTCATGTCATGCCCTCAGGATGCCACACAAAGAATCACTCCACCCTCTGAGAAGCAGCCCAGTGTATCTGAGAGGGTGGGGGCATTTTCTCCTGGTTGGGTCAGGGAATTAGCTTACAGGACCCCAGCCAGCAGGACAGGCCCCTGTGGGTTGAGTATAAAAGGGAATTGTTTTTCAGTTCTCCCATTGTCAGGAGCCCTAAGACCACAGGACTCAGATCTAGAAATCTGACAACTGAGTCTGGCGCTGTGGCACAGAGGGTTAAGCCACTGCCTGCCATGCTGGCATTCCTTATGGGTGCTGGCTTGAGTTCCGGATGCTCCACTTCCAATCCAGATCCCTGCTAATGCACCTGGGAAAGCTGGGGAGGGTGACTCAAGTGTTTGGGCCCCTGCACCCACATGGGAGACCTGGATGAAGCTCTGGGATGAGTCCGGCCTAGCCCTGGCTATTGCAGTCATTGGGTGAGCCAGCAGGTGAAAGATATTCTCTCTCTCTCTCTCTCTCTCTCTCTCTCTCTGCCTTTCAAATAAATAAATAAATCTTAAAAGAAAGAAACCCGATTCCTGTTTTCCCAGGCTCTTAGTCTTGGCTGTTCAAACTCCAGCCCTATCTTTGTGGGGAGGTGGTTCCGGAGCTGCACGGGGCACATCCACATGCTCATGGATATTCAGGTTTCTCTGGGCCCCTCTGGACTCTGTGTCCTCAGATCCCTGTCTTGGTTTCCCCTGCTCGGCTGTCAATCACAGGGCTCCCTGTCAGCTGACCGTCAGAGGCGCTTGGTTGCTGGGGCTCTGCTGGGAAGGGGGAGCAAGGCGCTTCCCTCCCCGTTCTCGGCCTCTGAAGGAGTCTCCTGCAGCGACCACATCTCTGTGTGGCTCCAGCGCCCACCAGACGGGGCAGGGGGCTGTGGTTCCAGTGCCGGCCTCTCCCTCCAAGGCCCTGCCCCAGGGCGACAAGTGGCCCTAGCACTGCTTGTGACTGGCTTGTCTCCCTGCCCTGGGGCTGCCTCTCGGGCAGCGTGCAGTCCAGTTCTCTATCCTTGAGTGACCGCCATCCTCCTTCCCCACAGAGGGTGGAGCTGTGCCCCTCCACACTGCCAGACAGACTTGATTTCTTTGGCTGATGCAATCAGAGAAGGGGACTGTGTCACCCTGTCTGCAGCTGTAAGACACTGTGTCAATACGCCACAGCCTCCACCCACCACGACGGGTGATTCCAGGGTGCCCAGGCCAGGGCTGAACAGTGTGCACAAGCGGCCCAGAACAGTGAGAAGTGGGTGTGCATATACTTGAGTATGTGAGGGCAGTGCTGAGCCCCACAGCCACTTCTGTGACTGCAGCATGGCTGGCTTCCCGGTGCTGATGAGCCCATCCCTGCCCCATGCGGACCCTGGAGCGCGGAGCACCCTTTCGCTGAGTCATGCTGACTGTGCACCAAACACGGCCCCAAACCAGCGAAGTCAGTACCGCCCACGTACAGATCCTAAAGGCAGTCCATTAAAGCCTGAGCCCATCACGGAGCTCCTTAAGTCTCTCCTCCTCCCACCTGCATTTCTGCACTGGGGGTTGGAGGCATTGGCCAGGCCCCTGTCCAAACCTCAGAGCATGGGCAGCTTCCATCTTCAGGTCCTTCGTCTTCCTCTACCACATCCCACGGTCCTCGCTCGAGCGGCCCCAGAGCCTCTCGGCTCGTCTGCTGTTGCAGCTCCTGGCTTCTTCCCGCCACCTCTCCCCAGCCTGCTGTCTACCTCGATGCATTAGGTGGATTTCTGGAAAACGCCTGTCTGCTTAAAAACTACACGTGCTGCCCCCTTGCCCACAGCTGCTCACAGTAGGATTGGCCCCTCCGGCTGCCCCCATCCACCATCCTTGCTCTGCTTTTCTTCATCCCTGTGCCCCCAACCCCGTGCCCCGGCACGTACATTCGCATCAGCTGCCTGGCAGAACCCCGCTGGCCTCTGGGGGCCGTCTGCACCCAGGGACACACACTGAACGCTGCGGTGGCTGCTCAGCGGCTGCTGCAGGAGCCCGTTCCTCGGGGCTCAACAGTCTCTCCCCTGTCCCTGGCCGCCCCAGACACTGCACAGCCGTGCAGGCAGGGAGGGCCTCTGTCTCCCGCTCTTTCCACCCTCACACCGCGCTGGAATTATAATAGGCACTCCATACAAGAGTGAATAAATGATTAAAAACCACTTTGCTTTAATAGAGCTAATTTAATGTGCAGTGATTATAATTGGTTCTCTCTCCTCATTTCGTTTGACACAAAAATTTCATATCTGTGCTAAGTTTGAGCTGTTTCTTTAATCGTAGGAGGAATTCCCTGTGTTTTAAAGCAGAGAGGCCACACAGAGCAGGTCCCTGGCTCCTTGAAGGCAGCTACGTGGCTCTCCCTGGCTGCACGGGGCTCAGACCCTCAGCTACGGGGACTAAAGCTGCAGCTCTGACACTGTTTAAACACGCAGCTGGGGAAGCCTCGCTGCCATGCAGGTGGGGTATGCTGTGATGTCAGTGTGCACCGTGCAGGGGCGCAGCCTGGGTGCACGCCTGGTAAGGGGACCACAGAAGACGCAGTCACTGCCAAGACGCTGCGGCTGGCTGCAGGGAAGCCTGGGGCGTGTGTGCTCCGTGGAGACCGGCACAACGGGAAGCGGAGCTATGTCTGCTGGCCACAGTGCAGAGGGGACCCCGCGCATCCCTGGTGGCTCCCCCCTACCAATGCCATAAGGCTCACTCAGCTTTCTCGTGACTGGGGCAGGGAAGGAGCCAGGGTGTGAGGTTCGGGACATTAGCAGAACATGAGGAGTGGGGTAGGGTTGAGAAAGGGACCTGTTAACATGGAGAAAAGGATGGTGCCAGATACCCCAATCTGTTCCACCCTGACAACCTGGTCACCATACCCAGGGCCGGATACCCGACTTGCAATGCCCCGTATTAATGGAACTGTGTGCTGAGACCTGCTGAGCTCTGTAGGTTTTGTTTCCAAGAGGTGGGGGTGGGAGTGATATGGCAGCAAGCAGTGACCTTGAAGCAAATTACCTAAGACATTTATGAAAGTACAGTCTGCCAAGGTACTCTGCGGGGACCACCGTTCCAGAACCCCCGGGCTGTTTGCACACCAGTGGATGGTTCCAATTTGTCACCATCTGATTAGATCCCAGAGCCTGGGACAGAGCCTGCTCCAGCGTCACCTCTGATGACACAAATGCCTATTTATGGACAGGGCTGGGAGGCTCCGCTGGGGCGGGGCTTTCCGTCAGTCGTCAGGCGGGGGAGTACTGGCTGCTGACAGCAGACAGAGTGACTTCCTCCAGGGTAGGTTTGTATTTATTTATTTATTTTATTTTTGACAGGCAGAGTGGAAAGTGAGAGAGAGAGACAGAGAGAAAGGTCTTCCTTTTGCTGTTGGTTCACCCTTCAATGGCCGCCGCGGCCGGTGTATCGCGCTGATCCGAAGCCAGGAGCCAGGTGCTTCTCCTGGTCTCCCATGGGGTGCAGGGCCCAAGCACTTGGGCCATCCTCCACTGCCCTCCTGGGCCACAGCAGAGAGCTGGCCTGGAAGAGGGGAAACCTGGACAGAATCTGGCACCCCAACCGGGACTAGAACCCGGGGTGCCGGTGCCATAGGCGGAGGATTAGCCTATTGAGCCTTGGCGCCGGCCCTCCACGGTAGGTTTTCTGGCTGCCCCACCAGGAGCAGGGCCTCCAGTGGCCTAAGTATGGACATATCCACGCTGAAGATGCAAACAGAGATTAACATTTCAAAGGGCAGTGTAAAGAGATCGATGGCCCCTGAAAGGCTGCAAGTCCTTGGGGGCTACCGACTAACATGCTGCGTGCTCATCTTTAGACGTGGTGGAATCCTCCTCTGTTGGCGACACTGCCTGTCCTTACCCGTCTTCCCCTGCCCCTTGTGATTCTCTGAGTCCTTTTCTGGGTCTATTTTCCCCATTTTTCTTATTCGTGCTTTTGCTCTTTCTCTATCTCTTCTTCCACATATTTTTCTTCCTTTCTCTACAGTTTTCCTTTCCTTATCCTACTCCCCCTCCTTCCAACAATGGGACAAAGAAACTCCAAGGCAATTTCAACAAGTTAATGGAAAAATGGAATTGACATGCAAGTTTATTTTGGTATGAAAACTCTGGAAATCCACGCAGTTTATTCATAATGCACGTTTTCTTGAGCTTCAAGATGACTCCTTGTATGTATGGATCTCAAAATTTATTTGCATCGAAGTAATCTTTTAATTCCATCTTCCATGAATGTTTTGCAGTATTCTCATATTTTAAAAGTGTCTTTTATGTATTAAATAAAGTTGCTTTTAATCAAGCAGATACACATCTTTCAAGGTCTTGCTTGCTTTTTAGAAAGTGACTGCATTGATTTTTATGAAGTGGTCGATTACCGTCTCACAATGCACACAACTACTCCTCGTCCTTGTCCTAGAAGGTGAAGGTGGTGCCCAGTCCCCATTCGGGGGTTTGCTTGGCCAGCAGCAGCAGCTGGACTCTTAGGGTGAAAGGAGGAGAGTTACTTAGCACCTGTGTGCAAGACCCAGAAGAAGCTCCAGGCTCCTGGCTTCGGATTGGCACAACTTCGGCCGTTGTGCCAAGCTGGGGAATGAACCAGTGGATGGAAGACCTCTCTCTCTGCAACTCTGCCTTTCAAATAAATAAATAAATCATTTTTTAAAGAACTGTTAGACTCACAGGTTGTGTGCAACACTACCTGGTTTTGTTTGCTGTTCCACTCGAGACTCAGTTCACTGGGAAGGATGCTAGACTCCAAGCCACTGATCTATCACCCAGGGAACCCATGGGCCATTTGGACTCGTGACTGTAGACACAAAGGCTAGAACGAGATGGGTCGTTTCTGTGGAGCAGAGATCAGCCGGCGCTGTCCATGGTTCTGCTCCGTGTGTTTGCGACACAGCCTCCTTTGCCAGTGCACTGTCACCTCACTATTTCCCCCAGGTCTGGGGAGAGCACCTCCCATGGCTTTGAGATGCCTTCGCTCTCTGAGAAGCAGCTTTGGGTTTCTCTGAGCGTATTTCAGCCACCAAAACTAGACGTAGAAAAGCAAGACGGAGCAGAGAGCAGGGCAGGAGATGGTACAGGACACGAGCAGGAGAGAGCAGTGTGAGTACCGAAGGGGCTTGTTTTTATCTATTCCCTGTGAACCACTGTGCTTGGTGAGGTCAGCATGCAGTCAGGACTTACGTGAAATTACAGAGCTCTGAGTTTAGGAATTAAGGGAATGCAATGCATAAAAGTCGGGGAGGGAAAAGTAATGAGGAGAAAGGTCCACTGACTATTACAGAGAGATGCTTGAATTCAGTAGTCTCCCGATTTGACAGGAGGAGGGGGAACGCACACAGTTACATGTCGGCATGATGAATGGTTAATTCCACAGACCAAGTTCAATAAGGTGTTCACAGCCCTGATGATAACGAAGAAGTCAATGTTTGCAAACCTCCCATAACTGTACCCGTGAAATCTAGCACCAGGAGCAGTGTGGACAGTCCAAGGGAGCGATCTGCATTGTCTGCTTTGTCCTTATCTGTGCAGTCTTTCATATTCAACCGTCAACAGAGGAAATTGCATTTCTCATTTGTAGGAGGATTTAGTATAATTAAATCCCCTTTCCTATTAAAAATGCATTGTGCATCCTGTTTATTTAGCTTAAGGGCTTACAGCATTATAACACTGATTCAGAACGTAAATCAGCACAAGCTCCTTATATCTCAAGCACTCATTTTTTAATAGTTCTTTTTGAAATTTCCCGACCACACCTGGAAGTTTTAACAATAGATCATCATTCTTTTCTCCCTTTAGATCATCTGGCTCATGGGACACCCACACAGAAAGCTTGACTTATCCTAAATCCCATAAAGTTCAGATAGAAACGATGTGGGCCCCAGCCCTCAGTGTGTTGCTACAAATAAGATCCATTTAGATTCATCAGCTCCAGACTTTGAGAAAACAGCTTTAGCATAGGATTTGACCCCAAGTAAGACGAATTCTGAATAATGCATAAAATAACCTCAACACCATGCAGTATCCTTCGTTAAACAGACCTTGGCCAACGCACAAGCAAAAAAGAGCAACTCAGATAATCATAAGGAGATGTGATTTTGCACAATTTGGTGTTCTTCCATCAAAACAAACAATAAGTAATAAATTGCAGGTTACTCACTCATGGATTCTGTCAACTTGGCCATTGCTGTATGTTCCTCTTTGTGCTTTTCCTGGGGGTAGAGGAAAAGACAAGACAATTACTTACAGAACTTGTCTTAGAATGAATAGGCTACAGCCATCCTTTCCTCCCTCGCTTTTTTTTTTAGGTCAGAATTTGAACGTCAGTGATTAAATGGATAAGGAAAATCTCAGTTATATTATCAACTGATGACTGCAAAGAGATTTGCAGAGCATGGAAACCCTTCCATTGCTCTTGGAAATGTGTGCCTGTCCCAGTGATCGTGGATATAAATATAATTGGTGACACATGACCAATTTTCAAGACCTCTTTGACACTGGATTTTTGACATCCATATGCCAACTTTTTTGCTATTTGCCCTAGTTGAAGCTTTTCGGTATTTTTGGAGCTGGTATTTTTGCAGTCATTTGATTTCCTTTTCCCAGAAAACTGAATGGGTTTTATACATCTCTCTTTATCTTACTTTCTTGGGTTCTTGAAGTCTTATGAAGGTTTTCACTTTTGGTGGGTTTATAACCTTATCTATTCTGGACTGAAAACACGCTTTAAGTGGGAAATAGGTTACAACCCCCGGAGTTTGAGAGCTGGAATGATACATAGAGAAACTGAGTTAGGGCTATTAAGAATAATGGTCATCTCTACAGGGAAGATCCTCTTCACTTTGGGTTTCTTTAGCTTCTTTGAATTTCTATGATGTCAGGTTTCTGAAATGTTGGTCACTATTGTTTCACTTTTTTCAGCCTTGCTTTTCTGATCATTAAACCAACATGTGCACATTATTTAAAAAGTTCAGTAAATATTTTAACAAATTAGAAACATAAAAGTATGGTTTGTTCATAATGCTAACCCCCAGAAGAAATCGCTGGTACATTTTGGTGAACAACTTATTTTCTAAACCCATTTGTGTATCTGTGAATATTTACAGCTATGGAAATATGAGCCCGTTTTTAGGAACATAAATGTCTATACTATCCACACAATGCTGTGAGGCACTTTTTCACGTAACGCCGTATCACACGCCTTTTTTGTGTCAGTAAAGAATGAAACCATCCTCTCACTTTCAGTGACTGCATGGTGTTTGTCACGGGTCACAACCAGATCCCAGTGGGTTTATCTGCAGCTTTCACTGTTTTATTAAACACCGTGATCAGCATCCTTGAACACACATCTTTGTGCACTTGTCCCGTTACTGAGGACAAAGCCTAAGGTTAGACGTGACTTGGTCAAAACATACAAGTATCAAAAATGTTGGTATGTATCACCCAGTAGTGCCCCCTAAAGGCTGCATTTGGCATAGTTTAAAAGTGTTTCTTTCTTTGCATTGTTCATGACATTAACACTACACTCCCACCCTACACTTCTCCACCCCTAATATTTGACCAACTGATAGATCAAAAGGGCTGGCGCTGTAGTGCGGTGGGCTGAGCCACCACCTGCAATGCCGACATCCCATATGAGCATCAGTTCAAGTCCCAGCTACTCTGCTTCTGATCCAGCTCCCTGCTAATGCGCCTGGAAATGCAGCAGAGGATGGCGCAAGTACTTGGGCCCTTTCCACCCACATGGGCAGCCCAAATGGAGTCCCAGGCTCCTGGATTCAGCCTGGCCCGGCCCTGGTCATTGGAGCCATTTGGGGAGTGAACCAGTAGATGGAAGACCTCTCTCTTTCTCTGTCTCTCCCTCTCTCTCTGTCACTCTGCCTTTCAAACAAAAAAAATAAATCTTTTAAGAAGCAGTATGTTGGGGCCAGCGCCATGGCTCACTAGGCTAATCCTCCACCTGCGGCGCCAGCACCCTGGGTTCTAGTCCCGGTCAGGGTGCTGGGTTCTAGTCCCGGCTGCTCCTCTTCCAGTCCAGCTCTCTGCTGTGGCCCAGGAGGGCAGTGGAGGATGGCCCAAGTGCTTGGGCTCCTGCACCCGCATGGGAGACCAGGAAGAAGCACCTGGCTCCTGGCTTCAGATTGGCGCAGTGCGCTGGCTGTAGCAGCCATTTGGGGAGTGAACCAATGGAAGGAAGACCTTTCTCTCTGTCTCTCTCACTGTCTAACTCTGTCAAATAAAAAAAAAAGAAACAGTACCTTGCTATTTTATACTTTCATTTTTCCTCTGAACAATCGCAGTGACTCCTCATAGGAGTGCCACCTTGTTTACTCCTATGTGTTGTAGTGTTCCAGTTTTCCTACCACCAACGGTCTGAGCTCCCAGAAGCCCAGGGTGGCATCTGTGCCTCCCCATGGCCCTAGCCCAGCTGCTCAGCTTGTGTCTGAACTGTCTCCAGGTGGGCATCGTAGGACAGTGGAGCAAACCATGGTTCACCTGCTAGTGATGCTACTCTCAAACTAGGAGGGTGGGCTATTTTATTTTTATTTTTTGTCAGGCAGAGTTAGACAGTGAGAGAGAGAGACAGAGAGAAAGGTCTTCCTTTCATTCACACCCCCCCCCCCCCCCAATGGCCACCATGGACGGCACTGTGCCGATCTGAAGCCAGGAGCCAGGTGCTTCCTCCTGGTCTCCCATGCAGATGCAGGGCCCAAGCACTTGGGCCATCCTCTGCTACACTCCCGGGCCACAGCAGAGAGCTGGACTGGAAGAGGAGCAACCGGGACAGAACTGGCGCCCCAACCGGGACTAGAACCTGGGCTGTTGGTGCCACAGGCGGAGGATTAACCTAGTGAGCCACAGCGCCGGCCTATGGAGGGCGGGCTTTCACTGATGGCAACAAACAACTCTGTAGCTCACAAGCACTCTCGATTTCCACAAGTCCTGTCTTCACAGCAGTGAAGTCAGGACACTACCTGGCCCTTGAGAACAGAGTGCTAAGGGACTGTGACCTAGTGACCCGCGTGCTATGACGTTTAGCCTGCTGCACGGTTTATCCTGAGATGCTGAAAAACAGCGCAGCACAGGCCAGTAGAGAGGCCAAGAGA
Source organism: Sylvilagus floridanus (assembly GCA_949820135.1). NCBI lineage: Eukaryota > Metazoa > Chordata > Mammalia > Lagomorpha > Leporidae > Sylvilagus > Sylvilagus floridanus. The sequence goes on along the minus strand of OX463244.1, from coordinate 7,354,038 downwards.
ACCACACAGCAGAGACAAATAAGGCAGGCAAAGAGGGGCTGTCAGAGAAGCGGTGTCACCAACAACTCAGCAGCTCCACGGCAGGAACACCGTGGAATTCAGCCTTGAGTGCAGGAGCCTCGTCCCTCCTGGTTTGCTCTGCCCTCCGTTCCCCATCACCTTGCAGCCCAGCTCTGCACACTCTCGCCTTGTACTGTGACCTGTGACTTAGTCTTCCTTTACCCCTGGCTCTGAACTCCATCAGTCCTCACTCTGAGTCAATGGCCTCTTTAGGTCGGTCTTTCCTCTGAAGGCCAGAGCAGTGAAATCCCCCCAAATAACCAGCACCCAGACTGCAGCCGCTGCTCCTGTAAAACCCCGAACCAACTCTGTCTACCGGGTGTGTGTCACTGCTTTCCCTCTGCCACCCCAGGATCCTGCCACGGTTTGGAGCCCCATCTAACTGGTGGGCGGTCCTTGCAGCCCTGTTGGACGTTATAGTCCTATTTGTCCCGGAGAAGGCTGGTCCTGCCTGCCCCAGCTTTCTCTTCTTTCCTGGAGTCGAAGGAGAGTCTTCTGACACCGAGGTGGGAGGGGTGCCGTGAAACCACAAATGTAGCTCTCTCAGACTGACTCCTCCATAGCCTAACTTATGGTGGGAACCAGCGCATACGTTTTGTGTAAGTGGTTTAGTCATTCTGCTGCACGGCTTAAACTCCTTCTGTCCCTCCTCATTATCACAAGGCTGATGCTTGCAATTGCATGGTGCACACACCCCACAACACATTTGCATTCCAGTCCTGGTCCCGAGCGAGTTCTCCTCTTTATCCTACAGCCAAGAGTCTCCTCCATCGTACGTTCTCTGGGTGTGGATTTACATGGCTGAGAAGAGATTTTTGAATGTAAGCTGGAAGTACTTTTTTCAGAGACTGTCAAGTCCAACCCCCGAGCGATGGAACTGATGAGACAGAAGCTGGAGAAGAGAGCGGCATTCCAAGGAGGGGATTTGCGTGGAGCCACTGGCTTCTTCCACGCACAACCTCCACTCTCCCCGAGATCTCGGCGCCCAGCACCCCTGCGTCAAGATTCCTCAGCGGTCCCAGTGCACTGTTGTTGACGTCCACAGACTTGCCTCGCTCTGTCCCTTCTCCAAGAAGTCCCCTCTACGACCCTGATATATCACACGTGGTGACTCTGGCCCTGCCCAGTGCGGTCTGTTTACAGGACTGTTCATACGGCCTCCACTTGCCTGCCTAGTGGCCTCACCTGCGGCCCTGCAGGGTTATCCTGAATTGCTCCGGAGCATAACAGAGGCACCGCTCATTGAAATCGTCTCGCTCCCTAGCACGTAGGATGGAGCGCTCACCTTCAGCTCTGTCTTGTCTGTCCACACTCTAGTGGCACACAGGTCCTCGCAGTCCGTGTGTGTTTTGCACCTTCCTGCTCAGTAAGCACCATTCCCCTCAAGTCCTACCTCATTCTGTTCTCCTTAAGCTCATCACTAAGAACTCCACGGGGCGCCACCCCCAATCCCTGCAGTCTCCCCTCCTCTTCCTGATCAAACTTCTGAGTCTTATTTCTCATGCTATGTTCATGTGCAAATGCAACCACATGTCACATGGCAAAATTCATTATGGGAGCAAAGGATTCTGGGGCCTTTGGAAAGTTCAAGAGTCCCACCTCCCAAAACCCTCACCTGGAGGCTCCCTCTGCCCCAATCCTTGGAGCTGGGAGGCAGCACATTGCAGACAGGAAGCCCTGGCACCAGCAATCCCTACGACCCCAGGTAGCTCACTCTAACTTTTGACAGAGTTTTCTGATCTGCTCGTCTCAGAAGTGGTTAGTGTCAGCTGAGGCCACTCCATTTCTCCCAGGCTGATCAGTTAGGTGAGGAGGAAGCCCAAACACGCATTCTTTGAGATAGGGACTACTGTGCTATTTTAAGGTGAAAAAGACAGTGTGTTTGCTTTAAGAATGTTCTTGAGAATGGTGTTTCCATGGGGAAGCCAAGGCTTTCAGACTGCATGGAGCTGATCATCGTCTCACATCCTCCATCCCCAGTGGGCGGGAAATCAGAAATCCAGGAGAAAACGGATGAGCTTTGCCCGAAAATTTATTGTTTTTATTTATTGTGCTTTCTTGTTTGGATATTCTCATTACTGAGAGAGAGAGAGGGAGGGAGAGGGAGAGGGAGAGAAGGAGAAGAGAAAAGAGGACAAGGAAGGAAAGGGAAGGGAGGGGAGCAAAGGGGAGGGAACCGTGAGTTTGGGAGCCTGGACCTGGAAGGTTCCGTTTTGGCTTTAATATTTCTTAACCGCTTACCAATTAACCTCAGAAGCCTCAGTTTTCTCAGTCATACAGTGAGGACACCCCGCTCTGAGTTCTCACACTCCCAGGTCTGCAGGGAGGGACGAATGAGACAGTGTGTGTGCATACACCCATGTGTGTTATCATGGTTCCCTTGGGGTACTGTGTAGGGGCCCAGGTTAGAGCCTGCTGCTGCTATCTGGGGACAAGTACTGACCCATGGCATTCATGTCTACAATGACAGAGTAACTTTCCCTGAAGCGAACAACACCCATGGCATCCTACTCCTCAGAAGGTCTGCAGCTAGGGCCTGCACTGTGGTCCAGCAGGCTAAGCTGCCACCTGCAGTGCGGACATGATACATCAGAGCAGTGGTCTGAGGCCCAGCTGCTTGGCTTCCAGTCCAGCTCATTGCTAACGTGCCTGGGAAAGCAGCAGAAGATGGCCCAAGTGACTAGGCCCTGGTACCCACGTGGGAGACCCGGAGGGAGTCCCTGGCTCCTGGCTTCAGCGGGGCCCGGTCCCGGCTGGTGGATGGAAGATCTCGCTGTGTGTCCACCTGTCTTTCCTCCTTTCTCTCTGTCACTCAGCCTTTCAAATAAAGACATACTTTTTAAAGCAATGTCTACAGCTGGTGACAGCTGATGACACGGCACCCAGAATGCACGTCCCTGAGCGCCGACAGAACGTCTGCTCCAGTGGGCGCTCTGCTCAGCCGCATCGCCACGCACGTAGCAGAGTAACAGGAACACGGAAAGTTCAGGGGACTCACCATGCTGCACTGGCACAAAACACGCCCACGGGTGCTGACAACTCGCCGGGGTGCTGCTAGCACCATCCCCTACTCCTCGGGTGTGGCACTGACACCCAGGGCAGGAGTGCAGAATCTCCCCCTGTTGGACTGTGATCCTCTTCCACACTTAGAGTGACAACAGGGGCTCAGCAGTCAGCTTGGTGAGTGCATATGTGTGTGCATGCATGTGTGTGCACATGTGTGTGTGCATGCATGTGTGTGCATGTGGGTGTGTGTGATCACTACTCACATGTTTCAGCGAGGGAGAGCATAACTTTCTACTGGACCAGAGATGCTGAGATTTCTCCCAGGCTGCCTAAGATGACAGAGATGTTGGTAACAAAGGCGACTCTGCCTGGTCTGACAGCACCTCCCAGCAAAGGCTGAGACACTGCGTGAGTGTGTGTGTGTGTGTGTGTGTGTGTGTGTGTGTGGTGTGTGAGTTGGGTGACAGATTGGTTCCCAGATACAGAGCGTCTGGAGAGGGTGGGAGGTGCTCCTTGTATCTGAGGCCAGGGGCTGGCCGAGCCGGGGGTCGTCCCTCTCCCCGGCACCCAGACGCAGGCCGTCTGGACTTGGGGAAACTCACTGGGGTTGGTTTGTTTCAACACAGCCATTTCTGCATCTGGGATATTTTTGTCTCTCTGGAATGTGTGCTTGTATTCATCAGAAAACAGATTTTATTGCTCCAGATCACAACCACTGCAGCGAGGCAGGATGGGCGGCGCCATGTTAGGAGCGTGCGCCTGCAGCTGGACAGGCTGCGACAGGTCCTCCAGCCTCCCACGGGCGCCAGACGTGCCCATCAGCGCCCTCCCCCTCCTTCCTGACACAAGGCTAAAGCAAGTCGCCTGAGGACTGGGCAAATGGAAAAGTCCTCAGACAAGCTGACCCAGGGAGTGTCGTCCACACAGCGTAGCCACCACGTTGCTTTGAGAGCTACTTAGTTATTCACAGGCCAGCACTGCACAGACGATGTGTGGCAATACAATCTATAAACACATGTCAAGATATAAGAACATAGAGCCTACAAGGGTGAAATGAATAAAATATGCACATAATACAAAACACATCCACTAGGCAGTCTTAGCGTTTACGTCACACATCTCGCAGGCTGGCACTACACTGCTGGACCATCTGATTGAAGTCTACCCACAACTCTACGAAAGAGGCACTTTCATGCCCACTTTGAAGATGACAAGACTGAGGCACCGAGCTGGCAACTTGTTCCAGGTCACACAGTTGGCAGGGGGTCGAGGTGGGTGTCGCACCTGCATTCTGCCCTCCCGTGCCAGCTTGGCCGTGAGCTGGGGATGACCGGGAGCTAAAGACGCCAGGTGGAAGATGCTCCCTAAACCCCCAGTTGCATTTGGTGTACAGGAACATGAACGGGGCAGGTCTGGGGGTGGGGGTGGGGTGCACAGACAAAGGCTTTGCACCTGCACTAGGGAGCTTCCGGTCTACAGAGGAAGGTGAGATGTGTGCACTAAGTCACATGGCATTGAAGGGAAGCTCCCCAAAGGGTTCGGCAGGATATTGAAGTACTGACTGGCAGCAGGAGAGAGGGAGGGGGCAGGGAAGGGGAGGAGGGGGGCAGGGAAGGGGAGGAGGGGGCAGGGAACAGACAAAGCAAAGGAAGATGAGGCTAGGAGCCAAGTTCTTATCCAGAGCCCTCGGCAGGCTTCACGGGGGAGCAGCTCACATGTCAAGACGAGAAAGAAGAGTGACGGGCAAAGGGGAGGGGCAAGAATATTCTGGAAGGAGACACAGCATGGGTAGACAGAGAACCTTGGTGAGAGGAAGGACAGGGGGGCTGTAGCTCAGAGCGAGGGCAGCAGGAGCCCGGCTGGGGAAATGCTGCAGTCTGGCGGGAGGCGGGGCCTGGAGTTGGGGGGTGTTTGCAGAAGAGGAAGTGAACTGTGGGCGTGCCCTGGTGTCGCCTGGGATCCAGGGAAGATGGTTTGGGGGTCTGCGGGGACAACCCAGGAGTGTCCTCTCCTGGAAGCCAGGGACAGGGATTTGAGGAATCACAGGCTGCCCGTGAGAACGGGGTGTGGTTTTACTGCAGAGAGCTAGCTTTCGTCACAGATACGCTCAGGAAGCATTCCTCTGGTGATTGGAAATTTTCACGATTTGGGGCCAAAGAGTCTGCATGGTGTGGTCGAAGGCAGGGGTGGAATTCTCACCGGACAGACCCCTGCCCCGCCCACACACCCTCTAGGCCCCTCACGTACATACAGGTCACCTGTGTGGTTCCTCGCTGGCCTGGCGGGGCAGAGCTGACTCACCCAGTGCTGGGAGGCCAGGTTCAGCAGACCCAGGTCCAGGGCCGTGCTTGGGCTGAGGTCACCGCAACTCCCCCAGCTCTGGGGGACATCTTTGGAGGGGGAGAAGTGGGTGTGGAGCACCATGTGGGCATGGCGAGCACTTGGGTTTCTGCCAGGAGACACAGGCTCTGGGGGACCAGAGTGAGAAAACTTCTGCCCCCTGGGCTGCCTCAGTTTCCCCCAGAACCCAGCCTTGCCTGTGCCCTCCCCAGCTGAAGCCCCATGGACCAAACTCTCGACTCCCAGGCAATGCTTCGTGAAGTCCCCAGTGAGGCTCGTTTCTTGGAATAGTGATGAGTGACTCACTCCTTCCCAAGAGCTCTCGAAGTGTCTTGAAATGTAGGACAAGCGTGATCACCAAGGCCCACCAGCACGCTTGCTTCCAAGGCAGCACTGAGCCACGCTGCACAGAGTTGCTTGGGGCGTCTGGGTAAACGCTGCACCCGGTCCATTCCACCGCCCCTTCCCCAGGTAGGCACTGCTCTCCCAAGGTGCACCTGCTCTGGGCTTGGGCCCCGCCTCCCCAGGGCTCAACCACAGTTGCTGAATCTTGGAAGCAGCCAGAAAGTTCCTCTGGGACTTGTTCTGCCCAGCACCTCCCTGGGGGCTCCTGTCCTGCCTCTGCGGCTGCCCTGGAACTTGCCAGCACCTCTCCCACCTGCCCGCACCCACCACAGAAGCTTTGCGGAAACTTCTCTGTTTATAAGAGGAAACATTGTCAGCGTTTCCTTCCTCTGCCAGAGGCTTCCACAGCCACTCTGCAGGGCTTGCTCTGCCCCATCCCACGGTGACTCAGGATCCTCCACCCCTTCGTGAGTTCTCATCATTTCTGGCTTCTACCGGCTGCTCTGGTCAGATGAGCCCCTCTGGTTCCTGAACACATAGGGGGCTCCGTCCCTCCAGGCCTGATCTCTCCTCCTGCAAAATTACCTCTTCCTGTGCAGTCTGACCTGCTCCTCAACCTTCTCCCTGGCGATTTCACGCCTGTCCTCGCTACACCCAACCTCAGCCAGCCTCAGCTGTAGGACTTGACAACCTCAGAGGCGTGGACATACAAAGTAACAAAGTAACAGGCCAGAGGCAACATCTCAATGACTTCGGAAATAGCAAAACCTTAAAAGGGCGAATGTCTTTGTTTCCAAAGAAAATGAATGAGGAGTCCTCAAACAACAGCAAAGGTGAGCAGCACGCATGAAGTCTCGGGAGTTGAGGCTTTCCTGACATGAGATGCTGGCTGGTCATTTATCCAGCCTTCTCCAAAAGAATTTCTGCCCCAAGAAGGAGTGCAACAAAATGACCTGGAAGACCCCCTTCTAAAATGGTTTCAGAGGTGCAGTGATGATTCAAGGAAAAGAATCCGGAATCGTTTTATTTTGTTTACATGGAGTTGTTTCTTGTATGCAAGCACAAGTGAGTGGGGGGGGGTTGTGGGGTTCAGGTGGCAGTGATGAAAGGGACATGGTGACACAACAGAAGGTCAGCTTGGTTAGTTAATTTGACATACCAGGTAGGTTTTGAACAGTCTCCTCACCGGGCAAGCTGACCCTGGTGTGAGGAGTCACCCACATCCAGTGGTGAGGTTGCTATGGCAACCAGAATGATTTGTTTATCTAAGGATGCCCTGGCGTCTTAGGGAGCCTTGTGCAGAGGTACTGTGGCAGACTCTTGATTTCCGGCTCCTGGTTCCTTGCTACACACACACACACACACACACAGAGAGAGAGAGAGAGAGAGAGAGAGAGAGAGAGAGATCCTTCATCTGCTGGTTTACTTCCCAATGAATGCAATGGCCAGAGCTGGGTGAGGCTGAATCCAGGAGCCAAGCACTCCTTCCAGGTCTCCCATGTCAGCAGAAGGCACTCATGTACTTGGGCCATCACCTGCTGCTCCTCAGGCATGTTAGCAGGGAGCTGGACTGGAAGCTGAGCAGCTGGGACTTGAACTAGCACTCTGATACAGAATGTGGGCCTCCCAAACAGCAGCTTAACACTATGGCACAATGTGTGCCCCCCGGGGTGAACCCGAGGCCTGCAGTGCCCAAGATAGGAGCCCCCCGACCAGACAGGAAACCCAGCAGACAACAGAGAACAGTGCCTTCCCAAGCCAGGCCACTCCGGGACACCGTCAGCCCCAGAGGAGTGGTGCGAATGTTTGTTCTCAAAAGAACACTCTCCCTGCAGAATTCTGCCACAGCAGAGCCAATGGGGCAGCTGAGAGCCAAGGTACTGGCCTTAGTCCAGGAAGTCAGCCTGTTCCTTATGCATGCGAGAGACTGCGGGGTGGAAGGAGATGCAATTCTTCACCCTCTCATCTGTGTCAACCGTCATACCAGACACGAAGTCAGGGGAATATTTTAAAAAAATGATACTTGAAAAAATTCAATTTTATAACCAAATGTGACATTTACTGGGGCTGAAGATTGAAGAAAATGTACAGAGAGAAACTGTATCATTTTCTCCTGCTTCCTTGTGTTTCTTCTCAGCTTGAACTCCTGTTTGGGGAGAGGAAGGTGGGGAGGAAAGTGGCCTCTCGATTAGGTACCTAGCAATTGATGCTCGGCAGCAGAGATCGCAGAAGGAAATGAGGAACACTCTCACCCCTTCCTCTTGTCGTCCCTTTTCTCTCTAGTTACAAGGAAGCTCCCATTTCCAACTTCTGGGAAGATGGCACAGGCACACTTTCCCCTTATTTTCTTTCTTTCTTTTTTTTTATTTGACAAGTAGAGTTATAGACAGTGAGCAAAGAGACGGAGAGAAAAGTCTTTCTTTCATTGGTTCACTCCTCAAATGGCTGCCACAGCCGGTGTTATGCCAATCCAAAGCCAGGAGCCAGGTGCCTCCTCCTGGTCTCCCATGTGGGTGCAGGGTCCAAGCACTTGGGCCATCCTCCACTCCCTTCCCGGGCCACAGCAGAGAGCTGGACTGGAAGAGGAGCAACCGGGACTAGAACCGGTGCCCACATGGGATGCCGGCACCGCAGGCAGAGGATTAACCTAGTGAGCCACGGTGCTGGCCCCCTTTTCCCTTATTTTCTCACTGAGTAAAAATAACAATGATTGGATGTTATCTAGCAAACAGACATGGGAAGACTTTGGGAAGTGCAGACAGGGGGGCGGCAGGCCAGCCTGGGACTTGGGTCCAAGGACCAAGATCAGGTCGAGTTCTCTGAGTCTTCTTTTTGCTTTGTGTTTTGTGAACTGGACACTGGAGAAGCCGGGAAAGTGTTTGCATATAGACAAAAATGCCCCAAGAAAAGCCTACTCTCTTTAGGCCAAAGTGCCAAGAAATAGGTAGTCTAACAAGACAGAGAACTTCTGGACAATCCCACTCTAAAAACCGAGACTGCGTGGGGAGCTTAGGTTTCCAGCCCTGCCAGGCTGTAACAAGACATCCCAAGCCAGGGTGGTGTCAGAGAGACCGAGTGAAGAGACTGGGTTTTCATCTCTGCAGAGGGGTAACAAGACCAGGACTGCTCTTTTACCCCAAACTGGCGGCAGCAAGACGACCCACCCCCTTCCCACTGGGATGGGGACAGAGGCGGCCAGCACACAGTGCGAACATTCCCCACCATCCAGCAGAGACAAGGTCACTCCCCCAATCCATCTGTGGAGACCACGTGGGAAGAGAAGGAGCCCTTCCCTGTGCTGCTGGACTGCTGGAGGCTCCATAGGGAGCATGAAGTCTCACCCCATCCAGTAGAAGCAAGGATATGGAGTAACGAGACAGAGCCCACCCTACCCTCATCCCACAAGAGATATGAAGGAGGGCTGCCATCAGATGAGATTTAAATACGATCCAAAATGTCTAGTTCCCTCAGGAAAAAAAAAATCCCTTATCATACCAAGAAACAGAAAGAACTGAAACAGAACGAGAATCTTAGAATTATATGAGGATCCTACAGCAGCCACCACAAAATGCTTCCTTCTGCAATTACAAACATTACAGACGCAATAAAAAAGTCAACACATAGTGAGCCTTAGTGAAATGATGATGAAGAAAAACCACATGGAAATCTACAGTAATTGAAATCTAAAACTCAATGGATGGACTTAATAGCAGGGTGGCGTAGACTGACAGAACAAGAGAAATCACCAGGCTCCACAACAGACGGAAATGGGTTAACACATCAGCAGGTGTGCTGCAATAATAGATAACGCACCAGAGGCAGAGGAGGACAGGAGTCGGGATTGAAAAGGCTGTCAAGGGAATAAGAGCTGTACACTTTGCAAATTTTACAAAAGCAAAAAATTTAACCTATAGGTTCCAGAAGCTGAGTGAATTCCATGTTAAAAAAAAAAAAAACAAAAACAAAAACGCAAAAACAAAAGGAGTTTATGCGAACTGAAAGACAAAGAAAACTTCTTGAAAGCTGCCAGAGAAAAGTGATGCCTTGCCTCCCAGGGATAATGATTCAAAGGACAGTGATTTCTCATCAGAGGATTTTCTCCTCAGAGCAGATTTTTCCACGGTTGAAAATAAACCCCGTCAGTTCAGAATTCTGTGCCAGCGAGAGTACCCTTCAGACATAAAGGGGAAATCAAGGCAACCTGCTCAGAGGGGGAAATGGGACGCATCTGTCACCAGCAGCTCTATCCTAACAGAAAGGCATTTCTCTGAGCTAAACGGAAAAGAAGCAATCCTGGAACATCACACAGGTAGACAGGACATTGAAAAGAGCAAATACGATAGAAACTCCTTCCCTGGGGTTGTCTAAATTATGTTTAATGCTCAAGCACAAAGTATAGCATTGTGTACTATATGGTTCTCAGCATACTTAAAGGAGACATTTAAAACAATTATGTTATAAATCAGGAAGTAAATGAATGTAAAGAGAGATAAGGTTTCCACGCTTCATGTGAATGACAAAATATCAATACTAGTAGGCAAGTTATATGCATGCAGTATAATGCCTAGACTAAGTACTAGAAAGTCTACACACAGATACTCTCAAAAATACTATAGAAAAATAAAAATGGAATCCTAAAATAATGTTCAAGTAGCCCACAGAAATTCTGTTAGCATGCTAATAATTATAATAAATGTAAATGGTCAAAATAGATCAATTAAAATACTAAGATTACAGAGCACAGGAAAAGCAAATCCAACTACATTCTGTTTAAAAGAAACTTGCTTCAATGGGGCAGGCATTTGGCAAAGCAGTTACGATGCTATGGAACACCCACATCCCATACCGGAGGGTCTGGGTTCAATCCCAGCTCTGCACAAGACTCCAGCTCCTGCTAATGCACCCCTGGGAAGCAGGCCATGGCTCACGTAACTGGGTCCCTGCCACCCACATAGGGGACTCAGAAGGAGTTCTCTCTGGACTTCGGCCTTGCCACACCCCAGCAGTGGGGGGCATCTGTAGAATCAGTCAGTAGGTGGTAGATCGATATCTCTCTCTCTCTCTCCCCCTCCATCTTTCAAATTAAACAAAAAAATTAAAAATTCTCAAAAAAAATCCTCACTTCAATTATAAAGGTATAGGTAGGTTGAAAGTTAGCAGACGAAAAAAGATATACCACACAAACATTAATCAAAAGAGAATAAGTATGGCTATGTTGTCATGTAGAGCAGACATCAGAGCAATGAAAGTAGAAGGGATGGGACGAAAAATTACACAGTAATAAAGGAGCCCATATGAGTACCAGTTTGCATCTGGGCTGTTCTGCTTCTGATCCAGCTCCCTGCTAACGCGCCTGGGAAAGCAGCAGAGGACGGCCTGAGTGACTGGGGCCCTGCACCCATGTAGAGGCCCAAGTGGAACTCCTGGCTCTTGGCTTCAGCCTGGCCCAGCCTTGGCCATTGCAGCCATTTGGGGAGTGAACCAGAGGATGGAAGACTTCTCTCTCTCTCTCTCTCCCTCCTTCCCTCCCTCCTTCCCTCCCTCTCTCATTCTTTCCTTCCCTCCCTCTCTCATTCTTCCTTTTAAATAGATAAAATAACTTTAACATACATATAAAATGAAAAAGAATGCATAGCAAATGTAATATGCATGTACCAGTGATACATGATATGTGAAGCGAAAGCTGATGGAAATGAAAGGAGAAACAGAAAAATCCACAAATATGTCGAAGACATCAATACCTCTCCCTTAAAAACTGTTAGGACAGCTCGAGAGGAAATCAAAGGAAGTCAAGGAACTCAACACCCACCAACAGCATCCAAGCAACATTTATGACAGAACACTCTACCCAGTGACAGCAGAACAGGCATTCTTTTTTCTAAAAATGCTTATTAATTATTTTAATTTGAGAGGGAAAAGGAGAGACAGAGAGAAATACAGAGTCTTCTATCTGTTGATTTGTTCCCAGATGCCTACAACAGCTGGGGCTGGACCAGGCTGAAGGTGAAAGCCAGGAACTCAGTCCAGGTCTCCCATGTAGGTGGCGGGGACCCACGCACTTGTCCAGGTCTTCCATGTAGGTGGCGGGGACCCACACACTTGTCTAGGTCTTCCACATAGGTGGGGGGGACTCACGTACTTGTCCAGGTCTCCCACATAGATGGTGGGGACCCACACACTTGTCCAGGTCTCCCACATTGGTGGTAGGAACCCACGTACTTCTCCAGGTCCTCCACATAGGTAGTGGGGACCCACGTACTTGTCCAGGTGTCCCACAGAGATGGCAGAGACCTACGCACTTGTCCAGGTCTCCCACGTGGGTGGTGGGGACCCACGCACTTGGCCAGGTCTCCCATGTAGGTGGGGGGGGACCCATGTACTTGTCCAGGTCTGCCATGTAGGTGGGGAGGACCCAAGCACTCAAACCATCACCACTCCTTCCACGGCGCCTATTAGCAGGGAGCTGGGTTGGAAGTGGAGCCGGGACTTGAACCCATGCAGCTATCTTCACCACTGCACCCAGTACAGCCCCTGCGCATCCTTTCCCAGCGCTCCCAGGATATATACCAGGAGAGACCATACGTGGTCCATAAAGCAAACTTAAAAAACCGGCCTCCTGCAGTTCTCTGGCTACACTGGAATCAGCCCGAACAATTCTTATTTTACCTGCTTTCCCCCCTTTCCTCTTCCTCTTTTCCACTCTGCGTCACCCCCACTCCTGCTTCCCGGCACTCCAGGTGTTGCAGGGAGGGCGCAGCTCTCCCGAAGGTTCTGGAATTCCCTTCATTCTTTCTTCTGGAACCTTCTCTTTCCCCTCGGAGAAAGACCGTGGCCCTCACCTTGCTGGACCGTGACTCTTTCTAGAAGCTCTGTCCAGAAAACCAGAGGGGACAGGAAGATGGTAAATTTCTGCGTCTGTGTCACTGAAGATGGGCTGGCATCACACGTGCAGTTTAGTTTTGTTATAAAAAAAACAATTAAATAGAGTGGAAAAATGGCTTTCCTTCGGAGACCAAAAACCTCAACAGGAAACCTGCAATTCCCAAGGCGGACGTCAGAGGTGTGGTATCTGCAGGATCAGTCCCCCCCTCCCCCCTGCCAGTTCTTGCATAACCACGCTGGGTTCACGTGACCCCCACCAGGCTGCTGAGCCTCCAAGCCTGCTCGGGTGCAGCGGCTGTTTCTCAGGACCGCATTCTCAGTATTGGCCCTCTCATGGACAATTCTGTGGTTCCCTATTCTGTCTCTATCCACAGGAAAGAAAACAACGACTTCCTCCACCATTGGCTGCAGGGTGGGCTCCGGGCCGGGGGCCTGGGTCTCTGAGCGGCAGCAGCTGCTCTGGCTCTCTGTCCCAGAGGACAGCAGAAGGCGAGAGAGGGGGTGGAGGCAGAATTCAGGGAGCTGGAGGCAGGAGTTCTGTGCCACGGCGCGCTCCTCCCTGGGGCTGGGTGCTGGGGCAGATGGTGCGTGCTGTTCCCATCGCTAAGGGAGCCGCGGCCAGAGAGGTGGGGGCGGGAGAGAGAGGCAGGAGGTCCAACATCATTTCTGGAAGCGCTGCAGGCTCCCTGGATGGGAAAGCCACAGGATTCTGCTCTTGCAACACCACAGAGGCAACCGCCTGCAATGCTGAGGCGTCGACTCACATCCCAGCGCGGCGGAGGGAGCCGGAGTCCCCAAGGCAGCACTGGCATTTCCACCCTGTGCTTGCCTCCTTCACCGGGAAACTCTGCTGTCTCTTCCTTGTCCTCTCGCTGCCCCTGAGCTCAGGGACGCCATGCCTCTGGCTTTGAGGGGGAACCTTGTGCCCAGTTCTCCGCCTCTACCCAGATGAGGAAGTCAGGTCTGGGGACCAGCTGCACTTGAAATCAGGGTGGAGGACATTCTCGTTCTCAAGAGATAAATACTTATGGTGGGGCTGGCACTGTGGCACAGCAGGTTAATGCCCTGGTCTGCATCCCATATGGGCACCGGTTCGAGGCCCAGCTGCTCCACTTCCGATCCAGCTCTCTGCTATGGCCTGGGAAAGCAGTGGATGATGGCTCAATTCCTTGGGCCCCTGCACCCATGTGGGAGACCTGGGAGAAGCTCCTGGCTCCTGGCTTCAGATTGGTGCAGCTTCAGCTGTTGCAGCCATTTGGGAAGTGAACCAGCAGATGGAAGACCTCTCTCTCTCTCTCTCTGCCTCTCCTTCTCTCTGTGTGTAATTCTGACTTTCAAATAAGTAAAATAAATCTTTAAAAAATACTTACGGTGACATGCCTTGATGTCTAGAACCAACTACTGTCAAATGGAGACACATACACACACACACACACACACACACACAGACACTGCATAAAGTAAGGAAGTGCGCCCCATGTAGACAACTGGGGGAATGTGGGGGCAAGGCCCATGTGACCCTGTATTATGTGATTTTACTATGTGAACAATTTCAAAGGTTTTGGATGGGAAAATCAGTGTGGCAAGCGCCTCTCTTTGGCCTTAGATCTGTATGCCGGTTTCTGCCCTGTGAGTCAGGCCACGGGGGGGAGCTGACTGGCAAATGAATCAGTGACCTGGCTGTGTTCCAGCTGGAGGCCCTGTCCCGGCTAGAGGTTCTGTCCCGGCTGGAGGTCCTGTTCCGGCTGGAGGTCCTGTCCCGGCTGGAGGTTCTGTTCCGGTTGGAGGCCCTGTTCTGGCTGGAGGTCCCATCCTGGCTGGAGGTCCTGTTCTGGCTGGAGGTCCTGTCCTGGCTGGAGGTCCTGTCCTGGCTGGAGGTCCTGTTCCGGCTGGAGGTCCTGTTCCGGCTGGAGGTCCTGTTCCAGCTGGAGGCCCTGTCCCGGCTGGAGGCCCTGTCCCGGCTGGAGGTCCTGTTCCGGCTGGAGGCCCTGTCCTGGCTGGAGGTCCTGTTCCGGTTGGAGGCCCTGTTCCGGCTGGAGGCCCTGTCCCAGCTGGAGGTCCTGTTCCGGCTGGAGGCCCTGTCCCGGCTGGAGGCCCTGTCCTGGCTGGAGGTCCTGTCCTGGCTGGAGGTCCTATAATGGCTGGAGGTCCTGTCCCGGCTGGAGGTCCTGTCCCGGCTAGAGGTCCTGTCCTGGCTGGAGGTCCTGTAATGGCTGGAGGCCCTGTTCTGGCTGAAGGTCCTGTTCTGGCTGTAGGTCCTGTTTGGCTGGAGGTGCTGTTCCAGCTGGAGGTCCTGTAATGGCTGGAGGCCCTGTTTGGCTGGGGTTCCTTTGGCTGGAGGTCCTGTCCCGGCTGGAAGTCCTGTCCTGGCTGGAGGTCACCCTTCGGGACTCCCCAGACAATGCCCCATGTGGAAGGGGCATCCTTGTTGCTTCTGTCCCTTTCAGAGACTTGGCACACCTATGCTTTGGCTGCAGACCACCTGCTGAAGCACAGTCTCTCAGGACAGAAGGAGGACTATGCATCTTTCAAACCATCTCTAGGACAATGCCTGATTTCAAGATAGTAGGGCAAAGCCTTCTTTGTCTCCTTTGGAAAACAGTAAAGAGACTGATAAACAGAAAAGCAATTCTCATTTTCTTTTTAAATTTGCGCTTGCTAGGGCATGCATTTGGGCTGAGCAGCCAAGCTGTTGATTGGGATGCCTGCATCCTATACAGGAGGGCCTGGGTTCGAGTGCTGGCTCTGCTTCAAATCACCCCTTCCTGCCAATGTGCACCCTGAAGGGCAACAGGTGATGGCTCAAGTACATGGGTCCCTGCCACCCACATGGGACATCTGGACTGAGTTCCAGGCTCTTGGCTTCAGCCTGTCCTAACCCTGGCTGTCATAGGCACTTTGGAACTGAACCAGTGGGGACCTCTCTCTGTCTGAAATATATAAAATTTTTTAAAAAAATGTCCATTTATTTGAGAGGCTAAGAAACAAAGAGATGGGGACAGAAAGAGAGAGAGAGAGAGAGAAAAGAGTAAGTTCTCACCTGCTGGTTCACTCCTTAAATTCCCATTCAGCCTAGACTGGATCATGCTGAAGCCAGAGCTGGGAGGGAACTCAGTCCGCATCTCCCAGGGGAGTGCCATCACTGCTTCCTATCATGGTCTGCCTTAGCAGGGAGCCAGAGTCAAGAGTCTCAGCCAGGAATGAAACCCAGGTACCCCGACATGAGATGTGGGTGCCCCAACTGGGTCTCAACCATCAAGCCCACTGCCCATCAGAAATCTTCATTTTTGATGCCATGAGGAAATGTGTATACTCTCAGACTACACCTGTAGAGTGAGGTCCTGTTCCATGTGGCAGAAATTGGGCCAGGATGAAGGCCATGGGCAGGGAAAGGT
Organism: Sylvilagus floridanus; assembly: GCA_949820135.1. Taxonomy (NCBI): domain Eukaryota; kingdom Metazoa; phylum Chordata; class Mammalia; order Lagomorpha; family Leporidae; genus Sylvilagus; species Sylvilagus floridanus. The sequence goes on along the minus strand of OX463244.1, from coordinate 7,338,010 downwards.
GACCAGGAAGTCTACAGCACATCTGGCTGACAGTGGGCTCTCCCATCGTGGGACTACATCCAAGGCTGGCCAGTGTTTAGAACGTGGTGAGGGTGTGGTCTAGGCTGTGGGAACTTCCCAGGAAGAGTGTGACCCACACAGGGGCCAGAGGACGCGGAAGGAAGGGAGAGGACGTGCAGGCCTGCTCTTCTGCAGGAGGGTCTCTCTGCACGGCTCTGCGGAGGAGGAACCAGAGGCGTGGCTGGTCTGTGGCTGCCAATCTTCATCGGTGGCGCTGTCCTCTGATGGAGCTGGCATGACACAGAGCTTTATTCCGAGCCCAAGGGTCTCTCTGCCACAGGCAGCACGTGCTGAGCATCTTCAATGCTGTCTGTTCACGATCCAGTGATCCAGAAAAAAAGCCCCTCATTCACAAGGACTCAGCAGAGAAGACGACAAAGCAGAAGCTGCCAATGACTTTGAAAAGCAAAGTGAAATCAGAGAGTGAATGCAGAAAGAGTAAAGTGAATATTGTAAATACATAGAAATAGAGGCCATCTTGGCTTGGGAACAAGGAGAAAAAACACTGATAAAAATATAATCTTGGATATGCAGACTTGAGACAGTAGAGCAAGAGAGAAAAAAAACCCCAAAAATATTGAACAGAAAAAGATATGGAAGACAACAAGATGACTCAACAGATACTTACAGTGTGCCCTTAGAGAAGAAAGAATAAGTCAGCAGAAAAAAATGCAATCGTATCATTCAGGACAATTTCCAGATGAAGTAGAGTTCTTAACACTGATGGGGGGAAGGGGGAGGAGATTCATGGGTGCTGATACGTATCCTGATACTGTTACTGGATTGCAAAGAAAAAAATTGATTCTACGGCATCCATGTATAAAGAACACACCCAGAGAGGGGAACAGAGAGACCTTCCCTAAAGTTCTCCCTAAATATATTCGATGACTGAACACAACAGACGATTGGGCTAAAGGCCGTAGGGGAAGAAAATGAGACCCCCACAATTTTATACCCAGCCAAGCTGACACTCAAGCACAGTGACACCTGAGCTGTATCTTTAAGGGTGCAAGCACTAGGGGAACACAGTTCTCCCGGAGTCTGTTCAGATGATAAAGACAAGCCTCAGCCAGGGAAGAGAGAAGACTGGAGAAATGGGACAGGCTGCAGAAGAGGATGGGGCTACTCACACACAGCTCTGGAAAGAAAACTTCATGGAAATTCTGGTTTCAGAAAAGAACAGAGAAATGAAAACCATGCTGATGTTGGAATAACCGAGAGATCGCTCAGGGAACTGTGAAAACACTATTTAGGCTGGCGCCACGGCTCACTAGGCTAATCCTCCACCTTGCAGTGCCGGAACACTGGGTTCTAGTCCCGGTCGGGGCTTCGGATTCTGTCCCGGTTGCCCCTCTTCCAGGCCAGCTCTCTGCTGTGGCCCGGGAGTGCAGTGGAGGATGGCCCAAGTGCTTGGGCCCTGCACCCCATGGGAGACCAGGAGAAGCACCTGGCTCCTGCCTTTGGATCAGCAGGGTGCACTGGCCTCAGCGTGCTGGCCGCGGTGGCCATTGGAGGGTGAATCAACGGCAAAGGAAGACCTTTCTCTCTGTCTCTCTCTCACTGTCCACTCTGCCTGTCCAAAAAAAAAAAAAAAAACCACTATTTAAGGGAATGAAGGTAAATGTCAGGTGAACTAGGAACCACAGCCTGACAATCAAAACCAGGCAGAGGAAGAGGAAGATTGAAGCTGGATGAAAATTGAAAACCAAAGTAAAAAAAAAAAATGGAGTTCATGGAGGGGTGACCACAGATTTGGCTCTAAGTGTGGTACCTACGAAGAAAGGGGACATGAGACAGCAGCACAGGGAACTCTCAGCAGAGCAAACTGTGAGAAACACAAACCAAACACGCAACATGAGATGAAGACGGAGAGCAAACACACATGCAAGGTTTGGCGACTTAAGGAGAGTAACAGCCAATAAGTAAAAGACCAGAATGCAGCGTCCGGAAATCGTCATGGGAAAAAGAGCTGCAAGCTGTATTGTCAGGGGGAAAAGATCTTGATGAAAGAGCGCGCGGTGGACATCCTTGTGGACGGAGGCAGAGACAGACTTTAACATCACTCAGGATGGTCACCAAGGCCACGAAGTATGCGTATCACCCCTGCAGAAAGACACAGAGTCACAGCGCGGGGACGAAGGGTTGTGAACTGGAGCCTGGCTGCGGGCGGGCTCCCTGTCTGTGATTTGGTGCCTTGTATTTGAACTGTGGGCTTGGATTCCTTTTTTCAAGAAATTCTACACCACAAAAGCTCCACAGGTGATTCCCATCAGCGTCAGGGGCTGCGCAGCCCCAGTGTTTCATGTCAGGGCTTCTGATAAGTTAATGGTGGCTTTATTGTATCTCCGCGGTAGGGACCCAGAGGCCGACTGCCGCGTCTCTATTTCATGCGGGGTTTTGGCAGATCCGCAGATAGTCTTATTGATTTACTTGTGTCTGAAATTTCCCGGTTTCCAAAGAAGATTACAGTCAGTTGGAAAAATAAAAAAGGTAAAAACAGAATCCCAGCAACAAAGTTACAGCGTACTGGGGCCGTGGTTTCTCTGGGTACCACTTAGGCTCTGGTCTTGACATCAGGGTGCCTCCACTTCGACACCACAGCTAGTTACAGGATCTCAACACTGTGCACCTGTTCTTCCAGCCACGCGCCCCCATTCCTACCCTCCTGGGGCCCTTCCTCACCTAGGCTCGTTTGCCCGTGGTGCATGCCCAGGGTAACTCGGCCCCAGTGCCCGCTGCTCCCGCGGCTGGCCATCACAGGCACGTTGCCTAGTCTCATCTGCCCCTGTAGCCTCCCCTGCTGGGCGTAGCCCAAAACCTCCTGCCTCGTGGAATCCATTCTTTCCCGATCCTATGACACTCACAGGGAGCGTCTCACCATTGAGGCATCGATCAATCATCCATGATCTTTTTTTTTTCTCCAACTTGATTCTCAGCTCCTTCAGGTGGAAGAATAGGGGGCCCTATGGTCTAACAGGAACAGGACGCAAAAAAGACTCACAACATCCAGTTGTCCTGAGCTGATCACATGTCTCTGCCATGGGCAGCTCCGAGCCAATCTGGAGCCAGGAGTACCCAGATGCTAACCTCAAACGACCTCCCTACTGCCCTGTCACGGCCTTTCTCAACCTGGTCCCACATCCAAAACAGCCCAGGACAACCCACATACGACCTTGATGGAGGGGCAGTATGAGGAACCCCACCATTTTGAGCGTGTCGTGTGCAACAGAAGCAATTGGGCCTGCACAAGACACCACGCCGGGTGCAAACCAAAGCATGGTGCACGCAGGGGGATGAGACTGAGACGACGCAGCCCCGCCTTCCCAGCCTGGGAAAAGTTGCAAAGCCGCTGCTCGGCTCCTGTGGGGATGCCACTCGATGGGATTGCTCCCCACTGTGCGCGAGCACAGGCACCCAGTAAACAGAGTCTGGGCTATGGTTTGACCACTCCTCATTTGCTAAAACCAGTGAATCAAAGAACTTCGAGTCAGCAAAATGCACAGATCCCAAATCTGGCGACTTCCCATGATCCTCACAGGCTCCTAGTTCGAGACACCATCTTCTTCCCCAGTCTGCTCCTTGCTGGTCTCCTGGCCCTCTGCCTGGCTTCCTCCTGTCCAGTCTCTACCTGGCATTTGGAGCCCTTGTTGGCTCTGAACTGGAAGCCAGGCCATCTCTCTCCCTGGCTCAGAACCCTCAAGGGCTCCCCAGCACTCCGACGACAAATCCAAGCGGCAGGTGAGCGCATCGTCCCTGCAGGGTCTGCGCGGGCTCCCTCCGCCCTCCTAGCCAAGCACTGCCCCGGCCCTCATGCCCACGGTCTCCTGCATTCCCGCACCTGCCAGGCCCCGTCCCTCCCCGGAGCCCGGAGAGCTTTTCCACTGCCATCTTGCACGGCTTCCGCGCCATGCTGCTCAGGCCCTGGTCAAGGTGTGTCTCCCGGAGGCCTTCCTGGCGTCGTGTCCAGTGTAGCACCCCCTGACCCACCCCACTCCCAGCCCCCATCTCCATCCCTGCCTAACCCAGTCCCTGCTGACCTCACTTACACTTCCCTCTTCACTATGCCGGTGGAGGCAGAGCCGAATCTCACCGGCTTTAAATCTCAGCCCCATTACCTAAGCCGTGTGAGGGTGGGCAGCCCGGAATGGCCTTTTGCCTCACTTTCCTCATCTGTACAATGGGACAGCTTGTGGGATTGTAGCTGAGTAATACACAAAGGACTTAGCAAGCTGGCAGGAGGTGAGGACCATGTACGTCTTTGTTGTTTTTTAAAAATTAGGTATGTACTTATTCATTATTGTCTGAATTCGTACCCTGTCAGCTCAGACGTCTGGGACAAACTCCACCGTGGAGAAGACGTTGCACGGCAGACATTCACGGTCTTGCAGTGCTGGGGACAGAGGTTCAAGGTCAAAATGCCAGTAGGGCAGGACCCCTGAGGTCTCTCCTGTTGGCCTGCAGATCCTGCCTTCTTCAAAGGCTGTCCCTGCATGTGTGTCTGTGTCCCCACCAGAGGAGGACACTGGGTAAACTGGATTAAGGCCCCCTTAGAGACCCCACGTTCAGATAATCACCCACTCAAAGGCTCTGTGCCCGACTGCAGTCACACTTGGGGGGCTAAGACACAGGAATGGGGGCACAGTTCCTCCCACGGCATCTGCAGTGTGAGGATTCCCACCAGTGGGCTCCCCACCTGGTGGACTCTCACTCTGCAGTTAGAAACCGACCCAGCGCAGGTCAGCTTCTCAGTAGGGCCCCGTGGGACCCTTACTCGGTGCCTGGGGGCTCGGGGGCTCTGGGCACTGAGCAGAGGAAGACACCACACCGGGGACGCCTCTGCCTCGGACCATGCCCCTAAAATCTGAATGATGCCTCCACAGTCTGGGGGGAAGTTGGGGCCCAACGGTCTCCCTGGGTGCTCAGTTAGGACTCTTGGCATCTCGGGGACTGGACAAGAGTGGGGACACAGGTCAGCCGACACTGAGCACTCTCCTAAGCTAAGCCGGCCGGCCCTGCTGGCCGACACTCTGACCGAGGCCGGTACACAGCCTTTCTTGGATGCATCGCCTGATCTCCCGCACGGCGTCGGCAATCAGCAGTGGTTGGAACTTCTCCCCCAGGTGCTGCACACAAGGCCTCTATTTCACTCGCGTGCACTCAGGCAAACCCGCTCTGTACAGCGTGCCCTTATCCACGGAGACAACGTTCCAAGTTTCCCTGAAACCCACAGGGCTTGCTTTTCCTACACATAGGCACACACGACAATAAAGTTGAATTTGTAAACGAGGCACAGCAAGAGCTAAACACTCATGATGAACCTGGACAGTGACAACAGCCAATGAATTGCTTATGTCTGGCATTCTCCACTGAAGATTTTCAAGTCAAGGGTGACTGCGTGTAAACCAAACTCCAAACAGCGAAATCTGGATAAGGAAGGACAAATGCGTGGCAGGTGAATTCCCCACGAGTCCAAAGCTACCTGCCAGAGGCAGGGCTGCCGGGGCCACATCGAAACCCAGCACCCACTGGGCCTCTGTGCCGCAGGGAGTCTGTATTTAACTCTCCTGTTTTATAAATACGGCCCATACACACACACTTGTACACACACCCATACACACTCACACCTATATATACTCACATGCATATACATTCACAAACACACAGCGGTATACATACTCACACACACATTTATACACACTCATACATTCATATATACACAGACACGTACACACACCACTCACATACACATTCACAAACACTTAAACCTACTCATATGCACACTCACATGCAAATACACACACATTTACACACACACTTATATACACACCCATACACACTCACGCCTATATATACTCTCACACACATATACACTCACAAACATACTTACACACACACCAGTATACACACTCACACACACACTTATACACACTCATTCATATATACAGATATGTACACACACCACTCACATAAACATTCACATTTAAACCTACTCCTATGCAAATATACACACATGATACATACACTTATACACACACCCATAAACACTCACATACACACATTCACACACACTTGTACACACATATGCATTCATATATACACTTACATGCACACACACCGCTCTCTCACACATTCACACACTTAAAGCACTCACATCCACTCACACGCATATAAATTCACACACCCACACACACCCATATACGCACTCACACATTCACACATACTTATACACTCATACATTCATATATATGCTTACACCCCCACACAACACTCACACACACACTTATACACATTCACACCCATATATACATCCTCACACACATGCACTTGCACACACACACACACACACACACAGCCCTTGGCCTCTGAGAAGACCAGATCTCCACCCCTGATTTGCCTCTCCAGGGAGAAGCATTAGGAAGTAGCTCCAGTGTGGGCAGAGGTAGGAGCAGGTGCAGCTGAGCACCAGGAGAAGCCTGGAGGCAGTGCCTTCCCCTGGGCAGTGACCAGGTCACCTCCCTCTCTGCAACAGAAGCGGCAACAGGTAGGGAATGGGAAGAAGCCGGGTTTCTGCCTCTTCTACGTGCGGCAGATTGACTGAGTTGAACACATGTGGGTGGTTTTGTGACACAGTAAACTGCTTTGACATTTTCCACCGCTAGATTGTTCTACTCCAAAGCCCGGGGCTTCCGTCGGAAAGGCAGACATCCCGGCTGACATGCGACATCATCTGTTGCCACTGTAAAGCAGCAGAGAACATTGGAGATGAAGGGATCCGATCTATACAAGCACGACCTCGGCTGGCAGACAGTTGCAGGAGGCAGCAAGACACTCTGAGAAGACTGGAATGATGGCAGCTCTCAGCTGAGTGGTTAAGAGGCTGCTGAAGGCACCCGCGTCCCACATCAGAGCGCCTGGCTTTGACTCCCGCTTCCTGCCAGTGCAGACCCTGTGAGGACGCAGCGACGGCTCAGGCAATTAGGTCCCTGCCACCCACATGGGAGACCTCGCTGGAGTTCCCGGCTCTCTGCTCTGGCCAGGCACAGCCTCAGTTTTTGCAGGCATCTGGGGAGAGAGCCAGTAGATGAGACCTCTCTCTGTCTGTCAGTCTCTCCCTGCAAGTAAAAAATCAATTTTTTTAAACACTGGAAAGTGGGACTGGTGCTGTGGCACAGTGGGTTAAAGCCCTGGCCTGCAGTGCCGGCATCCCATATGGGAGCTGGTCTGAGTCCCAGCTGCTCCACTTCGAATCCAGCTCTCTGCTACGGCCTGGGAAAGCAGTAGAAGATGAACCAAGTGCTTGGGCCCCTGCACCTGCGAGAGAGACATGGAAGAAGCTCCTGGCTCCTCACTTTGGATCAGCCCAGCTCTAGGCATCAGGGCCATCTGGGGAGTGAACCAGCAGATAGAAGACCTCTCTCTCTCTCTCTCTCTCTGTGTCTCTACCTCTCTGTAACTCTTTCAAATAAATAAAATAAATCTTAAAAAAAAGAAAAAAAAAACCACAAAAATACTGGAGAAATTCCCACAAGGAGGACTCAAGGGAAGAAAGCGCCAAGCAGAGTTCACGACGAGTCGGGATCCTTGATCTCAACAGCCGGGAAGAAAGTGTGGCTGGGCCAGCAGTGAAATCGAAGGAGGAGGCAAAACGCGTTTTGCTTTTCCTTTAAAAGTCTTGCTTCCTCTTGAATGATCTGATTCACTCATTTTTCAGATGGGATAACTCCCAATTGATTAGTAGACTGTTGCTTAGATGAGTAGGAACGCAAAGTGGAAAAATTTCAGGTTCTCGGTTTGAAATTCAGAGATGGTTACGTCTGGGATACTTCCTGCGCTCCCCCAGGTAACCAAGGCAGCAGCCTCCAGGGGCCGTAGGAGGCCTGAGGCTCTTCAGCCATATGCTGTGCCCTGAGCTTGCTAAATGCGAAGTGTGCATCACAAATTCCAACCGAGATTTACCGCTAAGTTGGCGTAGAGCAGGGTGCAGAGGACCTTCTTGAAAGGGGCTGTGTCTACGATCACTGAGCCCTCAGGAATTTATGTTTTAGGAAGAACATTTGATGCCAGGCATTCATATTTTTAATGTTTCAGCTCGAGCTGTGCTTTGTTATTCACAGTGTGTGGCTGACATCTAAAATCAGTTTTTGTGCTTAACAAAATAACATTATTAAAATATTATTACAATAGGTTTCCACGGGCACTTTGTACCCGTGACAAAGTGCATAATTAGCCGGAGTCAAGAACTAATGGGTTTATAACACAAAGGCTTTGCTTCTAAAATAAAGTTGAGCTGATATTTGTATGTGCTGCTTTGACTTGTGGAAGAAAAATGGTTCCATGATTTGCAACAACCTCACTGCTTTGAATGATCTCTTTCAGCAATTAAAAATACAGAGCTTGCTATTTTTGGTGAGGGGGAGCAGAGAGGAGGAGGGTGAGCTTCTGCCATCTTGGTAGTTTGGAAGTCGAGCTTCAATTGCCTGGTTTGAGAGGGAACCAGGGAGACACCAGCTGAAACTGGGGGCTCTTAAGAGTCAGGAGCCACCCGGCATCCCCAGCTGTGTCGGGGGCGGAGGCCGGCTTTTAAGACAAAGTCTGCATCATGAGATGATGGCTGATTGACAAACAGGCAGGAGAGAGCCTTCAATTCTTTAATAGTTTTCCTTTTGTTTTGGCGGGGGTGGGGGGGCATGTTAGCACTCAAAGTAAATGTGTGTGCGCTTTCGTCTGATACACGGCAGGACAAGTCGGGGAAGGAGGAAACCTACACTGAGCTCACCAGCGGCTTCCCCAGCCCAGCTCACTGCTTCTGACGGTCAGGGAGCCTACAGTGCACAGCTCTGAAGATGGACCGGGATTTCAGGGGGTGGAGGGAGCCCCTTACTTCTGGGGGGCCTCATGCGACTGGGTTGCTTTATTTGAGTCACAGGAGTGACCCCTTCGAAGACACCTGCTCTGAGCAGACACCTTGCCAAGGCCCCGTCTGCTTTGTTTTCACTGCTGCTGAAGTGAGGGCCCCAAGGTAGGGCTCTCTAGTGCAGCCAAGTCCACCAGTCCCTAGTCTTTCCCAAATGAACGGAGAAGGTAAGCAGAAGCCGCTGTTCTCCAGGCTCACGAGGCATCCAGAGAAGCTGGGCTCCCTGTCTTCCCTCCTTAGACGAGACCCAGAGGGGCATGAAAACTAACCCCAAACCCACCTGTGCACAGAAGGTCTCTGAAGGAGCATTAGAATAGCTAGCGTCACCACGGACAATGTACACGCAAACTGTTGTAAGGTGCGTGCCAGGAGAGCGAGCGAGTGGCCTGTGGCTTTGATGTGATACTGAAATCGCTCAGAAAAATTCTGCTTCAGTTGACGTGAGAAACAGGTCACCAGCATACAGAAGGAAATGGAGGAGGGGTGGGCGTTGCCGGGCAGGGAGTGAAGCCACCACCTGGGGCTCCTGCATGCACATCAGAGGGCCTCACCTCTGCTTCCGACCCAACTTCCTGCTGGTGCACCTGGTAGGTGCAAGGATCAAGGCCCACGTACTCGGGCCCCTGCCATCTCCACACGAGACCAGAATGAAGTTCTCTGCTCCCAGCTTCAGCCTGGACCAACCCTTGGCTGCTGTGAGCATTTGGGGAGTGAACCAGCAGATGGAAGATTCTCTCTCTCTCTCTTTCTGCCTTTCAAATAAATAAAAATGAATAAATAAACACACATCTGAAAAGAAAAAAATGGAGGAGGCACTGTGCTAACACTTCAGATCACTGTGGGTTTCCTTCTATGCAGCCCAAGGCCACCATGTCTGCCTCTAGTGCCTGGTCTTTTGCAAAGAAAAGTAGAGGGCCAAGCAAAAGGCTTGGCAAGAGGCGGGCGGCGGACTTGTCCTTTCTGACCTTGAATAGTCCTGGTTCATGGGACAGGATCCACTCCCTGGGAAAAGCCAGAAGTAGAACCAGCAGCGTTTGGAGACCCTCTGTAGCTTATGTAAGCCCTCATTCCATACATGAGCTGCCCGTGTAGAAAGACTGTGTCCACATCATCTTACTGGGATTTGGTTGGAAATTCCCTGCTAGGACTAAGAAGCTGTGCAAGTAAATGCTCTTGCTGACCCTGTAACTTAGAATAACTTGGGAACTTGATCCAGAACTTTGGTTTTCATGGTGTATCTGATGATTTATTGTTTTTTTTTTTTTTTTTTTGACAGGCAGAGTGGACAGTGAGAGAGAGAGACAGAGAGAAAGGTCTTCCTTTTTGCCGTTGGTTCACCCTCCAATGGCTGCCGCGGTCGGCGCGCTGCGGCCGGCGCAGCGCGCTCATCCGATGGCAGGAGCCCGGTGCTAGGTGCTTTTTCCTGGTCTCCCATGGGGTGCAGGACCCAAGCACTTGGGCCATCCTCCACTGCACTCCTGGGCCACAGCAGAGGGCTGGCCTGGAAGAGGGGCAACCGGGACAGAATCCGGTGCCCCGACCGGGACTAGAACCCGGTGTGCCGGCGCCGCAAGGCGGAGGATTAGCCTGTTGAGCCACGGCGCCGGCCCGATTTATTGTTATAATTGTATTGAATGTATATAACTGTATTGTATATAACTGTATTGAATGATTTTTTTATGCAGAGGAGGAGTGAATGCTGTCAAATGGGGCCTATGTCAACAATGCAGTCTCTCAGCATCTTAGAGACCAGTGAACAAATATTCTTTAACTGGAGCAAAATGCAGTCTCTCCTCACCGCAGCCTGGTGAGGTTAACCGAAGCGTCCACTGGAAGAGTGAGGTATGGTTTCTCTTGATCAAAGAAATGGGAAAGGAAAAAAACACCCTTCAAGCCAACTGTACGAAGCTGAGTTTTACAACATGCAAGTTCTGCACACTGAGGGTCTCTGTTATTTCCCCTTCTCCAGGCAGGGGGGTGGGGGTGGTGGGATCCTCACAGCTTCTGAGCTGCAGAAATGGACAAGTGGGGAATCAGCTTCTCTCTGGTTGGCTGGCATTTAGTGTTAGGGCATTGAAGCTTGTGCAAACCTGGATCCGATGTTTTCTCTAAATGGTTCTTCTTGACCATGTCACAGGACGAGGGAGTAAAATGCACCTGCTCTTCTCCTGGCCTCCTCAAACCCGCTCACTCATCTAGCCACCTGTCTCTCCTCTGCAGGTCCACTCCCGCTATGGAACAGGTTACACAAGGCAATTTGTTAAAAGCTGAAGATGTCCAGTCAAAAGCCAACTGGAAGGTACATGTTAGGTATTGCTAGTCCACTGCCAAGACAGACACCAGCAACAGCTTCCCTTCTGAAAAATCTGGAGATCAGCACCCTGGCCAGCTCAGCAGAGCAGGCGCCCTATGCCAAAGGGCTATGCTCATTTACAGATGGAGAAACAGGTGTGTCCAGCATGGTTTCAGTGACAGGATGGGTTCTGGGACCCAGGGTTTGTGAACACCACACACCCAGATGGTTGTGTTTTGCGACATAGCTCCAACCCACTGGTAACATCAACTCAGCAGCTCATTTCTCAAGTGCCATGCCCACTTGGCCAGGCCAGACATAATTTGGGTGTTGCTGTGAATGTATTTTGTAGAAGTCCTTAGAGCGACTGCCAAGAAGGGAGATTATCCCAGATCATCTGTGTGCACCTGATGCAGTCAGTTGAGATTCCTCCCTGGGGGGAGCTTCCCTGAGAGAAGAAGATATTCTGTGCCTATGGATGGCAATTTCAGCTCATGCCTGACTGTCCAAGCTGCTCTTCTTGGTGGTTTCCCTAAGGGTTTAAGACTCGTTTGGCTTGGCCATTGGCATGAAATAGCCCTTTGCAAAGAGTCTATACATCACCAGCTGGTTCTGCCCCTCTGGGTGAACCCTGGTTACTACTCCAAGGAAGCCACTGCCTCTAACATGAGGCTCTGACAGGCTGGGGGTCTATTGTGAGTTTCCATAGAAGGGTGGGAAGAGGACGTGGAGGCCTGGGTGGGCATCAGGCACTGATTCACAGAACCAACTTCACCGAACCAACAGCCTGACCATTCATCTACTTTTGTACAGCTTTTGCCAAAGGAGTGGATGTGGCCCTCGCTGGACAGGAGACCAGGGTCGCATTCAAATGAAATGACTGCTTGGGCACCGGCCCTGCTGTCCACTGGATGGAAGAAGGAGAGTGGGCAAGAGCTGTGCACATGAGCAGGTCAGTACAAAAGGGACTGTGGGTAATTCCCGGGAGGCTAGGATGTCATCTGCTGTGGGGCCAGGGTCAAGAAGGGCTCTGTTCCTTGAGACCTGGAGCCCAAGGGATGAACTGGAGACCACAGTGGGTGCCAGAGCGAGACAGGAGGATGGAGCCCAGGAGGTCAGACAGTGTGAGTGGAAATTCTAGAATAAGCAGCGGAGATTACTGGATGTCTTCAATGGAAAATGATGCGTTATTTATAGAGTCTATCCTTCTAGGTTTTCCAATCCTAGCCTCTCATTGTTGCTGAGCTATTTTTACAATCTGCAACTGATGGCAATGCTGTTACAATTAGCAATGCAAGATAATTATTGGCCATAACCTACAAGCGAATTCTGGCAGGCCGATGCTGCACTGATCTGTCTGCATTGCCAACTTCTTAACACTGTGAAATTTGTCATTCTTTGACTTCTTTGATCCTGCTGTGACATCTGTCTGAGTTCCCTGTTATTTAATTAATGAGTTAAGTATAAATCTTTGACACATTCATTTTATATTTGCACGAGAGTCATGATCCTACCCTTTTTGGAAAATTATACTTGAACCGTACCTGGGTGTCTTGGGTACACACAGGGAGCACCATCGCAGGCTGCACTGCCTGCAGAGGGTGAGCCAGAGGCGAGGGGTCGCTGTCCCCCAGGAAACCCAAGCAGCCAGCCAAGCACACAGCGAAAGCAAAGGGAAGAAAAGTCAACTATTTTATTTTTATATTTTGAATGAAGACAAAAAGCAGTCCTCTATCTTGCTCTTTGAGATTAATATCAAGAGAGGCTTTTAAAATGGTTTGAAGAGCTCAGTCCACTTTATCTCTATATAAACCTTTGTTTACATATTTGTAATTTATAGTCCACTTGCTTCTAAAACCCACATCGGAAACAGGCCTAAGGGCAGCCAAGAGAGAATAATAGCTCGTGTGGCAGCCCAGACCTCACCTTGCAAAGAGCAATGCCATCTGCGGAGCCACAGAGCAGATGGTGCGAAACCATATGATAAAAATAACAGAAGGCTTCATGGTAAATAAATTACAACAACAATCAGGCAACTAATGGGGCCGAGAAGCAGAGAGAGAGAGGCTGGGGCGGGTGGAAGGGCCGTCCAAGGTCACCAGTGCCGTGCTATCCATGGCACTCATGTTTCAGCTCTATGCTGTGAAGCCTCCTGAGAACCCAGCGTGGTTTTGCTCTCCCTACGACTTGGCCTTCACACTGGAGGTGAGTGGGGAGGGGCAGGAGGCTGCAGGCCTTGGGCGGCAGATACTGAAAGTTCTTGTGAGCATCGAGAACTCTGGGCAGGAAAAGGGACCACCCCTTCCCTGGGACCTCGATGCCGGTGGAAGAGTGAGGACAGTAGCCCCGCACTCCATCTTGGCTGGGTCCTTTCCACATGGCCACCTTGCCTCCAGCAGCACGGTGACAGTGGGGGTGGTGATGTCAGGGGTCAGTGGACGCCTGGGAGACAATGGGATACATGGAGAGCAGACACGCACCTTCTGCTATTAATAAACTCAACTGTAACTGGAGAGAGGATTACCACTGATTTCAGGGAGAGGTGCATGAGATCTGTGATGACAGATACTTGTTCTACTGCTCAGAATATAATTAAGCATTTTTTTTCCAAAAGGTCTTTTTAAGGAGACTATCACATAATTAAAATGAATGTATGCCTGTGCTCTGAAAAATCGTGTGCTTTCAACAAGCAAATTGCACGCTTAATCAAGAAGGCATTTGGAGAGCTAAGATAGAGTACTGCCTCTCTGATGCTCCAGGGGCTGCTGTTCAGAGAAGGAGCCGGACGAAAGCTGTGCTCCAGGCAGGGAGGAAGACCACCTCTCTGGGATGTGTGGGGAAACACAAGTGGGAGATCTGAGGTCTCAGTGGGAAGAGGGCTCGGCGCGCAAATGTCAGCCAAGGAACTTGGAGCAGGAGCCCCAGAGGCCGGAAATGGAGCCTCAGGGGACTGACTAGGCACAGACCCATGGGACGTTCTAGAATCCCACGGTGGTTCGAGCAGGACCAGGGTAGGAGGGCCCAGGAGCTGGCCGCCTGCGGCAGCTCCTTCTATAGCTGACAACTCCATGGCGCACTCTCCAGCAGCGTGGCTGCTGTCTCCCAGGGTCCAAAGAGGGAGACCCAGCAGTAGAGAAGGAGGATGGAGGGCACGGTGCATGCTGGACAAGAAATTCCCAGAGGTTCCCAGGGCTGGGTTCTGTGGATCCCAGAGCAGGGCTCCAGGCTGTGAATTGTTTCCTGGGGTGGGCAGACCAGCCAGGCAGTCCATGGCCTGGAGAAGCCAGGAGTTGATCAAGGATCACACACTCTGGGGACCAAGAGAAACAAGCTGGAAGGCCTGCTCCTCTGTGTCCAACGGCCACTGGTTGACCAGATGGCTGCACTCCCTCTAGTAAACAGGCAGCAGTGAATTCTGAGCTTTAGGAGAAGGCAGTTTGAAAGTCAGACTGTGTGGCTCCCGAGGGTAGGCCTGCGGTGTGTGACGGCACGGATGACAGCAGTGGAGAAGCTGAGGGCCAGCACAGGGCAGATTAGCACTTCAGAGCATGGCACAAACCCCTGCCGGGGGAGAGGAGGGAAGAGAAAAGGGGACCACAGTTCTCCAAAGTGGGCATCTCACACAGAAACTTCTAGTTCCCTGCAAGGAAGCAAGGCAAGCCCCTGAGCTGGGTCACGAGTGACCCCTTTTCTACTGCTCTCCCGTGTCGCCATAACCAGGCAAGCGTGCGATCCACGGCGGGCTTCTCCCCCACCCACCCCTGGCCTGCTGAAAACAGCTGGGCACGGGGCCCTGAAGCCCGGCTGAGACTGCAGATGAGAAGCAATCATGTCAGCGACAGCCAGCAGTAAACAGAGACCTCAGGAGCGGAACGGACTCTTAAGCAACTGTTTTATTGGGAGCCCAGCAGTTCTCTCCTTGGCTCAGGCCCAAGTACCTAGCTGGCAAGGACCCAGACCCATCCCCAGAGCTGCCTCCTGGGACCCCGGATCCGGTCTGCTAGGCTGGAACACCCCTCTTGGCCTTGCTTTCAGAACTCTCTTAGAAGATCTCTGAGCTACTCCAGGGTGCACAGTAAAAATACACGAAGCGACTGCAGAAATCGTTTGGCCCTGGAGCAGCTCTTAGGAAGGCATTTAAGCCGGCCACAAATCGTCTCGGAGAGAATTTATACACAGTACAGAGCCTGAAGCTATTGATTACTTTGTCGTATTTGATGAAGAAGTTTGGAAAGTCTGGGGCGGCTTTTCCAGGGTGCGTCTGCCCGAAGTCAAACAGGGATCCAGCTGTGCCAGCTGTGCCGCTGTCCATCACTCCCCTTTTGTCCCACCTCCTATGCACCTGACTGGCTGGGCTTCTGGCTCTGTCGCTTGCCCTGTTGGCTCCTGTGAGCCTGCCGGCATGATTGGGGGATTCCTGGGTCTGGGCCCTGAATCTCTGGAGATGCACTGTTGCATCTTCACGCCTTGTTTGTCCTGGTCATGCTGCTTCTTCCTCTCCCGACTCTTCGCCCCTGTCACTTCCCGTCTTGTCCGATGCTCATTTTCCCCTGCTGACATCGACTGATATCGACAACCCACTGACACAGGGCTTCTGCACGACAGATGGGGCAGGCTTGAGTCGAAGGGAAACAGCATGGCTAACGACAGGACAGCTGCATGCATCCTGGACTGAGCCGGGAGTCATGAAGACAACCTGGAGGATGCCACACGTGTAGTTGTGACTGGATGTCTGTATGTCCACCTGCTGTCCTGCTCTGCCTTGTGCCGTGACCAGTCACTCACTAAGGCCAGCGTTCACTCCTAGGTGATGGGGATTCTAGGTGGATGTGCATGGTGGCAGGAAATGTGGGCCCTGTACACCTCTGATCCATCCACCTGCAGAATGTTAAGGTCTGGGGGCAAGCCAGGTGAGGGCCAGGGGCCAGGAGGGAAGGGTCTCGATATGCTCACACCCTGGGCCCTGAGACTTTTTCCTCAATAACAAAGGCTTTGTGCTCTTGAGCTTTTCCTCCTTTGTGTCTCATGGCTCTTGCTTTAAGTCTGGAAGAAGTTCTGCAAAGAGCGGTACACTTCTGGGCGCAGAGGAGCTGCGTGGCGGCCAGCCGGGGGGGCCTGCGGCACCAACAGGGACAGAGGGAGGGAGGGAGCTGGGTGGCCTGCGGCACCAACAGGGACAGAGAGAGGGAGGGAGGGAGGGAGGGAGGCAGGGCAGTCGGGAGCAGGAGCAGCGCCGAGCTCACGGAAGTTGGTGTTTTGGTTTATTTCCCACTCACGAGGTATAACCACCTGCTTCTTCTTTTACATTTTAAGGATTTTTTTAAAGTTAAAAAAAACCCATTAAGAAACATCAACATGATTCTTGGACCCTAAACAGCTGCTAAAACGTTTGGATGGGTTTAGAATAAATAAAGTCAGAAACATATGATTTCATTTTTCTTAAGTGTGCGGATTTTAAACGGAAGGCACATTTCCCCATGAAAATACAGTTTAGATTTTTTTTTTTATGGTGGGCAGGTTAATTATTAAACAAACAAATGAAAACACAGCGATCAAAGCAAAGCTGTGCAGGGCGTGGATGTGCTGAGTACAGGGCCAGGCAGAGGGAGGAGGCTGAGCTGGTTCATCCCTTAACAAACACGGAAACAACAGCTGCCGACATCATGAGGCGAGAGGCGTTCCCCGGGAGGGAGCAGCAGGACCCACACCTGGGCGCTAAAGACAGCATAACCGACAGCGCACTGAGAAACAGACGGAGGGACGAGCCCCAGCAAGCTGGCTGCCTGCAGCCTGGATCGCCAAGTCCCACACCTGCGTTCTCTTGTGTTCCCCGGACTTCGTTAAGGACCGGGGCACTTTGGCCACCAACAGGAAGGCTTCCGTCCACCCAGGAGGTGCAGTCTACAGCGGGACGAGAAGACTGAAGATCCTGGCTTCAACTCCACCCAACTGGGCTCCCGAAGCTTGCACTGCAGGCTCTCCGAACACCCTTGCAGTGGTAACACGGCTCCCTCAGCAGGTCCTCCTCCCAATGTTTCTCCTAAGTTGGCTTTCTGGCTTCCCCATCAGCCCTTTGTGAGTTTAGCTCATGTGAGTTTGGTCCCCAGAGTCATCTCTGCAGGTCCTTTGCAAAATCCAGCTGCTTTTCTTGCTAAGCTAAGGATAGGCCCTGGGACACAAGGAAGCCTCCACCTGTCCCTTGCTGGGCTGGCTCAGGACAGCAGGGCCCTCCCAGTGCAGCCACTTTCTATTGATATGGTACTAGAGTACTGGCTACCACTCCTTCCTGGCTTGTCATGTGGTAAGCAATGCACAGCAGTCCTTTCAGTGAGTCGTCACGGGGACTCGAAACAGGACAGGCAAGAACGCTGGTCTGAGCTGACAGATGAGAAAGCTGAGACTAACCAGGTTAATGACTTTTCCAAACACCCCATCGCTGGCGGTCAGCGGGGAGGTCTGGCTTCCGGCCGGTCAGGCTCCCGCAGAGTCTCCCCGACCTGATTGCCTAAACCAGCTCGCTACACCTCCCAGCCACGTCCGAGCTCCACTGGGGACGTAAAGTCGCATCCCTGGTTTGTGAGTGTCTGCGCCTCCTAAAGCCTTATCAGGCACCGGCTCCCTGCGGACAAGAGCCGGAACGACGCACACGTGTCCCACACGTGAGTCCCTTGCACACGCTCCTCAAGCCCCAGCACTTCTCGTCCTCCCTGGTAAGGAAGCCCAGCCTCTACTTCTACGGAGAAAGCTGGCCCCATCACACGGAAGTCCAGGAGCTACCAGGTGGCCTCTGCCCGCCCCCTGCACCCTGCAGCCCCCTGCATTCTGACAGACACCACAGCTCAGCACTTCTCTCGTTTCCCAGCAGTTCCCAGCGGTCTTTGCCTGTCTCCAGTGCCATCAGCTTCTGCCCTTAGTTCTCTGCTCGCTTTTGTGGCAAAGCTCCCATCTTTGCTTCTCCAGCACCTGGAAACTCACTGTACGCAGAGGTTGTCCCTCTCCCTGCCCTGTCCAGTGGACACCTGCTCCTGTCCAGCCTCCAGGGCTTGCTGCCCAGTGGCAGTCCCCATGGGTAGATGAGCGCCCTCTCTCCAACACACCCATCACTCCCTCTTCCGTGAAACTTTGTCTCCCGTGGCCTCCCCCAGGCTCCCTTCTTCTCTTTCCCCTTTCTTTGAGGGCTCTTCCTTTAGCTGGGAGTTCCAGGGCTGAGCTGCACCTGTTCCCTTCTCCATTCTCACTCTTGTTTTAAATGCCCAGTGGCCAAGTGTCTATGTCCAGCCCTTGACCTCCAGACTCCTGTAATAGGTGCTGCCTGACTTCTGCACTTGGAGAATAAATATCTCACACGTAACCTGAGCCTAGCCTGGCAGGAGTCTAGACTTGATGTCACCCAATTAACCCTACCATGTATGTGCTTACGTATTCAATCACCCCTGGAATGGGCCAGCCAGGCAGGCCAAGGGATAGAAACAGGAGCCAAGTACCCACCGTCTTGCTCAGCACACAGCACCCACCCCTCAGTGCATCCCAGTGTGGTCATCACTGCTTTGCTCCTTCTGTTCGGGCCCCAACTTCTGAGCCAGCCTGTCTGTTCTTCCCACATCCAATGCCCTAGACAGACCTGTAGACACACTCAGAATCCACTGCCGCTCCCACCTCCGGCTCTCGCTTGCTCAGCTCCGCCAATGCTCCCAACTGGCCTCTTGGTGGCCATCCTGGGGATGAGGGTGGAGGGAAGAGCCCCAAGGCAGGTGGGGGCAGAGGAAGCCAGGTGGCAGGTGGCTCCTCGTTCCTGCCCCAGGATTTCTCGGTGGTTCACAGTTGCTGGGGACACAGCTGCTCAGGGCTGACAGCGTTCACTTCCCCTGTCACCAGCCTCACACTTCACTGCTCCTGTGACAGTTAAAGCTGAATCATCCTCTCTGGGAGCCCAGCTCAGCAGGCAGAGGTAGAACCAGAGCCTTTTCCATGGCAGCCACGTCACGGCCAGGGCTGGTTGGTCCCCTGGACTCCAGAACAGGAGCCACTCCCCCCTCCCCAAGTTTGTCTGCAGGTGCTTTGGGGTGAGGACCACTCCAGCAGGCCTCTCAGCTGCTAAATTATTTCTGTTTTTATTACTGAAGAATTAAGAGCCCTGATTGTGCTACTGCATGGTGTATAGGGTTCAAAGGCAATTAGTGGAGATCTATTTGGGTTGGGTATGGGTTGAAATATTGAGGAACCAGTGGGATGATCAATAATGTTTCCCTACATTTACTGGGCCCAGAACCAGCTCCATAATTTATGGGGCTCAGTGAACAATAAAAATGCCAGGGCCTCTTATTCAAACGGTAAGAATTTCCAGACAGTGTGGGGCTCTGTGCACCTGCGCTGGCCTTGGGCCCGCAAACAGGCATGGGCTGGGCCACTTCACAGAGCGGCTCGTGCTATCCTCCCCAAAACCCCTCGAGAGAGACATCACTACTCCTCCCATGTTACACAGCAGCAACCTAGGGTTTAGGAGGACAAGAAACTGGCCCCAAGCCACAGAACCAGCACAGAGGACAGGCAGGACTCAAACCCAGGCACTCTGACCCCAGAGAAACCAGCCTCAGAGTCCTCCACTTTGTATCTGTATTAACCATTCTTTGCGTTTAGACATAAGATTCCTGTTCAGTATCATCAGTCCTGATTCTGGATTTTTGAAAAATGATAAAAGCACACAGAAGAAAATGAAAATTAATCCCAAATTGGTTACATCAGAGCAAAAAGCATGTAAGAAATGGAATTAAAAAATCAAAGTTCTTTTGGGGCAAGAATTATGGGAATCCATGCATAAGTTCTCATCACATGCATTTCCGATGGCGTTTCTGAAGACCCCTCGCATGTCCTATTTTCCAAGCCTCTGTTAGGGGCAGACACATGCCCTGGGTCTCCATAGGGCACGGTTCAGGGTCCCCCGCAGGCACCGAAATCCACATCACTCCAGTCCCTGATGTAAAATAGCCCAGCAGTTGCACACAACTCACACGCATCCTCTCATCTCCCCTAAGCCAGCTCTAGACTGCCTGCGAGAGCCGAGCCAATGTAAGTAATTCTTGCACGGCGTCGTTCAGAGGAAAATGACAAGAAAAGCCAGCACGTGTCCATGCAGGCACCACCACTGTAGACCTGTGCATTTGCCGTGCACAGCTGACTCAACCTGAGGATACAGACCTGTGTGTGTGTGTGTGTGTGTGTGTGTGTGTGTGTGTGTGTTTCTGTAGAGCTCCAAAACGCTGGTGAAAAATTCACATTGTCCTCTAACTCCACTTTCCAAAGCTTTTTGCGTTTCCTTGCAGGTATGGAACACCTACATGAGGGCACTTCAAACAGCTCGTGGAAAATAGAATTAAAAGACAAGTTTATTTTCGTGAAAAGTAATATCAAAATTCATGCATAGTTTTTTATAATGTGTACTTCTCATGAACTTTTCAAAGACTCCTTGTGTGCATGGTATCATTTTTTGCATTGAAATAAATTTCTTCTAATTCCATTTTTCAGGAAAAGATTGAAGCACTCTCGTGTGTGTGTGAGTAAACATGTAACACCTCAGCTGCGACTCTGTGCCTGCAGGTTGAAAAGGGAGAACACACAAGCAGGGGCTGGCGCCACGGCGCTGCAGATGAAGCCACTGTCTGAAGCTGACAACCCACACTGGAGCGCTGGTTTGAGTCCCAGGGGCTTCGCTCCCCTGTCAGCTTCCTGCTAAAGCACCTGGGAAAGCAGTGGACCAAGGCCAAGTGCTTGGTCTCTGCCCCTGACATTGGAAACCAGGATAGAGTTCTGGACTCCTGGCTTCCGCCTGGCCTGGTCCTGGCTGTCCTGGCCATTTGAGGAGTGAACCAAGATATGGAAGATCTCTCTGTCTCTGTCTCTCTTTCTCTCTCTGTTGCTTTGCATTTCCAATAAAGAAACACATCTTTTAAAAAAGAAATAGACACAAGTGGACCCCTGTAGACACAGACTGGGTAACTCAACAGCAGATTGCCCAAGGCCAAATTCAGAGTGGATCCTTTACCTTGGATTTGGTCTAAGTTAATCTGTGAAATCACATACGCTGGAATAGAGCCAACATCGGCGGTGAGCAAGCTTGGTACAACCACCCAGAGAATCAGAGAACACGAGTGCTCGGAGCTTGACTGGTCTACCTGTCGTCCTAGACGACATGTCACTGTCTGGTTCATCTCCTGTGGCCCCCGTCAGGGCAGACCTAACATTTCTGTTATTATGAGTCCCATTCCAAAGCGCTTGACCCTGGAGTTGACGCTGAATGGTCTTATGAAAATTATTTTTTGCATCTGAGTGCCATCCAAACACTACTGAACTTCCAACAGTGAACCCATAGTGCTAACATTAAATAAATAAGCAAGCAAAGTTAAATAGGCAAACCAAAGCCTGTTTGAGAAGCACTCACCTCTGATTCGATTATGATGGAACAAATCCATGAGCCACATGCCCCACCTACCACTGTTTCCCTCCCAGTCTCGCCGATGCAGAACGTCACAACGCAGGACCACTCTGCTTGCCCGTCCGCGGCATCACCTGCCATTTCTACCATGGAATACGGGTGAGAGGGAACTGGCTGCAGCACAATCTTCCCCTGACTTTTACTGAATGGTATGCAAATGAGATACTTCTACCCCAAACACGAAAGTGCAAGTTGCAAAAGAGAAATCCAAGATGAACAGCCTGCCTCCCCAATGAAAGGGAAACAGCAGGTGAGCTCATCCAAGCCAGTGCGGAATGAGTGGCGGTGAATCCTGCTTAGGCTCTCAGGCCCCCGAGATTTAAGCTGGGCCTCTCTTCCTGACCACAGTCTGCACCTACTTCCGGTCTGATCAGCCAGCGTAGCTGCTGCAGTTTGACGATGAGTTGGCCCCCAAAGTCGCACGTGAATGGTACTGAGAGAGCGGACACTGAATCCCATTATGATGTCTTCGAGGTGGGCGTGGGAGGCACTCAGACCATCGGGGGCGTGACTTCGTCAGGTGGTTCTCCTTACAGGAGTCGAGAGTTGGGCTCAGGCCTGGCTCGCCACGTGACCCGTCCTCTCTGGGGGCTCTGCCACTGTCACCAGCCAGCTGTACAGACGTCAAACCAACAGGGCCTCCGAAAATTGGACTTTGACTCCCAAACCCAGGAGCTAAATAAACCCTTTGTCTTTATTCAGTTGGTTTTCTCCCATACTTGGTCGCGGTGATGAAAAGCGAAGGCAGGCACGCTGTGAGGCCGCCTGCCTCCTTATCTCTCCCTCTCCAGAGCCTTTACTTCCTGTGCATTTGGAGACCATTGTCTCGGTTTGCGCCTCACGGCATACCAGGTTTCAGGACAAAAGCGGATCTGCGTTGTCCGTCTCTTTCTCTGGCGCACACAAGTTCCTGTACTTACTCTGTTTGACACTTTGCAAGACAGCACACACATTTAGAGAAGAGAAAATGAAAGAGACAGAAAAGGGATCGCGAGATTTTCTTTCAAGAAGGCCCTGGTCAAGAAGAAAGACTTCAGTCTGAAGATACACTCGAGGAGCGGATGGCTAAATGCAGTCACTAGGGGCAGGGGCTCTGTAGGTGACGCTCCCGGCCACTGTGAATCCGCGGTGTGAAAACGATGAGCTCCGGCTGTGAAGAGCTGTGACAGGGAGCAAAATACAGCACAATGCTCGCTTCAGAAGTCACCTCCACGGGTCATCCAGTGATTCCCGGGCGAGGAGTTGTAAAGTTCCACCCTATTGTGACTCACCGCATTTGGGGGAATTATTTTTAATAGAATTTCTTTCCAGAGGAACACAGCTAGTAAGTACCTCTTATAGACACGCTCGTATTCAGCCTCTTGCATTAAAGTTGATTTGAGATTCCCTGCAAACAGCTTTGTGGAATTGTGATGATTTATTTAGCAGTAGAGAGTGAGGCAAGCAGAGAAACAAGTTCAATATAGCAACAGCTGTTTAGACATTTCTGGGGCAGGCCTGCTGGCCAACCAGCCTCCTTGTTACCAAGGCTGACCCAGCCCCATGGCGAGAAGCCAACATTGGCTGGACAGCACACGGTCTCAACATCAGGCCTGTGGCAGTGGGCTGTGCCCAGCAGCAGAAACCAGGACATCCGTGTGTGCCAATCGAGAGCTTCTAATGGCCCAGCCAAAATTCCATCAGGGCAGCTAGAGTCAGGGCAGGGTTTGTGGAGCAGGGGAGGAAGGCAGACAGGCACGTAGGGAGGAGGTCCAGGGCACGGGGAGCACGGGAATCAGCCCCACTGGAAGCTGCCCTCCTTCTCACATGCCCACGTTGAAAACAGCCATCGTCTACTATATTCTGGATATGCTCACTTCTGTTGCCCACACCACGTGGTTTTATAATCGAGTGTGTGCACTTGACTATAGTACTGGACTGTGGACTTGCTGAGGGCAGGGGCCGTGCGTTAAGCATCTTTCCACGTGGCTCTCAGTAGGGTCTGTAGGAGGAACGGATGAGAAAGACAAAAGGAATCCTATTTTGAACAGCGAGTCAAGCAACAAGGGCTGAGTGCTGAATGATGGGAACACAACAAGAAGACATCGCCCCTTCCCTCGGGTTGTGCACTGTCTACACAGGGCCCTGGGGGGCTGGAGACTAGTCCTATAGAAAGTGCACCCACACCGGGACGTTAGCTGCGGTGGGCTCTGAGGATGCGGAAGGGTACTGGAAACGCTGCAATGTCTGCATAACAAAGGTGGGTGCCTCCTGGGCCCCCCAGTGGCTTGCGGGTGATGCCCTGTCCGTGAAATACTCAACCATTGCTCCTGCAGCTTCCCTGAACCGGAGCAGGAAGCTGGGAAGGCGGAGGTCCGGGTGTCAGCTATGAGATGCATGGACAGCTCTCGACTCCGCCCCTGGGTCAGTTAAGTACGCTCAGTGTCCACCGTGCACCGTGAAGTGTGTGTGTGTGTGTGTGTGTGTGTGCGCGCACATGCTGGTGGGGTTGGCAGGGGAGACGGGTGCTGTTTCCAGGTTGGATAAGAACATGTCCAGAAACAAGCGAAATTCACAAGCTGGGAATTGAAGGAGGCCTGGTATTCCTCACAGAGTCCAAAGCAGCCACGGAACCATCTTTGACTAGTGTGCTAGTTTCTTGGGGTCCTGAATTTATACTTTATTTCTTATTTCTGATTGGAAAAAGGAGGCACAGTAGCCTCTACCCACTGCTTTGGGTGCCACTCTGGAGAGATCCTAGAAGTTAGCTGTGGGGGCTGGTGCCGGCAACTCATATGGGCACCGGTTTGAGTCCTGGCTGCGCCTCTTCCAGTCCAGCTCTCTGCTGTGGCCTGGGAAAGCAGTAGAAGATGGCTCAAGTCCTTGGGCCCCTGCACCTGCATGGGAGACCAGGCAGAAGCTTCTGACTGCTGCCTGTGGATCGGCACAGCTCTGGCCGTTGCGGCCAACTGGGGAATGAGCCAGCGGATGAAAGACCTCTCTCTCTGTCTCTACCTCTCGCTGTCTGTATCTCTACCTCTCAAATAAAAAAATAAAATCTTTTTTAAGAAAAGAAGTTAGCTGTAGTTTGGGGAAACCCAGACTCTTGTGCTGGACCACATCAGGGCTGGGAGCCAAGGTCACCGTCTTCCCTCTCGAAGGAAGGGGACGGGACTTTGGAAAGTTCTTTTTGACTCCACCTCCCCGACAATGAAGGCATGGTGGATAAAGTGGCAGGGGTGGGAGTTTCGGGGAGCATGGTCTTGCCACTGGGGAGGGCACCTGGCATCTGCAGTCCAGGGAGAACCCTCACCTGGAGTTGCACCTGCAGCACGTGAAGTTTCCGCGCCCAGAACTGTGAGGAACCCACATCCACTGCATAAGGCACCCAGTGCATGGCATTCCGTCATGGCAGTCAGAGCTCAATGAGACACAGGCTAAATATATTTACTTTCTGCACATGGGAATCCCAAACCTTTCTACTCGGGCTGCTCCCTTTGGATGCATCCCAACCTGTCAATGACAGGCACACATTTCTCTTCCCAGAGATGACACCTGCTCCCAGAGGCTCCTTGCTTCTACTTGCATCCTCCCCCTTGGGACCAAGAACTCCTGAGGGCAGAAACCGCATCTTATTTCCAGTGTTGTACAGTCGTGAGGCTTAGCTTGCGGCACAGAGAAAGGTCTCAATAATTAATGAGCCTATAAAAGAAAACGTACAGAGAGAAGATTGTCTACCCCACCCCATGGCCCATGGCGGCTTCCTCCCCATCAGCATCCACCTCGCTCCAGCTTCTCCCAGCAGAGTTCAATCTCCCCATATTCCCACGCCTCCCACGCCTCCTCGACCATGAGTCCTTTTCCCTACGTGCTCCGAATTCTTTTGGAGTTTGCGTTCTGAAAACTGAGTTCTCACCCCATGTCCCTGGGAGGGTGAGACCCCTGAGCTGTCCCAGGAAAGACAGCGCTGAAACAGCATGGGAGACACTGAACACACGGAGAGGGCTGGGGAAAACCCTTATGTTGTTGAACTCAGAGTTTGTGAAATGTATTTAGCCAAGGAACTCTGCTCTTGTTGGGGCACAGGGCAGTCGGGTTAACCCTTGCTGGTCTGTGTGCTTCTTTCTTCCTCTTATTAGAGAGAGGGAGGGAGCAGAGAGGAGAGAGGGAGATAAGAGACCCCTCCTCTTCTTTATGTTAAGGTTTTATTTTATTTCTTTGAAAGAGGAAGTGACACAGAGAGAGACGAAGAAAGAGATCTTTCATCTGCTGGTTCACTCCCCAAATGGCTGCAATGGCCGGGTTAGTCCAGGCTGAAGCCAGGAGCCCAAAACTCCATCCTGGTTTCCCACCTGAGTGTCAGGGGCCCAAGACCTTGGGCCATGTTGCACTGCTTTCCCAGGCACATTAGCCGGGGAGTCGGGTCAGAAGTAGAGCAGCTGGGACTGGACCCAGTGCTCGGGTCTGGCATGGGGTGCCAACATCACAGTGGGGGGCTTAACCGGCTGCACCGCAACACCAGCCCCTCCTCTTCCTCGGATGAGGTCAAACCTCCCTTCACGAGGGCCCCATCCTCAGGATCTCATCTAACCCCATGACTTCCCAAGCCCCGCCCCCTGCGACTTCCTCCCACAGGGGTCAAGCGTCCACCGTGTGAGCTTTGGGGGAGGGAAAACCACCCAGGGCAGTCTACAGAGCAGCAGAGCCGGCTCCCGGGGTTCCGCTGAGGGTGAAGAGGGTGGTGCTGAGGCAGGTGGGAAGAAGGCGGAGAGAGGTGGTGTGCGGGCCCACAACTAAACTGCTTCCTCGGGAGCTGTGCAGCGCCCCATCAGCAGGGGGTGGGGGGAAGCTGGTCCCCTTCAGAGGCTGCAGGTGGGATTCCTGCACAGGTGAGAATTTCGCTAGAAGCCCCCAGGCTGCCCTCTCTCCAGTGGCACCTGGGTGCCTGCCACTGTGTGTCCTCTGCCTTCTAATCTCTGCAGCTTGCTCAGAATGGCGTCTCTGTCCTGGTTCCAGCACCCTGTGGGCACGAAGAGCTCACTGCCTTGGGTGGACAGAGGAGCCTGCTGGGCACAGGATCGCGGTGCGTGCTCCCAATCCGCAAGACGGTCTTGGGCTTCCTGGTAACAGATGCGCTGAGGAAATGGGGCTTCTTGGGTTTTTTTTTAATCAACATTCAGCCTTAGTAAGTCTGATCTGCAGAGGGCAAGGAGTGCTACAGCACCCAAGATCACAGTGTCAGAAAACCAGGTGCTGGCTGGGCCTGGATCTGTGGTCCACCCCTAATGCCAGTTCCCCTTCCTCCAGCCTCCACCTGGAGACACACATCCCCAGCCTTCTGTCCTGCGGCGCCCCTTGTTAACAGAAGGGGTGGACAGGTATAACCCTCCGTGTCTGCACTGCAGCCAATCTCCTTGTGGTTTGAGGGAAACAAGAGGCAGGGTTTATGGGTCAGACAAGTCCCAGCCGTGGTGGGGAGGTGGGAGGGGCACGGGGAGGGGCAGCCAACATGGCAGCTCCAGTGCTCCTGTCACAGCCAATGCCACTAGGGTCAAACCACTGAAGTCTGACCACAATCAAAACAGTCCCAGGCTTGAGGGGAGCCTGGGAGCTGCGGACACTGACTTCCTGGCTGGGATATTTCAGACACGAGACCAAAGCAGTGCCACAATCACAGGGCCTATGTGTGTGCTGTGTGTGATGGGTGATGGTGTATATACGCGTGCAGACATGTATGTAAGCACACGTGTATCTGCATGCACATATGTGTTCACATGATTTTACACTGGTGCAGGTCCCCATCCTAGACAGAAATAAGAGACTTGAGTTCCAGCTCCCAGCTCTACCTCCCCTCCAAGTAGTCAGGTGACTTACTAGAACTTTTTTTTTTTTAAGATTTATTTTATTTTAAAGTCAGAGTTACACAGAGAGAGGAGAGCAGGGAGAGAATGAAGTCTTCCATCCGCTGGTTCACTCTCCAGATGGCCACAATGGCCAGAGCTGTGCTGATCTGAGGCCTGGAGCCAGGAGCTTCTTCTGGGTCTCCCAAGGACTCGTAGGGTACAGGGGTCCAAGGACTTGGGCCATCTTCTGCTTTCCCAAGCCGTAGCAGAGAGCTGGATGGAAAGTGGAGCAGCCGGGTCTCGAACCGGCGCCCATATGGGATTCTGGGGCCTCGGGATGGGGTGTTAACCCGCTAAGCCACAGCACCGGCCCCATCTTACTAGAACTTTCTTCACCGCCCTGGACCCTTGACACCTTTTCGGAAACCCAGGCTTGCCCCAAAATCTAGGGCTTGGCGAGCTTTTGCCACAAAAGGGGCAGTTGTCAAAGAGTTTACTCTGCAAGCTACAGGTTTTCTCTTGAAGATTCTTCCCACCAGCAAGGTCATTCTTAGCCCAAGCCTCATGAGACCAGGTGGCAGTGAGGCCCTGGGCGGCCTGCAGACCCCTGCAGATGGTCCCTTTCAGCTCCAGCAAGACTGTCCCTACCCCACCCCATCCCCTCAGCTGAGAAAATCAGTTGTCACCAATGTGGATGGGGCGTTTGTCACCCGATGGTCCTGTTGGACCAAGCACTCAGCACCCGGGGTTGGAGGGGGCTCAGCTCCGATTTGGGGGCCTCGGAGGCTGGCACTGCCTTTCCTGTGTTCCCAGAGGGAGGCTCATGGGGGCTACGTAGGAAACGTGTCTGCTCCCGCAGTCCTAGGCTTCAGAGGCAGACAGGCCCGGGTTTGAATCCCCACCGTGCCTGGGCAGTCTGCACCCTGAGCGACTGTGTACAGAACTGTCCCAGCTGCCTTCAGATTTGGGGTTCTCTGATTCACCCTTGGGAGTGCCGGGTAACGTAGCGGTTTTGAGTTCCTTGGTAGGTAACAGTCACCTCTTCCCGTCCCTCCCACTTGACTCCCTGGGCTGCGACAGCAGAAGACTGTTGCGTGTTTGCTGCAGCTCGAGCTGAGAGAGAGGCGTCAGTGTTGGTCTCCGTCCTGGTGTGGACAGAGGCGACAGTGCTGGTCCCCGTCCTGGTGTGACGTGGACCTCGATGGGAGAAACATTTTCCGGAAGGTGGGCAACTGTTTGCAACGTTGACAGCCACGGAGCCGCCTGACTGATGTAGAAACTCTGGGTGGCGGAGGCACCTTTCCAGGTGTCATTATGGCTCTCAGCATGTCCCTGCACCTGCATCTGTCTCACCTAGGACAGCATCTGGGAGTGCAGCAAGGCCACGCCTTCTGTGGCTTCAGGGGGAGGCACAGGGGGCCACCTGGCTGCCACCCTCAAGTTCATGGGCACTTCTGATGGACCGAGGGCCACGTGCACTGAGCCAAGGTGTCTGCTGCTCAGAACACTGTCAGGACTCGCCCAAGCCCAAGTAAACCCCAAGCTCACTAAATGCAGGTTTCCACGCCTCCACTCTGCCCTCTGCTTCTATTTCCACCTATCTTCACAGATGAACACGGCCGTCATCTCTCCTGGGGCCTGGGCAGTGGGCTGCAGGCCCTGGCATACAGGAAACTGCCCCCTCCCCATGACACAAACCACGCCAGGCTGCACACTGACCCCTGGGGATGATGCGAGTCGGCCTCATTTTGGGTGGAAAGAGAACAACAACGCTCCTGCCTCTCAGCCTCTGCCTGTCAATTTCCCCCTCCTTTCTGCTCGCCTTCAGGGCTGGTTTGGGGCTCTCACCCTCAGGAGCACCCTCTTCCCCTTCATCTCAGCCCCCCGGCTCCTGTTTTTGTCCGCGACACTTCCTGCTCATGGCTGATGGCTCTGTGGCTTAGGCGCCTTCTCCCCAGCCAGCCCTGTTTGCTTCTGCCTATCCCACCCCAACCTGATTACCACTTAGGGCCTGGCAAAGGGATGGGGCAGCCCAGCAGGTTAAACCACCGCCCGTGTGAGCACTGATGCAAGTCCCGGCTGCTCCACTTCCCAGCCAGTGCCCTGCTAAGGAACCTGGGGAGTCAGCAGATGACCCAAGTCCCCAGACTCCTGCCACCCACATGGATGAGCTCCAGGCCCCTGGCTTCAGCGTGGCCCAGCCCCGGTCATTGTGACCATTTGGAAAGTGAACTAGCAGATGGAATCTCTCCCTTTTTCTCCCTCTCTCTGTAACTCTGCCTTTTAAGTAAGTAAATCTTTTTTAAAGAGTAATTCTGAGTTGAGAACAGTTTTATGGAAAAGGCTGCCTCACCACACGGCAGCGCTCATGGGGTCCCGCGTCCGGGGTGGGACTGGGGACTGCACTGTGGTGGGAAGCAGAGGAAGGCTTCCACACATCCAGCCGCCTCCGGCTGGTACCCTCTGAGACTCACGTGAGCTTGTGTCTTGTGGCAGGCAGAATTCTAAGGTGTTCCCCCAAGATTCCTATGCCATGATGGACACACACCGTGTCCACTTACCCAGATGGTACCCTAACTAGCTGTTCAGTGCCTAAGGTCCTAAATCAGCCGATGTAAGACAGGATGCCTGGGGTGAGCCAGACCTAACCAGGTGAGTGCTTAAAGGAACCCAGGCTTCTCCTTGCAAGAGATTTGCGGCAAAAGAGGGATTCCAGGCACACAGGGCACATGGTATGGGAGCCACCTGACCAGGCACTGTGGACACCCTCAAGGGCAGGGCGCAGTCCCTAGCAGAATCACGAGAAAAAGCACAGGCCTACAGCTTCAAGAAACGGAATTCTGCCAGTAACCACATATGTGGGTTGCAAGAGGAGCCGAGCAAGGGATGTGGCCCTGCTGACCCGCTGGCTGCAGCCTTGTGAAACACGGGGGGCTCCTGACCTCGAGACGCCATGGGGAAACGCACTGGAGGTGCCGGAAGCCGCTCCATAGGCGGTCATCTTGTGGGGCAGCCGTAGGCGACTCCTGCATGCCCTCTGCCTTCCAAGCCGGCCTTCCTCCTTTATGGTTTACTCATCGGCCACTGCACCACTGCTGCTCATGGCTGCTGTCCCCTGGTGGATGCGGTGAGAAGAGGGGCGTGGCTTGTTAAGGATCAGAGGTCCTCCCAGCAAAGAGTGGGCCCTGGGGCCAATCGTAAAAGCTCTTCCCTGCAACCTGCTGCCAAACTCCGGGCAAGCTGGCCACGGCCTTCCAGAACAACCGCAGAAAGTCTAAGGACCCCTCGCCTTTGTCTTCAGAGCTCTGACGTCAGAGACTGGGTCATTTCCCCCTATGGCCGAGCTGTGGTGCTGCTCATCCCTGGTGCTGCCGATGGCAGTGGACTCCTGGACACCTGGCCGGCGGCGTGTCCCTGACACTGAGCACACAGGACCGGCAATTACACGGATGTGGGGGCGGATCATCCCAGTGTTGCAGGCTCCTGGAAGCATCTCACGTAATTAGAGCTCACCTGTCCCACTTTCAAATCCAAAGGTAACATGATTAATACCCTCTAAAAATAGACTCAGCGAAAGGCACCTTTAGTAAGGCAGCAGACACACAGGGCACCTTTAAATGTAACCTATGATTAGGTCTCTGGACGGCCCAGGGAGGAGGCTGGGAGTGAGAGCCTCTCCTGGCAGACGGGGGCTCCCGGCTGCTCCTGTCACAGCGTCCCAGCCTCCTCCCAGGCCTCGGGCTCACTCTGGCCTCTCCAGCCACTTCCACGACGGCCAACCTCGTGCTTCTCCTTCCTAAATTCCAGCCTCTCTGCACTCAGGTTCACAGACGAGCCTGGAGACTGCGTGGCACAGTGCGTGGGGCTGGGGTGGGGCTCGAACCGGCACCCACAGTGGATGCTGGCACTGCGGGCGGCGGTTTTACCTGCTACGCCACAGTGCCGGCCCCTACCAGCTTTTCCTCGCGCCATCCATGACTGCTGGGGCCCTCGACGAAGTCACTGGGGTGTCTGAGGCTCCCACAGTGAAACCACATACGCCAACCATGTAGTCACTGGCCAGGCTGCTCTGTTTTATTTATTTGGAAGGCAAAGTTACAGAAAGAGAGAGAGAGAGAGAGAGAAAGAGAGAGAGAGAGAGAGATCTCCCATCAGCTGCCTCACTCCCCCAATGGCTACAATGGCCAGGGCCAGGCCAGGTGGAAGCCAGGAGCCAGGAACTCCTGGATCTCCCACGTGGCTGGCAGGGGCCCAAGCACCCATCTTCTGCCGCCTTCTTGGGTACAGTAACAGGAAGACTGATCAAAGTGGAGCAGCTGGGACTTGAACCAGTGCTCCTAGACAGGTGTCACAGGCAGTGGCCACAGCGCCAGCCCCAGCTGCTCTGTTTTATAAGCACATCCTACCCCACTGGCAGCACCATGTCCTGTATTTACACCCCTCCCCCACCGTCCACCCCAGCCCTTCCTCATGGGCTGGCTGGCTGCGAACCCAAGCCCCATTCACATTGTTGTCATTTTTTTTTTTTTCAGATTTTAAGTTTTAATGCAAAGGTTTAAGATTCACATTATGAAAATTAAAAATCTATTCAAACCCCTCTGTGACAGGAGTCTCTTGTCACCATTTCCCAAGCCTGCCCTCCCCCTCCCATCCATCGTTCCCCAGATGATTCCCCTCCCACCAGCAGCAGTCCCCCTGTTCAGGGGGATAGCTGTCATGAAACATTGTTGTCATTTTCAGCGGTTGCTGCTGCTCGTTCCTGCAGCAAATCTTTATTACAAGGGTCCTTCAACAGAATAAAGGATGCGTCTACTTTGAGGCAGACGTGCCCGATCTGTGTGCGTAGGTCCGTGCCCGCACCCAGCTAGTTACGGTTCCCGGTGCTGGGCGTGCACCAGAGAACCAGAGCCCCTGCCAGTCGCGCGGCTCACATTTCGGTAGGAGGCGAGAGGCTGAACGGACAGCCGTGTGTCACAGGTTTAAGTGTCAGGCAATGCCACGTGCCGGACCTCCTAGGAAGGTAAAATGATGAGCAGTGATGGGTGGAGGCTGTTTAAGGCAGGACTGGGGCCGGCGGTCTGAGGACACTGGAGAAGAAACAGCCGGGACACGAAGGAGCAAACTTCGCCAACTTCCTGGGACAGAAGCGACCTGGATGGGAGGAGCTGTAAGTGCCAGGATCCTGAGGTTGGAATGAGTTTGTCTGGAAGCACTTCACCTTGGAAAACGCCTTGACCATCCTCTCCCCTCCAGAATGTGGAAGCAAAGTCAAGGGGCCGGGAGCCCAGCCACAGGAGATGAGATGGGAGGAAGGTTGGAGTCCTCCAGCACACAGCAGCCGCCTGGCTGGTCGGACTCTGCAGCCACGTGTGTGGGCTGATGCTCAGCCGCGCCTGCTGACGGAGAGACCATCTTGCTGCTGCCGCAGCCTGGGGACCGTGTGGCACAGATGGGGAAGGGATGGTAGGGGGTCCCCAGCCACTTGGAGAGGGGCAGTTCTCAGCCAGCTCTGTGGCTGTTCTGGGCTTAGGAGGTTGGGGATGAGGAGGGGCAGGTCTGGACGCCGCCCGAGAGGAGGCCCGTGGGGTGCTGGTGAGCTCCTGCGACTCCTCCCCAGCATCTGCCTTGCTGCCCCCTCCTGACACAGCCCCAGATCCTCAGTCCTCCCTTTGGTCCGGCAGCCTTTTACCCTCCAAGCCACAGCTGGAGCAGACTGGCTCAGGGGAAACAACATGGCAGGAAGAAACGGCAGCGTTCTCCGCGTGGACGCTCAGCACCGCTGGGGGAGCCGGGGCTTCGGGGTGCAAAAGCCGGATGGGGTTTTTCAAAACTTCTCTCCAGAGTGTGGCACAATGCCTAGGGGCCTCGGAGCCTAAAGCTCACAAATCCCAGATTTTGGGAAGAAATCCTGATGGTCGGCAGCACCTTTCTCACCAAGTAGGAGGCAGGAGCCCTACCACAGGGAGGGGAGGATGGCAGAGAGCGAGAGGTGAGAAGAAAGGGAGGGGCCCCCTTGAACTTGGGAACTTGGTGTGGCAGGAGACGCAAACCCACTGTTACTTTGCTTGTTCAAGTGTGGCCCGGGGATCTGGGGAACCTGTTAGACAGCCCAGCACCTGGGGCAGCCCTGAAGTCTGAGCGATGGGCAGGGTGTGCACCTGCAGAGATGCATAGTCAGGACAAGGGGCCAGGCCATGCTGTGACCTAGCAGTGACCAAGGCCATCATGCAGTCCCTGGCAGAGTTCACAGAAGCTGAGACCTCAGACCGGAAGCCTCCTAAACCCCCACACCCACCATCCGTGAGGAAGGGACCAGAGTTCTGATGTCAGATATAGGTGACTGAGACCCCTCAGGTGGGTGGGTTCTTCTGTCATCCTGCCCCCTGCTAGACACATGGCCTCGAGAGCTCAGTGGGGGCCAGGTCAAGGGGAAGAGTCTCATCTCCGGACACTTTGAGTTTGTGATCATGAGATCCACGTCCGTGACTCCTGACAAGTTACAGCTGCCCCTCCATATCCACAGAGATTGGTTCCGGGGCCCTGCTGGGTACCACAGTCTGTGGATGCTCATGTCTGTTTATAGAAAACACTGTGGTGTTGGCAGAGAACCAGCCCACTGCACCAGCACGGGTCTCTCATCTCTAGATCACCATGCTGTCTAGCATCACACGAACGCTACCTAACTAGCTGTCTCCAGCATCGTTCAGAGAATAACTGCAATGAAGAAAAAGCCTGCAGGTGCTCCATACAGAGGCGGCTTCTGGGGGTGTGGAGGAAATTTCCAGTTCCTGGCTCAGGGCACAGACGCAGTCCCTACAGACACAGAAGGCCTATTGCATTCCAAACGCTTGGTGAGGGCGGAAGGCACGTGCGGTGCTGGTGCCATGCCGTGGGCCCTGGAAGCCACTACTGCAGAGGTCCAGCAGGGAGGGGAGCCGGTGTGGTCCCCAAAGCTGCCCTAGGGTGGTGTATTAGTTCCCTAGGGGGTGGCGACTTAAGCAGGAGGCGTGTGTTCACTCAGTACTGGAGGGCGGACGTGTGAGATCACAGTGCAGGCCGGCACGGGATCCCGCCCTCGGGAAGGACTGCGGTTGCACGCGGTTTGTCTTTCGTGCACACCCCCCCCCCCCCAGTCTGCCACCATGGTGGTGTCCACGGAGTGGCCAGCGCCCTCCGAGGACTGCAGGCCTCTCTTGCGGGACTGGGTCGCTGGGGAGCAGCTTGTTCTAAGGCGAGTCCGCGCCTGGCGCCGTGTCTCCTCTGCGTGCACCTGCCTGCCCTTGTGCCTTCCGCCACGTCGCGACAGCACGAGACCCGCACCAGACGCCACGGCTGACTGGGACGCCCAGCCTCCAGGAGCCACACACACACCTGTTTCCTGTGTAAATTCCCCGTCTCAGGCACAGCAGCCAGGCTGAGTCGGGCAGAGTTCCCTGCCTTTGTCTCAGCTGCTGGGTGATCGCAGCCCTGGGAACTCCTCCGTGTTGTCTGCAGAGGCGTCACTCCTGTCCCTGCCTCCACCTTGACCTGGGCCTTCCCGTGGGGCCATCACATCCTCCTCCCTCTCCCTGTCACACCAGTTGGGCCACACTGCCAGGGGAGGGCCCGAGGGCATTGTTAAGGGGGACTCAGTTCAACTGAGAACAGCCAATGAGTTTGCAGAAATTCGCTTCTGGTTTACTGGTTCTGGGCTTGGATAAGTCAGATTGCAAAACTCACATAGTTCTCCAAAGTGTTTTCCAATCCATTCACGCCCCTAAGACAAAGACACCTGCTCTACGCTGGGCCTTACAACCCTTCTGCTCCCGGCTCCTCCTGTCATCCCTAAGGAGGAGCCTGCAAGAGTCTGCCATGCCTGCACCATCCCGGGCACGTCGGAGCAGCAGCACACTCACGGACGGAGGCAAACCCTCTGTGTGCAAAACCCTCCCTGAAGCCATGGTTTCTGGGAGCCGGAAGGAGCCGGGGCGCAGTCAGCTGTGTGAGACCGAACGGAGCCGTGCTGGGTGTCAGAGGCCTCTCCTGCATGCCCAGCAGATGGGGCCCCAGGAGACGCCGATCCCCATGCCCACTGCCCCGCACCCCAGCCAGCCAGCGCCCACACAGAACAACCCCGTGTGACGCCATCGCCTCCCGCACTCTTTCCTGAAAAGCTCTCACTCAAAATAGAAGACGGCACGTGGGGACAATCCTGCACCAGTGTTTCCTGTAAGTCTGCCGACAGATTCTAGAAACTTCTCTGTGAACTTAAACACAAGGAATCCTGCAGGTTTATTCTGATCTCCTGAACCCAAGTAAATAATGCTCGAGGGCCCCAGATGGGGAACGAATACAGGGAATGGAGGGGGATGGGGGCACAAAGCGGGTGCTCCCCTTGGTTTTCACCGAAGCCTCACGGGGGCAGGCTTGGTGCTGTGACTGAAGGGCTCCGAGGGGAGCAGAGGAGAGCTGGGTGAATCTACAGACGCACCCAGACATACAGATACAGACACACAGACACACACAGAGACACAGACACACAGAACACATTGACACACAGAGACACACAGATACAGACGCACACTGAGACACAGACACACAGACACACACAGAGACACAGACACACAGACACACACAGAGACACAGACATACAGAACACATTGACACACAGACACACACAGATACAGACACACACTGAGACACAGACACACAGACACACACAGACACACAGACACACACAAAGACACAGACACACACACAACAAGTATACACACATACAAAACACACTGGGACACACACAGACACACATAGAGATACAGACACACACAATATACAGACACTCACATATACTGATACAGTGAGACACACACACAGGCACACACAGATGTAGACATACACTGAGACTCAGACACACACACAACAGGTATACACAGACACTCACAGACATATACTGAGACACAGACATACACACACGAAGACACATTAAGACAGAGACACAGACACACACAGAGATAGACACATGCAGACACACATGGATACACAGACACACAATAGATACACATGGATACTCAGATGTATACTGAGACATACAGAGACACAGACACACATAATGAGGCACACACCATAGGTATACACATACAGACACATACAAACACACACAGAGACACAGACACACACACAATAGATATACAGAGACACACAGATGTATAGTGAGGCACACAGAGACACAGACACACAACAGGTACACACAGACACACATGCTCTGTCCCATAGAGTATACAATTGAGTTGTAGCAAAAATTCCTTTCATACAGTGATCAAAACTGGGCCTCGCATCTATGAAGGGCTCACACTAGCTAGAAAACAAGGATTAGTAGGCGTTACTTAGAAATCTGTCCCTAAAAAAACACAAACCAGAAAGCCGTTCAACACATAAGTTCATGTGTGTGAAGCAGGGTGGGTGGACTGCTTACTTGCAGGCTGTCTGGATAACACGAGCCGCCCCCAGGGTTTCTCACACCCAGTAAAGTAGACTTACCCCGAGGGCTGAGCTCCCAGCTTCCGTACCCCCCAGGCATGCCCACCGCCCCTGGACCCCACCCCAGGTAAATCCGCAGACTTGAGAACCAGTGCAGAGGTGGTCGCTCAGGACAGGTGCCTCAGCTCTGCGTTCGCCCCTTCCTACTGCTGCTGTTGGTGGTGGCGGCGACGAAGACCATGGAGCTGGGGGTGCCGAGGAGGGCTTAGGGCAGCATACACATCCTGTGACTTTTCAGGGGTTCTTGGCAATAAGAAAAAAGCTACAAGCTTGGGACCTTAAAGACTTAAACACTTGCAGGAATTTGCAGGCACACTGCAACATTTCAACACATTTTCACAGCGAACAAAAATACCCTGAAACCTGAAACCAGCCCTTCCACGTCCTCTCCTTTCCTTGTGCTTGGAGCCCGTCAGCTCCGTGCTCGGCCTGCAGGGTTGTGGACTGGAGTCGGCCCCCTGTGCATGCAGCCCTAGAACCCCCCATTCCGTGTGACAGTGTCCTGGGACCTGTCACTCAACCGCCCCCTCTCCTCCTTCACTCCTTTAGCCCCTAGTCTCAGCTCTTATCAGTTCAGATAGGTTTTTCCTGACTCCCAGGGAACCTGTGGTATTTGCCTTTCTCACTCATCCACTTCGCTGTAAATGTCAGCATTCCATGCTTTTCTGTGGCTTGTGATACTAATTCTTGTGATTATTCATGCAGCCAATATTTCTCAACCTAGACACCCAGTACAACTGCACGGGGAGCATTTGACGGTTCTGATGACTCGGTTCAGGGTGAGGGCAGACATAGGTCTATTTGGAAAGCTCTCC
The DNA here is from genome assembly GCA_949820135.1 of Sylvilagus floridanus. Classification (NCBI taxonomy): domain Eukaryota; kingdom Metazoa; phylum Chordata; class Mammalia; order Lagomorpha; family Leporidae; genus Sylvilagus; species Sylvilagus floridanus. Next base: position 7,300,101 of record OX463244.1, on the reverse strand, counting down.
AGATGCCAAGCTGCTGCAGGTCACCCACAGCTTCTGATGCAGCACAGGTAACAGAGAGACGGAGACCCAGGGGCACCATTTCCTCTTCGGAGCAGAGGGTTGAGGTCCTGGTGACTAACACAGTCACCCACGTCACTTTTTCCTAGATTACAAAACGGTTAGAAGATTCGGGAAACCACACCGAATTCCCAGGCTCTCACTTCCTGACTGCATGGATGTCGGTATTTGGCCATACTTCTTCTGTTTCACTTTTCAAAATGCGCCTTTAAGAAACTCGGTAGCTGAATGGATTGGGAAATTTGGAAAATATTTGGGCAAAGATACTGGAAGACAGTTCTTCTCTGAGGTCCCTATGAGGTCATTCACACTTTAGTGTAAGCGAGGGGGCTGAGTAGAGGCAGTGATGGAGTCCATGGCTGGCCAGAGATGGGGAGGTGAGTTGGCCCAAGGGGTGCAGAATGGACCTGAGGCTTATGGTGTCCAAGGCAACCCTTGGTTTGTCCACTGTTGGCCCTGGCCATCGATCATTTTCAATAATGATTTATTTATTTATTTATAATAATGATTTATTATTTTCAATAATGATATCTTTATTCAGGTGAGAGAGCAATCCCAAGAACCTTAGCATCCTTTGCCACCCATCTGGCTTCCTCCATTCCTGGGCATTCCTCTCGGCTTGCCTCTTTGTGCACGAGAAGGCTGATGGTTCGGTTGATTGCTCTCTGCAGCAGCTCTGGGTGCGGCAGGCATGCCTGTCCCCTAGGCCATGGGTCTTTCCTTCCACCGCCCCGCTCACCACCCTCCCAGTTTTGGAATCAATGGTCTGTGACATTTTCTGTCCATCAACTTCCACTGTGGGTGCTCGGTTCTGTTCCTGCAGAAATTTTTGTGGCCCTTCCCCTTGAAGATTTGTATCTCAAAAAGGTTGCAAAAAGTAGAAATTAATTCAAAATATTTCAACAAATAACCTCTTCCAAGATCCTGTGATTCACTTTGGAAGAGAGCTGCAGTATGCATGACCCACAGCAACGTCCAAAATAGACACAAATCAAGCCGGGCTCAGAGCTCCTCTCCTCCCTCTCTCTCCTCCCAGATTCTCCCGCATGCTGCCCTCTGAAATCTCACAAAGACCTGCCCATCCTCCCTCACCTGTTAACTTCCGACAGCCTCACCGTTAAGCTTCACCCTTCAGCAACACAACATCAGCAGGATGTCTGGGAAGCTCCGCTCTGGGAGCTGGTGCTTCCTTTCTCGTTGTCTGTCTGAAGACACATAAGGCGCTCAGCAAACATGGGCGAGTCACATAAAGCCTGGTGGCATCCACATCACCAGGGCGCTTATTGGAGATGCGGGATCCCAGGTCTCACCCCAGCCGTCCTGAGCCCCAACCTGCATTTCCATCAGAGCCCCATTCGAGTCTCCGAACGCCAACTCACGTCACAAAGTCCATGCCTGGGCTCCTCCACACCCACACGGGACAGGTGCTAGAAAACGGGGCTGCCTGCACTGGGGCGCGCCTGTGACCCGCTCCGTGTAACACAGCTTCAGGGGGAAAGAAGCACCCATAGCCCAACATTTTCTCCAACTTTCTTTTGTTAACATAAGAGCACTGATTGCAATCTCGTCAGCTTTTCAGAAGAATCTAGAGTTTGTTGTTTTATTTTAAAATGATGTTCACAGTGCTCTATTTTCTACTTTCCAACTAAAATTACATATGCTAAGCAAGGGAGAGGGATCCACACAAGCTCCCAAGTTATGCAGATCGCCTTCCTTCTGAAACCCAAACAGTAGCCTCTGACACTCGGGGAAGCGAGTGCAGGCTTTTCTGCAGGCGCCCTGACATCTCTGACGGGGACCTCCCTTCCCTATTTGAGCTGCAGGGGCCTGGCGAGGGCAGAGACCTGGGCAGGGAGGAGTAGGGGAGTGGCTCATCTTCACATAAGCCCATGTTGTCACTTTCGGGGGTCCCTGTCCCCTTGGTTGGGGAAGCATCATGTTTTGGCGTGGACCCCGCGCTGTTTCTGGCTGAGGATGACATCAACACCCTGCTTTCCCAGCCCGTTCCCTGGGACCGCCTCTCACTCCCCTCCCAGCCCTGATGCTCATGGCCCCAGCCATCTGCACTGACCCTGTAGGAGTCATCTGGTGGACAGCACCTGACGCTACACACGCCCAGCACTCTCCCAAACCGTCAAGAATCAGACCTTCCTATTATTAGCCTGCCCTCAGGCCCCTGCCCCTGGCAATAGGAGGGGGACAGGAAGGTGGGACCCTGACCCCAGTGGCCATGGGGTGGAGGTAAAGGGCTCCAGACACCCTGCCCAGTGCCCCTCCCCATGCCCAGCCCCGGGGCCTGCCTGGCTGTCGTGTCCCCTTGCCTATTGTGAAAAACTGGACGTGCAGGCCTCCTCCCAGAACCCTGCAGCGTCTCAGGCGTCCCAGGGTCCCGGTCGCACGTCTGGCATCAGAAGTGGTTTCTCCCAAGAGTCTGGCAGATGCCTGGTGGCCTGATCGGTGCTGGTGTTTGCCAGGCCCTCGCAGCGTCTGACCACCGCACTGACGCCTGTTTGCGGCTGGTGGGGGCTGGTGCTTCTCGTGGCATGCAGTGGGCTGTGGGTGCCTTCGGGAGATGGGTGCCTGGGACGTCCCAGAGTGGACCATGGAGGTGCAGAGGGGACGTTTCTTGGGTGTGCAGATGAACCCTGGGACCAGGGCATAGCTGGCAGGGCAGAACCCTCAGTTGGGGCTGGCACGTGGACTCAGAACACCCTCATCCTGGCTTCGTGGGAACACGCCCGGGTTCTCTCTGGCATCTGTCAGAACACGCAGGCGACAGCTTCAGAGAGGATAACCCTGGGCCCAGCAGCAGCGGGGAGCCCCACGCCCACGCATTCTTCCTGCCTAAAACAGAGGCAGCTGGGGCAGCACCTGGAGCACACGTTTTGTGCTGAGAGAGGCACCTGAGGTTCAGGAAAAAAAACAAAAACAAAAACAGAAGAGCCAGGGCCTGCAGCTGGGCCGCTGGGAACTCACTGTGGGAGCTGGGGCTCTGCTGCGGGGGCGGCCGCAGCAGGAGGAGTGGGCGGTGCGGGCCTCCTCGCCATCCCAACACTGGCACAGTTTGGGGCTGGGCTCGATTCTGCAAGGCTGCTGTTGGCTCCGAGATCTTCTGAAGGCAGCTCACAAGAAACCCCTGCCCAGCCATGATCTTGCAGACACGGCCCCCCCCACCAGGCTAGGGTACGGAGTGGCCCAGCTGCGAGGGCCGGGGAGGTGTGAGGACTCTGGCTCCTGCGTAGAGCCAGACCCTCCGGGGTGCAGTGCTGGCGTGGGGCAGGGGATGCGCCAGGCTCCTGCGGCCCACAGTGACAGGAAGAACCCACGGTACGACTCATGTTCTAGAAGTAAACCTCCCGTTCTCCCGCCGTGTCCAAAACCTTGCTTTGGCTCCTGGTTGCTTGCAGGAGGCTATGTGAGGTCTTGATTCTGGCTCACTGGGGCCCCTGTGCCTGTTCCCAGAGGCGGGCTCTCCTGGGATGTGTGCTATGTTCCCACTGCCCTCTGCTCCTCATCCCACCCAGCCTCTGTCCCCATTGCTACCACGTCCCGCCCGCATCCCTGAGGGACAGCTCTGCCTTTAAAGCCACAGCTCTAGCTGAGGTCTGAGGGCCAGCGTCATCATTGCAGCTGCGGCCATCTCCTGGCAGGGGAACAGTTGCAGGGGCACCAGCCGATACTAAACTCCCATGTGCAAAGTCCCTTGCATAAATGGCGTGGTATTTGCATAGAGCTGCACACATCCTGTAGCTTAAATCTTCTCTAGGGCACGTAGAATACATAATACAATGTAAGTGCTGTGCAAATAGCCATGTACCATAGAGCTTAGGGAATGGAGAAGCAATCGTGTACAGGGTGGTGAGTACAGAGGTGACGTACATTCTCCAGAGTCTTCCATCGTCAGGGGGTTGAACACACTCACGTGAACCCCTGGGTAGGGAGGGCTAGCAGGGTGATAATCTGCACTCTGGTGAGGACAGAAAGGATGTGCATCTTGAGAGCTGCCCAGAGCTGGGACCCAGGAGGACCCAGTCCCTATGTGGGGAGGGGGTGGAGTCCAGGTAGGATTCCACAGCTGGACCTCGTGAGGAAGCACCAGGATTTCCATTATAGTCATCAAAGCAAACCCTGAACACTGCGCCCCGTGCCCTTGCTGCTGTGGGTTCTCAGGCCTGGTTCCCCTTTACACATCACCTGCAGACCCTGAAAAAACACCCAAGTTGGGGGGGAGGGAGCACAGGCTGCGGAATCAGCTTGGGGTGGCCATGGTGGTCCCGCGTCTTTGCTGCGATCCCAGCCTGGCATCCATGAAATCTATCGATGTGTCCTCCGGAGTCTTTGCTGATCATGGGAACTTCCTTTCAAGAGTTATTCCCCTTGGAGTTTGTTCCTTTCTTTTTTTTTTTTCTAAGTGGCCACCACGGCCTGCGGCCAGGAGCCAGGTGCTTCTCCTGGTCTCCCATGCGGGTGCAGGACCCAAGCACTTGGGCCACCCTCCACTGCACTCTCAGGCCACAGCAGAGAGCTGGACTGGAAGAGGAGCAACCGGGACAGAATCCAGTGCCCCGACCAGGACTAGAACCCAGGGTGCCGGTGCCGCAGGTGGAGGACTAGCCTAGTGAGCCACGGCACCGGCTGGAGTTTGTTCCTTTCACAGTAAGGAAGAGCCACCAACACTGTGTTACTGCTTTCTCGTTGCCTTAGAAGGGCTGTAGAAGGGGGAGTGGAGATCAGAACCACAAACTTCATGCACTGCTGGGGGATATCGGATGTCGTGCCACGAGTAGTATTCCCATCTGTAAAATCCGCCTAATGCCAGAGCACTGGACATCGGAGCTCCTGGAAGAACTGAATCCTCACAGGATCTGCAGCATTGTGCCTTATGAATGCACAGCCAGGGAGACACGTCCTTATCTATGCGCTTTTGCATAATTTACAACAGTGAATGATGACTGCCAACTCTGTTATTTCTCCATTGAAGTTTCAAATGCAGACAAAAGTTTAGAACATCCTGGTTTCATAAGAAAATACTTTTTTAAAATATGAAACCACAAAAGACCAAGACTAGTAAAAGCAATTCTGAGAGAGAAAAAAAAATCAAGTTGCAGGCATCACAACACCTGGTTTAAAAGCATACTACAAAGCTATGGTAATTAAAAGAGCACACATCTGGATCAATGGAATAGTATAGAAAACCCAGAAATTAATCCACACCCATCCAGCAAACTGATTTTTGACAAAGGTGCCAAGAACATGCACTAGAGAAAGTGTTGTCTTTTCAATAAGTGCTGGCAAAATTGGACATGCAGATGTGGAAGAATGAAATTAGACCCCAGGGTCGGTGCTGTGGCAGAGTAGGTAAGGCTGCTGCCTGCAGTGCCAGCATCCCTTATGGGCGCTGCTTCTAGTCCCAGCTGCTCCACTTCTGGTCCAGCTCTCTGCCTTGGCCTAGGAAAGCACGGGAAGGTGGCCCAAGCCCTTGGGCCACTGCACCTACAGGGGAGACCTGGAGGAAGCTCCCGACTCCTGGCTCCAGTTAGGCACAGCCCTGGCTGTTGTGGCCATCTGGGGAGTGAACCAGTGGATGAAAGACCTCTCTCAGGCCGGTACCATGGCTCACTAGGCTAATCCTCCACCTTGCGGCACTGGCACACCGGGTTCTAGTCCCGGTCGGGGCGCCGGATTCTGTCCCGGTTGCCCCTCTTCCAGGCCAGCTCTCTGCTGTGGCCAGGGAGTGCAGTGGAGGATGGCCCAAGTGCTTGGGCCCTGCACCCCATGGGAGACCAGGAGAAGCACCTGGCTCCTGCCATCGGATCAGTGCAGTGCACTGGCCGCGGTGGCCATTGGAGGGTGAACCAATGGCAAAGGAAGACCTTTCTCTCTGTCTCTCTCTCTCACTGTCCACTCTGCCTGTCAAAAAAAAAAGAAGACCTCCCTCTCCCTCTCCCTCTCCCTCTCCCTCTCCCTCTCCCTCTCCCTCTCCCTCTCCCTCTCTCTCGGTGTAACTCTGCCTTTCAGGTAAAAATGAATCTTTTCTTTTCTTTCTTTTTTTTTTTTTTTTACAGAGTTAGACAGTGAGAGAGAGAGACAGCGAGAAAGGTCTTCCTTTGCCGTTGGTTCACCCTCCAAATGGCTGCTACGACTGGCACTGTGCTGATCCAAAGCCAGGAGCCAGGTGCTTCCTCCTGGTCTCCCATGGGGTGCAGGGCCCAAGCACTTGGGCCATCCTCCACTGCCCTCCTGGGCCACAGCAGAGAGCTGGACTGGAAGAGGAGCAACCAGGACTAGAACCCTGCACCCATATGGGATGCCAGCACCGCAAGCAGAGGATTAACCAAGTGAGCCACGGTGCCGACCCCAAGAAATCTTTAAAAAAAAATTAGATCCCTATCTCTGCCATATATACAAATCAACTCAAGATGGATCAAAGACCTAAACATAAGATCTGAAACTATGAAATTGGCAGAAGAAAACATAGGAGAAATGCTTCAAGAAATTAGAGTAATAACACCCCAAGGGCACAGGCAATAAAAACAAAACTAGAAAAATGAGATTATTTGAAACTCACAAACAGCAAAAGAAACAATCAATAGAATGAAGAGACATCTGATAGAATCGGAGAAAATACTTTCAAGTTATTTAGCTGATAAAAGATTAATATCCAGGCTGGCGCCGCAGCTCAATAGGCTAATGCTCCACCTGCGGCGCTAGTACCCTGGGTTCTAGTCCTGGTTGAGGCACCAGATTCTGTCCCGGTTGCTCCTCTTCCAGGCCAGCTCTCTGCCGTGGCCCAGGAAGGCAGTGGAGGATGACCCAAGTGCTTGGGCCCTGCACCCGCATGGGAGACCAGGAGGAAGCACCTGACTCCTGGCTTTGGATCAGTGCAGTGCCGCCGTAGCAGCCATTTGAGGGGTGAACCAATGGAAGGAAGACCTTTCTCTCTCTCTCTGTCTCTCTCTCACTGTCTAACTCTGCCTGTCAAAAAAAAAAAAAAACAGATTAATACCCAGAATACATCAGAAACAACAACAACAAACATCTTCATTAACAACAACAGCGTCCACAAAACCACAACCAGCCCAGTTCAGAAATGGGCAAAGATCTGAAAAGTTTTCAAAAGAAAAAATGCAAATGGCCAACAAATATATGAACAAATGCTCAACATCACTAGCCATCAGGGACATGCAAATCAAAACCACCATGAGATATCACCTCAGGCCTGTTAAAATGGAAAATAACAAATGCCAGCGAGGGTGTGGAGAAAGGGGAATCCATCCACTGTCGGAGGGAATGTAAATTAGCACAGCCACTGTGGAAAACACTATGAAGATTTCTTTAGAAACTGGAGCCAGACATGCCCTGTGATCTAGCCATCTCATTACTGGGTATTAATCCAAAGGATCTGAAATCATTTCTTCCAGCAGGTACCCGTTCCACCATGTTTATTATGACGTTGTTCCTGACAGCCACATACTGTGCCCATCATCAGATGAATGGTACACTACACAGTGAGATACTATTCAGCCATAAAAAGGGATGGCATCCTGTCATTTGCAGCAAAATGCATGGAACTGGACGACATGATGCTCAGGGAACTCAGCCAGACTCAGAAAGACAAATACTGCATGTTCTCGCTCTTATGTGGAAACTTTATAAAAACCTCTCAATCTGAACACAGAATGGTGATTACTAGACGCTGGTAGGGGTAGGAGGTTAGAGAGGATGTGGATAATGCAGTGAAATTAGGGTCAGACTGGAGGAAGAAGCTGCTAGCATTACACCACCAGGTGGAGGGCATGCATGTAGCCGAGCCTACACTGCATGAATGAGCACAAGAGAGACGCTGCAAGCCTGCAGACATACAGCTGTGTCCAAGAACAGGAAATGCTGGCCAGCGCTGCGGCTCACTAGGCTAGTCATCTGCCTGCAGCGCTGGCACACCAGGTTCTAGTCCCGGTTGGGGCGCCGGATTCTGTCCCGGTTGCCCCTCTTCCAGGCCAGCTCTCTGCTGTGGCCTGGAAGTGCAGTGGAGGATGGCCCAAGTGCTTGGGCCCTGCACCCCATGGGAGACCAGGAGAAGCACGTGGCTCCTGGCTTCGGATCAGCACGATGAGCCAGCCGGCGCAGCGGCCATTGGAGGGTGAACCAACGGCAAAGGAAGACCTCTCTCTCTGTCTCTCTCTCTCTCACTGTCCACTCTGCCTGTCAAAACAAAAAAAAAAAGAACAGGAAATGCTGATCACCCCGATTTGCTCAGCGCACATCGCATACATGTACTGACATGCCACACTGTAGCCTACAATACACACAATGATCGTTATTAAAAATCTTTTTTTAAGAAAATAAAGTAAAACTATTTTTCAACGTTTAAGAAACTTTCGGTAAAAATAAAAACCCTCACATGGTAAAAACATGCAGGTAATTCCTTCCTTCTGCTGAGAAACCAGCCTCCAACCCTAATGAACACCCTGCACCTGTCAGAAGCTTAACGGAGTGCAGTCCGTGACCAGAGGGAGAGCGAGGGGGAGGGACATTGGCCACTGAGAAGCACTACCCCAAGTCTCCCCTGGGAGGGGTGGGAGGAGGAGGAAGAAGCAGAGATTTGTATCTGTGTATTATCTCAGCAGAAAACATGATGTTCCGTTCATGCTATTCTTGCACATGTAAAACTAATAATAGTTTGTGACCCCAGAAGGAAAAAACAATGCTTGCCCTGAAATATAGCCAAGTCAGACCAGAAGAGCTATTGTTAAGGACACTGCCTTTCGCTAGGTTCTCTCCCCCTCCCTCTTTCTCCTTCTCTCTCTCTCTCTTCTGCCGACTCTTCTCTCTTCCTTATCCTCAAGTATAAAATTACAGCAGTACTTCAAGCAGCTAATAACGTATCACAGTTTTGCTGAATCTCTTAAAACCTTTCACAAAGAACACTTCTCAAACACTCGCATCAGGGTCGCAGGTCTGACACTAATTCCTGCTTTGTAATCAGCCTGGTCCATGTGGCTGGTGGCTCACGTGGATGCAGGCTCTGGTGGCTGAAGGGGAACCGGTCCAGTTTTGTCTGAATGTCTTTTTTTTTGACAGGCAGAGTGGACAGTGAGAGAGAGAGACAGAGAGAAAGGTCTTCCTTTTCCGTTAGTTCACCCCCCAATGGCCACCGTGGTGGCATAGCACACTGATCCATAGCCAGGGGTCAGGAGTTTCTCTTGGTCTCCCTTGCGGGTGCAGGGCCCAAGCACTTGGGTCATCCTCCACTGCACTCCTGGGCCACAGCAGAGAGCCGGACTGGAAGAGGGGCAACCGGGACAGAATCCAGCACCCCGACTGGGACTAGAACCCGGGGTGCTGGCGCAGCAAGGTGGAGGATTAGCCTATTGAACCGCAGTGCCAGCCATTTTCTGAATGTCTTCACAGTCAGTCAGACGGCTTCTGGGGGTCAATGGCTTCTGGGGTCAAGGCAGCTCTTGTACGGGGCAATGGTGAGCAGTAAGTTAGTGGAGTCTTTCTGAAAGATGGGATGAGATGTAAGAAGAGCAAAGAAAGAGCTGCCTACAAGGTAGCCAGCAATTACCCCCATGACACAAGGCATCCTGACACGGAGCGTGCAAAGACGCAGTGTGCACTGTAGACAAAAACCAAAAGAGAAAACAACCCCAGTGTCCAAAATAAAGGACGTGTTATGTACACAGTCAACGTTGTTCCAGGAATACGTCCAATGGAGCCATCGCAGTGGCATTGTCTATTTGGTCAACAATGCTGAGCACCTGCTATGTGCCGAGCAGGTGATGTCTTCAACGCTAGGACATACTCCAGTGAATGAAGCAGACAAAAACTCGACCCCAGGGGAGCTTGCCTCCGACTGCAGGAGGCAGAAAATAAACGATGCCGACACCCATTTTGGGTGACGTGTGAGAAGGTAACGCACACCACGGAGCAAATTAGATTGGAGGGCGGGGATGCGGCAGTGGGGGGGGGGGGGTGCAGAGCGCAGACATTCTTCAAGAGAGTGGCAGGGGAAGCCGTCGCTGAGAAGGTGCCAGTTCTGTAGGGATTTGATGGAGAAAGGGGGAGTCTGGAGGAGGCGCCCCCTGGGCTGCAGAGATAGCGCACGAACAGGCCTACATAGCAAGTGCCTATCATGGCTAAGGAACAGCAGGAGGCCATCAACGAGGTGGCTGGGGTGGGTTGCGGGGCGGTCCACCGCAGGAGGGAGTCGGGCCAGGAACCTAGATCCACGCAGAGCTACTGACTTGGACAGAAGTCAATGATGTGTTATCAGGTAAGAAAAGCAGACAACAAAACAGTGTATGTGATGGTCCAACTCTAGTTAAAACCCATAAATAAACCCAACTAATTACCCTTTGTGCTAATCCTCCACTCCCTCCCTCCCTCCTTACTTTTTAAAATTTACCTCTTCAACTTTGAAGGTAGCTTACTTGCACTACACATAAGTGGGAAAGACTGAGATAAAACAAATGGCCATGGGCAGTAGTCTAGGGGCTTCATTCAAGGTGCACGACACAGGCTTGAGTCATGTCAAGCTGTGTCGACCTTTCTGAACTGGCAATAAACATGTCTTCTATAGACACATTCTATAGTAACCGGGAGGTTGTTTTAACAGTGTTAGCTCAGAGAAAGAGTAGGTCGGTTTCCACAAGTCTGGCAACACCCAAAAATGCACTTTCTTTCTGTTTCCGTGGGTAGAAGTTTCCAGAAGGGGGATCTGAAAAGCACCACTGGTGTGGAAACCGTGTGTACCACTACGTGGATATGTAGGTGGAACGTGGAGGGTTCCTCCCAGGCCCACACATGGCTCAAACTCACAGGAGTGCTCACCTTAACTCTGCTGTACTGCTTGGATGACCGAGGGAACTTCAGGAATGGGACATTCTGGTTTAATTGAACTAGCTGTAATCTCTACTCCACCCAGGATCTAACACAATTTCAACCTTGGCCTTCAACTCCATTGTTAAGGCTGTTTCTACGACAGGAGTTACTTTTCTGTGTTGTGTGTGCTGTGTGGGCTTATGGTGTGGGTGCCTGGGAAGGACCTGGGCCGTTATTCTGTCCATAAAATGTAGTTGTTTCTCTTTTAAGGTCCTATGTGTATAGATGTAGACAGCGCATCTGCTTCCTAAGTATCAGACATGCTAGGCATTGGAAATGGTTATAAAATTCCTCATCCTGTTAGAAGCAGGGGACAGGAGGACAGTAGCTCACTACTGGAGTTTTCCCCTGAGCCCCTGTCTCATACATGGAAATGTGATATGGGAGGAAGTTAAATCGCTCATCACCGAGGTCACCACCTGTCGCAGCTCACGCGGCAGAACTACGTGAGTCCCAGTTAATGCCAAGCTCAGACTTGTTGACAGGGAGTGTGGTGATGCCCAACCACACGAGGACTCGGGGCTGGGGCTTTGATGACCACCCAGAAGCTCAGTGCTATCAGAGAAATGGCAGAAACTGGTGAGCGGCCGGCGCCGCGGCTCACTAGGCTAATCCTCTGCCTGTGGCACCGGCAAACTGGGTTCTAGTCCCGGTCAGGGCGCCAGATTCTGTCCCGGTTGCCCTCTTCCAGGCCAGCTCTCTGCTGTGCTCCCAAGTGCAGTGGAGAATGGCCCAAGAACCTGGGCCCTGCACCCCATGGGAGACCAGGAGAAGCACCTGGTTTCTGGCTTCGGATCGGCACAGTGCTGGCCGCAGCGGCCATTGGAGGGTGAACCAACGGTAAAGGAAGACCTTTCTCTCTGTCTCTCTCTCTCTCACTGTCCACTCTGCCTGTCAAAAGAAAGAAAGAAAGAAAGAAAGAAAGAAAGAAAGAAAGAAAGAAAGAAAGAAAGAAAGAAAGAAAGAAAGAAAGAAAGAAAGAAAGAAAAAAGAAACTGGTGAGCTCGACTGTGCCCTGGTCTCTGGACAGCCTGGAGAAGTGAGTGTCACCTGCCTCATCCCACCTGAACTGCAGATTTCTTTCTCTTCTCCCCATCCAAACATTGCATCTGAATGACATCCCCATAGCTGTTTCACTCTGCAGATGAGTAGGAGAAGAAAACCGGTGCTTTCTCATCCCCATCTCCCCTCTGACGTCCGTCCATATACAGCATGTGACTGTTCTAGTTCTTAGACAATAGGTCTTCACTTACAGAAACAGGTACAGTTTGGCGACAGGAGATAACATAGCCTCTATCCATTTTCCAATGAAGTCTATTTTGACTAGTTTGGATAGTTTCCGATAGTTCTGTTGGAATCAGTACACTGTAGGCATCAGACGAAAGTTATTCAGGCATCGTCCATGGAGTGGCTCTTGTATGAAACTCTCGGAAGAGACACAGAGGGGATACAATCCTGTGTGGCCTAGCCCATGTTGGCAAGGCAGTCTACAGCTAGCAGACAGGTAAGGCAGGAAGGTGAGCACTGGCCCATGAGGTCACTGCACAGGTATCCCATGGACACTGCCCACTATAAGAGCGACAACTCATGAGGTCACTGCACAGGCACCCCAGGGACACTGCCCACTATAAGAGAGACAACCCAGGCTCCAGAATGTGGTCCTGCCTTCCGGTGGCCTTTGCAAGTGTGCTTGAGCTGCTATTTTGGATTCAGTGACTTGGACATCTACAACGAGTCCATCCTTTTGATTTCCCTAAGGTAACAGCAAATACTTGGGTACTTTAAAAAGTTCATGGCAAAGGCGATTATAAGACAAGTTTACTGTGGTTCCCCCAATTTTTGAAATCTATGCAGATTTTTTTTTCATGATATGAAGACAGCCTGTAAGTTATCCTTCCTTCCTTTTTATGGTTTGGGTATCAGTTTGGGTGACCCCTCCCCAAAGCCCCATGTGTTAAAAGGTTCCCAAAGTCTTATATTAATGGTACTAAGAGTAGGAACTTAGTTGAAGAATGGTGTTTAAGGGTAGGAAACGATTTGGCTGGACGGGCTGTGGGATGTGGGCTCCATCATCGAATGAGACTACCAACATGGATGCACAGGCTCCCTGCCTCTCTGCTTCCTGGCTCCCGAGTGACCGTCCTCTGCACGCACTCCACCGTGGCAGCCTCCAGCCTCACCAGGTGGCCCAACCAGCGGGTCGCACTTGACCTTGCACTGTGAACTTCAAAACCATGAGCTGAAATACATGTTTTATTTAGCTGTCTCAGGAGCCGCTGTAGCCAGAGAAGCTAATACACTCCTTTAAAGGCAGTCTACAGGGTCAGCAAGGCCCTCTGGCAGGTTCCTCACATCTCTTCTCTTCCCTCATTAGTAGAAACCGCTGCCCACCCCCCCCCCCCCCCATTGCTTGAGGCTTCCTATGTGCTAGGGCCTGCACCTTATCCCTTACTGCACTAACTGAATGAGAATTCTCTTCTTTTCTCATGTAGTTGAGCACTTTACGCAGCCTTGGGTGCCAGGAGGGGACAGAGTGACCAGATTTGTTTTGTGTTGGAATAGGAGGCGCCAGTGTGTCAATCAGGTTGCCAATGACAGAAGTAGCCAGGAGAGAACCAGGATGGGCACCCAGGGCCTGTCCACCCGTCACTCTCCACACGTCAAGTAGAGACGTGTCCTAGCCATATGAGCCACTCACCTGGAAATTTACGAGGGAAAGAAGCACCCTGGGTCCAGATTTCTTACAGGAAGAAAAGAAGGAACTAGAGCAAGACTTGTATATTGCAAGGGCTCAAGCAGTCAAATAAAGATTCTGATTTTTTCACCAGGAAACCCAGGGTCCATCCTCGGCACTCAGGGCCTCCTGATGCTCTGTTTGAAATAAAGGGACAATCTACTTTAGATTGGCTGATGGAACCAAAAAAGATCTATTATAGTTTAACAATTGCCTATTTCAAGGAAACCGTCTTAACTCAGTGAAAACACTGGGAGCTTATTTGAAAACGGCTGATGATTTTTTTTTTTTTTGACAGGCAGAGTGGACAGTGAGAGAGAGAGACATAGAGAAAGGTCTTCCTTTTGCCGTTGGTTCACCCTCCAATGGCTGCCGCAGACAGTGCGCTGCGGCCGGCGCACCGCGCTCATCCGATGGCAGGAGCCAGGTGCTAGGTGCTTTTTCCTGGTCTCCCATGGGGTGCAGGGCCCAAGCACTTGGGCCATCCTCCACTGCACTCCCGGGCCACAGCAGAGGGCTGGCCTGGAAGAGGGGTGTCCGGGACAGAATCCGGTGCCCCGACCGGGACTAGAACCCGGTGTGCCGGCGCCGCGAGGCGGAGGATTAGCTTGTTGAGCCACGGCGCCGGCCAGGGCTGATGATTTTAATTGAATTTTCCTATTCCAGTTTAACTCTGTGTGTCAGAACCTCAGCATCATCTTTTTCTATCAGCTGCATTAAAACTCAGGTTTGTACATTTTGAGGATGACTCGGGTATAGGTTGGGTGTTTATATTCAAGGACTGCCAGGAAAAGTACGCTTTCTGGCGCTTCGTGCCAGCCATTATCAACCCCACGCCCAACACAACCTCGCCACTGTTCTCCTGGTGGGTGTGTCTCACGAGAGTCAGCGCTGCTGATTTACAATAAACCCCAAGTATACACACAACCGTAAGAATGATGCAGGCCAAACGGATGACTTCGCTGAAAAATGAAGTTCACCGAGAGAACAAGATCTTAGCTCATTATCTGGATCTTTTTTGGGGTTTGATAGAAATGATCTGCACTTATTCTGTAATTCTGCCTTCCCAGGCCATAGCAGGGAGCTGGGTCGGAAGGGGAGCAGCCGGGACTAGAACCAGCACCCATATAGGATGCCAGTGCTTCAGGCCAGGGCGTTAACCTGCTGTGCCCCAGTGCCAGCCCCTATTCTGGAATTCTAAAGAAACCCCCACTTAACTGTCTGGTGGTCCATGCCATCATGGTGACTGGGCAGGGTCCACTCTGCATTTCCCCCTTGGCTTCAGGCTCCTGTGGGCCACCATCCATGCTGGTTGAGAGCCACGCCACCATCCCACTGACATCCACCATGGCATGAGTGATGTTACTCCCCCGGTGGCCAGGATGTTTGCAGTCTGGCACAGATGACTAGGACGGAGTAGGAGATGAAGAGCAAGCGATGTTGTTTGTGCACATAAGATAGGAGTGCTGTCTCCTGCTCCTGATCACCAGATACAACAGCCCCACCATCTTCAGGATGAACCTTCCCCGTGCATGGCCCTGGTCAGACTTATTGCCCACAGCACCCCAGGAAGAACAGTTCCCCAAAGCCACGCTTGTGAACATTGCCGGCGAACTGCTCTGCTCACACGTGAAGGTAACCACGAGGTGCAGCTCTACGCCCCACTGCAGCCGCTGGCGCAGCCTCCTTCCCGGAAGCCTCGACACTCTGCACCTGGACGGTGGCCACACACGATCCCTCCTGCCCGTGGAGTGCGGTGTGCGAGCTTCCCCTGGATGGAATCCATCATCAGCCTGCTCCCTGGGCTCCCGAGTGATCATCGGCTTTCAGCACCACGGACGGCTCCGAAGCTGGACCAGTTTTCTGTTGCTCATTTACCACTCTGGGCGTGCTTGGATCTTCTTTCCTCCTTTTCATTAGTTTCCAAGCCATCTCTCAATCCCAGGAGTTTCTCTCAAGCCTGCCTTGCTCACGGCTGCCAGATTCAATCTCATGTATATCCTCCCACTCGTCCCAATAGAAACGGCTACTTCTCAAAGATCTAGGAGCCCACGCACCACGTGGATGCACAGCTTCCCTTTGTCCTCGTGGTGAAGGGCGCCAGCTCCCTGCATTACCAGTCTTCATAGCTAGTTCTCTCTGGCTGCAGGTGGATCCCTTACTTGTAAAACTCTCCCCTCTGGGCAAACCTACTAACTGCCAAAGCCCTACTCTTTATCAAGACCCCTTCCCACCCCACCATATCCCAGGAGGTCTTCACCTCATGCCAGCCCCTCTTAATGTTGCTCTCCCTTACTAAGATCCGTAACACTGTCTTCTTTTAAATGCTATGCTTCTTGGGGCTGCCCTTTATCATCACTCAGGTGCTCTTAAAGTCCAAAGCCTCCAAGGCCAGAGTCAAGAATTCTCCCGTGTCTTCTTTACACAGTAGGTATGCACAGAGACGCTGGCTGACTATTCCAGAGAGCTATGACAACACAGGACCTAGCCAATGAAGACCAATTTCCGGAAATACGAAGATGGCCAAGAGATGTTTTAAATGAAAGCGAACGTTATGTAACTATAATTATTCCTCACTTGACTGCACGAAGGTTTTCTGTGATAAGCCCTCTATTCAATTTCCTTAATATGGCTTTTCTCAAGAGTACATCATTCTTATTCATTGATACAGTTTTTATTTAAAGGATAACAGATAAGACTATTAATTTTGAAAAGAACAAAAAGACCTTCTGGATGGATTAACGGTAATTCCAGAAGACTCTGCACTTTGTTTATACAATGAGAGCAACACAGAAGCCCTTGCTTTATGCCCACAAACTTTGCAACTTAGTGTGATGGTGCATATTTTATCTGCTTGGCCAACAGCTTTTCCCTTTTCCCCTTGGCACTAAATCCAGGCTAACCCTGTCCACGCATTGGGAGGTACATTCTGGCATTCCATTTCCAGTGCCTGCACGGATCTTGCATGAGTACACTCCTGGAGGGCTTGCTGGGAGAAGGATGATACAAGGAGCAGCAGCCTGTCTCAGAATTCCCCCTTCAGGGAGAGTTCAGGAACACCCGAGTTTGTAGTTATTACCCAATAGCATGCATCAGAATCTCTGCAGGGGATGTGCATATGCTCGGCCCCATCCAGGGGTTTCTGATTCAGTGGGACTGGGGCAGGCCGGAGAATTTGCTTATGTAGCCGGTTCTCTAGTGATGTTGCTGCTGGTCTAGGGACACTTTGGAAACCACTGAGCTAAGCTGACTTCCAGTGGCAATGAGGCTTCCTCCTGCCACACAGACCCACTGTGGCCAGCTCAGCAGACCTATGAAGTGAGGGTTTGGGGCTATAAGAAAGGCGACCACCTAATTTAACCATCTCTTTGAAGAAGGGGTCCCCTTATGATAACACATGAGATAATAGGTTATTTTCCTTCCTCTTTATAGACTTCATTGCTGTGGGTTTGGCAGTGCCATGGGGGTTGATAAAAAGTCAAGAGGGCGATTGTATATTTAGGGTATTGCGATCTCAGAAGACAGCCGAAGAGGATGACCTCCATTCCTTCTTTGTCATTATTGAACACTGGACTTCTTCAGGGCAGGAATTTTATCTTATTAGCACTGTGCGATGGTTTCAAGTGTTGGAAACTTGATCGCTCATGCAACAGCATTGGGAGGTGGAGCTAATAAGAAACGATTAGGTCATGAAGGCTGTGCCCTCATGAATGGATGCGTGGCTTACTGCGAGAGTGAGCTGGTTATTGAGTGGGTTGTCAGAAAAGCAGGTGCAGCTCCCTGTCACTCTTCTTCTTGTGCCCCCTTGCCCTGATACCTTCCACCACAGTGTGAGACAGCAGGAAGCCCTCTCCAGCCTCCAGAGCTGTAGCCAGGAAGATCTCTATTCAGCATACATCACCAGTCCTGTGTGTTCTGTGATGGAAGCAGAAAAGAGCTAAGACACGTTAGAGTTTGCACCGTAAGAAACGTCTACAGATTTGAAGTGCAATCTGGCTGATGCTTCGCGGGGTCTGACCCCACACAGGAATGCCGGCCTGCACCTCTCCACTGAAGGTAGAGCTGTGTTGACAAGGGAAGCTCTTTTCTGTGAGTGGTGAATCCTGTAGCCCTGAAGCTTAGTCATACAATTACTGCATTCCAGACCTGGTCTGATTGACCACAATGGACTGAAATGTCATTTTGGGTGAAGATGACTCATTTCTTTTATAGAGAAATGATAGTCCCTCAAGTAATAAAGCAACGGTTCCAAAGAACGCCGAGGTCCAGCCTGATCTGTTCACTGAAACTGAAGAGTGTTGCTGCCTGCATGGGGATTGGAAGCTCTGTGTTGGCAGTGACTTGAAAACCCATGTATTCTAAGCCCACTCCTTGCCTTCCCAACCTTTTAAGCCTCCAAGTGATGCAGAATTCACGGCTGGACAAATGGAGAGGATACGTCACATTACCTCTGCACAGCTCCGATTACAGAAAATGCTGTCTTACATGGAACTAAAGCATGTCACTTTGTAACTTCCACCTGTATGTCCTCGTTCTATGCCTAGGCACCCAGCAGAACAAGTCTCAGCCCTCCCTCATCTTCAAGTAGCAAGATGACTGAAAACACTGATCATTCCCCCCTCTGTCAAGCATTCTCCATGGAAAACACCTTCTTTCGTGAGATACTGTTTGCTTTGAGATGACAAGACAGTTAAAGTCAAGAGTCCCAGAGCCCGGCAAAACTGTGCTATGGAAGGAAGAACACGCATGAGTGATATCTGCTATTTCAGGTTGGTAATCTTGAGTCTGCACAAAAGGACCATGGCTTTGGCGCTGGAGGTAGGGGAGTGGAAATCCTGAAAGACAGATACAGAGAGAGCACTATGGATCACCACTCTGTTTCTTTTGGCTCATTCTCTCACAGCCTTCTCTTATATGTTCCCTGGTGTTTCTCTTCTCCAGGGTGTAGGTTTAGCTCTAAGGCTTCTCTCTCACTTCTAGTGAGAAGGAGTGGGTCTTAGTTTCCAAGGGTACTTGCTCTCCTTGGGGCAGGCGGAAGTTCTCAAAGACTGCTTACAAATTACAAGGTCTATTTTCAGGGAAACACAGACTATTGTTGGATTAACTCAACCTAAACTTACAGCATGTGTCTACCTATAGGCATCTCTGTGATGCAAAACAAAATGCAAATTGCTATTCAACAGCAAATACCAGATCTTGGAAGACAGCATCTAATTCCTCAGCGTTCTTAGACATGATGTGGGTGTAACTGTCAGGCTTAGGAAGTTGTTCCTGAACATGGGCTGGGAAGATGGTTCTTCCTCCCTGTATCTATTTTATGGCTCAGTTAACAAACGTCAAATAATATGGAATTGCATATCTTTTGTTAAATATCATCTACACCCACTCCAGAAAGTCAAAAATTTATCTTTTAAAAAGCACTCCACTGAAAAATGACTCAGGAGTACAACAAAATAGTATCTCTATTAGGAATCTTTTCACCATTGGGATAAGCCATGTTCTCTTCCCCACCATATTTCTGAAGCACATTAGCTGTAGTTTTGATTCCAGACATTTACCTGGGGTATACATGCCAACAACTCCACTGTGAAGACCCAGCTAAACTCTCTTCCTCCTGGATCAGGGCTAACCTACCATTTTCAGGTACTCTCACAGTCAGAATTCAATGGCCACAGAATACAGGTAGAAGCGATATACGTTACTGCCAAGGCTAGACCATTAAAACCTTCCCCATGTCATCCGTTCTCCATCTTCCCCTTTGCTGGCTGGATATCAACATCAGGATCCCGTGGAAACCATGTATTAAATATGGCAAAGCATCCATCAGGCTGGGTTCCCTGGCATCAGCCAATGGGATTTATGGGAATGAGAAAAAAAAAAAAAAACCTTCTGTCTGCTAAATTGTTAAGATTTAGAGAGATTTAGAGAAATTTTCTGTTACAGTAGCTATCTAATTCTGCTACAGTAGCTATCTAATTACCAATGCCTCCCATTACCTATGAAGGACACATTCCAAGACCCCCAATAAATGCCTGAAATAGCAGATAGTACCAAACCCTACATATGCTATGTTTTTCCTGTACTGATGATAACACTGAATTTATAAATTCAGCCCAGTAAGAGATGAACAAAAGGTAATAACAAAACATAACAGTGGTACCAGTTTACTATAATAAAGGCCATTCTAACGTGGTCTGTTTCTAAAGAGTCCACACAAATATTGATATTTTCAAATGAGGGTTGACCAAGGGCAACTGGAACAGCAAAGTGAGAGCACCACTAGAGGAGGACTATGGGAACGTGGTGCCCGGGGCCTCCCTGAACACTGTTAGTGCCACACTCTGGAAAGTGAATGATGGCATCTACTGTCTATAAAGTGCCGACTTTGTGCTGGACATTGTGCTAAGAATTTTTCATTACCACAGTGTCTCTTAAAAGTTTGGGGGTGATGTTATTATCATTTTCATTTTGTACACAGAAAACTGAGGCATGAACTTGATCAAGATCACACAGTGGGTATAATGGATTATACAGCTGTGCCCAAATATTCACTTCCTGTTCTGCAGGTAGGTCACATGTCTCCACCTGTTGCTGTGTGACCTACAGTGCCTCCCTGTGGAAGAGACACACATCTCCCTCCCAGTGATCAGGGGCATGCATGTGGTATGTGACTTGTCTGCGCCAAATGAACAGGAGTAGATAACGAGTGTGACAGCAGAGCAGAAATTTAATTTGGCATTCTCTTTTCCTCTGACACAGCAATGGAACGTTCCAGAACAAACTGGTCTTTCAGCCTGGATGCTGGAATGAAGATGACTCAGGGGGTTGAGGCATAGCTGAATGGCAAAAGCTTGCAGCTAGAGGGGGTAGTGAACCTCTGTTGCATGCCACTGAGATTTCTGGGGTTGCTGTTACTGTGCCGAACCTAACAGAGCTGGCCTGATATCCCTTGATACAAATACAGCTAGCAAGACACTGCAGCCTTTGCGTCCCATCATGGAGCAACACCATCGGCCATGTGCACGGTTGAACATGAATTCCTGTTGCATGATATATGCAGGAAATTTAAAACATTGTTTAAAAAAATTCTATTGTCATCTTGGATGGGGGAAAAAAGTGAATGCCTGTAAGTTTCAAGAGGAAACTGCCATAGCACCAGGATTTAACTGAATTTCTAGATATGTCTCTCACATTGCATATAATATATTCAAATTTAGTTCCCCCAAACAGTTATTGGCAAGGATGTGGATCTTTTTATTCACAGATGCACTTGCTGGTTCCTTTAACCAAGATTTCACAGCAGAGACCACATCTCTGTGACTGGGAACATGAGTGGTTGTGACAGGTAGCGCAAACCTGCCCACTGAAAGAACCAGCGGCACTGTATGGTCCCTGGTCCTAAGCCATAGACAGGAAATGCAAAACACAAGACAGAAAGAATTATTGGGTAATAACTTAACTTGGATGAATCAGTATGGCTATGAATTAAAAAGTCCTTCGGTTGAGCGAGAGAGGATTGACTTTACATATTGTAATTAGGAAAGTTGATAGATGGTCTTGTTGCATTCTGGACAAAATAGGCATTTGACACTGAGCAAAATCATTCCCTGAGATTTTAAGTAACTCTTCAATTTGGTAATAAATAAATATCTACAAACTAATTAGCAGTGTGGCTAGATTAAGGCTACAGTTCATGGAAGATCCTGACTACCCTTTTAAAGATGGCACTGTTCTTTTTTATTTGAGAGAAATAATTTTGCTATTATTCGATGCTCTTAAAATGGTATCAAGAATATGCACAGTCTAGTATTCTGTCAGAGGAAACTCAGAATACTATTAGAGCACAAACTGCAATTATCAAGAACTCTTCTTTCTACTGGATCTGTGTTATTCCTAGAAATAATGATCTGTAATTATTTAAAGTACATTTTAAAATTAATCTTATCCCAATGACTGCATTCTTTTTTTGATTTCCCCAAACACTTTACAACTAAAAAGGGAACCTTAATTAAAAAAAAATTAAATGATTTTTCAACTTAACTACTAACTCCCTTTTTATTGCTATTAACAAATTTAATAATTTTGCAAAACTCTGGGGTAAATCAATCCTCTTTCAGTACTTAAATGACAATTATTAAAGTAAGAAAACAATTAATGTCATGTCAATAAGCTATCAATGCAAATCCAATGAATCTGAACATCCCAATTCTACCACCTTTGCATTCTGATACAATGAACTGAAAACAAACAAGCCTCGTTTGGAAAACCACCATCCCATTAAAGCTGGTAAAAATCAATAACCACTTTTCCCAAGTTCTCTTTCCTGCTCTGAGTCTGTGTCCCTCGGGTCCACGTTTCTAATTAGTCTGTGTATTACTCACATATCATTTGGTTAAGGAAGAGCTAGTGCGGAGCCTGCTGCCTTGTGACAAACAAAGGTTCCTCCTCTCGTCAGGAAGCTTTGAGTCAACATCAAACCCTTGAGGTTAGCAACATTTTCTGCCTATAAACATTATGGATGAGGCTAAGATTCCATAAGGGCATATTTACCTATTTCTAATCCCCAATGATTTCTTCATTGCTTCTTAAATTGCTATTCACATGATATTTGTTTTTTTAATATGTAAATTACAGATGGTTTGTGAGAGCATAAGGAGGGATAAGAGAAAGAATTAAAGCATTCTCCTAATTTCCAAGAAAGAATCTACATAAGTCTGATGTGTTAAATGAAGACCTCGGTCATTCAAAGAAATACATCTTTGCTAATGTTTAGCAAGTATCAAGTTGATGTATCAAAGTTTTTAAAATTGCAAAATGCAAGTAAATGCCCAGGAGTGATTTCTACTATGTTGTTCTTAATAAACCTTACTTAAAATGGGTAAACCAATCATTTTGGAGAATATTATTGACCGCACAAGAGCATAATGACACCTTTGTCAGCAATTAGCCACCCATGAAGACAGCAAGTCATTGTTTGCTAAACTAGCACCTAAATATGTGAGCATGGAACCTACCAGCACCAGAGATTATTGATGGTGAAATTTCCCACGCCTCAGTTATTTGCAACTCCCCTCTTTATAAAATTGATGAGAGAAACTGAACTTTAGAACCCACAAGTACATTACTTTGTCTACCTAATGATCTATATTCTTGTACGGCTCTATCTTCACAACTCGTCTCCACTTCCCCTTCTGCTGACAATATCAAATGGAACAAAGCCAGAGTACAGTTGCTTTGTGTGAGTCTCAACAACACTCCATGCACCACTTCTATTTTAAGAGCAACTCTTCCATAAACTAAATCAGAGATAAACCTAATCAATGTCCCTCAGAAGCTGGAATGTCAGAAATGTACTAGCTCACATTTTTGCCTGGCCTTGGATCATAAGAAAAGGCAAGAAGGTATAAACAATCACTTTAACACACATCCTGAGTGCTGTGCATGCATTATCTCCGGAAAACAACATGTCCATAATCAGAAAGCCCAGCGAGTGGAACCTGCATATATCCTGTTTACCTTTATGACGAACAGACCAGACCAGTGCACGATCTCACGCCCAGGTGCGTTCTCCAAACAAAAGTAGCCAGGGACAGTGTAGAAGACTCATCAACCTCTCCAATCAGTTGCCAAACCTTGAATGGATTCTGCAATTTAAGCTGCCACTTGCAACACCTAGATGCCACTCTTAAAGGCTTTCTACTGGAAACATCAGTGCTGCCTTCCCATACACTTCCCCCATCAGTATCGGTGAGAACCTGCTGTTAAAGACCAGGAGTGCAGGGAGAGACCGGCTTCTGGTAAAACGAAGGCAACAGAGATCCAAGGACTTACCTGTTTTCCTTGTATGAAGGCTGAAACGAGCTTGAATGAGAATAAACCCTCCCTTCCTGCACAGTTGCTCCCTTGTTTGCAAAGGAAAGCACCTGCCCTCAGCTCTCTGTGCCTGGCACCTTGCAAATGCAGCCACCTTGCTCAAAGGCTGGCTGGCTTTGAGGTCCGATGATAGGATCGCCAGCTCTCATCTCACAAACACGTCCTCTCCCCTTTCCCGGAGCTTGTCAGCTCTGCTCAGAATCCTCTGAGGTCTGGACTAAGAAGAAACTATTTCTCCACCCTTTTGGGTCCTGGGAGCCTTAGGCAGCCCGTGGTTGGCTGGTGTCTCACTGCGCACACAGTGCCTTTCCGCCATCAATGCCCAGCCAAAAGTTAGGGTGAGGAATAAATGCTGAAGCTAGGTAAGTCTAGTCAAGGGCTAGTCGTGTGTGTGTGTGTGTGTGTGTGTGTGTGTGTGAGAGAGAGAGAGAGAGAGAGAGAGAGAGAGAGAGAGACTCCTTGTTCTCCCCTGAGGGCAAGCTCTTTTGTCCATTCTCAGTTCACCGTGGTCTTCGGCAGCCTCAGTGTTCTAGATTTTGAATGCTTTCTCTGATGGCCTGCCAGCCCCTTTGCACCATGGAATTCCGAGGTGAATCTGCTCTGTGGATTCTGCACGGGCACGGGAATCACACAGGCATTTACTCCCCCCTCCACGAAAGGAGAGAGCCTGGCCTCCCTGGGGAACTGCAGACCTAGGAGGGTGGCCCAGCCGCCTGTACTCTGGCCTTGGTGCTGAATCTGAAACCGTCTCCACCACTCCCAGACAACTTTTGCAAGGCCCAAGGGGGCTCCCGGCCACTTGTGCGCATCCTCTCTCAAGAGTAGGGCACAGCAAAGAGCCGGGGACCCTCCTAGGGGCACTTGGATAGCTCATTTCTCTGCTTAGAACTGGGAAAGTTTTCTCCAACATTTTCTCCCTGGAACTGGAGCTGCAGTCTCCCCCCCATCCCCTCCCACCTGGGTCGCCATGGAGACTCCGGCTCTCTCTCCTTTCTCCAGGCAAAATGGGCGAAGCTGAGCTCAGCCCCGACTACAGCAAGCCCCCCTTCGCTGCAGACAGGTCCTGGTCACCTCCTTGGATTTTCAGCCACACACAGCAGGGGGGCAGGCGGGCACCGGTGCTAGCCAGGACGTGGCAGTGTGCCCTCAACCCTGCGGCCACCCAGGTGCCAGACGTGGGACACACTCTACACACACAGCGAACCCCCAACTCCCTGCACTGGAGGCTTTATTATTTTTTTCTTTTCCTTTTTTGGGGGTGGAGGCGGAATTCTTTGGAAAATTCTGGTATTTTGTTTCTACACTAACCTCACCCCATTTCTGCGGCCGTTTCTACTAAGACGTTTTCCTCCTAATGGTCTCTCCATATTGAGCCTGGTTCAAGAGGTATACCTGTGGATCCACCCAGGGTTTTAATGGGTTTGGGGATACTAATGCTATTTCGGTTAAAAACTAATCCAAGCTTGGTGTCTTGATGCAAATAAAAACATGCCAACATGCCGGGAGAGAGCGAAGTCAGCAGATTTACCCAGACCCTAATTGCCATAACATCTCAGTTTATCGGAAGCATTATTGTTTAAAGAAATTTTTCCTTCCAAATACAACACAATTCACGGTTCTTCCCCATCCACCGCGGCGGCCACCGCACGCATCCCCGGTGTCACCGACTGGGCGCAGTCAGCGGTCCTGTTCCCTTTCCCACCCCCTGCTTGGGCCACCTCCCCTCACTTTCCCTCCTTTTAGGATTTTCTGCGTCCTACCCCGTCCTCCGCGCTCTAGGCAAAGCGGAGACCCGGGCGCCTTCTACAAAGACAATGGGCTTCTCCCGACGGCGGCCGGCGGCGGCGGCACAGCACGCCGCCCGCTGCCCCGCGCTGGGCGCCTGCGGTCCCGGCCGGCCGAGGTCGATCGCCGCCCGCGGCCGCTGCTCTCTCCGAGCCCGGGGCACGCAGACCCCTCCTCCTCAATCCCCGCCACCTCCCCCGCCCCGAGCCAGCTCCCAGGCGCTCCTGAAAACCCGAGGAAACAGATTTCCCTTCTCTTACGTAACCGGCATCTCCCTCGCCTTTCCGCGGACTTGGGCACCCTGGCCCCCATCCGGGCGGAGATGCCCGCGGCGCTGGGGAGCGGGCGCCGGGGGCCGTGCCCGAAGGAGCCGGCTCCTCGCCTCCCAGCGCCTCGCGCGCCGCTTACCTGGCTGCGGGCGGGGTGGCTTCACTCCATCACGGTCTCCTCTCGCGGCTCGGACCTGGACTGAGTAATTCACCGCTCGGTGGATGGCGAGGCAGCAAAACCGGAGGCCGACGGTCACATTTCACAGCGGCCCCGGGAGGCGGGGGGCAGACTCCCTCCTGCGCGCGGCTCATCCAGCGCTCGCCCCGGCTTCCCGTCCGCACGGATCCCCACCCCTCCACCCGCCCAACCTCTCGGCCAGGTGCGGCGCGCGGGGGCCCAGGGAGGGCGACAGGGCGCAGGGCAGCGGGAGAGGCGGAAAAGAAAAAAAAAAAAATCCCCGGGTGGGAGTCAAGTGGCGGACCACGCAGGGAGACGTCATGAAATCTGCAGATTCAAGGAAGCTACTTGGTCCAGGCGCCCGGCTGAGCGCGCGGTCGGCGCACGAGCCGCCGCGGCCCCCGGTTGGAGAGCGTGCGCAGCGCCGCGCGCTGGAGGAAGGCGGCCGCGCCGAGAGCGCAGGAGGAGGGGCGGCGGCCGGAGACGCCCACCGGGCAGCGCCTGGACCCGGCGCGGGCGTGGGAAGCCGGCCTGCGCCGGCCGCGGCAACACCGCGCGGGAAACGCGGGTGCCGGGCGCTGTGCTGTGCAAGCCCCTGCTCCTGTGCCCCTCCGTGTCACTAAGTTGTTCCTGGAGCAATGCCCGCGAAGCCAGGAAGAGCGGCAGAAGCGGGGCACGGGCCTGGTCTGCAGGTTGCAGGGGCTCGGTCTTTGGGGTTTTGTGTGACGAGGAGAGACGGGGTCTTGGCGCTCTGTCTCCTCGGGCTGGAATCCGGGCCAGGCCGCCCCCAGGCGCGGGAGCTGGAGCGCGCCGGGCGCAGGCAGCCGGGAGGGGGCGCAGCGAGCGAGCCGGGTCGGCTGGCAGCGGCCGCGCCCCAGGGCCAGGCGGAGACCCAGCCCCAGGCTCTGTGCTGACCCGGAGCCCCGCTCTGCCTTTGGGGGGGTGGGGTGGGTGCACTGGACAAAGAATTCTTTCCCAAGCGTAATCCAGTTGTCCACGAAGTTTGCCAAAGCTGGTTATGTCGACAAACTGCGCTTTGGACAGCCTCCTCCCTCCTTGAATTTAACTTGTGCAGTGGGATTCCAGGGACACCTCCTAGCGCGCCCCTCTTCGCCTTTTTTTTTTCTTTTGGTCATCGCAAGCAGCCTTTCTACTGACATTCTCTCTCTCTCTCTCTCTCTCTTTCTCTCTCTGTTCTTGTTTATTTGAAAAGCAGAGTGGCACAGAGGACACACACACACACATAGAAACTGACATCTTCCATCCCCAAATGGCCACGATGGCCGCGACTGAGCGAGGCTGAAACCAGGAGCTCCATCCAGTCTCCCACGTGGGTGGCAAGAGTCCAAACACTCGGGTCACTTCCCACTGTTTCCCAGGCGCATTAGCAGAGCAGAGCAGCTGGGACTTTAACCCGTCCTGCGATAGGAGATGCTGGCGTTCCATCCGCTGCACCGCGGCTGGGGTAAAGGGATTGGCAACCGAATTTTACCAGCAATGAAAACCATTGGTTAATAATCGTCTAGAAAGTGCTTTCCTTTCTGGGAGACACAGAAGTTCCAAGATGACCCTATTCCAGAAAAAGGGCTCCTGCAAACTCCTTATTTCCAAGATGATTTTATTTCCACCCACGCATTCTAATTATACAGAGATGCAGCCCCTCAGGCTTGCCGGCTGCTCTCCAAAGCCGACTTCGACTTTGGCGTGGGGAGGTATTTGCTTCACTGTGCATCATCACTCTATGCAAGTCACCGAGACGCCCGGCCAGGGAGCTTGTATTGGATGCTCAGTTACCCCTAGAGACAGTAGCCGTGGCATATGCCATATGCAAAGGATGTTAGGAGGTGTAAAATGTGGTTCTTTTATGCCTCGTAGGGTCTGTTGGACCTGGGACCTGTATCAGGGAGAAACATGAATAAGACAATTGGACTGAAGAATCCCGGAGGGGCGGGGGGAGTGCAGAAGTAACCCTGGAGCGGTAAAGGAACAATCTCTGATGGACTGTCTGAAGAACATTGTATTTACTCTATGGCAGCGCTACAGATGAGCCTGCTAATTTTGATTGTACTTGTTTCCACCAATTGAAGGATCTCACAGAATCTCTTTCTTATGGGACAGTAGACTAAACAAGTAAACGAAGAGAGGGTAATACCCTGTCTGTCTCCTTCAAACACTTCAGAATCTTCCCTAGCTTGGAGCAAACACCAGGGTGGCGTGGCGGCTGGGCCACGGCTCTTGGTGAGAGTGCTTGCTGAATGAGACAGATCACATTACATTGGCACAGGATTTGATTAACACCGAGACAACAAGAGCAGTTGGCTTAACGGAATTCATCTGTTTCCCAGGGTTCATCAGGGATGTGCATGGCGTAACTCAGAGAAATTGGCAGTGACATCGGAAAGTCAGGCACCGTGCTTTGCACTGAGCGCCGAGAGCCCCGGCTCAAACTCCTGTGTGCTGGGTTCCACGTGCCTGGAATGCACTTCAGTGTCTGTTGAATGATTTCAGGTGAAGGCGGTGCCTGGGCGAGAGGGCGACTTTCCGGGTAGCCCCGTGCTCCCAGCTGACATCAATGATGCCTTTCAAGATTGATTGATTTTTTTGGATACGGAGGAAGCTGGTTTCTCTCCCACATGACAACTGTAATGGAGGCTTATTAGCTAGTGAAATTGACAAACTGAATTATCTCCACGGGATGTCATTTGTTTTGGGTAATCTTGTTTTTCTTCACCATTGATTGAGGCAATTTACAACCCACTCCATCTCCCTGGCTCACGTGGAGATCTGGCTTTGGTTTGGACAAGCTGACACCAGAGAGAGGGTGGATGAGTTCTGGTCACAGGGCCAGTGCCTGTCTTAGATCGAAGCCCACAGGCTTTGTGGAGATCCCGTTCTTTGACTGTTTCTCTCCCTCTACCCCAGAAAAACTTTCCCCATAAGGGAACCAACAATCACACATATGAGATCTTTTTTAAAGATTTATTTATTTGAAAGTCAGAGTTACGCAGAGAGACGAGAAGCAGAGAGAGAGAGAGAGAGAGAGAGAGAGAGAGAGAGAGAGAGAGAGGTCTTCCATCCACTGGTTCACTCCCCAATTGGCCGCAACAGCCAGAGCTGCGCTGACCCAAAGCCAGGAGCCAGGAGCTTCTTCCAGGTCTTCCACGTGGGTGCAGGGGCCCAAGGACTTGGCCATCTTCTACTGCTTTCCCAGGCCATAGCAGAGAGCTGGATTGGAAGAGGAGCAGCCGGGTCATGAACCGGTGTCCATATGGGATACTGGCACTTCAGGCCAGGGCATTAATCTGGTGCACCACAGCGCTGACCCCACGAGATCTTTAAAATACAGAGAGGGGCATATAAATTTGAAGCAGAGCATCAAGAAAGAAGTGTTAAAATTATTCTGTTCCATGGCTCTCCTTCCAGCGCACTGAATGGGTTTCATACGTGCTTCCCTTTTAGGGAACATCCATAAACATGTTATACTTCTTTTTTTTTTAAAGTTTAAATTTGGAGACACAGTCTTTAGAAATAATCCCAGGTATAAAAGATTAAGAACTTTTCCCAAGAAGGCAGTTTCAGATGGTTGTGAGCTCCATAGCACGTGAGGCATATTAAAGCTCTCGCAGTGCTTTTATTCTGAATTATTTTCTAATTAGTTCCCCCTTTTCTTTGATACTCTCTCCTCCCTACGTACTTCCCTTCCTTTTGAGCTGCAGTCACCTTTCTCACTCATCTTAAATGACAAATACTTACACGTTTCATATTTCATTCCATGGCTTGATAAAGGAGTGTGAACCAGTGTCACTTGAAAGATTCTGAAACGATGTTTTGTTTCATATCTGTTTAACAGGTATATCCTTTTACATTGAAGTCTTCTTCCAAAGAATTCATTAAAATGCCATTAAAAAATCCTAATAGCAGCCGGCACCGTGGCTCAACAGGCTAATCCTCTGCCTTGCGGCGCCGGCACACCGGGTTCTAGTCCCGGTCGGGGCGCCGGATTCTGTCCCGGTTGCCCCTCTTCCAGGCCAGCTCTCTGCTGTGGCCCGGGAGTGCAGTGGAGAATGGCCCAAGTGCTTGGGCCCTGCACCCCATGGGAGACCAGGAAAAAGCACCTAGCACCTGGCTCCTGCCATCGGATGAGCGCGGTGCGCCGGCCGCAGCGCACCATCCGCGGCAGCCATTGGAGGGTGAACCAACGGCAAAGGAAGACCTTTCTCTCTGTCTCTCTCTCTCTCACTGTCCAGTCTGCCTGTCAAAAAAAAAAATCCTAATAGCTTCGAATATATTTCAAAGACTGTGGGAGGTGATGGAGACACAGATGCATGAAGGAAACCGGGACAGTCTACCTGTACCTCCTACTAGGAGTTACTCCAATTCACACGATATCCGCAACACAGGAACATTCAAGGCCAAAATAAGCTCATGGAATGGGTAGGATGCTCTTTCTGTGGTTGATCGTTTGCTAAAATGCCCCATTTTTTTTTTTTAAAGTGACACTTAGTAAAGAGGCTCTGGGTTGGAGAAACTGAGGCAAAGTTGCTTCTTTTGTGTGCTGTTGCACTATGTGTCGTGTCCCATAGTCACCCTGGACGTGGAGTGCCCATTGATGGATCTGGCCTTGTTGGCATTCAGTAGCAGTGAGATCCTGCCCTGCACCCCCAGGCTTCCATGCCTGTGCGCAGGACCTTGTCTGCGTTCTCTCCTAGACGTGGTCCAGAGTCCAGGTCCAAGTTCTAGATCAGCCTTGGTGTTTTTTTTTTTCCCAAAGATTTATTTATTTATTTGAAAAGTAGAGAGAGAAAGATCTTCCATGTGGTGCTTCACTCCTCAAATGGTCATAATGGCTGGGACTGGGCCAGGCTGAAGCCAGGAGCCAGGAGCTTCTTCTGGGTCTCCCACCAGTATAGGGGCCCAAGCACTTGAGTCATCCTCCTCTGCTTTTCCAGGTGCATCAGCAGGGAGCTAGAATGGAGGTGGAACAGCTGGGACTCAATCCAGAGCCTGTATAGGATGCAGGCTCTGCAGGCAGAGGCTTAACCTCTGCGCCACAGCTCCGGCCCCAAGTCTTGGCGTTCTTAAACAAATACTTAGGCAGTAAGTGTTAGTAAAATGGTGCCATCTTATTTGTGGTGCCATCTTAGGCTCTGGCCCCATTGCCCTCTTGCACAGTAAGCTTCAGACCTAAGCCCAGCCTGGCTGGCTAGAAGTCAGGTGACCAAATGACCCAACCACAAGCATCAGCCCCACCCCCACCCTGACAGGATTCACTGCTCCCACTTCCCTATCCCATGCAAGGCTATAATAGGACCTGCTTCCCCCACACACAATCTCTCTCTCTCTCTCTCTCTCTCTCTCTCTCTCTCCCCTCTCCCCTCTCCCCTCTCCCCTCTCCCCTCTCTCCTCTCTCCTCTCCCCTCTCTCCTCTCTTGCCCTATCCTGCCCATGTGTTTTGCAATGACCTTTTACCCAGTGATAGGTTTGGCCAGGAGTTTCTGGCTTTGCCACTGAATCTGTAAAATGGTGTTGTAGATGGGACTTGTTGGGACACTGGCTCTGATGGGGTGTGGTGTGCTAGGTGTGTGTTAGGGAAACTTCAAAGGATCAACACCCATGGGAATGAAGGAAGCAGAACCGGGCACCAGATCCTCAGCTCAGCCAATCCCCCTGGGAGTGCGGAAGCTAAAACGGCCTGGGAGCATTGGGCCCAAATGTCCTCCACTGGCACACCTTCACTGGCGATGGTCACAGTTTTATGCAAAGTGCCCTATGCATCTGACAGCTCCACACTGTCCCGTAGACTTCCCGCAGCTGGACCAACAAGTCCTCCCACGAGAGGGCACTCGGGTGGCACAGCTTACTCAGCTAAGTGGAAACAGCAGCGTTGCTGACTGCAGGGGCTCGTGGTGACAACCACATGACAGAATCAAAAAGCACCTGCACTCCAGCCCACAGCGTCTTGGGCTGTGCTTGCCCCGCTTGCCAGTCTGGGAGGTGAACATTCCAACATGGAGGAAGTTATGTGAAGTGGGTTTATGACTTACAGGTAGGCATCGAGGGACACTAGAAGCTTAGGGTTGAGGGCGAGCTGGTCCCCCACAGATGAGGAAAGCTGCTTAGGGTAGATGAGAGCTCATCTGTGCATGTCGCATGTCCAATTCTACCATCACTGAAGGGCTCCAGAGAGTAGCCTGCCCTGGGCTTTATAGCCGAGGACAACGAGATTTGCTGCATTAGAATAAGAACGAGAATATGTTCCTGCAGAGAATGAAGCTGTTCACACAGATCTCCCTTATTTCAGGATGTTGCATTTTAGCTATTCTGCAATTCTATTTTTTTTTTTTAAAGATTTATTTATTTATTTGAGAGGCAGAGTTACAGAGAGCGAGCTTCCATCTGCTGTCACTCCTGCAAAGGTCGGAGCTGGTCTGATCCAAAGTCAGGAGTCAGGAGCTTCTTCCAGGTCTCCCATGAGAGTGCAGGGCCCCATGAACTTGGCCCGTCTCCCACTGCTTTCTCAGGCCATAGCAGAGAGCTGGATCGGACGTGGAGCAGCCAGGACTTGAGCTGGCATCCATAAGGGATGCTGGCATCGCAGGCAGAAGCTTAACCTACTGTGCCACGGCACCGGTCCCTCTGCAATCACTCTCTTTTTTAAGTTTTTTTTTTTTTAAGTTTTATTTATTTATTTTTTTGAAGAGGAGCAGCTGGGACTCGATCTGGCGCCCATATGGGATGACAGCACCGCAGGCAACTTCTTTACTTGCCATACCACAGTGCCCACCTCTCTTCTTCTTCTTTTTTAAAGATATTATTTATTTATTTGAGAGGTAGAGTTATAGACTAGTGAGAGGGAGAGACACACAGAAAGGCCTTCTGACCACTGGCTCACTCTCCAAACGGCCGCAACAACTGGAGCTTAGCCAATCCAAAGCCAGGAGCCAGGAGCTTTTCTAGGTCTTCCACACGGGTGCAGGGGCCCAAGAGCATGACAATCACATCGTGCGGTGTTACATCAGTGGTTCCCAACAGCTCACATCACACTTGCCCCCATGAGCCCCGGTAAAGCCAGTAGAAGAGCAGGGGGTAGCTGGTCCTGTGTCATGTTTGTTCTCTGATGTAATGCCATTCTGGAGGGTCCCATGGGACAGGTTGCCCCAGTTAGTGAGGAACTCTATGAGTTGGTGACCCGCACTGGATGTCCCCTTTGTACCGTAGTCTCAGCCAAGCAAGAAGTTGCTTTGTAGGGGAGACAAAAGAGGATTCGCCCTTGCCCTCCAGCGTTGAGAGTGTGCTCTGTTCTCAGAGCTCACCAGCGTCACCACCCGCGTCCCTGTTTGACACAGGTACCCGCACTCGTTCCTCCGAGACTGTGATGCCCCCTCCATCCAGGGGCTCTGGGTCTGGGGTCTGGGAGCCAGACGAGAGGCACGAGCCCCAGGACGGTGACTGGAGCTGGGATGAGCACACACACCACCTTAAAGGTTTTCTGATTTTGTAGGCACCTTCGTGGAAGCATCCGTTTCGTTCCTGGAGACGCCGGGACCAGTCATGTCCCTGCAGATCCCAGTGATCCGCTTTGTTCCTAGAGACGCCATGACTGGTCGCTGTGACTGGTCGCATCCCTGCAGATCCCAATGCTGCTCACCGCTCCACGCCTGAAGCT
The DNA here is from genome assembly GCA_949820135.1 of Sylvilagus floridanus. NCBI lineage: Eukaryota > Metazoa > Chordata > Mammalia > Lagomorpha > Leporidae > Sylvilagus > Sylvilagus floridanus. Next base: position 7,266,655 of record OX463244.1, on the reverse strand, counting down.
CACTGGGGGACAGAAGCTTCTGTTAGGGCTCCCAAAGCATTGCCATTTCGATGGAGGTTTATAGTTTATTTGTTGTATCTTGGATGCTTTGTTATTAATGGATCCTGGGAAGCCTGGATAGCCCGATTATCTCAGTAGGAACAGAGGGAATCCTGGGAGACTCTGCTTCGTGATTAAATGACTGCATAGACAAAGAGGAAGTCACAGATGTCAGAAGACATTGGGTAATGGATTCTGTCCTAGTAGTATTGACAATGCTGAAATTATGAGGGGAGCCAGCTTCATGCAGCCACAGAAACTGCCAGGTCTTTGCTCATAATAGGAAAGTATTAAAAACGTGCATTGCTCTTCGTTCATGTAGTTCTGCTTCGCCAGTCTTTCTACCTGAGAATGAAGACGACTCAGATGCACCCTCTGCTTTTTCAATGGCCACAGCTCTTAGCTCAGAGTGAGCCAAAGGGCACTCACACCAGAGCTCCCGCCTAAGGGGTTCAGACAAACGAGCTGCTGTAGTAACTAGAATAATCTGGAGCACACTGATGTGCAGGGCAGTGAGAAGGAACGCAGGCCCACCCCTTTAGGTAACTCTGTAAACCCGACACAAAACCAATGGAACAGAATAGAAAAATCCAGAATTAATCGATTTATTTATGGCCAAATACAGATTTTCATGTCTGTTCTGAAAACTTCACATACGTGGAGTCTGCAGTACGTGGTGCTTTCTGGCTGAACCGTTCCACTTCCCATAATGTGGTCAAGATTCATCCTTGTTGCTACCGACATTTTAGTGGTATCACCCTAACGATTAGTTAGGTGAAGCACAGTTGAATACGTCTGTTGGAAACTTCGGTTTTTCTTTTTGCAAGTTTCCACTTCCTTTACTCTCCCTGGTCTCACCAGGCTCTGTGCCCGAGAGGATGTCCTTCATCCACTACCTAAATGCCTCCTGCCTTCTGCTTCCCGCGGGTGGTTGGAAGATGGGAGTTTGGCACGTTGGGTTTTGAAACGGCGATGAAGAAAGCACAGTGCTGTCAGCAAGTGACCCTGGGATTCTTGAGCCTCTGACTTAGTCCGCTTTTCATTGCTATAATGGCTTTGTGGAGGCAACTAACCTTATGAAGGCAGAAGGTGTGTTGGGCTCACAGGTTTTGGAGGTTCGGGTCCAAGACTGGGCAGCCTGTTGGTCTGGGGCCTGGTGAGGCTGGAGTGTAGCAGTGGTGAAAGGGAGGAAGGAGCCACATCGCAAGCCAGGAAGGGGAGGGGGAGTGAGCATGCGCACCTAGGACCATGTCTGGATTTTATAACAACCTGCTTTTGTGAGAATCACCTTTGCAGGGCGTGCCCCAGAGTCCAAGAGCTGGCATGGGGCCCATCTCCCGAGAGTTCCACAGCCACCCAGCGGCGCCACTCTGTGGTCCTAACACCTGCAGGGTCTTCGGAGGACAGGCAGCATCCAAACCCAGCAGCGTCCATCGGTACAAAAACCGACCTTACAAAAATGAACGCAGGGCAGATTCGAGACTTAAGTGTAAAAATATAAAATGTAAAGCTTCTAGAAGGATACACAGAAACGTGTCTCTGCAACTTTGAATTGGCTCATCAGATTTTAAAATATGATACCAAAATCAGGATCTGTAAAAGAAAAAATTGATAAATTTGAATTAATTAAAATGAAATTCTCGGTGCTTTGAAAGAGCCTACTAACAGAAGGAAAAATGAGCCAAGGGCTGGAAAAATGATAAAATATAGATAATTTATATGTATTTATACAAACTCTCAAAATAATAAGATATATTGTTTTCAATAAGAAGATAAACAAACTGGTCGTGGATGTGTTACTTAACTTGATGTAATCATTCACAATATATAGAAGGGTGTTTCAAAAAATCCGTGGAAAACAGGGATCACAAAAAACCATTCATGGATTTGAAAAAGTTTTTTACCAAAATAAACATCTTTTGATTCCATTTCCCATGAGCATACATGCATCATACATACATATATCAAAGCTCCACATTTACCCCATAAAACATATACGGATGGGGGCTGGTGCTGTGGCGTAGCAGGAAAAGCCACCACTTGCAGTGCCAGCATCCCATAAGGGCATCAGTTCAAGTCCCGGCTGCTCCATTATTATTATTATTTTTTTTTGACAGGCATAGTGGACAGTGAGAGAGACAAAGATCTTCCTTTTTGCCGTTGGTTCAACCTCCAATGGCCGCCACGGCCGGCGCACCGTGCTGATCCGAAGGCAGGAGCCAGGTGCTTCTCCTGGTCTCCCATGGGGTGCAGGGCCCAAGCACTTGGGCCATCCTCCACTGCACTCCCAGGCCACAGCAGAGAGCTGGCCTGGAAGAGGGGCAACTGGGACAGAATCCGGCGCCCCAACCGGGACTAGAACCTGGTGTGCCAGCGCTGCAGGCAGATGACTAGCCTAGTGAGCCGCAGCGCTGGCCAGCATTTCCTGTTCTTGGACACAGCTGTATGTCTGCAGGCTTGCAGCGTCTCTCTTGTGCTCGTTCATGCAGTGTAGGCTCAGCTAAGTGCATGAACTAGACTAGACTAGAACCCGGTGTGCCAGCACCGCAAGGCAGAGTATTAGCTTATTGAGCCGCGGCGCCGGCCGGCTGCTCCATTTTTGATCCAGCTCTCTGATATGGCCTGAGAAAACAGTAGAAGATGGCCCAAGCCCTTGGGACCCTGCACCCGCGTGGGAGACCCAGAAGAAGCTCCTGGCTCCTGGCTCTGTATCAGCCCAGCTCTGGTTGTTGAGGCCATCCGGGGAGTGAACCAGTGGATGGGAGACCTCTCTCTCTCTCTCTCTCTCTCCCTCTCCCTGCCTCTTCCTCTGTGTAACTCTGCCTTTCAAGTAAATAAATCTTTAATTCACACACACAGACACACACACACATGGATACTATTTGTCAATTTAAACAACAGGAAAAAGTTGAAATGGACATTTTGCCAAGGAAAATATGCAGTTGAGAAATTCACATTAAAAGGAGCTCACACATTAGTTGTCAGATACATGGGAGTTAAAGCTGCGATGAGGGGGTGGAGTGTGGTGCAGTGGTTAAGCTCCCATCTGTGACATCAGTACCCCACTTGGTGCCAGTTGATGTCCCAGCTGCTCCACTCTGGATCCAGTTCCCTGCTAATGGTCTGGGAATACAGCAGAAGATGGTCCAAGTGGTTGGGCCCCTGCCAGCCACATGGGAGACCCAGACAAAGCGCCTGGCTCCTGGCTGCAGTTTGGCCCAGCCCTGGCCATCGCAGCCATTTGGGGAATGAACCATGGATGGAAGATCTCTCCTTCCCTTTGTCTCCCCACTCCCATCTCTCTTTCTCCCTGTCTGGTAGCTCTCTGTCTTTCTAAATACATCAAATAATCTTTTAAAAAAACTACAAATGGAGAACAAAACCTGACAAAATCAAGTATACTGAGAAATTGGAACTCTCATATAGTTCTTTTTTTTTTTTTTTGACAGGCAGAGTTAGTGAGAGAGAGAGACAGAGAGAAAGGTCTTCTTTCTGTTGGTTCACACCCCCAAAAGGCCACTGAGGCCAGCGCTGCACCAATCCGAAGCCAGGAGCCAGGTGCTTCCTTCCTTCCCTTGGGCCATCCTCCACTTCCTTCCTGGGCCATAGCAGAGAGCTGGACTGGAAGAGGAGCAGCCAGGACAGAACCAGCACCCTGACCGGGACTAGAACCCAGGGTGCTGGCGCCGCAGGTGGAGGATTAGTCTAGTGAGCCATGGCGCTGGCCCTCTCATAGTTCTGAAGGAATGCAGAAAAATGGAGCTATTGGGGAACCAGTTTGGCCACTGTTGTACAGTTAAACATCCATTTATACTAAAATCCAATAATCCAACACCTAGTATGTATATATTTTTAAAGATTTAATTTATTTATTTGAAAGAGTTACAGAGAGAGGTAGAGACAGAGAGAGAGAGAGGTCTTCCATCCCCTGGTTCACTCCCCAGATGGCCGCAATGGCTGGAGCTGCGCCAATCTGAAGCCAAGGGCTTGTTCTGGGTCTCCTAAGTGGGTGCAGGGACCCAAGGACCTGGGCCATCTTGTACTGCTTTCCCAGGCCATAGCTGAGAGCTGGATCAGAAGAGGAGCAGCTGGTACTAGAACTGGCGCCCATATAGGATGCCAGCGCTTCAGGCCAGGGCTTTAACCTGCTGCGCCACAGTGCCAGCCCCAACACCTAGTATTTATCAAAAGGAAATGAAAACTATGCTCACACAAGAATCAGTGTATGGATTTTTAGAGCAACTTCACTTAAAAGTGCCACAAGTTGGAAACAATCCGAAGGCCCACCAACAGGGAAACAGGCAAACAACTTCCACCTGTACCACGTCATGCTAATTAACCAGAAAACAGAATGACCCGCGACAGATGTGGTGACGTGGAGAAACCCCAGATGCACTATGTCAGGTGAGTGAGCGAGACCCGAATGGCCAGGTGCCGCACGATTCCTCTTGTATGACGTTCACAGAAAGTTGAAGCCGTGGGAACAGAACATGGATCAGCGCTTTCCAGGGCCTGGGGGTGGGAGCGCTTTTCTCCAAAGAGGCGCCGGGGAGTTTTGAAGTGTTCTATATATTGATTTTGGCAGTGGTTACAGGACTGCTTGGGTCTGTCCACACCCGGCACTGCACACTGAAAAGGACAGTTTTAATGTATGTAAATGATACCTTAGAAAGTCTGACCTGAAATAAACGAAGGCAAAAATTACGACTTTCCATATAAAGACAGAACATTGAAATAAATTATTGGTAAGACCTATGCCCCCCTGCAAAAAGGAGTCCCTCAGCTGATGGAAAATTACACCGGATGGCAATTCAAATCCATGGGAGGTAATCAACTGACCTAGAAGTGTGTATGTGTGTGTGTCTGTGTGTGGAGTGTGTGTGCATGGGTGAGTGTGTGGGGGGAGTGCACGTGTGTGTGTGTGCGTGCGTGTGTGTGCATGTGGGGGGAGTGTGCATGTGTGTGTGGGGGTGTGTACGTGTGTGTGCACGTGTGTGTGTGTGCGCGTGTGTGGGGAGTGTGCATGTGTGTGTGGGTGTGGGGGGAGAGTGTGCGTGCATGTGTGTGTGGGTGTATGTGCGTGTGGGGTGTGTGTGTGGGGAGTATGCATGTGCGTGTGTGTATGTGTGTGTGTGTGAGGGGGAGTGTGTGTGTGTTACCTTACAAGAACTTCACAAGTGTGATGAGAGTCATATGGTCATTGATCATAGCAGCAATATACTGCAAGAGTAGAATAAAGGCAACCCCCCCCAAATGTTCATCTCTCTATGACAGAAAAACTGATTAAATTCGACACACTTTCATGATAAAAAATTCTCCACAAACTGCACGTGGAAGGAAACTTCCTAAATCTGAGACAGAGCATCTTCCAAAGCTCTGCATTTAACATCGTTATTAGCAGTAGAGGAATGAATACTTTCTACAAAAGATCGGTGGTGAGGCGGGGGCGTCCACGTACCACTGCTCTTCAGCTCTGCACCGAGAACGTGCCCATCAGTGCACGGGCTAAGTGAAGAAGGCCTGGGCATTGAAGAGGAAGGTAAGCGGTCTTGTCCTCAGAAGGCCTGCTTGGGCATGTAGAGAAGTCTAAGGAATCTGCAAAAAGTCCACCAGAACTGTCGTGTGAATTCAGCAAGGTTGCAGGGTGCAGAATAAAAGACGGAAATCAGTTGATTGTCTATATCATAAATGCAAATAATTTGAATATAGAACTTAAAAAATCCCTTGACAGTAGTATGAAAGCCAAAATACACTGAATTCAGCTGAAGGAATGATGTGTAAAGACTAACACACTGAGAACTACGAAATACTGCTGATAGAAATGTTTAAAAACCGAAGCAGATGGAGACCATATCGTACTCACGGACTGGAAAGTTCTATATTGCAAAGATGACAATTCTCAGATTAACCTATAGAGTTCATGAAATCTCAATAAATATTCCTGTAGCCATGTTTAGAGATCAATAAACTGACTGTGAAATTTAATTGGCATGGTACAGTACCTAGAAGAGCCAAAGTGATCCAACAAGGAACAAGTCAGAGGAATACACTGCTTTGTTTTGAAGTCTATAGTATAGCTGGCACCGTGGCTCACTTGGCTAACCCTCTGCCTGCGGCGCTGGTACCCCAGGTTCTAGTCCCAGTTGGGACGCCAGATTCTGTCCCGGTTGCTCCTCTTCCAGTCCAGCTCTCTGCTGTGGCCCAGGAGCGCAGTGGAGGATGGCCCAAGTGCCTGGGCCCTGCACCCCATGGGAGACCAGGAGAAGCACCTGGCTCCTGGCTTCGGATTGGCACAGCACGCCGGCCGTAGTGGCCATTTGGGGAGTGAACCAACGGAAGGAAGACCTTTCTCTCTGTCTCTCTCTCTCACTGTCTAACTCCAACAAGCAGGTGACAACGTGCCTCTCCCTGGTCATTGAGATATGCGACGTAAAGCCACACAGAGGCGAGTAGTAATGAGGTTCTCAGGGCACCAACTGTTGGCGACGTGGAACTGCTGGAGCTCTCCTAGCCGGCCGGGAGTATGTAAAGTATACGAGGACTTTGGAGAAACAGTCTAGTGGTTTCTTGAACACACCTCAGCAGCAACTGTCCTCCATATTAGCTATGTAGAGGGGATTGAGACGTACATCTTCATAAAGACCTGCACACGACTGCTCATTGCCTCATTATTCAGAATGCTGCCAAATGCAAACAGCCTCAGTGTCCATCACGTGGGTCATAAGTGGAAAGGACTGTGTTTATGGGAGGGGGTGCTGTCCACCATGCACAGGGGTGACTAATCGCTACATCAGTTGGCCTGGAGGAATCTCTAGAACATCATTCTAAGTGAAAAAACCAGACACAAAAGATGTCATACTGTGCGTCTCCATTCTTACAACATCCATAGAAGCTGAACCAGAGTGGCAGAATGCAGATCCATGGGACCCAGGGCTGTGGTGACAATAGTTGGGATCCTCAGGCGGGGACACAGGGTGCATGTTCTGGGGACCTGGCAACTCTCTCAACCTGGGCTGTGCACGCTTGTCATCTTTGCACAACTGTGTACATCTACCAAATCTTACACAGCTGTGCCTTTACAATGGAGGAATCTTACTGTGTTGTGAATTATATCGTAAAAGGGAATTAAAATATAAACAGCTCAGGGGATTCCAATTCAATCCCATCAAGGTGGCAAGTACCAATGCCATCTCACTAGTCCAAGTGATCAATTTCAGCTCACAATTGATTATAATGATAGGACTAAGAGTCAAAGGGATCACATAAACAAGACTAGTGTCTGCTAATATTGACAGAATCAAAAAGGGAGAGAATGATCCAAAAGGTGAAGTGGGATACACAGCAGACTCATAGAATGGCAGATGTCCTAAACAGCACTCTGGCCTCAGAATCAGCATTTAAGGCATTCGGATATGGCTGAAGAGCCCATGAGAGTATTTTAGGCATGGAAAGCAAAAAAAAAAAAAAAAAAAAAAAAAAAGAGGACCTAAATGAAAGATCTCTGTGAGTGAGATCCCAGTGGAAAGAACGGGGCCATCAAAGAAGGAGGTACCTTTCTCTGAAGGGAGGAGAGAACTTCCACTTTGACTATGACCCTGTCGGAATAATATCGAAGTCGGCCAACTCAAAAGACTTCCATAGCCTTCACAACTCATGACTAGAGCCTAGGGAGATTACTGACGCCATAAACAAGAGTGTCAAATTGTTGAGTCAACAACAGGAGTCACTGTGTACTTACTCCTCATGTAGGATCTCTGTCCTTATTATGTTGTTCAATGTGAATTAATGCTAAAACTAGTACTGAAACAGTATTTTACATTTTGTGTTCTGTGTGGGTGCAAACTGATGAAATCTTTACTTAATATATACTAAATTGATCTTCTGTATATAAAGATAATTGAAAATTAATCTTGATGTGAATGGAATGGGAGAGGGAGTGGGAGTTGGGAGGGGTGCAGGTGGCAGGGAAGTTATGGGGGGGGAAAGCCATTGTAATCCATAAACTGTACTTTGGAAATTTATATTTACTAAATAAGTTAAAAAAAAACAAAAGAATATAAACAGCTCAAACAAAATAAGAGAAGGCTTAAAAACAAAAGGGAAAATACAGTACAGCACCTGGATGAGTGCCCTGGTTGCGATGTCGGCTGTGGGAGGCCTTGAGTCTTTCTCTCTGTGGCCCTCACACCTTCTCCCATGGGACACAGCAAGACCACTCCTGTTTGATGCCCATAACTGGTTATACAATGTTTCTCACCTCCCAAACTGTGAGAAATGAATTTCTCTTCCTGGTAAACTATGCAGTTGGAGGAACTGTTATGGCAAACTCAAAACAGATGGAGACAGAGGGTCTTTTGCTGTGTCAGCATGGCAATGTGCCCGTGCGTCCATCCAACACGTGCCAGGGGTTGCTGCGAAGGTATTCTAGAGCTGTGATGAAAACCCAGAATCTGTTAACTTAATAAATTGCCCTGGATAAGCAAGGGGAACTCAGGCAACCAGTTCAAAGCCATGAGTCGGGCCTCCACTGAAGAACTGGTAGACCACCATTGCAGCCCTGCCGAGTCCCAGCCTCCATTCCTGGGGGCCTGTCCCATGGGCTTCTGACACGCTCAGCCATCCCAGGAGGCATGTAAGCCAGTGTCTTTCAAAAATTCCCAAAGCCTTATTATCGATCACTTGAGACTTATCAGAGTCGGGATTTTGCTTTGATGAAAAGGGCCGAGATATTTCTTTATTGATTCGCCACTGCCTGATGGGTGGTGCATCCTCCGAAAATATTTGTTGAATGAACAGAAGAATGGATGAATGGGTGAATAAATGAATGAAATGCTATTCTGGGAATATGTTGATTTTTGTCAGATAAAAAATTCCAAAGGCTGATTTGGAAAATATTGCAGGAGTTGACAGACTTTTCCTAAAGAGCACATGGTGAATATTTCCAGCTTTGTGGCCCAAGAGTCTACACTCTGTCACTGAGTGGCATACCGTTATGCCCTAGTCAATACACAAATCATGGATATGTATGTGTTCTTATACAACTTTATTTATAAAAATAAGGGAGCAGCCACGGGGCATCGTTCACCCACCGTGGGATGTTGTGTGAAGCACTCATGGGGTTGCCAGGAAGTTACCTGGGACCAGGGGCTGGAGTATGGTAAGACGGCTGCCTCACTGCGACTGTATTGACTCCAATGAATATAATGTAGCTGGTGGTCCATAAAAGATCTTAGCTTTGCTTCCTCCCCGACACAAGTTCTCAGCATATTCACAGTGAATATGTTGGGGGCGGGTAGAGAGTGACCTGAATCCCCCAAACGCAGGGCAGGCTCTGCAAGCTTGCTCCACTCGATGAGCATCCACAGTTGTATCAGGACCAGGCCCTGGTTTCTTTCTGGTGAGTTCGTGGACTTTGAGTCATGAACTGTGTCAGGACTCCAGACTGGATGAAAAGCATTTTATTATAGAATTCTATCACAAATCCAGGATGCTGCTGCTGTCGGCCCATGCCCTGTGCTCCATTTCCTGCTGGTCATATTCTTTCCATACATGCTGACTTTCTAGATCTTTCTAGATCTTTCCCTGAAGCCGTAGGTGTCAAGTTCATGGACTTTATTACCCATTCCTTATTTTACCTATGCTTTGCACGCAATTCAGGCAAACCTAATCATTTAGACAGCAAGTAACAGCAAGGTCTTGAAAACATTCCCACTAATGGCAGAAACACTGTTGATTGAAAAAAAAACAAACAAACATGGGGCCTAGTTCATGCACTGTATTAAGTAACTGTGAATTCTCAACTTTTTTTTTAAATTGGAGTTTTATTTGCATTTTTTATAAAGATTGATTTATTTATTTGAAGGCAGAGTTACAGAAAGGCAGAGGCAGAGAGAGAGAGAGAGAGAGAGAGAGAGAGAGAGAGAGAGGTCTTCCATCCTCTGGTTCCCTCCCCAGTTGGCCACAACAGCTGGAGCTGCGCCGATTCAAAGCCAGGAGCCAGGCGTTTCCTTCGCGTCTCTTGGGTGGGTGCAGGGGCCCATGGATTTGGACCATCTTCTACTGCTTCTCCAGGCCACAGCAGAGAGCTGGATCGGAAGTGGAGCAGCCGGGACTGGAACCAGCACCCATATGGGATGCCAGCATTGCAGGTGGTGGCTTTACCCATTACGCCACAGTGCTGGCCCCTTGCATTTTCTTGGCTAATGATCCTGAGCATTTTTCATGTGTTTGTTGAACATTTTTATTTCTTCTTTTGAAAATGTATATTTATATCCTTTGTTCATTTATTTAAAAATATTAATTTTTATTTATTTTAAAGGCAGGGGAGAGAGAGAGAGAGAGAGAGAGAGAGAGAGAGAGAGAGAGAGAGAGAGAGATTGCACTTGGTTCACTTTCCAAATGGCTTCAACAGCCAGGCCAGAACCAGGAACCTAGAACTCTCTGGGTCTCCCACATGAGTAGAAGAGGCCCAAGCACTTGGGCCATCCTCTGCTGGTTTCCCAGGCGCATTAGCAGGGAACTGGTTCAGAAGTGGAGCAGCCGGGACTTGAACTGGCTCCCATATGGGATGCAACAGACAGAGGAGCCTCCCTAGTCTGCCGCACCACAACACGGGCCCTCAGTTCTTCACTGAATTATTCTTTTTGTTGATGTTGTATCATGCAGCAGTAGAAAGGATGAAATCCTGACATTTGTAGCAAAATGGATGGATATGGAGACCATTATGATCATTTTGCTTAGTGAAACAAGCCAGATGCAGAGAGGTAAGTTACACATCTCTCTCTCTCTCTCTCTCTCTCTCTCTCTCTATATATATATATATATATATATATACACACACACACACACACACACACACACACATATATATATATATACTTGAATATATAGTTAATATGTATATGAGAGAGAATAAAAAAAGGAACTTTGAAAGTTATTTTGCTACTCTATTTATTTCAGAAAGGAGGGAGCCATGCTGAAATCATGCATTTTAGGACAATTCCCTTTCGAATAGTTCATTGCTGAGATTAATTTTGGTGCTAGATAAGGAAGTTGGGTTACCTGGAGATAACTCACGGGGACAGCGGCTGAAATTGGCAAGTGACAGAGACGTGACCCTGGGACATGGGGGCATGTGCCTCTTTGTCTCTTTCCTCTATAAACATTTCATTCACCCTGCTCAACTTCTTGGCATAATTGGATATCTACCTTTAGAACCAAGGCTCCGGGAGGATTCTTCACAGCGACAGGTGTTGAGTCCTGTAAAAACCCCCTTAGACAGTACGTGGGTTCGAAAAGAAAGAGTTTGTCAGCCATTGTTCTTGCTTATAAATTCCCAGCTGAGAAGGGCTTTTGTTCAGGAAAACAGAAGGGGAATAATAAATGTTAATTGGAATGATCAGCCTAGATCATGGTACCCACCAACGTCCTGCGTGGGAGACAGTTTGTCATTAGTCCTAAGTACCCCGCGTGCTAAGCTGCAGGCCGGGTGCCAGTTTGCTGAGAAAGACAGAGAAACCACACACGTATCCTGCTATGGAATAGCAGCTCCAAGAGCCCCCTCCCCGCATCCGGGAAGGCACGGAGCCCCGGGGTGGGGGTGGGAGGGCGACGTCCCCGTGAGTTCCTGCTCTCTATCACTCTGGGCCCGAGCTGCTTCCTGTATTTCTTTTCTTTTGATAAAAGTGCATTTCTTCTGAGACGAGGTAGCACCCACTGGCAAATGTGTGCATGATTCCAGCACCGGGAGGGGGGGGACTGAAGCGGGAGGTGGGGCCCCGATGAGCCAGGTGGATAGGGCGGGCCAGGGTAGACCCTTGGGTTGTTCCGTGGGTCTTCAGACCCTTCCCCAACCCCCAGCAGAATCTGCATCCAGATCCAAGCTCTGCTGGTGTCGCTGGCTGGGGAACTCTGGCAGGTGCATTCTTCTTTTTGTTTTTAAAAATAATTTTTTATTTCATTTATTTGATAGGGAGAGAGAGAGAGAGAGAGAGAGAGAGAGAGAGAATCTTCCATCTTCTGTTTCACTCCCCAGATGCTCACAATGTCAAAGCTGGGACCAGGCTGCAGCCAGGAGCCAGCTACCTGAATGCAGTCTCTTCTGTGGGTGGCAGGAACTCCAGCACTTGTGCGTCCCCTGCTGCCCCACGGTGCGCCCCATAGCAGGAAGCTGGTGTTGGAACAGAGTGGTTCCCCAGCCCAGGCATTCCTGCACGGGATGCCAGGCGTCTCAGCTGCTGAGCCAAATGCCCAAGCCTAGTTCACTCTTAGAATAGGTGCTTCATGATAGCTCCTGCTGCTCAGGACTGCTGTGGGAATAAACTCCTCCCAGACTCCCCTGAGAGGGGCACATCTGAGCCCCAGATAGGACGCAAGAGCGACCTTTACGGTGTTCCCCCTGGCCCTGGCGCTGCAGAGCGCAGGCTCACACCTGCCCACGCCGAGCCTCTCGGGCCAGCCTGGTGTCAGCCTCTCCCCGTTCCCTTCCTACACGCAAGCTCTGCGGAGGTGGAGCTACCTACAGTGGAGCACTCGTGGGAAGTGTGCGAGATCATGAGTCCCACAGGTCTCCTCACCTGTGAGCCATAGCACAGCCAAGACCCCGTGCCCTTCAACCGTCCCCAGATGCACTTTTGCTGCTGCTCCCGCTGGCCTCCTCGGCCCCCTCCCCACGGCCACTCGGGGAACCCACGGACTTGTTGCCTACTTGAGATTAGCTTGCATTTTCTAGGTGAATCTTCCATATAAATGGAAGATCTGATGTGTACTCTTTTGGGTCTTGTTTCTTTCACCTGGTGTAAATATTGTGTTATTCATGTTGCTCTGTGTATCTATAGTTCATCCATTTCTTCCTCTGGGTATCATTCTATTGTATGAATTAGCAACGTTTATTTATCCACTCATCTACTGATGGACATTTGGGTTGTTTCCAGTTTTTGGAAAAAATAATTCAAGCTTTTGTGAATGTTTGTATACACGGCCAACACATGCTTACTCTTCCCTTGGATAGATGTCTAGGAGTAGAAGGTCTGGATCCTATCATTGATATATATTTACCTTTTAACGAAACTACCAAATTTGTTTCCAAAGTGGTTATTTATTTGTTTGGCTGTTTATTTTAACCCTTTTCCATTCTCAGCAGCAGTATAGACAAATTCTAGTTGGGCTACATCCTGGTCAACACTTGGTGTGGTCGTCTTTCCTGTCTTAGTTTTTCTAATGAGTCTGCGTCATATTGTGATTGACTGACCTAATCTCCCTTCCCCCACTGGCTTCTAAGATCTTGCAGTGGTGTGGTGCACTTGTTCACATTGATGAGAAAATATTGGCACATTACTTCCCGGCTGTCAGAGTTCACAATGAGGCTCATTGTACCTTCCATGGTGTTGAACCAATGGAATGACCTTTCCCACCTACAGGGTGTATATTTAAGAAATCTTCACTTATTCAAGTTGACAACGGTTGCTCTTACTTTTCCGGGAAGTGTTGAGTTTAGCATTTTAAACGTGGGTCTGACATTGATTTTGAGTTAGCTTTTGTTTTCAGTGAAAGTGTAGAATGCAGTAACTTTTTATTTATTTATTTATTTATTTTTATTTTATTTATTTATTTTTTTGACAGGCAGAGTGGACAGTGAGAGAGAAAGACAGAGAGAAAGGTCTTCCTTTGCCGTTGGTTCACCCTCCAATGGCTGCTGTGGCCGGCGTGCTGCGGCGGGCGCACCGCGCTCATCCGATGGCAGGAGCCAGGTGCTAGGTGCTTTTCCCTGGTCTCCCATGGGGTGCAGGGCCCAAGCACTTGGGCCATCCTCCATTGCACTCCTGGGCCACAGCAGAGGGCTGGCCTGGAAGAGGGGCAACCGGGACAGAATCCGGTGCCCTGACCGGGACTAGAACCCGGTGTGCCGGTGCCGCAAGGGGGAGGATTAGTCTGTTGAGCCACGGCGCCGGCCAGAATGCAGTAATTTTTTGATTTTTGCTTGTGGATAACTAGCAAATTGTTCCAGCACCATTTGGTGGAAAGAGTTCTCTTTCTTCACCCAATCACCTTCGTAAAAAAATCAGTTGTCCATTTATGTGTGGGCTCTAATTCTGAACTTAGTTTTTTCCATTGCTTTGTCTATTTGTGTATCAATACCACACTGTCTTGGTTACTGAAGGTTTTTTTTATGATAATTCTTGAAATCGGGTGGTGTTAGCTCCCCAAGTACTGTTTTCTTTTTCAAAGCTGTTTTGGTTGTTCTGTGTCCTTTGCATTTCTGTGTTAGTTTGAATTGATCTGTCAGTTATTGCAAAAAAGACTTTCTGGGATTGCATTGACTTGACAGGTCAACTCGGGGAGAACTGACATTTTAAAAATGTTGAATCTTCTGACCTGTGAAAGAAGTTTCTCTCTCTGGCTGGCACCGTGGCTCACTAGGCTAACCCTCTGCCTGTGGCACTGGCACACCTGGTTCTAGTCCCAGTTGGGGCGCCGGATTCTGTCCCGATTGCCCCTCTTCCAGTCCAGCTCTCTGCTGTGGTCTGGGAGTACAGTGGAGGATGGCCCAGGTGCTTGGGCCCTGCACCCCATGGGAGACCAGGAGAAGCACCTGGCTCCTGCCATCAGATCAGCGCAGTGTGCCAGCCGTAGCGGCCATTTAGGGGGTGAACCAATGGAAGGAAGACCTTTCTCTCAGTCTCTCTCTCTCTCTGCCTAACTCTGCCTGTCAAAAAAAAAAAAAGTTTCTCCCTCCATGTGTTCACCTTCTTTATTTTCTGCAATGTCTTATAGTGTCTTATCGTTTCCAATGAGGAGATCATTCACTTATTTTGCCTCATGTACAACTCAGTAACTTATGGTTCATCGCTGGTGTGTAGAAATTCAGATTTCTGTGCCTGTTTCTTGTTTCCTGAAACATTGCTACATTCACTTCTACATTCTAGTAGCTGTTCTGAGTTTTTTTTTTTTTTTAGAATTATTTTACTTATTTGAAAGAGTTACAGAGAGACGTAGAGACAGAGAGGGAGAGGTCTTCCATCTGCTAGTTCACTCCCCAGATGTTTGCAATGGCTGCAGCTGCACTGATATGAAGCCAGGAGCCAGGAGCTTCTACTGGGTCTCCAATATGGGTGCAGGGACCCAAGGGCTTGGGCCACCTTCTACTGCTTTCCCAGGCCAAGGCAGAGAGCTGGATCGGAAGAGAAGCAGCTGGGTCTCGAACCAGCACCCATATGGGATGTCGGCGTTTCAGGCCATGGTTTTAACCTGCTGCACCACAGCACGGGCCCCCTGTTTTGTGTTTTCATTAGTTTTTTTCTTTTTGTATTTTTTAAAATTTTTTTGACGGCAGAGTGGACAGTGAGAGAGAGAGACAGAGAGAAAGGTCTTCCTTTTCCATTGGTTCACCCCCCAGTGGCCACTGCGGCCTGTGCACTGCGTTGATCCGAAGCCAGGAGCCAGGTGCCTCTCCTGGTCTCCCATGCAGGTGCAGGGCCCAAGGACTTGGGCCATCCTCCACTGCCCTCCCTGGCCACAGCAGAGAGCTGGCCTGGAAGAGGAGCAACCGGGACAGAATCCAGCGCCCTGACCGGGACTAGAACCTGGTGTGCCGGTGCCGCAGGCAGTGGATTAGCCTAGTGAGCCGCGGAGCCGGCCTTCATTAGGTTTTTCTACATGAGTTTGTCACATGTGGATAATGGTAGTTCTTCCTTGTTCTTTGCAATAGGGATGGGTCTTACTTATTTCTCCCATTGCACTGGGCAACCCTCTGCTGCAGTGTGGAATACAAGTGGTAGGAGCGCACAGGTTCTTGTTCTGGATCTCAGAGAAATGCATTCGACGTGTATTTTTATCAAGTAGGGAATTTCTTCTGTTCCTACTTTGCTACGAGTTTCTATTGGGAGTAGATATTGGGGTTTGTCAAACGCATTGTCTGTGTCTATTTAAATGACCATGTGTTGCCTTTAAAAAATGTCAATACAAGAGGTCTTCAAAAACTCCATGGAAAAATATTAAAAATTATTTCAAATAAGAAAGATTTCAAAGCTTTATTCATGCCAAAATAAACTTATCTTTTGATTTCATTCTTTTATGAACTTTTAAAGTGATCTTGTATAGTATTGTGTTGGTTCTTGAATAGACGAACACTCTTACATTCTTGGATAAATCTCATTTGGTCATAATGTAGTGCCTTATACATCTACAGGTATATAATTGGATTTGAATTACCTTTCAGACAAGTGTCTGTATGGTTGTTCATGAGGGATATTGGTTGATGATTTCCTTCTCTTTTGCTATCCTTGTCTACTTTTAGTATCAGGGTGGTGGTGGTCTCACAGACTGGGTTGGGAGATAGTCTCTCCCTTTCGATTTTCTAGCAGTTGGTGTGGAACTGCCGTATTTTTCTTCCTTAAATGTTTCATGGAATGTACTAGAAAAACCATCTGGGCCTGATGTTTTCTTTGTGGAGAGGTTTAAAATTTAGGGTATTTCAAAACATTAATAGAACAATAAAATCAAGGGGTGGACATTTGGTCCAGGGCTTAAGATGCCCGTTGGGCTACTCACATCCCATACTGGAGTGTGTGGGTTCGAGTCTAGGCCCCACTCCTGACTCAGATTCCTGCTAACGGGCACCCTGGGAGACAGCAGGTGACGGCTCCAGTAGACGAGTCCTAGACACTCACGTAGGTGGAAGACTCTGAGTCTGTGGCTCCCGGCTTAGGCCTGGCCCAGCCCCAACCCCAGCTCCTGCAGGCATCTGGAGCAAGAACCAGCAGATGGGAGCTCTGTCTGTCTGTCTGTCTCTCTTTGTTTTCTTCCCTTTCTCTCTCTGCCTCTTGAATAAACATCACAATACAAAAATGTAAATAAAATGGAATTAGAAGGCAAACTAATTTTGTTGCAAATTTTTTTGCAACCCATACATGGGAGGTGACTTTCAAAAAATTTATGAAAATGTGCATTATGAGAAAACTATGGTTTGCTTTCCAAATTATTTGCACCAATATAACCATCTCTTTAAATTCACTCCATGAACACTGTGAAGCACCGTTATGTAAATTCAACTCCTTTAATGGACCTGGGGCCCTTTGCGGGGCGGAGGGAGGTGTTCTTTCCTTCCGGCTGAATCATCCCTCTGGCTTCCCCTGGACCCGGGCGATGGTAGATGGCCCCTGGCATTCTCTTCCCAGCATGCACATCGTCAGCTCACTTCCCCCTGCTTCTCTGTGACCCAGATCTCCAACGTCTTCATTTGGCTGCTTCGTCCAAGCCGTTTTCATGCAAACCTCGTGGCCCATGCCCTTTCTGCTCAATCCATAGTCTTGTTTGTGTTTGAGCCGATCACCTTTCCTGGACTCTCTGGGGTTTTTCTGATAGATCGCATGCATTTCATGTAAACTCTGACGTGGCTGCTGTCGGAGGAGCTGGGAGAACATTCCAGTGTCCTTATATTGAAATCCTGTAAAGTTGGAAATGGAGAATTTTGGTTCACTACAGGGCAAGAAGGAAATGGCAGGTGTCTGATGTCGTTCTCTGGTCCCCTGACCATTCCAGGAGGGCGGCTGGCGGGGGAGGGGAGAGCCGAGGAGTCTTTTCTTGATGTCTCTCCCGCCAAGCCTCAGGTGCGTTCTGCTTTTCTGGGTCAGTCTCTATTGATCCGTACGACGCCAGCAGGTGGTAGGACTACAGCGGTTGGTTGTCTTGTCATCTGGAGGTTCTGACACTTTAATGGCCATCAGAATTGCGTGGAGGGCTTGTTAAATCCCCGAGATTTTAATTCATTTGTTCCAGGGTGAGACCTTACAAGGGACGGAGGGGAAGCCGATACAACGGTCACTCTCCTGAGACTCTACACTGTCACAAACCAGGCCGCCTATGGAATCATGTCTCAAATCAGGGAACCTGTGAGGCTTCCTGCCTGGTAGCCATGGTTACCAGGGACCGGAGCCCCGTCCCTTTTGTCATTAGTGTAAAGGAGGACAGTCTTGTGTTGAAGAGCGAGCCGTGCAAGGGGTGGAGCAGCCTCCTCCAGACATCCAGGAAGTCTGGGCAGGAGCCTGAGTGGGCAGGGGCTGTGAATCAAACACACAGCTCCAAGCTCGCAGGCCTGGTGTGTATCTGTTCCCACAGGCCTCTTGGTTGGTATAAGGAGATGCCGTGGCTCACATCACATCAGTATTTGCAGGCACAGACGAGAGTGAGCCCATTCCTCGGGGATAGGACGGGCAGGTGTGGGCGGCCCCAGCACATTTGCCTGGGTGGGAGGAAGGGGCACAGAGCCTCTGTGTCCCCCTGTTCTCACCCAGGAGGACCACACACAGGCCCTGATCCCAGCTGCACCTGCGCCTGAATGCTGTTTGGTTTTCTCCCTTAGTGGTGCAGGTACTGCCTGTTCTGGGTTGATGGTCTGGCCACCAACTTCCTGTTTCCCTTCTGAAAATCTCTCGAAAAAGGACACTGGACCTTTGGTTCTGGGAAAGAACCTGTTCTATATACACTTACAAGAAAATCTGTTTTACTCTGACAACCAAAGTCACCCTGGGCCACTGTCCAGACTATGCTCCGTCCTTTTATTTCTTCAGTTCCGTCCTGGTTCACTCGGGAGCACTTAGGAAATGTGGGCGCTGTGTTGGGGAATCAATAAGATAGGCGCAGGACTGCAGGTGGCTCAGGTAGGCACAGTCACGCCATAGACCTAGATGGGCACACAACTGTAGCGTAAAAGGAAAGAACTTTGAGTTTTGTGGTGCAGGAGCTTAAGCCACGGCTTGCTATGCTGGCATCCCACAGCAGAGTGTCTGTCGAGTCCTGGCTGCTCCATTTCCAGTCCAGCTCCCTGCTAATGTGCTGGAGTGGCAGCAGAGGATGGCCCACGTCCTTGGGCCCCTGCACCCATGGGGGAGGCCGGGAAGAAGCTCCTGGCTCCTGGCTTTGGCCTGGCCCCGCCTTGGCCATTGTGGCCATTTGGGGAGTGAACTAGCAGGTGGAAGATCTCTCTATAACGCTGCCTTACAAATAAATAAATAAAATATGTTTTTTTAAAAAATAGAATTTCTGGATCCTGGCTTTGCTTAGCCCAGACCTTGCTGTTGCAACAGCAACATTTGGGGAGTCAGCCAGCAGATGGGAGGGTCTCTCTCTCTTTCTTTTTCTGTCTTTCCCTTTGTCTTTCAAATAAGTAATTAAATAGACCTTTTCTTAAGAAAACAGCTTTGATAGAAATAGGCAGGCTGCTCTAGAAGTGTGGAGACAATTCCAGTTCAAGCAAGAAGGCTGGAGGAGAGGGTCCCTGTGACAATTTTGGAAGCATGAACGGGACTGACCGGTCCTCAATGGAGACAGGGTCTTCCAGGAAGAGGGAAAAGCATGAACAGAGGCACAGAGGCAAGAAACAGCAGCCAGTGTGTGTGTGTGTGTGTGTGTGTGCGTGTGCATGTGTATTTGCATACATGCTTGGGTTTCATATGTGTGTGTTCATATGTGACTGCATGTATGTGTGAGTGCCTGAGTGTTGACTGCGTGTGTGCTCATGTATGCATGGGCATGCTTATGTGAGTTTGTGCACGTGTGTTCATGTGTAGCTGTGGATATGTAACTGACAAGTACCTCTGTGTGTCTGCATGTGTGTACATTTTGTATATGTGAGAGTGTGTGCTCACATCTGCGTGCATGCGTCTGTGTGTATGTCTGGGTGTGTGGATGCTTCACTGTGGTTGTACATGTGTGTCTGCGTGTATGTTTGTGTGTGCGTGTGTGAGTGTGAGGGCGTGCATGCCTCTGTGGTGGAATTCACAAAGGAAGGGCAAGGAAAATGAGCAGTTCTGATGACTTGAAGGTCAAGTGCCAGGAATAGCAGGAAGACAGAGGTGGGACCCTGTCAAGGAGGGCCCCGGGCGTGCAGGAGCCTGGCTCTGGTTGTTTATCTGGGGAGTCACTTGATGATCCTCAGTTGGGAGGCGCATGATGGAAACAGGTCAGGACAGGCAGCTTTTCAATCTTTGGAAGCTGTTCCAGGTTGAGTGCCCCAGAGGCAGAGCCTGGGGCGTGTTCAGGGACGCATGGTTTAGACAGGGCCTCTCTCAGAGGGGAAGGCAGGGCAGAGCTGGGGGGGCTGCTTGGCAGGCTATGGTCTCAGCCAGGGCTGGCTTCCGCTTCCTGCTCCAGGAGAGGGGGGTCTGGTGAGCCTGGTGATGCAGGCTGGGCGATGGTGAGGCTGAGGCCGTCGTTCCAGAGAGGGATGATCTGGGAGAGGGGGAAGGGTGCCCTGGCTGGACAGAGGGGCATCCGTGGTGCCCTGTGGAGCCCAGAGCACCTTGACAATTTCCTGACCAGTTCCAGACTTTTGAGTTGCTTTAGTTCAGTGATGGTTGCTTTAACTGAAAAAAAAGTACTTTCTTCATTTAACGTTTTGTTTATTTATATTTTTAATTTATTTCAAAGGCAGAGAGAGAGAGAGAGATCTTCCATCTGCTAGCCTATTTCCCAAAGGCCCACCCTAGCTGGGGCGGGGGCTGGGCTGTGTTAAAGCCAGGAGTTTGGAACTCAGTGCGGGTCTCCCGCAGGGAACGGCAGGGACCTAAGTGCCCCCGTCATCACTCGCTGCCTCCCTGAGCAGGCGTTAGCAGGAAGCTGGGATGGGAGGCAAAGGCAGGACGGAACGGAAGCGCTCCAAGGCACGATGCAGGTGTCCCAAGCCATCCGGATGATCTTCGTCTGCATCCTCTGAGAACTAGTGCCCCTACCCCTGAAGATTCTTTTCAGATTACTCAATTCTTAGATTACAATTCTTAGATTTTTTATGTAAAAAAAATCACTTCTGTTACATTCCAGATAAGAGACAGGCACCCTTTGCACCAAAACTGAAAAGGCATTTTCAAGATGGATAAGGTGGGCCGGCACCATGGCTCACTAGGCTAATCCTCCACCTGCGGAGCCGGCACCCTGGGTTCTAGTCCCAGTTGGGGCGCCAGTTCTGTCTCGGTTGCTCCTCTTCCAGTCCAGCTCTCTGCTGTGGCTTGGGAGTGCAGTGGAGGATGGCCCAGGTGCTTGGGCCCTGCACCCGCATGGGAGACCAGGAGAGGCACCTGGCTCCTGGCTTCTGAGCTGGCACTTGAGGGGTGAACCAACAGAAGGAAGACCTTTCTCTCTGTCTCTCTCTCTCTCACTGTCTAACTCTGCCTGTTAAAAAAAAGATGGATAAGGTGAGCATTGACTTGATAGAATCCACAGCTAACAATATACTGCTACTGACATGGGGCTTTGGCACATGGTTCTCCGGTCTGTGACACACGGGAGGTGAGCATGGCAGGAGGGAGCCGATCATGTAACCAGACACTGGGAGCTGTTTATTCCGACCCCTGTTAAAGTGAAGGAACACTCTCCTCAAAACTCTTGTCGGAAGAGAGAGTGAATGCAAAGCCAAAGATGGCTTGGACTGATGATGCAGAACAACGGTGTCGGTGGATAGATCATTACGTAGAGACGACCTCAGAGGCTGGGTGGTCCTTGCTAACTGGACTAGGCAGGTTGCTTTGCTAAAACTAGATGCAGCAAGGATGGGCCTGGAAGTTGAGGCTGAGGTCTGGCTGTGAAGAGAGCTCAGGGGGGACCTGGCCAGAATTCAGCCCAGGACAGAGCAGTTGTCACACCAAATCCTGCTGCAAATATCCTCAGGAGTGGGTCTCTGAGCCAGAAACCTGGTAGCCAATCACTGGTGGCCAATCAATCCCAAAGTGCGCCTGCCTGGAGACCCTGGAAGCCTAACTTACAGCCAACGGAGCCTGAATGAGCCTCAGCCCCATGAGAGACAGGCCCGGGTGTGCAGGCACCTGCGAGATGTAACATCGCCTCCTGCGCTGTCCTGGACAACATGGCAGCACGGAGACCAAGAGCCACAGGGGCTGAAGCACCGGGGCAGGGCTGTCCACAGGGATGTGGTTTCCATTTAGGGCCTTTCCAGCTCTCATCCTGGGCTGTGCTCCACCTTGACACACGTGGAGAAGCAGTTTGGTCGTTAAGTGGAACACGAGGGATCACAGCAAAGGTGAGGGCCAGGAACATCTCTCTAAAGACCACGTAGCTCTGTCGAAAATGCCAGGGAAGGTTTGAATTTAACCAGCCAGAAAGTGGTAGGCTTCGAATCATAGCCGCTGCTTCCCCGAATCTGTCAAAGCGACCACCCTAAAAGGTTTAGCCATCAGCTCCTCTCCAGGACCTGCCTCCCGGGTTGCACTGAAAGTAGTTGGCCGTGCACTGCAGCCCCCGGAAGCGGCTGGGAGGAGAGGGGGTGTTCTTGCTTTGTGTGGTCTCGCAGCCCAACAACTGTGTCACCAGCTCGGCTGTGTGCACAAGGCCTGGGGCGGCCGGGTTGGAAGTCCCCGCCGAGTCACTTACGCTCCGATCAAGACATGCAGAGTGTAAGCACAGGCGTTTCCCAGCCAAGGTGGTGAGCAGGCTAGGAAAGCGAAAGAAGCCGGTTGGAGAGGGCCACCCTCCACGGGCTGCTCCACTGCACGCGGCTTCTGCAAAAGGGGCAGGCAACAGACCGGGGTTGGGGGAGGGAGGAACAGGTGGAGCACAGAGGATTTTCAGGGCCTCTCCAGGACACCACTGGACCTTTGTCTACACCCACAGAATGCACGACACCAGGTGTGGAGCCTCAGGTCCAGCATGGAACCCGGTGATGACGAGGAATTTGTACTTATCCTGTGTAGCAGATGGGCCGCGCTGCTGGGGACGTTGCTGGTGGGGGAGGCTCCGTATATGTCAGGGGACCCCCGAGAATACACGGGGCGTCTTTGTAGCTTTTGCCCAATTTTGCTGTGAACCTGAAACTGCTCTGAGAAATGTATTTGTAAACTATGTCAGCAGTGCGTTGTGTGCCTGGGCACACGGGCTGGTGAGGAAGAGAGAAGACTGGCCTTGGCCGAGGCCCAGGGAGGTTGGCTTCCGGCAGACGTGCCCCTTGCTGTGTGGACTCAGCAGTCCAGGTGTTTGGGTTCTACACCTCCTAGAGGAAACACCGGGCTGGGGGCCTGCGGGCCTCTGGCCACACCACTTCCACATGTAACAAAAACCTTGTTTTTGTTATTTCTGCGAAAATACTCTAGGCAGTCGGCTTCTGACAGGTGACAGTCTGCCTCAATGATTTATTTTATTTTTTAATATTTATTTGAAAGGTAGAGTTATAGAGAAGCAAAGTCAGGGAAAGAGAGAGAGAGAGAGAGAGAGAGAGAGAGAGAGAGAGAGGTCTTCCATCCACTGGTTCACTCCCCAAATGACTGCAATAGCCAGAGCTGAGTCAATCTGAAGCCAAGAGCCAGGAGCTGCTTCTGGGTCTCCCATGTGGGTGCAGAGGCCCCAAGCCATCTTCCACTGCTTTCCCAGGCCATAGCAGAGAGCTGGGTAGGAAGTGGAGCAGCTGGGACTTGAACTGGCGCCCATAATGGATGCTGGCACTGCAGGTGGAGGATTAGCCCACTGCACCACAGTGCCAGCCCCCACTCAATGATTTCTGGACTTGATGATGATGATGATGTCACACAGCCAGAGGTAAACCAGCTCACAGCTGAGAAGGTCCCAGGCCAGGGCTTGTGCTGACTCAGGCCCATGCCCCCATCGCTCTCTGCTTAGCACAGACCTCTGCATCCAGGTCTTCCCAAGGGCTTCTCTGCGTGTTCCCGGCCCCTTCCTTTCTGCCCGACCCAACCCTCCTCTCACCCAACTGGCCTACGTCTTGCCTGGGGAGGACACTGTGGCTTTTCCCAGACTCTGCCGTTCCTGGGTGGGCTGGGAGAGACCCCCTGTGAGCCCAGCATTCTGCCTCCTGGGAAGACATGAAGGGGATGTGCCAGGAATAAATGGAGGCTTTGAATGGCAGCACACATGCAAGTAGCAGATTTCAAACAAGAATATTTTGTGTGCGGGGCCGGTGCTGTAGCGCTGCGGGTTAACACCCTGGCCTGCAGTGCCAGCATCCCATATGGGCGCCAGTTCGAGACTCCACTTCCAATTCAGCTCTCTGCTATGGCCCGGGAAAGCTGTAGAAGTGGCCCAAGTCCTTGGGCCCCTGTATCCGTGTGCTTGACCCGAAGAAGCTCCTGGCTCCTGGCTTTGGATCGGCTCTGCTCTGGCCATTGTGGCCAATTGTGGAGTGAACCCTTGGATGGAATGTCTCTCTCTCTCTGTCTACCTTTCTCCGTAACTCTGACTTTCAAATCGATAAACAAATCTTTAAAGTTAAGTGTAACTGATTGTCCTCTATTTTTCTTCACTCCATCTCACAGCTCCTCTTCCCAGGAGCCCTGTAGTGCCCTGGGCAGCGCTGGCAGCGGCGTGAGAGTCAGCACCAGTCCTCCAGGGACCCGCTTGAGATGTCTTAGGGAAGTCAGCATCCCCTCTGGGCTCCGTCCTCTCCTCCGGGAAATAGACGCGATTTCTAGTATCTGTGGCTGGCACTTCTCTTGGAGAGGCAGGGTTTGGGCCCTGGTTTTAGGTCCCTTGCCCTTTCCCTTTCGTGGGTACGTGGGCAGTTCCTAAGACCCCCAGCAGCTCAGCGAGTCCAGGGCCCACATGTATTGATTTCTGGATCAACATTTGAGTGGCTGAAAGAAATCCTGCTCCTCTGGGCCAAGACAGCACGCAGCCTGGGCAGGACAATAAAGGGGCAGAGGACGGTGACATGCCGCCCGTCCCCTCCACCACAGGCTCGCCGCACAGCCCAAGGACCTGCTCTGAGAAAACAGGACACCAAGGTGCAGGTCCCTGACCGGCCTCCATGTGAGTGGCAGGGGGCATGGCCGTGCCCCCGAGCTCACAGGGTGACCTGCATTGGGCCTCCAGGCCGTGAGGATCCGTATGACACAGCAGAAGCGGGCTCTGTGCCTCTTTCACAGACAAGAGGAGACCGTGTCCCTGTGTGCTAGAGCCGGCCACCCCGGGGATGAACTTGGGCTTTCCATGTTGTTGACTGGGAAGATGTGGCTGCGCTTCTGAGGTTTCACAGAGGCGCCCAGGCTGGGCATGGCGGGGGGGGCAGGCAGGGGAGGCTGCCCTGATGTGGTTGTTCAGCAGCCCCCCTCCCAGAAGCCTCAGACAGCACCGCCCTCTTGCTCTGCTGTTTCTCCCAGAGCAGGTGTTCCCTGCCTGGGGAAACCCCACCTGGGGGTGGGGGTGGGGCTGCGACCCCCAAACTGTGAACTCCTGGTTCTGAGCTCTGTTCCCTTGGCCTGGAGCTGCGCCATGAAGGGATCCCTGTGCTTGGCAGACGCTCTGTGGTCCCAAGTCTCTGGCTCACCCTAGGGAGTCCACAGGGGTGTTCACAGTGGGAGGAGGAGCCACTTGTTCCCCAAAGCCCTGGTTCACCGGGGCACGTGGACCATTTGTTGCTTCGTGCATGGCCGTGGCTGTGGCTGTGCTGTGGCTTGGGGGTCCTCAGGCTTCATGTGTTGAAAGGAAACTCCCATGGGGGGGCATTAAATGGTGGAAGCTTAATCCAGCTGGGGTTCAGAGGTGGGGCCTGTGGGGGAGGGCACAGAAGGAGACAAGGTCATCTGAGGTCATCTGAGATGGAGTCCTGGTGGCTCTGTGAGAAGAGGGAGAGCCACACAGGCAGACACACCCACTCCCCTTCCTGCCATTGGCCGTCTGTCTCAGCTTCCGGCTGCCCGTGAGAGCGCCATCAGCACACGAGGCCCCTTAACCCTGTACCTCTAGACCCTGAGCCCCAGTAAACCTCCTTTCCTTGCAAAGTAGCCTTCCTCGGGTGTTCTGTTGCAGTACTGAAAAGCTGCAGTCGTCTAAGAAATCCTCGATTCACTCCAAGTCGCGGAGATTTGGAATGGGCCCGCGGGTCTGGGAGCTGTTCTGAGTGAATCACTGAGCAGGATGCCAGGGACAAACTGTAGTGTCTGCTCTGCATTTGGTTGCTGCATTGCGCCAGCACTGTCTGGTGGGCACATTGTCCTTTCTTCACCGAGTTGCCTGTGCACCTTGTCTGTCTGTGTGGGTCTAATTCGGGATTCTCCGTTCTGTGCTGTTGCCTCGTATGTCTAACTGTACAGCCAAACCACAGATTGCATTGCTCACTGTTGGAGAGTTTTGCAATAATTCTTGAAATCAAGTATCGCCGCCCTCCAGCTGAAGCTGGAGAGAGCTCAGGGCCACAAGGGGCTAAGCATCACTGGGTCCAGTCCCTGGTGGTCTTCAGGGCAGAACAGCGAGCTCCATTTTACATTTAAGGGAACAGGAGCCCATGAGAGAGGAGGGCTTGGCTCCTGGAGCTGGCACGTAATGTAGAAGCCTTTTCCTTTTTCTATCAGAACCTTAGCAAGATGTCCTTTCAAAAATCCAACAGTGATGGTCATATTGAGACTACCTCCCTATCTCGCCGGCTCTGGGGCTCGGAGTTCTCCATGTAAACCTGCATGGATTTCTGTAACGTGTTTGTGGGACTGGTATTTTGGACGTGTTGCAGGTGGGGCAACAGCCCACCTTGCGCAGCTACCAGGGGGCAGGGCCGAGGTAAAACCCACGCTGGGCTTGCTAAAACCCAAGCCTGGGCTTGCTCTACACCAGCAGTTTTCAAAGACTCGGCCTCCAGCGGTTCTGATGTAGACAAATGCTTGAGAACTACGAGCCGAGAGCTACGAACTACGAGGCCCACGAGCTGCCTCTGCCCACAGGGGAGCTGCTCTGGGCTTCAGTCCCATAGGGAGAGGACAGTCGTGTGGGCCGACCCTGCCTGAGCACCAGTGTGCATCGGAGGTTCCCACTCTTGGTCACAGAGGGCGAGGGCTGGTGAAGGGAGGGGCGGTATCGCTTGCAGGTCAGGTGCATGGACTTGGCAGGAAACTTCTTTTATTTTTCTCTGAACGGGCATAACACTCATGCCTAATCCTCAGTGGGGCTTTCATGTTGAATGAACTAAGTCAGGCCAAGTCCCCATCATGGGCTCTGGACCATAGAAACAAACACTCCCTCACGTTCTGGCTTTGATCATTATTATTTAAATTCATTTAGACTTCCCTCTAGACCTGCCTAGGTCAGAGTTCTTCCATAAAACTCACAGTGAGGTTGTGCCTATCTCTGCCTGGTAGAGTTGCCAGATGAAACACAGGTGTCCGGTTCCATTTAAATGCCAGGTAAGTAGTTCTGTTTTAGTGTAAATATGTCTCTTGCCATGTTTGGGACATACAGATACTAAAAATTCACCTTTGTTGATATTTGAAATTCGAGTATAACTGGACTCTGCAATTTTACTTGGTGAATCTGGCAACTTTACTGCCAGGGCCACAAGTGAAACCGATCTATTTATTGAAATTAATAAGGTATGTGGGTTTTTGCCACAAATTCAGAGAAGAGTTCTGAATACTGGCTCAAAGAGACCGGAAGACATGGTTAGTTTTCAAACTTTGTATTCAGTGAGAGAAATGCTTAGGAGAACGAGAGTTCTATGTAACGGAGAAAGAAAAGTCTAGACATTACGTTGGGCCATAGGGAGCAGAGAGCAGCCAGAGGCGGAGCCATGTGCAGTGAGTGTTCGGTTATGAGCAGCTACCAGCAGCTTAGGCAGCCAAGTGAAGGCAGAGAACGGGCAGCCCAAGGCACACAGGAACAAGGGCAGCAATGGTCTGTGATGGCGAAAAAGGACGGGGCTCAAGGGGTTCCAGGCCTTTACCCACTTGCAAAGGGGCGGGGTTACGTAGCCTGATTGGCGGATGGGCATACAGGTGGGGTCAGGTAGGGGCATGAGATCACACAGGGGTGTGGTGAAGGCGTGGCCTGCCAGCTCACAAACCTGATGGATTTTATCCTATCTGCCTGCCTACATCTTTCTGACCCTTTTGGCAGAAGGCATTGGCTCCTGGTGGTGGAGGCCCGGCTCTGGCTGCAATCACAGGTCCTGTGTGTTGGCTTTGGGGGTGCAGGTTGCATGCTTCTGTGCACCCCATAAAGGTTCAGCAAGGCCAGGCTGCACATTGACAATATCCAGTCAGATATAAGGAAATGAGAGAGAGAGAGAGAGAGAGAGAGAGAGAGAGAGAGAGAGAGATAGGGGGAGAGAGAAATAGAGACAGAGAGAAATAGAGACACAGAGATAGAGTTAGAGTTAGAGATAGAGGAGGGAGGGAGGGAGGGAGGGAGAGAGAAAGAAAGAGAGAGCCAGCGAGCCAGAGAGAGAGATCAGGGGATCTGTTAAAATGACTGCAGTTTGGCCCCCTCCAGTTGAGAAACAGAAGCAGAAAAACTGGCTGCTTGTTCTGGGAGACAAGGCAACAACACAACAACAAACAAAAACACCACTGCCGCCACACACTCCCCTTTATCCGGATGTGTGTTGTTTAGCCCTCTGGAATGCCTTAATGTGGGGCTGGATGCAAGGTTTTATAAACCTGTAATTACAAGCCGCTTGAATTGCAATGACGATGAAACTGCAGGGTATTTGCGAATTAAATGGCGTCAACTGGTGGAGCGGAGCAGTAGACACTACTCCGCTAACCTGTGACATGACCTTCTGTTAAAGTCCCCAGCTACAGGTAAGCTCCGGGCCCAGCAATGGTAAAGCTTAAACGTTGAAGGGCTGTCAGTTATCGGTGGCAGAAGTCAGCGCTTCTGACAGCAGTAAACTGGGCGACTGGGTGCCGAGAACTTGGAAAGTATTTGATCTGTGTGGGTGGAAATGTTCAGAGCAAAAATAGTCATGGCAAATTCTCTTCCAGAGTGCTGGGACCATCAGGGGGAGAGAGCTCTTGCCAGATCCCTGCCTCTCTGGGTGCCGGCTCTCCATCCCCTCTCTTCCCACCTCCATGCTGTCTCCCACAGCCCTGGGTGCCGCTCCGAGTGGAGGGAATGGGAATAAAGAAAGCAGGCTGCAGAGAGAAAGGGCCTCTGAGCAGAAGCCATTTAAGGCTGAGATCAAAATTCACCAGGGAACGCTTTTGTTTCCTTCTGCTCTCTCCGCATCCTATTCAAATGGGGATTTTGTTTTTAGGGCTGATTTCCTTCTTCCTCTCTGGAATTGTCTTACATAACTCTAGCTAGTGGAGAAGCTGAACTTAATTTGATGGCAAGAAAAGAAATGCGCCTTTGTTTTCCTCCAAAGCGCTAATGTTCACCGTTTCTTATTAGGAACGCGACCAGCCAGGCTCCAGTGGGGAGGAAGAGAAGGTGTGGGCAGAAGATGCAGAGGAAAAGGACATGAACATTTGTAACACTGGGAATGAAACGTGAACAATGGGCAGATGGGAAGGGAGAGTCTGGGCCACACAGCCCAGCCCCTGTGGGTGAATGACTCAGCGCCAAGCTCCTCGGTTAAGGGGGCGTCTGATCTGAAGCTTACATTTTGCAGGAATTGTCCTACGTGCTCATGTGCGTGGAGCCCAAGTGATCTAAGCCTGAAGCTTCTCCCTTTGGGAAGTTTGTTCAATCAGAAAAAGAAATGCAGTTCTAGCCCTGTCTCTGAACATGGTGACTACACTCAAAGGATGGAAAATAAAATGTGACCACCATTTTATAAATAAATCATAGAATGTGGTCACCCAGCAGTTCTGCTCCTAGGTCGCCAGCCGGAGCAGCTACAGCACCTGCTCCTCAAACGACTCATTCAACAAAGACCCACTCACCACAACTCAGGCAGTTCTGAGTCCAGTTGCAGAACACAGCAAGGGAGTGCATGTTCATGCAATGAAGTATGACTCAGCAGCAAAAAGGAACAAACTGCTGAAACCTGGAAAAAGTTGTGGAGGGGCTGGCGCTGTGGTGTAGCAGGTAAAGCTGTTGGCTGTAGTGCTGGCATCCCATATGGGCGCTGGTTCGAGTCCCGGCTGCTCCTCTTCCCATCCAGCTCTCTGCTATGGCCTGAGAAAGCAGTAGAAGATGGCCCAAGTCCTTGGGCCCCAGTGAAATCGGAGAAGATCCCCTAAAATTTACACTGAAATGTGGCCCCTTAAAGTTCCCTAGAAATGCTATCCGAGGTGCCACATGTGTTACCGGAATTTGGGGTTGCCTTACGATTTCCCCACGGGCTCATTACTAAATCCCCGATATTAATAAGCCCAAGAGGGTTCTTGCCTAATATTTAGAGAAGAATTCTAAATACCGGCACAGATAAACGAGGCAGCATGGTATGTTTTAAGCTTTTATTTAGTGAGAAAGATGCATAGGAGAGTGAGAGCTTTATTCAGGGGAGAGAGGTGAATGGGGGTTCATACCGAGCACCAGGGACCAGCCAAGAGCATCTAGGCCTGTATCTGGGCCAGGAAGCCTGGAGCACATGGCCCGAAGTCCATGTGCCCTGGAGGCGCGGGGCAACACTAAGCCCCCTCCTGACAAGAGGCCAGGGAAGAAGAGCCCCCCAGACCACACTGTGTCCAGCTTTTAACCCACTTCCAAAGGGGAATGGTTAATTAACCTGATTGGCTGGTGGGCACCCAGGTGTGGCCAGGTAGGGGAATGAGGCCACACAGGGGCGTGGCAAAGGCATCAGGTAGGGGCATGAGGTCACACTGGGGTGTGGCGAAGGCGTGATCTTCCAGTTCACAAATTCAATCAATTTTAACCTGTGTGCCTGCCTACTTCACCGGCGCCTGCATGGGAGACCTAAAAGAGGCTCCTGGCTCCTGGCTTTGGATTGTCGCAGCTCCAGCCATTGTGGCCATCTGGGGAGTGAACCATCAGATGGAAGACCTCTCTCTCTCTCTCTGCCTCTCCTCTCTTTGTGTAACTCTGACTTTCAAATAAATAAATAAATAAATCTTTTAAGAACATGGCGGATTTTCAGAAACATTTTTCTGCGCAGGTGAGGTCAGCCATGTGTCAAATAAAGCCCAAATCAGGACTCAGATAAGAGACTTTGCACAATAGGATTATAGAGGGAGGACGGTTATTGCAATGGGAGAGAGGGGGATGCTCTGACCATAAGGTGGGCACTCTGAAGGATTAGCATACAGGGCTGATCCTCTATGGAAGAACGAATGAGGCTGGGGAACACTGGTGGGGAAGAGTGGGGGGAGGGGGGCAGGTGTATGGTAGAGCAGAGAGTTTGTTCTGAAGTCAGCTTTTTCCCTCATGCTGGGGTCACCAGATCATCTGCTACAGCTCTGTCTGATCAGTGCACAGCAGTTGCGCTAACCAGCTATGTGGCCAGGAGTGGGCCTGGCCTTGTCCCAGGTAAGCACAGGGCATGCACGAGTCACAGCAAACCCCTGTGAGCAGCCGTGTTTCTAGGATGTGACGTGACCGTGGGCTCTCTGAACCTTTCTTGTCCAGGTGCCCAGGGCTCAGCTAAACTTCAGCCTTGGTGCGTTCAAGAGCTCTTTACTATTCGATTCTACCCCAGTGAAATTCTGCAGAAAGCATCAAACTGTGGTGTGGTGAGGGAAGGCAGCAGACGGCGCCTGGGGTGGTGGCAGGGGGGGAAGTGGCTGCTGGGGAACACGTGGGAGCTGTTGGGGGCGATGCAGATGCTCGAAATCTCGATTGTGGCGGTCTCAGCCCTCCTGGGCAGCTGCAACGAAGCACAATCAATGGGCGACCTACACACAGCAAAGCTGCTTTTCTCACAGGTCGGGGTGCTGAGTCCGAGAGCGAGTGCTCTCACGTTTGATGGCTCTGCATCCGAAGGTGCGCCTTGTCACGTGTCAGCACGCAGGGGCACGCGTGAGCTGACTCCTTGGACCTCCTCTTACAAGGGCCCTGCCATGTGCTCAATGAGACTGGATCACCTGAACGCAGCAGGACGTCAGCCCCAATGTCTCACTTTAATGATACCAAGAGCCTGGAAACTCAGTCTGACCATGACCTTCGGCACTGAGGCCTTGGGGAAGTGCTTGGACTGAGTTAGGTCGCTAGCTGGAGCCCAAGACTAGATCCTGGTGGCTTTGGAAGGAGAGTGTGAGACATACACGGAGAGCCACGTGCACTGCCACCATGCTGGGGTGCAGCCTATCTGAATGCCATTTGGACCTTGAACCCCCCGATGTGTGAGCTAAATCCAGTATCTTTTCTTTGGGAAGTAGCCTGCCTCGGGTGCTTCATTGCAGTGCTCACGAGGTGGGTGACGCAGCGGCCCATCCCGTTCTGGGGGACGCCACACACTTAGGGTCTTGGTGTTTCCGGGAAGACCCCCGGTGGTGACAGTTACGTTGCACGCACATTTCCTGAAACCTGTGGAAGCACACGCTGGAAGGGACTGCATTCCGCAGTGTGGGAACTCTGCCTGTGCAGAGCTGCTATCAGAAAATGTCCTGTGCTCAGAGCACAGGGCCCTGGAGCTCAGGCATAGGAGCCCCTGGGGTCTGCATTCCATGGCACAGATGCATCACGGGGCAGCTGCGAGGCAGACGCCGGGCAGCCGCTCGTCCTCCCGAAGCACTTTCTCCCCATTAGTACGCATCTCCTGAGTGTGCATCCAGCTTGCGGGCACGCGTCTGCAAAGCGCTGTGGCCCCTGCACAGTCCCAGCCGTGACTGCTGTGTAATCGTCTCCACCCGCCTCCCTCCTCGTGTCTCTTGGGCCAGGTGCAGTGGGAAGAACAGGCTCTTAAGGCAGATTTGGGCCTCAGGTGCCTTCCCCTCAGTGTGTTCGACTGCAGACAAGCACACACAGCGATGTCGGCTCAGCTGCATCTCAGCCTGATACGAGAATCAGATGCGGGAGTGGTCGTGGGGTGAGGCAGGCCACGCGTGGAAACAAGCTAAGTCATGGGCTCAAGCCTGGCTTTCCCTTCTTTATGCCTGTAGGTTTTTGATTGTTTTTCACAAGGAGGATACGTTATTTTAATAATGAGAGGCAAACGTAATGTGCATTTCCGTAAAAGATGCCGTAGGCGTGAAACAAGTACTTAGGTATTTGTTTGGAAAGTAGGTATATACGGAGGGTGATTGCTGAAGCTGGGAGTCTTGGGCCCCTTCAGACGCTGGTAGAAGGTCCTCCACTAGGAGGCTGTCAGCTGTGCCTGGGAACTGTCTCCGGACCCAGCTGACAGCTCCTTGTACTGCATGTGCGACCTCACGGCTTCAAGTCACCCCTTCAGGGCGGGTGCGATCTTTCACCCAGAGCCGGCACGGGAAGGGGCTGAGCCCCCAAGAGGGGGACAGGCTGTCTCCAGGAGACCCCCCTCCCCCCACCCCGCGGTCCCCATGAGCCCCAGTAAGGTGGCCCAATGAAACAAAGCAGCAGTGCCTCAGAAACCGACACCTTTCCTCAGAGCCAGTATTCCACTGCTGGCATACTCCACCTGCTCTCCTCTCGGACCAGACACTTTCTCTGTCGCTTGCCCCACAAATAAAAGTTTCTATTCTGTCAAATAAAAGTTTCGGCCTCTTTGCAAGCTGTTTCCCGGCTTTTTATTCCTATACTAAGCTGAGGAAAAGAACCCATGAGACTCGCTCCAGCCACCGCCCTCCCCGCCGTGACTGGTAACGCATTCCACAGCATTTTCCAACAACCGACACTTGGAATATGGTCCGTAGTTGGTGAAAAGTCTTTTGTCAGTGTTGAATTTCTGAATGGATAACTGCCATTTTAATTTGGAAGCAGAGAGAGAGAGAGAGAGAGAGAGAGAGGCAGAGGAAGGGATAGTGAGAGAGTTCTTATTGTTCTTATTCACTGTTTCATACCCCAAATGCCTGCATTGGCTAGGGCTAGGTTGCATTGTGCAGCAGCTGGGAACCAGGAACTCAACCCAGGTCTCTCATGTAGGTGGTAGGGAACCAACTATTTGAGGTACCACGGCTGCCCCTCAGGGTCTTCATTAGCAGAAAACTTGGAGTCAGAGGCCAGTGCCAAATACTGAACCCAGGTTCCCCAACACAGTATGAATGTCTTAGCTTGCTTCTCGGCTGTTGGTCTATTCGCCTGCCCTAGTTTTTAAAAGAATATCCTTGTTAGGGAATACACATTGAGATACTAAGAGGCAAAGAGGAACAGTATATAAAATCTACTCAAAAGGTTCAGAGAAAACAAATTGTGTGTGTGTGCAAAGTAATTTACTGTGAGACTCTGAGAGGGAGGATATGATAAAATGAATCTGGCAAAGTATTAAAAATTGATGAGTCAGTTAACGGATGCCTGGAGCACTGTGTAGCATTCTTGCAACACTTCTCCTTGTTAGAAATCTCTCCGAAATAAAGCACTTCTGAAAATGAAGGCAAGGTGCTAAGTGTTGATGAGTGGTGGAAGCCCAAAGTTAAGAGACCTCAGACTGGCATCAAAGCTCCAGATCAACACAGGGCTGGCCAGAGACCCCTGCAACCCGGGGGATATGGGGAGCTGGAGGGAATCAACCCTGGGGGTTAGGGGAGCGGAGGACATGCACGTCCCTTTGGAACTTATAGACTTGGCTGGGCCAGCGCCGGAGCTCCTCGGGAGGTTGAGGTGGTCAGGCATGGCCCCACGGCCTCACCAGGCACAGCGCTGTATCAGTTACAATGCCAAATGAAAATGCAGAAAGATCATGCCAACATCGATGGGAACAAAATCCATTTTCGTTATGTAGCATATCTTTGCAAATCATTTCTTAAAGTATTTTACTCTTCTATTTGAAAAGTAGAGTTACAGAGAGAGAGAGAGAGAGAGAGAGAGAGAGAGAGAGAGAGGTCTTCCATTGCTAGTTCACTCCCCAAATGGCTGCAATGGATGGAGCTGCATCGATCAGAAGCCAGGAGCTTCTTCCTGGTCTCCCATGTGGATGCAGGGGCCCAAGCACTTGGACCACCTTGCGCTGCTTTCCCAAGCCGTTTGCAAGAAGCTGGATTGGAAGTGGAGCAGCCAGGACTTGAACTGGTGCCACGGGCAGAGGCTTAGCCTACTACGCCACAGCACGAGCCCCTTTGCAAATCATTTGTCAGGATTTTTTGTTTTTATTATTCTTAATGGAAAATTGACTTTAGATGCATTTGAACAAGTCCATGCCTTTATATGAAGAAAATATTCCACGTGCTGATTTCATAAAAACCCTAGAAATGAAGATGAAAGACAGAAAGAAAGGAGAAATGAAAGAGATGTTTTATGAGACTTTCAATTCCGGTTACTCCTTTTGCGCATAAGAAGGAACTGGTTTTTATTGTTTTCTTCTCCTATTATTGTTTTCATTATTATTAGCCCCATGTAACTCTGAAGCATGGATGACAAAGAGGTAACCTCAGTGGAATCTATTATTGCGTATTATTATGTAGAAGGTGATAATCTTCTGGATATCGTTCTATTCATTCAGTGGCTACCATTCATATTCATGGTCAAAGAACTAATTTTGCAGTTGACTGAACGTGACATCTAGTTCAGAACAGTGTCCTGGGTGTGCATCATTCTTGCCCTGACATTGTGCAAGCAAGTGCAATGCCCATTCTGCAGACTATGCAAAGAAAACGATTATAATACAGAATCTACCGTGTATGTTCAATGATTTCCTATGAATGTCATTTCACATCCAGTGATTTTTTAAAAATATTTATTTGAAAGTCAAAGTTACACAGAGAGAAGGAGAGACAGAGAGAGAGAGAGAGAGAGAGAGAGAGGTCTTCCATCCGCTGGTTCACTCCCCAGTTGGCTGCTGAATGCCAGGGACAGGGCTATCCGGTGCCTTGAGGGGCCGAGTGACTTCTCAGACACCAACACTGGACCAGGTGCCAAGTCACTCCTAGCGGAAGTCCTCCCACCAAGTTCCATCATCATTCACACAGTGGGCCACCGAGCGTCATGGAGAACTCTATAATTTCCAGGACTAGCAGGTCAGACAAGAGACTGGGACTCCGCACAGGGAACGGAGTTCTGAGCTCCCTCCAATCTGGGTTCATGAAACCAAGGATCAGAGAACCACCAGGAAGAAGGTGTGTGCGAGGGGGGCTCCTGCGGGGAGTTCCCACTCCAGGGCTTGGGTGGTCCACTGTGTGTGGCTCCTAGGATGGGCCAGGGCGGCTTCCAGTCCACCACACTGAGGCGAGTGTCAGTGGTGGCAGGAGCAGCCAGCTGGCTCACTTGGGAGGTTGCTCGGATCCCCAAGGTGGCAACACCTTCAGGGTCTGCTAGGGACTGCGCCTTCTCTGCTGCTCTGACGATTATGCCATTGATGCTGTCTGGCAGAGTTGACCTAATTCCAGCTGATCAAAAGATGGCATTTCTAAAGATTTGCATCTGTGTGCTTTTTTCCCCCTGAGTTGTCTAGGTAGAGGTGACATGTTCGTGGCATAACACCCCTGTTCTTTTTTTCTAAACATTTTATTTGAGAGGCAGTGTTACAGAGAGAGACAGAGAGAGATATTTTCCCTCTGCTGGTTCACTCCTCAAATGGCTGCAACAGCTGGAGCTGAGCCAATCAGAAGCCAGGAGCCGGGAGCTTCTTCCGGGTCTCCCGTGTGGGGTGCAGGGGCCCAAGCACTTGGGGGCCAACTTCCACTGCTTTCCAGCAGAGAGCTGGATTGGAAGTGGGGCAGCCAGGACACAAACCGGTGCCCATAGGGATGCCAGTGCTGCAGACAGAGGCTTAGCCAACTGCGCCACCATGCCGGCCCCTACACCCTTGTTCTTACTGGATGGCATGAATAAGTGGTGACGGGGCCCCGCACGGCTCAGGGTCCTTCTCAACAAGGAACTCAGGGGACTCTCTTCCTAGTGGTTGTAGTAAACCCTGTCGGTCCTCTGCTGAGCTAGAAACGTCAGGTGAGAGTTGAGCAGTCAGATAGTGACCTTTCTACAGGGTTGGCTTGTGATGGCTTCTTGGGTTGGTTGCATTTCAGCACCGAATTCTCTGCAGGTGAGTGGGCACGGATGTGGCCGTGGTCTGTGGCCGACCACTGCATGTTTACTGCTGCTTACACGTGTTCTTAGAACTTCCTTCACATTTTCTTTGTGAAAGGTCAAGGACGTGGCTGGTGTGCACAGTGCAGCTCGGGGAACAGCCACTTCGCCTTTCCTGGGGTGAACTGCACGGCCCTCCTTCTGCTGGGTTGTGCCGGGCGTCCCATGGGGTTCTCACCCCCAAATGCCTTTGTCCTTGCCTCCAAGAAGACACTGTTCTAAATAGAACCCCCTCAATCACCATTACAGCCCTCCCAAGCCCGTCCTGCTCATCGCTTCAGATCCGTCTCCCGTTTGTTCCTCCCGGCAACCTTGCCGGGCAGGCGGTAGATTATCCTTACCCACAGGAGGCGGGGGACTGAGGCTGAGGAAGATTGTTAAACACCTTGCCCAGGGCCACACCTAAGCAGAGGCAGCACTGGAATCCAGCTCCAGTCGACGCCAGCGTCCATGGTGTGTCCTCTGAGCTTAAGCCCAGTTTATGTGAAAAGCTTATTTCATGCTACGAGAGCAGACTAGGCAATGCCACAACTCATGGATCCATGCGAGGAGACCCTGTTCTCCTGAGCCTTCCTGGTATCCCAGGTATCCCTGGGAAGGCCCAGGACTCCACTTCTTGGCTGGGATTGAACCCACGTTAGTCACGGGTATGCACGTGGGGAGCAGCAGACATTCAGTATGCGGGATGCCTGACTGAGGCTCTGTCTGTTACTTTTTCATGGCAAAGGTGTACATGTGAGCTTGTTGTAGGAGCAGAGGAAGGGGTTGAGGATGGCTGGGAAGAAGATTAAGAAGCTGCAGGCTGGATTGATTGGACTGGATTTTCAAGTCCAAGAGTGCAAGGGATTGAACAGGATCTGGCTCCTGAACTCCTGCAGACTTTAAACCCCAAAGTCATGAGTTGGTTGAACTAAGAGGGTGAGAACATTGATGATGATGGTCAGGCAGTCCTCCTGGTAGGGTCCTCAGGCTATTTGTGCCATACCCTTGGATCACAGATCCCACGGGAAGGTGGGTTATAAAAGCTTATTCCTGATCTTTCATCCTCTATACTCAGCACTGAGTATAGAGGCCAAGCCGGTGGGGCCGCTCAACTGTAGACCTGAAACTCCCAAACGGTGAGCTAAATCAGCCTTTCTTCTTTATCCATGAAATGTCCCCAGATATTTCATTGTAGTGATCAAAAGCTGGCTCTACAGGAAATTGCTTCCAACCAGTAGGATCGTTGCTTTAACTATACCTTCAACGGTGGAGGCAGCTTCGAAATTGGCTGACAGCCGATGATGCATGATCGGGCTCAGAATGGCCTAGAATGCTATAAGTAGAGCAATGGTCAATTCTAGTGAGGGCTTAGAGGACCAGATGCTGAACGTGGACAGTGGAGGCCGAGCTGATGATGTCTGAGATGGAAATGAGGCTCTGCTGGGGACTGGACTGGAAGACAGCCGTGTTATATGGTGGCAGAGCCTGGCTCTGTTCCCCACGCCATCCTGAGACTCTGTGGAAGGCCAGGCTTCCAGAAGATGATTGGTTTGTTTGGCAGAGGAGATTTCAAGACAGCAAAGCAGTCAGGCTGCAGCCTGGGCGTCAATGGCTGCGGTTAGCAAGTTTTACAGTGAGCATCGGGAGCAAAAGGGAGCAGAAAGATTTGGGAAATTTGCCGCCTGGTCAGGGAAGGAAGGAAGAAAAAGTGTGACGAGGAGAGGGTGCCGTGGAAAAATGGCCTGTTACGGTGATGAGTGTGGGTAAAAGGGCACCGGGCATGTCCTCAGCGATGAGACAACGGGAAAAGGGCCTGGGGGCATTTCAGGAATCCTGGGGCCACCTCTCCTATCAAAGGCCCGGAGGCCTGGGAGGGCAGAACTGCTCTGTGACACTGCAGGCACCTGGTGAGAGCTTGTGTGAGACCCACTCAGGATTCCTGGACTGTCCACACATTCAACCCTTGGCTCAAAGCTTCCCGCAGCTGCAGCCCTTGGTTCAAGTGAGCCCAGGGGCAACTTGTGCCGGCAGCAGATCTTGGCATCATCTGTGCGATACTGGCTCTGCAGGGACTCAGAACACGGAGTTATGGGGCCAGGGAGGCTTCTAGGGAGATTTGGAAGGAAGACCTGGGAAGCCAGGCAGAGTTGTGCCACAGCCTTGTAGCCTCGGCATAGAGCCCATGATGATGGGATGAGACCCCAGGAAGCAACTGGAAATGTGACACACCTGCTTGTAAGCCTCAGGGATGCAGCCACTTGGGCAGAGACCAGCAGAGCCATGAAGACGTGGGGCGCTCCACCTAGAATTCAAAGGATGTCTCAGACAAACTTGGGGGCCCGGGGAAGAGGCATGTTGCAGGGGCAGAGGCAATGCCAGGCGGGAATGTGGGGTGGGAGCTGCCACAAGGCATCCCCACCAAGGCAGTGCCTGGTGGAGACTCCCACCTGTGAGAACCAGAGCGTGGCTGCAACCAGCAAAGTCATGGGCGAAGTGTGCCAGGCTGCTGGACACGGGACTTGAGGACTTAACGTTTGCCCTGCTGGGTTGCAGTCCTGCTCTTGTCCAGTTAAACCCCGTTACTTGTCTGCTCCCTATTTTGGAATGGAAATGGAAATGCCTCCTCCGCCATTGTGTCTTGGAAGCAGGTAACTCAGTTTTGTTTGGTTTCTAGAAGGGCTCACAGCCGGAAATGTTTGCTTGAGTCTTCGATGAGGTTTTGGACTGTGAACTGGTGAGCAAACATTGGAACGAC
Organism: Sylvilagus floridanus; assembly: GCA_949820135.1. Classification (NCBI taxonomy): domain Eukaryota; kingdom Metazoa; phylum Chordata; class Mammalia; order Lagomorpha; family Leporidae; genus Sylvilagus; species Sylvilagus floridanus. The sequence continues at coordinate 7,227,102 of OX463244.1, read as the reverse complement.
TCGGGGTGGGATGGGAGAGGGAAATGAGCCTCTGGTTGTTGGGGGGCAGAGTGATTCGGCCTGAACAGGATCTGGCTCACCATACGTTGCTTCCTCGATGAGCCGTGTGCTCCGCCACGCCTGCCCTTACCAGAGGTCAAACCAGTGAGGCGGTTCCAGTCCCGTGAGCCAGCCAGCCCTTTTCTCATTAGAAGGCTACTTTTCTCAGGACTTTTATGGTAGTGATGAACAGATGATAACTATAAAGAGGTTACCAGGATATGAATTTAAGTAAATTTATCCTTTCCATCTTGCTTGAAATACTGTCCTGAGTGCTCATGTTAAAAAATTGATGTAAAGTTATTAGTGTTAATATTCCTAATAAAAGTTAATGTCTGTGGAGCTTTAATAGCCCGGGTTCCTTTTTTTATTATTAACATCAATTTAACACTCTCAGGGAAGTTATTACACTCTAACTCCCACCGCCATTGCTGTTGAAACAGGAATACAAGCCATTTTCCTCTGGTTGTTAATTCAACTTTTAAAAGCAGGACATTGGCAAGCCCCTGCCTATAAACAATCCCAACTACTGTGTAATCGCTGCCTTGGCCAGGAAAATGAATATTAATGAGACCCCATCCTGGCTGTTGGTACAAATGCCGCAGGGCTTGAGGCTGAACGACTGAATGATCTGCATTGTAAACTTGGGATGGAGACCCCATCTCAGAGATTACAATGAACATTCTTCACTTGGATTCAGACGTGTTGACAGCCTGGGAAAAAGCTCTGAGCACTGGCTGTGTGTCCTCATTTGCTAGGGGCCAGCCCCGGTGCCTGGGACACGTTTGTGGTCTGGTGGCGGACGGGTTGGCTGATGTGTGCGTGGCACAGGTGAGCTCTCCCGGAGGAGAGACTTTTGAACTCTTAATCTTGCTGTCACACCTAGTCCTGAGAGCTGGGAGGAGCCGCTGTCCCCTTTCCTCCCGCTAGCCCACCGCTCCCAGGAGCATCTGCTAATGTGCACTTGGGTGTCCTTGGTCAATGACATGGTGGTCACACAGCTGGGGTGACACCCTTCTTCTGGGATAAACCTGATTTTTGTTTGAAGCCTAAGATTTTTAAAAGACCATGGTAGGATTTCAAGAAAGCCAAAAGCAGTGGCAGCCACGAGGATGTTTTGCTGTTACTTCTTCCTTCTCTGCTCCAAACTGTATTCCTTGGCATTCAGGCGCGATGGAATGTGGGTAGCCATCCTCCAGGCTCGGAATGGTGGGTCTAGATGGCTTTTCCTGATCGTGCCTGCTTCCAGTGGGAAATGCCTGATTCTGATTTCCCTGGGGCCAAGGAGTTTAAACCTGATCACACGGCTCCATCTCCTCCCTGAGACAGCTCCATGGCAGAGCCCTCTCTGTTCGAAGGGACGCACATTAGCCTTAAAGATAAAGCTCAGCACATTTTTTAAAACTTATTTGACAGGCAGAGTTAGTGAGAGAGAGAGAGACAGAGAGAAAGGTCTTCCTTCTGTTGGTTCACCCCCCAAAAGGCTGCCATGGCTGGTGCGCTGCACCGATCCGAAGCCAGGAGCCAGGTGCTTCTCCTGGTCTCCCATGTGGGTGCAGGGCCCAAACACTTGGGCCATCCTCCACTGCCTTCCCGGGCCACAACAGAGAGCTGGCCTGGAAGAGGAGCAGCTGGGACTAGAACCCGGTGCCCATATGGGATGCTGGCACCGCAGGCAGAGGATTAACCAACTGAGCCATGGCGCTGGCCAACTCAACACGTTTTTCTCAGGCATCATGGGTGCATTGTGTGCCTTGTCTGTAAGCGGGCACATACATGTTCTAGAGAAAGCACTCCTCTATCAGGTCAGCAGTGACAAATGGTGACAACGTGCTGGGTGCAGCAGTTCTCTGTCAGAAAAAAGGACACGCACTAACTATGCCGCCAAGATGAGGGAGCTCGGGAATCACTAAGGGAATCTGGCCAAGGGTCTCCCAGCACATGTCCCGGTTCATATCCATCAGGGTCCTCTGAGAAGCACGTGTTGCGATGGGAGTGAATGAGCATGGATTCCCCTAGGGGAGCCTAGTGTGTGGGAGCAGCGGAGGGGACGACCATCAAAATGTGCTGCAAATCTGACCGCATGTGGGGAGACTGGGAGAAAGGGTTCAGCTCTGCCTTGCTCCAGAATCTAGAAGATTCTGCAGGGCTGTTGGGGAGCCCCTGCGTCTGCCTCAGTGACTGACACGGGCTGGCAGCGACCCAGGGCAAGCGAGTCCTCCTGCAAACCCGATGATGATGACTACGAATGGCAAAACGTCTCGAGCCATTGGTCCATTCCATAACCGACAGCTGGAGGTCGGCGTGGCTTGTGCCATGCCTGCCATTTTCTGCTTCTTTGAGCTCCTGTCTCCTCCCCTTAAGTCCTAGAGCATCCCTTCGTGAAATGCTTGTTCTGTGCCAAGAACAGACTACGCCTTGGAGTCCCAAAGGGCTGCTAGAGAGAAACAAGAGGAGAGGTCAAGTGGTCTGCAGGGTGGGGGCAGCTCCCTGGCCTGTGCACAGGGCATTGCACAGGCACCCAGCAAGGAAGCAGCAGAGCAGTGGGCATGCTACACCCTGTGCTGCAGTGGGTGTCAGCTGAGACCACAGACCCTGCCCGGCTCTCTGCAGCTCCCTCCCTTGACGTCCGTCCCATCCTCTCTGGAGAATTGTTCTGCTCCTGCTTTGATGGGCTCAGGGCAGGTGCTTTCGCTCATGTCCCTCCGTCAAGCTGGCAGGCAGGGACCGGCTCTTACAGCCCTGTTGAGAGAAGGTCAGGATCCCCATGTTCCATTTTAATTTTGTTCCATTGCTCAGTGAGAGCTCCTCTGGCTTCTTGAGAGATCCTTAGGAGATAATTCAGCTTCTCTCTCTCTCTCTCTCTCTCTCTCTCTCTCTCCTCTCTGTATGTATGTGTGTGCATGTTCACTTTTCTTTTTTTAAATAAATGTTATCACTTTGTGCACCGTATATGGGTCATCACGTGGAAGGCATCTCTCTGTGCATAAGAGCCTGGAGTGAACTTAAGCACACGCCCTGCCCACATCAGGAACTGAATCTCCAAAGAATGACTGGGAACCCCTCGCTGATGGTGACAGGCAGGGCAGGGCAGGCATCTGATGAGAGGGAACCAAAATTGCTGCCTTGACGGGACAGAGGAAGTTTGGTCTGCAAGGAGTGAGTGGACTCCTGCGTCAGATTCCTGAGCCCTTCACGCCCCCCTCTGCTGGCAGGGCCAACAAGAGACGCAGAAGGGAAGATGCCATGAGCCGAGTGGCGTGGGCAGAGCAAAGGAGAAGAAGTGATGTGTGTATCGGTCTGGGAACTGTTTCAGACATAAGGTGGAACGGACAGTAAGAAAGCAAACAGCAAAACAGTCTGTGAATGGGCGGTTCAGTCAATAACACCTGGAGAACATCAACGGGGGACTCTCAGGACCGCTCCTGTCATTACCTGTGCAGGGAGCGTGGAGGCGAACTTCGTGCCCCAATTTCCTACTCTGCAGCATCTAGTGGGATGAGGAGTGCGCCAGGGCCGGATTGGAGTCTCTGGCTTTGACTCTTCCCTTCCCTCTGTGTGGCTGTGGCCACTTCATGGGCTGCTCTGCCTCAGTTTTTTCATCTGTAAATTAGGTGTAGGTCTTATCTACGTTTATGTATTCATTCGATTTTCATTACCTTAACTAAAACACCCAACAGCAGCTCAGGAGGGAAGAACATTGGCTTTGGCTCAGAGTTTGGAGGTTCATAGTTCAAGATGTGGCAGCCCCATCGGTCTGGTGTCTGGGCACTGGCTGGCAATGACAGAGCATGTGTGGAGAAAGAATTGCCTGGAGAGCCAGGAAGCAAATAGACAGGGAGCACCTGGGTTCTACGCGCGACCTTCTCGTGAGCCCTAACTCGCCAGGGCAGCCGCCTGTGACCTGAAGATGTCCCGGACAACGTAATCGGATCAAGACTCACCCTTGATCTACTAACTCTCATCCACTGTCCCTTAACACACGACTTTGGCTGTACACATTCGAAGAGTTTGGGGAGCCAGATCTTGTCCAAGCCATAACATTGTGTGAGCGTGACATAAGAAAACTCACAGTAAGACCCATGGAAAGTGCTCAAAAATAAGAGATGTTATCATGAGTATTTTTTGCATAACAAACGCAGTTGCTTTTACATTCAGAAAACAGCACGCAGAGATATTTTTGCAGGCACGCTCAGTTGGGAAATGGACCTGGTGGGATGGTCACTCCAACCCCACACAGAAGTGGCTGAAGTTAATAAAGCAAGGAACAGAATGCTTGACGATGGCAGGGAGCCAAGTGGATTTCCGTGGCTGTTAATGGACTTGAATCTGAAATCCATGAAAGGAGTCTTCAGTTCCCAGGGTGCCAGCAGGCCAGTTGCTTTCACCATGGAATTTTATTCCTCCTTTTGTAACTTTGTTCCCACGCAGCGATTCACAGGGCCCAGGAGCCCCTCTGCCTGCCAAGTCCCCTGCCTGCTGACGGCTGAGGTCTTGACCTTGGGAGGAGCCAGGTGACTGAGGTAGAATCCAAACTGGTCACTAGTGGGCCCTAGGCAGTCATCCTGAAGGCTCAAATGGAGAGCAGGCGAGGGGAGGGCAGGTGAGGGGGGAGAGCAGGTGAGGGGGGAGAGAGCAGGTGGGGGAGAGAGAGCAGGTGAGGGGGGGAGAGCAGGTGAGGGGAGAGAGAGCAGGTGAGGGGGGAGAGCAGGAGAGGGGAGGGCAGGCGAGGGGAGGGCAGGCGAGGGGAGGGCAGGTGAGGGGGGAGAGCAGGAGAGGGGAGGGCAGGCGAGGGGGTAGAGAGCAGGTGAGGGGGGGAGAGCAGGAGAGGGGAGAGAAAGCAGGTGAGGGAGGGCAGGTGAGGGGGGAGAGAGCAGGTGAGGGGGGAGAGAGCAGGTGAGGGGGGGGAGAGCAGGCGAGGGGAGGGCAGGAAGGAGAGGGGAGAGAAAGCAGGTGAGGGGAGAGAGAGCAGGTGAGGGGGGGAGAGCAGGAGAGGGGAGGGCAGGCGAGGGGGGGAGAGCAGGTGAGGGGAGAGAGAGCAGGTGAGGGGGGGAGAGCAGGAGAGGGGAGGGCAGGCGAGGGGAGGGCAGGTGAGGGGAGAGAGAGCAGGTGAGGGAGGGCAGGTGAGGGGGGAGAGAGCAGGTGAGGGGGGAGAGAGCAGGTGAGGGAGGGCAGGTGAGGGGGGAGAGAGCAGGTGAGGGGGGAGAGGGCAGGTGAGGGGGGAAAGAGCAGGTGAGGGGAGAGAGAGCAGGTGAGTGGGGAGAGAGCAGGTGAGGGGGGAGAGAGCAGATGAAGGGGGAGAGAGCAGGTGAGTGGGGAGAGAGCAGGTGAGGGGAGGGCACAAATCACCCAGCACACCTACAGGTGCCCTGCAGCTGTGCCGCCGGCCAGGGTGCGTGCGTGCCTTGACAGCCTCCGTGTGGGTGCTGGTGTCTCAGGGGTGGGCTCATGAGCTCGCGGGCAGGGAGTATTTTACCCGACACAACTCACAGGACACCGGAAAAGTCTCTCACCCATTTCTGTTAGCAGCCTTTATGATACTAAACTTATTTCCTCATTTCTCTTTAGCCAGAATACCTCTAGGCAAACCTAAATGTCCCTTTCATTCAATCCTGGAAGAAAGGAACTATGAATCAGAAGAGCAATTCCCTTTCCTGGGTAAACCAAGTTTGCTTGCCTCTAAATCTTAAAAAAAACCAAAACTCCTAATACGCACGGCCAATAAAAGTTTATTTTCTCTACATTGTGTGCCTTGGTGTTGTTTTTCTCTAATGAAGTTGAAACCTGCACCTTGTATTAGTGCAAACCATTGTTACAGAAGAAACACTAATAAAAGCGATTCTTCTACTTTGAGTTATTGTTAATATTAGACCAGTTTCACATCACTGTCAGGAATCAGCTTGCGGAGTTTGAGCTTTCTTCTGTATGTTCCTCTCCCTCCCTCCCTCCCTCCCCTCCTCCCTCCCTCCATCCCTCCCTCCCCTCTCCCTCCCTTTCTCCTTCCCTCACTCCCTTCCTCTTTCCCTCACTCCCTCCCTTCTTTCTCCCTTCCTCCTTCCCTCACTCCCTCCCTTCTTCCATCTGTATTTTTAGAAAGAGCTAGAAGTGTCTCAAAGAAGGAACCAGACAGCGCCAAGGCCTTTCTGGTACGGTGTCATGTTCGATGGGGAGGCCACCGTGGACCCTTTCACAGTGCAGATGTAGACCCGATCCAGCCCACGACCTCACAGCAGTCACGTGCTGACTTCCTATCTTGGCAGCCCTGCCTTTTGGTTTTCACCCTGTAAGTCCCCAAGTCCTCAGTGATATAAAACATCCTGAATGTCTGTTTCCAAACATCTCCGAGCTCACTGCAGGCAATCCTCAGCCTCTACAAGTCCAAAGTCTACTTTCCGGCAAAGGCTACAAAGACAGGACTCCGTGTTCCTGCCCCATGTGTGTTCCCAGTCTGAAGCGAGGGGAGGCTCCTCAGTCTCCAAGCACATCTGTCCACCCAGTCACTCAACCCCTTTCCTGCGAGTCCCATGCAAATTCCACGCACCCCCAGCTTCAGCTCCAGGACCTCTTTCCAGGAAGCTTTGCCATACAGCCTCCGTTCCCACAGGTGCTCATTTTCCCGAGGTGCCTTCTGTGCCCACCCAGGTGTGAGAACTCGGGCAACTTCGTGCCTATGTGGACCTCCACCTGGCCTCCCATTCCACCTGGGTCTTCATCTTCGTCCTTTATCATGTCCGGGAACTCTTGCCTAGGAGGTTAAACGTGGCAAAAGTAAATTCAGGAGTGGAAAAGAATACATAAACATCGAACACTTGGATGGAACACGTGGACGGCATCAAACATCATTGACCCAGTAGTTTCATGAAATCTCCTGGCTGTCTCCGTCAATCCTAAACGATCACAGCGTAGTGAGTTCCCAGTCCTAATAACACGCCTTCTCTTTGGAAGGTCCACCCTAAATCCAAACCTAAATCTCATAGCACCCCTGACTTTATCCTCTCCCTTCTGAGACGCTACCTAGCCTGTCGCAAGGACAGTTTCCCTTACAAAACTCAGGTTTGTCTTACTCATGCGTTGCTCAGAGTGTGTTCTGGGATTCAGGATTCAACATAAAAAATCCCATTTTTATGGTCATCTTGTGTAAGTTGGACCTGGTATCCAAAATTTAATTGGGATGTTTGAGTCTGATGGGGACACATACACACACGTACACACTCCTAAGAGGGGGCAGAGAGGTTTATTACTCGCACAGTGAGGCTTTCTGGGAAGGCAGGGTAGGTTTGAGGATGGCTTAGGAAAGCAAGAAAGGAGCTGGGTTGGAGTTTATGGTGGTTTGTGGGTGGGGCTGGCGCAAGAGCTCCTGTCAGTGAGAACTCACTTCCCACTAAAGACCTTGGACAGAGGGTGTTTGTGATGCGGTAATGGACTTGTTAATGTTTAATCCAGGTTCTTGTCTCTCGAAGAGATAGAAACGCTAAGTGGAGACAGGGACTGTGTGCAAACAGGAATAGAGTTTGTTTGGCATGGAGGAGTCAACATGCATTCAGGCCCCACACAGGGAAATCCAAGGAGCTGCCCACAAACTGGGAGGAAAACTGAAACCGGCACAGTGGCAGGAGAGGACACCCTCCAGCAGGAGGAGCCCAAAGGAGAGCCGCGGGTTAGAGTGTTCTGCAGTGGGAGAGAAAGCAGAGTGCTGTTTCTAAGCTGGGTCCAAGGCAAAAGAGACAGAGGGCACCCTCTCTCCTCCCACACTCCAAACACTCCCACCTCCTTTATTCTCCAAGGTTCCAGATGTAACCATGCCTTATGGAAAGGCAGGTGCCTTGATTGACAGGTAGGAGTGGGGGATACCACAGCCCAAAGTAGCTGCTTCCCTGTCCAGATGCACAGGCCCAGCTAGTTGCCTGCCTATTCGAATCCCACATCAGTTGGACTTTCTTAGTTGGCACAGATGTAAGGAAGAGGGGTACGGAGAGTGGTGGAGCCCCAGAGCTGTTGTCAGTCAAGCACCAAAGTAGTGAGACCCTGTACTACTCTCCCTCACCCCTGTGACTCTGAAGGAACCCAGGGAATACTCCGTCTACACCTGCTGAGGTCATTGAGAGAAGACACGCGTTGACATGGTTACACTCCATACTCGTATGAATGCCATTGACATAGCTAGCACCAGTGCCGATTTAGAAGCAGAACACCAGAGTGACCGTAAGGTGCACCCACTGACCTGCATTCTGGTACCCAGGCCTTCCTACCATCTCCCGGGAGTGCGACCAGGGCCGACAGCTGGCTTCTAGCCAACAAAGTAGCAAAAAAGCCAAGGCATCTTGCAGATGTATTGACGATCCCAAGTCAGCTGAGAATTACTTGGAAGGAAGATTTTCTATGGATGGGTTTGATTTAATCAGTGACACTTTTTTTTTCTAAAGATTGATTTATTTGAAAGGCAGTGTTACAGAAGATCTTTACCCAGTGGGGAAAGAGTGGGGAAGAGGAAGCAGAGAGAGAGCATCTGGCTCAGCCCCAGCTGTGGCCTCCCCAGTTGCTGGCCTCTTTTATGGGGTGTGCCCTGACAGGAGTGAACTACCTGGGAATGTGATGGTGTCTCCTTAAATCCCCACCCCCGGAATTGAGGATGGGGCCTTGTGATGCCCAGCTCAGGAACTCTACACTGGCTGCCTGCCTCGTCCATGTGGAGACCCTGACACAGGACCCAGCTCGAATTAATTCGTGTTGTTTAAGGCTGGGAAGAGTGCTGCGAGCTGTCTCGCAGTGATAGATAACTAATATATACGTGTATTAAAGCAATTGTCTATGATCTCAAAATAAAGAATGCAAATTTGCTAATTGCCTTCAGAATGGTGAGTGTGTCGAGGGGATTTAAGGATATTTAATTGTGTTCTTGTAAGCCCATGGATTGGGGCACAGCTTTGGTCCCTGCCTATGTCACTTCCTGAGGGATCCTTCTCTGGTCACAGTCCCTAGGATGCCTGAGTCCTTGTTACCCTGCCTCTGGGAGGGCAGCCGGAGAGCCCGGCTTCTGACTGTGTTCACAGATGCCACAAATATTGTCTCCCTGCACTGAGAGACTCGTTCCAACCACACGCAGGCTGTTGGATCCATTCCAGTCTGATGACTTTCCAAATGACCTGCATCAGAACACAGCCCCTAAGAGCCATGGGCAGGTGTATGGCACACTATAAAACATGACCTGAATTAACTTGGCCGCAGCTTCAGCGCCTGTGTCAGCTCTGTCGCTGAGTATTTGCTAGGTAATGTTTGCACGAGTCATTGCCACCCATTTTGGGTGTTTAGACAGCTTATCTCTCATTTCTCCCTGCAATTAGCATTTGATTTGAATGTGATCCTGTCTCTGCATCTGGCACAGTCCCTCAGCCAGGGGCTTGGGGCAGTCACTTGCCTTGTACCTGTTTATGAGGTGAATGGCTTGCCTGAGGCAGCCCTCCAGGTCGCCCGAGGTGGTGAGCACAAATATGGGAATAGGTCGAAGCTCTCACTTTTCTTTCTCAGACGACCACTCCTAACTGCTGGGGGCACGGCAAGCCCCTCCTCTTTCCAGGGTATTTTCAGTTTGCAGAGCTCACCCCCTCCTTGACCCACCCAGCACCACTGTGATGGACACGTACGTGAAAAATGACCTCCTGCTTGCTGGGGCAACTCCCACTCACACACATCCTTACTCTCCGACGAGATAATCATTGGCAGAGAAGGCACAGGGCAGCATGTGTGTCTTTACAGTTATGAGTGGGCCTGAGTCTACGGGGCTGCAATTTATTCCCAGCCTGCTGCAGTGGCCGGTCCTTTGGGCATCTCTACTCACTTCCTCGGGCTGCCGCCATAAGAGACCCCGGCACGGGAGGCTGAAGCCACAGAAATACACCTTCTCATCCTGCTGGGGCCTAGGAGGTTGGCGACCATGAGGTCATCACGTTGATCTTCTGAGGCTTTGACCTTGGCTTGCCCGGGCCACCCTCCCCTCTTCCCCGTGTTCTCCTGTGGCCTCCCTCTGTGTGTCTACCTCCTGATCCCTCTTAAAAGGACACAGTTATGTTAGGTCAGGGTCCACCCTTGTGACCTCATTGCTGTATTTACCTCTTTAAACCACATCTCCAAGTCTACTTCCATTCTGAGGGTCAGGGGGTTATGCCCTCAACTTGTAGGAAAGACAATGCAGCACTCGACTCCACGGTGAAGTGGGGTGTTTGGGGAAAACTCGGGGTATAAGAACTGGCTGCCACAGGTGGAAAGGGCCAAAGACACCAAGGAAAGAGGTGCACAAATCCAGGATTACACAAAACTTAATTTATAAGGAGGAACTATGCAGGGTCTGAGTCCACCTGTACAGGATGGACTGGGTCTGAGAAAGCTAAGTGTGCCGCTCGCCAGTTCCCCAGCCTCCCGATCCTGGAGACAATCAGATGCAGTGGGGAGTCAAGTCTAGCAAGGACTCGTTTATTTCACGTGTAACAGAGCCTTTTATAGCACAAAACTGCAGTCATTGGGGAAGGGCTAAGGACCAACCAATCACTTAAAAGATCACTTTACGAGGCGATTTCTATAGGACTAGCCATATGTCTATACACTTGTTACTAGTTTTGTTACCTCCCCTGATGTTGTGCAGCCAATTGGTTTTAGTGGTAAACAACTTTGGATTCCGCCCACCTTACTTCCTCTGGGCACCATCTTTGAATTGCTTCGTGTAACTAATTTCCCCACAGAACTATGGATGCAACGATGGTTTTAGACAACCACAAAGATCATGAATTTCCATACCACGAGGCAGAAGAAAAGAGATTTTGTAGACAAAGGTGATCCCAGGTCAATTGGAATGTACCTAGACTTTCGAAAGAAACAGTAACATTTCAGACACTGGATAAGGGACATTCCAACCTTCAGGTAAGAGCAGCAGGTTGGCCGGAGCGGAGGCTCACTAGGCTAATCCTCCACCTGCGGCGCCGGCACCCCAGGTTCTAGTCCTGGTCGGGGTGCCGGATTCTGTCTCGGTTGCTCTTCTTCCAGTCCAGCTCTCTGCTGTGGCCAGGGAAGACAGTGGAGGATGGCCCAAGTGCTTGGGCCCTGCACCTTCATGGGAGACCAGGAGGAATCGCCTGGCTCCTGGCTTCGGATTGGTGCAGCGTGCCAGCTGTAGTGGCCATCTGAGGGGTGAACCAATGGCAAAGGAAGACCTTTCTCTCTGTCTCTCTCTCTCATTGTCTAACTCTGCCTGTCAAGAAAAAAAAAAAGAGCAGCAGGTTTTCTTAACAACTTCGTTCACCCCGTCACAGGGCTTGGGATGACCTCCAAGACCATGTAGAGATACGACTGTGGTTATGTTCAAGATGGCTGTACTCATGGCAAGCCGAATCCTTACAGTGGGGATTGGTATTGAAGGTGAAAGCAAAATCACTGAGAAGATTTGGTCTCCAGGGTCTTCTGGAGTCTTCCTTGGAGAGCAAGTCAAGGGTAGTCCATGGCCACTCCTCAGAGGATCAGTCAATGGACAGCCAGCCAGTGCTGGTTTCCCTAAGAACCGAGGAAACACAACAGAAACCTGGAGCTCAGGTGTTGCTCCAGGGCCTTGCAGGGCTGGAAGAGTGTATGGCACACTCTGTAAGGCTGGATGGGATCTTAGAAAAGGTGTGCAGACAGAACACAGGACCAACCTGTGCAGCCCTGCGTGCTGTGACCGGTGCAGAAACACAGAGTGGGGACCCAGGTGATTCAAGGAGCCACAGACAAAACTGATCAGACAGTGGTGGAAAGCAGGAACACCCCAGAGAGACGTGGTATCAGGCAGCGAAAAGTTTGTGTCCCCTCAAAATTCACTGAAACCCCAACTCTCAGTGTGACTGCACCTAGGAATGAGTTGCTGTGATTTGAATGTGCCCATCCTCCCCAAATTCATGCATTGGAAACTTAACCCCCAAAGTCACCTCTTGCTGGTGTTTGGAGGCAGGGCCTTTGGGAAGTGATCGGGATTAGGTGAGGTCATCAGGGTGTCCTAGGGAGAGGTCTGAGCCGACACCGGAGCTGACACACTTGCTCTGTCTCACCACGGGATGCCCTCTGCTGTGTTACGATGAGGCGAGAAGGTCCTCCCAGATGCTGGCACCACACTCTGGGACTTCCCCGTCTCCAGAACTGTGAGACAAACAACCTCTAATCCTTTATGAATCACCCAGCCTCAGGCATTTGGCTGAGACACCCAATGTGCACAGCTGGGAGAAAGTTGACTGTTACAAACCCAGCAGGGGGCAAGGTCCCCTCAGTCTCTCTCTCATCCTGTAAAACGTCTATTCTATCTCTTTGGTCAGAACCATCAACCCAGTCCTAGCTGAGACGGTGAATCCCTGTTGTTTTTGTCCCCCATGTTGGAAACAAGGCTGGAGGTAAGGTTGTGAGGATAGGGACAGGACAGGTGCACGGCTGTGTGCAGTGAATCAACATCACTGGCCAGTGTTGTTGATATGAGCAGGGACAGATGTGATCTTTCAATAAAGCCTATGCTTTTAGTCAATTTAGAAAATTCATTACATTTTGCCCCTGGTTCAGCAATACTAAGTTTTATTACCCATTTCAATTTCATTTGTATTACACTGAAAATTACATGAGGAAAAGTTATTATGTCAAAATAGTACAGTATTGATGGAAATAGTGGTGACTCAATTACTCTCCTAACAATCCAGGCTGTGGCACTCCTTCTGGGTTCCAAGATTAGAAGACCAAGCCAAGGAGACATGTTCTTTCTTTTTTTTAAAAAAAGATTTATTTATTTATTTGAAAGGCAGTTGCAGAGGGAGGGAGGGAGGGAGGGAGAGAGAGAGAGAGAGAGAGAGAGAGAGAGAGAGAGAGAGAGAGAGAGAGAGAACTGTCCATCTATTGGTTCACTCCCCAATGGCTACAATATCCTGGACTGGGCCAGGCTGAAGCCAGGAGCCAGGAACTCCATCCATGTCTCCCGTGTGGATGCAGGGGCCCAAGTACTTGGGCATCTTCACTGTATTTCCAGGTGTATTAGCAGGGAGCTGGATGAGAAGCCGGGCAGCCAGGACTTGAACTGGCGCTCTGCCATCAGGGTTGCAGGTGGCGGCCCAACTCTGTGCCACAATGCCAGCTCCAAGGAGCCTCTTCCCTCTTAGGGCAGCTGAGCCCGCTGCGTCCGGGCTCAGTTCACTGATGCAAGACTGACCTGCAGCAGTGAAAGCGTCAGGACTGTGTGAGCTCCACGTCTCCCCGTCAAACTCACATAAATGCACCCATCAGACTATGGACTCAGAGACACCCACAGTGGGGCCATCATTTAGGGATCGCTGGGAATTCCCTGTCTTTCATGAAGTGCACACCGTTGCCAGGTTTCCGCTGCTGTTGATAAATGGCCGTGTTTCTCGTAGAACGGAGTAGACATGGTTCCATTCCTCCCGGAAGCACTGGAACAAGGTAACCTGGGGAAAGCACACACTCACACACACCCTGCACACACTATCTCACACATGCATGCTCTCATGTACTGCTCTCACACACTCACACACACACACCCTGCACACACTATCTCACACATGCATGCTCTCACATACTGCTCTCACTCACTCACACACACCCTGCACACACTATCTCACACATGCATGCTCTCATGTACTGCTCTCACACACTCACACACACACACCCTGCACACACTATCTCACACATGCATTCTCTCACATACTGCTCTCACTCACTCACACACACCCTGCACACACTATCTCACACATGCATGCTCTCATGTACTGCTCTCACACACTCACACACACACACACCCTGCACACACTATCTCACACATGCATGCTCTCATGTACTGCACTCACACACTCACACACCCCCACACACTATCTCACACATGCATGCTCTCACATACTGCTCTCACACACTCACACACACCCTGCACACACTATCTCACACATGCATGCTCTCATGTACTGCTCTCACACACTCACACACCCCCGCACGCACTATCTCACACATGCATGCTCTCATGTACTGCTCTCACACACCCCTACACTATCTCACACATGCATGCTCTCACGTACTGCTCTCACACACTCACACACTCATCTAGACACCATACCCTTAGACACACACTTACAGGTGCACTATTTCATGCACACTCACATCCAATCTTGCACACTCTCTCAAATGCACTCTGCCAGGCATGCACAATTCTCTCTCTCATGTATGTGCTCCTACCTGCTCACACATTCACACACATGTACTCAAACCTGCTCTTCCATACCCGCACTCTGATGTTCACACACACACACACACACACACACCCTTCAGACCACTAGTGAGAGGAGTGCTCTGGAGATATTCCGAACTCCTGCAGCTTCGTGCTCCCTCATCACTCAGATCTGAATAGAATATGCCAATTGTAGCTTTGTAGCTTAGAAGAACACAAAGCCGTCCTCTCTGTTTTGCTGAGAATATAAATCTGCATCTACAGGTTAATGTGACATCTGCCTTGATTTGTGTTTTCATCCTCCTTGTTATTGGTTAGCCCTGTCTGCACAAACAAGACTCAAGCAGGATGTTGGGTTTTGGACTTGAGCAAGGGCGTCCCCTCCTGTTTTAGCTGACTTCTTCTTGGCCTCTCTGTGTCCAGACGTAAATTTGCCTGTGGAGTTCACTACTTCTTCTGTGTTTCCAACTGGTATCTGTGACATCCCAAGTAAGGAGCGCTCAGCGCTCTCTGTGGGCTCTCTGGGTGGAGCCCCTGCCTGGTGTGGGGAAGAAGAAGTTAACAAGTCTCCATCGCAGGCCAAAGCTTCCAAAAGCTGGTGCTTGATCTTCTACTCTCCCCACCACCATTGCCAGGAGGACTTGCTCCCAAAGGTGCAGCTCCGGAGGTGTGACTCCTCCTTTGAAGTCATGAGACGTCTCATCGCTTGAATGCTCATGTGTGTCTACAGTCAGTGACAGGGTATGTGCCTTATACTGAGCTTAATCAATCACGTGTTCAAATGCTTACCTAGTGTGATTTAATCTCAGTAGAATATTAGTGTTGACATTTAATTCAGACCAGTGGACCTCATTTCCTTCTCAAAATTGAAAATATTCCTGGCATGAGTTGAACAAATAGAATGTATTGGACTGTGTTTTTTAATTTCTTCCATTATTGTTAGAATTCTGCTTAATAATTTGTCCTTCTATAAAAGCCTAGAATTAAAAGAGAAAGAGTCAGTTTCTTTCCATGGTGATTCTGATTCCTTAGTAAAAATACTTTCTTTTTTTTATGACAGGCAGAGTGGACAGTGAGAGAGAGAGAGACAGAGAGAAAGGTCTTCCTTTGCCATTGGTTCACCCTCCAGTGGTCACCAAGGCCAGCGTGCTGCGGCCAGCGCACCGTGCTGATCTGATGGCAGGAGGCAGGTGCTTCTCCTGGTCTCCCATGGGGTGCAGGGCCCAAGCACTTGGGCCATCCTCCACTGCACTCCCGGGCCACAGCAGAGAGCTGGCCTGGAAGAGGAGCGACCGGGACAGAATCCGGTGCCCCGACTAGGATGATTAGCCTATTGAGCCGCGGCGCCGGCCAGTAAAAATACTTTCTGTTAACAGCTTCTGGGCTGATTCCCGTCACATACATAACCATATTTGGTTGTGATCATCTATGATAGCATCGTATATTATGAAACTCTCTTTGGACAACAACATTTTCTCAAATCCTTGGAGGATATTTTCCCCAAGAATTACCTTTACATTATTTGAGGGAAAATGAGGAAGAAAAAAGTCAATAAACTCCATCTACTTAAGTTATGACACCAAGTTTCATTTATCTGTAGACTCTAGATTACTTCAAAAGGTTCATGGAAAATAGAATTAAAAGATGTTTTATTTTGAGTCAAAAATTGAAATCCATGCATAGTTTTTCTTTTTTAAAACAATATTTATTTATTTATTTGAAACTCAGAGTTACACAGAGAGAGAAGGAGAGGCAGAGAGAGAGAGAGAGAGAGAGAGAGAGAGAGAGAGAGAGAGAGGCCTTCCATCCATTGGTTCACTCCCAATGGCCAGAGCTGTGCTGATCCAAAGGCAGGAGCCAGGAGCTTCTTCTGGGTCTCCCATGCAGGTGCAGGAGCCCAAGGACTTGGGCCATCCTCCACTGCTTTCCTAGGCCATAGCAGAGAGCTGGATAGGAAGTGGAACAGCAGGACTTGAACTGGCTCCCATATGAGATGTCGGCACTGCAGGCGGCAGCTTTATCAGCTTCACCACAGTGCCAGCCCCTTATGCATGGTTTTTCAGAACACGTTTTCATGAACTTTTTGAAGACTCCCTTATATTTATGGTTTTCAAAACTTTTTTCACTAAAATTTTATTTTTATGAGCTTTCTGAAGTACCTTATATATACAGAGTTCTCTCTTTTTTATCCATAACCTATCAATGATGACTTCTACCTTACTATACTGGAGTGAATTAATAGTGTACTGGCCAAAGTCAGGAAATCAAGCACTTATTGAGTGTCGACTGACTACACTTTGTGTGAACTCATTCTTCCCCACAGAATTGCTTGATCTTGCAGACAAATCATCCACCCACACTGGTGATTCTAACTCTGGCTCTAACTGGACAGTTTAGAGACTGTCTAAAATGATGTTGATCTTACAATGGCAGTGCAGAGCTGTGGCTACAGAGGTTGCATGGTCTGCACCTCCTAAAATACAGAAAATGTTTTCCAACTCATGGTCACATCAAATTCATGGGACCCGGAATGGAAATTAGTGTCACTGGTCACTGTATGTCCTAGAGTTCATGAGATGACAAAAGACCACTCCCCCTTGTCTTCACTTCTGTAAATCTCAATTCAACACAGATGATGTTCTTTGCCCTGGAGCATGTTGTTCTCAGTTAATTCAGTTTTATTTTGAATTCCACCAAGAAATAAATGTCCATTGTCATTGCGATGAATACCAGGGGAGTTCTTAAAAAATACGACCAAAATACCATCTGGTGGCAGTAAATGTTGTAGGATTTAATCCTGTGTCCATGTGGGGCCAGAACTGGGGGAGAGAGTTTTGCAGCATGTTTCTGGAATAGGTTTGGAACAGCACTGAGTCCTGGGTAGGTCAAGTGACACAGCTTTGGACGAAGAAGTCAGCACCTAGCCGAGGCGCCCTCAGCACCCACCTTTTCACCTTGGTACCAACTTAGCCGGAAAAAATGCTGAATGCATACATGGATACTCTGTCGCTTTCCAGGTTTCTTTTCCCCATGAAATAAGCGCATTGATTGTGTTTTGCTGCTGCTTTATAAACCATACTGACGCAAAACCCTAGAACAAAATGATGTTTCTTTCCTTCAAATAGTTTTAAAATTAGCTCATCTCTGGATGGCACGTTTTACAGGCTATGCGAGTCTAAATGGGCGTCTGGGAAAGCAGACTTGAACCAGTGTGCTAGGAGGGATAGACAGGGGCTAGATCCCGCTGGCTCCCTGGAGGCCAGAGCTGGTTCCAGCTAAGGAGATGACTGACTTCTGTCTCCTGCCTCCTGTGGGGAGCGGGTAGGATGCCCGTGGAGTGCGGGGGTTAAGGGAGACCTGGACTGATGGGCAGTGTCTGTCTGGAAGAGATTAGAAGGGGGAAGTCCGAGCTGGGGCGTTCTCTCCAAACAGGGCTTCGACCATCTGCCTTGGCAGGTGAGCTGTGTGTGGGCAAGAGCCTCGTCTTAGAGGATTTCTGCCGGTCCACTTTGGTTCATCACACTTGCTTATTTTTTGTGTTTTAAAGTAGTATTTGTTTCTGCTGGAACATTTAGAAAACAAGTGTAGAAAAACATATGTAAGCATTATTCTTTGTGTTATACTATATTTTAACCTTTAAAAAATGCATATACATTATTATTCTTACAAAATTGGGGTCACAGGATTGCTTTATATGCCTATTTTTATGCTCTGAGAAGTTTTCTAGGGCATTAAATACCCTTGAAAAATAAGCAGGAGCGGAAACACAGACACACAGAGATGGAGGCAAATGGGGGTGGGGTGGGAAATGCATCTACAAGCCATTCAGCGCCGTTGCTAGCCAACAGTCCCCAGAGGCCGGGAGAGAGGCAGGGTGGGGACCGACCCCCACTGCCTCACAGGGATGCCTGGTGGGGGCTCTTCTGACCTCCAAAACTTTTGATTCAGGGTGTCAGAAGGTCAGGAGGTCACAGAGCATCATGGTGGTCGGGCCTGCTGAAGGCCGAGTGGATCGGGCACTGAGCTGACCTCTCTCGCTGTGACGCTTGGTGCGTTCACTTCCAGCACCTACCAAGTGAGAAGCAGATGTGGTGTCACTCCTGCATCCTCCACGTCCTTCAGTGAAGACGCGTTTTACAGTCCAAGGGCAGATAGGGAACCGTGTGCGCTAACACACATGACTGACGGTTTGAAACAGAACATTTAGGTGACTGGCAGCGCTCTGATGACAGCCTGACTGCTCTGGTTTGCCCGGGCATAGGGACCCATATTTTACTATTTGATGTCTTTTTAAATTTATTTCTTTTTAAACTTATTCTTTGGAAAGTTGTATTTGAAAGGCAGAGAGACACAGGAAAAGAGAGGCTGAGAGGGTTCTCCCATCTATGATTCACACCACCACAGCAGGGCCAGACCAAGCAGCTGCCAGGAGCCTGTAATTCAACCCAACTCTCCCACGTGGCTGACGCGGACTCGGCGACCTCAGTCACCCTCTGCTGCCTCCCAGGGTGTGCACGAGCAGGAAGCTGGATCAGAAGTGCAGCTCGTGTGGGACATGGGTCTAGCAGGCAGTGCCTCCACCACGGCACCAAACACCTGCTCCTAACTCCATTACAGTCCACGCTCACACTCGTTCTCAGTGCACCTGGTAACAGGTGGCAAAACGAGGTGGTTCAGTAGGCTGTGCACGCCACATAGCTGCTCTCCACAGTGCTAAAACCACAAAAGGCCATTGTGCTGTGCAGACCTGGGCTGTGCAGACTTGGCCCTAAGGTTGCTCAGGTACCTGCGAACCCAGTGCAGGCACGAGCGCCTTTGATTACAATGAACAAAAATACAAACCCAGATCATCTATATTAAGAAAAACAAGTTCAAATGCACAAGATTCATTGTTTGCCCGGTTAGTGCCACTGGCATCCTGGAGAAGGTGGGACCCGAGGGGCAGCTATCCAAGGGAACAAATCAATCATCGCACTGGGCCCAAACGGGGTCAGAGTGAGCTCAGGAGCAGTGGGTCTGACTGCTCCTCTAGTCAACCCTTTGGCAGGTCATCACAACCCATTTCTTGGGACAGACCCAGGCACCCAGCTCCAGGATCCAGTTATGAGGAAACAAGATGTGGAAACCCCCCCTTACTCCCAGGAGCCCCTCCCACAGGACGTGGTGGTTTGAGGTTGGGTGCAGGAGTCTGGTCCCACAACCAGTCTTCTCACCCTGGCGAGGGAAGTATTATGCCACATCCTTCCTTCAAAGGAAAACTTCCCCATCCAGGCGACTTCCTAAAGCCAGAGATTTTGCACGTGGCCTCAGCTAAAGCATGCAGGGCACAGGGTGATGTCCCCCCAAGTCCTTATTTGCATTTGGATGCAGCATGGCTGGAGTTCCCTGCCTCACTCCTTGCTCCCAGCGACAGGGGACAAGGGGTGATACTGTGAGCCCCAGCCTGGGGGACATGACAGTGCCAGCTCCCCCCAGCCCACGCTGTCCTCACTGTCTCCACTCTGCACTTGGTGCCCGCTCCTTGAAACTTCCTGATAGCAGAAGAACAGCCCCACCCACTGCAGCTCAACTCTGGGCCTTGGGGATCAGGGCGGGGCCGTGGATCTCTTCTCCACCCTCCCGGAAGGAGGCTGGCTCTCCCTGGGCGCTGGGGTCCTGCTGGGCCTTCAGGGGGCACGAGGCCACCATACGGCTGAAGCTCTGGTGGAAGTGGCACTTCTTGGGCTGGGGTGGCAGCTAGCGCTCCTTGGCAGGATGGCCTAGACCTGCACAGCTGTCTGCTTTAGACCTGCGCTTTCGTATGCTTTCCCTTTTCCACCTCTGGCTCCCAGCTCACCATACCGCACCAGGCTGGGGGCACGGGTGGATTCCAGGCCCTTGGCGGACTTCTTGAAGGTGAACTCCACTGCTTCACAGCCCTCCATGTGCGGCTTACTCTGGCGCACAAAGACGTTCACCAAGGGGTTGATCAGGCCCCTGGCGGACGGTCATGGACAGGAAGAGGAACCCCATGAGCACGTTGAACCACTTATAGATGTCACCCTGGGCAGCACCCGCGGCTCGTCCGCCGCCCTGGTGCCTCCTCGGGTGCCTTCTCTGCCGCCTTGGTGTAGCCACCTGCAAACTGCTGGTTGGACACAGAGCCCATGATCACCAGTGGAGCCTGCAGCCCCGGGGACCTGAGTTGGGGGGGGGGGCTGCGGCCCCAGAGAAGTCCGGAGGCAAAGGGGTGGTTTGGAGAAGGGGCAGTTACATCTTCCCCTGACAATCTGCATTTTTGTTTAAATGATTATTTATTTGAGAGGCAGTTACAGACAGAAAGGGAAAAACAGAGAAAAGGGTCTTCCATCCACTGGTTCACTCCCCCAATGGCCACATCGGCTGGAGTTGAGCTGATCCAGAGCCAGGAGCCAGAAGCCAGGAACTTCCTGGTGGTCTCCCATGGGGTGCAGGGGCCCAGGGACTTGGGCCATCTTCTACTGCTTTCTCAGGCCACAACAGAGAGCTGGATTGGAAGAAGAGCACCTGGGATGGTATGGGATGCCAGCACTGCAGGTGGTGGCTTAGCCCACTATGGCACAGTGTCGGCCCCTCTTCCCCTCTTCTTGTCCTCAGTTTTGAAGGAGTATATGCATTTGTAATAATCTTACATCTGGGGCTGGTGCTGTGGTGCAATCAGTTAAAGCCCCTGACTGCAGCACTGGCATCCCATATGGACACCAGTTCGAGTCCTGGCTGCCCCACTTCCAATCCAGCTCTCTGCTACAGCCTGGGAAAGCAGTGGAAGATGGCTCAAGTGCTTGGGCCCCTGCAAGCCCATGAAAGACCCAGAAGAAGCTCCTGGTTCCTGACTTCAGATCAGCTCAGCTGTTGCAGTCATTTGGGGAATGAACCAGTGAATGGAAGACCTCTCTCTCTCTCTCTCCCTCTCTCTGGCTCTACCTTTCTCTGTAACTCTTTGAAATAAATAAAAAAAGTAATGTTATGCCTCTGTGTTTTAATATTTTCTACTCTGAGTTTGCTCCTGTTCTTATCAGATGCTTTGGGGTTGGGGACACTCCTGAGGCACTCAAAAGGGAAGCCATCAGCGTGCAGGTGACTTGGTGGGCATGACTGTCACTCTGTACTTGCTCAGAAGGTCTGCACGGGAGGACACGCTGACGGGCTTGGGCTCTGAGGTTTCAGCTTTCCTCCTTAACCCTGAAACTTCCTTGGCGTGGAAGTTTGCATGTGGAGTTGAACACCATTTGTGTCAACATGCCAGGGATGTCACCTGCTCCAGATTAATGGCCATTCCTAGAATTTTTTGGTAACTCCACTCAAAATAATGAACTTACGGACACTGCTCGGTAACAAGTGGCTTGCGAAGTGCCATAAGCAACTAGGGAACAGTGTCTGTTAGGAGCCAAACCACCCTTTCTTTGCACTGGGATGGGTCTTGACAGGCATTGCTGGGCCAAGGTGCACCGGGCAACCGGGATTGGGGTTGCAGTATTTTACTGGCAAAGTTTTACTTCACAGGGGCGGGGCCATGTCTCATGAAGCAACAGCAGCAGGCAAAGTGGAGGAGGAGGATGAGAGCAAGAGGAAGAGAAAGAAGAAGTAACATCTCTCAGAGTTGGGGTGAAGCGGGACCCCGAGTTCTCGTGAAGTCTGCACGCTAACCTGGTGTGAAGAGCTCCTGCAGAGAGGTCTCAGGTGTGAAACTGAAGTCAGCGGGATGCGCACTTTGCTTTGGGAGGATGAGGAGCGGGATGTTCGTCCCCTCGCCTACCTGTCTGGACGCGACCCCTGAGCCCGGTGATACACCACGTTCACTGTAGGAAATCTGCTGCCTGCCTGGGAGGGCAACCCTTTCAAATTCTTCATCACGAAAATTCTTTTTGAATAATGCTGGGGTTCTGATGCATTTTGGCTCCCAGAAAGGGAGAAACTTCTGTGCCAATGGAGCTCCGTTTTACCATGGTTTCAGTAACAGTGGGAATTACTATTGAAAGAAATTCTAATTTGATAGATGAAAAATGCTCACGCGATTTGAGTGAGGCTGAGCATTGTACACGGATTAGCCACTTGTGCCTCCTCATCTGAGATTCTGTTCTTGTCCATCTTTTCTTTGGGTTCTAATCACTTTATGTATTCAGAGTTTTAACATTTTATCTGTGATATTTCTGATTTACATCTTGTATCACTTTGTTCTTTACTATTTTTCTCACTTTTTTGACATATGGGCATTCCGAATTTTTATGACAACTTTTTTTTTCCATTTGTGACTCCACTCGTTATTTTTCATGCTCAGAGTTTTTTGCATCTCAAGATCGATATATTTTCCATGGGTTTCTCATTATTGATATCTATTTAACTTACCAGGAATTTACTTTGGAGTAGGGCATGAAGTTCACATTCCAAATTTTTTTCTGTAAATATTTGACCAGGGGCCAGCACTGTGGCTTAGATGGTGAAGCCGCCACCTGCGGTACTGGCATCACATGTGGGCTCCAGTTCCAGACCAGGCTCCCTGATAATGCACCTGGGGAAGCAGTAGAAGATGGCCCAAGTGCTTGAGCCCCTGCACCCGTGTGGGAGACCCAGGAGAAGCTCCTGGCTTCTGGCTTTGGATCAGTGCAGCTCTAGAAG
This sequence comes from Sylvilagus floridanus, assembly GCA_949820135.1. NCBI lineage: Eukaryota > Metazoa > Chordata > Mammalia > Lagomorpha > Leporidae > Sylvilagus > Sylvilagus floridanus. The sequence continues at coordinate 7,204,202 of OX463244.1, read as the reverse complement.
TTGTGGCCAACTGGGGAGTGAACCATACATATTCCTGCAAAATGTTAAGAAACAAACAAAACATGTGGGAGACCCAGATGGAGTCCCTGGCTTCTGCTTGACCCAGCCCTGGTTATTAGGACCAACTGAGGAGTGAACCAACCCATGGAAGATGTGTGTGTGTGTGTGTGTGTGTGTGTCTCCCTCTCTGTCTCTCTTCAGCTCCACCTTTTAAAAAAGATTTATTTGTTTTTATGTAAGAGGCAGAGTTATATATAGAAAGAGGTAGAGACACACAGACATAGAGAAAGGTCTTCCATCCTCTGGTTCACTCTCCAATTGGCTGCAATGGCCGGAGCTGTGCTGATCTGGAGCCAGAAGCCAGGACCTTCTTCTGAGTCTCCCACGTGGGTGCAGGGGCCCAAGGACTTGGGCCATTTTCTACTGCTTTCCCAGGCCACAGCAGAGAACTGGATTGGAAGTGGAGCAGCCAGGACTCAAACTGGTGCCTGTATAGGATGCCCGCGGGTTTACCCACTACGCCACAGCCCTAAACCCCAGGAAACAGCAGAATTAAAGGGGGAGATAGCAGGTGATGAGTGCATTCTTGCAATAGCAACCAACCGGGAAACCTGGTTCTGGCTTTCCTTGGCCGACATTCCTCCCATGGTCATGGTCACAAACCCTTCCCTGCCCTGAAAGCAGTGCAGAGAACCAGCCTGGGACACCCTGGGTCCCTCAGGGCTCCGTCCCCATTCTTGCTTCGGGTGGCAGCTGCTTCAGAGGCCACTGTCAGCCTCCTGTCTTGGTGCCCCTCCACATCAGTGATCTCTGAGTAGGGGGGTCGTCTAGGGGGTCTCACTGCAGTGTTGGAGCCGGGAGGAGGGGGTGCCACCTGCTGCAACCTTTAGTCTCTCCTCAGACCTCCCCCGGGCATCTGTCCCAGTTCCAAACACCGCGAATCAGCGGGAGGAACCCTGCGGGCAAGGGGACCCAGGTCACTGCCTGGGGTTTAGTTTGCCTGCGCCTGCTGGCACTCCCTCTCCGAGGTACCCTCCTACCTACTTTGAGCCCCTTGTGCTACTCATTGTTAGAAGAATTCCGATCCATTCGATTTTCCTCATTTCCTTCCTTGCCCAACGATGATATGCCCTCCTTCCTTTGCCCCCAGTGATGTGTCCTCTGTAGACCCGAGTCCCATGGGGCTCCTTAGCTGGGCCATGGCTTACGTGGGCCTTCTGAGGACAGGGCTTTAGCTGGTGAGGTCGTTACGTCTCAGAGGCTGGACAGGTGCTGGAGACCCGGGCAGTGTCAGAGCCTGCAGCCTGCCGTGGTGAACACAGAAGCTGGGTCTACGCCCACCATAAAGGGGGTCCCTGTTCTAACTCACTCTTTAGTGGGGTGCAACGGCTGCCTCCAGACAGAAGAGCTCCTGCTTTTTGACGCCCTGTGCGCCTCTGAGGCAGTGCATGGAGCAGCATCCTCTGAGGCAGTGCATGGAGCAGCATCTTCTGAGGCAGTGCACGGAGCAGCATCCTCCCTCTGAGGCAGTGCACGGAGCAGCATCCTCCCTCTGAGGCAGTGCACGGAGCAGCATCCTCCGAGGCAGTGCACGGAGCAGCATTCTCTCCGTGTGTTTCTGATGCTTGTCAAAGGGCTAGCATGCTTCCAGAGGAACGGAATGCCAAAGTTGGGGATACCGACTTTTCATTTTCTAGAAGTTCATCTTAAATAACTGTAGGTCTACAGGAAGTTGCAGAGGTGGTACTGAGCAAGGCCATGCACCTTTCACCCAGGGTTCCTGGGTGTTGACAGTAGTTCAGTTCATGTCTGCTGCTGTGCCATGCAGAATTGCTGCAGCTTCTGGTACTCGCATCCCCCTCCACCCTCTCCACTGTCCCTCACCCCTGGCAAACACCCATCTGTTCTTTGCTTCAATGTTCTTATTTCAAGAATGTTACATAATGAAACCACATGGCATATGACCTGTTAAGATTGGCTTTTGCCATTCAGTAATGAGATTCGCCCAATCTGTTAGAAGTGTCAGTGTTTCACTCTGTTTAATGGCTGGGGTGTGCTCCAGGGTGTGGAGCTATCACAGTTTGTCTAATCTTCCACCTAGTCAGGGACACCCCCATTGTTTCCAAGTCCAAGCTATTACAAATGAAACTTCTATGGAAATTCCTATTCTGGTTTTTGAAGGGCTGCAATTTCATTTATCTGGTATAGATGCCGCGGTTTGCTACTAATGGACTGTATGCTAGATTTGCTAAGAGATTTCCAGATTGTCCAGGGGGGTTGTGCCATTTAAATTCCCACCAGCAGAGTGTGAGATCCGCTTTCTCTGCATCCTTGAAAGCATTTGGTGTTGACATGGATTTTCGTTTCAGCTGTCTCAGTAGGTACGTGGTGACATCCCAGGGTGGTTTTCACCTGCATCTCTCTGCAGACTGCTGTTACCGGACATTTTGTCCTGTCCTTGTTTGCTGTCTGCAACATCTCTTGGATGAAATGTCTTTTCATATCATATCGTTTGGTTTTTGCCTGTTTGGTTTTGAGAGTATTTATTCCAAACAGTCCTGGGTCAGGTCTCTGGTGCAGGTAGTTTTCCTCCTGGCTACAGCTCATCTTTCTACCCTTTTTTTTTTTTTTTGACAGGCAGAGTGGACAGTGAGAGAGAGAGACAGAGAGAAAGGTCTTCCTTTTGCCGTTGGTTCACCCTCCAATGGCCGCCGCAGACGGCGCGCTGCGGCCGGCGCACCGCGCTCCTCCGATGGCAGGAGCCAGGAGCCAGGTGCTTTTCCTGGTCTCCCCATGGGGTGCAGGGCCCAAGCACTTGGGCCATCCTCCACTGCACTCCCGGGCCACAGCAGAGAGCTGGCCTGGAAGAGGGGCAACCGGGACAGAATCCGGCGCCCCGACCGGGACTAGAACCCGGTGTGCCGGCGCCGCAAGGCGGAGGATTAGCCTGTTGAGCCACGGCGCCGGCCCATCTTTCTACCCTTTAAACAGCATCTTTCACAGAAAAAAACTTCAAAATTTTAATTTAATGTAATCTATAGATTATTTGGTTGACTGTATTTTGTAAAATATTTCTAGAATCTTTGCCTGGATCTAGGTGAGGAAGGTTTTTCTATGAAAGTTTTATAGTTTTACATTTTATTTTTTAATCTATGGTCCATTTTGAGTTAAATTTTGCCCAGGATGTGAGTTCTGTGGAGGTTCGTGTCCTTTTGCCCGTGGATGTCTGTTGCCTGAGCACCGTTTGTTGAAGAGAGTCCCGACTTTGCTGAATTGTTTTTGAACCTCTTCATTAGAAGAGCTTTGCTTCTTCTAACGGACAAAGTCCCAATTCAGACGCGATGAGACCATCCGCACTGTGGTCTTGAACATCCCATCCCAAGAGATGCCACACTGTCTCGGGCTGTTTTGTGCACCTTCTTGCTGGTGTTGGGACCCTGCCATCAAGAACAACGTGCTGTTGCAGCTGAAGACAACAGGCAAGTTCCTCACAGGCTGAACAGCTACAAGGAATGAAGAATTACAGTTTGTGGAGCGGACATGATGGGTTAGAGGCAAGTGGCTTCTGAGGATGGGAAACTGCTGGCTTGGGACCGCTTGGTCGATGCAGAAAAAGCTGGTGCATGGTGGATCCGTCCTCAGGGTGCAGCTTAAAACCAGCCAGCCCTGACCGGTGTTAACAATGTGATCTTTACCTGCTCCGGAAAAGATAGAGCTGCAATTCGAGAATGGCTCTTGCCGTGAGATCTCCCCAGACGAGTATCAGACGCCGGTAGCTCTGTTCTTTTTGCACAATGCATGGACAGGGAGTTGAGCTCCTAAATAGGATGCAGTTTATTGCTGAACCACAAGACCCTGGATGTCCTGTGCAATGAACTGAGACCACCGAAACACCAGCTTCTCTTTCGGCAACCACTCTTTCAAGGAAGGCTGAGCCGACGTAGCTTCCAGTTGACTTTCTCTCCCTGGGATGTGTGCCCTGCTCTGGCACTGGGACACAGTGTCACTGCACAAGCCATGTTGGCCAAAACCAAGTCCCTCTGGGCGTCCTGTTAAGGGATTGGGCCTAATGTAAACAATATGGACATTGCCAACTTCTGGGGCTCAGCCCCAAAGGAAAACAATGGAAACCATGGAAACCAGTTCAGCCTCTTGCCCAGACCAAGAGAGATTATCTGCTCAGAAGAGACCCTTGGCAATACTTACAATTGGCAGAAAAATTATCAGTGTTCACCACCCAAAAAGTGGTCAATTCAAGACTCAAGTGAAATGTATTCCCCTAAGAAACAAATGATAGGGACTCAGGGAAGAATGACCTGTACGGGAGGAGAATACGGGTGACGAACACAGAAGGAGCAGATAAACCACAGGGGCAGGCGCATCCTTCGCTCTGCCGGGGCCCTGCTGTTGTCCTGGGCTCACGGGTGCTGTGCTCAGCTGTCATGAAGAATTTGTGGATTCACACGAGACTCTTGTCCCAGCAAGTCTCCTGCAGCGTGCTCTGAGCCCCCTCGGCGGGGCTGATGTACAGACTGTAGGCCATAAGGCAGGGGGGCATAGCACAGATTGGAGATGCAGCTGCTGAAGACCAAGGCAGACTTTTGAAAGGAACAAAGGGAATTCACTCTGGAAATGTGTGCACTCAGAGGAACAAGCCCCAAAGTTTAGGAAACTAAACCTGTGCCAGCCTCGCAAGCAAGCTGTCATGCCACAAAAAGCCAGTGCTGGCTTGAGCTCTTGCGTTCAGACTCACTTCTTTAGACACAGAGATGCAGGCTGACCTCATGGTGCGGTCTGGGAGAGAACGTCTCCTTAGAGACGTCTGGTTAGCTGAGGCCTCATGTTTAGTGGACACCAGGCCAAGGCTCACCCAACACGAACAGGGCGCTGCCTCAGCATCCTGCTGCTCTCAGCTGTTTTGTCCTTAGAAGTTTGAATTTTATTTATTTGAAAGGCACACACACAGCGACTCTTCCACTGGTTCACTCCCTAAATGCCTGGAGTTGGGAGCCTGGAACCCCAGGAACCCGACTACCTGAGCCGTTACCGCTGTCTCTTGGGGTTGCATCTTAGCAGGAAGCTGGAACTGGGAGTGCAGCCAGGACTCGAACCCATGATCTTTGATGTGGAGTGCAGGCATCCAAACTCATTTCTGAACGGCTGTACCAAATGCCGCCCCAACCCCAGCTGTTTAGTCTCAGTCCAGTCTAGGCCCTTGAATCCTGCCTGAACATAAGCTGAAAGATGGCAAGATTGGTGAGATCAGAATACAACTGACAAATTGGACTCTTAAAGCCATGGGGATTTTCAAAATGTCTATAAACTGATGCCTCCATTAAGTTTTTCTTTCCTGCATTGCATTCCTGTTCCCTGTAAGGTCCTTAAATAAACCTGTGTTTTCATCTCACTCAGCTGCATGGGTGTGGGCCTGAGACCCACTTAGGTCTCTTGTATTTCCTAGCAGTGTTTCTGATCACATTGGCGTGGAAGCCGAGGGGTCCTCTGTAGCCCCTCCACAGTCAGTTTTGCTTCCTGCTTCCTTCTGGCTGAGTGTGTGCTGGAGGTGAGCCCAGGACCCTAGAGGCTATTCCTTAGGTCCCTAGGTCCCTCCAGTGTGCACCCAGCAGATGTCTCCAGAAAACGCAAATGAAAACCACACTGAGACAGATACTACCTCACAGGACTGAGATAGCTAGAATGAAGAAAAGACAGATCGTAAGAAATGCTGGCAAGGGTGTCGATGAGCCAGGACAGCCCGTAGATTCCTGGTGGAAGTGGAAAATGGTGAAGCTGCTTTCGAAAAGAACCCAGGGGCCAGCGCTGTGGCGCAGCGGGTTAACGCCCTGGCCTGAAGCACCAGCATCCCATATGGGTGCCGGTTTGAGACCCGGCTGCTCCTCTTCCAACCCAGCTCTCTGCTATGGCCTGGGAAAGCAGCAGAGATGGCCCTCGTCCTTGGACCCCTGCACCCACCTGGGAGACTGGGAAGAAGCTCCTGGCTCCTGGCTTCGGATTGGTGCAGCTCCAGCCATTGCAGCCTTCTGGGGAGTGAACCAATGGATGGAAGAGGAAAGAGGAAGACTCTCTCTCTCTCTCTCTCTCTCTCTCTCTCTCTCTCTGTGTGTGTGTGTGTGTGTGTGTAACTCTGACTTTCAAATACATAAATAAATCTTAAAAATGAAAAGAACCCGGAAGTTCCTCAAAAAGGTTAAACACAGTTCCATCAGACCCCAAATTCCTCTCCTAGTCATGTATGTACATTCCCTCTTCTACGATGCTGGACAGCACCCATATGGGCAGCCAACAGACACTCATTCATTTAATTCATTCATGCAACAAATCCTGTCCAGTGAGTGTCGGACCCTGGGAAGCTGTAGTAAGTAAACTCAGCGAAACCTTTGCTCTCGACTACCTTATGGTACCGTGGGGAGGAGGAATGGATCATGTGTCACATAAGTAGAATATGTATTGAGTTAGGTAGAGGTGTTGGGTTGAGGGAGTCACTGCTATTTTAAATACGGTGACTAGGGAAGGCCTCACTGGGAAAGAAGTAATTTTTTGAAAAGATTTATTTATTTATTTGAAAGTAGGAGTTATAGATGGAGGGGGAGAGATATCTTCCACCCACTCATTCACTCCCCAGATGATCACAATGGCCAAGCCAAAGCCAGGAGCCAGGAGCTCCATCTGGGCCTCCCACTAGGATGGCAGGGGCCCAATGACTTGAGCCATCTTCCACCGCTTTTCCCAGGTCATTAGCAGGGAGCTGGATTGGAAGTGGAGCAGCCAGGACATGAGCTGGCACTCATATGGACTGCCAATGTCATGGGCAGCAACTTTACCCACTACTCCTCAAAGCCGGCCCAGAAAAGGGATGATTTAAAATTTTTAATTATTCATTTTTGTTTTATTTGAAAGGTGGAGAGACAGGGACAGACACAGAAGAATCTTCCACCTGCTGGTTCACTCCCTGAATACCCACAGCAGACAGAGCTGGGATACACCAGCGTCGAGAGCCTGAATCTCAGTTCAGGTCTCCCACATGGGTAGCAGGGACCACAGAGTTACTGAAGCATCACCTGCTCCCTCCCAGAATGTGCGTTAGCTGGAAGCTGGGTGATACATGGAGCAGCAGGGACACGGACCAGGCAGTCTGGTGTGGGAGGAAGGCAACCCCAGCAGTGTCTTAAGTTAGCAGTTCAGTTAAACGCCTGCCCCTGCAAAAGGGATGATTTGAATCAAGACCTGACGGAGGTGCAGGAGAGAGTCAGGCACATATTGGGAGAAGAATATTCTAGATAGAGGGCCATCAAGTGCAGTGGTCCCCAGTTGGGAGGTGTCCACTCCCAGGGACTGCAAGACCAGGGGTCTGGATGGGAGCGAGCAGGTGGGTAGGGGTGGTGCCGTCTCTGGTTGAAATGGGAACTCAGGAGAGTTGGGGGCAAGGAGTCGCGTGCTGTTCTTGGGATTTGGAGAGACCCCTCTGGCTAGGTTGTGGAGTGTTCAGTTGCTTGCTTCCTGGTTCACAGCAAGAGGGGAAATGTTTTGTTGTAGACGGAGAGAGAGGAGAGAGAGGAGAAAGAGGAGAGAGAGGAGAGAGAGAGGGAGAGGAGAGAGAGAGAGAGAGAGCGAGAGAGAGAGAGAGAGAGATGGGTGGCAGGAGAACTTGCTAAATAAAATCAGAGTAGATAAGGGAGTGTTGAGATGAGAGATGGACCTGTGAGGGGGTTGCTGGGCATCTACCTGCAGAGGAAAACAGTCACGAATCACAGCTGTCAATCTGCCGTTCAACTGCAGAATTAGCCGAGTTGTTGAGTTCGTTATAAACAACTGTAGCAAACAACACAAATCCCTTGTGAGGATAAAGCTGCTTTGTGGGTTTGGATTCCACATCGTGGAGAGAGAAACAGCGCATCAGCTCAGCAAGCAGACACACAGAGGAGCCTCTGAACCACCAGGCAGGAAAGCCTTTGTGTTCGTTTTGGTAATTGGTTTCTGCACTGGGCAAGGAGACAACAGCATCAATTCCCTTCCACGGCAGGAGGAGAATTAGATTCCCCTTTCTCTCTTATATCCTCATTTCTTTCTTGCACTCTCTTTTGATTGCTGTAATTGCCTTTTTTGGGGTGGGTTCAGCTGCAGTCTACTGAAAACAAAGCAAAAAAAAAAAATTCTGTGAAACAATAGTCTGTGGGTGGGTGTGGAAGAGCCCCATCTTCTAAGGGTTTGTAATACAAGGTGTGTGTTTATTTTAGGAAATGCGCTCCTCCATTGACTTTAAAGCCGGACGTGAATGATGGAAGTGTGATTTCCTTTCAGGATTTCAGGAGCTCAATGCTTCCTTCAAATCCTCTGGGCCCACTTCAGAGAACGAGTGCCTGACAGCAAGTAACACACAAGACTCGGACTCCGTGGAGTCCCAGCCAAGCAGGGGGAGAGAGAACACGACCCCGTCAACACGCACAGTCCATAGGATGTGGTGCTGAGCACCACTGGGACAAACAGAGCAAAGGTGGAGAAGGGGAGCTCTGGGCTAGGGATGGTGCCAATTCAATAGGGTGAGCATGGGAGGGTCCCGGGGCAACCTACAACTGAGCGAGGGCTCGGAGGAGCTGAGGGAGCCATGGTGGGAGAAGAGACAAGAACATGCAAATGCCCTGAGGCAGACAGATTCCCAGAAGGCTCCCATGGCTGGGGTGGAGATGAATTAGGAGGAATAAGAGATGAGGTCAGATGGGTACGGGGAGGTGGGCAGATCACATAGGGAATTCTCCTAGTGGCCTGCAGTAGGGAGAAGGGAGGCCAGAGGGGTGGTGGGGTGTGTTTAAAAGGATTCTGAAGAGTTAGCCTGGGTGAAAATAGTTGCAAGTCATATATCCAATAAGGAACTTACAGAAAAGGGTATAGAAGGAACTCCCACAAACCAATGATAAAAAATACAAAACCCAGTGAAAAATGGGCCAATGATCTGAACAGATGCTTCTTCAAAGGCCTAGAAATAACCAATACTGATGCAAATTACGTTTCTCTAAGCTTAGTAACACTGAGCATGAACATACGCTCAACATTATTAGTCACCAGAGAAATGCAAGGCAGAACCACGTGAGATACCGCCTGACGCCCACTAGGATGGCTACACCACAAGACAGGTAAGAACAAGTGTTGGCAAGGGTGTGGCGCGAGCAGGACTGGCGGGGATGCAGAACTGTGCGGCTGACCGAGCAAGCAGCCTGGAAGTTTCACAAATGCTTAAACAGAATTCCCATACAACCCAGCCATTCCGCTTCTAGGTATTTATCCCAGAGAAACGAAGACGCAGGCTTACACACAAATATTCACAGCAACATCACAATAGTGGACAGAAAGCGGCAGAGAGCAGACTTCCAACAAATGATGAATGAGCACGTCAAACGTAGTGAACGCACACAGTGGGATGTGAATTGGCAACAAGAAGAAATGGAGAACCGATAACCGCTACAGTCTCAATGCATTTTGAAGACATCCTAAGTCAAAGAAGCCAGACGCATCCATTCACATGCTTGGATTCCATGGGTAGGAAACGCCCAGAACAGGCAAATTCTGATGAGTCAATTCCAGGAGCTTGAGGAGGAGGGGAGGAGGGCGATGGCCAAGGAGCATGGGGCTTCCTTGCAGGGTAATGAAGCTGTCGGGGTTTTGTTTTTTCATAAGGGACTCAATGACAAACAGGTACTGTTCCATGCCCTCTTCTTTTTTTCTTATATTTATTTATTTATTTGAAAGGTAGATTTACAGAGGGAGAGAGAGAGAGAGAGAGAGAGAGAGAGAGAGAAAGAGAGAGAGAGAGAAAGAGAGAGGGAGAGGGAGAGAGAGAAAGAGGGATCGTCTATCTGTTGATTCACTTCCATCACTGGTTCATTTGGGTCCCCAAATGGCCACAGTGACTGGTGCTAGGCCAGGGCAGAGCCAGGAGCCAGGAGCTTCCTCTGGGTCTCCATGTGGATGCAGGGGCCCTAGCACTTCAGTCACCCTCCGCTGCTTTCCCAGGCACATTGGTAGGGAGCTGGATGGGAAGTGGAGCAGCCGGATCTCAAACTGATGTCCATATGGAATGGCGGCACTGCAGGTGGCGGCTTAACCCGCTGCTCCCCAGCCCTAGCCCAGGTGAAGCTGTTCTAAACTCAGCTGTGGTGGTGACTTCCCAACCCTCTGGACCGTGCACTTGAAGTGGATGAGTATGGTATGAAAACTCCCTCCAAGAAGATGCTCCATGCAAAGTCTTCCACAGCGCTGTGTTCAGGGGAGCAGAGAGCTCAGTGACTCCAGGGCGGGAGTCAGCAGTGGGTGAAGTGGTCGAATTCTGGGGACACTTTGGTGGTAGAGTTGGATGTGGGGTGGGAGCCAGGGGCTGGGCTACACTGCTAATTAGTGGTGAAGGGTGAGGTGCATTGAGACACAGGAGCCAGAGATTGGAGAGAAAGCATAAGTGAACCAAGGCATGGCTCTCTCCAGGGGCAAAGCGGTGTGCTAGGTACTCAGGAAATGCAGGAAAAACAGAGTCCATTACTGCCAAGGTTGCCATCTGAATGTAGATTTCAGGTTTCATCGCAGAACACAGATGAATCAAATGCATACAAGATTTTGCCAAGTGTTCCAGGCAGCACCAGAAGAGGCATTGCAGGGACATAAACTAGTGGTTGCTGCTGCAAATAAATGACTGGGGGCTGAAGCAGCAGTGGAGAGGAGGGCTGGCGGGAGGAGGACAATGGCTCCCAGAGGACAAGGGACAGGGAGCTGGCCAGGGAAACCCAGCCGCTGCAGGCTCAGGAAAGGGACCCCTCTGGAGATGCTGGGCGAGATGAGGCTGGGAAAAGAAAGCAGAAGACAGTCTCTTTTGCAAATACAGAGGGGAAAATAATGTGTCATGGTTTGATCATAAAAATACTCTAAACGATTTTGTTCCAGATCGGCAAGCAAACATTCTCTTGTACAAGTTTAAGTACTCGAAAAACCCATAGCTCTCTCTGGAGTAGGTTATGAATAACGCACCTGACAGATTATCTAGAAAATGAGACAGTCACGGGAGTCACACATGGCTGCTAACTCCATGCAGGCCAGGAGTCAGGAAGAGAGGAAACCCCGGCTGATTACCAGTAAGAAAGCTGGGAGACGAAACCACCAAGGGGGCTTTTTTAGAAAAAAAAAAAGGATTTATTTATTTGAATGGCACAATTACAGAGAGAGGGAGACAGAGAGAGACAGAGAGAGACAGAGAGAGACAGAGAGAGAGAGATCTTCCACCTGCTGGTTTATCCCCCAAGTGGCTGCAACAGCCAGGACTAGGCCAGGCTGAAGCCAGGAGCCAAGAGCTTCATCTGGGTCTCCCACATGGATGCAGGGGCCCAAGAATTTGGACCACATTCTGCTGCTTTTCTGAGACCATTAGCAGGGAGATAGAGAAGAAGTGGAGCAGCCAAGACATGAACCGGTGCCCATAGGGATGCTGGTGTTACAGGTGGCAGCTTAACCCACTGTGCCACAATGCTGACTCTTTAAAAAAAACCAGATATTTGCTTTGGCTGGCATTATGGCATAGCAGGCAAAGCTGCCACCTGCGATGCCAGCATCCCATATAGGGGCCGATTCATGTCCAACTGCTCCACTTCTAATCCAGCTCCCTGTTAACATGCCTGGGAAAAGTAGCTGGAGATGGTCCAAGTATTTGGGCTGCTACTACCTACGAGGGAAACCCGGATGAAGCTCCTGGCTCCTGGTTTTGGCCTGGCCTAGTGCTAGCCACTGTGGTCATCTAGGGAGTGAACCAGTAGATAGATGATTCTCTCTCTCTCCCTCTCCCTCTCTCTCTCTCTCTCTCCCTCTCTCTCTGCAATTCTTTCAAAATAAGTAAATAAATTTTCAAAAACCCAGATATTTGAATTCAGTGTGTTATAAAGTTGACAGAGAGCCAGATTAAAGCCATTATGTATATTCAAGCCACATTTGCAACTAGCTACCTGCTCTGCTTTCAAATGAAGTAAAAAAGATGGCCATATGACACTGTTAATGGCTAAGATGCTTTGATATTTTATTTTACTTCTCCTGGGAACAACACACATGCCACTCCACAAATGGCCACAATGGCCGGAGCTGCACCGATCCAAAGCCAGGAGCCAGGAGCTGCTTCTGGGTCTCCCACACGGGTGCGGGGGCCCAAGGTCCTGGGCCATCTTCTACTGCTTTCCCAGGCCATAGCAGAGAGATGGATGGGAAATGGAGCAGCCTGGACATGAACTGGTGCCCATATGGGATGCTGGCACTGCAGACAGCAACTTTACCTGCTAAACCCAGCCCTGGCCCCCCATTGTTTTCTTATAAAGAGTAATACATGTTTGTTGCATAAACTCCAAGATAGTCAATAAATAAATCTGGAAAACAAGCCTGGTAGATGCCTATAAAATGCCTGCTTATTCCTTATTTAGTGGAGCTATTAAACCCTTGACTATGATGTAAATTAAAATTGTTATCTCAAAAAATAAACTATAAATTTGAGAAAAAGGCCTGGAACCTTTTAGGAATTCAGTTTTATTCAGAATACTGTATTTTCTTAGACATCAATGTGTGGGTGGGTATGTCAAGTGATTTATAAAGAAAGTTGCTAAAATAGGAAATTTTGTATTTGCTTAAGCTTTAATGTTTTTATAAATACATTTTTAGAATTTGGAATCGCTTTAGGTTCACAGAATAGTTGCAAAGGCAGTGGGGTGAGCGCCCTGGAGAGTCTTCATTCACCTCCAGGTCTCCCCAGTTCAGCTATTGCCGATGACCATGGCACTCATCTCAAATCTCAGAAGCCATGGCTAGCAACTAAACTCAACTGACTACTGGGACATCTGCAACTCCTCCCTCTTCACCCACGTGTCTGGGCGGCTGTGATGGTTAATTTTAGTGTCACCTGACTGGAGGGAGAGGTGGCTGCAGAGCTGGGGAAGCAGTGCTTCTAAGAGGGTGGGTTCCAGAGAAGAGTGGCATGTGTGCCAGCCAGTGGAGTGGGCAAGATCGGTCCACTGTGTGGGGTGGGCGCTGTCCAAGGTACTGGGAGCCGTGTGGAGAAGTGCAAGGAGAATTAAGGGGTCTCTCTGTCTCCCTCCCTCCCTTCCTCTCTGAGCCACACGCTGTTCTCCTGCCCTCAGATGTCAGAACTCCAGGCTCTTTGTCCTCCTGGCTCTGGGAATTGCACCAGGAGCCCCTTCTGGCTTTCTGGACTTTGGCCTGGGCGGCGAGGGTGGGGGAGGTGGTTCTCAGGCTCCCATGTTGCTGCCCTGGTTCTGAGCCTTCTGGCCATGGACTGAGCCATGCTTTGCACTCCTCTGGTTCTCCTGCTGTGGTTGTGGGACTTCTCAGCCTCGGACTGGAGAACTGTTGCCTTTCATATCCTATGAGGTCCGGTTTTCCAGATAACCCTGGTGAGCTCTTAGGTTTCATATCCCTCCTTCTTGAATGCAATGGAAATCACTGATTAAATCATCCATCTCAAATTTTTGGTTAAAGGATACTACCTGTTATTATCAGATACATGGTTTTCTACGTGAAGTTAAGCAGAATGATGAGGCCACAGTAATAGTCATCTCTATGGAGTAAACCCCTCTGAGGTGCCAAATGAAACAGAGCCCTTAAGTGCCTTAAAAACTGACTGGACCTTCGTTAGTCTATTTTTTTTTTCATTTTTTAAAAAAGATTTATTTATTTCTGTGAAAGGCAGAATTACAGAGAGGCAGAGAGAGACAGAGAGAGAGAGGTCTTCCATCCTTTGGTTCACTCCCCAAATGGTCGCAATGGACAGAGCTGTACTCATCCGAAGTCAGAAACTAGGAGCCTCTTCCAGGTCTCCCATGCAGGTGTAGGGGCCCAAGTACTTGGTCCATCTTCCACTGTTTTCCCAGGCCATAGCAGAGAGCTGGATCAGAAGTGGAGCAGCTGGGACTTGAACTGCAACCCTTATAGGATGCTGGCACTGCAGGTCACAGCTAACCCTCTAAGCCACAATGCCGCCCCCCCCCTTAAAGATTTATTTATTTACCCAAAAAATGAGCTAGAGAGAGAGAGAGAATCTTTCATCTGTTTGTTCACTCCCTATATGGCCACAATGGCTGGAGCTGTGCTGATCTGAAGCCGGGATACAGGAGCTTTTTTCTGGATCTCCCACGTGGGTACAGGGGCCCAAGCAGTTGGGGCGTCTTCTGCTGCTTTCCAGGTGCATTACCAAGGAGCTGGATTGGAAGTGGAGCAGCCGGGACTCAAACCAGTGCCCATATGGGATGCTGGTTCTGCTGGCGGCAGCTTTACCCATCTATGCCACAGTGCTGGCTCCACGCCTTTTTTTTTTTTTTTTTCAAATAAAAACACAAGGAAGCTGGAATAGCTTCTTGTAGGAAATATACGATTCGCTCAAATGGGGCAGTTGAGGACATTTGGAGACCTCTCTTTATGCAGTTCTGGACAAGTGACTGGAAACACTGGGGCAGAGCAGTCCTCTGGAGCTGGCCGAGGTGGGCAGTGACCCGGATCTCCAAGCTGGAGGGGGCTGTGCTGCGCATGTGCAAACGAGAAGTCGGCAGCTCAGTCTTTATTCTCAAGCAGGCTTTACAGACACTCTGCCTGCAGCTGGCTGTGTGTCCTGCAGTCCAGACACTGTTGTTCACGTCAGCTGTGCAGAGCTGAGCAGAACGTCTCACAGCAAGAAGGGATGCCACGTCTCCTTCAACCTCAGAGTCACAGTCCCTGCTGTTTCTAGAAAGTGCTGTGCCTAAGGGAAGCTGAGCTAGGCTTTCTAGAATGTGTGGTCAACATATCTGCTGCCTCAGCCTTGTTGTGTGAGCTGGGCTGTGAATGGAGCTGTTGCTCCGTACGCTGTAATTCTCCATGGTTTTACACTGTGCACTGTAGTTCGGTATCTATTGTGCAGTGCCCATTCCTCTGCAAGCTGCTGCTCTGTGTGCTGCTCCTCTGTATGTGGGTACAGTAGAGACTGCAGCCTGCATGCACTGCCCAGTGCCTCAGCACTCTGTATGCTGTTCATCTGTGTGCTGTCACGTTGTGTGCACTCTGTATACCCTGGGATGCTGTGCACTGTACTCCCTATGTGTGACTCTATGCACATGCTGTGTGCACTCTGTATACCCTGGGACCCTGTGCACTGTACTCCGTATGTGTGATTCTATGCACACGCTGTGTGCACTCTGTATACCCTGGGACCCTGTGCACTGTACTCCCTATGTGTGACTCTATGCACATGCTGTGTGCACTCTGTACCCTTGGACCCTGTGCACTGTACTCCCTATGTGTGATTCTATGCACACGCTGTGTGCACTCTGTATACCCTGGGACCCTGTGCACTGTATTCTCTATTGTAACTCTATGCACATGCTGTGTGCCCTCTGTATACCCTGGGACCCTGTGCACTGTACTCCCTATGTGTGACTCTATGCACACGCTGTGTGCACTCTGTATACCCTGGGGCCCTGTGCACTGTACTCCCTATGTGTGACTCTATGCACATGCTGTGTGCACTCTGTATACCCTGGGACCCTGTGCACTGTACTCCCTATGTGTGATTCTATACACATGCTGTGTGTACTCTGTATACCCTGGGGCCCTGTGCACTGTACTCCCTATGTGTGACTCTATGCACACACTGTGTGCACTCTGTACCCTCGGACGTTGTGCACTGTACTCCCTATGTGTGATTCTATACACACGCTGTGTGCACTCTGTATACCCTGGGGCCCTGTGCACTGTACTCCCTATTGTAACTCTGCACACGCTGTGTGCACTCTGTATACCCTGTGTCCTTGTGCACTGTAACTTCTATGTGTAACTCTATGCCCTCATGCTGTGCCCTGTTACTTTGCGCCCTATTACTCTGTGCACTGCAATAACTCTGTACGCTGTTGCTCCGTACACCATTAGCCTGTACGTTTGTGGTGCTGATCTGTTGATGTTTGTTTCCCTTTCCTTAAACTCATGTGGTTGGTAGTTGTGTCCTAGCTGAGAGCACACTACACAGGCGCATTTGTACAGTTTCTATTTGTTTCTTGATGTTTGGATTGAAGGGCTTTCTAATTACACTCTTCAATTTGCATAATATGAAATAGCCCTTGATTTTTTAAGCTTAGTTTTTTATCTCAGGTTTGTGATTGTGGACTGGAAGTTGTTGTTCCCACAAGGATAACACACACACACATGTAAGGGCGTGTCCTGACTCACGACAGGCTGGAAGGAAGGACTTCTGTCTTCTCTTGTTCATTCTCAAGTCTGTTTTCACAAGGACATTTTGTACCAGAGAGAATATCATTTTGTTCTTAGAATTGTATCTACAAATCACACAAATGAATATAGTAAAACTAATAAAATTAATATAAAAACATAAATAAATAAAAGGTCAATGATATAGAATAAATGTAATATGTGGTTACTAATGGAAAAAATGATTAAACTTCTTGGAAATATCTATAAAAAACACCCTATAACTATCTGGAATTCCATTCTGATTGTCCCAATAAGAAACTAATTTTATAGAACAGCTTTATTGTAGGGTGTTATTAGGAGGTAATAAAGTTTTTTTGAAGTGAATGAAATAATTTTACATTTTTTAAAGGCTGAAAAAACACATTATTAGCTCTGAAGATTGCATCTGGAGGCAAAGGATCAAACTATACACCAGATCAGAAAGGCTGGAGGTAAAATTTAGCCCGGGATTTTCTGATTCCGTTGCCCACGGAACTCTGCTGCCCTCCATGGATTAAACCCACGCCAGCGTTGAAGCTGGGATTGGGGCAGGGAAGGCCTAGGGGAGTCTTGACAGCGTCTCAGAGTGATGAGAACTGTCCAAAATGAAATGCAGCGGGACAGCCTCCATCCCAGAGTTGCCCGTCCCCTGCCCTACATTGCCCCAGGCAGAGGTAGAGGGGGAAGATGATTTTTAGCAGGACATCTGTGAGAAGGCCTAGAGGTTCTGACTATTTGCATTTTGGACATGAGTCTACTGTGTGATTTGGCTGCTCCAAATGCTAGGTAGCACGCAGAAGGTGTTGTATAGACCATAAACCACCACAAAAATGTCATGGGCACATATGGAGGCACTTTCAAAAGTTCACAGTGAAATTGAATTAAAAGATACATTTATTCTGTTGCAATTTTTTTCCCTCAAGTCCATGCATTTTTTCTAATGCATTTCCAAGAAATTTTGTGAGAGTTTTCATGTGCATGGATTTCAACATTTTTGCACCAAAATAAACATCTTTAGTTCTGTTTTCTGTGGACGTTTCAAGGTACCCATGTAAATGTTGTTTTGTTCAATGTCAATTGCACTAGAGATAGTATTCGGGGAAGCGTACTGCAGGTCATCAGTGCGTCATCTGCGTGGATAGATGTGTACAGGGAGCAGAGCTTGGGAGGAGGAAGGGATTTGGGGCAATTCTCCTTGGGAAGAGGGTTTCGTGGACTCTCTCCTCTGATTCTCCTTCTGAATCTGTTTCAGAAACCTGGGGCATCACCATTCTGAAGGTGCAGAGTGAGAAGAGAAGACTGCCGGGAGGGGAGGGGGAGCCATTTGCAGGCGTGCTGAGGGCTGGCCACTGCCTTCGGAGCCCAGGGTCCCAGGCAAGCTACAAAGTAGGGAGTGGCTTTTGCGTGGAGATTTGCCCCTCACTGTGTGATCCCTCCGTGGAGACGAGGTCCTTTTCTGATCATCAGTGACTCCATCTGAACCCCCAAGGGACCCACAGCCCTGTGGCCTCCCTCAGTCAAGGGCGGCTTGGCGGATCCCAGCTGGACAGTGCTGTGGTCCCCAACAGAGGCAGAAGAGCCCCGCCTTCTCCCAGTTTGTTCCCATTGCTGGGACTGATGACATTGCCCACCACACCCCCCAAGAGGACAGGATGAGGGCTGTGGCTTACACGTTCAAGGCCAAGCCTCCCAGAGGAGCAAGTAGCCGGAAAGACCTGGTGTGGAAACCAGTGGACACGGCTGCAGGCTCCGGCCCTCCAGCCGGCACTGACCAAGGCAATCCCCTGGCTTTCTTCCCAGCTGGCCCAGCTGTGAGGAGAGGAGGGAGGGAGACCGAAAGGTCCAGCAGCAGACACAGATGGAGTCAGACCCCTCGTCAGCAATGAGCTCCACCCCATAGACCCCTGGGTTCCCGGACCGTACACATCCTTTCCTTCTTGAGCTGGGGAGGTCGCTATCCCAGCAGTCACCTTGCCTCAGAACTTTCTGGAAGCTGCCAGCCAGCCAGGCTCTAGAGCTTTAGGTCTCAGGAGTAACGGCTCCTCGCTCTTTCAGGCTGAAGGAGTCCTCTGCAACGTGCCTCCTGCCTCGCTCGATACCCGCAGGGCTGAGCAGCTCGGAGGATCGGATCTGCTGTTGGTGTGTGGGCTGAGACCAGGGAGGTTTGTTTCTTGGTCTGGTTTTCCCGTCTGCAGCTGTTCGTGCATTGTGCCTTGAGGGTACATTTTAATATCCTGCTACAGCTACATTTGTTGGTTTATTCTTTCCTTCCTCATTATTGATCTTTCAATTTCTTCTCAAAGGGATTTGAGATGATTGACATCATGCATTTGTATTTTGTCGGCCAGTTTCAAAAGACAGTCAGAGACTTTGCTGCTCTAAGCTTGACCCTGTGTGAAGTGGCTCCTCCTGGCTTCTCAGAGGCACCAACACCTGCGCTCAGGAGGGTGAGGATTCAGCCCAGAAGCATCAGTGGGGCTCTTTTAAAAAGAAACTAGTAAGTTGCGGCCCGACTCTTTGGTGTAGCCGTAAAGCTGCTGCCTCCCATGCCAGCATCCCCTGTGGGTACTGGTTCCACCCCTGGCTGCTCCACTGCCCATCCAGCTTCCTTCGAATGGCCTGGGGAAATTAGCAGAAGATGGTCCAAGTGCTTGGGCCCCTGCACCCACTTGGGAGATTGGATGAAGCTCCTGATTCCTGGTTTCAGCCCAGCCTGGCCCAGCCATGGCTGTTATGGCCATCTGGGAAGTGAACCAACAGATGGAAGATATCTCTCTCTCTGACTTTCAAATAAATAAATATTTTAAAAACTAATGTGTTGGATCTGAGATGACTGACTGGTGAGAAGCTGCACTGACCTCAGCCCCAGCTATGAGAAAAACAACGAAGGGCCACGTTCCCAGAGGACTGATCGAGAGAAAATTTCAGTGGAGAAGTGACAGCAGACTAGGGGCCTGGGTAGAAGGGTGGGTGATGAGGAGAGAGGACAGACTCACCAGCCCCTGCTGTGTGCACACAACTGGCTCCCACCGGAGAGGGGACATTTTGCAAGGATGAGGTAAGAAGAAGGTGTTATGATGCCCCCCCACTGAGAACGTGAACTGAAACATTAAAACAGGAGCTGCCACTGTGGCGTAACTGGTTAAGCTGCCCTCTGCAGTGCCAGCACCCCGTAAGGGTGCCAGTTTGAGTCCTGGCTGCTCTACTTTCTGTCCAGCTCCATGCTAATGTGCCTGGGAAAACAGTGAAAGATGGCCCCAAGGGCTTGGGTCCTCACACCCACGTGGGAGACCTGGAAGAAGCTCCCGGCTCCTGGCCTCTGGCTCCAGATGGGCGCAGCTCCACCCATTGCGGCCATCTGGGGAGTGAACCACAGGATGGAAGACCTCTCTCTCTCTCTCTCTCTCTCTCTCTCTCTCTCTCTGCCTCTGCCTCTCTGTAACTCTGCTTTTAAATAAATAAATAAATCTTTTTAAAAAATTAAAGATAAAAAACTACCCACTACTATCACTCACTAGAAACCAATACAAAGAATGTGGTTTTTATTCCTGAAAGTAGATAAAAAGGAATCACATGAGGGGCCGCTTTGCCTGCTGAGCCCACTGCTGAACCTCTCTCAGAGCAGTCCCTTAAAAATAGACAATAGCTCAAGATCTACCGAGTGATTGCTACATACTAGGCATGTGAGGACTAAGGCAGGGCTGGAGAACATTTCTGCTTCCACGGGCCATGTGGGTATTTACTACATCACTCACAGGCTATGCAAAATTGTCAACTTAAAAGTCAGCCTGCTTTTGATGTATTGAATTTCTTTTGTAAGATTTTATTTATTTATTTGAGAGGTAGAGTTACAGACAGTGAGAGGGAGAGACAGAGAGAAAGGTCTGCTGGTTCACTCCCCAAATGGCCGAAATGGCTGGAGCTAAGCTGATCCAAAGCCAGGAACCAGGAGCTTCTTCCAGGTCTCCTACACGTGGGTGTAGGAGCCCAAGGACTTGGGCCATTCTCTACTGCTTTCCCAGGCCATAGCAGAGAGCTGCATCGGAAGTGGAGCAGCTGGGGCTAGAGCTGGTGCCGTAGGCAGAGGATTAACCTACTGGGCCACAGCGCCAGCCCCGGTGTGGTGTATTGAATTTCAAGTCCCACCTTGTGGTCGGTCACCTTGGCAGGGCCAGGCCAATTGATTTCATTGGCCTTAGACTGCCCAGGGCCAGACGTTCCCCATCCCTAGACTACAGAGATAATGGGGAGCAAAGCTGCCTGTGCAGAATTTTAATGGAGGAGAGAAAAGGAAGAAGCTGGTGGGGTGCAACGGGAGGCTAAAACGGAGGCAGGGGACACTGCTGTCATTGAGGCTCGTGGGTCCTGCAGGGGAGAGAGAGCTTGGACTGATACGTGAGGAACAGGTGGAAGACAAGGCAATGATGACCTTGCATTTGTCCCACGCTGCAGATGCTGCTACAAGCTCGCTATGCTGGCATGTTGCATGGAGTATGCTCCCCACGTCTTCCTGCTCTCCTCTTTCCCCGGTGAGTAGCCTCAAGGTCCAGGAGCCGGCTCGGGGTCTTCTTCCCTGCGGTGGCCCCCTTAGCCTGCTGCCAGCTTCATGTGCCGCTTCTCTCTCCTGCTGCGCACCCCTCTCTTTCAGCCCCAGCTAGTTTCTATGCTGTGCCGGATCTTTATCAATAGGAGATGGCTGTGTTAGGAAAGAAATGTTCTATTCTTATCACCCACTGCAGGAGACCTGCATGAGCTGATTCAGTAGAATACGCATGGCTATTGTGAGGCCCCTTTGTTGCAGGCAAGAAGAAAGTCCAATGGAGTTGATCAATCTTCCAGCCACTGCGCGCTTATGGGACGGATGTGAGAAGCTGTTTTTTATCCCAGGCCCCCCAGGGTGCATTTGGAACACTTGTCACCTGGTTTGCAAAACCTGGCCTTTCCCCTTGCTAGGTGTGTAGGTGTGTAACTGGGGCAGGTCATGGGAGCTCTGCTAAGCTCAGTTTTCTTCTTGGTGGACGTCTTAGTCCTGCTCAAGCTGCTATAACAAAACACCACAGGGTAGTAAACAACAGACGTCAGTTATCTCACAGTTCTGGAGATGGCAACTCCATGGTCAAGGTGCGGCTGGCTCAGTCTGTGGTGAGGGCTCTCTTCCTGACACGCACATGGTCACCTTTCTTTTTTTTCTTTTTTCTTTTTTTGACAGGCAGAGTGGACAGTGAGAGAGAGACAGAGAGAAAGGTCTTCCTTTGCCGTTGGTTCACCCTCCAATGGCCGCCGCGGCCGGCACACCGCGCTCATCCGATGGCAGGAGCCAGGTGCTTCTCCTGATCTCCGATGGGGTGCAGGGCCCAAGCACTTGGGCCATCCTCCACTGCACTCCTGGGCCACAGCAGAGAGCTGGCCTGGAAGAGGGGCAACCGGGACAGAATCCGGTGCCCCGACCGGGACTAGAACCCGGTGTGCCGGCGCCGCAAGGCGGAGGATTAGCCTAGTGAGCCGCAGTGCCAGCCACATGGTCACCTTTCCGCATGTCCTCCCTTACCTCGCAGGGGAAGAGGGTGCTCTGGTTTCTGTCTTTCTTAGAAGGTTGCAGATCCCATTATGAGGCTCCAGCACAAGACAGCGTAACAACTAGTACATAACATTTACATTGTGTTAGGTATAGTAAGTGATCTAGCAATGGTTTAACATATACAGGAGCATGTGTAGAGATTATATTAAATTTGACCTGGGCACAAAATACAGTATCAAAAGAGCTGGACTCACATGGAAAGCACAGACAATGAAAATAAAAACAAGCAAATTCAACTCCATTTCAGTTAAAAACGTCTGTGCATCCAGAGAGGCAGTCCACAGAGTGAAAAGGCACATCACACCCCAGATGATGGATCGATGTCCACAGGGTGTAAGTAATTCCCACCACTCAACAAAAACAGAATGACCCAGCTTAACTGAACACGAGAAACAACATCTGGTCATTCACAAAGATGCTGTTCAAACGATCAAGGAACACACGATAAGACTCTTAGCATCACAGTCACTAGGGGAATATAAATACAAGCCGCATTGAGGGATTGCCTCCCAGCCATTAGAATAGCTGCTATTAAAATAACAGAATATAGCAGGTCCTTGTGCATACACTGGAGCCCTTGTGTGCTGCTGGTGGGGATGAGAAATGACACAGCTATTGGGGAACACAGCCTGGCGTTTCCTAAAACAATGAAAGAGTTATCCAGCCACTCCACTTCTAGGTATGCATCTGAACGAACAGAAAGCAGGATCTCAAGGCATGTTCACACACCCAAGGTTATAGCAACACCATTTACAATAGCCAAGCGGTAGAGTTACAGAGAGACAGAGGCAGAGAGACAGAGAGAGAGGTCTTCCCTCTGCTGGTTCACTCCCCAGAAAGCCACAACAGCCAGAGCTGTACCAATCTGAAGCCAGGAACCAGGAGCTTCCTCCAGGTCTCCCACGTGGATTCAGGGACTCAAACACTTGGGCCATCTTCTACCGCTTTCCCAGGCCATAGCAGAGAGCTGGATGGGAAATGAAGCAGCCAGGACTTGAACTAGCACCTACATGGGATGCCGGCACCGCAGGCAGTGGCTCCACCTGCTATGCTGCAGCACCGGCCCCTATGTGATACATTTTTTAACAGAACCACAGTAGAAAAAGAATAAGACAAATGGCTTAAAAAGAAAAAAAAAGTAGCTCGGGCCTTTGAGGAAGGGGTTCTCTGGTGGAAGTGTGAAGAAGTGAGATGCTACAAGTGTTTGTCTCCCCAGTTTCACAGTGAGACACTCAGACGCATGCTGCGAAGTTGGAAAGCCAATGAGGTAAGTGACGAATTCACAAGCAAGTTAAAAACGTCAGTGGTGAGAATATCATTGGCAAAGACTTCACAATCAGCCGGCTTCGTCTGTCGCCTGGCTCTCTCGGGGCTCCCAAGAGACTGTCCCTAATGTTCATAATTCAAATTCGCCTTGGCTGTTCGGTAGCTGCTACCTTGCTCTTTACAGCAAACATCCTCAGAATCCTTCTCTACCCTAACCTGGGCAACCTTGTTTCTGGAATGAATAGCTCTGCTCCAGAAAGCTGTGTTTCTGCATCAGTCGAGTGACAGCTTGAGCTCCTTCATAGTTTGAAAGAAGTAATCTTTAAGTTACCAGACAAGTAGAAAAACTCTCGGGAAAGTATTAAGACCCGAAGGTACCTAGAAGCAATGTGACTCCTAAGCAGTGACCGTTTCTCACAGGTCGGCGCTTCTGTGGCTCGGGGTGTAGTTGCCTTAAGTGCAGCGCTCAGAGGAGCCAAGGTGGAGGCCAGGGGAGACCTTCCACAGGGGATGTACCCAGCACAGGCTGCATTCTGCTTTCAGCTCTCCAGTGTCCCAAGAAACACATTCCAGAGGGAAAACACCTGCTCGCTGGCCCTCACACATCATCAGTGAGCTCTAAATCTCTACCAGGAGTCCACATTGTCTTAACTTGGCTATAGATAATTCCAGACCCAAGACTCTTCCTTCCATGTAGGATTTTGATCATTGTAGCAAAGGCAACATTCCAAATCAGGTCAAAACATTCTATGCATAGCTAAGCAAGTGCCTGAAGCTCATTCGAAAGAAAAGCAACAAGGAAAACCTGACGAGAGAAAGTAGGTTTGAACTGTGCTCGTGGTAGGACCTTGGTGTATGGCAGACAAATGGCTCCCAAAGGGCATCTATGTTCTAAGTCCCGGGTCCCAGGAACTTTACCCTGTACAGCAGGAAGGTCTTTGCAGGTGTAATTAAGTTAAGGATCTTGAGGTGGGTGGATCCTCCTGGATTATCCAGGTGGTCCTAACTGCAACCTTTTGTATTCCTTACAAGATGGAGATGGGGGGCTTTGACAAGATACAGAGGAGACGCAGACTTGAATACAGAGCTCAGGGAGATTTGAAGATGCTGGCCTTGAAGACTGGAGGACCATGGCTACAACTCAAGAGATGCCGGAAGCCACCAGAGGCTAGAAGAGTCCAGGAAACAGAGCCTTCCCTAGAGCCTCCAGTGGGGAACACAGCTTTGCCAATGCATGGATTATGACCTGACTACAGATTTCTGGCCTCCGGAACAGCAAGAGAATAAATAGTAGCTGTTTTGACCCTTTAAACCTGTGGTGAGTTGTGACAGCAGCCACAGGAAGCTAACACAGCTGTCTACGTGTCTCCTCTACCCATTCTTGGCACTGCAGTGCAGGTACCCGTATGTGAGCATTTCCTAGTGGCTGGATGCAAGGACCCAGGATGCAAAGACAGGCTACAGTATGCAAACCTGGGCGGGCCCAGCAGACAGACAGAAATCACACTGCATGATGAGAAGGGCATGCGGCACTATGAGTTGTTATTTTGTTGCCAATCTCACTGTCTTCTGGAGGAAGATGTGGAACTCCTGCAGGGCACTGCAGAAAGCATGAGACAGTCATGGAGTGAAATCATACACTAAAAAACAGGAGGCAAACAATAGCCATGATGGGGCTGACTTAATGGACGAGATGAGTGAGGGCCGACACACCGGGAAGCAGGAACGCAGGCTGAGAACCCGGGTGGAGGTCAGCACTGACATATGAGTCACGGGTAGAGGGAATTGAGGGCTTTGCTTTGTGAGAGGGAATTCCAGGCAATTGACTCTTAACTTCAGTGAAATCAATTGGTTTTACTGATTTTTTTTCCCTCATGGAGTTGACTCATGGTTGTCAAATTCTTCTTTCCTATTAAATTGCCTGGTTTACTTTAAGACTACAACTTCCCTGTGCTTAATGGTGTTAGGAAGACTAGTGCAGAGGAGACGATCTGTCGGGGGGGGGGGGGTATGCCAGGGTTTCCAAGGACGGATGGCAGCAGGTTCTTCAAAGGAAGATAAACGAGAACATGGAGAGCGTCTATGAACTGACAGATTAGACTGCTCTTTGTATAGAAAAATCCCTAAATTGGCCAACTCCCTCCCCCTGGTGTTGTATCTTTGGGTATACTTGTCTTCAAAGTGGGAAAACTGAGAGTTAGGCTACGTGTCTAGTCTCCTGATTCTGTCTGGAAATAGAAAATAATGAAACAGGACGCAGACAGAGGAGGAACCGGACAACTGGTTTTCCCATTGTGGTGGTCAGTCTTCCGCTTCAATAGCTGGCTCCTTCGGGGGTGGTGTCTCACCAGAGTGCCAAGGGTGTCCCCAGGGCCATGTTGGATCCCTCAGTGACCTGAGAAAGTCAGAGGTGGGTCTACAGGATTCCTGCAGAGCCAGCACTTGGTGAAGGATGGTCGTGTTCTGGGCACCTCACACGGTCTCCTAATCCTTGTGACGAGTAAGTAGAAGACAGCAGAAGCAAATCTGCCAAGACTTCTTGACTGCTGACCTTCATTCTTAAGTCACGTGGTATTCTGCTGTTTTTCAGGGCTTGTTCAGGGTTCATAGCTGCATTAGGAAAACCCATCCATGCGTCTCCAGTGTCATGCTGTTTCTGCTTAGAGCTCTGGTTTTGCTAATTTTCCCTATATCACTTTCTGAGTTCTAAAGCAAGTGTCTTGAGGAGTATTTCAGGTAGAGCTCACTTCTGGAAGATTCCTTTCCCGACCCTCTTCAGTCCCTAGTATGAGCACTTTCCATGTGAGGTGATTAGAGATGCGTAAAACACACCCGTGCCTGTGGTTGGCTCGAGGTAGAGTGTAGGGGGTTGGTCCAGCCACTGTGCATAACAGACTGAGGGCAGTGGCACCACTGAGCTCGGGCACTCAGGAAGAGCATCAGACCTGCAAATCTTCATCGATGCTTCCTGTGTCTGTCTCTGCGTCTTTCTGTGATATGCCCGAGTTTCCAATCTCTAAGATTAACATCTTGGGGGAGGTATAGTGGTTATCTGCTGTTTTTTCTTGCCCCCCTCTCCCCACTCTTCTTCTGACATCATTTCGATCTTCTCCTGGGGACTAGTCTTTCTCCACACCTGATCTGCCTTGGCTTGATCCACGTCTTGGCGCTGACACAGGAGTGAGCCTGGCTAATCAGCACATCAGAGGGCAGAAGTGACCTGGGCCTTGGTGGTAACTTTGGATACTGAGCTCAGCTATGTGTGACCAGGAGCGTGGACCTGAAGATACAAAGATATTTCAAGATGTTCATGGAAAATTGAATTAAAAGTTAAGCTTACCTTGTTTTTATTTTATTTCTTAAAATATTTACTTATTTATTTGAAAAGAAGAGTCACAGAAAGGCAGAGGCAAAGGCAGAGAAAGAGAGAGAGAGAGAGAGAGAGAGAGAGAGAGAGAGAGAGAGAGGTCTTCCTTCTGCTGGTTCACTTCCCAAATGGCCGCAATGGACAGAGCTACACTGATCTGAAGCCAGGAGCCAGGAGCTTCTTCTGGGTCTACCATGCACGTTCAGGGGTTCAAGCACTTGGGCCATCTTATACTGCTTTCCCAGGCCATAGCAGAGAGCTGGATCAGAAGTGGAGCAGCTGGGACTTGAACCAGCACCTATATAGGATGCTGGCACTGCAGGAGGTGGCTTTACTTGCTGTGCCACAGCGCCCGCCCCTATTTTATTTTACTTTTTTTTTTACAATTTCATGTAAGCTATACAAATTTCATGCACTCCATATATATTTATTTAGGAACATAGAATTTTGAAAGCCATGCATAGTTTTTTATACTATTCATTTATTCCATCAGCTTTTTAAATAACGCCCATAAGCATGGACTTTGAATTTTTCTGCACCAAAATTGTTTCTGTTAACTCAATTTTCCATGAATTTTGAAGTTCTCTATTTATGAACCCAGAAGGTTCCAACACAAACATTATCCTCACTAGGAAGAGTTTGAGAAGTTGGTTATGTGATAATCTGCCTCCAATCTCTTGTTCTTGGATGAACAGCTTCTTAGGGAAACCCATGGAGGAAGGGGTGACTGGAAGGGTAGGATCTAGGCGATCTTGGGTCCGTGGTTATACTACAATCAGAATACCAATCAGTGTCATCCAAATCTCCTAACAGGCGGCCAAGATCTCCCCACTGGTGTCAGATGGTGTTCAAGTTCTCCAGGAGCTTTATGTCAACAACATCAGCATTTATTTACAGGGTCACATCCTTGGGGACCATGGTTTTCTCATTGCATAAAGCTGTTAATGAACTGAAGCTAAAACACTTAAGAAAGTGTGAAGCGGAAACCGTCAAAACCCTCCGAGTCCTTTGATGCTTGCTACGCAGCAATCATAGAAGACTTTCATTCAGAATAAAAAAACTGCCCAAGCTTTTTCAAAAGTATGTCGAATACCTCACTCAAGTCTTTCAACTCATATAAAGTGAGTGAAGAAGTGAGCTTGTTAATTCTCCGCACCTTTTCGCACAACGTCCCACATATTAAAATTCATGTGGAAGAATCTTAAGGACGCACCTAAAAATTCTAGTGCTGTTGGCTGCACATGTGTGAGGTGCCGCCTTGAATAAAAACTGGCAACCTAGGGGCCAGCATGTGGTGCAGTGGGCTGGGCCTCAGTTTGCAACACCGGCATCCCAACTGAGCACTGGTTTGAGTCCCAGCTGCTCCACTTCCAACCCGGCTCCCTGCCAGTGTGCCTGGGAAAGCAACAGAAGACGGCCTAAGTACTTTGGTCCCTGCCACCTCCTGGGAGACCCAGATGGAATTCTGGCTCCTGGCTTTAGCCTGGCCCAGCCCCACCTGTTGCATGCATCTGGGGAGTGACCCAGTGGATAAAAGACCCGTCTCTCTCTCTAACTCTACCTTTTGAATAAATGAATTTTCTATTTTTAAAATGGCAAGATATATGAGGTAAATGGTACCAAGTAAGACATTTTATGATGACATAAAATTCTTCTGCCCTATTTTACCTGCCGGTTTAAGAAATCCACAACCTTAGGAACTATTCTAGATTGAATTCTTGCACCTTGCTACAAACTCCTAAGAGGAACATACATTTCTTTACAAACAAGACCATTCCCTGAGCACACTCCCCCTCCCTCCCTTCTGCCCTGAGCGCTTTTCTGTGCCCACCGGCAGGAATGACGTGGCAGCCATTAGTATCGTAAATCTCTCAGAAGACAAGGTGCGGTGACTTGAAGGCTTTATCAAGTGGAACTGGGCCAATTAGGCCTGTGCTTGCTGTGTCAGTGTTATTTATTAGTGGCAATAATTCGCGCCTAATCTTTTGTGTAGCACTTAATCAATCCCACGGCATGTACAGCCCTCCGCTGGTTCTGGTTGACTCCTTCCTTCCTGTCCTGCACAGGCTGATTGATGCAAATCGCTCTGGGCAAAGTCGGGAGATGAGAGGACATGCGTGGCTCCTGCGTTTCAGGGGCTCTGCAGATCCCTCCTTTCCTCGGAGCAAGACGGAGTGAACCGGGAACAGATCACAGCCGCGCTGGCAAGGTCACATTGCAGGGAAGGCGTGGTGTGCAGGCGCACAGCAGTTCCATGGGAAGCAGGAACACAGCTAAAGAAAGAATGTATCAGTCCAAGGGGTGGGCTGAGCCACTCCTGTGAGCAAGGGCAGAAGGAAAGTGGGCGGGGTGGTGCTGGAGAGGGGCCCTTCAGGCTTCCACTTGTCTGGTCCCATGGACAGAACTGTGCAGGGGTGGGTAAGTGAGCCTCTTGGTAAAACCATTTCCACTAAGCGTTTCAGCCACCCCACCACTCTCCTCTCTTGCTACTCTGCACTCACGTATCGACCTTCTGTTTACAAGGTAGCTTTTTGGGTTCATCGTTTTACTGCAGGAGGTGTGATCTGGCCACATGCATTTTGAGTTTTAGTACTTGTGGCGAAACCTGGTTTGTAATTCACCATCTTGCTGTGTGCAAGGCAGCAGCACCAGGTGCAGTCATGGTGATGTGCTTCCGTTACCACCATCCGCCCCGGCGTTTCTCACCATCCCAAATGGACATTAGACAGTGCCGTCCAGATGCCCTTCCCTCAGCCCCTGGTGGGCACCCTTCTGCCTTCTGTTTCTGCGGCTTTGCATGCTCTGGGGGCCTCATCTAAGGGGAATAATGCAGTTTTTGTCCCTTTATCTCTGGCTTCTTGCATTTAGCGTGTTTTTAACGCTCTGCTGTATTGTAGCGTGATTAGAATTTCCTTCCTGGTTAAAGATGAATAGCATTCCATTGTTTGTACAGGACAAACTATCTACTCAGCTGTTGAATTGCATTTTGGGTAGAGTGCACTTTTTGGTTATGGTGAACAGTACTGCCATGCACAGCGGTATGATATATCTGGTCAAGTCCCTACTTACAAAATTTGAATATAGTCCGCTGCTGGATTCTATGATCATTCCATGTCTAACATTTTTAACAACTGCCAAACTGTCATCCTCAGTGGTTGAACCATTCTATAATCCCACCAACAGCGCACAAAGATGCCAACAATTATTGTTCTCTTGTAATACCCATCTTCATGGGTGTGAAGCGGTTTCTCATTATAGCAAGTGATTTGCATTTCCCTAATGATTAGCAAAGCTGAGCATCTTTAAATTTTTTTATCTGATAGAGAAACAAAGAAAGAAAGTGAGAAGGATCTCATCTACTGGTTCACTTCCCAAATGCCTGGAGCTCAGAGTGCAATCCAGGTCTCCCGTGGGGTTGGCTGCGAACCAAGTGCTCAGAATGCAATCCAGGTCTCCCGTGGGGTTGGCTGTGAACCAAGTGCTGAGTCAGCAGCTGCCGCCGCCCAGGGTATGCAATAGTAGAAGGCTGGAATTAGGAGTGGAGCTGAGCTTCAAACCCCGGCCCTCTGATATGGGATGTGGACGTCCCCAGGTGTGACTTCACCTCTGTGCCGGTACCTGCCCCACTGCTGAGCAGGCTTTCATACACCATTGGCACATCTTCTCTGGAGAAATGTCTCCCAAGTCCATCACTCATTTTCACCTGAGGGTTGTGCCATGTAATTTTTACTGTAAATTTTGCAATCCATTGGTTCACTCCCCAACTGGCTGCAACGGCCAGACCTATGCAGATGCAAAGCCAGGAGCCAAGAGCTTCCTCTGGGTCTCTCACATGGGTGCAGGGGCCCAAGGACTTGGGTCGTCTTCTGCTGCTTTCCTGGGCCATAGCAGAGAGCTGGATCAGAAGAGGAGCAGCCGGGACTAGAACTGGCGCCCATATGGGATGCTGGCGCTGCAATTTAGTCACTGGACTTCTAATCCAGTTGTTTGTAGTAGGGGATGCTCCCCTTGTGCCGGCTGAGGAAGCCTGGACTCCTGTGTGGCTTCTTTTCCATCAGGAGGTAAGTGGCCCCTGTGGTTTCTGCTTCAACCCCTGAGCTCCTTAATCATAAGCTTAGGTCTAAGAGAGGGATTGTCTCTTGCGGTGCTGGCAAATCAGATTCTGAGTTCGTGAGGGCAGGATCTAACCCCACACCACTGCCTAGTCTCCCTGTGATGGGGAAGGAGCTCCTTACTACGGATGGGGCCTAGGGCAGTGTCCTGTCCTGCATGGTAGTCAGGAGTCACACGTCGTCATTTAAAATTAAGTCTGATTTTAAATTGAATTTAATTGAACTTTAAATGAAAAGGAAATTTCTTTAGTCTCATTAGCCACATTTCGACAGCTCAGTAGCCCCCTGTGACTAATAGCTACTCCACTGAATGACACAGATGATGGATTGTCTGCGTCGTCTCAGAAAGTTCCACTGGGTCATGCTGAGTCAGAAAACACGCATCTTGAAAACAGCACTGGGAACACATAAAGTCAAAGAAGACAACAACAACCAAAAAACGACTCCGTGATTAGCAAATGATTATGTTAGGACTTGACAGCAAAATGGGGACGGGGGCGGGGGGGGGAGGGGCGCGGCGCTGTGGTAAAGTTGCTGTGTGCAGTGCCAGCATCCCATATGGGCACCAGTTCTAGTCCCGGCTGTTCCTCTTCCGATGCAGCTCTCTGCTGTGGCCTGGAAAAGCAGTAGAAGATGGCCCAAGTCCTTGGGCCCCTGCACCCACGTGGGAGACCCGGAGGAAGCTCTTGGCTCCTGGCTTCAGATCTGCACAGCTCTGGCTGTTGTGGCCATTTGAGGAGTGAACCAGAAGATGGAAGGCTTCTCTCTCTCTCTCTACCTCTCTCTGTAACTCTGCCTTTCAAATAAATAAATTAATTAAAAAAAAAAAAGAACAGAATGGAGAGAAGCTCTACACTGCTGCTGCTAGGAAAAATCTGTTTACATTCTCTGGTCTAGAGTAGTTTGTTAAAAGACCGTGTTGAGGCCAGTGCCGTGGCTCACTAGGCTAATCCTCCACCTGTGGCACCGGCACCCCCGGTTCTAGTCCTGGTCAGGGCACCGGATTCTGTCCCGGCTGCTCCTCTTCCAGTCCAGCTCTCTGCTGTGGCCCGGGAAGGCAGTGGAGGATGGCCCAGGTCCTTGGGCCCTGTACCCACATGGGAAACCAGGGGAAGCACTTGGCTCCTGGCTTCGGATCAGTGCAGTGTGCAGGCCGCAGCGGTCATTGGAGGGTGAACCAACGGAAAAGGAAGACCTTTCTCCCTGTCTCTCTCTCTCACTGTCTAACTTTGCCTGTCAAAAAAAAAAAAAAAAAAAAAACGTTGGAGGTTCACTTGACGCTCACCAGAGCCTAGCCCATAGAAGAGTATAATGGGAATTTGTGGCCATCACGGTAATGTTCTGTTCAGATCTCCTGCTTGGCTGACAACTATGTCCATGGAGGCCAACTAACGCTTCCTGCTCCCTCTCCTCCCCTTCCTCCTGCAGGCAGCTCCCAGCCCAGGGCGTGTGGCAGGGAGGTGACGCACAGCCATTCCAGGAGATGTGGGGTGTCCTCGAGAGGTGGCTTTCACACGATGGTCCCAGTGGCGTGGCTCAAACTTTGTGGCACTGTGTTGCCATTCAAGGCTCTTCCTGTCTGGGCTTTAGCTGTTCAGGCTCTCTTTGCCCAGCTGCCAAACCTGCAGAGCGGCTTCGTCTCCATCTTACCCTGTCTTGTCACCTGCTTCACGGCAGACCCACGCTCATGCAAAGCGTCAGCATCCCTAATCCAGAATGCTCCAGGACCTGACACGATGCCCCAAGTGGAAAAACTCCAAACGGTGGAGCTTTGTTCCATGCATGAAAACGAGTAGAAGAAACACTGCATCAAGTGAGCTTCAGGCTATGTGTATGAAGCATAAGCAAATTCCATGCGTAAGCTCTGTGTATATGCAAATATCCTCCAATTGGAAAATGTCCAAAATCTGGAACACTTCTGGTGCCGAGCGTTTTGCGTGAGGGACACTGCCTGTGCTGCTGTTGGTTTTAATAAGATACTTCTCCATCTTTGCCCCCGGCGAAGGCTCTCGGCAGCATCCTGGATTAAAACTCCCGCATCAATTTGGCGACCACTGTTTCCCATGTTTCTTCTTCCTTATTCTCTTAGGATCTACCCGGCCTCCCCAGACTGGCACCTCTGATTATGTCTGCCACAGATGCCTTGATTATTCAGGGCTCTTGGAAGGGCTATGTCCTTGCATGTTCCATTCAGCTCTTTGAACTGCATGCCGAGAATCCAGATGTTATCCACTGCTTCTGCCTTTTGGTGCAGGTTGCTGCTCCCCCAACTGCTCTCTGCTGTAAGAACAATCTGCTTCTTTGAAAAAGTTGTAGACACTTTCCCCCCTAGTTCTAGAACCTTCCATCAGTCTTGTTGTCTTCTTCCCCACCTTGGTCATCATCCTCGTGAGCACCGGAACTGAGCTCCACGTTTCGATTTGCAGCCCAGCCAATGCTCTGTCTGCATGATTTCACTTCTTTAGGGATTCCATCTCCTCTGCCAGGGCCAAGTCTATACCAAATGTCCCCTTTGTTTGTGTGCACAAAGCCCGGCACTGATGCCAGCACCTTCAGATGGTGTTTTGCACACAGCCTGAATGTCCTGAGAGGCAGCAGACGTTGGTGCCCTGCCAACGTCCCCGTGGGCCTCACCACCGTGCAATGTGGCTTCTGGCCGCCAGCACCTGTCTGCTCTCCTGGGCTTTCCCTGGCTGCGGAGAGTTCTGTCCGTGAGCAGGCCTGATAGACTCATCCAGCGGCTGAGAGGAAGAGTGTGGTTTACACTGGCTCCCAGTTCCCCAAGAGGAGGCATGGTGGTGACTGATGTCACACATTGGGTGCCTCTGCTTCCCGGTCTCACTTCGGCCGCTGCTCCCTCCAATGCTTCCCAGTCTCACCTCCCCATTCTCATGCCGCTGCTTCCACCAATTATCTCCCAAATGGTCTTTTTGTGCTAAGATGCTGTCCTAGTAAGAAACGTTTTATGTTCATAGGTGCTTAATAACTGCTAGGTTAGACAGCAGCGAGTAGGTTTTCTAACTGTGAGACTGTCAAGAGCTGTGGGTATGTGAACTTGCTCAGTGAATCTCCAAGGATGAGAAGCAAGCAGACAATCCGAAGGTTTGCTGTTGTGTTATTGTGGAATACAGCACATGCATGGACACACACACACACACACACCCCTACATATACGGATACGTACATGCACAACCACAGGCATCATGCATGGAGCTCAGATTATGAACAGCTGCAGTGTGGTAACTGGACCTAGTATTCTGGGAAGAAAAAAAAATCTTTGGGATTTCTCTTTTTCCCTCCTCATAATACTATTCTATGTGCAATGCATTATTTAAAAATATTGATTTTATCTATTTGAAAGGCAGAGTGACAGAAAGAGGGAGAAACAAAGGGAAAGAGAGCGTCCATGGGCTGGATCACTTCCCAAATGGCTGCAACAAGCGGGGCTGAGCCAGACCGAAGTCAGGGTCCTGGAGCATCATCTGGGTATCCCAAGGTGGTGGCAGGAACCCAAGCACGTGGACCATCCTCTGCTGCCTTCGCAGGTGCACTATCAGGGAGCTGGATCAGAAGTGGAGAAGCCAGGACTCAAACAGGCACTCTGATAGGGGATGCCCATGTCACAAGTGGGCGGCAGATTAACAACTGTGCCACAGCCTTGGCCCATGACGTGCAAAATATAAAGCTTATTAACTCAAGGCGTACAGATACATACTTATTTTTCAGAAGCAGTAGACGAGACAGCCGACAGTGCTCCTTAGCCTTGTGAATTACATGATGAGAGTAAGGTGTCTGAGGGATGAAGGCAAGGTGACAGCCCAGGGCCCACGCATCTAGTGGCTGATGATAGAGCGTCGCTCAGTGCTCAGCTGAGCAGTTTTGGGCATTCTCCAAGCAGGAGAAATGCACTTTGAGACTGAGTCTGAGGCTCCTGCCTCCCGATTAGTCTAGTTGCACAGAGGGTCTGTGCCAATTCACGTCTCCATTACTGAGGATGAATCATGATGTGGTGTGAACTAGAACTAATTCAGCACAGCAAACACTAAACACTTCAGTGGATTGAATTAACTTCCTGTTCCAAGACCCTTGGTCTTCCCAGGAGTGACACAGGCACAGCTTCTTCAGAATCCAAGGTGGCCGGCGCCGCGGCTCACTAGGCTAATCCTCCGCATTGTGGCACCAGCACACCAGGTTCTAGTCCCAGTCAGGGCGCCGGATTCTGTCCTGGTTGCCCCTCTTCCAGGCCAGCTCTCTGCTGTGGCCCGGGAGTGCAGTGGAGGATGCCCAAGTGCTTGGGCCCTGCACCCCATGGGAGACCAGGAGAAGCACCTGGCTCCTGGCTTCAGATCAGTGTGATGCGCCGGCCACAGTGCGCTGGCTGCGGCGGCCATTGGAGGGTGAACCAACAGAAGGAAGACCTTTCCCTCTGTCTCTCTCTCTCACTGTCCACTCTGCCTGTCAAAAATTAAAAAAAAAAAAAAAGAATCCAAGGTGAGACTCGCAAGCAGGAGTGGCAGTGGCTCCGTGAGGTCTCAGGGTGGACTCACAAATCTGCGTTTGCGTCTGCCTCAGATGCACCAGCTAAAGGAGCAAACTGAACTTGGGGGCCAGATAGCTGTCAACCGAAATTTAGTGTGTGTGTGTGTTTGTGTGCACTCTCACGTGCACAGGGGCTTATGTATCTGTCTTGATACGGGTCTCTCGCTCTCTTTTTTAAGATTTATCTACTTATTTGAAAGGCATAGTGACAGGCAGAGAGAGAGAGAGAGAGAGAGAGAGAGAGAGAGAGAGAGTCTTCCATCCTTTGGTTCACTCCCCCAAATGGCTGCAATGGTCATAGCTAGGCTGATCTGAAGCCAGGCTAGTGGATTTGCTGTTCACTCTCTCCCTTGCTGTGCTAACAAGCTACACAGACACATGGACAGCCCCACGATGCCAGGAACTGACGGTGGCCTCTCACCTGACAGCCAGCAAGGAGTCGGTACCCAGTCCATCAGCCAGGAGGAACCGAATTCTGCCAATGACCACAGAGCTGGAAAATAGCTCCTTCCCCACACAGGACCTCAGACACGACTTGAGCCCTGGCTCTTACCTTGGTCACTGCCTTGAAAGACACACTGATGACCCAGACCCAGTTCAGCCATGCCTGTCCCTTGACCCCCTGAAACTGAGATAATACACGTGCTGACTTGACCCAGTAGGTTTGTAGTAACAGGAAGCAATGCCTCATGCACGGGTTTTGCCTTTGTAGCTGTGACTGATTCTCAATGCAGAAGAGCTGGCTTCGCAGGATGCAAGGTGTGAGCTTCGCGTGTGTGACTATTTTTGCCTACAAATGGTTTTTAAAACCCCAGTGGCAGCACCTGTTCCATCTGAGCTCCAAGACGCAGTTTTTCCATCATAGTTTTTATTTTAAAGATTCCTGCCATGAAGCTTCTTCTCCTACAAATCTTCCACTTGGCAGATCATAGAGAAGGGTAGTCCATGGCTCATCCTGCTGCCAGAGCAGCGTCCAGGAGAGGCAGGAGCTGAGCCCTGCAGACAGGTGTA
This sequence comes from Sylvilagus floridanus, assembly GCA_949820135.1. Taxonomy (NCBI): domain Eukaryota; kingdom Metazoa; phylum Chordata; class Mammalia; order Lagomorpha; family Leporidae; genus Sylvilagus; species Sylvilagus floridanus. Next base: position 7,168,066 of record OX463244.1, on the reverse strand, counting down.
CCCTCCTCCAGCGAGTATTCTAGTATTTCCCACTGCGGAATTTATTCTGGCGCTTTTATCTTTTAGATCCCAGTGAAACCACTCGCATACATTTTGGCAAATCAAACATTTTACTTTCTTAACATATATTGGTTCCTATGCATCCGTTTGGTTCCTCTGTATTCATTTCTCCCGAAGGGGACGAATGATGAGTTCTTCCCTAATGAAGGTTTTGCTACTGAGTCGAGTCTTTACAGGAACTTCTAAATGGTTATCATAGGCTCAGCTGAATTTTTGAAATATTGAGTTGAATATCTAGTAACTTCAGACTTAAAAAAAGTAGGCAGCTGCTTTCAGATTCTAGGATTTTTTTTAAAAAAAAGATTTATTTATTTATTTATTTGACAAGCCAACTTATACAACAAGCAAGGAGAGAGAGAGAGAGAGAGAGAGAGAGAGAGAGAGAGAGAGAGAGAGAGAGAGAGAGAAGGAGGTCTGCTATTCACTCTTTTATTCCCCAAATGGCCACAGTAGCTGGGGCTGGGCTAGGAGAAGACTCCAGGAGCCAGGATTGTCATCTGGGTCTCCCACATGGGTGGCAGAGGCCCAAGCACTTGGGCCATCCTCCATTGCTGTTCCCAGGCACATTAACAGGAAGCTGGATCAGAAGTTGAGCAGGTTAGGCCAGGGACTTGAACCGGTGCTCTGATACGGAATGTTGGCATTACACATGGCGGCTTAACCTGCTGCACCACAACGCCAGGCCCCCGATCTAACTTTAAATGTAGTTTGTGAGTATCTTGTTAGTTGTGACGGCATTGCCAATCACTAGGTCAGGCCTCACTGTCACATAGAATGACTTCCTCTAAGAAAGGACAATGGCTATAAATCCATGTTATAAATTTGTTCTCCCTAATTCCACCCTGTGTCGGTTGGTTTTGCATTGCTACAGTGAAACACAAGTGGCTGTGAAGGGAGGAGAGGCTTATTAGCTCAGAGATTTGGAGGCTGACAGTCCCTAGGGCTTGACGCAGGCTTCGAGAGAGGCCCCACGGCAAAGCAGAGCTCCTGCAGGGGAGGGTCAGGCAAAAGCGGAGAGACAGAGGGAGAGCAGGGCCCAACCCCTGACAGCCCCTTCCCACGCACTGCCTCCTAGGGGCTCAGCCCAGGGAATCAGAAGGCCTCCCAGGAGGCCCCAGCTCCCAAACATCACAACTGCTTTATCACCTTGGAGTTAGGCGTTTGCATGAGTTTGGGGGCTGTTATCATTTGGACAGAATTTGCAGACATTCAAACCCCCAGGTTTTATGTGAATGGCTAATGCGTTAACATCAATGCTTTAGGTGTGGAGACTTGATCCAATTGTGGGACATGGGAGGTGGGGTGGGTGGGGGGCTTCAGGTTGCTGGGGACTTGCTCTCAGAGGGCGGCTCTCACAAGAGGGGTGGTTGTACACGCAGGGCGTGTTCCCTGTGTCTGTTTCCTGGCTCGCCGTATGACCACCCCACCACCGTCCCCAGCCTCGCTAGATGCCTGAACGAATGTGGCTGCCAGATCTTGCACTGTGAACCCCCCAAACTGTAACCTAAAGAAAACTTGTTCCTTTCTAAGTAGCTCCCCGCCCCTCTCCATCCCTAGCAGCTATTTTAGTTAATGCAATGCAAAGATGACTAATACCGGGGACTGATGCCCAAAGGGGCCATTTTTACTAACTCTACCTGAAGACCTAGAGGAGCCTTTGGGCTTAGTTTACTGCAGAAGGTTGGGGGAGCCTGGAGCAGCAGGCTAGAGAAAGTCTGGGGCCCTGTAACCAGAGTTTCCTAGGAGATTCTGATGAGGGCTTGGGAGACTGTGATTGACATGTGGACAGCTGAGGCCACGCTGGTGGGATTTCAAATGGAGATGAAGATCCTGTTGGCAACCGGCCTGAAGACCCCATCTGCTACACGGAGGCGAGGAGCCGGGCTGCCTGGGGTCCACGCCTGAGACTCTCTGGGAAGCTGGACTTAGAGGCGGCAGACTGGTATATTTCAAGGCAGGAATGCACTCGGGCTGTAGCACGGGTGTCACTGGCTGCTATTAGACTCAGCAGCAAACAGGAGCAGAGTAGAAAGATTTAGAAAGTTGTAGCCTGGCCAAGACTTTTCCAGGATAAGAAACGGAGGTGGAGAAACCGCTCTGCTAAAGAGATCAGTTTGGGTCAAAGGAGCCGTGGGTGAGACAAGGGGCAAGGCAATGGCAGAAAGACCTTGAAGGTGGTTCAGAGGTGTGTGCGGGAGGCCCTCCCATCGCAGCCCTATCAGAAGCTACAGGTGCAAATCAAAATTCTTCCGAGGGTAGAATCCTTCCAGACCAGAGTCCTGGGGCAACCTGCTGGTGAAGGGTCAGCTCTGGATTCTGGTTTGCTGGGGCCGGGTGTGGATCCTCCCTGCGGCATCCATGGGCTTTGCAGGCATGCAGGAGACAGCAGTTCTGGGGTCATGGTGTAACCAGGTTTAACTAACGTAGGCAAACGATGTTGACTCCTCACACGTAAAGCTGGGAACCTGTCGCTCCAGGGCTGGCCTCCTGGCCTCCTGCTGGCCCACGCCCTGAGGCTCAAATTGCCATGCCCCCGTCTTCTCCAAATCTTGGGCAGGGCAGGGACCTGGTTGGGCTACATCAGTTCTCATCAGCTGTGTCCTTTAAGTACTGCCTTGTCCAAACTGGGAAGGAAGGTACTGTCGCCAATGGAGTGACAAGCCTTGACGCTCACACCAGAGACACACATACAGCTCCTCTGTGATCCCCCCATGCAGCACCTCCTTCCTCCTTGTAGCATCTTTAAGCCCAAACACATCCAGTGGAGAAGTGGTCCTTGCTACCCTCTCATCTGTCGACAGATTAAATCTTCTCCTTTCTTTCCCCCCACACCTTGTCCTCGTCATTTTGATTTTGCACCAGAAACAGGGACCTAGATTTCGGTATCCGTGGCAGGTTCCACCAAGATTTCAAACGACAGTCCGGGAGGCCAGAGCTGGGCTGCGGCGTTGGAGCCCCCGCGTGGATCGATGCCTGGGGAAGACGTGGGAGTGAAGCCGCCATGGAGACGTCAGAAAGAGATGCCAGCGACATGAGGTAACTGCCAAGGAAAGCTGCACGCGGTGTCCCTGGGAGCACGGGGAAGCCACAGACACCAGCACAGGCTGGCTGCAGGAGTGGAGTCGCTGCAGAGAGCCTTCGAGACGAAATAGGGGGTTGAAACTGCTGTAGGAAGTCCCCTCTTGGGCACAATGCCCAGTGGAGCTGCAGAGAACAGAGTCCAACCTGTGACTGCTGAAGCGTGGGCTGTGACCTGCAAAACTGTGGGGAAGAACTGCCCAAGATACTGGGAACCCCGTTTCTACCTCTGCGGGCCCAGGGAGCCAGATATGGAGTTTCAGGGCTTGGTGTTCGGTCTTCTCTTCACTCAGTTAATCCTCTCTATTTCCCTGTCACCTCTTCTGGACTGCGGGCGACTGCCTCTTGCTGTGGTCTCATTGTGTCTTAGGAGGATGTGTCTTGGTTTTGATTATACAAGGATTTATAGCCATGGGAGTTGACCGTAGGGCTCAGATGCGACTATGGACTTTGGACCTTTGAATTAATGCTGACTCAGTGAAGACAACTCTACCTTATATGGGAGAAGGACATGAGCTTTGGGGAGCTAAGGGGGGAGATGTTATACTTTGTACAGGATTTAGTTCTCCACAAGTAAGCAGACATTTAACCACCAAAGTGTTATGTTGATGTCTAATGGATTCATTGTAACGGTGGATGGATTAAGGGTGGAAACTTGGTCTGTTTGTCATTTGGAGGTGGGCCCAGCGGGAGGTGTGTAGGTCTCTGGGAGCGTGCCCTGGACAGGTAGTGCTTGTGAGAGGGTGCACAGCCTGCTTCCTGCCCCTCCGCTATCTTTCACGTGCTGGAACCAATGGGGTCACCTGATCTCACACTGTGAAACATCCAAACAGTAAACCTAAAGGAAGTTTCTCTCTTCCTAACTGGATTCCCTTGGGTATTGTAGTTACTGAGAAGCTGAATGACGCAGGGGCCGAATCATCTCCATACCATAGCACATCCCACTTCCCTTCCTCGGCTCCCGGCGGGAAACGCCTGGGCAGGTCCCACCACTGCCAGCACACATTGGCAGAGCCTCCCCAGCTATCGACAGTGGAAGCCCCGTTCTTACCAGCGCCGCGTGGCCTTTGCCTCTCAGCCCTCAGTGCCTGGACCAGGTCACCCCCTCGTCCTCCCTGTCCACTCTGGCCTCCACCATCGGCTCGATTGAAGCCGGTTTCTTCCGCAGGCCTTTGCCATGCCACCTTGGCTTGGAATGCCATCCCTTGGGTATGCCTGGGACTCTTTCCCTTATCTCTTTTAGGGTTTTGCTGAGTGTCTCCTTATCAGAGAGCTCTTCCTATGCCCCATCTGTACACACCTACTTGCTGGCTAACCTGCTATATTTCTCCCTATAGCATCTCTCTCCACCTGGAATTTTACAAATATTTAGTTACTTATCTATTTAAAAGGTAGAGCAACAGACACACGTGCACACACACATACACACACACAAACACACAGCAAGAGAGATCTTACATCCATTGGTTCACTCCCCAACTGGTCCAAACAGTCAGGCCTAGACCAGGTCAAAGCCTAGAGGTAGGAACACCATCCTGGTCCCTAACATGAGGGGCAGGAACTCAAGGACTTGAGCCATCATCTGTTGAGTTCCAGGGTGCATTAGCAGGGAGCTGGAAGGGAGCTGGATTGGAAACAGAGTGGTCAGGACTCGAACCAGCACTCTGAGATGTGACAACAGTATTGCAAGTGGAACTTTAACCTGCTGCACCACGATGCCAGCCTCATTACCTGACGTGTGTGTGTGTGTGTGTGTGTGCATGTGTATGTTGTCTCAGCATGAGAATAGGGTTTTGTTCTGTCCACTGCTTTACCTCCATTACCTAGATGTGTCTGGAGTGTAGAAGGTATTCAATAAGTGTTTGTCAAATGGAAGAATCCAGGAGATTTCTTGATAATACTGAATTTTTTCTTTTTTTTTTAATTTTATTTATTTATTTATTTATTTTTTGACAGGTAGAGTGGACAGTGAGAGAGAGAGAGACAGAGAGAAAGGTCTTCCTTTGCCGTTGGTTCTCCCTCCAATGGCCGCCGCAGCCGGCGCGCTGCGGCCGGCGCACTGCACTCATCCGATGGCAGGAGCCAGGTGCTAGGTGCTTTTCCTGGTCTCCCATGGGGTGCAGGGCCCAAGCACCTGGGCCATCCTCCACTGCACTCCTGGGCCATAGCAGAGGGCTGGCCTGGAAGAGGGGTAACCGGGACAGAATCCGGCGCCCCGACCAGGACTAGAACCCGGTGTGCTGGCGCCGCAAGGCGGAGGATTAGCCTGTTGAGCCACGGCGCCGGCTAATACTGAATTTTTTCAATAGCTTCATCTCAGATTTGATTGGACTATCATTGCTTCCAGTATTAGAATTTGGTGAAGCGTGTTAATTGTCTTTTTGTCATGGTTCTTTAATAAGTGTATTTTTAGTTATTTTTTCAAACCATAGGGTTTTCTCTGGGTTTTTTAAAAATTGTTTTTTGAGACAGTTGCTCATTTTATGAAACCAGGTTTAGCTTAGATGAGATAATACAGATCCCTGAATTCACTGTTGTTATAAAGAAAAGGGCAAAGAACAGAGAGGAGACGGGTACGAACTCACAGCCAGACCGAATTAATTCAAAGAAAATGAAGGGGCACAGAAGAGCGACCCCCTGCCAGCAGGCACACAGACTGAACACGCGGCAGAGGGCCCAGCCCCAGGGCCGGGGCTTTTTATATCTTAAGTGTCTAAGGGTTCCGAGGGGGTGGGGCAGTCGGAGGGGGTGAATGCCTTCATACAGGCTTCCAAACCTGGGGAAGAATGCAGGGGTGAGAGACTGGACTGTCTCTTGAAAGAAGGCAGGGGCAAGGGGCAAAACAGGTAAAAGGGGTTTTTTCAGGCAAGAACCTAAAGCGGCTGAGGCCCTCGTCCTTGTTCCGTCAGCTGTGACAAGTGGAGACCCGGTCAGTGCTAGGAAGCCTGGCCTCTGCCCCACTGCTGCAGAGCATCAGGCTTTCGGGGGCCACAGCTCAGGAGGGTCGGTGTGTACTTAGCGGGCGGGGGCAGTACTCCCAGGATTTAAGGCTACGTGGTGGAAAGCAGTAACCCCAGCTGGGTTACGTAGCTCAGTGAAGTTCATTTCTCACCCCCAGAAAGTCTGTGGGGTCAAACAGTCCTTTTCCACAATGTCTCTGCTTGAGGGTCGGCTCAGTGGGGAGGAGAGGGCTGTGGCTGGTCCAGTCCCGCTGGCCAGTTCCCAGTCACATGGCTCCAAGGCAGCTGCAAGGTGGCTGGAATACAGAGGAGCCCACGGGTGTTTGGAGAACATGAAAAAAATTCCGCCCCAGTTTTAATCCGTAGGTGTTAAATATTAGTAAAGCTTAATTATCATTTTTCTACAATAAAAGTAAGTACTAGTATTTCCTTTTGCTTACTTCAGTGGATCATTTTGTGTGTGTTCCATACTCTGGAGGTTACAGCTAAGAGACTGATGACATAAAATCCATACTTATCTAAAATATAATATAGCTTCTCGTTCTGTTATTTTCTTGTGTTAAAATGGGCTAGAAAAAAAATCTAGTTAATAATGCTGACTTTAGAGGGATTTCCTGGATAACCAAAATCTGTTCCCATATTCACACGGGACTTTTCTTGTCATCCACGCCTCAATAAGCTGGTTGACAATGCTAGCCTGACACTCTTCCTGTGGAGACTGGCAGAAGAGGAAGAAGACAAAGCCTGTGTCCACGTTTGTGCATTGATTATGCTGTTTCAAGATCAGTTCTGCAAATTGTAGATGGGAATGGCTGTAAGAAGATTGGATTTGGTAAGATTCTGCTCAGAAGGGCAAAGAACAGGAATTAAAAACATTCCGCTTCTCGGGGCAACAGAAAACAACAAAGCAAAAGTACTTGCTGAGCAGGTACTCAGTGGAGGCTCTCGGTCCACTAAAGGCAGCAAAAGGAGCAGGCAGAGCTGAGGAAAGCAGCAGGACATGAAGGGAGAATGACACTCTATCAGAAAGGGTCATGGATTCATGTCTAGATTTGGACAACTTTGTTTCAAGATTTATTTATTCAAAAGGCAGAGATGCAGAGAGAAGGAGAGAAAGAGAAGAAAGTTCTTCCATCCACTGGTTCACTCCCCAAATGGCCATAAAGGCCAGGGCTGGGAGAGGTGGAAGCCCCATCTGGGTCTTCCACATGGGTGCAGGGGCCATCTTCCTCTGCCTTCCCAGAACATTAGCAGGGAGCTGGATCTGAAGAGGAGTAACCGGGACTCGAACCAGTGCTCCTATGGGATGCCGGCATCGCAGGTGGAAGCTTAACCTGCAACCCTCATTGCTGACCCCTGGACAGCTTCTTTTTCAGGATGCTCAAATAGAAAAGTCCACTCACTCTGCTTCCCTGTGATGAGGTTTGGCTGCTTCCAGGACACACTTCCATGGACTGGGTGAGTGGTGTCTCCATCTATTCCCAAGATGTACAGCGAGGTCAGAAGTATCTATGATCCTATGAACCAGACGTGTCTTTGTTTTCTCTGCATGAAGGATATGCAGTACCAGTAGCAGCTGTGGAATCCACACTCAGCCCAATAAATCATGAGGCTCACCCTGGGACAGTCAATGTTTGTTGCTACCTAATAGCTTCCTACACAAATGCTGTGGTTTGGTTGTGTGCCTCCAGGCTCAGGCTGGAAGCTTGATCTTCAAGGCAACTATGTTAGGTCTCACGCAGGAGTAGGCTACTGCTGCTCTTACAGGGCTGGGGTGGTGGTGTTGAGAGTGGATGCGTTAGGAAGGCAAGTTCAGCCCTTCCTTGCTCTCTCGCTCTCGCTCTCTTGCCCGCCTGTGTTCTTCCAAGGGATGATGTAGCACAAAGACCCTCATGAGATGTTGGCCATGCCTTGTAGCCCTGTCTTACTGTCCATCCAGTACACCCACATTTCTATGACACACATACATTGGTCTTGGACTGGGAATGGGGAGATGCCATGATGAACACGTATGAGCTCACTCTGTTATCTACACAGTGCACGTGATTATTACTTGAAAGTATTCTTCTCCCCTTGTTTGTTTTAAAGACTTATTTAATTATTTGAAAGAGTTACAGACACAGGCACAGACATGCACACACACACACACACACACACACACACAGAGATAGAGAGAGAGAGAGAGAGAGAGAGAGAGAGAGAGAGAGAGAGAGAAAGAGAAACTCTTTTGTGCCTGTTCACTCCCCAGATGGCTGCAGCGGTCAGGGTTGGGCCAGAATTGAAGCCAGGAGCTAAGAGCTTCATCTGGGTCTCCCATGTGGGTGGAGGGGCTCAAGCACTTGGCTCATCCTCCACTACTTTCCCAGGCCATAGCAGAGAGCTGAATGGGAAGTGGAGCAGCCGGGACTGGAACCAATGCCAGTATGGGATGCTGGTATTACAGGCAGAGTCTTTACCAGCTATGCCACAGTGCCAACGCCCCCATCCCTTTTCTATGTCTGCTGAGAACCCAACCCTGAGATCTATTGACTTCCTGGTCACTTTTCCATCATGGTTCCTCTTTCTACCAAGGAATGGCAGAGCAGACAGTTTGGGCTTCAAGGAATTAGCCTGGAATGACGCTGTTTGCCTGGCACTGTCTTTGCTGTTTCTGGATTTCCTCTCCTCCTATGGGCTGAAGGGCCCTTCCAGGGACACAGTGAGGAGGTGTTCTCAGCTTGCAGGGTTGGGGGGGATTGGGCCACAGCCAGTTAGTGAGAAACAAATGCCACCAGCAGCAGAATCTCATATTTTTATGCTCCTTCAATACTGACCTTGTACTATTGATCACATACAAAAATTGCTGGGCAGGCTTTTTCATGTAGCAGAATGATTATTGATATCCCATACTCAGGCGAGCACATCGTGTGGTCTTTGGGATTCATCACAGGCCATGGATTCACATGCAGAAGAGGGGATGTGTGACTCTGTTGTTGCCAATGAGACACTTTTGAGCATTTATGAACCACCTTGAGTGAGCTATACAAATCTCTGTTCAATATCTAAGCACTTTTAAATTTTTTTCTTAACTGAACATACTAATTGTAGGTATTTGTGAGGTACAGCATGACGATGTTCAAGATGTAATGATCAACTGGAGATAATTACATTTCCATCTCCTTTGCATTTCTTTCTGTTTGCAGTCTGAGGACTTCCCTCTTCCAGTTCTTTATAAAGTGTCCTATATAACAAGTGTCATAAGCTACGGTTGTCCTACTGTGCTACAGAGCAGTGGTCCAGCCAGCGCTGTGGCATAGCAGGCAAAACTGCAGCTTGCAGCGATGGCATTCCATATGGTCCCAGGTTCAATTCTCAGCTGCTCCACTTCTGATCCAGCTCCCAGCTAATGCACCTGGGAAAGCAGGGGAAGACGGCCCAAGTGCTTGGGCCCTGTACTCATGTGGGAGACCCAGAATAAGCTCTAGTTCCTGGCTTCAATCTGGCACAGCTCAGGCCATTTGGGGAGTGAACCAACAAATGGAAGACCTCTCTCTCTTTCTCTCTCTCTGTAACTCTGCCTTTCAAATAAACAATCTTTTTTTTAAAGAAAGAAAGAAAAGTTGCTTTAAGAGACCCAGTTGTGCTCATGTCTTTTTTGTTTTAAAGATTTATTGACTCCTGAGCAGCAAGATGGCGGAATAGGAAGGGAGCACACCGATAGTCTGGGGAGAGACAGTTTAATAAAAGTGGAGACACTGCAGGTTCAAGGAAGAGTAGGGGAAGAAACAGCAGAGGAAACCCTTCCAGAACTGGTGATTCACAGTGGACCTGCGTGGAGAGCGTGGGAGCCCGCAGTTTGGGACACCAGCAGCGGATTCAACACACCAGCGCTGGAACACGAGGTGAGCTGAATCTCAATAGCCTGAGATACGAGCAGGGAAGTGGAAAGAGGAGACTAGAGTGAACAAGGCTTGAAACCCTGCGGGGAAAAGTTCACCAGGCTAACTAGAAGAGAGAGAGAAAGAAAAAAGTGACCAATACAGACAAGAGTTTCTCTCTCTCTGCCCACCTCTCAAAGGTGAGCAAGACAAAGAGCAGGCGCCATTTTGGAATACGTCATAAGCAGGGCGACCTCGGGTCGGCACCGGCCCCGAGCCTAGCAGAAAAACCTGACTCTGGGTGGGAGGGGTGAAATAACAGGAGATTAGAACCTAATGAATGTGTGGTGCTAATGAACTGAGACTGTGAAAAAAGAGAGTGGGGGAGAGAACTCACGGAAATCACGAATTCATGTGAGTACTCTCCAGAGACGCTACAGTTCAGTAGCCTTGGCAGCCCAGTGGGAGACTGCAGGAGAATCTCAGCCCACACAAAGGGCCGCAAAGATTCCTTCTCTGGTCCTTGGGAAAGAGCTTCCGATCTCTGGCTCCTGTGGGTATATCATTTGCCTGCTAACCACCCCCAATTCCATTCAGCTGTGTGGAATTACTTCCCTACCAAAAAAAAAAAAAATTACTTCCTACCAAAAAAAAAAAAAAAAAAAAACAAACTAACAGAGAGAGATTTACCACGCCTAACCTGGGAGTGTCTCCTTTGACACACCCTCAACCCTGAGGAACCAAACAGAGCTTTCAGGCCACACCCATCTCAAGCCTCTAAGGCTCAATCAAAAGCAGACAGTCCACTTAATCTAGAGTCATAGTATAACAAGAAAAAAACACCACAGTGAAGAAACCAATATGCCAAACAACAAACGCAAAAACCGAGGTAATAAGAACAAGGAAGACACTATGGCATCCCCAAATGAAAAAGACACCCCAATTCAAGATTACGAAGATGATGAGATAGAAGAAATGCAAGAAGCAGATCTCAAAAAATTGATAAGAACACTAAGAAGTACTCAAAAACAGATTCTTGAACTACAGAAATCCTTAATGGACAAGGTAGAAAATCTCTCTCGTGAAAATGAAAAATTAAGGAGGAATCAAAATGAAATGAAACAACTAGTAGAACATGAAACTGTGATAGTGACGAGAAATCATAATGAAGTGAAGAATTCAATAGATCAAATGAAAAACACATTAGAGAGCCTTACAAACAGAATGGCTGAGGCAGAAGAGAGAATATCGGACTTAGAAGACAGAGCACAGGAAACTATACAGTCAAACCAAAGAAAAGAAGAGGAAATTAGAAATCTAAAAGATATTGTTGGGAATCTACAGGATACTATTAAAAAACCCAACATTCGAGTTCTAGGAGTTCCTGAAGGCATGGAGAGGGAGAAAGGATTAGAAGGCCTTTTTAGTGAGATAATAGCAGAAAATTTCCCAGTTTTGGAGAAGGACAGAGACATCCTAGTACAGGAAGCTCATAGAACCCCTAGGAAACATGACAAAAAGAGATCCTCATCACGACACATTGTAATTAAACTCACCACAGTGAAACAGAAAGAAAAGATCCTAAAATGCGCAAGAGAGAAATGTCAAATTACACTCAGAGGATCTCCAATTAGACTCACAGCAGACTTCTCATCAGAAACCCTACAAGCTAGAAGGGAATGGCGAGACATAGCCCAGGTACTAAAAGAGAAAAACTGCCAGCCCAGAATATTATATCCTGCAAAGCTCTCATTTATGAATGAAGGTAAAATAAAGACCTTTCATTGCAAACAGAAATTGAAAGAATTTGTTGCCTCTCGTCCAGCCCTGCAAAAGATGCTTAAAGATGTGTTACACACAGAAACACAGAAACACGGTCATCAACATGAAAGAAGGTAAACGAAGGGAACCTCACAGCAAAAGATCACAGGGAATTCAAAGCATACATCTGGATGAAGAAATTATGGGACATGTACTCTACAGAATACTATACAGCAGTCAAAAACAATGAAATCCGGTCATTTGCAACAAGATGGAGGAATCTGGAAAACATCATGCTGAGTGAATTAAGCCAGTCCCAAAGGGACAAATATCATATGTTCTCCCTGATCGGTGACAACTAATTGAGCACCAAAGGGAAAACCTGTTGAAGTGAAATGGATACTATGAGAAACAGTAACTTGATCAGCTCTTGTGCTGACTGTTGTTGTACAATGTAATACTTTATCCATTTTAGTATTTTTTTTATTCTAGTACTATTGGTTGAACTCTGTAATTAACAAACAAATATTCTTAGGTGTTTAAATTTTAACTGAAAAGTGATCCCTGTGAAATATAAGAGTGGGAATAAGAGAGGGAGGAGATGTACAATTTGGGACATGCTCAATCAGTCGTGCCCCAAATGATGGAGTTAGAAATGTGCCAGGGAATTCCAATACAATCCCATCAAGGTGGCATGTACCAAGGCCATCTCACTAGTCCAAGTGATCAATTTGAGTTCACAATTGATCACACTGATGGGTCTAAGAGTCAAAGGGATCACACAAACAAGACTTGTGTCTGCTAATACTAACTGATAGAATGAAAAAGGGAGAGAATGATCCAACATGGGAAGCGAGATACACAGCAGACTCATAGAATGGCAGATGTCCTAAATAGCACTCAAGCCTCAGAATCAGCCCTTAACGCATTCAGATCTGGCTCAAAAGCCCATGAGAATATTCTAGGCATGGAAAGCCAAGACCTCTGGAAAAAAAAGAAGACCTAAATGAAAGATCTCTGTGAGTGAGATCCCAGTGGAACGAATGGGGCCATCAAAGGAGGTACCTTTCTCTGAAGGGAGGAGAGAACCTCCACTTTGACGATGACCCTGTCGGAATAAGATTGAAGTCAGCGAATCCTAATGGCTTCCACAGCCTCGGCAACTCATGACTAGACCCTAGGGAGATTACTGACGCCATAAACAAGAGTGTCAAATTGTTAAATCAACATCAGGAGTCACTGTGTACTTACGTCTCATGTGGGATCTGTCCTTAATGTGTTGTCCAATGTGAAGCAATGCTATAACTAGCACTGAAACAGTATTTTACAATTTATGTTTCTGTTGGGTGCGAACTGATGAAATCTTTACTTAGTATATACTGAATCAATCTGCTGTATATAGATAATTAAAAATGAAAAAAAATCTTGGTGTTAAATTGCAAATTGCATAGAAAATTAATCAATTTAAAAATATATATATCATGTAGGAACTCTGTCCTTAACGTGCTATACATTGTGAATTAATACTATAACTGGTACTCCAACAGTATTTTTCACTTTGTGTTGCTATGTGAGGGCAAACTGTTGAAATCTTTACTTAATATATACTAAACTGATCTTCTGTATATAAAGAGAATTGAAAATGAATCTTGATGTGAATGCAAGGGGAGAGGGAGTGGGAAAGGGGAGGGTTGTGGGTGGGAGGGAAATTATGGGGGGGAAGCCATTGTAATCTATAAGCTGTATTTTGGAAATTTATATTCTTTAAATAAAAGCGTTATAAAAAAAGATTTATTTATTTATTTGAAAGACAGAGTTACAGAGACAGAAGGAGAGACAGAGAAAGGTCTTCCATCAGCTGGTTCACTCCCCAAATAACTGCAGTGGGTGGAGCTGGGCTGATCTGAAGCCAGGAGCCAGGAGTTTCATCTGGGTCTCCCAAGTGGGTACAGGGACCTAACTTCTTGGGCCATTTTCCATTGCTTTCCCAGGTGCATTAGCAGGGAGCTGGATTGGAAGTGGAGCAGCTGGGACTCAAACTGGTACCCATACGGGATGCCGACACTGTAGACAGCAGCTTTACCTGGTACACCACAGCACCGGCCCTATGCCCATGTCAATGCTCCCTTTTCCTATTGCTCAAATAACAGAAGAACTTGAGTTGCCACAAATGCAGGTCCCAGGGCAGACGTAAAGTCTTGGGTGTGGCCTCAGATCCGGGAATCTAGCACCCAGGGTCCCTCAGACTTTTTGTATGCTTTCCCCAATATCAAACATGCTGTGGTCTTGACTTAGGAAACAAATTGCTAGTTTAGGAAAATGCTTTGAACAAAAAACCTTTGGGGGCATTTGGCCTAGGGGTTAAGATTCTGGTCAGGGTGTCCATGTCCCTCATCAACGTCCCTGGGTAACTCACATCCGGTTCCTAACTGCAGCTTCCTGCTAAGAAAGCCCTAAGAAGCCATGGTAATGGTTCAAGATGTGTCCCCGACACCATGTGAGAAACCCGGATTGTTCAAGGCCCCCTTCCCCTACTCAAATAAATTTAAAAAAAAAGGAGAAAAGAAAATAAAAAGGCTTTTCTTTATTTATTCATTACTTATTAAAGATTTATTTATTTATTTGAGAGGCAGAACTACAGAGAGAGAGACAGAGACAGAGAGAGAGACAGAGAAAGAGAGAGGTCTTCCACCTGCTAGTTCACTCCCCAAATGACCACAAGGGCTGGAGCTGGGATGATCTAAAGCCAGGAGCCAGGAGCTTCTTCCAGGTCTCCTGTGTGGGTGCAGGGGCCCAACGACTTGTACCATCTTCCTCTGCGTTTTCAGAAAGAGGTGCCCATATGGGATGCTGGTGCCTCAGTCAGAGGCTCCACCTCCTATGTCATAGCGCTGGCCTCTGTCCATTACTTACTAATTCAAGGGACAATCTCTTTCGGACATCAGGCTGGGTCCTGAGAGAAGTGTGGTGACTTCTTCTTTTCATTCAATAAACTTTACTCTGCCTCATAACTCAGGCTACGGTTACAGGCAGAGAAATTACCAGTGAGAAAGGGTTACTAGTCAATATTTGGCATGGACTCTCTTTCCTTAATTAACCATTGATTCTTTTAGTTCTGTAATTTATTCTTAAATTAGCTAGGCCATTTTTTTCTTTGAAATGTTTTCTTCTCTTTGTAAGGAGGAGATATCATTCAAACATAAATTGAACAATATTACACAGCATTCAAAAGGCACAAAAGGAGCTCAGGGACACGTTGGCTCCTCTGCTGGTCGCCCCGGTCCCGGCTCCCGTCCTGGGTGGCATCCCGGTTAGCAGTGTCTTAGCTTCGCAAGGCATCCCCCGAAGGCTGTCAGACCAGATGACAGCAGTAGAGACGACAGCTCGTTTGCTGTCGACACGTTTTCCCCTCTAATATGTGACAATGTTCGAGCCATTTTAAGTGCACAAAATGCAAACGTGCGCACGATGAGACACCATAAAGTCACCGAGACCACTGCTTCCAGTACCACAGAAGGCCCCTCGCCACCCTCCCCGTCTCTGCCCCCCGCCCCCAGGACAGGCTAGCCCCGATTTTCTAATCTCTTCCTAGCTGTGATTTGTGTGTGTGTGTGTGTGTGTGTGTGTGTGTGTTTAAAGAAACGCCCCTGTTTCTCAGAGCACCAGGAGCGGACGTTAGTGCTGGCCCCCGTCGCCACCACTGTGACAGCACGGCGACCGTGATGAACACACGGAGACTTAGGCGGGGACCCAGAGCCGTGCAGCTGGCGTCTGGGGAGTTCCAGACCAGGAGCCGGCTGGGGCCAGCGGGCAGAGCGCTGTGTGGGGTGGGCCCAGCTCAGCGGCTCATTGCAGGGTCCTGGGCCACAGCGATGCATCTCATATCGTTTAGGGGAAATTGGTCCTGACGGATTGGGCCCCACTCTGCTTCTAGTCCTGGAGTTGCTTGCTCTGTGTGTGATTGGATTGTGCTGCACATAGTGGCGTTGTGAGCGGAGGGGATGGATGGGCGCTGTCACACTCCTTAGAGTTGCCTGATTCACCCCTGTGCTTTGGGGGCAGAGAAACACTGCCGGGGCTCGGGGAAGAGATGGAGGGTGACATCAGTGGCACTCATGCAACACACACCTTAGACACTGACGTAACTTCACGGTTTACACAGAATTTTAAGAAACTGCAGATTTGGGGGGAAAAGTATAAATGTATCTTGTCTTCGGCTCCTCTGATGCTCCTGGGCCACTTGTTCTGGCTGAAGTCACTGTCAGCCCAGCTCCCTTTCGACTGGCATACACACGTATAAATAAAAGCACCTTTGTATATTCTGAGTTCGATCAGAAGCTCTATTGGCCTTTATATTTTTCAAAATTATTTACTTATTTGAAAGGCAGAGTGAGAGAGCGTCCATGTGCCGGTTCAGACCCCAGATGCCTGTAAGAGCTGGGAGACCAAAGGGAGCCAGGAACTGAACCCAGGTCTTCCCCACCTGCGGCAGGGAAGCAGATACCGGGGTCATCAGCATGGCTCCCATGGTCTGCACCAGCGGGAAGCTGGGGTCAGGGGCCGGAGCCAGGAGTGGAGCCCAGGCGCCCTGGTGTGGATTGCGGGCTTCCTAACTGCTAAGCCAAGCACACCCTCCTCGTCAGGAGCCCTGGAGACTCGAGGGTCCTAACTGTGCTGGTCAGTGGGGTCCACTCAGCGGGGCTACGGCGCCCAGTGATTCAACCACACAGGTGCGAGTATTGCCGGGCAGGGGTTTGGTGGCTGTGAGCTATCTGCAGTCAGCTGGCTTCACCACGAGGAGATCATCCCCGACGATCTGAGTGGGTCTGATCAATCAGAAGGAGGCAGGAGAAAGTCCCCTCCCCGAGTGCAGCGCCCGCACCTGCCTGTGAGTTACCAGCTGCACACCTGCACAGGTTCCCGACTGCCCAGCCCAAACCTTGAAGGCCAGGGTCCGTGGTCCCTGTGAGGTCTCACAGCTGGTGAGAGCGACAAGGTGCCTCGTCTCCCCGACTTGCAGGAAGCACTGATTCAGAACCTGCTCATGTCAGGTGCAGTCACACGTCACCCCACCCCAGCTAAGACAGAGCCAGACTTCCAGAGGAAGGAAGGGAATGGTCCCCCACATGCCCTCATACGGACTTTTTATCTTACATATGTGCACTCATGCACATTACACCTAAGTACACAAATGCACACACACAGCTCCACATACATGCACAATCACAATCAAGCAAGGCAATCCATGAACACATGTGTATGTGCCCTGCAACACATACTCATGTGCACACATATGCACGCAGGCACACACATGTGCAGCACCTCCATGGACACGTGCACACAAAGGTACACACATATGCACATGCAAGTCAACATACAACTCACTTGCACACACGTGCCTTCCCATGAACACACACACAACAGCTATTTTACATGACACAGTAGAGTTCTGGCTTTTCCCAGGTGCTCTGCTCCCATTCCCACTTGCACACTGCGTCCTGTGGGTCTGTCAGAAATCTGAGTCCATTCCCTAGTCACATAAAGGTCCGGCAGTCTCCTTGACACCACTGCTGCTCAGAGTTGATGGAGCATTCATGCAGCCTATGGCCCTCTCCCTTGGAGGCCCGTCTCTCTCGTTGAAGGGAGAGTTATTTCTATTCTCGGTTCCATCAGCTTAAGCTGTAAAAGATTTTCTTTCTCGAAGGATTGTGGTGCTGGCTGCTATTGCCTCTGGCTCCCACAGAGACCAGGTCAACTCATTTTTCCATTGATCCTGGACCCTGTGAAAGTCTCCCAGTCTCCCACCCTCTTCACCTCCCGATGCTTCTCTGTCCATCAGGTGTGCACTGGCCGTCTCCAGGCTCCAGGGCTTGGGCTGCACACGTCAGGGAGCTTCAGTGCATGCTGGGATGCAGGGCAAGCATCCCCCGACCCTGTCCTGGCCCACAGAGAACCTGACTCTGCTTCCAGACAAGAGCGCTGGGGTGGAAACATGGGCAGGAGAGTGTCCCTTCCTCCCCTTATCTCTACCCTTGCTTGAATCAACCAAACCAGAAGAGTGGTGATAAGGCCTAACCTGGGCTCCAGCAGCGAGGGTGGGAACAGATGACAGAAATATTGTGCTCTCCACCTCGACATTTTACGTATCGTTGCCAAGAGCTTTGCAGGTACCTTCAACAGAGCTATGGAAAATAGACAAATGACAGGTATTTCTTCGAGAAGAGAGCTGCTCTCTATTTACCAATTAATACTGACCTGGGGGAATGAAGGTTAGGTGGGGGCATCTGAGCTGGGATCTCTTCTCACAGTGTAGCCCTGTGTCATAGCACGACTGCACACACCTTCCCATGATGCTCCATGACTCATCTGGGACGAGGAAGCAGGAGACGCCAGGGTGGCCGCATGGAAGTTAGACTCCACACGGAGGCACCAGGAAGCTCCCAGGGAGCCCTGTGCACACTGAACTCCACCCTGTTGGTATATTCAGTTAGGGCACCAAGCCCAGCTCATAGACGGGATGGATGTACCCTTTGCTTTTTGGTCTCTGGATCTTGCTTTTGGGTCCTTGCCTGGCCTCCTCCCACTCTGTCTTCATAGGCATCTCGCAGTGTGGGGAGGCCACACTCGCACAGGGACGTGTATTCCTTTCTCTTAGAAATAAACCTGCTCTCCCTTGTGTACTGTGTTTTCACCTCTGCTTTGAATTTTTATCTCTGGGGAGGCATAAAAATCGAGATCCTTGTGCCCAGAACAATAACCATCACACAGCCTCCTGCTCTTCAAAATCCCCACTGGATTGACATGGGTGAGTGTTTTGGCTCCCCCTCCAATGCCACTTTTTCAACATAGCAGAGAGGTTTTCCCATCTTCAGAGTCTCTTCTTTAATACCCATTCCATATCCCAAAGATGTAGGCGAGCATGCTCTCTCTCTCTCTCGCACACACACACACACACACACACACCCCTCCCAGGTGCCTGCTGCTCTCTGCACCTCTGCCAGATGGACCCTGACCCTGGGGGCTCCCTTGGTCTCCCTGAGCAGCTGGCACCAGCAGCAGGAGCACCGGCAGCTGGCATGGCCACAAGACCTGGGCACAAGACAGATCCTCTCCCGCTGCTCTGTCCATACATCGTGGCTGTTGGCTTTCCATAAGGGCCCACATGGTCACCCAGTGGGAGATGCTTTGATGGGAATTTTAGGGCTCTGTAAAAAATGTTCTTCTCCTTCCCACTGGAAGGAGACAAGATGGACAGACCAGACAGATGGAGAATGGAGACATGAGCCGCCTGTGGCCCACAGGGAGGTCATCAGACGTGGCTTATGCGTGCAGGCTGGTGGGGATGCCACTTCTCTGCTGGCTTGGGGACGACCCAGGAGAGGGAAGTCAGGCTGTCCAGATCAGGCATCTGCCCAGGGTTGCTGCCTCTTGATGGTCTTGAGTGGAAAGGGGAGAAAAGAAGCCAAGGGCAGGGGCCAGTGCTGTGGCGTAGCAGGTAAAGCCACTGCCTGCAGTGCCGGCATCTCATATGATTGCTGGTTCGAGTCCCAGCTGCTCCACTTTCAATCCAGCTCTCTGCTATGCCTGGGAAAGCAGTGGAAGATGGCCCAAGTCCTTGGGTCCCTGAACCCGCATGGGAGACCTGGAAGAAGCTCCAGGCTCCTGGCTTCAGATCGGTGCAGCTCCAGCTGTGGCAGCCAATTGGGAAGTGAATCAGTGGATGGAAGACCTCTCTCTCTCTCTCTCTCTCTCTCTCCTTCTCTCTCTCTCTCCTTCTCTCTCTGTGTAACTCTTTAAAATAAATAAATAAATATTTTTAAAAAAGTCAAGGGCATTGCTCAGAGTCCTCTACCGACTCTGCCTCCCCCCCTGGCCCGCTGAGCACAGGAGCAGCCCCCTGCATGGGGAGCCTCGGATCTCCAGGGGGATGGACCCATCCGATGCGAACAAGAGGCCGAGAGGGCTCCCCAAGCAGCATTCGCTCCACGAGCGAACAAGCACAGGTGCACTGTGAGCCTTTGCCCTCTTGCCGTGTCCCCTGGGGATGCCAGCTGCTCTCAGCCCCAGGGCACCTGGAGGGCCCTCGTGGCCTGCAGGCTTGCAGGTCCCACCCCCACTGCCAGTCTGGGCACCTCCCCGGGACGGCTGCCAGGCAGTAGGTATCCTGCTCCCAGAATAATAAAGCATTCAAGTCAGCTGCAAGCCGCAGGAGAATCGAGGCTGGGAGTTTATTCTCTCATGTTCTTTGCATTTTTTTCCATCCACATCGCCCATATTGTAGCTTCTCTGAGCTTCTGCAACGTGATTAAATGTCAACGTGAAGAGGATCTGGGGAAAAAATGTCAACAACCCCAAGCTGAATATCAAGCTCCTCTTTGATGAAGTTCTGTCGCAGTAGGAAAGGTTATTCTGTTGATCGGGTGTTGTGCAGTGACAAACACTCCGAGATCACAGCAGCTGTCGCGGGAAGGCGTGTGTCCACGGACGTCACAGCTCCGCGGGGGGCTCTGCTCTGTATCCTCGTCATCTTCACTCTGTGCCCGGCTGTGGCACAGCCCCTGCGTGGGAGGCGCCTCACCGAGCGCCACTTGGACAGTGGGGTCAGTCGTGCGAAGGCCGGTGCCTTTAGCTTCCACCTGCGGGTGGCAGTGTCCCCCTGGGTCACGTTTCCTAGGCAAAGCCAGTTCCACGGCAGCCCTGAGTTCAGGAGGGCACCACAGTCCAGTTCTGCCAGTGCTCTCTGTGGTCAAGACCGGGGCCACACTGCCTCGTTTTAAATAGACGTTCAATGAAATGAAGGCCCCTTTCCATTGCCCTGTCTGTCTGCTGGGTCTTTTTTTCCCCACAATTGTGTGTGGACTGCGATGTCGGTGACCACAGTGCATTTAAGGCCTTCAGAACTTCAAAGGATGAGCTGGGTCAATTTCTTGTCCCCCATTTGTTTTTTAAAAATGTGCTTATTTCTTTGAAGCAGAGTTATGGGGAGGGGGGAGAGAGAGAGAGAGAGAGAGACAGAGAGAGAGAGAGAGAGAGAGAGAGAGAGAGAACTTCCACCTGCTGGTTCATTTCCCAGACAACTGCAACAGCCAAGGCTGGACCAGGCTGAAGCCAGGAACTTCCACTGGGGTCTCCCACCTGGGTGGCAGGGACCTAAGCACTTGGGCCACCTTCTGATGCTTTCCCAGGTGCATTAGCCAGGGGCGGGGTCAGAAGTGGAACAGCTGGGACTCCACCCACCGCCCATGTGGGATGCCAGCATTGCAGGTGATGGCTTACCCCACTGTGCCACATCGCTGGTCCCTCTCCTTCCCCATTTTAAAGAGGTCGGCCAGCCCACGTGATTCTCATAGCACTGACCTCACAGAGCCAACTCAGCTCCACCTCTGGAGGAGCTGCTCCAAGTAAGTGTGCCTCAGGACAGCAGCGTTGGTAAAACCTTGGCCTGTGTTACTAGTGCCTGATATCATGCAGAAGCTACATGAGGTAGAGCGCAGCGACCAAGTCATCCTCGCCTGCGTCTCTGTGGATGCCATGAGCTCCACGTCACAGACCCTCGTCTCAGAGGCCAGCGATGACGGTCTGACCTGTGCGTGCATCTCCTTTGCCAGGGTCGGCCCCCTGGGAGGCCTGTCGGAGTCGCTGCTGTCCTCCTGCACACACACGCACAGCAGACACTGGGGGGCGCCAGCCTTGCCTTCCGGCTGAGTTTTCATCTCCCACTTGGCCTGGTGCTGCAGGCCCTCCGGCGGCTCTGCGCGTGGTGCTCTCTGGCGGCACTGCTGCCTCTGCATCTTGCAGCTGCAAATTTTCAGCCCTGTGTCTTGCTCCCTTTGTCTCTTGTCTGGAATTACAACAGCCTGGGAGCTGTTTCTCTCTGGTCCTCACATTCGTTTCGGTGAGAGAGCATCCTTAGAAGACCCCTGGGCCCAAGCTGCTGTCAGAACTTCCGAGATTTGGGCTTGCAAAGCTGTGATGCGCGCCTTTGACTGCAGCACTTGGGATCCCTTTGGGAGGCCCAGGCTGTGCCCGGCCAGTGGAGCAAAGCTTGGCTCTTGGGGTCTGGGCTGGGCCATGGGCATCGGCCTGGCTGTTGCTGTGAACATGCGGGTGCTCCCTGGGTGAGCTGAACCTTTGAATCAGTGGGTGTTGAGTGGACTGGGTGAGACTCACAGAAGCAGTTGAAGGTCTTCCAAGACAAGAGTGGGGTCCCCCAAGGGAGAAGGGGTCCTGCTCCCAGGTGGCCTTCACACACCTGCTGCAGCCTCAGCTGCTCCCTGGGCCTCCAGTCTGCTGGCTTGTCCTACAGTTTTGGACTCGCCCACTTCCCTAATGGAGGAGCCAATTCTTTAAGCTCAACCTCTGTCTCTCATATCTATACACGTATTTCTCTAGATGCAGACAGCTATGTGCAAAAACCTTGGTGTGTGTTGCTCATGTTCCTTGGAGAACTCTGCCTGACTCAGGAGGTGCTACTGTGCTGGGCACTGGTTTTTGTTGAAGGTACTTCCCGTGGCTCCCCTGTGCTGCAGGGTGGGGGACCCTCTCCCTCGGGGATCTGCAGAGACCCCCCTCCTTTGTGCTCCATAGCCTGTCTTCTTCCCTCCACTTCTGAATGCTCCAGGCTCCGGGGGCTCTGGCCACCCCTCCCTCCTTTGGTGGCGATACAGGAGCTGCTTCCCTGGGTCACTTCCTGCTCCTGCCTCAGCTCCGTTCAGGCAGCACAGCTGCATTTCTGAAAACGCGTCCCGCTGGCCTGTTCTCTCCTTTGTGTCTCCCGTACCTCGCTGGCCCACGTCTGGCTCCTTACGTGGCGCGACAGCGAGGGTGACGCTGCATTCGCTGAAGCACAGCACCCTGGGCGACTGCCTCCTCAGCTCCACTCCTGCCTGGGACCACTCCTCTCCCTTTCCCAACTGTCCCCTTTCTGCATGCCCAGCGTCCTCTTCCTTTGAAAACCGTCTTTATTCGAAAGGCAGATAGAGCGAGAGATATGGAAAGAGACAGAACAGACTGGTTTACTCCCTAAAGCCCACAACAGCTGGATCTGAGCCAAGCTGAAGCCATGAGCCAGGACTCAGGCCCAGGCTCCCCCATGCGCGTCACAAAGCTAATCACGTATCCATCGCCTGCTGCCTCCCAGGCTGCATATTATCTGGGAGCTGGAATTGGTAGCAGAGCTGGGACGCAAACCCAGGTATCCAGAATGGATGAAGGTGTCCCACGTGGTGTCTTAACTGCTGCCCCCACCAGTCTCTCCATGGCCTCCCCCAAGGGGAAGCTCTCCTCCTAATGGAACACCCTCTGGTTTAATTAGCCAACTTCATTTTCTTTTCAGACAAAACTCTTGAACAGCTCCTTCTCTCTTAATCAAGTGAAGTACACCTTCCCGGCTTTCTAGCTTCTCAATTCATCTAGCAAACCTGACACTTAGAGAAGAATCCAAAAGCAAGACTGTTATACACACGTCTACCCTTCAGGCTAACAAACACTGCATTAACTGTGTTTTTTCCACTCCCCCAAAAAATAAAATGAAGAAGTTGTGCTGTCATTCCTTCACTATATGTACTCAGAAGAGGTACGATTCCTTCTCTGTATCCTAACTGGATAAATAATACATGGCCTCATTTCTCTTTATCTGTTGACAAATCAAATCTACTATATTTCTGTAACTAAATCCATTCTGGCTCTGAAATCAAACTTCAGGATTAGAGTTCTGGCAACTAAAAATAGCCGAGCCAACTTGAGATCCCGCGGTGATGATGGGAGTCATGGTGCTGAGCTGTGACTGTGACGTGACACTGGTGGCAGTGGTGGGATAGGTACAGGGGTGGCAGGAGATGCTGGGGATGCTGTTGAGCATGGTGGGGAGGGAGAGGTGGTGGTGACGCCGATGGTGATGGTGGTGGTGGTGGTGGTGATGGTGGTGACGCTGATGGTGGTGGTGGTGGTCGTGATGGTGGTGATGATGATGGCAGTGATGCTGATGGTGGTGGTGGTGATGGTGGTGGTGATGGTGGTGGTGATGATGGTGGTGGTGATGGTGGTGATGGTGGTGGTGATGATGGTAGTGACGCTGATGGTGGTGGTGGTGATGGTGGTGGTGATGATGGTGGTGGTGACGCTGATGTTGGTGGTGGTGGTGATGGTGATGGTTATGATGGTAGTGATGGTGGTGGTGTTGGTGGTGGTGACGCTGATGGTGGTGGTGGTGGTGATGGTGGTGGTAGTGATGGTGGTGGTGATGATGATGATGGTGGTGGTGGTGATGGTGGTGGTGGTGATGGTGATGATGTGGTGATGGTGGTGGTGATGGTGATGGTTATGATGGTGGTGATGGTGGTGATGATGGTGGTGGTGATGGTGGTGGTGACGCTGGTGGTGGTGATGGTGGTGGTGACGCTGGTGGTGGTGATGGTGGTGGTGACGCTGGTGATGGTGGTGGTGGTGGTGATGATGGTGGTGGTGATGGTGATGATGGTGGTGATGATGATGGTGATGGTGGTGGTGATAATGGTGGTAATGGTGGTGATGGTGGTGGTGATGATGATGATGGTGGTGGTGATGATGGTGGTGGTGATGGTGGTGATGGTGGTGGTGATGATGGTAGTGACGCTGATGGTGGTGGTGGTGATGGTGGTGGTGATGATGGTGGTGGTGACGCTGATGTTGGTGGTGGTGGTGATGGTGGTGGTGGTGGTGGTGGTGATCATGGTGATGATGGTGGTAATGATGGTGGTGACACTGATGGTGGTGGTGGTGGTGATGGTTATGATGGTAGAGATGGTAGTGGTGATGATGATGGTGGTGGTGGTAATGATGGTGGTGATGGTGATGGTTATGATGGTAGTGATGGTGGTGGTGTTGGTGGTGGTGACGCTGATGGTGGTGGTGGTGGTGATGGTGGTGGTAGTGATGGTGGTGGTGATGATGATGATGGTGGTGGTGATGATGGTGGTGGTGATGGTGGTGGTGACGCTGGTGGTGGTGATGGTGGTGGTGACGCTGGTGATGGTGGTGGTGGTGATGGTGGTGGTGATGATGATGGTGGTGATGATGATGGTGGTGGTGGTGGTGATAATGGTGGTAATGGTGGTGATGGTGGTGGTGATGATGATGATGGTGGTGGTGATGATGGTGGTGGTGATGATGGTGGTGGTGATGGTGGTGGTGACGCTGGTGGTGGTGATGGTGGTGGTGACGCTGGTGATGGTGGTGGTGGTGATGGTGGTGGTGATGATGATGGTGGTGATGATGATGGTGGTGGTGGTGGTGATAATGGTGGTAATGGTGGTGATGGTGGTGGTGATGATGATGATGGTGGTGGTGATGATGGTGGTGGTGATGGTGGTGATGGTGGTGGTGATGATGGTAGTGACGCTGATGGTGGTGGTGGTGATGGTGGTGGTGATGATGGTGGTGGTGACGCTGATGTTGGTGGTGGTGGTGATGGTGGTGGTGATGGTGGTGGTGGTGGTGGTGATCATGGTGATGATGGTGGTAATGATGGTGGTGACGCTGATGGTGGTGGTGGTGGTGATGGTTATGATGGTAGAGATGGTAGTGGTGATGATGATGATGGTGGTGGTAATGATGGTGGTGATGGTGATGGTTATGATGGTAGTGATGGTGGTGGTGTTGGTGGTGGTGACGCTGATGGTGGTGGTGGTGGTGATGGTGGTGGTAGTGATGGTGGTGGTGATGATGATGATGGTGGTGGTGGTGATGGTGGTGGTGGTGATGGTGATGATGTGGTGATGGTGATGGTTATGATGGTGGTGATGGTGGTGGTGATGGTGGTGGTGATGATGGTGGTGGTGATGGTGGTGGTGATGCTGGTGGTGGTGATGGTGGTGGTGACGCTGGTGATGGTGGTGGTGGTGGTGATGATGATGGTGGTGATGATGATGGTGGTGGTGGTGGTGATAATGGTGGTAATGGTGGTGATGGTGGTGGTGATGATGATGATGGTGGTGGTGATGATCGTGGTGGTGGCAGTGGTAGTGGTGGTGTTGCTGGTATGGTTGAGATGTTGCTGCTGCTCACAGTGGTGATGGTGGCAGTTCTGGTGGAGTTGATGGGGGTGATGAGAGTGGCTATGGTGAGATTGATGGCGATGCTAATGGAGAATGGGAGTGTTAGCATTCAAGAACAAGAAAGAGTGCCAAGGAAGAATTAATCCCCAATTTCTTCTCAGCACGTACTAGAGTTTTAGGGAAGTGAAGTTGCTGCTCCTGGGGCCTGGTACTACCAATTTAAAACTGGATTCTAACTCGCCACTGGCCCACGGAAGCCACAGAGCTTGCTGATTATGGCTTAAAATCCTTTGCCTCGTGACCAGGCTGAGAAATCCAGAAAACATCAGATACTGCTCCACCACCAGTGCCGAGAACACTGCCCACCCAGGCAGGTTGCACTCCAGAGAGCATCAACCTGCAGCCGCTTACACAGCAATGGGCTTCCGTCGCAAACTTGGGGGGAGGGGACTGCTTAGGTCTTTCCTTGTTAAAATCTGCTCTGTCCCCGTCAGTGCCACCAGCCAGGCCATGGGGGTGCGTGCGGGGGGACAGCCGCTTGACCAGACTCCACCGAGAGCCTTTCCAGTGTCACCTGCTGCTTTCTCGACACTCCCAGCCCATGCACCAGACATCTGTGTGACGCCCTCGGCATATTCCATAGCCCGACTGCTGGGGGTGGGTGGCTTAGAGGGCAATGCATGAGCCCCTGTCCTATGTCTCTCTGAGCTAGTGGCAGACAGAGCAGGACAGGGAGGCTCATCATGCTGGTGCTGAGTTGGTGGCCCTGGTGTGGAGGCAGCCAGACGGGCTGGCGTGGATGCTCTTCTCCATCTCTCCCTTCCCACCTCTCCAGCCCGGGCACAGCCATCCCAGGC
Organism: Sylvilagus floridanus; assembly: GCA_949820135.1. Lineage (NCBI taxonomy): Eukaryota > Metazoa > Chordata > Mammalia > Lagomorpha > Leporidae > Sylvilagus > Sylvilagus floridanus. Next base: position 7,141,460 of record OX463244.1, on the reverse strand, counting down.
CTTGGTTGAGTCTCCAAAGCAAATTCGCTCACCCAGGACTGCTGACTCACCCTGGCTAAGGGAGGGGAGGGGAAGAACGGCCTTCATTTAGCTGCACATTTCCTCCCGATAAACATTTGCTGAGCGTCTTGTAATTGCAATGTGGGCGCACAAGAGCACGCCGGCCTGCTCCCTTGGGCGCTTCCATTTCAAGGGAGACGGCTTCTCTTTGCTTATTACCTTCAATGGATTTGCTGTAATGAAATTTACTTTCTAATCCAGGAGGAGGAGTGATGGAAGAGCACTCACTAATGGAGTTTCCTTCTCAAGTGGGAGTGGGACCCACAGCTTTCTCCCTGGTCATCCTCAAAAAAAGTGACTGGATGTGTGGGTAGAGGCAGAGCAAGGGTCCCTGGCCCCCTCCCAGGTAAGAGGGGAGCAGCTCAGGTCTCTGGACCATGAGCCTCTCTGCCTCTCTGCATTCTGCTGCTGTGGCATGCGGCACAGCCAGTGGGATTGGCTTCGGACTTCCCAGCAGGAGTTCCCGGTCACCTGCTTCGGGTTGGGTCCAGCTTATGAAGGCCACCCAGGTTCTGAGCCCAGGGGTTGTGTTGTATTACACTGTTTGCAAATGGACACAGAGATATTAGACAGACATTTGGTTCTGAACGGGAAACTGGAGCGTCCAGGTTAGCCTGAGTGAGATGGTTAGGAGACGGCGGGCTGTGGTGTGGCTGGGTTTCATGGCTCTCCGAGTACCTTTGCAGCATTGAGATAAGAGAGAACTCTGGAAGCTCTCAGACCCAGCCTCAACAGTCGCACATTCCATCAGATTGTGAGCACGTATCTCGGTGCCTCCACTGATTTTGAAAAAAAAAAGATATTTGAGAGAGAGGGTGGAAGGAAGAGTTTTCATCCACTGGTTTACTCTCCAAATACCTGCAAGAGCAAGGCTGAAGCCAGGAGCCAGGAACTCATTCCAGGTCTCCCACATGGGTAGCAGGAACACAGTTCCTTGAGCGATGAGGGCTGCCTCCCAGGGTCTGCATTAGCAAGAAGCTGGAAGCAGGAGTCGGGGCCAGGAATGAAACCTAGGAGCAGCAACGTGTGACGTGGGCCTCTTAGCCTTTAGGGTATATGCCGGTTCCTGCTTTGCTTTTCTTTTTTTAAACATCTCCTAGTCCCTTAAACCCCTCATCATTCTTTTTCTTTTTTTAAAGATTTATTTATTTATTTGAAAGGCAGAGTTACAGAGAGGCAGAGGCAGAGAGAGAGAGAGAGAGAGAGAGAGAGAGAGAGAGAGAGAGAGATCATCCACTGGTTCACTCCCAACTGGCCTCAAAGGCCAGAGCTGAGCTCATCTGAAGCCAGGAGCTAGGAGCTTCCTCCTGGTCTCCCACGTGGGTGCAGGGCCCCAGGACTTGTGCCATCTTCTACTGTTTTCCCAGGCTACAGCAGAGAGCTGGATTGGAAGCGGAGCAGCCAGGACTCAAACTGGCACCCAGAAGGGATGTTGGCACTGCAGGCGGCAGCCTTACTCGCTACGCCACAGTACTGGCCCCTCCTGCACATTCTTCCATTACTTGTTGGACAAATGTGATACCCTTGAGTCCAATAATGGGTGCAGCATCATTTTCCATGCAGGGATGATGCACCCTCTAAGATGCCATCAGAAAGATTATAAGTAAATCCAGGACAGACGAAGCTAATTTGATACCAGCAAGGATGCTACCAACTCTGATGAAGGGAAATTGGAACAGCCTCGCAGGTGCAAGAGCCCAGAGCAGAACCGGGAAGGTGCTTCTTCCGTTACATCACTCCAACACTTGGGTTCCTTCGGGGCACACGGCCAGGCTGTGATTTCACTCGGAAATAGCTGTCTCCATTCCTACCCTTGGGATCACCCTATGTCATTGCTGAGCCAGTGACATTCTGTCACTTGCATGCAGATACATCACTGCTGAGTGGGAGAGCCGAGGAGGAGCACTGTTGGCTCTATATCATGGGCTGGAAGTGGACATATGCTCCGGAGCTATTGTCTGAAATATGAACTCAGCTCTTTACAGGGCATCCATCCTAAACTATGCACTTTCTCAGGGTAAGAGCTCCCCACGGAGGGAAACACGCTTTAATGTCCTGCATCTAAACTGCTCCTAGCGCTCGGCCGGCCCAGTGATCGCCTTGGCTCATCTATCATCCCGACACACACTATTAATCTATGGACCCGCAGAAGGCTCATCAAAAACAGATTCCTATCTTATAGAAATCGCTGGGTCATTTCAGGTTAAAATTGCATTGGTCTTGGCTTAAAAGCTGTTGGGGAAAATTTGTAGAATGAAGAACAGCTACAAAGTGATCTTTAAATCAGATTTCAAAGGTGAACAAGACCATATCAGCTTCTGGTTGGAAAACATTATTCTTTTTTAAAGATTTCCAAGTTAAATAGGTACACGGGTGTTTTCTCATGCAGCTGAAACTACTGGGCTTAAAGTAGTTTAACTACTCAAGTCTTAAGCAAAAAGACTTTGTAAATATTGAAACACTGGACTGTGTAGGTTCCCTTTGGGTGTTAGATAAGCAATGTTCTCGGGTGTTGTTTCTGAAAGGGTAATAAATAAAATTGCCCTTTGTTCACACCAAGGGGTTTGCAGCCGGAGAGTTGCAATAAGGCAGTGCCACCAGAGCCCAGTTCCTTTAGGCTATTTTAACAAACTGCCCCAAACAGTGTGGCTTATGCAAGGGATGTTTACAAGGGTATTTCAGTGGGAAATGGAACTGAAGCACAATTCTTGGCACAACTTTTTTGGCAAATGCATGCACAGTCTTTTCGTAATACACATTTTCCATGAGCTTCTCAAAAACTCCCTCACACTGTTCCAGGGGCTGGAAGTCCAAGGTCAAGGTGTCGGCAGGGCAGGTTCTTTCTGAGACTGAGCGAGCGTCGTCTGCCCCAGGCCACTTGCTAGTGTCTGGGGGTTCCTGGGCTTGTAGCACTGTCACTCCAGTCTCGCCTTCGTCACCCTGGGGTGTTGTCCGTGTGTGCAAAGCACCCCTTCACAGGGACACCAGCCACACTGCATCAGGGGCTCCCTATTCCCAAATGGCCACCTCCTAGCTAAATGCATCCACAATGACTGTTTGAAAATAGTCACTCTCTGAGGTCTGGAGTTTGGGGCTTCAGTGAATCTGGGGGGATCCTTGGGCACTGGGAACAGGCCTGACCCCAGCCGTCCCCTCACTCTGTCCACCTGACCTCCTAACCCCAACACTGCCACTTTGCTGGACTCTGCCTCACCCCTGGGAACCACCTTCTAGCCTCCCCCCTCCCCCTGGCTGGAACCCAATCTGCCTGGGTCCCAGGTCACAGATCCCACCCCTAGCCCCTGCTCATCCAGAATGAAGTATATGTTTTCTGAATAACCTCCTGTGCTGATTCTAGCCATCCTGGGGAACTTCAAGCCCCAAAGAAAGAGCCAGGGGTCGGGGATTCAGCGACTCAGCCAGGTGGGCTGATGTCCCCAGAGATTGGGCTGCGGAACAAGATTTGAGCACGTTTGTGTGCATGCCGCCCTCGGGGCAGGCTGCGATAGAGTCATTTGCTGAGATCACTGTACCTTTCTCTCCCCCGGCAGCAGAATCCGGTCCAAAATACCCCACCTGCCGGACGAAGAGCTTTGTCTGAAGAATCGGTCACATGGAGAACGCCGATGACCGAGCGAGTTGCGAGTCCTCGGTGCTGGGGAGCAGGCGTCAGTGCCTGGACATTGAAAACCAGGTCCTGCTAGTTCTGAATGAGCATAATTTTTGACAGGAGGTCCTGGGTGGAGTCTTCTATTTTTTCTTAACATTTTGGTTGGCGGTCCGTGAGCTTGGGCTCCCATGGGGAGCACCCACCTGCTGCCTCCCAGAGCTGTGGGTGCAGGTGGGTGGATGCAGTGCCTCCCCAGGTGGTTGCCTTCTCAGGCCATTTGTCTCTGCTCCCTCCACACGGCTACCTCTGCTCCGAGGAGGAATCTGGGTCACTTGGACTTCAGGGGTGTTTGGTGGAAGTTATTTAGAGCACCCCCTACTGAGCCCCATTGTTGCATTCTTCCCAGGACTTCAGAGGTTCTGACCTTCAAGATCTCCGCATATGCTTTCTGAAGAAAGGTTTGCTTAAAATAAATATCTACATCCTGGGGTTCAGAATTTAGCTGTTTTTGATAAAATCTCAACTATTCAGTATCTTCTGGGAATCGGTGGTATCTTCCGGATCACCAAGCTGACCAGGGACAACTGTTATATTCCCAAGAACATTAAAATCAAAATTTTACTTTTCTATCTAATTTTTGCTAGAGGCAACTCCCCCTTTCTCTCCCCCTGTTTTTCAAGATTTATTTATTTGTTGACAGCCAGAGTTACAGAAAGAGAGGGAAAGATAGGGAAAGGAGGGAGAGATAGAGATAGAGATAGAGATAGAGGTAGAGATAGAGATAGAGATAGAGAAGGAGATAGATAGATAGATAGATAGAGAAAGGTCTTCCATCTGCTGGTTCACCCTCCAATGGCCACAACAGCCAGGGCTGGGTCAGGCTGAAACCAGGAACCAAGAGCTTCTTCCAGATCTCCCATGCAGGTGCAGGGCCCAAGCACTTGGGCTATCCTCCACTGCTTTCCCAGGCCACAGCAGAGAGCTGGATAAGAAGTGGAACAGCTGGGACACAAACCAGAGCCCATATGGGATGCCAGCGTCTCAGGTGGCGGCTTTACCAGCTGCACCATAACACTGGTCCCTACATCCTCTCTTTTTAAACAGTGGGTATCAGTCACAGTTTAATCAGATTTTAATCATTTACCATGATTTCTATGCACTCCCGCTATTTTGAGCTGCTGGCAGGTAGGTCAAAATGTGAACAAGTGGTATGAACAGGTGCTGACCTATGTGTGAGGCGGATGCTTGACGCCTGCATTCATTCAACTTACTTTCTTGCGAATCTCCTGATATTGCTTTGATTTTTTTAAGAGAGAGGGAGAGGGAGTGCTCTCATTCAGAGGCTCACTCCCCAATGCTTACAACAGTAACAGCTGGGCCGGGGTGAAGCTGGGAGCTGGGAACTCGGGAACTCAGGCCGCCCACAAGGTGGCAGGGACGCAGCCACTTGAGCCATCACTGCTGCCTCCTAAGATCTGCATTGGCAGAAGCTGGACTTGGGGGCAGAGCTGGGACCCCGACCCAGGCAGTCCGATATGGGATACAGGCATCTCAGTGACATCTTTTTTTTTTCTTTTGACAGGCAGAGTGGACAGTGAGAGAGAGAGACAGAGAGAAAGGTCTTCCTTTGCCGTTTGTTCACTCTCCAATGGCCGCTGTGGCCGGCGCACTGTGCTGATCCGAAGGCAGGAGCCAGGTGCTTCTCCTGGTCTCCCATGGGGTGCCAGGCCCAAGGACTTGGGCCATTCAGGTGACATCTTAATTGCTGGGCCAAGGGCCTGTCTCCCAGGTACTTCCCACCGAGTTTTCTTTCCGCAGTGTTTAGTGAAGCACACACTGTCTCTGGTCCAGGTCATGCAGCAGCCGTCCTGTAGACTGTGGGAACCAAGCCCCGAGCCCCCATCTATTGAGTGTCTCTTACCCTCCTCATTAGCTTGGCTGCCCCGGGCTTCCTGGCACAGGTGCACCTGTATCTCGGCTGCATTTGCATGGCCTCAGCTTGCGTCTGCTTCCCCTCCTAGATGGTTTCTCTGTAAAGGATCAGGAGGCTATCTCCAACCACTAGGCTAGCTTCACTGGAAGAGTCTCGGAGACTTATTCTAGATCAGTGGTTCTCACGGGGACAGTATTGCTCCCCTCCCAAGGGCACGTAGGACAGTGTCGGGAGACATTTTCAATTGCCATGAAGGGTGGGGGTGCCACTGGTATCTGTGAGTGGAGGCCACAGATGACATTCAGCATCCGCCCATGCACAGGATGGTTCCCAAGATAAAGAACTCCCCAGTGCCACATGCCGACAGGGTCGCACCTGAGAAACCCTGTTCTGAAGAGGACGGCAGATGGGATGTAGATCTACGGTCTACAGGCTCTCTTTACTCTTTGTGTTGGGTTGCTAATTGACAGTCCTGATCTGTACTAGCAATTGTATCTTCAAGTTGCTACAGAATGCCTCCCTGGTGTATCACCTGTTCCATATAATGACTTCCCTAACCACGAGTTGAAAAATGCCACCATTCATGTGTAGGCTGAGCCTAGTTAGGGCAGGAGGGGAAGGTAGTAAGAGGATCTAAGTTAATAAGCTGGAAGGTGGATTCAGCTTGTCTAGCTCTAGTCCAGGCAACGTGTTCAGGTATCTGACTAATATCAGCTAAATTCCTGGGGCCGGTGAAATAAACTACCACAGGCTGCATGACTGACACAGCAGAAATTACTCTTCCCCAGTTCTGAAAGGCAGAACTCCAAAGTCAGAGTCAGCACTGTGCTTCTTCCCAGGGTTTGAGGAGTTGCCAGCAAGTCTTGGCACCATCTGGTTGTGGCATCATCTCTCCGCTCTCTGCCTCCCCTGTCACATGGTCTACTTCCCGTGTGCCCGTGGGTCCCTTCTCTCTCCATTCAAGTCATGGATTTAGGGCTCAGCTTCATCAAGTCTGAACTCATCTTGAGTATGCCTGCAAAGACCATGCTTCTAAATAAGGTCCCATTCACAGGTACAGGAGGTTAGGGCTTGAACATATCTGCTGTAAGGGCGTGATTCAGTCCTCAGCGGCTAGCAGCAAAGAAGTAGGGCACACCATGGAAGTCTGTTGGTTCCCCATAGCTCTAAACTGGCTTTTGTTGATGGTGGCTTCTTTGTGCTGAGTCAGATTGCCAACGGCTTGGTTGCCACACTGCTTGCTGGTCCTCACCACTTAGCCTGCCAGCTGTGTCTTTTCCTCCTCTTTCATCTCTATCATCATTCCTCTCTGTTTGCTTGCTTTTTATAAAGATTTGTTTATTTATTTGAAAGCCAGAGTTAGAAAGAGAGAGGGAGATAGAGGGAGAGAGGGAAAGAGAGAGGGGGGAGGAGAGGAGAGGGAGAGGGAGAGGGAGAGGGAGAGGGAGAGGGAGAGGGAGAGGGAGAGGGAGAGGGAGAAAGAGAGATCTTCCATCTGCTGGCTCACTCTCTAGATGGCCATGATATTCAGTGCTGGATCAGGCTGAAGCCAGGAGCCAGGAGCTTCATCTGAGTCTCCCACGTGGGTGCCAGGGGCCCAGGTGTGTGGAAGCTGCTGCGGGTGTAGGAACAGTCTCTCCACACATGCAGAGATCTGCAGAACCGTCAGGTGTTGGTCCCGACCCTGAGCACACACACAAGGGGAAGCTGTGGTCCCACTCTCCTCAGGCTCCTCCCACGGAACCCGGAGGCCCAGGCGCACGGAGAGGGAGTCCTCTGGCTCGTGTGCCGCCTGCTCTGGGACACTCTCGCCACTCCAAACACTCATCTCCTGGAGCTGAACTTTCTCCTGCGTGTTTCCAAGTGTGAGTCTCCAATCGTCCCTGCTGATATTGCAGGCCTTGGATATTATCCCAACAAAGCCCCTATGTTTAAGCTTCGGAGCCGGAGTCCACTGCGTGTGGCCCAAGAGTCTCCACTTACCGTGCCATGTACTGAGTAAGTCCCATATAGCTTATTGGTTTTTCTTTATGTGATATTATAGCTTTATTTATTGTTTATTACTGGTTACTGGACTCCAAGATGAAACTGATAATCTTTGACATATTTGAGTCATTGTTTATCTATGATTATCTAAAATTTTATTCACAAAGGAATATCTGGATAAATCATAGAGTCATCCTTCCCTATGTTGAATTTCTTATCGGGGTGAAATGGGAAGAGTGAGGGGGAGAAGACATGGTTTGTGAGTGTACTCATGTGCAAGTTAAGTAATACGTATTGGATGGGACTAGGTTTGCTAAGGGTTATAACACTAACAATGATTTGCATAACTGAGTAGGAAATGACAAATTATTTTATACTCAGGAAATTCTAAAAGATGTATTCTTTCAGTGAGACTATGTAATTGGAAAAAAATGAGGTTATTTAAAAAGGAAATTGATTCACATAAATGTTTTACCATGGCCTTTTATTTCCACGGAGAAGGACTGTTGATGTGTTCCTTACTTGTTCATGTCTGCAAGCCCTAGTGACCATTAAACTTTCACATGATACAAAAAGGGACTCTGGCAAATTGGATTTGCAGCCAGAGTGGTTGATGCCTCAGTCCCAAAGACTGAGCCAAGATTTGTCAAAATGTTGAGGACAAAATGTTTGTTTACTTAATTACTTAACTCAATAAATATTGTGCTGGACTCTGGCACTGTGCTGCTTGCTAGGCGTACAACGTGCACCGTGGCCCTTGGCCATCAAAGTGGGTGTAGCCTGAAAGGAGATGTGGAGGTGGGTACCAAGGCAGAGGTGTCTGCCCAGGGCAGTGAACCCAGAGGAAGGGCTGGCTGCTCAGCTCTGCAAGTGGAAGCAAGGTGGGGAAGAGTCACAGAAGGGATTTAGGAGAGGGAGGGAGAGAGGGAGAGAGAGACAGAGAGGGAGAGAGAGAGAGAAAGGCAGAGATGGAGAGAGGGAGAGAGAGAAAGGGAGGGAAAGAGAGAGAGGGAGAGAGAGGGAGGGAGAGAGAGACAGAGAGAGGGAGAGAGAGAGAGAGAGGGAGAGAGAGAGGGAGAGAGAGAGAGAGATTCCAGACAGAGGCGGTAGGGTAAGAGAGCATGGTAAGGTGAGGAATGGGCAGGGAAGATTAACTCATGCAAGAAGTTCAGTGCTGTTGTCTGGATGTGTCCCCACCCCCCAAGCTCCAATCTGGGAACTTAATCGCAATGCAGTAGCTGGATAGAAGTTCATTAATTCATGGGTGTTCTGACCTTATGACTGGATTAGTGTCGTTATTGTGGGCGTGAGTCGGTTACTCGGCGAGTTCAGCCCTCTTCCTCCCTCCTTCTTGCCCTCTCTAGCCTTCCACTGTCCATCAGGGGATGATGTGGCACAAGCATGCCGGGCGCTGGGACCGTGGTTGTGAACTTCTCAGCTCCCAGAACCATCAGCCAATACGTCTGTGATCTCTATAAAGTACTAGACGAGAGCAGTCTGTTACAGCAACGGAAAACAGGTGGAGGCCTCAGTATGGTCCACATATTGGATATGAGGATGGATGCAGAGAACAAAACCTGGAGGAGTGGCCTGGATGAGACCTGGGCAGGGCCCTTAGGCCAACCTGAGGCATTTGGGATTGCCCCACCAGGTGCTCTGCAGCCATTAATTAGCTTAAATAATTCACTAATGGTGATAATTCACTAATAATTCACTGATGGTAATAATGGTAATAATTCACTAATGGTCGGGTCTCTGTTTCAGGAAAGCCACTGGACAGGGGAGGGAAGCCCTCCATCAAGCCAGAATCCGAAACCCACTAAGAGATGGCACCTGTGGCTGCTGGGGAATAGTGGGGATGTGAGTGAATAGCGGTGAGGAAGAGAGTGGACGAGGTGGATAGGGGAGATGCCAATGAGAACAATTTGACACAAATTGATGCCTGGTCTAAACTGAGATTTGGAAAGGGGCATGCATGAGAGAGAAGAGGCCAGACTGACCCTCTGCTGGTTCACCCCACAGATGGCCGCAATAGCCAGGTCTGGAAGCCAGGAACTCTACTTGGATCCCCCACATGGGTGGCGGGGGCCCAAGCACTTGGGCCATCACTCACTGTCTTCCTGGGAACATTATCGGGAAGCTGGATTGGAAGCAAAGCAGCCTGGACTAGGACGGAGCTCTGATAGGTGATGCTGACAGTCGCAAGCGGGAGCTTAACTCGCCGGAGCACAATTCCAGCCCCAGGACCTTAACATTTTGAGTGGCAGCGATAATCACCTTTCTCATCTCCCTTCCCCCTTCAGGTCTGTGCTTCCCATAGTCCTCCTGGTGCCTTACACCTTAGAGCTTGGTCGACAACCAGTGTCAAGGGACAGCTCCTGCAGGTGTCGTCCCTGCAGTGGCCACGGAACGCTCTTGAGTCAGACCACTGCACTTTCCAAGCATACTCGCGACCAGATTTGCTCCCGTGGAGCTGCTGTGCAATGCTGCTGGAGGTGCCTGCTCTCCTGGGCCAGGTCGGTTGGACCGTCTGCAATGACAAGAACAGTGCATGATCTTCCAGAGTCCACGGGCACAAAGCAAGCACTGGAGTTTCCATGATGGGAACTTCTCTCATTCCTTCAGCATTGCTGTGTGTTGTAGTGTGCACAAGATAATACAACAAAGTGCACACTATTTATGAATTTTTAAAACATCCATGGAGTAGTGACTGATCAAAACCTTCAACCTGAGAGAGGCAGCAGGGTCGAAGTACTCTGTGGAGCCTGGTTCTGAAGAGCTACACCGGCTGACTAATTTTGCACCCCCGTTTTTCCACTTGCAGGAATTACGGCTAATTGTCAGCTGTAGTGTGGCTTTGTAACGATCCTTTACACAATAGGGTGTTCATCGTTGTCATGCCTGTTGGTGATTTGTCTTCTGAGAGTCTCACCCAAGGGGTTTGGATTGCAGAAGACCTTCCACATGGAACCGAGGGGACCTCATCCATCCTCTAGGCTTAGTCATGAGGGGCTGGCTCCTGGAAAACTGGGACACCCTGCCACAAAGAGAGAAGGGACACTCAACACATGTCCCTCCCCGAGGGGGGTGGGAAACATGATGGAGTGCGAGAGAGAGAGGAGGCTGCCCTCCCAGGTTGACGTCCTGGAGGAGAGAGCGGCTAGGTCATCGGCTCCCTACGGGATGTCCCAGTCAGCACCGTGAGAGCTGGTGGTTACACAGGGAAGTTGTGGCTCTGCTCCCGGATGCTTGTCTGGCAAATCGAACACTTGTCTCCTCCTTGCATCCCTCCTCAGCTCATAAAGAAAACTGTAGCCGTTACAGAAAGAGCGATGTTGGGGCAGACATTGTAGCACAGCTGGTTAGGTTGCTGCCTGGGACAGCAGCATCCCAATGAGAGCTCTGGTTCTAGTCCCAACTGCTCTGCTTCCAACCCAGCTCCCTGTTAATGTGCCTGGAAAGCAGCAGCAGACGGCCCAAGTACTTGGGAGATCCAGATGGAGTTCCAGGTTCCCACCTGGCTTAGCTCTGGCCGTCACAGCCATTTGGGGGTGTGAATTAGTAGATGGAAGATTCTCTCTCTCTCTCTCTCTCTCTCTCTCTCTAACTCTGTCATTCAAACAAACAAATCTTTAGACTAAAAAAGAAAACAAGGAACGTTTGTACTTCCCTCTAGTGTTAAAATAACGGCCCTGCAGCATTGGTCCCGCCTATAAATGAACCTGCGCAATGTTATGCATGCCCGCAATGCTCTTTCTTGCAGTGAGTGGCCCAGACATGTGGCTTTTTGCAGCTGCACCCTAGGCAGGTGACTGTGCCCAGGGCCCAGGGAGACACTGCTTATTTCAGGGCCCTGCATCCTCTGGTCTCCAGCAAGGCCATTGAGCTCACCAGTATCCCATCCACCTGAACCCAGAGCTTCGTAATGGGGACAGCAAGGCCCACTGTGTGTGACAGGCCCTGCTCAGCACGGTGTTCTCCAGCAGCGGAGGCCCAGGTGGTTTGCTCACGCTCCATAGGGGTGGCCAGGGGTTTGGGTGCCTCTCTTCTGTCTGCAGAACTGCAGCTGGGCGTGTCTGTATTGCCTCTTGCTCCCTGCGCAGCTGCAGCTGCCCGAGCGGCAATGTCGGATCTCCAAAGCCGGTGAATGAGCACATCTCCACGTATGGTGTGACTGCGGGAACTGCAAGTGTTTGGCAGAAGTATGCTGCCCACTTGGATTGCTGTGGTCTCACTTTCCACTTCATCCTGCACATGTGCGCATCTTCTCGGCTAAGTCTGCAGGCTAGAGTCCCCAGCCACTTGTGTAAAGGTTAGAGACGCTTTTGTCTTAGTGACCACGAAAGTGGGTTGTTACAGGGGAGCGCAAGGAGCTCCTCCCTGCTCTCTGTCTTCTCGCATCACCATAGCTTCCTCCACACGCTCTGCTATTGTGACACCATCTGCCCTGAGGTGATCAGCGGCTGGTGCCATGCTCCTGGCCTCCCCAGGAGTGAGCCAAGTAAACCTCTCCTCTTATGAAGTGTTCAGCTTCAGCTGTTTTGTTATAGCAACGGAGACGGCAAAAATATAAGTAAGCAATGATTGGAATATGTCCCAGGGCAGTGCTGGGGAGTCAGTGCCAGTGATACTGTGCATCCCCAGGACCCCGTCATCGATGGGCTGCAGAGACCTGAGGGAGCTTCATGGAGAGGCTGACATCCACAGGATGGAGAGTAGGAGCAGGCAGGACGTGGGGTCCTGTTGGGGGAGGGAGGTGTGGAGGCAGGAGCAGCCCCGGGACAGGTCCATGCTGGATACGCACAGCCTACCTGACACCCACAGGAGATGTACAGCTCTAGGGAGCAGAAAGGTGAGTTTCATGGCTTTAGTTGGCTTCATGTAACCGTAGGATCTATCTACAGTTGGTTCTCCTCGTCTGTGGGTTCTGAATCTGCTCAAAATGTTTTAAAGGATTGATTTCTCTACTTTTTTGAAAGGTAGAGTTACAGAGAGGGAGAGATGAAGAGAGAAAGATCTTCCATCCTCTGATCCATTCCCCGAAAGACTGCAATGACCAGGACTGGCCCAGGCAGAGACCATGAGCCAGGAAATCCACTCAGGTCTCCACATGAGTGGGAGGAGTGCAAGCACTTGGGCCATCTTCTGCTGCTTTCTCAGGCCACAAGCAGGGAGCTGGATTGGAAGTGGAGTAGCCAGGACTCAAGTCAGTGCACATATGGGTTCGTGGTGCCTCAGGCAGAGGCTTAGCTTACTATGCCAAGCGCTGGCCCCCAAGTATCAGTAAATTCTAAAAGACTGAAATCAGACCTGTACCTTCTCAGACCACAAAGGAGTAAAACTAGAGACTAGTAACAAGCAGAACAGCAGAACACTCATAAATCCACAGAAATTAAACAACATGCTGCTGGATGACCAATGAGTCACTAACAAAATTTAAAAAAGGAAATGAAAATCGTTCATTTGTAACCTGTGGGATACAACAAAAACAGCATTGTGGGAAATTTATAGCATTAAGTGCTTACATTAGAAAAGAGAAATGTCTCAAATCAATTATCTAATGATGCATCTCGAATACTTAGAAAAACAAGAATAAACCAAAGCCCAAATCAACAGGAATTGAAAAATAACAAGGATTAGAGCAGAAATAACTGGAATTGAAACTAAAGAAAAAATACCGAAGATCAGCAAAACAGAAGGCTGGTGTTTGAGAAGATAAGCAAGAGAGAGACGAACTTTTAGCCACACTAACAAAGACAAAAAGAGAAAAAACTCAAAGAATAAATTAGAAATGAAAAGGAAATACTACTGAAGTACAATGGACCCTAAGAAAAGGCAATGAAAATCTAGAAGCCAATAAACTGGAAAGCCTCAAAAAAAGGATACATTTCTGATTCATCTAACCCACCAGGTTAAATCAAGATTTAGACATCTAAACAGACCCGTAACAAGCGATGAGACTGAAGCAGTAACCAGAAGTCTTCTATCAAGGAAAAGTCCAGGACCTGATGGCTTTAGTACTGAGTTCTACAAAACATTTAAAGAGGAACTTATTCCCACGCTTTTCAAACTATTCCAGAATACTGAACAGGATGGAACTCCGACAATTCTTTTTGAGACCAGCACCACTCTGATACCAAAACCAAACAAAGACACAACAAGAAAACCACAAACTGACATCCTTGTTGAACATAGACATAAATATTCTCAACAAAATAATAGCAAACCTACCCCAAGACCATATCAAAAGTGATCATACAGCATGATCAAATGTGATTTACCCCAGATCTGCAAGTGTGGCTGAGCATTCATAGTCAAATAAATGCCACAAATCACATTGACAGAATGATGAACAAAACCCATGTGATCATCTCAATAGATGCTGAAAGCATTTGATAAGATTCAATACCCCTTCGTGATAAAAAAAAAACCCTCCACAAATTGGGTATAGAAGGAGCACACCTGATAAAGGCTGTATGGTATAGAAGGAGCACACCTGATAAAGGCTGTATGGTATAGAAGGAGCACACCTGATAAAGGCTGTATGGTATAGAAGGAACATTCCTGATAAAGGCTGTATGGTATAGAAGGAGCATTCCTGATAAAGGCTGTATATGACACACATCCATCATAGTGGATGGGGAAGGCTGAAAGCACTCCCCCTCAGATCAGGAACAAGACAAGGGTGTGCACTTTCACTTTCTTATTCTATATGGCACTGGAGGTGTTGGCAAGAGCAGTCAGGGAGCAGGAATCATCACAATCGGAAAAGAAGTCAAAATACCCAGGATGGCAGAGGACACGATGTTGTCCATGGAAAACCTATACGCTCCACTAAAATGCTGTTAAATTGACAGACAAACCAATTCAGTGACATTTCAGGTTACAAAATAAACATATAAAAACAGTAGTTCTGACAGAGAAACCAAGAAAGGAATTCCATTTATAATAACCACAAAATGTTGAATATTCAGGAATAAATTTATAATAACCACAAAATGTTGAAAATTCAGAAATGAAAGAGCTTTACAATGAAAATTATAAAACATTGATAAAAGAAACCATCAAGGGCACAAAAAATGGAAAGTTATTCCTTGTTCATGGACTGGAAGAATCAATATCATGAAAATGTCTATTCTGCCTACAGCAATCTACAGATTCAATGCAATCCCTACCAAAATACCAATGACATTCTTTACAGAATTAGAAAAAGCTACCCTAAAATTCATAGAATCACAAAAGATCCAGAGTAGCCAGAGAAATCCTGAAAGGGGAAAAAAAAAACCAAGCTGCAGGCAACACAATACCTGACTTCAATGCATACTGCAAAGATGTAGTAATTAAAACAGCTTGGTCCTGGATAAAAACTGACACACAGATCAATGGAACAGAATGGAGAGCCCAGAAACTAATCCACATCCATACAGCCAACTGATTGTTGATAAAAGTGCCTGAACCCTACACTGGAGTAGAGATATCTCTTCAATAACTGGATGTATTCAGCATCAGGGAAATGCACATGAAAACCACACCCTGCAGAATGGCTAAAACCCAGAACCCAGAGAGTAACAAATGCTGGTGAGGATGTGGAGAACCAACACAGACACTGCAGGTGGGAGTGTGAGTTAGTGCAGCCACTGTGGGAAACCTGTGGAGGTTTCTTAAAAAATTAGAAACACACTTGCCACAAAAGACGAGAATGCATTGTAGCAAAGAGAGAGCTCCCACCATGTTTGTAGTAGCACTGCTCACAATAACCAAAGTGTGGAACCATCCAAGGTGTCTGTCATCAGATGAACAGATAGAGAACATGTTACACACACACACACACACACAAGAATACTATTCAGCTATAAAAAGGAACGAAATTCTACCATTTGCAGCAAAATGGATGCAACTTGAGGACATCATTTTGAGTGAATTAAGGCAAATATTGCATATTCTCCCTTATACGTGGGATCTAAAATTTAAAAATAAAAAAACAAAGAAATTAAAAACCAAAAAAAATTATGCCTGTGTTTCAGTATTGCTGCAAATATAGTTTTGCCAAATTTTGTTTTCTATCCTTATAAAGCCAATGGTTAAGAATGTCATACTCCTACAGTGTTAATGATCTGTGGTGAAACTTCACTGTATATGGGTGAGATGATCATCCCTTCTGATTGTTGTTCGTAGCTTTTGCCGTTCCCCGCACTGATCTAGGGTCTTTTTACCGTTTACTTGTTTAATCCTTTATTTCATTGAGCATTAAGCCCTTGATTGGAATGTGAATTAAAAATATATTATCTCCAAAACTAAGAAAGAAATAAAGAGGTAGAGAGGGATCTCTCACCTGGGAGATTCGGAAGAAGCCCCTGGCCCCTGGCTTCTGCCTGGCTCAGCCCTGGTTCTTGCTGCCACTTGGGGAGTGAACCAGCAGCTGGAAGGTCTCTCTCTGTCTTTCTCTGCCTCTTTGCCTTTCAAATAAGTAAAATGAATCTTTTTTTAAAAAGTATTCCATAGCAGCCCTTTGGCTGTTCTTAGAGAATGGCAGCAGCTCAGTGCTCTCGCTCAACTCTCTTGTTGCTGTGGGTAAGAAATGTCAGCCCGTTGGCTCCCCAAGTGCCGCCTTCCAGACCTTTACCTCCCGCGCTGGGGGGAGTCTGCTCTGAGGCTTTCCTCTTTAGTACAATAATGTCATCTTAAGGACATCACGTCATCCGAATGTGTTATTATTTTGGTTCAGCCTTTATGTGGAATAAGTCAGCCAAGTGATTAAGAGCAACACGTCCGAGCTGCCCACATTTGTTCGGAAGCCCATGGCATTTAGCTGCTATCTGCCAAGAACACGAGTGATTGCTTTAGGAAATTGAAGCCAGAGACCGCAGTTTCTTGTTTAATATCTTTGCACAGTAAGAATTTGCAGCTGTATTAATGGAATTACCCTGAGAACATTTAATTACAGCAGTTCAAGAAGAGGACTCCTCTCATCAGTGGGAACTGAGGACACTCTTTGTACATTCTCCCCCCTTTCGATTCCTGTGCGGTGAAACTCTTGTGCACGTTGTCTTTTCATTCCCAGAGCCACACTGAAGACCTGGGCCACCTTCTCCCTGCAGATATTGCTGGGCAGGGCAGCTGCTGTGCCCCTATTAGCCTGGGGCAGGGCTGCAGTCTTATCTGAGTGGCAACAGTGAGGGGCGCACCATGCTCACTTGGTTAATCCTCCACCTGCAGCGCTGGCATCCCATATGGGCGCCGGGTTCTAGTCTCGGTTGCTCCTCTTCCAGGTCAGCTCTCTGCTGTGGCCTGGAGGGCAGTGGAGGATGGTCCAAGTGCTTGGGCTCTGTACCCGCATGGGAGACCAGGAGAAGCACCTGGCTTCTGGCTTCAAAATGGCACAGCACCGGGTATAGCAGCCATTTGGGTAGTGAACCAACGGAAGCAAGACCTTTCCCTCTCTCTCTCTCACTCTCTCTCACTTACTATAACTCTACCTGTCAAAAAAATTTAAAAAAAGATAAAGTTAAAAATACAGTCAATGTCACACTTCTTTCTCAGCCACTGTGGAGTGGGCGCAGCTACCAGGGGGATGTACAATAGAGTTGAAATGGAGTACAGATGTGGGTGGACGTGTGTGGACGTGAGTGTGTATGAGAGAGACAGAGAGCGAGGGTGGTGGGGACAAAGACCACATCCACGTGCGGCAGGGAGGCCCCAGATGCAACTAGCTTTGCCACCCAACCACGTTCTATCCTGAAGTGTTGCTAATTCAAATTTTTGACATTAAAAAATCAGGGGTTTGAGTTTCCTTTTGTGCTTGTCCTGTTCTCAGTGCACCTAACACAGACTATTGTTGTTCATTTGCTCAGACCTGGGTCGCTGATCAATAGAAATCAGGAAATTGAAGTGCCAGTAGGGGTGCTTTTCTTCGGTTCTGAAGGACAGTAGCCACCATTCAGTGTCATCAGGAACACTGCTTCTAGGGTGATGTGCCTGAGAGAAGGATTGCTTTTAAAATTTATTTATTTATTTGAAATACAGAGTTACAGAGAGAGAAAGAGGGAAAGAAAGAGAGAGAGAGAGGGAAAGAAAGAGAGAGAGAGAGGGAAAGAGAGAGAAAGAGGGAGAGAGAGAGAAAGAGGGAGAGAGAGAGGGAGAGAGAGAGAGAGAGAGAGAGAGAGAGGTCTTCTACCAGCTGGTTCACTCCCCAAATGGCTGCCACGGCCAAGGCTGGGCCAGGCCAAAGCCAGGAGCCTGCAGCTCCAACCAGCTTTCCCACATGGCTGGCAGGGGCCCAAGTACTTGGAAAATCCTCTGCTGCTTTTCCGGATGCATTAGCAGAAAGCTGGAGAGGAAGTGAAGTGACCAAGATTTGAAGCATAGTCCATACAGATGCTGGCATTGCAAGTGGCGGTATAACCCGTTGCACCACAATCTGGCCTCAATAAGTTGATTTTGTAAATACATATGTATTGCAGAGAACCAAGACTCATTGAGATCTCAGGATGTCTGCGGTCTAGAGTGACAAAGGCTCAGGCATTCTTTCTTACAGCCAAGAGGTCAGCACCCTCTTGCTTCTTGCCCTACATGCTAGGTAGACATGTTCTAGCATGAAACACAACATGAAGAGAAACATACATGGTATGTTTCTAGTCACTTCTCACAGCAGGACTAATACGCTGAGTTACAGAATTGCTGTCCTGGACTTGCTTTATTAAGTCTATCTTGGTCTTTTTTTTAAAATTATCTATTTATTTGAAAGGCAGAGACACAGAAAGGCAGAGAGACAGACCAAGAGAGAAGTCTTCCATCTGCTCGTTCACTCCCCAAATGGCTGCAATGGCCAGAGCTGAGCCGATCCAAAGCCAGGAGCCAGGAGCTTCTTCCAGGTCTCCTTTGCATGTGCAGGGGCCCAAGGACTTGGACCATCTTCTGCTGCTTTGCCAGGCCATAACAGAGAGCTGGATCCGAAGAGGAGCAGCCGGGACTAGAACTGGCACCCTTATGGGATGCTGGTAATGCAGGCAGTGGCTTTACCCACTACTCCACAGCTCCAGCCCCGGGCTTTCTTAGTTGTAAGGTTTTCCACCAGCTCATGTGACAATTCTCAAGATGTCAACTCTTCACCCTGAATTCCAATCCATGCTGCTCTCTGTGGTTCTGCTGCCGGCTGGATGTGTCAGCAATGCTGGTGCAGGGGGCGTGGCAGATGCTGGACTTCCTGTCCACAGTCTGGGATGTGAGGGATCCATCCCCATTTGTCCCAGATGAAAATGAGCAGAGCTTCATGAACCAGCCACAGGCAAGCACATCCACTGAGGAGCACGCCCTCACAGTGCACCGTCCCAGCACAGCCCAGCTCTGGCTGCCAGGACCAGCAGGGAGGGAGTTAGATCCTCTAGGAAGAAAGTGTCCACGCCACACTTGGCTTGGTACAGATCCTGAGCTGGATGCTGCTGATGGAAGCAAACACTGGTGTCAGTCTTTCCATCTTCTCCCTGACACTCATGTTCTAAAGTTCACATCGCTCTGTTCTGCCCAAGGATACAACTCAGACATGGTTGAGAAGTCCAATGAATCAGAGACCACCACACACTGCATCAGCAGCTGAGCAGGTTCCGAAATCCCAAAAGGACACTTCTCACCGAGGCAGAAAACACAACTCGTCTTCAAGACCTCCCCACCGACGACGAGGCTGGGGATTCACTCAGAAGATGAATCCCGAAAAACCTGCATGGAGCGCTTTGCCCAGGCTCACTGTGCCGTTTGCTGGGTCTGTTCTATGAGCAGAGCAAAATGACTCGGGAGATTAATTAATCAATTTATTAATCAATCAATGCGGCTCATTTCTGCTTGTGCATTACCAGTCACCACCTGCTATGAATATGCTTTGGCTCCAAGCACATCCAGCATGCTAAACCCCTTATGACCCCAAAGTCATAAATTGGTAGCCCCAAGAGTGGGAAACTTAGTTGATTATGGCATTTAGGAGGTGGGAGATTTTCAGGTCACTGGCGATGCAGTGAAAGGCAAGTCTTGCAAAAGGGGTGGTTGGCCGGCGCTGTGGCTCAACAGGCTAATCCTCCACCTTGTGGCGCCGACACACCGGGTTCTAGTCCCGGTCGGGGTGCCGGATTCTGTCCCTGTTGTCCCGGCTCCCGGGCTGGAGCTGTGGCACTCTAAGTGAGGTGCCTTCTCTCTCCCTAGGACCATCTCTGATCTTCCTGCCAGCCTGCAGGTCCTGATTAATGCTGTGAAAAAGTGCATACTTCCCTTTGTGAGAGGCTGTTGTCCACTAGCTCGGTGCCCACACGCTTCATGGCCGTCACCACACAGGCAGACACACTGAACACGCAGTCAGGCCCTGGCTCCTATTTTTAGGTATCATGTTTCAAGCAATGGAATGGTTGATCCAAGAGACGCTGTTGTTATCTCATGAAATCTGACAACTGGTTCAGGATTCACTTAATTAAAACTTTCAGATAGAATTACAATTCCATCTCGGGGAAAGGGTGTGTTGAGGAGATCCCAGACACACTTTCAGAGGGGTCCCCAGAGGGATCAGTTGCTCTCCTGATTGCTAAGTGTCATGTGTTTGTGACTTGGCTCCTGGCAGACACAGTCTTCCTCCCCAGGTAGGGTGAGGCAGGCATCAGCCACACAGCCTGCGGGGCTCTGGCCCGGTGTTTCCTGAGCCCAGAGCCCTGCATCTACTCATTGGCCCATGCAGCCCAAGGTGCTTTGTGTTACAAGCAACTTCTGTGCATCTTCCCAAAGTCTTAGCAACTCCCCAGGTTGGGGGGGGGGGCAGGGGGTTAGCCAGATTGCACAAGGAAATACCTGACTAATAAAGAGAAAAGCTCCACTGAGTGCAGAGTTTTGGAGGTTCAAGTCCACCAGGAGGAGTTGGTCTGATGAGCTCCGTGAAGGGCAGTGGCAGAGCCAACATGGAGGAAGGGTCACACACCAGGCAGGAAGCGAGACGGTGGCTGGGCCGACTCAGCTTCATCAACCTCCCCTTTTGCTTTGCTTTTTTGAAATTTTTTATTTTATTTTTGACAGGCAGAGTGGACAGTGAGAGAGAGAGAGACAGAGAGAAAGGTCTTCCTTTGCCGTTGGTTCACCCTCCAATGGAGGCGCCATCCTCCACTGCACTCCTGGGCCACAGCAAAGAGCTAGATTGGAATTGGAGCAGCTGGGAGTCGAACTGGTGTCCATAGGAGATGCCAGCACTGCAGATGGTGACTTTACCAGCTATGCCACAGCTCCAGCCCTGTCCATGTGTTTTAATATTGGTGATGTTACCTTGATTGACAGACTAAGGTGGATTCTCCATAGAAAGTTACTCTCATATTTTTCCTTTGTAAAATAATAAACACTGATTTTGAGCAAGGTCTTTTGAAACTATTAATACAGCTTGTTTCTCAAAACTTTTCATACCAATTTGTGAGCCTTTTTTAAAAAGATTTATTCATATATAAGGTTACAGAGGTGGGGAGAGAGAGAGAGAGAGAGAGAGAGAGAGACCTTCTATCCACTGGTTCACTCCCTAGATGGCTGCAATGGGCAGGGCTGGGCCAGGCCAAAGCCAGGAACCTGGAACTCAGTCTGCATCTCCCACAAGGCACAGGGGCCCAAGCATCTGAGCCATCATCCACTGCTTTTCCAGGTGCATCAGCAGGGAGCTGGATAAGAAGCAGAGCACGTGGGACTGGACCTTATGCTCGCATTAGGGGTGCTGGCGTGCCCCTGCACCCCAACGCAGGGCCACCCTGGTTAGTCTTGATGGGAGAAGCCCTTCTTTCTGTGAGAGTCTCTCCTCCTCACTCTTTCTACATTTAATAGATGGGATTTCTCTAGAGGCAAATCCTAATCCTTTCCTCCTTATTTACTCATCCAGTTGTTGAGGGGCATCAGTTTGATTCACTAATTTTATTCTTGCAGTAAGAGTGCAACAGTGCAGTGGTAGAGCTGTGTATTACGCTGCTCAAGTCGCTCTGGTTCTGGCCACTGGGAGTCTTCCAGGTTGGAGGCTGCACCTGCTGCATAGCTCCGCACTTTTGTGTTCTTTCCTTGAGCACTTTCTTAACTTGCTGGCATTGTACATCCCCCACATTCATCTGGTTTATTCTTTGTCCCAGCCTTGGAATCACCCACTTCTCCATCAGCCCTGGTTTCTTCCAGTGTAAAATAGAATTTAGGAAGCAAATGCAGGGCACGAGATGTGCTCATGCTTACTGGAAAATCACTGCTTCAAACTCCTTTCAGCAGACAGAACCAGGAAACTCACACACTAAAGTAACCCACACCCATACATCCTCCCAGTTATTTCTGAATATATTTACCTGTATATATGTTGTATTAATTTTTGATTAATTTGTTTCATTTGTTTTGAGAAGCAGAAAGGCTCACTCCCCAAATGCCCACAGCATCTAGGACTGAGCCAGGCCAAAGTCAGGTGCCCAGAACTTAATCCAAGTCTTCCACATAGATGCTGGGGACCCAAGTGCTTGGGCCATGACCTGCTGCCTCCCAGGGTTCACATTAGCAAGAAACTGGAATAGGAAGCAGAGGTAAGACTCCAAGCCAAGACTCTGATATGGGATGTGGGCATCCCAAGTGGTGTGTTAACCACTGTCGACCACCTGCTTTTGTACACAAGTTTTATAAACATGCAAGTCCATGTTGATACCTGGACTCCAGCCTCCACCACACCCCCTCTTCTAGCCGCCTCTCTCCTTGCTTCTGATTTCTTCCTCTGCCATTATGCACCATACATTCTTACTTGTTCAGTCAAGGTGCACACATAAAGAGGTTTGAAACTACCAGCCCATACTTCAGAGAGAAATGAAGTTACCAACCGAAGTAGTGCTTGGTGTACTGTCCCCAGCCTTGTGGTACCCCATCAAAACAGGGTTTCCAAAGGTGCATACCCAGGCCAACTCTTTTCTACCCCACCCTCTTTTGGAGCTGTCACAGACCAGCCGCCGACTGTGAGTGATGAGTGCTGAAAGAATTACAAGAAACATAAAGTAGAGAGAGGACAGGCAGGGTCAGGGGACTCCACACGACAGCACAAGAGCCCGGAATGCCTCTTCTTCTTCATTTATATTGAGCTGCAATGGTTTAATCATTAATGTCCTACGTATACAGATACAATAGCATTGAAATGCAGCAAATAGTTTGAAGCTCATTAGACCTATTAGAAAGAAGCAAGGTATAAACAAAACTATTAAACTTCTCTGACCAAGCATCTGAGGTGGAGGGCACTGAATTGTCTGGGGAACAATGGGCGACTCTTCCACATACGTCATCTGCAGGGAACACAGAGCCCAGGTGTCATTGCACAGGGTTACCTATGGCGGTAGCCTTCCATAGCCATTGTTCTATGACTGACTTGTAAGGTTCAAGCCCAGGGCAGTCCAACACCACCAAGATGCTTGTGGTGGAGCAGCTAAAGCCGCTGCCTGCAGTGCCAGAATCCCATATGGGTGCTGGTTCGAGTCCCAGATGCTCTACTTCCGATCCAGCTCTCTGCTATGGCCTAGGAAAGCAGTAGAAGATGGCCCAAGCCCCTGGGCTTCAGAACGGCCCAGCTCAGGCTGTTGCAGCCACTGGGGAGTGAACCAGCAGATGGAAGACTTCTCTCTCATTCTCTGCCTCTGTCTCTCTATAACTCTGCCTTTCAAATAAATAAGTAGCTCTTAAAAAAAAAAGATCCTTGAAACTTATTACTAATTTCCAATCTGTAAGTAAGCACAATTCTAAACTATGCTACCTAACAGTAAAAAGCCCCAACAGTGAATTTATGTCATCCATTGGTGGCACATTCCTCATGGCCTGAGTTTCCACTTGAGCTGCTCCCCCCATCTACCCACAGTGCAGGTTGATTTTTAACATTTAATATTGCACACAGGAAAGTTCACTTTTCATGATGTGTAATTTATTCTCTCACACAGTTCCTATGTTCCCCACTGTGGCCAGCCCTGGCCACCATTGCCCCAGGAAAGGTGGTGGGAGGTGATGGGCTGTTGTGGACATTTTGGAAGTGAATCAGTGGATGGAGGATCTCTGACTCATTCTCTAACCGTGCCTTTCAAGTAAATGAGAGAGAAAGAGAGAGAGAGAGAGAGAGAGAGAGAGAGAGAGAGAGACCAACCACCCGGGAGACCATTGCTCTGCTGTCCATCTTTACAACTCGGCCTCTTCCAAGACATCACGGGTACATCTTTCACATAGCAAAGTGTATTTAAGATTCACCCATGTTGCGCGTAAATAAATACCTTGTTCCTATTTAATGCTGTGCTGTAGTTCACTGGTTAGGAATGCCACTTTTATCCACTGTTGTTTAAAGGTCACACTCATTGTTTCTAGCTTTTGAGAGTTACTAATGAAGGTTTTGAAAAAATTCACATACGGTTTCCTTTTCATGGGTAAATACCTAGGAGTGGTGTTGTGATGGACTCGTTCTGAGAGGAGGAGCGTGGTGGGGGCAAGAGGTGCGGAGTCACCACACAGACCCCGGGAGTTGGGTGAAAGCAGGCCTGAGTCAAGCAACCTGCAGACTCGTTTATTTCAGTTGGTACAGCAGCTTATATAGCCAAGGCAGCCAATCCGGTCAAGGGGCAGTCTATACCCTAACCAATCACAGCTTGTTGCCAGGCAGTTTCCAAAGCCATCTAATCACAGCCTGTTGCCAGGCGGGCTCTGTTGCCAGGCAGTTTCTGAAACCATCCAATCATGGCCTGTTGCCAGTCAGGCTCTGTTGTCCTGTGGTTTCCGAAGCCATCCAATCACGGCCTGTTGCCAGGCAGTTTCTGTTGTCAGCGGCCATCTTGGCATGACCTTCTCACCTTCTCATTCCACCAGAGTGGGATTCCTGAGTACTAGTGTAGGTATACATTAAACACTACAAGAAAATGCTGG
Source organism: Sylvilagus floridanus (assembly GCA_949820135.1). NCBI lineage: Eukaryota > Metazoa > Chordata > Mammalia > Lagomorpha > Leporidae > Sylvilagus > Sylvilagus floridanus. The sequence continues at coordinate 7,116,963 of OX463244.1, read as the reverse complement.
GAGGGACCGGCACTGTGGTGTAGCTGGTGAAACCTCCTGCAGCGCCGGCATCCCATATGGGTGCAGGTTTGAGTTCCAGCTGCTCCATTTCCGATCCAGCTCCCTGCTAATGTGCCTGGGAAAGCAGCAGAAGAAAATGCTGCCACTATTTCACAGAGTAGTTTAACATTTTGCATTGTTATCAGCAAGCCAGCCATGTGTGAGAGTTTTAGACTCCATATACTTGCTGGCATGTAGGATCGAAAGGGTATGGGGTTTAGACATTCTAATAGACAAGTAGTGATATTATTGGGGTGTTATTTTCGTTCCCTAATGATTGATGATGTTAATCTTTTATATTCTTGTAGGCTATCTTGATTACATGTATGTTGAGATAATCTATTTTTTTTTTAATATAGGTTGTAGGGCTGGGGTGAAGGCACAAAGGATTAAGCTGTTACTTACAACACTAGAATCCCATACTGAGTCCTGGCTGCTCTGCTTCCAATCCAACTTCCTGCCAATGCACCTGGGAACACAGCAGATGATGGCTTCAGTAGTTGGGTCCCTGCCACCCACAAAGGAGACCCACGTGGAGTTCCAGGCTCCTGGCTTCATCCTGGTCTAGCCCTGGCTGTTGCGGCCATTTGGGAAGTGAAGCAGTGGATGAAAGACCTCTCTCTCTCTCTCTCTCTCTCTCTCTCTCTCTCTCTCTCTTGCAGTGTGTGTGGTGTGTGTGTGTCTCTCTCTTTCTCCCTCCTCTCTCTCTCCCTCCTGCCTCTATCTGTCATTCTGCCTTTTAATAAATAAACAAATCTTAAAAATAATAGGTTGCTTGCTTTCTCATGTTTGAATTTTGAGAGTTCTTTGTCTATTTCAGATACAAGTCCTTTGTCAGAATATGACTTAAACATGTCTTCTCCTAGTTTGTGGATTGTCTTTTTAACTGTTTAAGTGTGCTTATCAGAGAAAACATATTTAATTTTGATAAAGTTCAATTTATCATTTGTATAGGTTTGCCTTGGAATTCTATTTTAAAATTCTTTGCCTTTCCAAGGGTCATTAAAATTTGCTTCTATATTTTTTTCTGGAAGTTTCATGGTTTTATCATTTAACAAGTTTGTTATCCACCTTGGCTTTTTTTGTGTGTAAGGGATAAGCTCAACATTCTCTTCTTTGTGTTTTGGGATGTCCCCTAATTCCAGCAGCATTTGTAGAAAAGACTTAGCTTTCAGCACTGCCTTGCTTTAGTGCTTGTGTCAAAAATCGATTGGCTGCTCCCGTGTGGGTCTATCTCTAGGCTCTCAGATCTGTTTCGTTGATCTCTGTGTCTGGCCTGTGTCGATACCAACGCTGTCTTAGTTGTTATAGATTTATAGTAAGACTTGAAATCAGGTTGCACAAGTTTTCCAGCTCTGTTCCCCTGTTCCAAATCATTTTGCTTATCCTGGTTTCCTCACTTTTCCAAGCATATATAGAATCAGCTTTTCAATAGCTATTAAAAAAAGCTCCTTGGGTTTTGATTGGAATTCTGTTAAATCTAAAGATAAAATTAAGGAGAATTCATATCTTAACACAGTAAATCTTCTAATTCTTGAACCTGGTATGTCCATCCATTTAGTAGATCTTTGATTTTTTTTCAGAATTTTATGGTTGTCAGCATAGAGATCCTATACTATTTTTAAAATTTATACCTGTATGTTTTATTTGGGGTTGTTCACTTTTTCTGCATCAGTTAGGAGTGCCATATTTTTGGTTCCTTTTTAGCCTACCTTGTAGGCTGGAGTAAGCCCCGTTTGGCCATGGTGGATCTTGTCTTTTCTATGTCGTGTGATGGGAACACACAGTGGTGGAGTGGATTCGGTGCTGGTAGCAGCCTCTCTGGATTGCTCTGCCACAGCCCACAGATGGGGGCCAGAGTCCCTCTGCAATCCAGCTCTCTTCCCTGGGAGCCACACAGAGCAGGAGTTGTCCAGGACAGGTGTAATCACTAGACCCCTGAATTCAGAAAAGGAAGGCAGAGAGAAGGAGTGGTCAGGGGAGCATGGAGCGTGAGAAGAATGTGCTTGGCCACTGCTGCCCTTGCTGGCTGCAGCCACCAGCCAGGGACCACGTATGGCCCCTGGACACAGAACGATGCCTGACCAAGCACCAGCAGGGGAGCAGGGTAAACAGTCTTCCAGCCACGTGGAGCTGAATGAGGCTGGAGGTACATTTATCCCCAAACTTCCAGAGAGAAACACAGCTCTGCCAACAGCTTGGCCCCAGCCCCTGAGACCGGAGCAGAGAACTGGATGAGCCACACTGAGCCGGGGCTTCCGGTCCCAGAACCAAGAGACTGTCAGTAGACAAGGACTGTTCCAGCTGCTCCATTGGTGGCGATACTTTTGGGTGCCTCATTTAGCCCACGTGTGCTCAAGAACTGCTAGGAGACAATGCCAGAAAGATCACGGGGAATGGGAATTAAAGGAAAAGTTCATTTGGGAACAAATCGTTATTGATATCTGTGCATTTTTCTTGTAATATGCATTTTCCATGAGCTTTTTCAAGTCTTTTTGTGCATGTTGGGGACTGCTCTGTGCAGACGAGAGACGGGCAAGACTCTCTCCCTCCCCAAGGTGCTCGGAGGCCAGCGGGAATACCTGACCACCGCGCAGTGGAGGTGTTCTGTATCGGTGGGCACCTGTAAATGGGAGACTTCTCCAATTCAGGCTAAATGGGTGACAAACGCTGAACGAGGGGCTGTGAGCTTTGACACCAAGAGGGGAAATCCTGGAGGGTCTTAGGCAGTGGAGAAGCTTCTGGCAAGTCTGCCTTGGGGAAGGCGGGGCCGGCCCCTTCCTGGGAATCTCAGCCATGGGAGACTTTGGAGACTCTCCGGCTGTTCCTAAGACCCTGTCTCCAGGTCTCCTTCCACATTTGAGACTATAAGGGAGAAAGAGGCATGGGCTAGTTTGGGATGAGCATTTCTGGATCAAAGTGCTGGCCAGAGGCAAGTGCTGTGCATTGGTTGGAGTTTCCAGAGCGAGAGAACCAGGGGGAGCCTGTGTGTGTGTGTGTGTGTGTGTGTGTGTGCGCATGCGTGTGTGGGTGGATGGAGAGGTTTGGTCTAAGGAACTGGCTCCCCTGAAGGTACAGCCTGGCAGCCCCAGAGCAGACATGATGTTGCTGATGGAACTGCTGGCAGAACTCCCTTTTCTTTAGAGAACTGAGGTCTTTTTTTCACTCAACGCTTTCCATTGCTTGGATGAGACCTGCCACATTGAAGAGAATCATCTGTTTTCCTCCAAGACCACCTATGATTTGGGGGCAGTGGCACGGTGCAGCTGGTGAAGTCGTTGCTTGGGGACACCCGGATCCGCCTGAGATTGAGTCCCACCTCGGCTTCTGATCCACCTCCCTGATATTGCACCTGGGAGGCAGCAGAAGACGGACCAAGTGCCTAGGCCCCTGCCACCTGCGTAGGAGACCCAGATGGAGTTTCTGGCTCCTGGCTTCCGCCTGGCCCAGCCCTGGCTGCTGGGTATTTGAGGAGTGAATCAGCGGTTGAGGGATCTCTTCTCTCTCAAACCCCTACCCCCTTCTCTGCTGTTCTGCACTGCAACAGGTGTCCACACACCTCCCACTACTTGTCAGCCTCTCCTTGCCCTAACCTGAAGGTCACAGTGCCCACAGGGTTCTGATGCTCCTCTCGGGAGAGGGATGTAAGGTCAAAGGTTGGGGTTCATTGGCAAGTGGTCTGCATTTGTGAGCTCTGCGCTATGCAGTCAATTCTAGAAATTTGTAAACTTTCCCATCTACATTTTGTACTTGCTGCTACAAACAAGGAAGCAATTTCTCAAGTGAGACATCAAGAAATCCTATACCCTGTCTAGGATGTCACACTCTATTAGGAACTCTTCAGAGCAAAGTCATACCACTGGCTTTAGGACATAAAGGATGAAAGGGTGCACATCTTTCTGTTAGGGGAGGCTGTGGCGTTGTGCAGAGGGTCAGAGTGTCCCAGTCCCAAACGACGCAGACTCACCATTCTGTAGGACAGACATGAGATGAGGCCTCTCTACACTTCCAGGCAGGGTGAGGGAAGTTTGTGGCCCAACAGAAGTGAGATTTCATGTTCTCTTGGCTTTTCCAGTCTTTGCTCCCTGAACTGCCACAGTCTTGTATGCAGATTCTATTTCTACAAAACTGTTGAAGCTTGAGTGAGTCCACGTATTTTATGTGCCTTTCATGCCCCACACACGCAGCCACTGAGCCCCGGCAGGGCCAAGTGCTGACGGTTGCCACTATTTGTTTTTTCTTACTTAGCACTGGTCAAAATGTCAACCCTCGGTCTCCCCTCCCTCCCAGTTCTCCTTCTCCTTGCAAATGTAATTTAGGCAGATTTATAACTTCAAATGTTCTTTCTTCTTCTTCTTTTATTTGACAGGTAGAGTTATAGACAGTGAGAGAGAGACAGAGAGAAAGGTCTTCCTTCCACTGGTTCACTCCCCAAATGGCTGCTACAGCCAGCACTGCGCCGATCCGAAGCCAGGTGCCAGGTGCTTCTCCTGGTCTCCCATGGGGTGCAGGGCCCAAGCACTTGGGCATCCTCCACTGCATTCCCGGGCCACAGCAGAGAGCTGGACTGGAAGAGGAACAACCGGGCTAGAACCAGCACCCATATGGGGTGGCGGCACCACAAGTGGAGGATTAACCAAATAAGCCACGGTGCCAGTCCCTGAATTTTTTTTTTATTTCAGTTATTTAAGAGGCAGGGAGATGAGAGAGAGAGAGACATAAAGAGTGATTTCCCACCCACTGGTTCCTCCTTAAATGCCCACAACAGCTAGGCTTGTGGGGGCTGAAGCTGGGAGCTGGGAACTTAACTCAGGCTTCCCACGTAGCCAGCAGGAAACCAACCACTGGAGCCATCGCTGGCCGCCTCCCTGGGTCTGCATGGGCAGGAAGCCGGAGTCAGAAGTTGGAGCCTGGAGTTCCCCCAGCACTCTGCATGTCCTAGCGGGTCCAATGCCCGCCCCCAGAATTCTAACATGTGTGCATCCAAGTTTGGCGCTGCCGGCATCATTTTGCTAAGTGCCTGTTGTCATTTCTGAGGGGTTGTATCAGGCAAAAGCACCCTTGTTCTCCCAGCCAGGGTGCCCCAGCCAGACGGTTGTCAAGGCAACAGAAAATGCACACAGCGCACCACCAACGAAGGCTGATTCCGGCCACCGGGGGCCTGTGCATGGTTGAAGCTCAAGATTAATTTCCAGGCTTGACAAAAAAAATCTCTTTGTTGGCTAATTACAAAATGTGCCCGGTGGTATTAGACTGGGTGATAGGTGATTGCGTGTTAAATGTGATGTGAAAAATCCAGGGGGTTTTCAAACTGGGGGGACCTAGATGAAGGTGCCTCCAGGATCCATGGCTTATTTTTGTCATTCTGCACAGCCTGAGCAGAACAGCTGAAGTGTGTGTGTGCTTGAGAGCTTCCAAGCCCCTATTTATTTGATTCTTGTCATACTTTTTGCTTTTAAATGTGTTCAAAACAAAGTAGGAGGTGCTCCATCCATATTTAGATTTTTTTCCTTTGGGTGTAGACTGATTTCAAATGAATTCCTTGCGGGTCAGCGTGAAGAGCTGTAGACTATGCCTGGCAGGTGAGCGCCCCAGAATTAGTAGGCTGACTTCAGGGGTTACCTGATGTGATGTCTCTACAGCATCCTCACTGGCTTGCCAGCTCTTGTACTCTTGCTAAGCACTTGCTCTTCAGCAAACTCCGAACGAATGCTAACTGAATGAGAGGTGTGCTGGTGAGGAACTGAAGGGGTCAGGGTGACCTGCCTTGGTTTCTATTTTTTTTAATTTAATTTATTTATTTGAAAAGTAGAGTGACAGAGATGAAAGGAGAGAGAGAGAGAAAGAGAGAGAGAGAGAGAGAGAGAGAGAGAGAGAGAGAGAGAGAGAGACTTCATTCAATGGTTTAGTCCTCAAATGGCTGCAGTAGCCAGGGCTGGGCCAGGCTGAAGCCAGGAGCCAACACCATCCCAGCCTCCCAGATGGGTGGCAGGGGCCCAAGCACTTGGCCATCTTCTGCTGCTTTCCCAGACACATTAGCGGGGAGCAGGACTGGGGAGCAGGATAGCCTGGACTTAAACTGGCGCTCCAACATGGGACGCTGGCCTTTCAGGTGGTGGCTTAACCCAGTGCACCACAACACCAGCCCCATGACGCCCCATGACCCACCTTCCCAGTAAACACCTGTCACAGTTCTTGGAATCAAACTTTATATGACTGGTTGACCTACAGCTCAGCAGCCAGTCTGACGGGGAATGGAAATCCACTGAGAACAGTTGTTGGAAAATCCCATGGAAGAATTCATATTTCCCTGCTTGGGGGAGCTGCCACTCACAGCAAACAAGAAAAGCATTCGTTGTGTGTGTGTGTGTGTGTGTGTGTTCGGGGGCTGATTAGGTTTCTATCCCAGGCTCTCACCCTGGGGAAGGGAAAAGTGAGTCAGCTTTCAGGGGAGGAAATTCAATTTACCAGAGAGAGAGAGAGAGAGCGAGAGAGAGCGAGAGCGAGAGCGAGAGCGAGAGCGAGAGAGCAGAAATGGACGAGTCTGTGTGTGGTCCTCTCTCAGGTGCTGAAGAGACGGAGGCCGATCTAGAAGATGGAAAAGCCAGGGGAGCAGAGAACGCTCAACCCTTTACTGCGCGTGCATCGTATTGGCTCACACACGTTCAATCAGCAGGCCTCCCTCCGGGCTGCAGTGTCCGTGGAATCGCTCTTTATGCGCTGGGTACGTCTAAGAGGGGAGAAGGCAGGGGAGAGGCAATTATCTGGGAAGCAGACGTGCCCACCAGGCTTGTCTGGATAACTCACAGCAATAAAGCAGGGCGTCATTTCCTCTGTTGCCTTCCGGGGTGTTGTGATTTCTCTTTATGGCATTTTCTCGTGTGGGGAACCAGATCCGAAGTGCAGGTGCTCAGGATATTAAAGCCAGAGCTCTACAGACGGCACGAGCAGAATTCACTCTTGACCTGTCTCTTCCATTTCTGCCTCTCGTTTGGAGGGCGTGGGAAGCTGTCCAGTGGGAGAGTGGTCCCAAGTAAGACTCTGAAGGGAAGGGAAGTGGTTAAAATGTGTTGGGTGGTGCACGGGGAAGATCAACAACACGAGTCACCCTCACGTTGGGTTCTCCCTGCCTTCCAGGCATCCTAGGCTTTGTAGGGGATGGGGCACCAGGGAAGTAATCAGACGAGGGGAGCCCTGGCCCACCTCTCAAGGACCCAAGATTCTCATGGGGCTGGGGGTGGGGGGGGTGGTGGTCGTGCATGGGTGTTCAGAATGCACCAAGCTCCCTGGCCAGCGCACCTGCAAGCCACGTGGAACACAGAGCTGGGGCCTCTCTCTGCCTTAAGGAGTCGGGCAGGTTGCGCAAAGGTGACGTTTGGCTGGGTCTTAGATAATGCATGAGAGTTCTCCACAAACAGAAGTGGGGATGAGACCCAGAGGAGAGTTCCTTCCCTGGCTGGGGCTCAGGCTCTGTGCAGAGGAGGGAAGGACGGGGGTTAAGAAGGAGAGGCTGGAAGAGCAGCCCACACCTCTTCTTAGGCTTCTCACAGGCAATGCCAGACAGGGGGAGCTCTTAACCCGCCAGTCACACACGGGCCACTGAAGGGTGTTGAGCAGGTTGGAGTGAGACTGAAAGGTGCTGCAGGAGGGAGACTGAGGCGCATGGCCCAGGAGGGAGACCAGGACCTGCACAAAGGCAGAAGAAGTGGGGATGGAGATGGAAGGAAACACCTGGGGAGACGGTTCAGGCGCGGGAGCAAATCTCGGCAGAGAACAGACGGTGCACACAGGTTGGCACGGAGCTGCTCTGGGCTGGCCGGGGCGGCCTGGCTTCCCCGGTGCCTTCTGGCATTTTCAGCCTCGAGGACTATGATTTTTTTTTTCCAAGACAGGCAGGTCCTTTTATCCTTTTGTCAACAGACCAGCCAACACAGAATATATCTGTGCCTTAATTCATTACCTGTGTTTGAGGTACTCCATGGCAGGTGGCTCATAAGTCTGAGGTTTGAAAAATGACTGAGAGGGAAAGAGGAGAGAGCTCCATTGGGTTTTTCACTCCCCAGATACAGCAGCTAGGCCGGGGCCAGGCTGAAGCCAGGAAGCAGGAGCGTTTCCCGCTTGGGCCCTCGGGACCCGTGCACTTGCGTCAGCACGCTGCCACGCTGGGGCGACATTGGCAGGAAGCTGGAGTCGGCCGGGAACATTCAACACGGGACGCAGGAGTCTTCACTGAACACCTGCTTCAGTGCATGTAGTTCTAGCAAAATATGGGTTACACCTGGTGGTAATACTTTAGTATGAATGATACACACATCTTGACCAAAAAGTGGGACTTCAGTATGGCTTTTAAATATATAGGTTTTTAATATTGGTCATAGTAATACCTACATTTGAAAAACAGCAAATGCTTAGACAATCAATGTTGTATGTATGTGTGTGTATGTATGCATGTATGTGTGCATATATATATGTGTGTGTGTGTGTGTGTGTTTGTGGACTTCTTGAAATGCTAATTGAGAGCTGCTAATATGTAGAATTACTAAAAAGACTCTCAGGGGGTTTTGAAAATATTCATGGAAATATAAGGAACACAGTTTTAAAAGTATTAAGGTATGTAAATAAAACTTAATTTTAAAATAAAAAAAAAACTGCCAAGTGAGGCAAAGAGAGCTCCAGAATTAATCAATTTATTGCAAGGCCCAGAAAAGCGGTATAAGTAAAACTAAGCAAAGGGAACAGGTGGAAAGAGAGAAAAACGGATGGAGGAAAGTCAGGTGCAGACTGGTTCCGTGTGTCCGTGGAGGAAGTTTCCCCAGAGGCCCAGGGAGCCGTCCCTCCCCCGTGACGCTGCACAATTTCAGATGTTTTTAAGCCCCTAGCAATGAAGCAAAGGGCTCTTCCCTGGGCAGAGGCTCCAGGGTGGACGCCTTCTCAGAGGGAATCTTACAGGAGGTGGCGTTCAGCGAGAAGTGCCTCAAATGGCTGTTTCAATGCACTGGCACGAACGTATTTATTTGAAAGGCAGGGTGAGAGAGAAAGAGGTAGAGAAAGAGGGAGTGATCTCCCTTCTACTGGTTCACTTCCCCCAAAAGTCTGCAACAGCCATGCGTGGGACGAGCTGAAGTCAGGAGCCAGGAACTTCGTCTGGGACTCAAATACTCAGACCATCAGCTACTGCCTTCCCAGGTGCATTAGCAGGAAGCTGGATAGGAAGAGGAGCAGCTGGGACTCGAACTCGCACACTGATATAGGTTGTTGGTGTCACAAGTGGAGACTTAACACATTGCACCACGATGCCAGTCCTTGTCATAGCTTCTGGATGTCAAAACCCTGGAGGAAGAAGTCCCATACCCAAACTATCTCACCTGCCAATGGGCACGCAACTGTCAATGTGGCTATCAGCTGGAGTGAAATACTGTGCCTTCTTGTAACCAGCCAGCCACTCAGTGTAGTAACAACTTGTGTAATAGGAAAAACTGGACTTGGTGCTGTCATAGCATAGCCGTATTAGTCATAAGTAAAACACAAACATACTCAGATTCATCAGGGTCAAAACACATCTAAGTGCATCTGGTTGCAGGTGTGTGGCTGGAGCTCACACACAGATCCTGGTTGGAGACACAGCCCAGCCTTTGTCCCGAGTGGATGTAAGTGTGGATTCCTGGAAATTGTGTTAAACAGAGATGGCACATGTACATTTCCTGGGGTATGAATCAACAATTTCTCAAATAGGTCCTTCACTCCCAAAGGATTAACAATGGACTCAGAGCAGGAGGCTGGAAAAGAGACGTGAGGTTCAGAGTGGCTCCCAGAAGCACAGTCACAGATACAGGTCTGTCCACAGGGTGCTGGGCTGAAGTGGGTGAGCCCAGGGGCAACGGAGGAGGAAGTGAGGACCGTTGTCCCTTAAGCTGAGCGTTCTGTCCAGCCCTGCTCAGCTTTGGTGAGCTGCCCCGTCTGTCTTCGTCTGCATTCTACGGTTATGTGAATCAGAGTCAATAAGAAGAGTAAGGAGCTTGTGACCTCCAAAGTGTTCTAAATGTTTAGCTGTCAACTAAACAAGGAAATACGGCAATACAGCTGAGCGCCACATAAACATTTATCAGCTCTGCCCTTCACAGCGAAAAGATCTGTGGCTTTCGAAATGCATGTTGATGCTACACTTCAGGGATCCTTCGGCTCGTAAGTTATCACCTGGGGTGAACATGCCTCAGACACAGAGATCTGCCATCAGTATGTACCCCTTCTGCCTTCCTCCTAACTCAGAGCTGCCCTGAGCCAGCACAGATGGGTTGATGGATGCAGGGGTGGAGTGTGGGATGGAAACCGGCAGTGCTGCAGTCAGCTGTAAGCAGCACCCGGGTTCCAGCCCAGCCTGAATGATGGTGGAGTAGCTTAGGTGTGGCCGCGTGATTAGGTCTCAATGCCACTTCGATAAATCTAACCAGGAGGGAAGCTCTGTGTGCAGACAGCCAGGTAGCCAGAAGACACAACAGGGTGTGGAGGGTGTGTTTCAGAACCGAAGAGGGTCAACCTAGCCCATCAACTTGAAGAAATGTACAGTCACACTTGTAGCTGATTTGAGAAATGTTGGCATATAACGCATAGCCCAGGTTCTCATTTGAAGTAAAATACGGGGGTTTTGGATCACAGAACTGCAAACAGATTTGACAGGGCTGCCTATGAAGAGGGGCTAATGGAAATAGGTTCTCTAAGACTCTCCGGGCAAGGATCTCAAACAATCACCAAAGAGCAAAAAGGCAGGTTATCCACCAAAGATGAAGAGAAATGAAAAGGATCCCTTGTTGAAGTCACTTATTAAATAAATGGGTTTGATTAGTGACCTCACATGAGAAGATGAAATTAAAACGTTAGGGTGATTGAGGTAAAACCATCATGTCTCTGTTGTGCAATGTTCTTTTGACAAAAGGAAAAAGATAACAGCAAATAAAGCAAAATAAGAACCAACACCGGATTGTGGAATGAAATAAAGGGGACCTCTCACCCCCTGAACCATCCAACGCATAGTATGGAAACTTAGCACTAATGCGGTGGTGCTGTGAGGAGTTAAAAGGGTTCACCCACAGTTAGGAAAGGCCCCTGCTGAAATGGGGAGCCAGGTGCTTCTACGAAGTCTGCCATCCACTGATTAGACAAGGCATGGCCCCAAGACAATGGAAAGTTTGATGGGGAGAACAATGGGTCTCACCCCTAGGAAAACACAAGAAAATGCTCTGAGTCAGACCAGACCACCCTGAGCAGCTTAGCCACTGCCCAGGGCAGCACAGCCTGTCTGAATCAGGTCAACAGCACGTCCCAACTGTCACATGGTCGGCAAGGCAACCTTTGTTAACTGGTCAATAACCATGACTGCTCCCTAAGAAGCATGGACAAAAACAAAGCAGACTTTGAGGTATTGAACCCATGAAGAAGAACTGATCGGTGGCTATGCACTCCCTATCCAAGCTCTTAATACCCAGACCTTATTGGAACCCTCCCTTGGGTGCCCTCCTGTGAGCAGGAGTCTGTTTCTCAGCAAAACTTCACTGTCGCTCACCCTCTTTGTCTGCATCGTCATTCGTTTTTTGTAAAATAGATTTATTGATTGTTTGAAAGGCGATACAAAGATACAAAGATACAAAGAGAGAGAGATCAAGAGATCAAGATCTTCCATCCACTGGTTCACTTCCCAAATGGCCGCAACAGCCAGGGATGGATCAGGCCAAAGCCAGGAGCCAGAAGCTTCTTCCTGATCTCCCACATGGATGCAGGGGCCCAAATACTTGGGCCATCTTCTGCTGCTTTCCCAGGTGCATTAGCAGGAAGCTAGTTAGGAAGTGGAGTGTCTGGGACTTGAACCCATGCCCAAATGGGATGCCTATACTTCAGGCAGAAGCTTCGCCTTCTCTGCCGCAGCTCCGGCTCCTGCATCACCACTCTTACTTGCCATGAGACAAGTACCAAGTTGGATTTCTGGAACCACATTAGGAGGGAGGGTCCTTGGGACTGGTAAGGTCACGAGAGGGGTAACCCAAGAGGATGGTGTCTGTGACCCGGAAGAGGGCCCTCACCAGAGCCCAGCACAGTTGGCAACCTGATCTCAGGGTTCAGCTTCCACAGCTGTGAGAAGTGGGTATGGGTTGTTTATGGACCACCAGCCTCCCCTTTATTATAGCAATAGGAAGTGACTGAGCTATGTCAAGAATCCAAACCGGGATTTTCTAGGTCCTGGTCCAGTGTTCAGTCGCTATGGGACAGAGGGCCCTGCCCTTTACAGGGCTGTAGCTAAACTCCTGCCCTGTAGGAGAAAGAACACAATTGCCATTACCTACGGCAAGGCTGCAGGATGAAGGTAAAATGAGATCACTGCACAGGGGCACTTGATGAACAGTTACATAACTAATTCATTTAGGTATTGTCTTGAAATTAAAAAAAAAAAAAAGCTACATGGAAATTTTCTCTGTTTATTGCCACTATCGTCAGCCCTTACAGAACAATATTTTCATGAGCTATTTGGTTCAGCATTTAAGTGATAAAGCAGGGTGAATAATTAGTCAATGGTAATTGATGTCAAATAAAGTTGGGAAATCTCTTATTACAGTGTGAGTGACTTTATGACATCCGATGATAGCAATGCCTGGGAAAATGCTTGGTAGATTCGAGTGTCCATGGCTGATGGCATTGGTTGACCTTAATTCCTCTCATTAACTGAAGTGTGCTTTTCTGATCTTGTTTCTGCGGGTTTGCTTTGACTTTGGTAACTGCAAACAACAGAAATCCACTATTCCTGGCTTCAGATTCAAGCCCTGGAAACTGTAATTTTTTCCAGCCGTGTAGATCTGCCTTTCCTGACCAATTCCAAGGCTCTTGAGCTGGTTTCCTTGCACAAACAAGCCATCTGTCTCAGGAACTTGCATCCCATCGCCTGCTCACCTTTTGTGTCAACTTTGCCTTTGGAAACATCAGGTCCATTTTCGTCTAAGCCAAAAGCGGTATCCAATTCTATATCCATTAGGTAATTCCTTGTGATTCAAAGTGCAACTCAGGATTCTCCTTGCTGAGGAAGCTTATCTCAAGGTTCCTGGAGGGATGACAAGGATGCAATTCACTAATGGTTGTAATCCTTTACATCTGGAGTAGCAGCAAATGAAAACTGCTTCCTCATATACCATGCTGACCTCATTCGCTCCTCATTAACATGAAGAATAAAGTAATATATATATAGTGAAGTATTTTACATGAATTTTTAACCCCTTATTTAAAGTGAGAAAACCAATAGTGTCTGAAAGAGATAAAGTCCAATATTTTTTGGGTAGCAAACAAATCAGGGAAGACTGCATGGATAAAGTTTTTCTCTTTGTCTTTGCTTTCCTGACGCCTCTCAGCGAGGCTTTTGTCTGTTGTGTTGTAACTTGTCTGGCTTCCTGTTCTCTGAGCTCCTGGATCTGTGGCTTCATGTCTTTCATTGCCCTAGGAAGGCAGTCATTGTTACTTCAACTATGTCTCTGCTCCATCCGCTTTCTCCCCTGCTGGTAGCCCAATCACCCCTACTCTGTCTTTTGAAGCCATCCTACAGTTATAAGTCTTCTGTTCAGCTAATCGTCCCTTTTGTTTGTTGGTTTCCGGCTTTGGTTGTCCCAGCATCAAGCTTGGTGGTTCTTTCCCTGGTCGTGTGAGATCTCCTAATGAGCCCTTCCGGGTTCTTCAATTCTGTTAGTGTGTTTCCATTTGTAGCATTTGCTTTCCATTCTTGCTCTGAGCCTCCCTATCTCTATTTACACTGCCCCATCTGTCCTTTCTGGTTGTCTGCTTTGCCTTCTATACCTTTTTCATATCCATCACAGTTGCTTTAAATTCCCTAGCAATTTCCGCTTGTGTCTCATATCTGAGACTACTTCTGATGTTTGTGTTGTCTCTCGTCTTGTCATGCCTTGTCACAGTTTGTGGAAAGCCAGACATCGTACAGAAACCAAGGCTGTGAGAACTGGGGTGAACAGGACTTCTCTGCGTGAGTTCGTAGTTGTTCAGAGCTCAGAGCTCAGGGCTCATCTGTACTCAGTGTTTGCTTTAGTTGTGATGGAAGAGGTTTCAAATTCCGCAGGTGTCTGTGGATTCCCTGAGCACCACTCCTCCACGAGTGTCAGGGTCAGGCTCCTCAGCTGTTATTGCATCGGATCCTCACTGATGTGTTGACAAAGTGTGGCTGAAGAGGGACCATCTATCGTCTTTAATGGTATCTGAGAGGCAGAGAGACAGACAGAAGTCTTCCATCTGTGGTTTACTTCCAATGCCTTCCAACAGCCAGGAATGGACCAGGCTGACGCCAGGAGTCTGGAACTCCATCTGGGTCTCCTACATGGGTGGCCGGGGACCAAGGACTTGAACCATGCCCCTGTACCTCCAGGGGTGCACAATAGCAGGAAGCTAGACTGGATGTGGAGTAGCTGGGACTCTAACCAGGCACTTGGATGGATCCACGCAGCCCGAGTGCTGACGTCACTGCTGTACCAAATGCCCATGCCTGTTCTACACTCATGAACAAATCCCCATCTTTGAATGGGTCTGTGTTTGGGGGCTGTGAACCTCACAAGTGCTTCCCCGTTAGAGTTTCCTCTTCTCTTTCTATCCCTTTCCTGGCCACAGTCTCCCCAGTCTAGTCCCTTGACCCCGGGCTCCATATTGACTGCAGAGTCTGTCTCCTACTAAAGGGTACGGGAAATTCGGAGGAGGCTGTCAGAGAAGCGTCCTTCCCACAGCTTGAGAGCGGCTCTGGCATCACCTCATCTCACAGCACAGACGCCTCTGCTGGGGCCACATTTCACAGGACGGCTCGTGTCCGTCTCCTGCCGGAGCCGGGAGGGACTCTCTCATCTCTTCATCGTGAGAACCTGTGAGTTTCCTCCAGCACAAGCCAGCGATCACAGGAGATTCTCCTGAGACTGTGACCCTGGGAGTCGCTGACGCTTAAGCTAATCCACATTCACCGTAGATCCAAATTACTATCTGAGCATTCAGACCCTCTCACGGTTGTAGCAGCGTCTGCTCCAGGTAAGCAGGTGTAGGCTGCGTCTGCCCAGATCAGATGTGAGGGTGGACGTTGGCCCTGAAACCTCAATTCTCTCATGGATCCAAGAGATGCTGTTGGTTTTCTGAGAAAAAGCCAAGCTGGTTCTTGCAAGGATGCAATGATGACTTCCAAACTCGTTCTGTGTCAGAACTCAAACCAAGGCACAAGGCGTTCCCTCCTCGTCCTGAGCGCCTCCACCAGGTGCAAGGAAAGAAAAAGCAAAATGGATCAACAGTCCATCTCTGTTGTGGGGTAGAAACTCCGTGTTTGCCTTATTCATAAGGGGAGGGTAATTGCACCGTGCTGACCTCCTTGTCTGTCCATGCTGCTGGAGTGGCTTTGAGGCACGAACGCCTGGTGCCACCACTGTGGGAGAGGAAGCAGGGCCCCTGTCTGAAGGTGGCGTCCAACAGTCTCCTGTGAGGGAACAAGGCCTCCAGGGACCAGAGCAGCCTCCATGCATTTCCCACCACCCAGCTCCTGAACACAGAAGTACTCCCGGCAAATTCACGACATCCCAGAAAGTCACAAGATCACAGCTAGCTCAGGCTAGAAGCTTCATAGAGCTGTCTTCATGGAAGAAGACACCGAACACCAGAGATGCTGGGTCCAAGCCACACCGTAGGCTGCTGTAGGCTTGGAAGGGCTGCGGGTTTAGCGTGGCCGTTTGCTCCTACTTTGAATTTATCTGGATTTTTCAGTCATTTCTACTCTTTCGGGCATAGGCTTCTGTGTACTTGTCTGCATGTTTCTTCTCGTGCAGGGTACAAACCAATCTTTGATGTTGTTCCTTAACGTGCAGATCTTCACAGTGAAAAACGTCACAAGAGAGAAATCGAGAAATAACGAAGATGGGGACAAGCAGGCAGGCGACACCTTTTACGTCTTTGCTTCCTTGTCATTTTGTGAGCCTGTCATCAGAATCTGTGTCTCATAAATATGCTCCTACCCCCATCACCCTTCCAGCCCGTCTGAGACAGAGGAGGGAGAGAAACCAGAAGGCACCCACAGTCTTCTTGTTCAGGGGTCCAAGTGATGGGGAGACAGACAGAGGAAGGAGACAGCAAGAATAACAAGTCGAGCGCCTGCTCGGGAATAACCGCACCGATGCGGGGCTGGGTTCTCCGGCGGGATCCCTCGGGGGTGCCTTTGCAACTGCTGTGTGTGTTCTGTTTGTCTGAGATGCTGAACGGCTGGGCCCTGCGCTGGGCTCTCTCGCAGTCTCAGCTGTCAGAGAAGGAAGGCGCCAGGGAGTCAGCGAGCTTAATATTCTTCCTGCTCTTCTGGGGAATCAGCCGTCCCTGCCTGGGGAGAACTCTCCTGGACCAAAGCTCCCGCCCGGCGCTGAGGCCCACGCTCACCCCAGCGCAGCTTCTGCCTCCTGCCAGACTTCTGATTGTCAGAAAGTCTTTTCTCGGCCGGCGCCGTGGCTCAACAGGCTAATCCTCCGCCTTGCGGCGCCGGCACACCGGGTTCTAGTCCCGGTCGGGGCACCGATTCTGTCCCGGTTGCCCCTCTTCCAGGCCAGCCCTCTGCTGTGGCCCAGGAGTGCAGTGGAGGATGGCCCAGGTGCTTGGGCCCTGCACCCCATGGGGAGACCAGGAAAAGCACCTGGCTCCTGGCTCCTGCCATATGATGAGCGCGGTGCGCCGGCCGCAGCGCGCCGACCGCGGCGGCCATTGGAGGGTGAACCAACGGCAAAGGAAGACCTTTCTCTCTGTCTCTCTCTCTCACTGTCCACTCTGCCTGTAAAAAAAAAAAAAAAAAAAAAAAAAAAAAAAAAAAAAGAAAGTCTTTTCTCGTGTTCGACTCAGTGCTCTGAGGGTATGTCAAGAAGCTCACAGAAGATGGAATTACAAAGTTTACTTTGGTGCTAAAATTTTCTGAAATCCTTATGTATCAGGGGTCTTCAAGAAGTTCATGCCAAATGCGTACTCTGAACAACTTGTGCATGGATTTGAAAAAACTTTTTCCACCAAAATAAACTTCTCTTTTGATTGCATTTTCCATGAACTTTCTGAGGTATTCTTATATTTCCTTGTGGATCTAGGGATCTCACCTAATTATTGAACACAATAAATACTTCTATGTGTGATAATCGAGCTATTAACCAAAGAACAGATTTTGTATTAATTAGACACAAATTTTTCTGAGAAGGCATCTTGGGAAAAAGTTCGACCATCTATTTTGTTTTTGTGCATCTCATAAAACATGGAAATGGCCAGGCTCCACGACTTAGGGAGCTCAGTGAATTGATCTACCCAGGAAGCCGGGAGAGAAGAAGTCTGGGACCCAGCACAGTGACATTCTATTTCTCCCTCCGGGGACCAGGAGCCACGTCCCTGCAGTCACTGTCCCCAGCTTGTGGAGCTTTGGGATCACCTTCTGTTTACCGTGACGAATAAACACTAATTGGAGGAAGGAGTGAATTATATATATTTTTAAAGATTTATTTATTTGTTTGAAAGCCAGAGTTACACAGAGAGAAGGAGAGAGAGAGAGAGAGAGAGAGAGAGAGAGAGAGAGAGGTCTTCCCTCTGCTGGTTCATCTCCAATTGGCTGCAATGGCCTGTGCGGCTCCAAAGCCAGGAGCCAGGAGCCTCTTCCAGGTCTCTCTCATGGGTGCAGGGGCCCAAGGACTTGGGGCATCTATCACTGCTTTCCCAGGCCACAGCAGAGAGCTGGATCAGAAGTGGAGCAGCCGGGACTTGAACTGGCGCCCCTATGGGATGTCAGCACTGCCTGTGGCGGCTTTACCCGCTGCGCCACAGTGCCGGCCCCAGGAATTCTATATTAAAGGAGGTAGTTTCCATCCCATGGAACAGCTGAGGTCTGTTCAGAGAGAGCACATTGCGCTGCAGCTTAGAAGAAGCAGGTGCCGCACTACGCTGGGACAGGTGAGCGCAAATCGGCTACCCAGGTGTCCCTGTCCTGAAGTCTCTGGAACTTGCAGGAGAGACCACAGGCCTGGAGGTGTGGTCACATGGAGTGCGGTTCGAGGCGGAGTCTTTTCTCTCACTCCCACCCAACTCAGACCCGCTCTGGGGGGAGGCAGCCAGCCGGGAAGCAGAAGTGGGGATGCGGGGAGAGAAGGCCTTGGGCGAAGGGACCCTAGGGGAAATGTCCCTGGGAAGCCAGGCAGGGCTTCCTGGCCTCCTCCGAGGGGGGACGTGTAGGAGGCGGGCAGCTGTGGTGACAAGGAGAGCGCCCCAGGCTCCAGCGCCCCGAGGGGAGAACGGAGGGAAGAAGGCGTGTCTACCACCGTACCGGAGCTCCGTGCCTGTAAAAACCCACGCAGCCATGGGGCACGGGACCAAGGATCCCACCTCCACACCCGCAAGAGAAGTGGGGGAAACGCTGACTTGCAATCTGACATTTCCAGCTTCATACACTCAGGGTGGGGAGAAATTTAGCCCTAGTCCATCCCAGAATCCCTGAGTTTATTTATTTTCAAAACTAAAACATTGAGTCAATTTAAAAAAAAAAATCTTCGGCCGGCGCCGTGGCTCAACAGGCTAATCCTCTGCCTTGCGGCGCCGGCACACCGGGTTCTAGTCCCGGTCGGGGCGCCGGATTCTGTCCCGGTTGCCCCTCTTCCAGGCCAGCCCTCTGCTGTGGCCCAGGAGTGCAGTGGAGGATGGCCCAGGTGCTTGGGCCCTGCACCCCATGGGGAGACCAGGAAAAAGCACCTGGCTCCTGGCTCCTGCCATGGGACGAGCGCGGTGCGCCGGCCGCAGCGCGCAGACCGCGGCAGCCATTGGAGGGTGAACCAACGGCAAAGGAAGACCTTTCTCTCTGTCTCTCTCTCTCACTGTCCACTCTGCCTGTCAAAAAAAAAAAAAAATCTTCATGTGGTATGAATAATAGCATTTTAGTGATGAGTCAAGTTTAAAAATGTGTGTTTGCCAGAGAAGGGGCCTGAAAGAGTCATGTTTGAAGGAGATAATGAGTGTGTGACTGAAGGTAGTAATTACTTTGCGAGAAAAAGCGTGGCTCGTGGCCCTGCAGAATCTCTGTCTTCATTGAGAGAATCCTGGTTTGCAGGCTCAGCCTTGAGTGGACAGAGCAGACGTGGTCTTGGTCCCCGACTCGTCCGCTTTACGAAGAGGTGAGAACCGTACCAAAGGCAAACTGGATGCCACAGAGCTGCCTTCCCCGTCGTGCCTTGTTCTTGTTTTGAGCGTAACATGTTAAGGTGTACGACTTGCCGCTTTGATGTCCTATACACAGATTGCTGACTGCTAGAGTGAGGCAACGTAGCTTGCACACCATTCCCCATGGGTGCCTTTCCCCGCTGCGATAGAGCCCCTAAATCCACTGTTGAGAAATCTCCAGCACACAGTGTGATGTGACCAAGTACAGTCCTCATTCTGTGCTTTGTGCCCTGGTACGTCCATCCTTCCCCCACTCCTGGCTGTGTCTGTGACCACTGTTCTATTCTCTGTGTACTTGGCTTTTAGCTCGCAGTCCATCTGTGAGAGAGATCCTGCAGCATTTTGTGTTCTGCTCCTGGCCTACTTTGCCTAGTGTGATGTCCCCAGGCTCATCCGCGTTGTTGCAAATTGCAGAATCTCCTTTTAAAAAGCTCATGTGGGGCTGCATTGTGGAGCTGTGGGTTAAGCTGCCACAGTGGAGTGCTGGCTGGAGTCCGGGATGCACTGCGTCCAATCCAGCTCCCTGCTATAGCATCTGGGAAAGCAGCGGAAGGTGGCCCAGGTACGGGGGCCCTGCCACCCACGTCAGAGGCCTGGATGGAGTTCCTGGCTTTTGGCTTTGGCCTGGGCAAGCCTGACTCTTGCAGCTATATGGGGAGTGAGCCAGTAGGTGGAAGATTTCTCTCTCTCTGTCTCTCCCTGTCTCTGTCCCTCTGCTTTCACACAAACGAACAAACAAGTTGGGTAATACTCCAAGGTTTACACACACACACACACACACACACACACACACACACAATTTTAAAAGTTAATAAAAATGCATTTATGAAAAGATGGATGCATACATTTAAAAATGTTGTACCTAAAAACTATTTTAATTTAGTTTTTCCACAATCCTTTTGAAGTACACTCATATGTATTTTTGACTTCGAATATCCAAGGGACATTTTCTATGCCTATTTTCTGTAATGGGCTGTAGAGACCATTATCAAATGGTTTCATCGTGAACCTCACTGCTGAACTTACAGATGAGCGTTTGATGTACTACACTGTACATCAACACAACACTAATCACAATTGGTGTCCAAGTGAGTTATTTAACTCAAAAACATACCCATAATGCTCTGTGGTTTTTTGCTGATTTCTATAGTCCATCTTCCTTGTCATTGGGGTTTAACGTCCTCTGGCTTAGAGGATTCTCAGCTGGGGCAGGGCCTGGGGCAGGGGACAGATCACCCTTGTTTCAGAGGACTGAGCTTGCAGAAACGAACTTAAATGAACAAAATTGCAGAAGACAAGACTTCTGATATCTAACCTAGTTGTGGGCTGATTTATCTGAGGTGCACAGGTCTTGCCTTGATGATAGGAGTTATGTAACTCTGCCATCGGCAGTAAATAGCAGTGACCATGCACACAACTGGAAAGCAGAGGCCAGCAGGCTGGCCCCAAATGGCGTTGATCTGAGTCTGAATCTCTCCACGTGGCCTTTGGGAAGCAAACAGATCGATGAGCATAGCAGAGAGTGTTGCCCATAAGCATCACTCGTAGGAAAACCAAGAGGAAGAATTAAAGCAACTGCAGTGTAATGGGGGCAAAGTCCCCAGTCCACAGAGCTGTGTCAGCTGCCAGGCCATGAGAGAGATGGACACGCGCTGAACGGAAGAGCCTCCTGCAGGGAGGGTGTGGGAGAGAACGGTGCTCCCTCACCTCTCCTGAGCTGGGAGACACTTGGGAACAGGTACAAGCCTCCAGGAACTGAATTCTGGCTACCAAAGAATCTTTTTAATTATTTTATTTATTATTTATTTATTTGAGAAGCAGAGTTACAGGCAGAGAGAGGGAGAGACAGAGAGAGGTCTTCCATCTGCTGGTTCACTCCCTAAGCAGCTGCAATGGCCAGAGCTAGGCCAGTCCAAAGCCAGGAGCCAGGAGCTTCTTCCAGGTCTCCCTTGTGGGTGCAGGGGCCCAAGCACTTGAGCCATCTTCCAGCGTTTTCCCAGGTCACCAGCAGAGAGCCGGATAGGAAGAGGAGCAGTGAGGACTCCCTACTAGCCACAGCGCCAGCCCCTACTGCAGAATTGGAAGGCAGAGGCTCAACCTGTCACAGGACCAGCATGGCGAGTCTCCCAGGAGAGAGGCAAGGGACGCAGAGGCCTGGGCAGGGAGAGGAAGAGGAGACAAAAGTCAGAAGCCACAGGGACGGAAGAACACGGTGCATCAGAAGGCACTTGGACCACCCCACAGATGGGTGTGAAAAAGCCTACTTCACTTAAACAGGCAACAAAGGAAGGAAAAAGCGCTTTTAAATAAATAAGGAGCTGAAAAAATCAAATGAGGAGCTTTGTAAAACACTCCTGAAAGCCGTGTGGTCACCTTGAACGATCATAACAATGCCCTTGTGTTTGGACAGAGTCTCAACTCTAAGGCTTGTCAGTCTTCCCCGAGTCAATGAAAAAATTCAATAGCTATGATACAAAGGTTGTTTGCATTTTATCCTAAAATTCTCACAGGATACAAATGTGGAATAACAGCTAAGGACCTGAGCTGCAGTCCCGGCCCTCTCAGATGCTTGAATTTCTCCTCAGGATTCTCAGTTAAACCACGGTGGAACATTCCAGAACAGATGGACCAATGGGGCAGAATGCAAAGCGGACCCGAGCCTACAGGAAACTTGAAGCAGATCCAGGTGGAAGTTATGACCTGGGGGAAATTTTAAACTTATTTATCGTTTGGAACATTATGAACTTTCTTATAAACAGGGCTGCACCAGCTGGATTCGTGTGTAAGAGAATGAAATTAGACTCCTGTTCACATTATACATAAGAAGACATTCTGAAAGTTCTCAGATATAAACATAAAACTGAAACCATCCAAGTCACCAAATAAAATATAACATTCAGGAGAAAAAAAATCTCAAAACCCAGAGATAATCAAAATAAGGGATTGATAAATTCACCTTGGGGGGCTGTGTGTTTAAAACAGAATCACTAGTAATGTCTAACTCTGGAATGTCTACACTTCACCCTGAAGAATTTGAATCCGTCAGTCTGTGGCCTGTGTGCAGGTGAGCAGGACACGTCAACACCGAGACTCAGCCCCGTGAAGTTTATAAATCTCAAGTGAAAACCCAAGTCTTCAGGCAGGAAAGTCAGTTTATCTATAACTTAAGAAAAATAATCCTATCTGAGGCTTTTCCCTAGTATCGAGCTTTAGATATAAACAGGAGTAGCATTTGCAGAGACTTAACGGGAAAAGCTTGTAACCGGGACTCTAGACTGACCAAGCTTGCACCCATTTGTAAAAGCAAATAGCGAGGGTGTTAGAAAGTAGCTCATTTCCATGCTCTCCTTGCCTGAATATCTACTGCATCAAAGCAAACAAAACACGGGAGAGGGTGGAAATGGCAGCAGGTACCGTAGACATGGTCAGGTTCATTTGTCTAGGTCAATAATTATTGAGAATATTGCTGAAGCTCTAGGGCATAGATGTAAAAGCCATTTCTGGAACGGAAAGCCTCTCTCCCCTCTCACCATTCAGTATTTGAATCCCAGATTTCTGCAGCTAAAGCTAACAGAGAACAAGCAAGGACACAAAGCCTGTCAAAGAAGCATCAGTAGACACCATCTCATCTTGGCAATAGTAATGAGACAAATGTTGGTTCAGGCATGTGTTTTAAGATTTAAAGAAACTTAACAGGCAACTAAAAATGCATTTCTAAGTATTAGAAAAAATGCACAAAAAAGAGAAATAAGAAAAAACCAAGCAAGCAGGAACATAATGATATAAAATCCTATAACTCATAAAGTGTGGACTATAACCAATCTAGCTCACAGATTAAATTTTAATATTAAAAATTAACAAGAGAATACTCAAAAAGTAATTGGAATGTCTGGCTCCCAATCAAAGCTCAACTAAGGCTTATTATCTACCTTGTGGTGCAATATGCACCAGCTATAAAAGTAAATTTAAATAGTGGAGATTTGAATGATACATTTTAATCTTTCTCATTAAAAGGAAAAGACTGTTAGGTTAAGTGAAATTTCCAATGGATTGGAATATTAAAGTGTGTAGACAATATATCAAATAAACACAAAAGAAAACCAAAAAAGGCTATCATTATAGAACCCAAAATAAGGAAGCATTGGATAACATAAAGGTGGTCATTTGTTTCTAAGTTTACATTAAAAAGTGAAGGGGAATCACATGATGATAAAATGTTGTGAAATTTAATGCTTTGAAAAAATGTTTTAAATATATTAAATAAGAGCATTTGAAAATACAAGGAATAAGAAATACTGTTTAGCACATTATTCTCAATATTATCAAAGCAAGAATATAAAAAATATAGAGGGATGTAGAGAATTTCAGTAGTGTAATTCATGAGATGTAATTAATAGCTATTAGACAGTGTGCCTTTACAACTTTCTGAATAGCATTAATAAACAAGTATCCAGTGTGAATGCAGTCTATATGATTTTTAAAATACTTTATTTTTCATAACACGATATATCTCCACGATATAATAAAAACAAAAATGAATAATAGTAAAATATTCCAAAAATCCATTTAAGAATAAGAAGCAAACCTTTAAATATTATTTTAGAAAAGAAATGAAAGCTATTACTATAAACCATTTATCCCTGAATGACTGAATATTCACACACAAAAGGGTGACCTGGATCCCTATCTCTCACCATAGCCCCAGTAGTCACAATGTATCAACACGGAGGGGTTAAAACCACAAAACTCTTAGAACAACAGCAGTGCAAAGCTTCCTGATCTTAGATTAGGCAATGATTTTCCTTTACGTGACAACAAAGGTACAAACAATGAGAGAAAAAGTAGCTATATTGGAAATCATCAAAATTAAAACTCTTGTGTTTCAAAAAATGTCATCAAGAAGGTAAAAAGAAAACCCACAGAATAGGAGGAAAATTTTACAAATCACTTATCTTATAAGGGACTTATATCTTGAATATACAAAGAACCGTTACAACTTGATGATAAATAGATAAAACATACTTTAAAGAATTCACAAAGGATCTGAACAAACCGTTCTCTAAGGAAGATGTGCAAGTGACTCACAAATGCACCAAAAGATGCTTGGCACAGGGCTAATCAGAACCACAAGATCCCACCTCACGCCCACTAGGATGGCACTCGTCCAAAAGACAGGACCGGGTAGGAGCTGGAAGGAGACGAGGAATGGGGACTCTTGGGCCCTGCAGCCACTTGGAAATCAGCCTGGCTGTTGCTCAAAGGGCTACATGTCGAGTTCCAGGAACTCCCCTGTGCCAGACGAAGGAGGACTTGTCCCCAGCCAAGCTTGTACGCAAATGGTTACAGCAGCATTATCTGTAATAGCAAACAAGGAGGAAGCACCCGGATGTTCACAACTCGTGAAAGCATAAACAAAAGGTGGTGCAGCCATCTAATGGAGTATTACTCAGCCCTGAAGAAGAATGGAGCACTGATACACACTGCAACTTGGATTAACTTAAAGAGATTATAATAACTGGAAGAAGCCAGCAACTAAAGGCTCTATTGGGTTTTGTGGATACACGACGTCTCAAGTAGAAAGACTTGTAGAAAAACAAAGTAGAGTAATAGCTGCATAGGGTTGAAAAGGAGGGAGTAACTGGGATGATGGCTAACTAGAGTGTAGCCATGATGGGTGTAGGGTTTCTTTGTGGTGTAAAGAAATGGGATGATTGTGGTGGTGAATCACATGGCATGTGGATGTTGTCTCAGTGAAACTGTGGGAAGACAAGCAAATGTGTGTTGTGACTTAAACTTCCAGGCAGAGTGTCCATGTTGCAGCTAGAAAGCAACCCCATGCACATTACAAAAGTCACATTAAAAAGCTATTTGAGGGGCCAGCGCTGTGGCATAGTTGGTAAAGCCGCCACCTGCAATGCCAGCATCCCATCTGGGGGCTGGTTTGAGATCCAGCTGCTCTGATTTAGCTCCTTGTTAATGGCCTGGGGAAAGCAGCAGAGGGTGGCCAAGAGCTTGGGCCCCTGCTACCCACATAGGAGACCCAGAGAAAGCTCCGGATCCTGCTTTCAGCCTGGCCCAGCTCTGGCCATTGCAGCCATCTGGGGAGTGAACCAGCAGATAGAAGATTCCATCTCTCTCTCTCTCTCTCTCTCTCTCTCTCTAACTCTGACTTTCAAATAAATAAGTAATATCTTAAAAGTTATTTAAAAGTCAGAGAGAGAGGCCGGCGCCGTGGCTCAACAGGCTAATCTTCCGCTTTGCGGCGCCGGCACACCGGGTTCTAGTCCCGGTCGGGGCGCCGGATTCTGTCCCGGTTGCCCCTCTTCCAGGCCAGCCCTCTGCTGTGGCCCGGGAGTGCAGTGGAGGATGGCCCAAGTGCTTGGGCCCTGCACCCCATGGGAGACCAGGAAAAGCACCTGGCACCTGGCTCCTGCCATCGGAAGAACGCGGTGCGCCGGCCGCAGCGCGCCATCTGCGGCGGCCATTGGAGGGTGAACCAACGGCAAAAGGAAGACCTTTCTCTCTGTCTCTCTCTCTCACTGTCCACTCTGCCTGTCCAAAAAAAAAAAAAAAAAGTCAGAGAGAGAGAGAGAGAGAGCACTGCTTCATTCCCCAAACACATTCGTGCAGTGGAACTGTGTTAGACGAAAGACCAGCTCAGTTCTTCCACACTGGTGTCAGGGACCCAATGACTCAAGCCACCTCCTGTGCCTGCGGAGTCGGCATTGGCTAGGAGCAGGAATCAGAAGCTAGGGGTGGGGGGCATTCCATCTAGGGTATGGATATCTCAATGAATGTCATCCCTACTAGGCTCTATCCCCACTCCATCGTAGAGCTGTGGAAACAATAATTACATGAACTGGAAACTCACAGTGAGAGACTTCTTTGTTTAAGATTCATTCATTTACTGATGTGAAAGGCAAAGCAAAGAGAGAGAGAGAGAGAGCTCTTCCCTTCACTGGTTCACCCCCAAAATGGCCGCAATAGCCAGGGCTGGGCCAGGCTGAAGCCAGGAGCCAGGAACTCCAGGTTTCTCACTGAGTGGCAGGGGCCAAGCACTTGGGCCATCCTCTGCTGCCTTCCCGGGATCTTCAGCTGGGAGCTGGATTGGAAGTGGAGCAGCCTGACTTTGGGTCAGCACCGGATATGGGATGCCAGGCCCATAAGCAGCAGGTGAGCCCCTGCACCACATTGCTGATCCCAAGGGGAAACAGTTAAGGCAGGACTTCTACTTCTCAGCAGACACTTACAATGGGAAATGGGATGTTGCAAAAAGAGGACAGAGGAACCAGAGGGGTCTTTGTGCATCCCCCAGGGGTGGGGCTGCTGGCCAAGCACTGCAGTGGCAGGGTGGGGCGTGGGGTTCCACAAGGCCTTCCCCGTGCTCTGGGGTGAATGGGGAGCCAGGCCACGGTTCCTGAGGGGCAGTGCAGAATCTGCCTTCGTCTCAAGGAGCCTGGGGGGGGGTGTGTCCCTCCCCAGCACGGCCTGTGGATTTGATCAGATTTTAAAGGTGCAGGGAGTGAGGTCAATGACCCAGCTGACACCTGCAAAGGTAAGGAGAGGGTTCACGAGCATCTTCCACGGCTGAGGAGACGGCTGAGCGTCTGCCAGAGCAGATCCCTGCAGGCTCAGCTGAGAAGCAGGCAAGGAGCACACGGGGGAAAAAAACCCGCATGGGTGCTGGGAGGAGAGGACCGGCCTGGGGTGACTTGGGAGAGAAAGGAGTAAAAGCCAGCGTTGATGAGACAAAGAACAAAAGTTTGCTAAACCAAAAAGCCCCACAGAATCCAGAAACCCCAAGTACTCCGCAAACCCCAAGTAGGATTGACGCAAGTCACCCGTGGGTGCATCATACAAACGCCAACCCTAGGCAGATGCAGCGCATGGCTTTTTTCAAAGAAATTCATATCCTTGCCTGCCGTCACTCAGTGATAAATACTGAAAGATTTTAAGCCAGTATTCAGCATGAGAGATTAAGAAAGTAGTACTCAGACCTAAGATACCCAGGGGAATGGACATGGGAAACGTGGAAGTTGGACTTCAATGGTCAAGATAGGGAAGCACAGTTAAACTGGTAGATCAGTACGCATGAAGCTGGTTATTTGAATATTGAGAGCAACAAAAGACTTGTGTTCACTTTCAATGTTTAATATCTTTTAAGGATTCTTTTATGTATTTCTTGAAGATTTATTTATTTATTTGCAAAGCAGAGTGACAGAGAGAGTGGGAGGGGATGGGGAGAGAGAGAGAGAGAGAGAGAGAGAGAGAGAGAGAGAATCTTCTATCTGCTGGTTCACTATCCAAATGGCTGGGACAGTTGGGGCTGGGCCCAGAAGAAGTCAGGAGCCTGGAACTCCAACTGGGTCTCCCACGTGGGTGGCAGGGATCCAAGCCTGTGGGCCATCTTCCTCTACCTTCCCAGGCCATCTGTGGGGAGTTGGATCAGAAGTGGAGCAGCTGGGACTCAAACCGGTGCTAATATGGGATGCCAGCGTCACAGGCTGGGAATTAATCCACTGTACCACAATGTTTACCATTTCAATAAACAAATTTACATATATAAAATATACAAGTGTGGAGAAAACACACAAATGTGTCCCTTATAAGATGGCATGACTGTAGATTCAGAGGAACTACAAAAATAAGAGTAACCATGAAAATATACAACCTAAAAATAAATTTGATATTTTTATGAAAAGGACGATTTTCTGGCCAAGTTTAAATTATGTGATTTAGTTAAAAATAAGCAGAAAACCTGAATAGGCCAATTACTATGCATGTTACCAAAAAGATTATTCAGAAATATAAGAGTTCTCTCCAAAATTTCTCAAGTTCAGGTGATTTGAAATAAAATTCCTTTGTGCTGAATATAATGGGACACATATGCATAATAAACAGCTGTATTTACATCTTAACTTAGTTTTAGGGCTTTAGATTTCTTCAAGGCCAATGCTGAGAAAGCACCAGAACCATGCAATGAAAAAGAAATAGCATATGAGATACTCTCATTTATGAATCTAGGTGCAAAAATCTAAATGAAATATAGTAAATCAAATCATTGCTAAATTAAAATGGAACACACCATGTTCAAGTGGAATTATTCTAGGAATAAAAGAATCGCTTCCCACCAGGAAATGTCTATCAACTTAATAGATACAGCTACTGTTTAAAGGAAGAAACTACACAATTCCTTTTATACATGCTAAAATGCATTAAAAATTAAGATACTTTAAAAAAGTCTCAGAGTTTATCATTTAGAGAAATTGTGGGAGAGACAAGTACAGGTTTCCCTCCACTGCCTCCTCCATCGCAGTTTCCTGTTATTAAGGTCTTGCACTTGTATGACACATGTGTGACACCTGATGGGCCAGTATTGACATGCTACTGTTAACCAAGTTCATAGTTAGCAGCAGGGCTCGCTCCTCTGTAGTGTGCACTGTAGCTTTGACAGATGTGTGATGACACATCACGAGCATTACAGAGGTGACACAGCAATAGCTTCACTGCCTTAAAAGTCCTGTCTGCACCTGTTCCCTTCTGTCTCCCCTCAGCCCCCGGCGAGTGTGTATCTTCTCTACCATTTCCAGCTTTGCCTTTTTCACAGCGTCACACACACACAGCATGGAACCTGTCCAAGTTAGCTTCCTTCACTTAGCAATACGGCTCCTCCTTGTCCATTTGCGGCTGGTTGTTTGCTTCTTTTCGTTACTGGGTAATATTCCATGGCGTGAGTGTGACTGTACCACACTTATTTGTCCACTCACCTGCTGAGAGACACCTGGGTTGCTTCCAAATTTGGGCCATTGTGAATAAAGCTGCTGTGAACATTAGTGTTCAGGTTTGTGTATGGATGTTACTTTTCTTCATTTATTTATTTATTGACAGGCAGAGTTAGGCACTGAGAGACTGAGAGAAAGGGCTTCCCTCCATTGGGTCACTCCCCAAATGGCCGCTACCGCCGGCACTGTGCCTATCCGAAGGCAGGAGCCAGGTGCTTCCTCCTGGTCTCCCATGTGGGTGCAGGGCCCAAGCACTTGGGCATCCTCTACTGCACTCCCGGGCCACAGCAGAGAGCTGGACTGGAAGAGGAGCAACCGGGACAGAATCCGGCGCCCCAACTGGGACTAGAACCCAGTGTGCCGGTGCCGCAGGTGGAGGATTAGCCTAGTGAGCCACGGCACTGGCCATGGATGTTACTTTTCAACTGATTTGCATAAGTGTCAAGGCATGTGAGTAATGGATAAAAGAGTACTTGACTTGGAAGGAACTGTCTTTCTAAGTGATTGGACCACTTTGCATTTCCACTGGGAATGAATAAAAATTTCCGTTGTTCCACATCCTTGCTAGAATTTGTTGGTAGTGTTTGGATTTTGGTCATTTCAATATGCAAGTAGTGGCATCTTAATTTTTTTAAAAGGGGGAAAAACAACAGTGAAGACTCCATGGGACAAGAGGAGAGAAGACAGTGACACCACTGTAGCCAGCTGCTGGTTGTGAGCCGCCATCTTAGCACATCAAGGTAAGAAGAAACCGCTATGAGCCCTGCAGCTGGCGGCAGTAGCTGAGGGGGAACCCCACAGCCAGCCACTGACTTTGACTTCAGCCTGGGGTCTGAGCAACTGTAGGGCTGCGGGCACTGAAGGCGCGTTGCTATCCTTCCCTCTCCGCCGCTAGCACAGGATGTCGCAATCTCCTGTGAAAAGCCAGGCAGCGTGCCTCTGTTCTGCTCCCACCAGCGTCGTAGCCAGAGTCAGGCAGACGTGTGGGGCAAAGGACGGATCCCCTGCATCCTGCCGCTGCGGGAGTTTCGGGGCATTAGCCCCAGAGCTACGTGCATGTAGGTTCTTGCGCTCCAGCTGAGCAAGGCGGATTCACCTTAGCTTCTAACAACAGAAGCTGCCCATAAAAAATCCATTCTGCCCTGGGAGATCTGGGTAATGACCCCCCTATCCCCTGCAGCACCAGGGTATTAATTTAAACCAGCACATAAATTTAGAACAACTTGTTTTAAATTTCTTGGTGCCACTGGAATCTACCAGGAGGACACAAGGAAGAATCTACTTGCATTCCACCTCTCTGGACTCATAGGATCCACAGTGGAGTCTGTACACTTAGTAGTCACCCTGAAACGGGGTTCTGGTCACATCCCTAGCCCTAAGACTGTGGTTGTTGGCAGTAGAAGCCCCAGCACCAGTTGGGATCTCCCAGCAGGACCTGAGGAAGGGTCCATCTGTATCACAGTGTGCTTGAGTCATAGCAGTTGGTGCCACAAAATCTGACATCACTCAGGCTTCCAAGTAGGACAAGGAAGCAGCCGCCCATGTCTCCCTCGGCACCAAGAACAAGGCCCTGGCTATCACATTCACCGGGACACTGACACCAAACTCTCTGTGGACCAAGGATACACGCCCAAGGAGACCCTTGTGCATCTCAGAGCCACACTTCTGTCCCTACAAGCAGATTATTAGCAAATTAGTTCACTGTGGCACTTATAAACACAGCTCACATTGACTAAGACAAAACGTCAGAGACTGCGCTCATGGGCTCACCTAGCACCAAAGCCAAAGCAATCAGCCAAGTGGTATTCTGCCAAGCTAGACCATAAACTCATTTCCAATAAAACCTACTCCATAAGTAGCAAGGGACAAGTGCACCAGACAGGCAGATGTCAACTTAGCAACATAGGAAACATGAGAAGCAAAGTAGCATGATGGCTCCATAAGAACACACACTCCTCCAGAATCAGACCCTGAGCTGAGTGAACGCTATGAAGTGACAGATTTGGAATTTAAAATAATGATTGTATGGAAGCTCCACAAGATGCAAGAGAATGTAGAGACATAGATACAGGAAATCAATGAGTGACATGAATGAAAATATTATGAAGGAGATAGAATTCCTTATGAAGAACCAAGTAGAGATTTTGGAGATGAAATTTTCAATAAGTGAAGTAAAGAAAATGATTGAGAGCTTTAGCAGTAGAATAGACCAAGTGGAGAAAAGAATTTCTGACCTGGAGGACAAGAATTTTGAAATAACCCAATCAGTCAAAAATAAAGAGAAAATAGTTAAAAAGAATGAAGGAAGTCTATGTGAAATATGGGATACCATTAAGTTACTAAATATCTATATTATAATTATTCTTGAAGGAGAAGAAAGGGGAAAAGGCACTGGGAATATGCAAAATGAAATAATAGATGAAAATTTCCCAGGTCTTCAAGTAGACTAGATATCCAGATAAAAGAAGCTCAAAGAAGCCCAAACAAACTCAACTGAAAAAGGTCTTCTCCAAGGTATATTGTCATCAAATTATTGGAAAGTTAAAGATAAGGAAAGAATCCTAAGGACAGTAAGAGAAAAGTGTCAAGTTACATACAAAGGAAAACTAATTAGATTAACAGCAGACTTCCAGCAGAAACCTGACAGTCCAGAAGAGAGCGGGATGATATATTCAAGATCTTAAAACAAAACAAAACAAAATCTTCCAGCCAAGAATATTATATTCAGTAAAGCTGTCCTTTAGAAGTGAAGGAGAAATAAAGTATTTTCTAGGTAAGCTAGAATTGAGAGAATTCACCACCACCAGACCAGCCTCACAAGAAACTCTGAAGGGTATCCTGCACTAGAAATAAACATCATGAAAATCATGATACCAATAAATTCACTATGGAGCAGGTAGAAACACTAGCTAATCAACAAAATGACAGGTATTAGTTCTTATCTATCAATACTAACCTTGAATGTAAATGGATTAAATTCACCAACAAAAGACAGGGTGGCTCAATGGTTAAAAAACCACAACCCAATGATATGTTGCCTGTAAGACACTCACTTGACAAACAAAGATACACAGAGACTGAAAGTGAGGGTTGGAAAAAGATAGACCAGACAATGAAAACCAACAGCCAGGAGGCGTGGCTGTGCTGATATCAGAGAAAACAGACTTTAAACCAAAAACTGTAAAAAGAGAGAAAGAAGGACATCATATTTTGACAAGAGGTTCAATTCAGCAAGAAGACATAACAATCATAAATATATATGCACTCAATACAATACCACC
The DNA here is from genome assembly GCA_949820135.1 of Sylvilagus floridanus. NCBI lineage: Eukaryota > Metazoa > Chordata > Mammalia > Lagomorpha > Leporidae > Sylvilagus > Sylvilagus floridanus. The sequence goes on along the minus strand of OX463244.1, from coordinate 7,084,640 downwards.
TTCTATATACAGAAAAGACTATTAGACCTAAAGAGAGATGTAGAATCCAACACAGTAACAGCGGCTGCCTTCAACACCCCACTCTCATCAATGGATGGATCATTTAGACAAAAAAATCAATACAGATACATCAGAGTTGAACCATACTATTGAACAAATGGAGCTAACAGATATTTACAGAACATTTCACTCAACAGCTACAGAATCACATTCTTCTCATCAGCACATGGAACATTTTCTAGACCACATATTAGGCCAAAAATCAAGTCATGGCAAATTTAAAATGATTGTAGTCATTCCATGTATCTTCTCAGACCACAAAGGAGTAGAACTAGAAGTCAACAAGGAGAACAGTAGAACACTCATAAACACGTGGGAATTAAACAACATGCTACTGAATGATCAATGGGTCATTGAAGAAATTAAAAAGGAAATCAAAACTCTTGAAAAAAAAAAGAAAATGAAGACACAACATATCAAAGTCTGGGGGGTACAGAAAAAGCAGTAGTAAAAGGGAAGTTTATAGCATTAAGTGCTTACATTAAAGGAAGAGCACTGTCTCAAGTTAAAGATCCAATGATGCGTCTTAAAGACAGAAAAACAAGAACAAACCAAACCTCAAACCAGCTGGAGATGACAAATAATAAGGATAAGACAGAAATATGAAATTGAAACTAAAAAATATACAATATCAACAAAATAAAAAGTTGTGTTTTTTTTTTTTGAGCTGATAAACAAAATAGATAAATGTCTAGCCAAACTAACAGAGGCAAAAAAAAAAAAGAGATAAAAGCTCAAATAAATACAATTAGAGATGAAATAGATATTACAACTGATGCCACTGAAATGCCAAAGTCATAAGAAACTACTATGGAGGCCGGCGCTGTGGCATAATGAGTAAAGCCACCGCCTGCAGTGCCGGCATCCCATATGGGTGCCAGTTTGAGTCCTGGCTTCTCCACTTCTGATCCAGCTCTCTGTTATGGCCTTGGAAAGCAGTAGGAGATGTCCCAAGTCCTTAGGCCCCTGCACTTGCGAGGGAGACCTGGAAGAATCTCCTGGCTCCTGGTTTCAGATTGGCGCAGCTCCGACCATTGCAGTCAATTGGGGAGTGATCTAGTGGATGGAAGACCTCTCTCTCTCTCTCTCTCTCTCTCTGCCTCTCCTGTTAAACTCTGACTTTCAAATAAATAATAAATAAATCTTTTAAAAAAGAAACTACTATAAAGTGCTATATGCTAATAAACTGAAAAACCTCAAAGAAATGGATAAATTTCTGGATTCCTGTAAACTACCAAGGTTCAATCAAGAAAATGTAGGCATTCTAAACCATAACAAGCAATGACATTGAAGCAAAAATCAAATATCTTGGACCTAGGAAAAGTCCAGAACCTTATGGATTTACTACAGAATTCTAAATATTCTAAAATATCCAAAGAGGAAGGAACACCAATTATCTTTGATTTATTTGAAAATATTGAACAGGATGGAACTCTGCCGTACTCTTTTTATGAGGCCAGCTTTACTTTGATACCAAACCAAAGACACAACAAGAAAACTACAGACCAAACCCTTGAGGAATATGGATGCAAAGATTCACAACAAAATGCTAGCACCACAAATCTAAAACCACATCAGAAAGGTCACACATCATGAGCAAGTGGGATTTATCCTATAAATACAGGAGTGATTAAACATTCACAAATCAATAAACACCATAAGTCATATCAATAGAATGAAGAACAAAAACTATGTGGTTATCTCAATAACGCAGAGAAAGCACTTGATAAGCACTCCTTCATGATAAAAACCCTCTGGAAATTAGGTACTGAAGGACTGTTCCTCGGAATTATAGAGTATGTATCACAAACCAACAGCCAGTATCACACTGAATGTGGACAAGCTGTAATGATCTCAGATCTGGAGCAAACAAGGATGCTCACTTTCACCACTGTTATTCAACACAGCACTGGGAGCTTTAGCAAGACTAAGAGAGGGGAAATAAAGACATCAAAATTAGAAAAGGGAAGTCAAATAATCCATATTTGCAGATAACATAATGTTGTACATGGAAAAATGTATATATTCCACCAAGAATTATTAGAATTAATGAACCAATTCAGTAAAGTTGCAGGTTACAAATAAATATACATAAACAGTAGCTTTTTGTATGTTAATGATGAATTCACAGAGAAATCAAGAAAGAAATCCCATTCCCAATAACCACCAAAAAAAATCAAATATTTAGGAATAAATTTAACCAAAGAAGTGAAAGGTCTCCACAATGAAAATTATCAAACATAGAGGAAAGAAATCTCAAGGACAACACAAAAAATTCAAAGATTCCTTGCTTAAGGATTAGAGGACTCTACCAAAGATGTCTATACTACCTAAAGCAACCTACAGATTCAATGTAATATGTATCAAAATACCAACAACATTCTTTATAGATTAGAGAAAACAACCAAACAACCCTACAATTCATATGGAATCACAAAAGACCAAGTGTAGCCAAAGCAATACTGAACAGGAAAAATCAAGCTTTAGGCATCACAATATCTGTCTTCAAAGCATACCACAAAGCTATAGTAATTAAAACAACGTGATACTGGCATAAAAACTGATACACAGATCAATGGAACAGAGTAGAGAACCCTTAAGTCAATCCACATCTATATAGCTGACTGATTTTTGACAACAGTGCTCAGAACACACAGTGGAGTAAGGAGAGCTTCTTGAATAAAGAGTGCTGGCAAAACTGGATACACACACACACGTATGAATGAAATCAGGTCCATACCTCTTGCTATATTAAAAAATCAACTCAAGATGAGTCAAAGACTTCTGAAACCTGAGACTATTAACTTAGCAGAGAAAATGTAGAGGAAACATTCTAAGACATTGGCATAGGGTATGATTTCTTGGACAAGACCCTCACAGCACAGGGAACCAAAGCAAAACTAACCTAACTATATCAAGCTCAGAAGATTCTGCACAGCAGAAGAAATGATCAATAGAGTGAAAAGACATCAACCAGAATGGGAGAAAATATTTGCAAACCACCTATCTTGCAAAGGATCATTACTGAGAATTTATTGGCAACTTAAAAAACTCAACAATGAAAAAATAACCAATCCAGATGACAAGTGAGTAAAGGACTCCAATAGACAGTTCTCGAAAGAAGAAATACAAATGGCCAATAAATATGTGAAACAATGCTGAACATCACTAGGCATCTAGGAACTGCAAATGAGAACCACAATGAGGTACCCCTCACCAATGCCAGAATGGCTGAAGTTCCAAACACAGAGAGTAACAGATGCTGGCAAGGATGTGGACAAAGGGGAACTCTTAGACACTGTTGGTGGGAATGCAAATTAGTGCAGCTACTGTGGAACACAGTGTGGTTTTCTTAAAACACTAGAAATAGACTTGACATAAAATGCAGCAATCCCACTACTGGGATATACCCAAAAGACTTGAACACAGTGTGTCCAACAGATACCTGCACCACCACGTTCATAGCAGCACTGTTCACAATAGCCAAAACTTGGAACCAGCCAAGGTATCCTTCATCAGATGAATGGATAAAGAAAGCGTGGTATATATACACAATGGAATATTATTCAGCTACAAAAATGAATGGAATCCTACCATTTACAGCAGAATGGATGCAACTAGAGGACATCATGTTGAATGAAGTAAGCCGGATCCGGAAAGACAAATACTGCGTGTTCTTTCTGATATGTAGGAGTGAAAATTTAAAAAAAAAGAAGAAGAAAGAAAGAAAGAATGAGAGAAAGAAGGGAAGAAAGGAAGAAAGAAAGAAGAAAGAAATGTCTGTGTATCAGATTTGCTGCCAATATAGTTTTGTAAAACTTTGTACCTTTGTGAAACCAGTGGTTGAGAATATTATACTACTATAGTTCTGATGACCTGTGATTACTTTAAAATTTACTCCATATGGGTGAAATAGTCTCTTTTCCATTCAATTATTGTTTATAGCTGTTGTCTATATTCCCACTAAACTACAGTCTTTTTCCTCTTTCCTAGTTAAACTTCTTATTTGGTGAAGCCTTTTTATTGTGATGTAAATTTAAAATATGTTATCTCAAAACTTAAAAGAAAGGGAGAAGGAAAAAGAGTGGGAGAGAGAGAGGATGAGGAGGAAGAGAGCATCATTATGTTCTTTGAATTATATCTACAAAGCACAATGAATCCATTAAAAAAAAAACAACTTAAAAATTAAAACAAAAGCAAACAAAATGAAATCCATGCACAGCTTTTCCACACATTTTCCTCATATTAGTAAACAAAAAAATGTTTGCAACAAATTGTTTTGCACCAAAAGAAGCTCTAACTTTTAATTCCATTTTGCACACACAAAAACAAAGTTCAATGGCAAGAAGAATGGCCAGGACTCCACCATCACTCCCAAATGGGGTCCCGGGGTTGGGCGACAGCCCAACCAATGGGACCGTAAAGTCCTCTCGCCCACATGGTAGCTTCTCATTTCAATTAGCAATTACGTAAGGACAGCTGTCGAGTGCCATTCAGACGCTCATTTTCCACCATGATGTCTTCTTTGGTAAGGTGTCTTTTCAGGCCTTTTGCAGTTTTCAAGTTTGGTTTCCTGACGGTTGCATGTTAAGAATTTTTGCACACCAGTTCTTCACTTGATATCGGCTCTGCAGAAGCTTTCTCCCAGGCCGTGGCTTGGGTTTTATCCCCTTGACAGCGTCTTCTGCTGAGCACAAGGCTTTAATTTTTAAGAAGTACAACCTCTCGATTTTTTTCTTTTATGGATCTAAGAAATCATCAAATTCAAAGACACATGGACTTTTTCACATGTTATCTTCTCAGAGTTTAAAATTTCTATTTATGTGTTTATTTATTTGAGAACAGAGAAAGAGACAGAGGGCTGGTGCTGTAGTGTAGCGGGTAAAGCCACTGCCTGCAGTGCCAGCATCCCATATGGGTGCCAGTTCAAGTCCTGGCTGTTCCACTTCCGATCCAGCTCCCTGCTGTGACCTGAGAAAGTAGTGTAAGATGGCTCAAGTGCTTGGGCCCCTCCACCTGTGTGGGAGACCCAAAGGAAGCTCCTGGCTCCTGGCTTCAGATTGGCACAGCTCTGGCCATTGTGGCCAACTGGGGAGTGAACCAGTGGATGGAAGACCTCTCTCTATTTCTCTCTCTCTCTGCCTCTCCTTCTCTCTGTGTGTAACTCTGACTTTCAAATAAATAAATAAATAATAAATCTAGAAGGAAGGAAGGAAAGAAGGAAGGAGGGAAGGAAGAAATTGACAGAAAGAAAAGAAAGGGGGAGAGAGAAAGAGAGAGATATATCTTCATTCACTAATTCACTCTTGAAATGCCTACAACAGCCAGGGCTGGACCAGGCTGCTCAGGACTAGGGATTCAAGCCAGGTCTCTCCCATGGAGGGCAGGAATCCAATCCTAACGGATCAGATGTGGCAAAGTGTGAGCCATCACCTACTGCCTCCTGCCATTCACATATTAAGGAAGCTGGAATCAGAAGCGGCGCTAAAGACTGGAACCAGGCATTCCAAAATGAAGTGCAGGCATCCCAGGCATGCGTCCCAAAAGCTGTGCAAGCACTCTGCTTCACAGAGTTTTACAGGATGTATTTTTAATAATAATAAGATAAGCGATACTCTGAACCAGTCATCACCCTCACCAGATTCACACGTGGAACAATGAAGGGACAACGCACCCTAACAGATCAGATGTGGCAAAGCTAAGGAAATACACAGGGACAATGAGGCACTTGGTGACCCCACCCTGGTCCACTGCCACCACCCTCAGAGCTGACAGGTGACAGGGAAGAGACAGTGCTGAGGCTTAATCCGCATGTCCCCAGGAACTCAGGCTCTCCCAAAGACTGACTGCAGAGACAGGAGAGAGCCACAGGAGGAAAGCCCTCACTTCTCTCCCTGTCGCCCTGTGTCACGCCAGGGACCCTGCTGGCCAGCCAGCAAGTGAGCCTGGGGGCTGCGGTGTGCAGGGATCTTCCTCCCTGTGGGGCTTTGCGCAGTGCACAGACAGGTGGGCGACCCATGTGGGAGAAGGCACTTCACCCCCAGATAAATGGCAGGCGGAGTGAAGATTTGTATGTTATCAGTCAGCATAAAAACACGGGGAGACGGTAGCAGAGTATGTGTGCATCACAGAATGGAAAGGGGCTTTACACATAGAAAACAATGCTGAAGAGTCACGTCAGGAAACAGATACAACTCCACGAAATAGAATTTTCAACATTTCAAAACCAACAGCCTAATTCAGTGTTTGGCCCTGAGGGCTCCTGCTGCTAAGTACAATATATGCATATACAGCCTCAGCCACGGATCTCATTCCCCAGTCACATCTCCTGGTCAGGACTCTGGTCTTCAGCCTGGCCCAGCTCTGGCAGTTGCGGCCATCTGGGGAGTGAACCAGCAGATGGAAGACCTCTCTCTCTCTCTGCCTCTGCCTGTCTGAAACTCTGTCTTTCAAATACAAATAAATAAATATTTAAAACAAATAGGCCAGTTGCATGGAGTGGCTTTGCTTTGTAACACGCTCTCCCAACACTAATCTCATGTCACCTGTGGCAGCGCTTCTGTTAATCCGATCATCTCCCACCTCTTGACGGTTCCACCTCAGCAGCGCCCCCTGGCGGCCCGGCTTCCAACACGGGACTCTTGCAACAGCATGCAAGCCCTGGTGTGTTATGTTACCATGTCACAGAGGAGAAACATTGTGCTTCTTTATGAGCAAATGTTTCTTTCTCTACATGAGGGTTTGCTTGTTATTCATAGGAAGTAGAGATGAGTTGGGCTAAGTTTCTTAGAGAACTTCCATACTTTAATAATTATATATAAAATAGTTAAATGACTCTCAATCTAGCTCAATCCATGTGTCAACAAAAGCATTAGTAATTTATATCTAAAAATTAAAACTAAAGACATAAAATCAGATGGAATAACAGCAACAATATTGTTTCTTAAACGACAACCTGATATTTCAGTGGTTCGTTTAGATTTCATCTCATACTCTGTAAAATTTAGGCAACATAGTCCCACATGATGCATATCCCGGCCTCAGCAACTTGGATTATTACAGAGAGGCTACATGGAGGAGTAAGAAAGCTGTGTTGTTGTGGTCTGACCGACTGAGATGGGACGTCCTCTCCACCACTTAACAACCACACAAGCTTGGCCCTTGTGCCGGTGGGCCTTAGCGCCTCAGCCTCCCCTGTAGTTGGGGTCTGCTCTAAGAATGCAATGTCAGCCGTGCCCCAGAGCGGAGGCCTCCAGCTCTCGTGCTCCAGAGCTCAGCCAGCGCCGATCTGCTGCCACTGTCCCTGGGTCACTTCCTCCTCCTCCTTTCATGGGTCCTGTGGTCTCTCCCACAGCTACCGACCAGGCTGCTCTTTGCCTTTCTCCGGTCAAATCCCAGTGGGAGATAGTCTTAGATAGTTGCCATCATCCTTCTGGGCAGAGGATGTGTGTGGACACCACGTGGAAGGCCACTGGCCACCTACTGAGTGGCTGACCTGGGGTCACAGCCTATCCCTGGCCAAGACGGGGGCCCAGCCCTTGCTCAATCTTTCTTATTGTTGCTTCCTTCAGAATGTCCTAGAGGAAAGAGCACAGAGGGCCGGGCAGTGGTGATGGGCCACGTGCACATGACGGCCACGCCCGCCGTCATCACAACCTTAGTGAACATCAGCATTGGGCTGGCAATGTGCCAGGCACGGCAATAACCATTCTACAGTCCTGGATGCATAAGAACATACAAGCAGAACGCGGGGTGTGGTGCTCTTACGATTGTTTGCTGTCTTAGAGGTGAAGAAAGAGAAGCCAACAGTGGTAAGTTACTCTCTCGGAATACACGATTGGTGAGTGACACAGCGGCAGGATTCCACCTGACAGGTCACACTGTCCCCTCTGCCTCTCTCGAGCCTCAGTTTCTTCATCTGCAAATGGGGGCCACATGGCAAGGCTGCCTTTAGAGCTACGGGCGGGTTGTGCTCTGCATTTGTCACCATAAACAGCACACAGAAGAGCCAAGCGTGGACATCTAGAAAATGAAGAACAACCAGAGGCTGTGCAGACAGTGGATCCACATAAACGTTGTTCATCTAAACAGGAACGGTGGTGTCAGGTAAAATACCCAAATGCAGCATTGCTTTAATAAGCTAAGAATGCATGCTGATACCATTAAAAATCACCAAATTTTTGAAAAGTATAACTAACAAACTAGCTGAAGAAGATACAATTATAAAATATTAAATCAATGAAGGAAATTAAGAAAGGATAGAAAAATATTGCATAACAAACAGTGTAAAAAAGCAAGGTACGATGATAGAACTAAACAGTTACAGGGGATGCAAACAGAAAAAATACTCCAACGAAAAAAAGATGAATGCCATGATACTAGATAATAAAATGAAACAGACAAGCCAAGCACGCCACTAACAAGAGTAAACATATATTTTATTTAAAAAAAAGTCTGCTGAAAGTAAACAATAAGAAAAATTATTTTCAAATCAGAAGGTACAAAATGAGAATTTGAAATGATGTATTCCAGACTGATACAAATTTCAAATTTAAGATAAAAATGTTTAAATCTGTACCTAATAACAAACTCAAAACATGTAAGAAAAAACCTGCTGGCTAGATAAGTATAAATCCATAGTCACTGAGGGGGGATTTAAGTCAGAATTCTCTAGAGAAACAGAGGCAAAGAGAAGCAGACACACACATGCACAGATGCACACACACATGTGTGCACACACACATGTGCAGACACAAATACACACCTGAAAGATCTGCAAAAAGTTCATGGGAAATGCATATTATATAAAACAACTCCTGAGCTTCAGAATGTTATTGCATCCAAATAAACTCAGACCGGCTTGCTATGTCCGAAAAGGATTTGTGTGAGGCTAAGAAGGCTAAGACATCAGTGAGAGGAGATCCCCTACCCCAGCAGCACGAATCCTGATGAAGCTGAAGCGAGAACTAGCATGACACTGACGGGGAAGCTTGAGTGGGAGAATCATAAAGCCATCGGCACTTCATGCAAAGTTGGTTGGGGAATGCCTCAAAGAAATCCGCAGTTTACAAATGTGTGACTCACTTTCAAAATGGACCAGATAATGCTGCAGACGAAGCCCTGGGCAGCAGGCCACGCGCATCAGTTCCTCTGGCTTGTGCAGACCAACGATTAACAGCAGAAGCGACAGCCAACGCCACAGACATCTCAACTGGTGCAGCTTTCCCAACTCAGGCTGCAAAATGAGAGCAAAGCGAGCTGTCTGCCTACTGAGTGCAGCCATGCTTGTGCCCGGATCTGAGCATCCCGCAGAAACTTGAGACAAGTGGTATCCAACTCCTGAGGCGTGGTTTCCAAGAGTTGGAACAGGAGAGGAGAGACGGCTTTCCCAGTGTGATGCTGCAGACAAGGCACAGCCAAAGCCGTGGCTACCAAGAGGCAGAAATAGTCCTGCCAAAGCAAGGGTGGACCAGACAAGAGCATCCGGTACAGCACTAGTTTTTGGATGCTCAGGATGTTTGTTGACTTTCTGGGGAGCCAAAGAAGGGTACCATGTACTCACGACAAGGCTGTTTTGAGAAAGCTAGCAGAAGCTTTTAAGACAAACATCTTGGAAAGCCTCCCCAGAGAGACTTTCAACACAGCAATGCTCCTCCTCAAACAAGAGCAACTTTGTGAGTTCCCATGGGGAATCATCAGACACCCACTTACAGTCCTGATTTGCCTTCTTGTCGCTTCCTTTTGTTTCCAAATCTTTAAAAAATCTTCAAGGGACTTCCATTTTTCTTTAGCTCACATTGCAAAGCAGACTGCAGAGATGTGGTTAAATTCCTGGGACCCTCAGTTCTTCAGGGATGAATTAAATAATTCCTATAATCGCTTCCAAAGTATCTTGAACTTGCTGGAAATGATGTTGAGAAATCAAGTTTATACTCTTTATATTTATATTTTAATTTCATTTTTCCCATGAGAAAAATCTCCTGTCACCCTAGTATTTACGCATATATAGAGAGAAAGAGATTTATTTTAAGGACTTGGCTCACATGATTGTGGAAATCACAAGTCCAAAAGGAGGAGGGCCCGGCAGCCAGAGCTTAGGCAGGAACCTGTGTTTTCGTCTGTAGCCGGGATTTTCTATTCTCTTGGAAGCCTTAGTTTTTGCTCTTATGGCCTTTAACTGATTGGATGAGGCTGCTCCCTGTTACCAAGAGGAATCTTCATGTGAGTTTGGCTGGTTGTAGTGTGAATCATGTCTACAAAACACCTTCAGAACAATACCTAGGCAGGTGTTTGATTTACAAGTGGCTACTAAAGTCTGCTCAGGTTACTATAGACATTAATCTTCATGGAGCCTTTAACATGCTATTGGATGTTCGTCCAACTTCCATTAAAATAGACAACAAGAACATCAAACACCACTTCACTGTCATTAGCTGATGGCTCAGCGTTGCTACAGGCTGGGTCCCCTGGGAAGCTGTTCTGAGATGGAGACCAGCAGACAGAATGGTTGAGAGGATTGCTCTTAGCATCAGCAGCAGTGGAAGGCAGGGGATGGAGGCAGGAGCTCAGAGAGCAGTAGAACTGCCATGTGGGGACAACAGCACCCTCAGCCCAGGACAGTGAGGATGATTTGATCTTTCAGAGCTGTGTGGAGTCAAGCAAGAGGCCAGACTCTAAGTATCCCAGGCCAATGGCTTATGGGAGGCCAAGCATGCTGGAAGGAGGTGTGACCATGCGAAGTGGCTGCCTTCAGCTGAGGCAATTTCTCTGTACCCTCTGTACCTGGCAGGACCGTGGTTAGTGCGCCCCTGGATCTGAAAGGTGAATGGAATCATTGTTAATCGGTGAATAGTCTCTGCTCTGTTTTCTCTGCAACACCTTACTGAGCAAAAAATGAAGAAGCCTGCCCACGCTCTCCTTAGTGCATTCATCCAAGACTGGCATTTGCTAAGCACCTACTCTGCGTTTAGCCTTTGTTCTTTCTTTTTTTTTAATTTTTTTTTTATTTTTTATTTTTATTTATTTATTTTTTTTGACAGGCAGAGTGGACAGTGAGAGAGACAGAGAGAAAGGTCTTCCTTTGCCGTTGGTTCACCCTCCAATGGCGGCACTGTGCTGATCCGAAGCCAGGAGCCAGGTGCTTCTCCTGGTCTCCCATGGGGTGCAGGGCCCAAGCACTTGGGCCATCCTCCACTGCACTCCCAGGCCACAACAGAGAGCTGGACTGGAAGAAGAGCAACTGGGACAGAATCCGGCGCCCCGACCGGGACTAGAACCCGGAGTGCCGGCGCCGCAAGGTGGAGGATTAGCCTAGTGAGCCACGGCGCCGGCCACCTTTGTTCTTCTTTCAAACACAATAAACACATCCTAAGACTACTGCTCCATGCAGTCATTGGCTATGAGTAGCTCACAGTCTCTGAATGGGGAGGCTTCCCTGGAAAGTCGTTGGGGAACACAGAGGCTGGCTCATATATTTTCCCAGACAGGAGTTTGGCTGCCAACAGGGAATTCTGAACGAACTGAAAACTCCAAATGAGACTGCACAACATAATGATGGTTAAATCTAAAAAAAAACGAGCATGGCAATAAAATTCCCATGAAATGTTTTGTGTAAGCACAGATAACTAGTCATTTTTCTTTGTAGAGTTCTGTTTCTTAAACAATTCAGAATATTTGACCTTTATGATCCATGATGGGTAGCTATACCAGGCTGAGTGACTCGGGTCTCTCAATTCTTTTTCATATTAAATGACTTTATTTCTCTTACATGGATGCATAGATCCTGTCTTAGTTGGCGTTCTCTAGAGGACCAGAGCCATTGAAGAGATTTATTGCAAAGCATGGGTGCATGAGGTTATGGAAACTTTAGTTTCCGTGATCCGTGATGGATCCTTTAGCCCGGAGCCTTAGGATGCCATAGGTGTACTTTGAAGTCAGACCTGGGGCAGCCCTGGTGTGCATTCCAGTCTAGGTTGGGGGCCTCAACACCAGTAGCAGCCTTGAGGGTAGAAGGTCAATAGCCCGGCTCAGACAGGCAGTGGGGGAAGCTCCCTGTCCTCTGCCTCTTTGCTCTGGTGAGCCCCACAGTGGCTTGGGGGAGGCCCCTCCCACACTGCAGGTGCACTGCTCCAGTGTGAGTCTCTTCAGGAAGAGATGCACCCGGCAACAATGCCCTGCAGAGCACCCTGAGCAAAGTGCACTATCCCAGAGGAGAGTCCGAGCTAAAGAGCAGCACTGCAGACTCCGGGTAAAGTGCTTTCTAAAGCAGAAGCCGCTCTCAGAGCTGGTTCAGGGGCACTGGATAAAGGCGACAATGATGTCAATCTTCTGTGTTTGCCCCTCCACGCCCACATCTGTTTCCTACCACATGCACCATGGACAGCAGCCACCAGGTCTCTCAGCCCTCTGACATCCTGTGCGTTTGGTCCATGTTGGTACCATGGCTCTAGTATAAAGTCGTCTCTCTCCCTGGCTAAGTGCTGGCAGTAGAAAGGCCACTGTCCCTCAGGCCTCTCCTGTGGCTCTCTTGGGTTCCAGTAACTTTTGTGGCTACAATGCCCCCAGTCCTGGGGCAGGCAATGGTTGCACTGGCCCTGGTTGGTTTCCCATAGCTCCACCCATGGCTTGGGAGCCAGCCCGTGCTAAGTCCCACTGGTCACCAGGTTGGAGCGAGTCCTCTGTGCTCTGCTGGGCCCTGCCTGTCATGGCACTGTCGGCACTGGCATGTGCCTTCTCCCACCCCGTGCTCTTCTGTGACACTGGGAATCTCCACTTCCATGTACCAGACTGGGAATCTCCATGTCTGTGTTCCAGACTAGGCATCTCCACTTCCTGTGTCACTGACCTGAAGCTCAGTGAAGGTCAAGGACAAAGACGACTAAACCACAGCTGGACATTCTGTAAAGGTTGGGAAATATTTTTGGAAAAGGTTTATGTATTTATTTGAAAGCAGAGTTAGAGAGAGAGAGAGAGAGAACCTTCCATCCCCTGCTTCACTCCCTAACTGATGGAAGCCAGGAGCCTGTGACCCCACCTGGGCTTCCTTGTGGGTGACAGGGGTTCACGCTCTTGGACCATCTTCTGCTTCTTTCTCAGGTGCATTAGCAGGGAGAGGGATTGGAAGTGGAGCAGCCGGGACTCAAACCAGCACCCATACAGGATGCCAGTGTAGCAGCTTTTGCCTTGACTCTGTTGTACTGCTTCAAGGTTGGGCAATATTGACTACAAATATTCACATTTGTGTCTTCTTCTCCAAGCGAACCACTTGAAAATATTTATTTATTTATTTATTTATTTATTTACTTATTTAAAAGGAAGCTACTAAGAGATAGGTAGAGATCGATAGATAGATAGATAGATAGATAGATAGATAGATAGATAGATAGACAGACAGAGAATCTTCTCTCGGCTCTTCACTCCCCAAATGGCTGCAAAGACAAGGAGCCCGAAACTCCATCCTGGACTCCCACATGGGTGATAGGGGCCTGAGCCATCTTCTGCTGCCTTCCCAGGCACGTTAACAGGCAGGGGCAGGACTCAGATGGGTGCTGGTGCGGGATGCCGGCACCACAGAGATGACTTAACCAGCTGTAACACAACACCAGCCCCTCAAGCCAATGTTTCTGAAAATCCGTATCACTCCACATTGCATCTCATTCCTAGGTAAGCACTGCTTAGAACGAGGAATCTAATGTAGTATCGTATTTATCAAACACGATCTGTTACCCCTCTGCATTCACTCTGGCTGCCCTCTGCTTCAGTTAAATTAGTTTTCAATTTAAAGTGAGATTTAGTGGCTTTGGCCTCAGCGCTCCCCACACCTGCTGCTTTTCTCGGCTCTTATTTTTATCTCCAAATCTGGATTTACTTATGATTCCAAATGCTAACACTAACTTTGATTTTATTTTCCACTATTATTGGGAATAGGGAATAGATGCCAAATTATTCCTTATTTTACAGCTATCTTGAGTAAATATTGGAGCAGCACCCTCCTGTGCATCTGGAACTTTAAAAACATTTAAATATTTGTTTTGCTGTAAATATACATGACATAAAATGTGTCACTTTATTTATTCTTATTTTTAAAAAGATCATGTATTTATTTGAAAGGCAGAGTTACAGATAGAGAGGGAGAGACAGAGAACTCTTCCACCTGCCGGTTCACTCCCCAAATGACCACAACGGTCAGGAGTCAGGGCTGGGCCAGGCTGAAGCCAGGAGCCAGGAGGTTTAAGCATGGCCTCCCGCATGGCTTCAGGGGCCTAACATTTGGGCCATCTTCTGCTGCTTTCCCAGGCATATTAGCAGGGAGCTGGATTGGAAGTGGAGCAACTGGGACTTGAACTGGTGCCCGTATCGGACGCTGGTGTTACAGTCAGCAGCTTAACTCTCTACACAACACCATGTCGTTTTAACGATTTTAAGTGCACAGATTAGTGCCACTAAGTACATTCATGTCTGTGTGCAGTGGTCACCACCATCCATCTCTGGAACCTTTTTTATCTTTTCAAATTGTAGCTCGGTACCCATGACCCCCTAACTCCCCAGGCCCTCTTTCCTCAAATCCCTGGCAGCCGACTATTCTGCTTTTCATTTTGATAAATTCAGTTACTCTGTCTCCTACAGATGAGCTCATATAGTGTTTATCCCTCTGTGATTGGATTTTTTTCTCTTAGCACAATGTCTTCAATGTTCATTCATATTGAAGCTAGTGTCAAAATTTCATTTCCATTGCACATATTAATAAAGTTTATATATTCATCTGTTTATGGACAATTGGTCCTCCCATTTTTTAATTTGAGAGGCAGAGTGACAGAGATAGTGCCCCCGGCCTCTGGCATACTCCCCCAAATACCTACAATAGCTAAGATTGGGCCAGGTGGAAGCCAGGAGCTGGAGAGTCAACCCAGGTCCCCACTGTGGGTGGCAGGAAACCAACTACTTGAGCCATCACCCCTGCCTCTCAGGGTCCCCAACAGCAGGAAGCTGGAATCAGGAGCCAGAGCCAGGAACCAAACCCAGATACTCTGATGTGGGATGTGTCGGCTTAAGTTCTTGGTCAAACACCTACCCACTCCCCCAGCTGTTAGCTGGAGTGAACAATGTTGCTTTGAACTTGGGTGGACAACTACTGTGTGTGTTTTTCTGCACATTCACCCACAAGTGGAATCCTGGGTTCTATGGTAATTTCATGGGTAAGATGGCAAAGCCACCATACTGTTTCCCACAGTGACTGCACAGTGCATGTGCCTGTTAGGTGTGCTGCAAGCTTCCCATTTCTCCATGTCCTCACCAACTGTGTTTTAAAAACTTTGATTGTACCTTGTTTTTGACGTGGAGTGTGTTGGTCAGCTTTTTGTCACTAACATGAAGAGCCTGAGACAGGCTATCTTTAGAAAGCAAGAAGGTTTAGTGTGGCTCTGTTCTGGAGGTTCGCAGTCTAAGATCGAGTGGGGTCCATTGGTTGAACCCCTGGTGATGGCTTTTTGTGGCAGAGTTCAGAGGCCATGCAAGGCATCATGTGGCCAGGGACAGGCAGCCTGCACGTGTGTGTGTGTGTGTGTGTGTGTGTGTGTGTATGTGTGTTTGGCTGTATCACTCCTTGGGCTTGCAGGATTCACTCCAGAGTGCTCCACCCTAAAGATCTAACACTGACTAATCATTCCCCACAGGCTCCACCTCTCAACACCATAATTAGACTAAGCTTCCGCCCTCTCATATCATTAACATAAGACTTCAGCTATTAAATTCCTGAGACCAAGTGAGACAAATATTCAGCATTTGGAACATTTCTTGTGCAGGCTATAAATCCAATTACAAGAGGTGGGAGGGCACCCACAGCCTTCTAGAGAGAGGCTTTTGCAAAATATCAAGCTCCATCAGCACTGTTAAATGTCTTTAACTTGGGGGAGTTTCCACCGGAGTTTCAACTGCTTCTTAGACCCCCAGATGACAAATGTCACTTTACAGAACAATTTAATTCATTTCAACCAATAGTGTCTGAGAGCCACCAAGTGCCAGGTCCTGTTAGAGGGGATGGGGCTGATGTGAACAAAACCCACAAACAGCATTTACAAGAGATTTGGAAATCTTCTCCTGCAGCAGCTTCTTCAGCGATGGCATTGGCTCCCTCCGACCCCTCTGTCCCACGCCAACTGCGGATCTCAAGGCACAAGGAAGCACTCAGCCTCCGTCAGTGCCTGTCCACGGCACAGGACTCTTGCTAGCTTTCATTTAACAAGATTTTCCACAATTATCCACAGCAGTTTGCATATGAGCATGCGCAAGCTGCTTATTTCATTTGCTGTGTAGCAATAAACTTGACCATCTGGTATTCCTTTTTGTGACAGTCAAGTGCAACTGCAAGACAGAGACACAGGGAAAGCCAGGTCTGTTACAAATCCAGGTCCTAAGCACAGGAGGCCTGGCACGTCTTACAGGGCCACGTGGAAACACCCTAAGGTGATGAGGAGAGAGGACAGCTTAGGCCAGAGTCCTTGTTGGGATTCCCCCCTGGAAGGGCAGGTGAACAGTTGAGAGTCTGATTGTTTGAGTCATTTTCTTGGCCAGAGGAGCAGTCCCTAAGGGCATGTGCCTGGCCACATCCCCTGCTATGCCTGAAAATGGGCCAGCACTCGGAGGGGCAGTCTCTCTCCAGCCAGGAAGAGTTTATCAGGTGTCGAAACATTCGGGCCGGCGCTGTGGCATAGCAGGTAGAGACGCCGCCTGCGGTGCTGATCCCATGTGGTTCTAGTCCCGGTTCTAGTCCGGCTGCTCCAGTTCCAATCCAGCTCTCTGCTGTGGCCTGGGAAAGCAGTGGAAGATGGCCCAAGTCCTTGGGCCCCTGCACCCACGTGGGAGACCTGGAAGAAGCTCCTGGCTCCGGCTGTTACAGCCATTTGGGGAGTGAACCAGTGGATGGAAGACCTCGCTCTCTCTCTGCCTCTGCCTCTCTTTAACTCTGCCTTTCAAATAAATAAATATTTTTTTAAAAAAAATCATCATATACAGGGCCGGTGCTGTGGCTCAACAGGCTAATCCTCCGCCTTGCAGCACCGGCACACCGGGTTCTAGTCCCGGTCGGGGCGCCGGATTCTGTCCCGGTTGCCCCTCTTCCAGGCCAGCTCTCTGCTGTGGCCAGGGAGTGCAGTGGAGGATGGCCCAAGTGCTTGGGCCCTGCACCCCATGGGAGACCAGGAAAAGCACCTGTCACCTGGCTCCTGCCATCGGATGAGTGCGGTGCGCCGGCCGCAGCGCGCCAGCCGCGGTGGCCATTGGAGGGTGAACCAACGGCAAAGGAAGACCTTTCTCTCTGTCTCTCTCTCTCACTGTCCACTCTGCCTGTCAAAAAAGAAAAAAAATAAATAAATAAAAATAAATTTAAAAAAATAAAAAAAAAACATCATATACAGAAGAAAAGTCTTCATGTGGTGTGCATGTGTGTGTATGTGTGTGCAGACACACTGGTTGGGCCTCCATAGCTACTTCTGAAAGGTGGCGGCTTCCTGCTAGGAAGAGTGGAGATTCCAGGTCTCAAGGTGGTGGCCAGACAGGACATCAAGGAGGGAGGCGCCTTTCTCTGAAGGGAGGAAGGAACCTCCTCTGTGATACGGCCTTGACTAAACAAGTTCAGAGTCGGTGAACTCAAGGGGCTTCCATAGCCTAGACAGCTCATGGCAAGAGTCTCAGGTGATTGCTGATGTCATAAATACGAGTGCCAATTGTTAAATCAACAACGGGAGTCACTGGGTACATGCTTCCCACGTAGGATCTCTGTCCTTAATGTATTTTACTATGAAACTTAAAAACAACACTACTAGTGAAACAATACCCTATACCTTGTGCGGTTGTGTGAGTGCAGCCTGTTGGAATCCTTGCTTAGTATATACTAAGTTGATCTTCAGTATATGAAGGTAATTGAAAATGAAACTCGATGAAGGGCGGGATGGGAGAGGGAGTGGGAAAGGGGAGGGCCGCAGGAGGGAGGGAGGTTGGGTGGGGGAAGCCACAACAATACAAAAGTTGCACTTTGTAAATTCACATTTATTAAATAAAAATAAATAAATAAATAAAATTAAAAAAAGAAAAAACCACCCAGGCCGCCTTGCTGTCTGCTCCTGGTCTAAGGAGCTCCCTCTGTTGGTGGGGTGGTTGCCCTGCATGCTGGTAGCTTCCAGGGGAAGGCACTGCACAGGCCATTCCGGTCTCATGGCTTCCGTTTCTCTTTTCTGTAGAAACACACGTAAACAAGCTGCGCTCTGTCCTGGAGCAGGTCAGGGGCTACATGCAAAGGTCGCCTAATCTCCCTGGGGTGGAGTCCCGCACACCCAGCGCACTTGTCCTTGCCAGGCTGTTTTGCTGTTTTATGAGTCAGATTGTAATTAGTCACAATTACAATCTGAAATCTCGATGCATCTTTGCAGCCCAATTTTGTCTGAGGCAGTAAAAAATAAATAACTCGCAGTGACTTTATTACCTGTGTTTCTCGGTTTTGGGGAAGCGGAACACTAAAGGGAGTCTCTTTGCAGCATCAGTGGGGCATGGGAGGATCTGCAGGGCTGGAAGACCCCAGGGTTCAAGTTCATTCCACCCACACTTCAACACCACAGAAAGGGAAGCCAGGGCTAGGTTTTTTTAAAAATTTTTTAAAATGATTTTATTTATTTATTTGAGAGGTAGAGTTACAGACAGAGAGAGGGAGAGACAGAAAGGTATTCCGTCCACTGGTTCACTCCCCAATGGCTGCAACGGCCGGAGCTATGCCAATCCAAAGCCAGGAGCCAGGAGCTTATTCCGGGTCTCTCACGTGGGTGGAGGGGCCTAAGGACTTGGGCCATCTTCCACTGCTTTCCCAGGCCATAGCAGAGAGCTGGATGGGAAGAGGACCAGCAGGGACTAGAACTGGCGCCCATATGGGATGCCAGCACCACGGGCAGAGAATTAACCTACTGTGCCATGGCGCTGGCCCCTAGTGCTTTTTTTTATACTTATGTATTTATTTTATCTATTCAAGAGAAGGAGAAGGGGCTAAGCCAAACTCAGGCCAAGAATTGGGAATTCAGTCCGGGTCTCCCATGTGGGTGGCAGGCTTTCAAGTACTTGAGCCATTGCCACTGCCCCCCAGGGGCTGCATCAGCAAGGAGCTGTGTTTCCTTGCTCCTGGGAGCTCCGATGGGCCATGCAGGCTTCCAAGCGGTGTTTCAACTACTGCCTTACTGACGTCTGCCCTCAAAGAACATCTTGAGGTAGGAACGGTCCCAAGAATCCTATGTGGGATGACCTCATTCTGTCCTTCTATGGGGAGGGGGGAGGAGGGCATGAAAGAAAACGACTCCAAAGTCCAAAGCCCAATCACTGCCCTCTTGCATCCACTTGTGAGCTCCGTCGTTCATTGCTTCGTTTATTTGTCTTCCAGATCCCACGGGGAAGCGACATAGCTGAGGTCTAGCAGCACAGTTCCGCTGATCTGTGGAAATCACAAATATATGTGGAGTCTTTATCTTCTTCAAAAGTGTTTTCTCTCCTGTGGTGGGGTCCTCCAGATAAACAGAACCAGCAGAATATTTGAGGATGCCCAAAACTCTTATAGAGAATGGAGTTAAAGGACAAGCTTATTTTGGTGGAAAAGTGTTCTGGAATCCAAGCATAAAGTTCACAGAAAATGTATGAAAAAATTATGCATGGGTTTCAATTTTTTGGCACCAAAGCAGGCTTGTCTTTTCATCCCATGTTTCCAAGAACTTTCCAGAAGTCCCTTCATATGCAGTGCTGCACTTCCGTTGTGCCCCCTCCTCGGTCCCCGTTGAAGCCGAATGCCCTTGGTGGCAGTGTCAGGCCCTGGAGACTTCCAGGAAGTCTGCCATCAGCCATCAGCCATGATGGCTCTGGTTGCATGGCTGGCTGGCTGGATGCCTTGAACAAGGGCTGGGGGAGTAGCTTAGACTTTTTGGTGCCCCACCTTCCACTACTGCCACCGTGAGAGGTTGCCACTGATGGATCTGGCCCTTAATCTTGGACTTCCCACTTGGTAGCGCTGTAGAAATTAAATTTTTGTTCTTTATAAATTCCCCAATCTCAGTTATTTTGTTATAGCAGCATGAAGGGACCCAGATAGTCACAAGCAGAGCTGTTACAGGAATTGGCTAGCAGGATTGTGCAGGCTGAGAAACCCCGTCTTCTACGGCTGCACCTTGGAGAAGCAGGACAGCCGGTGGCGTAGCTCGGTCTGAGTCTCAAGGCTTGGGAACCAGAGGGCCACATGGATGCATCCCAGAGTCCAGCAGCACAGGAACCAGGAACTCTGATGGCTCAGGCAGGAGGAGATGGATGCTGGTGACCAAGGAAACAGAACAGAAATCACCTTCCCCCACCTTTTCATTGTATTCAGGCCCTCAGTAGATCAGTGATGTCCACCTGCCCTGGTGAGGCCACGTCTTTACCTGGTCCCTGGTTCAAATGTGAATCCCCTCCAGAGAGCCCCTCCCAGACACACCTAGGAATAATGTTTCACCAGATGGCTGATCGTCCCTTACCAAGCTGGCGTGCCTTCTAGTCCTCACCTTCCTTCGATATCGCCTCTCTCTCTCCCTCTCTACCTTTGCCTTCCCGTTTCTCATTCCCTCCCACTCCGGAACGCTGAACGCACTTTGTGGGAAGCATACCTGTGGAGGGTAGATAAAAGGCTACATAGTATCCCTGTCCCCAGAACTTCTGTAGGACTGTGCTGGCTGCTGCAAGCCTTATTCAGCATCTGTCAAATAACACGCATGATTCTTTTCTGATGATAAACACTGCAAAGTTCAAAATCTGCAGGCATCATTGTTTCCTTCCTGTCACTCACAGTCACCCCCGCTCCTCCCATATTTCCTTTCCCACCGACGGTCCTTATTCCAAACTGTGTTAATTCCACAGGTGCTGGGTTTGACCTGGTCCACCAACATGATAGACTCAAGCCCTAAACCCTGATATTTATGAATGGGACCTTATTTGGAAACAGAGTATTTGTCCACATAATCAAGCTAAGATAAAGTCATCCCCAATGAGGATGGGCCCTAGTGCAATGACTCATAGATTTTTAAGAAGACAGAGATCTGGGGGAGGGAGAAGGCCATGTGATGGTAGAGGAAGGGATTTGAGTGATGTGTCTACAGACCAGGAAGTGACACCCATCCCCGGCAACCATGGGAAGCCAGGAGAGCAGTGTGGAATAGATTCTTCTGCAGAGCCCGCACAGGGACAAGCCCTGTGCCTTCACTCAGGACATCCAGCCTCCAGGGCTGCGGGAGCTGCCTCTTGGTCCAAGTCGCCCCATTGGTGGTGAGTTGCCAGGGCAGCCCCGGGGATCTGATGCACCAACTCACTGCAATCACCTTCAGATAATTCTCCCTGCCTCCCGCCACGCTGGCAACTCCTGGCAGTGCAGGGCTGAGGAAGGAGAACTCAGGCACAGAGGGGCCCAAAGAACTGGAAACAGATGCTCTGAACCTGGGGAACCACCACAGCCAAAGCACTGAGCACTTGCAGAATTCTGGGGGTGGCCCCTGAACTTCCCCATGGGAGACTCAAAGGACGGAGGCTACTGTTGCGTCTGATCTCACTGGATCCTCTCTGTGGCTCCAGGGACTGGGGACCGCTCCCTGAACACACAGCCAGGAAGCTGGGGCTCTGTGGGCTTGGGTCTCCTGCTTGCATATCAAGTTCATCTGTGGAATTTGAACTGCAGTCATTTTGCAGCTAGTGAGCGGTCTCCCTTGACATCCACTACAGTTTTTTTTTTTTTTCAGACAGAGTGGACAGTGAGAGACAGAGAGACAGAGAGAAAGGTCTTCCTTTGCCGTTGGTTCACCCTCCAATGGCCACCATGGCCGGCGTGCTGCAGCCAACGCACCACGCTGATCCAAAGGCAGGAGCCAGGTGCTTCTCCTGGTCTCCCATGGGGTGCAGGGCCCAAGGACTTGGGCCATCCTCCACTGCACTCCCAGGTCACAACAGAGAGCTGGCCTGGAAGAGGGGCAACCGGGACAGAATCCGGCGCCCCGACCGGGACTAGAACCTGGTGTGCCAGTGCTGCAAGGCGGAGGATTAGCCTAGTGAAACACAGTGCCGGCCCGACATCCACTACAGTTTGAATGAGCCCCCCCTGCCCCCAGATTCCATGAGTTGGAAACTCAGTGTCCACTGAAAATGTGTTAGCATGGGGTCGGGAAGCTTCTGCTGTCTGAATGAATTAAAGTCGCTGCTGCAGGAGCGAGTTTGTCACAATGGGGATGGACTTGTTATAAAGCGAGTTTGGCGCCTTTGCCTCCTGCGCTCTCACCATGGAGTGGCTTCTGTCGCATTATGACACAGCAGGGAGGCCCTCACAAGGTGTAGGCCCCACAACCTTGGCCTTGCCAGCTTCCGGAGCTGTAAGAAATACATCTCTGTTCCCTTGAAATCATCCAAACTCAAGTGTTGTAGAGGCACATAACAGAGCAAGACATCAGAAAACCGAGTTATTAATTTGTCGCAGTCTTGCTTTGCTGTTTACTTATCTGGATTTTTCCCCTCTCTTTCCCTCTGCACCTGGTTAAAAGTTTTCATCTCCAAAATTCCTAACAATCTAATTTTCTCTGTACATGTTTTCCTGAGCACCTCAGCCTGAAGAGAGAGATCTGAGCTCAATGACGCACAGGGCATCTAACTGGCATGACCGAACACTTCCCGAGTTCTCTCTTCAGTCGTTGTCTTGGCTTTTCTGCAACTTCCCCTTCGAGTTACGTGTTCTTCAGGGTGTCTGCAGCCTTCTTGGACAGAGGCACAGTTCACACATCTGTGTGTGCCCCACAGCTTTCAGAACAGTGCCACACTCAAGAAAACTCTGCGTAAGCACAGACGTCTTCACTCCTAATAAAACCATGCGCACAGAGTAAGTCCCTTGACCTCTCCCTTCCTGTTTCCTCCCACTAGATGTGAGGAATTTGCAGGTTGCAGGTCTGTTAGGCGCCAGCTCTGCTCCTTCAGCCTAGATCTATGCCAGGAGGATGGGCCGTGGGACTCGTCTGTCCCTGTCCCAGGCACCTGGAGCCCCAGCAAGCTTCGCCTTGCCAAATTCACCAGATGGTTGGGCTGCAGTCCTGGCCTTGGCCAGCCGTGCAGGAGCTGAAGGCCAGGTGTGGCATCAGCAGTGTCTCTGGGAGTCTCAGGTATGTCCCTGACAGCCTGTCTAGGACCCATGTTGGGAGAAGCCAGGTCCCAGCAGGACAGAGATACCATTTGTGTGCCCAGAAAGGCTCTTGGCAAACTGTATGCACACAGGAGCCAGGGCCCACAGGGGTCTGGGGAATGACATTCGGAAGGGTGACAGTAATGAGCGTCCCCATCCTTGTTCAGTGTCATCTTGCAGAATAGTATTGTGTGCATGCGTGTGTGTGTATGTGTGTGCATCCATGTGTGTGCGTCCATGTGTGCATGTGTGTATGTGTGTGCAGTGTGTGTGCATGTGTGTTTGTGTGTGCTTGTGCATGTGTGTGTGTTTATATGTGTGTGCGTGTGTGTGTGTTGACGTGGGTCAGATTGGAAACCTGGAAGGAGTTTGAAGCTATATTCTGACATTCCCTACTGGAATAACGACATTTTCTGCCCACCTCCTTGATATAGCCTTGTGTGTCACTGACTTCCCCAGGGAAGGTCTGTGGAGCCCAAACTTGGCAGATGGGAAGTGTGGGGAGCTGGAATTCATGCACCTGGAGAAACCAGTCCCGATGTTTAAAGGGACAGCCGGCCTGGGAAGGTCAGGGGCTGAGAGGGTCCTTTTGCTGGATGTAGTGTCTCAGCAGTAACTGACCACACACTCTAGAGAAGAGAATTCTTGATTTTGTCTGTAGGTGGCGACATCTGATAGTGTGCATGTGATATCACAGCCAGGAAAGGTGGGGGGGGGGGAGTGGAGATGTTGTGCTTAAAGTGGGATCAATTAATTGACCATCATGTGTAACTCTAGGCATAATAAGGAAGGAAACAGACAGCATGCAAGAGTTCATTATTTTATTTTATGCTCATTTCACTGAGGCCAATTCCTTCCTGTTCTCCTACGAAATAAAGGTGAAGGGGCCAGCGCTGTGGTGCAGCAGGTTAATGCCCTGGCCTGAAGTGCCAGCATCCCATATGGGTGCCGGTTTGAGACCCGGCTGCTCCACTTCAGATCCAGCTCCCTGCTATGGCCTGGGAAAGCAGTGGAAGATGGCCCAAGTCCTTGGGCCCCTGCACCCACGTGGGAGACCAGGAAGAAGCTCCT
Organism: Sylvilagus floridanus; assembly: GCA_949820135.1. Lineage (NCBI taxonomy): Eukaryota > Metazoa > Chordata > Mammalia > Lagomorpha > Leporidae > Sylvilagus > Sylvilagus floridanus. The sequence continues at coordinate 7,060,306 of OX463244.1, read as the reverse complement.
GGCTCCTGGCTTCGGTTCACAGCTCTGGCCATTGTGGCCAACTGGGGAGTGAACCATTGGATGGAAGACCTCTCTCCCTCTTCCTCTCCCTCTCTCTGCCTCTCATCTCTCCGTGTAACTCTGACTTTCAAATAAATAAATAAATCTTAAAAAAAAAAAGAAATAAAGGTAAAAACCCTCATCCCGCAGGCTCCTCGTCAAAGAAGTTCGAACACTCTGTCTCTACATCAGGACCGAGCCTGTTAACAGTGCTACTGCAAAACGGCTTTTATCATAGTCAGAGAAGCAATCACGCGTTTGCAAATACCTTTTTTAAATTGTTATTCAAGCTCTATTAACTTCATGAATTTCATATATACAGATTTAGCAACATAGCGATTCTCGACACCCTACACTCCCGCCCACCCATGGTCCCAGCCTTCCTCCTCCTCCTCCTATTCCCATTCTTATTTTTCACAAAGATCTATTTTCAGTTAACTTTATACTCATAAAATTAACCCTACACTAAGGAGCCCACAAGGGCTACTTGGAGATGTGAGTGTTATATTTCTAACTCCCCTTGCATGTCGTGAATTGAGAAGTGATCCCTGATGTTTGCTTTTCATGCATGTTCCCCCCTCAAAACTGTGTTAGTCAGGGGGCATGCATCTGACCCAGAGCTGATGCTGCACCCCTCAAATCCCTTCCGGGACATTGGCATTGCTGGGGGACATTTCTGATGACCAGAGAGGGGAGGGTCCTGCTACCACCTGTAGGTGAACACAGACCAGGCTCTGCAGCGTGGAGCACCCAGGCCAAAGTGCCCCTGGGCTGAGATGAGGACGCCTCGCCCTACAACAAAGAAGGGTGTTTCCCCCGACAGTGCCCCAGAGCTGATCTCTGAGCCCCATTCTGTTGAGAGAAGCCCATGTGTCATGACTTGAAGGTTTGTTGCAGACGAATCTCTTGTTCTCACGAGTGTGGAGCAGAGAACGCGCGTCCGGCCAAGTGTGGCCGTGACTTTGGGACTCCATGGGAGACCTGCTTGATGCTTCGCTGTCCGAAGTGCTCTCCTCTCAGTGCGCCTTGCTGACCATTTGGTGGGACCTGTCTTTGGTTTTATTTATTTATTTATTTATTTATTGACAGGCAGAATTAGACAGTGAGAGAGCGAGACAGAGAGAAAGGTCTTCCTTCCATTGGTTCACCCCCCAAATGGCTGCTACGGCCAGCACACTGCGCCGATCCGAAGCCAGGAGCCAGATGCTTCCTCCTGGTCTCCCATGCGCGTATAAGGCCCAAAGAACTGGGCCATCCTCCACTGCCTTCCTGGGCCACAGCAAAGAGCTGGACTGGAAAAGGAGCAATTGGGACAGAACCAGTGCCCTAACTGGGACTAGAACCCGGGGTGCCGGCACCGCAGGTGGAGGATTAGCCTAGTGAGCTGTGGTGCTGGCCTGTCTTTGGTTTTTAAGATTTATTTATTTATTTGAAAGTCACAGTTAGAGAGAGAGAAAGAGAGAGAGAGAGAGAGAGAGATCTCCCATCCACTGGTTCACTCCCAGATGGCTGTAAACAGCTGGGGCCAGGCCAGGCCAAAGCCAGGAGATTCAGCCTGTCCACTGCTGGTGGGGTCCCAAACACCACTGCTTTCCCAGACCATCAAGCAGGGAGCAGGATCGGAAGTGGAGCAGCCAGGACACAAACTGGTGCCCATTTGGGATGTGGTGACTTCACTTGCTACGTCACAGGGCCAGCCCCAGGACCAGTCTTTGCCTAAGAATGCTCAGCTGTTGGCCAGATTTTATTCTGAAGGATGCTGCCGCTTGAAAGTGGGAGAAAGGAAAGAGGAGAGGGAAACGGGTGAAATTCAGATTTTCACTTGAAACATATTCCAAGCTTGATTAGCAGCGTATCATCAATTATCTCAGTAGCTGAGAAGAGAGCACAGGTGTTGGGCACAAATATCAAATACTGGGGCATCTGGTAACCCCAGTGGTGGCTACTTAAAGTGATTTTTTTTAACTAATCCCATTGCTTCAGAGTCTTTTTTCAAAAAGGTTTATTTATTTGTTTGAAAGACAGAGCGACACACAGAGCGAGAGAGAGCTCTCCCATCTGCTGGTTCACTCTCAAAATTGTCACAACAGCCTGAGCCAGGCCAGGCCAAAGCCAGGAGCCTGGTACTCCATCCGGATCCCCCTTTTGAGTGGCAGGGACCCAAGTACTTGGTTCATCCTCTGCTACTTTCTCAGGTGCATTATTGGGAAGCTGGATTGGAAGTGGAGCAGCCGGGACTTGAACTGGTGTCCTGATATGGGAGCCAGCCTCATAGGCCCTGGAGTAATCTGCTGAGCCACAGCACTGATCCTCTGCCCCCCACTTTGACTGTAAATGAATGTCACAGCTGCTTCTCATGGGCCCCACCCACACCAGTCCAGGAAGACCCCCCCAACCCTATAAAATGACCTTGACCGCTGTGCTCCAGTGCTCCCATATGATTGCTGCTCATTGGATGTTACCTTTTAGAGTCTCTCCACATACTTTTTTTTGACAGGCAGAGTTAGACACTGAGAGAGGGAGGCAGAGAGAAAGGTCTTCCTTTCGTTGGCTTACCCCTCAAATGGCCGCTGTGGCCGGCTGCGCCGATCCGAAGCCAGGAGCCAGGGGCCTCCTTCTGGTCTCCCATGTGGGTGCAGGGCCCAGGCAATTGGGCCATCCTCCACTGCACTCCCGGGCCACAGCAGAGAGCTGGCCTGGAAGAGGGGCAACCAGGACAGAATCTGGCACCCCAACCGGGACTAGAACCTGGAGTGCCGGCGCTGCAGGTGGAGGATTAGCCTAGTGAGCCATGGCGCCAGCCTCTCCACATACTTTCATGAAGCATCTCTCATACTGGGTGAGGAAACCCAGCCACAGGGGACAGTGAAAGGAACAAGAAATCGGATGCTGTCTGGTTCTGTGGGTTCCTGGAGCAGAGCTGCAGTTGGGCAAAGAACCTGCATCCACAGATGCGCAGAAGGAGCTCACTCCCCACGTCCCAGCGAGGAGCCGGGTTTCCTAACAGTGTGTGGCTAATGACCCTGTTGGCATCGGACAGGATGAGTAAGTGGCACATAGCAAAATCTGTCAGAGAGAGCACAGGTCGGAGCCTCTAATTGCAATGTTACAGAAGAAAATGCCCCTTCCCGTTCAAAGTAGAAGGATGCAACTCTCTGGTCCCAAATCTGACAGCTATGCCTCAATTACTGAAGCGGGAAGGAAAGGAAAATTGGATGGACTGAGTTAAGGGTGAACTGCACTCATTTCCTAACCAGAAGTGGCCCTCTCTGGAGGTTTGAATTGACAGGTGGCAGCACCACAGTTTGTTCACTTTGGTAGTGAGGTCCTCCCTTTTCAGTAAAATGAGATGCTTCCCATTTCTTGCCTTCTGCTAAACAAATCATCCAAGCGTCCAAGGCCCTGATATTGGAAATCGTCACATCACAGCCTGGAAAGAGCAGAGAGCAAAGTTCTGGAGGGTCCTCCCTCCGTCTGCCTCTGCCATCACCATGGTCTCCCTGGGAACACAGGCAGGGACTCTGTCACATTGCAAACCTCATGTTCATGAGAGGCTGGGGAGCATCCTGAGGAGAGGGGTGAGGAAACGCAGTTCCAACCATTTCACCTGCTCTGCCTCGTTCCATATCCTGGTCAGATCGTCCCAGACCTCCTGTGTTGACCTAAAGATGTGCAAGAGAGCTGAGACACCCGGACTTCGGGCTGTCCTTGCATTGCACACCCATGGGAATGGACGAAGGCACTGCATCCGTCAGTGAACAGAACCAACACAGGTGAACAGGCAGGGGATGACAGGTATTTTAAAGCATACGTGAAACTTTAAGAGATCTGTTTATTAGAAAGGGCCAGCTTGTGTGGTTGAGGGAGTTGGCCAGGGTGAAGTCTGTAAGTCAGGTTAGCAGACAGGGAGCTAAGGTGGGAATTACTGCTGCAGTCTTGAGCAGAAATTCTTTCTTAAAACTCAGTGTTTACTCTTAAGTCTTTCAACCAGGACGAGGCTCTTATACACTTTGTCCCATTAACAAGGGTGATCCTAACTTCAAGTCAGCTGACTGTAGCTTGTATAAAAAACACCTTCCCAGCATGTAGATCAGGGTTTTATTAGGTAACTGGATATGACAGCCTGGTAAGGTTGACACACATAGCTAATCATCATAGGCGCCAAGAGCAGTGCTTGTTATGTGTGACAGTGGACCAGTGTGCACTTACCAACCACGACAGCCAGAGGTGAAATTTCACCCACGTGCTGCGAAGCCCATCCTGATGCTGATTGTCTGCCCGTTCTGGGAGTCTGGCTAATGCATTCCTGGTCGCATCTGCTTCACTTTCCCCTCATCCTCCCGGAACAGGAGTGAGTGGCCAGGATGCTGATCTTCAAGACAGAACTCACCGCTCCCTGAACACCCGTGGCACTGAAAGTCTCTGTTCCATGCTTTTCACTTCAGTTTCACTTTTATGCTTTTTCTTATGAGGTTTAAGTTGTCTCTCCACTTGGACTACAGGTTCTTGGATGACAGATCATTCTAAACAAATAAGTCATTCATTCCATCCATCCATCCATCATCCACCCATCCATACATCCTTCTATCTCTCTGTCCAATTGCCCATTATCCACACATCTATCCATCTGTCCACTCATCCATATATCTATCCCTGTATCCATTTATCCATCCACCGACCCACACATCCATCCATCCCTCTATTCAACGATGCTTCCAATCATCTACCCATCCACACATCTATTCATGTATTCTTCTATCTGTCAGTCTTGTCATCCATCACCCACCTATCCACTATTTACTTAATACATATTTACATATTTACCGTGCTCCTTCCTTGAGAGGTATATGACCTAGACTGGGAAATATGGAGATTAAATGCATGAACACAGAAAAAGGTTTTATTGGCAAGGTTAGTTCTCAGTCTTTTTGTTTTTGCACCTGCTTGATTGCTTTAGAGGAGGAATTATTGAGTCTTGGGCTCAGTGTAGTGGCTAAAATTTCTTAACTCCAAGAAGAATACAAAGTTTCTGAAAATGTATCTCACTTGCTTTACCTATAGTAGGATGTCAGTTTGATTTTACTGCTTCTAAGGTTCAGTCGAGATCAAAACATGATAATGACTCACCAGGGACAGGCTATGTGCCATCAAAGTTTGTGAAATAATTGGGACAACTAAATTGAAAACTTGAAACATAATAGGAGGAGATTTTAAGAAAACATACTTTCAGAAAAGCTAGTTTCATTTGTTTAACCACAGTAGCCAGTAATACCTTGTATTTACAGCTTTGCTTTGTCACTGAGATCTGACTTTATATCCTTGATGGAGAACTTAGAGCTAATATATTTTTTCAAATATAAGGTTTAAAGGATAAGGTATGTTTTGTGTACTATTTATTTAAGTAGTACATGCGCCAACTTTGCCTCAGAAAAAAAGTACCTTTCTATCAGAATCAGGAGGCAGAAAAAAATGGGAGTAGGGAGGAGAAGGGTTTGATGGGTGAATCTAGGCTATGCCTACGAAAGTGGAATGAGTCCTCCAGGATTAACACTAGCCCGATCCAGGGTTCCTCCACTGGGACCTCTGTGGCCGATAGACCAGAGGCAAAGCTGTAAATACAGCAAGGAAACATCCCTCAATTGATGGTGCTTTTGGCAAATGATACGTTTCAGAATTCTCCATCTCCTCCTGCGATTCGCACTGATGGCGACTTTGCAGGAACAAATTCCATCAAACCTGGGAAGCTGGGGAGGTAGTGCAGGATTAGAGCAGGTGCTCACATTCTGGTGTCAGACCACCAGGGTGCCAGCAGCCCCACGTCTGCTGCTGCTTACCCTGGCTACGTGGCCACTCTGACCCTTCACAACCACACCTGTAAAATGTGATGACAGTTCTCCCCTGGCAAGATGGCTGCCAAGACCAGAGGAGCGTCTGAGGCAGTGCAGAGCGCACAGTGACAGAAATGGGAGCTCCTGTTCACACGTGCACAGTGAATGGGAATGTAACAGGGTATTTCCATGTAATATCCAATGTTATTGCCATGGTTTTGCTTCATAACTGAAGAAAACTTTGAGTATGTAGCTGAAACTCTACATAGCTTATGGATACATACTTTCCTTTAATAAAGATGTCAGCTTTGTTTTCTTGTTTTAAAATCAAATAAAATTTGCTGGTTGACATGAACATACTTCAAAAAGTTCATGGAAAATGGAATTAAATGATAAAATTGTTTCATTGTCAAAATTTTTGAAATTCTTGCAAATGAAAGATCTTCCAAAAGTTCACAGAAACAGCATCATGAAAGAACTATACACGAGTTTCAATATTTTCACATCAAAATAAACTTTTTTTTAACCATTAACTGCATTACATTTATTTTTTAGTAAAGATACAGTTCTTCTAATCCTATTTTCTTTTCTTTTTTTTTTTAACTTTTATTTAGGATATAAATTTCCAAGGTACGACTTATGGATTACAATGGCTTTCCCCCCATATTTTCCCTCTCCCCCCGCAACCCTCTCCCCTTGCCCACTCCCTCCACCCTTTTGTTCACATCCAGATTCATTTTCAATTCTCTTTGTATACAGGAGATCAATTTAGCATGTGTTAAGTAAAGAATTCGTCCCTTTGCCCTCATATAGTAACACAATGTGAAATATACTCTTTGAGTTCTCGTTTTAGCATTGAGTCACTTTGTACAGCACATTAAGGACAGAGATCCTACATAATATATATATATATATATATCTATATATATATATTTGAAACTGATTAATTTTTTGATGATATTTAGGGAATTGATGAACTATAGGAGAATACTTCAAAATGTTCTTGGGAAATGGAATTAAAACATTAACATTGGAAAATAAACTTTTAATTCCATTTCCCAAGAACATTTTGAAGTATTCTCCTATAGTTCATCAAATCTTATTATTCCAAGTGCATTTTCCACTCACACTGCATCCAGAATTGCCTCTGCCTAGCTATGTTTCAAAGATCCTACAAAACATACAAGCGTAGTCATCACTGGACAGCCACCAGCAGCCTTACGCTAAAGTGTTTTCTCAGCATTTCCTGTCTGTGTGAAAGTAAAGGAGGGGACTTCAGAAAGTTCCTTGAAAAACTGAATTGAAAATAGGTTTATTTTGATGCTAATTTAAAACAAATCTGAATAGTTTTTGATAATACACATTTCCAGGAATTTTTGAAATTTCTCTTGTATACACATTTAACATTTTCTAGTGTATTTTCTGTCTCTCTCACTGAAGCACAAACGTGGGGATGGAGGCTACACGTGGCCTTGTTCACCAACTAACTTCAATTTCCCTGAAAACTCTCCATGAATATCTTTAGGATGAATGTCAAATAAATCAACTCAGAAAATGGAAATTTACATTACTGTGACGAATATGTGCTCACAATTCCAAGTAAAACCCTCCCGCTTTTATTATTTATCTTGTGGGATGTGACATTTTCCACGCAATCCATGCCCTATTGAAATTACCACTTCCTGAATGTGTAATTTTCATCAAACTTTACTTTAATATCAATCCAAATGAGAAGAAGCCTCTTTTAAATATTTGCTGACCTTGTGCATGTGTCATGTTTGCGTAACAAAGTTTAAGTAGAAAGAACATTAAGGGGCGCAGAGCCATAGCTCCCGTCCTGTGTCAGGACAAGGAACAAAGACGAGCTCGGATTAGCGCAAGAAAACAAAGACCTGCAAGCAAAAGACAAGAAAGTGAAATCTGTGTTTATCACTAAAACGCACAAGCATTGGTGAGATTATTCCAGAAGCAAAGATGAAGAGGACATAAGAACCAATATTGAGAATGAAAGACAATATATAACTGCAGGATGTCGTGCATTTTAGTGTCACAATACAGTATGGTTTCCACACATTTGAAACTTACGTTTGTTGATTTTCCAGCAATTATAAATTCATAAATCCAACTGAAGATGAAATACAAACATGTGAGAACGTCTCTAGTTGTTAAAATATTACGTACAAACTCATTCCAAGCCTGGGAGAAACTGAGAGAAGTCTTCATTCCACTCTACGGGGTTAATATAAGGTGGACATGGAAGTTTACCAAAAATAGCTGAAGCTTCCTTGAAGAAAACTCTAAACAGAACATCAGTGAATTGCATATGAAAATCAGATACATCAGGACCCAGGGGAGGCCTGCATCAACATCAGAGAAACGTACTAATGCGATTCACTACGTTAACAGAGTGAAGTAGAAACACCATGTAATCACTTCAAAGACTGCCGACGAGACAACAAAATCTAATTATTCCTTGTAAAACCTGGAAGTAAAGTAGAAGCAGATGGGTATCGTTTTCATCTGATAAGTGCAAGCCACCAAGGGTAGAACAAGTGCACACACACAAAGCGGCTGTGAATTTCTCACTTTTTGGCTGCAGACGAGTAAGCAAAGGGTCTTTGGCAACTAACGCATCTGAGGAAGTCCTTGTCCCTTAGGGCTTTGAACTTCAAGTGGAAGTTTCCAGATATGTGTGAACAGTGCACTAACAGCTGTAGGACAACTGAACCTTCATCACCACCACCCCAGTTTTCTGAGCAAGGGTCCCGTTAACACATAATGTGTTTCAAGTAGATAAAATAGTTTCTCTCCGATAATTCTAAAATGAACATATATTTAAAAATTTCAATTTTTAATTAATGCGAAAATCACTAGTACCTTATAACCAGGTCAATGAATTCAAAACACACTGCACACACACGTAGGAAATCAGAAATGCTAACAGGAGTTGACAAACAAAAGTGGAATGGTTCGTATTCCCAGGGCAAGAATCAACTGCATCTCTACTGCGGAAAAACTCACTTGAATTTTTACTGGCAGCAATCAGCTGCATGGCAGTCAGATCCACACAGCAGGTGCAGTTGTAAAGTAGCCCAGGTACAGGTGTTGCGAAACAGGGAATTGAACTCCCATACAGGAGTGCCTGAGGGGGAGCTCACCTCTGCTGCTTTTTATTTTTTTAATTTGACAGGTAGAGTTATAGACAGTGAGAGAGAGAGAGAGACAGAGAGAAAGGTCTTCCTTCCATTGGTTCACTCCCCAAATGGCCGCTATGACCAGCACTGCACCAATCCGAAGCCAGGAGCCAGGTGCTTCCTCCTGGTCTCCCATGCAGGTGCAGGAGCCCAAGCACCTGGGCCATCCTCTACTGCCTTCCCGGGCCACAGCAGAGAGCTGGACTGGAAGAGGAGCCACCAGGACTAGAACCTGGCACCCATATGGGATGCCGGCGCCGCAGGTGGAGGATTAACCAAGTGAGCCACCGCGTCGCCCCTCACCTCTGGTTCTAATCCAGTTTCCTGCTGCTGAGAGTGGGAGGCAGAAGGTGATGGCTCCAGGATCTGAGCCCTGTCACCCACATGGAGATCTGGAGGAAGCTCCTACTCCCAAATCATGTCCTTGCTACTGGTCGTCACGCCAACCGTCCACACACATTCCCTGTGGGTTAGGGCGTCCCACATCGGGAAGTATCCTCTCTGATGACATTTGTTGCAGCATCCTCAGTGGGGATATTTGCCCACATCTCTTCCTGTTTTGAAAGTTTATTTATTTATGTTTATTTATTTGAAAGGCACACGCCCAGACAGTGAGCCAGAGGGTCTTTCACCTGCTAGTTTACTCCCCAAAACAGCTGGGCTGGACCAGACTGAACTTCATGGATGGCAGGGATGCAGGGACTTGGGCCATCATTTACTGCCCCCAGGTGCGTTAGTAGGAAGCTGGATTGGAAGCAGAGTAGAGAGGACTTGAACAATGCACTCCTAGCAGTGGCCTAACCGGCTGCTCCACACGGCCCCTGCCTGTGCCTGGTATAAGCCCTGAGCTTACAGGATGTACAAATTGAAGAGCAAAAGATTGGAAGTTCGTTACTGCACTGTGGAAGAGAGTACCAGAAAGCCAACAGCGTGTCTGAGGGAACGGGGCTCAGAGCTCAGCGAAAGCTCTCAGTAGGAAAGCAGAGACCCTATAAAGACATGGGAAGGTGCCAAAGACAAAAATTCATCTCTGTGTCTGTTCCCAGCCTGGTTAATGGTTACCAGAGTGCTCTTGCTATAGGCAAACAGAGTAGATTTGGGGCTGAGACTCCCGGCGCTGTTTGCCCAGCTACAAGACATCGGCTTCTCTGGACCACTGGCCCGGTAGAGAGAACGGGCAGCCGTTGCTGCCTGCCAAGTCGGCAGTCCTCGAACAGACTGCAGGCAGCAGAGAATTAGCCTCTTGTAATGAAATCCGCCCTTTAAACCACTCCGAGGACTTACGATAGGGATCACTACCCAGATTAATTTGCTACCAAATAAAGAATGAGACGCCAAGATAAACAAGGGAGAAGAGCCAGCTGGTAGGATTTGAAAAAAAAAAGGCAAGCCCTTCATTTTCCTCTGTTGCTGTGTTTTCAGTTGAATGAGGCTGGTTCATCTTTTCTAACCTGACATGAACTGAATTTGTAAAGACTACATTTTGCTTCTTTTATTCCAATAGATCAGGCATTGGTTCTCTGAGTGGCTGAACAGCGGGCCTCCTGTCCAAATGCAGGAGGGCACTGCACAGTTCTTAAGGCAGATTTCTAGTCTGGCTTGAGCCCTGATGCTGGGAGCCAAGGGGGCTATCCAGGACTGGGTACACTGAGAGCCAGTGCGTAATGAAAATGCAGGGTACTTAGTAAAAAATACTAACACTTTTGGGAGAGTGACAGCAGAGGACTCAATCTCACGCCGGCCCCTTCAGCAGGCAGGGCCTTGGGTGACTGCACAAATAATCCTTTCTTCCCACTGTCAGAGCTGGGACTTGTCAGAGGTTTACGACTCCGGGGCCAAAAAGCCCACGTTAATGAAAGTTTGTGTGCAGAAACAGCTGTTTGCAGAGAAGACTTGAGCAGAGATTTCTTGGATTCTGCGATCTGACCCAAATTGCTTCATGGCCATCATCCTTGGGGACCCCTGGGTCTCTCTCTTTGAGAAGGTTTGCTCTCGTGGCTCCGTCTAGACCCTGGCTACCTTTGCCTGGGTGCGCTTGCATCCACACTACAGGTTGTTTGGTGAACAGCCCTAGGCAGTGCGTGATATTCCGGAGCTTGTGTTTCTGTCACAGTGGAGCTCTTACTTCAGTGGGCAGTGTTCAACGTTCAACACAGTGTTTCTCAAACTGGGGTCTTCCGAGGTCTCCCCGGGGTGCCTCAATGTCAGGTCAGGCAATTGCTGCTGCTCATTGCACTCAGGGTTGAAGTCTCGATGGTTATTGATCAGACCCATGTCCCGTGTAATAAGCCACGCCAATCTAAATACACGACACGTCAGAGGTTTGAAAGAAGAGTTGAGGAGACTTCATTCAGATAAGGTTTAGCCTGATGCTTAAAAGAAACCCAGTAGTCTGATGGGTGGAGCAAATCCAGGTGGCCAGATGTTGAGGCAGAGCTGTGTCACTGACCGCGTCATGGTCATGGTGAGTCTTCATGGACTGGAGGCTCATGGCAGGCATTTGGTTTGTGTTTTCCCCGCTCTTTAAAACAAGTCTTGGTTGAGCTTCCAGTTTTCTTCCTTCGTTCCTCCCTCCCTCCCTCCCTCTCTCTCTCTCTTTCTTTCAAGATTTATTTGAAAGGCAGAGTGATAGAGAGAGATGGAGGGAGAGAGAGAGAGAGAGAGAGAGAGAGAGAGAGAGAGAGAGAGAGACTCCTCCGATAGCTGCAATGGTCAGGGCTGGGCCAGGCCAAAGCCAGGCACATGAACTCCATCGGGGTCTCTTATGTGGATGGCAGGAACCCAGGTGCTTGGGCCACCCTCTGCTGCTCTCCCAAGCACATTATCAGGGAGCTGGATTGGATGTGGAGCAGATGGGACTCAGACTGGAGCTCAGGTACAAATGCCCACGTTGCAGGTGGCGGCTTAACCGGCTGAGCCACAACGCTTGTCCCATAGCCTCCAGTCCTCTGCTGGGGAAAGTGCAGCAAGAGGAGCCCCGGCACTGACCCAGGCCCCCAGCTCCTTCCTCCAGAACCTGACTCCAACCCTAGGGCCTCATGTTCCAGTCCCTTCCAGTAGACCCTGTACTAGAGAATCCTTAGTGCCTGATGCTCTGCATTGTGTTAAACTTCAACACCAGTGTGAAGCCAGGAGAATTCACAGGGCTGAGATTGCTCTAAGTCACAGGTTCTGTTATTGTTTAGCTCTGGCATGACAATAAGAAGACCATCACCAGACGTGGCCTCTTGACCCTGGCCCTCAGAACTGTGAACTCAAGTTAATCTCTTCCCATGAAAACTTACCCGGGCTGTGGCACTGTGCCACTGTTACAGCAGCTGAGAGAAGGGGCGTGTGCCCACTCAACAGGACCCATCACCAGGATGGGTCAGGGCCAGAGGAGCTGGGAGAACACAGACAAGAGCCCTCATGGTCGCTTTTGTGGATGAGACAGTGTGGGAGGTGGGGCAGGGAAAACCAGCTCAGGATTGGCTATTTCGGACCAGTTCTGGTAGTCTGTTCCTGGCTCTGGACCAATTAGGTGCCTAGTGACCTGGGGTGTGACAGCCCTTTGAGAACTTGACAAAGGAGGGCATGGCAGTTTGCACCTGAAAGATACCCTTGTATGTGCCTGGGAGTAACTTGTTGTCTCTGGGAACTGGCTGTCCTTTAGAGGGACAGTCTTCCCAGGGTCAGCTGGACCACAGGTGTCACAGCACGGAACTCAAAGACAAGCCTCACACAGTGATCCTGAAGACTTGGGCTGACCAGAGACTCGGGGGCTTCTGCCTGCGATGAAGAATCACCAGTTGGCGCCAGTGTCTCCTCCTTTGTTGAAAGGAGAGAAAATCGTCCTGGAAGATGCTCGTCAAGAGCTGATGCACAGTGTAGATGCAGCCTGGGGAGACAGCCCTGTCCAGCAGGGCCTCCCCAGCAGGGCCTCCCCGGGACACCCAGAAGACGAAGACCGGGGAGAAAATGACACTTGAAGCAGAAAGCGAATGTGACAGTAATCGTCAGTAATCATAATTTTGCTTCTTGGTGATTAGGCAGAGATGATATGCAGTTTTGAAAAGTTTCAAATGCACATCACTTTTGATTTTTTCTCCTTAATAACATCAATAAACAGAAGGCATGCCAATGAGCCTTCCTTCAATCAGCCCCTCCTCCCCACCCAGCAAAGAAGTACAGAGAGGAGGCTGCCTGGAGAACCGGGTGTTCCCTCCCGCTGCCCCACACAGCACAGACCTGGGCACCTCGGGTCCCTCACCAGGAGTCTTAGTCCATGTGCGCCCCCTCACCTACTGCTCTTGGCTGGGGCCTTGGGCAGGACTTCCAGCTGCCCTCTTATCCCTGCTGAGTATTGGAGTCTTGGGGTAACGGGACTTCAGGCACCCACGTATCTGGGCTTAAAAGGGAGAAGTCTCCAGGGGCCATCGTCATAGCTCACTTGGCTAATCCTCTGTCTGCATCACCGGCATCCCATATGGGTGCCAGGTTCTAGTCCTGGCTGCTCCTCTTCCAGTCCAGCTCTCCGCTGTGGCCAGGAGTGCAGTGGAGGATGGCCCAGGTGCTTGGGCCCCTGCACCCATGTGGGAGACCAGGAGGAAGCAGCTGGCTCCTGGCTTCAGATCAGTGTAGCTCCGGCCATTGCAGCCATTTGGGGAGTGAACCAGGGATGGAAAACTTTTCTTTTCTTCTTTTTTTTTTTTTTGACAGGCAGAGTGGACAGTGAGAGAGAGAGACAGAGAGAAAGGTCTTCCTTTTGCCGTTGGTTCACCCTCCAATGGCTGCCGCGGTCGGCGTGCTGCGGCCAGTGCACCGCGCTCATCCGATGGCAGGAGCCAGGTGCTAGGTGCTTTTTCCTTGTCTCCCATGGGGTGCAGGGCCCAAGCACTTGGGCCATCCTCCACTGCCCTCCTGGGCCACAGCAGAGAGCTGGCCTGGAAGAGGGGCAACCGGGACAGAATCCGGTGCCCTGACCGGGACTAGAACCCGGTGTGCCGGTGCCGCAAGGCGGAGGATTAGCCTGTTGAGCCACGGTGCCGGCCGAAAACTTTTCTTTCTGTCTCTCTCTCACACTATCTAACTCTGCCTGTCAAATAAAAAAAAAAAAAAAAAAAAGGAGGAGTCTCCAGACTGAGTGCCAGCCCTGAGAAGTAGGAATGAGGAGAGGGTCGAGCCTAGTGGACAGACTCGCTGACAAGCCTGGTCAACTCTGCAGCCGCATTGGCTCAAAAGGCACCTGCTGGCCTTCGTCCACCCTGACACTCTCAGCAATTCAGTCTCCATCAGCCCGTATGAGGCCCTCTCCCCAAAGAGGCAGGAGAATATCCTGGGGTTGGGGGTGGGTGGCAAAGAGGCCAGCTTGGTGAAGAGTTTTTTTTTTTTTTAAAGATTTTTATTTATTTATTTGACAGGTAGAGTTATAGTGAGAGAGAGAGAGACAGTGAGAAAAGTCTTCCTTCCGTTGGTTCACTCCCCAAATGGCCGCCATGGCCGGCGCTGTGCCAATCCAAAGCCAGGAGCCAGGTGCTTCTTCCTGGTCTCCCATGTGGGTGCAGGGGCCCAAGCACTTGGGCCATCCTCCACTGCCTTCCTGGGCCACAGCAGAGAGCTGGACTGGAAGAGGAGAAACCGGGACTAGAACCCAGTGCCCATATGGGATGCCGGCGCCGCAGGTGGAGGATTAACCAAGTGCGCCACGGCGCCGGCCCCTGGTGAAGAGTTTTTACCCCGGGAAGCATCAGACCATTTGTTGGTGGCATCACACTCAGGCCACCCCTCAGTCCCTACACAACCTGAAGAAGGCTTCCAAACGCCGGATGCAAGCATATCCCACCTGGTTCATCTTGTTCCGGCTGGGAGTTGATTCAACCTGCAAGGGCCATCTTACCTGTGAGTCCAGTGTCTCCTCTTTGAGGTTCTCTCCATGTCTGGGAACATGGAACGCTGATGCGTCCCCAAGGGACCCATGTTTATTTTAACTTCCACACAGGGTCAGTGAGGGTTGGGTCTGGATGGGTACTGGCTGGTCAGGCTTGGAGGGCACTCTGTCTATCCACCTGGACCACTGCTGACCTTGGCCTCTGGCCAGGACACTATTCTCTATGCGTGGCAGTTCAGCTGCCAGACACCATGTTTAGATTTAGAGGGATGTCCTCTGGGAAAACAGGTCTCTCCCCACCCTCCTCCTGGTTATGGATACCAGGGAGCCACAAACTCCAAATTCAACCAGGCTCATTAGACATCCTCCCAACAGGGGAGCTACTCACACACAGACAGCCGCACCTGCCTCTTGAGATGTCTTCAAATTGCTCTGCTCTTTTTTTTTTCTTTATTTTTTTTGACAGGCAGAGTGGACAGTGAGAGAGAGAGACAGAGAGAAAGGTCTTCCTTTGCCGTTGGTTCACCCTCCAATGGCTGCCGCGGTCAGCGCGCTGCGGCCAGCGCACTGCACTCATCCAATGGCAGGAGCCAGGTACTAGGTGCTTCTCCTGGTCTCCCATGGGGTGCAGGGCCCAAGCACTTGGGCCATCCTCCACTGCACTCCCTGGCCACAGCAGAGGGCTGGCCTGGAAGAGGGGCAACCGGGACAGAATCCGGCGCCCCGACCGGGACTAGAACCCGGTGTGCCGGTGCTGCAAGGCGGAGGATTAGCCTGTTGAGCCACGGCGCCGGCCGCTCTGCTCTCTTAAGCACAGGCAAGGTGATGCGCCAGCATCCCTCTTGATGGAACAGAAAAAGAAGGAAAAAACAACACGAACGCGGGCTTTTCCCCAGGGGCGTCTCCCCACGCTCACATCCTGAATGACGCTGTCATTCTCCTCACTCTTCTCGCTTCTGCTCTCAGCCCAAATATCCTTAAATAAGACCTGTAGGGCCACAGCAAAGCCACTCTGCTTCATGTGTACACCTTGACATCCTTGGTCCCTGTTCTCTGATGCTTTCTTTAACTTCACAGAAGATATCTTCCCCGTAGTTCACAACAATGGAAGCCTCCCGACAGGCTAGCAAAAAGCACATGCTGGTGCAAATGGGTGTCGCTCTTGATTCCTTGGTTCATTCTACACTTTTCCAGCCCATGGCTGTGACAGTCTTGATCGGGGCTTGACACTGCTTATTGTATGGGTCAAATCCTATCAGCTTCTTGTCTTGTAGGCCTGGGAGTGTCCGCCAAAGTTGCATTGAAACACAGCCAGGCTCATTCATTTATGTGTTTTCTATGTATGGAATGTGTTGTAACAGAAGAATCTGGAGGTTGTGACAGACACTGCATGGATTGACTGCAAAGCCCCAAATATGTACTGTCTGACTACTTATGGAAAGAACTTGCTAACTGCTGGTATAGAAGACACAAGGTTCCGTGCTCATTCATGGACAGACATTGTGCTGGTTACTCAGTGGGCTGACATTGAACTGGTTGCTTAGTCTCTTTGTGACACCTTGAAACAGTGGGAATCATACCAACCTCAGAGATGTATAAAAAAGGAGTAATCAATGAACAGAGTTCTCAGCTGTGTTTGGCAGCTATGCAGCGCTCCACATAATGGCTATCGGCACACAAGTGGCGTGAAGATGGGGCCTCCTAAGGAGGAAGTGGTTGATGTCTTGAACATTTCAGTTCCTACAGTGTCTTATGATGCTATTTCTATACACATAGAATCTGTGCCTGCGGCTTCTCCTGCCAGGTCAGCCTCATTCATGCATCTGACGTGTGCAGATGATGAAAACGGTTGAGGCTTCAACCCTGTCACAGTGATGTTGCTTCTGAGTATCCAAGTTCATTGTCAGTAATACACTATGGCAGGTAAAGCCACTACCTACAGTGCTAGCATCCCATATGGGTGCCAGTTCAAGACCCAGCTGCTCCTCTTCCAATCCAGCTCTCTGCTATGGCCTGGGAAAGCAGTAGAAGATGACCCAAGTTCTTGGACTGGACCCACATGGGAGATCTGGAAGAAGTTCCTGACTTCTGGCTTTGGATCAGCGCAGCTGCAGCTATTGCAACCAATTGGGGAGTGAACTAGAGGATGGAAGACCTCTCTCTCTCTTTCTCTCTCTCTCTCTCTCTCTCTCTCTCTCTCTCTCTCTCTTTCTCTCTGCCTCTCCCCTCTCTGTATAACTCTGACTTTCAAGTGAATAAATCTTAAAAAATACTTAGCACAGTGCTTGACACCTGCTTTGACAGGTAGTGACAGGAAGTGTGGCAGGTGATGGGGGAGGAGATGAGAGGACCCATTTGGGAGGAGATTAGGGATATACTAAGATAAAGGAAGTAATTAAAATCAACCCTCAGATGAGTTCAGATGCAGTTTGTCTCCTCTTCCTTGTCGTGGGCTAGATCCAGTGTGTCTTAACTGAGGGATCAATGCATACCTCTCACTGATAGAAGTGAGGTAGCTTAGGGAAATCCCACTCCTCAGCTAATTTTAAGACACGTTTTATGCTTCCTGTGTTGCCAGCCTTCTCAAGGGTAAATAAGAGAACATTTCTATTTATAAAAAAACTTATTTAAAGCATCATATTGCAAAAGCATTGACGAGAAGGAATTGAAGTCCTGCGTGCACCTGCCCGGCTGCAGAGCCGTTCTAGAACAGAGCATCGCGTGCTCTTCTGGTGGTGTCCTTTGGATTTGCTCTTCTTGGATGGCTTCTCACATGGCGTCATGGTCATGAGGACCAGGGAAGTCGGGGACCAGAGTTCTGATCTTGACTTGGCTGTGTTGCCCTGAACTAGCAGATCAGCCTCTGTCCCTGAGATGGTTCATTTTGTTTTTCAACTTGGAGATGTTTGGGGCTGAGTTCCACTTGGAGTTGATCCACTGGGTAAAGCACAGGGCTGTCTGCCAGGTGGGGGACCCAGCAGGGCACTTGGAAGCTTCCGTGGAGCAGGAAGACTTGGCTCCCTGAGCAAGACGGCCTCGTCCAGCGGACTCCCTCAGCTCCATCAGCACCAGCGGGTCTCCCGTGTCTCCAGCCTGCGGGCCCATGCTGTAGATCCCTGCCACTTGCACTCAGCAGGGACAGATGAGAAAAGCTGCAAGGGACCAGTGGGAGTCAGCTTTCTAATGCACAGAGAAGTGCCCCTCCCACTCTCAAATCTTCATCCTGGACAGGCCCATACTCCTTGCCTTGGAACCCTCTTCGGGAGGTGGTTCCTTTGCGGAATTCTACCTTCCTGATGTCTCCTAGACTTGTCACCGGCGAATAGAGCTTCCCTTGGGGGGGGAGGGGGCAACTCCACTGGGGCTGATGCCCTGGCAATGCTCCACGTGAACCCCCTGTGTGCTCCCTAGCAAGGGTGAAGGACTCCCCTCGGCGTCGGCTGACGGTTCCCGCCAGGACGCGTCTTCCCTGTCCTGCTCAGGGGGTGCTGCGCTTCCACTCCAATAGTTATAGCCCTGACCTACAAGATCAGCAGCAGCCAAGGAGACAGACACCTTCTCCCCTCGTGGGCTGACACCAGAGGTGTTTGTACGGAAGGAAATCCATGTTTGGCAGTGGTGGGAAACGGTTCAAACGCTCGCACACCCCCATCTCTAGTTCCCGGAAGTCTTGCTTCCCGCGTCGCACTTTGAGCTTCTTGCTCAATGCCTTTCAAATCTCTGCTAATTTTGGCTCCTCGGAAATGATTCCACCAAGGCAGAGCATTGGCAGGCAAATCGGTTCGTTGGCCTTTAGATCATTATATTTCTTAATTTGTAATTTTCCACTGCTCCCTGTTCTCCGCTGACTTTGCCATTGGAAATCCTGCCACACAACAACTTCTTGCTTGACACCTGCTGTTCACTCACCGGTCAAGGGTTGAACACGAGACGCCCTCCTCCCAGGCGTGTGTGAGCGTACGGGACTTAGCAGTGGTGCCTGTGGACCCACGGTGCGCTTTTCAATACAGTTTTAAAAATATGCACAGGAAAAGTGCTTCTCAGGGATTTTGTAATGAATTTTCTGTCCTTCCCATTGAACCTTTATTAGGAGTTTAGGTGTGTTGTTAGCACATTGTTTGTGGCCTTGATAAGCTTGCAATTTGGAATCTTTGTGCGTAAGAAGATTCATGCTAAGAGCTCAGGTGTGGCACTCAATGGGATCTCTTGGATCTGTAAAGTGGATCTCAGAGAAGTTTTCATGAATAGGTAATCCCAGAGACATAGGGTTATTCAGAGATAATTAGAACTCAACTATTGAATGCATTACTCAGACTAATTTTAGAAATTCCTTTAAAATACACACTCACATGAGCATAAATGTTTCTTTTGTAATCAGAATGCCTTTATTTTTAAAATATCATATTTTCTTGTTACCACTAACTAGTTTCACACCAGCAGATCCTGACTCGATTGTTCTATTATCCAGTGCTATGAAACAAGTCTCTCCCAAGCCAAGTAACATAGGTAACAACTGTTTTATTTGGTTGATAATTCTTTTGTTGAGAAATGTGACTCCCAGAACAAAGAGATGCAGCTCCTTATAAAAGTTCAGAAAACCCACTGAACAGCTTTAAATGGATGCCAGGCACCTGCTCTCCCGGGACAGAAACTTCTCAGTGCAAGAGGCTGATCTTCTGGGTGCTGAGAGAACACCATTGACTGAAAGATTTGTGGGAGATAAACATCACTGACCCAAAAGTTGTGTGGGGGACAATAAAGAACTTTATTATTTGTAGATGAATTTTTGAATGCAACTTGATGTTTAATTCTAATTCATTCCTATTCATGGATTTCAGTGTAAAATTGCAGGGGCCGGCGCTGTGGTATACTAAGCTAAGCCTCCACCTGTGGTACCAACATCCCATATGGGTGCCAGTTCGAGTCCCAGCTGCTCCTTTTCTGATCCAGCTCTCTGCTGTGGCCTGGGAAAGCAGTAGAAGATGGCCCTGGTACTTGGGCTCCTGCACCCATGTGGGAGACCCAGGGGAAGCACCAGGCTCTTGGATTGGCCCAGCTCTGGCTGTTGCAGCTATTTGGGGAGTGAACCAACATATAGAAGACCTCTCTCTCTCTCTCTCTCTCTCTCTCTGTGTCTCTCCTTTGTGTCTGTAACTCTACCTCTCAAATAAATAAAATCCTTTTAGAAATATAAAATTGCATAATATAAAATTAACTGCACAAAGGAAAATATTTCAATATCAATAAGGAGGAGAAGAACTTCTGTGCTGAGAGGTGGGAGATCTCGCGCAGTGCATCCCAGAGTGGTGCCAACCAGCAGTCGCTCCCTGCAAAGCCTCGGTGCCTCAGATTGTAAAACTGGAGAATTGCACCGGATCCCACTTCTACATTCCTTTCTCATCTCAAGATCTCCAGCTCCAGGACTGCTGTTGATGGAAGGATTTGAAGAGTACAGTAGGCAAGTGATCATTAATATTAACTGCTGCAAAGAACAGCCAACTGAAGAAACACAGAACGTGGGAAGCAGTGAGGGGCAGCCGGCTTGGCCTCAGACATCGCAGGGCGTGAAGCTGAGGGTGTCCTGCTCCGTCTGGGACTCTCCAAGCCTTGGTTCTCTGGTGTGTAGCACTGAGATCCCAGTTCAAGGGTCTGTGGCAAGGATTTAATGAGGCAACGCACCTGACCGGCAACACAGTCCCAGGAATAAGTCATCAAGAAGATAAATGAGGAAATAAATCAAGAAGAAAGAAAATGGAGGAGGAGGAGAGAGGGAAGAACTCAGGAAATGTTTCATTAAGTTAGCAATTAAGTCATCTTTTAAGAAAAAACATACATCAATAAATCACTTTGGTTCCTTGGTGATCTGTGTGCTACTATCGACATGCAGAGCAGTGAGCTGATTCCCCGTCTGTCCAGGAGAACAAATGCCATCCTAGACTCTTCACAGGTATTCCTGCAGGGGTCTGCAGGGGTCTTCAATCCTCCTTGTGATCCTCAGGATCTTAGCACTGCAAGTAGATAGGGGAGAGGGTGTCCTGAGAAAATCACGTGATGATTCTTGGGAAACTCAAGTTCTCTTAATATAGGAGAAAGAATGATGGAAAATCATTATATTCTTAGAATTTTACCTATGAACTACATTGCATCTGTAAAAATTTTAAAAATAAAGATTAACAAACATTTTAAATGTAAAAAATTAATAATTAACAAATAAAATAAAAAGATGAAATGAAAGAATAGAGGAGAATGTATCCTAGCACTTTGTATTGGTTGCCTGCTGTGCACAGAGTTTAGGGAATGAGGTGCCATGCCAAAGTAGCTGACCACGTCCTTGTGGAGACAGCATTATCGAGAGAGGAACAGACCATCCCACAGAAATTTATTAAGCACGCAGTAGGATTTGAGATACTGATCTGTATTAAGAAGAAGAATAAAACAAGTAAAGGGGAGGAAAAATATAGTATGGCAATTTTAGATGGGGTCTCTCAGAAATGCTTAACTGAGGAGGGGAACTTGAGACCTGAATGAATATTCACAGGAAAGGATAGAGAAGAAGCAACGTGGGGACAGGAAGCCCCAAATACACAGTGGGTGAGAGACTGTTGAAAGCAAGGAGACCAACACACATGGTTGAGGCACAGAGGCCGCTAACAAAGGCAAGGGTTGGAGTCTCAGGACCCTGTGGGATGGGGTAGGAGGTTCGGGTCTTCCTACCATTGAGAGAGGGATCTTCTGAGAGGTTTTGAGTAGGTGAATGGAGGATCTCATTTATGCATAAAGAGATTGCTCTCATATTCCTACATGGACAATTCTATGATTTAGATGTTCCATGTCCCATAAAGGCCCGTGTGTTAGAGGCCTGGACCCCAGGGCACTACAATAGGGCGGGAGTGGAATTTCTAGGAGGTGGAGCCTGGTGGAAGCTCGTAGCTCACTGGGGACTCTGCAGTTGGAAGGTAGCTCTCAGAAGAGGGTTCTTTAAAACCCCAGACTTTAGTCCCAGCCAGGCTCTCCCTGCTACCTGGTTCACCTGGAGCTCCACCATCTATCATCCACCACAGGCTCTCACCGGAGCTGGAGCCTGCCTCATGCTGTTTGAACTTTGAACCTCCACAGCTGTGAGCTAAATAAGCCTCCCTTTACTCCTTAAGTCGCGTTGTTTGGTATTTCATTGTAGTCGTGAAAACTGACTGATACAAATATTGGCCTGAGGCCAGAGTGGAGGCTGGGTCAGGAGCTCCGGAGACAATGCTGGAGAGAGCAGGCAGTGCCTTTACGTGGAGTTGTCACAGCAGAGGCCGTGGGAGGGAGTAGGGGTCAGTGTGTATTTCGAACGAAAATCCAGTCTGACTTTCTGCTGGATTGGATATGGCGTGTAAAGAAAGTAGGGTCAAAGACAACTCCCTGGTTTTTGGTTTTAGCAATAGGGTGATGTTAGTGTTACTAAGATGATGAATTAAATCAGTGGGGTCTCGCTTAGGAATCAATGAAATCTCTCCAGGTGTCTTAAGCAGAAAGAAGTTAAAACAGGGAATTGAGGGCTTTCAAATTCATGGGACTAGTTGAAGAAACCTGTTAGGGAGGTTGCTCAGTTCTGTTCAGTTCTTCCATCTGCTTTACCTGGTCCAGTGAATTTAGAAGTCGTTGTTACTCCTTGGACATTAGGAAACTTCAGGAAAGTGGTGCTGTGGTCATAACTGTCCCATAGCATCGAGGGAAGTAGCTGAGGTGGCTCAGTTAGACACCAGTGGGCAATCTCTCTGCCAAAGCTCTCCTATTCAATCCCACTCTGTAGGAAGAACAGGTTCTGTTTGTCTCTCATCTTCAGAACCTCATACTGCTGCACCTCATTAGCAGAACACAGGTGCACCATGAAGTTGAAAGGTTAATGGGCCAGGGAAGATAAAGTTCCCAGACTCTCAGGAGATTGCGAGAAAGAAGCATTTAGCACAGGAGAGGAAGAAATAGGATCCCGTGGCTGAGACAATTTAAAAATTGGATGGGGCCGGCGCCGTGGCTCAACAGGCTAATCATCCGCCTTGCGGCGCCGGCACACCGGGTTCTAGTCCCGGTCGGGGCGCCGGATTCTGTCCCGGTTGCCCCTCTTCCAGGCCAGCCCTCTGCTGTGGCCCGGGAGTGCAGTGGAGGATGGCCCAGGTGCTTGGGCCCTGCACCCCATAGGGGAGACCAGGAAAAGCACCTGGCTCCTGGCTCCTGCCATCGGAGGAGCGTGGTGCGCCGGTCGCAGCGCGCCATCCGCGGCGGCCATTGGAGGGTGAACCAACGGCAAAAGGAAGACCTTTCTGTCTGTCTCTCTCTCTCACTGTCCACTCTGCCTGTCAAAAAAAAAAAAATTAAAAAAAAAAATTGGATGGATATGTCATGAGTTTGTGTGTCCATCGACATCCAAGTGTAAGTGCCATGTAGGCAGCTGGAGAGAGAATTACAGAATTTAAGGTAAGGCTGAAGATAGAGCTATAAACTATGGAGCCTTTGATGTATAAGTGGTGATTAAGGGTGTACAAGTATGCGAGAGTGCTTCAAAACATTCTTGGAAATTGGATTGACTGATGCACTTATTTGGTGCAAACATCTTTTGAAGTCCTTTTATAGATTTTTCATGATACACATTCTTCATGGACTTTTTGAGGACCTTCTCCTACTATCTAGGAAATGGGTGTAAGTAGAGAAGGGAAGCATCCCAAGACTGAGCGTTGTATGTTTCAGCAGTAATTGGGACATTGGAGCAATTGGGAAATGCTTCTGGGGTATGAGGGTTGAAGGTGGGACTTGAAGAAAGCACAAAGGAATGGCTTTCGAGTGCCAGTCAAAACTCCAGGAGCGCCTAGAAGTCAGGAAGAGGAGAGACACCAGCCAAAGAAGCCAAGAGCAACCGGGAGAACACGGTCCTCTCGAAGTCGGGTGGAAAGGAGACTTGTGAAGACAGAGTGTGAGACTTCAACATCGTTTGGTTGGATGGAGCTTTAGGTAACCTTAACCAAGGCAGTCTTCAAAAATCCTGAATGCAATAAACAGGAGAGGAACTGTGCAAGGGGAGTCAGATCAGCCACGCATGACTATTTGAAGTTCTGATGTGACATAAAGAGAGAAGAGGAACAGAGGCACAACTGGAGATGATGTAGGATCCAGGGAGAGAAATTTTAAAGCAAGGTGATGTGATATACATAGTCACAGAACACTTGAGAATGGAACAGCCAAGACTCAAGTTGATTGACAGGTCATGACCAATATGATAAGTATCTATTCTGCTTCCAGGCTATCCATAATACTGTGATTTTTTTTTTCAAAAGACACAAGGGCCTGTGTTTTGATGTAGAAGGCTAAGTCGCCGCCTGCAAGGCCAGCATCCCACATAGGCGCTGGTTCGAGTCCTGGATGCTCTACTTCCAATCCAGCTCCCTATTAGTGGCCTGGAATAGAAGCAGAATAGAATAGCTGAAGAGCTTGGGCCCCTGCACCCATGTAGCAGACCTGGAAGATGCTCCTGGTTCCTGGCTTTGGCCTGGCTATTTGGGGAGTGCACCACCAGATGGAAGACCTCTCTCTGTGTGTCTCCCTCTCTCTTTCTGTCACTCTGCTTTTCAAATAAACAAAATAAATCTCTAAAAAATAAATAAGAGGAAGAGGTAGATTTTTCTCTCAAAGAAATTGCTGAATGGTCAAAATATACAGAAACCAAAAGTCAAGGAGTAATTTCCAATAAAAATCAAAAAAGATTAATATTTTATGAACTATTTCTTTGAGTGCTAGAGGCAGTAAATAAAGAATGAATTATACTATTATGATAAGGAAGCAGAGGAATGGTATTTTAAATCTCTTATCAGTTCTTAAAGAAAGTCAAAAACATGCATTTGTGACATGACCGTATCCTTTAGAGAGAAGAATGGTCTAATAACGATGCAAATCAAGCAATCAGTGAGGCATGTTGGAAATTCAGAAAGAATCAAGGTAGCTGGAGCAAGGGGGGGTTCCACTGGGAGCCCTGAGAGATGGTCTTGGCTTTCACTCAAGGGCAGTATAAATCCACCTAACGGGAATGCCCACTTGGTTCTAGAATGAGCTGAAACAGTGACATGCTTTGTCTCTAATTGTGTATCCATGATTCATTTGCTCTGAAGCAATGTTTGTTTTTCAGACAACCCTTGGAAAGGGTTCTGCAAGGATGAGTTATTCCTGCCAAGTCCTAAAGCCCCAGCCCAGGACGAGTCCATCCAGTTCATGCCGTGGCAATCCCCTTGGACCTCTCATTGTTAGCTCGCATTTGTTTCCATATTTAGTGAACACACATTTAATTGCAAAGCTGTCATCAATAAAAATTCTTATAGTACCTCATTGTGCAAACATCTTTCATGTGTGTTAGACATTTTCAAGAGCTTAATAATTCTGCATCTGATTTGCATCATTTTATTTAAACAAAGGCAGTATTGGCCATACTGCCTACCAAAAAGACTTTAAGAAATTACAATAATCTTTGCAGTTATTCAGTGACAATCTATCTCTTCTTGGTTTCCAGAAACAGTTCTTCTCTATGTGATTTGAAGAAAACTGGGACACTGGGTAGGACGATGGTAATGGGGACATTCTTCCAGGATTAAGGAGGTGGAAGCTGAGACTTGAGATAAGCTTAAAGGAATGGCTGAAATACCGCAGCCGAGACTTCACAGTGTCCTTGCAGTGACCTTGGCCTCTGGTGGATCCTCACCAATGTGGGAAAGGCTTCTTTGGTTCCGTTTTCGATCAGGCTGGGAAAGCCCAAGAGCCTCACGTCACTGATGCATCAGCCCATTTCACAGAATGTGGAGGCACAGCTCTGTGGGATTGATGGATTCTCAGTCCAGTGGGTGAGACCACCCCGTGGCTTCGGAGACAGGATGGCCACACGGCCCAGAGAGTGACACAACAAGAAGGTAATCGGGTTCTTGTCCTTTTCCTGTTGTCTGTAAAGTAGAAGGAAACGAGCTTGCCAGCCAGTGGCATGTTGTGTTATAAGACGGTCCTAATTCCTAAAACTCCTTCTAGGATGGGTTTTCTGGAAATTCTTGCATTTTGGAGGGGTGACTGGTGGCTGGGAAGTCCAAGACATACAGATGCGAGCTTGGGGGAAAAGATGAGAAGTTATTCCTGGGGAGGTTGGAGAGTCCTGCGCAGAAGGCTCACTTGTGTGTGTGAACATACACGCACCCCACGGGCACACCTTGTTGAAAAGCGTCACAGCAAGCGAGCATCCTTAAATTCCCCGGGCACAGAACCTGCCAAGGGTGCTCTGCTAATTTAAATGGGTGAGCCTGTCCTCTGCAGGGAAGACAGTCTTGATTCTTGTGCTGCATCAGCAGCTGCTGCACTCTGATGATGGCAGTCTGGTACTGAGCTTGGGAGTCCTGGGGCAGACATGCTGATCTCCCACCCTCGGTACTGGGTACTCCTTGTGAGGTCCCACGGAGGCCCAGCTCAGCGCTGGGAGTGTTTTGAGGCTGTGATTTTGTTCCACGTCCAGTGATTTAGAAAGCATAGAGTTCTCTATCGCATCCATTCGTGATGGGGGTGAGTTGAGTTGACGACTGTTGCTGGTGGTTCTCCTTGTTTTTAAGGCTGGTTCTGTTTGTGGCTGAGTTGTTTGCACAGGTATAGAATGTGGTTTGCTGTCTGGGCAGTCAGCGAGGTCTCCTGCCACTTGAGATCCGTAGATTGTTCCGTTCCTTCCAGCTTCATTCTGTGTGCTGGTGAGTCTCCAGGGAGAACCAATGCAGTGACAGCCACCGGGCTTTCAGTACCTGGAACTGAATGCGAGACAAAACTCCCATAGGCAGCATTAGTCTGTTCTGAAAGACACAGTGGGAAAAGCCTCTCATTAGCTCCTCGGAATCGTCAGCTGAAATGCGATGCACCAAATGGCAAACAGCAAACAGGTACACTTACGCGTTCCTCGAGACACAATGCAGCCTTGTGTCTGTGCCCCGGGGTATGACGTGGTGGTGGCTGTTTTTACAGTGTCAGCTGTAAGGGAGCGTTAGTGACACGTCTTGTTTGTCAGAAACCATGATGGGTGCAGTAAAAGTTTGCAGGAAAGGAATTGGACATAGATTTGGAAACCAATGAAGATGACCTTATGAACCAAAACAAAATAAAAAAAAAACAATAGTAGTGAATTTCATTCCAGAACTTGCAGCTCAGCCCAGTTCACAAGGTTAGCTTGCACCAAGTTTGTCTGTGCAGACAGCTCCGTTCACAAGTTCAACTCTGAAGTTCAGCTGTGGCTGAGCATCAGTTGAAAAGTTCAGTGGTGGATGAGCCTGACACTGTGTAACCAGGGCCTGTTGTTACTATTTCCAGTGCTCCGGACCAATGCCACTGCTTTG
Organism: Sylvilagus floridanus; assembly: GCA_949820135.1. Classification (NCBI taxonomy): domain Eukaryota; kingdom Metazoa; phylum Chordata; class Mammalia; order Lagomorpha; family Leporidae; genus Sylvilagus; species Sylvilagus floridanus. Next base: position 7,033,002 of record OX463244.1, on the reverse strand, counting down.
ATCATCTTCTTGGATGGAATTAAACCCTTGGGTGGCTCTGGCCTCCTCTGGCACTGAGTTGTGGCTGTTTAAGGCACTGGTCTGTGTTGGGAGAGGCCAGTATCTTTCCAGAGACAATTGTCGCTCCAGCTACACCTGGGCGGCTGAAGGAAGTGACAGCTCTGTGAACGTGTGTGAGGTCTCTGGCCTCCCAAGGCGGGGCCCAGTGTCGTGTGGGGCAGCAGGTGGCCCACCCACTCTGGAGCTGTTTCAGTCATCCGTTCTGGGCAGAGCTTAGCACAAACACCAAGATGTCCTCACCCTCAAATGCCTCTCATCAAAATACAGTGACACTAGCTCATTTTCCCTTTGAAATTCAATTTTCTTATGGAAGTCGATGTAACATAATTTCAGGCCAAACCTCAGGGTTTGACATAAACCACTTATCATTTGCACAGAGCTTCCGCCGGTTAAGCCTCTTCAGTTACTTAAGGCTTGGGTGTCAACATTATTGGGTGAAACGGGTAAACAGATGAAGGTCTTCGCCCTTCTGTCAGGGTGACTGAGTGAGGGGTCCTCTCTGACCCCCAAAGTGCTGGCATCATAAATCAGCAGTCCGAGCCACAGACTCTGGCCAGGTTCCCATGAGATCATTTCCCACATGGACCCTAAAGGTGGGTTCTGCAGAGGTCCCAGCATTAGTTCACGGCACGTGACTAGCAGTGTGGGAAGAAACACCAGAGGAGTCTGTCTGCTTGATTTATTTACTTGTAGAAGCAGGGACAGCAGCTCTGGGTCAAGTCAGCAGGGACTGAAAACAATGCAGCTGCAGGGGCGCTCCCAGAAGGGACGGGAGTCCTGGGGATTCTCCCCGACACGGGCTCTCAGCACTGCCTGCGGCTCATCACAGGAAGCCGGTGGAAGGGCACCAGGGCCCTGGGCAGAGGGAAACAGCTTCAGCCTGGGCTGATTTGGCCAAGAGGCCCCTCCAGAGGCCACAGAGGTGCAGCTCCCCCCACCCCCTGCGAGACAGCCCAGGCCCTTTCCCGCCTCCTTCCCTCTCCTGCCTTCACAGTGTGCAGGGAGAGGCCGGGCTCTGCAGTCAGGCAGCCCTCAACCCTGCGGTCCTGACCCTGCCCATGGCCATCTGAGTGACCTCAGACTGGTAACCTTGCCGCGCTCATGACCTGGGTTACTGCTGCTAGTACCTGTCACGTGGGTTTTAAAGACTTAATGAGGCCGTATGCTCAGAAGTTGTTTCTATGCCCACCCTCAGCCCTGGGTCCACAGTGATCCCAGGAGCCACTGAGAGAGCCACCAGGAAACCCTAATCCAAAGTACCTATTCCATTCCTTTGGAAGCTCAAGAGAAGGGAAGATCCCTCGGCCACTAGGGGGCACCAGTTACACGGAAAAGAGAAGGCTCTGATTCAGCGCTCTGCCTTGGAAATCACACAAGTGTCTAATTCGGGGAGAGACGTTTGGGAACGGAATGGCTGGTGGGGAAGGTGCCCCTCAGGCTATTTCGCTGGGGGAGGAGGTTGGCTTTTGTATCCTAGGACAAAGTGTCCTCAGAGCCTTGCCTTGTGTCACCATTGGTGCTTTCTTTTTTATTTATTTATTTATTTATTTGACAGGCAGAGTGGACAGTGAGAGAGAGAGACAGAGAGAAAGGTCTTCCTTTGCGGTTGGTTCACCCTCCAATGGCTGCCGCGGCCGGCGCACCGCGCTGATCCGATGGCAGGAGCCAGGTGCTTCTCCTGGTCTCCCATGGGGCTCAGGACCCAAGCACGTGGGCCATCCTCCACTGCACTCCCGCGCCACAGCAGAGGGCTGGCCTGGAAGAGGGGCAACCGGGACAGAATCCGGCGCCCCAGCCGGGACTAGAACCCGGTGTGCCGGCGCCGCAAGGCGGAGGATTAGCCTGTTGAGCTGCAGCGCCGGCCCATTGGTGCTTTCAATCCAAGCCCTCAGCTTTCAGTCCTCACTCCAGTCCCTGGGGAGGGACGATAATCTCAGTGTGCAGCAGGGAGGGAGCGATGTGTGAAAGCAGGAGGCTCCTCTCTTCCAAGAGTTTCTGACTTTTTGAGCCATCTACATCCAGATCAGACCTTCAGCTCAGGAGCTGGGCTTTCTCAGCCTCTAATCCTGGCTCACCAGCACACACAGTGCATGTCCCTGGGCTATCTTGGGAACTGGAGGGATTTTCTCACTACTAGCAACCCCTCATTGCATTTGCAAGTCAGTGGATCCTGGCACATGTGAGATGCGCTGGGTACCCCGGAATCCACAGCAGGTGCCAGACCCCCGGAGGGCAGGATGGGGTGTGATGGATTCATCTGCTCTCTCCAACACCCAGAATATGGCCCAGGTGAGAGGGCAGCTCAGCAGAGGGGAGACTGCACGCTCGCTGGCCATGGTGTCTCCAGGAGCCTGTAGGCTTTGTTGGACGTTGATGGTACATTTTGCTAAATACCAGGCTCCCTTGGCTTTAGAGCTACCCACATGTTTCTCAGGACACCACATAGCTCAGAGCCACTGAATTGGACTCTCAGGTTCTACCTCCAACTCTTGGGTCATTTACATTTCTTAACATTTAAGCGCCATTGCTCTAGAGGACAGTGGTCCTGCCTTCACCACCACTGGAAATACGTTTAAAGATGCTTCCAGGCACCGATGGTCGTAGCCTGTGAAAAGGCCCCAGAGCTGCTCATCCTGGGATGCTCGTCACGCCCCAGAATCACACACAGTGTCGGGCATGCTCTGCGGGAGAGGGTTCCTCCCAGCTGTGAGCCAGTGGGACTCCAGGCTGCAGCCAGGCACTGCAGGCCACAAATGCAAAGCACGGTCTCGATCAAAAATGCACTCATTCCAAGGAGCTGGGGATGTGGTGCAGCCTGGGAGTGGTGGGAGTGTAGGGATCTGGTCCCAGTAGGTGCCAAGCGGCCCTCCTGCTGCATGGACTGACCAAGATGCAAGGACGTGAAGGACACAGTGTTTTGTGCAGTGGACCCTGATTCTACCATGAATGGCTGCCCCAGGAAAACACTACTGGAACACAAGGCGAGCTCTGCCAGACCAAAACGTCATAATTCCAGTTATCTTACAAGGAAATGGGCACAGGCCACGAGGTCGGAAATCTGTTTTCAAACATCCTGCATCTGTTTCTGACTCTGGAATCCAGGAGATGAACCTTGGACTCAGGTTGTCTCCGTTTTCCTCCACGCTCTCAAATTTCCTGGCAGGAAAGCCCCCAGCGGGGAACTTCACTGAACCAGAGTCTCACTCGCCGGCAAAACCATAGCAGCAAACCATCCCCCAAATACCCAATGCCTTGGGGAACTGGCACACCGGGTGCCTCCCTCAAAGGGTGCAGCTAGGAGGGAACCGCTTTCAGTGCATCTACCCAGGGCTCCAACTGGGCTCTTACCAGGAAGAAGCAACCATAGCCTGGACAGAATTGTGTACCTGTTGTATTAGCCAACTTATTGTTACCACAATGCAATAACCAAGACCATTAACTTTTTTTTTTATTTGACAGGCAGAGTTAGACAGTGAGAGAGAGAGACAGAGAGAAAGGTCGTCCTTCCGTTGGTTCACTCCCCAGATGGCCACTATGGCTGGTGCTGCACCGATCTGAAGCCAGGAGCCAGGTGCTTCTCCTGGTCTCCCATGTGGGTGCAGGGCCCAAGTTCTTGGGCCATCCTCCACTGCACTCCCGGCCACAGCAGAGAGCTGGACTGGAAGAGGAGCAACCAGGGCAGGACTGGCGCCCCAACAGGGACTAGAACCTGGAGTGCTGGAGCCACAGGTGGAGGATTAGCCTAGTGAGCCGTGGCGTCGGCCAAGACAATTAACTTTATAATGAGAAAAGGGTTGTTGAGCTCAAGGATTTAGAGGCTCAAGATCTTGGCAGCTCCATTAGTTTGGATCCTGGTGCAGGCAGCAGATGGCAATGGTAGAGCATGCGTGGAAGGAGGGCCACGTGGTGAACCAGATGCAGAGAGTGCATGGGCCCAAACTCCAGCCTTTATAACAATCCTCTTGTGAGAACTCAGGAGGCCACACATGGACTGCCTTTCTCAGGCACAGCCCAGTGACCTAAGAACCTTCCAACTGGACCCTGCTTCTTCTTCATGGCCCCCCCACCTCCCTCTGGTGCCACCCTGGGCCAAGTCTTTAGCACAAGGTCCTTCATGGGACACTCAGACCACAGCAACCACCCAAGTCTGCACTCTGGAAAGATCCGGGGGGCGAATCTTCTCACGGGTACTTGCTTTCAGGGTCACTGTTGTTGGCAGTTCAGGGATCAGTGTTTGCAGGACGGGCTTCATCCTTGTGGGGCCACACAAGGACCCCATGCTCGGGGGGGGGGGCAGTGCTCAGATCCCTTCAGGTTGTCTGTGCTGCTTGAACAGGGCTGTAGCATTTTCATTTTGCACCCGCAGATTACACAGCAGCTCCTGATGGACTGGCCCCACAGTGGGGCGTGAAGAGCTCAGGCAGCAGACGCGGGTCACATTCTGCTCTCTCACTCCCTAACGACCGTGCTGCTGGCCTGAGTTCTCTGGTCTACAGAACACGGTCACTAAACTTCCCTTGTGGGCTGTTGTAAAGACTGAGCCAGCTCACCTCACACATACACCTGACCTTAGTCTTGGCCCCAACTGCACAACTGCCAATCATTTCCATGAAAATTAATATAAGGTAATGGCACCTCATTCTTGGAATATATGCTATACACAATTCAATAAAGCAAGATGTGTATTTCTTGAGTTACTTATACCTGTGTTACACAGAAGTCCTTATTTGCAATGCAAGAGGATCATTACCCACTTCCAAGTCTGAAGGTGTTTTCTGCTTAGCTTGAGAGCCCTCAGACTGTGATGTTCTGGATACCATGTGGCCACTATAATAGCCGTGAGCTACAAAGTCAGCATGTGCAGGCTGCCTGCCCATACCTGTGGCTTTTGTGACACGCCCACTTGCCCCATCCCATAATGCTGCATGGCGAAAACAGACATTTAGAGAGATTAACTCATCGTGCAGCGCCTGATTCGGAGGGCACAGAGCTGGTATCTGTACTAAGGTTTCAGATTCCACGGCAGCCCCCTCGGGTGGAAGGTGTTGGGACGACAGCTTCCTCTGTGGCCCTGCAGCAGCCCACCGTGCCCGTCTTCTGCCCATTCCCCCTTCCCTTCCTCTGCCTGTTTCTCTTGTCTTCCGCCTCATCTTGCCAGTGGAGGTCTCCACGCTGAAACTCTTACCATTCGTTAGCTTTTTCAAAATGATTTATTTATTGAAAGGCAGAATGGTAGAGGAGATAGAGTATCTCTCTCTCTCTCTCTTTCTCTCTCTCTCTCTCTTTCTCTCTCTCTCACACACACACACATGCACACACACACATACACACACACACACACACACAGAGAGGGAGAGAGATCTTCCATCCACTGGTTCACTCCCCAAATGCCTACAAAAGCCAGATCTGGGCCTTGCCAAACCCAGGAGCCAGGAACTCCATCTGGTCTCCTCCATGCCTGGCAGGGGCTCAAGCACTTGGGTCATCTTCCCCTGTGTCCCCAGATGCACTAGCAGGGAGCTGGATTGGGAGTGGAACAGCCGGGACTCAAACTGGCATTCTCACATACATGCTTGTGTAGCAAGCAGGCTTAGCCCGCTGTGCCACGATTTGTGCCACAACGCCGCCCTCTGCCCACCCCTCGATTGTTGACAGCCTGAGACCACCTGTTGCCCCCTCAGAGCAGAAGGAAACGACAGCAAGCAAAGCTCTCCGTCAGCTGGGATGGGCTTGCCTCCACGTGCTCTGTGCAACGTCTCCAGGCACTGGCCCCCGCAGCAAAGGAGGGAGACGAACTGGTGTCGGTTCTGCATTCCATGAGGATTTTCCCAGAGAGGCAAAGGCCTCCCTGGGTGTCATCAGTTCCACCTGACAGGAGATCGGAAAGTCTTGGTATCAAGTCCGGAAGAGCTTGACAGAGGACCGTCTGCAAGCCAAGCAGTTTGCTCCTCCCGCACAGGTGGCTGAGCCCTGCTCCTCCTTCCAGGGGGCTCTGGGGCTCAGCCGACTAATCTGGGATGCACGAACCTCACATCTGATTTTCGGCTTGCTCTGTGCTTGCATGCATGTCTGGGTTTCTTGCCAGGGGGTTTCCAAGAGGTAGGGATGCAAAGGGTTCATTTCTCCTTAAATAATCGGCAAAAAGGCAACGATGGGGGAGTGTGGAGGCTTTACTGTCCTTCAAGTTCAAGGCTTTTGGATGCCCCGTGTCCCTGTAGTCAGCCGTCACCTGGAAGCCTGCCCTGGAACTGCAAGGCCCCTCTCACCTTCTGGGCCTCTTGGTCTCATCGCTCTGGCCCGTACTTCTCTCTAGATGGATGCAGATGACATACGCCCCGTCCTAGTGGCACTGGACACAGAGCCAAGCTCCAGCAGAGATGGGACAGTCCCTCCACGCCTGCTGGGCCCTGGCTCCTGGAACACAGCTGGCCAGTCCTTGGGCCAGGGCCCCACGGCCACTAGCCTGCCATCAGCTCTCTTTCCCTCGCTGGCCATCTGTTTTTCACCTACCTCGCGGCTGCAGCCTTGCTCCCATCTGGTTCTGTTGCAGAGCCTGGGAGGCAGAACGTGACAAATGGTGATACATGGAAAGAAAGGAGTCATAAAGGGTTCACGTCAGTCATCCACAGATGCACCAGCAATTAGAAAACTTGGCTCCTTTCAATTCATCTTCATCTAGGGGCCAAGAGTGATCGATTGCATTCGAAACCGGCATTCTTTGCGTATTTTGCCGGCCTAGTCAGTCGGAGTCCAGATGGTGACACTGACCTTGGTTGAGCGCCTCGCTCTTCTTAGGAATTGTATATTCAAGGAAAAGTCAAGTTACTGCTTGGGGAGCTTGGGTTTTTTGAAACACACACACACAGCCTGGAACATTCTGCCTGCTCTTGCCCTCCGTGACAGTTTTGTGGAGACTGAAAAGCCATAGCTCCATGGCGAGGAATAAATCCACCCCAGCCTTCGCCTCTCCTCCCTGACGGCCAGCTGGGTGGGGGTGGGGGGTCACTCCTCTTCCACGCTCTCTGGGCTGGAGCCCACACGCCCACCTCAGGCCCAGCATCGCCGGGACCTGCCTTCATTTGGGCCTCCTAGCCACCGTCGCTGGTCTCTGGAGACTGTCCCTGGGAAAGTCGTGATCCTGGCCGGACTCCGCTGACTTGACCAGGAGTCTCCCGCTTTCCAGTGGAGAGGAAGGGGCGAGGGCCTCCTACTGCTGACCACAGGCCCTTTCAGGCATGGGAGCAGGGGGGCTGGCAGGGGGCAGGGGTCTGCATGAACTGGAACCCGGAATAAACCTTGTGCTGCTGCTGGTAGACAATTCTGATCCTAACTGGAAGGTTCCACGTGGACTGAAGTGGCTCTACGCCGAGCATCGTGCTGCCTGCTCTCTTGCTAACCGGCGCCCTTTGAGTTCTCGTGAATCCAGTGCCGATTCCGGCAGGTGCCTTGTCTCGGGAGCCCCAGCAGACGGCAACTCTGAGGGACGAGGCGCTCCCAGCTCGGACTCGGAGTGCGCATCCAGAGTTTTCTCGCTCGCTTCCCTCTTCCTGGCTGCCTGGGGGTGCAGAGTTCTCTTTGCTTCCTTCTCCGTTCTGTGACCGTGGGCACGTGGATGATAAGAACGAAGCCCTTCCTTTGTGCCAGGTCTGTAACAAAGGCTTCTGCGCCTTAGCCCCTTTAGTCCTCAGACCAAAGTCATGGCGTTGGAACCACGGTCATCATCCCTATTTCACACGGAGGACACTGAGGCACACAGAGGTTAACTTGCCCAAGGTCACAGGCTACTCTGCAGGGAGCCGGGATTCGAGCCAAGGCTCCAACCACACTGCTGCATGCCCCCCCACCCCCCAGAATCTGGAGCTGGGCTTCTCAAGTGAGGGTCATCTGCCACCTGTCGGGAGACGGTGCTGGTTGTCCCATGGAGGGACCCTGCTGGCATGTGGTAGGGAGGTGCCCGAGGTGCCGGGGGACATCTGCGAGACGAGGCCAGCTCCCTGCTTCCCAGGTGTCGGGAGTGTAGCAAAGAGAACACACGTGCACACACAGCAGTGCCAAGGACGTGAACTTACTTACTTTTTAAAGATTTATTTGAAAGTCAGAGTCACAGAGAAAGAGAGGTCTTCCATCTGCTGGGTCACTCCCCAAATGGCTGCAATGGCCAGCACTGGGCCAGACCTAAGCCAGGAGCCAGGAATCAGGAGCTTCTTCTTGGTCTCCCAAGTGGGTGCAGGGGCCCAAGCACTTGGGCTGTATCTTTTGCTACTTTCCCAGGTGCATCTGCAGAGAGCTGGGTGGGAAGTGGAGCAGCTGGGACTGGAACGGGTGCCCATATGGGATGGTGGCGCTGCAGATGGTGACTTAACTCCCTGCGCCACAGCGCCGGCCCCATGCATTTATCTATTAACTGCTACCTGTTCTTTCTCTCTAGCTAGCTGTCCTCCATCCATCTGCCCAGCCGTGTCTCCCTTTGCTTCCAGAACACACCTACAATGTCTAGTCTTTTGAAAGGGCCTGCAAAGTATTGATGATTTTGAAAGCCTTTAACAATAATTTTATCAGAGAGTTGTAGAGCAAGGAGAGTTATGAGTTATTGTTTCTTGAAGATACGGTGGTGGATATGTGAGTGTGTGTGTGTGAGTGTATGTGTGACAGAGTATGTGTGCATGTGTGTGAGTGTGAGACAGCATATGTGTGCATGCATGAGAGTGTGTATATGAGAGAATGTGTCTGTGTGTGTGAGTGTATGTGTGACAGTGTGTGTGCGTGCATGAGGGTGTGTATGAGAGCGTGTGTGTCTGTGTGCATGCATGTGTGGGAGTGTGTGAGACAGCATATGTGTGTGTGCATGAGGGTGTGTATGTGAGAGAGAGCATATGTGTATGTGTGTGTGGGGGGGGGGGGTGGAAGTGGCTCGGCTTTAGTTCCTGTGGGTTTTCCCTTTGGCTTTGGAAAGTTCAGGTCTTTCCCTGAGACTGTCCACCCACGATTTTTGCCTCTGTTCAGTCTTTGAGAAGGACCCGGGCCAGGACGAGCCATCCGGGAAAGGCTTCGGCCAAGGTCACGTCCTCACAGTCGTCCTGCTTGTAATTCCCTGTGGCTTACATTATGCATACACTGCTGAAACATTCCATCAATGTGCATCACGTAATAGCCTATATAGATTACTATCCTGTTATTGATGTGCTACATGTTACATTAACATACAGCAAGCACCACGTAACACCCAAATCCTTGCTGCACTGACAACACATGATGCATCGTATCAGCACACAGCACGTGTCACCTTCATAACACATTACATACGGTACTAACGCACAGTGGGTCACAGGGACACACACTCCCCGTTCCATTGCTCATGTATTGCATGTTATGCTAACATGCACTGTGTATGATAATGCTGCACATTACGTGTTACATTAGTAACACCCTCCACCTTGTGTGATTAACACACTATGTCTTACATTTGTATAACATATACTACATTCATAGCACATGACACTATCAACACTGCACACGGGTAACACATCACATGTTACATTAGCATACATTATACACCACGTTAATAGCACACTCTCTGAGACATCATTAATGCACTACACCTTACATTAGTGCACACAAATACAACATATATGTGCAACTTGAGGCATGGCTAGAGGAGACCTAGTCCTCTCTGGATCCACAACTCCAATGCTCCTGGTCATCTCCTGTCCTTTGTCCCCTGCACCAGCTGTAGACAGACCTGGTTCTCCTGGGACCTCCTGCCCCTCACCACCTGCAGCTGGTCCAGGCAGACCTGGCTCGACCAAGAGTTGAGAGTTTCCCAAAGGGCGGTTCTTACGCCTCCTGCCTAGGTCCCACGGCTGTCGGGAGACTCAGGACCCCCTTCATCCCTGTGTACCTGTCAGGCCTGCAGGGAGATGCTTACCTCGTGGGACCCTGTTCTGAATTCATTCCCCACAGACACTCTGTGGGCCCCCACACCTGGCCAGGGAGGTGCTCATCAGGACCCCCAGGGTAACAGGCCTGGGAGCAGGGCGAGGGACCTGGGTCTTGCCTTCATGCATCTTGGGTCTGGCTGGGTTAAAGCTTTAATAAAAATATCTAATCGTGACTCACCATTGAGGATAAAGCTGTGGGGAAAAAATTCATTGGGTTCCAATTTGTCTTTACTTTTCTTTTTCATTTTAATTGTACATATGGGGTCCAGTGTGACGATATCATACAAGTTTACAATGTGTAAGATCAATCAAGATGGTATTTCCATCTCCTTAAACATCTTTTAATGTTTGATGAACACGTACTAAAGGCACAGACTCCTGGGGTATAGAGTGGCACGTATACAATGTGTGCTGACCCAAATCAGGATAATCAGCACAGCCATCTCCTTATCAATACTTTCCATTTGGAGGCTCTGAGCTCCTCTCTCCCAGTTCTTCATCAAACAGGCAGCAGTTACTGAGAACCGTGCTGGGGCTCACAGGGCTCGGGGCTGGGCTGGGGAAGCTTGGCCCACGCCTGGACCCATCCTGCAGGCTCCCTTTGCAGTTGGCTTCCGTGCCTTGGCAAGCCTTCACTCAAGCCCACAGGAGTCCTAAGGACCTGTTTGGGTAGAGATGGTCCCGAACGTCCATGGACTCTCCCCGCCACCCTGACCTTGGCAGACAGGAAATGCCAAGGAACCAGTTTGTGCGGCTCCCCATGGAGGGGCTCTGGTCTTTCCCTCGGCGTCTCAAAGCCTGAGCCTGCCAGGCCAGATGTTGGAGGTGCAATGACATGCGTACAGGAAGCCTCAAGGTATGGATCCACTAAGGCACTGGGCAATGGACTTCCTCCTCCGAGTGAGGCCAACAGCTGGCCTCACCAGCCTTTAAGAGAGGATGGAGGGTGGCTCTAGATGGAAGCTCACATGGCCGTGGCCAGTGAGCAGGCCATACATCCAGGGTTCTCCCCGTCGGCCTTCCCCCACATCACATTGTGTTCATCACATCGTCTTCATCCCACAGTGCCCTGCCCTGGGTTGCCCTGCTCTCTGCAGTCCAGTACTGGGGTCAGCCACCGCCCCTGCTGTGTGTGTCCCACTTCTGGCTGCACCTGTGCCTAGCGCTGGGCAGGGACAGAAGGGTGAGGTGTTTCCCTGTCCATTCCAGGCTCACCAGGGCTGTCTGAGCAGAGGCTGTAATTCTGATGTGGAACAGAGCCCCTCCCCACAGGAGTTTAACCCTGCCCGACCCAGACCCACTCCCATAACTGGGGCACATGCTGTCTACAGCATCCATGAACAAATAAATATGTCCCACCTGCAGCATTTCAGGAGATGCTAATTGCGGGACAAACTGTCCTCCAAACTGGGACGCGCTGGAAGTACAGTGGGCGTGTTGGTTATTACACTGGACACACATTCTCCTCCCCACTTGACAACCACTGCCACCTCCCTCTGGGAGAGCCGGCTGAGCCCAGCGGACCTGGAAAGGAGGGGCCGGCACTGACTATCTCCATGAGAACCAGTGAGGACTGTGGTTTTGTGTGGTTGGGAGAGAGGCAGTCCACAGCCCCCACCCCTGTGCTGATAGTGCTCCACCCCCTCCCGATGGTTATGAGGGAGGGGAAGAGGTTTTTTCTTCCCAGCGTTGGCCTTGGGACCACCCTCCTCCCCACCGGGACCATGGATGATGCCCCCAACCTGCTGTACCTGCGTACCCCAGCATTTGATCAGCCTGGGAGTGAGGAGCCTGCTTATGTCCCTCCAGGCTGGCTGGTCCTTGCACCTTACACCCTCTCCTACCCTCTGTCTCCCTGGGGCCAAACAAGAGCTGGGAGATCTCACTGCCTCCATGCTCCTTCTGGAAACTTCTCCGGCATCAGCTCAGGACCAAAGTAAAACAAGAGTGTTGCTCTATCCCCGAGAGGAGCAGGAGTCAGTAGAACATGGCGGCAGGAGGGTGATTGCCACCCGGGGAGGCCAGGGGGAGCCGGGGAGGCCAGGGGGAGCTGGGGAGGCAGACCTGAGTTCTCCAGTGTGAGGCTGCAGACCCGAGCATGGAGATTGGGATGAGCTTCATCCTTACCTTGAAGTGTGTGCTGCTTGGAAAACCAAGCAAAGTGAGGGGTGGATGTTTGGCGCAGGAGTTAAGCGGCCACTCGGGACCCCCACATCCCATACCGGAATGCCTCGTGTGAGTCCCGGCTCTGGTTCCAATTCCAACTTCCCACCAATGTCCTCCTGGGGGGCCGCAGTATGCAGCTCCCTCCACCCATGTGTGAGATCTGGATTGAGTTCCTGTCCCTGGCCCTCCCTGTTGGGGAGCGAACCAGCAAATGGGAGATGGCTCTCTGTATCTATCTATCTATATCTCTGTATTTCAAATAAATAATAAAAATAAGAAAATAAATACAGGCAATGTGAGTAGACGGGTGCTTGTTCTGAATCAGGCCCCTCCAGGGTCTGACTTTGGGGTCAGAATTTTTACTACTAAGTATTGTAGGTAGCGAGGAAAAAGGACCATTGACTCAGAGGGAGTGACAGCTTAAAACAAACCTTAGGAGTAATCAACAGACATTCAGGCAACATTAGCTAAAGGTCAGGCACCACTCTGGGCACCTCATCAATGTTTACTCACAACAATTCCCTGCAGAGGCGCTCCTGTTATCTCCTCGGACAGATAAGGAAACTGAGGCAAGGTGAAGCCATCTCAAGGACACAGCCCTGGGAGACGGCACGCCCAGTTGGTCTGGCTCCATAGCGTCCACACCCACCCAAGGTCAGGGGCAAGGAGGGACAGCAGCGGTTTCGCTGGCCCAGAAATGTGAATGACCAGAAATGCCCAGTGTTTCACGACCCACGACTTCCTCCCCACCTCCCACCTCCCAAACAGGAATGTGTTTTCTGTTTCCTGTAACGTACCTAACTCAAATATACAAAGCAGGGCTGTGGATGAGCCAGGACATGTTAGAGTCAAGCTCAGGGCTGGTGCCTTAAACGATGTCTGCAGACACCAGCTAGAAGGATGTTTTCTTTCATGTGTTGCCTGCACTTTGTCTTCTTCTCCCCAAAGTAGAAAGCAAGAGCAAACGCCACAATGGATCAGGACCTGTGACTTTGACTAAGAGGGGCCATGCCCCAGGACTCCTGGCCGGTTGCTTCTTTCCTGTCCACCCTGGGGCTCAGAAGGCAATGGCCACCCAGTGTCCCAGCTCAGCCTCGTTCCTGGCCGTCCCACTGCTGCAGTGGAAGGCTGGGTTCTTGGGTCTGAGTTTCCAATGGGACGGGTCATTATGGAGAGCATGGGGCATCGGTGCCCTCATGGGGACAGGGCATGAGAGGGGCAGAGGTGTCCACAGCTGAGGGCCTAAGTCTGTCCTTGTCCTGGGCTCCTGGGGATAAGCTTTGCCTTGGCAGAAATCATAATGCATGGGCAGGCCCAAGGGTTTGGTTTAGTTCATGTTCTTGCAACCGCAGCACCAATGACATTTATAGCTTGGTAATTCCTTGTTGAGGAGGACTGTCCTGTGCACCATGGGATAACAGTGTCCCTGGCCTCCAGCCCTACAGGCTGGGAGACTCTTTCCCTTATTCTGACAGTAAATGGCTCCAAAATGTGTCAAATGTAGAACCAGTTTGTTGAGGGCCACTGGCTATTCTGATATTTCCAGAACCGATAGAAACTGCTGGGATTTGATTCATTCCTTCTAGACTAGACTAGCCTCTGAATTGAAGTCAGCCTTGACCTAATCTTCCCAAAGTAGTAAGATTAGTCATGCAACAGCCCCGGGTGCAGCCAGGGGGACAGTGCCATTGGGAAGAGCCCTTCAGACACATCCTTTGATTGAACATAGCTTTCCTTGATCTCATCCAATTCTTTATGGGACATTTCAGAGGCACCCTAAAACAACACTGCATTCTTTAGGTTCATGTACCAGTTAACAATGACACCCCGGAGAGCTGGAAGCCAAGCTGAGGAAGATTAAACTCTCAATCTTAGGCACAGTATAAGTAGACACGGGCTGGACACCTCCATGTTCCTCCCATGTTTCCTTGTCCACCGTCTTTGAAGTGTCTTTAGCATCAGATGGATCCATGCCTAAAGCACCAGAGTGCAGATCAACGATGGAATTGAGAATCTGGGAACCACAGGGAGAAGGGCACAGGGCCATCTTGTTTAGAATCTCGGTACTTTGCTTGTTCCTTTCATATGCTGTCCAATGTCTTTCCCACCAAGCATGCCCTTAACTCCCAAGTGCCTTAATGGGAGAACGTTTCCGCTGCTGTTCCTGGTGTTGGTGCTCATGGGCACCAAAGCCAGGGGGCAAACTTTCCAGGGGCCCTCACCATCCCTCTGGGATGTCTGCGTTATTGGTGTCTCAAGACCAGACCCAAGATTGCATCGCGGGAGTTAGCCAACCTTCTAAAGGAAGCCCCCACGCCCTCTGCCGAGACCCCATGGTATTCAGCACTTATTTTCAATGGAGAAATCCATCTCAAATACAGGAAACATCCCTGGTAGAGAAGAGAAACCCTTTAAGACACTGGGTTTTTACTTTTGATCCAAGAGGCATCATTTCAGGTTACGGTAGGCAGACTTCTAGGAGAACCAACGCCCTTGAATCATCTCCTCCCTTGGGGTGTGGGCAAGAGCTGTGGTGTGCCAGGCTATCACTCCTAGGGCTGTGTTTTGATGTGTGGCAAAAGGGACTTTTGCAGTTGTGATTAAGATCCCTAAATAGTTGGGTTAAGGCAGAGGGGGGTCATCAAAGTGGGCTTGATTTATTCACGTGGGGTTGAAACAGAAGACGTCAGAGATGGATTTGCTCCTCCTGGCCTGGCAAGAAGCAAGCAGCACTGTTTGAACTACGTGTGTGTGAGGGTGCATGTAGCTAGCCTCTGAGGGTGGCCTGGGAGTTGAGAATCATCCTGGCTCAACAGCCAGCAAGAATGTGGGGACATCCGTCTTCCCACCACAAGGAGCTGAATCCTGCCAACAACCAGGTATTTTTTTTAATTATTTTTATTTTTTTGTTTTTGACAGGCAGAGTGGACAGTGAGAGAGAGAGAGACAGAGAGAAAGGTCTTCCTTTTGCCGTTGGTTCACCCCCCAGTGGCTGCTGCGGCCGGCGCACCGCGCTGATCCGAAGCCAGGAGCCAGGTGCTTCTCCTGGTCTCCCATGCGGGTGCAGGGCCCAAGCACTTGGGCCATCCTCCACTGCACTCCCTGGCCACGGCAGAGAGCTGGCCTGGAAGAGGGGCAACCAGGACAAAATCCAGCGCCCCGACCAGGACTAGAACCGGGGTGCTGGCGCTGCAGGTGGAGGATTAGCCTAGTGAGCCGTGGCGCTGGCCAACAACCAGCGTTTTAGGGCCGCAGATGAGGTTGTAGCCCTGGTTCGCTACTTGATTTCTGCCTAAATGAGTCAGAGCCAAGGACCTAGCCACCTTGACCCATGGCTGCAGTGAGATGGTAAACTGATGTCGCGCTTAGCCATGGAGTCAGTAAATAGAAAACTGACAGAGCTTTGTTTTAGCTTGTTCCTGTTCTGCATATTGACTCTGTTTTCTGGCATCTGGGGGCTTGTGGACTCAGGGGAGCCTCCCTGGGGGGCAGGGTCATTCCTAGGGAATCCCTAGAGGTGGCGAAGGGCTGCCCTGGAGCAGGTCCTCCTGTGCCAATAATGGATTCAGAGCCCACGTTGGAATCCTGATCTCTGCCTGGCTCGTATCTCCACGAGGCTATGCTGCTCTGCCCTGCTCACCCCAGAGGCACCTGGATGCCCTCTGTGTCCCCCACTCCCCCCAACCAGAGTCCACTGAAGTTACTCAAAACAACAGGTCTCACACCTGGCTGGTCTGCGCACCTGCCTCACCCATCGCTTCCCATGAGGACCCCATTAAAGGCCTCTGCCCACTCGGGCGCTCCACTTGCTCCTTCTGCCTGCTGATAGAATTGGTCTGTCCTTGTGTGGACCTGCATGGCCTGGTGCACCCTCTTAGGACCTGTGAGTAACAAGCCATCTTTCCACGGCAGTCATCTGCTGACTTCTGGGTTGCCGTGTATGTGAATGGTTGCAAAAATTTAAATTTTAAAACAAACGAGCAGGGTCATTTTGGTTGCATCTTCTTCTCGCTAGGCTCTTTGGTGATTCTCCCAAACTTCAGAAATGTAAAAAAGGGGGCTAAATGCATATGATCAAATCATGACTTTGATGAGATTCCATCAGACATTGTTTGGAAAATATATACATTTTTTTTTTAAGATTTAAAAAAACAAAATCCCTCCTGAAAGGGAACCAGCACATCTTGGCTTTTGTCCTTTCTTACAGATTTTTAGTATAAGTTGGAAGGAAAACTGGAGGATGGGAAAGATTCTGCCAGACAAAACAGAACAATAGGCAGAGTTCCACGTCCAGGGCCTGATTGGTGCAGGCAGCCAATAACCTCTGGTGGAAAAATTCACAAAAGTAACAAAAATACATGGTGCTTCACACAATATGCTTGTCAATACCTCCGTGATGGGTGGGTCCTAGAGTGAGCACCCGGAGCAGTCTTGATTGCCTGAGTGTACACCCTACGCTTTCAGATCAGCCTTCTGTGCTTTCCAGAACATTCTAGAAGATCATAAAGAGCTTTTGTTTGGTTTTTCTCCAAGAGAAATGAACTCCCTCCTTTTGTAACGAACAGCTGAAGCATTACCCTCCCAGCAAACACGTATTACTTAGCAAGTGACCTGGCACTTGCTTGATATGAAAGGGCTGTTACCTGCAAAGGAAGTCGGGCTGGATGTTTGTAAACAGATTCTACCATTGCCAACTCCACGTTGCTTTATAAGGCGTGCTCTTTCTTGCTCACAGCTCTAGCCATACTGGAATTTTTAGCTTTTTCAATGGCTGGTATTTATTACAAGAGGCAGATTTCAGAGATTGTCAAGACTTTGGTTGAAATATTTTATGAGATACATATTTTTTAATTGTACAAACATAATGAAATATTACAGACACAGCAACTGCAAATACATTTGGAGCTGCTGTAGGTACAAGTGACACGCAGTGTGGCCACACACTTGCCTGTATCTGTCCCAATTCTGTGCACAACACATACATTTGGGAGCCTGAAGGGTGTGTGAATCTGTGTGTATTTGCATGAAATTCACATCAGTAACGTGGATGTAGCTTAGCTTTATGGAAAAAATTACATCCTTTTGGAATTAGAAAAAGCTATGATTGACACTAGCACACAGCTTTCATGATATCTGGATTGTGACTTCAGGCATTTTAGTTCGTTGCACATCCATTTATCTTCAGAATGGGAATAATAATCAATATCCCACGGAGAGACTAGCAAGATTAAACATGGCTCCACTTGTCTGAAATTCCTGTTCCCCTAACCCCCCGTCTTCCCCATGTTGGTTTCTTCTTGTCATTCAAATGTCACTGCTTTAGGGGGTGGCCACTGTGGCACAGTGGATCAAGCCACTGCTTGGGACACTTACGTCCCATGTTGAATTGCCTGGGCCCAAGTCCCACTGTCACTTCCGATTCAGCTTCTTGCTGATATGCACCCTGGGAGGCAGCGGTCAATGGCTCAATTAGCTGGGTCCCTGGCACTCAGGGGGAAGCCAGACTGTGTTCCTGGTTCCTGGCTTTAGCCTGACCCAGCTGTAGCTGTGTGGGGGGCGAACCAGTGGATAGAAGACCTCCCTCTCCCCACTCACCCTCCTGCCTTTCAAATAAACGTTTTTTAAAATGTCAGTACTTGAGAAACCCTAGCCTTGACCAATTAGCATAAAATGGCCATCCAATGACTATTACAATTTGATTAATGGCATTTATTTGTATCTGTTTTGATCTTATTCATTTCATCAAATTCATGGCGCCTCCCTCTTAATAATTACCATGAGGCTGGGCCAGAGCTGTGACGTAGCGGGTTAATGCCCTGGCCTGAAGCACTGGCATCCCATATGGGCACCGGTTCAAGACCTGGCTACTCCACTTCCGATCCAGCTCTCTGCTATGGCCTAGGAAGGCAGTAGAAGATGGCCCAAGTCCTTGGGCCCCTACACCCACTTGGGAGACCCAGAAGAAGCTCCTGGCTCCTGGCTTCGGATCAGTTCAACCCCGGCTGTTGTGGCTAATTGGGGAGTGACCCAGCGGATGGAAGACCTCTCTCTCTCCCTCTCTTTGCCTCTTCTTCTCTCTCTGTGTAACTCTGACTTTCAAATAAATACATAAATCTTTAAAATAAATACATACCATGAAGCATGTGGGCAGGAACCTGTCTGTCCCATTCATGAACCTAACACACAGCACTTGAAAATAAGCTTGGCAAACTGTGGTCACTCAAGGCATATTCATTAGAAGGAAAGAAAAGGGGGAGGGTGCAGGGATGTGGGGAGGGGAGAGGAAGAGGGGGTGGAGGGTTAGCAAGGGAGGCAGGTGGAAGTGTGAATGTCTCCTACACTCACCGACATTAGGTATTAACACACTTCCATCTTCTACCTCTGAGTTTTGCCAAATTTCTTCAGTATCTTAGGTCTCACTCTTCTTGTCTATAGTAAACAAACACATTGTACCTATCTAGTAGGGTTCCCGTGAGGAGCCAATGAAAGACAAATAAACAAACGCTGAGTATACAGCATTGAGTGGAAGTATAAGTTCACTAAATATTAACTAGCAACATTGTTCCTGCCCTTGTCATGAACTTGGATTTTTAGTCACTCACGACTTACAGACTATTGATCGGAATTCGTGCAGATGGCCCTATGCCTTCTTTCATCAAAGTTACCATTTGTAAATAAGGAAATCCTCACAAGGGTTTATTGTTACTAAGTAAAACTTTGAGACCCCTGAAAGGAAAATTCTGGTGCCTCTGGGTACTTGAGGCCACATAGCCCATTAGAAGTCTGCACTGCAGCTACTTTGAATCCACCCTTGTATTTCTGAACCCACAGGGAAACCACCTTAAAGTTTACTGCAGGGCAGTTTTCCTGATCCCAAGCAGGAATGAAACAAATGCTACAAGAAAATGAAAATGTGGGCCCAGATTTTCTTTCCGTTGCCTGAAGGATAGACAGAGGTATTGCTCCCTGTAGTTCAGTTTAATTTCTTTTTAATTTCTCATAATGAAATTTCTTGAAGTACCTTAAGGAAGATTTTCTGCAAAATAGGTGAAAAGTTGAAATGTGACGACAAGACTTGAGCTTACAGCCAGGAATGGCACAAAAGCGAGCCAGGCACAGGGACACGCAGCACCAGTGCTCCCCGTTCTCAAGGCTGGCCGCGTGAGGAGCGGCTGAGGGATTGGCCCAGTGCTGGCTCTTGGATCGAGGGCTCCATTTACAGTCCCACGCGGTGGAGATGGACAGCCCTGTCCTCGGAGAGCAAAGGCAGCTCCGGCTGTCACAAAGGGATTAATGGGGATCAGACTCCGTGCTGACCGGGCTAAAAGGACCAGCTCGCTGGAGAAGACCCAGACTCTGCTCTGACTGCCACACATGTCTGCCCAGGCTCTTTCCTTGATGTGGTCTTAGCGGCCCTCCCTCAGCAGGGACCCCAAGGGCCAGGTGCATGTCCCTTGCTGCACAATGCATAGTGAGCCTCATCACGCGAGCTCTGATGCACCTGGCTCTCTGACTGACACCATCACCATCACCAGCAGCATAGCAGGAATGCTGCTTCCTGGGGGCTGACAGGGTTCTGGGCCCCCTGCTGGTCATTCCACGTTAGGGGTGGGGGAACATGGGGCTTCGAGAGCTGATGAGGTTTTCCTGGGAGAATGCTGTGTGTGTGTGTGTGTGTGTGTGTGTATGAGGAGCAGCCTGACCTGCAGGAAAACCTCTCTGCTCAGACATCCTGAGGGATCCTGGGAGCCACATGGCACATCCCCCATCTCCTTCCTCACGAAGCGCCCTCCCCTGGCCTCTTATCAGACTGTTCTGGAGAGAAGGCCATCAGTGGGACAGAACTCTGACAGTTGCAGACTCCACAGCGTGAGTTTTCTCCCAGGAGTCCCCTGGCTCTCTCCCGCCGATGCCTTAGGGCTCACCCAGCAGTTCCTCATCTGTCACATCCGACCACATCTGCATTCCATCCAGCTGCTGCCCAGACACAGGAGCCGTGGTGCTCTGTCTAAGGCTATGGTGAGAGGTTTGTCTGCGACAGGGAGAACTTGAGGAACAACCACATTGCTACCCTGGAAGAGCCTGCACGGGTGTCACGGAGTCTGGGCGTGGACCCTGGAGGACACTGAAGGTTGTTGACATCCCCAGTGGACTTCTGAGACCAGCAGCACTGCCCTGAGATGGTCGCATGGGCCAGCATTCCACGGCTGATGACAAGAAGCAGGGAAATGGCGAGGGGAGCTCAGAGGCCGGCAGTGCCTTGGGGATGTCAGAGATGAAGGCAGAGGGTCCCCGCAGCTCAGTCTGGGAAGCACACGGACTTCAGCCTGGGACATGGGCAGCTCAGCTGTCATGTGTACTGCCAGGCCACTCCCAACCCTGACCTGCACATCTGTACACCTTTAAAAGGTGAATTTCACTGTATCAAAATTGTACCTCCATATATTACTATAGATTTTTTACATACATTTCACAGAGAGAATTGCTCACTAGCATTAAAATGTTCATGATATACTCATTGTATGAAGTATTAGTCCTAACTTCTAAATAACCCATTGGTCAAAGAAAAACGACATAGGTGGGATTTAGAATACTTTGAGAGGCTGGCGCCGTGGCTCAACAGGCTAATCCTCCGCCTTGCGGCGCCGGCACACCAGGTTCTAGTCCCGGTCGGGGCGCTGGATTCGGGTTCTAGTCCAGGTCGGGGTGCCGGATTCTGTCCCGGTTGCCCCTCTTCCAGGCCAGCCCTCTGCTGTGGCCCAGGAGTGCAGTGGAGGATGGCCCAAGTGCTTGGGCCCTGCACCCCATGGGAGACCAGGAAAAAGCACCTAGCACCTGGCTCCTGACATAGGGTGAGCGCGGTGCGCCAGCCGAGGCAGCCATTGGAGGGTGAACCAACGGCAAAGGAAGACCTTTCTCTCTGTCTCTCTCTCTCTCACTGTCCACTCTGCCTGTCAAAAAAATTTAAAAAAATAATAAAAAAAGAAATAGAATACTTTGAGCAAAATGAAAATTAAACCACAACATTCAGCAATTCTTGGGATACAGTAAAAGACCTTCCACTTCCTGATGTCAGAAAACAAAAGAAAGAATGAATGAAAATTTAACCCCCAATTAGAAAGAAAGAATAACAAACACAAAAGCAGAAACCAATGAAGTAAAAAACTAAAATAATACTAGCCTATGCCCATACTGTGAACACACCCGATCTCATCTAAAATAATAGTAATATAGTAATAACAGCATTAGTGAATCCTACTGCTGGTTCTTTATGGGAAAAAAAAATCAGTGAGATTTATAAATCTGAAACTGTGCTTTTCAAGTTATAAAAAAACAATGAAAAAATTATTGCATATGCAGGCATCATGTTGAGTGAGATAAGCTAGACACAGAAGGGCACATACTGCATGTTCTCCATTATGCAAATGCTAACATTTAAAAAAACAAAAACAAAAACATGAAAATGTTTGCATCAGTTTTCCTGAAAACTCAGTGTTCTGTCAAACTTCATTTTAAATCCCTGTCAAACAAGTAGGTAAGAATGATACACTGCTACAGTCTTAATGATCTGTGATTATTTTACAGTTTACTATATGTGAGGGGAATAGACATTTTTTCGCCGATTACTGTTTACAACCCCTGTCTATATTCCTTCTTTTTACTTTGTATTGGTTGAACTATTTATGTAGTGGAGTATTAAGCCTTTGACTATACTGTAAATTAAAAATATTTCATCTCAAAAATAAAGAGTAAATGAAAGAAGCATCACAGAAGATCTTATAAGTTTTTTTTTTTAATTTTTTATTTATTTTAGCGGTGGAGTTACATATAGTGAGAGGACAGAGGCAGAGAGAGGTCTTCCATCCTCTGGTTCACTCCCCAGTTGTCTGCAACGGCTGGAGCTGAGCCCATCAAAAGCCAGGAGCCAGGAGCTTCTTCCAGGTCTCCCACTCAGGTGCAGGGGCCCAAGGACCTGGGCCATCTTCTACTGCTTTCCCAGGCCACAGCAGAGAGCTGGATGGGAAGTGGAGCAGCCGGGACTAGAACCGGCGGAGGATTAACCTCCTGTGCTGCAGGGCCATTCTCCAGATCCTATAAGCTTTAAAAGGCTGATGAGGACATAAGCATCATAAGCTCATTAACTTCAAGGGCCTAAATGCAGTAAGTATTTTGTCATATTTTTGTGTTGGAGGATCTGTTCATTCTTAGGAAATCCATGCCCAAAAATCAAATAAAATACAACTCATGTTCACATGTTTCAGCAAAATGTCGACAACTCTTGAATATGAGTAGTGAGTATATAAATGTTCACGTATTTTTAAACTTCTTTTTCTGTGTATTTGGACATTTTTGCAACACAGAATTGAGAAAAATAAACCAGGTATACACACGTGCCATTGGAAGGCTCTCACTCAGGTCAGTTATCTGAAACAGTGTTGAAATAGTGTTGAAGATGGATGGTGGGGTGATGTCTGGATCTTTGCACCCAGAGTGCAGGGCTGTGGCCCCCTCCTGTGTCGGGAAGAAGCCTCTCGCATGCTGGTGGGCTGTGGTCCCTCCTGTGGGACACACACGGGGCCTGGATCGCCCGACAGTCTGTCCTCCCCTTGACGGGCAGCAGGACCAACAAAACACATTGAGCGGCTTTATCCAGCCGTCCAGCTACCGGGAATAATCTGTAAAACGCCTGGGGCAACTGACACTGGGCGCTGCTTGGTAACCAGAAGCCCGGCCTCCTTAATTCTTTCCAGAGGCTGGAAACACACAGAACTGGAACCTTGGCCTAATTGGATACTAATTACTCATAGGAGCTCTGTTTACCCAAACTTCCCGTAGACCCGCTCAGTGCGCTGTGAGAGCAGGCACGAGGAAGCCACACGCCGCCGGGGAAATGACGGGCACGGATTTCAGAAGACGCTGCTGACGGGCTTGGGGAGAGCTTTTCTGTATTTCTAAGGAGCTGTATATTTGGAAATGGTTGCAACTAAAGACAAAAATAATTGATAGCCCAAACACAAATTGGATGAAATAGGCGCCCCCATACCGACATACCCTCCGTGATTAGAGTATCGGTGAGGGAAGCAAACTGTTGCAGCTCCCGGGTTTTAAGGTACGAACAGGAGAAGGGGCTCAGGCTGCGCTGTCCTTCTGCCCTGGGTCTTGGCTGGCGTCTTGGGTGGAGACCTGAGCAGAGCCATGGGGCAAGGAAACCGAAACTGCCTGCAGGATGGGGCCGTGCTGGCCGGCTTCTCCGGGCCCCTCTGCACTCAGGGGCACGCCAGCCCCTCCCGAGCCCAGGCTCCCAGGATCGAGGTTTAACCGTCGGGTAAAGCGAGAACACACCGCTGTTGTTATGTGGCTGATATGATGGGGGGAGGGGGGTGTCAGAATGAAGTCACATTATTTACGCTAAGGGAAGGAGGCGTGAGGAAGGCTCGGACCTGGACGACCTGGGCTCTGCTCCCAAGATGCCCCCGGCTTGCTGGGGCCCTGAGTGATGACACCTCGGACTCCCTCCAGGCTCCCGGGCTCCTCCAGCCCATGAGGAACTGGCCAGGTGTCCAGTGGCCGCCCTCCCAGCCCATCCTCACCCCAGCGGGTCTGAGAGCAGCCCCCGGGGAGAGTGAGGGTCGTGGAGGGAGCACCTCGGTCAGCCAAGTCTTCCATCTCCGCTTCTGATCGTCACTCAAGGAACCCGGCCTCACTTTCCTTGCTGCAGAATGAGCCAAGAGCCTCGCTCCGGCGGCTGCCAGACAAAGCGGGTGCTGAGCCCTGGCCACACGTCCTGCGAGGCTGCTGCTCCGCCAGGGGTCTCGCCTGGGAGAGAAAGATTTTACAGTGCAAAGATGAGAATCACTGTACTGGTGAAGCAAACCAGAGAGCTGGGCAATCTCCCCCATCGCACCATTAGCCCACGCCCACTGTGAAAAGTACAGGGCAGTCATGGGAGGCATCCTCCCCAGCTCCCCCCAGGCTGGCCTTCTTTGGTCTGAAGGGCTGGAAATCTCCTTCATTCCAATGGTGGCTCCATTGACTGTCACACTAAGCTGACCCTCCTGTAGGAAATGGTGTCCACTCTAACAGGTCAGGGCCATTTTGGCCTCAGCCCATCCTGGACACAGAGAGGCAGAGCTGGGGGAGGAGCTAAGTGCTCTGTGCCGTTGCTGCTGCCATGGATCCACTGGCGTGGAGGGCAGGACACAGCTCTCTCAAGCCCAAAATCAAAAGCAACTTCCATGCAACCAGTAGTGATGTCATCTCTTTGCAGACTTAAGGGCAAAGCTATAGCATTGGTCCAATGTGTTCATCGTGATTGATCTTCATTTCCAGAAACTGGTTTAGAATGCAGAACTGGGACTCAGAACTTATATGGAACTTGCAAAAATCAATCAGTAAAAAGACAACCCAATTTTAAAATAGGCAAGTCTTGGGCATTGGACTTTATAATAGTTAGGGGATCCAATAATGAGATTCTAAAACCAATTACAATAAGCTTCGTGGGAACACACCTGTGCCTGTCAGTCCTGTGTGGTCTTTTCTTATTCGATCCATAACAGAAGGACTCAGTAACTGGGACAAGACCAAATGACCGGCAAAACCAGAGAGGCAGACTCTCGGGCCCTGGAATAGAAGACATCCCAAGTGAACGATAAGAAAACGAAAAGGTGCCCAACATTACTGGCCAATGGGAGACGGAAAATTAAACCCACAGTAAGATAGCATTATACATCCATTGGAAGGACTGAGATTCAAGAGTCACAACAGCAAGTATTGACAATGGTGGTGTACAGCCGGGGCTCCTGTGCACTGATGGTGAACTACGTATGGGCTCAACTTCATAAAACCGTTTGGTAGTGTCTTCTAAACCTACTCATCCCCATGACCCAGCAATGCTGAGTATATAATCAAGAGAAATGAGAGCTACAACCATCTACAGGCATGTATAAGACTGGTGTTAGCACCTCCGCTTACAACAAACACAAACAGAAGACAACCCAAATGTCCATCGGCACAGAATGAATTAAACAAATGGTTGAATTTCACACAACGGAATACCAGACAACAATGAAAAACCATCGCTTCATACAAAGACATTTCACAGACATGTGGGGCAAAAGAAGTGCTTCCCAGAATCCTTAGAGAGCCCCTCCCTCTACATGGAGATTGACAAGACAGGGTGCCAGTCACAGAAATGCAGTTCCTGTCACACTGGGGGATTTGGACCAGGAGTGTTTCTTGGTTTCCTGATGGGCCTGGGGATGTTCCAGATCTTGCTCTGGGAGGGGGCTACATGGCTGAAGACAAACATAAAACGTGATTGGGACCGACTGGTGTTGTGGTGCAGAGGGTTAAGCTGCTGCCAGCACCCACTCTGGAGCACTGGTTCAAGTCCCTGTGGTTCCACCTCTGACCCTTGCTAATGGGGTGCTGATTAGTCCTTCATTGCTAACGTGCTTGTGGGAAAGCAGCAGAGGATGGCTCCAGTGTTAGACCCCTGCCACCCACATGGAAGACCTGGATGGAGTTCCAGGCTCCTGGCTTTGGCCTAATCCAGCCCAGGCCATTGTGGCTTTTTTGGGAACGAACCAGTAGATGCTAGATCTCCTTCCTTCTCTCAAATAAACAAATACACCTTTTTAAAGAAAAACACTGACAGTGAACTGATGGGTCGGAGCTCTCTCTCTCTGTTTCTGTCTCCATTAATCTCAAATAAAATAAGTAAATGAAAGGCCATTGAATATACACCTAAGATTTGAACACCTGCAGAAGCGTCCGTTTACCCCAGTAAAGAAGAAAAATATAATAAAGAAACTACTGTGGGTCCTTTTGGACTTGAACCTTACTCTGGGAGGGTATATGTAGACTTCAACCTGTAATACCAGGGCTGGCGATGTGGTACGTTGGCTTAAGCTGCCTCCCATGATGCCAGCATCCCATATCTGAGTGCTTGTTTGAGTCTTTCCCTGTCTCTTCCTCTCTCTGCCCCTCTGCCTATCAGGTAAATCATAAATAAATAAATACATCTTTTAAAGAATGTAGTACCTTTAAGCTGCCCTGGAAAGAATTACAACATTAGAATGGAATTCTGAATTTCTAAGAAAGTCCTCCAGGATGACAGATTCCTTCTCAAAGCCAAAGAGACGAATTATGGTTTTCCCGGTCCTCTGCCCAGTGCCGATGATTGTGTACTTAATGAGATGCCTACGGAGGGTGCGGAGTCTCAACCCCTGCGTGTGGGTTGCAGTTGGGAGCTTTTCCTGGTCCCTTAGTGACAAATGTGACAGACGTGTCCTCCAGCGGTCATGCTGCCCCACCCCTGAAACAGGACAGGAACAACGCAGAGGGAAAGGTTTCCTGGTGACTCCACAGCCGCCCTCCAGAGCCACGCTGGGCTCATTCACCACACCTCGCACAGGAAAGCGCCCTGTGTCTGTGCGCCCCGGGTGCTGGGGAGGCAGGATGACGGATGTGAGCAAATCAAAATGAGCGCTGCTGCCCACTGTCTCCAAGCAATGGGCACGTTAACACAGGGAGATTGCCCCCGCCCCTTTTCAAAAAATGGCCATTGGTTTGTATTTATTTGAAAGAGATGAGAGAGAGAAACAGAGAGAGAGAGAGAGAGAGAGAGAGAGAGACAGACATTGGGTCACTCTCCAAATGGCAATAGTCAAGGATGGGCCAGGTGAAAGCCAGGACCTCCTGCAGGTCGCCCACGTGGTGGCAGGGCCTGGGTACTTGAGCCGTCATCTGATGTCTCCCAGGTGTATTATCTGGAGGCTGGATGGGAACCAGAGGCACAGGCCGGACTGCACCCCAAGCACCCGGATACGGAAACTGGATGTCCCAAGCGGCAGTTTAGCCCTCGGCACCATGCCACACAGGTCCCCTGCACACAGGCGGCCTCTCCTGGGCCCTGGCCTGGCCTGCGGGCAGTGGCACGTGTACCTGAGGCCGCTCTGTGTCTTCAGAGAGACGAGCCAGTGAGAAAACCAGTACGCATCAGAATCATAGCGAAAGACCCAGATTTGGGGGCAATTAACCTGAGAGCTGTGCCCAAGGAGGACAGAAGGTCCCTCCTAGGTAAAGGAGTCAGACACTCCAGAACCACTGAAGACTGCTGGGAGACAAGGACGTCTTCTATATGGCAAACCAGAGGCAAAGTAATTCGTTGGGATTGGGACTTACCTTCAACTCCCACGGTGATCCAACTATTTGAGGATGGGGTCCCATTGTGAATTCAGAGCAGAGTAAGTGACTCCTGTATCAATCAAAAAATCAACATTCTTACTGTTTCATTCAGGGTCACTCATGAGTATACTCCAGGAGTATCATGGTCATATGGGTCATGGAAGCCACCTGTGGTCCCAGGCTCCTTCTCTCTTAAGACAAAAACATGAAATAATTGGGAGTCTTTCTCTCCCTTCAGAGTTATGGGTAACCCCACCTCCAGTGCCCCTCTTATGTGCACTGTGGGTAGGGGCTGAGTGGGCTTCCCAGGTGGGAACATTTCTTCTGCCAATGACTCAGACTTTCATGCCCAAAGCATCCTCTCTTTGGCTTTTCACCCACAGATGGGTGCTCCCTGGGTGGCCCTGAGACCACAAGATGCTGGTTACCGTGACTGCTATCATATGAGCTTGTAGTCTGGACTGCTGTTTCCCACATCAGAGCCCCTTTCCCTCACCAGCCTGTCCCTGTTGGTGAATACCCAGAATACTGCACCTTGCATCTGGTTCATGGGAGTTTGAGGTCCTATGGTCAGTTTCTGGAGTTTCCTCCAAGTCTCTGGGGCTGACAGATGAAATGGGTACCAAGTAGGACTAGGGGGTCATCTGCCGCATCTGTCTGCTGCCCCATTGAATCTAGTGTCTCCAGGAAGGTATGAGCCTGACTGAGTCTACAGTGCCCCCCAAGGAAGAGTGCCCTGAGATCTGAGAAAGGTCCTGTAGGAGGGTGGTATTAAAGTTGAGGGTCCCCTTTGGCTGCCTGGTTTCCTCATTCTCTAGCTTATATGGTGATTAGTGTTGCAAAAGAAAAATAAGCTTTTCCTTGTTTAGAACATCTAGTTTAAAGGTTTCTCAATCTTTTAAAACATGACTTATTTATTTATTTGAAAAGTATACAAGAGGGGGGCGAGAAATAGATGGGGTGGGGGGAGAGAGAGAGAGAGAAAGAGAGAGAATATGAAAGGCAGATCTTCCATGCACTGGTTCACCCTCAAAATGGCCACAATGGCCAGAACTGGGCCAGGCCAGAGCCAGTAGCTTAGAGCTCTAGCCAGGTTTCCCACATGGGTGCAGGGACCCAACCACTGCTGCTGCTTTCCCAGGTGCAATAGGAGGGAGACGGGTCAGAAGTGGAGCAGCTGGGACTCCAGTGGTGTCCGTATGTGAGGCCAGCCTTGCAGACAGTGGCTTAACCCACTGTGCCACAATTCCAGCCCCAGTTTCCTGATTTTTAAGGAAGCCATCGTGGATGAGTGCCTGGGATGGGTGGGGAGACATCCATGTTTGAAAGAGCCTCTTTATGACCAAGGAAAGAAAAAGGGATATAGGGAAAGCAGTGGGTCTTGGCTCTCTGAAAGTCCTGACTGTGAACTGGGTCAGATCCAGAGTCCCTGGATCCCAACTGCACCTTTTGATACCCTAGAAGTCCCCAAAAGCCTCCTTGGGGACTGACATGTACCTGGCATCACCGACCCTGGATGCCATTCATTGTGCCTGGCCCTTGGCTTTGCCCAGGTATCTGTAGCCCCTGGAGCTTTCTGGTGGGGGTCAGAGGAGATCTTTGGTCTCATAGTTGGCATTTTTAGCAAGGTGGGAGAATGCTTGGCACTTCAGGTCCACTTGTAGCCATCCAATATGACTGTTAAAGAGTTGCGGGAAGGGAGGGGTCTTCTTTCTTTAATGGAGAAATGTTCAAATGAGTACTGCTTAGAGCCCCTCTCAGCCACGTCCCAGGACCACATCCACACCCCTTTATTCTGAGTTTTGCCATGGATATGGAAGAGGACAGTCCTGTAACAAATGATGAACAAAACAACTCAGCAAATGGCTGGGGAGGGGAGGAAGTGTGGGGTTCTTGTAGGTGTCGGGTTCAGCACCATAAAGGTGACCATCATATGCCAAAGCGTTTTCCACAGAGACAGCAAGCATTATTGGGACTTAGAGGATGACAGAATTTATTTGCCATATGTAGGAAAAGTCTTACTGCCTGGTGACCACCTCATCGGTAAGGGCAGTAAACTATGCGATAGTTTAAATAGCAAAAATTCTGGAGGTTCAGAAACCATAGCAAAAGAGAGGTCAGACAATATATAAAGTCTGTGGCTAGAAGGCAATAGAAACAAGGAGACCCTCCAGTTACTGCGTGGCCTGGGAGCTAGTCCAACCTCTCGTACACCTAATGAAGGACCCGATGGTGTCCGCTCTTCCTGCTGTCAAGGCTCACCATCCCCACCTCCAGCACTCACTCGAGGGAGAAGACACGGCTGAATTAAGAGGAGTTAGCTGGGGCTAGCATTGTCGTGTAGCAGGTTAAGCTGCCACCTGCAATGCCATCATCCCATATGAGCACTGGTTTGAGTCTCGGTTGCTTTGTTTCTGATTCACTTCTCAAGCACAAATGAGGCGAGAGTTAGGAGAACCCACCAGCTGAATTTTTTGGGGGGGCGGGCTTTTACCTTCCTCCTAGCAGGCTTGTCACAGATGTCATTGGATGTCTGCTGCAAGAAAGAATTTGAGGATGAGTAGTAGGCAAAGGTTAGCCGAGGAGTAAGAATCAGTTACATGCAAGTGGAAATACACATTTGAGAGGGGGAACAGTCATGTTCAAGAGTGAGCTGTGCCCCAAAAGTTCAGGGTCATTTCTTTATATGGTCTTGAAGCATTGGGGGTGGAGTCTGGGGCAGGGCATAGTTGAATATTCATAGGGGGCAGGGCTTGGGGCGGAGTTTGTGTACCACCCATTTCCTTGTCCTTCTTTGAAACTCTTGGATTTGTCATGGTGTCAAGCGCTTGATGGGGATAGGAATATCAGCCATGATATTTCATTGCAATGGTATTATAATCAGCTGAAAGCCACATGAGGCTGCAGTCAGCAGCCATGTCGGTTACTTTCGGCCAGTGCTGATTCGGGGTGCTGGTTTTGTGGAAACTGGTTTTTGTGTAGCACAAGGCAAGGGTACCAGGGCTGAGCAGTCAGGGCTGCAGGGAGGGGCTGGTGACCTCACTCCTTGCCAGCTGCCCCTTGCATGTATGGGTGGACCATGCAAGAAGAGGGGCTGTGAGGTGGTGGTCAAATCCCTTTCGGGGCAGCAGGACCCAACTCCACACCTGCGACTGGTTGCTCTTTCAAAAGGGTCAGCTGGTTGAAGAACTGATCGTAACCCCCAGAACTGCAACCCAACCCTAAGAAGAATGGAACTGAGTTACAGTCACGGACCCACAGACAGGACCAGGCTAGCTCATGCAGTGAAATACCAAGGAATAAAAATCACATCCATAGAGAAGATTCCATTTCCAAAAATCCAAAATAAGTCCATAAAGAGGTTACACACACGAAAGCAAACAAAAACACCTCTATGAGGGTAGCGCTCACCGACCACCTTCGGGGAGGGAATGTGTGGAGCCCTAAGGAGTTTCCCCTCCCCTCGGTCCTCTTCCCGTATCCTCTCCTTTCATTGTCTTTGTTCTGCATCTTTTCTGCAAACTGTTTTGGAGAGTGCATGTAATTTATAGCTTTTTCATCGGCATCTCACGTGATCTAGTTGGGATTTACTCGTGCCGGTTGTGCATGGGGTGCCCCGGCAACCTGCCCCACTGCTGCAAGTGGCTCCTTCTGCCTCCTCTGCCCCACGTAGAGCTGTGACCGGCCCCAGCCCTTTCCATGCACAGCGGGGCCTCTGCTCAGACCCTGATCTGCTCACTCACCTTGCAGGGTTCCCTTCCCACCTGCCCCACTGTAACATTCCAGCTCACCCTACGTGTGTGTGTGTGTGTGTGTGTGTGTGTGTGTGTATGCATGTGGATTTAGGACTGAAGGCTTTCAGAAGCTGTTTACATTGTTCTTTAAGACAAATGAAAATTTATTCAACTATTAAATGTTTAGATTTCTAATAATTCATAATATTCAGAAATTATCTTCATTGTTTCATATGCCCCTACACATGTTGAATTTTGATGATGGTTTAATTAGTAATAAACCATTTGTTTGTTTATTTATTTGACAGGCAGAGTTAGACAGTGAGAGAGACAGAGAGAAAGGTCTTCCTTCCATTGGTTCACCCCTCAAATGGCCGCTATGGCTGGCGCTGTGGCCGGTGCACCGTGCCGATCCGAAGCCAGGAGCCAGGTGCTTCTCCTGGTCTCCCATGCGGGTGCAGGGCCCAAGCACTTGGGCCATCCTCCACTTCCTTCCCAGGCCACAGCAGAGAGCTGGCCTGGAAGAGGAGCAACTGGCACAGAATCCGGTGCCCCAACCAGGACTAGAACCCGGTGTGCTGGCGCCACAGGCGGAGGATTAGCCTAGTGAGCCACAGCGCCAGCCCAGTAAACCCTTTATTTAAACCAAGATATAATACTTATGCACATTCAATGTTGTGGAAATAACATATTTCTAAGAACTATATTAAGCAATATATATTTGAAAAATGCTGTTCTGGAAACTATGCAGCAATCAGACATCAGGAAGAACATTGTAGCATCAATTAAATGACAGTAGCTGAATAAAGAGGAGAAATAAGAGTCACCAAGAACCAGGCTGTGAAAGTTGACTCGAGCCCTCACAGTGCCATCCTCCTCCTCCCCAGGAGACCTGAGGACCCAGGAACCCCACCCCCGACCTGCTCCTTCTGGGCCTCTGTGGGTTGTGCCTGGAGCAACGGGAGCAAGGGGGCCACTTGGGAAAAGCGAGAACTGGAACTCCATGTGAACCAGGGTTTGCCTGTGGCCAGTATTTTCCTTGCTTAGCTGGCTGGGCTGCCCCTGAATGGACACAGCAGCCAGGCAGGTATCCCACGCTCTCTCTTCTGGGAGAGACCCTCCTCCGCACGCGGGGATGCATCATCTCCAGTGCCTTGCCTACCTCTGGGACCACCTTTCGTGGGGGTTGTGAGTCTGCTCTGCATACTTCACCTTCCTGCAGAAGTCTGGAAGTTTCTTTTCTGTGTTGAAGCAGAAACATAGTAATGCAATGGGAGATACATAGTGGGTATTCTCTTAATGAAGCCATACACGTGATTCTTAAAGACATCGGGACAAACCAACATTGTGGTGATGCGATGCGTTGACAAGGACACAACACTATTTCTGCCAACCATGGATGGTGTGACTGCACCCTACAAATCTGAATTGAGGGAACACTCCAGAATAACTGGCTTTATATTCTTCAAAACTATAAAGGTCGATCAAGACTAGGAAAGGCCGAGGGATTGTTTCAGAATAAAGGAGGCTCGGGGGCATGCCAATCAAATGGAAGCGGTCATTCTGCATTAGCCCCCTGACAGGGGAAAGACAGTCACAGATGGCATTATTTGGAAAATTGACAAAATCTGAGTAATGGATTGAGTATCTGGGCAATGGATTGAGTATTGTGCCAATGTAGAATTCCGGTTTTGATCATTTCAGAGCAGGAAATACTGAACTAGTGAGTGGTCAGAGGGCATAATGGCTTAGGTCTCTGTCAATATAAAGCATCACCAACAATTCAGCCACAGTCCTTCTTGCCCTTGTACCCTGGTCCATTGTAGGAGTGCCTCACTTTCTGATGGGAGACTTTGCTTGGTGAGAAAATATGGGCTACACAACCGTAGTCGGAGCTCATGGAGTTTGGCACATGCTCTGAGCCTAGCTGTGTCTGGACAGTTCCTACATGTAGGGGTAAGGTTAGCCCAAAGCCCAAAGCTGACCAGAAGTTCCCACCATCCCTCTGCAGTCAAATCCATCTCCAGATCTTGTGAACTTGTGATCTTGTGATCCCCTTCTGCCTTCTTTCTGGCGGGATAATGTCTGAACACTATCTGGCCCCTGGGTCCCTCCTGGCATCCATGGGAAGCTCTCTCTGTAGATTGCCACAAACCTGATGGCTTAAGACAATAGAAATTTAATCTTCTACAATCCTATGGGCCAAAAGTTCCAGATAAGACAGGGCAGGGCCACGCTCCCTCGGAAGCCTCCAACAGAGCCTGTCTCTGGCTGCGGCCAGCAATCTTTGGTGTCCTTGGCCTGTAGCTTCATCATGCCCATCTCTGTCTCTGTCTCCCCATGGCCCTCTTCTCTGCCTGTTTCTATAAGATCTCTACTCTTTAAAGATTTCAGTGGCTGGACGTAGAGCCAATCCTACTCTAGTGTAATCTCATCTCAATCCTTAACTCATTTTATTGCCAAAGATCCATTTCCAAATAAGGTCATATTTTGAGATTCTGGATGAACAAGCCTTGGGGAGGCATACTCAACTTCATACAAGGGTATCGCTGCCTTAGTTTTTATGGGGTCTCGCTGGGTGACTTGAAAGGTTCCACTTGGCTTTGACTCTCCTTGCTTCCCAATTTTATTTTTGCATAAGGAAGTTTCTCGCCGCCTGCCTCTTAGCGTTCCCCCTTTCTGTCCTTTGTTTGACTTCGTTTTTCTTTACTCCATATCCTGCAAGGCACAGTCCTCCCATCCCAGCCCTGCTCCTGGGCCCCAAGTGTGTTAAACATGATGTGTCCCACATGTGGATTTTACATGGGATCCTGACGAATGGAAGATTTGGAGCCTCTCTCTGCCCAGGCGAAGCAGTGTTCATGAAGGGAAAGCTGAGGTGCCGCTCCCATCTTGTCTGCTCCTGGGAAAATGGTGGCTTGCCAAGGACCTCAGAATTGTCCCATGCTTTCTGCTCCAACTCATTCCAGTCATTTTGGCTGTGAGATAGAGAGAAGTTAATTAATTTCATATTTGATCAAATGAACACATCCAGACTGAATATTTTTCATCCTGATTCATTAGGACTACCTGTCTAAAGGAACTGAATTTATGACTTCCTTCACTTTCAAGTCATGGAGAAATGCTGCCTGCTTTTTGCCTTGCACCTATGCAGAGGCCAGACTTCGTATAAACACTGG
Organism: Sylvilagus floridanus; assembly: GCA_949820135.1. Taxonomy (NCBI): domain Eukaryota; kingdom Metazoa; phylum Chordata; class Mammalia; order Lagomorpha; family Leporidae; genus Sylvilagus; species Sylvilagus floridanus. The sequence goes on along the minus strand of OX463244.1, from coordinate 6,998,736 downwards.
TGATGACAGTGATTCTGGAGTCTGGTCACCAGCAGACCTCTGTGCCATGCTGGATCTCAGGCAGCTTTTGCCATCTGTGTGATATGGACTGGGTGGTCCACCCTTCCATCTTTGTACATGGGAAGTGACCCCGCTGCACCCGTTCCTGGAGTCAGTCAGCTAGGCACTGAGCCTGAACCACAAGCCTGCCTGGTTGGATAGAATCCTCGCTCAATGCTTTTATCCTTAAAAAGGAAAATTCAGGATTTGATCTTTATTTTTTAAGATTATTTATTTATTTGAAAGTCAGAGTAACACAGAGAGGGAGAGGGAGAGGGAGAGGGAGAGGGAGAGGGAGAGGGAGAGGGAGAGGGAGAGAGAGAGAGAGAGAGAGAGAGAGAGAGAGAGATTGAGAGAGGTCTTCCATCTGCTGGTTCACTCCCCAAATGGCCATAATGTCCTGGGCTGCGCTGACCTGAAACCAAGAACCAGGAGCTTCTTCTGGGTCTCCCATGTGCGTGCAGGGGTCCAAGGACTTGGGCCATCTTCTACTGCTTTCCCAGGCCATAGCAGAGAGCTGGATCGGACGTGGAGCTGCCGGGATTCAAACTGATGCCCGTGTGGAATGCCGGCACTGCGGGCAGCAGCTTAACTTTCTACACCACAACGCCTACTGCTGTGCGTGAAACTAATGGAGGAAATTTCAAAGCAAAAATATTTGGCCAGGGGAGTTACTCTGCTTTCCTACCAATTCATAAGTTTATATCCTGAGATGGGCCTTCAGAACAGCTCTGGACGTGGAAGGGAGACTGTTATTTCCCGAGTAAATCCACTTCCTCCAAGCCATGGAACCACGTCAGTCTCCCCCTGGATGGACATTGTCCTCTGAGGGTTTGTGCGGGGAATGCGGTGTGTGCCCAGTTACCAGGGATATAGGGCATGTTAAGTATGTTCTTCCTTCCTTCCTTCCTTCCTTCCTTCCTTCCTTCCTTCCTTCCTTCCTTCCTTCCTTCCTTCCTTCCTTTATTTTTGACAGGCAGAGTGGACAGTGAGAGAGAGAGAGAGAGAGAGAAAGGTCTCCCTTTGCCGTTGGTTCACCCTCCAATGGCTGCCGCGGCCAGCGCGCTGCGGCTGGCGCACCGCGCTGATCCAAAGGCAGGAGCCAGGTGCTTCTCCTGGTCTCCCATGGGGTGCAGGGCCCAAGCACTTGGGCCATCCTCCACTGCACTCCCGGGCCACAGCAGAGAGCTGGCCTGGAAGAGGGGCAACCGGGACAGAATCCGGCACCCCGACTAGGACTAGAACCCGGTGTGCTGACACCATAGGTGGAGGATTAGCCTAGTGAGCCACAGCACTGGCCCAAGTATATTATTTAAAATTGGACAAAAGAGCCCTTAGGCATATGGAAAGTAGAAATGACAGGGAAATAACTATATCTATATTTTTATTTTTATATTCTTTATACATTAATTATGTTTTTACATTTTCTATTTATGCACTTTACCTTGATCTATAACACATTTTATGTTTCACACTTACATGGTGTAACTCTTATAATAAAACACAAGGATATGTTTGAGAGTACACTGCAAACTTCAAGTAACTGTTTTAGGTAAAACTCTAGATTTCTGTTAAATACTAACTTTGCAGTGGGTGCTCTAGGAAGTTGGCCATTCAGGTGCTATAAAATAAACATATAAAAGAAATTAAGTGGAAAAACATAAGACAAACATGAAAGGAACACAAACACAGTTTTATTTTCCAGAAAGAACATGTGTATTACTGACATAATCAGACAGATACATATCTCCTTGCCAAATAGCCCACGCACTTTCCTATTTATTTTGCTTAATTACATTTGTATATTCTTTTTCTACCTGATGTTCGAAGCCGCTGGACTCAATAGCTCCTACTGCTAAGGGGAGAGCCACTCCCTACCGTCAGGTCTGAGGTTACGGTCTGGCTCTCAGTCTGTTTGCATTGAAAGGACAATCAAGTACCCACAGCCCTTCCGTCATATACTCGGTAACAGATGTCATTCCAGTGAGATTTCCGAGACAGACTGCGAAATGTTTGCTCTGGTGTTTCGAAATAACGAAATGTTTGATCCCCTCTTAAGCTCTCTGTGCTGTGGGACAGGATTGCACAGTTCAAGGGTATGCCTGTCTTGGCAAGACTGGAGATGTGAAACTATTCCAAAGAATAGGGTCGCCGGTAAACTGGAACCCAACAGGTTCCGCTGCCTATTTGTCACGGCAGGTGCCAGGGCCCTCTGAGAACTTGCTAGAAGCCGTGTTTGACCGAGGTATCCTGAGGGAGGCGTCACCAGGAACTGCGCCTAAAACCAAATTCCTTTTTACTTCCCCTTGAGACTTCATTAAGACTGTTTATTCTTGGGTGAAGGGGATTAAAGGAAAAGGTATTTTCAGATGTTGGTTTGCTGCCAGGGACGGAGCGGCCGGCCCTTGGCTGGGATGAGAGCTGCATCGAGCGCACTTGGCCGAGAGCTGTTGATCTTCCTGGTTCAGGATCTCGCTAACCGAAGACAGGCTTCCTTGTTGACAGTCGTGAGCAGCGCTTGGGTAGTCTTCCTGAACACGTTCTCTCTCAACCTGCTTTCAGAACATTGTCTTCAGCAATTCTGCCCAGTAGTGGAGTGAGAGAAGGGACACTATTTTTCCTTGCATTATGGGGGATGTAAATCCAAGCTTAAGGTGGGGGAGGGGTGAGTTCCAGGAGGACTTGGCAACCTAGAGGACAATAGACAGGCACTTGCTCCCTGGGCCCCTGCTCCCGCACCAGGGCCCCTTCCTCTCCCCGACATGGCCAGAGCCCCCTGGGCCCCGGCTCCCGCACCAGGGCCCCCTCCTCTCCCCGACATGGCCAGAGCCCCCTGGGCCCCGGCTCCCGCACCAGGGCCCCCTCCTCTCCCCGACAGGGCCAGAGCTCCTGGGCCCCGGCTCCCGCACCAGGGCCCCCTCCTCTCCCCGACATGGCCAGAGCTCCCTGGGCCCCGGCTCCCGCACCAGGGCCCCCTCCTCTGCCCGACATGGCCAGAGCTCCCTGGGCCCCGGCTCCCGCACCAGGGCCCCCTCCTCTCCCAGACACGGCCAGAGCTCCCTGTGCCCCGGCTCCCGCACCAGGGCCCCCTCCTCTCCCCGACATGGCCAGAGCCCCCTGTGCCCCGGCTCCCGCACCAGGGCCCCCTCCTCTCCCCGACATGGCCAGAGCCCCCTGGGCCCCGGCTCCCGCACCAGGGCCCCCTCCTCTGCCCGACATGGCCAGAGCTCCCTGGGCCCCGGCTCCCGCACCAGGGCCCCCTCCTCTGCCCGACATGGCCAGAGCTCCCTGGGCCCCGGCTCCCGCACCAGGGCCCCCTCCTCTCCCAGACACGGCCAGAGCTCCCTGTGCCCCGGCTCCCGCACCAGGGCCCCCTCCTCTCCCCGACATGGCCAGAGCCCCCTGTGCCCCGGCTCCCGCACCAGGGCCCCCTCCTCTGCCCGACATGGCCAGAGCCCCCTGGGCCCCGGCTCCCGCCCCAGGGCCCCCTCCTCTCCCCGACATGGCCAGAGCTCCCTGGGCCCCGGCTCCCGCACCAGGGCCCCCTCCTCTCCCAGACAGGGCCAGAGCTCCCTGGGCCCCGGCTCCCGCACCAGGGCCCCCTCCTCTCCCCGACATGGCCAGAGCCCCCTGTGCCCCGGCTCCCGCACCAGGGCCCCCTCCTCTGCCCGACATGGCCAGAGCCCCCTGGGCCCCGGCTCCCACACCAGGGCCCCCTCCTCTGCCCGACATGGCCAGAGCCCCCTGGGCCCCGGCTCCCACACCAGGGCCCCCTCCTCTGCCCGACATGGCCAGAGCTCCTGGGCCCTGGCTCCCGCACCAGGGCCCCCTCCTCTCCCCGACATGGCCAGAGCTCCTGGGCCCTGGCTCCCGCACCAGGGCCCCCTCCTCTCCCCGAAATGGCCAGAGCTCCCTGTGCCCCGGCTCCCGCACCAGGGCCCCCTCCTCTCCCAGACATGGCCAGAGCCCCCTGGGCCCCGGCTCCCGCACCAGGGCCCCCTCCTCTGCCCGACATGGCCAGAGCCCCCTGGGCCCCGGCTCCCGCACCAGGGCCCCCTCCTCTGCCCGACATGGCCAGAGCTCCCTGGGCCCCGGCTCCCGCACCAGGGCCCCCTCCTCTCCCCGACAGGGCCAGAGCCCCCTGGGCCCCGGCTCCCGCACCAGGGCCCCTTCCTCTCCCAGACATGGCCAGAGCTCCTGGGCCCTGGCTCCCGCCCCAGGGCCCCCTCCTCTCCCCGACATGGCCAGAGCTCCTGGCCCTGGCTCCCACCCCAGGGCCCCCTCCTCTCCCCGAAATGGCCAGAGCTCCCTGGGCCCCGGCTCCCGCACCAGGGCCCCCTCCTCTCCCAGACATGGCCAGAGCCCCCTGGGCCCCGGCTCCCGCACCAGGGCCCCCTCCTCTCCCCGACATGGCCAGAGTTCCTGGGCCCTGACTCCTGCACCAGGGCCCCCCTCCTCTCCCCGACATGGCCAGAGCTGCAGTGACGTTTACTGCCACACCAGCAGACCCATGGTGCTCTGGGATTGGCCCTTGTCCAGTGCCAGAGTCTCCCACGAGGATGGAGGAAGGGAGTCAGCTGGCAGTGAACTTGGTGAGACTCCATGCAAGGTTCAGTCTCTTCAACTTGACTTTGAGGTTGACATCCCAGGTGCAGGGAACTGAGGTTCAGAGACTGCTGGGTTTGGGTGTGGTGTGAGTGTGTAGCCCAAGGCTGCATGTGTTGGGAGCGTGGTCCTCACTGTGTCGCTGTGCCGGGAGCCCTGGAATCTCAAAGTGGAGGGGCCGGGTGAGAGTCTCTAGGTCACTCAGTGCATTGATGCAGTCCTGATTGATGCAGTCCTCAGGGGTTTCGATTACTTTGTTACGGAAAAGCCAGCCTGGCCCCTCCCTGTCTCTCTGGCGTCCTGTCTCTCCACATGATCACCCCTCTCCCACATGTTCCAGCCCTGACACCGTCTGCCCTGTGAGTTCCACCAGAACCGGCGCCATGGACTCTGGCTTCAAGACCCCTTCCTTACACGTTACCCTGGCTCAGGGATTTTGTAACCACAACAGGAAACAGACAAACACAGAGAGGTAATGGGAATTCCCCAAGTTCATGGTGTGAGTCAGTAACAGAAGTGGAAATCAACCAGGGTGTCTCTCGTCCTGAAGTCCCCACATGGCTGCTACTTTATTTTTATTATTTGTCTTTTAGATATAAATACAAGAAAAGTGAAAGCAAGAGGATGAAATAAAAGGAACTCACTGGACAAGACATTTAATTGATGTTGTTTCATGTAAAGATCAAATCCTGGGGGCTGACGCTGTGGCACAGCGGGTAAAGCCACCGCCTGCAGTGCCGGCATCCCACATGGGCGCTGGTTCTAGTCCCGGCTACTCCACTTCCTATCCAAGTCTCTGCTTGGGAGACCTGGAAGAAACTCTTCTCTCCTGGCTTTAGCCCCAGGCATTGTGACCATTTGGGGAGTGAACCAACGGATGGAAGATCTCTCTCTCTCTCTCTCTGTCCCCCTCTCTCCCTCTATCCTATCTCTTTGTATCTCTGCCTCTCAAATAAATTTTGCCGGTCTGTAGAAGAGTGGGTGACAGCGTGGCGGTCTGTGGAAGAGTGGGTGACAGCGTGGCGGTCTGTGGAAGAGTGACAGTGTGGCGGTCTGTGGAAGAGTGGGTGACAGCGTGGCGGTCTGTGGAAGAGTGGGTGACAGCGTGGCGGTCTGTGGAAGAGTGACAGTGTAGCGGTCTGTGGAAGAGTGGGTGACAGTGTGGCGGTCTGTGGAAGAGTGAGTGACAGCGTGGCGGTCTGTGGAAGAGTGGGTGACAGTGTGGCGGTCTGTGGAAGAGTGAGTGACAGCGTGGCGGTCTGTGGAAGAGTGGGTGACAGGGTGGCGGTCTGTGGAAGAGTGACAGTGTGGTGGTCTGTGGAAGAGTGGGTGACAGCGTGGCGGTCTGTAGAAGAGTGGGTGACAGTGTGGCGGTCTGTGGAAGAGTGAGTGACAGCGTGGCGGTCTGTGGAAGAGTGGGTGACAGTGTGGCGGTCTGTGGAAGAGTGACAGCGTGGCGGTCTGTGGAAGAGTGGGTGACAGCGTGGCGGTCTGTGGAAGAGTGACAGTGTGGCGGTCTGTGTAAGAGTGGGTGACAGCGTGGCGGTCTGTGGAAGAGTGACAGTGTGGCGGTCTGTGTAAGAGTGGGTGACAGCGTGGCGGTCTGTGGAAGAGTGAGTGACAGCGTGGCGGTCTGTGTAAGAGTGGGTGACAGCGTGGCGGTCTGTGGAAGGGTGACAGCGTGGCGGTCTGTGTAAGAGTGGGTGACAGCGTGGCGGTCTGTGGAAGAGTGAGTGACAGTGTGGCGGTCTGTAGAAGAGTGGGTGACAGCGTGGCGGTCTGTGGAAGAGTGGGTGACAGCGTGGCGGTCTGTGGAAGAGTGGGTGACAGCATGGCGGTCTGTGGAAGGGTGACAGCGTGGCGGTCTGTGGAAGAGTGGGTGACAGCGTGGCGGTCTGTGGAAGGGTGACAGCGTGGCGGTCTGTGGAAGAGTGAGTGACAGTGTGGCGGTCTGTAGAAGAGTGGGTGACAGCGTGGCGGTCTGTGGAAGAGTGAGTGACAGCGTGGCGGTCTGTGGAAGAGTGGGTGACAGTGTGGCGGTCTGTGGAAGAGTGAGTGACAGCGTGGCGGTCTGTGGAAGAGTGGGTGACAGTGTGGCGGTCTGTGGAAGAGTGACAGTGTGGTGGTCTGTGGAAGAGTGGGTGACAGCGTGGCGGTCTGTAGAAGAGTGGGTGACAGTGTGGCGGTCTGTGGAAGAGTGAGTGACAGCGTGGCGGTCTGTGGAAGAGTGGGTGACAGTGTGGCGGTCTGTGGAAGAGTGACAGCGTGGCGGTCTGTGGAAGAGTGGGTGACAGTGTGGCGGTCTGTGGAAGAGTGACAGCGTGGCGGTCTGTGGAAGAGTGGGTGACAGCGTGGCGGTCTGTGGAAGAGTGACAGTGTGGCGGTCTGTGTAAGAGTGGGTGACAGCGTGGCGGTCTGTGGAAGAGTGAGTGACAGCGTGGCGGTCTGTGGAAGAGTGGGTGACAGCGTGGCGGTCTGTGGAAGGGTGACAGCGTGGCGGTCTGTGTAAGAGTGGGTGACAACGTGGCGGTCTATGGAAGGGTGACAGCGTGGCGGTCTGTGGAAGAGTGGGTGACAGCGTGGCGGTCTGTGGAAGAGTGGGTGACAGTGTGGCGGTCTGTGGAAGAGTGACAGCGTGGCGGTCTGTGGAAGAGTGGGTGACAGTGTGGCGGTCTGTGGAAGGGTGACAGCGTGGCGGTCTGTGGAAGAGTGGGTGACAGCGTGGCGGTCTGTGGAAGAGTGGGTGACAGCGTGGCGGTCTGTGGAAGAGTGAGTGACAGCGTGGCGGTCTGTGGAAGAGTGGGTGACAGCGTGGCGGTCTGTGGAAGGGTGACAGCGTGGCGGTCTGTGTAAGAGTGGGTGACAGCGTGGTGGTCTGTGGAAGGGTGACAGCGTGGCGGTCTGTGGAAGAGTGGGTGACAGCGTGGCGGTCTGTGGAAGGGTGACAGCGTGGCGGTCTGTGGAAGAGTGGGTGACAGCGTGGCGGTCTGTGGAAGAGTGGGTGACAGCGTGGCGGTCTGTGGAAGAGTGGGTGACAGCGTGGCGGTCTGTGGAAGAGTGGGTGACAGCATGGCGGTCTGTGGAAGGGTGAATGCGTGGCGGTCTGTGGAAGAGTGGGTGACAGTGTGGCGGTCTGTGGAAGAGTGGGTGACAGCATGGCGGTCTGTGGAAGAGTGGGTGACAGTGTGGCGGTCTGTGGAAGAGTGACAGCGTGGCGGTCTGTGGAAGAGTGGGTGACAGTGTGGCGGTCTGTGGAAGAGTGGGTGACAGCGTGGCGGTCTGTGGAAGAGTGGGTGACAGTGTGGCGGTCTGTGGAAGAGTGACAGCGTGGCGGTCTGTGGAAGAGTGGGTGACAGTGTGGCGGTCTGTGGAAGAGTGACAGCGTGGCGGTCTGTGGAAGAGTGGGTGACAGCGTGGCGGTCTGTGGAAGAGTGGGTGACAGCGTGGCGGTCTGTGGAAGAGTGGGTGACAGTGTGGCGGTCTGTGGAAGAGTGACAGCGTGGCGGTCTGTGGAAGAGTGGGTGACAGTGTGGCGGTCTGTGGAAGGGTGACAGCGTGGCGGTCTGTGGAAGAGTGGGTGACAGCGTGGCGGTCTGTGGAAGAGTGGGTGACAGCGTGGCGGTCTGTGGAAGAGTGAGTGACAGCGTGGCGGTCTGTGGAAGAGTGGGTGACAGCGTGGCGGTCTGTGGAAGGGTGACAGCGTGGCGGTCTGTGTAAGAGTGGGTGACAGCGTGGTGGTCTGTGGAAGGGTGACAGCGTGGCGGTCTGTGGAAGAGTGGGTGACAGTGTGGCGGTCTGTGGAAGGGTGACAGCGTGGCGGTCTGTGGAAGAGTGGGTGACAGCGTGGCGGTCTGTGGAAGAGTGGGTGACAGCATGGCGGTCTGTGGAAGGGTGACAGCGTGGCGGTCTGTGGAAGAGTGGGTGACAGCGTGGCGGTCTGTGGAAGGGTGACAGCGTGGCGGTCTGTGGAAGAGTGGGTGACAGCGTGGCGGTCTGTGGAAGAGTGAGTGACAGTGTGGCGGTCTGTAGAAGAGTGGGTGACAGCGTGGCGGTCTGTGGAAGAGTGGGTGACAGCGTGGCGGTCTGTGGAAGAGTGGGTGACAGCATGGCGGTCTGTGGAAGGGTGACAGCGTGGCGGTCTGTGGAAGAGTGGGTGACAGCGTGGCGGTCTGTGGAAGGGTGACAGCGTGGCGGTCTGTGGAAGAGTGAGTGACAGTGTGGCGGTCTGTAGAAGAGTGGGTGACAGCGTGGCGGTCTGTGGAAGAGTGGGTGACAGCGTGGCGGTCTGTGGAAGAGTGAGTGACAGTGTGGCGGTCTGTGGAAGAGTGGGTGACAGCGTGGCGGTCTGTGGAAGAGTGGGTGACAGCGTGGCGGTCTGTGGAAGAGTGAGTGACAGTGTGGCGGTCTGTAGAAGAGTGGGTGACTGCGTGGCGGTCTGTGGAAGAGTGGGTGACAGCGTGGTGGTCTGTGGAAGAGTGAATGACAGTGTGGCGGTCTGTAGAAGAGTGGGTGACAGCGTGGCGGTCTGTGGAAGAGTGACAGCGTGGCGGTCTGTGGAAGAGTGGGTGACAGTGTGGCGGTCTGTAGAAGAGTGGGTGACAGTGTGGCGGTCTGTGGAAGAGTAACAGCGTGGCGGTCTGTGGAAGAGTGGGTGACAGCGTGGCGGTCTGTGGAAGAGTGACGGTGTGGCGGTCTGTGGAAGGGTGACAGCGTGGCGGTCTGTGGAAGAGTGGGTGACAGCGTGGCGGTCTGTGGAAGGGTGACAGCGTGGCGGTCTGTGTAAGAGTGGGTGACAGTGTGGCGGTCTGTGGAAGGGTGACAGCGTGGCGGTCTGTGGAAGAGTGGGTGACAGCGTGGCGGTCTGTGGAAGGGTGACAGTGTGGCGGTCTGTGGAAGAGTGGGTGACAGCGTGGCGGTCTGTGGAAGAGTGACAGTGTGGCGGTCTGTGGAAGAGTGGGTGACAGCGTGGCGGTCTGTGGAAGAGTGAGTGACAGCGTGGCGGTCTGTGGAAGAGTGGGTGACAGTGTGACGTGCCAAAGCTGAGCCGCAGCCTGTCAGAAGGGTCCCTGGTGCTCGCTGTGTGTGCATCCTACTGCTTCCAACTTGTTATCACATGTGTACAATTATGTCATGTTTCACCTCACATGGCTTTCTGGTTTTTTTTTTTAATGTATTTATTTGTCAGAGAGAGACAGGGAGGGAGATAAGGAGAGAGAGAGAGAGAGAGAGAGAGAGAGAGAGAGAGAGAGAGAGAGAGAGAGAGAAAGAGATATCCTGTCTACGGAGTCACTCCCCAATTGCCCATAGCAGCCGGGGGCTGGACCAGGCTGAAGCCAGAGCCAGGAGCTCAATCCACGTCTCCCACGGTGGCAGGAACCTGACTGCTTGAGCCCTCACTGCGGCCTTCCAAGATGCACAGTAGCAGGAATCTGGAGTGGGAAGAGACCTGAGACTTGAACCCAGACCCTTAGATACAGATGCAGAGGTCTCAAGCAGCCCTGAAATCAACAAACCAAACGCCAGTGTTCGTAACACACGAAGCGGAATGCCATAGCTACCCGCTGTGCCACCTGACTCAGCCCCACGTCCGCCATCGCAGGGACCTCACCCCACGCGTGGGCATCCGAAAGACGGCTGAGATGGAAGATGGAGAAGCCGCTCTCTGAGCAGGGACTCGCCATGCACTCCACGCGCAGGGGCTTGAGCAGGCGTCTGCACCATACCAGGCGCAGAGGCCAACGTTCCCGCTCCGATAGTTTCTCCTTTGGCTTTCGCCTGCAGAGCGTGGATTGCTGCCCCAAATGCAGACATTGCAGAGGTGAATGCTGGGACTTTCTCCAGTCGTTTGCAACAGTGTTTCTCCAAGAGCAGTGACCTAGCCCAGGAGCAGAAGGGCATGAGTGGCAATGATGCTGGGCGACTTCGAGGTCCCCTGTCCTGGTCCTGCAGGTCTGTGGGGGCCTCGGAGGGGCTTGACTTCAGCAAGCACAGAAGGGGTTCCCTGTGAGCGGTAGACCTGGAGGATCCATACCCTGAAGTGAATCTCTCCAGAATCCTTCATTGAGAACAAAGGGGAGTCCTTGGGGGGGTAGTTATCTTGGGGTGGGGACGTAATTCAGTGACCATCACTGAAGGACACAAAGGGGAGTCCAGGCAGGGCAGGGGCAGCCCTCGTTGTCTACACTGGTCATTTGTGAACTGCTTTCCTGGAGAGGCATAGCACAGGTCTTTGTATGAGCGCACTGGTAGAATACAGAGGCCGCTGGGTCCTCAAGACCCCTTCTGTTCACCAAGGAAGGGATTTCCCTGGGGCCAACCAAACCCTCCCACACTGGCAGAGAAGTCCCTGCAGTGACCCAGGCACAGCAGGTGGTCAGGACCTCCTGGGCCCACGGCAGGGGTGGGAGGAACCGCTCACTGCCTGTGTCTGTGTGCTGGGGCCGAGGTCACAGCACCACTGACTGCGGGACATTGTCTCGGAGGCCTGGAGGCTGGGAGTGCAGGGTGGGGGTGTCACCCCGGGAGGGTGATTCTGAAGCCCTGGGAGAGAACCTCTCTCCTGGCTCTGGTCTCCACGGGCACCCAGTGGCTGCAGGCGGTGGTCTCTGTGTCTTCACCGGGTCTGTCCTCTGACTGTCTGTCTGTCTTCCCAATTCTCTTTTCTCAAGGACCCCAGTCATGAGGGTGCAGCCTGCTCTCAAGACCTCATCCGAAGTTGAGCATTTTTACACACTCTTCCAGGGAACTTCAAAAAGCTCTTGGAAAATGAAAATTATGGAAAAGTTTTGTCTGGATTGCCATTGCTTTGTAACAAAATTAACTTATTTTTTTCTAAAGATCTATTTATTTACAAAGAGAGTGGGAGAAATAGAGACAGAGAAAGGTCTTCCATCTGCGGGTTCACTCCCCAAATGGTCACAATGGTCAGTGCTGGACTGATCTGAAGCCAGGAGCCAGAAACTCCTTCTGGGTCTCCCACATGGGTGCCCAAGGACTTGGGCCATCTCCCACTGCTTTCCCAGGCACATTAGCAGGGAGTTAGATGGGAAGTGGAGCAGCGGGGATTCGAACCAGCACCCAAATGGGATGCTGGTGCTGCAGGTATCGACTCTACCAGCTACACCACAATGCCAGCCACCAAAATTAACTTCTCTTTTAATTCCATTTCCCACACATGTTTGAAGGACCCCATGTTTCCTCTCACGGGTCCTGGGGGTACAATTCAGCTTTGCCTTCTGCCCCTGGTTCTGTCACAGCCATGCTGCTCTGTGCCCTTGATCCTGAACCTGTCACTCCACCCTGACAACAGAGCAAATGCCTGTCATCAGTGCCCCCACAGCCAAGGTGGGGACCGGCAAGTACCTACTCGGTGCCTCTTGGGTCCAGTCGAGGCAACAGTTACAGCAGGAAATCAAGGCTCAACCCAGATGTTTGCATCACACTAGGAAATTGGCAGGCGAGCCCAGACGGTCTCCCAGCATCCAGTCTCACCAGATCTCTCCAGCGTGTGGCTTTGATAAAACGCGTCCGATGTGTATGATTGTGTCTGAGTTTAGAAACCAATTTTGCCTGTGTCTCTGGAGGTATTTTTAGGAACTTGCCCAATGAAAGATTAAAATTCAAATAAAAATCAAAGAGCTCACCTCCCACAGTACTCTTCGTCTGAGGGACTGAGAAGTGACAACAGTGAGATTCCTCAGAACGCCAAGACGTGTAAAATGATCAGGATTTCTTACAGAAAGGAAAAAGAATTATTTACTTGTAACCTCAGGGGAAAATCACAAGAAATATGACTATTAGGTCTTAATAGGAGTTAAAATTTATTTTTTAAGGATACAGAAAAAGGAGAGAAAGTGAGATCTTCCCTCCACTGGTTCATTTCCTAAATGCCCAGAATAGCCGGGCAGAATAGCCAGGAACTTTTTCTGGGTCTGCCACGCAGGTGCAGGGGCCCAAGTGCTTGGGCCATCTTCCACTGCTTTCCCAGGTGCATTAGCAGGGAGCTGGGTCAGAAGTGGAGCAGCCAGGACTCAAACCAGCACCCATATGGGATGCTGGCACGGCAGGCAGAGGCTTAACCTTCTACACCACAACACTGGCCGCAGGAGTTGAAATTTCTCACTTAAGATACCTGATCTACTCCTCTGAGCCTGAAAACACAGAACATTCTCCATTGGAAAACCAGCTGGTGAAGCCATAGGCTCTTTCTAGGATCTTCCCTGAACGGATGCCACAAGGGACCTCCACCAACGTTGCAGGGCCATCCCACAACCCCCTGGTGTCCTGGGGACAGGCAGAGGGTTCTCCCAGCCCTAGGATAATATAGGAAACAGGTTTGAGAAGCAAAGCATTAAGCAACAAAGACTGGACTTAGGAATCCAATATGCAGCTATGTGCTACCATTGGCCAAAGATTAGGAAACAGCCCCAAATCAGTGATGTGCTCAACGGGACGAGTTGAAATGGGATGGACTCCCAAAAGTGAGCTCTCTCTGCCTGTCTCCACAAGGCTCTGTCCTCTCCCTTGGAGCCGGAGGAAGACTTATGCCTGGGAAGCTGTACCATTCATGTGGGCTGCATGTGGCTTGTGCGCAGGTGCACACAGGTTGATAGCAGAAGGCAGCTCTGGGTGAGATCTTAATTCACGTGCAGGGAACATTTAGCTCCGGTCCTTCAGACCACCTAAGTCTTGTGTGCAATCCAAACCTTGGCTATAATCAGGACATGTTTGAGCCTCACACTGAACCCAATAAGGATGGGCTACTAATGTCCTGAGTCCTCTCCTGGCGCAGCTCGGGGGGAGGCAGGTGGCCAAGGGGACCTGGTGTGAAGTCACTGTGCGTGCTGGCAGTGCCCTCAGGAGGGAGGCAGGTGGCCAGGGGGACCTGGTGTGAAGTCACTGTGCGTGCTGGCAGTACCCTCAGGGGGGAGGCAGGTGGCCAGGAGGACCTGGTGTGAAGTCTCTGTGCATGCTGGCAGTGCCCTCAGGAGGGAGGCAGGTGGCCAGGGGGACCTGGTGTGAAGTCACTGTGCGTGCTGGCAGTACCCTCAGGGGGGAGGCAGGTGGCCAGGAGGACCTGGTGTGAAGTCTCTGTGCATGCTGGCAGTGCCCTCAGGAGGGAGGCAGGTGGCCAGGGGGACCTGGTGTGAAGTCACTGTGGGTGCTGGCAGTGCCCTCAGGAGGGAGGCAGGTGGCCAGGAGGACCTGGTGTGAAGTCACTGTGCGTGCTGGCAGTGCCCTCAGGAGGGAGGCAGGTGGCCAGGGGGACCTGGTGTGAAGTCACTGTGCGTGCTGGCAGTTCCCTCAGGAGGGAGGCAGGTGCCAGGGGGACCTGGTGTGAAGTCACTGTGCATGCTGGCAGTGCCCTCAGGAGGGAGGCAGGTGGCCAGGGGGACCTGGTGTGAAGTCACTGTGCTTGCTGGCAGTGCCCTCAGGAGGGAGGCAGGTGGCCAGGAGGACCTGGTGTGAAGTCACTGTGCGTGCTGGCAGTGCCCTCAGGAGGGAGGCAGGTGGCCAGGGGGACCTGGTGTGAAGTCACTGTGCTTGCTGGCAGTGCCCTCAGGAGGGAGGCAGGTGGCCAGGGGGACCTGGTGTGAAGTCACTGTGCGTGCTGGCAGTTCCCTCAGGAGGGAGGCAGGTGGCCAGGGGGACCTGGTGTGAAGTCACTGTGCATGCTGGCAGTGCCCTCAGGAGGGAGGCAGGTGGCCAGGGGGACCTGGTGTGAAGTCACTGTGCGTGCTGGCAGTTCCCTCAGGAGGGAGGCAGGTGGCCAGGGGGACCTGGTGTGAAGTCACTGTGCGTGCTGGCAGTGCCCTCAGGAGGGAGGCAGGTGGCCAGGGGGACCTGGTGTGAAGTCACTGTGCTTGCTGGCAGTGCCCTCAGGAGGGAGGCAGGTGGCCAGGGGGACCTGGTGTGAAGTCACTGTGCGTGCTGGCAGTGCCCTCAGGAGGGAGGCAGGTGGCCAGGGGGACCTGGTGTGAAGTCACTGTGCGTGCTGGCAGTGCCCTCAGGAGGGAGGCAGGGGGACCTGGTGTGAAGTCACTGTGCAGGCTGGCAGTGCCCTCAGGAGGGAGGCAGGTGGCCAGGGGGACCTGGTGTGACGTCTCTGTGCAGGCTGCCAGTGCCCTCGGGAGGGAGGCAGGTGGCCAGGGGGACCTGGTGTGAAGTCACTGTGCGTGCTGGCAGTGCCCTCAGGAGGGAGGCAGGTGGCCAGGGAGACCTGGTGTGAAGTCACTGTGCATGCTGGCAGTGCCCTCAGGAGGGAGGCAGGTGGCCAGGGGGACCTGGTGTGAAGTCACTGTGCATGCTGGCAGTGCCCTCAGGAGGGAGGCAGGTGGCCAGGGGGACCTGGTGTGAAGTCACTGTGCATGCTGGCAGTGCCCTCGGGAGGGAGGCAGGTGGCCAGGGGGACCTGGTGTGAAGTCACTGTGCATGCTGGCTGTGCCCTGGCGCCTGCTGAGACACAAAGCACCTGGCAAAAGTTGTTCCGCAAATGCAGGTACCGGGTTCTGGGGTGTGCAGGGAACAGCAGCAGCCCCGCTGGGCTGGAGCACGAAGCCCGGGAGACTGCCATGAGGAAGGGCCTGCAGGTGCTAGGTCCGCTCGGTCCCAGCTTCGCTCTCCTCCCTCAACACGGCAGAGCCCTTGATGCCATTCCTGGGCAATCAGGGCCCAGGTGGGTCGGACGCCTCTTGAAAAATCCAGTGAATTTCATGTACGCAGCATAAACCACGGTTGTGGAATTTTGTCCATTCAGCCAACCTAAGTCTTTTAGTTGGATTTTGTTAAAGATTTATTTATTTATTTGAAAGGCAGAATTACAGAGAGACAGAGGCAGAGAGAGAGAGAGAGAGAGAGAGAGAGAGAGAGAGAGAGAGAGGTCTTCCATCTGCTGGTTTACTCCTCACATGGCTGCATTGGGCTGATCCAAAGCCAGGAGCCTGGAGCTTCTCCTGGTCTCCACATGGGTGCAGGGGCTCAAGAACTTGGGCCATCCTCCACTGCTTTCCCAGGCCACAGCAGAGAGCTGGACGTGAACCGGTGCTCACATGTGATGCCGGCGCTCAGACCAGGGCGTTGACCTGCTGCACCACAACGCCGGCCCCAGGTATCCCATATTTTGCGTAGACTTTCTTCATTCTTTTTAATTCTTTGTTATTTTTGTCTGATTGGGCTATTTCAAAATTCTTGTCCTCCAGCTCAGAAAGTCTTTCCTCCACTTGGTCTATTCCGCTATTAAAGCTCTCAATCTTGATTTTTTTTATTTCACTGATTAAATATTTCATCTCCAAGATTTCTTCTTGGTTCTTCTTAATAAGCTCCATCTTCTTGGTAATAATTTTATTCATGTCACTCATTGATTTTCCCATTTCTTCAATCTGAATGTATTCTCTTGCATCTCACTGAGTTTCCTTATAATCATGACTTTGAATTCTGCACCTGTCATTTGTAGACTTCCTTCCGTGCGGGGTCTAATTCTGGAGGAGTATTGTGGTCCTTTGGAGGCATCATGCTACCTTGCTTCTCCATGTCTCCTCTGTTCCCCCACTGATGTCTGGCCATCTGGTATACCAAACCCTGCTTCTTTATGGAGTGGGTTTTATTGGAAGAGAGTTTATGGTTTCGCTGGAATGCAGGGTACCTTTGACTTGTTGCTTTGATTTTGGTTCTAAGTGAGCCCAGGACTGCAGTCTCTGTTTCTTTTGTCTTAATCAATGTCAGCTGTGTCTGTTAGTGACACCGTGATGTAGTCTACTGCAGTTCATGGGGATGGAAGTGTGGCTTTGAGATGCATAAGGGTTTCCTTGGGTGTGTATCTTTGGCCCACAGAGAGTTTGGCGTCAGTGTCCCTGGTGAATGTGATATGCAGGGCTTTGTTCATGGTGCTGAGGGAGACAAGAGTGGCTGCCCCCTTCCTACCATCAAGCCTGAGTGACAAAGGGGGTTGTGGCACCAACTGTGGCTGCAGGGCTGTGTGATACAGATGGACCCTTCCTCAGCTCCTGCTAGGAGAGTCCAGCTGGTGCTGTGGCTTCTGCTAAACCAATGGCCCTAGTCCCGGGACCAGAGGCTGGGCAATCCACACTGCTCCAGTCCTACAGGGTGGCTGCCAGGTGTGCAGGAGGTTTCGCTGTGCAGGGAGTGAGTTCAGAGAGGTGGCGTGCAGGTAGGTCCTTCCCTACATCCACTGGGTGGATTCCAGTGGCACTGAGAATGAATTGTTACAGCCCGTGCTGCAGGGCCATTATCCAGCTCTCCCAGGGTGGGAGTGGATTTTTTATGGGTGCTTCTGCTGTCAGCCCCCAGAAGCTAAGGTTCATGCAGAGGGCGCGAGCACAAGTCTGCTGCTAATGCGGAACAGCACCAATGGTTGCAGGATGCGGGGGATGGGTCCTTTGTCCCCGACATGTCGCCCTGACTCTGGCTACGATGCTGGTGGGCGCAGAATAGAGGCATGCCGCAGCTTTTCAGGGCAGAGTGCGACGCTCTGTGCAGGTGGAGGAAGGAGGGGGAGAGAGCAAGGGGGCGTCCCTGCTCCCAGTTCCGCAGTCGCTCAGACCCCAGGCAGTTCTCCAGGCTGAAGTCAAAGTCACTGGGTGACTGTGTCTGTTTTCTCTTTTTTTGCAGAAAATTTCCACCCCTTAGACCCCTGGCAGCCTAGTCCTTCCTTTGTTCTCTACATACCCTGCGGCAGCTCAAGTCAGTGTGGCTGTACCCTATTCAGCCATCGTGGGTCCTCCTTTGGGACAAAACGTTTGTTAAGGGCACGTGTTTGGCGCAGGGGTTGAGAGGCTGCTTGGGATGCCCACGTCCCGTATTGGAATGTCGGGATTCAGATCCCAGCTCTGCGTCCAGTTCCAGCAACCTGGCAGTGTGTGTCCTGGGAATGCAGGCTCCCCTACATGGCAGGCCTGGATGAGGTTTCTGGCTCCTGGGTATTTGGGAAATGAACCAATAGATAGGAGTTCTATCTGTCTGTCTCTCCCCACACCTCAACTCTCTGCTTCTCAAACAAAATTAATGAATGGCTTCAACATGTCTTGAAACCCACGCATACGAGAGGTCTTCTGTATTATGCAAAAAATCTGCACACAGAATGAATTCAAGACCAACTCCTCCCTAACTCATATCTGAATGAAGGCTCCTACCCATGTATTTTACCCATAAGGCCACCCTGCATCACGACAAAGGGCTGGGCTTCAGGCCACATGAACCAGTGACATCACTGAGAAATAAGAAGCACAACACTGTGCCATGGTGGCACTAAAGAGATCCTCACAGCTGGAACGAGGAGGCGGGACTTGGGCTCCACCTCCGCCCAGATGTGTGTGTTGCGTAACTTGCATTGCTCCTGATCCGTGCATGTAGATGTCTGACAACTGTGAAAACGCTGAGTCTAGATTTCAGGGTTATAAATAGACTTTAGAAAGCGAGCGTGTTTGCACATTTGCACTCTGTGCAGGATGAGGACAGACCATAGGAGGGTGCTTCAGAAAGGTCATGGAAAACAGAACTGAAAGATCTACTTAGGGGTGGGAGTCTGGGGCAATGGCTGAGACGCTGTGTGGGACACCTGCCGCCCTCGTCAGAGCGCCTGGCTCAGAGTTCAGTTCTTCCAGTTCTGTCTTCCTGCTGCTGACAGCACACTGGGGGCAACAGGAATCACCCATTCGGGAGGCCTGGGTGTAGTTCCTGGAACCCAGGCTTTTGTGGAGGGGACCAGCAGCTGGGAGGACTGTCTCTCTGCCTCTTACACAAAATAATAAAAAAAAAAGTTTTTAAAATAAGGGTCCAAGCTTTTTGGTGCAAAAAATTTGAAATCCATGTCTTGAAAACATTCATGAAAAAATGTGTATTATAAAAGACATGTGCATAGATTTTAAAGACATTTCCCACCAAATTAATTTCATAATACAAGCCTATTTTTTCTCAAACTTTTTGAAGGGTCCTCATATATTTATATACTAGAAGGTGAAATCTTTATGAGAAAAGTAAGGATTAAGAACTTGACCACGAGGTCTGTGCCATGGCTCACTAGGCTAATCCTCTGCCTGTGGCACCGGCGTTCCAGGTTCTAGTCCCGGTTGGGGCGCCAGTTCTGTCCCGGTTGCCCCTCTTCCAGTCCAGCTCTCTGCTGTGGCTCAGGAGTGCTGTGGAGGATGGCCCAAGTGCTTGGGCCCTGCACCCCATGGGAGACCAGGAGAAGCACCTGGCTCCTGGCTTCGGATCGGTGCAGTGCCGGCCGTGGCAGCCATTTGGGGGGTGAACCAACAGAAGGAAGACCTTTCTCTCTGTCTCTCTCTCTCTCTCTCTCACTGTCTAACTCTGCCAAAAAAAAAAAAAAGAAAAAAGAACTTGACCACGAGAAATAGATAGAAATCCCTCAATTAATAGTCAGATGTCACATTCAGGAATAAGAGGATTTCATTTCTTAAAGACAAGAATTTACATATAGCTCTATGAATTTAACCTAATTTCTAACAAAATTCACTAGGGCTCTAGAGCGGGAAATAACAAAGGAAAACTTATATTTCTCAGGAAGCACTCAGGATAATCAGGACAGTTCTGAAGAGGAAGGAGAAGAAAGAAGTCAAGAAGGTGAGGGGAGTGAATATGACCTCTTCTCAGGCCCCCAAGGTTAAGACACCCAGACTCCCAGCTGTGAAGTGATCGAAATGCAAAAGGTATGGTCTTTTGGGGAAAGTCCATCATGTCAAAGAACAGAAATGGATCAGAGAATCCAGAAACAAGTGTGTTATATTTGGGACCTTGGCAAGTCACAAGAGTGGCATTTTAATTTGATAGGAAAAGATAAATTACCCAAAAACGCACTTCATTTTCCATAAAAAATCCAAAAATGTTACTCTTGCTATATGCCATGCACAAATATAAATTCAAAATGTGTTAAAGCCTTAATTGTACAAAACAAAATTAAAGCTGCTACACATGTAGAATAATTTTACAATGATACTAGGAAAGAAGCAAATTTTTAAAACACACCATAAAAAGTGTAAATTCTAAGAAAAAACATATGAATGACTTGAGATGGAAAATGGTCCTACAAAAAAATTTAAAAGAACAAGCTACTCACAGACAGGAGATACCTGCAATACACAATAGCGAAGTGATTATCACCCGGATATGTGATCAACCACCATTGGTCAACCCACAGAGGACAGATAAATGACAAAGCTGGTCAAAGAGCAGTGACAAGCAGGTGACTGACCAGGCCACCCCAGCGTCTGAAAGCAGGAAACTACCAACAACTCCCAGAGTTTTTCCAACAGTAACTTTACGGAACTTTAGTCCCACACAGAGAACACGTGCTTTTCAAAGCATTCAGTTCCGCGGTGCTTAGTAGCTTGGTAGACTCGTGCAACCATCAACGCTGTTTAGTTTCAGAATATCTTCATCTTTACCCAAAAACCCTTCACTCTTTAGCAGTCATTCCCCATGGCTCCCTTACTCCTGGAAAATTCTAATCTACTTCCTGTCTCTACGGTTTTACCTATTCAGATAATTTCTATCTGAAATCAAAATCATATCAAAATATGTCACTTTTTGTGACTTCTTCCACTAACATGATGTCATCTAGGTTTATCCCTACTGGGGCACATGTATCAGCTTGGCTGAATGATATCCCACTATGGGCCATTATCCCATTATTGGGCCACTTTTATTTATCCATTCATCAATCAATAGATATATAGGTTTCTTCAGCTGCTTGCTCATTTTGACTAGTTCTGCTGGGACTGTTCTTGTACAGGTTTCTGAAATGAAACATACGTATTTTCATTTCCCTTGAGTATATGCCCCAAATTAGAATTGCAATGTGCTGTGGTAGCTCCAGGGATTGTGTTCTGAGACTGTCAAAGTAGCGTCCCCCTGTTACAGTCACCCCAGCAGTGTGCGAGGGTTCACTTGCTCCAAGTCCACACCAACACTCGTTCTTGGCTGCTTTTTGAAACGACGCGATGAGTGTTACGTGGTTTCTCACAATGGCCTTTACATTCCTGAGAGTGAACCCTGTGCACGTCTTCCTGTGCTTATTAGCCGTGTATATGTCTTCCTGGGAGAAGCTCTGTTCAGATTCCTGCCCTGTGCATGGGCAATGGAAATTCAGTCTGCTGCATTTCTAAAACCCAAATTCACTCCACGTCCACCTGCCTGGCAGGGCACGGGTTTCTGGCACCTCTATTGAAAGTTTAGCAATGCATCTTTTCAAAAACAATGATGCATGTAGTCTTTGATGGTATTGCAGCAGGAGACTTTTGGGCTGCCATGTTGCTGGCCCAAGTCCTTGGGCCCCTGCACCCACGTGGGAGACCCGAAACAAGCTCCTGGCTTGTGGCTGTGGCCTGGCTCAGCCCTGGCTGTTGCAGCCAATTGGGGAGTGAACCAGCAGACAGAAGATCGACCTCTCTCTCCCTCCTTCTCTCTTCCTTCTCTTTCTCTCTCCCTCTAACTCTGCCTTTCAAATAAATAAATCTTTTAAAAAAATCCTTCTAAAATAAGGTTAACATCCCAGGTGTTCCTCTAGGTGTTACACATGATAAATTGTGCATTTGTGTCCCTGCAGTTCACCCACCTGTATCGAGGCCTCTATTTGCCTGGAAGACTTGGGCTCACACTGGCAAACGCAGTTCCACCATCACCCAGCAGATGGCGGGACTGTCGCCGGCCTCCAGGGAAGGGCCTCGGGCAAGGAGAATCCTCTGTCCCTCGGGGAGAAACAGCAGGGAAGCCACAGGTCATCGGAGGTCGTCCTGTGTCGTCCCACCCCATGGCACGTGAGAATACCTTTTCCCAACACAGTTCTGCTTCACCCACGGTTCCGTGTTGTTCCATGTCCTCCAGAGAGACGGAGCTCTGTGCAGTGGAGCAAGGGCACAGCAGATTAACACGGAGGGCTGCAGGCTGACTCGACTCTGCTCACAACACACCCTTCCATTCCTTTGCCCACGCTGAAGAAAAACGACACATCCCCCGAACACACAACAAGCTGCCCGGTCGGCTTTGCCACCATGTGGGATGGCCATGGTCCTCCTTTTCACCTGGGGCCCTCCAGAGCCAGCACCTCCGACCCCACCCTGCTGATCCCCGACGCCCTGGGTTGAGATAAGACGTAGTTCTAGAGCAGTCTTCAGAACCTACCACCAGGCTGCCTGCATTTAGATGAACCGAGTTCCCCCTCCTACTGTGAGTGTACAAGCACACACACCTAGGTGTGCACGCACACTCTACGTGGAGGGCTTCCTCACCATCCCCTGCACCAGCTGAGGCGTCCCAGGACCTCCCCAGGCACCTAACAATGTGGGCAGTAAGCATCAAAGCAAAGAGGGGTCCCCATAGGTTTTGCTCAATGGAGAGCTCTCTAGCCAGGAGCCTCTTGTTCTCCTGCATAGGCGGCCAAGGTCATCTGGGCATTTGAGCCAGAAGCTCTGCAAAGAGAGAGAGAGAGAGAGAGAGAGAGAGAGAGAGAGAGAGAGAGAGAGAGAGAAAACAGTCCTGTGTAGGAGCCGTCACCGGACGAGAATACAACTTGGTGTAAAATACTGTCAGGTGTCATGATTTTGGAAGCGTCCATCTCTGAGAACGAGGTCGGTGGAACGGGAAACCCAGTGCTGGGAGAAGGAGGCGTGCATTCTGAAACACAAGCAAGCTAAGGGACGCAGACTGCGGTGCAGGCTCGCCTGGGCGTGGACAGCCAGGATGCAACGCCGAGACCACCCCTGCCCCTCACGCTGACCTGCAGACAAGTCCCCGAAGACCTAGCAGCAAGGGCTCTGGGCGTGGCTCCTGCCTGGGGAGACAGGGAGCGTGTGACAATGAGGATGGTTACTCAGCGATGGGCAGTGTGTGTGTGTGTGTGTGTGAGACCGAGAGGGTTTTCCACGACACTGCACTGTGGCTGTGCTCGGTTTCCTGTCCTGTGGCGGCGAGTCTGAGAAAGCACTTCATTCCCTTTGGTCCCTCTCTCGTCACACGAGTCACTTTCTCCTCCCTCCACTCCAGGACTCCCTGTTCTGATTGTGCTTTCTCCGGGGCGTCAAGGTGATTGATTTTTCTCATCTGCTCCTCTTTAAGCTCTGTGCTACATTGTGATAGAATAATTCTCATGGCCTCTTGCTCTGCTTAGAAATCAACTTCGGTGATTCTTTTTTTAATCAGCAGGGGTTTTGTTGAGGCCCTTGAATACAGATGGAGACGTGGAGGGCTATTGTACCCAAGACAACTAAATCCCAGCAAAACATCCTCCCTGACATTTCTGTAGGGTCTTGTGGGCTTCCCCTCCTCTGAGTAGGTAGCATCAATATTCACTCTGTAATGGTGGCTCTGATATTGCCCAAAGTCAAACACAATTTGAATTCGCTCAGCGCTTCCTAAGTAAGAGGGCTTAAGGAGATGCCAAGCCTCACAAGCTAGGGCCCCCTCAGTCCCCGAGGGGGTCAATTCCAGGACAGCCTCCAAACCCCCTCCCAGTGGGTCCCCAAACTCTTCAGGGGTTCAAGGCCCTTGTATAAAACCATGTGTGCTACTGGCAGATATCCTAGACACACCCTCCCCTATAACCTACATCATCCCTGGTGACTTGCAATCCCTCTGCATGTAAATGCTATTATGGTGGTTATATGGTATTGCTTAGAGGTTAATGGCAAGAAGAAAGCCTGTAAATTTTCAGTACCCCTGTGATGATTTTAAAACAATATTTCAGTCCCTGGTTGGTCAAATCTGCAGGTGCAGAATGTGTGGATGTGGATGGTGGGCTGTGTTTCGTGGGCGCCCACCAAAGGCCTGCACAGCACCCAGTACAGGGGTTTAGTGGAGACCTGGAGGAGGCCCTGTTGTGTGCAGTTGTCTTGTGCCTACACTGTCTTCCTTTGGTTGTGAGAACTGGGGGGAGAGAAGCTGCTGGGATGAAGTTGGTAGAGACCCACAGTGCAGCCCCACATCCTGAAATACACAGAACTGTCCCTCCTCCCCGCAAACAGGGATTGGCCCCCGCTAACATTAGTGACAGCACTGATGAATGCCAGTACAATAAATCACTTTTCTAAAAAACCTGAGGCCAAAGCTCATATTGCATGGTTCAGTGACAGGGATTAGAGTTTTCAGGAGCTTTGTGAAATTATGATTCATGAAAGCAAGCAGTTCACACATTGCAAGTGTGTAATTCCCGGTGCTTTGTTCGTAGAGTTGTGCAATCATCACAATCGATTTTACATCCTCATCACCCCAAAAGGAAACCGCTTGTATTTTAGCCACCATTTCCCATTCCTCCCCCTCCCCCTGCAAACCGTGATTTATTCTGTCCCTCCTTGGCTTTGCCCGCTCTGTGCACTTGGCATACATGCATGGAATTATATACCATGCAGCCCGTGTCATTGACTGCTTTCCAAGGTCCATCCGGGCTGTAACGCTGATCAGCTCCTAAGCCTTCTGACTGCTGAGCCCTGTGATGGTTACGTGCACCTTGTTGCGTTTATACACCGCCAGTCAATGGGCATCTGATTTTCTGAACAGTGCCATTAGGGATGTTCTGCTGTGTGTCCCTGTGTGCACACAATTGTTATCTCTTGAGAAAATACAAATGCCTTCCAAAGTAGCTCAACCATTTTGAAGGGATTTTTATTTATTTATT
Source organism: Sylvilagus floridanus (assembly GCA_949820135.1). NCBI lineage: Eukaryota > Metazoa > Chordata > Mammalia > Lagomorpha > Leporidae > Sylvilagus > Sylvilagus floridanus. The sequence goes on along the minus strand of OX463244.1, from coordinate 6,974,450 downwards.
TGACAGGCAGAATTACAGGCAGTGAGAGAGAGAAAGGTTTTCCTTCCATTGGTGCACTCCCCAAATGGCCACAGCAGCTGGAGCTGCGCCGATCTGAAGCCAGGAGCCAGGTGCCCCCTGCCAGTCTCCCACAGGGGTGCAGGGCTTTCCCAGGACATAGTAGAGGCTGAACTGGAAGAGGAGCAACCGGAACTAGAACCAGTGCCCATATGGTATGCCACAGGTGGAGGATTAGCCTAGTGCGCCACGGCGATGGCCCCAGATGAACCATTTTATATCCTCACCCTTAATATATCAAGGTTCCAACACATTAGAAATGTCCTGCTGGTTTTGAACCAGTATCTGGCTGTGCGTTTGATGGCTAATGGTGTTGAATACTTTTCACGTTACTGTTGGCCAGCTGTTTATCTTCTTTGGGGCAGTGTCTTTTGAGATTCATCATCTATTTATATTTATTTTAAAATTATATATTTATTTTTATTTGAAAAGCAGATAGAGAGAGATCTTTCACCCACTGGTCCATTCCCCAGATACCCACAACAGCCAGAACTGAACCAGGAAAAGCTAATCTGAATCTGTCATGTGTGTGACAGGGAGCCAAATACTCGGGCCATCACCTGTGTTAGCAGGAAGTTGGGGTTGGAAGCAGAGCTGGGACTGAAACCCAGGCACGCGGAAATGGAAACAGGAGTTCCAAGTGGCAACTTAACCACTGCACCAAATCCCTGTCCCTTACGACCTGTTTTTAAAATCAGTTATTTGTATTTTCAATATTGAGCTCTTAATTATCCTTTATATGTTTTGAGTTCAAGTCCATCGTCAGGCACAAGATTTACATGTTTCCCCCATTCTGTGCATGTCTCCACGTTCTTGAGTGTCATTTGCAGCACACGGGTTTTCAATTTTGTTGATGTCCAATTTCTTCATTTTTTTCTTTTGTCACTGTTTAACGTCATAGCTAAGGCTTTTCTTAACTCCTGATAAATAAAATTTATTTTCATGTTTCTCTCAAGAGTGTCATAGTTTTAACTTTTACACGTAGGACACTAATCTAAATTAATGGATGGCAGCTATTTACCTTCGAACAATCAACTCTGTTCTACTGATCTGTACGTCTGTATTTAAGTCTGTGTTGCTCCATCTGGTTCTGGCAGCTTTGCAACAAGCTCTGACATCAGGCCGTGTCAGTTCTTCACCTTGGTTCTTTTTCAAAATTGTTTTGGCTGTTCTGATTTCCATATACATTGTAAAATCACCTTGTCAATTTCTGCAAAACAGCTAACTCGTATTTTTGATAGATACTATAGAACATCTATAGATCAATTTGAGATGTATCTCATTAACAACTTCAACTCTTCCGACCCTTAAATGTGGTTGTCTTTCCATGTATTTGCGCCTCTGTGAATTCCTCTTTGTCAAATTTATTCCTAAATATTTTATTCTGTTTGGATGCTATTGTACTGGAATTGCTTTTTAAAGAGATTTTATTTATTTATTCCAGAGGCAGAGATACAGAGAGAGAGAGAGAGAGAGAGAGAGAGAGAGAGAGAGAGTCTTCCATCCGCTGGTTCACTCCCCTGATGGCCACAACTTCCGGAGATGTGCTGACCTGAAGCCAGGAGCCAGGAGCTTCTTCTGGGACTCACACATGGGTGCAGGTGCCCAAGCACATGGGCCATCCTCCACTGCTTTCCCAGACCATAGCAGAGAGCAGGATTGGAAGAGGATCAGCCAGGACTAGAACTGGAACCCATATAGGATGTCGACACTGCAGGCAGAGGCTCAGGTTACTATGCCACAGCGCCGTCCCCAGTTGGAACTGATTTCTTAAATTCACTTTCAGATTGCTCAGTGGTACCATCTGGCAAGAGAATTGATTTTTGCATTCTGATCTTGTATCCTTCAATCTTGTTGAATTCATTTATTCTAATAATTTAGTGGATTCCTTCAGATTTTCCATCTACAAGATCATGTCATATGCAGATAGATTTTTTCTCTTTTGTTTCCAATCCACATGTTGAAAGAATTTCTTTTGTTTGCCTGGTTTCTCAGATGAGAACGTCTAGTATAACGTTGAGTAGAAGGGACGAGAGTGGTCAAGCTTGCCTAGTTCTCAATCTTAGCGCAGAAATTCAGTCTTTACTACTAAGTTGGATATTTCTTGAGGTTCTTGCTTTGTGCTTTGTTTTGTTTTTTAAACAGATGTCTTCATAAGTTGAAGAAGTTCCCTTCTATTCCTACTTCTTTAAGTATCTTTTATCATGAAGGGTTTGGGATTCTGTCAAAAGCTTTGTCCACTCCGTGGAGCTAACCGTGTGACTTTCATCATTTATTTTAATCTCGTGGAGTGTTACATTAATTGGTTTTTGGACGTTAGACTTGGGATGCATCCCACTTGGTCATACTGTGCAGTTGCTTTTATAGGTCTCTGGATTCGGTTTGCTAGCGTTTTACTGTGGATTTTTGTGTCTATATTCATAGCAGACTCTGGTCTGTAGTTGTCTTGTGATACACTGGTTTCATTTTCATGCTGATCTAATACTGGCCAGAAAGAATGAGCTGGGAATTGTTCCTGCTTCTATTTTTTCAAAGAGTTTTTAAATAGTTGCTAATAAATTTTCTTTAAATGTTTGGGAGATTCTTATGGCTCTGTACTCTGCCTTAAATCAGGCGTGGTGATATCTCCCGCTCTGTTCCTTTTGTTCTGTATCACTTTGGCTATTCAAGGGTTTTTTGTGGTTCCATATGAATTCTAGGATTGTCTTTCTGGTTCTGAGAAGAAAGTTATTGCTATTATGATGTAAGTCACTGTAAGTCACTTTGGGTAGTCTAGACATTTTAATGAAATTAATTATTTCCATTCTTGTGTGTGTGTCTCTTATTTAATTTCTCTCAACAGTGGTTTGCAGTTTTCACTTGAGAGGTTCTCACGTCTGTGGTTAAGTATATTCCTAGGTGTGTTATTATTTTTGCAGATATTATGAAAGAAATTGTTTTCATGATTTCTTTCTTCTCAAGCTTGTCATCAATGCATGAACGTGCTGCTGCTTTTTGTATATTGATGTTTATGTTGTGAAACTGTGCAGATGCATAGGCCAGTGGAGTATAATAGAGACCCTAGAAATAAACCCACACATCTGCAGTCAACTGTTTTTGACAAAGATACCATAACATAAGGGGGAAAAGACAGCCCATTCAACAAATGGTGCTGGGAAAACCAATATCCTTACACAGAAGATTGAAACTTGGCCTTCCCAGCTCTCATCCTCTACAAATAGCAAATCATAGTGGATTACAGATGTAAATATAAAACTGGAAACTATGAAACTATTAGAAGAAAACACTTGAAGACATTGGTACAGGCTATCATTTGATGGTTAAGATCTAGAAATCATGGGCAACAAAAGAGACGAATGAGGTTACATTAAACTAAGAAGCATCCACACAGCAGAAGAAGCTATCTACGGAGTGAAGAGACAGTATACAGAAAGAGAGAAAATAGCTGCCAACTTCCTCTCACAAATAACTGACATCCAGAATATACAAAGAACTGAAAATAATAACAGCAGTAATCCAATTAAATACGGGCAAATGGGCTGAATAAGCATGTCTCAAAAGAAGAAACACAAATAAATGATAAACAAGTATATGAAAGATCACTCAAAATTCCCAGGCATAGGGAAATGCAAATTAAAACCACAACAAGATATCAAGTTAGATATGACTCAACCAAGAAAAAATGACATTAACAAAAAGACAAAAAATAACAAATGTTGGCAAAGATGTGGGGAAAAGGGAATTCCTGTATGCTCTTGAGAGAATGTAAATTAATACAGCCAGCCATTATGGGGAAGAGTATGATGATTCTTAGAAAAACTAAAGATGAACCCACCAGGGGATCTGACCATCCCACTTCTCAGTGTCTGTTCCAAAGAAATAAAACTCAACATATCAAAGAGATATTTGCACTCTCGGGTTTATAGTGGCACTATTCACAATAGCCAAAATGTAGAACCAACTTCGAGGGGTGAAGGAAAAAGGAAAGGTGTTATAAAGACACTGTGATATATTATTCAGCAATAAAGAAGCTGCCATCATCCCATATGGGCGCCAGTTGGAGTCCTGGCTGCTCCACTTCTGATCCAGCTCTCTGCTGATGGCCTGGGAAAGCAATGGAAGATGGCCCAAGTCCTTGGGTCCCTGCACCTGCATGGGAGACCCAGAAGAAGTTCCTGACTTCCAATTGGCCAAGCTCCAGCTGTTGCAGCCATTTGGGGAGTGAACCAGCTGATGGAAGACACCCTCCCCCATTCTGCCTCTGCATCTATGTAACTCTGCCTTTCAAATAAATAAATAAATATTAAAAATGATAAAGCTAGGGAAATGTTGAACTGGATATAGAATAACGATTACTAACGATCAACAAGTGCAGTGGAAGGGGGACAAAGGAGATTGGACAGCAGGTGCCCAAGTCCAGGTCCACAGAAGGAGCATGTGCTAGCTCTGCAGGGCACAGTGGGTGAGAATAAGTCCCAGTCACTCACTTTATACAGAACCAGAAGACACGAGCTGCAAACTACTCACATATAGAAACGATAAGGAGAGGGAAATGCAAATGACAATGATATGATCAGAACACACTGTATAAATGTCTCAAAGTATCATACTATAGCACATAAATATGCACAATTATTACATGGTACAATGCAAAAATGCTTGTATAATTTTAAAAAATCTTTCAGTTATTAATTAAAATAAAAGAATTTGATAGAATATACCAGTGGAGTCATGAGGTTATTTTTTTTTCCTGTGAGAAGTTTTGTATTGCCATTTTTAAAAAGAGTTTTTATTTATTTATTTGAAAAATATAAATTTCATATGTACAGCTTTAGGAATATAGCAGTTCTTCCCTCCATACCCGCCCTCCTACCCCCAAACCATCCCATCTCCTACTCCCTCTCCCATCCCATTCTTCATTAAAATTCATTTTTAATTATCTTTACATACAGAAGATCAACTCTATACTAAGTAAAGATTTCAACAGTTTGCACCCACACAGACACACAAAGCATAAAGTACTGTTTGAAGACAAGTTTTACTGTCATTAAAGACAGAGGTCCTACATGGGGAGCAAGTGCACAGTGACTCCCGTTGTTGATTTGACAATTGACACTGTTATTTATGGCATCAGTGAACAAAGATCTATTTTCAGTTTACTTCATGATTGTAAAGTTATCCCACTACTAAGTAAAAGAGTTCAATAAATAGTATGAAGAAAAGAACCTGCTCCTCACAGTGACAAGGGCTATACATAATCATCGAATCTCAAAATGCCCAGTTCACTCCAATACTTTGCATTTTAGGCGCTCTATTAGCTACCTCGGATCAGGGAAAACAGATGGTATCTGTCTTTTTGGGACTGACTTATTTCACTAAGTATAATGATTCCCAGTTGAGTCCATCTTATTGCAAAAGATAGGATTTCATTTTTTTTTTATAGAGCTGTGTAGTACTCTATAGTGTGTGTGTGTGATACCATAATTCCTTTATCCTGTCAATAATTGATGGACATCTGGGTTGATCCCATATCTTAGCTATTGTGAATTTTGCTGCAATTATTGTGTGGGGGCAGATCACTCTTTCTATGCTGATTTCTTCTGGTTTGGGTAGATTCCTAGGCATGGGGTGGCTGGGTCCTGTGGTAGGTCTGTATTCAGATTTCCGAGGTATTTCCCAACTGCCTTCACAGTAGCTGCACAGTTGACATTCCCACCACCAGTGCATTAGGGTATCTTTTCCTATGTTGTTTTTTAATTTCTATTTTATTAGTTAGCACTCTAACATGTATTTTTACTTCTTTATACTTACTTTAAGTTTCATTGTGCTATTATTTTACCAGCGTCTTAAGGTGAAAGGTTGGGTGATTGATTTCGGATCTTTCTTTTTCTTTAATGTAGGTGTTTATGGCTGTCTATTTCCTTCTAAGCACTCATTTACCAGAATCTCATAAGTTTTGATGTCTTGTATTTTTGTTTTAATTCATTTCAAAGGACTTTCTAATTTTTCTTATGATTTCATGCATAAGACATCGATCATTTTGGAATAGGTTGCTTAATTTCCATATATTTGTAAATTTACCCAGTTTTATTCTATTACTCATTTCCAATTTCCATTCCATTGTGGTAAGAGAATTCTTTGCATGATTTCAATCTTTTTAAGCTTACAGAAGCTTGTTCTTTGGCTGAATATATGGACTGTGTTGTAAAGGCCCCGTGTGCATGCTAGAATAATATGTATGTTGTTAAGCGGGGTGGGTCACAGCTATTCCTTAAGTCTTGTGTGTTTATGGTACATTTCTCCTCTTGGCCTTCTACTGCTTGTTCTATTTTTATTTATTTTTTAAAAATTTTTTGACAGGCAGAGTGGACAGTGAGAGAGAGAGACAGAGAGAAAGGTCTTCCTTTGCCGTTGGTTCACCCTCCAATGGCTGCCATGACCGGCACGCTGTGGCCGGTGCACCGTGCTGATCTGATGGCAGGAGCCAGGTGCTTCTCCTGGTCTCCCATGGGGTGCAGGGCCCAAGCACTTGGGCCATCCTCCACTGCCCTCCCGGGCCATAGCAGAGAGCTGGCCTGGAAGAGGGGCAACCGGGACAGAATCCAGCACCCTGACTGGGACTAGAACCCCGGGTGCCGGTGCCACAGGTGGAGGATTAGCCTAGTGAGCCGCGGTGCCGGCCGCTGCTTGTTCTATACATTTTTGGAAGTGAGATTTTGAAGCTGTCAATTGTTATCACCAAATTGTTTATTTCCTCCCTTAATCCGGTCAGTTTTCGCATATGGGGCATTGTTGTTTGTATGTAGGTTTATAATTATCATCTCACAGATCGACCCTTTCATCATTTTAAGTAGGGTCCTTATCTCCAGTAGTATTTTTCTGTCTTAAGTCTATTTTGCCTGATCTCAGCTCCCTTGGGGTTTCTTTTTGTGTGCCTTAGCTTTTCCCACTCTTTCACATTCATTCAGGTTTTCCTTATCCACTTGTGGGACGATGGGTATCTTGGTTGGTTTCACATTTTGGCTACTAGGAGTAGTGCTGCCATCAACGTGGTGGTGCAGGTATCTCTTTGCTACAACATTGTTCACGTCTTCTGGGTATAAATCCAGCAATGGGATTGCAGGATCCTGTGGCAAATCTATTTCTAATGATTGCTGACAGTATCTGTCTTCATTTATCTGAACTGACTTTAGGTTTGAGATTATCAACAGTGAGACATAGAAACCTTACGACGGCACCGGCGCATCCTCCCGTTCCCCTTGTTTCTGACACTAGTGTCACAGTTTACCTCTGTGTATGTTACAAAGCCAAGGATATGTTGTTTTAACTATTACTTTATATAGTTTTTTTAAGGAAGCTGAGAGGAGAAAAGACAGAAAAAATGCACTTACAGAATGCTACTAATCTTCTCATGTATCCTTTCTGATGCTTTTTAAAAAAAGATTTTATTTATTTATTTGAGAGGTAGAGTTACAGTGAGAGGGAGAGGCAGAGAGAAAGGTCTTCCATCCGATGGTTCACGTCCCAAATGGCCGCAATGGCCAGAGTGGAGCCAATCTGAAGCCAGGAGTCAGGAGCTTCCTCCAGGCTTCCCATGCGGGTGCAGGGGCCAAGCACTGGGACCATCTTCCACTGCTATCCCTGGCCATTAGCACAGAGCTGGATTGCACAAGGAGCAACTGGGGCTAGAACCAGCGCCCATGGGGATGCTGGTGCCACAGGTGGAGGATTAACCTACTACACCACAGCGCCGGTCCCTCTGATGCTTTTTATTCTTACACGTCAGGTTACCCAGTATCTTCTAGTATCTTCTAGTATCTTCTCTTTATTCCAGCACAGCTTCATTCTCGCCTGTCTCCTTTGTGTAGTTATTGGTAAATATATTAGATTTACTTACATTATACAGCACATATTATATTTTGTTTAAAAGGTGCATACAATACACTAAAATTATCAGTTACAGTAGTTCTTGGCTTCTTGGTAGACAAAAGACAAACACCCTAAAGAAACAGCTTTTTTCTAATGAGATTTGACAATGGTAGTTAAATGACTTTGTGATTTGTCCAACGAACTACCCAAGTTTAGATACAAACATCGTCTCCAAGTCGTTAAAGAGTTTTACAACTGGGAACCACTCTTGAACAGAACAATGATAATAACTGACTCAATGTCAGATATTTCTACGGTCATAGGGAACCAACCTGAGTGCTATCACTAGTATTATCAGAAAGTTGATTTTGCCTGTATAAACACTTCAACAAATAGGATTTATGAATAAAGACATCTACTATTTTGGGAAGGTGAATAATGAGCAAATAGTTCTCACAATGTTTCGCATTTCTGATTTCTAAGTTTGCTTTAGCAAGTCTCAGATTGAAATCAAATGCAAAGTTGGCAACAGAAGTGTTTGGTGGTGACTCATGAATGAGCCACCAGGTAGAGGCAGTACCTGTTAGGCAGGTTGGGTGTGTTGCAGGATCACTCTCTCCAAGCTCAGACAGAGAGTGGGATTTCCAGACAGCCTTGGAAGGGAGTTTCATGCTAAAGTCAAGAAATGCTGGGAGTCCAACTGAGACCTTAACTTTCAAGTAAAGTCGGTACAGTTGGCTGACAGTTTCGGTAAATGTCTCTGTGGACGCAGAAGCAGTGCCATCGTTACTGGGTCTTTTCTTGAAGTGGTTAGAAAGTTTCTTCCTTTTTCTTTTTTCCCTTTGCCTGTCAGGAAGTCTTTCAACTAATTTCACTGGGTCTTGATTAACCATTTTTCTTTTGCTCCCAAGGTTGAGCTGGCATTTAAGCGGATTTTACCTTCTGTGAAAAGAAAAGGTAGCCATCCCTGGTGTCACTGCCGCCAGGGCAGCGCTATAGTGAGGACCTAAGAAAAGGAGCTGTGCTCTTGTTCTCCTCAACAACACGAATGCTTAGCATTTTGTCTAAGTGTGCACTACCCCAGATACTAAGATAGCAAATGCTTAAAGCCACGTAGGTCCTCACTCTCAAATGCATATTTTTTAAAGCTGCTTATAAAATACTGTTTATAGACATCAATGTCTCTTGGTCTGTAGACCACTCTGGAAGTTGTTACCTTTTACAGACAACTAAGTAAGAACTAAAGATTAACTATTTGGATCTTTGAAGAGCTCCAATTTTCTCTAGAATGTCACTTTTCTAAAGATGGAGTTTTGGGACTGTGTTAATATTTTAGTTCTGCAATCGTATTGTTATTTTCTTTTTCCCATTGGCTTTTGATTCTCTGACTGCCTCACAAGACAGACTCTGTGTTTCATCGCGGAGCTCACATGGCAAGACCACCTCATGGATGGCTCTGCTCCCGACCCCTCCTCTTCTTGCCTTACCGTCAAGGTCAGTTTGGGGCACGCTGTTCAGCTCACCCAGGTCAGCAGCCGGGGTGGTCGCTCTCAGCCGATTGCCCCTGGCACACAAGGCTTTCTTCATCATCATTTACGCTGCCTGGTACTCGTGTCCATGAACAAAAATTCAACCATAACAAAAGTTTTGTAGAAATGAAATGCCATTCTACTTATATGAGAAGAAAACTGTTGTCATTGTCTTGATGTCTTTTTAGAGTTTTCCTGCCCTAAATCTGTCACAGAGAGAGGGGAGGAGGCTCATAGGGTCTTCTCTTGCATAGCAAGTGCTTTGCTGCTATGGCTCAAATGTGTCCCCTAAGGTTCTTGTGTTGGAAACTCTCTCCCCAGTGTGATCATGCTGGGGGTGGGGGCTAACGGCAGGTGACAAAATCATGGGCACTTCCCTTGGGAATGGAATCACGGCCTTCTCATGGAGGTGGGTTTCTTTTTGCAGAAGTGTGTTCCTTATAAAAAGACAAGTTTGGCGCTCTCTCTCTCTCTCTCTCTCTCTCTCTCTGTCCTGCCCTTCTACCTTCCACCATGGGATTATTAAATGAGAAGGTCTGTTCCATGCGCTAACTTTTTTAAAACAAATATTTATTTATCTACTTGAAAGGCAGGGTTACAGACAGAGACAGGTAGAGACAGAGAGGGAAATCTTCCATCTGCTGGTTCACTCCCCAAATGGCCACAATGGCCAGAGCTGGGCCCATCCGAACACAGGAGCCAGGAGCTTCTTCCAGATCTCCCACGTGGATGCAGGGGCCCACGGACTTAGGTCATCTTCCACTGCTTTCCCAGGCCACAGCAGAGAGCTGGATGGGAAGTGGAGCAGCCAGGACTCGAACCAGTGCCCATATGGGATGCACAGGCAGAGGCTTAACCTGCTACACACAGGGCTGGCCCCAGGTGCTAACTTGTTAATGTTGACTTCCCACCCTCAAGCATCATGAGTTGAAACATTGTTTCATTATAAATTACCCAAAGTGTGCTATTCTGTATAGCAGCAGGAATCGGACTAGGACAACAGCTAACTGAAGACTTGATACTTAATAGACAGGCACTTTTCTTGCTGAGGTTTTGATGCTCTTAAGCTCATTGACAGCGTGAGATAGATCCATACCTTCAGCTTCCAAGCAAGGCGGTTGGTTCCGGGACTTGCATCCGATTCTGTTGTAGACTCAGACCACATCCCAGCTTTGAAACCAGGCTCTCTCCATGAGTTTATTCAGTACTCTTTCCTTCAAAATGAGTTCCCCGGAAACTGTCCAGTGGCTGCCCTTAACTAAAGGGTCCTCTTTCTAGAAATGGCTTAGTTCCAGGTGTGATACAAATATTATGATTTCCACCTGTTCACATTCCAGAAAAAGGGCCGATTTCCACTTACGGGGTCATGAAATGATTGGGACTATCTTCAACCACCAGTGATTGAACAGCTTTAGCTTGCTCTTCATGACTTGAGAAGTCCAGCCTTTGGGGCAGGAAGGTAACTCACTGTGTGCTCGAGAACCCTGGCTCCATTCTGCTCTCCACGCAGCCCCCGTCAGCATAGGTATGCTGCTGCATGTTACAAGGGGGTGGGTTCATCAAGTTGGCAGGTACCAATGCCATCTTACTAGTTAAAGTGATCAGTTTAAGTTCATAACTGATCATAAAGACAGGATTATGGGATCACATAAAAAAGACCGGTGTCTGCTAATAATAATTGATGGAATTAAAAAGGAGAGAATGATCCAACATGGGAAGCAGGGCACACAGCAGACTCATAGAATGACAAATGCCCTAAATAGCACTCTGGCCTCAGAATCAACCCTTTAAGCATTCGGATCTGACTCAAAAGCCCATGAGAGTTTCTCAGACATGGAAAGCCAAGACACTGTGGCAAAAAAAATGACCTACATGAAAGATCTCTGTGAGTGAAATCCCAGTGGAAAGAAGGAGCCATCAAAGAAGGATGTACCTTTCTCTGAAGGGAGGAGAGAACTTCCACTTTGATTATGGCCTTGTCTAAATCATGTCAGAGTTTGTGGACTCATGAGGCTTCCATAGCCTTGGCAGCTCAAGAATAGAGCCTCGGGTGATTACTGACGTCATAAATATAAGAATGTGAATTGTTAAATCAATGGCAGGAGTCACTGTGCACTTGCTTCCCATGTAGGACCTCTGTCTTTAATGAGTTGTACTATGAGAATTAACAGTAAAACTAGTCTTCAAATGGTACTTTATACTTTGTGTGTCTGTGTGGGTGCAAACTGTTGAAATCCTTCTTAGTATATACCAAGTTGATCTTCTGTATATAAAGATAATTAAAAATGAATCTTAATGAGGAATGGGATGGGGGAGGGAATAGGATGTGGGATGGTTGGGGGTGGGAGGGCAGGTATGGGGCAAAGAACCACTATAATCCAAAAGTTGTACTTATGAAATTTATATTTATTAAATAAAGTTTTCTATAAAAAGGGGAGGGGTGGGCTTGCCACCACCAGTAGGAAGGAGGAAAGGCCAGTGGCCGGCCAAGTCCAGCGACTCCTTAAGACAGGTGTTCCAACAGCACGGTGAATCTCTCCCCCAAACTCTGGTTCTGATATGGAGACAGGTTGCCACACAGGCACCCAGCAGGAAAGCAGAGGGAGGCTCATTAATCACACAGTGAGGCTTTATTTGGGGAGCAGGACAGGCTCCCAAGCAGATTCAAAAGCAGTGAGAGAGGATAGGGAATGGAGAGTGGCAGCTATGGGTAGCAGCCAGGAGAGGGCCCCTCACACGGACTCCGGCTCGTGAGGCTTGAATTTCCATCAGTCTCGAAGAAGGGAGCACCTGGCCTCTGGAGAACCTCACCCGAATCCTGGAAGTGATAAAAGGGGTCTTGAAGGCTGTCGGATCTCAAGGGTGGAGCAGACCCAACAGCCCTCTGCTTCCCTCTCTTGGATGCCTGAGCAAGGCAGTGTTTCGGCTGCCCAGGGAGAGCTGCTAGTGCGGGCGGGTCTGAGGGTGGGGCGAGTGGGGCTGGCAGCCAGTTCAGCAGCCCAGAGGCAGGTCCTTCGGGGCTCCTGTTCACTTGGAGATGAAAGGGTTAAATGGTGCTCACATCCTTTCCTCCTTGGCTATGGAGGACCAGGCCCCAGAGCTCAGGTGTGAGATCTTTTCCTAAGTGCAGAGGAGTGACAGGGAGGGCATGAGAAGGGAGTTAAGAGCAACACTTAGGGCCACAGCAGGACCCCGAGCAGGCATTCCGTTACAAATGCGGGCGTCCTGCAGCTTCACGCACCACCGAGGCAAACTGGACACGCACATTTTTAAAGAAAAGAGCCTAATTGTGACTTGTAGTGTAGGCTAGGACATTTCAAACTCTAAGAGGAACATCATCTGAAAGTTACTCATGAAAGAAAGATTTGTTTTTCCTCCGTGGAAAGACAAGAGGGGGAGAGAATGTTGGAGTGATTAGAAGCAAGTGTTCTCTGATGCAGTCTTGTCCAGGGCTTGGTGTGGAAAATCAGGAGTGTTGGAAAATACAGGTCCCTCCCTCCCTGTTCTCCCTCTTTTTCCTTCCTTTCCCTCCCAAAGCCTTTGTGTACACCAGCGCCTCTCCCTGGTGAAAAATGATTCTGCAGGTGGGAAGCAAGGCTCTGGGAAAGCCCTGTCCACTGGAGCTTGACCGGCGGCTTACCGGTTTGCAAGTGTGGCAGAGACTGTCTGGGCTGTGTCTGCCTGTGTCTGCCATGCAGAAACTGGCCCTTTCCCAGTGAGCCCAACGAGCTGCTTGCTGCTTGGCTATGAGAGGAGGAGGCAAAGACCTTCTCCGTGGAGCTCATGGAGCAGCATGGAACCAGCTGTTTTGTTTTTAACATTTCACTGAGCCAGATGTTCTCATAGGCAGGCTCATACTTAGGGCCAAGGAGCCAGCCAGAAATCTCCTGGACATTTGCACCCCGACTCTGATGTTGCTTATCGTTGCTGTTGTCTGACTAGCACAAGTCACAAAGCCACCAGGCCAGAAAGGATGTAAAATTCGCTAGCCAATCAGGGTGCTCGGTGCAAGCCTTGTGCCTCCTGGAGTGCCGGCTGGCAGCCTCCAGGAGTCCCTTGGCAGCGAATCCGAACACATGGATTCTGAGCAGCCTCTTCTGGGGTACTGATTTATTTTTTCCCCTTTTTTCTTTTGATGAGCTTCAAAAAGAAGTTTCCATTGTAGCTGGAAAGGCAGAGAAGGTATTTAACTTCAGCCACATTCTTGGTGCTGTATAAAAGCTAAATAAAAATACTAGCTAGACAGTGACCACGGGACAATAAAGATGTGCAAAACCTCTGCTGGCCGGTAAGCAAACCAGGGCTGTGAGGATAGCCACGTCCTCCACCCTTATCTCAAAATAAAAATTCAGGGGGCCAGCGTCGCGGTGTAGTGTGTTAGGCCACTCTTCATGCTGCTGGCATCCCATATCTGCGTGCCAGTTCAAGTCCTAGCTGCTCTGCTTCCAATCCAGCTCCCTGCTAATGCCCCTGGGATGGCAATGGAAGATGCCCAAGTCCTTCTGCCCCTACCTCTCGTGTGGGAGACCGGGATGGAGTTCTGGGCTCCTGCCTTTGACCTTGCCCAGCCATGGTCATTACAGCCCTTTGGGGAGTGAACCAGTGGATGGAAGGTCTCTCTCTCTCTCTCTCTCTCTCTCTCTCTCTGAGTGTCTCTTCCTCTTTGTCTGTCATTCCATCTTTCATATAAATGAGTAAATCTCTAAAACATAAAGTTGGGCTACGAAGCAAATGCAGGTGCTGCCACGCCTAGCCAAGGAAGTCTGCTTGGACCCTTGTCTCCACTTCAAGTGAAAGCAGAAAGCACCCGGTGTGTGTCTGTCTCGCTGTGACTGCCCTGCAGTGGAAAAATAGGACATTTTTTGCTGTGAATTTATCATCTCATGCAGATGTTTGGCTCATGTTTCCTGATCTTGTCAGCAAAGTTGACATTAAAAAAATTGGAACAAGAATTGTGGTTTATTTATATTTTCTTAGGAGGTGTAAATTTGCATATGAGAGAGTTATTTTTACTGCAGTCCCCGAGAGAGCTTCTCGTTTTAGGGTGTTTGCCCTGGTCCTCCTCTCCTTGTCAGGAGAAGCCTGGTTCTTTTTTTTTTTTTTTTTTTTAACTCCAGTGCAGTGGTCCTTTCTATTTCTCTCTGAGTACCAGCACATTCTATCATGCCGGTGGCTGCTCTCCCAATTTTTCCTTTTCAGCAGCCATGGAACAATGTTGACTTTCACCCGTGGTGTTGCAGATGGCTAACCCTGGCTTGCTCTCTAGACTTTTCAAGGTCTGTAAAAGATAAAAACAAGAAGGAATTTGCAAAGCTTGCAGAGTCTAGAACGTCCTCAGGCAGCCTGAGGACTGGCCCTGAAAAGCCCTCCGTCCACATTCCCTGCTGGAAATGGTTAAAACGTAGCTAGAAAGTTCTGAAAAAGCACAAGTGGCTATGATAACAAGTTAAGCATTAGCGAGGAAGTTTTTCTTGAGCCTTGAGCCGGATTGCGCGGTCTGAGTTTCGGGAGTAATCTTACACCGGTTGTCTGTTTTCCTTTCAGAAGTGGATGGAAAATTGTTCTCCAAATGCATCTGAGTTGTTGAATATCCATTATGTTACAGGGAAGCCATTCCTTCTTCCAAAACAATTTTAATTTTTATGGAGTCTAAGTTAAAACAGAAACATTTATTTTCTTACGGATAAAGTTCCTGGAATGCTGTATTACGTGGATTTAGTACATTTTTCGACCAAATAACACTTGACCAAACATTGCTTTCAAACTTGACTTCTCTTGAAAGACAAATATGGAAAAATGCATTTCTCGGGCTAGTGAGGGTCATATTCTGGCGTCTAGACTGCAAAACTCAGTTTTGCTGCGGCTCAGTTTATTGAAATGTGCACCTCTGGGGAAGAACTTCCATGGTGAACAGGTGGTGGCAGCCACTGGCGTTCGCTTATCACCAAAGTCCCGTGCATGTGTGACAGTGCCTGCTGGATTTAATAAACCCACTCAAATCTGCTCCATCATTCAAATTAGCGACAGATTGTCTGTGATTGGCGGGGATTAAGGGGTATGCAAATACAATAAAAAATGCCCAGCACAGAGAACATCATGGAACATATTGTACCTTATTGTAAAATAAAAATAGCCTTGGACAGCCCCTGGAATGTGTTCTAGCAGTATAATCAGTTCTTTACTGTGGTTTTCCTGCCAGTCGGGGAGGCCTGCGTCACAGAGAGCGGGTGCCAAGTGTCTGGTTTGCGCTTTGGTAAGACATGTTTTTCTGGCTGAAAATTTTCAGGTTTGCAGTTTCCCCAAATGCACAGCTTGCAGGTCACCTTCCCCTCCAGGGAGTTTGATTGCTTTTGTCCCAGGGGTCTCTGCCGAGGGTGGGGGCTTGGGGTCCAGGGCACGAGTGGGCAGGGCGGGTGCACAGTCCCCGTGGCGTGGTTTCCTGGACACTGCCAGTCTGGGGGTGGGGGAGGCAGGGGTCTAGGGCAGCTCAGCAACATGTCCATCTTGTACAGGTGAACCTGCTCTTCCAGGCCAGTGGGAAGTGTTGAAGCAACTGCCCAAACAGATGTGGGCAAAGGCAGACTCCTGAAGCCGGATGGGATTGCCACCCCTCACCAACTCCCACTTTTTAGGCTGAATTTCCCAAGAAGAACTTCCTTTCTTTTTGTTTTTAAAAAATTATTAATTTATTTGAAAGGCAGAGTTATAGAGAGGCAGAGGCAGAGAGAGAGAGAGGACTTCTATCTGCTGGTTCACTTCTCAAATGACCACAATGGCCGGAGCTGCACCGATCTGAAGCCGGGAGCCAGGAGCCAGGAGCTTCTTCTGGGTCTCCCATGCACGTGCAGGGGCCCAAGCACTTGGGCCATCTTCTATTGCTTTCCTAGGCCATAGCAGAGAGCTGGATCGGAAGTGGAGCAGCCGGGACTAGAACCAGTGCCCATATGGGATGCTGGCATTGCAGGTAGTGGCTTTAGCTGCTAAGCCACAGTGCTGGCCCCAAGACTTCCTTTCCTAATTCCCTTTGTCTATGTGGTATTTAGAGTTGGCATGAGATAAGTTCCTTTCTTCTGAAATGAAAGGTCATCTTTAATAGGACAACCACCTGGAGCTGCTGGTCACCCGGCCCTGGCCCCAGCCACCTCTAACCCATGTGGTCTGCAAGGGTCCTTTTCCTAGGCAGGCAAGGTTTAAAGGGTGCATTTCCCGTACTACTCTGGGTTATTTACTGAAGCATATAATGTAATCATGGAACCAGCGACACCGTAGCTATGTGCTTCCCAAACTCACCTGCAGTGGCCTTCAATCCCTGCTGCCTCTCTGATGCTAGATTCTGTCACAGAGGCACTATCCTGGGACTGCCTGCAGCCAGGATTTCCCAGGGGCCCCTGTGTGGCCAGGATCCCCTGCTACACACACACACACACACACACACACACACGCATGCACACTTACAGCCAAACCAAGCAAACACCCAAGGGCAAGGAATTTAAAGGGAGAGGGCTTCATTCAACATCTGAGCCGTTTGAAACGCCCTGCAGCTTCATCTCAAGTTCTTAGGATACCCTGACAGGGCTTGTAAGATCTCTGCCCCGAAGCCCTCGGGCTTGGCCTCTCCCCACACGCCTCCAGCGCTGTCCCCTCTCAGGCTCTCCCTCTAGATCTGCTTGGCTCACTCCCCACTGTCTAACAAGGGCCTCAGCCGTGACACTCGCCTGTGTCCACACCCTCACCTGCTCCATTTTCCCCAGCACTCAACCTTGTTGAGCAAACTGCATTTGCCCGAGGTAAAGAGAAAGTAAACCTGATTGGGCAGAGGGTCTGCTGTGTTGGCTGCCGTCCACACAGCACGTACGAGAATGCCGGGGCACAGCTGATGCTTAACTAACACTTGGTGAATGTTGATTTAACACTTGTACTAAGCGAAATGGTGCACGAGAAAAAACAAGTCTCTGCCTCTCCACCTGACTGCGGAGCCTCAACCATTCATGAATCTTAATTTTCTCATCAGCATAACGATCAAGATTTGAGCTAACTTTTTTAAAGATTTATTTATGTGTTTGAAGGCAGAGCTACAAAGAAGCAGAGGCAGAGGGGAGAGAGGTCTTCCATCTGCTGGTTCACTCCTCAAGTGGCCGCAATGGCCACAGCTGGGCTGATCCGAAGCCAGGAGCCAGGAGCTTCTTCTGGGTCTCCCACGCAGGTGCAGGGACCCAAGGACTTGGGCCATCTTCTACTGCTTTCCCAGGCCATAGCAGAGAGCTGGACTGGAAATGGAGCAGCCGGGATGCGAACTGGTGCCCATAAGGGAAGCTGGCATTGCAGGCAATGGCTTTACCCACTATGCCACAGCACCAGCCTCTGAGCTAAATATTATAATATTAAGATTTTGAATGATTTTTTTTCCAGCGATAGCATGTTAGAATTATCTTTTCTGACTTTTCCTGCTGGGCTATAATTTTCTCAAGGGCATGATTATAAAAGGTGCGTCTTTTTATTCCTTGAAATTCACAGGTGAACCTTGCCCTCAGTAAGTGTTCAATGATGACTTGTTGGAAATATTATTTTTTGCTTGTTTGTTTTGCTTTCTGGAGTCCTTCTATTCATTATGACTAGGAAGACTGCTTCAAATGGAGCATGCTCTACCGTTGTTTTAAACTGCTTGTAAACAAATGGACCTGGCTGTGTCCAATAAAACTTTATTTGTAAAAACAGGTGATGGGCTGCCTTTGCCCTGGGGGCTGCAGCTTCCAGGCCTCTGTGTCAGACCGTTCTTGGCATAAAACGATCATCGCCTACGGGTGAACTATTTGGCTCCATTGCGTTTCTGATCATTTTAGTTTTGGTTCCATTGTTGGCCATCTTGAGGGAAGACTTGCTGAGTGATGCTCCAGACCGAATTTTCATTTACTCCACTCCTGACCCATTAAAAAACGTACAGCGGCATTGCTTATCCTCCTTTTTTTCCCCTTTCTTTTCTTCCAATATCCCGTCCTGGTGAGTATCTTGTTTACTCAGACTAACAAAGCTCCCAGCGCCAGCTCACGCTCACTAAGCTCTTTGTGGTTAAACTGGTTTCTCACCCACCAGAGCCTGGAAGAGGGAAAGAAAAAATGGTACCAGATTAGATGTGTTTTCAGGAGGGATCAAAATGTAATGGAAACCAGACTGCCCCTCCTTCATTCTCCCCCGACCTGCTGGCAGGTAATCCCTAAAGGCGAGTTGGAACAAAGGGTGGACTTTGGTCCCTTAGCTAAGACTCCACAGCTACCTGGGAAGCAGGGGGAGTCCACACCCCAGGCCTGGCACAGAAACCCCACCTGCACCCAGACCCAAGTGTAGAATGACAGCGTCTGCTCACCGGGTGGCACCTTCCGTTCCACCCAAACACTGGACGTGTCTGATCTGCAGTGGGCCAAAGTGATCTCCAGGGGGTCCTGTTGGCTGTCCCCGGCAGGAGGGGACACCCAGGGTCCTTATGGTCTCCAGTGGCTCCTTCTAGGGGTTACCCAGTGAGTGCCGGCCATTCCAAAAAGATCATTATCTCTGCTTCTGTCCTAGTCCCTGGAGAGCAGCTTCTGACTCCTGGGAACATTTGTCTGCTCCTAGGCCCCCAGGGCAGCGGCCTTGGTGGGTAATGAGACGGTGGTGGTTATGAGACGGTGGTGGTTAGTCTTGTAACCTTTAAAATATTTATTTTGCAGCACTAATGGCTACCAGTAGGTAATGCTGGACAAGAATAATCTCCTTGCTTCTTAATAAGAGATAGTGTCAGGAGCCAGCTTGCCGGTTGGGAGCACACCAACGGTTCACCTACGGGATTTGGACACAGCCTGCGGGAGGGGCCCCCATGGGCATCGTCGGTCTCAGATGCTCTGTGCAGGGTTGATGACTCAGGCAGGACGTTCAGGAAAAGGCTCGGGCAGCTCCATGACCACGGCACGTCATCACGGGGGCTGGAAAGAGAGAGAAGTCTGGGGGGTGGGGTGATCCATGACCACAGCAGGTCATCACAGGGACTGGAAAGAGAGGGAAGTCGGGGAGGGCTGGTCCATGAGAAGAAAGGGGGGCTGGTGTTCTGGAAGTTGAGTCGAATATGCAGCGTCCCGGTTCTATTCCTAATGCCCTCGCTACCTCCCTGACTTCGTTTAAATCATCTTGGGATCTTAGCAATACTGGTGTCCAGAGCCTACCCCAGAGCAAGTGGGTCAGAATCTCTTTGTCATCAAAAAACTCCTCTGGATAATTCTAATAAGTAGTCAAGTGTTGGGGGCCCCTGCCCTGGGAAAAAATAAGGCATCACCAGCTGCCCCCCCCCATCTCTCTCTGCCTGGGCCCCTCTTCATTAGACTGGATCTCACACCAGGCTGTGAGGTCGCTTTGTCAGTGATTCCACTTACATTCAGAAGAAAGAGAAAAGATGAAAGAAGTTTGCACCTGGAAATCTGACCAGACCCTGTGCCACACGTGTTTGTTGCTGGACTCAGCCTCCTCCACGCTGCCAGCCATTTCCACAGCTTCCTGAGCCCCGGGGAGACCCGCGTGCCTGTGGTTTACAAGGTGGCGATTCAGAGTGCGGACTTCGCGGCAGGATCAGGATCTGAATCTGCACTCCGCAGATCACCATGTGACCTTGGGCAAGTGAGTTAACTTCACAGCTTACTTTTCCGGAGTGCAGAAACAGTAAAAACAATCCCACACACTCTGATTTGTTAGTGTGATAATTAATACGCTATTAGAATAAATGAGCAATGATTAAGAATTAAATAAGTTGGTAGGCATAAAGCATTTGTCAAATGTCTTAGCCATGGTAAATCTTCACTAGACTCAAGATAAGAATCCAGCTCACTCATAACGTCTTGATTTTTCTTGAAGTTGGAAGCTCACTAGTGTGTGTGTGTATGTGCGTGTGGCCAAATTCAATCAGAACCAGGAGACTTGGTTACTGTTGGCATGTAACGAAGACACATTCGGGCAGGATCTTCCTGCAGAACCTAGACTTCTGAGGCCGCCTTTGGTTTCCTTCGGGTTCTGTGCAGATCCGTGAAGGCTGCCTCCATTCCCACACTTCCTGCGGTCCATGGTGGGAACGGGATGTCAAGAGTCCGGTACAGTGACGTGACAGAGTAATTTTTTGAAATTTAGATAACAATCAGTAAAAAGCATACCAAGTACGGATTTATCCAATGCTTGATTTTAAAAGAGATACAGAAGAAATATATACAAAACAGAATTTCAACAGTTCTTAGGAGGTAAGTTATATATATTTTTAAAGATTTATTTTATTTATTTGAAAGCCAGAGTTACACAGAGAGGAGAGGCAGAGAGAGAGAGAGAGAGAGAGAGAGAGAGAGAGAGAGGTCTTCCATCTGCTGGTTCATTCTCTAATTGGCTGCAACAGCTGGAGTTGCACTGATCTGAAGCCACGAGCCAGGAGCTTCCTCCAGGTCTCCCATGTGGGTTCAGGGGCCCAAGCTCTTGAACCATCTTCTACTGCTTTCCCAGGCCATAGCAGAGAGCTGGATTGGAAGTGGAGCAGCTGGGTCTAGAACCGGCGCCCATATGGGATACCAGCGCTTCAGGCCAGAGCTTTAACCACTGTGCCACAGCTCCAGCCCCAGTAAATTATATTTTAGGTCGCCCAGTATTGCTACCTGGCCGTTACGGTGTGTGTAGGCTTGTGATTCGCTTACATGCTCATCTGTCAGACTGCTGCCATCAGTCTCACTCTCAAATTTCTCATCTGGGCTTTGCTCTTCATAGGAGAACAAGTGCATGTTTGAGAACCGAACCATAACCTAGCCCTTTTGACCAGAGATTGTTAGTGTTAGGAATTATCCTGAGCCTCAATTATTATTATTGTTGTTGTTGATGTTGTTGTTTGAGAGGCTGAGAGACAGACAGAGCTCTTATCCACTGGTTCAGCCCCCAGATGCCTGCCATGGCCAAGACTGTGAGTAGAATTGGAGAGCCTGGAACTCAATCCAGTGTGGCAGGGACTCAACTATTTGAGCCACAACCTGCTGTGTCCAGGAAGTGAAAAGTGGGAGTGGGGCCAGAACTGGAACACAGGTCCTGACATGATACATGTGTCCCAGTCAGCGGCTTCTCTTTCAGGTTAAATTCCTGTCTCCTGTGGACCAATTTTAAGAGGAAGACAAAGTCACATCATAAAACGAAAAATGCCGAATGGGTGGATGCACCCATGCATGACAGATGGCGAGATGGGCGCAGTGCATGCATCCGTGCATGGAAGGATGTGTGCATGGATGTAGTAGAACTCTGGGTTAAGTGATCGCTGTTACCAGGCACCTGCGAAGTTAGTGCCATGTAGCACACTCGCACGTTCCTTTCATCCTGTGCCTGGGCTCCATGTTTGCTGTGTTCCCCATAAACACCCTCCTGGTACAGGGTGTACAGCCTCAGGGAGAAGCTTCCCATTACCCTTCCCTCCCCCCCCCACCCCTACCCCACCCTACCCCTAGCAATCTGGGGGAGAAACCCAACACCTAGCAAACACCAGACAGGGCCCGGCTGACGCAGGCTGTCCTCTTAACTAAAATTCCATCTCTGGGGCTGGGCTCAGGGAACTGACAAATGTCATTGCTGCTAAGCGCAGGCCATGCCAGCTCTGCCCCCGTGAATTTCCACAATTCAAGTGGAAGTTTTCACTGTCTACTTATTGGTAGTAAGAGCACATTTGCATGGTAAGGAACAGCAAGCATCCTATTCCTGGCCCCCTCCTGACCTTGGACCTCTGCACTCACAAGCCTCAGCACCTTAGTTGTATGTCCTACTTGATTCAGTGTTGGGCAGTACAACAACTTCAAGAGCAAACCAAGACTAGAAGGGGAGCCGCACGGGGTTAAATATGATTGTGGTTTCCATAACTAGATAGAAGATAGAGTTTCGGGCTTGATTCTGGGGATACACATATCCTGTCAAAGTAAAGACCCAATGCTTAGCCTAGCAGCAGTGACCTCACCGCTTATCACAGAGCCACAAGCCCCTTCAGGCAAGTCTACAAGATAAAACTCAGTTTCCTAAGAACAAGCGTTGATATTCTATGTGTGTAAGTAATCTAAAGGATTTGCCTACTCCAGAGGTTTGATAATACAGTAGAGTCAGAACCAGACAGTATAGCGTCTTCCCTGGTCTTCCCAACAGGGAACTCACATCACTAGGTCTCTTCAGGCAGCTCAGGCCTCTGCCTGAGGACCAGTGACAGAGCTTGGTCTCACAATGCAAGCACAGAGGAAGAAACAAGAGCCCCGGTACTAGACCCTGGATTTGCACAGGGTCCTTTCTGGACGAGCGTTCAGGCAAAACAAAGCAAGTGGTCTGCGGCTGAGCACATTGACACGGGCCACCTTCACCCTAACGTTCTCCCCTGGGACATGCTTGGTGTCAGGCTGTCCCACGTGCTTCACCCCGGCTGTACAAGCACCCTAGGAGATCATTGCTTTCCTCAGTCCACGAGTGAAAAGCCATCTCGCAAAAGTAGTTTGCACTGGGTCACACAGGTAGTGAGTAGCAGCTCTAGAATTTGAGTCCGTGGGTGAA
This sequence comes from Sylvilagus floridanus, assembly GCA_949820135.1. Lineage (NCBI taxonomy): Eukaryota > Metazoa > Chordata > Mammalia > Lagomorpha > Leporidae > Sylvilagus > Sylvilagus floridanus. The sequence continues at coordinate 6,951,432 of OX463244.1, read as the reverse complement.
GCCAAATCTATACTCCCCTCACCCACATCCCACTTTAGGCTCTGTTTTTTTGCAAGAAAGAAGCAACATCATAAGTCAGTTTGGGACATGCTCAAGCTGACTTGCCCCAAATGGTGGAGTTAGAAACGTGCCAGGGGATTCCAATACAATCCCATCAAAGTGGCATGTACCAATGCCATCTCACTAGTCCAAGTAATCAATTTCAGTTCACAATTGATCACACTGATAGGTCTAAGAGTCAAAGGGATCGCACAAACAAGACTAGTGCCTGCAAATACTAACTGATAGAATAAAAAAGGGAGAGAACCATCCAGCATGGGAAGTGGGATACACAGCAGACTCATAGAATGGCAGATGTCCTAAACAGCACTCTGGCCTCAGAATCAGCCCTTAAGGTATTCGGATCTGGCTGAAGAGCCCAGGAGAGAATTTTAGGCATGGGAAGCCAAGACATCATGGCAAAAAAAAAAAAAGAGGACCTAAATGAAAGATCTCTGCAAGTGAGATCCCAGTAGAAAGAAGGGGCCATCGAAGAAGGAGGTACCTTTCTCTGAAGGGAGGAGAGAATTTCCACTTTGACTATGACCTTGTCTAAATATGATCAGAGTCAGCAAACTCAAAAGGCTTCCATAGCCTTGGCAACTCATAACAAGAGCCTAGGGTAATTACTGACACCATAAACAAGAGTGTCAAATTGTTAAGTCAACAACAGGAGTCATTGTGTACTTACTTCTCATGTGGGATCTCTGTCCTTAATGTGTTGTCCAATGTGAATTAATGCTATAACTAGTACTGAAACAGTATTTTACACTATGTTCTGTGTGGGTGCAAACTGATGAAATCTTTACTTAATATATGCTAAATCGATCTTCTGTATAGAAAGATAATTGAAAATGAATTTTGATGTGAATGGAATGGGAGAGGAAGCAGGAGATGGGAGGGGTGTGAATGGCAGGGAAATTATGGGGGGGGGGGAGCCATTGTAATCCATAAACTGTACTTTGGAAATTTATATTTACTAAACAAAAGTTTTAAAAAAAAAGAGTTCTGAGTCTTGAGGCCAGGATTACATTTTCGGTTCAAGCTTTCAGTTGACCTCTGCACTATGAGATGAGGATTACCAAGTAGGGTATACAGTTAAGCCACTTGAGAAAGAAAACATAATACTGTTTGCCCAAGAGATCACAATGAGTCTACACTGATAATCTAAGTGGCGTGCTTCACGGGTGATACGTGTTATTGACTGATGGATAAGCCGTAAGGCTGCGCCTTTTGAGAAAGGAAGTGAGCTAAGACAAGTCTTCAGGGATTGGCAGAAATTCTCTGTTGAAGGTTGTGTGCAGAAGAGCAAGTCATAACTCTCACTCTGGACTGGGGTGACCGCACAGCAAACCAAAGCCAGGGGATCAGAATGAATGACAGCGATAAAATACTGCAGCAGGCGGTCAAGAATCCATGCACCAGGATGAAGCAACTCCTCTGCATGGAGGAGTGAAGAGTACCCGTCACTCCATGTGCAGGCTGCAAAGATTATGTCAAACACCAAGGAGCTCAACTTCTGCTGACTACCTGGTTTTGGGAGCCTAACTTTGGTTCCTAGGTAATTCACTTCCTTTTGTTCTTCACCATCAGGGAGAAGAACAATGAAAAACAAATACTCTCTCACTGCACACTCCTTATTGTTGTGCTGGTCTCCCAGTCTCTACAGGTGCACTGGGTAAGGTGAAGTGGGAAGACAGGACAGATGACCATGAAGAGCTTTCCCTTCCAGCCCATTTTGTTGTTGTTTTGTACATTTCTGGAGGGTTCTCCAGCCCCTGTCCACTTAGTTAGCATCTAAGGCTGATAAAGAAGGGGTGGAGTTCACGGCTGAGATTGTCTCCTCAGCGCCTTCTTTTACATACTCACCTTGCTCCTTCGGTGTGAAGCCTTTGGAATTTATGACACGATCACTGGGATCTTTCACTTTCCATCATTTAGCCAATTTGTATGGCTCACTTTTCTCACAATAGCTAGCAGATTTGGCAAAAAGTTACAACTTTGCCATGGGAAAGCTCTCAAAGTGAAAGATCCAGTTCACCTGCACCTAATGGATATTGGGGATGAATCCTGGGACTTATGGGTGCTCCTGCATTTAGGCCGTGTGTAAATGGAGCTATTGATGCAGAATCAGAGTGTGAATGCCATTCCCCTACGTGGTTATCAGAGGTACGACTCATAGGGTAGTGTTTAGGATACTGCAAATGAGAAAGTCAGTACAACAGAATAGGTAAACACTAACCCAAAAAGAAGAGCCAGTATCATACAATGCTGTCAGCCAAGGTCTGAACTTGACAAAGGGAAAGAGGTCAGAGCAGTGAGATCCACAGGGAGGGGTCCTTGGATGGGTTGAAGCATCTAGGATTGAGGTGATGAGGGACAGCATCTGTGTGCAGCAGGTGGACTCAAACACATGGCCTGTCCGTTGATACCAAAAACCCGAAAAGACATGTACCCCAGAGTGTGGCTTATCACCAACCAAGAACCAATCACCATCATATGAAAGAGTGAGAAATGTGGGGTGATTCACTGCTTTTGTCTTCCCAGTTCATCTTTGGAATTATTCAGGGTGATTATCTCTCTGTCTTTAATATTCTATTTTAAATATTATAAAAGTGTCTCTTGGAGTGTTGAGCTCAATCTTCTAGCTGTCGGATGCCATGTTTGGTCTTCTGTTGGAGATGGGGTCCATGTCCACAGCTCTCTCAAGTCTGGTCTAGGGGGCTGCCTACATAGCTGGCTCAGAGCAAAACACCAGCAAGGCAGCAATAGAGGGGTGAGTTCACGCAAGCTGGCACACGACATTTTGCCAGATGAATGATCTGGCGAGACTTGCAAAGGCAGGAGGGATCATTCTGGCTGCAGTAGACCAGAGGTGGTAGCAATACCTGTGGATGCTGCTTTTCTAATCACCAGCATGTGCTGTCAACAGCCAAAAACCGTCATTATCCTATACGCTTCCTTGATGGGGATTGCCACATAACCATCACTTAGCAAGAGTGTGAAGTGAACCAGGGACAGATTGTGTGGCTGTACATATGGTGTACGCTTGCATGAACAATAGGAAAAGCAACCAAGTCCAGTTTGAATAAGGCAAGAAGAAACTGAATTGCTTCTGGGTTAACACCAGTGGGTGCTTTGCAGCTCACTGAAGCCACACTGCTGGTTCAGACCTGGAACCACCAACTAATGGCGGTGGGAGTTCTAGGGAGATGAGCAGCCTCCACCCAGAGAGGCTGGCGTTCCATGTGGCTAATGTTTTAGGCACACCTGTTCCTCATTTGGTGGGGTTAGATCTACAGATGCCCTCACAAATTTCTACTGAATGCTCGCAAGGTAGGCTATCGCGGCTGTACCAGTGTTAACACTTCCAATTCAAATCCCTTTCTCCACAGTTAACAGCCAAGAACAAAAAAGCTGAAAGCACACAGGGGAAGAGGGTGGCCCAGGACTATGGCAATTTGCCTGGGACAGAGTGATTTTCTGGATTGTGGGACTTCTAGTGTTAGAATCAGGCCAGGGGCAGGCATTTGGTGCAGCAGTTAAGTCATTGCTTGGGACTCCCACATCCTGACCCCGAGTTCCAAGTTCAAGCCCCAGCACCTCTGCTTCTGATCCCCCATCCTGCTAAGTACTTGCGTTCTTGCTCCTGTGTGGGAGACCAGGGTTGCGTTCCAGACTCTTCGCTTTGTCCTGGTTTGGCCCTGGTTGCTGAGGGCATTGAATGGAAGATCTCTCTCTGACACTCTTTCAAAAAGTAAATATTAAAAAAATGAATTAAGGGAAAGTCAGGATTGCTAGTCACTCTACAGAGAATTGACTTGGAGTAACATTAGTATGAAGTGTGTTTTGCATTTTTGATAGTTTGCATGCCATCTGATGAAAGAGAAATGTCTCCCTGAGAGGGCTTCTTGTGTCCAGGCTGGGGGCAGGAGGATGGAGAGCCCTCCCCAGGGAGCCTGGGCATTTTCTCTGTCCCTCTTATTTCTCCCAAGGGAAGATGGGTTCTGTAGGTGGCTGAGGGTCAAGGGGAGTGGGGGACTCTGCACCCAAAGCTACTCTCCTGTGATTCTTGCAGCCTGAGCTCTGTGGGGCTGAGGTTGGAGCTCCGTCACTTGTTAGGCTGTCCCAGAGGTCACAGCTCCTGGCTCTTTCACTCTTTGCTTAAATTATCTTGATTTATTTACTCTGTTCCTTTTTCCTGAATTGCACGTAGGCAATCTTTTTCTGTCTGCACCTGTGGACACCTTGCAGGCTGAAGTCAGGCTGCTCCCTGCTCTGGAATCTTCCCTTCAAAATCTAGGGCAGGGGTCAGCGCCCTCTCTAAGGGCTTCTAGAACATGTTGATCATACATCACCCACCGCACTGCGTGATGAGTAACTGCATCTCTCTGCTGAGCTGTGACCTACACAGGGCAGGGGGTGCGGGCTTTCTGTAGCTCAGCAGACAGAAGGCGCCCGATCTGGTTACTTATCAAACTAGCCAGACGCGACGTCAATAACCACGGGTCCTTCAGGTGACAAATGCGGGTCCTGTGGTGAGCAAATGACTGAGCGCAGTCAGATTCTGTGCATCGTCATCAGCAAAATGCCACACTTAGTGCTCAGGTCTGCAGGTTTCGTTTGCTTGGGAACGGCAGGTGGGAGATGCTGAGGGAGGCAGGGCACCGTGATAGGGAGTGGTTTCAGTGCCCAAGGGAAGGAAACCCTCCCAGCACCTGAAGGATCCTTGATGGGAGCTGATGCTGTTGGCGACTCCATTGGCGTCTGGCATCCCCCCAGCACCTGTGGGAGCCCCTGCTGTGCGTCTTCCAGTGAATTCTTCCACCTTTGTCACACTGCCCTGAGGCTAGGGGGGCACTTGAGTACTTGGGGGACTGTGTATCCCTAACCGCTCTCCTGTTCTTACAGAAAAGCCGAGGTGAGCAGGTCGGGCAGAGCCCAGCTCCCTTACCTAGGAAGCTGTTTTCATTCCAGAGCTACCCCGCCCCCCCACACACCCCAGGGTCTGAGCTCCAAGTGTACCGGCTTCCCCCTCCCCATTCACTCTTCCGGGCTCCTTCCAGAAGCCGTTTTTTGGTAAAGTGCACATGCATCCTTGCGTCAATGTCAATGTCGGCTTCTAGGGAACCTACCCCAGGAGACCTTAGTTCTGTGGTTTGCCTTAGCAAACCCCTTGCTAGACAGGCCAGGGTCAGTAGGCCTGCAGAGTTCTGGAGGGTTGCAGGGGGGCACAAGTTCCTTTCAAGGGGGGCGTTTCTAATGCCTGTGGGATAGGGACAGGGGAAGCCACCTGGAGCCCACTGGCTGGGTGGTGCCGGCCCTGGGGGTGGGGGTTGGGGTGGGAGTGGTCTTCTGGCCAGTGGAACCTCAAGGGGGTCTAACAAGGTTCTGAGAACTGACCTAGCCCCCTATAAATAGTTCCAGATCTTACCCAACTTAAACAGAATCTAGTCAAAGGTAATGTATTTTTTACTCTCATCACACTTCAAAGTTTTTTTTTTTATATCTCTATTCGAGCCAAGATGAGAACTGGAAGCATTACAGCATATATTTTTTTCCTTTTTGGAAATTATTCTTGGGAAATCGCTCTCTTGAAAAAGCTGGTTCTTAGGAATGCTTCGACCCAGTGTTGAGATGTCTCCTTCAAACTCTGGATACAAATACATAATTCAGAGGGATACGCTGGTCACATGTGAGCCATGGAAGAACATTGATGTCAGTTACACCTGAGAAAGAGAGGGGGTAAGGAAGGAGGAGGCTAGGAGGAAAGAACGCTGAGTTACGGAAAACTCATTCATTCTGGGTGTTTTTTAGGCTGAAAGATCAGTGACGTCAACGTGTTCAGTTTCAAGAAGGTGACCGATGCTGTTTCGCGTAATCTTACACGGAAGCTTCCATGCTCCAACCTTAGAATCAGGCTGTGGGGCAGGTCCCAGTCACTGGAAAAAGGGAGATTGGGCGGCACGAAATATTTTTTTTCAGATTTAATAGTTTGGCCTATTTTTGTCAGTTAGCCTCAGAAATTTCCAGAAATATCTGGACAGACATCCGATTATTAAAACATGCACAACAAAATCTCTGTCCTGGTGACAGAAGTCTGCTAGGAGGCGTGCTCTAGAATTTCTTCATTCATCCTCTGCCTGTCAATCATTTTTAAGAATGCCTCACCTCCTTTTGTGAGGTCACTGAAGGGGAAAACAGAAGCATGGGTGCACTTTGCAGAAGTGAAGGGCGGAGTCCTGACACCCGTCCCAGTGTGGTCCTAGTGCTCCACACTCCTGCTCCTCTGTTGTCTTTGCGTCTGTAGTAAACGACATGCTCCTCTGGGCATGGGCCTTCAGGACTGAAGCCCGCGGGATTCTTTAACTATGATTATAATTAACACAGTGTCGTTACTTGATGCTCTAGGGAATCCACACATGCCTATGTATGCCTGCGATAGACTAATTTTCGACAAACGCAGACTAATAAAGAGAGTGAGAAAGGCTTTGATTCATTGTGCTGTAGCTCTGTGACTTCGAGGAAATCACTTTCCCTCTCTGACTTCCATTCCCTTGCTCTTAGAAGATGGGCAGCCAGGACTCCTGGTGGTCAGAGCACCAAATGAACACCGTTTCTGAAAGAGAAGTGTGTGCAATGCAGTTGAAGCTCTAAGCACTCATCAAATACAGAAATTTGAGTTCAGTTGTAAAAATCGTGTCTTCCACTTGACATAATTCTAGAAATATTTTGCTTATTTTAAAGGCAGAGAGTCAGAGAGAGAAGGGATGGGAGAGAGACAGAGAGAGACAGAGAGACAGAGAGAGAGAGATCTTCCTTCCGCTGGTTCATTCCCCAAATGCCTTCAACAGGAACTCTGTCCAGATCTCCTACATGGGTGGCAGGGCCCCACATACTTGAGCCATCATCTGTTATCTTCCAGGCCCATTATTAGGTAGCTTGATTGGAAGCATAGGTGGGGCTCCATCCCAGGCACAGGGAATATGGAACTTTGCCTTCTGTACCACAATGTCCACCCAACAGATATTTCTTTTGAGGACCTACAGTGTGCCAGACAACACTAGATGGATGCTTGGTGCTCCAAACAAGAGCGATCAAGCTCCACAATGCTGCACGGAGAGCAAACGGCGAAGTCGGGGCAGTTTCAGGGGGTGTCACACAGAACAAAAGGGGGTGTTGAGGCGGAGCTGGGTTGGGGCCCTGGTAGATGGAGACCTCCCTGAGGTGGTACCCTGTGGGCAAAGACCTGAATGGAGCTGAGGACTCCTGTGGGTGGCTGAAGGTCAAAAAAAGACAGTTCAAGGTCAAGGTGCATTTGCAGGGGACGTGGGAGGGTGTCACGCTCTCCTCTGCGATTGTTGTCTTTGCCTGTCCTGGACCAACGCGGGAGGATCTTGTGGGGAGAAGCATCCCCAGGAAACCCATCCCATGTCTTGAGATTTACCAAGACCCCCATGCACTGTGCTGCAGAAAGACCCGGAAAGTGTAAGAGCCACAGGCTGGCCTCCCTGCGTGTGGTGGCCGTCAGACATGTCCTCGCACAGGAGGGACGCGTGACTGTCCTCCATCCCAGAGTCTGAACCGTCTCCCCTGGGACGTCTGCTCCCAGTGTGGAATTCTCACCATTTCTCACAAAACAGGCTCTCTGTAGGAATCCTCGAACCCAGATCCCAGGAGCCAAGAGAGCCCAGTTTTACCCAGAGCTATGCAACCTACGCCTTTACCTATTCTTGTCATTAATGCAAAGAGAGTGACAGACGTATGAAGGACCAGGAGGGAGGGCTCCGAGCTACAGCCAGGCGCCCTGTGGCGCTTTCGTAGCGATTTTATTTGGAGGTAGGCTGTGTGCTTGTCCTGCTTTCTCCAGGAGGCAGGGACTTGTGTTACTGTTCCCGTGGGGGTGGGGAGAGGGAAGCGGAAGAAAGATGGAGAGATAAAGCAGAGCTTGTTGGAAAAGATAATAGGTTTATTTATTTATACTTCACTTAGGCAAAGGGGACCTTCGGAAAGGCTCTGATAAGAATGGCCAAGGTTTTTCCGAGATTGAGCGCGTTCTTTAAAAGGACACTCACTGGCTTGCTTTCTCCCAGGTGTTTGGGACCCCTCAGGACTGGGTGCCCATCTGACCCCAGTGCTGCAGACTTAAGACACAACACGCTGCTGGCACCACGGACGGCTGTCTCAGATTCTCTCGCTCTCTCTCTCCCCCTTGCTCTGTCTCTCACGTTCTCTCCTTTCCTCCCTCCCTCTCCTCCGTCCCTCCCTCCTCCACCCAATCTCTCCCAATCTCTTTCTTTCTGTGTTCAGCTCCTTCAGGTAATTCCTCCTCAGACTTGTACCAACTTGTTTTTGACTGACAGTGCGCAGGGAGAGAGTTCTCTGCGATTGGAGATGCCCTGAGCACCTGGCTCCCGGGCGACCTGCACAGACCGCTCATCCCCTGCCTGGTCTGGCACTTGGCACTCCCTGCTCCATGCAGGTAAGAGGCACAGACTTCTGTCAACACTGGAGCCGGGCACGCTGGAGATACTGGTGCAAAGCTTGACTTCCCAAGGTAATGAAAAAGTTGTGATTCTTTTAGAACTTGCTTAAATCATTCAAGACGTCCAAGCTTATCTGGGGGAGAATTTACAAGTTCAGTTTGCATGTGGAAAACGGGTTTTTCCTTAATGATGGGGCAAAAAAAAAAAAAAAAAAAAAGAGGGGCTTTATTCTTGCTGTGAAATAATATCCAGATGTTGTCCTGTTTGCTGTGGGAGTCGGGGCTCCAGATCAGAGGAAGAATGACTTCTCTTTGCAAGGGGTTTTCTACCATGGCGTCTGTCAGAGCGAGCTTATTATTGATTTCCAGCGACTATATAGCGCTTTGGCTAATTCTCCAGCCGGACTTTCCCTTTGTCAGTGGAGAAATGAGTTTGGTTTGCCGTAAGGCGAAACCTCACTGGAATATTTTAGTCTGTTACCTCTCCTGGGGAGAACACAGGTTATGTAAGTTTTCTGTGGTAGGTATAAGGAATGTAAACAATTCTGACTTTGGAAACATCAGAAACCTTGTTCGTGACCCGTGGGGAACGCCTTGGGTCATCTGTGTACAATTTCATGCGGATTTAGACTCTTCTCAGCTAATAAACGTGACGCTGGGTGAAATTTCCACATTGCTCCGGTAAAAACCGACGTCTGCTCCCTATCGGCGCGGCCGCCGTTAGTGGCCTCAGGGGATTAAAAATTGTGGCTCAGTGGACGTTTCTCGACCTAGCGATTTCTTGGAGTTGCAGGTTAGAAAGCACACAACAAATGCAGGACTTCACAGGGAAAACTAAGCCCCAGAACTCTGCCTCCCCAGCACCAGCGCTTTGCTGTGTTCTTTTCCATGCGGGCATACCTCAATTTTCCCCCACCCCTTGACCTATGGGAAGGATTTTGGGGCAAAAAAAATTGCAAATGATTCTGCAACTTCTATCTTTGCAACCTCAAACTTACACAATCAACTGTTGTTCCAGATCCTTCTTCATCCTCTCCTAAACAAATATGTCATGATTAGGAATAGCCCTAGGTGATCAAGTATCTCCAGTTAAAAATTCCCTAAAACTTCAAAGAAAAGCGTCCCGTAAAAGCATCCTGCATTTTTAAATGCCCGAGTTGGTGAACTGTTCCTATGGGGCGGCTTCAAGCAGAGCAATTCAACACTCACCTCACACACGGGCTCCCCCGGGCTGTATTTTCTAACAGCTTTTCTCTCGCTTGGCGGTAGCTACTGTAAATGACTGAGACCCCAGCAGGAAACGCCCTACACAAGTCTGGGATGAGTTCACCCACATTGCCAGCTGTCCTATCTCAGAAATGCTACCCACATAGCGGAGCAGACATTTCTTCGCTGAATTCAATAAGTGCTTAAGTAGCTTAGAGAAATAGATTTAGAGGGATTTTGTGATTCTGTTTGCTTAAGGAAAACACATTTCCGAGAAGCTCTGCCTCCCTCTCCCCGTGCCTTCCTGCCACCAACAGTTGTGGTCATTTCACAGAAAGCGCGATCTCCCCAGTTTCCTCCCCTCCTACTTGCCACTGGGGCAGGCAGCTGCGTTGTGGGGCGAAGCAGAACGCGAGACCCCAGGATCTGCATGCCAGCGACGACCTGCAGCCAACAAAAGCAGGTCTTTTGGCTCCTTCCCCCAGAGCTGAGAGCGCCTAAGCTCTGCTTTTGCATTGAGGATATCTTGAAAGGGCTGTGCTTATGTGTGTGTGTGTGTGCGCGCGCGCATGCATGTGCGTGTAACCATATGTCTGAGCGAGAGCAGCACATATGTGGTTGTGGGCTCTCCGTAGAGAGGCAAACTTCTCTGACTTAATCAGAACATGTGACAGACTGGACATGTCCCCCTCACTCCTCCCTTATCTGTTGGAGACTTGGAGCAGCCCCTAACTTCCACGCATCTGTTGCTCCGCAGTGCTGCACCGCCTGGGGAACGCCTCTCGGGAGAGGAATCTTAGAAGCCACAAGTCCAGAGCAGGCGCTGTTAGGGTGACGGAGCTGGGGCTGAGCATTCTCTGCACCTGCCGGGTTAGGGCATGGAGCCCTCCCCGATCCCCGGCTCCGGTCAAGGCTACCGTCTCCTCCCCTGCCACGGTCCGCCCAGTGCATGGCGGGTAAATCCAGTGTCTCCCGGCATGTTGTTTTCATTCCTCTTTCCAGTAAAAAGGGCTCTGCTCCTAAGACAGTGGAGATTCTGCTGCCAGGGCTCATGGCAGCTCCTATGCCACCGTGAAGACTTGGTTGGGTTGTAACGGGCAGTGCAGGGGCGAAGCAGACAGAAGTTGTTGTGGACTTTTCTCTCTCCTGCCCCTCACTGTTGTCTCCCAACAGCCTGGAGGTGGGGTGTAGCTGGGCAGGGCTGGGTACCGGCATAGCAAGGGGAGCCCGGGGCAAGCGAACCTTGCTCAGTGCCCCTCCAGGGACCCTGGAAGCAGACAAGTCTGACCCAACACCCCTGGTCCTGCATTGCCACACAGGCTAGCTTCCTTGTGCCAGTTTTAGAGATGAGTAGAGGAGCTGTGGGGCCCTGAGAAGCTTCCAGAAGTTCTAGAAGGCGCCCAGAAGTTCCAAATCCCCCTTGTGTTACGGGTCCGCAAACAGCCGGTTCCCCACCTACACAGGGCGGCTGCTCGTTGTCATGTTGCCAGAACCCACACCACGGATTCGACCCCATTCCCAGGGCTTCTTGGTCAAGTACATTTGTGTTCTTTTAATGGTGCTCACTGTGTAGTAACTGGAGCAGAGCTCAGCGGCTCCATGGCCACCACAGGCCACACTGGGGGTCACACGTGGCCCGCTTCCACGAGACACGCTGTGCTTCCAGACCGATAGCTGTACTGAACGAGACCTTCCCCTCGATCAGAACGTGAGTTAGGATCCCTCGATCGTGCTCACAACATCAGAAGAGACGTAAGACAAGGACTCGCTTGCTTTAGATTTTGGGTGCTGAGCTCCCAGGTGCCAGCCACCTGAGTCAGTTCCAGGAGGGGGTGACGGCGAAGTGCAGGAGCCAATCTGTGCTTCCCCAGCCCTGAGGGTACAAAAGGGAAATGCTGGAAAGAATTAGCAATGAAATAAGCAAGGTTTCGCTTTGTTCTTCCCATGAGCTGAGGCTCAAATTCAGAGCAATCCAGGTGGTCCCTTCATGCCCTCCTGCCCCACCCGCAGGGGGCAGGCAGAAGCCCCAGGGGGCAGCAATGCCTTCTGGCACCCTCATTCTGGGTAAGTGACCACAGCCCTAGGATTATAGGTCCCGGTCATGGTGAGGGTCACTGCCGGGCTGCAGAGGTACCGAGGGGGTGATGCCAGACAGAGCACTGCTGTGGGAGTCCTGGGGTGTCCCATGGGAGCCAAGTGGCCTGGCTTTGGGTTTCACACAGATCCTGTTTCCGTGTGAGCACCCTGGTGTCAGCCGTGTTCTTGCGGGTTCTTTGCTGTGCTGACAAGACCTGATGACGCTTGGTGGTTACAAGAATTGAAGGACTTCCTTAAGGAAAGTGAGTGCAGGTGTGTGATTGTCAAATGAGCTACAAAAGCAGGAGCCCTGAAGGCCTGGCTGATAAGTGTCTTACGTAATAGTATTGTTTCTTGAATGAGTGTTGAATTAATTTATGTAAATCTTTGCTGCTGGCTGCCCTCTCAGTCACTCTGAGAATTGATAAGCAGAAATATCCAGGCATCTGGCTTCTCCCTCTCTAAGGAGCAGGGATCTACGGGAAAACGGATCTGGCTGGTGTCTGGAATGTTTCTCATTGTGTTGACACATTGCCCAGAGAGGCAGCTCCTCACCCTGTGGCTGAGCCCCTAGGTCAGGTCCAGGCCTTCGTGTATGGGGCTCTCAGAGCAGGTGGGTGCTGGAATTAACGATGCACTTTTTCTACCAGGAACACCCCTAACACAAAAGCCCAAAGCACACTCTGCTGGTGGTGAGCCTAGAAACTAGAACGACACTGGCTGCACGGAAACACCACCGTGTGCGTCTCCTTTTAGACTTGCGGGTTTGTCCCAGCAGAAGGTCTGTGTGTCTGGCTGAGGACCCTCCTTTTCCCGCCATTTCTATCACTCTGTTTCCCTTTCCCATTTCTGATAGCACTTAGTGTCATTTCTCGTCTGGGTGCTTGCTAAGCCTGTGCCTACCACCACAGGGAGTGCTCTCCCTTCATGATGTGTACAGCTGCAATATTTGCAGATTGATAGCTTGCTCTGTCCTGGTCCCCTTTGCTAAACGACACGAGGTCACCCCTGAATCTTGCTGTCTTGCTGCCTAAATGATCCCTTGTCTTCTCCTCCTACCTCATCAGAGTCGGTTGGAAAAGTTTATCACTGGCTTGGGAAAGTCGTGGAATTTGTCATCTTCTCCACTCTTGCTACCAACCCCATTCCCACCTACCTGGTGGGAGTGAGAGGAGGTGGATGAACCCTGGGGCACCTGGCTGCTGTGGTTGCAGCATGCTCTAGAGGCTAAGGAATGAGAACCCCACCCTGCCTTCTGCATGTTCACATCGATAGAACAGTGCACAGACAGGTCGTGAGCTGCAGTACCTGCAGACTTACAAGCACAAGCGACAAAGGCAGCATGGGTGTGCACTCAGCCATGACGAGAGCGGCCAGATTGACTGCGCAGGTATGGATGGTCGATCCCAGTGTCGACATTAGGACACAAGAGCGCTTCATCTTCAACCTCTGTGGAGCCAATTTCCTTTTGATCCAAGGTTTGTATCATGGATTAAGTATTTCTCCCATTGCCCTCTAAACAGTGTTTACTGAAAGTGCCATTGTAGTGACATTGATGACATCCAAAAGGATTCAGATGGGGTATTTCATGACTCAAGTCTAGCCTACAGAGATGCTGGGCTAATCTGCTCAGAATCGCTCAGGGTTCCGGCTCCTGGCCCCGGTGGAGAGAAGACCTCCCTGTGCTTGCGAGGAAGGAGTGAGTCTTCCAGCCAGAGGCAGAGGAGAAGATCCCAGAACACAGTCAAGTCTTACAGCCAAGCATCGTCTATCCTGGGAGGTTCTGCTGGGGAAGGCTCTTGTCTAAGTCTAGCCCTGCAAGAAATAAAAGGCTGCACTCTGAGAGGTGCTGGAACTCCATCTCGCCCATAGTCCCTTCTTGGAACTTTCCAGTAATCAATAACAGATGGAAACCTTCAAGAAGTCCTACAGGAAGGCATCCTTTACCTCTACATCTGAGTTCTGTATTCATATTGGATCATAGAACTATCCGTGCCTCCTTCCACCCCTAGAGTTGTGTGTGTTTCTACTTCTCTGTGACGGTATTTCTTGAATCACATGCATTGACATGCAAGGGATAACTTTTCTTATAACTTCATCTTCACTTGTACCATGAACCTAACTCTATCCCATTCTTCAGACACGCAGCCTAGACCTTTCTATTGTAAGTGTTTCAAAAATACAAGGTGCACCAAACAGTCATGGGGAATGGAATTAACAGGATGAAAAAATAAGTTTAGTCTGATGCAAAAGTACTTTGAAACCCATGCATACTTTTTTCACAATATGCATTTCTCTGTGGGCTTTTTGAAGACTCCTCATATATACATATATTTTCATATATATGAAATATATGAAAACTGCTAACTGCTATGTTTTCTCCCTCGGTGAACGTTACAAAGTGGTCGACTGGCTGCTGGGATTGTGGAAGTGGCATTATGAAAATAGGAGACATGGTTCGTGAGTGGGGAAGGAACAGGGACCCACGTGCTGACAGTGGAACAGCTGTGCAAACTCAATAAATAGGAAATGTGTAGAACGTTTTCAAAAGAAGAAAACGAAGAAACTTGAAATAAAACAGAACGAAGATATGGAACTAGTAGGGGCCAGCAAGGACTGGAAGTTAGATCCTGGGGAAGCAAACTGGGAGATAAGCAGAGAGGGTGGGGGATGAACAGAGAGGGTGGGAGATGAACAGAGAGGATGGGAGGTGAGCAGAGAGGGTGGGAGGTGAGCAGAGGGTGGGAGGTGAGCAGAGGGTGGGAGATGAGCAGAGGGTGGGAGGTGAGCAGAGGGTGGGAGATGAGCAGAGAGGGCAGGCATACTGCATTCCTGGGGCTGGAAGAGGAGATCTGGTCCCTGGGGCAGCAAAATCCAGGAGATAGGAAAATTAGCATCGTCTCAGTCTCCACCAAACACTATGCTTTAGATACATGGCAATCAAAGTCTTTGGCTCCCAATGTGTTTTAAATCTTAAATTTAGGAGAACTTGCTAAGATTTGCCCATTGAAAGATGAAATCTTGCGGCACTAAAACTTGAAGAGTCCTTTCTTCTGTGATTGCAATCAAGTGCGTTGCCCTCGGGTGGGGAGCGGTCGGTGTCAGTACACGGCATTTCAGGGTCGGGCTGCACAGGGTATGCACATTGAAACATGAATTTCACAATTGCACGTATTAGCTTGTCTGGCCCAATATTCTGGGAATGCTCCCTAAACTTTGCTTCCCGTACGACTCTATGTAACTTACAGCTTCTGACCAGTCTGACTTGCCAGTCCCACAGTTGGTAGAAACACATACTAGAGAGTTTTAATCGACCCCCCTTCAGATCATGGCTCATTAAGCTCTACCCCTTCTAGAACTCGCTTGCTGAAGGGTTCGCCCTGCAGGAGGCTGGGTGTTGTTCTGTCTTTTTGGAAGGAGACGTGGGCCTTGAGCTCACAGAGCATCCACGCTGTTCTTGGTGACCCAGCAGGAGAGAGGAGGGAGGCCGCCATCTGTATGTGCGTGGGGCTAAGTCTTCTGAATCGGAGAGTGGAGGCAAGAGCCAGGCGAACGCTGACAGCTGGCACTGCCAAGGGCCTGCTGGGACACAGTCCAAGTACTTCTGAAACCTCACTCGGGACGGCTTCATCATTAACTCCCGCAAAGATGAGGCAACCCCGGGTGCAGAGGTTAAGTGACTTGTTTATGACCAGAGGCTTCCGCAGGGCGTGACACTGACCTTGAAAGTGGGGTCATTGGTCTTCAGAGGCCACGTCCTTCCATGCTCTGCCAGGGGAGGTGAGACTCCAGGACAGACAGGTTGAGAAGGATTGCGAGGCAAGCAAAGAGGAGCCATGGACGATTTTGGATGCCAGGGTTCTGAGCCACAAGTCAGATTGTGGTTGTGGCCGAGTGACGAGCTGGACTGGTGCCTTGATTAGTTGGATCAGGGGCCAGTGCTGTGGTGTCTCGGGCAGGGCCACCACCTGCAGTGCCAGCATCCTATATGGTCTCAGGTTTGAGTCCCAGCTGCTCCTCTTCCAATCCAGCTCTCTGCTATGGCCTGGGAAAGCAGCAGGGGAGGGCCCAAGTCCTTGAGCCCCTGCACCTGCATGGAAGACTGGGAAGAAGCTCCTGGCTCCTGGCTTGGGATCAGTTCAGCCAAATGGGGAGTGAATCAGCAGATGGAAGCTCTCTCTCTCTCTCTCTCTCTGCCTCTTCTTCTCCCTGTGTGTAATTCTGACTTTCAAATAAATAAAGAAATCTTAAAAAATGATTAGCTGGATCAAAGGAATGAAGACCTGGACCATAGAGGTGGCTGTACGTGGGGCAAGGGAGACACAGGTGTGCTAGGTAAACCCAGCAGGTGGGACCGGTGGCTGGCCCTGGGCTAGGTGTTGGGGTGGGAAAGGACTTTAAAGTCAGAGAAGTGGGAAGAAGCTCATTGTCAGGACCCCAAA
The DNA here is from genome assembly GCA_949820135.1 of Sylvilagus floridanus. Classification (NCBI taxonomy): domain Eukaryota; kingdom Metazoa; phylum Chordata; class Mammalia; order Lagomorpha; family Leporidae; genus Sylvilagus; species Sylvilagus floridanus. The sequence goes on along the minus strand of OX463244.1, from coordinate 6,935,184 downwards.
GGCAGAAGAAACTGGAGCAGCGGGAGGGCTGCTGGTGGGCAGTGGGCGCCCTGAGGCTCCGAGTGGTGGGGGGGAGGGGCAGGTCGGATTAAAGAGGCCAAGGGGAGCATGACTGGGAGGAGTGGAGAAGCAGAGATCCACCGAGCAGCAGGAGAAGGAGCTGTCCGCGAGGCAGAGGGAGATGACACCACCAATGGTACCATTTGTGGAGCTCCCTGGACCCCCACGTCGGAGCAGGGCAGAACAGGGATCCTGGCACGTGTGGAGCCGAGGGCCAGGGCAGTGCAGAGTCTGAAGTTGGCAGAGCAGTCAGCTCCCACTCCAGACACAATCAGGGGCAGTGAATGGTGACAGCTGGGCTGGCAAAGCCGAGGCCTCAGAGGCCGGGAGGGTGGCTGCCTCCCAGCCTGTCGCTCGTGGAAGTCTCGCGATCTCTCGCTGCAGGTGCACCTAACTACTCCCGCGCCCTCCCTGAAGTCAACCCAGGTCTTGCGTAAGTTCACACCCAGGGAATGCTGAGCTGGGGCAGGTGGTGCTAGTGTACCCGTAGTCACATAGCCTGTGACAGTCACTGGAGGCACATAGGAAGATTCTGGAAACAGAGGGAGCTGCTGGCCGAGGCACTGGAGAGACTGCAGGCCCACTCTTGAATACATCGCCAGAGAACAGGCAAAGATAACAATGTGTCCCAACTTGCTGATCACTGCGCTGATTAAATGACATCACTGACCTTTCGAGTTTATGCTTTCCTAAGATCCGTGACCTTGGGAACACGAGAGGATCTGACAAAGGCAGTGATGATGGTGGCGACCGAGACGCCCCGCGGTGCTCGGCCGAACCGTTCCTAGCTGCTGGCTTTGAACCTCTCGCAGTTTCCAGTCTCGTTTGTACTCTCAGTGTCGTTTTTGAGCACTGCTCTATCTTACGCGTTTGAACAATACGTAGAAAAATCCAGAAAAATGTAGCCTAAATCTTCTTCGCCAAAGGCAATTTCATAGCATGCATTTTGGAAACTTCTAGATGGGGTGTACTTGCACGGTGCCCCCTAAAAAATGTGCATGTGTTACATGTTCGTGAAAGTTTGTAAACCGCACTTTTTAAAAGTAATGCAAATGAAAGGCATTGAAATAAACATATTTTTAAAAGGAAGTGATTTAATCGTCCTAAGCCTCCATAAAGTAATAACGAGACCTGTTAGCAGAACTCGTTCACGGATTCCAGGAGGTCCCCGCTGATAGACCGGAGGTGAACATGTTTTGTAAATGGCGAAGCGCCATAAAATGTATTATCATTCGCAAAATCGTCATTAAAGAAAGAGTATGCGGAACCCTGCAGAATGGGAAGATAGCAGGAAATCCAGGAAGTCCGCCGGCAAGGGAAGGGGTCACTGATAAGAGGCAGTCCGGCCTCCGGACAGCGGCTTTGCAGTGGAAAAGTCCGGGGATGCCATCCCCCGGCCACAGCGCCCCAGGAGCTCCCTGATGCCCCGAGCCTCTGTTCTCAGCGTGTTGGATCCATGGGAAGCCACAAGAGAGGTCGGTCCTTCTCCCTGCACTCCAGGCACCCACTTTCCCTAGGACCACCTCGCCACCCCTCCCCCCAGCAGGCTGCCCACACGACGATTCCTCAGGCAGCTGGGGGAACAGAGGATCGACGGGGAGGTAAACACCCTGGACTGGAGACCCCCATGACGGGGCGACCCTCTCCGAGTTACCCAACTTCGTTCTCATGTGTCAAACCCAGAGAACCGCCTCCAACGGCAATGACAGGAGAGCTCGGGACGTGACTCTTGTGCAAGTGTGGGGAACCCACTGCTGACTTCCGTGTCATGACTTGAGAGGGAACACGCATTTTCAAAATGACCAAAAACAGTTCCTACTTTCTCCCTAAGGATAGTCCCTCTTTAATATGGTTTGGCTTTTAAAAACAAATAAGCAAACAAAAAAGCCACTTTATAAAGAAACCCCAAAATCTAGACTCAAAGTTATGATCTTAAAAAAATCTTCAGGCCAGTGCCGCGGCTCACTAGGCTAATCCTCCACCTGCGGTGCCGGTACCCCAGGTTCTAGTCCTAGTCGGGGCACCGGATTCTATCCCGGTTGCCACTCTTCCAGGCCAGCTCTCTGCTGTGGCCCGGGAGTGCAGTGGAGGATGGCCCAAGTGCTTGGGCCCTGCACCCCATGGGAGACCAGGAGAAGCACCTGGCTCCTGGCTTCAGATCGGCACAGCGTGCCAGCTGCGGCGGCCATTTGGGGATGAACCAACAGAAAGGAAGACCTTTCTCTCTGTCTGTCTCTCTCACTGTCCACTCTGCCTGTCAAAAAAAAATCTTCAAGCAGATTTTTTTTCCAACTTCTAAAAGGGATTCGACCTGCTGGTCTCTCCAGTGCTGAGGAACAAGGGTTGAGTCGTGAAAGAAGGGGGTTTGTTTCTAGAAACGACCAAGGCAGATTAGAGCAGAAATATTCCTTACGATTGTTCCTTTTCTTGAGATTCTTCTTTTCTGCTAAAAACACCAAGAACTGTTGGAAAGGTAACTTTTTCCTGACCGTTTTAAGGAGAAACGAGTGACACACTGAGAAAGAATATGAGCTTGGCGTGCGAGTGAGCCCTGCTCTGGAATTCGGGTGGGTCTAGGAAAAAGCAGAGACTTCAGTGGAAAACATCCACGGGGGTGTGGGCAACCCTGTAAACTATAAATTGGCTGCGTACTGCTTGAGCTGGTGTGGAGGAAAACCACAGGACTCTGAAATCCCAGCCCCGAAGTGTCCCGGGAGTCCTGACTGTCATTATCAGCAGTCCCATAGCTGGATCGCTTGAGTCTGCTCCTTGTGGAACACCTGCCATTGTCCCCCGGTGCCACTGTGGGGTGACCTGCTCCCAGCAAGACTCCCCACTGCCTGACCTCCAGTCTAGCCACACCCCCTCCCTCCTCTCCCCTCCAAGACCCCCTGCATTCACCCCCACCTCACTGCCTTTGTCTGCTCCCTTCCCTGCAAGGCCATTCTTCCTGTTTCCTGTTAGAAATTCATTATCCGACTTCCACTTTCTATCCTCATAGAGCCAGACCACGTTTGCTCTCCCCCAATTTTGTCTTCCTCAGGCTGAACAAAACCTGGGTAATGCCTGTGCCATGCAGGACCAATCAGGCACAGTGTCCCACTTGAGCATGGTTGGCCCAGGTCTCTCCTTCTCCCCCAACCTGGTGACTGTCCCATAGAGGCCTGAGAGCACCTTGCACTTGACCCAGCTCGAACCAAGCTAGCTTTTGCACGGAGAAGAAATCACTTGTCCAGAGTCACGGCTGTCAGGTACCTTCGGGAGGCCTCTCCACAGTCAGGAAGACCCCGGTGTAGGCGTTGGCGTGAGCCTGCGGGTTTTAAGTCACTGCCCCCAGCACAGGTGATAACCACACGATCTGGGATTTGAACCCACCTGTCTGGTGCCTGTCCTGTGCTCTTCCTACTATAGCACATTTCTTCCCGATCACCAAAACGCCAACCCAAAATCGAACGTGGGGCCACGTTAAATGAATCTGCAATCATCCCATTTGTTAGCACCAAGAGAACGAAGCCTGCACACCTGGACCAAGGCCTGCACACCTGGACCAAGGCCTGTACACCTGGACCAAAGCCTGTACACCTGGACCAAAGCCTGCACACCTGGACTAAGGCCTGCACACCTGAACCAAGACCTGCACACCTGAGCCAAGGCCTGCACACCTGAACCAAGGCCTGTACACCTGAGCCAAGGCCTGCACACCTGGACCAAGGCCTGCACACCTGGACCAAGGCCTGCACACCTTAGCCAAGGCCTGTACACCTGAACCAAGACCTGCACACCTGGACTAAGGCCTGTACACCTGAACCAAGGCCTGCACACCTTAGCCAAGGCCTGCACACCTGAACCAAGACCTGCACACCTGGACCAAGGCCTACACACCTGGACCAAGGCCTGCACACCTGAACCAAGGCCTGCACACCTGAACCAAAGCCTGCGTTTATGCTAAGACCAGGACAAAACTTCAGTCCTCACTCTTTGCCCCCGAGGAGAAGACTACAACAGCCTAAAGGCATATGCATATTTAAGGGAGTGTGTGGCTATCACAGGGTCCAACATAATCCCACGCCCGGCGCCGGCACCACGAGGAGATGGATGTGCAGCAAATGTGTTTACAGTCCGATTTCTCCAACAGCCAAGGGCGTATCTGAGCGGCAACACAGCCCGGCTGCTCCCCCAGTGGAGGCAACTCTGCGTGGGCACCAGGAAGCACCAGGAAGCCGCGTCCCAGCCGATGTCTTTAGAGAAAGCCGTGCTTGGAGAACTGCTGGACTTGTTGAAATCGGAACCAGCTGGGTCTGTGTCTCTGCACTTTGACCAAATCCACTTCGTAGGCGGTTAAAGCTTCCGGGGTTTCTGAGAAGGTGTTCCCATGAGAGATGAGGGAACGGGGAGGCCCAGAGGGACCGTGGCCTGCCTGAGGCTTTGCAGCTCTTGAAGAACTCAAACTACCGCTGTCCGCGGGCCTCCTCCCACTCCAGACGGTGCCTGAGAGGCAGAGAGGAACCCAGGCTCAGGTGGAAGAGAGAGCATGAGCTTCTAATCTGGAAACAGAGAAGAGAGAGAAGGAAAGACATCACGGAAAATCCCATCAATAGTTGGAAGTTTCGCAAAGACCCATAAATACGGACAGTTAGCATGTGCCAGTTAAAACAATTGAGCGACTTTAAAAATGAGAACAAGGGCACGTGACTGCCTCTGTCCTGGACCGGTGTCAGGCGCCCCTAGCGCTTCCCCGAGTGCTGTCCCTGGTGAGCTGGCCCCGTGAGGACTTCCCTGCCCCGGGAGCAGAGCAGTGTCTTCCTCTCCGGAAGCTGTGACCCGGAGCCCTTGCACACTCCGAAGCCTCCTCCAGCCCTGGCTGCCCGGGAGGGGAGTCATCATTGTCCCACAGCTTCTGTCCACTTCCTGCGTGGACGGTCACCCGGGAGCAGCTGGTGCAAGGAAGAAAACGGCTGGAGACACGCACGTGGGACTCGAAGGCCTGCGACGTCCAGCCTGTGGCAGGGCCGGACGCTGGCGTGAGAATAATTACCCAGCACGAGGGGCTGCTTTACAAACAAATGGAAAAAAACCTGCGACCAGCAGCCACAGCCGGCCCCAGGACAGGAAGCGCGGGGCCCTCGACAGCTTTGATAGCTACGTAAGCGAGAGGCCCCGCCATGCCACTTTTCCAAGGTTCCAGAGCCCCTTAGAGAGAATTCACACGAGAGCGTGAGTGCCTGCTGTCCCCAGACCTCTGATGAGTAAGAAGGTGCTGCCCGTTCCCCAGGCCTCCGTGGGAGTTAGTTCTGCTTGGTAGGTTGTGTTGGCAAACAGCTGTAAAGGAATCCAGAGCTCTATCAGATAGAAAGACCTTGTGATGCCAGGAGACGGTTCTGCACCGGTGAAGACTGAGGTCTCGTGCTGCAAAGCCCTCGTGGCTCCAGGGCTCTGCCTGCGCAGGTGGGCGAGGCGTGCTCTGAGTGGGGCCAGAGGCCCATTCCTCCTGGGGAGGGCACGGTCCCACCTCCTGGCCCAGCGGCCCAGAAGCAGGTGGCCTGCTGGAACAGAGCACACGGGTTTCCTCCTGCAGAGCCCGGCTCTCCCACCACATCGTCCTCCGACCTCTGGGATCCCAGCTGAGCCTGAGCCCCTGCACTTAAACTCCAGGTAAGGCCCCCAGGTGCTTCTAGCTGACCAACCAGGCGGGGCCATAGGGATGGGGAGGGAACACCTGAACCACCCGGGGATTTCTGGAAGGTTCCATCTGAGCGAGACCTCTTAACCACACACGTGGTATCTTCACTAGCCCCCCGTTTGTATTTCAATTGGTCTGTATGAGGGCACTTCCACGAGTTTGTGGAAACAGAATTAAAACATAAGTTTGTATTGGTGTTAGAGTTTTGAAATCGTGTATACCGAGAGTTTTCAAGAAGTTCATGGAAAATGCATACTGTGAAAACTGTGCACAAAAACATCTCTTCGTTTATTTTCCATGAACGAAGGAGCGCCCTCCTGGAATGCTCTAAGTTAATCTTAGCTCTGGGAGCTGAGTCATGTCTGGGGAGATTTATTTTCTATTTCGTGCTACTACCTTCCTGTCTGTTTGAAAAAGCTCCTTTTCTCTGGATGTTCACGAAGCCATTTTCCAAGCTCGCAAATGTGAGGACCTGTTCATCTCGAAGTATTTTCTGATTGGGCTGTTTCACTACCTTCCCATCAATCTATCAGTCCCCTAGTGCATCACCCATGGCAACTGAGATGTCTCCCACCAGGGTTTAGGTTGTGTATTTTCACAGTGAATTTATGTGAAAACGAGAATGGTCTACGGAACTAAGAGCGTTGTGTGCGCAGACCTGACACCCGAAGTTGGGTGTACACACAGAGTTGCAGAGTGCGGACGTCAGCAGTTAAACGTTCGATGTAAATGTGAGACAAGTGCCTTCACTTTCAGGATTTCACATGCGCTCTCACAGTCACCATTGACGATGCTGGAAAAGAACTTTGAGGTCATTTCATCCAAACCTCTCATTTTACAGATGAGAAAAACAGCACTAATTGATAGCTAGTGATATTAAATTATAGCTCTTCTACAACTAGATAGCAGAGTTGGTAGGCTTCTTAATGTGCTCAATTGCTATATGGATTCCATGCACTGATGAGTTTGCTGTGACCTTGATCATTTGCATTCTGTGGTTTTCCATGTTGATGTTTCTAATGTGGCATCTGTAATCCAGAGCCCCAGCAACTTTGTACCACGAAGGCCTTGCTAATCCCCAACGCGGGCAGCCCACCTCTTCCATACTCAGCTAGGGCTCCAAGCATCCACAAAGCCATGTGTGGGTAACCAAAGATGCCAGTCCATGCCTGGCATGCCTGGGACCCTCACGAGGCTCCTGCTTCTGGCTGGATCCTTTCTCTGCCTTCCGTTGCCTCTCCTGCACATCCCTTAGGAGCTAGCTCAGATTGGCTCCACATCCTTCCACCTGCTCCTGTCACCCAAAGGCCTGGACCATCATTTCCTTAAGTAAGATCCCACTTCTTCAACTGCCTTCCTGTATTCCTCAAACGTTTTCTATGACTGAACTATCCTTCTCCCTCTCCCCCCAATCTAGAACAAAAGCCTCTGAGAGCAAGCATCGTTGGTGCAAATGTCCCCATGTCTGATCAGAAATAGAAGGTGATGAATAGTACATATGCCGTGCATACATCTGTTCCCCCTCCCTCCACTCCGGGGGAAGCAGGTGTCTCCAACCCTTCTGAGCGGTGCTTCCCAGACAGCATCAGTGCCTCCTTCCCTCTCAACTCTTTTTAAAATATATTTCTTTACTTTTTATTAATTTGAAAGGCAGACACACACACCCACACACAGAGAAAGTGGGCTAGAGAGAGATCAGGACAGAGAGAGACCTTCCGTCCACTGGTTCACGTCCCAAAAGGCACCTGGAACTCAATCTGAGTCTCACACATGCATGGCAGAGACCCAAGTACTTGAGCCCACCCCTGGTGTGTGCATGAGCAGAAAGCTGCAGTCACAAGTGCACCTGGGGCCCGAGCCCAGCGGCTTTGCTGTGGGACGCGGCATCACCAGTAGGGTATTCACTATTATGCCAGTGCCTGCCACGCCTCAAGTCTCTGACGCCTGGATCGTGTCCCTTGACACGAAATATCACCTTCTTGGTTGTTCACACTGGAAAATGTACATAGTGCCCAACTGCCCAGCTGTTCTTCTCTGGTTCCCGGGTTGGAAAAATCTTTTCCCCTCTCCCTCATCACAGTCACTAAGACTGCCTTCCTCTGCTTTCTTATTTTGGGATTTTTCTTCCTTGCAGAGCTCACTGACTCATATATGGTCACCTTTTGCTTCTAAGCACAGTGACTCCAAAGTCTCCAGCTCTAGTTTGTTTGTTTGTTTTTTTAAGATTTATTTATTTGAAAGGCAGAGTTATGGAGAGGCAGAGGCAGAGAGAGAGACGTCTTTCATCCCCCAGTTTACTCCCCAGATGGCTACAACGGCCAGAGCTGTGCTGATATGAAGCCAGGAGCTTCCTCCAGGTCTCCCACATGGCTGCAGGGGCCCGAGGACTTGGACCATCTTCTACTGCATTTCTCATGAGAATTCCTCTCTAGCTGGGCAGAAGAACGAGAGTCCCTACATCTCCTGTTCACCCATTACCATGTCATAGTTAGCAGGTGTGAAAACTGTACCTGATGGTGAGCTGACATGGCGACCAACCCAAGGTCATGTACGGACGGCATCACTTAGACAAACCCAACAGTGCCCTAAATGATCTCCCTGCCCTGGTCCCCCTCTCAATCTGTCTGTGCTCCTGCCGTCTTTCTGGCTGTCACAGGAGCAGCGTTTTCAGCTTAAACTCAATCTCCTTATAAACTTCTTTGCCAGCGTAACTGCCGGTCTGGTTTCACATGCACGTCCTTGAGAGCCCTAAGTATTCCCAACCATGGATACGCATGGGAGTCAAATGGGAGCTTCTTGAAACTTAGCCAGACTCAGACTCTTACTCATCTGCCCCTGCACCAGGAGGTTCTGCTTTGATCGCTCTGCATCAGAGCCAAGGCATTAGCGTGTCTTAAATCTCTCCCAAGGGCTGCTCATGTGCGGTCACAGTTGAGAACCACTGGTGATGGATGAACCCAATGACTCAATCAATACTGCAACATACTTTACCTCCACATACTTCTGCCTGGGCAATTCCCCCTTTGTCAGCAATCCCTTTTCCCTATTTCTGAATTGTACAAAAAAAAAAAAAAAAAAAAAAAAGCTTCTTTGAGCCTTCCAGTTGAAACAGATCAGTCCTCCTCGTCCTGGAAATCCATAGCCCTTCTGTCTACATCACGTTCACTCATGTGAGCCAGGCAGATGCTGTGTTGGGAACAGATGAAACACAGAGGGGTGAGGCAAGGCCCCTGGCTATAAGCGGCTGATTGCCTTATGGGGCGTGACTCGTGGCCCAGGGATATCAAGTTCTATGAGAGGAGTAGGGAAGGGTCCGTGGGATACTGATGAGCCATCAAGAAGTCTGTGCTACTTGGTAACAAGTTTATTTAGATGCAAAAATTTTTGGAAATCTATGCATAGCTTTTTTTCAGTACACATTTTACATGAAATTGTTGAAGATCCCTCATATTTCAAAGACCACGATAGTGTTTTTGTTTTAAAGATTTATTTTATTTATTTGAAAGAGTTACAGAGATAGGTAGAGCCAGAGAGAGAAAGGTCTTCCATTCTCTGGTTCACTCCCCAGATGGTCGCATCGGCTGGAGCTGAGCAGATCTGAAGCCAGGAACCAGGAGCTTCTTCCAGGTCTGCCACATGGGTGCAGGGGACCAAGGACTTAGGCCATCTTCTACTGCTTTCCAAGGCCATAGAGGAGAGCTGGACTGGAAGTGGAGCAGCTGGGACCCGAACTGGTGCCCATACAGGATGCCAGTGCTGCAGGCCAGCGTTTTAACCTGCTGTGCCACAGTGCCAGCCTCCTCCATGGTGTTTTATGAGGCTAACACAGATACCAAGTGAATGTAGATAAAGAGGACCCTGCCACGACTTCCATGTAAATTCTGTGCATGCTTGACAGACAGGGCAAGTGAATTAAGTGAATGAGGAAGTGGTGTGCAGGGACATAATTGCACTTCTTCAGGGGAAATCTGCAATCATTCAGGTCCTGCAGGTGTGGTTAACAGACCCTAAGAAGGAGCCCACTCCCGGGGAGAAAGGCTGTGTCTAGCTCCCACCCACTCTTTGGGGATATTCGTGAGTCAGCCTAGGAGCCACCCACCAAGAGTTCTTAAGGGTTAGTCCAGCTTCTAAAGCATGTGAGTCATAGAAGATAAAAGGAAGTGCTTCCTAACAAGGCAGATTTCGACATTACGGAAATTTACTTCCCACAGAAATAGAGCCATGTGCACGTAAACACCACTCGGAAAAAGCAGTCTTCACGTGGCACGTGCAAGACTCCACGTGTAATGATAACGCATAGAAAGCACTCACAGGTTTCGGACCAGGTCTTTGACATGTCTTCATTATTTAATGTGCTGGTTGATTATTCATCCATTTATGGATACATTTATTGACTCATAGATTCAGAAGCCATTAAAACAGTTTGGAGCACCACCCTGGGCCAGGGACTGTAAGACCTCAGACAGCAGGTAAGCAGTGGAAGCATGGAGGGGCAATTAGGGTTGGCACAGGGACAGAACGGAGTCAGGTGCTGGGACTCGCCCACCATCATGGACAGACGCTCCTATTGGAAGGGTTCTAGTTGCTCAATACATGGCGTGACTCTGAAAAGAGAACCGAGCAGAGAGTGCAGGGTGGGGGTTGGCGCCCCAGTGATTTAGAAGACTCCATGGGGAGCTGCGCCAAGGGGGCCGTGAGCGGGCAGGAGCTCAGGACATGAAGACAAGGACTTTTCAGGGGAGAAGCTGAAGACCACGTGTCTGTGGGTCAGAAAGGAAGGAAGAGCTGGATGCGGTGGCCTCTGGCTTAGGCCACTCGTGGAAGTCAAGATTCAGGAACGGAGGCAGGTGTGGGATGAGGGTTGGCGATATCATCTCTGATGACTCAGCACGAGGTGCTGCCAGGAGTGCTGACTCAGCAGGTGCAGTGCGCTCAGTGTCTGCCATCAATAGGCAGAATGATCTTTCTCTTCTTCGCTCAACACTACAACCGCTGTGTAGGCTCATTCTCTCTGAGACCCAGAGCTCCTTCTCCATTACTGGAACACTCCACACGCCTCTTGCTTCCATCCATTCATGTGCATATTGAACAAATACGAAGGCCCACTGCAGCGTGGACACTGGCATGTCCGCAATCAGACAGTGTAGCTTGCTTTCCACGAGAGGCATGCGGAACTGATGGGCCAAGAGCTGGCTTTAGGGTCAGACCAGGAAAAACATGCTGTCCACACGACTGACTTGCTAGGTGACAGTTAGGTGACTTTAGGCAAACTCCTTAACGTATAGCAGGTGCCGTTTGTGTATTTTCACCAGAGCTATTTTGTTTTTATTTTTATTTTTTTTTATTTATTTTTGACAGGCAGAGTGGACAGTGAGAGAGAGAGACAGAAAGAAAGGTCTTCCTTTTGCTGTTGGTTCACCCTCCAATGGCCGCCACAGACGGCGCACTGTGGCCGGCACACCGCGCTCATCCAATGGCAGGAGCCAGGTGCTAGGTGCTTCTCCTGGTCTCCCATGGGGTGCAGGGCCCAAGCACCTGGGCCATCCTCCACTGCACACCCGGGCCACAGCAGAGGGCTGGCCTGGAAGAGGGGTAACCGGGACAGAATCCGGCGCCCCGACCGTGACTAGAACCCGGTGTGCCAGCGCCGCAAGGCAGAGGATTAGCCTGTTGAGCCACGGCGCCGGCACCAGAGCTATTTTGAAATTTGGATCAAAGGTATATGAGCTGCAGATACAGTGCTGGTCACATGTACGTTCTCACAGAGAGCAGTTGTTAGCTTGCTGATTGTTATATCAGATGTTTGTAAGTACACAAATAATTCTACTATGCTGGTGGATATTCTGGGAGACAGAGCACAGGGAAGCTGGAAAAAAAGCATGGGGACAGGCAGGGAGCACACCTGTCTCCCATGAGGTCTGTCTCAAGAGAGAAGATATGAGGAAGCAGGTGCACAGAGGAGGAAGGCTTCCAACAGACGTCTCACCCTGTTGGAAGACATCACTCAAGCAGGAGAGGACCAATGCACTTGGACACTTATGAGTCATTCAGCGCGGCCTAGGCAGGTGGCAGGCTGGGGAGTGGCTGGTGCCAAGGCTACGGCAGGTAGCGCGAGCTCCTGAAGGGTCTTCCGTGTCGTATTGCAAGTTCAGAAGCGAAGCGTTGGCTTGTAGATACTAGGGGCCACTAAGCTGGGCAGTGGGGACAGCAGCAAGGCTGCTCTCTGGAGAACGCTGTAGAGGAAGAACGACGTAAGACAGGAACCTCAACCGTGAGCCTGCTGGAGTCACAAGTGGAAAACGGTTTATGGCTATAACAAAGCAGGGACAGCGGGAAGGGAGGCAGGGACAGCTTTAGGGCATATAAGATGAATTAGGGATCCTTGGAGGTGGATAGCGAAGTAAGGCTGGATTTAATTTGGGATTGCCCCTGGGCAATCAATTAGAGAAACCGTAGACAGCTGACTGCTGGTCGTGCAGTAACAAGAGTGACCTTGGATGGATACACAAAGTCTGGGCTTCTCGGACAATAGTGATGTCTCCAGGTGCCATGGTAAGGGATCAAGCACTGCGTGTTTAATGAGAGGAAGGTGGTTGTGGAGTGTGGGGCCTTGGGAAGGTGCTATTTGAAGGATTGTCAGGAGGGGAGGAACCTAGAAATGGAAAAGGGGAAGGAGTCTACAAATAGAACAAAAAAGTAGGGGATTGAGAGAAGACAGTAGCATCAACCTGAAATGCTTGAAGTACCAAGTCAGATGAAGAATGACGTGTGTCCATTAACTGGGCTAGCAGGGATTCCAACCAAGTCGAGTGGCAGACAGTTCTTTCTGAAGCGTCATCCCCTCATCACCCAGCCAGGAGGAAGCTCCTCTCCACGCCCACTAATCCTGCTTCCCAAGGCTTAGTTTTATGGTTTTATCCATAGACAGAAACCTGATTTTTTTCCCAATATCCACTTCCCCCAAACAAACATTTTGACCTTGTCATCTCATGAGTAGAATTATCAATCTCTGGAGCCAACGTTGTGGCACAGTGGGCTATGTCTCTCTCTATGATGCCAGCATCCCATAGGAGCACTGGTTTGAGTCTTGGTTGCTCCACTTCTGATCCAGCTCCCTGCTAATACACCTGGTAAAGCAGAGGAAGATGGCCCAAGTGCTTGGGCCCCTGCCACTCATGTGGGAGACCTGGATGGAGTTCCGGGCTCCTGGCTTTGGCTTGGCCCAGCCTCAGTCAGTGTGGTCCTTTGGGGGAGTGAATCAGTGATTGGAAGATCGCTCTCTCTTTCTCTGTCTCTCTCTCTCTCTTGCCCTCTTTTTCTGTAATTCTGCCTTTCAAATAAATAATGTTTTTAAAAACGGTCAATCATCATGAGCAAACAGGGGAGGTTATGCAGGACAAATATGACACCTTGGAATTGCCAAGATATTTCAACCAGGGTTTCTAGTTCCCCACTGCAAGGTGGGCCATGTGGCTGAAGATATGGTTGAAGGTAGAGCCAAGGGAGAGAAGTAGGCAGTGGCAGACCTGATTTAATTTAGGGGTCAACTCACTGCCCGTGGCCAACTGAATGGTCTTCCAGCCTCCTTGTTGTCTTTACCGGTCTTGGACACACCCTCTGCAGCGTGAAGCTCATAGGAGCACTGAGTCCCAGGGGGCTTGTCTTATGTTTCTGTGGCTTACAGGTCTAGTTCTAGAGGGAGTACCTGTCCAACTCACCCACCTGTCGCTTCGCACTGACACCAGTTACGCAGGAGACAAGATGTCAATATTTGAAAATGTATTTGCAATCACTCTTGCCTAGTACAAGCTGATTCAAAAACTCAGCTAGAGAAAATATAACAGGTTAAATTAAACCAAAGCAGTCCTCTGAAAGTGTAATAGGACATGAGAACACCAGCTGTTGGGTAGCGCTCATGAACTGAGGGATTCATTCTATTCAGTTGTGTGTGTGTGTGTGTGATGTTTCTCCATTTCCTTCGGAAGAAGAACATTTATAACTCGTTAGCTCCCAACCACCAGGTTTCCCAGGGTCAGGGTGTCTGGAGGGAGGTGTTACAGTCAGGATGGAAGAGACTCCTAACAGCAGTCTCCCAGTTAATGTTGCCCCACGGGATCTTTGCAGGCCAGGAGTGGTCAAGACCTTGGTTTCCAACTCTGCTCCCCAGAAAGGAAGTTTCTGTATAAAAGCCATTTCTCTTTGAGGTAAGATGTAGTAGGCACGTCTATATTCTCTAAGTTGAAAGAAGAAATCCAAATCCTTTAGATTGGTCATTTAGATTGGTCATCGGGGCCTCCCAAGCCCCAGTGTGCCCAGCTGTGGACTGGCCGAGCACTACATACAGGATCCCCAGCTAAGTTACAGAGGTCACTAGCTAGCGGTCCTGCACCCTGGGCACAGCCTCCAGGCCACCCTTCCTCCCTCCTTACACGTGCAGGCTTTGTGTGCACCATTAGGGATGAAGGACGACAGACATTCACCCCTTCAGAGTCATTCTAGGGAAAGACAGGCTCCAGAACAGAGCACTGCAGCAGTGCGGTGTGCATTGTGCTGGAGGGTGTGGGCAACATGCAGAAGGCAGAAGAGAAGAGAGGGACAAGTGAGGTCTCAGAGGCTGGAGGCGACGTGAGCTATGGGAGGTGACGTGAGCTGGGGGAGGTGATGTGAAATGCAGGAGGTGATGTGAGCTGGGGGAGGTGATGTGAGCTGGCGGAGGTGATGTGAGCTAGGGGAGGTGATGAGAGGTGGAGGAGGTGATGTGAGCTGGGGGAGGTGATGTGAGCTGGAGGAGGTGATGTGAGCTGGGGAGGTGATGGGAGCTGGAGGAGGTGACGTGAGCTGGGGGAGGAGACGTGAGCTGGGGGAGATGATGTGAGCTGGGGGAGGTGATGTGAACTGCAGGAGGTGATGTGAGCTGGGGAGGTGATGTGACTGGGGGAGGTGATGTGAACTGCAGGTGGTGATGTGAGCTAGAGGAGGTGAGTGAGCTGGAGGAGGTGATGTGAGCTGGGGGAGGTGATGTGAGCTGGCGGAGGTGATGTGAGCTGGGGAGGTGATGTGAGCGGGGGAAGGTGATGTGAGCTGGGGGAGGTGATGTGAGAGGGGGGAGGTGATGTGAGCTGGGGAGGTGATGTGAGCTGGGGGAGGTGATGTGAGCTGGGGGAGGTGATGTGAGCTGGGGGAGGTGATGTGAGCGGGGGGAGGTGATGTGAGCTGGGGGAGGTGATGTGATGGGGGAGATGATGTGAGCTGGGGGAGGTGATGTGAACTCTAGGAGGTGATGTGAGCTGGGGAGGTGATGTGAGCTGGGGGTGGTGCCGTAAGCTAGGGATGTGATGTGAGTTGGGGGATGTGATGTGAGCTGGGGGAGGTGATGTGATTGGGGGAGATGATGAGAGCTGGGGGGGGTGATGTGAACTCTAGGAGGTGATGTGACTGGGGGAGGTGAGCTGGGCCTGGAGTTTTGAGTAGAAATTTAGCAGGCACAGGGCAGAGAGGAATCTGATGGGAGGGACTTGCCTGAGCAAAGCCCTGGGCAGGGAATCTGCTTCGTCAGCAACCTCTGGGTGAAGTGCAAACTCTTCCGTCGATTAAATGAAGCCTTAAATCAACATGAGATAATAGCCCTAATCACTTAATGAAAAGTTGGTTCTTGGATCTGTGCAATCAAAACATCTCTCACAGCAAATGATTTCATAGAATTGGCTGCAACTGTGTGTGGAAAATTTCTCAGTGGAACGCAGTGAGTGGTTCTCGTTTAGAGTGAAATCTGCGATGCTTGGGAAGGATCTGTGCTGGGGAAATTAAATTTTCAGATTAACTCCATAAAGATGGAAAGTCTGGTTGTAAACTCTTTCTAATTCTGTTTTCCTTCGAAGAGATACCTGCTGGTGATGCTAGACGCATTTCATGCTCTTGTCACCTACAGAGAGACGCTGAGAGGGGCCCTGGATAGGTAGTTGTATCTGTTGCCTGTTTTCAAACACGTCCGGCATTTTGACATGCATAATGTTCCAGCTGATTAATAGTCTATAAACTGAAATCCATTTGTATTGCAGGATATCCAGGCTGCCCCACATGTTTGGATATCATAGCTAAATGTAGAGAACACTCTAGCATGGAATCTCGTGACACACTGCCTAGGAAGGATCGCTTATAATCATTACCCACTACTCGGTCAAAGGGTATGAAGAACCGGCTTAAAACTTTGGGTGTCTACTGTCAAAATGCTGCCCCCACCCCCACCAAGAAAGCAGCTATGCCAAATGCCTCTTATCAGATGCCACCTGTGAAGGCATTTGTCGACATAGAATGTCCATGTGTCCCTGGTGCATCTGTGTTTCCTGGACCAGTGGCCCCCTCCCCTGTCCTAAGTCTCACTTGTCAGTGTCTCCTACTGTGCCTAGTTCAAGGCTGCCCAGGGCTCAGTCTGCAGTTGCGCAACCTTTCGCTGTCTGGGGGAGATGCATCCACTTCCATGTTCCTTTTGTAGACTAAGTGCTCAGGGCCTCCCTCCTACCCAGTCTGCTCTCTTGAAGGTCATGTCCATCAGGACCCCAACCTCCAGCCTGGCCCAGGCTCTCATCCTCTACATCAGGGTTATGCACAAGAGTGAGCTGCATGTGGATAGCCTACCAAGATTTTCAAGCAACTTGGATGTCCTGTAACATACGCATGTTCTTAAAGGGACAGGAAGATCTAGTATTGTCTAAATCAGTACAAGAAACCCCTGGAAAACAAGAAACCCATGTCATGTCCATTCCGAGAGGCCAGGAATCCTTGGCGACCTCATCTCCATCACCATGGCTGCCCCAACATCCACCTGTCAGGGATGCCTGATCCCCCAGTCTGGGACATGCAACCTTGCTGTGCTCAAACTACTGGCATCGGTCCTCAGCTTTGGCTACCAAAAGCACCCATTAAACAGACTCTAAGCATTGCCTCTCTTCTCCCTGTTTCATCAAGAATGCCCCAGTCCCTTTTTTTCCTGGAATAAAGCCCCAGGATTCTCCCCATGCTCCTGGTGATCCTAGGATGAAGGCAAGGGGTGGGAAGGACCCACAAGTCCTGAGGGGTGCGGCTCTGTCCTCGGCCCCTACCTGACTCTTCTACCCTCTCTCCCCAGCTCGCAGCTTCTTCTCCTTGGCCTTTGCAAAGGCTGTGAGTCCCTCTATCCTGAACCCTGATCTGTCTCCCTGCTCACTGCAGTGCCTGTCTGGATACTTCTCACTCTTCACATCTCCAGCTCAGCACCCCCCCTCAGGGGAGCACTGTGGACCCCAGCCCAGGATGTGTCATGTGTCCTATGCCCCATGTTCTAGCCCATCCCCCATCCTGGGCTGTCTCCCTGGTTCTTCCTGTGGGCGTCTTCACACCCCTTCTCGAATGGTTTCTTGATGCCTTACTCCCCTGTTCCAGAGAAAGCTACACAAGAGCAAGGACCCAGACCATGTCAGCACCCCTGGCTCCCAGCAGGTGCCCCACGGTCCCGGCGTGCAAATCAAACTTGCAGTGTCGACAAGCCTCTTTGCCTGTTCAATGGCTTTTTAATTGCATAGGCGTAAACACGGCTTATTCAGGGCAGGAGGGTTCTTGTTGATTTATGAGAGCTGGAAGGAATCACAACATTAATCCGCATTCGCTTGTGGTCCGTGAGATTCTGCTTGGGACGCCGCGGTCATCGCAGCAAGTGTTGGTCGTAGCTAACTCTTCCGCAGGAACCAGTAACGAGCAGGCTCCTTGTGTGTTTCGAGCTCACACAAGCCTACAAGACGCAGGGATTGCCATGATTGCTGTTCTGTGGGTGAGGAAATCAAGGCTCAAAGGGGTTCAGAAAGTTGTCCAAAGCTGCACAGCTATTATTATTTTTTTGACAGGCAGAGTTAGAGAGAGAGAGACAGAGAGAAAGTCTTCATTTCCGTTGGTTCAACCCCTAAATGGCCACTACAGCTGGCGCGCTGCACCGATCCGAAGCCAGGAGACAGGTGCTTCCTCCTGGTCTCCCATGCAGGCGAAGCTGCACAGCTAGTATTAACAGAAACAGCGACTGGAATTTTTAATCTTTACACTACGCTGCCTCTCAAGGATTTCACTTTTTTTTTAAGTGCTGAGGAGGTAATGTTCAACCTGACTTTTGAAGGGCAGGTGGGAGTTTACCAAGAATGGGGAAGAGCAGAGAACCTTCAGGAAGGCATTGGTCACCTCCAGACTAGAGCCTGCGGGGCCAGGAAGCTGGTTGGGGGAGGCAGCTACGCACCCAGGTCCCATCCTGAAGGGAACCCGGATCAAGGGGAGGCAGGGCCAGGACTTGCAGGAGGATCTGTGCTTCTCAAAGGTAACCGTGGTTTTGTGTCGGCTGGAGGACTTAGGAAGGGGCGTATGGTGTGAGTGAGTCCTCGGTAGATGAGTAAGCTCTCTGCTCCTTCCCAGTGAGACTTGAGATGAAACCACGGTCACAGGAAGCCGTGTGTGGCTGAGTGGTGCACTGGCTGCCGGGGCTGCCCTCGGGATTCTGAGAAGAGCCACGGGGTAAGGCTGAGAAGACCGAGAGCCGCGTATGTATCTGAGCTGTGTTTGATTTCCTCCTGGGTGTCCGTGCAGGGCAGAGGATGTGGGAATGGAGCCGCTGTCACTGTGATGTCAGCCCTGCTGTCTCGCTTATTAGCCACCCAAGTGCGGGCAGGGGTGTCCTCTTGGAAAGGGAGTTAGCGGTGAGTCGGATCGCTAAGCCATCCAGGCTGTTTTTATCAGTGTGATGCCGTCTGACCTGGCTAGCGGCTACAGCTGTCAACAGTGGGTCTGTGCAGCGAACTTCGCAGTTCAGCCTGAGTCCCACGACAGGAGCAGGATTCCTGCCTTGGGAATGCAGAGGCATGTATGAGCCGAGTGCCTGGAACCCCAGCAGATGATGGGGAGAGCCGGGGCGGGGGATCTGTGACCCTGGATGAGGGGCGAGGGGTGGTTTCTTGGTTTATTTGAAGTCGCCTCTCATGAAAATTTCCATTTGCTTCTCTCTGAATGTGTGCCACCGATCACGGTTGTAGTAGCTGTCACTGGGACTTTGTCATAGTGGAAATCTGACATTCCTTCTCCACGCTGCAGGCTTTTCGGGGGGTTTGAATAGCGTTTCTGCTCACCACAGCTTCGGACGATAGCTCTGGCTTGATGGTTAGGAAGAAGACCTTTCTGTTGTTTTTCCATGTTGGAATGAGTGTATTTCAATACTATCGGTGCCTTTGGGATTCTTAATTCTTTTATTTTTTTTTTCTGTTTGGATGACTTATTATGTCTCACCAGTCCACCAAAAAAGGAACAAAACACAAACATGGTTAACAACCCCCAAGCCAAAATATTACAAATGCGACCAGCTTGGTAGATGGGCTCGCGCCTTGGTTACGCCATGCCTGGAAAGCCTTCTCCCTGCCCACAGCAGTTCAGAGCAGTGCTGCTGGGAAAATCTCGACTGCTGACCTTGCAAAATGCTGTCTGTACACGAAACCCTGTTTGTAAGATTTTTGGCCTTCCGAGCCACTCTTGAACATACACGTGCGCTTTCTTCGGGATGCCAGACATAATAAACAGAAATCCGTGAAGTTTAAGTTCATTTTGGTATAAAGCTTTTTTGAAATGCATGCATATTTTTTCACAATGTACATTTTCCATGAACTTTTAAAACCCTTGCTTATAGATACAGATGTAGGCTGCACATCTGTATTGCTGAATGTCCAATAACCATTTTTGCCATTAGCCCGTGTCAAACATTTCATGGAACATACTACTCTCAAAATGATTTGCTGTCCATTTGAGATTCAGAGGGACCTGGCATCCTAACTCCACGAAAGCTGGGCTGGTAGTCCCCCAGCTGACGCCCCACAGACAGTAGAAGGCGTTTTCTTACCCTGCGTACCCTTGTTGACTGCCAAGGTCTTGGACTTGGATTCTTCGAGAAGGTATTTTGAAGTTTGAAGTTTCTGATCACAAGCATCGGTGTTTTCAATGTTGGGGAAAGCAGCTCAGAAATAGTTCTGGTTTTTAAGGTAAATTGACCACAAGCCAAGAATTTTTATACTGATTGTGTTCCCCTGGGATGCTATGAGGCTCAGTTTCCATGTTAGAGAAATGTGGTCGAACTTCTAGACTGATGGCGAGACTGGATTTTGAAACTTCCTGACACTCATTTCATTGTTAAATAACTGGGTTCCAAGTCAGGGGAAAGTCGTAATCTTTTGTCTGGGATAAGTTTCCAAGCCTGAGCATAATAAACATGAAAGTCAACAGGGAGAAACATTCAGCCTTGTATGCAGGTGAATCACAGCTAAGCCAGCTGGTTGTCAATGGCATCATTGACACCATTAATTCCTAATTTACTATCAACCAAGGAAAAGGTCGCCAGCATGAAGCCAGAGAGGCGAGTAGCCCGAAATCGCTGCCTCTTTATGACGGGCCTGTTCAAAGGCACACATTAGTGACGTGCTCTCTAGAGTCTGCGTTTTCACCACTACAAACAATATTGATTAAGCGACACAAGAAGAAATAAAATGTGAGTGGTAAAAGATGCTGGTCTCAGTGTCCTTGTGAGAGAAAGATCTAATTAGGAGAAAATCCCTATGAAATCTTGTAAATCATAGAATGATGCATTGTGAAAATGCAATGATTCGGTCTTAGCAACTTCTCAAATCACACAGAGAGATTAAAAAAAAAAAAGCAACAAATATCCTTGCTGGCTTCCCAGTTATTTTCTTCCTTTTTAAGTGCTCCAACTACGGCTGATTTGAAATTACATTAAACAAAATACCTTAAATGAACTGCTTGTTTGCTCCTGACTGCTGTCTGCAGAAACAGGTGTCGCCCACTGGGACTCCTCCTGGTCACAGTCAGGCAAACCCAAACACCCTGCATTTTCCTTTCCTGAACCCAGGGGCACCATTCTGAGCCACCCCCTCCTCTGTGATGAGTGCGAATTCACCTCGACAAGAGGAGGACGTCAGGGCAGCGCGGGGAAGTCTACTGCAGCATTGCAATCGGCCTCGTTTTTCTCCCAGGCATAAATTTTCCTGTTTTCACCAGTCATCTCCCAACAATGCAAGTCCAAGCCATGCTGTGATTAAAGGGGAGAAAATGCTTATTACCCACGTTCCCCGCATGTTGGAGCATGGAGAGACTAGGGGTGGTAAACCAAGGGGAATTCCACGCACTGGGAGCTGCTGCACGATCTTGCTCTATAGGAAAGTTCGCTGCTATTAAGTAATAGCGTTCGGCTGAAGCTGGTCACTCGTAACAACACACAGATGTATTATGTTTTATTTGGGTTAGACGGTTCTCTTGCAAATAAAGGGCCTGAAATTAAACTGTGTTTACAAAAATATTCAGCAAATGATACCTCTGACTTATTCCAGTGTTTGGATTCTTTGCCATGGAAAATGGAAAATGAGCCTCCTGTTGAACCCAGTATCTGTTCAAACTTGCCTTTGCTGAGCAGAGAATGGTTGACGTTCTGTGGAATGAACAAAGTTTAGAAAGGGTCTGTAGTGGGGAGCGAAGGCTATAACTATGCAAACCACATTTAGGGATGGGAAAGGAATTTTTTTTAGTACTTATGGAATTTAAAACAATAATAATGGAATGGAAACATAGGGGGAAAAAAGGCTAAATATTTGCCCACAGAGGCAAATTGAATCATTAGGTGCTCACATGCTATGCAGAATGTGGGATTTGTCTTTACAGCAATGTGTGTTGATTTTCCACTGCATCACAGGGCCGGCCAGACCTCTCCAATCCACCATGCCGCCACCGGCAAACTTTAGCCGCACAATCCATTTGGAAACTGAGTTCTTTGTAAGACACAGGTCCTTGGGAAGTAACCCCCGGAAGTTCTGGCTCAGCAGCTCAGGTGTGGGGTCTGAGACTGTTTGTGGTGAGCACTCCCAAGTGGTGTTGGTGCTACGGTTGCGTGGGTGTCGGGACTCTCTGTGCTGTCCTGTCCAGCCAATGTCCTGTGGCCAATGAAGAAGAGGATAGCTTATGTCAAGACATTTCATGACAGCCAGCAGACCCAGCTGCCTGCCCATACAATGCGCTCAGAGTCACAGAACCTTTTTGCCAGCCCCGACCTCGTTTCTGGCTCGGCAAAACTTAAGCACATCCCTCAGGCTTCGGGACTCCCCTCTCCCCAGCTTTAAGGTGGAGGCGTCCGGTCAGCCCAGCTCTCCTCGAAGTTTTCCCAACCATCAGGGAAAGGTCAGATTTCTTGTACATGTGATTTCAATATTTCTTGCACCCAAATAAACTTATCTTTTAATTCCATCTTTTTCCAGTGAACTTGGTGAAGTGCCCGTGGGGATACAGTAGAGCAAGTTTCTTAACCCTAGGACTTCTCAGAAGCTGTAATCTTAAAATGTGTAAGGGGAACCTCCCAGGGGAGGAGACAGTGGGTGGTGGGAGCTCGGTAGGCAAAGCTGTCCAAAATCGTTCAACCACCAGTCCCTGAACCGTACACATAAGGTCCCCAGCTTAGCCTGCCCAATCCTAGGAGCTCAGACCTCTCCTGTCTTTCTGTGCTCCCAGCCACTACAATGGTGAGGGTCACACAATGATGGTACTTGCCATCCAAGGAGAATCCTGAGGGCAATTTTCAACTGATCGCTTCTTTATAAAGATTTTATTTATTTACTTGAGAGGTAGAGCTACAGACAGAGGAGGGAGAGACAGAGAGAGAGGTCTTCCATCCTTGGGTTCACTCCCCAAATGGCTGCAATGGATCTGGGCCAATCCGAAGCCAGGAGCCAGGAGCTTCTTCTGGGTCTCCCACGCAGGTGCAGGGGCCCAAGTATTTGGGCCATCTTCCACTGCTTTTCCAGGCCATAAGCAGGGAGACGGATGGGAAGAGGAGCAGCTGAGACATGAACCAGAGCCCATATGGGATGCTGGTGCCACAGGCGGAGGCTTAGCCTACTATACACAGCGCCAGCCTCTGATTGCTTTTATTTTCCCCAGAAATTCTCATTTTCTCCCCTAGGAAGATACACTTGAACTTCTGTCCCCTAGGAGACTTCAGCTAAAAGTCCAAAAATTCCATCTGGCAGCCTTCCATCTGACGCTTGGATATTTCACCCTATTGACTTTCTCCACCCTCTCAAATAACGAAACTCAACTTGAGACAACCTAACATAGGTGCTTGTTCATTTTTTCCAGATTCTCTGTAACTCATCGAGCAGGTGTGTGTGTGTGGGGGGAGGGTCAGGTGGATCCTGGCTCTCCAGGTGTGGTTGCAGGAGAAGCCGTGTACACCACCTGGAAACCTGCTGACCCTCTGACCCTAGCCCTGCAGATCCAGAAAGTCCGGGCTGGCTCCCAGACATTGGCGTTTTTCTCAAGCCCTCCAGTGATCTGATGCTCTCTGAAGTTAGAGAGCTGGTGTTAGAGACCCCAGAAGCAGGGACTACTGGTTGAGACCCTGTGCACATCACCTGGAGTATGGAGATAACCATAACCAATAATAGTAGCAGTACCTATTCCAGAATCTGTGTGAGATTACGGTAATGGCTAACACCTCACATAAGGCCTTGTAGGGTAAGCACTGAACTGACTATTGCTATTTAGTCCACAAAGGACACCACATCTGGTTAACTTCTTTATGCCCCACCATACGGCACTGGGGGGAGCAACGCCCAAGCGAGTTAATTTTGATGACGATGGTAAGAGAGGAGCCCGATTGGCTAACAAAGTCCTCCGGGTAGGACACTGATGGGTAATTGTGAGTTATTTCATCCCTCTAAGCTTAGTTTATTCATTATAGAGAAAATATGTCCTTCACAAGGTCAAGAGAAGGGTTCAATAACAGTCCCTGCCATTGCGTGGACTTTAAGTTCTTCCTTCCGGTATAAAACTGATAGTTTTATCAGTGATGTGGTGATCATGGCCCCCAGGACAAACCAGTTTGTCCAGGAGACAACAGATCCTGAGGTCACCCAGTGCAGAAATCAAGGGCTCCTTGTTCCACGGCGCTAGTAAAATGATGGGATAGCATGCGTTTAGGGCATCCCTAACAAGCTTTCTCGCCATGATAAACTCAAACATTGACTTGGAAGTCATTTAAGGAGCAAAATTTGTCACCTGTTGTATGTTGTCCTTTGGGATCAGACAAATCTCTCTATTATAATCTTATTGACTATGGATTCTTTTTCTATCCAGTGTTGAGTCATAGAATGACATTCAGAGTTTACCTTCGGGATATTTTAGGATTCACGTTTCTTTTAAATGGACTGCCTTTTACATCCCAAGGTCCACAATTATGTAGTAAGGCTGTCTCTGTGGCCAGGGTCGCTCCAGGTTTCGCTTCAGCAACAGTGACTCCAAGGATGGTGTGGCTCACAGCAACAGAAACTTTTTCTCCCCTTCGTTACAAGCCAGCTGTGTTTCAGCTGTTGCTCATCTCTCCTCTGCTCTGCTCTCTGAGAGAGGGACAGGCCGATCTGAGACCCACCTGGGAGCAGTTGCTTACCCTTCCACATTCAATCTGACACCTGCTTTCAGACATAAGCCACCCCATTGCCCACAGTCAGTCACATGGCCATAGCTAACACAAGGGAGTAGGAGACACACCTTCCATAGGGTCAGGGCCAGGAAAACGGCCCTGTGTGGACAGACCCAGCAAAAAGACCCAGCAAGTGGCTGGAGGCCACATACAACCACCCGAGCAAAGACAGCCCCAATTTCTAACTTCCTGTCTTTCAGACACAGGCCCCTGTGGTAGTGGAAGCCAACTGGTGAACTTGCCATCTTCTCAACCTGTTTCCCCTCCGATTCTTCCGATTCTGTCGAAGAAGAATGAGCCAACCCACAGCCTCTAAGGAGCTGTTACTCTTTCCAGCCATCCTGGATCCCCAGTGGCCCACGGGGAGAAGTGAGTTGGCTGAAGGAAAGTATCATTTTCCCCCAGAGAGAAGAACCGATGGCTTGCCCACAGGAAACTCCCCCTGTCAACCTGGGCGTCCTGGCCATTTCTGAGTCCACCTGGGCAAAGCCATTGTGGCCTCAACTGACGCTGTGGTCAAGAGCTGTCAGCCCAGCCTGGGAAATGAGTCCTGGCTTCTCTGGAGACCAAGCAGGAGTATGGCACAGGGCCAAAGTCGAAGGCCCAGAGCAGGTGCTGTGTGGCCAGTCACAGGGTCCAAAGCAGGATAGCCACACCTCACTGGTTTTATTTTCAATTCCTTTTAAACCCTTGTTGCTTAGTGAACCCTAGTAGGTTCTTGTTGGGCAATTTTTTCTACTTAATATTTAAACCTGTATATGCTTAAAATGAAATTTTATCTAGGTATTTGGGGTTTGTAGACAAAGAGAAGGAACATCAAAAAATTGACGTGGCAGAAACATTTGACGTGCAAGAAGGCTTTTAAAGCCACTTTTCTTACAAACAGGAAACTACATTTTGTCAGAGCGGGAAAGTTAGATCTTTCTCCTTTCATGTTTGCCTGGAAATCCTAAGATCGGAGGGCTCAGAGGTCACCCCTCCATGGCTCACCGCCCCGTCAAGAAGGGCATGCATGAGATCGCTGGAGCTCTAGTGGGGGGACTCTAGCTTTTGGAAGCAACTGTCTCCCCTTTTTTTCTACAAGTGAAAAAAAAACACATTGTTTTCCTGTTGGCATCTCTACTTGGTGGGTCTACCCTGGAGCACAGAACGAAGCTTTCTCAGGAGAGGCGTGTTGAGACTCCCAAAATTCAGCTTAACAGAACTCCACGGTCTTAGATCTCAGTGTTCTATTCACTAGCAAGGGAAAGAATTAGTCTTAAACTGAATGTTTTACCTAACAAAGCATCCACATGACAATTAACTGGAGGAGCAGATTTTGAGACTTAGATAAAAGGTTTTGGATAAAGCAGGCAGGCTAGCAAAAGTGATGAGTAAAAGCCTACTGTGGGAATTCAAGATTTCTCTGTATTCATTCTAGTTAGTATTTGCATTAAAATTCTATCTTAATACACACTTAATGTAAATTAATTGATATAATTATGTATTCAATATTCATTGAATTAGGTATTCAATATTCATTGTGTGATAGATAATACACCATAAAATATAAAATCTATATAATAAATGTAAGTAGCATGTTTCCACTTTGATCACATTCTCCATATCTTTTTTTTTTTTTAATGCAAGGAAACAGGTTTATTCAAGAGGCTAGCAGTCCCGGGGGAAAGCAGACATCTCCAGTCTCAGAAGTGTCTTCCGGATTCCCGAGCTAGCAGGAAGAGCTTTTAAAGGGGAACGGGCCGTGGAGGGAGGTTAGGGAACACAGTGGGCAAACAGAGCTCCCCAGCCTTGCTGTAAAAACTCATACTTGGCCTTGGGCCGTCGGGCAGTAGGGGCCAGATATGCCTGGAGATGAGGAAGCAGGTGTTCTCGCTGCACACAGACAGCTTTACTGGGGGGGTCAGGGAAAGTGAGGGGCCCTACTCTTCCCGGGGGAGAGGGGGAGCGCTGTACACGCCTTCCGTGCAGTGGTTCCCAGCGTGTGCTTCTGGAAAGACAGCACCAGCGTCACCTGGGAGCTCAGACATTCTCCTGACCCGAATCAGAAACACGGAGCCCCCAGACGGCTCGGACACAGCTAAGCTTGCACACCTGGGTCAGGTCAGGGGGGCAGAGAGCCTCATCATGCAGGTGCTCTGGTGGGGAGTGGGGGGCGGGGGTCCCTTCCTCGCTCTTGCCTCCGCTTCATCACTGTGGGGATGATGATGGTGCTTTCTTGGGAAGGTGGGGGTGGGGGTGGATTAGGTTCACACATGTGTGGAGAGCACGTGGCTGGCATACAGTGCGGAGTGTCGACGCTGGTGGGAGTTGTTGCTCATCGGAAACTCCGCCACTATTCCTACCTCCTCGAATCTTGACTCTCTTACTCCATTATCACTGTCCGGAGTATCTCTCGGCCTCTTTCCCGTTTTGGACCACTTCTGACGACTCTATGTTAACTCTGTCATTGCCCATCATTTGCTTATACATTTTTTCTAATTGGCTAACAGCTTTCTGGCTGTTAACAGGTGGGTTTCTCTGCCAAGACAGCGTGTTCCTGAGAGCTGTGGCTGGCTCCTCTGATTCTCCGTTCTTGTAGAAGCCTTTCTCGGATAGTCTGTTCTTCCCTGGAGTAGGTGTTGGGACTGCCTTTTGCTTTTCTTATTCTCATGGTTTCGCCCTAACATGGCAAGTGCAGCTCCTCACCTAGCCGAGAGCCCTTCCAACGTGCCCGCTGTTGAGCTATGTCTCAGCGAGGCATTGTCTTAACTTTACCCCCAGAAGACGACATAAACCCTGGGTAACTTCACAGCACACATCTGCCATGGGCTTGAAGAAGAGGGTCGCGATGGACCTCAGTAGTTGCAAAGACTTCCGTCCAGTGAAGAACTTACCATTCTGAGGATTTCAATCCCCAATCAGATTCTGCAACTTGGAACAATACAGCATAAACTGTAGAATTAAATACCAATTCCAGAGACCAAAGAAAACTGCTAATGGTGTGAATAGAGTTTGTTTATCTCAGGAGTTAAGAGAGAGGAACTTACAGGTCAACATCCTCTTATCATTCTTCTCATTCTTAACTCTTGGGACAACTACATTGTCCCTTAAGACTCTGGAGGTCAAACCAAGTGGATGGAGGCATCGCTAAGGAAAAAAAGAAAAAAAAAAAAAAAAACCAAAAAGCCCTAAGCCCTAACATAGAATTATATGAAATACAAGTGACTTTCAGCAATGAAGTGAATTTCATGCAGGAAGTCTGTAAGGAACAAAATACTATGAATTAGCGCATAATGAGGCAAAATAATAAGGCAACAGGTGAGCCTGACAGGTGCAGGAAGATCCCAGGACTGCATACAGCACAGACGATTTTCTTTCTCCAAACATGCTGAGCTACAGTGGAGGATCTAGCCAATCTGAGACTGGGAATAATTTTAACTATAAAACTGGTGATAGATAACTGGTGAATCAGAAAAGAACTATGAGGGGTGTGTGTGTGTGTGTGTGTGTGAGAGAGAGAGAGAGAGAGAGAGAGAAATAAAAATGCATGAGTGTAGGGGAACATCTGGCCCATGGTTGATACATGGCTTCAGACACCTGTGTCCCACGCAGGAGTAGCTTGTTCAACACCTGGCTCCAGCTCAGGCAGCAGGTGACAACATAGTAATTGGGTCCCTGCCACCCATGTGGGAGGCCTGGACTGAGCTCTCCAACTGCTGTTTCTCAAATTTAAATATGTAATATGTACATATCTATGTGGGGTAGACAGATTGGAAAACACACGGATGGATATAAAGAACTAGGAAGAATTGGTTCAGAAAAGTAGGATGCAAAAGAACCTCCCGGCCTCAGCACGGCTTACTGGCACTGTGGAGGCCAGAGGGGATTTTGTGGTGGGATGGTAAGAGCATGGGTCTGGCTTCCAAAGATCTGGAGCCCGCGCACCCCAAGTATCAGTGTGTAAAGTGTGTGTCCAGCGGGACGGTTCTGACCAGCGTTGCCACACTGCTGTTCTGTGACTCAGCAGGAGCAACGCTTCCACAGCCGGTAAAAATATTCTAGACTCTTCCCTTCCAGCGCTCACTGTTTACTTCCCCTACACTTCCTCTTCCTGCCTCCGTTTGCTGCCCGGCTCATAGGCTCCTAGCAGGCCTCGGTGGGGGTGGGTTAACCCTGTCTTTCCAGGGGGCTTTGCTACCACGCTCCCGCCAGGGCTCAGAATCTCCAGTGAGGGCTGTGGTTGGGAGTTCAGTTGGATTCTGGAAACTTCCTTGAGTTTCCACCCTGTGTCTGGGCACTGGGCCAGATGGCCAGGGACTGGAAGGTAACTGCCAGGGCCGTGGCCCTTAGGGGGTCCTTGGGAGCCAGCTTTATCGGGGTGCACTTCGTGACCACCTGTGAACACCACATGTCCCTCTCTCTTTCAGACAGTAGCGGAAGCCCATGGTAGCCAGGTGGGTGAAGGGGAGCAAGGACGTTCTTTCTACCTGCCTGGACGAAGACTCCTCTGACCTGCCGAGCGAGCGACAGGTAGTGAACGGGGCTGAGGGCCTAGGGCGCTAGAGGGAGGGAGGAGGACAGAGCGGGCAGCGGCACCCTTGGGCCCTGGGCTGTGCCTCCCTCAGGCCCTGCAGGGGTGCCCCCTGCTGAGGTCTCTCACACCAGCATTAGGTAGGCAGGATTACAGCAAAAGTGCCCCAGCAGAGAGAGAGGAGACTCAGCTCCACGTGAGCCTGGCCTGCTGCCCGATTAGAGAGAGGTGGAAACAGCAGCTGCATGGCGCTGTGTTCCGGGCCGCAGGGCCGGGTTTTCCAGCCTGGAGCAGGCTGAGCTGGGGCTGGCTTGTACGCACAGGACCCCTGGATAGCACTCCACTGGAAAACCTAAGCCTCTGCTTGTACTTCAGTGGGTTGATTGGTGTGGCTTTCCCCAACAGTTCTTCTTCGTTTTTTTCCTTCCTAAGCACATGCAGCTACTTGAACGCAGGCTGCGTTTGTCGTTGGCAGCTCGTGTTGCGAGCTTGTCTATGCGTTGGGGCGTGTCAGCACTGTGCGTCCGTTCCAGGCTTTCCTTGTGGCCGCTTTCCTCTGGGCTAGACAGAGGAGTGCCGCTGGGGTTACAATCAGGAAGGCCCGCGTCGAGCAAGCGTATCCTGTACTTTGCTTCCACGCGAGTCCCAGGAAAAGTAGAGGCACCTTTAACAAGTAAGCGAGATTCTGAATAACCCATGGCCCTTCTCTGAAGGACAATGAAAGAGTGACTTTCCTTCCCACGAAAAAAAAAATCATTCCAAGGATGTGCCCTTGGTAATGGCACAGGAAAGGAAAACGCCCCGCGGAGTCTCCTGAGCAGGTGCTTCACCCCGGCAGGGGATACAGTCTCCACTTCCTTGGAGGGATTTTCTCGGGGGATCACTTTCCAAACTCCCATTGAGATAATGCTGCTAGAATAGGGGAGATTACTGCATGAATCAGACCAGCGCGTATCAGTTCCTTCGTAAAAGGGGGACGGATTTTCTCTTGTTCTTCCGACGCCACTGAGATGGAGGACAGCAAGTCAGCCAGGTAAGGTTTCCCCGTAATCACTCAGATCCTCTGTCTCAAGGAAATGGGGCCCTGCTCTCAGGCACCGTGCAGGTGCTGAAGGATGCCCGCGGCCTCACAGGCAGCCTGTTGCTGCCTGCTGACAGCACCGAGCGCGCCTGGAGCTGAGCGTGGGAGCCCAGTGCTCTGTGTAGGTGAGCTCCTTCTGCTTCGGTGTCAGGTGCATACTCTGCTTTTTCATCCGCTCTTTAAAATAGATTCTTCATGCAGGCTCTACTGAGTTCTGAGGAGGAAGGCAGAACTCGTGTGCCATAGCTCAAACGACGCTGGCAGTCGTTTTCCGAGAGTCGCCTGCATGTAGATGAGCCACAGATAGAGCTTAATTACTTGCCGTAAGTGAACTGTGGTCATTTGATAGCTGAGTTTGCTCCACTATCACCAAGAACAGGGGGAGGGCACAGATTTTAAATTATTGATTGCATTGGGAGAAATTGAACTGCTGCTGCAGAAAGTGTCATAGAAAAGTTAGGCTTGAAAAATTATTAATGCTACCCAAGTTCTTTTTTAAAAAAAGAAATTTGAAAGCAGAGTTAAAGGGGAGGGGGGGCGGCGCTGTGGCATAGTGAGTAAAGCCACTGCCGACAATGCCAGCATCCCACATGGGCGCTGATTCGAGTCCCAGCTCCACTTCTGATCCAGCTCTCTGCTGTGGCCTGGGAAAGCAGTAGAAGATGGCCCAAGTCCTTGGGCTCCTGCACCCATGTGGGAGACCCAGAGGAAGCTCCTGGCTCCTGCTTCGGATCAGTACAGCTCTGGCCTTTGCGGCCAATTGGGGGGTGAACCAGTGGAAGGAAGACCTCTCTCTCTCTCTCTCTCTCTCTCCTTCTCTCTCTGTGTAACTTTTTCAAATAAATAAATAAATCTTTTAAAAAGAGAGAGAGAGAGAGAGATTTTCCGTCCTCTGGTTCATTCCCTAAATGGCCAAAATCACCAGGGCTGGGCCAGGCCAAAGCCAGGAGCCTGGCACTCCATTCAGATCTGCCACGTGGGTGGCAGGAGCCCAAGTCCATGAACCCAGTTCCACTGCTTCCCCAGCAGGGAGCTGGATTGGAAGTGGAGCAGCCGGGACTTGAACCAGCTCTATGGAAGGTGGTGGCTTACCCCGATGCACCATGGAGCTGGACTTGCTACCAGAGCTTCTTAAAATTTTACTAATTCTCTCCATTGCACATGAAGAAATATCCTGATGGATGGCAGATCTGAGCTGTATCAGAACTAGAGCTATGCTTAGTCAAAGAACGTGTTAATTTTCTGTCATGGGGAACCATGAAGGCTGAATGTAAACAAATATTCCTGATACCCAAGGATTTAGCCTAAGAGCACGCTATCAGAGGAAAGCGTGAAGCCAGTTTTCGAGTACGAGGCTCTGTTTTGTGTACAGGGTTCTCATTTCATCGTCAAAAAAACCAGAGAAATAGGCTTTCTTCTTGTTTCCAAGATTGGGGAGCTGAGTTCTAGAGCTTAGACAGCTTGCCCGGGTCACGCAGCTGACGAACTGGGGAGGGGATGCCTGACCCACCTTGGCTTTGCCTCAAAGTCCCGGTGCCTCCCGGTACCTCTGGCTGCCCCAGGGCAGGTCAGCTGAGCTTCCCTCCCAGCTGGCCCTGCATCCACGGGGTTCCCATCTGCAGTTTCAACCAGCCATGGGTCAAAAACACTTAGGAAAAAGGGGGATTCCATATTGAATGTGTACAGGCTGCTTTTCTTGCCATTATTCCCTACACAATATAATATAACAACTTATTTCAATTGTGCTGGGTGTTATACGTAATGTGGAGGTGGTTGACAGTATGGCTGATTCTTTATTCTATGCAAATCGGACACACTTTGAGAAAACAGGGGCCTGTGCTGGTTAAGCCTCTGCCTGCAATGCCAGCATCCCATAGGGGCACCAGCTCAAGACCCAGGAGCTCCACTTCCCATCCAGCTCCCTGCTAATGTGCCCCACGTGGGAGACTAGGAGGAAGCTCCTGGCTTCTGGCTTCAGCCTGGCCCAGCCCTGACCATTGTGGCCATTTAGGAAATGAACCAGCTGATGGAAGATTCTCTCTCTCTCTCTCTCTCTCTCTCTCTCTCTCTCTCTCTCCCCTTCTCTGTGTTTCTTGACTTTCAAATAAATAAATAAATCTTAAAAAAAAAAAAAAACAAAAAGGAGAAGAAGGCAAGCAGACTTGAGTTTCCATGGGTCTTGGTGCACACAGGGCATCGGAGATCCAGTTCCCCCGGATGTGGAGGCCCATCTGGCCATCCATACTAATGTTACGTGATTGTCCTATTTGCATATTCCAGCGGTTCTACCGCTTAGGAAAGTAATGGAATGCCTCTCCTGGTGGTCTCCTTAGGTGGTTCTGAGAGGCTGAGCATGGATGCCCTTCACGTGAGCCCGCCCGGTGCCCCTCTGGGGAAGCACACTGCCGGGGCCATGCTCAAGGCCCACCGGCCCCGGGTCATGTCCAAGAGCGGTCACAGCAACGTGAGGATCGACAAAGTGGACGGGATATACTTACTCTACCTGCAGGACTTGTGGACGACCGTCATCGACATGAAGTGGAGGTACAAGCTCACGCTGTTTGCTGCCACCTTTGTGATGACCTGGTTCCTTTTTGGAGTGATCTACTACGCCATTGCATTTATTCACGGGGATTTGGAACCCAGTGAGCGGATCTCAAATCACACCCCCTGCATCATGAAAGTGGACTCTCTCACGGGGGCCTTTCTCTTTTCCCTGGAATCCCAGACAACCATCGGCTACGGCGTCCGTTCCATCACAGAGGAGTGTCCTCACGCCATCTTCCTGCTGGTGGCGCAACTGGTCATCACGACCTTGATCGAGATCTTCATCACGGGCACCTTCCTGGCCAAAATCGCGAGACCCAAAAAGCGCGCCGAGACCATCAAGTTCAGCCACTGCGCAGTCATCACCAAGCAGAACGGGAAGCTGTGCCTGGTGATCCAGGTGGCCAACATGAGGAAGAGCCTCCTGATTCAATGCCAGCTCTCGGGCAAGCTCCTGCAGACCCACGTCACCAAGGAAGGGGAGCGCATCCTGCTCAACCAAGCCACGGTCAAATTCCACGTGGACTCCTCGTCGGAGAGCCCCTTCCTCATCTTGCCCATGACCTTCTACCACGTGCTGGATGAGACCAGCCCCCTGCGAGACCTCACGCCCCAGAATCTGAAGGAGAAGGAGTTTGAGCTCGTGGTCCTGCTCAA
The DNA here is from genome assembly GCA_949820135.1 of Sylvilagus floridanus. Taxonomy (NCBI): domain Eukaryota; kingdom Metazoa; phylum Chordata; class Mammalia; order Lagomorpha; family Leporidae; genus Sylvilagus; species Sylvilagus floridanus. The sequence continues at coordinate 6,902,114 of OX463244.1, read as the reverse complement.
CGCCACCGTGGAATCCACCAGCGCCGTCTGCCAGAGCCGAACCTCCTATATCCCGGAGGAGATCTACTGGGGTTTTGAGTTCGTGCCTGTGGTCTCGCTCTCCAAGAACGGCAAGTACGTGGCTGACTTCAGCCAGTTCGAACAGATCCGCAAGAGCTCAGACTGCACCATCTACTGCGCAGATTCCGAGAAGCAGAAACTGGAGGAGAAGTACAGGCAGGAGGATCAGAGGGAGAGGGAGCTGAGGACCCTTTTGTTACAGCAGAGCAACGTCTGATCCCAGGGTGTGGGCTGCCTGCACCTCTGAGAGCTATTTCACCTGAGTGCTCCCTTCAGTCCCTAAGGTCGCTACGAGAGCAAAAGCACGAGGGCCCGCTTGGAAAGACCGCAGGGACGTACAACGTCCATCTTTGACTCTGACAGGGTGGCCAAGCAAGCGTGGCCAAGTTCTAGAAAGTTCCTTGGAGTGCCTTGTCTGAACTGAGCTCTCAGAACTCAAACTTCCAGAAGCAGGGCTTCCCCTTGAAGAGCGTGGTCTAGAGCAGTTGAGAAAATGTCTTGTTGGACGGAGAGACATTTAGCAATGCTGATATTGAGGGGAAATGTACTTCCAAGGGAGAATATCAGCTTTATTATAAGGTATTTATTTAATCTGGGTATCAAAGACATTATGGCCAAGGGTTGAAGTGGGGGTCAGTATTCACTTGCATCATTGCTCTCACACTCCTCTTGTTCCAGCAGAGAGAATGTTCTATGTGATCATGATTGTCTGGTAATTCCCAAAAAGCACTGGTCGGGAGACTGGACACTCACGGAGTATAGTAATTGCATTTTTGCATTTCTTCAGTGGCCTGACCTGAGAGAGTGAAATCGACCATATTCGTAAATAACAGATGTGAAGAATCTCCCGATGGAGCTCATGCTATTATTCCCTTCTATCCAAAATGTGGAGCCCGGAGCATCTAAGAGCTTAGCAGTGTAGATCCTGAGAGCTCAGTAGAATGGGCAGGATCAGTTTCTGCGTCTTAACAAGACCCCACCCCTCCAGAAATTCGAGTACAAATGGAAGCTGGATGAGTTGTGCTCTGGACGGTATTTTCCAAGTCACTTTCTGAAGCCACATGGAAAACTGACTGTGGGTCCCACATCCAGGACTTCCATACCCGCCTTCCCTGTGGGCCAACATCGCCTCTGTCCATCGTGTTTCTTATCTGTTGAAGTATCTTTTCCACGAGGAACTGCGCAGAATTGTGCACTGACATCTCAGGAGCAAAGTAAAACTCCTGAGAGTATTGGCTGTCTCAGTTGTGCTAAGCACAAGGCTTGCTGATCATGGTTGGCACCAAAGAAAAATGACACTGTGTAACAGAACACGACAGATGCTGATTTGTAAGGTTCTGTGGGGCTGAGGGCAAGAAACTTGCAAACAAGATGACTCCTCCATACATGAATAAAATTTGATACTCTTATAACACATAAAGAACACTCTCTGTATTTCAAATAAGTCTTGTACAACTCAATGTTTGAGAAGTAGCATTTCATTTCTGGGAAACTTGAGAAGTTTGGCACCCTGTAGTAAATGAATGGGCTGGGATTGGCTACGTGTGTGACCGGGATTCTCATTCCATTCGAAATGAGAGATGTGTGTGTATTCAGTCAAGCAAAGATGGCCGTGCATACTCATCTGTGTGAGCCCCGCCCCACACATGTGCATGCAAACATGCACACATGCATGCATGCACACACACACACGTATACACATGCACACACGCATGCATGCACATATACACATACATACATGCACATATACACATGCATACATGCACATATACACATGCACATATGCACATGTACATACATACACACATGCACATATACACATGCATGCACACATATACGCATGCAATATACGTACATACACACATGCACACATACACACATGCACACATACATATATACACATGAACATATACACACATGCATGCACACATACACACATTGCACAATACACACATATACACATACACATGTACACACGTGCACATATACACACATACACATGCACACACATACACACATGCACACACATATACACACATGCACATACACGCATGTACACACATGCACACGTACACACACATATGCACACATGCACATATGCACATGCACACATGCACACACTCTGCAGGCAGAATGGAGGGACGCGTGGATGAAAGACATTTGCCATCAAGGAAAGTCTCCCACAAATATGCTCACAAATACTTGCTCCTAGGAGAGGGTGAACACCGAGACTCAGAGAAATTGAGGGAATAAACTGGATTATTAGTAAATAATGATATGGATTACTGCTAGTCTGGCCATAGCTTGATGTTACCTTAGTTGCAAATTTTCTTCCTTTAGGGGGAAAATGTGGAAATCAGACCTCTGGCCCTAGACCCAAACTAAGGTAGGTGTCAGACAAAGGGGAAAGGTTTGAAAAAGAACATTCCCAGTCCACGCATGAGAGGAGGACTGCGTCTTTACTTATTCAGGAATTTTTAAATTTTTCTGCTGATAATTTCATGTCGGATGGCTTTATATCTCCATTATTTAGTGCAGTTAAATATTAGTCGCTATAGTTATTACACCCAGTTTTTGAATGTATGTTGTAGTATAATTGACAGGAACATAAAGCTACAGGCTTGTTTACAGCTTTTCTATTGCACTATTGAAATGTTCTCACCGTATTTATGTCAATGTTAATTTTGAATGTCATCAAGATTCAGAATCTCGCTCACTTACGTTGTACATGGTACCATGATAAGGCGTAAAACTCAGAAACCATTTTTTATGCTCATTTAGTATGTGGATTTCTGCCACATTTTAAAAACTTGATCATCTGATATTTTATACCACACACACACACACAGAGCATCTTACAAACCAGTACATGCACACATCATTAAACCATATTGTAGGGGCCGGCGCTGTGGTGTAGCAGGTAAAGCCTCCACCTGCAGTGCCAACATCCTATATGGGCGCCAGTTCAAGTCCTAGCTCTTCCACTTCCGATCCAGCTCTCTGCTGTGGCCTGGGAAAGCAGCAGAAGATGGCCTAAGCCCTTGGGCCCCTGCACCTGCATGGGAGACCTGGAAGAAGCTCCTGGCTCTTGGCTTTGGATCAGCTCAGACCTAGCTTTTGTGACCATCAGGGGGGTGAACCAGCGAATGGAAGACCTCTCTCTCTGTGCCTCTGCTTCTCTGTAACTCTCCTTTCAAATAAATAAATAAATAAATCTTTTTAAAAAATCATATTGTAGCATAATATTCAGTACGATTGTGTCTGGTTTTTCCAGGCACACTTAACTTTTGTAATTTTGGACAAAATATTCTCGTGTTAAAACATTAGCAAAAGATTTAGGTAGCAATCGCATTTGATTTTATCTGGGCTGACTTCTGATCGAAACAGGTTTACACCCACCATTCAAGTAAGGTATAACCAAATGAATGGAATGTTTTTGACCCCAAATGTCTTGTGTATTTTGAAATATTTCCAGTGCATTGGGCCTTCTAAGTAGAACCATTTGAAAATGCTGTTCCATTTGAGAAACCATGAAGTCAAACCTGCAAATGGTGTCATCCACAAGCCATGTCTTACATTGTAAGTAAAACAGATGGTGCTGGCACAGCTCCTGGTAGCCGGTGGCCCCAGGGAGTGAAACAGTCTTCACCATGAGCCACTTTGACTTGGGGCGAGGGGAGCTCCCTTTCTCACTCACGGAGCAATGACAACACACAGTAGAACCTCCAGAGACTTAAGTAACTGCATACATCTGAGAAAAGAATTAGAGTGCCAAACATTTAGGTGAATTTTGTTTCATTTTTATTTTAATGAACTTCTAATTCTAATCAACTGTGATTTCAATATTACCAAAATGTTCATTAATGTATAGATCGAAAGTAGTGTTTCTAGTCTGGTATAAAAAAATGTGGCACTTCTACTCTTTGCTAGGATCTTCAGCTGGAGGGAGAAGGAAGGGAAGGGGTAGGGGAGGGAGGGGAGGGGGGGAGGGAGGGGAGGGGAGAGAAGGGGAGGGGAGGAAAACGTTTTGGGAACCACCAGGCCTCGGCATCGGCAACTCAAGGAATCACCCTGGTGTTGGGTCACCACATGGGCACTGCCGTGGTCACTGGGACATTTGACCCCATGGCATCATGAAGACTGTTAGTCCCTCCCTCAACCCTAGCTCTCATTCCTGCTGGTTCTCCCTCACCTGTTCAACCTTTGAAATTACCGGCTTTGCATGGTCGTTCCCATGATGTGAGTTTTTTTTTAATGAAAGGTAAGTCAAGTCTTGATTTCTGAGGGCTGTGTGTGCATCTGAAGTCCAGCGTGTGGCGGGGCACCTGGGCTTAGGTCCAAGGCTTTCCTCCTCCGGGGAAGACTTGCACTCGGGTGTCTGAGGCGTCACCTTCCACCTTGCTGTGATGCACACCCAAGCTGTTCACCTCCAGAGCTGCAGCTCATCTCTCCCCAGAGTGAGCTGCCCGCCATTGCGTGGTTTTCCTCTCTCAGCGTGCCCGTGATCCTGAGCAGAGTTAGTGCCTCCAGAGTTAGAATCTGCAAGGAGGTGCTAGGCTTCAAGCCTGCTTGGATCTTAAAGAATAAAGGGGCTACTTCACCTGAGGCACTAATACGCATCAGTAACTCTGCCCTTACTGCACTTGCGACTGAATTTTTCAAAGGAATCTGAGACTAAGTCTTTGTCTTCGGAGTAAGAAGGGCAGTGAGAAAAACATAGAAAATGCAGGATAACAGTTGATCAAGTCGGGTTTCATGTTGAAAAGTCTCTTTTTGTAGGGCGAAAATAGCCACGTGGGCTTACTGCATAGCAAGCCAACGTTGCGCTCTCTGCCTTCTAAGAAAAGCCACTTTCCTAGACTTTTTAGAGATGCCAACAGGTTAAGCCCAACTTTTCCCCAAAGTTTTCCCACCGAGTTCTTGATGGAGGAAGAGAGGCGGGGTGAAAATAGCTGCAGCCATTTTACTTCGTCTGCATTTCCGGTCCTTTGTCCTGTTGACGCCAATTTCCTTTTGACTTGATACACGTGTGGTTGACTGCTCAATCCTACTGCCGATCCATCCCACCATGGCAGTCAATCAATCCACATTAAGATTTGTGGACATTTGGGTATCCAAAGATCAGGAATTGTACTCTGCAGTTGGTATGTTGGCATTTATAAAGAGAAGAGGAAGAGGAGGCTACCGATTGAAGTTGATACCAACAGAACTGTAAGAGTGGATCACCGATGTCATAGCACATAACTGATACACCAGTGTACAAGCCAAGGTGTCATCAGTGTGGGTCAAGGCCACAGGGCTCTGAGTGTTGCTCCAGAGATGGGCCCACGATGGCCTGTATCCAACGACTTTCGTTCTATGTAGACTCTGTTAGAATATTCTGTGTTCAACTTCTTTCAATCAATTACAGAATTGCGTAAGCAGCTGGAATGATCCTCAGCTGTGAGCCTGGTGCCGTGGTGCAGCAGGTTAAGCCACTGCCTGCAGTGAGTGCCGGTTCGAGTCCCAGCTGCTCCACTTCCAGTCCCGCTCCCTGCTAATGCACCTTGGAAGGCAGCAGAAGACGGCCCAAGTGCTTTGACCCCTGCTATACACATGGAGACCCAGATGGAATTCTGTGCTCCTGGCTTCAGCTTGGCCCAGCCCTGGCCATTGTGACCACTTGGGGAATGAATCAACAGATAGAAGTTCTCTCTCTCTCTCTGCCACTCACCTTTCAAATAAATGTTAAAAAAAATCCTCAAATGTGCTGGAAACACTGTTAATTTATTTGTTAAATCTGCCAAACCTATAGAATGTATTCACATCGTCCCAAACTCTGTTCTTCCCTAGAGGAGAAACACATACACGGCCCTTTGTTCGAGGACATGGAAGTCACACACTGAAAGCAGAGAAGAAGGTGTTCTGAGAACCTATTCTCCCAGCTTGCTCAGTTAACAGAAGTCAACTTCAGCCGAACACAGGGGGCCCAGCCTTCAGCACTCCCCTGTGCGGTGGGGAGCAGCGTGCTCTCTGAGCCCACCTCGGGTGGAAAGGCCTCTCCTGGGGCACCAGCCTTGAGCTCTGGGCTCAGAGGTTCCCACCCCCTGAGTGCACAGGAGCCCAGACCCTCCGGCCCCGGTTGTAGAGTGATGTACTTTTTGTTTGTTTGGAGGGTAGATTCAAGGATGGAAAAGTCATCCTAAAATCCACCACCAACTTGCCTTCGTTTAGCATCTCCCAGCTCGCAGTGGGGTCCTTCACAAGGCACAATCTTGCAATCTTATCTAAATCCACGCCTTCCCACTCCCTTCCAACAACTCCCACTCCTCAAAAGCATTCAAGTGAACAAAAGGCAGAACCCACTCAAAATGAGCTCCCAAGAGAACTACACGTATTACCACAGTGAGCTCTGGACGATCTATTCCCAAAAAACAAATCAGCGTTGTGATTCTGAGCTAAGAACTGTGCGACCTCTCCGCTCACTTTACTATTATTGTTATCGTTGCAGATTTGCTTATTATAATGGAAAAATAAAGTGGTTCCAAAAAGATGACTGGAGAGAATTTCAAAGAGAAGATTTTTTTTTTCATTCACTGGAGTTTAGCGATATTCTTTCATCTGCAATCAGATCTTAGGATTAAGGATGTTGTACTAAATGAAATCATTCCAGGAAGCATGACTGTATCAGGGAATTTTTACAAAAACAAACCTCCAGATCGCAAAAGGAAGCTGTGTTTGTGTGCCGACACGAGTATTAAATAGCACTCGGGAGAGGAAGGCAGGCCAACAGCCAACTTGGATCTATTTTTGAGGAATTATTTCTGTAGGGTGTCATGGAATTTTAAGTTACAAAAAGAAGGCTTTGGTAAATAGACCCTCCCTTCCAAAAGGACTCACTCCAAAATACTACTTAATGGAATTCGCGGGATAGCTATGGAGAGAGAAATCCCAGATGACATCCAGATTGTGACCGGGCAACAAGTCCATCGCGCCTGGGACGCTTCCTGGATACAGAAAGATATCTGGTCTCCAAACCTGGCCCCTTCTTTCCTCCCACCGTTAAGCTGGTCTTGGGCTTGGGTGACGCGTGTTTCTCAAGGTTGACCGGCTCAATGACCGCTGGACATTTCACACTGACTGATGTATGTACACTGGCTGCCCCTGAGCCCCCCATTAGATCTATTAGCTCTGAATATGAACTTATACATGAAATGAATTCATACTTCTATCAAGCCATTTCTTATGTTCACATATTTCTCTATCACGTTATTATTTTTTCTGTCTTGGTATATGGAGTCACCCTCGCATGTGAAGTAACAGCAAGCGCAATAAAGCGAATTTCGTGGTCTTGAGTTTCGTCTCCTGTCACTGCTGTGGAATCAGTGCTACGGCGGCTCCGCATGGACACCTCCTACGGAGGCTCAGAGATAAGCTCCTGGGCTCCACCTTCTCCAGTGACTACAACCACAGCACCTTGGGGCTGCCTAAGTCCTTCAAGCTTGGCATTTTGTAACAGTGCCTAAAAGAAGGTGTTTCGCTTCTCTTCGATCCCTGCCTCATCTCTTACCGAACACTGATTGGCAGGATGATCATTTTATTTGTGTCAATGATCAGGTAGCCAGTCGGCCTTCACAGCCTCCTTTCTGTATCCAATCCCTTAACACAGTCCCCCCACCACCACCTCGCCCCGCGGTGGATTCAAGGAAAGAAAAAATGGGAGACGTGAGCAGGGCTGTGACTGTAAAACAACTACTTACAAGCCCCATGGCAGAGCCGCACACAGCCTACCCTCCGGGCTGTTTCCTGGGGAAACCACACCCACATTCAACAACACAGCGGCCGCCGCTCCAAACAGTCCCCACGTGGCTCAATTGGAACCTTCTCCCTTGGAGTCTTGGCTCATTCACTGCCATGGTCTCTGGGGGCAGGGGTGTGGGCGCAGACTTCATTCTCTGACTGAGCATGAGAGCGCTGGAAACGCACAAGCCTGGGACAGACGGCTGCCGGTCCTTCTTGGTGGTACCGTCTGGGAAGAAGGTCACGTTTCCAGAGAGAGCACAGCCAACTGCAGCCCCGTAGGAACACATTTGTTCATTGTTCAGAAGTTCCCAGACATGTATACTTTTCTGTCCCGTTATCTCAAGTGCCGCTTGCCCCTGGGGGTGACCTTGGCCGAGAACTGGGCTATCCAAGTCCACTGCTCTCCCTACACTGTGTCCCTGCGACAGGGAAGCGGGGAGTTTGCATGAGACTTTGGTTCTGGGCTGGAAGCACAGCGTCCTGGCAGCTGCAATTTATTTTCCCGGAATCCACGGCTTTGCCACCTGCCATAAAAAAAAATGCCAAACAAGTTTCACAGTTTAATTCTTCTTATGTCAAAGTCCATTTTCTATCCAGAAAAATCCTACTTTGTTCAAGTTATTCTCTTCCAAATCATTCTATTCCTATACTTGAATTTAATTCGGATTATAATTCTTCTTAAAAAAAATCATTTATTCACTTGAAAGGCAGAGTGATGGGGAGAGAAGGAGAGACACAGAGAGATCTTCCTTCCTCTGGTTCCCTCCCCAAATTATGGCAACAGCTAGTATGGACCAGGCCAAAGCCAGGAGCCAGAAACCTCGTGCAGGTCTCCCACATGGCTGGCAGGAGCCCAAGTAGCTGGGCAGGAAGTGGAACCAGAAGAGCAGCAGCCAGGACTTGAACCAGAGCCGCAATGTGGGACACTGGCGTCGTGAGCGGCTGCTTAGCCTGCTGAGCCAGAGTCCGGCCCCTTGCGCTAGAATCCTCATCATGGGGCATAACTGAGCGACTCCGTGTATTGTTTCCAGTCCCAGCAGAGATTCTGCAGGTTTCTTTCTTTCTTTCTTTCTTTCTTTCTTTCTTTCTTTCTTTCTTTCTTTCTTTCTTTCTTTCTTTTTTTTTTTTTTTTTGACAGGCAGAGTGGACAGTGAGAGAGAGAGACAGAGAGAAAGGTCTTCCTTTGCCGTTGGTTCACCCTCCAATGGCTGCCGCGGTCGGCGCACTGCGGCCGGCGCACCGCGCTCATCCAATGGCAGGAGCCAGGTGCTAGGTGCTTTCTCCTGGTCTCCCATGGGGTGCAGGGCCCAAGCACTTGGGCCATCCTCCACTGCACTCCTGGGCCACAGCAGAGGGCTGGCCTGGAAGAGGGGCAACCGGGACAGAATCCGGCGCCCCAACCAGGACTAGAACCCGGTGTGCCGGTGCCGCACTTGCTTGTATAGAGGTTGCCAGAAGCTTTTATTCTTATTTTTCAAAGAGTTTGCTTGCAATGCTTTTTAAATTTTTAATTGGCAAATAATTATATTTGCTTATGGAGTACAATATGCTGTTTTGGTGTGTGTATTTAAGGCACTTCAAAAAATTCCTGGAAAGGGGGCTGGCCCTTGGGCCCCTGCTGTCCATGTGGGAGACCCAGACAAAGCTCCTGGTTCCTGGCTTCCGCCTGGCTGAACCCTGACTGTTGAGCCATCTGGGGAGTGGACTAGTAGCTAGAAGATCTCTCTCCCTCAGACTGTGATTCTGCCCTTCAAATAATTAACTAAATCTTTTAAAGCATTTGCGGAAAATCGAATAGAAAAATAAGTATATTTTGGTGCGAAAAAATTTTGAAATCCAAAAATAGTTGTTCATTGAACTCATTTTCCATGAACCTTTTGTAGGCCACCGGCTGGGGCTGGTCCAAGCCAACGCCATGAGCCCGGAAGTCCATCTAGGTCACCCACACGGGAGGAAGGGCTCCCAAGCACTTGGGCCATCCTCCACTGCCCTCCCAGACATATCAGCAGGGAGCTGGAGCAGAAGCAGAGCTGCTGAGACTTGAACCCGTGCTCCAGTATGGGATGCCCACATCTAAAGCGAGGCTTAACCCACTGTGATGCAACGCTGGCCCCAAGCTACCGTTTCGTTCTATTTTCCAAGGACTTTTTTTTTTGACAGTCAGAGTTAGACAGTGAGAGAGAGAGAGAAAGGTCTTCCTTACATTGGTTCACCCCCCAGATGGCTGCTAAGGACAGCACACTGTGCCAATCTGAAGCCAGGAGCCAGATGCTTCCTCCTGGTCTCCCATGCGGGTGCAGGGCCCAAGCACTTGGGCCATCCTCCACTGCACTGCTGGGCCACAGTAGAGAGCTGGACAGGAAGAGGAGCAACTGGGACAGAATCTGGCACCCTAAGTGGGACTAGAACCAGGGGTACTGGTGCCGCAGGCAGAGGATTAGCCTAGTGAGCCACGGCACTGGCCAGCCAGGGACTTTATGAAGTTCCTTCATGCACTGTGGAGTAAGTGCATTAAGCTGATTGATAGGCCCAGCACCCTGCAATCTTATTTATTCATTTATTTATTTTTGGTAGTGTGAGCATCTAAATTCTACTCTTTCCACTTGAGACACACACACACACACACGTACAAACCCTGTTTAGCAAACCCTGCCTGCAAACCCTGCTTAGCACACCTAGCATCGACGTAAGATCTGCAGCAGGGGGCTAGCATTGTGCCATAGAGGGTAAAGCCATCAGCTGTGCAGCGCCAGCATCCCATAGGAGCGCCGGGTCTGATCTGACTGCTCCACTTTCAGTCCAGCTCCCTCCTAATGCGCCTGGGAAAAACAGCAGCAGATGGCCTAAGTTCTTGGGCTTCTGCACCCCTATAGGAGACCCTGATGAAGCTCCTGGCTCCTGGCTTTGGCCTGACCCAACCCCAGCTGTTACGGTCATCTGGAGAGTGAACCAGTGGATGGAAGATATTTCTTTCTGTCTCTTCCTCTCTGCCTGTAACTCTGACTTCCAAATAAATAAATAAATCTTTAAAAGATCTGCTGCAAACCACAGACTCTGTTTTACACGAATCCGGAGCAATGCATGCTTCTCCTCACCCTGCCCTGGTGACGAGTCTGGCTGTCCTGCCCCTGTGGGAGCGTGCTCTGTTCCCACACATCTCTGCTGCTGGCAGGTGCCACACACCTGTCCCCTGACATCTGGTCACACCTTGGGTATGCAGAGAGCAAATAATACGCGTGTAGGCTTCCGAATGTTTACGACCTCTTCAGACATTCAATAATCCATTTTGTGCCCAATGAAAGAGGTGAGCAAGTCCAGTGCCCCACCCTCTACAGAAGACCCTCCAGTGCTCCCAGGCAGGCAACAGCAACATCCTGGATCTTCCCCTGCTGTCCAGTGACCCATCCCCTCAGTGTACAACGTGAGAATCTTATTGTGGAGCGAGTCCAAGTGGGATGCATCAGAATTGGGGCTAACCTCACAGCATGGATCACCCAGGCAAGGGTGAGACCATGAGATTGAACATCATGTGAGGTTTGTGTGCTTCAAGGGGTCTCTTATTTAGGGGCCAAGAACATGCAATAAGTGTCCAGAAGGCAGAATTGATGTGACACAATCAGTCTGAAAAACTGAGCAGAGCAGGGTGTAGGCCCCTCATCAAGACTAAAACAGAATCCACGGCCCCACCGCTCAGCTAAGGAGGGACACACAGCTGGCCGAAGACCAGAAGAGGGTGAGCAGGATCACGGAACCCCAGAGGAGACCGTGGCCAGCAAGAATCTCTGCTAATTCAGTTCAAACGTCCTCACGCTCCCTGTGATTGCTTCATAGCTCCTTAGAGAGGTAGGCATCCTTGGAATCCCCGTTTGAAAAGTGGCTTAACAGGCTGGGAGGAGGTCTGTGTTATCCAGCAAACAGCAAAAGCCGAGAGTGGAACAACAGGAGAAAGGCTGCCCTCTCCCCCACGCCCCGTCCTGCCCCCCGATGGTTCATAGCAGGTGCGTCCCTGCAGCCCAGGGGAGGTGCTGGTTGCTTCTCTCAGAGCCCAAGTGCTCTCATCCGGCGCAAACAGAACAATGGCGGAGCTGCTGCGTCAGTGCACACTGGGCCTCAGGTGTTGAATGAGCAATGCAGAAATAAAGGAATTTGCTGGAGTCCGGCTCACTGTGGGTGGAGCAGGCGAGCTCCAAACTGCTTGTCTTGTGGAGCTCCCGACACCTGGTTTGTGCGGATTTATACGGAATCCTCAGAGACACCCTGAGAGAGGCAATAGGTGTAAGATCGTGGCTGATGGAGCTGAGAGACAAAGAGAGCTTTGCAGAGACAGGCAAACGCAGCAGCATTAGCAGAGCTCCCTGGAACAGCTTTGGGGAGTGGCCCCAGCACACACAGTCACTGCTCCATGCCCAGGGCTGGAGCAGGAAGGAGTGAGATCCTGACACCAAAGAGCTCGAAAAGCAGGGCAAGGGAGCCCCCAGCAGCTGGCTCCAGAGAGGAGTTCAGACAGGAGGGCCTTGGCCTTGGGGAAGAGCTGTCTTCGACTCTTGTCACTTCATGAGCAGATAGATAGAGTGAGTTGCAAGTAGGAGAGCGAGGAAGCTGGAGCCCACAGCCAGGATGGAGATCAAGGGCGTGAAGTTCCAGGAGCAGAGACTTAGACCCAGGGCCTCCACCCCAAGGACAGGGCCAGGTCACTAGGAGTAGGCAGTAGAGACGGGAAGCAAGGCCCAAGTCCTATTTCTGGGGTCAGAAAGCAAAGACTGGTGACGAAACACAACAGGCTATAGTACATGGCATAGCACGAGGTGAGAAACCAAGGCCTCCCCGTTGTAGAAGACTGGGACCCCGGGCAGGCCGACCTGGTGAGGAGCTAAGGGCCCAGAGCACCTGTGTCTCCCAGAGCAGGAACCACGGCTCAGGTTTCAATGCTTCCCAGGGCAAAGGTCGGGTGCCTGGGGCAAGGTGTCATTACAGCCACAGATCCAGATTTCATCACCAGATAAGGTGGTTCCTGTCTCGCCTAACAGTTGCCAGACACTTTGTTTATTTACTTGAATGGCACAACAATAAAGAAGCTTCCAGCCACTGGTTCTCTCCCCCACATAACGGTAGCAGCCAGGTCTGGGCCCAGCTGGAGTCATGAGCCTTCGCCTCCATCCAGGCCTCCCTTGTGGGAGGCAGGGACCCGAGGACCTGGGCCGTCCTCTGCTGCTTTCCCAAGTGCATCAGCAAGGAGCTGCATCAGAAGCGGAGCAGCGGGCACTTGAACCAGCACTCTAACGTGGGTGCTGCAGCAGTACCCAGAGCCTTAGCTCTGTGCACCACCATGCCAGTCCCCAAACTAGACACTTTAATAACCACCCGGTTTTCCCTGTATGTGTGTGCCTGTGCCATTCTGCATGAGTTCATCACACACAAAACTAAAATATCCGAAATAATCTAGGGCAACAGAGAGGCAATCGGCCTCTGCCTGGGGTCAGGGGAGGAGGAAGAGACACTGACAGAAGAGCACCAGGAAACTCTTGGGGAAATGGAAGATGTACTCATTTATTTGAAAGGCAGAGTTACAGAGAGAAGGGGAGATAGATAGATAGATAGATAGATAGATAGATAGATAGATAGATATTCCAATGGCTGGGTCACTTCCCAAATGGGCCCAATGGCTAGGGCTGCCCATGCTAGAGCCAGGAGCCTGGAACTCCATCCGGATCTTCCGTAAGGGACCCAAGCACTTGGGCCATCTTCTGCTGCTTTTCCAGGTGCATTAGCAGGGAGCTGGATCAGAAGTAAAGCAACCCGTCCTGGAACAGATGGCCATATGGGATGCCGGCTTTGTGGGCAGCAGCTTAACCCACTGTATCCCAATGCCAGGCGCAGTGGATACATTCGGAATTTTGCTGGGCTGCTAGGTCTACATATTTCCCTCTCACCATGGACCAACCACATAAATGGATGCCAACGTTTTACCTGAGTTTTGCCACAATTAATTGTTCGAAAAATTAGCGTGCATGCTGATCCCTAGGGAGCTGGACGAAATGGAAACTTTCCATTGGGAGCCCTTGGGGGAATCCTGAGATGCTACATCTGTAACAGGCACCTGGGGCGGCCCAAGTTCCATGCTCAAAAGAGCCTGAGGCTTCCATCCACTCCACTCCAGACAGCTGAAGAGCACTTCCCGGGTCCCCTCCTCACGCGTGAATGACATCACCTCTCTCGCCCTGGCAGGTGGAGGTGGTGTCCCCCAGTGAACCCCTATGGTGTTGGTAATCTGTGAGATTGCTAGTAACAGCAATGGCAGCTGGCACTTGGTAAGCAAATCCCAAGCAGTGGCTGCTGTTCTCACAGCTGGGCATGATTTTGTTCCTTTAATTCTTAATGCAACTGCAGGGACATTGCTATCCCATAATAACCCATGTCAACACCAAGGAACAGAAGGTTTTGGGGACTTGCCCAAGGCCACCCGGGTGAGAGTCAGCAGCAATGGATTCAAACCTCAGCCTCTTTGACCCCACACTCCATGCCCGTTGTCGCCTGAGCGTGGCAGAGTCAGGCCACGAAGAAGCCCTGCTGGTTCTCACCGGAGAATCCTCCCGCCTTGCCACGCCCCACCTAGGGTCTTGCAGGGTCAGCTTCAAGCGTCCATCAAGCATCGCCACGCATCAGTATCAGCCTTTACCCAGATGGTGGCAGTCGGTCTTCAGCATGCTCTCTGCAAACAGGCCATCTCCAGCCAACTGACCATGCCTCAACAGTGCCTACTCTTGGAGCTGTTTGCCAAGAATGGTGGCTGTCAGTGGCATCACATCCGGGTAGAAGCAGCTTTGCACTTCTCCCCGGCGTCTCCTTGGGTGGCAGAGGTCACGCTGGGAGCTGAGCACCTCTGGGCTCACTCTCAGGGGAGTACAGCCTGCTTTGCATCTCTGGCTGTCAGAGGAAAGAAACGTGGTTCAGATACACCGGGAAACTCATTGAACCTGAAGCCTGGAGGCTGGGAGGGACATGGAAGCCGGGGTGACTGTGGGCTTCCTCCCGAGGGCTGAGAGACACTAGGTCCGCTAGGTCTCTGCGGGGAGCTCAATCAGCCACCCATCAAGAAACCTCCTGACGCCTTCCCTTGGCTGAGGGCAAGAGAGCTCCAGGCCCCGGGGCTTAGCCTCTGGCCACTATGCTGCTGGCCCCTGGTAGCAACGTTTGCAGAGGGCTGGGGGAGGCACAGGAGACTCAGATGATGCCACAACCTTGTCCGCTGCAGTCCAGGAGCCGGTGACCTGTGGGAGGAGCCAGTGACTTGTAGGAGGAGCCACAAGAAGGGATTTTGCAAAGGAGAGGGGCCTAAGAGCCCAGTGATGGTGAGACTAAGCTGGAGCAACAGGGACTCCACTTGTAAATATGCCCTGAGCCAGGGCACTGGACTGGTTGACCCATCAGTGCCCCCACGTATCCCTGAGTCTACCTCAGCGACTTCTGAAATCCACTGGGATTTTGTGGGTTCCCTGTGGAAGACAGAGACACTGATCCGTGAGAGCGCCAGCCAAGCCTGCTTCCCGGTGGAGAACAAGGCTTACAAGCAACCTTATGGCTTCCTGGATGTCCCGTTGCTCTTACCAAACAGCGTGGTGGTGAGCAGAGTGTAAATGAATGAGAAACAGATGGATTTAATTTCCCTTGAAATTAGGGATGGGTGAGCCCAGCCACAGTTTGGGATGGCTGAATTTTAAAAAATGCTTTTGGTTCAGAAAAACCAAAGCCATGGTTTCACAAACTGAGCTCCTCCTCCCTCGCAGGAGCCCTGGTGTGTTTCCATGGGAATCTGATCTGTGTGGTTCAGTTTCTTTACACCTCACTTATCAAAATGCGTAATGAAATTTCCAGGAAGTCTGAGAAATGGTTTAGATTATTTTTTCAAACTCTTTTTTTTATTTAGGAAAGGATACAGTGGGGGAGGTCGGAACACTTGTATGGCTAAGGTGCCTTTGGGGGCAGTTGGCAGCCTGAGGGTGTTCCGAGTTCTAGAAGGTCACACAGAAGATGCAGTCATAAAGTGCTCAATGAGTGTATGTGCAAACCTCTTGGGAAGTGAAGGGGAAGGTGTGCGCTTCAGTAGGGTCCGCGGACGGCTGGGAACACGGCTTGGAATCGCTCCGGCTTCCCCATCTCCTGCCATGGGTCCCGGGAGCCAGCAGCTGAGGGAACTGGAACATTCCTGCACCTCCCACCAGCCCGAATCTCTCCCACTCTCCCATCCTCCGAATCCCTTCTCTTCCTGAGCCGTGGGAGGAAGGAGCAGTCTTTAGTTCTTGGGAGCAGCTCCATGGTGGAAGGAATGATTACCGATGGCACAAGAAAAATTGGTGCCCAGCAGCTGGGCTTAAGCAGCAAAACATGGCAAAAGCAGGCTGAGGCCAGACTTCCCAGACGTCTGCACACCTGCTGAGAAGCCGACTACAGAACCAAAATCAAAACCAGCAAATAGAAGCCGCTCCACCCTCCTGCTTCTGTAGCCTATGGAGAACCCCCCCTCGGAAATCATGCAGCGCCTCAGGTCGGTGTGTCCTTGTGGAGGTTTGTAGACACCTGGAGCCACGGGAGAGTCCCCAGCTATACGGGGATCCCCACTGAGGCCTGGTCCAAGGCCCACTGCGGCAGGCAGGTGGCCTCCTCAGCTGCTTTGAATCGCTACTCCCAGACTGAGAAGGTTCGCAGTAAACTCCGGCTCTCTGCAGACCGGCGGCTTTGGGCCTGTGGCTCCCCAGGGATCATGGAGGGGAGAGCCATTGACTGCCCCTGCACCTGGGGTATCTCTATCCCCTTCAATCTGGCCCTTTCAGCCATTAGGGGAGTGAACCAGCAGATGGAAGACCTCTCTCTCTCCCTTCTCTCTCTAACTCTGCCTTTCAAATTAACAACACAATCTTTAACAATAAAAGAAGCCAGAGGCCTGGAGATGGCCCTGAGTGGCCACAAACTCACACAGGCAGGAGCCTCATTGCTGTCACCGCGGCCTGGCAGCTTCCCAGCCAGAGTCATCACCACGGCCCCTGGAACACTGGGTGCCATGCTGCTTTGGTCCTGTGGAATTTTCTGTGCCTTTCTACAAGCAGGATTAGAAGCACGGAGAACGCACTGTGCTGCCCCAGCCTGGGCTGAGTGAGGGACCTGGGCCATCTACAGCCGGGGCTGGTAGGGTCGGCCTGTGAGCCAAACCCAGCCCATGGCCTATTTCTTTACAAGGCCTCTGAACTAAACATGGCTTTTACTTTAAACATTTGTGATAGGCTGGCGCTGTAGCTCAGCTGGTTAACGCCCTGGCCTGAAGTGCTGGCATTTCATGTGGGTGCCGGTTTGAGACCAGGCTATTCCACTGCCGGCCCAGCTCTCTTCTACAGCCTGGGAAAACAGTAGAAGATGGCCCAAGTCCCTGGGCCCCTATACACAAGTGGGAGGCCTGGAGGAAGCTCATGGCTTTGGATCGGCACAGCTCTGGCCATTGCAGCCAACTGGGGAGTAAACCAGCAGATGGAAGACCTCTCTCTCTCTGCCTCTCCTTCTCTCTCTGTATAACTCTGATGTTCAAATAAATAAATCTTTAAAAAAAACATTTGTGAAAGGGTTGTAAAGAGAGACAAGGAACACGCAGCAGAGAATGTGTGCAGCCTGCAAAGCCTAAAGGAGCTCCTCTCTGGCCTGGATGGAAGTGTGCGTCCCAGCCTGGCCTGGACATCATACAGAACCCGTTATTGGTCCACAGCATTGATGTCACTGTGCTAACTGGAGCAAGTAAACAGGAAGGGGCCAGAACACTGAGGCGGGGGGGGGGGGGGGGGTCAGGAGGATGCACATTCCCCGGAAGACAGGCTTCGGGACTTCAGCCAAGTTCCAGGGATGCGGTGCTCTGGGCGAGCTGGGACATCCCTCCCCAAGGGAAGTCATTGGCTCTCACACTCAGCACTCAAAGGAAGCACTGCGCGTGGAGGGTTCGCTTCCGTTCCTGGAGGCATCGCGTTCCGAGAAGGGCGGCTCCACCCCTTGAACAAAAGGCTGCCAGCTCTCCAGAGCAGGTCCCAGGGGTGGCGTGAGCGGCACTGTCACCTGGGGCCTAGGACTGAATGGGTCTCCTGCCGGTCAGAGGGGCCAGCCACATGGGGGAGGCTCTGTATGGAGTTAGAGGCGAGTCCCAGGGGAAGAATCACAATGCAGAATGCAGGGCCAGGTGGCTGCTGGGCCGCGGGGCAGGTGAATGACCTCAATGAGGGACGTCCAGTGACAATGCAGCTTAGCTGCCCACGCTGATCTCAGGTCAGTCTGACGCACCACGTTATAAAGTGGTGTGGGTCCGGGAGCATCTCACAAGGTAGGAATGGCCTTCTGGAACCAGGCACTGGCAGAGTCAGAGGGGTCAGATTTGCTGCCAGGGCCCCACGTCATCCACCTGTGGTGCCCTGACCTCTCCTAGCCCACCCCTTTCATGTATGAGGGAGGGGCCCCATGACCAACTGATAGAGGAGGAAACACTCAAGCTCGAATCCACCCAGGATGACCTGAAAGAGTGGAGAGTGGACTCCGCCCAGTGGGCGGGGCTTCAGGTGCTGCACCTGTCTGTCCACTTCACAAGGAAGACACACAGAGCCATGGGCAGTGAGGGATAGCCTCACTGCTAGTCAAGAACCAAAATTAAAAAGAGCCAGGGCCGCTGCTGTGGCACAGTGGGCTAAGCCTCCACCTGTGATGCCGACATCCCATATGGGCTTTGGTTCATGTCCCGGCTGCTCCACTTCCAATCCAGCCCCCTGCTGATGGCCTGGGGAAGCAGTGGAAGATGGCCCAAGTGCTTAGGTCCCTGCACACATGTGGGAGACCCGGAAGAAGCTCCTGGCTCCTGGCTTTGGATCTACCCAGCTCCAGCCGTTGCGGCCATCTAGGGAGTGAACCAGCGGATGGAAGACCTCTCTCTCTATCTCTACCTCTCTAATAAATAAATAAAATATTTTTTAAATTAAGAGAGTAGAAGACTGGGGGTTGGGGAGTTGTAGAGGCCGGGAATGAGGCAAATGGACGCAGTGTGGGGGGCCAGACAGCAGCACCCTCCAGAAAGCGTGAGCCTTGGAAGGGGCTGGGGTCAGGACTGCTGTGGCTGCTGTAACAGCATGCCCCACACCGTACAGCTGACGTGGCAGGAACTGCTCGCTCCCTGCCCAGGAGTGTGTGCAGAGTCCAAGTTCGAGGTGTGGGCAGGCCTGGTGTCTCCACAGTCCTCCCTGCTTGGTTTGCAGGAGGCCACGCCCTCGCTGTGGCCTCCACGGGCGCACACCTGCGGCGTGGCTCCCTCCTGGTAAATTAGGGCTCTGTCCCTTTGGCCCTGTTTAATCTTGGTTACCTACCTCTGCAAGGGTTCCATCAGCAAACACAGACACCCGGGGACCAGGGTTTTTACATGTGAACTGGAGGAGTACCTGGTTCAGTCTGTACTGGGCACTAAGAATGATTCAGAAGGATTTCATCAGGTCATGATCAGCCACCTCCACGCTGGCACAGTGGGCACCAGACAGACTAGCGAGGGCACAGAGAAAGAGGGTGCACCTGGCCCCAACAGCAGGTCTCCCCTTTGCCAAGGCTGATCTGCCCACCGCTGCTCCTGAATGGGAGAGTTCACTGCCTGCTGCCAACAGAGCCCGCCCACATGGACCGTTCTGTGACACCCACTCACAACACGGGCTCTTTCCATCATGCAAGAGGTAACCGTTCATTTTGTAGGAATACATGTAAATGCCAAGGATGGCTTTGCGTTTTCCTGCCCACAGGGCCTGAGCCAGCACCACAAACGGGGGCTCACAGAGGGGCAGGCCGAGTTGCTGTACCTGTCAGTTACAGCATCCACTAGGAAGTCATTGGCACAAAAGACAGTGGGGCTGAGGCACCAGTGTACAGATGACCTGGCATGCAGGACCTTACTTAAGATCCACCAGCACAAGAGGTACAGTGCATGGCTCCGGGGAAGACAGGTGGAAGGCACAGGTGGTCATGGTCATAGTCACCGTCACCACTAACGACCTGACTTGGGGAACAGAACCTGCGCTTCACACCCCGACAGTGCACGATTTCTGAGTCTGGAGGGCCGAGATGGAGACTGAGTGAATGCTTCCCTCCCAGGGTCCTGCCCAGAGTCTCACTGCTGTGTAAGCTCCTGCGACTTCAGGCTCCGGGCCACGGGACCAGCAGGTGGGGCGGGGAACTCCCCCGGCCAGGAAGCACCTGGTCTGCAGGAGGTGGCGGTGCCGTGACCACCAACAGGCACAAGAGAGCTTATGCCTGGGACCTGGGTGACTGAGCATTGCCTGGTGTTCCCACTCCCAGTATAAACGACAAAAGCTACAGTAGTGCAATTTTAGTTACCAGCAAACAATGGGAGTCTGAAAACATGACATGGAAACTTCCAGAAACAAGCAGTCGGGGAGTTTTAGATGGTGGGAAGCATGATGGAATCCCTCCACATCCAGCTGTTCCACCCAGGATGTGAACCATCTCCGTGTCCAGTGTCCACACTGCACATTCTGCTCATGCATCAGTGACTCCGTAATGGTCTTGATTCTGAGAGCAAAACAGCACAGCCTGTGTGAGACCCTCGCTTCTGCTCCAGGCTCCCACTGTGGGTCTGGGGTCCTATCCCCAAGGATGGGGCGGGGGCTACTCTTCAGCAATACGGCCTGCTCAGGGACTGCTTCCGAGGCTGCTCTAGGTCAGTACAATAAAACAGAGCGATTATGAAAGTGTACTGTAGAGGTCAGCATTGTGGCGCATGAGCGTGAGGGCAGCACCCCTTATGGGAATGCCAGGTGAGTCCTGGCTGCTCCACCTCCACAGCAGCTGCCTGCTAAGGCACCTGGGAAAGCAGCCAGAGATGACCCAAGTGCTTGGTCCCTGTGTTACCTGCATGGGAGACCTGGATGGAGCTCTAGGCATTGTCATGGCCCAGTCCTAGCCATTGCAGCCATTTTAGGAATGACTCAATGAATCAAAGATCAGCTCGCTCTCTCTCTCCCTCCCTCCCTTTCTCTCTCTCTCTCTCTCTCCCTCCTTCCTCCCCCCTCCTTCACTCCCTCCCTGGGTCACTCTGCCTTTCAAATAAATAAAGTTAATACCTTAAAAATATACTGCAATAAACTATGAATTGTATCATTCTCTCTCCCTCTCCCCCTGCCCCCATCTCACCTTATTTTCCTGTGCTCCCTCTCTGTGGTAGGGCTAGGAGATGATGCAATGTATACGTGATAAGGTGAATGACAGGCACTGGGATGCAGCATCAGGTGGCTTGTGTTGTAAGGGCTACTACAGCGGTTTACAAACCAGAACTGGGTGCCTAGCAGGTGGACACCACATATGGTGTGGACACCCCGAACTAAGGGTACCAGCATCCCATATGGGCACCAGTTCGAGTCCCGGCTGCCCCACTTCTGATCCACCCTGAACTAAGGGGTGATCCACAGTGCAGGCAACACAGAACACGATGACATGAGGCTTCATCATGCCACTCAGAACAGCATGCAATCTGGTTCTGGAATTTTCCACTAATACTTTCAGACTGTGGCTGGCTGTGGGTAGCTGAAACTGGGGGGGACCTCTTAGGATGAGGGGACACTGCTGTCTCTCAGTTGGGGACGACCGTGTGGGCTCCTCCCAGCTAAGCAGCCCATGTGCCGCCAGCTGAGGTCTCGGGTGCAGCAGCTGGGTCAGCTGTGGCCTCTGCCTGGTGGCCCCCTCCTTCCTCTGTGCGTCTGCCGGGAGGGAGCACTCCCCAGGGAGCTTCCACCCCGACCCTCAGCCTCGCTCTGCAAAGTCCCTACGAGAAGACGGTGACGGCTGGGAGTAAACCCGCAGTCAGGACAGCCCTTCTCCCTCTGAACAACCAGCGCCCAGCCCACCTCAAGGCTGAGTGTGGCTCACGTCCTCCACTGCGACCCAGACCGGGAAGACACTACATTGAAAGACAACTCGAGACCTGTTGGCCACAGGGCTTCTGGTGTCTCCCCTTCTGCCAATGTTGGAGCAGCCCAGACAATGTGCATCGGGGTCACTGGTTCTCAAAAACGTGCATCCAACGCCTTGTGGCGCCACCAAACTCTGTTACGTCATAGAAAACGTGCAGATGGCAACCTTGAGAGATTTCCTATTCAGAGTTTGTGTGCTTGGTTCAGTAAGTTAGTTACATCCTACTGTATCACATCACTGTTTATTGTAATCATCATCTTTATCTCATAGAATGCTGCAGAGTCATCCAATCCGTGGCTGACAAATTTTTCAGACTGAGCATGAAACCATCTGCATACTGACCTCCACACGGGGTAAACAGTCATCACTCTCTCAAGGTGTATGTGAACAAGGAAGTATAAGGTCAATGGTAGAAGGGCCAGCGCTGTGGTGTAGCAGGTGAAGCCACCGCCTGCCGTGCCGGCATCTCACATGGGTGCTGGTTTGAGTCCCGGCTGCTCCTCTCCTGATCCAGCTCTCTGCTATGGCCTGGGAGAGCAGCAGAAGATGACCCAAGTCCTTGGGCCCCTGCACCTACGTGGGAGACCTAGAAGAAGCTCCTGGATCCTGGGTTCGTATCAGCACAGCTCCAGCTGTTGCAGCCATCTGGGGATGAACCAGCAGCTGGAGGACCTCTCTCTCTGTGTCTCTCTCTCTCTCTCCCTTTCAAATAGATAAATAAATCTTTAATAATAAAAAAGGTCAGTGGTAGAACTAACTGCCCCAGCCTTACCCTTGATTTCAGTGAGCGGGAAGAGCAAGGCCCCGGGGAGACGCCCTCTGTAATGGTGGCACCTCCACAGGTGCTGTGGGGGACGAGGGCCTTCCCACCACCAAGTGCAGCCACCCCTTGCAGACGCCCTGGGCAGAACCCAGATCCCATTCTCCCATCATCTGAGGAGCACATGGAGCAGTGGGAGAACACTTCTCCTTGGGAGAGGCCTATGGGACGCCGACCTTGCCAGCCCCAGAGCCCTCCGAGCCCAGAGCCTGCATGGCCTTGGTTTCCTGCCCGGGTGCTGCTGGCTGGCCCTTTCCCCAGAGCTGCCCAGAAGGCCAGGCCCCCGGCTCTGCCGCCCTTGCTTCCTTCCAGATCTGTTATGCCCAGGGTTGCCGGTGCCCCAGCAGAGCCTATGTGCTGAAAAGGGATGTCCCTGCCTGGTCCAGGTGCATCTGAGCCACAGCCGGCATCCTTGCCAGTGGGCCGCCAGCCCACTCCGCGGGCCAACCGACAACCCTGCGGCCACCACTGCTCTCCCTCAGCTGAGCGTTGGGACATCGGCCAGGGAACCCAGGGGGCAGGGCCTAGGACAGAGGCCATAGCAGAAAGACCTGGGTGAGGGCAGACGTGTGAAGTCATCACCAGGCCCCGTCTGTCCTGAAAACCTCTGGGAGGGCCTGAAGAGTGACCGGGAGCTCCCAGCCCCGACATGGCAAAGCCGAGTGCCTCGGCTCCCAAGTGGGCATTCGCCGTGTCGAGGTCTTCGCCTTTATGTCTTACCCTTGAGGTGATGCACACGGCTAAGTCTCACGCTCAGATCCCACTCGTCTCCACCGAAAGCTAGGAAGCCTGGTAGAGTTCCAGAGATGGCCCACCATTGTGCGTGGGCGTGACTCTCCAGGGAGAGCAGTTCGGTCCCTGAAGGCAGGCACAGCCCCTCTCTTAGCCACTATTGTGTCCTCCATGCTCGCGGGCACTCCATGCTAAACATATGGACGGGGTGAACAGGCGCGAGATGTGAGCAGGCCTTCACTGAGCTCTCTACTCAGCCCAACATAGGCTCCGGCGGAGTTTCAACCCCTCTTCTCTTACTTTCCAGGACTTGCAAAGAGTTTGTGCAGGGCATCCCCACCGCCGGAGCCAGAGGAGACTACCCTCACCCAACTCACTGGTTCCCCCTCCGATCACGGGCGCTTATAGCCCCAGCGCTTCCCAACCAAGCAGGCCAGATGGGTTAGGGATGCCATACTCTGCTAGAAGAACCCGCTCTGGGCCGGCGCCACGGCTCCCTAGGCTAATCCTCTGCCTGTGGTGCCGGCACACCAGATTCTGTCCCGGTTGCCCCTCTTCCAGTCCAGCTCTCTGCTTTGGCCCAGGTCCTTGGGCCCTGCACCCCCATGGAAGACCAGGAGGAAGCACCTGGCTCCTGGCTTCGAATCAGCGCAGCACCGGCCGTGGCAGCCGTTTGGGGGGTGAACCAATGGAAGGAAGACCTTTCTCTCTGTCTCTCTCTCTCTCTGTCTAACTCTGCCTGTCCAAAAAAAAAAAAAAGAAAAGAAAAAAAAGAAGATGTTACTCAGGTTAACTTTATAAAGAGAGCAGGTGCACTTGGGCTCAGATTCTGGGGGCTCTCAGTCCGGACAGTGTGGCCCAGGCTCTTGTGAGGGCCCCCCGGACTGCATCACAGCACGGTGGGAGCAGGTGTGCGATCTGTCTGGTCTCTGCACCTGTCCTTGTCATCACCAGGGTTCAATCATGGGGGCTCTGTCTTAATGACCTTACCTAAGCAGAATCACTTTTCAAAGCTCCCCCATAGTCCCATGAAGTTTCCACCCACCAAGCACCATTGCACATGACTTGGAGGATTGAGCTCCTGAGTGGTCTCAGAGGGGCACCTCTTTTAAGCCACGGCACCATCACACACTCTCTCTCTCACCTGCACCTGCTCTCAGGACACTGGATGGATCTCCTCTGTTGTCTCCCGTGCTCATATGAGCTGCCGGCAGGGTCAGGGGTTTATGGGGAGAATCGGGTCAGAAGACACAGACCTGCAGGGAGGCAGGAGGTCCTGTATGGTTATCTCCCCAGTTCTTCTCCACTTTCTCACCTCTCCACACCCCCATGGACTATAAGCTGTCACAAAAGAGAAGCGCAATTTTGGATTAAAATTTATCTGTGAAGCGCCCAGTCTGCTTAAAATAATACTTGCTGGGGGCCAGTGTTGTGGCACAGCGGGTAAAGCCACTGCCTGAGAGGTCAGCATCCCATAGGGCCGAAGGTTCGAGTCCTGGTTGCTCTACTTCTAATGCAGCTCCTTATTAATGTGCCTTGGAAAGCAGCCATAGGTGGCCCAAGTGCCTGGCACCCTGCACTCACGTGGGAGACCAGACAGAGCTCTAGGCTCCTGATTCTACCTGGCCCAGCTTCAACTGTTGTGGCCATTTGGAAAGTGAACCAGCAGATGGACTGATCTCTCTCTCTCTTTCTCCTCTGCCCCTCTCTCCCTCTCTGTAACTCTGCTTTTTCAAATAAATAAATAAGTCTTTAAAATAGTCTTGCTAGCGCCAGCGCCGTGGCTCACTTGGTTAATTCTCCACCTTCGGTGATGGCATCCTATATGGGCACCGGTTCTAGTCCTGGTTGCCCCTCTTCCAGTCCAGCTCTCTGCTGTGGCCCAGGAAGGCAGTGGAGGATGGCCCAGGTGCTTGGGCCCTGCACCCACATGGGAGACCAGGAGGAAGCACCTGGCTCCTGGCTTTGGATTGGCGTAGCTCCAGCTGAAGCGGTCATTTGGGGGGGGTGAACCAACGGAAGGAAGACCTTTCTCTCTGTCTTTCTCTCCCTAACTCTATCTGTCAAATAAAAATAAAATGAAATAAAATAGTCTTGCTAGATTCATTGTCACCAACTATTTATAATCATAACTAACACATTTTTGGCTTTGCATTTTCTGACCTCATGAATGCCCCAAAGCATTACCGTAAACAGCAGGAAACGGCTCCTCCAGGGATAGTCAGGGACACAGACAGGACGAAACAGAGCCCAGGGTTGGCTCTGGGGCGCAGTGGGTTAAGCTGCTGTCTGGGGCACCAGCATCCCATATGGACGCAATGCTGGTTCAAGTCCCGGCTGCTCCACTTCCAATCCAGCTCCCTGCTAATGTGCCTGTGGACAGCAGTGGCAGGGGGCCTACGTGCTTGGGCCCTGACTCTCTTTCTCTGTGTCTCCCTTCCTCTCTCTGTAACTCTTTCAAATAAAAAAATAAATATTTTTAAAAAAAGCATCAACCCATTCCTTTGACAGGCTGTTACTGGGGCTCTAAAATAATCCTTTTGTTTGGTCTTTTTCATTCCTAATCATAAAATCGTCCTCTTCTCAACCCCAGTGACGTCAAACACAACAGCTCTGCATGGTGAAAAGACCACCACTGACTTGGGTGACAAATGCCCTTTCCTGTCTAGGAAAATGGCGCCGGCTCTGTGGCTCGCTCCGGGCTCTCCCAAGGCCGGGGTGAAAGCAATGACTGCTGTTGCCACAGCCAGCACTTTCTCTCCCCAGAACATTTCCTCTGTTATCGAGGTGAGCGAAGCCAGGAAAAAGTAAGTGGATCAAGTGTTTACTTGGTGGCTGAGTGTTGATACAATGTTGGCCTTCCTGTGGGTCTGGAGGCGGAATGCACCCTACAGCCCAGCCAGGCGAGGGAGAGCCAGGGGCAGGTGACAGCTCTACAACTGTACTCGTCCCAGACACCTGGCTTGGGAGGGACCGTTTTCTGCGGAGTCCCTTTGTTGAGTGGCATCTGCTGCTCCAGGTCCTGCAGCAAGAGGCCCCGTCCTGATGCCAAGAGAGATTCTGAGCCCCCTGGCAGGAGTGGACAGAACAGCGCAGCCCCAAGTCAAGGGGCAAACTTGCCAGGCAGACAACTCAAATCAACCTCTGGTCCAGTTGCAATAATCTTCAGACTGTCTGTAAGCCACGGCGTGAAGTTACAGACACCCTGCAGCCTGCAGAGCCGCGAGCATGTGGGTGAACGCAGGAGCCAACTCAAGCTTCACTCGGCTGAAGCACAGCCTGTTTTTTTTTTTTTTTTTCCAGAGAGGCCAAAGGGAAAGTGAATACTGGTAATTATTACCATGGTTGTGAGTACGACAGTGCATTAAGTAGACACCCACTGCGCTGTTCCCTCGCTTCTGCTGATGCCTGCGCTTTCTGCCTCCCCAGAGGTTCCTCGGAGCAAGTAGCAAAGGCTAGACGCCTGCCCTTCGGACTCCAGGAGGAAAATAAATTATGTCCATTTCACAGCATGAACAATCTAACTGGACGAGAGCAGGACTCCAGCTATGTGCACAACAACAAATCCATCACCCAGAGGCGGGCTCTCCCTCGAAAAGTCCTTTTTCTTTTCAAACCAAGGAGACAGAACAGACCAGAGTGCTGAGCGAGCCAAGATCTCCCCCTGCTCTTCCATGAGCTGGCACCATGGCCGCCCTGGCCTTGAACTTGGTACTGACCTCACCACATCCTCTCCAGGTCGGGAGAGGGCGTTATCTGCTGCCTGTCTGGGTATGAGAACCCACACATGGAGAAGCCCTGGGGGGAGACGTGCAGGAGGAGGACAAAGCACTGGGTAGGGTCAGGTTCCTGCCCTGCAGGGAAGATACCACTTGGGATGCCTGCTTCCATAGTAGAGTGCCTGGGCTGGACTTCAGCTCTGTCCTGATCCCAGCTGCCCACTAATTCACATGCCAGGAGTCAGATGGTGGCCCGAGGAGTTAGCAGGTCCCGCCATCCGTGCGGGAGGCCTGGCTCGTGTTCCTGGCTCCTTGTCTTTGAGGGCATTTGGGAAGTGAACCAACAGATGGGCTCTCTCTCTCTCTCTCTCTCTGCCTCTCAAATAAATAAAACACATTCTATACCAAATCAAAGTGGAATCCATGGGGCATGGGAGATGCATTATATAATCACTCAGTCGTATGTGAAATGTGTGATTAGGAATGGGGTCTGGGGAGGTACAACATAAAAACTCGGCAGAAAAGGTGAAGTTCCTAAGTGAATTACTAGGCCCCAAATCACCTTGAAGACAGGCATCACAGGCCAAGGCTCCCGCACATCCGCAGGTACCCCTGGGCCCTGGAGTCTCACTCAGCCATGGACTGACCCATGATTCCCCAAGCAGCGGAAGTAGTAGGAGAAAGGACAGAACCAGAGTCAGAAAAGGCAGGAAGCCACAGAGGGCAGCCCAGGGCCCCCCACAGGGAAGGGCAGAGGCCTCAGATGCCAGGAAGGCCAGCTGCCCCTTTAGGCACAGTCTCAGGGGCAGACATCTGCCCAGGGCAGCCCACGGCCACCCACAGATGGGGGAGGGGGAATCAAGGTCAGCATTGGCCGAGCTGACCCAACAAACAACCGGATAAGGGCTTCCTGCAGGTCCCACTGCCTGCCCCTGCTCAGTCTCCACCCCTGCCCACTATGGCCCCCACCCGGTCCCCTCTACCCAGGCCAAGTGCAGGGACACCTCTCAATAAGTATTCTGTGCCTGTGTCTGCTCTCCCAGAGCCTGCCCAGTGCCCAGTGGAAAACGGAGCAGATGAGATTCTCCAAGACAAAGAGGAGAAAGGCGAGGGCCAGGACAGACGCCTGCTTCTGTTTTATCGTCGCCGTTCCTGGGCCCAGTGTCCACTGCTGCTGCCCTGCGGGGCCTCGGTCAGGGAAGTGGGGGTCAGGTCCTTGCTCTCCCCTTAGCTCGGCCACCATCGTGTATGTAGTCTTGCACAAGCCGGCGTCTTGAGGCCTCTGCTCATTGCCACTTGGGGAGAATAATGGTCCTACCTGACGCTGAGTGGACACAAGGCTCAGTTAAGCTAACGGACGTGGACACGCATGGGGGACAGGGCCTGCCCATGACCACTGCTCTCCCCACCGCAGCCAGGAGCTGGAAGACAGAGCCACAGCAGGAACGCTGAGCTAGGAGAAGTCCTGGGGCAGGGGACAGCGTGGTCTCCTTAAACCCACACCAGAGATATGGTCGAGTGCCAAGCCCTGTGCCAGTCCAGGTTCTCCCAGAGATCCCAGGGGTCAACCTAAATCCCACAAAGGGCACGACCACCGAACCTTGCATGGGGAAGTGGGCCCACGCAGGAGCCATCACGGAAGGCCCCCTGAAGTGGGGACGCTTGAACTGAGACACAGACAGGAGGCGGAGTTACGTCAGGGAAGCAAGGCAGGGAGATGGCTCCTCCTGGGACAAAGCAAAGTCCTCCCAGGGAGCAGGCAATGAGCCCAAGGCCCAGGCGGAGCCTAGGGGAGCTGGGGAGCCGGGGAGGGGCAGGGTGGGGGAAGGCCACATCGGACAATGCCTGGCTGACAGTCGGAGACAGCCCACCTATCCTCAAGGCAATGGGAGGTGTGGGAAGAGAGGCTTTAAGGGAGGCTGTCGGATGCATATTGTAGCCGAGGATTGGGAACGGGTGAGGAAGTCCCAGAAGGTGGTACCAGTGGCAGCCGCACTGACTGGCTTGGAGAGCTAAGTTGATAAAGTCCAGTTCCCCTCCTTACTCCCTTTCTGTTATCTGCAACGGGAACTGCAGTTTGAAAACACTATGTAGAAATATCCGGAAACAAGTGGTGTGTACGCTTTAAGCTGCACAGTATTCTGAGCTGTGTGATGGAACCTCACACCCTTGCCCGGGAAGTGAGTCGCCCCTCTGTCCAGGGTGTCCACGCGGTGTGTGCTACCCACCCGTTACTCACCTCGCAGCTGTCCCACTACCGGATGGAGCACTCTATGAGCACAGCGTCTGGTGCATGTATCCCTGATTTTACCCAGTCACGGCCCCAAAGCACAAGAGCAGTGACCCTGGAGATCTGGATGTGCCCTGGAGAAACCACAAAATGTCCACACATAGCGGCTTCATTTGAGGTGTGAGAGCTCCACTGGGGGTGTCGGGCCATATTCCCCACCGATCAGAGGGGATGCTGGGACATGTCTCACCATCCCATGTTCAAGACAAAGAAATTAAAACACAGAATACACAGGCTTCCAACCAAGCTGTCTGGTCGCAAAGCCACACACGCTTACCCACTGCTCAGTATGGTACACTGGGTTGACCAGATGGATGGCTTTTCCAGCCAGGCAAGCTTGGGTCTGGAGCTGGGAAGGGGTGAATGTATTCTGAACTATGCAGGAGATTTTGAGAAAAAGCAGGATTCAGTTAGAGATTGGCCGTGGGGATGTGGGGAGGTGTCCTGGGGACAGCATCGGAGTGGAGGTGAGAAACAGGGAGACACTGGCAGAGGTGGAGGGCACAGGAGACGAAGCAGGACTGTGGATCAGGACCAGGGCAGGAGGCAGGGGACAGGGCACGGCTGCTGGGTCCAGCTGCGCTCCGCAGCCCCTGGAACCTCTGCCGTCACCCTCCTAACATCTATAGGAGCTTCTGCGAGATCCACGTAGGAGTGAGATCACGCAGTGCTTGCCTTGCTGTGCACGGCTTACTCCACTTCACATGACGCGTTCCAGGTCCATCCACGTTGCTGCAAATGACAAGCGCCCATCGTCTCCGTGGCTGAGACATAGCGCACTGTGCCTGTGCTCCCTCCACTCCTCCGCCCCGGGTTCCTGCTCGTGTCAGAACTCGGGTCCCTGGGACTGCAGGAATCCCCACCTGCTGCCTCCTGTCTCTGCGCTTCCTTCCGGGGCTGGGACGGTGGCCGTGACCTTGGAGGACAGTCGGGGCAAGCTCTCTGGACGCGAGTGCTCATCAGCTCGAAGGTGCTTTGGCCCTGTCCAGAGCCATGTGCTTCCTGTACGTTGCAGGAAGCCTCACCCCGAAGTTTGTTTAACAACAGCGGGAGTTTACGAGCTTACGGGACACGGGAAGAAATTTATTGGGCTAGAATCTCAGAGAGAGAAAGGTTAATTAGTTTGGCAGGCAATGGGCAGGGCCTGTCCCTTTGCGACAAGTCAATCTCTTTCCCCCAAGCTGATCCCCAGGGGAAAAGGTCGGTGCCCCAGCTCCACCCCCACCACCGCACACTCACACTGTGACTCCTCAAGGTCCCTCTTCAGAACGAGGTGCCAGTGTGTCCATTATAGCCGAGCACAAAACTACCAACAGTCACAATTCCCAGAGCTGCGCACGACACTTGTCTCCCTGTGGGCAGCAGAGAACACGGGGCAGGGGCGTCCCTTGCACCCCAATTTAATGGATGGATGCTTTGAAGGAAACGTGATTCTTAGGTCCGCCGGGCTCTATTCTGAAGCCTGGAGGAGGACAGCCGTGCCCGGTGTGGGGACAGGAGTCCCTGGGGACAGACGCTTCTGCAGGTAGGTCTCTCCCTGCTTCTCTGTCGTGCCTGGTACCAGCCACCAGGGGAAAGCGTACAGGTCCTAAGAGGCCTCAAGGACCCAGCCCTGCCTAGCGACAAGCAGTAAAGTCTCCCAGCAGTGTCACGGTCAGCATCAAGAGGGAGAGAAACCGCGTGTGTGACCCGTTCTAACAACACGAACAGTTTCTTGAGAGAAAGCAGCAAGAGTCCCACGAAACACATGCTGTTGTGTGCAGTAGGAGAAACAGAACGAAGGTTGCACCTGAGCCCTGGCTGCCCTCACTCAGCACGGGAAGGTCACGTCTGCACTGGGATCGCACCCGGCTTCTCTGTTTCCTGGAATCTGGTGAAAGAACACAGCAGGCAGCCAAGATATTCGCCTGAGGTTTTTTAAGAAAACATTCTCCGTGTGGGTTGTGTTCTGAGGGGAGGCTTTGAGAAATGTGGTTTAAGGGAGAAAATGGTCCGTGGACAGTTATGGAAATAATGACTCCTGACTGTGGCCCGTGTCTCTGGCCGCTGCTCTGGGAAGCAACGTGGAACAGCATTCGCAAGTCACCTGGGAAGCAGGCAGGGCGGGCAGCTGGGCCCGGAAAGCACCTCTGAGCGTCAGCTCTCAGGGTCATTTCATCCCTGGAGCACGCGTTAAGTCCCCAAAGTGGGAGCTGGGAAGGTCCGACTCCCAGCACCTGGCTAGACTTGGCTATGAACCTGGTGCATCTGATCTGTGGCCCGCACACCCCAGAGAAGGCACAGTTCAGGTCTCTGCCGCCTACCCCTGGCGAACCTCGGAGGATTTATTTTCATGTTCTTTGAACAAGATCAGTCTATCGCACGTCAACCAGAGTCTAAACCGTCTGACTTGACCTTGACGGTGGTTTTAGAAAGATGGGGCCGGCACTGTGGTGCGGTAGGTTAAGCATCCGTCTGTGCCACCGGCATCCTGTATGACTTCTGGTTCAAATCCCAGCTGCTCCACTTCTGATCTTGCTCCCTGCTGATGACCTGGGAAAGCAGTAGAAGATGGCCCAAGTGCTTGGGCCCCTGTGCCTGCATGGGAGACCCGGAAGAAGCTCCTGGCTCCTGGCTCCTGGCTTCAGATTGCCTCAATTCCAGCCATTGTGGCCATTCGGGGAGTGGAAGACCTCTTTCTCTATCTCTCTTTCTCTCTCTCTGTAACTCTGCTTCTCAAGCCAATAAACCTTAAAAAATACACAAGGAGTTTCTGAAGTTGGAATACCCTGGTGTCACTTTGTGGTTCCCATCATGCTGTGCTGTGTCTGATAACTCCTGCTGCTCAGGGAGGGAGAAGCAGAGAGCACCTTACACTTGCTTTATGTGCTGGGTTAAAGACCCAACGATTCTCTCCGGCTACCTTAACCCGTCAGTGGAAGACCTTAGATTCCTGGAGCTCACAAAGCTCAAATGCTCAGGATGGACTGTCCACATCCATACACGATCTGTCTTCATTCTCTTAGTCCATCAGCATGCAGTGTGCACCTGCTATGGGCTCGACACTGGGCACACACAAGGCCAGGGGTGTGGGGGAGGGGCACACCTCTTGTGGAGGTGAGATGAGTGGGTCCCTACCCCTGGAGGCAAAGATCTTTCCTGCCATGCAGGGACAGCCACAGCACCGCTGGAAGATGGGGAGGGGGGTGCGTCTTGCAGAGGAGAGTGCTCCCGTCACACCTGGAAGGACCGGGCCCTTGGCAGGGAGAAAAAAGACGCCTAAGGAGCTCCAGACAGGTGACCTCCCGAGTCAGCACACTGAAGGAGCTGGAAACGTGGAGGACGGGCGGCTCCAGCAGCCGCTGCCAGGGAGATGCAGCCCGGACTTGCCAGTGACGGCAGGGCGACAGGCTGCTCGTGGGGCACAGAGGCCCTTGGGAAGACGTGGATTTGGGTGTTCTTTGCAGGATCTGGGAACCCAAGGGTAAAGGGGGCTCTGATGAAAAGGCCAAGTCTGCTGTTCATGTGCAGACGGCATCGAGGAGATGGGTTAGGACACAGCAGGGGAGTACGGTGCCCGCATCTCACATCCCAGCACTTGGGCTCCAGTCCTGGCTCTGGCCCTTGGCTCCAGCGTCCCACTAATGCGGCCTGGGAGCCACAGGTGATGGCTCAGGTGGTTGGGTCTTTGCCATCCAGG
Organism: Sylvilagus floridanus; assembly: GCA_949820135.1. Lineage (NCBI taxonomy): Eukaryota > Metazoa > Chordata > Mammalia > Lagomorpha > Leporidae > Sylvilagus > Sylvilagus floridanus. Next base: position 6,869,049 of record OX463244.1, on the reverse strand, counting down.
TCAGAGACCTGGTCTGAGTTCCCAGCTCCTCGTCGTAGTTATTTGGGGGGGGGTGAATCAGTGAGTGGGAGCTGTTGCATTCTCTCTCTCTCTCTCTCTCTCTCTCTCTCTCAACACATGAAATAAAACAAAAAGAAATACAGGGACAGGAGGCAAGAGAGAGACTAGTTGCAGCTCAACAGAGAAGCAGGCAGGAGCTGAGGGAAGGCCGGGAAGGGGGTGGCCGTGAGCACCATGGTGTCCAGAGGCCTGGGCTTGGTCCTGGGCCCACACGTGGCAGCTGTGGGGCTGGGATTCAGTGGTTTCACTGGTGTGAGCAGTGCCCCTGAGACCCTGCAAGACACGGTGAGGAAGAGACTTGAACTCTCTGGGGAGCAGAGGTCCCTGGGGCTGGCAGCAACCCGGTAGCCTCAGAAGCTGCCAACCCTTGGCAACATCCCCCAAGTTCCCGACGAGGGTCCTGTCCAACTCCCACAGACGGAGGAACTGGACGCTCAGGGGCTGCTCAGAGCACACGCTGGCACCCAGGGACGACAGCCATCGCCACACCCACCACGCCTGTGTCTCTCCTTCCTGCCTCCCACTGCCTCTGTGAGAACCTGCTGCACTCAGAGACTCCCCGGGAGCCAAGATGCAAAGCTGCAGGCTGCAGAGCAGCTGGGCTGAGGCGGCCCCGGGGTCCCTCCGCCCTGGCACCTCCAGCTGTCCATCACAGCCAGGGAGCAGCCCCTGTGGGACCCTCTTCAGATCCCTGGGGGCTGGGCCAACAGGCACACAGCTAACTGAAGCCCTGCATTAAACAGAGAAAAGCAAACACCAGGAAAACACACCGGCCCCTGGGATGTGCCCCTTTCCCCTGCAGCAGTCAGAGCTGGCGCCCTCCGGTCTTGCAGGCAGCAGATACTAGTCAGAGGCACCAGGCTCCGGGGAGGGCACCCCGGCTCCCACACGCAGTGGCTGCGGCTGCTCCGGCAGCGCCCTGGCCCCTCTGAGCCTCGTTTCTCGGCCTGGTCAGCAGGGTGGCTGGGGGCGGAGGAAGGTTTAGGGGCTGGTGCCAGGGCTCACCTGGCAGGGACTCAGCGGGATTGTCTCTGGCTGGGTTCCTGTCTTTAGTCTTCACTAGGCTGAGTCTTGGCTGTAGCCGGTGCGCTGGGACAGCAGACGCCAGCAGAGGGGGTGTTCTGCCTGCTTCAGAGGATTTCAGTGAAGGCTTGCAAGCAACTGGGACCAAACAGGCGGGGGGGGGGGGGGGGGGGGGGGGGCTTAGGACAACTGGCGCCATCTCTTGGAGGAGAGTGGTATGGACACCCCCGGCTGCAGTAGCCTCCTGAGGCCCCAGTAGTGGGGGGAGTGAACCTGGAACTAAAAGACGAATGTGTATGAGTGCAGAAATCCATGCACACATTTCCTATAGTACTCATTTTTCATAAGGACCCTCCATACGCATGGATTTTAAACACTTTTGCACCCGAACGTACTGACCTTTTAATTCCCCTCTCCATGAACTTTCGGGAGCATCCATCCCCACAGGTGGAGCTGGTCCTCTGTTCCCCAGTTAGAACCGGGGCTCCTTCCCAAGTATTTCTCCATCATCTCTCTCGGTGGAACCTGCAAACTCCAGTCCTCGTTTCTAAAAGTGTAACTCAGCCCCCACCACCTCCCAAACACCAACTTTTCTCCTCCCAACGCGGCAGCCTCAGCCTGTGCCCCACGCAGGAAGGCATGGTTCTAACTCAGACTCTGCCTTTCGAATGTGAGGGGTCAGAGCTGCTGTGCCCAGCTGTGAGCTCCCGAGGGTGGGGCAGCCTTAGCCACCTTGAACCCTCTGGGGAGTGCTCAGCTGTTGGTTTTATCATCTTCTTCAATGAATATTTTTTTTGGGGGGGGGGGCAAGTGACAGACTGCTGGATGCTACATTAAAATCACGGGCCATTTCAACTGACAGCACAAACCATCTGTCACTTTCTGTTTCCTGCATTAAGAATGAGTCCCCGTGCAGGGGCCTGCATCATGGTGTAGTGGGCACCGGTGTCCCATGTGGGCACCAGTTTCCGTCCCAGCGGCTTCACTTCCAATCCAGCTCCCTGCTATGGCCTGGGAAAGCAGCAGAGGATGGCCCAAGTGCTTGGGCCCCTGCACCCATGTGGGAAACCTGGAAGAAGCTCCTGGCTCCCTGGCTGTTGTAGCCATCTGGGGAGTGAACCAGCAGATGGAAGATCTCTCTCTCTCTCTCTCCCCCTCTCTCTGACTGTCTTTCAAATAAACAAACAACGCACAGAATTCGCTTGCATTCATGCAATGTTCCCATTGCATCTGAGCTGTGTTTTGGGCCTTCCTCTGAAAAGAACATGAAATTAGAGGTGAACATCTCGCCCCACAAACACTGGGGAGCAGGTTGTTGGTGAGCGTGGCCGGGGTTCAGGTCCTGAACTGAAGGCTGCCTCACCACCCCCCATCCCACCCCCCACCCCCCCGAGGAGCCCTGTTCCCCTGTTTTGCCTGCTTGTGGGCAGGAAGGCAGACATTCACCTACGTGTGTGAAAGAGACCGAAGGGGAAAATCGGAGTTCGCGGGGGGGAAGGAAGCAGCAGCCTCGGAGCAGCCCGGCATATCCGGTTCAGCACGGTCCCGCCCGTGTCCAGTGGTCCCTGACTCTCACCCCTCCCCCAAGGACATCCCAGGGGAATCTTCTAGGCCAGGTGCCAAGGGGAATTTTGGAATTACCCAGTCTGATGAAAACCTTGGGGAGCATTTCACACCCAGAAAGCACTTTGTCAGAGGGGAGGAAGGCGGGAAGCAGCTGAGCCCGTGCCGGTCGATAAACCCCAGCGTGACCGTGGCTGGGGGCGCCCAGTGCCTTCCGACGAGCTGCCCATCTGCCTGTCCGATGCTCTGCCTCGTGGCCTTGGCTGGCCTGCTGGCTGCTCTCTGTCTCACGTCTGACACAAGAAGCTCCCTCCCAGCCATATCCACTTGCACTTCCTGTGCCGGACGCCGACGAGGGGTCTCCGGACAGCTCACGGAGCGCACACCTGACGAAGACACGCTGCGGCATTTCCGGCGTTGCACCCCAAAAGCAGCTCGGCGTTCACGTCCCCGTTTCCACAAACTTTCCGAAGCTCATACAGTACACGCGTTCCTGCAAATCAACTCAAGGACACGGGACCACGGCGCAGGCAGTGCAAACCCACCCCACGGCTGCGTGGGGCCTGCAAGGCACCATCACGGGAAACCACACCCGCGTGCCCGTGCTGGGGAGAGAACAGGGCAGCCCTCAGCCACCCCTCGCCCGGCTCTGCCCTCCCCTCGTCACCTCTGGGGGACAATGCTGCCCATGGACAGGGAGGGCCAGGGCCTGGATCCTGCAGACCACACGGGAGGCTCTGTGTTTCAGTGAGCCTGGGGTCCCCCAGCCCAGAAGCCCCCCATACTCCTGCTGCCCAGAGCTTCCCCACGGGCTCCTCTCTACCAGCTTCTCCCTGGCAGTGGGACATTTCAAGGGATTAATTAGACTTCTGAGGTTGTAGTGCACTAAACGCCAGCAGGGACACACAGGACACACAGAGACACAGGTGCACGTGGGCGCACAGAGACGCACACACACAAAGCAGAGAGGTGGGACCGCTGAAGGAAAGAAAGTTTGGGCATTAATTCATTGAATAAATGCAGACTGTCTTTGTTAAGAGCCGGGCTCTGCATGGGAGCCTTGGGAACAGAAAGTGACGGCCAGGAGTGTGTGTCCTATCCCTCCTCCCCAGGGACCCGCTCGGCAGGTGCAGCTGCAGGTGCACCAAGTTCCCGGAAATCAGTGGAGCCCACCTCAGGAAAGCTGGGTAAGGCAGGGATGAGGCAGGAGAGGGGCTGGAGTCCACCCTGGTTCAGGGTTGGAAAATGCGGGCAGCAGGGAACTCGCACAGGAGGAGCCCTGTCAGCCCTGCAGCTTCCAGGGCAGGACAGGCATCCGATGGTGCAGGGGGTCCTCTCTGCTCCACACCGCAGGACGGTCATGGAGGGAGCATGGGGGGGGGGGACACTGGGGACACTGTGGGACACTGTGGGACACGATTGGGGCCTGCGGTGGTCAGCGGTGCCGTCCCTTAGCTCGCAGGCCTGCGAGGGGTAGTTTCAGGCAGCAGCGAGGCCAGGAAGCCCACTCCCCCGTGTCTCTCGCTGTGACCGGCAAAGCCCGGACGCGGGACGCTGTGTGCGGCCGGCCGGAGGCTGGGGCAAACTCGGCCGTCGTCATTCTCTGCGTTTACGCGCCTTCAGCAGCACCGGGAGGGCCCCTCTGCTCCGCGCACCTCCGACCAGAGCTCCTGGAGGGGACTGGGGACAGGGCCGGGGCTGCCGGGCGCGGGGCTGCGGCGCCCCCTGCTGGAGCCGCGGGGAACGGCCCCGCGCCGGGCCCTCCAGCCTGTCCCTTAGCCGCAGAAGGCCCCACCGGCTCCCGCAGAGCCCATGGGAGGCGCGGCCCTAGGAGCCCTCCCGAGCCCTCCCGGAAAGCCGGGTGCGGCTCCACACCTCTCCCCACCGAGAGGAAAAGAAAGGAGCCGGAAGAGGAGTTAGAGCGCCGTTCACGGGACACACAGGGATACAGAGACCCAGAGACAGACACAGCTAGACACACACATACACAGGCATCCGCACAGACACAAACACACACAGGACACAGAGACAGACACACATGCAGACACACAGGGACCTACACACACAGGTGCAGACACACACAGACACAGGTGCAGACACACACACACGGACCCACACAGGTGCAGACACACACAGGGACACTCAAGGGAGCCGCCTGCATCCGCAGGCCCCACCCAGGCTCATGGGGGGAGTGAGCTGCTCCCAGCGGCTCCGGGCATGGGGCTGTGTCCCCGAGAGGGGCAGGCCCAGCACGCGGATGACTCCTGATGGCAGTGCCACCTTTATCGCGGTCCTGCCAGCCGCTAATAGCCAGGCTCTGAGTGGCCAGCGACAGTCAACAGTGGAGCCGCCCAGATTCTTCTGGACCCAGGGGCTGCTCGGCAGTGCCAGTCCCTGCCAGGCTTATGGGGGCGGAAGGCACTGGGGTGGGTGCACAGAGGCCCAGAGGCCCTCACGCCCCTTTTCCAGTGCTGGCCAGGGAGGCCATGCCTGGGGAGCTGCACGCCAGGCCTGGTTACCCTGGGAGAGCAGATGCATGGAAAGTTCTAGAAGGCTGGGCAGAAAAGGCCGAGAAAAGAGGTAGCACACAGAGAGTAAACATGCAGTACAAGTGTCTGCGGGGCCAGCAGTCACGGGCAGGAAGTCAGCTCCCAGTCGGTCGGAGACCACGTCCCTTAAGAATGGGTGTGGACGTGGCATTTGAGGCTGTGTGGCCTTGGGCAGGCTCCTTACCCTCCCTGAGCCCCAGCATCCCCATTGCAAAATGATCGTCCCCGTGGTAGATGCCTCACACACCTGCCAGGGAGCCCCGACATACCCACCTGGTCCATCCCTGGGGTGTCTTCCACACAGAAGACAGAGAGGTGGCTCCGCCCCCTTGCAAAGAAAAGTGGGGGAGAGGGAAGGCAGGACAGCAGCAGAACACAGCTAAGCTTAATTTCACAAAGATACCTGTTGCTCTCTTCCCTTGCTAACGTCCCAGGCAACAGGCAGCTCCTGCGCTCCCCTCCCTCCCCCCCTCCCCTCTCGCAAGCTCATCCACAACAAGACTTCCCTTCTCAAACACTGTCTGCTCCACCTCCCACTCACAGTCTTGACCCTGGCATCCCAAGGGATGTACTTGAAAAAAATCCATCGATCGATCTATCATCCATCAATCAAGAGGCAGAGAATGAGAGAGACAGAGAAACAGACAGACAGGGAGAGCTCAGATGCACTGGTTCAATTTCCCCAAAGGCCCACGACCACTGGGGCTGAGCTGGGACCAATGCTGTGTCTCCCAGTGGGCGTCAGGGATCTGATTTCTTGAGCCGTCACTGCTGTCCCCCAGGGTCTCCTTTAACAGGAACCTGGAGTCAGGAGCCGGAGCCAGGAACCCAACCCAGGCATTCTGAGGCAGGATGCGGGTGTCGATCAAGATCTTGACCCTAAACATCTGCTGTATAGAAATCTTTTAAAAGGGACAGACCCCTGGCCCCCACCTCAGATGAGTGGAATTGGGATCCTGAGAAGCTGAGCGTGGACACCCGTGGATTTGGGAGGCTGCCCCGTGGTTGCACCTGCATTTAAGGTGGAAATCACTGCTCTGCAGAGTATGTAAATGGTCCCTCTTAAATATGAACCTTGGCCCCACTCTGGCACCTGCTACCTCCTTCATGTGTGTGGCTACTCATGGCACTGTTATTTGCATAACTGACCCATTAGCAACAACCAAAGCAGCAAGTCCCTCCATAGGTGACAAGTCAGATCAACCACGGTGAATCCAAACACTGGAATACAATGCGGCTCTGAAACTGATCAGGCAGCTTTCTGTACGCTGGTGTGGAATGTCTCCTGGCCACATGGGTTTCTAGAGAAAGAACACCACACAGCCGTAGGCATAGTCTTCTGTATGTTACATACAGCATGGGAGAAGGTAGACATTTGTATTCGGGCTTTCTCTGATGACATTGTAAAACTCAAAAGATAACTAATAAAAGATAACGGCCACAATATGGGAGACCAGGGAGGGCGGAGAAGGGTGAACATGTCACTCAAGAAGAGTGGCAGCTCAGGTCAGAAGAGTTAAGGAAGAAAACCAGGCAGGGGTGGGGGCAGGTTTCAAACCTCCCCTGCCTGTATTCGACCCTCTCAAATAGGAACTGGACCTTCCACGGGAAGGGAAAGACCAAAGGCTTGGAGAACCCACAGTCAGTCACTCAGGGACGCGGACAGGACGCCCTGGGGAGGGAGCTGCTGCACGCCCTGCTCTGTGCCAGAAGACCACGTGAAGCCGGGACAAAGGCTTCCTGTGCTGGGGAAGACACGGACCTCAAGGCCAAGTTGGGACAGGTGCAACGGAGACAATAAGGAAACAGGCTATTGGGCCAGGCAAAATGGGAGTTGTCCACAAGGTGGCCCTGCAGTTGGGGCTGTTTGACACAAGGGGGGAGGTGAGTCTTGAAATTCCAGGTAGAGAGAGCAGCAGGTGGCAGGGCCCTGAGGCAGGGACTGGGCTCTGGGCTCAGCAGGTGGTCAGCATGTGCGTGAGAAGGGAAGTGGAGAGGAGCAGCTGTCAGAGGCTTGGAGGTGGTGGTGGGGAAGGGGGAGGGGGGAGAGGAACTCCCCATGTCCACAGCTCCTCCTCTTTCCCCGATCATCACCAGAGGAGGCTGAGAAAAAGGGGGAGAGAAGACAGGGGGCCATGTTGGAAGGCTGGGCCAGAGGAGGCAGAGCCACAGTTGGGGCTTTGGTGTAGGTGTCAAGGTCACGGAGGTTTCAGGAAAATGACTCGGCTGTCCTTTAGCCTGGGTCCATCAGCATGCACAGGATGGTGGCGATGATCAAGGTCAAGCTGTTCTCCCAGGGCGGAGGAAGCCAGAGCTGTCCCGAACCCCGAACCCCGAACCCCACCGTGGAGCACAGAGTCGCCTCTGAGAGGTGCAGCCGGCAGGGGCCAACTTTGCCAGCACCCACCCGCCCCGCCTCCCTCCCACCTGCTGGAGCTGCTCATGTCCTGTGTGCAGCGCTGGTCGCAAAGCCCCAAGGGGATCACAGGGCACGGACGCTGCTGGGCCCTCCCCTCCCTCCTTGCAAGGTGCAGCGGGGCTGTGCCTTGTCAGGAAGCTTTGTTGGCTTGGCTCCTGCTGCCGCCGTGACCACTCCCTGCTTGGATTTCTTTTGCCTTCGGAAACAGAAGCGAGACCCAAGCTCTCAGTGCCTCCCTAGTGGTGCCGTCTGTCTGCACCCACATCTTTAGGAATGGCACTGCAGGCTCGTCACAGCTGCAGGAGAGCCCCTGCCCTGTGGCCACGCCTCCTTCCCCAGTGTAACAAGCGCACCCACCCCAGTGGTCCTAGTGTGGGCGGAGCCACATCTTCACCCCAGGGATCTCAGGCCGGGATCATGGTGCATTCTGCTCTTTTGCCTGCAGAGATGGCTTCCCAGATGGGTATGTGAGCAATGCTGGGAGTGGAGATTTGATTCAGGCTTCCTGTGGGGACCCTTGGAAAAGAGAAATGGTTTCTCCATCGGAGTGGATGAGAGGGCATGGCGTAAGCCAGTGTCTTCCAACAAGAGGTGATTCTGCCCCCACGGGAACTTGCGGAAGCGTCTGGGGACATTGTGGTTGCCGTACTAGGCACGTGCAGCTGGCATTGGTTGGAAAGAAACGAGGCTCACGTAGGACGGTGTTGTGGTGCAGTAAGTCAAGCTGCCACTTGCAGTGCTGGCATCCCGGATCTGAGTGCTGGTTCTGGTCCCAGCTGCTCCACTTCCCATCGGGCTCTGTGCTAATGGCCTGGGAAAGCAGTGGAAGAGGGTCGAACTGCTTGGATCCCTGCCACTCATGTGGGAGACCCAGATGGAATTCCAGGCTCCTGACTTATGCCTGGCCCAGACCAGCTGTTGTGGCCATTTGAGGAGTAAACTAGTGGATAGCAAATCCCTTTCTCTCTCCCTTTCTTTCTTTCTTTCTTTCTTCTTTTCTTTTTTCTTTTCTTTCTCTCTCTCTCATTCTTCCTGTCAAATAAATAAATCTTTTTTTTAAAAAAGAAACCAAGTTTGCTGCTGAGGATCCTACAAATACACAGACACCTCTGTCCACCCTAGGAATGATTTGGCCCAAAATGTCACTAATGCTGAGGCTGAGGAACAGAGCAATGCGATTAGAGTCTCAGCAGCTATCCGAATGTCGCACAAAATGAACCTGCCCAAGACCAAAGCCAACGGAGAGAAAATCCAGCCAGGATGGAGGCGGTCGTGAGCACATCCTTTGCCACCTGGCTGCCTGTCTGGCTGAGTCCAGCTCCGGAGTTTCCAAAAGCACATCCCTTAGCAACGCTTCTACAGATCCACCTGCTACAGCGGAACAGACAGGCCTCGGGGGCCTCCCAGGATCCTCGGGGGCCTCCCAGGATCCTCGGGGGCCTCCCAGGATCCTCAGGTGCCTCCCAGGATCCTCGGGGGCTTCCCTGGGGCCTCAGGTGCCTCCCAGGATCCTCGGGGGCCTCCCAGCATCCTCGGGGACCTCCCAGGATCCTCGGGGGCCTCCCAGGGGCCTCGGGGGCCTGCCGGGGCCAGGACTCTTGCTCCCTTTAAAGCTACAACAGCAACAAGGAGAATGAGAGTCAAGTACACAGACAACTGTAGACAACAGGACCAGGCTGTGGGGTCACAGGGGATTCAGACGAGGTCTCAGAAGGCTTCGCTGTGACCCGAGCCTCAGGAGACTCTCGCAGGAGAGCCCCGGGCAGCAGGCCCAGCGGTGCGAAGGCCTGGACTTGGGAAGGCTGTGAATTTGAGAACGGGAACGAGAGAAGCCAGCTGTGCCGAGAAGACAGAGAAGCAGGCAGGAACGCAGCAGGCGTAGCTGTGCAGGCTTCGCCGAGGGGTCTGGGCTTCCCTCTCCTGTGATCGGAAGTTTCTGGAATCAAAAGCCCCTGCGGCTCCCTTGCGAGAAGGAACTGGAGGCCGACGACAGGACATCTCCAATTTGTATCCACGACAGCCCATGGTGCATGAAAATATGAAGAGCACGGTATTCGCTCCCCTTAAGGAATGCGGCTGGCTGCAGCCCTGGTCTTCGAATCGCAGTAGCATCTTCATGAAGTCCAAGTTCAGAATCCACCTGGGATTGCCATTCAGGTGTCTGGACAGGGAAGAGCAGCTCTGACCTCCGGCAGACAACAGGCCGAGTTCTGCTGCCACCCGGCTTGTACTTCCTGCTCACAGCACAGGGCACACGCGTGTCGCAAAGCGCTTCCAGAATTTAGTCCCACCTGCATTCCAGTTCCTTTTTAAAAGAATTACTTAATTGATTTGAAAGGCAGAGTGACAGAGAACAGGGGAGGGGGAGAGAGAGGGAGGGAGAGAGGGAGGGAGGGAGATATCTTCCACTCCCTGGTTCACTCCCTAAATGGTCACAAAAGCCAGGGCAGGGCCAGGCCAAAGCCAGGAGCCAGGTGCTCCATCCAGGTCTCCCGGCGCATGGCAGGGGCCCAAGCACCTGGGCCATCTTCTGCTGCTTTCCCAGGCAGGTTTACAGGGGGTTGAATCAGAAGCAGAGCAGCTGGGGCCCAGACTGGTGCTCATCTGGAATGCCGGAGACACACACAGCACGTCCACTGCTGCACCACCACGCTGGCCTCCATCCCAGCCTCTGAGAGCACTTGAGCACCTCGATGCTTTTACAGAGCCACTCCATCCTTGAAGGGAACCGTGCATGTGAGAGGCCTGGGCTGAGCGGAGGCCGACACGGGCCGCCTTCCCGTCACCAAGGCTGGCGCCTGGCCCAAGGCTTTATCACCTCCAGCAGGGCACCCCACGGAGAGCGTCGGCTCAGTCCCTCTGCAGACAGAAACCCATGGTGAGTCGCAGGCTCTGTTCCTAGAGAGTGAAGGAAGGCACATTCATGGGGCCCCTGACTGTCAGAGGCAGCCCGTTTGTCACACAGCAGCTGACAGGGACTTACTCCCCTAGGAGACTTGAGCCCTGTGTGGCTCTGTCCCCTTCACTGCCTTTTCCTCATAGTGTTGGCTGCGCCGCAGACGACTCAGCCAAGGACACGTGTCCTGACCATGCACACAGGGCTGCCAGGGAGCGCCGATGCAGGAGACTCAGGGGCATGTGTGTCCCCTGTTGGACACGTGGTCCTGTGGCTGCACGCAGAGGTCTGGCAGGGCCAGCGTCCCACGACAGGGGAGGGCTGCAAGCTTGCCTCTCCTGGGCGGAGTAGGAGGTGGGATTCAGCAGCTGTCAGAGGTGGTTGGACGCATCTGCAGCTGTCAATATATACGCTCTGTAGCGGTTGTGTTATTCTGTGAATGCCCAGTTCACAAAAATGGCTGCATGTTACACAAACAGCCCATTTTGTACGGGTGGTTTCTACTTCTACTACTGTTATAAAAATCAGCTAATGCTCCAACATTATGAAAAAATGCACTCATTCTGCACTGATTTTCCATAACATTTCTCATGATGTCAGGTGCCCATATATGTTAGATTACAGGGTCCCTCTTCTATTCCCTTGGTCTATGTATTTTCTTTTCAGCCATCCACATTGTTATTATTCATTGCTATAATTTTATAATAAGGTTCAGTGCTAGGAAATACAAAGGTTATGTATTCTTCAAGGCTGTCTTGCCTAATTTGACCTCTATAAATTTGAAAATTAACTTCCCAAAATGGGAAAAAACCACAGAGCACCTGCTGGGAAGTGTTGACAGGAACCGCAGTGAATTTCCAAATCATTTTGCAAATTAGACATCATCATAATTTTGACTCATCAACTCCATGAACATGATTCATCTCTTATTTACATTATCATTAATATCTCTCAAGGAAGAGTAATTATTTCCCCTAGAGTGTTTGCACATCTTTACTAGATTCATTCTTAAGTACTTGATTTGTTCATGTTACTGTAAATGATCCATATTTAATTTAATTTTCTAAATATATGTGTTAGTATGTAAAGTTGCAACTGGATTTTTTGATTAATTACTTGAGAGGCAGGTAGAGAGAAAAAGAAACAGAGAAAGAGACCAGTGAACAGGGAGCGCTCATCCAGTTTCACTGCTCAAATGCCCGTTGGCTGGGACTGGGCCAGGCTGGGAGATGGGACCTTAACCCAGGTGGCAGGAACCTAATTACTTGAATCATTGCTGCTGTCCCCCAGGGTCGGCATTTGGTTGGAAGCTGGAGCCAGGAGCTAGAACCAGGAATTGAACCCAGGCACTTGGATATGAGATGTGGTTTTATTAATTACTAGGCTAAATGCCTACTCTTTGCAACTGAGTTTTGATTGCAACAATGTTGCTAAAACTCAAAATCATGTATTAGATAGTATGTGAAGAACTGGAAGAGGGTCCCACAGATTCAAATATAAACAAAAAGACACAAACTGTTAATTTCCTGATTGAGTTTGTTTATACTGTATATATGGGTTAAAATACTGCACCATATCCTATAAAATATATAAGTATTACATTATAATTAGAAAATTTAAAAATTTAATTAAATTTGTTTTCTATGAACATCCATATTTCATATGAAGAGTGAAACACTTTTTTTCTTGTAGTGTTTTGGCAAGAACTCCAAAACTATGTTGAATAAAAATGCTAGCAGTGCGCATCTTGATTTTTTTGTTCTTGAAACCAAAGAAAATTCTTTCAACCTCAAACCTTAGAGTGTCACATTTGCTGTGTTCCTGCTGTAGACACCACTACTGGGTTAAAGAAGCACGGTCTGCTCTTAGTTAGTGTGCAGTAACCAACAGATGCTTGATTGCATTTTCTGTCTTTTCAGATAACCATGCTTTTCTATATTGCTCATAAGTGGGGTTTGAATTAATTGATTTTTCAATACTAACCCAACTTTGCATGATTTTAGTAAGCTCCATTTCACCTTGGAATACTTCCTTTTTTACAAATGGCTGAATTATGTTCCTATTTTGGTATCTTGCATTGATAAGACTGAGTGCCCTTTTTTGCGTTCACCTTGTGTGTGTGTTAAGGTTGTGTTAACCTTTCAGGTTGAATTAGGGAGTCTTTTCTTTTTATATCCTCCACAATGTTGGGGAATATTTTGGACCTGGAATATTTGATCAACCTCATTGTGAAATCGTATGACTTGTAATTTTCCTTGGTATAAGTGTTTTGAATCCTAATTCAAATTCTTTAATGACTGTAAGACAAGGTTTTCTATTTCTTCTTGTGTCACTTTTGTCCGTTTTGTGTGTGGCACACATTTTTCCATTTAATCCCAGTATCGCTGTAGCTATTGCAGACACTTTAGGAATGAGCCAATGGGTGAGAGAGCCCTGTCTGTCTCTCTGCCTCTCAAATAAATTTTAAAATAGATAAATAGAAAGGAAGCTCTCCTTGGTCAGCCCACAAGCATGAGCTCCCCCTCCTCCTTCCACTCCCTTGCACATCACACAGTCTCATCTCTCACTAGAGATCTTCACACGCGGCTTCCCTTCCTCTCTAGATCATGGTCCCGTCCAAGGCACAACTGCCCTAAGACCTCTGCACCTCCCAGGGGCTGTGGCATTGAAGACTCCTAGCCAAGGCCTGAAGAGTCAGTGACAGCAGATGCCGAGGTCCGTGCTGACTGACCTTAAAATTCAGTCTTGACAGTTACCGCTCCTGCAGAATCTTGCTGGATGGGGCAGACAGCTGGATGGAGAAGGAGGAGGTGCTGGTGGAGTCACAGCTGTTAGAGGGGCTTCCCAAGACAACACCAGTGGATGACGCGAAGTCCAGGGTGCACATCTGACCCCAAAGCATAGCACTTGCTCCCCGGCCGCCGCGTGCCCTGCACCCTGGCTCCACGTGGCTACAGCGGCATCACCATCTCCTTGGTGGGTGTCACACTGCGTAAGACAAAGCTTCCACACACAGCTCTCCCAGATGTTTGTTCTGGGCCTCAGGCAATCATCCTAGTTTTTCTGTTGCTGACCACACCCTGTGCACACAACACACACACACACAACCGGACGTCACACACCAACTGACAGCGGTCTTCCCCTCCCACGGAGTTTCTTCCTGCCCCATCTGACTTCCCAGCATCATCTGAACAAACACTGCCCCCACCCTCTGAGTCTTCCGAGGAAGATGGGGCTTCCTCTGGGAACAGCACAGCGCTTAACCAGAGGGACTGGGGTCAGACAGACGCTGATCCAAATCCTGCCCTGGCTGCTCTGCTCGGACGAGATGATCTGAATAAGTGCTCAGCCTTTGCTGGGTGAGGGACAGACCTCCTGTTGGCTCCTCCTCCTCAGCTGGGGAGAGATGAGCAGCTTCCGGTGAGCATGGACCTGGCAGGGTTGAAGTCCAGAACCAATGTGTAATCCCACTTTTTAAAAAAGACTTACTTATTTGAAAGCAGAACAATAGAAAGGAAGACACACACATACACGGAGGGATGTGGGGAGAGGAAAAGAGAGGGAAGGAGAGAGAGAGTACGCGCACTGATCCACTGGTTCGCTCTCCCAAAGGGTCACAACAGCCACTTCTGGGCCAGACTGAAGCCAGGAGCATGGAACTCCATCCAGGTCTCCCATGTGGGTGCAGGGACCCAAGCACTTGGGCCATCTTCTGCTGTTTTCCCAGATGCATTAGCAGAGAGCAGGTGCTTGAACCATGCTCCGATGTGCAGTGCGGGCATCGTAAGCTGTGGCTCCTAGCCTATATGTGAGCAGGGAACGGCTGTTCCCCAGGAGGCACAGGTCCGCAGATAGGGCCCGCCCTGCACCGACTCTAGCTCACTCCCCGCCCCTCTGCCCACGAAGAAGCAGTTAATCCACGCAGATGAAAACCCATTCCCGTCTCTGTCCCCTGGAGGGCAGCCCTGCCCTGCACCTGCTCAACCTTTTCCACGAAAGAAAAAGTGGGAGTGTTGGTGCCACCGCTGCTAGGGAGCCTCATAGTCTACACTGAGAGCGTAGCCTGGTTTATCCCTTTATCCACCTAACCACCAAGCCGACTCCCACCGTGGAAGGGAAGAGAGAGCAACTGTTCCTCCTCCTGCAGCCCCCTCTGCGAGGGCGCCCTCCTCTGGCCAGTGAAGACCTAGGGCTGCGGGGAGGGGCCTCTCTCTCAGGGCCCCAGGCCAGGCCCTCCCAGGCCAGCGGCTCTCCAGGCTGAGAAGGAAGGGAAGTGGGCGGGCTATGCATGGCTTCCTGCTTGATAACCACCGACAACCAGGGCCGCTGCGTGGGGGAGGGGCACCTCCCTGACATCCTGGGGAGCCACCCAAGGTGGGGGGGGCTTTGCAGGCCCTTACGATTCTGCACCCCAAAGTTGTAAAATTTTCCAACGACGGAGGGTGATTTATAACATTGTTCGAGCTCTCCCGGCCTCAGCGTCGAGTCTCTGAGATAGGACTCAGTGTATCTCAGCGTGGGATTGTGCTTGTCAAATGCCAAAGGACCACGCGTGCACCTTGCTTGGCACAGAGCTGCTGTTATTATCCTCACGTAGTGGTAGCCATTGCTGCTATTGTCTATGAGAGAAAACAACTCCCTCTGGGAGGCTCCTCTCCATACCTACAGTGTGTATACAGTGAGCGCTTAGCGCTGGAATGCCAGCCCTCCCCTCTCGCCAGCACCTGCTCACACTTCTGACCAGCTGGCTTGGAGTGATGGCCCCTGCACCATAGCAAAGAAGACACCTGCCTTCCTGCCCCTCCCGCTTACAGGGACAGGGTGGGAGTGCCACCCCCAGCTTTTTAATAAATCTGCCTGATTTAAAAAATAACAAGATAACTTGCTGAAAATAAGAAAGCTGTGACCTCTATGAGGCAGCCTGGCCAAGCATGGCTCCCAGGTTTAGTAACCTAGAGCCCAGCTCTCTCCTACACACTCAACCTGCCCCTCCTCCCCCGCCATGGCCTCTGCCCTGCGAGCACAGCCAGCCACGGTGCCCAGCCTCCCCGGCCCAAGTGGAAGTGGCCTGGTGAGTCTGGAATTGGGGGCCCCTGAGCCTCCCTCCTGAGCCATGTCCAGTGAGGAGCAGGCTGTGATTGGCTTGCCCCCCAGCCCAGCCCCTGCCATGGGTGCCCTTCTGCGCATGTCCTGCAGGGGGCAGTCTTCCCCCTCACACCCTACAGAGGCCGACTCTGCAGTCCCATCTCCGGCTGCTTCTCACCTGGGCACCGCAGGGCTGAGCAGCCGCCAGTCACTCCCCAGGCAGGCTGGGCTCCAGTCAGCCAGGACCCACAGCCACCCACAAGCGCACGTGGGGGACCCTACCGTGTGCACCCCCTCCTGTGCTCCTGCCGCTCAGGACGAAGTGGCACTGCTGTTCACCCGGGACCCTCTCCTCCAACCTACATCCGTGTGTGTGACCCAACTAGACCTCCATAACCCGTGACACCTGTGCTGCGAGCCCCGGGCAATCGGTCGTGTGAGCTTCACCCAAGCAGAATCCAGGAACTCCTGGGCAGGGGACGGCTCCTCCCCCTGAGCTCCCCCAACTGTCACTGCAAACCCGCTTACCCATGCCACCTCCTGACGGCTCCTGTGTCTAATCGTGAGCAAGCCAGACAGGGTAAAAGATCGCAAACCAGTTCTTTTCATGGGTTTTGTCCCTGCCGTGTCGCTGAATATCAATCTGATCGTCAAATTTTTTTCTCCAAAATTGTGCCTACAACCCCACTCCCACCGGCCTGGGGTTTCGCCTCTCCTGGAGCACCCCTCCTGGCTGGAGGTCTCTGACTCTAATAAACCTTGCTTTTAAAACACAAGTGTTTTCTTGCGAGCAGCCTTTATGGAGAACAGTGTGGACATTTCTCAAAGCCAGAAATAATCCTCCTTGGGATCCAGCTATCCCACTTCTGGGTATAGACCCGGAAGAACTGGTATCCACATTATCCGGGGGATGCCTGCTCTGCCACGTTCACCGCGACACCACTCACGGCAGCCGAGACGAGCGGTCAGCCTGGTGTCCAGCATGGACCGGTGGAAAGGAGGAGAGAGCGCGTACACACAACGCCAGGCTGCAGCCGCCCGGGAATGAACTCCTGATACCTGCAGCAACGTGGGTGGAACTGGCGTCATTACGTTAGGGAAAACAAGCCACATACAAAAGGACAAATACCGCATATTCTCTCTCGCCTGTGGAAGTTACAAAACAGCCAGTCTGAGGCGTGTGTTCACACTAACGGCTGAGACGTGGGTTAGGACACCTGTGTCGCCTGTCAGACCCCGTACCTGGCTCTGCTCCTGACTCCAGCTTCCTGCTAACAGACACCTGGGAGGAGGCGGGGACAGTTCAAGTAATCAGGTCCCTGCCACCTGCCACCGGAATGGGAGACCCGGCTGGGGCTCCAGGCTCCTGGCTCCAGCCCAGCCCCGCCCTGGCCATCGTGGCCATTTGGGCAGTGAACCAGCAGATGGAAGAAATCTCTCCAGCTCTTCTTCTCTCCACGTAGCCCTGCCTTTAAAATAAATGAATACAGTTTTCAAAGAAAACGTCCTAGTAAACTGCATATTATGAAAAAGAACAATACATGGGTTAAAAAACTTGGGGGCTGGCACTGTGGCATAGCAGGTAAGGCCGCAGCCTGCAGTGTTGGCATCCCTTATGGGCTCTGGTTAGAGTCTTGGCTGCTCCACTTCTGATCCAGCTCTCTGCTGTGGCCTGGGAAAGCAGTAGAAGATGGCTCAAGTCCTTGGGCCCCTGCACCCGAGTGGGAGACCCGGAAGAAGCTCCTGGCTCCTGGCTTTGGATCAGCACAGCTCCAGCTATTGCAGCCAACTGGGGAGTGAACCAGTGGATGGAAGACCTCTCTCTCTGTCTCTCTGCCTCTCCTTCTCTCTGTGTAACTCTGACTTTCAAATAAATAAATAAATAAATCTTTTAAAAAAATGGTGCCCTTAAATAAACGTGTCTTTTAATTCCATTTTCCATGACTTTTTGAACTACCTTGTAGAGATTCGGGACTCAGAACAGGATCAAGCATTAGTTCCACCTCTTACCTTAGGTGAGCTGAGGAACTGTGGAATCAGTTTAAGATTTTTAGATTTCTTTTTCGAAAGGCACAGTGACAGAGAGACAGAGACAGGGGTGGAGAGAGAAAGAGAAAGAGAGATGGATCTTCCATCTTTGGTTCACTCCTCAGATGGCTGCAATGGCCCAGCCTGGGCCAGGCCAAAGCCAAGATCCAGGAGTTTCTTCCAGGTCTCCCACGTGGGTGCAGGAGCCCAAGCACTTGGACCATCCCCTGCTGCTTTTCCAGGCCATTGGCAGGGAGCTGGGTCGGAAGTGGAGCAGCTGGGACTGGAACCAGTGCTCATATGGGAAGCCAGTGCTGTAGGGAGTGGCTTAACCTGCCCCCCCCCGCCCCATTTTTGGAATGAATGTATTTTGGGAGGCAATAAGAAGCAGAATGAGACATGCAGGGTGTGACCCAGGCATAGCTCACTCCTTGCAGCCCAGCCTCCACTGCTCTCATCTCTCAAACCCGGGAGTACCTTTTGTGTGTGCCACTGCTCGGCCCACCCTGCAGGTGTTTGGGAAGTGGATGGAGGTCTGTTTTTTAAAAATATTTATTTTATTTATTTTAAAGGTAGAGTCACACAGAGAGCAAGCTGAAGAAACAGAAAGAGAGGTCTTTCAGCCACTGGTTCACTCCCCACATGGTCACAATGACCAGGGCTGGGCCTGGCCAAAGCCAGAAGCCAAGAGCTACATCCAGGTCTCCCACACAGGTGCAGGAGCCCAAGCACTCACGCCATCCTCTGCTGCTTTTCTCAGGCACTTTAGCAGGGAGCTGGATTGGAAGTGGAGCAGCCAGGACTTGAACTGGTGCCCATATGGGATGCCGGCACTGCAGTCGGCTTTACCCGCTACACCACAGCACTGGCCCCATGCCGCCATTCTTGACCTTGTAAAAATCTCCGACCTGTTTAGCAAAGCCATGTCAGCAAGAAATCCTGGCTTCTGTGTTCAGTGTTGCTTCTCCTCGGGAGTGAGCCGCGCTGCTCTGCACCATGGAATGTCCGTAGCTTTCTTTCCTAGAGTTCCTACCTAGGTCACACTTCCTGCCCAAGGGTACAAGTCACACGGCCCAGCACAAATCATAACGGAAGACTACGGGCTACGGCTCGCTTCAAGAGAATAATAGCTTGTAAAAGGTTTCCAAGCAAATGAAGACGTTTTATAGCCCAACGAGTTTAAAATTGCATGCGTGAGTTGGAAAAGTTTGCCAAGTTGTGTCTGTTCACTGAGCTGTTTTGTTTTCACTAAGAATCAAAAAGCAGAGTAAAGAAAACATCGGATTCACCATTGCTGACGTAAGCAACTTCAGGTCCCTCGGGCGAATGCCAGCAGGTTTGCCCCAAGGCGCCCTGCTGCCCCCTGGGAGAGAGCAAAGAGGCTGGTTCTGGCGGCTGGAGGGTCCAAACACCATGGCCCTGGTGTCCCGGTCAGGGGGAGGGGGAGGGGGTGAAAGGGAGCCGGCGCCTGCACATGGGCCAGGCACCGGTGGCCTTGCCTTGAGCAACCTGCTCTCTCCATAGCTCGCTCTGCAAGCCCAGCATCAAGTCCTTTCCAAGGGCAGGGACCCCATGGACTGGACACCGCCCACCAAGCCCCACCTCTTAAAGGCCCCACCACCTCATCACTGCCTCCAGCACAGGAATCTACCTGGAGGCACACTCAAAAACAGCCCACGGCATGGCTGGCTGGATTTGGAGATGGTCCCCGCCCTAGGGGTGTGACAGGTCATCTGTCCCCTGCTCCAGTTATAGTCCATGGCAACAGGAACTCTGCAGAGGGGGCTGGTGTTGTGGCATAGTGGGCCAAGCCTCTGCCTGTGGCGCCTGCATCCCGTATGGGTGCTGGTTCGTGTCCTGGCTGCTCCACTTTTGATCCAGCTCTCTGCTGTGGCCTGGGAAAGCAGTGGAAGATGGCCCAAGTCCTTCAGCCCCTGCACCAACATGGGAGACCTGGAGGAATCTCCTGGCTCCTGGCTTCTTGTCAGCTCAGCTCTGGCCATTGCGGCCATTTGGGGAATGTACCAGAGGTTGGAGGACCTCTCTCTCTCTCTCTCTCTCTTCCTCTCTGTCATCAACTATGCCTCTCAAATAAATAAATCTTTTTAAAAATATTTTTTATTTATTTATTTGACAGGTAGAGTTACAGAGAGTGATAGAGAGAGAGAGAGAGAGAGAGAGGTCTTCCTTCCGTTGGTTCACCCCCCAGATGACCACTACAGCTGGCATCGTGCCGATCCAAAGCCAGGAGCCAGGTGCCTCTTCCTGGTCTCCCATGCGGGTGCAGGGCCCAAGCACCTGGGCCATCCTCCACTGCGTTCCCGGGCCGTAGCAGAGAGCTGGAGTGGAAGAGAAGCAACCGGGACTAGAACCCAGAGCCCATATGGGATGCCAGCGCCGCAAGTGGAGGATTAGCCAAGTGAGCCATGGCACCAGCCCCATAAATAAATAAATCTTAAAAAAAAAAAAAAAAAAAAAAAAAGCAAACATTCTGGGTGAGCCTGGCCTAATCAGGCGAGTCCTTAAAAGCGGTCATAGAGACTGAATGGGAGAGGTTTTCTGTCTGGCTTGAAGGCGTTAACCACCTTGCTGCGGAAGGGCCAGGACCCTGGGTCTCCCACAACCAGTAGTGAAGCAAGGCCTCAGTCTACAATCGCAAAGAACCCAGCTCTAGAGACAACCGAGGGCAAGAGCTCCCCAGGACTCCCTATGCCTGCACGGGAGCAGCGGGACGGTGTGCGCCCCTTTAGGCTGCGCAGTGTGGTGTAAACTGGTGCACAGCCTAGACAGCGGATTCACAGGGGAGCCATTGCCGATGGGAGGAGCTTCCAAAAGGGTACACCGGCTAGGTTGACTCTCTCAGGGGCGAAACGCTTCCCCTGACGTCCACAGGACAAACGCTGAGTTGTGCAGAACCATGTATACGTGGCCACAGGTCTTCCTGTCTTCCGTGGCAGTGTAGCTCAGACGTCAGGGGCAGAATCCCCTGGAAGAATTGAGAGTGATGTCTGGGGGCTGGCACTGTGGCGTAGAGGGCAAATCTGCTGCCTGCTGCACTGTTACCCCATATGCTGGTTCGAGTCCCGGCTGCTCCACTTCCCATCCTGCTCCCTGCTAATGTCCTGGGGAAGCAGTAGAAGATGGTTCCAGCCCTTGGGTCCCTGCCACCCATGTCAGAGACCCAGAAGAAGCTCCTGGCTTTGCCCTGGCTTAGCTCCAGTCATATGGAGAGTGAACCAACATTTTTTTAAATGGCTAAAGTCTGGGCCGCACCCGGGACTTCTGATTCTGTGGGCTGGGGCGCCGTCTGAACACGCGAAGAGAAGACAGAGCTGGAGGTGCCCAGCCGCCCAGGGTGCTTCTGATGATCGGTCACTCACCTCCTTTTAGGCATAGTAAGGAGAAACTAACTAAACCAGGTTTCGAATTCCACTGTCTCTTTCCACAGGTGAAGGGTCACTTTGGAGGGACCGAATGGCCCCCCGTTTCCATGTCCTGTCCACGTCGCAGCTGGCCAGCACCAGCGTTCCATGCTATACCTGCCACTTAAGGGCAGCTCCTCAGTGGGGGAGGGGCTGCTCCCCAGGTGCACCTGCATCGAGCGGCACATGGGAGGAGCAGAGGGCCAGGGCCAGCCCGCCATGTCAGTCGGACACGTCACGTCCTCGTGACAGCCTCAGAGTTCTAACAGGGGCATCGACTGGCTCACAAATGAAGCCTGAGCTTTGGAGGTTTCACCAAGTACAAAGCCCAAAGCCCCGAAGACCAAGGCAAGAGAGGAAGACAAATGCCTCGCCGCAGAGCGAGATCCTGTGGCCATGGTGAGCACGCACCAGGACGAGGCCAGGAGCTGGGAGAGGCAGCGAGGGGGCGGCAACCATGCGCCTGACCTGGGCGGGGCTTCAGAGCGACATTCCCCCGGGAGCAGACCAGTGCCGGCAGCGTTTAAAGAATGATTCCTTTGGAGAACTTGGGATTATGCCATGATACTCACGCTGGCCACGAGACCTGCGGACACCCTGCACGGGCTGGGGGTGGGGCTGAGGAGGCCAGCTGGCAACACCTGCTCACCTAAACATGACCATTCTTTATTATGCTTTCGCTCGTGAGCCAACCTGGAAGACAGAGCCGGCTACCTGAGTGCATCTGCACAATTTACATGGAGACGGTAGGTGCACCCGGCCTTGGCATCCCCAGAGAAAAGCGACCCAGCCTTCCCAGGAGACAACTTGGGCTCCCCCGGTGGCCGGCTTTGGGGATTTTATGGATTGACTGTTTCCGAGGAGCTGGCCTTTCCCAAGCTGCTGGGGGTGATGAACAGTTGGGGCTCCTTTTAATGCAAGCAACAAGGGGCCCCTGAAGCTATGGGAATTGTATCCCATGAACCCTAAAGGTCATTGCCAGCAGCCACAGCACAGAGGCTTGGCAACTCCATTTAATCATGGCGAAAGGATGACAAAGCGCAAAACGAAGCCGCCAAGCAGTGACAAAAGGGGCCGGATCAGAAAGAGAGTCAGGCTAGGACACGGCTCAGGCTCGCTCTTCTTTTACGGCTGCCTCGTTACACCCCGCACACCACCTTCACCTTGGCTGAGGTGGGCAGCACTCATGAGACAAAGGACAGGGAAGTCCGGGGGACCGACTTTCCACCATAGTGAGTGGGAGCGAGGGAGACCCGGGAACGCAATGCTCGGGGCTGGAGGATTCCCACCTTCGGGGATCAGATTATTCTGCCCGGGAAGATGGGAGCCACAGTCTCGCTGGGGAGGTGCCCTGGCAGAGACACCAGGTGAGAAATGCAGAAGCTGCCCTGGCTTCTTAAGAGGGACAAGTGCAGCTGTCCTGAGGCTTAAGAGCAACACCTGCTGGGCGGTGCTGGCAGGGTGACTGGTGAGTGCCGGAATTTCTCAGCAACGCTGGGCGTGAACAAGGAGGCCCCACACGAAACCTTAGGTCCTTCTATCCCACAAGGGTCTAGGATCAGAGTGGGTGAGAAGGGCTGCAGAGGCCGGACCTGCATGGGTGTCCAGCACCTAATTGGCTGTCACTCAGACAAGTTTCCAAAGTGAGATTAGAACCCAACCCCCACCACACTCAACCCAGGTTTCTACTGCGAAACCTGAGCCACCAGACAGGTGCAAACGCAGACTCGTGTGTCAATCTGATGTGCCGTGCTAGGCCAAGCTTATTTTATTACATACATTCTGCATCCTAAGAACGAATAACTTCATATTGTAAACACTAAGCAATACAGAGTTAAAATTCAAGGCCACGTTATATCATTGATTGTCTCTTTTGTCCTGTGTCTTTGGTTGGCCGAGATCAACTCGTAGTGTATAAATGCATAAGTTATATAATTATTATATAAAAAGGAAAAAAAAAACATTGACTTGTATACTTCATTCTGACAAACGCACAGCGTTCGTGACTCAGAAGGGAACCCTGGGGCCCGACTGCCCAGTGTGCCCACAGGGGTTCTGACTGTGGTGGCTACCAGGTCATCTCCTGCCTGGCCCGTGGAAGGCAAAGCCCTCACATCATGATGAGGTCCTGAATGTTTGTTTGTTTGTTTTTTTAAATATCAGACAATTCCAGTTAAAATTTTTCTTTTGACAAAGAAAAGAGATGCATGGTTTGGGTTCTGAACTCTCCTAACCCCCCAGCCACCATGGCTTTTTGCACTAACACTGGATTTGGTATAACACTGACCACTGGAAACCGCAGGGCTCCCTGCCCCCATCCTCCATAGTCCCACGTGTCCTCAGCCCAGCCCCCACGCAGGAGGAATGTCTTCCCCAGCCCCTGCCTCCTCCTCTGATGCCTTCTCCTGTCTCCACCCCCAACCCTCTGTCTACAGCCCACGCGCCCTCTCTGAACACATCCCTAGTCTCACCTCTTTGCCCGTGGTTCCTGTATTACTATAAAGAAGCAGGAAGCTTCAGATCATCTTCACAGTTTGAGAGAGCCTAGCGCTCTCCATCCAATGGGATGAATCTAGTTTCAACCCAAAGAGCAAACGCCAATGGGTTCCAACGGGTCTACTGATGGACCACAGTGTCTGTCTGTCTGTCTCTCTTTTGTGTTTTGTTTATGATATGTTTCTAGTTTTAATACAGGTAGTTTCCCTTAAAATGGCATTATAAATGGTGTGTTAGGTCAAAACTGTGTTATATCTATTGCTTGAGTTCAATCCCAGTTTGCATTAGTAGGATCCCAAATTCCACCCCAGAGCGTGCACACGTCCCGAGAACCCCCTCCTTTGGCACTTTGCACGCTTCCACCTACAACGGCTTCCACAAGCTGTTTCACAGATTATAGTGTCCACGTCCACGGCATTTTAGCATCCTCTTCACTCCGGAATGCACTCCCACTGAGTCCTTACACCTCTCCCCCGGCTTCCTCCCCTGGTCCCTGCCAAACTTCCTCATTGTTCTCCAGGCACTTCTGTTCTCCATTCTCCAATAGAGTCTGTGGCCATGGACTGGGGACTGCACGTTGTCGGGAAAGGCCTCGGTCAGGTCTCTAGTAGTAGGTGCCCAGGTGAGAAGGCATGTGGCCAGCCGGAAGCCTAGTGTTAGGGTATATCCCCCCAGTGGGTGAATTCCAGTATGGGTTTGGGGCAGCAAAAAAACTGGATGACGTCACAGGGAGGGTGGGAGGGTGGGGAGCCACAAAGTTCATCTTCTGGGGGTGGGCGTGGTAGGAGCCCATGTACGGGAGGTCCGACGGGTACTTGTACAGAGACGATTCCGGGGGGTGGGGCTGCAGGGCCTGGGCGATGCCGTGGAAGTCAAACTTGTAGGCGTAGCGCTTCCCGTGGACCTTGGTCATGATGTTCTTGTCGTAGTAGTAACGGAGAGCTCGGCTGAGCTTGTCATAGTTCATGTTGGGTTTGCTCTTCCGCTCGCCCCAGCGCCGGGCCACCTCGTCAGGATCCGTCATCTTGAACTCCCCGTTGGTGCCTTCCCACGTGATGCAGTTGGAGTTGGAGCTGTCCGACAGGAGCTCCAGGAGGAACTGCCAGAGCTGGATCTGCCCGCTCCCTGGGGAGGAGAGAGAGGACGCCGGTGAGAGCAGCGTCTGCAGCCTAGCCAGCCTCGCCCAGGAGAAAGGCGAGAGCTCCCGGGACGTGGCCTGGCTTCCCTTCACCCAGCCTGCCTCCCTGGCCCTCAGCTGCTACTCATGGTCCAAGGTCTCTCTCTGCTCCAGAGAGCTGTCCTTAGCCAGACAGGGGCTGCCTCACCGGAGTATCCCATGTTCAGCGAGACTGGTGCAGGAAACCATGGGCTGGCCCTTGCCTCCACCCTGTTATGCTGTGTATACTCCCACGGCAGGCTAGAGCAGCTGCCCAAAGTCAAGGAGACCTCACGGGAGCCGGTATTGTGGCACAGCAGATAACACTGCAGCCTGTGTCACCCACTTCCCATATCAGAGCGCAGCTCTGAGTCCTGGCTGCTCCACTTCGCATCCAACACTCCCCACTAGTGCACCTGGGAAGGCAGCAGAAGGTGGCCCACGTGCCTGGGATCCTGCCACCTCCATGGGAGACCCGGATAGAGTTCCAGACTCTTGGCTTTGGTCCGGTCCAGCCCTTGGGCATGAACCAGCAGATGGTTCTCTGCCTCTCCTTCTCTCTGTCACTGCCTTGCAAATAAGTAATTTTTTTTTCTCTAAGTACAACCTCATGGCGGTGTCCCTTGCCCTATCCTGCCTCCTGGCCTCCTTGTGCCTGAGTGAGTCAGCTGCACAGATGTCTGAGCCCCAGCTCTGCCTCTAGAAAATGTGATATAAGACAATGGTCTGTCCTTGGGGACCCAGACGCAACTCCCAGCTCCACGTTCTCCCTGGAACGCAGAGAATGCACTTGGACAAAGCACATTTGGCTCAGTTCCATCCTTTGCTGACTTCCCAGGTCAACCCAGTGTTCCGGGGATGGAAGAGCTACTTTTTCCTATTTTGCAAAGCAGAAAAATGCCATTATGTGGATGGCAATAATGACTTAATCCCATTTACATTGGCAAGGTCAAGAAAAATAATAGAAATGAGGCTTAGGAAATGAACTTCTAAATGTTTATGGAAAAAAGCAGAGGATGGAAGTACACACCGGGATTCCGACCATAACACTGTGCTGGTGTCAGGACGCTATGCTGCGAAAACGTTTCCTAACACAGCATCGATCCCCTCCAAGTGGGGAAGCAGAGAGGAGAAAGCTGGCTCTGTCTCAAACCAGGGCTACCAACGCCAGCACCCAGGCAAATGAAGCCCCATGAAAATGCACTCGTGTCCCACAGGGCCAATCCTGCAGAGCCGACTTCCCCAAAGGAAAGCTGGTAGGGGCGTGGCTCGGGGAGCCGAGGCCGGCTGGGACTGGGGCAGGGAGGGTGGCTCCAGGCGGGCGTGCATGGGGTGTTCTGGATCCCACTCAGAGCACATGGACAGGGCTTGGAGGGCTCATTACATTCACAGAAAATTCCAGGCCCGTCACTCTGGCCACCCCGTTTCAGTACCTGCAGATGATGTATGGCTCCCTGAAGGAGAGAAATGTAGGCAAGGAGCCCTCAGGAAGTTCACGGAACATGAGAGGAAAAGATGAGTTTATTCTGCTGGGAGAAGATTCTGGAATTCATGCATAGGAGAGGGTCTTCGAAAAGTTCACGAAAGATGCATACCATGAATAAATATCGCTGGTCGATACTGGGTGCCAGGGGAGCTGAGCTGTGTTGAGCATATTCTAGAAACTTTGAAAACGGACAGGAGGCAAGTCTTCCCTTCCAAACTTCACTTCTAACACTGCCTTGGACTAATCACCCCAAAATTTACCTTTTGTTATGTTATAAGCAATCTCAACAGATGATGAGTAAAATAGCTTTAGCTGGCTGTCATTCACAGAATGAACGAAACGTAAAAAAAAAATCAAGCATAAAATCTTCTGTGACCCCTTCCCACCAGCTCCCTAGATCAACTGACCCACTCTGCAATCCTTGTTTCCACGTTGGCTGCATGGAATACACGTAGAGGAACTCATCCACGCGAGCCTGTGAGCAGGGTCAGCCTTCTTCCAGTGCCTTCTGCAACCCAGTTTGGGGTTCAGCGACACATTTGTAATGTATTAGCAGCTTGTCCCCCAACGCCGTGGAGGCCAAAACTACATACACAAACTGTTCTCAACCCGCCTGTGTGACCCTCTGCACTTCATTAATATGCATTTAGAAATACAAAGGACGGTATGAGGCGACCATATGGTTTTAGTATATATATTGTAACTAAAGGATTAAAACATGAAAAAAAAAATTCCATCGCCGACCGGGGAATAGGCAGAAGCGCTGGGTTTCGATGTAACAGTGTAACATATGCTTCTCCACAAACACATGCACTTGTTTGAAAATAAATATTCAGTGTCAACTTCCTCCCAGAGGCAGGGTGCTCCACAGAATTTGCATAAGCACACAGAGCTGCCAAAAAACAGCTGGCACCCATCCAAACACCGCCACGGCCTCGTGGGAATCCGTCCCTCGCCCACCTCCCGTACAGTCGGGTGTGGGGGCAGCAGCAGAGCAGAATGGCAGCCCGCTGGCCTTGGGGCATGAACTTGTGGCTGGAAACGCAATGGACGAGCTGAGTTCACCATGAGACCCAGGGCTCAAGGCTCCTCAGGCCCCTGAGTGCCTCGGGGTCTAGGAGAGTGAGACATCTTGAAGCAAAAGTCATCAGTTTCCAAATCTGAGAGTAAGATTAAATGTCAAAAATCAATGAGGGGCCAGCACTGTGGCGTAGCGGGTAAGGCTGCCACCTGCAGTGCCGGCATCCCATACGGGCGCTGGTTCGACACCTGGCTGCTCCACTTCCGATCCAGCTCTCTGCTATGGCCGGGGAAAGCAGCAGAGATGGCCTAAGTCCTTGGGCCCCTGCACCTGCGTGGGAGACCTGGAGGAAGCTCCTGGCTCCTGGCTTCAGATCGGCATAGCTCTGGCCATTGGGGCCATTTGGAGAGTGAATAAGCAGATGGAAGACCTCTCTCTATCTCTCTGCCTCTCCTTCTCTATGTAATTCTGACTTTGAAATAAATAAATCTTTAAAAAAATCACTGAGCATTTAAGAAGTCAATGTGGTAGACTGTAACACTACGTCTAAGTCAAATCCATGAGGGGCTACACTGCATATGCACCCAGGGCTGGACATTCGGTACGTCAGGTAAGCTGCTGCTCTCGGGACGCAGGCATCCGTATCAGAGTGCGTGGGTGCAAGTTTCGACTCTGCCCCACCCCGGCTTCTGCCGGTGCACAGTCTGCGAGTCACCAAGCAATGACTCACGTAGTCGCTCCCCACCACCCATAGGGAAGACAAGACCTGCTCTGAGTTCCAGGTTCCTCCTGGCTCAGCCTGATTGTGACAGGCATTTGGGCAGTGAACCAGCAGATGGGAGATCTCTCTCTCTCTCTCTCTCTCTCTCTCTCTCTCTCTCTCTGCCTTTCCACATACATAAAAGAATTTTTGAAAAGTTAATCATTTGCAGCGTGGAGAGCAGACTTCCCCATGGTGCCGGGCTGCGCCAGGAGGCACACAGGCGGCCGAGAAATCCCCAACATCAGAGCACAGGACCGCCCTTGGCCACAGAATTTCAGAAGCAACGTAAGCGTCTTCTTAGGACAGTAACACCTGAGGCGCACTGCAGACTCTGGAATCAGGCTTCTCAAACAAGAATGCCCAGATACACAGAGCAGCTCTTCGAAGCCAAGCCGGTTCACCCGAACAGCGCTCCTACCTGCACCGCACCCCAGGAATGACCCTCTGGGGAATTAACGAGAAACACCAGAAGTGGGGTTAAAAAGAAAAGTGTGGCACACATGGGCCACCTGCAGGAGAGCCTGATGGTGTGGATCTTAAGGGGACGGGGCAAGCCTTCGACTTGGAGGAGACGTCATCTCTGGGTGCAGTCAGGAGAGAGAGGGACAGAGAGAGAGAGAGAGAGAGAGAGAGACGCGGTAGCGAAGAGTACAGATGGAGCAGCGAAGCGCAAGCCGTGGAATGGTTTACAAAGCAGAGAGAACAGCGGACTCGCGAGTGAGGTGGCAGCTGTGGGCACCGCAGGTTCAGGGTCCCAGGACAGGGCCCAGAGGGCAGCTCTTTGGGGCCACTCCGACGCACAGCCTGGGCCCCTTGCACGGCGGCAGAGGCCCCAGTGGAGGTCTCTGGCCTGAGGCTTGGTGAGGCTCAGCCGCTGCACATCAGGGGCAGGGAGCATGGTGGAAAGGGCTCCGGCTTTGCAGCTGACGCTGGCTTGTCTAACAGATCCACAGGCTTGGCTACTTAGGGCACCAGGGTAAGTGCCTCAGTGTTCCCATCTGTAAGATGGGGCTGATGATAACAGTGCCATCTCACGTGAACACTCTTGCCATGATTTCTTTGAGCAGAAAACCAGGTTTGAAGGGAGAAGTGTTGTGGCACAGCAGGTAAAGCCACCACCTGCAGTGCCGGCATCCCCTGTGGGCACCACTCTGTGTCCTGGCTGCTGCACTTTTCATCCAGCTCCCTGCCGGACCCCTGGTGGGATGGGGGCGTTCTCAGGGCTGGCTGATATCCTTGGAAACATGTGGCAGGTGCCTTTCTGGACACTTGCCGTGTGTTGGTTTCCCACGGTAGTCATGTGATGGGCACGCTGCAGAGACGAGGGAACTGGAGCTCCAAGAGGCACACTGACTTCTCCCACCCACGGGCAGCAAAGGGAACACAGTCCCAGCCAGGTCACCGTGCTCAGTCACTGCCCAGCCCATTGCTTTAAGATTGGCTCCCACTCACTCTCTGTAGCCTGCTGGGGTCCTTACCAGGGGCTGCAGCTGGGTGGGCTCCCACTGTTAAAATGCCTGCTCCCACCTTCTAACCAGTGGCAGAGCCCTACAATCGCTCTGTAGCTTAGCACGAAGCAGGATGCATTTTCATGCTCACTATGGATGAACATCCAGTTAAAGTCAAGGGCACTTTGACCAAAACCCAAGAAAACTCTTTCATGGGAAGGCACTTTACATTCAGAGGAGCCATGTTGCCTTCTCAGCCTTAGGGCTGGCGCTGTGGTGTAGCAGGTTAAGCAAGTGCCTGTAATGCCGGCATCTCATATGGGCACAGGTTCTGGTCCTGGATGCTCCACTTCCCATCCAGCACCCTGCTAATGCACCTGGGAAAGCAGGGGAAGATGACCCAAGTGCTTGGGCCTCTGTATCCATGTGGGAGACTCGGATGAAGCTCCTGGCTTTGGCCTGGCCTAGCCCTGGACATTGTGGCCATTTGGGGAATGAAGAGCAGATGGAAGCTCTCTTTCTCTCTCTCTGCCTCTCTGTAACTCATTCAAATAAATAAATAAATCTTTTAAAACTATTCTCAGCCTTTCTGGAGGGACACAGAGGAGCTGTGGGCTTCTGTGTGACCCAGGACAGGAAAACACGAGACACAATTTCCCCAGCAGGAGCCACCCATCGAGAGCACACATCAAGTGAGCATGCGGGATGGGGCTCCTGGGATGCTGGTATTGCGAGGCCCACTCTTCGTCCTGACATACTCTTTCCACTGCAAGGATGACAAAGAGTTTGCAGCAACAAGAAGAGCAAAGGCAGCAATGTCTACATGACGAGGCGTTTATTTATTAGAAAATGAAAAATAGAATCAGACAGGAAGACGCATGCCCATTAATAGAAAGATAAAAGATATTCCGGTTGCAGCGGGAAATACCATGCCAATGCATCTGAGTGAAAGCCTGAGGAGGGGTGGCGAGAAAGTCTAATTCACTGTGAACCAAAGAAAACGAATCCCGTCTCCAAGTCGGCTCACCCGAAGGCCAGATGCTGTCATCTTGCCCATAGAGAACAGTCCTGGTGGGAGGAGGCTCAGGACGCTGCTGCCCCACCATGCCCAGGTGTGAGCCCAGGCACCCCTCCTTCCAGGGAGCACCCCCAGGCTGCTGGGCACGGGGAGAAGCAGTGTGTGCCCCAGGACAGCTGGTGCTTTGCTCAGGACTAGTGAGTCTCTGACCCCATTCCCCAAACAAGTCCAGCAGCACCTGGGAGCTGGGACAGCGTGGACACGGACACGTGCTTCATTTAGCCCCACTGTGGGGAGTGTTGGGGGCGGGGAGATGACCAGGTCCGTCTTGTCTGGGGCAGTTTGAGTCTCCCTTCCTGACCTCAAGCTCATCCGCTGCACCTGATCGGCCGCCCAGCGGCACGGGAAACTTCCCCTTCCAGCCACACAGTCCCCCTTGCCCGAGACCTCTCTCTTCCCTCAGCGCTGCGCTGGGGACAGCATAGGACTGGAAAAAGGAACAGACAAGGGAGACGGAATCAGGGTTCCAATGCAGCCTCCCTTCTGATTGGCTGCTGGACTCCTTGGGCGCTCTCTCTTCCATAGACGGCACAGAAGAAACACCCTATGGGGGAAGGGCGGCCATAGGGGCAGAGATCTGTGCGACTCTGATTTCACACTGCTGTGTCAAGGCTCCCAGGGAGCCGTATCTTCCATTCTCCCCTCTGTCCATCCCAAACAGATCCATCTTCTAGAACGAGTGATAACAATCATCACAAAACACAGTCATTCGTTTTACGCGAGTGACTACAGGTTCTTGCCAAAGGAATGCTGAGTGGGGGTTGGAGGAGGGACCACAGATGTGCAAGCCCTGGCCTCCAGCTGGATGCTTTCCCCTGGGGAAAAGAGCCTGAGGCCACACAGACCACGTGGACCATGCTGTGTCCGCCTCTCCACCACCTGGGACTTCCTCAAGGGTCAAGGACTGGATCTCATTCTTCTTGCCATTCACAAACATAACAGAGTTGTTCTCTGTTATATATGCTGAGCGCCCAGCCTGGGCTCTGAGCTATACTATTAGAAATACTCCCTTCTAGCTGTGCAGGTAATTACAAAGCATCTTTGAGTTAATTAGCATGAACCAAGATTCAGCATCAAAGATGCAGATGCTTAGTAGTGATGGGATTCCATATTTCCAAAGCGTGGGGGGTGGGTGGGGCAGGTATGCATGCTGAGCGCCTCTGAACTCTTCCCTGTCCAAGTCCACTCTGGCCTCATGTTTAGGAAACGCACATTCCAGTTGATGCTCGCAATGTGTCGATGACATCTTGGCATCTGAGAGTGTGGCTGGGAGGATGAGCGCATGCTATGAATTTCTGAAGCTGTCAGTCAGCACAGCTGGTTCTGATCTGAGCACAAACAAAACAATCGGGTCTGGCACTGAAACGTGAGGACAGGTGACGGTCCTTGGCTGGGTGCTGCTGACAAATGGGCCAATTAAGAATTCACACTTTCTTCCAGCTTCTGCGTCCAGAAAGAGACTGTTCAAGATGATCCGAAGCCTGACATTGTGCGGCTGTCACTAAGCTGCTCTTTTTTAAAAGTATTAGGTATTTGATCTGCTTTCGTGGTGGGTCGAATGATTGAATTACACCCTCCTGCCCCCTGTGCCTGAGGACGTGGCTGTTTTTTGAGCCAGGGCCCTGGCAGTGGTCATGAGTTTAGAACGAGTTCAGTAGAGGGTGCCCTACACCATAAGGCTTGGTCCTTGTGGGGCGCCCTACTGCTGCCGACTGGTTGCCCCAGCATTGTGAGACTGCAAATGTCAGCTGCTTAAGCCTGCAGCGTATGGGCCTTTGTGCAGGGGCCCCAGAAGCCCAGAACAACTCACATAAGGTTCTGATGCTCTTTGCTGAAGCTAAAAAAAGATCTCGATTTATACGCTGACTCATTTTCCTCCGCTTTGGCAAATCACCCAGTGAGACCTAAAGTGTCAGTCTGCTCAGTCGAAGGCCTTTCTTACCCACACGGGTCTCCCTTTCAGAATAATGGTCACTGGGCAGGAATGAAAGCACGGGTGGGCTCTCACCTGGATTAGCAAGGCGGCTGCTCGTGGGTCCCAGAATCTGGTAAGGATCTGCAACACAAAGGAAAGCAGTCAAATCCCCAAGACGTGGCCTGATGTGGCCACAATTCCCACTCCACTGCGTTCCCAGCTGTCAAGGCTGGAGATGCACCTGCCCCCAGATCACCTGCCTCCAGCTCCCGGAGGAGGAGACAGATGCCACATAGGCCCTCGGACGCCTTTCTTGCTCAAGGCCTGCTGATTGGTGGCAGAGCTTGGATCCATCCCCGAGATTCCAAGACCTAAGCCAGAGCCCACTCCAACCCAGGATTCCAGAAGAGCACGTGTGTGTGCTGGGTCCCCCCTCTCCCTGCACTTCCACATGGAACCAGATGCAGCTTCCGATATTGGAGCACAAGGCTGGAAGGTGCAATAGAAAGAATCCACGGACCACGACATGGCAGCCTGTGTGCAGCAGAATGTTTTTCCCATATCGATGGCACAGGTGTCGGAGTGGTCCGAGCCAATCTCAAGTCATGCCCATCAGTAGACTGGCTCCCACTTAAGGATGGCACAGGCGTGAAGAAGCAGAAGGAAACATCAATTTCACTTCAAAAGCAGAGGAGTTTGTATCTTCCCGACAGAGGGTCCCTGGGACCCACCTAGCTGAGGACGCTGGTCTTCCGTTTTGGGCACTGCGGAAGGAGATGGCTGAGCAGCTGCAAACCCAGAAACAAAAATGACAGTCAGCAGTGGTTTGGTCTGTGGTGTTACCGGATCATCAATTATTTTAGTTATTCACAGCATTGTTTTGCTCCTGGGACACTATCTTCTGGGAAGGAAAATTTTCACTTTTTAATGAACCAAATGCACACATTGTAACTTAAAAAAAGGAGCACATTTTCAATTATTAAACAAGTATGGATATTCCCACTTTTTCCCAAAAGCTTAAAAAAAAGAAATTGAGATGGCTTACAAAATGGGTTAAATTAAACAGATAAAGGGGACGCACCAGGAAAAGAAAACACAGCCAGGAATACTGCTAAGCACAGCCAAGCTTAAGGAAAGGGCCACTGATCATCTGCACTCCAACTTCCCACGGCCATGCACATGTCCATGCTGGCATGCACCACGTCAGGTGTATGCATAGTGGAGGCCGACGGCTAAGCCACCTCCTGCGAACCTGGCACCGCATATGGACGCCAGTTCAAGTCCAGGCTTCTCCGCTTCTGATCCAGCTCCCTGCTAAAGTAACTGGGAAAGCAGTGGAAGATGGCCCAAGCATTTGGGCACCTGCAGCCATGTGGGAGACCTGGATAGAGTTCCAGGCTCCTGGCTTTGGCCTGGGGCAGCCCTGGCTGCTGTGCCATTTGGGGAGTGAACTAGCAGATAAAAGATTGATCTCTGTCTCTGTCTCTCTCTCCCTCTCTCTGGAACTCTGCTTTTCAAATAAATAATAAATGTTTAAAAATACACTACATCATTGGTTCCTTCCTGTTATGAAAGGAGGTATTATCCAAATAGTCCAGAACTGCTGCATTGAAAGACCCTTTGTGTGGGGCAGGCACTATGGCATAGCAGGTAAGGCCACTGCCTGCAGTGCCGGCATCCCATCTGGAGGCCGGTTCAAGATCCACCTGCTCCACTTCCGATCCAGCTCTTTGCTGTGGCCTGGGGAAGCAGTGGAAGATGACCCAAGTCCTTGGGCCCTTGCACTTGTGTGGGAGACCTGGAGGAAGCTCCTGGCTCCGGGCTTTGGATCAGTGCAGCTCCGGCCTTTGTGGCCTTCTGGAGAGTGAACCAGCGGATGGAAGACCTCTCTCTCTCTCTCTCTCTCTCTCTCTCTCTCTCTCTGCCTCTCTGTAACTTTTCAAATTAATTAATTAATTAAAAAAGATCCACTGTGCTGTGCTGCCAATGAAACAAACCCACCACATGTTGGAAAGTCATAGATTAACTGCAGCAAAGACTGCTGACTCTGCCCACAGCCGCCCATCCCCTCATGGGCAGTGGGCGTCAGCTCCACCCACAGCCGCCCGTCCCCTCGTGGGCACCAGCTTTACCTTTTGTCTGAGGGGTAGGGTGGCCATGGCCGGTCCAGGCTGATCTCCTGGGGGGCTCGTAGGGTAAATCTGTAAAGACAAATTGATTCAGTGTTATAGTTTCTATAACCAAATGTTTGGGGTTTTTTTTTTGAAGTCTTATTTTGTGTTTATTATAATAAATACTGTACATGAAAATCTCCTAATCTGAAGAGACAGTCAACCTGGATTCCATCATGTTTGGGCTCTAGTTACAAATTCTAAGTGTCTGATTGATCTGAAGCTCGCAGGGCTTGCTGACGCTTGTAACTCTGAAGCAGGCAATGGGCCAAGTGGCTAAAGAGAGGCACGGGGATGCCACTCGCAGCCACAGCGCAGCCCCTCCGTGTCCGGCTCACTCACACTTCCAGCTCCCCGCCAACACACGCCCTGGGAGGCCACAGGGAGGCCGTAGGGGACGCCTCTGGCACGTCAGTTCCTGCTACGCTCACTGGAGACTTGGATGGAATTTCCGGCTCCTGGGGTTGGCCTGGCCCAGCCTGGACTGTTGTGGGCACTTGGGGAGTTGAACCAGCGTCTCACTCTATCATCTCCATCTCTTTCTCTCTCTTTCTCCCTTTCAAATAGATAAAATAACTTACAGAGTTTTAAAGAGTAATGTCCTACAATCAAGGGCCAAGATGATATTAAAAGTTTCTTGACACTGAATATGTGCTGCTTCTGAGACTGATCGAAATCTGTCCCTTTATTATCTTCATGACCAAAGCAGAGACGCAGTGGGGGAGAATCCACGGGCTCCTGTTTGACATCTGCCTTTAAATCCACACAAAGGGCATGCATAGGCCCCTCCCTTCCCCGGGAACAGTCAGGGCCATCGAATCCTTATCCATGGCTGCCTCTCCTGGCCACTCCCCATTTCCCATCTATCACCTCACCCATTTATATTAAATGGGTCTTAACTACTCCCAGCAAATGTCTACCTTCTCCCTTTCTGCTTGAACTAAGAATTTCTCTAAAATGAATCGTGCAAAATGAATTACAGAACTGAAATAGAATAGCTCCTACACCAATGCCCTTCAGAGCTTAACTATATGCCAATGATTTAATTGTACTTATATCATTTGTGCCATAATCGTCACTGAATTTGCATATGCAAATTTCACAACTATACTTCTATATGTTCAGGGGAGTTTATCAAGGGTCTAAGTCATTTCAAGTTTTCTCCAAAAATATAACCGAGAAATATTACTATGCCTGATGCTGCTAACTGTGCACATACGCAGATATTCCTTTCTCTTCTTTTAAGAATTATTTATTTATTTGAAAGGCAGAGTTAGGGAGAGGCAGAGAAAGAGAGAGAGAGAGGTCTTCCATCTGCTGGTTCATTCCCCAGATGGCTGCAACGTTAGGAGTTGGGCCAATCTGAAGCCAGGAGCCAGGAGCTTCTTCCGGGTCTCCCATGCAGGTGCAGGGGACCAAGGACTTGGGCCATCTTCTACTGCTTTCCCAGGCCACAGCAGAGAGCTGGATGGGAAGTGGAGCAGCTGGGACTCGAACCAGCGCCCATTTGGAATGCCTGCTCTACAGGTGGCAGCTTTATCCACTACACCACAGCACCGGCCCCCTAATGGCCCTCTTTCAATGCAGTATTTTCCCAGTCTGGGTCGCAGCAGAGGACGTGAGCCACACTCAGCCTTGAGGTGGGCTGGGCGCTGGTTGTTCAGAGGGAGAAGGGCTGTCTTGACTGCAGGTTTACTCCCAGCCATCACCGTCTTCTCGTAGGGACTTTGCAGAGCGAGGCTGAGGGTCGGGGTGGAAGCCCTGGGGAGTGCTCC
Organism: Sylvilagus floridanus; assembly: GCA_949820135.1. NCBI lineage: Eukaryota > Metazoa > Chordata > Mammalia > Lagomorpha > Leporidae > Sylvilagus > Sylvilagus floridanus. The sequence continues at coordinate 6,832,695 of OX463244.1, read as the reverse complement.
CTCCCGGCAGACGCACGGAGGATGGAAGGGGCCACCAGGCAGAGGCCACAGCTGACCCAGCTGCTGCACCCGAGACCTCAGCTGACGGCACATGGGCTGCTTAGCTGGGAGGAGCCCTCACGGTCGTCCCCAACTGAGAGACAGCAGTGTCCCCTCATCCTAAGAGGTCCCCCCCAGTTTCAGCTACCCACAGCCAGCCACACTCTGAAAGTATTAGTGGAAAATTCCAGAACCAGATTGCATGCTGTTCTGAGTGGCACGATGAAGCCTCATGTCACCGTGTTCTGTGTTGCCTGCACTGTGGATCACCCCTTAGTTCAGGGTGAATCAGAAGTGGGGCAGCCGGGACTCGAACTGGTGCCCATATGGGATGCCGGCGCTGCAGGCAGAGGCTTTACCCACCACGCCACAGCACTGGCCCCATATGCAGCTATTTCTACATGCAATCTTTTTACAGAAGCATTGTAAAACTGCCATCTTGATTGCTGGCTCTCAGTTCAATGTCCAGTGTCATTCTGGGACAACTGGAGGCCACACAGCCAGGTACTCAGCAGGTGCCCACTGCCAGGCACCCAGAGACGACCATCAGATGCCACTCGGAGGGCAGGGCCATGTCATTATTTTTAAGCCTCTCTTCAAACAAATCACTGTGCCTTGTTTAAAATGAGCAGTTTGTTGGGTCGGTCTCCAAAGAGCAAGACTGCGGTAGAAGATGTGTCTCTTCCTATTTTCATATCCCAGAGAGGGCGAAAACGATTCCCAACATGAAATTCAACGCAGAATTGCCTTAATTTATTTAGTCTGTTTGGCTAAACTTGGCGTCTAGTGTGGTCTGTGAAATCCGACCCAGCAGGCTTTGAAGGGTGGGATTATTCCCCTCCTGAAACTCTGCTGTGGCTCAGCCCCTTGCTCCCAGCTGGCATTTTTGCATCCATGAACCTTAAGCTTTTTCCACCCCACTCCTCAGCATTTCGCTTTTCTGTGTTCGGTTGCCCACGGGAATTAAATGTGCAGCCATGATCAGTTTACAACTGAATATCAACGGAGGCCTTTGCAAGTTCGATGCGCTTGGACTCTAGGCCAGTCGCGTTTTCTCTATGAAATGGTGAGCCAGACTTCCAATTCGAGAACTGTCTGAGAAAGAAAAATCCGCTGGAGAGGCAGTCCTGACAGCTTGTAGCCCACGTCAGGCACGCTGACAGAGGGCCTTGATGGGAAAGACAATACAGCAATGCGATCGGATTTCTGCTTCTCAAAGTGTGGTCCCTGGACCAGCAACATGACCACAGCTGGGGCTGTCAGAAACATGGACTCTCACCCAGATCCACGGAATCAGAACCAGCTTTTTAGCAATGTCCCCGCTGAGCTGCTGCACTGGGAAGTTTGAGAAAGCTGGTCGAGGGACCAGTGCTGTGGCATAGCAGGTAGAACCTCCACCTGCAGCGCCAGCATCCCATATGGGGGCTGGTGTGAGTCCCGGCTGCTCCACTTCCAACCCAGCTCTCTGCTGTGGCCTGAGAAAGCAGTAGAAGATGGCCCAAGTCCTTGGGCCCCTGCACCTGCGTGGGAGATCCAGAAGACGCCTCGGCCATTTGGGAAGTGAACCAGCAGATGGAAGACCTCTCTCTCTGTCTCTCCCTCTCTCTGTCTGTAATTCTGCCTCTCAAATAAATAAATAAAATCTTTTTAAAGAGGAAGCTAGTCTAGACAATTTCCATTGTTCCCTTCCAGCAGCCCATATTCCTGCAGACGAGGATTTCGGAAATGCTACCTACAGTGGGGTGGCACTTGTTCCAAGATGGTGGCAGGAGTTCTAGAAGGAGTGCTTTTACCACGGGGTAAGAATGCTAATGGCAGGGTGGCTGGGGGCAGGCTCTGTGGCACAGCGGTCACGCTGCCACTTGGAACGGCCACATCCCATTGCAGTGTTCTTGGGTTCAATTTCTATCTGTTTCTGACTCAGCTCCCTGCTAACGCGTGTCCTGGCCAGCACCAGGTGACGGCTCAAGTACTGGAGTCCCTGCCACCTATGACGACACCGGGATGGAGCTCAGCCTGGCCCAGCCCTGGCAACTGCAGGCGTCTGGGGAATGAATAAGGATGGAACGTCTCTCTCTCTCTCTCTCTCTCTCTCTCTCTCTCTCTCTCTCTAGTGGATGAAGATCTTTCAAATAAAAATAAATAAATCAATTTTTTTCAAAGATTACTAATGTAATCTTTGTTAATAGTAGTAATGAGACATGGCCTTAAACAGAAACAATATTGCTCATGAAATGTGACCAAAAAAATTAAACAGCAAAAAGCACTACTACAAAAATATTTTGAACATTTTATTCATAAATTTCTCCTCAGGGTATGGAAATAAGTCAGGACCTCAACAACACCAGCCTGAGCCTAGCTCACGGCCAAGTTCATGTGAGGTTCATATGAATGGTGATTCCCATGCCCATGAACACACTGCCATGGCAGATAAGCGCCTTTTTGTTTTCCCTCGTGACATTCTGGTCCGGGGCTTCCTTATCGGCTACCGATCGCTCGCGGTGGGCACCAAGCCACCTCCTGCCGGATGTCACCCTGGCAGATGTTGAAGGAAGCCCGGCTGAGACAGGGTGCCTCAGGGGAGCCCGCTGTAGAGCCAGCACTGGGTGGTCCTACTCTAGGCTGCTGGAGGTCCTGCGACCCCCGAGCCTGTGCCCTCTGTCCTTACGAACAGCAGCGCAGAGGACCCCTGTCACAAACACTCTTTGCACTGACTTGTTAGTGACTTTTTCCCCTCCACTCTCTTTCCCTCCAACTCCGATCTGCAAGATAATTAACTCATACTCTTGGCAGGAATTCCTGTGGAGGGTTAGGCCGATTCCTGGCATGGGTCCTGATACTTCCTCTGTAAAAGCCCCTGTCTAAAATCTGAACTTCATCAGGGCAGCTTCGGGACGACAATGGAAATCTACACATGCTCCAGACCCCACGCAACACAAAGCTACAAATCAGCAGCTGGCGTGGTGTGGGCTCCTCCACGTCAGTGCTGGTGTCACCTTGCTGGTGGCCGGGATCAGTTCTGATCCAGAACAAGGTCCCTTCGGCCACACCTCCACCCCCAGCCGTCCCCGGCTGCCTTTCCCATGGGGGTTGAGCTTGGCTACGCCCCACCTTCTCCTTGCATCAAAGTCACTGAAGAGTAACCCTGCAGTCCTCTGGCCCGGCCATGCATCCATGGCTCAAGCTCATTCTGCAGGCTCCACGAGCACCTTAGCAAAGCAACTGTAGATGGGAAAGCGCGAGATCCCCACTCTCCATGAGCTTAGAGGCTGTTGGGAAAGCCCGGAGACCAAGAGGTGGCGCCCAGAACTAACAGTCCACCCTAACATACTTCAGCCTCTCTCTCCTCTGCTCCACTTCCTCCCAAGGACGTTAGCCGTGGGAAGCTCTCTGTGGATGACGTGGATGACTAGGGGCACGCTGACATCCTGTCTCACTCAGGTTTGCAGATCTTTGCAGTTACCTTAGAGTGAGGCGATGCTAACGATGCAGGTATAGCCGTTTGCTAAGACACAGGCTTAAACGGCACCTGGGCAGCGCCGTGGGGCAGCAGCACCATCTCAGTCTGCCTGGCCGTGCCCAGTGGCACCCAGATGCGAGATCCAACAGAGGAACAAGGAGACAGGAATGAGATTCCAGGAAAGCCCTGAAGAGCCCCAGCTTCCAAGTGGAAGTCAAGGCCGCATTTCCAGGCTTAACTTTCCAATCTCTTTGGATGACATGCCAGACACGTCGTATCGTGCCAGATGGGTTGTCATGGTGACAGAGCAAGAAGGGTGGGGTCGTGGAAGGCTCTCCTTGAGCTGCAACTGAGCTTTCTCCCGACCCACTCCCAGGGGGCTCCCGGCTCCCTAGAGGCCAGCTGGGTGGGAGAGCACGAGGCCAGCTCTGCAAGTCAGAACAGTCTTTGCTTCTGTAACATTACAGGGCAGCGTCTTCAGCAGAAGCAGGTGCAACCCAGGAAGAGGTGTGCGTGGGGGAGCTGGGGGGTGTTTCTGGCAGCCAGCATGGCAAGCCCCTGAGAAACACGGATGACGTTGCAAAGCGAATGACATGGCATCACAGAACATACGACCACACGCCAACACGCTAATGCATCCTAAGAGCAGAGGAGAGAGCACTAGTTCACCAAAGCACCCCGGAAAAAAGCTAGGTTTGGAACCAGGAAGATGTGGCCACAGAGCTCCCCACGTGGCCACCTGTCAGGTCACTACGCAGGCTCGGGCCATCGGGAGGCGGCATTGACAGCCACACAGCAGTGAGGCTGACCTGCAGCATAAACAGAAAGGGGGCTCCGGCATAAATGGTCCGCTGGGGAAGCCAGGGCCAGGGCTAATCTGCTTTGAATTTGGCCATCCAGAGACCGTTAGCGCCGTCTCTCAAAGCAACAGTTCGGGTTTAGCTCCCCCATCGGCAGAGGCAGCACAGACTGGGGTTCAGGACAGCTCCAGGATGAGCTCTGTGTCTCGTGGGACCTAGGTGACGATCTTGGCGGGCCACCAGGGACGCCTCTCCAAGGAGAGAGATCACACGGGGGCGTTTGCGTACCTGGCCTAGTTGTAATTCTTTGCGTAGATTCAGGGTATACTGAAGTATTTGGAAAAATAAAAGCTGCGCCCCCTGCAGACAAAAGGAAAGACAAACATGTGAAGGTCTTCGCCGTGGCTACGCATCTCAGCATCAGTGTCAACTCTGCTCAGCGCAGGGCAAGAGGGACGAGACTCCTGCCTAGCAGACGTCGGAGCATGGACAAGGGCCTGGGCAGAACTGCAGCTAAGGGGTCAGGAAGCTCCCCTGGCCTCATTTGTCATAGTGGCTTGTGTGTGTGCGCGTGTGTTGATTTTATAGCTTCTTGCTCAAGTCCCATCTCTGCCCCGCCCCCACCCCGCAAACTCGCTTTATTAAAAAAAAAAAAATCCAGTGGTGCATGCTTTATTTTTCAAATTGCAGAACAACCCATAAAATAGTTTACAGAGCTCTTGGAAAATAGCACCAATGTACTACAAATATCCTGAGAGTATGTGGCTCTTATTAAAAATTAATCCGTGTCTCTGTTCAAACGCACGTTTTCCCTTCTCTCTTTCAATCAACACTCCCAAGCTGTAAACTGAGAAAAAGTCAGCCCAGTCCATTTGGAATCGGTTGCCTGTTCTTCCACTGCTTCTGTGTTTAACAATAACAAAATTAATGAATTCAGAGCTTTCACAGTGAAAAAATTTGCAAATGCATGTACAATTATCAGAAGATGTGCATAGCTCCAAGATGCCCCCTGAGAGGGGAAATTTACTTTCTCTAAGTCGTTCGTTACTTCTGGCCACAAGATCATGAACAGGCTGGGGTGTGCAGCCTCAATTAAAAAGGCGTACCAGTAACTCACAACATTATTTTAGATTAGATTAAAAGCACAATGCTTTATATCAAAGACCCAGATAAGCCTGTAGTTTCACTCTAATACTCAAACAGGGACTCTCTCGTAATCAGCATTTTAAAATAAGATAGCAAACACAAAGGTGGTTCAAAAAGTTGTAGGGAATGGAATGAAAAGTGTATTTGGATGAAAAAAAAAATTTAGAAAGCTATGCATGGTGTTTTTATAACACGAACTTTCCATGATTCTAGTACCAGGAAAATCGCCGTAGTTCCAGGAGAGGGCTGCCAAGGAGCTGGCTTCTCACAAGGGGTTATGGAGGTGGCCCAGTGCTCACTGGTGCCCCCCAGTCCAGGGGTTGTGTTGGGGGTCCCTGCTGGCCAACAGTGGGTGAGCAGTGCATGGCCACACTTCTGTCACATCTCCATCCATTTCCAGGGGGAAATGGATGCAAACCAGAGGCGCACCAGTCACCAAGAACTGGCCCTGGATGACAAGGACACGCTGGCGGGGAGGGATAAGGTGGTGTGTTAGACCCTGCCTAGGCTAAGACACAACGGGAAAGAGAATGGAGACTCGACGGTCTGAGATAGAAAAGCAGGCATTCTGTTAGTGACCCCAAAACTGTTAGAAAATATACTTTTTGAGCAAAGGATTGTGGAGTGAAAGCTCACAGAATAACAGACATTCCCTTCTACGGCTTTCTGCGGAAGATCCGCAGGAATCCAAGTCCTGAAATGGTACCAGAAAGGAAAAAGACGGCCCCAATTCACCCCGGTCAATGACCCTGTAAGAACAGAAATGGGGAGGGGGGAAATGGGTCCTCCTCTGGGCCCCTCTGCAGATCCGGGGTCAGCAGAGAACCAGCTGGGAAGGATGCACCCAGCAAATCCCCAGCCGGCTCAAGTGCAGGCTACAGAGCAGCCGCCGCCTCGGACGGACAGACAGTGCCCAGGAGCTAGGGTCTGCCCTCCCGCGAGGCTGCGCTACCTCCTGCACGTCCAGACACACTGTGCACTATCCGCCCCGGGGTCTGCCTGCCGGGGACAGGGACCCCCGTGCGGGGCCTCCCCCCGCCGCCTGCACCTGTGGGCAGGACCCTGTGCTTGTTCTGGGGGCAGGGCCAGCATTACCTGTGTTTCTAGCGTGCATTAACCGTGGAGAGTTTTGTAAGGCTTTATCCACATCATCTGAAGTCAAATGTGGAAGAGGAGCTGCGAAACAAGGCAACATAAAAGTGGAAACAAATGAGAATGAGCTTTCTGCAAAGCGGACTGGGAGAAGAGAGAGAGAGAGACAGAAAGCAAGGGGAGGGGGGAGAGGGGAGGGAAGCGGGGAGGGAGGAAGGGAAGAAGACAGGGAGGAAGCAAACCTTCCGCCCCCAACATCACTGCAGGCTGCTGGAAACAGGGCGGCACTAGCCTGCTGAAACCTAAGTGAAGGCCCATCTTCAGGCCAGGGCAGAAGTAGCCAGGGTCCAGCAGAGCCCCAGGGAGAACTGACTCCAGCCCCACCCTGTGGTTCTTCAATGCACGCTGACAGGTATCAGCTGAAGCGTGCAGCTACCCCGCACCTCCACGCCTGTCAGCTGCAGCCAGCTCACGAGGCGGGCGGTGAGGGCTGCCTTTGACCCTCCCAGGTCCTGCTGTGGGGCCCCTGGAGGAGGCACCTGCCATGGGGTGGGTGGGGGGGAGCGGCTCACTCTCTCTGAGGTAGTGGAGATGGGAGAGCAGGATGTCGGCGTTGTAGCTCGGCGTGAGCCTCTGGAAGTCGTCCTTGGTCATCTTGCACAGCTCCTTTCCGTCGATGTTCTGGAACAACAGGATGTCCACGTCGGGGAGGCCGTATTCCTTCACCGCCCACTCCAGCCACTGCCGGACGTGCTCTGTGCTCCACAGTGTCGGATCTGCAGGGGGGCGAGGCAGGTGCCGTCAACTCCTGAGGCCAGAGACCCGGGGTGCCGTCGCTCCCCCACCCCTACCAGGCACAGAGAGCCAGGAGAGCTTCGGCACCATGGCCTTGGCCAGGCCCAGTGACGGCCCCAAGGGAGCAACCAGCAGAAAACCAGAACCCAAGCACCTGAGCCATCACTGGCTGCCCTCCCCGGATGTGCGTTAGCAGGAAGCGGGATTCAGGCCCTGGGATGTGGGACGTGCGAATCAGCAGTTTAATCTCTTAGACCAAACGCTCAGTGCAATTCCCGCCTTAACATTTATTTTCATGTGTATTCACTGGAAAGCGAGTAAGAACAAAAGAAAGCTTTTCCTTCCTCGAAGCACTCCTGGTATATTAATAGGAAAAGAAGAGCAAGGTGAGCACAGACCAGGAACCTCATCACAGGTTGGACAAAAACAGTAACAGTCCGTGTACAAACCCCGTAGCTGCTGAGCACAGAGCGGAGAGGATCCCCAGGGTGGGGAGTGATGGCCCCAGCAGCGAGCTGTCCCACTGGCCCACAGGGAACTGGGTTAGCCATGAACTTTGCACCTGCCTCGGGTTGGGGAGCACTTTTCACCCCTGCAGGCAGAGCCCAGTCACTCCGCAGGCCACAGCCAGAGTGTGCAGGGGGCCACCTGGCCAGCAGAAAGTGATGCACGGTGGAAACACAGGCCAGGGTCCCGGGCAGCTTCTCCCGGGAGCGTCCAGGTCAAGTGCAGAGTGAGGGCCCTGACTTCTGTTCTCTGAGCAGGCCCGGGGAGGCCACCGGCTGGTCATCTGGACTGAAACACTCTGCCACGGCCCGGGGTCGTCCTTCGAGCCACCTTTCAGAACCTTGTTTGCGGCCTTAGGCCAGTCAAGTAGGACGCGTCCAGGGGGCTGTGCAGCCTGATGTAGATTCACGGAAGCAAACAGCAACAACAGTGCCTTCTCCTCCCTCCCTCCTGCCTCCCTCCCCCACCCTCCCTCTCCCTGCCTCCCTCCCTTCCCTATACTCCATGTATTTAAAGCAAAGAAATAATCCCCCATCCCCTCCCCTCAGGGACACCCAGAAGTATATCTGTGTGCTGTTCCTGTACGTGTGTTAATACTCTCACCACATCAACTGTCAATGGATCATTTCATGTTTTTTAAAGATTTAACAACTTCATAGGCAGAACATCCTGACCTCTACAATCCTACCCGTCATTTCCTGTAAGTTCTGCCCTTAGTATTGGCCAAAATCCTTTTTGTTTTTTTTTTGTTTTGCTTTTAACAAGGTTAAAGGACAATTTTTTGGTATAACTACTTCCTAGAAATCAGCTCCTCCTGGGAATGGATTCTCTCTTCTTGGTTGATTGATTTGAGAAGCAGACACACACACACAGAATAAAAATTAACATTTCCTTGCATAGAAAATTAATCAATTTAAAAAAAATATATCATGTAGGATCTCTGTCCTTAATGTGCTATACATTGTGAATTAATACTATAACTAGTACTCCAACAGTATTTTTCACTCTGTGTTGCTATGTGAGGGCAAACTGTTGAAATCTTTACTTAATATATAGTAAACTGATCTTCTGCGTATAAAGAGAATTGAAAATGAATCTTGATGTGAAGCAAGGGGAGAGGGAGTGGGAAAGGGTAGGGTTGCGGGTGGGAGGGAAGTTATGGGGTGGGGGAGCCATTGTAATCTATAAGCTGTATTTTGGAAATTTACATTCTTTAAATAAAAGCGTTATAAAAAATTAACATTTCCATCTGTTGGTTCACGCCACAAAATTTCTGCAATGGCCAGGGCTAGGCGTCTTAAATTCTAGTCCAACACTCCCCTCCCCCAAACCTGGACCCTCAAAATGGTACATAAACACCCTTGCCAGAAGTCAGTGGGTTCACAGTCAAGTGCAGAAATGATTTCTCGGGCAGAGAGCTAAGAGGGAAGTCCTATCTCTCCATCGGCCCCTGGTGTGCTCCTTAACTGGTCTCCCTCATTAGCCAAGGTCACCTTGGCTCATTCGGTTCACTTCCAAGGAAATCAATGTGAGGCCCTTGAAGGCCAGCGCCTCGGGCTGATGGGCCTCACGTCGAGTCGGGGAAGGGCCATTCTCGAAGACCACTGATACGATCAGAAGTCACGATGACCTTTCTGAAGATCCATCTGGCCACACACATTGGAAAATGTGTGGCTCAAGAACTCCACTTCTAAAATTTATCCTAAGGAAATGATGGCGGATGTGTGCAGGATTTATTTTCAAGGATGTTCTTTGTAGTCTTGTTTATAACAGCGAAGCTTCGGGAACACCCAAAAGTCCAGCACAAGCATCGCCAGCAGAGTTGTAGACACGTTAGGGTCGCACCTGTGAGACTTAGAAGCTTCTACATTGTTGAAATGTTTATTAATACGGAAAAATGTTCAAAGGGGATTAAATAAAATCCTCAGACTAGCGCTGTGCTATGATCCTGTTTTGCAAAGCCACCTGAACATAGGCACGAGAGACATACGTCCAGTCAGTAGGACGTGCGGCCAAAGGTTAACCACTGTCTCTGGAGAAGACAGGGAATTTGAGATTTTTTCCTTTTCCCAAAACTATATTTTTCTCTTTGGTCTACAATAAACATTCACACTTGGTAAAAATTATTTATGAAAATGTATTGTCTTTGTCAAAACCAAAACAAGCCTTATAAAGGAGGATAGATAGAGAATCTACACACACACACAACGCACACTTACCCCTCAGTATCTGGGGGTTGGAGTGGTTCCAGAACTCTGCAGATAACAAAACCTGAGGATGCTCCAGTCGCTTGTATTCAGTGACAGAGTCTCCAAATTACTTGTAATTCCTCATAGTATGTAAACACTATGTAAATGGCCATACACTATTTTGTTTAGGGGATATTGCAAGAAAAGAGTCTGTATATGTTCAGTACAGACATTTTTTTTCCTGGATCTTTTCAACTCGTGGTTGGTTAAATCCAGAGACACAGGAGGTGTGGACGTGGAGGACTGGTTGTATATATTATAATATTTGAGGGGCCGGCGCTGTGGCTAAACAGGTTAGGCTGCTGCCTGCAATGCCAGCACCCCATATATGGGTACCGGTTTGAGTCCTGGCAGCTCCACTTCCAATCCAGCCCTCTGCTATGGCCTGGGAAAGCAGTGGAAGATGGCCCAAGTCCTTGGGCCCCACACCTGCATGGGAGACCTGGAGGAAGTTCCTGGCTCCTGGCTTCAGATCGGCACAGCTCTGGCTATTGCAGCCAATTGAGAAGTGAACCAGCAAATGGAAGACCTCTCTCTCTCTCTGTCTCTCTCTCTCTCCTTCTCCCTCTGAAACTATGACTTTCAAATAAATAAATAAATTTTTTAAACTATTTCATAAAGTTTATTCAAGGTTATAAAAATCTCCTTTTACATTTTGTGAGTGGAAAGTGCTTCATTGGAATGTAATTGCATTAACCCTGGGGCACTCCTACCCTTTTGGGGTTTGATTTTCATGCTTCTGCCCCGTAAGTTTTTAAGCAAACGATGCGAGAGACAAACATGGTCACATGGTAGAGGAAAGAGGGTGCTCCTTCTGACCTGACTCGGGGTGCACTGTTGGGACTTGCTTGAGAGGAGAAGTTTGCAATGGACAAGCCGAAATCCCCAGCAGGAAGCACTGGCCTTTGGGTCGACGGGCCCCACTGGTTCCAAAGACATAACTCCCACCCACCCTGCCCCTTCATCCTGCAGCCACACGCAGCCATGCAGCCACCTGCCGTCTCCTGAACTCACAGCCATGGCCATGCCCACGCCTGTGGCAGCCCCTCTCGTGCGCACGCGCACTCATCACCGCCTCTGAGCAGCTTCCCCCCACTCTCCTGATAGAAACACAAGATTCTACAGAACACGCATGCAGAAATAGCATTGAAACCCAAATTTACTTCTCTGCAAAAGAAACAGAAGTTCATGCATTCTTGTTCTCAGAACACATTTTCCACGACCACTTAGAAGCCCCCTGTATAGGACGAATCTCTGAGTGAAGAATGACGACAAAACTGAAGACCCAGGCCTAGGACTACAGATGTGGATTTAGGGTTCAGGGCAGTGGGTTGGATCCTGTCCGTCGTATTTTAGTCCCAAGTCACCTTTTTTTAAAAGACAACAATACTTCTTTATTTATAGACTTAACATGGTGCATTCAACCAAATCAGCATGGCTTTGATGCTGTTTTGCACACGGCTTTTAATGGAATCAGCCAAATTTTGTGAGCCAATCACACTCACTGTTGGGGACTATAGACAAGGCATGAACACTGTAATACAAATGATGAGGTCACTGTAATGCAATTGATGGCCATGCAGAGTTCCAGCAGTGTGTCCCCAGGTCCAGGTATCTCAACAGCGCTCTCTGACTCCCATCCTGCGCGCCAGCACAGAGAGAGGTTCCCTAAGACTCAGCAGACCCCACCTTTCTCCTCGGCTGATGACTATGTGAGTGGAGAGAAAGAGGAGACGGCAGGAGTCCACCCAAGGTGTCACCTGTGCTCTGGCGGTTCCAACAAGATCATGACCCACTGTATTATGAAAAACATCCGCGTGGATTTCAAGATGTTTTTCAATCAAAACGAATGTACTCTCATTCCATGTTTCCATGAACTTTTTGAAGTCCTCTTGTAGCACTGTGTTCTGCCCTGGGCGAGAGCTCCACAGCCTCTGGATGGTGGCACACAGCCTGTCACCTAACCTTGTCACTGGCCCGCGTTTTCCTCTTCTATATAAAACAATATGAGGAATCCCAGGGCCTGAGAGATGACTGGAGCAAGATTAGGGACGAGCATGAATTCAGCGTACAGCTGCTGAGTGCTTGCTGTATGCACAAGGACCATGGAGACTCAGAAGTGGCCGAGCAGAGAGGCCAGGGATGACAGAGGGAGCCAGCGATGGCCACAGCCCCCTGGGCACAATAAAACGTGTGTCCCCCACAGATGCAGCAGCTGATCCCAGCCAGGGCCAGGGAGAGGGGAGAAACGGACCGAGGCTACCCCGGAGGGGTTCAGAGGGAAGCTGGCCGTGCGAGGTGGGCGTCCAGAGCTGCTGGCCATTTCTGAGAAATCGAAAGCGGTCTCCACTTGGTCTCAACTTACTCCGAGCCTGGAAGAGTTGGTGATGAAAAGACAAGGCTTTCTTGGGAGTCAGAAAACTCACGTTTGGGTTCTGACTCAACCGTTCACTAGACGTGGAAGCTAACCCCTCTGGAATGAGCCTGATTTCTCTGCGGGCAATTAAATGAAATGTGAGAGGAAGAGAAACGCCAGTGAGATAATGCCTGGGGTGCCACTTGCCAACAGCAACACACTGCAGAAAAGGAACCCGTCAACACATCAGATTCTGCAGACTCTGCTGATAGGAAATAAACAGTCTGACATTGCTAGGACGAACCTCTTCTTTAAACAACTAAGTCTGATTTTTCACTTGAAGAAGGTTTGGGGAGGTGCGTCTGTCAGGTGAATTGTGAGCCCGCTGGAGGGAGATGGCTTGTTTTCTCAACAGCGCTTCATCCACTGTGTTGAAAACATCTGTGCCATCTCCCATCTCCCCCTGGACACCAAAACCATAACCCCCATGGCCCAGCATAAAAGAGAAGCCCCCTCGCTCTGAAGCCTGTAAGTTGTACTTGGGCTACATGGTTACTATCCAACAGGCTTATGAATTCTATCTCAGTGAACTGGAACTACAAAATAAGCAAGGGACAGACCTTCGGCCTGCTGGTCAAGATGCCCTAGTTAAGACGCACCATCGGAGGGTTTGGGTTCAATACCGCATCCTGATTCCAGCTTCTTGGGAACGCAGACCTCGGGAAGCAGTAACACTGGCTCAAGTGGCTGGGTTCCTGCCGCCCACGTGGGAGACCTGGATTGAGTTCACGGCTCCTGGTTTAGTCTGGCCTGGCCCTGGCCACTGGTGGGCATTTAGGGAGTGAGCCAGCAGTTAGGAGCTCTCTCTTTTTGTCTCTGTATCTCTTATAAATAAATTAATAAATGAATCAAAGCAAACAGTGACTCACAGCTTGCTGGAGTTACATTCTGTTATGTGCTGTGCCTGTGGGTTGGGGGTGGTTACGAGCAGTGAGCTGGAATTTTGATATATTTCCATGTAATAGGATTCTGATCGAGGCGAGCCCACGGCTGCCAGGAAAATACTAAGTGGATATTTAAATCAGGCAACACGGTACTGCATTGCCAAAGACACACTGCGCCTTCACGAAACAAACACCTCACGGGCGAACATCCTGTCTCAAAGCCTCTATCAATAAATGAATAAAAGCAAGATTAAACAAAAGACCAAGTGGCGACCATCTAAGTCCTGAATGTCATTTTTCTTGAACAATATCGATGTCAAATATTGGCAGAGAATCACTCTTAGAACCAAACTCAATGTGGCTCTAAGCCGTATCACAAGCCTAGTGAGATCTTTGTTTATGAGAACCAGGCCTGGGGCAAGTCTGCCAATCCGCTGTCCGAGACACTCAGAAGCCTGCAGAAGTAAGATTTAATATTTCGTCTCCTCATGAGGACAGAGCTTACATTTGTGAAGCAGGCCCAACAGAGAGAACTGGCTTGAATTTGAGCCCCGCTTTGCTCTAAACCGAAACTGGATCTTGGCTGTACGGACCTCTTAAATACCTAATGTTGTTCACTCGCTGTTTTGTTGATACTGATTTCTAATTTTATAATACTCTGGCCACGAGTGGAGTCTATGTGACACTGATTTTTAAAAATTCTGGCTATTACTTTTTTGGTGGCCTTGTGTATGGCCATGTTTTGTAAGTGTCCCTCGAGGGCTTATGCCAGGCCGGCGCCACGGCTCATTAGGCTAATCCTCTGCATGCGGTGCCAGCACCCCAGGTTCTAGTCCCAGTTGGGGTGCCGGATTCTGTCCTGGTTGCTCTTCTTCCAGTCCAGCTCTCTGCTGTGGCCTGGGAGTGCAGTGGAGGACGGCCCAAGATCCGTATTCCTTCACCGCCCACTCCAGCCACTGCCGGACGTGCTCTGTGCTCCACAGTGTCGGATCTGCAGGGGGGCGAGGCAGGTATCATTGTAGTTTGGGTTTGCGGAGTCACCATCAGCGGGCCTCAGCTGCAGAAATCCTGCACAGACTGGGTTGAACACGTTTCCCCACAAGAGCCCTGCATTTACTCTTGCCGGGCATCCAACACCACCAGCAGCCGCTGAACACTTTTCAATATTAACTTGTCAGCGCTGCAGTCGCTGGAACACAGACAGTGCATCTCGGGGAACAGAGCGGGGGGGGGGGGGGGGCGGCTCAGGTCTAACTCTTGGCTTCACTGATCTTTAAAACCCAGCTCCTGCATGATGAGCCCTGGCGCACCCATCCACGCCACCAGGACAATCAGGTGCCGACCACAGGAAGACGCTGCCCTGTCCCCAGCTCCCTCCTTCTTCTGTCAGGAGACCGTCATCAGCTGCGCATTTGAAGGAATTTACACAGCGCTTCCAGCTGTCTGGTTTTGTTTACATCGTTCTAAGTTCTCTCTTTTTCTAGCACTGAGTCCACTCTTCTCATTTACTTAGAACACCTGAATAAATACTGCTTATTGACTTAGAACACCTGAATGCCCATTGTCAGCGCAGCCATCAACCTGGCTCATGCCATGTTCACACTCTACCTCACTGATCGCTTCATTGAATTAATCAATGGTCAAAAAATTAACTGAACATACATACAAATTGCTCCGGAAGAGTCAAAAACTCTAAGAACTGCCATCCACTTGCTTGAGAATGTACAATTCTCTCATTTTAAAAATCCACGACTGAATTCTTTTTGCTGGATTCCAGACACACAAGGAGTCACCTCTGTGCATGGAGCAATTCTCAACTCTTCCCAAGCCAAGTGTCTGGGTTTGGGGTGGCACGGGCTTTTGTTTTTCCTTTGTTGCTGTTTTCTGTCACCTTCCTTGGGCTGTCCCATGACAGCTCTGCTTGTGGTCATCATGTTTTAGAAACGGGATGACTTGTTCCCCTTAGAAGTTTCTCCCCACTGGGGTTTTCTTTCTTTGCCTCTCCTCTCTTTAAACGTTAGTGTCCCCACAGTTTTGTCCTTGGTTTACCACCCTCCTTCTTCCATAGATGTCTTTGGGATTTCTCAAGTCCCATGTTTTAACTGCAACAGCAACAAAACAAAGGGGTATATTACCCTAAAACTACTTAGTTGATGCAAGAAGACTTGGACATTACTCCATCCAGAGCAATGAACTAGGATGTCAGAATGTCCAAAACACAAAGCTGGCTTTGTGGCACAGAGGGCGAAGCCGCTTGCTGCAATGCTGGCATCCCATGCGGGCGCTGGCTGGAGTCCCAGCTGCTCCACTTCTGATCCAGCTCCCTGCTAATGCACTTGGGAAAGCAGTGGAAGATGGCCCAAGTGCTTTGGCCCCCGTACCAACATGGGAGACCCGGATGGAGTTCCTGGCTCCTTGCTTCAACCTGACCGAGTCCCGGTCATTGGAACCATTTGGGGATGAACCAGCAGATGGAAGACCTCTCTGTCTCTCCCTCAGTCTGTAACTCTATCTTTCAAACAAATCAATCAATCAAGACTATGTTTGGAGCCCAACATATCAAATGGGTCAGTGACAGAAAAAACAAAAGGTTAAGAGTCCAGCAGATGGCAAGAGAGTTCTACAGCTCCTCCCAGACCACGGAGGATTTTCTTCTGAGACCCTGGCCTTCCCCGGCTTACGGCTGTGTCAGACCATCACTCCATGTCTCCATACCATCTTCTCTGTGTGTGTCTATAGGTGCCCCAATTTCCCACTTTTTGTTGCTACATCAGGTCTATCCTACTGAACTCATTTAACATGATTAAACCTGCAAAGACTATTTCCAAACAAGGTCACAGTCTAATGCACTAGGGGTCATGATATCAGCATATCTTTTCCGGGGAGGCACAGTTTAATCTAAAATAGACATCTATGGCTGCCAGTCAGCAGCTGGAGTCCAGGGCTCCCTCCCAAGTGTGAGACCAAACTATAAAAGAGCAGTTGTAATATTTTGGGGTATTATTTTCCCAGACACTTTTTAAGCATTGTACATACAGTATCATATTTAATCTACACAGCATCCCATAAGGTGGGTGTTACTGGTTGAGCACCCCTCATCTGAAAATTCAAACTCTGACATGATCCAAAATCTTCAACTTTCTGAGCACCAATGTGAGGTCACAAGTGGACACCTGACCTCCCGTGACGGGTCTCAGTGAAGACACAAGTGTACCGAAAACACTGTACAAAATTACCTTCAGGCTATGTGTATAAGGGCTGCAAGAAACAGGCGAATTGTGCATGTAGACTTGACTTCCATCAGCAAGATGTCGCATTCTGTATAAAAAGTATTCCCAAATCTCCCAAAATCTGAAATACTCTGGGCCCAAGCATTTCTGATAAGGGAGAGTCAACCTGCATAAGCATCATTATTTTAATGACAAAAAGCTGAGGAATGGCAAGATTAAGTGACTGCCTGAATCCCAGAGCTAGACTGGCAGAGTTCAGAACTCAAGTGCGTGACTTTGAATAAGGACTCTACCCCCTGTTCCAGACACTGGACTGCCTTGTGGATCTCCCAGAAGCATCCTAAATACTGAATGAACCAACCAATCTGAAGTCATCTCTCTTAAATACTTTTGGAGTGCGTTCATTAACCCTTACCCAGCCACTCTTGCTAAATGTAAGCTCTTTTTTAAAGGATTGATTTTGTTTATTTGAATGGCAGAGTCAAAGAGAGAGAGAGGGAGGGGGTAGAGGTAGAGGAGGAGAGGGGGAGAGGGGGAGAGAGGGAGAGAGCGAGAGAGGAAGAGAGAGAGAGAGAGAGAGAGGCAGAAGCAGAGGGAGAGGGAGAGAGAGAGGGAGAGGGAGAGGGAGAGGGAGAGGGAGCTTCTACAAATGGCTACAATGGCAGGGATGGGTAGGCTGAAGCCAGGAGCTAGGAGTTTCACCTGGGGGTCTCCCACATGGGTGCAGGGCCCCAAGGACTTGGGCCATCCTCTGCTGCTTTCCCAAGTGCACTAGCAGGAAGCTGGATGAAAAATGGCACAGAGGGACTTGGACCAGAGCCAACATGGGATGCTGGCATTGCAGGGGGTGGCTTAACCCATTATGCCACAATGCCAGCCCCTCAATATAAGTTCTTTTCAATTCCATTCTTCCCTTGGCTTTTCAAGAGCAGACAACATCAGGTTAGCACTGAGAACACAGCAGCCTGCTTTGAAATTCTCTCTACCCTGGCCTTCTTTCTTCAAGTCTCCCATGGAAAAGACCACTGCAAAATCTCCGCAGAGATCCCATCACCCGGCTTCCCTGTGTGCCTCTGGGGGTAGCTGTCAGTGGGATACAGGAATACAGCTCCAGCGCGGGAGTCCCACGGACCTGGGCTGCAGGCCTTGGATAGAACATGTTGGGCGATACTCTTAGTAGTCCCCGTCTTGGTGTTTATATCTGTAAAGTGAAAGTGGTAAATACCGCCGACATCGCAGAGTGGTAAATGAGATACTACCTTTACTGCAAAGTGCACAAACAGACCCCTAACCATAGCGGGGGCTCAGTGGACAGCAGCTGTCATCACGTTCCTTTTGGAATTATTTCAGTCTCACATGTAATCCTATGGCAGTTACCTCGACCACTATTCAGCTGATCATGTTATAAACCTAATTACCTTTGGCATTAGGATTGTCACTTTGGTTTGGTTGTTCAGTTACTTGACTCAGCGAAGCAAAAATTTAAACAAAACCTAAATAATCCATCTGTAATGTGGACGTGGTGGGGTGGGGGAAGACCGGGCAGTGCGTGCACTGTGACAAGGACAGAGTAAAGTATTCGTTCCACAAGGGGCTTCTAGCAGGCCTGCCCACTGCCTCTGGTCTTTTCCAACTGTGCGTGTGTCCCAGGGAAAGCCACTGCGCTTCTCTAAGTCCTGACTGGCTCACGTTTAAGGGAAGACGCTGAAATAAGATCGCCAAGCAACCTGGAACTGCCAGGACTCTGTGAGTCCACTAACTAGATCTGGCGACACTAACTCAGCAAATCTCCTTTACTTGGACACGGGTCATGTGCTCACCGCTTTGAGGACTAAGACAGCGAAAGAAGTAGTTACCACCTCTCGAAACTTACATCCGATAGAAGAAACAGGCTTGTCAACATCTAATGCTAGTAGGATTGAAACACAGGTGGCCTGCAGGGCGTGGTCAGAGCTAAATCTTCATGTTCTTGCAACTCCTCTGATGTCAAAGACCAGATCGGGGAAGACTTTTTGGCGGGGAGAGGACCGTGTAGGTCCCCACCACTTGGAGAACTCAGGATTCTAGCTTTGCACGAGAGCAGACCAGCAGAGCCCCACACTGGGCGCCTGCTGTGTGCCTGTGCTGTGCTGTGCTCTAAGTAACTCACTCAGTGTCACAGACCGTCCACCAGAACCAGGCTGGGGAAACGCAGTGCAGGCCCTCTGCCGGCAAGGCGGGCAGGTTCACAGCCTCACTGGAGCTCCCAGGGAAAGTCGAGGGGTTGTGCTTCTGGGACTCTGGGCTGCCGTAAACACTGCCTTCCCTGGCAAGCTGCTTTTTGCAAACGAGAATTATGTCTCTAAATTACTCTCTCTTATTTTGGTTGTCAGGAAGCTCCAAACCATGCTGGAAGCTTAACTACAGCGTCTCGGCCAACTCTGTGGTCAGAATGACTGCGTTCTTCCTTCGTAGGCTCCTGGCTTTCCTGAGTAACTCGCTCCTAATTTCTATTTGATCAGTCATTTGTATCCCAAGTTTATCAATAGTTCAGTGAAACCCTTCGTGGAATTAAATGGTATGTCCATGCTTATTAAGTCTACAATTGCATCAGAGGACATAATAGGTGATACCACTGCAGAAACTGAACTTCAGGTTTCGGATTTTGAGCTTCTTCTGGGCCAGGAACATAGCATACGTGATGCTGCTGGCTTTACCTTCCAGCATCCTGCTCAATGCATTACATTACATATGCAACACTTGGTTATCAAATAGGTGTTGTGTTAGAGGGACCTAAGTGACCATGGCCTGAAGCAGATGTCCCAGCCATGTTTAAGGTAGGCTAAGTGAAGCTAAGCTATGATGCTCAGTAGAACAGGCGTGGTCAATGCATTTCTGACTTACTATATCTTAGTTTAGGAAGCACTGATTATGATGTAACCCCATGCAAGTCAAGGAATTATCTATCTATCATCTATCTATCTATCTATCTATCTATCTATCTATCTTCCCTTCCTGTCCTATCCTATCCTATCCTATCTTATCCTATCCTATCTATCCTATCCTTTTTTATAAGATTTACTTATTTCAGAGGCAGAGTTAGAGAGAGAGAGAGAGAGAGGTCTTCCATCCACTGATTCACTCCCCAAATGGCCACAACAGCTGGAGCTGTGCCAATCTGAAACCAGGAGCTTCTTCCAGGTCTCCCATCTGAGTGCAGGGACCTTGTGCCTGGGTCACCTTCCATTGCTTTCCCAGGCCAATAGCAGAGAGCTGGATTGGACATGGAGCAGCTGGGACTTGAATCAGTGCCCATATGGGATGCTGGCATTGCATTAACTTACTATGCTCCCCTATCCTATCCTATCCCAATTTATCTATCTGCCTATCTACTAGGGGTGTGTGTGTGTGTGTGTGTGTGTATCTCATACTCTTCAATTCTGGTTTCATTCTCTGTTAAATTTCTACTTTAGCTTATATGCCTCATTCAATTATTTTAAAATTGACTGTCACCTTGCTTTTTTGTGCTCATTAAATCCATTCAGCAATAGGCAATCATGTAAACAGACCAAATGGAAGGATATGTTCATTCCTTAGGGGTATTTTATGGGCTTTTTTAGAGCTCTTTAGTTAAAGATTTGCCTTAAAACCAGGACTGAAGGCATTAATTCTCAAAACTGAGTTCCTGGTACAAGGATCCAGTCTGAACAGGCAACACCTCCATGTCATGTGTGCCTTCACCTCCTCATCTCCACACCTGTTTTCCTGTCTGTGTGTATCAGGACCACGTCCATGTGTGGACATGAGGGTTCAGTGTACAGCTGGTGGCTGGTACAGATGCCGTGGGGTACCTGAGAGCTGACGTTTTCAAGTCAGCTGTCTTTATGATTTGCATATGGATGCCAAGCAATGTGTCTATATTAGGGACCACATGAGCCAGCCAGAACCATGGCTGCAGACTTCCATTTGTGTACACGCAGCACTGCATGTCCCACTTGTGTCCAAGTGGGGAGCTCCGCTCCTCCGCCGGTGGGAAAGGGGCAGCTGCAGTAGCCGGAGGAGCCACCTGGGGTCCTAGAACCCCATGGCCACACTGGAGAATTGTCCAGATTGTGCAATGAGCTACTTGTGTGTGTGTGTTCATCTCTGTGTGTGTGAGCACACACACATGAAGCTTGGCCAATAACTGAAAGACTCACAACTTGCAAAATCAGCCACAACTAAACTCTCTTGCAAACACTCCCAACTGAATAACTGCCCGCACTGGCATGAAGCAACCCAAGGAGGGAACAGCTGAAGGGTATTTTCCTGCGGGGGACAAAAATCCCAGCTCTACACCAAGAGTTAACATGAACCAATCTGTGAACCCATTCTCCCATCACCTAGCCAACATTTACTGAGCACCTCCTATGCATAAGGAACGCTGGTGCTCTCACGCAACTGGTTTTCAGCCTCTCCTCTCCGTAAGTCTCTCTCCAGTTTCCTAAATACTTCATGGAGAAAGACTTGACAGGCATTCGAGGACACCAAAGGACGTTGATGGCATCCAACCGACTCTGCCTCTGCAGCGGCAAGAAGAGAGCGGGATCACCCCCCCCACTGTGACTCCACGAGGAACCCAGCAAAGCGTCTTCACTTCAGTTCACGCCTCTCCTCGGATGGCTTCTCTCCAACACTCTCTGTTGCCATGGCCGAAGAAATTACGCTCGTCAGAGGGAAAGCAAAGGCTGAGCACAGCTGGGTGGGCTTCCTTTGGGTTTCTGCCCCATCCTGTTCACGTCCAGGCAGCATCTGGGACAGGAGCTTCCCTCCCTCCAACATCCCTCACCCCTCCTCCAGGAGCGTCCCTGCGCTATGCTTTTCTGAGTCCCTATGCATGGAGAAGGGGCACCTGGGGCATCTGTGTGTCCGTTCCCTTCCACCCAGTGGGAACCTCCCCTGCTCAAAGGCCCAGGGGTGAGTGGGCAGTCTCAGGCATGCAGTTGCCAGGGTCAAATCCAATGACGACCTCCGTGGAGTGTCCACCACCTATGTCGACTACGAGAGTCTCACAGTGGGCTTCCTGATCTGGCCCAAGCCCGAGGACAGCCATTTCACACCTCCCTGCAACAGATCAGGTTCAGGCGGTTTGCTGGAAGCCACATTGGTGAGAAACCCGAGGTAAAACCCAGCTCACAACACACATCAGATGCTTTGCAAAAACTCAGCGTTTGAACTCTCCCCTGGGAGGGGACAGAAGCCCAGTGGATGGGCTCTTATGTAGGGTGAGGGGAACCATACCAGGCAGAGAAAGTGTCTATCTTCTGCCACACATGGCGGAGATGAGATTAGGCGACACCTTCAGCAAGGGAGAACCCAACTTGTACCAACGTCCCCCATGCATACCCTCTACTGCTTTGACACCAAGCAGTGACTCCTGCAGTACAGCTCAATGGGTAGATGACTTTACACCCCCGATGGGTAGATGGCTTTACGCCCATTCTGCCTGGGTTCATATGCACAGGGCACCTACCATAGGCCAGGCGCTGCAACCAGCCCTGCCCTGCACACATGGTCTTTGCGGGGCTTACATGCTATTGAGGGAGGATGATATTAAAACAACGTTTACATAAATACACAATACAGTGGCAGGAATGACTGAATAGATAAAGCAAAATAAGGCAGATAGGAGGTTGAGAGCCTAAGGGGAGGGCAGAGAGCAACTCGAGAGAGTGGTGGCCAGCGAGGGTCTCTCTGAGGAGGTGATGTTTGCACAGAGCCTCGACCAAGCTGCGAGATGTGGAATTAGCTAGAAATGAGGGTCTCGGGCTGGGATACCTGAGGTATAACTGCAGGGAGACCAGGTGGCTGGGATGAGTGACAGGAGGGGACCCACGGAGGTCAAGGCAAGGAGCTGAGACTGAACCCAGGGTCAACGGGAAGAGTGAGGCAGCCTTGATTGAACTCCACCTTGGCCTCTTACAAGCTCTGCACCCTTGGAAAAGTTGATGGCTCTCTGAGCCTTATATTCAACCCCAGGAAAATACTGATAGAGACACCCATTTCCCCAGTGTGCACATGATAATGCCTCTAAATTGTTTCCCGAAATCCCTGTCTAGAGGGAGCACTCTCTGAGCAGGGACCGAGGTTATATTCTTGGGTTCCTGGGCGCCAACCTCTGGGGAGCTGCAGGTCACTCTTTCTGTCACTTTTAGCTTTGTTCAACCCATAAATCCTTGGTGTTTCCCTGAAGTTCAGGAGGTCTTTTCCTCTCAGCTGGGTCTGAACCACATCTTTGACAAACAATTGCTCTGGTGTTTAGAATGTGTGACAGGCCAGCAGCAGCTGGAATTCTAGATTTTTATGAACATGTGAGAGAAGACAGGGGGCTCAACTTCTATTGCCAGAGAAGAAAATTTGTGAAACAAACGAGACTTCTACTATTCCAAACAGCACGTCATGAAGACTGGGTGTTTGACATCAAACAGTCTCAGAGAAAGGGCACTCTCTCTCTGGAAAGGTCAGTTTTTATGGATATATATACACATATGCACATGTGTGTGCACAAATGTACACATGTGTGTGTTTATACATTCTCATTCTTTCTCTCCACATACACATATAGGCATGTATATGCATATGTATGTGTAGAAACACATGCACACAAATACACATATATACACTGTTACAGAAACGCATATTATGAAAAATCTATGCATGGATTTAAACATTTCTTGCACCAGAATAAACTTATCTTCCTTCAAAACTTAAAAGCTGTGATAGAGAGGGAGACAGCAAGTGCTTCCATCCATGCTCTGAGCCCTCCCCAGATGCCTGCAATGGATGGAGTTAGGAACCAGGAACTCAAGCCACGTCTTTCCCCTCAACATCACCACTGCCTCCGAGGGTCTACAGTAGCTGGAATCAGGCAATGGAACTCTGACATGGGACACAGGTGTCCCAACCAGCAGCCTGAGCACCAGGCCAAACACCTGCCCCTGGCTTACCTGTAATTCCATTTTCCATGAGCCTTTTGAAGCACCCTTGTGTGTGTGTGTGTGTGTGTGTGTGTGTATGTGTGTGTATTTTTTCCTCTATGGCAAAATAAAGAGCTGAGAGTCATGCATTGCTCTCTCGCATGTTCCTAAAATCTAACGCCCCTCCGCACATGTGCAAGTGTGTGTTTGCCCTTACTTTTCTCAGTTCTCAGACCAGCAGCGTCTCACCACACGTGGACATACCTTGCTGGCTTCCATGTACAAGCAACCGAAGAGAGCAATGGGACCCGTGCCGCAGTACAAGTGTGGGGCAGAAGCTCCGTGAGCTCCGCTCACAGGGAACACGGGGCTCTGCTAAGCGGGGAGTGTGGGCGTCTGACCTGCTGGAACAATGACTCGGCGCTCGCTCGTGGTCATGTTCGGGGGCGGCATGTGCTTGTCCTCCATGTAGCTGCCATAGCTCACGCCCACCGTGTCGGGGCTGCCCACCATCTTCCCGCCTTTGGCCACGCTGCACTCATCCGGGGAGTTCCTAAAGGAAGAGAAGACAGATTCTCCCGTTACTACAGCAACTGATGCTCAGCTGCACGGTCTCCCGGTGATCACACACGAACCTCGCTGGAGCAAGGGAGAAGAGAGCGGGGAAGAAAGGAGGAGAGAGAGGCGGGAACGGCGAGTGCAGGGCCTGATGCTCTGAGCGCTTGTGTCCCGTCTTTCTGTGCTGCAGCCCTGACCCCCTTCCCCATCCCAGGTCATGGTATTGGGAGGTGAGGCCTTTAGGGAAGAATTAGGGCGTGAGGGAGGAGCCCCATAATGGGATTGCTGCCCTTGACAAAGAGGACGGCACCAGAGTTCTCTTTCTTTCCACCACGAGAGGATGTAGCAAGAAGGAAGCCGGGCCCTCTGCAACCCAGGAGAGAACCCTCACCCGATAGGGAACCTGCCAGCACCTAGGCTTTGCACTTCCTGTCCCCAGCACGGTGGGACAGGCCTTCCTGTGCTTCCAGCCCCATACCCCTGTGTATGGCGTTTGGTTATGAGGCCCGTGCAGGCTAAGCAAACTTCCTTTCAAAACAGCACCTGGGGCCGGCGTTGTGGGCGCAGCGGGCTAAGTCACCATGTGTGACGCCAACATCCCATCTTCGTGCTGGACAGAGTCTGCTGCTCCACTCCTGTTCCAGCTCCCTGCTCGTGTGCCCGGGGAAAGCAATGGAGGACGGCCCCAGGACTCGGGTCCCTGCCACCCACCTGGGAAACCCGGATAGAGTTCCGGGCTCCTGGCTTCACCTTGTCCAACCCCTGCCATTGCGGCCATCTGGGAAGTGAACCAGCGGATGGAAGATCCCTCTCTGTCTCTCTCTCCCTCTGTCTTTCCGTCTTTAAAATCAATCAATCAATCAATCTTTAAAAAAACACCTGGCTGGGGATCCTTGCCAGGAACACGTTGGTCTCGCTGTGGGCCAGTGATCGGGCTGAGCAGACAGATGCTGGGGTAGCAAAGGCACACTTGCTCCCCCGCCAGGATTATCCTGGAACTGCACTCCCCTGGAAAACCTTAGGAGGAAACCTTAGTCTTGGATCTCACAGCCCCACCGACAGTCTTCAGATCTAGAGCTTTGGAGACTCACCACGCTCCAAGCTGAGGAGCAAGCAGGAGGGGCAGAGAGCAGTGGGGACGGACACTGGAGGAGGCAGCACGAGAGCCGACCTCGGCATTCTCAAGGACCCCTGGACTGTGAAAGATAGAAGTCAGCCATTGACCTTGGCAATGGGCCCTAGGGCTGCTGTTGGTAAGGCAGCCATCATCACTATAATGAAATTAAATCTGCCTTCCTGGAGAAAGAAAAACATTTTTTAAAGATTTATTTATTTTTAAAATCAGAAAGAGAGAGAGAGAAGAGAGGGAGAGAGAGAGAGATCTTCCACCCACTGATTCACTCCCCGAATGGCTGTAACGGTTCTCTTTCTTTCCTGCAACAGTTGGTGCTGGGCAAAGACAAAGTCGGGAGCCTGGACTCCACCCAGGTCTCCCACGTGGGTGGCAGGGGCCCAAGTACTTAGGTCATCATCTCTGCCTCCAGGGGCATTATCAGGGAACCAGATCTGAAGCCAAACAGCTGGGACTCGAACCGGCACTCTGATACAGGGACATGGGACGCTGGTGTTTCAGGCGGCAGCTTAACACATTGCACCACAAAATATTGGCCCCGAGAAAACATTTTTAAAGTGAGATTTGAAAGCTACAGGGTAGGGTGGAATCATCGCTAACAGGGAAGCCCAAGAAAATCCAGTTTAACCAGGGAGCAAAGAAATATCTCACTGGCTTCTTACATGGGTGACCTCAGATGGTGTTTAACCCAGGGTCATTGCAGCTGTGGGGTCTTCGAATTTGGATTGCATCTTCTAAGGTGGGTTTCCGGAAAAGCCTCGAGGTCAACTCAGTGCATATTCTCAGGAATTTTCACCATCTCTCTAGTTTGCATTTCTCTCCCAATGTTGGTGGCTGCAGGTTTCATTCCAATGCGTCTCAGAGCCAGAGCTCTGTAGCAGACTTGCAGAATCAGAGAGCAATGGCTTTGGGACATGCTAGACCTTCAAGCCCAGCAAGGCCAAGGCCGTCTCCAGCAGGAGGGCACTCTCTGGGTGGGACAAGGTCGAAGACCATGGCAGGGGTGTGGACAGGAAGGGCCAACCATGGGCCCCGTGCCCTGGGAAGAGTTTGTTCAGCCTCTGGGAACACTGAGATATGGATGGATCTGTTGTCAGCATCCCTTGTAAATGTGTCTGGAGCCTCTGGGGAAGCGAAGTGTTGACAGTCAGGAGGGAGCAATCATTGTCTGCGGATGGGGGTTACAGCTTGGGTTGGCCAAGACGAAGGCCCTACCGAGAGCCTGGAAATATACAGGCCTGCGTGATGCATGCTCACAGCTGTACTAACACGAAGGACATGTAAAAATAAGAACAGGCTGAGTTCCCATGGTGTCGGGCCTGTATATTTCCAACGCTGCCTACCCATGCATTATTTCCTGGTGATGCTAATTTTCCTGGCTCTCAACATGTATCTCTGAAACACCCATACTAATATCAAAACACAGAATGTCTTCACTTGCAACTTAGTTTCCTATTCCTTTGGAAAATTCCATCTGTTTTTGAGTGGAACGGGCATGTTTTTGGTATTTTTGTCTCAAGGAGCGAAATTATGAGGGCAGAGAGGTTAAAGGGATTTTTCTCTTTAGGAGAAAGAATTTAGACAAAAATGAAACAGTCTAAGAAGAGCTTTGTTCAGACGAGTTCATTCATTCACCCTTTCAGTCCATGTCTTCTCCAGAAAGGAAGAGAACCCTCTGGGAAGTTAAGTCAATGAGATGTGCACAATCGCAGAAATAGGGGACATTGCGCATTATGGACCCTGCAGAGCAACACCCTTTTTTTCATTTTCTTTTGATTAACAATAGTTTCATTTCCATATCTGAAGACTAGAACACTAGGCACAGATCACAAAAATTTTCCTATGCTGTTAAAATAGATCCCTCACCAAATACAGGTGTGATGAGCTAGGAAAACGCATTTTTCCACAGCCTTCCAAAAATGCACGCAAATATATTTCAATCAGAGCAATGTGCAGTCAAATCACCTTGTGTTCAGTTTACAACACAAAACCTGATGCATCTCATTGGTTCCATTTCAGCTTTCACCGAAGTAAACCACAAACGAGACCATCAGACTGTAGCCTCAGAAGTTGCACCTTCAAGATAATAATACTAATTAAAAAAAAACTAGTCTTTTCCCCTGCTTTTAGTTAGTTTTAGCATCAGAGGAAGATCAAACGGAGCCCTGGTCTTGGTCATTTCTGATGGTTTGTGCAATAACTCGCAGGGAACTCCCACCCCAAAGAGGGAGCGAGGCGCTCCCTGTGGTCACCGCCATGCTGGACTCAAAGCAAGCATTCAACAAACCCGGCTGAAGAGGCCCCAGTCCTTTGACTGTCACTTTCCAGTCACTCCCAATTCCCTTGGAAACTTTAAGAGCAAAAGCGTCACATCAATACATGTGGGCCCTGTTCTCTGAGCTGAGCAGCTGTCAGTCCTCATGGCAGCACTGTGTGGTAGGTGCCAGCACTGTCTCCATCCTACATGGGTGTGGATTAGTCCGCAGAAGATGAGGGCCTGGCTGCAGGTCTCAGCCAGGAGCAGAGACAGTGAGACTCTACGCTGGGCAGCTGTATTCACTATCCGTGGCTCCAGCCCCTGCACAGAACGTCTGTACACAAGGAGGGTAAAATGCTGGGCTCTAAAAGGGAACATAGATCTTCAAACATGCGTTGCACATGCATTCTGGGTCCCTGTCCCAGCTCTGGGGGCCACTCATTGCCTAGTGCAGCTGGTGTATGACACAGCAGGGACATGTATAGAGGATGTAGGAAGACACAGGGCAACTCATGGAGAAGAAAAGAATTTTCCAGAAGCACCTGTGTAGAAAATGCTTAAGGGAAGGAAACCTTGTCGTGATCCAGAGAATTGGAGAGTGTTTGAGTCTCACTCCACCCGCACCCTCAGCTCTTTGCCCAGGTGTCAGCCTCTTACCTACGGCACTGCCTCCACACCATCAATGTACATCCCTAGACTGTCACTGGGGAGGACCAGGTGGACGGCACCAAGCACCACCCAGGTCGGAGGACCGTGATAGGAGTTTGCATGTTCAATGTGGTGCTTTTCCGCGCATCCTTTAAACGCCTGGGGGGCTTAGCATGTGCACGCTTCGTAGCAATTCCTGAGAAGATGCTAAAGCTATTCCTTAGACGCTTGTCTAATGGACAATCGTCTAAGGAAAATGAAATGTTTCTGTCTTATTGTTTGCGTTGTAAAAGCCTTTATTGGCCAGCGCTGCAGCTCAATAGGCTAATCCTCCACTTTGCGGTGCCAGCACACCGGGTTCTAGTCCCGGTCGGGGCGCTAGATTCTGTCCCGGTTGCCCTTCTTCCAGGCCAGCCCTCTGCTGTGGCCCAGGAGTGCAGTGGAGGATGGCCCAAGTGCTTGGGCCCTGCACCCCATGGGAGACCAGGAAAAGCACCTGGCACCTGGCTCCTGGCTTCAGATCAGCGCGGTGCACTGGCCGCAGCGCGCCAGCCGTGGCGGCCATTGGAGGGTGAACCAATGGCAAAGGAAGACCTTTCTCTCTGTCTCTCTCTCTCTCTCTCTCACTGTCCACTCTGCCTGTCAAAAATAAAAAAGCCTTTATTGAAAATAAGCATGATTCCTGAAGACTGTTTGCTATAAGGGCACACAAACATCACCACATCTTTCCCGTATTCTGAAATCCACATTTTCAGGTCTATTTGTGACACACAAAGCGCTGGTCTTGACAGCCTCGTGTAATACAGGGCAGCCGTGAGAGGGAATGGAAGCGAGAGAGACAAACACTTCCCTCTGCTCACAACAGGAGCCTTTCACTTCGGGCAGAACTCACTGCAGAGGCTGGAGAGCTAGCCTCTAACACGGAACCTAACACAGAATTGGACATCAGCCGAGTGCAATAGAGTAGCCACATCACTACCCAGCTCCCCCGGATCCCCTGGGGCCACACAACTTGAGCTTCGTCTCTGCCCGCATCGTATTCTCTTCCACAGCATTTGTGTGCAATCTGGTCACTCCAGGGAACACAGACGCCAAAGACGCCGCCACCTTCAGGATGAAAAAGACGGGGTGCTGGCGCCCGTCTCCCAGGACCTGGAGACACACCCCCCCTGAAATTGCTTGTCGAGTCTCAAAGGCAAACTTTCCCCTCTTACTCAGCACCGAGAGAACCGAGTTCTGATGATCTGAGACCATCAGCGTTCCCGACTCCAGGCTTCTGAATTAACGGTAAAAGGACACGGCAAAGAATATTAAATACATTGGAAACATTGTTAAACCTAAATTAAAGTGAGAGGCAGACGTGTGGCCAAGCCTGACGCCTGGCTGAGCTCTCCCAGGGTTACAGAATCAGCGCTGGAAGAAGCCTCGCTCCCCAGCGTCCAGGCGTGACTGTCGGGAAGCTACTTGGATGCACACAAGCTGGGCTTAGGCTACTCCCGGGCAGGGGAGTCCATGATGTCCCTCCACATCTCCCAAGTTCTATTTAGGTTATGGGTGGTGGCTTTGAAGATGTTTTGTGCCCTACCTGTCCACCAACGATGATAAAAAAATGCACGGCAGGTCTGGCACTGTGGTGTAGCGGGTAAAGCTGCCACCTGCAGTGCCGGCATCCCACATGGGCGCCAGTTTGAGTCCCGGCTGCTCCACTTCTGATCCAGCTCTCTGCTATGGCCTAGGAAAGCAGCAGGAGATGGCCCAAGTCCTTGGAACCTGCACCCTCATGGGAAGACCCAAAAGAAGCTCCTGGCTCCTGCTTCGGATCGGCACAGCTCTGGCCATTGCGGCCAATTGGCAGATGGAAGACCTCTCTCTCTCTGTGCCTCCCCTTCTCTCTCTGTGTAACTCTGACTTTCAAATAAATAAATAAATCTTAAAAAAAAATGCACAGCCGTTAAAATGAGAATAGAAATAATGAACGCAAAACTAAGGCAGAGACCTAACGGAGGACAAAGGCAGCCCATCAAATAAGCCTACTATTTCCAGTGGCTGAGGCAGGGCACCAGTTGATCGAGCTCCCCACTGCCCAGGCAAGGAGGGAACTGCATCTGATCGATCGCAAGGTTCAAGATGTCAGTGAGACAAACACAACAGCAAAGCTGCCCGTGCTGAGGCTCAGAACTTCTTGTGAAAAGAAACGGGTGATGTGGTAAACAACATCCTTCCCAGCATCCCATAACATTCCACCCACTGCTAGAACATCAGTGCCAGGAGGGGCTGGAGTCAAAGCTGGTACTCCAAGCAGGCAGCTCTCTGCTGCTTCAGCCATAGAAATCCCAGGACTGTGTATCTCCAGCCCATGTTCCAGGGTGGCTGGGGTTTTTTTTGTTTGTTTTTTTTTTTTGTTTTTGTTTTTATTAGGTAGAGTTAGACAGTGAGAGAGAGAGTCAGAGAGAAAGGTCTTCCTTCCATTGGTTCACTCCCCAAATGGCCGCTACGGCCAGAGCTACGCTGATCTGAAGCCAGGAGTCAGGTGCTTCCTCCTGGTCTCCCATGGGGTGCAGGGCCCAAGCACTTGGGCCATCCTCCACTGCCCTCCTGGGCCACAGCAGAGAGCTGGACTGGAAGAGGAGCAACCGGGACTAGAACCCGGCGCCCATATGGGATGCTGGTGCTGCAGGCGGAGGATTAGCTGAGTGAGCCAGGCGCCGGCCCTAGGGTGGCTGTTTTTCAACATTGCTTTTGGAAAGCAGATCAGAGCAGAAATATAAAAAACAAATAAGGGGTGGATGCCCATGTTCAATCTCTGCACTGACTCCGACTCCAGCCTCCAGGCCATGAAGACCTCAGGGGAGGCGAATGACAGCTCCAGTGGCTGAGTTCCTGCCACCCAGATCAGAGGCCTGGGTGGAGTCCCCAGTCCCTGGTGTCCACCCCAGCAGGGCCACTGTGGGCATCTGGAGATGGGATCAGCAGATAGGAGCTCTGGGTCTGTCTCTCTCCTCTCAAGGAGATTAAACCAAAATATTATAAATAAACCACTGAATATTACAGAACAGAAAGTGCTTGAAATACACAAGGCTGCATGAGTATATCCCTCTAGGATCCACGATCCTCAGAGTTCACATTCAACTCCGTCAGCATCACCTAGGGCAGGATCGATGCCTCTGAGATCACTGAAAGCAAATCTTTATAGACCTCACCTGCTCGTTTGCTAGCCAGGATTTGCCAGGAATGGCTCCAAGTTCTTTTCTTGTATTTATGCCATAACAAATACAGGTGCACAGGTAAAGCATTTAGGACGGTGCCCAGTGAAGGATAAATGCTAGGTGTTCATTCACTTCCTGCACACAGTGCGTCCATACAGCAGTGCAGTCAAGCACTAAGAATATTCTGTGTTTCTGATGGTGGTCCCAGAAGATCCCATGGGTTTGCAAAGCCACAGTTGTCTTGATTTGTATAAGTATCCTCCATGATGTTTGCAAAACAGCCACCTAATGACACCTTTCGAGGAAAAATCTGTTCCAATAAGCAGTAGCAGCTTTATGGATAAAACAGAGAGGCTGGACAACTCGCCCAAGGTAACGCAGCCCCAGGTGAAACCATTGGGACTTGAACCCAGACTGTGCAGTTCTGAGTCCAACGCTTGCCCATCATACTATGGGACCTTGCAGAGCCACAGAAGCAGCCTCTCTCATAGACATAAAATGTAAATGAATAGACCCAGCTGAGAGTATGTGCTGAGTGGCTCTGAGGACTGTCATGGCGCCACCTTTGGGAACTGGTAGGGGCATCCTCACGACAACAAGGCAGAGTCCCTTGGTGGACTCACAAGGTGCTGCCGTACGTGGACATCCACGAGTTTTGATGTTGATGTTTGGTTTAGAAATCAACACCCTCCACCTACAGTTAAGTGTCACATGTT
Source organism: Sylvilagus floridanus (assembly GCA_949820135.1). Taxonomy (NCBI): domain Eukaryota; kingdom Metazoa; phylum Chordata; class Mammalia; order Lagomorpha; family Leporidae; genus Sylvilagus; species Sylvilagus floridanus. The sequence goes on along the minus strand of OX463244.1, from coordinate 6,800,625 downwards.
TCTCTCCCAAAACCCACAGAGGTCCTGGCAGGGTGCCTGTTAGACACACGACAGGTGAGCAGAAAGTGTGTCCCCATGCTAAGAGGGCTGAGTGGGAATGACTGTGACTCAACCGTGGACCTGGGAAGTGGGGACCCAAGGGTGGACAGAAGCTGGGGCCACGGGAAAGGCAATGTCTCGTTTTGAAGATTAAATGGAACGGTGCCAAGACGAAAGCCTCGCTCAGCCGCTTCCACAGATGATATTGTTTCAGGCTAATCTGCCTGTTCAGATTGAAATGAAGACTTTGGTCTTCGGAAAACAAAGCACACTTGGCATCTGGCAATGGTTCTCTCACATCAGCACCTACTTCCTGCAGGGACAAAGGCCACGGAGAAGTGGCACAGCACGGCCATCAACTTGACAAGCACGGAGCCGTGGCCCACGCTGAGGTCTCGGCAGGGGGAGTGGACCTCACTCATCCAGTGAAGCCAACAGGTGCAGCCCCGAGTCCCCAGCCACACGAAACCTGTGATTCACTCTCCCTGCAGAACAGCTGCTCACCTTGCGTGAGCCCATGGCAAGTCAGAGGGGGTAGGGGGATCCCTATGTCTTCTCTTCCCATCAGCAGAGGCACAGCTGCCAATCCTACTGAATCCCCGGATGTTCTCCAAGGCCAATTCCCCTGGAAACAACTGCCCACACCTCGTTCTCCAATGCACACTGTTGGTGTTTTCCCAGGGCCTTACCCCACGGCATCTCCCCCCGTGCTGCTCCCAGGGTCTCCTTCCCAAATACGAATCCAAGCTGGCCATCTGCCCCACCCAGCCTCTCCGAGGTCCAGAGAGCTTTCAGACAAGTCCAGACTTGGATTCCCCTCTGCCACTCAGGCCTGGGAGTCCTCGAATCACTCATTTGGCAAACATGTCCCAGCATCTCCCCATGCAGGGGTCCAGCAGTGTCCCTGTTCTCTGCGCCCAGTGCTGGAGCTGTCAAAGCTCCTCTCCCCACCTCCACTGTCCTTGCCCTCAAAGACTGAAGTCCACATCACCCTACCACACTCTCTTCTCGGGTCTCCACTCTTGCTGTCCCCTCTGCCTTCAACACTAGTGCCTCTGCCCTCAGCTACCAGGCTCCTGTCTTATTCACCTACCCCAGCTCACCTGTGAGGTCCATCCCTAGGAGTCTCACTTGGGCCTCCCAAGAGGAAGGACTCCTTCCCAGCTCCATCGTTCTCTGTGTTAGCCCAGTTAGTAATCTCTGAAATGGTGAATGAGCAAATGAATTTATGAATGAATCTCCCCAACTGAACTCGGAGCCTTCTCACCGTGTAACTGTGTACAATGAAAAAACCTCACATCTAGAAATGAGAAAATCAGTGTTGACCTTGGTTGACCTTGGACATGTCCCCTAACCTCCTCAACTTCTTTCATAGCAAGTATCAGACAGCTCATTGAGGTTGCTGGGGGACCCTCTGAAATGACACAAGTGACTAAGCTTTGCAAACTGTGAAGCGCTGCACAAACCGGTACAGCAACATGTGTGTGCATGCACGCATGTGCGTGTGTATGTGTATGCATGCATGTGTGTGTATGTGTGTGTATGTGTGTGTATGCATGTGTGTGCATGCATGTGCATGTGTTTCCGTCGGCATCGTGTGTGTGACTGCACCTCCATCAACTCTTACCTGGGCAAGCAGGATACTATCACACAACCTTCAGCTTGTGACAGTCAATTCCTGAACGCTTTTTAAAAATGTACTGATTATTTCACATTAAGAACTTGGAACCTGTTATCAAACTTTGAAGAATTAAATGTTTAAAGAAACCAAAGATCTTGGAGACAATGGTGCCTAGGAGAAAGGCAGACTCTCTTCCTAAAAGCCCACGTGGCCGCTTCCCCAAGAGCAGCCCCCACAGGAGTCTGCCCAGGGATGGGTGCTCCAGGCCTGTCCCAAAGCTGGGTACAAGTAAAGCCCCTGTCAAGTGCTCTGCTCCCTTGGGGTCCTAGGCCAGCCCTGAATGCTCACTCCCTGCCCCGGCCCTCTCCCAATCAGCTTCATGTCATGCACCAGCAGAGGCACCCCCAGAGGTATTTTTAGGAGCCCAGACAAGGCGGGGACTGTCTGGGGAGCGCCGGGGTAATTTGCGGGTCTGTTTCGTTTCTGAATCAGAGGCAGCGGAAAAGCTGCTTCAGGTTGCATGGCCGGGCCGCGGGTGGAGCCGGGCCGTGATTCATGGGGAACCTGCCCTCGAGCTCCGACCATGCTGCTCTGCCCTGCAGCTGGGCGTTACTTTTACCCTCCCTAAGTACCGCCCCTTACACCGGGGAGGGCAGCCTCTCCCAGCAGCCCTGGCCCTTCTTCATCCTCTGCAGCCACCGAAGGCTAAATGAGTGACAAAGCCGCCACCACCTCTCCAGCAGCCAGCTCCCTGTTTCACAGCTGAGAGTGAGGATGGGCCAGACCACGCTGCCTTTAGACCCGGGGGACCCCGGGGTGCAAGGCGTCATGTGGGGATCCAGCATTCGAACTAGAGCCTTTGTAGACTAAGGAAGGGGGAGAGCGACAGGTGCAAATCAGATGTGACATTTTTCTAGTTGCTGACTTGTCGGACAGAGATTCCATTTGCCAGTTCACTCCCCAAATGCCCCCCAACAGCCGAGGGCTGGGCCAGGCTGCAGCCAGGAGCCCTTCTGCGTCTCCCATGTGGGTGGCAGGGGACCCAAGTACGCGGGTGTCCCCAGGGAGCTGGGTCTCACAGCAGCACCACCACAGGCCACTGCTTGTGACGCTGTGAGCCTCGGTGCATCAGGCTCTTGTTATAACAAGCTGCATAAATTAAACCAAATAATTTCACTTTCAGGACAGAAAACACCAGGGCAGTGCCCCGCCCATGGGCCCGATGAACCCACTGGTATCATTAGGATATTATCCTCATCAACACCACTCCCAGGCTTCCTTCTACGAAAGGGGTACCCATGCCTTTGGCATCAAGGACATCAGAGAACAGCAGAGAGGTCTGCTAAGGAGAGGGGGCGAGGACCAGCCTGTTCCCAGCAGGGGGGAGAGGCAGGGCTTCCATTTCCCTCCCTTCCCCTCTCTGCACCGCATCTGTTATGAGGATCCCTGAATCGCCCCTGTAGAGCCGCAAAGGCCCCTGGTTCAGACAAGCTGCTCACTAACCGACCTCACTGCCACAGGCTGCGTGCTGCTGTCCCCTCTGCACCTTGGCCCCCCATGAGGGCATTTGGAGATACAGAGCCACTGGGGGTGTGGCTAGGTCCTGAGTGGGGTCAGTGCCCCAGGGAGGCCCCTCTCCCTCTGCTGCATGAGGTGAGTGTGAGGATGGGGATCCTCACGGACACTGCACCTGCTGAGGTCTCGACCTTAGGTTTCAGCCGCTAGAAATAAACCATGTGGTTTAGAAGCCAGAGTCAGTGGCAGTGTGGTCGCAGCAGCCTGAGCTGAGACGTTCACCAGTGGTACAGCTGGGGAACGTCACTCGTGGGACTGCACCCCTTTCTCCCCCGCCCAGGCCACCCACAGCTGGGAAGGTCCCGAGCTTAATGAGGTGGCACCCTTTACGCCCAGGTGACTGGATCCCTGAGGCGGGAAGGAGCAGGTGTAACTGCTGGGGTAACTGCCACGGACATGAAATAATCCAGGTGCTGAAGAAAAGCAAGACAGCCAGGGGGTCCAGACAGACAGGCAGGGAGGGGGAGACCACCCCGTGAACCCCTTCCTCAACGTGGACAGTGAGTGTTGCATGTGTAGCAGGTGGGCCACCAGCGAGACACTTGTGGGCGAGACGGCATTCCGTCTGCAGTCACTGGGCAATGCACCTCCATGGCCACGCTGACCAGCAGGGTAAATGGACAGTCAGCGCCCTAAGAAGGAGAACTTTATGTGTGAGTGCCAGCCTTGTAAGTTTTTAGGAAGGGTCCCTGGGATGTCTGGGTTTGCAAGTCTCTTTGTCATCCTCATTATTTATTATTGATTTGAAAGAAAGAATTACAGAGAAAGAGAGAGCCAGAGAGAGATCTTCCATCTACTAGTTCACTCCAAAGATGGCTGTAACAGCCAGGACCGGAGGCAGACTGGAGCCAGGAGCTTCATCTGGGACTTCTACGTGGGTGCTGGGGCCCAAGCACTTGGCTCATCTACTACTGCTCTCCCAGACACACTAGTAGGGAGCGGGAAAGGAAGAGGAGCAGCCAGGACTTGAACCAGTGCCCATATGGGATGCCAGCGCTGCAGGCGGCGGCTTAACCCGCTTTGCCACAGCGCTGGCCCCGAGACAACACCACTCCTTGTTTCTCACCTGTGCTGTTCCTGCGAGCACAGGAAAACACGCAGCTGAAGGGAGAAGCCCTCAGGGAGTGCGAAGGAGCAGGGCCCGGGACGAGCGTCCCGACAGGTATCTGAGCCAGTGACAAGCACACCTGGAAACTCAGCGGCCGTCACATGCAATACAGGTGTATCACAGCACGGCCCCCTGCACACTCAGGGAGGACACTGGACGATGGGTCCCTGACACTCCCTAACTGCAGTGGGCTGCAGGCGTGACCATCATCCCTCTCAGGGCTCCCTCCGGTCCAGCCAAAGTCAATGGCTCGCTCCTCGCTGCCACGTCCCCTGTACCTGTGCCTGTCTCTATCACCTTGGAGAAACCAGGAGCTCCTCCTAGCCTGGCGCAGCTCACAAGGGGGGGATGTGCGCCCCGCTGAGCGCAGCTCCTGGGCCGGGGTTCTCAGTCGCACACTACTGACTCGTGGAGCCAGCTGGTCTCTGGACCACACAGGATGCTGAGTGACACCCCCAGATCCACCCACTGGAGGCCAGTAGTGTCTCCCCCCAGGTTGTGACGACCAGAACCCCTCCAGGCCTTCCCAAATGCTCCCTGGGGGCGGCCACGTGGGCTGGAAGCACGGGTTGAATGCACGGAGAACACTGAACTCAGACAAGGAGGCAAAGGCCCCTCCAGGCTGCCTGATATTCAGCTGAGCCAAGTTCACGTCCCCAGTGTGTGGGCTGGTGTAGCAGAGGGGCCTGGTCTGTGACCTCAGGGCTTTCCTGGTCGTGGCTGTGCACACCTCAGTAGAGTCTATCCCCCCAACCCTGGGCCTGGCCTCCCTTCTTCATATCATATGCGCAACCTGTGAGCTGGGCAGGCCAGGTCTCCCTTCAACACACATCCAGAGTGCGATGGCCATGCCCACGCCTATGCCACCACCTCCTGCATGCAAACCTTCCACGCCCACAGCCTGTGTCCTGTGGGACCCTGCTGAGCCAGGGAGACCCCGCTGAGTCTGAGTGGCACACACGCCCCCTTGCTCACTGCCCACACAGCTCTCTGGTCTCACTGGGGGTGGATGTCCGAGTCCCTCAGCGCCCCATTATCTCTGCAGACTCCTCCTCCTGCTCCCCCGGGACCACCGTACGTCAGCCCTGAGGGCCTTCCTGTTGTGCTACAGCACGTCAGACCTCAGGGCCTTCGAAGCTCCCACACCCTCTGCCAGGAATAGCCCACTGCTGCTTACCCACAGGGCCCTCCTCAGCACTGCCTCTGGGGCTTTGTTCAAATGCCACCTCCTCGGGGAGACCTGCTCGGGCCGCCCAGCCTTGCTCTGCCGCCCCCTTTCTGAGCTGAGACATTCACTAGTGGTCTCCTTGGCATCTACAGTGATTTAACCCGCTACGCTTTATGGTTACAGATAATGGTGTGAGGCCGTGGTTGGGGAGCAGGATGTGCGAGAGGCCAGGCAGGTGCTCTCTGGGTGTAGGTGCAGGGGAAACACTGGTTTAGGGCTGGGCTTGGCCATAAGGCCACAGCTGGCCAGGGTGTGAACGAGGCTGAGGGAAGAAAGGGGAGAGGCAGAGTGGCCGGTGCTGAGAAGTGATGCTCCGTGTCCACGCAAGGTGCAGTTAGGTTGGCATCCGCAGGCAGCCTGCCGTCTGAACAGGGCCGAGCCCAGTGCACAGTGATTTCCCTGTGGGCTCTTTGTGAGCAGCAACTCTTTTCCTTTCTGCTTCCCTTCTATAGTTATTTTTCCCCAAGATTTTATTTATTTATTTGAGAGTCAGAGTTACAGAGAGAGAGAGAAAGAGAGAGAGAGAGAGAGAGGGGTCTTTTATCTGCTGGTTCACTCCCCAATTGGCTGCAACAGCCAGAGCTGGGCCAATCCAAAGCCAGGAGCCAGGAGCTTCCTCCAGGTCTCCCATGCAGGTGCAGAGGCCCAAGCACTTGGGTCGTCTTCTACTGCTTTCCCAGGCCACAGCAGACAGCTGGAATTGGAAGAGGAGCAGCCAGGAAACAAAACGGCGCCCATGTGGGATGCCAGCCCTGCAGGCGGAAACTTAGCTCACTACACCACGGTGCTGGCCCCTTGTATAGCTGTTGATGGATACTCCACTCAAGTGGCTATGGGTCCCATTTCCCCACTTCCATCTCATCTGGGGAGCTGGTAAGCACACTGGGGCTGAGTCTCTGCAGAACTCTACCCAGGCTCTGGAAGCCAAGGCCCTTTTCCTCTCAAAGCACTTGACCTTGGCCTCTTTGGGTGACAGATGCACGCACTGGGAAGGTGGGGATGTTCCCAAGGACAGTGCTTGATGTGGAAGGGAGCGGGTCCTGTTCCCGCAAGATCCAGGCTGCAGACGGTGTCCTGGTCCCTGAGGCCTTTGTAGAACATGGGCAGCCAAAGGTTCTGCCCGAAGCCCAATTTCTGACCCCTTGGACTTGACCTCTGGAGGCACATCTGCTACAGGAAAGCTGACCACACCCAAGCTCTGAGCTCGCTGGCTTCCCTGGCCTGCAGCCTGTGGGTCCGGAAGGAGGCAGGGAGAGGGCAGCCTAAGAGCCCCACGTCTGTCACTGTCCCTTCCTTCAGGGAGAGGCCCGCCCAGCTCTGCAGCAGGACCCTGCCCCGCCCCAGCACCTCAGTGGGTGCCTCTTCCAGGGGTCCAGAGTGAGGCCCATGTTGCTCTCTGTGGAGCTGCACCTGACATGTGTGACCAGCACTTGATCCTGTGACGAGGCCACTTCTACTGCTCCAGGTGACAGGGGTCTTGGCTCCATGGAAGGACTGTGCACCTCACCTGCCATCTCCCTCCTGGGAAACCTTTGATCTGCAGTGAGGTCACAGCCCCTGGCAGGTCCCTGGGGAGCCTCCTTCCTGACGCTAACCCCTCTCCCTGCTTTCTGCCCAACCGGGCTGAGTCCCTTCAGTGGGAGGGAGCTGCCCCCTCAGGTTTGGAGAGCTGGGCACCGGAAGAGCTCTGCTGAGCACTGGCCAGCACGGGCCCTGACAGCGTCAGTCCCCCGTGTCAGCCCAGCTGGGGGACTGAGCTCTGTGCTTAAGCACAGATGGAGGTGTTGCTAGGAGGATATCTTGTGGACCTGGTTAGTGTCTACCATCGACTACCAGGCAGGCGTCTGGCCTAGGGGTCGCAATGCCTGTGGCTCCTACTGTGGTGTCTGGGGTCAGTTCTTGCTCGGGCTCCCGACTCCAGCTCCCTGCCAGTGCACACCTGGGAAGCAGCAGCTAACAGCTCAATCAGTCGAGTTCCCACCACTCTCGTGGGAGACCTGCATTGAGTTCCCGCTCCCAGCGTCAGCCCGACCCAGCCCTGCGAACCAGCAGATGGAAGCTCCCTCTGTCTGCCTCTTGAATAAATAAGTAAATTAGCTAAAAAGGACATGACCTTGGATAATGTGGGTGAGCTTTGTTTAATCAGCTTTGTTCAATCAAGAACAAAAACTGGTTCCCCAAAAAAGAATTGAGAATTCCATCTCAAGACTGTGACACGGACACCCTGAGCCCCCAGCCTGCCCTACACAGCTCAGATGTGCCAGCCCCGACCACGTGAGCTGATCCCAGAAAAAGCTCATGACATGCTAGAAACCTCTAGGGTCTGTGTCCCTGGAAAACCCCACGGACCCTCCAGGCCAGACTCCCAATGTAGCAGATATACACACACACACACACACACGGGAAACAGCAGCACACAGGCTGGATTCTCCTCTTCTACCAACAGGACCCACCCTTGCCCCTTCCATCCCTGGGACACTGTGGGGGTGATGACACCTGGCAGCCCCGTGGCATGTGTGTCCAGTGGGAGGCCCCAAAGCTTGGAGCTCCTCCCCTTCCTACTCAGAGGAGCATGACATTAGCTTTTTTTTCTTTCTTTTTTCTTTGACAGGCAGAGTTAAACAGTGAGAGAGAGAGAGAGAGAGAGACAGAGAGACAGAGAGACAGAGACAGAGAGAAAGGTCTTCCTTCTGCTGGTTCACCCCCCAAATGGCAGCTACGGCTGGTGCACTGCGCCGATCTGAAGCCAGGAGCCAGGTGCTTCTCCTGGTCTCCCATGGGGTGCAGGGCCCAAGCACTTGGGCCATCCTCCACTGCACTCCCAGGCCACAGCAGAGAGCTGGACAGGAAGAGGAGCAACCAGGACAGAATCCGGCGCCCCGACTGCGACTAGAACCCGGGGTGCCGGTGCCGCAGGCAGAGGATTAGCCTAGTGAGCCGTGGCACCAGCCAGCATCAGCTTGCTTACCCTCAGGGCCCCCTGAGAATCCCCCAGGACAAGGAGGTGGCATGACTGACTTCCCTGGGGGAACACGCCCTCACTCCGCCTCCAAGGCCGGAAGTGCACTCAGAACGCCCACGCTGGGAGCATCTGCACCAAGCGAAGCCCGGTGAGGCCCGAGGGACACGAGAGCTGAAGGCCCCAGTGTCCCCTAGCAGGGGAAGGCCCAGGTGCCCCCAGAAAGATTTCAGGTCCCAGGAAGAGCCCGCAGGCCAGCACCTGTCCTCTCACCCACCTGACACAGGAGCTGCCCAGCGCCCTCTCCTCAGCTGGGCTTCGGGCTGGGAGGGAGCTGCCCTCCAGTCTCCCTTAGAGGCCAAAACCCCCTGGCTGTCCCATCCTGAGGCTGCAGGGGAACCACCGCAGGCCAGAGAGCGAGTGGACATCAGCCGCTGACGGGCATCATGGCCCATGTCCAGGGACGCAGGGCTGGCTTCCCCCAGGTGGAATCCACAGTGAGAAACTTGGGTCTCTGCAGCACCACGCCCGCCTCCTCCCTCGGGGCTCCCTGGTGAGGCCTGCTAAGTGTAGACTGGCCTTCCTAGAGCTGGCCCTGGCCGGGCTCTCGAGACAGGGGCCAGGCCACAGCTCATCCTGCCCACTGCCAGTGGCAGTCAACCCTGTGCCCTTGCCTGAGATGTCTCGCCTCTCCCTCCCCTCCGCTCCCTTTCTCTCTCTCTCTCTCTCTCTCTCTCTCTCTCTCTCTCTCTATCTCTCTTTTCCCCCCATCCCAACCCTGCCCTTCACTCACTGCATACATGCAGGTGCCCCGAACATCCTTGGAAAAACTGAATTAAAAGATAAGTTTATTTGGGTACAAACTATTTTCAAAATCCATGGCTAGATTATTTTTCATGATATGAATTTTCTGTGAGCTTTCTGAAGACCCCTTGTACTTCCTGCAGGTAGAAGTCGGCCTCTAAGACAGGCTTCAGCAGTGTACCTTGCTCCTCGGGCCCCCCACCTGACCATGCTGGCCTGGATGGGACACAGGACTTCGTCCAAAGCAGGAGCTGCTCGGGATTTCCAGACTTAGCTCCAGCAACCAGTCCACGTGCTTTGTTTATTTGTTAATTCATTCATTTAGAAAGGCACAGAGAGATAGAAATAGAGGGAGAGAGATGAGATAGAGGTAGAGGTAGAGAGGGAGAGAGGGAGAGAGAGGTAGACAGGTAGAGAGGTAGAGAGATGAGATAGAGGTAGAGGTAGAGGTAGAGGTAGACAAGGAGGGGGGGGGAGAAGAGGAGGGGGGAGGGGGGAGAGGGAGAGAAGGGGAGAGGAGCAGAGGGGGAGAGAGTGAGAGAGTGAGAGAGGGAGAGAGGGAGAGAGGGAGAGAGGGAGAGAGGGAGGGAGAGGGAGAGAGAGAGAGATCCCATCTACTGGTTCACTTCCCAATTACCCACAACAGTTGGGGCTGGACCAGGCTGAAGCCGAGTTGGGAACTCGATCCAGATCTCCCACGTGGGTGCCAGGGACTACTTGAGCCCTCACCACTGCCTCCCTAGGTGTTCATTAGCAGGAAGCTGGGCTCAGAAGCAGAGCTGGGACCGGCACCCAGGCACTCTGATACGGGATGTGGGAGTCCCCAGCCGTGTCTGAGCCACTATGGCAAATGCGTGCCTCGCTGGTGCAATCTTTACAACACGATTACACCTGCGTTTGTCTGAAGTCTCAGAAATGCACACGGTCAATGGCCTCAGAAACAGCTGATAAGTAGACACGGCTCACCGGCAGAATGCCGCAGTGACATTACTAGCTCCCCACGACCTGGGCTCTCTCAGGGGCCCCCTGGGCCCCCTCAGAGCTCCGGGTTATTAGTCCGGAACTCCTCGTGCAGCATCTGTATCCTGGCAACACCCAACACCAGAGAGACTCCCGGCTTCACAAAGCCGCCAGCGGGGCTGGTGCTATGGCACAGAGGTGACGCTGCTGCCCGCAACACGGGCATCCCATATGCGCACCAGTTCATGCCCCGGCTGCTCCACTTCCCGGCCAGCTCCCTGCTAATGCCTGGGAAGAGCAGCAGAAGATGGCCCAAGTGTTTGGGCCCCTGCACCCACGTGGAAGACTTGGAAGAAGCTCCTGGCTCCTGGCTTCTGTCTGGCCATTGCAACCATCTGGGGCACGTACCAGCAGTTGGAAGAACTCTCTTTCTCTCTCTTTGTAACTCTGACTTTCAAAGGAACAAATAAACCTTTAAAAAATAAAGCCGCCAGACACATAGAAGTGAGCTGAGTTCTTTTGCAGGCAAGGAACACTGTGGCGCTCCTGCCCCTCCCCACCTGGCCCGCCGGGGGCTCGCCGTGGACCCTCCCTTGAAGGCAACGTGACTTGGCACCTTCATGAATGCCCCACGAGCCGCTGACGCAATGGTTTCCAGCACTTTTAAAACATGACAGTTAACGCACTCAGCCTTAAAGCACACATACAATAAAAGCGCTCTCTATACTACAGCTGCAGCGGAGTGGAAAAATGCTCCACTGGGTGTGGAGGCCAGCACCCCTGGTTTGAATCCAAATTCTGAGTCCCCCTAAGTGGTAACCCTAGGTTGGCCAGGAAGTGCCTGCTCCCTGGTCTCCTCCTCCATCAGCTGGGGCTGGGAGAAAGTGCAGTACCAGAAGGCGCAGGCTACTCTTGGGACCCTAGGTAGCTGTGCAACTTACGCGATACTTAAAATCTGTGCTGGGATTTTACATGGCCTCTGCTGAATACATATGGGATATGACATCCCAGCTTCATCCAGTAAAATGCTTCTGGGCGCCAGGCACAGTCCTGCATTTGATACCACATTCTATGCGCTGGCTGGGGTTTATGATGAGCCCAGAAAAGTTACCAGGGAGCTGGGACGACAGGGCTTCATGGAGAATAAAGGGGAGAGCAAAGGGCATTGAGGAAGGGGCTGACAGGGAGAGACGAGGGTGGAGACATACCAGCAAAGCCAAAAGTAAGGCTTGGACATTGAGGCCACCTTAAAATGTTCATGGAAAACAAAATTAAAAACACTTTGCAGTCCACGCCTAAGAGGCACCAAACACTCATGAGAGATGCCTATCACTGAAAAGCTAAGCATGCATTGCAAATTTTTTGCATCAAAATAAACTTATTTTGCATCGAATAAACTTATTAAGTCCATGTTTCCAGGAGCTTTTGAGAAGTGCTCTCACGAGCTACACTGGCTGGCCACCAGCTGCCTCTCTCTCTTCATAAAGACACAAGACAGCATTATTCTCCAGGCACTACAACCGAAGAGAGGAAGGCTGCCATACATGGGGACAAAGCCCCCGCCCACAGGGCTGTGTGCCTGGGAAGGGGGACTGGAAGCTACTTCTTCAAAGAGACTTCGTGGCAAAGAAACCACTGGTTTTACGACCTCCATCCTCAGCAGGAACCACGGGAGCCCACACTCTCTCCACGTCGCCCCCATGTCACCGGTACGATCTCTGCAGAAGGGGTCTGCCTGCATCCACGTCTCCCTCTCAAGGGACAGGGAAAGAGGAGGGCAGGGAGAAGCGGGGACCGCAGCCCGCTTACCTTGAGCCGTTCACCTGGCTGGGGTTACATTCCATCTTGATGGTGACCCTGGCCGGGGGCTGAGACAGCCACTCCTGCTGGGGGACGCGTGGGCTCATCTTGGATGTCTGGCCATAGTCGCTGGAGGAGGACGCGGTCATCTCGGCCTTGGCCAGGTGCGGCGTTCCGTAGGCGCACTCGAACAGCGACTGGTCCTCACTCACGACAGATAAGGCCTCCTGCACGGCCAGACAAACACACGTTAACACACGTTCAGGACACCCCGAAGGATGCTTTGGGTCTCAGCAAGCCGTTGGTGTCAAAGTCACCTCTAACGGGGACCGCCTCTTAGGCCGTCCTGCGGGCACCCATTTCTACCTCCCCGAGGGAAAGTGTGGCTCGTTTGCTTCCCTGCAGACCGGCTCGCAACCGGCCGGCCTACACAAAGTTTGGAGCGGCTCTCCAAGCACCATGGGCTTCGCTGCGGCACAGGAGATAATTCCCACTTTAATCTCAAACTCAAGGAAGTTGAATTTCAAAGGCCTTAGGAGACACCCAATTGCATGTGTCACTACTTGACAAATGCAATCTATAATTCAAGCAGACAGGGTACAGGATGGCCATGAAGATTAAAAAAAAGCAACGTCAAGGCAAACACCTGAGCATCTGGCAACGTCGCCACATCCCCAGGAGACGCTGAGGAAGAAGGGAATTCTAAGAAGAAGAGTGAGGGAAAGGGAGCACCAGAGACGATCGGCAAAGATGCGGATTTTTCTATCAGCTGAAACACAGTTTCAAGGGTGCTTCCATGATGGCAAACATCTGGATGATAAATGAACCAAAAAAAAAAAAAAAAGCTGTGAATTATCCAGATGCCTGCAAGTACCAGAGGGTTTAAAATATCTGGATCGGGGAACAGCTCTTTCATGCTTCTTTTTTATTAATATCTTTGCTCTTCTGCAGGATTTTAATGAGAAGAAATAGAAATGTATCACCGGTGGGTAGTTTTCCCATGGTTTTTAAGTAGAACAAGTGGCTAGCCGATGGCCACGTTTGCCTTCTCTACCCAAAGCAGCACCAACCACTGATTTGGAAACTTCAGCCCTGAGTGGCCTGGGCAGCAAACACACAGAGCAACCGTGACAGCATCGCCTGTCGGTTCAAACACAGAAAACACAAACACGCTGTGCCAGCACTTCGGCGTCCTCAGAACTGCCACCGACCAGCGAGAGGCAGACGCCGATGGAGGCGTAAATTGCTTTTTTAATGGAGGACGGTGGGGGTGGGCCCTGTGGCAGCCTCCTAGTCCAGACTTCTGTCTGCCAGTGATAACTCTGAGGTCCAGAACGGTCCAAGCTGAACCGTGAAGGAGCTGGCCAAAATCAACCAGGGGGTGAGTGGCAGGAGGGACGCGTGACCCCTGCCCATTCAGGTCTACAGAGCCCTATTTGTAACTTCTGGTTTGGGCTATGTGTGGAAATGACCTCTTCCTTCTGGTTCTTGGATTCAGTAGGAAGAGAGCCCTCGGCATCAGCCTTCCGGAGTGGGGAATGGCTTCCCTACCCAGAAGACCAGAATCCAGGAAACACTGCAGCCAGCTGTACAAAAATGCCTCTCCCAACCCAGCTCACGCTCGGCCCCACTCTGGCCCCCGTGTACCCGAAGACCACGGGCACGGACTTCTCTGCCTGGTGCACTGCACTGAGTCAGTAGAAGTAAAAGGAACAAGCTGTGTTCCCTGGCTCCCAGAGTGGCGAACAGGTGTCTGAGCACAGGTGTCTCCACCCCTGACCCCGTCAGAAGCCCTCAAGCCACAGCGCTGTGCCCCTCTGGGAGAGACCAGGCCCGGAGCCTCATCAGGAATCCAAACTCTACAAGAGGACGAGAGCTTTGCGGGGCTGAGAGCCAGAGGCAGGTGTAAGCGGAAGAAAAGGCACTCTGCACATGTAGTGGAACCACAGACGTCAGCCCAGAGAGATGGCGGGAGCGGTGCACAGAAGCTGGCTCTGTAGAAACAGGGCCCCTGTGTGCCAGGGCCTTGAGGTCCATGCATGGCTCTCTCTCTGGTCACACACAGTGACTGTAAGGACTACAAGGTCACAGACGTGGGCTTAAGAGTAAAACCTGCACCTTAGATGCACGAATGATCGCTCCTTGAGTGATTTTTGCCAAGTGGCGCCTCCTTTCCCATGACAGAGCTGCATAGAGTGAGTAGGTTTTACACACCCAAGACAGAAAACAAGGCTGATGGCAGCCCTAGCCACCCCCCACCCCCTTCCTGGGCCTGGAGGGGAACAACACACTATGTAATGTTAGCTTTGGCTCACCTAGGAACACGAAGAAAAGTGTGATTTATATCAGCAATTGGCAAACACAGGTTACACATAGGAGACAGGCTAAATTTTAAACTGCAAATTAAAAGGAGAATGGCTTAAACAACAATTGAAAAAGAATTTTAAAAAGCACTTAAAATATTAGTGTATCACCAAGAAAAGTAAGATATCTAGAGAACTGTAGCATTAGAACGAGACAAGCAAAAGACAGGACCAAAATCTTCTAAGGAGAGACGGAAGGGCAGGCGCCCATTCTCACATCTGGTAAAGCACCATTTCAGCACATGGTCTTCTAAAGAAAGAAATCAAAGTTAATTGAGGTCGATTTAGGGGGGAAAATCCTTAGAAATGCTACAGATAGGGGAGGCACACCTCCTCCTTCAAGTCTCCACATGCTTCTCAGAGTTAACACTGAGAAAACTGGAGATGGCCATAAAATTCAGCAGGAGCAAGGCAGCACCCACTGCCGTGTTCCTTAGCAGAGAAGATTCTAGACATGAAGAGGCATCAGCTAACCGGCAACAGGGAAGAAAGGGGGCGCATTCTGAGAAGACAGAACAATGTAGCCACTTGCTGCAGAACAATGTAGCCACTCGCTATGCAGCCATTCTGAGTAACCCAAGGCTGCCATTGCCTGGATGAATGGACAACTTAGGGAAAAGAGATGAGCAAACAGACCAACACATTCACACACGGCCACACACATTCACCACCGTACAGAGCATCTTCAAAAAGCTCATGAGTGTGTGTGTCTGGGAAAACCACGCATGGGTTTCACAACTTTTTGTGTGTATTTTTTAACTCCATTTTCCACAAATATTTTGAAGCACTTTCATAGCACATTTCTTTTTAAGATTTATTTATTTATTTGAAAGGAAGAGTGAGAGAGAGAGAGAGAGAGAGAGAGAGAGAGAGAGAGAAAGAGATCTTCCATCTGCTGGTTCAATTCCAAATGCTCGCAATGCCCAGGGCTGGGCCAGGCCAAAGCCAGGAGCCTGGAATTCCATCCACGTGGGGGCAGAGGCCCAGACACAGCACCATCCTCCACTGTTCTCCCAGGCGCATTGGCAGGAAGCCGAACAGGAGTGGAGCAGCTGGGACTCAAACCAGCACCCCCTATGGGATGCCGGTGCTGCAGATGGCGCTGCAGACAGCGGCGGCTTAGCCCGCTGTGCCACGATGCCTGTCCCTCAGACATCTCAACAATGCGGGAGGCTGGGGGGCAGTGAGGGGCGCCTCTCAGGGCAGAGAGAGGCTTCCTGCTACAAGCAGTCCCCAGGGTCAGCTCCTGTTCTTCAGAAGCAAACCGAGCCACAGACGCCCTGGGCAGAGCCCTGTGCGGGTCTCATCATGAACGGCAAAGGCCGGAGTTGGGTTCTCCCTGCCTGGAGGCCCCGGGACTTGAAAGGCAAAGAGGACCCAGCCTAACGGGATTAAATCCAGGAGGGAGCTCGGCGCTCAGGCTGGGGACCAGGGACCGCCAGGCCCTAGAATGGCTCTCCTGCCCCTTGCCGACGCCCCTGTGTACCTGCCTCCTGGCTTCCGTCCCCCGCGCCCACCTGCCCAGGTGGCAGCAGATGCCTAAGATAACGGGCCCAGTTTATTCTTTCCAGAACCTGCAGTCAGCCACAGGGCTAAGGAACTGTTTTGGTTGATTTATAAAAGAGAATTCAAAACCAGGCAGAAATGTGGCGTGATAATTTAATATGCCCGCCTCGCAGTGACTATAAAAAGACGTGAACTTTAGACTGTGTGTGCCAGCCTCTGGGGGCGTATTTGCTGCAGCTCCAGGAAAGTTGGGATAGTCTGATGTGGTGAGGGCAGCTTCCCAAGGCCGTTTTTTTATGAACTGGGGAGAAATGCATAAATTCTGAGCACGGCGTGCCCGAACAAAAGACAGTGCTGTGTTTGTACGAGTGCGTGTATGACTTCACTTGAATGCTGAATACATACCAATCGCACACGAGGACCCCTCCTTTGGGGTTCGGTCATGAAATAACGGCTGACCTGCCGTTCTTTCCAGCATGGCGGGGGTGGGACACTCACAACCAATTGACATCTCACCCTGTAACACTGAAACGCCTCTCCGGAGCCAAGGAACTACACTGGGACATGACCAAGGATCCAAAAGACTGAGCTTAAAAAAAACTAAAATGGAAAAATTAAACAGCCAAACGCACTTGGTCTGCCTTCTGGCATTTCCAGCAATAGACTTCAGGGATCTTCTGTTACAG
Organism: Sylvilagus floridanus; assembly: GCA_949820135.1. NCBI lineage: Eukaryota > Metazoa > Chordata > Mammalia > Lagomorpha > Leporidae > Sylvilagus > Sylvilagus floridanus. Next base: position 6,783,976 of record OX463244.1, on the reverse strand, counting down.
ATTAATGTTCTCAGAGACCCGCATATTTCAAGTCGGAGACTCAGAAAACAAACCGGAGCAAGTTTGCTTCTCGTCTGTGCTCCCAGAGGTCCGTAAGATACGAAGTGGTCACTACAGAGAATCCACACTTTCTACTTCCTTGTAAACCTGAGTTTGGTAAAGTGGTAAAGACACCGAGGAAGTCTCCCAGAGCGACCGGCTCACAGCTGGAGCAAGGGGAGGGCGCCGGGGCGAGAAAGTGCTCCCTTGGGGATTCTTCCAACTTGAGAGAGACAGCTGGAACCAGACCTCTGGAGAAGGAACGGGGCTCCCAGAGCACTCGTCCGCTTCCCCATGTCTTAGGTGCCGTAATTATCCGATGATCACAAAAGCAATGGAAAAGCCAAGACAGGCAAACATCCCAGGGTCACAGCCATGCTTTTAGAAACAAAGATCATCCTAAAGACACTCTGGTTCTCTCAAGGCAGCGTGGACACCGTCCACCTCCTGAGACAGGGGCATGTCTTATCTGTCAGACAGCCCCATCAACTCCATACCAAACCTGTCTTTATATTTCTCTTGTAGAGGCCAGCCTTGGGCAACACCAGGTATACCACTGCCATCCAGTATCAGCGCACGGGTTCAAGTCTTGGTTGCTCTGCTTCTGGTTCAGCTCCCTGCTAATGCACCTGGGAAGGCAGCGAGTCATGCAACAAAAAGTACTTGGGCCCCTGTCACCCACGTGGGAGACCCAGATGGAGTTCCTGGCTCCTGGCTTTGGCCGTTGTGGCCTCTTGGGGAGTGAACCAGTGGACGGAAGACCTCTTTCTCTTTCTGCCTCTCCCTTTCTCTGTCACTCTTTCAAACAGAAACATGTTTTTTCTCTTGCACATAGCTGAGCAGACTTTGATGCCTCTCTTAACTCCCTACACTATGATGAGTAAGGCATATTTTAGCCACTGTCATAAACAACGGGTCCATCCTAAACTGAACCACTTTACCTCTCACTTTGCATGTAATGTCCTCTTAAGTTGCAGTTCGGGATTTTTGTTTATGGGCAGGATTTTTTTCTTCTCTGAAGGCAGATAAAATCATTGCACACTCATCACGAACGGCACCTTGGATGCTCCGAAGCTTGGTCCCCGCATCCTTGCAACAGCCCCATAAGAAGGGAAAGCCACAGGAGTGAGGATGAGCCAGGAGCAGGGCTTGTGTCTCTGAGCAGCATTGGCCCAGGACTGTCCGCTGCACTGTCGGGGGTTTCTAGAAGGAAGGGGGCGGATGAAGGGAAGTGAGGCGGGACAGTCCCTGTCTTGTGGCTGGGGAGACAGCAGAACTGCCCTCATGGGTAAGAGCTGGAACCACCCAGAAAGGGAAAGTCTGGGAGAGGAAAGTGGTGGGAGATGGAATCGCAGTATCTGGGATGAAGTGGAGGAGTGGGTCCAGCTTCCTCCTCCGTGAGCCTAGGCGGGGTCACTCCCCAACTCGCTCACGCCTTGCATAACCATGTACATCCACAAACCTGCCCCTTTCTTTGGTCAATCGGATTATATTCAGACCCCAAAGAGTTGACCATGTATTGGGGTGCACTCACCGCAGGTGGGCACAGGCCTTCTCTCAACAAGGGAAATGCAGGAAAACAGGGCAGGGAGAGACCCACTTATCACTATGCCGGAGCCTGTGCCGCTCTGGTCACCCTTACTGGGCATCTGTGGACCTCACGATACTGGAGAGCTATCCACTGGGCTGCCTGCGGCCCTGCAGAATGGCATTTCTCTTCAATATTCGGAGGAGGAAATATTTGTGTCGCACACACAGTGTTTGGTGGAAGAAAACAACAGCACACACAATACACAGGGCATGGGGAGAAAGCTCACTCTGCACCACGAGTTTTTGTTCTCAACATCTTGATCTTGGGTTTTGCAATTCTGACACCGCTGATGTCTCACCCAACAAGAACGTGCACAGGCCCCACATGCCACACAATTCTAACGCACGCTTTAAGTGGAAGATGGCTTTTACAAGCTGGGGGGTGATCACGTTGGCCCCGTCTTGATATTCTTTTCTTCTAAATTCTTCAGAGCAGGAAATATTAACATCAGATATTAAATACGGCATCTAGCCTTGTGTTCACGTTTTTCTAATTTAACATACTGCTATTTTCGTCCTGCAAAAATATAAAAATTTCTTGGATTGACCTCAAAGGAAGAGATGTTTGCAGGCAAACCAAGTCCACTACAGAACATCTTCCTCCCACACAGCATGGGCAGGCACCGCTTTACTATGTGCAATGCCAGCAGACACATGTGCACGCAGACACGCGTGCACTCACAGTGACAGACACAGAGATAATAAGAGGACAGGCACAGGGCACGCGAGGGGGTGTCCACAATTTCCTGATCTCTAAGCAGGGCCACTGGGTGCCTGCTGCCTATATAATGCACAGAACCTGACCTCCTATTAACCACACAACTAATGAACGATACCATATCCAGGCTGTAACGATGTACGTGGGCTCCGAAACCTCCATCGCATCCAGGGGTGAGGGCGGCTTCTTCTTGTGATGTGCAGCCAGTGATGGGGAGCGCCAGGGGATTGGGAAGCTGACGGCCATTGGCAATATGTGCAGTTGTGCTATTACTGGGTACGTTATTACAGGTTTTACTTCACATCCATGTAGGCTTAAAGTAGGGGCTCTAGATAGGTAGGTGACCTACAAAAATAAATACTAAGGATGTGGTTGGCCTCGTGGTGCACTGGGTAACCTGTCACCCGCAAAGCCAGAATCCCACATGGGAGAGAGAACTCCAGTTCCTGGGCCTGAGGACTTGGGTCCCTGCCACCCACATGGGAGACCAGGTGCTGTTTCTGCCTCCTGGCCCTGGCCTGGCCCAGTCCCTGCCACTGTAGCCACTTGGGGAGTGAATCGGCAGATGGAAAACTCCCTCTCTCTCCCCCGTCTCTCCCTCTCTCTGTGTGACTCCACCTTTCAAACGAATAAATAAATCTTTGTAAAAAAATAATACTTAATGGAAAGTGAGATTTTCCAAAGTAAGGAGACTAACATCCAATGTGGGAGGTGGAGACCTTAGAAATACCATGAAAGATTGGAGCCTTGTAAAAAACGTCAGGGAATAGTTATGTTCCGCAGTGAAAATGAGATTTAAATGAACCTTGGGAAATGAAGAAACCCAACCAAGAAATTCTGGAAACGACTCTTCTCCCGACATTCTCAGTGCGACGCGGGGTGCCTCCCAACGCATCGAGAGAATGAGCAGGGTCTACCTAGCTTGGCCAAAGTCATTTAATCCTTGAATAAACACTGTGTCTGTGATGTTTTTGCTTAATTTTTTTCCTCTCACAAAGGAACATTTTTACCCCCCTAAAGACTCCTTCCTTTCTGGGGGGTGGAGAACAAGTGCAGAGCCATGTGTGCAGGCTTCCTGTTTGTAGGCCTGAGTGTGAGGAATGCAGGGGCCCCCTTCAGATCTGTTTCTTCTCCTTGTGTTCCACACTTGTTTTTGTTTTTTTCAATCACTGCCATCAAGTCACACTCAGAAAATAGGCATCAGCCGCTTTTCTTTATTTTAATCTAGTTTCCAATAAGTCATCTGAGATGAAAGGTTTTTTTTTTGAATGTTTTATCACTACATTTTGGATACTTAGGAGGCGTGTGTTAGAGCAGAGAGAGCGCTGAACTGGGGTGGGAGCCCTGGGTGTCAAGTCCTGTGCTGATGCAGGACTCTGCCCTTGACTCCCTATATCAGCCCCCAGGATTTCTTAACCCTTTCCTGCTCAAGTCTGAACGTGCTGGGAGCTTATGAGGAATGCAGACTTGCACAAGAATCCACCTGACAGTAACATCTGCACGTGAGCCCCGTGCAAGTTCAAGGCCCGTAAGCGCTGCTCTCGCCGTTCTGAGTCTCGGCTCCTTCCACTATAAAGGTGATGTGGGTCTCAGCTGCTCACCTCCCAGCCAGGGCCAAGCGAGCCACTGTATGTGAAAGGTTTTAGAAACTTTAACCTTGTACTTAAATTAGGACCACATTAGTCGATGCGACTGCCCCAGAATCTCCTAGTGGCTTGAGGCAGGATCATGTTATTCTAATAAGCCAGATACTTGGAAAATTATAAAATCTTTTGTATGTAACCGCCCACCTATTCTTTGCATGTGCCAAATTGCAAACCATACGTCTAGCTGACATGGGTCACTGCTAAAAGCACATTGGCCATGCCGGCCTGATGGGTGGAGCCTTTTGCTCTCTGGCCCAGTTCTCTTAGGAGTTTTCCATTGTAATGCTGCATCAGCTTGCTGAGTGCCAATCACAGAGAAGCCCGGGCAGGAAGGGAGGCATCCCTGGGCTCAGCGCTGCATCCTCCACCGCTGGTCCACATCCTGGCTTCCTGCTGGCCTCCTCACCATGACCAGCAACTGCATGAATGAATGACTGGATGACCATACCATATCTAGAAGCTGCCACCTGCGATGCCGGCATCCCATATAAGCTTCAGTTCAAGTCCCAGCTGCTCCACACCCAAGCCAGCTCCCTGTTAATGCAGCGTAGGAAGCAGTGGAAAATGGTCCAAGTACATGGGCTCCTGCCACCCGTGCGGGAGATCTGGATGAAGCCCCTGGCTCCTGGCTTCAGCCTGTCCCAGCCCTGGCTATTGCAGCCATTTGTGGACTGAACCAGCAGGTGGAAGATCGCTCTCATTTTCTGCCTCTCCATCTCTATAAATAAATAAATCTAAAACAAACAAACAACAAGAAGAGCCATGGCAGATGTGCTAAGATGCTCCCGTTCCGACCTTCTGAGTTTTGAACTCTATGTGCTCAGGTTGTCATTTGGGGGATTCAGGTTTCCAGAGAGCGGGAGGCTGCCCAGAACACCACCTCCAAACTCCCAGACATGGAGCAGGGATGGAGGAGTGCTCCTCTCGCCTGCAGGAGCTCCATGACAAATAGGCGCTCATGCTTGCTCCTCACAGCACAGCGCGCTGGAAGTACAGTACGCTGCACATCTGGAATACGTCTCCACCATGAACCTCTGGCACACGGATTCACTGCTTTCAATAAAATCCCAAGAATTTTATTCATGAGAAAATTTTGGCACAATGGAAGACCTTGGCAAGCATCAGACAGGAGCAACAGATGTCCTAGCCTCCACCCACAAGCCTGTCTCTGGCAACTAATTCTCAGCAGGTATCTGTCTCATGCCTTCCAACAACCCATCCAAATTACAACAGCCTTCAGCCCGTAAGGACTCGATGCAGTCCCCCACAAACAAGAGTGACCAGCATACTCAATGTGCATCAGGAGGGGCACACGGTCCCTGGTTTTTGTTGCTTTTAAAAAGTTATTTTGTTTATTTGAAAAGCAGAGTTACAGAGAGACAGAGACAGAGATCTTCCATCCTCTTGTTTGCTCCCCAAATGGCTGCAATGGCCAGGGCTGGCCAGGCTGATTCCAGGGGCCTGGAACTCTACCCAGGTCTGCCACGCAGGTGCAGAGGCCCAAGCACTGGCGCCACCTTCCACTACCTTCCCAGGCTCATCAGCAGGGAGCTGATCAGAAGTGGAGCAGCCGGGACTCCAACTGGAGCTCATACAGAATGCCAGCATTGCCAAGTGGCGGCTTAATCTGATGTGTCACAATGCCGATCCCAGGGGTGTCCTGGTCTGAGACTCAGCTGCACGTGGGTCCTTCTGCCCCAGAGAGTCAACCTCCTCCTCCATCAGTGGGGTCCCTCCTTGCACAACATGAAATCTCTTGGTTACCTGGGAACACTCTCTTCCTGTCACAGTCAGAGCCCAGGCTGCTGTACCTCGAAGCAGGTGAGTAAATAAGGTAGAAACCAACCAGTTGGCCATTGCCTACAAGTCCCTACACCACGTGCGAGTCAGATGTGACCTGTGGGCTCTCCCCACGCCTCCCCCAGGCCCCCAGATGACTCCCCATGTCCTTGTTGACATCTCCCAAGTGTGTCCTATCTTCAAGTGTGGCTGGGGCCTTGCCTCCCTCGTGGTGGGAACAGTGTGGCTGTTTTGCACGTGAAAGACACCCACAACAAGGAAATACGGCTCTGCTCTGCAAAGTCTTGCAGGAACTGGGACTCTCGCAGAGAAAACACGTGGATGGCGTCCCCGCTATGCACACGGTGCTCCGGCACCTCCTTCACCTCCCCCCTAACCCCAGCCCCAGCCCCATTGCTTACAGGCACTGCACGGAGCACACAGGAACTCAGACCTTTTCTTTGTCTTAGATGCTGACTTATACTGGGGAAGGAGCTGGGGTCCACCCACCAGGAGGGGCCCAGCCTGGCCCAGCTCACCTTGCACCGGTGCAGTGATGACGCCTCCATCCCAGGGCTGGGGGCTAAGCCCATGCTTTGCAGATTTTCCATCCCATCAATTACAACTGCCCTGGGTGCTGCCCAGGAAGGCGATCAAGTAGCCAGCGTATCATAACCTTTGCCAGTGCTCTCTGCTGGCCCCGTTCTTCTCGGGTGATGTATTTCTGAGCCCAGCAGTGCACCCCATCATCATGGCAGCGCTGTTAAAGCCCCTGTGTCCTGGCTGCCAGAGAGACCTGGATTTTATGAGTCTGGGAGTATTGAACTCAAAACCTAACACACTCTGAATTCTAAATGGTAAACGTGCCCAACAATTTCAAACTACGCACAGGTATATCATACCCTACAGGGCTACCCTGGGGTCTGGCTTGAGCCCCCCTCTAAATCTGTCGACTTCGCAAGTCACAACTCCTCTGTCAAAACCTATGGATTCCCTCATTCCACCACATCCACTCTGACCTGTGAAGCTGCCCATTTCAAGCCGCTCCATGGCTTGACATCTTGACGGAGTCTACTTGACGGAGTCGCTTCCACACTTGGGGACCTCGGCATTCCCACGCAGGGATGGGCCCGTCGTGGCTGTGCCCGTCCATCTGAATCTTTTCCAGCAGGAAGAAGACGGTGCCAGGGCTAAGGGCTGCTGCTGTACACCACTGTGCAGAGCAGCCCACACATGCCTGCGGGTAGGGTGCAGGGAAGGCAGGGGCCCCTGCACCCCCAGGCTCCATGGCCTGCACAGGGCTACAGCCTCTCAAAGTGGGTGGGGCTTGCTAATCTCTCACCCATCCAACTTGCACAGTGAGCCTAGGGGATGTCACACGTGACTACGTCATCTTACCCAATTTGCACTCGCCATCTTCCAGGCTAGCCGACTTGCACTGAACACAGACACACTTCAAGTTAAATTAAAAACCAGCACAAGGGGTAAAGAGCGGTGTACCTGCAAGTCGGCACACTGCTTCTGCCACTGTCCAATCTTAAGGCTTTGGCTCTGGCAAGCAGACTGAACCCCTGAATACTCTGGCTCCTCTTAGAGTCTCCTTTTATCTGTGGCCTGTGTTCCCACGGGCCCTGGCATCTGGGGCCAGCCTGCCGTTCTCGAAGCTGACGCTGACCCAGCATTCTCACGATCACAGTGCACTTCCAACGTAATTATGCAAGCAATATTTATCCAGTGATAATATCCAAACTTCATCCAGAACTCTGAAATGTTCACTTCATTTTTAGTCTCAGGCTGGGCACCTGGCCCTCTGCATCTGTGGGTTCCTCATCCATGGATGCAACCAAGTAAGGAAAGAAACTATTTTTAAAAGAATACATTGGTCGAGGTGGGCGCTGTGGCGTAGTGGGTAAAGCCACCGCCTGCAGTGCCGGCATCCCATATGGGCGCCGGTTCGAGTCCCAGCTGCTCTACTCCCAAGCCAGCTCCCTGTTAATGCACCTGGGAAAGCAATGGAAGATGGCCCAAAGATGTGGGCTCCTGCACCCGTGTGGGAGACCCAGAAGAAGGTCCTGGTTCCTGGTTTCAGATGGGCCCAGCTCCAGCTATTGTGGTCATTTGGGGAGTGAACCCATGGATGGAAGACCTCTCTCTCTCTCTCTCTCTCTCTCTCTCTCTCTGATTCTGCCTCTCTGTAACTCTAGCTTTCAAATAAATAGGTAAATCTATAAAAATACATTAAATCTGCACCAAGCAGTACAAACTTTCTTCCTTACTGTTATTCCTTAATCAATACAGTGCAGCCACAATTTACCAGTTCACATTCTACGAGGCATTAGAAGGAACGGAGAGGTGGCTTGGAGCATTCAGGCAGATGCACACGGGTTATACACGAGTACTTTTCCATTTCACAGAAGAGGCAAACACCAGTGGATTTGGTGTCCATGGGAGGGTACAAGAACCAACCCCGGTGGACACCAAGGGGAAACTGTATGTAATTAAATATCCCATTAACGACACGCCTTGTTAGGCAAGGCTTGAAGTCTGTTTCCGACCCTGTGTCAGTGAGCTCCCTGCAGCTGGCCCCTGGGTGACCCGCGCAGGTGCAGTGAGTCCCGTCGGCCACCCCTGCTCTTGTTACTTCCTATTCTTCCTGTATCCTGGACGGTTCCAGCTCCCACCCCTCCACGGCCTCCTCCATCTCCCCACTCCCCAGGTGTCAGCTTCCCTGCAAGGGTTCTCACGGGCCAGGTCCCTCCCAAAGGGACCCCGCACTGTCTAGCCTCCCCAGGGACCCCGCACTGTCTGGGAGCCACCCCAGGGACCCCACACTGTCTCCCGGCTCTGCTCCTTCATTTCAAGGCTGAAGGTGACTTGGAGGATGACTGGCTGGGTGTTTAATAACCATCATGACCCAAGAACCCCTCTGTATAAACACGGAGAAGTACACACTCAAGAGAGAACATTCCGGAGCAGAGCAGGTGTGGTGTCCAGATGTGGGCTTCATGCTGTCACCATTGTTGAGGTGGTGCCTGAACCCTTGCCCATCTGCTCAGGGACAATCCAAGGGGACAGTCACCACCAGCATGTACTCTGGGGGGTGGCTTAGAACACATCTTTGCTCTGCTCCTCTGATACCTGAAGTTAGAATTTCTGTCCCTGGGGCTGGTGCTGGGGCATAGCTGGCTAAGCCTTTGCCTACAGTGCCAGCATCCCATATGGAAGCCAGTTAGAATCCAGGCTGCTCCTCTTCCAATCCAGCTCTCTGCTATGACCTAAGAAAGCACAAGAAGACAGCCCAAGTCCTTGGTCCCCTGCACCTGCATGGGAGACCCAGAAGAAGCTCCTGGCTTCAGATTGGCCAAGCTCTGGCCATTGCAGCCATCTGGGGAGTAAAACAGTAGATAAAGACCCCTCTCTCTCTCTCTCTCTCTCTCTCTCTCTCTCTCATTCTGCCTCTCAAATAAATAAATAATCTTTTTTAAAAAAAGAATTTCTGTTCCTACATATCCTTTTTTTTTTTTTTTTTTAATCATCCCAAGGGCTGGCCATTCCATCACTCAGGAACATGGCGGTGGGGGGGAGGTTGGACAGAGGACGGTTGCTTCTGGTATCCACAAGAATCACACATGGCTTCCTGGGCTGAGAACACTCTCTCACTCCTAAGTTCACAAGTGGGTGCTACACACCTTTGCAAGCCCAGGTACACTTCCAGGTGCCCCTGGTCTACAGCAATGACCACAGAACAGCCTCCACACGGCTGACATTCCAGGAAGCATAGGCAACTGATACTGCTTTAAATCAAGCCCTTAGAAAGTGAACCAGAACCTCGTTTTTGAAGTCAAGTCCTTGGACTATCATCTGGAACATTCTTGGGCATGCAGAACCCAGGCCCTACCCCCAGAGCCAGGCAAGCAGGATCCACATTTAGCTAGATGAATATAGTGAACTGAGAGGTTCTGAGATCCGGTCACAAGATGTTGAGTGCAAAGAAGGGCAGGAAGGCGGAGCTAGCGAGGAGGCAGAGGGGGAGGGGTGGGCGGGGCTTCTAACACAGAGTGGTCAGTGTGGTCCTCATGGAGGCGAGGCCACAGCTAACAGGAAAGAGGCAAGGTGGTGACCCAGGACTTCCTGGGAAATCAGCTAGTAGGTGGCCAGGGGCAGGCACTGGGGACTGGGGGTGGAGCACAGTGACCAGGAACAGGTCGGGAGGAAGGCTTGTCCCAGCACAGGAGGCAGAGAAAGTGCAGAGGGGGAGAGGGCCCAGCGAGGCTGGGGCAGCAGCGCCCTGCAGGCCATCGCAAGGACCAGGTGTGGACCCCGAGGGAAACGGGGGCCTCTCTGGCTGTCCTGGCTGAAAGCCCAGGAATTGTCTTTTTCCTGCGATGTCCTAAAATTCTCCACCTCCTAAGGACTCCCTCTGCAAAGAAAATTCTATCTTTTAAGTTTTACTGTTTTCAAAACTAAATGCAATCAGAATGCATACGGCACGCAGGCCCTGTGCACTCCAAAACCCACACCTCGTAAAACGGCCCGGCCGCCCTCCCCCACGCGCATCCGTCCTCACGTCCACCTCCTTAGGGAGGCAGAAAAAGTGCGTTTCATGCACTCCCCAAACGGCCATGGCCGTTTCTACAGCATCTGGCACAGCAAGGAAGTACCTCCCACGGAGATACCAGCCCCTGCCCCGGGAGGGGGCAGCCCTCCGGGAGATGGGGACGCCCCACGGACAAATGGCACCTGCTCTTCAATCACCGCTAACCAGGCACCAGCTGCCGAGCCTGAGGGCCCCAGCTGGTAGCCAGCCTTGGCTGGCCCAGGCCAGGATCACTTCCTGCCTGCTCACCTGGTGTTGCTGGAGTGAGGGACCCCGGCTGGAGCAGTGGTGCAAATCACCCACTACTTCCTCTTTAAAGGAAACGACAAACTCCCTGGAGGACGTGGGGGGGGGGGGGGCAATCCAGAACATCCCTGCTGTGCTGGCTGGGGGGGTGGGGCAGGCAAGCCTAAGGCTCTGAGCTCCATGGAGGAACAGACAGCAGCAGCGGCTCTGTCACTGCCTGAGAATCCGGTGCACCGTCTGCCGGTGGAGCTGCCGAAGCTGCCGAAGCCAAGCACCGTAGCCTGGGGCTCAAGCATCGGACTGCTGCTCTTCTCCCACAGCCCTGGATGTGGACATCTGAGGTCAAGGGCCCGGCACAGCTGGCTCCTCCTGAGGCCTCTCCCTGTGTCCTCCCAGGTCTTCTATGCACGACTGTCTCTGTCCTACCTGTCCTTTGGGATAGGTTGCGCTGGGTTAAGGCCCTTCTATGACCTCCTGCCAATGTGATGACCTCTGTAGAGGCCCTATCTCCACGCAAGGTCTTGTTCTGAGGGACTGAGGATTAGGACTTGCACCTAAAAACTTGAGGGGGACACAATCTAGCCCCTAAAATCAGCTTCAGGAAGGACAGCAGCTGGGCCCCTTTGGCTCCTTGCTGGTATCTCCTCGCCCTGCCAGTGCCAGGCAGCCCACTACAACCACTGCAGGGCAGCCGTTCTCCAAGTGGGGGCTTGGAACCCCTGGGGCGCTAGGAGCCCTCCCGGGAATGCACTGCTGATGCCTCTCACCCCTCGCAGGCGCACAGCGCGGCTCCCCGAGGCTACAGGCTGTGAACTACCCCAGCAGACTGAAGACAGGAGCTGCCTTCCATCACGCCAGACAGGCAAGATGCTTGCAAACAATGCCAAACAATGCCAGTCTTCCCAGGAGTCCATTTTTTAAAAACCTATAGCTGTTTGCATAAAAATTTGATTTGGTTATCATGTCGTGGGCTTATGATTATTATGTTAAATGAATTCTTATCTATATGTTTCAAAATTTCTCTTTTTGTTTCTAACTCCATTCGTAGCAAAAGGCACGACCCCTACAGTTGTTCTGCAGACTCCTCAACCATTTTTAAGAATTTACAGGAATCCAGAGGCCCAAAGTCAGAGACTCATTGCCGTAGAGGATTTAAACACGGCTGGCCAGACTGAATCTCCTTAGAGCAACCTGCGGACTATGGGGAGAAAGACAGTTTATGAAGAACTAAGAGCAGCTAAGAGCCCAGGACAGGGGCTTGCTGGCCATCCCCCCGCTGATGACAGAAAGTGCTTGAGTTTTCCAGATGGCACCTCCACAATGTGTTACATTTGGACCTTACATGAGCTTCGCTTGGCTTTTCATTGACCACCACGGCCGAGTGCTGGCCTCCAGCTCTCCAGCATCAAACAGCGTCCACCAAGAAGAGGGGAGCAGATCCCCTAGTGACTGCAAAGCACAAACATGCTTCCTGAGGCTCTCAAAAGCAGGGTGTCTTTTGGACAAATGGGAGGTACGTCTGGAGGACACCAGGGGCCAGGAGGGAGTGAGCAGATCCCTGACCACCAGTCTGCTGCCCAGAGGGCTGTGTTCCGGGATCGAGGCAGCCAAGAAACTGGTCCCAGGGCGAGCCCACCTTGCAGTGTGCCCAGCTTGGCATATGGTGCATCACAGGACTGGCATGCAACACACCCAGCTGATGCTAAGGGCCACTCCACACTTTTGTACTAAGGGTATAGACATCTACCAGGTGCAAGGCAAGTTGACTGGGCAAATGCGGTGGTGACATAAAGACAGCTTATGCTCCAACTCTGTTATTCTAGACAAAGTGCAATCACTTTAGTGAAGGGATAAAAATATACTGCATCACAACTGGAGAATCCAAGAGGAAGGGATTTTTTTAATGATATTTCGCCAGTGCCTGGAAAAGTGCACACGCAGTAAATATTTGTTGCTGTTTGTAAGTGCTGCTTTTGTTGCTGACTGGATGATGGATGGAGGAAGGAAGGGCCAGAGGAACTGGTGTGCCCGGCCTGAACCTTAAGGAATGGGAGGGCCTGGGAGTGAAGATGAAGGGGAACAAGCGCAGAAGCAGGGCCATCCCCTGTGAGCCGGGGGGCAGGCTGGGGGCACAGGGCATGGGGTGGGAGGCCACGGAATCTCAGAGCGAATGCATAGCTTGGTCCTGGATTCCTGAGTCTGGGCAGAGTTTGACTTCCATTCTGCACAGATGAGCTTGACGTTCCTGATTTTCCCTATATTCTATCACCACCCCCATTTCCTCACATCTTTTCCATTTGAGATGCTCATGGTATCTAGGGTTAGGAAATCCTCATCTTTAAGAAGCAAAAGTCCATCTAAGGAGGAATCTATCCATTGAACCCAAGGTAGTGATTCAAATGGTGAAAAAGCTGAACCCTAGGATGAGACTTTGTGGAAGACTTGGTTTGGGGAAGGGTAGCATTTTAAAAACCAGTTTTCTCTATCAGTTTTCTCTCTAGTCCTGTGAATGACCTTACACATCCTTCTCTGCCTCCTGGAAAAGCAACCATAGGAAAATGTGGATTATGCAACTGCAGGAAATGGCGAGAGAGCCGGTGAGACAAGAAAGCTAGACTCAAAACAATCTATTCTGACTTTGGTTGTGGAATATCGCAGGTGTATCCCGTCTGTGTTTCTGGAGTGCTCTATGTAAGTGGTGTTTATTTATTTACTTATTTGGAATGCAGAGAGACAGATCTGCCATTTGCTGGTTCACTCCCCAAATGTCCACAGCAGCTGAATGGGGAGAGGCTGAATGGAGGAGCCAGGAACTCCATTCAAGTCAGACCTGAGTAGTCCAACCGCTACCTGCTGCCTCCCAGGCTGTACATCGGCAGGAAGCTGGACAAGAGAGGAGGCAGGACTCCACCCAGGCATGTGGACATGGGATTCCGCCATCCCAGGTGCTGGCCTAACCTTGTGCACTTGCCCTGAAAGCAGGTTTTTGTTTGTGGAATCACCCTTCAAATGCACCAATCAAGTTCACTCTGCATAGAGATTGGCACTACAGCTTTTGGAAGTCTGGAACTTTCCAAGTGAAAGAGGCCAACCTGAAAGGCTACACATTGCATGATTCCAATCACTGTACGCGCTTCTCCACACTTGCAAAGACAACCTCACACACTTCGATTCAGCTGCCCAGGGTCGGATATGTCGGATATGTATCCCCCTCCTTGATCCCATGCCCATCAACATACAGAGAGGAGGTAAAATAAGGAATGGGAGAGAACCTCCCTGATGCCCATGTTCTTCTCCCAGGGGCTGCAGGGGCTGGGGGGGGGGGGCGAGCAGCTGATGCTCTCTCTGGACGTCCTGACACCAAGTGTCAAATTCTGCACACACTAGCACACCTTGGAGACACAAGCTGGTGACAAATATTCATCATTAATTTCAGTTTTTAAACCTATTGCTTAAATTTGTCCTGATGTTAGAGACACTATAATGGATAGTTATGACCAAAATAATTTATAGCTTTGTCTTGTTGGTGCATGTATACCAATGCTCTTATGTCTGAAAACCAGGACTTTGAAGAAAAATCATCATTAAAATAAATGTCTAGATGTTAACACATTTTAAATATAGATATATGCTCCTGGCTTTGGATCAGCCCAGCTCTGACCATTGCAGACATTTGGGAAGTGACCCAGTGGATGGAAGATCTCTCCGTCTCTGCCTCTGCCTCTCTGTAACTCTGTCTTTCAAATAAATAAATAAATCTTTTTAAAAAGTTCCTGGAAATGCACATTATTCTTTTAACTCTATTTTTCCATGAAGTTTCTGAACCCTCCTTGAGAGTACTGATGTCATCTTATGGAGAATAATAACGCTTTTATTTAGACAAAGCTCATTTGATGAGATTTTAGTTAAGTACAAAGTGCAATGAGTTTGCTATACACTCCGAGGAGTGGTTCGGTTCCTGCACAGTGGACTCAGCTGTCCCCTCATGGGCTCATGACCCTGAAAGCCACTCTCCCAGACTGACAAGACACACTCCTAAGTCAGAAACACAAAGTCGTGCATTTGAAGAATTTCAGGTTTTGGAAATTCTTTCCAAACAGGAACAGCATCAACTTCAGGCACTGGTGTGTATAAGGCAATCCTTCGATAACTGATTAACTGGCTGGGACTATGGTCCCTTCCAAGGTAGGACAACTTACAACGAGGTAGGAGCCCAGACTGGGAGGGCTCCATGACCCACAAGACAGGGCAGGAATGACGAGCCTGCCCAGCCAGCCTTCAGTCTAAAAATCAGATGAATGTCCTAACCTGGCCCAAGAGGCCCAGCACGCTCTGGCCCTAGAAAACCTTAAGTCCTGAAGACAGAGCTTGAACTTGTTACTCCTGCCAGCCATGACATCAACACCAGTGATGTCCAATCCACCGAAAGAAGTAGGCTGATTTGTCCCGGGATGCTCTGCGACTGTGAATCTGCCAGAACTCGCCTATTCTACAACATCAAGAAATCTTTGGATGTGCTGAGAACCAACAAGCAATGATCAGGAACTTCTGTTTTGTCTGGATGAGGTTCCATCTTAGAGTCCAGCAAAAGATCCAACAAATCAAGAGAGAAACAGGGGCTGGGGCGGTGGTGCAGTGGGTAAAGCCACCACCCCGTATTGGAGTGCTGCTTCGAGTCCTGGCTGCTCTGCTCCTGATCCAGCTCCCTGCTAACGCACCTGGGAAAGCAGCAGAAACAGCCCAAGCACTTGGACCCCTGCCATCCACATGGGAGACCTGGATGGAGCTTCAGTCTCCTGGCTTTGCCCTGGCTCAGCCAGTCCTGGCCATTGCGACCAGCAGATGGAAGATCTCTGGTTCTCTCCCTCCCTCCCTCTCTCTGTCTCTGGTACTCTGCATTTCAAATAAACCAATATCGAAAAACAGAAAGAGAACCAACATGCCACAGTTCATGGTCAAAAATAAGAGGCACATCAATGTAGAATGAGCCGATATTCCTGCACTGTCACCTCAAACCTCTCCTCCCAGCCGACCCCAGACCTATGCTACGTTACGTAGCTTCCCCAAGAAATGCAGTTGTAAACCAAAGTGTGACATCAAGAAACACACATTTGCAAGTGCACGGTGCTAGCTTTTGGGTGCAGTGGGGCAGGTGCATCTGTGAGTGTGGAGGGGCAGGAAAGCAGTAAGAGTGAAGAAGTATGTGGAGGTTCCCAGACATGGCAATAAGCAGGAACCCTCAAACAAACTCCAGCGAAGGACTCTGTGGCTGTAAATGCACTTGTGTAGTCACCAATTTCAAAGGACTCAGCCCAGGAGAAATCCACTCACTTGCGCCCTGACTTTGGGGCTCCCAAGAACTCGTCCAAATTCGCACACACTGGCCCAGACAACAGAAAGGGGAGACATTTTCAACCCACATAGTCAGTGGGGGAATTCCAAGGGAAGCTCAAGAATCATAAAATGCAGCCTCTTCTGGCATATGACGTAGAAATCAACCTGAGTAACAGCCGGATGCCTGCGTGTGTGTCATCCACGTACACGGGTGAAGCACCCCCAACTCAGGGTCACCCACACCGTGGCCCGTTACCCACTCCAGGGATGATTTAAACATGTCTCTCTCTCTCTCTCTCCCTGCAGTTCCCTGCCTTCTGAAACCATTCCTCTGGCTGACGGCCAGCCATCAAAGCTGGGCGTGGAAAGGGAGGAAAAGGTGAAACTTCGTGGACCACACCGTGACTCACCAGAGCTCAGGGGAAACGGTCCATGGCGGAGGCCAGTGGGAGCCTTTGGTGGGGTGAGATCCCTGTTCCTAGGCTCATGCACCTTTCTCATCACCCAGCAGGTCGGTGCATCCACCTTGTTTCTCTCCCAGTGGCAGGACCTGCCTCGCTTCATTTATTTCCCACTGTTCTGATATGGGCTCTGCTAAACTATCCCAAAGCTCTGTGCAATGGGGAAGAAGGGCAGCTCTGCCTAGGGAAAGGGAAATGGGGCCCACATGGGAGGAATACTGTGAAGTTATTTTTCCAAAAGCTAAAGTTGACCCTGAGCTGAGGAAAGATTTTCAAAATTCCCATCATGCCTGCTTTGGTATCTAAAGACTTTTTGATTGACATGACTGTGAAGATCTGGCTGCCCCAACCAGCATAGTCAACAACTCCCAAACACCTGTCACACCAGGGGCAGGAATGGAAGATTCTAGAGTCCCCTTTGGCAGGAGCAAGCCAAGGGGGGCCTCCACCACACACTGCAGGAAGCTGCCACGAGCGAATCAGCCATCTCCGTGAAAGTGGAATGATCAGTACGAAAATGCAGTCTCAAGACCAGCACCAGTGCCTTGGCCCGCAAAGCCATGGCTCCCAACCTGGACCTGCCCCTGGGGGTCTCCTTGTAACCGGCCTCGTCAAACCATTTCTAAGAAGGAGGATTGTAGCTGCAGAACCCAATCAACTCACGCTCAAGTTCTGCCTACCCTCAGAATGCTGGACACACGTCCATCCACCCAGGAACTCATGCACTCATTGGCAAATACTGAAGTGATCAATTTCTCTGCACCTCACCCTGGGATGCAATTTAGCCATCTCGTGTTAACAGAGGACCCGAGGGGCCTGGCCTCCATGCTGTCCCCTGGAGCAGAGTCCCCGTTACTTCGGGTGGGACTTTCACAGGGATCCAGCCACACATCCTCGTGAACAGCGCTGACACGAGTGGGCTCCCACGCTTTGGAAGATGACTGAGTCCCTGCGGGTATAACCCACAGAGTCATTGCTTCAGTTGCTTTCGGCTCCTCTCCTTGTGTCCTTTTAGGTGATATTAAGATGGAAGGAACACAGTTTATGACAGATAATCATTTTTTCAGTTTTATCTTCAAATCAACTGAGAAGTTTAAAAAAAAAAAAAAAGGCAGAACTTGCAGGCAGCCCTTAAGCAAGTCTTGCTATTATCTCACAAAAGTAGCAAGGGGGCCAGCTCGCCATCCTTGTTAATGAGGCTGGAACAGAAATCACACCCTCTCCGGGCCAGCACTGTGGCACAGTGGGTTAACTCTCTGGCCTGGGACACCAGCATCCCAGATGGTCACCGGTTCAAGACCCAGCTGCTCCACTTCCCATCCAGCTCCCTGCTGTGGCCTGGGAAAGCAGTAGAAGATGGCCCAAGTCCATGGGCCCCTGCACCTGCATGGGAGACCTGGAAGAAGCTCCTGGCTCCTGGCCTTGGATCAGCACAGCTCAGCTATTGCGGCCAATTCGGGAATGAACCAGTGGATGGAAGACCTCTCTCTGTCTCTGCTTCTCCTCTCTCTGTGTAACTCTGACTTTCAAATAAATAAATAAATCTTATAAAAAAAAAAAAGAAAGAAATCATGGCCTCTCACCTGCTCTGCTGCTCACCCACTGCATCTCCACAGAAATCTCACCCGTGCAGCTTTCCCGTGTGATGGGCATCAACACTCGCCCTACCTGTTATCCATCAGTGATCCGTCTTTTTAATCTCATCCCCTCTACTGCACACAGATGTTTGCCACCTGTACGCCCATCAACATACGTGTCTACTACAGCCCATTCCACTGTTAGCTCCTAGAGGGCAGGGATGGAATTGACCCACGTCCAAAAAGGAAACCAACGTCAACTGTGTCTATTGTTCTAAGAGTCTATTAAACTGCCGTGCAGAAACAGGAGGAGAAAAGATGTCGCCGGGCCACCAGCCTTTTGAGTCTAACTCAGCCGCCCACAAGGAAGTCCCCGAGGAAGGTGTCTCAGGAGACAGCCAAGAGCTCAGGGAAGCTCCATGGACTCAGCTCCGTCAGCATCGGCAGAGACTGACCCTGGATTCTCTGTTCACAGTGGCCGGTGGTGCCTTGGCTCTCTGGTTTACATTCCCCTGAGGTCCCGTTCACCACATGGCTGGCCTGAGGGCATCAACTTCAGAGGTGCGTGAACTCTGACATCAGATGGGAAAGTTCAGAGATGAAAGTGGGCACATAGTTCTGCGGCTTCCTTTAGATCTGAACACATGGAAGCAAAGCTCTCACCGAAATGACGACTTTGTGGTTCTCAACTAGGGAGGGGCACGCACCTCTTCCCTCCCGAGACGGGGGTGTGCAGGAAGGTATGACTCAGACTGTCCTGAGGACAAGGGGCCCCGGCAGTCCGAGGGCCAAGTCCAGGACACCTGCAACGCGTGGCCGAGGAGGTGAAGGGAGACCGTTCACCCGAATGCCCCACAGCCCCTACTGCCGGCAAAGGCATAGCCCTCCGAGCTCGTGAAAAAATTCGCGGGAACATTAACACTCTTAGGTCACACCCAATGACACAAGCTTCTGTGTCCTATCCCAGATCCACTTTCCCAAGGAAATGCAGGTGTCAAGCCTAATTAAAGAACCAAAGCATGAGGCTGGCACTGTGGTGCAGTGGGTTAACTCCCTGGCCTGAGGCACCGGCATCCCATATGGGTGCTGGTTCAAGACCCAGCTGCTCCACTTCCAGTTCAGCTCTCTGCTGTGGCCTGGGAAAGCAGTGGAAGATGGCCCAGGTCCTTGGACCCCTGCACCCACTTGAGAGACCCAGAGGAGGCTCCTGGCTTCAGATTGGCGCAATTCTGGCCATTGTGGCTAGCTGGGGAGTGAACCATCGGATGGAAGACCTCTCTCTCTCTCTCTCTCCCTCTCTATCTCTCTCTGCCTCTCCCCTCTCTGTGTAACTTTCAAATAAATAAATAGAATCTTTTAAAAAATTTTTAAAAAGACCCAAAGCACACAATAATATTGACCAAACTACAATTAGCTTTCTACAAGCTAAAAAAAAAAAAAGAAAGAAAATCCCAGTTTGGCATATTTGCTTCATTTAACTTGTTTAATTTCTCTTACCTTATCTTGAACATTAAGAGGAGAAATTTGAGAATTCGTAGACAAAAACTTGAAGATAACTCAAAGCCCTATTTGCTAATGATAGAAAGCAATTCCATTTTGAACAGTGTGTGGCTATACCAGTGTTCAATAAACCTACCTCAAAACAGGGACTGTGCTAGGAAATGCTCACAGATAACAGGTGACCTGGCCACTTTTCCAAACTCGCACCTTCTCTGTCACCATCTAAATCCTTGTCTTGCTTTATCCGATTGTGTAAAGACCGTAGCATGATAACCTTGGCCAAATATATCTGGGCATGTGTTACTCTTTTTAACTTTTTTTTTTATTTGACAGAGTTAGACAGTGAGGGAGAGAGAGAGAGAAAGGTCTTCCTTCCGTTGGTTCACTCCCCAAATGGCTGCCACAGCCAGAGCTACGCCGATCCGAAGCCAGGAGCCAGGTGCTTCCTCCTGGTCTCCCATGGGGTGCAGAGCCCAAGCACTTGGGCCATCCTCCACTGCACTCCCAGGCCACAGCAGAGAGCTGGACTGGAAGAGGAGCAACCGGGACTAGAACCCGGCACCCATATGGGATGCCGGTGCTGCAGCTGGAGGATTAGCCAAGTAAACCATGGCGCTGATCCCTTTTTTAACTGTGTGTGTGTGTGTGTGTGTTACTTGATTATTATGTCAGAGACTAGATATACCAGATATTTAGATATACTAAATCCATCAGGTACAGACTGACTCCCAGAGCCCATATTAAGCCAGGGCACATAGAAGACATTTGGAGAATGAATTAGTAAGTGAATGAATGAAATGATGCCCCACTCTACTCCACTGAAGCTGCTCACATAAAAGACTACATTCTCACTCTGAGACGGGGACATGACGGCAGCCACTGTGCCAGTCGTGTCCTAGGTTGCTTGTATGTTGAGCACTTTGCAGTTTAATAAATGCCTTTTCTCTGGCTTGATTCTACTAACCACTCCATATAAGATACATTTTACGGTTACCATTCAGAAACAAAGATATAGACTGTGTTGTGAGTCTGATATTGTAACTTCTAAAGCTCTCCGTGTCAGCTACACAAACACACCAGGATGTTGCTGAAGCTCCCCTAAATAAGTGAATTGAAGGAGGGGAGACCACGCTTGTTGGAAGAAGAATCCCAAGCAGTAAAGGAAGGCAGGGGAGAAACGGGAACCCACCATTAGGACGCCACAGCCCTAACCACTGAGCACCGGACCCGCCGAGGGCGCCAAGAGGAGGGCGAGACGCTGGGGGAGAACAGGATATCTGCAGGCCCTCAAAGCTCCTCCCTCGGAGCATCGATCAATTCAGGCTGCTATGTTCACGCATGTCTGCAAACCCTGAGACGCCCCCTCCAAGGGACGGAGCCCAAGGCCCCGCCTAGGGCGGCAGCCACAGGTGACCCAGGACAACACAGCCAACAAGGCAGACGGACCTCTTGGGCTCCCGGCCACGACGCCACGGGGTGGACACATGTCCTCAGTGACACTCTTCCCCCACATCCATGACCTCTGGCCACACGAGACAACACGCTGGCCAGGGACAGGCCACAAGCTGCCTGAGCAGTCGTCTTCGAGTAGGTCAGTGCCACAGAAGACAAGAACGAGAAGAAGCTGCCGCGGACAGGAGAGACCAAGGAGAACGACAGCCCAACGTCACGCAGGGTCCTGCGTCGGGAGAGCGACATCCACGGAACTGTGACGACGTCCGCGGTTTATTTAAAAGCACAGGCGGCACATTTATTTCTGCAGCGAGTCGGAGGCAAATACTTTCACCTCTATAAGCCGTATGGTCTCGCCCGAAACGACTCAGATTGGCAGAGCAGAGCGAAGGCAGTCAGAGGGTGTGGCCACATTCCAGTAAACCTCCTCTTCCTACTGGCACTGGGCTGGTTTCCTGACTTCTAGTTAGTAACACGGCAGCCATGCACATGTCTTGGTTTGGGTCCTTTTGAATAAAGATTTATCTATTTAGCTATTCAAAAGGCAGAATGACGTGGACACACAGACACACACACACACACAGGTTTTTCCATCTGCCGGTCACTCTCCCAGGGCCCACAGCAGCCAGGTCTGGGCTAGGCTGAAGCCAGGGGCCAGGAGCTCCATCCTGGTCTCCCACGTGGATGGCAGGGCCTCTGGTGCCTTTGGAGGTGTATTAACAGGAGGCAGACTGGACGTGGAGCAGCCAGGACTCGAACCAGCACTTTGAGATGGGATGCTGGCAGCCCGCCGCGCCAAGAGGCTGACCCCTTAGTTAGGCGCCATGGTTATTTAAGATGCCAACGCAGGGGGAAGCTGGGTGAAGGAGGGTGCAGGAACGCTCCACTCTCTTTGCAACACTTCTGTAAATTTAAAATTATTTCCCAAAAAAGGGGTATTTAAAATGATATAGAAAGAAATGGGTGACTGCTGCCATTCTTCAGTGGCTTCCATACCTTCTTCCCCACTGGCAACTGCTACATTTATTCAAGAAATGGCCACACACAGACTCCACATCCCACAAGCACAGCCCTTCTGTGGATAGCACTTCTGTGCCTGCTCTGCAGAGAACGAGATGCAGAACGCTCTGCAGGAGCCACCAGGACTTCAGTCCCAGCCTCTGGGTGGGTAGATGCCCGACAGCCACCAATGGAGAACTTGACAGCTTCACCTCTCTGAACCAGGACAGCGCCCTCTGTGGCTCTGCTCATAAAAATGGCTAAACAGAGCTCGTCAAATGCAGCTCATGGTACCCATTTACAAGATTCCCTAGGGCAGGTGCACAGGTGGGAACAGCTTGGCTGTGACTGACGAACAGAATGACAAGAACCAGAATCTTATCCTCTGTGCTGCAGGGAACAAAATGACCCTGGAGTCAGAGGACCCTCTCCCTAAACACATTCGTAGGCGGGAGTTCAATGTATAAACACACAAGTGGGCACCAGAGCTGGGCCTCGGAGGATGGGTAGGAGTTTGTCAGCATACCCGAGCAATAGCCCTGAAGCCTCCACCATATTGGAGGAGCCTAACCGTGGGTCCTGTGTGTCAGGAGCCAGGCAGCAGATGGCTCCAAGGGGGAGGCTTGAGGGACTGGCCTGTTGCGTAAGCAGTTTGGCCCCTGGGAAGAGGAGGGTCATGTAAAGGGAAGTTGGTTTTGCTGCAGGTGAGTGACACGACCACATTGGCGTTTTGGAAGGATGACCCCCAAAGTGGAGGTCGACTCCCCAGAGTGGACTGATGGGCCGTGAACCAAGGGCAGGGACTGCCTTGTCCTGGGCGTCCAGGACCCTGGGGCTGAGAGCGTCCATCGGGCTGGTCCCGGGCCTCTGTTCACCCCCGTGCAACCACTCTAGCCACACGCTGGGAAGTAGAGAGGGCAGGAGGGTGAAGGCCTTGTAGCTTCTTCTAAGGAAGTGCTGAGATCCTTATGGCTGAGCCACGACCTTCACCGTCTTGCCAGGCTGCCCGGGACGGTGTGTCTTGAGGGGTCTGAACCCCGAGTCTCACTGCCCCACCCCTGACGCTGAACGTCTCCCCTATTGCTTCTGCAACATGAGCTCTGGTCTCAGCTCTCCCAAGCTACGGCACAGGGCAGGCACAGCAGGCTTACTCCGTCCAGGGCCGAGCCACCCTGAGCAAGTTCCCCAATTGCTTCAGCCCATTTGAGGTTTCTCACTCTGCCCAGGCAGTGTGCAGAGGCATCATGTACGGGGTTCAGCCATTCTCTCTCCACGTCAGTACGATCTTACATTCACTTCTGTACTTAAGGCATCCCCTTTTTGATGAATATACTTTTGGTAAGAAAAACATCATTTTAGATACTGGAGGGTGACGAAATAATAATGATTCAAACTTAACCCCATCATAGCATACAGGAAACTGATTCAAATCTGAGGGTGCCCAACACTCAGAAGCCTTTACAAATGTCTAGGAAGAAACATCCTCTGTGGCCAGAGAAAATAACAGAGCTAGAGGAAAAAAAACCTCCATTCTGAAAGATGTGCTTTGGGGATATTAGCATTCTATGAAATCAAGTTATATTTAAATGTATAGTGCAGATATTAAAGATTACTCTAGCTCTACCTACAGGAAGTGCATGAGTTTGAAACTAAATCTATATAAATAAATAACACACACACACACACACACAGGTACTTCATAGAGTTCTTGGGAAAAGGAATTAAAAGGTTATTTATGTAAGAAAAATTCAGATCCATGCATATGGAGGGTATTTAAAAGGTCATGGGAAATGTATATTCTGGAAAAAACTTCACATAAATGTCAAAAATTGTTCACACCAAAATTAACTTATCTTTGCATGCCATTTCCTGCACATTTCTGGAAGGGCCCTCCCATCTATGCATCACCAAGAAAGGAAGTGAGCTGGACGGACTGAGCCCACCGATTTGTTCTTTCCTTGGAGGGAAGGGATAAAGAAGAGCGGCGAAAAGTCTACTCACAAGGACATGGTCTGTTGGGGACAATTCCCTCCCCGGAAAGGGCCCTGAAATCTGGGAGCGGAGGTTCTGGCCAAGGCGTGAGTCACCCACCGAGCACCCCAGAGGGAGGCCATCACGGCCCTGGTTCCACCAACACACATGGGCATGTCCGGGGGGGGCCGGGGGTCCTTGCATCCCGGTGGGCGCCACCCTTGCTGGGGATCAGAGGCTACACAGAGTGTGCAGGCTGACCGGGCATCTAGGCAGTGCATGGGTGGTCTCCCGTGGGTGCAGAGCCTCCGTGGGTGCCTGGAGGGGCTGGTCCCCTGGCCCTGGGACATACGAGGGGAGGTGCTGCACCAGAGACCCCAGCTTCCACCTGCTCCCTCTTCCTCCACCCCCAGCTTCTTGCCCTGAAAACTCTGTGCTTTTTGTGGGTCTAAAAGTCTCATGGAGTCACAAGAAGGCTTGAGGGACAGGCAGCACCTGCCCTGACAAGGTCACTCAGAGATGTCTGCCTGTGTGGAAGGCAGCGACTGTGTGTCCCATTTTCAGTCTAAAGAAACAGGCGACATGAAAGGCTTAGCTCTATTGCTTAAAAACATCTCAGCTTAATGATGATGTAGCTCGTTTTCTCAGCAAAATGAGTGGAACCTGGTAGACAAGACCCCTGTAACAGTAACAGCATTAATGCAGGAACACCATGGCCCTGCCGACATGCCTGTGTGATAACCTGAACATCAGCTTCCCAAAGCAGCACACATTAAACAAGGTGCTTACAGAACACTGGCACGAAGGACCAGAATTCTCGCCCTGCTGCCTGGTTCCAGAGTATGTAGCCGCAGACCACGCCGCAGCCACGCCCTCGGCTGCACGGGCTGAGCAGGGGCTAAAGTCAGCCAGGGCCAGGAGAGGAGGCACAGCCCAGGAGGTGGGATGGCAGCAGGATGCAAGGTGACCAGGTCACTTCCGCTTTTCTCCATCTGTTTAACTCTCACCGGTACCACCATGGCCAAGACATCACTGTCAAACTTTTCACAGCTAATGGCGAGGAACCTGGCGTCCAACAGGGCACCTGGCCCCAGCTGCAGTGGTGGGGACTCCGTGAAAGCGGAGTGCAAGGTTCAGGCTGCTCCCAGACGCCCCAGCGGTTCTGTGCAGCCCACAGCACTCCCTCCTGGGACAGCCACGCCCCCTGCTCACAGCCCCTGTCTGACAGGCCTTCCCCGGCCAGCTTCGTAACCCAGAGCCCAAGTGCCCTGCTCCCGGACTGACACCTCTGACAGCCTGACCTACACGGGCACCTCGAAAGTTAGTGGAAGATGGAACAACAAGATGAGCATCGGGCAGCTTGGCCCACCTCTCACCCGTACGGGCGTGCCTGGGTGTGAGTGGATCCCACTCCCGACTACGGATTCCTCTTCCATGCAGCCTGAGAGCCAGCAGTGATGGCTCAAGTACTTGGGTCCCTACCACTCCCACGGAAGACCCGGCTGGAGTTCTGGGCTCCTGGCTTTGCCCTGACCCAGCCCCAGCCGTTGCGGACATTTAGGGGGTGAACCAGCACATAGAAGAATTCTCTCTGGGTATCCCCTTCTCTATTTCTCTTGATGTCAAAATAAGTAAAATAAATCAGTTTCAATTATTTTTAAAGATAAGCTTATTTTGGTGCCAAAACAAATCAACATCCAGGGACACAAGGAGCCTTTAAAAAGTTCACAAGAGATGTGTGTTATGGAAAAATCATGCCTGGGTTTCATTTTTTTTTTTCTTTTAATTCCGTTTGCCATGAATTTTTTGATGTCCCCTGGCACTGTATCTTGGTTGGACAGTGTTCAATTTGTCTCCCCCCGCCCCCGCCCTGGGCCTGTTCTTCCTGCTGCTCATAGCATACTCCCCCCACCGCCGGCCACCATGGCCATGGAGGACAGAGAGCAGCACTACACAGCTGGCGAAGAAATTACCACATCGAGTCCAGCGCCCCAAACAAGGAGCTCAAAGGACCCTGCCCTTCGGCCGCAGTCCCGGAAGAATTTCTCGAGACACATTAAAGAGATAAAGCTACCGGATCAAGAAAGCCCTGCCTGTACACAGCGGTGTCAACAGCATCTTTGTAGTCACAGCACCCCGGGGTGGGGGCTGTTCCCAGGAATCAGCGGAAGGAGCTACAGACAGGTGCCTCCACCCCAGGGGCACCAAACGACCCCCCTGCTTGGCTGGGGTCTCGGGAACCAGACTACTCCAACCCTGGGACACTTTTTTTTAAAAGTCTCCAAAAGCCAGCCAGGTCCGGCCTGAACTGCGCGCAGGGGCTGGTAAGCCCTGGCCGCGTCCTGCTGTTTATGAGCTCGGCGAAGTGTGCGCTGGCCGAAAAGGTGTCCCTGGAGATAGGACAGCGCTGTGCATTGTTCCCCACGTCGGCGGCCCAGCGCGGCCCACCCTCCCTGTAACGGCCGATGACAGCTCCAATGGCTGGGCAAAAAATCAGTTGGAGGAAAAGGAAGTCTTGTCGGAAATGAGATTAATCTTGTTACGAGTGTTCAGCGCTGATAGGCCATCTGGGCCCTGAGCTGCTTAAACTGGGGAGCAATTAACCTTCACCCACCGAGCCCTGGCCAACCGTTATAAACATTAAAGAGACAGGATCCTTCCCCTCTCCGCCTAGACTAAACAACCAGATTTGAATTCCACGTAAACGGCCCCTTACTGCAGATGTGCGCCCATGGTGGAGTTCAGGGAGGAAGGGGGCAGTGGCTCCGCCGATAACCCAGTGAGCGCAGGTCCTCAGTGTGAAAAATCCCTTGGGGTTTTCAGTCCTTAAAGAAAACCACCCCAGGGATCTTATGGGGGAAAAGTTGCATGGAACTTGTGGCACGGAAACCAATTTACCGTTTAGTCCCATTTTCCCACGGCCTTTCTGAAGTCCCCTCGTGGTGCCCGAGGACAGGGACCCAGCTCCTCCTGGGTTGTTTTCATTTCCAACAGCAGGAATCCCGCAGGTGGGCTACCTCACCGCAGTCCCGCTCTTCTGAACGCTCGGGCGTCTACATGAGCGATGCCACCTGCAGTCCCAAAAGGGAGACGATTTTTTTCCTTCATCTCAGAGAAGCATTGGCGTTCCCCGAGAGTCAACCAGTGCCGCGCCTTTATCAGCTCAGCTGTGCAAGGTGGCCCATGAGAAGTAAGGCTGGGGATGTACTGGGAACCCTACAGTTAAAAATATCCTCTACAGCACCGAGGAGAGATAGCGGAGGTCACTGACCTTATCACTCAGGCAATAGTTTTCCTGAGCCATCGGGCTGTGCTTAGATGAAGCTAACAATAAGAAAGGGGTGCATGAGGCCCCTGGAACTTAGGGGTTGCCACAAGCCAATGTAGGACACTCAAAACACGCCTGGCATGAAACAAGAAAAATACGTAAGCACGCGTACGAAGTGACATGGAGGCCAGAGGCTCCACGCCACTAGCCTGCCTCTCCGTGTGGCTGAAACTCAGACTTTGCACAGTAAATGCCGGCAATGGAAACTCATCCAGCATGTCTGAGGCCAATAGATTGTTGCCAAGGTTTTAATCTGGTCATCAAGATGGACTAAGACAGCTCTCAAAATGGTGAGCCCCATCTGAGCTCTAGTCTCCTGCTGGGACCCAGAGGGTGAGTCCCTGGGCGCTCAGGGCCTCACGGGTGGGCCTGTCCACAGCCAGGCCAAGCTTTCTCCTGTCTTAGTGTGTCCTGCAGGTCTCCAGGCTGGCCCTGTAATAGCATTAGACAGTGGCATACACCTGGGGACACGCTGGGCCAGGGCACGTGGTCCCGGGGTTTGCATTCACGTGTTTCACAGTGTTTTCTCCCGTCTCTATGAGGGTAGGGAAATCTTTGTCCAGAGCACAGGGGATCGACTTCTCCAGCACAGGGATTCACAAAAGGCCCATTTTTGCAGCCCAGCTAGAAGCAAGGAGAGGAGTTCTCCGTGCAGTTCTCCCAGTGGCACTGGGGGCTTCTTGGCGCCTTAGGCTTAGATAAGGAAGGTGCAGTGCTGGCCACCTGGGCTGGCCATGTGTTTATTCCGGGGAGGACATCATGTGTATCTGAAGCAAAGTCTAACAGATAACAGGAGCCCAGCTGGTTCTTTAATCTGGTTTCGTTCCTGAGACAGTGTGGCAGAGCGCTCGTTGTCAGTGATAAGACGAAGTTCCATTTTTTCCTCGGAACTTGATCGATTTCCGAAGACTAACACCTGACTACCTAGGGGCCGGCAAGTCATGTTTCTGGGCTCGGAAGCTCTATGCACCAAACCTCAGCAGTATGAGAATAAAAAGGAAGCCATCGTCCCTGACGACACTGTAGGACTTGGGTTGGGTACAGGAGCTACACAGGTTCAACACGAAGACGTCCATGAAGTCACATGGAAAAGTCTAGAGAAGATATGAACCCGATAGCCCTCCTCCTCCGGCGCAGGCTGGGCAAACAGATTGACAGTCACTGGCTGCCCAAGAGGCACTTTGCCCCCGTGCTCTGATCAGCTGGTGCGGGCTGCTCTAAGCCGCTTGCACTTCTCGACAGTCACCAACTAACATGATGAGATAAGAGGAACCACAAGGTCACACTCACTATCTTGTGAGACTGAAACACTTTGCCTGACCGTGATTTGAGTCTGATTATCACCGTGGACTTCACAACGCCACAGCTGACATTCACGCCATCCAACTGCATTTTCAGTAAAATGAACTGCATGAACACCTTCCGGAAGCTGCTCCCACCTAAGCGATATATAGGGAAGTTTAAGGGCAGGAATCCTAGTGCCGTGACCTCGCCTGTCAGTGCGGTGGTGAACGAGGCCCCGGGGGGCGAGCTGCCCATCTTTCTTGACACCTGTTTGTCTCCTTCCCACCTGTAACAGGTGGAAGAGCCCTCTCGCCTACAGCATGTCCACCAGGAAACTCAGACCACCACCGTATGCAGAGATGGCGTCTCTTGTAAGGATTGGAATGAGGTCCTACTAGATTAGGGTGGGTCCTCAGCCCAGTGAGAGCAGCCCTGTGGGAGATGGAACAGAACACACAGTGTGACGGCAGATGCAGAGGTAAGGGCAAGGCACCTGTGATTTGGGAGACCCCAGAACTGCTGGCACTCACATAAGCTGGAGCCAGGCACAGAAACCATCCTCCCCCAGAGCCTCCGGAAGGAACCAACCCTGCAGGCACCTTGATTTCGAACGTCTGACCCCCAGAACTGTCAGACAGCAAACCTGCCTTGTCCTAAGCCACCTGGCTGCGGTACTTTGTTACAGCTGTGCTGGGAGGCACATGTTCTGTCTGCATCCCAAACCTGGAGTGGGACCCACACACTGGACACCAGCAGAGGATACTGAGACTGTTCACAGTTTCACTGAAATGTCAGAACCAGAAGACAAATGACCCCTTCCCATCACAGCTCATTGAATAAAACTTCTCATTAGCTCCTGTCCAGAAAGATCTTGGTGCCATGGGTTGAACAAAATGTTGCCATTGGAGGCATGGTCTCCAGTACTTGCCTTAGAGAATTAGTTCTGAGGTTTTATGCCAAGAGTTCAGTTACTCCATAGTTACAGGGACCAGATAGCCTGAATTTTTCAAAGTAATACTGATCTTGCAAAAGTTTCCAGGTAAACCCCTACCCCTGACCATGCTCTAGTCTCTGTGCTTGGGAAGATACGGCTCTGAGCTAGGAGGGGAGAGGCAGCGTCAATTTCAAGTCCATGTTCCAGTGACTCCATGGGGGTTGCACTGACGAGCACCTTGATATTGCTCCAAGTTTTGAGAATAACACTAGAAGTCAAAAACCCCCACAGTGGGTGGAAATTAAAATCTAATTTCTTTAGTGTGTTTTCCAACCAACAGTTGTGGTTGCTTCACACCTACGTACTCCCCCCACGAAACCCCGGTTCTCCGAGGAGTTCCTTTTAATTATCGTGAAGACAATGAAGAGTGTGCTGATCCAAAGCGCAATTAGGTACAGAAACAATGGGCTCCTAGATGGCAATCAAGTTTCTTCCAGCATTTTCCAAAGAAAAGTCGTTTCCTCTTCTTTGACCCCATAAAAATTAGGTTGCGGCTTCTACCGGGAGAGGGACGAAGTCCGATTTCCAAGTGCATGCTTCATGCAGGAAGAGATTTCAATACCACTTGATCACGTATTCAGGCGTCCATTCATTCAGCAAATATGCATGGGCAGCACCTCGTGTTCCAGGCATGTTAAGTGAAAACAATGGTGAGACAAATTCTTAAACGATTAGACTGAACGGGCAGTTCATAAAAATATCTTTCCCAGATAACCTAACAGTCCAGGTTTCATGAAAGACCACATTTTCATTGGTTTGTAGGTCCAACATTTTAACCAGGAAGACTTGGGAAGTTGAACAATACATCTGCTCTTTTTAAGATTTCAGCAGGGAATCTAATTTTATTATCTGGCTTAGATCAGCTGGCTGCTGGTTGCTATTAAAATTAATACTTAGTATAAAGCAGATCAACTTGCAGTTGAATACAAAATCTTAGCTACTGGCGAAAACGTCACACTACATCATGCACACTGCAGATGTCATTTACATAAAAGTGCAGCACTGTCGCCTACCTGATACCAGTGGGACCCATGCCCCAGATGCCACAAACTTTGAGAGACTGCTACCATTTCCCTGAAATTTCAGTATCAGTTGAAAAATGAACCGTTCTCATCACAGGTCATTAAATGCAACTTCTCATAGTTTTTGTATCATGGGTTGTCATGGCTGAACAGTGACATGACCCAGCCAACCTCAGATGTTGCTGCTGGCTTCGCTTCATCGAGACAAGTGTCACGTAACAAACCGCTGGCCAGGACCTGCCTGGGAACTGTAGCTACGCTTTGATTTTCACTTACATGTGAGATCTAAAACAAACAGAAGTTGAACGCACAGAGAAAACAAGAGTGGTGGCCAGGAGTTGGGGTGGGATACCGAGTGTGGCATATAGCACACATACGTCTAGAGAGAGCTGGTGAGCGGAACAAGGCCTCTACCGCATGCATATTACCGTCCTGAACTCAGGATTTCTGCTAAGGGGAGATTTCATGTCTTCTTGCCCCCCCCCCCCCCACAAGCGAACACACACACAAAGTAATTGCATGAGGTGATGGATACATTAATTTTCTTGGCTACAGTAACCTTAGCATAGTCCATTTGTTTATCATAACATGATGAGGTATACTACGTATATGTCAAATGAAACTTCCAAAAGCCACGGCAGAGCCATAGCTGAAACCACCTTTGGAGGTAAGATAGGATTATACTAACATAAAAGCTACTTTACAATTGCACATCCATTCAGCAAACACACGGATCCCCTCTTCCCCGACACGGGATGTTCTGTGCTGTGGATAAGGAACCACTTCGCTGAATAATGCATTCGCTCCGGCATCTGGCGTCCCGGCACTTACTCATTTACTTGCTGAGTAAACACGCATTGAGGGACTCGCTTTTATCAGGCCGGATCAGCACAAATAAAAGATGGCCGACGACAGCTATGCAAGGGCGCTTGAGAAAGTTCACAGAGAACACACACTATGAGAGGGCTATGCAGAGACTTCCTTTCCTTTTATGAAACACCAATACACTTATCTGGTAACTCCATCTTCTACCAGCTCTCTGAAGTGCTCATCTATAACCTACACAGAGTCTTGACCTTGAACAGTCAGTGCTCTGACAATCTCTGGTCTTGAACAAGGAGCCACGGTTCCTGAACCCACACTGTGATGAGCCCATGAATGCCCACTCATTCCTCTAATGCTTGTACCAGCTCTGACTGCTCCAGCCGGACAACCACTGCGGAGGCCAGCCGTCCCTGCCCACTGCACAAGGGCACAGGCCAGGCAGTAAGGGCAGGCGGCGAGCAATGAACAGCTCTCAGGTCATCAAACCTGAATCATCAAACCCGTTGGCTTTCTGGCCTCGTGAAAATGCACAAACCGGGCTTCTGGAAGTCTGGCTACAACATGTCCTTGAGCCAGTCGATGGACTTGTCATGGTGACTGTAATGAGTCCCCTCTGCTGGCCTCCAAACAACAGCATGAGAAGGAGCACACGGCAGGAGGGAACTGCTCTCCCCGCTCTGGGAGAAGCTGTCACCACGCAGAGGGCACTGAAGATTCTTTCCAAAGACAAGCCAAGAAGGATAACTGAGGCCTTCAGAAAAGGCCAACGAGAAACCGGAGCAGGCTACGTAACAGGAAGGAGTCCAGGATGATTGACAGACAGGATCTCCTAACACCGGCACCTCTGGCACACCAAAGCGCATCCCCGGGCACAGATCAAGTACTTTAATCCCTGCGACCAACGCTAGGAAGCAGCAGCCACTCTCAGCATGGAATCTGCGCTGCCGAGGGGAAACGGAGGCTGGGAGAGGCTGAAAGCACTTTGGTGGGGTGTGGTGGGACGGTGATCTGCGCCCTCCCAAGACACTGGGTCCTCGGGAGGGAACTGGGGAAGGAACACGGCTGTCCTTCTCTCACTATCCCAAAGGAAAGGAGGCGAGCAGGTGCTCACTTTCTCAAACTTTATTACTCTCTTTAAGGAATGCATTGTATGCGTGGAGAAGAGACCAAACAAATCCAAAAAGAACTCAATATTAACAGCCTTTGATGGTATCGTGTCAATTACCTTAACTCTCCTTTCTAAGTCTTTTTAAAACGTCTTTGGTAACTGTTTCTGAAATGGGAGGAAGAAAAAGGAAGTAGTCATTGCTCAGTTTGAACAACTGGTAGACCGTCCTACAGCCACTCGGACATGGGCCCTGGCTTCACTGCAGGTTAAAAGAAAAGAGAAGGGGAAGAGAAGGGGAAGAGAGGGGAGGCGAGGAGAGGTTACAAAACCCAGCCTTCAGCGAGGGAGGGCTGTTGCCAGAGAGGATGCCGAAGCGGCAGGCCTCCCTCGGCACCCAAGGGGAGTCCACCGGGGCCCGGCTGGCATTTTACAGCTGTGTCCAGGCTGCTCTGGAATCGGCGCAGGCCCGGGAGATCAGGGAAGTCATTTTACAAAGAAGCCCGAGGAAGCTGCAGGAGGAAACCCGTACGCAGAGCATGCCGGGAGGGGCCACAGCACAAGGTCACAGCACAAGGACAAGATGGACAAGCGGCAAGGAAGAACACAGTCGGCATTCAAACAGGGGTACTGAGTGTTAGGCGGTGTCTTCCAAAAGAGATGAAGAGGGATGCAACCAACGCGTGGCTCCAGGGAGCACCTCTGGGAGACTGCATTTCCTTCAATGCAGTGACCGCAAGGTCAGGAGAGCTGCTGATAGGACAGGACATAACCACAGGTGACAGCCTCCCAGGGGCCAACCCTGTCCCCGCTCCCTGCCTGGTGTCACCAGCACTCGGGCAGTATGTGTGCCAGGCAGAAGATCTCCACCCAACACAGACATCCCGGCCACGCAGCGCCCACAGCCCCTCCAAGCTCCACCACAACATGGCCTCAGCATGGGGCCGTCTGGGTTCTGATGACGCTGGGCCCCTGCAGAGGTCTCCGTGCGGAGTGTAGACACGGCTCCCGGGTGCCCTGCCAGGGCTGCAGGGCACCGGCTCTCAGGTGCTGTGAGTTTGTTTAGTTTATTGTTCACTGTTATTGTTTGTGGACTTGATATATTTTTCCCCCTACAAAGGGGCCAGTGAGTAAGGACACATCCTGTAGATGGGTAATTGATGACTCCCTATTGTCCGGTGTTTGTGCACTGTGCCTTTATTTGCTTTGGTTCCAAGGGCCCAAACAATGCATTCCTTAGAATTCCATAATGGGTGTAAACTCAGCACAGAGAAGAATCTGGGAGCTGGAACTTTGTACCCAAATCTGATGATCTCTGCTTAACCAAAGAGAGCAAAGGCCCCAGGCAGGCTTTTGTGATGACATTGGGGTGCTGCCCCCCACATCGTAGTACCTGGGTTCCAGTCCTGCTCTGCTCCAGAGTCCAGTTTCCTGCTAACGTGCAGGGAGGCAGCCATGATGGCTGAAGTAGTTGGGTCCCCATCATCCATTTTTGGGCTCTTGGCTCCTGGCATCAAAGTGGCCCAGTCCTAGTTGTTGTGGGCATTTGAGGAGTGAACAAGTGAATTATGGAAGATAGGAAGATATCTCTCTCTCTCTTTCTCTCATGCACTTTAAAAGTAAAATCTAAAGTGGCCTCCAAACTACATAACCACAAACATTCTACAGCTGAGCTTCCAAGAGACGTATTGGGCTCACACGCCATTTCCCACAACTGAGAGGGGACGGCGGTGCTCAGAGGAGCCACAACGTGACTCCCAGCCACGTCCAGTCTGGTCTCCACACATCTCCTTAGGGACCAGCCAGCAGAGACCACCATGGGAGAGACCAAGGCACCAACAGCATTCCTTTAGAAACTTCATGCCTCCACCTGTGTCTAGAAAATCCAGAATGACAACCGCATTCCCCACGGAGGGGAGCGAACGCACACCCAGCCCGGCCCGCACCCGCAGAGAGGAAGTGTCCCTGGGAGCCCTTCCGGCCGGCTGCGCTCTGTGCGCGCTGCTGTCTGGCAGGAGTGTCTGTCTGCAGACCCCTTATCCTCAGCATTCGACTGTTTACCAAGGCAGTAAACATGTGATCTAAAAAAAGATGTTTTCCACCTCCAGAGAACAAGGCTTTAAAAAACACACCACACGTGCCCTTCTTCCGTATCCAGGTTCTTAGCCAGAAGGGGTGCGCGGGCTCGCGACTCCGGCACTGCTTTCCAGCAGGCCCGAAGGGGTCCCCTTGGCGGGGCACAAGAAACCAAGAGGGGGTTTCTTGGATGCAAAGTGACCCTCGCAAAATGATTTTTCTTGATTTCTTCAGAGCTCGGCACATGCTCCTGAGTGCACACCCTTTGGCTTATCCACAACGTAAAACCCACAAGTCTGTGTGTGTTAACTCCAATTGGTGGAGCAGAGACCCCAGAGTCACATGGACCCCCAGAGTCACCTTCAGTTGACCCTGAGCAACACTCTTATGCTTTCTATGCAGATAAATATATACACCTGATCTGGCAGGGCCCACAAGACAAAGCCAAATGACACAACTCAAAAGGGGGTGTGGGGGGGCTCAGCCCTGGCACAGGCCACGCCTCCTGGGCAATCTTCTCTCTCTTTACTCCTGATTTAAAGCTTGCAAGCTTGCACTGACCCGGACATCTGGGGCTGAGAGGAGAGACCAAGCGCTGGGGAGAAGCGGCTTGCAATGCCTGCCAACAGATTCAAGAAGTCACCCCAAGAGGCTCTGCCAGGCCACCCCCCCACTCAGGACTCTTCTCCTTCATGTTTTTCAAACTTCCTGTTCATGATCGCAAGGAGGGACGAGGAGGAGAGGGAGATGTGCAACCACCCTTGGCAGGTTCTGCATCCCTGCACTCAACCAGCTGGGGGTAGAAAATAATCAGAAAAAAAAAGCATCTGTACTGAACACGGGCAGACCCTTTATTGTCCTCACGCCCGGAACAGTGCAGCACAGAGCGCTTCACACAGCATTTGCCCTGAGTTAGGGACGACAAGTAATCCAGAGATGACGAAAGCATGCCGGAGGATGCACGCAGGTTCTGTCCAGAGATCATGCCAGTGAGAGAGACAGAGACAGAGAGAAAGGTCTTCCTTTTCCCTTGGTTCACCCTCCAATGGCTGCCGTGGCTGGCACACCACGCTGATCCAAAGGCAGGAGCCAGGTGCTTCTTCTGGTCTCCCATGTGGGTGCAGGGTCCAATCACTTGGGCCATCCTCCACTGCACTCCTGGGCCATAGCAGAGAGCTGGACTGGAAGAGGGGCAACCGGGACAGAATCCAGCACCCCAACCGGGACTAGAACCCGGGGTGCTGGTGCCGCAGGTGGAGCATTAGCCTAGTGAGCCGTGGTGCCCAAGGAGACCATGCCATTTTGCATTAGGACTTGAGCATCCTGGGGTCCTGGTGTCCACAGTGACGACTGAATGGGGAGCAGCAGAGGGGCACAGCCCCAAGTGTCCCCTCCCAGGACCCACCTAGAGGAGGGTCAGACAACCCAGCATCCAGCAGGGCTGCAAGTCACCTCCAGGGCAGATACAGGAGCTCACCAGTGCTGGTAGAGGTTTTTCGTGCATAACACAGAGAACAGAACAGATCCCAAACGGGCTACACCTGAGTTTACAAACAGCTGTGGAAATTGACAAAAAGCAGCAGTGCGAAGCTTTTATGGATCTCCTCATCTTAGCCCACAAAGGAGGACTTGTTTGGCTGGAATGAAGAGGAACACTGGGTAACGGTTGCTAAGTTGCACGCATACACTAAGGCCAGTTCTGAGCTCTTCCTTCTCCACCACCCTGGGAAGCAGAGACTGGCAAAGAAAGGGAAGTGGACCACCCAGGGTCTGAGCCCAAGCCACAGGCAGCTGGCTCCTCCCACGTCCTAAGTCCAGCCAAGGCCCTGCCCCTAACTCCCCGCAGGGGTCCTGGAATGCCAGAGAGAACCAGACAGTGCAGACCAATTGCACTGGCCCAGGAAGGAAGTCCGGCCAGGCGGGACTGCACCTGCACAGGTCAGCAGCCCCAGACCAGCACTCAGCCCATCGTCCCCCAGGCTGGCCCCTAGCCCTGTCGCTGTATCTCTGCCTTGAGTCCCTTGCATGAGAGATAAGCCCAGTGCTCTCCCACAGGGGCTACTTCCAGGGTGCTGCAAAGACATGGAATATGGTGGACAGCGCCCTCATCCATCCTTCGGTTCCAGTGCTCCTGGGGACACCAGTAACACACACAGACAATTCGAATGCCAAAAGGACAGAGCAATATCCAACCACAGACATTATTATTATTATTATTATTAATTCAGCTTGGAACAACATCTTGGGAAATCTCCCTCAAATTGAGACACGGAGAAACTGTGTTGACAAATGCTTAAGTTCTGTATCTGCAGCTTCTCGTTCCTCAAAGCTGCGTGTCACGTGCACCCTGCTCAAGTCTGGAAAAAAAAAGCCCGGAGGGAGTGGGACCCAGGGTGGGGAGGGGAGGCAGCCTTCCTCGGTGCTGGCTGAGCCTTCTGTTAAGTGGAAAAGAACAGGGACCAGCGTGCGACGCACTAGCCTCTACTATAATTTCAAGATGCCAAGAAAGCTGTGGAATCTTCCGGGTGGGCCGCTGCAGACCTGCACGTGTGAGGCGCAAGTGGGCGGGAGCTCTGTGTGATGCTCTTTATCACAGACTCCAGAGTTGGACGTGCATTGTTTTCGACGCAAGTGTTTGAAGTAACAGCCCTGATGTTAATGTTATGATTGGATGCCGACGTGGCAATTTAAAAATAAATAATGTTGCTTGGCCTTCGCGATTTCTTTTCTAAACATCTCTCAGCACGGATCCGTGCCTGACAGCAGATAACCACTCTCCCAGCGCTGAATTCCCAGGGCGCCACGGCGGGATGTGGGAGGCCGGGGGGTGCGCTCCAACCTGCAGTTTCATTCTGGAAGTCCGAGACCAGAGGGAGGAAGTGGACGCTTGGGATGAGGATGGAGCCGGGTTCTGGAATCACCGCCCCTTGGATATTGCCAAATATGGAAAGAATTCTGGTCAGCAAGCAAATACACGCGGGGGCTCGGAAAATTTGTGCAAAGGGAGGCTTAAAAGATAAACTAATTTTGGTGTAAAAATCTTGAAGTCTTGGAGTTTTTTCACAGTCTGCCTTTTCCATGAACTTTATGCAGAGCCCTGGGAGAGGTGCTGAAGTGTGAGGTTTGCATTGTCTCTCTTTTATTGTAACCAGCCCCTGGGGGTGCAGCAGCTGCCTGTGGGTTTTCTGCATGAGAGGAAACCACATAAAGTAGCCAGTAACAATCCCTTCCACGGCCCAGTGACCGAACGTCTCACTTTCCTCTGCACAGTAATTTAATCCTGGTGGCTGCGGCAAACAGCAGGAGGAGATCCGGAGACCACAGAGACAGGGGCGATAAAGAGATCTCCATGATGGGGCAGCCTGTGAGGTCTCCCTGGAGAAAAGCAACAGAACCCATGGGGCCGGCGCCATGGCTCACTTGGATGATCCTCCGCCTGTGGCACCGGCATCCCTTATGGGCGCCAGGATCCCTTATGGGCGCCAGGTTCCAGTCCCAGTTGCTCCTCTTCCAGTCCAGCTCTCTGCTGTGGCCTGGGAGGGCAGTGGAGGATGGCCCAAGTGCTTGGGCCCTGCACCCACATGGGAGACCAGGAAGAGGCACCTGACTCCTGACTTCAGATCAGTGCAGCGCCAGCCATAGCGGTCATTTGGGGAGTGAACCAGCAGAAGGAAGACCTTTCTATCTCTCTCACTGTCTATAAATCTACCTGTCAAATAATTAAAAAAAAAAAAAGAAAGAAAGAAAAGCGACAGAACCCAGGCTGCTGGGTGCCCCGTGAGAGACTTCAGCAGCGGCCGGCACGTAGCAAGCAGTTCTTAGGATGACGTTCATCCGGGTTATAAACTCAGGATGCTAGGGCTACAGGTTTTAAATATTTTCCTATGCTTCCCTAAACATCAACAGAATCGCAGTAATTCCTTCTACTTTACTCAGAAGAAATCTCTCCAAAAATCTAAGACTTCTATTTGAAATCTTCCCTGCGTTTATATTTCTCTGATACCTTAACTTCCTCTTTATGATTTCAAAGAATTTTAGTAAAATTTTCTTTCTGTAATAAGTAGTCACTGAACCCTACACGTGGCCAGTCCTTGTTGAGGACAGGCAAAATATCCCCCCGAGCAGATCCTGTGACGTCAAGGCTGTGCATCCAGGAGTCATCCTCACAGACACACACAAGCAACGCTGGGGGCCGTGCTGAGGAGGAAGGATCAGCCAGGGTGAGGATTGTCCCTAAACTTTCTAACACACCTGAGCCAAGTTCAAGCAAGGGAACGTGGGAAATAAGCATCAATGTATGAGAATGAAAGTACAAGTCAAAACAAGACAATCTGGGAACGACAGTGCGCCACTAGTGGAAACAGTTTCACAGTTGCCCAAAAAAATAGAATGAAATCCTAAAATTAAGGAAATGCAAATAAACATGGCGTTCCATTCTCGCCTTTCTGAATGGCGATGGTTCAAAGACCAAGATGCTCAGAGTTGCCGGAGTGCATGGGACTGGCCCCAAATGTGGCTCAAAGATCGGGTACAACTCAAGAGACAGGGGTAAATTAGCATTTATATTTGAAATTGGCAAACATTTAAATCTTGTGGGCTGGCGCCACGGCTCACTAGACTGACTAGTCCTCTGCCTGTGGTGCCAGCACTCTAGGTTCTAGTCCCTATTAGGGAGCCAGTTCTGTCCTGGTTGCTCCTCTTCCAGTCCAGCTCTCTGCTGTGGCCCAGGAGGGCAGAGGAGGATGGCCCAAGTGCTTGGGCCCTACACCCCATGGGAGACCAGGAGGAAGAACCTGGCTCCTGGCTTCGGATTGGTACAGCGTGCCAGCCGTAGCAGCCATTTGGGGGGTGAACCAACGGAAGGAAGACCTTTCTCTCTGTCTCTCTCTCTCATTAACTCTGCCTGTCAAAAAAATAATAAATTTTGTGAAGAATTTCTTTTTTGACAGGCAGAGTGGACAGTGAGAGAGAGAGACAGAGAGAAAGAAAGGTCTTCCTTTGCCGTTGGTTCACCCTCCAGTGGCTGCCGCGGTCAGTGCGCTGCGGCTGGCGCACCGTGTTCATCCGATGGCAGGAGCCAGGTGCCAGGTGCTTTTTCCTGGTCTCCCATGGGGTGCAGGGCCCAAGCACCTGGGCCATCCTCCACTGCACTCCCGGGCCACAGCATAGGGCTGGCCTGGAAGAGGGGCAACCGGGACAGAATCCGGCGCCCCGACCAGGACTAGAACCCGGTGTGCCGGCGCCGCAAGGCGGAGGATTAGCCTGTTGAGCCACGGCGCTGGCCCACTTTTGTGAAGAATTTAAATAGAAGTGTACTCGAGGGCCCAATAATTCCTTTTCAAAGAACCAACACTCATGAAGTGAGTTTTAGAAACGTAGAGAGAGGGTACATTGTGACGTAGCTAGCAGACATGGACAGCAGCTCTCTGCCTACACTAGGACAGGGGTTACAAGAATTGCAATGCTTGTTTTAGATGGAATATAATCCAGCACAAACATTCTGCTTCCTAAGCACTTTAGTCACATGGCCCAGTATCTGTTAAACAACATGAACTGAGATAAGCAAGGTGGACAAGTGGACGCAAGGACGGGCAGACAGATTCAGTGGGAAGACACAGCCCGGCCAGTGCCACGGCTCACTAGGCTAATCCTCCGCCTGCAGGGCTGGCACCCCGGGTTCTAGTCCCGGTCGGGGCGCCGGATTCTGTTCCGGTTGCCCCTCTTCCAGGCCAGCTCTCTGCTGTGGCCTGGGAGTGCCGTGGAGGATGGCCCAAGTGCTTGGGCCCTGCACCCCATGGGAGACCAGGAGAAGCACCTGGCTCCTGGCTTCGGATCAACGTGGTGCGCCGGCTGCAGCGGCCATTGGAGGGTGAACCTATGGAAAAAGGAAGACCTTTCTCTGTGTGTGTGTGTCTCTCTCTCTCTCTCTCACTGTCCACTCTGCCTGTCAAAAAATTAAAAAATAATTTAAAAAAGACGCAGCCCGACAGAGCCCGTGCCCAGCTGGTTGGGATGTGAAGCAGTTTATGTCGGCTTTGTAGGGCGCGTTTGTTTGTAGTCTGTACAGAGCGATGAGACGCATTCTCCACAGTCCAGGAGAACACAGGACCCTGGAGGCACCGGAGTCCTGTTCCAGCCTAACCAGGAGCAAGACGCAGGCGGAGGCCTCTGCACTTCTGCACAGCCAGAGACAAAGGCCTGGGCCCTCGGGACAGGTCAGTGCCAAGCTCTGGGCAGCACTGTGGACCGCGACCCCTGGACGCACGGCCTGCCTGTGGGGTTGGTGCCGCCCAGTGCCACCTCTGCGCCAGGACCCTGCCAGTGCCCTCTTCTGACTCACCCGCCTTCCTGCTGCCCAGGCCCAGGTGTGGCCTGCCCTGTGTGTGGGCGCCGAGCCCCTGGGAAAGCATCGGGGCAGAGTCAGAGGCTGGGGCCTTCCCAGCCAAAGCAAGGCTGTGGAAACCCAGAGAGAATGACGAGCAGGAGACAAAAGACGATGCAGTGCACTAGGCAAAGTCACATCTGTCGGGGGCGCCTCACGGCACCTCGGAGACGTGATTGACAGACATTAGCTTGCACTGCACGAGACCAGGCAGCCGTGACTGTCCCATTCTACAGGTGGGCAAACTGAGGTCAGACAAATTGGAGACCTTGCTCAGGGTCACCAGATTATTAAGGATTGAAACACAGCTGTGCACAGGGCCACACAAAGAGGAACTCTCTCACGAGGTGATGTGGAATCCCTGGGCTGGGGAGCTGCTCCCCTCGACTCCTCCACCCTGTCCCGACAAGCAGCAGGGACGGCTCCTACACAGCACCTAAGGGTGCTGGGAGCTCGCAAGAGAAGATGCTGCCACGGCAGAGGGTGCCACCAAAGAAGGCAGGGCCTGCACACTGGCCCTGCAGGAGTGCCTTCACTGAGATTCCTCTCTCCCAGGTCTGACTCCCCGGGGCCTCCTGCCCTGTAACTCAGAGACAGCTGCTATCAAATCAACGCCGAGTTCCCAGGTGCCGGCCACTGAGTGGTCTCCACTGCCACACAGCAGACCCGACCCTCAAGCTCAAACACAGAGGTGGTGTTTTCCCGAAGACAGCAGACACGGTTGTCTAACTTGTTCTTATGTGTGCTTTCTTGAGAGCTGGTGGCCCAAACACAGCCATGGCTTCTCTGTGTGGCCTTTCGATTAATTGTTTCATTGGAGAATCATTGTTACATTTCTGTTCTACTGAATGGCCTTTGTTACACACACACACACACACACACACACACACACACGGAGCGAGGAAGCAGGCGTGTGTCAGCCATCGCACACAGCCTGGCTCTGAGGGCAGCCTGTGCCGGTCACATGCACAGAAGCGCCTCTCAATCCACTTTTAGGCCAGGACAAGAGTTCAGATTCTGCTCTAGGCTATGGCATTCATGAAACACCTGTGGTTCCTTCTGCTGTCACAGCACCCCAATCCCAAAGTCACAGGAATGCAACGAGCCATATTCCACTGCAGCCAGCGGGGGAATGAAAACCTGTGTGTGTAGCTATCAAACTCTCTCGTCACAGCCACCAAGACCCGGGACGAGGTTGGCTTCATCTCAGTGCCCCTCCTTCCGCACAATGACAGATACTCGGCGAGTGCCGCTGTGGGAACGGCACGACACACCGGGCGAAAACGCCACGGTTTTAACTTCATAAAATCCATTTCCTATCACTGCGTGTTTCAGTTATCATCAAACCCTCCAGCCTCTTGAAGCAAGTCGCTGAAACAGCGGGAGTGCGCCCTGAAACCTTGCTCAAGCCTGGCCAGGAACCTGCATGTCCTGCCCGATGCTTCCAACGCCTTCCCCAACACAGCCCTGTGCTGCCCGCCCTCTGCCCACCCCTCTAAGCTCTCGATCAGGGCTTGTGACTTGGGGTGCCTAGACCCCTCCAGGGGGTCCAGGGATAGAACTGCATTTCCATTCTTTTTGAAAAGCATCACTCTGCCTGAGTGAGATCTCCCTCATGGTAAAGGGTGTTGGATAAAGGACCCGGAAAGCCTTTAGGGGACTGGCTTGTAACTGGGAACTGAACTGGAATCGAGTTACAAGGATCTCAAAGGTTCCCGGTGCTGTTTTGTGGGGAGGCTGGGGTAGGGGCGGTGGAAAGCACCTGTCGGTAGGATCAGGAGGCACAGAGGCCCGGGGACGCATCCAGACTGACCCGGGAAGTGTCTGCAGACACGGCGACAGCTGTCAGTCTTCTTCAGAAATCTTCACCTCGTCTTAAAATCCAGACGCTTCGAGATAACTGCACACACGCGGTCTCGCGAGCTCCCAAAGTCCTTACCTGCTTCCAACTGAAACACTCAGTGCCCAGCTACAAACTGCCCAGGGAGCGTGCTGGTGAGACTCACAGAGACTGCACAAGCATATGTAGCTTTTTGTAGTGTCTCTTGGGGTCTCCGAAATAATCATGCAAACAACCAACAATCCCACCCAGAAGATGGAGTGCCATCAGCTTCAGGCTGGTGGATGCCTACCTGGTTAACTGATTCTTTTTATTGAAATAACAACAACAACAACAAAAACCAGAGTGCAAGAAGACTGGCCGTGGCCTGTGTGAGGGACTTTTTCCTAATTCCACTGGACAGCCGTCATTTTCCCTGGGCTAATTTGAGCTCTGCACTAACATAATTAGAACTGGAGTCAACAGACTCGAGACCTGCCTGTTTCACTCTATAAACAAGGCTGTAAAATCGTCCCGTTCCCTTACCCAGGAAAACGAACAGAAACACACCCTCAGGGGAGTCACCTACGAAGAAGGCTATTTTATTTCAATAAAAGAGTTTTTAAGAATCTCCTTGAAGTCATCTTAAAGTTTCCCTTTGGATATACGCAATGAAACAAATTCTGAAATCAACAGAGTACTCTGACAAGTGTAAAGTTGTGCCTAAATTCAGGAAAACCACAAAAGGTTCAAACATTAACAATAACATATCTTCATTACTGCATCTTTCAAATGAAACAGGACGATAAAACCTTTCTCGTTTTACAAAGTGATCTTTCCTTCTAGAGGACGATCTGCCGTCTGAAATCTTTTAATGCGTTGACGGGAAGGGGCTTGAGAGACTGCGAATTAGCTATTCAAGTTGTACAAAGAGTATTTGACTGGATTGTTATGGAATGTGAACAAAAGGCTGAGAATACAAGCAAACAGAGTGGCACCTGGGTTAGAAAATCAAGTCATGTCTATTCGCGTGGCTGAACCCGGAGCAGAGCAAACCTCCAATTTTAAAATTTCTTTCTATGCTATTTGTTACATTTCAACAGAAGCCAAAGAAAGAAACCCTCTAGAGGAGGGAAGTCGCCGGTACGTGAATGTTTCAATATATTATGGAACACGACTTGGGAAATAAGCACAGAACAGAACTTCTGACAACGCAGTCTACACAGGGTGCGTTAATCAAATCTCTTCGACAAACATTTCCAGTAGCGAAAACGGCAAAGCAAGGAGGATTCAGGGGAACGCCTTGGTGCACTGCTGGGCAAACTTCCATTTTCCTGAACTTTCCAACTGGCATCCTTGATGAAAACACAACCAGTGCCTCCCACCTTCAAGCAGCAGAAATAAAGCCAAGTAAAGCCGGGCCACAAACACAGCCGTCTCCCTCCTTCCAGTACCTGTTTCTGCAGCTGATTTTGCTCATTCCTACAAATGTCCCCGGGGCACGGTGGCTTTGAAGCGATTGTCCCAGACCCAGGACCCACCGCCTCGCAGGCCCTATCCCACGGACTCACACAAAGCATGGTCATTCCCAAGAGCGAGGCCAAGCTCGACTCCCACAGGTATGGCTCTCCTTCCGTGTTCATCTCTACGTGACACCTTCTAGAAGCATGTTCAAGAGAACACAGCCAACCAACCCGCTAGAACACACGGCCACTGCTTTCCAATCCCCCCAACGCAACATCACCCAGAAGAAATCTTACTCAGGGTGTACGGAGGAGTAGGTATTTTATTAACAACAAATACGTAACCAAACAAAATTACCCCCATCGGAGTTACGAGAATGCCAATCCTCAACATGGCAGTCCCCTGAGTCAAGCCGACATTTGCACGTCCCATCACCAGCAGCCACCTGCCGAGGATC
This sequence comes from Sylvilagus floridanus, assembly GCA_949820135.1. NCBI lineage: Eukaryota > Metazoa > Chordata > Mammalia > Lagomorpha > Leporidae > Sylvilagus > Sylvilagus floridanus. The sequence continues at coordinate 6,739,311 of OX463244.1, read as the reverse complement.
CTCCACGGCCCCGGCGGTGGGCTAGCTAGCAGCCTGGGGCCACCCTGGACAAGCCCACCTTTTCCTCTGCCCCTGCCCTCCAACGTCTGTGCGCCCATGGCCTTGAACAGGACCCACATCCAGGTGCCGCTAGGGCTAGTTCGAGAATCTGAAAATCCAGGAGCGCTCCGAAAAACCTTCGCAGAAGCAATCCACGGCACTCACCGGTGAATTTAGAAACCCCAATTTTTTTCTGAGTTTGAAGTTTTTAAGCCCTGCGGATGGTTGGAGTAGGAAAAAGGAAATTTACTAGGCAGTGCAAAGGAAATCTTGTCCTCTATTGTGGTAGGGGGGGTGTTGCCCAACCCTAACTTATCTGCCTTGATAAAGGAAACCAGAGAAAAGCGTACCAAGAACAAGATTTTGTCAAACGAAAAAGAACCCTTTCCTTACCTTAATAGTGCTGGCCATAATGCAATCAAGTTTATTGATCGTTTATAAATGTTAATAATAATTATTGCTTCTCTCTGACCAGAAAGTAGTTTTGATGAGGTTGCTAAGAGCGGATGAGATTGTGCTAAGCCTGGGAAATGAAGTCAGCCAATGGCAGGAAGAGGTTTCTATTGGTCCTGGCCGCCCAGCCCCAAGAAACAGGATATTTGGGAGTGGAGAGATAAGAGACCCTGAAAACAATGTTGTTTTTCTTGATGATATACAGCCAGGAGGATTTTTTTTTTTTTAATTTAAAAAAAGTCACCCAATGCCTGGGACTGGGACTGGGGCTGGGGCAGCAGGTGTGAGCGTGTGGCCGTGTGTGTCATGTGGTGCCGACACCCAGGCGGGATGCAGGTGTGGTGGGACACACTCCACAGGGCCTCCCAGGGCCCGCTGGCTCCCGGGGGGCTGGCGTAGGGGGCAGCCTTCAGCCCGGGGAGCAGCCTGCTCAGCCTGCTCCTCCCGGGGCTGCCAGCGCTCCTTGGCCAGGGCGGAGGACCAGAGCTGCCTTTCCCATGGGAGAAACTCTCCAGGTGGAACCGACTTCACTCTACTAGGTGACTGAGTTGAATTCTAGACTCACTGGCTGCTGCTGAACAACCTTGCTGTAGTCAACATCTCAAAAGAATGTTCTAGAACAGTTTCATTTTCTCCTTCTAAACTCATGAAGTTGTCATTTGGTCCATAACAAACAAGTGCAAAGTCTCTAGAAATTAAGTTACAAAAAAAAATTTAAATTAAACCTACCAAAGACTGTTTTCAGATATTTACACAAAATCCAAATAATTTTTAGGACGCCGTGAGCCAGTACAGCCACGCTGTGGACAGCACATCCTGGTAGAGCTCTCGGCCACCGGGAGGTGCCACTGGAAGATCCTGTTAAGTGCTGAAGACCCAAGCTGTAAGTTCAGGGCCACGGGCCTGTTTTGCATTGGAAGGAAGTCCAGCGAACACAAGGCCTGGACATTCCTTAGAGCACTTCAGGCCCTTAATTACTCATTTTCAGGAAATTACTTGCTCTTTGGAAGAAACAACATTTTGCTTTGAATCGAGCTATGCAAAAGCTGGGCCAGTACAGAGGTGTGGTCTCAGCAGAGACCCTCGGAACACAATAGAACAGACCCTGAGTCACAGGCAGGTCTCAGACTCAGAGGAGGACGTCCAGTGAGCTGACTTCATTCAGCCTCTGCGGCTGCCCAGCCCAGGGTGCCCTGTGTCCCGTCACAGCGCAGATCCATCTCCCTGTGCTCAGAGACGAGGAGGAGGAGAGGGAGGAGGAGAGAAGGCAGAGTGGAAGGCAGAGGATGAGAGGAGGAGGAAGAGGAGGGAGAGGAGGAGGAGGAGGAGGAAGAGAAGGGAGAAGGGAGGCAGAGGGAGAAGGAGGGGGAAGGGGAGAGAGAGAGAGGCAGAGAGAGGGGAGGGGAGGGGGGAGACAGTGAGGGAGGCGGAGGGGGGATAGGAGAGAACAAGGGAGAAGAGAAAGAGAGGGAGCAGGAGAGGGGAGGGGAGGGGGGAGATGGTGAGGGAGGAGGAGGGGGAATGGGAGAGGACAAGGGAGAAGAGAGAGAGAGGGAGCAGGAGAGGGGAGGGGAGGGGCGAGACGGTGAGGGAGAAGGACAAGGCAGGGACAGGGAGGACACGGGGAGAGGAAGAGAGAGAAACACACACTGTAGGGAACCCCTCTCTGTGTACAACTCAGACCCTCCACGTGGAGGGGATGTTGATTTCCGCTCTTTTCATCTCCGAACAATGAGCAAGATGGCAGGCTGATTAACACTGCTCCCTACAATTTCAAAGTCCTCAGCTGTTTTCTCTGGGCAGCGTCCACCGGGACTCAGGAGGGCCAAGGAACAGCCCCGCTCAGCTCCCAGGCTCCTTGCTCTGTGTTCTCTCCCAAGGGGACCAAGTCCGTGGGGGCGTGAGGGGGGCTGTAGCCCCCAGGGAGCAGCGCACTATTGTGGATTAACTGGGCTTGAAATAAGAAGAGCCCTTGGCTAGCAAAACAGCTCCCGGAGACAATGCTGCACCTTCCGCCTCCTTGGGGTCTCCCGGCTTCCGAGGCAGCCCCTCTGTGTTCTCTGTCCAATGTATTTATGGGGGTCTCCTGCTGCCGTGGTGAGCGCCCCTTAAATCCTGGCCTCTTGCCTAATTCAAACCAAACAGCAAACAGCAATTTTTCAACCTGTTTTGAAATAATTTCAACCTTACAGAAAAATTACGAGAGATTACACAGAACTCCTAACACCCTCGCCCAGGTACTCCCGCTGTTGGTGAGCTCCACCGTTCGCACTGCATTGTCTGTCTCTGTTTCACGTGTTTATTTGTGTATCGTGCTTGTGTGTGTGTATCTTTGTGTATCTGTATACTTTAACAGATAACAATATTTTTATTAGACACTAGTTTCTTTGCTTGGATATTTACAAAGCAAAAATCAGATACTGATATTTCATCTATTACCTAAAGATTCTCTCCAAATTTCATTGTTTCTAATTTTGAAAATGCATAAAAATATAAAAAGTCACCTACTAAAAAGTTAATTTGGGGATAATGAATTCCAAAATTTGGAAACCACAAATGTTCTGAGTACAAAGTGGTTTGATTCCTACCACCTTACAAGAAAACAACTCCCGATGACAATGGGGTAGCAGTAGCCGAGTATGGCAGCCTCTGAATATTGAGTAAAAAGCTTTTTTAAAAAACACACACACAGCTTTGATTGGCTATTCATAGAATAAGGCATATCTGGTCATTGGAATCCAGAAGTGTGAAGCCACCCTCCAAACATTACCCTGGGGAAATTATCTAAAGACACAGAAATCATTCCATCCCTCCTCCAGCTCTCTCCCAGTCTGGACCATTCAACATCCCAGCCCTGGACCATCCAGCACACTCTGGGGTGCGCTGCCTGTCCTATCCGGCGCTAAGGGGCAATCTGACAGATGGCCTCAAGCTGGGGACCATCCTGCCATGAGCCCATCAGGACAGAGCCCTTCGGCACCCTCCCTGAGGTTCAGGAAACACTGCACGGGACCAGGGTGGCCTGCCCATAGCACAAGTCCTCCTTGCAGTCACCCATCATGTACCTATTGCCCAGCAAGCACAAAACCCTTCATTATCCTGTTCATATTTTGCTCCCAGTAAAAGGGAGTGCCAATTAGCTCAGAGGTGCAAGCTAACGGTAAAGGAAGCGCTACCATCTGTGCGTCCAGAGCTGTGTCTCCTTGGATCTCACGCCAGCTGCTCCATGTGGCACCTGTGGGGGTAGGTGAGGACTCACAGCCCTTGGATCGGGGGGCAACACAGCCCTGAAAATGACACCAGCATGGCAAACAGCACACTGAGACACCCCTTCCCCGGAGCCGGGGGCACGATGCACTCTGCCCCGAAGACTCCGCGGTAAACCCCACACGACGCGCCGCATCCACATCATCATCGGTAGGGGGGACTGGGCGAGTACTCAGACACTGCTCCCAGGTGCCGCCTGGCAAGTCAGACAGCCTACTGCAAACACCGTTGGTTAAAACTGAAATGACAAAGTGGAAGTGACCGCAGGTACACGTCCCCGCACTCATGGAAGAAACACCTGGCTTCCCTCCTCCTTTAGTTCACCTGTGTTTGCAGTAGTTACAATAAACACGGATCACAGTTTCAAGGGATGTAAGCCAGATGGAATGTTCTGGATTTTTGTAAATATCTGTACACAGGCCAGTTCTACACAGCAGACACATATTATCTACAGCTGTCAAGCCCCTCAGGCGTGCATGCCAAAACACACGGTCTTTTTTACATGTCTACAGCAGGGGCAGAGTAGCTCCTGTGGGTTAATTTTAGTAAGGAAACCCAGGAGGCGCTCGTGTGTTTTGTGCCCATCATCTACCCAACATGGATCCATCCAGTGAATATTAATGGCGTGCTGTTTCCGTGCCAGGAACTCCAGCAGGCATGCAGGAAGCCCGGATGACAGGACTCTGTCCCATCAGCCAACGTCTTAGCATTCGGGAAGCTTCGGTCCCCCTGCTGGAATTCCCCATGCACGGAGCTGGAGAGCCCGGAACGGGCCGTGAAACGGAGGCTTTATAAGGGCAAAACAATAGGACAAAACACCGCACACTGTCCCCAAGATGACACATGCATCGTAAGTGCATGCTGTTTGGGCTGTTCGTGAGGGCCCTGTGAGTCGGGTGTCCCAGGGGACACGCCTGAGATTGCAGATAAGAGGCCAGCATCGGGAGCCGCCGCCACAGTGGAAAACTACGTGCCGGTGGAACTTTTCCATCCGCGTCGCTGGGGCTTGGCCTGGGGCCGGCTCTCCGTTCATGGCGCGTTTTGTGGCTCCAGCTCCACTCCATCCGGTGAAAGAGTGTGCAAGTGTGTGTGCTTGTGTGTGTTCGCCTTTGTGTGTGTATGTGTGAACATGCTCTTACATGTGTGTCCATCCGCATGTGTGTGTATGAATGTGTTTATGTGTAACTATGTATGTGTGAATCCTTATGAGTTTACACGTGTGTGCATTTGTGTGTGTGCGAATGTGTGAACATGCACTTACATGTGTGTCCATCTGCATGTGTGTGTATTTGTGTATGAATGTGTTTATGTGTAACTATGTATGTGTGAATCCTTATGAGTTTACACGTGTGTGCATTTGTGTGTGTGTATGTGTGAACATGCTCTTACATGTGTGTCCATCCGTGTGTGTGTGTATGAATGTGTTTATGTGTAACCATGTATGTGTGAATCCTTATGAGTTTACACGTGTGTGCATGTGTGTGTGTGTGCGAATGTGTGAACATGTGTTTGCCATAGCCTCAAGTGGCACATGAAGAAATAATCCCATTGCGATGTAAATAGCTATTGTTTCAACACTGTCTCTAAGCGGGTTGTGTATCCTGCAGCCTTTTGGGGGACTGGAATTCACCTAAGCCAAGGAAACTGTTATCACATACTAAATCCTCAACTTCTCAACAGCACGTTGCAATTTCCTTCGTGTCGAAGCCGCAGCTCAGTCCTGTTGGCTCCAGTGGAGCAATGATTTCAATAAACACCGTTTCATAAGCTGCCCATACATTCTCAAGTTTGTGCAAACCATGCTCTTACTCAACTCCATACGCCCCTAAAAAGGCAGGAACTCCAAGCACCATGACCAGGACCCTAAATGTCCAAGCACCATGATCAGGACCGTAAATGTGCCCATTTATTTTTCACGTTAAAAACAGAAGAGGAGGGCAATTGCCTTAGCTCACTAATTTAATTGGAATTAGAATTTCCTGTCTCAATTATCATGCTTCTGCCTGCAATTCGTGAATCATTAAATGTCTTTCAAAGTCTTTACCCCTTAACTGGGTGTACCAGGGGAAAAAATGCTCAGTATGAAAAAAAACTTTGTGCATTAATTTAAAATATTTTCACATCAAAAACGAAAACAAAGTCCTTCATTCCAATTTCCATGAACTTGCCAAGGTCTCCTCGCATCTGAGCACAGATGGTACAGTCGTCAGAATGCACTGGCCGCCGTGCACTGGCTTGGACCTGACTTGAGGGCACACGAAGGCAGTGACCACGAGCCTGGAGGCTGCTGTGCCCCAGTTCCATCTCAGATCCAGGGTAGTCCTCAGAGGCACCGCCCTGAGCCGTCATCCTTGGCCAACTAAGAATTTACCCTGGCTGTTGAGATGAACTTCAGTGTTGATCATGAGTCAGAATTTTGAACGATTTTTCTTTTAAGTCTCACTTCCAAGGTACTGGACATCATTTATTTCTGCATCGATCTGTAATTATTTTTATAAATTATTTTTATAATAAAATATGGATTTCTTCAAGAAAGGTAGCAAATGGCACCATAATGTCATTGCACTGATGGAAACTTAGAGAAGTTTGTATCCAATAATTGCTCCTGGTGCCTCTTAAAGACTGCTTTTAGTTTCACATGTGGGTGGCTTTTATTTCAATATCACTCAATTGGATTATTTATTTGCTAATTTATTTCTGTCATAAATGGAACCATAAATGAAGCCAGAGCACAGAATGTTTGTCATCAATTCATTTGCATTTACCTGAGTTTCCCTAGGCTGCCTCCTGCACCCTTGCTCAAAGCCAGGTGCATCAGACTCCCCAGGGACACCGGGCACCTGTGTTGCCACAGGACCTGCTGTGTGGCACCTTCTGTACACTGTACGCCCAGACACTGTAACTCTTGCTACAAAGTATCGCCTCCCACTGCAAGTCAGAGCAGATCCCTTCGTTTCTAATTCACCACATCCAATGTTTGACTCCAGCTGAAATGCACTGAATTGAACCGAAGCTGTTACGTCACTAAATACCTCATCCAACCAGATCCCAAGGCAGATCTTGGCACACATTTTGGGAACGGCTGCAACAATGACTGCATTATCTCGGAACCTGCTGGCGAGGATGAGCCAGAAGAACAACCAGTCTTCCTGCTGTGCTGTCACTGTTCCTTTACTTACAGCTACAAAAAATAATCCAAGGATGTTAGGAAGCCACCACCTACTGCCCAGGGATCCATACAGCTTTGCTTGTCAGCAGGAACCAGACAGGAGCCTGGCAGGGAGCTTCCCTTTGAACTGCTTGGGTTGCTGTCACTAGAGGGCGCTCACTGTCTCTGTAACGGGCCCTCACGCCGCACGACTTTCAAGCCCTTGAATTGAGAGTTGCCCTACAGTAAGGTTCTCTCACTCTTATCCATTAAAATGAAAACCCAACATCCTTAATGCAGGAAATATTTTTGAATAATTCCAACTATTCTTTATTACAGAACATAAGAAAATACACATCTCAGGAGCCATGATATCCTCCAAAGGTCTGCCTGATTTTCCTGGGAAAGGTTTGGTGTAGGAAACTGTGGAATCGTTCTACATCGCTATCAATACATTTGAACCCTGAAACCTAGTCTGCTACTTTGCAGTCATTGAGATGGTTTAGTACGTTCAGGAACCTGCAGCGTGCGTGGGCGTCCCCTGTGCACAGCCCTGGTATTGGGTGCTGGCACCTGGCCCAGACCGAGGTATATGCCAATACTCTCCAGCGAGGAGAGCCAGAGGAGGGGGCTTCCAAGTTTGGGAAAATGGAATTAAAACAAAAGTTTATGTAGGAACAACAATGAACAGCATCATAAATCATGCATAGCGTTTTTTTTAATAATACACTTTCCATAAACTTTTTGAAGGCTCCTCATATGTTAGCTATGAAAGGTAACTTGTGGGACCTCCCTAGATTTCAAATCAGGGGCAGGGGCATTTCGGTCTTGCAATTGAGACACTCATCACAGAACCTGGGTTTCAGTCCCAGCTCCACACGTGATTCCAGCTTCCTGCTAACATGCACCCTGGGAGACAGCAGGGGATGGCTCAAGTGATGGGTCCCCAGCCCCACGTGTGTGAGACCTGGACTGAACTCCTGGCTGTCAGCTTCAGCTGCCGCAGGCATCTGGGCAGTGGAGCAGTTTAAGGGAGTTGTCTCCCCCCCCCCCCCGACTGCCTTTCATACAGAACAAACAAATGAATAAATAAGCATCTTATAAAAGGGGTACCATTTTGAAATAGACTTGTAGAGCATCACTTAAAAGAATGGTATTAAATATGAGGGTACTTCCACAAGTCTGTGGGAAAATAGAATTAGAAATAAGCTTACTTTGGTATAAAAAAATCTTGGAAATCCATGCATACAAGAGATTTTCAAGAAGGTCATGGGAAAATGTGTGCTATGAAAAAACTGCATGAGTTTCAAAATTTTGCACTGAAATAAACTTATCTTTTAATTCCATTTGCCACAGACTTCTGGAAGGACCCTCCTATGTGAAATATGGTAAGCTTTAAAAGTAAATATGGTTTTTTAAAAATAAGCTTATATAATTTTACAGACTTTCAGGTCGTTAAAATGCTAACCACCTAATCAACACACAGCTCTTAACAATCACTGCAAGCAAGGTAACCAATTTTGCAACTTGCTTCTCTCTGTCCTCACTTTAAAAGATCTTTAGTATTTCCTTTATTTCCTTCCCAAATCGGTTCATCTACCTAGGAATCTCGGGAGGCCAGTGGGTGACAGCCGGCTTGGGCATGCTCAGGCTGTGCCAGGCTGGCTGTGGTGGCACAGCTCTGACTGCCGGCTGATGCCTGAAGCCACCAGAGACTGTGGTTCCACGTGGTTTCCTCACTGACTGCCACGGGAGCAGAAGAGGGCTCCTGAGGCCGTGAGGCAGGACATAAACATGACTTTGCAGTCAGGTGGTGTCACAGAGTGCAGGGAGACTTCAACATTCATGCAAAATGGAATTTCTTTTGGTTCCTCCCCCAAAATGAAATCCACGTGTACTTTTTTCATACTATGCATTTTCTATTAACTTTTTAATAACCTCTTATATACATAGATTTCCACAGTTCCTGCACCCATATAAACTCCTCTTTTCATTCCATTTGCCCTGAGCGTTTCCAAGTGTCCTGGTAGGCGGGGCTTGGGTGCACCTGCGCTGGGGGCCCTGGCCGTGCTGCACCTGGCTGGTGGAAGCGTAAGACGAAGGGAGGCTCAGCAGGGCAGCATCCGCCGTCCCCACCTCTAAGCACTCACTGTGTGGGGAGGCAGGGGCACAGGGTGCAGCCCTACCTTCCCTGTCGCAGGGGACAGTGGCAGGAAGGCAGAGCAGCAGGAGGGGAGCCTTCATGGCGGTCCTCGGAGAGGAGGAGTCCACTGCCCCCTCCTCATCCAGGTTCTCGACTCATGATGACGAGATGCTTGCCTGGCTTCACCCACGCCTGCTCAGGGACTCCATGACTCACGGAACTCCTTTCTGCAGAATTTCCATTTAATTTTATTTTATTTTTATGATATTCTGCTATTTGCCTCTCAGCACTGCTGCAAAAAGGGACTCATACATACAGGATTGAGAAAGGAAAAAAATCACAGTGCATTTTTTTAAAGATTTACTTATTTATTTGAGAGGCAGAGTCAGAGAGAAGGAGAGACAGAGAGATCTTCCATCTGCTGGTTCACTCCCCAAATGGCTGCAACAGCTGGAGCTGGGCTGATCCAAAGCCAAGAGCCAGAAGCTTCTTCCAGGTCTCCCATGTGGGTGCAGGACCTCAAGCACTTGGGCCATCTTCTAATGCTTTCCCAGGCAACAACAGAGAGCTGGATCAGAAGCGGAGCAGCCCAGACTTGAACTTGCACCCATATGGGATGCTGGCCCCACAGGTGGAGGCCCAATCCACTAAGCCACAGCGACAGCCCTGAATTTCCATTTTACATCAATGAGCACTTTGCAGGTAAGCTCAAGGGAGGAACTGCCAAGCGCTGAGCACCTTTCTCAGTGCCACTACTTCCCATTCCCCAGGTACACACAGTCCCGGTGATGGCTCCCCACAAGCAGCTGCTGAATGAATGAATGCTTGAATGAGTGGATGCCCACAGAGCCCTGGGGGCACTAGGGAAGGACAGTCCCCAGCTGTGCCAGTGGCTGGGTCAGGAGAGGACCGTCCAGGGCCCAGAGTTTGACTTGAACTTGGAATTCCCCAGGGAGGGGTGAGGTGTGCCCCTCGGTGAGAAGAGGTCCTTGTGACAGGCCCAGCCACGGTCCTACACCTGCCAACTGTGCCTCACCTGAGGGGGCGTGGCCTGTTTTCTCAATTCTGAAAAGACCTTGCCTAGCATCCGGGCTGTTTGGTTTCTGACCACCTGCTGTCCGATCCCCAAGATCTTCACCATAACTAAGACAGCCAGTACTCATGGGCGGCCACGTCTCCTGCATTAGCCACATACGTGTGCACAGGACACACAACAGATAAGTAGATGAGAGAGCGGGCCAGCCAGAGGGAGAGGCTGTCGGCCTGACCGCCATGCCCTGTCTCCCAGGAGCCTGCCAAGTCTCTCCCAAGAGTCCAGCTACAGGTCTGGGCCATGGTGACGGCAGCCTTTTGAGCAATTCCCCCAGAGGAAGGCCCTGGGAAGTGAGGAAGGCAAACCTTCCAACCCCATATACAACCTCAGTAATCAACTAACACGTTGTACCTGGCAGGTAGCCAACGTCCAGTTAAATACTGAATGTGGGCATGAAGGGCGAATCTCTGCTTCACCTGCAATGTGTGAGTTTAGAGCAGATTTGTGCGCATCTCAGCATAAAACAGCAGCTCCCACTTGCATGCCGCTGAGCCCTGGGGACATTCCACAGCAACTCTGGCTAAAATGATTTCCGGTGAAACGACTTTGGCAGCGAGGCTGGTGTCAACGCCTTTGCTAGAAGCCATCCGAATTGGAGACCCATTGCACTTCTGAACACCTATTCTGGACCCAATGTACTTCTTATCACCGTGGCAACGCTGCTTCCCAAGATGATGCCGTAAGATTTCCCATCACACATGCCCTCCTACAAGGCAACAGTGATTTCACTCCCCTCGAAAGGTGGCACGCACGTGGGCCTGTGACAATGGCAGCGGCTCAGCCGCCTGTGTTCCCAGGTTGCCGCATACAGGTGACACAGCGTCCACCTGGTTTCCTTGGGAACAGCCACTCAGGAGCCACAGCCACCATGCTGGGAGGAAGCTCAGGCCACACAGAGGCCATGTGTCGGGATTCCAGTCCCCAGATGTACAAGTGGAGAAACGTGCGAGATGACTCAGACCCCAACCACTGAGAGCATATGAGACCCTGTAGCCAGCCAGTGAAGCTGGGGTGCTGCGAGGGGTCCCAAGCCGCTACATGTTGGAGTGACTCCCTAGGCAGAAACAGGCAGCGGGAATGCCACAGACTGGAAGATTGTCACAGCAGAAAATCACCCACCCACTCGTCTGTTCAGCACCCACTCAGCAGCAGTGAATCGGAAGTGGAGCAGCCGGGACACCCAGCAGCGCTTGTATGGGACGCTGGCGTTGCAGGCGGCGGCATAACCTGCTGCGCCACAGCGCTCACCCCATTATCTCTCCTGCTCTACCACCTCCTCTTTCTGCTCATCAGATATATGTGCGTCCCGGGGTCACTTGACCCCTTCTCTGCCCCTGGCTTTTGTCCCCAGTCCATACCCAATGTCAATACCTCCCCAGACTCCTATCTCTGCCCATCAACCTCAGCCTTTCTCAAAGAGACATGGGAAAGCGTCCATCTCGCCCTCTGCTACTTCCACAGGTAGGGAAGGGTAGTAACGGAAGCAGAGGCAGACATGTGAGCATCCATTTCCTGAAGGCACTGAAGACGAGCCCCAGTGCTGGGAACGCGGCTGTTAGGATTTTCTCTGAAACTCTAGCGCCTGGAAACCAGGGGCTTCGTCTGCTGCACGGGCTCTGAAGCCTCCAGCTCACAGCGGGGGCTTCCGTGCTCAGTCGTGACTGTAATAAGAGCCATCTGGGTGATCTCCACGGGCAGCCTGGCTGACCAATGGCAGAGAGCTCCACTGTGGGCTGGAGCAACCTGCCCAGGACACAGAGCGGGGGAGGGAGGTGTGGGGGTGAAGGCAGGGTGTGGCGGGGGGCATGGCAGGGGGCAGGGGGTGGGCATGGGTGTGTCTCTGCTTCTCAGCTCCAGTCCTGGGCACCCCTTTCCCGGGGAGAACAGGTGACAGTTGCCAGGAGGGGATTCTCTGCAAACACTGATGAGTGACACCTCTATAAGGAGTCGGTTGGCATCTCTAAATTCCCAAATCAAATTCTCACAGATGTAAAATTCCCATCCCAGTGGTGGCGGGACCCACATCTCGCCTCCCAGACCAGGCTCCAACCTGCGGCATGGGACCCCATGCCTGCCCCAGCTGCTCATCAGGACTGGAAGGCATTAACATGTCTCCCCCCCCACTCCCCTTTTACGGAGTTCCTGCACCGGGGAGCTCTTTTCTTGTTATTATTTTCTCTAATAGCCAGAAAACTGGGGAGCTCGCCCAGAAATCTGCCAACTGCCTTTGGTGACCCTGGACCCGCGTGGTCCTAACCTGTGCTTTGGAGTTGAAGTGTTTTTGTACCTTTAGGGTAGGCGGCCCTTTGTCCATCACAGAGCGAGGAGACCACAAACAATGGGGCCACACAGGCTCGGGCTTCTCCGTCCGTTACCGCAAACCAAAACCAGATGTGACGCGGCGGCGGCTACCTTGTGGTGCCCAGGGAAGCGGTGGCTAATCCGGATCATTCTTAATAACTCAGAGCTGCCACCTTCTAACCACAGTGCACCCTGAAATCCACCTCCCCTGACTCCACACAGATTTTCTACAATAAGGACCAGGGACAAACCCCCCCCCCCCACATAACCAAGCCGCTGCCACCTGAATGGCCTTCCTTCTAGCATCTTCTTATCCTAAAAACCAGACGTGGGGGGGCAGGAATTATACCAGAAGTGGGATCTGCCTGTCACGACCTTTTCCCAAAACACAGGACACACAACACTCCTGGATGATAGCTGCGTGCAAGCGCCAGAAGACACGAAGGGTTAACAGGAAGTGAGCCCCCCAGAAAAGCGTTCCCCTAACCCTGACGCCACTTCACCCCTCCATCACCTTCCTGAATTTAAAGGCAATGAACACAAGTGAGGCAGAAAAATCAACAGCTACAGCAATGACTCATGACCTCCCAAATGAATAAAGCAATCATGCTGCAGTCAGCGTGAGTGAGCTATCAACATCTATGTGCTAAATGCACATGGGATTACTCTCACATAAAACCATACAAAAATTATGTGAGATACCAAATATTCTTTTTTTTTTTTTTGACAGGCAGAGTTAGATAGTGAGAAAGAGAGACAGAGAGAAAGGTCTTCCTTCTGTTGGTTCACCCTCCAATGGCCGCCACGACCGGTACACTGTGAAGAGAGAGAGAGACAGGGAGAGAGAGAGAGATCTTCCATTTGCTGGTTCACTCCCCAAATGGCTGAAACAGCTGGAGCTGGGCTGATCCGAAGCAGGAGCCAGTACTTCCTCCTAGTCTCCCATGCGGGTGCAGAGCCCGAGGACCTGGGCCATCCTCCACTGCACTCCTGGGCCACAGCAGAGAGCTGGACTGGAAGAGGAGCAACTGGGACAGAATCCGGTGCCCCAACCAGGACTAGAACCCGGAGTACCGGCGCTGCAGATGGGGGATTAGCCTAGTGAGCCGCGGCGCTGGCCAAGATACCGAAGATTCCATGTACCGCATAGCAGGTGCAAGGCAGCATGCAAAGCCACAGCTGAGCGATTGTTCACCACCAGCGTACAACAACCACAGTATCATGCGACACACGGGGCTGCCTTTCTTTACACTGAAACTAGATCTACATGGATGCGGAAATAAAAGATATCATCATATCATCGTATCTCATCAAACCCGAGGCTGTGCCTGGCACGACAGATGAAAAGCACACCTTGACTTGATGCATCACCAGCAAAGAAAAATAATTCCGCCAACCAAATTCAGCCATGGAGCTTTCCTAACAATCAATTGTAATGCATTTTTAAATGTATTTATTCTCATTTGTAATTAAAAATGCAGAGAGATAGAAACAGAGAAAGAGAGAGAGCTTTCATCTACTGGGTCACTCCCCAAATGCTGACGGTAGCTGAGGCTGGGCCGGACAAAAGCCAGGAAACTGGAAATCAATCCAGGTCTCTCCCATGGATGTCAAGAACCCGCGTACTTGAGTCATCACCTGCTACCCACAGGCTATGCATTAGCAACAAAGTGGAGTCAGAAAGAGAGGAGGACTCAAGACTAGGCACTCTAACAGGGAATGCACCGGCACCCGACAGATTCTGACTTTAGAGAACACAGTACCTTAGATCTGCTGCAGGGTGGCATTGGGCACAGCTGTGAATAACTGCTTGGGAAGTCCCCGGGTCAGAGTGCCTGAATCAAGTCCTGGCTCTGTGCTCAATCCCAGGTCCCTGCTAATGTGCATCCTGGATGGTCAAGTAGTTGTGTTCCTGCCACCAATGTGGGAGCCCTAGATTGAGTTCCAGTCTCCAGCTTTGGCCTGGCCCTGCCCTGACTCTTTGGAGCATCTGGGGAGAGAAACCATCAGATGGGGGATTTCTCTCTCTCTCTCTCGCTCTTGCTCTCTCTCCCTCCCTCCCTCCCTCTCTCCCTTTCAAATAAGTAAACACTATTTTTCTACAAAAAAGAGCTGATGTAACATGGTATACTCAGGAAAGAAGAAGTGATGAACACACTAAAATGTTATTTTAAATAGACTGCAGGGGTTCTCAACCTTGGTGCTACAGCGTTAGGCTGGACGATTCTTCGTAGCATAGGACTGCCTGATGTGATGTAGGATACTAGTGCCTTTGGCCCCTGCCCACTGGATACTAGTAGCCCCTCTCTCTATTACAGTTACAACAACCCAAACTGTCTTTGGACATGGCCAGTGTCCCTGAGACTGGAGGCAAAACCATACCAGATGAGAACCATCAAAACACAGCTACCAAATCATATCGGTCTCATGATACAACTGTCTGTATTACTGTGAGATGAGACATTCTGCCCTCAAAAACAGTACATACACCAACACCATGAGTGTCATTGGGACACTCATCAACAGGATGTAGAAGAACTCGGACGAGCACACGTTGCCATCTCGAGGGTTCACGATCTATAAACTATGCAATACATATGAAAATAATGCAGAGGACAGACATGAAAAATGCTTCATAGTTTGCAGAATTGGCAAGAAGTTAAGGAAACAGTATTCCTATCCATGCACATGGGGAATATGGTCATTTATTCTCAACTATGCAATTTCTATTCTGAAAACCGGTCTTTTAGAAATATTCATAGCAAAGAAAAAGCTGTTCGCCATCACACTGATTAGCAATAATAGAAAATGGGATACACATGCAGTATTAAGAAGAATTAGAAGGGACAGAGCTGTGGTGCAGCAGGTTAAGCCACCACTAAGAACGCTGGCATCTCATACGGAACACTGCTGGAGTCCGGGCTGCTCTGCTTCCAACTCAGCTCCCTGCTAATGCACCTGGGAAGGCAGTGGAAGATGGCTGAAATGCTTGGGCCCATGCCACCCATGTGGGAGACCTGGATGGAGCTCTGGGATCCTTGCTTTGGCCTAGACACATCCCAGTCCTCGTGGCCATTTGGGGAGTGACCCAGCAGATGGGAGATCTCTCTCTCTCTCTCTCTCTCTCTCTCTCTCTCTCACTCTCACTCCCATTCTCTCTGTAACTCTGCCTGTTAAATAAACAATAAAATAAATTCTCTAAAGAAAAAGAGAATCTAAATGTACTACATAGAAAATATTCATATACTAAGCTTTTAAAATTATCACACAAGTGTATCAGTATATGCAGGAAGACATCTTGAAGCATAAACTTTAGTTGTGAGGTTAGAATCACAGGACAGCTGCCCCCTTTTTCAGTAAAACACTTAGAAGAAGTTGTGATATAAAAAGTATGTTATTTTTGTAATCAGAAAAAATAATTCATATTCCAATACAGAAAAGCTAAAGGGCCAGAAAAGTTTAAATATATTAATTGAAACAAAAATAGGAGACCAACTAAACTTTATAGAATACATAAGTAGAGATGACTATAGATACAAAGAGGCTGAAGTGGATTTGTTTATCTAAGAAAGATTTCTTGAGTGTCCATTAGATGTATCATTGGTACAATAATAAGTGAGACTTTTCATTAAAAAAAAATATTAGGAAAATAAAATGGAGTGTCTAACAAATAGCTATGTTCAGACTGTAGGGAAAGGTAGAAAAAATCTTTTTAGGAACAGAAAGAAAGAAACGTTGGGTAAAGATTTGGTGAGCAATGAGTGGAGTGAGGAACCCCTGGACAACTATGGTCAAATGCTTGTGGTTGGTTTCTGGGGCAGTGAGTGTGCATAAGAAGCACTCAAGCACACGGGACAGAAGAAACTTCTGCTTAAAGCACATGCTATGGCCCTGCAGGGAGAGCCTGGGATCACTTGTATTTTAACCACAAAGAACTAGGATTCCTTAGAAAATACACAGGAAGAGGGCAGGACATATGAAGCAGAGAGCACGTTCACGGAGCTGTTGATGTGCTTCATCCTCCGTGGGAAAGAGGCAGAGGTGTCAACCCCAAGATACTAGAAAAACCCAAAGAAGCAAGGAGGACAATGATGAAGATAAGAGCAAAATAAATACAGTGGGAAATGAGCATAGGATGGAAAGATTAACAAAGTCAAACCTGGTTCTTTGATGAGAATAATCAATTACAAGTCCCTGTGGGTATAATGGAGAAGAAAAGAGAGAAGGTTATAATAACCAAAGTCAGGAATGAAAAACGGGCCATGAATACAGACCCTACAGATGCTGGCTAGATAACTGCATTCTAAACAATTTCCGCTGAAGAAATGTGAATACTAGCTGATAGAAAAACAGCATGAAAAATATAATCCACAAAAATTGCCAAGAAAGAAACACATGATCTGAGCCCTATATATATATTAAAGATATTGACTGAATAATCTTAGAATGTCCTGGCGGGGGTGAGATCTTCAGGCAAAAGAAAAAAGAAATTCCAGACCTGGATTGATTTTCCAGCAAATCGCACCCATATTTAGAGCCGAACTGATCCCAGTCTTACACAAACGTTGCCAGGTAACAGAAAAAGAAGGAAGCTTGGTAGAATCATGTCATAAGAAATTATGAACAGAGGAGAATCACAGGGGGATCCCACATGTTAACACGGATGCATAATATATCCTGTGGCCAAGCTAAGAATCCAGACTTGTTTCAGGGCTAATAATCCAACTGATACTGCAAAGAAGGAAAATCATATGATAATCATACAGAAAAGAGGGGGAAGGATCTCATGAAATTCAACAGTCATGGCAAAGTTCTTATTAGATCAGGAATTAAAGGGAAGTTTATGAACTCAAACTGATAAAGGCAAAACCACAGCCAATTTCAACAGCAAAACATTCAAATCTCATCCTTGAAAGTGGGCAGAAAAGACACTTGTCCCCAGTTGTACTGAAGCGCTGACAGTGAAATAAAATGCCAAACTACTGGGAAAAATAAATAAAATCTCAAACACCTGGAGGTGACTTTAAAAAAAAATTTCATTTATTTGAATGCCAGAGCCACACAGAGATAGAAGGAGGGAGAGAGAGATATAGAAGGAGGGAGAGAGAGATACAGACAGACAGAGAGATAGAGAGAGAGAGAGGTCTCTCATCTGCAGGTTCACTCCTCAAATGCCAACAACAGCCAGGGTTGGGCCAGGCCAAAGCCAGAAGCTGAAAATCCACTCCAGGTCTCCTGTGCGGGTGTGTAGACAGGGGTGTAGGTACTTGAGCTGTCATCTTCTGCCTCCCAGGGTGTGCATTAGCAGGAAACTGGAACGGGGAGCAGAGCTGAGACTTGAACCCAGGCACTCTGATATGGGATGAAGACAGCCCAAGTGGCATCTTATTTGCTGTGCTGAATACCTGCTTTGTTTTTAAAAATTATATTTACTTACTTAGTTATTTACATATATAGACACAAGGGGAAGGTGTGAGAAATCCAGCTACCATGGGCATCTGGGAGGGAACCAGTGGATGGAAGATCTCTGTCTCTGCCTCTTTCTGTCAATGCAATGAAAAATTAAAACGTGTGTGTGACAAACAAGACACTGAAGAAGAAAAGAAAGTCCTAAATCCCTCCACACATCCACAAACACTCTCGACTCACAACATAGGTGCCACAGCACAGAGGTTACCAACAGAGGACACTGAGCAAATGGCGCTAGGATATAACTGCACGTGGAAAAGACACCTGCTAAGTAGTTCACAGCTCAGACACAGATCACAGGTAAACTGTGGATCAGCACTCACACATGACAGACACAGAGCCGAGATAAACTCTAGAGCAGTAATTCCTACCTCACAACACAGACACCAGGTAAACTGGAGATCTGCGTGGGACAGGGACACATCACCCTTCTAGAACATAATACAGAGGGATATCTTCATGACTTTGGGATGGAGGAGATTTTGTAAGAAAGGCACAAAACAGTGACTATAAAAGAAAGACTGATAACTTATATTGCATTAAAATTAAGAACTTCTCTTCATTAAAAAGCACCTCTGTCAGAATAAAAAGAGAAGCTGGGGCTGGCACTGTTGCATTGTGGGTAAAGCTGCCACCTGCCATCTGCCAGTGGATGGAAGATCGATCTCTCTCTCTCTCTCTCTCACTCTTCTCTCTGCAACTATGCCTTTCAGATAAATAAAATAAATCTTAAAAAAGGAAAAACAAAGATTTAAAGATAAATAAGTAAATAAATAAATGATTGTATGTAATGCGACCCTGTTAAATGTTAGATATGCATTCTCCTGTTCTTTCAGTTAAAGGGTGGATGGGGAGGGAGATCCTGGCCATGCCTACAGCAGCAGCCAAGAAGCACTTTGCCACCTGACTAGCTTCCAAAGATGGGAAACTCCAATCAGATTATACGAAGAATTTTGCATCAGAGACTCTCTGCTTAATCCACTCTCCCTCCAAAAACAAAAATAGACAGCCCTCTCCAGGGCTAATTCTGCCATCAGATCAGCCTATCACCACATGCGACATGAGGAGTCCCAGGGCCAGGCAGGTGACACATGGATTCCACAGTAGAGAGGAATATCTCTCGCCTTGTAGGAATTTACCCCACCCCCTTTCACTGGGGGGGAAGGACTGGGCAGTAGGGACCATGAAACATCAGGAGTTCTTGCAACTCTCACAATTCCTCAGGAGCTCAGACAGGTGGCGGTACCCAAGGAAGTGCCATAAAGTTAAAACCTGCGCAACAACTAGGAGTTAGCCCTCTACAAACCCACAGTCCTCCAGGTGGAAGGACCAGCTGGTCCAATACCCCTGAGCCCCACCTGAGGCTGAGAGCAGCAGAGAAACAGACAAGAGGCAAAGGCCATGCGAGTCAGGGGCAAGGAAATCCACGAGGGGCCGGAGCCAGAGCGTAGAGGAATTTGGATTTATCCCAATGTGGCAGGAGGGCACTGGGATCAGAGATGAATCGGAGATTGCGCAATCTGAGTGACAGGTCCTGAAGGCTCTCCAGCTGCCGTGCACAGGACAGGCTTATCAGCCAGCTCAGATGCTACTGCGTCAGTCCCCAAGGCGGGAGGAACCAGGAGCTGCTGGGGGCGGAGCTGACAGCACTCGCCATGGACGGGAGGTGTGGAGTAAGGGCACAAGGACTGAGAGACGACTTGTGCTTTGTGAATCTTGTTGCGCAAGCTTAGGCGCTGAACAGTGGGGAAGAGATGCACCCGTGGCAAACACAGCATCAAAGACACACAGCTCACAGGTGGGCTAAGGCCTGACAATAAACAGGAGGCAACATCATCAGAGTATGGTGGTGGCAACCCATGGGACTGGACCCCACTGCTTTGGGAACAGAGAGCCGATGGATGGTAACAAAAGGTGATCGAAGCCGAGCCTCAAGATTGCCCACCCCCGAAATGCCCAGCAGAAAGCCCAGGGCATGGCGGGCAGGAGCACGGCCAGGCTCTGCAGAGTGGTCCTCGGGGACCTGTGGTGTCGGACTCTTAAGTGAAGACAGCCAGGGCTGGACCGGGGTTATTTCAGGGGACATTCAGCAGCGCACGGAGCAGCTTCCAAAGATGGAGTGAGCCCTGGGCCAGGCATCACAAAAGCCCCGTCGGGCTGCCTGTCATTAATTAACTGAACTTCACAGCTGCAGGCATGGAGGGCATAAGAGAAGGAACTTGCCCACTGTCCTGGCAGGTAAACAGAAACTTCACACTGGAGCTTAACTCCTTACTTCACACCCTAACACCCTGCACTTTGCCATCTCCCAAGAAAGAGGCTACCTGGAACAAAGAAGCACACGAAAATGAAAGGAACCAAGAGACAGAGCATGAGCTGAAATCATGAGCATGTTCGGGCTGCGTGGAAAAGATGGGTTCCTCCTGAGTGCGCTGAGGGCTCCTCCCGGGTGCAGGAACCAAGGAGGAACAGGGTGTAAATGATGCTCGATGCACTCACGGGCAAAGCATCAGAACTCGGGTACTCAGGTTTGGAAACCAAGACAGTAAGGAACTTAAGCAAAGCCTCAGTCAGATGGCAAGGCTCCCCTGAGCCGGCAGGAGTGGAAGCCCCTACACTCCATGGGACGGGACTTCACTGGGCAACTACAATCAGCCCACGTTCCAGCCGGGCACTGGGGAGCACCTGCAGATCCACAGTCTTATCCATGATATTCCCCGTTAAAGACTTACAATGTCGAATATTAAAAGCACGCTGCAAATGATGTTCTCATATCCCCGGGTACGTAGGATAACTATTCCTCCTGTCAGCTGCAGTCCTCATTATCCAGTAACCATACATGGTCCCACAGGATTAAAAAACACGGTAGCATCAATTAATATTTCCCATCATAATTTCTCAGTAAGTTCTCAAAATGGTCCCCCTCCTTTGGAGTAAGCCAAAAAATACTGCTTTTAAGAAGTGGTATTATCATGAGCTGTTTGACATATATGTAACTTGTGGGAACATTTAATTAATTGAATTAAAAGATCTAAGAGTTGTACTTTTTCTCAAATGGAAGGAAAGATTTACTTCCAAAGTAATGGTCTCTACAAAATATGCATTTTTGGTTCCTTTTTCTTACCATATCAATAAATTCACTAATAAAAGGTGTTGTCTTGATTTGCTAACATCAGGAAAGATGGATTGTATTAGCCTTGTAAGAAGAGCATATCATAAATTAGAAACCCATACAGGAACTGTACCCTCTTATTTGCAATATGACAAATGATCGTGTAAAATCACAATCAATAAGATCTATTTGAAAGTTATAAAATGGAGTTTGCCACCCTTCCAGCAAAGTTAGAGCATGCCAACTATTTTTAATCTTCAGTTTACAGCGAAGCTGAGGCATATTAAAATATGTTCTTTAAGTCAAGCAATTATCTACATGTAGCTTCACAGTTCAATGTGAGAGGCCGGTTCAAAATATTTCTGAGGTAGTTATCAAAGTTCAATACAGGTCCTCTCTCATAAATCAATTTCAGACTAAACAAAAGGAAACAGCAAAGTCTTAATTATTTCAGTATTTTTCAAGCCATGCCAAAGACAGAGCCGTTACCCTCCCGTGAATTTTCAGTAGCTCCTGAGAACTCTGCTCTGTCTCCTTAGATGCAGAAAGATGGAGACAAAACAAGAGGAGAAGTCGAAATGTGTTCTGCTACACTGTTTCTCTTGGACACAAATAAGTGATTGGGAAGAAGCACTTTGTTCCACACGGGCAGGGGCAGTTACTTCTCATGTGGGAGCAACTCTGGCTCAGGAATATGGTTTATCAAAGGCTGCTTTGTGTCTAGGCGAGCGAGTTTTCCATCCAAAATTGTTTTTACTAAATGCCACTGGCTCTCCCTTCAGAGGCTCCCTTTCTGAAGCATGCCCCATGGTCCAGGAACATGTGTGGGTAGCAGGGAGGGTCTGCCGAAAGCAGTGTGGATGATGATCAGATCCGTCTGGGGTCGCTAGGTAGCGTCAGCCTGAGAACTATATTTTTAAAAATCGGCTATTACATACATGTCTGCATTGCATATAAATAATCCATCATGTCAGCCCCGTGCATTTCTGTGGAATCTAGAGACAGGCGTTATTGTTGATGTATCTTACATAACGCCAAGTCCAGATTTATAATGAACATTCCTTTGGGTACCCATCACCAGCACATTCAAGAGAATTTCAGGATAACACAGGCTAAGAATACATTTTCGTTTTCCTTTGTCATGGAGAGAGCAGTGGTACCGTGTATTAAGATAACGATATATATATGGCGCTGATTGATTTTGTGCCAGGAACCACAGTAGAAAGCTTTCTATACACTAACCATCCCAGTTCGTTCTCACCACAGTCCTTTGGAGTAGCAGTTTTTCTTCTACTTTGCAGCTAAATCAACGGGATCTTAAATAGGCTACACCCTTTACCCAAGGTCAGAGAGCCAGAGGCAAGGCCAGGGTTGGAACCAAGGTCTCTCCAACTGGGAAGCCTTTGGTCTTCCTGGACCCCTTGCCCAATGCAGATTCCCTGATTAATGTTCTGCATGACTCTCACAGCCATTCCAGGAGAACCCTAGTCACCCCGGGGAACACACCTCACATCTAGTCCCCTTGCTCCTGGAGTTCAAGGTTATTTCAGACAAACTAACAGAAAGGATCTGGATCTAGTTTCAGAGTCGGAACTTGCAAGGGATTCCCTGTGGAAGCTCCCCCAGGCTCAGCAGTCGCCAGGAGCACCCTGAAGGCACCCCCAGGCACCACCATGCTCCTCTGAAGCTGCCATGCCTCTGGAAAGCCACGCTGGCTCCTCTGTCCGTAAACAGAAACACAAGCCTAGCATCCAAGGGCAAGGCTGGGCTTCAGGACATGCTTTGTTTTTGTAGGTGTTCAAGGATTTGGAATCAAAGCAGTAGACTCATTAAAATTAATCCAATTTTCTTTCATTTATTTGGCTAGTTCATACCTCTAAAAGATGTTATTTTGGAAGGCTCCATTCAACCCAACCATTTACAAATCAAAGGCTTTCCTTGGAATGCCTGTGACCAAACCCAAGCTAGACAGAGACACCGTGCCAGCTCTACAGCCCCCTCCGTGCCCCACCTGGGAGGGAGGTGGGCGGCACCACTGGACTTGAGCTCACACTGAATTTCAGTGTCAAAAATCTAACTTCCATCGCTTTCATCGGCAGCCAACACTATGAGTCTTTCTGG
Organism: Sylvilagus floridanus; assembly: GCA_949820135.1. NCBI lineage: Eukaryota > Metazoa > Chordata > Mammalia > Lagomorpha > Leporidae > Sylvilagus > Sylvilagus floridanus. Next base: position 6,716,165 of record OX463244.1, on the reverse strand, counting down.
CTTGGATTTCTGTAAACAAAGAATAAATTCAAATATGACACAAAGTGGCAGCAACTCATTGACCACCAGACCAGAGATGGTTATGCAACACGGCTTTGTGGGGAACACTGGGCCTCTTGGTGGACGTGGTCTTTGCTGATCCCTTCCAACTGTTAAGCAACAGAGCCTTCCTTCACCGCCAAATGAGCTATCTGCACTGAGCTCGCCCAGACATCCAGGAGGTGTTTATTCATCGACAAGGAGCAGAAGAAAGCTGTGGATAACTTGCCCTGTTCCTGTGTGCAGCATTTTTAGAAACATGACTGCAGATTTGAAATACAGTACAGGGCAGGTGTTGAGCCACGTGGGTAGCGCCCCATATCGGCGTGCTGGGTTCAGTGCCCGGCCCCGTTCCCCATTCCAGCTCCTCGCAAGGCAGACTCCGGGAGGCAGCAGTGACTGTTCACTTGATTCACTTCCTTCCACCCATGTGGGAGTCTTAGCTCCCCCACCTTTCTGGCTGGCCCAGCCCTGGCATTGTGGGAATTCAGGGATCCATGGGAGCTCTTTCTATCTCTGCTCTCAAATACATTTTTCAAAACCTTTACAAATACAATAAGCAAGAGAGCTCTGAAAACAAAATATCTGTGATTGAAAACTCCAGGACACAGGAGAGGAGAGAAGAGATGAGATTTTCTTTACTAAATAGACAAAATAGGACTTACTTGGCTGTACAAGAACCAAACAAAGGATTTCCAGGGCCAGAAGTAGTGTCTTTTATTTTGGAGATGCGTAAGAGTGTTAACAGGAGACCTCCCAGTTCCACCGGAGCACGAGGACCCTGAAGCCCGTTCTGCTGGAAATGTTCCTTTCAGAAAACACAGAATGAACTGGTGCACAACGTGGGAGCGCGTGCTCATTACAAACCACGAGACCAATGGCTGCTGGATAAAAATCTGTCTTAGCAAGGAAGGAACAAGGGAGACTCCTACAAGGAATTTCAAGACCCCTCCCTGCAAGTGTGGTGAGAGTTCACCTGCAGTGGCACCTTCCACAGCTCTGGGGGTGGCCTCTGCACTCAGACCTGCACATCCAAGAGCCTGGGCACACCTCCCCTGGATGTTCACGGGGCCTCGAGCCAATGGCATCGGCCACCTACACACAGTTCTCCTTAGCCCCATGGTCCCGCCAGCTCCATCATCTGAGCCAAGATGCAGTAGTCATCATCGTGATTCATCTATTCCCCTTTTCCCCACCACCTAACCTACCCACCAGGTCCCACTGACCTCCCCATCAGTGGGAAAACTGACCTCAACCCACCTCCCTCAACATGCTGGGACTGGCACAAGAGAGGCAGAGAGCAAGCCTGAACTCTCCAAGTCTTTGCTGTTCCTACTGACCCCTCCTGTGGAAGAGGTGGGGTCTCTGGAGATGCACAGGGGCAGGGGATGCTGGAGGGAGGGTCTGAGCAAAGCACTGCACTTCCTGACTGCAGAGTACTGGTGACAGCGATGCCTTCAGGATCCACTTTGTAAAATGGCACCGTCATCGACTATCCTGGGGGGAGCAGGCGGCCGTGAGCTGTCCAAGAGTGGGACTCATGGGACTGCAAAGGTCTCAAAGAAGACCAGCCAAGGTGTGTTGTGCTTGGGTCTGTTGGGCACCCAGAGGCCATGTGAGGAAGGGTTGGGGCATGCCAGGCACGGGATGGCTGGGCCAGGGACCGACCACCAGTGGGCCACGCTCCTGGGGACTTGGAGCCCAGAGCCAGAGGGGACTCAAGGAAACTGTGCACTGCACTCTGTGCCCCTCCCCTGCTCTCCGACTCCCTAGTCTTCTCTCCTGACCAGTCCATTGGCAGAATTCCATGCTAGATTAGATGTGTCTACCATGATGCTAATCACAGCTTTGTCTGTGATAGTGAAAACTGGAAGCTACCTGAGGCATCCAAAGTGGGACTGTAAAGATACAGTAGTGGGGTCAGCGCTATAGTGCAGAGGGGTAAAGCCACCACCTGCAGTGCCAGCATCCCATATGGGCACCAGTTCAAGTCCTGGCTACTCCGCTTCCGATCCAGCTCTCTGCTATGGCCTGGGAAAGCAGTGGAAGAGGGCCCAAGTGCTTGGCTCCTGGCTCTTGGCTTCAGATTGGCTCATCTCTGGTTGTTGTGGCCATCTGGGGAGTGAACCAGTGGATGGAAGATATCTCTTTCTCTCGCGTGCGCGCGCGCACGCTGTCTGCCTCAGCCTCTCTGTAACTCTGCCTTTCAAATAAATAATTTTTTAAAAAAAGAATATCGTAGTTTCTCTATTATTGCACAGGAGCCTGGGGCAGTGGGGAAAAATACTCAGAATTAAACTGATTAGCAAATAGAATGATAACTAAAACTGTAAATAAAAAATACCTATTCCTCATAATTTAATTTCAAGTTTATATATGTACTAATTTGTATAAATTTATATAATTGAATTAAAATAAATGTACACATTATCCAGAAAACAAAGCCCCAAAATATCAATAGATGTTATTTCTAGGTGATGAAGCTCAGAGAATTTTTTTTAATGAGTAAGCATATTTACTAAAGCGTCTACCATGCAGTACCTTTAGGATAAAAAAAGTTCCTTTTTCAAGTAGAAAAGATGAAAAGCACAGGTATAAAAATATTACTAGAACACACAAAAATACAAAAACAAACAGCAAAAGGGGAAAATTATATTCAGAACTGGAAAAAGTACGGGAAGAATTCTGAGGAAAGATGTTGCTGTTGCAAAGAATCCTGACAGTAAGGGGGGGGGGGGGAGATGGTGACTTCAGAAATCCCGCCCTCTCCTGGGGAGCCCTCCTACCTCCAAGAGACCAAACCCATCCACACCCTCAGATCTACAGCAAGTTTCTACAGTGGACACTGGGCTACATGATGGGGGTGGGAGAATCTTCTAGAAGGCACTGTCCACATGGCTGCCCCTCCTGCATAGACCCCTGTGGAAATTCAAGGCCTAAAAGACTGAAGACATGTGACGCAAGTGCCACACAGAGTGGATTCAAGGGTACGACTTAGCACCCAGAGGCTGGCACTGTGCAGAGTGGAGTCTGCGACCAGCAACGTGAGCGGCAGGGAAGGGGCCTGGTGGATACGCGGACGCAGTGCCTCTCCCTGCACCCCTGCACCTGCAGGATCCAAATTGGCAAGGCGGCCCTCAGGCCTGAGCACCCTGCGGCTTCCGTGGCTCAGTACAGGAGAAGGCCCCAGGGAGAATGATGATGCGGTACCGCCGACTCCTGGGATGTCGATTTCCCAGCCAGGATGCTGGCAGCAGCGATGACAAACAGAGCCCAGGGCAAAAGGAAGGACTGGAACTCTCCATAAGGACAGGATTCACCAAGCCCGAAATGCAACTCGGATTGCATCAGTGACTGTGCCCGGAAAAGCTCTGAGGTCAGGGGTTACTAAGCAACTGCCTTGGGAGATCCTTACTGGGGTCACCATAACGCTGGGACTGTGGGATCCCCTTCCGTGAGGCAGGGGGGAAGCACACCACCGACCCCCTCCTGGGGCTGCCGTGACCAACAGCAGCTTCATCTACAGACCTCGATTGGCCAGGGTTCTGGAGACAGGACTCTGAATTCAAGGTGTGGGCAGGGCGATGAGGGTGGATGTGTCCCAGATCTGTCTCCAGCGTCTGGGGGCAGCTGGAGATTTCTGGGGTTCCCCCATTGTCACCCATCCCTGCTTTCATCTCCATGTGTGTTTCTAAGTGTGTATGTGTGCGTGTCTCCGTGTATGTGTGGGTGTATGTCTCCAAGTGTGTGTGTGATGTCTCTGAGTGTGTGTATGTGTGTGTCTCTGTGTATGTGTGATGTATCCAATTTGTGTGTGTGTCTCTGAGTGTGTGTGGGTGTATGTCTCTAAGCATGTGTGTGATGTATCCGAGTGTGTATGTGTGTGTCTGCATGTATGTGTAATGTATCCTAGTGTGTATGTGTGTGTGTCTCTGAGTGTGTATGTGTGTGTGTCTCCATGTATGTGTGATGTATCCTAGTGTGTATGTGTGTGTCTCCGAGTGTGTATGTGTGTGTGTCTCCATGTATGTGCGATGTATCCTAGTGTGTATGTGTGTGTGTCTCCAAGTGTGTGGGGTTGTATATCTCTGAGTGTGTGTCTCCAAGTGTGTATGGGTATACATCTCCAAGTGTGCGTGTGATGTATCCCAGTGTGTGTGTGTCTCCAAGTATGTGTGTGTATGTGTGTGTGTCTCTGAGTGTGTGGGGGTGTGTGTTTCCAAGTGTGTATGTGTGTGTGTCTCCAAGTGTGTGTGGGTGTATATCTCTAAATGTGTGTATATCTCTCAGTGTATATGTGTGTGTGTGCCTCTGTGTATGTGTGGGTGTGTGTTTCCAAGTGTGTATTTGTATGTGTCTCTGAGTGTGTGTGTCTCTGAGTGTGTGCGTGTGTCTGAGTGTGTGTGTCTCCGAGTGTTTATGTGTGTATCTCCATGTATGTATGTGTGTGTCTTCAAGTGTGTGTGTGCATCCAAACTCCCCCTTCTTACAAGAACACACACCAGGCACAGTGTGCTAAGGCCCACCCTAATCCAACTACAATGACCACATTGCCAAACAAGATCAAATAGAACTTCAAAAATAGGAATCTGGTGGTCTATACTTTAACTCATAACAGGTTATTCAGAATTCTGTGCTAGGAAGCTATAGCAAGGCTTTGTAAAAATGACTGGTGGAGTTTACTACATTATGATTTTTTAAAGTTTTATTACTTATTTATTTGAAAGGCAGAGTTTACAGAGAGACAAGGAGAAACGGAGAGAAACAAGAGCTTGCATCTGCTGGTTCATTCCCCAATGGACGCAACAGCCAGAGCTGGGCCAGGCCAAAGCCAGGAACCAGGAGCTTTGTGCAGATCTCCCATGTGAGTGCAGGGGCCCAAGGATTTGGGCCAATTTCTGCTTTCCCAGGCACATTATCAGGAAGCTGGATTGGGAGTGGAGCAGCAGGGACTCAAACCGGTGCCTCTGTGGGAAGCTGGCATCGCAGGTAGCAGCTTTATCTTCTATGCCACAATGCCAGCCCCCACAATTAAGATTTAAATACCTCTCCTAGACAGATTCAGCCCATTTTTAGCCCCATTCAAAGTATCCTGATATTAGCAGTAATAATAGTATAGTCCTTTATTTTTAAAAGGATATGATGTCTACCTTCTAATTCAAATAGCTAGTAAACTGTGCACATGGAAACTAAAAGAGAAACTCATCATCAACCTCTTCTGAGTTACATCCTTTCAGACATTTTGCCAAGTGTATGTTTTCAAAGACACACATGAAAAAAAATTTAGTTAAAAATAATGGGATCTCCAGTGCATATCATTGCAAAATTTGCCCTTTTCACTAATTATGGTGAGACTTCAAAAACCTCATGGGACATAAAATTGAAGGATAAGTTTACTTTGGTATAAAAACTTTTTGGAATGCACGCATGGTGTTTTCATGATACACATTTCCCATGAACATGTTGAAGGCCCATCATGTGGTCCTCCTTCCATTGAATATACATGGGTCCACACCATCATTATTTTTAAACATGTATTTATTTTGGCCTGCGCCACAGCTCACTAGGCTAATCCTCCACCTGTGGTGCCAGCACCCTGGGTTCTAGCCCAGTTGGGGTGCTGGATTCTGTCCCGGTTGCTCCTCTTCCAGTCCAGCTCTCTGCTGTGGCCCGGGAAGGCAGTGGAGGATGGCCAAGTGCTTGGTCCCTGCACCCGCATGGGAGACCAGGAGGAAGCACCTGGCTCCTGGCTTCGGATCAGCACAGTGCGCTGGCCGTAGCGGCCACTTTGGGGGTGAACCAACAGAAGGAAGACCTTTCTCTCTGTCTCTTTCTCTCTCACTGTCAAACTCTGCCTGTCAAATAAAAAATGTATTTATTTGAGAGACAGACAGTAGAGACCCCATCTGCTGGCTCACTCCCCAAATGCACACAACAGCAGGAGCTGAGCCTGCCCAAAGCCAGGATCCAGGAACACAACCCAGGCTCTCACACCCACTGACGGCAGGGAACCAATCCCCGGAGTCATCACCACGGCTCCCGGGACATGCATTAGCAGGAAGCTGAAGTCAGGAACCAGAGCCAGGATGCAAACACAGAAACTCGGATAAGGGATGTGGCATGCTAACCAGCATCTTCACAGCTGCGCCCTACATCATTATTTTCAGTGGTCAAATAAGACCCTTTCCTGTGTCCGACTGGGCTTTCCAAGATGGCCGGTGGCACTCCCAGCTCGGTAGCCTTTGCTGATTACCTGTGCCTGGCAGCCAGCCTCTGGACTCACCTGCTGGCTTGTCCTGCTGCCCCCCCTTCTCCAAGTATCTGTCAGCTGTCAGTCTCTCCACAAAGCCTTGTGGGCCACCTTTCGAGCAATCCAGCACCCTCCCCACTACCCATCCTCGCGCTCTCTCAACCATCACCTCCTATACATGCGATAATTTTATATAATCACATTGGAAATTGCTTCCCTCGATAGAATGAAGGCTTTCAGAAGGCAGGGATTTTCTGTTTTGCTCACAGCTTGAACTCTGGGTGAAGAACAGGGCTTAGCACACAGAACACACTTGAATAAACACTGATGAATGACTCAGCAACCTTCTTACTGGTATTGAATTAGGTCACTTCCAATATTATAAAGTTCAGGACAGAGCTCTTTTTAAACTTGTCAGATTATTTGCTTAGGGAAAAAAAATAGTCCTAGAAATAGTATCAAGTCAAAGGTTACAAATGTTTTCGAGGTGTTGTGACATATGTTGCCAAATTTTAACCCATACTCTTTTATATTAACAAGCTTACAATTTTCCAGGTTACTCTCAGACACATTACCACCTTGTACTGCGAGCATAGTTAGTGATTTGCCTACATTGTATCCATTCCTGAGATTATAAATTTAGCTGCCATACCCTCATCTGTAGTTCACTGAGAAATCTGATGTTGTATTTTGTAGTTTCTGACCCAGCAAAAGAGTGAACTTGCAATTTTAGTTCTTAGAAATTGACCTTTTTTTAACAGCATGTACTCAATCCATCCTATGGGTTTATTTCCAAGTTAAAAGCTCATTTTACAAAATTTCCAACAATTGGAACATGACTGCTACGATTCTAAATTGAAAAAACAAAAGTCTTCCCAGGGATCTTTCTTTGGCTTAATACCATTAAGCACAGGTCATGAAAACGGGGGCATGCCTGGGTCACAGCTAGAACTCTGTGTCCTGCTCATCCTCTGCTGTGGACAATCCAGTATCTGTGGCCAGCACTTGGTTCTCTGCTCAACGGGCAGCACTAGAATTTTCAGTTGCCCAAATATGTGTGTGTTTAGCAAATGATCTACCTTGTAAGAAGTTACCAATGAATTAACTGCTCTTCAATTTTTTATCGAACATCTTAGTAATCATTTAGTACTCTTCATTTCATTTATGAGTATTTGCTATCATTATTTATTTCATTTTCTTTTTAATAGTTTTATTAATATAAAGGCAACATACTTCATGTATTTCATGGATAGAATGATAAAAAGATAATCATACTTCCCTCCCTCCCTCTCTCTCTCAAGCCCCTCCTTCCTTCCTTTCTTTTAATTTTTGCAAAATCATAATTTCAATTCACTTGTGAATCACGGGCTCGCTTGATGGACTTCTTGGTAACTTTCTGGAGGTGCTGGAAGACTCTCAGCCCTGGCAGTTATTTGGGAGCATGAGAAAGGCTCTGGCCAGCGGCCTGTGAACCACAGGAAGAATCACTGCCATCAGACGGATCAGGCATTGGCTCCATGAGCCAGGGTGGCCCTGGAAGCCACGACGATGTCACCGAGAACACAGCTTCCAGCAGCCTGCGTGCCTAGGGGACTACGTGGTAGCGCATGAAATAAACCTCTGTCTGGGTGAGCCACTAGGACTTGGGATGAATGTTTCAACAGCACACCCTGGCCTGCCCTGACACCCACACATCCTCAGAGCTCCCTGAACAAGGTCACTGGGTTCATCGTGATTCTCCTGTCTAATCATTAGCATTTTGGTGTCATCCTTTCATAACCCTTTCTAAATATAAAACAGACTTAGTCCAGAATTTTACATAAATGGGGTTCAGATTATCTGCCTTGTTCTCATTTGGAGTGATACAACCTGTCATTGTCATTTCTGTAGGGTGGGATTCCAAACTCCGTGGTGTGTGCGTGTGCATGTGTGCTGTTACACTCTGTACTGTTTGTGAATGGTTTGCACTTTTTAAATGAGCAAGTAATCGCTTATATAACTGAATGCATATAACAGCAGTGAGGTGCTTCAGGAAAGATTTATTCATATGGCAATGACAAAGAAAGATAGGAAGAAGGTACAAGGCATTCTGGGAAAACACTGGTGACCTGCAGGGAGCCTGCCTTCAGCTAAGAAACCCCGCTCTGCTGGTTGGGTTAAATCAGGAACACTGAGTTCACTCTCTGTGGCAGCCTGATCAGCACAGAACAAAACAGCGTTTTCAAAAGTGATGCTGATGCTTCCCGCTGGGGCACATCCTGGGAGGCAGCAGTGACAGCTCAAGGCACCGGGTTCCTCCCTTGGAGGCAGGACCTGGAAGGAGCGCTCGGCTGCTAGCTTGAGACTGCCCTGGCCAAGCTGTTGTGGCCTTTTGGGAGGAGAGGGCAGCAGATGGAAGTGCCCTCCCTCTCAATCTCTCTCCCCACTTAAAAATAAATTAAAAAAATTTTTTTACAAATTTAAAAATGCTGGGCCGGCGCCGCAGCTCACTAGGCTAATCCTCCACCTGCGGTGCTGGCACACCAGGTTCTAGTCCCAGTCAGGGTGCCGGATTCTGTCCCGGTTGTCCCTCTTCCAGTCCAGCTCTCTGCTGTGGCCCGGGAGTGCAGTGGACGATGGCCCAGGTGCTTGGGCCCTGCACCCCATGGGAGACCAGGAGGAAGCACCTGGCTCCTGGCTTTGGATCAGCGCGATGTGCCAACCGCAGCGCGCTGGCCACAGCAGCCATTGGAGGGTGAACCAATGGCAAAAGGAAGACCTTTCTCTCTCTCTCTCTCTCTCTCTCTCTCTCACTGTCCACTCTGCATGTCCAAAAAAAAAACACAAATTTTAAAATTCTAAGCATTGGAAAAATGTCCATGGGATAAAAGCCAGAATGGTACAGAAATTTAAAACCATGGGAAGAATGATTGCGACAACCAGGGGAACTATCCTGGAAAGGGACAGGGTGAGGAGTGAAGGGCCCCCACTGCCAGGAAGTCCCACCTGGAAACGTGATCTACTTGTGGTGTGCAGAATTCCGGGGGCCAGTCTAAGACCTTGGCTCATCTCAGACCCCTGGGTCATCTCAGACCCCAGGGTGAACTACACAGAAATGCCAAACAGCCCCTCCAATGGAAAGAGAGATGAATCAAGGTCTGAAAAGGATGTGCTGGGATGCTGGGGATGAGCCTGCTCATTGGGTGCAGAGTCGCCCTGTGTAACTCTAAATTCCTCTCCACCTATGGCAACGTGGTTCTAAGACAGGAGGCAACAGCTTTGTTTCCAAGCACAGATGGCCACATGGTGGACAAGCACACAGCAACTCCAGGCCAGGGCCGGCACGCTGGGGAAGCACGCTGCTTCTGCTCCATGAGTTTGACTTCACGGGGACTCATACTTTTCCAGAGGCTAAAAGGAAAGTTGAAAATGTGAAGATGTGCAAGAGCGAACGATCTTCAAAGTCTGATCCCTGCCAACAAAGGGAGGGTCTCACAATTATGTCTACACATGAAAACCCCTGCCTCCGGAAGTGCTAAGAGTATTTATTGGCAGTTGAAAGAACAAACAGAGATCTCTGTGGGTAGCAGCTGAGCCACAGCCTGGCCAAACCTCTATGCCCTAAGAACAATGCCAGGGCACCGGACGGGAATCACAAATCCCCATAATTCATGTCTTTCCTTAACTGGACAGGGAGAGCAGGCGCCAGCAAGGACCAACCCGGGAAGGGGCACCAGCACGTGGGGCTCCCTGGACAGGACCTTCAGGGCAGGAGCAGTGCCCGTCCGGCACATCTGGAGAGCAGGGGTGCCGATTTCCCCTGGCAGGCGTGTCAAGGCGTCGTTATTCAAAGTGACCCTCCCTCGGTGGGGATAATGAGAAACAGCCCACAAACCAAAAGAGCCTGGACTCTCCATCTTCCCTAGGTAAGCTCACCCGCCCAATCGTGACATCACTTCACATGTGGCTGCGAGGTCCTGGACCAGGGCCTCTCCCCCCAGAGATCGGAATCTGGCTGAAGGCTAGAGTTACTACTTAAAACAAAGACTGACCCCTCCCTGACTGAGAAGGAAGAACCCTGTCAGCAGCTACCTCTGCCTCTCGGGCTGGCCAGGGGCAAACCCTCTGCTCCCTTCGGTGAACTCAACCCTTAACTTGTAAAAGACTTAAAAAAAAAAAAAATCTAACACAAGGGATGCAATTTTTAATTGGTTCATAAATCCAGCTTGGATCTATTATGGAAACTGATATTTTCTATGTAGAACAAGGGCAAACAAATCTCAAGAGATTAAAAACCATGTCCTTGTGGTTTTCGTTTAAAAGCTGCAAATTTGAATTCAATGTTAAAAATCATGGCACAGGGACAAAATAAGAAGGAACAAAGATGGGGAAAATGTCCGTACCAGCCGGCAGCGTCCAGAGCTGCTGTGTGCGCGTGTGGTTTCAATTACCGACGACGGCTCGGCGAGCTCCGGGAGACATCCCGGGTCGGAGCAGCGCAGTGTGCTAACAGAACCCAGCCTGAGAAGGCTCACAAAGACCTCCTTGTGACCGAAGCAGTGACAGACAGTGCAGCTCAGTCCAAGGAAGAAAAAACACATAGGTAAGAGAACAATTATTCTGTGAGTTCTCTCTTCTGCCTCAAACAGAGCCAAGGTGTTCTGGTGCAAGCATCGGTCATTCGTTATTATTTTCTTGGTTGCTTTTGGAGCAATAGCAGGTCAGCGAGAGAGTAAGAGAGAAAGTTTAGTTCTCAGACATCGGAATGAACCAAAGGTGCAGACCCACTCCCACTGCTCTCAGGTGCGGAGGGACAACCTATGATAAGTGGAGCTATGTGGGTTCCCACAAGTTAAACCATCATGTGAGCTAAATATGCTAATTTCTGGTTTGCTTTGAGTTGTGAGAAAAAATACACCAATTTTTCCCCTACAAGATAAGACGTCATATTTAGAGATGGTGAGTGTAGTTTTGGGGGAAATGGGTTTATAGGTTCCTAACTTCCTAAGTTGCAACTAAAGGTTACTTTATATAACTAGGAGAGGCCTCAAGGGTGGGCATTTGGCCTAGCGGTCAACGTGCTGGCTAAGATGCCTGCCTGCTTCCCGCCACTCACACGTGATCCCTGGACTGGGCTCTGGGCTCTGGGCTCTGGGCTCCAGCCCTGGCCCAGCCCCAGCTGCTGTGGGCATTTAGGGAGTGAATCAGTGGACCAGAGCACTCGGTGTGTGTGTGTGTGTGTGTGTGTGTCCATCTCAAAAAAGAATTGTGGACACTTTGGATTTCTCCTGCCTTTGGGAAACAGAGCTTCTCTGTGGGGGACTCCCAAGGGGCCGTGGTGTGGGATGGGTTTGAGTAGCAGGAGGAGCTCGTGGAATCACAGTGAGGAAAACAGGCAGAAAGACAGTTTCTGGGTCCAGTCCCACATGTGGACATGGACCGGGTGAGAGCAAATTTTTCTAAAGAGAACGCGGCTGTGGCAACATGGACCTCACCACACACTCAGCTCCCTCCCAACCTGGCAATCCGCGTCCACCATGTCCGTGCCCTGTCTGTGTGTGGGGAGCAACCCCCACACCCCACTCACATGGTGATTTATACCCAAAGAAGCACGGAGACGTTGACCAGTGCGATCACCTCCCTCGGCCCCACACGTCTCCCAGGGTCCCGTCGGATGTCACCGATGTCAGAGACACTGGTCAGAAAGGGACCCGATAGCCACCTGAGGGCACTCGGTCTTCACTGCTCTGTGCCCTGGGCTGCAAGCCAGAAAAATGCGTGCTGAACGGACATGAAGTGAGAGCGCACTGAGACGCCACATCCCTCATCAAAGAACACACAAGACCAAGCAGTTTTTCCAGACAAGAATTAGGAGAGCCCGGCGTTATCATCCAAGTGAGGTCGCAGAATCCCTGCCGGAAACATTTCCAAACGAGATACACAGGAATCCATTTCATCACCTTGAGCACAGGTCAGCATGCAGCCAGCAGGAAGCACCAGCCGGCCCGGGGGTGCCCAACCCAGGGTCCTTACTCCAGAATTCCAGACTGGGTCTCTGCTTCCCCGTATTAACCAACCACCCTCTTACATGAATACAAACAGCTCCACCTACTTAAAAAAATGCACCTGTTCATTTTAGCTTCTTTGCGTCAAACTCAAGCCTCACACCTGTGATCCAAGACTGTTTTGTGGCTCCCCGAAATGCACCCAGCCGTGTCGGCAGCCGCCTATAAGCCCTGCTCTCCCAGAGAATTCCCCGTGAAAGGAGGACTTGAAGATGCCTCTGATGGAGCGCTGTGCCTTGCGGCTGCAATATTTTTCTTAAAGGCCCTTGGTGTCAGTTGAGATGTTTGGCCAGACAAGAGTGTGACATTCCTGGGATGTTCTCTGTTAGACGGGCAGCCTGTGGCACAGCTCGTCTGCACAGGATGGCTTGTCTCTCGCCCGGGGAGCCTCACGTGTTTTTCATCTGCGTGTGCTACGCTGCACTACCTCATTAAAACAAACACTTGGGCGAAACCAAAGGCTTTGTACTGTGCCGCGAAGGGCGTCAACTCACTTAGGATGTTTCAGAGCCTCATAACTCATTGCAAACCGCTCTTAACCCAGCTGCTCCACTGATATTTAACCCAGCTGGATGATGTCACAGGACTCGTGCTCTTAAAACCGCTTGCCTTCGCAAAGCATATATTTTTTTCTCAGGCAGTGTGTGCGGGGAGCTGCCGTATAAACAGAGTCTGTTTTTTTTTTTTTTTTTTTCCTGCACAGGAAACTCTCACTCCCCACTGCCCGCCTCCCATCAGAGAACTACACACCAGATCCGTCACCAAAACCGGTACCACAACCAAGAGTCAGAGTCCCTCAGCCACACATACGGGCTTCCCAAGCCACTGCTGCCTGCTGGACAGCTCCCTCGCTCCAGGGTTTCCCAAGACCCACCAGATCCCAGGAGCTGCCCTGAGCTTCAGCCTCAGCTTGCGGCCTGGATCCCCTGACCCAGGATTAACCTCTCTGTGATCCACGAAGACATGGGCATCAGGACCACTGGTGAGGCTTTCTAATCCTAGGAGAGGATGCTAGTTGTTCTGATGCTTCATCATCATCGCCAAGGTCAACAGGACACCTGTGTCCCTGAAGTCACAGACTGGGGCCTCTGACTTGAAAACGTAGTCTGCTTTGAAAAAGGATTTGTTAAAAGGATTTTGTTAAAAAAAAAAAAAAAAAAAAAAAAGCTTGGCCAGCACCGAGGCTCACTAGGCTAATCCTTTGCCTGTGGCGCTGGCACACCAGGTTCTAGTCCCGGTTGGGCCACCGGTTCTGTCCCTGTTGCTCCTCTTCCAGTCCAGCTCACTGCTGTGGCCCGGGAAGGCAGTGGAGGATGGCCCAAGTGCTTGGGCCCTGCACCCCATGGGAGACCAAGAGGAAGCACCTGGCTCCTGGCTTCAGATCAGCGCAGCACTGGCCGTGGCAGCCATTTAGGGGTGAACCAATGGAAGGAAGACCTTTCTCTCTGTCTCTCTCTCTTACTAACTCTGCCTGTCAAAAAAAAAAAAAAAAAAGGCACTGTCCACTGAAGCAAATGACATCCAAGTGGCTTCTCTCATTAACATTTGAAAAGGGACTTTTATATCTTATATCCCTTACCCTTTAGGCTAGATACTGTTTAAAAACCAAAAACAGAACATGATGGTCCATGGGATAGGGAGAAACTGGGACCCTTCTGCCCCGTCGTGGATGATGTAAAATGGTACAGCCTCCATGGAAAACACCATGGTGGTCCCCCAGAATTGTGATTCAGCAACTCCACTTCCACTTCCAATGTGCCTTCAAAAGAAGTAGTAGCAGGACCTCAAAGAGGTATTTGTCCATCCACATTCAAACCAGTGCTATTCCAAAAAGTAAAAAAGGTAGAAGCGACCTAAGTGTCAATCGACTGATGCATGAGAAAGAAAAATGTGGTAAACAGTTGAGTATTCCTCAGCCAGAAAAAACCTGATGCCTGCTGCAACACGGAAGAATCCTGAGAGTGTTACACCAAGCGAAATGAGCCAATCACAGGCAGACGAATCCTGGATGATCCCACGAACACTCGAACGAGGCCTCTAGAATACTCAAATCCATAGCGACGGTCCTTGCCAAGGGCTGGAGTTGGGGGAGACGGGGAGTAACTAAACAGACACAAAGTTTCAATTCTGCAGAATGAACATTTCCAGACACTGGTGGCACACAACATGTGCATACGTAACATTACTGGCCCATCCGGCAGGTAAGATGGTAAATTATATGTTATGCACAGTTACACTCAATACTACTGAGCTTAAAAAGGTTAGAAGGGTAAAATTCAAGATAAGCGATTTCAGAATACTTAAAAAACACGGAACTCATTGGATACCCCACACTGGTGAGTGTTTCACGATTTTCCAAGTGCCAGTACCCATCTCCCTCTGAACTCAATCCTTCATCTGGCACACTGACAGACAGGCCAGCCTGTGTTAGGCTATGGCGTGCCGAGACCCCAGGACATGCAAAGGGGAAATCAGCCATGCACCCTATGTTTCAAGACCTTGTAGGGACGGGAGTCCTAGCATTGTACAGTGGGATGTGTTCACTGCTGAAACCTGCTGGGTACCAGACACTTCCATTCAGTGGCTGCCACGTTGGCCCTGCAAATTCACTATGAGATTTCAAGGGGAGAAAAGGAACTTCCTGTTACATCCACACCTTCAGCCAATAGGAAAGCACTTTTCTTGGTATCATGACTATCTTCATGGTGTTTTTCACATCTCATTCTCTTTGCTGTCTCTGGACCCTCCCCTATCAGCCATCAATTTTCTCTGTTCCCCTGGGATGGAGGGGCTCAAGTGCAGACTCCCATTAGACTTGGGTCACATACCTTGCTGTTAGTTAGCCCTGAAAATGGTGTCTCTGGGTAAACACCAGAGCAGTGGTCTCCAAACACACTGAACATATCCACAGCCTTGGGTGCCCACCAGAGCAATACGTCTGCATGTCCATTTGGCACCCAAACTAGACAGCTAGTCAGTGACACCAGGATGGGTCACACGGGAAAAAAGCCCACATAAAAATAACTGTGATTACAGGAACGGTCACCCTCTGCCAGGCTTAAAATACTCCTCTCTGTTTAACCTTGAGAGCTCTCCATGTGTCCGCCCCAGGTGGAGCCTCATCTGCTGAGGGAAGCCTCCCCTGGAGCGTCAGCCCTGCCTCTGCAGCCCCTGGCATGTTCTGTGCATCCTCCGCATCCATCGTGACACCTGCAGGCAACAGGCCACACTTCCGCACGCTCAGAACCCAACACAGAGCCTGGGACACTGTGGGTGCTCAGAGCACAAGCGAGGGCGGCATGTGAGCAGACAAGGCTGTGAGAGTCTGCCCCCAGTATTCACATTTCTCTTTTGTAAGATTGATTTATTTATTTGAAAGAGTTACACAGAGAGGGAAGGAGAGAAAGAGAGAGAGAGAGGTCTTCCATCCGCTGATTCACTCCCCAACTGGCCACAATGGCTGGAGCTGCACCGATCCAAAGACAGGAGCCAGGAGCTTCTGGGTCTCCCACGCGGGTGCAGGGACCCAAGCACTTGGGCCATCTTCTACTGCTTTCCCAGGCCACAGCAGAGAGCTGGATCAGAAGTGGAGCAGCCGGGACTCGAACGGGTGCCCATATGGGATGCCAGCACTGCAGGCGGTGGCTTTACCCACTACGCCACAGCACTGGCTCCCAGTATTCAAATTTCAAATTTGAAGGTGTATTCAAATTGGAAGGTGCACGACTAATTACAATCACTCTGTACTATGAAATGCTAAACTGGGTTTGGTAAAAATTGTTTCACCCTTGAAATCTCATTTTACAAGTGAAGTCTTCACTTAAAACAGGGAACAAAAACCTATATGGACTAATTAGACACCTTTTTTTGGTTGATAAAATCCCAGGATTTCAAGTGTAGGAAGAAAATAGATTAAATGTATCCTTGAGTGCTCTTGGGTCCAGTTGGCCCTCCTTGATGGCAGGCTTTGGACCAAGGAGCCAGAATTGTATCCAGCATGACTGAGAATTCTAGTGAGCAATGACTTCTTCCATCCAGACACTGTGTGTGCTATAACAGAGCTGCACTTGGGAGAGCCACTGTCTGGGGACAACTGGCTGGAATTAGCGTCTGGCTAGAATTTGTCCTGGGGCTAAGGCATCAGCATCCATGGTTTCAGTGGAGTCACGCCATTTCACAACCTACCGTGCCCTGTGCTCTCTGCCACCTAGCCAGGCATGGCCAGTATGGGCCGGGAGACGGGCGCAGGAGGTGCTTGGGTTCCCGGCTGTGACCTGGAAGGGAAGGGAGCTGGCGGCGTGGCTCTTGTTCATTTCCTGCTACGGACGAGCACGTGAATGCCAGGGGAGCTCCTGTGCTTCTCTGAGATGCATCTGCTCTTCTCTAAAATGAGGCTTAGCTCTGTCCGCCTGCGGTGCAGGAATCCTTGCCTCAAGAAAGAGAGAAGTCAGAGCCTCTCCAGGACAACCATGAAGGCTCCCTGGGAGGGAACAAATGCGAGAGGCAAGTGCTGGGAATTGTGGTCTGTCTTGCATAAAATGGAGAAGCATGGTTCCTCCTAATACAACCCCAGCAAGGTGGCATGTACCAAGGCCATCTCACTGGCCCAAGTGATCAATTTCAGTTCACAATTGATCACACTGATAGGTCTAGGAGTCAAAGGGATCACACAAGCAAGACTAGTAACTGCTAACACTAACAGATAGAACTAAAAAAGGGAGAGAATGATCCAACATGGGAAGTAGGATACACAGCAGACTCATAGAATAGCAGATATCCTAATAAATCACTCTGGCCTCAGAATCAGCCCTAAGGCATCAGGATCTGGCTCAAGAACCCATGAGAGTATTTTTGGCATGGAAAGCCAAGACACTCTGGAAAAAAAAAAAAAGAAGAAGACATAAATGAAAGATCTCTGTGATTGAGATCCCAACGGAAGGAACAGGGCCACCAGAGAAGGAGGTGCCTTTCTCCGAAGGGAGGAGAGAACCTCCACTTTGACAATGACCCTGTCAGAACAAGATCCAAGTCGGTGAACACTAAAGGCTTCCATAGCCTCAGCAACTCATGACTACAGCCTAGGGAGATTGCTGATGCCATAACCAAGAGTGGCAAATTGTTAAATCAACAACAGTAGTCACTGTGTACTTACGGCCCATGTATGATCTGTCCTTAATATGTTGTCCAAGGTGAAGTAATGCAATAACTAAGACTGAAACAGTATTTCTGCATTTTGTGTCTCTACGCGGATGCAAACTGACAAAATCTTTGCTTAATATATACTGAATCGATCTTCCGTATGGAAAGACAATTGGAAATGATAAAAAAAATTGGAAGTTACATAAAAATCAATCAATTAAAAAAAATAATATCATGTAGGATCTCTGTCCCTAATGTGCTGTACAACGTGATTTAAAGCTACAACTAGTACTCAAAGAGTATGCTTCACTCTAGGATGCTATGTGAGGGCAAATGGTTTAAAATCCTTTCTTAACACATACTAAACTGAACTCCTGTATACAAAGAGAATTGAAAATGAATCTGAATGGGAATGAAAGGGGAGGGGGAGTGGGGAAGGGGGAAGGGTAGCGGGGGGGAGGGGAGGTATGGGTGGGGAAGTCATTGCAATCCACAAGTTGTACCTTGGAAATTTATATTCTAAATAAGAAAAAAAAATAAAAAAATAAAATTTAAAAAAAAAAGAAGAATGGTTCCTTCATTCTATGTATGGCGGCGTGTGGGCAAGGCCCTTCCATGATGTAAGACTCTGCACTGAGGCCCGACGCCATGTCTGCCACGCTCCACCTATGGTACCACTCACTGAGAAGTTCTGAGGCCACATAGAACCCTACACCAAAATTGTCACTTCTAGCTCTGCACCGTCCTGGCTACTGACCACTTGAAAAGTGGGCTGCCCAACTCAGATGTGCTGTGAGGACAAGACACATAGCTGCTGTGGAAGACTTGGCACAAAACCAAAGAGAAGTGAAGTGCCTCTCCAATAATTTTTCTACTAGGGCCAATGTTATGGCGTAGTGGGTTAACTTGCCACCATCAGCACCAGCATCCCATTTGCGTGGGCACTGGTCCAAGCCCTGGCTGCTCCATTTCCAATCCAGCTCCTTGCTAATGTGCCTGGGAAAGCAGTGGAGGATAAGCCAAAAGCGTGGGCCCCTGTCCCCACATGGGAGACCTAGAAGCAGCTCCTGGCTTTGGTCTGGCTCAGCCTCAACCATTGCAGCCATCTGGGGAGTGAACCAATGGATGGAAACTCTCTCTCTGTCTCTGTCTCCACCCCCTACATTCCACAACTCTGCCTTTAAAATAAATAAAATAGGGGCCGGCGCTGTGGCACAGCGGATAAAGCCACCGCCTGCACTTCCAGCATCCCATATGGGTGCCAGTTCGAGTCCCGCTGCTCCACTTCTGATCCAGCTCTCTGCTATGGCCTGGGAAGGCAGTAGAAGATGGTCCAAGTCCTTGGGCCCTGTACTCATGTGGGAGACCTGGAGAAGGCTCCTGGCTCTTGGCTTCAGATTAGCGTAGCTCTGTCCATTGTGGCTAACTGGGGAGTAAACCAGCAGATGGAAGATCTCTCTCTCTCTCTCTCTCTCTCTCTGCCTCTCCTTCTCTCTCTGTATAACTCTGAATTCCAAATAAATAAGTAAATAAATATTACAAAATGCATAGATAAAATAAATCCTTTAAAAAAGGATAAGGTTTTTAAAATAATTTTCTTTTAAAAATAATTTTATATTAATTATACACAGAGAAAGGATCTATTGTGAGTATATTTGACATTCTAAGGAGATACTGAGGTGGCATTTGAAGAAAATATTTAAAGGAACCCTATGATGGAAATTAATTACTAATTTAATCAGTTTCTTTACTTGTTTAATGTGGCAACTAGAAAACATAAACCTACAAACACGGCCCACGCTTTGTTCCTACTGGACACTGTTCCAGACGGATCTATTTACTGAGCATGGGAACACAGGAAGAAGCCCATGAGTGAAGCCAAAAATTTACAAATGAAAGATATTTAGAAAATACTACTGCATCCTTTGCATTTTGTAAAACAAGGGGGATATGTTTATTTATTTGAAAGTCAGAGTCACAGAGAGAGAGGAAGAGATAGATTTCCATCCACTGGTTCACTCCCCAGATGGCCACAACGGCCAAGGCTGGGCCAGGCCAAAGCTAGAAGCATCATTAGGGTCTCCCATGAGGGTGGCAGGGGCCCAAACACTGGAGGGCGTCCTCTCTGCTCTGCCCAGGCCATCAGCAGGGAGCTGACTGGGAATAGGAGCAGCCAGGACTCGCAGCGGTGCCTCTACGGGATGCTGGTTTCGTGGGTGTAGCATAACCTGCTACACCACCACACGGGCCCCTGCTGCATTCTTCAAAGTCCCTTTAGAGCATATCCCTACCCATTTAAGCTATCAACTACCCTGCCCGGCTCCCCCCTCCCTACCCTTCGTTTTTGCTAATGGGGGGCAGGTGTTTGGCGTCATGGTTGAGATGCCATTGTGGGTGCCTGCCTCCCACATCAGAGTGCCTGGAGCCGAGTCTCGGCTCTGCTCTCCGTTCCACCTTCCTGCCAGTGTGCAGCGTGGGAGGCAGCAGTGACAGCTCAAGTACCTGAGCCCCTGTCAATCTTCCAGAAGGTCTGGATTGAGTTTCCAGCTCCCGGCTTTGGTCTGGCCCAGCTCAGACTGTTCCGGACATTTGGGGAAATGAAGCAGCAGATGGAAGACCCCCCACCCTCTGCTTTTAAATAAAATAAGTAATTGTATCATGGGTCCTGCTCCCATTCACACCAGGGGAGGACTAGTCCCAGCTCTAGCCAGTATGAGACAGGAGCCAATTCAAACAGAATCAGTAGTGAACTAGAGAGTCCTGGTACATGACTTCTCTCTCAGACTCTTGAAATGGAATGATTCTCCTGGAAGGCGATGGAGGATGAGGGTGACAAGACCGGCTGCCTGCCCCTCTGCACTCCGACGGAGGGAAATCCCTCCTCGAGTTGGCTCCAGCCAGCTGTCGGGTCCTGTGGTCATCAGCTGGGTGCAATTGTCCCATCATACATCAAGAGACAGCAGGTGCAAGATCCTGCCTTGCTAAGCTTCGAATGTCCTTGTCATCCCACTCCAGTCCTTACTAGGAATTAGGCTCTTACTCTGAGCGTAAAGCTTTTATTATTATTACTAAATTGTTCAAAATTTTGGATTAACATGAAATAGCTGTGTATTTTATGGGTTATAGTGTGATATTTCAACATACACACAGAACAAACCAATAACCCCAGGATAACACCAGGCAACCAGCCTTCCATTTTCTTTATCACGGACTTGAGCTACTATGAACATTATCAAAACAACAAAGACCACCAATGCTGGTGAGGATGTGGAGAAAAGGGACCCCTGACACACTTGCCAGAGGGGGTGCAAATAAGGATAGACATCAGGGGCCGGTGCTGTGGCACAGCAGGTAAAGCCACCGCCTGCAGTGCCGGCATCCTATATGGGAGCTGGTCAGGTCCCAGCTGCTCCACTTCCAATCCAGCTCTTTACTGTGGCCTGGAAAAGCAGTAGAAGATGGCCCAGGTCCTTGAGCTCCTGCACCTGTGTGGGAGACCTGGAGGAAGCTCCTGGCTCCTGGCTTCAGATCAGTGCATCTCCAGCCATTGTGGCCAATCAGGGAGTGAACCAGGGGATGGAAGACCTTTCTCTCTCTCTCTCTCTCTCTCTCTCTCTCTCTCTCTCTCTGCCTCTCTGTGTAACTCTTTCAAATAAATAAATAAATCTTAAAAAAAAAAAAAGGATAGAAATTATGGGAAACAGCATGGAGAGTCTTCAGGAATCTCTGTGTTTACCTCCATAAAAGGCGCACACAATAGCTGATCAACCAGCTCAGTGCTCCGAGGGAGAGGTCCAACGGGTGGTGACCACGGTGGGTGCACCTGGGCCAGGATTCAGAGGACCAAGAGGAGGGAGCACCACGCACCACCCCCCTTAGTATGTGACAAGGGCATTCTTCTTTAGCCCCGCCTTGCAGCACTTTGTGGCTGTGACTGGGGTTAGGGCGGGGAGGAGAAGCCAGGAATGTGCACCCTTGGCAGTTTGAGCACAACTACGAGCAGAACTGGTATGCCCGTGGTATGTCTGCCCTGCCTTTCTTTATGGGGCTTTCAAATACGTTCGAATCCATCTGGATGAAAGATGCCATCCAATTATAAATTCTTATTACTCTTTTTATGACCCTTTCAAAGTCCCAGAGCTCGCTCTTGTGCGCCCATGTGTTTCTGTTTAGGACGCTTCATTCAAATCCCATTGGAAGAAAAGTCCAGGTTACTCAACCCCAATTACCTGAATGGAACCCCCTCCATCGCCTGCGTAACCCGCAAGGGTTCAGAGCTGCAAGGTGGGCTGCCGGGAGACCCTGGTTGAAAGCTGCTTGGTTTCCTGGTTTCACCTTATAGGATTATCACACACTCAGTTACACTTCCTTTACAGTAATGGGGGAATTTGGGTTTTGCAGTATATTACCACTTGTGGACTATGAATAAGGCTTAAATGCTTGGCATGTCATCAGGACACGAATTGTAAGCCAACAAGTCAGGCTTAAACAACGTCTTAAACATTTTTAAATTTATTTCTTGAATACCACCTAATTATTCACCCCAAAATGTTTTACTTCAAAGTGACTTAAAACATAGATAGAATAAATTAAGTAATTTGTACCGTATTTAACAACACAATTCAAATGAATTCCTGTTACTTGTCTTAAAAAGGGATATTCTGAAAGTATCGACAGCTTCAGGGTAAAAATACTTTATCCTGTTCATTGCATCACTTCCTTTCTAAACCTATCTAGATGCTCTGTGATTTTTCAACATAAATTACTCAAATAACAGGCGCTTCTTTGTATGTATTTTTTCCAATGGCTTGTTTATGAATTCTGCTGGTACATCTGCCACAGTCTCTCCAAAGGTTGACAGATGTTTACAGGGCAAATGACATCCTGACCGTGTCAGCCTTCACTCTGTTTACATCCGCTGGGCTTACAGGGTCTTCAAAACATAGCTTTCAGGACCTCGGCTGTGATGGAGGTCAGTACGCCCCTAATGTTTCTGGAGTGACACATGTCTGAAGACAGAGCCGGATCTGCTAGGAGAAAATGAACTATTTGCCCCATCTCGTGAGTGACTACTTCAATGCATCTTCACACTCTTCCCATTTTCACTCTTCCTGAACAATACGACATTTGAACTGAGCTCCACTGGGGTGAGAGCAGGGGGAAAGAGGCACTAGGTGGGTATTCCATGCAAGTCGTGACTTGAGAAACAGAAAGGGGAAAACCCCCTCCGACGCGTCAGAAAGTCCCCACCGCTGTTAGCAAATTCACCGCTTCGTTCTTAAAACTGCCCAAGGATTCTTCAAGCTGCCTTTGCGACCTCAGAGTCCCAGATGCCAGCCCCCAGGCGCTCACAGCTCGCACGCGCTCCGGGCTTCTCCTGGAACCCTCTCCGGCCTCAGACTCTGCGCTCTGCGGCTCAGCTCTGCCAGGCACAGCCCAGCGGGACGGGAGTGAGCCTCCTTGGGGGCAGAAACTACTTTTACCTTCCCTTCCCCACTTCCGCATGCAGCTTCTGCCCTGGGCTGGTTTACGGAGAATCACTACGATCTGCCTCACACACACAATTCTTCAAATATCTGAAGGGTGCATCACACTTCCCGAAGTTTTCTGCTCTCCAGACCACCAAGCCCTCAAACTGCCCGGTAGACGGTGTGAGCTCCTATCCTCCGCATCCGCTCGGATCCCTGCACTCAACTCTGCTTACCAATGCCCCTGCTGACGCATCAATACGTGGGAAAAACAGAAGAGGTGACGTGGAAATAATGGCGACAGCTATGTCTACATAGGACTATTCACTACTTATAATTTCTTCTTTATACTCCCTCGTCCAAACTTCTACAATGAGCACAGATGACTTCTCAAGGCAACGCGATATCCATTCATCCAAAGAATTTTATCCAGCGCTCACCAGGTGCCAGGAGCTCCCTGTGAAGTGAGTGTAGAGCTGTAAACACACAAAACAGAACCCCCTGCCCTTGCGGGCTTACTGCGCCATTGGCAGAGATACAATCAATAGTAAAATTAATAGCCACTTAGATGAGCATATAAAACCGAGAAGAAAAACAGCGCGACATGTGGGGAGCTCCATTAAACAGGGTGATGGCAGGGGATCTTACCACGAAGGCGATGAAGCCCTAATGCGAGGGAATAAGCCACACAGATATTGGGCCGAGGGATCAGTCTGTGCAAAGGCCCTGGGGTGAGGGGCACCAAGACTACTCGCCTGTGTAGACAGAGTGCAGGGAACAAAGGGTTAAGCAATAGCTGGGGTGAGAGAAGTAAACAGTACATTTGCTCTTCCTGTCACTACAACGAAGTTCCTGAGGCAGGCTGAGGTATAAGGGGAGAGGTTTGTCCTGGCTCTCGGTGCTGCAGGTCCTAGGCCTGGGCCCACGTGGCAGCAGCGTGCGTGTTCCGAGTCCATGGGTGGCACAGGGCAGTCACACGGCAAGAACAGGGAGCCTGCGTGTCTGTGCCGCTGCCTCTGAAGCCGCGGGATGCCCTGAGGACTCGGCTAATCCTAACCGCAGTGGGACTGGAGGCCCACACGTGGGACCCGGGGAAGGCACTCAGCTCACATCCAAACCACGGCACAGTCACGCGGCGTGGGGTGCCATAGGCCACCGGGAGGACCTGAGCCACGGTGGAAGGCGCTGGCAGGTTCGCAGCAGTGCCGTGGTGTGCCGGACCCTGTGCCTTTGGGTGAACGTGGAGAACAGAGCCACGCAAGAACAGGGCTGAAGGCCACGGCCGCGCTGGGAAAGCAGAGTGGTGTGGGCGTGTGCCCGTGGCTTGCCGGTGGCAGGGACAGAGAGGCGGGGAGAAGGGGCCGTCTTCTGGATTTCCCAGGTGGCCCACAGAGCTTTGGGGACACATCATTGAAAGAAAGGTCTGGGCCGCAACACAGTCTACTGCACGCAGAAGGGAGATAGGATTTTACATTTCCTTTCCCAGGGTATCTAATTCTAATAAACACAGAAAACCCTAAAGACGAGCCAACCAGCATGATGAGAATGATTACAGGAGGGACATGGCCCAGGCGGGCATGAACCGAGCAGGGGGAACCTCTGGCTGCAACTCCTCTGGCTAACCACAGCCTCCTCGCCTCCCTCCACCCCCGCCCCGCCTGCCGCACCCTTCCCCAGACCTTCTTCCTCCAAGGGTTCCTGCTCCCCCAGACTCCTATGGACTCGGGCTCCACTGCCCCCTCCCCAGTCATGCACAAGTTCCCACCAGTCTCCTGGCTGCCCACAGGCCTGGCCAGCCCGTGCCATCCTCTCTCCACCCCAACATCGGAGAACGAAACACTATGGCAGGAAACCCATGCACGACCCTGGCGAATCCCCCACCGATCCCAGGATGCACTGGTTCATCTGGAATTCACTTCCTGTGGTCAACTCCAACTCACTTCCTGTCTGATTCCTGACACCACTGTTGGGACGCTTTCCTTTCTCCTGCCTCTTACCCCAAACTTCTTCTCCCCCCCCCCCAGGCCTTGCCCCTCTTTTTCGCTCATCTGAGAAGAATAAAGCCAGAAAAATCCAGGTTCTGGGGGCCGGCGCTGTAGCACGGTAGGCTAAGCCTCTGCCTGCAGCACTGGCATCCAACACGGGTGCCAGTTCAAGTCCCGGCTGTTCGACTTTCAACACAGCTCCTTGCTAATGGCCTGGGAAAGCCGTGAAGGATGGTCCAGGTGCCTGGGCTCCTGCCACTCATGTGGGAGACCCAGAAGAAGCTCCTGGCTCTGGATCAGCCCAATTCTGGCCACTGTGGCCATTTGGGGCATGAACCAGCAGATGAAAGATATCCCTGTGTGTGTGTGTGTGTGTGTATGTGTGTGTGTGTGTGTGATAGAGAGAGAGAGAGAGAGAGAGAGAGAGACTCAATCTGTCTCTCAAATAAATAAATCTTAAAGAAAAACATCCCAGTTCTCTCCCCAGGGTCTCCTCCCGCTGGAGTTCCCTCTGCAGCTCCACCACATTCTCCCCCTTTCTCTGCACTCACAGTCAAGCTCCCTGCCTCCTGGGCCTTCACCAGCTGCTCCTTCCTGCTTTGACCTCTCATCTGTGCCCTCGGATTCCAACAACAAACACGGCACAGGCCCGGCCACCACTGCTGGCTTCTTCCAAAGCAGCGTCCACACACGTCCTGCTCCCCCTTCAGCTGCCCGCCGCCCGGCTGCCGATGAGCACGTGAGCAGGTGCAGTGTCTGGGGTGGTGACGCGCTCTCCTCATTCAAGGGTCTGCCTGGCCCTCCCGCTCCACGCCGCCTCATTAGCCCCCGCCCGCCCGTCTCCAGCCAGAAACCTCCATTGTCCTTTTCACAAAGGCCAGAGACCAAATCCCCAGCCCCCCTTCACCACTCTTCTCATCCCCACGACCTTCTTTTTCCAGAAATGGCTCCCCCGTTGCTACGACTTCACCCGCTGTGGCTGGCGGCTGGGACCCCGCAGTGGCATGGTGGGAAGGGGGTGGCACTGCCAAAGGGAGATCCCCGGCCCACTGCTGGTGAGCGGCCCCTGGGGGCTCACAGGGGGCTCAGTGTACAGGAGCAGGCCTGGTCCCTGCCGTGTATTTTTGCTCTTGGTTGGGGATGTGACCGCTGGCCCGGGCACACACTCCCCCCAGCGCCATCACCAGGCTGTGACACAGCTGAGGAGCAAGGCCCCCCTTAGAACTGAGCCGATGCCAGCACCATGCCCTTGAGCCACCAAAAGTGTGAGCCTAACCAACTTCTCTTCGTACTCAGCCCCCGCCAGGTACCTCCTTAGAGTTAGAGACGCTGACTAATGCGCCCCCTTCTGGCTCACTCTGTGGAGCCTCGGGCCAGCTCCAGTCCCCTCCTCACCCAGCCAGCTTCGCAGGCACCTGCCCTGTGCCCAGCACCGTATTCCCACTGCTCGGCTCCACCTCCCGTGGCCTCCACCGTGTCCCGCTGTCTGTCTGCAAAGTGCTTCTCACGCCCTGGCTGTGAGTGGAGCCCCCGCCCCTGTAAGCGCACGGGAGTTCTGAGATTTTTCTGCTATCACATCCACTCGCGTGCAGATACTTTCCACCATGCCCGACCTTCCTCTGCTCACACAGAAGGGGTCTGCGATCAGGGACCCCCTCGCCCTGTCTTCACACCACGCCACAGGGCAGCGCCTCCTCCACCCCAGGCCAGCACGTCCTCTTGTCGAGTGCATGATGGCCGGGGCAAGGCTGCGAGTCTGTCGTGTGTATGCCACAATCACAGCTGTGACACGGGCTCGTGTTGTGTGCTTTGCACAAGTGCCACTTGCCTTTTCGGACGCACAGCTTTTTTTTTATTTGATAGAGTTAGACAGTGAGAGAGACAAAGAGAAAGGTCTTCCTTCCATTGGTTCACCCCCCAAATGGCCGCTATGGCTGGCACTGCACCGATCTGAAGCCAGGAGCCAGGTGCTTCCTCCTGGTCTCCCATGCGGGTGCAGAGCCCAAGCACCTGGGCCATCCTCCACTGCCTTCCTGGGCCACAGCAGAGAGCTGGCCTGGAAGAGGAGCAGCCAGGACTAGAACCAGCACCCACATGGGATGCTGGCACCGGCCCCAGAACACACAGCTTTTAATGAGACATTTATCCTGATAATCTCTCTGTCTACAGCAAAAGGAACCCGAGGAGGGGAGCTCCAGATGGCAGAGAGGGCAAACCAGATCCAGTCCCAGCTCAGGTCAAGGTGCCCGCTCCCGAGCCCAGCTCCCGAGAGACCACTGCCCATCTGCAGAGTCCTAGAGAGGGTGGTGGAAACTGTTGTATCCACCTCGTGGCTGCCCTGCCGCCCTCGTGAGTGCTTCACAGAACAAGACCAGCATCTGGTCAATCCCAACGTTTCTGATGCCTGCAAAAGGAAGCCATGGGCACTTATCCCTTGTTTGGGGGTCAATACGCGAAGGCGCTCCACCGCAGCTGACAATGATTAGGAACAATCCTCCTCTCGGGGGCCTCCAAGGAGCCATCTGCCTCTCTGTGGATGGCCCGCCGGGATGTGCAATTACCTCTAATTCCCATGGACTGGGAGCAGCAGCCTATGGTGCTGGGAGGAAGAAAAGTCTACGGGAATTTTCCATGCCATTGGCGTCCTCCGCCCTGGGTAATGTCTGAGTTAGTTCTCCCTGAATGAGTTAAACGGTGAGCCACAGAATTCTTGCCGTGACCTCAAATTTCCTGATTTGACATTGATATCCCGATTCCCATGTCAGCGACAATGGGTTTACTCTTGCTCCCACGTTTGGCGATAGAAGAGGGGTTTGAGTCTGAAATAGAAGAGGGGGCGTTCTGCACGGCACAGACCCGCACGCTCGCATGGCTGCCTTGCGTGATACCAGCAAGCCTCTCTCCAGCAAGAGAACAGAGAGGGGCTCACATCTCCACTTGCTGCCCCCAGGAAGGCTCCAGGGCACCGAGGGATATTTCCCTAGCAGCAAACTAAAGGAGAGCAGAGGCGAGCAGAGGAGCGCACCCGGACCCCAGACACGCTCTGCTCTCGGTACGCCCACTCTGCTTCCACGTTTCTGGCTCGGGGAGCTTTCTGTCTTGTCTGAACTTCGTGCAAACTGTTTTGCTTTCCATACACAGAGTAACTGGGCAGCTACCAACACATAGCTGACTAATGAGAAAAAACAACACGCTCTTAGTATGACAAGACTCACCCTGGCCACTGAAATGGTCCCCTGGCCCCCAACAGCCCGCAGCGTTCCCCCAGCAGAACCTTGGCTATCGCTGCTAGAATGTCAACACTGCACCATGGCTAACGAGAGATGACTTCTCGTGTTTAAGGTTTCGCTGCAAGCAACAAGAAGCCCAAGGTGTAGAAGACATGACTTCATGTGTGTGCTTCTTGTGTAATGCAATAAAAACTCACAGATGTTACGCAGCAAAACAACTTAAGAGACCTAAAACCGCAGCATCAGAACTGCTCTGCGTCAAGACCACCTTGCTAACATGCATGCCATTTTTCTCAGAAAAAAAATGTTCCCCATTTCACTCTCTTGGCTTCCCCCAGACATCAGGGTCCAGCAGAGAGGAGTGGCTGGGAAGATGCCCACGGTGGCCTTTGCAAGCTGAGTGATGGCGAAAGCTGCCCCTGGCACCTTAGGGCTCCCTGGTCCATCTCTGTCCGCCAACCCCAGGGCTGTTTTCTCCTCGTGCCACTATGGGTGTAGGGACAGCCTCGACCAAAACGACCCCGCACACAGCGCCAACTCTGCAAGCTCACACGTGGTTTCTTCACAAGACGCATTTGCCAGCAACTCACTGAAAACCCTGCCTAAGTTAGCAGTCACGTGTGGACAGTCTGACTTCTAGTTCTGTCCTAAAAATGAAACTTGGTAAGGGAAGCAGCGATTCTGAGTCTTTTCTTTCTTTCTTTTTTTTTTCAACAGGCAGAGTGGACAGTGAGAGAGAGAGACAGAGAGAAAGCTCTTCCTTTGCCGTTGGTTCACCCTCCAATGGCCGCCGCGGCTGGCGTGCTGTGGCCGGCGCACCGCACTGATCCGATGGCAGGAGCCAGGTGCTTCCTCTTGGTCTCCCATGGGGTGCAGGGCCCAAGCACTTAGGCCATCCTCCACTGCACTCCCGGGCCACAGCAGAGAGTTGGACTGGAAGAGGAACAATCGGGACAGAATCCATCGCCCCGACCAGGACTAGAACCTGGTGTGCCGGCGCCGCCAAGGCGGAGGATTAGCCTATTGAGCCGTGGCGCCGGCCTGAGTCTTTTCTTAAAATTTTTAAAGATTTTTATTTATATAAAGGGAACAAATTTCATGGACTTCACATACACAGGTTTAAGAGAGATTCTTACAGTTCACTCTCCTCAACAGCAATCACTCCCATATGACTTTCCAAGAGCAAGTGATAATTTTTAGAAATTGCGCACAGCATGATTTCAGAAAAAGTGGGATTTTTTAATCTTATTATTTAGGGGTGGGCATCTGAGGCAGGCTAAGCTCCCACATGGGGTGCCTGCACCAGTTCAAGTCCCGCCACGCTGCTCCAGTGGTCCAATTTCCTGCTAGCACACATGCTGCAGATGACAGTTCAAGCACTGGTGTCCCTGCGCCCCACATGGGAGAGCGGTGCAGGTCACACCTGCCTCCCGACAGCCTGGGGTGGCAGGGGAAAGGTACCCAGTCGCCTTCGTCATTCCCGCACCCTGCTTGCCCTCTGCCTCCTCACCTGGCAGGCTCTGCACCCTGCAGTGGGTGCTTCGTCCAGGCGCAGAAATGGCAAGAACACCCAGAGACTCCTGGGTGTCTGGTTGCTGGGCCACACGGACAACGGATGCACCCTGGGGTGGGGGGTGGAGGTGGATGACCAGCCAGCCCCGGGCCATGGAAGCCCGCAGGACCAGTGGGGTGCAGAGGCGGGGAGCTGAAGGAACACTGTGGCTGAGGGTTCTGAAGGGAAGGGGTCAGAGGAGGCCCAGGAGACACACTCAGACATGTGACAGACCATACGGGAACGTGCATGCCCCCCACCCCACCCCCCACCATTCAGGTTGCAATCCCACACCTGCAAGGGACGGTGTCAGGAGGTGGGGCTTTGAACCCTTGTGACAGGATGAGTGCCCTAACAGAGGGATCTCAGCAAGCCCACGTGACCTCCTTGCACCCGGAGAAGCCACATATGAGGGCCTGGGAGAGGGCCCACCCGGGGAACACTGAGCTAGACCTCCAGCCTCCAGAATGGGGAGAAACCCGTTTCTGCCATGGAAAAGCTGTCAGTCTGGGGGCTTTGGTTACTGCAGCCAGCGTGAGCTGACCGTGCCGGCTTACTGTGTACGTGCAGGGCCCGGCTGCCCAGCCCAGGGAACTGAGAGCCTCCAGCAGATGGCTGCACACAGGACGCAGGCTCCTACCAGGCTTGGGGCACGAGGAACATGAGGGCAGTCAATCAGGAAAGGAATTCGCAGACGACTGCGAGGCAAGGGAGCAGAAGAGAACATGCGACAGCAAAGCAGACGGTAGGAGACGACACAGGAACATTTCACATGGATCCAAATGAGTGACAGCAAATAGCACCGGGACGGCCATTTATTTGTGGACAAAGCTAAAGCCCTGCCTCTTACCACACCTTCAAAACTCCCAGGAAACTCTACACTTCCATGTTAAGCATTAAACATTAAGAATATGGGAATAGAACACAGATGAATATGTATATAACTTAAAAATACAAACAGCCTCTATTGGAGTGAATTAATGGCAAAACTCACAAAGACATTGATAAACACTGAAATTACATACTAAAAATTAAAACCCTCTGGGGCGGGTGATGTGGCACAGGGGGTTAACTGCCCCTTGGGATGCCAGCATCCAACATCAGAGCGCCAGTTCAAGACCCAGCTGCTCTGCCTCTGACTCAGTCCCCTGCTAATGTGGCCCAAGAAACTGAGTTCCTGTCACCCACAGAGGAATCCAGGGGGAGTTCTGGGCTCCTGGCTTTGTCATGGCCCAGTCTCAGCTGCTGCAGCCGTTTGGGGAGTGAACCAGCAGGTGAAAGATTCTCCTCCCTCCCTCCCTCCCTCCCTCCTTTCTTTTCTCTCTCTCTTGCCCTCCGCATGTCACTCTGCCTTTCAAATGAAAAAAATAAATAAACAAATCTATTTTAAAAAATTAAGCATCTCTGCATGTTAAAGACTATAAATTAAAGTAAAAGGCAAATCGGCTTTTTAAAATCAGTAACAAAAGAAACATGAGGGAACTTTCCTGGAAATAGAATTAAAAGTTTACTTAGGTGCAAAATAATTTGAAATCCAGGCACAAGGGGTCTTCAAAAGCTCCTGCCGGGGCTGCGCTGGTGGCACAGGAGCTGAGGCACCACTGTGACAGTGGCATCCCACGTTGGAGGGCCGGTTCAAATCTCAGCTGCTCCACTTCTGATCCAGCTTCCTGCTAACAAGCCCGGGAAGGCAGTGGATGATGGTCTAGGTATGTGGGCCCCTGCCTTCCGCATGGGAAACTTGAATGGAGCCCCAGGCTCCTGGCTTTGGTGTGGCACAGCCTTGGCCATTGAGGCCATTTAGGGAGTGAACCGGCAGATGGAAGATCTCTCTCAGTCTCTCTCTCTCTCTCTCTCTGTGTGTGTGTGTGTGTGTGTCCCTCTCTCTCCATCACTCTGCCTTTCAACAAATCTTTTTTAAAAAGAAATGATGAAAATGTCTATTATGAAGAAACTCTGCATGGATTTCATTGTTTGCATCAAAATAAACTTATCTATAAATTCCATTTTCCACAAACCTTTGAGGCACCCTCATATATGAAGATACAGGAGAAACAGTTGACATCCTTTACCTATAAGGTCGTCTTCTCAATGCCGTTTGGTCATTTAACAAGGACGTATTGGTATAGACATTGCAGTATCAACCATTTACGTCAGACACTGGCCGAACATCTGAGGAACTGAAGAAAAATTCAAGTCCTCAGCAAAAAATGGAAAAGGACATAAAAATGGCCAATGAACTTTTTTTAACGACTAGTGACCAAAGGAGCAAACCAGTATGAACTACAATATCCTTCCTGCTATTTACATTATGAAATTATAAAAATATCATAGTAATTACTAGAAAATGTCATGGAAACAAGTACTGTCTTATACGAGTGTATGGTTAACTGGACACAAGTCTTCAGAAGGGAAACCGGAAAATATGTGTAAAAATGTTGGTCTTTTACATTTAGAAATTCTAGAAAATTTCTAGATAAAAATCTAGGCCTAGAAATTCTACTTCTATGATTATAACCAACAAGTTATCATAGATGCAATCAAAGATAGAGTTACATGACAGTTATTATATACAATCTTTATATAATAGCTAAAAATTTGAATCCACATAAAATGCGCCAATTTATGGAATATACATAGGATGAAATTTTATGAGGATACTAAACAGCTTTTAGGGACATGGGAAAAGAAAAATACAAGATGGCAGAACCCTGCTGCTCCTCTTCCAGGCCAGCTCTCTGCTGTGGCCCAGGAGAGCAGTGGAGGATGGCCCAAGTGCTTGGGCCCTGCACCCCATGGGAGACCAGGAGGAGGCACCTGGCTCCTGGCTTTGGATTGGCGTAGCACAGGCCATAGCAGCCATTTGGGGGGTGAACCAACGGAAGGAAGATCTTTCTCTCTGTCTCTCTCTCTCACTGTCTAACTCTACCTGTCAAATAAAAAAAAAGAAATGTAATATTTTGGGATAACAAAAGAACAGTTTCAAAATTTAAAACATAACTTGCTCTTTGTAGAAATAATTTTGTCAAATTTTTTACTGAAAACAAGAAACTTCAAACAGTTCATAAAATGAAACTAAACATAAGTTTACTTTGCTGCAAACATTATTTTCTAATTTACTTGAGAAGCAGAGAGAGAAAGTGAGAGAGAGAGTGTGGGTTCCCATGTACTGATTTACTCCCCAAATTCCTACAGTGGCTAGGCCTGGACTGGGGCCAAAGCTGGGAGCCAGGAATCAACCCAGGTGTCCCACATGGGAGGCAGCAACCCCGTTACAGACATCACTTCTGTTTTCAGTTCTACATCAACAGGAAGCTGGACCCAGGAGCTGGAGGTGAGTCTGAGACCCAGGTGCTGTGGGACATGGGCATCTTAAATGGTGTCTTAACCACTAGGCCAAACACCCACCCCTGCAAAGAAAAACGTCGAAATACATGCACGGCCTTTTCATAAAACACATTTTCCATGAACTTTCTGAAGATTGCACACCTGTCCATCAAAACGGTACTTGTGGGTACCTGCACTGGTGGGATTGTACATATATTTTTCCTCTATTTTTTAAGCTGTTGACATGGAGTTTGGTCCTTAGAGAAGAGAAGGGAGACTGTGACCTTGCAGCCACTGAGGAGATGGGGAGAAGGAGGAGAGGCCCGGGACCCAGTGAGCTTTCTTCTACTCGGTATGGTGCGGCCGAGGTTGGCTGCCCATCTGCTAAAGTCCTTCCTCTCCTTGCGCTCCTAGAAATACAGAACAGAAGCTAGGAGGGGGTACGGAGTCCACTCCTTGGGTGTCACCAAGTGAAAAAAACGTCAAAAATTATGTACAAATTGTAGCTATTTTTTATTTGGTATGCAGTATGGGAATCTGCCTTGATATTTATCCATTTTTTTTTTCATCTATAACAGGATGTCAAGTTCCAGGTGTTCCCAGACTTTTGGCAAAAGTCTTCACTTCAAAGATGAGGATGGGACTATGGAGGCAGAACATACACAGGGCACCCTGAACCTGCTCTGGAGAATCTGAACCCCGCACTGATCCCTCCCTCCCTTCTCCCTCCTCTCTGCTTCTTCTCTCCCCCCCCTTCCCATCCTTACTGGAGGGCACGGGGGGAGGATGCAGGCAGCACATGTGGACAAGGAAGGTGGGAAACAGCCCAACCACTCTCTTGCTCCACACCAATCCAGCTCTCTGCTGTGGCCTGGGAAAGCAGTGGAACATGGCCCAAGTGCTTGGGCCCCTGCACCCACATGGGAGACCCAGAGGAAGCTCTTAGCTCCTGGCTTTGGACCAGTGCAGCTCCTGCCATTATGGCCATCTTGGGAATGAACCAGTGGATAGAAGACCTGTCTCTCTGTCTCTACCTCTCTCTGTAACTCTGTCTTTCAAATAAATAAAATAAATATTTAAAAAATTCTATGGGTGGGGCTAGTGTTGCGGCTCAGAGGCTTAAGCTACTGAGAGACTGCCATCTCAGATGAGGGCTAGTTCAAGTCTGCACAGCTCTCCTTCCCATCCAGCTCCCTGCTGCTGTCCTGGGAAAGCAGCAGAAGATGACCCAAATGCTTGGGCCCTGCACCCATGAGAGACCTAGACGGAGCTCCTAGATCCTGACTTTAGCCTGGCCTAGGCCCAGCTGTTGTGGCCATCTGGGGAGTGAACCAGCAAATGCTGGAGCTGCACTGATCTGAAGCCAGGAGCTTCTTCCAGGTCTCCCACGCCGGTGCAGGGGCCCAAGCACTTGGGCCATCTTCCACTGCTTTCCCAGGCCATAACAGAGAGCTGGATTAGTGGAGCAGCCAGGACTGGAACTGGCGCCCACATGGGAGGCCTGCACTGCAGGCAGTGACTTAATCTGCTACAGCACAGCACTAGCCCCACAAATCTTTTTTTAAAAAATCATACAATTAGCATTTTCCAGCTTCATTCTTCAAGGAAGTGAACCACAGCCCCTTCTACCGAGGTCTCCTTCTGCCTCCTATTTTTCCCAAGGTGTCCAGGACCTTCTGCCCCAAAGGCAAGTACTGCTGCGTGCACGCTCAGACACGAAGTTTCCCATCGCTCTCCAAACCCCAAAGAGCAAACAGTGAAAACGCAGAAACTCGAGGGGTCTCTAAAAAGTCCACGGAAAATGTGCACCAGCCTTGAGGTCCGCCTCACGCGAGCTGTTGGAGCCACGCTCACGCTCGATGGAGCGGTAGTTATCGCTGCCACCATATTCCCACGGCACTGGAATAGCTCTGCCTTGGGAGGAATTTACTTGTTATTGTACACCAATAAAGCAAGCAGCTGTTTAAGTGAGCCAAAAGCAAGAATAGAAAATGTATGCGCCACATGTGGAGGTGACAACCGCATTACAAAAGACGGGAAGAATTAGTTCAACACAGAAATCAAAACCACCAAGCCATGTTCAAAAGAAATGTGGTCACGATGGCAACGTTTGTGAGCAGCCGCACCAAGCCACACCACCAGAGCAGAAGAAGGTGGGAAACACAGAACACCCTGCCCCAAGGTAGAAGGGGACACACAGAACCACCTACGTAATCAGAACGTTAAAATGCTAGCGAGATCGGAGAGGGGAGAGAGACGGAGGGCCAGCCTCCCTGGGGCCCACAGGGCAGGGCAGGTGCCACAGCGGGCAGGATGCCTGCGTGCATTGCACAGCAGAGGTGAAGCGTCACCCAGCTCAGAGTCCACAGACCCTGCCACAGGAGCCCTACAAGCAACCTGGTGTGCACACGCCAGGACCAGAACGTGGAAACCCACGTGAGTTGCCTCCCCCACTTTTGATTTCTGGTCCCCAAATCCAGCAGGAGGACAGCAACACAGAGTAGAGCCCCCTCCTCGTCACCCCCATAGCACGGGGACCTTCCTGCCCTGGAGCTGCTGTGGGATGGAAACGGATCCCAATTCCCTACCAGTATAAGGACACGGGGTCCAGGGCAGCGTCAGAGAAAAGACCAACTACTGGACTCGGACTTCAGAGGGCAAAAGATGATGAAATGACCATCACAATTTGAGTGTTTGCCTTGAGCTCTGATAGCCAATGATGGACTTAACTAAACTGGCTAGGTTTAATGTCAGGGCTGGTGTTGCGGCACAGTGTGTGTTAAGCCATTGCCTATGAGCCAACAACATCCCATGTGAATGCAAATTCAAGTCCCGGCTGCTCCACTTCTAATCTCCCTCCCTGCTAATGCTCCTGGGGAAGCAGCGGAAGATGGCACAAGTGCTTGGACCCCTGCACCCATGTGGGAGACCTGGATGGAGTTCCTGGCTCCTGGCTTCAGCCTGGCCCAGGCCTGTGCAGTCATTTGGGAAGTGAACCAGCAGATGGAAGATCTTTTCTCCCTCCCGCCCCCACCACCAACTCTACCTTTCAAATAAAATAAAAATAAATTTTAAAAAATTGGGGGGCTGGCCTTGTAGCATACCAGGTAACCCAACACCTGCAATGTCAGCATCCCACATGAGCGCTGGTTCAAGTCCTCCACTTCCTATCCAGCTCCCTACTAATGGCCTGGGGAAAGCAGCAGAAGATGGCCCAAGCGCTTGAGCCCCTGCACCATGTGGAATACCAGATGAAGCTCCTGGCTCCTGGCTTCAACCTGGCCCAGCCTAGGCCACTGTAGCCATCTGGGGAGTGTACCAGCAGACGGCAAATTCTCTCCCTCTCTCCCTCCCTCCCTCCCTCTCTGAAACTCTGACTTTCAAAAATAAGTAAATAAATCTTTAGAATGTAATAAA
Source organism: Sylvilagus floridanus (assembly GCA_949820135.1). Classification (NCBI taxonomy): domain Eukaryota; kingdom Metazoa; phylum Chordata; class Mammalia; order Lagomorpha; family Leporidae; genus Sylvilagus; species Sylvilagus floridanus. The sequence continues at coordinate 6,679,714 of OX463244.1, read as the reverse complement.
AACATTTAATGTCGACCTTAAATAAGAAAGGACAGATAACAGAGGAGATGCAAATACAAGAACATCCAAACAGAGCATAAGCCTACATGATTTTTGTAAATAACCCTTGTTTTTAAAACACCGATTTCCATCATGGCGGCCCTCCACTGCGGTAGAACTGTCCAACAGGGAGGGACCCACTCTAAGACTAAGAACAGAAGCTATTTCCGGCTGTGAAAATGACATAACAAAGGCAGTTACTTCTGATCGTCCTGCAAAAGGTAAACTCCCAAAGCAAAAGGAAACAGTTTAAGGATGGGGTAACAATGTTTAGCAAACAAGGCCCCTGCGGGACCTTTGGAAGAAGCAGCCACCTCCACACCTCCCTTCTGCAGGTGCTCAGGACAGCCCAGAGGCTGTGTCATTCAGACCCCTGCAGGAAGCCAGCGTTCCGCAGAGCAACTGCCAGCTGTGGGCTCCCCAGGCCGTGCACAGAGCCGGCACCTCCTCCAGGCAGCACGAGCCGGTAACTGAGGCAGAGGGGCAGCAGGGCTGGGCCACTTCTCCCAACACTGGACCCCTCCAGCACTGCCTGTCCCAGAGCTCCGGGCTAGGTTGGCCAGACCCTGAAATCTACGTGCGCCGGGGCTCTCCCTGCCCAGTCTCGCTCTGTCTTCGTTTCATCCTTTGACCCCTCCAATAAACTCCGTGCATTCCTGATCCAGCATCTGCTTCCCAGGGAACAAACTCACACGGGGCTCTTAAACCAACAGCAGCGTGCAGGGGCCCTCCACGCCCGATCCCAGGATCCCCTTTCTGGAAAGCAAGATCTCGGAGCATTCCGATTCCCCCTGATGTTTCTGGGCCACTTTCCAGGAAATGAGCAGGCGCCAGGAGCGTGAGTCCTCAGAGGGGGAGCCGGTCGCCGACTGGGCGCTTCTGGCACAATGACACGAAACAGTGAGCACTGTGTGTGTGACACTGTTTTCAGATTTTCAGGTCAGCCTAGGTACTTTTCATGGATGTAAACACGAGAGTGACTAATTCCTTCAATTGATTAATCTTGTGTGTTAGCATTGATCAAAACTTTTTCTGAGTCACTTACTTTTTAATCCTGTAACAGGGGTTAAAAGAAAAAAAAAACTTAATGTCTTATTTTTTCTTACTGAGAGCCACACTGCTTCACAAGGAATGCTTTACAGGACAAGGTAAGGGATGCTGGGTTCTTTTAAATGTCAAGTTTGAGAAACCAATACTTATCCTCGGCTATACCTGAACTCTCCATTCTCATGCAAGGCTGAGGAGCCAGAACAGTGGAAGGAACGCTGTGTAAATTATTCACAAACGAAAATGACCTGCTCCCTGGGGGTCTGTTTTCTGATGTCTCTGTTCATCGCTAACGTAGGACGAGCATACCCCAGTGCCAAAATCTGAAATCCAAAATGTTCCCAAATCCTGCATGTTTTGAGCAGGGATGTGAAGCCGCGAGTCACTCACACATATGGCATCGAAGTAAAATGTGTGTAAAAGATGCTGTGCGATTACCTGCAGGCCGTGTGCACAAGGCGTCTATGAAACACACATGAATCTCGTGTCCAGACTTCAGTCCTGTCCCCACGCCCTACAGTCACGTGCCTCCTCCAGCACCCAAAACCAGGAACCTTCTGGTGCCAACACTCCAGACGATGGCTACTCAGGCTGTGCTGCGCATTTTATGAAGACAAATCATTCTCCCCGGAGGCCAGGTAGGATAGGTGAGGCGCCAACTCATCACTCCCTGTCCCACCTGCAGGTGTGAGGCCAACTTTGTAATGTGGAATCACACAACACGTCTGACCCAATCCCTTTTCTTCACACAACAATGTGAGGCCAGCATTTGAAGCTGGAGCTCCTTCAAACAACACAACTCAGGAAGTCTCTGGCTTGCTTCGACTGCTCCACTGCGCGTATAGTTTTTATTCGTGACAAATTTCAATGTGAAAACGTTTTAAACTTGAGTTTTAAAACTAAAACTATACAAACCACATGGCTAGATATTTTGTCAGTCTCAACTCAGAAGGCTCAACAATACCATTACCATAAAATTTCATGGGATAATTGGAAGGTCCTTTTAAATTGGTATTATTGTTTATTTTGGATATTGATAATAGGACAGCATTAGCGATGTATGGTAGAGTTAATGTTTAATACACATAAATAATACATTCCAGAAAATCCACAAAGAATCACTAAAAATTTAATAGCAGCGTCTCAGCTGAATATGTTTACTTTTTGAAGTTCATCCTCAGAAAGAACATGTACTGCCAATTAAGCAAAACTCAACCAGGATTTTCATTTAGCCCTGGAATCTGATCTTTACAATTAAAAAAGAAGAAAAAAATCTTTCTCTGCTAGTCATGGTCCCTTCTTCGGGATAAATCTCAACATCTGGATACCAGAATCAGAACAGCAAAATCCATGGAGACACATGTGCGATTTTATGCTTGCAAACCCACCATTTTTTAGGGTAAAACCACTGTAGTGCATCTACCCTTGTTTCTTACTCCCCAAAACTTTCAGTGTTCTCCAAATGTGTCCAGCGTAAGAAACAACACACACCACAGCCCAGGACGGCCATATCCAGGATGCACCCCGCACCCTGACAGGGGCCATCGCTAAGCCCCTCCTTGGCTCCCTTAGACAAACAGGCTGTGACCTCCGGCTTGAAAACTGGTCCCCAGGCCAGCAGCACCAGAGGCACCTGGGGCCTTGTTTGAAGTGCAGAATCCCAAGTCCCACCCTCCAGACCTACTAAACCAAGAACTGCATTTTAACAAGCTCCCCAGGGCAGGTCTGCAAAGCCTGGCATTTGACCAGAGCAGAAACCCAGCACATGGTTTGGTTCAACGTTTTGGTTCAAAGACGTCCCATCAGTCCACTGCGTTCAAGAGGCTGCATGCTCACCGGCAAGTTAGGTGCACACAGGGGTGGGCGTTTGGCCGGCATCCCAGGTCAGAGGGCCTGGATTCCATACCCAGCTCCAGCACCTGACTCCAGCTTCCTGCCGACGTGAACCCTGGGAGGCAGCGGTGATGGCTCAGGTATCCAGGTTCCTGCCCCCCACATGGGAGACACGGATGGAATCCCCGGTCCCCGGCTTCAGCCTCAGCCCAGCCCCAGCCATTGTGGGTGAGTGAAGCAGCAGATAGGAGCTCCTTCTCCCTCTGCGGCTGCCTATAAACGAATGAATGCATGAATGAATGAATGCAGAGTCGAGCTTTAAAAAAAAAAGCCTACGCATAAGTGAAACTTCACTGTTAGTGTAACCAGCTGCTTCCTTTGACAGCAGAGGATCCCTAACCTGGGACCCTGGGCCTCCAGGGCACTGGGCTGGCAGCAATAGACGTGTGCACAGAAAAGTACGTGTGCTTGTGCTTATTTCAGAAGGAAACACAGAACTGTTAGAGTCCCACGAGTCAAGAGGTGAAGACGGAGCTACACCCAGACATGGAGGAAATTTACCAAACGAAGAAGTCAGCAGCGCTGGGAAAGCCATACACTGTATGATTCCAATACACGACACTCTGGAAAAGGCCAAACTATGGACTCAGTAATACAATCAGTGGTTGCTGGCTGGGAGAGACGGGGGAGGGAGAGGACAGCAGAGTAGCAGTGACGTCATGAGCCATCTGTCCACACCTGCGGAGCACAAGACTCCAAGGATGAACTCCCACGCAAACTGGGGCTCCGTGTGACACTGACATGTCAAGTGGCCTGCCCTCGTGGGAGCTGTAGGGGGCAGGCTGTGGTTGTGGGAGGTCAGGAGGCACCTGGGACTCAGTGTGCTCTCGATTTTGCTGTGAACCTAAAACTGTGCTAAAGCATACGGTACATATGTGTACAGACACACGTAACACACACAGCCCCCGTGAGAACACGTCCTCTCTGCCACACACGGGCTGCGTGGTGACAGTCTCCCCTAGGAGAGAGAACACAGGGCGGGTATATCCCCGAATGCTGAATTCTATCCCAGATTACAACAAAGCCCCGGGGTCACTCTTGATCGTGACCATTAGGTATTTAATTCAACCAGCACCTGTACATTGAGCACCTACTATGCGCAAGGTACGAGAGGCATAAAAGTGACACGTGATCAATAACTAATCTGTAATCTGCAAGCAGGTGACACCCTTGTGTGTCCTAAATGATGACGTCATCACCATGTAACTTACCATCTAAACGCTACCTGTGCAAAGAGCTGTTCACACTTATCCCCCATGGCAATGTGGAGTCTGCCCCTCCATGCAAACCACGTTTCCAGAGGCCACAGGGATGTCCCTGTGACCAAAGCCCCCGGTGGAGCCTCCACCCTCATCTCCCCAACCCCGCACCCGCTCAGCTCTTCTGCTGCCCGCTGGCTGTGTCGCAGCAACTCCCTGGGTTCCTCCTCCCTTCCCCAGCTCTGCGTGCTTGAGAGGGGCCCGCGCACAAGCCCAGGCCTCTCCGGGGTCTTGGTCGGTAGCCAGTCTCCCCCAGGCATGGGGCCTCCAATGCTGTATTCAGGCTGTGACTCAGAAATACGTATCTCCACTCTGACATCTCCCAAGAACTCTAGACTCAGCTCGGCCCCTTGACCTCACAGCCTGCTCACCTAACAGCTATCTCCACGTAACCTGGCCAAAGCCCGAGCCTTCACCTCCTGCCCCTTGCAGCTTCTGCTCCTGTGGGTGTGCCAGCAGCCCAGGTGGCGCCAGCACGCAGCACTGCGGCGAAATCTGTGCAGTCACCTTTGCCCCTCCCCCCCCACACCCAATCATCACCAAGTCTGTCTTTTCCACCTTCCAAGTACGTTTCCAGTCTCGCCACATCCACTGTCACCGCCCTGGTGCCTGGCCATGGCTGCCCTACAGCACTTCCCTGCCTCAACTCTGGCCCTGCCAGCTCATTCTCCACACGGCAGCAGGTGCAGAGTTCTCCGTTTTAATGGGTATAAATCATACTTCTGTTAAAGTCGTTAACAAAGACCAGCTTCAGTCAGATCACGTCACCCATTCTGCTTAAAACCTTCCAATGGTTCTTCTCCAGCTATGTACAGAATAAAATGGGGGAAAAGAAGTTGTCGTCCTTGCCTATCCAGTACTCTACAGTACAGCCTCGTCGCCATCTCTCACACCCACCACTCCACCTCACTCCACACCAGCTCCCAGCCCCGTGTCTGCACATGGAATATGCCAGCAAGCACCTGCCCCAGGGCCTTTGCAGGTGGTACTCCCTCTTACTGCAACACTTGTCCCCATATAGATGATACAGCCATGCTCTGCCTCCCTTCTGGTCTCTGCTCCAATGCCATCGGCTCCTAAAGACCAGCCCCAAACTCCTGTGCAGCACGACACCTCTCCCCTCCATCACTGCCTGGCTTATCCTGCCACCATCCTGGAGAATATCAACCATATTATCTATAATTCCATGAAGGGACAAAGACCTTAAGAAAGAAGGCATTAAAAGAGAAGTGTAGGAGGCAAGTGCTCAGCGTGGCAGCTGAGCCTGCACTGGCGTCCAATGTGGTGCTCCACGCTTGAGCTCCCGGCTGTGACACCTGCCCCCAGCTTCTGACTCCGTTTTCTGCTAACGCACACTCCCCGAGGCGCACCGATGGCTCGTTCCGGGTTCTTGCCACCTAGAGAACTGACTTTGTGTTCTGGGCTCCTGGTGCAGCTTTGGCTCTGTCTCGGCTGCTGTGGGCGTTTGCTGGGTCAACCAGCAGCTGGGGGCTTTTTCTGTCTCTGTAGCTGAAATAATTGTTTTAAACTAGGTTTTTAATGATTAGTACATTTTGCAGCAAAACTTCTTGAAAGCTATGCCTAGTTTTTCATAATACATGTTTTCCATGAAGATTCTGAAGACCCTTCGGATGTCCACTTGAGCATATTTTATATCAACCACCAGAATACAAACTCCAGGCAAGCAGAGACTTTATCTATTCAGGGATGCTGAATGACTTCATTCACATGGGTCCCAAAATGTCACAAAATAGAGAGTATAATTTGTTGATAGACATATGAAGAGATGATAAAACCCACAGTCTCCAAGTGAAATAATTCCCTATAAGGTAGAAGGAACAACAGTGCTACTTCCGCTCTGGTCTCTATTACAGCCGGTCACGGAGCCAAAGACACTGGCTGATGGTTTGAACCCAAGTCCAACCACTCAGAAAGTTCCCTAAAGCCCTCAGGGGTGTGACCAGAATATTCAGAGCAGCCACATAGAGGATTGTAGCCTCCAGTGCAGACAGGAAAAGAAATGGTTCCAGCGAAAAATATTTATCAGTTGAGTGTCTAGCCTCGGTTAGTTATTGACAGTTATTAAATATCTAAGCAAGGTTCACAGAGATACTTCGGATGCTTATTCAAAACGCAGCTTCCTGAGGCAGGCATCCGGCATAAGAGCGAACAGATCACTTGGGATGTCTGCTCCCAACTCCAGCTTCCTGTTAACGCGCATGCTCGGAAGCAGCAGGCGATGGCTCAAGTACAAGGGTGGGGCCGGTGCTGTGGTGTAACGGGTAAAGCCACTGCCTGTGGTGCCATCATCCCATATGGGTGCTGGTTCGAGTCCCCGCTGCTCCACTTCCGAGCAGTCCTTGGGCTCCTGCATCCATTCAGGAGACCCAGAAGAAGCTCTTGGCTCCTGCCTTCGGACTGGCACAGCTCCGGCCGTTGCGGCCATCTGGGGAGTGAATCGGTGGATGGAAGACCTCTCTCTCTGCCTCTGCCTCTCTGTAACTCTGCCTTTCAAATAAACAAATCTTTTAAAAAAAAATAAAAAGAGATCAGCATAACAAAGAGATATAGCACTATTCGGAACAGCCAACAGAGGGAGTCAGGCTAGGTGTCCATGAATGGATAAAGCAAACAGGGACATGTACTCAACGGAATGCCGCTCATCCATTAATGAACAACACATTGCCACTTACAGCAGAATCAATGGAAGGAGAGTATCAGCCAGGCATAGAAAGATAAATACCCCACTTCTCTAGCGTACGTGGAACCTAAAAAAGTTTATCCCAAAGTAGAGAAGAGTTGTTATTAGAGGGAAGAGAGGAAGGCAGCAGACGGGAACCAAAACCCAGCTGATGGGAGAAAGGTGTGGTGTGCAGGGCCCCGGGAGCTGACCGCAGTTTACAACAGCCTATTAGATACTCACGAGGAACTGGGAAAGAGAAGCTCAGAGGCCCCACCCATGAAGGAATGCTAGGGAGACGGGGATGCTAGTTACCCAGATTTGCTGAGTACCTGTTGTAGATGCGCATTGAAATATCACACTCTGCCCACAAATATGCACGATTACCTGTTAAGAAGAAACAATGTGTAGAAGTCTCCAATGCTTTGTCCTATCAGATATCTTGGTATTTTTACGCTGTAGCATTTTTCTGATTGTAAAATACTACACCTTCAGGGAAGATGTTAAACACAGCAGGTTAAGCCTCTGCGTGGGATGCACACACCCCATGTCAGAGCGCCTGGTTCAAGTCCCGGCTACTCTGCGCTTCTTAACCAACTTCCTGCTAACGTGCCTCGGAGGTAGCGTATGAGGGCCCAAATTCCTGGGACCCTGCTACCCCCATGGGAGACCCAGACAGAGTTTCAGCTCTTTGCTCTGGTCTGGCCTGCTCCTAGCTGTTGTGGGCATTTGGGGAATGAACCAGCAAATAGATCTCCCTCTCCCCTTATCACTCTGCCTTTCAAATACATCTTTTTTTTTTTTTTAATTAACACACACTCATTATAGAACTCACAGCAAGTTTTTTCTTCCATTTTTAGTTAAGTGCCCCCACCCCGCAGAAAAACATAATCAGAGAATGTGCAAATGTCCTGTGGCCACCAAGTCACAGGGCCCATCAGGATGTGCCAATCTGCCCGAAAGGCGACCGCAGCTGATTTACCAAGAAGAAACAGGGGCAGCGCATGAGAGCGACATCCTCCTCAGGGAACCCATGTCGAGGGACAGACTCTGTCTCTTACGAATGTGTTCTCCAAAGGATAAACTCGCCACTGTTCTGGGAAGCGGAGCTACTACAAATCAGCTCTGCAAATGCAGACAAGATGCTCACAGCTCCACGCGTCTCCTGTCAGCCAGGTGGGGACAGGGTCGCGAAACGCACCCTGCGTGTGGCAAGGGGATAAACCAGGACCCGCTCAGAGCCATTCCTAATCCCTCCCCCAGGATGCAGATTTTCTGCATGTGCTTTGTGTCATGGAGAAGGATCCGGTTCATGGACTGGCTTCCCGGGCTTCCTGGTGTCCCCACGCACAACGCCACTCCTCCCAAACCCGGTTAGGCTCCCGCTTGTACAGAGCACCCGTGGAGGTTTTAGGTTTAGCCCCCTGCATACTCAGAGCTACCTGAAGTTGCTTCCAGAGCGCCAGCCAGGGGACCTCGTGGGGAGCAGCGAGTCCACCCAGCCCCAGGGAAGCGCTGGCCCTGTAGCCACTCCTCCTTCCAGGATGCTCCCCCTCGCCTCCCTCCTGCGGCTGTTAGGTGGCAGTGTGCTAACACAAGCGGACTTCCGAAGGTTTGGGAAAAACGGTAAGTAGTGGATTGCCATGCAGGAATGTCTGATGAAGGGATTTCAAAATTTGTGCAAGAAGTGTATTATGAAAAACCCACACACAGACTTCTCAAAATTTTATACCAAAAGAAGTCTTTTTTTTTTTTTTTTTGGACAGGCAGAGTGGACAGTGAGAGAGAGACAGAGAAAGGTCTTCCTTCTCCATTGATTCACCCCCCGCCCAGTGGCCACTGTGGCCGGCGTACCGTGCTGATCCGAAGCCAGGAGCCAGGTGCTTCTCCTGGTCTCCCATGGGGTGCAGGGCCCAAGCACTTGGGCCATCCTCCACTGCACTCCCGGGCCACAGCAGAGAGCTGGCCTGGAAGAGGGGCAACCGGGACAGAATCTGGCGCCCTGACCGGGACTAGAACCCTGGGTGCCAGCGCCGTAGGCAGAGGATTAACCTAGTGAGCTGTGGCGCCAGCCAGAAGTCATCTTTTAATTACAATTTCCACAAACTTTTTTGAAGTACCCTTGTATATCACATTATGAATTCATAATCCATTTTACATGATTAATGTGATATCAGGAACCTGTTACATGGTGTTGTACTGGCAACATTGTGCTGTATTGATGATGTCAGTAAGTGCTTACTGCATGCTAAACACTGCACCAAAGTCTCTAAACGCATTGACTAATTTAACCTTCATGATCCTGGGAGGGGGGTGAGTGATTTCATCCCCATTTCATAGCTGAAGAAACTGAGGCAGCTGCTAAGAGGTAGAACCAACTTGGTCCCAATGGTTAAAAAAAATAAGCAAAAATCAGAAAAGCTGAAGAAGAAAGAAACACAAGATGTAGGGCAGGAGGGGGCGGGGGATCGCACCGGGAAACAAAGCCTGAACAAGCTGATCTGTGAGACCTCCAGCACGGAGGCAATGAGAGACCTGCTCAGAGACCTCTGCTGTCACGTGGGCTGCCGTCTGGGGCTGCCATCCCGCGGAGCGGTGTCTACAGGGTCACTAGAGGTGGACAAGAGGACTGACTGCCTTCACCAACTGCAGGGTTGTGGGGCACCAATGGAGGGTCAACTCCAGCATCCACAGCTGTGTTGGTTCAGGCCTGCAGCCCTGGGAGCTGCCAGCCTCCTGGAGCGCACACATACGTTCACCTGAAATGGACAGCAAGGTGTGATCCCCGGAAGACGCTGGAGGGCTGTGAGGCCTGCTGAGCCCAGGAGCTGAGCCACGTGGAGGTGAAAGGGGAACCGAGAGGACGCAGCCGGTCAGGGTGCAGGCTCACGGCAGCCCTGGAGGCCCCGCCCAGCCCCTGGCATCAGCGCCCTCGCAATGGCCATGCAGTGTTCCCGGCACCTGGGAGCAGGTGGCCTGTGTCCTGGAAGGCAGGTGCTGTGTCCCTGGTTTCTTACCCAATGCCCCCCACCACCACCTGGCATGGCACATGGAAGGCTTTGGTAAATGTTTGTTGAATGAAAGAGTGAGCCCAGGTTACAAGTCTCCAAATCATTCCTCACTGCAAGACGGGGCAGTGAACCCCTCGCAGGACTTGGCGATGGCGGCAGCAGCTGAGCGCCTGGTCCTCCTCGGTGTGGGTGCAGACACGGCCCCTCTTCCTCCAGGATGTTAAGATTTTGAGTTCTGAGATCCACTGTCGGAGAGGAGACCATCCATTGTGGCAATGTACAAAAGAAGAGGCAAACCCCAGTCCCCCGGGACCGCAGGGGCTTCGGATGGCCCCACGCCCTCCTCCACGGGCCCTCCCCTCCCCCACTCGGCGATCCTCGCCAGGATTCTGTGCCTACTGGGTCCTTCTATTGCTTTTCACTCTGGGCCTCTCCAAACAACGGGATTCTTCGCTTTGCCTCTTTTCGGCTCCTGGTTTCTATCTACCGAGTCTGTTTTCCACCTGCATTTGAGAGTCACCCACTCGGAGCGCAGACGGGAGTGGGCACTAGTAGCTGGTTCTCACCGCTGTGATGTCCCACCGAGGACCAGGGCAAATGCACTCCTCTGTTTTCCAGATGACGGGCGTGCGCGCACTGGCTTTTGTTGGGGGTGGTTTGGGGTTTGTTTTTTGGTTTTGTCTCCTTGCACCTGGCTTGCACTGGCTCCTCATCTCCTGGTGCCACGGGCACCAAGTCTCCCCCTAGGATGGAGCTGCTGGACAGCAGGATGGTCTCCAGTTTTCCTGGGTGACACCAACCTTACACCCAAGTGCTTCCACCGATTTAAGTGGCCCCCAGTGAGAGGACCACTGTGCCACAGCAACCATCGAACATGGCCCACCCACACACCCACCCACTCTGAAGGCATCACTGGACAGACGGGGGTCCTTGGGCAGGGGACAGGTGGTCATGAACAGAAGTAGCTTGTATGATAGAGTACACACTATTCTATTTGTCTTTTAATTTATTTATGGGACTAGCATTGTGGTGTAGCAGGTAAAGTCATTGCCTGCGATGCCAACATCCCACATGGATACCAGTTCATGTCCTGGCTACTCTACTTTCGATCCAGCTCCCTGCTAATATGTCTGGGAAAGCAGCAGAAGATGGCCCAAGTGTTTAGGCTCTTGCTACCCATGTGGGAGACCTAGAAGAAGCTCCTAGTTCCTGGCTTTGGTCTGGCCCAGGCTTGACTGTTGTGGCCATTTGGGGAGTGAACCACTGGATAGAAAATCAATCTCTCTCTCTATCTCTCTCTCTCTCTGTCTCTCCCTCTGTCTTGTCATTCTGCCTTTCAAATAAATAAAACAAATCTTGAAAAATTATTTATATATTAGAAAGAGTGATAAAGAGAGAAAAAAGGGAGGGGAGAGATAAAGAAGGGGGTGGGGAGAGGTCTTCCATCTGCTGGTTCACTTCCCAAATGGCTGCAATGGCCAGGGCTGGGCTAGGCTGAAGCCAGAAGCCAGGATCCAGAAGGAGGAGCTGGAGCAGGAATTGAACCCAGGAACAATGAAGCCACGAGCCTAGAACTCCATATGGGTGTCCCATGTGAGAAGCAGGGGCCCCAACATTTTGTCATTATTTGCTGTTTTCCCAGGTGCATTAGCAGGGAGCTGGATCAGAAGTAGAGCAGCCGGGACTGGAATCAACACTCCAATGTGAGATCACATTTAGCAGCATCACAGTGACTGCTAAACCCAAGGTGCTGCAACACTGGCACCTTGGTTTTCTATCTTTTCCTATGAACTTGACCTTGGAGTTCTGTAAGACATGCATGGTCCGTGTGTCTTAGTAACAGGATACTGCATCTTTAGAATGGGTATGCTCCTCTCATTGCATAGCTCACTACAAAGTATACTTCAAAAAGTTTGTGGAAATGTGGAAGTAAAAGATCACTTTATTTTGCTGGAAAATGCTTGGAAAACCATAAATAGTGATTTTTACATTTTTATTTATTCAAGAGGCAGAGTGACACCGAGAGAGAGAGAAAGAGAGAGCGAGCGAGCACCAGTGAGCTTCCGTTCGCTGATCGACTCAAATGCCCACAACAGCCAGGGTAGTAACAGGGCTGAAGTGGGAGCGGGGAACCCACTGCAGGCCTCCCACAAGGGTGGCTGAAACCCGACTCATTAGGTCAGCACCACTGCTGCCCAGGGTCTACACCAGCAGGAAGCTCGAGTGGGGAACTGGAGCCGGAATGGGAGCCAGGCATTCTGATGGGCAGTGTGAGTGTCTAACCACTAGGGAACACGCCCACTCCTGCAGGGAATCTTCTTAATCATACACACTTTCAGGAACCTTCTGAGTGTCTGTGTAGGTTCACATGCATCTGACATGCCAAGCACACATCTGTGTGCCACAGCAGTGTCATTTCTTTCCTAAGCAACGACTTGGAAGGGCTGCAAAGAGGGACAGCTCGAACTGTGTTAATGACTGCTGCCAGCACCACAGAGAATCGGCTCCCACCTCCTGCTCACTACATGTGTAAGGTCCGCCATCATGACGGCATGATGCAAATCGAGAGTAGTTTATGGTCCATATTTTATATTGCACGGTTATTAACCATCTCTTTATGTCCAGCTCCTGCACTTAAGAGGGTACAAACCATTTGTTCTGGCACAGAAGGGCTGTCTCAGGCGATGGTGCATGGACAGAGTGCCCAGCATGCCCCTCCTCCAGGACGGCCGAGAGGCACACACAGAGCCTGCCGGGGCTTCTTCCCACACAGGTCTCTAAAGCTGCTTGCGGGGAGAACTCAAGTCTTTCAGATGACACAAGCATTGAGGAAGGTGCCTACTCCCTTTCGGTGGACACACCACGTGCCATGCCAGGCTGCCTGCCGGCCTTCCTCCCCGAACCCCAGCCGCACTCCAACTTCTCACAAATACAATTCCCGGAGCAAACTCCCAACCCAGGCGTCAGAATGAAACTGTGGAGGAAAACCTGTTTTCCTAACATTGTCATCAACACCAATTTCATAGACGCTGATGCTGACGATGGTGATGGAGACACAAGAGGAGGGATGGGAAAGCCATTGCTCAGATTCCAAAAGGGGGCAGTGTTGATTGGTTTATAAAGGAACCAGACGTCTTTTCTCTTTTTTAAAAGATTGATTTTATTTATTTGAAAGACAGAGTTACAGAGAGAGGTACAGAGAGAGAGAGGCCTTCCATCCGCTGGTTCACTCCCCAATTGGCCGCAACAGCCAGAGCTGTGCTGACCCAAAGCCAGGAGCCAGGAGCTTCTTCCGGGTCTCCCATGTGAGTGCAGGGGCCCAAGAACTTGGGCCATCTTCTGCTGCTTTCCCAGGCCACAGCAGAGAGCTGGATCAGAAGTGGAACAGCCGGGACTAGAACCAGCACCCATTTGGGACGCCGGCGCTTCAGGCCAGGGCTTTAACCCGCTGCGCCACAGCGCCGGCCCCAAGAACCAATCGTCTTGAGTGCTCTCTATGTCACAGCCCACGCCAGCTATTAGTGACTGCAACTCTGCATTGCCATTCATCTTTCCAAACTCAGGAAGTAATCTGAGTTGAAAGGTATCCGTTAGCGATACTCAGAGTGACCATGTCTCAGAATTGTCTCACTTTGTATCTACGCCAACACTGTGATGATCAGAGAGTGAACCCTTGCTGAATGCACAGAGCCTTCTCACTGACGTGCATCTTCAACACTGTCCCCTAGGTCTGTGTAAGACAGCTGGGCAGGCCCTGTGGCCCCGCAGGTTAAACTGCCACCTGCGACGCCCACACCCCCATCGGAGGGTGTAGGATTCAGTCCCGCCTCCGCTTCCCAATCAGCTTCCTGCCAATGCACCTTGGAGGCAGCAGATAATGGTCCAATTGTGTGCACCCCTAACACCCACATGGGAGAGCTGGATGGAGCTCCTGGCTCCTGACTCTGACCTGGCCCAGTGCTGGCCAGAAGGGGCAATTGGGGAGTGAACCAGTGGATGGAAAATCAATTTCTCAGGCTGGTACTGTGACGTAGTAGGTTAAGCCTCTACCTGTGGTGCTGGTATCCCATACGGGCATCAGTTTATGTCCCAACTGCTCCTCTTCTGATCCAGCTCTGCTTATGGCCTGGGAAAGCAGTGGAAGATGGCCCCTGCACCCATGTGGGAAACCTAGAAAAAGCTCCTGGCTCCTGGCTTTGTATCAGCCCCCAGCTCCAGCCACTGCAAACATTTAGGGAGTGAACCAGCAAATCAAAGACCTCTCTCTCTCTCTCTCTCTCTCTCTCTCTCTCTCTCTCTTCCTTCCCTCCCTCCCTCCCTCCCTCCCTCTCTCCCTCCCTCCCTCTCTGTAACTCTGCCTCTCAAATAAATAAATAAATCTTTTTTAAAAAAGGAAAGAAAATCAATATCTCTCTGCTTGTGTGTGCGTGTGTGTGCATGTGTGTCTGTGTGCGACTCGACCTTCTAAATAAGCAAAAACAAATGAACTTTTTAAAAAGACTGTTTCAGCTTTCTAAATTAATTTTTAAAGAGATTTATTTTTTTATTTATTTGAAAGAGTTACACAGAAAGAAAAGGAGAGGCAGGCAGAGAGAGAGAGGTCTTCCATCCACTGGTTCACTCCCCAGTTGGCCACAATGGCCGGAGCTGTGCTGACCCCAAGCCAGGAGCTTCCTCCATGTCTCCCATGTGGGTGCAGGGGCCCAAGGACTTGGACTATCTTCTATTGTTTTCCCAGGCCACAGCAGAGAGCTGGATCGGAAGTGGAGCAGCCAGGACTTGAACCGGCGCCCATATGGGATGCTGGCACTGCAGGCGGCAGCTTTACCCACTATGCCACAGTGCCGACCCCTGAATTAACTTCTAAAACTCTACAGTGTTGTCTTGCTGACATCACCTTTTCCTTCTGGTTGGTGAGGAAAACAATGCCAATGGGATGAAGTTAGGCTGCTGACCCGCCCACTCCGAGCCACAGAAGATCCTTCTCATGAACTTCATGTGCATCGCACATCCTCACATCAGTAGACGCTGGAGAAAAACGTCTTCCCCACACTCATCAAACACGCCCCAACTATTCCGGAAGAAGCCTTATTGCAACCATGAGAGACCCCAACTTGCATGTTAGAGGTGTAACTCCTGTGTCCCCACGAGACACCACATAGAAACGAATTCTGCTGTCCCCACTCCTCTGTGTCCCTGGGAAAAATTCAGAGTCCTTCACTCTCCCAGAGTTATCCCGATTCCTGAAATCTCGGGGCACCCGTACAGCTCGGAGAACACCTTCAGACTCACGTCACTTTTAAGTCACGGGCAAAGAAGCAGAGTGTTGGCAGGAGCCAGCGGCCCACATCTGCTTCCCAAGTGCACTGGTTCCACAGCGTGAACACAGGTGTGTGTGTCAGACTCTGAAGGCCACCGATGTCATAATTTTTTAAAAAAGATAAATCCTTCAAGACCATAAGCTTTCTTTTAATAAGCCCCTTTCCATTTTCAACGCATGTCTTAGGCAAAGAACATAAATGAGGGAGGCCATCCCGGCCGCTCAGGGAAAATGAATTTATACGGGAAAGGGAAGAACTGTCCATGTGGTCAAAGATGAGGGTGATCCCAAAAGCTCACGGGAAATGGGTTTAAAACGTGTTTATTTTGGTGCAAAAGAGTTCCTGAAACCCATGCCCTCTTCTACAAGCTCATGGAAATGTGTTTTTTTTTTATTACAAGTGGATTTTAAACTTTCAGCCCCAAAATTAGTTTACCTTGTAATTCCATTTTTCCATGAAATTCCTGAAGTCCTCTCATACCCTGGCCAGCGCAGACAGCTGGAGCAGCCAGCACAGGGGTCGACAGACACAGCTCAGCATCTGCTGTAGCCTTTACCCACATCTCGCCTATTCAAACCATCACTGCATTTCCTCCCTGTGGCTACAGCCCGCACGTCCAGGAGAGAGGGATGTAACCAGGTCACACACCTCCTGGGGCGGGGCTCGCCCTGGTACCAGCCACACTCCTCCAGAAGTGCACGGAACGGAGCAGCCGGGCAGGGGTGAGGCGACAGCTGCCGGAGGGCTCCGGAGGGCGGCGGGCACGGAGAGACCCACCTGTGAACACCGGGAATCCACCTATTTTCCCTTTGGCCTCTTCCTGGCAATCTCAGACGGCCGTAAGGGAGGTGGAACACAGCAGAAGCCGAAGAATCCGGCTCCAGGGTGGACGAGGCCCTGGGAATAGACTATCAACCTTTAGGCTGTGAAGTCCCCGCAGCTAGACTCCACGCTGCCATAATGAAGTGAAATCATCATAGAAAATGCATAAATGAATGGGCGTGGCTGAGTGCCAATCAAACCTTCCTTCTGGACATCACAGTTTAAATTTCATACAAATGACACATGTCATGCCATATTCCTTTTTTTTTTCCAACCATCTAGGAACATGAAACCCATTTCCATAGCCCCTGGGCTGCATACAAGCAGGTGCTGGGCTGGAGCTGGCCCACAGCCAGCACTCGCTGACCCCTGCCTCAACTGACAGGTGGGGGTCATCCCAGAGAATCCTGCCAAACAGGAAGCCATGAGCGGGTTCCGCGCCAAGGGGACTTACCTTGCCGGGCACTGCAGGGTCGGGGACGGCCTGAATCATGCCCTTTAACAAGCCAGCTCCTTTACTGGCCCTCCGGAAGCTAGGAAAGCTGCAAGACAAAAGGGCCAACATCATAACAAACCGCTGCTTCTCAGCATTTTCTTGTCCAGGGGTTCGGCCCCCACCCTCCCTGGACAAACAGTGTAAGCATCACATGCCCGTACCGACCTGCAAACATCTCCGGGTGTGGGCACTCCAGGAGGTGACCAGAGAGCTCGTGTCTCCAACACCAAGAAGGCCACTTAACCTTAACCCCATCAGAACCCCCGTGTGATGAGCCAGGAGGAATCTGGCCCAACAGGAGACTGACTCTGGCCAGCACCAAGTAATTGTTCATCTCAAAACAGCTGGGAGAGAGATTTTGAAAGAAATGACGAATGGTTGAGGGGATGGACCTGCCATTTACCCAGAGTGGGTTGTGATCCACTATAGACCTGTACTGAAACGTCACTCTGTAGCCGTAAGTATGTACAATCACTGTGTGTCGATTAGAACTAAACACATCTGCCTCTTTAGTAGCTGGCCCATGTCCATGCAACTCACGCTCATATCTAGGAGTGATCCTTCAAGGGAGAAGGGAGACTCACACACAAGCCGTTTCCAGTTATATTAAGAAAACCAGGCTTCTGAAGTCCCCACCCCATGAATGCCATCTACACACAGCTCCTAGCATCACGGGTAAGTTTCTTAACCAGCACAGGGACCGCTCACTGGGTGCTGAATTGCCCGCCCAGCGCTGGGGATACCACATGCATTTTCTCACCCAATTCCTACTACAGCTCTCAGGGATTTCTTGGGCCCATTGTCTGGATGAGGCCATCGAGACCCCAGCAGGTCACTGCTCCCGCTCTGCCCAGGACCACCAGGTTCATGAGCAACAGAGGCCTCGGGTGGGAGTGGCCTTGCTGACCCCAAAGCCCCTAAGAGATCTGGGTTTGACATAATTAACAGGTATGGGCACTGACTTAGAAGATAGATGTTTAAATACGGATTAACTGAATTCAATACAAAGGCACCTACACTCCAGGGTTCTGCCAGAAATAAGCCCTTCATCTCCTGCATTCTTTTCTATGAACTACAAAGCAGCATGGGCCAGTCACAGCGGCCTCCACCCTCCCCTGCTGTGCCCATGTCCCAAGGTGTTAGGGACCCTGGCCTCTGACCACTATCAAGCCTGGTCCCTGCAGGAGATGATGGAAGGGCCAGACTTCTTGTCCCCTCCCCTCCTGTACCAGGGCACCTGGCACCCCAGGTCCCTGGCCACAGCTGGATTCACGCTGAACTCCCCGCATGGCCCTGCCTCCCAGACCTCGGCCGAAACACCAGTTGCTTTCTGACCGACAATATCTTCCATAACTTACATTAGCAGGTGCCATCAGGTCGTTCTTAAAGCAGCTGCCATTTTTACTGTTTGTACCCTTCTTTGTAAATCTGGCCCGTGAATTAGCACTAGGAAATCTCACAATCAAAATAAACAGCCTGATTACAGAGACACAAGGCAGCCTTCAGAGCAGCTCTGAACACGGGGTGCGGAAGACGCCCGTGCCATCCCGGGGTCCTCGCTGCACGGGGCCCCCTCCCAGCACCCCCAAGTGTGCCTGCTCAGAGCCTGTCCTCCTAAAAGGGCTCCCTGGACCCTTCCAGGACTGGGGAGCTGCCTGGCCTGGAAGATGACACACTCGGGACCTTGGGCACTGTTCTATACCATAGCAAAGGTCTTGGTCTCGGAAAAACGTCCCCTAGGCTTGGCACGCTCCTCTGGGGACAGCGGCAGCAGAAGTGCCACAGGGACAGAGCTCTGCCCAAAAGCTGAACTGCACAGCAGTGGGAGGTCGCCCAGGCTCGCCAGTCTCTGTGGAGCAGTCCTAAGAGAGGGTAGGCCAGGCCAGTGGTCTGCAGGAGCCAGTGCCTCTGACATGGGGTCCTCGGCTCCCCAAGACAGCTGACAGGAGGGCGGCAGGTATCCTGGAAAACCTCAAAGACCTCCATAGCTCCTGGGTGTCCCTCTGCTCTCCCTGGGGTGGCTCAGCCCACACGGCTCCTCCCTCCCTGCACACGCCCACTGCCACATCCCTCGAACCGCAGCCCACCTCTGGTCACCTGGGACCTACAGGACTCAGCAGAAGGGACAATGCAGGAGCCCAGACCTCCACGGCGCCCAGAGCCACCTCCCCCCCTCCTATGGAAACCAGTGCCTGTGCCCTGACAACCAGGACCAACTGCCAGGACAAGGGTTGAGGGGTGGGGCATCCTGGAGGTGCCCAAGGGTCACCTCGCAGAGGACAGCGGTCCCTGTCCACACCCAGGAGCAGAGCTGTGCCATGAGTCCTGTTGCCCACAGAATTGTGACGAACAACTAATGAGGCATTGCTTTAGCCCCTAGGTTTCTGCTAATTTATTACACATAGATGCTACAGGCACCCGTGAGTGTCCTAGACACAGGGAGAAGGCAGAGGCTGCAGAACTTCTGTTCTACTGTCACACCACAGAAGAGGACACTCATGGTCCCAACTGTCCACTCCTCCCTGTGGCCACGCCCTCACCACGGGGCCTTGTGGTTCTCAGCCCCCACCCTGGTTCTGGGGCTGCCCATGTGGCCCGGTCAGCAGCAGCAGGACACTGTATGAGTTCCCAGCTGGACAGGCGTGAGTTGTTCTCGCTGCCACGGGAACACGCGCTGGCCAGAGAGCAGGAGGATGAGGGTTCGACCTGGGGCAGCGCCACGTGGCTGCACGGCCCAGCGCAGACTAATACAGAACATCTCACAGACAGCAGCCTTCCCAGCCCTGGGGCGAGGCAACCAGACCAGGAATGCCAGGCAAGGCCAGCTGGCACGGCCAACCCACAGGCTCCCGGGGAACACACGCTTACTTTCTCATCCACGGAGAGTGGAGGTGGATCATTGCACGGTGTTTGCGTGACCCGGGGTTGCTGATAGACATGCTCTTCCTGGTATAACCAGGTTCCCAGGGTCTCCCCCAAAATGTTTCCAGCCAGAGAGAAGACTCAAGCAGGAATTTCAATGGAAATTAACTTCCCTAACACACAGATGAACTGTGTCCACTCAGCTAAGACTCGCCCTCACACCCTGATCACTAAAGATAACCAAGAAACTTTTACCGGAAGACTCCACGGGATTCTCTGAGCCCTCCCCCCTTGACCTGATGGATCCCTGCCAGCCTCTGGGATTCCCAAGAAAGGGATGTGGGATCAACATTCTGGATCCCCCACACCAGAGAGACTTCACAGAAGTTACAATGGCCACTCAGTCTGTAACAGTCAAGACAGAAACATGATAATCCACAGTCTGTGTCGCGTGTCTCCTACAGGGAAGTCCTGGGTGCTATAGGCCATCAAGGGTAAGGTGACAGGGGAGGGAACCCCAGATCCAGTACTTGAGACAGTCCTGGTCCTAGAGTAACTGAGATGGGGAAATGAGGATACAGGTGCAAACTGCCAGTCCTGAGAGCAGGTGGCTAGGGCGATGCTACACAGAACCCCAGGCAACACCCAGGAGACGGAGGAGGGTAGACTGTGGGACTCCTAACCTCCGGTTCCCCGGGGTGTGAGAGCACTGGACAGAGGGTCTTACAGAGGGCAGCAAGTTAGAACCAGACGCTTGGGGCGGGGGGAAGGCGCAACCTGCAGACGGGCTTGTCCGTGGGAAGACGGAGTGATGACACGCGGAGACGGCAGCTGTCTGTGAGCCAGCCTCGCAGCCTTGAAGGAACCAACCCTGCCCACCCCTGGTCTGAGGCTTCCGGCCTCCAGAACTGTGAGACCAGAGACTTCTGCTCTCCACGCAGCCCAGCGTGTGGTGCTTTGTGACAGCAGTGCGAGGGGCACCTGCTCCTCCACAGCGGGACTTGCAGGAATGTTCTAACTGAGACGGGGGCCTGGCTCCAAGACGCCCGGCACTCTACCCTCCTGGACACCAACCCTGTCCCAGGCTCATCCCAGCACCACATCTGGACACCTCATCCCCTAACCCCTCCTGGCCAGAGACTCTCCATCCCATAGACATCTTACGTCCCCACCACTTCCTGGAAAGCCATTCCAAGGGACACGCAAGAGCAGGAGCAAGCTGTTCTCCCCACTTGATCCTACTTCGGTTTTGTGAATGGTTTCTGAACACACAGACTTGTTCTCCGCGTGTACCATTTGTCGAGAGGGTTCAAATACTTTCAGGTGGAACAACTACGAAACACTATAGTAGGAGAAGTGCAGACAAGCAGGGCCTGGAGACAGTGCCCTTGACCTGCACTGCTGCTGTGAGGGGCCCAGCAGAGAAGAAAGAGGTGGGGGGACTCCTGCAGCGTGACTGTAGCAGCCCCACTAGGCGGCTCAGGCGGTGCTGGGCGCGAGGGTCCCGGGAGCACACAGAAGCAGCACCACCCCTCAAACCACGGCCAAGGAGCTGACGCAAGGGCACTGGAGGTTTGGGGCCATGCGTGCCAGATACTGAAGGTAAAAGTATGAACATATTCACAGTTTTCAGTCTTGACTAGGAAGGGTACGATCATCCGGGGCCTTTGGTTTTACCTTTAATTGCTCCTGTGTCCCCCATCCTTTCTCTTCGAGTCATTTGTCTTTCTTTTGGCTAACGTGGCTTGTCTTGGTCTCTGAAGATCTTGGAATAACCTGAAAAAGAAATTAAGTCCATCAAGCCTCATTTTTCCCCCAAAGATTAATGCCAAGGATTAACTGTACATTGGTGACAAAATTCATCTCTTTTAGAAGTAGGTATTCGGAAGGCCAGTGAAGACACTGCTTAGGATGCTCACAACCGCTGCCGATGCTGTGGTGCAGTGGATTAAAGCCCCGGCATGCAGCATCCCCTATGGGCACTGGTTCAAGTCCTGGCTGCTCCATCTCTGATTCAGCTCCCTGCTAATGCACCTGGGAAAGCAGCAGAACATGGCCCAAGTGCTTGGGTCCCTGCACCCACGTGGGAGACCTGGAAGAAGCTCCTGGATCCTGGTTCCTGGCTTCAGGTCAGCCCAGCTCTGGCTATTGTGGCCATTTGGGGAGTGAAGCAGTGGATGGAAGACCTCTCTTGCTCCCTCTGCTTCTCTCTCTTTCTCTCTCTCTCTCTGTGTGTGTGTGTGTGTGTTTATGTGTCTATCTCTCTTTGTAACTCTGTCTTTCAAATAAATAAAAATAAATCTTAAAAAAAAGAAACAAAGAATCCCCACATCCTGCACTGCAGCACTGGGTCCAACTCCCAGTTCTACTCCAAATTCCAGCTCCATCCTGGGAGGCAGCAGGTGATAGCTCAAGCACCTGGGTCCCTGCACCCCCATGGGAGACCCGATGGAGTTCCTGGTGCTGGCTTCACCACGGCCCAGCCCCGCCACTGCAGGCATTTGGGGAGTGAACCCACGGAAGAGAGCTCACTCTCTCTCTCCACCTCTCAAATCAACTTAAAAATTTTTTGTAAAGATCTACCTTGAACTCTAAACTCCTTTATTCTTAAGTTCTTTAGGCCTTCATTCATCTCTAAAACTTCTCAAGTCATCTCTCCATTATGTCATATATGCAGCTATCATTAGGCCAGCGGATAAGCGCTCTTTCAAAATGTATCTAGTTTCTAATTTTTTTTAAAAAATCATTTATTTATTCATTTATTTATTTGAAAAGCAGGGTTACAGAGAGAAAGGGAGATAGAGAGAGAGAGAGAGAGGTCTTCCATCCACTGGTTCACTCTCCAAATGGCCACAATGGCCAGAACTGGGCCAGGCTGAAGCTAAGAGCCAGGAGCCAGCAGCTTCTTCCAGGTCTCCCACATGGGTGCAGGGGCCCAAGCACTTGGGCCATCTTCCACTGCTTTCCCAGGTGCATCAGCAGGGAGCTGGATCAGAGGTGGAGCAGCCAGGACAAGAACTGTGCCTATATGGAACGCTGGCACCACAGGCGGAGGATTTACCCACTAAGCCACAGCACTGGCCACAGATTATATCCGGAGTCCAAGCACTTCTCTCTTGGATGAGCTCAGCCACCTCCTATGTATCTTTCTGCTTCTGCCTTCATCCTGTTAGCATCTTTAATCAACAAGCACCTAAGAGGATCTTGCTATAACTGACGGCCTAGGACAGGCACTTGGCGCAGTGGCTAAGCTGCTGCAGGGACACCACATCCATACCAGTGTCCAGCTCTGAGTCCTGGCTCTGCTCCCACCTCCAGCTTCCTGCCAGTGCGCAGGCTAAGTACTTGTGTTCCTGAGACCCGTGCAGGAGACCTAGATTGACTTCAGGCTCCTGGCTCCAGCCTGGCCTGGCCCTGGCTATTGTGCGCATGTTGGGAGAAACAGTAGATACATTACCTCTGTCAGTCTCTTTGTCTTTCTGTATCTCTGTCTTTCAAAAAATTAGAATTTAAATGTTATGAAACATTATTGTAAAATACCCTATGAATGGAAAGAACTTAAAATCCTTCCCTTTAGAAGGGGGGGAGGGCACAACATTCCACCCCAGTGGGGGAGGCTCAGCATGAGAAAGCAAAGACCAGGAAAGGGACAGGACGCCCTGAGAGCATCCGAGCAGAGACAAAGGGCATTAGGTACTGACCCATCCACCAGGAAGATACAACAATCATAACATACATGTGCCCCACACAAGACCACCCAGATAGACAGCAGCCGCTCCCAGCCCTAAAGGGAGAGGACTCCCAGAACAAGAAGAGTGGAGGACTTCCAGAGCGCACTGCCCTCGATGGACAGGTCATCCAGACAGAAATTCAGCAGAGAAACAACGGAGTTGAACCACACCACCCAGCAAACGGACCCGACAGGCACTCACAACCCGTTTCACACAACAGCGGCAGAGCACACATTCTTCACATCAGCACATGGGACTTTGGCTGGGACAGACCCCGTATCAGGCCACAGATCAAGTCTCAGTGAATTTAAGAAGGCTGGAATCAGGCCCTGTGTCATCTCAGATCATAAAGGAATAAAACCAGAACTCAACCCAAGAACAGGAAAACGATGACAAATAATACATGGAAATCAAACAACAGGCTACTGAATGACCAAGGGTCACTGAAGAAATCAAAAAGGAAATCAAAAACTTTCTTGAAACAAATGGAAACACAACATATCAAAACCTGTGGCTACAGGAAAAGCGATATCAAGTGCAAACTTACAGCACTGAGTACTCAGTAAAAAAAGATCTCAGGGCCAGCGCCACAGCTCACTAGGCTCACTAGGCTCCACCTGCGGCGCCAGCACACCGGGTTCTAGTCCCGGTCGGGGCACCAGGTTCTGTCCCGGTTGCCCCTCTTCCAGGCCAGCTCTCTGCTGTGGCCCAGGAGTGCAGTGGAGGATGGCCCAAGTGCTTGGGCCCTGCACCCCATGGGAAGCACCTGGCTCCTGGCTTCGGATCAGCGCAGTGCACCGGCCGTGGCGGCCATTGTGGGGTGAACCAACGGCAAAGGAAGACCTTTCTCTTTGTCTCTCTCTCTCTCACTGTCTAACTCTGCCTGTCAAAAAAAAAAAAAAAAAAGATCTCAGAAAAATGATCTAATGATGCATCTCAAGTACTTACAAAACAGGAACAAACCAAATGCACAATTAGCAGGAGGCAATAAGTAATAAAAATTAGAGCAAAAATAAATTAAATTGAAACTAAAAAAAAAAAAAACCACAATAGATCAACAAAACAAAACCCTGGTTTTTTGAGAAGATAAACAAAACAGACAAACCTTTAACCAGGCTAGCAAAGAAAAAAGAGAAAAACTCAAACAAGTAAAATTAGAGATGAGAAAGGAGACGTCACCACAGACACCACTGAAATACAAAGGACCCTGGGAAAAGATGAAGAACGACTTTATGCCAGCAAATGGAGAAACTGGGAGAAACGGATAAATTCCCGAATACACATAACCTGCCAAGATGAAATGAATACAGAAAATCTAGACAGATGCCTAATAAGCAAGGAGACTAAAGCAGTAATTAAAGTCTCCTATCAGTGAAAAGTCCAGAGGGAACAACTAGTTTAATATGTAGATCCCAGGACCAGGACTGTGGTGTGGTGGGTGGAGCCGCCACCTGCAGTGCCAGCATCCCACATGGGCGCCGGTTTGAGTCCCAGCTGCTCCACTTCTGATCCAGCTCTCTACTATGGGCCGGGAAAACAGTGGAAGATGGCCCAAGTCTTTGGGCCCCTGCACCCATGTGGAAGGCCAGGAGGAAGCTCTTGGCTCCTGGCTTTGGATCGGCACAGCTCCAGCTGTTGCAGCCAACTGGGGAGTGAACCAGTGGATGGAAGACCTCTCTTTGTGTCTGCCTCTCCTTCTCTCTGTGTGTAACTCTGACTTTCAAATAAATAAATAAATCTTTTTTAAAAAAAATATGTAGATCCCTATAGGAGCTGTACTTCTTAGAGATTAGAGCCAAGCCAAAGAGAAAGAAAGGAAAAAACTCTCTTTGGAACAGGTCTGTCGGCACAGCTCGAAGAGCCAGTCTTTCTTGTTTAGATACGGGAACTTCTGTGCTTCCACAGCTTTCCAAGTGAAGCACCCAACCCTGAAATATTATATTTAGTGGAATCCTCACAACATGACCAACGGCAGATGACATCTGTTCCAGCTGAAGATATTTTCAAATTGGAAAACAGCTTAAGTATTGCATCAAAATCAATATTTGCGATGGGCAAAATTATTTATAAATGGTCCTTCCACTCCTGGTGGGGCTGCCAGCCAGCTCCACCTGACGCCTTCCAGACCAGCATGTAGCGGCGCTTGATTCAAATTGCCCAAATGGCACAGTAACGCATTTGCCATGTACGGAAAACACAACAAAATGTTACTGGGAAAATTCAGGATACAAAACCACATGCACAAAAATGATCTCAATATAGCAAAAAAAAAAATAGTGGATGGATGAAAGAAAATTAAGAAGGCAGAAAGGGAAGAAATAGGATTTATAGGAAACCCACCACATTTGGGTCTCTACAGTGAATTATGAAGACCATACATTGTTCTTTTAAAAACTTTATTCTTGTGCCACAGCTGTGGGTAAGCCTCCTCCTATGACACTGGCTATCCATATGGGCACCAGTGAAGGCCTGGCTGCTCCACTTGCAATCCAGCTCCCTGGTAATGTGCCTGGGAAAGCAGCAGAAGATGGCGCAGGTACTTAGGCCTCTGTACCCAAGTAGGAGACCTGGAAGAAGCTCCTGGCTTCTGGCTTGGGATTGGCCCAGCTCCAGCCATTGCAGTCATTTGGGGATTGAACCAGCGGGTGGAAGACCTCTCTCCCTGTCTCTCCTTCTCACTGTCTGTAACTCTACCTC
Organism: Sylvilagus floridanus; assembly: GCA_949820135.1. Lineage (NCBI taxonomy): Eukaryota > Metazoa > Chordata > Mammalia > Lagomorpha > Leporidae > Sylvilagus > Sylvilagus floridanus. The sequence goes on along the minus strand of OX463244.1, from coordinate 6,653,856 downwards.
TCAAATAAATAAATACCTAAGTCTTTTTAAAAATTTATTCTTAGTTGACAAAAGTATGTTGTCATCTACAATATAATTTAAAATATGCATATAATGTATAAATGGCTAATTGAGCTAATTAACACATGGACTATGTCACTTATCTTTTTGGCGAATACTCTGAAAGTCTCCTCTCTCGTTGGTTTTCAAAATGGCAGTGCGTTCTTGTTCCATGATGCATGATACCCCTCTTGCCTACCTGACACGTGTGTCCTTTGCCCAACAGCCCCCCACCCCCCCACGCTCAACTCCACCTATCAGCAGGAACATGCAAAATCAAACCACAATGAGACATCAACTCACACCAGTGAGAACGGCTGTTCTCAACAAGTACCGAACTCTGGCAAATGCTGCCAAGGATATAGAGAAAAGAGAAACCTTGTACACTGTGAGTGGGCATGCAAATCAGCACCCACACTGTGGAAAACAGTACGAATATTCCTCACAGAGCTCGCGCGTGATCCAGCAATCCCACTCCTGGTGCACATCCCAAGGCTGAGCTCAGTACATGGAAGAGGCGTCTGCAAGCCCATTTCGCTGCATCATCTCTCACAGCAACCCAAGCATTCATCCGTGATGCATGGACAATCAGCACGTGGTAGACAGACATGTAAGAACACTACGGGACCACAAAACAAGCATGATCCCGCCCGCACGAGGAGCCAAAGGGCTGACCCTTATTGCTCTTCATCAGACTTCTGTAAACTCTCCAAATTTTCAAAACCCAAAATCCTCATCTTTAAGATGAGGAAGGAGCACCAAGGAATAACCATGTTATCATCCTACCGGAATTTGCAATGTTTTTTCTATACAGTGCTCCGCTGCCGTTGACATTGGCCGCCCAGAGGCACGCGGGCCCTCCACGCTCAGTGGATTCAATCGCGCTGTGCAGGCTACATAAATCCTGAGTTGACAGAGACGTCCCCAGATTTATTTTTTGCTAATCTAAAAGCCACTGTTGGTTATTACTTGGCTAATATTTCCATGGCAGATGGTTAAAATAGTACTTATTCTTAAAGCACAGGCCAAGACTTCCTATACTCTGCCAACCTATAGTATATTTCTGTGCCAAAACCTCTCCTGGGGCTGAAAGAATAATTTGATTAATGGCTGATACATTGTTGCATTAGATGTAAAGACCAGAATAAAGCCCGGGGTATTTTTAAATTAGTATTATATCGCTATTAATATTTCACTTACCCTGAGGGCATTTATCTGACAACGTAAATTATCCACAACACAGCTGAGAAGCCGCAATGGATCCAAAAAGACGTCAGGGAGTCTGGCAAGAGAGAAGCTTTGCCAGAGAAAGGCACGCCACCAGGCGCGTGAGGTAACGGCTGGCTTAATCAAAACACAAAAGTCAGAAACTTACCCTAGCCAGGCTCAAGGACTCAGAAAACACGGCCATATGCAAAGGCTGGGACGAGCGCAAACCACTCAGCCTCCACCAGCCCAGCAACTGATGCCCTGTGCAGGGAGCCCCAGCCCTGCCACTGACCAGTGGGACACGTCCTGCCGGGGTCAGCAAGGCTCCACACGCTGGATGCAGAGGCAGAAGAGTGGACGCGATGGGCAGGAACTCCCCACCCACGCACCTGAGAACGAGCCTAACTCGCCAGAGCATTCGGGGAGCAGCTCCAGGAGGCAGGGTCTCCCAGCTCAGGTTAATACTGAGCTGCAGGCCGGCGCCACAGCTCAATAGGCTAATCCTCTGCCTAGCAGCGCCAGCACACCGGGTTCTAGTCCCGGTCGGGGCGCCAGATTCTGTCCCGGTTGCCTCTCTTCTAGGCCAGCCCTCTGCTGTGGCCCGGGAGTGCAGTGGAGGATGGCCCAGGTGCTTGGGCCCTGCACCCCATGGGAGACCAGGAGAAGCACCTGGCTCCTGCCATCGGATCAGTGCAGTGCGCCAGCCACAGCGGCCATTGGAGGGTGAACCAATGGCAAAAGGAAGACCTTTCTCTCTGTCTCTCACTGTCCACTCTGCCTATCAAAAAAACAAACAAACAAAAAATACTGAGCTGCAAGCCCAGGAAGGTGGTGCTGGCAGAACTGGCACTGTGCAATTAGAGATGGGTGGTCTCCTTACTCCCGGACTGCTGGACAAGAGGTCTTGTCTCTGTGCACAGATTTTCCTGGGCACCCTGTGTCAACAACAACCAAAATGGCACAAGCAGAGTTCAGCCACCAGGTAGAGAGAAAAGGAGTCACGAGAGGAACTACCGCCAACACCAGAGAAGAGCCCGAACCTTGGGTGAGCAAGCTTAGCCAGGTGAGAAGGTTCCATCCCACCAGCTATGCCAAGGACACAGCCACAGCAGCCGCTCCCAGCATCATGGCCAAGATGGAAGAGCCAGGTGGTTTACGCATGGCCCCTCATGGGGCCAATGGCAGCGGGCCCCACTGGCAGCCTCCTTCTCCCTTACACAAGGAACCCCAACTTGGCTTGGGTGTGCAGGCCACCCCACATGACTCAGGGTGGGTGTCCCTGCTCCCACTCCAGGGTACATCCCATCACTGAGAACGCTCTCCTCCTGCCACAGATCAGGGAGGGGATGGCCACGCGATCTGATTCTATCCAGTTCAGCACCGAGGGACAGGAGGACTTCCAGGAAAAGTGCTAGCTGAGGAGGAAAGGGAAGACAGTGTCCATGCTGTGCGACACTCAGCACAGGGCCAGGCACCCAGGACCATCCGGCAGCCTGAGGACTAAGCCACCAGGCCACGGGCGTCTGCAGGAAGTGAAGGAACTGCCCTGCATTTCTTCAGAGTGGACAAGGGTAGTACTGACCAATGCCCGAGGTGTCGTGTGTCAAAGACGTTACTCTCGCTAACGAAACCACTTTGAATGGGGGCAGCTGCTGTTGTTAGTGGCAGATCCTGGTGCATCCATGTTCAGAAGAATCACTCTCAGCTCTGTCACCATAAAACAGGTCGGGGCAGGTTAGGTCACAGCCTGCAGTGCCGGCATCCCATGTGGGTGCTGGCTTGAGTCCCGGCTGCTCCACTTCTGGCACCTGGTCCCTGCTCCTGTGCCTGGGAGAGCTGCAGAAGATGGCCCAAGTGCCCCTGTGCCCACGTGGGAGACCCCAGAAAAAGCTCCTGTTCCTGGCTTTGGCCCGGCCCAGCCTTGGCTGTTGTGGCCATTTGAGGAGTGAACCAGCAGATGGAATCAATCTCTCTCTCTCTCTCTCTCTCTCTCTCTCTCTCTCTCTCTCTTTCTCTTTCTCTGTGTGTGCATGTGTGTGTGTATCTGTCTCCGTCTCTCCCTCTTTTTACCTCTACCTTTCAAATAAATAAATAAATCTTTAAAAATAAAAACCAGGTTAAATATGCTTTTCCGTTCTAATTTAAAACAAAATGCCCTGATGGGAAACTAGCTCAACCTGCAAATCTCTATACCGGTATCACTGTTACTAAGACTCAGCGACCTGCCTCAATCCCCCGGTCCTGGAGTTAACATGGGACCTACCCTCAACAAACAGTGCTGGGCAGGTGCTGCTTTTAGTTAAACATCTGGTTAGAGACAGGAGGGGGAAGGGCACAAGACAGGCAGCAACCCCTCCAGCACCATGGACGGCGATGCCTGTGTGGAGCCATTCTGACGATGGGCACTGAGCATTCCAATAGGAGCAACGGGGAGGAGACCACAGAAGCTGGAGAAACCGGTGAGCAGAGCCAAGAAGGAGGGGCATGGGGAGGTCCTCAGGAGAGGCACAGAGTGGGAGCTCAGAGCAGTGGAAGGAGTTGTCTCCAAAACCAAGAAGTTTCACTGGTATCTGTTTCCTTCCACGATTAAAATCAACCTGCCCTTCAAGCCAGTCATTCCTTCAATTGTACTTACAGCCAGCCAGTCACCATCCATCCTCCCATCCATCCATCCACCCACTCACCCACCCATACATACACACACCCACCCATCCATCTACTCACCCACTGATCTGTCCATCCAACCATCCATCATCCATCCATCCACCCACCCATACATACACACACCCACCCATCCACCTACTCACCCACTGATCTGTCCATCCAACAATCTATCCATCCATCCATCCACCCACTCACCCACCCATACATACACACATACACCCATCCAGCTACTCACCCACTGATCTGTCCATCCAACAATCCACCCATCCATCCATCCACCCACTCACCCACCCATACATACACACACCACCCATCCATCTACTCACCCACTGATCTGTCCATCCAACCATCTATCCATCCATCCATCCACCCACTCACTCACCCATACATACACACACCCACCCATCCATCTACTCACCCACTGCTCTGTCCATCCAACCATCCATCATCCATCCATCCACCCACCCATACACACACACACCCATCCATACACACACACACCCATCCATCTACTCACCCACCACCCACCTATCTGTCCATCCACCACCCACCCATCTATGCATTCAACCAGCCATCCACCCATCTACCCACCCATCCATCTATTCGTACATCCACTCATTCACCCACCCACCCATCCATCTGTACATCCATCCGTCAAGTGCATACTAACTGAATTCCTTCCATGTACCAATCAGGATGCAACCTAAACACTAAATCAGGATGGGCTTTGCCCCTGTGTTTGGGGTCTAATGGGTGAGCCAGAGTTGTAGTCATAATCACAAAATACCAACTCCCTCTTTGCCTTGTGTGATCTCACCCCAGAGTGCAGGCTTTCCAGGTATCAGATACAGTCGCACAGCTTTTGAAAATACAAATTCTGCACCCCTGTTTCTTCCTTCTGTGTTAGGAACTCATGGGTCAGGATCCAAACAGCTCTCTGTGGGAGTCACATGGGCCGAAGAGCACTATGGACAGGACAGTACCTGAAGTATCTGGCATAAAGGAAACAGCCGGGAACATTAAGAAGAACAGGCAAAGAACTGGGAGATAGCCAGCAACAGTCCAAGTCCTGGAAGCCAAAACAGGACACCGGTCACATGGAAAGTGTCCCAGCTGCTGAGCTATGAACAAGAGAAAATCACTCCACATCCCACATGCATTAGGAGCTGGGACTGCGAGTTAGGAGCCGGGACAGGACTTGGCAACCGGAAACACCTTGATGACTTCTAAAAGTGCAGCAGCCATGAGACAGGAGAACATGTTCTTCCAATGTGTTCTAAGACCCCCAGCGGATGCTGAAACCAAGGAGTTTTCTGATGATTTATAATCTATTGACTTACAGACTAGATATACCCAGCATTCCTACAATAAAATTATTGATCTCAGAAAGAAATTACAGCAATAACTAAAAATAACATAGAACAATTAAAACAATATACCATGTTCATGAAAAAGGTATGTGAAAGTTGTCTCAAGACAGTCAAGGAAAAGCTGAGCATTTTCGGGGGTAGACACTGCGGTGCAGCAGGTTAGGCCAATGCTTGGGATGCCCACATCCCCTGTGGGGGAGGGGCATGCCTAGAATCCAGTGCCACCTCTGCTTCCAATCAAGCTTCCTGTGAACGCACCTGGGAGGCAGCAGGTGACGACCCAGCATTTGAGTCCCTGCCGCATATGATGGAGACCCAGAGGGAGCTCCTGGCTCCTGGCTTCAGCCTGGTCCAGATGTGGCTGTTGCAGGTATTTGAGGAGTGGACTAGCGGACAGAAACTTGCACTATTTCTCCCCCTCTCTCTCTCTCTCTCTCTCTCTCTCTCTCTCTCTCTCTCTGTCTCTCGTCTTTTAAACAAATAAATATATACTTCAAAATACATATTTTCATTTTCTTACTGGAAAGGGGAACTGCAGATGGGTGGGGAGCTACTGTGAGTTTCCTGGCAGGAAAGGGGGGTCCAGGGTAGTGATTCCACAGACAGGGAAACCAGGGACAACCCAGGCTAGGGGGGAGGCAGGGAGAGGCCCACGTGAACCAGCACAGCAGCAGGGTCAGCTCTGGAGGGGAGGGAGACCCTACTGTCCAGAAGCGGTGTGCTGCTGGGTGTATCACAGCCAGCTCTCCAGGGGAAAACAGATTTGCAGCACTGGAACGCTTGTGTAGAATAAATATCCCCATGATGGCCAATCTCAAGGAATACACGGGATCCCCAGGTGCAGAACTGGGAAGAGATGTAGCCAGAGAGACAGCGGCCTGGACACACTTTTCTTTGCAGATTTATTTATTTGAAAGGGAGAGACAGAGATCTTGCATCCACTGGTTCACTTCCCAGTTGGCCACAGCCACCAGGGACGGACCAGGCTGAAGCCAGGATCCTGGGGTTTCCCTTAAGCTCTCCCATGTGCAGGCAGAGGCCCAGGCACATGGACCGTCCTCCGCAGCCCTCCCAGGCACATCGGCAGGGAGCTGGACCAGAAACAGAGCATCCCGGGCTCAAACCGGGACTCCCACAGAGCATGGCAAGAAGCTTAACCCACTGTGCCACAACACAGACCCCAGAACCTGCTGTTAAAGGAAGGGTGTTCTGAGGCTGCTCCCCAAGTGGCAGAGTCCCTGTGATGGGTCACCTAAAGTGAGGTAAGAACTGGGTCAGCAGATAGAGAGATTTGTGTGCCGTCCGCACGTGGGTGCGTGTGCATGTGTTTCTACATGCCAGTTTTCCCAGTTAAGATGCAGCACTCGGGCACTCCTGGGAACCTCCCAGCATCCCCCGAAGTGTCTCTTCTTATTCTGAGTCGCAGAGAAACACTGCACAAATAAACAAGTGCAGTTTTGCCAAACGAAACCGCAAGCGTCCCCGTGGATCACGTCTGGGACACACAGCGGCAGTGCCCGGCGGCTCCCTGCAGGCTGCCTTTCTTGGGGTTTCGCTGGTACTGGTTGGGTCTCATCTGATTTTATTTTGCAACACTAAACCAACGTCGACACCAACGCTTCTGCCTGCTCTTTCTTTGTGAAGAGATGGCAAAGTGCACACAGGCATGACAGCGCCTGTGGGCAACACGTTTGTAGAGCCTCTGGGATGGACGAGGGCTCCCAGGCTGCTGCCTCCTGACCCACTGTGGCACTGTGCACTCCAGCTGCAAGGGAGAGCCAGGCCCCTGTGTCTGGGGACCATGGACTGTCTCCAGGCCCCCTGTATAAGGACAAACAGGCTGCGTTTCACAGGCCGGTGACATCAAGAAAGGAATAGCGGCTATAAATAGCAGTTCTCCCCTGCGCGACACTGAGCCTTCTGTGCAAGAAAACACATTTACCAGGCTTTCTTTCCCTCCTACGTTCAACTGGAAAAACAAATATTTCGTCATTTCATAACAGCACACAACTAAAAAGCAAGCCACAGATTAAAGGGACATTATGCATTTCTAAGAAAGTTCATCAGACAAAACACGTCTTTGAGAACAGAATCCTGAAGTCTGCTTTAAAAACAAGTTTGGCCTTCACAATGAATTTTGTCCTGAAATATCACAACGTCAACTCTTAGAAGACAGCAAATGCACTGATCATCATCTTTGCAATGAGATCTGTTTCTTATTTTTACATTAATAATACCGGAACAAAAACCAAAAACATCATTAACGTGCCCAGTTGCTTTTGAGGTTGTACATAAAACCAGTAATTGCTAGCAAACCAGCGCCATGTTAACATTTCAATATTGTAGGTGAGAAAGGGAAAGTCCCCAAGTACAAGATAAGCTGTAACAGAATAAGAATGACACTTTATGTGAACAGGAAAACCACCTGTAAACGGCTTTATTAACATTTTTAGATGAATTCCTTGTTCAGTATCATTTTGACACTTGTAGGAGGTAAATGTCTTCATTCCGAATTTAGTTTTATTCATTTGTTATTTTAAGATTTATTTATTTAGGGGCTGGCGCTGTGGCTCAGCGGATTAATACCCTGGCCTGCAGCGCCAGCATCCCATATGGGTTGCCGGTTCAATTCCCGGATGCTCCACTTCTGATCCGGCTCTCTGCTGTGGCTTGGGAAAGCAGTAGAAGATGGCCCAAGTGCTTGGGCCCCTGCACCCAAGTGGGAGACCCAGAGGAAGCTCCTGGCTCCTGGCTTCGGATCAGTGCAGCTCCAGCCATTGCAGCCAATTGGGGAGTGACCCAGCAGATGGAGGACCCCCCCCCCACTCTGCCTCTCTTCTCTCTGTGTAACTCTGACTTTCAAATAAATAAATAAATCTTTTAAAAAAGATTTGAAAAATAGAGTTAGAGAGACAAAGAGACAGAGAGACATTCCATCTGCTGGTTTACTCCTCAAATGGACCAGGCTGAAGCAGGAGCCTGGAACACCACTCCAGATCTCCCAAGAGGGTGCAGGCTGATTTCCCAGGTGCATTAGCAGAGAGCTCAACAGGAAGTGGAGCAGCTGGGACTTGAACCAGCACCCATAGGAGATGTCAGTAATGTAGGCTGCAGCTGAACTGGCTGAGCCACAATGCTGGCCCCTATTCATTTATTTTTTAATTTAGCATGGAGAGGCAGATAGAGTGACGTCAGCTTTCCTAAGGAAAATAAAACATCATTGAAAGCAGAAAGAAAAAGAAGCAAAACTGAGATTCTTAATTCTCCACGTTATCTGATACACTGTACTTGCCCGACACGTACCTGGTACTCACACAGGGTTTCCCTGTGCTTTCCCAGGGCTCTGCAGGGTGAGGAACTTTCAAAGCCTCATCACAAAGGCACTGCCACACCCACCGGCCCTCCCTGCACCGGCAGGGATGGGAGTCAGCCACCAGCAGCACCGAGCCCAGCTTTTCCACCTCCACTGCATTCGGGTCGGCTGCAGGGGACTGGGTAAGGGTCGCTTCAATTTGGAAACAGAGATTCAAAGCTCATCTTCGTGTTCCTCCCCACAAATGCTCTGCAGCGATGCCTGGGATGTGGCTATGATGGGCACACGGCCTCACAGGTGCACACTGGGGCCACACCGACCGTTCCATGTAGTCCATCGTTGCTGAGCTGTTTAACCAGTATACACTGAGCTCTCGCCCCATGCAAAGAGCCAGGTACCTGTGCACAGAGCCGGGGGGAGGGGGAAGTCCCAAGGTGTGGCTCTCGTTCCCTACCAGCCTAGTGTCCTGCAGAAGTGTCTACCTAGGGTGTTGCAGAATACGGTCTGCTCCCATAAGAAGCATGAGACAATGCAGAGCAGAAGGACTTGACCTTGAACGGGAGATGTTCAATCATGACGAGTGGGAGGAAGTTATACAGACATACAGGTGGGCAATGTAGACAGGAAGGACAACTTAGTCCAAACAGGCAGGCAGGATGGTGGTCACACAAGCCTCACCATCTGGGAAAGCAATGCCGTACCTGCCCCACCTGAGGACTCAACTCACAGACAGGAAAAGCCTCTGTCAACAGTGCCACACTGTTCTCCTGGGGTTCTGCTACCCCCAAAGGCAGGTAAGGACAGCTTTTCCAGGCAGCAGAGAGCTGGGAGTTGTGACAATGGCCTGGGACAGAGAGAACTAGGCAAGTCTCGCAGGTGGAATTCCAGAAAAGCAAGGTGGCAGACGGCAGGCGTGAGTTAGGTGGGAGAGGTCTGTGTGGATCGCAGGGGCTACACTGAGACCACGGGGACAGCCCTGGGGGCAGGCTGCACGTGCGAACCTGGTTCTGCACAAGATGCTGCAATGCTTGAGCAGCGGAGAAGTTTCCCCAAGGGGTCCCTGGGAGCCTCGGGGCAGCCGGCTGCAGGGAGGGAAGGCCAGAGGCGTGGGGGCCGGAACCAAGGGGGCAGTCAGGGTCCAGCCCAAGGGAGTCAAGGTGAGGGCAGCCTGGGATGGCAGGAGACAGAGCAGGTGGGGAGGGGAAGGCAGAAGGAGAGGACAGAACAGCATGGAATACGGGTTTTCAAAGCTTACCCTGGACTCCCCCATACTTGAAAAGACTTCATTAGTAACTGGAGGGCACGGGATGGGGAGAATCTGATATCTGAGAAGACTCGGAATGGGGGCAGGGCAGGGATACTGGGCTGGAACGCTGGGTTTGGGGGAAAACGAATCTGCACTTGGCATTGCGCCCCACGGGGTCCAGCTCCCCCAACAAAGCTGCCCAGTCCCTCACACATACAGAGACGGCCCAGGGGGCGGGGAGATCCTGCAGCAGAGCCACAGGGGAGCAGCAAGGCTTGAGGACCAAGTAGACCAAGGGTGGCACCTGCTCCTGCAAGGGGTGGGGACGCAAGAAGAGGCAAACACAAGGAGCAAAGGCTCCTACATCAGGGACCAGGCCCAGAAGTCTGCAGGAGAGAAGTGGCAGGATGACCAACACAGGGCCAGTGACCCGGGTCAATCCCCATCCCACCCCCACTGGGGATGCCAAAGGTCACAGGGAAACCCCCAGCTGCAAAACTGGCCAGGCATCAAGGCTGCTTGGACAGCCTCAGGACCAGAACTGCCTGCCGGGAGACCAGTGGGTAAAAGAGACATCCAAGCAACAGAAATCTTGAAGTTGGGGTCCTGTTCTCCCTCTGAGTGGCTGCTGACGGACAGGACTCAAGACAGCACCAGCCTAGAACCTCAGGGTTCCCCCTTGCTCCAAGGAGCCTCCCACCCCAGCCAAGAGCACAGTGAAGTCTCAGAGGGGCACAGCAGTGACCCCCACCCCACGTGGCAGCCCTTCTTGGGCCGACATCACATCAACCTCATCCACCCTATCGGCCATCCTTCCCTGTTCTCAACATGCAAAGTGTGGGGAGGGAGGCAGCTTCATGCAATCGGACCAAGAACCACCATAAGAAACCTTCATAAAAGGAAGTCACAGAACCTGCTGGAAGCGAAATTCACCAGTGAAGGCACATTTCTGGCTCATACATCCAAGAGGGTCCTGAGGTTCTGTGTCGTTTCTTTATGTTTTCATATTTTTTTGGACAACCAGTAACGAGACATATTGAGTGTTTTCTGTCTTCTGTGAGGCGCCAAGATGTTGGATGGTCATAAACTCTGAGCCAGGCCAGGGACTACACTCGTCCACGGGTCTACCCACCTAAGCCTTGGTCCAAGGTTCCAACAGGGACAGCTGTCACCATGAGCCGGCCTTCCTCTCCAGTTGCTGCCACCAGGTTCACTGGGAATAAGTAGTTCCATGCCCCCCAGATATATGAGGGTCCTCTGGCTTTCATGGCTGGGACTATAGAACGTCCTAAGGGTCAGGGAGTCACTACATTCCAGGACTGCGAGGGTAGTTAATGGCCAGTAGGACCTGTTGACAAAATCCACAACCAGGCAGCACCCCAACCTCATGGGTTTTTGTTTTGTTTTGTTTTGTTTTGTTTTGTTTTGTTTTGTTTTTGACAGGCAGAGTTAGACAGTGAGAGAGAAAGACAGAGAGAAAGGTCTTCCCTTTTCCGTTGGTTCACCCTCCAATGGCCGCCACGGCCGGTGCACCGCGCTGATCCAAAGCCAGGAGCCAGGTGCTTCTCCTGGTCTCCCATGGGGTGCAGGGCCCAAGGACTTAGGCCATCCTCCACTGCACTCCCGGGCCACAGCAGAGAGCTGGACTGGAAGAGGAACAACCGAGACAGAATCTGGCACCCCGACTGGGACTAGAACCCGGTGTGCTGGCGCCGCAGGCAGAGGATTAGCCTATTGAGCCGAGGCACTGGCCCCAACCTCCTGTTTTAATCCAACCTCATACAACAGTGATGAGAATCCCACCTGAAGGCTCAGCTGCAAAGGCATCGTGGTTCCAAAATAACCTACAACGTCTTGCAAAAACCTAAAGGAAGTCAAGGAGGTGGCCTTGCTTAAATCGCCACTTGTGACACCAGCATCCCACATGGAAGTGCTGCTTCCCCTCCCAGCTGCTCCATTTCCCACCCAGCTCCTGCTAACGCACCTGAGAAGGCAGCAGGTGACAGCTTGGCTCCTGCCACCTATGTGGGAGACCAGGACGAAGTTTCTGGCTCCTGGCTTCAGCCTGGCCCAGCCCTGGCTGTAGCAGCCATTTGTGGACTGAACCAGCAGGTGGAAGCTTGCTCGTTCGCGCTCTCTCTACCTTTCTCTCTCTTGCTCTGCCTTTCAAATAAATAAATCTTTAGGGGAAAAAAAGACAAGAGAACAAAGGCAAATTAACAACAATATACTGAGTTACTCTTTGAAGGAATCCACAGCTGTATTATAGCAATGGGCGTGTCCAATCGGGTGGGTGGGGAGCATTTGAGCTTTAACTGTTTTAATTTAATTGTTTTAATTTAATTTAATGTAAGAGATATCTGAGTTTTAATTGTCAATCGCCAACCAGAGAAAACAGGATAGACAGAGGCTGGGCTCTGGAGCCACAGCTAAACATGTTCCTGTCTAAGAGGATTTCCCTACTTCAACTCTCGGGTCACACGACTCGAGCTTCTCATTCCTGAGCCAGGCTCCCGTGAGAATCTCACTCCCAGGACTCCCCCTTGCCCTTATGTTTTTAACCTTCTTTTAAGGGTTTTTAGGTTTTCCTTTAATTTTTCGTTTGTATCACGCGCGACAAGATGTATGCCGGCATTGTCAGCACCTTAGTGAGCCGGGAAGAAACCAGTAGTAAGATTAACTTCATTGACAAAGAAAGTCTCAGATGAGGCAAATTCAAAGCTTAACAAGTGCTTCTGAAAAAGGTCACTTTTTAAAGATGTTATTTATTTATTTGAGAGAGAGAGTCACAGACAGTGAGAGGAGAGACAGAGAGAAAGGTCTTCCGTTCCACTGGTTCACTCCCCAATGGCCGCGGCAGCCAGAGCTACGCCAGTCCAAAACCAGGAGCTTCCTCCAGGTCTCCCACATGGGTGCAGCGGCCCAAGCATCTGGGCCATCATCTACTGCTTTCCCAGGCCGTAGCAGGGAGCTGGATCAGAAGATGTGTAGCCGGGACTAGAACTGGCGCCCATATGGGATGCTGGCACCACAGGTGGAGGATTAACCTTCTGAGCCACAGCGCCAGCTCCCGAAAAGGAGGTCATTTTTATAAAGAACATTCCTGAGCCTCTTCTCTCATTCAGGAAGTGTTTTTTTCATGGGTGCCATCAACTCCCGTTTGATTTAATTTCAGCTTTTAACTCTGGCCACTTTCACTGCACATTCAGGTACCTTAAAAAAAAAAAGAAAGAAAGAAAGAAACCCAAACAGCTGCACAGACCTCAGAGATTCAACAACCAGTGTTGCCTTTAATCGTGGGAGGGCTGGAGAAGCCACATGGACGTATGTACAGCAATTGAATCCGCCCTTATCATGAAAACTGCTTCTCCACCTCGTGAACAGGAGCAGAGAGCAACAGAATCATGGAAGTCGGGGTTAAAAACACATTAATGTGTGGGTTTGCACTGAAGCAAACCTCTGAAGCTCTGACAGCACGCCTCACGGCAGACTCTTCTATGTGGCTGGAAGTTTCTAGAATAAAACACAAGGGTCTTTCAGTCCTGGAACCCTGAGGGACGGTGAAAGTTCTCAGAAAATATGGATTCCTGTTGGTATGAATCACCTACTGAGGACAGAAGAGAGACCCACACTTAGAAGCTTCTTGAAGAATTCTGTGCCTGCGCTCAGAGCAGGCTCCTTCATGGAGCTTCCCTGTCCGGCTGCAGCAGGTCTCCCGGCAGGCCAGGGGGTCCGGGTCGAGGGGATGTTCGGAATTCTGCCCAGAGGCAGGCGTCTAACTCAGTGGCTAAGACACCTGTGGGAATGCCTGCATCTCATCTCTGAGGGCCTGGGTTGGATCCATGGCTCTGGGTCCTGACTCCAACCTCCAGCTTCCTGTTAACGCAGACCAGGGCAGGCAGCAGGAATGGCTCAAGTCAACGAGTTCCTGCAATCCACGCCGGGGACCGAATCAAGCTCCAGGCCCCAGCGTGGGCCCCGGGTCCAGCCCCAGCCATTGCAGGCAACTGGGGACTGAAACAACAGATGGGGCAGTTCTCTCTCCCACCCCCCAAATGCTTAAGGAAAAAAAAGTCTCTCCTGCCCCAAGCTACTCAGAGAATCCCACGGCATCAAATCGAGCCCATTCAAAACTGTTTTTCAAGGAGCTCATATCACAGCTTGCTGAAGAGGTTGTCTTTGCCAGCACACCCCTGCTGTGGGGTGAGATCCGGAACAAGCCTTGTGTCCAGATGGAACCTTCTAGACAAAAGCCTGAGAGGCTGAGCTGCCCAGGTCTCGGGCAACAGCTGTGTCTACACAGGTCTCAGGACCTTCAGAGCAAATTCTATCAAGCAAACATGGACGTCGGCCATCCCCCAGAGCGCCTTCCCTGCACTGTGTGGGCCAGGGTGCGTTAAAGCCCATGGTGTGGACGGCTGTTTCCTCATCAGCTCTGCTCAGCCCATCGCAGACACAGGCTCAGCAGCGGGCAGGCCCCAGGGACACTGCCCCGTCCAGGGGACACCTGACTCTGCTCAGCCCATCACAGTTGCAGGCTCAGCACCGGGCAGGCCCCGACCAGGGGACACGTGAGCCGGCTCTTGGATAGGAAAAGACCCTGGACAAGGTTTTCACTCATCTTTGGAGAAATGAGGGGAAAACAGAAAGAAAGATGATTTTATTCATCAAAATAATAAATCAACAAAACCAAAGGCACTTCCTTTTGATTTGTCCCTCGATTTTGTTTTTGATGTTAAAATGAGTTTTATTTACTAAATGCTGTGCAAAGTGGAGAACCCTCCCCCCTCCTTCTTTCTAAACGTCTTTATTTAAACTGGCAGCATTGCTTCCCACCCTTTTGAAAATGCTGTGTTGTTGTTGTTGTTGTTGTTGTTGTTTTATTTTTTTTGACAGGCAGAGTGGACAGTGAGAGAGAGAGACAGAGAGAAAGGTCTTCCTTTGCCGTTGGTTCACCCTCCAATGGCCGCCGCGGCCGGCGCACTGCGCTGATCCGATGGCAGGAGCCAGGTGCTTGTCCTGGTCTCCCATGGGGTGCAGAGCCCAAGCACTTGGGCCATCCTCCACTGCCTTCCCGGGCCACAGCAGAGAGTTGGCCTGGAAGAGGGGCAACCGGGACAGAATCTGGTGCCCCAACCGGGACTAGAACCTGGTGTGCCGGCACCGCCAAGGCGGAGGATTAGCCTAGTGAGCCACAGCGCCGGCCAAAAATGCTGTGTCTTAAGAGCAAGTCTCCATTCCAAAATGCCCACAAAATTGTGAGAACCTACTAGATATACAAAAACCTTTATTACACCATGAATAAAGGAAAATACAAGGTGGCATACACAACGTGACTACGACCAGGAAAAACAATACACAAATGTAACAGAGATGCAAATTGAAGACAGGTACAGGGGGCAGTATAATAGAGCACTGAATGCTTCTCTAGCATTGCCTTTTAAAGACATGGAAAGGAGGGTAAGGGAACACACGCGTGTATAATTAGAATGGCCAGATCAAAAGACCCCAAAAATAATTACCTACCGCAGCATACCCTGACTTTCCAAAAATGTTCAAATGAATGTTTGCTCTTTCATCGCTATCATCATTTATGCATTATGACCACCATTTAGAGTAACCTAAGAACAAATCCAACCCTCATATCTGTGTCAGGTCCAGGCCAGCCTGAACAGGGGTAACCTCAAAACCGCCAAGCAATTCTATTGACGGCAAGATTTATGGCCCCTCTGCCCTCCTGTGGGGGGTCTGAGATGCATCCTAGACAGTACCTTCATGAGACGGACCACCTCACCCCACTCCTTACCCAAGAGTCCACCAGCTGCTTCCCCACAGAACAACCCAGGACTCGCTCCTCCATCTGTCCTCTCCCACTCCCACACAGTTGCAGGCTGATCGCCTGGCTGAATTTGTAGCTTTCAGTCCCATCGGAGAACCCACGGGATTGCTATATCCCCTCCCGCTGCTGTCTAAGTTTCAGACCATCACCGAGTTATCCACACGACTCCGAGGTTTCAGTACCAATAACAGAAGATCACATAAGAGAATGATCTCTGAGAGGCACAGCGACCACGCCATCTGGCGAGTCCTCTCACCACAGGCCCGCCCTGACCTGGATGCATTGGACACACAGTTCGTCTCCTTCATAAAAAGTAGCCGGGGAGAGGGGGCGGGGGTAGACTAAGCCGCTGCCTGCAGTGCCGGCATCCCATATGGGCACCGGTTCTAGTCCTGGCTTCTCTTCCAATCCAGCTCTCTGCTCTGGCCTGGGAAAGCAGTAGAAGATGGCCCAAGTGTTTGGGGTCCCTGCACCCACATGAGAGACCCAGAAGAAGCTCCTGGCTCCTGGCTTCGGATCGGCTCAGCTCTGGCCGTTGTGGCGATTTGGGGAGTAGACCAGAGGATGGAAGACTTTTCGCTCTTTCTCTGACCTCTCAAATACGTAAATAAAATCTTTTAAAAAAAATCAGTCTTGGGGGACCACAGGCAGACTCTCCCATGACCGCCAAGCCCTATTCCAATCACAAAGACACTGCAGTGCTAGAGAGAGGCTAACCAGCACCACGCCCCCACCCCTGGTAGGAAATTCACAGACACTATCTACGTAGCCATAAGGCAGGAAGAAGTCCTCAAGGTCCAGGATCAGAGAGAGAAGTCCCAGCAAAGGCAGGAAGCGCCAGCTGCACCCACAGGAACGCGGAGGGCGCTGGGTCACCGGTGCAAGTCAGGGCTAAGGCAGGGTTCCGTGCCCCAAACAGGGGCAGAGGACATGGCTTACGGCCAGAGAAAGCCACAGGGCTGGAACGGGAGCTGGCGGTGTGCCCAAAGCCGCAGGCAGGGAAAAAGCCATCGGTGAGAAATCAAAACCACAACTCTATCACCTGCCTAGAGGGGCCCAGCCCAGAGAGACGGACAGACAGACAGACAAGATTGGGTAGACAGAGGTAGATGCTGCCTAGATAAGCCGTCAGTGGCCATCAAGGCCCCGTGCAGACACCCGGTGTCGCAGGCTGCAGTGCCGCTCGGAGAGGACGCCCCCCCCAAGGGGAGCTCACCAACAACACTGCAAAGTGAATGAAGGAAGACGGAGACGAGCGGATGGCAGCAGAGCAGAAGGTCCGAGGGTTGTTGGCTCCCCAAACACCACAGGTAACAGATCAGGCCCCAGGTGTCTGTGTAACTCCCAAATGACTGTAAAGAAAAGGAAATGTACATCATAACAAAGCAGCACAGTATATGATCGAAAACAACTTCCAGAAGTCGGAAACAGCAATTTTAAAAAGTCGTGATTCAGAATAATGAAGAAGATAGCAAGCTGCTCAGAAAGGAAGAAGGGGAGAGAAAGAGAGGGGGGCAGTGGGGGGGGGGAATGAGAGAGAGAAGGTAAGGAAGACAGGCCACCATGCGCCACCGAGCGCCGACTAGGACTTCCGTAAGGCGTGCGCAGTGGAAACGGGGATAAAAACACTCAGAAGATGAACTAAGGGAGAAATAACAACCAGACTCGGGGGTGGGGGTGGGGCATGAGACTTCAAAAAAGAAAACGGAGTTCTTAGCAAAATAAAAATAATTAAATCCACATCTCATCCCAGCTCGGTGAAACTTCAAAGACGCAGGGCGAGTACGAAAGGTGAGCGGAGAACAGAGGAGAGAGGATCCGCATCCACGATGGAGGCGGCGATGGAGACGAACCTCTCAGCAGCAGCAGGAGATGCCAGGAGGCACGAAACCAGGCCGCCGGGGCGCCCGAGGGGAAGGGAGTGGGGCCCAGGACACACCAAGGTCCCCACGCAAGGGCAGGGGACGGAAGAGGCAGAGGTTAGCACTGGAAGCTTCCACCACTTGCAGGCATTTAATCAGAGGACGTCCAGGGTGTATCTTCAACACAGAGGAAATCAGGCACAGATGGGGAGAAATTATACTTGAGACGCAAACGTAAACAAAGGAAACAGAAGAGCTGAGAAACCTAGAGAAGCACCGATTGATCGATACAACCAAAGTATGAGACACAGCAGGAAGACAGAATGCGGCGAGGACCACGGAGGGGAGGGGTCCGGGAAAGCACCCAAGTCCCTGGGTCTGCTTTGTTGGGGGCGTGGAGAGGGAGGGGGGCGTTAGACCTCGTGGGGAACCATGGGAAAGCTGCGGAGAGCCCAGGCCGACATCCCAACACTGACATTCCAGAAACAGCAGGTGGGGAGAGAAGGCATCAATAAATGTGATCGGTTCAGAAAAGGGGAAAAATGCAAAGCACAAGATAAGCTGACAGCGGCAAATACAAACTGATTTTGTAATTGCGCTATCAATATACAATATGTAAATCAATCTCACTTGCCAAAATATAAACTGTATTGGTCTTGCTCATTTAATAAATCAAGTTATACCCTGTTTATGAGGGACATATCTCAACCACAGGTAAATAGGAAAGTTTAACATGGATGTATTGAAAAACATGGGGCCGGCACTGTGCCTCAGCAGGTTAATGCCTTGGCCTGAAGCGCCAGCATCCCATATGGGCACCAGTTCTAGTCCCGGCTGCTCCACTTCCAATCTAGCTCTCTGCCATGGCCTGGGAAAGCAGAAGATGGCCCAAGTCCTTGGGCTCCTGCACCCGCATGGGAGACCTGGAGGAAGCTTCCGGCTCCTGGCTTCGGATCAGCACAGCTCCGGCCGTTGTGGTTAACTGGGGAGTGAACCAGTGGATGGAGGACCTCTCTCTCCCTCTGTCTCTCCTCTCTATGTAACTCTTTCAAAGAAATAAATAAATCTTTAAAAAAAAATCAATCTATATTAAAGCTAATGAATTTCAATTTAAAAAGAAATAAAAGAAAAGAAAATATACACCTGTTATACCAAGAAAGTGATTCCACTACTAACAGAAAGAAAGCTGGAGGCGCTGTGGCTCACTAGGCTAATCCTCCGCCTTGCAGCGCCAGCACACTGGGTTCTAGTCCTGGTTGGGGTGCCGGATTCTGTCCCAGTTGCCCCTCTTCCAGGCCAGCTCTCTGCTGTGGCCCGGGAGTGCAGTGGAGGATGGCCCAAGTGCTTGGGCCCTGCATCCCATGGGAGACCAGGAGAAGCACCTGGCTCCTGGCTTCGGATCAGCACAGTGCACCGGCCACAGCGGCCATTGGAGGGTGAACCAATGGAAAAAAGGAAGACCTTTCTCTCTGTCTCTCTCTCTCTCACTGTCCACTCTGCCTGTCAAAAAGAAAGAAAGAAAGAAAGAAAGAAAGAAAGAAAGAAAGGAAGGAAGGAAGGAAGGAAGGAAGGAAGGAAGGAAGGAAGGAAGGAAGGAAGGAAGGAAGGAAGGAAGGAAGGAAGGAAGGAAGGAAGGAAGGAAGAAAGAAAAGAAAAGAAAAGAAAAGAAAAAAAGAAAGCTGGAAGCATAATGTTGCTATCAGGAAAAAGTAGATTTTAAGACAAGATATTGACTAGCTATAAAGATGGACAATGATTAATGATAAAAAGCAGTAATTCAATGAGATGATTAAAAAAAATCCCAAAGTGCTATGACTAAGAGTCCCCACTGCTCCACTTCTGATCCCACTCCTGTTACTGTGCCGAGGAAAACAGCAGAAGACGGTCCAGGGGCTTGGGCCCCTGCCCACGTGGGAGACCCGGAAGAAGCTCCTGGCTTCTGGCCTTCACTAGGCCAGGCCCCGGCTGGGGGAGTGAATCAGTGGGTGGAAGATCTCTCTCTTCCTCTGAATCTCCCTCTCTGTCTGCAACTCTGCTTGTCAAACAAATAATTTTTTTTTAAAAAAAAAGTATGCAGAGGTATTAAGAGACTTACAAAGAGACAGAAAACCGTTCAAGGATAGAGACACTGTCCACTGTCGCCCTCTCCTGATTGGCTAGATCAGGCAATCAGAACACTGTTCTCCCTGGATGCTTGGGGAGACTTCACCAGCTGCCTGGCTGGGGGCACCAGCACCTAACTCTGAGACTAAGAGCTGGGACCCACAATGTGAGGAGAGGCAGGAGTCGGTCGGGACCCAGCTGCCCTGGTCCCCACAAGTTACACCAGGCACAGGGGACTGTGCTGCCGTAACCAAGAGCGGGGACCTCGACATGGATGAGCAGTGGGAATTTGCTTCCCACGGCGGTTGCAGAGGCTGCAAAGCAGATCAAGGCTCCCAACCGCAGATTCGGCACCTGCTGAGGCCTGTTCCGCACGGAAGGCGCCTCCCAGATGCCCTTCCAGGAGCAGAGGAAGGGCCCCCCAAATGCGCCAACCCACCGCCTCCAGGGCTTCCATGAGGACATGGACGCTCAGGCCTAATCTCCACCCAGAGGCCTCACCGCGTCCTCCCCTCGCGTGGGGACAAGCGCCAACCCAGGGTCGCAGACATGCCAACACGGTGGGACATCAGGAGGTGTCTCTGTGAGATGCCCAGCAGGTAGCATCCTACTGACCCAGAGCTGAGCTGCAGAACCGGCACTGGCTTCCTGTGGGGCAATGGTAGGCTGAGGGAGCTGGGGGATTCTGGCCAAGGGGGTCTCCTGCTTCAGGGACTGCAGGCTCCTGAGCCACGTGCACCTGACCTGCACACAGAGGGACAGGGTCAGACAGACACGCAGGGGGACAGGGTCAGACAGACACGCAGGGGACAGGGTCAGACAGACACACGGGGACAGGGTCAGACAGACACACGGGGACAGGGTCAGACAGACACACGGGGACAGGGTCAGACATACAGGGGACAGGGTCAGACACACGGGGACAGGGTCAGACATACAGGGGACAGGGTCAGACACACAGGGGACAGGGTCAGACAGACACACGGGGACAGGGTCAGACACACAGGGGACAGGGTCAGACAGACACACAGGGGACAGGGTCAGACAGACATGCAGGGGACAGGGTCAGACAGACATGCAGGGGGACAGGGTCAGACAGACAAGCAGGGGACAGGGTCAGACAGACACACAGGGGACAGGGTCAGACACACAGGGGACAGGGTCAGACAGACACACGGGGACAGGGTCAGACATACAGGGGACAGGGTCAGACACACAGGGGACAGGGTCAGACAGACACACGGGGACAGGGTCAGACACACAGGGGACAGGGTCAGACAGACACACAGGGGACAGGGTCAGACAGACATGCAGGGGACAGGGTCAGACAGACAAGCAGGGGGACAGGGTCAGACAGACACACAGGGGACAGGGTCAGACAGACACACAGGGGACAGGGTCAGACAGACACACAGGGACAGGGTCAGACACACAGGGGACAAGGTCAGACACACAGGGGACAGGGTCAGACAGACACGCAGGGGACAGGGTCAGACACACAGGGGACAGGGTCAGACAGACACGCAGGGGACAGGGTCAGACACACAGGGGACAAGGTCAGACACACAGGGGACGGGGTCAGACAGACACACGGGGACAGGGTCAGACACACCCACAGGGGACAGGGTCAGACACACAGAGGGACAGGATCAGACAGACACGCAGGGGGACAGGGTCAGACAGACACACAGGGGGACAGGGTCAGACAGACACGCAGGGGACAGGGTCAGACAGACACGCAGGGGATAGGGTCAGACATTCAAACGTCTTCTACAGCAGCAGCCAGACCAAGGCTCTCAGCCTGGACCCACTCCACATACTGGGGTGCAGAATCAGCGCTGGTGGCAATGGGGGACGGGATCCAAATGGACCAGACCCCACCCTGGCCACAGCCCCTCCATCCTGCCCTGGAGGAGGGTACAGTAAGAAGGGGAGGTGGAATCAGATGAGTATGTCCCAGCATTTCCTACGGTCTGTCTTTAAGGGGAACATGATGCTTTTACGTGTTTGTCTCATACACAGACTTCAAAACATCCCTGAAAAAATGAAATTAAAAGATACATCTATTTTGGTACATAGGAGGGGATCTTCAGAAACTTCATAAAAACACTATGCTCAGATTTTAAAATTTTTGGCACCAAAATAAATGTATCTTTTAATTCCATTTTCCACTAACATCTGTGAGTCCCTGTGTACGTGGCGCTTACTAGAGTAAGACGAGTGATACACCTGTCACTGCACAGTCACCTTTCTGTGTGTGTGGTGGGGCTGGGGGCAGCGTGGTGAGAATACCCAGGTCAGAGTTTTAAATCAGACCAGAAGACCGGACAGCTCCTGGATCTACCCCAGAGAGTAAAAAGCAATATAAAAAGTCATCTCTGTTCCCATTGGAGAAACAAGCACCCAGCAAAGCTCATGGGTATGAAGAGAACCCTGAACCACGCGGGGAAGCTCTTCCCTCCACGCCCACACGATGGAAGAGCCGCAGCTGCTAACGGACCCGCAAACGCCAAAGAACGGAAACAGCCACACAGCAGCCTCACTCACTGCAACACAGACTAGAGCAGGCAGACAGACGGCTCAAAGTATGAAATTACTAGAACTGAAGCTCAAAAAAAATCGGTACGGAAATTGCTTCTACATATACCAACACAGACAATTCTTAAAAATAGTAAGACGGGGCAGGCGTCTGCGCTGATAGGTAAGACACAATGGGGCCGGTACCGTGGCTCAATAGGCTAATCCTTCGCCTTGCGGTGCCGGCACACCAGGTTCTAGTCCCGGTGGGGGCACCGGATTCTGTCCCGGTTGCCCCTCTTCCAGGCCAGCTCTCTGCTGTGGCCCAGGAGTGCAGTGGAGGATGGCCCAAGTGCTTGGGCCCTGCACCCCATGGGAGACCAGGAGAAGCACCTGGCTCCTGCCATCGGATCAGCGCAGTGCGCTGGCCGCGGTGGCGGCCATTGGAGGATGTACCAACGGCGAAGGAAGACGTTTCTCTCTGTCTCTCCCTCTCACTGTCCACTCTGCCTGTCAAAAAAAAAAAAAAAAAAAGCAGCCATGCACGAGCAGGCGGGGCGCACCCGTTTCTGGATCCTGAATGGACAGGGAGGGGCGGGAGTGGGCAGGGATGCAAGTGAGTCACCCACTCCATTTGTAAGTTGTGTTTCTTTCAAAAGAACCCAGAGAAAATACAGCTAAGTGTTAGCATATGTTCCGTTTGCTCGCTGAGTACATAGATAGTTTTTGTTTTATTATGACTGGGGCCTTTGTGTATTTCAAATAAACAGACCTTAAGGAACGAAAAGCCACTCGATGCATCAAGCCGTCGCCAACAGCTTCTGCTTCTCTGGACGCTGCCTCTGGCTGGGCCTCAGCACGGGCACAGAACTGAGGCCGCCAGGAGAGCGGGGGAGGCTGGGCAGCTCCGGGGGCTTCCCGGGATCCGGCCAACACTGGCATCCATGCCTGGCACACGGCAGCTCAGCCCCGCAGCGCTGCCCGGGAAGGCAGGAGACCTGTTCTGACAGCACCACTGGGCTCCTGGAAGTCAGGCCACGCTCAGGCCACAGGGGTCACAGGCAGTGGACGGAAGACGGCTTCAAGTCGGCGCCGGCTCCCAGCGCTGTGTGCTCCCGGCCTAGGGTGCGTGGCCTCTGTTTCTCCCTCTGAGAGCAGGACGTGGCCCGCACCCTCTCCGTTCACCATCCTGACACCGGCAGTCAGTGTTCCCGTGCAGCCAGAGGGGCCTGGGTTCGGGGCAGGCTCGCCGAGAGCTCAGGGCCAACACATCCGCAGCTGTGCCAGCGCGGACGGACAATGAACCTGACCCGGGGCCACTGCTGTGCTCTGTCACGTGCTAAAGGAAGCTTCAGGAACGAGCCCCATGCTTCCGGAGCCCACAGCGGCTCCCACGTGCATCCCGGCCCGCGCTGGGTCCCTCCCCGGCCACACCCTGGTCCCACAGGGCTTCGCCCCACAGGCCAAGGACAACAGGGGAGCAGGCCTGGGGAAAGCCGGGAAAGGGGGAGCTAGAGTGTCACGGAGAAGGGGCCAAGGTTGGGGGAAAGAGGTCCACGTGCAAGCCTTATCGCTGTACCTCACAGTGGCCCCAGGACCCGGGGCGGCCCCTGCCCGGAGCCACCAGGACTGGTAGAAGGCAGAATCCACGGGAACACAAAATCCCTTCCATGTACTCAGACCCAACACAAGGCCTCCATGCCCACCCCGCCCCCTGGCACCTTCCCTGGCCAGGCCACCAGCACCCCTCCGGTGGACACGACACTAGCTTCAAGCCCACGCAGACCCCAGCACAGCCTCCCAGAGACATCACCCCTGATGTGCAAGCCCCGGGACCTCCGGCTTCCCAGCATGCACAGATGGGCGGCCCCTGCACCTGCCCTCCTCACCCCCCGCATCCCGCGCCTCTGACCTCACCGCTGCTCCTCGCCCTCACTCTGTCCAGCAGCACTGGCCCTCCGGACCGTGCCACCTTGCCTCAGGCTCAGAAGGCACTGGCTGTTCCCTCGCTCTGGAATGTTCTCCCCCCAGACAGCTTGCAGCTCCCACCTCGCCTCCTGCCGGCCTCCCCTGCAATGTCAGTGTTTCCATTACTGGCTATAAAAACCTAACCCCCAGCACGCTCCCGGCAGCGCCCTCACCCCAGGGCTCCTCCAGAGCGACCACTTCCACCCAGGCCCACCTTTCTTGCTGACTCCCCAGGGGCTGGGAGCCCCTGAGCCCAGGGGGCCTCGTCTACTCCACTCCAGGCTGCAGCCTCAGCACCCAGGACGGAGTCGGCCCCACAATGAACCCTGGTAGCCGAATTAAGAGCATCCAACACCTCAGAGGACAGACGAGGGCCAGCTTCCGCGTTCTGGTTGAGAACTCAGTGCTAGGCAGAGAAAACGGGTTTTGCGTGGCGATGGGCCTTGATGTAAAAAGAAACTAAGTTTAGTCGGAGACTTTTTACATCATTTTTTGTCTCCAGTGAGTTCTATGAATTCTAGCTCATCAATTGGAGGAAGAACGCAGGTGATGTTCCCAAGACTGCAGCAGGTGCAAGACAAGGAGAAAACATACAAAACAGGACACAGGGTGACCGTAGCGTGAGGAATTCCACTGTGCAAAATCTTAACCACGCAAGGTCCACAGACGTGCAGAAGAGCGGGAACATCAAAAGTTTTCTTTGAAATAGTTTCCTGGAAAATGTTAATTATTGCGATTCATTTCCCCTGGTTTCCCACCCCATTCACTTTCTTTTTGAGAAACCAAAGAATAGGAGGAGCTCTTTCAACTTTTTATCTATTCATTTGTTTTTATTTGGAAGGCAAAGAGAGACAGAGAAAGAAACAGGGCGCCCCCCCGCTAGTTCAATCCACGAATACCCACAGTGGCTGGGCTCTGAGCCAGGTCAAAGTCGGAAGCCAGGAACCCAGTCTGAGTCTCCCACGTGGGTGACTGGGATCCAGCTTTTTGGAACACACCTGCTTTCTCCCTGGGTGCACATTAGCAGGAAACTAGAATCAGGGACAGAGCCAGGACTCGAACCCAGGGCCTCCTTATGCAGAACATAGGTATTCCACAGGTGTCCTAAGCACTAGGCCAAACATCCACCCCAGGAGTAGCTTGTAATTAAAGCAGCCATAAAACTTTGATATTCAATGTGATTTAAAAATACATCCTGGTACCCATCATTCCGCCGTCTCCCTTAGGCAATGCTTATTTTTTTTAAAGCTAACAGCATGTGTGAGTGGCAGATTTCTCTTCCGCAAAGCTTCTGATGGTATTACATCCTATATGTCCCCTTTAAATACATGCCCTAGCCTGTGGCCATCTGCCGCGTCGTCTGAAGGATCTTGTGAGCCTGCATGGGTGAACAGGAGAACATGAACTCCAGCAGCTGGGAACCAGAGAAGCAGCAGGTGCCCTGGGCCCTCAAGTTAACTTGGCTCTAACAGGGCTGCTGAAGCTCTTTATCTGTTTTTTTATTTTTATTTTATTTATTTATTTATTTTTATTTTTTGACAGGCAGAGTGGACAGTGAGAGAGAGAGACAGAGAGAAAGGTCTTCCTTCGCCGTTGGTTCACCCTCCAATGGCCGCCATGGCCGGTGCACTGCAGCTGGCGCACCATGCTGATCCAATGGCAGGAGCCAGGTGCTTCTCCTGGTCTCCCATGGGGTGCAGGGCCCAAGCACTTGGGCCATCCTCCACTGCACTCCCGGGCCACAGCAGAGAGCTGGCCTGGAAGAGGGGCAACCAGGACAGAATCCGGTGCCCCAACTGGGACTAGAACCCGGTGTGCTGGCGCCACAAGGCGGAGGATTAATTAGCCTGTTGAGCCACGGTGCCAGCTTCCTTATCTGTTAACGCAGTGTCCATCCGCAGAGCACCTGGTAGACATGGGGTTGGGTTGGGGTAGCAGGAACTCTGGCCGAGCTGTCCATCCAGGGAAGCAGTGGGTGCTGATAAACAAACCCAGGACGGTCACAAATGACACCCAGAAGTTCACCTGCCAAAAACTTAAAACGGAAATCCTTGGCCTTCAGCTAGAATTCTAAATAAGAACCTTCTCCTCTATGGTCTGAGAAGTGAGTGTCTCTCTCCCAGCCGGTGGGTGCCTTCCTTAGTTCAGAGCTAGTCACTAACCCCAGCCCCACAACCGCCTTGCAGCCAGGTGAAAACGGGTTCCAACAGAACCCACGACATGCTGTCCCTTCCCAGTCTGCAGGGGGAGGGGGTCATTCGTAGGAGACTCCTCTCCCAAACAGCCCCCAAAGTACGGACCTCGGGAAACAGGGCGGGCGGCACCAGCTGGCTGGCACTCACAGCTCACTCCCCGTTAGCTTCTCCCCTCTCGCTCCGGTCCACTGCAGTCAACACCAACCAGCACAGACCGCTGCTGACGGGAGGGGCGGCAGGGAGAGTGACAAGTGGCCCTGTGGTCACCACACTCGTTCTCACCAGGACTGGCAAAGAAGGGACTCTTGGACCCTCTACAGTTACCTTCCCAAAGACAAAAAAAAAAATGTTCTATCCAGAGGGGAACCCCACCCACACTGCCAACAGGCTGGATTCGCCTGCACGGCCAGCCCTCTCACAAGGCACGGGCTGCTGACCAGACCACCTAGGGACACACAGTCAACTCGAGACATCACCGCCTGCTGCATTCTGGGTTAAAGTGCTCCAGAAACACAGACATGAGCTTTGCGGGCTGCCCAGCACCTTGGAGATCATCCCACTCTGCACATCAGGCCGTTGGGGAAACTGAGGCAAAGCAAACACAGGGCATTTTCCCCTCAAGCTCCAGAAGCCACAGGAGAGCACCAGGCAGGAGCTGCACTGTGACCCAAAGACCAAGGAGACATCCAGCACCTGCTTGCCTCTCTAGAACAGTAGCTCAGAACTTGTCTGTAGGAGGAAGAGTCTGTAACACTCCATGGGTCCACAGCAGGAACAGGATGTCAAAGCATGGGAGATGGCGGACCTGCTAAGGTGGAGCCAACGCACACCTGCCCCGTCCTCACCACAGGAGCCCAGTGTTGTGTGGGGCAGCAGCGCCCTCAGGCCAACATTACGATGTCCAGGCTCACTGCAGACATTATGGCTATCCGAGGGCGCTCCGGCCAAGGAGAAGCAGGGAAACTTTGACTCAGGATTCTGGGAACAGCTTCACACTCCGCACGCATACCCGTCCTTTCTCTGTCTTCTTGCACTGAAATGCATCCAGGGTTGTAGGTCGGAGGCCACTGTGGGGTCACAGAGACCAAACCACCTGCAGTGGTGGCAGGCAGGGGCCAGAAGGGCCCTGGGTATGTGACCAGCGGCCTCCTTGTCCACTGACCCATCTGGCACAGCTCATGTCCAGGCCTCTCATGCAAATCAGACACACAAGGGGAGGAGGACGGCCAGTGGCTCTGAGGGGTGAGTTGTGGAGGAAGCCCAGACCATGGTCAGCTCGGCCCCAGCGAGGTGTCTCCCCTTTTGGGGAACTGGCCTGTCGCAAGCCTGGGGCGGAATTCTGGTGTGCAGTGCAGACACCCAACCCCATCGTTGCCCAATTCTACCCACGACTCATGGGTAAGCACATATCGGAGGTGGAAAATCAGCAATTTAGCGACTTCTTATTTAGGCTAGGATTACAGCACTGCCAACCTGAGACACCCAACCCCCCACCCCAAGAGGTGTCTCGATAACCCAGCTACTGGTCAGAGGCAAATGCAGAGTGATTCCTACAGATGTAGACAGTTTACCATGAAACCACTGCTATCCAGTGTATCCGGCAAAGAAAACACCAGCAGAATTAAGTTGGCAACACTGGTGCTGCCCACGACATCTTCTGCAACCTCACACCCGCACATGAAACACTGGACGCTGTAAAATAAACAGGTGCTGAACTGCCGACCTGAATAAAATGGTTATCAGAACAAAGGGTTTTCCAGACTGGCTGGTCCCAGTGCCTAATGTGCCCAGAGTCCCGGGCCCTTAAGTGAAGTCACTGCAGGTGCAGAGGGTATGTCAATCAGAGCGGGACCCTGGGAAGAAGCTGGGGACCACATGGGGCGCTGTGGGTTTGAGAGATCAGAGCTGGTTCTAATCCTGGCTCTGACATTCACAGGCTGTGCAACCTTAACCGAGTTCCTTTATCTAATCTCAGACACTGTGCTGGAGGGAGCTGCACCGACTTTAAGGGAAGGTCGCTAACGTACCTGTTCTGCAGGGACTCACGGCAAATGAGAGCCGGTTACTGGCAGAGGGAGACTGAGCCAGCAGGGTGTGGATACTGGGGTAGCTGGTTGTTTCCAGCGTGTGCTGGGACAGGGGGGACAGGGAAGCCCCGGTTTCCAGCAACTGCCAGATTCCATGGTGTAAACACCACCATCCCAGCCAACTTCAAGCTACCAACACGATGTCACAGAACGTAGAGCTGAGAGACACGGATACGTTGGCTCTTATGAGCTGCCCAGAGTCACCACGCTCCCTCCTCGGTTCTGAGCTCGGCAGCCAGGCCAGCACTCACCCACAGTTTCCCCGTGTACAGGAACACTTAGAGAATGAATGAATTATGAATGACTGATTCCTACTCAGACACTAAGCTGTGTTACTCTCTTAACATGGTGTCAGCATGAGCTGAAATCCAGCATAAAACAGTTCGGATGCACATTGGCGTGGAGAAGGGAGACCCTGGAGCTGGGGTTGGGGCCTGAGTGTGACCATCACACAGACAGCGCCTTCCCAACACACAGCTCCGGTCCAGGTCCCCAGTCCTTGGTGAGCGTGTGTCTGCTGCGCTGCACTGGAGTGGACTGGATCTGGGCCCAGGAGACACACAAGCTGTGAGAGGCAAGGGGTCCTCCCCCCCAGTGCTCCTCACGGGCATCACACACACTCCCTGGGGGAAGCGGCCTCACAGTGGCGGGGGCAAGCGGTCTCAGAAGCCCCCCCACTAATGGGCTGCTCCTTAGATTCGGTTTTGATTTCTGAAGCCCATGGACCCCACTGACGTCACCACTCAGAACATAGAGACGTTCCCTGGAGATGCCCAAAGCGGATAACGACGCCCTTTTTACCTACCAGGAAACACACTGAGGTGCAGGGCACCTCCCTGATACTCAAAACACCTGCGGGGTCCCTCCCCAACCCAACCTCCGAGTGACCTCCACCCGGGGACAGCTCAGCCCCATGCAAACCTCAGCTGCGTCTTGGCAAACCGCGCGAGTTCCCTCATGAATGCTGGCAAAGATGATGTCACGCTTCTTCCGATTCTAGGAGTCAAAGGCACCATAAATACGACTGAAATAAAGACACGGAATTTAAAAAAAAAAAAAAAACCTTCTGGAAAGAGCAGCTCATGAGAAAACACGCCTCGGGCAGGGGGCGCGTTCCCGTTTCCAACCATAACAGACCTGGAATTCACGGGCACCTAAGAGGGCCCCATAGCAAGCCCAGGTGCTCAGCCTCTCCCTAACCAAATGGGAAGGGGGGCAGGTGACCGGCCCTGGACAGGGAATCCCCCCCACACACACTATAGCCCATGGCTGGCACACAGGAGAGCATTTTATTCCATAAATTTGGAGTTGTCCTTAAAAACAACTTTCAGTGGTCTTGCTGGGTGTTTTTTGAAGCAAACATAAACAGGGAGGCCCCCACGCTGCTTGCTCAGCCTCCCTCCCTCTCCTCCTCACACTAGGATGCTCACCGAAAACAAGGCAGGAATATTTGCATTCGGGGGGCACAGCCATTCCCTACGGCTACTGTGCTACTCCCATTCCATTGTTGACAGGGATGTGTCGTGTTCAGATTTACTGTCTTTGCTTCCTAAGGGGTCTATTTAGAGCCTGAAGCTCGGGAAGCAAAAATGAGGCAGAATCTGGCCCCAACGAGACACAGGGCAGAGAGGAGAAACCCCCGCAGGACCAGGCCAGGGCTGGGGAGGGAAGAAGGGAGGGAAGAAACCTCCTAGACCAGCAGGCATATGGGTAGAAAAAGAAGAGTCCAGAAAAGCAAGACTAAGCCGATGAGGGAGACGAGCAGGACAAACAACAACAGCACAGCTGCAGTGAGAAGTCAGAGGCCAAGCAAGGAGCAAGGCCGCGGCCTGCAGGATGCTGGTGGCCTGTGCACACGCCGAGAGGACAAGACTGGAAACAGGAGACACAGCACCATGGAAGGACGCATGCCCCAGCAAATGGCGGTCAACGACCAGAGAGCAGAATGGGGCGCAGCATTAGAGGGAATCCAACAGATGTTCCTGGACCCCCAAAGCAAGAGGGCTAGTGGGTGACGTTTAGCTCCAGCTCTGTTACGGTCATTGTGGGAGTGAACCAGAGGATGGAAGATTCAATCTCCCTATCTCTCTCTCTGCCTTTCCAATAAATAAGTCTTTTTTTAAAGATTTATTTATTTTTTGAGAGGCAGAGTTACAGAAAGCAGAGAGAGAGAGAGAGAGAGAGAGAGAGAGAGAGAGAGAGAGAAAGGGAGGTCTTCCATCTGCTGGTTCACTCCCCAGAAGGCCACAATGGCTGGAGCTGCACCAATCCAAAGCCAGGAGCCAGGAGCTTCTTCTGGGTCTCTCACACAGGTGCAGGGGTCCAAGTACCTGGGCATCTTCCACTGCTTTCCCAGGCCATAGCAAAGAGCTGGACTGGAAGTGGAGCAACAGGGGCTCAAACTGGCACCCATATGGGATGCTGGCACTGCAGGCGATGGCTTTACCCACTACACCACAGTTCCGGCCCCTCAAATAAGTCTTTAAAAAAGAAATGAAAGGGTGCATCTGGAGACAGAACAGAAGAGGTACCCAGACATTAAGTGGGTGCAACTCAACACAGGTCATGCAAAGCCAGGCTCACCAGGAAGGTCACTGGATCGGTCACAAACCTCAAATCCAGTCACTGCCAGTCCCCTGGCACAGCATCTTCCATCTCGCTGACTTCTGTAGGACGCATCAGTGCCTGCCCACTGACCTGCTTCTTCCCTCTTGCCCCGGCCACACCAGAGACTAAGCTCAAGGTATTTGAAGGACTTCCATTCTGTAAGCTCATAGAATCTGTACTGTTGCCCACACACCTGGTATCCACAGAGCCAGGGCAGAAAGACCCACAGGCATTGTCTGAAAGCTTGTCTCCTCTAAGGGGTGGCATTTCTCACCCTTCTTCCCTCCCACTCAACCTCTCCGCCATCCTGGGCCACTCTACTCCCTGGCCTCACAGCTAATTAAAACCATGGCTTCTCATCTCCCCTGTAAAGAAACAAAATGGCATAAGAGCCCATGTAGCAAAGGTTAAGGGCATCACCTCCCTGAGATTCTAGCTAACAGAGAGGTGAATCCTTCCTCTCTCAATCCACCTTGCCTGGTGCGGCAACAGGGCCAGAATTTATTACCAGCCTTGTGGCTTCATAAATTAGCCAGTCAAGCCCTCGCGACACTCAGTGTGCTGCGGTACCTGTGAATTTATGGTATTCCAGCGTAAAGTAGCACTACCGCCATCACTTTCCAGAATAGGCAGCATTAATTTTATCCCTGGAGGCAATTCATCACGGGTATTATGAGAATACCAACATAAACAAAAGAGGAAGAAAAACACAGAGCTTTGCATCTAATTGCCTGGCTCAGTCCCAGAAGGAAGGGAGACAGGTCCTGGATGAAGTCTGCCGTCTCTGGATGAGCCCTCGATGTGTTCAGGGCCATTCAAACTCAAAAAGTGTTAAGCTCCTGAATGGGAAACCTTGCGATGCAAAACCCACTGACAATGCACAAGGTCCCGGCCGGCCACTGCACTGCACTGTCCCGGGAGCCCGGGCCGTGAGCTCTTTTTAAATCACTGTTTTAACTGTTAGCTAGGGAGAGTCCCTAAACCCCAGCTTGTCCTCGCAACAGAAGGCAGTGTCTTCAGTAAGAATCCCTGCTGTCTGGCTGTGTGGGGGCAGGTTTGGTTCTATGTGGCCTGTTGCGGGCTGGGTTGGGTTTGGCTTTGGCAGAGAAGGGGGGGGGGAGGTTTCGCATAGGAAAAGCTCTGATTTATTCTTTGGTTCTTGTTCATCACTCCGAGGACTAAGAACACAAGCCTCTGGTCTCTCCTGAGCATGTGTGATGCTAGAACTGATGCTGGCTTCTCAGAGCACCCTGAGGCCCTGCGGCTCTGTGGCCAGCTTGTCTGCTAAGAAGGAACAGTACTGGAACTTGGAAGTGGCCAAGAAGAGCAGTGGTTTCCTGTTTTTAATTTTATTTTTGTTTTTTAAAGATTTATTTACTTGAAAGTTATAGAAAAAGAGATCTTCCAACCAGTGGTTCACTCCCCAGATGGCTGCCATGGCCAGGGCTGGGCCAGGTCAAATCCAGGGTCTCCCATGTGGGTGGCAGGGGCCCAAGGGCTTGGGCCACCTTCTGCTGCCTTCCCTGGTGCAGTAGCAGAGAGCTGGATCAGCAGTGGAGCAGCCAGCCCATGAACCGGCGCCCATACGGGTGCCAGTCTAGCAGATGGCAGCTTTACCTGCTACACCACAATGCCAGCCCCTCCTTGGTGTTAAAATACCAGCCATATCGTTTCACAGAAAAGGCACCAAGTGGGTCACCCACGGGAAACAGAGTGCGCACCCATAAAGTGCTCCCATCCTCGAGACGGGAAGGGTGCCACGAGTCACTGGCATTCCTGACACAAGGGATGTAGTGGGGAAAGAACGGGTTTGGGAGACTGGAGGATGCAGCTTTGAATGTGGACTCATTGCTCACTATTGTGCAAGGCCAGGCTCTGTGTCCACCAGGGCTAAATCATCGAGTGTGTGGGGGACAGGGGGCTGCAGGGGGCTGGTCGATTTGGTCCCGAGACCAGACCTGCGCAAGGAGCCTGGGAAGCAGTGTCTGTGTGCAAGCAGCTGATACACACTACCACCACCCCCTGCCCCACCCCCGAGCACAGACAGCTTGTGCGGGAAGGGTCTGGACACCGTCTGGCATGCCCCACCCCCAGCTTCACAGAAGAGCTGGGGACCAGGCCACGGGTGTTCCCATTTACTGAGAAGACAGGATGCCAAGCTGAGGGCTGAACTCAGGGATTTGACTGTGGCCGGAAGGCCAGGCAGGGGCATGCTGGGGAACCACCAGCACCTGGTGGGAGTGAAAGCCACGGGCTGGGATGAGGTCACAGGTGGACCCCTCCTGCAATACAGGAACCATGACAGGTCACTGTGGGCCACTGTCCCTGGTTCTGGCCGCCCTCTCTTGCTGAAACAGGACAAGGCAGTCCTGGGATTCTCCCTAGCAAAGTCCTTCCCTCTCCGTTGACCTCAGCTGTGGCCAAGGGCTTTGCTTTGGGCAGTGAACAGGGGTCAAATGGCAAGTGTGGTGGCTGGCAGAGGACTCCCAGGGCCCATTACTGGGAGGACAGCACGCCTCAGAGAGCTGTCACCTCTCCAGCCGGGGCCCCAGGATGGGAGACACACGGAGCCCTGGCCAGCCCAGCTTGTCGAGCCCTTGTCCCCAACGGACTGCGACAAGCCACCGAGATTTCTGAGGCTGCCGGTAAGCACCACACGAGCCGACCAATCCCGGAACTCCCCTTCCTTCTCATCCTGGCTGGCTCCTGTCTGCTCTGTAGACGCAATGCACACATCAGTGAGACACACCTGCAGCTCTCCACCCGTCCACCTCCACCCGCCATCACCTGCTGGCTCCCAGGGTGCACCTTAGCAAGAAGCAGAGTTGGGACTTGAACTCAGGCATTCTGATGGGAGAGGCAAGCATCCCGACCTGGCACCCAATACCCATTTCTGGATTAGATATTTTAATAAACACATGGGCCAGCACTGTGGCATAGCGGGTAAAGCTGCTGCCTGCAGTGCCAGCATCCCATATGGGTGCTAGTTCAAGTCCTGGCTGCTCCACTTCCAGTCCAGCTCTCTGCTATGGCCTCGGAAAGCAGTAGAAGATGGTACAAGTCCTTGGGCCCCTGCACCTTCTTGGGAGATCTGGAAGAAGCTCCTGGCTCCTGGCTTTGGATTGGTACAGCTCCAGCCATTGTGGCCACCTAGGGAGTGAACCAATGGATGGAAGACCCCCCCCCCCCGCCGCCTCTCCTTCTCTCTGTGTGTGTAACTCTGACTTTCAAATAAATAAATCTTTAAAAATCAATAAACGTAAAGCATCAGGAACAACACTTGCAACACAGCAGGTGTCCACCTTAAATACTGCCCCCACCACAGCCCTGTCTGCCTTTAAGTGCCTGTCTCCTTCACTGCACCGTGAGCTCTTTAAAAGGAACTCGTGCTGCTATTTTAATTCCCCTGGGGTTTAGCAGATAGCCTGGCCCACGGAGAGTATCTCTGAGAATGCTGAATGGACAAATACAATTATGAATGCATGTTCCCCTGCACCTGCTCTCTGACCCGTCCTGAAAGATGGCGCCGTGGCATCGCTACTGGAGGAGCAGGTGCGGTGCCTTCCCGCATCGACTCCCTGCCTCCATGGAACTTTTACAGCACAAACTGTACCCAAACCACACGGCAGGAAGCTGTGGTTTTTAAGGAGACGGGTTTTCTCCCCAAAATGCTGACACACGGAACCTGTTTCAGGAGAATACTTGAGGTTTATAATAGAATAACAAATTGAGAGAAATAGGAATTTACCTCCTAGAGGCAAAGGTTTGGAGAGCACAGTGAGTTGGCCTAATTTTCCCATTGGTCTTTAAGAACCACTGCTATTTTAAATGCTTCCCAGTGGGCCTCTCCTTGCTCTCTGGGAGAGAGGCTGAGACATCCCTCGGGGAGCATTTTCTGTCCAGATTTAGATGGGGACCATGAACCAGGGTCCTGCTCCCCACGGGAAGCCGCACAGCGCTAGTCAGCCAGTGGCACCTCACCAGGAACACAGGTGCCGCACTGCTTCTGAGAAGTCCTGAGCCAGCCTGGCCACAGAAAGCTCATTCAGCATCTCAACTTAGGCGGACTTTTACACCAGTGCTTTGCTTTTGAACAGGTCTGAGACCGAAGTATGGCTGCTTGCCCAGCTGTTTCATCAAAAGCGAAGTGCTGTCAATTAACCAAGAAGCTGGGCATGATGGTGATACTGAGTCATCTTTGATAGACCTATGGAAGCAGCCCCAAAAAGACACAAAAATAAACACAACAGTTGAAGCCTCCTGGGATAAAAATGCCCTGGAGACAAATCTGGCCAGTCCACAAACCCATTTCTGGTCTATGGCCTTGGCATGCAAAGGGTGTCCTATGGAGCAATGCCAGTTTGCAAAATGTTCCCTGTGCACACAGGAGAGATGCACAGAGAGTTAGAGGGTTTGTCAACCTCACAGTGACATCAGATGCGCACTTGGTGGGCGGGTCCCTCTAGAGGAGGTGGAGACAAGCTCAGAGGCTGCACAGCGCCCCCCGCTGGACACTCACTGTTACAGCCGTGCTACACCCATGACCTGTTGAGTCAGTTTGTCACATAGAAACCAAGAGTGTATACAAATATGAGAAGACACAAGCATGCACTTCTTTTCAAAACTTGTTATTGTCACATGTCTTCAAGTTTTAGTCAGGCCTTTATAAACTCACAGTGTGGGGCCAGTGTTCCGGCACAGCGAGGTAGGCTGCTACTGCAATGCCAGCATCCTGTGGGAGCCTGGTTATAGTCCCGGCTGCTCCACTTCTGATCCAGCTCCCTGCTAATGCACCTGGGAAAGTAGTGGAAGATGATCCAAGTGCTTGGGCTCTGTCACCCATGAGGGAGACCCAGGTGGAGTTTCTGGCTCCTGGTTTTGGCCTGGCCCAGCCCTAGACATTGCAGCCATTGAGGGAGTAGACCAGTAGATGGATCAGTATCTATCTCTATCTCTCTCTTCCTATCTACCTATCTACTTATCTATCTATCTATCTATCTATCTATCTATCTATCTATCTATCTCTCTATCTCCCTACGTCTCTCCCTGCCTTTCAAATAAATAAATTTTTTAAAAAAGTAGATTTTTTTATATTCCCTGAGTGGTTTGGAGGCTTCCTACAAAGCACTGCTTGAGTTACTAACACTAAAAATAAACCAAGAAAAAAAACACTAACTTGCCAACAGTTTGATATAAATTTGCATGAAGTCAACCAGAAAGGCTTTGTGAACCTGTGACCAAAACCAAAAAAGATGGGCCAAGCAGGACTCTCCAATGGCTCCCTAACGATGTTTTCAAGAACAGGGCGTTGCTGTCACCCCAGGGACAGGAAGACACAGTGAAAGGGTTCCCCAGTGTCAGCCACGCCAACAATGTCGGGGCACGCTGCCTCCACTCTTGAGAGAGTCTTGCTATGGGAGAGGAGTGTCACCGTGTCACTCGACACACCGGGCACATGGCATGTGAAGGTGGACGCGGCTCCTGCGATCCTTTGTCTTTATCTTGTGAGATGACAAAAGAGGAAGTCAACTGCTGTGGGCAATGGGCACAGAGGTCACTGTGAGGACAGATCATGACCAGAGCCTCTGAACACGGGATCGACTCCTAGCTTGTCTGAAAGGAGACAATTTTGTTAAAAGATCTACTTTATTTATTTGAAAGGTAGAGATAGAAGGAAGAGAGACAGAGAAAGAGACGTCTTCCATCCTACAGTTCACTCCCCAAATGACTGCAATGCCCAGGGCCAGACCAGGTGGAAGTCAGGAGCCAGGAGCTTCCTCCGGGTCTCCCACATGGGTGCAGGGGCCTAAGCACTTGGTCCACCTTCTGCTTTCCCAGCACATTAGCAGGGAGTTGAATTGGAAGTAGAGCAACCGGAACTCACACTGGTGCCCATATGGGATGCTGGCATTGCAGGCAGCGGCTTAACTTTCTACACCATAGCATTGGTCCCAAGAAACCAATTTTTTCCAACTTTTCCAAGATGGGAGTTGGACAGGCAGACTTGCTTCTTTGTCTGATACCCTCCGTGTTTGTATATGTTGCAATGCTCCATGAAAGGAAGGGCTGCAGTATTCTGATGCACGTATTTGTACAGCTAGTCACAGAAGAGCCAGGAGATACTGTACATAACATTGGGAGTGCCTCGGTCTCGAAACAGGAACAGAGCAGTGGCTAACTCCATAGGGAGATTACACAAATATTTATAACTTTTCCACCCTGGATTATGCTCTTATCATCAGACATAAAACTAAAGAGACGAAAGAGTCACAGAGGTTCAGCCATTTTAAACAATTCTGGGGCCAGCGCTGTGGCACAGTGGGTTAAAGTCCCGCCTGCAGGGCTGGCGTCCCAGATGGGTGCCAGCTCCACTTCCAATCCAGCTCCCTGATAATGTACCTGAGAAATCAGCAGAGGATGGCTTGGGCCATCTTGGGCCTCTGCACCCACATGGAAGAAGTTCCTGGCTCCTGGCTTTGGCCTGGCCCAGCCCCAGTCGTTATAGCCACTTGGGAAGTGAACCAGTAGATGAAGACCTCTCTCTCTCCTTCTCCCTCTCCCTCTCCCTCTCCCTCTCCCTCTCCCTCTCCCTCTCCCTCTCCCTCTCCCTCTCCCTCCCTCTCCCTCTCTCCCTCTCTGTGTAACTCTGCCTCTCATATAAGTAAAATCTTTAAAAAATAAATAAATAAATTCTCATGAGCATTGTGCATCTCAGGGACCACCTGCGTAGTCATGGTGGATGGGCCCCGTGTACCCTCCACGTCAACAAACACCAGGGATAAACCTGAGCCCTCAGGACTGAGGGTGGGGCTGATCTAAAGCAGCGTCCCTCTCCACAGCCCCCTGCATGCTCCGGCCAGGGAGCCAAGCAGAGCCTGGCAGGTGCAGACTTCATCCATCCCGGGGACGCATCTGTGAGAGAAACCGTAGCACGAGACACAGGTCCCACCCAGCCACTCAGTGGGCCCCGGGTCTTCCTCCCCAGGGAGCACCCAGCTCTCTGCACACTCCTGCCCCCCACTTCTCTCATGAGCGCCCTGACTTCCCACCATGTGCTCCAGGCTCTCAAAACAGCACCTCAGCGAGGCTAAGGCATGCGTGTTCACACAGGTCCTTAACCTTCACTGTCCCGATGATGATCTCCGCACTACAGCCTCCCCGCTTCGTCGAGACATAGAGGAAGCGGCAGGGCACAGCTTCTGTCCCTAGGTGACCGGGGTCATCCAAAGCAGCCCCTCCCCCCAATCTCTACTCTGCAAATTGTTGCTGCTGTTGTCACTGTTGCCGTTTCGCATCCAGCTCAGCTGCTTCGCTGGGTAACATTTAGGAGTCCACAGTGAGGCTGCCCCTGCATTCGCCCAGCCCACGGCCTCCTGCAGCCCCTGTGCCAGGTGCTCGATGCTCACAGATGTCAGCCCCTGGAGACCTTGTGTGGAAGGCCGTGAGACGTGGACACCAGCCTGAGAGGGAGGGAGCACAGGCTCCTCCCACCCTGCTCGGGCCACAGGCAGGGACCCAGAAGTCAACCACTCATTCTCTCTGCACCTGGACCCCAGCAACACAGACAGAAGCAGCGGGCAGTGGACCAGTCAGCAGGCATTTCTGTTTCATGTTAGTTAAGCCGCTCCCTGCAGCACTGGCATCCCACCTGGGCACTGGTTCGAGTCCTGGCTGCTCCAGTTCCGATGCCGCTCCCTGCTGGTGTGCCTGAGAAGGCAGCAGAGTACAGCCCAAGAGCTTGGGCCCCTGCACCCATGTAGAAGACCTGGAGGAAGCTCCTGGCTCCTGGTTCAGCCTGGCCCAGCCCTGGCAGTTGCGGCCATCTGGGGAATGGACTGGTGGATAGAGGACCTCTCTTTCACTCTCTCTGGCTCTTCCTCAATCTGAAACTCTGCCTTTCAAATTAAAACAAAAAAATCTCATCAACAATTAAAAACTACTGAAAGTGGCCGGCGCCGTGGCTCAACAGGCTAATCCTCCGCCTTGCGGCGCCGGCACACCGGGTTCTAGTCCCGGTCAGGGCGCCAGATTCTGTCCCGGTTGCCCCTCTTCCAGGCCAGCTCTCTGCTGTGGCCCAGGAGTGCAGTGGAGGATGTCCCAGGTGCTTGGGCCCTGCACCCCATGGGAGACCAGGAGAAGCACCTGGCTCCTGGCTTCGGATTGGTGCGATGCGCCGCTGCAGCGCTCCGGCCGCGGCGGCCATTGGAGGGTGAACCAACGGCAAAGGAAGACCTTTCTCTCTGTCTCTCTCTCACTGTCCACTCTGCCTGTCAAAAAAAAAAAATGTACAAACATACATACTACCAAATTAATTTACAGAGTCGATATGATCCCAATCCAAACACCAAGGACAGTCTTCAGAGATCTAGAAATTCAATCCTAAAATTCATATGGAAAGACAAAAGACCCGGAATAGCCAAACCAATATTAAACAATAAAACAAAGCCAGAGGCACCACAACACCAGATTTCAAGACATCTTGCAAGGGCTGTTATAATCAAAATAGCTTGGCACTGGCACAAAAATAGACATGTAGACCAATGGACCAGAGCAGAAACCCCAGAAATGAACACACACATCTACAACCAACTCATCTTTGACAAATGAGCCGAAGTCACTCCCTGAAGAAAGAACAGTCTCCTCGACAAATGCTGTTGGGAAAACTGGATTCCGCAGCAGGAGTCTGAATCAGGACCCCTCCCTCACACCCTATGCAAAGTGAACCCACAATGGATCAGGGATCTATGCCTAAGATCGTAAACTGTCATTACTAGAGGAAGACATCAGGGAAACGCTGCAGGACACAGGCACAGGTAAAGGCCTCTTGGGGAAGAGCTCAGCACACAGACAGTGAAAGCCAAAGTGAAGAAGTGGGATTACATCGAGCTGAGAAGCTTCTGCAAAACCAAAGAAACAACCAACGAAGTGAAGAGGCAACCACAGAATGGGAGAAAACAACCATGAATCCATTAAGGATTAACTCCAGCATATATAAAGAGTTCAAGAAACCCAACAACAATCAAACAAATGGACACAGTATATGATCAGGCATTTTTCAAAGGCAGAAACCCAAATGGCTGACAGATACATGAAAAAGTACTCAGGATCACCAGCCATCACAGAAATGCGAGTAAAAACCACAGTGAGGTTCCATCTCACCCTAGTTAGAACGGCTATCATCTGAAAATCAAAATATAACAAATGCTGGCAAGGATGTGGGGGGAAAGGTACACTAGTACACAGCTGATGGGCATGTCAAGTGCTACAAGCATTATGGAACTGTATGGAGCGTCCTCAGACACTAAAACAGGTCTTCCGTCTGACCCAGCCACCCACTCCTGGGAGTGTATCCAAGAAACGAAATCAGCATATGAAGGAGTTACCTGCACTCCATGTTTACAGAAGCCCGATTCACAGTATCTAGGACAAGAAACCAACCCAAATGCCATCCGCTGAGGCCTGGATAAAGAAAGTGTGGAATATATACATGATGGAATATGACTCGGCTATAAAAAATGAAATCCTGTGTGGTGTAAAAAATGGATGCATCTGGAGATCATACAAAGTGAAAGAAGCCAGATGCAAAAAGAAAAATATGATGTTTTTTATTTGTATTAATTAATATATAGAGAGAGATAATACTACTTTTAATTATCTGTGATTTTTTTATTTTTTAAAGACTTATTTATTTGAAAGTAACAGCTACGCAGAGAAAGAAGGTAAGGCAGAGACAGAGAGAGAGAGAGATCTTCCATCCAATGGTTCACTCCCCAATTGGCCACAATGGCCAGAACTGCACCAATCCGAAGCCAGGAGCTTCTTCCAGGTCTCCCACACGGGTGTGGGGACCCAAGGACTTGGGGCATCTTCTACTGCTTTCCCAGGCCACAGCAGAGAGCTGGATCAGAAATGGAGTAGCCAAGTCTCGAACCAGCATCCATATGGGATGCTGATGCTTCAGGCCAGGGCATTAACCCATTGCACCACAGTGCTGGTCTCATCTGTGATTATTTAAAAATTTTGTGTGTATGAGTGAAATGGACAGCTTTTTGTTTGGTTATTGTTTATGGCCCATGCATATATTCCTGCCGAATTATTGTCTTTTTACTTTTTACTTCTTGAACTCTTTATTTGGTGGAGAATTAAGACTTTAATTATAATGTAAATTAAAATTAAATTAAAAATTAAAACAGAAAGGAAGAGAAGGAGAAAGGGAAGGAGAGAAAGGAAAGGAGAGAGGGAGAAAAGAGAAGCACCATTGTATTCTTAGAATTGTATTTATGAGCCACACTGAATCAGTTCTCTTTGTATTAATATCACACCAATGTGAGAACTGTGTTGCAGTAATTATCATGCATCTGCTGTGACCCTGAGACTCTGATGTATTGACAAGTTCCTTTAAAAATTAATAAAATGGTGCAACCACTTTGGAAAGTAAAAAGAAAAAGAAAGTGATAACACTGATTGAAAGGTATTCACAACGCCTTAAAAATCCAGTTCAGGCCAGGCACAGCAGGTCAAGCCACTTGTGATGCCCGCACCCCGTATGAGCTCTGATTATAGGCCCCCTTGCTCCATCCTGCTAACGTGCTGGGCAGGCAGTGGAAGACCGTCCAAGCACCGGGGCCTCAGCCACCCGTGTGGGAGATCTGGGTGGAGTTCCTGGCTCCTGGCTTCAGCGTGGCTCAGCCTGGCTACTGTGACCATTTCGAGAATGAACCAATGGATGGAAGATGCCTCTCTCTCTCTCTCGCTCTCTGTCTCTCTCTCACTCTCAC
This sequence comes from Sylvilagus floridanus, assembly GCA_949820135.1. Classification (NCBI taxonomy): domain Eukaryota; kingdom Metazoa; phylum Chordata; class Mammalia; order Lagomorpha; family Leporidae; genus Sylvilagus; species Sylvilagus floridanus. The sequence goes on along the minus strand of OX463244.1, from coordinate 6,612,059 downwards.
TCTCTCCCGCTCTCTCGCTCTCCCGCTCTCACTCTGCCTTTCAAACAAATCAATAAGTCTTTTTTTTTTTTGACAGGCAGAGTGGACAGTGAGAAAGAGGGACAGAGAGAAAGGTCTTCCTTTGCCGTTGGTTCACCCTCCAATGGCCGCTGCGGCCGGCACGCTGCAGCCAGCGCACCGCGCTCATCCGATGGCAGGAGCCAGGTGCTTTTTCCTGGTCTCCCATGGGGTGCAGGGCCCAAGCACTTGGGCCATCCTCCACTGCCCTCCCGGGCCACAGCAGAGAGCTGGCCTGGAAGAGGGGCAACCGGGACAGAATCCGGCGCCCCGACCAGGACTAGAACCCGGTGTGCTGGCACCGCAAGACAGAGGATTAGCCTAGTGAGCCTCGGCACCGGCCATCAATAAGTCTTTAAAGAATGAAACAACCAAGGGGCAGGGGCAGGATTTAGCCTAGCAGGAAGACACCGCAGCGCCTCCCACTCCCTGTGTCAGAGTGGCCGGGCTCGGCTCTGGCTGCCGACCCCAACTTCCGCTAACGCAGACCGCAGGACGCGGCAGTGCTGCCCGAGGTCTCGGGTCCCTGCCGCCCACACGGGGATCCTCAGTTCCAGTTCCCATCCTGGCCATCGCAGGCATCTGGGCAGTGACCACTGGATGGGCTCTCCCCCCTCTCCCTTTCCTATCCCAATGACAGAAAGAGATGGAGTGGAAGGGACAGCTGGGGTCTGGTGGAAGACGGGAAATTCTGTTCAGCTCCCCGAATGGGAAATTGTGTCCTGGAGCCCTGGAGCTGTGGGTCCGTCCAGGGCTTTGTCCAGTACAGGGGCTGTGAAGGGGGCCTGACCTGGGGACTCAGAGGCCTGGCCTGAGCTGGCACTGAGGAGCCCTGCACTCCAAGGGGGCCAGCTTGCCCTCCCCCTCCCTCTTTCATGCTCCATCTGGATCCCCCAGTCTCCATCTGCCTCTCAAATTAAAAACTAAAAAATGGGAATACACTTCTGCAACGAAGATCTCCTAGTGACCAGTACGCATGTGGGACGATGCTGAACATCAGTGAGATGGCCCTGCACCCTGGCCACCGCCCAGAAAACACAACAAAAAATAAAACAGAGCAGACACTAACACGTGTCGGGGAAGACGTGCACGAGCAGGACCCCTGTGCACCGTGGGTGGGAACGCGAAGCGGTGCGGCTACTGCCTGCCTCCCAACTGCAAAGCACAGAATGACCACGAAGCCCCAATTCCACTCCCGGGTGGACACACTGAAGAATCCAAGGCAGGGATTCACCCAGACCTCCGTGCCCCCAGCAGCGTCACACACACAGGCAGAAGGTGGCGACATCCCAAACGCCCATCGACGGATGGACAGACAGCGGCAGTGTTCAGCCTTAGCCAAAGCATGAAGCCCTGAACTTATCACAAAATGATGAACCTTGAAGGGCTATGCCAAGTGCAATAGTCACAAAGGACAAATACCGCAAGATTCCACCCACGGGGGACAAATTCAGGAGAACTGAGGACTCCCGGGCCTGGGGAGAGGGGCTTGGGAGCTGCTGCTTCGTGGGTGCAGAGTTCCTGATGATGATGGAAAGTTCTAGAAGTGGACAGTGCAATGTGGCACAACATTATAAACATACTTGATGCTTCCAAATACTCTCAAAAAGAGTAAATATTCAGGGCCAGCGCCGTGGCACACTTGGTCAATCCTCTGCCTGCAGCACCAGCATCCCATATGGGCGCCGGTTCTAGTCCCGGTTGCTCCTCTTCCAGTCCAGCTCTCTGCTGTGGCCCAGAAGGGCAGTGGAGGATGGCCCAAGTGCTTGGACCCTGCACCCACATGGGAGACCAGGAGGAAGCACCTGGCTCCTGGCTTCAGATCGGTACAGCGCTGGCCGTGGCAGCTATTTGGGGGGTGAACCAATGGAAGGAAGACCTTTCTCTCTGTTTCTCTCTCTCACTGTCTGTAACTCTGTCAAATAAATAAAATAAAAAAGAGTATTTATGAATATTTACTCTTTTTTTAAAAAAAATACTCTTAAGAATGAGTAAAATGGCAGCAGTTGTTTTGTTTTTAATAATGACAGTGGGCATATGGCCTAAGATGCCCACACCCCATCTTGGAGGGCCTGGGCTCGAGGTCCAGGTTGGCTCCTGGTTCCACGTTCCTGTCAATGCTGGCCTGGTGGGGCAGCAGGTGATCGCTTATATAACTGGATTCTGGTCATCCATGTGGAGACCAAAATTGAGTTTCCAGACCCCAGCTTCAGCCTGACCCAGCCTGGCTGCTGCGGGCACCTGGAAGTGACCCAGCACACAGGAGCTCCCCCTGTGTCTGTCTCTGTCTCTCTCTCTCTCTCTGCCTCTCAAATTAAAAAAAAAAATAAAAAAAGTAATAACAACTCTGACTTCAGCCATTTCCACACAGATACCTAGTATCCCTTGGGGAACCGCTTCCTGGGAGTGCACCCACCCGCTGCTCGCGCTCTGTTGGTCAGAGTCTGGCCACATGCCCACACCCAGCAGCGCAGGGAGCAGAGTCCTGGTCTTCATCCTGGGCCCCCAGCTCCTGCGCTGCCATTCATGAGAAGGAAGCAGAGAGCGGTTTCCGAGAAAGCACACCGCCCTTGTGCAGAGAATCACATCGGGGCAGATAACTGCTTCTCACGTCTCCCCGGGGTCTCGTGCACAAGGGGGAGCCTCAGGAGACGGTCGTGAGAGTACTTTCTTCCCAGAGGAGCCCCTCTGGGAGGGCATCAGAGACTCGGGGTCACAGCAAACGCACGATAGTTATCACAGCCTCGCAGACCTGCACCGCACAGAGACACGAGCCACCTGCTACCCCGAGCAAGGACTACAGCTAAGCTGAGAAGCACGACAAAGAGGGAGAAAGTGAAGAACGCTGATGGAGGCACGGGGCCACCGCCGCATCCCATCCACTGGAATATGGACACATAAAGCAGCCACAAGCCCAGGCGGCCCCAGCCGGCCCAGTCCCTGCAGCTCGGCGGGTGACAACACTGGCTTTGTCCAGGCAGGGGACCACACACCCTCCCCTAGGCCCAGGCACCCTCCCAACAGCCGGCTCCCCACCCCGCTGCCCACTGAGGCTGCGAGATCCCGCAGTGAAGACGGGGAACAGGAGATCCTATGACTCACACAAAATTGGCTCCGAAAAAACGGAATCAGGAAGAATCAGTAACACTAAACGCCCACACGTCTCGTCTCTTTAGAGCACACTGGGGGGAATTTTGCTTTTAGTGGTAACTGAACATTCTGTTGCTTCTATATATGTCATTTTCAGCAGAGACCAAATAGCTGACAGCCTGGGAAGACTTTCGTGGCCTTCCTGTCCTTTGAGGGATGGCAAGGCCCCAAGTCTGACCTCCCTCTTACTACTCTCCTTCCCTTTGGGCGGAATCCACAGAACCCTCAGTCATTCTAGAACAACACCGCGTCACTGTGCACGCGGCACCTGATCGCCAGGCCTCCTCCACCCCCCACTCCCGGAGCGATCTGCGTGGAGAGGAACAAACTCCCCGCATGCCCCAGCTCAGCCTGCTGCCCCCTCCTGTCTCGCGCCAGGCACACAGCCTCCAGGTAGGATGCACTCCAGACCCGAGGCCTGCACGCGCCTCCCCGCAGGTGGCTGTGCAGCGTGTGCTTGACCCTGGAGACACCTCTGCTTGGATCCCTGCCCCAGCAGCATCATAGGAAGCCTCCTCTCCAGTCTCCAGCATTTAAACCGCGCATGTTATCAACATGTGTATTCTCTGTCCTGACAGACAGCACCATTCACTGTGGAAATCCACTCCCTGGAGAGGAGGCACTTACAAAGAACTCTTTTTTTTTTTTTTTAGACCACTCTGTGGACGCAGTTCCAAAGCTGAGTGGAGCAGGTGCCGACCCCTTGGAGTGACTGCAGGACGGATCCTGTCCTGTCACTCCACGGCACTTCACGCACCCCCAGGGAGCACTTGTTGATTAAGGTGAACAGTGCTGTTTGCCTGGAGCGCACTGCTGGTCCGTTACCAGAACCTCAGGTTGGTGACAACGGCACAGAGCGTCACCTGGCCGTGCCCCATGGGGACCTCTCCTGCAGTTTCATTCCAGCTCCGAAAATGTCACAAACACCCAGCAGCAACCTGTGCCTGTAGGAGGGACAGATAAAGAAGCTCCAGTGCATCCAGACATGGGAATACTTCTGTAAGACTCTATCTATTTATCCATCCATCCATCCATCCATCCATCTATCGGAGGGAGATCGAGAAGAGATTGAAATCAAGATCCTCCATCTGCTGGCTCACTCCCCAAACAGCCACCAACAGCCAGGGCTGGCCAGGCTGAAGCCAGCAGCCAGGAACTCCCTCTGGCTCTCCTAGGTGGACAGCAGGGGTCCAAGTGCTTGGATCACCACCTGCTGCCTTCCAGGATGTGCTGTGGGCAGGAAGTTGCATCAGAAGCAGAGCTGTGTGAACTCGCACAGGCACCCCAGTAGGCAACGCCGGCATCACAGCACAACGTAACACACTGTGCCACGATGCCGGCCCCTGGACTCTCCAGGGACAAAAGGGAATGAACCACCAAACCACGGAAAGGCACACATGGGCCACCAACGCCTATCGCTAAATGAAAAGCCAGTCCCGAAAGCCCGCACGCCGTACGCTCCCAATTCTTCGACGTTCCGGAAAAGGCAGAGCCATGGAGACGGCGGAAAGATCGGTGATGGGCGGGGCGAGAGCAGGGAGGATTCTTACAGCAGTGGAACTCCTCTGGATGACACGGAAGTGCTGGGTCTGTGACATCACACGTGCAGCTGCAGCCAGCGAACCCTGACGTAAGCAGGGACTTAGATGACAGTGATGTGTCAGCGTAGGTTTGTCCATCTTAACACTCAGACCACACTAAGGCACAAAACCAAAGGAACTGCAGCACAAGCAAAAAAAATGAGAAACATTACTAGACCCGTGCAGGCATAGGAGTACGGAACTAAAGCTCTTCGGTCAGAGTCCCCTAAGGGAACTAGCAATATCACAAGGCTCCTGTTTCCGGAAGCTTCTGGAAGGCTTCCCTGCGATGTTTCTTAGGCACAGTCACTGAGCACGGAGACAGCGTGGACGGCTCACAGCTGTGCAGCTGGTTTTGCCCCGTTGCATCGCGGAGACGTGGGCAGCAGGTGGCCGCAGTCCACCCCCTCTGGCTGCGCCCACGCTTATGCAAACACGGCTGACCCCAGCGTGACTGAGGTCAGGATGAGATGCAGGAAACCAGGGGCCGGGTGGGGCCCTGTGAGTGGAGGCAACAGACTCGGCCGGGTCTGTTTTCCCGTGGACAAAATGAACAGAGCAGCCCCCGCCAGCGGCTTCCACTCTGGCCTCAGTGGAGAGAATGGGATGGGTGCAGAAGCGGGCAGAGAGAGGAAGCGCAAGAGCCGACGGCTTCTACCAGTCCACGCTTTTACAGGGGCTTCCTTCTTGGGCTTTTATGTACAAAGCGTTCTTTAGCACAGAAAAAAAAAGTGACATCTGGTTTCTTTTCCCTGAAGGTATCGGCTCAAGCCAGGAAAGAAGCACCTGTGGGTGAAAGGCAGATGAAAGCTGCAGACAGAAAATGCGGCGGGAGCCGCGGTCTCATTTCTAAGGGGATTATCAGGGGAAGAATGTGCTTCGGCTCCCGGAACCCCATCCAACATCCCAGCTCCCGCCTTGGCCGCCGCCACGGTGCTGCAACAGCCGTCCAAAGAGCCCGCTTTCCACCCGCTTTCTGCGGCCAGAAGAGAAAGAATTCCCTCGTCCTGGATGCCAGCAGCCCCGTGCTCTGAAAGACAGGTGGGCACCGTCTGGGCTGTGTCCTTGCTTAGAAGGAAGCAAGAGTTGATTGAGAATCACTTATTATGTAATAAGACAAACCATCAAAAAGCAAAGAGGCAAACACCATGAGAGCTCACAGAGAGGAACAGCAGCCCTGGGGCTGGCGCGGAGGGACAGCAGAGGGACAGCGATGCTAACGTCCCGTGTGGGTGCAGGTCCGCGTCCTGGCTGCTCTGTTCCTGATCCAGCTCCCTGCTGACACAACTGGGCAAGCAGCAGAAGACGGCCCAAGTGCTTGGGCTCCTGCCACCCACGTGGGCGACCCAGATGGAGTTCCTGGCTCCGGCTCCTGGGTTCAGCATGGCCCAGCCCAGGCTCCAGGCTGTTGTGACCATTTGAGTGTCTGAGAAGTGAACCAGCAGATGGGGTGTGTGTGTGTGTATGTGTGTGTGTGTGTGTGTGTGTCTCCCTGCCTTTCAAATAAATAAACATTTTTTTTTGATTTTTAGTTTTTAACAGACTCAACAGAGTTCATAGACACAATCCCAAAAATATAATGATTTCAATTTCCCTTTCCCCCCTCCCTCCTTCCCCCGCTCTCTTTCTTTTAGTTTCTGAGAAAGCACATTTTTATTTTACATTACAGTCCAGGGCTTCATTCTCTACCAAATAAAGAGTTCAACCAGTAAAAGGCAAAAAGACTCTAGTTTAGCTGGAATATAGGCAAAGACCATGAAACAGTAGTCAAAGGGAAAACGACCATTTCACCCCCACACAGTACATTTTAAAGTAACCACAGGTCATTAACACTATAGTACTATAACTTTTTTAAAATTTATTTGACAGGTAGAGTTAGACAGTGAGAGAGAGAGAAAGACAGAGAGAAAGGTCTTCTTTCTGTCGGTTCACCCCCCAAATGACCACTACGGCCAGAGCTATGCAGATCCGAAGCCAGAAGCCAGGTGCTTCCTCCTAGTCTCCCATGTGGGTGCAGGGGCCCAAGCACTTGGGCCATCCTCCACTGCCTTCCCGGGCCACAGCAGAGAGCTGGACTGGAAGAGGAGCAAGCAGGACTAGAACCAGGCGGCCATATGGGATGCCAGTGCCACAGGCGGAGGATTAGCCAAGTGTGGTGGAATGAGAAGGCCATGCCAAGATGGCCACTGGCAAGCACGTCAGTTACTCAGGAGTGGCTTCAGAAACCCCCTGGGAAACTCCCTGGCAACAGAGCCTGCCTGGCAACAGGCTGTGATTGGATGGCTTCAGATACTGCCTGGCAACAGGTTGTGATTGGTTGGGGCATAAACCTCCCCTTGACCAGATTGGCTGCCTTGGCTATATAAGCTGCTGTACCAACTGAAATAAATGAGTCTGCAGGCCGCTCGCCTCAGGCCTGCTTTCACCTGACTCCCGGGGTCTATGTGGTGACTCCACGCCTCTTGCCCCCACCACACTCCTCCTCTCAGAACGAATCCACAGCAACAGCCAAGTGAGCCCCGGCACCAGCCCCATACTATAATAGTCTTAACCTGGGTTTGACAAGGTATAAAACACATTTTGACAAAACTATAGTTGCAGCAACAATGACACAAAGAAAAGGAACAGTGGATTCCTAACTTCTAAGAGCCTTTAAATGAGGAGAAAAATAAAGACCCAAAGAGGCGAAAGGCATGGTGTGTTCCACCACAGGAGGGGGACCTGGGCCCCGAGCAGACCCCCCTGCTGACGGCTATTCAAGTGAAGACCTAGATGAAGACCTGCTGGGCCACAGGCCTGTTTCCAGACGTCTCAAAATCCTTGTCTTCCCAGAATCCACAGTCTCCTGCAACATGGATACACGAGTGTGTGTGTGTGTGTGTGTGTGTGTATTCACACCTGTGTGTGTGTCTGGTGTCCACACCTCTGTGTCACTGTGTCTATATATGTCATTGCATGTCTGTGTGTGTGTCACTATTTGTGTGCATGTGTGTGTGTCACTGCGTGTGTGTCTGGGTTTTTACATCTGTGCATGTCACTGTGTGTGTATGTCATTGTGTGTGTTCATATATGTCATTTTGAGTGTGTGGGTATTCACATCTGTGTGCATGTCAGTGTCTACATCTCTCATTGTGTCTGTATCACTGTGAGAGTGCATGTATGTGTGTGTCTGTGTGGGGGGGTATTCATGTGTGTGTCTGGATACCCACATCTGTGTGTGTCTGTATTGTGTGCTTGTCATTGTGATGTATCACTGTATGAGTACGTGTGTGTGTTTGTGTGTGTATGTCTGGATATTCACATCTGTGTGCATGTCAGTGTGTGTCTATGTGTGTCACTATGTGTCACTGAGTACGTGTGTGTGTGTGTCTGGATAGCCACATCTGTGTGTGTCTGTATTGTGTGTTTCTCATTGTGTATGTGTCACTGTGTGAGTGCATGTGTGTGTCTGGGTATTCACATCTGTGTGCATGTCAGTGTGTGACTATGTGTGTCATTGTGCATGTGTTGCTGTGTGAGTGCATGTGTGTGTGTCTGGGTATTCACATCTATGTGTGTGTACGTGTCACTGTGTGAGTGCATGTGTGTGTGTGTGTGTGTGTCTGGGTATTCACATCTGTGTGTGTGTCTGGGTATCCACATCTGTGTACATGTCAGTGTGTGTCTATGTGTGCCATTGTGTATGTGTCACTGTGTGAGTGCATGTGTGTGTGTGTGTGTGTGTGTCTGGGTATTTACATCTGTGTGTGTGTGTTTGGATATCCACATCTGTGTGCATGCCATTGTGTGTCTATGTGTGTCTGTGTGTGTGTCTGGATATCCACATCTGTGTGCATGCCATTGTGTGTCTATGTGTGTCATTGTGTATGTGTCACTGTGTGAGTGCATAGGTCTGTGTGTGTGTCTGGATATCCACATCTATGTGTGTGTGTCTGGATATCCACATCTGTGTGCATGCCATTGTGTGTCTATGTGTGTCATTGTGTATGTGTCACTGTGTGAGTGCATGTGTCTGTGTGTGTGTCTGGGTATTCACATCTGTGTGTGTGTGTCTGGATATCCACATCTGTGCGCAAGCCATTGTGTGTCTGCCTTTCCAGTGAAACTCACCACAGAAAATCACCTGTCAGCCAGTCAGCAGGGGACAGCTGACCTCATGAAGAGAGGCCTGACTTAGGGCTCAAGAAACAATCATGTGGGTTTCTTACAAAGTCTGGGAGCCCAACATGCTAGCGTGATGGAGCACACACACTGGAATCAGACGCTGCACTGCTAAGTGTGTGTCCTGAGAAGGTGGCTGAGCCCCGGGAGGGGCACTTCCCTCAACATACAGGGAGGATACAGATGTCCATCTTGCCAGGTTGCCATGACAACTGCACGGCTGCACACAGGACCCCAAGAAACAGGAACTGCAATCATGCTAATATTATTAATCATTCTAATCATTAATATATGTATGATGAAAGGTGGAAGAACGGGGAAGGTATGTGGTGCAGTGGGCTAAGCGGCCACTTGGGATGCTGGCCTCCCATACTGCAGCACTGATTCAAGCCCTGGATATCCTGCGTCTAACCCGGCTCCCTGCTAGTGCACCTGAGAGGCAGCAGATGATGGGGGGGGACCCACAGGAGCTCCAGGCTCCCGACTTCAGTCGGGCCCAGCCCTGGCCACTGCAGTCATTTGGGAAGAGAACTAGAGGACAGAAGGTTATCTGTCTCTTTTTGCATTTTAAAAAAATAAATCTTTAAAAGCCTCAATGTTTTTAACTTGCTATAATATCCACGTGATATGGATATCTCACAGACTTGTTCTGTGCTCTGTCTTGTGTTCCACAACTTTTGTTTACATTGTATTTCTTCACAGCTTGCGTGTGTGCATGTGTGTGCACACATGGGAGCAGGGGCTCCTATCTGCCCATTAGATTTCTTCCGGGGTTTACATAGGAAAAACATGACATTCAGGATGGCACACAAGTTAACTGCGAGGTTCAAGACCAGGAGCGCGCCCACGACGTCACACCCAGGAGCACCAGTGCCTGGGTGTGTCAGAGCAAGTGAGGGCCGATGCCAAGGGCTGGATCAGGCACAGGAAACTCTGGAAATGCCGGCGGGAGCCATGGGGAAAGGGACGTGAATGTCGAGGATCTTCCGGGAGAAAACAGCCACAGAAAGTGGGGGCCTGTCAGTACCGGGAGCGGCTCAGGGGGTCAGCAGCAACCGCCCCTTCCCGCCCTCGGGACGGGGGCATGAGCCAGGTGCACGGCCCAGCTCAGCCACTTCTCCCCTTGATCCCTCGTGCAAGCCACTCAGCAAGTCCCAGCCCCAGGTCAGCCCGTGTGGCTGGGGACAGGGAGGTCCCACCTTCCTGTGACTGTGAGGAATGGAAAATTTAGGGAAAGCTTCTACCAGCTGGGTTCTCTAACGCCGCCTGTCTCCCCTCTGCTCACGATCCACCCCTCCCCATGGAGAGCTGCTGTGGCCTCTGGCCTCACACAGACCATGTCCAGACAACATAACAGGTCCAGTTTTTAAAAAGGGCCGGAGCTGTGGCACAGCTGGTACAGCCGCTGCCTGCAACACCAGCATCCCGTATGGGCACCAGCTCATGTCCCGGCTGCTCCACTTCCCATCCAGCTCCCTGCCAGAGGTCTTGCAAAGCAGTGGAAGATGGCCCAGGTGCTTGGGCCCCTGCACCATGTGGGAGACCTGGAGGAAGCTCCTGGCTCCTGGCTTCAGCCTGGGGAGTGGACCAGCAGATGGGAGACCTCTCTCTCTTTCTTTCTCCTTCCCTCTATATAACTCTTTCAAATAAATAAATAAAACTTCTAATTTTTTTTTAAAAAAGGCAACTTGAGCTCATCTGCAGAATCACAGCACACAAAGTAGAGACCTATGTGCACACCAAGAAGGCAGAGGAGACCACGCCAGTGGAAAACATCACAGAACACGCAGGGTTGGGAGCAGGGCACCGAGGGCTCGTGTGCCGGCCGAGGGAGGGGAGGCAGGAGAGCAAGAGTCAGTTCCCATCTCGGAACCCCAGAGTCACTGAGAAACCTGATGGCTCCAGACCCCAGCGGTGGGAGTGCGGAGCGAGGGTGGGCTGCAAAGGAGAGTGTGTGGCAAAGGCACAGAAAGTTCCAGCCAAGCACCCCCTCCCCTGCAGGAGGCCCTGAGCCCCCCTGGCCCTCAGCAGGAGGCCACTGTCCAAGCTATGACCTAGCAGATGACCCGAGGATGCTCTCCAGAGAAGCCTGGGCCCCCCGGCTCTGCAGACGGTGGAGCTGAGGCCCCCCACTGGAAGAGGGAACCCACCAACCGTCTCCACACCTGGCCTTTGTAACTGCAGCCACGTTTAGCGACTCACACCCACACCCCAGCAGACTCTGGAGATGCTGACCAGCCTGAAAACAAACGCCGCTGCTGGCCCCAGCGACACAGTCAGGGGCCCATTCGGGACACAGCCCGCACCACCAGCATCGCCCCCGACCTGGGCACCCGTTTCCTTCAAACCCGTCTGCTGCGGTTTGCCTGTGGTTCCAGTGAGTCCCCAGAGGTTCCTGTGTGGGCAGCTGGGTCCCCACTGTGCAGATGAGGACGTGGGCCCTGTGCACAGTGACCGGGTCAGGAGATGTCGGCCCTGAACAGACGAACGCTGGTCTCAGGGAGTGTGACAGTTCTCTGAGGAGCAGGTGGTGACAAGGCAGGACCTCCCACACACCTGTGTCCCATTCTGCTCCTGCACCAGCTGTGCTGCGCCAGGGCTCTCGCCAGGACCCCGGCACCACTGCTTGGCCCCCACAGTCACAAGAACCGTGAGCTGGAAAAGCTCTTTAGAGACTACCCGGCCTCAGCTATTTTGTTACAGCAACAGAAAAATGGACTGGAATACATGCTTATAACGAGTTCCAAGGACCACCAGACAAAGAAAAAACTTAGAGCAAAAACACAGAGTCAGACCAATGCTCGTGACACCACCATCCCAGGCTGGAGCACCTGTCAAATCCCGGCTGCTCGCCTTGGCATCCAGCTTCCTGCTAACGCACCTGGGAAAGCAGCAGAAGATGGCCCAAGTCCTTGGGCCGCTGCACCCATGTGGGAGACCCGGAAGAAGCTCCTGGCTCCTGGCTTCAGATCAGCCCAGCTCCAGCCTTTGCAGCTATTTGGGGAATGAATCAGTGATGGAAGACCTCTCTCTCTCTGCCTCTGCCTCTCTGCAACTCTGCCTTTCAAATAAATAAATAAATCTTAAAAAAAGAAAAACAAAGCGATGTGCACCTGCTCGCTGAGAAAAAGTAGCCATTAAGTTAGGGAAGCGACAGCATGCAGGGAGGAACATCACAGTGAGTAGACAGGAGCAGATGCTCAGCAGCTTTCCAAGGACCCTCCAGGAACTGGAGAGGGCACAACCAGTTCTGCAGGACCTGCAGCAAGCTGCGTGTTCCAGTCCACCCAAGCTTTGCCCATTGCGATCCTCATCCCTGACATGATGGCGTGACGTGGGGGAAGCTTGGGAAGCAGTGATTGGACCACGAGGGTGGGGGCCCTGGGAACAGAATTAGTGTTCTCATAGAAAAGACTCAGAGAGCCGCCTCACCTTTTGCTACGCGCAAGGCACCATCCATGAACCAGGAGACAGTCCTTAACGGCCATCCAGTCCGCTGGGAGCGCTGATCTCGGGTGCCTAAGCTTCTAGAACTCTGCTATGCATCCCAGGATCACCACAACAAGTAGAGCGGTACATTACCGGACATTGTACAAACCTCTTCCTCAAAGGCACATACGAGTTTCCTCAGCCCTTACCCTTTAAAAGCCTTGAACCTTAGAGCAGAAATTAACATTTAAGACGAAGCTTCTGCATAGGCTCTCCTGATCCTGGTGATCTGTCTCAAACGATTAAAGCCACACACACACACACACACACACCTTTGTTGCCACCATCCAGGAACACATCCCAGCAGCCCCCTCTGTCACGGCGATTTTCAACCCTGGAGGCAGGTGGAGCACTGATCCCTGGGCCACCCCACCCCCACAAGAAGAGACTGATTTACTATCAGGGAAGATTTACAGATGGGAAACTAGAAACAGCCTCAACACACAACACACAAGTCTACCACGACAGGGTCGTACAATGGGATACTGCATAGTTTTAAAATTTTAAGACAATTTTTTCTTAAGGATATTTATCAAGACCGATATTCACTATGTGCTAGTAAGTGAGCAAACCGAGACAGACAAGTGTGTGTATTATATAAGCCGCTTTAGAAGAAACAGTGTGTAAGAGACAGTAGCTACGACACTGAAATTCACACCATCAGTAGCCATTCTGAGTGCAGTCACTTATCTGTGCATATTCTAATTATCTCTTGCATATTCTAATACTTTCCCATGAACAGACCACTTTCTGCAGCTCAGCAATGCTTAGCTATGTCATTTTCATGTCGCAAATGCTTCTGCACTGCTCATGTCATCCCCACCTGCCCCAAGCAAAGAAGCCACAGGCACAGACCCACCGTGACTGTCACCCACGACCCCCCGCAGAGCCTCCCAGGGGAAGAACAGTTCTCCCAAGGGTCTATCTTCCCCAGAGCCGTAACAAAGGCCCACGGCTTACCAATGTCTGGGATGCCCTCACAGCCCTGTTGCACCCACTGCCCTCCCACACTCACCTTCGCCGACCTCAGGGGCAGTCCGGCCAGCGAGGGCGTCAGGAAGCCGGCGGCTGGGTTTACAACTGCAGGGAAGGTGATGTCGAAGCCCCGCAGCACCTCTCCCAACCCCACGCCGGACGCCAGCCCAGCTAAACCCCTCCGTCTCACCGACCGAAGGAGCAGGATCGCAGGGGAGGGGAGGGGTCCCGGCTTAGTCCGTTTCCTGTTGTTGTCACAGAGCACCTGAGACTGAGTCATCCACAGAGAGGTCATCGTGGCTCAGGGTTGTGTGCCAGACGGCACGAGATCAGGCAACCACACCAGCGAGAGCCCCGTGCTGCGCCCGACGAGGTAGGGCTGCAGCGGAGGCAGGAGGCAGGCAGAAGCACCTGGGGTGGGGAGGCGCACAGGCTCACCGCCCACCTCCTCACTCCGTGGCAGCCATGTTCATCGCCTCCGGAGGGAGGAACCGCCATGACAAAATCACCTCCCAAGTCCTTACCACTTCTCAACACTGTCCAGTCGGGAATCAAATTTCAACACTGGGTTTTGGTGGAGAGAAACCACATCAAAACCAAGCAGGAAGGGATGAGGCATTGATGCAAACAGACGTTCTAAACGCAGACGTGGGGCTGGCGTTTAGCCCAGCAGTGAGGATGACCAAGTCCTGCATGGCAGTACCTGGGTCTGATGCCCGGCTTCGGCTCCTGATTCCCACTTGCTACTGATGCAGACTGTGGGAAGCAGTTGGGTCCTGCCTCTCCAATGGGACAGCTGGATTGAGTTCCAGGCTCCAGCTATGGCCCAAGCTCAGCTGTTGTGGGCATTTGGGGAGTGCATCAGCAGATAGCAAATCTCTCTCTCTCTCTCTCAAGTGCATGATTCTGTAAGAAGCTATTCCTTGTTACTGCTCTCCTGCATGAGGCAGGAGCTAACGATCACAGAGCATGCGATACTAGGAGGGCTCCCACCCCTGTGCCCCGGCAGTGATGATGGCAGAGCTGCAGCTGTCTTGTCCCTCACTTGATTCTCTCTTATGCTGACCCCAATGGTCTTGGCCTCCTGCTTCCCCATTCTTTGATTCTGAGTGGTCCACTAAAAAGGCCCAGAAATGCCGCAGAGCGCTCAACAGCTATCTTCAGAAGTTTCTGGAACTTAAGAGCAGTCAAGGAATGAAGACCTAAGCCCCAACACATAAGAACAGGCCCGTGCAGGTGGTACTGCATGAACGGTCAGTGTCTCAGGCCTGGCCTCGCACCAGCTGGTAGCAACCAGACAGGATGCTGGAGCACACAGGAAATCTAAAATTAGGTTTACTACTTAGATTGGAGGATTTATGGGATGGTTTAATTGGCAGTTTTAGGACTAAAACCTAGCCAAGGAATAAAAACATCTTCTTGGACAGAGCCAGTGGGTCCACAGTCACTCCACTCACCTCACTCCCACGAGGGAGGATGCACTCCTTCCTTCTCCTAACCCGACACGGGCTATCTGCTGCCCCTTTTAACAAATGCGTGTCTTGCGGCCAGAGAGGTCTTCACACCACGGGCACCATCACAGGCGTTGAAACACAGCAGAACCCGGCCAGCTCCGTCCTCCCCTCACCTATCCCGAGATCAAAAACAGCCTTGTAAGGGCCCACGGGAGACCCAGCCCACTCAGGGATGCACGGCTCTGTGCCGGCTGGTTGCCATTTTCAGTGCCCGCAAGGCCACTGGAAAGTCCCCCGGCACAGTTTTTGGTCAACATCGAGGCTAACTAAGCTGTGTTTCCGTAATCTCCACATGCTCAGAGATTTCAAGTAAAGATAAAGAAGACAGGGTTCGAGCCGAGTGCTGGCAGGTGAGCTGAGGCAGGAGGAGCCTGCTTTGCCTCTGCAGCAGGGGGACCCCAGGCTCCCAGGCGGCTCCCACAGGAGCCTGTCCCGGGCTCACTCAGCCTGCCCCTCCTTCCTGTCCCACCCTCCCAGTGAGCATCCCTGCACTCGGCCCTGCACCCCCAGTGCCTGCACAGCCGCACGTCTCCCCACCGCAGGCGGTGCCCATGGACGCCCTGTGGAGTGAGAGACGCCGGCCCAGAGACGAGGGAACACACGGCAGGAAGACCACTGCACTTGCTCTGGTTTGCACGCGCTCAAAATCTCAAGCTGAAACTGATTCCCCATGGCGAGATATGAAAAGGGTGGAAATATTCAACTTGGAGATGGGAGTAGAGTGGGCCCCGTGACGGCGCCAGCGGCTCCACAGGAAGAGGAGGGGAGACCCAGGCTGCCATGCGCGCTCTACCCTCACCATCTGCCTCCGCCACACTGGGACACAGCAAGCAGACCCTTGCCAGATGCCCACACCAAGCCGCCAACCTCCCAGCCTCCAGAACCCTGAGCCAAGCCAACCTTGACTTTTTTTAAGATTTCATTCATTTATTTATTTATTTAACAGGTAGAGTTACAGACAGTGAGAGAGAGAGACAGAGAGAAAGGTCTTCCTTCCATTGGTTCACCCCCCCAAATGGCTGCAACAGCCGGAGCTGTGCTGATCTGAAGCCAGGAGCCAGGTGCTTCTTCTGGGTCTCCCACGTGGATGCTGGAGCCCAGCACTTGGGCCATCCTCCACTGCTCTCCTGGGCCACAGCAGAGAGCTGGACTGGAAGAGGAGCAACTAGGACAGAACCAGCATCCCAACTGGGACTAGAACCCAGTGTGCCGGCACCGCAGGCTGAGGATTAGCCTAGTGAGCCGCGGCACAGGCCAACTTGGCAGTATTGATAAAAGCACTTTCCCAGGTCCCAGGTGCCAGGTCCCGAAGGCTGCTACCCGTGTTGAGGTTCCCGAGCACTCTGCAGCCTTGCCGGGCACTGCCTGCAGGTGCCTCACTCTACAGAAGCCCGTACCAGGAGACCAGCAGGCCACACGGTCCTTTCCCACCTGACGAACTCAAAGCAGGGAGAAAGTAGGGTTCTGGTGTGACTAGAACCCTCCCTGGGCTCCCCGAAATGAACGGGGCCAAGGAAAAGCCCAGGGATCCTGAAGTCTACACACCCAGGACGACGAGGGCTTCGCGTCGCTGCTGGGGAGCATCACCAACGCTTGCTCGTTAGCAGTCCCCACGAGTAAGCCAAAGGGAATCTTCCAGAAAACACAGAATAGATTTATGGCTGGAGATCAAATACGAATAGTGATACACAGTTAACACAAGTGTTTAGGCAAACGCACATTCAAGTTATCATCTAATTTCACCCTGGTTTGAAAACACAGCAACATAGTTTTGCTACTGTGGCACCCACTGTGAGGCTGTCACGTTTTGCAGGGATGTTCTTAGTGAGCTAGCATTCATAAACGTCCCAATCTGGGCTTCAGGGGCCAGAGCTGTGGTGCAGTGGGTTAAGCCTCTGCCTGCAACACCGGCAGCCCATACAGGAGCGCCAGTTCAAGTGCTTTGACCCAGCTCCCTGCTGATGCACCTGGAAACCAGCAGAAGATGGCCCGAGAGTCCGGGTCCCTGTCACCCACATGGGAGACTCGTTTGGAGTTCCAGCTCTGGACTTCTGCGCGGCCCGGCCCGTGTTGTTCTGACCACGTGGGGAGTGAACCAGTGCTTGGAAGATCCCTTTCTGTGTCTCCCTCTCTGTCTCTAATTCTGCCTTTCAAACAAATAAATTTTCTTTAAAAAAAATTCTGGGCTTCAAATGACCATGATATAGCAGTTGGTCAATGGAGCTACTTTTTGATTACTATTCTTTCCATTTAAGAGGCACAGGAACACAGAGAGAAGGAGACAGAAAACTCCTATCCAAGGGGATGGAGAGCTCTCTCCACGGGCCCACCCTACAAATGCCCTCAACACCAGGACCAGGCCAGGCCAAAGCCAGGAGCTAGGAATTCAACCCAGGCCTCTCCCATGAGTCGCAGGGACTCACCTACTTGAGTATCCACCACCACTTCCAGGGTCTACACCAGCGGGGAGCTGGAGTCAAAAGCCAGAGCCAGGCACCCTGACATGGGACACGGGTGATCTAACCAGCAGCTCAACCACCAGGTCAAACACCTACCCCGCATTCAGCTGCTTGTTCCAGAACTCTGGCCGCAGGTCACTGCTGATTCAACCCAACCCTGTCTGTAAGAAGATGGAGAGAAACAGTGTGGAAGAAAAACTGAGGGACGGCTGAGCAAGACATTATAAGTGTTAGACTTATAGGTAATGTCACTTGCTTAGACGTGAGCACTTCTTAAAGGAAGACAAACAGGGCTGGTATTGTAGCAAAGCAGATAAAGCTGCTGCCTTCGACGCCGGCATCCCACATGGATGCTGGTCCGTGCCCAAGTTGCTAGTTCCACTTCTGATCCAGCTCCCTGCTAGTGGTCTGGGACAAGCAGCAGAGGATGGCCCAAACGCCTGGGCCCTGCACCCACCCAGGAGACCCAAATGAGGTTCCTGGCTTCAGCCTGGGCCCGGCCTGGCTGTTGTGGCCATCTGGGAAGTATACCAGCAGAGGGAAGATCTCTCTCTCTCTCTCTCTCTCTCTCTCTCTCTCTCTCAAATGATAAATCTTGATCTTAAAATGCAGACAAATAAACCCAAGAAAGAGGGAAAATGCACCTGTTCAATACGAAACACAAGCAGAGGCACTGTGAGACTGTGCATAACAGACTGTGACGCTCAGGCCACTTAAACCCCACACCTGAGACAGAAGCAAACATCCTGGAATGTTCCAGAAAGGGCCGTACCATGGACTGAGCGCCCTTACCCATGCTTGGGAGCAGAGATGTCTCAGATTTGAGATTCTTTGATTCTGGAATATCTGCATAGACCTAACGAGCTGTCAGGGGGTGGGGGGGGTTCCACACACCCCTCAATGCAGTCTGAAGGCCACGAACGGGCTGCGTGCACCCTCGTTACACAAGCTCAGCAGAGGAATTTTCCACCTGTGGCATCACACGGGCGCTGCAATTTAGATTCAGGAACATTTCAGAGTTCGGATTTTCAGACGGGGGGATGCTCATCCTTAGTGGGAAAATGTCCTCACGCGTACCGCGCACTGAGCCAAAGCCAAGCACTTCCGCTGAGCACCTGCCTGGATGCGGCCGGCACATCCACCAGGGTACAGGAGCCACCCAGCATCTCCTGGAAGGCAGGAGGCTTTGCCCGGCCGAGAAGCAGGGGACGCATTAGGACCGGGCACCAGCAGAAAGCCTAACACAATGCCCCCTTTCTTACCACCCGCGCCAGTTCCACGCCACACACACGCCTTCCCCTGCCTGCGAATTGGGTTTTTCCCTTCACACACTCGGTCCTGCTTCTGATGTCACCGGGTCTCACCGCAGTCACCAGGCTGAAGCTCTCCTGTGGCCCCGAGGTGTGGGTGGGTGGGTCGGCCCACCCTGCCGCAGCCGACACCCCACCCCCAGCCCCCGCCCCCGGCCACTGAGTCACCAGAGGCGGGTTAATGGAAATCCTATTCACCGATCATTTCCATAAAAATTTCTGCTGGCGCCCTTGTGTTTGTCTTGACCCTGACCCAAGTGTTTTCCTCCCCTGATTGATTTTGAGCTTGAAGTCTGCATGTCTTTTTCGGTTGTTTGTTTTTTAACATATTTCCAGGATTGCTGGAGGGAAACATCACACTCAATGGGATCCAGCTGCTGCGAGCCAGCCCCACCACGCGACCTGCATGGACACGGGCATGCAGGAGGACCAGGGACACTGCCTGCGGGGACTCAGCCCAGTTCCAACAGGGCAGGAGGGAGAGGCGGCCTCCCCAGGCAGCTGACACCAGTGGACACCGGCCTCCACACTTCAAGGACGTCCCTTGCTTTTACAACTTGCGTGTCTCCGCAGACCACGCGAGGAATGGGCCGTCCAGCCTGAGGGCCGTGTGAGGCCCACGGGACCACTTGGTCTGGCCCTGCCACAGCAAATTCAGGCAGAACTCGAAACTCTCGTAATGCACAGCAGGCTCACTTTTAAGTTGCTACTCCTGCCTGGCCTGTGAATGATGTTATAAATATCCAAATGGCTCTTGGCAAGAAAAAAAAAAAGATTTTCCACAGCCCTGATTCTTACACATCTGTAACTCTGATAAGCAGTGTGTCACCTCCTGACGCACCCAGCGTGTGGTCAGTGATTTCCTAAGATATATTTATTTATTCAAGAAGCAGAGTTACATGCACACACACACACACACACACACACACACACACAGAGAGAGAGAGAGAGAGAAATTAAGACAAAGAGAAAGAGAGGTTTTCCATCCATTGATTCACTCCCCAAATGGCTGCAACAGCCAGAGCTGGGCCAATCCAAAGCCAGGAGCCTGGAGCTTCTTCTGGTTCTCCCACACGGGTGCAGTGGCCCACCTTTTGCTGATTTCCCAGGCCATAGCACAGAGCTGGAGCAGAAGAGGAGCAGCTGGGTCTCAAACTAGCACCCATATGGGATGCCGGCACTGCAGGTGGTGGCTTTACCCGCTACGCCACAGCACCGGCCCCGTGGTCAGCGATTTTGTAGTTGATGCTGCCCATGGTGATCTGCAAGGGGACATACATGACGCTCGGTTCTCGGGCCACATTCTCTATGGGGGTGACAATGGCAGAACACCACTCCCTGGCATCCTGATCTGTGTTCTCTGAACTCCTCACTCCCTCCGATGTTTTCTAAGCTCACGGACAGGCACCCGCCATCCTGCCTCCTCAACACTCAGGAACAATTTCAGAGCTCAGCACAGACTCTGTGGACTTCAGCTGTGCGTCCCCAAGGAGGCTGAAAGTGGTTCTTGGGACGTGAAAAAAGTCTTGTCCTCTGTACACGTGAAGCGCAGATACACCTAAATGTGTGCACACACATGCACGCACAGAGTGAAATTCTGGGGCAGTGTATGCATGGCATTACATCCCTGTGGGGGAGGAGCAAGTAGGAAAAGAACACCAGGAGAGTCACAGGGAGCTGATCAGAAACTAAGGCTGATGGTGCTGTGGTGTAGCAGGTCAAGTCACTGCCTGTAGTACCGGCATCCCATGTGGGTGCCAGTTCGAGACCCAGCTGCTCCACTTCTGATCCAGCTCTCTGCTAGTGCCTGGAAAAGCAGTAGAAGATGGCCCAAGTCTTTGGGCCCCTGTACCCATGCAGGAGACCTGGAAGAAGCTCCTGGCTCCTGGCTTCAGATCAGTACAGCTCCAGCTGTTATGGCCAATTGGGGAGTGAACCAGCAGATGGAAGATCTCTCTCTCTCTCTCTCTCTCTCTCTCTCTCTCTCTCTCTCTCTCTCTCTGCCTCCCCTTCTCTGTGTGTGTAACTCTGACTTTCAAGTAAATAAATAAATCTCAAAAAAAAGGAAGGAAGAAAGAAAGAAGGAAGGAAAGAAAGAAAATAAGGCTGACAGCTGGCAGTGTGGCACAGCTGCAGTACCATCACCCCCGCAGGAGCATCAGTTCAAGTCCCGCCTGCTCCACTTCCAATCCAGCTCCTGCTAATGTGGCTGGGAAAGCAGAGGAAGACAGTCCAAGTGCTTGGGCCCCTGCACCCACGGGGGAGACCTGGAAGAAGCTCCTGGCTTCAGCCCAGCCCAGCTTCATCCATGTGGTCATTAGGGAGAGAACCAGAAGATGGAAAATTTCTCTTTCTCTAACTCTCCCTTTCAAATAAATAGTCTAAAAAATAAAAAGGCAGATGCATATGAAGCATAAGAAGCAAAACCAAAGAAAAGCCAAGACAGGAGAAATAACCGAGAGTGACTCCTGTTCACATGTGGAGCGGGTGCTTCTTCACTCAGTAGGCAGCTCGCCTGTCTGTTTGCCATCCGTGACCCAGTGATTTCTCGGAACGGCTTTTCATCCCGCCTCTGCCCACCAACGCTGCAAGCATGCTCTGCCCTGCTCCGCTCTGCTCCAGACACACCTGCGTCTTGCAGCACTGGAGTGGGCGCCTCACTCTCCCACCACGCGCCATGCCCTTCTGATTTGACTTGCTGGGTGCAAAGGCTGAAGGCCAGCGTCTGACCTCACTTCTGCCACCAGTGCAAATGCAGCGTTTTCATTCACCTCCCACTGATCCAGGTTGGGCCAGAATCGATTTCCAACATTTTGGAGGAGTGGCCCGTATGTCACATGGGGTCACGCTGCTCCTGCCTACTGCCCTGACAAGCAAGGGCCGCGTCACTTGACTCCTAGTCTTAGAGGTTACATACGCTGGTGTCACAAAACACAGAAGCAGCTTTGCAACGACTCACGGGGTAATGTGACAGAATGGCGACAGTAAGTGCAGTATATTTTCCATCCCATAAATCGCAGACGAGGGCAGACGCATGAATAATTTTCAAAACGCTGGAAGTCTCAGAAAGTCCCCCACTGCTCGCAAAGGCTGCCCGGTGCTCCTCGGACCCCTAGCGGCCTCTGCCTCCCCCAGCTCCCGGGAGGTTCCCCACTCCTGCCGGCAGCGGAAGGGCCCTAGCACAGAGGCACCTGCCTCCAGCAAATCCACTCCGCTCACCCCTCATTCCCAGACACAAATTTCCATGAAAACCAGACACAGGACAGGGAGCAGGGGCGAGATCCTCCACCAGCGTGGCAGATCTGCAGCCTGCTTTCATTAGGGCCGCTGGCTTGTTTCGGGCCCTTGCGTGCCGGACGCTGTTGCCGACGCTTCCAAGGCTGCGCTTGCCCGAACGCTTAGGCAGGACCAGAGGAGCAGAGGGGCGCCAGCCCATGACGTCACGGGGGCTGCGGGGCAGGGAAGTATGGGCAACGCCTGGAGGACTTGACGAGGTGCCTTGTTTGGGGGTCACTCTGTAAGGGTGCAGAATCCACCGCCTGCCCCAGCACAGCAAAGTTGTTCAGCCTAACGGGAAAAATGAGTCCTATAATTTTCACCCCTCATCCACGCTCAGTGAAACGCTACAGTTCCCCAGGGCGCTTGTCGGCCGCTTCACACCCACCAACGCGCAGGCTGAGAAGCCCACCGGGAACCCACGGGGGCTGGGCCGGCAGGGGCCGACTCCTCAGCAGCTGGCAGTCTGTCTGTCCCCAGCTCTCCCTTGGGGACTTGGCCAACTGCAAGGCCCACGCTCGGCAGCCACTGGCATTAACCCTTCCTTCCCCGCACACCACACAGCTGGCTGCCGGGGCATGACACGCTTTTTCCAACCCGACGTACGCACATGTGGCTCGCGTCAAGGCGGGCTCGTGTTGGCCCGCATGGAGAACACTCGCCCTGCAGGTTCTCATATTCACACAGGTTCACAGAACCCGAGTGAGGTACTTAAGAAGTCTTAATGTGCTTCAGGCTCCTCAAATGTAATTTAGACTTTAAATGAAAAGTGTGCCCCAGGGGAGACGGGGATGGCTGAAGGCAGTGCGTGGCATCCAGTGGCCGCGTGGGCGGCTGTGGAATGGGATCTTGGTTTCCTCTAACGTATTCCACAGGGGACTCGCCCAGATTTCTTTCTTTTTTTTTTTTATAAATTTTTAAAAAATTTTTTTGACAGGCAGAATGGACAGTGACAGAGAGAAAGGTCTTCCTTTTCCCGTTGGTTCACCCTCCAATGGCAGCCGCAGCCAGCGCGCTGCAGACGGCGCACTGCACCGATCCTAAGCCAGGAGCCAGGTGCTTCTCCTGGTCTCCCATGAGGTGCTGGGCTCAAGCACTTGGGCCATCCTCCACTGCACTCCCTGGCCACAGCAGAGAGCTGGCCTGGAAGAGGGGCAGCTGGGACAGAATCCAGCGCCCCGACCGGGACTAGAACCCGGTG
This sequence comes from Sylvilagus floridanus, assembly GCA_949820135.1. NCBI lineage: Eukaryota > Metazoa > Chordata > Mammalia > Lagomorpha > Leporidae > Sylvilagus > Sylvilagus floridanus. The sequence goes on along the minus strand of OX463244.1, from coordinate 6,588,887 downwards.
TGCTGGCGCCGCAAGGCAGAGGATTAGCCTCGTGAGCCGCGGCGCCGGCCCAGATTTCTTTCTAAGATGCTATGCGAGGCCTGCGTTAGGAAGCAGCGGGGCCTGCTGTACACAGGACACAGTCCTGCCTTTTCACGCATCCCTATCACGAAGCATTGCGGAAAGCCAGGGACGCGCACCGGAAGACGCCGGGACACATGGTCCTGTTCCCGGGTGTGAGTTTTTGGGTTGTATCAAATAAAGCACCACATCGTCTCTCTGTTAGTGTGGAGCCCACAGAACTGTGCTGGATTAGCTCTGAAACTGGACGTGGCAATGAGAGTTGAGATGGCACGTTCTCTTACTGAACAGGTTTCCTTTCGATTTTTTACAGCAGGCGCTGCCCACTGGGCATCGTAAACCAAAGCCAGCAGAGAGAACTCTGATGATGCCCAAAGGATAGCGAACACCCATAGATCTGCAAGGACACACACCCATGAGAAGCAAATCTCTTATTCTGGAAAATGTGGACCATTAAGAAGCAGCTAGTAACATTTTATTTATTTATTTATTGTTACCTTGCACAAAAATCAAACTTTATCATACCTTTAAAACAAGCACAATTAAAAGAGCAGATCACACAGTGTCCCATCATCCATGGTTACATTGATAATAACAAGTAGCAAGTTGTGTCTGAGCATTGTGGATGCGCTGGGAAGACTTTGCTACAAACTTCAGCTATACCTAAAAGGAAAGAGGCCATGACACATGCAGTCCGGCAGTGCCAAATTGTGTGAATACGCTCTTTCAAAATTCACTCTGTAATTCACCCGGTAGCAATGCACTGAATTGTATCCTTTCCTCCTCTGGGATGTGGGCACTGTAAGAACACTGATGTTGAAAATAATAAATTGCACTCTTCTCAAGAAACATGCAAAATAAGAAACGTATCCTCATGCTGGGATTATCTTTAAATAACATTTTCACGCACAAAGCTGTCACAGTGTGATGCCAACACAGCAGCACTATTTGCTACCAGGCACGAAAGTTGCAGCCTAAAAGCAGATACTTTATTTTGTTCTTTAAAAGCAGGAAGCGACTCAACCGGAAATTATACAGACCTTTTCCCCTCGTGTCAGAAAGCTGCAGGGTTAGAACTGGACATGCCATGCAGGCATTCACTTTTCTACCGCTATGACTCCTGCTTCCACAGTGGTATCTGGGGTGATCCTGCTAAGAGGGGCCCAAGGTCCCCAAAAATCCCGACGACCAACTTATACAAACACACTTCATGGATGCTCGTTTTAGTCAGTCTGAACACCACTCTGAACATTCTAGACCAGCCCTGCCCTGTCCCAGCAGTGGCCACTGGCCACACACAGCTACTGACAGCACAAGAAATCTGCTCAGCGTGGGTGCAGAGGGGCTGCCAGAGAAACCTACGCTAGATTTTGCAGATTTCCTGTGGAAAAATAATGTGAAACAGCTCATCCATTTTTTACAGTCTGTACATTTGGAATGTTAATAATTGGGGCTTGTCCTACTACCGACATTATATCATTAAAATGAATTTCTCCTGTTTTTCTTTTTTTTAACCCAGAATATTTTAAGTGACCCCAGACCCACACTCTAATTCCTGTGTCCAGTGACACTAGGACCTTGTGCTGGTCCTGGCTCTACACCACCTGCTCCCTTCTCGTCACGTCCATCACGCACCCTCGGCTCTGACCGAGTGACTGCCAGGTCAGCCTGCCAGGCTCTCAGTGCTGTGCAGCTGCAGGTGAGATGCTTGGCCCTCCTGAGCCTCACTTTGCTCTTCTGGAAACCGGGGGCTCAGAGCATCTTCCTCAAAGAGCCCCTCCATGCCGTGACTGTACCATCTGGGGAGGAAGTCACACCTGCCATCACCAGCGTCGTCACACTGGGGTTACCAGAATCAGCGTCTAGCCTGGTCCCTCCAAATGCCCAGAGAGCCCTGCAGCTCCCAGTGTGGCCCAGCTCCCAGGGGTCATCCTCCCACTTCCCACATCCGCAGTGCCACCTCCCCCACCCCCTGCTCATCCAGACCCAGCACAGGTCATGGCTCTGCTTCCCCATCTTTGGGACTCACATCCTGATTTTCCCATGACAAATTGCTCTTAGATCATACACTTCTTATAAGTGTGTTTTATTTATACTCTACCTTTTTCCAAGAAAGAAAAGAACATAGACAGGTGCAATTTAACAAGGTCACATCACTTAGCGTTAGAAGTAGGTGTAGAGTAAATAACAAAATTGAAGCCAGAGAGGAACAAGGGTGAGACCATAACCTTGAGCTGGGAACGCAGCAGCCCAGCAGGCAGGCCCTGGGTCCCCCTCCTGCTGGAGCTCCCACACGCTGATGTTCACTTGATTGACTGAATGCACGATCACCCCCACGCTGAGGCTCAGACGAAGTTCACCCATAATCCGCAGAAGAGAAGGCCTGCAGGACGGCAAGCGTGCCCCAGGGGCCACACCGCGCACTGCAGAGCCCAAGCACGTGATGCAGAAGTCCTGTAGGAGCCACCACCTCCCCACCACGCAGCCCAGAGCCTGGGCTCAGTGCCACGCAGGCACCACTGAGGGTGTGCGCTCATGCCCTTTCTGGATTCCACAGCAGGCGCATTCCGTGGCACACACCCCTACCCTCCTAGGTTTCACTCCCCGAAGGCAAGCTTCCCCGTCGTGCTGCGTGTGGCACCTTGCACAGAATACACAAGGCAGCATCGTACACTGCATTCCCAGGCACCTCCTGCACGGGCCAGCCTGTCTCCCTGTGCTGGCCTCTCCTGTGATCAGCAGCGCCCCCTCTGCCACTCAGGTCCTGTCCCTCCAAGTCTGACCACCCACCCACCTCCGCCTACCCAGCAGTCCCTGAACTGGCAGGCATTCCACTTGTCCTGCATTAATTTCCACCTGTAGGTATTTACCAACAGGATGCTTCACCCAGACTGTCCCGGAGTGCCTGGACTCCATGCGGCTAAACTTGGCTATCTAAAGGAAACAAGGCTGCCATGAGGTTGACCTGTTGTCAGTACATCAGGCAAGTCCCAAATCGCCAGAGTCAGGTTGCTAGAAGAGCTCCATGTTGGAATGTTCTGGCTTTTCCCCTTGAAGTTGCAATGTGTTCGCTGCCTCAACACTCCCTATAGAATCCAGCTTCCCATCTCTCCTTAATGACGGTGCTCCTTTAATGATATCAACAAATTTTGACAAAGAAATTTATTTCCAGGTTGTTTATGACTAATAAAAGAAATCAATGTAATTAGAAACTTTTTGCAAGGAAAAAATTTATATGGACACCAAATGCACGTTACAGATGCACTCTTACTGTGCCCACAAATGCAAGCCTCACTGTGAGTTACACACGCCCATGGACGGGTTTTACTGAGTGAGCCTTGGTTTTGTAACGGGGTTATGGAGGACCCAGAAGCAATCGCTCGTGGGTGACATTTTGCTTCATCATCTTTATTTGCAAGTCTTAGAAAAGTGCAAGATTAAAACCAATTTCATCACGAGATACGACTGTAACTTCAAAACTGCTACATTTCAGCTGCAAATTTACCTGGCTACCTCAACCAATCAATAGCATCTCTCTCTCTCAATGGCAGGGGGCTTTGGTGGGGTTTCAGAATTCGGGCTAAATACTGGTAATCTGTTGAAACAATATCCCTTCTCCAGAGAAGGCTCAAACCACCCCACCCCCCAGATTGGATATCTATTGTCATGATTTCTATTTAAAAACTCTGGAGTGAAGTACAATTTAGTGCCAGGGTCCAACAGCCTGGAAAGGACGTTTCGACACTGAAGAAGCAAATTTTCCCTCCACTTTTGCTTATTCTGTCATCTTGCCGCCGTATCTGGTTTTGCAAAAAGAGCAAGGCTTGCACAAGACAAGTTTAAACTCGGTGCAATGACAGAGCCAGATCTGCAAATCTGGCAGGAGCTCCCGTCATTTTAATGAGAATCCATTCAAAGTGGGAAAGCTTCGTAGACCAGTCCTCGACTGGCAGTCGGTGTCGTCGCAAGATGTTTTTTACCTCATTTCCCAATAAAACCAATCTCAGCTTTCTAATCCACTTAATTAAAAAGGTTTATGTTGCAAGTGTGAGTGTTTTGTTTCAAAACATTTCCTTTGACTGACACAGCACTTTGCTGATACCAACCTAGATCCAAGCGTGTCCCATGTGAGAATCCGGAAATGCAGCCCTGACAGTGCTGGGTCCCCAAGTCTTCCCATCAGCCTTCGCTCTCTCGCCGGGTCATCACTGGCTTCTCTGAACGCTGAAGTCCCCGTTCACTCCAGCCTCCCGAAGACTTCCAAGCATGGGCACCCGACCGTGGCTGGTTTGGGGAGGATCCCCCTGTTCCCAAGATTCTGACCTTGCCAGTGCCTGAGGCTTCACCTCCCTCCCCTCCACCCATCAAAAGAGTCTTCTCCGCGGGTGATGTTAGCCATTAGCCGGGTGTGTGTTTCCACAGTGCCGAGCGATGCTGCCACGGTGGTGACGTCGTGCTGAAGAGTGCAGTCGGCTGCAGTTCAGCGCTACCAGGGAACGTGCCATCCTTAACAGAGTTAGCAAGAACGTGGGCCCCCTTCCCGACAGAGGCAGAGCTCTGCCCACCCAAGACACTGAGTGAATAAACGCAAATGGCACGGACCGCATTCAGCGGCAGGAAAGACGCCTGCTGAGCGGGAGGGGGCTCCCATGCAAAGCTTCAGGACCCTCTCCCCCCATCCCAGGAACGGCTGCCTGCAGAGAGCCCTGCAGCCAACAAGGGACGAGTCCATGGACGGAAGAGAGGACGCTGCAGAGGCGTCTCCACGTCCGGCCATAAGGAGGGTTCCCGGGAGGGCAGAGAGAGAGGCCTCTCACTCACTTCAGCGCTGGCTGCAGCCCCCACAGATGCAAAGTGCCAGCGCCAGGATTCAGGAGGGGCACAGTGGGGCTGCCCTGTGATTTCAGGGAGCCACATCCGCACACCAACAGAGACCAGCACTCCTGTCCCTGTACTGAATGACGGCAAACGTGGGCAGCAGACTTCCTAAGCCCTTGGGTCCGTCCTATCATACGAAGTACGACAGAGCCCCACGGCCATCCTGGCTCAACGGTAAGGACGCACAACTCCAGCCAACCCAGCCTCACGCCACAGCTAACACGTCCCACCTGGCGTGAAAAAGCCATGCACCCCAACTTAGTCTTTCACTTGACAGCCTCAGCTTCCGGGGTGAGCCCTCCTCGCCCGAAGCCACCTTGCCTCGTGCCAGCAGCGGGGAGCCCCCGGAGGAAGCAGGACGAGAGCCGTGCCTGATGACCAACGGCTCTGTTCCTTTGCACCCCACGCTCAAAACCGAGGTGCCGAGGCCCTTCTTCGCTTCTGCTGAAACAAAATGCAACAGGGGCAGGAGGGTTCTATTTTTTAAAAAAAAGCATCCTCGATACGCCGGTTTTCACTGCCGTTCGCTGGAGGGATGCTTCCTCACCCCGGAGATGATTTGTTGTGGGGAATAATTATTGGAATAATAACATTCCTAAAAGGAACCACACAGGATCACGAGCATGTATGAACCTCGTTCCCACTAACTCGGTCCACTTTACACGCTACACATCTAGGTTTTAAAAACGTTAGACATGCTACCAGTGTGGCCCATGTCCTCACATCTTTCTCTAGGTCCCTATAAAAAAGCGATCCATTCAGCCGGCGCCGTGGCTCACTCAGCTAATCCTCCGCCTTGCGGTGCCGACACACCGGGTTCTAGTCCCGGTCAGGGTGCCGGATTCTGTCCCGGTTGCCCCTCTTCCAGGCCAGCTCTCTGCTGTGGCCTGGGAGTGCAGTAGAGGATGGCCCAAGTGCTTGGGCCCTGCACCCCCATGGGAAACCAGGAAAAGCACCTGGCTCCTGCCATCGGATGAGCACGGTGCGCCGTCTGCAGCGCGCCGTCCGCGGCAGCCATTGGAGGGTGAACCAACGGCAAAGGAAGACCTTTCTCTCTGTCTCTCTCTCTCACTGTCCACTCTGCCTGTCAAAAAAAAAAGCGATCCGTTTGTTCAAACGGGTGTGTTCCACACAGGCGGGGAACGCGCGATTCTCACTCGCAGCCGTGTAATCAGGACAGAGGCTTCCCCAGACTTCCTTGCACACACGCGTGAACACACCTCCCGTCCCGGGAAGCCAAGCCTCACTTCCATTGTTAAATGACTGTTTCTCACATGCAGTCAGGGTCTTCCAGATTATGACAGACCAGATAAAAATAGGAGACTTAAAAGTTAGTTTAAATCCAAAACTGAGACGCAGAACTCCAGTTTTAGACGCACCCTTTAATTTCTTGGTGTTGGCTACGTTTTACTTCCACTTAAATTTAGCAAAGTAATTTTAGCTTGCTGCCTGCCCTACCTTCGCTCGATCTGCAAGGTTACAGACAGGAAGCGCCGAATCCTCTCGCTTTTTGATACTACAACGTTTGAAACAAGAGGGAAAGTTAAAAGGGAGAAATGTCCCCCTTGGCTATTTTGAAAAACTGGTTCAGATGACGGCCCAGCCCTGGGAAACTCTTGCTCTTGTTTTTTACGAAATGACTGCTTTGCATCCACAAACAGGAGGCACTGTGCAGTCTCAGTGGGTCGTTGTCCAGCGGATGAACTGACCGCCCATCACAGTGCTGGAGACCCCAGCGAGATGCCACCATGGGAGGGCTGTCAGCGAGGTCTCCAGGCAGCCGGTGTGGCAGCGCCCGCCATTACCACAGGACTGTAAAGGTCCCAGGACACTCCAGCTCACCTGGCTGCCACCAAGCACCCCAATGATGGGAAATTCTGCCCGGATCATTTCAATGCTTCTGTTCTGCCGGCTTATTCTCTCAAATGCCATTCTGGTGGTGTGAACCATCGCAAACCCAAGGTGCAGACCACAAACAAGAGGTGTCTTCGGAAGAGCTATGTTCCCCAGGAAAGCACAAGGATCCTTGCACAGGGCGGGAGGAAAAGGAACCCCTCTTGCATTCTCCTCCTCTCCAAAACCTGGTAGAAGTGAACAAGGAGGAAGCCTAGGGGTGATCAAAAAATACCTGTGGTTACAGAGGTCAGCTGCCGACTGCCACGGAGAAATCACAGCTGAGGCAACCAATCGGCCTCTCCTTCCAGGGACCCCCAACCTCGTTAGCAACACACAGGTGCCTCCCGGGTCCAGGAAACAGCAGCAGCCCTGACACGCACCCAACAGAACCCCAGACCCTGGATGCCGACCTGCTGTCACTTCTCGCCGGGGACTCGGAGAAGATTCTAGAAACATTGGCTCTTCTGGCTTTGGAGGAAAGACACCCCCCCACCCCGCAACGTTTTTAACTTAAACAAGAAAAAAAAAAATCAGAGTGAATGTGAATTTCAGAAAAAATAAGTATGGAAAGTTTTGTATGACTACTTACACCAGGAGATGACATATTTAACACGCACTCTCATATATATTTAATATGTAAACAACATGCAAGACTTCAGGATGGCTCACAAGTCAAAAATCAAGTTTCGACATCTTTGGAAATGCTTTACTTCTCATTTACATATCTGTTCTTCCACTGGGGTCTTAGTCCTTACCACACACAGCTCTGATCAGGGAAGACTGAAAATTCAACAAGTAACTACTCCAATACTAAAGCAACCCCGAGAAGTGGAGGGGAGGTTAACACACAGGTGTGGGAGCGCTCCAGCCAGCGGTAAATGCTAAGTTTCAAAATTCCCAGCTAAAGAATTCACATCAGGCTAAATCACCAAGAACAAGAACTCATCACGAAATCACAGACGTGGACCACGGCATCACGGAGAGCAGTCTGCACTTTCCAAAACTAAGATCGAGTCGTTGTCAACCAGAAGCCGCGTTTTAAGTTCCGGCAGAGTCCCACACTCTGCAACAAAACCTCAGCTCGTAACTGAGCCCTTTGCTCCCGGGTGTGACTTCCAGCAAGTCACTGAGGCGTCAAAGCCAGCACCGCCACACCGCGGAGGGCACTCCTGGTAAGTGTGGCGGCGGAAGCCCTTTCCAGACGGCCACACAACTGCACCTGGGCAGCCACACCCAGCGCAGCCCAGCTGTTCCCACCAGAATCTCGCTTCCATGGGCGCGATTAGCGCACGGACAATTCCACACCCGGCGGGGACCCCTCTCTCGGGCTGGGCTTTCCCTGCCTGCGTTGCCGGTGGCCCCGTAAGGAGGAGGGGGCTAAGAGTTCTGGCCTGGTCCAGCGGCAGCAGAGCAAGGGTTAACGCGAGGAATGTGACAGCTCAGCTTGGCTTTGGCTCTCCCGAGCTCCACACTACTTGGAGAGGATCAAACATCCTCAAAAAAAGGTCCCAAGGGTAAATAAACTCGGCTCCCTGCATGCCACCCAGGGAAGCAAAGAACCCCACTTGCATTCGCACCTGAAGTTTTCCCAACTCCAGGAGCTGTGGAGCACGAAGCCGGCTGCTGGAGCACGCATTTCCCGGGCAGGATGGACGAAGACACCTTCAGGATGAGCGAGGAGCCGCGGGGAGCGCACCCCGCACTGCTAACTGAGCCTCCCTCTCTCCCGATGCTAAGAGTCACCGCATCCACGCCAGCAGCGCCTCCGGGCAGACCCCGCGTGACAGCGACAAGGGGCTCGAACAGAAGCCCGGCAGGCGAGCGGACGACACGCGGGCTGCACCTCCTAACCTGCCAAGTTTTCCGCAGAGAGCGCTGAGTCGGAAGCTCGCGGACTCCATGGGCCACGCCGGGCTCCACGTCCCGCACCCCGCGAGCGCCCGCGCCAACTTCACTCCCACGCCACACAAGGAAGAGCGACCCTCCTGCTCGCTGCCCCACAGAGGCCCCGCGGGCTGCTCAAGCCGGCCCTGGCCAGCTCCCGGGTGCCCGCTCCCCTCCGCGTCCGCGCCGCGCCCCGCGCGCCCCACCTGTCCAGGCGCCGTCGGAAGAGCGCGGCCCGGATCGGGGCGCGCTGGGCGCAGGACTCACCGAGAGGCAGCGCCGCCGTCGGGGAGGGCGTGTCCCACACGTGCGTGTGTCCGCGCGTGTCCGCGCCCGCGCGTGCCGGGCCGCACTGACTCGGTCGGCGCCGACGGGCTCAGCCCATGGTGTGGGCGCGGGCCTCGGGGAGGCTCCTGGCTCCCGCCAATCGCCGAGCAGGGCAGCAGCCCCGACGCGCGTCTGGCGAACTGGGAGTACGCGCCGGGGGGCGGGGCGGGGGCGCGGGCGGGAGGGCGCGCGCGGGCCCAGGTGCGCGCGGGCGGGGGTTCCCCGCGTGCCGGGGGGGGGGGGGCGCGTGGACAGCAGTGCGCGTGCGTGGCCCCCGGCGCGTGGGTGTTCGTCTCCGGTTCTGCGCGGGACGTGCGCGCGCCCTCGGGCCCGGGAGCGCGGGCTGGTTTGGAGCACTGTGCGTACGGCTGGCGTTCGGGACGCGGCGGGCCGGCAGCTCTGGGGAGGAAGAGGAGGAGGAAGAGCGGGAGGAGGAGGAGCAGAGGCCTGGCCCGAAGGAGAACGAGGTCCGTGCCCCATCGGGACGGGAACCCGGGAGGCGATCTGGGAGGGGTGGGGACGCGGCGGAGGGGCTCGACGCTTGACTCGGGTTGCTTTCAGGGAGCGGCGACTTGAAAACCGTTATGCACGTCAACCCTGAAAATTAAAACTGTTCGGAGCAGACATTTAGAAAGACCGCGGACCGCCTTCGATGCGCATCAGGAGCGAGGGGAGTCGCACGCGGTGCCCGGGCGCCCGGCTTTCCCGGGACCAGGGTGACGACCTGCGCCTGCCCGGAGCCCAGCTCCGAGCGTCGGAGAGGACGCCAGGGTGCGGGGGTCACCCGCGGTGACCGCGGATGGACGGACGGCAGCTGCACCCGCGTGGCCCCGCGGTGTCCGCGCGCGCTTCGGGGCGCTGCGCTCCGACCCCGCGGGCGACCTGGGGCGTCAGAGTCGCGCTTACCTGAGGGCTGCGTGTCCTCCCCCGCGCGCGACCTGCGTGGCGCTCACCGCCGTCCCCGCGCTGTCGCCAGGAGCCCAGGCCAGGGCTTGCTCCTGCACACTCGCCCCATCTTGGCCGAGCGAGAACTACGCGTATCCCTCCCTCTCCAAACTTTAACAGCCAAGAATTTCAGCAAACAGAAAGAAAGCAATGCCCCCCCCCCCCGAACCCCCACCCCAGGGGAAGGGAGGAATAAGCCCTCCTTTAATTTGAAAAATAATCATTAAAACGCCCTCAACTTTTAAGGCCCAGCAACATAATCTATTAATTGGTCGCTATTAACATGCAGTTTTATTGACCGTAGCACACAGAAGTCTGATTGTGAACGAGGAGTGTTTTCAATGAAAGTGCAGTTATTTTAGCTGCAGACGTGTTTACATTTCTGTGGTTTAGTCTATAACTTTCTCTTTTTCTTGCTTCAGAATTCTGCTCCATGAAGCAAAGCCCTTAGCTCCCAGACATTCCAAAAAGTCTGCCAAAATAATAGAAAAAAAAGAGAGAGAGAGAGAGAGAGGGAAGAAAAAACAGAGAGAGACCCCCAGGGCTGGGTCAGGCTCAGGGCTGCAGTGGGCAGCCCGAGTGTGCCCTCTCCCCAAACACTTTCCAAATTGGAGGGGGAAAAAAAAACGAAAAAAAAATTTCTTAAAAAGGCTGCAGGGCTCCATTTCCTGTTTGCTGGGGGAAAAATAAAATGAGTCTTAGCGCAGAGTTTAGAGACTGTCTTTTTGCAGGACCTATAGATTCTGGGAGGATCTTTAACCCTGGAGATGCCAAAATGGGTCCTCAGTGCCAGAATCTAACCAGACCAGGCAGTGTTAGACCGAATCCATGAAACTGCCGGCCGTGTCCAGGAAACTTCTGGAACAAACAGATGTGCATCCCGGTGGCTCTGACCCACATCTCCACGAGTGGCCAGGAGAAGGAACCCAAAGAACAAGTAGTGAACGCAGTGAGAGTGCCAGTATTTAGAGAGAGGGTCATAGCCCACAGGCTGTGCTCAGTCTGTGCCATTGGCGGATCGGATTCCTTTAGTATTGATATGCGCACGAGGAACCCAGGAGTCACCAAACTGCAATTCACATGTCTTCAAAAACATTTGGCCTGCCTCCGCTGTCAACTATCAAAAACATATTTTAGTTCCTTTTCTGTCTGTTTTCCAGATATTCCGGGTCCAAGATATTTCAGTGTTTTTGAAATGTTTCTCTTAGCCACTCAAAGCTCAGCACAGGGAGCCCTTAACAATTAGGGGAGTTCCTGAAAGGGAGCAGGGAGAGTGAACCTGTTCGCTGAGGTTCCCAGCCCTCTGGGCACAACCTCCGGCTTTTAATACGCATAGCTCTAGCACAGCTTCTCAGTCATCACACAGACTGGACAGGGTCCCTGTATGGAACAGCGCTGAACATAGCATTCTATGTGCTAATAGTCCGAAGAACATGTTTCAGGAATAAGTAACTGCACTTTAATAAAAGGAAGAACATGATTTTGACAACCCAGGTTACTACCGTTGAGAGAGGATGAGCTGAGAAAAGCCACAGTATTGGGAACCATGCCATTTTGCGCACTCTCATTATCTGCCCAGTTCCCGAAAGACATCACAGAGGCAGAGAGACTCAGTTTCTTGAAAGACAAGAGCATGTGTTGAGCCCGTCTGTGAAACCCAGGTCATTAACCTGGAAGAAACTTAGAACCCAGGATCTCGGAGTTTTGCATGGATCTCCCCACATTCTCTCCTCCAACCGATTCAGCGCATCTTGTAGTTGTAGGCGGGAAGATCTGTCGACTCATCTCACCGGTCACCACCATAGCGTTCCCTGCCGTCTGGCCCAACACTGAGGTCAAACAGTAGGAAACCGGTTAACTCAATTAAGTGAATTCGCGAGACTGGTAGAACCTGGGGAGACACATTGAGTGTCTGTAACTGCATTGCAAGCATTGTCGTTCCAAATAAATTAAGATTTCATTTGCAAGGGGGAGTTCTTAGGAAAGCCTCTCTCCACACGTTCCACGAGAGCTGGTACTTTTAAGTCTCTCATAAATGAGATGGACTTCTGTCTATCTAAAGTTTTGTGGCCAACCTAATTTTTTGTAAAAATCTCTTTTTCTCCAAAAGATGTTTTGGATTAATTTAAGTATTTGTTACTGGCTCATGTCAAACTCTTTTCCATGAAATGTCCTGCACTGGGTTGTCACACCTGTTAAATATAAGCCTCCTTTTCTTTTGATATTCTGAGAAGGGCCTTAAAAGGTTTACATCCTTCAATATGGAGATTTAATTGCTTTACCTATAATAAAAATAATCCCTATAAAATTCAGATTGTGGATATTTCAAAGCTGGGAGAACGATTGCATTGGGATGTAAAGGTTGCAGTTCAAAAGTCTCCCACTTTTAATATAACGTGTGTGGTGTTATGAGTTACAAAATCCTGGTTATCATTTTGGAAGGTCTGTTCTTTGTTGTCCATGCACGGAGCGTCTGTGAGCTCCCTTTATGGCTTAGCAGTTCTGTGTGCGCCTGTGTTAAATATGGAAAGGGTAGTCCGTCCTGCGGCAGTGCACGCTCACGGGGGAGGACGTCTCAGATTGTGTTTTGAATGAGGCTCCTCCCGCGCACTGCTTGCCGTCTTAGCTGAGCTCCAGTGTGGCAGGAGGCCGCTCTTCGGGCCTGAGAAACCACACAGCGTTCGCTGTCCCCATGCGCCTGGGCCCTGCTCCACAGCCTCCACTCTGTCCACTGGCTTCCAGGGCCCGTGGCAGGAGAGGGTGCAGGAGCCCCCACGTCCCTGGGTGTCAGCTTCATCTGTAGGATCCGAGGAAGGCAATAGGAACCCCCACTTTCTTGCTCATAGATCCTCCTCTTATGTCTCCCCTTGACGTGCAGGCATCGGAAGAAGCAGGCTCTCCCTGTATTCTCTCCTCGTCCTGAGTCTGGGCTCCCCGGTCTTCTAGGAAATGGGTTGGGCGTGGCCCAAATGTAGTGGCAGTTGTCCTGTCCCTTCCTATCCCAGGTCACCCATGCCTCACGGTGGTCACTGGAGCACACCTCAGCACCCTGTCCTCCCTCCAGCCTCTCCCCGTCCTGATCTCCCTGGGTGACTACTCATGTGCGTTGAAGAGCAGGTGCAGGCCTTCTCTCGGGGGGGCTTGACCTGTCTGTCACACGAGCGTCACCAGAACCTTCGGCGGTGGGCTGCCAGGAAAGCAGCATACGATGGTCTTCACCCTTCCAGACAAACTAATTTCCCTCAACAGGCTTTCCCTCCAAAGCACTCTCTCTGTCTCTGTCAGATGCAGTTTAAGTCTTCGGGACACACAGCAGTGCTCAATCACACGTGCTGACCACAAACTGCTCCGTGAAATTGCATAATGCATAATTCCTATCAACTTGCATAACGCACAAATGAAGTTGATAGGAAACACATTGCCCAGCTGTCAATGCGCTTTGGTGACAAAGGTTTAGCAGAATGAGTCGGGAGACTCTATTTGTATTTTTCAAGTGGGATTACACAGAGAAAAGCAGGTCTGTGCCAGCCCTTCCGACAACTAGACTTGGCCGGCACGCTGCTGAGCTTCTTGTACGATGACGATGACGCCAACGCTATTGGTGAACAATGTTGCCATGTGCGTTTCCATAAGTGATCACTCCTGCACATGAAAATAGCTATATTTTTAGATAATGAAGACACTTTTTCTCAGTGAATTTTTTTGTATCGTTAAAGGCATGGGGATAGCTACATTTTAATGACTTTCTTTTGTACCATACAAAAGTAAATCATTATCTCATGATTATGGATGACCTCATATGGTTTTAAGGGGTAATAAATCGATTGCAGATATCGTCCACAGACAATTGGCAAGGAATACCTGGAAACGGGGATCCAGCATTGTCAGCCAGATGACCTTGGACAAGTCACCGCCACTTGACGATCCCCAACATGCTACACACGGGACCGCACAGGGGAGCCTGGGTTACTCACCTTCATCCCCCGTCTCTGAAACAGTGGCTGATTGCCTGATTAGCCAGGGGCCTGTTGGATGCTGCTCTTTGACAAGCCTTGTGCGCACACTTCTCCCATTGCTGGTGCTGAGTGCACACTTCTCCCATGCTGGACTCCCTTGCCTTTGCATCCTATCTCTACCCAGGTTGGGTGGAGAACCAGGATCCCTACAGCCATGGTCTGGCCCTGCCTCCACACCCAGGTCGCCTTGGTAGCTTTTGTAATCCTGAGGTTGCTATGGTGCCATCCCAGAGCCGGCCAGTGAGACTCACTGGGGACCAGGGGAGGCAGGGCACCTCCCCAGGTGCTTGGACTGGACTCCTGGGCTGAGGACCACAGCTGTGGCAGTTATGGTCATTATTTAAAGTCCAGAATCTCCACATAATCAGACATTTCTAGAAAGTACATTTTACAAAAGAACACCCCAGGGGCCAGTGTTGTGGCCTCATCGGTAAAGTGGCCACCTCAGTTGCCAGCATCCCATCTAGGTGTTGGTTCATGTCCCAGCCACTCCACTTCTGACCCAGCTCCCTGATTATAGCTTGGGAAAGCAGCAGAAGAGGGCCTAAGTGCTTGGGCCCCTGTGACCCGCCACGTGGGAGACCCAAATGGAGTTCCCAGCTTCAGCCTGGCCCAGCCCTGGCCATTGCAGCCATTTGGGGAGTGACCCAGCAGGTGGAAGATTCTCTCTCTCTCTCTAATTATGACTTTCAAAATAAATAAATAGATCTTTTAAAAAAATGAACACTTCCAAAGAGCCACCTTGCAAGAGACCCCTCGTGCTCTGGTTCTGTGTCTCTTGGCCCTCAAGGTATGGGGTCTTGGTTTGGTCCCCTTGGCCCGGAAGGCCCTCCCTACTGTCTCCTCCGTGGCAGATCGCATGTCTTTGGCTCCGCCATTGGCCAGGCGCTCTCTGGTGTGTTTCTCATCCCAGTGCCTGCAGCCACCCTGTGTGGCTCTGAGTTTGCACCACCGCAAGTCCGGACTCCAGCTGGGTCCTGGTAGCTGCAATCTTTCTAGTCAAGGCCTCCTTGCCAGCCCTGAGCCCAGGGTGCCTCCTGCCCTCCAGCTGCCTGTCCCCACCCAGGGACAGCTCTCCCTTCTCCCAGCTTCACCACTCCCGCGTTGTCACGCTCACACCCTTGGCTGCCCCTTCAGACTGGAGCTCCTTGCGATGACCTAGTGCCCCCGGGTGCTGTTTGCAATGATTAATCATAAAGAATTGGATCTTTGATCCCTGCTCCTGGCCTGCCCCATAGCTGAGTACCCACCCTGGGTCGTGTTAAGTCTCCCAACTCCCGTGGACACCCTCCTTTGCTGTCCAGGGCCCAGCCCTCGCACTCACCAGTGACCACTGGGGCTGTCTCCTGGCTGCCCACCTGACCACTGGGGCCTCCCTGCACCGACTCACCTGTGCGCTCCACCAAGCCCTCACCTTGCCAGGCCAGGAACCCTCAGGAGCGCCTCCTGCTGGCGGGCCGGTGGCAGATGTGCCTGCCAAGTATCGCAGGGCGAACGCTGGAAAATCCCAGACACACTTCTCCTTTGCCTTGCAGAGGGTAAGCGTTTCACACTGGGACACTCTGCACTGCGCAGCTGTCTGCCTGGAGGGGAAGGACGATTAGGCCGTGTTACGGGGAGAATTCCAGGTGCCACGTATGAGGGTGTTTCAGAGTGTTTGTGGGGGAGCCGGTGGTTGGCCTGATGCCTGCACCCCGTATCCAAGTGTCTGCGTTCCATTCCTGTCTCAGCTTCTAATTCCTGCTAGTGCACACCTGGGAGGCAGCAGGTGACGGCTCAGGTACTCGGGTTCCTGCCACCCATGTGGGAGACCTGGATTGAGTTCCCAGCGCCTGGCTTCAGCCTGGTCCAGCCCTGGCTGTTACAGGCATCAGAGGGTGAACCAGCCGATGAGAGCTCTCTCTCATTTCCCATTCCTCTCTCTCTTTTCCTCTCAAATAAAAAAGTGTGCAAAAATTGAATTAAGAAGTAAGTTTATTTTTGGTGCAAAAATTTTTTGAAAATCACGCCGTTTTCTCATAACATGTACTTTCCTTGACCTTTTTAAAAACCCGTCGTATGTACGGATTTCAAAAAAAACCTCTTGCACCAAAATAAACTTTAAAATTTTAATTCAGGGCCGGCGCCGCAGCTCAATAGGCTAATCCTCCACCTTGCGGCACCAGCACACCGGGTTCTAGTCCCGGTCGGGGCACTGGATTCTGTCCCAGTTGCCCCTCTTCCAGACCAGCTCTCTGCTGTGGCCCGGGAAGGCTGTGGAGGATGGCCCAAGTGCTTGGGCCCTGCACCCCATGGGAGACCAGGAGAAGCACCTGGCTCCTGCCATCGGATCAGCGTGGTGTGCTGGCCACAGTGCACTGGCCGCGGCGGCCATTGGAGGGTGAACCAACGGCAAAGGAAGACCTTTCTCTCTGTCTCTCTCTCTCACTGTCCACTCCGCCTGTCAAAAAAAAAAATTTAACTCAATTTTCCATGAAGTTTTCAGAGTGGCTTGTCGTACAGGACAGGAGCTGCGTTTCTCTTGGACCCTCTGTACTTACTGAACCTTGCATGAGCCTGGAGCACTCCGCCCAGGGTGTGCTTGGACACTGCACACACAAAGAGAGTCCTGTTTGCCAATAGGACCCACCAGGGAGCCCAGACTCAGGATGAGGAGAGAATACAGGGAGAGCTTGCTCCTTCCAATGCCTGCACGTCAAGGGGAGAAATAAGAGGAGGATCTATGAGCAAGAAATTGGGGGTTCCTATCACTTTCCCCAGATTCTACAGATGAGGCTGACACCCGGCGCCGTGGGGGCTCCTGCACCCTCTCCTGCCACTGGCCCTGGAAGCTCCGGCACTTCACACAGCCTAGGAGACAAAAGGGTTCCTCTGGGGCATGGACTCTGAGCTGAGAGCCCAGTGGCCCGCTGCAGCGGGGTGAGCTCACAGCCAACCTTGGAAGTCAACCGCGGGGCCTGCAGGCTGGGAGGGGATGGTGGCTGAGCCCTGCCGTTTCACAGCCAGCAGGCACTGAGGGGAGGCCAGGCTGGCCGGAGGCTGCCAGCCCAAGCCCTGGACGGCAAGTTCCACCAGCCACAGGCTTCAGCCACGCACGCCAGCAGGGTGAGCCAGCGCCAGGAGGGGACGGTGGGACCTTCCCCAGAAACCCCGAGGGCTGTAGTTCCGAGCCCTCACCTCTTCCTGGAGATGGGGGGCTTCTCCAAGTGTGGTCCCTGGAGGGGTACCAGTCTGTGAACTTACTGCCGGTCATGACAAGGTAAGTCCAGAAATGGAGACGGCAGCGTCTAAAACTCTGCAGCCACCTGAAAGGGTAATGTTATGTCTGTTCAACCTAGTAAAAACCTGAGCTTGGATGTTGTCTGTCTTAATTTTTTTTTCATTTTACTTTTTGAAATAGCTTATTTCTCACCAAATGTCGTATTGCAGACTGTCTGACTTTCCCCTCTTCCTTTGCAGCTACTTGATAATCATTTTAACCCAGGAGGAAACATGGGAGAGAACGCACAGGTGGTTAGATGCTGCGGCCCCACATCGCCTGTGGGTGGCCGTGACTAGGGGTCCCGTGGAGCTGGAGGAAGCACACCCCACCTCTGTCCGTCTGGGAGGGTCCCTGGGAGAACGAAAGAAGGCCTGGCAAGCCGCAGCACTTGGATGCCCCGCAGCCTCCCGCCCAGGCCAGGGTGCGCTCTGCTCTGTTCTGGTCCCAGCCCCGTCCATGATGGAATTCCACACATGAACTTGATTCGGTTTGTCTCTGTCTCCTGCCAGCCGTGTGTTTCTTGACGGCTGGCTCTGTCTTATTTATCTTCGTACTCTCAGAACCTGGCACATGGAAGAGAATGAATAAATGTTTTTTAAATTGGATTGAAATGAATTAAATCGGGTCTACTTTGGCTTGGATTAAAATACTCTGGAGACAGAAACAAAACATAATGCAGTTTGAGTCAGTAGTCCTCTCTCGTCTCTGTCTCTCTGCATATAAATGCATTTATATTTACACAGACTATTCTGCATATTATATAGCAATATCATATACAAGGTACTTCAAAAAGTCTGTGGAAAATGGAATAGAAACATAAGCTCATTTTTGGTGTAAAAAACCTGAAATACATGTATACAGAGGTCTTTAAAAAGCTCATGAACATGCATACTATGGAAAATGACATGTATTTTACATGCTACATGCACATAAATTATATGTACATACATACGCATTCAGTACTAAATCAGTGTGAGGTTGGCCAAGCCCATCTATGTTAATTCTATCCATAAACCAATCAGGTCCAGAATTTGGTTCACTTATAACCACATCCAATAAATTATTCCACATTATGATCACAAAAAGGCAACCCCAGAACTCAGGGCCTTGCGACCCAGTTCCAAAGAAAAGAAAGTGTGAATTCTGCTCCACGGTGCCACGGTTTTAAGGAGTGGTTTTCTCGCCACACGGTACTTCTGGGCCCACAGTTGAGCGCCAAATTGCTAATGAGTAGGCAGACTTAGCTGTCCGTTTATCCTTGGCAATGAGGATTAAAGTCACACACCTTTTAATGATTTCCTGCCTCCAGAATCAACCACCGTAGCTACACCTTTCCCTGGAAACGGCCCCTTCGCCTCCCAGCTGTCCTTCGCACGCGTTCAGCCCCCCGCACCCCCACGGCCCAAGGCAGGCCCCATCCTCCCAGGCCAGACACCTTCTGTTGGGCGCCCTGCCTGCTGCTGTGGCTCAGTCACCAAAGCGGCTACATTCTTCCCCTGCCAAAGTCACTGGGCCTTTTTTTTTTTTTTTGGAACAATCTTTGGAAATGATCCCAGCCTGAGAAAGAATGAAACTCCACTTTTAGCCAAATACAACTTTTGAATAAGTGAGAGCGACTAAGTCTTCAGAAAACAACTCTAACCCTGTGCACTCTGCTGTGAACAGGGAAAAAAAAGCCCCGAGGTGCAGAACGGAGCCTCCGCAGGTGGCACCGGCTGCGGCGTAGGCGGCCGTGGCTCTTCGGGTAGAGGTGCTCATCCGACCCGCTAAGCGGGCTCCAGGCGAGGAGGGGCCTCCGCGTCCCATGGCGGTGAAGTCCATCATCAGACTGCTCCTGACTCTCAGCGGATACGTCAGATCCCGAGCCCGGAGCCGGGTTGCTTGGTCTCTCTTTGGCCAAAATGTCCCCCTCCCCCCACCCCGAAGAATCTGTGACTGTCATTTGACCCGCAAAGAAAGAGTGTGGCGTTTCGATATTTCCAGAATCAAAGTAAAACGTAAGCCAGTGCTGAGACATCTCCCTTCTCCTGGGGCCGTGAGCACAGCCCCGCGTGGAGCAGCCACCACCAGACGGCTTGCTTTCCCGTCTGCAGTGACCCCGCGATGGGTGAGAAGGAGCTGGAGCTCAAGTGCTTGCCACACGTGACCTGTGATGCCAGGGGCAGTGAGCAGCACCACAGCGTAGCCCTGAGCGAGGGGCTTTCCAGGACCCTTACCTACAAGGAAGTTAAGACATCGACTTTTTTTTTTTTTTTTTTTTGGTACAGGGCCCAAGCACTTGGGCCATCCTTCACTGCCCTCCCAGGCCACAGCAGAGAGCTGGCCTGGAAGAGGGGCAACCGGGACTAGAACCCGGTGCCCATATGGGACGCCGGTGCCGCAGGGTGAGGATTAACCAAGTGAGCCACGGCGCCGGCCCCAAGACACCGACTTCTACACAGGAACCCACAGGAAGCCCACCTAAGATCAGGGCCATAGAAGCACAGAGCTTCTAACAAGCCTAGCTACAGGCAAAACCTTTTCTGACATCAGAGACCAAGGTGGGTTCCTATCAGCGGCCCCCACTCGTTTTGCTCCCGCTTTGCTCTCATCATTCTGCAGGGAGATGGGTCACCACCTAGAGACACACACACTCATTTACACACACCGCACGGAAGTCCAGAGTACCTAGCGCAGACAACCTGCCTGGCCCCAAGGAGGGAAAGATGGCTTCTGCAGCCCAGGAGCTCTGATTGGCTGGAAGAGACAGGTATGCAAATCCAGCCTCACAGAGCCAATTGGCTGAAAGAAACAAGTATGCAAATAACGCCTCACAGAGCCCTAATTGTCTGAGGGAGACAGGTATGCAAATCCAGCCTCACAGAGCCTGATTGGCTGAAAGAGACATGTATGCAAATGCAGATTCACAGAGCCTTGTGAGTTCTTTAAAGAGAGAGAGAAAAACTGTCAATTCACAAAGTTCACATCTTCATACCCAGGTGCAATACAGAAGTAGATATATTTTAGCACATTCAGGAAAGCCACCTGATTTTAAACGGAATCAGACTGCACCGGTCTAGGAAGCCATATCAAAACCCAAGTCAAACTGATAACTCTTGCTGACACAAACATTATAAACAAGCTCTCTGTGTAAATGAATAGGATTAAATCTAGATAAACCTTGTATGTGCATCTCATACAGTCAAACCCTACCTTATAGAAGCATCCGTTAGTGTCTCATCAGATAAAGCCCACACTTACACATTTAAATCAGAAGTGAGAGGCCGGCATGTATCTGACACAAGGTAGTTAGCTCAGACTTGCCCTGTTGTGCTCAGCAAGCCAAGAACGGAGACGTCCACGCGGGTCCTCTGATGTGAGGGTGGTTGTGCCTGCCTCCGGCAAAAAGCAGGCGACGCCTCGGAGAGATTCGGTTCCACCTAGGCTGCACCACGCGTTTCTGCATATTTTTAATCAGAGGCTACAAACGGCACCAACAGCACTTGCAACGCAAATGACCGAGCTCTTAGCTTTTAAGTCTGGCTTCATGGGCGCTTGGGTCTCATGGTGTGGGACAGATTTTAAAATAGAACAGAGGAGGGAAAGAAAAAGAAAATGTCCAGATGTGTTACTTGGGTTCATGCTCATTGACTCACTCGAAGCTTCTCTCTGCACTGAATGCCTACTGCTTCTCTTACTTCGTCTCAAGAAAATGGGATTCCTATGCTGACAGCCGATAACAAACCACCAGCATATCATCCTTTCCTCTAAAAACTGCTTTTCCATAGTATTATTTGTATTTGTCCATCAGAAATAGAAGCAGCTTGTTAATCAGAAAAAAATGAGCTTTGGTTTCCCAGAAACTTCAGTTTTGGATGAGCTTGAACAAGCAGCTTCCAAAGACTACACCGTGAACTCGCCCGGCGCTTGTCGGCCAAGTCACGAGGGCCTGCGGCCGCGCGGCTCACCTTTCTAGATTCTCATCTGACCAGGACAGTCGTGATCACGGCGCTGTGAAGCTGACGTCACAGGAACAGTGCAGACTTCACGGCTCGAGAACCGGGTTTGCACAAGGGCACTTCAAAAACTTCATGGAAAACAGGATTAAAAGGAAAGTTTAGGGCCAGGTGCTGTGGTGTAGAAGGTTAAGTCTCCGCCTGTGGTGCCAGCATCCCATATGGGTGCCGGTTCGAGTCTCGGCTGCTCGTCTTCTGATCCAGCTCTCTGCTGTGGCCTGGGAAAGCAGTGGATGATGGCCCAAGTCCTTGGGCCCCTGCACCCACATGGGAGACCCGGAAGAAGCTGCTAGCTCCTGGCTTCGGATCGGCGCAGCTCCGGCTGTTGCAGACATTTGGCGGGTGAAGCAGCAGAAGAAACATCCCTCTCTGTCTCTCCCTCTCTGTGTCTATAACTCTGCCTCTCAAATAAATCAATAAAAATCTTTAAAAAAAAGAAAAAGAAAAAAAGTTTATTTTGGTGCAAAAGACTGAAATCTGCACATAGCTTTTCTATAACACATTTACACGAACTTTTTGGAAATCTCTTATATAAATTCTTTAAAAAGAACATATTTATTTATTTGAAAGGTAGTAGGGAGAGAGAAAGATCTTCCATCTTCTGGTTCAGCCCCAGATGGTCTCAATGGCAGGAGCCATGAACTCCATCCAGGTCTCCCTGGTGGTGACGGGGATTCAAGTACTCAGGACACCAGATGCTGCCTCCCAGGCACAGTAGCAGGAGCTGGATGGGAAGTGGAGCAGCCGGGGCTGGAACCTGCGCCCATATGGGATGCCGGTGTCACAGTGGTGGCTTAGCCCGCGGCACCACAACTCCAGCTGTATATAAATTCTTACAATTAACAGAGGGCACCTATGCCGTAGAATCTCTGCTTTGTCTTTCCTTACGGCAGCCGGAACTTAACCTGAGTGATCCACAGGACATGCCCCGGTGGCGGGTGATGTGTCTTCTCACCCCCAAAGCCACTTGCTAAGAGCACGCGCATTTCAACCTCACCCCTCACCGTAAGTAACAGCGGGGCTTGGGCCTCTCTCCCGCCTCCTCCCCTGCCCGGCGCTTCCCGCCTCCGAACTGAACCACACCTCTCCAGAAAAACGCGCTTTCTTAATGAAAACCATATTTGCAGAAAGAAAAAAAAGAGAAGCAAGGTTTGCATGACCCGCTGCAACGCCTGGACAATCTTTAACGTCAGCTTCAGACGACACGTGTCTTATGAAAGTCTGGGGCCCCGCTCGTCTGGCAGAGCCAGCTCTGTCCCACGTCTTTATGAGAAAGAGGGACAAAACTTCTGTTTTTGGCATTTTATATTGGAGTCCGTTTTAAGCGAGCAGGGAAAAAAAAAATCGCAACGTAGAGTCTAGACAGAAGAGATGGGGGTGAAATCTGGAAGCCATTCACCCCGCAAGGGCAGCGGCCGTCGGCAGCGGGATCGCCTTACACGGCCTAATTACACATGAAAAATGTACACATCATGTCTCTCGGCTGCTTGGAAAAATAGATGGTCAGGTGGCACTCTTGGACCGGGCAGCAGAGCCGGTCCCAGGCCCCGGACGTGGGATTTCTCCCTCTCTCGAGTTTGCAATGTGACTTCTTCTCTTTTTTTTTTTTCCAAGAAAGTAGGTATTCCTTTCACAATCCTGCCACCCTTCAAAAAATTTTTTAATATATTCTATATAGGATATAAATATTCTACATTTGGCGAGTGGTCACATTTGATGAAGAATATTTAGATGCTAATGCCCAACAGTGAGATGAAAACTGAGGGGCCACGGGCTTGTTTTAGGGTCTCGTTAATGGCTTGAGCTGACTCGCTGCAGCAATAACTTCTCAGTCTTCCCCTCCGCCTGCTGACCCCATCACAGCCCTCTTACAGAGCATGGCGCTGCATTTTACACAGGAAAAATGATTCTTTTAAAAGAATTCTTGAATACGGCGTCTTTTTCCAGGAGTTCACAGCATCGCTCACAGATATGATCACTCAGTCACATCACATTCCTGGGACCCAAGGAACAGATGAGGGCGTGGCCAGGAATGGAATCCACAGAGAACGCACGTGTGCGGGCAGGGCCACAGCAGCCTTTAGTTGCAAGGAAAATGAGGGAAGAGAAGTAGAACCTCCCTTTCCCTAGCACTGGAGAGAGCAGAGCTAGCTCTGTGTGCACGTGTGCGTGTATGCATGTATGAGCGTGTGCACGTGTGTGAGAGAGACAGAAACAGACACAGACAGAAACAGACAGGACAGAGAGAGCAGAGCTAGCTTTGTGTGCATGTGTGCAAGTGTGTGCACATGTGTGTATGCATGTATGACTGTGTGCACATGTGTGTGAGAGAGAGTGACAGAAATAGACCCAGACAGGACCAGACAAGACAGAGAGAGCAGAGCTAGCTCTGTGTGCACGTGTGTGCGAGTGTGTGCACATGTGTGTATGCATGTATGAGTGTGTGCACATGTGTGTGAGAGAGACAGAAATAGACACAGACAGAACCAGACAAGACAGAGAGAGAGCAGAGAATGTGTCTGAAATGAGAAGCAAGCTCAGATGTAATGACTGGTCCCAGTTTTCACAGTGGCCTTTATAACTGACCCTGTGAGAGTCATTTTCTATTGTCCCCTCACTTTCTCTGGTCTTTGCTAACGAAGTGGAGCAGGAGGAAGTTTGCTGTTGGAACAATGGTGTGTGCAGCCCTTCAGTCTGCTGCTTTGCGTTTGATAGGAGAGGCTGATCACGGTCTCAGTGAATCTAGGGGCTGGGCAAGGCGGGAAGGCTCTGTGGAGCCGGGGGTTGGGTGCACGGGGCAGCAGCTTCCGTGCACGAGGGTCACAGGCTCCTGCAGGAAGAGCCAGCCGGCCGGGCTGCATGGGAAGCCTTGGCTCTGCAAAGTGGGGAGGAGAGCGGAGACTGGGCGTCTGGACTGAAAGGGCCTGCACAGCGGGCGTCCTAGTCCCCTCAGTCCACGGGAGGGCGCTGGGCCGGGCGGAGCAAGGAAGGGCTGGGGCAGCTCCTGGTCGTACAAGCCCCGTCCCACCATGGCTGGGTCCAGCTGCCTTCCTCGGTGGGACCCTCAACTCCACAGAGAGCAGGGAGCCCTTCCTTGTGTGTGCCACGGATCCCCTAAGCCATCTCGTGATGCCTGCGTAAAACAAAACACAGTTGTGCCTCGGTACCCACCAGAGACTGGTTCTAGGACCCCTACCATACCCAGTCCGAGGATGCTCATTCTAGCCATACCCAGTCTGAGGATGCTCGATCTCCATAAAACGGCACAGGCCTTCAAACACAGTGTGTGTGTCCTTCCACACACGTTAAAGTCATCTCTACAGATTGCTTATAAAACCTCAAACGCTATGTAAACCGTTATTATACTGATTGTTGAGAAAATGATGGCGACAACAAAAGTCTACGCATGCTCAGTACAGACACAATCATCCCAATACGTACAGTACAGGCCAGCCCCGGGGAGGCACTACGTGGCAGCTCTGTGGTCATCCGTGGCCTCCCTCCCTCACCAGGAAGCCACACGGCGGGCAGACACCAGAGGGCTCTGAAGAGCACAGAGCCTGGCCCAGTGCGTGGCAGCCACACGTGAGCAGCGTCTCCGTCTCCGGAGATCAGGGCTAGCTGGATGCGGGGGAGACTCCAGTGAAGAGTCCAATGGTGACAGCCACGCCCCAGTCCCCCATCCAAGAAGAGATGAACAATCACCCCTCCAGGGTCCTGGATTCCATTCTCATAACCACTCCTTTCACTTACTGCTCTACAGTTTTTGTGAACATTGTCAACCTTCAAAGAAAGTCTGAGGGGTAGGCCTGGGTCAAAACACCTGCATCCCACATCAGGGCACTTGGTTTGATCCCTGGCTCCGGCTCCTGACTCCAGCTCCCTGCCGACGTGCACCCTGGGAGGCAGCAGGGGACGGCCCAGGTGGCTGGGGTCCTGCCGCTCGTGTGGGAGACCCGGACTGAGTTCCCTGTTGCCAGCTGTGGCCCAGCCCAACCCTGGCTGTTGAGGAATGAACCTGTGAATGGGACTCATGCCAAAAAAAATTTTTTAATAAAAAATAAAAGGCTTGCAGCCAACAGATGGAGTCATCTCAAGGTCCTGATGTCCTGGAGTTAGACATGGGTCACCGAAGCATCAGCATCCGCCCCAGACCCAGACCTGCAGGGAGGGAAACCCTCTGGGGCCAGGCCGGGGTGGGGGGCCCGTGGGTGGGGATGTTGTGCTTCTCAATGTCAGCAGGAGGGTGCAGGCCTCCAGTCCCCGCCCCAGCGCAGAGCCCTCTTTCTGAGCCACAGCCGCAGGCTCCGTTGTGTGAGTGTCTTCTCTGAGGTCAATGCCAGGAGCCCGTGTGGTGGCGCAGCGGGGTTAAGCCACCACCTGTGACACTGGCTGATCCAGCTCGCTGCTCACGTGCCTGGGAAAGCAGCGGAGGATGGCCCGAGTCCCTGTGCCCCTGCACGCACGTGGGAGACCTGGAAGAAGCTCCTGGCTCCTGGCTTCACCCCAGCCCTGGCCTTCGTGGACACTTGGGGAGTGAACCAGTGGATGTAAGATCTCCCTCTCTCTCTCTGTAACTCTGCCTTTCAGATAAATACATAAATCTTATAAAAAACGATTCAACGCCTTCTCCTCGAGGTTGATATGGGACAGTTTGAAAGGAATCCTGCCCCCACCTTGAAGCTATGCAACTTTGGACAAACTCCTTAAACTCTCGGGGCTCCATGCTCCTGATCTGTGCAGTGGAGTCGGCCATACCCTCCTCAGGGGGTTTCTGAAGTCAGAGTGGGAGGAGGGTAGACGGTGCTGCTCCCCAGTAGCAGCCTCTGGATGGGGGTGGGGAGTGGGGGTGGGGGAGGGGACTTGCACACACCAAGCGCCGCCCCACCTGGTGCTGTCCAAGGGCCCAACTTGGGTTTCTGTGGCTGTCACTTCCAGGAAGCCACGGTGAGAGTGAGCCGACATTCCAAGCCCTTCCCGCAAGCAGCTTGTCATATCCTCAGCATTGGGACGGCCCAGGCTCCGGGGGAGGAGAGGGAAGAGCATCCCAGGGACCCGAGGATGCCAGAGGCGCCTTGGCTGAGTCGGGGTCTTGCTGTCTCTGGGCAGCTTTGAACCAGAACTGCCAAGGTCACAGCCGTGGGGCACTGACGAGAGGCTCAGGACGGCAGGCTGGGGGAAGAGGAGGGGAAATCGGTGCAGCCAGAGGCAGCCCTCAGCCTCTCCACAAGCCCTCGACGGTCCCTAAGGGACCTCGCAGCGCTCCCGCGCCCCTGCGCTGCACTGGGTCCTAGCACACGTCAGCAGGGTTTGTTTTACGTGAATGAAACATGAGTTAAGTACTCACATGACAAAGCATCAACGCTTTGCCACAAGATGGCAAATAAAAAATTAGCAAGTTGCTGGGGGCCGGCGCTATGGTGCAGTTGGGCTAAGCAGCCATCTACAGCCGCCATCCCTTATGGGAGCCGGTTCAAGACCAGGCTGCTCCACTTCTGACCCAGCTCTCTGCTATGGCCTGGGATAGCAGCAGAAGATGTACCAAGTGCTTGGGCCCCTGCTACCCATGTGGGAGACCTGGAAGAAGCTCCTGGCTCCTGGCTTCAGCCTGGCCAGCCCTAGCTGTTGTGGTCATTTGGAGAGTGAACCAGTGGATGGAAGATCTCTGTCTCTCTCCCTCTCTCTCTGTAACTTTCAAGTAAATAAATAAATCTTAAAAGAAATAGGGAGTGGTATACAGACACGGGATCGGGCAGGCATCTGGCACAGTGGTTAAGGTGCTGCTTGGAGCACCCGTGTGCCTACTGGAGGGCCTGGGTTCGAGTCCCTGCTGTTTCCTATCCCAGCTTCCTGCAGCTGTGCGCCCCAGGAAGGATCAGGCGAAGGCGCGAGTGCTTAGCTTCCTGTTGCCCACATGGGTGATCCGCGTTTAGTTCTGGGTTCCTGGCTTTGGCCTTGCCCAACCCCAGTTGTTACTGGCATCAGCGTGAACCAACAGAAGAAAGATTCTCTCTCTCTCTTTCTCTCCCTCTCTCCCTTTTAAATAAATGAAAAATAAATTCTTTTCTTTTTTTTTTTTTTAAAGATTTTATTTATTCATTTGAAAGAGTTACACAGAGAGAGGAGAGGGAGAGGAAGGAGGGAAGGGAGAGAGAGAGAGAGGTCTTCCATCTGCTGGTTCACACCCTAATTGGCCACAACAGCTGGAGCTATGCCAATCCGAAGCCAGGAGCCAGGAGATTTTTTCCTGGTCTCCCACATGGGTACAGGGGCCCAAAGACTTGGGCCATCCTCCACAGCTTTCCCAGGCCAGAGAGCTGGATCGGATGTGGAGCAGCCGGGACTCAAACCAGCGCCCGTATGGGATGCCAGCACCTCAGGCCAGGGCATGAACCCACTGCGCCACAGCACTGGCCCCGAAAAATAAATTCTTAAGGAACTTTCTGTCTGT
Source organism: Sylvilagus floridanus (assembly GCA_949820135.1). Lineage (NCBI taxonomy): Eukaryota > Metazoa > Chordata > Mammalia > Lagomorpha > Leporidae > Sylvilagus > Sylvilagus floridanus. The sequence continues at coordinate 6,561,173 of OX463244.1, read as the reverse complement.
TATCTCTGCTTATCCGTCACACGTTTACCATGCGTGGCTGTGCTCATGCTTCCCAGTTGGGAAGAACAAAGGATACACCCCAAATGCTGCGGCTACCCCCAGGAGTTCTTTGCACACTTCTGCGCTGTGGGCTTTTCAACACGCCTGCATTTTGTAATTAAGAGAAGCTTCGCTCGTAGTTGCTGAGGGTTTTGGTTCTTATGTTTGATCCCAGCACTGCCGATGATCAGAGTCTACAGCCAGGACGACTGCAGCACACCCAGCCCCTCCATCCTTGCTGAGTGACATCTCAGGGCTTGAGCAGGCTCCGCCCACGGAGCAGGCTGCAGCCTCACGCTGTGACTGCGTGGGGTGCAGGGGTGCAGGGCGCCGGGAGGAACAGGGGCACCTCCTCCACCACCTGCCCCCCCCACTCCCACCTCTCCTCCCTCCTTCCTCTTCCTTCCCAGAAGTCTCCACGGCCAAGAGCGTGGAATGAAAACCTCCGTTTTTGAATGTTGCATAAAAGTTGGTCCTTTCATTTGAATTTTTTTTAACTTTTAAAAATATTTTTCCAAAACATCTTAAGCAATTTTTTAAAAATGTCCTAATGGCTCTTGGAGGATTTTTTTCTTTTGGTACCTGTTGTAGTTGGATCATCTCACTTTCTTTTTTTATTGTAATCTATCTTGTTCCAAAATCTTTACTTTTTTTTTGAAAATCCGTATTTATGAAGGGGTTCAAAAAACAGAAACCTGTAGTATGAAACACACACACACACACACACACACACATGGAGTTTGAACTTTTTGAAGCACTCTATTTAAAAAAAAAATATTCCTTGCTCAAGGCATATTCACCAGAACAATAATGTTCTTCACTAAGAAAAGAACATTTTAAAAGGAGAACTTGGGCTTCCAAGGGCCCCGATCAGCCACACGGGCATCTCTGCCTGCTGTAGCTCCCCGGGAGGCATGGAGTCTCCCTGTTCCCCAGCAGGGCCGAGGGTGGGCCCGGGAAGGTTGGCAGGCAGCCAGTGGGGCTTTGAACCCTGGTCCATCTCCCAGACACCCGAGAGTGCATCCTGCAGACCCTCCAGAGCTGCCGCTCCCTCCCAAGAGCCACGGGAGAGCAGAGCCTGCACAAGGCCACTGCCGCTCCCACGTGCCCTCGTCCCTCCATGCACAGCTCGCTCAGAGCCCAGCAGTCTGCAGCCACGGCCACAGTCAGCTGACAGGTCCCTCACAGCAGACCCCAGCAGATAGGGGTCCCCTTGTGGGATCCTGCACTATGTCGCCAGGGGAAGAGGGGCCAGCGTCCCTGTTGTGGGCAGAGCCCACTGCCACCAAGGGTATTTCCATGAACTAGGTATGTAGGGTAAAGGTTAGGCACAGCCCCACAATTCAAGCATGTGTGACCCCTCAGGCAAGCAGAGAGGGGTCTTAGCTGGAGTCGGTGGCCGGCAGCAATCAGAATGAAAGACAGGGCCAGTGGCTCTGTGACGGATGAAGGTCAGAGGCTCGTTACTAGCCAACGAGATTGACAAGGCCCAGGCCCGCAGGGGCCGATGGGTACCGTCCATTAGTTCTGCGCCTTGGGGTTTGGTAGGTGTCAGCGAAGCTGACTAGGAAGTGATTCACTTCCTCTGGTCACTGCTCTGCCCAGAGCCGAGCTATTTTTAGCCGCCTGCATAAAAATCACAGATCCAACCCTGGGCGTGGATTTTATTTGTTTAACAAGCGCCCAATAACTTGAGCCGGGGGCGGAGGGAAGAACTGAGCAGCTGAAGGGGAGACTGTTGGAACACACAGCCCCAGATAAAGGCAGCAGCTTTTGGAAAGCCCGTGGCGAGGAGCAGAGTCAGTTCAGAGTCATTTCCCACTCTCTCTGGAAGAAACTGGCGTCCGCGCCAGGAGAGCTGCCAGGGCTCGCAGCAGCCCTGGTGAGCGTCAAGGTCAGCCGCACGACCTTGGAAAAGCGTCCTGCCCATGCGGTTCTTGGCCACAAGCGCAGTGTCCTCGCTGAGACAGGAGGTGGGAATGATCCAACAGGGAAGGTGACCCGGGAGCTGCAGCTCCGTCTCACCCAGCGCTGAGTGAGGGAGCATCTCCCAGAGCTAGGGCTGCCCTCACAGGGCACCATGGCGGCCCCCGGGCAGTGGAAACCAGAGAGCTTCATCTGCTAAGGGTTCTCTGGGCGGGGCATCCTGGGAGGAGGCGTGGCCAGGGCTGGCCAGGGCTGTAGAGGTAGGCTCTGCTCCAGGTCTCTCCCTCTGTGGCGGGGGGGTGCTGCGTCTGTCCTCGGGACGTTTCCCCTCTTGGGGGTGCTCTGGGTCACCCCCTTCCTACAAAGACAGCAGGCATACTGGAGCAACACCCCTGCTAAGCAGCTCACTCTAACTAATTTCCTGCAGTAAAGACCCTGTCTCCCAACATGGGTTATGTCCCGATAAACCCACAGTAAACTGGAAATATCATGGCCGGCACTGTGGTGCAGTGGGTGAAGCCACCACCTGCAACACTGGCATCCCATAGGGGTGCCGGTTCGAGTCCCGGCTGTTCCACTTACAACCCAGCTCCCTACTAATGCACCTAGGAAAGCAACAGAAGATGGCCCAAGTGCTTGGGCCCCTGGCTACCTGTGTGAGAGTCCTGGATGGAGTTCCTGGCCCAGCCCCAGCCATTGAGGCCAGTTGGGGGGTGAACCAATGGCTGGAAAAAAAATCTCTCTCTACCTTTCAAATAAGTAAATAAACCTTTTGGGAAAATGCACTATGTACACCCTACCCACCAAACATGCTTGCTTAGTCTCGTCTGTCTTAAGTGTGCTCAGACCACTTACATTAGTAGCCTACAGTGGGCAGAATCTTCCAGCACAAAGCCTATTCTACAACTAAGTCCTGTCTCATGCTGTGTGTTCACCACCTGTACCCAAAAGCTGCCAGCAACACGGCTCACTGTAGCAATGGTCATTCTGTCCCACCACGGTTGTGGGGCTGACTGGGCACAGTGGTCTCAGAGAGAATCATGCCACATGGCACTAATCTGAGAAAAGACGAAAACCCAAAATTCCAACAACAGTGTCCTTCGAATGCATATCCCTTTGGCACAGTGCTGAAGTCGAAACACTGTAAGTCGAGCCACCCGAAGTCAAGGGCTGCCTGCAGGGTCACATCTTGGGGGCTGGGGTCAGGACTCCAGTGAATGAGCTTGAGGGAGGGACGCCGTCCAGCCACGGCAGGTAGGAGGTCGAAGCAGGAACAGGAGTCCCCATGTCTTCCGCACACACCTGCTTTCTTAGCATTAAATATCCACCAACACCTGCAAGCTGCATCCCCTGGGGGCAGTCCAGCCAGAGGGGAAAGACCCCACGTGAACTCTGAGCCTGGTGCTGCTCCCTGGATCCACCCACTGCAGGCACCGTTCAATGCTCACAGCCCACCCTCTGAGGACTCTTTGTAGTTTGATGTGCATAATATATTCTAGAAACCATACTGGGATTGAGTTCAGCCTCTGCTCTCTTATGCGGTGCTGTAGGATGGGGAGGAGCAGGTTTCTCCTAAATAAGGTCGGAGAGTGGACACTGCAGGTCCTGTGGTCCATGCAGCATCTCCCAAGCTTCGCAACTCCGCACTTGTGGCATAAAAGCAACTGTAAATGAGACATACATGGAGGCGCGTGGCATGGAGGCGCGTGGCTGCGTTCCAAGACGTTTTATTTATGGACGCTGAATTTGACTTTTAGATATTTTTCACATATCATAAAATCCTCTTTGTGAGATTCTTTCCCATCCATCTAAAAATAGAAAACCCACCCTGGGGTGGGCGTTCGGTGCAGGCTTCCGATACCTCAGAGTCTGGTTTGAGTCCCGGCTCCTCCAATCCTGATCCAGCATCTCATCACCCTGGGTGGCAGCAGGTGATGACTCAAGGACGTGTGTTCCTGCCACCCATGTGGGCGACCCAGGTGGAGTCCTGGGCCCCTGGATTCAACCTGGCCCAGCCCTAGCTGTTGCAGGTACTTTGGGAGTGAACCAGTGCATGGCAGATCTTTCTCTCTCTCTCCCTCCCTCCCTCTCTTTCTCTCTTTCTCTCTCTTTTTCCCTGTCTCTCTCTCTCTTTCCCCGTCTCTCTCTCTCTTTCAAATAAAATGAAAGTAAATAGTGGAAATGTAAAATATTTAAAAAACAAGCTGCTGTCCACTCACAGGTCATTGAAACCACGGGGGGCTGGTGGGATGCTTGGTCCCCGCCGTCAGCAAGCCTGCCCTGGGACCACATGAAGAAGGAGCAGGACACTTCTTCCGGGCTTGGCCAGTGAGTCAGCGAGCGGTGAAGAGCCACCCTCCGTGTGGGTGGCTCCACTCAACCAGCCTGGGAAGAGCAAAGTGCAATGTCTTCTCTCCCGGGGAGCTGGGAGACGTCAGCACGCCACACTCTCTGGCCTTGAGATTCTAGGATGCATCCCAGACTCTGAGCCTCACAGCCGCAGCTTCCCAGGTTCTGGGGCTTTGGGACTCAGCCTGAGCTATGGAGCAGCAGCCAGGGTCTCCAGCCTGGACAGAGCCCGTCGTGGGATTCCTCAGCCTCCAGAATTCCGTGAGCCAATTCCCCCGAGAAATCCCTTCTGCATCTACGCAGCGTCTATGTACCTCCTGCATAGGAGACGCATCTATCCTGTTGGTTCTGCCTGTCTGGACAACCCTAGCTAACACAGCAGGTGTGGCCATGGCCTTGGCTTGTTGACCCCGCCCCACAGGTGTTGTCACCCTCCTGGCTTCCTCTGATGCACCTTCCCAAGGCAGCCTGGACTTTCTGCAACACGACAGCTGTGCACCAGTGGGCGCTGCGCCACCACCGACTTCCCAGACCCTGCTCCTGCTTGGTCAGTGCCTCCCCGCTTCCAAGGTCAGGAGTCCTCTCCTCATTCTGGTGGGAGGAGTTGGTGGTAGGCAGGGTCCTTTTCTTCTTTTTGAGGAGCCCAGAACAGCTCTGAACACTGTGGCCCCGCCCAGGAACCATCCCTTGCCATCCACCCCCTCGCCCTCAAGCTATGAGCCTCCGCCTGCCTCGTCAGCCATTTCACACTCAATTTCACATCACTCATGCCTGGACTGAGCAGAGCACGAGGCTGCACTCCCTAAACTGCCCAGGCACTGGCAGAATGAGCCTTGGAAACCTCTGGCAGGGGCCTGGCATTGTGGTGCACCTGTTAAGCCACCTCCTGCCAGAGCCACGCTGGCATCAAGTCCCAGTATCTGCTCCCCTTCCAATCCAGCTCCCTGCTGAAGTGCCTTGGAAGGCAGTGGAAGATGGCCCAAGTCCTGAGGTCCCTGCAAACATGTGGGAGACCCGGATGGAGCTCCAGGGTCCTGGGTTTGGCCTCACTCGACCCTGGCCATTGTGGCCATTTGGGGAATGAACCAGTAGATGGAAACTCACTCTCTCTCGCTCTCTCTCTTTCTAACTCTGCCTTTCAAATAAACCAACCTTTTGTAGCTGGACAGCACTTTCCTCACTAGGTCATGGACTGACGAGAAACCCAAGTTTCCAGACGCACACACACAATCCCTTGTCCTCCTCATGCCCACGTGTGCTGCACTGGGCTCTCCTAAGGGCTGACTGGGCCCTCCTTGGCCTCTTTCCCAAGCTGGGAGCAGGCTTTGAAGTCCTACCCTTCAGCAAAACTCCATGCCACCGGGGGCCTGGGTCATGGCCACCAACAGCACCCCCAAAATGAGAAGGGTCCTGGCAGGTCGCTGTGGGGCACAGGGCCCCTCCTTAACAGAAGAGGGCCAGGGTGGTGATGGTTAATGAAGAACACGTGCAGAAGTAGGCACCAGATGGGGTCTTTTTATTCCAGGACCGTGGTCACCATTTCCAAACCTTTGGCTCCCAAAAGTAGCCCCAGCCCCCCTCTTGACTTCTTTAGGAAGAGAGAGAGAGAGAGAGACACACAGAGAAAGAAAGAGAGAGGTCTTCCATCCACTGGGTCACTCCCCAGATGGCTGCAACAGCCAGAGCTGGGCCAAGCTGAAGCCAGGAGCCAGGAGCTTCTTCATGGTCTCCACAGTGGGTAACGGGGGCCCGAGCAGTTGGCCATCTTCTGCTGTCTTTCTGGGAAGCATTAGCATGGTGCTGGATAGGAAGTGGAGCAGCTAGGATTCGAACCAGCGCCCACATGAAATGCCTGTATCTCAGTGGGCTTGAGCCACTGCACCGCAGCAGCAACCCCTTCTCTAGACCATTTTGCAGAGATTAATGACAGCAATGTGGCTGCTGCCGACTGTTCCACCACGTGGCTGTGAACTTGGGGTGCAGCCGCAATCTCAAAGGACTTAATGGGAAACATGGTTCTCATGAAGACTCCAGGATTTTCTGCTAAGAAATCATCCTGAGAGTCCCGGTCCCGGGTCTGACCTCCTCTGGGCAGAGCCTGGTGCTCCAAGCCTGACACGCCATCCTCCCCCGGGCACTGCCGTTAAGTCTCTCACGGTGTAAGGATAAAATGAGCAGAGGGGCACTTACCGTGGGCTGCCCTCACCCTCCCAGACCCCTCCGAGGCTGCCCTCACTGCTCACCGCTCCTGTGTCTGTTTGTCTCATGTTCTCTGGAGTTCAGGCACAGGTGTTATCCCTGAGATCAGTGCTGAGCAGGAAGCAGCCTCCAGGGACCAGAGCTGTGGTGTAGTGGATTAGGCCGCCACCTGCAACACCAGCATCCCATATGGGTGTTGGTTTGAGTCTCGGCTGCTCCACTTCGGATCCAGCTGCCTGCTAATGCACCTGGGAAAGCAGCGGAGGATACCCGGATGGAGTCCAGGTTCCTGGCTTCACAATGGTGCAGCCCTAGCCCTTGCAGACATTTGGGAAGTGAACCAACAGATGGCCTCTCTCTCTCTCTCTCTCTCTCAAATAAGTGAATAAATCTTTTTAAAAAGAAGAAGTCTCAGGGACCAGCGCCATGGTGCACTAGGTTAATCCTCCGCCTACAGCGCCGGCATCTTGTATGGGCACTGGGTTCTAGTCCCAGTTGCCCCTCTTCCAGGCCAGCCCTCTGCTGTGGCCCGGGAGTGCAGTGGAGGATGGCCCAAGTGCTTGGGCCCTGCACCCCATGGGAGACCAGGAGGAAGCACCCGGCTCCTGGCTTCGGATAAGCTTAGCTCCGGCCATCATAGCCATCTGGGGAGTGAACCAACGGAAGGAAGACCTTTCTCTCTGTCTCTCTCTCACTGTCTGTAACTCTACCTGTCAAATAAATAAATAAAATATTTCAAAAAAAACAAAAAAAGAAGAAGAAGAAGTTGTCTCCCAAGGAGCTGCTATGCTGGGGAAGGAGCTGACAAACAGAAAAGAAACAAGAAAACGTGGCCTGGTGCCTACCACGGTGAGAACAACTGCTCCTCATCTGTGCTCGGCTTCTCGCTGGTTTTTAAATAACCTGGCCTGGAGCTCCTAATAAAAACCTTTGTCTGTCCCACCTCTTTTTTTTCTTTTAAGATTTACTTATTTGAAAGGCATAGTTAGAGAGGGTGAGACAGAGAGGGGTTGAGGGAGAGAGAAACAGAGAGAGAGAGAGAGAGAGAGAGGAAGGAGAGACAGAGATCTTCCATCTGCCGTTTCACTCCCCAGATGGCTGTGTCTCCCTGGTTGGTGGCAGGGACCCAAGCACTTGGGCCGTCTGCTGCTGCTTTCCCAGGCGCATTAGCAGGGAGCTGCACTGGAAGTGGAACAGCCGGGATTCGAACCAGTATGGGAAGCCCGGGGTGGCAGGAGGCACTTATCTCACTGGACCACAACGCCGGCCCCTCTGTCGCTTCTTGCCAGACACATGAGTGTGTTTCCCTTCACAGAGCAGCGATGTCCTCACTGTTTCAGACTCTGCCTCCTTCATCTGCAGAGTTCCAACAGCGTCTCGTGCTGCCGTGTGCCCACATGAGCTGCGATTCTCACCGAAGGCCGTGGATGAGAGCGAGATGGGGGAGAATCGGCAGATGTGGTCTCCGCCCAAGTGTAAATAACCACAAAGAAGCTGTTGATTCTTTCTTCTCTGGCATCATTTGAATACGTGGATCTCTCCTCTTCCCCCCCAGACGTGTTGCTCTGGAAAAAAGTGCCATGGAGGAAAAGACGCTGGTGGGCACGGCCATTACAAATCTGACATTTCTAAACTGGGCTTGACAGTGGAACTTTGAAAATATTTATCTATCAGAAAATAGTTTCAGCCGTGGGCAATTTGGTGAGAAGGTTTAGTTGATGGAAAAACCGTAACTCAGTGTGACTGGCTTTCATGCAAGATGTTCTTGAAGGCCACACAGTCACCAGCATTTCCAACAACCTGGAAAATTTAGCCCAGCTTGGAAAAATAAGAGGAGGCTGGGGGAGGTAGCCAAAGCCGTATGGGATCAGATAAATTTATGTGCTTTAGAGCCTAAGATTTTAATATTAAGTTTGAAATGAAAGCAGTGTTCAAGCTAAGCATTTAAGCAGCTCGCTCTTTCTCGCTCTCACTCTCGCTCTCTCTCACTGCCTGTGCCTAAACATCTGGGATGATTTTCTAAAATAAGATGTTCTGCTGTGTCTGTGTGGAGTCCCCCTTCCTTTTGCATTTTTCCTGGGTGAAAGCTCGTGTTCCTAGGGCTGCTTTGCGTAGTTGAGGACTCTGCCTCCGGGGTGCTGGCCTGTGTCTTGGTATTTTTGTGTGGCTTCCAAACTCAAGGCAGCGGCTGGCTGAGTGTTCCATGCTCAGGGTGTCTGGGTCTGCCATGCCCACTGCAGCTTCTCTGAGAGCAGTCCAGGGCCTCTGAGGTCCTCCCTCCAGAGTAGCCTGGATGGCCCATGGCCTCACAACCCACACAGCCGATGCACTGAAGTTCTGAAGCCGTCTCTTGTGCCTTCCCACCTGTAACTCCCCTGGAGCATCTTCTTGAGCTGTTTTGTGAATGTGATCTTATTTTCCCCATCTTTTTTTTTCCTGCTTCCATACAGAGCTTGAAGGAAGCTACCCCCACATAGAATGAAGCAACAGCAGAGCAAAGAAGTAAACCCAGACCTTTGTCACTGTCACGGTGGTCCTCCCTGGCTCTAGTCTTGTCTCTGCTGATCCTTCAAACAATGCACACGGTAGTGTTGACGCCTTCTTGGCTTAAACTCTTCTCTCTGCTGAGTCATTTCCAAAAACTGTTATTTTTTTATATCGATTTTATTTGAAAGGCAGAGAGAGAGAGGAGAGATAGAGAGAGAGAGAGAGAGAGACCGTTCATCTGTTAGTTCAGAGAGAGAGAGAGAGACCGTTCATTTGTTTGTTCACTCCCCCAGTGTCAGCAACAGCCCCGGCTGGTCCATTCTGAAGCCAGGAGCCCAGAGCTCCATCCAAGTCTTCCATGTGGGTGTCAGCAGCCCAGGTACCTGAGCCACCCTCCACTGCCTTCCTAGGCACATTGGCAGGGAGCTGAACGGAAGCGCAGCAGCTGGGACTCCCCAGCACTCTGATAGAAGACACTCCCCAGCTGCTATGGGTGGCAGCTGAGCTCACTGTCTCACAAGGCCAGCCCCCCAGAGCTATGACTGACAGCATGGTTGATACGCCCCCACTCAACTTCCTGGCCCCAGAGCTTCTCGATGGCCCCATCACGCTCTATTTCCACCAAAGCCAAGTATGTTGTGTTTCTGTTCCACCCCAGGCCTTGGGGCATTCTGGACTAGAACCCCCGTTCTCCATCTCAGTGGGCCAATGGCCACGCCCTCTGCCAGCGGCCAGGGTCACTGCTTCCCTTAACCATCCCCCCATGTTGGTTTCAGTGTCCCCCCGCCCTGGGCTGCCATGCCATAAGACAGCACTGTTTTTGCACACTCGGCTATAATTGCCTGTTTGTACAGCTGCTCCCTGTTAGACTCATGGAGGGCGAAGGCTGTGTCATATTCCCCATCGTATCTCACAGCCCAGCCCTACGCTGTGCATACGATACGCACTGAGTGAATATTTGATGACGACAATTACAAGAACCAAAGTTTAGGGGACTGAAATGACTGACATTTGATCATTTTCGATCTACATAAAGGACAATTTCATGATGCCATCTAGGAAATAAACCACCGTAGGAATGCCGTCCCCTGGGGCAAAACCAGTGCTAAAGGTCGCCTCTGGAAGGTGGCATCCAGCCCCACGGAGCGGAGCATCAGACAGCACGGAGAGAGCAGAGAGGGAGGGAAGGAGGTTTTGTGAAAAGGCCTGAACAAGCATTTCCAACCAGTTACACGCTGACAGATTTTCCTGGTCTCCCAAATATTGCCTCTCGGCCTTCCAAACCATCTGGAAAATTCGTTCTGGATGGAGCCGGATCATGCCAAATGTGAACTCTGCCCTCTCTGACAGCCACACAGAAGACCGTCGAACCACGTAACGCCGTGGACGAACACCAGAACTCGCTGAATCCAGCAACGATTTCATCTTATTCAGCCTCTGAAAAGTCCATCCCAGTAGGACTGAAATGCCAAATGCAGAGAACACCAGGTTTTACAAATACCAACGTCCAGAAACACCAGGTTCTGCAGGAGAAACAAAGCTCAGACACAGACGGGAGAGCAGCTGAGATGGTCGCATGGGGCTGGAAGTTGAGAACATGCCACTCGTGTCGTGAGCAGTTGAGAGTTTGGTGTTGAAAGGAGGGAAGACGCTAATGTTTTTCTCTTCTCTGTGGAAGGCTGTCATGTGGTGTAAACCCTCACTCAAATCTGGCCCTCTCACTGTGCATGACGGGGCTGAGAGTGTCCAAGCACCAGTCTTACTTCTGTATGGCACAAAAGCCTCAGGTCAATGAGATGAGACAGCATTGGGAAAAACCAGTGCTGTGTTGTGTGTGCAGTGTGTGATGCCCATGAAGGATGCACACTCAGGCTGCCCAGAGTCCATGTCAGCAAGATTCTTGCAGAGATGGGTACCCCCAGCAGTGTCATCCCCAGCACAGACACCAGGGGCGCCATTCAGATGTCACCAGGAAAACCCACCATAGCCCTCTACAAAGCTTCCATTAAGAACTTGAGTCTGGGTGTGGACATTTGGTACGACAGCTCAGATACCCTTGGGGACACCCACATCCCATATGGGAGTGCTGGGCTCAAGTCCTGGCTCTGCTTCAAGTACAGATTCCTGCTGCCACTCACCCTTGGAGACAGCAGGTGACGGCTTCCGCCTGACCCACACCAGCAGTTGTAAGCCTTGACTCTGGGGTGCAGGGACACGTGGATGAAGGATGGATAACTCTGATCCTCCCGGAATTTTGCCTCTTGGGCAGAAACTGAGATGACAGTGGTCCCTGAAGCCAAAGGGACTGGACTAGCACAGAGCAAGGATGGGAGGACAAAGCTCATTGGAGCTCCAGTGTGAGGAGTGGCCCCAGTCTGAAAAGAATGCCCCTGAGGGCAGTTCTGTGAGGACGTCAGGGAGATGGGCAGTGATCGCGACTCCGAGTTGTGACTGGGATGGGGCCCTTTCCTGCTACTGCTTTTAATGAGGCAGCCTCAACAATGAAACAGGAGGTGGGATGCCCTGTGTGTTGGTCCTAAATCGTGGAGGAGAATGCGACCGGGGTTCTGAAATCTCGTACGCTGGGTCGGTATGAAACCACAGAAGAAGTACAGTTTATTTGACATACAAACACAATTATATGTTGATTCTTTAAGAGTGACTTTTTTCTTTTTTGTGGATACATTTGTCTCATTTGCTTCTGTTGATATGTTTAGAATTAGTTCTGACAGTTTATTTCTTTCTATGCATGCTGTTGGGGTTTTTCAAACTTGTAATTGTTGCGTAGCACAGGTACAGAAAAGTGAACAAACAAGAAGCACGTAATCGGAAGAATTTGTCTAGAATTAATGCACCTGAGGAGGAGGCACCAGATGAAGAAATGGAATGTGGCCGTCGTCTTAGTGTCCCCCTGGGGGCCCTTCCGGTCACTGCCTCTCCCCAGAGGCAGCCGCAGCCTGATGTCTAAAGTGCAGGTTCATTTTGCTTAGTTCAAACCCTCATACAAATAGGATCAGATGCGATGAATCTTCTGTGTGTCTCAGGCTGCTTTGTCCCAGGATTATGCTTAAAAGATTCAGTTGTGTTGCTGCATCTGCTTTGTTTATTCTTTCTTACAGTTCAGTAGTATCTCACCGGGCGGATGTACCACCACCAATTTATGCCCCTGATGATGGGCATCTGGGTGGTTGGTTTCCCGTTTGGAGCTACTGGAGTTATGGCTACTATGGACGTCTCTGTGAATATACGCATGCATTCCTGTTTGGCACACACCCAGGCTGGACTGCTAAGTCACAGCGCTTGCGGATTGGCAGATGTGGTAGGTTCTGCCAGTGGCATTCCGAGGCAGCTGTACAAATGTGCATTCCCCGCGGCAATCAGAAAGTCAATGTGATTTCAGGTAACAGAGTCTCATGCTCCTTCAGACTCAAAGATGCATTGAGGAAACCCCTCCAGACCAAGTCAGCCTGGCCCGAAAGATTAAGCATTTGGATGTTGCTGTCGCTTTTGCAGACGAAAATAAGCATCACCTGCACTGTTGTCGGGAGGGAAGAGACTAGACAGGAACAGGCTGCTCCGCCACGCAGGACTCCGTTGCAGGACGAGTGAGTGACGTCAAGAAAGTAAAGCTGACAAAACGGCACAAAGGAACAGTGAAGATGACCGATTTCGTGCCACACGGCGCTTAGAGAGCCAGGTGTTCCCAGGGAACCGCGGTTCTTGTTTGGAACTCACTGGCCCAAATCTGGGTAAACGTGTACATTACCTGACAACAATGCTTATCCCATTTCACAAAGAATTTTCTAGGCTACATCGGGAAGGAAATGCCGGAAAGAATTTTAAAACTCGTAGGATGGATTTTTAGTAATTTCCAGTTTTTCCTCGTGTGTGCTTTATAACTTAGCGTTGTTAGCTTTAAACACGCTGAAAGAGATTGAAAATGAGCACCCAAACCGGCTGGAGACTCAGAAAGGTGGAGTCTTCTCTGAGCTGTGGGAAAACACAACGGAGCCACACTTAGGGAGACGCCCCCTTGTGATGAGTTCCCACAGATCTTAGAAAGGGCGCATGGAGTAGGCACACAGGCCCACACTCAACGGCATGAAGTATTTCCAGAAACAGACTTTAATCTCACCACAGGGGTCCTCTCCCTAAGACCCTCCCATTTCCCCTTCCTTGGCCTCAAATCCCAGCTTTTTGGCATGGCCTCCAGTACCATCTACGAGCAAGCCTTCGCCCCTCCCTGCCTCCATCCCCAAATCCCCTGCCCTCGGCCCCTGCTCCTGCCTGTGTCATTCCAGCCATCTCTAGCCTATGCGAGCTATGTGCCTCCACAGAGCGCCTTCTCTCTAGAACCCACACCCACCTAGCTTCGGCCCAATGCTGCACTCACGCCGTCTCCACCAAGGGCACCAGCGACCTCCCTTTTGCCCAGAGGAAAATCCCGTTCTCCGTCCTGTCTTTCTTGGCCGGTTGTCCCTCTAGAAACACGTCCTCCACTGTGTTCTGGAACACTCACTGTCTGGGTCCCCTCTCCTGTGTTCTGGAACACTCACTGTCTGGGTCCCCTCTCCCTTCCCATCAACTCCCTTTGTGGGCTCTTCCTCCTCCCCGGAGCCCACATGGCCTTGCTTCTTGAGGCCCTTCATTCTTTATCCAGATTCGATCTCAGGCAGTTCCATGGCTGTGAACAGCACAACTGACACCACTGACGGCTTCCACTTACTGCCCAGCCCCAGCTTCCTTCCTGGGCTCCAGCTGCCCACGGCCCCCCTCTGCCTGTCTGTCCAGTAGGTGTTGAAATCCACCTTACCTGGGCTGGTGCATCCTTCCCAGATGCTGAGAGCGCACAGCTGCTCCCTTGAGACTTGCCCCCGCCAATGAGAGACACCTGTGGAGGTGGACGATGCTTCACCCAGAGATGATTGGGCAGGAGTGAGTGCCCCACCCACGACCCACCGCTATGTGGACGAACAGCCCATTCCCTGTGCATCCAGGAGGGACGACTGAATACCCCAGAGTTCCCCTGTGCGTCAGGTGACGAGGGGCTTCAGGCGACCACATCCTTACCCAGCTCATCCACTGCTCTTTCCCTGTCCCTCAGCACTCCATCCAGCGAGCACACCCTTCATAAATCCTAGCACAGACAGAAGCCCTCTTCTTGGGTTCTGCTCGCAAGAAACCCCATGGAAGAGAAGTGTCTCCTGCGTGGCAGCCAGAACAGAGCAGAGCCCTTGACGGACTGCTCCCGACGATGCTGTGACCCACCTGGCCGCTTCGTCCCCAAGGAGGCCACGCTGGCCACGCGGCTAGTGCAGAAACCCAGAACTCTCCTCGATTCTCCTCTTCCTCTCTGGTTCTGGATGCAGGCGTCCGCCACCTTTGCGTTTGGAGCGCATCCTGATACAGACCCCGATTCACCCTGGCCACACCCTCCTCCCAGCTGGACCACAGGCGGCACCTGCTCACTGCTCCCTGACTCCCTCTAGTGCTCCCCTGGAACCTACTCTCCCTGCGGCTGCCGGGGTGGCACAACCCCTCAGTGGGTCCCAAATAAAAGCCAGGGCCGTCCCCTGGTCCCTTGTGATCTCCCCGGCTGCCTTTGCCACCTCGTTGTGTGTGGCTCCTTGTGGGGTAGGCAAGTGCTTAGGGAAGTGACTTCAGAGTACAACCCCCTTCACTCTCCTGCATGCTGCGTCTGGCTGCTGTGTGCTCTGTGGTTTATGATCTGGTGATATATGAATGTGAAGAGTTTTAAAACTTTCACAGCCTCCTAAATTTCTCTTCCAGGGATTTACTGTGAAGGAACCACAGAAGATTTCTACAAAGACGTGGTCACCAGCTCGCTCATCCCAACCTGATTCAGAATACGAGGAAAATGTGTGTGTAACGGAAAAGCTATGCATGTATTTCCAAAGCTTCCTACATCAAACTAAACTTCCCTTGTGGTTCTATTTTTCCATGAACTTTTTGAAGCCCTTCCTAGTAAAAACTTGGAAACAATCTAATTTTCCAACAGTAGGGAAGTGGTTCAATAAAGATACGTATATGATAGGACAGACATCATGCAGCTGCTAAAAAGGTTTTATGGTGGCGCATGTTCGGCAGAGTGAAGATGCCACTTGGGACTCCCACACCCTATACTGCAGAGCTGAGGTTCAACCCCTGTCCTGCTTCTAAGTCAGCTTTCTGCTAATGCCCCTCCCCCCCCCAGGAGGCAGCAGGTGACACGTACCTGGGGCCCTGCCGCCTGAGTGGGACACGGAGTGGAAGCCCAGCTGCTGGCTTCGCCCTGGCCCAGCCCAGCCTTTGGGGAGTGAATCAGTGACTGGAAGTGCACACACTCGCGCTCTCTCTCTCTCTCTCTCTCTCTCCCTGTCACTCCAACTTTCAAATAAATAAATAAATGTCTCAAATGCTGTATAAGATTATCATGGCATATTATAAAGTAAAAGAGAAGCATTGGTTACACAAAACACACACTAATTTTTTTGACAGGCAGAGTGGACAATGAGAGAGAGAGACAGAGAGAAAGGTCTTCCTTTGCCATTGGTTCACCCTCCAATGGCCGCCGCGGCCGGCGCACTGCGCTGATCCGATGGCAGGAGCCAGGAAGCACACACTATTATAGCAGTGTTGTAAATCTCTAAACACATCTCAATAAAAGAAACTGAAGCATAACTGTTAGCTATGGTATCTATGGCATGAAATGTGGTTTAAAAGCTTGTGCCTCTGGCGCTGTGGCGCAGTGAGTTAAAGTCCTGGTCTGAAGCACCGGCATCCCATATGGGCACCGGTTCTAGTCCTGGCTGCTCCTCTTCCAATCCAGCTCTCTGCTGTGGCCTGGGAAAGCAGTGGAAGATGGCCCAAGTGTTTGGGGTCCCTGCACCCACATGGGAGACCCAGAAGAAGCTCCTGGCCCCTGGCTTCAGATCGGCACAGCTCCAGCCGTTGCAGCCATCTGGGAGGAGTGACCCAGAGGATGGAAGACCTGTCTCCCTGTCTCTACCTCTCTGTAACTCTGTCTTTCAAATAAATTAAGTAAATCTTAAAAAAAAAAAAAAAAAGCTTGTGCCTTTAGTGTTTGGCATTTTTTTCTTATTTTAAAAATCTGAGACTTTCGGGTCAAGTCGTCAGCTGGTGTTGGCGCTGTGCTGCGGGGCCAGTGGCAGGTCTGCCCGTCCACCCCTCATCCGAGCTTGGGTTGCAAGTGCTCGGTTCCGTTACTCACTGCCCCACCAAGAGGCAGAGGAAGAGGCTGGGAGCTCACAGAAACATGACAGGCAAGTGCCAGCATTCTGTCGGTGAGCGGTACACTCAGACACGAGACTGGTTGCCCAAAACCTGCTCGGGTCCGCCTCTCAAGCGCACTCTTACGCCAATACGTTACTGAGCCCTTGCATTCCTGAGGACCTGCAGCCCCAGCAGATGCCAGGCATTGCTGTCAACAAGCAGGACAGAATTCCCACCATCACGGGCTTGCTTTCCAGAGAGTTCATCAGGTGGAGGGAGAGAGAGCGGCACTCCCAGGTGAGCGATGCCATGAACACAGTGTCGAGAAAGACACAGGACGGGTGACAGGATGGAACGTAAAAGCAGGAAGAGGGGGCGCCCACGGGAGACCTGGAAAGGACTCGGCGAGGAAGGGACCATCAGGCTGAGAGTGACCATCAGGGAGGAGGCGGCTCTGCCCCCACGAGAAAGATGCAGAGCAGGGGCCAGGAAAGTCGAAACAAGTAAAAGGATAAAAGCTATCATTCCTATGTCTTCCTCTATGTTTCTCCCTCTCTCTCTGTAACTCTGTCTTTCAGATAAATAATTTTTAACAGTGAAAGCGCGCCAGCATGTGGCACGGTGGGTTAAGCCATCACCTGCAACACTGGCATCCCATACGAGTGCCATCTGGGTCCCGGCTGCTGCACTTCTGGTCCAGCTCCCTGCTGATGTGCCCGGGAGAGCAGTAGAAGATGGCCCAGGTTCTCGGGCCCCTGCACCCATGTGGGAGACCCAGATGGAGTTCCAGGCTCCTGGCTTCGGTCTGGCCCAGCCCCAGCCATTTGGGCCATTTGGAGAGTGAATCAGTGAATGGAAGCTCGCTCGCTCTCTCTCTCTCTCTAAGTTTGCCTTTCAAATAAATAATTTTAAATAGTATCAATCCAATACCAAAAACTGAAGAATGAGAGACAATGAACACCCAAGCGGGTAACGCACCTGTGACATTTAAATGGCTCCGTTCTGCTTACCTGTGCTTTCTAAAATTGCCCCCACGAACACAAATTATCTTTTAGAAAAGAAAAATCAATCTGGGGCTATTTTGGGTAGGAAAATGTGCAGTAGTCAGTGGAAAGAGGAGAGGCAACTAGAGGAGCCGCGTGGGTGTGAAAGGCGGTGAGACGCCGGGGCACCCCGCGGCACCGCCCCGCCCGCCACCCAGGCCGTCCTGGCCAAGGTCGCACATTGCATTCCCGCATGGGGCTGTTTGCCCCCACTCCGACCTCAGTTCAAGCATTGCTTCATCTTTTACCAAAACGCAGCAGACTGTGTCAGTGCCAGGGAGAGGGCGCCCAGGGGACGGCGGAGGGAGCCTGGTCTCCGAGCCAGCCCTTGACTCTGAGCCGCCTGCCCCGCCTTCTCGTTCCTCTGAGTATGCTGGTGTTCCTTCGAAACGAAGGCTCAGACGGAGCAAACCATGGGGCCAGCCAGCAGCGGGACCAGAGGCCTTGTAGTGCTGCCCCGAATGGCAGGGGTCTCCGGGGCAGGACCCTGGCTGGGCTCCTAGGAGCTGTGGGACCAGGGGAGGACTCAGAGTCTGCCTCCAAGAGGGGATGGGAGGACTCCGTGGGGGCTGGAGGCGAGGTCTCAGACGGCGCTCTGCACTGCTTGCCCGTGTCCCCTCCTTTCCACGCCCCCTCCCCTCCAGCTGCCCCCAGACCTCAGCCCCAGCCCCGGGACCCTGCAGGGCACCTCACTCACCAAGTTGCCCAGACAGCTCCAGCAGCAGCGTCTCTGGGGTGACGAGGTAGAGAAGATACCAGCAACCAAGACCCGTGGAAGTCCAGGTCTCCCCTGCATTCTGGCATCCCTGCCCTTCCCAGAAGGCTCCTGAGCACAGCTCAGAGCCACGCAAATCATCCAGCTTGAGACTGTGTTTTACTTATTTATTTGGTTTTTTATTAGATTTATTTGAAAGAGTTACAGAGAGCAGGAGTGAGAGAGAGAGAGAGTGAGAGAGAGAGAGAGAGTGAGAGTGAGAGAGAGAGAGAGAGAGAGAGAGAGTGAGAGAGAGGTCTTCCATCCTATGGTTCACTCCCCCAGTGGCTGCAGTGGCCAAGGCTGGGCCAGGTGGAAGCCAGGAACCAGGAGCTTCATCCAGGTCACCCACATGGGTGCAAGGACCCAAAGACTTGGGCCATTTTCTGCTGCTTTTCCAGGCACAATTGCAAGGAGTTGGATGGGAAATGGAACAGCCAGGACTCAAACCGGTACCCATATAAGATGCGACACTGCAAGCAGCAGGCTCAAACCATTATGTCACAATGTCAGCCCCTTATTTGTCTATTTGAAAGGCAGAGTAACAAGGTGAGAGAGAGAGAGAGAGAGAGAGAGAGAGAGAGAGAGAGAGAGATCTTACATCCACTGGTTCACTCCTAAGTGCTTGCAACAGCCAGGAGTGGGCCAGGAGCCAGGAACTCCATCCAGGTCTCCCACGTGGGTGCAGGGGCCTAAGTCCTGGGCCATCTTCCACTGCCTTCCCAGGCGCGTTAGCAGAGAGCTGGGTTGGAAGTGGAGCAGCCGGGGCTTGAACCAGCTCTCTGATATGGGATGCAATGTCCCAAGTGCTGGCTTAACCTGCTGTTGCATCAATAACTCACCCGCGACCCAGCTGGGTTCTTTTCAGCAAGTCTTGATAAGTCCAGCTCTGGGCAGGCACAGAGTCTCGTGTATCAGAGTCTGTGATGAGCTGCTCAGAGCCGTGACAAAAGCCGCTGCTGAACAGGGGCAGAGGAGAGGGAAGTGGGTGGGAAAGAGCACAGCAAGGTTGCCACGCTGGGTGCTGGGTGCTGGGTGGCTGGGGCGAGGCAGCAAAGGAGCCCCAGCTCAGGCATCGCCCCTAGCTCTTTCTGGCTCTTTCTGGGCGTGTGTCAGCCTGGGAGCCCGACGTGATGCTGAAGAATTAGTTTAGGTGAGACCCGTAACCGGGGAGGGCATGGCCACCACTTCTCCCCGAAGCCAGCCACTCGCCGATGGATGAATTCTCATCAGAAGGCACCCTGGCCAGCTTGAACTCAGGGCAAAATCAGGACAAGTTCAGGGACGTTGATGGCTGTGGTCATCAGCCTGGGCCCTGCTGCCCCCTCCTCCCCACGAGGCTTTCCCGTAGCCCAGACCCCCGGCTCGGTGCTCCCCAGGATGTGTGGCCAGAACCCTCCCGTCCTACGGGGCCAGACCTCGCAAGGGAAGCCTCCCCAGGGGCACTGGGCCAACAGGTTTCAGACGAACACAGACCCTGGTGCAAACATTTTCAAGAACTGCTCGGACAAGGGAGTAACAAGGCCAGGTTGGGAGATGCAGGATGTGTGGGAAGAATTATTCTGGAAAACCCTGTAAGACACCCTCATAGGGTGGAGTGTGGGTCCTCTCTCACTTCAGGCTGAGAGACTCACCTCCACGTGTGCCCAGTGTGTGGGGAGGCCTGGAGGGTGGGCATCTGACCCCCGTGCAGGAAACCTACCGTGAGAAGTCCGTCGGGGGCTGTGAGCAGAGGGGAGGGAAACGGCTGATGGGCACGAGGGCCACTTCCACTGCTGATGGGTGCTTCCTACAGAGCACCTGTGGGCCGTGGAGCAGACAGAGTGGACACAGGGGGACCTCTGGGGAGGTCACTGGACCTCCACCAAGAGAGTGGGGAGGGGCCCTCTGACGGCCAGGGGCTGGGGCTGGGCAACCCCTGCATGAATTCGCTTTGCAGAAGAGTGGACGCACAGGCCCCAAGAGCAGTCAGCCGCAAACAAGGAGCCACTGGTGGTCACCTGGCCACGAGCTCCTCAGCCACAGATTTGTCTGAACCCCAGGGCATCAGAGGTGAAAGCCAAGGTCAATGCCTAAGAGAGATGTCACTCAAATACCCCCTAAAGACGGGACGGATGGGAAGAGCCCAGAGCTCTATCTGGCAGGCAAGGATTGGAATGAGCAGATGAGTTGCCGCCGCAGGAGTCTGCCGTCAGCCTACACGGATCTCACGGGAAGGGTAGGGCAGGGGGCCACCTTGAAGCCCAAGGGAAGCAGGAGGTGTTGATGCCCACAGGTCTGAGCACGGAACCAGCGGCGCTCGGACACAAGAGAGCACCCGAAGGCCCTGGCCCAGGTTTCTCCCGTGCAGCTGAGGGCGTTGGCCACCGTCTCCACGAGGCTGCTGTCTGTGCGTGTGCAGCCAGAGCCTGAGTGAGCGGGAGAGCGCAGCCGCACGCCAGCACGGAGGCCGACGGTAGCATCCCGGCCTCATGTGTCTGCAGGCAGAGACGGAGCGAGTTCTGTGTCCGGTGCCTGATGCGCTTCCTGGAGGTGGAACTCGGTGGGAAATCAGCGTTTCCATTCTCACCAACGTCTCCAATACCCTGAGCCACAGTGGGCGGAAACCCCTGCGTCCCTCTTCTAGCCCAGGTCAGGAGATGGGGAAGAAGGACCTCCCTGTGTGGCTCCGGAGCCTCGGGTCAGCCCACGGTCTGACCTCTGCTTCCCCTTGAAAACACCGAGAGGCCCCCCCGGCCCCCCTGGCCTCCCCGGCCTGACCCCCGAGGTGGGAGGAGGCGGATGCTTGGTTTGAACGAAGACCGCCCGTGCGTTTCTGGTTCATCTGGAAACATCCCCGGCGTCGCTGAGACACTAGAAGGAATAGAGCAGGCACTTGGCCCTCAGCTCCCTGAGTCCTGCCCCAGAACAGATGGGCAGGCGTCTCAGCACCGAAGGACGCCACTGGACAGGTCATCCGTTCCATCGTTGCTTCTGCAGTCGAGCCACAGGTAGGCACGCTTTGCCGCTGTCCGTGCCGCTTTGTTCGGACTCCTGCCGGCCTCCTGTTAGCTGGAGGCGCACAGCACAGCCTGCACCTTCTCATGAGTGCGGCAGGGACTGACACTTTCCTTAGGCGTCCCTTCCATTGAAGCCAGTTCTACTGATTGAGAGACAAGCTCCTGAAGTGAACTTGAGCAGCCGGGCAGTGGGGACGCCGGCGCGTGGCTCCTGCGGTGAGCGGGAATTACAGGCAGAACCTGTGGACCAGGCGGTCGGGGCTCCGAGACCTGGGCCTGCCCAAAACCCCACTTTCTGCTCCCCGATGGGAAGTGTTGCACCTCTGCTCCTTGGTGAGCCTCAAAAAACAACCAGTTAGCAACAGGCGGGACGGAACTTAGCTAGGGAGCGTGTGCGGAGAACCAGGAGGTCTGAATAAACACAGAAGCCGTCGTTCCGCATGGCCCCTCACCAAAGGGAAGCCTGAGTCCAGGTGCCGAGGGCACAGAGCCAATCTGAACACACTTAATGAAAGTCGGGTGTAAAGAACCATAATTCCTCATTGATCGCTTCTTGTCAACCAGCGTTTACTGTCCCTGGACTTTCAGTGAAGGGAGGTTGCGGGGCCGGTGAGGGCAAAAGCTGGGGCCAGGAGTCCGGCTGCCCCACCTGCAGGCGGACACAGGAAGTGGACTGGTGTGGGGACCCATGGATAGGCCTGCGATGGGACCCCCCCATGCTGGGCTGGGCTTATAGCAGTAATGCGGATGTAGCAGCTGATTGAACTTTCCATCTAGCTGAGGATCGTGGTAAACAACAAGATGGTGCTGATGCCCTGCCTGCTGCGTGACTCCACAGCTGAGCGTGATCAAGTGCCGGATTGCAGAACTCTGTGCATGGACTGAATGGTAGATAAGCGGACCGCGGGAGAAGGAATGGGCACGCCAGCTTTCCCCCTTAAGGAACGTGCGTGTGCGCCATCTCTCCCCCTTCTCCCGGTCCCCCACTCTCTTTCCCACTCCTTCTAAGTAAAAGTCTACTAAAGACCGATTAACTGTGAGCAGCGTCGTTCCTTTTGCGGCCGAAGGAGCTGACAGACTGGTACCGTGAAAACTGCGCACAGAGCACCACGTCAGAGGCCTGGGCGCTTTTCAAGGGCACCCAGCAGGCTTCTGGCACCTGTCGTTCACACTTGGAGAGTTAGTGATTCTAGAGCCGGGGCTGTGGCCTGCAGCGCCGGCATCCCTTATGGGCACCGGTTCGAGTCCTGGCTGTTCCACTTCCCATTCAGCTCCCTGCTAATGGCCTAGGAAAGCAGTAGAGGATGGCCCGCGTGCTTGGGCCCCTGCACCCATGTGGGAGACTGGGAAGAGGCTCCGGGCTCTGGGCTCCTGACTTTGGTCTGGCCCAGCTGTGGTCATTGCAGCCATTTGGGTGGGGAGTGAACCAGCAGATGGAAGATCTCTTTCTGTCTCTCCTCTCTCTCTGTAACTCTGCATTTCAAATAAACAAATCTTAAAAAAATAAATAAAAGAGTCAGGGATTGCTCATAATTAGCAACGGCTGTTTAGGCTGTGTCACATTTCACATTTATTCCCATCTCCATGGGAGATTAGGGAGAAAGCTGTCATTTAGGAACATTCTCACATGCACTACGGAGTGGTTCCCTCTCGCCCACGGCCTCACCTCAGTGGCATCAGTTACCCAAGGTCACGTCCAGTGAAACGCTCAGTGGGAAGCTTCGGGAGTGAAGGATTTGTGAATCTCATGTGGCCTGCATCCCAAGTTGTGTGCCGAGGTCTCGCCCGCGTGCACGGTGACTCACATCCGTCCAGTGCATCCACTGTGTGTACACCACCTGCCCACTGCACCTGGCAGCCGGCCCAGTTAGCACAGCCACTGTCTCAATAGCGCAGGGCTTATGCTAAAGAAACACTTTTGTACGTGACAATGACCCCAAACACTAAAGTGCTTCCTGTAAGTGCAAAGTGAAAATTCTTGACTTAATAGGGAAAGGAGGAAAAATTAGACGCTGAGGTTGCTAAGATCCACAGTAAGAACCTTCTCTCTCTCTCTCTCTTCTTCTCTCTCTCTTTTTCTCTCTCTCTCTCTCCCTCTCTCTCTCTTTCTGTCTCTCTCTCTCTCTCTCTCTTTCTCTCTCTTTCTCAGAAATCACAAAGACCAAAAAGGAAGTTTGTGCAGGTTCAGCTGTCCCGCCTCCAGCTGCAGAAGTTACAGCCCCAGTGCGTGGTAAGTGCTTCGTTAGGATGGAAAAAGCAAGAAATTGTAGGGTTCTGTGCTATCCATGGCACCAGGCAGCCACGGGGGGTCTCGGGACACATCCCCAGCAGATACGGAGGGACCCCTGCACCGATCGCACCTGTCTCCGCGGCAAGGTCAGTTTTCAGATTGAGGAGTCGGTCTGTGCAGGGAGAGGGTGTGTTCATGGTCCACGCACTGCCGCCTCTCCTGCGTTGCGAGCAATTCCACCTCCGTGGGCTTCCCGTCCACCGACGGAGACCCGAGCAGCTCTCCAGCGACCATGGGCACTGAGCTCCAGCCTGGGCTTCCTCCTTGCACACTGGCTGTGGGTGGTGCGGGGCTGGGAGATTTGTATACACAAGCATTGGGATGGGGAGAGTTTGTGCCCCTTCCGTTTGCCTTCCTCACCCTTTTCCGGTCTGGACACAAAGCCGGCCTCTCTCCCTGGGCTGTTCCACAATTACAGAGAACTGCAGCCACGGCTCTAATTGACTGTGGGTTTCTTCGCTGCCGGATGGAAACTCTGGCGTCGAGATGAGAACCTGGGGCTTAGAGCTGGCTGACCTGGGTCAAGTCCTGTCCGTGCGCTGCACAGATTGGGGGGAAGCTGCTGTTCCTTCCTCTCTCGTCTCTGAAAGCGAGGAGGGCACGAGAGCATCCTTCCACAAGCCCAGGGCCACTGGAGTCCATGCACGCATGCAGCCATCCTCAGAGCTCTTTATTTTAAAAAGTTCTTTATTTATCTGAGAGGCAGAGTTATAAACGGGGGGGGGGGGGGGGGAATCTTCCATCTGCTGGTTCACTTCCCCAAATGACCACAATGGCCAGAGCTGCACTGATCTGAAGCCAGGAGCCAGAAGCTTCTTCCAAGTCTCCCACATGGGTGCAGGGGCCCAAGCACCTGGGCCATCTTCCTTCACTTTCCCAGGCCACAGCAGAGAGCTGGATGGGAAGAGGAGAAGCCCGGACTCAAACCAGCACCCATATGGGATGCCGGCACTGCAGGTAGAGGCTTAACGTATTACGCCACAGTGCAGGCCCCCATCCTCAGAGTTTTATGTGACCACTGTGGTCAGCAAAGTCTTTCTGACAGTAACACTTGTCAGATGGAAGTGGCAGGTTCCAACAACAGAGACTTGAGCATTCAGTGACTTTATTCTTTTTTTTTTCCAAAGACTTACTTTATTTATTTGAAAGCCAGAGTGACAGAGAGAGGGAGAGACAGAGAGAGATTCCATCTACTGGTTCATTCCCCAAAGCTGCAATAGCCAGGGCTGGACCAGGCTGAAGCCAGGAGCCTGGAACTCCATCCTGGTTTCCCAGGTGGGCGTCAGTCACTCAGGCACTAGGGGATCCTCCACTGCCTCCCAGCGGCATTAATGGGGAGCTGATTGGAAGTGGAGCAGCTGGGACTCAAACCAGCACGTATATGGGACGCTGCTGTTGCAAGTGGTCGCTCAACCTGCTGCCCCACCACACTGGCCCCAGTATTATTGTTTTAAATGACTTTTCTAGTGTTTTCTGCATTTACAAATAACTACATGGGGCTGGCACTGTGGTATAGCTGGAAAAGCCGCTGCCTGCAGTGCTGGCATCCCATATGGGCGCCGGTTCAGGTGTCATCTGCTCCCCTTCTGATCCTGCTCTCTGCTGTGGCCTGGGAAAGCAGTAGAAGATGGCCTAAGTCCTTGGGCCCCTGCACGCCCGTGGGAGACCCAGAAGAAGCTCCTGGCTCCTGGCTTCAGATCAGTGCAGCTCCAGCCATTGCGGCCATCTGGGGAGTGAACCAATGGATGGAAGACCTCTCTCTCTGTCTCTGTGTGTGTGTATGTGTGTGTGGTGTGTATGTGTGTGTGTCTGTCTGTCTCTCTCTGTAACTCTGCCTTTCAAATAAATAAAAATAAATGTTTAAAAGAAGAGGGGGAAGAACAAGGAGCCGTGTCTGAAGCTGCCTGTTGACCAGGGTGTGGCCAGTTCACCACCCCAGCCACAAACGAGGCTGGGAGTGGGGATGCGTTTTCACAGTGCCTAGTGTGGGGGACAGCAAGAGGGAAGCCGGGCTTGGAAAGGGGTGTGAGTTCTCCCACAGCCGTGGGCTTGGCATCCGTACGTTTGCATCGTCTGCTCCTTTCTAGTGATGTGTAGCTCTCCAGCCAGGGGCCCCATCCTTAGCAGAAGCAGCGATGCTCACTGGGCAAACCGACGGTGACTCGCTGTGGTAAAGCGTAGGCTGACTGTGTGAATCCATGCTGAGAGCGCGCGCACATTTTGACTCAACGATCACAAAGTGCTTAAAGAAAAAATGTGAAGTTATAGACTGTAGACACGCCTAAACATTTCTCTTAATATTTACTTAATATTAATTTATTTTTAGTTAATATTGTATTTAATTAATATTAATTTGCTTACTTATTATGAACAGCTTAATAATGAAACTACTTAATGGACAACAACATAGAGTTCTACTGAAGCAAATAAACCCTGGCCTACTTGTGCAGAGGGGACACTGATGCTTTAGAAAAGCGTCCAGTGCTGTGACGAAGGACTGGCAGTGTGTGGGAATGAGTCATGTACTCGTATAGTAGAATGCTTCAGAGTAGAAGGAGGAAAGATGGCACCGTGGGACTCACGCTAATGTGGCCACCATGTAGAGTTGAATACAGAAACCAATAGATACAAAATCAGATAGTCCTTGTTGTAACATAAAATGCTATGTAGAGGTATAATTTTTTTAAGATTTATTTATTTGAAAATCAGAGTTAAACAGAGAGGAGAGGCAGAGAGAGAGCAAGAGAGAGAGAGAGAAAGAGAGGGGTCTTCCATCCACTGGTTCACTCCCCAATTGACCGTGATGGCCGGAGCTGAGCTGATCTGAAGCCAGGATCCAGGAGCTTCCTCCAGGTCTCCCACATGGGTGCAGGGGCCCAAGGACTTGGACCATCTTCCACTGCTTTCCCAGGCCACAGCAGAGAGCTGGATGGGAAGTGGAGCAGCCGGGACGCAAGGTGTCAGAGAGTAGGAAAGCTATGGCACATGATGCAGGGCACAGGTGCCTGTGCACCTGTGTGTGTGTGTGTGTGCATGTGTGTGCATGTGTGTGAGTGCATGTTCTTGTCCCATGGCTACTTACTCAGGTCCCAAAGGCAGACGTGTGGCAGACGCCCTTGTCCCCATGGTCCTGACTCCCACAGAAGGACACTGGGTTTCTCTACTCTGCCTCCTCTGCACCATGGGATTCCGCCAGAGTTCTTACACAGCTCCAACCTCCCCTTCCCCAACGCTAGGACAGCATAACAACCAAGCCAAACATGCACAAGCGTTAGGTGGACTCAACAGAGCCTGCTCCATGGCGGTGTCACCCTTTCCCCCGCCTGCTCTCCAGCATTTATGAATGTCCATGTGGAAGAGGAGGCATCACTCACTCTATGCTTCACATCTTGGTGATGGCCAAGGCTCAGGTGGAAGAGATGCAGATGATGTGGGACAACGGAACCCCGGTGGGAACCGCACACTGCACATATCACTCTGTACCAGTGATATGCTGGGTTGTGTTGCTCAGTTGTGACACTGTGTTGTACCTCTGTGTTGTATCATGGGGTTGTGTTGCTCGGTTGTGACACTGTGTTGTGTCGTGTTGTGTCTCTGTGTTATGTCACCGGTTTGTGTTGCTGGCTTGTGTCGCTTGGCCATGTTGCTGTGTTGCATCGCTGGGTTGTGCCGCTGTGTTTTGTTACTGGGTTCTGTTGTTCAGTTGTGTTGCTTGTTGTATTGCTGAGTTGTGTCACTGGGTTGTGTAGCTGGGTTGTGTTGCTTGGCCATGTTGCTATGTTGTATTGCTCAGTTGTACCACTGTGTTTTGTTACTGGGTTCTGTTATTCAGTTGTATTGCTCATTGTGTTGCTGAGTTGTGTCACTGGGTTGTGTTGCTTACCTGTGCTGCTGTGTTGTGCCACTGTTGTGTCACTGGGTTGTGTTGCTTAGCCATGTTGCTGTGTTGTATCCCTGGGTTGTGCTGCTGTGTTTTGTTACTGGGTTCTGTTGCTCGGTTATGTTGTGTTGCTGAGTTGTGTCACTGGGTTGCGTTGCTGGGGTGTGTTGCTGCCATCCTTTCCCTGTGAGCATCCATGACAGCATTTCTTGGGCATCATCCTGCTTGGCTTAGCCCTCACCTGAGGCAGAAGAGGCTGAGCGCAGTAAAACGCGACGTCCTGTGGAGGCTTCTCCGGGGCTTAAGCTGGAACTGGCCCAAGAGACCCTCAACCGCTCCCTCGTGTTAAAGCCTGAAACTCAGAGCCGGCGCTGCGGCATAGTGGGCTGAGCCCCCACCTGCGGTACCTGCATCCCCTGTGGGCGCCAGTGCATGTCCGGCTGCTCCTCTTCCAATCCAGCTCTCTGCTGTGGCCTGGGAAAGCAGTGGAAGTCCTTGGGCCCCTGTTCGCACGTGGGAGATCCAGAGAAAACTCCTGGCTCCTGGCTTCAGATTGGCCCAGCTCTGGCCATTGCAGCCATTTGGGGAGTGAACCAGCAGATAGAAGACCTCTCTCTCTCTCTCTCTCTCTCTCTCTCTCTCTCTCTCTCTCTCTCTCACACACACACACACACACACTGTCTGTAGATCTACTTCTCAAATAAATAAATAAAAATCTTTTTTTTTTTTAAAAAAAAAGTCTACAACCCCAAGGTTCAAGAAGGTCAGGATCCCCAAGCCTCTCCTCCCAACTGCTTTATAAATTTTTATTTATTTATGTTGTTTATTTGAGAAGCAAGTGGAGATCTGCCATCAGCTGGACTACTTCTCAATAGCAAACAGCAGCCAGGGCTGGGCCAGGCTGACACAGGAGCCCAGGACTCAATCCAAGTCTCCACCAGGACGACGGGAGCCAAGGACCCGAGCATCACCCGCTGCCTCCCAGGGTGCACGTTGGCAGGAAGCCAGAATCGGGAGTGGAGCTGGGACTCGAACCCTGGCACTCTCTTATGGGATGCAGGCACTCCAAGCCGACGCCTGTCCCCGCATCAGTTTTAATTACATCACATTCAAGGATGCTCCTCGATTGTGCTCTCTCTTCCTAGGCTGCTGTGCGATTGTCCTAGAAATCAGTAAACGCAAAAGACACCATGTCGAAGTAACCTGTTCCACAAGGGTGCCTCACAGGACTTGAGGAAATGGGGTTAACAGAGAACTTATTTTGCTGCAAAAAATCCACGCGTTCGAGAACACGCACTTTCAATGAGCTTTTGGAAGATCCTTGCTATGGATGGGACTCAAAATGTCTTGGCCTGTCTTTGGATTCCATTTTCCACAAACTTTTTGAAGTATGCTCGCACAGTCAGCAAACACAGAGAGAATACAGTAGAAAGAAAGTGAGAGTAAAATCAAATCTTCTTCCACTTTGTCGACTCCCCCAGGGGCTTGGGTGCAGCCCGGGATGCGAGGACTCTGCACACCCTCCCTGTGCCAGCGGTCATCGCAGGGCTCTGGGCACCCCGGGGTGGCATCTGTGTGTGCAGAAAGAGTGGGCGAAGTACACGCCCACCGGGGTTTCCCATCATCACTCGCACACGTGCCCTGCAGTTCAACCAAAAGCACATGTTCTGGGAAGTTTGCACTCTCCCACCCCTCGCCAGGATCCTCAGGGGCGTTTCCAGGAGACGGGGTGGGTGGAAAGAGGTTTCTGGTTTGTGTTTCTGTTTTTATTTGTGATTTAGGGAAGGCAGCCTGACGAAGCAATTGGCTAAACTTCGCACCTAAAATTAGGATTGAGGAGCAAAATGGGTGAGCTAGAAGGGCAGTCACGGAGACGCTGTACCAGAAAGCATCGAGCAGCCAGGCGTCGGCTCACTCTCCAGAGGGGACAGACGGGGGCGGCGACGGGGCAAAGTGGGTTAAGCCATACTGGAGCACTTGTTCCAGTCCCGGGTGCTCTGCTGCTGATCCAGCCCCCTGCTAATGCGTCTGGGAAAGCAACAGAGGACGGCCCAAGGACTGGGGCCCTTGCCACTCATCTGGGAGACCTGGATGGAGTTCTGGACTTCAGGACTGGCCCAGCCCTGACCATGGCAACCATTTGGGGAGTAAATTAGCAGATGAAAGATTTCTTCCTCTCTGTGTCATTCCTTCTCTCTGTGTCACACTGTCTTTCAAATAAAGAAAATAAATTAAAAAAAAAAAAAGGGTGAGAAGGCCATGTAAAAATCGAGCCCCAGAAGCATGGAGCTGTCGCACAACTGGTGGAGCTAACGGATTGCAAAGAGGGGCATCGTCACTCCAACGCCTCAGGAGTCTGCCGTGTGTGTTGTCAAGCACACAAGGAGAGAACTGATCGCGTGTCCTGGTGCTGGATCTGGAAAATCGTTGATCACCCACAATGCCGAAAGGAAATCTGTATCTCCACCCCAGCCGCTAGCGGGCTCCAGTTGTGAAGGTGGAGACTCATGTCTGGGTAAAGCCATTTCTTACTAATCATCACCGTCCTTGCTGTAATGAACGCAATGCTCCCTGAGTGCCCGCTCTGCTCTAGGGCAGCTCTGGGTCTTGCTGCAGCACAGCATCGCTGGGCCAGCACTGTTGGGCTGGATGCCAGGGGCACTACGCTGGATGAACCCCAAATCAGATCACTCAACAGTTGCTGCTGTCCCACCTTCACGAAACGGGAATCCACACCGTGCAGTGCAGATCACTGTTTGGCTTCATGAAGGGGGCGGTGTGCTCGGGACCGTGTTCTTCATCATCTGCCGAGCTGGCCGCTGCAGACCGATGGAGAGCAAGATCCGTCTTTCCCCAGCCTCTCACGTCAGTGCACATCACGTTTGGATGCACCGGCAGACAATAAACAAATTGGCTCCAACAGAATTCAGGAATGTTCTCATGGTGTCAGCCACACACCAGGCTTACTGATTTTTTTTTAAGATTTATTTATTTGAAAGGCAAAGTCACAGAGAGGCAGAGGGGAGAGAGAGAGAGAGAGAGAGAGGTCTTCCATCTGCTGGTTCACTCCTCAAATGGCTGCAACGTTTGGAGCTGGGCTGATTTAAAACCAGGAGCCAGGAGCTTCTTCCAGGTCTCCCACGTGGGTGCAGGGGCCCAAGCACTTGGACCATCTTCTACTGCTTTCCCAGGCCATAGCAGAGAGCTGGATTGGAAATGAAGCAGCCGGGACTCGAACCAGCACCCACATGGGATGCCAGCACTGCAGGTGGCAGCTTTACCCGCTACACCACAGCACCAGCCTGAAGACTTGCTGATATTATCAGTGGTCAGAACTTGTATGTAACTGTGGATAGAGTAATTGGCATAGTACTTTATAAGCCATGTATCATTCAAAGAAATGATTTGCCAGGGATTTGTAACTAGCTCAGGGGTCACACCTCCTGCAACAGCCGGAACTGGGCCAGACCAAAGCCAGGAGCCTCTTCTGGGCCTCCCACATGGGTACAGGGGCCCAGGGACTCAGGCCATCTTCCACTGCTTTCCCAGGCACATTAGCAGGAAGCTGGATGGGAAGTTGAGTAGCTGGGAATCGAACTGGAGCTTACATGGGATGCTGACACTGCAGGTGGCAGCTTAACTGGTTACGCCACAGCACTGGCTCCTCGAGTAAATTTTTTAAAATGTTTTTAATTTCAGTAGCCTCAGCCAGCATCTCAAGACTCAGGAGAGAACCTGAGCCAGAATTTCTGACCCACAGAAGCTTTCAGATTCTAAGTGGCTAATGGTGCAAAAATCCGCAAAGGTGGTGAACAGCGAAGCTGAAGATCCGCACCCACTCTGTCTGCGCTCAAATCCTAAGCTCTTTCCCTGAATAACAGTGAAGAGTCACCCACAGTCAGTGAAATCTGCAATGCCTATTATCCCATCACGCCACTCATTCCAGAAAGGGTTCATGCATCTCTCGCCAGAGCGTTTTGTGCCATGGACGTTGTCTGTCCCCCGGGGGGCACTTCCACTGCTTCTCCCCCACGTCTTCTTCCTGTGCATCTGCCGAGGACAAAGCAAAGCAGACAAAGCCTTCCTGCAGGGAGGTAGCTCCCACCGTCCCCTTACTAGTAGCGGCAGCGTAGATCTGAGCTACAAAGTGGCCCAGTCCGGAAGACACCAGATCTCGGGGTGGCAGGGGGAGGTCCCCAGGCCCAGGTCAGAAGAAGGGTGCTCCCAGGCAGAACCGGAAGTGCTAACGTGGAACCCAGAGCAAGCCTTCCACCTGACTTGGCCTCAGCCTCGTCTGTGTAAAACCACAGCGCTGTGCTCACTGCACGTTCCCGGAGGCCTTCCCTGGCATCCCGTGTTCCCCATGCACAGACCCACAGACTCGCATGAAGTGGGACTTGCAGAGGGGGAAGAGCACCCCATGTTGCTGAGCCTTGCTGTCGGCTGCCTTCCCGGCATTCATTGCTGCCCCATGGGCAGCAGGTCCTGATATTTTCGATTGCAAGTCCCTCCCTTGCCCACTCTCAGTCCCCGGAACCTGGGTGAAGCTGGGAGTGGCAGGTACACTTCACGCTTGACAAGCAAAGCACTACAGCCCCCTCGTCCCTGGGGAGAGGCACGCAACCCCCAGTCGTCCGGTTAAAATGAGTCTCCGGACATCCACAGGAGCTGCTCTTGGCCTCCCGGATCTGGAAGGCTCTTGGCCTCCCTGGAGTTGTCTTTGTCATTTTGCCACCAGTGCCAAAGACGGTGAGAGGAAGAACCGTGCAACAGAGAGACGCTGAGTCCGGGGGGCTGCCTGGCGCCCCCTCCCAGTGGTGCTAAGGAGCTCCCTTGCCAGCAGGGTCTTGGCTCATGTTTTTGTACAAGCAGATTTATGAGACAAGACATCTCACTCAACTACCTGACTTTGGAGATGATCCCAACGAATAGCAATGGCGAAGGGGGATACTGAGGCAGAGAAGAGAACAAAGCAGTAGTGGGCATTGTAGCCAGCCGAATAATGGTCCCCTGTGGACGTCTATACCCCAGCCCCTGAAACCTGTGACTATGCCAACAAATGTTGCAGATGGAATGAAGTTTGCCCTTAAGATAGGGAGAGCATCCTGGACTACCAGGGTGGGCGCAGTGTGATCAGAGGGCTCTTTACACATGAGCGAGGGAGGGGGCTCAGAATGAGAGGGAGGCTTGAAGACAGCCTGCTCTGTCTTTGAAGATGGAGGAGGGGCCACAAGCCAAGGAATGCAGGCAAGATGGGAAAGAGGAGGAAACCGATCCTCGCTGAACCTCCGCTAAGCAGTGCCCCTGTCTGAGTCTGACTCTGAGCTCCGTAGCTGTGAGGCGGTAACTCCACAAGAGTGGTGCGGATGTGTCCTGGCTGCTACAGGAAACAAACGTGAGCGTTGTTGAACACTGGGGCTCTGGGACACAGAGCAGAGCACGCTTCAGACCGGCCCCAACCAAGGACGAAGAAGCTGGGGCGTCCGTCTGTCCATCTGCAGCCAGCAGGTGCGGAGGCTGGGTCCAGGCAGACTCCGCCCCTCCAGGTGGTCTGAGGGGGCTTTGCCATCAGCACACAAGCCCATGGGTAGAAAGTCGTAGGTGTTGCAGTCAGGGGCCTTCTGGGTGCAGAGGTAAAGTCCAGCAACTCCTGCAGCAGGCAACTTGCAGAGAGAAATAGCTGACGTGGAGCCGGAGGGAGTTGTCACCATGACCTAGCGCCTCGGCTAGAGTCCTCTGACTGGGGCTGGGTTGTGAAAGCCCACGGCGCCTGGAATGCTTCTGCACACCCCAGAATCATCTCGCCCAACAAGCCGGAGGCACCAGCCGAGAGGAAGCTGGCCCTAGCCCCAGGCCACTGCATCAAGCTAAGCGGTGTGCTAGACACAGGGAAAGCTCTGGATACGCCTTCCTGTAGAAACCACCCAGCAACAGCCAGCAATGCCCCACAGCTGGACCTGGGTCCCCATCCATTCTTCACGCTGCGCACTGTGTTGAAAGGAACATGAAGTCAGCCCAGCCTGGTCAGGACGTTCTGTCATGAAGTCACAGAGACATGTTCCAAAGAGGGGGGAGGCATGGCAACGGGCTTCCCCACTGCCGGATGCCGTGCGAGCTGCACACCAGCGCCCTTCAGAGGCAAAAGGAGAGCCTGAGCGACTGGCTGCCCAAGTCTGCCTTCCTAACACTCCCAGCAAGGAGGCGGGAAGGAGGTCGGGTGGGGGGAGATGGAGGGAGGGGAGAGGGAGGGAGGAGGGAGGGGGAGGATGGAGGGATGGAGGATAGAGAGGGGAGGGAAGGAGGGAAGATGGGAGGGAGGGGGAGGATGAAGGGGGAAGGATGGAGAGAGGGAGGGAGGGGTAGGGTGGAGGGAGAGAGGATGGAGGGAGGGAGAAGGGGGAGGATTGGAGAGGATGGAGGGGGGAAGGATGGAGAGAGGAAGGGAAGGGGGAGGAGGGGGGAGGGAGGGAGAGAGGGAGAGGGGAGGATGGAGGGAGAGAAGGAGTAGGATGGAGGGAGGAGAGAGGAAGGGAGAACGGAGGGAGGGAGGGGTAGGGTGGAGGGAGGAAGGGAGGATGGAGGGAGGGGGAGGATGGAGGGGAGAGGATGGAGGAAGGGGGAGGAAGGGAGGAGGGAGGGGGAGGATGGAGAGGGGAGGGAAGGAGGGAAGATGGGAGGGAGGGGGAGGATGAGGGGGGAAGGATGGAGAGAGGGAGGGAGGGGTAGGGTGGAGGGAGGAAGGGAGGATGGAGGGAGGGGGAGGGTGGAGGGAGGGAGGATGGAGGGAGGGGGAGGATGGAGGGAGGGGGAGGATGGAGGGAGGGGGAGGGTGGAGGGAGAGAGGGAGGGAAAGCTTCCTTGCCCTTCACTAGATGACCTGGGATCCCCCAGCACATCTGACCTCTGGTTGGCCTTCCCGCTGAAGCTCGTCGCCAACACTGGTGCAGACGTGGGCGAAGCTGGAGGAGAGCTGCCCAGAGAAGCAGCTGGGGAGCTGAGGGGCCGACAGAGGGCGGCCCACACAGCAGCTCCCTCCGCCGGCCGGCCGCCGTGGCAGGTTTCTCAAGACACCTCCTTGTTCCCTTCCTGGCGCTGCCACAACAAATACCCACCAGATGGGTGGCTTAAACCAACAGGCGCGCCTCCACCCACAGCTCCGAGGCCTGAGGGCTGAGGTCAGGGCGTGGGCAGGAAGACCCGGGGCGACTCTGCAGGTCCCTGACGTTCTTGGGTCACAGACTGCCGCTCCAGTCTCTGCCCCATGGTCTCACGGCCGCCTCTCCGTGCGTCCAAGTCTCTCAATTTCCCTCTCGTAAGGACACGTCACTGGAATTACCCCTCCCCCATCTCCAGTGCAACTTCCTCGTGCTATGACGTCACCTGTAAAGGCTCCATTTCCAGATGAGGTCACGTCCACAGATGCCAGGGGTTCGAGCTTCGACCGACAGAATTCTACCCACAACACCTCCACAATCCTCGCTCAGTCCCGTCTAAGACGTCAGAAACGTGTTCAGTTGCAATGTGCTGTTGCTGACTGCAGAGGGCGGTATAAGGACTGGCGAACCCAGCCCCTAGGTTGTGTCCACCCAGCACACCTACCCTCGAGTCCTGGGGCCCCAGTGCACAGAGCCTGCCCCAGAGCTCAGGGGAGCAACTTTATTTATTTGAAAATCAGCTACACAGCAAAAGGAAGAGAGAGACAGAGACAGACAAAAACACAGAGAGACCTTCCATGCGCTGCTCACTCC
The DNA here is from genome assembly GCA_949820135.1 of Sylvilagus floridanus. Lineage (NCBI taxonomy): Eukaryota > Metazoa > Chordata > Mammalia > Lagomorpha > Leporidae > Sylvilagus > Sylvilagus floridanus. The sequence goes on along the minus strand of OX463244.1, from coordinate 6,526,226 downwards.
CCAGATGCATACAACAGCCAGGGCTGAGCCAGGGGGAAGCCAGGAGCTGGGAGCTGCATCCAGGGCTCCCCGTGGGCGGCAGGAACCCAGCCACTTGAGCCTTCGCCACTGCCTCCCGGGGTCTGCATGAGGAAGCTGGAGTCGGGAGCAAAGCTAGAACCTAACCCAGGAACTCCAGCGTGGGGCACGGACATCCCAAGCAGTGAGTCAACCACTAGGCCAGTGCCCACCCCTCTTTTATTTTTAAAGCAGTTAGATTCCATAAGTCTGCCTATTTGTGAAAAACCTCTCTGTTTTTCAAAGGAAAAGCAAAAATTACTCAAAGTAGTAAGACAGTGACCTTGATCTTGCTTCAGTCTGGTGTCAGGGGAACCAAAAGCCACAGTATCATTGGGAACTCTACAAGGTCCTAACTGCTCCCCAGTCGGCTTTTCATTAACAGTCAAGAGGCCAAATCACACAGCATTGGACTTACTGCTTCGGCTCGTCCTACCCAGAGCACCTGCTGGTGTGCATGGAGCGAGCAGGTGCCCGTGACCTCCTAACCCTGGAGAATCTGTTCCCTCTTATTGTCGTGGTTACATAAACCATGGATAGCAGAGACAGGAGCTCAAAGATCTAGGAGAGACAAGTGTGGGTGCAAAGATTAACTCCAGAAACATAACAGGCAGTGGAGAGTTAGGTTAGGAGGCAGAGGAAGGACACGGGGTTCTTGGGTGAGTCACAGAAACTGTTGCAGTGTAGGATTATGGGGAGCCTGGGGAGGCTGCTTCAGGCTCAGCAGGAGACTAGAGTCCCCGTGAGGGTTCCCAAGCAAAAAGTTCTATTCCAGGAATCAGATCTTCCCTAAGGAAGTCAAAATTCCAGGAGGTCAGGAGAGGATCAGTATAGAGACGTCAAACTGTCCGCAGGAGGAGCCGAGTGCACGGCTGTGGTCTGGTCGTAGTTGTCCCCCAGAGCTTGGTCCCCAGCGTGCTGGGAGTGAGGCGGTGGAACCCTTGATAGGTGGGACTGACTGCAAGGTGACTGGCGCATGACCACGCTCTCCAAAAGGCATGCATGCAGCTTTGAGGGTGGATTAGTTCTTTGATTGAGGGCTACCGTATGATAGTGAGTCTGCCCTCCCTGGTCCCTTGCTGCTCGTTTCCACTCTGTGACCCTTTTTCCTTCTCGCACATGTTTCTTCCATGTTGGATGTAGCCAGAAGGCCCTCGCCAGAGGCTGACTGGATGGGGCCACCCAATCTTGAACTTGCATCCCTTAAACCTCTTGTCTTCATAAAGCATCCAGACTCAGGGCTGGCGTTACAGCGATGAACTGAGGCACCATCTTGCTGCCCACAGAGGCAGAGTCCAGGGAGAGGTCCACAGGTGGCTCTCAGTGCTGAAGGCTGCAGCCAGTGGCCGGAGAAGGAGCCAGAGCTGGGTGGGACAGAGGAGGCAGAACACCCACTGGAACCCACCATCCACTGCCACCGTGAGATCACCCACGGCCCCCCGAGAAGAATGGCCGTTGCCTCCTTCTGCTTTCCCAAGCTCACAGACATCTCTCCTACAGGCCAGTGTTGTGGCGCAGCACATCACATGAGCACTGGTTCAAGTCTCAGCTGCTCTACTGATCCCGTCCTGCTAAAGTGCCTGGGAATGCTGTGGAGGGTGGGCGAGTGCTTGGGGCCGGCCACCCAAGGGGAAGGCTCGGATGGAGCTCCTGGCTCCTGGCTTCACCCTGGCCCAGCGCTGGCCATTGCAGCCACTTGGGAAGTGAAAAGTGAACCAATGGATGGGATGGAAGACCTCTCTCTCTCTCTCTCTCTCTCTCTCTCTCTCTGCCCCCCATAACTCTTTCAAATAAATAAAATAAATCTTTTTTTTAAAATAGAGAGATGAACTCAGAAAAGAACCAATCAGCACGTAAGCGCATTTTGAGAACGGATAGTTCAGAACTTGCTGAGCCTAAACATAAAACTCTTCCTCATTTCAGCCTCTGCAGCCAGCAAACAGTTTTCCAACCAGGATACAGGCCGTGACAGCAGGAATCCCAGGGTGCTTTCCGCAAGACTGCACCTCAGGTGAAAGACAGAATCGGGCGTCGTTCTAAGACCCTGGGTTAAGTACTTTGTAGGAATTAGGGTGGAGCCTCGTAACACTCTCAGTTGTACAAAATGACTTTTAAAACACCTAAGGGGAGGGGCCAGCTGTGGCGCAGCAGGTTAAAGCCCTGGCCTGAAGCACCAGCATCCCATGTGGATGCTGGTTCAAGTCCCGGCTGCTCCTCTTCCAACCCAGCTCTCTGCTGTGGCCTGGGAAAGCAGTAGAAGATGGCCCAAGTCCTTGGGCCCCTGCACCCCTGTGGGAGACCTGGAGGAAGCTCCTGCTCCTGGCTTCAGATCTGTGCAGCTCCAGCTGTTGTGGTCACTGGGGAGTGAACCAGCCGATGGAAGACCTCTCTCTCTCTCTCTCTCTCTCTCTCTCTCTCTCTCTCTCTTCTATCTCTCCTTCTCTATGTAACTCTGACTTTAAAATAAATAAATCTTTTTTTAAAAAGACACTTAAAGGGGGATATGAGAGCAGCCTGATGTGCCTATGATACCAATATGGACATTGAGAGAGGAGTATCTCCGAGTTAGTAATGGCTATGAATTGTGGTACATGAGTAGACCAGAAAGAAATATGTATAAAACACATACTGCTTTTAAGAGAGCCAGAGAAGAATCAGGATACACAGGGATCCAGAGACACCAAGTGGCATGCGTGTGTGCAGGGCAGGTGGGGGTCAGGGAGCTGGCTCACAGAGCTGTGGGAACCGGCGGTCCAAAGCCTGCAGGGGAAGTCGGTCCTTGGAAGAGACGGCAAGGCAGCTCACATCTGAAGGCAGAATTCTGTCTTCTCCCAGGAAGGGGGGCTCCCGAGAAGGAGGGGCTTTTCTCCAGCTAGATCTCCAATGGACTGGGCGAGGCTCACCCACCTGGTGGAGGATAATACACTTGACTCAAAGCCTACTAACTTAGATGTTCATATCATCTAAAACATACCTTCACAGAAACATCTAGAGTAACACGTGACCAAATATCTAGGCCTGGCCATCATGACACACAGCACCAACCGCCGTAGCCCACGACCATCTGTAGGAAGCAAGGATCCTGAGAAAGTTTCTGGGCCTCCAGATTGCCCAGGGTCACCCTCAGAAGAGCTCGGGGGAGGCAGCTGGGAGAACAGGACCAGGAGCCAAGGCCAGCATGGGATGGGGGCTGCACCAGGGGGCAGAACCTGGGGCTCTCACCACTCCAGAGCGGGGGGGCCGGGCCACATTTGCCGAGCAGGATTTCAGAATCGCTGTGGATCAGGCAGTGCTCCCCGTCTCCAGTTCCTCCCTCCTGTCAAATGTCCGTCCCCCGCCCCCCTGCATTCTTTCACTCTGCATACACGTGCGGAGATGAGCGGCCAGGTTGTTCCTGAACCTCCAAAGGAGGCAAGAGGACTCCAAGTCCAACATCACGAGTGGGTGAAACTCTGGGGATTTTTACCTACAGGTTGAGATATTTAGTTAATGTGTATGAATAAGAGAAAGGCTGTAACACGTTAGACAAGTTAGACTATCGTCCTGCCCCCCAACCCGGCCCCCCACACACATACAGGAGGCAGAGTGCGATTTGCTTGCTCTTGGCATTAGCGATGGCCGTGGGGCTTTTTTTTTTTTTTTTTTACAGGCAGAGTGGACAGTGAGAGAGAGAGACAGAGAGAAAGGTCTTCCTTTGCCGTTGGTTCACCCTCCAATGGCCGCCGCGGTCGGCGCGCTGCGGCCGGCGCACCGCGCTCATCCGATGGCAGGAGCCAGGTGCTAGGTGCTTTTCCCTGGTCTCCCATGGGGTGCAGGGCCCAAGCACTTGGGCCATCCTCCACTGCACTCCTGGGCCACAGCAGAGGGCTGGCCTGGAAGAGGGGCAACCGGGACAGAATCCGGTGCCCCGACCGGGACTAGAACCCGGTGTGCCGGCGCCGCAAGGCGGAGGATTAGCCTGTTGAGCCACGGCGCCGGCCATGGGGGGGGGGGGTTGCTTTGACTGACAGAACAGTGCGCAAGGGATGGTGCACCAGCTCTGAAGCGAGCCCTAGCCCTTCCTCGGCCTCCCAGGTCCCGCTTGCCTCCGCGGGAAACGTGCCTAGTAGCTGGTTGCTCCCACAAGGAGGCCACTGGTCACCAGGGGGCAGAGCTCAGCCGGGGCAGACCAGCTGACCGCCAGCCAATCCCTCGCTACGTGAGTGAGCAAGTGCAGGCAAGATCAGCAATGTGCAGCCAGACAAGCCCACACCAGATCATCTGATCTCCACCTGTGCCAGAACACTGCTGGGACCCTCGAACATCCCTCAAGCACTGGCCAGGACAGTGCAGTAAGGGAAGGAAAGACATTGATGGAGAGCTTACAACACTGCATGTTTCTTTAAATTCCTGGGGGGGGGGGGAGGAAGATGAGCTAGAGCCTGCCTAGGTGCCTTGTACTTGATGTCATGGAGGCCAACTCCTGTTTCCCACTCCACTCTCCCACAATCACCACCTCTCACTATCTTCATCATCTTGAAAAAAGTATCGATCGTCTGATCTATTATTCTATTATTATCTATTATTCTATTATTTCCTCACTTCTCACATTCAACTCATTAACAAATTCAGTCGATGCTCTCTTTAAAATACATCCAGAGGAGGCGACACTATGACACAGAAGGTCAAGCTTCCGCCTGCAGAGTCGACACCCCATATGGCTGCTGGTTCGAGTCCCGGCTGATCCACTTCCCACCCAGCTCCTGGCTAATGCACTTGGGAAAGCAACAGAAGATGGCCCAGGTTCCTGGGCCCCTGCTCCCATGTGGGAGACCCAGAAGAAGCTCCTGGCTCCTGGCTCCTGGCTTCTACCTAGCCTGGCCCCAGGCCATTGCAGCCATTTTGGGGAGTGAACCAGTGGATGTAAGGTATTCTCTCTCTCTCTCTCTCTCTCTCTCTCTCTCTCTCTCTCCTTCTCTCCCCCCCCCCCCCGCTTCTCCTTCTCTGTAACTCTTTCAAATAAATAAATCTTTCAAAAATATATACATCGCCACCACCTTGTTGAAGCCACTAGTACCCCTCACCTGAGCTTCAGCCCTCAGCCTCTGACTGTCCTGCGTCCCCACGTGCCCTCTCACACTGCCTCTCTGACTGTCCTGAGTCCCCACGTGCCCTCCCACACTGTCTTTCTGCACAGCACCCGGGGCGTCCTTCTAGACCATCCCCAGAGGTAAGACCCTGCCATGCTGTGCTCACAATCTGACAATGACACCCAGGTCCGTGCTAATGCCCCCGGGGCCCCTATGTGACCTGAATTCTGCCCCTTGCCTCCCAGACGTCAGCCCTTCCCACAGCCCTCCTTGCTGACTCTGGAGCTGCCCGAAGTTGTGGGCTGGCTTCCCGAAGAGTTCAGGTAAGAGATGCACCAGGGATGGCATTCGGCCCAGCAGTTGAGATGCTGTGCGGGACACCTGCCTCGCCATCAGAACGCCTGGTCCAGCCCTGCCTCCGCTCCTGATCCTGCGAACGGACACCTTGGAGGAGGCAGATGATGGCCCAAGTACTTGGGTCCTGTCACTCAATCCGGACTCAGTTCTAGGCTCCTGGCATCAACCTGGCCTGTATACACATGGAAGATCTGTGCGTGTGTGTGCGTGCATGTGTGTGCATGTGCAAGTGTGTGCATGTGTGTGCATGTGTGTGCATGTGCACGTGTGTGTGTGGATATATACACATACCTGTATACACATATATATGTGTGAGGATGTGTGTACATGTGTATTTATTTGCCTTCCAAATAAAATGAAAATATATTTTGAAACTTTTAAAGTGCATCTGAGCCGTCACACAAAGTTACTTGTAGCAAATAAGAAAGCCACAGAGAATTGTTTCCAAAGCCATGGCTCCCTGAGCAGGAGAATCGGGTGTCTTTTTTTTTTTTTTTTTTTTTGACAGGCAGAGTTAGACAGTGAGAGAGAGAGAGAGAAAGAGAGAGAGAGAGAAAGAAAGGTCTTCCTTCCGTTGGTTCACCCCACAAATGGCCGCTACAGCCGGCACGCTGTGCTGATCCTATGGCAGGAGCCAGGTGCTTCCTCCTGGTCTCCCACATGGGTGCAGAGCCCAAGCACTTGGGCCATCCTCCACTGCCTTCCCGGACCACAGCAGAGAGCTGGCCTGGAAGAGGAGCAACTGGGACAGAATCCGGTGCCCCGACCGGGACAAGAACCCGGGGTGCGAGCGCCGCAGGCAGAGGATTAGCCGATCACCTCCCCAGCAATCCAAGGATCACACTTGAGTCCGGGTCTGAGTCTGCCTTTGGGGAAACGCAGCCTCTGCAGCCTCCTGCCTGCTCCCTCTGCCAGCACACCTCAGGGCCTTTGCACTGCCTTGACCCGGCCTCTGACGCTCTTCCTCTCGGCTCTGAGGGGCTTACTCAGGTCTCCCCTCGAGCACCGCTTAGAGGCTTTCCCTGACAAGCACCCTCCCCGTCCCTTCTCTCAGTGTCCCGGGGTTTGTTGGCTGATGTCTGTCTGCCCCACAGATGCACAGACTTTGCCAGCAGTGAGCACGGCTGTACCTAAGACGGTGCCTGGCATACGGCAGGTGTTGAGTGAGTGAACACCTGTCGGATTGGCGGGACTCTCCTGACAGCTGCCGAGGGCTGTGGCGAGCACGCCCCGAGGGCCTGCTGCGGCTCCGGAGTCTGCGTTAAGCTGATCCCTGCAATTCTTACCACTGTCCCCATTTTACACCTGGAGAAACGGAGCTGATCCCGCCGGCTACACAACCAAGAAGACAGGGAGGCCGAACCTGGACCCGGACAGTCTGGGTCCAGGGCTATCAGTCCACAGCACCTCGCTCTTCTCCCACTGGGTCCCAGAAACGTCCACAACCACACAGACAGAAATCCCATGACACTACAACCGCCACGCTTTGCTTCGGGGGTTGGAACTGTACTTGACTGTACTTGACTACTTGGAACTGTACTTGAACTTGTACCTTTCCGATTATAAAAGCAATACCTTCTCCTCGCAGGAAACCTGAACATTCTAGAAGAAATAATGAAGAACCCCAAGTCACCAGGAACACTATTCACGCGTGGCTATTTTTTATCACGGAAATGTACATCCCAAATCTCGAGGCAAGAGCAGCGCCGCGCCAGGTAGAACAATCCATCTTCCTTTTTACGAGGTGGACGTCACATCAGAAATGTGGTGTGGGCCGGCGCCACTGCTCACTAGGCTAATCCTCCACCTGCGGCGCCAGCACACCGGGTTCTAGTCCCGAGTCAGGGAGCCGGATTCTGTCCCGGTTGCCCCTCTTCCAGGCCAGGCCCGGGAGTGCAGTGGAGGATGGCCCAAGTGCCTGGGCCCTGCACCCCATGGGAGACCAGGAGAAGCACCTGGCTCCTGGCTTCAGATCAGCGTGGTGTGCTGGCCACAGTGCACTGGCCGTGGCGGCCATTGGAGGGTGAACCAACGGCAAAGGAAGACCTTTCTCTCTGTCTCTCTCTCTCACTGTCCACTCTGCCTGTCAAAAAAAAAAAAAAAGATAGAAAAGAAATGTGTGTATTCACTGAATACCCAATTGGCAAGGCCTGCACAGCCTTACATGGAGCCGATTGCCCTGACTCCTCGCGTTCTGCTCCCCTCCAGTTTCGTCTGGGACCAGATGAAGCTGCACACGGATCTCTGGCTCCATCGCTGCACTGCCTCCCAGGACCAGTTCCCAGTGGCAGAACCACAGGGCTTCTGGTGGCTCGCACAGGCAAGGTTTGCAGAGTAGACCGAGGGCCTGGCCCCCACCCGTTCCCGCAGGAGGTGGCGGATCAGACCTGGAGCTCCACGGCTAGGGGTTTTCTGAGCCACCAAGCCATCTCCCCAGGGATCCTGAACCCTAATTCTGCAGATGAGAAAATAAAGCCCAAGTCGGCTGCGTGGTCTGCTCATGATTCGTGACCAAAGCCGGCTGGAACAGTAAACAGTATTTTCTGACACAGGAGGCAGCAGATGGAGAACCAGAGGCCACCAGAGACATCCCAGCCTGGGCCACCAACTCCACTCCCAGCCCCCGACCACCCACAGACTCCACCGATTCCAGAAACTTCACCTCATGGAACCTGCCAGAACATTTCCAAATCACGGTCAAGTTATGATTTCTCTCCCCCACACAGTCACCAAATGACCCAAGTGGGGAGGAATTCGCTCAAATCCAACACCAACAACATGCCCTGGCCTCACGCTGTTCAAAGGGAAGCATCTGTTTTTAAATCTAAAATAAAAATAATAATAAATTTGACAGCTGTCAGCAAGGCGCAGGTCAACTGAAAAGACAGGTCTTCAGCGTCCGCCTTCCTCGGCAAACAAGATGGGCTTCATCCTCCACGCGAGCCAAGCCACACCAGGGGCCACCATTGCTGTAGGGCTTTTGTCAAAGCTGTCCCTCAGGGGCCAATTTTTGTCACCTTTCCAAAGCCAGGGCTGCATCTATGGTATTCCCTCTTCTCCTTGTAGAACTTGGAGTTTCAGTTTCTTTTTCCAAAGACATGTCAAAAATGGTGCTTTTTGAAGATGTTCAAGTTAGCCTTTGAGTCACCACTTTTGTTTTCTCCATCTACTTTGAAAGCTATCATTTATCTGTGTAGATATAGGTACAATCTGTGTGTGTGTGTGTGTGTGTGTGTGTGTGTGTGTGTGTATGGGGGTCTTCTCCCATTGGTTCACTGTCCAAATGGCTGCAATGGCTGGGACTGGGCCAGGCTGAAGCCAGGAGCCAGGAGCTTCATCCGAGTATCTCACATGCATGGCAGGGGCCCAAACACTTGGACCATCCTCTGCTGCTTTCCCAGGTGCATGAGCAGGGAGCTCACTCAGAAGTGGGGCAGCTGGGACACAAACCAGTGCTCACAAGGGATGCTGGTGGCACAGGCAACAACTTAACTGGCTGTGCCACAGTGTGCATCCCCAATCTTTTAATTCAATTTCCCACAAATCTTTTTCTAACTTTATTTATTTGAAAGGCAGAGAGAGAGAGAGAGAGAGAGAGAGAGAGATATCTTCCATCTGCTGTTTCATTGCACAAATGCCAGCGATAGCCAGGGCCGAACCAGGCTGTAGCCAAGCACTCCCCCCAGGTCTACCACGTGGGCAGCAGGTCACAAGCACTTGGGCCATCATCCGCTGCCTGGTACCAGCACTGGCAGGGTGCAGGACTGGAAACAGAGACAGGACTTGATCCCAGGCACTCGTACATGGGAGTGCAGCCCCTCCGTGAACTGGGTGAAGCTCCTGTGTGTCTGTGGTGTATCTGTGTATGAGTGTGTGTGTGAATGTATGTATGCGTAAGTGTGTGGGTGGGGGTGTATTGTGTGTGTATATGTGTCTTGTGTGAGTGTGTGTGTACACGAGTGTTTGTGTCTGCATGTGTGTTCCCAAGGATGATAGAACAAAGTCCCATAGGCAATGGAAATGTATATCTCTCAGTGGAGGGGCTGCACATGTGGGGTCAGCTGAGGTGTGACCAGGCTGGGGTGTGGGTCTCCCCAGGCTGCAGAGTGCCCACTCCTCAGTGCGTTCTCACCTGGAGCAGAGAGCACGGGAGCTCGCCAGCCCCTTCCTGCTGGGCACTAACCCCAACCACGAGGGCCCCACCTCCGTGTTCCACCCACGCCCCAACGCCCTACCACCAACTATCACACACGGGGTTACAGACTCAGCAGGTGACTCCTGGGTGGGCATAAACAATCACATATAACATTTTCATTCTGTTCCCACCATCCATTTCGGGGGGGGGAGGCATTCAAAGCAAGATGCGATACAGGTTAATTGTATAGGTTTTTGAACTTTTAATTAACAGAAAGATAATCCACACAAAGGACGCTGAACCTTGGTAAAAACTTCAGGAACTCCGAGAATTGGGAAAGTCTCTGTTAGATGTTGGATACGTTTCCCCTGAAGCGCAGATAGACTTTGCTCTTGAACTCGCATATACATTCTCTGTTTGGAGGAAGGTCAGGCTGACGGGAAACTCCAGCTCCATCTCCTGCTCCCCCAGCCACCTCTGCACCACCATCCCACCTGGCACCACACCTGAGCCCAAGCCCCAGGCACCCGTCACCGCACAGGGAAGGGACGGGAAGCAGTCGCCTGGGTAGCAATGCTGCCAGCAGCCGTCTGGAGCACACCGCCGAGCAGGCTCCCATCCCAGCCTCCCCCACCCCCAGAGACAAGGGAGCCAGCCCTCCCACCCTGCCGGCCAGCCCTCTTCCAGCTGCGTGGATTTTTCCCCCTTAAATGCCACTTAGAACCACAGTGAGAGCAACCTCAATGTCATGAAGTTTTAGATCCACTTGTTTTGTCATAAGCTTCTGAGACAAACTTCGATTAAGCTTTAGAGAAATCTCTGCCCTTTAAAATCATGATTGGGGGGCCGGTCTCGTAGCGCAGTGGCTGCCTGTAATGTCAGCACCCTAGATGGGCGCCAGGTCAAGATCCAGCACCACTGGGCGCTGTGGCACAGTGGGCTAAGCCACCGCCTGCAGTGCCAGCATCTCATATGGGTGATGGGTTCGTGTCCCCGCTGCTCCACTTCCCATCCAGCTCTCTGCTATAGCCTGGGAAAGCAGAAGAAGGTGGCCCAAGTGCTTGGGCCCCTGCACCCATGTGGAAGACCTGGAGGAAGCTCCTGGCTCCTGGCTTCAGATCAGCCCAGCTCTGGCCATTGCTGCCATCTGGGGACTGAACCAGTGGAAGGAAGACCTGTCTCTCTCTTTCCCTAACTCTGCCTCTCAAATAAATGAATACAAATTTAAAAATAAAAAGATCTGGCTGCTCCACTTGCGATCCAGTTCCCTGCTGATGCACCTGGGAAAGCAGCAGCTGATGGCCCAAGCGTTCACTCCCCAAGTGGCTGCGATTGCCTGGCCAAAGCCAAGAGCCAGGAGCTTCTTCCGGGTCTCCCATGTGGGTGCAGGGACTTGGGCCATCTTCTGCTGCTTTCCCAGGCCACAGCAGAGAGCTGGATGGGAAGTGGAGCAGCGGGGACTCGAATCGGGGTCCATATGGGATGCTGAGTTCGCTGGCCGTGGCTTTACCAGCTCTGCCAGCGCCAGCTCTTTTTATAAAAGACAAGACAAGCTTTTTAGGTGAGAGCATGGGGATGGTTCCCATCTCAGTAACTTTAACCCAAATGACCCTCTTTCAGAGGAAAATCACCCGCATGTGTAAGTGAGACTGCGCGTCGCAGTGCGTTCACGGGGAGCAGAACTGCGCGAGACGCCGCCACCCGGCCCACGGCAGCCGCGGGCGGCGGTCGTTCCCGCGCTGGCCAGGCGGTGGCGCTGGCGGCCAAGGCGCGGCGGCCCGGGCGCGGTGGGCGAGGTCTCCCGGCGCGGGGCCGCTCTCCTCGGAGGGGGTCTCCGTGAGCCCCGGCGGCCAGCGCCCCCCGCCCGCGCGAAGCCGCGAGGGTGGGCCCGGATGGAGTCGGGGCGCCCAGAGCGCGGTCGCCGAGCGGCTGGGGACGCCATGGCCGTCGGGTCCCGGGCAGGGGAGCGGCCGCTGCGGGGGTCAGCGCGCGGGGGGGGGGGGGGGGGGGGGAGGCACCGGACCGGGGTCGTCTCCTGTTGATTCATCATTGCCCGCGTCTGCCCTTGGGGTCGGGAAGCCTTTTCCACCCGCACTCGTCCTCCGCACAGCAGGCGCGCGCCCAGGCCCCGGGTCTCCTCGGGACCTGGACACGGCGACCCCCGGTCTCGAGTGAAAAGCCCTCTCTGCCCTCGGAGTCGCCGCTCGCTCGGACACCGGGGAGCGACGTCCCTGCGCCAGCCCAAGCCCAGCTTGGACGTTCTGGAAGCTCAGCTCAGTACAGGGACAGGCCCCACATAGAACATTCCAGAACCTGTGGATTTTCAAGACAAACGCCCAGCCGAGTCTGCGCCCCCACCCTTGATACGAATAAAAGCCAGAGCTGGGGCTGGCTCCCCGGAGGAGGCCTTGAGGAGGAACGATGACAAGCATGGGAGAAGGCCGGCACCCCAGTCCCTACCCGGGAATGACCTCTTTTAGGGGACTGAACGGTGGGGCCACTAGCAGGAGGAGCCGCGCACCGCCTCCCACCACGGCCCCCACGCCAGGCACACAGCACAGAAGGCCCTCTCTCCCGTGGTTGCGTTTCACACATGGCAGGCTCTGGAAGATTCTCTGGCATGTCTGACACCCCAGGGCTCACGGCTCCAGGAAAAGCCACTCCTTCCCCAGGAACACCGTGTGAGTCGGTGTGCACACGGCTTCTCCTGCCTCCCTCCGCTTGTCCAGGGCCCCAGGGTGGATGTGGACCCTGGGTTGTCGCCGGCTCGCTGCTGGGATGCGCCTGGGCCTCCCGTGGGAGCACTGGGCAGGAGAGGCTGTGGATGCTCTGTTTTTCCGGCTGTGGGTTCTCCACTGCAGACACACACGTCCGTGTGACAGCCGTGGCCTGTGGAAAAGAAATGTTGACTTCAAAAACAGCCCTGTCACGTTCTTCCCGAAGTTCCACCATAGCCCAGTGTGAAACACGGTCGGAAGCCACCTGCTGAGATTCTGAACTGGGGCGGCATGGTGGCGTAGCCGGTAAAGCCGCCACCGGCAGTGCCGGCATACCATATGGGCGCCGGTTCGAGACCCAGCTGCTCTGCTGCTGATCCAGTTCTCTGCTATGGTGTGGGAAAGCAGAAAACGGCCTAAGTCCTTGTGTCCCTGCACATGCGTGGGAGACCTAGAGGAAGCTCCTGGCTCCTGGCTTCGGATCTGCACAGCTCCAGCCATTGCAGCCAACGAGGGAGTGAACCAGCGGATGGAAAACCTCTCTCTCTCTACCTCTCTCTCTCTGTCTCTCCTTCTCTCTGTATAACTCTTTCAAATAAATAAATATTTTTTAAAAAATATAAAAAAAGAAAAGAAATTCTGATCTGGCTCTCCAGTCCAAAACTACAAATGTCTCAAGAGTCTGTCGTGGGAAAATCCAGCCAACTTTTGGTTGTTGAGGCTGAGAAAACTTACTCATTGACCAAAATTTACTTATCTTTCTGTATTTTTCCAAAAAAAAAAAAGAATAGTGACAAGGAAAGTAGTGGCAGCACCTTCTTTCTTTCTTTCTTTCTTTCTTTCTTTCTTAGATTTTATTTTATTTATTTGAAAGACTTACAGAGAGAAAGGGCTTCCATCCAAAGCCAGGAGCCAGGGGCTTCCTCCGGGTCTCCCACGTGGGTGCAGGGGACCAAGCACTTGGGCCATCTTCTGCTGCTTTCCCAGGCCATAGCAAGGAGCTGGATGGGAAGTGGAGCAGCCAGGACTAGAACCGGCGCCCATATGGGATGCCGGCGCCGCAGGCCAGGGCGTTAACCCGCTGTGCCACAGCACCGGCCGCAGTAGCACCTTCTTGATTAAACACCGAGAACACACACCTTGTCCAGAGTGCAGATTATGGGCCTGAAAATACGGCCTTCGGAGGGTACATTTTCTGGTTCTAACGCCAGCTCTGTAACCTACCACGGGTGACCTGGGGTCCGTCATTTAACGCCTCAGTGCCTCAGCGGCCCCCTCTGTGACGTGGGGAGAGTCGCAGCTGCCCGTGGAGCTGGCCGTGACGTGCGAGCTAGCGCCTGGGAGATGCTTGCGGTGGGCTCCGTGTCGATGCTGCTCAGACCGCTCACTTTCCCCCAGAAACTTGACCTCACGCTTCGTTTCAGCGGTCATGTCTGACGCATTGCGTCTGTAGAGTTTTCAAAAGCAGGTGCCGCGTTCGTTAGCAGGGAGAGTGTGGGTGGGAGAAGCCTGGAACAACAAGGACGGAACTACTAATAATTCTGAATTGTATTTTGATGGTCTTGGGCATTACCTAGACATCTAAAAATCAGGAAATTGTTAGGGAAACTGTGGAAGGGACAGAGGGCGTTCACTAGTAAATGCAAGCAAATGCCCGTAGTGTGCATGGAGCAGAAGTCCGAGCGCGTGTGTGAATGCTGAACTCTCGCAGAGAAACGCCTGCAGGTCGAGGGCTGGACCGTGTGCGTGGCTGCCGCGCGTGCCGGCCGGCGGGCAGTGGTTGCTTCTCAGCCACACGTGTCCAGACTCCCAGATTCTCCACGGGGCGGACGGGGCACTCGCTCGGGGCGAAGCACGGCCCTGAGGCTCGACCGCGCATCTGAGTCTTTGTGCTGCTGTCATTGCTGGTCATTTGTAAAGAAGAGACGTTGATTTCTCAATTGCGGAAGCTGGCTGTCCAGACACAGGCAGGACAGCTGCTGAGTCCACCTGCAGGCCCTTGTCGCTGCGTCCCCCAGAGGAGAGGGCTGTGCCCTCACCCGCTGGATGGCGTGGGAGGGTGAGGGGCAGAGCCCCCGTGACTTAGGACGCCCCGAGGCCCCGCCTCTCCCTCCATCCCGAGGATGGCGTTTCTACAGGAATTTCAGACAGTGGTAGCTTGTGCTCTTCCACACTAACGCCATCTTCCTTGGGTGGTATCGTTATTCCCATGTCACAGATAGGAAAAGCAAGAGAGCGCGGGAGTAAGTCACCTGTCCCCAGTGGTAGCCTTGGAAGTGGGCCAGCCAGGATTCCAAAGCAGGTGTCTGATGCCAGGGTGCCGCTGTCCGCCAGGCCACTGGATGCATCGAGCACACGTGACTGAAATCAAGAGGTGGCACCGTTTGTAAAGAATTTAAGTTCAGGGTCTGGCGCTGTGCTGTGGTGCAGTGGGGTAAAGCCCCGGCCTGCACTGCTGGTCTCCCATATGGGCTCCAGTTCTGCCTTTCAAATAGATACATTTTTAGAAATTTAGAGAAGGGGTCCTGCAGAGAGCTGAGACTCAGGCCTTTGATGGGGGCGTGGGGGTGCTGGGTCAGTTGCTCAATGGATTCTGGTGTCACAGAGCTCAGAAGGGGGGCTCCCAGGGGCTGGAGCACACAGCTCAGATCCTAGGACTCTGTTGCTGACGCTGGGGATCGGGAGTTGTGAAGGTGGCTCAGGGATGCTTACTCCACACGTAGAACAAGCTGCCCGTGACGTCAGCAGCTGCTGTGTACAGAACTGCGGCTGCTGGGGCCAGCAAGCCATGACACAGCGATGCTCCCGGGACCCGTAAGCCGGCGGGAAGTCAACAGGGAGCAACTAGAAATCCCTTCTTCTCCTTGGGGCTCAGTCTCCCCTTTCTAACCCCTATGGCAGAGCCTCACAGGAAGTCACTGGGTGCAGCAGAGGGCAAGTCGGTCGAGTCCCAGCTGCAGTACCACACGGCGATTGTAGAAGGGTAGTTTGCAGCTGAGTGCAATAGCTTAGAAATCGGCACAAGTGGGGCCGGCACTGTGGTATAGTGGGTAAAGCCACCCCCTGCAGCACCGGCATCCCATATGGGAGCCGGTTTGAGTCCCAGCTGCTCCACTTCCCTTCCAGCTCCCTGATGGCCTGGGAAAGCAGCAGAGGATGACCCAAGCCCTTGGACCTCTGCACCCACATGGGAGACCCGGAAGAAGCTCCTGACTTCTGGTTTCCGATGGGCTCAGCTCTGGCTGTTGTGGCCATCTGGGGAGTGAACCAATGGACAGAAGACTCTCTCTCTCTCTCTCTCTCTCTCTCTCTCTCTCTCTCTCTCTCTACCTCTCTCTGTAACTCAAATAATAAAATAAATCTTAAAAAAAATTAATTTTGTCAGATAACTTGACTAGATGTGATATTTACATTAGAAAACATTATTCCTGTGTCATATGGATTTAGTCCTATACAGCCCAAAATCATCTCTAAAAAATTTATATGGATGGTTCTGTTTTTCTAAACATTGTCTACTTCAAATATCTTTGCTGAGAGTGACTTCTAGAGGTGCAAATCTAGATCTACCTCATAAACAAAATCAAAGGATGTAACTCCTGTGTTACTAGAAAGATTCTGTCCCGGTTGCCCCTCTTCCAGGCCAGCTCTCTGCTGTGGCCCGGGAGTGCAGTGGAGGATGGCCCAAGTGCTTGGGCCCTGCACCCCATGGGAGACCAGGAGAAGCACCTGGCTCCTGCCTTTGGATCAGCACGGTGCGCCAGCCGCAGCACACCAGCCGCGGCGGCCATTGGAGGGTGAACCAATGGCAAAGGAAGACCTTTGTCTCTCTCTCTCACTGTCCACTCTGCCTGTCAAAATAAAAATTTTAAAAAAAGAGTGTGTTCGGCTTGAGGCTTCCATGGAACATTTTTCTGCCGTCTGGATCTTGACATGACTCCAAGGAGAAGGAGAGACGGGCTGAGCAGGGCGTGGAGGCTGCCACGCACCGCCACAAACTTCCAAGGTTTACTGCACTTTCAGTCTTCTTTGAGGGTCAAAGGATTTGAGCAGAAGAGTGGAAAAGTTACTTCTTCATTTAAAATGCGCTCAACTCAACATCTCAAGTGAGGATGGATTGGGCTGGGATCCCAGGGTGAGGATGGCGGTGACTGAGGGTGACCAAGGGCACTCACCTCCCGTCCCTGGCATCCCTACACCCTCATTCAGCAATACTGGCTGATGTCTCCCGCTATGCCGGGCACCGTCCTGAGAGCTAACAGCATTTGGCAAATCCCTTTGGAAAGGCCTGCTCAGCCCGGGAGTCTGAGGCTACAAAGCTTTGTACAAGTATTTGGCTCAAGGAGACCAGGCAAGGGCTGAACCACCCAGTGGCAACCCAGGAACTTAGCTTCCTTCGCAAGAGGTAAACGGGGTGAAAGTGCCTGGAGATGAGGCAAAAAAACAAAACACCTGAGTGAGGGTTTGGATGGGGAGGGAGCTGGAAGAGCCAGCGACTGACTATCTAAAGGGTTCTGCCTCACTTTTCCCCAGCCAGCACGCCAGCACCCACCACAGTGGCAGCAGCTCTCAGGCGAGGAACCCTCGAGAATGAACTGGTGCCCAATCTTTGCCAGCAGGCACACCCTCCCGGGCACAGCCGAAGCTGGACATAAAAGCCAGGCCCTCCTGGCTGCCCTCTTGCTGCTGTTCGCCTGTTTGTTGATCAAAGGACACCAGCTCTCCATCAGCCGTGTGGTGTAGCGCCTTCTCAAGGGCATCCGTTGGAGTTCATTCGCACCCTTGCAGACGCTTTCTTGGGCCTGTGTTGTATTGCTGCAGGTTACGCTGCCACCTGCGTGGCCCCCGTGCCCTGTTGGTGTGTTGCTTCAAGTTCTGGCTGCTCTGCTCCACTCTGATCCGGCTCTGCCGATGCACCCGGGAGGCAACAGGTGACAGTCCAAGTACCTGAGCCCCCCACCCATGCGCGAGGGAACGATGGAGTTCTGCACTCTGGCTTCGGCTCTGCCCGGACATGGCTGTTGTAGGCGTTTGGGGAGTCAGCCAACGAATAGAAGATCTCTCCCCCCCAACCCTGTCTCTCTCTTTTTCTCCCCCCACCCCCAATCTCTCCGATGCTCTGCCTTTCGAATAAGTAAATGAATATTTTTTAGAAAGAAAAGAAACTGTCCTTCCCTTAAAATCGCCTTCCCCTAGACTTTTCAAATTGTGGTAACTTGGCTCTTGCCTTCCAGTCTTTGCAGGAAGCACGATAGGAGAAGAATGTCCTCTCTCTCTCTCTCTCTCTCTCTCTCTCTCTCTCTCTCTCTCTCGTAATCTGCACATGAGGATCTGCCTAGGACACTGCATCTCATCATAAGAAAGTCCTGCCTGGCACATGCAAAATGACCTTGATGAGCTGTCAAGAAGTCTCTTCCTTCCTCCTGTTCTGCCTTCCTTCCTCCCTCCCTCCCTCCCGTCCTCCCTCCCTCCCTCCCTCCCGTCCTTCCTCCCTCCCGTCCTCCCTCCCTTCCAGTTGCAACATTTAAACTGCAGCAGATCTGAGTGCTGTGCACCTAGAACAAGGCAAACACACATAGCCCCCCGGAAACACAGAGCCCCCCAGAAACACACATAGCCCTCCAGAAATACACACAGCCCCCTGGAAACACACATAGCCCCCCCCAGAAACACAGACCCCCCAGAAACATACATAGCCCTCCAGAAACACACATAGCCCCCCAGAAACACACATAGCCCCCCGGAAACACAGAGCCCCCCAGAAACACACATAGCCCTCCAGAAATACACATAGCCCCCCAGAAACACACATAACCCCCCGGAAACACAGAGCCCCCCAAAAACACACATAGCCCCCAGGAATACACATAGCCCCCCAGAAACACACATAGCCCCCAGAAACACACATAGCCCCCAGGAAACACAGAGCCACGATGTGGTCTTAAGAAGGTCCAGGGCCCTGACCTGGTGAAGAGGAGGAAAAGCCTTCATCCCTCTGTCCTAAAAGATCAGCGGAATTGGCCCAGGGTCCCCCCAAGCCCCTGTGTTCTCGTGGGTAGGCCTAGACTAGTGGGAGCCCGGGAGCCCCAGAGCTGCCTCTCAGCGCCGAGCATGCACTGGGAGCCTCGCCTCCTGCCCACCTCGCCGGGCCGTGCCAGAGGCTCTGGGCACAGGAGCCCCGCTACTCAGGGAGCTCCTTGGTTGCCCCGTGGCCAACCACACCCCCGAGACAGGTGGCGCTCAGCTGCCCGCTGCCCACAGCTCTGACCTCCTTGTGGGTTTTCAGCAACTCCAAGGAGCCCCTGGCAGAAGGAGCAGGAGCCTAACACGTGGCCATAGTGCGCTGAGCATCAGGGAAACAGGAAGAGGCCCCTCTTACACATGCATCGTTTAATCCCCAGCAACCCAGAGAGCGCCCATCAGCCAGGCCTGGCCGGTCAGCGTGGCTGTGCTTAAGGGGACAGACACGGAGGCCGTCTTGCGGCAGAGAGCCTCGGACGCTGCCAGCAAACAAAGCCTTTATTCTGAGTACAAAGTGCAGCCTGTGGCAGGGGCGCCCAACACTGCTTTCCCGCAGACAACCGGGCTCCGAACACCCTCCACCCCGCCCTTCCCCACCGGCCACGGGCCGGCCCGCTCTGCCTCCTCGGATGCTGCTCTCTTGTGTGCTGTGGAGTCCCCGGCATGCCCCCTGCATGTCTGTGGCTTGTTCTGCAGGCTTCTATGTCACCGGAGCACAAGACCTCGTGACCGCGTCGTGTAGATTCAGGACGCGCGTCATTTGCGGAAGAAGTGGAGAAGGAAAGGGGAAAAGAAGTGTCTTCCCCAGCGGCTCTAACACACTTATGCAAAAGGCCAGCGTGCGCCATAGCTCTCCAAGGCGGCTGCTTTAGGGAAGTGAGTGGCCAGCCTCCACTGAATTGTTGAGTGTGGCAAAGGCCAGTGTCTCCCCTAGCGTGGCTAGCACATGTGTCGAGGGCTGTGGTACCACGTGACATGGAGAGCCTTGGCAATGCGGGGCTACTAGACTAGTCTGTTGACCACAGCCCCTTTGCAGCCCTGAGCTGCAGCTGCAGGGTGGGGGGCTGGGCTGTGGAAGCCAGGGTGTTGGTCCTGCGTCTGGAAGGTCTGCCTCTTGTGACGAGATGAGCTCCTGGAGAGCAAAGATCCTGCCTTCCTACAGTTCCGGGGTCTTAAGCCCGCTCTCGTGCGAAGTAAGAACCCAAGAAATGTTCACTGGATGAACAAATGTTCACCTGCACATGGATCAGTCTTTCAATTTGTTTTCCTCGTGGGGCGCATTTAAACCATTCCACGTGAGCAGACCCTTTAAATGGAAAGAAAACTATGACATGGGCCAGAGTTTTATTTGACGTGGAAAAACCCAGACTTCATCACTCTGTCTTGAACTTTTTTCTCTTTGGGATCTCGTTCCTTTAAAATGTACTTAAACGAAGCATCTTAGCATCAGCGTCCATCAAAACCATCTTAGGGCAGCGCCTCTCATCTCTCTCGCCCCCTACACACACATACAAGATTCATGGTCATTATCATTAAAATCCATTCTAGAATTAGGAAGTACATAGAAGAAACACAATGGTGGGTAATCCCACGGGTTAAGATGTTGGCATCTTTCTTCCATGATATGTAATCTTTTTCCCCAGGTTTTTAATGCACACACTGGGCCGGCCAGCAGAGGGCCCTGCAGTCCCTGCTGCTCCTCTGGGAAGCCCGGGTGCTGCCATGGCCATGGTCCCCTTCCTGGGCCAGCCCAAAGTGCTTCAGCACGCCTGCCCAGGCAGATCAGCGCTGGAAGGGGCTGCTAGGAAGGCAGCGTCCTGGCACAGTGGGTAAAGCCGCTACCTGCGCTGCCCCATCCCATGTCGGGGCCGGTTCGAGTCCTGGCTGCTCCACTTCTGATCCAGCTCCCTGGTAATGCACCTGGGTGAGCAGCAGAAGTTGGCCCAAGGCTTGGGCCCCTGCATTTGCGTGGGAGACCCAGAAGGAGCTCCTGGCTGCTGACTTCAGCCTGGCCCAGCCTGAGCCGTTGTAGCCATTTGGGGGAAGGAGCCAGCGAATGGAAGATCTCCATGCGTCTCTTCTGTCTCTCTCTGACTCTGCCTTTCAAATAAATCGAATAAAAAAAAAGCAATAAAATAAAATAAAAAGAAATAACAATAAAAAGATAATAAAATAATAAAATAATTAAAATAAAAGGAAGAAACAAAGCTCCCTTGAGGCTAAACCCTCCCCCCTGTAAGAAGCGCCCTCTCTCTCCCACTGCAGGAAAAACGTGCCTCTTCTTCCTTGTCCCGTTTCCTTATTTTACCCCCAGCGAAATCTCTTCCAAAGATGTTACAAAAATAGCTGCTCAGGATGTCCCCCCCGGGTGTTCACAGCACACACATTTCCTGAACGCGCTGCAGTTATCGCCAGTGGGTTTGCAACGCTGCAGCAAACGCCAGTGCGTTTCAAAGGGAAGGAAGGCTTCCTGGTGGCGGAGGGCAGATCCTGCCTTCCGCTGAGTGTGCTCAGGGCAGGGCTGAGTGTGCCCAGGACAAGCTCCGGGTCTGTCTCCCCACCTGCCAGGATCTGGCTCCCTGCAGTGCACACCTCCCAAAGACCTGAGGGACCCCGAGCCCTTTCCTGCTTGCCCTGGGGCGTGGGAATAAGCTCTCCCCACACCCGGGTCACCTGGTGGAGCCCGCACATCCCAGCGTTGCTAAGGAACACGGAAGCTTTTCGCAGGCATTATGATGCCATAATTAAATTAGGAGCTTGTGGGAGGCGGTACAATTAAAAACCAGAAAATAATTTAGAAACACTAAGCCCATTAGGGCAGGGCTTTCCTTGCTGAGTGGAGAGGAAATACAATTAGGCGAACGAACGTATTAAAAACACCTACGCAGCCAGCGGAACAGGTCCCCGACGCGCCGAAATGGCCTGCTTTGCACAAAGCAGAGAGGAGCCGCTTCCTTCTTCCTCCAAATGAAATTAGAAAGCAGAACTCGATGGTTCCCCTGGAGAAACATTTGCACCTCGGAGTGAATGGGAAGAAATGTAATCTGAAGCTGCCCGGAAATGAGTCCAGGACTCAATGAGCGCCCTGGTTTAGGTGACAAGCTCACTAGGCCATGATAGAAGGTGCATTCCACCAGCTCCATCTACGGAGATGCTGAAGAACAAAGATGTGGGCAGCTCCGTCCTGTGGTGTCCGTGATGACAATGTGAAGATCAATGCAGCTATTGTGCAATAAACAAGTTAGGTTTCACACGGGCCCCGGGGACGGCTGTGGGAACACAGTGTGTGGGAACAGCTCTCAGCCAGAGAAGTTCCTAAGAGCTGCTTGGTAGGAGCAGAGCAAAAAGACAGAGAGCTTCCCCTTTGGGGTCACTGGGCCCCCCGTGGGCACGCACACGAGAAACATCCGCCCAGACGGCAACTCCTCATCTGGGAAATGGAGAGGAGAACCACGCCGCGGGCCGTGATGGGGCTCAGATGAGCAAGGGCTGCGTGTTCTCAGCGGACCGCTGGCTACTTTAAGGAACAAAGGTGAAGTTCATGCATGCCCGCTTCCTCCCGTGTGCCAGGCGTGGCTGTTCATGTCTTCTGTACAGAGTCACTTAACCCTCAGGGTCATCTGGTGAGCGGCAATTCTTAATCTCATCTCTGTTACAAAACAGGAAACCGAGGAACAAAAGCTTGGGTAGGGGCCAGCATCGTGGTGCAATGGGTTAAGCCGCTGCCTGCAATGCCGGTACCCATATGGGCGCCGTCTCACCTCCCAGCTTCTCAACTTCCAGTCCAGCTCCCTGTTCATGTGCCGGGGAGAGCAGGGCAGGATGGTCCAAACGCCTGGGTCCCTGCAGTCACATGGGAGATCCGGAGGAAGCTCCTGGCTCCTGGCTTCACACTGGCACAGCCCCGGCCATTGCAGCCATTTGGGGAATGAACCAGAGGATGGAAGATCCTCTCTCTCTCTCTCTCTCTCTCTCTCTCTCTCTCTCTCTCTCTCTCTCCTCTCTCTGTAACTCTACCTTCCAAATAAATAAAATAAATGTTTAAAAAATAAAATAAGGGGCCGGCGCTCTGGCTTAGAGGGTTAGCACCCTGAACTGAAGTGCCAGCATCCCATATGGACACCGATTCAAGACCCGGCTGCTCTACTTCCCATCCAGCTCTCTGCTATGGCCTGGGAAAGCAGAAGATGGCCCAGGTCCTTGGGCTCCTGCACCCACATGGGAGACCAAGAGGAGGCTCCTCGCTCCTGGCTTCAGATCTGCGCAGCTCTGGCCATTGCCACCATCTGATGAGTGAACCAGCAGATGGATGACCTCTCTCTCTCTCTCTCTCTACCTCTCTTTGTAACTCTTTCAAATAAATAAAATAAATCTTAAAAAAAAAGAAACATAGATCATTTTCTTGAGTGATTGGAAAAGACCATCTCAGAGCAAACAAACAGCACGGGGAAACCTCACTAATCAGCTTATTGCCAAAACATTGTCACTGTCACTCTCACCAGCATCCACGCTGGAAGGCGAGTGCCCGCCGCCCTTGCCTCCTTCTCATTTCTACCACAGCCACACGGGTCCTCCATCAACACGGTCCAAGTTCAGCTACTGCAGCACAATAACTCATGGATTACAGAAATCCACAAATCACTGCAGCCGTAACAGGTGCTCCCTGAACAGCGGCCAATCATTGCACAGCTTTCATTCCATTTCATACACTATTCAATTCACGCTTAGAGAGCAAAACTCGAGCTTCAGCTGCCTCCTTGTCCCCCAGTGACACGTGCAGAGGTCATTTTTCAAGATGGATAATCGGAACAGGAAATTAGCTGAAAGATGGAAGTGCAGAGAAACCCAAACAGGGAATGCCAGGAGCAAAATCAGAATCACATGCAAATAGAGTTATAGAAAAAAGAGCTGACGGAGGGAATGTTCTAGAACCTTCTAGATACGCAACCAAAGGAACCAAGGGAAGGCAACTTCCCGACATCGAAGAGGAAGTGTTTGTGATGGGAAGGAGGAAGAATTTCCAGAGAAATGGACGTGAGCTGAAAGTGCCCACTGCAGGGACACTCCTAGCAATTCCACAACCTTGGCAGCGCGAAGGAGAAAATCTGCGAGAGGATCCAAGGCCGAAGGGAGGCCAGCCCAGCGCTCTAGCTGCAAAATGAGAAGAAGGCAAGCACTCTTGAGCGGCTCCTGCTGCGTTCTCCAGCGTCCTCAAAGGTTCTCTACAGAGAGAGGCGGCATTGCGCTCCTCAAAGTGTCTGATGTCTAAGTTCCAGCAAATAAAATAAATATCGCCGGTGCCGCAGCTCACTAGGCTAATCCTCCACCTTGCGGCACCGGCACATCGGGTTCTAGTCCCAGTCAGGGCACCGGATTCTGTCCTGGTTGCCCCTCTTCCAGGCCAGCTCTCTGCTGTGGCCCAGGAGTGCAGTGGAGGATGGCCCAAGTGCTTGGGCCCTGCACCCCATGGGAGACCAGGAGAAGCACCTGGCTCCTGGCTTCCAATCAGCACAGTGCACCGGCCACAGCGCACCGGCCATGGTGGCCACTGGAAGGTGAACCAACGGCAAAAGGAAGACCTTTCTCTCCATCTCTCTCTCTCACTGTCCACTCTGCCTGTCCAAAAAAAAAAAAAAAAAAGAGGAAGACAGAGACTGTCTATGTTCTCTTTAAGAAAAAAAAATTAAAAAATAAATATCAAGTTTTAGAATTTAAAAAATTTCCCTACCTACTTATAACTGACACAGAGACAATTTGTATTGTTTTAACAAAATGTTGAGGTTTTTCTAGAGTCATTTTTTTTATGTGAAAGGCAGAGCATCAGGGCGAGGGGGGGACAGAAGAGAAACAGCTCTTCCACCTGCTGGTTCACTCCCCCAGTTGCCACCGTGGCCAGGGCTGGTGCAGGAACCCCAGTACCTGCACCGTCTTCCGCTGCTTTCCCGGGTGCATCAGCAGGGAGTTGGATCAGAAGCGGAGCCACCAGGACCCCAACTGGCGCTCCCGTAGCGGGTGGGAGAGCGCGAGCGGCACCTTACCCACTGCCCCGCGACCCCGGCCTCCTATGCAGCGTGTTTGGAGGCTCTCAGCTCAGAACCACAGCCATTGCCACGGTCGCGCTGCTCTGTGCAGGTTCAGCCTGCGCGTTCACTGCTGTGGTCTTGCCCCAACGGGAAAGCGCTGGCCGTGCTGTGTCGGCAGCCGCGGCCCACCCTCATGTCCCAAAGCGGATCGCACTGCCGGTGAAGGTCCAGCTGCTGCACCCGAGCCCTTCGAGAAGTTTCCAGCAGGTGGAAGTTAGTTCACTTGGCTGCAAAAAACTTCGAAATCCCATTAACGTTTTTTCCATAGCATGCATTTTTCATGAGCTTTTAAAATACCTCTCATGTGCCTGGATTTCAATGTTTTTTTTGTTTATTTCAATTTTTACATGAAAGACAGAGAGGTGTGTGTGTGTGTACGTGTGTAAGAGAGAGAGAGAGAGAGAGAGAGAGAGAGAGAGAGAGAGCACAAGATATTCTACCCACTGGTTCACTACCCAAATGCCCATAAGACCCAGGATAGACCAGGCCAAAGCCAGGAGCCAGGAACTCGACCCAAGTTTCCCACGTGGGTGCTGGAGCCAGGTGCTGGAGCCATCGCCTGCTGCCTCCCGGAGCGTGCATTACCTGGGAGCTGGAATCCCGAGCTGGGGCTGGAACCCAAGCACTCCAACGTGGAGGACGAGCACCCCGAGGGGCAGCTCAGCTGCTTTGCCAAGCGCCCACCCTGAGTTTCAGATTTCACACCTGTCTCCCTTGTGGGGTGCCCTGTCCCGACTTCCATCTTCAGAATGGGCAGCTACCGTAACAGGTCCCACTGCCCCATGCAACAGCGGAGAAGCCACGGGCTGCGCTCGGGAGGGCTGCTTGGTACGACAAGCCTGGGCCGTGTGTGTCTGCCGAGAGGCTGTGCTGTACCCACCTCTCCCCCCGCCTGCCCTTCCGTGGTCCCCACCCAGCGTCAATTTAGCCATGGGGCCTGGGGTCCCAAACTGCTCATGAGATTACAGAAAATGGAAGAGAAACAGGTCTAGTCTCCCAACTACAAAAACTGTAAAAGCAAAAGCCATCATTTTAATGAAGTGTATCTGCACTGTATTTATCACTTCAAAAATAACTAAGTTTGGGGGCCGGTGATATGGTGTAGCGGGTAAAGCCGCCTCCTGCAGCGCCGGCATCCCATGTGGGCACGGGTTTGAGTCCCGGCTGCTCCACTTCTGATCTGCTATGGCCTGGGAAAGCAGAAGAAGATGGCCCAAGTCCTTGGGTGCCTGCATCCATGTGGGAGACCTGGAAGAAGCTCCTGGCTCCTGGCTTCATATCGGTGCAGCTCCAGCCGTTGTGGCCAACTTGGGAGTGAACCAGAAGATGGAAGACTTTTCTCTCTCTCTGCCTCTACTTCTCTCTGTGTGTAACTCTGATTTTCAAATAAATAAATCTTTTTTTAAAAACAACTAAATTTGGGGGGCTGGCGCTGTGGCTCACTTGGTTAATCCCCCGCCTGCGGCAACGGCATCCCATATGGGCACCAGGTTCTAGTCCCGGTTGCCCCTCTTCCAGGCCAGCTCTCTGCTATGGCCCAGGAGGGCAGTGGAGGATGGCCCAAGTGCTTGGGCCCTGCACCCGCATGGGAGACCAAGAGGAAGCACCTGGCTCCTGGCTTCAGATCCACCAAGCGCCGGCCATGGGAGTGAACCAACGGAAGGAAGACCTTTCTCTCTCTCTCTCTGTCTATAACTCTACCTGTCAAATAAATTTTTAAAAAAACTAAATTTGGAGATCAGAAAAATTCCCTTATATTTTGGAGTCATGGGTATGTTTGACTTTCCTGACTTCTTTATGGACATTATAATTGTTCACAACTATGAGGCCTAGTGTGGTAATTCAGTGCCTGTGTGTGCCACATAGCAATCAAGTCAGGGTGATTAGCATTCCTACCTTGAGTCGGAAGCCTTGCCACTCTTCATAAATGTGCAGTGGTTGTCGGGACCCGTGGCCCCCTCCTGCTCTGCAGAACTTCGCGGCTTCCTCCTCCTGTGCCAGTGGGGGTCCTTCTTTGGGGGCCACGCGTTGCCATACACCATGGGCAAATGCGATGTATACACATTTTTTCAAGTTATTTTATAGCCAAGTACATCTGATGTAGTTGAATTTTGATATGTGTGACTGATGTGGGCAGGTGTCTCTCTTAAAAAAAAAAGAAAAAGAGCGCCCATGGCCTCAGTGTGGTCTGATCTCGTGCTGGGCCTGGTTGCAAAAGTCACTCACACATACATCTTCCCAGACCCAGGGGTCGGCGGCCACGGGACCCGGCACTGCTGTCCAAGGCTTACAGTTCTAAGGCTGAGACTGGATCACACCCCCATTCTCCTGCCAGTGAAAAAGGTGACCGCAGGCATGCACTAGGTGGACATGAAAATGCCTACTTTAGGGCCAGTGTTGTGGGGAAGCCGTTAAACTGCCATCTGCGACACAGGCAGCCCATAAATCAGCATCAGTTCGAGTCCTGGCTGCTCCACTTCTGACCCAGCTCCCCGCTCATGTGCCTGGGAAGGCAGAAAATTATGACCTGCAAATGATGTTCCCCTGCGCCCACACGAGAGACCTGGATAGAGTTTCAGGCTCCTGGCTTTGGCCTGACCCAGACCCAGCCATTGTGGCCATTTGGGGAGTGAATGAGTGGTTGGGAGATCTCTCTCTCTCTCTCTCTGCCTTTTGAATTAACAAGTCTTCTTTTTAACAATGCCTACTTCAAGGGGAGTGTTTCAGGATGAAGTGAATCGATGGTGTATGGAGAGGGCTTCATTCATTCATTCATTCATTCATAAAATTATCAAAAGGATGCAGCAGCAGTCATGCACCAGTCCTATTCCTGAGCCTGGGGGACACCTGCCCAGACCTCCTGCCTTTGTGGAGCCCATTTATGGCAAAGGGAGCCAGACAGGGAGCCGGAGATGGGGGAGGGGTGTGTTTGCTAAGGAAGGGAGGGAGGTGGGGGAAGAGGCAGCAGCAGATGGGGGCAGAGGAGGAGCCCTGAGGCAGAGGCGCGCTGGGAACAGTCAGGCGGGGACAGCCTGTGCCAGGGCCCTGAGGCAGGGGCGCGCCGGGAGATCTGAGGAACCATGGGACGACAGCGTGGCGCCAGCAAGATGAGGACCGGAGCCCGGGTGCGCCAGGGCAGCAGAAGGGGCTCCGTGGAGATGGACCCCTCACAGCTCTGCAGGCCGACGGTCCCAGATCCAGCAGTCAGCGGGGCTGGTGCCTCCGAGGCCGCTCTCCTTGGCTTGCCCGTGCGTCCTGACCCTGTGTCCCCACGGGGCTGTCCTCTGTGTGTGCATGTGCATCCACTTCCTCTTCTTGAAAGGACACCTGCTGGACCAAGGCCCACGCTGATGACCTCATTTCCCCATGGACGCCACCACCCAGTCAACAGCTGAGGTCCAGGGTTAGGTGGGGTGCACGCTCCAGCTCAGCCTGGGGCGGCTGGCATTGGCGAGTTGGAGGGAGTGACAACAGAACCCTGGCTGATCTCAAAGAGGACTCGGGACCACACGGAACAGACCCACGGGGCGCCCTGAGCCAGGAGACCACCCCTGCAGAAGTGGGTACTGGGCCACCAGCCCGTGGCCAGAGGCTGGGGCCGGGAGGTTTCACACCTGCTGAGCTCATGAGCCAGGCACCTCCACTGCCGAGGAGTGGGCACCTGGCAGGGGAAGGTGGGGCCCCGTGGGGAGCTTCTCTGTGCCACCCCCATCACTCCTTCTCTTTTGGGGTATCTTTCATCTCAGTCTTTTCCTTTCATTAAATTCTTGAAAGCCTGCGGGAGACATCTGGTCTACCACCACTCCATCAATCTCACCTCCCTTTCATGTGTTCCTGCCTCTTCTCCCCCCTCCCAGCCCTCCAGCACCAAACCCAACTCCACTCCGCCAGGTCCTCGCTCTACAAACACCCACTGTCTTACCCCCCAGGGAGCTGAGCTCGTGCCATCAAAAGGAGAGTCCCTCCCCGGGCAGGTGCAAGCGTGGACGTCTCCTTCCCAGCTCTCTGCCCGCCGGGGGCCGGTTGCCCACCTCACTCCAAACCCTCACCCAGCCTGCATGAGCTCTGCAAAGGGTCCACACTGCTCCACCACCCGCCCCCCAGGGCCAGGCCCTGCTCTACGGAGTCAGCCCCCTCTGATCCCCACAGGAAGACTGTGCTGGGGTCCACCTTGCCCTGCCCTGGAGGCCCCCTGCCCTCAGCTGTGCCCTGCTGCTGTGCTGTGGCCGAGCCTCTGTCCCTGCAGTCAAGCCGTCTTCGAAGACAGTTCCTGGGTGAAACCACAGCCTTGGAGATCCGCAAGTCACAGTTGGCACTGTTTACCTCCTCCGCCATCTGCATGGGGGCTGCTTCAGACCCCAGGAGAGAAAGGATGGTCTCCAGGAGAAGGCAGGGAGGGTGAGGAACTCAACAGTTTCCAGCAACTTCCATGAGTGGGCACCGTGACCTTCCCAGGGCCAAAGGGATGGGTGAGGAGGGGGGCCCCCTAGCCTGCCCGCGTGCATCGCTCACACAGTGACCCGGGGCTGTGGTTGTGAGTGCGGCTTGGACACAGCCGGCCTCTGCAGATCTCCTTCCTCCCCCACCAGGCAGGAAGCCACCTTCTCCTGAGAGCCTTGATTTTCACATCTCTAAAATGGGAACAGTACACAGATCCACAGCCTTGCAAGGTGCCCACGAGAGGAGCAGACAAGCTCTCTGCATCACGACCCAGGTGGCCTCTCCCTCTTCCTCAGCACCCTATCACCCCAGGACACCGCTGTCCACAGAGCAGGCCTGGGCACATCCCTCCTGCCCCCAGAAGGGGGCGCAGTGAAAACATGGCCTCCTGGGTGATGTGGGAAACCACACCCAACATTCAACGCCACACTGTAGCTGTTTAGAACCCAGGGGGAAATAAATTGAAATAGTTTTTGGAAAGGCGGGTGCGCCACTATAACATGCTGGGCTGCGGCAGCCGGCACAGTGAGCAGGTGCCGGATGATGGCCAGGGGAGAGGAGTGATGACAGACAGCAATGCTGGCCCCTCCTAGGGACCCCGATGTGACCCGTCTGTGGTCACGTGCTCTTGCATATCACCGCGCCACGCGTGGGCCATTTCAGAAACCTCTGGGGAACAGGTCAGGGTGATTTGTGCCAAGAATGTGAACTCCTGTCTCCCCTGCGCTCTCTAATGCCGTGTTTACCTTCTCTTTGCCTTGTCCTCCCTGGGCAGACTTTGTCAGGACAAGCTCCCTAATGTTGACAAAGAAGGAATCCAAGTTCACGGAGATCCCCAGTCCAGAGGACCGGGGCTTCAGTTTACAAACGAAACCGTCTCCGTGTTCTTAGACAAGCTGTAGCTTGCGCGGCGAGCGTGCAAGCCACGGAAACACAAGGCACCCACGGTTTGTTATGTAATCGGAGAAAACTCTGGCGAGAACGCTGCAGTACAAGGCAGAGATGACACATCCTTAATTGTTCCGCATCGGTTTCTCCCCTAGCCTCTCGGGGGCGGGCAGGTCTCCCTCCAGCCCGCCCAGTGCGCCCTGCCAAGGCGGGTGTCACCTGTGTCATCGCTATGCCGGGAAGCTGTAGGTTCCTGGGGCAAGGAAACCAAACCTTTCAAGGGTGGATGCTTCGTGCAGTGGGGCTTTAAGAAGCAGGCTCAAAGTCTTAAATTTAGAACTGTGACATTTTGTCTCCTACATGAGTAATCTTTCAACAATGCCCAAGATTAATTTTTTTGGAGATCTATCTTTTAAAGCATTATGATGACATTACTCCTGAAGCCAGTGCGGTTTAGGTAAGTACGTGTCGCAATCCGTCCCTCCTGAGTCAAGATGTCCTTTGTAATGACCTTCACCAGGTCCTTGTATTACCAGCACCTGGCCCAAGGTCGCCCACCTCCTGCCAGCCAGGGCCTCTAGGGTCCAGCATCCGTGAATGAGGTGACACCGACTGGCCCTGTGGAGAGCTGTGTGGGGGCCTTCTCGGCTTTCTGGAGGGAGGGGACAGCTCCACTACCCCTCCCCGCTCTCCTTATGCCACTTTCAGAAAAGTTCATGGGATGTAGCATTAAAACACAAATTTACTTTGCTGCAAAGAATTTTGAAATCCATACATACAAAGAGTCTTCAACAAGTTCACAGAAACTTCATGCTATTAAAAAAGATATCAAAAGTGTTTTGCACCGAAGGCAACTTACCTTTGAATTCCACGTTTCCACCAACTGTGTTTTCTTCACAACACTGAAGACGCTGTCAACTGTATCAACACTGAACTCGTTCACTGGCTTTGGCTCTTAACCGAAAAATAAACTCCAAGAAGACCATCACTTCTGTGCTGTTTGCTTCTGTGTCCCAGACTTCTAGCAAAACACCTGACACACAGCAGGTGCTCAGCAGACATTTTGGAACTTCCTATAGAGAAATATAATGACAGAACGCACTGTGAATTTCTTCCCAGCACGAGACATTTGCAATAACCATGCACGCACGAAAATGGCGATGCACGAGTGTGTAAGGTGATGGTTTCGGAGCCCCCAGGAGTAGCTGCTAGGACCCGCTGTTGAGAATCACAGATAAAAGGGGGCGGGTACTGAGTGGCAGTGCTGTGGCCTTGATCACGTCACCAGCTATGTCACTGTGAGCAGCACCATATAATTTCCCTGAGCCCTGGTCTGCTATGTGGCAGATGGGAGTAGTAAGAGCTGATCCAACTACACAACAAGATGCAAGAAAGGGTGATGCTGATGACGGAGGCACGAGTCATACGTTGGAGACGACTCCTGCTGGTATGATGAGAGCAATGGGCTGTGTGCCTGAAGCTCAGCTTGACCCCCGGGGCTCAGCACCGGCTGTGTTCCAACTGGGGCGCTCACCTCCCTGGAGCCTGTCACCCACCCCGCATGCAGGGAGAACTGGTGTAAATCTGCCCTGAATACGGACTCGTGATGCGCCACAGTAGCTGTGCGTTTAATTCACGCTTTTCTGGATTCAGTGACTCAAAGGTGTACGTAAGGCTGTTGGCTTTTAGCCTTGGCAACGGCGACTAATGCTCAAAATCTGTTCTCTAGCAATCTCTCGGCTGTTCCCTTGCTGTCTCACACTAACACTGTTTTTCCCTTTAATCAGACTAAATTTTAAAATGTGTGGGAAACAACTTTATCTCATTCCTTCCTTTTCTATTCATTTAAAAAAAAAAAAACACTCTGGGGAAACACGAGGACCATGATGATTGGTTAGTGTCCCTCTAGTCTAACCAATGAAATGTGCTCTTTGTTACCATGGTTACGCAACAAGTAGCACACATGGGTGGAGCCCAGACTCATCAAAGCCTCCTGGTGTAGCTTATCCGGCTCTGCTAACTTTGTAATTTAGAGATGTAGAGAGGTCTTGTTACTTAGTGTGCTTTTACGTAGAATATGCTACACCTACTGAAAATCCTCCAAACCAGAAATGTATCGTTCAAGGAACATCGCACCTATGTGCCCTTCTTCAGGTTCACCACGTAGGTCTGGCTCCCTAAGCGCTGTGGTTCACTTTTCTGTGTCCTGGGTCTGTATACATGAAATCCTACCATATACGCTCTCTATTATGGTGTTTGTGAGTCAGGTCCACGTGGCACGGTTCTTCACGCTGCAGAACGCTAGTTTACCATAGGAAACCAACATTGCTGTGAATCTATTCCACTGCTTGAAGACAGTTAATTGTTCCAGTGTGCAATGGTGGTGAACAATGACGCCGAGGCTCTGGACCGAGTCTCTTGGTAACATCGCTCTTCTGCTGGGTGTCTCCTGGAAGTAGAATTGCTGAGCTGTTATGAAGGCGTGAACACACTCTCTGTGCTGCATTGTGGGGAACAGCGAAGAACCAGCATGCGGAAGCAGCTTCCACATTGGGCCATCCTCACCAATTCTGCACAGGGACACGCCCTGCTCAGTGCGTTGTGGACTATCCATATGTTCCTCATTTGCATTTTTCTGATTACTAATGAGGTTGTGCATCCTAGATTTGCTGGCCATTTGAGTATCCTTCCTTATCAAGCATCCTCAAGCATCATCCATTCTTCTGTTGAGTAGTTTGAGTTTTGAAGCTAGGGTACCTCAAAAAGTTTGTAGAGAAACAGAACCAAATGGTAAGTTTATTTTGGTGGAAAAGATTTTTAAATGTGTGCTCTGTTTTCCCACGAACTTTTTGAAGACTCCCTCACGTGATGAATTTCAAAATGTTTGTAGCAAAATAAATGTAACTTTTAGTTCTATTCTCCAAGAGGTTTCTAAAGTGTCAGCATACATCATATCAGGAAATCTTGCTAAACGGAATTATTGATAGGAATCATTCATTTGAACCCTAATTATTTTTATTATCCTGTGTATACATAATTACATCATGTGTGCACACTGACAATTTTATTTCTCCCTTAGCAAATCTTACGCCTCTTATTTCTCTTTCTTGCCTTGTTGCCCTGGATAGAACCTCCGATGCAATGAAGACTAAAAATAGCGATAACAGGTGCCCTTGCACGTTTGAAGAATTCGAAAGTAGCATTTTGACATTTCACCATTGGTGATGAGACACTCTGTAGGCCTTCTGTAGATAAGCATCCGAAAACCAACGCAGTTCCTGCGCATTCCAGGTCAGCTCAGACTTCTACTCATGCACGGATGTTCCCTGCATCACCTAAGAAGACATAGCTTCTCTTCTTTATTCTGTAGTGGGCAAGTTTGCAAGGACTGGCTCTGACATGTTCACCAACCTTGCGTTTCTGGATTGAACCCCAGTTTGTCGTGACACCACACTACCCTATGTCTACCTCACCAGATAAAATTTGTTAGATTCATTCTGGGGTTTTATCTCCATCCTCAGTCATGAGATTGGCTTGCAGTCTTCCTTCTCTTTCTGTCTGTTTTATTTTTGAGACTACATATTTTTCTTTTCCATGGTAGTCAAAGGCTCCGTGCCCCACTAA
This sequence comes from Sylvilagus floridanus, assembly GCA_949820135.1. Classification (NCBI taxonomy): domain Eukaryota; kingdom Metazoa; phylum Chordata; class Mammalia; order Lagomorpha; family Leporidae; genus Sylvilagus; species Sylvilagus floridanus. Next base: position 6,492,838 of record OX463244.1, on the reverse strand, counting down.
ATACAGAGTTTCACAAATGAGCAGCAAAAAGACCGTCGTTCAACAGGAACGCACCCCAGGCTATGAACTATAACTGAATGCAAAGATGCCTATTTCATTCATATACTGTACATTTTAAAATAGTTTTTAAAAAAACTACAGTAGCGTCATTCTTAACAATTGGAGGAAGATTTCCAACAAATGTTCGCAAAACCCTGCAGCTCCATTTCCGGTTCCGCGTCCACAGGCAGAAGGGGACGTCTCCAGTGGTTCCACGCAGGCGCCCCACACTGCCCTGCAGCCTTGCAGGGGCAGCGCCGGGATGGAGCTGCTCTCTCGCATGGGGCAGCCGTCCTGTCCCGGGAGCGCGGGGAGCAAACGCGGCCCTCGGCTTTTTTTCTCACGGTGTCTTTGCCTGCTCTGACCAGAGACGTATGCTCGTATGCTCGTGGCTCCTGAGCAAGGGCTCTCTTGTTCTACTCTGAAAATGATTGCTAAGATGTGAGGGGCATTGCTCCCTTAAATGTGTGCTAGATTCGCCATCTGGTGTCGGGGATTGTGTGTGTCTGTGTGTGTGTGTGGGAGGGGGGAGACAGTGTTAAATTCTGGATTTAATTATTTTCATAGTTACAGGATTATTTTGGTTTTCTTTCTTTGTTAGGTTGTATTTTTCTAGGAATTCGTCCATTACTTTCAATTTTTTTGAAAAGCTATTACTTATTTTATTAATGTTCTAGCACAATACTACAAAATTATACAAAATATTATATATACATATATAATATTAAGTTATGACTATGGAAATAAACAATAAATATGTCAAGGCATTGTCCTTATACCTTATCAAGAAAAGTAACAAGTTTTAAAATAAGTTATTCTATTATTTGAAAAGTTTATGAACATGGAGTATGTATAAATTTCTATGGGGCATTGTGTAATATTTCAACACAGATACACAGCATAAACTGATCAAGCCAGGCAACCAGCCTGTTTCTTTATCTTTGTGTTTGGAGCCTCCAGCTCCTCTCTTATCCGTTATATCTTTTTAAAAAATATTTATTTATTTGAAAGGCAGAGTTACAGAGACAGAAAGAGAGAGAGATAGTAAGAGAGAGAGAAAGCGAGAGATGTTCCATCCACTAACTCACTCCCCAAATGGCTTCAAAGGCCAGTACTGGGCCAAGCCAAAGCCAGGAACCAGGACCATCGTCTGGGTCTCCCACATGGATGCAGGGGCCCAAGCACTTGGGCCATCTTCTGCTGCTTTCCCAGGTGCATTAGCAGAGAGCTGGATCGGAAGTGGAGCAACTGGGACTCGAACCGGCACCCTTATGGGATGGCAGTTTTTCAGGCGGCTGCTTAACCCACTACACCACAGTGTGCCAGCCCACTCTATCTTAATTTATAAATGTCTTACAACAAGGTTAGCAATAATATCTTCTTACCATAAAAAAAGTAACATCAGTTCCTTTCTCATTTCTGGTATTGGTTTTCTGTGCTGTCTTTCTTACTTTTTTCTTGAATTTGTCTTGCCAATGGCCACTAAATTGCATGAGCCCTTTCACAAGAACTAGAAACTGCCTTTTGGCTCAGTTAATTTTCTCTGCAAGCCGCTTGTTGCGTAGACATAACACGTTCGTTCACTTCCGCTCTTAGCTTTAGTGCCTCCATTCCCGTCCTGGCAAAGCCTGGGCTCCACACCGCAGCCTCCCAGCTTCCAGGCGCTTGTGCAGGAAGTCAGGGGGCAGGGGGGACGGCAGCGGCCACCTGAGCCCCGGCTGACAGCCCCCCCTGCCCCCTCCCCCGGACGCTAATCCTCTGCTCTCTTGTTGGTCTAGTGATGCCTTCAAGAAAAAATTTTCCACTGTTTGGACCAGACTTTTTGACCTCATCCACTGTTACACCATAGCATTCCTCCCGCCCACCGCAGCCCCAGGGTGTGTGTGCACGCGTGTGTGTGCATGTGTGTGCGTGTTCCAGGAGCAAAATCATGCGCTGAGAATGGACTCGGATTCACACGCATGTTCCTGCTCCTTCCCTTAGGTCAGCCCGAGTGACAGCTGCAAAGTGGCCACAGGCCCCTCCACGGGTGCGCGTGCGGGAATGGCCTGGCTTGGCTGCACGAGGCTCTGCTGATCCAAGGCACAGACCTTGTCCACCTTCTCTGCCTTTGTTTTGCTTTCCCCTCCGGCTGGCCCGAGGCAGGGCTGCGCTGGTCCTGCCCAGGGCTCTCGGCTCCTTATCAGGCTGTTCAGGCCCCTGCTAGTGTACTTGCTCAATCGCTGCTCTCCCTCCTCGGCTGGTCCTGGGTAGCGTTCACCACGTTCTGCAGGTAAGAGGAAGGCTTTGTCCCTCCCTGGAGGAATCCTGAGCCAGGCTCTCTGCTGGGAGGGAGAGTGGCCACGTCCTCCTGTGGGGCTCCTCCCCGTGCCCAGACACAGGGGCACTGAGCAGTGACCCGCTGCCCTCTCCCCGTCGGCCTCCACCCACTTACTTGGTGTCTCCATCGCTTTGTGCTGCTGAGCGTGCACAAAGAAACGTCTCGTTGGCCTCACAATCCTGCTGGCTAGAAAGTCCAAGCAACGTGGGCTTGCCATCTGGGGAGCTCCCTCCTCCCCAGCTGTGTCACAGCCCATTGAGAACTACTTTAATCCCTCTGGGCTGGAAATGGGAACCCATGACCTACCCACCTTCCACTGTGCCCCTCCTCTGGCCCGGTGAGTGGCGATGGTCTCTTTTCGGGAATCTCCTGCCACTTTGTGCAAATATAAGAAGCACAGTTCTGTGAAGGGCGACGAAACAAGGACAGATTCCGCCAGTCAGAGGGATCACCACTCACAGGCGGCCACACCCTGAGCCGTGGCGGCGTGGGATGGCGGAGGCTGTCCCGTGGTTCTCGCGGGCTCCACGCCTCCCCCGCTCCTTCAAACCGCACATACGCACCTGCGTGCCAGTGGTGGCCTTGTCCTGCCACAGCCCAAACTCTTAATTCCCAGGAGGCCCATGCTTGTGTGTAGATAAAACGAAACAATTCTAAGGTCACACAGAAGCAATGCCGCCATAACCCCACCTTCGTGAAGCAGCCCACGATTACAAATGTTTCCAACTCGTCTCCTGTTCCTGCCAGCCTTGCAACGTTGGTTGCTACTGTGCCTTTTACAGATAAAACCAGAGTTTCCTTACATTTTCACTGTTCTATTGTTGGAAAGACTGAATAATACTTTTCAAAAACTATTTAGCATTTATTTACTTACTGTAACCTTTTTTAGAAACTTGCTTAGGATTTCCGGCATTCTTTCAAAACGATGACTTCGGCTTCATGGTTTTCCCAGTTCTAATCGAGCCTACAACAAAATATTTCGATGTATTTTTAAACTTTATTTATTTGAGAGGCAAAGAGAGAGTGAGTGAGCACCATCTACGTGTTCACGCTCCAAATACTGCCAACAGCGAAGGTTGGGCCACGCAGGATCCTGGTCTCCCAAGTGGGTCACAGGCACCCAAGGACTGGAGCCATCGCCTGCTGCGTCCCAGGGTGTGTCTTAGCAGGAAACAGGAAGCAGGAGGCCCTCAGACACGGGATGTGGGCTCTTAGTGAATCTTAACCACCAGACCAAATGCCTACACTGATATATCTTTTTTTTTACAGGTAGAGTTATAGACAGTGAGAGAGACAGAAAGCTCTTCCTTCCATTGGTTCATACCCCCCCAGTGGCCGCTATGGCTGGCACTGTGCCAGCCCAAATCCAGGAGCCAGATGCTTCCTCCTGGTCTCCCATGCGGTACAGGGCCCAAGCACTTGGGCCATCCTCCACTGCCTTCCCGGGCCACAGAAGAGAGCTGGACTGGAAGAGGAGCAACCGGGACTAGAACCCGGTGCCCTGCTGGCACCGCAGGCAGAAGATTAGCCAAGTGAACCATGGCGCCAGCCCACTGATACATCTTTTTTAAATGTGTCCTACTATTGCCCACTATGCATAGAAAGCCATAGCATTGCCCACTGATTCATTTTACGTAAGTTAGAGAAAGCAGCTCAGTGGAGTAGGAATAGGAAACAGGTGCGTTCAGAGGCACAAGGAGTCCTTGGCTTGGGATGGCGCCAAATAAACAGCCCCCAGTGGGAGCCGCTCAGAGGAAAACTGTCTAAGGACACAGCGAAAGGGATAACTCCCTAAAGAAACCGCCTCCCTGAAGCAGGTGGACGGGGCTTTTATAGCAAGGGTGAGGGGGTGTCCAGGATGCAGAGAGGGAGCGTGGGAGGGCCCTTCCTGCTCAAGCAGCCCCCATCGCACACACTGTGGGTCCAGGGGCCTGACTCAGACCCGGGCTTGAGGCTCCTGGGCTGGCTGGTGTCTGCCCCCCCCCTGAGTACCGGGGTGCAAATCAAGCCCTCCGGGACCCTGCTCTCAAGAACGGGACCTGACAAGGAAACTGTCCCCTCCGCGCCCCTGCTCCGTGCCCCCTTTTGTCTTAAATCCACACTGTTGGTTAGGAAGGAATCCATCTCATTCTTAGCATTCATGGCGTTGAGTTCTCAGTTCTAGAAGGTTCTAGAAACTCTTTTTCTCCCAAAGATGTATTTATTTATTTGAAAGGCAGAGTTATAGAGAGGCAGAGGCAGAGGCAGCGAGGAGAGAGAGAGAGAGAGAGAGAGAGAGAGAGAGAGAGAGAGAGAGAGAGATCTTCCATCCACTGGTTCACTCCCAAACAGTCAACGGCCAGAACTGGGCTGATCTGAAGCAGGGAGAAGCCAGGAGCTTCTTCCAGGTCTCCTACATGGGTGCAGGGGCCCAAGGACTTGATCCATCTTCTACTGCTTTCCCAGGCACATTAGCAGGGTCTCGAACTTCCTGCTCTGGTACCTAACAGTGCATACAACGGGGGTCTGAGAGGCGGGTCCAGCCCTCGACCAATAGCAACAGTGACAGAGACACGCTCTTTGCTTTGTTACCTCACACTCTCGATGCGGCCAATCTGATTCCTGAACACCTCTGAGTTGAGCTGGTGTGTGGTGCAGTAGGTTAGACCGTCACCTGCAGAGCCAGCATTCCATAGGGATGCCAGTTCCTGTCCTGGCTCCTCTACTTCCTGTCCAGCTCCCTGCTAATGGCCTAGGAGAAGCAGCAGAAGACAGGTCAAGTCCTTTGGCCCCTGCCACCCACGTGGAGACCCAGGTGAAGCTCCTGGCTTTAGCCTGTGGCCATCCAGGCAGTGAAGTCATGGATGGAAGATTCTGTGTGTGTGTGTGTCTGCGTGTGTGTGTGTCTACCTCATCTCTATAACTCTGCCTTTCAAAATACATAAATCTAAAAAAACAAAACAAAACAAAACAAAAAAACAACCCTGAGATCCCAGTGTGTTGTCTTGAATGTATGAAAGGTAAGAAACTCAATCTTTCATTTTTTTATGTATTTATTTTATTAATTTAAAAAGTAGGGAGACAAAGAGATCTCTCGTCTGCTGATTTACTCTCTAAGTGCCTGCAACAGCTGGGGCTGGACCAGGGCCAAGCGCAAACCAGGAGCCAGGAATCCAATCCAGGTCTCCCTCGTGGGTGACGGGCACCCCAGGAATCCAATCCAGGTCTGCCTCGTGGGTGGCAGGGGTCCAAGTTCTTGGGCCACGACCTGCTGCCCACCAGGTGCACAGAGCAGGAAGCTGGCTTCAGAAGCAGAGCTGAGACTCAGCCCGGGCACTCCCATCAGGTGCCCAAGCAGCATCCTAACCGCTGCTTCTAACTCCGGCTGCAGGGAGCCCAGTCTTAACAGGATGCGTGTCCCCGGCTTGGAGAAACCAGACTCCCGCCCCGTGAGGCGTGGGGCTCCTGAAATGCCTGTCCGCTGGCTCCTCGGGTCTCACCTGTATCTGGTCACTCAGTGCCTAGTCAGGCAGTGTGTGCCAGGTGTGGCGCTAAGCTCTGGGGTGGACGTCTGTGCCCGGTGGGAAGTGTCTGGACAAGAGGCAACAGGTGATGGGACAGTGTCAGATGCGAAATGAAGAACAGGATTGACTAGGAATGGGGGGGGCAGGGCGTTGAGCAGAACCGTGCACACACACACACACCCCCGCCTACCCTCCCTTGTGCCATGATCTCAAGAGCCACGTCTGGGTGGGAGTTGAAGTGCTGCAGGGTAAGCCACCTCCTGAAATGACGGGACCCCAGACTGCAGTGCCTGGGGTCGAAGCCCTCCCCTGCTCCCAATCCAGTTTCCGACCAATGCACCTGGGGGGCAGCAGAAAATGACCCAAGCACTCGGGTCCCTGCCACCCACATGGGAGACTCTGTTGGGGTTCCTGACTCCTGGCTTTGGCCTCGTGCAGTCCCAGCTGTTGCAGGCATCGGGGGGTGAACCAGAGGATAGAAGACTTTTCTCTCCTTTTCCCTCTTTCTTGTCACTTTGACTTTCAAATAAATAAATCTCAAAAAAAAAAAAAAAGAAAAGAAAAGAAAGAAACCATCTCTCCTGCCCTTCCCTTCTGCTGCTCCACACACACACACACACACACACACACACCCCTGTACATCCTGACAACAGTGACAATGCCTGTCTCACCATCACATGTCCACAAGGTTGAATACAGGGACCCCAGGCTGACACGATTCTGTTCAACCAAAGAAGATCTTTTCAGGCAATCCCCATGCATTAAATGGGGCTACCAGAAATTTCTAGAAGTTTCTCGAATTTCTGGAGGACCCTCCTGCCCTCTGTCTACTCGGCCCACAGCTTCTAGAACTTTCCTAACAGCAGTTCACGCGTCTCTGACATTTGCGGAATGAGTTCTCCAAGATGACAGCCGAGGCTGAGGCCCTGCGTGGTTTGGCACTTGCGTGTAAACACAGCCCCCTCCGCCATGCCGACCAGCCGGCCTCAGGTTCTCATCACAGGCGACCTGGCGCTCTCGCACAGTCCCACAAACACCTCTGACTCTCATAACTCATGACCAAACAGAGCAGGAGATGGCAGGGCCGGGCAGGGCAGGGCCGCTGCCTCCTGAGACAAGGGGCTTTCTCCACCGTCCGCAGCCACGTGCCAAGTCTGGCTCAAATTAAGACGGCAGCCTTTGTTTCAAACCTGCCAAAAAGCCGGAACTTGCATGTGCGTTTCTGTTTGTGTAAAATAAAAGGCCCGTGTTTGGGGGATAGAGGCGTCTTCAGAAGTGTGGCCAGAAGGAACTATAGGGATCCACTCCCGACTTGCGTTCAGGTAAAGAGGTCCGGCCAGCCCCGCCGAGACCCGAGACCCGGAGACAGCCCCAGTCTGGAGTCCCAGCGGCTGGGCGGGGCCAGGTCACAAGAACCCGCCCAGAGACGGCTGGCATGGCACAGAGAAGGGGGGGTCCTTAACAAGATCCAACAATGCAGAAGACTCAGGCCTGAGATGCAGGCCTGGCGCTGGCCTGCGGAAGCCGTGGCGGAGGTGAGCCCTGTACTGTGTTTATCTGTGAACATGAGTTCACAGACTCCTCCAGCCCTCTCATGCCCCATTCACTCTGTTTATTTGCTACACAGACAGGCAGACAGCACACCCACCTGCTGACTTACTCTCCCCAAACCACAACAGCCAGAGCTGGGCCCGGCTGAAGCCAGGGCCAGGAACTCAATCCAGGTCTCCCACGTGGGTGGCAGGCACCCAAGTCCTTAAGCCGTCACCCGCTGCCGCCCAGGAACCTGGAATCAGGAGGGGAGCTGGAACTTGAATCCAGGTATTGGCATCCGGAATGCAGGCATCTTAGTGAGCATCTTGGCCCCGGGCCACGCACCTGCCCCTCACCTGACTACCAAAGCCCTGTGGTGCTCCAGGTGGGAAAACCCGACCCTGAGAGACTGACCGGGCAGCGGCTGTGGACTGAAGTCGTCCCTACCCCCAGTGCGTGTGCGGGAGTCCCGATCCTCAGTTCCTCACAACGTGGCTGGGTTAGGAGACAGGGTCTGCACAGGGCTACCTAAGGTGAGATGAGCTGTTAGAAGCCCACGGAACTGGTGGGCGAGAAGAGGAGATCAGGACACGGGGAGAAGATGGAGCCTACGAGCCGAGGACAGCGTCTTGGAGTCGCCGCCCTGCTGGCCCTCCGGTCTCTGACTTCCAGCTCCCGTGTCTGCACCCCGCAGTGTGCGGTCCCTGGTGCTGGCTGCCCCCAAGCAGAGCGGGGCGGGGCTTCTGCTGTTGCCATGACAGCTCTCAGATGTTCAGTACACATGCAATTTTCTTTCTGAAGTTTTTAAAAAGGTTTATTTATTTAGATGAAAGGCACACACACACACACAGCGCTTCCATCGGCTGGTTCGCTCCCCAAACGCCCACGCAGCCAGAGCTGCCCCTGCTGAGTGTTTCTGACCCGTGTGGCTGAGTGCAGACGAGGAGGGCCAGCGGTTGTTGCATTTCTTGCACTCATCACTTCCTGCCAGTGCCGAGTGGTCAGCAGAGAGGGCCCCTCCCTTCCGGCCCCGTAGCTGCGAGAGCAGACGTCCCTGGGTCTCAGCCATCGCGTCCGGGTCCGCGGTGCTGTCTCAGCAACCCTGGGAAGCGAGTGTGCGCCATGCCGAGCAGAGTGGCACCCTGGGGTGAGCCACCGCCCCGATTCTCACTCCCACAGTGCAGAGGCCCCGGGGAGGGCAGAGGACAGTGTTGAGATTCAGTGAGTGTTTGCTCAAAATGTGTTCCAGCCATTTTCAGCGTTCAGAATTAATGTTCAATCCATTGAGCCATTTTGTATCTGCAGTTCTCAGTGTGTGTGTGTGTGTGTGTGTGTGTGTGTGTGTGTTCCCTCCCCCAGGGCACATTGGGCAGCGTCATTTATTGTCGAGACGGGGCTGGGGGTGGGAGGGAGGCCAGGGATGATGTCACAACTCCTGCAATGCGCCGGGCAGCCCATGCCACACAGAGCGACCCGGCCCCGAACGCCCGTGGTGCCAAGGCTGGGAAGCCCGTGTTCCTGCCTTTCTGGAGGGATTATACTCTGTATCGCACTTGTACAAAGCCCTGTTGAAGCTACTTCATAAGCACATCTGGAATCGCAGAGCGCCTCATCCTCTTGTGAACCTAAACCACCCTGGCCAACCGCAAAAGCGAGAGGCAACGCTGCGAGACGGACTCCACACGCACACCAGGAAGGCAGCGAGCCAGCAGCGCCCGGGTCTGGCACGGACCTTCCAGGCAGGCAGGCCATGACTCCAGACCCTGGAGGGAAGGCTGAGTCCCATGCGCTTACCCAGGCACCACCCGGACCTCACAGTAGACCTAACCATGGCTGCAAAGTGATGCTTCGCCTGAGAACACGTTAAAGCGATTTCCACCGTGCAGGGCAGGCGCTTACAGGGCTCAGTGTGCAATACCCACACGGATTCGGGAGTCCTGGGTATAAAATCCAACTCCCCCACTCCAGGTTGGCGCTGTGGCACGAGCAACACCAGCATCCCATGAGAGTGCTGGATGGAGAACCAGCTGCTCCACTTCCCATCCAGCTCCCTGCGAATGGGCCTGAGAAAGCAGTGGATGATGGCCCGAGTGCTTGGTTCCTGCCCCCTGTGTGGGAGACCTGGATGGAGCTCCTGGCCCAGCCCTGGCCATTGCAGCCGTTTGAGGAGTGAACTAGAAGACGGAAATCTCTCCCTCTCACTGTCTCTGTAACTCTCACAGATAAATAAATAAATCTTTAAAAAAAATCCAGCTCAAATCTAGAGAGAAAAATCCTAGAAAAAACTTCACAGCCAAGTCCTCTCAGCTTCCGGTGCACTCTGGGGTTCAGCCTCTCCCCTCCCACCCTGTTCCCACCCCTCCTCGCCCAGGCACCCACTCCTGAGGTCAGCATGGACGCTGGGAGAGGCTGGCTGCCTCATGGCCTCAGCCTCGCCTTGAAAGTTACCATTGTCTCCGGACGCCATTCAGGCCCACCAGTAAGGGAGGCAGAAGAATGTGAACCATGCCATGTAGGGTGACATCATGGACACAAGCTGTTGACTTCAGGACAGGTGGAGATGGACTGTGGGCGAGCAGGAGCTGTATCAGGAGCTATGCTGTAGCCTGGGAAAAACCCACGCGGCAAGCACAGGCTTTGAGATGACAAAGAAGCAGGTGCCTGAAGCCCCAGCCCGGGCCTGGCCACCACCTACAGCGTACAAGTGCAGCCAGAACATAAAAGCCCTTCCGAGGGCCCCCCTGCTCCGCCCTGGACGAAGCGCTTTTCTAGAATGTTCTCTCAGGTGCTGTACCAACACGCAGCAGCCCGGGTGGTGCAAAAGCTTAGGGGAGCAGACGTCCCTAAAGCACGAGGAAGGGGCAGAAGGCCGGCCCTTCCCCAACCTTAATGAGAGGTTCCCGCTAAAGAAGCCTCGCCCTGCACTTGGCGTTGTCGCTAGAAACGAGAAAAATGCTGAGCCCTATTTATCTTGAAGCGATCATAAACTAAATAATCAGTCCCTATTAATGACCCTAATTATTCAGCCTCTATTTTTAAATGCTGGTCTTTCAGCGTGCTCTAAGTGGGTGGTTTTAATTAAGCCTAATTGTAGATACATCACATCCAAATATACACCCTACACGAATGATTAACAGGGCTTGGGATTTTCGCCACTAAATAGGGGTTTGCCATGGGATGATGGGGTGTATCAAGCCGAAACCTCTCCTATAAATTATTCCTCTGATAACTACGGCTGTTTATTCAAGTCATCATTTCGGACACAGCCTTATCGCCAGGCCTCGAAGGCAAACCCACAGAGCAGTGGTCAAGCTCACCCAAGGCCACTTCATTAAGGCTCTCGGAGGGAAGGCACTGGTTTTGATTTTGATTTTAACGTGTATTCCCTCGAAAAATGTGCCTCCTAACATGGCAAAGTGATTTTATCTTTGAAGAAGCACTAATCTTAAATAAAAACACACAGGCACCTATTTGCATCCCGTGCAGAATCTAGTTGCTGCGCTCCGGCCTTTCCCTGGGGGTCAGCATGCTGTCGCTGACAGCGCACTCCCGCATTCGCTCGAGTGGCCGAGGTTGCCTCCCTCAGGAGCTCCTTGGGGCAGAGCTGGGTGCGAGGATCACCCGCCTGGGATTTCAACTGCAACCACCTGCCTTGCCGTGGAGATCCGGCTACCACCCCAGTGAAAACCATCAGCACATGGGCGGGGCAGCATGAGCCACAGCCAATCAGGGGCTGCTGTACCAGCACATCCGGGAGTCGGCTCTACACGTGCACGTTTGTAACCCACATGGTCCCCTGGACACCCGCAAAGGAGTTGAAACTCCCCCAGGTCTTTCCTGGACAGATGAGAGCAAGAACAAAGTGGCCTCACGCTGCACTGCAGGTTGGCTTCTCTGTTGATTGACAAACACAGACGCGGCCACATATCGTCCAAGAGCTGATCTGAAAGCTGTCACCCTGGGAAATGCCTGTGGCTTGTGTCAGAGCAGACACCAGCAAGTGCAAATCCAAGAGCAAACCCCAAACAACCCATGGTCATTGCCAAGGTAGGGTTTCCCTCACTTTTAGCAACTTGTTGCGAGTGGGCGAGTCCCCCATGCTCTGGTGAACAGACTGCAACTCCCAGAGACAGTGGCTGAGGCTGGCATTGAAATTATGTCTCCTTCCGGGTGGCCTCACCTAGTCCCCCCTCCCCCACCTTCCAATGGCAATGACAGTGGCTCCTTCTGGTTGAGGTCAGCGGCTGGGGTGTTTGGAAGATCAACAGCCGGCTGCTGGGCAGGGACAGACGTGAGCACATATCTACACCTTGGCTGCAGAGGACCGAGCGCTGGGTCCCCGAGCTTCCGGGTCAGGCCTACCTGGTGGTAAACTCAGCTCCTCCGTCACCAGCTGTGTGACCTCAGGCATGGCGTCTGACTTTTCTGAGCTCCGGACTGTCAGCATCTGTGAAGCCGAGCAGTCCCACTTCAATTACTGAGTCAGCGTGAGGCTTCAACGAATCCATAGAAATACGTTGTCCTGGGGTCAGTGCTGTGGCACAGTAGGTTAATCCTCTGCCTGTGGCACTGGCATCCCATATGGGCGCCAGTTCTAGTCCCGGCTGCTCCTCTTCCCATCCAGCTCTCTGCTGTGGCCTGAGAAAGCAGTGGAAGATGGCCCACTAGGTCCCTGCACCTGCGTGGGAGACCTGGAGGCTCTTGGCTCCTGGCCTCGGATCAGCTCAGCTCCAGCTGTTGCAGCCATCTGGGGAGTGAACCAATGGATGGAAGACCTCTCTCTCCGGCTCTCCCTCTCACTGTCTGTAACTCTACCGCTCAAATAAATAAATAAAATCTTAAAAAAAAAAAAAAAAAAGGAATAAGCTGTCCTACACACAGTAAACAAGTGTGTGTCCAAGTGGGGGAGGGGCTTTTTTATGTGAGCGCTTCTCCTGAGTTGTAACATTATGGTAGTATCGCAGAGCAAAGCCAAAGTAGCCGTAGTTCTGGAATGTTCTCTAATGGACTGACTGCTTTGAGCATTAACTGACAGCTGAGACTCCTCCACTCCTAACCCACCCTAAACATACAGTCCTGTGCGAGCCTCGTTAACACACACGGAAAACACTGTGCGAATGCACTGCTAAGTGCTACAAAGCTAGCCCAGGATAGAAGGTCTTACGAGGCCCAGGAGGGTAAGCGGGGAACAGCTGGACCTGTGCAGTGTGCTGTGCAGGCGGAGGGCACCCCACCGGAACCTCGAGGGCAGCACCAAATCCCGCATCATTTTAGTTCTGTTTTGCGAGACGGTGTTGCAGCCCTGTGCTTCCCCCCACCCCACCCCGCTCCACTGGTCCCTGGCACTCGGGCCCCCCTTCAAGTCACTCCACTTACGTGAGCTTTACGCAGCGTAAACTACCCTCCAAGAAAAGACCGTGCGTGTACAGACTGAGGTTCGTCATCTCACAGAACGAGGAAGACGTGGCCTCACGGACTGTGTGTCATTGGAATGGCCTCCCTTTGGGCGAGTACAAGATAAATGCGCGTCGGACAGGATAAAACGGCCTCTGTGCGCCAGTGGATGCAATGGACATAGAATAAAGACAAAGAGAAGGCAGAAAGAAGAATCAAAGAGGCAGAATCCGAACAGAGAGCTGTCAGTGGATCTGCCTCTCTCGCGGGTGGTGCAGACCTGCCTGGGGTCCCAGGGCAGGAAGCCCCCCCCTCCTAAACGGGCTCCTTGGGCACACATGTGAACCAGACCATTTCTGTCTGCTGCAGAAAAGCTCACTGCCTAAGCGATGTTCAGGCGCAGATGGAGTGTGGCTCCCTCCGTCTCCTCCCCCCATTCTCCACCAGCACTCGATGCCTGGCTGCCCCCAATGCCCCCCACCCACTGCCCATTGGCCTCTGTCCCTTTGAGCCAAGACAGTGGTTGTATATGTATCACTGTGGTCCACCTGGCAGCCTCCATGCTGGCCTCTGTCGGATGAGTAATCCCATACCAACCTTCTCAGCAAGTCGGCTGGCTCCCCTGGGGCTGCAGGCTCCCAGCCCTCGTAGAATGAAAATGATTCATGCGTCCGCCCATCACAACAATAACATGAGTCACATGTTATGAAAAGCCAAGAGGCGGTATTTCGCATACACAGAAATGTAAGGTTTGTAAATTTCTGGGACTTTATTGGGAAAAGAGCGGAGTGGAAGTGAACTCCACATTTTTCCGAAATGAATTGTATGAAAAACACACATCAGGCAGCATCTGCGTGAATCCGTCTCCGAGGACTTGGCGCAGACGCCTGTTGCTATAAATAGTGTGATTTTAAGCAAAGGCAGATGTCCCAGACCAAAATGTTAAGAAAACACATAAAGCAGCTGAGTTCAAAGACATCTGGGCGGTCAGTGACTTCCCAGCAGGTGAACCTTCCCTGGACGGCGCCAGCGAGGGGTGCAAGAGAGGACGTTGTGTTTCCCAATTAGAAGGCATGTGGAGCGTGAGTGCAGGTGTGTGCGCGCCCACTCGCCCACCCAGCCTGCCTGGAAGGCCTGCACCATGATACGCTCCTTACTCATGTGTCCTCACAACAGTCATTGATGGATTTGAAGTCTCAGCACCCAGACCTCCTCAGAATATTACTTTGGGGGGTTCTGAGCGGGAGGCATTGGGAAATCCTCACACAACCCTGGAATTTGGGGGTCAGTCAGGTTGACATCAGTGGGAGAACACGCTAGAAGCTGGCTGGATTCTGGAGCGAGGGCAGACCACGGGACCATGCCACGCCTCCGTTCTTTGGACCTGAAATCAGAAGCCTGAACAACACGTCTGCATTTCCGTGGGAGGAGCATTCTCAGTGAGTCTCCAAGCCAGCTGGATCCAGGCAGAACGGGTCATTTATAAATAGAGAAATCCACACACTGTGTGTGTGTGCGTGCGTGTGTGAGTGTGTGTGTGTGTGTTGGATGATGTGATGTTGGCATTTTCACATCCATTCCCTCTCTCGATGTGAGTGACGCAGTAAAGAATTCAAACCCTCCCAGGAATTGGAGACAGAAAGCCAGGGTGTATTTTGACCGTGCCACCCTTTATATGGTAAAATCGTTCAGTGAGCTGCCAAGGCAGGTCTCCCCTTCTGCAGGGAGGGTGTGGTTGAGAACTTCTGGCCTCCGGCTGGACTTTCCTGTTGCTGCTTTGCAGGGCGCCTGGGACATCGCCGGGTGCCTCGCCGGAAGATGAGGAGGAGGGATGGCCGGTCCCCCGGGGTCCCTGCTTCCTTGTCCCCAGCTCTGAGGGGCAGCACAAGAGAGGAGCATGGGTGCCCCTCTTGCCTGGTGGCAGCCACCAGGAGCGGGCACCCCAGCTGGCTGAGGGCTTTCTTTACATTTTTCCTGCAGCCAGGTCATCTTGGACGTGGTTTTGTCCCTAACAACGTGAACAGAAAGTCAAAGCCTAATCAGGAATCCCTTTAGGATGCATGCCTCCCTCTTGCTGAACCTGAGCATTACCACTGTAGGAACGATTTGTGCACACAGAATCGGCAAATGACCAAAAGTGCAAAAGAAGTCTCTGGTCATGGCCATAGGACACCAGCAGCGGTCAGGGTCAGACTGTGGCGGACCTCTGTGTTAGGATAACCTGTCCTGTTAAGAGGCCGTTCAGATGAGACCACAGGCAATGCTTGGCAGTCACAGCCTAGTGTAGCCGGGCTGGGTGGCTCTATGGCCTCTTCCTGGGCACACAGGAAAACTACATTTCCCAGACTCCCTTGCAGCCACACCGTTCATCTCCTTGGGTTCTGGCCAATGGAATTTGGCAGGTAGTTGTCGACTGCGCCATAAAGTTCCCTGAACGATCTTTGACCCACTTTCTTCCTCCTCTGCAATGCCCCTGGAGGTCATATGTCGAAGGTATTGGCTTCAGAAGCTGTGAAGGGAATGGATTCTTGGGTTGCCACCTGGAGGAGCGCCCGAGAGAGCCGCCCAGGTTGCATCAGGCTGTGGTACCTGCCAAGCAGGGTCCTTGACGCAACCAGTTTCCTGCATTTTCCTGACTTAGGCTGCAGTCCCAAAGAGTCACAGCTGGGCAGAGAAAGAGAAGCAGGGATGAAAAACGCGCAGCCTTGCTCACTTTAGAAGCAATTCACATTTGACTCCTAGAAGAGAGGAACCAGGCTGGCGCTGCAGCTCACTAGGCTAATCCTCTGCCTTGCAGCGCCGGCACACCGGGTTCTAGTCCTGGTCGGGGTGCCGGATTCTGTCTCGGTTGCCCCTCTTCCAGGCCAGCTCTCTGCTATGGCCCGGGAGTGCAGTGGAGGGTGGCCCAAGTGCTTGGGCCCTGCACTTCTCCTGGGAGACCAGGAAAAGCACCTGGCTTCTGCCTCTGGATCAGCTCGGTGCGCCAGCCGCAGTGGCCATTGGAGGGTGAACCAATGGCAAAAGGAAGACCTTTCTCTCTGTCTCTCACTGTCCACTCTGCCTGTCAAAAAAAAAAAAAGAAGAAGAGAGGAACCAAAAGGGAAAAGGGTTGTTCCTGTCATTCTCCGATTCTCAGCACACCCTGGAGGCTGTCTTTTCCCTAGTTCTAAATGCCACCCACCCAGCATGAAATCCCACAGTCCAGCCTAGTAACCCGGAAGTTCAAATCTCAAAGGCAATTGAGTGCCAATGCAAGCCCCTTCCCAGGCATATGTGTCCTGTTCCCATTCATCATTTTCACCAAGGAAACAGTTGCTTAAGACTGCCACACTGTACGTGTTGCTTAAGACTGCCACACTGTACGTCGTCATTTATTTGGTCACTGACATCATAGTAGTTCCCCACCATTCTTTACTCCGTAGGTAAAATAACTCATTGTTCTGCAAGGCATTTATTCCATCCAGTAATTCCTGACTGTGCACCTAATGCTACGTTAGGAAGACTGGGGCACATTAAGGAGTTAACAGGATCTTGTTACTTGTTTCAGTGAATGGAAGGACCCTGAGGAAGACGCAGACATAGGCTTCGATCTGGAGCGCTCCCTGGGGAGGTGGGCTTCCAGGACTCTGAAAGATGGGGGGAACAGGGAAGAGCCAAGAGAGGGGTCAGGGCATTGGGAGAAAGTTCTGGAGGTGAGGATGAGTGTGAAGCAAGAGAGAAAATCCGTGCGGTTGGAGTGAGAACTTGGGAAGTAGAGGGGGGCAGGGCTCGAGGGGAGTAAGACTGAGAGCCAGCCCTAGAGGATGGTTCCCAAGGAATCCGAGTCCTAATTCCTGGAAGCTCAGTGTGGGTGAATTCCCTGGCAAAAGGTCTTTACCATGTGACCAACTGAGGGAGTGTGAAATGGGGAGAAAATCCTGCATCATTCAGGTGGTTGCTGAATATAATAACAAGCCTCTTCCTAAGAGTTCAGACTTAGAGGAGCTGTGATGACGAGGGAGAGGGAGAGGGAGAGGGAGAGGGAGAGGGAGAGGGAGAGGGAGAGAGAGGATGACAGCAGGCTTCTGCTCTTGAGGATGGAGGAGGGACTATGAGCCCAGGAATGCAGGTGACCTATGACCTCCGGAAGGAACCCAGCCCTGCAGATACCTTGATGCTAGGACTCCTGACCCCTAAACTGTCAGATAATGAATTTGTGTTGATTTCCACCAAGTCCCAGCAAACGAGAAACAAATGCAGACAAGTTCAATTTGAGGCTGCTGAGACTTGGACCTGTAAACCTTCCGTCTTGGACTTGGACGATGTTTCAACTGAAGCATGGCGGCCCCTTGTGCGCGTGTGAGAACTCTGCGTAAACACCACAAAAGCTGATCCCTGCCTGAATTCCCCCCCACAGACCCCAGCACGGCCAGCAGTGCCTGGCCGCGGATGAAACCCACGGAGGAAATTCTGGGCGAACGGGCCATCGTGCAGAAACTGCTGGCTCCGGAGTCAGCACGTCCGCTTCCTGTTGCCTGAGCTACTTCCCTCCCCTCCCAGAGGCCTTTGCAGTCTTGGATCATATCTGCCTTCCAACCCACATCCGGGCCACCTTCCAGCTCTGGTTTTGTGAGTTTCACCCAAATAAAACGCAAACCCCTTAAAGCACCACGCCAAGCCCTCTGTGGTCTCTGCCTGCCATCAAGGGCACAGAGTATCTGCCCGTTTCCTGTCTATGCTGACACTGACGTCCTCGTCACTCGGCCCCACCCTCCTCGTCAATGCCTTTATATTCTAGGAAACCCTTGCCCGGGAAAAGAGCAGTTTCTAACTTGATTGTTAGTTCCAGGAACTTCCCAGGAAAATCCGTTTAAATGACCATCAAACTCCCCCCCACTCGGACCCACGTGCCAAGTTGCTTCCTCTCTGAGACTTTAGAAAGCTCTGCCTCCAGACTCTCACCCTGGGGAGGTTAAGCACCTCACATGGCCCCTAACCAAGCTTAAACCCTATAGATACCAACCCCTATAGATACCCCAGCTTCTCATTGCCTACAGAGACAGTGCCCAGACTCTGTGGAGGTGGTGGTCTCCCTACCGTGATAAGTGGCGAACTCAGTGCTGTCTACCAGCAGGAGCTTTGGGTGGTGTTTGGGGGGGTCACCATTGGACCCCCAAGCAAACTTGAAGCTCCCTGCTCCTCTCCTCCAGAAGACAGGGTAGTGCCTGTCCAAAGGTGTCCCCTCCTTGTCCTGAAAACCTATGACTTTCACCTGGCCTGGCAAAGGGCACTTTAAGTTTCGAAGCCAGTCAGCTGACTTTGAGTCCCCTGTTGCACAGACGGGACCCGCGTAACCACAAGGATCCTTAAACGAGGAGGAGGGGAAGGGAAGATGAGATGCGAGGAAGAGGCACCTGCCGTGTCTGCCCTTGGAGATGCAAGAAGAGGAAACGCAGCATCCATGTCCTCGTGTGCAGCCTGGAGACGCCGGAAGGGGCACAGCCCTGCCCACCCTCGGCCGCAGCCCTGCGAGAGCTGGAGCACACTTCTGACCTGCAGATGTAAGATGACCTGTAAGATGAACCTGTGTCGCTCTGAACTTGTAGATTCTGGCATTCGGGTAAGGGAGCAACAGAAAATCATCGAGAGAACTGGATGGAAATCCTGGCTCCTGGCTATGGCTTGGCCCAGCTCCGGCTTTTTCCACCATCTGAGGAGTGAACCAGCAGACGGCAGATCTCTGTCTCTGCCTCCGCCTCTCTGTCGCTCTTTCAGATAAATATTTTTTAAAAAGGAGAATTTTATATAAAGGAATTTGCAGGGCTGGCGCTGTGGCTCACTTGGTTAATCCTCCACCTGTGGTGCTGGCATCCCATATGGGCACCGGGTTCTAGTCCCAGCTGCTCCTCTTCCAGTCCAGCTCTCTGCTGTGGCCCGGGAGTGCAGTGGAGGATGGCCCAAGTGCTTGGGCTCCTGCACTCACATGGGAGACTGGGAGGAAGCACCGGGCTCTTGGCTGCAGACTGGCATTATTCCGGGCCGTAGCGGCCATTTGGGGAGTGAACGAACAGAAGGAAGACCTTTCTGTCTGTCTCTCTCTCACAGTGTAACTCTGTCAAATAAAAAAGAAAAGAAAAGAAAAGAAAAGAAAAGAAAAGAAAAGAAAAGAAAAGAAAAGAAAAAGGAATTTGCAAATAATGGATATCAAAAGGCAAAATCAGTTACTCATCAGGCTCCAGGAACTGGTACTCTGGGCCTGTGACTTTGGGGGCCTGGACCATGCATGAAACCTAAATGAGAAAGGAAAATTATGGAATTAAAAGTATTTCGTGTGATATCTACAAACTAATATTTCCCAGCTCCTTGGTTGTTGAATTTCGCATACGTACAAATGCCATACAATGCAAGACAACGTGTGAGCGCATTGTCTCCCTTCATGAGAATTCAGACTTCCTGTGTATGTACAATGGGTGAAATTAGCTGCTTCTAGCCAATTGCTTTTTAAAGCAATGTTTTTTTTTTTTTTAACATCTCAAATTGATTTATATTCAGAAGATCTTCCAGCTGGGAAGGGCATGTGCTTTAGTGCATGTGATACACACCCCTTTTCAGAAATGAAATCCCACACAGGGATTAACACAGACCTGCCACTTCCAGAGAAAGGAGTGGGTGTGGCTCTCAGGCGGGGTCCGTGCTGCCCGTGCGAACAGCGGTTCCTGTTCATGAGTCCTCGCCTCATCGTTTTAGATGGAAGCCGAGCAGCTCTGTGGCATTTGGTACGCTACAATGTTGCACAGCTTTCACCTGCCCCGGTATCATATCAGCGTTTTCATTATCCCGGAAAAATTCCCCACGCCCATCAACAGTGACTCCCACTCTGTCTCTCCACAGCCCCTGGTCACTGCCAGTCTCTTCCTGCGTCCCCGGGCTTGCCTGTCCTGGTGTGAATGGAATAGACAACCTGGGTCCCTCTGCAGCTGGCTTCTTGCACTTACATGAATGTTTTCAAGTTTCTTCCATTGGCTGAACAATAATCCGTTGTGTGGCTAGACCACATTTGTTTAGCCACGGATGGACATTGGTGGGAGGTTCACTTTGGCTAGTGTGAATACTGCTACAATACGTGTGTCCAAGTGTCTGGGCGGACACTTGTTTCTCTGGGTTGTATACCCAGGAGTGAAGTTGCTGGGTCATATGCCAGGTCCGTGTTTCTCTTTTTGAGGAATGATTCATTCCATCTTCAGAACAGAAGCTTACATGAGGAATTGAAAATGAATTTGAATTGGAAATGAATGTGCGCCCAAGGTGATACATCCATAAGAAATAGAAGCATAATTTGAAGGCAGGCCAGTCTAATTCTAGAACCCCTGTCTTCCACTTGGCAGAGACAGATTGCTATCCCATGGAGCCAGAGCACAGTGTTAAAAACATGCAAACCATGTGCAGGGTACAGCAGCAGGTATAGGAAGTGCACACATATGTTTTGAGTTGAAGCCTAGAAAAGTGGATGGGGTGTTGAGGCAGTAGGGCCTGGGTGGTCTGGAACACCCAGCAGGGTGGGCAGAAGCCAGGGCTCCAAAGTCAAAGGCAGCCAGCGTAGATGGGCCTCGAGGACCAGTAGGGCCAGGACCCGTCATCAGCACCCCTCTAGGGACCCAGGTAAAAATGGCGCCATGAGTGAGCCGGGGTAGAGAGTCTGGCCTCAGGCACCAGGTGGGCCAAGATGAGCAGGGCTTCTTTGATGAGATTGGCAGGTGCACCTTCTCTTAGCAAGGGAGAGGGACACATGATACAGACACATTCAAGGAGCAGCAGTAACGGTCACAGTCACAGCCATTGTGGAGGCAGCAAGGAGGAGTCAGAGAGGCCCGAGGAGCCTGGGCAAGCAGCACACAGACACGTGGTCGGGGGGCTATGTGAACGCTCTCCCCCATTTTGCCGTTTCTGGGGACCTGTAGCCTTCTTCCAAGATCTAATCTGCTCACAGGGACCCCAAGGCTGTTTAGTTTCTTGTTCTTTTTCTTACGTGTCAAGAAGGATACTTTCAGCCTTCCTGTTTCCCCCCAATATGAATCTGTTAGACTACAAACGGGCTTCTGAGTCCTGCGTTAGCTGCATCGTTTAGGCGTTAATGATTAGTACTTTTCTTTTTCTTTTTTTTTCTTTTTGACAGGCAGAGTTAGACAGTGAGAGAGACAGAGAGAAAGGTCCTCCCTCTGTTGGTTCATCCCCCAAATGGCTGCTATGGCAGGCGCGCTGTGCCGATCCAAAGCCAGGAGCCAGGTGCTTCCTCCTGGTCTCCCATGGGGTGCAGGGCCCAAGCACTTGAGCCATCCTCCACTGCACTCCCGGGCCACAGCAGAGGGCTGGCCTGGAAGAGGAGCAACCGGGACAGAATCTGATGCCCTGACCGGGACTAGAACCCGGTGTGCAGGTGCCACAGGCGGAGGACTAGCCTAGTGAGCCGCAGTGCCGGCCCCAATAATTAGTATTTTTCTAATCATTCAGTTATAAACATTCTCTAAGGTCCATTAAGATTTCTTCTTTGACTTTTTGCTTTGCTTGTCTATTGTTAAAAAAAAAACTAAACTAAACAATTCAGCATCCTAAAACAACAATCATCTGATTTTGCAGGTCATGAATTGGGGTGGCTTTTAGCTGGGTGGTTCTTCTGCTCTTCTGGAATTGTCTAAAGTGCCGGGCACACGGGCTGGTCCGCACGGTCCAAGACAGCCATGGCATCCGATTGAGGCCTGCGTCGCCAGCAGCGAAGGGACTCCCAGCAGTACAACACGGGGAAGAGTGAGCAGAGTCAGATTTACTAAAATGTAAGGAAGCAGGGTGTGAGCAGGCCCACTGGAAGCTGGATTATCATCTGGGAGGTCCGAATCTGAGGCAGACTGCTGCTGGCTAGGGGCTTGGCCATCACTAATGATTTCCTTATTGCTGGGGATTTTCTCTAGGGGCTTCCTTATGGCCAGGGGCCCAGGTGACCTCCACATGAGTAGAGATGGCCAGAGGGCCGGGGTCAGATGGCGCTGGTGAATAGAGGGCCCACCTATGGCCTCGGAGGGTGATGGTCTCAAGGGGGCTGAGCCGGTTAGAGGCAGGTCAGGGGTCCCAGGGAGAATGGTCCAAGAGGAAAAGCCTGATCGTCTAAGAACAGGACGCTTCACTGCCACCATACCCCACTGCTCACAGCGACGCACAGAGACCTACGGATTCGTTAGAAAGGGCACAGGCCCCACCTTTGGATGGGAGAAGTGGCAGAGTTTCTGGTCATTCTCTTTGGGTCAAGATATGTCCCAAGTAGCTCAGAGTTGAAGGTCCCTGGTCCCTCAGAGTATGACTGGAAGATGGGATCTATAAGAAGATGAGTTTAAAGGGGACCTTCAGGCTGGACCCGAATCCAAATCTGACTCGTCTTTGTACAAGGAGAGGAGATGCAGAAATACACACACACACACGCAGATGGAAAGATCACATGAGGATACTGTGGAAGGTGACCATCCACAAGCCAAGGAGAGAGACCTCAGAAGAACCAAACCCATCAACTCCATCATTAGAACTCTGGCATCCAGAACTGTCAAAAAAACCAGCTTTTGTTGTTTAACCCCCTCAGTCTGTGGCACTGTTAGGGCAGCCCCAGGAGGTTAACAAACGGTCTATGAGTTTTCATAGTGGTATTGAGGTAGGCAGGCATACAGGTTAAAATTCATCAGATTTGTGAACTGGAAGGCCACGCCCCTGTGTGTCCTAATGCCCCTACCTGATGCCTTTGCCATGCCCCTGAGTGGCCTTATTCCCCTACCTGGTCACAACTGGGTGCCCACCAGCCAATCAGGTTAATTAACCACTCCCCTTTAGAAGTGGGTTAAAAGCCGGGACACATGGTGTAGCCCAGCCGGCTCTTTTTCCCTGGCCTCTTGCTAAGAAGGGGGCTTGTGATAGCCCCATGCCTCCAGGGTGCATGGCCTTTGGGCCATGTGCTCTAGGCTTCCTGGCCTAGATGCTCCTCCACGTGCTCAGTATGAACCCCCATTCACCTCTCTCCACTAAATAAGCTCTCACTCTCCTATGCATCTTTCTCACTAAATAAAAGCTTAAAACCTACCATGCAGCCTTGTTTATCTGTGCCGGAATTTAGAATTCTTCTGTAAATATTAGGCAAGAACCTTCTCGGGCTTATTAATATCGGGGATTTAGTAATGAGCCCGTGGTGAAATCATAAGGCACCCCAAATTCCGGTAGTGCATGTGGCACCCCGGATAGCATTTCTAGGGGACTTTAAGGGGCCACATTTTAGTGTGAATTTCAGTGTGTCTCCAGCTCCAATCCCGTGGGTTTCTTCCAGTTATCAACTGGTTATTGATTTTTAATTTGATGACACTGTCATTTAAATCAATTGATCTGGGCCAGTGCTGTGGCTTAGTAGCCTAAGCCTCCTCCTGCGGCTCCGGCTTCCCATTTGGGCACCTGTTCTGGGTCCTGGCTGCTCCTCTTCCCATCTATCAGCTCTCTGCTTGTGGCCTGGGGAGGTAGTGGAGGATGGCCCAAGTACTTAGGCCCCTGCAGCCATGTGGGAGACCTGGAACAGGCTGCTGACTCCTGGCTTCTGATCGGCCCATCGCTGGCCATTGAGGCCATTTGGGGAGTGAGCCGGTGGAAGGAAGACCTCTCTCTCTATCTCTCTATCCCTCTCTGTCTGTAACTCTGCCTCTGAAATAAATAAATAAAATCTTTGGGAAAAAGAAAACAACAAAATAAATCAGTTGATCCTTGTGTTTTAACCTTTCCTTATGTGTACAATGTTGGTAAATATTCTTGGAAAAATCGACGAGATGGTATATTCAACAGTCACTGGCTAAAAAACAAGTGCAATAGTGGTTAAGATCATCAGAAACAGAAGAGAACCCAAAGGAGATCAGGGGGGGCTCCTAGGGAGTCAGCCCCCGCACAGGGGCTGGGTGGGAGCTCAGGCTGGCTTGTGGATCAAGCCCTTATCCAGGGGACTGGAATTCATTCTCCAAGGTGTGCTCTGGGCTCACCAGAAAAACCATGCATTGTTAATCAAGGCCAGGGGTCCATTTAAATCAAAATCACCTCTATTTGCATCACTTGAGGATCTGTGGAGAATGAGGAAACAGCTTTGCTGCTCTTTGTCTCATGAACCCCGGTGCTCCCCCAGCAGAGGGTCGGGAGCAGGACCGAGGGCCACGGGCTCCTGCTGTCATAGTAGGCTGACTCCTTGCATGGGCTGGTGGGCTGGAAAGAAACTTTAAAAGGTCATTTCTGTCCTTCGGGCCGCAGTAGCATGGAACACAAACAGGCCCACAGTCCCTTCCGTTTCTACCCAGTTGTCTGCGCTTAACAGACTTTACCAGGCTCTCAATCTTGCCTCATTTGTTAGAATCTCATGTTATAGAAGAAAATGATCCTCTCGGACACCTTTTTGGGTGCGATGTGGCCAATGACAACATTCGTGTTCCAGCATGGATTACCAGTGCATTGAATATGTAGATTATGTGATTGAGAGGTGATTGGTAGGTAACCAGATGTATGTATGTATATTTGGATGGCTAGGTAGATGATAGATAGAAAAATAAACGAATTCCAGAGTGGCCACTGGCCTTCAGGACCCCTGAAGCAGGTGCAATGAGCCCCATGATGCAGCCGATGCCCAGAGAGGGTCCATAACTCAGCAAGGTCACACAGCTCATGAGTGGCAGCGTCAAGATCTGTCCCGTGCCAGGATCTGATCTGTGCTGTCTGTGTCTGAAAAAACATCCAGGCCGGCGCCGCAGCTCACTAGGCTAATCCTCCTCCTTGCGGCGCTGGCACACCAGGTTCTAGTCCCGGTCAGGGCACCAGATTCTGTCCCGGTTGCCCCTCTTCCAGTCCAGCTCTCTGCTGTAGCCAGGGAGGGCAGTGGAGGATGGCCCAAGTGCTTGGGCCCTGCACCCCATGGGAGACCAGGAGAAGCACCTGGCTTTGGATCAACGCGGTATGCCGGCCACAGTGCACCAGCCGCGGCGGCCATTGGAGGGTGAACCAATGGCAAAGGAAGACCTTTCTCTCTGTCTCTCTCTCTCTCACTGTCCACTCTGCCTGTCAAAATAAAATAAATTAAAAAACAAAAAAAACATCCAAACCAGAACTCACCCTTTGTATAGCATGAGCACTATAATAAAATAAAAAACAGACCTGTGTGCTGTGTAAAAATGCAGCGAATGTGGCTGTATTTTGGCCAATTATTTCTTCTAAGGTTGTGTCCTGAATTGCCGTCCTGTTGGTCTCTACCCCCGTCTTCCACAGTTCGGGCCCCAAGGGATGTGCACAGCTGTGGAGAGAGTGATGCCGCTGTCTCACCAGGCAGGGGTGCGGGGGTCTGCGGTCTGTGCCATGGGCGATGTGGCCGGGAGAACAGCTGTGGGCCACTTCTCACCTCTCTAAATTCCCCCTGAAACTCCTCCCCGCCCTCTAAGGACTTTGACCTGCACTAAGTGGCTGTTAATAAAAATGCTGCCTGCTGTTGGAGGTTTTCCTGCAAACGAGTGGTTCCATGACGTCATCCTGAGTTCATTTTCCTGCTTCAGTCTGTTCCCGGGTTCTGGCGTTCATTCCACAAACAGCTACTGGGCACTTGCCCGCTGTGAGACTTGACCCGAAGGAGAAGCCTTGCCACGTGTCCTGAAGAAGCCTGCACCGTATCGCCCAACAGAAAAACGCAGGGCACCCACATCGGGCACATCTAGAAGGTTCTTTCGAATACGGTGGATCGAGCCAGGGTCCACGTCCTTGTGATTTATGGAGAGATAAGTACTAATGTGGTCAGACAAAAATAGAGCCCGGAGTTTCCATCTTCCACACACACCCCACAGTGGTGACAGTATACTGTCCCTGGACTGGGCGGGGCCAGCAAATGCCACGCCCACCGAGAGATTGCCTCTAGCAATCGGAGTGAGGTTTTTCTTATTTTTTCGTTTTAGCGCTCACGGATGAGGGAGAACGTGCAGTATTCGTCTCTCTGTGCCTGGCTTATTTTGCTGAAGATGATGCCCTCTACTTCCACCCATTTTGCTGCAAATGACAGGACGGTATTCTTTTTCTTTTAAGATTTGTTTATTGACTTGGAAGTCAGACTTACAGAGAAAGGGGAGAGGCAGGGAAAGAGAGGCCTCTCCATCTACTGGTTCACTACCCAGACGGCTGCGACGACCAGGCCCGGGCCAGGCTGAAGCCAGGAGCTTCTTCCAGGTCTCCCACGCAGACGGTAGGGGCCCAAGCACTTGAACCATCCTCCTCTGCCCCTCCCAGGCCGTTAGCAGGGAGCTGCAGCTGAAGTGGAGCAGCCCGGACACAAACCAGTGCCCGTGTGGGATGCTGATGGAGAAGGCAGCTGCTTTATCCACTGTAAACAACACCAGCCCTGACTTTATTTTTTATGTGGCTGAATAATATTCTAATGTGTGTATACACCCCATTCTCTGTATCCACTCATCTGATAACGGACATCTTCCCGATTCCATATCTCGACTACTGTGAACGGTGCTGCAGTAAACATGGTGGAGTAGATATCTCTCCGATGCAATCATCTCATGTCTTGGACCCATACCTGGTACTAGGATTACTGGATCATAGGACAGTTCTATTTCTAGATTCTTAAGAACTTTCCAGACTGATTTTCATAATGACTGTACTAATTTACCTCCCTACAAACGGCGTATGAGTTTCCCTTTGTCTACCTCCTTGCCGGCATTTGTGGCTCTCTTTTAGATAAAAGTCATTTTAATGGGGTGAGGTGATATCTCACTGTGGTTTCCCTGACAGCTCCTGACATTGGGCCTCTCTTTCCTACATCTGTTGGCCATTTGTAGTTCTTGTGAGAAACGTCTATTCAGGTCCTTTGCCCATTTCCTCTCTGGATTGGTTAGCCTTTGTTGTTGGGTTTTCTGAGATCCTGATATATTCTGGATAGTAATCCTTTTCCAGATCAGCAGTTTGCCACGATTTTCTTCCAGTCTGTTTCCTTTGCTGTGCAGACGCGTCTGCAGTCAATGTAACTCCTTTTGCCAGTTCTTGCTTTGGTTGCCTGCGCTTTGGGGATCTTATCCAAACACATCACTGTCTACACCAGTGGCTTAAGTGTTTTCCCGTACGTTTTCTTCTATCAATTTCTTAATTCCAGATCGTATCTTTAGGCCTTTGATCCACGTGGAGCTGATCTTTGCTCGTGGTGAGAGGTAGGGATCCGATTTCTTTCCTTTGTCTATGTGTATCCAGTTTTGCCAGCACCATTTATTGAAAAAGATGATCCTTTCTCCTACGTATTTTGTGGCGCTTTTGTCAAAAACCGGTTGGCTGTCTGTACACGGATTACTCTCTAGGTTCTCTACTCCACCCCACTGATCTTTTTGTTGGTTTTTATGCCAGTACCTTGCTGTTTCAATGACTGTAACTTTGAAACCAGGTGTTGTGATAGCTCCAGATTTATCTTTCTGCTCTAGATTGCCTTGGTTATTCTGGGTCTTTTGTGGTTCCATGTGAATTTTATAATTGTTTTTTCTAATCCTGTTTTGATAGAGATCGGTTTGAATATATAGATTGCTTTGGGTAGTATGGACATTTTAATAATATTAATTCTTCCAATACATAAACAAGGAAGATCCACCGTGTGTGTGTTGGGTCCCAATTCTGTGCTTTTAATATTTTGAACCAGTTTGAGAAGCAAAGGGGTTAGTTTCTCTTTAAATGTTTTGTAGAATTCAGTGGTAAAGCCACTAGGTTCTGAACTTGGCTTTGATGAGATACTTCTATTTTTAAAGGATTATTTATTTATTTGAAACACAGACTTGCAGAGAAAGGGGGAGAGACAGACAGAGAGAGAGTGTGATCTTCTATCTGCTCATTCACTCCCCAGATGGCTTCAATGGCCATCACTGGGCCAGACTGAAGTCATTAGAGAGGAGCTCCATCCAGGTCTCTCTCATGAGTGACAGGAGCCCAAAGACTTGGGCCATCTTCTGCTGCTTTTCCCAGGCCAGTAGTCGGGAGCTGGATCAGAAGTGGAGCAGCCAGGGCTCAAACCCATAGGAATGCCAGCATGGCAATAGGTGGCTTTACCCACTTCACCACATTGCCAGCCCCTGATTTAAAACTTTTAATTAGTTTCACTCTCATTACTTGTTATTGGTCTGTTTAGATTTTGTATGTCTTCTTGATTTAATGTGGATAAGTTACACTTTTTCAAGCATTTATCATTTCTTTGAGGCTTTCCAATTTGTTGGCATATAGCTGTTCACAGCAATTTCTTACAATCCTCTGTTTCTGTACAACTAACAGTTGTATTGCACAATTATCTGTTGTAGTGTCTTCATTTTTATCTCTAATTTATTTATTTGAGTTTTTCTGTTTTGTTTGTATTTTCAAGAAATTAGCTTTTTATGTTGCCAATTTTTTGTATTTTTCTTTAGTTTCTATTTCATTTATTTCTACTTTTATCCTATTTTAGTCCTGCTAATTTGGGGTTTGGTTTGTCCTTACATTTCTGAGTCCTTGAGATGTCTCATTAGATTATTTGAAATCTTTCTAGTTTTAATGTTTGCATGCATTACTATTAACTTCTCTCTTAATATTGCTTTTGCTGTATCCATGGAGTTTTAATATTTTATGTTTTCATTTGTTTCAAGAATTTTTTTCCCTTTCTAATTTCTCCAATGATCTACTCATGGATCGAGAACATGTTTTATTTAATACTTACATTAAGCATGTTGTAAAATAATTTACACATTATAATTCTTATTACATTGTTTCCATAGATTTTAAAGCAATAACTTATTTTATTTTTTATTTATTTCCCCCCCAAAGAAGCCTTTATTTAAGGAATACAGACTTCATGCATTTTATAAATGCATCTTCAGGAATATGATGATTCTTCCCACTATACCCACCCTCCCACCCACTCTCCCAACCCGCCTCCTCCCTCTCCCATTCCCAGTCCCCTTCTCCACTTTTGATTAACTTTATACACAGAAGATCAACACCATACTAAGTAGAGTTCACCAATATGCATGGTAAAAATAACAAAAAACAAAACAAAACAAAAAAACTGTTCCTCAACAGATGAGACAAGGGCTGTTCAAAGTCATTGCTTCTTGAAGTTAATTTCACTTCTTTTAAAAAAAACTTAATTAATAATGAAGTACCCAAGAATGATACATCTTTTGGGAGCACTTAGACATAGTTGTAACACAACTCTGAGGACAGAGGTCCTACATGGGAAGTTAGTGCACAGTGACTCTTGTTGTTAATTTAACAATTAACACTCTCATGTATGATGTCAGTGATTACCTGAGGCTCTTGACATGAGCTGCCTAGGCTATGGCAGCTTTCTGAATCCACAAACACCTTCAGTATTTTAGATAAGGTCATAGTCAAAGTGGAAGTTCTCTCCTCCTTTCAAAGAAAGTACCTCCTTCTTTGATGACCACTTCTTTCCACTGGTGTCTCACCACCGAGGTCCTTCATATAGGACCTTTTTTGCCTCAGTGTCTTGGCTTTCCATAAGTGAAATGCTCCTGTGGGCTTTTCAGCCAGACCAGGATGCCTTAAGGGCTGATTCTGAGGTTGGAATGCTACTTAAAGCAATTGTCATGCTATGAGTCTGCTGTGTGGACTGCTTCCCAAGTTGAAGCATTCACTCCTTTTTAATTATATTATTATTACCAGACCCTTAATCCTATCCATTGGATCACTTTAATACTTAATCCTATCCATATGATCACTTTAACACTTAAGATGGTATTTTAACCAATTCAGCTTAAGGGGATTTTGGGTACCATGGCAAGTTTTTTTTAAAAAGATTTTATTTATTTTATTTGAGAGAGTTATAGACAGTGAGAGGTAGAGACATAGAGAAAAGTCTGCCTTCCATTGGTTCATTCCCCAGATGGCTGCAATGGCTGGAGCTGCACCAATCCAAAGCCAGGATCCAGGAGCCTCCTCCAGGTCTCCCATGCGGGTACAGGGGCCCAAGGACTTGGGCCATCTTCTGCTGCTTTCCCAGGCCATAGCTGAGAGCTAGACTGGAAGAGGAGCAGCTGGGACTAGAACCGGTGCCCACATGGAATGTTGGCACGCAGGTGGAGGATTAACCTACTGCACCAAGGCACCAGCCCCAGCATGGCAAGTTTTTAAACCATACCCTTAGAAGTAAGTCTGTAGGAATGTATGCAGGACTATAGCTTTATAGTTATAAACCTCATAATCACAACTGTAGGAACATGGAGATTCTTCCCACCATGCCCACCCTCCCACCCATACCCCCAAAACCCCTCTTCCTCCTCCCTCTCTTATTCCCACTCTTATTTTTTACTGATACCTATTTTCAATGGACTTTACACACATGTTTATGTTAATTAAAAACTTCAACAAATAGTATTAAAAAAACAACACTGTTCCTCAACAGTCAAGACAAGGAATGTTCTCCAAGAGTCAACTTCACTTCCACAGGTTGCCTTGTAGGTGCTCCAGTAGTTCTCACAGATCGGGGAGAACATGTGGTCTTTGTCCCTCTGGGACTGCCTTATTTCAGTAAGTATGATGTTTTCCAGATTCATCCATGTTGTTGTAAAGGACCTGATTTCATTTTTTTTTTACTACTGTATAGTATGCCATAGTGTTCATAGCCTGTAATTTCTTTATCCAGTCTTCATTTGATAGGCATTTAGGTTGATTCCATGTCTTATCTATTATGAGTTAAGCTCCAATAAACATGGGGGTGCAGATAACACTTTCATATGCTGATTTCATTTCCCTTGGGTAAACTCCCAGGAGTGGGAAGGCTGGGTCATTTGGAAGGTCTACATTCAGATTTCTGAGGTATCTCCACACTGCCTTCCATAGTGGCTTTACCAGTTTACATTCCCACCAACAATGGGATTAGAGTACCTTTTCTCCCACATCCTTGCCAGCATTTCATGTTTGTTGATTTCTGTATGAAAGCCGTTCTAGCTGGGGTGGGGGGAAACCTCATTGTGGTTTGATTTGTATTCCCTGATGGCTGGTGATCCTGAGCATTTTTTCATGTGTCTGTTGCCCATTTGGATTTCCTTTTTTGAAAAATGTCTGTTTAAGCCCTTTGCCCATTTCTTCACTGATTGTTTTGTTGTGGTTGAATTTTGTGATCTCTTTATATATTCTGGGTGTTAATCCTTTATCAGTTGGATAGTTTGCAAATAATTTCTCCCATTCTGTCGGTTGCCTCTACACTTTCCTGACTGTTTCTTTTGCTGAACAGAAACTTCTCAATTTGAAGTAATCCCATTTGTTAATTTTGGCTTTAACTGCCTGTGCCTTTGGGGTCTTTTCCAAGAACTCCGCCTGTGTGAATGTCTTGCAGGGTTTCCCCAGTGTTCTCTAATAATTTGATGGTGTCATGTCCTAGATTTAGATCTGTAATCCATTTTGAATGGATTATCCTGCAGTTTTTTTGCCAGTGGCTTGGACTACCACAGTCTGGTCTCACCTCTCTCCAATGCTGGTGCGCAGGCTCTTGGCTGCTGGGGTGGGGCCCTGACCCTTGGCGTGGGTCCACTGTGTCTCTAATTTGCACAGAGTTCTCTCTGCCTTTTGCTGACTAACTCTTGCTTGAGACTGCACTCTCTCCACGTTTTTAACTCTATCTTCTTCTAGACTAGAGCGGTACACTCCCTCCCTGCTCCACCATCTTAATCCCGATCATGTTTACATTTGCTTTCCTTTTATTTGAAAGGGAGGGAGCGACAGACAAACAGAGATAGAGAGATCTTCCATCTGCTAGTTCCGTCTACTCCCCAAGTGCCCACAACAGCGAGGATGGGGCTGGGCTGAAGCCCGGAGCTCAGAACTCAACGTGGGTCTCACACATGCGTGGCAGGGGCTCCAACAGTGCCGCCTCTGAGAACGGCACCAGCAGGAAGCTGCAATGGGGCGGGCAGCCAGGGCTCAAGCCCAGACTCCGTGGTGTCCCGGGTGGCAAACTGCACCCAACACCCAGCCCACAGCTGGGCTTGTCCCTGACATATTGAGCCCTAAACCGAGGAGGGGCTTCCAGGCTGTGATTTCTTCCATCTGTGCTTACAGTGCTGCCCTCGAACAAAATCAAATAAACAGCTCAACAATTGGAAAAGGAAATGCAAAAACGAATTTTTAATTTTCCAGAGGACATGAGACGCCACTCTGAAGGTATTCCAGGGTTTCAGTCAACCCGGCAAATATTTAATAATTCACGTTTACAACCATGATAAAGGCCTTATCAATCAGCCAAACGATTTTATGATGTCAAACTGGCTTCAGAAGAAAAAAAAAAAAGGCCAGGGATTACGTCTTACAACACAGGCCCTCTTGGAATGCTGCCAAAGATCAGAACAAGCGAGCTGACGCCCTAGGAGGCCGGCCCTCCAGGTTCCAGCTCTGGGCCCTGGCTTCTGAGGGCCTCAGCGCCCTAGGATCAGGTTGACGTTTTACCATTTCAAAAGGAGGACCGACCGACCGCCTGTCCTCCGGGCTAACAAACAGCTGGTGAAGGATCCCCTCCCCTCCCCCAACTCTGCTGCCCCCAGAGCTGGGTGCCTGCACTTGGCCTGGCCTTGGCGGAGCTCAGCTCGCAGGAGCTCAGCCGTGGGGACTGATTTTCCTACCTCCTTTCCGTGTGTCTCGCTGGGCTGGGATGGGGCATGGTGACTCACTGGCGACCCTGTCAGGACTTTCTCCCTCTTGATCACATCTCGGTGACTCACGCCTGGACACCTGGAGCACTGTTTGTTCAGCCCCACACTTCTTCCAAGGGTTGGCGCTTCCTGGAAGAGAAACCAAAAGCTGGTGGCCACGCCGGGTGGCCTGAATCAAGCGCGGGCTCACTGCCACTGGGTGGCTCACGGGGCAGCTGACCTCTTGGGAACCGCCTGGCTGCCCCAGCGCGGGAGGTCCAGGTGTGTCCGAGACACCTATTCGGAGGGCTGGGTGCCCGTCCCAGGGCGACAGGCTGGCCCCCACCCCCCACCAGTAAGATCCAGTGGAAATGCCCTTTGTCCCGTTCCTCTAAGGGGAGTATTGACTGTTATTGTAATGACTCCTCTCACTGTACACAAAGCTGCACCTACAACACAGGAGTCTCTCAGAAGCACAAAGGGGCATTGTGCTAACCGCTGCCCTGAGAGATGGCCGGGGCAATACACATGCCAGTGCCAGCCAGGCTGTGCTGGCCTGCGACGCTTACCTGCGGCTGGGCCGGGGGCCATTGGAGCCTGTACCTGATTTATTTCCAAAGTAGCTGCTTCATTACGCGCAGGCTGAAATACCTGGGCACTTAAGGTGTGTTGAAATTATAAAGCCACAAATAAACACCACGCAGGGCAGAAGCGTGCTTGGCTCTGGTGGTTGGTTTGGTGCCACTGCCTGGCCCAGAGGACCATCCCGGCCTGGGACCTGGGTCTTCTCGACTGACGAAGAGGAGGTTGGAGCGGAGCCAAGCAGCAGCCCCGGGGACCCCAGGGCTTGCTGAGCCTGTTGCTGGGCTCTGTGAGGTCAGAGCCGCGGTTGCTTCTTTGGCTCTCATGCTGTCTCCTGGGCTCAGAGAGTTTTCCAGCGGCTTCCTAACATGTGAGACGGCTCCAGGCTGAATTCAGAGGGGCTGAGAGGACCCAGCTGCCTTCTATTAAGCTGGGCAGCGAGAAGCTTTGCAAAAATGTGAAACATTGCCACTTCCCATAATTCATTAGCTGTTCTTTTAGAACATGTTACTTTTCATTTAAAAAAAATGCTATTTGTGTGGATATGGCAAAGGTTTATTTTTACTTTTAAATAAACAGCTTTCTTAAGCACTTTTCAATTTCGATTCCTAATATAGTAAAAACCCACAGAGTCACATAAACAAGAGTTTTGGGGGGCCGGTGCTCTGGCGTAGCAGGTAAAGCTGCTGCCTACAGGGCGGCATCCCATATGGGCGCCGGTTCTAGTCCCGGCTGCTCCTCTTCCAATCCAGCTCTCTGTTTATAGCCTGGGAAAGCAGTAGAAGATGGCCCAGGTCCTTGGGGCCCTGCATGTGTGGGAGACCAGAAGAAGCTCCTGGCTTCGGATCGGCAAAACTCCAGCCATTGTGGCCATTTGGGGAGTGAACCAGCAGATGGAAGACCTCTCTCTCTCTGCCTCTGCTTCTCTTTGAAATAAATCTTTAAAAAAATAGTTGGGGGGGGATCCTCGGCACTTTTTAAGGGGTGCGTAGCTGGCCTAGCTGGAAGCCACCCGTTGGGGTGCTATGTCCCACATAGGAGTTCCTGAGTTCTAGTCCCAGCTCTTCTCCTAACTCCAGGCTCCTGCTGAGCAGACTCTGGTAACTGGATTCTGACCACCCACATGGGGGACCTGGATTGAGTTCTCAGCCCAGCTCTTGTGGGCATTGAAGGAGTGAACCAGTAGATGAGATCCAGTCTCTCTCCCTACCCCTCCCTTTCTCAAATCAAAACAAAATGGTGATGAAAAACTAACTGCAGAGAGGTTCTGAGACCAGAGTTGGACAAGCACGGGACCTGCTGGTCTTTGAGGGCCCTTTGACACCTGCGATGCGGACGGGTCCCGCCCTGCTCCAGTTCACCTCTCTCTCCTCCTCACACATTCATCTCCAGGGAAATTGCAAAGTCCTTTACGTATTCACCATGCTTTCGTCCACCGTCTGCATTGCCTGGCCTCCGTATTAGCTCCATGAGGACCGTGCCACTTGTCACTCTTCCTTACCAACGTGTGCCGGCTGCCTAGAACAGCCCAGCACTTAGTGGATGGAGAGGAAGACAGCAGAGGGGCCACGGCTCGGCTCGTTCCGCCCCTGTGTGAGCCACAGGGCAGGCTGCGTCCCCTCTGCTTACAGAAGAGAGAGAGAGGAGAGAGAGAGAAAGCTCTGCACAGGATCACGCGGCAGGTGGTGAATCAGGGCTCTTATCAGAGCGCATGGCTCTTATCTGAGCCCTTACAGCCCCTCTCCTCCCCGAGTCCCTGCAGTGATGTCGGCAGAGAACCTGTGTCCAGGTGACCCTGATGGGCTTGAGAGCCTGTCTTCCCCAGGGCACAGGTTCCTGGTGAGCCCTGCCCGCTCCCCAGGTCCAAGCACAAAGGCTTAGACGCACACGGCTGGTGGGGAGTGAGGTCCTCCCTCAAGGCGCTGGGCCCTGTGTTCAGGGGCCGTGGGTCTGGGAGCCCGGAATCAGGGGAGGCCCTTCCGAGTCCCAACCCGGTGCCACGGATTGATTGGGATCTTTGCCACAGCCCAAGGCCCTCAGTGGCCATCCATCACTTTGGCTCCTGGTGAGCCTCAGATGAAGTAGCCAGGACCACGGACCATGACGACTTTTCTGGCTCATCTGGCAGTCTCTGGAGGTCAAGAGAGAGGTTTTTGTTTTGTTTTGTTTTGTTTTTAAGATTTATTTATTTTATTTGAAAGGCAGAGTTACCGGGGGGGGGGGGCAGAAAGAGAGAGAGAGATCTTCCATTCACTAGTTCACTCCCCAAATGGCTGTAATGGCCGGAGCTGAGCTGACCTGAAGCCAGGAGC
This sequence comes from Sylvilagus floridanus, assembly GCA_949820135.1. Taxonomy (NCBI): domain Eukaryota; kingdom Metazoa; phylum Chordata; class Mammalia; order Lagomorpha; family Leporidae; genus Sylvilagus; species Sylvilagus floridanus. The sequence continues at coordinate 6,457,488 of OX463244.1, read as the reverse complement.
CAGGAGCTCCTTCCAGGTCTCCCGTGAGGGTGCAGGGACCCAAGGACTTGAGCCATCTCCTGCTGCTTTTGCAGGTGCATTAGCAGGGAAGTGGAGCGGGCTCTGCAGGCGGTGGCTCTACCCGCTACACCACAGCACCGGCCCCAGGAGGGAGTTATGTACCCAGCCACCCAGGACCCTGACATCTGCCAGCTGGTGGGGCTGGATTCACCGGAGCTGCCCTCCTCCCCCCAGAGGAGCCACCTCTAGCCCTTCTGCAAGCTCCGGCGCCGCCCCCACTCTGGATGATCCAGGCCCGTGTGGTCCTCCAGGAAGCTCAGAGTCCACAGGGGGACATGGGCAGCACTGGACGTTTCGGCCCAGGGGACAGGACCCGGGAGCGGCTTCAGGCACAGAGGTGACCGTGGGGAGCGAGCGCAGGCACAGCACAGCAATAAAATGCAAAGAAGGCGTGATTTTGTGTCTGCTCCTGCTCTTTCCCATCCCTTGGCTGGATTTTGGGGCTCCTGGGGGAGAAGGTTGGGGGAGGGGCTGGAAGCGCAGGTGGACGCCAGGCCATGCTGTTTAGAACAATGCAGAGCCATTGACTGGTTTAAGCTGTGAATAATACAGCCGAAGAACGAGGAAGTGTATCTGGCTGTCTGGTGTAGCAGTGACTGAGTGGGGACATCAGAGGGAGGGCATCTGACGGGAAAACAACTTCCAGACACTGTAGAGCCTGACCCTGTGAGATCAGTGACGACGGGGACAAGCACTGGATTGTTAAGGAACTCAGCATGTGGAGCCACTGCCGGCAACCCCGGCACCCCATAGGAAAGCCGGTTCCAATCACGGCTGCTTCGGATCCAGCTCCCTGCTCATGGCCTGCAAAAGCAGCGGAAGGTGGCCCAAGTGCTTGGGCCCCTGCACCCCCGTGGGAGACCTGGAGGGAGCTCCTGGCTCCTGGCTTCAGCCTGGTCCAGCCCAGCCACTGGGACCATTTGGGCAGTGAACCAGCAGATACAAGATCCCACCCTGCCCCCCGTAACTCCGACTTTCAAATAAATAACGTAAATCTTTAAAAATGGAAGGAATCCAGGAGCTAAAGGCTACAGAGTCCCCTGCTGATGAGGGAACCTGAGGATGGCCTGGCTGAGCGCACGGAACCCAGGTGGACGTCGTGTTGCAGGACGCACTGGGCCTCCTGCCTGTCCCGCCCGTCTATTCTCAGCACAGACTCTCAGTCAACCCAAGACTGCATTTCTCAGCCTCCCTTGTGGCTGGACGGAGTCCTGTGACCGAGTCAGAGCAGCGGGAATGAGCAGGACTGTGTGCCCGTCCCGCAGTGCCCGTCCCGCAGTGCCCGTGAGAGGGGCACCTCCACCTCTCTCCCTTCCTTTCCAGAAGCCAGTGGGGACGTGGTCCTCAGTCGTTTCCAGCCACAGGGAGGATGGCAGAACCAGATAAGGGGAGCCTGTGTGTCAGCAAACCAGCCTTGGGCGACCTCCCCCAAGTGTCACGGGCGAGAGCAGTGACTTCCACCTCTTTGGTCTCTGTCACCGGAACGTTATTTCCAAGCGTTGGTCTAGGGGGGGCCTGAGCTGCTGGCTTGGGTTGTGTTTTGGGTGACGGGTGGACTGAGTGACTTTGTCCCCCAACGGCTCCCAAAGCCACCTGCATCCATTTGTGGCCTAAAAGCACCTACGAGGCCCCCTCAGTCGCCCCCCAGGACAGGGGCCACGTGGGCCCACGGTGGACACCAGGGCGGTGGTGGGCACTCCACACCTGCTCTGGCTGCATTAGCCCACAGAATGGAGGCGTCACACACTGGACACGTCAGAGCCGTGTCCCGGATCCCTGGCGGGTTAACTGGGGAAGCAGAAAAGACATCTGTGACTGGTGCTGTCAGCGGGATCCTCGGCACAAAGTCTTCTCTGTTCATGAGAGGTCATTGGCAATGAGCTAATACCCGGTGGATGTCACCACGGAGGGACAGTCCTAGTAACATACGTGGACTGTGCCTTAGTCACTATTTGTTCATTGGCTTGCTTATCAGTGTTCTGGATGACCCAAGGCGGTTGGGAATGGAAGATACTTTAAATAACAAACTCAGGAGTCATACAGAGCTGGAGAGACTGGGACGGGACACTCGTTGGCTGCGTGGCCTCCCGCACGCGGATGCACGGTGAGGGTCACACACAGCTGGCTACAGAGGCAGTTGAAGCCGCCAGAACAGGGCAGCGAAGGAAATGACAAGGTCGCCGCTCTCGCTGAGCTGGTGTCTGGGTCTGCGGGAGAAACGCCACGTAATGAATGCACAGAGAAATTAGCAAGTTAGTCTACCAGGTGGTGAAGGCTGGGAGCCCCTACGCGGATGCGGAAGTGAGCAGAGGGCGGGACACCCGCAGACCCGGCTCAGGCAGCACGTCCGTGTCCACTGCCGGCAGGGAACCAGCCTCGCCGGGGCGACACGGGCGGGCGGACAGAATTACAGGGCCAGGAAGCTGTGGGGGCCGTGAGGGGAGCAGGCTGGGCTGTTTCAGGAACGGAGGTCGGGGACGGGGCCCAGGTGGGGCACAGGAAGAATCGGGATTCTGTGCTCTGGGGTGGCAGTGGCGGGGGTGGGGGATGTCGTCATGGTGGACACTTTCAGACCCGTGTGGGCTGCTGGGAAGGAAGCCAGATGGCTGGGGGTGGCTGCACGGCCCAGGAAGGGGCAAGACGATGTTAGGCGTGGGCTCTGCAAGGGAGGCAGGGCCCGCAGTATTGGCTTCCGGTTCCGGGGTGAAGGAAGAAGAGGGATCAGGGATGACCCTCGGGGTTTTGGCTGGAGTGAATGAATGGTGGGTGGGGGTCCTGGATCCTGAGACCCGGAACCCATCCTGCATCGCTGCTGTGAACTTGCTGGTACGATCCACTCCTGTCACTCAACCTTTGCTCCCACTTCCGATACAAGGCTGGCTTCTCTGCCCCACTGCTCCTTCCCTGGGCCTCCCAGGGACTGTGCCAAGAGCAGCACCTGGGGGGCCACGGGCTAACAGATGGCTAGAAAGAACCCTGGCGTGGCGACAGGCAGGCAGGTGGCCACTGGACAGGACTGTCCTTGGACAGCAGGACTTAGGCATGCCTCTGGCCAGGGAGGGGCACTGGGACACCAGACAGAGGAGACACACGAAGAGGAAGAATGAGGCTGAGGCTAAGCTCTGTGCAGAGGACCAGAGGTGGGGGAGGAGAAGGTTCTGGAACACACACACTGGGGACCCGGAGGTGACCCTGGGCTGTCCACAGGAAAGTCCAGTCTTCTCCAGACCACAGGGCTGGCCGGGAGTCTGCTTTTGGTCCACACCTGAATGTCTGTATGCCAGCTTTTCTTGTCTGCTCAGGAACACAGCCTGGGTCAGATTCAAGGTTGAGGGCCCGGAGGCTCCAGCTACAAAGCACAATGCACGTTTAGGAACAGGAGCGGCGAGCCAAGATGACCTTCCACTGCCTCCTGCGGTTCTGGTCACTGACACCTCCCACCGTCATGAACAAGGAACTGACCTGAATTGGTACATTCTTAAGCTTTATGGCAGATTCTTTTTTTTTTTTTTTCTCTTTGCACGGATTGTAGACAATGACTCATCGCCCGAGCTAAACATGTAACTGCCACCATAAACTGCCTGCTGTCCCCACAGGCTACAGCGTGTTTGCCAGCCTCCTGATCGCCCGTCCATGCAGGGACTGCCACAGATCTAAGGCACTGCCCGATTCGACACCTGACCTTTTACCCAGTTTTGCCAATGCACCCCAAGCTTCCTCGCTCTCGCTAAGATCCCTCGTGTTCTGGGACTGCTTGTCGTCTCCTGCCCCTGCCCCTGTTGCCGGTCCCTCCTGTCAGGGAGGGTGGGCTGGCTTCCCCTGGCTGCAGTGATGAGAGATCTCTCTCCACTCCAGAGACCAGATGTCTCCAATCAGTGCCCTGGGATGATGTCAGCTTCCGGTTTCCTCTGACACTCCTTGGTTTGTGGCCACATCACTCTCACCCCTGCCGCTGCCCTCGTGGCCTTGTCACCTTCCCCTGGGTTTATCCGCTGTGTGCCTCTTACGAGGACACCCATCCTTGGAGGTAGGCTCCCCAGCATGACCCAGGAGGACCTCCTATTGAGATCCTTAAGTCCGTCTGCAGGATCCTCACGGGTCAGGAAACAGACACATCAGTCAGCCGTTTAGGGAGACTCGGTTGCCCTCGTGGAGAACAGCCCTAGAGGAGAGAGATCTGAGCCGGTGCGCGTGACACACAAGCAGGGCAGCTGGTGAGGTGCGCTAACCACCCCGGAGCCTGCGCTTCAGCCAAGCGTCAGACGGGGTCCCCGCGGGACTTTAAGGGCTGCTCTTTTTGTAAATTTTTATTTGAATTTTTAAAATTGCTTTGAACAATTTGAGAGGCAGAGAGAAAGAGACAGAGGGCACCCACCCTCTGTTTCACTCCCCAGTGGCCCACAGTGGCTAAGGTGGGCCGCGGCTGAGGCTAGGAGCCAGGAACACAATCCAGGCCTCCCATGGGGTAGCAGGAACCCAACGACTTGAGCCATCACTGCTGCCTCCCAGGATCTGCACTGGGGGTGGGGGCAGCACCAGCGATCAGACCCAGGGCTCTGGTATGGGACGCAGGTGTCTTAGCCACCTCAGTCACACTCACGCCAGGGCTGCTCCTGGATGAAGGAGCAAAGGCCATAGCCTCAAATCACAAAGCGCTCTCTTCTGCAAAGACCAGGAAGCTGCATCCTTGAATTCAGAGGTCATGGCTCATTGTCTGCCGAATTCAAACAGCAGGGGCCTGGTCCTGGCCCTCAGCTCAGCTGGGCTGGCCATGGGGCCCACTGGGTTACCCAGGGCCGACAGGGCCAGTTCTGCTTGTCACAGGGAGGGGGCATCTGTAAATCAGCTTGTGAACGGCCAAGGGCCACACGCATGCAAAGTGCAAATCCCTTTGCTTTAATGGGAAAATTCAGGAAGTTTTCATCCTGAACCCTCCGGAGGTTTGCTTTGTGACTCCGGGCAAGTCAGTCAACCTGGAGATAGGAATACTACCCAAGTAAAGTAATGTCACGGAAGGCTGTGCCAAGAAAAGCATAAATAAGTGCAAGAAGCTGTCATTACCATGTTTTCAGCATTTTAGCGAAATGTTGTAAGAGACATTGCTGGTACAGCCACTGCCTGTGATGCCGGCATCCAGTATGGGTGCCGGTTGCTCCATTTCTGACCCAGCTTCCTGCTAATGGCCTGGGGAAGCAGTGGAAGATGGCCCAAGTGCTTGGGGCCCTGCATCTGCATGGGAGACCTGGAAGAAGCTTCTGACTTCAGCCTGGTGCAGCTCTGGCCATTGCGGCCATCTGGGGAGTGAACCAGCAGATGGAAGATCTCTCTCTGTCTCTCCTTTCTCTCTATATAACTCTATAAATAAATCTTTACAAATAAGAGACATTGCTATGGTCCGAATGTGCTTCCCAACGGGCTGGGAACTGAATCCCGCAATGCGTCTGTTGGTGATATTTGGAAGTGAGACCTCCGCAGGCTCATTAGGAGTAGACAGCATCATAAAAAGAGGTTCCCACGACGGCATTAGCAGCTTCCTGGGAACAGGAAGAGGGCGCCACACTCGCACGCCTGCCCTGTCTCAGCACCGGCTGCCTCTGCCGGGTTCTGGCGCAGCAGCAGGCTCTCACCAGAGGTCGCACGGATGCTGGCGCCAGGCTCCGGGGCTTCCAGGCCTCCAGAGCCGGGAGCCAGAGAAGCCTCTATGCCCAGCCGATGACCTGGTCTCAGAAATCTCGTTACAGCAACAGCGCAGACTAGGATGAACGCAGGGCATGGCGTACGCGCGTCTTTGCACGGTGCACACATCTTTCTGTCGACAAAACTGTCAACATAGGCATTGGCCTCGACCGACAAGCATTTCACATTCACCTTTGACTGCGATGGGAATCTATCCTCAGACTTAATCAGTATAGTCAACGCAACAGACATTTACTGAATGCTGTGGGTCAGGGATTTTCCAAGCAATTTCTGCTCTAAATTAGGGGTGGGGTCCAAAGTGTTGCACAATAAAAAGAATGTTTCAAAATGGTAAGAAATTAAGAAAAAAAAAAACCTCAGGTGCTGTTAACACTTTAAGATTTATTCATTTATTTGAAACTCAGAGTTACAGAGAGAGAGGGAGAGACAGAGGAAGATACCTTTAATCCACTGGTTCAGTTTCCTAGGTGCATTAGCAGGGGGCTGGATGGGACATGGAGCAGCCAGGACTCGAACCAGCACTGCTCACATGGGATGCCGGGCCCACAGGTGGTAGTTTAACTCACTGTGCCATGTGCCAGCATGGGAGCTGTCAGCACTTTAGGCGGGACAGACAGAGATCCGGTGGAAATGCCGGGACCCTGGGAAGAGCTTTTCCACAAAGAACACAGGGAAGGCTTTGCTTGCCTGGTGCCAGGGGGGACACCCAGTGGGGCAGCAGGAAGGTGGGGGGACGCCCAGTGGGGCAGCAGGAAGGTGGGGGGCGGAGGAGGCAGCTGGATCTCCAAGCTGGTGGGACACGGGTTTTCCTTGGAGTCACACGACGGCCACTGGGGGTCTTGGCTGAGGAAGGGCAAGCTGACCCCTGTTTTAACAGGGTCTGTCTGGCTGTGTGTCCAGCACACATGTCATAGTGAGACGTTTCCAAGTTCACAAATGAAAGTAAAACGTCATTTCTGAAATGTCAAAAGCTTGCTTCCCCCACCCCAGAAACTGGAGCCGACGGCTCCTGCAGAGGCAGAGTCTGCGTTTTCCTACTCACAACCGAAGGGCAGGTGAAAAGCAGCAAGGAGCCAGGAGGTTCTGGGGCCGTCCTGTCTGTCTCTCCCACGTGGAGCCCGGTGTTTCCACAGCGGCCGGCCTCTGGCAGGATGCTGCCTGCCCTTGTTCCCCGACCCCGGGACGGCCAGCACTGAGGGGCTGTGGCAGGCCAGTGGGGCGGCCGGGCTGGACTCAGCGATGGGCTGTCAGCCGCAGCTGGGGCCGTGCTGTCCCCGGTGGCCCTGACTGTCCCTGCCCTGCATTGTGGCTACACCAGGCAGAGGACATCAGGAGCTACCACTCCCCAGCAGGGTCACGATGACAAGATACTCAAGAAGGAAAGAGAGGTGTATGTGGCTCATGGTGCTGGAGGATGGGAGTCCAGGCCATGTGATGCAAGCTTGGGCAAAGGCTGTGTGTGGACAGCGGAGCAAGGCAGAGGATGACACAGGGTGAATGAGCCGGGAAGCAGAGAGACCCCAAAGCCACGCTGTCCTGATCACCCTCGTGTGAGAGCTACCCTCACTGGGAGGTCTCCAGTGACCTACTGACCTCCCACTAAACCCCTTCCTGAAGCTTCTACTGCCTCCAAGCCCCTAACATACGGGCCTTTGAGACACACTCAGACTAATGCCCCAATCACGGTGCACCTGCCAACAGACACGGGATAACTGGGGACAAAGTACATGGACATCAGCCATCAGCAGGGGGAAGTGCTGATATGTGTGACTGGTTGAGTCTCTCTCTCTCTCTCTCTCTCTCTCTCTCTCTCTCTCTCTCTCGTTAAGATTTATTTGAGAGGCAGAAATACAGAGAGGAAGAGACAGAGAGAGATCTTCCATCTGCTGGTTCACTCCCCATATGGCCACGATGGCTGGAGCTTGGTCGATCCGAAGCCAGGAGCCAGGGACCTCCTCCAAGTCTCCCATGTGGGTGCAGTGGCCTGAGGGCTTGGGCCATCTTCTACTGTTTTCCCAGGCCATAGCAGAGAGCTGGATTGAAAGTAGAGCAGCCGGGACTCGAACCGGCACCCACATGGGATCCCGGCACCGCAGGCGGCAGCCTTACCCACTAGGCCACAGCGCCGGCCCTCATGGTTGGGTCTTGAAAACAGTAAGCCCGACAGGGAGGACTGCACACCGCATGTCTGTTCTGGTGAAAGTCCAGTCCAGGCGAATCTGTGGGCACAGGACATGGGTGAGTGGTTGCTTAGGGCTGGGGGGGGGGGGTGACGGGGTGATAGTTCATGGGACAGGATACTTTTTGAGAGGATGAAAACATCCTAAAATGGACGAGAGCGATGGCTGCGCTTTTCTGTGAACATTCTAGAAGCTCTTGGATTGTTATACTTTAACAGAGTTGCTAAGGTCTCCACGTCTGTGTCCACTCACAATTTACATATTGAAACCTGGTGTCCAAGGCCATGGCAGGAGGAGATGGTACCACGTTCCAGGTGGCACCACCTAGCATCGGCTGACAGATGTAACACCTGCAAACAAGAGGCTCCGGCAGCTCGCCGTCCAGAGAGACACAGACCCTAAAACTCACAAAGGGAAGGGAAAAGTCACACAGCAAAACTCATTCCAGAGAACCCATGCCACCCGACTGCCCCAATTCCAAATGATTTATTCGCACACCTGCTTAAGTCTGTTACTCTATTTAGCCTTTAATCCAAGGAACACTGTAACACAGACTGTGTTTCGTCACCAGCAGAGGCATGCGAATTAACCTTCCTTAATCATTTGCTAGACCGACACAAGGATGACTAACTCCTAGTTAGTGTGAAAACGAGTGGATCCGTCTTCCAGTCTGCGAAATAAGTAACCCAGTGGCTGCTCGGGAGGGCCACGCAGTTCAGTGCCTACTGTGGGAATCACCCTGTGATTCAGGGAAAAAAAAAAAACCCAAAACAACACCTCAAAATCCTCTATGTGCCCAGGTCTGACTCAGGTCAGACACATTTGTTGCAGGATTACCAAGATTGCAGAAGACCACGGGGCTTCGTTAGGACCGCGACTGCCCGGACATGCTCGGAGCACGTCACCAGCAGCTTGAGATCCCAGTGCATCTGCAAGGCGGTGGAGACCCTGGGAGAGCTGCCATATAAGGGCAAGTCAGGCCGCCTGCAGGGTGGCCCCCAGGGGCAGCCGTGTGACCCTTCAGGGAGGAATCCTTATCTAGCAACACAGGAGTAGGTCTCACTCCCCAACCCTCTCAGGATCTTTTTCCAGTTTGAAAATCCAGTGCTTCATCCCTTGGACTCTTAGGCCCAAAGCAGGACAATCAGAGGCGGGGAACCCAGAGGTCCATGGGATAGCGCGGGTCTCCATCTCACTCCCGGGGTCTTGCTGGGAGCGCAGCAGGTGGTAGTGACCCAGGACCCAGGGGATGCCCACACCAAGCCTGCCACGGTCAGGGCACCTGCGGTGACACAGCACACACCCAGACTTCGTAGCGCGCCCAGCCTCACTCTAAGTGCTTAGGAAGCACAGCTAGACCGAGGTCAGGAGAGGGGAAGTGGCCTGCCCCAGCCACAGCTGGACAGCTGGGTCGAGGGTGACCTGGAGTCCCATGCCGCCCGCAGAGGTTCGTTTCCCAGGCTCTGTCTCACGCATGCAGGAAACGCAGGGGACAAAGGCAGCTGCAAACCGGCAGAAGAAATGCCAAAGAGACATCAGGGAGAGGAACTGCCTCCAGGAGAGTCCCATATTCGCTGTCCCCGGGGCTCTGAGACAAAGAGCAAAGAGGGTGAGGCTGCCGTCTGCAGTGCCAGCATCCCATATGGGCACTAGTCCGAGACCCGGCTGCTCCACTTCCCATCCAGCTCCCTGCTGATGCACCTGGGAAAGCAGAGGAAGATGGTTCAAGGGCTTGGGCCCCAGCACCCATGTGGGAGACCAGGAAGAAGCTCTTGGCTCCTGGCTTCAGCCTGGCCTAGTCCTGATTGTTGAAGCCTTTTGGGGAGTGAACGAGCAGGTGGAAGATCTCTCTTTTTCTCCAATTCTGCCTTTCAAATAAATACATAATCTTAATATTAAAAAAAAACAAAGAGCAGACACCACTTATCTGCTTCTGTGTGGTTTGGGGTCACCTGGGTGGGAGGCTGCTGATGACCCTGGCCTATCAGCAGAATGGCTGCACCCTCCCCCCCGCCGCCCCCGCCATCGTGGGCTTATCAATACAGACCACAAAAGCTAGTGGAAACAGGATTGGATGACAGACTTATTTTGGTGCCAAAAAGTTTCTAAATCAAGGCACAGCTTTTTCGTAACAGGCATTTTCTTTCTAATGAAAAAGGTATGTGTCATTTCAAAACTCATTTTTTTTTTTTGCAGCAGAATAAATGTCTTTTAATCTCATTTCCCATGAACTTTTTGCTATCCATGAACCCAACACTCCCCATCTCGAAGAGCATCCTGTTCCTCTAGGGCTCTGCGTGCAGTTTTCACAGCCCAGGGGGCTGCATCTTCACATCTCCAGGGGCGGGAGCTAAGCCTCGATCACCTCTGTGTTCACAGCAGCTGACACTGCGTTTGCCAAATGAATAAGCGATACACCCCGGCCTCGATGGCATCTGCCTAACTGGCACGTGGAAAGCCCATGAGCTGCATGGCCACTGCTGATCTGGACTTGAAGGTCCACACAGAAGGACCCTAAGCAAACATGTCCGTGGTGCTGTTTTTTAAAGAATGACCAGGTAAGTTAATCATAATCAAGCCTAAGGAACTTGTGCTTGTATTTTTGTTGTAATTCCTAATTAGTTTTTTTTTTTTTTAAACAGATTCAACATGGTTCTGACCTGCAGGTTCCTCTCTGGCTCTGAGTGCTGACCACGTGCGTACCCTGCCGTCATTTTCTTTTCCAGGGTGGAAGTCTCTCTCTCTTAAGGAAACCGAGTTAAGGCTTTGCTCAGACGCACTCTGCATGGGGCATCGGATCACTTCCCCCAGCGCCTTCCGACTCTCAATTTCCTTCTTAACACCTTCGACTTTTGATCTCCTGGCACAGGAGCTGCCCGTTTATCAGCTTTAATTTACTGTAAAGCCCCGCGTGCCCTGTGATTCGTGGCGTAACAGTCAATGAATAATCCGACTGCAGTCGGGCCTGGCCTCGGTACTGCTGAGTAACTAGGAAACCGACCAATCACAGAAGAGGGAAAAATGTGCCAGGAGCCCCACGACAGTGCCGAAGCAGGATCAGTGTTGTCCTATGGGCACGAAGTCACCAGCACAGGATCAGCGTTGTCCTATGGGCACGAAAACACCAGCATGCAGGATCAGCATTGTCCTGTGGGCATGAAGCCACCAGCACGCAGGATCAGCATTGTCCTATGGGCATGAAGTCACCAGCACGCAGGATTAGCCGTTGTCCTATGGGCACAAAGTCACCAGCACACAAGATCACTGTTGTCCTATGGGCACGAAGTCACCAGCACGCAGGATCAGCGTTGTCCTATGGGCACGAAGCCACCAGCACGCAGGATCAGCGTTGTCCTATGGGCACGAAGTCACCAGCACGCAGGATCAGCGTTGTCCTATGGGCACGAAGTCACCAGCACGCAGGATCAGCGTTGTCCTATGGGCACGAAGCCACCAGCACGCAGGATCAGCGTTGTCCTATGGGCACGAAGTCACCAGCACACAGGATCAGCGTTGTCCTATGGGCACGTAGCCACCAGTGCGGCAGACCCTGCAGGAGCACAGCCTCCCGGGCTGGGAAGCTGGGAGGACGGGGGCCCTGGCTGGGAGTCCAGGCTTGTGGAGGCCCAGCCTGGAGGCCTCTCACATTCCACATTTCCCATGGGCGTCCCGCACCTAGACCTGGGAGAGGTAGGATTTTTTTTTTCATGTCTAAACTTTTTCAAAGAGGTTTTTTTTTTTTTTTTTTTTTAGATGCTCTCAGAGGGGCACCTGGAGAACAGGTACATTACGTTGAGCCCCTCTATGATGTGCTCAACACTGGTAACTTCTTGACAAGTTTGGTGCTATGTCTGACCACAATCTGCTCTTTTTTTAAAAGGACCTAATCACTTCCTTCCAGTGTTTCTTCCTCTTTTTAAAAATTTATTTAATTACTTGAAAGGCAGAGAGAGAGAGAGAGAGAGAGAGAGAGAGAGAGAGGTCTTCTATATGCTGGTTCACTCCTCAAATGCCCTATACCTGGGGCTGGGCCGGATGAAATCCAGGAGCCCAGAACTCCATCTGGGTCTCCCACGTTGGGGAGGGGGCTGAGCATTTGGGCCATGATCTGTGGCCCTCGCCGGTGCATTAGCAGGAAGCTGGAGTAGTAGACCCGAGTGGCCCTTCCATAAGGGACACAGGTGTCCCAAGCTGCAGCTCTTGCTGTGGGTCACTACTTTAACGGAACAGGTTCCATAGTCAGCTCCTGCCCTATGATGGAGGTTCGTGACCTGGGACGGCTCCCCCGTCCCATGATGGAGGTGAGTGGCCTGGGACGGCTCCCCCTGTGCCAGCCCTGCGCCCACTCAGGGAGCTTGAGCCTCTTGGTGCAGGCCAGCCCAGGGGACAAGGCCGTAAGCTCTGGGCACCGAGTGTCAGGGAGTGTACACCGAGTGTACAGTGCCGTCGACACTGTACTTCACACCCACCATCCAGGGCCGTGCGAGTGACTTGCGTTAGATGGAGCTGCAGCCCAGATGAGCCAGTATTTTCCGGTACCGTTAAAAAAAAAAAGAAAGAAAAGAAAAGCAACTGTCTCCATGGTAACTTACTATGGATCTGTATTCCATTTTTGGAATGCCTTCTTGACCTGCGTTTTCTGATGGGGCCTGAATGTGCACTGAGAAGCTGTCTGAGCCAACCCAGTCCCCAAAGACTCCCCATCCGCTCCAGTACCCGCGTCTTTGGGCCCTGTGGGCTCTGTCCCCTCCCAGGCGGTGGAGGCACCTGGAGACCCCCCCCCAGGGGTGCAGCCAAGGGGTTGCCATGGAAACCGGGAACCTGCCCCTCCACCCCCACCCCCCACGGCCGCCCTCAAGGCCAAGCGGCCGGACTCCTCTCCTGCTTCGCTCAATTCTTTTAGGATTCAAACTTTAAATAGTGCGCACGCGGCCCGAGTCCAAGCAGGAGACGCACACGGCCGCCGACACGGACTCCGGCGCCCCGCTGATAAAAATGGAAACCGCAGCTCGTTGCGGAGCGAGCTCCAGCGGGGCTTCGCTCCCGAGTTTCCCATTCACGTCCCTCGGCAGCTGGCGAGCCCCGAGCCTCAGCTCCCTCCCGCGTCTCCAAGCAAGCGGGGGTCCCCCCGCGCCGCCCGGCAGCCGCGAAGCACCGCGCGGGCTCCGCCCAGCAGAGCTCGCCGGGGCTGTGCGCTCCGGCCGCGGCCCTCGGGCCCGGGAGGGCGCACTCGCGGGGAGCCCAGCCGAGCCGGCGGTCCCGGGCCAGGCGCCGCCGAGCGCGTCCACTCGGGCCCCGCGGCAGCAGCGGCGCGCGTGGGGCCCGCGGCCCGGGCCGGCTGACAGCGCGCGCGGGGCCGGCCTCGCCGGAAGGGGCCCGCCCGCCCCCGGCCGCGGCCCGCTCCGCCCCGCCGCCGCGCGCCGCCCCGCGGCCCGCCCCCGCCCGCCCCTCTCCGGGTGCTCGCGCCGCCCCCGCCGCTGAAGAGCGCGCGGCCGGGGCCCGGGGCCGGCGACTTCCTCCTGCGGCGGCGTCCAGCGCGGTGCGGCCCCGCCAGCCCCGAGCGCCCCCGCGCGCCCGCCGCCCCGACCCAGCGCCGGCCCGCGCCGCCCGCCTCGCCTCGCCCGGCGCGCTCGGAGGAGCCGGGCCCGGAGCAGCCGCCCCGGCCGCGCGCCGGCCCTGCCTGCAGCGGCGAGGTAAGCGGGGCCCGGCCGCCGTGCGCTCCTCTCCCGGGACGGGGCCCCCGGAACCGGGGCGCGCGGGGCGCCAGGGCCCGGAGCGGCGCGCGCCTCTGTTTCCGCCGCGGCTTGTTTTCCGGTTGCGGAGCGGCCTTCGGGGGGCGGCGGGGCCGGGCCGGGGGGCGCACGGGCTTGTCCGCTGGCTTTTGTGTTTCCCCGGGAAGCGCGGGCCCGGGGTGGGGGGTCGTCCGGTGGGGGCGCGGAGGCGGGCGCCCGGGTTGGGCGTGCGGGGGAGGGTGGCTGGATCCCGGGCGGCCGCGCTCGGGGCCCCCGGCTCACCTGCTCGGCCGCGGCCTGGGCCCGCGCTGGGCTCGGGGGGGTCCCGGGGGGCGCGGGTGCGGTGGCGGGCAGTTTGCGCGCGCGTGTGTGTGAGTGTGTGTGTGTGTGTGTGAGCTGTGGGGTTTTGTTGTTTTTTTTTCCTTCAATTTTGCGGAGCGTGTGAGGCTCGCCCGCGCTCCGTTGCGGGGCGTGCGGAGGAGCCAGCCGTCCGCGCGTGGGGATGGCAGTCGTGGGTGTTCGTTCCCCGCGCGGGATGGGAGCGCGGCACCGCGGGGAGGGCAGCGCGGGGCGTCCCGCGGGAGCTGGCCCCGGGCTCAGCCGGTCCTCCAGCGCCTCCCGGGGCGTCTCTGGGCTGCGATCTTACGTAAGTGAGACCGTGGCCTGGCGGATCCTCGCAGCCCATACATTTCTGCCCCCCTGCCCCCCCCTTTAAATTTTGCCCTTGGGGGTGGCGTTTATTTCGGATCAGTGGCCATTCCACAGCGCCCAGAGTGGATGGTGCGGAGTCGCTCCTCCGGGGTCCACCCGGGGACCAGCCCTGAGCAGTAGTACAAGAAGTGGACTTAAATTCGATTCGCCGTGTGTGCGCCTGAAACCATTTGGGAGAGCGCTGTAAGTCCACATGGTTTTGGCAGAACTCATTGGAAGCTGGACGACAAAAGAATCTGTGCTCCGTGGCTGATAGTTAGGGCTCCTTATGTGGGAGTGGTAGTCTGCCTCTTCTCCTGGGATTTGTACACAAACGCCGGCCCGGCCCCAGCGCTCTGGAAAGTGTAGAATAAAGTCAGTAGCTGGTTTGCAGATTCCAGGAGGGGAACCCTAGATGGGTCACGGGCCACACCCAAGGCGGCCGGCCAGTCGGTCTTGTGCTGGGGGCTTGTCTGTTTCCCCTCATGGGACTTGTTTCATCTGGGTGGATGGCAGGAAGGGCCCGTCTAACCTCTGCCTGCTCTGTGCTATGTCAGGGTGGGCCAAGGTTTAGGAGCCGGCTCCAGCCTCCCCCATAGGGGCCGCATGGTGGCTCTGTGACTCGGGGCCCCTTATGCTGGGTGCCTGGGCCCTGTTGCCTCCCTGCGGGGGGGTGTAGCATCTGCCTCTTACGAATGCAGAAGACAGACGGGAGGCTTAGCCCTGCGTGTCCAAACTCTTGGTGGCCATTATTAGGAGTGAATATTGATTCTTGCTTGAAGGTGGGTGGCGGAGGCCCCCGGGTGGAGATTCTGGGCAAGCCTGGCCCGGTCTGACAGGGGCCAGCCTGCCCCCTCCTGCGGTACCACAGCTGTCGGTCCTGCCCTCGGCCTGTTGGCTGCCACCCCAGCGCTTCTCACCTCCTCTGCTGCCTTTTAGCTAAGGACTGAGTGTGTGTGTGTGGTGTGTGTGTGCATGCATGTGTGTGTGTGTGGTGTGTGTGTTTGTGTGTGTGTGGTGTGTTGGGTGGCAGGGTCTTCGGGAGGTCTGGTTTAGCCAGACCTAACGTGATGACAGAAAAAAACCACACAGGTAAACCAGATAGTCCTGTGAGGACATGCTGTTTGCCCCCTGTAGCAAGTTCTCTGTCTGAACGCTGTTTTAAGTACTGGAAGGTCTTGGTTGTAGCAGGTGGGAACAGCTGGGGAGACCACAGAGGTGGGCAGGTGGGGGTACCCTGTAGTGCAGTTCCATAGCCATGCAGCCGGGGGGGGGGGGGAGGCCCCCGGGCGAGCCTTACCTTCACAGTGCTCACCCAGGTTGCTAGAAAGTTCTATTCTACTTTTTAAATTGTTCAAAAAGTTCATGGAGAGTGCATATTATGGAAAACCTATGCACAGATTTCGCAATTTTTTGTACCAAAATCAGTTATCTTTTCGTTACATTTTCCGTGAACTTTTTCAAAGTATATATTATCCAAGTACCTGGCCAAACAGTTACATTTCAGGGCCCCCGGTAAGTTTTCAGCCATGTTAGAAATAGTACCAGTGACTCTGATTCAGTAATCCTGGCACACTCAAAGTGCATGAGCACGTGATTAAAGTTAGAAGCAAAGGGGAGGTTTTACTCCGTTCTTGGAAAACTTTGGGGTCTGTGTGTGTCATGCACTCTGAGCTCTTGCTGGTTCCCAGAAGCCCCGGATGGAGCTCTGGCCGTCCGCTTGCTGCTGGTGGCCATCATCCTGGTCAGCCCAGGCTCTGCCAAGTGAGAAACACAGAGCCATCCTTGAAATCGTTTCCTCTTGAAACACACAGCTGGGCAACACCCAGAGCAGAAATCCTTTGAGCTCGGTTCTGAAAGCAGGAGGACCTGGGTCAGCACAGAGAGTCTGGCCATAGGTTGTCCCTTCTCTGCTGTCCTGGGGCGTGCACAAGCCTCCACCTTTCCCTCCTGCCTGCCTTCCTGGATCTGGGTCCCCGGGGCAGGTGGGGGGCCCCTGCGGCAGCCCTCCAGCTCCCATTGGAGCTGAATGCGCCCTGTGTAGATGGGTGGCCCGCTGCCCTGCCCAGGGCCTGCCATACCCAAGCCTTCCCCTGTGCTGGGGAGAAGCTTGGCACAGCCCCCCGCCCCCCGCCACCCCTGCAGGGAGGCTGCGAGGGGGCCTCCTGTGCAACTCCGCTGGTGCAGTTGTGTGAATCAGCCTTGCTGTTCAGACACCTGCATGGCCACCCATGGAGGGCCTTTGAGTAATTCCGCCGTGAGGTTCCTGTTAGCAGTGGCGCTTAGCCTGAATGAAGTCGCAGTGCCACCACTGATGGCGACTTGAAAATGTCCTTAATGTGGTGCCTCTTTGTTTTTCTCTTTTAAGATGAATGATTTTGGAATCAAGAACATGGACCAGGTGGCCCCTGTGGCCAACAGTTACCGGGGGACGCTCAAGGTGAGTGAGCAAGTCTGCACTGATTTTTAATTAGAAACTCAGTCTCCGGGAGAAAACAGTGGGCTGGGTGTGGGTCCCAGAGACGTGGGTCTGGTACTCGCTTGGGTCTCAAGTTTCTGGTCTCTAAAAAGGAATCACCCTGCTGGTTCTGCTTCCAAGATACAAAGTCTATTTACCTTGTGGAGAGCGAGGCCCTCCTTGCTTGTTTCCGAGGCTCCTTCCAGGTGTGGAGACGCCTATGATCCCCAGTGAAAGTGCTGGCGAGCCGTCTCTGGTCTCTGCTGCCTCTCCGGTCTTCCTGGGCGCGTCCTGGGAAGATGACCAGGCTGTGAAGGCCCTGGGGAGGGGCAGGTAGCCCGGGGTCTGCGGACACGAGGTCAAGGCACCCCCTCTGCTGCCCGACACATTTCCGGGGCTTCTGCCGCTGCTCCTTGGGGAGCATTGCTTCACGGTGCAGAGTGGTTGCCTCCTCCAGATGCCGGCCAAGCTTTGGGTGTCCCTCAGTGCTGGGAAGCAAACGTGTTTCAGAAGCAGTGATTTTAGCGTTGGCCTCCAGAGCTTTGTGGCGTTTGTGTGACGACGGTGACGTAGCCATGGCAGGTGGCAGTCTCCTTAGCAGGTTGTCGCGAGGTCGGGAAGGTCGGGAAATGTTCGTGGGGAAGTGCGAGAAGATGAAGTTTATTTTGGTACAGACTTGAAACACGTACGCGAGGGGTCTTCGGAAGGTTCATGAAGAAGTCACATCACGGGAAAACTGCCTGGCCTTCAAAAGTGTTTTCATCCTGTCGCCCAGGAGCGTTTTGAAGCTGCCCAGGGTCCCGCTCAGGCCCCTTCAGAGGGCCAGGGAAGGCCAGCAGGTGTCAGGGTGGTACGCTCCCTTGTTCGATTTGGATCTGATCACAAGTCCTGGGTGGGACGAATGTGGCACGAGGACTGAGGTGTTAGTGGAAGCCACACTCCTCTAAGGGGAACATCCTTCTGTAAGCTACAAGAATGCGGGGTGTGCGTGCAGGCTCTGGGTCTGGAGCAGAAATAGTCATGGCTGAAGCCTGTGTGTTGGGACACGAAGCGCTGGTTAGTACGGGGGTGCTCCAGAAAGTTCGTGGAAAAATGAAACTCGAGATAAGTTTGGGGTGGGTGTTGGCTCAGTGGTTCAGGCGCTGGGTGGGGGGCCTGTGCCCCGCATCCTGGTACCTGACTGTGATGCTGAGCGCCCGTTCGCTCCTGACTCCAGCTCCCGCTCCTGCAGACCCTGAGAGGCAGCAGGTGCCGGCTCAGGAGGGCAGGTCCCTGCCACCCTCAGGGAGACCTGGGTTGAGTTCAGGCTCCCAGCTCCCACCTGGCCCAGCCTCGGCTGATGGGGGCATTTGGGGGAATGATGGGGGCATTTGGGGGAATGTTGGGGGCATTTTGGGGATGAGAACTCGCTCGCTCTCAGTGTTTCTCTCCGTCTTTGCCTCTCAACTAACTTTAAAAAAAAAAAAAAAGATTTTTTTAGAACATGGCAAAATTTGGAAATCCTTGCATCAGTTTTTCACAATACTCAGTTTCCATGAACTATTCGAGAACCCCGAGTATTGTTCTTTGACTTCCTGGTTTTAAAAAAAGAACTTCAAGTCGGGAAGGTCTTTCTTAGTCACCTGGGCCATGCTGAGGGGAAGTTTGCAAATCCGTTGAATATGTCACAAAACCAGGCCTGCTCTAAGGTAGTGAGTGAGCCCAGGGGCGCGCCCTGTGCTTGCACGCCTGGTCCTGGCTGGCAGCCTGACCCGGTGCGGGTGCGGGGCTGTCTGCGCTCTGCTCCAAGGCCCTCTCCGTTGTTCCGCATTTCTAAAGAGAAAGCACAGGGGGGTTGCGTTTGTAGATGATGACTCAGCAGGTGGGTCATTGTATTACACATGACTCGGGATTTCCAGCTTCTGTTGGAGAAATACAACCTCTGTTCAGTGATGAATCAAGACACCATCCGTGACTTAGACCTGAGGTTTCTAGTAAAGGCTGTATCCCTCGTAAATGGGAGATGATCAGCAATTGGCACGGTTTACCATGTTTCCAGGCCTGTCTTTCCCCTGGACTGGAAGCATTGTAAGCTGAAACCTGTTTCCTTTGGAAATCTGACCCCTTAATACAGGGTGATTCAAAAAATTAGTGGAGTTAAAAGATAAGCCTATTTTGATGCAGAAAAGTTTTAACTCGCCACACCTGGGGGATCTTCAAAAAGTCCTAGGAAATGTGTCCTATGAAAATACTGCGTGTGGGTGATTTGGGGGAGTCTTTAATGCACTTGACTTCTGTGAGATGAAACCCGATGAGGAAGACCTGTTCTAGCTTCAGTTAAATTGCTTCACGGCAAACATTTCCAAACAAACGCTTCTTGAGAAACAGGTTGTTAATGGCTTTGTCAGATTTCTCATTATTGCCCAGTCCTGAGCCTGTCATGTTAATTGCATTGAGCTTCCCCGGCCCTGCCCCTGTCGGGAGAGCCAGGTGGCTCTGAGGTCCTTCCTCTGTGAACTTCACCGAGCCACTAAAGCAAATCCACAGTTACTCTGACTCTGGAAAGTTCATCAGAGGGTTCAGAGTCCAGTGGCGTCCTCTGGGTCACTTTGGTCATCCCAGAAGTCTGCTCTCAGTAGCAGGCGGTGGCTTTGGGATTGCCCGTCTAATCAGTGACTCCTCTGCAGCTTCTCACACGGGTAATGGCGTTCACCCTGTGCCTCGCTTCTCTCCGCAGCGCCAGCCGGCCTTCGACGCCTTTGATGGGTCTCTGTTTGCCGCTTTCCCCTCGCTGAATGAGGAGCAAACACTCCAAGAAGTGCCCACAGGCTTGGACTCCATCTCTCATGGTAATTTTTCCCAGACTTGACAGGCGGTGCGTGTGTCCCGGAGCGGTTGATAGCGAGGCTCCTGAGGGTGCACGTTGACATCCTGCATCTTCTGTGAAAGTCGATGGAAGCCCTGGGCTGGGCTTCGGAAGTCCCGCCTATTAAAGCAGGAGGCCCCGAGCCAGGGAATGATGGGCCACCCAGCCTCCCCCAGGGGGGTCGGCACAGCTTCTGCGCCCACGAAGGGAGCAACCTCCCCTCGGCGCCCTCGGCGATTTCAAGAGCGATAGTGACTGCCCCGCCACACCCCTCCTGCACAAGCTTGTGTGTTTTAATTAACTTTCCAGCACCTACATCATGTGACCACGTAACCCGTGGAACGCTTCCCACTACCCACGCTAGCACGCGATTGCGGACACCGAGAATAAGAACCGGGGGAACGGACACGCTGGAGCGGGGTTATCAGAAATCATCTGCTGCCCCCAAAGTTGGGGGGTGGCTGATCAAGTGACCCCAGAATCAACAGCTGGGGTTGCAAACATCCTTCAAGGGACTGGGGGGAGGGGAGCTTCCCTGCAGCTTCCTGACAACAGCTCGCGGGGTGCCGTCTGGCACCCCCAGGGGTCAGAACCTGCAGCTTCTGTGACTTCTTTCATTGTCAAGTAGAGTAGAATTTCATCTGTGCACCGCCGCTTTGCAGCACGGTAAAACCTGAGTTGATGTCCGCAGTCCGTTTACGTTGAGAGCAGTTCTGAGACGTGCAGTACCGTCCCAGTTTCGGTCAAAAACTCGTAAATCGCGTGAGGGTTCAAGAGGGAACTTGCGCCTTCCCGGAAGCTGAGATCTCCCCCGCGTGTCCGCCCCGTGTCGCGTGTCGCGGCCCTCACGTCCCCGTGGGCTTTCCTTCCAGACTCCGCCAGCTGCGAGCTGCCCCTGTTGACGCCGTGCAGCAAGGCGGTGATGAGTCAAGCCCTCAAAGCCACCTTCAGCGGCTTCCAGAAGGAGCAGCGTCGCCTGGGCATCCCCAAGAGTAAGTGGCGCTGCCCCGGGCCTGCGAGGGCCGGCAGAGCAGACTGGCCCGGACGCCGGGGCTTCCCACCAAGAGTGGCGTGGATGCGGGCTCTCCGCGTGGTTCTCCTTTTAACCAAGGCCGCCGGCCTCAGGCGGACCTGGCTTAGAATGCCCGGGTGCTGTCATCGTGGGGTCTGGGTCTGGGCCCTGTAAATCGGGGCTGCCCGTGCCTCTGCCTTTCCGCTTGGTTCACCGCACGCCTCCCCCGCCTCCCCTCCCCGCAGACCCCTGGCTGTGGAACGAGCAGCAGGTGTGCCAGTGGCTCCTCTGGGCCACCAACGAGTTCAGTCTGGTGAACGTGAACCTGCAGCGGTTCGGCATGAACGGCCAGGTGCTGTGCAACCTGGGCAAGGAGCGCTTCCTGGAGCTGGCCCCTGACTTCGTGGGTGACATCCTCTGGGAACATCTCGAGGAGATGATCAAAGGTACTCGCCCCTCCCCCGCGCCCAGGCCGGCCAGGCCAGGGGTGTGTGTATGTGTGTGTGTGTGTGGGCAGGGAGGGGCGTGTCGGGTGGGTGTGCTCCAGCTGGTGGGTTGGGTTTTCAGATGATACAGTATAAGTGGCCTCAAAGTGCCACTCACGGGAGTCGGTATGTGCCTGTGTGGTGTGTGTGGCATCAGGAGCAGCCACGAGGCGGGGCTGAGTCACTGACTCACTGTAGCCAGCAAGAGTGCTGCCTCCTGTGGGCCCCGCCCACGCAGCCACGAGGGAGAGGTCAGCCCAAGGCAAGGGCCCTCGTGCTCAGATGGACTCTGAGTCCCACGGCAGGTGTTCCGGAGGGAATCCAGTGGAGAACTTGGGCTGGGGTTGTGTTTTTAACATGTCATCTGCACTGACATCAGAAGTCGGTCGTCGACAGCATTCTCACCAAATAGAAAAGCCTGGTTCAGAACATAAGAGCAGTGAGACCACGGCTTAAAAATCTGTCAAGTTAAAAAAACAAAATATGGGGTCAGTGCTGTGGCACAGCAGGTCAAGCCATGACCTACAGTGCTGGCATCCCATATGGGTACCGGTTCATGTCCCAGCTGCTCCACTTCAATCCAGCTCTCTGCTGTGGCCTGGGAAAGCAGTAGAAGATGGGCCAGGTCCTTGGGCCTCTGCACCCACCTGGGAGACCTGGAAGAAGCTCCTGGCTCCTGGCTTCAGATCGGCACAGCCCCGGCCATTGTGGCCATTTGGGGAGTGAACCAGTGAATAGATCTCTGTCTTTTCGTCTCTCTCTCTGTAACTCTGCCTTTCAGAAACAGGTTAATTAATTTAAAAAAGGAAGAGAAAAAAATAGAGTAGGGATCATTCATACGTAGAAAGTAAGTATGTTGGTAGAGTTCAGGGAAATAATCCCTATTTAATTGTTTTTTTATTTTTTTAAAGGTTTATTTATTTATTTGAAAGGCAGAGTGAGAGGGAGAGACAAAGAGCTTCATATGCTGGTTCACTTCCCACATGGCCACAATAACTAGGGCTGAGCCAGGCCAAAGTCAGGAAGCTGGAGCTCCCTCCGGGTCTCCCACATGGGCACAGGGGCCCAAGCACTTGGGCCATCCTCTGCTGCCTTCCTAGGCATGTCAGCAAAGAGCTGGATTGGAACCGGAGCAGCCAGGACTTGAACTGGCGCCCATATGGGATGCTGGCCTTGCAGGGAGCAGCTTAGCTCATTGGTTTTTAAACACGTCAACTTTGAACATTTACCATCTGCCCAGAATCAAAAAGACCTAGGATTCAGCCATTGGCTCTTTTTAAGTTATGGCTTCTGAGGGTCAGGGAACCTTATTTTTAAAGACCCCAAAGTTTCTCTGAACTTGGACAGGTCATACTGACAGATTCCCGGTGAACCTGTTGATTGACAAACAGCCTGATTCACATCCCCTGGTCGTGTGAAGTCTGTGTGCTTAGATTTAGGGGTGTCGGTTGATTTAGGGGTGTCTGCTGATTTAGGGGTGTCTACTGAAAGTTCTTAGGGGGTAAAGAATGAAAAGATGAGTTTGTTTTGGTAGAAAAATTTTTTGCCATCTGTGCATCGTTTTTCGTAATACGCATTTTCTGTGAAGACCCCCTTGTGTGTGTGGTGCGGTCCTAGAAAGGCCGCGTGCGCAGAGAGCGTCCTACACCTCCTCCCTTTCGAAGTTCTTGGGCACCCGTGTCCCCGAAGGACAGCTTTCCCAGTGCCGGAGACCACACCACAGCCCAGGATCTGAGTGTTCCCGACCCTGGCACTGTGGTGGTTGGTACATACGTAGCTATTTCCTGATCACAGGACTGAGTTACACACAGCGTCTCGCTGTTAGTCACCCTCACGTAGCCAGAGTCTGGAGAGCACGCAGAGTCGCCTTTTCTCCTGTGTGGTTTTCACCTTGATTGTTCTCTTGTGTCTTTCAGAAAACCAAGAAAAGACAGAAGATCAGTATGAAGAGAACTCACACCTCAACGCAGTCCCCCATTGGATTAACAGCAATACGTTAGGTCAGTCCCGTTGATTCTGCTCTAAGATCGGTCCAGCTGCACGGGGCAGGCTGCGCCGTGCGTGGGGGCCTCCGTGAGGCTGCGCGTGGGTGCTGAGCTGCTCAGGGTTGGCACTTGGCTGACCCATGTGGGATGTGAAGAGCAGAGCACACGCCAGCCTGGGAAATGTTCAGTGTGAAACAGAGCACACAGCATCCCTCCAGGGGGACTGTTGGCCTATTGGTTGTATATGGAAATGATCATTGATGCATTAGGTTAGTTGTATTGTGACAGTTCCACCCGTTTCTTTTTGCTTTTCTACCGTGGCCACGAGGAAATGTAAAACTGTGCTACATGGCCGTTGGTCAGTGCTGGAGTGGGCAGTTCACAGAGCAGGGACCGGAGTGAAGTGGGCTGATGGCTGTGGGTCCGGCTGTTACTCCAGGAGGACAAGAGCAAGCTGGCAGGCTTGACGGGAAGCTCCGAGCTCTGGAGTTAGTGGCGCTGTCAGGGAGTCCGGCTCCTTCGTTGCGGTTGCCGACCCTGGCGGCGGGGGTGGGGGGTTTGCACGTGGTCTCCTCTGATTGGCCGTGACGCTCCTGTCACGGGGACACCAGCGTCAAGAGCTCTGCTGTTGGCTGTCGTGCAGGTTTCGGCGCGGAGCAGGCGCCGTACGGGGTGCAGGCCCAGAGTTACCCCAAAGGCGGCCTCCTGGACGGCATGTGTCCGTCGTCCGCGGCGTCCGGCACGCTCAGCTCAGAGCAAGAGTTTCAGATGTTCCCCAAGTCCCGCCTCAACACCGTCAGCGTCCGCTACTGCTCCGTCACCCAGGACTTCCCGGGCGCCAACCTGAGTTTGATCAGCGGCAATTCTGGTGAGAATCGTGTTCCCGGGGCTGCTCCTGGGGCTGCAGGGTCCCCGTCCGGCAGCCTGGTGACCTTGATCCGCTTGTCCCCCATCCGGGCCCTGGAGGAGGTGGTCGTGGGACCGGCCCACGCGCTAAGGGGCTGACTTCCCAACAGCGCACGCTGCGCGTGTCTTGGGCCCTGGTGCCGGTTCTGTAGGCTCCGAGGGAGCAGGACGCAGTCCCTGCTCTCGGGGCTGGGTTTCCCCACTCACGGGTGTTTTGTGGAGACCGTGTCGAGCGTTCACACATTTCTTTTTGTGAAGATGGCACACACGTGCACTGCACACACTTCGGCTGTGTAGCCGGCTGAACTGGTGCATGCGTGTGCAGCTGGGCGACAGCCATCCCGGCGAGATAGGTCCCCGCACCTCGGAGACCCCTTCCCGTTCCCTCCCAGTCACCTCCCCACCCTAAAAACTGTTCTGCGTTTATTTATTTTTAAGATTTATTTAATTGAAAGGCAGAATGACAGGGAGGGAGAGAGACAGAGAGAGGTTTTCCATACACTAGTTCATTCACCAAGTGCCCACAGCCAGGCGCCTGGAACTCCATCGGGGTCCCCGTGTGGCTGGCAGGGCCCCAAGTCGCTGAGCCATCATCTGCCGCCTCCCCGGCAGAGCTGGGACCGAGGGCAGCATTCGTTATGGGATGCAGGGTCCCAGGCGGTGGCTAAGCCCACCCCGTTTGGAGTTTGTGTCGTCAAGGGTCAGCATTTGCAGCCTCGGGCTGAGGGCCCTGCTTGGCTGGGTTCCTTGCGCTGTGTCTCGGGCCCAGCCGCGTGTCGGGTTCGCCATGTTGCTGGACGCAGCCGCCACGTGTCCCTTTTCCGCACAGCGCAGCCCTCGGTCGCAGGAAGCTACGCTGTGTTCTGTCTAGGACGGTGCAGTCTGTGGCACTTGAGTTGCCCAGCGCATTGAGAAACCCGAGTGGCCCCTGCGGCCATGGCGGGGGTGGCCGTGGTCGGCGGGGACGAGGCGGGTCCCGCGCATGGGTTCACCGCGCGTGTGCTCGCTTGTCTCTGGCAGGGAAGCCCAAAGACCACGACGTGCCCGAGAGCGGCCCCGACAGCTTTGAGAGCTCGGAGTCACTGCTGCAGTCCTGGACCAGCCAGTCGTCCCTGGTGGACGTGCAGCGGGTGCCTTCCTTCGAGAGCTTCGAGGACGACTGCAGCCAGTCCCTGTGCCTCAGCAAGCCGACCATGTCCTTCAAGGACTACATCCAGGAGAGGAGCGACCCGGTGGAGCAAGGCAAACCCGTCATACCTGCGGCCGTGCTGGCCGGCTTCACAGGTGAGCCCGCTCGGGCAGCTGCTTCCCCGCGTTGCAGTCACAGTCCGTGCGCCACACGTGGCTGGGCCAGCCTGGCGGGCGCAGAGCTCAGGGGGCGGGTGAAAACCCACGGCCGCTCCCTCCACCTGGGCCGCTCTAGCAGAGGCCAGGCCTGTGGGCCCTGGCCCTGACTCACCGCCCGGGATCTCCAGGAATGTAACCTGGCGTGGGCAGGCCCGCCTCCAGCCAGACCGGACTGCTCGCTCTGCTCTGCTGCCCGGCCCGGCCCGAGCAAGGGCTGCTCCAGGCGAGGCGCAGGCCCGGAAGCTGCTCCGGAACCAGATGTTGTTGGGATTGCCCTGTGTCCTGAAGCCGGCCTTTCCCGCCCGTGTTCTGACCTTATGGAGCCACTGTGGATTAGAAAGGTCCCTGCTCAGAAATCAGGGGCTCACACCACCGACACCCCAGGCGCCCGTTCTCCTGTCAGGGAGAACAGCCGTGGAAGTGGCCCAGAGCACACACGGAGGACGGGTGCGAGTGCCCGCGCCTCCTCACACGTGGGCGCGCAGGCCCTGCGGAGAAAACCCAGCTGCCATGCTGCTAGGGTTTCGCATTTTATTTTATTTGTTTTTTTTTATTTGACAGGTAGAGTTATAGACAGTGAGGTAGAGACAGAGAAAGGTCTTCCTTCCGTTGGTTCACTCCCCAAATGGCTGCTACGGCCGGCACTGCGCCGATTCGAAGCCAGGAGCCAGGTGCTTCCTCCTGGTCTCCCATGCAAATGCAGGGGCCTAAGCACTTGGGCCATCCTCCACTGCACTCCCGGGCCACAGCAGAGAGCTGGACTGGAAGAGGAGCAACCGGGACTAGAACCCGGCACCCATATGGGATGCCAGCACTGCAGGCGGAGGATTAACCTAGTGAGCCCCGGCGCAGGCCCATATTTATTTTTTAAAATATTTACTTATTTATTTGGAAGAGTTAGAGGGGTAGAGAGAGATAAAGAGGGAGATCTTCCATCTGCTGGTGTACTCCCCAGCCGAAGCCAGGAGCCAGGGGCTTCATCCGGGTCTCCCACATGGGTGCGGGGACCCAAGGACTTGGGCATCTTCCACTTCTTTTCCCAGGCACATTAGTGCGGAGCTGGATCGGAAGTCAGCAGCCAGGACAGGAACAGCCCCTGTGGGATGTCAGTGTCGCAGGTCGTGGCTTTACCCACTGTGCCACAGCGCCGGCCCCAGGGTTTTTCAGTTACTGGTTGGTGACTGCCAGCCCCGTGTGGCTCACTGGATATATGCTCTATAGTCCTTAGGAAAGCCTGGCCTAAGGAGAGGCACGGACCCATTTTACAGATGGGGAAATTGGCTCCAGGCTTGACGCTTGTCTGTGGTGACACAAGTCACCTGGCTCCATCTGGTCTCTCAGCGCCCATCCTGCCTGGCCGGCGTGCTGCACGGTAGACCCTGGCTGAGACGGGAGATCTGGGACTCTCCCCCCTCCCCAGCAGCCTGAGTGTGTGTGCATCCCCATGTCCCACGGTGCTCCAGCTGTGCAGGCCTCAGCGTGGCGGCAGCGGGCAGCAGTGTGGGAACACCGCTGGGGGAAAGCTCGCGCCCAGTGGCCAGGCCGTGCCCTGCGGCTCCTGCCCCACGGGGTCGCTGGGCAAATCGAGAGACCCCCACCCCTGGGATGGCCGACGCACGGTCCCTGCCCGGCCGGCGTGCTGCACGGTAGACCCTGGCTGAGACGGGAGATCTGGGACTCTCCCCCCTCCCCAGCAGCCAGAGCGTGTGTGCATCCCCGTGTCCCACGGGGCCGCTGAGCAAATTGAGAGACCCCCACCCCCGGGATGGCCGACGCACGGTCCCTGCCTGCCCCTGCAGCTGCCCCGCTCAGCCTTTCCAGAAATCTGCCATGGAGGTTTTGTGTGAGGGTGAGGATGAAGCAGGTGGAAGAAGCCACCGGCCAGGTGGCCCCCTTGTCTGGGCGCGGGTGGCGTGGAGGGCAGTCAGTTCTGTCCCCGGCTCCCGGGGCTCGGCTGTCTCAGCGGACGCAGGCCAGGCAGGTGGCTGCGGCCTCGCTGTGCTGTCTCTGAGGCGCCCTGTGCCCCGCCCCCAGGAAGCGGCCCCATCCAGCTGTGGCAGTTCCTCCTGGAGTTGCTGTCGGACAAGTCCTGCCAGTCGTTCATCAGCTGGACCGGGGACGGCTGGGAGTTCAAGCTCGCGGACCCTGACGAGGTACGCCGGGCCCTGATGAGCTGGGGGCTCCGTGCTCTGGCACAGGCGCAAGGAAGGCTTCCCGGGGCCCCCGAGGGCGGTCGGGGAAGGGGACGAGTGTGTCCGGGCCCCTGGGTGCCCTCTGCGTGTACGTGGGGCACGCTGCCCCATCTTGCTCTGGCACCAGCAACAGGCCCTGCCTCGCCCCTGAGCATCTGAGAGTGCTTCAGCAAGGAGCTCCTTGTCCACTGGAGACCTGAGCTTCCGAGTGGCCGCAGCTGCCCAGCCGGCCCGTGTCCCTGCCCTCGGGGAGCAAGGCAGGCTGGCAGAAGACAGGCTGGCAGGAGGCGGCGGCAGGGCACAGGTGTGGCTCCAGCACTGGCTGCAGCAGCCCGCCGTGTCTGGCGGTGTGGCCTGGGCTCTCGCCTCCCCGTCTGGTGCCGCAGCTGGGAGGAGGGCCCAGAGCACAGGTTCTGACCCTGGGCTCCCAGGGGGTTTCGCTGAGACAGCTGGGGCGAGGGGGCCGGGGGCAGAGACCGCCGAGGACGCGGGTGTGGGAGGGTGCCACTGCCCGGTTCTCCTCTCCGGAGCCTGCGCCCCAGCCCCAGTGGGGAGGGGAGCCCTTCGCGCCGCTCAGCGGACAGATCGATTGTGACCCTTCCTCCCTGTGTCCCTGAAAGGTGGCCCGCCGCTGGGGCAAGCGGAAAAACAAGCCCAAGATGAACTACGAGAAGCTGAGCCGGGGCCTGCGCTACTACTATGACAAGAACATCATCCACAAGACCTCGGGCAAGCGCTACGTCTACCGCTTCGTGTGCGACCTCCAGAACTTGCTGGGCTTCACGCCCGAGGAACTGCACGCCATCCTGGGCGTCCAGCCGGACACGGAGGACTGAGGCCCCTGGGCCCGCCCCGAGCCGGCGTCCCCGGGCCCGTGGGAAGCCCGGCCGCCCCGGCCACGCCAAGGACCCGGGAAAGGCGGGGTTGAATCGGTCCAGGCACATCGCCGCCAAGCGATCGGCCTTATTGCATCCCGAAGCACGCCTCCCTCGCGGCAGACTCCGGTCTGCTGATGGGCAGACGCCTCTCACGCACGCACGAGAGCCGACGTCAAGAAGGAGGCGCCGGGCCCGAGTGGCCATGTGGCGGGACACGCTGGAGGCGGCGCCTTTGCGGTGGACGCACAGCCGCTGTGCGGAGGACGCACGGCCGTGTCCCTGAGCTCTTCGGCAGCCGGGAGCAGCGACCACGAGAGCCCCGAGCTGGCGAGGGCTCGGAGGGTGGAAGGAAGCGAGCATTTCAGAA
Source organism: Sylvilagus floridanus (assembly GCA_949820135.1). NCBI lineage: Eukaryota > Metazoa > Chordata > Mammalia > Lagomorpha > Leporidae > Sylvilagus > Sylvilagus floridanus. The sequence continues at coordinate 6,428,654 of OX463244.1, read as the reverse complement.
GTGGGCGTGTACATACCCCTGCCCCGCCCTCGGCACCGATCCTATTTAACAGAAGTATATATTGTAATTTAATTATGTCACCGTGTCTGCGCTCGGATGCCACGTCCCGCGTTTCATTGCGCTGTGCAGCCTGGCCCGTGGCTCCGGAGGGAAGGGGCTGGCGGGGGACAGACCCTTGGCCACCTGTGCACCGGCGGGAGGTGGGGCCGCGACGGCGACCCCTGCGTTTATTTTTTCTCCCTCTTGCCTTGGTGACTGAACAGCCTGGACTTCGTACTTTGGGGATTTTACAGGACTGGTGGGTGACCAGCTGGGGCTCCACGTGGCCCCGCTGCCTCTTTTGCTGTAAAACGACAGCGCTCTTTCTTGACAGACGCTGTGTGTTCCACTCTCGCGCACGCCTGTAAGCCTGTGTGTACACACGGCCTGTTTCACCTCGTCGCTCAACTCTTCCGCCGGCCTCCCTCTGCCGCCCCCAGGCCCCCAGGCCCCCAGCTCCTCGGTGTGATTTCAATGAGAGTCCTATTTTTGGAAACATGCAACTCCTTTTCAGAGACAGGAGGGGTTTGTGTAGCAGCTATTTTTACTGCATAAGTAATTCACTGGAGAAAATGTAATTTGTATGAAAGCTTTATTTTTATCTCAGCTCCCTGGGACGTTAGAGACGCTGTGGAGTTGGAGAGCCAGGGCGGGGCCCCTGGTGAGCCCCGCCCTAGGTGCGGCCGCTCTGTCCCCTCTCCATGCACCTGTGCGTCTTGGGCCGCCTGGCCGCTGCGCCGGGTAGATCCGTGCTTTCTGCTCTCTCTGCACAGCAAGACCGTTTTATTCCTTAACGTCTCCGACACGAGGGAGAGAAACGGTGTGGGCAAGAGCGCGATGGAGAGTCCACCGGGAGGGGATGTATGGGTAGAGATGGCAGCTCACAGGAGCCATCTCAGGGCACCGAGCCCACCGTGTGTGCCCGGCTTTGTAAACGATCCGTTGTTTAAAAGTCGGCCTCCAAGGCACACTGGCTTCCCCACCGACCAATCTGCTGCGCCACTGGTGTCCCCAAAGAACCGTGGTGTGATGAGACCACAAGCTGGGAGGTGCAACGCCAGGCCCCAGGTGCCCACGGAGCACTGTCCGCAGCAGAGGTTGGCGCCAGGCTCTCCGCTGTTTGTGGCATAAACAGACCGGGACTGGGAGGCCCTCGGCAGAAGCCCGTGCGGTGCCACGACAATAGTGGACCGACTGCACCTGTGAAAACGGCGGTGCCCCGTCGCTCGCCTGGTCGTTATGGAAGCTCCGAGTCTTTGTACGGCTTCGGCATGATCGTGAGCAGATTCCAAGCATAAACGTTTTGTAATTTGGCCTTTTCTTTCTCAAACAATAAAGTCTCTGGTTTATATAAACGCTTCCTAGTAGTAGTCCTCGTTCTTCCCGTAGCCGCGCGTGAAGAGGGAGGGAGCCGCCCACAAGCTGCGTCTCCCATTGTCTGTGACGCCCACAGGCCCTGATCTGGAAGCCATGGCCAGGCTGGCATCCACTCAGCCCAGGAATGCCTGGAGGGGCCTTAAAGAGAGGTCCTTCCTGGGGCAGGACTGTGACGGCAAGACCAGGTGTCTCGTCTTTGCCGGGTGTGGTGGAGGACGATTAAGCACTTCTGTCCTGGGGCCCAGCCTCTCCAGGTTCTGACTTTGGGGAGGGGGCCTGGAGGTCAGGGTGGTGGTCTCAGGACACCTGTGCACGTTGGAGTTAGCAGGTTGAGGCCAGAGGTGTGCCACAGTGAGCTCATGACAGGCTGGCCAGAGCTGACAGCGTGTGCTCTCCCAGCCCCACAGCGGTAACCTCAGCATCCTGGGGTTGGTCCTGGGGAGACTGTTTACACCAGAGCAATCAATATACTACATATCGGGGCTCCCACCAGGGCGCTGGTTGTTAAATGTTGCCAGAACACCTCTGATGGTTACTGTATCGGGAGTTAAATTTTAAAATATTCCATGTTAGTGTAAATAGCATTTTTTTCCCCTATGGAAAGAAATTTTAAGTGAGCATGCAATCATCGCGCAAGTCTGCAAATCAAATGGTTCAGTAGAAGAGTTGAATTACTGTTTCTGCACTCAGAGTGTTCCGGTGGATTTTGATTGAGTGTATGAAGAAAGTCCTACCTAACAGATACACGGTTGAACTACAGAGGGGTTCGTGGTTCCTGTTTGTTAGAGACAGCTGTGGAGTCTTACACAACACGCTAGCATTGACACTGCCAAGACAGCAATTCCTTAGTTGGTTGCGCTTGGAACATGAAACCCCCAGTAAACTCCATGAAATCCCATTGGTCAGTCTTCGTCTTGAATGAAGGGCGGCCATGTGCGGTTGGGTACCACGTGCGTCAGTCTTGAATGAAGGGCAGCCATGTGCGGTTGGGTACCATCGTGCGTCAGTCTTGAATGAAGGGCGGCCATGTGCGGTTGGGTACCATCGTGCGTCAGTCTTGAATGAAGGGCGGCCATGTGCGGTTGGGTACCATCGTGCGTCAGTCTTGAATGAAGGGTGGGCCATGTGTGGTTGGGTACCATCGTGTGTCAGTCCTTTGGAACCCATCCCTGTGAAGTATTGACACAGCTCCACATACACCCGAGCGGTTATCACCACAGTCAATACAAGACAGTGAAGCCATCAAAGTCACGGCGGAGGATCCAAATGTTCAAAAATTTGAGATTTGTGTTTGAAACCTCAAATTGTATCAGTGCCAACCCATTCCTTAAGGTTTCCCCCTTTGGCTCACTTCATTTGTCCTGGGGGAAATAAACACGAATAAACGTAATTTGTAGGTGGTTCTTGTGGATCAAAGGGGCTGAGGGGGTGGGTTAGCTGGCAGCTCCCAGCAGGGCTGTGTTCTGCGCGTGTGTGCTGGAGCCGTGCACCTGTGCTTCCCGTGGGATGCGTATTCTCTTAGCAAAGTGGGTTTTTACTGCTTCATTGAGGACGTTCTTGAAACTTGTTTTTCTGCAAGTGGAGGGTGAAATGTCTGTTGGCCCAGTTTGGCTACGGCGCTTGCAGCCTTGTCCCTCTGCGGTTCCACGCGGACCCCGTAGAAGAGACAGGTGTGGAACCTGAGACCCTGCCCGCTGCTGTCCCTCAGTACCCGCGCCTGGGTTCCTTATAAGGAAGGGAGGTTGCAAGGTCCCTGCAGCCTCTGGTGAGGGCCCCTTGGCTGCCTCACAGGACAGCAGAGACGTGGAAAGGGGACCTCTGTGGGCAGAAGGGGCCGAGCATGGGGGTGGCCTCACTCTCGGTATTCGAGAGCAGCACAAACCCCCTCCCCTCATAGTGGCCCAGCTGCTCCCCATCCCCACCCACCCACCCAGCGCAGGTGTTACTGAATAATGACTTGACCTTGAGGCTGCCCCTGGAGGGTCCCGAGCCCCCAGGCGTCGGGAGCTCCTTTAGGAACTGCTCTAGAAAAGACAAAAGGGGAGGAGCCCCTCGGCTCTGACCCAGTACATGGAGGAAGCCCCTTGAGAAGGCAAAACGGATCATCTGCCTCTCTGAGTGGCAAGAGGCAGCTCCTTGTCCTGTCCCAGGCTTTGCTCCAAATCCAAACTTTCAGGGGGAATATATATTTTGTTACAGTTTTTTTGTTTGTTTGTTTAAATTACCAAATAAAAGGAAGAGAAGGAACATGGTTTTCCTTCGCTTGCGTGGGGCTGAGATGAGGGCGCATGGCTGCCCCCAGCCTGTCCCAGCAGGGATGTTAGGTGGCCCTGGGCCCACGCCCGGCCTGGCCCTCCGCGGGGCAGTCCTGCGCAGCTGCCTGCTGGCAGGGCTGGAGCAGGGCACAAGGCGGGCGCTCTCAGTGGACAGTGCTCGGAGTCTGATGTGGCTGCTCCCTGGGGCATGGGGGCTGCGCACGGAGGCCAGCTCTGTCACTCAGTGCCGTGTGATCTGGTCAGGCAAGGTCACCAGTGGCTGCGAGTCGTGCCGTGCTCCGGTGATGTGAAGTCAGGACCTGGGGACAGGGGCACCAGTGGGTGTGTGCTGAGCGGGGCTGCAGAGCAAGCGTGGTGCCCACAGCCCGGCCCCCACTGCCCTAAAAGGAACCGAGCACAGAGGTCAGTGCTGATTGCCTGGTTAGTGGCACCTGGACTGGGACCCAGGCCTGCTTCCTGGTGGTGTTCCCAGCCACAGCCACCACCCCGCCTGCTACCTACCGCCTGAGGGGGTGTGACCTTGACAAAGTGAAGAGTTCAAAGGTCTCCCCCACCCCCGGGAGTGAGTTCCTGCAGGAAATGGCGCTTCGGGCCCCATCTCATTTGCCCGTCTACCATGTGGTGTGCCGTGTGGTGCCACGGATGCCAGGGCCCTCATCCTGGACTGGCCACGTCCGCGCTGTGGGAGCAGAAAACAGATGGACACCCCGAGTTGGGTTGCTGTTGTTAGAAATGTCAACCCCCCAGGGTGGCTCCCCCAAGCTTCCACGTAGCAGAGCGCCAGCCACGATGGGAGTCTGAAACCACCTGTGACTCTCCCACCCAAAAACTGGACGTGCTCACCCTCGGCTGGCAGCCCCGAGAGGCAGGAGCCCGCTGCCCCGGACCAGTGTGGATCTGGCTTTGCAGGAGCGAAACAGAGGGGCGAGACCCCTGGGGGAAACCCCTTCTTGTGCAACTCTTTGGTAACTCCTGGGCGGGCTCTGGGCGTGCGAGCCCCGCTTGCAGTCTGACATCGGGGAAAGACCGGGCTTGGTCAGCACTGCTGTGACAACATCCTAGCAGCTGGAGCCGACCCAGCCTTCGTTCCGTGCGTGTGAGTAACCGCCCCTCCCTGCCTCAGATGCAAAATAGCCCCGATTGCCAAATCGGATTCCCGCCAGCTGTTTCCAGGTCTCCGTCTCTGTGCTCTGCGGAACGGGGCCCACCAGGCATGCGTGTGAGCGCCTGGTGTGTGTGTGGGGTGGGGGGGCAGGGAACATGGATCTCAAGATTCCCTCCGAGTCCTGGAGGGAAGCTGGGCTGTGGGGAAGACAAATGCTGAGCAAACGAGTCCACGGGAGGGGCGGAGAAGGCACCGTGGGGCCACTCCTCCTCCAGTGCCGGGAAGCCCCGCCCACCACGGTGTTGGGAGGGGTGACTTGTGACAATTGTGAAATGTGGCCCCCTTTTCAAAGCTCCCTTTCGTCTGCCATCCCTTCTGCCCCTGTCCCCCGGGAGGTGCACTTTCTTAGGACCGAGGTCTGGAGACTGAAAACCTGCAGTGAGACTGAGGGGCTCGTGCTGACCCCGGGGTGGCCCCGGATCTGTCCTGCCCAGTGCAGTTGAGGCTTCTGGGTCGTGGACTCCGTGGTCTGGGGCCCAGATGATGTGCTAAGTATCTCAGTGAGTCACTCTGCTGTCACGCTGGGTTCTCACAGCACATGTGCACACATGCACGATGACACACACATGCACACTCGTGCTCATGCACTGACACACCCACATGTGCGCCTGCACACTGACACACATGTGCCCATGCACTGACACACACATGTCCACACACTGACACATATGTACACACATGTGCTCATGCACTGACACACATGCTCACACACCAACATGTGCTCGTGCACTGACACACAGACACCGTGCTCATACACTGACATACACGCACACAAATGCTCGTGCAATGACACACACATGTTCACACACTGACACACACACCTGCCCGCCCCAGCATGCCTCCCCTGGGCCACCTCCACTCGCTTGCTGTCAGACCTCGTTCCACGGGTCCAGCGCTGTGCTCACACAGCTCTGCGGGCTGCAGGTCCCAGGTGGAGGTGTGTGTCCACTCGGTTCCTTCTGAGGCCCAGGCCTCTCCCTGCTTGGCCTGTGGTGTCTGTGTCACTTCCGGGGGTCTGTGTGCAAAGCCCTTTTTGTGAGGGCATCGGTCGTTTGAGGGGTCATTAACAAGCCCATGGTGAACGCTAGGCATGAATTTCAAAGTCGCTTTGCACCCAGTAAGCTGATGTCTCGATTCCGTTTCCCCTCTCTGCAGTGCCCGTGTGCTGGGGCAGGACCCGCACAAATGACCGCCGCTGTACCCCTCTGCCCCCTGATTAACACAATCTCCTCTGAGGTCCGGCGTAATCGCCTTCCACACATGCGCGGATGGAACCGGCGTGAAGCGTCCAGTGTGCGCGCTCACAGCCCACGGGTGTGTGCTGAGGGTTGACGGGCCAGGGTGCGGCCTGGAGGTGTGGTGCCTGGCGGTGGGGCCCACAGCGGGGCTTTAGGTCTCTGGGAACTGCCCTGGGAAGGCGGCTGTCACATGAGGGTTGGTGTCAGCGAGTGCCTGTCTCTCTTCCTCTCTCTCTGCTTCCTGGCTCCTCGTGTGCCCCTCCCCCCACACCCACTCCACCTGTGCCAGGGGAGCAGACCCTCCCAGTCCTGCCCTGCAAACCTGCACAGAGTGAGCTCCTCCCCAGAGGCTCCCCTTGGGCACTTCATTTACTTACTTATTTTGAAAGCTTTATTTATTCATTTGAAAGAGTTACAGGAGAGAGAGAGAGAGAGAGAGAGAGAGAGAGAGAGATTTCCATCTGCTGGTTCACTCCCCAGGTGGCTGCAATGGCCAGCACTGGGCCAGGCCCAAGCCAGGATCTTCCTCCAGGTCCCCCACATGGGTGCAGGGGCCCAAGGACTTGGGTCATCTTCCACCGCTTTCCCAGGCCATAGCAGAGAGCTGGATCGGAAGTGGAGCAACCGGGACTCGAACTGGCGCCCATATGGGCAGCCCGCGTCGCAGGTGGCTGTGCCAGAAGTGCTGGCCTCTTGGGTGCTTTATTAACGAGCAGCCAACTGCTACGCCATGACCATGGACCCGGGGGTCACCGGTGAGGGTACCTAGCGAGCCCAAGGCCAGGTTTCTGAAACAGTCACAAGAAGAAGCGGGGTGGAGGTTGAGGGGGGAGACAAGGCCGATCAGATCAGATGTTCCCGTCAGACCCGAGAAGACAGCACAGCGCAGCAGGAACAGCAATAACTGTGGGAGAGATGCGCGCGAATCCATCAGGAACACGGGGCAGACACAGACACGAGGCTCAGACGGCCGCCCAGACCTCTGCCGGCAGCACCCGGCTTCCGCAGGCAGGGGCACGCTGAGCCTCATCCGGGGGCGCCCCCACCAAGCCCACAGGCTCTCGTGCACGGCCCAGCACGGCCCCTCCCGGCTCTCTCTGGGGCCTGCAGCGCCGGGCCCAGCTGCCCTTGGCAGTGATCTGCTCTGTGTCTGGCCGGTGAGCGGAGCTAAGGCAGGGACGCGGTCTCCAGAGCCCGGCAGGCCTCCCCTCCCCCGCCAAGCGATTGTACACCTCGGAGGCCCAGCCAGCACTTGTCTGCTGTAGAGATGGAACATTCTGCAGGGTTCTGAGAGGTCAGCTGGGGCCCGAGGATACAGGCAGGCAGAGGCAGAGCTGGGAGCCCTGCGGAGCTGTGGACGGCCCCGAAATGCCCCTGCAGCCAGTCCTGGGGCTGCTGGCGGACAGCAGGAGACACGTCCCCAGGCTTCTGGGCGGCCCTGGGGGCTCCTGCTCTGAGCTACTGCAGGGTCTCTGCAATCCCAAGACCACACCCTCCAGAAGAGGACCAGGCGGAGCCAAAGGCGCCCAGCCCCAGCGTGGCTCTGGGAAGATGGGCAGAAAACTAGACGCGGGCCCCAAGCCCGGGTTCCCCTGCAGGCACCCCTGGGGGAGATGGCGCCTCTGCTGCTGGCCCCTGAGAACCACCGAGAGCCACTTCCCCACAGGACACGGCAGCCTTGCCGGGAAAGGCACAGCAAAGCGGCACCGCTGGGCTTCCCCGAGCCACCAAGGTGAGACGCGACTCCCAGGGCTCCCAGGGCGGTCAAGGAGAGCTCCAGAAAGCCCTGAAGAGCTCAGCCCAGAACTGGAGATGGACGCAAAGAACCCAGGAGAGGGGAAGAATCCAGGAGAGGGGGCTGGAGAAGCAGGCTGGGTCCCTCCCGGGCCCACGAGAGACAGGTCGCAGAGGGGCCCTGAGCCCATGCAATCTATGGTGAGCACGTGCTGGATGCATTTGCAGATTGCCCAGAGATCGCCTGGAGCTGGGACCGGGAGCCAAGCAGCAGGACGGGAAGGGGAAACAATGCCCAAGCTCCCACGTGCCGGCAGCAGAGCGCGGACGAGGTCGCAGGTGCAGGGCACTGAACGCGTGTCCCGGGAAAGTCAGGAGCAACGGGAGACAGCCACACAGTGGTGGGAAGAGAACGGGAAGGAACTCACAGGACAAGCAACGGTCATGTGACCTGCCCGCTGGCACGTGAGGCACAGACCCTGCAGCTGCACCTTGGACCCCTGCCCGATTCACCATGGGAGGGGGTACTGCAGCCTCGGAGAAGATGCCCCGAGGAGGACACGCAGAGGAGCGCCCCGGCGCATGGGCAAAGGCTCACGGCGAGACGCCGGCCAAGCACCGACAGAGATGCTCCCCTCGGGGAGAGGAGCTCGGGAGAGCCGGGCGGCTACCGCGTGCAGAGAGAAAGCCCAGCCAGCCACGCACGGAAGACGCTGGCCACAGACAAACCCTGGCCGACGGGCAGTTCGAGGTCCAGCCTTCCCACGTGGCCACTTGGCTCCTGCTGCCCCATGACCCAGGGTCACCTGTGGGGCTCAGCCGAATGCCCCATCCAGAGCTGGGCATGTGCCCGGGCCACCTCTGCTCCGATTCTGTTGATCTGTTTTCCCATTTAGTGACCACTACCTCGCTGGTGCCGCCATTTCTGCCCACTGATATTTCAATGCCACGACAGTGTCTCACAATGTAGATTCGTTTGCATAGTTCTCATGAAGGCTTTGTCATTGGAGTCTCGGGAGACTGTATGATTAGTCCTGCATTTGTATTTAAATAAAATATTTTTGTTACTTAAACAGCCCTAGAGGTTTTGAGAGGGGCAGAGACATTCGAAATAATAACATCCTTTTCTATGTTCTAGAAGCCGTCCTTTTGCACATGTAGCAATGTTTTCCAGAATTCTGCAAGATTTTTAAAACAATGAAAGAAAGCTTTCGCAGGCTGCGTGGACCACATAATGTATTTATTAGTGTTGTGCTAGATTTTTCTATTAGTTTTGGGTAGTGGACATTTTGCAATATTTGTTCCTTGTTTGTTTTTCCTTAGCAATTATTGTTTTGTTGAAGGCAGCATTTTTAAAAGCATTTCCCAATGTTCCATAGTCAAAAAAGCTTTCTCCTGACAGTAAGCTTCAGAGGCACACACACACACACACACAGCCACAACGCAGGTGCAAGGCTCTTGTTACATCTGTACTGGAGGAAATTGTAGAATCAGGATAGATACAAATTGCTTTAAAAATGTTCATATAAATACAAACGTACATAAGGAAAAGTCTGCACACGCTCTTGTACACACGCAAGAGATACCTGCATTACAGTGCACGGAACAGGGCTGCCTGAGGCCTGGGCAGGAGTCCCACTCCAACCCCTACCCCAGCAGGTGCAGGCTGGGAGGCCCCGAGTGGAGGGCAGTGCAACCCAGGGGAGGATGGGCCCCCCAGGCTGAAGGCAGGAGGGAGGATGCGGTGTCTCTGGACCCCTGGCCAGGGGATCTAAGGGAGACAGGCCACACTGCAGGGCCATGCCCAGCCTCCGACGTCCAGTGTGACATGGGCCCCGCAGTAGTGAGGAGCTCCAGATGGCCGAGGGACAGGAGTCACAGAAGGTCAGGGACAGGGGAGCTCCGAGCAGACTGCATGGTGCGGGCAGGGCACAAGGCAGGCAGCCAGGTCCCAGCAAGGGGTGACTGCACTCAGCGTCCTGGAGCCCGCCAGCAGAACCGACGGACGCCTGTGCCTCGGCCCGTCCCCATGGCCTCAGACACCACATTTCAGAGAAGAGGAGCCGCAGGCTGGAGGTCACCTTGGGGAAGCCGGAGTCCCTGCGTGAGTGAGCAGCCCTGTGTTCCCGCAGCTGCTCAGTCCCGACCCCGGGGAACACCTGGCAGTGTGTCCCTGTCCCTGTTTCCATCCTCTTCGTGTTCCCAGCCCCCCACCCCCACCCCCCCGTCATCTCCATCACCACCCTAAGCCCTTGTCTCCCTCTTGCTGAGCCTTGGCTCCCCCAGGGCTCCTTCAGGTGCATCCTCACAGCCAGAGAGGACTCAGGCCTGCGCAGTGTGAAGCCCGCCCTCCGCCTGCTCTCGGCTCCCTGTCCTTACCCCGAGGTCACCCTGGGCTGGACAGGCCTGCAGGTGCTTACTTGTGCCTCCCATGTGATTGGCAGCTGCCTGTCTTAGTCTGTTTCCTGTTGCTCTTAGTGCACGCCGCAGACTGCGTTGTGCATGAGGACTCGAGGCTTGTTCAGCTTGTGGTTCGGGGGAGGGTCCAAGCTCCAGGGGCCGCGTCTGGGAAGGGCACAGGGCGCCCATCACGCGGCACCACAGAGGCCAGCCGACTTTCATCATGGACCCACACTCCAGATGCCCCTTCGCTCACTTATCCACAAGTGGACTAATCCACTCTTTTTTTTTTTTTAATTTGGTAGAGTTATAGATAGTGAGAGAGAGAGACCAGAAAGGTCTTCCTTCCATTGGTTCACTCCCCAAATGGCTGCTATGGCCGACGTTGTACCCATCCAAAGCCAGGAGCCAGGTGCTTCTTCCTGGTCTCCCATGCAGGTGCAGGGCCCAAGCACTTGGGCCATCCTCCACTGCACTCCCGGGTCACAGCAGAGAGCTGGACTGGAAGAGGAGCAACCAGGACTAGAACCCAGCACCTATATGGGATGCCGGCACCGCAGGCGGAGGATTAACCAAGTGAGCCCCGACTAATCCACTCTCGAGGCACAGGCCTCACGAGCTGATCCATCACCTCTTAGAGGCCCTGCCTGCTCCTCCTCTTAATGCCGCATACAGGGGTTAAATCCCAACACGAGTGCTGGTGCAGATAAATTATGAGCCCCTTCTTCTCACTCGCAGTATTGCTCCAGTCACAGCATTAAATTACTTGATCACAAAATGAATGGCTCGCATGGGTCCAAACTTGCCCAGAGAGAAGAGCAACGTCCTAAAAATATACAAATGCATGAGATATAGACAAGAGTGAAGTAAAAATCTCAGTACAGTCATGGGCAGTCAAAGAAATGCCATTGTTTTGCCTATTTAACCAATGAGGGACATCATGGTTTTGGTTAAGATGATTCTACATTTCTTAAAAAAATATTTATTTCATGTATTTGAAGAGACAGAACAATACAAAGAGAGATCTCCCATCCTCTAATTTATTCCCTAAATGCCTGCAACAGGGGCTGGCACTGAGGCATGGTGGGCAATGCTAGATCTCATATGGGCACCAGGCTGCTCCTCTTCTAACCCAGCTCTCTGCTGTGGCCTGGGAAAGCAGTAGAAGATGGCCTGAGTCCTTGAGCCCCTGCACATGCATGGGAGAACCTGTGTGGGAGACCTAGAGGAAGCTCCTGGCTTCGGGCCGGCCCAGCTCCAGCAGTTGTGGCCATTTGGGAAGTGAGCCAGCAGGTGGAAGACGTCCCCTCCATGCCCGTAACTCTGCCTCTCAAATAAATGAATAAAATCATTTTTTTTTAAATGCCTTCAACAGTCAGGGCAGGGCCATGTTGAAGCTGGGAGCCTGGAACACAACCTGGGCCCCACATGGGTGGCAGGGACCCAAGCTCTTCAGCCATCATTGCTGCCCCCCAGGACCCCCCCCCAAGGCAGCTGGAGTCAGCAATGGCACTGAAACACAAACCCGGCACTCCGATAGGGGGTGTGGGTGTCCCAAGAGGACCCTTAACCGCCGTGCCCAAATCCTGCCTGTGTGCGCTATTGATGGACAAATCTGAGCCACTGTAGTCCGGAGAAGGTCTGAATAAACGCGACACAACGCGCAGGGGTGATGCGATGCTGAATGCGCACAGAAGTCAAAGTCAAGGCCGCCCCAGCTTCGTGTGGACCCTGCAGTTGTCACCCTTGGGAATCTGCACAGGGCTGGGTCCTGTGCAAGGTCCGCGTGATGCGACCTTCCTGGGAACTGATTCGCTGGTGATTGACCTGCGTGACAGGCTCAGGGGTTTCGGTGGCGGTAGGACGTCGCTCGCCAGGTAAAGAACTGTGGGAAGGGGAAGCAAGAGGGAGACAATGAAATAGCACCCACTGCCCTCGGGGAGCCCCAGGGGACACGGGACCTCTGCTCCTGGGCGTGGCCTGGCCATCTGAATTCCCCCGCGGCTCAGCTTGTGCTCCTGCCACTCAGCTAGGCTGGAGCCTCCCGGCCATGCGTCTCCCTCTGCTGCGGCAGGAGAGCCCTCGCTGCTCGCTTCTCACGACCCCTGGGTCACAGTCTGGGCAGTTTGTCCTTCCATTTCCGCTCTCGGTCCTCGTCCTGCTGCCCTCCAGGGCGTTGGCCACAAACAGATTTCTGTTCCTCTTGCTTCAGCCAATGGGAATTCCCAGAAGAGCCCGGGGAGGCGGGCAGGTGAGCCCAGGCGCTGAATCAACCAGTGGCTCTCTGCATGGGCTCAAGGTCAGGCTCCCCCGAGGGCTGCCTCCATGAGGCTGTCCTCTTTTCCTCGTCCCTGGAGGCCTGCAGTAAGTAGCACACACTTCGCTGGCTCAGAGATGCAGCGAGGGCTGACTGAGAGACGGCTCGGAGCTCGGGCAGCTCCCAGGTGACCAGCAGCAAGGACGTGGGGACCTCGGCCCCGGAACCACGGGGAGCTGGAGCCCGCTGACCAGGCAGTGGGCTTTCTCCAGAGCATGCCAGCGACAGCGCAGCTGGGGAATGTGCCCCCTCCGGCTTGGGGAAGCCACAGCAGAGAAACCGGTTGAGCAGACTCCAACTTCTACAGAGCCCCCGGGTAATCGGGGTCATTGCTTGAAGCCCCTGACCCTGCAGCCATTTGCTGGGGCCGCGATAGAAAAGTAAAACGAGTGATTTCAGGAAGAACAGGATGTGCTATAAGGCAGTATTCTTTACAAAGGGAAAGTTTTGGGGCCAGCACTGTGGCATAGCAGGTAAAGTCACTGCCTGCAGTGCTAGCATCCCATATGGGCATGGGTTCGAGTCCCGGCTGCTCCACTTCCCATCCAGCTCTCTGCTATGGCCTGGGAAAGCTGTAGAAAATGGCCCGAGTCCTTGGGCCCCTGCACCCGCGTGGGAGACCTGGAAGAAACTCCTGGCTCCTGGCTTCAGATTGGCTCAGCTCTGGCTTTGCGGCCATCTGGGGAGTGAACCAGTGGATGGAAGACCTCTCTCTCTCTCTCTCTCTCTCTCGCTCTCTCTCTCGCTCTCGCTCTCGCTCTGCCTCTGCCTCTGCCTCTCTGTAACTCCGCCTTTCAAATAAATAAATAAATAGTGCTTCAAAAACTTTAAGCAAAAATGGAACTAAAAGATCACTTTGGTGCCAAAATATTTTTGACTCTCAGGGCCAGTGTTGTGGCGTAGCGGAAGTTGCAAAATGCAGACCACCCCCACCAGGCCATTTTATAGCTGCAGCACTTCACCCAGGTGCAATGAGCCCTCACGGCCCAAAAACCATAAAAACCGCCCCAAAGGCCCCACTGCCCAATGCTGTGGCTCCGGGATCCGGTTTCCGACGCAGGACATGGGCAGCGCGTTCTGACCTCAGCAGGTGCTGTGGCTTCAAGGCCCTCCTAGCCGAGGTCAGCCAGGCTCCCCTGGAACTAGGAGACTCAGCCTCAGGCCACTGCCCCAGCACGCCCCATCTAAGTTGGAAAGGACAGGTTCTTTAAGGAATTGCCTAGGCTAGCGTGACCGCCCTCCAGGGTGATCCAGGCTGGTCTCCAAATGCCGTGCCCCTCTCGGAGTGAAGGAACCCCCTCCTACATCCTACCCCGGGACAGGCGAACACTGCCCGGCTCAAGGAACACACCTGCTAAGTCTCAGTGTGGTTTGTGCCTCTAGGATTCACGGGTTGGGAACTTGGTCCCCAAGGTGGTAGCCTCGGGAGCCCTTAAGAGGTGGGGTCTCATAATGGGAGCGGGGCAGGGAGGGGGATCCTTAGGTCCCCGGGGGCAGGAATGCGTCTCCTGGGGCGAGCTCTCACGAGAGGCAGTTGTTCCAGAAGCCGGAGCCTGGTGCCGCCGCACTCTGCTGCTGTGAGACGCGATCACCTGCTTGTTCCCTCCCACCCTGGCGCGGCCCACGCAGCCCGGGCAGCCCCGGCCGAGCCTGCACTGTGCCAGTTAGACGTGCACGCTTCCTTCCAACAGCCCGTGTCGGGGTGCTGGACGGCAGTGATGAAGCAGGGACCCTGTTTTGGAAACTGGTGTGGACGCGTTCCTGGCCCGGTTAATGATACACCGAGCATGAATGGATATTCGACCCCTAAGCACCGTTCAAAAACAACCCTCGCGCTATGACACACCCCGGGCTCCCGCAGTTCCTTCACCTGCTCATGACCACGGTCACCAGGTCGTTGCTGAGCCGCGTAGCACAGAGCAGATCACCGTCCGGGGCGGTGGCGGGGACACGTGGCTGTCAGCGAGGCACGCCGTGAGGCGGACCCCAGCAGCAGCCCCTGTCCAGAGGCCCCGACATGCTCCATGTCCCCTGCCAGCTCCACAGCGATGGAAATGCGGGCTCAGCTTCCTGACCTTCTGTTTCTCCAGCTGTGGAAACACAAAATGGATCTCCACTTGTCAGTGCTGTAATCTTAATAAAGGATATTTTTCACAGAAAAAAAAAAAAGGCAAGGGGAGGGGCCGGCAACAACAGCATCCCATATGGGCGCCGGTTCAAGTCCCGGCTGCTCCACTTCCCGTCCAGCTCTCTGCTGTGGCCTGGGGAAGCAGTGGAAGAAGGCCTTGGCCCCTGCACAGCTGTCACCCCGAGGGCTCCTTCTCTGCTCCCCAGGGCCGGCTCCCTGCTGCAGCTCCACCCCGACCTCTTCCTTGGTTTCAGCGGAGCACATGAGAAAGGGTGCAGGCGAGGCTGGTGTCCTGCCTGGAGGGTCGGCCACGCCTCTGTCCTCGTACGTGCGGACGGCTGAGAAGGTCCAAGGGTTCCATGGCTGAGAAATGTTTCACCCTCCGGATTCCAGGGGCATCGCTCCCTTGCTCCCTGTGTGGGGCTCCTGACGACGTGTGCTCCCCAGACATTGGCTGTGCTCCCGCCGGCAGCTCCTGGACCCTCCCTCGTGTCTGCCCCCAATAGTCAAGGACTGGCCTGGGCCTGGGCCTTGGGACGGGAGATCAACATTCTCAACTGGAAGGTCTGGTCTTACAGGCTTTCTTAAAAAAAAAAAAAAAAAAGATTTATTTATTTGAAAGGCAGAGAGAGAGAGAGAGAGAGAGAGAGAGAGATCTTCCATCTGCTGGTTCACTTCCCAAATGGCCAAAAAGGCCAGGCCGGGCCAGGCCAAAGCCAGGAGCCAGGAGCTTCTTCCAAGTCTCCCACACAGGTGCAGGGGCCCAAGCACTTGGACTATCCTCTGCTGCTTTCCCAGGACACAGCAGAGGGCTGGATAAGAAGTGAAGCAGCTGGGGCTCGAACCGGTGCCCATATGGGATGCCGGCATCACAGGGCAGTGGCCTTGCTCCTCCGTCACCACAGCGGCCGCTTGTATTATTTTTTAGACAATCTGTCCTATGTATTTGTTTCTTTTTTCTCTTTTTGGAATTTGTATTTGCCAGGAATTTCACCTCTAATTCTCTCTTTTCTTAATTTTTTTTTATTTGACAGATAGAGTTAGACAGTGAGAGAGACAGAGAAAGGTCTTCCTTCCGTTGGTTCACCCCTCAAATGGCCGCTATGGCCGGTGCTGCACCGATCCGAAGCCAGGAGCCAGGTGCTTCTTCCTGGTCTCCCATGTGGGTGCAGGGCCCAAGTACTGGGGCCATCCTCCACTGTACTCCCGGGCCACAGCTGAGAGCTGGACTGGAAGAGGAGCAACCGGGACTAGAACCTGGCGCCCACATGGGATGCCCGCGCCGCAGGCGGAGGATTAACCAAGTGAGCCACGGCGCCGGCCCCCACCTCTAATTCTCTTATCTTCTCCACTTTCTTCTCCTATGAGGGGACTTTAAAACAGAGTTAAAGGATATTCATACAAAATATAAACTTCATTCAGAACTCAAGCTCCATCAAGTTCAAGACACTTTTGTAAGCGAGGATGCCTAAGGGACCAAGGGCCCTGGCAGGGTAGCCACTCCTTGGAGTCTCTTTTCCATTGTTAACTGAACACAAGCAGGCGTCCTTGGAAGAGTTTTCAAGATTCGGCAGCAGAAAGAACTCAGAACGAGCCCAATCAGGACTGTCGGGCGGATGCCTAAGGATCCCCCACTCAAACTCTCACAGAACTGCCGGTGTGATGAGAGGAGTGAGCAGGAGCACCATCGTGGGGGAGGAGGACTCCCTGGGGATGCTTCCCCCGGTGTTTGTCGGCTGAAGAGGACAAAAGACCCCAAACATGGAGCCCCGGGCAGGCATTTGGTGCAGCGGTTCAGATGCCACCTGGGGTGCCCGAGTCCAGGATCCAGGACCTGGGCCCCCGTCCTGACCCTGCTCCCAGCTCCAGCTTCCTGTTAATTCAGGCCTGGGGACGGAGCAAGCACTGGTCTCAGGAACCGGGTCCCTGCCGCCCCCGTGGGAGACATCGTCCAGTTGCTGGCTCTTGACTTCTGCATGGCCCAGCCCCAGCCACGGCAGATGTCTGGGGAGTGATGTGGGTGGGAGCGCGCTCTCTCTGCCTCTCAACTAGTAACTGAACTCGCAAAGTGGAGCACAGAATCTAAGAACTGTGGGACGTTCATAAAAGGTGTGGTTTACGTGTAATGGGAGTGGGAATGAGAAATCAAACCACAGAACCAAGAAGCTGAGAGAGCAGCAGGCAGGATGGATATTAATCAGTTCCACCTGGGCATTTCTTAGACTGCAGAGCCCCAAAGACACAGAGAAAATCATGGAGGAATCCAGAGGGGAATGGCTGACTTACGGCAGAGCGGGGGTAAGATTGTGCTGGGCTTCTCAGAACCACACCAGCGAGGAGACAGAGTGCGGTGGGCGAGATACTTAAAGTGCTGATAGAAAGCACTGGGGCTGGCTTTGTGGTGTAGTGGGGAAAACCGTAATCTGTGATGCTGGCATTTTGTGTGGGCGCGGGTTCGAGTCCCAACTGCTCCACTTCAGATCCAGCTCTCTGCTATGCACCCATGTGGGAGACCCAGAAGAAGCTCCTGGCTCCTGGCCTTGGATCAGCCCAGCTCCAGCCGTTGTGGCCACCTGGGGAGTGAACCAGAGGAGGGAAGACCTCTCTCTCTGTCTTTGTCTGTCTCTCCCTCTGTCTCTACAACTCTTTCAGCGAAAAAATTCTTAAAAGAAAAAGAAAGCAAGCACCATTAGCTACAGATAAATTGACACAGGTGGTGAGTTTCTCCTTAGAAGTGAATGACAAGGAAGACAAGGAAAAGCCATGGCTTCTGTGGAGCCCTGCTGCTGTCCCCCATCTCCAGTGCCCAGCGCTGGCCACACCACTTTCTGTTGGTGCAGTGACCAGAGCAAAGGCAGCGACACTGTTTCTAGAGCCCAGCGGGCCTCCCTTCCCCCAGCTCACCTTGGGTGTCCAGCGCTTGGTAGGGTGGAGATGGAACATTCCACTGGCGGTCAGCTGGGGCCCGAGGATACAGGCAGGCAGAGGCAGAGCTGGGAGCCCTGCGGAGCTGTGGACGGCCCCGAAATGCCCCTGCAGCCAGTCCTGGGGCTGCTGGCGGACAGCAGGAGACACGTCCCCAGGCTCCTGGGCGGCCCTGGGGGCTCCTGCTCTGAGCTACTGCAGGGTCTCTGCAATCCCAAGACCACACCCTCCAGAAGAGGACCAGGCGGAGCCAAAGGCGCCCAGCCCCAGCGAGGCCCTGGAAAGATGGGCAGAAAACTGGACGCGGGCCCCAAGCCCGGCACCCCTGCAGGCACCCCTGGGGGAGATGGCGCCTCTGCTGCTGGCCCCTGAGAACCACCGAGAGCCACTTTCCCACAGGACACGGCAGCCTTCCTGGGAAAGGCACAGCAAAGCGGCACCACTGGGCTTCCCCGAGCCACCAAGGTGAGACGCGACTCCCAGGGCTCCCAGGGCGGTCAAGGAGAGCTCCAGAAAGCCCAGAAGAGCTCAGCCCAGAACTGGAGATGGACGCAAAGAATCCAGGAGAGGGGGCGGGAGAAGGCAGGCTGGGTCCCTCCCGGGCCCACGAGAGACAGGTCGCGGAGGGGTCCTGAGCCCATGCTTCTGTGCTGCAGCCTGGGTTTGCAGATGGCCCAGAGATCAGCTGGCGCGGGAGCTGGGCACAGAGCTGGAGGGGCACAGAGCAGGAGGAGCCCCCGTGTGCCGGCAGCAGTGGCTCAGATGATGTCACCGATGCAGGGGACTGAACGCGTGTCCTGTGTACCATGCCATGGACAAGGAGCTTCCTGGAAAAGTGGAAGTCTCCCCATAGAGCCATGTGAACGGCCCTGCTGGCACAGGAGATCCCGAACCTGCCGCAGCGGCTTCAAATCCCACCTGAATCATGGCAGGAAGTGGGGGCACAGCCTCAGAGAAGACGAGCCCGAGGTGGGCGGAGCTGAGTCAGCCCTGAAGGGCCCTCCCCAGCCAGTGTGTGCAAGCTGCCACCTCCACAGGACACGAGCGAGCACACGTCCCTCCCGTGTGCACATACTGGACAGGAGAAAGGGGCTCCGGGAAGCTGGGCAGGTGTTGCGTCCAGGAGAGAGAGCCCAGCCAGCTGAGCAAGTGCTGGCCACAGACAAACCGTGGCCGGCATGGAGTTCAAGTTCCACCTCGTCCTAGGGGGCCCCGTTGCTCCTGCTCCTCCATTCGCAGCCATGGAGGCTGGGAGGGCCCAGAGGTTGCTCTGAGCCATCAGTGCTCCGGGGAGGAGGAGGGCGGTGCTGTGGGGGCTGGGACCCCAGGGTCTCCTGTGGGGCTGACTCAGCCTTCAGAGCAGTGGGGCGAGCACCTGCTCCCACAGCAGGACGCCTGCCTGGGCTGTCTGCAGTGATTTTATCTCTCTTCAGGTAGGCTACCATTTTGCCAAAGTTGATTGTTCTTCTTCAAGGAGATATAGCATTGCAATTTCTAAGCTTGTAATTTTCCAATGAAGCGTCATTCCATTTTGTTCTCATGAATACATTATTTCTGTGTCCTTGGCGCTCTTGAATTACATCGTATACCCATTGTACTTGGACTTAGATGAAAGATATAAGACATAATTGAAGCGTGGCACGGATAGAGCTGCCGAAGGAATAGAGGGCATTGCCACATGCTGGCGGGTGCTCGCATGACTCCGTCCAGGTCACTTCATAGTCACCTGAATGGATTCAGATTGGTTTTATGAAACAACGAACAGAACTTCAATACCACCACTCAAATCCCATAATTTGCCTTGTTGATGGAGTCCTGATGTCACAGATCAATTTTGAGGAGCTGACAGTATGCAATCTGTTGTTTGGCTTTTGAATTTTTTAAACCTTGGTCGTTCCTTTTAAAATAGTGTTTGCTGCTTAAATTGAGCTTAATTTTGTGCAGCAAGAAACAAACTTTGCCCTTGGTGGTAAATGCATGCACACACACACACAGACAGACACACAAGCACTTTTAGATGCTATATAGTAACGAAGGAAAACGCAGAACTGAGACACAAATTGTTTCCCTCCGTGTGTCACATGGTGTTGCCGCCCAGCAAAACCCAGCTCATCCCAGGTGCAAGGAGAGCTCCTGAGAGCTATGTGCAGGACAAGGAGCCCTCAGGGGTGGGGAGGCGTCCGGACAGGGCAGCGGGCGGGGCGGTGCCATGGCAGCCCGTGAGGAGCTGTCAAGGGCCCAGCAGAACGGCCCCCGCCCTCTGTCCTGCGTCCTCCATTTCCTGCCGGTGCACTGGAAGTCATGGCCAGAGGGGCCTCCCAGAGACAGCACAGGCTGGAATACGCACGGAGGGGGTTGGCGTGAGACTGGCGCATTGGGCTGATACGATGGGAAATGTGTGTGGACTGCGTTGACTCTGCCATGCCTCAGTCAATGCCCAGAGCTGCCCCCTGGTCTTCAGCATGGTTCTCAGGGACTGGGTGGCCAGCGCCGGGGAGGAGAGCCCAGGAAGCCGGTGCACCCCCGAGCTCACACTCCGGGGGGCAAGGTCCCATGACGAAGGGCAAAGGGTGGTGATGCCTGCTCCGCAGACTTCTCCAACAGGGCGATGCAACCACGGGGGCCACTCGGCGTGACAGGGAAGCCCCCAGGTGACAGGGGGCCACCCAGGGCTGATAGGGGACCCCCAGGGGTGACAGCAACCGGAGGCCCAAGATGAGAAAGAGGCGGCCTGCGGGCAGAAAGCGGAGATGGCACAAGACCAGGAAGCAGCTTTCGGGGCCAGGCCTGGAGCAGGGCCGGCCATGCACCTGCAGGGATGCTGGACTGGACACGGCCCAGCACTCCACCGCAGGTGTCCAAGTAGTGGCTTCACCCAGTGCGCCACAGCGCCAGCCCCGGGCACATGGTTCTTGCTCCTCCACTGGGTTCCTATGCTACCTGAAGGCTCATGACCGGTGGTCTCACCTCTCAGGTGCTCCCACAACAGGGACTCCAGGAGCAGGTGCACACAGAGCCCCCGGGCGGGGTGGGGGATTCCCAGGGGCGAGGCCTTCCCAGCCTGGGTGGAGGGAGTTGTGCGGGATTCTGAGAATCAGATGTTCCCTCCACCCAGGCACACGGCCAGGGAGAAATGCTCGTGCGTGCAGCAGGTCATTGCCCGGGCTGTGCTCAGCCCTCTCACCGTCTCTGTAACCAGCTGGGGAGGGCTGTCTGGAGGAAGCAGCCCCTGAGCTGCACACTTAGGGACCTGCAGGAGTTCTCCTGTGCCTGTCGGACTCACAGGACCTGGGAATCACTCAGAGATGTTCTTCCTCTGTGGACTGCGGCCCCAGTGCTTGGTGCGAGGCTGAGGCCTGGCACAGCTCCCGGGAGTCGCCACTGCCGGCAGCAGAGCTGGGCGAGGGAGGACGTCCACATGGCTATGGGGCAGGCGTCAGGAAGCGGCAGGGGCAGGCACATCTCTGGCTGAGACACAGCACAAGCAAAGACACAAGGGCACACAGAGCCGGGACAGAATGCTGGGTGCTGGGACTCGAGAGAGAGGCGAGAGCTGCAGGCAGCCCCCACGCGCTCCCCAGCGCACCCCAGCCACCCGTGTCTCCACGGGGACTGTCCTCCTGCTCGGGGCACTTCCTCCGTCAGAC
Source organism: Sylvilagus floridanus (assembly GCA_949820135.1). Lineage (NCBI taxonomy): Eukaryota > Metazoa > Chordata > Mammalia > Lagomorpha > Leporidae > Sylvilagus > Sylvilagus floridanus. Next base: position 6,407,408 of record OX463244.1, on the reverse strand, counting down.
CTGGAGATGGAGATCATTGTGAGGGCACCAAGACTCCTCTTCCCCACGCGGGAGCAGCCTGGTGGGGGACAAAGCTCTTTGCAGAGCAACGCACGTGCCCGGGAAAGGCGCCTCTGTGCCACAGTGGCTCCATCGCCCATGCGGCTCAGGGAGCACCTGCGTCTCGGCGCTGGGTGAAAGATGAATGTCTTCATCTGCTTTGGGGGTTACGTATTTGCGACACGTATTCCATTGTACCCACCTCCGTGAAAGCAGAGATACATAAAATATATTAGGTACACTGTAAATACATACACATATGTGAACTAAATGTAGGCCTCCCACATATGGCTTTGTGAGGCCTCACAGACTCGACCTGCTTCTTCATTTCACTTTGCAAAACTTCTCCGCTCACTCTGACCACTAGCCCAAGTGCAGGGGAAGGAGAGAGAAAGTGTGTGGTCCCTGAACGCCTGCAGGGTGACAAAGCCCCAAGTTAAGAGTTCTAAAGGGGTGGGGGGGTGGGTGTTGGTCTGAGGTTGAAACGCTGCTTAGACGCCTGCACCCCATGCTGGGGTTCCTGGGTTTGAGCCTTGGCTTTGCTTCCGATCCCAGCTGCCTGCAATGTGCACGCTGGAAGGCCACAGGCGCTGTCCCTGCCACCACATGGGAGCCCTGGACTGATGGAGTTCTGAGATCTTTGCTTTGGCCTGGGTCATCCGTGGCTGTTGCAGGCATTTGGGAAATGGATCAGGAGATGAAAGATTCCTCTCTCTCTCTCTCTCTCTCTCTCTCTCTCTCTCTGCCTTTCAAAGAAATGGAAAAATAATTTCACAGGGTAGAATCTTTAATCCAATGATGGTGTTCAGGAGATGGGCCCAGTGGGAGGTCCTTAGGTCTCTGGGGAAGGCAGCTCCCGCCGGAGTTGACTATAAAAGCCCGAATTCAGACCTGCCGCTCCCTCTGCTTCCTGGATCCCCATGCGAGCCTCCCTCCTGCACCTGCTCCACCCCAGCCATCCTCAGTCCTCATCAGAAGCCAAGCCCATGGGGCCACTCCCTCTTGGACTTAACCTCCAACCGTGAGCTCATTAAACCCTTTCTCGTTATAAAGTGAGTTACCCCTGGTATTTCATTGTAGTTAGGAAGAAATGACTAAAGCAGATTGTGTGCACTTTTTAGGGGTTATAAGCAGGTCAGAATTCAATTTTCCCATTCATGCATGCATTCGTTCATTAAACAAAGATGTCTTTAGCTCCTCCCACGTGCCAGAAATCAGGCTGGTTTGGGGGATACTGCTGTGACCAAGACAGACAAGGTCCCAGCTGGAAAGAGTTGAACTTGACCGAGCAGGAGGTGGTGACTGGGGCCCCGGGGGATGGCAGAGGTCCTGGCCAAGGTGCCTTTCTAGTCCTTTCTCCCGGGAGCCAGGGAAGGAACTCACCTTCAGCATAGCACGGCCAGGGAAATTCATAATTATAGTGTTTATTAGAATAGATTACAGAGCCAAAAGAATCACATCGTTAAAGGACCAGCGAAATTAAAAAGAAGTTAAGCAAAAACCACAGGAGGAAAGGCCGGCCATTAGCCCGGCAGATAGAAGTTGCGTGATTCAAATCTCCCTCCTCAGGCATCTTTCTCAGGGACGCCCATCAAACCTTGCCCTGCCCTGAGCCCTGGGCCTCCTCCTCTCTAACTCTGGGTCCCATCGGGAGGCAGCTTTGCAGAGGCCAAGGGCACAGGATGGCCTTGGGCAAATGACCTAATCCCAGGGAGCCTCGGTATACCTGCCACAGGAGAGTGGGATCACACTCTGTTGGACCTCCCAATTGCTGAGATGCCCACTTGTTCGGGAGGACGCCCAAAGATCCAGATTCCAGACGAGTTGATGCAAAAGCACAAGGATTTTATTGAACGTTTGAGCAAACAGGCCCCCACCTCAGGAGGTGAGGAGCCCTGAGCGGCAGTTACACACGGGTTATATAGGCAACGAATTAGCATATTGTTAATGTGCATGTGTAAAATGCTGCTGGAGAATGCAGAGGTTTTACAGGATTGGTCAGTTCAAAGGGACAATTAGCATATGGGAGAATGCTGGTGAAGAATGCTGGCGGAGAGTGCTGGTGGAGAGTGCTGGTGGAGAGTGCTGGTGGAGAATGCTGAGGTGGCACAGGATTGGCTGGTTCGGAGGGACAATTAGCATATGGGAGAATGCTGACGGAGAATGCTGAGGTGTTACAGGATTGGCCGGTCGCAGTGACATCATAACTGCATGCCTAGGGACTTTCTGAAGGGGAGGGGTAGCTCTGCTCGGGGGTTGTTTTTTCCTTCCCAGAGAATGTTCTGCCCGCTAATCTCTGGGGAACATCTAGCTTTTTAAGAAACCCCTGGTATTTGCCCAGGCCTAATTTCTTGTCCCTCCCCCTTAAATGCTCCAGGCCTTGGGGGCATGGGAGTCTCAGGGCCACAGGGCTGCAGACTGGCCCCTGACAGGTCCACACCACTCATAGCAGCATCTGTGGAAAACCACGTTCCTGTCCCCAGACACCCACCTCCCTGAGCCTGGGTGGCGCATGGGACTTCGCTGCACACATGAGAGACCCCTCCGGCACATGTGACAGCAGTGACTTTACAGAGACAGGCGTAGGCAGCCAAACCCGGCAGCCTGCTATCCCTCATCGGAGTGTTCGTCTTCACAAACCTGTCCCACGTAGGAGACGCCAACCGAACACTTAGGGAGGCGGCGGGGGCCGCTGTCACCTGGATGACCGCAGTGCATCATCTGGCTGGGCAGGAGTGCGGAAGGTGGCTGTGACAAGCATCATGCCACACTGGACATGCAGACAAAGCCCTTGTCCCGGGGATGCTGCCCCACACGTGGGCACCTGCTGGCCGTCCACACACAACGTCTGCCCGACAGCCACCTGACACCTGCGGGAGAGGTCGTGGGGCTCCAAGTGCAGGAGGAAGTCCTGGACTTGCGCTCGTCTAAGAAAGAAAAAACAGCCGGGTCTTTAGCCTAGCAGTTACGACACCTCCGGCCTGCGTCCCACAGAGAGCAGCAGAGGTCAGTTCCCAGCTTCCACTCTTGGCTCCAGCTTCCCGCTAACACAGACCCCGGGCAGCTGCTGGTGGCTCAAGTACCTGTGTCCCTGCCAGACACATTGGAGACCCAGATGGAGTTCCTGGCTCCCAGCTTCAACCTGGTTCAGCCTTGGCTGTTGCAAGCATTTGGGGAATAAACTAGCCTGGTCTGGTTTATTAAAAATAAACCAGGCTGGGGGGTGGCACTGTGGAGTAGTGGGCAAAGCCACTGCCTGCAGAGCCGGCATCCCATATGGGTGCGTGGGAGACCCGGAAGAAAGCTTCTGGCTCCTGGCTTTGGATCGACACAGTTCCGGCTGTTGTGGCTAATTGGGGAGTGAACCAGCAGATGGAAGACCGCGCTCTCTCTCTGCCTCTCCTTCTCTCTGTATGTAATTCTTTCAAATAAATACATAAATCTTTAAAATAAATAAATAAACAAACCAGGCTGGTCTTTCTCTGCCTCTCAAATAAATGAATAAAAATTTAAAATAAAAAGGGCAAAGAAAGAGATACTGGTTTTATCTCAGGAATCAGCTGCTGCCCAGGGCAGGAGACCACACGTGGGAGCTGCATCTTCTACCACAGGGCCTCCAAGGAGGTGAGAGTGAGTTTAGTAGGATGGGCGCAGGGGAGGCGCAGGTGGGCGCGGGGTCCATCTGGAACCATCTGGTCTGAGCACACACTTTCCTCCAAAACCAACCCACCAACCCAACATTGGAACACAACGTGGATCTTGGAGACTTGAACTCAGCACCCTCTGTCTTGGTCCACACCGTGGGGCAGCCAGTGGGAGAAGTCGCCCGTAGAGCGATGAGTTGCGCCTGCCAGCTGCTGAGGACGCCTCCTGCCTTCTCCTGGTCGGGCTGCCATAGTAAAGCAGCCGGGCATCTCATCAGCCGCAGAAACGTATGGGTCACGGGCCTGGAGTCTGGAAAGTCCTAGACCAAAGCATCTGGTCCATCCCCCAGAGGGGGCGGCCACCGGTCCTCACGCAGGAGGTGAACAGATCTGTCCAGTGTCTTTATAGGGACATCGTCCCAAACATCAGACACTTTCCCTGATTCGTGCTAACAGAGTGCGTAGGAGTGACATGGCCGTGTCGGGATTCGCTGTTTACCGCCCTTGTGTCTACCGCCCAGGAACGGTGTGCTCTTTTCTTGGTTCTCTTTGTTGAACTCTTTACTTAGGGTAGGGTTAATCTTCTGAGCATAAAGTGAAAGCAGGTCATTGTGCAAATTAGAGAGGGATTAGGAGAGGAAGGCGGAGGAAGGCAGGGTGGAAGTATCCCTGTGCCTCTAAATCCATATCCATGAAATACATGACATTTGTTTACCTTAAGTAGACTTTTTTTTTGACAGGTAGAGATATAGACAATGAGAGAGAGAGAGAGAAAGGTCTTCCTTCCGTTGGTTCACCCCCAAATGGCCGCTATAGCCGGCACTGCACCAATCCGAAGCCAGGAGCCAGATGCTTCTCCTGGTCTCCCATGGGGTGCAGGGCCCAAGCACTTGGGCCATCCTCCACTGTCTTCCCGGGCCACAGCAGAGAGCTGGACTGGAAGAGGGGCAACCAGGACTAGAACCCAGTGCCCATATGGGATGCCGGCGCCGCAGGCAAAGGATTAACCAAGTGAGCCCTTAAGTAGACTTTTTTTTTTTAAAAAAAAAAAAAAAAGGCATTGTCCCATTCTTGAGGGTTTGGTCCTCATGATCCAATCACCCCCAAAGGCCCCACCCCCTTTTATCATCATCTTGGGGGGTGAAGATGTCAACACGTGACTTTAGGGGAAAACATTCCGGCTGCACAGTGCCCACGGTCAGCTGGGGCAGTAACATTCCAGGAAACGCCACTGCCCTGTAGTCCCCAGCAGAGAACCCAGGTCCCTGCTCCGCCCCAGCCCCACCTCCCGCACAGCGGCTCCTCCCACTCTTCCTCCTCACAAGCCCCTTCCCAACCCCCTCCCTCCCAGGCACCCTCACAAGTGGTCATTTGGGCTCACCCCATTATTCACCAGCACAGCTCCACTGGAAGCCACATGCGACTTCCTCCTCCCTCCAACGAGGGATCAGGGGACAAACTCGAGTTCTCATTGGTCGGATCTCCCTGTCCCCACCTGATGCAAGCGGGGACCTGGGCAGGGTTAAGAGTTCCTGGCTCGAGGGGCTCCTCTGTGGGGTCCCCAGGAGCCTGGGACCCCATCAGGAGGATTCGAGGGCTGCCACCCATGGGGTGCCAAGAAGCCGACCCAGCAGCAGGTAACATCCCCCAGGGGGAGTGGCCTCCCCAGGCTACTCCTTTGATTGGTTGGCTGGGACGGCTGGTCTCTGGGAGGAGCTTCAACGGAACGCCCCCTCCACTGCTTTCTGTCTCAGACCTCCATGGTCTTCAAGGCTGGTGCATTGGTTAGGATTTTTGCTCTTTTTTCCCCCTTTTTTCTTTCCTATCTTCATCGTCCACCATAAGCTATCTCAAACACACAAGACTGTGCAGGGTTTTACACGTTTACCATGAACACCTGGACTGAAGGAGCCAACCTTCCCACACACAAAAGCTGCCAAATTGCTTTGCATTTTAGAAATCCCTTTTGAATAAGATCATCCTATGTACATTTTCCTGGAGCTCGATTTTTTTTTTTTTTGCTCAGCCATCCATATTGGAGACCCAGGGCTGTTGGTAGCTGCAGCCCTCACTCCTTCGTGAGTGCTGGAAGCCCACGCCGACCCCGCCACTGAGGGCGAGGCGGCTGGTCCAGGATGGTGCCTTTCACCTTGACCCCGCCTAGAGGACCGGGCGAGATGGCACCTGACACCCGGCGGTCAGTTCATGAAGACCCGCGGTGCCCGCCGAAGTCAGGCTGTACAGATGCGCACCTGTCACCCTCTGTGTCATCCCCAGAGGACTTGATGGGCATGTAGGAGCGAGCACACTGCAACAGGAAACTGGCCAAGTGGTCGGAGCTGAGAAGGAGCAGATGCGGTGGGGCTGGAGTTAGGAGATGCCTGGTAGGCTATGGAGCATCGAGACATACACAGCCGAGACCCAGCTGAGCCCTGAGTTTGCTGGGCCAACATCAGGGGTAGAAGGTCAAGGACAGGGCAGCCCCTGTCTGAGGATTCAGTGCTTCCTGCGTTGTCTGAGAACCACGGGGGCCTCTGTGGACCCGAGGAAGGGCTGTGGATCCCCCTTCCCAGAATGGGACCCTGGGACAGATTTTCCTGGGTTAAACCTGGAGCCTGGGCTCGGGAGGGGCTGGTGTGCCCCTGAGCGCAGAGGGGCCAGGCCCCATCCTGCGGGCAGTTTCGGTTTCCTTGCCCCATGGCTCTGCTCAGGTCTCCACCCAAGACGCCAGCCAAGACCCAGGGCAGAAGGACAGCGCAGCCTCAGCCCCTTCTGTGTTCAGGAGCTGCGACAGTTTGCTTCCCTCACCGATGCTCTAATCACGGAGGGTATCCAACACAGGAAAATCTGTTCCTACAACTTGGTTTTAGAATGGATACATTTCCAAGCAACGTGTGTGTGGGGGGGGGGCTTTATAAACCTCATGGGGAAAAAGAAATTAAAAGATAAGATTGTTTTGGCAAAAATAATTAAACTCCATGCATGTTGCTTTCATAATAGGCATTTTCCATGAAATTTTTGGAAGATCTCTCATCAATCAGGGGTTTTCACATTCAGGCTGAGAAATTTAAGAACGCTCATCTCAGCCCTAAATGTGGGATGCATCAACCCTCGTGTTGTTTATTCTTGTGCAATTAGCAACATCATTTCTGAAAAAAGGACTGATACGTTCCCGTCATCCCCCAGCAGCATCTTGCTTTATGCATGGTCTCGTTGCATTCCGAGCTGGGTTTACGGGAAGTTTGGGTAAACAGAGCTCCTATGAGTAATTAGTACCCAATTAGGCCAAGGTTCCATGTCGGTGTGAGTTTCCAACCTCTGGAACGAATTAAGTAGGTCAGGCTTCTGTTTACCAAGCAGGGCCCAGCTGCTCGCTGCCCTGGGCATTTTACAAGCTACTCCAAGTAGCTGGACGACTGGGTAAAGCCACTCAGTGTGGTTTGGTGGTCCTGCTGCCCATCAAGGGGAGGACAGGCTGCCCCACGATCCAGGCCCTGCTTCTCTGTGGGTGTCCCGCAGGAGGGACCACAGCCCACCAGCATGGGATAGGCTTCTTCTCGACACAGGAGGCGGTCACAGCCCTGCACTTTGGGTGCAAAGGTCGCGACGTCCCCCCACTATCCATCCTGTCCTATCCGATCCTCGGCACTAACCTGAGCGAGAGCCTCCCACTGGCCAGCCTTGTAATCTGATTGATTTGCCCCAATTTCGTGTCCCAAAAATTTTCAAAGATACAGAAAAGATAGTAGCACACAATGAACATCTGTATACGCACTACTCACATTCAACAACTGTCGATCCAATACAAACAAATTCACATTGTAAGAAAGAATTTGTCTCATTTATCGGAATATTGGAGTAAAATTGGTCCTATTTCCTTTTCACCCTCTTCAGTCTACAGGGTTGGTAGTGATATGCCTCCGTCTGCTTCTCCCTAGCCGAGTCTAGTTGGAGGTTGATCACTTCACTCTTTTCGTCTTTCATGTTAGTTATTATATTTTGGTTTTTTCATTTCATTGACGATACTGCTCTGTTTATTATCTCCTCCCTCCTATTTTTAGAATTAATTTGGATTTTTTTAAACTCTTGACCTCTTGCAGTAGAAGTTTAGATTTTTTTTTAGCTCTAATCTACAAGTTTGGATATGCTGCGTTTTTATTTTTATCTAGTTCCAAATAACCTTAATCCCCCTTGTGATTTCTTCTCTAACCCATGGGTTATTTAAGAGAATGTTGTTTAATTTCCAAATATTTGGGGATTTTCCAGGTTCTTCTGTTGTTGACTTACTGAATTCTGTTGTGGGTGGAACATAAACTCTGTAGGGTTCCAGTCCTTTTAACTTTGCTGAGACTTGTTCTCTGGCCCAGCATGTGGTCTAGCTTGGCGAATGTTCCATCTGCACTTGAAAAGAAGGGATATTTGCTTGCTGTTGAATGGACATATTTACGTCAATTAGTCAGCCAGGTGAAGAGCGTCACTCAGGTCTTTATGCCTTCGCTGAGTTTCTGTTTACTTGTTCTATAAACTGTTAGGAAGGAGTGTCCAGACTCCAACTGTGAGGTCCATCCGATCCACTTACTCTTCTTTGAGTCCACTGGTTTCTCCCTCTTTTATTGCTTGGCTGGGTTTGGGATTGTGGGGTTGCTAGAGCCCTTTTATAAGTGCCTGAAATGTCCTTCTTCATCCTTGTTAATAATACTGTCTCTGAAATCTGTTTTCTCTGCACGTGTTGGAGCCAACCTCGCTCTATTTCGACTGTTGTTTGTGTGGTATATCTATTTCCATCCTGTTACTTTTACCTGTCTTTGTCATCACATGTGAGATGAATTTATTGTAGATCACACAAAATTTTGTCTTTTCTTTAAAAACAATCTGGCAAATTCTTTTAATCGAAGAATGGGCAATTACATGGCTCAGTTTAATCTTCTTTCTTGCTTTTTTTCTTATTTATACCATTCCTTTATTTATTTTCCCTCAAATTCAACTCTCATTGGGATTGGCTGTATGTAATTTTCACTATTCCATTTATATAGGCTATTTGTTTTTAAGCTGTACTCCTTTGTTCCATTTTTAAAGCATCTGTTTGTTTTGAAGATGTATTTATTTATCTGAAAGACCGAGTTACAGAGCAAGAGAGGCAGAAACAGAGAGAGAGAGAAATCTTCCATCTGCTGATTCACTCCCCAGATGGCCACAATGGCTAGGGCTGGGCCAAGCCTGGGCCAGATTGAAACCGGAGTTAGGATCATATCTGGGTCTCCCTCTTAGGTGGCAGGGGCCCAAGTGCGGGGAACACCTCCTGCTGCCTGCTCAGACCGTTAACAGGGAGCTGGATTGGAAGTGGGACATCCAGGACTCGAACTGAAGCCCATGTGGATGCCAGCGTTGGAGGCCATGGCTTAACCCACTTCTCCACAATGCCGGCCACATAAAGCACTTATTTAACTGACATTAGATGTAAGTTACTTAACTCATAGTCCATATAGAAATAATATTGACATTTCATGTACAGTGCACAATTCTTTTTATTTATTTAACTATTTATGTGAAAGTAAGGGTTATGGAGACAGAGAGAGAGAGAGAGAGAGTGTGTGTGCTTCCGAAATCGGACAAGACCCCCTAAAATTTACACTGAAATGTGGCCCCTTAAAGTTCGCTAGAAATGCTATCCAGGGTGCCACAGAATTTGGGGTGCCATATGATTTCACCACGAGCTTATTACTAAATCCCTGATATTAATAAGTCTGAGAGGGTTCTTGCCTAATATTTAGAGAAGAATTCTAAATACTGGCACAGATAAACAAAGCAGCATGGTACGTTTTAAGCTTTTATTTAGTGAGAAAGATGCATAGGAGAGTGAGAGCTTTATTCAGGGGAGAGAGGTAATGGGGGTTCATTCCGAGCACCAGGAACCAGCCACATGGATGAGCATCTAGGCCAGGAAGCCTAGAGCACATGGCCCGGAGGCTATGAGCCCTGGAGGCTACAGCAAGCCCTGTCCTGGCAAGAGGGCAGGGAAGAAGAGCCGCTCGGGCTACACCTTGTCAGGCTTTTAACCCACTTCTAAAGGGGAGTGGTTAATTAACCTGATTGGCTGGTTGGCACCCAGGTGTGGCCAGGTAGGGGGATGAGGCCACTCAGGGGTGTGGCAAAGGCATCAGGTAGGGGCATGAGGTCACACTGGGGTGTGGCGAAGGCGTGGTCTTCCAGTTCACAAATCTAACAATTTTAGCCTGTATGCCTGCCTACTTCACTTCCATCTGCTGGTTCAGTCCCCAGATGGCTGCAATGGCTGGCACTGGGCCAGGCTGAAGCCATCAATCAGAAGCTTTGGGCAGCAGGGGTCCCAGTACCCAGGCCATCGTCTGCTGTTTTCCCAAGCTGTTAGCAGGCAGCTGGAGGGGAAGTGGAGCAGCCGGGACTTGAACTGGAGCCAATAAGGGATGTTGGCATCTAAGGTGCTGGCTTTACTGGCTACACCACAAAGCTGACACCTAGTGCTAAATATTTATTTTTATTTATGTGAAAGAGTTACAGAGAGAGAGAGAGAGACAGAGACAAAGAGAGAGAGAGACAGACAGAGAGCAAGAGAGAGAGAAGGACACACAGAGAGAGAGGTCTTCCATCCACTGGTTCACTCCCCAAATGGCTGCAATGGTCGGATCTGTGCCAGTCTGTAGCCGGGGCCAGGAACTTTTTCTGGGTCTCCCACGTGGGTGCAGGGGCCCAAGCACTTGGGCCATCTTCCACTTTTTTCCCTGGCCACAGCAGAGAGCTGGATTGGAAGTGGAGCAGCCGGGAATGGAACCCAGCGCCCATATGGGATGCCAGCTCTTCAGGCTAGGGTTTTAACCTGCTGCGCCTCTTACATAATTTTAACTGAAAAATGTTTTTTGTATTTTTGCCTTGAGTATTTAAATGTTTAAGAAATTTTAATGAGGCAAAAATATATTTATGCACATATTTAGCAATTTCAGCATTTTACATTCTTTTGTATCGATCCGAAGTTCCGTGTGACAATTGGTTTCATATCCTTGTGGTTTGGGTTTAGAGGATTTGATTCAAATTTCTTACACTGTAGGTCTTCTCAAGTGAATTCTTGGAACTTGTGTTTGTCCAAAAAGGATTCCATTTTGCTCTCATTTTCAAAGCGTTATTTTCCTTGAATATGCCTAACAGGTCAGCAGGACTTAGTCATTATCCAGTAACCCACCCACCCACCCCCCGTGCTTTCCATTGCACAGGCTACTCCATGGCCCTCTGAGCGGCACAGTCTCTGACGAGAAGTCTGTAGTCATTCTAACTTTGTTTCCTTGTACATATGTTCATTTTCTTTCCCTGCTTTTAAGAGTTTTTCTGGTTTTTCTTTTCTTTTTTTTTTTTTGGCTAAAGAAGCACTTCAAAAAGGTTTTGGAAAAATAGAATCTAAAGATAAACTCATTTTGGTGCAAAATAATTTGAGATCTGTATATTTTTCCACAACGTACATTTCCCTTTGTGAAGCCCTCTGTGTTCATTGTGGCGTTTCATCACGGTGTCTGCTTGTCCTGCTCTAGATTTGCTGGGCTTAATGGATTTCTTTTCTTTTAAGATTTATTTTATTTATTTGAAAGACAGAGTTACAGAGAGAGAGAGGTCTTCCATCTGCTGGTTCACTCCCCAGACGGCTGCAATAGCCAGAGCTGCGCCGATCCAAAGCCAGGAGTCAGGAGTTTCTTCCGGGTCTCCCATGAGGGTGTGGGGGTCCAAGGACTTGGGCCATCTTGCACTGCTTTCCCAGGCCACAGCAGAGAGCTGGATCAGAAGAGGAGCAGCCAGGACCAGAACTGGTGCCTCAGGCCAGAGCGTTAACCCCCTGTGCCACAGCGCCGGCCCCTAATGGATTTCATATATAATTTTCATCAAGCTTAGAAACATTTCAGATACTAAGCCACAAATATTTTTTCTATGACTCTATTTCAGGAATGTAAATTGCCACTGCATTATAAGAATTCAGGTTTTTCCACAGATCACTGGAGCTCAGCTCACTTTTTCCTGTTTTTTTTTCTCTCTGTGTTTCATTTTGGAGGATTCTGTTGCTGTATCCACAGTTCATTGATCTTTTCTCTACAGTGTCTGATCTAGCTATCCCTTGTATTAATTTTTTTTCAGCCATGGTAATTCTCATCTCTTAAAGTTCCATATGGTTCTTCTTACATTTCTTCTACTTCTCTCTTCCCCGTGTGATTTTCTCTTAGGGATCTAACATAATTATAATACCTGTGGTACTGAATCTGCAGATTCCACTATCTGTCATGTCTGATTTGCTTCTAATGATTGACATTTTTCCTAGTAATTGGATTTTTTTCTCCTTGTAACTTTTTGCAGAACACATCATATGTTTTAGGTCTAGATTTTGCTGGTTTTCTTTGTAGGGGACTGGGCCTTGTTTTGGAAGGAAACTAAGTGACCCGAGGATCAGACCCCTGCCTGCAAGGCCTGCATCTAAGCTTTGCTTAGGGCAGGTGTGATGTGACAGGATTGCTCCTCCACCCTAACAGCCAGAATTTAAACACTGCCCTTCCCACAGCACCTGGTGCTCCAAAACAGCTCCCTGGTCATTCTCTGCCCTTGTGTGGGGGGTACACACGGCTCCCTGGTCATTCTCTGCTCCTGGGTGTGGGGTCTACACTGCTCCCTGGTCATTCTCTGCCCCTGGGTGTGGGGTGCACACGGCTCCCTGGTCATTATCTGCCTCTGTGTGGGGGGTGCACACGGCTCCCTGGTCATTCTCTGCCCCTGCCCACACCCATGGGCAGAGAATGACCAGGGAGCAGTGTAAACCTCCCCCCCCTTCAAAAATATTTATTTTATTTATTTGAAAGACAAAAGAGGGAGAGAGAGGGAGAGAGAGAGAATGGACGAGATCTTCCACCTGTTGGCTCACTTCCCAAATGGCCACAATGCCCAGGGCTGGAGCAGCCCAGTGCCAGGAGTCTGGAACCGCATCTGGAACTCCGCGTCTCCCACATGGGGGCAGCAGACCAAGCGCGTGGTCCATCCTCTGCTGCTTTCCCAGGTGCCTTCGCAGGGAGCTGGCTCAGAGGCGGAGCAGCAGGGACTCAAACACAGGCTCTGGCAGGGGATGCGGCTGCAGCAGGTGGCGGCTGAGCGCACTGCACTGCAAATCCACCATAGAACACGTTCAGCACCCTCGCCAGCTAAGCCATGACCCTTAGCGGTCTCCCCACCGCTACACCCCTGGGAACTGCTGACCTTGCTTCTGTCGCAGTGGGCTGCCCTGTGGTGGGCATGACATGCAAATGGAACCACACAATAACAGGTGGAATTGTGTGACGTGTTCTTCTCACTTAACATACTGCTTTTTGGATTCATTCATCCATGGCTGGCTCCTGTCAGTAATTCATTCCTTTAATAGTATCTGGTTTATCAAGCAGGGTTCTCCAGAGAAACAGAACCCAAGAATGAATGCCCGTGCACACACATCCACACGCAGAGACACAGGAGAATGAGCGCCCGTGCACACACATCCACATGCAGACACAGGAGAATGAGCACCCATGCACACACATCCACACACAGACACAGGAGAATGAGCGCTCATGTATGGTGAGAACCGGAAGTCATAACCAGGGAGCCTGGTATTGCCACCCCAGTCTGAGTTCAAAGGCTCTAGGTCCCCCAGTCTGAGCTGACAGTCTGGGTGTCTGTTACCAGAGCAGCCACAGGAGAACGTAGCCCCCTCCAGGGAGAGGAGCTGAGAGTTCCTCCTGTTTCCTGGGGACCCTGCCCACGGAAAGACAGGTCTCCCCGCTCCCCCATCCCTGTCCCTCTCCCACACAGGGTCTTCCCTGCAGACTTGCTTATAGACGTCCTCCATGGCAACGCTTTGCCACTTTGCTAGGCTTCCCTCAGTCAAGTGCAAACATTATCCACCGCCATGGGAGATCAGTTTGTTTATCCATCCATCAGCAGATGCATATTTGGGCTTTTCCACTCTTAGACTTATGAATAATTCTGCTGTGGACATTTAGTGCACGTTTCAGTGTGATATATGTTTTCAATATTCATGAGTGGCGTCACTCATATGCTAATTTTATACTCAGTGTTTAGGGGGATTATCAAAATGTTTTCCAAAGCAGCTGTGCTATTTAAATCCCCAAGAGCCATGAATAAGGGGCCTAGTTTCCCGCATCCTGGCCAACACTTGTTAGTGCCTTATTCTGAACTGGAGACAACCTAGTGGGAGTGAAGCATAGCACGCGTGGTTGCCTTTATTTATTTTTAGTAGTTTTTAACTTACTTGAGAGACAGAAGGACATCTTTCTTCTGCTGGTTCATTCCTTTAGTACCCACAACATTCCAGGCTCGGTCAGGCTAAAGCCGGAAACCTGGAACTCAATCCAGATTTCTCTCCCCAAGTGCTGGGGCCATCATTGCTGCCTCACAGGGTGGACATTAGCATGAAGGCGGCATCAGTGATGGAGCTGCGACTCGAGCCCGGGTACTGCAGACTGGGAATGGGCCCCTGGGCCACGTACAAGCCCCTGCCTCACGCCATGGCCTTGCTTGGCGTCTCTTGGAAGACTACTGAGGTGAGAACCTTTGTGTGCACTTACTAATCTTTTTCTATCTTACCGTGTTAGCCATCACATTTAGGCCTGGGATCCATTTTGAGTTAATTAGTGTTTCTGTTCTTAGGTAGGGACTACCTTCATTGTTTACCATTTAGACACCCAGTTCTTCCAACACCAGTTCTTGAAAAGCTCTGCGTCACGTTTGTCAAGGGAAAAGAAATCTCTTGCAATATGTAGCCCAGTGATTTTGCAATGGCCTCCCTGCTTTAGCTCCGCTCTCAGCTCGTGACCCCGTGGTCCGCGTCAGCTCAGAAACGGTGCAGGCGGCTCCCTATGGCTCTGCTACACTGGGGTCAGACTTCCTTCCCTTCTCCCTCCCCATGTACTAGTCATTCCACCGAGGGACTGAAGCTCTCAAAAACCTAGTGGGTTTGGAGTGTTCTGGACTGAAGGGTTTGCAGGGAGGTTTCTGCTGACATATTTTATTAGAGAAAATAGATTGCTTTTCCATTTATTTCATTTATTTGAAAGGCAGAGTTACAGAGAGAAAGGGAGGCACACACACACACAGAGAGAGAGAGAGGTCTTCCATCCACTGGTTCACTCCCCAGATGGCTGCGATGGCCAGGGCAGTGCCAAGCCAAAACCAGGAGGCTGGAGCTCCACCCGGGTCTCTCATTTGGGTCCTGAGGCCCAAGCACTCAGTCCGTCTGCTGCTGCTTTGCCGGTGCATGAGCAGGGAGCTGGGTGAGAAGTGGAGCAGCCAGGACTCGACCTGGCACTCATATGGGATGCCTATGGGATGTTCGTGTCACAGGTGGTGGCCTAGCTCAGTGCGGCAAGCCAGCCCGAGAGATTACATTTCTGTTGGGGGAGATGCAGGCTGCAGTTGCCTTAGACGTGATTGTAACATAGTGCAAGCAGAGCTCATGGTTTTTAAAGGGTCATTCTTGGGTCGGCCATGGATGATCCCTTTCCAGCAAAGCCAGCGTGGATGAGGGCTTTGTAGACCTGGGGCGTGGGTGGAGCTGTTCTCTGCAGCAGGTTCCTCATTGGCTCACTGAACTGCCAATCTTTCTTCAGATGCCAGGAAACTGAGAACTCCGCTGCAGGAGCTAGGTGTTGGATGTGTTTGGATTCCACCTCACAGACGCCTCCCCTAGGACAGGGGAATGGGAACCGTGCGCGGCAGTGGCCACACTCAGGGAGCCTGGGACCATGGCAGCAAGGTGGCAGACACGTTGGTTCCCCTGGGGAAGTTCCGGAAGTTTCTGGTGTCTGGAAAGCTGGGCTCTGAGTGGGTGGTGATAATGGTGATTATTCCAGAGGAGCTCCAGGGGTGGTGGGCATTGCTGTGGATTTGTTTCCAAGAGGAGGAGCGTGGTGGGGGCAAGAGGTGCAGAGTCACCACACAGACCCCGGGAGTCAGGTGAAAGCAGGCCTGAGGAGAGCAGCCCCCAGACTCATTTATTTCAGTTGGTACAGCAGCTTAAATAGCCAAGGCAGCCAATCCAGTCAAGGGGCGGTTTATGTCCTAACCAATCACAGCCTGTTGCCAGGCAGTTTCTGTTGCCAGTAGCCATCTTGCCATGGCCTTCTCATTCCACCACAGTGGGGCATTGCCCTTGCGCACTGTTGCTCCTAACCACGCGGAAATGAAGTCTCGTTCCCTGGGTCTGGGTAAGCGCTGTGAATCCCACATCTGAGCACACTGCGTTGTCTCCGCTAGGCGTGACCCGAGGTCTCCTCCACAGTGTTAGGGTAGTTAACACACGTATCTTTAAGCATCATCAAGTCTAGATAAGTGCTTTTTTTCTTTAAAAAGTCTATCTAAAAGGGGCAAAAATCCAGCTGAGAGAAAAAATTCAGATAAATTGAAAGAAGCAAGCCTCTGAGGAGGGCAGAGACGTTAGAAAATGATTAACTACATGGCCCAGAAACTGGTCCTGGCAACTGAAAATGGTTCACTTGAGAAACCAGAGATTTTGGACACAGTTTGCCATCTCTGACCAAATGCACAAAGGCAGTACCCCCATGAGACAAGAGTGGAAGACCAAAGTCTTGGGACAGGCTGTGATGAAAGGGGAAAAATGGTGAAGATCAAAACCCCAGAGACGAGGCCATGGGAGGTGGGGCATCTCAGGGACAGCCCACGGGTCTCTGGCCCGGTGGGCGGAGTCGACGGGAATTCTAACATGGGGCAGTGTTGAGGAGGGGTGAAAACACTCGGAGAATGTCTGGGAGCTCGCTCAGGGGGTCTGAGATGAGGGATGCTGGCCCTGGGAGGTTCTGCATGTGGGGGCATCTCCCAGAGGGCCATGGGGCAGTGCCTGGTCTCCACCTCCTCAGAGATGATGGAGAGATTGAGAGGGAAGAACTGGTCCCTGCCAGAAAGCCCATGACTGAGGTGGAAGGTCAGGGTGAGTGGACTGCCCTGTGCTGCCCTGTGACTATTTATCCTCCCCGATGCATGCGGGATTTTAGTCACCAGCGTCCATGTTAATGTAGCAAGAAGGCAGAAGCTTAATCCAGCCGTGGTGTTTAGAGGTGGGTCTTTGAGAAGGGGTAGATCGGATGAGATCTGTGGGGCGGAGACCCCATGAGCGAATGCTGACAGCTTTATAAGGAGACAGAGAGAGATCAATAGACATCTATATCCCCACCATGGTGTGATAGGGCCTGGGCTGGGGGCACTCACCAATCCCACACCGTCCATTTGGACTTGAACCTCCAGAATGGTGGTCCACCATACCTCTCTTCTCTTGTTAAGTAGCCTAGCTTGGGTATTCAGTTACAGTAATAAAAAAACTGACTAATACAGTCTAGCTCCTCCGTTTACTGTCAATTAACCCAAGGTGGAAAACTGGTCCAAAGGTGCAGGTGCCCTCTGGGCCTGTTTGGCAAATCCATTCAAGACTGGAGCACCCAGCCCGCCACTCAAGATTGAGCTGCAGCTCCCGCCGCTCAGCTCACGGGATGGGGGCAACAACCTCCGAGTGGGCTTATTCGATCTTCCACACGGAATGCAGAAGTAGAATTTATGGAAAATTAACATCAGTCTTGAAAAACCCGTAAGATGAAAAAGATCACCAGATAAGGAGATAAACGGGTTTGGAGAGATAAGAGCAGGTTCTAAGGAATCTAAAGTTACAATAAGATAAATAACTTCTGGAGGAGGCAGAGAGTACAGTGTCAGATTTTATGTGAATGCAACAACTGGTTCTTTTAAATATATAATAGATGGACAATCTGTATACAAATGTAAGGGCACTTCAAAAAGTTTATGAGGGGCCAGTGGGGCTGGCGCTGTGACGTAGCAGGTAAAGCCACCGCCTGCAGTGCTGGCATTCCATATGGGGGCCGGTTCAAGCCCCAGCTGCTCCACTTCCCATCCAGCTCTCTGCTATGACCTGGGAAAGCAATAGGAGATGGCCCGAGTCCTTGGGTCCCTGCACCTGCATGGGAGACCCCGAGGAAACTCCTGGCTCCTGACTTTGGATCAGCTCAGCTCTGGCTGTTATGGCCAATTGGGGAGTGAGCCAGGGGATGGAAGACCTCTCCCCCCCCCCCCCCCCTGCTTCTTCCTCTCTGTAGCTCTGCCTTTTAAATAAATAAATAAGTGGTTTTTTTTTAAAGAAAAAGATTATGAAAATAGAATCAAAACAGCAGTCGGGGTGGGGAGGGTGGTGTTTGACCCAGCACTTAAGATACTGGCTGGGACACCTGCCTCCCATACCCCCAGGCCATATCAGAGTTTCCGGGTTGGAGTCCCAGCTCCAGCCTCTGACTGCAGCTTCCTGCTAATGTGCACCCGGGAAGCAGCAGGAGATGGCGCCAGCTCTGTGTCCTGGCCACCACACGGGAGACCTGGATTGGGTCTCCGGCTCCTGCCTCTGGCCAGGCCCACTACTGGCTGTTGTGGGAACCTGGGGAGTGAACCAGGGTGTAGGCGCTCTCTTCTCTTTCTCTCTCTCAAAAAGAATTACAATTAAAAAAAGTTAAATAAAAGATAAGTTTGATCTTGGTGCAAAAATTTTCAAATCCACACAGTCATTTTCACAACATACATTTCTCACGTGTTTTCAAAACACCCTTCAGCTAGTAGGGAAAACATGGAAAAATGAATTAGTATGTGAATGAGAAAGAGATAAAGCAATTAAATTCTGAAAAACATAGTCAAGAATAAATGAGCAAGTGAGAAATTAGAAATGAGAAACTTTAAGGGGAAAAAGGGTAGAGGAAGCAACTTATAATAATAGAAATGTGGGTAACACAGCAACGGTAATGTATAGACTCAAATCATAATAATAGAAGACAATTGGGGAAATATGAACTTGGAATAGATGTTTATGACATTAAGAAATTAGTGTTGGTTGGCTGGCGCTGCGGCTCACTAGGCTAATCCTCTGCCTTGTGGCGCCAGCACACCGGGTTCTAGTCCCGGTCGGGGCGCCAGATTCTGTCCCGGTTGCCCCTCTTCCAGTCCAGCTCTCTGCTGTGGCCCGGGAGTGCAGTGGAGGATGGCCCAAGTGCTTGGGCCCTGCACCCCATGGGAGACCAGGAGAAGCACCTGGCTCCTGCCTTCGGATCAGCGCAGTGCACCGGCCGTGGTGGCCATTGGAGGGTGAACCAACGGCAAAGGAAGACCTTTCTCTCTGTCTCTCTCTCTCTCTCTCACTGTCCACTCTGCCTGTCAAAGAAAAAGAAGAAGAAGAAGAAAAGAAAAGAGAAAACTCTAAGCCAGCCTCACTGAGAAGTAACTTTAAAGTAGAGTAGCTGCCAAATCAACCATATTTTAGAGGACTTATATGTCAGGATTAGGGAGACCTTACGTTGTTTGGGGACTGCATCAGCTCCTTTTTGGAAATCCAACGTTATATGATGTTGTGACAGTAGTCCCTATCTTTACTAGCAGCCTACGTGACGTTAATCACACCTAAAACACATTTCCACACTTTGAAAGGTCCTTCGGGAAAATAAATCTAAAGAGTGCTTCCTCCACCTCATAATTACACAAGCAATGGCCGGCGTCTCACTCGCCGCTGGAACACTGGAAGCGCTCCTGTTACAGCCGGGAACAAGATCCGTGTGCGCCTGGAGCCTCCCACCTGCGTTGCCCAAGACAATCTGAGTCAGACACTCGGCCATGACATAGAAGAGGGAGCCAGGACTGCTGGAAGAGACGGGACAGAAAGTTCATTAACACTGGTGATGTGACACCCAAGGAATCATCGCTGAAGCACTTCACGTGGAAGGCACAGCTTAAAGGGGCCGGGGTTTATAAACAATACATGGCCGACAGCCAGCCTCTGCTCCAGATGTCAACAGAAAGCAAACAGCAAATATGCATTCATTGCTGGAAGATTCCATTCTAGCCAGCACCACGGCTAACTAGGCTAATCCTCTGCCTTGTGGCGCCAGCACACTGGGTTCTAGTCCTGGTCTGGGAGCCAGATTCTGTCCTGGTTGCCCCTCTTCCAGTCCAGCTCTCTGCTGTGGCCCAGGAGTGCAGTGGAGGATGGCCCAAGTGCTCGGGCCTGCACCCCAGGAGAAGACCAGGAGAAGCACCTGGCTCCTGCTTTCGGATCAGCGCGGTGCACTGGCGACGGCAGCCATTGGAGGGTGAACCAACGGCAAAAGGAAGACCTTTCTCTCTGTCTCTCTCTCTCTCACTGTCCACACTGCCTGTCAAAAAAAAGATTCCATTCTTCTTAGAAACATGAAGGAAATGATACAGGTAGACGGAGGCGTAACACAAACACAAGCAGCTTACACACGATGAAATGGCAGCCACCGAAAGAGTGTGTAATGGGGGAAATGGTTCTGGAAAAAAATACAATGAACAAAGCCCAGAATCCGTGAGAATCCGTCCACTGTGACCCTTGTTTGTGGAACAGACATTATACTTGATCACAAGGAAGCAACAATAAAAAGCATTGCAAATAAACCTAAGAGATTTAAATAGCAATTATGTTCGAGAGATGGATTTTCAGATAATTTGTATTTTTCTCTATGCTTTTATGCTATATATTCACAACAAGAAATTATTACTTCTGAGGTCAGAAAAAAAAATCATTTGTTAGATTGAACTGATTTTAAACCATCTGCCTGAAAAACAGAGAAATTCTCTAGCTTTATCTAATTTTCAGGATTCTGGCCTGTGAGCTCTCTCAGCCACGCTGAGGGTTTTCCAAAACCTACGCTGACACCCGGGAGCAGACCCTGACGCCACGCTCACTGGCTAAGCGCCCAAATGCTTCTCTGGCTTCCCAGAGCTGGCCAGTCTGCCTAGAAACTAATTTGAGAATACGAGATGACATCACTGCAGGTGCGCTTTCAACGTGGAACATAAATTTCTAACGCTCCCGGCTGACAAAATTGGAAAGGAGACAAAGCTGGGGGAGCCTCAGGCTTCCCTCTGTGGGCGCTCGCGTCCTTGCCTTCGAGTGAAAGTGCTCGTATGTCTCCTTCTGCCCTTCGGGCTCCGGGTCTTGCTTGAGAAGAACTTCAAAAGGGAACTGAGCAAAGGGCAGAACGGAATGTTCTATTCTTAAAGACCATAAATATCTCATTAGAAGACACACCTGCCACGGAAACTGTCAGATCTGCCCGTGTCTTCCAAAACATAGCCGTCAAGGTTATCGTCCTCACCACTCAGGCAGTATATGCCAGGTAGGCGTAGGCCTTTGGGAACGAGGAGGCCTAGTGCGTATGAAACGGCAAACACTGGAAAACAGCAACGAAAAGCGAGGGATACAGCCCATCAAAGGATGGAACAGCCAAACTTATTTAAGGACTTATTTAATAAAACCAAGAGGCTGAGGCACTGTCCAGGCAGAGTGTCTACTTAAGGCCGACATCCGAGACACAGCCGGTACGTACCAGATACTTAGAAAGAACTGCCGTGGGCACTCTGTGGAGAACCAATCCAATATGTCAGGGGCTTTCGATGGTAACCAGGACACATATAAGGACAAAAATTACAAAGGCGCCATCTTGGATGGGGAGAGTGAGCCCTCCCCTCTGCCATCGGTGTGACATTGCACTTCAGAGCGCTCAGAGCGGTGAGAAGTCAGTCTTCGTGGTCTGTATTGACCACCCAGTCTAAGGTGTTTAGTGAGAGCGACCCAGCAGACCACGACACATGTATGAAGCAGTGGCCGATACTGTTAGTTCACTTGGGGTGTTCATAACATTGGGCTCCAACTTTTTCCCTGCCCTCGCGCACTCAAGGAGCAAACGTGTCATTGCCCATCAGTGCCAATGCCTCCAAGAGACGTGGTAGCAGACGAGGGGAAGGGCGTGAAGATGCCCTGGTGTTGAGATGGCGCAGCTCGCCTGCCTGCCTGGATTCCTGATCCCGTCAGGCCTGGTGGGGTTTTGGCTCAGGCCTGAGGTCGTCCTTGGTTTTTCTCACCAAGACCCTGCATGGTCCGGCCCCATTCCTCGTCAGCTGCAGCCTGCACCATCGCCTTCCCCGGAGTCTCCAGCCACACTGGTGTCCTTGTGGTCCTGGAACATACAAGATGCTTCTGCCTTAACATCTTTGCAGTGGCTCTGCCATCCGCCTGGACATTCTTCCCCAGATACTCCAATAACTGACCCCTTCACCTCTGGGGAGCGTTTTTATAAATGTCATCCTCTTAGTGGGACCAACCTTGACCATCCCCACGTAAAACCGCAATCTGGCAAATTCTATGCCCTCCTCCCCTGCTCTGAGTGTCCTGTCTTTCCAGTGCACTTGTCACCTTTGACGTACCATGACATTTGCTGATTTCATGATATTTGCTATCTTACTGTATTATACTATCTACTATGTCATTAACTTGGTTCCTTATTGGCCACTTCTGCTGTGATGTAAGTACCCTGGAACCCATCTTTGTTTGATTCGTACCATCTCCTGTGTATGTAAAACCTCGCCTGTTGTAGTAGATGGTCCATATTTATCAATGGGTTGAAGCAGGTTTTTCTGTGCTCCACCGGCTAACTGCACGGATGGCTGTAACTGTGCCACGGCAAGTATCTCTCTCCTCATCTCCTCTTTACACCTCCCAACCCTCCCCTGAGGGGGGATTTATATGCAACGTTTTAAACATCAAAAACTAACTGAGCACAGTGGGAGCTCTGGGGAAAACACCTTGGAAGGCAGCCTTGGCTCTCTGTCCCTGTGCCATGAAATCTATGAGTAGTGGGTCTACCCAGAGTAAAGGCCCCCACCCCATCCTGCAGCACTTAGCCACGCAACCAACAGAGGAAACAGAGCAGGGAGCATCCAGATGGGTCTGTTCTTGAACCTGGACTCTAATCAATCAGAAAAGTCAGCGGGGATGAAGTCATTGGCATTGGTTTGTAGGCTATGTTCTATAAACTGGTGAGGAATGGATTCATCCAGGCCCCCTTAAGAACTGGGATTTTATGGTTTACTTAAGGAGCCACCTGGCAAAAAGGTGTCTAGAGGTAGGAGAGAATCTGATGTATTCCTGGCCCCAGAGCAGATGGGGCTGGGAGACTTCTCAGGACCAAAGATGGTTCTGGGTTCCTTGCTGCCCCATTAACTCCCGGCTTTCTTGGATCTTGGACTCCCATTAGCATGGATCCCAGATTATCTCGTGGGTCCTGCGTCTAGTGTCTCCTCTCTTCCCTTCTTAGTACCATCTGACACACCCCACAGACGTCTCCAGGACAGAGAACATGACCACCCCAGCTAATTTCCATGGTCCCTGCTTAGGGATTTACTCATGGGTTGTCACTCAGCCCTCAGAGTGGCTGCCCCCTTGGTTTGGGTAGGACCCTCGATCAAGCTGGGATGGGACAGAGCTGTGGCTAATTTTATGTGTCGGTTTGGCTGGGCCATGGGTTGTCACTCAGCCCACAGAGTGGCTGCCCCCTTGGTTTGGGTAGGACCCTCGATCAAGCTGGGATGGGACAGAGCTGTGGCTAATTTTATGTGTCGGTTTGGCTGGGCCACAGGGTGCTCTGAGGGTTTACTGGACATTATTGTGGGTGAATCTGACAGTGTTTCTGTATGAGATTAACTCTTGAATTGGCAGAGTAAAGTGAGGGGACCCACCCCCCCCAACCAAGTCAAGATTTTACTGGAACAAAATGGGAGAGTGATAGAAGCTCCCTCCTGCCCAGCAGGGTTGGGTCTTCCCCAGCCTTCAGACTTGGCCAGGAACGTCGGCCCTACACGGAATTCCAGCTTGCCACTGCAGATCCGGGGATTTCTCAGCTGCAATTTGCTCGTGAGCCAACTCCTCCATGCACTGACCTCCTCATTTCCGACACGGCCACCCATGAACAAGGAATGGCTTACGGGTGCCTCCCACAGCCTTGCTGTGGGCCGAGCTGTTCCGTCACAAGAGAGCCGGGGCAGGCAGGTGAACTGTGGCTTCCACGTGGCCCACAGGGCTGTGTGAGCCACAGAGGGGATTCCAGCGGGCTCGTGTTTCACCATAGCCAAGGCCAACTCCTCTTCTGAGACCATTCTTCCCAGGGACCCTGGGGCTGTGGCAAGTTCACCCCCCGCCCTATATAGCCAAGGCCTCAGGTGCAGTCTTTGGTCTCCAATCAGAGCACTGGAAGTCTCATATAAAACTTATCTCTACCACCACCTCCCCCCATAGCCGCCCAAAAAAAGAATCCTCCAGGTTTCCAGAAACTTCCCAGCACCAAGACTAAGCATCCAGGTCATCGAGAGTCCTTGTGGAGAGAGCCCTGTGGTTGAGCAGAACGTCGGCTTCCCTGCGGCTCCTCGCAGTGAGAATATGGAGGCCAAACACAGTGCCAAAGCTCCTCACGCCGTCAGGAGGCCCAGGACAACTCCACAGCCACAGAGAATGACAGGCACCCAGCTCACGGGCGCAGAAGACCAGCGGCCATGGCCTCGCATACCTCCCTGTGCAGTGGGGCCGGGAAGAGGGCCACTCGGAATGAACAGTGACCCTCGATGCTCCTCTGTAGCAAATCTTTGCTGCATGCCTACTGTGCACCTCGCTCTGTGGTTGAGAACAGGCTGGGTCCCGTCCGTGTCTTCATGTCAACCCTGTCCTTAGCTCGCTTGGAGCTGCAAAGAACCCAGCACTCAGGGACAGGCCTCCACAAGTCCAGAGGAGCTGGCCGGGCCTCTGACTCACTGCTTCTCCATCCAGGAATAAAAATAGAGGCTGATCCGTTCAAATGATCTTGGGAGATTAAAAGATTTCGAAGCCATAACAAGACCCGAGATAAGCTGCCTACGTGTGAGTGAGAAGGCAGTCAGTTCCAGGAGGCGGCCCGTCCGGGAAGGGCTCCCGCAGCCTGACGGGGCTTGTCCCCGCCGCCGCCTCACTCCCCGGGTCCTGCCTCGCTCCCGGCTCCTGTCCTGCCGTGTGCGTTGTGGGAGGGAGCGGCCACACTCTTGCACAAAGCCCTGCAGCGCCTGGTGTCCAGCTCGCGCGGCGGCTGCTCCCCCCATCCTATTTGGCTCCCTCAGTTCCAGTTAAAACTCAGTTGTTTGTGTTTTCTCAATGGTTACTGCGCCTTAGACAAACACCTTTAGTAAGTAAATGACTTTCTATCTGCCCAACCCCCGTGTGAGAATTGAGTCGGATCCCATCTCCCCTTGACACGGCTTCTTCTCGAGGTCCAGGGGAGTCACACAGGGTCGAGGGAGATGCTGACACCCCCTGGGAGCAGGACTTTGTTCTATGCAGGACCAAGGCTGGCGTGAGACCCTCTGAGACTCCCCAGCCCGCAGTGGGTGACCAAGCGGAAAATCAGGAATTCTGGCGTTGAGGTGAAGTTGTGCAATTCTGGAGTCCAGGGTTAAGGAGCCCACGTGTTGGGGGGCGGTGGAGGGCCAAGAGCACAGAGGGCAAGCAACCCACTTTTTTTTTTTTTTTAAGATTTATTTATTTATTTGAGAGGCAGAGTTACAGACAGAGGGAGGGAGACACTGAGAGAGAGAGAGAGAGTCTTCTATTTATTTGTTCACTCCTCAAATGTCTGCAACAGCCAGAGCTGGGCTAATCCGAAGCCAGGAGCCAGGAGCTCCTTTGGGGTCTCCCACACGACTCTGTGGGAGTCTCCCACACGGGTACAGGGGCCAAGCACCTGGGCCATCTTCTACTGCTTTCCCAGGCCACAGCAGAGAGCCGGATCGGAAGCAGAGCAGCCAGGACTCGAACTAGCACCCATGTGGGATGCCGGCACTACAGGCTGTGGCTTTACCCACTATGTCACAGCGCTGGCCCAGCAACCTGCCATTCACGGGGCTCGGCTCTCACAACCCCGTCACCTCCCCTCGGGGCTCCACCTGCCACCTCCATGGCCCAGGGAACCAAGCTCCCTGGAGGAGGACTGTGGGGCCACACTGAAACCACAGCACACACGCCCTCCCTGAGAGCCGCAGCCCCGGTCTCCTGGCTAGGGGGGCCCTGCGGTGGTGGATTTCAGTTCAGAGGCGCAGGGAAGCAGCCCCGGCCCTGGAGGTCCTTTGTGGGTCCGGGCTCAGGAAGGCGTCCCTTACCCAGCCTGGAATAAAGTATATAAAACAGAAGGAGCCTCTCACGTGCCCCAGCCCCACCGCCCTCCTCACCCACGCAGCACCCCCCTTGCTGTTGTCTTCCTCACTGCAACACCCGGAGCTCCTAGAAAGCTCCGCACTGGGCAGCCGACTCAAACCCCAGAAATCCGTGCGCGCCCAGCGCCGGAGGCCTGACGTCCACCTTGAAGGAGCTGACAGGGCCGGGTCCGACGGGGGGCTCAGGGAGAGTCCTGTCCGTGCCTCTCCCTGGCTGCTGGTCCCAGGTGTGTAGCTGTCACGCATCTGTGTCACCAAGCTCTGCATGTCCCCGTTTCCGGGTCTTTTCCTAGTCCTATTTGGCTACGGGCCTGTCCCCTGCAGCCTGAGCTAATCCAAGGGTGGCGGAAGGACCCTACAAAGGAATTGCAAAACGTGTGTGACAAGTGCACTTAAGAGATAAGTTTATTTTGGTGCAAAAAACTTTGAAACACATGCAGGTTTTTTTTCCCACAATATATGTTTTCTATGAATTTTTTGAAGACCCCTGGTAGGCATAGACTTCGATAAGCTCAACTTTAATTCCGTTTTCCACGCACTCTCTGAAGGTCACCTTCGCGGGGAACCGGGGCTAGGATGCCAGCAGATCTGGAAGTCTCTGTTGAGGCCTTGACAGCTGCCGAGCCCTGTTGACGTCACCTGAGAGGTCTCTCAGCTCAGCCGCTCCTGGCTGCACCGCCCGGCACTCGTGTCCTTTGTCCTGTCGCCCCCAGACCCCGCCGCAGCCTCACCTGCCGCCAGCTCCCCTCTTCACCTCCCGGTGTCGCCACCTCGGGCAAGGCACACCTTCCCAGGCCTCCCACAGAGTCTCGCTTCCGCGGTGCCTGGCCGTGGCCGGGTGTGTGGCCTCTGTACGAAGCGCTCACCGCCTCCTTCCTTGTCTCGGGGAGCCTCCAGGAGCCCAGAGGCCTCAGCCAGCCCTGTGTCCTCCACACCAGAGGGACACATGTGGATGAGATGGGATGTGTCAGCCTGACTGGGTCGGGGGTGCCCCAGGGATCTGGCTAGGCACCACCGTGGGTGTGCCTGGAGGGTGTTCCCAGGAGGGACCGGTACTTGAGCTGGAGCACTGGGGAAGCAGAGGGCCCTCCCCGGTGTAGACGGGCCTCACCCATTCTCCCCGGTGTAGACGGGCCTCACCCATTCTCCCCGGGGCCTGCAGGGAGCCACTAAGTGAAGGAAAGGCGGAGGCCGTGCCTCCGTCTGACTGTTGATCTCCCACATTGAACTGGCACCTACATGGAAGGGAGCTGGTTCAAGTCCCGGCTGCTCCACTTCCGATCCAGCTCTCTGCTACAGCCTGGGAAAGCAGTAGAAGATGGCCAAAGTCCTTGGGTCCCTGCACCCATGTGGGAGACCTGGAGGAAGCTCCTGGCTCCTGGCTTCGGATCGGCACAGCTATGGCCATTGCAGCCATTTGGGGAGTGAACCAGCAGATGGAAGACCTCTCTCTCTGTGTGTGTGTAACTCTGACTTTCAAATAAATAAAGAAATCTTTGGAAAAAAAAAAAAAGCAAGCGCACTCCCCTGACCACGTGGGAGGATGGAATCCCAGCCCCTGGGTACCTCCCCCGAGCCTGAGCTGCCCGGTTCTGCTCTCCACCCAGACAACAGCTGCTCTGGCCCCACCTCCGCCCCTTGCTGTCCACTGACCCTGCACAAGGTCTGCAGCCTCAGTTTCCCCACACACAGAGTGTAGATAACTCCTGTCTTCCCTACCGCACAGTACTGGTGGGCGGATTCCAACAGGCTCACGCGCCTGAAAATGCTGCCCGTCTGGTTCCCGATAAACAGAGGCCAACAGTGTCACAGGGGTGCTGGTGAGGCGGGCGTGGAGGCCACGCAGACGTCACTGGGAAGGGAGGGAGACAGCCTGTGGCTCCTCGAGGTGCAGGGGATGCCAAGGCCATCCATGTCTCGGCACGGAGGGGTTTTCTGTGCAGTGAACGCCCACCAGGTGCCTGAGGCCTGGGCTGTGTCACACACAACCTCGCAGCCCCCGAGAGAACACGGGTACACAAACGTCTCCATGCGTGTGAGAAGCCTGGGGCTCGGCAGGGTCAGTGCTTCCGTCCAGCCCCACGGACCAGAAGATGGAGCCCCCACGCCCAGCAGTGCGCTGCTCTGCCGCCCACCAAGGAAACCATGGAGGAGAACCCTACGGTACCAGGGCCGGGGGACCTGACTTCCCTACGCCACTGGGAACCCATGACCCCATGCAGTTCCTGCCCTAGACCATGACCCCTGAGCCTTCTCAGGAGGGGGCTCTGCTCCGTGGCCTCTTGCACAGCTGGCTCACCCGCCCCTAATTGGTCCAGCTCATCTGACTCTTTGCTTTCTTGTGCCACACACTGGCCGCCCTGGGACAGCGCTCAGGGCGGGGCGGAGGGTGTCACAGTGAGTGCTCGGGTCTTACTGGAAGTGCAGCTGTAAAAGGACCAGCCCGTAAACAGCCAGCCCGGCCGGGACACGCCGCAGCTCTGCCCTGCGGCTCTGACGTCAGTAGGGCGGGGTGCGGGCCCAGAGCCAGGGCCCAGTCCAGCTGCCAGCCTGTCACGGGGCCAGCCCCGCCTGCCCGCCCTGGGGCTGCCAGCAAGTCCTGGAGGAAGACGGGACCCACGCTCAAAGCTGGGACTGGGAGTCCCCCAAGCCACTGCCTCCCCTTCTGGGACTAGTGCAAAAAGCGAACTAGAAAATGGATGAAGACGCAGATAACAGATCTGAAACAGGAGCAGGCCATGACCAGCGTGCTCATCTCGTGCCTCGGGGACACGGGTCCCTGTCCACCCTGGAATCTCCTTGTCTGCTCACGACACCTAGGAATGGGTTGTGGCCGCAATCCATAAGGGAAGTAAATCATATGTTGGAAGAAGGGCGAATGGCTCGTAGGAGCGTTGAGACAGGAACCCACACGGCTCCTCTAAGCATCGGTGAGGACGAGCCACACATGAAGCATGGAGCAGCCTGGCCAAGGGTCAAAACAAGCTCGCTCCCTTCTTCTGAGAGCCGGCCATCCCGCGCCCCGCAGCGGGCAGGGCTGGAGGGCACCACACCCCAAGTAGGACAGAGGTGTGGACGCCGTCCTTGGTTCTGAACCGGGTCACTGTGACAGCTGCTGTGTACTCAGCCTCCACCCAGTCAGATGCCAGGCAAGGACTTTGCCCCGTCCCTGAAGCACCTCCAGGCCAGCGCAGTCAGTGGTGTCACTGGACAGATGAGCGCGTGCCTGGATGCACGTGTGTGCCCGGCACTGGGTTCACACTGCTCTGTGCCGCTGCGACCCGTCTCCTCCACCTCATGAGCAAGTGTGATTCCCACTTTACAGATGTGGACAGCAAGGCTGGAGAGGTGCAGAGACTTGTCCAGGGTTGTTAAGCCTCCGAGGGCTGAACTTGACCAGGAATCGTGGTCAGTCTGCTTCCAAGGCTTGCACAGTGACTGGCGGTGAGCTGCATTCCCACCACCTGCCTGCTCAGCCAAGGAGAGCAAGAGAGGGCGGGGCCTGGGCAGGGGCCCTGGTCCCTGGTGAGCCCCGGTTCCCCTGGCATGGGCTGCTGGTGATGGCGGGGCAGGTGCAGCCCTGAATCAGGTTACGATGACACGGGGCTGTTGGCTGACTCCTCTCACACCTGTTCCTGGTTCAGGGTGCCCTTGTCCACTAAGCACTTTGGAATGTGTGATTCTGGGGTCCCAGTGACCTGGCTGTGTTTCCCCACGTGTATTTCTCTCGAAGGGCCGGGAACAATGAGAGCCACGTGTGTGTGGCTCTGCAAGACACAGACCTCCAGGGCAAGCTGCCCCCTCCTCTGAAAACCAGTGACACCAGCCAACTCAGCCCACGGGGGTGCTGCCTTGTATTTGCATCGAGAATGCCAAGGCTGAGCGTGGTGTCCAGTGAAGTGTGCCCTGTCCCTGGCCCATCTGTGGCTTCAGCCACTTAACGCCCATGCCAGCAGGAAGCCACGTCCCTGAACACTCACTCCTATGGGGCCTGATTCCGGCCCTGGGTGTGTTGTTGGATCACCTGCAGCCCCAGTCACTCGAGGGCCATCCGAAGTGACCACTGACGATGAGGCTGTCACAGGTCCCCTCCAGCGGACTCGCTGGCCACACACTTTTCCTGCAGAAGGAAGCCCACGGCAACGTTGGTGGCAAGACGACCGCCTGTGCCTCATTAGGTTTCAGACCTGCGACCAGGAAGGAGCCAGAGGCTGCCCCGCCTCCTCCCAAGACTCACGGGGCCCAGAAGACAAGCCTGCCAATCAGCCTCGCCACTGCAGCCGGAGCCCAGCCTGTGGCTGGCTCATCATCAGAGCCCCTGGCAGGCGTGCCAGGAAGACCAGCTCCCG
The DNA here is from genome assembly GCA_949820135.1 of Sylvilagus floridanus. Classification (NCBI taxonomy): domain Eukaryota; kingdom Metazoa; phylum Chordata; class Mammalia; order Lagomorpha; family Leporidae; genus Sylvilagus; species Sylvilagus floridanus. Next base: position 6,377,236 of record OX463244.1, on the reverse strand, counting down.
GAGTGACCTAGAACTGCCGTGAGTCACCGTCCCGATTCAAACGAGGGCTCAGGTGGATTTAGAGGTGGCCCATTGCCTCCATGAACACATAATTGCCTCTGGAAGTATTTCACCTCTGGGAGTCCCAGATACCAAGGGCACAATGCATCCGCACAGGCTGGCCACACTCCCAGTCCCGGCAGGCTCTCCGTGGTGACGGCTGCCTCCAGGGTCCCAGGACTCTTCTGGGATTTGCCCCTCCCCCATCCATCCCCCAGGACACCTAAGCCTCACTGACTTCATCTCACAGACAGGGGCCCCTTCAAGCCCCCCCCCCCCGGCCTCCCTGTCACTGTCCGTAGCCTGTGGCTCCCCTTACCTGCGCTCCTTACCAGGGGTACTCTCTGTGTGCCATCATCTTGGTCACCACAGAGTTCTTCCCTGTGGGGCCAGCGTTGTGACGCAGTGGGCTAAGTCACAGCCTGCAACACTGGCATCCCATATCGGAGCGCCAGTTCCAGTCCAGCCTGCTCCCCTTTCTGATCCAGCTCCCTAGTCATGCACCTGGGAAAGCAGCGGAGGACGGCCCAAGTGCTTGGGTCCCTGCACCCACGTGGCAGACCCGGAAGAAGCTCCAGGCTCCTGGCTTCAGCCCAGAACAGCCCTGGACATTGAAGCCATTTGGGGAGTGAACCAGTGGATGGATAGATCTCTCTCTCTCTCTCTCTCTCTCTCTCTCTCTCTCTCTCTCTCCCCCCCTCTCAAATAAATAAACAAATCTTAAAAATAACATGACAGGGGTCCTGCTTGTCCTGGTAACCATTGACCACCTTGTGACCCTGGCCACTGCCCAGGTCCGGTGGCAGAAGCCCATGCCCCGTCTCGTGGCTGTGCCCTCACCTGGGAGGGGGGACAGATCTCTCCACCTTGCCCACTCTGAGAACCAATCTCAGCCCCATCCTGGAACACGTCGCCATCCCAGCCACCCTCCTCCAGGCTTGTTCTCGGAGCTGTGTTCCCTCTCCAGAGTGTGGCAGCTGCACCACGGGTGGTCTCACCCACATCACCGTCCCGGCTGGCTTCGTCGTCGGCAGCTTGTCCCGATGGTGACTCATGGTGAGATAACACACAGCCCACCCCCTGTTATAAACAGTGTTGTCTGGACACATCTTCCTGGCCAGCGGCCGCTCGGCTGCCCGGCTGCCCGGCAGTGCCATGCCTGATGTCACCCTGGGTATATTTCTTCTTTCCAATTTCACCCGCCCTTCCTTCCCTGTCGTTCAGTAGAACGAAAAACCCGTTCTGAATGACTCCTGTGGACGGATCCCGAGGATGGCTTCACGTTCAGACAGCTTCAGTGGCGGAAGCTGCTAACCACGTCGGTCCACAGCCTGCCTCCCGCTTCCTTTATGGAGCATCTCTAAGAGCCAGAGCTGGGAGAGGTTAGCCACCATCGGGTTGGATGGATCCTTTCACCCACGAAGGAGCCGAGGCCAGGGAGGTTGGGGGCTGCTGACGAGTCTCAGACAGGCCTGGCTGGTGAGAGGCCATGCACCATGACCTCCACCGTCCCCTCCTGGTTCGGCTCAGCAAGGAAACCAAGGCATGAACCCAAGGGCACAAGGGCACAGCCCTGCAGGAGGGGCGGCCCCTTGGCCCCGGGGAAGCAGGGCCCCTCACAAACCACAGCCATCCGCCTGCAGAGGGGCCCAGCTCGGCGCAGCCATTGCCCGGCCCACGCCTCGGCGCCGAGGGTCTGGAGATGGGAGGGCCACGCAGAGACGCCAGTCACCCCGGGAAAGCACCGTCATCGGAGACAGAGGCTGGAGGGGGGATGTGACTGTTCCCGGGTACAGAGATGCCCTGGAACTGGGCACACGTGAGCTCAAAGCCACCAAACTGGGCCACCAAAATGGCGGCCGCGCTGTGCGCGGGCTCTGTGGTAATTTCTAGAAAGCCTCAGCTGGCTTCCCCAGCCCGGGACGCTGAAAACAGGAAGCGCCCAGGAGACGGAAGATGGGCAGGGCGGGGTGGGCTCCTGGCCCTCACCTGGCGGCCCCTGCTGCGTGTGCAGGCCCCCAGGAGGGGTGTGGGCCACGCTGTGGACAGCTGGGGGGCCCCGCGGCTGGGAGGAGGGCGGCGTCCAGGGTCCCTCCCAGCCACCACACACACCACACACCACTCACCACACAGTACACATACCACACACACCACACAGTACACACACCACACACCACACACCACACACACCACACACACGCAGTATACACACACCACACACATCACACACACATCCACACAACCACACACCACACACCATACACACCACACACACACCACACACCACACACAGTACACATACCACACACCACACTCAGTATACACACACACACCACACACATCACACACCATACACAACATACCACACATACCACACACAAACTCACCGCACATACTACACACACACACAGCACCAGAACACAATACCCCCAAATTCAACACACATACCACATACATGCAACAACACGCAACACATACCACACACACATACACCACATATAGCACATGTACCCCATAATACACCACACACACTACATACACACCACACATATGCAACAATCTGCCACACATACTCCCTCATACACACTACGCTCACACACATACACACCACATTTACCATACACACTGCACACTATACCACACACCCCACATACATCACACATACATTACACAAATGCAACAACATACCACATATAACACACAATTACCATACATAACACACACACTACACACAGTACACCATGCACATGCAACAACACACCACACACACAACAAAACATCTCACATACCACGCACATGCCATAAGACACCACACATACCATACACACCACATCACACACACCACACATGCAAGAACACACCACATACTACAAAATACTACACACACAATATACACACACCAAACTCATCATATATACCACATACACACAGCACACACACAATACAGCACACACAACACACACTATACATACCATACACACTACCTATATATACACCACACACACACTATAACATCAGACACAGCACATACCACAGCACGTGCACACACACACACCACACAGCACACATACATACTATATACAAAATAAAACACACACCTCATACACATACCAGAGCACACCACACACACAATATATATACACACACCAAACACAGCTCACACACACTGTACACATTGCACACAGCATACCACTTACACATACCAAATAAAGTACACACCACACATGCACATGACACAGCACACACTGCAACACACACCACACACAGACACTCTATATGTATCACACACACACTGTACAGACCACACACAGCACACAAACGCTATATATACAACACACCACACACACTATACATATAACACACCCTATACATACCACACTACACGTACTACACACACCCTATACACGCCACACTACACACACACAGTCTCAGAGGACTCTTTATGGTGCCATGTAAACCTGGATTTTGCACAACTGACCCAACCCACAGCTCTTGTTAGTTAAGTAATTGACAGCAGGTAGCATTATTAAGGGCTCAGGAATCTAAATTGTTTTTAAAGATTTGCTTATTTAGTTGAAAGAGAGAGAGAGAGAGAGAGAGAGAGAGAGAGAGAGAGAGAGATCTGTTCACTGGTTCACCCCCCACAAATGGCCACAACAGCTGGGGCTGGACCAGGCTGAAGCCAGGAGCCGGGAACTCCATCCGGGTCCCCACATGGGTGCTGGAGACCCAAGCACTTGGGCCACCTGCTGCTGCTCTCCCAGGAGCGTTAGCGGGGAGCTGGACTGGAAGCGGAGCAGCTGGGACTGGAACTGGCGCTCATGTGGGATGCCGGCGCTGCAGGCAGAGGCTTATCCGCTATGTCACAGCGACGGCTCAGAAGCTCAGAGTCTGCCTCTGCCACTTGCCTGCCTCACGACCTCAGGCCTCTGTAGGCGTGGCCCCTCTCTAAGCCAGGGACCCTAACAGTTCCTCTTGGGCAAGGATAAAATGAGATGCCCCGGGAGCCAGTGCTGTGGCATAGGTTAAACCTCCCCTGTGGTGCCGGCATCCCAGATGGGTGCCAGTTCAAGTCCTGGCTGCTCCTCTTCCAATCCAGCTCCCTGCTAATGAGCCTGGGAAAGCAGTGGAAGACGGCCCAAGTGCTTGGGCCCTGCACCTGCATGGGAGACCCAGGAGAAGCTCCCGGCTTCAGCCTGGCCCTTGCGGTTATTTGGGGAGTGAAGCAGTGGATGGAAGACTCTCTCTCTCTCTCTCTCTCTCTCTCTCTCTCTCTCTCTCTCTCTCTCTCCTCTTTGTGTCTCTGCTTTTCAAATAAATAAATAAAAAGAAACAACATGTCTCCTGCCTGCAACATACTGGCCATGGGCACTTCTTTTTTATCCTGGAATGCCCTCCCCCAAACAAAGTTGATGCACCTTAGAACAATCAAAGGCTAATTTAGTTATTTCATTACTGAATTGAAGAGTTGCTTGTTTCGTTATTGAAATTTGTGCTGTCGGTCTTTCAGTTAGAAACAAGGACTGACGAAGGAAAAAGAGGGGGGCGTGGGGGAGGGAGGGAGGAAGAGGAGCAAGGGGAGGAGGGAGGGTGGGGGAGCTACAAGCCCTTTACCCAGGAACCACGAGGAACCGGAAATGGGACCACCCCATCAGAAAGAAGCAACACGCCCTTCCCTCTCTGGCCCCACCCACGGAGCGCCACGCCTCCCCCTGTCCGGGCTGCCACCTGCTGCTCTTTCTAAGACCTCCTCCTCCTTGAGGCAGAACACAGAGTACACACCCCTGGGTTAGCGACTGCCAGAGCACCGGGAAAGGCAGGAGGACGGGGCTCACACACCGCGCGGGCGCCGTCGGGCGGGGGTGGGGGGCACTGGATGCGCGCACTCTGGCCGCGGGGGCGCGCGCAGGGCTGGCTGCAAGGCTGGCCTCTCGGTGCTCAGGCGCCACTGCGCGGGCAGATCGCCTGTTCCATGTCACCCGCGTGACGGGAGGTCGGTGTGCTTGTCCCAGGTGCCTGCTGAGAAAGAACCCTGCAGGCCTCCCCGAACGCCAGCGCCCAGGGAGCGCAGCACACGGCTGCCCTAAGGTAGCCGCCCGGGGTCCGGGAGAGGGAGCCACCTCTGGAGGGACCAGCTGTCTTCGAATGGGCGGGGTGGGGGTGCACCAACATCCTTATCTTTCTTTTTTTTTTTTTTTTGACAGGCAGAGTGGACAGTGAGAGAGAGAGAGAGAAAGGTCTTCCTTTGCCGTTGGTTCACCCTCCAGTGGCCACCACGCCGGCGCACCGTGCTGATCCGATGGCAGGAACCAGGTGCTTTCTCCTGGTCTCCCATGCAGGTGCAGGGCCCAAGCACTTGGGCCATCCTCCACTGCACTCCTGGGCCACAGCAGAGAGCCGGCCCAATATCCTTATCTTTCAAACAGAGGGTCCAAGAGACACCATTTCAGAGGCACCAGTTAAAGGCATCCTACTCACACTCGCAAAGCACCAAGCCAAGAAGGCCGCCCTGTGCTGGCGGGAGGGGCAGGGGCACGTTTTCCCCTCTCACAGGGGAGAGCTACGGGCAGTGCCCGCCGTGAAGCCGTGCGCGTGCATCCCTGAGCCACCCGGGATGATTACCAGGACCAGTTCAGGGGTTTTGCTTCCAATGCCGGCTTCTGACAGCTGCCCTCAGCCAGCCTGGCGGAGCAAGGGCCTCGTGTTCTCCGTGGTAAAACAGTTCTGTGGCTGCCGATATGTCACGTCCATCTTTCAAGAGGAGCTCAGCGCTCGCGTCTGGAACACACGGGTGCTAAGTGAGTCGGCCTCTGTGTCAGGAAACCTCCCCAGTGTGTCCCTGAGCCGTGGCTGGACCTGCCCGTCACAGGAGGACCTGTGAAGCAATGGGCGCGTGAGCAAGTGGCAAATGGAGAAGCGGGAGAAGCCCACGCCGGCTGCGGGCCGCCCACGAGCAAGCCCGGGGCTGCGGCGTGGATTGATTGTCCCCCGCGTGTGGCTGGCAGCCCGTGGGGCAGTTTCCAGGGCTCCAGGTCATTAGGTCCCCTGAAGCCCTGTGCTCAGAAGAGGTGGACGCCGGCTGTCCGGGGTGGGTTAGTGGTTCTCATGAGAGCAAGGAGTTATTGTCGAAGCCAGACGGGCCCCTCCCCCGGCTGTGGCTCCCTGTCTGGCCACGGCATCCCCCTTCAGGCCTGCACCACTGGTGGTGCTGATGGGGCTGCCCACTCTTGCACCCTCCGTCTCCCTGCCCTCAACCTTACCCAGCCCGGGGTCGGTTGTCACAGCGACAGAGAAGGGACTAATGCGCCGTGCGGGCCAGGACCAGGAGCCCAGGCCCATGGATGGGCCAATGGCCCTGAGGGTCCCCCTCACACTGCCTGTTCGCAGCTGCCCCTCCTGCCACGCACCCTGTCCGCACTTCACTTTTCTACCTGTTCTGGGTTTTACATCAAACAGTTAAAGTATCAGTAGCTATATGAGAGGTCTTCAGAAAGCTTGTGGAAATCGGGTATCATGAAAAAAAAAAACTATGCATAGATTTCAATGTTTTTGCACCAAAATAAATTCATCTTTTAATTTCACTTTTCCAGAAATTTTGGAAGTAACTCATACATAAACCATTCCCCAAAGCACCCGAGGATACAGCCATCACCCAGGACCCTCCTCCCCACCGTCGCCCGGCCTTGGGTGGCCAGTGACGGCTTGTTCTATACCCCCTGAGCGATCCATATGGGTGCCGGTTTGAGTCCCAGCTGCTCCACTTCCGATGCAGCTCTCTGCTGTGGCCTGGGAAAGCAGTAGAAGATGGCCCAAGTCCTTGGGCCCCTGCACCCACATGGGAGCGATCCACACCAAGGGTAGCCCCTTCTACCTGTGGAGCCTTCTGGACAACCCCAGAGCTTGATTTCAAGACTAAAATCAAGGTCTTCCACAGAAAAGCCTTCAGCAAAAATACAGAAACAATAACAGCTAAGCAGACTCTGGCTTCCGGCTGAGCTTAGAGCAAACGAACGCTCTCTGCAGCTCCCTGACTTGTACATCAGCTCCCTGACTTGTAGTCCCTGGCTGAAAAAAGGTGCAAAAAGATCCCCTTTGCGCTCGGAGCCTGATTTCAAATCAGGCCTTAGGTACCCACGGAGATGCCACAGGAGTTACAGCAGGAGACGGAGTACATGCACGGGATCTCGTCAGGCGGGGCCGAGCGCGCCTCCTGGACTCCAGCTGCCCACCGGAGCCCAAGCGTGGGGAGCTGCCAGTCCACACTACCACCTTCTGCTGGGCTGGGGAGAGATGTAGGGCCCGGGCCTGCTCTGGCCACCCTGGGGTGCTCCTGGTCCTGGTAGGCGTTCTCCTCACTGCCCAAGAATCTGGCAAAGGGAGTCTTGGACTTATTTGGATTCTGCTTTCCTAGGCCAGTTCTTCACTACCGGTCAGAGATTTGCGACTTCAAGTGGCATGTGCTGCAATCGAGCTGCCTGGTGGACCGTCCTCTTCCGACTTGATCCACCTTCCAGGTCCCCAGGACCAGAGGAGACCAACGGTGGACAGCGGTAGGAATAATGTTAGACTGTTGGTACTGGTGCAGACACTGTGCTGAAGGGGTAACTATAAAAGTTGTCCCAGGGGCCAGCGCTGCGGCATAGCGGGTAAAGCCGCCACCTGCAGTGCCGGCATCCCATATGGGCGCTGGTATGAGTCCCGGCTGCTCCACTTCCAGTCCAGCTCTCTGCTGTGACCTGGGAAAGCAGTGGAAGATGAGCCAAGTCCTTGGGCCCCTGCACCCGCGTGGGAGACCTGGGAGAAGCTCCTGGCTCCTGGTTCCCAGTGGCGCAGCTCAGGCCATTGCTGCCATCTGGGGAGTGAACCAGCAGAGGGAAGATCTCTCTCTCTCTTTCTCTCTCCCCCTCTCTGCCTCTCCTTCTCTCTTTGTGTAACTCTGACTTTCAAGTAAATAGAATTGCCCCCAAAGAATTAAGGAGCTTCTAACTGAAGCCCCAACACTGGGAATTGCTGATGACAGGATTCTGCGGGATATGGACTCCAGGATCTGGATTCTGGCAGTACTACCATCAGAGAAACCTGCATCCACGCACGTGGATTGGCAGGCACCCCGAAGGCAGCCGTAGCACAGTGTAGGATTCAAAACCCACACGCGCAGCAGCCACAGAGCGGAGAGCAGCCGAAGCCTCCACTGCCGACTCTTGGGAAGACGGAAGGGAGACTGCAGCGCACACCCCCGGGCCCCCGGCCCCGCCCACCTGCCTTCCCTCTGGGTCTCACCGTGCACCCCCTCCAGCGCCCTCTGCTCTTCCCCCAGGCTGCAGCATGCTCTGGGGGGGGGGGACATTGGCTCCTTCTCCAAGTGCCCACAATAGCCAGGGCTGTGCCAAGCCAAAGCCAAGAGCTGGGAGCTCGGCCAGGTCTCCCAAGTGGGCGGCAGAGACCCAAATACTTGAGCCTCCCTCTGTTATGTCCTAGGGTGCACACCAGCAGGAAGCTGAGGCAGGAGCAGAGCCAGGGTTTCAACCAGACGCTCAGATGTGGGTTCTGGGCTCTCCTGGCAGTGACCTAATGGCTGCACCAGACACCTGCCCCTGGGGACACAGTGCCTTCCCTCCCCCTTTGCATATAACAGGTGCTCCCAAATCCACGTCTCCCTTCCTGGGAGCCCCTCCCTGCCCTACACTCAAAGATCAAGGCCAAGCTGGCATCAAAGAATAGGGAGACCCTGAGAGGAGGGGAGGGAAGAGAGCCTGGGTTATTGGTGCATTTACTGTGTGGCCATGGAACCACTGTTAATGCTTGCTGAATGGTCTGCCAGGAGTTGACACCATATTAAACCGCTGAGTTTAACAGGTGTGTAAACTGGGATTCCTCTACGTGAGTTCTGAGGGCACCGTCCCAGGGAGTGCTCCTGGATGAGAACCTCATGGCTAACGACAGGTGGAAAACCTGCCACCCCTTGCCCGTCTCCTGCAGGATCCCAGTGTGCACCACAGTCTGGTCAATCCTGCTGTAGGTACCCCTACTGGTCCCCAGCGAACCTGGTACTTCCTGACTTACTTGATCATGAACTGGACTTGACCAGGGGAAAAGAAGGAACTGAGGGAGTCAGTCAGCCTCACCCGTAGCCTCCGCACAGATCTGGGAAGTGGAAGGCTCCCGGGCACACGCGTTCTGCCGTGGGCAGGTGCTGCAGCCCCTGGTGGGATCCAGCCTGATTGGCGGGCGTATCTGCGGGGTGTGGACGTGGCTTGAATACTCTTGGCCAGAGGAGGGGCCCTGTGTCCTGACAGAGGGGGCGTTCAAGACGCACCTGTGAGACAGCGCATCAGCGGCTTAAAAACAAGACAGGCCTGGAGGTCACGTGCAGCACCTGTGCTCCGGTGAGCATGAGCTTCAGGTCATGTGCCTGGGGTGCTCGTGGTGGGGGCGGTGGGACGGAGGTCCTCCTTCACCTCCCTCTTAATTCTGCCACGTAGGGAGAGGGTGGACGTCACCCAGTGGTTAAGAGGCCCACGTTCCACGATGGAGCACCTGGGGTTGATTCCACGCTCTGGTTGCTGACGCTGGCTTCCTGCAAACGCGGACCCTGGGATGCAGTAATGATGGCTCAGGTATGTGGGAGACCTGGACCGCAACGTCTATGGGAGACCTGGACTGCGACGTCTGTGGGAGACCTGGTCCGCGACGTCTGTGGGAGACCTGGACTGCGATGTCTGTGGGAGACCTGGACCGCGCATGTGTGTGGGAGACCTGGATCGCGATGTCTGTGGGAGACCTGGACCGCGCATGTGTGTGGGAGACCTGGACCGCGCATGTGTGTGGGAGACCAGGACTGCGATGTCTGTGGGAGACCTGGACCGCTCATGTGTGTGGGAGAGCTGTCCTGCGCATGTCTGTGGATAACCTGGACTGAATTCCTGGCTCCAAGCTTTGGCCCAGTGCAGCCCCGCCTGATTTGGGCGTTTGGGGAGTCAGCCAGAGGAAGGGGCTCTGTCAGTCTCTGCCTTTCTCTCTCTCAATAAATACATTTTTTTGAATTAAGGAAGACTCCTCGATGGCCTCCAGTGCTGAGTGGAGGGGGAGCCCAGGGCTGCCTTGGGGAAGGCTAGCGGGGTGGTGTCGCAGAGCTGGGGACGTGAGGCGTGAAGGCGGCCTGTCCCCAGGGCGTCGGTGACGTAACTCTACCCCAAGCAACTGCAGCCCGAGTCTAAGCTGAGACTTGGCGGACGAGCAGGAGTAGAGAAATCTGTGACGTTGGTTTGGGCTACTGGTGGGATTTGTGTCCAAAAATGGACGCCGCTTGGTAACAGCCTCCAGATGCTTTGGCTTCCTCCTCCCCGTGCCCTGCCCTACCCTCCGCACACCCCTACCGCAGCGTCCTGGCTCCCGCCATCTCTCAGAGACCCCGCAGGTCAGCCAGGCGGCGGGGAGAGCCGAGTGTGGTCCCTGGGGAAGCGGAGCCCTGCAGCCCAGCCTGGGCTTCCGGCGTCGTCCAAGGCCGGCCGAGGTCTGTGGTCTCCTGCTGTTTGCTTTCGGGACTTCTTAAACCAAACCTCAAGGAGGGGAAAACTCCTATCTGAAAGGCATTGCTTTTAGAGTCCACGAAATGACTCACGGGGCTGTTCTGGCATTTTTGCTCCCTGCTAGGATGATGAAGTGTCCCAATTCCTATTTTTGAAATGTAGCCGCCGTAGCCCGAAGATTCTTCCAGAAGAACAACAATGAGGCCAAAACAGAGCCAGGCGGGGAGGGGCCAGGGCAGCTCCCCGGAACAGACCTAGCGTCGTCCACATAACACATGTTGCTTCTGTCTTTGCTTACGTTCTCCCCGAGGATCCCAGAGGTTGGGCAAGTTATTCAAGAAAAGCTGTTTTTTGAGGCTCTTCAGATTGAGTCTCGTCCAGGGATAAGATAGTCATGGAACTCACCCCGCAGATGTCCAGTGATCGATCGATGCGTAAATACAATGTGGAATAGTATTCAGTCCAGAAAAGGGATAAAATTCTGACATTCGCTACAAGGATGGCTGAAGTTCAGGACACCACGTTAAGTGAGATAAGCCACTTGCAAAAGGGCAAATACCGTACAACCCAAATATAATATTTGTCCAGTGCAACCCCAGTACGACTAGAACAATCTCTAGACAAGTCAGATTGGCTGGCCAGCGTCAGGGCTAGTGTTTGCTTGTTTGTTTTTTTTTTTTTTAAGCTTTATTTTGTTTATTTGAAAGCAGAGTTACAGAGAAAGAGGGAGAGATAAAGATCTTCCACCCACTGGCTCACTCCCCCAATGGCCACAATGGCTGGGGCTAGGGCAGACCAAAGCCAGGAGCCAGGAGCTTCTTCTGGGTCTCCCACGTGGGTGCAGGGGCCCAAGCACTCGGGCCATCTTCCACTGCTTTTCCCCGGGCACATTAGCAGAGAGCTGCATCGGAAATGGAGCAGCCAGGACCCGAACTGGCGCTCATAGGGGATGCCAGTGTCACAGGCGGCTGCTTAAATCCTGAGGCCACAGAGACAGCCCCAGGCTCGTGTTTACCAGGGACAGAGAGTGACTGAGAAGAGTGGGGCCAGAAGCAGACAGTGTGACTGGCGCGGACACTGAGCGTGTAAACCACGCCACAGAAGTCTTCGCCTAAAGTGATTTGAATGACAGCGTTTGTGCTACATGTATTTGACCACAATTTAAGGGAAAAAAACCCACAGCTGTGTTCTCTGGGAGCGCTCTCGGCGACTTCCTGGTGGCCTGAGGCTTCCTCCTGCTGGTTTTTGATCTTGCCAACACTGCCACCCCAGGAGGAACCAAGTGATTTGCTCTTCAAGGCGGATGCTCAGCCAGACCTGGGTCCTGCTCCCCTCGCCTGAGGCTGGTAGGGTCCCCAAGGAGTCAGGGGCAGTCCTGGCAGAGGGCAGGGGCAGCCTTCCTGCCTGGGAACAAAGTCTCAGGTGCAGGGATCCGACACCCCTGTGGTCCAAGTTATTGCAGCCATTACGACGCCGGTCTGCGTCCTTTGTCCCTGGGCAATAAACTGGCCGCTTCGGGCGTTCAAAGCAGCACAGCCCAACCCTCGGCCATAAAATCAGCGCTAATCTCAAAACCCCTCCTTCCTTCTCACTGCATGGCAAGTCCACGTTTCTAAGAATTGATTGCTAGTGGTGTTAGATAATTTTTGATCACTCCTGTACAGCAGCGCTGCTCAGATAAGAGACATCACGGGCACCAGTCCCGGAACAATGAACCCTGAAACAACTCAACCGCACGGCAAACAAAGCACTCTGTCGTTTCAGTGGGAATGAAGTGGAGCAGCGAGATAGTGACCTTGTGAGAACGTAGGGTTTTGAAAGAGTCTCTGGCATGACTGAAGTTGTAGTAAATGCCCATCTCGTATGCATTTCTAAAAGATTTGTTTATTTATTTGGAAGGCAGAGTTATAGAGAGGCAGAGAGAGGGAGAGAGAGGGATCTTCCATCTGCTGGTTCTCTCCCCAAATGGCTGCAATGGCCGGAGCTGAGCCGATCCGAAGCCAGGAGCCAGGAGCTTCTTCAGGGTCTCCCACGTGGGTGCAAGGCCCCAAGGACTTGGGCCATCTTCTCCTGCTTTCCCAGGCCATAGCAGGGAGCTGGATGGGAAGTGGAGCAACTGGGCTTTGAACCAGTGCCCGTGTGGCAATGCAGGCGGCTGTACCCACTACCCCACAGCACCGGCTCCTCGTATGCATGCTTATGTTCTTGGTTTAAGGTATATCGCACACTGGTGCCACGGTTCACTAGGCTAATCCTCCGCCTTGTGGCGCTGGCACACCGGGTTCTAGTCCTGGTCGGGGTGCCGGATTCTGTCCCAGTTGCCCCTCTTCCAGGCCAGCTCTCTGCTGTGGCCCGGGAGTGCAGTGGAGGATGGCCCAAGTGCTTGGGCCCTACGCCCCATGGGAGACCAGGAGAAGCATCTGGCTCCTGCTATTGGATTAGCGCGGTGCGCCGGCCGCAGCGTGCTGGCCACGGCGGCCATTGGGGGATGAACCAACAGCAAAGGAAGACCTTTCTCTCTGTCTCTCTCTCTCACTGTCCACTCTGCCTGTCAAAAAAAAAAAAATTAAAAAAAGGTACATCACACACTTCAGATGTACCTTCAGATGTTAGAAGGGGCATGTGGTAGGCTGCGTGGCCATTCACTACATTCTAGAATCATTCCCTGTGAAATGTTAGGGGACTAACATCTGGCTGCTTGGGACTCTCACGTCCCGTATCAGGGTGCCTGGGTTCAAATCCAGCCTCCACCTCTGATTCTACCTCCTGCTGCTGTGCATCCTGGCAGGCAGCAGGTGTTGACGGCCCAAGTACATGGACCCTCCTGCCCCCCATGTGAGAGACCCAACTTGTGTTCCTGGCTTCCGTCTGGTCCAGTCCCGGCCGTTGCAACCATTTGGGGAGTGAACCTGGAGGTGGAAAATTTTGCTCTGTGTCCTTGCCTTTCAAATAAAGAAATACCTTTCTCGCTGTCTACCCTGGGTCTGACCCTAGACCATGCCCAGTCCATGTCCGCAGGGTAAGGGAGCTGAGGAGGGTGGGTAAGAGCCCAGTCCCCACCAGCTCGCAGGACAGCTCCCTGGCTCTCTGGGCACCCAGCCCAGAGTTCCGTGGGTGCCGCGCAGCCCACTGCGGATGGAGTGCATGAAAACCAGGTGGCTTCTGCCCTGAGCTCACAGGCCCTTTGTCTGGGCCTTGATCTCCACAGCACACAGTGCAGCAGCCATTCCAGAGCACTGGCCTGGTGTTCGGGATTATGAATCACCTAGAAACGAGGCCGGGGTCAGGGCGTCCAGCCCACGGGCTGCGTACGACCATGAAGTCCTCTGCTCCGGCCCTGCCAAGGCAGCTGGGGGTGGGACTGGAAATGCAATAAACCTAGAGCCCCCGATGATGTTGTGCAGCCAGACGATGCTGCAAATACACAGAACGAGGTTCTCCTCAATGGGGGGCGCTGTGTCGGCTGCACGAGGATCACGGCGTTGGACATAAGGGTTAGCACCGGAGGACTGCAGTACCTGTGAGTGAGCCAGGACCATCCCCCAGGGGACAGCTGTGCACTGTGCCACCCCACAGGACAACTGTATACAGTGCCACCCCCACAGGACAACTGTGCACAGTGCCACCCCCAGGGGAGAGCTATGTACAGTGCCACCCCACAGGACAACTGTATACAATGCCACCCACAAGGGACAGCTGTGCACAGTGCCACCCCACAGGACAACTGTATACAATGCCACCCGCAAGGGACAGCTGTGCACAATGCCACCTCCACAGGACAACTGTGCACCGTGCCACCCCACAGGACAACTGTGCACAGTGCCACCCCATGAACAACTGTATACAGTGCCACCCCATGGGACAACTGTATACAGTGCCACCCCACAGGACAACTGTGCACAGTGCCACCCCACGGGACAACTGTATACAGTGCCACCCCCATGGGTCAGCTGTGCACAATGTACCCCCACGGGACAACAGTGCACAGTGCCACCCCACAGGACAACTGTAAACAGTGCCACCCCATGGGACAACTGTATACAGTGCCACCCCACAGGACAACAGTGCACAGTGCCACCCCACGGGACAACTGTGTACAGTGCCACACCACGGGACAACTGTATACAGTGCCACCCCCACAGGACAACTACACACAATGCCAACCCAAGGGACAACTGTATACAGTGCCACCCCACGGGACAACAGTGCACAGTGCCACCCCCACAGGACAACTGCACACAGTGCCACCCCCACGGGACAACTGTGCACAGTGACACCCCCATGGGCAACTGTATACAGTGCCACCCCACAGGACAACTGTAAACAGTGCCACCCCATGGGACAACTGTATACAGTGCCACCCCCACGGGTCAGCTGTGCACAGTGTACCCCCACGGGACAACAGTGCACAGTGCCACCCCACAGGACAACTGTATACAATGCCACACCCACGGGACAACTGTGCACCGTGCCACCCCATGGGACAACTGTATACAATGCCACTCGCATGGGACAAGTGTATATACTGCCACCCCATGGGACAACTGTGCACAATGCCACCCCGGGTGTCTGCACAGCACGGGCCCCAGGGCACCCACAGTCCCCAAGTCTGCAGAAGCTCGGGCCTCATCTGTAAAATGGTGTGGACTTTGCGTGGAACCTGGGCACATCCTCCCAGATACTGCATTGTTTTAATATTTACATTTATGTGAAAGCCAGAGTTAGAGAGAGAGGTCTTCCATGCTGGCTCCCAGTCCAGATAGCTCCATCCGGGTCTCCCACACGGGTGCAGGGCCCACACACTCGGGCCATCTTCCGCTGCTTTAGCAGGGCAGTAGCAGGGAGCTGAATGGAAAGAGGAGCAGCTGGGATATGAACTGGCACCTGTATGGAATGCCGGTGTCACAGGTGGTAGCTTAACCTGCTACACCGTAGTGCCAGCCCCTTCCAGATGTTTTAAATTATCTCTAGATTTGGGGCTGGCACTGTGGTACAGTGGGTTAAAGCCCTGGCCTGAAGCGCTGGCATCCCATATGGGCGCCGGTTCAAGACCTGGCTGCTCCACTTCGGATCCAGCTCTCTGCTATGGCCTGGGAAAGCAGTAGAAGATGGCCCAAGTCCTTGGGGCCTTGCACCCACGTGGGAGACCCTGAAGAAGCTCCTGGCTCCTGGCTTTGGATTGGTGCATCTCCTGCCATTGAGGCCAATTGGGGAGTGAACCATCGATGGAAGACCTCCCCCCCCCATCCCTCTCTCTGTCTCTCTCTGCCTCTCCTCTCTCTGTGTAACTCTGACTTTCAAATAAATAAATAAATAAATCTTTAAACAAATTACCTCTAGATTAGTTATAATACTTAGTATAATGTACACTGAGCCAATACTTTGTTGTCTAGGGGATAGTGACAGATAAAGGCTCTGCGTGTTCAGTACAGGCGCAGTTCTCCACGTGTGTGTTTTCTGTCTGCATCTGGTTGAGTCTGAGAATGCAGAACCTGAAGATGCTATGGAGGCCGACTGTATGCCTGCTGCGGTCATAGAAGGCAGGCCTTGGTTGTAGCCCAGCGCCGACCTCAGCGAACCCTGGGGAAAGAGCCCCTGGAACTCAGGGTGCCTGGGGGGACGTCCCTGGCCCTGGCCTGGAGCAGAGCCACTGCCAGTACTCGCCTGATCGTGGACACTCCGGCGGTGTGAGTGACAGATGAGCGGGTGCAGGCAGGGCCAGCCCCAGCGATGCCACCAGTTCTGCCTCTGTGTCCCCTTCTGCAGCCTCCTGCGGTGCCGCCCTGTGACGGCGTCTCTGGCCCTGTGCCCTGAGCCCTGGGATTGTCTTTAATCTTCTCCCTGGTGTCCAGAGAGGGCTTGACTGCATTGTCACATGGTGAGACAGAGCAGGTGCGCTAGCTTGGGTCTCTCCCCTTCCCATAAAGCCACTAATGCCATCCTGGCGACCTCACCTCCAAACACCATCTGCAGGGGAATTTAAGGAGTAAGCACGTGAGCTTTTGGGGTACACATTCAAGTCATAGCGCCCGATAAGAAGAGGAGGTGAGGACATAGAACCCGCTGTGGAGGCCAGGGTGCGCACAGTGTGCTCCGCACGCCGGAGGTGCTGGCATCTGAGATGGGAATGACCTCAAAGCAGGTGCCCGGCTTTGCCACAAACTGCAGACACACATGGAGGGAAGACCCTGAGGGCACAAGAGAGAAGGCACCTGTGAGCCGAGGAGAGAGGCCTCTGGGGAGAGAAACCAGCCCCTGACCCTGCACCTGCAGCCTCCGGGGCGCCCACTCTTGGGGCTCCAGGCTGCAAGCACACAGAACCCACGGTCTTGCATCTGCAAAGGCTTCGGAGTCCCCCACTCCCCGGGACGGCCACTCACAGCCGCCACCTCCCTCCTGGACCAAGGAGCTGCCAGGGCTCTGAACGCTGCCCCGCAGCGACCTCACTTCTTCACAGGGACACTGGGGCGCCTGTCTCCATGGAGACCGAGGAGGCTGAGTCCTCCCTCCAAAGCCCAAAACCGGGTGCCCTGGGCCTGCTCACCTCAGCGCTGCCAGGAGAAGCCCTCTCCTTGCCTTCTGCAGCCTCAGAGGCAATGTTCCTGGCATTCCTCGGCGAAGATCTCCATCCTCACAGTCGGCTGCCTGGTCTCTGGCCTCGGCGATGCCCAGAGCTTCTCTTCTGTTCACGTCCACTCTCCCTCGGGCTCCCTCTTCAAGGCCACTTGTGACTGTGCTTAGGACACAGCGGGAAAACCCAGGCCATCCTCCCACCTGCACGTCCTTGCTGGAACCATGTCACAGAGCCGTGTCGCACGAGGGGACACGTTCTCAGGTTCTGGGATGAGGATGGGCAGAGCTTTTGGGGGGGGGAGGAGTGGGTGCTCTACTCAGCATGGAGCACTTTGGCTTCCCCTCCAGAGTTGACAATGCACCTCCCCCATCCCTACCCTCTGCTCCTCACCCCAGTCCCTGCAGCACGTAACCCAGGCCCAGCTCTCCAGAGCCAAGAGCTCCATCCGCGTTTCTGAGAACAGCTCACGTGCAAGGTCAAGGGCTGTCTTTCCCAGCCTGCCTGCTCTCCATCACGCCCCAGTGGGCCAGTCCCTCCCCTGACATGTGGCACCCAGACCATGCGAGCCCTCCACGGTGATCAGATCCGCCCTGCATGCTGCGGAGAGAGGGGTGTTGGAGGGAGGGGTGTCCCCCCAGCCACTGGTGGGGCCCACGGGGGTGCGAGGGCAGGAAGCGGGGAGTGGGGAGGGCTGGCTGCCCCCTCCATGGTCTGCCACGACTCTGGCTTTCTTCCTGGCTCTGTCTGCCCCCTGCCCGTGGCTACAGCCTCATCACAGGCCCCCGGCCTCCCCCTGGAATGCAGCTCTGTCCTCCAGGCCCTTGGCCCTCTCCTAGGACCCCCCAAGAAGCCGACACGACTTGAGTGCGGTTGCTGTCCAGTTTCCAACATGCCCATGCCAGTTTCCTTGCTGAAGCTGTGATCAGTGACCAGAAAGTTAGTGCTCAAAAGAACACACGAACACACATGCACACACTCACACGCACTCACATAGACACACTCACTCACACACGCTCACACTCACACTCACACTCACACTCACACATGCTCCCATGTGCGCTTCTGGAAGTGTGCGACACATTGAATTTCAGAGCTGTAGAAGAGACGGACACTCCTCCCCGCACAGGAGCAGCGTGAGTGCCCCAGGGCGGCTCCAAGGGGCCGGAGCACTTGGCTTCTTCAGCAGTAAATGAGGTAGAGAAGCCAGGACTGGACTTCTGGGGCCGGTGAATTGTGGGAAGGAAAATACTCGGGGAAATTCATGGCAGATGGAGACGTGTGAAAGGTTCCCCCCCCCGGCGACTTCCTGGCCCAATGCCGGCTAATGAGGGCCTTGAGTTCCTCCCATGATTCACTTCTGCCCTTCCGGCGGGGGCGGGGGAGAGTTTTTCCTACCTCTGTTTCTCCTCCTTGCCTTTGGCTCAGATGAACCCTGATGTCAACGTGCCATACACTGGGAAGGCGTATTGTGCTACCCCTCAGGACATGCCCAGGTAAACCTGGCTAACCTCCCACCCCAACGCCCGGGATGCAATCCCACCTGCGAAGCCCCCTTCTCTGGTTGAGGTGACAAGGTCACGGGCTCGTGGGATTAAGGCTCGGACCCCTTTGGGGCTGTGGAGAGAGCATTGCCTCAAGGCAGAGTTCCCGTGCCAGGACACTGCACGGGCTGACAGCCAGCCTGGGGGACCCAGCAGAGGGGACGGACAGGCACCCTGTGGACGAGGAGGTGCCCCAAGAAACGGGGCTGTGCTGGGCCCTCTGCCAGACCACACCTGCAGGCCTGCCCTCCGTGTCTCCCCAAGGGTTTCCATGTTTTTGAAGACGGCTTTGGAGGAAAGGGTTAAAGATCAGATGGCCAGATGGCCTTGGGAACAAAGCCGTCACCTTGAACCGGAAGTCACTTACTCTAAAGGAACCCACCAAGCAGCGTTCAAACATTGGCGGCCTCAAAGCTCCGTACGGGGCGAGGACCCCCAGACCGGATCCTGCTCCTCCTCCTGAGAATGGGCCAGACACTGCCCGTGGGACGTGAGGTCGCTTCCTGTCACTGCAGGCGAGTGTCGCAGGGCGCAGCCTGCACAGAGCTGCCAGGGTTCAGTTCCCTCTTTTGTTTCCTTCCTCCTGGAAGATTTTTTTGCCCTAAAAGCTTTGAAAGAAGTGGCCCGAATGGTTGCAGGGAACTTGAATGCTAACAAACACATCATTAAACATATATGACTTCCTTCCAGTACATTCTGTCCAGATGCGAGGGGCTGCGAAGGGATTTATTTTCAGACCACCCTCATGTTCGCCCCCACCCACCTCTCATTTTATTAAATTCCCTTCAGGCAGAAAGAAAACTCATTGAGACTTTTCTGCCGCTTCTCCTCTTCTTTCTACGGTTCCACGAGGCTGCACTGCGGTGGGTTCCACAGAGACCTAAGATACTGCCTCTTTTCTCTGCTTCTGCAGGTTTAGAGGCTGTTTTGACCTCACACGAGTCCAGGAGCCCCACGGGGCTCTCCAGAGTGGAGGCCCCCTCACAGGAGAGCAAATACTCCCCAAGAAATGCCCAGCTGGGTCTCCTGTGACCGACGCACCTGCTGCTACGGAGCAAGGGGATGCTGAGAGCCGCCGCCATTCCTGGCACTGCTGTGCACCTGCTGAGTGTGTGTGTGTGTGTGGGGGGGTGTTGAAATGCTTCCTCCCAAGGATACGCACGGAAGTTCTAACCCCTGGCTCCTGTGAATGTGGGGTCTTTGCCAATGTCACCCAGTTATGGTGAGGTTGTGCTGGAGTGGGCTGGCCCTAACGTGTTGACGTGTTCTTAGAAAAGAGGACAAGTGAGGCCGGTGCTGTGACGCAGAAGATTAAGCCTCCCCCTGCAGCGCCTGCATCCCAGATGGGCACCTGTTCCAGTCCCGGCTGCCTGGGAAAGCGGTAGAAGATGGCACAAGTGCTTGCATCCTACATCCTTCTGGGAAACCCGGAAGAAGTTCCTGGCTCCTGGCTTCGGATGGGCCTGGCTCTGGCCGTTGTGGCCATTTGGGAAGTGAACCAGCAGATGAACGACCTCTCTCTCTCTCTCACTCTCTCTCTCTCTCTAACTCTGCCTCTCAAATAAATATCTAAGTCTTAAAAAAAAAAAGAAGGCAGTGCCGGGCAGTGAGAAGACGGAGTAGAACCTGCGCGATGTGGGGATTTCCTGCAGAAGCATCAAGCCCCCAGGATTGCCGGGGACCCCACGCCTGGACTGCACAGGAGACGTCTTGGGTGTTTTGCAGCACTGGGCTTCCGGGACTCTCTAACAGCAGCTCCAGGAAGTTCCCATCCTTAGGGTCACTCTCCCTCGAACCCACCATCTGTCATCTGTGCTTAATTTTCTCATTCTTGTCCCGTCTCTCCGGCTTCTCCAGAGGGTTCACCCAGGCCAGACTTAGCTGCAAATCCAAGGAAGAGCCACGGAGACCCTCTAGGCTTTGAACAGTTCCAAGGTGGGGGAGGGGGAGTGAGCTGTGTCCCACCCAGCCCCCCCCCCCAAGTCCTCGAGGAGTAGGAGGGAGCCATGGAAGGACACAGGCAAAATGATGGCCCTCTCGTTGTCCCCGAGGGGCTGGGCGCTGGGCGTGGGGGAAGCGTGCTGGGTGTGGGGTCAGGCCTGCCCCACTGCCGGGAGTGTCACACTATCACCAGGGG
The DNA here is from genome assembly GCA_949820135.1 of Sylvilagus floridanus. NCBI lineage: Eukaryota > Metazoa > Chordata > Mammalia > Lagomorpha > Leporidae > Sylvilagus > Sylvilagus floridanus. The sequence continues at coordinate 6,356,416 of OX463244.1, read as the reverse complement.
CAGGGACCTGAGCCGGGGTCTCCTTGCTCCACCATCTCAGGTGAATTGTCCCTGTGTGTGCCAGCTTCTTCTCCGTCCAGGGTCTGTGCGGGCCCACACAGCTTAAATCCAGCCCCACGCCTTGGTAGCAGCAACTCCCAAGTTTCCAGGAGCTTCAGAGCTGCTCGAGAGTCTGCAGAGACCCCCTACCTGCCCACCCCACGGGCTTTGACTCCTGGGTCTGCACAGGGCCTGAGAATCTGCATTGCTAACTACCTGCAGACAGCACAGCCAGGTGGGCCCAGGTTCTCTGCATTGGGAACCATCAGTTCATGGAGACACAGGGTGGTATCAGGTAGGACCAAGTCCTGGCTCCTGTGCCCTGGAATGATTCGGGGTGGGGGGGACAGGGAGGCCAGGAAACGCAAGGTTCTCTCCTTCCTCACTCTCGCCAGCCACTGGCTCCACGACCTTGGACGTCAGCCTCCAGAGCAATGAAATGCGCATGTCTGTGGCTTAAGCCCCCAGCCCCTGTTCTGTAAAGTCAGCCCAGGCAGGCTAAGCACCATCTGTGTCTCTGCCTGTCTGGTGGATTGCAAACTACCCGGGGCAGGCACTGGTCTTTCCTCCTTGGGTCCCCGACGCTCAGCAGGTGCCTGGCACATTAAAGGGCCTAAGAACAACGATGATGATAAAAGAGAAGTTAGAGTGCTCATTTACCGAGCGCTCGCTGTGTGGAGGGCCCTGTGCTAAGCACCGTTTCTGTGTTTGTTTTGTTGTTGTTCTTTAACCTGTTGAATCGCATTTATTTACTTATTTGAGACACAGAGACAAAGAGAGAGCCCTCATCCACTGGGTCACTCCCCAGATGTCCACAGGGACTGGACTGGGCCAGGGCTGAAGCTGACAGCCAGAAACTCCACCCCAGACTCCCACGTCGTCCGTGGAGAAGCTCAGTCACTGGAGCTCACTGCCACCGGCCAGGGGCTGATGCCGAAGCCGGAGTCAGGAGCTGGAGCCAGACGGAGGCCCTGGGTTTCTTAGCTATTAGGTTGAATGACTGCCCCAAATCATTTTTTTTTTTAAACTGTTGAGGCGTAATGGCTACACAAACGCTGTACCTGTTGAATGTGTGTGTGTGTGGGGGGGGGGTTCTTCCTTACCCTGGAGCCATCACCACAATAGAGGTGCGCAACGTGTCTGAACCTCCAACACTTCCCGTGTGCCTGTCTCTGTCTGATTTCTTTCTTTTTTTATGTTTTTATTTGACAGGTAGAGTTATAGACAGTGAGAGAGACAGAGAGAACGGTCTTCCTTCTGTTGGTTCACCCCGCCCCCAATGCCCGCCACGGCCGGTGCTGCACCGATCCGAAGCCAGGAGCCAGGAGCTTCCTCAGGGTCTCCCACGAAGGTGCAGGGCCCAAGCACTTGGGCCATCCTCCACTGCCCTCGGGCCACAGCAGAGGGCTGGCCTGGAAGAGGAGCAACCGGGACTAGAACCGGCGCCCATATGGGATACCAGTGCTGCGGCAGAGGATTAACCAAGTGAGCCACGGCGCCGGCATCCCTGTTTCTGATGTTTTTCACTGTCACAGGCACTTCCCTGTCTTCCATAACCGAGGCTTTCTGCCCACTGAGCGACTCCTCCCCATTCTCCCGCCCCCGACTCCTCCCCATTCTCCCGCCCCCGACTCCTCCCCATTCTCCCGCCCCCGACTCCTCCCCATTCTCCCGCCCCCGACTCCTCCCCGTTCTCCCGCCCCGGCAACCACTGGTCCTCTGCTTCCCCGAGCGTGCCTGCTTCAGATGCCTCACAGAACTGGACTCACGCAGTCCTTGGCCTTCCATAAATCCATAAATGGAAAAGGACTTTATATTTAACCCTCACAGCTGTGATCCAAGCACCATCATTATCTCCATTCCGACCGTGAGGGGCCCAAGCCCAGAGACGAAGCAGCTTGCCCCGTGACACACAGCGAGTGCACGGACATGGGGCTGACTGTACACTGGCCCCCAAGCGTGCCATGCCCTACTGCCAGGAATTGTGAGCATCCCAGGCCTGTGGCACCTCGTCGGCCACTAACACCTTGGAGAAGCCACTCGGGGATCCCAGAGGAGGTGACTGACGGTGCTGGGTTACTCAGGCTGCAGTGGCCACAGGGAGCCTGGCCAGGGCAGGAACGGCTCTGACCGCGGTGGTCTGCCTTCAGGACACTTTGCTTTCAAATTTTTTTTCTCTAGGTTTTAGGATTTTGAACCGTTTTTTACGAGGTAAAACACACAATTGGTTGGATGAATGTAGACACATGGGCTACCTCTGCCCACACTGGGATGCGGAACTGGAGAGCCAGCGTTTGGCCCCGTGGCTGAGAAACCAAGTCCCAGCCCGCTGCTCCCGGCTCAGGGGGCAGCGGAAGCCCCCAACTCCAGCTCCCTGCCAGCGCAGACCCTGGGAGGCAGCGGTGATGGCTCAGGTGGTCGGGTTCCTGTACCCCGCGGAGGACCTGGAGTGAGTCTCTGGCTCCCCGCTTCAGCCCTAGGCCTGGCTGTTGGGGGAATTCAGAGAGCGAGCCAGCAAAGGGGAGCACACTTCTCTTCCCCTCCTCTTCCTCTTCCTCCTCCTCTTTCTCTCTCCCTCTCTCTGCCTGTTAAATAAATTTGAAACAACTTTTTTAAAGACACAGAGCAGGTGCCGGCCCGATTCTGTGGATCCTCAAAGCACAGAAATCCGAGCAGGGAGCCGAGCACCGCACGTTGCTGCTGTCCGTGGATGGACGCCGGGCTGCTTCCAGGTTGGGGCTACGATGCCGGTGAGCTGTAAGCCCTCCATGTGCGCCCTTTGCAGACAGACATGTTCCTTGCTCTTGGACAAAGCTCTTCTCAGCAGAGGGAATTCCGGGTCTTGGAGTCACTTGGTCAGCAGGGCACCATGAGGTCTCAGCTTTGCTGGGCTGTGCTGCGAGGCTGACACGGGAAGCCACCAACAGCACCGAGCCAAGCGCCTGGCAAGGCCCCGGCGAGGGCCCCAGGGCTGTTCCTCCCACTCCTCTCACTGAACAGCTGGGATTCGCTCCTCAGAATGGCAGGCAGCTGGGGACCTTCAGCCATGGGTCTGGTTTTGTAAATCACATTCCTCTTTACAACCTTGCTGGAGTGTCTGAGCTGCTCTCGATGTCCTCCTGTACCAGTCCAAGGGCAAGGTCTCGGGGGCTGGTCCAGCAAACGCTGCTCTGGCCATGCTCACCTCTGTATCTGCTCCTCACCAACTGTGCAGGGCAGAGGGGCCAGGGGGCTCTCTCCAGATGGCAGTTAGCTGTAGGCCATTCAGGGAAGGCTGCCTGGGGAACACAGCGCTCTCTCTCTCTCTCTCTCTCTCTCTCTCTCTCTCTCTCCCTCCCCACCACACACACCCCCAACCTCAGGTTCACAGAGACAAACGGCCATGCTCTCCTCATTGGAAATGCACATGTACAACGTTCTTCAAAAAGTTTTCGGAAAACTGCAATTAAAGTTTCTTCTGATGCAAAACCACTTTGCAATGCAGGCAAACTTTTGAACAGTTTGCATCTTTCATGAACTTGCTAGGGGACACTTGGCAGCCATCTCTGCAGAGAACCCTGCCTTCCCCTAACACCACCAACAGCGCTGCAGTGCCTCTCCCCGTCCATCCGTCCATCTGTCTGTCTCTCCCCGGGTTCTCTTCTCCTCCTTCTCCCTCTCTCCAGCTGTCTCTAGCAGATTCAACTTAAAATCATTGCAGCCAATAGATGCGGCGCTCACACAGATAGCGTTGGAAACACGGAGGGCTTGGGAGCCAGAGCTTCATTCACAACGCAGGCCTGAGCTCCCATTGGCCAAGGACACTGTTGCCGTAGCAACGGGGCTGCAGCTGCCTGCCCCTCCCGGCCCCTGCACTCATCATCGCCTTCCTACGACTACGATGTCTATGAAGTCTTCGTGAACTCAGCTTTGGTGCGGGGGGCTGCATTGCCCAGGAACACCCCCACGGCTGCCTGCCTGTGCTGCCTCTCAGAGGGCAGCCATGAGAGTCTCCAATAGTCTTTCCTATTTTGGGCTGCGAGAAATGTATTTCCAAATAGCACTCGAGGGGCAAGGGCCATTTGGGTATTTTTAACAACATTCACTGGCCATACAGAGTAAGCAACCTAAAAAGGAGCCTGCGTTAGTTGCCTTGGCAGGGCCTGACCGAGTGCCGTCACAGGCCTTAGATGGCCCACGGACCTGCCAGTCCCCACCCCTAAGCAAACGGCTACAGGCTGCTTCCTTCGCCTCCCGCAAGGCATGCGCCCCCCTGTTTCTCCTGAGACACAAATGTAATATAAACAATGCCTTGGAGAAGGAAATCCTGTTAGCCTGTCTGAGTTCCTGCAACAAAATATCACGGACAGGTGCCTTGCCAAAAAGGGAAAATGGTGTCTCACAGTACTGGAGGCTGTAAGCCCACCAGCCAGCCACACTCCCTCGTCTGGGGAACACTCACTCGTCATGATGGCTGTCTCCTCCCTCCCTCGGCAAGGCGCAAGGGCTGTCCCTGGACTCCCTTTCAGAAGGGCCCCAGTCCCATTGATGAGGGCTCCTCTGTCACAGTCTGACCTGAACACACCTCAAAGGCCCCATCACCTGGTGAGTGAGAATTTCAATACACGAGCCTATAGGGCGTACGAACATTCCAACCCTTGTAAAAATCAGTTCATTGTTAGAAAGGGACAGAAACAATATACAATCTGTGGTCTTTTAGACCAAGGGGGACTAGGGAGACAGCCCTGCCTTCCTGGTCCTTACACCGGGAGGGAGGAGGGAGGAGGGAGGAGGGAGGAGGGAGGAGGGAGGAGGGAGGAGGGAGGAGGGAGGAGGGAGGAGGGAGGAGGGAGGAAAGGGGCCGAAATCTGGGCCCAGGAATGTGAATGATTAAGAATTACATCTTTATTTTCATTGGGCAGTAACTGAAATCTGTCACCTCTTTTCAATGATTGTTGGGTGTAGGATGCTGGATTGTTGGATGTTGGATGTCGGGTATTGGATTATTGGATGTTGGGTTTTAGATGTTGGGTGTAGGATTATTGAATGATGGTTTGTTGGATCGGGGTGTTGGATGCTGGATTGTTTGATGTTGGATATCAGGCTGTTGAATGCAGTATTGTTGGCTATTAGATGATGGGTTGTTGGATGTTGGATGTAGGATGTTGGATTATTGGATATTGGGTATAGAATTGTTGAATTAGATTGTTGGATGTAGGATGTTGGATTTTGGGTTGTTGGATGTGGAGTGTTGTTTTGTTGGATGTAGGATGTTGGATTTTGGGTTGTTGGATGTGGAGTGTTGTTTTGTTGGATGTAGGTTGTTGGATGTTGGATTGTTAGATGTTGAGTGTATATTGTTGGATGATGCTGTAGGACTGCTGGATGATGGTTTGTTGGATGCAGGGTGTTGGGTCTTGGATTGTTGGATGTTGGATATAGGACTCATGGATGTTGGGTGTAGGATGAAGGACATGCAAGCAGACCTTTGGATCTGCAGTGATAAAAATCGCAGGTCACTTCATGCATGTGGCACCTCCACGTTGCCTCTGCCCCCTGGAACCTCAAAAGGACCACACTTACGGAGCACCCGTGGGTCCTGCCACACTTACGGGGCACCCGTGGGTCCTGCCACACTTACAGGGCACCCGTGGGTCCTGACACACAGGGCACCCATGGGCCTGCCACACTTACGGGGCACCCGTGGGTCCTGACACACTTACGGGGCACCCGTGGGTCCTGCCACACTTACGGGGCACCCGTGGGTCCTGCCATGGTCTGGTTATGATGCAGCATTCATGTTGCTGTGCAACTCATTCATTCACACTTGTGCCTCCCCACCCATGTCCTTTATTTCGTGTGCTTAAAAACCTGGTCATGAAAAGCAGTCGGCAGCTCTCACAGACTGCAGAGGGGTCCATGGACACAGCAGCTGAGGCCCTCAGCAAGGAAAACGCAGAATCGCTCTGGCCAGCTGATTTGCCAGTCGTCAGAGCCGGTCGTCAGCACCTCGTTAAGGAGGGTGTATATCAAACAGATGGGACCCTGCGGCGATACGTAGATGTACAGGTACAGTATCATCCCAATGTGTGTATGTGTGTGTAGAGAGAGGGGGAGTGTGCAGAGAAAATTCAGGATTTCAGCAATTATTCACTTCTATTTTTGATCATTCTAGTCCTCAGATGTTATGCGAGGATTGGTGAGGCTCAGCTTGTTTTCTAGTGGGGAAAATATATTAAAAAAAAATAAGACCCGCTAGATGAAAGCTGGTAACACCAGTCTTGCTAAGACAGTGGAAGCCTGTTAACTTGGTACTTAAAATCGAATGCTGTTTCAATTAGTTCCACCAGAGTGAGAACGTTGAAGCAAGACTAATGGTCTGTAACGTGAACTGAGCACACACAGGGCCCGGAACCCACGCTCGGAGTTTTGCACAGATGGCTGCAATTCACTGTTTACTTAGTTTGACAAGTGTTTGTGTGGGACTTTCCACGGCCGGCCGTATTCTAAGCGATTCTCACATTAGCTCACCAACGTCTCCCAGCAGTACTGTGCGGTAGGTACCCCCGCTGGCCCTAATTTTCTGATGAAGAATGAGGCGCGGAGAGTGTGACACCTTGTGTCAGCTTCCAGGCCTTGTATTGAGTTCCCACAGCAAGGAGCTGGCAGAGCCAGGGTCCACTCTGCTGTCCCTGCGCCTACCCACTGCATGAGCTCTGGGCCCTCTGCCGCACTGGTCATGTGGCTACTTTCGACCCCTGACCCTCACACAGCGAACGTTAGCATTCACAGCGGATCTGTCCGAATGAGGCCGCGAGCTCTGACTGCCATTCTTTGCTGAGCTGTTGTCCATCTGGGAAGCAGCCAAGTGGGGTAAGATCAGGCCTTGGACGTCATAGGACATCCTCAGCATGGCCCCCCACCCCTCCCCTAATGGCAGGACATGAACTATTGCAAGGGAAGACAAACTTCTCGGACTCGGCCTGCTTCGTCGTGACCCCGGAGGGCAGCTGTGTGCAGAGACGACAGCACCGCATCTAATCAGCCATCTTCACTTCCCAGTCACCTGCCCCAGCAAGGCTGTCATCTGCAAACAAGACACGCAGCACTTGCCACGCTGGGTGGTTGGTTCTGAGAGCTGGGGACCCCAGCTGCACAGTGCCTGGAATTGAGGCTGCCACATCACTGTATTCTGACGACGGAAATGCAGGGATGTGGGGTCTGAGGGACCTGCCCAGGGCCGGCCCGATCATCAATACCAAGATCTGAATTCAACGCAGTCTACCTACAACACTTCATTCTTCAAACAGCCATTGCCGATGTATAATCTACACATAAGAAAAAGCATCCGGTTTTGCTTGTACAGGCCAATGACCTTGGACATCAATAGACAATAGATCGATAGAACCATCTCATCACCCCGAAAATGCACCTCTGTGATCCATCCAGCTCCTGACCACGGTGACCGCTGAATGGCTCCCCAGCCTTGCCGATTTGCCCTCCCTAGTCTAGAACTGCAAAAGGAAACAGAAATAAGGGAGACTAGACACGACGTGCATCGACAACCTGCTGTGCTCCGGGCATAGGGAGAGCACACACATCTACCCTCCGAAGGTCCCTCTTCAGCCCTGAGACATGCGCATCGCCCTGGCTACCCACCTGCACGTGCGTCTGGTGTGGCAGGATGGTGATGTGCCGTGCACACAGGCTACACCCCCGTGCCGTCATCAGTCCGGCCACTCCAGAGCCTGGCTGCATTCCCCTGCCTAGGTGACACACAGTCTCTGTTTGGATCCGCACACCAGGCTCCTGTCACCTTTGTCTCATCGTTCACCTGTGCCCAGGGCGCGTCGTCACATGAGGAGCACAGCTTGGGGTGCCCTTGCATCCTCTCTGGGGGACACAGGTGAAAATGTACGGTGGCATGGGGCTGTTTGGGGAGACAAGAGCCTCACACGGGAAGCTTCTGGCTTGCGGTGCAGGTGAGCGATGACAGGGCCTTGGAGGAGAAAGTCGTCTCCCAGGCCTCAGTCTCCCCATGAGCAGCCAGGCTAAGTGAAGTCCCCACCTCCCAGAGCCGCGAGGAGGTCCCTGTGTCACCGTGCCTGGCACGTGGCGTGAGTACCCGTCAGTGCTCACCAGTGTTGCACACACCTGTCACCGTCACGGGCAGCAGTGAACCGGCTAGGGGTGAAGCCCTCACCAAGCCGGCTCAGCTCGGGGTGTTCTGCTTAATGCATCCTGCCCAGAGGACTGGGACCATGTCCCTTGGTAGGCAGAGGGTCCCCAAAGACACCCACATCCCGACCCCTGCAACTTCGTACAGAAGAGACTCTGCAGGTGTAACAGAAGTGACTTCTCATCTCCCTCGGGGCAGGAGGTCACCGCGGGGTTACCTGGGTGGGCTCAGTCTGCTCCCATGAGCCCATAAAAGCAGACAGTTTTCTCCAGCTGGGAGCAGAGGGGGTGCTGGAGAGAAGCAAAGAACAGAAAGGTTTCAAAGACTTTGCCGGTTCCGAGCCACAGGAGCAACGTGCAAGGACCAGAGAGAGCTCTGGGGGGACCAGGCTGGCTTCCGGCTGACAGCCAGGATGTGGGGAAGGCAGCCCTGGGGCCACAGGGACCCTGGTGGAGACCCTGGTGGTCTCAAAAGGGTTTTCCCAGAGCCTGTGAGGCGAGCCCAGCTATCGCACTGTGGCACAGTAGCGTAAGCCAGCGTGCACAATGCCAGAATCCCATGCGAAAGTGCCGGATTGAGTCCCAGCTCCTCTGTTTCCAGCTCCCTGCTAACGTGCCTGGGAAAACAGCAGAAATGGCCCAAAGGCTTGGGTCCCTGCCCCACCAAGTTGGAATCCAAGATGCAGTTCCTGGCTCTGGGCTTCGGATCGGCCAGGACACAAACTGCCGCCCACAGGGGATGCTGGTGCCGCAGACAGAGGGCTAGCCCCCTGCACCACAGCAGTGGTTCTCAACAGTGAAATATTGCTCTCCCCTCCCCCAGGACAGCTGGCAGTATCTGGCAACATCTTTGTCACAGCTGCGGGTGCTACTGGCACCCAGTGGCCAGGAGCCAGGACACTGCTCAACACTCTACAACCCACGGGACAGCCCCTCCCACAAAGCAGTGCGCAGCCCGAGACGGCAGAGGTATCGCTGGTGAGATCCTGTCTTAGAAGATCAACCCCAGGAGTGCAGGGATTTGCAATGGCCCCGCACAAGGCGCGTGCTCAGTGGCTGTGGCTGAGTGACAGGGGGCTCCTGGAGGAGACGTGGACTCCGTGGGTGTCTGCTCTCCACGGAGCAGCTCAGTGGTTCCCACCATCGTCTCTTCCTTCCCCACAGCCAGAACTTGGCAGCCACCTCAACTCTTGCTTTTCTGCTTCCCGCTAGAGCTCCTGGGGGGCCTCACTGCTGTGCCCCCGACTGCCAACTTCCTCTACGCTCCTCCGTCCACCTCTGCCCTCCCGGCCAGGAGCTGGGCTCCCCCCGGCCCTGATGCAGAAGCGGCAGCGAAGGGCCCAGAGCAGGGCCGTGCCTCCCCCTCCCAGCCGCCAGCTCTCTCTTCTGCGTGGCTCATCTGATCCTCTCTGACACGCCAGGATTCTGGGGAATCCCCCCGTGAGTCTGTCTCCAGTGGGAGGCCGACACTGGCATTGAACTCACGCCCAGGCTGTGGGGCGGCCAGGGTGGCCACAGCGTGGTTTACAAAGCGAGTGAATGGAGCCGAACCGGAGCCATGATGAGCAAACCCAGCCTGGCTGGAAGCCTGCAGAGTGGCACACTGCAGGGAGAACGAGAAGAGGGGGAGCCTGGTTCCCAAGCCTCCCTCCCAGGGCTGAGTGTTCTGGAAACATCCTCTAGGTAGTCATTAATCGGGGCCTTCTCAGCACCGTGCGCCAAGGATGAAGGGGGTCATTCCCACGATTTCCAGACAGTGCCGCGGTGCACATGAGCACCGTCTGCAGGCGGCAGGCTGAGGCCCCAGCGACGCCCGCTCTGCAGAACCCAGAGGTCGCGACTCCAGCACGTGGAGCCACGGTTCCCCGGCGCGGACCAAGCTCCACTTGCCCCTTCGTGGGAGAAGGTTTCTCAACATGGACATGTTCCCCCTCTGAAGTCTCGTTCTCCTGCTGGGAACGGGGAGTTTTGGACCCTCGTCCACTCCCGTAGAACACGGAGGGTAATTTTAGCACCGCTAGATGGTTCTGTGACGAAGCTTACTTCAGACAACTATGAGTCAGCTCTTAATCACAGCATTTTATTATAGCGCCGGCACCAAAAACCCGAGACTTTGTGCTCTGTTAAAAAAATCATCTTAAAGTTTGACCATTCTCTATGAGTCAAAACTTCTATTTCTGTGTTCATGCATATGTATGGCCAAGAGGACTGTGGTGTATGGAGGAGGAGACGGGGCTGAGGGCTGAGGGTGGCAAGATCGTTGGGAAGCAAAGAGCACTCGGGAGAGAGAAACCCTTCCTGAGCCTTGCCCTTCGGGAACCAGAGACACCAGGGCTGACGTTGTAGCACAGCGGAGTAAGCCCAGGCTTGCGACACCGGCATCCAGTATCGGAGCACTGGTTCAAATCCTGGCTGCCCTTCTTTATCCACTCCCTGCTAATGCGCCTGGGAAGGCGATGATGATGGCCCAAGGTCTTGGGCCCCTGCACCCACAGGAGAGACCCCTGATGGAGTTCTAGGGTCCTGGCATCAGCCTGGCCCAGCCCCAGCATTTGCAGCCACTTGACGAGTGAACCAATGATGGAGGCTCTCTATCCCTCTCTCTCTCTCTCTCTTCTCTCTTAGTCTGTCTTTCAAATAAATAAATAAGTAACCCGAAGAAAGAGATCAAGCAAGCAAGAAAGCTGACCCACGGGGACAGCTGGCCTAGCACTGGCTCTGTGCTGCTCTGTAGGCCACCCTGGGGAGAAGGTGAGCAGACACACAGTGCCAGGCCCATGGGGGACACACAGGCAGCCTGGGATGCATGGGCAGTCCCCGCCAGTCCCCGGAGACCCCTGGGAGGCACTTGCCTAGGGACCGTCCCGGAATTGGTCCTCCCTGTTCTAATCCTTTTCTGTTCTAACTTGAGTGGTCACTGCATGGAGAAGACGCCCCATGCCCCCCGCAGGTCAGGATTCCCATCAGCGTTCTTGTAGTCTTCACCGCTCGGGTTCTGCACGTCAGCACATTGCCCCCAGCTCATCTGGGTGCCGTCTGCGGCTCGTGCAACACGCTTGGAAGCAATGGGCTCTCGACAGGGGAGGGATGTGTGTGATTTTTCCCCCCAAAGGGACATTTGGCAATGATTACAGTCAGGCTTCGCTGACAAGCGTCTAGTTGGAAACAGAGCAGCGGCCAGCTAAACATCCCAGTGTCCTAGGCTGCTCACACAACAGACACACGCAGCCCAGAATGCCAGCGGGGACCTCGGGTTTAGAGTGGGGGACGGTCAGGGGAAGCTTGCTGGGGAAGGACTGGTGATTAAACCCACAGGGGCCATCTTGCCACAACGTGGAGAAAACAGGACCAAAAAACCCAGCCGAGGCAAGGCAGAGCCAAGGGATGGAAGCCAGACAGGGATGACGTCATCCGAGGCCCTCCCTCTCTCCCTTCTCGCCCTCTTTGCTTCTGTGTGAGCCCTTCTGAGCTGGGTTTGTGTGGCCTGCACCTGCAGGATCGCTGAGCCTTCCAATAAGCAGCGAGAAAGAATGAGTCGGCTCCATGCCGCCCTCAGAGTTCCGGACCTCAGCGTCTGGGTTCTGTTGCTTTTCTATCATGTCATATCAACACACACCATGGAGCGGGGAGCATGCTCCAAGCTGCAGAATGATGGCTCCATACTTACTATGAAAATTGGATGGAAACGGGACAACTCAAGCAAAGAAACCCAAACGGGCAAATGGGCGAAACCTTACAGACACTGGAAGAACCTCTCCATAGCCGTCTAAGTAACTCGGCCGGCGTCCATGGCCCCGTTCCTGCCTGGGAAACGCAGCACGTTGCGGGAGCTCCGGGTCTCAGCCACGCGGCTCTCCCCCTCGGCTTTCCACGGAGCGCTGAAGTTTTCATCCCGACACCTCTGTGACGCCACAGGGCGGTTATCAACCAGAATAAAGCCTCAGTTAGTGACAATCTTCATTGGAGGGGAGAACAAGATCTTCTGAGTACATCAGGTTTCTGTATGCTTGCCATAAAGATGACCTGGACTTGGGCTGAAGCTGTGGTCCAGCGGGTGAAGCCGTCGCCTGCCGTGCAGGCATCCCGTATGGGCGCTGGTTTGAGTCCCGGCTGCTCTACTTCCAATCCAGCTCTCTGCTGTGGCCTGGGAAAGCAGTAGAAGATGGCCCAAGTCCTTGGGCCCCTGCATCCATGCAGGAGACTCGGAGGAAGCTCCTGGCTCCTGGCTTCAGATCAGCCCAGCTCCAGCTGTTGTGGCCATTTGGGGAGTGAATCAGCAGATGGAATCCCTCTCTCTCTCTTTCTGCCTTTCAAGTAAATAAATAAATCTTTTTTCAGAATGACATAGACTCCACCTTAAAGTATGCAAATACGCAAATGGATCATTGTATATATTGGCATCAGTTTTTTTATAAGACTCTTTTGTAAACAAAGCCTAGTAAAACTTAATGGCCACTTTTATCATTGACTCAAAGAACATATGAAAGCACAGGGCATAGTCATCAGGGAAGAAGTCACTTAATTAGGCCAAGCGATGCAGGGCTGTCTTGTGCAATGAGCCCTCCCCGGTTTATGGAGCTGCCCGCACCACCGCTGCCAAGCGCTGTCAGCACGGGATGAGGGGCCCTTAGAAGATGTCCAGGGGGCTGGCGCTTGGAGAAGCAGGTAAAGCCTCCGCCTGTGATGTTGACATCCCATACGGGCACTGGTTCGAGTCCCAGCTGCTCCACTTCTGATCCAGCTCCCTGCTAATGCACCTGGGAAAGCGGCAGAGGATGGCCTGAGTTCTTGGGCCCCGGCACCCATGTGAGAGACCTGGATGAAGCTCCTGGCTCCTGGCTCCAGCCTGGCTTAGCTCCGGCCATTGCAGCCATTTGGGGAGTGAACCAGCAGATGGAAGACCTCTCTATGTGTATCTTCTCTCTGTAACTCTGCCTTTCAAGTAAATAAATAAATCTTTAAAAAGACCAGGGCTGGCACTGTGGCATAGTGGGTAGAGCTGCCACCTGCAGTGCCTGCATTCCACATGGGCACCGGTTCAAGCCCTGGCTGCTCCAGTTCTGATCCAGCTCTGCTGTGGCCTGGGAAAGCAGTGGGAGATGGCCCAAGTGCTTGGGCCCTTGTGCCCACATGGAAGATCCAGAAGCTCCTGGCTCCTGGCCTTGGATCGGCCCAGCTCTGGCCACTGTGGCCATTTGGGGAGTGAACATTGGATGGAACCTCTCTCTCTCTCTCTCTCTCTCTCTCTCTCTCTCTCTCTCTTTCTCTGCATCTCTGTAACTCTGCCTCTCAAATAAATAAATAAATCTTTAAAAAAAAAAGACCATTCGGAAACAACTTGCTAAATGTCTCTCTCTCTGTAGGTCTGTGTACATGTGTTTTTCAATGATTATGGTTGTATAAGAAAATGGTTGTATGATTGTATAAGAAAAGCATCAGCTGAGTATAGCAGGTCCAAAAGCTGTGCTTCAACTCTGAATGTGGAATCAAACGGGGACATTTCCCCAGGACTGGAACTCCACCACATGAACAAAGCCCTAGGACTCACACGTGCGAGGCTGAGACGCGTCCACGGACTGATCCCCTGTGCCAGGGACGACGTCGGTCCACAGGCACTGCAAGCCGCAGCCGCATCCTTGCCTGCGTTCTTCACCAGGAAGTGGCAGCTCAGGGAGTGACCGGGAAGGCAGTCGGGGGTGACTGTGGGCCCCAGCACTGCCCTGGCGACAAGCACTCCCCAACCTTGCTGCGTGGAACCGTCCCCCGGGACACCCCGCGACCAGGGAGATTCCAGTGGAGTGGGTGCGCTGTGGGGGATGGGGGAGAATGGTCCTGCTCAGTAAATCAGCCCTCCCACTCGACCCTGAGACCTACAGGCCCCTGGGGCCAAAGTGTCCCTGCTGAAGCCACGAGGCCGGGGACACTTGTCACCACCGTCTGCCCAGGGAAGCCACAGCACGCTGTTTCAGAAGGGCCAGAGCCCAAAGAAGCCTGGGTGACGCTGACAAGTGACTGACCCTGGGCAGTTCCCAAAGAAACCACGGAACCTTCCATCCAGAGCAGACGCCGGAAAGAGCCACTCGTCCTTCATCAGTTTGCGAAGGTTCCTCCTGGTATGCACTTTGGCACAGGGGCTGCCTAGGATGTCCGCATCCCAAATCTGAGTGGCTGGGTTGAGTCCCAGCTCCACAGCCCATTCCAGTGTCCTGCGACGGCAGCTCTAGGCGGCAGTGGGTGACGACTCCAATAGTGGGTCCTGGGTGGAGTGCCTGGTCCAGCCGAGCTGTAGTGGGCATCTGGGGAGTGAATCAGAAGATAGAAAATCTCTCTCTCTCTCTCTCTCTCTCTCTCCTTCAAATAAATTTTCAAGAGATAAAGTTCTTCCTCACCTGCCGTGCCAGCTGGACTCCCAGGCCACAACATACTTTATTTTTTTTTAATATTTATTTATTTACTTGAAAGAGTTACACAGAGGGAGAAGGAGAGGGAGAGGGAGAGAGAGAGGGAGAGAGAGAGGTCCTCCATCTGTTGGTTCACTCTCTAAATGGCTGCAATGACCAGAGCTGCGCCAATCTGAAGCCAGGTGCCAGGAGCTTCTTCCAGGTCTCCCACATGGGTGCAGTGCACCAAGGACCTAGGCCATCTTCCACTGCCTTCCCAGGCCATAGCAGAGCTGGATCTGAAGTGGAGCATCTGGGTCTCGGACTGGCGCCCATATGGGATGCCGGCACCGCAGGCAGCAGCTTTACCCACTATGCCACAGCGCCGGCCCCGCCGCAGCAGACTTTAGAGAGAGCCATGGTCGTGGAGGGGGAGGGCGGTCAGCAGCAGGTAACGCCCTCTCCCACCCCGGGTCTCTCTGCAGAATCCCGCAGGGCCCACAGAGGGCAGCTGGAGGGGGTCAGCTCTTCTTTTCTGCCCCACCGCAACGAAGTCCTCGTCACTTTCTGAAGCGCACAGTCCACGGGCACTTGTGCCCTCACAAGGTTGTGTGGCCTCCGCCCATCCAGTTCCAGACGCATAGTTCCAGAACACGCCTGTCACCCCCAGAAGAGGCCCTGTCCCATGTGCAGTCTGTCCCCCTTGCCTCCTTCTCGGTCCTGGCGGCCACCAATTCTCCCCGCTTCTGCGCCTCGCCTGCCCCGCACAGCTTGGCCAGTGGAGCCTCAGGCTGTGGCCGTGTGACTGTGTTTGCTCTTGGCTTCTTGCTCTTGAGGCTTGTCCACACTGCCACGCGTGTCAGGACTTCTTCCTGTTCACAGCCAATGGTGTTCTATCATATTCCACGTGTTCCACAGACGGTCACGTGTCACCTCATGACAGGGTGTGTTCTGAGAAGGTCAGAGTCACACACAGAGAAAAGCAGAGGCAGACAGAGACAGAGGGGTCTTCCATCTGCTGGTTCACTCCCCAACTGGCCGCAACGGCCAGAGCTGCGCCGATCTGAAGACAGGAGCCAGCGCTTCTTCTGTTCTCCCACATGGGTGCAGAGGCCCAAGGACTTGGGCCATCCTCCACTGCTTTCCCAGGCCACAGCAGAGAGCTGCATTGGAAGTGGAGCACCCGGGACTTGAACTGGCACCCATATGGGATGCTGACACAGCAGGTGGCGGCTTTACCCGCTGTGCCACAGCGCTGGCCCCCCTCACCTGTTCTTACACAACCCCAGTCAGCCTGTGCCACATGGAGGCCGGTCCACCCTATTCTCCCAGGGCCTGTGCCAGCCTGCACAGCTTGTCCCACTGCACCGGCTGTCTCAGGCAGTGGTGAGGATGACGTCAGTAGATGACATGAGCATAGGCCACAGGAATTTTCCATCTCTGTTAGAATCTTCCAGCACAGCCGTTGCCCACACGGTCTCCTCTTGACCCAAGGATCAATACGCAGTGCAAGTCCTGTCTTCCGTACAGAACGCATTGGTCACCCCTACCCATTGAGGGCCACTCGAGGTGCCTCCCCTCTCGGTAATTGTACATTGCCACGTCAGAACCTCTGTGTGTGGATCTCTGCAGCATGGGAATCCCCATTTTCAGTTCTTTGGGGTCCACAGCTCAAGACACCAATTTTATTTTATTTATTTTTTTAAAGATTTATTTATTTACTTGAAAGAGTTACACAGCGAGAGAAGGAGAGGCACAGAGAGAGAGAGAGAGAGAGAGAGAGGTCTTCCATCCGCTGGTTTACTCCCCAGGTGACCGCAATGGGCAGAGCTGGGCCAATCCCAAGCCAGGAGCCAGGAGCTTCTTCCAGATCTCCCATGTGGGTGCAGGGGCCCAAAGACTTGACCATCTCCTGCTGCTTTCCCAGGCCACAGCAGAGAGCTGGATCAGAAGTGGAGCAGCTGGGACTAGAACTGGCTCCCATATAGGATGCTGGTGCTGCAGACCAGGGCTTTAACCAGCTGCTCCACAGCACCAGCCCCAAGACACTGATTTTTCAGAGGAGGAAGTTGCTTACGAGGGGCTGGTGACTTGTCCAGGCTCACTCAGCGGCTCTTGGCTGAGCTGGGACAGAAACCGGGTCGTTGGGTGCCTCACCCGGCTCCCACCGAACACAACATCCATCTAAGCACAGGCTCTCGACTGGGACCCACGCCGGCTCCCTCACTGGAAGGGCCCCCTGGGTCCCTTCTTTCCGCTCTCCACTTGCCCCCTCGGCCCCCCAGTACTCCCTCCCTGACCCAAGTCCTATTATACTTTGATCCTGGAATGTGATCCTGCTCAGCAGGTTGTGCCATGGAGCTCATGCTGAATCTAAGATCTCCGAGGCCGGAGCTTCTCCACCCCCTGCCAGAGTAAATACACAAGCAGAACCCCGTGAAGCCAGCTGGGTGACCTCGGCAGTCCGCTGTCACCTCTGTGGCCGGCACGAAGAGTTGTGTCATGGTCCCACCCAGTGAGCGTGGTGGTGACGGTGCAGCGCGTCACTCAACAGCCACACACTGTCTCTGTAACTTTCTAAGCCATGCATGATGTCACCGCTGGTCATGCTCATGGCAGTGAAGTCACAGCCACAGACACGCAAGCCTTCTCAGCCCGCCCGGGGCCGCCGAGGCCGCGGCTGGTTTGTCCGAGGAGGGGAGTGGACTTGGCCGCGCGGAGCCGACTCAGCCCCGTGTGCGGGAGGACCCGGCTTGCCAGCCCGCTGTCCCCCGCTGCTCTGATCCTCTAGCGAGCTCGCGACGAAGAAAATGCTTCAGGGCCTTTAGCAAGATGCCAATAAAAAGTATTTTTAACGCATCCTAGAAATCACCATTCGCAATTAGATCCTCATTAGGTCATCCAAGGAGCAGCTAATCAGACAGGCCCAGGTTTCTGAAATTAGAAGCGCTGGAAATCCTAACTCCTCTCCTCCCCCCCCCCCCCCCGGCTTTATCACATTGATAGACTGAGAGAAGAAAAGCTTTTTCAGTGTCAACACTTCTGTAAAGTAACAGAAAGAACACAGTACAGACTCACAACGAACACAATGCATGAACCACACAGAGCCAGTCTCCCGCACCAAAGCAGATGAACAGAGGTTTCCTTTTGGCCAGAAAGTTGGATGACTTGGATCTAAGTGGGTATCTTACAGCATCAGCAAATTAGAAGAACTACGCTCTCAAGGGACAATGGAATCTGGACCCTTCGCTGAGAAGCTGCCATTCTCAGCACCCAGCAAAGCCGGCACTGTGCTTTCTGTGTCAAGTCAGACGCTAAGGAAGCCGCGAGCGCCCGCTTCTGTGTCAGGAATGCTGGGAGCAGGCCGGGTGCCCCACGCTCTGCTCCTCCTGCCGCACTTCCAAGTTCATGGAAATGGATGACGTTGCGGAAGGAGTGCAGCGTAGCCACCGGATCCGCTCTGCCCCTGCGGCAGCCCCGGGTCTGCGCTCTCCACGTGCCTCGTGGCAGCCCAGCCCAGCCCAGGCACAAGGCACCTCGACCTCTGCACCTGCTGAGCAAGCTGCCACGGGCTCCGCCAGGTGCCTGCGGGCGCTGTGTACATTAGATTCCAAAAGGAGGACGCCCGGTGGATCTTATTTCCTCCCAGCACCTGCTCACCCACGAGGCCTGAGAGGGAGGAAAACTGCCAGGCCATTCTCTGGTAAACAGTCACTGTTTGTCTTTGTGCTATGAAAACAGCCCTTCCTGGAAGGGAAGGGAGTAGTCAGGTGGAGAGAGCAGGGCGGGAAGCAGATGGTGTTCAGTTCTGGATCCTCCTTCTCTGCTTGTGTGAACAAGCTGCTTACTCCCTCTCGGCCTCAGTTTTCCTGTCTGTGAAAGGGGCTAACACTAACGTTTTTGCTCACAATAGCCAAAAGGCGAAAGCAACACAATCGTCCACTGATGAGTGGTAACAGCCGTGGTGCTGCGTGCATTTAGTTAGAAGGAGGATTCTGACACCCGCGACAACAGGGATGGGGACGTTGGGCCAGGCGAAATTAACCAGCCATGAAAGCACAAACATTGTACACTCCACTTACATTAAAAACGCAGAGCAGTCAAATTCATATGTTGGAAACTAGAAAGGATGGTGGTCGCCAGGGGCTCAGGGCACAGCAGACAGGGAGTGGTGTCCAGTGAGAGAGCTTCAGTTTCTGCTAAGAGTTCTGGACAGGAGAATGGTGGTGATGGTGATGATGGTAATGGTGGTGGTAGTGGTGATGGTGGTGGTGGTGATGGTGATGGTGGTGGTGATGGGGTGATGGTGATGGGGTGATGGTGGTGGTGGTGATGGTGGTGGTGATGATGATAGGGATGGGGATGGAGATAGTGGTAGTGATTGTGATTGTGATGGTGATGATGATGATGATGGTGATGGTGGTGGTGATGGTGATGGTGATGATGATGGTGATGGTGGTGATGGTAGTGGTGATGATGATGATGGTGATGGTGGTGATGGTGGTGATGGTGATGATGATGGTGATGATGATGATGGTGGTGATGGTGGTGATGGTGATGATGGTGGTGATGGTGATAGTGGTGGTGGTGATGATGGTGATGATGGTGGTGATGGTGATGGTGGTGATGATGATGTTGGTGATTGTGGTGATGGTGATGGTGGTGATGATGATGGTGGTGATGGTGATGGTGGTGATGATAATGTTGGTGATGGTGGTGATGGTGATGGTGATGGTGATGGTGGTGGTGGTGGTGGTGGTGATGGTGGTGGTGATGGTGATAGGGATGGGGATGGGGATAGTAGTAGTGATTGTAATGGTGATGGTGGTGGTGGTTGTGATCTTCCATCTGCTGATTCACTCCCCAAATGGCCACATCAGCCAGGGCTGGTTCACATGGAAACCAGGAGCCAGGAACTCCCACATGGATGGTAGGGGTCCATGCACTTGGGCCATCTTCTTCTGCTGTCCCAGTCATGATAGCAGAGAGCAGATAGGAAGCAGAGCAGCTGGGACTCAAACCAGCGCTCTGATACGAGGTGGCAGCATTGCAAGCTGCAAATTAACCCACTGTACATAACGCTGGCCCCTCCTCAAACTTTATTGTTGCAGAGAGAGGAAAACCATTGTGCACCGTGGGTCAGATTCCCCAAGCCCGTGGTTCTCAGCTGTGGCTGCACATTAGCATCCACCTGGTGAGAGGCAGGAAGATGGAATTCAAACCACCAACTCCACACCCGGGGCCCATGTGACAAGGGAACCAGAGTGTGGGGTAGGCCGGCTGCAGGTGCTTCCAAGAGGCCCCAACGTTCAGGGGCTGGGCATCTCCGAGTCAGGAAGCGCTCAGCTCCAATCAGCAACTCACGCTGCTCACCGCCAGACACATTGGGGTGTCCAGGCACCTGTGCGTTGAGTTGCATTCTCTTTACTTCAACTCAAGAACTGTTTCTCATCTACATCAGGGCCGGCCCCTGGGCATGGAACCCGGGCAGTGGCACAGGGTCCCACGCTGGGGAGGGCATCTCTTTTGGTTTAATGCTCAGTGGTCGCCATCTTGAAATCCTGAATAATTTTTTTAAACATAAAGCCTGGCTTTTCCTTTCACACTGGGCCCTGCATTTTGTCTATCTGGTTCTGCCTCAAATCATGTGCTACTCTAGGGTCAAACAGGACAAAACGGAAAGGCAGCATGGCCTTGGGGAGCCCAACAGTCTGCAGAATGCCCTGCCAGGAACTTCTGGTCTACCACAGCTCGACCATCTACACCAGGGAGCCAGGCACAGAGAGGCCTGTGCAGAAGTGAGAGGGAGAAACCCCAGACAAGGAGCCGCCCGTGGTGGAAAGAAGAGCCATACATTGGCAGAGAGAAGCTCATACTCAGTGACAACAAACACAACAAGGAACAGCGACACAAAACGTGGGTGTGTGCCTTGCACTTTAGGTGGGGGCAGAACTACACGGCACGTAGGGGCTTAAGCAGCCGAGCTCTGAGCTCTGGCCTTGGCCTTGCACTGACTCTGCTTACCGGGCTTCACAGACCTTCTGCCAACAGGAAGTGTGCGTAACCCACTTCCTATCAAAGCAAGCCAAGGCCAGAAACAAGCGGCGGTAATAGTCACCATTTCCTCACAACTTCCTCCGAGCCCGACACTGGAACAGGTGCGTAACATAAATTGTTGCAAGTAGTTCCTTTCTTGGCTTTGTGAGTTGGCTATTATTGACCCATTTCACAGACAAGGATATGGAGCATGAGGAATTTTCCCAAAGCTACACAGCCCATCAACAGGCACTCGAATGCAAACTTCAGGCTTCAGCTTGAGGTCTGTAACTGCGGCATTCACCATGAAGACTTAGTCCAAACCCTAGTGGCCCAATGGTGTCATCTCCACAGGGCAGCGCAGGTGCAGCTCCCACCCAGCCACTGTGAGCGCCGCAGGGGAGTGAACCACAGCCGAATCCAGCCGAATCCCCCTCTGTACATCATCGTGCTGGGCCAACAGCTCTCTTAAGGAGGGAAATGAAGGGGAAACAGGATGGACCGGTAGGAAACTCGGTGAGAACAAAGCCGTGCTGGGAGCCTGTGGGATAACAACTCTTATCTCCTCCCCTCAGTCCAAGCCGCCCTGCCTAACACATCAGAAGCACAGCGTTAAAAGGGGGAGGGGAGACAGGACCACTCCCCATCACTGAGGCCACTGCAGCTGCGGGAGGAGAGAAAGCCGCTTTTCCCAGGGATAACTCTGGGGGCAGGGGGCAGGGGAACTGTTCACTCCCTGCTACTGATGCGCACGCGCCGTCTGCTGGGGGCTTCTGCAGTCCGCTCCCGAGGAGCCCGGACTCTGGATGGCTGTGGTGTCAACCCCAAGCTCACGGAGTGTGTCGTTTGCCGGTTCCCTGTTCCCCCGACAGCCCCACCCCCTCCCCTCCAAAAAACACCAGCGCTCTCCACTTTGCCACCAGCGCTTCCTCTTTCTTGGTGGAAATCTACTGCCCCCGTGAACCGGTGCATGGAAAATTACGCGGTCAGTGCAGCCCTCGGGGCTCAGAAGCTGGTATCCCACAGCGATTTCAAACGATCCAGCCCTTCATCATCTGAGAAAGCAAAAAAGCGTGTGGGTGAGGAGGGAGGCGGAATCGTGAGGGCGAGAGAGGGTGACTCACTGCAGGCAGAAGTGCCGCTCCAAAGCCTTCCTTCATTCACCCCACAGGTGTCCCCCGACAGGGAGGGGGGCAGAAAACACGAAACAAAACCAGGAAGTCCCGCCTCCTGGAGCCTCCTCTCTGCAGGGGGAGACAGAATGGAAACCGCATCCGGGAGGGCAGCTTTAGAGCAAAGAGGGGAAAAGGTGCAGGACCTCCAAGGTCACGGGGTCACAGGACTGGGGAAGGGGCCCCGAACAGGGGTGGGACAAGGGTGTGGGGAGGGAAGGCCAGCCTGAGCCCAGCTTGGCCTGCCTGGGCTGGGGAGATGCTGGAAGTGCAGGTGGGAGGTGCGGAGGGGAGCCCAGGGGGCAGTGCCCACAGGAGCCCCAGGGCTCTGGGTGTGAGTGAGACAGCAGCCAGGTCTCTGTGCAGAGGCAGCCTGCCTGAGTTTGCTCTGTGCCAGTGCACCCCGGCTGTGACACGGAGGGAGGCTGGAGGGGAGCAGGGAGGGGCTGCAGCAGCCCCCCCGCCCCCGCTGGGATGCAGCGGCCATGGGGACAGAAGCAGAGCCCAGCTGTGTGAGAGTGGGGAGTGATTGACAGCGAGGTCTCCCGATCGTGGGTACCCTGACATATCTCCTGGATGCGTGTTCTCGCTGTGGGTGGCAGAGGTCCTGTATGTCTGTGGCCAGTACTGACGGGAGCCCAGAACAGTGGCAGCGTGGTTCCCTGCAGCCCCAGGGTTCTGTGGTTCCCCCTTTTTACCATCAGGGAAGGACACTCTGGCAGCTGCTTTGGGGCTGGACGTGGAGCAGTGCTTGGCCACTGGCCTCTCACCCCCCTGCCCGTCACAGGTACACGGGCCGGTCCTGCCTGCCGGCTTCTATGCTGGGGACCAACATGCAGAATCATAGCCTGTAACCTGACCACCGGTCTCTGTGAACGCAGCTTGGGGTTCAGGCGTGCTCGATCTCAGGTCTCGGGGGCTTACTGCACAGGGCGGCTCAGAATGAAAACAGAAACCCAGCCGGTTCAGCCTGGAGAAAAGCTTAAACAGCAAGCACGTGGCTATGCGTGTCTCTGAAACACACAGGACAAATCAGTGCGCTGAAGCTGCAGCCTGAGCCCACCCCGCCACCCGCCCCTGCAAGCCGCTCCCAGGCACCCACCCCAGCAGCGCTGCTGCGCTCAACCCGGGCGGTGTTAACTGGCTTTGGCACCTGCGATCCACGGAGCAGACACAGACGAGGTCACGTGGCTGCTCCACTGTGCTGAGGGGCGTGGGAAGGCTCCCTCACAAACTCCCTGGGAGGCTTTGAGTGGCGCGTGTCTAACAGCGGCTGCACAAGCAGACAACAGAGGTGGCTTGATCGGTGCTCCCCAGAAATACACGCCCATACACAGCGAATGTGACCTCTCCTGGGGGGGAGGGAGGTAACCTTTATAAACGCGAGACCATGCTGGAGCCCAGATGGACCCCAAGGCCAAGGAGAGACAGGGAGCAGAAGACACAGACGCAGAGCGGGCGGCCGTGTGGAGGCAGAGACGGAGGCCCACGGCACAGACCCAGGGGAGCCTGGGGCCATCCGATGCAGCAAGAGGCCACCAAGGAGTCGTCCCGGGAGCCCCTGGAGGGAGCGTAGCTGTGCTGCCACCTGGAACTCAGACCTGCAGCCTCGAACCTGGGAGAGAACGGATTCCTGTGGCCGCGAGCTGCGCTGTCGTGGGCTCTGTTACAGCAGCCGTGGGCATCAAGCAGCCTCCACCCAGGGGCCTCCGCCCTCCCTGTCTGGATTTCAGGCATGCGGGGCCCCGAGCAC
Source organism: Sylvilagus floridanus (assembly GCA_949820135.1). Taxonomy (NCBI): domain Eukaryota; kingdom Metazoa; phylum Chordata; class Mammalia; order Lagomorpha; family Leporidae; genus Sylvilagus; species Sylvilagus floridanus. The sequence goes on along the minus strand of OX463244.1, from coordinate 6,332,879 downwards.
GTGGCTCCTGAACGCGCACCCAGAGCTGTTAGCAGTCAATGAGTGTTTCTGTAAGTCAGGAAAATGGTGCTGATCACTACAGCACAGTCACCATGGCTGCGGCAGGGGATGTCGGCGTGGGGCCGGCAGGGGCCTGTGTCCAATCGGGTGGTCAGGGCAGGCCGGGATGAGTGCCTTTCAGAAGAGAATGACACCGTGCATCGTGAAGAAAGTTCCGGAGAGGAAGCAGGACGGGCTCGGAGAACACAGCACGATGGGTCTCCATTTTCATCCGTAGTCACCTCCCCAAGGCCGGGGTGAGGGGTGGGGAGTCATCGAGGACCCCGAGGAGCAGAAAACCCAAGGTCTGGGCCACTGGTGGCCTTGATGGGAGCTGAAGGCAGCTGTTCCCCGGGAGTCCCCACGGCTGGCCCAGCCACGGCCACCCAGCCACGGCCAACCCAGCCATGGCCACCCAGCCACGGCCACTCAGCCACGGCCACTCAGCCACGGCAGCCAGGGGTTGCGGGCACGTGGTCTGCGGCAATTTATGCATTTACCCCACAGGCCCCAAGACTCCCATCTCTGTAAGTCACCCGACAGCTGTGAGGACTGAAGTCGCCTTTGAGCAAATGGCACTTGCCGCGGGCCCCAGCTTTGCAGGAGAGGAGAACGCAGGGCGCTGGCCACCAGACTCCTCAGTAACAGCAGCAGCAAAGCATCCAGAAACCGCTCTACTCCAGCGTCCCCCCAAGTGTCTCTCCCAGAAATTTGAATCTGAGGGCCGGCGCTGTGGCGTAGTGGGTAAAGCCACTGCCAGCAGTGCTGGCATTCCATATGGGCACTGGTTCAAATCCCCGCTGCTCCACTTCCCATCCAGCTCTGCTGTGGCCTGGGAAAAGCAGTGGAAGATGGCCCAGGTCCTTGGGCCCCTGCACCCGCATCAGAGACCCGGAGGAAGCTGCTGGCTCCTGGCTTTGGATCGGCGCAGCTCTGGCCATTGCAGTCATCTGGGGAGTGAGCCAGCGGATGGAAGACCTCTCTCTCTCTCTCTCTCTCTGCCTCTGCCTCTCTGTGACTCCGCCTTTCAAATAAGTAAAAATGGATCTTTAAAAAAAGAAAAAGAAACTTGAATCTGCCCACGTGTCTCTTCCAAACCATGTTGTTCAGATGCAGGGGCTGTAAGTAGCCTGGAGGCTCTCAGAACACCGTGGGTTACTGGACAGAGCTGCCTGTGCTTCGTGGGCTGATAATCACGTGTAACCCACGGCTTGTGCCGAAGGCCTGACCGGGCTCGGGAAGGCTTTGCCCAGAGCCCCAGTGCACGGCCCAGTGAAGGACCGGTCCCGTCACTCACAGCCAGTGAGCAGGCGGAGCTCTGCGAAGCCAGGGCAAGCTCCTCCGGAGCCCCTCTCGGATCACACCTGCAGCAGGCGAGACCAAAGCAGCCTTGCTTCTCAATGGAGGAGAGGTTGTCTGAGCAACAGATTACCCGAACGCAAAAGGACACCTTGCCGGGACACGGGCGCCGAGCCAGAATCACGGAACTGCAGACGCCGTGACGAATCTGCAACCTGGGAAAACCTGCTGAGTTTCAGGCAAAGATATTATTCACACACTTGGAGCCATTTAAAAGCCCCACGTGGGAGATTGATGGGACCTGCCCGCTCAGCTCTCTCCCGCTTTAAGTGGCATGCTTTGCCGTTGTAAATGACACACTGTGAAACCCAAAATGGGCCAAGCATCTGGAACAGCATTTACGACGTGGCTCGGGACACTCGCAGCCCACACCAGGGTCCTGGAACGGAGTCTCACTCTGCTGCCTCCCACCTTCCTGCTAACGTGCGCTCTGGGAGACAGCAGGTGGCGGCCCAAGTGCTTGAGTCTCCACCGCCCACGTGGGCGACCCACGCGGAGCCCCAGGCTCCAGGCTTCAGCCAGGCCGAGTCCTGGGTGTTGAGGGCATTTGGGAAGTGAGCCAGCAGTAGAAGCTCTTACTCTTTGTCTCGCTGACTTTCAAATAAGATGAAAATGAACAAATAAAATTTTTTAAAGAAATCCAAAAAGTGAGATAGTTTACTTCTAAAAGAATGGCCTTGGAATCCCTGAAGCAGCGTGGGAATTTGTGGAAACGGCCGGCGAATCCGTCGTGGTCTCTTGCAGCGATGCTTAAACACCTCTTGGCCGTCCAGCTCCGCCCAGCGGCCTGGCCACCTGGAAAACCAAAGCCTTCCCCGGGAATGGTGTTTTCTTATTTTTATTTTAATTTTTTTTACTAACAACACAATTTTTTCTTTATTTTTTAAAAAATATTTATTTTATATATTTGAAAGTCAGAGTTACACAGAGAGAGGAAGTGACAAGAGGGAGAGACCCTCCATTCGTTGGTTCACTCCTCAAATGTCTGCGACAGCCAGGGCTGGGCCAGGCTGCAGCCAGGAGCCAGGAGCGTCTTCCAGGCCTCCCACGTGGGTGAGGGAGCCCAGGCATGCGGGCCGTCTGCTGCTTTCCCAGGTGCATCAGCAGGGAGCTGGATGGGAAGTGGAGCAGCTGGGACTGGACCATAGTGGATGCCAGCCTTGCAGGCCGGGGCTGTAACCCACTACACCCACAGCACTGACCCACAACTTTGGCTCTCTGAGCGATGCCCCAGACAGTTCTGAACCAAGGTCAGCAAGTGACCGAGTTCTTGTAAGTGACGTTTCATTGGAACACAGCCCTGACCACTTGTTTACAGGTTTTTCTTGGCTGCGTCCCAGAGTGGAGTCGCTGGGACAGGGACCTTACAGCCCACAAAGCCGAAAATAGGGTCATGAGTCCTTGCCCAAACAAAGCCCGCTGGCCGAGTGGCCCCTGGCCGGGCCTGCAGCCCTTGCATCTGGTGGAGATCGGCTGTGCTCCCCCTGGGAGGGTGGCGGCCCACATGGCTGCGTTCCTTCCCTGTTGAAGCTGTGGAAAGCCCCCGGATAATCCTCCATGGTGATCAGAAGTAGTGAGGGGAGAGCCAGGGCTCCCGAGCTGTGACAGAGAGCCGGCCACGCTGAGCTGAGCCGGCCACGCCTAGAGCCGAAGCCCCACTTCTGCGTGTCGCTGTCGCTGTTGGGCTTTGGTGAGTTCGGGGTGCTCACAGGGGCCTTGCCTGAGCTCATCGGGGCAGCAGGCAGCTGTGGGAATCAAAGTCGCATTCCCAAAGGTTCAGAGGGTGTCCTGCCCCCAACCTCAGGTGGGCATTTTGTGACCTGAACTGGAGGGGGACCCACAGCTCAGACGGACAGCCCGTCGCTCCAGCAAAGACAACCTGTGCATTAGTACCTGCCCGTGTGTGGAAGGCTCCCCAGGACACCTGCCTCGCTGCCGGCCACTGGGCTGAGAGGGGCACCCAGACAGAGCACCCACTGCTCCAGATGCCAACGACCACAGGTATGGTGGGCGCCATGGCAACAGCGTGCCCAGTCCTCCCCATTCAGTCCACACCACACTCTGTGGGTGGGGTTCTATGAATGGGGAGCCAGGAGGCAGGGGGCGGGGTCAATGATGGGCGGGGTCACCAGTCAGACGGGGTGGGGGGGAGAGGTAGTGGCTCCAGCTCAGGGCAGTCACGGCACAGGGAACAGCCTTCGAGATGCTCGGAGGGAAGCCGGGCTGCCTCCCTCCGTGGGACACCTCAGCCCCGTCTTCCCTTCCACCAGCAACCTCAGAGTCACCCTCTGAGACGAGGCAGGTAGCATTAGCTAGAGGTGATTTTCTCCACCTTGGTGGGAACGTGGATTAAAAATATCTTGCTGATTTATTTTATTAACCTGAAACCTAACCCCTAAGTCAACGTGATAAGCAAACGTAATCTTTCCTTCCAATCCGATTTCCCAGGTGTCTCCTCTGGGCAAATCCCAGGCTGCTGTCCTGCTCCCGGCCCAACCCACCGGTGGCCACACCGGGTTCACAGCACAGGTGCAGGGGCTGGGCTGAGGGGATCCAGTGTTCTTACTGGCTCCGGAGTAGAAGTGGCTCATTGGTGAGTTGCATCCAGAACAGCAGCATTGTCCTATGGCCTGCCCTGTGTGCATGTGTGTGCACGCGTGTGTGTGTATGTATGCATGCGTGTTGTGTGTGTGTGCGCACGTGTGTGTGAGTGTGTGTGTGTGTGTGTGTGTGCGTGTCAGTGGCTTTGGTTTGGTTTCGACACTTTGGGGGAAGTTTCATTACATGCATTTGCTAGCCAGGCTATCCCACAACCTGATCAGAGCTTGTATAGGGAATCATCACCCCCGTGACTCTATTCGGCCTCTCCCCTTGCCCAAGATGGAGGGAGGCGGCTCCCATAACGAGAGAATTCCCGCGTGCATGTGGTCACTCTGGGGACAGCAGCTGTTGGCATCCTAGTTCGCATTTTGTGATGATCAAAGGAGCCTGGATCACAACACCCGTCAGCGCCGGCCCCACGCCGTGAAGTCACACAGCAGAGACTCCCAGCAGCACCGAGCTGTCACAGAGCTGTGGGCCCTCGGGAGATCCACAGCCACGGTGAGAAAAGCCTAGCTCAGTGGTTTAATGGGGGCATAATTCTACTTTCCTGGGGCATTGGGTCCTGTCGGAGCTGAGCCAGGACCAGAGTAAGACAAGCAAGGCCCCAAAGAGGGCCCCACTCAGAGGACAGCCATGGGGGCACCATCCCGAGGAGGGGCTGGCCCCGAACGTCAGCGCGGCTGAGCTGGAGACCCCTACTCTCTTGTTCTAGTGCAGCGTATTTTGTACAGAAATGAAGACGGCGGCGGACGCTGGAATCCCAGAGCCCCAGGCGCCACCTTGCACCCTCCTGTAGGCCCTGTCAGGGGAAGCCAGCCATCCCAGTCTCCCCCTAATCCCACCCTCTAATTGCTGTAGCCTCAGGCCGAGGAGGCGGGGAGGTGGGCAGGGCTGACCGAAGCCGGATCCGCCACGCCCACTGGCCCCGGGCGAGTGTGGCCAGGCTCGGTGCTAGGGCTGACGTTCACTCTTCACTCGCAGTCTCCATTCGCCAGGGTGATGTCACTTGAAGAGCAAACAAGTGGAGCCGAGCCGGTGATCTAAACAGCCCGGCTGTCTGCCAAAACAGTGAACCCGCATTGTCTTACTTCCACAGAGACCCAACGGACATCAGCTGGGGACACAGTTGCCATACCTTGTGTGGGGTTTGGAGATGTTCCAGCACCCCTGAGTGGCCGCTCAGCCATCAGCACCAGACCTGGGCGGCTGAGAGTGAGCGTCAGGATCAGGCTCTGGGCTCACATCTACCCCAAAACCGAAGCACAAGGGACAGCAGGTGCTCCCCGCCCCAGCTTCCCGTCCATCTCCCAGAGGCCAGCAGACGCTCACACGCAGACCGAACACTCGGCGCCTTCAGAGTGAGCTTTGTGTGGGGTCACCCTTGACCTTGACTCAAGGTGCTACCGGCCCCTGCACCTGTTCTGTGGGTACACGCGTCTGCTCATGGACACCCAGAGCGTGGGCACTCCCCGTGCCTGTAGCCCCCGCCCCACGTCCCACTCCCGGATGCTGGATGGTGAGTGGGTCCACCTCACAGTGAGGACATGAGCCAACCTTTGGAGGACCTACTTTGGTCCAGCGAGCACCACGAAACTGAAGTGAACAGAGGTCAGCGTGGCTCCAGGGGCCGCTCACCTGTTAGGGTCTCCGTAGACACCGCGCAAAGCAGACGGGCATTAGACACAGCAATGAAGATGTTACTTCGGACGTCCACACCCTCTATCAGAGAGTCTGGGCTCAAGTCACAGCTCTGCTTCCAATTCAGCTCCCTCCGTGCACACCCTAGGAGGCAGCAGGCTCAAGTCTCTCTCTCTCTCTTAAAATAACAATAAAAAAATTTTAAATAATAATAAAGCCAAGCTCTGCCACTTAACATTGTGTGATCTCAGGCAAGCACTTAGAACTTAGTGCCTCAGTTCCCACTTCTGTTAAAAGTGGATAGTGCCCCAACCCTGCCCTGGAGTAGGTGTGGAGATTGAATGTGTCAGCAGGTGTGAAAAGGCCCAGCCCAGCGCTGGCAAAGGAGGAGGAAGTAGATATTTTCTGGCCTCTTAGCACAGATGGAGAATCTGAGGCTCAGAGGATGCATGTGGCCGCCAATGGCCCCACAGCTGGCGAGTGGTCGACTCCTTAGCCCCTGAGCTGGACTCGCATCCCCAGGATGCAGCCGTCTGCACAGCGGGTGCCTGGCTCGGTCCCCTGCACGCCCCTCGTGCTGTGGGTGGCCCTGCACTGTCTGAGGTGCACCTGGTGATGGTAGAGGAAATCTTTTACATCGAACGGAGCTGGCTGCTGCATCACACAGCCCCTTTGCTTCCTTGCGAAGATTCTCACAAGTGCGCAGCCTGGGCTCCCCAGCCAGCCTCCTGGTGAGGGTCTTCTGGGGGGCTCAGAGGCACTCCTGAGACACAAACCCCGGGCGGAGCAACAATCTGAGCATGAGAAGCCTAGCTTCACCCTGCAGCTGCCTGCAGTCAACTGGCTGAAAGGTGGAGTCTTGTTTGTGTGACCCAGGGGCAAAGAGTCAGACTCTGTCTCTCTCCTCTCTCTCCCTCTCCCTCTCCCCCTCTCCCTCTGTTATTTCTGTCCCGGAGCCAAGACTCTAAGCAGCCTGCATCCTCAGATTTCATCTGTAAATCTGCCAGCCAGACTCCCTCCAATAATCCCATTATCTGAAGCAAGGGAGAGAGGCCCCAGGCGGTCCCCAGCCACATAATACAGCATTACTGTAACTGCCAGAGGCCTCCCCGGGCTTGCACGGAAACCCTACAAAAGCAAAGCAAATCCAAACAGAGAACCCTTCTGCACACGGTCAAGGAGCTCCAGTGAGTTGTAATGAAACACCAGTAATTTTGTTTGGGAAAACCAGGAATCGTCTAACACGGGGCTTTGGGAAGAAAGCGATTGCTTTCAAACGGCCCGAATGGCGGGGTCTGGCAGATTCAAAGCCGTAACGGGACCTGCAGGTGTGGCTCAAGTTCAGACATCTGATTCCAGCTTCCAGGCCCAACATTAGACATAACCACTCCTCCTTAATGCGTCCTGCAAGGCTCGCTGCGGGGGTGGTGTTCCGTGTCGGGCTGTCGCGCTTTCTTTGTTCCTAAGAAAACGACCAGCCAACACCAGCAGGCCAGGCCTTCTGGGGACTCGTGAAGTTGTAGAATGTCAACTCTGGGAGGCAGCTCAGCAATGCATTCTCCAAGCCATTCTGTCGCTCACAAAAGGCAGCCGGGGCCGAGGGGCCGAAAGCAAATGCCCCCTAAGGCCCAAAGAGGCAAGGCACAGCTTTTGGTAAAGCCATGGGTTTTAGGATTTGTAGGAAACACTGCTGACTTCACAGCACCTGGGTTTTAATAACGACACCTGCTATTTGCTGATTTTTTCCAGCTTATGAAGAGCGCTCGAGTGAAATCTCTTTCAACGCTCACCGTCTACCTTACATGCATGTGCTACGTACGACACACATTCCTTGTAGTAGGGAACCAAGACTTAGCGAGGCTCAGTGGTGGACCCGCAACCCTGAGGACTGAGGCTCACCACGAGGCTAACCGCACCCTTCCCAGTTTTGAGAATGGAAGGGTGAGTGCGGTGTCCCGGGCAAAGGAGGGAGCCGGGTCACCTCCGCTGTGACCTTGAGTCCCGACTGGCCGTGCTGCTCCCAGCTCTGCCTGCCAGTCCTCGAAGCACTGTCTCACTTCTCTGGTACCAAGTGGCCCGGTGAGTTAGGTGGCGGGGTGAGGGTGGGGCTGGGGGCTCCCTGTGTGATTTGCACAAAAGGAAATGGAGCGCCCTGAATTGGTGTTGTCGAGGGTGTGTGGAAGGTCAGGTCCCTGATTCTGGCTGTAGATGCGGGGTCCCGGGCCCTGTTGTGGATTCTGCACCCCTTAGTCCCAACACACTTAGTTGTCCTGTAGATCCAAGGTGAGTGGGACCCAGGACCCCCTGCTCCTGCTCTGGGATTATTTCCCCCACGTGGGGAAGGAGTTGGGAAGTATTTGCTATGGTGGTAACACATAAAAAGCTTTTTTTTTTTTTTTTCAGAAAGATAGAGAAATTATAGAGGAGTAAAGAGACACCTTCCGGGAATCCATGCTCAAGGCGAATGCCTGGCGTGTTGGAGCAGGTTCTGGACCGAAGCCTCATCCTGCTGAGCCTTAGGGAAATGCGAGCGATCCTAAGGCTCCATAGTCCACGGAGTCCACAGCCAGTGGTCCCCGAAAGAGAAATAAACCGAGGCCTGGCTATGCTGACGTTCCAGGCAAAACCACAGCCTGAAAGGGAGGCCCGCTTCCGCAGCCTGGGATCACCGGGCATTCCACTGTGCCGGAGCTGTGGCATCCGGCTACTCACGGGGGAACCCGGGATCTGAACAAGGATCCGTGCTTACTACAATGTGTGGAAAGTCATTTCCGAAGTCTCCTTTCCACTTCAAGTGTGTTACTGAAGGACGTGGAAAGTCAAAGCAAACATAGGAGCTACGTAATTATTACTTTTCCAAAGCAGCGTTATGGTGTCTGGACAAAGCCTGGACTGGGCACAGAAGGACTTGGACTGAGACCTCAGGGGAGATGAGGGAGTCGGTGAAATCCCTTCCTAAGAGTGAATAGCAGAATAACCATGGCAACCTAAATCCAGAAGAAGGTGCCCGTGCCAGTGGCAAAGCAGGAGTTCAAAAGGTCTGTTGGGTAAGTTTTAGGGAAGTGGCAGCGCCTTGGCCAGACTTGTATGCGTGGGAGGGATTGTGCATGCACAGGTGTCTGAAAAAGCTGTTGGGATGCAGGCAACCCTCAACAAGAGCTCACTCTCAGCCGACAAAGTTTACAGTGCCCTGGGTCAGGCAGGCAGGAGAGCTTCCCGGGCTGGCTGGCCATGCACTCACGCCAGCAGGGAGAGGAGAGAGCAAGGTCAGCCTTGGCCATCTTGACTCTGCCTCCCCAGTGCGTGGGAGTCACCAGGGAGCTGGACCCCTTCCTAATCCCCACCAGGCATTGCATTCCACGGCTGGGGGTGACCTTAAGCCAAAGCCATTGGCTTCCGCCTTACGACTGAGAGATCACACCCAGCCCTGACTGTTTATCTCAAGAGTTAATGAAGCTAGACTGGAGGCAGCCTGGATGCTGAAGCTGCTGTGGAGACGGTGGACCCAGGACCAAGCCACCACGAGGTGAAGGCCAACTGGGGCTCAGCATGGGAGTCGTGTCGGAATCGGCAGGACAAAAGGGGCTGTTGGGGATGCAGAAGCCACAGTGGCGGCTGAGTAAGAGGCTCTGGAGCCACCTCCCCCCAGAGACACCACCCAATCACCTTCAAGAGAGCCATGGCAGCCAGGAGAGGCACCATGGCGCCTTGCTGTGTTACACTCCCAAGAAAGTCACCTTGGAGACAGTAGAAGGAAAGAGCTGCCCGTGTCACCCCTGTCACAGCTCCAAGGGGAGTGGCACAGACGGATGCAATGAAACACGTCTTCTGGGGCGAGGGGATGCCAACGGGATCCCTGCTCCACACCCAGTGCAGAAAAACTCCCCGGGAATGAGCCCCCCAGGCACAGCTCTGTGCAGTATTTAGAGCCTCTGCCGCCGCTCCCACAACCACGGGCAGAAAGCAAGCCTCCCTCTGGCCCTGCAGAGGGGTAGGAGAGAGAGCTTCAGATCCCACCATGGAGCTCCAGTCAGGGCCCATCACACCGAGACCCAGCAGAGCCCAAGTGCTCCGTGTGTGGCATGGGGCTCACAGACTGCGCCCCTAGAATCTCCCAACATCCAGCAGAGACCCGCGCTCTGGTAGAACAAACTCATTTTGACATGGGCCACTACCAGCCTTGGGTGGGCTTGGCAAACACCCCTGCTGCTTCCCAGGGATTAGGGGCCCAAGGTGGGTGTGGCCAACCCGGGGCTGGCCTGAGTGGCCAGGGAGCTCCTTTATCACTCTCCTTCAACCTCAGGCACACAGCAAGGGGCCACAGGACTCTGTCCAGTGCTGGACAGATCCTAATGGTTTCCATTGCTAGGAAAGTGTCTGCGCCCTGGTGAGACAAACTTGCTTTGGCATGCGTCACCAGCAAGACTAGTGTGTACTCCCAAAATTGCACGGGTCCTGGTGATGGTGAGACCTGCGTGTGACCCGCCCAGGGCCTGCCTCTAACACCCTTCCTACATCTTTGGACAGAGAGCAAGAAATGACACAACTATGTTGCGATTCAGTGGCAGGCTGATAAAACCCAGCACTGAATAGACCCTGACAGTCCCTGTCCCAAGATGAGTGTCTACAGACAGAGCATCTGGCCTGCTTCAGCGCCCAGGGGTGTTGCACGGTCCGGGCTGGGCAGTCTGATTCCCCAACCAGCATCAGGAGCGGCTGAGAGGTGCAGCGTTGGGCAGCGAGCCCATGTCAGCAGCCGGCAGACTGTAGCAGGCTGAGCGTTGATCCTACCGCGAGGCTGCCCTGGTCTTGGTGGGCTGTGAGAGCCAGATTTGGCCCAGATGTGACTGTGGCATCCGAGGGCACAGAGAAGGAGTCTGAGCCCACCACGGGCCCATGGAGAGGCTTGTAGGGCAGGACCACCCCTCTTTAGGCACTTCCCAGTTCATCCCGAACAATACATCAGCTGCAGGTTTGAGACAAACTTGAACTTGGGGAGTACTGCATGGCTGACTCAGTAAGAATGCACCAACAGAGAACCTGGGGCAAATCTTGACAGAGGGTTCTGTCCACTGCTGAAGCAGCAGAAGTACCCGGAGGCTCAAGGGAAATAAACAGGCTACTCAGGGTTTCTAGAACAATGGCAGATGAAGCCAGGTTATTTTTATTTTATTTTATTTTATTTTTGACAGGCAGAGTGGATGGTGAGAGAGAGACAGAGAGAAAGGTCTTCCTTATCCGTTGGTTCACACACACACACCCCCCCCCCCAGAGGGCGCTGTGGCCAGCGCACCACGCTGATCTGCAACCAGGAGCCAGGTGCTTCCTCCTGGTCTCCCTTGTGGGTGCAGGGCCCAAGCACTTGGGCCATCCTCCACTGCACTCCTGGGCCACAGCAGAAAGCTGGACTGGAAGAGGGGCAACCGGGACAGAATCCGGCGCCCCGACCAGGACTAAAACCTGGTGTGCTGGCGCCACAGGTGGAGGATTAGCCTAGTGAGCCGTGGCGCCAGCCGAGGCCAGGTTATTTAAACCAATGCTGCAGTGCGCTCTGGTGTCATACTCCAACAAACACCGAGAACTTCCCAGGGAACATGGCCCCCACTAAAGGGCAAATAAGGTGCCAGACATCTCGCATCTAGGAATCAAAATTTCCAAGTGCTCACAGGAAGATTCCACAGCAGCTGTTTTGAGGGAACTCCGTGAAATTCAAGAGAATGCAAAGAATTCAACATTCTAACAGAGAGATCTGGTAGATGGCAATAAGTAAACCAGGTCAAGCAGAAGTTCTTCGACTGAAAAGTGGAGACATTGAAGTCGTGGGAGGAATGGAGCGCACGTGCGCAGGTCCTCATCGGGACTTTTTATCACTTGGCTTTCTGTTTGTCTCTTTCCCTGACTTTACAGTCCATGTTAAGTTGTTATCATTGCAGACTGGCCGTGTGGTGTAACAGGTTAAGCCGCCGTCTGCAATGCTGGCATCTTGTATGGACAGCAGTTTGAGTCCCAGCTGCTCCACTTCCAATCCAGTTCCCTGCTAATGCACCTGGGAAAGCAGTGGAGGATGGTCCAAGCACTTGGCCCCTGCATCCACGTGGGAGATCCAGATGGGGCTCCTGGCTCCTGGCTCCTGGCTCCTGGCTTCGGCCTGGCCCAGCCCCTGCTGGTGCTGCCATACGGGGAGTAAACCAACTGATGGAGGATCTCCCTCTCTCTCTCTCTCTCTCCCCCACCCCGTCTCTCTGTAACTCTGCCTTTCAAATAAATAAATCTTTTTTAAAAATGTTGTTATCATTTCAAAATAGCTTGTTATAACCAAAAGCAGTTTTCTGTTAGCCTCATGGCATCCACAAAGCAAAACCTGTAATAGACGGACCAGAAACAACAAGGAAGTAATTCAGGTACATCGTAGGAGAAAGTCACTTACACACAAATGAAGATGGTAAGAGAAAGAGCGGAACCACAATAAAAATGCAAAACAAGTATCAGAATGGCTATAGTAAGGCCTTGCCCATCAATAATTACCTTAAATGTCAGTGGAATAAACTATCAAATTAGCAGATGCAAGAGTGATTGACTGTGTTTAAAAAAATAGGATTCAACTATTTGATGATCACAGACTCACTTCACTTCTAAGAACACACAGACTGAAAGAACAAGACATTCCTTGCAAATGGAACCTCAAAAAAGCAGGAGTAGCCATATTCCTATTAAATAAGGATATTTTAAATTGATGGAAGGACAGAAACAATAAAGCTCAGCGCACAGGTAAATGACACAGAGACAAAAAAAGGAAACACACACACACAAAATCCATGAAATGAAGCACTGGGGAACCTGGGCTTTGGCACGGACGCATTGTCGTGAGTCAGAAGCCTCCAATCTGAGAACGAGAGTGGAATGAAATGTCGAGAGCTCTCCTCTACAAGACACGGACGCCTCGGTGGAGAGGGAGGTGGGAAACGCAGACGGGGCAGCAGGGCAATCAGCGTTTCAAGGTGTGGCGAGGCAGGCCCCGGGAGAGGCCCTGAGAGGCCCATTGACTCTGCTCACCTGCGTGGGGCAGCTGGCACGCTCCGCCCACAGTGGCCTGGTGAGTGAGGCGAGAAGTCTTGCGGATGCACCATCCAGCCGTGCTCCCACGGAGCCTGCGGTGGCTGTGAGCTGCACAGCCTTCGGGTGGCTTTCAGGCTGTTGCATCTCTTGGCCCTTAACCTACCTCCAGGGAGAAGACAATGCATTATTCAGAACAGACTCCGTTTTTTACAATTGAAGTGCTGACTTTTGGTGTTGGAATCTTGGTGGCCATCTTGTGTGCCCTATGGGTACCTTCCCGTGGGGGAACGTTGCCTCCCGGACGCTCACCAGGTCCAGCCTGAGGGTCACCTGAGGACATCCGTCCGAAAGCAGGTTCCCAACCTGCCAAGCCAGGCTCCCTGGGATGGGCCAGGGAAGTGCATTCTTGAACCAGGGACTCAGCATGTGAGAATTAGCCTTGACTTCTGCAGGCAACGTGGTCATTCGCCCAGTGGGCCTTCCCTCTGAGGTCGTGTGCTCAGGGGACTCCCGGGCCCCCAGCCCCACAGCTCCATTGATCTCTTGTGGTGATGGAAACTCCCCAGCTACCAACAACGGCGCCTGCACCGGCACCCAAATAAACCAGGAAGAAGGACCTGGGCAAGGCCATGGCGCAATGGACGGCACAGCTCCGTGCAACAAAGACACAGACCACAGCGAGCCGGGCCGACCCCACAGCCTCCAGCACGCTGAGTGAGCCAGTTTACCAGCCCCCCCCCTTTTTTTTTGACAGGCAGAGTGGACAGTGAGAGAGAGAGACAGAGAGAAAGGTCTTCCTTTACCATTGGTTCACCCTCCAATGGCCGTTGCAGCCAGCACACCGCACTGATCTGAAGCCAGGAGCCAGGTGCTTCTCCTGGTCTCCCATGCGGGCGCAGGGCCCAAGCACTTGGGCCATCCTCCATTGCCCCCCCCCCAGGCCACAGCAGAGAGCTGGCCTGGAAGAGGGGCAACTGGGACAGAATCCGGCGCCCCGAACGGGACTAGAACCCAGTGTGCCGGTGCCGCAGGCGGAGGATTAGCCTATTGAGCCGCGGCGCCAGCCTTGGTTTACCAGCTCTTGAAGTCAGTGGAAGCAGCGTGACAGCATGAGTGTCTTTTTGACCGCATTTCACAACCGGAAGTTGGCTCCACCAAGGCCATCCCCCCACCCAGCCCCTCTGCCCAGCCCTGGGAGCCACTGCCGGGCGGCCTTGGATAATTCTCTTGCCGAGCTACTCTTCATTCTTCTCTGTGTGTTCCCGCACGCCACATTCCTCCAGCTCATTGTGGCCACACGTCCCTAAATGTGGCAACCAGCCACGATAAAGAAGAACCTTCTACGTCCTGAAGGTGAGAAGAGCGCCTGCTCCCCCACCTCCCCGCCCCAGCAAACCCCGTGAGCATTCGCAGATCCCTAAATTGCTAAAACTAGACAGGGAAAAAGAAGAATCTAGAATCAAATGCCACGTTCGTTTCTGCCACCGTGTAGTGGCTGAAGTCCATGCTTAAGTCAGTATTTAAGTGCAGGGCGTACACCTGTCATGGAAACTTCTCCTACCGGGTGACACAGCCCAGCCCACGGCCGGCCTGTGGGACATGGGTGCCTCCTGGCACAGAGAGCCGCAGTGAGTGTGGGACCTAGATGGGACAGGATGCTCACGGCCTATCCAAGGGCACAGCAGGGCGCCTTGTCTGGGGTCTCAGTGGTGGAAGGTGCCCCGTGGGGGCCCGTGGCTGCATGCCTCAGGCCCCCGCAAGCTGGAAACAGCACCTCCCCAGCCCACCCCTGGCTCTGTCTGTGATGTGGCCATGTGACCCCTGGCCCTTTGATCTGGGGGGGGGGGGAGGTATGTCAGGGCATCTGCTCCATCTGCCCCGGCTCCACCCACAAGGGCATCTGTTGGCATGTGGCCAATCCCACTCCTGTCCCCTGTAGCCACTCCTCCCCTAGAAACTTCCCTGGGCTCACCTGGAGGATGGGAGCGCTTTCAGTCATCCACACGCCCTGACGCAGCCTCCGGGGGTCTCTGCCATGCCTGGTCAGAGGAGCCAGGGCCCTTCCGGGTGGCCTCTGATGTTCTCAGGAAAATGGGGCAACTCGACCTGGAGGCCCTGCAGCTTCCCTCTCCAGGAGAGGAGGAGGGGCGGAGAAGGCGGGCCCCCGACCCGGGGTCCCCAGCCCTCCCACTCTACTTTGAAGACGCCTCGTCCCCTGCAGAACTCACGCAGAACTGTGATCACCATGGCAACAGCGTGGGGCAGTGGGGCCTTGAAGTGATTAGATTCCAAAGGAGGGTGAACGCCAAGCTCACAGGAGCAGGTGCGTCCTCTCAGCGGGGGGTTGCCATAAAGCAAGTCCAGCCCCCTGTGCATGGCTTCTTTCCCACGCTCGCCTGCCCTGCCACTCACCTGCCACTCCGCAGTGCGGCTCAAGCCTCCCGCCCCCGGGTGCGGCTGCTGTCTTAGACTGCCAGCCTCCAGAACCATGCGCCAAAGAAAACCTCCATTTCACTTGTGTGTATATATACGGTGCAAAGCGACAGAAACCAGACCCAAAGCACCCTCCCAGGAGAGGCACGGCCACAGACTGTCTCTCCCTTAAGACAGGGCTGCCTGCCCCGCTGTTTAGCTTGGAGGGGGACATGCGCTGAAAAGCATCAGCCACCACCACCCAGTGCTGTCACTGGGAGCTGCAGAGAGCAGGAGGAAGACGCACTCGGCAGCCCAGCGGGCCCTGGGCGACCCCTGGGCGACCCCTGACTCCAGGCCGCAGCCCACAGGCAAGTTCCGGGCCTTGAGGGAACCTGCCTCAGTTTCCCCAGCTGTCAGAGAGAGCACGGTGTTTGCGATGCTTGTCTGCTCCAAGGTGGGCATAAAGGTGCTTGCCACGGCTTTAGCACTTCTAAGGCTTTTTTTTTTTAATTAATTTATTTATTTGAAGGAGTTACAGCAAGAGAAGGAGAGATGGTGGGTAGACAGGAGAGAGATCTTTGCTCCCCAAATGGTGGGCCAGGCCAAAGCCAGGAGCTTCTTCTGGGTCTCCCACGTGGGTGCAGGGGCCCAAGGACCTGGGCCATCCTCCACTGCTTTCCCAGGCCATAGAGGAGAGCTGGGTCGGAAGTGGAGCAGCCAGGACTTGAACCACAGCCCGGATGGGAAGCTGGCATCGCAGGCAGTGGTTTTACCCACAATGCCACAGCTCTGGCCCTGAAATAACCACCCTTGCCTGGGAGTCCTGCTTCCCTCACAGCCCCAGAGGTGGGCCACGCCCGGCCGCTCCAGGACATCGCTGGGATGTGGCTGCAGTTACCAAATGGCCCCACCCGCTCATCTGCCTCTCACTGATGTCTTCCTCCCCAGAATTTTTTGGCAGAGAAAGCAAGTCCGGTTAGTAGAGACCCCTGGGCCGCTGCTATTGCACTTAACGTGGCTGTGGTTGTAGAGTGCATGGGAACGCTGGTCCACAGAACTTCCAGGGCTGGTGCTCACAGTGTTTCCTATCTGTGCGACGCCCGCGTAGCCTCTCGGCACAATTGCACTGCCGGTGCTGGCTTTTAGACTCACTCAATTTTAGTTGCTTTGATCTAAGTGGGCGCCTGCAGGAAGTCAGCGGCACCCTGGACCGCTGTGGGTGTCTCTTTTCCATCTCTGTGATAAGACACCTGAAGCTGGGCACTGGCTTATTGATCTCACGGTTTTGATGTTCAGGACCAGAGTGCTGGCCTCTGTTCAGCTCTGGCTGCGTCACACAGCAGAGGCTGTGGCAGCGGCACAGGGCAGGGCGAGACCCGCTGGTCTTGCTCTTCTGTATCAAGCCACTCTCGCAGGACCTAAGTTCCCACAGAGCTACTTCATCCTCTGAGAGGATGCCCCTCCCACCATCACCTGGTCACCTTGCGTCAGGCCCCATGTCTTCAAGGTCCCACCGCCACTTCACACCTCCAGCCTGGGGCCTGAGCTCCCCACACACGAGCCCTTGGGGGTCAAACGACTCCCACCTGCAGCAACGGGGCAGCAAAGCCACAAGAGGCAGCTCGCGGGAGCACCTGCAGTGCGCTGTCTGGATGTGAGCCCGGACTCCGCCCTGAGGCTGGAGCGAGGCAACTCCCCTCAGGCACATTTGCTCACCTGTAAAATGAAATGTAACAGCCCCGGATCTCCAGGGGTGGTGAGAATCCAGAGAGGCCACTCATGAGGACCCCTGAGCTCAGGGTCTGGCACGAGGCAGGTGCCACCGAAGCCTTGGCTGTGTGGTTCTGGAGCAACACGGGGTGACACTGGGTCACTGTCAGCTTCTCCACCCGCTGGGTGTCCACACTCCATGCGATGTCCGGGGTGGGAAGAGCCTAGAGGAAGCATGGGTGTGGAAACCTGGACATCGCAGTGGACAGTGGACATCGCAGACACAGTCAAGCCCTAACCCCGACATCTGGTTTTGCAGATGCGATTGATTTACAGATCTCGACACAAAGTCGTCCTGGCTCTAGGGTGGGCTCCATATCCATGACTGAAGTACTTATAAAAGGAGAGAACAAGGACAGGCGCAGAAAAGCACACCAGCTAAAGACAGGGACTTTGAACAAAGGACGTAAAAAAGAAACACCCCTCAGGTAGGAGGGGCCGTACATGATGAGCCCAGAGTAACCATCGCAGCGAGTGGGGAAAAGCTGGAACCGTTTCCTCTAAGACCCAGGAGACAAGGGCACCCACCCTCTCCACTGTTACTAGAAAACAGTGGAGCCAGAGCCATGGGCAAGAGAAGGAAGCAAAAGATGTAAAATCTGGGCAGGCAGACGCCCAACGATCCTTGTCTTCAGATGTCAGTGTTCTATAGAGAGACCCAAGGGCTCCATCCAGAGACTACTAGCACTGGCAAACAAGTTCAGCAAAGTTGCAGGATACAAAACCAACACACACAGTCACGAGCGTTTGCATACATCATTAACAAACTCACTGAGAAAGAAAGTACAACCAGTGCCGTGATTAGCGGTAAAGCCACCTCCCAGGAGCCAGTGTCCCCTGTGGGCGCTGCCTCAGAGTCCCGGCTGCTCCACTTCTGACCCAGCTCCCTACTAATGGCCTGGGAAAGCAGCAGAAGATGGTCCAGGTGCTTGGGGCCCCTGCACCCACATGGGAGACCCGGATGAAGCTCCTGGTTCCCGGCTTCAGATTGACCCAACTCCGGCCATTGTGGCCATGTGGGGAGTGAACCAATGGGTGGAAGAGCTCTCTTTTTGTCTCTCTCTATAACTCTGCTCTAAAATAAATAAATATTTTCTATTTTTTTTAAAAAAAGCAATCCCATTCACAATAGTTACAACAACAACAAAAAACCCTCTTGGAATAAATTTAACCAAGGGTAAAAGGTCTCTACAATGAAAATTACCAAACACTAATGAAAGAAATTGAAGAAGATGCAGACATATAAAAACAGTAAAGACTTCCCATGTTCATGGGGAAAATTAATATTATTTAAATGTCCTTACCACCCAAAATAATTTACAAGTTCAATGCAATCTCCACCACAATACCAGTGACATTCTTCATAGAACCATAGAAAAAGCAGTCCTCAAATTCATGTGGAAGCACAAAAGATCTTGAGCAGTCAAAACAATTTTGAATAAAAAGAACAAATCCGGGAGCACCACAAAACCAGATTTCAAGACATACTACAGTGCTATTGTAAGAAAAACATGGTAATGGCATAAAAACTGACACACGGGACAATGAAACAGAATAGAGACCCCAGAAAAGAATGCATGCATATACAACCAACTGATCTGTGACCAAGACGCCCAGAACATACTCTGGAGAACAGGTGGACTTTTCCATCAATGGTGCCAGGAAAACTGGACATCCACATCCTCTCTCCTACCCTACACAAAAATCAACTCGAAATGATCAAAGATCTAGATAGAAGACCTGAAACTAATGGGAGAAACCCCTCAAGACTCTAGCATAGCAACGATTTTCTTATAAGCCACCAAAATACAGGCAACAAAAGCAAAAACAGAAAAAGGGAATTTTATAGAACTGCAAAGCTTCTGCATAGCCAGACCAATAGAGGGAAGAGACGACTGAGGGAAGGAGAGGAAATGTTGCATGCTATGCGTGTGACGAAGGATTTATATCCAGAGTTTGTGAGGAACTCAAAAAAGCTCGACAATTAAAAAAAATCTAGTAAAGACATGGGCAAAGGATCTGATCAGATGTTTCCCAGAAGAAGAAAAGCAAGTGGCCAGCAAACACGTGAAGAGATGCTCAGCACCGCTAGCCATCAGAGAAACACAAATGCAAATCCCAGCCAGGTGTCACCCTGCAGCAGGCGGAGCTGTCATCAAACACAGGAGTCGCAGACGCTGGCAAGGCTGTGAAGAGAAGGGAGCCTCACACACGGCCGGTGGGTGCAGACGGGTTCTGCGAAGAGAGTGAAGGTTCCTGAAACAGCCAAATGCAGATCTGCCGCATGACGCTGCCATCCCACTGCTCAGTACTTACCCAGAGGAGATGCAGTCAGCATCTGAAAGAGGCGCCAGCACCCCCACGCGCCTGCAGCGCAGCCACAGTAGGAAAGATACGGAATTAACCTGGATGCTCACGGATGGATGGATGGATGGATGGATGGAGACAGTGCGGGGCTGGCGCTGTAGCGTACCGGGTAAAGCTGCTGCCTGCAGTGCCGGCATCCCATATGGGCACCAGTTCGAGTCCTGGCTGCTCTACTTCCCATCCAGCTCTCTGCTGTGGCCTGGGAAGGCAGTGGAGGATGGCCCAAGTGCTTGGGTCCCTGCACCCATGTGGGAGACCTGGAGGAAACTCCTGGCTCCTGGCTTTGGATCAGCACAGCTCCAGCCACTGCGGCCAGTTGGGGAGTGCCCAGCGGAAGGAAGACCTCTCTCTCTCCCTCTCTCTCTGCCTCTCCTTCTCTCTCTGTGTAACTCTGACTTTCAAATAAATAAATAAATCTTTAAAAATAAAAAAGAGCACAGGCAGAAAACACATGGTGCTGCCCCCACCCCGTGAGCGTGGAACTGTCTGAGCGCTTCTCCCTGGGTGGCAGGTGTTCCAGTACCTCCTTCTCATGTTATCAGATGGTCAGCTCAGGCCTGGCTCTGCCATGTTAGCCAGTTCAGGGTGCACTGTTATGTCTTGCTAACTCTGTTTCAATGGTGGTTTCCTTGGTAATCCTGTGCAGTCCCGGTCATGTATGTGAAGTCCTCATTCTGAGAAAGGCTCATTGGCTTTCCAGGCTGCAGAAGGCCCCAGGTAAAGAAAGACTCCTGATCCCAAAACTGGAAACCTGCATGGAGGCTACGTGGCTCTTACAAGGTGAGCTCCGTGCAGTCGGAACTTTTAAAAGATGCCCTTGTCTTCCGGACAAGACAGATGGTCTCCCTGGGGTAGTCATAGAAACCGATTTCTGTCCTGGCCGATCCACAGCCGGTAGCTCCCCCACCACCACCCCAAGAGCCACCCCAGGAGGCCGCCTGCTGGAAGCTGGCACCTTCGTCTTTGTGAATTGTTTTATGAGGATGCTGTCTCATTTCCAGGAATCAGATGGTAAAAATGATATATTCTGTGGTTTGGCGTTGGGAGCTTTGCTCTGGCAACTGCCAACATCTGCAAATGATTACGTGTTTATAAAAAGCCAACCACCACGGCACGCTGCACCCACCAGCCTGGGCCACTGGGCAGAGATCTGCGTCCAGGAGGCGGCCTGGGCCAGAGCCCAGCTCTCCTACGCAACCCTGGAAGACACTTGTGGGTTGAGCAAGGTGTATAAGACCAAGCTGTACGGGCCTGTCTCTCGGTTCCCGGCACTGCTTCTCCGGCAGTCTATGCATTTGTTCAAGGAGATCCCAAATAAGCTGCGGCTGCCAGCAATGCAAATGCATCCACGGCCAAGTTCTCCAGGCCGATGGCTGGAGAGACCCTGGGTGCTCGGCCTCCTCTTGGCCCAGGTCACCACGAGGGGACCCTACTTGGGCACTGGTCTCTAAATTCAGAAGCAAGGGATCCGGCCACTCACAGAAGACAGACTGTTTGAGAAGCCTGAGGCGAGTGCTCAGGACCCAGCACCTGGCCCGGGAACCATCCGTCGCTTGTCTTCCCCGGGTGGCTCTCGTGGGTGGCTCGGAACGACAGGTCAGATGTTTGCACAGGAAGCAAGCCTCACCCAGCCTCTGTCCTGCAGCAAAGGCCCTGGGGTTTGCACACAGAGCTGGAGCTCCCTGGGGGGTGGCGCAATCAGCAGGTGCTGTGTCACATGGCATCTAATTACAGGGGACGCAGAGGAAAACCCTGCGTGACCAGAGCTCCACTGCTCGGGGCGGCTCTGTAATCTTTCCTCCACTAATGTTCTCTGTCACTCACGTGGATGCCCTAAAGCCCAATTAAAAAGAGCAAGAGTGACCTCATGACACGTGTCACCGCACCAAGAGCAGTGTTGAACAGCCATTCGTGCCAAACGCCCAAGTGCTTATCAAGCAGGGTGGCGCCCTCCTCTTGCTTGGCTGTGAGACTGGTGTTGGCACCCGGGCTCCCTGACCTGGTCCCCTTGCTGACAGTATCTCATTCCTGCATTGCAAAGGGGGACATCACCGTACGTGATGCCCACAGGCTCTGAGGGAAACCATGAGGACAGAAGGTAGAGGAGTGAGTCCAGGGAGCCCCCCTGGAGGAGGCAACTGTAGAACAGTTGATGTGCACAGATTGAAGGGGAAAGTAGAGCATGAACGTCAGGACAAGGGTAGGAGCAGAGTCAAAGGGACAAGAATCAGACCACAAGGCAGAACCTCAGGACATGGACCACAAGGCAGAACCTCGGGACACGGAATCTTCAGGAAAAGTCTCCTTGCGGGATGACACCTGCCCCCAAGCTATAAGCCAGCCTCTGAGGACAGACACCCAACCTTCACAACCAAGTCTTCCATAAATACAAGAGGACTTAACAAGTTCATGGGAAAATGGGATTAAACGATGAGTTCATTTTGGTGCAAAGAAATGTTGAATCCCATTGCATACAAAGAGGCTCTGAAATGATCATGGGAATGCATGTGATAAAAAAACTATGTATGGATTTCAATGTTAACTTTTTTGGATCATCTATTTGAGTGACACAGAGAGAGACAGAGAGCTCCCATCCGTTGGTCCACTCCCAAATGCCCACGACTACCTGGGCACGGCCAGGCTGGAGTCAGGAACCAGGAACTCCATCCCAGTCTCCCATGTGGGTGACAGGGGCCCAAATACTCCAGCCATTACCGCTGCCCCCCGGGGTGCACAGTAGCGGGAAGCTGGGATTGGAGATGAGCTGGGACTTGAGTGCGGGCCTTCCAGTATGGGATGTGGGCATCCCTGGCCGAGGTTCAACTGCTGGGCCAAATGCCTGCTCCGTGTCTGCCTTAAGAATTTTGAGCTCAGACTCTTGCTCTCTGGGCCCTGTGGTCGAGTCACTGAAAACACAGCTAATTTTGGATCATCCGCGGTGGAGAAGGCGCATTGTCCGGAGCAACGGGTGACAGAGATTTGCTCAAGCGTATGTCGCATTACAGCTCCTTGCAATGCCTTTGACCTTGGGAACCACACTCAGCTGATGGGGTGGGAGGGTAGGGGCAAAACGCCCAAGTGCTTAGCAAGCAGGGTGGCACCCTCCTCTTGCTTGGCTGTGAGACTGGTGTTGGCACCTGGGCTCCCTGACCTGGTCCCCTTGCTGACAGTATCTCAGGCAATTACTTTAATGCGAGGCTTCGTGGTGACAATCTGAAGATTCCTACACCATGGTCCCACTGGGCAAGGCAGCCTCAGAATGCAGTGACTAGATAAAGTAACACACACTCGAGCGCCCGCGCCTGACAGCACACTCTGGACCCCCGAGGCTGGGGTGGGCATGGGAGACAGCTCCTCTGCTTACCTGGAGGGTCTGAGTTTGCTGACCCCAGCGACTTCCTCTGGGCTATGGTGCCTTTGCCCACCCCTGCAGATGGTGTTGGAACAGCCTCTTCTTCCCCTGCACCTGCGTGGGAGACCCGGAAGGAACTCCTGGCTCCTGGCTTCGGATCAGCTCAGCTCTGGCCATTGCGGATGGAAGACCTCTCTCTCTCTGGCTCTACCTCTCTCTATAACTCTTTCAAATAAATAAAATAAATCTTTAAAAAAAAAAAAAAAACAGCAATCACACTGGGTTGAGGTCTGTCATACTCCAGTACGACCCTGCGTTAACTAATTACAGCTGCAAGGACGCCGCCTCCACACCGGGTCCTACCCCAGGTCCCAGGCGTCTTCTGGGGGATGCAGGGGCAGCCCCTGGCGGCCCGGTGCGGAGCGCTCATTAACTAGGGCAGCAGGCCTGCTTCCTGAGTTTCCAATCCATGCACCCAGCTGCCGGAGGCAGACACTGGAGGTGGCTCGCTCCCCACTAAGGGGTCCCGGGCACACTTCCCTGTCACAATTGTTGGCGGCTGGAAGTCTCTGGTGCCTTCCAGTCCCACCATTTCCGGTTGCATTGTGTTTCCATGCACAGCAGATACATTGTTGTCAGGACAGAGTGATTTCTCAGCTGAGCCTGCTTCAAGGAGTCTCCCCACTCCCACCCCTCAGCCAGAGGGTCACCCGATTCAGCAAAGAAAAACACAGGACACCCAGCTACACTTAAATTTCAGATAGGGCCGGCACCACGGCTCAATAGGCTTAATCCTCGGCCTGCGGCACCGGCACACCGGGTTCTAGTCCCAGTCGGGGCTCCGGATTCTGTCCCGGTTGCCCCTCTTCCAGTCCATCTCTCTGCTGTGGCCCGGGGCGGGGGGAGGGAGCAGTGGAGGATGGCCCAAGTGCTTGGGCCCTGTACCCCATGGGAGACCAGGAGAAGCACCTGGCTCCTGGCTTTGGATCAGCACAGCGCGCCGGCTGCAGTGGCCATTAGAGGGTGAACCAATGGAAAAGGAAGACATTTCTCTCTGTCTCTCTCTCTCTTTCTCACTGTTCACTCTGCCTGTCAAAAATTTTTTTTTCAGATAAACCATGAGTAATTCTTTATGGTAAGCATGTCCCATGCAACATTGGGGACATCCATCCGACCACCATGATGAGATTTAAATGTAGCTGGGACCATATCTAATACCCCCTGGCATGTGTCTCACCTCCACCCTCTGTCCCCACTCTGGCGGCCCCACCCACAGAAGGCTTTGGTACAGCACTTGCCAAAACATAAACAAGTTATATTTAACAAAGCATAATCCAACAGAGCTATTTATGAATCGGACGGCCCTTGAGACCGGTCCAGGCTCTGGAACTTGGGCCTGCAAGTGAGCAGGCAGCACACACAGACAGAAGGGGAAGTGAGGGCCAGGGCACTTAGCAGTGGGCCTGACTAATACCCAGCTCCACGTCCTGACTCCAGCTTCCTGCTAAGACAGACCCTGCGGGCAGCGGCAGTAGCTCAAGTGGTCGTGTTCCTGCTCCGCATGTGGGCGGCCTGGACAGCACTCCCCACTCCTGGCTTCAGCCCAGCCTGGTCCCTGTCCACTGTGTGCCTGTGGGGAATGAGCCATGGGCAGGTGTGTTTCTCTCGCAGGTGTGTTTCTCTCTCTCTCTCTCTCTCTCTCTCTCTCTCTCTCTCTCTCTCTCCCTCTCTCTCTCTCTCTCTCTCTCTCTCTCTCTCTCTCTTTATCTCTCTCCCCTCTCTCTGCCTTCCAAATAAATAGAGGATTTTTTCAAGCAAAGACGAGAAACAGGGACAGCTTAGTTTTGGCCCCGTTTGGGTCGGCTCTCTGCCTGCAGTTGTCCTGAAGCTTGGCTGCTGTGGTCGGTGGAGACCCAGAGGTTCGCTTCAAAGGCCGACTCCTGAGTTAGACTCAGCTCACACAGCACCTTAAGCCACAGCTCTCCTCTGAGAACAAGAGCCCAGAAGCATCCTCGGGACAAATCCAGCCTGGTTACCCCCCCCCCTCCACCCCCCGGGGCAGGGGTGGCATAAGACGGAAGGAGAGGCAGAGCAGAGAGGACCAAGGAGGAACCTCAGGTGGAAGGAGATAATTCCCCAAGTAGGTCTCTGGCCACGGCGTGAACACGGCGTGTGCCCTGCACACTCACTCATGTTGAAACCTGGTCCCCAGTGGAAGAGTGCTGAGCGGTGAGGGGGCCTTTGAGAGCTGGGAGGTATTGAAGAGGAGCTAGTGCAGTTTCCCCGGGACTGGATCGGCAGCTGCCGTGAGTGGGCTGGTGCTAAGCAAGTGTGCCCCTAGTGGCTGTCTCTTCGCACACACGCGTGGGCTGGAGCAGCACAGGCCCTGGCCAGTGCCCTGGCCCGCCCAGCCTCCCGGACTGGAAGCGAAAACCAGCTTCTTTCTTTACAAACTACGCAGTCTCGGGTCTTCAGCCATAGCAGAAAAGAAGAACGGACTGAGACCCGGCTGGGTGGATGCTCTCAGGACGTCCCCGTGCGCACAGCGCCACAGCACTTCCGCCCTTATGCAGCAGCGGTTACACGCCAGGGCTTCGCAGCAGGTTTGCATCGGCAGACTGCTCCGACAACTCTCTGTCTAAGGACCGGCCGGGGCAATCCCCCCCAAACCCGATCCTCTGATCAAAATGAGGCTTCGGCCTGCAGACCCTCTACTCCTCCCCGCCCTGCCCTGCCCTGGGAATGCAGCCAGAGACCTCCAGTGGGTACCTGGCACACAGCACCTCCTGCCTGGCCCTGGGAGCACCAGCTCCCAACATCGGCGAGGCCCCCTCCACGTGCCCTCCCAGCCCGTGTGGACTTCACAGACACATGCGTGGACTTCCTGCACACGTGCAGCAGCAGTATCTGGTGCCCACATCGACCGAGGTCCAGTCCCACCACAGCTCTGCTCTAACGTCTGAACCATCCCGCCCACTGCTGCTCCATGGGAAAAGCGAGGATACAGGTGTCCCTTTAGGAACAAGGCTTTTCACTACCAGAGAGCACATTCATTGCTAAAGCCACAGAGCTGGAATTTGGCTTCTGCAGCCCAAGGTAGTTTGCCTCTACTCCTGGCTCTCTCTTCTCTCAGTGTCTGGGCCACACAGCCGCTCCCTCCATGCATTGTCCTACAAGGACTGTCCCCCCGACACTGGGCTCTTGGGGGCCTCGCAGCTGGGAGGCCGTGACTCTCCCTCCCCCACTCTGGTTATGGGGGAAGCCTCTCATCTCATCGATTCTGATCCTTGTAGGGATGACCCAAAGAACGAAGAGAACCTTGGACCAGGGGCGCAAGCAGCAGGTGCAGCCTGGGTCACCGAAGCTGTGTCCAGGGGAAAGGGCAGCAAGGAGGGACTTGGGGGACACCTGTAAGATCAATAAAATGTGCCACAAGTGGGCCAGCAGACCCCCCCCCCCAGGCGAGTGTGTCCTGCTGTCAGGCAAATGGATTACGGGAGGTGAGCAACATTGTCTTTCCAGGCAGAGCCTGGAAGCAGAGTCTTGATCTCATTCAGCCCCCGCCCCCCCGCAGGTGTTCTCCCTGAGCCCCTCCCCCCATGGTCTCCGATGCCTCCTCTAGCCCTGGGTTCCCTCCCAGGATCGGCGGCCCCTGTGTAGCTAGCAAACGCACAGAAACCCAGCGGTGACCGTGCTCAGCGCAAGCAAAGACGTTTTCCCCTCAGCTGGAGAATCCTCCGCAGCAGCTGGTCCTGGAGGCCGCCAGACGGCACAGTTTCCCTTTAATGGAGCCGCGTGCCAGGGCTTGGCACTGTGGTCGCAGCACTGGTCAGGCTGGTGAGGACAACCGGAAGGAAAGGGGCAGGAGGCTGGAGTCCGCAGCGGGTTTGGGATGCGTTGATGTCAAGGACCGGTAGGGTCCTCCCGCTCCCAGGCTCCCCGGGTTGGGGGCTGGTGCTCAGCCGGGGGGGGGGGGGGCTCTTCCACTCCAGCACACTCCTCCCGGGTTCCTCGGCTGTTTCTTGGAAGCTTATTGTTGGACAAAGACCAGAACAGGTCCCGAGTAACCACTGGGTCCCCTGCACTCTCTGCATCTTCTAAGGGGCCACAAGGACTTTTCCAGCTCATTGTTCTTGACTTCCTGCCCGACTTGGCTCCAGATCCACTGGAAACACTGAAAGCCGCTCCTTGATCGACCCTCGGGAAGAGAGCCTTGCGGACAGAGCCTTGCGA
Organism: Sylvilagus floridanus; assembly: GCA_949820135.1. Lineage (NCBI taxonomy): Eukaryota > Metazoa > Chordata > Mammalia > Lagomorpha > Leporidae > Sylvilagus > Sylvilagus floridanus. The sequence goes on along the minus strand of OX463244.1, from coordinate 6,306,046 downwards.
AGGCGCGGGACGATGCACCACTGCGAGGGCGATGAACCACACACGCCCCGCTCCCCTGGGGGACCCAGGGCTCCGCCTGCAATCAGCAGACACAGAGCCAGCACCTCTGGAGGCCAAGCACAGGCGTGTGGGTTCACCCCCACCAGGGCAATAAAGCAAGGCTTCCCAGCGCGTATAAAAGCTGCCGTTACTGCAGCCTCATAGGCTTTAGTCTGTTAGCATTGTCTTTAAAAACCAGCTTAAAAATACGTCAGGGACAGGCCATCGTCCCCTGTCGGAGTGCCGGGGTTTCATTCCCAACGTCAGCTCCTGACCCCAGGTCCCTACTAACGCAGACACTGGGAGGCTGCGGCGATGGTCTCACGTGGTTGGCTCCCTGCCACCGTGTGGCCCAGTCCCCAGCCACAGAGGGTATGTGGGAAGCAGCAGCAGGAGTGCCATTCAGTCATTCCTCTCTCTCTCTCTCCCTCCCTCTCTCTCCCACTCTCTCTCCCTCCCTCCCTCTCTCTCCCTCCCTCTCTCCCTCTCTCTCTCCCTGAAACAAAAAACAAATGAACATTTTTCTTAATGAATTTCATTGCCAGGAACCACTACCAACCCTCACAGTGTTGGAGAACCAGCACCAATGCCAAGGCCAAAAACCTCCCATTTGTGAAAAAAGGCGACACCTGTAAAACATGACAAAGCATGTGCACAGGGCACGTCTGGGCAGGACTCCCTAACAGACCCCAGCTGTGCGCACCCTGGACCTCACGTGGCATCGAGTAGAACGGTCCCAGGTGGGGCGACACAGGGCCGTCCTCTCTGTTCGGGGAACACACAGCCAGCCCAGCAGCCAGAGCGCCCGGCTGAGCAAGTGGGCCCTTGAGAGACCCACCACTCTCTTTCAATCTGAGAGAGGCAAGCAACACGCGCCACATGAGTGTGTGAGAGAGGTGTGTGCCACGCACATGAGTGTGTGACAGGTGTGTGCCATGCGCCAACATGAGTGTGTGAGAGAGGTGTGTGCCACACACCAACATGAGTGTGTGAGAGAGGGAGGTGTGTGCCACGCACCAACATGAGTGTGTGAGAGAGGGAGGTGTGTGCCACGCACCAACATGAGTGTGTGAGAGAGGTGTGTGCCATGCGCCACATGAGTGTGTGAGAGAGGTGTGTGCCACGCACCACATGAGTGTGTGAGAGAGGTGTGTGCCACGTGCCACATGAGTGTGTGACAGGTGGGTGCCATGCGCCAAATGAGTGTGTGAGAGAGGGAGGTGTGTGCCACGCACCAACATGAGTGTGTGACAGGTGTGTGCCACGCGCCACATGAGTGTGTGAGAGAGGTGTGTGCCATGCGCCAAATGAGTGTGTGAGAGAGGTGTGTGCCACGCGCCACATGAGTGTGTGAGAGAGGTGTGTGCCATGCGCCAAATGAGTGTGTGAGAGAGGTGTGTGCCACACACCAACATGAGTGTGTGAGACAGGTGTGTGCCACGCACCACGTGAGTGTGAGAGGGAGAGGTGTGTGCCACGCACCACGTGAGTGTGAGAGGGAGAGGTGTGTGCCACGCGCCATGTGAGTGTGTGAGGGAGAGGTGTGTGCCACGCACCAACATGAGTGTGTGAGAGAGGTGTGTGCCACGCACCATGTGAGTGTGAGACAGGTGTGTGCCACGTGAGTGTGTGAGAGAGGTGTGTGCCACGCGCCACGTGAGTGTGTGTGCATTTGATGAAAAGCAGCTTGTTCGGAGTTGTCTGGCTTTGCCCTTCTTGCCCGTGGAGCATGCGCAGCTTTGCAGGAGGCGCCGTGGGTCAGTGCAGGGCCCAGGAGCCTGGAATGCACCCCCACCACCCGCCCGCCCTCGCCCCCGGGGCAGGGACCCTCCAGAGCACGGCACCCTCCTCGGGTTTGCTTTTCTTTATGTACAAAGCCACAGAGGTAGACGGGGAAAGAACGAGACCAGAGAGGCTCATTATGCGCCCAACAAGAGAGGCCCTGGGCCCGCAGGAAGGCTGGGCGAGGCTTTGGAGCTGCACGGGGCCTTATTAGCGCGAATTGGCTGGGCAGACGTTAAACAGAGCACGGAAGACTTCCTGTAAAACGCAGCATGAGGTCCTGGGCCACGAGCAACGCTGCCAAGGCCTCTGCATCGGGTCTCTGGCCGCCGCCACAGGAGCAGGGGCTGGGGAGTGCAGCCAGGTGTTCCTTTCAGACACAGGAGTGGGGCTGTGGACCCCCGGGGCCCTCGTCTGGCCAGAGCCACCTGCAGGTGAGGGAATGACAGGGATCAAGTCCTACAGGGCAGGGAGGCGACAAAACCCCAGACCCACCACCAGTGGGTCAGTGGCAAGCTCGCCACTTCCCATCAGCCACTGTGAGACCAGAGGGGCAGCATCCCATATGGGTGCCGGTTCCAGTCCTGACTGCTCCACTTCCAGTCCAGCTCCCTAGTAATGCACCTGGGAAAACAACGGAAGATGGTCCAAGTGCTTGGGCCCCTGCACCCATGTGGGAGACCTGGATGAAGCTTCTGGCTCCTGGCTCCTGGCTCCTGGCTCCTGGCTTCAGAATAGCCCAGCCCCAGCTATTGCAGCCATTTGGGGAGTGAATCAGCTGATGGAAGATCTCTGTCTCTCTCTTTCTCTCCCTCCCTCCCTCCCTCCCTCTGCCTCCTTTTCTGTCTGTGTCTCTGCCTTTCAAGCAAATACATAAATCTTTTTTTTAAAAAAAGACCCACTGGTCAGTGGCCTGGGGATACCATGCATGGCACTCTGCTCCAAGGACATCCAGGGACAAGGGCAGTGGCTTTCCAAGCCCCTCGCTGCCTCCGTGGGTGCAGCCCTCAGGGGCGGGAGGCCCCAGGCAAGCCATTTCTGCTGGCTCTGGGCCCCAGAGCTCTGCAGGGCCCTTGAGAGTCCCAACACTTTCTTTCAATCTGAGAGAGGCAAGCGACACGCACCCCGTGAGTGTGAGAGGGAGAGGTGCGTGCCATGCACCAACATGAGTGTGTGTGCATTGAGGCCCCTCTGCAGGGCAGGGACCCCATCTGATCCACGTCTCCGTCCTCTCCTCTCCTTACCTCACCAGGGGAACGTGGTTCCTGAAATGACGGGGCCGAAGCGGGGACATGGCTGGACCCACAGCCCTGTGTGCCAAATGACAAAAGCCGCCCGGGGCTCTGGGCTCCTGCATGCAGACAGGCTCCTGCTGCACCTGCACCAGGAGAGCCTTCACCATGGCTTTCGGGGTTGGGAGGTATCAGGCTGCCAGAATGGCCGTGGGTGCCGGAAGAGCCCGGCAGGGGTGGGCCTGTTCTCTCCAGGGACGGAGATAAAGCAGAGTTTTCCCAACAAAAGGAGGAAGAGGCGGAGGTGAGGGATGATTTCCAACAAATGGCTGAGCTGATCTGAAGCCAGGAGCCAGGGGCTTCCTCCGGGTCTCCCACACAAGTACAGGGGCCCAAGGACGTGGGCATCTTCCACTGTTTTCCCAGGCCATAGCAAAGAGCTGGATCGGAAGTAGAGCAGCCGGAACTAGAAACCGGCAGAGGATTAACCTACTGAGCCACAACGACGGCCTCCAAGGGATTTCTTTATAATGAAATGACATAAAAATACTGAAATAAAATGCTAAGGGTTCTTTGGAGTTAAGACACTGGGGAGATGAAAGCAAACTTCTCCAGAATAAAATCGTCCCTCAGACACGTGGAACGTGGCAGCGACAGCAGCACAGGTGGGGCACAGAGTGAGGAGGTGATCAGTATTTGGGAGTAAACCCAACCAATGAAAGCCCTCGGTCCCCGGCACTCAACACACATTTGTTAAATGGCCGAATGATTACATGGCAGTCGGGGCTGGGACTGGTGACCCCCAACACACAGGACAGCGATTACACAGCTCATGGCCAACAAGGACGCTCCGTTCTGAAACCCGGTACATTCTACACACACACACACACACACACACACACACACACACACACACAACACCATTTCCTTTTCTCAAGTTTCTAACACATGAAACCAAACCTTGATCAGCACAAGGAATTCTTGGCATCCTGCTCTCTGCCACTCCTCTGATCCCCAGCCCTGGGCCTCCACATGTCCCCAGGTTGTGTCCAGACAGCCAGGCTCACCCTGCCCTGAACTCAGCTAATCCAGGGCTCAGAGACACATGCACCTCGGGTCCAAGCAGAGCTTTCCCGTGGGTCTTCCGATCACCAGCCTGTGTGTTAGGGCAGGCGTGTTCTCTCTCTCTCTCTCTCTCTCTCTCTCTCTCACACCACACACACACAAACACACACACACACAGATACACACACACAAACACACATACACACATGGAACATGGATGTACACACATGCACACCCACATAAACACCCCCACACGTGCACCCCAACCAAGGAACCCAAGCCTCCTGTCCGAGGTGTAGAGGCTGCACACGCCCACAGGCCCACCGGTGAGTGCCAGCGCCTGACCCACGCCAGCCCCGCTCCCCCCCAGAAAAGCCTGCAAGTGCGTCCCTCGGGACCCCTGCCTGGCTCCTGTTAACCCTCTCTGTGCTGAAGCTGATGCCATGTGACTCCTGAGGATGGCGGGGCTGTGTTTGGATGAAGAAAGCATCTCTAGCAGACATCCCAGCGTGGGAACATACAAGAGACATTGGCTCACACACTTACTGCCAACCGCACAGGAGAGAGGACCCACGAAGGAGTCTGCTGGGGGCCGCCATGACAAAGCTCCCGGACTGGGTGCTTGGACATCAGAAGCATGTCTCCCACGGCCGAGCACAGTGTCAGCGGGGCTGGCTCCTCCCCAGGCCTCCCTCCTCGGCCTCCGTCTCCCTATGTCCTCACCCAACCCGCCATGTGCCTGCAGCCTGACCCCCTCTTCTTCCCAGCACGTGGTCAGTTGGCACTGCAGCCTTGCTTGACGTCATTTACCCCTGTAAAGACCCTGTGCCCATCTGAGGTCCTGGCGGTAGGTCTTGGACACCCGGACTTTGAGGGGACATAGCTGGGCCTCCAACGGGAATGCTGGGTGCAGGGTTCCTTTCTTCTGCCCCCCCAGAATCCCTCTCTGTGACTTTGCATTGCACCCTTGGCCCCAGCACCCCGACCCGAGGCATACATCAGTGGCCCCTTTTCTGCAGCCAGCCACGGGTGGGGGCATCAAGAGCTCCGAAGGTGGGGAGGGGAAGTTCTGGCACCTGCTTCCAGCCCCTCCCGGCTGCACTGCTCCAAGCGGGCTGCACCGCCCACCAGAGGCCACTGCACCTGCCAGGAGACAGAGGCGCTCCATCAGTCCTGCAGGCTCTGCTAGTGGTGTAGCCACACCCTGCCCTTTGCCCCTCAGACCAAGGGGGTCAGTTAGAGCCCCACCACTGCACATCCCGGGGTGCTGCGCCGTCCTGAACCTGCCCCAGCTCGGCCGATGCTCCCTGTACTGAGCTCTCCCCAAAGTGTCTGCTTCCGTGGGGGCTGGGGCAGGAAGAGTCAGAGAAATCAAAGGCAGCAAGAAGTGGATTCTAGAAGCCAAGAGAACCTCAAGGAAGTGGCTGTGATCTATGTCACAAAGGGCCAGAAGCTGAGGGAACCCACAACTGTAGGAAGACCCAGGGCGCAGCTGTCCCAGGGTGGGACAGAGGAAGGCCGATGCTCATCAGACCAAAAGAAACTCAGTGAGGACAGTGCAGGTGGGTTCCATGGTCAGCAGCCGCTCAGCCACCTCGGCTGTGCTCCGGCCCCACTCAAGGGGTCCTTGGTGCCATAAAGCCCAGCATGGGGCCAGCACTGTGGCACAGCAGGTCCAGACACCACCTATAATGCCGGTATACAATATCAGAGTGCCGGTTTGAGTTCCAGCTGCTCTGATTCTGATCCAGCTTCCTGCTAATGTGCTTAGGAAGGCAATGGAAGATGGCTCAAGTGTTAGGACCCACCACCCACATGAGATGCATCATCTACATGGAATCCACCACCCACATGGGATCCACCACTCACATGGGACCCACCACTCACATGGGACCCAGCACCCACATGGGACCCACCACTCACATGGGACCCACCACTCACATGAGACCCACCACTCACATGGGACCCACAACTCACATGGGACCCAGCACCCACATGGGTCCCACCACCCACATGGGACCCACCACCTACATGGGACCCACCACCCACAGGGGACCCACCACCCACATGGGACCCACCACCCACAGGGGACCCACCACCTTCATGGGACCCACCACTCACATTGGACCCACCACCTACATGGGACCCAGCACAAACAGGGGACCCACTACCTACATGGGACCCACCACCCATAGGGGACCCACCACACACATGGGACCTGCCACCTACATGGGACCCACCACACACATAGGACCTGCCACCTACATGGGACCCAGCACCCACAGGGGACCTGCCACCTACATGGGACCCACCACCCACATGGGACCCACCACCCACATGGGACCTGCCACCTACATGGGACCCACTACCCACAAGGGACCCACCACCCACATGGGACCCACCACCTACATGGACCCACCACCCACAGGGGACCCAGCACCCACAGGGGACCTGCCACCTACATGGGACCCACCACCCACATGGGACCCACCACCCACATGGGACCTGCCACCTACATGGGACCCACTACCCACAAGGGACCCACCACCCACATGGGACCCACCACCTACATGGACCCACCACCCACAGGGGACCCAGCACCCACATGGGACCCACCACTCACATGGGACCCACCACCCACAAGGGATCCACCACACACATAGGACCTGCCACCTACATGGGACCCAGCACCCACAGGGGACCTGCCACCCACATGGGACCCACCACCTACATGGACCCACCACCCACATGGGACCCACCACCTACATGGACCCACCACCCACAGGGGACCCACCACCCACATGGGACCCACCACCCACATGGACCCACCACCTACATGGACCCACCACCCACATGGGACCCACCACCTACATGGACCCACCACCCACATGGGACCCACCACCTACATGGACCCACCACCTACATGGACCCACCACCCACATGGGACCCACCACCTACATGGACCCACCACCCACATGGGACCCACCACCTACATGGACCCACCACCCACATGGGACCCACCACCTACATGGACCCAGCTCCCACAAGGGAGACCTGGATGGAGCTCCTGGCTTCATCCTGGCCCAGCCCAGGTCGTTGCAGCCATGTGGGGAGTGAACCTCAGATGGAAGATCTTCTCTCTCTCTCCTTCTCTCTACCCCCCACCAACCACTGTGCCTTTAGGATAAATGACAAAGAAAAATGGCATAGTCACTACAGAAGTCAATGTTGTGGTTCCTCAAAAAGTGAAACATGCCATCCACTGCTGGTTTTCTACACCAAAGAGAGAAAGCGAGGACTCAGGCAGATATTTGTACACCAATGTCCGTTGTCCACAACACCAACAGACAGAACCAACCCAAATGTCCATCACCTGGTGAATGTGTGGACCAAATGTGGACCATCTATGCGATGCAATTTGACTCTGCTTTAAAATGGAAAAGGCGACTGACAGGCTACAGCTTGGGTGAACCTCGGGGGTGCATGCCGGGAAACAAGCCAGACCCAACAGGTCAAATGCTGCACAATTCCACTTGTGCGAGTTACCCAGGAGAATCAAATCGTAGAGAAAGAACAGCGAGTAGGCGACCAGGAGAAGGGAGCGGGAGGGGGTGGGGGAACCCAGATGGGCAGGGGTCTGGAGTGGATGGTGGCGATCCTTGCACAAGATGTGAATATGCTTCGTGCCACTGAATTGTACACTCAAAAAGACTTAAAAGGGTTAACTTTATTTCAATTTTTCTTAGACTTGTTTTTTTTTTTTTTAAGAAACACAAACACCAGAGTCCTGCAGCCTTTTTTGTGCTACGTCTTCCCGTCAGGGCAGGAGGGGACGGGGTGGCACCTGTGTCAGAGGTAGCAGAAGTGGGGCTCTGAAGGGAGGCGCAGCCGCCTCTCTCCAGTCCACAGCCCCAGATTCTTATGCAAACGCACGTGGTGGAGCCAGGAGCCAGCCAGGTCCCTGCCCCTCCCTCCAGCCCCACCATCCCCACCCACAGCTCAGTGTCTATTCCACCTCGGGCAGGGAATCACCTGCTCAGGCCTGGGCAGATCCAGCCCCATTCCTGTCCCCTTGGTTTTAGCTTCAATCTTGTGTCAGAGGGCTTTGGTTTCCGGAACCGGACAAAGAACAGCTGAGAAAGGCATCCGTGGCTGACAGCGGAAAACGAGAAGCATCGCGTCAAATCGGAAAACGAAACGGAAGACCTCACACGATGCGCTCTATAAACACTCAGCATCACCCACGATGGAAGGGTTTCAGGACCCTGGACACCCACATCCTGGGGTACTCACGTCCCTTGGATAAAGTGGCACAGACTTTGCCTAGAGCCTGCACACACGGTCCAGCACACCTCAAATCATCTCCGGGTTACCTGTGACGCCCAATCAATGTAGGCACTCTAAATTGTTGTTATGCAATATGGTTTAAGAAACAACAACAAGGAAAACATCTGTACAAGGGCATGACAGACGCAGCCCACAAGCTTTCACCCACTGGTTCATTCCCCAAGTGGCCACAAAGACAGACGGGACCAGGCCAAAGCCAGGAGCCAGGAACACTAGCAGGAAGCTGGATCGGAAGTGTGCAGTTGGGACTCGAACCCGCGCTCATATTAGGTGTCAGCATTGCAAGAGGCAGCTTAACCCATTATGCCACAATACCGGCCCCTGTTTTACATTTTGTTTTATTTAAGATTTATTTATTGGGGCTGGTGTTGTGGCACAGCAGGTAAAGCAGCTTCCTACAGTGCCAGCATCCCTCTCTGGGCACCAGTTCGTGTCCTGGTTGCTCCAATTCTGATCCAGCTCCCTGCTAATGGCCTGGGAATAGTAGCAGAGAATGACCCAAGTGCTTGGGCTCCTGCACCCACGTGGGAGACCTGGAAGAAGCTCCTGGCTCCTGGATTTGGATCAGCCCAGATCTAGCTATTGTGGCCATATGGGGAGTGAACCAGCAGATGGAAGACCTCTCTGTCTCTCCCTGCCTTTGTCTCTCTGTAACTCAGCCTTTCAAATATATAAATAAATCTTAAAAAAAAAAAAGTAAAAAAAAATCAGTCTAGCTCAGGGCTAAAGAAACACTGAAATGGTTAAGTACAGAGGAAAACCCTGTGCCAATTAAGTCAATTAGAACAACAACAAAGTGGGGCATTTCCCCCACGGAATCACTGACCTGGGGGGAGGGGGATTGGGTGCAGGGGTTAAGATGCCCCTTGGGGTGCCACATCCCATATCGCAATGCCTGCGTCTGAATCCCAAGTCCATTTCTAATTCCTTCCAACTCCTGCTAATCACACCCCAGTAGACAGCAGTGACAGCCCAAGTCAGCGGGTCCTGTCCATGTGGGAGACCTGGATTGGGTTCCTGGCTTCGACCTGGCCCAGTCTCAGCTGTTATCAACATTTGGGAGTGAACCAGCAGATATAAGGTCTCTCTCTCTCTCCCTCCCTCCCTTCCTTCCTCTCTCCCTCCCTCCCTCCCTCCCTCCCTCCCTCCCTCCCTCTCAAATAGATTAAATGAAAATCAAATCTTAAAACAGAATTCCTGAAATGCCTGTCCAAGCTTGGGTCACCTTTATCTGGTTCCCAAGGACCGCCTGCACAGCTGGACGGCCCAGGTGACCGCCACATTCCCAGTCCAGGCAGGCAAAGAACAGCCAAGGGCTCCTGGGAATAGCATCTGACCAGCGCTTTACACATATTATGCAATCAATCCTCATGGCAGCCAATGGGCTGCCTGCACAAGGTCCATTTCACAGAACAAAACGCCAAGTCTTGGGCAGTTACGTAATTTACCCAGGGTCAGGGGGTGGAGGCATTTATCCCGGTGGCTCAGGGGCAGGTCTTAGGGCTGTGTGAGCCCAGCCCCAAGCCTGGGTCTCCTCCAGCGTCTCCTGCTGCTGCCCAGCGTGGTCAGAGGCTGGGAGGCAGTGGCGGGTTGTGGGAATAACTGGGGCTCTGGAACCACACTGCTAGGCTCCCAGTTATTCCTCCCACCTCAGTTTCCTCATCTGCAAAATGGAAGCAGTGCTCTCCTCACCAAGTCCTGCAGTCACTGAGCAATGCCCGAGCAGAGCCCCTAGGACGCTCCTTGTTCAATCCCCGCGGTCCCAGCTGTGTCCCTGGGGGCCCTGAGTGACTGGCTCCCTGCACCCCAACGTAGAAGGGGACGCCGTCCCTCAAGGAGGCAATGCTGCGGCGGCTAGGCTTCCCGGAGAGAGTCCCAGTGGGAAAGAGGACATCCACAGCCCTCATGCACACGTGGCTCACACGGGCAGGCCCCTCTGTGGACGCAGGTTTCCAGTTCACAGCCGTGCTGAGGCCGGCACTGCGGAAGTGCCCAGCACTCCACCGCGTCACCCAGGCCTCTTGTCCTGAGACCGTGCCGTCCAGAGGGAGCAGTCGTGTTCTGAAAGCTCCAAACCCAAGAAGCGGCTCTGGCGTGGCGGTGCAGCAAGCTAAGCCCCGCCCGCGCCGGCATCCCACAGGAGCACCGCGTGTCCCGGCTGCTCCACTTCCCCGCAACTCCTTGCTGATGGGCCGGGAAGGCAGCAGGCAAAGCAGTGCTCGGGCCCCTGCACCCACGTGGGAGACCCAGGTGGAGCTCCTGCCTCCAGGCTTCGACCTGACCCAGCCCCAGCCTCTGAGGCCGTTTGGGAAGTGAACCAGAAGGCAGAAAATCTCTGCCTGTCTCTCCCCACCCCCTTTCTCTCTATCATTCTGCCTTCCAAATAAATAACCAAAACTTAAAAAAAAAATTAAACCCAAGATGCCGAGTTGAAGGTGAGAGCGACTCACCCGGGTGGGATGGTGACAGGCCCCTCCTCTCCTGTCTTCATATCACAGACGAGCGTGGTACCCAGGTATGTTGTGGGCATGCATGTGAGAGCGGCCTGCATGCTTGGGGACACACGTTCGCCCTTGCAGGGACACCAGCCCTGGGGACCCCGAGCTTGGTCACTGCCTGTTAGGGATGCCCCGGGCGGCAGTGGCCATCACCAAGAAAGCCACACGATGACTGCAGACTTTAGTAGCTACGTTTATAGCATTGAACAAGCGAGCCCGGGCTCGCCCTTATCCCCCAGCAACCTCAGCCGAGCACACACACTCCTGTGGGCATCAGCCCCTTTCTCAGCTCGGGGAGTGTAACCTGCGCGGGCCACTCAGAGCATGAGGGGCAGAGCTGTGCAAGGCAGCTCCCCAGCTCTGCCTGCTCGGTGACTTGTGGCCACAGCACTGGGCCAGCCCTAGAAGCCCCTGACGGCTTCCCCAAGTCTTCCCACCAGCTTCCTCTGCACTGAAGCCGGGCCCCACCCCGCTTCCTCCCTCTGCCTTATCTCCCGCGCACAGGCTGCACCCCGCGAGACAGAAGCACTGCCAAGATTCCTATCTAGCTCCGAACATGGGCTGCACCAGGCCCCCCTGGAGCCCCCGGCCCTGCAGCCGGAAGCCAGTGAGGAGGGAGAGGCAAGCTTGGGAGCACAGGCCGCCTCCCTGACCAGTGCCAGAATGTCTTTCCTTTCAGACAAAGGGCCCTGGACAGAAGTCTCGCTGGCTGCCCCCAACCAGGAGCCATCCTGGTGCGCCTGATGACAGAAGCTAGTCCCCCCGCAGATCTGGAGCCCACAACACCTGGGCCGAGGTGCCGCCCACAGGGCCTCGGTCCCTCTGCAAGCTCCAGAGACCTCCTTCCCTGCTCTGCCAACCCCTGGTGCCGTCCAGCGTGCCAGGCGTTCCCTGGGCTTGCAGCTGCATCACCCCACCCCCGCCCTGCCCCGCCCCACCCCCACTCTGCCGTCACATGGCCCCTGTCCCTGTGAGTTCCTGTGTCCCTGTCTCTTCTGTTAGGGACACCCGTTAGTGGATGGGGGCATCGCCCACCCAGCAAGACCTCATCTAGACCTGCCCAGCACCCTGGCTCCCATAGGCTGCCTTGTGAGGTTCCGGGTGGACGTGAATTTGGGGGGCGTGGGTCCCTCCCCTTAGCACCGTCCAGCATTGCCCCACGCTGCACTTCGAATCAGGAGCCCCCTGAGGGGCACAGAAAGAGTGTCCAGCACGGGGAGGGAGGAGCCAGGCTAATTAAGAAGGCACGGGGGTGGGGCTTGGCCCCCTCCTTCCCACTCCCACCCCTCAATCCTTTCTTTCAGTGCTAGTTCTGCCCTGGGTGTCATGGAAATAGCCAAGACCCTGTCATGCGTGTAAGACCCCACCTCCCTGCCTGGCCGGTGAACTCTCAGTGTGGCCACCAGGGATGACCTGAGGGGCTTGTTCCCGATGGACATTTCGCCTACTGGTTGAGACACCTGGCTCCCATATCGGAGTACCTGGGTTCGACTCCGAGCTCGGCTCCTGACTCGGCTTCCTGCTAATGCACATTCTAGAAGGAGCAGTGAGGGCTGAAGTAGTTGTGTCCCCGCCACCACGGGGGAGACCTGGACTCAGGCTCCCAGCTTCAGCTCTGCCCACTCCCGCCCTTCGGGGGCGTTTGGCGAGTCAACCAGAGCGTGGAACCTTTCTCGCTTGCTCTCTCTCCCTCTCCCTCTCAAATAAGTAATTTTTAAAGCTCTTTTTCCATTTGTTCAGACATGACATGGCTCCCTAAAATTTTCCAAGGATGTAGATGTGGGGGTGGGGCTGGGATATCGAGTTTGGTTTCACCCACGCTTGGAGCACACCCTTAATGTTTCTGGGGTGCATAGCAGCTGGAAAAGACATCCCCGTGTCTCCCCAGAGAGCCGGCTTTACACAGAGCATTGAGCAACTTTGGAAGGACATCGGCTCCCAAGTTACGTGGTTCCCTGGACTGGAAAGCCCTGAAGCTGGGAGTGGAAGTCCTTGCCGGGTCTCTGTAACACTGGGCAAATCCATCCATCCTTGGCCAGTCTCCTGGTGGGAGGATGTGGCTCGCTCGGGCGACCCCGTGGCAGCTGACGGGGAGCCCCATGTGCTGCCCAGCGGGCCGTATCTTCTCAGGACTTCTCAGAATGAGTCCGACGGCTGTTGGGATGCACAGGCGTCCTTGTGCAAGCTCTCCAGGAAGGAACAGCCTGCAGGACGGAACAGGCCGCAGATGGCCTGGAAGAAACACGCTCCTGTGGTCAAGGAGATTGGAGCTGCAGATTGGAAGAACTCTGTAAAGTACCGCCAGGTGCGGCTTCGGTCTCCCCACTCCAGTGAGCTCAACCCCCGGGCTCCCTCCCCTGGTGGGAAGACGCCCCAGGCACGGTGCTCCCTCCTCGCTCCTGCCAGCCTCCTCGTCCCCCGCTGGCTTCGGGCAGTGGTGCCGCCCTGCTCAGAGATGACAGCCGACGAGAAAGAAAGAATACAGAGTCCACGTGAGCAGCACGCTGTCCTCGGGGGAGCTCCCAACTCGCTCTGGACTTGAAACGCTTCTGAAATGGGGCTGGCATCGCAGGAGTTAAGCTGCCGCCTGAGACACCATGTTCCATAGCGGGCTCCAGCCCAGTCCCTGGCTGCTCTGCTTCTGATCAAGCTCCCTGCTAATGCCCCGGGAAAGCAGCAGACGTGAAGTTCTCTCTCCTCTCTCTCTTTCTGTCACTCTCCCTTTTTCCCTTTTAAAAAAATAGAAATTAAAAAAAAAAAAAAAAAAAACCTTATACCAGCAGACAGAACAACAGAGCACTCACCCCATCCCACCCAACTTGCAGCTCCCTCCGTCCTTGGCCGAGAACCCCCCAGCCTGGCCCAGGAAGGAGGGGCTCTGCACTCCCCAGGACAGAAGCAGGGTCAGAGCCTCCCTCTGGAGCCCGCGGACAAGGGCCTCTCCGTCAGGGAGCGAGGGCCAGAGGGGCTGCGGCATCCATGGTTCCAAAGGCAAATCCCGCTTCTCACAGACCCCGTCCCCCTTTAGGTCCCCCGCCCCGTGAGACCCCTGCACATGACGACCAGAGAGGTGTCTGTTTCAGAACGGAGTTCCTTAGGCAGACTGCAGTCTGTGGGTGGCGTTGGGTCACTTAAGGAGAATATTTTGCATGTTCATCTCAGAAATAATATAAAAATTAAAAATTCTACTTTCATGAATTCACAGTTCAAAGAGTTTTGTAGAATAAGACTAACTTAGTGTTTGACAACCGAGAGAGAGAGCTTTGATTTTTCCTCTTTTACATGGGATATAAGCATTACTCAAGTTTGGAAGGAAAAAAATAGTGAAAAAATACAACTTATAAGGACCTCTGTTGTGGCAGAGCAGGTTAAACCACCGCTCACCATACCAGCATCCCATACTGGTGTCCCAGCTGCTCACCTTCCAATCCTGCTCCCTGCTGACGCACCTGGGAAGGCAGAGGAAGACGGCCCAAGTGTTGGGGCCTGCGCCCACGTGGGAGACCAGCGTAGAGTTTGGCTCCTGGCTGCGGCCTGGCCCAGCCCCGCCATTGCATCCACCTGGGGAGTGAACCACAGGATGGACCGACTCTCTCCCCATGCCATCTCTCTGCCACTCTGCCTTTCAAATAAATGAAGCAAACCAGGCCCTGAGTGGTGAGAGCAAGGGTCGGGGCCCACAGCCCTTTGTTCCACTGCCTAAGCCATCACAACTGCCCAAAGGTAAGAACCAGAGGCCTGATCTCGTGCAAACAAGAGAACTTCTGAATCCCCAGCCACGACGAGCCCAGCCATCGTCTTCTTTGGAGGAGCCCAGTTTACGGAGAGCAGCCCCAGCTGCCAGGATCCTGCCTTCCCTGCAGGACTCAGGCCTCCCCCCGCACCCCCACCCTGTGCCACCCGGGAGAACTACCTCCAGGCTCCCAGGCACATCTCGGCTTCCGGTCAGGCCTGCATGTGGAGCCACCCCTATGAAAATGCCTCTCTCTCTCTCTCTCTCTCTCTCTCTCTCTCTCTCTCACTCCTGTGAGTCAGCCAGTCTCTGTGTTTTCCTGCGCTCCCTGCCCCACCTGGATCCAGTCCCCACACAGGTCTCCAGTTTCCATGTTTGTCTGGAATGAACAGTCTTACTCCTGCCACCCCTCGGCCTCCTGAGCAATTGAGTCTCCTCATGTCACCACAGGATAGCGCTCACCAGGGTCACGGTCAACACCACACTTGACCATGGGCCCTCCCCCACAGACAGTGGGCGTCCAGGCACCATCCCTGGGAAGGCAGGATGCAGTCACCCAACGCTGGGCTCAGTAACTTGATGGGTTCCTTGTGTAGCTTCAGGAACTCCTATCCTGAGCCAGCCCCAGGCCTGGGTTAGAAGGCACGGAACTACGCCAAGAGGTGTGCAGACCCCAGCCTCCATCAAGCACTGTGTGAAAGCTGGAAGGGGCAATGTTGTGACCACAGCCTGCAATGCCGGCATCCCCTATCAGGGCGCTGGTTCAAATCCCAGCTGCTCCACTTCTGATCCAGCTCCCTGCTAATGCACCTGAGAAAGCAGCCAAAGATGGCCCAAGTGCTTGGACCCCTGTGCCCATGTGGGAGACCTGGAGGAGGCTCCTGACCCCTGGCTTCAGTCTGGCCCTCAACCTTTGCAGCCATGTGGGGAGCGAACCAGTAGATGGAAGACCTCTCTCTGTCTCTCTCTCTCTCTCTCTCTCTCTCTCTCTCTCTCCTCTACCCTCTGTCACTGTGCCTTTTAAATAAGTGAGATAAATCTTCAAAATAAATAAAGAAAAGCAGACAAACATGAAGGACCATTTTCTGAGAATCTGCAGGTGCTGGTGGGACTGCAAACTTTAAGGGGTGAGGCTGGGGTAGGGGTCGCCTCCCGGGGACCTGGGCAACAGCTCCAGAGGGGTGGGGGCTGCTGGCCACACACTCATTTTTTGCACTCCGTGTTTGTCAGTGCCGTCGGTCTATCCATGAGTCTTCAGGGAGATGCCCTGGGGTGGGCGCTGGGGTGAGTGTCTAACAAATTGGGGGCACTGAGATCTCGTGGGCTCGCACTCCAGTGTGCCAGAAATGAGCTGAATGGCTCCGCACGTGGCTGCATGGTGACGGCTGGAGTCAGCACTGCCCAGGGAGAAGGACCCGCACCTCGGGGCACAGCAGGGGCTGTGCACGGGCAGTGCTGGGCCCACAGCAGCGGGCAGGGCTGTGCTGAAGGCGACAGTGGATGGCTCGCATCAAAGACCCCACAGGCCCCCGGCTTGTTCTGGCACCCGTGGGAGAAGCGCGGGATCTCGCGCCAGTTCAAGTCCCCGCTGCTCTAGTTTCAACCCAGCTCTCTGCTTTGGCCTGGGAAAGCAGTGGAGGATGGCCCACGTCCCTGGGCCCTGCACCCATGTGGGAGACCCAGAAGAAGCTCCTGGCTCCTGGCTTCAGATCAGCTCAGCTCCGGCTGTTGCAGCCATTTGGGGAGTGAACCAGGGATGGAAAACTGCTCTCTGTGTCCCTCCCTCTCTAACTCTGCCTTGAAAAATAAATTAAATAAATCTTAATATATATGTATATATATAATATTATTCTGTTATTTTTCACATGAAAAAAGCCAGCTTTTAGTGAAAGGAGAAACACCGGCTAATCACTCTGACCTTTTCCGCCGCGTGGTGCCGGTGCCCTCTCTCACAGCTGGGGGCTGAACGCTTTGTCACCAAGTCCCCTCGCCGGGTCACCAGGCACAGTTTCCAAGAAACCAGACACTTCCCACACGATGCACAACATGCAGAGGTTTCTGTTTCTTGGATACCAGGGCCCCGACGGGCAGCGCCAGCCTTCAAAGAATCACATGAGCAGCTGGAGATTTGCAAACAAAGGCGCAGGGAGGGCTCTGCCCACTCCGCGGTTGCCGCTTTCCTGGAACGTGTACTCGCACATCCTATGCTAGGCCAGTGAATAAGCAGAGACAAGGCCGACCCACAGCGGGTGCTGAGCAGGGCAGGTCCTCTCTCCTGGGCTCTCTGGAGCTGCTGGTTCAGACAGCCAAAAACCAGAAGAACCCAGCGATGTGCAGTGACATTGGACCTGATGGTGGCAGCCTGGGAGAACCGGGGCTCCTGGGACCTGCGTCCTCCCCCACGAAGCAGCAGAGCCACTGGGAAGCAAAACCCACACCCGCAAGTCTGGGATCCCGAGTGGGCCAGGGACTGGACCCATCACTCCCTCCCGCCCCTCCGTTTAAAGACACAGCAACACCTAGGAGACACCACCTGGGCTTTGCCGAAAGCTGCCCGTTTTGGATGAGTTTGTCTTTTTTTTTTTTCTTTCATTCACAAGAGATCAGTCACATCCAGCAGAAACATCTCTGGCGGGAAAGTTCTGGGCAATATGAGACGCGAGATACCTGCACACCCAGGGCTCTGGGTTCCTAGGGAAAGACACTCAGTAAATGCAGTACAGGGGCCCGCACTGAGGTGCAGCGGATTAAGCCACCGCCCGTGACATCAGCATCCCAACTGGACACAGGTTCGAGTCCCGGCTGCTCCTCTTCCTTTCAAGCTAATGCACCTGAGAAAGCAACAGAAAACAGCCCAGTGCCACCAACGTGAGAGACCCCAGTGAAGCTCCTGGCTGCTGGCTTCAGCATGGCCCAGCCCCAAACACTGTGGCCATTTGGGGAGTGAGCCAGCAGATGGAAGATTCTCTCTCTCGCTCTTGCTCTCAACTCTGCTTTTCAAATAAATAAATAAATCTTTAAATAACACAGTACAAGACAGTGTGAGATGAACATGAGGATGACAGTGGCTCTGTACCACAAGGTGACCTCAGCACCAGCATCCGGAGGTCACAGGTTGAAGGGGACACACGGCCCTGACCCTCCCACACGTTCCTGTCCCACCAGGTCAGCGATCTGTGTCGTCCGTGGCTTCTCCAAGTCTGCTGGCTACAAAGTTCTTCTCGGCTCGCTCCTGCCCTTCCTCCCACACCTGCCACCCAATCCCAGGCGGTTCTCTGCAGGGACTCGCCCAGCGTGAATGCCAGTTCCTTCAGGAAGGGACGTAGGGGACACTCCACACTGCTGTCTTTCCTCCGAGGTGGACCAGTTCAGAAGTGCTGTCCCAGGGAGGGGCCGCCACTGTCCCTGCTCCGAGGACCGTTCGGTCTTTGTTGTCGCCCCCGCACTCTGGCTTCATGGTGCAGAAAAACAGCCGAAGATAACATGTAGGTGGACAGGGATGAAATGTTCAGTAGAGCTGTGTTTGGCAGTGCTAAAATCTAAATTTCATGTAATTTTCCTGTGTCTCAAAATGCCATTCTTTTGTTTCTTTCCCAACCGTGCCACTTAAAATACAAAATGATTATCAGTTCCCAGGCCACAGGAAAACATGTGGGTGCCCCACACCACGCGGGCCACACCCTGCTGGCCCTGGGTCAGGGCACTCTTCTTAGTATCAGAAGCTTTGCGCCCTCGCCTACAATGACACACATGTGCCCGCATTCCACGTGTGATGAAACATACCCAGAAATGCAGCCAGGTGAGATGGAAAACGTGGAAGCTGACATTCTAGAACTTTCCTGTTGACCTCCTCCTGTGGGTCACCCTGGAAAGTCCTGGGAACGAATGGCCCCCACTTCGGAGACATCTGTGCCAGAAAATGAGAAGGCAGGGTCAGGCCTCTGCCTGCGGCACCGACATCCCGTATGGGCACCAATTCAGGTCCTCCACTTCTGATCCCGATCCCTGCTGATGGCCTGGGGAGGCAGTGGAGGATGGCCCAAGTCCTTGGGCTCCTGCACCTGCATGGGAGACCCAGAAGAAGCTCCTGGCTCCTGGCTTTGGATAGGCTCAGCCTTGGCCATTGTGGCCATCTGGGGAGTGAGCCAGCAGACAGAAGACCTTTCTCTCTGTCTCTACCTCTCTCTGTAACTTTGCCTCTCAAATAAATAAAAAAAATATATATTTTAAGATAGAAAATGAGAAGGGAAATGCCTGTAAAACTTGAATTTTCCGGAGGTGAGGGGCTACGGGGCGTTCACCATCTCGGTCAGAGCAAGTTTGCTAAAATGGAGGGCTGCGGGCGCGGGTGCAGGCAGTCTCTGGGCCCGAGAACGAAGCAGACCTCCGCTTCTCCGGGTCTGAGCACGGCCACGCTTGGACGTTGAGCTCCACGTCTGCAGCAGCCGCGGGGTGCTCAGGGCCTGCGAAGCCTGTGCTGTGAGAACCGAGGCCTCGCACGCCCCCTCCGTGGAGAAGGCGGAGAAGAAACGCCCTGCACCTGGCCTGCGCTGTGCTCACAGAAGGGCTGAAACCATTCCCACTTCTTTGTCAAGCTCTGACCATCAAGCCGTCGGTTCCTCGCAGCCTTGAGGGAGCCGCTACTGAGGTGAGATGCATCCATGCACAGCTTCTGGAGTCCATGGCTCCTACCCCAAAACTGGAGCGATCAACCATCTGAACCCCCGCCCCCACCTAGCTGCCTCAAATTTAAATCAGAGTAGAGCTAGGGATGGATTCGGGAATGGATGAAGTCATCCATCCACTGAGACCCCACTGCCCCCGACACACACATCTCACCCACACCCCCTAATGCTAAAGCCACTGCAGCCAGACCCCAGGGGGACGGGAGCCTGCCAAGCCACATTACTGCTCCAGGCATCCCTGGGACTTCCGGAATGGCCCTCAGGCGAGCTGCAGGGTACTGAACACGCCAGAGAGCAGGCTCCAGGACCAAGAACGTCCACTCAGGACGGCAGCCACGGACACTGCTCCCACACGCAGGGAGACCACGCTTCCCATTCGTGTCTTCACGGGCCAGGAAATCAGAGCCATGACCCCTGTGCACATGGACTTGAATCTGCATTTCTCCAAATGTGGCCAATGTTTCTCCATTGGTCAGTCACATGAGGCCCTTCAGAAAGTCCCTGGGAAGTGGGCGTTGTGGCACTGAGGGTTACGCTACGGTGTGGGGCACCCACATCCTATACCGAGTGCTTGGGACTGCGTTCCACCTGCTCCTCTGCTCCCAGCCCAGCTCCTCCCCACTAATGCACCAGGGACGCAGAGAAATGACCCACGAGCTTAGCTCCCTGCCACGCACTTGGGAGACCCAGACGGAACTCTGAGCTTATGGCTTCAAATGGCCCAACCCTGGCTGTTGCAAGCATTTGGGCAGTAGCCAATGGATCTCTCTCTCTCTCTCTCTCTCTCCCGCTTGCTCTCTCTCTCTCTCTTTCAAATAAATAAAAATAAATACATAAACATTTTTAAAGCACCTGGAAAATGGAATTGGAAGGTAAGTTTGCTTTGGTGCTTTTGAAATATTCCTGCATAGTTTTTTCCAGAACACGCATTTTTCATGGCCTTCTGAAGCCTTCTCTCAGGCTCTGGGTGACCTCTTCCCCCCACGCTAGGGTGTCGAGCATCCTCGCTAATGATATCCGGAAAGTTCGGAAGCACCCAAGGCGTGTGCCGGAACTCAGGGACCACCATGGAGATTTGTGCAGACTCCAAGCGTGCTAATCCTCCTTTGGACACCACAAGGCTTATGACGAAAATCCTGGTGAATTATCTATTTATTCCAGAAGATTAAAATCAGGGGAGCAAAGAGAAACAGGGAGCGGCCCTTGGGGTGGATGAAGGCCAATAACTCCCGGCTGTCCGGGCGACGCTTCTCCTTGCCACCCTCGGTATCACCCTGGCGTCAGCAGTTACCTCTGCCCACAGAGGCCTGATTCTCTGGCTGATCCTTGTCTCTGCACTCGGGAGAGCACCGGGCCACCTGAACCCCGCAGTGCCCGGGACGCAGGTGCCAATCAACTCCCCCAGAAATCCTCCGTGTTGTCCCGCAGGGTGCTGATTGCCCTTAATGAGCAAATTATAATCATCAAGGACAATTATGCAAACCTTTGACTTAGCATAAATTCCGAGGCTGGTTCTAAATATTAATTAGAGGCCATCTGAGCAAGGCGGAGCTCTCCCACTTCAGGAATGGGGAAACTGGGGCCCTGGGTTGCATGTTTCTTAGGTTCTATAAGACGAACTCGTACGCTTTGAGTCATCTACATTAAATCTTATACAAGGGGTCAGTTACATTGTTTAGCTCTTCCAATGCAGCTGGTAAAACGCACACGCGCAGAGGCAGGCATTCTGGGTTAGCATTTAAGATACCCACGACCCACATCAAAGTACCCGGGTTCAACTTCCGGCTCCAGCCCCTGACTCCAGCCCCCTGGGAATGCACATCCAGGCAGCAGGTGGCGGCTCTGCAACTGGGTTCCCGCCCACCCACCTGGGAGACCCGCACAGCATTCTCAGCTCCCGGCTTCACGCTGGGCCTAGCCCCAGCACTGCAGGTGTTTGGGGAGTACACCAGCAACGGGAGTTCTCTCTGTTTCTCTCGCTTGAAGACATAAATTCAATTATTTATTGTTTTATGCGTGTGTCTCCTGTCTATCTCTCAAATAAATAAAACGTAAGTTTCATGGTTTCAAAGAATGGGGAAATGCTCATTAAGGAATTTTAAATGAAGATAAGGGGCTGAGTCGGGTGACATCAAGAGTCCCCGTGTCCATGTCCGCGTGTCTGTCTGTGCCCTTAGACTCCATCATAATGTAAACAAGGGATTTAACATGATCTTAGCTTTTAAAAAATATTTATTTATTTATTTGAAAGGCACAGTTACAGAGAGAGGTAGAGACAGAGAGAGAGGTCTTCTATCTGCCATTTCACTCCCCAGATGGCCATAACGGACAGAGCTGATCCAAAGCCAGGAGCCAGGAGCATTTCCTGGGTCTCCCACGTGGGTGCAGGGCCCCAGGACTTGGGCCATCCTCCACTGCTTTCCCAGGCCACAGCTTCCTTACCCTTTTATGTCACTTCTAGATGTTCTACCACGAACACGTGATGTTTTACTCATATAGGAGAAAAAGTAAATGCTATTTTAGAAACATCCTAAAAATTTTAAAGGCGTATTTTTAGGTCCCTTTGTCCTCCTTTATCAACTCTTCAAATGCACGCAAGGTGTTTCCTTCGCAGCCCAGCCTCTCCTCTTTGTGGTGAATGACAAGCACGACCCCGCTCACCTCGCCCCCCGGGAATCCACTCGGAGGCTGGGAGCGTCCACCACGGACTGCAGATGCAGAAGGGCCCAAATCGCCCGTCTCAGAACCGGCACCGTGTGGAAGGGAACCAGGAGCCCCGTGGGCCCTGCTCGCATTCCATGGTCTGACTACAGTGGCCGCTGCTTTCCTGGGACGGACGTGTGTGCCATCTCCACTCCCAGCTGTCCGGTGGGGAGGGGGAGGAACTGGACGTCAGAGAGAAGCAGCTGCCTGGTGACCTCCTGCCCGCAGCCCGAGGGGTCAGCCCGAGCTGGGCTCCGCTTCCTGCTGCCGGGGCAGCTGCTCGCCTCTCGCCATCAACAGAGGGGACAAAGGTCCAACCTCCCCGCCAGTGCCGCCCTCATCCCCCACACATCCACCCCCCCACAAAGCAGCCTGAGTCCGGAGCCAGCCCTGAGACTCCAGGATGGGCAGGTGGCGGGGATGGGGGACTGTTTGCCCACCCACCATGCTGCAGACAGGAGCCCAGGCCGCTGGGCCCGGCAGGACACAGGACGGCTGCCCCGCACTGCTTCACGCGTCCAGCACGGCTGACCTTCCTCACCCCCTGCACTGTGGCAACCCAGGAATTGGGGCTGCCCTGGGCTGGAGGCGCATGGCACAGACTACAATGTGCGCTGGGGCGGCAGCAGCTCAGCTTGGCTCTGGCTCCTGCTTCTGTGGGAACACGCAGGTGAATCTGGAAGCTCCGGGCACTGTCCGCTGTGGTCCCTGTCCCCGCAGCGCCCAGACCCTCTGTGCAAAGAGCCTGGCTCAAATGCAGGCAGCCAACATGTTTTGGAGGGGGGGGGGAGGATGGCTCTCCTAGGACCACCGAGGGAGCCTGGGCAGGCGAGAGGGGCTGCCGGAGGGGAAGGAGGTGGCCCACACCCCTCACAGGCCTCTCCAAGGAAGAAAGCTATGGGAGCCCAGGTCATAGCTATATCACCCCCTGAGCAGGTTTGGGTGCCAAAGGGAGACCCCAGGTCTTGCTCTGGGAGGGAGCCCCTAACAGCTGCAGGAGAGCAGCGAGGAAGGGTGGGCTGCCCTGCTCCCCCAAAAGGCTGAGACTGTAGGAAGGGGTGGGGAGGGGAGGAGGCCAGCTCGGAGGGCCCGGGGGGGCTGCAGCCTCTCAGCTGCCTCCACAGCCCATGCCCCTCCTCTTGAGCGAAGCACAAACTCCACTCAGGGCCTGCTGCCCAGCCAGGGACCTCACCCCTGCAGGGAGACCAAGACTGGGGGCTGATGTCTGGGAACGCCCCGTCCTGGCCCCAGAGAGCCCCTGGGCTCCTCCAGCCCCCTTGCCCCTCACTGCCCATTGCTCCCACACCTTCCGGATGGTTCTGGTTCTTCCCCCTACAGGACCCACCTTCTCCCAACTCAGCCTCTGGCCTCTGGGGACCCCCAGGACCCAAGGAACCCCATCTCGCGCACTGCCCATGCCGTGTCTGGCTGCACCTGGGTGTCCTCCAGTGCACGCTCCTGAAGTAACAATGGCCCCGTGAGCAGCCCTGCTGGCTTCCGCCACCCCGTCCACACAGGCCCAAGTAAAAATGCCATGTCTGGCCACCTGGCTGGGCAGGCACCATCAGCCCCTGGGGGACAAGGTCAACCGCAGCATCCACCATCCTGAGCACCTCGGTGGGTGGCTTTTTGTCCCTCCACTGTGATGGGCGGAGAATGGGGGGCTTGGACCCCCTGTCCTGGTTCTCACTGCCCTGTAACATACAATTCAGTCTCCACAGCCCTACCTCTAGGTTGCTGATAAATTCTTCCCAAAGGCAGAATCAGGGAGCGGTGCTGGGGCTGTGCTGTGCCCCTCCTCCTCCACGGCTTCCCCCTAGTGGTCAGTTGGTGGCACTGAGGCTGGCAAACAGGTGGCCAAGGCCCCACCCAGGGCCCCTGTCCCTTGGTCTACTGTGCATAGAAGAGATACTCCCGGGGCCAATTTGGAGGCCAAGCCGAAGAGCAAGGTGCAGAGCTGCGCTCTGTGGGGAGGGCAGCCCACGGCACCTGCCCACCACCGCCTCCCACACAGCCCCTCATTCCTGTCCCCCCATGGTCCCAGAGCATCTACTCTCTCCACAGGCCTGGCCAAGGCCTCCAGCTGGGCTCAGCATGCAATCCAGGGAGAAAAACTGACCCAGAGGGATGGGAGGGGGGGAACAAAAATCATCTTTGTGTGCCACCGAGAACACCTGGGAACGTGGCAGAGCCGTGGCCCAGCCGAGAAGCACAAGGTGTGACCACAGCCCCAGGCCACAAAGCAGAACCTCGCGAGACCAAGGCACCCGCAGCTCACAAAGCCTCCTCGGTGGCCAATTGCCCCCCCGCCGCCAGCCTGCCCACGCCCCTGGGCTGCAGGGGCAGAAATGGCAGCCCAGGGTTGACGAGGTCCGGGCGGCTCCCAGGCCCATGTGCAGCTGAATCAAGGCCTCACGGAGCGCGCACCCGAGTCTCACCCACCGCCAGTGCCGAGGCCGCGGGCCCAGACACCAGGGAGGCTTGCACAGCTGGCGGCCGCTGCTGCCACCCTCGGGGGCACCGTCTGTGGGTGCTGCGTGGACCAAGGCGCCACCCTCCGCTGCACCATACTGGGGCCCTGGACACGGATTTGAGCTCACGCGGAACCTGTCTCCTGGGGCTGCCACGGTAAAGCACCACAAACCGGGGCCTTGAAACTCCGGGAATGTGTTCTCCCAGCTGTGGAGCCAGAAATGCAACTCCAGGTGACAGCAGGGCCGTGCCGCCTGGGACTCAGCCAGAGCCTCCCGCGCCTCTCCTGGCCTGCCGGGGCTCGCAGCTGCCTCCCTGGGATCCCCGCCCCCAGCGTCACAGGGCGTCTCCCTGTGCGTCTCTTCCTCTCCCAATAAGGACGCCAGCCTCGGCGGCTCAGGCCCGCCCTAATGACCCTGTGTTAACTCGACTGCACCTGCTGAGACCCCGTTTCCAAAGAGGTCCCACACATGGGTACAGGGGCTTACAAAGGACCTTTTTGGAGAACACAGTTCAGCCCATGACAGGATCCTAATACCCAGGCTCAAAAGACAGAGAGGCCGGCGCCACGGCTCAATAGGTTAATCCTTCACCTGCGGCGCCGGCACACAGGGTTCTAGTCCCGGTCAGGGCGCCGGATTCTGTCCCGGTTGCCCCTCTTCCAGGCCAGCTCTCTGTTGTTGCCAGGGAGTGCAGTGGAGGATGGCCCAAGTGCTTGGGCCCTGCACCCCATGGGAGACCAGGAGAAGCACCTGGCTCCTGCCTTCGGATCGGCACGGTGGGCTGGCCGCGGTGGCCATTGGAGGGTGAACCAATGGCAAAGGAAGACCTTTCTGTCTGTCTCTCTCTCTCACTGTCCACTCTGCCTGTCAAAAAAAAGACAGAGAACATTACAGCTTGGGGCCGGCAGTGTGGTACACACAGTGAGCTAAGCTGCTGCTTACAATGCTGGCGTCACGTATCAGGACACAGGTTCAAGTCCCAGCTGCTCTGCTTCTGATCCAGTTCCCTGCTAAAGTACCTGGGAAAGCCAGCAGAAAATGGCCCAAGTACCATCACCTACGTGGGAGACCCGGATGGAGCTCCAGGCCCGTGTAGCCATTTGGGGAGGGAATGAGTAGATAGACGATAGATCTTTCTCTCTCTCTCCCTCTGCCTAATAATTAAATAAATCTTTTCTTTAAAAAATTACAGCTCAAAAACATTTATAAAATAAAGGCCACTACTTAAAAATGCATAGGAATAGCCTGCAGGTACATCATCTGGAATATTTACTTGTTGGATTATTCTACAGTCACTAAAAAAGATAGTTGACTCCAGAATTGCTCTCAGCCCACACGAGGATAGCTCAGAACCAGGTGCTGTTGCCCCCGCTCCCACTGGCTCTGTGCAAATTCACAAAAAAAAAATGCTACAGAATGGAGCGAGAGCACTGAGCAGCCCGTGGGAGCGGGGTCGGACAGGGCTGCTCTCAGCCCTAGAACAGAGACAGGGCTGTCCAGAATCTCCCTAAACCAAACCTGGGCGGGGCTGATTTATTCCCCCCAGGAAAGGACCCCCGGAGGCGGGGAAGAGAAGCAAGCTGGCTGCCAGCCACACACATGCTGAGGACCTGCACCTGTAGGGTGAGCTGAGACGTGGGACTTAACAATGAGCACTCACCCTGACACGGTGTGGGAGGAGCTGGGGAGGTGAAGGTTCGGCAGGAGACAGGGATGGCCCCACTGCACCTGCAGCGCTCAGCATGCTGGGGGATTGGGCAAGCCCAGCACGCCACCTGCCCAGCCTGGACCCCAGGGGAGCTCGTGGTGGGGCAGCTGGGTGGTCATTGGCAACAGCGGCAGTGGGAGAAGCAGGACACAGAGCAGAAGACAGAGAGGACTCCCTGGGGACAGCCGGGCCCTGTGCACCCGTCCCCCGCCTCCACCTTCTGAGACCCCCGCTAGTTCCTCCTGCAGGACTGCCACAGCCACACACCCACAGTCAATCACTAAGCAGTGGCTCATTTTCCAGGCCTGGCCCTTGCAAGATTTGGTATGCACTGGTCCTACAGTATTGTGTGCTGCCCACATGAATCACAGCTCTAGGAACCCTGCTATTTTATTTGTGAGTTCTGGCCCCCTCAGCGTTGGGCCAGAACCCTCCTGGGAAAGGGGCTCTGGGAAACGAGTCCCAGCCTGAGTGAGCCAGGGCTCGTGTGCCCAGGAAGTGATCCTGACCACCACCAAATGGCCTCAACGGCCAGAGCTGAGCCAATTCAAAGCCAGGAGCCAGGTGCTTCCTCCTGATCTCCCATGTGGGTGCAGGGCCCAAGCACTTGGGCCATCCTCCACTGCCTTCCCAGACCATAGCAGGGAGTTGAATCAGAGGTGGAGCATCCAGGACTGGAACCGGCACCCATATGGGATTCGGGCCTGACACCATCGCTCCATCCCCCATCTACTGAGCCATTCACAGAGGTCGACGCTGGTCCAGAGAGCAAGGGCCAAGGAGCTCTCCGATGCGTAAATCCCAAAGCAAAGCTCACTGACTCGGATCCACAGAGTTCCATGTCCAGGATCTCCTTGCGGATGACTTAAGCCTCCTTCTGAACCGTGCGGCATTTTATAGTATTTTTTATAAACAAACGCAGTTGCTTATGTAATTTATAAAGTCTTATGTAACTTTACTAACTTGCCAAAAATAATAAGCAATTACAATACTTGAATCTGGGGCATGTCTCAGTGTGCTGGAGAAGTCGGTAAGAATTTTTTTTTAAAGATTTATTTGTTTAATTGAAAGGCAGAGTTACAGAGAGAGGGAGAGACAGAAAGATCTCCCATCCACTGGTTCACGCCCCACATGGCCTTAATGACCGGAGCTAGGATGATCAGGAGCTTTTTCTGGCTCTCCCGTGTGGACGCAGGGGGCCAAGCACTTGGGCCATTTTCCACTGCTTTCCCAGGCCACAGCAGAGAGCTTGATCAGAAGAGGAGCAGCCAGGACGCAAACCAATGCCCCTATGAGAAGCCGGTGCCACAGGTGGAGGCTCAGCCGACTACACCACAGTGCTGGCCCCTACGATTTCCGTCCTGCAGCGCTGTCTCTCCTACCTTTCTGCTTCCAATAGCCCAGGCCTCATGGCGACAGGAGGGGCCTGAGCAGGTCTGGTGCCGGCAGGTGTTGGTTCAGCTTCAGGGCCGGGTGCACGCTTTCCAGACAACATGCCGGGTGCACGCTTTCCAGACAACAAGCCCTGGCCAGGAGAGCCCAGGGCCGAGGTCGGACAGAGCGCAGAGGGAGATCAACTCTCAAAGTGGCTGATGAGCACCAGCGCCCAGGAGGAAGCCCTCGGCGCTGGCGTCTACACTGGCCGGCTCCGGCTTTTTGTTTGTTTGTTTGTTGCTGATCTGGTTTGTGATACTTGAATTCTGCCTAAGTGTTGTGATCCATTTGACTTAAGGAAAAGTTCTTTTAAATTAAAAATACTAAGTAAAGGAAAGAAAACAAAGGAGGGCAGTGATGGCCCAGCACGCTCCTGGGGTCAGGCACCCCCAGGCTCCCCACGCGGGCCATTGTCTGACCCGGGAGAGGCGGGGGGGGGGGGGGGGGGGATTGCGAGCCCTGATCCACTCAGCACAGCAGGCGCCACTCCAGGCTCAGTCCCCAGCAGGACCGTGGCCAGCCCAGCCTCTCCAGGTCGGTGTGGGGCGCCCGGGCCTCCCAGGGTGGCGCAGGGGTCAGGCCTCTGCCGAGGACAAAACCCCCCACTACAAACGCGCGCCAGGTGCAGGGCCTGGGAAGGAGACGTCAAATCGTTTCCCAGGGGCTGTTGTTGGGAGGGAAGGGCTGGGAGACCGTGGCTGCCACCACGTCACCGTCTCCGTGCCTCCCCAGCTATGCTGGCCTCCTTCATGAACCCTGAACTGCCCCAAGTGTGCTGCTGCCCCAGGACCCTGGCACGTGCCATTCCTGTGGCCTCCCAAGGGCTCCCTCACTCCATCCGGGTCTCACCTCAGACTCCGCCTCCTCCCACTCCTCCCACTAAACCGTATCCACGTAACATGGTGCTCTGTTGCCTTCACATCTTTCCTGCATCCTGGAACCACCTCCACAGAAATCCTACGCTGACACCCTTACGTACCCGCTGTTCAGTCCCCGTCTCCCCCTGACAGAGGGCAGGGACAGGTGTGTTCAGTGCTTGGCAGCACCCTCAGGGCCCAGAGCGGAGCCCGGCACAGGGGGACTCGGGACAAGCACGGACTGACTGGGTCCGACAGCGCGGAGCCATGAAGAGCCGCACGGGCTAGTGTCCACACCGCCGGCTCCCACAGCCTGGAGGCACAGACACGATGTGACCCGGGCAGCGACAGGGGAGGAGGGCTCCCTGGGGAGGAGAGACAGGCGTGTCCGTGGTGTTAATGAGCGTCTCCGTGACCGCCAGTGAGGCTGGCTGCGTGTGTTCGTCGTTCTAACCATGCTCAGGCCGCGTTTTCCCACGGGCTCCTTGTGGTCTGTTAGGTTGGAAGGGCCCCTAAGTGAAGAGGTCGAGGCTCACCCACACGTACACACATGTGCTCAACATACGTGCACATGTGCACAGCCAGCAGAAATTGACCGTTAGCTGCTTACTTTTTAATTTGATGCCATTTAGAGACGTGTAGCCAATTTTTTTTGGCGAGATGCTTCTGTAACTAGAAATTCCTTTACCCAAAGGATGGACTTTCAATGCCCCTGGGATTTCATTTTCTCTTGTATTCATGTAGATTTAGCTTTGTTATCCAGAACAGCGATCGGATGAGGAAACTCTGAGAAATTCCCACTGTTAACCCTGCAGCTCTACTTCCCCAACACTGCTCTGGCCTGCTGCTCAACCCCAGGCTCGTGACCTGTGCCAGGGAGACCCAGGACCCAGTCTGCTCCTCACCTGCTTGCCCTGGGCACACCTTCCTGGGACAGCCATCATACTGGAAGGTGTGGAGCAGCGCTAGAGGGAGGTCATTCAACTGCCCTGTAATTGAATGCATTATTTTGACATTAAAGCAAATTGGCCCACTTTGGAGAAGAAAGTAGCATTCTTGGAAAATGTCAAGGAAAAAAGTGGGAAAGCGGCTCCTGTCACCCGCCTGGGAGACCCAGTTTGAGCTCTGGGCTCCTGGCTTCAGCCCGGCCCAGCCCTGGCTGTGGTGGACATGTGGGGAGTGGACCAGCCGATAGAATATCTGTGTGTGTGTGTGTGTGTGTGTGTGGCTCAGCCACGCCTGGCCCACTCCAGCGTGGGGGGCGTCCCTCTCGGCTCTCACTGGACTTTGTTGTGATCTGGGGCCTCGTTTGTCTGCTGGAGGTTTTTCATCAGCTCCACTTCCCGGCTGCCTGTTCTCAGGGCTGTTCCGAGCCGTCCCATGTCTGGGAATCCTTCACAGAGGCCGGGGTCTGGCCGGCTGTCTGTCCCAGAGAGGGTGATGATGACTGTCCATGGCACAACCAAAGTCCCTCCTGGCCCTGGGAAGTGACAGCCAGACCACTGTTTCCGACCTGGCCAGCAAACAGCCCTGGACCCCCAGAAACACAGAGGGACCCCCATGTCCTACCCCCAGCCCTGCACGAAGGAGATGCCCCCACTTTGTTGAGGTTCACCACTTCCCGAGCATCGGACAGCGCCATTTGCCCTGGATAAAGACAACAACCCAGAGGGCCAGAATAAAGACTGCTATTGTCCACAGGGAATGGACAGGGAACGGGGGAAAGCACCCAGGCTGGGCTGCCTGAACCTTTCAGGCCATGAGCGAGTCCCCTTTCCGATCTCCCTGCGCCCGGTCTGCCCTCCGTGTCCCCAGCCTCCCAGGTAACTACGGGGTAAGCGGAGGAAACTGGGAGTGGCTGTCCCGGGGCTCCCGGCAGAACAGCACTCCTTCATGCATAGTCCCCAGCTCGGCTTTACACACAGGCACCTGCTAGGCATTCGGGGGTGCCAGGCTCACAGCTGAGGGGCAGTGGGGGGTGCAGCCCCTCCCAGCAGCCATGTGTGGCCTCAGCCGGCTCAGTGCCCAGACAGAAAGGATAACCACCCCGTCTCACGCCTGTGGAGAGGCTGAGCGACCTCACACACTAAGTGCCCAGAACCTGGCAGAGCGTGAGTGTCACAGGACTAGCGGCTGTCACTACACTCGCACAATAGTCCTGGACCATGGACGGTGTCTCAGCTGTTGAAACAGAACAGGTGCGTCTCATTACAGAGTCCTTTCTTCTCCACGCCACCCGGTAACGCCCCAGCGGTAGCCGCAGCACACAGCTGTCTAATCCCAGTGGCTCCCTCCCCCTCGGCTTCCTCCTCCTCTCTCTCCACTGTCTTTTCCACCCCAAGTGGCAGACAAGTCGATCCGTCACTTCCCCTCCTCTCTGAGATGTCAGCTACCTGTGGTCAACCACACTCTGAAAATACCGCATGGAAAATCCCAGAAATGAACAAGTGACAAATTGGCTGTGATGAAATCTGTCACCCCGTGCTGCTGTGTGTTGTCTGAGACGTCCAGCGTTTCCATGCTGCACCTGCACCCCTCCCGTTAGCGCTCAGAGACACAGGCTTCAGTTCCACTCGAGGCCCAGGGTTCCAGCCATCTGCTGGGGGCCTCAGAACACATCCTCCCTGGATGGCAGGGGCGGTGGGGGAAGAGGTCTTGGAACAAACAAAAATCTCCCACCCACAGCTCACCCTAGTTCCAACAGTCGGCCCAGCCCCCAGCCTCACCTCTCAACACCCCAAACCCGCTGCCACAGCCCTCTCCCTGCACATACAGCCTGGGGGTCATTCCCCATCCCCCACTCCCCTCCTGCCCTGCTCCCCCACCCACGGGGCCCTCTTTCAGACGCAGCCGGGAGCCAGTGCCTCCCACTCCGGTCACTGAGCTCTGTGCTCCCTTGGGTTCCTGAAGGAGGCTCCAGCAAGCCTGGGCCCTCCCCACCTCCTACGTGCACTGTGTGGCCCCTGCTGCAGCCCCTGCTCACTCTGGCCTCACCGAGCTCCTGGGCCCTCCACCACAGCCCGCCCACTCCGGCTCCCCCAGCCACGCCCTGCCCTGCTCCATCCCAGGACCTTGTTCCTGGGGCTGGCTCCTCCAGGGGCTGGCTCCCCCAGGGACTGCTCCCCCAGGGGCTGCTCCCCCAGGGGCTGCTCCTCCAGGGGCTGCTCCCCCAGGGGCTGCTCCTCCAGGGGCTGGCTCCCCCAGGGACTGCTCCCCCAGGGGCTGGCTCCCCCAGGGACTGCTCCCCCAGGGGCTGCTCCTCCAGGGACTGCTCCCCCAGGGGCTGGCTCCTCCAGGGACTGCTCCCCCAGGGGCTGCTCCCCCAGGGGCTGCTCCCCCAGGGACTGCTCCTCCAGGGGCTGCTCCCCCAGGGGCTGCTCCTCCAGGGGCTGCTCCCCCAGGGGCTGGCTCCCCCAGGGACTGCTCCTCCTGGGGCTGGCTCCTCCAGGGGCTGCTCCCCCAGGGGCTGCTCCCCCAGGGGCTGGCTCCTCCAGGGACTGCTCCCCCAGGGGCTGCTCCCCCAGGGGCTGCTCCCCCAGGGACTGCTCCTCCAGGGGCTGCTCCCCCAGGGGCTGCTCCTCCAGGGGCTGCTCCCCCAGGGGCTGCTCCCCCGGGGCTGGCTCCCCCAGGGACTGCTCCCCCAGGGGCTGCTCCTCCAGGGGCTGGCTCCTCCAGGGACTGCTCCCCCAGGGGCTGCTCCTCCAGGGACTGCTCCCCCAGGGGCTGCTCCTCCAGGGGCTGCTCCCCCAGGGGCTGCTCCCCCAGGGGCTGGCTCCCCCAGGGACTGCTCCCCCAGGGGCTGCTCCTCCAGGGGCTGCTCCTCCAGGGGCTGCTCCCCCAGGGGCTGCTCCTCCAGGGGCTGCTCCTCCAAGGGACTGCTCCTCCA
Source organism: Sylvilagus floridanus (assembly GCA_949820135.1). NCBI lineage: Eukaryota > Metazoa > Chordata > Mammalia > Lagomorpha > Leporidae > Sylvilagus > Sylvilagus floridanus. The sequence continues at coordinate 6,273,603 of OX463244.1, read as the reverse complement.
GGGGCTGCTCCCCCAGGGGCTGCTCCTCCAGGGGCTGGCTCCTCCAGGGGCTGCTCCTCCAGGGGCTGGCTCCCCCAGGGACTGCTCCCCCAGGGGCTGCTCCTCCAGGGGCTGCTCCCCCAGGGGCTGCTCCTCCAGGGGCTGGCTCCCCCAGGGACTGCTCCCCCAGGGGCTGCTCCCCCAGGGGCTGCTCCTCCAGGGGCTGCTCCCCCAGGGGCTGCTCCTCCAGGGCCTGCTCCCCCAGGGGCTGCTCCTCCAGGGCCTGCTCCCCCAGGGGCTGCTCCTCCAGGGGCTGCTCCCCCAGGGGCTGCTCCTCCAGGGGCTGCTCCCCCAGGGGCTGGCTCCCCCAGGGGCTGCTCCTCCAGGGCCTGCTCCCCCAGGGGCTACTCCTCCAGGGGCTGCTCCCCCAGGGGCTGGCTCCTCCAGGGGCTGCTCCCCCAGGGGCTGCTCCCCCAGGGGCTGGCTCCCCCAGGGGCTGCTCTCCCAGGGGCTGCTCCCCCAGGGGCTGCTCCTCCAGGGGCTGCTCCTCCAGGGGCTGGCTCCCCCAGGGACTGCTCCTCCAGGGGCTGGCTCCCCCAGGGGCTGGCTCCCCCAGGGGCTGGCTCCTCCAGGGGCTGCTCCCCCAGGGGCTGGCTCCCCCAGGGACTGCTCCTCCAGGGGCTGGCTCCCCCAGGGGCTGGCTCCTCCAGGGGCTGCTCCACTCACTCCCTCCGCTCCTTTAGGCTCTTTCTGCACTTCCTTTCCACCTGAGACCCACCCTGATCACCTGTGTGGGGGTGCATAGCATCCCCCCAAAATTACGTCTGCATGGAGCAGTGGCTTAGTGTGCCACGCCTGGAGCATCTGGGGTCCACACGCACCCCAACTGTCTGTTAACTTAAGCATCCAGGAAAAAGGCCTTGTCCAGTTTCTCTATGGTGTCCACTCCATTCCTTGCTCCTCAGCAGACACGCACTCACACACACACGCACACACACACACACACTTGCTCACTGCTATTTAAACCAACAGTTACCATGACAATCGCATATGATGATTGCGCCACCGTGACACTTCTGCCACGTGTGTCGCTCGGCATCCTCCTGTGGGGCGTTCCCTCTCCCCCACGCGCTTCTCCACCAGCTCCTTGTCGGCACAGCTCAGGGTTTGCGGTGCCGTCCGCACACTGACATTTCTGTTCTTGGTTGCAGCTGCCCTCTCGCAAGAGAAATTAGACTTCGTGTCCACAAAGATCACTTGGAACAGACTAAATCGTGCCACGTTCTGCAGAGTATGGCACGGCCTCATGATTCCCACGCAGAGGGTACACGCTGGTAAGGGAAGTAAGGCGCGCGTCTGGGGAGCACGCCTGCAGGTGGATGCAAGTGGCTAGTGGAGTCCAGGGAGTCCTGGGTGCTGTGCCGAAGGAGACCGGGAGTGGAGGGGGAGGAGGCGCCAGCATTTCTGTAAGGACGGTGGGTGCACACCCGTGGGCCCTGCAGTGGGTCTTCTGTAGGGACGGTGGTGCACACCCGTGGGCCCTGCAGTGGGTCTTCTGTAGAGACGGTGGTGCACACCCGTGGGCCCTGCAGTGGGTCTTCTGTAGGGACGGTGGTGCACACCCGTGGGCCCTGCAGTGGGTCTTCTGTAGAGACGGTGGTGCACACCCGTGGGCCCTGCAGTGGGTCTTCTGTAGGGACGGTGGTGCACACCCGTGGGCCCTGCAGTGGGTCCTCTGAGTGTTTAGCCAAGTATAACATCGAAGGTGACGAAGGAGCAAGGCCACTTCCGGAAAGCCCAACAGGCCGCCGTGCCAGGTGCAGAATCAAGCAATGTTTCCACCCAGCTGGCTCCAAAGCCAGGCCCTTGGGTAACAGCAGGCGGTCCAACTCCAGAGCAGTGAAGCACAGGGTCAGGTCTGGCTTGTGTCAGAAACGTCACCTCTCACAGGTCAAGTGCACCGCAACAAGGGGCCGTGGCAGTCCTGGTCCCCATCGCCAGGCGGCCACGACAGCCGGCCCAGGATGAGGCCAGCAGACGGGACTCGGCGAGTGCCAGCAGCAACCTGCTGTGTGACCCCAGTGGGAAGGGGGCTGGGCCCACGTGGGGTCTGGCTCATCACCCTCTGCTCCTTCCAGAAGCCCAGGCCAAGACATGCAAAGACTCATACACACGAAAATCACTTTCAGCTTACATCTTCAACACCGTACAGTTCACCAGCCATCCAGAAATCCATGCTAAAACACTGTGTAACCCTCCTCTCTCTCTCTGAAAATGACAGCTTACAGCTGTAGACGCACCCATACGAGCTGAAAACAACCCGTGTGCACACACCTCTGCAGCAGCTCTTCATAATTACCAAACACCTGGAGACAACCAACACGCCCTTCAGTAACTCAACAGGCAAACCTACCGCGGCCATCCAGACAACGGGATAAGATTCTGTGACGCAAAGCCGTGAGCTCTCCAGCCACAAAAGGCTCGAGGGAACCTTCGTGTGTGCTGTTCGGTGGGAGAAGCTGATCTGGAAAGCCTGCACGCTGAGTCCAGCCAAGGGCCGTTCTGGAAAAAGCAGAGCTAGGGAGACAATAGAAAGCTCAGTGGTACTTGTCGGGGGGAGGGAGAACATGTTCAGGGGGCACAGGGGATTTTTTTTAACTTTTTACAAAAGATTTATTTATTTATTCGAAAGGCAAATTTACAGAGAGAGGGGGCGGAGAGAGATCTTCCTTCCTCTGGTTCATCTCTAAATGGCCACAACAGCCAGAGCTGGACTTGTCCAAAGCCAGGAGCCAGGAGCTTCCTCCAGGTCTCCCACGCGGGAGCAGGCACCCAAGCACTTGGGCCATCTTCCACTGCTTTCCCAGGCCATAGCAGAGAGCTGGATCAGAAGCAGAGCAGCCGGGACTCTAACCGGCACCCAAATGGAATGCTGGCGTCGCAGGCTGCAGCTTTACCCAGTATGCCACAGTGCCAGCCCCAACAGGGGATTTTTAGGGCAGTGGAATCACTCTGCAGAATGTGTGACGGTGGACATGCACCACAACACAGGTGTCAAAGGTCACGTAGGCATCAGCACCGAGGGTGCAGCTAACACACATCAGGAGGTCAGTCGAGTCACCTTTCCTTTCGCTTATCACTTATGACCAATGCGATGGAAATCTGACCAATGGGAATTGAAGTGGGGGGAGTGAGACAGCAAATGGGAACTCTATTTCCATTCAAGTTTTTGGGGCCGGCGCCGTGGCTCAATAGACTAATCCTCTGCCTTCAGCGCCAGCACACTGGGATTCTGTCCTGGTTGCCCCTCTTCCAGGCCAGCTCTCTGCTGTGGCCCGGGAGTGCAGTGGAGGATGGCCCAGGTGCTTGGGCCCTGCACCCCATGGGAGACCAAGATGAAGCACCTGGCTCCTGGCTTTGGATTGGCGCAGCGCCAGCTGTGGCGGCCATTTGGGGGGTGAACCAACGGAAGGAAGACCTTTCTCTCTGTCTCTCTCACTAACTATACCTGTCAAAAAAAAAAGAAAAAAAAAAAAAAAAAAAGATGGGCTTCATTCCCTCTCTTCCCTGAAGGGCAGCTCGTCACCTGGAATCCTGCGCAACCTCGTCAGCCACGCCGTCTGTGGTCCAGTGCTCAGAGTTGCGGTCTTGTCTACACTGCCCATTGCTGAAGCCTTGAGCCACTGGTCCTTGAGGAGTCGGAGCCCTCTCCCTGGGCTCTCCTGGCTCCGGCTCCAGGCTGATGGATGTCCTGGGTCAGCAGACAGCTGTGGGGAGGAGGTCGGCAGAGCCTGTCTTGGGGGATTAAAGACCCGTGTCAGCCTGCGGTGGGAGGCCTGTTTGTTGAGAACGTCGCAGCACAGCGGCGGTCTCGGGCAGAGTACACAAAGTCCCGCTAAGCCAGGAATCCTCGTGTCGCTTTGGTTTTAAGACAACACGAGGTCGAAACCCCATACCCGGCATGTGTGCAACAATGTACGGGAAGGCTGGTGTGGGAGAGGACGCCCCCGGAGCTGTGGAGCCCTTCTTCCAACGTAAGGAGAAGTCAGAAGCTGGTGGTCTGAGCCACAGTGGTGGGCTTCTTCCCCAGGACAGAGCACCATGGCTTTCGGAAAACACCTTGAGATGGACTTGGGGTGCGAAGTAGACTCCAAGAAGCTCGGTACTAGGAGGACTTATGCAACTCGCTGTGATGAGTTATTTTGTTGAGTCAAGAAGAGGAAGAGGAGAGAAGAGGGAGGAGATGGTGGTGTGCGGTTGGGCCTGGGCAGGGACAGGAGCTGAGCGGACTGTGGAGAACGGAAGGGCCTCTTCTGTAACAAGAGCCTGTTTACGTCTTCAGTCCTCGTCATGTCGCCCTGTGTAGCTGTCACTTCCAGAAACTCCAGTGCAGGCCCGTTCTGGGCATAGAGTGTGCACACCTGTCCATGGGCACATGTGGGCTGACACGTGTATACACACCCATGTGTGTTTGCACATGCACACACACGTGTGTGGATATTGACATCCATGCAAGTGCCGTGGCCACGTGTGCATGGCTCCCGCGTGTGCGTGCCCCTTCTTCCCTTCACAGTCTGACCTTGGGGCCGGCCACGCACTTGCAACTGGAGAAGGGCCTCTTCGTTCCCTGTTCGTATTCCAGCGGACAGAAACCGGTTGCTAACCTGCGGCTCCTTGTTTGTTCAAGCAGAGGCAGGACTGAGACTCTCAGAAGCTGAAAGAGGGTCTGAGGCTGGAGGAGCAGACCCCAGGTAAGGGGGGAACTCAGGGCACCGGGGTGGGGGAGGGGGGGAGAAACAACTGTGGCCCGGCAGGGTAAGCCTCTGCCTGCGGCACCGGCATCCCATGTCCCGGCTGTTCCACTTCCAATCCAGCTCTCTGCTGTGGCCTGGGAAAGCAGTGGAAGATGGCCCAAGTGCTTGGGCCCCTGCACCCACATGGGAGACCTGGAAGAAGCTCCTGGCTCCTGGCTTTATGTTGGCCCAGCTCCGGCTGTTGCAGCCATCTGGGGAGTGAACCAGAGGATGGAAGACCTCTCTCTCTCTCTGTGTGTGTAACTCTGCCTCTCAAATAAATAAATCTTGAAAAACAGAGAGCCATCCAAGTCTCCTATCAAAGAAGCTTCCATTTAAGTGATGTCAACACCCACTCTAGAAACCTGTTTGACAACCTGCCCCAGCTCTGCTTTTTGTCCGTTAAAAGTCCTCCTGCTGAGTTGAAAATTAACAGGGACCCCAGAGTGTGTGTCCCCGAGGCAGCCACCTGAACGAACCTGCTGCTTGCTTGCATCTGTCTCTGGTGTACTGACTGTCCATCATGCAGCAGCTCAGGCCTAGTGTTAACTGGTCACACGTCCAGTGCACACATGTGTCCTTGTGTGCACCTTAGTTTCTGGGCAAGGCAGGAGAAGTGGGCTGCGTTTTCCAGCCGAGTCAGCACAGACAAGGGCCGAGATGGGACAGCCTGGAGCGTGTTCCCCAGGGCTGTGGCCTGGAGTGCATCGCAGGGGTTGGAATGACCATTGACTGTCTTGGCTTCCATGGATGGAATTGAGGGTTCAAGCTCACTTCATCTGGGGCTGGGGGAAGGGAGATCTGGCTACAGTTTAACGGTGGAATTTCTGGGGGTGGATTCGCCTCTGCCCCTGTGGATTTGGGGAAGTTACAGTGTTGCCTCCACTCTCCAGCAGGGGCCGGGTTCCCAGATTCTCACAGGCAATGCTTGCCTGCAGCAGAGGCTGGGAGGGGATTGGCCAACGACGTCGGCGAGTTTCTCAAGGTGCCGCGTGTCACCTGTGTTCCGCAGCAGGTGCCAGGCAGGTGGATTTCCAGCAGCTGTGTCTCAACACTTCCGGGAGTGTCTCCACTGAGGCTTACATGAGAACTTGGCAATGAACGAGATCTGGGGGTGCAGTGTGCAGGCGCCTGCCACAGGTTCCGGCACAGCCTACCACTCCTACCACAAATTAGTTTTCCTTGGGTGCTATAGACCCAATTGCGGCTGAGAGGTGGGGCTTGTCATGGTGGGGGAGGTGAGGTCCTCTCTCAGGTGGACTGTGCCTGTCCTCTCTTCTTCTCCCAAGATTTGGCCATGGAATCCACCATGATGGCCTTGTGGCATCCTCCTCACTTCCCAAAGCCCCACCTCTCAGCCGCAATTGGGTGAAGTCTCTCCCCTCTTCCTGCTTCGCAATGGGACTGACATTGCAACATGGGAACTCTACGGGGGGCACCACCAGCCCATATCCCAGGGCTATGTGCTCCATTCCGTTTCCTGATTCAGATCCCAAACCAGCCTCACCAGCACGCTGAGAATGACGCCTAAGCAGAGATCTGAGCTCCCGGACCTAGTCAAGTCGGCTGTGACATAAACTATCCCACCTGCAGGGCCGTCCCCTGGGGCCTCGGGCTGTTGCAGCCGCTGGGGACCTGCCTGTGTCGTGCACGGCACTGTGTCGCACATGCAAGTTTCCTCACACCCCCCGGGACCCCAGACACACCAAAGACCGCAGCAAAGGCAAAAGCAGAAATCCCATAGAGGGAACTGCAGGGTGAGACAGCAGGTGCGGTGGCGGGGGGCTACATGACGGGACCACCGCGCCACGGAGTGCAGCAGGGCTGAACTGGGAAGGCGTGCGCTTTTATGCCCCACATGAGGAGAGATTTCCATGGGACAGTGTTCTGCGAAACAGGCAGGCAGAGAGCGGGGTCTGCGTCAGCCTCTGTGTCAAGGGGCGGCGGTGGTGAGGGTGGGCGCATTAGCTTGCGTGTCTTTAATGGTCTGGGAAGATTTAAACCATCTGTGGGGGCTGGCATTGTATGGAAGCAATGGATCGAGTCCTGGCTGCTCCACTTCTGATCCAGCTCCCTACTAATGCACCTGGGAAAGCCATGCCCAAGTGCTGGGCCCCTGCACCCATGTGGGAGACCCAGATGGAATCCAGGCCCCTGGTGCTGGCCTGGCTCAGCATTGGCTGTTGCAGCCTTTTGGGGGGAACAAACCAGCTGATAAAACATCCCCTCCCCCCGTCTGCCTTTCAAGTAAGTACAGCTTAAAAAAAACACCACCACCTACTGATGAAGAGTGCAAAGGTCTGGGCACAGGGTAGGATTAACTGGAGCATGGGAGGGGGCTCGGGGGCTTCTCCCGTGTACCCCTTCTAATGCCTTAGGAAGGTAAGCGAATGCATCACGCCCCCAACATTCAACATGTTGAAAATGAAGAGCATGGGGCCAGCGCCGTGGCTCACTTGGCTAATCCTCCGCCTGCGGCACCGGCATCCCATATGGGCGCCGGTTCTAGACCCAGTTGCCCCTCTTCCAGGCCAGCTCTCTGCTGTGGCCTGGGAGTGCAGTGGAGGATGGCCCAGGTCCTTGGGCCCTGCACCCGCATGGGAGACCAGGAGAAGCACCTGGCTCCTGGCTTCAGATCGGCGCAGCACCAGCCTTAGTGGTCATTTAGGGAGTGAACCAACGGAAGGAAGACCTATTAATTTTAACACACATCACAATGTTGTGTGAATCTTGTATAATTTGGGGTGTGGCTTTTATAATGCTGAACTCTGTGTATTTAAATTAATAGACTTTATTTTATTTATTTATTTGTTTTTTAGCAGTTTTAAGTTTACCAAAAAACTGTTCCAATTTTTCTTTAGTATATGTGCTGCCGAAGTGAGCACAACGTTGTTTTTTTTTTTTTTTTTAAGGCAGAGTGGACAGTGAGAGAGAGACAGAGAGAAAGGTCTTCCTTCCATTGTTTCACCCCCTCAATGGCCGCTGCGGCCAGCGCACCGCACTGATCCGAAGCCAGGAGCCAGGTGCTTCTCCTGGTCTCCCATGCGGGTGCAGGGCCCAAGGACTTGGGCCATCCTCCTCTGCACTCCTGGGACACAGCAGAGAGCTGGACGGGAAGAGGGGCAACCGGGACAGAATCCAGCGCCCCGGCTGCATCAGCCACACTGTTCCTTCCTGTAAGCAATTTTATTAAACTTTTCTTTCTTATTTGATGGAGATCAAAGACAATCAAGAAGCGAGAATACGAGTCAGCAAGACAGAGCGATCGCTATGCTGACCCCTCCAGGAATTTGTCCTTTAACGCAAGCTCCCTTTAATCCGCCGTCTGTTTCAGACCTCACAGATGCTGTGTCCCAGCCCGACGCCGCCGGCCACTTCACCGCTGGTTTCTTTTCATGACCACAAACCCCTGGTTTCAGTGCGATCAGTGGAACGGTATGGGGCAGAGATGCCTGGAAGGACAAGGGACAACCTGAACCCTGCCTTGCAGGGCGTGGCTCAGCAGTCAGCAGGAATGGGTCTCACCCCACAGTGCCGCTCTGCCCAGCACATCCGTTCTCACGCAGAGTTGAGATATGCCCCGTGTGCACGCTGCATCTGTAGATCAATGAGAGACAGGAACAAGAGAAAATAAGACTTGCTCGCAGCTGTGAAAGACGTCATTTTCCTCTACTAGCTTGGTTCCTTTGCAGAGTAGAAATTGTTCTCTGTTCACCACACTCCAGGGGCTTCTCATCACAGAGACGCACAGGCTGGGACTTCCCCAGCCAGGGCTTCCCTGCGCAAGGCTCCCAGGACGCTCCAAGATGCCCAGGTGCCACAGGCCGGGCACGAGGAAGCGGAAAGCAGCCGCTGATGGTGCTCATTCTCGGTTCTGGGCCAGCACTGAGCCACACACAAAGACAAAGGAGACCCAGACCTCCCGTGAGGGCCCCACCCAGCTTAGAGGGGAGATCAGCCTGGCCCACAAATAAGCAAGACACAGCAAGCTGTCCAGGCACACACAGAGAGGGGACAGCAGTACCCAGCCTAGGGACCTCCGGGTGCACTCAGAGGAGGGAAATCCGGGCTGGGGTGAACCTGAGCAGGGACAGAGGGGGACAGCTGGAAGAGACCCATGGCACACGAAGCCAGCTCTGAGCATCTGCCAGCAGCAGGGATCAAGTAACCCTGGGTGGGCCTCGGGGGAGAGATGGGGGGATGCCCACAGATGGCCCAGGTCCACCCCACACCTCATTTACCGCTCAGAGCTCGGTGCTGGGCTGGGCAGGCCCCGGTCCCCAGGGCAGAGGTTCCGCTGCCAATAAACACCTTGGCCCCTGGACAGAGACGCACTCGGGCTTCCTGGCTCCGAGGCAGAGCAGAGGCCGGGCCGGGGGCCACCTGTGGTCTGCAGCCAGGATCCGGGCCAGCCAGTCCATCACAACCATCACCACGCCTCACCTCCGCAACGTTCTCATCACCCCCAACAGAAAGCTGTGCCATTGAACAACATCGCTCACTCCTCTCCCACAGCCCCTGGGGCTCCCCTTCCTCCCACCTGTTGTTAGCAGACGCGAGGGGTCCGTCTGCTTAGGGTGTCACCGAATAATCAGCCTCAACGGGGCTGCTCAGCGGAGAGCTGTGTTTACTGTGACAAGTGATGGGGACAGTGCGGAAGGAGAGTCCCCGAGAAGCAGCGGGCCCAGGCTAGGGGAGTGTCCAGGTGGCCTGTGGGTCTGTGGTGGCCTGGCCCCCTCTGAGCCCCGACGAGGAACCCATGCAGTTTCTCTGCCAGTGCCTGGGTCGCCTCCTACCCAAGTCCCCACTCTGGGTCCCACTGCCCCTATGGGATCTCAGAGAGCTAGGTCCCACCGTGACTGTCCTTACACTGCCCACAGTGTCCTCGAGGCTCAGCCACGCTGGGGCTTGTGTCTGGATCCCCGTCCTTGTTAAGGCTGAATGCCCACTCTGCCCCGTGGTTATCCACTGGCGCTGGCTCGTTCACTGGTCAGAGGACACCCGGGTGGCTTCCACATTTGCCCAGTGTGAATGGGACAGGCAGTGCCTGGGGCATCCCTGCCCCTCCCTCGGCTCCTGCCCCTGCTTCCCAACTGGGGCTCTGGCCCCGTGCTTGCGTGCGATTCTCTAGGATGCTGGCTCCTTGGCTCTCGGTAAGAGCGATGCAAACTTTGTGCCTTTCTTCCAACCCCTCTGCACCCACCTGAGGAGGTGGCTGTTCCAGGGAGCCCCAGAACCAGGGTGCCCAAGGCCTCAGCAGCTGGGACAGGGACCTGGGTCCCCTCCTCCTCAGCCAGCGCCCACTTCAAGGGGGCAGGTCACACAGCGCAGCATCAAGCCACTGTCTGTCCCAGAGAAGCCGCTGTTTGTCTTTGCCAGACAGGACCCACTGGAGTGGCACACAGCAGTGCAACACAAACAGCAGGCGACAGCACTCTGCTCCACCCATTGTACGTGTGTGTGTGTGTGTGCGCGCGCGCGCGCGCATCTCAGGGTGTACCCAAGTCCCCCCAGCACTGAGTAGGGACAGGACCTAGAACCTCCAGCCCCAAAGACAGACAACTTCCAAGCAAGGCAGGACCACCAGGGCACACAAAGCACCTGGAGGAACCATGGGGAAGGAGGGTCCTATGCCCTCCAACCGGACGCTTCACACACCCCTAGCTGCGAGCAGGACGATGGTGCCACGTGTTCCTGCAGCCCGGATGTGACGTGACGCCCTGGGGTGAGGAGAAGCAAGGCGGACGGGAGCCGAGGGTGGAGAGCTTCACTGGGGATAGATTTACCCAGTGAAGAATACAGCAAACATCGCCAGTCTGGGAGCCACATGTTCCCATGAACTTGCGCAGGACACGAGAAAGAGTCTGCGACCAGAGACGCACGGCTGGTCCTGCTCCTTCTGGCCCTCTCCCTCCTCGGCCCCGCCCTATGGGGACAGAGGAGGAGGAGCTGCTCTAGAGGGAAGAGGAGCCACCTCCCTTCCCCACCTGCAGCGGGCGGGCTCTAGGTGCGGGGAGGCGCTTCAGCGAGTACACTGATTAATCCCGGAGTCTCGGACGACCACGAGGCGCCTCGAGGATTTCCGAGGCTCTGACCGTGCCCACGAGAGCTGGGCAAAGGGACAGTTCCGGGCAAAGGGACAGGGAAGAAGAGCTCGGCTTACCGACAGGCAGGGAAGAATCAAGTCCGTCCCACGCAACCCATGGGTCCTCCCACCGGCAGTGGCGGCTCCGAGTGTCTGGGGCAGGGGGCGGGGCTGCAGGTGAGGCATTCGGAGAACTGGGGCCACAGCAGCCTCATGAGCTCAGGAGGCTCTGAACCCAGTGACCCTCTGACCTCAGGTGGCCTACAGGGCTGGAAAGATAGGCAGCCCCAGCTCAGAGGGTTCCTAGGTATTCTCAGGGACACTGACACCTGGGGTTGCCAAATTAAATACCAGACGCTCAGTGGGAGTTCCATTTCAGGTAAACCAACGCATGCTTCTTTTAGGAGGAGGATATCCCAAATGCTTCTAGAGGCATGCCTATCCAATTAATAAAAATTAGTTACTGGGGGCCCGGCTCCATGGCTCACTTGGTTAATCCTCCGCCTGTGGCACTGGCATCCCATATGGGCACGGGTTCTAGCCCCAGTCACTTCTCTTCCAGTCCAGCTCTCTGCTGTGGCCTGGGTGGACAGTGGAGGATGGCCAGGTGCTTGGGCCCTGCACCCGCATGGGAGACCAGGAGGAAGCACCTGGCTCCTGGCTTCGGATCGGCGCAGCACCGGCCGTAGCAGCCATTTGGGAAGTAGCCAACGGAAGGAAGACCTTTCTCTGTCTCTATCTGTCTCTGTCTCTGTCTCTCTCTCTCTCTCTGTGACTCTACCTGTCAAATAAAGAAATAAAAAAAAATAGTCATTGGTGATCTGAAATTTACACTTCGCTAAGCATATCCTGCAATCTTTGACAATTTTTTTTATTATTATTTTTGACAGGCAGAGTGGACAGTGAGAGAGACAGAGAGAAAGGTCTTCCTTTGCCATTGGTTCACCCTCCAATGGCCGCCGCGGCCGGCGCACGGCGCTCATCCGATGGCAGGAGCCAGGTGCCAGGTGCTTCTCCTGGTCTCCCTACTGAGATATAATTCACCTACCATACAACGTGCCCACTGGAAGTGCAAAATTCACTGGTTTTAGTAAATTCGTGAACTTTTGCAACCAACATGATCAGTGGTAGGACGTTCGCATCACCACCAACAGGAGTCCCCTGCCCCTTGTTGGACCTCTCAGTAGCAGAGATGTCCACTTGCTCGGGAGGACGCCCAAAGATCCAGACTCCAGACGAGTTGATGCAAAAAACACGAGGTATTTATTGAACGTTTGCGCAAATGGGCCCCCACCTCAGGCGGTGAGGAGCCCTGAGCAGCAGTTTCACACAGCTTATATAGGCAACAGATTAGCATATTCTTAGGCGGGGAATGCTGAGGTGTTACAGGATTGGTCAGTTCAGAGGGTCCATTAGCATGTGGGGGGGTGCTGACGAAGAATGCTGAGGGAGAGTGCTGAGGGAGAGTGCTGAGGTGGCACAGGATTGGCCGGTCGCAGTGACATCATAAGAGCGCGCCCAGAAACTCTCTGAAGGGAGGGGCAGTTCTGCTCTGGGTTCACCTAGAGTTCACCCAGAGAAGGGAGGGGCAGCTCCACTCTGGGCATGCTCAGAGGCTTCCCGAAGGGGAGGGGCGGCTCCACTCCAGGCGAGGTCCCTCCGCACCGCGCCTATGGCCTTGCGGGGTGCCCTGAGGAGACCCAACGATCACCCGCGGCCGGGGCGTCCCGAGGACGACTCAGGGGTGGGGAGACCCCTCGGCCGCCGGCCGAGGGCGAGGAGTCTGGTCCGGGGGCGACTGGGCCCTCACAGGCTCCACGATCACGCGGGGCCTGAGTGTTCCCATGGCAACCCGCGGCCGCGGAGCCCCGACGACGACCTGGGGGTGAGGCGGCCCCACCACTCCAGAGCGGCCCTGCCACACGGGGTCAGTGTGGGCTGGGACGACGCTGCCACTGCCCGCAGGCCGCCGGACGAGGGGGCGTGGGGCCCGGGGCCGCCGCAGGGCCCGGCGCCTCTCCCCGTAAGGGTCCTTCACCCTTAGCAGTTACTTCTCACTCCCTTTGCCCACCCACACCCCCAGCCCCCGGCAGCTCCATTGTAAGTTCTGTCTCTAGATTTACAGGCTGTGCACGTGGAGGCAACAGGTGTGGCTGCTCATGCCTGGCTCCCGGCTCAGCACAAGTTTCTCCAGGACTCCTCTGTGCTGCAGCGCCATCAGCATTGCACCCTTTCATTGCCAAATAATATTCCAGCGTATGGCTGCAGCGTAGTTACCCGACCATCGGCCGATGGACGTTTGAGTCACTTCTACCCTTTGGCCAGTGTGGATCGCACGCTGTCCCATCTGTGCCCGGGCCGTGTAGACAGGAGTCTGTTCTCATTTCTCTGGGATGTGGAGCTGGGGAAGTGCTGAGTCACTCGGTAACTCTCTGTCTAAGCACGTGTGGAATGGCAACCTGTTCTCTACAGCAGCTGCCCTGGCGTTTAATATTTTTACCAGAAATGCACAAGAATTCCAGTTTATCCACATCCTCACTATCCACACGTGTTTCCGATCTGTTTAATTATTGCCATGCTGGTGCTGTGTGAAGTGGTGTTTTCTCCTTGTGGTTTGATTTGCATTTCCTTAATGACTAATGAGTGTCTTTCCATGTCCTTCTCGTCATTTGTGTCTCTCCTTTGAAAAAAAAAAAAAAAACCTATGGGGATCCCTTGCAAATTTCGAATTGAGTTGTTGATGTGTGAAGTATTGATTCGTAGGAGTTCTCTGTATCGTTTTATCAGATATATGAGTTGCCAATATCCTCTCTCATTTGTAGGTCATGTTTGCACTTTCTTGATGACATCCTTTGTTTTCACTTCATATTTATTTGTTTGTTTATCTATTTGACAGGCAGAGTCACAGAGAGAGGGAGAGAGATCCTCCAAATGGCTGCACCGGCCAGGGCTGGCCCAAGCTGCAGCCAGCAGCCGGGCACCCCAGCCTGGTCTCCGATGTGGGTGGTAGGGGACCAGCTATGCCAGTCATCTGTGCCGCCTTCCAGGATCATCAGCAGGGAGCTGGATCAGAAGCAGAGCAGCTGGGACTCGGATGTCAGACGTCAGTGTCCCAGGTGGTGACGGAACCCACTGTGGCACTACACCACCATGTCGGCGCCAGTGGCACCCTTCCAAACACAACACTGCTCATTTTCAAAAAGCCCAACGTAGCCATGTTGTTGCTGTTGCTTATGCTTTTGATGTCATATCTAAGAAGACTTTGCATAACGTAAAACCACAAAGACTTACTCCCACGTTTCCTTCCGAGAGTTTTCTAGTTTCACCTCCTCCGTTTAGATCTATGATCAGTTTGGGGACAGGGCGTAAGGAAGGTGTCCAACCTCTGTCTCCGTTCATCTGCGTGTGGGAATGTGGCTGTGTGCACCATGTGGTTCAGGCATCCTGTGTTTTTATCTGCTAAACCCAGTTCCCGAGTCAGAGGCTGGCGCCTGAAACACGTGTGTGGCCATTGGAATCCTCCGTGGTTTAGAGTGGCTGTTATTTCACATATTTTTTTCAACCCTTGGCCTTAAGCAGCAAGCAGGGCTGGGGAGGAGAAACCAAGCCCGACTTCCGGCGGCGCCCAAGAATGGAGGCGCAGTTGTTAACTCCGCACAGTTGACATGGCCCTCGTTGGATCCAGCCCCTGGCTGCAGCCCAACAGCCTGGACTAATCTCCCATTCTGCTTCTAAGCCACAAAATAGCAACTGACACTCCCAAATGCACCTTCTCCCAGTGACCGAACCCCAGGCCCGGGGTCCCAGGATCTCTTCCATTGCAAAGCGTCTGACTTACCAAGATGGCAGGCTCCAGGCGACCTGTCTTCTGTGTCCGGGCTTCTGAGCCATGCCTGTGGCCACACTCCCAGCCCACTGTTGCTTTGGCCAAACTGCACACTGGATTCTGCCTGTGAGAGCCCGGAGCCCCTTGGGCCATGTTGAAGTTGCTCCACATGGCCCCAGTGACCTGTGCTGCCCCCTGCCTGGCGCCTTGCCTGAAAGCCCCTGGGTGGCTCTCAGTAAGATCCAGACTCCACATGGTTAACAACTCTCTCCTGAGCCGTGAAGTCACCTCCCCAGCCCGGCCCTGCCGTCTAGCGAGATGTCTCAATCATTACGCACAGCTCTGGATTTTCCCACAAATGCCCCCTGGCGAATGTGCGACCAGGAGCGGCCTGGCCTGCGGGGCGGGAGTGAGGCACGCGCCGGCTGGCCTTGGATCTTGACTCAGCATGAGGAATCCTGACGGGCTCCTGGCCACGACCTGCACGGACCAAGCGGGGCGGGGACGGGGCGTCCACACAGCTCCGGGGACTTGGGCTGACAGCAGTCTGTGTTTCCTTTCTTAACATTTGTGTTTATTTATTTATGAGAGATACATGTGTGTATACATATATATATATACATACACACAGACATATACATACATATACACAGACATATATACATGTATATACATACATATACACAGACATATATATATACACATATATATACATACATACACACAGAGACATATATATATATATATATAGAGAGAGAGAGAGAGAGAGAGAAATTTCACCCCCATCCCTGCTTCACTCTCAAATGCCTGCAGTGGCCAAGGGGCCTAAGCCAGGAGCTGGGAATGCAACCCAGGTTTCCCACTTGGGTGGCAGACCCAGTGACTTGAGCCACCATCTCTGCCACCTCCCCTGCCCCCTTCCACCAGGGTCAGGCACAGAAGGAGCTGGGGCCGGAAATCCAAGTCAGCTCTGATCCGGCCGTCGCTGTCTACACCAGCGTCCCACCTGCCCCTCCGTGTTTCTCCGTGACCCACAGGACACAGGCAGAAGAGCCAAGCAGACATCTACTTCCTGTGTGCAAAGCTGCTTATCTTTCTACCTTCGCAGTGGAGAACCTCCTGTTACGCTTTCTCCAGGTGAATAAAATGCATCCTCGTGATTAAACCTCCGTGCCGCCCTAAGTGTGTCAGTCAGAATTCTGCCAGAGAAACGGAACCTGAGATTTAGAGAAGGGGAGGTTGTGGGAACTGGAATTGAAGGTAGGTTTAGGAGCAGGCACATGGCTTAGCAATTAGTCCATCCGCATCTCGGGGCCGGCGCTGTGGCGCAGCGAGCTAATGCCCTGGCCTGCTGTGCCCGCACCCCATATGGGTGCCAGTTCAAGGCCCGTCTGCCCCGCTGCCAGTCCAGCTCTCTGCTGCGGCCTGGGAAAGCAGTAGAAGATGGCCCACGTGCTTGGGCCCTGCCCCCGCATGGGAGACCCGGAGGAAGCTCCTGGCTTCGGATCAGTGCAGCTCCAGTCCTTGCAGCAACTGGGGAGTGGGCCAGCGGATGGAAGACCTCTCTGTCTCTCTCTCTCTCTCTCTCTCTCTCTCTCCCCCCTCCTCTCTGTGTAACTCTGACTTTCAAATAAATAAATAAATCTTTAAAAAAAAAAAAAAAAAAGGCCGGCGCCGTGGCTCAACAGGCTAATCCTCCGCCTTGCGGCGCCGGCACACCGGGTTCTAGTCCCGGTCGGGGCACCGGATTCTGTCCCGGTTGCCCCTCTTCCAGGCCAGCCCTCTGCTGTGGCCCAGGAGTGCAGTGGAGGATGGCCCAGGTGCTTGGGCCCTGCACCCCATGGGGAGACCAGGAAAAGCACCTGGCTCCTGGCTCCTGCCATCGGACGAGCGCGGTGCGCCGGCCGCAGCGCGCCGACCGCGGCGGCCATTGGAGGGTGAACCAACGGCAAAGGAAGACCTTTCTCTCTGTCTCTCTCTCTCTCACTGTCCACTCTGCCTGTAAAAAAAAAAATAAAATAAAATAAAATAAAATAAAATAAAAAAAATAAATAAAAAAAAAAAAGACATCTCCATCTCACATCCGAGCACCTGCCCCTGTTCCTGCCTCCAGCTTCCTGCCAAGACTGGCCCCGGAAAACAGCCGTGATGCCCCAGGCAACTGGGTTCTCACTGCCCTGGTGGGAGACCTGCAATTGTTCCCAGCTCTGGCCCTGGCCCAGCCCAGCCCCGCCCAGCCCTGGCCGTTGTGGGCATTTGCGAAGTGAGCCTGTGGATGGAAACTCTCTATCTCTCTCTCTCTCCCTCTCTCTCTCTCTACCTCTCAAATAAATAATTTTTTAAAAGATAAGCTTATTTTGGCACCAAAAAAATCTGAAATCCATACATAGTTTTTTCATATTGCATTTTTATGAATTTTTGCGGGTAGCGTATGTGTATACAGAACGTGGGTTCTGTTTCATGTGTGTGTGTGTGTGTGTGTGTGTGCACATATATTATCATGCCATATAAACACCTGACAGTGCCGTAGCTGTAGATAGATATTAACAGTGGGGAAGTAAAGGGAGAACATGAGTGATGTCCAGGGTCCGTGTACACCACTGAGGGCTGGCAGGTCTGAAACCACGGGCCGGGGCAGTCTCCGGGCAGGAGCCAGGGCTCTGTGCAAGGCAAATGGCTGCTTCCATGGGGAAGCCTCATTTGGCTCCCAGGAGCTGCTTGGATGAGGACCCCCCGACATCAGGGCCCTGGCTGAGGACCTGGGCCCCTGCCTGAGCCAGCCGCAGGTGGTGTGGCCTGGCCACAGGGGCACCAGGGCCATCATTGTCCAGGTGAAAAAGACAAGGGGCTCGCAAGTAAGGGACCTCCAGCTGGCCCCGAGGTCACATGGACATAACGGCTCAGCTTGAGGCACGCTAAGGAACCACAAGCTGGAGCCCGGGCTCAACCCTGCAGAGCTCAGAGTCCACCATGGCATCCTGGGCTCCCAGATGTCACAGGGAGCCCCCCCAGGTTCCCCTTCTCCCCACCCCTGCAGGACCCGTCACAACTGTCACCCGCTTAAAACTCCGCAGTGGCTTTGTGACCCCTGCAGGACACCGTCCAGGTTCCTCAGCGTGAGGAGGGGGCCGTTCGGATCCACGCTTGCCTGCCTGCCAATGATTTAGGCAGTGAGTGACACCTCAAGTGCGGCCCCACCCCACCCATGGCGGCTACACCGTGTCTCAGGGCCTCTGCACGTGCGGTGTCAGTTTGGCCTGACCTCCCTTCTGGCTTTGGCCTCCTGGGACCACACCTTGACCCTCAGAGCCTACTTTAAGCACCATCACAGCCCAGGCGGCCCCAGACCTGCTCTGCCCCCACCCCAGGGTTTTCACCCAACGTAAGCACCCACTTGCACTAGGTCAGGGACCCCTCCTCGTGTGTGTGGCATGGGATCTCCTGCACTCTGTGCCCTGTTCCGTCCTTACCGCCGTCTGCTTTAACTGTGCCTTTATTAGCTGGGATCCTGAGACTAATTCGTGCTCCGCCTCACTTGTGAGAACAGAGCTCCTACAGAGCCAGGGCGGGCAGACTGCCTTCCTTCGGGCCAAGGCGGGCCCACCCCTCGCTTCTGTAGCAGCAGTCTTCTTGGAACACGGCCACACCCACTCGTTTGCATATCGCCCACAGCTGCCCTCATGCCCTATGGGAAGCACTAAGGAGCTGCCCGGTGGCCAGCGCAGCCTGAAACACCTCCTCGTGGGCGCCTTCCAGGAGCTGGCCGGCCTCTGCCGCGGGCTCCCCAGCGAGAAGGTGGTGCCCCTCAGCTGCAGCAGGCAGGGTGGCAGGCTCTGTACTCAGGAGCCCCTCATGCCGAGGGCCTGCGGTGGATGTGGGCCCCCAGGACTGCCCACGGAGACCCCCCCCAAAGTGTGGCATCTGCCCAAGAGTGGGCGAGTGCTTCACAGACAAGACCTTGGGAGCAGAGTCCTGGCTTGGGAAGAATTCTCGAAGTTTCTAGAAACCTCTGCAAATCTGTTTAACTGCTGGCTGAGTTCTCACTGATCTGTGGGCCTCGAGAGAATTCTGGGGGTGGGTGGCACTGTGGCGCAGCAGGCTAAGCCACTGCCTGCAGCTTGGGCCTCTGCCAAACCCGTGGGAGTCTCAGATGGAGCTCCTGGCTCCTGGCTTCAACCTGGCCCAGGCCCAGCTGTTGGGGCCATTTGGGGAGTGAACTGGGGGATGGAAAATCTCTCTGTCTCTCTCTCTCTCCCTTTGTCTCTCTCTCTCTGTCTCTGTCTCTCTGTCTTTGTCTCTGTGTTTCTCTCTCTGTGTCTCTGTCTCTGTCTTTCTCTCACTCTCTCTCTCTCTCTCTGCTGCCTTACAAATAAGTAAATAACCAGTAAAGATAACACTAGGGAAGCACAGTGAATTTGAGGGTTTCTCCCAAGCACCTCGAGATCTCGGAAACCTGATGCATGAGCTAGAACGTGCCACTTCTTCCTAGCCCTGAGGGTAGGGCGGGCAGAGGGCACAGCAACCCACAAGGAAGACAGGGACAAGTTCATCTTGGTGTGCACAGGTCTCTGGGATTGGCTGTGTCCAGCAGTGCGGTTGTCGTCCCACAAGAAACCACAGGTGCACAGTGACAACGGCCAGAATCCAAGCACAGTGGCTGTCAGAGGTCATCTGCCTGCCGGGTCCGTGAAGGACTCCAGGAACCGCGAGGCAGAGCGAGAGCCCCTGGAATCTGCGTGCGGCAGCCATGGCAGCGTAATCGCACCGGAAGCCGACTTCCTGAGGTCCCGGAGTGGACCACTCTAGCAGGAACTATTGGGTGTTATGGAGGACTGCCCATTCATCTCCCAGCATCCACTTCCCTGGGCAAAGCTGCAGCCCCCACCTTCCAGCCGGTCCAGGGGATTGTCCCCCAGGGTTTCAAATTTCCTGCAGAACCATGTGTCCGTTCGCCACGTGGATGCCGTCTGCTCCAAAGTGTCACGCAAGGGAGCCTGACAAAAATAACACACTGCTCCAGAGCAGGAGAACATAGTCCACCTCCCCCGCCCCAAGAGAAACCAGGAGCGACACTCGTTTTTCCAAGACACTCACTCATACCAAAGCCGTTCCAAGTACGGGAGAGATTTCCCATCGCGGCCGTCCGGGACAATGCCGTTTCCAACACGACTGCACTGCAGAGGCAGAAATGACTGATGTGCTATTCAGAAGCTTTTTAATTGCCTGGGCCGCTCTCTACGCTGGCTTCCAGTAATTGCATTTTTATTATTGTCTTGGTTGTTTCCTATGCTTTTATTTTTTCCTTAGAAAATGTCCCTGGGGCCAGTGCTGTGGCGCAGCAGTGCCAGCATCCCATGTGGGCACCGGTTCAAGTCCCGGCTGCTCCACTTCCCATCCAGCTCTCTGCTCTGGCCTGGGGAAGCAGTGGAAGATGGCCCAAGTCCTTGGGCTCCTGCACCTGCGTGGGAGACCCGGAAGAAGCTCCTGGCATCATCTGCATTTTTTTCTCCTCTTCATTAAGTCCCAACTCCCACCAGGAGTTCAGTATAAATATGTTGAAGACTATTAAAAGGAAGTAGAAAAAGAAAAGTCCCCCAGCAGCAGCAGGGCCGCGTGGATATCCCTGCCTGTGGGATGAGCTTGGAGGGGAGTTGGATGCTGAGCCGCAGGTGCGGGCAGGGAAGCGTTCACGGCTCCATTTCCCTGCACAGCTCCAGGAGTGCAGCTGGGGAGGCCCCAGCCAGGTGTAGCCATCTGCTATTGCCATGGTAACGAGGTATCACAAACTGGGGGCCTCCGACAGCCCAGCTTTATGGTCCTGGAGGCCAGACCTCTGAGCTAGGGAGCAGCGGCCCACATGGAGGGGTCGGCAGGGCTGGGTCCTCCCGGAGGTCCCACGGGATAACTAAGCTCCTCGTTCTCTCCGGCTTTCCAGGGGCTGCCCGGCCCCCAGCTCCTTCCTCTGTCTGTCTCCACAGCAACCACAGAAAGTCGACAGGAGTCGGGAGATGGAGGAGCCATCCCCACACTGTGCTGCTCTCCATTATAGAAGGGTCAAGAGCGCCTCTTGGCATCGGATTTGGGCCACTGAGCTAAGACCATGGCCTCCTCTCGGACACGGCGCACAGGGGAGAAGGGGCTGGATCAAGTCGGCCCTTCCAGGAGCCCGTGTTTTCTCATTCGCTCCTTTGTAGACACCGACTGGGGGTTCTGCGGGCCAGGCAGTTGCTCCACGCACTGCAGAGACGGCAGTGAGCAAGAGGGAGCAAATCTCTGGCCCAGGAGTCCTATTCCTCTACCGGAATCCGTGAGACGATGGCTGGTCGACTCGTGAGAGCGCAAGTAGGGGACGATCTCAGAGCATTCGCGGTTCTCAGCGCTTCTGAGCAGGGCTCTTACTTCCCTCTCCCTTTATTTCTTTCTCTTCCATAACTGCTCTTGCTAATACTTCCAATACTACAGTAAATAAGAGTAGCAAAAGTGCACATTCCAGGGGCCGGCGCTGTAGCATAGTGGGTAAACCCACTGCCTGCAGCGTCGGCATCCCATATGGGCACTGGTTCTGGTCTTGGCTGCTCCTCTTCCCATCCAGCTCTCTGCTGTGGCCTGGGAAAGCAGTAGAAGATGGCCCAAGTCCTTGGGTCCCTGCACCTGTGTGGGAGACCTGGAAGAGGCTCCCAGCTCCTGGCTCCTGGCTTTGGATCAGTGCAGCTCCAGCCATTGCAGCCTTCTGGGGATGAACCAGTGGATGGAAGACCTCTCTCTCTCTCTCTCTGCCTCTCTGCCTCTCTGTAACTCTGACTTTCAAGTAAAATAAATAAATCTTTAAAAAAAAGTGGACATTCCTGGCTTGTTCCAGATCTGGGGGTCTGTCATATCTGGTCTTTATTATTTTGAGGTGCGTTTCTTCTTTTTTTTAAAAGATTTATTTTATTTATTTGAAAGATAGAGTTACAGAGAGAGGTAGAGACAGAGAGGTCTTTCATCAGCTGGTTCACTTCCCAGATGGCCGCAACGGCCAGAGCTGTGCCAATCCGAAGCCAGGAGCCAGGAGCTTCTTCCAGGTCTCCCACGTGGGTGCAGGGGCCCAAGGACTTGGGTCATCTTCTACTGCTTTCCCAGGCCATAGCAGAGAGCTGGATCAGAAGACGAGCAGCCGGGACTGGAACTGGCACTTCAGGCCAGGGCTTTAACCCCCTACGCCACAGCGCCAGCCCCAGGTGCATTTCTGCTATTCCTGATTTGCTGTGAGTTTACGTCTTGAAGGGATGTTGAATCTTATCAAATGCTTTTCCTTAGCAAATGCTGTGGAGATGACTCTACTGTATTTGTTTTGCCTTTTGTTGATGCGATGCATTACACTAATTAATTTGCAAATGTTGAGCCATCCTTGTACCCCAGAGACGAATCTCACTTGCCCACGGTGTATGATCTTTTTGATGTTCTGTTAGATTTGCTAAATACTCTCTTGAGGACTTTGCATCTACATTCATCAGGATCAGGTCTCTGGCTTCCTTTTTATGTGGTAGCCTCAAGGAAAGTTTGGCAGAGTCCCATCTTTTTAAGTTTTTAATTAGTTTGAGAAATACTGAACTTAGTTTTTCTTTAAACATTTTGTAGAATTTTATTGTAAAGTCATCAGGTCCCAGACTTTTCGATCATGAAGACTTTTAATTACTGCTTCAATCTCTTTACTTGTTATTGGCCTGTTCAGATCTTCTGCATCTTCTTGTTTTTGCTATTTTTTTTAAAGATTTATTTATTTATTTGAAAGTCAGAGTTACAGAGAGAGAGAAAGAGAGGCAGAGAGAGAGAGGTCTTCCATCTGCTGGTTCACTCCCAGTTGGCCTGAGCTGTGCCGATCTGAAGCCAGGAGCCAGGAGCTTCCTCCGGTCTCCCACGTGGGTGCAGGGGCCCAAGGGCTTGGGCCATCTTCCACTGCTTTCCCAGGCCAGAGCAGAGAGCTGGCTAGGAAGTGGAGCAGCCGGGACTTGAACCGGCGCCCACATGGGATGGCGGCACTGCAAAGCAGCGGCTTTACCCACTACACCACGGGGCCGGCCCTTCTTCCTGTTTTAATCTTGGTAAACTGTATCTATGCAGGAACATGCCCATTTCTTCAAAATTTGCCGGTCTGTTAGCTAAAGGTGCGTGGTAGTTTCTTAGGATCCTTTGTATTTCTGTGGCTTCAGTTGTGATTCTTTAGATCTCTAACTTTATTTGAGGTTTCTCTCTCTCTCTCTCTTTTTTTTTTTTTTTTTGTTAGTCTGGCTGAAGAATTGTCTAGTTTGTTTATATTTAAAAACAGCTTTTTGTTTTGGAGAGCTTTTGCATTTTTTTAAGTTTCAATTTTATTTATTTCTTCTCTGATCCTTAATTCCACTGCTTGGATTATATGTACCCAAAACATGAAGTCATTATATCAAAGAGATACCTGCTCCACCCTGGTCAGCGCAGCCCTATTTCTAACATCAGACGACTCGGTAAAGAAAATACCAGTAGAGGCTCCCCCATGGAGTGATGTCAAAGGAGACAGGATGGTGGCCGCCCTGGTCAGGCCAGGACACACTGTACGCCTGCCTTGAAGCACCGCCCCCTGCTCACAAATATGGGCAATTATCATGCATTTAAAAATTTTAGGTTGGGAAAACTCGGTGTATTGGAATATAGACATCTTTTTAAATTATTTTACTTATTTGAAGGAGAGAGAGAGAGAGAATCTTCCATCTGCTGATTCACTCCCCAACAGCCAGGGCTGGGCTAGGCCAAAGCCAGACTTCTTCGGAGTCTCCCAGGTGGCTGCAGGGGCCCAAGCACCTAAGTCATCTTCTCCTGCTTCCTCAGGTGTATCAGAGAGGAGCTGGATCAAAGTGGAGCAGCCAGGACTCGAACAGGCACCCATTAAGGATGCCAGTGTCAGTAGTGTACCCACTACATCACAACACTGACCCCAGGATATGCAAGTCTTAATGATGGAAAGAACTGAGAGATGACATTGTGAAATACACACACAAAAAAGTCTTTCTTCCTCCAATAAAAGCATGTTATTTTTTCATTGTTTTTAAGTCAAAGAATTAAGTGTTGGCATAGAAAGAAGCACTCGGAATAGGAAAAATCAAATATTGTCCCGGAGGGATTAAGTGGGAAGCAGATCCTCTGTAAGAGGGCTGCTCATGGCTGCGGTTTCACTCAATTGCTTACATTTTCTTTACTCAACAGACTAAATGTTGGCGTTTGGAGGCTTCCAAGTGTCCAGGAGAGAGAACTGGTCACGCAATCAGTGAAATGAAGTTTGAGGAAATCATACATCTACTTGGAAAGGAGCACTCTAAAGCACTTGGAAATAAATCCGTTTTTTTTCACTCGTAAGAGATCAAGTTTCTGTGTCTTAAGACACAGAACATTCAGATCTGGTCTGTGGAGCTTGCCCAAAGTTCTTACCACAAGGCATTACTTTTCAATGCTTTCCCGCGGGATTGAAAGGTGAAGAGTCCCAGAGAAATGCAGCAGATGCTAAACCGCTGGCCTCTAGGTCTCTGGACAGATCATCTTCCCATTCCGGGTGGTCTGATGGACCGGCGGCAGGTTGCCGGTTCACATGTACTCCCGGCTGTGTTTCTCTGCATCCCAGGACACAGCTGGAGCTCGGTCCCCAGCATCCCCTGCAGACAGGTGGCCTTCCCAGCCAAGACAAGGGAGCAGACGGAACAGGTGCCGCTCAGATCTAGCCGCTGCAACCGTTTAGGGGGTGAACCAGCAGATGGAAGACCTCTCTGTCTCTCCCTCTGTCTGTAACTCTGCCTTTCAATTAAATAAATAAATCTTAAAAAAAAATTCTTACCGACTTCTCCAGCACACTGAGACACACCCCAGATTCAAGTATTGTAATTGCTTATTATTTTTGGCAAGTTAGTAAAGTTACATAAGACTTTATAAATTACATAAGCAACTGCGCTTGTTTATAGAAAAATGCTATAAAACGCCGCACGGTTCAGAAGGAGGCTTAGGTCATCCGCAAGGAGGCCTGGACATGGAACTCTGTCCGTGGATCCGAGTCAGTGAGCTTTGCTTTGGGATTTAAGCTCCTTGGCCCTTGCCCTTGGGACCAGCAGCGACCTCCATGGCCCAGTAAGCCAGGGACGATGGAGCAATGCTGTCAGTCATGAAGGCAGATTTGGAGCTGCGCCGGTGTTTTGTGAACCAGGCCCCTCGGTCAAACTTCTGTGAGCTGAGACTCACTTCTGTGGGGGCAGAGATGGGCCACACACAGTTTTTAGTGCAGCCTCTGCGTCCTCCCTCCGTGACTGTAGCCGGCGGGAACATTTCTAGAATGGGATTGGTAGACACGCTCAGCGGGGGCGTGCTCAGGGACCCTCTGTGCCCGCTCTTAGGAGCCACCAGGTCAGGGAGCACCCGGCCCAGCCCAGCCCCTGTCGCCCACCTCGCACTGGCTGCCGTGGGAGTCACAGAGCCGTCCCCACGTTCCCTCCTCATCCTCGCCCAACAGTGCTGTCAGGTGAGTCGGCACCCCTGTAGAGGACCAGGGGGTCTGCAGCGCTGAGACCAAGATGCAGATCTGATTGACCCAGTTCTGAGCGCCTCCTACCTGGCCACACGGACGTGTAAACTTTATTATGATGATCCCACGTTACGTTCAATAATTGCTAAAAATTTGAGACCTAAATAAATCCTATCTCAAGCAACAAAATCCCTCCCAGAGGCACGGCTGTTAAATGGGCTTTTTACGCACACAGCCTGGTCTCTCTAGCTTTTCGGGGAGCATAGGGTTAGTCACAGGTGTGTCCACCATGGCAAAATCGCCCGCAGCTGACTGGCGGCTGGCACTTCCTGTTGACGGGCGGGCAGCTTCGTCCTGCTGCGACAGCCTGACTTGGAGCTGGGCTGCTCCTTGCATCACGTTCTGGCTTGCAGAGTCGCTGACAGCCAGCGCCCAGTGGCCCCTCCCCCTGCACGACCAGTGCCTTCTGCACACTTCCCCTCAAAGCAAACAGGGACTGGTTTGCAGGGAGCCACAAGGCAATGGGAGACCCGGGAGAGCCTGCCCATCCATTCTGCACAGGCTGTCCCCGGAGCAGGGCATGGGGTGCACGAAGTT
Source organism: Sylvilagus floridanus (assembly GCA_949820135.1). Classification (NCBI taxonomy): domain Eukaryota; kingdom Metazoa; phylum Chordata; class Mammalia; order Lagomorpha; family Leporidae; genus Sylvilagus; species Sylvilagus floridanus. The sequence continues at coordinate 6,247,804 of OX463244.1, read as the reverse complement.
GTCTGGGGACTCTGTGGAGGGGCTGTAGAAGCAGGGCGCCTTGGTGACCCCATGGTGACCACAGCCTTCTCTCTCTGCACAGCCACCTACAGCCCACCCATCGCCAGGCCCTGGTCTCACACCCCACCAAGAAGGTTTAAGAATCCTGAGTATTTCTGCACCAACAGAAAAGATTCTGTACCTGTTTCCAAACTGGGACGCTTATAGCAACGTGCCATGGTGAGAGCCACCACCCCTGGAGGCTGACATGGGTGGCTGACGTCAATGGCTGGGATGTGCAGGGCAGGAGGAGGACACAGCGGGGCATCAGTGGGTGTGCTGTTGAGTGGCTCAGCAGGAGGTCCAAGCTGCCCCGTGGAGGGGCTGACCCTGGAGGCTGGAGATGGGGGATCTGGAGAGGCCACGAGTCCAGCACTCTCCCTGGGACTTCCTGACCTCCCTCCCTTCCTGTGTCTTCCTTAATTTGCAAATGTGTCTGTCGCTGGACTAGTACAGCAGCATCCTTGTCCCGCCTCCCTGGTGCCATTTCACTGGGCTCTGTTCCCACCCCCTGTACCTCCTGTAGGTGGCGCCAGCAACGGCCGGGGCTGCAGGAGAAGCTGATACACTGGCCACGCCCCAGGCCTGCAGGGTGGAGCATTGGGAATCACACCTTGTGCCTTCGGCTTCCACCCTGGGAGCTGGCCACCAGCACTCACCAGGGGCCCCCAGGTGTGATGTCCAGAGAACCGAGGGAGCGCCGTGGGAAAATTCAGCACCAGGATGTGGTGGAGGGATCCGGGTCTTCCGAGGATGCACATGTATCTCTCACTCCTGTCTCACAACAGGCTCCTTCCACTATTGACAGGTGTCTAAGAGTGAGCTCTGAGGGTGAGCAGCGCACACTGGCCCCAGGACTAAGGTCAGACGATGGTTGTAACGGCCGGGGCGTGGTATGCTCTGTGACAAATGCAATGCTGTCAAACAGTGGAGTCGTGACAACTGGACAGGAACGGACAGAAAGCTTTCCGATGTCCTGGTAGGTTCTGGGCAAGAATAAAAGAACACCACTCAACTCAGACGCCGGGGAAGAGGAGAGGGAGGGGAAGAAGAACCTGATGCTGACTTCAGTGTTGCTCGTGGTCAGGAACCAAACAATCACGGGCAAAAGGAAAAGGTAACTATTGTTCTAGAAACTTCCATGCTCAAGATGACTTGGACATCACACCTTTTTTGTTTTGGTGAAAGATTCCATTCGGAAGGTTCTACGCACTTGTCTTGCACCTCTCTCTCTGGTAAAGCAGGATTTTAATTCTTTTTTTTTTTTCCTTTTTTTTTAAGAGACGGATTTATTTGGAAGGCAGAGTTAGGCAGAGAGGCAGAGAGGGAGAGGGAGAGAGGTGTCTCCCATCTGCTGGTTCACTCCCCAGATAATTTCAATGGCTGGAGCTGGGCCAATCCCATGTGGGTACAGGGTCCCAAGGACTTAGGCCATCTTCTACTGCTTTCCTAGGCCACAGCAGAGAGAGTTGGATCAGAAGTGGAGTAGCCGGGACTCGAACCAGTGCCCATATGGGATGCTGGCACTGCAGGCAGCGGCTTTACTCGCTATACCACAGTGCTGACCCCCTTCCCTTTTTTAAAAAGATTTATTTATTTTAAAAGTCAGAGCTATCGAGAGAGAGGGAGAGACAGAGAGATATCTTCCACCCACTGGTTACTACCCAAGACGGCTGCAACGGCCAGCGCTGGGCAAGGCTGAAGCCAGGAGCCAGGAGCTGCTTCCAGGTCTCCCACGTGGGTGCAGGGGCCCAAGGACCTGGGCCATCCTCTGCTGCTTTCCCAGGCCACAGCAGAGAGCTGGATCAGAACTGAAATGGCAGGGACATGAATCAGCACCTCAAGAGGCAGCTTTACCCGCTACACCACAGCACCAGCCCAGGATTTTAAATCTTTAGCGACACAACTGGGGTTCTGTGGGCAGGAATTTTCTGGGAGACCAAGAGCCCCACCACCTTCAGCATAAAAGGAATTTTGATGTCATTGCCTCCTTGAGAGCTTTTTTTAAAAATCATCTGAAAGGAACAGGCACAGGAATCGGTTATCCACCAGCTTGGAAAGTTCTAGAAGGGTTGGAATGTTCTGCAGCAGCCACCAGGTCTCCTCCACTCCCACATGTCACTCACGCCCTGGCAGCACCTGGCTGGGTCACTTCCTCCATAACCTCTTGGACCTCTTTGTGGTTTTGTTGCATTTTTTCTTTCTTTTTTTTTTTTTTTTTTTTGACAGTCAGAGTGGACAGTGTGAGAGAGAGACAGAGAGAAAGGTCTTCCTTTTCCATTGGTGCACCCCCCAATGGCTGCAGCGGCCAGAGCGCTGCGCTGATCCGAAGCCAGGAGCCAAGTGCTTCTCCTGGTCTCCCATGGGGTGCAGGGCCCAAGCACTTGGGCCATCCTCCACTACACTCCCGGGCCATGGCAGAGAGCTGGACCGGAAGAGGAGCAACTGGGACAGAATCCAGTGCCCTGACTGGGACTAGAACCTGGTGTGCCGGCGCCACAAGGCGGAGGATTAGCCTAGTGAGCCGCGGTGCCGGCCTTGTTGTATTTTTTCCTCTCCCTTTTGCTGTGTTGCCCAAGGGTGACTCCACCTTTTTGGTGAAATCCTACCTTGAGGGTCTCTGGCTATCACCCCAGCACCCCTACACAGCCCAGGGCCATGACGCCCATTGGCCTTCTCCAGCCTCAGGAAACACCTCCTGCCCCAGCGTGGGGGTCTCTGAGCCCTGGCACTCCGACTCCTCACCAGGACAACACCTGCCAGGACCCCATCGGCCACGTCACGAGGGAGTGGCCAGGCCACAGCACTTGGACCAGCCCTCGGGTAAACATGGCGCGATGGAATGACCATGCACGGGGTCCCCTGGCTGGGAACATAGACGTCCCTGTGGAAGGCAGGAAGGCTGACCGGAGGAAGAGCGCAGACCTTGGTGGTCCAGGACAGTAGGAGGTCCTCCTGGTGCCAGAGTCAGAGCAGGTGCTGACTCAGCAGGTCTGCTGGCCTGGGATGGGGCCTTGCTTTTTTTTTCACATTTACATTTATATTATTACAGAATATTAAAAATTAACCCCACTATTTCTGACTCCAGGTTTCAGTCTCGGGCAACTATTTTAAAGTAAGAGCACTGCTTATTGATGTATTTGGCTTTGTGAATTAAGATGCTAAAGCTCCCTTGAGAAACTATGTTCTTCCTTTCTTCAAAGATGAAGTCCCTAACAGGGTGAGATCTGTGGTAGGAAACCATGAAATCACCGTGGAGAATGATTTGGACCCTTCTCTGGTAGAACATGAAGTATCTCTTAAATTATTTTTTTTAACTTTTTATTTAATTAATATAAATTTCACAAGTACAACTTTAGGAATATAGTGATTCTTCCCACCATACCCACCCTCCCACCCCCACTCCCTCCCCACCACCTCCTCCCTCTCCTATTCCCAGTCCCATTCTCCATTAAGTTTCATTTTCACTTAACTTTATACATGGAAGACCAACTCTACACTAAGTACAGATTACAACTATTTGCACACACACACACAGTATAAAAGCTGTTTGAGAGCAAGTTTTACAATTAAATCTCATAATACAACTCATTGAGGACAGAGGTCCTGCATGGGGAGTAAGTGCACAGTGACTCCTGCTGTTAATTTAACAATTAACACTCTTATGTGTGACATCAGTGATCACCCGAGGGTCTTGCCATGAACTGCCAAGGCTGTGGAAGTCTTTTGAGTCCACAAACTCCATCACTATTTAGGCAAAGCCATAAGCAAAGTGGATGTTGTCTCCTCCCTTCAGAGAAAAGTAAATCTACTTTCATGGCCACTTCTTACCACTCGTAGAGATCCTTCATGTAGGACTTCTTTTTTTGGCATAGTATCTTGGCTTTCCATGCCTGAAATGCCCTCATGGGCTTTTCAGCCAGACCAGAATGACTTAAGGGCTGATTCTGAGGTCAGAGTACTTTTAAAGTGATTGTCATTTTATGAATCTGCTGTGTGGACTGCTTCCCATATTGGAACATTCTCTCCTTTTTATTTTTATCTATTTATTTCTATCTAAGACACTTGAGCTTACTTATATAATCCCTTTGACACTTAATCCTATCTATATGATAACTTTAACACTTAATATGCTCACTATAACACTTAAGGTGGCATTTTTACCACCCAGCTTAATGGAATTGGGGTCCCGTGGAAGCTTTAAACTGTACACTTAGCAGTAAGTCTATAGAAAAGCATGTGCATCACTTTAACAACTCCCAGGTAGTGCAGAGGCTGCTGGTCCACCCAGGCCACATCTGGAGGTGCAAGGCTGTAGAGTTGGGCTGTCCATCATGGTCATTCACTCCTGTGCCACTGGGCACTTGAAACACGGTGACTTAGAATTAAAATGTGCTGTACGTATAGAATCCACACAGGTTTCAATGACTTGGAATGAAACAAAGATTATAAAATAGCTCACTAATCATTGTTACACTAAAAAATAGGGAAATGATACTCTTTTGAATATTTTGGGGAAATAAGCTATATTATTTCAATTAATGTTGCTCTTTCTTTGCTTTTTCTAATGTGACTACAAAAATATCTTAGATTATAGAAGTGTTCACATTATATATGAGGGTACTTTCAAAAGCTCATGGGAAATGGAATAGCTTTATTTTGGTGCAAAAATTATTTTGAATCCACACACAGGCTTCATAATATGCATTGTCCATAAACACTTTGAAGATCCCTCACACGCATGGATTTCAAAATTTTTGACACCAAAATAAATTTATCTTTTAATTCCATTTCCACAAACTTTTTGAAGTGTGCTTGTATCTGTTGGCAGCACTGATCTACAGGACTCCCCAAGATTTAAAGATAAAATTCCTGGCAGTGGTCTTAGAGATTGTTCTATATCTCTGTGAAAATATGTGAATTTGGGGCCAGAGCTGTGGCATAGTAGGCTAAGCCTCCGCTTACAACACTGGCAGCCCATATGGGCACTGGTTCGTGTCCTGGCTGTTCCACGTCCAATTCAGCTCTCTGCTTATGGCCTACGAAAGCAGTGGAAGACGGCCCAAGTGCTTGGACCCCTGCACCTGCATGGGAGACCCAGAAGAAGCTCCTGGCTCCTGGCTTCAGATTGGCGCAGCTCCGGCTGTTGTGGTCACCTGGGGGAGTGAACCAGCAGATGGAAGACCTTTCTCTCACTCTCTCCCTCTCTCTGTCTATAACTGTACATCTCAAATAAATAAATAATTTCTTTTTAAAAATGTGAATTTATCAGCTTGTCCAAAACATCTTGTGGACCCCGCTTCTCTCACTAGGAAGCTGCAAGAGGAAGGACTGACTGAAGCAGGACATTTAGGTCCCAAGTGGCCCCACGTGGTGGCCGAGCCTTCCTCTGAATGTTATGGTGGCTTCGGAGCCCGCATAGGCAGCTGCAGGTATCAGAGAGCTGTCCTTGTTAAAATTACCGTGAAATCCGCTCTCCACAATATCACCTGAAGACTTCCATCTCATGACGGCAACAAACCAACAAACGTGGATAGAGTTCCAAGCCTGAGCAACACAATTCAATCAACGACACCGTCTTCTGCCCCTTCCGGCTGGAAATGTCTTTGTCCTCAGCCACCGTTTCTGAAACCGATGGGCTGCTCCTTCCAAGCCCCGTGACTGAAGCACACACTTGTTAGAGGCTCCAAAGGGCTTTGCCAGTAGTTTCCACCACTGACATGCAAAGCCAGAGGCTGCTTGTGTAACATTTGTGCAAACTGCGTGGGCCGCTCCATGAAGCAAGCATTTCCAGGAACGTTTACTAAGCAGAAGCTAACGTGCATGTGCCCACTGTTTGCAAACTTCCACGTGCTCATCCCAGGGCTGGAGAGTGGACCAGAAGCACAGCCACCTCCCCGTGGGTGGCCCTGGCTCTTTCCACACCTGCCTCCAAGGAGCTGCCCGTCTGGGGTGTGACGCCTCCCCATTCGCTGAGGCTATCCCAGGACTAAGTTATCCCCAGTCAAGACTGATCAGGGCTGGCGCCGCAGTTCACTTGGCTAATCCTCTGCCTGCGGTGCCGGCACCCCGGGTTCTGGTCCAGGTTGGGGCGCCGGATTCTGTGCCAGTTGCCCCTCTTCCAGTCCAGCCCTCTGCTGTGGCCCAGGAGTGCAGTGGAGGATGGCCCAAGTGCTTGGGCCCTGCACCCCATGGGAGACCAGGAGAAGCACCTGGCTCCTGGCTTCAGATCGGCGCAGTGCCAGCCGTAGCAGCCATTTTGGGGGGGTGAATCAACGAAAGGAAGATCTTTATCTCTGTCTCTCTCACTGTCTATAACTCTCTCTCTGTCTCTCTCTCTCTCTCACTCACTGTTAACTCTGCCTGGCAAAAAAGAAAGAAAAAAAAGAAAAGAAAAGAAAAGAAAAGAAAAGAAAAGAAAAGAAAAGAAAAGAAAAGAAAAGAAAAGAAAAGAAAAGAAAAGAAAAGAAAAGAAAAGAAAAGAAAAGAAAAACAGAGTCGCAGTGATGTGAATTCCAGGTACAGAAAGGCCTCCAGCTCTCCAAACCCAGGCCTTCCCACAAAGTTTAAGAACAGAAAGACCCGGGAGCTGTCTACACTACAGAAGATGCACTGGACTCGTGACCCCTCAAGCCCCAGGACAAGACCGATTTGGGGCTCGTGGGGCTGCGCCCTAAGCAGTGTGACTGGCGTCCTTGCAGGGATGGGAAACCGACAAACTCCCGCGCCCGATCACTGTGGCTTTGAAGACGAGTTCTGGCCTCGCAGCCCCGGGACCTCCACGCTGCTGAACCCGGCCGGGGCCCTGGGACTCAGGGGCCCCCGCAGGAAAGCACAGCCCTGCCTGGAATCCAGACCTCTCCAGAACGGAGAGAGAAGCCCGCCCAGCTCTAAGCTCCGGGTCACGGGGACGATTTGCCCAACTGCTGTCTTCCCAGCCCCCCAGCACGGCAGCCCGGCTGGGCCGGCCCCGCCCCGACAGGACTCAGGTCCCCGCTTGCCGTGCCAGCTCCTTAGGGACGCACTCAACGCCGAGGCGCCAGGCTGACCCAGGAGCGATGGAGGATGCCCAGGTCAGTGTGCGTTTCAGATGCCTAACAAATAATGTCCCAGGAGCACTTCCAAAAGTTCGTGAAAAAGGATTCAAGGATGAGTTTCTTTCAGTGCAAAACAAATTTGAAATCTATGCATTTTTTCATAATGAGCGTATTCCACAGACTGGGATACCCTCTTCTCACATGCATGATTTCAAATTTCTTTTGCACCAAAAGAAATATATTTTTTCATAGCAAATTTATGTCTTCATTTTCTTAGAAAGGCAGAGACAGACATCTTCCATGTGCTGTTCACCCTCCAATGCCTGTAACAGCCAGAGCTGGGCCCAGCTGAGCCCGGGAGCTCACAGCTCCCTCCAGGTCTCCCACTTGGGTGGCCGGGACTCAGGTACAACAGCCGCCACCCACGGCCTCCCACCCTGCGGGAAGCTGGACAAGGAGCGGAGCAGCCGGGGCTTCAAAGCAGCGACTTAACCACAGCGCCGGACGCCCACTCCAAAGTGTCCTGTCAATTCCTTTTTCCAGGAACATTTTCCAGTCCTCTCATCTTGTAGGGGACATGATTATACCAAAAATGTCTTTTGTATGTACCCAAACTTCCACGTTAACTGCATGCTCTGTATTTTCCCTGACCACCGTAGATATAAAACTGCTTTGGAGTTCTTTAAACTCCCTGGAAGAGATAACCGGTGCCCCGAGACTGGCTGGCACGTGTCCTGGCCCAGCCGCCTACAATGCAAAGGGCTCTGGGGGGTCCTGTGTTTTCACTTCTCGTTGTTTAGTGTCAAAACACTGCTGCTCCTTTCATGAGACACAGAAACTTAACTGCTCTGTGCAAAGCCTGGCATTTTCCAGGTGGGCAAAATATTGCTGTTGCTGCCATGTAGCTAACATGCACGTGGCAGTCCAAAAGGTAGCGCCCACTTGACTGCACGGATGGTGGAACCGTTCCTCATGAAATGAGCGTGACCATCCTGGACAGCCGGGGCCAGCGCCAGGGGAGCGCCCAGGCCACCCCGCGGGACTCTGCCAGCAAGAGAGCCTCACGTCCAGCTCCAATTCAGGGCCGTCGCCATATTGAATTCCCCATTTATATGTTGCACAAGGACCCACGGGACGGGTGTGTCTGCTGCCTGCCATGTTTTCATCACAAAACCCTGGCAGACCCTTGCATCTGTTCCCCTGGGAACGGACTTGAGGCGCGAGGCACCTGGAGCCCCGGCGCCACCTCCCGGGCACAGGCTGGCGTTCCCAGCACCACTCCGGGTTGATCGGTGTCTGGCTGGTTATTCCTCGCTCCGTGCATGCTGGAAGCGCTCTTGTCCCAGTCCTTTTCCAACTCGGCCCCAGGAACACCCAGTGTGGCGTCCGCTGTGCTGGCTCAGCCAGGCTGTGGTTCCTTGAGGGCAACTGTTGTTGATGTTCTCTTCTTTAAAAAAAAAAAAAATCTGTTTATTTGAAAGGCAGAGAGAATAAGACAGATCCCCATCCACTCTTTCATTTCCCAAATGCCTGGGAATGGCCCAGGCTGGTCCATGGCCAAAGCCGGGAACTCCATCCAGGTCTCCCATGTGGCGGCAGAGACTCAGGCACTGAAGCCGTCACCTGTCGCCTTGCAGGATAAGCATTAGCAGGAAGCTGGAGTCAGGGCAAGAGCTGGGTACTGGAGCTAGGTTCTCCTGTGTGCAACATGGTGTCTTTTTTTTATTTTTTGACAGGCAGCGTTAGACAGTGAGAGAGAGAGACAGAGAGAAAGGTCTTCCTTCCATTGGTTCACCCCCCAAATGGCCGCTACGGCCGGTGCGCTGCGCCAATCCGAAGCCAGGAGCCAGGTGCTTCCTCTTGGTCTCCCATGCAGGTGCAGGGTCCAAGGACTTGGGCCATCCTCCACTGCCTTCCCTGGCCACAGCAGAGAGCTGGACAGGAAGAGGGGCAACCGGGACAGAATCCGGTGCCCCAACTGGGACTAGAATCCGGGGTGCTGGCACCGCAGGTGGAGGATTAGCCAAGTGAGCCTTGGCGTCAGCCACAACATGGTGTCTTACCCACCAGACCAAACACTCGCCCTGAGAGCTGGATGAGAGCCCTGGAGCCAGGGCTTAGGTGGGAAACTGTGAAAGCTGATTTTCCAGTTCCGCTCCATTTCTACACCAGCCTCGGTGACACCAGACACAGAGCATCGGCAGATAAAGCAGAGTCGGCCTCATCATCGCTGTCCTGCGAGCGTGGGGCCGTCGCCTGCCTCTCCCGACCCTGGTCTCTTCTGTAAGAGCATCAGATTAGATAACCGTCTCCCGGGAGTCTGTAATTTGAACATCCAAGGCATAACCACCAATTACTGCACAAAGCACAGCAGGCGTTTTCTGAATCGGAGGCTCCTCGTCTACCCTATCAGTCAGCAATCGCTAACAGCACGCCCCCTACGGCTCCAGCGCTGCGCCTTGGATAACGTACCTCCTGCCCTCGCTGTGTCTGCAGGCCGGCTGCGGAAGCTCAGGCTTCCAGGGCCTCCGTCTGGGTCTCGTTCTGGGTCCAGGCTCACCTGTCAGTAGTCCCCTGGGCGTGCCCGTCTCATGGTAAATGGCAGAGGCACAGGAGGCCAGGCCAGTGCACAGAGGCACAGGCACTGTGCAGCTCACGAGCAGCTGAGTCTAACATCTAACATGAGCTAAGGAAAAGCATCCCACCCTGAGCCGCCATGGAGAGAGCCAGAAAGAAGCGAAGCGAGGGGAAGGGAGACTCCCGTCTCTCACAGCCAGGATCTCAGAACTTTCTGCTGTGACAGGCCAATGTGCATTGACTGTTGTCATGGGCAGCATTCTATGGTCCCCAAGGAAGGTATGTGAGAGTCTTATCATTGGCCGGGGCCCCCCAAAGGTGGCTGTATAAGGAGAGAGGGTCTCTACAGAGGTCAGCAAGGTAGAGTGAGGTCCTTTGAGCAGGCCAGTATGATGACATCATCAAGAAAAGGGGAGACGTGGCGCAGAGACATGCGCGGGGCAGAGGAGACGCGGGAGGAGAGCCTGGCCCAGCCGAGGACAGTGCCGGGTCAGCTCCGCCCCAGCTCTGACGCTGCTGACTCCGCCATCTGCCACTTCTGAGTCAACAGATTCCTGTCGCGTCTGACACCCAGCTGCTCCAGGAGCTTAGAGACCATGGCGTGTGCAGCCCTCCAGGGAGGGGCCGTCATTTCTCTCAGATACTGAGGGAGGCTCCGTGACCCACTGATGCAGCTAGCCACGGCCATGAACTGCAGTTACTCTGGGGTCAGCGAGAGCAGGGTGGCCACACCTGCTCCCCGGACAGCCCCTGCAGGCCCAGGGCCAATTTGGTCCAAGCCCAGGTCGTCTCCCTAGCCCCAGTCTGCTCTACAGGAACCCATGGCCCTTGGACTCAGAGAATGTTCTCTCACTGCCCAGGCAACTCTGCTTGTCCTCGGGATGTTGGTTTGTCCTTGACCAAGCTGAGTCAGGCTTGAGCCAACTGGGGTGCACCTAGAGTCCCAGCCGTGGACACTCATGAGCAATGGCTTTCCTGAACCCCAGGGTGCTGGCCAGAATTCAAGGAGCTGGCGCTATGTGGCAGCAGGTGAAGCTGCCACCTGGGCAACTGGCATCCCCTATGGGCACCGGTTCGAGTCCCAGCTACTCCACTTGCAGTCCAGCTCCCTGTCACTGAGCCTGGGAAGGCAGCAGATGATGGCCTAAGCACTTGGACCCCTGCACCCATGTGGGAGACCAAGATGGAGTTCCAGGCTCCTGGCTTCAGCCTGACCCAGCTCTGGCCTTTGTGACCATTTAGGGAGTGAATCAGAGGATGGAAGCACATTCCCTCTCTCTCTCTTTCCCTCCCCTTCTCTCTCTCTCTGTGTGTGTCTTTCCCTCTCTCTATGTAACTCTGCCTTTCAAATAAAACAAATAAATCTTTAAAAAATAAATACAATAAATTCAAGTAATACCAATTGACCAAACAACCAAGATGCTAAACTGGCTAGGTTAACACGGACGGTGAGCTGTTACAGGATGGCTCCAGTTCACAGCAATGCTTTACCAGTGCAAACAAGAATTTGTGTCTTGATGATTAAATACCAGCAAAAACATATTTCAACACCATCAGTAAGCAACATGTTAGCATTTAGCATTGAGGCTTTTCACTTTGTGCTGCATGTAAGAGAAACAAAACTTAAGCTAATTGGACCAGTGAGTTGTTTTCACCACAGCCCACCACGTACAGTCGCACAGGCTGTGCACAGGCAACGTCGGGGACTCCGTGTGTAACCCTGATGCGAATGGTGCTTCCCAAACTGCACAAGCCAGCACCTGTGCCTTCGAGAGCACTGCCCCGCCCTGCCTGGCCTGAGACCCCGCCCTCCTGCTGACTTCCTGGGATCACAGCTGTCCCTCCAGCCCTGGACTTTGCCTCTGTCTATGGCTCAGTGTCTCCCATCCCCATAGCCAGCACCTCGCGTCCTCTTCAGAGTCCCGAGATAATAGCTTCTTGTTAACGCCTGCCCCCGCCCTCTGTCCTCTGCCTTCCTGGGACGCTCTCACATTGACTATCCTCTAGCTAAGCAACTTCTGCGTGTGCAGAAGAACAGAGATGTGTGTCTGATTCCGAAGAGGGCCAAGGAGACCCCGCCCACCTGCTTAAGAGCCTACTGTAAGGGGACGGTGTACACTGCGTTGTGTCTGTCAGAGGCAAATGGTCCCCCGGGCTGCACCTTGCACAAATCCCTCACAGATGCGAGGATGGGGTCCCCAGGGGCTGGCCCCCTAGGTCTCCCCAGGCTGCAGGTGACCCCTGGAATGTAATCGGCCTGTGTAGCATCCCCACGAATTTTCTGCCATGAGGTGAGACACAGAAGTGGCCATTTTTAAGTGGACTCAGCATCAGTCCCCCTGACCCCCCCCCCCGACACTGCAAGAGCCTCCAGGGAAACGCTGAGTGCACTGCAGGCCTGGCGTGGCCCTGTGAGACCCCGTCCTCAAGCCACACAGGTGTCATGGCCAGTGGCAGGTAAACAGGAAACTGGAATGGAATGGAATGGAATGGAATGGAATGGAATGGAATGGAATGGAATGGAACAGAATGGTAAGGAATAGGATAGAATAGAACTGAATGGAATGGAATAGAACAGAATAGGGTAGAATAGAATAGAACACAAGAGTAGCATAGAACGGAACAGAATAGAATGGAATGGGATGGAATAGCATAGAAGAGAATAGAACAGAAGCAGTGAGAGTACACACGTGGGCAGGGTAAGTGCTGAGTCAACACTTTCACAATGGTTGGAGTACACACGTGGGCAGGGTAAGTGCTGAGTCATCACTTTCAGCCATGGTCGGAGTACACGCGTGGGCAGGGTAACTGCTGAGTCATCACTTTCAGCCATGGTCGGAGTACACGCGTGGGCAGGGTAACTGCTGAGTCATCACTTTCAGCCATGGTCGGAGTACACGCGTGGGCAGGGTAAGTGCTGAGTCATCACCTTCAGCCATGGTCGGTGTACACGCGTGGACATGGTAAATGCTGAATCAATACTTTCAGCCATGGTCGGAGTACACGCATGGGCGGGGTAAGTGCTGAGTCATCACCTTCAGCCATGGTCAGAGTACACGCATGGGCATGGTAAGTGCTGATTGGAGTACACGCGTGGGCAGGGTAAGTGCTGAGTCATCACTTTCAGCCATGGTCGGAGTACACGCGTGGGCAGGGTAACTGCTGAGTCATCACTTTCAGCCATGGTCGGAGTACACGCGTGGGCAGGGTAAGTGCTGAGTCATCACTTTCAGCAGAACGCACGTGCACTGCACACCTCTGCTGTTCAGCTTGAGCACCCCAATCTGGAAATCTGAAATCCAAGATCCCAGAGTTCAGAGTGTGGACCTGACGTCACAAGGGGAAGACTCCCCACCTGACCGCAGTGACAGGCCACAGAGAAAACACAGAAGCAGTGAGAATTTTGTGTAAAACTCCCGTCAGGCTGTGTGTAAGGTGCCCACGGAGCATGCATGCATTTCATGCCTATGTTGGGTTCCAGTTCTAAGATAGCTCATCATGCATATGCAAATATTCCAAAATCTAAAACCCCAAAGCATTCCAGATAAGAGACACAGCCTGTGGCTATGCACTGTGTGCATGTGTGGATGTGGGTATCGGTGAGCAGCCATGACTAGAATAACCAATGTTACTCTGCAGGCAGCATCTGTGTTAAAGGCATTGCTCAGGGGGCTCGCGCTGTGGTGTAGCCGGTAAAGCTGCCACCTGCCCATCCCATATGGGCGCCGGCCGTGTCCCAGCTGCTCCACTTCTGATCCAGCTCTCTGCTATGGCCTGAGAGAACAGTAGAAGATGGCCCAAGTCCTTGGGCCCCTGCACCCACGTGGGAGACCCAGAAGAAGCTCCTGGCTCCTGGCTTCGAATTGGTACAGCTCCAGCCAATGTGGCCAGAACCAGCCGATGGAAGACCTCTCTCTCTCTCTGCCTCTCCTTCTCTCTCTGTATAACTCTGACTTCCAAATAAATAAATAAATCTTTTAAAAAATTATTGCTCGGATCAACCTCTCCAATCGGTACACATGTACATCTGTAGCAGGTAGACCTGCAGGCATTCACACGCGTGTGTGTATCTATTTTGCTGAAATCTGGGTTTAGCACACATGGAGGCACACACACAACCAATCACGGTCAGGACGGGGGGGCCTCTGCCTGGGCGTGCTCAGAAACAGCTGCACACGGGGGCGGGGCCTGTGGTTCCGTGCGTGTCCCCAGCATGCTGTGGGGTGAGTGCCCCGGGCAGTGCCATGGACAGTAGTGGGGCATTTGTGTATTTTCCAGAGACACGAGGGCGTGACATTCATTCTGAGTGTAACAAGTCAGGTGCAGTTCAATCACATCTAAAGTGTCAAAGCGGGGTTCTCACAGGTCCCCACGGCGTCCATGCGCTTGTCCCAGTCCCCCACACAAACACGGACCCCAGAGGGTCCCGAGCTTCCACGGAGGCAGGAGGCAGGTGCCCGGGAAGCAGGGCTAACCTGTGCCTGACCTGGGGTCAGGGTCAGGGTCAGGGTCAAGGTCGGGGAGCAGGCACAAAATGAAGCAATGCCAGGGAGATTCCAGCCCAGAGAATGGAAACCTTACCTGACGCCTGCGAAGAGACCCCAAAACTTCCAAGCTTATTTTTTTAAAAAAGCTCTGGCTGCCAAATAGCCTGTTTCAACACCAAACTCTCTGACACCGAGACCCCAGGCCAACGCCGTCGCCGCCCCGTGTGGGCTCGGAAGCCCCTGGGCAGGAGCGCGGCGCTCCGGATCGCTGCCTCTGCAGGCCGGCAGCCCTGTGGGCGGGTCTCCACGTCTCCTTTCTGAAGCACTCAGGTGTTCCATGGTCACCACGGTGTTCAGAAAATCAGAAGTGCGGCTGGTGCTGTGGTGCAGTGGGCTAAGCCACCGGCTGCAATGCTGGTACCTATGTGAGCGCCGTTTGTCCTGGCTGCTCCACCTCCCACCCAGCTCCCTGCTAATGCACCTGGGAAAAGCAACGCAGGATGGCCAAGTATCTGGGCCCCTGCTACCCATGTGGGAGACCCAGATGGAGTTCTAGGCTCCCGGCTTCACCCGGGCCATTTGGGAAGTGAACCAACAGATGGAAACTCTCTTCCTCTCTCTCTCTCTCTCTCTCTCGCTCTCGCTCTCGCTCTCGCTCTCTCTCTCTTCCCTTTCTCTCTCTCTCTCTCCCCCACCTCTCCCTTCCTTTCTGTCACTCTGCCTTTCAAAGAAACAAAGAAATTAGTTTCTAAAAAGACTGATTCACACCTGCCCCAGAAATCCCAGCAGAGTGTGAATCCTGCTACTACACTGAAACCAGACAGCTCTCAGAACTGCTGTTAGACCCGGCCCCAAACTGCATTAAAAAGAACACACGTCTTAAAGCAATGTTGATACCTGTGTATCAACATCAGTGATGCCCTGGTAATCCAGAGTGGGGTTTTTGTGCTTGCTTGTTTTATTTGTTTATTATGGGAGAGGCAAAGAGAGATGGACAGAGCGAGTTCCCATCCACTGGTTCATTCCCCAAATGCCAACAACAGCCAGGGCTGGCTAAGCCATAGCCAGGAGACGGAACTCATTCCAGGTCTCCCATGGGTGGCGGAGACCCAAGTACTGGGACCATCACCACTGCCTCCAGGGTGCACATAGCAAGAAGCTGGAGCCACACCCCAAACCCAGGCCCTCTAATGTGGGCGGGGGGGGGGGGAGTCCAGGTCAAACGCCCGCCCCCAGGGAGTTTTGCTTTTCTCCACTTAAACACACTCTCCTACCCAGGGGCCCACAGAGGCCACGACACCCGAGGACCCCTGCCTATCCCGAAGCGCAGTTCTCAGAGCTGCAGACACAGGTAAACGGGCCGCCCACCCACCGAGAGCTCAGACTTCTGGGAGGCCCGGGGAAGTGGCTGCTTCTGTCGCCATCCAAATCCCGGCCACCTTGCCCCCCCCCCCAGTAACTCAGCTGGGGGTGTGCTTTCCTGCGGAGCAGGCGTGGCTGGTGACGAATGTGTTCTCTTGGCGGGATGTAAGCCATCACACCAGAAGTCTGACAGCTGGGCTGGCACGCCGGGGATGTTGTGTTGTAGCGAAAGAAGTGACAGCGCAAAGCATTCCATGCCTCGCCCAGCGCCTCTCAGTCCATCTGCTATGGCAGAGAGAAGCCTGGCAGCTGGTTTCATCCAGCATGAAATCCCTGCACCTGCCGGAGGTATCCCTCCGCGAGCAGGCGCCACCTGCGGGTACCATGTGGGTGTGCCCTTGCTGGCCACGCCCCTACCAGCCCACCAGCCCGAAGGCTCTGCCCGGCCCTTGAGTGTGAAGGGGACGGAGTGGGACACCACGTGACCACGTGGGCACCTGCTGGTGAGGCTGGGAGTTGCTGTCCTCACACGGTGCCCTGCCATGTTCTGTCCCAGGGCCAGGGTGGAGGGAGCCAGGACAAGCCGGGTGTCTGTAAAAAGGCACACAGACGGCCATGCGTGTCCACCTCCTGACCCACCACTGCCCTAGAGCCCTCCTGGTTCTCGTGGACCCCCCCAGTGCAATCCAGAGCCAGGAGAGACCTCAGGCTCCCGGCTGCCATCACTGGGACGACAGGTTCGTGGCTGATGGTAATGACGATGATGGCGAGACGTCCCTCTTACAGATGCACCAGGGAATCACAGCACGTGGGAGAGCCAGGCCGGCCCCTGGATCCTGGCTCAGCTCTCACCAGGCCGGCCCCTGGATCCCGGCTCAGCTCTCACCAGGCCGGCCCCTGGATCCCAGCTCGGCTCTCACCAGGCCGGCCCCTGGATCCGGCTCGGCTCTCACCAGGCCGGCCCCTGGATCCCGGCTCAGCTCTCACCAGACCCCCAGCCCTGGTTCTGTGAAGGGGAGCACAGCTCCCGGCTTCTCCCTTCCCTGGGCTCCACGGTCACGGCTGCCCCGAATACAACCTCACAGCAAAAACTGCCCTTGGCCTCCTCCCCCCACCCTCTGACCTCTCAAGTCTCCAATTTCTGGGACTTTTACAGCAGGAACTTCACAGGGTAGACACTTTGGCTTAGGACGCAAGGCCCCGTTTAAACCATGCTCGGTTTTGCAAGCTCCTGAGTTTAGCATCAGTCAGTCTCCTGAGTGTGGGGGTGGCATGACCCAACCACGCAACGCTTTGTGTAAGCCGGGTTCAGGCAGGATGAGCGAGCCCTGTCGGGCCAGGGCTTCTCCGCGTCCTTGTCAGATCTGCAGCACCAGCATCAGAGGCGAGTTCCTTCCGGGTGCGTGTTCCCAGGCCCCTCCCAGACCTGTTGAGTCGGGACTTCCAGCTCGAACCACAGCATAGCCTGAGGCCACAGCCTGGAGCCGGTGCTTGCCCCAGAGACAGCCCCGGGGCTCTCGGGGTGAGCTCCTCGCCCCCTATGCCAGGAGACCGCCCCCCTGTGGCCCAGGGAGGGCTGGCTGCTCTTTCCAGCTCAGGGGGCAGAGCCCAGCTCCTGGGCAGGTGTGACTGCAGGAGAGGTTGCTGTGTGGGGAGAGAGCAGGCATCCCCTCTGTTGGACTAGCACCTTCAAGGTCTGTTCCCACTCAGAGACTGCGCATTTAGCCTGCCCGTCCCGTGAGCACCAAGTGCAGTGTGGAGTGTGCTTCCCGTACCGTAGGTGGTCCCCAACTCAAAATGGCTCGATTTACCATTGTTCAACATACAGCAGAAACTGATTTGTATTTTGATCTTTCCCTTCTGGCTGTGTGGGCACTGGGGGTCTCCCGGCTCCCCTCCAGCCCCAGGGCCACTGGAGAAGCCACCCTGCTCCATGGTGCGCCCGAGGCCAGGTGTTTTCAACGCCATTTCCGACAAAGGATATTTTTGACTTAGGACGGGTGTGCTGGGAGGTGAGCGGAGCCACAGCAGAGGTGCGTCTGAAGTTGGAAGCTTAGAATGAAAATTCCACTGCTCCCGTGAGCGCGAGGGTTGCTAATCCCAGCGCTGGTCTCACGAAGACCAGGAACCCTGGATGCTTGCGTTGACCTGGGCGTTTGAATTTCTGATCCAGTCTGACTCACAGCAGGATTCCCGTCAGCGCCTGCGCCGTCACTGTTCCCATGCCCCTCCCCTCGCTGTTCCCAGCCTCACCCACAGGGTGTTTCTGGGCCTCCCCAGCCCTGCACAGTCTGCTCACTCTCCCAACAGGGAGGAGCCGCCGCCTTCAGGGAGCACAGGGGCCCTCTTGACCTTTGGCCTCTGTTGCCCACTAGAAACTTCCGCTTGGCGAGAGCAGGGCGTGGCCGCTTGCTTCCATCACCCAAACCGCTCAGCGCAGGAGGGCGTGCTCAGCATTAAGGCTGCTGTGGCCGGGACCTGCAGGGTTTGTGTGTTAGGAGCTTGGTCCTCAGTGTGGCTGTATGGGAGGTGGGAGCTTTAGGAGGCAGGACACAGTGGGACAGCTCATGCCACCATGACGCCGCCCTTTAAAGGGATTAGGAGGGTCTCCTGGGACCCCTGGGCTTCACATGAATTGTAAGAATGAGTTCCTGGCCAGCACCATGGCTCAAAAGGCTAATCCTCCGCCTTGCGGCGCTGGCACACCGGGTTCTAGTCCCGGTCGGGGTGCCGGATTCTGTCCCAGTTGCCCCTCTTCCAGGCCAGCCCTCTGCTGTGGCCCGGGAGGGCAGTGGAGGATGGCCCAAGTGCTTGGGCCCTGCACCCCATGGGAGACCAGGAGAAGCACCTGGCTCCTGGCTTCGGATCAGCGCGGTGCGCCGGTCACAGCACGCCAGCCACAGTGGCCATTGGAGGGTGAACCAACGGCAAAGGAAGACCTTTCTCTCTGTCTCTCTCTCTCTCACTGTCCACTCTGCCTGTCACAAAAAAAAAAAAAAAAAAAAAAAAAAAAGGAGTGAGTTCCTCTCTGGCTTCCTGCATGCATCGTGAATTCTTATTCCCGCACACACACCCGTGCCACCCACAGTCCACCGTGGGGCCCTCCCCAGAGCCAGGGCTGTGCTGTTTGAACTCTCAGCCTCCAGAGCTGTGAGCTGAATCAAGCTCTTTTCTCTATACGGCTAGCCGCCTCGTGCATGGCGTCACGGCTACACAAAGCAGACCCGTACAGCCGCTCCACTTCCGATCCAGCTCCCTGCTGGCGCACCTGGGAAAGCCTCAGAAGATGGCCAAGTGCTTAGGCCCCTGCCACCCACGTGGGAGATGGATTTGGACTGGCCCCAGCCCCAGCTGTTGAGGCCATTTGGGAAGTGAACCAGCAGATGGAGGCTTTCTCTCTCAGTCTTACCCGCTCTCAATAGCTCTGCCTTTCATATAAATAAATAAATCTCAGAAGAAGGAAAAAACAAGACAGCACATTCTCATACTGCTGCTGAGCGTTCCACATCGACCGGGCTTGTACCCAGCGTGGTGCATCCACCGAGAGGACGCAGAAGCACCCCAGAAACCGCACCCCGCTGCTAAGCTGCCCACAAGGAACGCATGCAGGCTCCCCATCCCCACGCCTACCCTGTTTGGGGATAGAAAGAGCCTGGGCCCTCGTATCAGAAGACCCGGGTTCAAGCCCCAGCCTCAGCACTTACTATTTATATTATTCAGCTATTAACCTACGGCAGCCTCACCCATACCCTCCTCCGGGCTGTGCTGGGAGAATCCAGCTTTGCACCCCGATTTCTCCCTCTTCCCAGGAGGACACTTTGTCCCAGAGAATTGGGGAGCCAATTCTGCCTCAGAGGGAGGCACCGGGAAGGCGGCTAGGAGAAAGAGGTCAGGGAGTGCACACCAGGTGCCCGGCAGGGTGGGAGGCACCAGGCAGAGTGGGGAGCGGGGCTGGCAGCCACAGGGCCCTGGACTCCTTTCCTGGGGCAGAAACCCAGCACGGATGGCTGAGCACTTCCTGGGTGCGTCTCTCACAGTCGCCCGGTCATCATAACTACCCCACAGTGGGGAAAGCCCGGCACAGAGGGGTGAGGAGCTGCCCCCAGTCCCACGGCTGGTCCTGGCAGAGCTGGGGTTTGAGCCCACCATGGTGCCAAGGGCTCTCGGGCACCTCTTACCCTGTGTGCAGGCAACGCAGCAAGATGGTACCGCAGTCAACCCCTCGCCCCTCGCCCCTCACCCCTCGCCCCTCGCCCCTCGCTGCGGGAGGACCAGCCAGCCTCCCACCCCTTTCCCCAAAGCTGAACCAGATCCAGAGCCCAACACTCAAGACGCCCGCCTTCATCACGGATCCCCGCGGTGGCTTTGGCTCAGCTTTGCTCTGATTCTGCCCCACGAGGAGCCAGCTGGGGTCTGAGCCAGGCGGCAGGGACAGGGTCGCCAGGGCCTGCTGCCCGTGAGGCTGCCATGCACAGGGGAGGAGCGGGCGGTGGGAGGGAGCGCAGACCCCCAGGGCCTGCCCTCGGAGCTCTGTGACTCATTAAGACAGCGCTGAATGACGCTTTTGTGGATGGAACCCGGCTGACTAGCCCGACAACAGGGCCTCGGGCTCCCTGGGAAAAAGCCGTTGAGACGCGTAGGCTGAAGAAGGGCTTTGTCCCAGACGTGTGAGCCCAGAGATTCGGTTACACAGCCGCGATGCCCGGTGACGGCAACCACGGCGCGCCAAGGCCAAGGCCGTCGGGGTGTACAGCAGCCAGAAATAACACGCCGGGCCGGGGCTGGAGCACAGCACTGCACACAGACACACACACACACACACACACACACATGGAGCAGGCTCAGACCGGACCACACCAAGCGCCGTCCCCAGGGTGAGCCGAGCCTGATCCAGGTGCGAATGTTTAGCAGTGTAGGAGTCACCTGGGAGAGGGGGGGTCTCTGAACCCACCCACCCCGGGACCCCCAGCACCGGGCACTGCACTGTAACAGGCCGGGGTGCCGTCCGAATCAGACACATAGTCCACCCCCCAGAAGCCACGTCCACCCAGCACCCGGATGTGGCTTGGTCTGGAATAAGGTCTGACACCTGCAGGTGTCAGGAAGCTTGAGTACCTAGATGAGCTCTCGCGGGATTAGGGAAATCCAGTGACGGTGTCCAGGGAGGGGACAGGGAAGGCGAGGCCATGCAGGGGTGCAGCCAGACGGGACAGTGACCCCAGGGCTCCGGGGCGCGGAGGACAGCTGTGAGTGACAGCAAAACAAATAGCAGAGGGGACTGGGACGCTCCCGGCGCAGACGACAAGTGTCTGTGGGACACATGTTCTGTCGGCTCCCAAAGGCCCGGCCGTCACCAATCCCAGTGCATGGAACAGCCAGGCCGTACCGGAAGCATGTGCAAGCATTAGACGCCAACCAGAAACTGAAAACATGTTTCAAAAAAGAGAAAGGAAGAAGACCCAGAGAAGAAGACCACACAGAGATGACGGGAGGGGCAGGGGCTTGGGGCCGCGGTTATGGCGCTGCCCCGGACGCCCACTTCCCACATCTGGGAGCCTGAGTGCAGGTCCCAGCTCTGCTCCCAGCTCTGGCTCCCTGCTAACGGCATCCTGGAGGCAGTGGGGACGGCTCAAGTACCCGGTCCCTGCCAGCCACGTGGGAGACCTGTATCAGGTTCCTGGCTCCTGGCTTGGGCATGGCTCAACCCTGGCTGTTGTAGCCATTTGGGGAGTGAACCACTGAAGGGGAGATCTCTGTCTCTCTCTGCCTTTCAAATTTTCTTAAAAGGATTTATTTATTTATTTATTTGAAAGGCAGAACTACAGGGAGACTCAGTGCACCCCTACCAGGCCTGGGCTCACAACCCACCCCCTACCCCCACAGGGTCCTGGGCTCCCACCTCCCAGCCCTCACGAGGTCCTGGGCCCCCACCCCCACCCCCACAGGGTCCTGAGGTCCCACCCTCAGGGCAGCCTGGTCATCCCAGTGGGAGCAGACACCAGCACTGGGCAGACTGTCCCAGGTGACGTGGAGTCCCCAGGGCTCCTGCCCACCCCTAGGTGGTGCCAAGCCAGCGAGTATGCTCCACCTCCCCAGCTCCGCTGGCTCAGCGCGAGACCCCTCTGCCTGGCACCCGTCCATCCTGCCTGGCTCAGCCCAGACTTCTCTCAAGGGCCCTATTGTTGGTTTTTCGGCTTTCCATAAAATAATCCAACTAAGAATATGGCTTAGAACAACAGAAATGTTCTGGCTCTTGGTTCTGGAGGCCAAAAGTCCAAAGTCAAGGTCTTGGCAGGGTCGTTCCCACTGGAGGCTACAGGGGACAAAGGGTCCCAGGTGCACCCCGGCCCCTGGTGCCCCTGGTGACCGTGGCATCCGTCGGCTTGCAGCAATGTGGCCCAGCCTCTGGCTGCCACAGGCTTCCTGGGCTCTGTCCCTTCTGCGCCCTTCTCAGGATATCTGTCACTGGACTGAGAGCCCACGATACCAGGACATCATCCTAACTGGACAGCATCAGCAAAGACCCTGTATCCAAATACAGCCGTGTTCACGGGCGCTTGGGGGGGGGAGAGGCCGACGCACACTCTGGGGGACACAGTGCACCCCTGGGGATCCCAGAAGCCCCCCGCGTGACTGGACGCAGGGGTCCTGCCATGCGCTCCCAGAGCCCGCTGCAGCCCTCTCTCGGCTGTCACTTCCAGATGCCTGCCCCACATGACAGGAAGCCACCTGCCGACTGGGCTGTGTCCCAGGGCCTCTCGCCATGCCTGGCTCCCAGCAGGTGCTCAGTAGATGCTCAGTGGGTGAACCGAATCAGTGGGTGACGCTGCCTGCATTACCAGGGCCGAGCGGAGGACCACAGAGGGGATGGTCCTCCCTCGAGAAGGAGACAGTCACCTGGGAAGCACACGGCCACAAAGCAGCTTCTAGAAAGCTCCACCCAGCTGCTAGGTCCTAATAAATGGCCTCTTCCTGGGGCCCATGGGCACGGGGCATGGCACTAGGGCCTGAGCTCTGGGGAACACAGGTCCTGCCCCACAGACAGAGCCCACTCAACCCTGGGCAAGGGGAGGGCTCCAGGATCCCGACTCAGGCAGGGAGGGCTGCATCCTGGCTGCAGAGCTGCTCCCTGCACCCTCCTCTCCCCTCCTCCTCCCCTTCTCCCTCCCCTTCCTCCTCTTCCGCCCTGAAGTGAGTATGGGCCTGGCCTGAGCCACCTGCTGCCTCCAGGGTCTCCAGCCCGGGTCTCCCCACCTCCATTTCCTCATCTGAAAAATGGGCTGAAAAGACCTTTCCATGTCCCTACCACAGAGCTGTCGGGCGGGCGGAAGGGGACACCAGCCATCACGCGGTCTGTAGAGCCCGGAGACAGTGCAGCAGGTGAGCCCTCAGCAGCCCAGCCCCGTTCTCCCCGTGCGGCTGCTCCCAGCAGCTCCACTCCTGCCCCTGCCCCTGCCCCTGCCCCTGCCCCTGCCCCCGCCGGCCCCCAATGGCAGGTCTACCAGGGCAAAGGGCCAATGGCCGGCCACAGTGGTCGCTGCTCTGTCCCCAGGCCACCCTCGTGGACACGCTGCACCTCTGCAGGGGACCATGGAGCGATGCTCCTCTCTTTTCCCAACACAAACCCAGTGGCCTAGAGGCTGGAGGGGGCCGAGCTCAGCCAGCGTCCTCCCAGGGGGGTGCTGCTGTGTCTGGGGACCGAGTCGTGAGTGAGTGGCCAGGAGATGTGGGTCTAGGACTGTCCTGCTCATGGCCCTGGGCCACACAGGCAGGTGCCCCACTGCAAGGCCTGTGTGTGCCTCGGGGGCACGCTGCGTGTGGATGGCATTCTTTGTATGGGTTCATCCTCAAGAGGGCATTCCCTGTGTCCCCCTCGGGGAGCAAGCCAGCTGGGGTGGGTCCCTGATGAAATCCCAGTGCTGCCGCAGACAGGATGTGTGACCTTTAACCCCATGCAGACTCTGAGACTCACTTTCTCCATCTACAAAATGGCCCAACGGTGCCTACTTATCAGGATCAGACAAGGTTAGTGCAAAACAGAGAAAACCTTTCAGCAATAAAAGTCATCACTTTCTGGGGCCAGGGCTGTGGCGTAGTGGATAAAGCTGCCACTTGCCACACCGGCATCCCGTGTGGGCGCTGGTCTGTGTCCTGGCTGCTCCACTTCCGATCCAGCTCCCTGCTGATGGCCCTGGAAAAGCAGTGGAAGATGCCCCCACGTGTTTGGGACCCTGCCACCCTTGGGGGAGATCTGGATGGAGCTCCCGGCTCATTGCTCCCGGTCATTGCAGCCATCTGGGGAGTGAACCAGTGGATGGAAGATCTCTCTCTCTCTGACTCTCTCTATCTCTGTCTCTATCTCTGTCTCTGTCTCTCTCTCTCTCTCTGACTCTCTCTATCTCTGTCTCTCTCTCTCTCTCTGTGTCTCTGTCTCACTCTCTGTCACTCTCTCTTTCTGTCTCTCTCTCTGTCACTCTCTCTCTCTCTGTCACTCTGTCTCTCTCTCTCTCTGTCTCTCTCTGTGTCTCTCTGTCTCTCCCTCTCTCTTTGTCTCTCTGTCTCTCTCTGTCTCTCTCTCTCTCTCTGTAACTCTTTCAAATAAATAAATAAACAAGCCTTTTTTTTAAAGTTACCTCTGTATGTGACACTGCAGCTTGAGCATCGCTTATCTGAAATGCTTGGGACCAGACGTGTGTTTCAGACCTGAAGCTAAGCACGGAATTCATCCCTGCTTCTCACGCAGCCTGCACGCACAGCCGGCAGGTAAGTCCACACGACGGGTCTAGTAACTCGGCATGAAGCAAGTTACCTGCTGTGGGATTTTCCACATCAGAACGGCACTCAAACAGCTCCCAGATTTGTGAACATCTCAGACGAGGGACGTTCTGAGATCAAGTGGGGTGGCCCCAACCCTCCACCCCCACCCCGTCGGAGCCACCTCCACCACGAGGTGATTCAGCGGAGGTGACACGCACGGGGACAGCCGAGCCTCGCACACCCTGGATCCCGTCACGTCGCCTGATCCTGACCCTCACGGTGCTGTGTAAGCTGCGCTGCACCTCCCTCTTTGCAGAGGAGGAGAGTAAAGCTACCAAGGGCTAGATCACCTCTCTCTCTCTCTCTCTCTCTCTCTCTCTCTCACACACACACACACACACACACACACACACACACACGGTCAATACCGCAGCGGGCACCTCTGTTGGCTGTTTCGTGCCCCTGCCCCAGGCTCGGGCAGAGGGGTTGGGGCTTTTCCACTGCCGTCTGGGGGTGTTGGACCCCAGGTTGTGGGGGAGAGAAAGGGGGTGCACTGAATTTTTAAACCTTTTAAGTTGTTTTACTAAAAGTAGCTGATCTGATCCTCAAAGCAGGACCAGTAACCTAAGTAAAGGTGGGATGACTCTCCTCATTTTACAGGACAAACACGGACTCAGAGAAGCCTCGTTTCTCTGCCTCAACTTCGTCCCCTAGCACGGGGACGCCACCTCCAGCCGCCCTGGGAGTCCCAGCGGCAGCACCAGGCCCGGCTGCTGCACACAGCCAGCGCTCAGCAGAGTCTGTGGTCTCAGCTCCAGCCCCATGTTCCGGGGGGGGGGGGGGGGGGGGGGGAGGGCGTCCTGGGGAGGGCGGGGACATCGCGTGCAGGAAGAGCTGAGAGCAGTGGGCTGGCAGGCGCCCTGCCTCCAACTAAACTCAGTGAGCAAAGCCACCCTCCCGTTCCTGCTAGGGTCCAGGGTGCACCCTGTGTGTGGACCTTCTTCTACTTTTATTCTTAACATTCATTTGCTTGTTTTCATCTACTTGAAAGGCAAAGAGAGAGAGAGAGAGAGAGAGAGGAATTAACTTTGCTTCCTCAGCTTCACTCCCCAGACACTACAACAGCCAGGCTGGGTCGGGCCAAAGCCAGGAGCCAGGCACTCCCTCCGAGTCTCATGTGAGTGGCAGGGCCTCAGACAGCCGCGCCATGATGTGCTGCCTCTGTCCCAGGGTGTAGCAAGGAGCTGGAGCGACAGGGAGGTGCTGCCGCTTGAACCAAGCCCCAGCACGGGAGGCAGGGGCCATCCCTAGCGGAGGTTAACCCACTGCGCCAGCTCAACCCCCGGTCACCCGTCCTGCGGCGTCCGCTGACGGTGGGCAGTCTCCCACGTGGTCCGCAGCTCTCGGATGGAGCCCCAGCACCTGGCAAGGCCAGGACGGGTCCTTATGCAGTCGTGTTTTCTTACAAACACCTCCTGGCCCTGCTTTTTGGGGGGGGGGGGCTGCCTGCAGGCCTAGGTCTCCGCTCTCCGTAGGGCTGCCCAGGGGCTGCTTTGTTTCTGGTCTGGGATCTTTCCTCTTGTCTGAATCACTCCCTCTTCGGGGACAGCAAGGAGCACGGGTTCCCCTTTTCCTGGTACTCGGGGTTCACCAGCTCA
The DNA here is from genome assembly GCA_949820135.1 of Sylvilagus floridanus. Lineage (NCBI taxonomy): Eukaryota > Metazoa > Chordata > Mammalia > Lagomorpha > Leporidae > Sylvilagus > Sylvilagus floridanus. Next base: position 6,221,887 of record OX463244.1, on the reverse strand, counting down.
AGTCTGAGTCAGGGAAAGTGAAGAAACAGCGTAAGCCGCCGTGAGATTAGGGAAGCTGCGGCTTGTCCCTGTGTCCCCGGAACTCGGGCCGCGGGGGCGGCTGCCTGCCTGGCCGTGGGTGGCGGAGGCAGCGAGAGGACATAGGCGGCCAGCAGAACCAGAGACGCGAGGCTGGTGCTCAGGACATGGAGACTCAAGGGACGCAAGGCCATTGTCAAGGGCAGGACGAGGTCCCACCCAGCCTGATGGGCATGGCAAGCTTCGGGCTTGAAGATGGATCCGAGGGGCGTACAAGGAGGACCCTCGCTGATTGCGTCATTCAGAAACAGGCCACAAAAGCCACTGAACACAAAACAAGTGGTGCCCACCAGAGGGGCTTCAACCATGTCCTCCCCAGCTGAGACCCACCCAAGCCAGCCAGAAAGCCGCTGGTTCCATGGCTCGCTCATGGTTCCACAGGGAACCACAGAGCGCCCCCTCGGGGTCGCTGGCTTTTCCCCGCCTCCCGTCCTCACGCTCCCGGGAACTGCATCGTAAATCGGCCCTGGGGAAGCTGTCCCTGGTGTGGCAAGAGAAGCATGGATCCCGTGCCGACTCTTTCCCACTCCCTGTGCAGATGCTGCACACTTTGATGCTCGGCGGCCATCGGAGCTGTTCTGGCACACATTGTTCTTACAAAGTGGGGATGCAGGACCTCGGGCTGCGGGAGGCCCTGGCAGGGGCCAGAAATGAGCAGAGACACAGTGATGGGTGAGCCGGAGGGGACAGTGAGGGCTCCAGGGCCGCACGGACCTGAGTGGGCCAGCTCGGCCCCTTCCTCCTGACCAGGGGCGATGCTTTCCTGTTTTCTCCAAGTTGCTGGGATGAAAGGAGGTCGCCCCCGAGCACCCTGCACCTTCTATCCAGCCCGAGTCGGGCCTCAGCACCCAAGTGCAGAATTAACATCAGCCCAGGAGCAGGCCAAGGTGGACCATGTCCAACCAGCAGGCGCCTGGAGGTGGGGTACCCACGCGGGAGCCAAAAGCGTGCCCCAGGTGGGTAAGCTTGCTGCTGGGGGCGGGGGGTCCTGACTCCCTGGAGGAGCCCCCCCAGAGCTCATCTGAGGACGCGGGTGTGTGCGAGCCCGCTGCAGAGGAGTGGCCGCAGAGGAGTGGCTGCAGCCCAGGGCTCCCTGCCTTTTCCAAGCCACAGAGCCCAGTCCTTCCCAATCAAATTCTCAGCAGAGGCTGCGACTAAGACGTGTCCCCTCGCGGGAGAGCAGGGGTCGTTTAATGGGGGGGGGGGTCTCCAGCCAGGGAGCGGCCATAGATGAGATGACAGGTCCGGAGGCGCGTGGGAAGCTGCGGAGTTGGATATTAAATTGCAAAGGACTGGAAGCCCAGACCAACGCCGTGAGCTGACAGCAGCCCGGGGAAGTGTGATTGGCTCAGTGGAAATCGGCCAGTAGTTCACATGAATGATTGTGAACGGGCCGCCCAGTCACCGCTGCTTGAGAGCGGCATGTCTGGGGCGGCCCACGGCGGAGGAGACGCTGGCTTCCTGCCCGGGCTTCCAACAAGCAGGCTCAGTGCGGGGGCTCCAGCACCAAGGCCCCCCAGGTCTCCACACCCATGGGGAGTCACTCGCTGTTTCCCATGTGACCGTTGAAATGCCCCCAGCTTGTTTTATTTCACCTACTCTTTTTTGAAAGTGAATAAGGTCAGGGCCAGCGCTGTGGCGTAGTGGGTAAAGCCACCGCCTGCAGTGCCGACATCCCATATGGGCGCCGGTTCTAGTCCTGGCTGCTCCTCTTCTGATCCAGCTCTCTGCTATGGCCTGGGACAGCAGTGGAAGATGGCCCATGTCCTCAGGCCACTGCACCCACGTGGGAGACCTAGAGGAAGCTCCTGGCTTCGGATCAGCCCAAATCTAGCCATTGTGGCCATTTGGGGAGTGAACTAGCAGATGGAAGACTTTCTCTCTCTCTCTCTCTCTCTCTCTCTCTCTCTCTCTCTCTCTCTCTGCCTCTCCTCTCTCTGCGTAACTCTGACTTTCAAGTAAATAAATAAATCTTAAAGAGAGAGAGAGAGAGAACAAGGTCTTTCTGGTTCCTTGGAAATGGAGACGAGAATCCCGCCACAACAGCCATTCTTTCCATCAGTGATCTCGTGTGCAACGTCTGTACGTGTTGGGACCAGGAGCCATGAGACGCAGGTGGGAGGAAGCCCAGGCTGGGCCAGGGCACCAGGTGGATGCACAGGGGCAGGGGAAGGAGCCGTGCTCTGGGGACACAGGGCCCAAGCTGCAGGCTGTGGCCAGGGAAGGGGCTGGGCGGACGGTCGAGGAAGGGAGAAAGGGCTGTCCAGGTGGAGGGGACGCACAGGCCAGGAGGAGGCAGCTGTCTAGCACCTGCCTGGGAAATTGGGAAGCTCCTGGCTCCTGGCTTCAGATCTGCCCAGCCTCAGCCATCGCAGCCATCTGGGGAGTGAGCCAGCGGATGGAAGACCTCTCTCTCTCTACCTCTCTCTGTAACTCTGTCTTTCAAATAAATAAAAATAAATCTTAAAAAAAAAAAAAATGACTGGGTCCCCAGTAAGGCCAGTCTCCAGACAGAAGGAGGACCAGCTCAAGGGTCTGGCTGACCCCAGACTGGGCCCTCTCCCATTGGTTGACTACAGCGTCTTTCCTCGCCTTTCTCCTGCCCCCCCATGGCCTTCCCACCCATCACTGCTGAGGCTCTGCCAAGATCTGTGCATTCCTTGGCCTCCACTGCCCTGGTGCCCAGGACCCAGGCCTGTCCCTGTCCCAGGGCCTCACTGCTGTCAGGGCCTGCTGGTGTCTCCAGAGCTGTGTGACAAATCCCCAGTGGTCATCCTCGTGCACAGTGACCCATGTCCCCAGAGGTCATCTCCAGTGCATGGTGACCCCTGTCCCCAGTGATCATCCCCATGCACAGTGACTCGTGTCCCCAGTGGTTGTCCCCGTGCACAGTGACCCGTGTCCCCAGTGGTCATCCCTGTGCACAGTGATTCATGTCCCCAGTGGTCATCCTCGTGCACAGTGATTCATGTCCCCAGTGGTCATCCCCGTGCACAGTGATTCGTGTCCCCAGTGATCATCCCCGTGCACAGTGACCCGTGTCCCCAGTGGTCATCCCCGTGCACAGTGATTCGTGTCCCCAGTGATCATCCCCGTGCACAGTGACCCGTGTCCCCAGTGGTCATCCCCGTGCACAGTGACTCGTGTCCCCAGTGGTCATCCCCGTGCACAGTGATTCATGTCCCCAGTGGTCATCCCCGTGCACAGTGATTCGTGTCCCCAGTGATCATCCCCGTGCACAGTGACCCGTGTCCCCAGTGGTCATCCCCGTGCACAGTGATTCGTGTCCCCAGTGATCATCCCCGTGCACAGTGACCCGTGTCCCCAGTGGTCGTCCCCGTGCACAGTGATTCATGTCCCCAGTGATCATCCCCGTGCACAGTGATTCATGTCCCCAGTGGTCGTCCCCGTGCACAGTGATTCATGTCCCCAGTGATCATCCCCGTGCACAGTGATTCGTGTCCCCAGTGGTCATCCCCGTGCACAGTGATTCATGTCCCCAGTGATCATCCCCATGCACAGTGACTCGTGTCCCCAGTGGTCATCCCCATGCACAGTGACTCGTGTCCCCAGTGGTCATCCCCGTGCACAGTGACTCGTGTCCCCAGTGGTCGTCCCCGTGCACAGTGACCCGTGTCCCCAGTGGTCGTCCCCGTGCACAGTGATTCATGTCCCCAGTGGTCATCCCCGTGCACAGTGACCCGTGTCCCCAGTGATCATCCCCGTGCACAGTGACCCGTGTCCCCAGTGATCATCCCCGTGCACAGTGATTCGTGTCCCCAGTGGTCGTCCCCGTGCACAGTGATTCGTGCACAGTGATTCGTGTCCCCAGTGGTCGTCCCCGTGCACAGTGATTCATGTCCCCAGTGATCATCCCCGTGCACAGTGATTCGTGTCCCCAGTGGTCATCCCTGTGCACAGTGATTCATGTCCCCAGTGATCATCCCCGTGCACAGTGACTCGTGTCCCCAGTGGTCATCCCCATGCACAGTGACTCGTGTCCCCAGTGGTCGTCCCCGTGCACAGTGACCCGTGCACAGTGACTCGTGTCCCCAGTGATCATCCCCGTGCACAGTGACCCGTGTCCCCAGTGGTCATCCCCGTGCACAGTTACTCGTGTCCCCAGTGATCATCCCCGTGCACAGTGACTCGTGTCCCCAGTGGTCGTCCCCGTGCACAGTGACCCGTGTCCCCAGTGGTCGTACCCATGCACAGTGATTCATGTCCCCAGTGATCATCCCCGTGCACAGTGATTTGTGTCCCCAGTGGTCATCCCCGTGCACAGTGATTCATGTCCCCAGTGGTCATCCCCGTGCACAGTGACTCGTGTCCCCAGTGGTCATCCCCATGCACAGTGACCCGTGTCCCCAGTGGTCGTCCCCGTGCACAGTGACCCATGTCCCATGTCACACTTGAGTGCAGTGCCCTTCCAAGTCTGCTCCCCCTCCCCCAAGCCCAAGGCCTTCCTTGGCTGGAGGTCACTGTCAGCCTTTCAAAGGGTCGATGAGACACTCACCTGTGTTTAAAGACAAAGCCTTGCTATTCTGGGGCCCGCACCTGGCGGGACATGTGAAGCCGCCACCTGCGGTGCTGGGATCCCATTCGGGCACCGATTCTAGTCCCAGCTCCACTTCTGATCCAGCTCCCTGCTGATGGCCTGGGAAGGGCAGCTGAGGAGGGACCAAGTGTCTAGGCCCCTGCACCCCTGCAGGAGACAAATGGAGCTCCTGGCTCCTGGCTTCTGCCTGGCCCAGCCCAGGTCGCTGTAGCCACTTGAGGAATAACCTGCGGGTGGAGGATCTCTCTTTCTCTGTAACTCTTTCAAATAAATAAATAAATCTTTATTAAAAGCTATTTTCTGGTGGTTTTGTTTGTTTGCTAACAGGTCGTTCAAGTTCCTTATATATCCCAGTTACAAACCTCGTGTTAGATGTACAGTGTTGGCCGGTGCCGTGGCTCAACAAGCTAATCCTCCGCCTTGCGGCGCCGGCACCCCGGGTTCTAGTCCTGGTCGGGGCGCCGGATTCTGTCCCGGTTGCCCCTCTTCCAGTCCATCTCTCTGCTGTGGCCCGGGAGTGCAGTGGAGGATGGCCCAAGTGCTTGGGCCCTGCACCCCATGGGACCAGGAGAAGCACCCGGCTCCTGCCTTCGGATCAGCGCGGTGCACCAGCCGCAGTGCGCCGGCTACGGCGGCCATTGGAGGGTGAACCAACGGCAAAGGAAGACCTTTCTCTCTGTCTCTCTCTCTCACTATCCACTCTGCCTGTAAAAAAATAAAATAAAATAAAATAATAAATAAAAATAAAAATAAAAAATAAAAAAAATGTACAGTATTCTTCAGAAAGTATGTGGAAAATGCATGTTAGGAACAAACTATACCTGGATCTCAAAAATCACTTGCACCAAATTTGAGCTATCTTTTTTTTTAAGATTTATTTTTTTATTTGAAAGTCAGAGTTACACAGAGAGGAGAGGCAGAGAGAGAGAGAGAGAGAGAGAGAGAGAGAGGTCTTCCATCCGCTGATTCACTCCCCAGATGGCCACAACAGCCCGAGCTGCGCCGATCTGAAGCCAGCAGCCAGGAGCTTCTTCCAGGTCTCCCACATGGGTGCAGGGGCCCAAGGACTTGGGCCATCTCCTACTGCTTTCTCAGGCCATAGCAGAGAGCTGGATCAGAAGAGGAGCAGCTGGGAATAGAACCGGCGCCCATGTGGGATGCCAGCACTTCAGGCCAGGGCGTTAACCGGCTGAGCCACAGCACCGGCCCCTTGAGCTATCTTTCACTCCCATTTCTCCACCAAGTCTCTCGAGGGCCCTGTGGTTTGCACGCATTTCCTCCCCATCTGTAAGTGGGCCCTCACTCTGGGGCTGGCTTCCTTGGTTGCCATGGTGACAACACGGCAGAAACCAGGGGTCTTTGTGTCGGGGAGGGAAGCCACGCCCGGAAAGACAAACACCGTGTGACTTCCCTTGGATATGGACATGGAACCCATGGGTCTCAGAGATGTGGAGGGGGCACGGAGGTTACCAGGAGCGGGCGGAGATGTGGAGGGGGCACGGAGGTTACCAGGAGCTGGCGGAGACGTGCAGAAGGCACAGTGGTCACTAGGGGCGGCACTGAGCAGAGCACACGGGGGACGCTGGCCCCAGAATGCAGACGGGCGGTGTAATGGGGGGAACGGCGTCCCGAGCTCTGGGGGCAGCAGGGTGGCCAGTGTTGGCAATGCCGCACTGTTCAGGCAAGGTAGCAGGAGCGGGGTGATGACGCCAGACCCCGCATCGTCGGTGAGCTCGGCTCCTCCGTCCCACCTCGCAGACCCGCTTAGACACGAAAAACAGCCAGTCTGCCGACCCACTTCCAAGGAACAAAAAGCTCAACCCAAACCCTGCCCTGTGCTGCAGCGCCCCGCCCCCTGCAGGTCCCGTCAGGTTAAGGAGGCACCTGGCTCCCATCAGCAGAGGAAGTGCCAGGCCCGTCCCCCCCAACCCCCGGCCAGCTGGCCACTGTGCTGGGACCCCCTGCCTGCTCTCCCCCAAGCACGGGCCCCGTGGTAACAGCGCAGGGACGTCCCCTGCGTGACCGGGGTGAAAACCTAACGCCCCGGCATCTGGACAGACGCTGGGTCACAGGCACACGCTGCCATTGAGCTCCGGTGTGCGCTGATTTGTGAAGTGAAAATGACCCTGGAGACAAAAGCTGTCTCCGCTCAGAGCTGCCAGGAAGATCAAAGCAGCTCGAGACAGAACGGGGGTGTCCATCAGTCCTGACCCGGAGCGCTGAGCGGGGCACGTCCATCAGTCCTGACCCGGAGCGCTGAGCGGGGCACGTCCATCAGTCCTGACCCGGAGCGCTGAGCGGGGCGGCCGGGAGCCACGCAGGGCACGTCATTGCGGGTCACCGCCGGTGCTTCGGCCCTGCAGAGCCTGTCAGGCAGTGCTGTGACACCCTGGTGCTGTTGCTCCCCGCCGTGGTCTTAGAAACCTGCAAATGGTGGCCACGGGGTCCCTCCTGAGAGGCCAGCGTGCCCCCTGGCAGCCCCATCAGCCGAGGGTTTTCCAGCAACACGGTAACCAGACCCTGGACAACACGGAATTGCCCCTAGGAAAAGACCAGGGTCAAAAGTCACCCCGAGAGGAAACGCGGCCTCTGCCCCAAAGCCCGGCCCCTCTGGCTCCAGGATATTCCCGTCTAACAAGTCAGTTATGAGCGCCGAGCGCCCTGAGGGCTGCTTAACCTGCGACCTCGTCAGTGACACCAGCAAGCACTTGGAGTCATTCCCCCGGGGTCACCCAGGGGTAGCTAAGAGGGACCCAGCAGGGCAGCCTTCCGGAACCACTGGTCATGGGCCTACGGCCTTCCCCTACCCACGCAGTGTTGTTGGGGTCACCAGTGTTCATAAAGAAACGGCTTATTGGGGAAACGGGGCTCCACTGCTGCAGCCTGGGGTTTGCTCGGCTAAACCCGAGATGCACGCAGCACAAGCTCCTGGCCACACGCTAACACGCGTGGGTCTTCTGCAGAGAGCTGCCTTCCCGTGGCTCCAGCATCCGCCTTTGCACGCTGAGCTCTGAAGGAGGGAAACACCGGTCTCCGGGGCTTTCCCTGTTGACCTGGGCACCTGACCCACTGCGTGGGCGTCAGCACCCCGGCCCCTGGGTGAGCCCACCAGAGCGAGCACCCCGCTTCTCAGTGAAGCACGACCCGAGGGGCGTTCACAGGGGCCCAGCCTGCACCCCACCCTCTGCTCATCGGTGTGCCCAGCAGTGTGTGCAGACAGCTTCCTGGATGCCCGTGCCGAGCACTCTACATGAGTCCGTTCTTTACTGTAACAGAACACCGGAGGCAGCCAATTTGATCCAGAGAAGAGGTTTATTTTGGCTCGTGGGGCTGGAGGCTCAACGTCCTTCTCCGCCTCTTTCCCTCTCCCCCTCCTTCCAGACCTTGTTCTCATTCCAGGACACTCATTTGCTCCCCAGCTGTGTCTCATTTACATTCAACCCTGAGGTTTTAATTCACATTAAACCTTTTTTTAAAAAATTTATTTATTTATTTGAAAGAGTTACACAGAGAGAGGAGAGGCAGAGATAGAGAGAGAGAGATCTTCCGTCCGCTGATTCACTCCCCAGATGGCCACAACAGCCAGAGCTGGGCCTATCCGAAGCCAGGAGCCAGGAGCTTCTTCCAGGTCTCCCACGCAGGTGCAGGGGCCCAAGGACTTGGGCCATCTTCCACTGCTTTCCCAGGCCATAGCAGAGAGCTGGATCGGAAGTACAGCGGCCAGGTCTCAAACCGGCGCCCATACAGGATGCTGGCTCTTCAGGCCAGGGTGTTAACCACTGTGCCACAGTGTCAGCCCTGACATTAAACCTTGAGACCTTCATTTTATATTGAATTTCCAAATTTTCCTTTTGATTCTCTCTTTTTTAATTAAAGATTTTATTTATTTATCTGAGAGGTAGAGTTACAGACCATGAGAAGGAAAGACAGAGCGAAAGGTCTTCCACCCACTGGTTCACTCCCCAAATGGCTGCAACAGCCAGAGCTGAGCCGATCCGATGCCAGGAGCCAGGAGCTTCTTCCAGGTCTCCCATGCAGGTGCAGGGGCCCAAGGACTTGGGCCATCTTCTACTGTTTTCCTAGGCCACAGCTGAGAGATGGATCGGAAGTGGAGCAGCTGGGACTTGAACCAGCGCCCGTGTGGGATGTCAGTGCTGCAGGCAGAGGATTAATCCACAGCACCGGGGCCCTTGATTCTCTTCTATAGTTTCCAAATATCTACCAACAGCCTCAACTAGTATTTATTTCTTTGAGTGTATTATGCATAGTTATTTTAAATACACTATTTGGATTCTTTGTTGATATGTTTATTTTGCCTCTCTCTCTCTCCTCCCCTCTCCCTCTCTCTGACTGCATTATCTTGTCTCCTTATGCCTCACATCAGACTGGGGCCCTGTGGGGCTTTCCCTGTCCAAACACGGAAGGAGTCGAGGGCAGGGGATGATGCCAGCGTCTGTCCCTCCGCCCTGCTGTCCATCAGCCTCCTCTCCCGGGAGAGAAGCACCCACAGGAAGTGGTCATGAGACACTGGCTCTCCGGGAAGGTTTGTTGGTCTCTGCTCCTGTCCCAGATCCTGGGCCTAAAGTTTCTCACTGCCTTGTTAACTGTCTGATGCCTTCAGATATTTTAAATATTTTCTTCATTTCTATCAATAGCTTTTCTTCCACATGCATGTGGCAGCTTGCTTGCAAAAATAACCCAAATCCCCACCCTCCCTCTAGACGCACACCTAGAGTGGAAGCTAACATTCCTGATGAATTGTGAACGTGTTGTGTTTTGAGAACCTATCACGTATGCTGTGCACATGCTTAGACACAAGGCTGGGAAAGGTGTGAGCACAGGGGAAAGTTTAGGGCCCCGAATAGGCAGAGCTGGGGGCTGGTGCTGACCACTGCCGGGCAGGTGGACTGGGGTGCAGGTGACAGACGCAGGTGGAGTCAGGCTGTGTTTGCAGGCAGAGCTGAAGCCACGGGGTTTACAGGAAACAGAGCAGTCACCCGGATCCTGTGTCTGTGGCTGAACGGGAGGCCCAGGCTGGGCAGGGGGACAAGAGTCGACTGTCCCCAGCAGCCTATTTCGGCCCTGAAATCTAAGTCATCTGCAGCTGCCCCCCAAGGTCCACTCCATTGCAGAGCCGGGGTTCCCCAGGGACACAGCGTGGACACAGCATCAAGAGGGCAGGACTGTAGGTCAAGGGAAGCAGTCAGGGGACCTCCCCACAGCTCCGGGTTGCTTTTTTCTTTTTAAGATTTATTTATTTATTTGAAAATCATAATTACAGAGGAAGGGAGGGAGGGAGGGAGGAAGGGAGGAGAGAGAGAGAGAGAGAGAGAATCTTCCATCCACTGGTTCACGCCTAAAGTCTGGGGCTGGGCCAGGCCAAAGCCAGGAGCCAGGAGCTTCTTCTGGGTCTCCCACATGGGTGCTGGGGCCCAAGGACTTGAGCCAACTTCTGCTGCTTTCCCAGGTGCATCAGCAAGGAGCTGGATCAGACGTGGAGCAGCTGGGATTGGAATCATCGCCCGTATGGGCTGCCGGCATTGCAGACGGCGGCTTACCTGGCTGCACGAGAGCACTGGCCTCACAGCTCCAATTGAAATCCAAGCTCCCCCAGAACCTTCCTGGGACTCCTCCCACTCCCACAGCCCACTGCTCACTTCCGGCAGCTCCAGGGCCTCTGGACCAAGCTTTCCCATGTCGGAGTCCTCGGAATGTGAAAGGCTAGGAAGGAAGGGAGGAAGAAGGAGAAGAGGAAGAAGGAGGCAGAAAGCAGAGATGGAGGGAGGGCGGTGATGGGGCGCACTAAGTTAAACCACCACCCGCAACGCCGGCAGCCCGTGTGAGTGCAGGTTCAAGTCCCGGCTGCTCCTCTTCTGATCCAGCCCCCTGCTGGTGGCCTGGGAGAGCAGAAGAAGATGGCCCAAGTGCTTGGGCTCCCGCACCTGCGTGGGAGACCCAGGTGAAGTTCCAGGCTTCTGGCTTCAACCTTGCCCAGCCCCACCCGGTGCAGCCATTTGGGGAATGAGCCAACAGATGGAAGATCTCTGCCTGTCTCTCCTCCTCTCTATAACTCTGCATTTCAAATAAATAAATAAATCGTTTGGGGAGAATAAAAAGGAGGAGAAGGAGGTTCCAGCGCCCGAGCTCGGGGGATCGGCACGGAGCAGCGTGGCCGCGGTGAACGTGTTTCTGTACCTTCAGTGCCTCCTCTGACCGTCTGTGAGGGGTGCAGCGGCTCTCGGGCCTGTCTTCTCTGAACACCCGTTCATAGCTCACGAAGCTCTAAACCGGGGGCCAGCGGCTCCAGCGCCCGGCCCCGTTCAGCCGCCACCTGCTTCTGTATGGCCAGCAGGGTGAGGACGCTGTGCCACCTGTCAGAGGTGGGAAACCTTCAGAAGGAAAGCGGTGCCTCGCAGGTGGAGTCGTCTGATGCTCAGCTCTCTGTCCCGCAGTCAAGGCTTCGTGGCCCTCGGCCCTCTCATGACCGCCCTGTCCCTTCGCCTCTTGTACGGGGGCCGACCCTGTGACCTCGTCTAACCCCAATGACTTCCCAGAGCTTCCCCCGACCCAAGTGTCATACAGGGGACCATGGCTTCCACACACGGATTGTGAGGGACTCCAGCGGTCAGCCCGCTCAGTGTGTGTCACCCACGGCTACAGCCAGGCCACCACGGCAGAGATGACCTGTGACACAGTCTTCGTGGCCACCGAAACCTAAAATGCTTACGATCTGCAGCAGGCATTTGGTCTAGTGGCTAAGCCGCCGCGTGGGACACCTGCCTCCCACATCAGAGTCACAGGGCTCAAGTCCTGACTCCAGCTCCTGGCTCCAGCTGATGCAGACCATGGGAGGCAACAGGTGAGGGCTGGGTCCCTGCCACCCACGGGAGACCCACACTGACTTCCAGGCTCCTCGCTTCAGCTTGGCCCAGCCCTAGCTGTTGCAGCCATCTGAGGAGTGAACCAGCAATGTAACTCTGCCTTTAACATAAACAAAATATCTCTTTTTAAAAATACAGGGGCCAGAGCTGTGGCACAGCGGGTAAAGCCGCTGCCTGCAGTGCCGGCATCCCATATGGGCACCGGTTCGAGTCCCGGCTGCTCCACTTCCCATCCAGCTCTCTGCTATGGCCTGGGAAAGCAGTGGAAGATGGCCCACAGCCTTGAGCCCCTGCACCCACTGGGAGACCTGGAAGAAACTCCCAGCTCCTGGCTTCAAATCAGCCACGCTCTGGTCATTGCGGCCATTTGGGGAGTGAACCAGCGGATGAAAGACCCCCCCCCCCCCAGCCGCTGCCACCTCTGTCTCTCTGTCACTTTGCCTTTCAAATAAATAAATCAATCTTTACAGAGAGCATGTGCTGGCCCCTGCCCCACCCCCCACACGGTGGAACACGGGCAGGGCTCTCGCGCCTTGAGCAGGAGTCTCCCTGTGCAATTTGCCATCCGTGGCGGAACCTGGCACCACCCGGGCACCAAGGCAGGGCCCAGCGGTCCGTGGAGGTTCTCTAGCCAAGCAGCCAGCACCTGCAGAGGGCGACAAATCTTTTTCTCTTTCTTTTAGACTCAGGTTTTGAATCTCGTGTTATTTAAAATCATCAGTCAAGGTCCGTGGGCGGGAGGCACACAGAGAATGCATCCACTGCGGGGACAGAGCCACCCTGAGCCCCGGGGACACGCAGGGCCAGGTCTGTGGCGTGGACAACCCCGCCCCCAGGGCACCAGGGACCCACGTGGACATGGTTTTGCTATTCTCTTCTAGAAAAGAAACTTAAGCCACACAGTTGAATTACACGCAATATCAGCCCCAGAGCCTTCCACGCTGTCCCCTGGGGGGTGGCGGCAAAGCCCAGTCCGTGATGCTGAGAAAGTTGCGTGAGCACCATTGAAGGAGACGACAGAAATGGAAACGGCTGGCTCAGGGGTGAAGGCCCCAGGGGGCCAGGCCCGGCCTGAGACGGCTGAGGCTCTGGATAAGCACCAGGCCCCCCGGCAGAGCCCGGCAGCAATGGAGTAGCTCGCCGGCAAAGGGCGCCCCGCCTCTGTCCCTTAGCGCAACTGTTAGTTCAACCCACACAGCCCGGCTTGAACGCGAAGTCTTGGGTGCCTGGGGTGACGCTGGAGTGCGGAGCCCAAGGCCGCCAGCAGACCCCCTCTCTCCCCCCACCCAGCTGGGCCACCTCCCAGGAAACCTCCCTGTGGCCGTCCAGCGTGTACAGACTGTCCCGTCTTCCCTGCCACCTCGTGGCCACTCTTGCTGCCTGTCAGCACGTGAACTTGCGGCTCTGGTTTGTTCTTGGGAAGGCAGAGCTGGCCACTGCCGCGTCCACAGCAAGTGAGTCGCACAGCCTCCCCGCCCCTCCCCGCCTGGACGCAGGACTCGGGCAGACAGGGCTGCCTCCCTCCGCCCACCGCACGGCTCCCCGAGGAGCGGCAGTTCCGTGCCTGGGCTGGGGTCGGCCCCGAGTCGGTTCACTCAGGTGGGAGCTCAGGAGCCGGGGCACGGTGGGCAGGGAGTGTCCACTCTCTCCACAGACACCCTGTCTTTAGTGTTGGAAGCCTGGGTCCTCTTGGCCAGCATCTTGCAGCCTGGGGTGAAGCCAGCTGGTGGAGAAGCTCCAGGCAGAGGCAAAGACCACAGAGTGAGAACCAGAGTCGACGAAGCAAACCTCGGGCCCCGCGGGCAGGCACACTGGCGTCCATCCAACATTCTACGCAGTGCGTGATTCAGCCGGGCTCCATCACAAAGCGCCACGGACGCGCGGCTCCGACATCGGACGAGGATTCTCTCGCACTCCGGAGGCTACAAGTCCAAGGTCAAGGTGTCGGCAGGGCTGGACGCCTGGGGGCCTCTGTCCTTGGCTGTGTCCTCCCGCGGTGGTTCCTCTGTGTCTGTCTGTGTCCCAGTCTCTTCCTCTCACCAGGACACACTGAGACAGGATCAGGGCCCACCCACATGACCTCATTTTAATTTAATCGCCTCTTTATAGAGCCTGTCCCCTCATACAGTCAGCTTTCTGACGGACTGGGGGCTAGGACTCAGCACGTGAATTGGGGACCCTAAGGTGGCCTGGAAGTTACAGCAAAGGTACAGGCTAGGCCTGGCCTCAGGTGTCACTTCCTGGCCAAGGCAGGGGAGGGCCAGCAGGACACCTCCTGCCCTCTCTCGCCGGCGGCAGCTGCGTGTTGAGCTCTGGGCCACAGATGAGGGCAGGAACCTGGGTCCCCAGGAAGGGGGAGCCATGCCCAGTGGCACAGAGGGTCCATGTTAAGTGGTGGCCTCCACGCTCTCACAACCCCGATCACCCACCCTGCCCCTAAATCCAGGACTCCTAACTCCCACTCTAGTAGAAGCCAGATGCATTTAGGTTTTCATTAGGTACAGCTGAAAGCAACCCAATCCACGCGTTATTGTCGCATTTTTGAAATTTAGAAAGCAAAGCTTGCTGAGGGAGAGTGAGCTGCTCAGGGCCACATAACTAACATGTGACAAATTACACTTCGAGGGTGGGTGCTCGGCCTAGCAGTTAAGACACTGGTAGAGGCACCCACATCCCATATTACTAGACTTCCTGTTCCGGCTCCCAACCCCAGCTTCCTGCTTGTGTGGGCCCTGGGAGATAGTGGCGATGGCACAAGTCACCTTGGGTGCTATGAGTCCCGATGCCAGCGTTTCCCAGTGTGTCATCCCTGGGTGCACCCATCAGCATCCTAGGGGGTGGGTGTTACAGGCGCAGCTCATCAGGTCCCATGGCTACTGCTCCATCTGTCTCTGGGGCAGGGGCCCACGAACGTGTGTTCTCACCAGCTTCCCAGAGGCTGTGGGACTCAGGAGGCTGAGGAGCTGTGGCCTGACCTGAGAACTAATCTGTGGGCAGAGGGTCACGTGGGTGGGGAACTAGGGAAAATAAACACACTGGGGGACCCAAGACAGATCTCTTGGCCACCGTCCAGGCGTCATTGTGTTTGCTAGTGTTTATAAACGCAGGCAAGGGGAGGGTCATCAAACCTCGGAGCGTCTGGGCTGCTCAAGCCAACGAGGATCCTCACCACTGGGTTTGCTGTTCACTCGGCCACGAAAGCAGCAGTGGTTTCATTGTGGGAAGTAATTGCAGCTTTCAAGATTTTTTTTCTCTTTATCGTCCACAGAGATACAGAAAAGGAAAAGGCAGCGCCCAAGAAAATCCAGCCGGGCCCCTGCTGCTGGAGCTTGAGTGACAGCCGCTGAGGGTGGGTGTGCTGTGAGCGCATCCCCCAAAGTTCACGTGTTGAACCCTGGGTCCCCAGGGAGGTGGTGTCCAGCTGGTGGAGGCTTCCAGGGGCGGGACCCACCTAGTGGTACCACCCTCGGAAGGGACTAATGTAGCTCTCCAGGGACCCCAGGACATTCCCAGGAGAGAGGTGATCCTACCAAGATGGAGCGCGACCCTTAAATCCCTCTCTGGCCTCCTTTCTGGCCCTGTGAACTCTCTGGCACACACTCCCGCCAAGAAGACGCCATCTGCCCCAAGGCCACCCCGGAGGCCAGACAGATGAGGTCACCCCATCTTGGACTTTGAGCCTCCAGAACCGTGGGTCCTTTAGAAAGATCTCAGCCCCGGGCATTTTGTTACAGCAACAGAAAACAGCAAACACGCCACTCTAAGACACAGAGCACCTGCAGAACTGTTCAATAAATAAAGGCAGGCAACTGCTTCCGTCCTGCAACCTTCCAGGAAGACAGGGTAAGGCTGACCGGTGGATCTGCTGTCCAGATGATGCGTGCTGGCCTGGCAGGCTGTCCAACAGGACCTGGAAAGGGAAGGGGAGAAGGACGTCCATGGGCAAGGCTTGGGCAGCCACACGGAGTGGCTGAGCCACATGCATGCCCGGGTGTGGGTGGAAATCTATTTTCTCTGGGTCCGGAGGATTATTATAGCACCCAAAGTTTTCCATAAAACGTCAGACAAGTTTACCACAGCAATTAAGCTGTCTGCCATCTGCAAGGCACTTGGCTGAAGGTTGCTGCAGTTAAATATATTTTGAAAAGAAAAGAGCCAGGCTGTCAGCATCTTGCCTGTCCATCAAGCTCAGCCCCGTCAGGCCTTGGAGACTCTGAAGGGAGGATTGTTTGCCCTCAAGGAGTGGTTCCGTGCTGGCACGCTGTAATTCCAGAACCGAGCAACGCTCCAAGAACTAATGACTCCTTGGGAAGCGCTGCCCCGCAGCCGGGGGTCGGCTACGAGAGCCCTACGGGGAGATTCAGCCAAGCAGCTGAGACGAACGCCCTTTATCATCGTCCCAACCGGCAAACTATTTTCCAAGAACCAGGCATGATGGTAACAGGATTTCACGCTGCTGCCCCTCCGTTTCCGGAAAGCATATAAGCGTCTGAAACAAGGACGGCGAAACCTGTGGCTGACAACCCCGGACCACGTCTGCGAAGGTTTCTATTTTCTCCGCCAGGCCTCCTGGGGGAGCCCAAGCTGTCCCGGGAAAGGGAGGAGGGCCGGTGGGCCGTCTCCGGGCCTCCGCTCATGTGCCTGGAGACCCTAGGATTTGTGCCAGGCGCCCGTCTCCAGCCACTGACTTTGCACCTCTCTTGAGGAAATCCATCCCAGGAGCCAGAAAGGCAGGGGTGTGCTTTATCCTGTGAAACGGGGGGCGGGGAGACCACGGTGTCTCCCCCGTTTTTCTCCAGGAAGGGGACACGGCTGGCCGACCCGCTCTGTGCAAGGACGAACAAGCTCCCGCCTTGTAGCTTCGGCCAGTTTCCATGGTGTAAGCATTGCTGCCGGAGCCGATGTCAAAGCGTCGGTAGTGTAGCAGCGACCTGGCAAAGCCCCTGCTCATCCAACAGTGGTTACTGGGCAGGGAGGGGCACGGGCCGGCTAAGCTCATGTGCCTGGAAGAGAATGATGGCCACTGCCCTCAACACGCATTACTCACCCCACGTTTGCACACCACTTTACCAGGCATGGGGGAATGTAGGAAAGACAGCAAATAGAGAAGTCTCTGGTGTCGAGAACGTCACAGTTGACCAAAAGGGAGAAAAGTTCTCCAGAAAGGGCTGTAAGAGCACAGCTCTAGGGGCCAGTGCTGTGGTGTAGTAGGCTAAGCCTCCATCTGCAGTGCCAGCACCCATAGGGGCGCCAGTTCGAGTCCCAGCTGCCCCTCTTCTGATCCAGCTCTCTGCTATGGCCTGGGAAAGCAGTGGAAGATGGCCCAAGTGCTTGGGCCTCTGTACCTGTGTAGGAGGCCTGGAAGAATTTCCTGGCTCTTGGCTTCAGATCTGCCCAGCTCTGGCCATTGCAGCGATTTAAGGAGTGAATGAGCAGATGGAAGACCTCTCTCTCTCTCTCTCTCTCTCTCTCTCTCTCTCTCTCTCTCGCAAATAAAAAGTCAAAAACGGTAGGTGTTAGACGACCTTGGCCCTCCTACTACAGAAACATAAGGCATCAGAGATACCTGAAACAAACTTAGCCCACCCCTGATAAACACACTGAGCCACGGTTCACTAAACACGGAAACACGATTCATTCAAAAATCATGTCACATGGGTCAGAAAGCCACGGTTTGTTCCCTGGGGAGCTTAGAGGATGCTCACAGATTCGGGACCTTGCTCCATCCGGGCTGTGCAGCACAGCCCTCCCACAGCTGCAGCCCCAGGTTTGCCCGAGGCGCGGCTCCCGAGACCCTGGATGCACTCAGGAGTCACTGTCGCTTCCGAGGCGGGAGCTGCCAGTGCAGACCAGACAGCTGGAGATGAGAGGGCCTTTCGGGTGGTGGCAAGGCCCCCAAGGCAGCCCCAGGTGGGATCACTGTGCTCTGATGGATGCTCTGCTGAGCTGAACTTGACCTCAAGCCACACCGGGCCAGCTCGGCCATCTCCAGGAGGGGTTGGCATTCCTGGCACCCACTGACCTACCTGGATACAGCCCCGGGCAGGGAGCTGTCTCCCCAAAGGCCCTGCTTGGGGCTGCTTAGGGCCGCGTGGTGCGGGGCCAGCCCTGCCGCCCCTGCCCGCGTGGGGTCCTGTCTCCACACTGGGTTCAGTTTTCAGCGAAGGTCGCCAGGAGTGGTGCCCGCCAGCTGAGGGAGCTCTGGGCCCTTTGTGAGTGGGAAAGGACCCTGGCTGCGACAGGACCGATTGGCCTCTGCAGACCACAGTGAGGTCCAGCATGGCCTCCGGGCTGGGCTGTTTCCTAAGCACGCATCGCGTGAGCCCACAGCTGGCTCCCGGGAACACCAGGCACCCACACCACTCTTGGCCACTGGACAAAGTTTTCCACTGGGCCCTGCGAGCCGATTCTGCTGGGTCCTGCTGGCTCGGGCGGTCAGGCTGTTCCTAAGCCTCTCTGCCCGGCCCTGGAAGGCCTGCCGGGAAGTCTCCAGACCCGTGCTCCAGCTGAGCGCGCCCCGTGTGCCCGGAGCAGCACCTCGGGCCCAGCAGTGAGCTTGACCCAGCGTCTCAGACCGCCCTTGGTTACGAAGGAACAGCTGAGGCTGGGTGAGTGCTGCCGAGAATCGGCTCACCTCGGCTCCCGGTCCGGGCAGCTGGACAGCGGCTGCTGAGGGCCTGGTGCTGTTTGGAGTCACGGCCGAGAGCAGAACGCATGGCTCCCTTGTGAGGACCTCGGCGCCCCACAGTGCAGCACGGGGACCCGGACTCCCAGAGCATAAACAGGGCTCCAACCAGAGCAGGGGCTCTGGATTCCAGAACCCTCGCCCTGCAGGCTCCAGCCCAGCACCAGGGCCCACGGTGGGTTTTCTGTGGACAACACAGTTTCCCAAGGGCCTGTGAGCCCTTCACCCACCACTGCCAGCCCAGGGTCCCGATTCCCTCGGTGGCCCACACTGAGACAGGGTTGGGGGTGGGGGCTGAGGGCAAAGGCCAGGGGTACCTTCCGCCACCTGCATTAGACCCCATGGGATTCTTTCTCCTCCTCCTCCCCTTCCTCCTCATCCTCCAAATGCCACCTCCTCTCCAAGCAGCTTTTCCCATCCCCCAGAGACACGGGTCCTGGAGCCCCTGGGTGCTCCTGGGGCAATCAGGCATTTGTCAGCTTTGATGTTTTCGTGGCTGCTGCCCATGGCAGCTGATTTCTTGAGTCAACTTGGCAAGGACAGCACAGCCACAGGTGTGGTCTCGCATCAGCATCAGTCACCACGGCTGGTGTGGTGTCCCACCAGGGCTGATGAAGCAGTGAGGAAGGGTTTAAGACATGATGAGCATTCAAGTCAGTGGACCAGGGAGAGCAGATGAGGGTGGCAGATGGCCTCATCCAGTGCACCAAGAGACAGAGCCCCCAGCGGGAGCCAGAACACTTCCCCGGATGGCCCTTGGCCTCTTTCCCAGAGCCCCCACCACCACCTGCCCAAGGACTTGGAAACTTAAAAAGCAAAAACCTCCCAGAATTTTTTTAATAATAATCTTGATATTTACCAGTTTTTTACTTTATTTTTTTAAATATGTTATTTTTATTTGAAAATCAGAGTTACACTGAGAGATCTAGTTCTGAGAAGGGGCAAGGAGAGAGAGAGAGAGAGAGAGAGAGAGAGAGGGGTCCTGTTGGTTCTGTTTCTTTTGAGGTCCCTTGCTCACATGTTGGCTGTCACAGGGCCCCCGGGGCTCTCTGGGCTGTCAGTCACAGAGGCAGAAACTGAGTGTCCTTGACCTTGGTGATCCTGGCAGTGCCAGCCGGAGTGGCCCCTCAGTAAACGCACGCTGAGTGGGCAGCACCCACAGCCTAGACCTGGGCAAGGTGAGATGGGCAGAGCAGCCTGGCCCTGAACAGCCTTGAGTTTGCACCCCAAGCCCCTGTCCCCCAGTTCACAAGCTGCAAGGAGAAGCCATTGTTCCCCCGACCAACCCGGGACCCACAAGGGCAGGTGCCCAGCTGGCACCACTGGAGAATCAAGGTCTCACTCGGTGAGAACAAGGCCTGAGCATCGTATGCAGGTTACAAGTGTCACACTCTCTGTTAGAGAATCAGAACCTTCCAGAATCCTGGGCTGTAGCCTGGTGCTCATTTCAGCCGGCAAGGGCAGGCCCTGAGCAGGAGAGACCCTCGGGGCACCGTGGGCAGGCGACGCTCAGCCTCCATGGTCAGCACGTCACCCAGGCCTGAGTGGGCTGTATGCAGGGAACACAGCCCCTCTTGGATCACCCGGCTATAAAATTAACCTGTGTGAAAGCCTGGGGGAGGGGGTGAAGCCCCAGCATGCCCCAGGCCTCACACAGCCGCGCTGCTCCACACGGGCCCCGTCGGCTGCACCCCGAGCCCTGCTGCTTCCTGGAACATTGCATTCAGATGCTTCTAGACTCCTCAGCAACCCCCACTCCACCTCTGCTGCCAGGACAGAGCCGCAAAACCAGGAGTGACATCCCCAGCCCCTGGGGCCTGCGCCATGGTGGGGAATAAGCCAGCCCCATGGCTGGTCCTGGCGTGGGAGGCACAGTCCCTGCCACTGGCACTAAATGATCGAGGTCCAGAGAGAGGCAGAAAGCCCAGGTGCTCACAGCGTCCCAGCGGGCATCCCCACCTGCTCACAGCTTTGTGCTGGCCGCAACAAATGGAAACATGTAGGCCACGTTTTAACCGAAGCATTGAAGAATTCAGGCCCTGAGTTGCAACAATCCCACTTCCAGAAACTTCTAAGGAAACCACCAGAGAGGTGCTCAAAGATGTAAGCATATGGAATTCCTCCTTAGCGCTGATTAGCACATGAAAATGAACCCAGTGTTTGTGTTCCAACAACACGAGTTTGCTCATATCAATCACGGTAGCCCACAGGGGCAGGGGACAGACAGGGACCAGCCTTGCCCCCGTCCAGCCTGGCTTACGCCCAGCCATGTCCCCTCCTACAGAACTGGTCCCAATCCCTCCCTCTCCTGTTGGCTGGGAAGATTGTGCACCAGAGGTTTGGCAGCTCTGAGCAGTAGCTGACAGCAGGTGGTTTAGCGGAGAGGAAGGCGAGATCTCCGAAGACCACCCAGCCAGAGAGGAGTTGGCCATTTCTTCTTCCCACCAGTGGCCAGAACCTAACCAGCCCCAGACCCAGCAAGGGTCGCCAGGGTGGACAGCGAGCCCCAGGAGCAGGCTGAGAGGTTGCAGGATGCCCCGAGGGGGCAGCAGAAAGCTGGGCTGATAGTTCGTCTCTTCTCCCCGCTCTCCTCACGCAACGGCATGGCCCTGGGCTGCAGGCTGTTCCCCAGGGCAGAGCTCTGCAGGGGCTGTTCCTCTACCCAAAGGCTCTCCCCAGTGCCCAGCGGCTCCTCCTGACTTCATTCAGGCCCCTACAGAAACGCACCTCGTTGGGGCCAGCACTGTGGCTTAGCAGGTAAAGCCACAGCCTGAAATGCCAGCATCCCATATGGGCTCTGGTTCAAGTCCCGGCTGCTCCACTTCTGATCCAGTTCCCTATCAATGGCCCGGGAAAAGCAGCAGAAAATGGCCTAAGTGGTTAGGCCCCTGACACCCACGTAGGACACCCAGATAAAGCTCCTGGCTCCTCGCTTCAACCTGGCCCAGCGCTGGCTGTTGTAAACCAGTGCGCAGAAGATATCTCTCTGTGTGTCTCTCCCTCTGTCCTTACAACTCTTTCAAAATAAATAAGTGAATCTTTAAAAAAAACCATAGAGGCCAGCGCCGCGGCTCAATAGGCTAATCCTCTGCCTGCGGCACCAGACCCCAGGTTCTAGTCCCAGTCGGGGCGCCGGATTCTGTCCCGGTTGCTCCTCTTCCAGTCCAGCTCTCTGCTGTGGCCCAGGAGTGCAGTGGAGGATGGCCCAAGTGCTTGGGCCCTGCACCCCATGGGAGACCGGGAGGAAGTGCCTGGCTCCTGGCTTCGGATCAGTGTGATGCAGCGGCCACAGCATGCCAGCCACAGAGGCCACTGAGGGGTGAACCAATGGACAAGGAAGACCTTTCTCTCTGTCTCTCTCACTGTCTACTCTGTCAAAAAAAAAAAAACCCATAGAATATGCACACAAAGGGTGAACTCTGTTGTAAACCAGAAGCTCTAGTTAATAACAATGTATCCTACATTCCCATCAAGGTGGCATGTACCAAGGCCATCTCATTAGTCCAGGTGATCAATTTCAGCTCACAATTGATCACACTGATAGGTCTAAGAGTAAAATGGTTCACACAAACAAGACTAGTGTCTGCTAATACTAACTGATAGAATGAAAAAGGGAGAGAATGATCCAACATGGGAAGCAAGATACACAGCAGACTCATAGAACGGCAGATGTCCTAAATAGCACTCTGGCCTCAGAATCAGCCCTTAAGGCATTCGGATCTGGCTCAAGAGCCCATGAGAATATTTTAGGCATGGAAAGCTAAGACACTGTGAAAAACAAAAAAATGAAGACCTAAATGAAAGATCTCTGCGAGTGAGATCCCAGTGGAAAGAACGGGGCCATCAGAGAAGGAGGTACCTTTCTCTGAAGGGAGGAGAGAACCTCCACTTTGACTATGACCCTGTCGGATTAAGATCGAAGTCGGCGAACTCTAAACGCTTCCATAGCCTCGGCAACTCATGACTAGAGCCTGGGGAGATTACTGACGCCATAAACAAGAGTGTCAAATTGTTAAATCAACTTCAGGAGTCACTGTGTACTTACGTCTCATGAGGGATCTGTCCTTAATGTGTTATCCAATGTGAAATAATGCTATTACTAGTAATGAAACAGTATTTTTTCACTTTGTGTTTCTGTGTGGGTGCAAACTGATGAAATCTTTACATACTATAATATTAAATCGATCTTCTGTGTATAAAGATAATTGCAAATGATTAAAAAATCTTGGTGTTAAATTGGAAATTGCATAGATAATTAATCAATTCTTTAAAAAAAAATCATGTAGGATCTCTGTCTTTAATGTACTGTACATTGTGAATTAATACTATAACTAGTACTCCAACAATAATTTCAGTTTGTGTCTCTATGTGAGGGCAAACTGTTGAAATCTTTACATAATATGTTCTAAACTGATCTTCTGTGTATAAAGAGAATTGAAAATGAATCTTGATGTGAACAGAAGGGGAGAGGGAGCAGGAGAGGGGAGGGTAGCGGGAGGGAGGGAAGTTGTGAGGGGGGGAGCCATTGGAATCCATAAGCTATACTTTGGAAATTTATATTCTTTAAATAAAAGCTTAAAAATAAATAAATAAATAAATAAATAAATAAATAAAACTAAAACTCTAAAAAAAAAAACAATGTATCCGTTTGTATTCATCAATTACAAGAACTGGACCACCTTCATGCATGATAGTAACAATAGTAGGAAGCGGATGGGGGGAGGAGCAAGGAAACATGGGGACTCTGCACTTTCTGCTCATTTTTGCCAACTCTCAAACTATACTACAAATAAAGCCTATTTTTAAAAAAAGATTTATTTATTTATTTGAAAGTCAGAGTTACACAGAGAGAGAAGGAGAGGCAGAGAGAGACAGAGAGGTCTTCCATCCGCTGGTTTACTCCCCAAATGACGACATTGGCCAGAGCTGCGCCATCCAAAGCCAGGAACCAGGAGCTTCTTCCAGGTCTCCCATGTGGGTACCGGGGCCCAAGGACTTGGGCCGTCTTCTACTCCTTTCCCAGGCCACAGCAGAGAGCTGGATTGGAAGTGGAGCAGCCAGGACTCGAACTGGCACCCATATGGGATGCCAGAACTGTAGGTGGCTGCTTTACCCACTACGCCACAGTGCTGGCCCCTACAAATAGTCTATTAATCATTTTATGGCCCAGCAATGTGGACGGGTGGTTTTTTCAATTTTCTAAGCTGCAGTAATCATCACTGTGACCACCTAGAAACAGCTCGGGAACCTCACGGGAAATGATGAGGGATCCACTAGGACGATGGTGACGTCACCTTGCAGAATACCCCAAGCATCGTTTTGTGATCTCATGCATCCTCATTTCAATTGTGACTAAAATCCCCCTAAAAGTGGGGTTATCACCCTCGCTCACAGGGGAAGTGATGGGAGGAGAGGGCCCCGCAGGGCCCCTGCAGGCCCAGGGCACTCAGATCAGGCATCCTGGCTCCAAGTCTGAGTTCTGCCCACCACTCCATTGACCGAAAAAGGGGGCCCTGAGGGGATGGTGCCGCTGTGTGAAAATAAAACTGTCTGGAAATGTGAGCCGTAGATAAGGCAGGGCTGAAGAAGAAAATTTAGGCTGAAGCCAGAAGAGATGCCAAAGTTGAGGGGCCATTCGGGGAAGGCATGGCGTGCCAGCCAGTGATCTGAGTGCTACCAAGCCGGCTGAGTGCGTCTCCTTCTGCAGACCTATAGCCCAGGGGCCAGGATGGATTCTCACCTGGGTGGAAATGCCCCAACCTTCCAGCAACTTCCGGGCTCGTGTTCCTCTCTGAGGAGCATCCCCACGCGGGCCCGGCCACCAGCCCACCCTCGGCCTGTTCTCAGCTCCACTTAAGCACAGAACACTGGGCGAGGAGCAGTTTGCCCATCAGAAGGGCTCCTCCCGGCCGGCACCACGGCTCACTAGGCTAATCCTCTGCCTGCGGCGCCGGTACCCCAGGTTCTAGTCCCGGTTGCTCCTCTTCCAGTCCAGCTCTCTGCTGTGGCCTGGGATAGCAGAGGAGGATGGCCCAAGTGCTTGGGCCCTGCACCCGCATGGGAGACCAGGAGAAGCACATGGCTCCTGGCTTTGGATCAGCGCAGCGGAAGGAAGACCTTTCTCTCTGTCTCTCTCTCACTAACTCTGCCTGTCAAAAAAAAAGAATAAGGGCTCCTCCCAAACGTCCGGGGCTGACTTGGCTCCTGCAGAAGCTGCCCTGTCCCCAGCTGTGCCAGGCTCCGCAGAGCTGTCGTCTGAGGCGACAGCAGGAGAGTGGAGATGAGGATTGTGGCCCCGGCCCCTGTGACGTCACTGCCACCCCCCTTCAGGCACTCCCAGGGCAGGCAGCACTGAGCCATCGCAGCAGGTGTCACAGAGCAGCCTGGGTGCGCGTCCTCCGGATGCTGCAGGGCTGCAAGCTTCTAACAGAGGAGCTCGGGCTCGAGAGCCCAGCTCTGCCTCCGAGACGACTGCCGCCCCTCCGGGGCCGTGTCCCCTGGGTTTTGCTGAGTTCAAGCAGCGTGTGAGGTCCTAGAGTCCCTATACAAGCAATGCAATGTCCCAAAGTCACTCGTCAGTCATATCTGAGATGGTGACAACACACGATGCATACATACAACACATACACTCAGCAATACACACAGCATATGCACACATAACACAACATACACGTACACCTTATATACACGCAACACTGCACAACACACACATGTGCACACACCATGTACACCACACACAACATACACAAAGCACATATTCACACAATGCATGCATAGCATATACATGGCAAACACACCGCATGCACACCAAACATACAACATACATACATGTACAGGCACACACATGCATTTGTCACGGAAGCATCTCTCGCCACCCCGGACCCTTCAGACACCCCGCAGCATTCCTGAGCCCAAGTGTGGTGCTGAGCTCAGCTCACCAGGGGCTCAGTGGGCCACCAGAGCCACCGTGGGGACTGGAGCAGCCGGAGTCATTTCAAGTGCAGGATTGAGCACCACCTAGAGGTCCCGCCGAGGCACTGCTTCTCAAAAGGGAGTGCCCGGCAAGCGGCTCCGCCAAGGGTGTGGAAGAGGGAGGCCAGGGCCCTGTGGTGCCCTGTGAGGCCTTGGCAGTCCCCAGGCAGCTGGACGTGCTCAGTGCCCCCTGCAGCCCACACGTGTGCACACACAACATACGTACGTAGATCTGATCTTCTTCTGGTCATTAAAGTAAAGCATTTCCGGGCCGGCACCATGGCTCACTTGGTTAATCCTCCGCCTGCAGCGCCGGCATCCTATATGGGCGCCGGGTTCTAGTCCTGGTTGCCCCTCTTCCAGGCCAGCTCTCTGCTGTGGCCCGGGAGTGCAGTGGAGGATGGCCCAAGTGCTTGGGCCCTGCACCCCATGGGAGACCAGGAGAAGCACCTGGCTCCTGGCTTTGGATCGGCACAGCGCTGGCCGTAGTGGCCATTTGGGGAGTGAACCAACAGAAGGAAGACCTTTCTCTCTGTCTCTCTCTCACTGTCTATAACTCTGTCAAATAAATAAATAAATAAATAAAGTAAAGCATTTCAGAAGCTGCTAAACCTCATCAGCCATCAGAAATGTAACGAAACCCACACGCTGCCCTGAGCCCAGCGTCGGCCGCATTGAGTCCCGGCGAGGACATGGCGCAGGCACTAGCGCCCCCTCCTGGTGGAGATGCCATCAGTCCATCGCTTCAGAGGCGTTTGGCAATGTCTCTTCAAGCATCAGAGACCTGGGCACGGTCAGCCCACCTGGGATGCACCCACCTCACTTGGACACTTGAAGACCCCCGCCCAGGGAGCTGGGGTGGTGCACGGCCAGCCCACCTGGGATGCACCCACCACACTTGCACACTTGAAGACCCCCTCCCAGGGAGCCAAGTGGTGGAGCAGGTTAGGCTGCCTCTTGCAATGCCAGTACGGCATCCCATATCAGAGTGCTGGTTCGAGTCCCGGCTGCTCCACTTCCAACCCAGGTCCCTGCTAACGTAGCTAAGAAAGCAGGGGAAGATGGCCCAAGTCCCTGGGCCCCTGCCAACCACGTGGGAGACCCGGATGAAGCTCCTGGCTCCTGGCTTCAACCTGGCCCAGCCCTGGAGGTCATGGCCATTTGGGGAGTGAACCAGTGGAGATATCACTCTCGCTCACTCGCTCTCACTCTCTGTTGCTCTGCCTTTCTGTTTTCAAATACATAAATGCATAAGTTTAAAAAAAAAAACTTACAAGAAGACCCCTGCCCAGCCCAGCTGGTTGGGGTAGGGGCACCTGGAGGACCTCGGCCCCTACCCCGGGCTCTTCACCCCTGCAGAGCAGACCCAGGAGCCCAGGTGGCACTGCAGGCGTGGAGAGCCCCTCCCTGCCCTCCCTCCACCTTGTCCTCTAACCAGCGCTGACTTCTCAGCCAGGGATGACGTTGGCCTCCTTGGGACATCTGGCAAGGGCTGTCTGGGGTCAGCACAGCTGGGGAACAGCGTTCCCGGCCCAGCCCCTGGTTGGCGGAGGCCAGGGATGCAGCTCTGCACCCTCCCAGGCCCTGTCCCCCCCCCCCCCCCCCCCCGCGCAGTGAAGGTGCAAAAATGCCGACAGCGGTCAGGCTGAGGAATTCTGCCCTGAGCGCTCACCCGTGGAGTCATGACTGTGTGTAAGTGACTGGGCATGTGGCTAAAGGTGGAGAACAAAAGGCTCCGTTAGAGAACTCTGTCCCAGCACAGGTGCACTCGCCCTGTGTTGAAAAGGACCAGGCCATGGGAGGAGTCGGCCAAGCGTGGGCTCCCGCACCTCGGGGTCTTCTCTGTGCCTCCGGCACTTCCGCCAGCAGCCAGGGCCGCTCCGCCCTCACACAGAATTCGTCTTCTTGTGACTGGCTGCTCTGAGACTTAGCACAACGTCTCTGAGGTGCAGGCACATTGCAGCAGGTGTCGCTCTCTTTCTTAGAGGCTGGTGACAGTCCGCGGTGTGTCTGAGCGCAGCCCTCACTTGCTCTCCCACTCGTCCGTCCGTGGCTTCTTGGGTTGTGTCCACTTTTAGCTGCCGTGCACGACAGCGCGCATGATGAATGCAGGCATCCCCCACCTCTTCAAGACCCCGCTTCAGCTCCTTGGTGTGTGCTCCCAGAAGTGAACTTGCTGGAGTCTCTGGCAATCCTGTTTAAATTCCTGCAGAATCGCTATGTAGCAGCTGTACCATCTCACGTTCCCACCACAGGGCACCAGGGTTCCTCACCCACACTCGTCACTTCCGGTGTGCTGGGCGTGCAGTGATGCCTCGCGGGGGTCTGGCTCCCCATGCCCCAGTGACTAGTGATGGTGAGCATCTCCTCACGTGTACAGTGGCCATTTGCATATTTTATTGGGAGATATTTCTGTTCAAGTCCTTTGCTCATTTTTGAACTGGGGTTTTTTGGTTGTTGAGTTTTAGGAGTTCTGCCTGTATTCTGCGTTATTAATCCCTTATCAGACATACGATTTGCAAATATTTCCTCCCCTTCTGGGGGTTTTCCCTTTGACACTGTTGACGATGTCTTTTGGTGCACAAAAAGCTTTCAATTTCCAGCAAGTCTAATTTGTCTTTTTTTCTTCTTTTGTGGCCTGCGTCTTTGGTGTCGTAATCCAAGAACTCATTGCCAAATGCAACGTCATGAAGCGTTTGCCCTGTGTTTTTTTCTGAGTTCTGTAGTTTTAGCTCCTAGGTTTGAGGCTTTGATCCCAGTGGAGTTGACTTTCGGTGCAGACAGAACCGCCTCGGTCTTTCATGACTTCCTAGTGCTGCATCGTTTATTCCAGGGGCCCTGCGGAAGGACTGGACTTACCTACGTCTTGTCAGGGACTGAGAATAATGCTAGGGCGCAGATTCGTATTTATGTGCAGATGTGTGCGCATGTGCATGTATACAGACGTGTGTGCATGTATACAGATGTGTATGTATACAGACATGTGTATACAAGTATACAGGTGTGTATGTATGTATACAGACGTGTGTGCATGTATACAGACACGTGTATACAGACATGCATGTGCATGTATACAGATTACAGATGTGTGTATGTACACAGACATGTGTGCATGTATACAGACGTGTGTATGTATACAGACATGTGTATACAGACATATGTGTGCACGTATACAGATGTGTGCATGTATACAGACGTGTGTGCATGTATACAGACGTGTATGTATACAGACCTGTGTGTACAAGTATACAGGTGTGTATGTATGTATACAGACATGTGTGCATGTATACAGACTGTGTATGTATACAGACGTGCATGTGCATGTATGCAGATATGTGTATGTATACAGGTGTGTGTATGCATGTATACAGACGTGTGTGTATGTATACAGATGTGTGCATGTATACAGACGTGTGTATGTATACAGACGTGTGTTTCCACACAAAACTACGTTGCTGCCTGCAGAACGGTGCACAGAACGGACGCTTCCTTACACGAAGCCACCTCCAGGAAGCATCGGCCTGACTCCCAGTCAGGCGGAGTCTCGGAGAAAACGGACAGGACTTTGCTTAAGAGAAGGTGGGGCCGGGCGTTTCGCCTAGCGGTAGATTGCTCTCGCCACACGCCCGACACCTGCTCTGGCTCCTGGCTGCAGCCTCCTCCTAGGGCAGCCCTGGGAGGCGGCCGTGCTGGCTCAGGTCCCTGCGCTCCTGCCGCCCATGTGGGAGACCTGGATTGGGGTCCCAGCTCCGGCTCAGCCTCACTTTGACTCTTAGGGACATCTGGGGGCTGAGCCAGCAGACAGCACTGCTGTGCCTGTCTCCCTCTCTCTCCCCCAGCCCACCCCGCCCACCCTGCGTGTGCGTCTCCTCATCTCTCAAAATAAATAAATAACATTTCCCCAAAGGACAAGACAGGGTGGCCACTGGGACGCAGCTGGTTAAGAAGCTGTTCGGGACACTCACACCCTACGCTGGCGCGCAGGCGTGGGTGCTGGCTACTTGGCTTCCGCTGCAGCTTCCTGTTAGTGCACCTGCAGAGGCAGCAGGTGATGGTGCAACTCCTCGGGCCCCTGCCGCCCGCGTGGGACACCTGTATGCAGTCCCAGGCTGAGTTCCAGGCTCCTGGCTTCAACCTGGCCCAGTCCCGGCTGTTGTGGGCATCTGGGGAGTGAACCGGCAAATGGACGCTCCTTCTCCCTCTCTCTGTCACTGTGCCTTTGAAGTAAGTCTTTAAGGCCACCTAAGCACCTGCTGTCTCGCCGTGTCTGTGGCCCGGGAGCCTGGCGTGGCTCGGCCGGGCGCTTCGCGAGGTTGCCGTCGAGGCGCTGGCCAGGGCGTGGTCGCTCAGCAGAGACTCGGCCGGCCGGGGAAGACGCTGCTCAGAGCTCCTCCAGGGGGTCTCGCGTGTGCTGGGAATGCAGCCCCCAGCGTCTGGCCTTTCCTCGCCACGCGGGGTCTCCTCAAAGCCAACAGGGGCCAGAGAAACCCCAGCCACGCAGTCACACAAAGCAGGACCTGGGGGGGTCCTGCCTGGCCGCCCGAGAAGCCATCAGATTAGAGAAAGCCAGCTGCTTGCCCAGGCCAGCCGGCCGGCCCTCCACCCCACACGGTACCGTATTTTTCCTGGCAGTGGAAAGTCGCTAGGCTGGAGACGGACTTGATTTGGATTTGGTGGTTATTTCGTGGTCGGTATTTTAAATTTGCTCGTGGCTGTATTCAGCACACAGAGCTCTCCACACGTGTGAAGTCAAGCCTATCAATATTTTCCTTAACAGCTTCTGAGTTTTATTAAAATCCACCGTATGTTATGGAAGACCCCTGCACCCCAAGATCATAGAAGCTCCCGCCGTGCTGTCTCCAGACGACTTCATTATCACGGCCATCTTTCCAAGCGCTCTTCACCCGCAGGGTAATTTGTATAAATTACTTGGCTGCTGGCATGCTTGAAAGCTATTTGTCCCCAATTTTGCTAATCAGGAACTTTTTACAGGGAAGAAGTGAGATTTCAGCAAATTATTCTCACCCTTTAATATGCAATGCTTAGCGAGACTCTAAGATAAGCAATGCAATTTCACGGGGAGCTGTTTTTCGGTACAAAATCAGCACCATTCACACACGGCCAGCGACGTCGCTTGTTCGGTTCTCGCTGCCCTTTGTCAGAGGGGCTGACTTCGGGCGACCTCCAGGGCTCACACACAGAGGCCGTTCCGATGCTGATGGCTCACTTCCAAACGGGAGCCGGCTGAGCCCAGGGGATCCACTCCCTTCCACTCACCGCTCGCAGAGGCCGCACTGTTGGGGATCCCGGAGATGCCAGCGTCTTCCGCCTCCTGCAAGTGGGCAGTGCCTCCTGCTCCCCAGGGCACACCACATGGGCTGCGGGCAGAACCCACTCTAGAAATCGCCACCAGGGGCTGGCGGGGGCGCTGTGAACTCAGCTACCAAGTGCAAGGCTGGCATCCCAAGTCCAAGTCCAAGCTCCAGTTCGAGCCCCTGCAGCTCCTCCTCCCATCCAGCTCCCTGCCAATGGGCCTGGGCAGGCAGCAGAGGAGGGCCGGGGGCTTGGGTCTCTGCACCCATGTGGGAGACCAGATGGTGCCTCAGGCTCCTGGCTTCTGCCGGGCCCAGCCTGGCCCACTGCAGCCAAGTGAGAGGTGAACCAAATGGCTCTCTCTCTCTCTCTCTCTCTGTGTGTGTGTGTGTGTGTGTGTGTGTCTGTGTGTGTGTGTCTTTCAAATAAATAAAAATACTTCTTAAAAAGTACATTCAAAAAGTCAGCAGGCATTTTTAGAGGCCTCTGCTTACTGATTGATTGATTGATTGATTCGGTATCTTTTTATTTTTTTTTTTTTTTACAAAACTCTAAATTTATTCAAAGTGTTAAAAGATTTCACTCTCCCCTCCAAAATATTTTATAATTTAAAAAAATCAAAACTCTTTTCTCAGCCGCTGTACAAGTTGCTGCTTCTTTTTCTTGGGGACCAGCCTCTGCCCCTCTCCGATCCTCTCTGCCTCCCTCCCTTCTCAGTATTATTGCTGCTCATAAAATCCTCCATACCCACTACCCTCTTCCCCCGGCCCCTGCCCAGCTTCTCTTCTGGGACCTTCTCTTCTGGACCTTGGTGGCAGATGAGGCCCAATGGATGGGTGGGATACCCAGGCAGTGCCCGAGGGGCCAGGGTAGGCTTTGTGCTTCTGGGAGAACCCCTAGTCGGCTTGTTTCTTGGTCAAGTCGAGAGGTCATCCTTTCTGTCCCATGGACACCTGTTTAGAGCCAAGTATTTGGCTTGGGGCTGCCCACAGCTGTGCAGCCCTATCCCTTCTCTAGATTCCCTGAGGCACGGGCCATGACAGCTGGGTCTGGTAACTGAACCATTTGTCTGCCTGTGGACTACCGGGCTTAGGAAGAGTGGCACATGACTGGAGGATGGCTCCAAACGCCCAGGGGAGGGAGTTTTGTTTTTTTGTTAGGCAAAGCCAGAGCCAGCCAGGACCATGGGAGGTAGGGACGTAGGGGCAAAGTGTGACCACACAGCTCTGGGGTGAGCAATGTTCCTTCTGTCCAGAACTCCACCATCCATCCTCCCCTCATCCTGCAGGGCCCAGGATGATTCCAGAAAGGAGGAAGAAAAAGAGGAAAAGAATTCTGTTCTGCTGATGATGGGAAAAGGCAGGAGGTAACAGAGTGCTCAGGGTTGGGGAGAGGCCTGCTGGAATCTGTGGCTGTCACTGCTTCCCTGCTGCACGAGGGTGGGCGAGGGGCCAGGCCAGGCCCACAGAGGCTTCATCAGCTCTGCTCCTTGTCCTTGACTAACAAGACCGTGTGCTGGCCCCCGCTGGACACAGACAAGACCACACGGTTCTCCAGTTGCTTTCCCGTCATCTCCACGGGGCTCCAGGCGTCCTCATCTTGCCCTGTGCCCAGCTGGTAGCTGGTGCCCATGCCCCAGGCAAAGGCACGACCGTCCTTGGTCACAGCATACCCCACGGAGGCCCCACACGCCACGGAGGTGACAGCGGGCAGCTTGGAGATGAGGGTGGGTATGCTCTTCTCTTCGGCACCCTCCCCAAGGCCCAGCCGCCCGTACTCAGCCCGGCCCAGGCTGTATGCTTTTCCCTCTGAATCCATGCAGACTGTATGGTGCTGGCCGCCAGAGAAGCCCACCCAGGACTTGGTGGAGTTCTTGAACGATGATTGATTGATTGATTGATTCGGTATCTTTTTAATGGAGCTAAAGGTCTTCCCAGAAGGCCACAGGTGTTCCGCCCAGGCTGGGTGGAGGAAGGCAGGTTGTAAACTTTCGCTGAGCGACACCGCCCCCTCGTGGCCGGGGACGCTGTTGCCGTGAGTCCAGCCCCGGGGCAGCTGGCCGGCTGCACAGGCTGCGGTAATATACGACGTGCGTGGCTTGCGCCGCTTTTAACACTCCGGACTTCCTGCGGGGAGCGTGCACAGGCAAGGCCGCTTCCCAGGGAGGAGAGAGCTGATTTAAGAGCCTCCTTCCGTCGTGGCAGCTTCGCGGCTCCCCGGGAGCACGTGTGAATTCCTCCCCGCCCGCGGGACTCGCCGGCTGGGTGTTTTGCAGGAACGAGACACTGTGCAAGAAGCGAATTTTACCGGGTGTCTTCCTCCTCTCCCTCTGCATCTCTGCCGCATAGGCACCTGATGGGCAGGGACTTCTTTCTGGCCCTTACTCCAGATCTTGGCTCCCCTGGCGCCCCACCACCACCACCACCAACATTGTCACCAGCACCCAGGGCTTGGTAGAGCGGCAACGTGCCAGCCCCACCCCTCACCCAGGAGGTCTGCACAGGGGCAGAAGCCGCATGGGATGCAATGTCAGCCGGCCCAGCCCTGCGGTGACTCGGTCTCTCTCGAAGGGGACCTGCTGGCCTGGTCCTGGCCCCATGTGGGTGTAGCCAGGTGACGCAGGTGGCACTGCTCTGGGGTCGCCTTGGTCCTGAGGTCCCTCTCCAGAAGTGGGATTGAATTAGTAGGGCGTGGAGCCTGGGGTTAGCAGACTCCCCGGGAACTCTGACGTCCAGGGAGGTTTGGAAACGCTGAGCGGAAGTTGAAATATCTGGGCCAGATGTGTGGTTGTTGAGCTCATGGTGTGATCCCGTGGCGGGATGGGTTCAGCAGGTTTCTGGGATGTTCAGAGAAGCCCCAGGGAGGTCATCTGGAGGCAGGTAGGTGGGACGCCCCGGGTGGGAGCCATGTGTGGGAGAGCCTTGTCTATTTCACAGAGCTGGTGGATTTAAAGCCACAGGCCCCAAATGTCTGCTTTCCAAAGACCAGAAAGTTGCGCTCTGGACCATCTCAGAGGTGTCTGAGCGAGCCAAGCACATGTGCTCAGCGGAGGACGGGGCACGCAGGTTGAGTGGGATGTCCCCGGGAAGCCCCCCACCCCTTGGATCAACGCAGACTTCCTGCTGGAACTAGGCATGGTGGCAAAGGTTTGTTTTCCCAACCAAGAACCTTGAAACAAACACGTGGATGGGACCGGTGCCTCCTACAGCAGGCAAGAGAGACAACAAGGACAAACCCCCCAAATCCTCGAAAGCCAAAAGCTGAGGCTACCGCACTGAGGCTTAGGGCACCTGGACCAAGAGGCAGCACCGTGGGAAGCTTGGTGTTGGGGCACTGCTGATCCCGTGCCCTGGTCTCCCCCAAATTCTGCTTAATGACGCGTTGCCACCTCCCCGGGCTGCTGTGGGAAGCACATGGAAATATCTGTGAAGACACAGCGACACACACAGCATCAGTAAAATGGCTTCCTACTATGCGGAGGGCACGTGAGGACACGCAGCACATGAAAGAGAGCTGGCTCATAGCTGTAACCAAAAGCCGAGGGGAAGTTATATAACAAATGCTTAGCCTTTAGAAGGTCTCTTTGCGAAATTGTTCGATGGGCAGGTGCTTCCCGAAGGCTGCCCGAGAGACTGCTTCGTTAACTCCCTCACTCAACGAAGTCTGTCAGGTGGAATCTGCACGCCACCTACGTCCGCTTTAGAAATTTCTGCAGGAATGTCTTCATGGAGGTAACAGCCCACGTCCTTAAGGGACAATATAGAAGGTTCTGGATAAAAGGAAGATGCACTTGGGGTAAATAAACACAGAAAGTTCTGCAGCAAGCAAATGTGAGACTGACGTGAGCTCATTTGAAATGAAAGCAAAGGATGTTTAAAAGCAAAAAGCCAGAAAGTCAAGGGCTGGGGAGACACAGGGAGTCCTCCTCACCTTCACATCAGGAATAAAGCAGAATAAACCAGGTCCAACCTCTCCCCACTCCCCACCACGCCCACCATATGGTCTCATTAATGGGAATTCTTAGAAATATACACCATTGGGCCGGCGCCGTGGCTCAACAGGCTAATCCTCCGCCTTGCGGCGCCGGCACACCGGGTTCTAGTCCCGGTCGGGGCGCCGGATTCTGTCCCGGTTGCCCCTCTTCCAGGCCAGCCCTCTGCTGTGGCCCGGGAGGGCAGTGGAGGATGGCCCAGGTGCTTGGGCCCTGCACCCCATGGGGAGACCAGGAAAAGCACCTGGCTCCTGGCTCCTGCCATCGGACGAGCGCGGTGCGCCGGTCGCAGCGCGCCGTCAGCGGCGGCCATTGGAGGGTGAACCAACAGCAACGGAAGACCTTTCTCTCTGTATCTCTCCTTCTCACTGTCCACTCTGCCTGTCAAAAAAAAAAAAAAAAAGAAATATACACCATGCTGGGGCCAGAGCTGCGGTGTAGCCAGTAAAGCCGCCACCTGCAGTGCCAGCATCCCATATGGGCACCGGTTCGAGTCCTGGCTGATCCACTTCCGATCCAGCTCTCTGCTGTGGCCTGGGAAAGCAGTAGAAGATGGCCCAAATGCTAGGGCCCCTGCACCCATGTGGGAGACCCAGAAGAAGCTCCTGGTTCCTGGCTTTGGATCTGCTCAGCCCCGGCCATTGTGGCCAATTGGGGAGTGAACCATCAGGTGAAAGATCTCTCAATCTCTCTCTCTCTCTCTCTCTCTCTCTCTCTCTCTCTCTCTCTGCCTCTACCTCTGTCTGTGTAACTCTGACTTGCAAATAAATAAATAAATCTTAAAAAAAAAAAAACTATTGAGAGCACAGAATAAGGCAGTAGAAATTAACTCACAGTAACAGTTACAATACATGTAAACGGGCTAAATGCCTCATTTAAAAGGGAAAGACTCAACATTTCAGAATCCACGTGTGTGCTGCTCACAGGAGTCACAGCAGGACGAAGCTCCCCTGGGAGTCAGGAGACAACCGGGTTTTGGGAGGATTGGGTCAAGAAGCCAGGGCTGAAGACCAAACGTTTGTTTCCTACCTTATCTGACGTCACAGAACACTGGCAGGCAGGAAAGCCACAAACCCTTCGAAGGAGCAGGTTTTCGTTCGAAACTTTCAGACCCCTGCTTCCTTTAACGAAAGATTTATTTCTTTGAAAAGCAGCGTGACACTGAGAGAGGAGAGAGATCTTCCGTCTGCTGGCTCACGCCCCAGATGGCAGCAACAACCAGGTATGCACCAGGCCGAAGCCAATCAGCGTCTCCCATGTGGGTGGCGAGGGCCCAGGCGCTTTAGCCATCATCTGCTGCCTCCCCACTGGCGTTCACGGGGAGCTGGACTGGAACCCGTGCTCTGAGCTGGGATGCTGGCGGCTCAGGCAGGGGCTTCACTGGCCTCGGCAGCCTAAGCTGTGGTCTTCTCCTTGGTCACCGTCCAACGGGCTGAATGGATGTCTAACACACGTGTCAGAGTTGTGCTTGCTTTGTGTGGGGGGAAGACACCTGGCTCCCTCCCACCCCCAGCACTCACGGAAGAGCCCCAGGTTTTATGCCACAGCCGTGTCTTCCTGCTGTAGGGCGGGCAGTCAGGTGGGGGACACAGTTACTGTCAGGATGCTGTTGGCCACAGTCACAGGAGAACAGCAGAATTAGCTACAGCAGTGACAGGAATCCGCGAAGACTAAAGGATTGTGCAGTGTGGGCCAAGTGTCCACACTGCCTGCAGAACCACAGCGCTGAGACCCCAGGGTCTTCCCAGTGCTGTCTTTGTCTTTCAGCCCCGTCAGTGACCCCCAGGCCCCAGCATCCTCGTTGGAACCCAGGGAGAGGGATCAGCTCCTTCCCCAATGCCGAGAACCAAAGCCACGGCAGCTCCTGGACTCCTGGACGGAAGTCCACCTGCAGATAGCTCCGACTGCCCGGGTGAGATTCGCCCTGGCCTGGGAACGCCTGGGACCTGGTGAGAAGGGAACAGGGTGGGGCGGCCCCATCCCCCCATCCTCAGACGTGTCATCGCCCTCACCAGAGACAGCAGAAAGCCACCCTCGGAGCCCTGGAGGCTGCCTGTCCAACATGGCAGGGCTGGTTTCCAGCGAGGCCGCCTTCTCCCTGCATGGGGCCAAGAGCCCGCCCTGGTACCTGTTGGACTCAGGACCCACCCCTGTCCCCCAGGCCCCGTCCTCAGCTCCAGGCCCATGGGGGTTAGGGCCTCAGCATATGAATGGGTGGGGGAGGTGCACAGACAAGCGACAAGGCTTCCCCTGCCACCTGCTGCCCCAGCCATCCCCTGCCACCTGCTGCCCCAGCCACGGCCCACAGAGCTGTAGGAACTTCAGCCGGGACACTGAACACAGCCCAGGGGTGGGGCAGTGGCCTCCCAGCCCACCCTGGTCAGGGGTTGGGGAGAGCCGGAAAGGCCAGCGGTTACTAAACACCTGACTCCGCCGAGACCGAAGACTCCAGGAATGGGGATCAGGGTGGTTGGCAGCTGTGACGCAAACGTGGTGGCCACAACCCAGGCATCCACAAGTCAAGGGGAAAATGGTTACTAAAAACCAAAAATAAAAATAAAAAATAACCCAGGGCAGGCATGTGGCACGCAGGATGCCTGCATCCCCTGGGGGGGGGGGGGGGGGGGGGGACCTGGGCTCAAGACCCAGCTCCACTTCCAAGTTCACCCCCCGACAGAGGCCAGACTCGGAACTGGAGCCCACCCGGCAGAGTCCAGAGCTGGGGCTCCCTGCACCGCCCTGCGGACCCCCTCTCCAGCCCTCCTGGCCCCCTCTGGGTACAGCGTGGCCTTGGTCACCCTCGGCTGGGGGCCTCTAATTTTTTGCTGCTTTGCATATATCCACCCGAAGGACCACAAAGTGTTCCCAACGTTGACTTGGAGATTACAAACAAATATTAGCCAATAGGCAAGTCTGCGAATACGGACTCTGCAAATAACGAGGATGGGTGTCGTTCTGCCACCACGTGACAGCCTGCACCGAGTCAGTCGGTGGGAGGGGCCGCCGTAGCCTCCCACGTGTGCTCCAGCAGAACCGGGCCTGGGGGTGGACGCAGTGTTCTGTGGACAGAGCCGGCCCACCTTGCCCAAGTGCATCCTGGTACTCAGAGGTGAGGCCGTGCAGAAGGATGGACTCGAGGGATCCATCTGGGAATCAGCTCTTTAACCCACATCTTTTATTTTATTTCATTTACCTGAGAGGCCAGGAGACAGACAGACAGACACGGTTAGACAGACAGAGCTCCCCTCAGCCGGTTCGCTCTCCGAATGCCCACAATCTCAGGACTAAGCGGAAGCCAGGAGCCAGGAACTCCATCCAGGTCTCCATGTGGGTGGCAGGAACCCAGTTACTCGAGCCACCATTCGCTGCCTCCTGGAGCGTGCATTGGCAGGAAGCTGGAGTCAGGAGTTGGAGCCAGGGATCACATCTGGGTACCCCCGTGTGCGATGCAGGAGTCAACCAGAGGGCTACACGCCCACACTTTCAACTTGGGCCTTTATGAAGATGGGACAAAAAGATTTGATGAGCGCACACTCTGAAATGAGATCCAAAGCAGATACATTTAAGAATGAAACAGGGGCCGGCGCTGTGGCATAGCAGGTAAAGCCACCGCCTGCAGTGCCGGCATCCCACATAGGCGCTGGTTCAAGTCCTGGCTGCTCCACTTCTGATCCAGTTCTCTGCAGACAGCCTGAGAAAGCAGTGGAAGATGGTCCAAGTGCTTGAGCCCCTGTACCTGCATGGGCCATCCGGAAGAAGCTCCTGGCTTCAGATCAGCCCAGCTCCAGCCGTCGCAGCCACTTGGAGAGTGAGCCAGCAGATAGAAGACATGTTTCCCTCTCTCCCTCTCACTGTAGTTCTATCTCTCAAATAAATAAATCTTTTTAAAAAAAAAAAAAGGAATCTACTTTAGAATTCACAGGTTTGGCATTATTTTCCCTAATTATAAAAGTAATTCATGCTCCATGTTGAAAACTTAAAAAGTAAAAACCTCCCGGAATTTTTTAAATAAGAATCTTGATATTTACTGTTTTTTTATTTTATTTTTGTAAAAGATTTTATTTTTATTTGAAGGTCAGAGTTACACACAGAGAGAAGGAGAGGCAGGGCGGGGCGGGGGGGGTCTTCCATCCAATGGTTCACTCTCCACTGGGTCGTAACAGCAGGAGCTGCACCGATCTGAAGCCAGGAGCCAGGAGCTTCTTCCAGGTCTCCCACACGGGTGTAGGGGCCCAAGGTCTTGGGCCATCTTCTACTGCTTTCCCAGGCCACAGCAGAGAGCTGGATCAGAAGTGGAGCAGCTGGGACTCGAACTGACACCCATATGGGATGCTGGCACTGCAGGCAGTGACCTCACACACCACGCCACAGCACCGGCCCCTCTCGGAGAGTTTTAATCTGCTTTTTACAGTGAGTACCCCATCATCCCACCAGAAAACACAACAAGGCTAAGTGAAGCCCGCATCTTCCCAGTGTTTCCTGGCCCACGGCTCTCACAGCGGCGGCTTGCGGGCCCTGCACCCCACACACCCTCTGGCACGCCCTACTTCAGGCTCTGGGAAGTACAAGTTCTTCCCCAAGCCGGAGAAAAGGACTCAGACCCAGGGCCTTGTCCCCCCCCCCAAAAAAAATGTATTTATTTATCTGAAAGGCAGAGCCGCAGAGAGAGAGAGAGAGAGAGATCTTTCATCTGCTGGTTCACTCCCCAGATGGCAGCACTGGGGCAGGCTGAAGTCAGGAGTCCGAAACTCCATCTACGTCTTCCACGTGAGTGCAAAGGCCCAAGCGCATGGGCCATCTTTCCCTCTTTTCCCAGGCCATTAGCAGGGCGCTAGGTCGGAAGTGGAACAGCCAGGACTTCAACCAGTGCTCATGTGGGATGCCTTGTTGCAGGCTGCAGTTTACCCACTGTGCCACAACGCCAGCCCTCCCCGGCCCCCCAACCAGTGTCTTAGCCGCTATGCTATACGCCTGTTCTGGAAGGCGTTGGGACTCTCTGACATCTGCAGACGTCTTTGCTCCCGCCCAGTGAGGTCTCCAAAATCCAGACCCCACCCCCGCAGGTCAGCCTGCCTGTGCACATCACCAAAGTCAGCACAGGCGGACGCCGACACCGGGCGGCATGAGGCTGCCCTGTTCTGCGAAAGGCAGGAGGAAGCCGTATTTTGAAGCAAGGGTGGGAGCTAAGGTGGGAAAGATAAATTACACGAGGGCCACGAGGGAGCCGAATGGCTTCAGCAGCTCACAGGGTCAACCTAGAGAGTGGCTCTCTAAAAAAATGAATTTATTGGGGCCAACGCTGTGGTGCAGTGGGTTAATGCCCTAGCCTGAAGAGCCAGCATCCCAGATGGGCGCCTGTTTGAGACCCGGCTGCTCTACTTCTGATCCAGCTCTCTGCTGTGGCCTGGGAAAGCAGTGGAAGATGGCCCAAGTGCTCGGACCCCTGCACCCGCAGTAGACCTGAAAGAAGCTCCTGGCTTCGGATTAGCACGGCTCCGGCCATTGCGGCCAACTGGGGAGTGAACCAGTGGATGGAAGACCTCTCTCTCTCTCTCTCTCTCTTTCTCTCTGTAACTCTTTCAAATGAATAAAATAAATCTTTTAAAAAAATGAATTTACTGGGGAACGAGACAAAGATGGCGATTTGGAAGGGGTGTGCTCTGAGGGATGGGGTGAGGCAGAGGAGGAGGAGGGTTCTAAAGGCAGGGGGAGGAGGGCTACGTCCGGTGTTTCCCCTGGGCTACAGGGATCCGTACAAGCGGGGTGGCGCCCGTGGCTGCTGCCGGCGCGGCTGCAGAGACCCTCCTGCACAGCTCTGGTTTTCCAGAGATGGCTGACGGCTTTCGGCGCAGGCTGCTCGCCGTGGACTCCCAACTCCGCAGTCAGGGTTTGGCCTAAGCGACTCCACTGTGATGGTGACAAAGCTGAAGACCGGAGGCATCGCAGGATCCCCACGCTCTCTAGGTGAGGGGGGAGTGCAGGCCTCGGAGCCAACACCAAGAGGGACGGCGCGGTTTGACTTGCTCTGAGTGTCCCCCAAGGGCTCATGAGTGGACATTATTAAAGAGAAAGAACTCAAATACTCACTCATTACGGCCAGGGATGGGCCAGAACCCCCCCCCCCCCAGGTCTCCCACGTGGACGTCAGGGACCGGATCACGTGAGCCATCAGCCCTGCCTCCCAGGATCCGCATGGGCAGGGAGTGGGGTCAGGAGCCAGAGCCGGGGACTGGGGCCATGCACCTCATCCCACGTCTTCAGTGTTAGGCTTACACACCCACCCCTCAGCTATTTAACCCCATGTGTGGTACTGAAAGGATAGAAACTATAAAAAAAATTTTTTTTGAGATTTTATTGTATTTATTTGAAAGGCACAGTTACAGAGAGAAGGAGACAGAGAGAAATTAATATCTTCCATCCACTGGTTCATTCCCCAAATGACCGTAACAGCCGGAGCTGGGCTGATCTGAAGCCAGGAACCAGGAGCTTCCTCCGGGTCTCTCACATGGGTCCAGGGGACCAAGCACTTGGGCTTTCCACTGCTTTCCTAGGCACATCAGCAGGGAGCTGGATTGGAAGTGGAGCAGCTGGGACTTGAACTGGTGCCAACAGGGGATGCCAGTACTACAGATGGCAGATTAATCCACTGCGCCACAGTGCCGGCCCCTATTTTTATTTGTTTGAAAGATAGAGAGAAAGAGAGAGAGGGATACCTTCCATCTACTGCTTCACTCCCCAGACGGCTGCAACAGCCCGGGCTGTACCAGGCAGAAGCCAGGAGTCAGGAGCTCCATCCAGGTCTCCCACATGGGTGCAGAGCCCCAAGCACCTGGGCCATCTTCTGCTGCTATCCCAGGCACATTATCAGGGAGCGGATTGGAAGTGGAGCAGCCAGGACTTGAACCAGTGCTCACCCAGGATGCGAGCCTCCACTTTACCCGCTGTGCCACAACCCCGGCCCCAGAGTGGAAACCTAATCCAGCTGTGGTGTGGAGGTGGGGCTGGGGGAGGCGGTGTGACGTCATCAGGGAGAAGTCCCTGGGACTGAATGCAGGTGGCTTCGTAAGAGAGGGTGAGGGGCTGGTGCTGTGGCATGGCGGGTACAGCACTGCATCCCACGTGGGCGCCAGTTTGAGTCTCTCTCTCTCTCTCTCTCTCTCTCTGTGTGTGTGTGTGTGTGTGTGTGTATGTGTATGTCCTCTCTGTGTAACTCTGCCTTTCAAATAAATAAAATAAATACTTATATACAATCGGAATAGGATATGAATCAAAAGGCAAAAATGGGGGTGGGCACTGAGCCCAACAGTTAAGATGCCCGTGCCCCGGGACTCATGCTGTGGCACCGGCTCCAGTCCTGGTTGCTCCACTCCCACCCAGCTCCCTGCTAATGGCCTGGGAAAGCAGTGGAGGATGGCCCAAGTGCTTGGGCCCCTGCCACTCATATGGGAGACCTGGATGAAGCTCTTGACTCCTGGCTTCAGATTGGCCCAACTCCAGCTGTTGCGGCCATTGGAGGGAACATTGGATGGAGGACCTCTCTCTCCCTCTGCCTCTCTGTAACTCTGCCTTTCAAATCAACCAAAAAAAAAAAAAAAGATGCCCATGCCCCATGTCAGAGTGCCTGGGTTCAATTCCTGGCTCTGGCTCCTGGCTACAGCTTCCCGGGGGGGCAGCAGATGATGGCTCAATGGGTTGGGTCCCTGATACCCACATGGGAGACCCACACTGAGCCCCCAGCTCCCAGGTTAAGCCTGGTCCAGGCCTGGCCATTGCAGGTGTTTGGGCCAGAGATTAGAGTTAAGTCTCTTACTCTCTCTGCTACTGCTCAAACAAATAAATTTTATAAATACTTATTTGAATGGCAGAAACAGAGAGAAAAGGGGAGAGACAGAGAGGTCTTCCATCTGCTGGTTCACTCCCCAAATGGCTGCAATGGTCAGGGTTGGGTCAGGTCAAAACCAGGAGCCAGGAGCTTCTTCCAGGTTTCACACGTGGGTGCAGGGGTCCAAGGACTTGGGCCACCCTCCGCTGCTTTCCCGGGCACATTAGCAGGGAGCTCAACTGGAAGTGGAGTAGCCAGGACTTGAACCAGTGCCCACAGGGATGCATACTGTAGACAGGGGCTTAACCTACTATGCCACAGCATCAGCCCCATAAATAATTTTTTAAGTAGAGTTGCTTTTTGGGTCATAAACAACACATACTATTTTTCAAGTTAAAAAGATTCAGCCCCTGAAAGTCCAGATATTTCTGTGAACTTGCAATAATCATTTCATCCTTTCTCAGGATACTTGATATAGCAGCTACAAGCATTTGGAAATAAATCACCATATTTCCTTTGAAATAAATCTGCTTTGAGCCATGCTGGTATCAATCATATGTAATATGGCTTTCAGAATGTACAGACATAAACATGTGAGCAATCTCACCATATAATATGAGGAGGTTGAACGGACAGCCAAGTCATCAACCCATGGTTTAAATCCAGGGCTCCGGCCGCTGGAGAATGTGCACTGGGATCCCTGGGTAACCGGCAGCCGGGCGCAGCGGTCTGGCAGCCACATGGCAACCTAGGAAGCCAGTTGTTTGCTACAAACATCAAAGCCCCACATGGACACCCTGTTCAGAGCATTTGCAAAGTGGGGGAGCTCACAGAACAGCAGCAGCAGAACTGAGAGAGACCCTGGTTGTGGGCTGCAGCCAGTCTGACACGGGCACGCTGTCGTGGGCCAGCGCTGGCCCTGCCCCCAGGGCTTGCACCCAGCAGACAGGGCGGGCCGAGAGTCTGCTCCTTCTGGGGCCTCAGCCCAGGCCCAATGGGACCAGACAGAAACCCAACACTGCTGGATGCAGTGAGCCCGGGAGCCAGCCTGGCCAGCCTGCCCGGGGCAGGGGATTGTCCCGGCTGGACGCGGCCCTGGCTCTGCAGCGACTCCTGCCCAAGCCCCTTTCAAATACAGGTCTGGCTGTTGTGGTCATTTGGGGAATGAGGATCTCCCTCTCCTTCCTCTCTGTTACTCTGCGTTTCAAATCAATCAATATCTGAAAAAGAAAAGAAACTGGCGGAGCAGGCACCAGGCTGGGAACAAAGACTTGAATTCAGACGAGGGGAAGCGAATCCAGAGACCAGGCACACAGCTGCCACCAGAAACTCACAGGACCCATGACCACCATGCACAGCAGCGGCGGGGAGGCCCTAGTTCCAGGACAGCCTGGCTGGGCCGGCTCAGGCTGCTCTGGTCCCAGGCTAGCCCTCAGATGTGCAGACCTGCCAAAGACTCTTGGGGGCCACTTGCCCCGTGCAAGGCTGCATCCAGCCTCCAGGGGCCCAGGGTTTCCGTTCTCCCTGGAGTCCAGCTGTGAGGGCCCCGGAACCAGGGCAATGCTTAGGACACCAGGGCCCCAGCAGAAGTGGCCTTCTGTGCCCACCTTTGCCCGCTCCAGGTCACGCTGGCCTGAGGCAAGGTCAAACCAGCCAGCCAGCCTACCAGCTCGGCCACACTGCGCTGAGTCTGAACCCACTTCTATACCGCAGTCTGATGCTAGTACCTTCCATGTCCATGAGCTCTGGGGTCCTCAGTTATACAATGGACCTCGTTTTTTCGAGAATGGTGTTGAGGGACGACAGAAGACGCCGCCCAGAACCCATCACCTGCATCAGGATTACTGAGCTGAGGGCACCAGGAGGTGGGGGTGTT
This sequence comes from Sylvilagus floridanus, assembly GCA_949820135.1. Taxonomy (NCBI): domain Eukaryota; kingdom Metazoa; phylum Chordata; class Mammalia; order Lagomorpha; family Leporidae; genus Sylvilagus; species Sylvilagus floridanus. Next base: position 6,177,711 of record OX463244.1, on the reverse strand, counting down.
GCAGGTGGACAGGGCAGCAAGAGCGAGAAACGCTGACCTCTCCTCCACCCACCCACTCTCCATTTTCCTTCCTAAAGGCAGGAGCAAAACCTCCTGTGTGAAAGACGCTCTCCCCACACCTGGAGGAAAAAAAAAAAAACTTTTTTTTTTAATTTGACAGGTAGAGTTATACAGTGAGAGAGACAGAGAAAGGTCTTCCTTCCGTTGGTTCACTCCCCAATGGCCGCTATAGCCAGTGCTGTGCCGAGGAGCCAGGTGCTTCCTCCTGGTCTCCCATGTGGGGGCAGGGCCCAAGCCTCCCGGGCCACAGCAGAGAGCTGGACTGGAAGAGGAGCAACCGGGACAGCATCCAGCTCCCTGACCGGGACTAGAACCTGGTGTGCCCGCGCCGCAGGCGGAGGATTAGCCTAATGAGCCACGGTGCCGGCCCCGGAAATAAACCTTCTTAACACCAGAGACAGAGCCAAGGCCCCAGGAATTCCATGCAGTCTTCTGCTGTGGTTTGAATATGTCCCCCCAAATCTCGGGTGTTGGAAATTAACCCGATTAGAGGGGGCCTTTAGGGGGGTGACTTGGATAAAAGCATGAGGGAGGAGCCCCAGGATGGTGTTAGTGATCTTCTTCATTTTTAATTAATTTATTTATTTGAAAATCAGAGACAGATCTTCACTCCCTATATGGTCACAATAGCCAGGGTTGGACCAGGCCAAAGCCAGGAGCCAGGAGCTTCATCCAGGACTCCCACATGAGTGGCAGGGGTCCAGGAGGGGTCCAGGCCCTTGGGCCATGTTCTACTGCTTTCCTAAGGCCATTAGTATGGAGCTAGACAGGAGATACAAGTAACCAAGCCTCGAACCGGTACCCATGTGGGATGCCAGCATCGCAGGTGGCGACTTCACCCACTACACCACCGCGACAGCTTCACCGGCTCCACCTTAGTAGCTAAGCGGAGCAGCAGAGACCCCGGCTCACACCCCTGCTCAGTGTCCCCATGCCCCCCTCTGTGTTCTGAGCAAGGCTCTGGCCAGACCGTGCCTTGATCTTGGGTTCCTCTGCTACACACCTGTGAGGAATCATTTCTTTACAAAACTCCCCAGGCTGTGGGTTTCTATTGCAGCATCAGAAAGCGACCCAGGCATCTTCCTTCTCCCCTTGTATTTTAATTACTTTTCCATAGTCGCCGCTCTGTTCTACCCAGTGTCTCAGCTGAGCCAGCTCCACCCTGTTTGGACTTTCAGCCTCAGAGGTGTGAGAACAGGACTCCTGTCTCTAAGTCACCTACCTCAAGTATCTCGTAAGTCACAGGAAATGGATTACTCCAGCGTCCTGTTTGTCCCCACCTCGCCATCTCAGCAGTGCTTATAGGAATGGAGAGCACAGCTTGTCCCTTTGGTTTCAGGTTTCTGTATCGAGAGAAGCCACGTTGGGGTCTGATCTAAGTGAGACGGCACTGCACTTCAAGCTGGCTTCACGGCGCACGACACCAGCTAGCCCAGGTCTGCAGCGAGCGTACTGTGCACGTGGGAGTGGCGGGGGAGACTGTATTCCGAGAGCAGACTGGCAGATTGACTGCAGTAACAGCCCCCATGCATCAAGGCCCTCATGCCCACAATGCCTCTGGACATAGCCATGGGACTTGCTGTGGCCGCTGGACCAGGGCAAACTTGATGCAGAAGCTTGATAAAGCAGTTACCTGTTTGTTCCCTCTGTTCCTCTGCAATCACCATGCTTGATGCCTGGGCAGGTCGCCTGCTAGGAACAACGGTGACACCTGGACGACAGCCCCTCTGCCCTGCACGGCCATCGTAGAGCAGCCGGGCCCGCTCAGCCGCACGGACACTGAAGCATGAGCCATGGCCAGCTGTGCACGGCCCGACCAGCAGTGCACTCATCCAACCAACACACTGGTGAGATAAAGAGGCCATTCTAAACCCTCCATGCTTCAGTGTAGTGGGCAGGCGTAGCTAATGGACAAGATAGGTTATCGTTCTGTCTGCCTGGAGACTTATAGATTTCTTCTGCCTTAGAACCCCAATACTTCTAGCTTTTTCAGTCACTGTTCAACATCTGATATGTTGTTTCCTTTTTTTTTTTCTTCAAGATTTATTTATTTAAAGTCAGAGTTACACAGAGAGAGGAGAGGCAGAGAGAGAGAGAGAGAGGTCTTCCATCCGATGGTTCATTCCCCAACTGGCCTCAACAGCCAAAGCCAGGAGCTTCTTCCAGGTCTCCCATGCAGGTGCAGGGGCCCAAGCACTTGGGCCATCTTCACTGCTTTCCCAGGCCACAGCAGAGCTGGATCGGAAGAGGAGCAGCCGGGTCTCAAACAGGTGCCCATATGGGATGCTGGCGCTTCAGGCCAGGGCGTTAACCCGCTGCACCCCAGTGCCAGCCCCTGATATGCTGTTTTCGCCGCAGACTCGTCTTCCTAGTGAGGGGACTTTCTCCTCTGTTGCTAACTTGCACTTCTGACCCAGTCTCTTCTCCATGAAATCCAAGCCACCTGCACGCTCGATGGGGAGCCCTGGCCCACGTTCCGAGTAAGCCGAGCCCGGATCAGCAGGCTCTGCAACAGGCCCAGGCTGCGTGCAGGCTGTGTGCTGCGGGGCCATGTGACCCAGCAGGCCCAGTGGTGCTGGGAGTGTCGAGGCAGATAGGCACAGGAGGTGCCCCTGGGAAAGGGAGACTCCCCTTCCCGTTTACCCTCGTGACCACTGGCAAATGGTTCTTTCCTGTCCCCACAGCTTCCCGCTCTGCTGGCCTAGAGGTCTGTTAGAGCAGAAGGAGTGTTCCCACCAGGACACACCCCCACTGCGCTGAACATTAGACTCGACTGCCACCAGACTGCCAAGGAGACCCTGGACTGCTCCACAGCGCAGCCAGGGGAGTGTGTCTGGAATAGACTCCTGAGGGCCTCTCTGCATGCTACAGTGCCCCGTCACGGGAAACTAACAAGCCAATCCGAGCAAGGCTGCAGCGGCCCAGAGCCCTCAGGCATGTCTGAGTCAGGGCCAGTCCTGCAGAGCAGCGGGGCGAGCTGCCACTCAGGACGCCGGCGTCTCCTACAGCAGTGCCCGTTCAAGTCCCGGCTGCTCCACTTCCTGTCCACCTCCCTGCCAATGCGCCTGGGAAGGCACCAGATGACAGCCCGAGTGGTGAGGTCCCTGCTACCCGTGTGGGAGACGAACTTGGAGTTCCTGGCTCCTGGCCTGGGGCTGGCCCAGCCCTGGCTGCTGAGGCCATTTGGGAAGTGAACCAGCAGATGCTTTGGGTCACCGTGCCAGGTGGAAACCTGCGAGCAGCTGAGGTGCTCACTGGCTGATGGCAAAGGGAACCGGGCGGAAAGCAGATCCGCCGCCACTCAGCTGGGACGAGAAAGAACTGCCCTTCGCCGTGCACACTCTGCACTGTGTGAGGGAGGTATTCCTGTGTATACATACCTACATTAAGCGGGTATCTCTCTGTTCCTCTGTGAGTGTTTAAGCACTGTTCACGTCACAGCACAGCATTTTTGCGGCGACCACCCGGAGAGACACCATCGCCCCACTCTGGGAAAGAGACTGCATTTCTGGGTGCACATGGGACAGAGCTGCATCCTGCCAGGCAGGACTACGTCTGGCTCAGAGAGATGTGTATGGGTGCCAGGCTGACAAGGGTGGGCCTTGTTGATGCTAGGAGCGCCTGCAGAGCCGGTGCCACACTGGTCAGTGGCCTGTGCAGGAGGACCCTCCCTCAATGTGTGCAGGCGACTGCCCATCAACAGGGGGCCTGGACAGAACATAAAAGCAGAGCCAGCTGCATTCTCTCTGTCCTGGAAGTGGGACCCCTCTGCCCTCGATGTGGGAACTCGCGGCTCCCCAGCCTTTGCAGCCTGTGACTTGCCCCTCCCTCCACCCCTTGCTGAGCCTGCATCGGAGGGCCAGGAATCATCCCCTCACCTTCCCGGGCTCTGAGGCTTCAGACTTGGACTGAGCCATGCTGCCAGCAACCCAGGGCCCACAGGCAGGAGAGGGCCCGTGGTGGGACTTCGCCTCCCTGGGCTCGCGAGGCCACTTCTCCCATGAACCCCTCCCACCTCTCCAGACAGATCTTCACCCTGTGGATGTCATACGCAGTCTTGGCTCTTGGTTGGTTTCCATCCCTCTGCGTCTCAGGGCACCACCTCAGGTCAGCGCTCCACACGGCGGCTTTGCACCACGCGTGTGACGTGATACCCCTATGCATGGATTCAAAAATTCCATTTTTCAGGAACTTTTCCAAGACTAGTAACCTCCTAAAAAGCCCCGGCAAAGTCTGGGTGAAGAGAGAACCTGATTCACTGAAAAGCGAGGAGGTAGACATTTGTTTCATTTTGACTAAATATTCAGCTGTGTGACCTTATAATCATTTTTTTTGCTAGAAAAAACACCCAAACAACTATAGAACTTGCAAACTCTGCATGTATCACCAACAGGCTGTCAACTTTCATGAATCTTAAGACAAATTTCTACATCAGATTAAATATACTTTGCCATATTAATACTACCTGCTGATATCTACAGCTTCAAAATTTCACTGTAGCACAGTAAAACATTTAAGTGAAATAATACTCCCACCTAGTGGATAAAAGACAGATTTCTGGCTTATTGCAGCTGTGAATAATATCACCATAAATAAACATGTGAAACTGTATTTAATTTTCTTACAGTTTATTTTTTTGTCTCCTTCAAAATATATTCCACCCCTCAAAAAAAAAGTAACTTACAAAGCAGGGCACACTGCTCCCCTTAAAGGAACAGATGGGAAACACATTACAGTCTCTGAGGTCATGTATAAATATTACTCTGAATCTGGTTTGTTGTCGTCAGTTTCTTCAGTATCTCTGTGCTCTGAGGAATATTCTGGAAGGGAACAATTAAGAACACAGTGAGAAGAGGAGCTGGGTGAGAAGCAACACACACTCCCATGCCCCACACCCGAGATTCACACGGAGAAGGGTGCTGCTGCCCTTCTGAGGAAAGGCGCGTGGGACAGCGCCGCAGGGCGTCCCTCCCTTGCCACATCTCCAGGTGCCTCTCGGCCTCCCAGGGCATCACGCGATGGCACGGCCCAGCCTGCCTCCCCTCAACACCCCCACACCGTGCCCATCTCCTCACACACCTCTCTGCCCACTAAGCCAGCTGCCCGCCTCCAAGGAGCCCGGCCTCAGTTCACCCTCTTGCTCCCTGGCTGGCACACAACACGGGGCATCACCAGCCCAGCACCTCAGTGGCAAAGGGGCTCGGCTCAGGAGGCCCTGAGGCAGGCACCTCATGGTGGGTACTCGAGCCAGCCACCTCACAGAACACACACCATGGCCAGCAGACAGCAACGATGAACTGAAGGTGACTCATGTCATTAAAACAGCAGCACTCTTCAGAGCAACCATCAGACCCGAGTACAAATCATTATCTCCAAAGCAAGAAATGAACATTGCTGAATTTCCACTTTCGAGAGATCTTTTAAAAGCTGACAGTTCACTTGAATCCTATGTGGCAAGTGACTTACAATTTTCAATATGGATCCAAATGTTCACACAGCACCTGTGAGCAGATGCCAGCCCCTACGCTCAGGAGTCAATGCTAAATGAAGATGGGGCGTGGGGTGTCCACAGCAGGTGAATCAGCAGAGACTCTGGCTGGGGCCCCTGCGTTCTACACTGGAGCACAAGTGTTGAAGTCCCAGCTCCGTTTCTGACTGTAGCTTCCTACTTTCGCACAGCCTGGGAGACAGCGGGCAACAGCTTAAGTACTCGGGTCCCTGCCAACCGTGCGGAAGGCCTAGGCTGAGATCCAGTCTCCTGGCCCCAGCCTGGCCCAGCCCTAGCTTGTTGTAGGCATCTGGGGGAGTGAATCAGCACACAGAAGAGCGCTCTCTGCCCTTCAAATAAATAAAAATAAATCTAAAAAATAAGTGGATGGCTCAGTCAGCTAACTACATAGGCAAACAGAACCAGTCATCAGTACCAACTTTGAAAGGGATCCCGATAACTCAATCTGACTACCCCTTGAAAGATAAGCTGGAAGTACACTAAATCAGAGTTGCACAGTTTCACTCTCCATGCTTCCACAGGTGGTAACTGAGAGCTTCCCTCTCCACGCCAGGGACATGGTGCGATGAGGACATCAAAACGAAAAGCATCGGCTGTGGCGACAAGGAGTTGACAAGTGAGTGAGACTAATCTGAGATCTGTGAAATGAGCGACCTCCAACAGAACTTGCCACGAGAATCTCAACCTCAGTGGCCGTTCCGGAAACAAACAGGGCTGCGGGACGCTGCAGTCCCTAGGCCAGGGGCCAACGTGTCAGAGGAAGCAGGGGAGTCCACACGCCGCCCGGCACGGCACGCAGACATCCACGATGTGTTCTGTTGCTGATCCTTCTAGGAAATGAGCCACAGAACCAAACTGAGGGCAGGAAACAGGATCATTCCCCAAGTACGATTCTCTTATCTCCACATATCCCCTTCTCAGCACAATCATGGGAGTACATTTTATAATAATCTGATTCCTAAGATACTCAAAAATACCTTGGCAAAATTCACATCCCAAAGCAGTGAGACACTCAGAAAGCAAAACCATCACACCACACAGAGCTCTGGGCTTTACCGTCACACAAGAACAAGTCTCCAGAGAGCACAGTGTATCTGAAGGGCAGCTGACTACCAGATTCAGCTGCCAGGCTGGGAGGCTTTGCTCTGAGGTCAGAGATCTCCAAGTGCGGTTGGGACTTAAGTTGACGTCACATGTTGGTATCTGTTATCAAGCTCATTACTGCAACGTGGGTCTCAGTTCACGAGTGAACCCTTACCTTCACCAATCCTTTGAAGGTTCTGGAAGACAGCACAGGCTTAAAAGCTTCGATTGTAATTAGGTCCAACTTCATCACATCCGTGTAGCACAGGTACAGAACTGCAGCGATGTTCCACACTTGACAGTAACTCAGAACTAGGAATGCAGAAGAAAAACCAGTAAGTTCATCATAGTGTTTAAATTAAACTGCTTTAAATCATAAAGCTGGCTTTTTAAAATAGTCACCTCTCTTTCCTCTTTTAATCAAGTCATTTACTGCCATTCAGACTTAAAACACATTATTTTCTTTCAAAACCAACTTATTTTCCTAATAATCTCTTGTTTTTGCAAATACTATCTTTATGTCTCATTTCCTAAATAAATATACTGAAGCAGTTTTAAGTAGCTGAAAGATTAAAATTTTACTGATGCAAGGATTATATATAAATAAGTAAATAATGCATAATGTAAAATATTTGGCCACCTTCTAGTAAAGTTCACATTAAAGGAAAAAAACTCATTTTAGTTTAATAAAATTGATTTTAAAAATAGCAATTATATATTACAGTCTACTAACTACAGAAAAATAAATGGCAATCTATTTCTGACATGATAAGAGGGTTTAGTGATAGCACATAAAAATCATAGGGGGTGGGGGCCAGCGTCGTGGCTCACTTGGTTAATACTCCGCCTGCAGCGCCCACATCCCATATGGGCGCCGGTTCTAGTCCCCGTTGCTCCTCTTCCAGGCCAGCTCTCTGCTGTGGCCCGGGAGTGCAGTGGAGGATGGCCCAAGTGCTTGGGCCCTGCACCCCATGGGAGACCAGGAGAAAGCACCTGACCGTAGCAGCCATTTGGGGAGTGAACCAATGGCAGGAAGACCTTTCTCTGTCTCTCTCTCTCACTGTCTGTAACTCTGCCTGTCAAATAAATAAATAAGAAATATTTGGCCGGCGCCGTGGCTCAACAGGCTAATCCTCCGCCTTGCGGCGCCGGCACACCGGGTTCTAGTCCCGGTCGGGGCACCGGATTCTGTCCCGGTTGCCCCTCTTCCAGGCCAGCCCTCTGCTGTGGCCCGGGAGTGCAGTGGAGGATGGCCCAAGTGCTTGGGCCCTGCACCCCATGGGAGACCAGGGAAAAAAGCACCTAGCACCTGGCTCCTGCCATCGGATGAGCGCGGTGCGCCGGCCGCAGCGCGCCATCTGCAGCGGCCATTGGAGGGTGAACCAACGGCAAAAGGAGACCTTTCTCTCTGTCTCTCTCTCTCACTGTCCACTCTGCCTGTCAAAAAAAAAAAAAAATTTAAAGAAATATTTTTAAAAAAATCACAGGGGCTGGTGCTGTGGCACAGCAGGCAAGCTGCTGCCTGGGAAGCTACCATCCCACTCAGGTATTGGTTTGTACCTTCTATCTAGCTCCACACTAATGGCTTGGGAAAAGCAACACAGGATGGCCTGAGTATCTGGGCCCCTGCTACCCCTGTGGGAGACCAGGATAAAGCTCCTGGCTCCTAGCTTTGGTCTGGCCCAGACCTGGGCATGGCAGCCACATGGGGAATGAACTAGCAGATGGAAGAGCTCTCTCTGTAACTCTTTCAAAAAAAAAAAAAAAAGCTCAAATAATAAATAAAATATTAAAGCAACTAGCAAGCTTCCATATCCAAACTTTTCTATTCTGCTAATTAAATGTACTTAACAGACTTTATACGCCAGCACTGCACGGTTAATGCTGGCCTGCGTGCTGAGTTACCAAAGATCAAACAGGACCAGAGCAGCCTCGAACCCTAGCAGTTTCTAAGGAATCTCAGCTACTCCCAACACAGCACTGTCCAGACAACTAGGGAGCAACAGCAACTACTGGTACCAACCGTCATGAAGAGACAGCTTCACAAAGATCTCTAATGTGAAAGAACGAACACAGTAAGACGTCTCCCAAACGTTTGGGATTTTAAACTCACCTGCGGCGGGCAGGTCATGTACGATGTTTGGTTGCTCTAGCAGCGAACAACACGTTTGGTCTCTGAAATTCTCGGTTTTCAGAGCTTTCAAGAAAGGAGAAGGTAGGCTGCAAGTAGATTCTGAGGTTTTATAGTCAGTAACATGTCGACAGGTGAGAATGGTTACCTGCATGTTCTTCCTTGGACGAGAGCCAAAAACCTAGCAGAAAGCGGATTTCAAATTAAAGAAGCATATAACTTTGTTACTGGATGGAAACAGTCCTGGGGTCACTCACTCAGCACCACGGCCAGGAAACAGCACCTCTGGCAGCAGTGGATGGCGCACCCTTAACTGTCCCCAACCTGGCCTTGATCTTGGTTCCACTTCCAAGTCCCTTCCTTGTCTGTGAGCCTACTGAAGGGAGCTGTAACAGGGAGTAAATGACTGTGGGACTGTGTCCAGAGTCAATGAGTCATGGGGCAGGTGCCATGGCACAGCAGGTTAAAGCCCTGGCCTAAAGCGCCAGCATCCCATATGGGTGCCAGTTCTAGTCCCAGCTGCTCCTCTTCCGATCCAGCTTTCTGCTATGGTCTGGGAAAGCAGTAGAAGACGGCCCAAGTCCTTGGGGCCTTGTACCCATGTGGGAGACCCGGAAGAAGCTCCTGGCTCCTGATCAGCACAGCTTGGGCCGTTGTGGCCATCTGGGGAGTGAATCAGCGGATGGAAGACCTCTCTCTGTGTCTCTACCTCTCTCTGTAACTGTGTCTTTCAAATAAATAAATCTTTAAAAACAAAAGTCACAAATACACACCCTACGCTCATGACAGCAGAAAAGTGACTCTCATTCAATTCATTTTTTTTTCCCACGTCAGAGGCAGACAAGAGAGGGAGAACTCCCATCAGCTGGTTCATTCCCCAGATGTCCACCATGGCCAGGGCTGGGCTGATGTCAAGCCAGGCACTGGGAACTCAATTTAGGTGACCCACACTGGTGGCAGGACCCAGGCACTGGAGCCATCGCTGCTGGGCTGCTGGCCTACTAGGGTCTGCACTGGCAGGAAGCTGGAGTTGGGAGCCAGGGCCACTGTGAAACCCAGGCGCCATGGTGGGGGACACAGACACCTTAACATCATCTGGCAGCGAGGCCAGACGCCCCACCCTCACTTCCCCCTGAGTTATTCCTCTTGGAGATGAGTTCAGCCGCTGGAACCCCAGGGTCCTCTGCTACCTGAGGAACTGGACTTGAGATTTCCAGGGACGACCCTACCTTTAATACGATCTATGGAGATATAAACAAAACGGCAGCTGCATCTTAAGGGCACAGACTTTAGTTTACTGTATACTCAGTTTCAAATTATTTTCTAACAATGCGACTGAAGAGTTCATTTTAAGCACCAAAAACGAGTTGTTAAGATGAATCTCATCATCACAGCTTTATGAATAAAAGCAAAATAGTTAACATTTCACAAGGCACTTTAGGAAGCTCATGAGAGGGAATGTGAGGTAAGTTAATTTTGGTACAGAAAATGTTTGAAACACCCGTCATTTCCCCAGAATCTCTCCATGACATGCACTTCCCAGGGACTCTCTGAAGACCCTCTTATCTGCCAGGTTGGTCACACTAAACAAAAGTTACCTTATTCTTTATATTCTGCTACAAATTTCCAATGTATTTTTTTAGATATTTATTTGAAACTCAGAGACAGAGAGAAAGAAAGAGGTCTTCCATCTGCTGGTTCACGCCCCAGAAGGCCACACCAGCTGGGGCTGGGCCAGGCTGAAGCCAGGAGCCAGGAGCTTCTTCTGGGTCTCCAACGTAGGTACAGGGGCCCAAGCACTTGGGCCATCTTCTGCTGCTTTTCTCAGGCCAGTAACAGGGAGCTGAATCCAAAGTGGAGCAGCCAGGACACAAGCCAGCATCCATATGGGATGCCAGCATTGCAGGAGGCAGCTTTACCCACTACACCACAATGCCAGGCCCAAACTCCCACAATATTTTTCAGAAAGAAACAAATTCCTTCCCACATCACTACTTTGCTACAGTCCTTTAAGTGAAGAGCCTGAACCCTTTAAAAGCAGCAGTCGGGGCAGACGTTATGGCGCAGCAGGGTAGGCTGCCACTTGGGATGGCCACATCCCCCAGGAGTGCCTACAGTCAAGTCCTGCCTCTGCCTTCCCACCCACTTCCTGCTTCCTGAATGCACCCGGGAGGCAGCAGGCGCTGACTCAAGCACTGGGTCCTGGCATGCATGTGGGTGACCTGGCTGGAGGTCGAGTCTCCTGGCTTCAGCCTGACCCACCCCTGGCTGTGGCGGGCATCTGAGGAGTGCACCAGCTGATGGACTCTCCCCTCTCTGACACACTGTCTGTCAGATAAATACTGTTTTCTCAAATGGCAACACGTAGTTTAACCACTCACACTCTCTCACCTTTTCCAGCCACTGATACTGCTGATCCTCAGCAACGTAGCAGCTGCACTGACAAAGGATCACCTGAAAAATCACAACCCAAGCATTCCATCAATCAAATAAATGCACACACTCCCAAAGCTGTCACCATCAACATATCCCCTGAGAACGCTCATTGCCCTGACTCTGCAACTGACCTACCTGTTCCTGGAAAACTTAAGAGTCCAGCCACTGCCGGCAGTCAGCGCCAGGAGAAGCCCACCCTGACAAGGCGGCCGAGACCCGGCGGACGGGACGCCAAGGGCGTGCCCAAGAGCAACCCCCCAGTGATACTCGACTGCCGACTTCCCGGACACCCAAGGCAAGTCCCACATACCGAGTGATGAGCTTTCAGTTGATAAAACACACAAAAAGCCTCCGTGGGGGACAAGTGGGTCGAGTCTGCTGTTCTACACCATTCATTCCAGAGTTTAGCACAACCAATTTCTTCCCAGACTCCTGAATTCATAACGAATGATGACAGAAATGCTGTGGAAAGCAATTCACAGAAGTTAGTGACAGGCTCTGTAAGCTGCGTTTTATAGTCAATAAAAAGTTACTCTGGAATATTAAAGTGGAAAGGCCATTGAATAGCGTCTACCCAATGTCACCACTCTGTAGGAAAGACGATCAAGCCCTCGAGAACTCAAAGGCCACCCCTGAGTAGGACAGCGAGTCTATACGATACTCACAGGGAACACTCTCCTGGAAAAATCCTAGACCAGCAGAACGTCACATAAATAACAACAGTTATCTACCCGAGTTACCAGGTTCTTGTTTTCTAAGATTTACTTACTCATTTCTGTTTGTTAGTTTATTTGAAAGGCAGACCAACACAGAGAGAGAGAGACAGAGACAAACAAAGAGAGAGAGAAAGATGTTCTATCCAAAAATTTACTCCCCAGATGGCCACAGTAGCTAGGGCTGAGCCCGGGCAAGCCAAGAGCCAGGAACTCTGTCCTGGGTGGTAGGAGCCCAGGACTTGTACCATCTTCCACTGTCTGCAGGTCCATCAGCAGGGAGCTGGACTAGAAAGGGAGTAACCAGAACTCAAACCAGCACTTTGATACGGGACACTGGCTTCACAAGTGGCTGCTTAACCCACTGCGCCCCAACGCCAGCAAGTCACTGTGTTCAGTCAGCACTCCGGGTGCCTCTGAGGGGCAAGGGTCTAACCAAAGCCCTGAAGGCTCCCCTCAGAGCGTGTGAGCCTCCTGAAACTACAGGGCCCTTCTGTGTACGTCCACACTGCTCGTTTTAGTCCAACAAGTACCCCAGGAAGTGCAAAGACCTTGGACTTGAGTGGTCAAAAATGCCAGCACTTGTTATTGTTAGAGTTCTCACTGTGTTCTCAAAGGACTCAGTTAACTCACAGCTATTTAAGTACGGAGCAGCACTGCAGCACAGCAGATGAAGTCGCCACTCGGAATGCTCACAGCCAGATCAGAGTGCCTGGGTTCACGTGCCATCTCTGCTTCCCATCCTACGACTGCACACCCTGGAAGGCAGCAGACAACGCCTCCAGCGTTTGGGTCTCTGCCATCTGCATGGGAGACGACGATGGAGCTCCTGGCTTTGACCTGGCCCAGCCCCTGCCGCAGGCATTTGGGAAGTGAAACAGCAAATGGAAGACCGATGTCTCTCTCTCTCTCTCTCTGTGTCTGTCTCTCTGGCACTTTACATTTAAAATAAAAAATAAAAATTTTTAAAAATTCACACAAACTTGGATAGTTGAACACACTAGAAACATTTCCTTGAGCCTCAAGTTCAACAACACTTCCTTTAAATCTTATTTTTTAGGCTTATTATAAAGATGGTACATGAGCAGGATATAAGTTTTACTCAGAAATAACATTATGGCTTTTTTTTTTAATTAACAAGCATTTGCCACCTTTCATAACAGAAGGAAATGAGCAACTCCGGCTGTCGGGAGGCTGGGTGGTCCCCGTTGCACTCACCTACTGCGTTGCTGCCTATGGCAATGATAAACCTGGAGCAAGGATGCTTTTCCAGCAGGGAGAATTCCAAACACGTCTTTGTCTGCCTTCGAAGGAGCCGCACCTCCCTAACACAAGAGACAAGATGAAACTAACACGACCTCAGCATAATCAGAATACCGTGACCAAGGGTGCACTGTCTGCTACGGTGCAATGGGTAAAATGCACACCTGCAAAGAACAACCCCAAGAAAACAATGCATTCAGGCAATGGTAACCAACAGATAAACTACTGCAAGCGAGGACCAAGCCGCCGCCTGACTCTCTCATCAGTCTTTGCTCCTAGCAGTGAGACCGCGGGTAGAATGAGCAACAGGAAACAGCACCACTGCAGAGCAGCCTTCAAACCAAATCCTGCACGCGAATCTGGGGGCCGGAGTCATGGCGAAGCCACCACCTGGAATGCGGGCAGCCCACATGGGCCTCAGTCCGTGTCCCAGCTGTTCTACTTCTGATCCAGCTCCCCGCTAATGCACCTGGGAAAAGCAGCAGACGATGGCCCAAGTGCCTGGGCCCCTGCCACCCACGTGAGAGACCCTGATGAGGCTCCTGGATTCAGCCTGGCTCGACGGTGGCCGCTGTGGCCATCTGGGGACTGAACCAGCAGGTCGAAAATCTATCTCTTTTTCCTTCTGTCTCTGTAACACTGACTTGCAAAGAAACAAATAAATTTGGGGCCGGCACTGTGGCGCAGCGGGTTAATGCCCTGGCCTGAAGCGCTGGCATCCCATATGGGCGCCGGTTCTAGTCCTGCTCCCTGCTATGGCCTAGGAAAGCAGAAGTTGCCCCAAGTCCTCGGGCCCCGGCATCTGCATGGGAGACCCGGAAGAAGCCCCTGGCTCCTGGCTTCAGATCAGCACAGCTCCAGCCGTTGTGGCCACTTGGGGAGTGAACCAGCAGATGGAAGACCTCTCTCCCTCCCTCCCCTCCTTCTCTCTCTCTCTGCCTCTCCTTCTCTCTCTGTGTAACTCTCTCAAGTAAAAAATAAATAAATCTTAAAAAAAAAAAGAAAGAAATTTTTAGAAAGAAAAAGTGAATCTGACATTTCCAGGAAATGTTAGTGTTAAATGACACCGTGTGGCGGCGCTCACACAAATCCATAATGTGGGACATTAGCCAGGACAGCAGGTTTCTCAGCAGGAGAGAAAGCACTTGCATGGGGGAGAGGGAGAGCTCTAATGAAATGTCTAAGCACAGCATGCCGGGGGCGGGTGGGTAGCAGCTAGAACACTGGTTAACATGCCTCAGTCTGGGCCCTGCGTGGTGGCATGGCAGGTAAAGCCGCCACCTGGGACACCAACGTCCCACGTGGGCGCCAGTTTGTATCCCAGCCGCTCCACTCCTTATGCAGCTCCTGTGAGACGGCCTGGGTGCTTGGACCCCTGTCCCCCATGTGAGACCCAGATGAAGCCCCGGCTTCCAGCCCCAGCCGCTGTGGTCACTTGGGAAGTGCTCTCTCTGTCTTTCTCTCTATATACAACTCTTTCAAACAGAAAATAAATCTTAAAAAAAAAAAAAAAAAAAAAAAAAAGCCTTAGTTCCAGCTGGACTCTGCTCCCAATCCAGCTTCCGGTCAATGCAGGCCCTGGGCTGGCTCAAGTAACTGGGCACCTGCCACCCACCCGAGATCTCGGATTGAGTTCCTGGCTCGCAGCCCACCCCCACTGTTCCACGCATTTGGGGAATGAACCAAGAGTTCCCATGGGTGCTCTCTTCGTCTCTCAAAGAAGTGGTCATATAAATACCATGTGTGCACCTTTATCAGGATTCTGACTCCCACAACTCCCTGTGCGCTTGAGGAAACTAGCACATTTGACTGTGGGGCGGGGGTTAAGTGTCACTAGCGATGCAGGCGCCCAGTGCTGAAGCTGCTCCTCTGAGAACCCAGCTCCGTGATAACTCACCTGCCAAAGTGCAGTGGGGCCCCCGCCACCCACGTGGGAGACCCGCATGGAGCCCCTGGCCCAGTCCTGGCTGTTGCCGCCAAGTGGGGAGTGACCCAGTGGATGCGAGATTCTCACTCTGCCCCGGCGGGCGGGTTCCGCACATCCAGCCGCTGCGGACCCGTGGTCACTCCCCTCTCCCCCGGCCTGGGCGGGCGCGTCCCGCTCATCCAGCCACTGCGGACCCGTGGTCACTCCCCTCTCCCCCGACCTGGGCGGGCGCGTCCCGCTCATCCAGCCGCTGCGGACCCGTGGTCACTCTTCTCTCCTCCCCAGACCTGGGCGGGCACGTCCCGCTCATCCAGCCACTGCGGACCCGTGGTCACTCCCCTCTCTCCTCCCCAGAGCTGGGCGGGCGCGTCCCGCACATCCAGCCGCTGTGGACCCGTGGTCACTCCCCTCTCCCCCCGACCTGGGCGGGCGCGTCCCGCTCATCCAGCCGCTGCGGACCCGTGGTCACTCCCCTCTCCCCCGGCCTGGGCGGGCGCGTCCCGCTCATCCAGCCGCTGCGGACCCGTGGTCACTCCCCTCTCCCCCCACCCGACCTGGGCGGGCGCGTCCCGCACATCCAGCCGCTGCGGACCCGTGGTCACTCCCCTCTCCCCCGGCCTGGGCGGGCGCGTCCCGCTCATCCAGCCGCTGCGGACCAGTGGTCACTCCCCTCTCCCCCCACCCGACCTGGGCGGGCGCGTCCCGCTCATCCAGCCGCTGCGGACCCGTGGTCACTCCCCTCTCCCCCCGACCTGGGCGGGCGCGTCCCGCACATCCAGCCGCTGTGGACCCGTGGTCACTCCCCTCTCCCCCCGACCTGGGCGGGCGCGTCCCGCTCATCCAGCCACTGCTGACCCGTGGTCACTCCCCTCTCCCCCGACCTGGGGGGACGCGTCCCGCTCATCCAGCCGCTGCGGACCCGTGGTCACTCTTCTCTCCTCCCCAGACCTGGGCGGGCGCGTCCCGCTCATCCAGCCACTGCGGACCCGTGGTCACTCCCCTCTCCCCCGACCTGGGGGGACGCGTCCTGCACGTCCAGCCGCTGCGGACCCGTGGTCACTCCCCTCTCCCCCCGACCTGGGCGGGCGCGTCCCGCACATCCAGCCGCTACGGACCCGTGGTCACTCCCCTCTCCCCCAGACCTGGGAGGACGCGTCCTGCACATCCAGCCGCTGCGGACCAGTGGTCACTCCCCTCTCCCCCGACCTGGGGGGACGCGTCCCGCTCATCCAGCCGCTGCTGACCCGTGGTCACTCCCCTCTCCCCCGACCTGGGGGGACGCGTCCCGCACGTCCAGCCGCTGCGGCCCCGGTCGGGGCCCGAGAAGCCCAGGACGGACGCGGGCAGGGCACGGAGGCCGCTCCGCACCCGGGAAGGACCAGCCTCAACGCTCCCTCCCTCGCCGCTCCACGCCCCGGGGCCTCCCGGGCCGCGCGCACCTCCCCGGCGGCGGGGCTGAGGCGCCTCCGCGCTGGGCCTCACCTCTTCCGCGCCAGCTGCAGCCGCACCTCCCGGTCCTCCGGCGTCTCCCTCCGGCCCTCCTCCTCCTCCTCCTCCTCGTCCTCGGTCCCCGCCCGACACGGCGCCCTCACCACCTCTCCGAAGAACGTGGCCGCCATGGCCTCCCGGGGCCGGTCGGGGACAACTGCGGCGGCGCGAGACGGCGCACGCGCCACGGCGCGAGGCCACGCCCCCAGGCCCTCCCCTGCGCGGAGGGCCACGCCCCCTGGCGCCCCTCAGTGACCCGGCGGCCCCGGAAGTCCGGGGCCTGTTCTTCCGCCTCTTCCGCCGCGTGAGGCGGGCGAGGACACCGAGACTGGAGGACTGTGGGCTAGAGGGGCGAGCACGTGACCCGGTGGGCGGGGCGCGCGGAGGCCGGGAGGCGTGTCCGGCCCGGGCGGGAGCCGGACCTGGGAGCCCGGGCGCACCGCGGAGCGCGCGTCCCTCACGCGTTTCCTTTCCCTCGGGCCCCTTCTCGGTTTCCGTTAGGAGCGACAGGGCTGGACTTTGGTGTGTAAACACCGGCTGCGGACCCCGAGCGCGCCGGGTGGGTGGCGGCCGCGGGCCCGGGCGGGCGTGAGGAGACGCGCGGCGGGAGGCGAGGCCTGTGTCCAGCCCCGCGAGCTGCCGGGGAGCTGCAGGACGCGCAGGTGGGCTTGTCTCTCCAGGCCTGGCCGCTTGCGATCGCACGGAGCCCGTGGGCGCGCGAGCCCGGCCCCGCGTGGGCGGCCCCGGTCACCGAGCGCCTCCGCCGGCTGGCAGCGCCGTGCGCTGAGGAGAAGCCACGCCACGGGCGGGACAGCCCCCTGCTGAGCCGTCCACGCCGAGTTTGGGGCTCGGAGCACGATGCGGGCGTCCAGGAGTGAGCGCCGGGCTCCAGGACCAGCGAGCCGCCCCGGCCCGGCCCGAGGCCCACCGCCCCGGGAAGGAGGCTGCCGACCCCTGCGGCCACCGCCGGACTCCGCCGGTCCCGGAGACAGGAATGCGGACCTTGTGCAACACACTCACTTCGTGCACTTCACTGTGTTTAGGCCACGCGTGTTTTGTTAAAGGCAAATCTGTGTTCAAATTAAATACGAAACCAGCAGAGGATTCTGTTATGAAAGGCTCATACAGTCTCAAATACTGACAGGAATTCATCCCGCCAGCTATGAACTCAAAGCGTAAGTTACTTCATTACACCGAAATTATTAAAAAAAAAAAAAAAACTACATAAAAGTCTTCACTGAGACTTCAATATGTTTTGGTATTTCTTGAGGCTGTAATATACCCTGTAAGAAACTGCAGTGAAACGAGGTGTTAAGTTTGGGACCGGAAATACGTTTAAGCATTTCATTAGAGCTCAGAAATGAAAGCCCATGCACCTAAAAATAACCAGTTTATTAGGAACACCTCCTTTTCTCACCTGCACTATTCACAGGATACTGGGGATCGGGATTGCAGATTAAAGTAAACCACATAAAAGAGCAAAGGACACACTGTAGGTTAGAATATTCTGACTTGTACTTTTTTAAAAAATAGCCTTTTTTTAAAACATGCAACCACAAATTTCTCAAATAATCTGAACACTTGGTCCATCCACCTGGTAACCAAAAATATGCATTAGTCTTAAAGAAAAAATAAACTCCTAGATTTCTGTATTTTACTTTTTCAGGTTTAGGTTTACACATGCAAATCATAGATTCACAGATTTTTTTTCAACGGGAAAACAGCTTGCTTAGGACTATTTAACATCTTTCTGTTAAGATTTGACAGTACATTCATTTAATCTGGTGATCTTAATTTCAACAAATGTCTGTTAACAACAAATTAAACCTCATTGCAAGTAAATTCTTTGTAGTGCCATGGCCAGCTTTCCTAATCCTAGCAAAGACCACAACAAAACAGGCCAGACATGCTGCTATAAAGTGTGTGATGAGATTGTAGTACATTTGCTCAGTGTTCAAGTTCTTTTAATGTGATGCAATAAACATGAAAGATTTCACTGTCATCTAAAGAGATGTTCTGATCCTAAGGTATACTTTATATTTTCTGATTAAAACTAAGACTTGCCTCTTAATGAGGTACATTTTGGCATTTCTGTAAATGCTACTACGTGAAAAGTAGAAATGAGCAAAAGCTATGAGAATCATATTCCTAACTTTCATAGAAAAATATATATTCCCTGAATTAGTCATAGCAAGTGGTCACTGTTAGGTATGAATTCCAATACTAT
This sequence comes from Sylvilagus floridanus, assembly GCA_949820135.1. NCBI lineage: Eukaryota > Metazoa > Chordata > Mammalia > Lagomorpha > Leporidae > Sylvilagus > Sylvilagus floridanus. The sequence continues at coordinate 6,158,874 of OX463244.1, read as the reverse complement.
AAACAAAATAAGACAATGGGTTTTCTCTTATTTTCGACGCTCAGAACTCAACAATCGACATCCCCAGCATTGAAGCCCTGGGCCTTCAGGTTGTGTTTGACCTTTGGGAAAGTGAATTATAAAGCCTGGATATCTCAGTGTTAAGTTTTTGCTTCACTCAGAAGTCAGAAATCATCTCCTTGGCAGGTCCTTTGAAAGTGTGCCTCTTCTCTGTGGCTTCATTAATGTCACCATGCTCATGGTGGTCTGTTTTACATCCTAAGAGTGAACCCTGAAGTTGACATAAGTTGAGATTTTGAAATTAAAACTTTTCCCACGTAACCTGCTCCACCTCCCTTTACATTCTTCCTCTAAGGAATCAACAGATGTCTCTATGGCCCTGTGTCCTGGAAAGGTATAGTGATCCTAGGGCAGCGCTTGAAATGTTGCCTTCCACCTCTCCATAGCCCAGCCTCCTCAGAATTTCCCGTAGTGGATTTGCACACGGGCTGACCACAGGAAGCATCCCTCCCACTTTGACCCTCTGGCTGTATGGCTTTTAGAAAACTCAAGACACCAATAAGGGATTGACTTTAGAGCTAGAAGCAAAAGGTACTTGTGGCCACTGTTTTCAGACACCACTTCTACATTCTTACAGTCACTATTGTGCTTTTTCTTTCCTGGATCTGAACCACCTAAAAAAAAGTTTGCTATTAACATCTTCTAACTCCTTTTCACTTTCAGAATTTATGGTTGTGTCATCCTCCTTATAAACATTCAGTAACTTTTTCTTAGCCGCAGCAGAAGCATTTCGATGGGGCAGTTTTCTGCTACTCTTCCTAATCCAGACATTTTCTGGTCCTGAAATTGTTTCTTTTAGGTTACTCATTATCTTTATTTTATTTGCAGCAACAGTAGCACATCTGCGGGGAACTTTCTCAGGTACCATTTTTGTTTTCAGAGTTTCACTAGGCATGTGCACTGCATCCTTCTGATTATGCATACATGTTCTCATTTTTGTATTGGGTTCTCTGTCTCTAGGAACAGATTCTGAAAAATGAGTGAAAGTCCATGTAAATGCAAAAATCTTGTAACACAAGATTGTACTAAACATTCCTCAACAGTACTCACATTCCTAGATTTTACAGCTCACAATGCTTAAATTAAAAAACATAATACTAAACGTTGTGATGGAGGTAACTTTACATTTTATCTACATTCCATAAACAGAACTGTCACTTAGTAACAGACTTGAAAGAATGAGTTTGAAATGTTTTGAGCATCACAAAGCTGATAATCTGAAAACACATTCAAGATTGAAATTTTAAAAGTAGAACCTTGTGTTTTAAATTTTTGGTATCAATCCTAATCTTCTATGCTAAAGTACTTTATTCAGTAGTTCTGAATTAATTTCCCTAGATCCTGACCAAGAAAATGTGACCCTATCTCTGCAGACACAGCATCAGCTCTGGCTTCAAGATGATCCTTAAGGTTTTAATTCCAAGACCAGTATTTCCTGTATTCAAAAAACTGTTAAATTAGTTAACTAGTCAATCAAAAATAAAGTACACCAATTTTATTTGACTGAAATGTGGCTTTAATGTTTTTTCAAATATCTGACCATTTCATATAACTGGAATTTGTTAAGTCTTCATTTGTTACTCATGTATTTTTTAAGCTAGGTATATGCCAGACACAGATATGATTAGGATAAAAATGCTAAAAATAATTCTGTCCATATCATAGCTGCTTTAAGGAACTAAGTGCAGGGTGCTGTGAAACCTAACCTAGTCTAAGGGGTCAAGGAGGGCTTCATTTCAGAAGAATTAAAAACTGTGTAGGATTTTCCAGACAGAAGGTAGGACAAAAAGCACCACGAGAGGCAAGTGCTTCACAGGGAAGTGGTCTCCGAAGGTGACTTGAGGTCACACAAGTACTGTGCGGTCACCACTGTTTACCAAATTGAGATGGGCACACATCTTTTGATAATTAAAATATTGCCACTGTCTCAAAGCCAGATCTTAAAGCAGAGCGGTACTTCCTTGACATTTCCTTAATGCATCTCAAAGTCCCCCCAAGCCCCCAAATTTTAAGCCATTATTTGTTGGCAAGCTAGTCTTGCAGCCAATGAAGAGTGAAACCACTAAAACTGCCTTCATGGTACAGTCGTCTGGAAGGGAGATTACCAGAAAACCACATTTGGTATCTTGCATCCACACTAGACTTCTGGAGGACTCCGCAAATTCTCCTTTCCCTACTGGAAAATAAGGGCTTTTTGGTCAGCTATTATGGGTAATACTCTTATTCTATAGCAGCGAAACCAGCAACTACCAACCTGGTTTCCTCTTATGGAGCCATTTGCTCTTCTGTCTCCAATCTGATTACTAGGCAAGTTGAGGACAGATAAAAATGCCTCTGTGCACTGACATATTCATGTAGTCAGAATTATTACGAACGGTGTCTGCCCTCATGATAGCCTTGATTTTTTTTTTTTTTACCTTAAACAGAAACAAATGCAAAGCTGTTCTCCCAAGATAGGTTAGGTAATACTTCAAAGCAGCCCCGTCACACACATCCATCCCTTTTGCCAATTATGTGATTTCACGTGATGGAATTTATTCCTACAGATGATTTTGTTCAGTTTAAGTCGCCAGGCATTGCAAATGGCGTCTCAGCAGGCACAGATGACCATGGCACTACATCCATGCAGCATGCCCTTTCACCTCCGTTAGCTGGGCTCTGTGTGAGAGTGGCTTAAAGTACAGTGTTTCCTCCCCTTCAAAGAACAGCTTTCTCAGGAATTGTTTGATTATAAACTAGTATCTCCAACAGATCAACATCATATGAAATGAATCTTAACATTTTAAATCAGTGATAGGCAAATGCTAGAATATAAAATGTTTCAAAAGGTGAATGAAAAAAGTTTTAAAATATGCATGGCAAAATTTAGACAAAATGTGCACTTTATGGGAGGATATATTGTTATTGATCAACTGACTGCACCCTTCTGCATGCTGGATAAAATAACTGCTTGGTTCCCAACAACACACCCAATTGAGTAATACAGATGAAACCCCATTAACAACTAAAAAAATGTCTTTATAACATGATAGAAGTTGTAGCAATTTTTTCATGTGTAAACTGTACTGACAATTTAGGAACTTGATACTCACACTATGACATTTTAACAAATGCTCATTTCTATCGTAGAAAAAGAAAGGATGTGGAAAAAAAGTGAAAAATTTTGTAATATTTTAAAGGGAACTTTCAGTTACACTGTACTTAGTAACAACTTTATCAAGTTGTATGTCTAAAATCATAGGTGATAAAATGGGATTTTTACAGAAAAAAAAGATTTTAAAATGTGATAGTCGATGTTATTACTGAAAACTTTGTCAGTGTTAAAGTGCTTTATTCTCTTTGAGAAAACTACAAATAGAAACATACAGAATAATTCAGGGTTAGAGAGAAGTCCAAATTCTGTTAGGGTGCAAGCTTAAGAACTTTGGAGGATGCTGCTCTAATACTCTACTGATAGTGTCGTCTGATACTACCAAGTGGTTCAGTCCACAAGGCCTACTGTTCCAGGTGGACTTGTCAGTTGCATGTGTCTGGGACATTTCTGAGTGTGTGAGGCATCACTGCTTTCCTGCGACTCCCTTTATGTGCGTGCTGCACACACACCAGCAGTTTGGTAGTAGTAGCATCCCGTTACGGTGTGTGTCTGGATAACCACTTGTAAATTACGACTCTCAGGTCTGTTTTAAGATGGTCTGTGGTGAACAGAAACTTGGATCTAGACATGGCCATCTACTTTAGAACACTGATCTTCAGTTTCCACATTGTAAAGCCTTATTCCAGTTATAGTTCTTAATGATACAAAGTTGTTTTCCCAGTCCAAAGTAAACATCATTACTACAGAAGCATCAAACTTTTTAATCTAGCTTTTTAAAAACACTTAAAAATAAATAATAATATTGACACTCTTGGTCGCTGTTACAGGTGTATAAATAGGATCCACATAGTGGGTAAATCTTTCAATTGCTATTTATAACCCTCCCTGAAACAAGCCTTTCATCAGAACTGGTTTGAGATTTTGTTTGTTATATAGCCTTCACCAATAAGCAATGGAGTGACCCCAAACTCAGAAATCAAGCAACATTTATCAGTGGGCTTCATCCTTTGCAAAGCAAAAGTTTCCAAAAACCGCCCATAAATTCGTCTTTTTATTTAGAGAATGAACGTAGACTACACAGTAATTTTCAGTAACTCACTGGGTCTGCAAACACTTCTGTATTTTCTAGGGGGAGCTGATAACACTGTACTCTCATGTTGTATGGCAATGTCCAAAAGAGATTTTCCAAAATTTAGTAGCCTAGAATCGTTCTTTTCTAGTATAGTCATGGTCAGGTTTCAGGTTACTCAATGATGGGCATCACACAATGCTGAATTCTTTTGTTTTGGGACCTTAGCTAACCTAGCTCATCAGTTTCCCTTCATCCTGCAAAAAGAGTTAATTGGTAATATCAGTGATTCTTACACTTCTCAAAGATACATGATAACTATTATAATTACTTTATCAACAATTCTATGAAATATAAACTTACAGAACTCCATCTACTTCAGGTAGTTTTTTAGAAGATACATCACAAAACATTTCACATTGGCCGGCGCTGTGGCTCAACAGGCTAATCCTCCGCCTTGTGGCGCCGGCACACCGCGTTCTAGTCCCGGTTGGGGCGCCGGATTCTGTCCCGGTTGCCCCTCTTCCAGGCCAGCTCTCTGCTGTGGCCCGGGAGTGCAGTGGAGGATGGCCCAAGTGCTTGGGCTCTGCACCCCATGGGAGACCAGGAGAAGCACCTGGCTCCTGGCTCCTGCCATCGGATGAGCGCGGTGCGCCGGTCGCAGCGCACCAGCCGCGGCGGCCATTGGAGGGTGAACCAACGGCAAAGGAAGACCTTTCTCTCTGTCTCTCTCTCTCTCACTGTCCACTCTGCCTGTCAAAAATAAATAAATAAATAAATAAAAAAACAAACGAAACATTTCACATTAAACATAGGCAGGATAAGGTAGCAAGTAAACACAGGTTTTTCATCTGTCTTGTCTTTACTAATAGAAAGCAACAGTCACAGACAACCCCTTTTCAAGCATGGCTCCTAACTTGCTTCAGTTCCTCCTTGCTTCATACCTACCACTCGCGAGCCTGTGTCTGGGTGAGGAAGAAGTAGCCAATGGATGGGGGCTGGGAAACTACTCTTTAGCAAGAGCCAAAGATGAGCTGGAGGGAAACTGACTGCAAAAGTGCAGACCTTACGGAATGAACCACCTAGAATGCAACTGGCTTGGAGTAGTTCTTTTAAAAAGCCCTTTGCTTGTTAGGATAGGGGAGCTAAATTTATTGTACTTTACTGTTTTAGTAAATCTAAAAACTGACTCCTACATTAATGACTTAATTTAGAACACTAAAGATCTTAAATGGAAGTGGAAAATTAAATATTTGCAATTTTTACAGGGTCCCTTATCTGTTAGCCACTGATTAATTCTAAATTACTTACCTAACGGAGCCAAAGGGTAGGGCTGTTATATTTCACAGTCTACCTGGTCATCTCATTTCTTAGGTTAGATTACCTCTTCTCTTTGGCAGTCCAAATTGCCATTTAAAGGCTTTAATAAATAATAAAAACATACCTTAAAACTGACTTAAAAACTTAACTATCAAAAAATAGACTGTAGCACTGACAAATTCAGTGAAACTATCGTCTTGCCAGACCAAAGAAGTCTTCTACAGTTACTTGCCCCACCCCAATCCCTCCATCAAATCCAGAAAAAGCAGTCCTTGAGAAGGCACCAATTTAGAGTTTGATATTTTTCTACTAATCTGACAATACATTAGGAACTATCTTGGCAGATGAAGAAACAGACTGGGGAAAATATCTTAATTTTGAAAATCACTGTATCCTTAAGCAATAGCTGTAACTTAAAGAGCTTCACAGTTTTTTTCCTAAAATGTAAGAAACGACAACACAACTATCAACAGTCTTTACCCTTGAGTCCATTTCATTACCTCACAATTTCAGCTACAGGAAAGACTAACATTAATTAATCTAATTTTTATATTGCCCCATTTTCTCTCTAGCTTTGAAAAAATTTATTTGGTTTGGTCCTTATGTTCCCAAATACTAGGACAAGAGACGGTCTTGAACTGTGAAACTGCAAATTTCTTAGGGTTTCTGGTTTATTATTCTGATATTCACAGAAGTGGAGAGGTATTAATTTACTTAAAATTAACAAGCAAAATGTTCTTTCTACAATGCTTTGTTGCACTCCCTCCCAAGGGAATAACTGCCCTCTAATTTCCACATAACAAAAAGTATTTCTGACAACTGCCACATACATGATCAAGTAAATATATGGATTTACTACTGATGAAAAGAATGGGGCTTGTTATTTCAGCCATAAAACTGCAAAGCAAAAAGACCATTTGCTAGCCACTTACAACTTTCTCAAAAGAGCAATACAATGGAGGGAAGCTGAACGCCCCTTCTGTGTTCTTGCATTCTATGCACATACAAACCTGGTTTTTTCAGCTGGCACAAATTCAACGTGTACTGACAGAAGAGATCAAAAGCCTCCCAGTTTAGTTTTTAATACCATAGAATGAAGTTCATAAATTCTGTGTTTTGATTATTCTGAGGGAAAAAAAAGGCTAAGAGCCAGTGTTACTCAAAGTAAGAATTTTTACTGAGAGGATACCAGCAAGAGCCCAGGACTCAGTGATACATGGTCTTCTTAATTTTCAAACAGTGATACCCTCAGGTGGTGTTGGTCTCTTTCCATTTGTACTTCCAGTTTTTGAAGTGCCTTTTTCTAAAACTTCAATTCTTCCTTCCATTTTCTGATTATAAAGCCAATTTCTTTTATAGGTGTAGGCCTCTAGCATTTGGAGGAAACTTTTGTGTTATAACTTAGAAGCTGTACATAATTGCTATAGCATTCTTTCCAAGGATCATCAAATTCAAAAATTATTTAATCAGAGATTTTCCAACGAGAAAAAAATGACCACCCTACGAATTATCTGAAAGTGGGATAAATTTTTCCTTTTATTCATGAGATACTATACATTTTCAGTACACCCTTTTTAAATAAGGACACAGGGGAAAACACTTTTTAAATCTCACCTATCTTTTCAATGTGTGAAATCATTTTTTCTTAATATGCTTATTAGTAAAATTAATCCTTTGAAAGAAGTAAAGTTCAAATCTAAATATTTCAAAACCTTTTAAAAAAACATAAATGAATAAAATCATAGGACTCTGGACATACACAACCACAGTAAAAAAAAATTTATACCATTAAATTACTTCAAGTGCAATGGAGAGCTATAGCACTTATTTCAGGATCAGTTCACATTCACTTTGTTATCCTTTGCTTTTTTCAAGAAAATACAGACTGATCCTAAACATTAAAGTACATCTGTGCATTCAATCCCTGCGCATTCTGCATAAAGTAGAAAAAAAGTCAAACATGTTCTAGTGCTCAATGTAAACATTTTAACTATTAATTATTACTTCTCCTAAAAGATACTTAGGAGTGTGTCAATATTCAAAGTTAATCTTAGGAATAGCACCATAACCCCCCCCTCAAAAAAAAATCCATAAAAATTATTTTCTCCATAGCCCCCTTAGTTTTACTTCAGAAGATGAGAAGCCACCATTGTCAACCATACTTCTAGTCACTTTGCCCACTTTTTGCTTTTTTGATGAAAACAAATCAGATTAAATCAAAATATTGCTTCTGTAACAAGGATCAAAACATTTTGGACATAAAGAAAACTGAGTAGCTCTGGTTACTTAAGCAATCAAAGATTGATTAATTCAGTCCAGAAAATGGGAACAATTCTCTTCATGCAGCCTAAATTATTTTACCAAAAGAATTTATGTACTTATGAATGTTACTTTGTATTTACTTAAGGATTTCTGGTACCTCTTTGCAGATGATGATAAACATGGAGTTAGAACCCTGAGAATAGATGTGAAACAGAGAAGCTTAAGAATTTAAGTCAATGAATCTGACATCTATCACCAGCACTTAGAAATTAGAGAGGTAAAAGGCAGACTATTATTTTTTTCAGGTCAACAAAGACAGTCATCCTGAATCTTAAACTTGAGCTCTGAGGAGAGAAACATTCTAGTTGTGAAGTAAAGCCACCAGTGACAGGTAGGTATCCCACTTATCTCAGTTGGTAATGTTCAAAAATGTCCCTCTCCTAACAGAGCAGAAAGACAAAGTATTCCTACCATGTCAAATGGAATTGATAACTCAAAGTAGAACACTTAAGAACATTCTCTAACACTGAAACCAGAGTCAGATGCTTTTGCTTTTCTGCCACCTCAAGGATACCAAGGAGAAAAGGGTTAATTCTGTCTGAAACCAAACAGTTAGGGCCAATAAATAAATATGGGCATACCACAATATACCCCTTAGCTACTAAACATGTAAACCATTTGAATCAAGTCCATCTTCAGGCACAAACAAGCTGAGGAATGGCCACCTACACTGGAGAAGCATAACCTATCAAGTAAAAGTATTTGGCTCACAAGTAAATGTACTGTTGATATTTGATGGTGTGATAAGGTTTTACTTTAAATGGATTCCAAAATTATTTTCCCACAGAACACAGCAGTCTCTGATATTTAGATAAGAGGTCATGGAAAGATACACTTAGTTGCCCCAGCACAGCGTGCTTAGGATTGCACATGACAACAGTAAGCTGAAACAGAGATGGAGGATGACATCGACTGTTTTCCTATATAGATGAGATCTGCAATTGCACTCGACCAAACTCAACTCTACCATTTCAATATAGTTGGGGAGAGCTACATATAACTTAAATACTCTTTTAGCCCTGTACACTCTATTAAAAGAATACATCTTCCCTAAATCTAAGGCACACAAACTCCTCTATTCAGAGTAAAATTATGGAAGAGCCAAGATTTTGGTTAAGTCCTTTACAATGGAAATTAGGAGATCTTGGACAGAGGACAAATTATGTAACATTTTCTTAGTGCACGGTTGGAAAGAAAATGCTGACTACTCTGGCCTTAGAAATTTAAAATATTCACTCAACACATTAAAAATAATTTGCCAGCACTTAATAAATTCAAGTTTATGAAATAAAAGTGATGTTTTCCTTAAAAAGAAAAAATAAGATCTAACAGCATTTGGAAGGAAAATTAGAAATCATTTCAATGAAAATGACCAAATCTGGCATAATGCATTCTACTCAAGTAGCCAAGGAAGGGGGGGGTGGGGGAGGGGAGCGGTAGGTACCTTGCCTACTAATCATGGTTACACCTCCTATGATTGTAATGTCAGTATGCACATAATATTTATGAAAAATCTGTAAACATAGGTCATGTGAAATTGTTATACTACTACAGGACAGGGGTTAGAAACTACCACCTCTGGGCAAATTCAGAAAATGACTGCTTGACACTTGCTACCATGAAAGTAATGCTCATTGGTTTCTGATAACCAGATGTCTAGTGTTTATCATCCTTTAAACTCATGCTCTGTGTAGTCAAATACTGTCAAAGTGGATCTGCCCCCAAAATGAAGCATATTTTGGCACCTGTGCTGAATGCTGCTACAAAAACCAGCAAGTGCAAATAAAAATAACAGTCATGATTTAGTCACATTCATAACTTTTCATAGAAAAATATAAATATATTCCCTGAATTGTAAGACAAAAAATAATTTCAACAGCCAGCTTTCACCATAAATTCCAGTCCATTTTCCTCTTTAAATGAACTGGCTTTCCCTCAAGGTCATAAGGTGCAATCACTGAAATCTAACACATTTTCTAAATTTCTATCATCATCCCCATCATGGTATCTCACAGTCCTTCTACCCTGATTCCTCGTTTTTATTTTTGATCGTCGAAGAACTCTTTTAGATTTTGCATAGTCCAAATCCTCCCAGTCATTATCATCCACATTTAACCTAGGTCGTTTGCTTTGTCTTTGACGTCTCACAGTTTTAGATACACTAGTTGTAAAAGTTTTACCTTTTCTAACTACTTTTGCTTTTCCTTTTGTTTTCCTCCTTTTGGTTTTTGTATTTTCAGTACAGTCAATATCTGATTCAGTTATGGATCCCAAATCTGATGATTTGGGACTAGTGTCAGGTCCAAACTTTGAACTCCCTGTTGCTTCAGATATTTTCACATTTTCTAATTCAGGATGCAGTCTCTTCCTTTTTATTTCCGTCTCTGCTGATGCCTGCGAATCATCAATCACTTTTGTCTTACTGAAGGGAGCCTTTCCATAGGTCCTGAGTCTTCTTCCATTCCACCTGCGCAGCCCATAATTCAGTTCCTCTTCAAAGTTATTCTCTGCAATAGTTTTTTGTGCCAAACTTGACTCAGAAGACAATTTTCTACCAGTTTCACTTCTTAGAACACGGCTCATTGAATCTTCTTCTGAAGATCCAACAGAGGAATTTTTTGTTTTAGAAAGTACATTTGAATTATAACTACTTGTGTGCCTGTTCTTGCATTCTGAATTCAAAATGCCTTCAGAGTCAGAGTCTCCATTTAAAGTCTGCCCAATTCTTTTTGCACTACCTTCTGGGTCAGATTCAAGTGGCTTACCTTCACAGGCATACTGCTCACTCGGCACTTCACAGATTGCATCGCCCTCACAATCACTCAGTATCTTATTAGCTGAGGTACAATGAAAACGGAGGGGCTTTTTCCTCCCATTTTTGCTTCGAGTGCACTTATTTTCCAAACTGACATCTTCTCCATCGCTCATGAGCTTCATCTTATTGGCAGCCACAGATGCACTTCGAGTGATCCTTAGCAGACCCGTTTTGGCTTTTAATGATTTCTTAGCCACCTTTGAATTTTTCTCTGAGTCACTGGAACAGACCCTTTTCCTGGAACTTGTTCTGCTCTTTCCATTGTCTTGGGATGTAGAATCTAAAAATTAAGAGTATTCTTTTAATCTCTTATAAAAGAATATGTCGAATAGAATTACATGCTCAGCATCTGAAGCACCTTAAGCCCAGAATCCTCATTACCTTGGATGTGGGGCTGCCGTGACTAGGATGCTCACACCTCTTACTGAGGAACCTGTTTAATATCACACTAGGGTATGCAAATGAACAACTAACTTTGTCTCCATGGAATTTCTCCTAATGCCACAAATTCCAAATCACTCAACTCCTTTTAACCTTAGCTTTAGCTGTTTTCTGCTCCTTTAAGGTTTTTGTTTCTATCAATTCACATTTACCAAGAGTATGATTTTAATTGAGTAAGTTATCTCATCACTCTGTACTCATGGACATTGTTAATTACGGTTCCTACCTTAGAAAAGATATGAAGACTATACATTATTAAAATATAAAGTATTCAGAAAAAGTTGCTGATACACAGAAAGAGCTCAGTGCCTGTTCTGTTAGGGCTCCTGAGACACTGCTTTTAGCCATAGCCTTTTCTTTGCTCTTCTCAAGCTATCATACTACAGCTCACAAATGTGCCTGCCTCCACCTTCCTCAAGCCTAAATCCAACAAACATTCCCATCACCAAAACAAAAAGTAAAATCTTTGATGGAAATAGTTGTTACAGCTAAGATTGCCTGTTAGGCAAATAAAACTAAGTGTACTCGCTAAACAGTTATGCAAACATAACAGAATACATGGGAAGACAGAAACAGCTAGCAAAGAGAAATTTCAAATGGGGAGTGGGAGGGGAACAACCACATGCAATAGAGAAATGATGACTAAATCAGCAGACCCAGGTAAATGTTCTGAGTTACCTTTCATGAAATTGCTTAGTTTTTCTTCTGCTTCATCATCTGAATCTAAATCGGATTCAGACACGTGATCTAAAAAACACTGGGACACAGCAATAGGTTCACCCTTCAAACTTCTTGAAACTGGGCTCATTTCCACTTCATGACATCTGCTGTCTTCTCCACCTGGATCTCCAGATTCAGACTCTTCCGAATCACTCAAGATCTTGGCTTTCTTAAAGAAATTCCCATTCCTGTGAGCTGTATTAGATTTCCTACCACCATGGCGTCCTGGCTCAGAATCTGCTTCCTCTGACACACTCTCTGCCTGAAGTCTCTTCCCCGATGTTGAAGGGCCAGCAGCTCCACTGTAACCATTATCCGAATAATGATTTTTAGAATCTTCATCAGAAGACTCAATTTTGAGCAATTTTGTTTTAGAAGTTGCTGGAGCATGAGACTTGTAACCATTAGCATGCCAGTTTTTCCGGGCTACCCGCAAATCACTTTCTGACTCCGAATCCCCGTTTTCAGATTCGTTGCCAGTATTCTGGACAACATGAGAAGTGGACATTGGCAATGGCTGATTTTGATCTCTCACTTCCTCTTCTTCAAGTTCTGACTTCAAGCTCTGATCATCTTCAGAATTATGCAGCAGCTTCTTCTTCGCCACAGCAGAAGCATTGCGATGTGGCAGCTTCCTAGCAGAGCACACACTTTCAGAGCTGGAGTTCTCCTCCACGTCACTCATTAGCTTGATTTTATTGGCAGCCACAGCAGCACACTTCCGTAGGACTTTTCGGTTATTTCCAGCTCTTGCTTTTAGAATTTCACCAGTATCCAATGAATTGTTATCAGAATCACTTAGATAGACTCTCTTTCGAGTGGCTTTTCTATAGTATCCATTTTCTACAGAAACAGGACCTAGAAATTAAAAGAAATCTTATTTTAGCATTTTAATGACTATCATTTTAGTGGTTTTCCTTATTTTTGAATGCCAAAATTAAGTGCCTAAAGGATACTTAATAATATGTAGATTCATTAAATCAACAATTCATTAAGTGTTTAACTTTGGGTTCTCATAACATACATTCTCCCAAAATGCCAGACTCTTTACCAGTTCTTCTCTGGGCAGCCCTGGTTCTGGTCCCTCTGAGAGTGCTGCTTCTGGACAGCCCACTTCGTGAAGAAGGCTCACGCGCTCTGGAGCGCTCTCCTTTGCTTTCCTCTGAACCATCTGAAGCTGAGGAGGAAGAGGTAGCTGAGGAATCTTCTATTTCACTTTCTAGGAAAAATACAGTGCAAACAATTACATGTAAATAATTATACACAATGTATCTATACAAACAAATTTATTTCATAACATTATACTAAAAGCAGGTTCTTAGAGTATATTTCCAAAAAACTGTTTCAAAGGCACATAATCAAGTTTGTGCTTGTATTTCTAAGAATATTAATTAATCTTGGACTAGATTCAGTTATTTTGTAAACTTTCATTTAAAAACTCACTTAGCCCCACCATCTACCTCCTTCTGGGATACTACTCACGCATTTCAGATAGCAAAGACAGTCATTTCCAGTTCACTTCAGAGAATATATGCTTAGCTCTCATTAGTGGAATTCATCCTAACAGCATAGTTGTACCATATTCAGCTCAAGGAAATCTATCTCTATGTGCTATGCACACCCATACACAAAGAGGGAGGGTGAAAAAAGTGAAGTAATTCAAATAGTGCAGGTATTTTTTTTTCACCCACTTCAAGAGTGTATGCCCCCATGGCTGGTGCTGCAGCTCACTAGGCTAATCCTAGCCTGCAGCGCCGGCACCCCGGGTTCTAGTCCCTGTTGGGGTGCCAGATTCTGTCTTGGTTGCTCCTCTTCCAGGCCAGCTCTCTGCTGTGGCCCGGGGAAGGCAGTGGAGGATGGCCCAGGTCCTTGGGCCCTGCACCCCATGGGAGACCAGGAGGAAGCACCTGCCTCCTGGCTTCAGACTGGCGCAGCGCACCGGCTGTAGCGGCCATTTAGGGGATGAACCAATGGAAAAGGAAGACCTTTCTAACTCTGCCTGTCAAAACAAAATAAACAAACAACAATAAAACCACAGTGTATGCCCATGTCAGAGTCAAGGCAAGAAATCCAAATTTCCTGTTCCTTTATCCAGACCCATGCCTATCAACTATTATGATCAATAAAACTTTTCTCAAAATGAATGGGAATATATTTTTAAAACATAAAATCTGGGGGACAAGTGTTTGGTGCAGTGGGTAAGAAACCTGCATCCCATAATGAAGTTCATGGTTCAAGTCCAAGCTGCACTTCCACTTCCATTCTAGCTTCCTGCAAATGTGTACCACGTGAAACAACAGATGATGGCTCAAGCCCTTGGTTCCCTGCCACCAATATGGGAGACCTACTAAGTTCCCAGCTCCTGACTTTGGTCTGGCCCAGCCCTAGTTCTTGTAGGCATTTGGGGAGTGAGCCAGCAGACTGAAGCTCTGTCTCTGTCTCTCTGCCTTTAAAATAAATAAAAAGAAGTAAATAAAAACTACTTTTTAAAAAAAATTTTTAATCTGTCATCAACCCGAATGCATAAAAGAGGCTATGTTGGAAAAAATAGACACCAAACTGTTCTTCAAAATGGCTCACCTATTTGCCCTTCTCAACTGTTCCCACTCAACTCCACCAACAATCAATCCCCTTGACTCCCTGCCCCTCGACTCCTGACCAAACCTTGTACATCTTGAAACAGAATTCATCATGTGACAAGTTCACTCAACGAGAGACCAAGTTAAGTAATCCAAACTCTTCTGGAGGGCTTGGCATCTAAACTTTAGATGCTTTCTAGAAGTTTGATCTATTCTATTTATCATTCCTCAAAATTAAGTATTTCAATTGCACAAAGTACATTCTATTTTCCTTCAATGAATGATTTCTCTTAACATTGCTCTAGTTAGAGAGGTATTCTCTTACCTCTTGTCCTGTTTTCAATTACTCCAGTATACTCTGACAGGAAATTTTATCCTATAAATGCATTCCTTAAGACACTTGTAATTCTAACATAGCACACATCAGCTTGTTTGTCTGACCCCCACAGCATTTTCTCTCACTTCTATTCCAAAATGTTACCAAAGGTGTATTTTTCAATACTATTTAATACTTAATGAAATATTGGATGATATACAAAACACATTTTAAGAGTAAAAGTAGTATAAAAGTATTTTAATATCACTCTACAATCCAGAGATAATACATAAATACCACAGCCTCATTTACAATGCTATCAAAGGGTTACCATCTACTACTGCTGCACTACCAAATGGCTATAGCACAAACAGTTGGAATTTACCAAGTTATCAGCCTTGGACTGATTTATCAAAATTTTACTTGAAGAAATAAAAAAATACCCAATTTTACACAAAGTGTGCTGAATATTTGTAACATGTTTAAAGTCTAGAAGATTCCAACTTGCATAAGATGTGGTTGCATCATCTGCAAAGCACAGGAATTCTCAAACACATTCCAATAGTTCCATGTTTACTACTTTTGTCTCTTCTGTTACATTTTACTAAGTTCATTCAGTGCCAAGGCCACATAGTTAGGTTTTCCTCTAAACCCATGGTAACTGCCAGTGTTGCACACTTGGGTGCTCAACAACTGAGTAACAATATTTTACCTCTTACCAGAAAATGAAGACCTGTTTCTTAGAGTGATAGGTCTGCTTCTTCTGATCCTTTCTGATGACCGTGCTGAATCTGAAGAGTCATCTGAAGTAACACCTGAAGAGACATCAGCACTTGTCTCGAGGGTTGCAGAATAAGCCGCCCTACTTGAGGTAGCCTGGGTAGGAGAACCTACCAACTCAGGAATCACTTTTGTCTGAGATTTCACACGCTTCTGCTTGGTATTTCTGGTCAAAAATATGAACAATGGAAATAATATTCAACAAAGGCAACTGGTTTACAAACAATAACCTAAATAAGAGAGTACTTTTTCTTAATCTGAGGATATTTCATGGCCAAAACATTAAAATATTCACTATTAACATCTTATTTGAGGCATGAATTACTACTAATACTTCCTGACGCCAAATCCGGCACACTTTTATTCAAATCTGTAGTAATGAACCCAGTAAGAGTTACTGAATACCTCAGATTAAATTAGGGAAACCAACTGTTACATGATACAGGCATTCATTTAGGCTGGGCATTCAAGCCTCAACAGCATACAACACTCCTTGTAGTCATCTATCTGTATGTTCAACATAGTAGAAAATTAAAAGGAGGGGCCCACTGTTGGGGCCATGCCTGCAATACCAGCATCCCATATGGATACCAGTTCCAAATCCTGGCTGTTCCACTTCCAGTCCAGCTCCCGGATAATGCACCTGAGAAAGCAGCAGAAGCTGGCCTTAGAGCATGGGCCCCTGCCACCCATGCAGGAGGTCCAAATGGAGCACTAGCTCCTGGCTTCAGCCTGGCCTTGCTCTGGCTATTGTGGCCATTTGGGGAGTGCACTAGCAGATGGAAGACACACATATCCCTCTCTGTGTCTCTAATTCTGCCTTTCTAATAAATGAACATTTTAAAGAGAGAGAGAGAGAGAGAGAGACAGACAAAACTTGAAGGGAAAAGAAAGATTTAAAAACAAACTTTTTTTTTCCCCAAAACCAGGCTGTTCTACAGTTAAGCACCCATTAAGCCATGGATTATGTGGAAGGGAAATGGAAGTTTACACCATTACAAATCTGGTTAACATCTATGTCCAGATACTCCTATTTCCCTTCAAAAAAAAGTGAACAAGCCTTTTCAGGGGTATCTAGACATTCATGCTTAACAACAATATCACAATTCTTTAAAACAGTAATGTTTATATAATTATAAAGAAAAATCAACCATGTTTTATAAGTATCAAAACCTTTAACTGCCATTAATATCAAGGGAGGGCAATACAAAAGTAGATACAAAAAGAAAAAACGCATACTTATTGCAGATTTGATTTTTTTTTTATTTATTTTTTTTTTGACAGGCAGAGTGGACAGTGAGAGAGAGACAGAGAGAGAGAGAGAGAGAAAGGTCTTCCTTTGCCGTTGGTTCACCCTCCGAATGGCCGCCGAGGCCGGCGCGCTGCGGCCGGCGCACCGCGCTCATCCAAAGCCAGGAGCCAGGTGCTTCTCCTGGTCTCCCATGCGGGTGCAGGGCCCAAGCACTTGGGCCATCCTCCATGCACTCCCGGGCCATAGCAGAGAGCTGGCCTGGAAGAGGGGCAACCGGGACAGAATCCGGTGCCCCGACCAGGACTAGAACCCAGTGTGCCGGCGCCGCAAGGCGAAGGATTAGCCTATTGAGCCGCGGCGCCGGCAGATTTGATTTTTAACAACAGATGGACAGCCAAACCTAAACTGAGAATAATTTTAGAAGTAAATGACTGTTTAAGAATGTCAGTCAAGGAAGACAAAGAAATGATTGAAAAACTATTTTAGATTTAAAGAGAACAGAAAAACATACAGATAAATGCAATGTATTATCTTGGAACTGGATTACAAAGAAAATTTGCTCTATTCTCTGCTATGGCATGGGATAGCAGTAGAAGATGGCGCAAGTCCTTGGGCCACTGCACCCACGTGGGAGACCCAGAAGAAGCTCCTGGCCCCTAGCTTCCGATCGGCACAGCTCCAGCCGTTGCAGCCATCTGGGGAGTGAACCAGTGGATGGAAGACCTTTCTGTCTCTACCTCTCTAACTCTTTCAAATAAATAAATCTTTTCAAAAAAATAGAAAAAAAATTTGCTCTAATGACATTACTGATAAGTGTAGAAACAGAAGGTTTTCGATTAGAATTTGAATGTACTTCTTAGTAAATCCAAAGTATAGGTAAATGAGCATGATATCAAAAATAACTCCCTGACTCAAAAGAAAAAATATATGGAATAAAACACAACCATGTAACTATTTGAATAAGCAACAGACCAACAAAACATGTGTGTGTGTGTGTGTGCGTGCGCGCAATATACAGATAGGTTTCATCAATTTATCTCTCAGTCCTAATGCAGCTGTATTAGTGTAACTACACTTTGTGATGTTAACACAGGATGAAATCCCTAACAAGGCATTTCTCGAAGCACGTCCCTGTCTCTAACTGATGCCCGACTGCATTAAAGCAACCTTAACGCACAGGTAACATGATATGAAGACTGGCACATGGGAGTAAAGAGCATATGGGAGTCCTCTGAATTAATTCTGGGAAAATTTTTGTAACTTTGAATTTTAAAATAAATTTTTAAAAGGTACTTTTATTAGAGTGTTTAATAAAATAGCATTTTCCTTTCAACAAAAGTAAATTATGGAAGACAATGCATAAATACTTCAAAAACTCAAGAAAAATGGAATTTAAAATTAGTTTTGGTACAAAAAACTTTAAACTCAGGTTTTTATATTTCACAACCATACAGTACTCATCTTCCATGAACTCTGTGAGGAACCCTGATACTTCACACAGGATGCATGCATTTGAATTTCATGATGCAAACTAACTCATCTACCTAGTGAGTATGTTCTTCTGTCTTCATGTGGCTCTTGGGGTAAATGGATGGAAGAATTCAACTAATTCCCTCACCCAAATGGAAGTTAAATTGGCAAAATTATGAAATACAACAAATGTCAGAACTCTGTAGTTAAGAAATTAGAAAGTGCTTACTTAAGAGAAACTACTGAGTGGCCAGTGGGCACAGCAGGTATACTGCTACATGCAGGACAGGCATCCCATATGGGCAATGGCTGCAGTCCCAACTGCTCCACTCCCTACACAACTTCCTGCTGATGTACTTGGCAAAGCAGCAGCAAAAGATGGACCACGTGCTTGGGCCTCTGCACCCCACAAGCGAGACCTGGATGGAGTTTCAGGTTCTTGGCTCTGGTCCGGCCCAGCCCTCGCTGGCCCTTGCAGCCATTTGGGGAGTGAACCAGCAGATGGAAGATACCTCTCTCCCTCTTTTCTCTATCTCCTTCTAATCCTGCCTTGCAAATCAATCAATCAAAACAAAGGGAAGGAAGGAAGGGAGGGGAAGGGAGGGGAGGAGAGGGGAGGGGAGGGGTGGGGAGGGGAGGGGAGGGGAGGGGAGGGGAAAGGGGAGGAGAGAAGAGGAAAACTACCGAACCTAGGTCTATTGGGACAGCTCCCAACCATTCTCTGTCTCTGTCTCTTAACACACACACACACACACACACACACACACTCTCTCTGGGCATGATAGCTGTGAGGTAGAGGGGACTGGCCTGATTTGGGAGCTCTACAGAAAAGCTGTATGTCCCAAGGCACTGTGAACTCTGGTGACTACCAGCAATCCAGAACTACACAGCTGCCTAGGGCCAAGGAAGCAAGGTAGAGTTCAGCCAATATTTAAAAGGGAAATGTAGGGAATGAAACAAAAACGCCTTTTAAAAGCTCCGTATTATTTGGGATCTAGAAGGATGCATACATTTAAGAGGTCTATTTTACCTACTAATCCCTAGCTGACCTTGAGGATATTATACCTATTATATAGTAGCATAAGTACTGCAAAACTTGACTTCATAATACTTTAAAGCACCGTTAAAGCTGATAATGACGTAATCGATGTAATCAAAGATAAAAATAAAAAAAAGATTAGGAAATTTTTTTTACATAATGAAGAAATTATAAAAACCTTAAATCCAAATAAAGCAAAGCTTGCCATAAACAATTCACCTGATAATTTTTTTAGCCTGACTAACACTGTGACAATTTTGCTGTTGCTTAAATCTCTGGCTTCTTCGAAGTTTTTCACTAAATTTTTGACCAATTTTAAAATCAGAAGAGATTTTCTTCATTTTTTCTTCAAATAAAGCAGACAATCTCAAGGTCATACTGTAAATCTGCAAGGAAATGAAAACAAAACTACCATTACAAAATATCTTTAAAACTATTTTTACAAAACAATTACAATCATTGAGAATATTTACAATTATTTTATCACTGCTTTTAGATACTAGCTGTCATTAGTTCATGTATTTCTACCCCTCTACTTTCAATGACATCAAGAAAAACAGGAAATATCAAACATCTACTTCTCAGACACTCTCATGAAAAAATACTTTTAAATCAAGCAACATTCTAGGATCTAGAAACTAGGATGTAGAATCTGTATGTCAGTGGATCCCATCTGGTGTTTTCTATCGTCATATCTGAATGTATAAATCACAAAATGCACCCCATAAGTCAAATGAGAAGTTGGTACTAAAGCTACTATTTAGGCAACAAGTGAGCAGTGTCTCTTGGAGGCAAAGAAAAAGAAGCACTTTTATACAAGTCTGAACTTGCAGTCTGCCTGCTTTTGATGCCATCTTGCTCTAAATACAAATCAGACAACACAAATTACAAACAAAAGGAGTCTTACATCCAGTAGAATAATCCTAGACTTTTAACATAAATACTTTCTAAAACTAAGTAACATCTAATCTTTAAAAGAACAGCAATGTGATGAGGGCCAGTGCTGTGGCATAGCGGGTAAAGCCACCACCTGCAGCACCACCATCCCATACAGGCATCAGTTCAGGTCCTTGATGCTCCACTTCTGACCCAGCTCCCTGTGGATGGCCTGGGAAAACAGTGGAGGATGGCCCAAGTGCTTGAGGCCCTGCCCACGGGGGAGACGTAGAGGAAACTCCTGACTCCTAGCTTTAGAACTGCCATGCTCTGCCCATAGCAGCCATTTGGGGAGTGCATCACTGGATGTAAGAACCCCGCTACTCTGTCTTTAAGGGGGGGGGGGGGCAGTGGCAGTGTGGCATAGAGGGCTAAGCTTCCGTCTGCGGCACTGGAATCCTACATGAGCTCCAGTTCCTGTCCCGACTGCTCCTCTTCTGATCCAGCTCTCTGCTGTGGCCTGGGAAAGCAGAAGATGGCCCTTGCACCCACATAGGAGACCAGAAGAAGCTCCTGAGTCCTGACTTCAGATCAGCTCAGCTCTGGCCAGTGAGGCCATCTGGAGAGTGAACCAGCAAATGAAGACTTCTCTCTCTCTCTGCCTCCCTCTGTAATTCTACCTCTCAAATGAATAAATAAAATCTTTAAAAAAAATAACAGCAATATGATACAAATATCACTGGGTCCCTATATTCTTCTGTATTAAGGGCAAAACTCTAATGCTTAAAAATTGAGTCTCAGTTTTATGAAATGGCACTAGATGAGGCAGACCACCAGAGAACTGCATAATTGAAATTAAAAGATGTTTATTTTGGTGAAAAAAAATTTTTGTTGACTTCTCTATATGCAATTTCAAAACTTTTTGTATCAAACATTTTAAAATATTTTTCCATAAATATTTTGAAGTACTCTCATGTGCATATATACAGAGACACAAATGTGAGGCTTATCATAGCTGGTCTTTAAAATAGTCTTTGACAATTATTTCCATTATTTTACCAATTTTATTCTTTCAAACATCAATGAGTCTAAGCCACAATTTTAACAAGATAAATTATTATTAGTTTAAGTTTGCAACCTCTGACCTATCACTGTTTTCATGTAAAAGGAAACAACAATAGATCCAAGTTGAACATACACAGTATTGAGTAGAAATGACTGCTAAAACTGATAACCAGCTCCTAAACAACACAGCATTTATGGAAACTGATAGCTAGCATCAGACACATGGTGAAAGAATTCCAAGTCAAAAAATAAAACAAGATACCTGCTTTTTTTTTAACTTTTTTTTTTTTTTTTTTTTACTATTTTTGACAGGCAGAGTGGACAGTGAGAGAGAGGGACAGAGAGAAAGGTCTTCCTTTTTTTGCCGTTGGTTCACCCTCCAGTGGCCGCCACGGCTGGCGCGCTGCGGATACCTGCTTTTACAAATGCTACTCAACTTTACATAACAGTACCCTATTCTGTCTATAGTTTCAGTTGCTCAGTCTGAATATTAGCTGAAAACTGCATAAACGATTCATAGTTTTAGAGTACAGGCCATTCTGAGTAACATGATGAAATCTCATGCTGTGCCTCCCAGCCAATCCAAGCCAAGAGTCATCTCTTTGTCTAATTAATGCTACAGCACCACATGTAGTTGAGAGATGAGACTCATATAACTTTCATTACAGTACACCGTTATGTTATTAAACTACAAGTTAATTAAATTATGAAACGTTGTAAGATTAAGCTTTATCAGAGATATTTCTAATCACAGATGACACGATCTCACAGTGACAGAAACTTCCTAAGAACCCCCAAGAAAGCTAATTAGGGCTTATAAATAAATTCAGCAAAATCATAGGGCACAAGAACAGCGAATAAATGCCATTATATTTCTTTTTTTTTTTTTTTTTGACAGAGTTAGAGAGAGACGGAGAGAGAGGTATTCCTTCCGTTGGTTCACTCCCCAAATGGCCGCTACAGCCAGTGCTGCACCAATCCGAAGCCAGGAGCCAGGTGCTTCTTCCTGGTCTCCCATGTGGGTGCAGGTGCCCAAGCACTTGGGCCATCCTCCATTGCCCTCCTGGGCCATAGCAGAGAGCTGGACTAGAAGAGGAGCAACCAGGACAGAATCCGGCACCCCAACCGGGACTAGAACCCAGGTGCCGGCTGGCAATGGATTCTTAAGATATGAAACCAAAAACATGAGAAACAAACGATAAAATGGTCTTTAACAAAATTAAATCTTTTGTGTATCAAAGGACATTACCAAAGTGAAAGTACAACTTACAGAATGATATAAAAGATCTAAAAATCATATCTGGTAAAAGTTTAATGTCTATTATAAGAACCCCAACACAACAAAAAGATCATCAAATTTAAAAAGGGGCAAAGAACTCAACATTTTTCAAAAGATGACATGCAAATAGCCAAAAAGCAGAAGAAAACATGATCAACATTAGCATATTACTATATTTTCTTACTTTCTCTACAGCTGTGGCATTTGACACCTTAATCCTTGATCGACTGCCCCTCCCAGAGCCAACTAATTTCTACGGACATGTCATTCTGCATGTACACCTTTGATAAATAAATCAATCCAGAGTCCACACGTCCAATTTTATCTATTAAACTTTTACACACAAAGCCAATGTACCTCTTGCCCTAATGCACCTGAGAGCAGCCAACATTGTGCACAGTGAGTTAAGCTGCCACCTAGCATTCCAGCATCCCATATGGGTGCTAGTTTTGAGTTCACTTCTGATCCAGCTCCTCACTAATATGCGTAGGAAAGCAGTGGAAGACAGCCCAAGTCCTTCAGCCTCTGCACCCAGGTGGGAGACCTGGAAGAAGCTCCTGGATCCAGATCAGCACAGCTCCAGACATTGTGGCCAATTGGGGAGTGAACCAGAGGATGGAAGACCTCTCTCTCACTGCATCTCCTCACTCTAACTCCTCTAACTCTGACTTTCAAATAAATAAATCGTTAAAAAAAAAAAAAGAAAGAAAAAGAAAAGAAGGGGAAGTGGAAATAAAGCCCACTAGTTAATCAGTAGTGACACTGTACACATAAAAATGTTAAGGTATCAAAAAAGTGCTTCATTTTAAATCTTTTTATTGTTTTTAAATTATCCAGCACACTGGCTTCAAGTATGCAATGTCTGTGAAGATTCTTGGGACAATGTGATGCATCAGCTTTTTTATATTATATTTCACTAAGGTCTGTAAAGTTATCCAACATAGAACATTTTAGCAAAACATGAGGAAAGCTCTATTTGTATTGAATAATCAGGCAGCTCTTGTGTTGATTCCTCAGATCCAGAAGGTTTACTGCTGGGTCAGCAGTCCCAGCCTCACTTCAGATTTCCCTCTGATCACCTTTTAGTGTTCTTCCCACCTGCACCAGGATTTCTAATCCACTTTTTACAATCTTCCTCTATACAAGAAACAGGAACTCTTTTCATTTTATGTATTAAACTATTGCTTTCTACTAATATTGTCCTTCTACCAATCCTCATAGGCTCAAAAAACTGTAAGAGATTATGATAAACATCAACTGTTATAAAGGCAAAAGCTAGGTATTTGGACAGTGACAGATGCTCTGATCTTTCTATCAGTATTGCTTTATTCAGTCATTGTTAATATTTCAACATGTACCAGGAATACAAAATTATCCACACAGATCATACAGACTTTTTTTTATGAACCACTTAAAAATTACCTTCGATCTTTTGTTTGGCGTATATGCTTTTGCATTGCTAAATATCAATCGGATATCTTTGCAAAATTCCAAAGGGCTGTCGTAATTTCCTGCTTCTAGAGTTTCCCTTACTGTTCCAAAATCCATTGGAGTATCTATAATATCTCGGTAGTCCTAGGTTTAAGAATAATAATTAGTTTCCACTCTTAGAAATGCAAATGTATCTGCTCTCTAAAAATATATGAAATGAGGAAGAAAAGAGAGCGTGTAGGTCTTAAGATTAATAATGTTTAAAAAGAAGCCCAAACACAAAAGACAAAAAGAAATAAATATACCAAAATATTAACGTCTATCTCTCAGTAGTGGGATGTGGCACAGTTTTTTTGATTTTCTGCTTTATACTCTTCAGTAAATTCCAAGCTTCCTACAATAAATCTCTGCTGCTATAATCAAACAATTTTTAGATCATCTTCCAATTCCTTTATTTGAAGAGTAAAAACAGATACTTCTACCCAATTTATAGTTTTTCTGGTAGTGCGCCTATGAATATAATAATGATGTAGAAACCTCCCATTTTTACTTAAAACTCTTTAACTTCTTAGATTTGTTGCAACAATGTCTGTTAAATTACAGAAAACTATATAAAACTATTTCTACAGCTAAATTAGTAAATAGAAATAAAATTAACAGAAAATCTAAACATTTTTTAAAAGTTTAAAATAATTCTAACCCAAACTCCTCACCACATAGCAAGAAAAGCCCCTAGCAGTGGAAACTTACTGGATATTCAACCAAATCAACAGGTTGTCTAAATGGTTCAGAGTCTTCACACTGGAAAATCAAGTTCACTAGCTCCTTACACTGTCTCTTCCAGTTGCTTTCAACACAGTTCGCAGCTTTGCTGCTCCTTTTTTTCCAATCATGGACCTAAAAATACATCCATAATACTGAAAATGTTTTCAGTCTTAGGAAATTCACACTGTAAGACAAGACTGGTAAAAATGTAACTCAGCTTCTCTCTTCTGTACTGTGTACTAAGAATTATGGCTATTTCAGATTGATTTGTGGTTGGAAAAATATTTTTTCACACAATAATGTCACAGATTTTGCTCTATTTTTCCAGAATCAAAATTTTAAAGCTTGTCATTTAATATGTTTTAATATAACCTGCCAGTCCCAGAAAAAACTTAAGATTAGCTAAGAATAGCATTCTTTGGGGGCACATTATCCACCAACTCTTTCCCAAGTATATAAAGCTTATCTTGACATAGTATGAAGGATTACATGTGATGACGTGAAAGAAGATTAATGGTTCCACCAAAGATGTCCACATCGCAATTATCACAACCTAAGACTAAGTTACCTTACAGGGAAAGAGGTCCTTTGAAGACTTAGTTAAGGGTTCATACGGCCTTGGGGTGGAAGTTTATCCTGGATTAACCACATGGGCAGAAGGATCAGAATGAAGGACTGGGAATGCTACACGGCTCACTTCAAGTTGGAAGAAGAGGACCTAGAAAGCCAGATGCTAGAAAAGGGGAACTCCCCCACCTAGAGGTTCTGGCCACACCAACATTACGATTTTGACCCGGTAAGATTCATGTCAAATACCAAATCTACAGAACTACAGCAATACATTGTAAATATTTTAAATATTTAAGCAATCAACTAAATGTGTCTTTTGCTACAGCAAACAAAGCAAACATATAGATATTAAGTACTTGGGAGCTTCTTTAAAAATGAAACTGACAAATGATATTATTTCAGGTATAACTTTCTAATGTTATTTGTACTAAGCATATTGTGAAAATTAGTATTTGATTCAAAAGCTTAAATGTCGAGTATTTGAATGAAATTTAAAATGAGCTGTGTTAAATGTTTTAAGTGTTTTCGTATAAATAGCCTTTACTTTTAATTAACCTACTACATTAGCACTTAGGAGTTAAACTTATAATCACCCAATGTCCTAAATTTATTCCTATACATTCTGCCCCTTTTCACCCTTCAATCTTATCTTCTCAACAAATCTGCAATTGTAAACTGGTTCAGTCACCAAATGCTGGTTAAGTTTCCCTTCACAAGGTCTCATCATTTTTCTTTCCTCTCAATTTCAGGCAAACACTATCCCTGACTAGGTTTCCAATCTTCAAACCACATTCTTGTAACTAAACCTTAACTCATCTCTAATATCCTGGAGTTCCTGATGTAATCGCCAGACACAGCCACATGTTCACTCCAACATTCAACCTCAACACCAGTTGGGCCACTGCCCTTAACTAACCCATGACAGGCCACAGTTAAATACACATGTCGAATTCAATTTTGTCTTTGCTCTAATAGCCACTATTTTTTAAAATTTTCTCATTTCATCTCAGAAAATACAGTTCAAATCTCTACCTTTCCACTAAATCTTCCCTATATCTCCCTTCTTAGTGATACTTCTCATAAAATATTCAGCATTTGCATAACTACTGCTTTTCCAAGAAAAAAAAAATCTTTATTTTAAAACAAAGACCAAGCAAACCACAGAAGTCGAGCAATGCAGTGACTTACTCTCCTCCTTCCAGAAGATGTTTTAGGGAGATCACTATCATCCTAGGAATAAAATCAGAGGACTTTCAGTGTCAGCCTTCTCAACAGAAAGGAAACGATCTTATTTAAAAAGTATATGAAAACATCTGGCCTTATCAATGTTGGAATGTCATTAACAAAATCTCAAAAAGACTATTGGATAATCTTTGTGACAGCCACGCTTCAAAACACACTGTGATTCTTAAAAACCCTTTTCACATCCACTAAGAAAACACACTAATACCAAAACTCAAAATTATTATTATAAAGAGTCACTTTGTGCATTTCCTAATACAACAAGCAAAAGGAGCTTTTGTGTTTTACTTTTAACCATAAAACCCCAGAAACAGGCAGTCGCCTATAGTTCCTGAATTTGATGTTCTACACATTTTCTTACTCCCCATTTCACTTACTAGTATATGTGATTTTATTCCACCAAAAAAACTTTTTGAGCCTGCTATATATTAGGAGCTTGTGGAGACTGACCATAAATTATTTTTGAAAAACATCCTACAATCACATACCACAGCCTTGTTCTCTATAAAGTGAAATTACACACTACTGTTATTTGCCCATGTACTTTAACTTCAGAATTATATCAAGTAAAAGATGTCTGGTACTTTGAGCACGGTCGATTTCCTTCACTTCTAATAATGATTAAAAATAACAGATGCTGGTTTTATAAAAAGTATTTCCAAGGTACTATTATAAATCATGCACTTGCTAAAATCTGGAAAGAGAGCATATTCCATACCTAAAGCTGTTATTTATATATAGTTTAACTATATCTAAACTATCAGTATCAATTATCACCAGAACAAATCTCCTCATATCTGATATAGGTAACTCAATAAATACATGTTATGAAATTTCAAATTTACATAGTTCATTGGAATAGAGCAAAAATTGGCAAAGTAACCCACATTTTTGTCATTATTTTTAAATTATCAGTTGAAATTAACAAAAATTATTATAAAATTGACAAAACTTCATACCAAATCCTCAGCGTTTTGCTCATCACTTTCAGACATGTTAGAAAGTTCTGAGATATTTGTACAGTCTTGATTCCTAGAAGAACAAATTGCCACATTAATGGTATCGTACGCAGATATACTTACAGTTGCAAAGGACTCAAACCACACAGTAACACACAAAAAAGTATACAACCCATGCATGCATATTTCAAAGAGAGAAACACCAAGTTTTGACCCAGACCTCCTCTGTGTAAAAAACTGGCCATCTTGGCCCACCCATATGGGAGCCCTGGATAGAGTTCCACAATCCCGGCTTTGGCACAGACCTGTAACAGCTATTGTGGCAATTTGGGGAGTGAATCAAATGACTGAAGATATTTTATCTCTCTGCCTTTTAAATAAACGATAAATCCTTTGAAACAGAAACTGGCAATCTTAAATCCTAAATCAGAATCTTGAATACTTTTTTTTTACAGTTAAGTATATACAGAAATCAGCTGGCAACCCAGAAATAACTTATGTATGGCCTCAACTGAATAGATGGATAAATTTTACCAAGCATCATCACTATTAATATTCATAAGCTAAGTATCAGGAAAATGATTAATTCAAGATAACAGAAATAGAAGAAAAAATTAAGTAGAAACTTCACTATACATATAGAAGCAGAAAGTCCTCAAGTAGGAATTATCTACCTATGAAGGAGATAAAAGCAAGCATGTGATTTTCTGAAGTGGAAAAGGTGAATTTGGAGGTAATTTAGTAATTTAATCCTAGGAAAAAAATCAATCCAAGAAAGCTGACAGTAATCCATTTCCTCCAGTTTTTAGACAAGCTGAATATGACAGTACTGTTTCATAAATAATTTTCTCCAGTAAGATTCTTTCAAAGAATTTTTATAGCTATATAAAAAGGGCACTTAAGGACATATAGTAAAACTCATTAATTTTAAAGGACACTGATTCTGAGTCATTCACCTAATGTTTGAAAAAATGCTTTCTAGAACAAATTAGGTTAATACTTGGGTTTCAATTTCAAGATCACTTTTCACTCTATTCCAAATTGATTTCTCACTGCAAGAAAATGTATGAAATATTCATATACATGTATAATACTTTCATGGGCTATAATTCAAAATAGATTAAAGCTCAATCTAATCATGAGAAAATAAACCAACATGAAGTATATTCTACAAGTAACCAAACAACTTTCCTAAAAAGGATGGAGTTTGTGAATTGAGTTCCCAATTCTAGCCCCAGCCCAGCCCCAGCCATCACAGGCATTCAGTAAATTAGCACCCTATGTCTCTCCTGCTTCTCAAATAAATGCATATATTTTGATTGTGGGGTCATAAAAAAGGGAAGACCAAGGAACAGACTGAAAAAGACTAAGGAAACAAAACAATAAATGCAATGGGGACTCTGGATTAGATGCTGAAACACAAAAGACCCTGTTGTAAACACCAGTGAAAATCCAAATAAATTCTTAGCTCCAGTCAACAGTTTTATGCAAAGACTGAAGTTTTTAACATTTTTTTTTTTTTTGGACAGGCAGAGTTAGAGAGAGAGAGAGAGAGAGAGAGAGAGAGAGAGAGAGAGAGAAAGAAGGTCTTCCTTCCATTGGTTCACCCCCCAAGTGGCTGCTACAGCCAGCATGCTGCACTGATCCGAAGGCAGGAGCCAGGTGCCTCTCCTGGTCTCCCATGGGGTGCAGGGCCCAAGCACCTGGGCCATCCTCCACTGCACTCCCGGGCCACAGCAGAGGGCTGGCCTGGAAGAGGGCAACCGGGACAGAATCCGGAGCCCTGACCGGGACTAGAACCCAGGATGCCGGCACCACAGGTGGAGGATCAGCCTAGTGAGCCACAGGGCTGGCTAAGTTTTTAACATTTTTAAGTATATACATCATGTTTATCTAGAGGGACACTATATAAAGGTTTTATGGCAACTCTTTGTAGTATGAAATTACTTTAAAAAGCACGAAAAATGAATTGATCATCTTCCATTCCTTTCCTGAAATTATAGTCATAATAAGTATGTAAAGAAAAGTCACCTAATGTAAAACATTAAACAGGTTAAATTCAGTGTAAAAACTAACAAGCACACACAGTCACTTTTACACAACATCTGTGAGCTTACTTACTTGATAAACTTTAAAAGTTGATCAGTTATCTTCTTAGCTGATCTTGCGATTACACTCTCCGGTTCATTAAATGTTCTGGCATTATGTTCTATGTATCTGACTTCCCAAATCAATGCTGACAGTCTCCTTCAAAATAAAGTAGGTAATTCAGGGATTAGAAAATGAAGACAGAAACCAAGTTTACAAAAGCAGCACATTACTGAAACCAGCATGACATAATAAAAGCAAATCCTAAGTGCAAAGTTGTAATAAATAATCCAATGCTATAGACTTGATCATAGTCATTAGCAATCACACTGCACATGGAACTGCAGGAAATAATTAAAGACCAAAGTCATAACAGATCATTTAATCACATACAGAAGACCAAGAAAGTAATCCTCTTTCATACTACCTATATTCAGTGAAGAAAATGTGTTAAAAACCACAAACCCTAGAAGAGTCAATCTCACCATAAACTACAAGGCGCTTTCTCATTCCAACATGGTATCCAATTACAGCAGCAAGATACCGTGGACACAAGAAGCCTTCTCGGGGCCAGCACTGCGGCACAGCTAGTTAAGCTGCTGACACCAGCATCCCGTATCAGAGCAGTGGGTAGGGGTCCCAATCACCCTACTTCTGACCCAACTTCCTTCTTAAAATGCCTAGGAAGGTAGTGGAAGATGGACCAAGTAATTTCATTAGGTCCCTGCTATCCATGTGGGGGATCAAGATGGAGTTCTTAGCTCCTGACTTCAGCCTAACCCAGATCTGTTACAACCATTTGGAGTGTGAACCTGCAGATGAAAGATCTCTCTCACCCTCTCTCATGCCTTTCCCTGTCACTCTTTCAAATAAACAAATCTTAAAAACAACAAAAAAAACTTTCTTGTAAAGGTAATTTCTCAAAGTAGCTGAATTACAAAAATCTATCAATTATAAGCATCATTAAGAATAGGAATTTTATATTGCTAGCATTCTAGAAGCTGCAGATGATAATGCCTTTGGGGAATCAATCCTTCATCAAACTCCAATTAACTAATTAATTCTTATTTTTAATTAAACAGCTAAATACAGCGGGTAAAGTCGCCATGTGTGCTACCCGCATCCCATAACGGCACCAGCTTCAGCTCCAGCTCCCTGCTAATGGGCCTGGGAAAGCAGCAGCAGATGGCTCAAGTGCCTGGAACGCTTCCACACACTCGGGAGGCCTGGAAGAAGCTCCTGGCTTCAGTCTAGCCCAGCTCTGACTGTTGTGGCCATCTAGGCTGTGAACCAGTGGATGAAGATCTTTGTCTCTCCTTCTCTTTCCCTCCCTCCCTTTCTCTCTCAAGTAAATAAAATAAATCTTTAAGCAATTTTTTTAAACAATCTGTTTACTAAAGATTGAGGACTGAAATACAGTATTTAATGTTATTGTTGGTAATAATCCCTCCTACCCATCGGCATCTACACAATATTATAATGAATAAAGAGAACGAAACAAAGTGCTGATCAGTCCTCTGCTCCACTAACATCACCCTCAACAACCACCTTACATGTAAAGCCCAATAGCTTTTTATCTATTTTAAAAGAAAATTCCTACTAACCTGTAAAACCGATTAGCAAGCCTCATTCGAATTGTGTAAAGATCAGTTGGATAAGCCACTACGGTACAGTATTTTGGGTATGTGCACAGATCGACAGGGCCTGCAAAAGCTGCTGCTATATCTGTGAGGGAGCACAGAAAAGTTTATCAACAAATTCATTACAGCTCTACAATCATTGACAAGTCAGAACTACGCTTAAAATTACAGGCTAAATCAAAATTTAACAAGCAAAAATTAAGGAACACAGTTTCAATTGTGCTATTTAGAGTGTATTTCTAAAAATCTGAAAACAAAACTTCTCACCCTAAAAATACTTACCAAGATTCAAAAGTTGATCTATACCACTGATAATTCGGTCACATTCTTCATCTCTCGATTTCTGACCCCATTCACCATCTTGTGGTTTATAGAGCAATTTCTCTAGTTCATCTGATGTAACTGAAATACTGGCTCCTAACTCTTCAGGTGGATCAACTATGAATCCCATTTGAAAAGAACAGAAAAAGGAGAGGAGGGGAAATCAATCTAAAAATCATATATGCTGTATTGAGATTCAATTTTCAAAGCTCAAAAATGAATCTCCACAGTTAAAAACACAACAGTTCGAATGCACAATTCTTTCAAAGTTATAGATCTACAAATTGCTTAAATTCAGGTATAATCATAATTTACCTACTCTAATAAAATTAGTGTCATCATAGGATAGTCTATTTCTTCAAAAAGAAAAACTTAACCCAGAAGCATTGAAAACACAAACCAAATGGCAGCATTAGTTTTAAAATCTACATATG
This sequence comes from Sylvilagus floridanus, assembly GCA_949820135.1. Classification (NCBI taxonomy): domain Eukaryota; kingdom Metazoa; phylum Chordata; class Mammalia; order Lagomorpha; family Leporidae; genus Sylvilagus; species Sylvilagus floridanus. The sequence continues at coordinate 6,126,927 of OX463244.1, read as the reverse complement.
GCCAAAATTAATTTCTGTAAGGTTCAGACAAAACAGGTAAAATAATCCCAACATTTGACAAACAGCTGATTTTCTCAATTTTAAAAAAGCATAAACAAAAGCAAGGTTTTTTTTTTCTTTTAACTTATTTGACAGGCAGAGTTAGACAGTGAGAGAGAAAGACAGAAAGAAAGGTCTTCCTTCTGTTGGTTCACTCCCCAAACGGCTGCTACGGCCAGTGTGCTGCGCCAATCCGAAGCCAGGAGCCAGGCGCCTCCTCCTGGTCTCCCATGCGGGTACAGGGCCCAAGCATTTGAGCCACCCTCCACTGCCCTCCCGGGCCATAGCAGAGAGTAACGGGGACTAGAACCCGGCGCCCATATGGGATTCTGGCACCACAGGCAGAGGATTAGACAGGTCAGCCATGGCGCCAGCCCCAAGAAAGTTTTATTTTTAAGAGGTCTCTGTCTTGAATATTTACTTATTTATTTGGAAGAGAAGAGAACACACGCTCCTATTTTCTGGTTCATTTCTCACACACCCCCAACAGCCAGAGTTAAATTGGGAGTGGTGCCTGGGCCAAAGCTGAAAGCCAGGAACTCATTCCAGGTCTTCCCTGCGTATGGCAGGAACCCGGTTACTTGAGCCACCACTTCTGCTTCCCAGGATCTATCTGCATTAGCACAAAGCTGGGGTCAGGAACCAAAGCAGGTATCAAACCATGGCATTTCAATATTGGATGCAGGCATCTTTAAATGATGCCTTAACTGCCAGGCCACACGCCTATCCCCAAGTTTTTATAAGTCCAAAGAGAAAAGAAAATCCAAGTTAGCTCAAAGTATTTTATCTAATTATGAGTTCTAACACAGAACAAAATGTTCACTCAAAGTACTTTTGCAAGGAGGAGCTAGAACATTGAGAACATCATCATGGCAGCTGATATACTATATGGTGCAGGGAATGCCTATGGGTGCCTTCCCAAAAGCAGCTTACCAGTTAAGACTTCACAGTTTCAGCGGTTTAATTACATTACAAATGCTCACGAAGTTCAAAGGTTTTGATTTAATACAATTCTTATCCAGCCTTATTTCTAGCTGAGGAATGATTTTTTTAACGTAAACAGTAAATGATTCCTAACAGCTTATAACTCATATTGTTACAAAGAAAATGATTTTCAAATTTATTTTCTGCCTGGACATAAAAGAAATAGGAGAGAAGACAGTCTATCATCCTAAGGTGGAGGCATTTCATGGGGCAAGCATTTGATGCAGTGGTTAGGAAGCCTCCATCCTGTATCCGAGTACCCAGGTTCAAGTCCAGGCTCTGCTTCCCAACTCAGCTTCCTGTTAATGTGCACCCTGGGAGGCAGCAGGTGATGGCCCAAGGAGTTAGGTCTCTGCCATCCATGGATGGAGTTTCAGGACCCAGCCCAGACTATCGCTACTGTATTCCCTGGGGGAAAGGGGACAACAAGTAACAGCTCAAGTAGTTGGGCCCCTGCCCCCTACTCCAGAGAACGGACTGCTGTAGACATTTAGGCAGTGAACCAGTGGGTGGAAGATCTTTATGTCTGTCTCCACCTTTCAAATGAAAAATAAATTTGGAAAATAAAGCGCAGTTATAAAAAAATTATTTGAAAAAAATCCTTATTTCTAAAATAAAGCTAGACATATATACAGAGATAGAATACAAAAAACAAAACATTCAAAAAAAAAAAAAAAAAAAACCAGCTCAGTCCCTGGGACAGACATAGCAGAATCTCAGAAACACTTCATGTATCTTAAAATAAAGACTGTGGAAAGACATGAGTTCTATAGATGAATAAACACTAGTGATGAAGAACTGGAGGCAAGAAACATGAACTGCCCTTTCAGAAAGTTTACCAGAGGAGATAACAAAATGTTCAATAACACGGAATACAAGGTACGAGACAAATTCTAACATCAAGAGAAAAAGGAGGTGATGAGCTACGTGTAAACAATAAGCCCTGCAGAAGGTAACAGAGTGGGCCAGCAAGCCCTGGAGGACAAGCTGGCTGCCCACCAGACCAGATGTCTACTTCTCACAGGAAAGAAACAGACAAGCCACAGGACAGTTGGGTAAATCAGAGAAGACAGATCCCAGTCAAGTCGGCTCTGTATCTTCAACAAAGAATAAGGCTAACAGAATAAGGACGAAGAAGAGGAAGTGAAGACTACACGAAGGAGGTAAGACTTCAGGCTACATCAACAGTGGTAGTAAGCTACTAAGACGGAGGAGAATCAACCCAGAATCTGAGGTTAGGAGTCAGAGAATGCTGCTGTCGTGCTCTGGTAAAGCGCATCACTGCTGTGGTAAGCTGAACACGCAGATGCTCCAGGTGCATAGGCTAGAAAAAAGGCTGAGAATATAAACCTGACACATTTTCATTAGTTAGCAAATATATACCATTATCAGGAATTGGCTCCATATCCCACGGGCTAAGTTTTTCAATTTCAGTATTGTCCCACCTATTCAAAAAAACAAAAACAAAATTCTAATTAGCCTTTCATGAAAACGAACTCAGAATACTAGCTAGGAATTTATCATAAAAATAAAAGGATTAAAAAACATGAAAAAAACCTCAATGCAGCAAATAAATTTTAAATACTAGCACTAAATGCTTTCTGAAGTGTTAATATGCATATCAAGACTCAGAACAAAATCAGGAATCATGTGTAGACTGTAACCAAGTAACTAAATAGCTAACTCAAAGTACGAAGACTTGGAACGCCATGCTTCACCAAGTGGACTTTATACCACAGCCAATGGAAAAGCATCAAAATGTACTGCCTGCTCCTAACTATGACTCCAACAGTATTAGGTAAAGTAAACATTAGAAGCCTACAAAAACAGTCTCGGATAAGCAAGCAGAGCCTGAACCAGAGGGAACTACAGACTGAGAATCCCTAACTGAAAATCTGAAATCCAAAATCAGAAACTTTCTGAGCACTGACATGATGACACAGCAGAAAATTGCCCATCTGATCTCATGTGACAACCCACAGTTAAAAGTCAGGTACAGGGTGGTGAGTATTTAAGTCAAGTTTTTCAAATGCTCAGATTCGCCATCAGAACACCGAGAGTCAGTCCTCAGCTATAGCTCCTGACTCCAGCTTTATTTTTTTTCAAAGTTTGATCCCAATTATTTTTGTTAAGATTTATTTATTATTTATTTCAAAGGCAGAGTTACAGAAAGGCAGAGGCGGAGAGAGAGATCTTCCATCCACTGGTTCACTTCCCAAATGGCCGCAATGGCCAGAGCTGGGCCGATCCGAAGCCAGGAGCCAGGAGCTTCCCTCGGTCTCCCACACAGGTGCAGGGGCCCAAGGACTTGGGCTATCTCCTATTGCTTTCCCAGGCCCACAGCAGAGAGCTAAATCAGAAGTGGAGCAGCCAGGACACAAACCAGGGCACATACGGGATGCCAGCACTGCAGGCAGTGGCTTTAACTGGCTATGCTACAGCACCAGCCCCTCCAGCTTCTTGAGAATACAGAAACCCTGTTGGGTCTAGATTAAGTTCCAAAATTCCAGCTTTGGTCTGGCCCAGCCCCTGTCATTGTTAGCATTTGGGAGAGTAAACCAATGGATACAAACAAATGGGTTGTGTCTGTGTATCTGCCTCTTGAGTTTTTCAAAAGCCCACTAAAAATATCAAATAAAATCCCTTTAGTTTGGGGCCAGAGCTGTGGCACAGTGGGTAAAGCCACTGCCTGCTAGCATCCCATATGGGCACAGGTTCAAGACCCCGCTGCTTCACTTCCAATCCAGCTCTCTGCTATGGCCTAAAAAAGCAGTGGAAGATGGCCCAAGTCCTTGGGCCCCTGCACCCATGTAGGAGACCCAGAGCAAGCTCCTGGCTTCAGATCTGCTCAGTTCCAGCCATTGTGGCCATCTGGGGAGTGAACAATCCAATTAAAGACCTCTCTCTGCCCTTGCCTCTAACTTTGCCTAATAAATAAAATAAATCTTAAAAAAAAATTTTTTTCAAATCCCTTCAGCTTACTATTGTATAAAACTACCTTCAGTTTAATTGTGTAAGGTTTATGTGAAATACAAATGGACTTTGTGTTTAGGCCTGGGAAGTATCCCCAAAACATCTCCTTATATATATGAAAATTCTTCCCTTCCCCCCACATCCCCCCCAAAAAATTCAAATTTGAAACACACTTCTGATTCCAAGCAATTCAGAAAAAGGATACTCAATCTATACTGGTGAATGAAAACAAACAGGTCCATAGCTGAGATATTTCATAGGTCAGAGCGACATGACTCATAGACAAAAGTGTAGATATTTAAACCGAAATACATCAGTAGTTCACCACAAATGAGCTACTTAAAGATGATGAGTTTTTATCTGTTACCAACCTAACAATGTAACACTGGAAATGACTATCAGGATACTGTGGTTGATATGGCTCTTGACTTAACACCGTTCCAAACCACCAAGCATCATCAATAATAGAACGGAATCTGTCACCTGTAAGAGAAGATGAAGTATGATCAAGTATGATCTTCCATATATACTAATGTCTCAGCATAATATAAAAGCATGCAAGCAGATATTACAAGTGATTTAAGACCAATTAACTATTCAAGATTTTTTCTCTACAGAATACCATATGATAAAACAGAGATCAAAATATATTTGTATTTTAAAATGAGTCATCATTCTACATATCCCGAAAACCTTTGATGATAAAAATAGATGTAGAAAAGATAAAATGCTGCACTCAGCAGCTTACTAACAGCAAGAAGCCATGCAATGTAATGGAACAAAATGGTTTTTGACTAGGTTTCATTATTAAGTAGATTCATAACCCTACTCCAAAATAAATCATATGACATTTCACAACATGAAGAACCAAGTTTCTAAAAAATTCAAAAATGTCTTAAACAACTTATCCTATCAATATATCTGCATAATATATAAAACACTTATAAAAAATAGATAGCAGGGACTGGTGCTGTGGCGTAGTGGGTAAAGCCACCACCTGCAGTGCCGGCATCCCTGATGGACGCTGGCTCGAGATCTGCTGTTCCACTTCCAATCCAGCTATGGTCTGGGAAAATAGTAGAAGATGGCCCAAGCCCTTGGGTCCCTGCACCACGTGGGAGGCCTAGAAGAAGCTCCTGGCTTTGGATAAACACAGCTTTGGCCATTGCAGCCATCTGAGGAGAGAACCAGCAGATGAAAGACACCTCTCTCTCTCTCTGTCTCGCTCTCTCTCTCTGCCTCTGTCTCTCTGAAAGTCTGCCTTTCAAATAATATAAGTAAATCTTTAAAAAAAATACAAAACCGTTCCCAAAAAAAGAAAATGCAGTTAACAAAGTTATGATTAAAGTTGTTCTATGTAAATACTCTTACCTCCATAAAAGTTCCCCCCCCCTTTTTTTTTTGGCAGGCAGAGTGGACAGAGAGAAAGAGAGAAAGACAGAGAGAAAGGTCTTCCTTTGCCATTGGTTCACCCTCCAATGGCTGCTGTGGCCAGCGCACGGCGCTGATCTGAAGCCAGGAGCCAGGTGCTTCTCCTGGTCTCCCATGCGGGTGCAGGCCCAAGCACTTGGGCCATCCTCCACTGCCTTCCTGGGCCACAGCAGAGAGCTGGCCTGGAAGAGTGGCAACCGGGACAGAATCTGGCGCCCCGACCGGGACTAGAACCCGGTGTGCCGGCACCGCAAGGCGGAGGATTAGCCTGTTGAGCCACGGCGCTGGCCAGTTTCCCAATTCTTAAGATCATAGTCTCAATGTACCCACAAAATATTTGTTTTATTATTTAATATAATTTAAATATCCATATATGCTAATACCTCAGCATAATATAAAAGCATGCAAGCAGATATTACAAGTGATTTAAGACAAACCAACAGAAAACTGAGTGGTTTTACAGATTTCTAAATGTGTTCTAAAGCTATATACAATACTTTGAGTACAGAAATAAAGTGCATTTGATCCCTACGTCACATATATTACAAAAAGCAGCACAGGGACCAGTGGTGTAGCACAGAAGATTAAGCTGCTGCCTACAACACGGGCATCCCATGTGAGTGCAAGTGCAAGTCTGAGCTGCTCCACTTCCCATCCAATATCCTGCCAGTGCACCTGGGAAAGCAGCAGAGGAGGGCACAGGTCCTCAGACTCCTGCACTCACGTGGAAGACCTGGATGGAGTTCCAGGATCCTGGCTTCGGCCTGGCCCAACCCTAGCTGTTGTAGCTATTTGAAGGAATGAACCTTTTCTCTCTGTAATTCTTTCAAATAAAAAAAATCTTTAAAAGAAAAAAAAGACTGCTATAATACCTGTATAACTATATATCTTTTCTTTCCCTTTCATCTTACAACTTCAAAACAAAACCAATTAAAACGAAAAAGCCAGCTATTCAACATTAATATTCTTTTAGTACTGACAGTTCTTAAGCAGTTTCACAGAAATATAAATCAAAAGCTACATTTCCAAGACAGATCCCTTATACACACACACACACACACACACACACACACACTTAAAAGACTGGGTAACAGGGAAAGAGGGAGGAATGAGCAAAAAAAGGGAGAGGAGTGGAGGAAGGGAGAGAGAGAAATGAGCGTTAAGAATATCTATCAATATATCCATTGATTCATTCCCCCAAATGGCTGTGACAGCCAGAGCTGGACTAGGTCAAAATCAGGAGCATGACATTCCACCCAGGTCTCCCACATGGGTGTCAGGGACCCAAACACTAGGGCCATCATGTGCTGCCTTCCCTGGTTCATTAGCTGCAAGCTGGAAGGGAAGCGAGCAGCAAGAACCCACACCACTATCAATACGGGAAGCAGATGTCACAAACAGTGGCCTCATCGGCTGCACACATTATGCCCACCCCAACTTATTTCTTAAAGGAATTCTTCTCAAGTCATCCCATTACGATATCAAGGTTAAATGTTTTGGTATATTGGGACTTTTTAAGTGTGAAATTTGACATCATTCGTCAATCTTCTGATTATTTTAAAACCTAGGATAATTGCAAAAATTAAAGATAATTATATGGGGGATGTATGACAGGAAATAATAAATCTTTTCTAGCCTGAACAACAGAAAATCTAAGAACAGAAGAAAAGCTGACAGACTAACAGCCTCCAAGTCTCTGGGCTAGCACCATGCCATAGCTGGTTAGGCTGCCACCTGTGATGACAGCACCGGTTTGAGTCCCAGCTGCTCCTCTCCTGATCCAGCTTGCAGCTAGTGCACCTGGGAAAGCAGCAGTGGCTAGCAGAAAACAGTGACTCGATTACCCCTGCCACTCCGGTGAGGAACCCAGATGGAGTCCAAGGCTCCTGGCTTTGGCCTGGCCCAGTCCTGGCTGTTGTGACCAACTGGACAGTGAACCAGCCAATGGAAGATACTTCTTTCTCTCTCTCTCTCTCTCTCTCTCTCTCTCTCTCTTACTCTGCCTTTCATATAAATAAATCTTTAGAAGAAAAAAGAATCAGTGAATATCACATCCTAAGTGATTTATATTCACTTAGAAGTTTACATGTTTGTATACTCTAGAATTCACAACCAAAAATTTAGAGCAATGAGAGATTAGTTTTAAGGCTATATAAAACTCAATAAGGACAGACTTACAAGACTGCCAATTCCTTTGTCTTGCTTCATCATAAAATTGACGCAATACAAGAAAGTCAATAACATCTGGCATATCATGGTATCTAAACAAAAATAAAACATTAAATTCCCTACATAGCAAGTTACAGTATATAGCAACACTGTCCAATAGAAAAAAAAAAAAGGAAATCATATAGGTAGATTTTTATTTTCAACTAACCAATTTTAAAAAGAAACAAATGAATGTTAATATCATTTAACCCCATATTCTCTAAGTACCATTACAATATATAAATATGAGAAATTTTACATTTTTTATGCCAAGTCTTCAAAAACATAGTGCATTGAAAACAGAATCTACTTGAATCAGCTGCATTTTAAGTGTTTCACAGTCACATGTGGCCAACAGTTACCATAACTGGCAGCACAAGTCTAACAAATGATTTACTCTAGTAATGTAAAAGCAAGGGTTGAGAACAATTTCACACAGGTCAAAATTCTCTGCAAAGGTGGCACGGAGCACAACATGCTGCGCCACACCCGTTTTGCTTCCTACAGGTTCCCTTCCACGTATGCAGCTCTCCACAGGGCTCTCCAGGTACCTGTCAGCAAGACGTAACCTCTAGAACAGGAACACATACCTAATCGAGAAAGCTTTGTCCATAAGTTTTCCACTTGCTGGATCTATAAAAGCTAGTTTGAGGCAACACAGTGTAGGTGGTCCAACCTCATATCGTATTCCAACTATTTTGACCAATTCTTGATCCTTTATCAGACATTTTTAAAAAGTGGTTAAAACAAAGCAATTCTTCAATAATTAAATCTTCCACATATTGCTATATTAAGCAAACTCACAATTTAAGCTTTCAGACCAGCAACAAGTTTAACTTACCATTAAGTAAAATCATGCTTGTTTAACTCTACTTTTTGTGAAAATAGGTATTTTAAATTTTCTAATAAAAGGAATATATTCACTTTAAAAAGTCAGTTTACTTTTTTTAGAAAATACACCATAAAAGTCTAAGAATGAAGACACAAGTCACAGATCACCTCAGTATCTATAAAGACAACCACTGGTAACAATCTGACGTAATGTCCTCTGGCATTCTTCTCTTCATATAATACATTTTCAGTTATATATAAATTTGTTTTATGCAATCAAAATGGGTAAGAATTTTTATATTCAAAATCCCATTACTAATTTTCTGCCTAGTTCATTCAATAACAAATGCTTACTGAATAATACACCACATCCTATAACCTAGTAGGGATAAGGATAGTGAATGAAACAAAATCCCTTCTCGGAAGGAGTATCTATTAAATGAATTTGCCCTAATCAACCTTCCTCCCAGTCTGTTTTCAGAGTACTAGCAATACAATAGACTATTCATACGTGTATTCATTAAACAAGCACTTTATTCTTATCAAAAAAGTACCAAATGCTCAAGTAAGTACACTTGAGTCTCATTATTCATGGAAGTAACACTCCATAAAGTTGCCTAGAATACTAAATTAGACTAAGTAAAAACAGGGTAAGGTTCCTAACATGACTGATCACGGCCACAACATTTTCATCAATCAAAGAATACATAACCTGGTTTACATGCATTTTGTTTAAAAACTTAATGTATGCTGCAGATTCATTGATAATGATTCCCATCCAACAGCACCGTCAATCAGACCCAAACTAAGCCTGCCTAACACACGTATCTTCCCCTTCAGTACATCACAGGCTCCTTGAGCTTAGCAAACCAGACACCACACGTCAGCACTACGCTTGAGAGGCATCTTAAAAAGCAAATTCACCCCTAAAAAGGCAGGAAAATGGAAAACACAGTACTAAAGAGATCACAAGAAGGACAACTGCTCACAGAACAACAGCTGATAGAAGGCAGACAGAGTCACCTTACGCAGCCTCGTTTAGAGATGCTCATCAGGCAACACAAGTCACCTGCCATTCTGCACAGCCCAGAAGAAAGCTGCTGACTATTTAGGCATACCAAGGAACTTGTAATCCACAAACAGAAGAATGAGGACTGACTACTTAAAAACCCAGTAACAAATGAAACACAAATAAAACACAAATGTACGTAACGTATATGTAAAGCCAACCCTACAGAAGCACAGCCATTAAGCTGAATACAGCTATACTGTAAAATAATTTGCAATTTTTCATTTTTTAAGTTACTGCAAGTATCAAAAATGTATTAAAGTATAAATAATAAAATAAATTCACTGATTATGCTATCCCACAGATGAATCAACTCCAGCATTTTGATACTTTTCGTTTTCTTGACTACAAATATCATTTAAAATTCTGCTATAAAATCAACACTCAAAAAATCAATAGTCTTTTTATCTTTGTATACATAAACAATGCCATGGCTAAGAAAGAATTTTTTGGCCGGTGCCACGGCTCAACAGGCTAATCCTCTGCCTTGCGGTGCCGGCACACCGGGTTCTAGTCCCGGTCGGGGCGCCAGATTCTGTCCCGGTTGCCCCTCTTCCAGGCCAGCCCTCTGCTGTGGCCCGGGAGTGCAGTGGAGGATGGCCCAGGTGCTTGGGCCCTGCACCCCATGGGGAGACCAGGAAAAGCACCTGGCTCCTGGCTTCGGATCAACACGATGCGCCAGCCGCGGCGGCCATTGGAGGGTGAACCAACGGCAAAGGAAGACCTTTCTCTCTGTCTCTCTCTCACTGTCCACTCTGCCTGTCAAAAAAAATTTTTAAAAATTAAAATAAAAAATAAATAAATTAATTAATTAAAATTAAAAAAAGAATTTTTAATATCAGTCCCATTCACAGTAGCTGCAAAAATTTTTAATACCCTGGGGTAAATTTAACCAAGGATGTGAAAGATCTCTACAATAAAAATTATAAAACATTAAGGAAAGAAATAGAAGATGGTACAAAAAATGGGAAAACCTTACAGGTTCATGGATTGTAAGAATAAATATTATCAATATGTTCAAGGCAATTTATAGATTCAATGCAATCTCAATCAAAACACCAAAGACATTCCTCTCAGATCTGAAAAAACTGACCCTAAAATTTATACAGAATCACGAGAGACCTTGATTATCTAAAGCAATCCTAAATGATAAAAATAAAGCTGGAGGCATCATAATCCCAGATTGCAAGATGTATTACAGGACACTTATAATCAAAATAGCCTGATAATGGCACAACCATTGACATGTCGACCAATGGAACAGACCCTAGAAATTTACCCACCAACTAATCTTTTATAAAAGAGCTAAAATCACTCCTTAAAGAAAGGGTAGTCTCTTCAGTAAACAGTGTTGGGAACACTGGACATCTGCATGTAGAAGTACGAAACAAGACCCCCTACCTTACACCCTATAAAAAAAAGCAACTCACAATGGATCAGGGATCTATAATTAAGACCTGCAACCATCAAATTACTAGAGGAAAGGTAGCTGTGTCTCTCCCTCTCTGTAGCTCTGATATTCAAATAAATAAATAAATCTTAAAATCTGCATCCCAGAGGGAGGTTATCAGGGTTCAGTGGAAGCACTGTCTCTCTGCCTCTCAAATTAAATAAGTAAAAACCAAAGAAATGTGTTTCTAAGATGTTCTGAAATAGATTTATAATTAAGTTATTGAGATATGAGTAATTGTTTTAAATTTATGGAAAATGGAATTTAAAAATAAGTTTATTTTGCTGTGAAAAAAAACCTGAAATCCAGACATAGATTGTTCAAGATGAGCATTTTGCAAATCTGTTGATGTTTAATAGTTTACTAACACCACCATCGCACTCTTGATATGCTACTGATTCAATGATTCTACAACATTATCCTACCCGAAGGTCCATTTTTCTCCATGGCTCCTTGTTAGGGTTTAGTTCATAAATGTTGTTTCTTCTGACAGCTTCAATATAAGCTTCATGACCCTGTCGAAAATATATTACCTACAAAAGGGAAGTATAGGTTCCAAAATTAATAGAAACCTAAAGAGCAATACAAATTTTGTTTCTTGTTCCACACGAATATTTTTAACTTTCATTATTCTTACCTCATCACCCATCTGAGGAACAAAAGGAGACTTTCGCAGTGCTGTGTCAGTTATCCACACTGGAGGATGAAATTCATATAAATGCTCCATATTTGCTAGCTCTGCTGGAGTCATTCTACGCAAATTCTGCCAAAGCAAAGAGAACAAAATGTTTAGTATAGAGAGCGTTTGGGCCCAGCAGGTTAAGCTGTTTCTGGCAACGCCAGCGTGCCAGCATCTGAGATGAGCAGCAGTTCTAGTGCAAGCTGGTCGCTGGTCCACCTCTAATCCAGCTGCTCGCTCACACCTGGAAAAGCAGCAGAATGGCCCGAGTACCTGGGAGACCTAGACAGAGTTGCAGGTTCCAGCTTGGCTTGGCCCAGCCCAAGCCACTACAACCATTTGAAGAGTGAACCAGCATATGGAAGATACTTTGTGTATCTCTCCATCTTTCTTTATAACTCTGCCTTTCAAGTAAGTAAGTAAATCTTAAAAAAAAAAAAAAAAAAAAAAAAAAAAAAAAAAAAAAAAAACCACACAGCCAGTATCTAGTGTTTAACTGAAAAACAAATAAAACTTTACAATTCGGGATGCGTATTTTTTTTTATATTTATTTATTTAAATTTGCAAGGCAGCACATCAAAGATAGAGAGAGCTTTCATCTGCTGGTTCACTGCCAAAATGGCTCCAACAGTCAGGGCTCAGCCAGGCCAAAACCAGAAGCAGGAACTCCATCAGGGTCACTCACACAAGTGGTAATGGCCCAAGTACGTGGGCCATCTAACACTTCCTTCCCAGACACAGTGGCAGTGAACTGGACTGGAAGCAGAGCAGCTGGGACTAGAAAAGGCACTCCAACATGCTTGTGTAAGCTGCAGCTTAGCCCACTGAGCCAATATGCCAGCACCAGAATGACTATTTTTCCACATGTACGTCCTAAGGTTTACGTTTTCAATAATTAGTTTTTAACCAACAAAGACATTTGGTTCCATAACATACATTTGAGTATATTACTTTTCTTTTTTTTTTTTTTTGAAAGAATTATTTGAGAATTACAAAATTCTTTCATTCACTGGTTCATTCCCTAAATGGACCCAGTGGGACTTCCAAAGGCCATATGGGACGCTGGCACTTCAAGGTGGTGATTTAACCTGCTGAGCCACAGTGCTGGCCTCAAGAATATTACTTTTTTCTTTTTAATTTGACAGATAATGACAGAGACAAAGGTCTCCCTCCCATTGGTTCACCCCCCAAATGGCTGCCACAGCCAGAGCTACAACGATCCCAAGCCAGGAGCCAGGCGCCTCCTCCTGGTCTCCCATGAGGGTGCAGAGCCCAAGGATTTAGGCCATCCTCCACTGCCTTCCTGGGACACAGCAGAGAGCTGGACTAGAAGAAGAGCAACCGGGACTAGAACCCGGAGCCCATATGGGATTCTGGCGCCACAGGCAGAGAATTAACCAAGTGAGCCACAGCGCCGGCCCCAGGATATTACTTCTAAGAGCTCTGCAGACCTACCTGGAACTTTTCTAGCATCATCTCCAAATTTTCTAGTAGGTTCTTCATGCCACTTTTCACACCATGGTAGGGGGCTAATTACCAACCTAACTCCTCTCCCACATACAGCCTATTGTGGTAAAAACTCTATTCTGCAACAAGTGTCTCTTGATCTGAGGTTCTGAAACTACTGATTCTAAAACGTGACCAAACTCCTTGATTGTCCTCCAGACCCCTTCAAGAGGTGGACGTTATGTCCTGTCCTCCTAATGTGAGCAGGACTCAGTGACTCAGAAGCACCATGTGCAATTTTAAAAGTGAGCCATATAAGGCAATAGAGCACTTCTTTGCTTATTCTGGACCTCACTCTGAGGAAAGACAAAGCTCACGTCGTGAGGACATTCAAGCGGCCAGTCTCAAGGAGACACACACATGAAAACAAACTGAGGTCACAGCCAACCAGCATGTGAATAAGCAAGGGGAGAACATCACTCAGACCTACTCATGCCCTCAGATGACCAACCAGGGCCAGACAATCTACCAGATCAAAGAATAGTAACTGTTTATTCTTGTAAACCAAAGACTCTGGGTCATTTGTTACACAATGGACAACAACTACAAAAATTTAACACCATTAAAAAAGTGACTACCCACACTAGAGAATCCCATACAACATACACATGAGGGTACTTCAAAAAGTTCATGGAAAAATCAAATTAAAAGTTTGGGGGTTGGGCCGGTGCCGTGGCTCAACAGGCTAATCCTCCGCCTTGCGGCGTTGGCACACCAGGTTCTAGTGCCGGTCGGGGCGCCGGATTCTGTCCCGGTTGCCCCTCTTCCAGGCCAGCTTTCTGCTGTGGCCCGGGAGGGCAGTGGAGGATGGCCCAAGTGCTTGGGCCCTGCACCCCATGGGAGACCAGAAGCACCTGGCTCCTGCCTTCAAATCAGTGTGGTGCGCCAGCCACAGCGCGCTGGCCACAGTGGCCATTGGAGGGTGAACCAACGGCAAAGGAAGACCTTTCTCTGTCTCTCTCTCTGTCCACTCTGTCAAAAATTAAAAATTAAAAAATTAAAACAAAAAGTATGGGGGTTGGCATTGTGGTATAGAGGGTTAAGGTGCTGTCTGCCACACCTGGGTGGTGCTCCTTTTAGTCCTGAGTGCTCCTCTTTCGATCCAGTTCCCTGTTAATGTGCCTGGTAAAGCAGCAGAAGGTGGCCCAAGGACCTGGGCCCCTGCTATCCACAAGAGAGAACCAGATGGAGTTCCTGACTCCTGGCTTCAGCCTGGCCCAGCCTTGACCACTTCAGCCATCTGGGGAGTGAACCAGTGGATAGTGGATATCTCTCTCTGTAACTTTCAAATAAAGATATTTTAAAAAATTTTAAATCTATGCATATTGTTTTAAATCTATGCATATCCCAGCAGCTCCACTTCCACTCCAGCTCTCTCCTAATGGCTTGGGGAAAGCAGTAGAAGATGGCTCAAGTGTTTGGGCCCCTGCCATCCAAGCCGAAGCTCCTGGATGCTAGTTTTGGCCTAGCCTAGCCCTGGCTGTTGTGGTCATTTGGGGAGTGAACCAACAGATGAAGGACATCTCTCCCTCTCTCGCCCCCCCAACTCTTTCAAAATAAATAGATCTAAAAGTAAAAAACAACACTTCTATACCCTCTCCTTCCTTCTACTTCTTTAATCTTTGCAAAAACCACTAGCCCTACGAGTCAATAAGCACAAAGTAGAAAGGCAGCATTTCTACACACCACTTCCACAGGCGTATAAATAACAGCTGAAAACAACTACCAATCACAGGATGTGTAGCTCTGCTCACCTCTTTCTTAGGTTTACTATCTTTCTTTCTCTTTCGTCGTCTTTTTGGAGGTGAAAAATTCTCAGTAGACATTTCATCTTCTGAACTACTACAGAATCTGGTAGTTCGTCGACGACAGGACGTTCGTAAAGGAGGCTGTAAATTGATGCCTGCATCGGCTGTCCAATCGGAGTATCTGGATGAAGAGTCACTGGAGAAGGGGAATGTCGGAAGGAATATGGAATCAGAATCTAAGCACTAACAGCAAGCTAATGAAACACCTTACAGGGAGAGAAGAGGGACAGAGCAGGAAGGAGGATCCTAAGCAGATGTACATGGAACACCCTCCCCACACTAACAGTGAAGAAGGAAACAATAGAGGATCACAACATAGATGGCAAAAAAGAGAAATCTCCACTGATGTTGGAAACCAGAAAAAAATGTAGTTTCAGAATTCTTCACAAGTAAACTACAGGCGAGGTCTGACGGAAGAAAACATCTGCAGCCAACCAATAACTCCTCCTTCAAATGATAAGGCCCAAAGGCATAAGAAGAGACCTCACAAAACACCAAGAGCTGACCCCCTCCACCACATTATTGGAGGCTGAGGTACAGACAAGGCATTTTAACTGGAATCAGAAGCCATCAATAAATACACTGGGAAGTCCAAGGGAAGCATGACTTCAAAAACAAAGTTGAATTGTGTTTTTTTTTCAAGGCAGGGAATTCCCTAATAACAGAAATTCAAGAAAGGAGCTAATCATTGACACACCTGGAGCATATACAACACCAAAGAAGAAAGCAATGAAAAGAAAACTAGCCCCTGAGCTATTATTAACATCATCAAATAGATACAGACGTTAAAGGTCTCTCTATTGGGCCTATTCCTGCCCAAGTTTCACCCATACACATCTCAATCTACTTAAATCAGACACACAAAAACCCATGTTTTTAAATTCATTTCTAAAACGCAAAAAGAAATGCGTATAAATATTACAGTAGGTTGGGCTGGTGCTGTGGCATAGCAGGTAAAAGCCGCCAGCAGCAGTGTGGCATCCCACATGGGTGTCAGTTCGAGTCCCGGCTGCTTCACTTTTTTTTTTAGTTTTTTTAAAGATTTATTTATCACTATACCCGCTATGCCACGGCGCCAGCCCTGGCTGCTCCACTTTCAATCCAGCTCTCTGCTATGGCTTGGGAAAGCAGTGGAAAATGGCTCAAATACTTGGGCCCCTTCACTTACGTGGGAGACCCAGAAGGAGTTCCTGGCTCCTGGCTACAAACTGCTGTAGCTCCAGCCATTGCGGCCATCTGGGGAGTGAACCATCTCTCTCTCTCTCTCTCTGTGATTCTGCTTTTCAAATAAATAAATATTTTCAACAATTACAATGGGTTAAGTATCCGCCTAAAGCACTGGTATCCCATAGGGGTGCGGGTTAGAGTCCTAGCTTTTTTTTTTTTTTTTGACAGGCAGAGTGGACAGTGAGAGAGAGACAGAGAGAAAGGTCTTCCTTTTGCCGTTGGTTCACCCTCCAATGGCTGCCGCGGACAGTGCGCTGCGGCCGGCGCACCGCGCTCATCCGATGGCAGGAGCCAGGTGCTTTTCCTGGTCTCCCCATGGGGTGCAGGGCCCAAGCACCTGGGCCATCCTCCACTGCACTCCCGGGCCACAGCAGGGGGCTGGCCTGTAAGAGGGGCAACCGGGACAGAATCCGGTGCCCCAACCGGGACTAGAACCCGGTGTGCCGGCGCCGCAAGGCGGAGGATTAGCCTGTTGAGCCACGGCGCCGGCCAGAAGAGTCCTAGCTTTTCCACTTCCAATCCAGCTCCCCGTTGATGGCCTGGAAAAGCAGTGTACGACGGCTCAAGTGCTTGGGCCTCTACACACATGTGGAAGACCCAGAGGAAGCTCCTGGCTCCTGGCTTTGAATCAGTGCAGGTCCAACCACTGCGGCCATTTGACAAGTAAATCAGCAAGTGGAAGACCTCTCTGTCTCTCCCTCTATAACTGCTTCTGAAGTAAATAAATAAATCTTTTTTAAAAAATTACAGAAGCTCTTGCTCTTTACAAATAAAAGTCAAGAGGCCAGAGTGTTCTATAGGACATCTGCCATTCTATGAGTCTGCTGTGTATCCCGCTTCCCATGGTGGATCGTTCTCTCCCTTTTTGATTCTATCAGTTAGTATTAGCAGACACTAGTCTTGTTTGTGTGACCCCTTTGACTCTTAGACCTATCAGTGTGATCAATTGTGAACTGAAATTGATCACTTGAACTAGTGAGATGGCCTTGGTACATGCTACCTTGATGGGATTGTATCGGTCCTTAAGGCATTCGGATCTGGCTGAAGAGCCCATGAGAGTATTTTAGGCATGGAAAGCCAAGACACTCTGGCAAAAAAAAAAGAGGACCTAAATGAAAGATCTCTGCGAGTCAGATCCCAGTGGAAAGAATGGGACCATCAAAGAAGGAGGTACCTTTCTCTGAAGGCAGGAGAGAACTTCCACTTTGACTAGGACCCTGTCGGAATAAGATCGAAGTCGGCGAACTCAACAGGCTTCCATGGCCTTGGCAACTCATGACTAGAGCCTAGGGAGATTACTGACGCCATAAACAAGAGTGTCAAATTGTTAAGTCAACAACAGGAGTCACTGTGTACTTACTCCTCATGTGGGATCTGTCCTTAATGTGTTGTCCAATGTGAAGTATGCTATAACTAGTACTGAAACAGTATTTTACACTTTGTGTTTCTGTGTGGGTGCAAACTGATGACATCTTTACTTAATATATACTAAATCGATCTTCTGTGTATAAAGAGAATTGAAAATGAATCTTGATGTGAATGGAATGGGAGAGGGAGCGGGAGATGGGAGGATTGTGGGTGGGAGGGAAGTTATGGGGGGGGAAGCCATTGTAATCCATAAAATGTACTTCAGAAATTCATATTTACTAAATATATATATGTATATATATATATAAAACAAATAAAAGTCAAGAAAAGGCAAATTAAAATATAATGATTATCAAATCAGAAAGCAAAGGGTGGTTGCCAAGGGCTGGGGGGGGGGGGTTATTGTGAAACTGGTAAAGGATTTCACTTTTGCAAGAGGAACATGGTCTAGAAACTGCACAACAAAGTGAATGCAACACTGCTAAACTACACACTCTAAAATGGTTAAGATAATGTTTCTGCATTATGTGTATCACCATAATATAAAACTAAACTTAAAAGACTAAGACAGGGGCTGACATTCTGCTGTGGTAGGTTAGAATGATGCTTGTGACACCACCATCTCGTATCAGAGCACCACTTCAAGTCCCAAGTACTCTGCTGCTAAACCAGCATCCCACTGATGATCCCAGGAGGGCAGGAGAGGACGAAGCAAGCAAGGGGTTCCTGACTCCCAAGAGGAAGGTCAACATGGAGCTCCTGGCTTTAGCCTGGCCCAGTGCCAGCTGTTGTGGCCATTCAGGGGAGGGAACCAATAGATGGAAGATCTTTCTCCCTCTTTCCTTCTCTCTTTGCCTTTCAAATAAACTTTTTAAAACCAAAATATGAAATTAGGTTATACAAAATCATGCCAGGTCCTAATTATGATGAAGTAAAAGACAACAGGAGGGGCCGGCGGTAAAGCTGTCGCCTGCAGTGCCAACATCTCATATGGGTGCTGGTTCGAGTCCTGACTGTTCCACTTCTGATCCAGCTCTCTGCTGGTGCACCTGAGAAAGCAGTGCAGGATGGCCCAAGTCCTTGGGCCCCTGTACCAAGGTGGAAGGCTTGGAAGAAGCTCCTAGCTTCGGATCAGTGCAGCTCCAGATATTGTGGCCAACTGGGGTGTGAACCAGCAGATGGAAGACCTCTCTCTCTCTCTCTGCTTCTGCCTCTCTGTAACTCTACTTTTCAGATAAATGAATAAATCTTAAAAAAAAAAAAAAAAGACAACAGGAAAGGAAACAAAAAGTACATGACTACATGACTATGGTTTGGAGCAAAGTAATTAAAATGAAAGCAGATGACTGAGTGACATTTAGGACAGGAATTTTTCTATGCATAGTTACAGAAACATTGTATAGAGATGAGAGATTAATGTTTAGGGTGCTAGCTTCATAATCTGTAGAGATGAAGGTGACATTTATCATGATGAGAAACAGAGGTTGATATTCTGGTCCTATGAAATTTCAAACCCAATTTTAAAGAAATTATAACATGCCAAATAATACATGGATGTTGTTACAATACATACTTTGTTATTACTCCTTTTAAATGCAGTCCAACGTGGCTGACTGAAACACCGACAGTCAACTAAGAATCCAAAAAATATTTCCTTAATAGCAGTTAATAGTTTGCTTCTTTTAAATAAATCTGAATCTCAGTGCTAAGTGTGCTGAGGTTTAAATGTCAGTGCTAAGGGTCAAGTGGAAACTCTCACTTCTGGAATTGCATTTCAAGTACAGTTCTAACTAAAATGCTTAAAAGGTCAGAAAAATTAAAAAGATACCTTGAACTTTCACTGAAACTGTCACTTTTTCTATCACTTTTCCATTCGTCTTCTTCTGAAGAACAAGAACCTTCACTCTGATCACAGGAAGTCTCCTAATTTGCGAGAGAGGGAAAAAAAGTTTGATCTCTGAAGCTAAATACCATGTCAGAAAATCTTCAGTCACCCACCTGAGAGTTTCCATCACCTAGGAAACACGTATGATTAGCAGCTGACATAGGACTAGATACACTGAAAAATCAACCCTCTTCACGACATCCTTTTTGTTACCAAGGCATGAAGCAAAAGAGAGTTTTCAACCCATCCACTGTTCATCCAAACAACAAAACCGAACAAAGGTGATAGAATGGGATTGTAATAAAGTCCTTGTAAGGGACAGTTGTTATGGCACAGTAGTTATGCTGCTGCTTGGGACACCCACATCAGACACGCGCATCACATATCCAAGTGCCCAGCCATATCGCGGCTACTCTTTGAACCCACTTCCTAAGCAATGTGCCCAGGAAGCAGAGGATGGCTCAAACACTTGAGTTCCTGGCTCCTCACTTCAGCCCAGCTTCACCTCACTGTTACAAGCGTTTGCCTTTTTTTTTTCCCCATAGATTTATTCTATTTAGGTCGGCGCCACGGCTCAATAGGCTAATCCTCCGCCTTGCGGGACTGGCACACCGGGTTCTAGTCCCGGTTGCCCCTCTTCCAGGCCAGCTCTTTACTGTGGCCCGGGAGTGCAGAGGAGAATGGCCCAAGTGCTTGGGCCCTGCACCCCATGGGAGACCAGGAGAAACACCTGGCTCCTGCCTTAGGATCAGTGCAGTGCGTCGGCCACAGCACGCCAGCCACGGCGGCCACTGGAGGGTGAACCAAGGGCAAAGGAAGACCTTTCTCTCTGTCTCTCTCTCACTGTCCACTCTGCCTGTCCAAAAAAAAAAAAAATTTATTCTATTTATTTGAATTACAGAGTTATAGAGACAGACAGAAAGAGGTCTTCCATCCACTGGTTCACTCCCCCAGATGACTGCAACACCCAGAGCTGAGCTGATCTGAAGCCAGAAGCCAGGAGCTTCCTTGAGGTCTCCCTGTCACACTGCACCACAGTGCTGGCCCCTGTTATAAGCATTTGAGGAGAGCAGCAGAGGAGAGATCTCTCTCACTCTGCCTTTCAAATAAACAATCTTTTTAAAAGAAAAATTAAGTCACTGGGGCCAATGCTGTGGCACAGCAAGTAAAGCTGCCACCTGCAGTGCCTGCATCCCATATAGGTGCCAATCAAGTTCTGGCTGCTCCACTTCCAATCCAGCTCTCTGCTATGGCTTCGGAAAGCAGATGGAGACCTGGAAGAAGCTCCTGGCTCCTGGATTCAGATCAGCCCAGCTCCAGCCGTTGCAGACATCTGGGTAGTAAACCAACAGATGGACAACCCCTACCTTGCCGCCTCTGTCTGTTATTCTTTCAAATAAATAAATCTTGTAAAAAAAATTAAGTCCCTGTAAATGTTCTTGTATTTTGGATTTTAGCTGCTCTAAAAAGGGTGGGTAGGTACTCACTGTTTTACTTTTCAATCCCCTCTCTGCTTGGCTATCTCTCTCAAGTATTTTTAAAAACTTAAACAAGCCACACAAAACATTAAAATTCTATCAAGGGGGCTTGCACTGTAGCAGAGAGTTAAAGCCACAGTCTGCAGCTCTGGCATCCCATGTGGACTCCGGTTCGAGTCCCAGCTGCCCCACTTTAAAATCCAGCTTTCTGTTGTGGTCTTGGAAAGCAGTGGAAGATGGCTAAAGTCCTTGGGCCCCTGCACCTGAGTGGGAGACCTGAAAGAAGCTCCTGGCTTCAGATCAGCTCAATTCTGGCCGTTGTGGTCATCCGGGGAGTGAACCAGCAGATAGAAGACCTTTCTCTCTAACTAACTCTTTCAAATAAATAAAATTAATCTTTTAATAAAATTATATTAAGAAAAAGAAATTATAAATAACTAACCAGAGAACAGACTTTACTATGGGGAACAGCTGAAACACCATGTTATCAGATCAAAATTGGAATAAGCGAAGTAGTCAGTTAACAAAAGCAGATATGGAGATACAGAAAGATGAAGACATGTCTATGCATATAGCATGAATGTTTCCTGGTCGGTCAGCTCTAAGGACTGAAAATCAATGAGGATTGGAGCTGTGGCATAGTGGGTAAAGCAGCCATCTAAAGTGCCAGCATCCCATATGGGCACTGCCTCAAATCTCAGCTACTCCACTTCCTATCCAGCTCTCTGCTATGGACTGGGAAAGCAGCAGAAGTTGGCCCAAGTCCTTGGGCCCCTGCACCCTTGTGGGAGACCTGGAAGAAGCTCCTGGCTCCTGACTGGCGCAACTCCAGCTGTTGCAGCTATCTGGAGAGTGAACCAGTAGATGGAAGACCTCTCTCTCTCTGTAACTCTTTCAAATAAATAAATAAATCTTAAAAAAGAATAAATTAATTCAAGCAATGAAACACAGTAGCAACAAACAAAGTGCCAATGTATTGGTAAGTAACATTCTCTCAGTAAAACTTTTTGCAGAAATGGCTAATTTCAGTGGCAAGATAGAGAAAATACAAGCCGAGTCCAAAATTTATTCTGGCAGAATACAAGTGTTCAGTGACTGATAGGGAAAATGAAAGCAAAGGGGAAAACGGGCAGCTGGGAAGAGACACTCTCTAAACAGAAACCTGGACAACATGAGCATCCAATCAATCACTAGACATGGGCGTCTAGCCTAGCTGTCAGACACCAATTCAGAAGTCCACATCCCATTTCAGAGTCCCTGGGTTGAATTCCTGGTTCTGCACCCTGATTAAAGCCCCTTTCTAACAATATGCACTGAAACAACATTATTATCTACAGTCCCACTGTCAACATGTATAATGTGAAACTAACCAAAATTCCTGGTACAAAATCTTCAAAGACTGAAAAAATCTTCAAATACTGAAAAAAAAATGAGGATCTGTACTAGATTGAAGGTAACTAACTGAATGCAATATATGATCTAAGATTTCCTTTTTGCTATAAAGACTACTGGGACCAATGGTGAAACGTGAATAAGATCTACAGAGTCTCAAAAATATAGTGACGTTTACTTCCTGATTTTGATAATGATGGTAGTACCAGAGAATAAACCTTGTTATTTGGAAATTAATTTGGTTAAGTATGTACATATCAAGGGGCAAGTATACAAGCAACTCACAAAATGATCAGAAAAACAACTCATACACACAGAAGAATGACAGCATTCATAGTGAAAATTATAGAGGGATTTATTATTCTTGGAATTTTGTCTAAAATTATATAAAAATGGAAAGTGTGATTTCTCCAAATCCTCAAGTAAACGGGAGGGCAGAGGCTGTGCTCTGATGTCATGATGCTAACCTTCTATGCAAATTTCAGAAATCACTGAAACTCTACACCTGCACCTCAGTTTCCTCAATTGCCTTAACTCTTATTTATTGAAAAAATGAAAACTGGATAACGTGTAAAGCATGTAAAACAGTGGTTATTTTTCATAGCAGTTGCTACGTACCATTCTTACCCTATGACTTTGTATACTCCTTCAGTGCCTCCACATGAACAGTACTAATCCTCCTGTACTACACTAGCCTCTCTACAGTGGTCTCCTACGCAAGACTTCAGGAAAGCAGCCCAGTGTCCACAATGTTAGACAAACCCAAGGGCATTGAGTGTCTGTGGTCAGAACAGAGTTGCATAGCAAACTCAGTGTATTCAAATTATATACTTTACTCACTTGGGTATTACTTCCTCCCAAATCCAGAATCTGTAACCCTTTATTCCAAGTTATAAATAAGTTATCAAATCCCCTAAGTCATACACTGTAAGCTATAGAACACTCAAAAGTTTATATTCTTTGAGTGGCCAGCATTGTGGCACAAGGACAAAGCGAAGGCCAGCAATCCTGGCATCTCAAACAGGAGCCAGTTCATGTCCTTGATATGGCCTGGGAAAAGCAGAAGATGGCTCAACTGCTTGGGCCCCTGCCACCCACATGAGACTGATGGAACTGCTATCCTGGCTTCTGCCTGGCCCAGTGCTGACCACTGTGGCCACCTGGGGAGTGACAGCAGATGGAAAGATCTCTTTCTCCCTATTTCTCTGTAACTCCGTCTTCCAATTGAGAGGCAGAATTACCTAGAGAGAGAGGAAGACAGAAAGGTTTTCTATGCTTTGGTTCACTCCACAATGGCCAGAACTAAGCCAATCAGAAGTCCGGAGCAAGGAGGAATTTCTTGTAGGGCTACCCTGGGGTGCAGGGACCCAGGGGCTTGGGCCATCTTCCACTGCTTTCCCAGGCCACCAATGGACAGTGGGATCCGAAGTGCCACAGGGGCCGGCATCGTGGCACACTAGGTTAATCCTCCACCTGTGGCGCCGGCATCCCATATGGGCACCAGTTCTAGTCCCGGTTGCTCCTCTTCAAGTCCAGCTCTCTGCTGTGCCCCAGGAAAGCAGTGGAGGATGGCCCAAGTGCTTGGGCCCTGCACCCAGCATGGGAGACCAGGAAGAGGCACCTGGCTCCTGGCTTCGGATCGGAGCAGCTCCAGCTGTTGCAGCCATTTGGGGAGGGAACCAACAGAAGGAACACCTTTCTCTCTCCTCTCCTCTCTCTAACTCTAGCTGTCAAATAAATAAAATTAAAAAAAAAAAAAAAGTGCCACAGACAGGAGTCCATCAGAAGCCTATAGGGGATGCCAATGCCGCTGGGGAGGCTTAACCACTATGCCACAGTGTCAGCCCTTAAAAATAAATCTTTTTCAAAAACCTGAATTATGGTAATGATGACACAACAGTCCCTATAATAAAACTAGTAGACTGTATACACATATAGGGTGTGACAATCTCAACAAAGCTCATCTTTTATTTTACAAAATTTGCATCATGAAATTTCACTGTACTCTCTACAGAATACTATAATTTCATATAAACAAGGGGTAAGGTCAAAGTACAGAATTTAAATACATTTAAAGTTTTCATACATATTTTAGATTTATGATACTCACATGTCTTACAGAGCCTGAAGATTCATTTTCAGAAGACAAATCACGCCGGCCAACATTTCTTCTACCATAATTGGGGTATTTACGCCTACATGTCCTCTGTCTTGACTGTGACACCAACAACACTGAATCTGTCTGAAAGGTAAACATGAGGATGAAAATCAACACCAAAGTAAGGCCACTGTCAAAAAAATGGCTCTTCTATTAAGTTCCCAAAAGGACTTAAGTCAAAAAATGCAGGATTAAAAACGAAATATCTGGGGCCAATGCTGTGGTATAGGTGATGTGGTGTAGCAGGTAAAGCCACCATCTGCAGTGATGGCATCCCATATGGGCACTGGTTCGAGCCCCGGTTGCTCCACTTCTGATCCAGCTCTCTCCTATGGCCTGGGAAAAGCAGTGGTAGAAGATGGCCCAAGTGCTTGGGCCCCTACACCCACCAAGAGACCCAGAAGAAGCTCCTGGCGCCTGCCTTCAGATCGGCACAGCTCCAGCCACTACAGCCAATTGGGGAGTGAACCAGCACTCTCTCTGCCTCTGCCTCTGCTTCTCAAATAAATAAATTAAAGGAAAGGGGGAGGGGGAGGGAGAGGGAAGAAAAAGTATTCGGGACCAGTGCTGTAGTGTAGCAGGCTAGCTGCCACCTGCAGCACTGGCATCCCATGCAGGTACCAGTTCAAGCTCCAGCGGCTCCATTTCTGATTCAGCTCTCTGCTAATGCACCTGGGAAAGCAGTGAGAAAATGACCCAACTCCTTGGGCCCCAGCACCCACGATGGAGACCTAGATGAAGCTCCTGGCATCAGCCTGGCTTTGTTACAAGCCATTTGGAGAATGTAACTCTGCCTTTCAAATAAAAATAAATAAATCTTAAAGAAAGAAAGAAAATGTCCAGGGCCATCATTGTGGCATGGTAGGTTAAGCTGCCACTCAACCACCACATCCCATATGAGCACCAGATTCAAGTCCTGGCTGTTCCACTTCCAATCCAGTCCCCCGTTAGTGTTCCTGGGAAAACATCAGAGAATGGCTAAAGTGATTGATACCCTACCACCCACATGGTAGAACCCAGATGGAATTCTGTCTCCTGGATTCAATGTGACCAAGCTCCAGCTGTTGTGGCTATTTAGGGAGTGCAACGGTAGATACAAGATCTCTCTCAGTACTTCTGCTTTTCAAATTAAATAAATTTTAAAAAAGAAAAATATTTTCAATACATGATATTTTGACATATGTTCTGTTTTTTAAAAAATTATTTATTATTTCCAAGTCAGAGTTACACAGAGAGAAGGAGAGGCAGAGAGAGGGAGGTCTTTCATCCTCTGGTTCACTCCCCAATTCGCTGCAATGGCCAGAGGTGCGCATATCTGAAGCCAGGAGCTTCCTCTGAGTCTCCCATGTGGGTGCAGGGGCCCAAAGACTTGGACCATCTTCCACTGCCTGACCAGTTCATAGCAGAGAGCTGGATCAGAACTGGAGCAGCGAGGTCTTGAACTGGTCCCCATATGAGATGCCGACACTGCAGGCAGCAGCTTTACCCATTATAGTACAGCACCAGCCTCATTGCCACATATTCTTTTTTTTTTTTTTTTAAGATTTATTTTATTTATTTGAAAGACAAAGTTACAGAGAGAGAAGTCTTCCATCTGCTGGTCCCCTCTCCAAATGGCTGCAGTGGCCAGAGCTGAGCTGATCCAAAGCCAGGAGCTTCTTCCAGGTCCCCCATGCGGGTGCAGGGGCCCAAGGACTTGGGGCCATCTTCTACTGCTTTCCCAGGCCATCCACAGCAGAGGGCTGGATCAAAAATGGAGCAGCCAGGTCTTGAACCGGCACCCATATGGGATGCCAGTGCTACAGGCCAGGGCTTTAACCCACTGAACCAAAGTGCCAGCCCCTGCCATATATTCTTAACTCAAGCTTAGTATTTTTCCTTTTAAGGACTGTAGAATACATAAGAAAAGGCATCAGCTGGTGACGGCTCAAGTAGTTGCGTTCCTGCCACCCGCAAGGGAGATCCAGACAGAATGGAAAAATGTATACAAAGGTTTCAACAAATCTCAATCTAGGTTGCAGTGCAATTTTTTAAAATACACATATCTTTTTTTTAAATACACATCTTAAAACTCAATCTCGGCCGGTGCTGCGGTGCAATAGGCTAACCCTCTGCCTGCGGCGCCGGCACCCCAGGTTCTAGTCCCGGTCGGGGCGCCGGATTCTGTCCCGGTCGCTCCTCTTCCTATCCAGCTCTCTGCTGTGGCCCAGGAGTGCAGTGGAGGATAGCCCAAGTGCTTGGGCCCTGTAACAGCATGGGAGACCTAGAGGAAGCACCTGGCTCCTGGCTTCAGATCAGCGCAGTGCGCTGGCCGCAGCAGCCACTGGGGGGGTGAACCAACTGAAAAGGAAGACCTCTCTCTCTCTCTGTCCACTATGCCTGTTTAAAAAAAAAAAAAAAAAAACACCTCAATCTCATTCCAAGGTATATAGTCGAAAGAAATAAAAATATGTACAAAAATGTTAATGAATTATTCCTAATTGCTAAAATATGAAAACAACCGAAGTGTCCTTCAAGGATAGACTGATTAAACAACAATTAAGGGGCCAATGCTGTGGCGCAGCAGGTTAAGCTGTGGCCTGCAGTGCCAGCATCCCATACGGGTACCAGTTCAAAGCCCCATTGCTCCACTTCTGATCCAGTTTCCTGCTAATGCACCTGGGAAAGCAGTGGAAGATGGCCCAAGTCCTTGGGCCCCTGCGTCCATGTAGGAAGCTCAGAAGAAGCTCCTGGCATCAGCCTGGCACAGTCTTGGCCGTTTTAGCCATTTGGGGGGTGAATCATCAGATGAAAGATCTCTGTCTCTCCTTCTAATTTTATCTTACAAATAAATAAATGAATCCTAAAAAAAATCCAACATATATTTATAATAAAAACAAATGAATTACAACTACTCATTAACACATTTTGACCTCACGAAGTTAATTCACCAGAGCCAGGCACAAAAGAGCACATTCTCTAAGATTCCATTTGCAACCTTTCCTTCACATCAACAGGTCTACAAACTGTTCAGACTTTTCTTAACTGCCTCTCCATGAAACTTTAATCCCACAGATAATACATAATAATATGTGCGATACATGTATAAACTTCAGTTTATGGAAAACGGAGTTAAAGGGTAAGATCATTTTGGTACAAACTTTGAAAGACATATATACAAGGTATACGGTCTGTGTTAAACAGTTTAAGTCTTACTGCTCAATACAGGTTGTAAAACTGAGTAAAACTTTCAAGTTAAAACTTAAAGTAGGGGCTGGTGCTGTGGCGCAGCAAGTTAAAGCCCTGGCCTGCAGCTCTGGCACTCCATATGAGTGCCAGTTCCAGCCTCAGCTACTCCATTTCCCATACAGCTCCCTGCTGATGAGCCTGGAAAAGCAGTGGAAGTTGGCCCAAGTCCTTGGGCCCTGCAACCCACATGGGAGACCTGGAAGAAGCTCCTGGCTTCTGATTGGCTCAGCCCTGGCCACTGCAGCCATTGAAGGAGTGTACCAGCAGATGGAAGATCTCGGTCTCAACCTCTCTCTGTAAATCTTTCAAATAAATAAAATGAATCTTGAAAAACAAAAAAGTAGAAACATTAAAGCTGTTCACATTTTATTGCCATCTGCAGAGTAACTTCTAAAATAATTACATAAGTTACATCAAGTTACATATACAAGTCACAGACTTATGAATAATAGCAATATAATCAAAATTTCAAAAATCTTTCAAAACTTCTCCAACACTGTAAAAATACTGGACAAATTAATTCCTTAATTATTTTAATAGGCTAGGTAGTGAGTTAAGAGATGCACATCCCATACCAGAAAAAAACCTTTGCAAGAAATATTTTGCTTCAGCAAAAATGCCTTTATAAATCAAAAATAGAACTTTATTTCAATTTGTTTCTCATTTTCTTATTCCTAAGAAGGCAAAACTTGGGTTACCTTTGGTGAGAGTGGGAGACTCTTCCTTTTTCTTCCTATGATGTAAAGATTTCTTTCCTCCTCACCCTTCTCTATTCGAAAATCTTCCAACTTCCTACAAATTCAAATACCCAATGACATTCGTTAGCGAACTTATTTGAATAACTGAAGGATACAAGGAGCAAAAGCTGATCAAACGATTCTACAAATCACCTGCCGATACATGTGGGAGGTGAACCAGCAGACACATCCATCCATCCATCCGCCTGTCCTAGCTCTCCCCCACCCTACTGTCCCCTCCTCTGCCTTTCAAATGAATCAATGAACCCTTTCTAAGGAAAACATCTTTCAGGGAAGGCACAGCTGCAGCTCACTCAGATTACAATGGAACATTCCTCAATCCACAGGGGTTTTCTATATCAGACTCAACTCTCCACAAGTTGTTAGCTTCACTATTTTTACTGTGCTTGAGGAAATACATAATGAGGTTTTTCACCTGTAACCAAGTGAAGTTCCTGATACATCATGTTTCCCTTTACTGTGGCAGTGAAACACTGTACACAATTCATTACCAAACAATTAAGGAAAGGAGCACTCCAGGCCCTCATGAGTAGAATCTTCAACTGTATGCAATCCCATTCCTAATGAGATGACCAAATGAAATGAGCAGCTAAGGAAAGTGGTATTACAAAACATCTTACACTATACATGCAATCCATTCATTCTTTCAGAATGAACAATTTCCACGACTACTGGGTCAATACAAACTATTTGCCTGAATTCTTGCCCCAAATAGAATTTACTTATACAGGAAGCAACATTATGCATTCATAGCTCTACACAGTAGGATCACTTATCTTCAAACCTTTACCTAAATTTTTCACAATGAACAGAAAACACTGGAATAGTCAGGAAAAAAAATTCTTAAAATTCTCTTCATCCTTTATCAAATGACACCTTAATAAACAGTTACACAGATGTAACCAAAGGCACTGGTTCCTACTACTTCATTTAGCATCTCCTTCATAAAATCCCATGTTAACTTTATTTTTGAGTGTAAAAATTATACTTTGGCACATAGCTACTTGATTCACAAAATCTATTCTCCTTTCCTGATAAACAGTATCCCAATTTTTACCTAGATTGTCTGCAGGCTCAAGTACACACTATTGCTTAGCCACCTTACTAGCTTAGAATGGTCCAATGACAATGTTTGAATCAACGAGTCATCAGTGTGTCAGCTGGCTCCTCTCAGGAAGCCCCACTGACTAGAAATGCCCTCGTTGTCGTATGTCTATCTACCTTCGACTGGCCTGAATCTCAACCTAACTCACATAAGGACACGTGATGGCTGGAGCCTCAGCAGCTGTTTTAGATCTGTGAGCTTAAGGTTGGAAGCAAAGACAGAAGATAGAGATGAAAAACACGGGAACCTCCGTCACGATTTACTGAAAAAGTCTATTCCTTCTAGGCAAAATAATTAACGATTGTGTGTTTAAGGAACTATTCTTCAAATCCTTTTGCTTCCCCTGGTTTTGATAATGAGAAGTTACCCCAAAAGACACTTTTAATTCTGGAAACCATGAAGCTCAGACACTATACTATACTGCAATAATGATGCTTGCACCACATTTCCATGTTTTCCTTCACTGCTTCATTGTCTACTTACAACACCTTCTCACATCAGCTGTGAATTTGTAAGCAGTACCCAACACTGCTCCAACAGCTGAAACTCTCCTGTCTAAACAGTGAAATAAACACTTTCAACCAAAGCTATCTTCAAGCTTATTAGTTATAATGAGACATAAATGAGATGGAATGCAGAAACATTTTATAGATCACTAAAGAGTATCTGCTGCCTCTACTTCAATGAGAACTGCACCATCAGTGCATTAGGGGCAGGTGTTGCGGCACAGCAGGTTAAGCTGCTACTCGGGATGTCTGCATCCCATATCACATCCAGTTCCCTGAATATGGATCTGGGAAGCAGCGGATGATGGCCTAAGTGCTGGGTCCCTGATTATGTGAGACCCAGATGGAGTTCCTGGTTCTTGGCTTCACCCTGGCCCAGCCCCAGCTGTTCTGAGCACTTGGGGAGGGAACCGCTGGATGAAAGATGGATCTGTCACTAGACCTTACAAGTAAATAAATAAATCTTTAAAACATATTTTTATGTGATTATTTACACAACGAATGGGACAATTAATGTGTAAATAACCGCATGAATATATCTTTAAAGATAGAAACAGTATAAATAGGTAACCTCAAACAAACCTAAATATGCCTAGTGGTACCTCTGGTACAACCACTCTTCGTTTCCAAGCCTGCAGGTCACGCTCCGTAGCAATCTGACTCCGGGGAGCATTCTGATGCATCTGACGAACACCTTCAACCTGGCCACTGCGACGCAGACCGATGTTGGGAGGAGACTGGATGTCTAAACTTAGTCTTCTAAAACCTAGGGAAAAATCATCAAGGAGTGATTCCAAGAAAATTTCATAATAATATGCATTTGGCATGAAACAAGCATATATTCTGCCTTCCAAGATGCAAAAATAAAAGGACCCACTCAAAAGAACTTTCAAAGAAAAATCTTAATCACGTTAACAATTAAACCTCAATTTCAATTTTTTACTTAGACTTTCTGAAATTCTAAAATGTAAAAGCATTTCCTAGTGTACTTTTTAACATTCCTAAAAATCTTGACTCCTTCATACAAAAAAAAAAAAAAAAAAACCACACCATTTGGGAAAGTTGTCTTTGAACAGATTCCTCAAATCAAAGAGCCTTATACAACCAGGTGACTCGAGATAATCTGCGCCATCAGGCAGACAGCTGTAAAGGCAGACCTTGCGCAGCCACAGCAATAGAATGCTGAAGGGCAATGCTGACGGCACTTGAACTGGAGCCGGGTGAGCGGGAGGAAACACTGCAACAAAGAATGGTGAAGCCCTGAGCTGCAGGGGCTGCCATGAAGGAGGGCACAGGACTCAGAACAACATCAGTGAGCTGGGAACACAGAGAACTACACAATAACCTACTGAGGAAACAGCCAAGTGTGTATCTTCTTAAACTACACGTGAAAAGGTTCCTGCTACTAAAGCTCAATCTTTTCTGTGGGAGGCTATCAAATCCTACTCCAGCAACGCCAGGTCTCCTTGTCTAGAGAAAAATCCACAAGAATGAACACAATTTCTGCATTCTTCTATGCATTACATTCTATTTGCCAACTACATTTGAACCAATCTGTATTACAGAATACACTACACAACTTTCATTAAAAAGGCATTAAATATTCCTGGTAATACTTCTAACGTGTATTGAAATAAATAATGTTGAAAAACAACTGTTGAAATGAGAAGTAAATACAAATCATAATCTTAACTGTTCAACTTCTCCAAAAATTTGAATAAAACATACACAGGCTATTAATCACAACATTATTTAAACAGCAAAGTCTAACAAATAACTTAAATGCGCACAGATGGCAAAGAGAAATCACCCCACAAAGGAGAGTACTACAAAACTATAAAAAGGGATGAAGAACTCTGTGATGTGGAGTGACTGACCCTAGAACACATCATTAAAGGAAACACAAGGTGCAGAACACAAGTGTATTTTATGCCTCCTGCTATGAAGGAACTGAGGACACAGTGTCAACCATTCAGTCGCTCTACCTGCAAGCTTACCCTAAATCTAATCACGAGGAGATCATCAGGCAAAACTAAATGCAGGAAAAACTTGCAAAATAGGCTGGAATCCTTCAAAGGTACCAAAAAAGAACTTTTCTAGATTAAAAAATATACTAATGGCCGGCGCCGTGGCTGAACAGGCTAATCCTCCACTTTGCGGCGCCGGCACACCGGGGTCTAGTCCCGGTCGGGGCGCCGGATTCTGTCCCGGTTGCCCCTCTTCCAGGCCAGCTCTCTGCTGTGGCCCGGGAGTGCAGTGGAGGATGGCCCAAGTGCTTGGGCCCTGCACCCCATGGGAGACCAGGAGAAGCACCTGGCTCCTGCCATCAGATAAGCGCAGCGCACCGGCTGCGGCGACCATTGGAGGGTAAACCAACGGCAAAGGAAGACCTTTCTCTCTCTCTCTCTCTCTCTCTCTCTCTCTCACTGTCCACTCTGCCTGTAAAAAAAAATTTATATATATATATGCTGACAGGTGTTTGACACCGTAATTAAGATGCCACCTGGGATAACTATCTCATAGAGGAACGCCTGGGTTCAAGTCCAAGTTCCATTTCCAATTCTATCTTCCAGCTTACAAGCAACTTGGGAGGCAGAGGATGATACTTCAAGTACTTGAGTCCCTGCCACCCAAATGGGAGATCAGACTGAGTTCCCAGCTCCTGGTTGTGGACTGGCCCAACCTTAGCTATTGTGGGCATCTGAGGAGTGCGCCAGAGGATAAGAACTCTCTCCCTGTGTCTGTCTCTGTCTCTGCCTCTCAAATAAATTAATAAATATTTTTTAAAATATAATAATTAAACATAACAAATATGACTTGACTGAAACCTAAATTAAGGAAAACAACGTGGAGGAGGACAATTATGGAAATGTGACTACTTACTATAAGTAGGTAGTGTATTAACTAGATAGTAAATGTATCAACAAAGTTTGCAAATTATGCATGATCACTGTATTTTGGTTCCGCAAGAGAATGATCCTGATTCTTAGAAGACAGGATGAATCATTACAGTGTTAACGTGTTACAAGTCTTCAATTCACTCTCAAAGGCTGATTCAGAAGAAAATTCAGTAATCTATGCAGTTCAGCTTTTCAAAAACTATATATATTCAAGCAAGGAAAAACTACAACTATCATTTTATTATTTGCCCCTGTTTAATGCAATTTTTAATATTAATTTTTATTTTTATTTATTTCAAAGGCAGAGTTGCAGAGAGAGAGGGAGGGAGGCAGGGAGATTCTTCCATTCACTGGTTCACTCTCCAAATGGCCACAGTGACTAAAGCTGGGCCAGGCTGAATCCAGGAGCTACTTCTGGATCTCCAACATGGGGAGAGGAGCCCACATTCACAGGGAGCTGGATGGGAAGTGAAGCCAGGATTTGAACCCCTGACAATATGGGATGCTGGCACTGCCAGCAATGGTTTAACCTGCTATGCCACTGCTCAGGACCCCTAACACAATTTTCTAAAGATTATTTTTGGAACAAAAAATCTTTCAGTTGCCTTTGTGACCCTACTTAACAATTAAACACTCTTTGGCCGGCGCCATGGCTCAACAGGCTAATCCTCCGCCTTGCAGTGCCGGCACACCGCATTCTAGTCCCAGTTGGGGCGCCGGATTCTGTCCCGGTTGCCCCTCTTCCAGGCCAGCTCTCTGCTGTGGCCCGGGAGTGCAGTGGAGGATAGCCCACGTGCTTGGGCCCTGCACCCCATGGGAGACCAGGAAAAGCACCTGTCACCTGGCTCCTGCCATCGGATGAGCGCGGTGCGCCAGCCACAGCGTGCCGGCTGCGGCGGCCATTGGAGGGTGAACCAACGGCAAAAGGAAGACCTTTCTCTCTGTCTCTCTCACTGTCCACTCTGCCTGTCAAAAATAAAAAAAATAAAAAAAAAAAAAAACAATTAAACACTCTTAGGGAGTAAACAAATGGATGAGAATTCTGTCTCTGCCTCTCAAATAACAGATTTATTTTTTAAAAAAATTTTTAGGGACCGGTGATGTGGCGCAGCGAGTTAAAGCCCTGGCCTGAAGTGCTGGATCCCATATGGGCACTGGTTCTAGTCCCGGCTGCTCCTCTTCCAATCCAGCTCTCTGCTGTTGCCTGGGGAAGCAGTAGAAGATGGCCCCCAAGTCCTTGGGTCCCTGCACCCACATGGGAGACTCAGAAGAAGCTCCTGGCTCCTGGCTTCGAATCAGCACAACTCCAGCCATTGGACCCACCTGGAGAGTGAACCAGAGGGTGGAAGACTTTCTCTCTCTCTCTACCTCTCTCTACGTCTCTCTGTAACTCTTTCAAATAAATAAAATAAATCTTTAAAAAAAGTTTTAATAAAATGTCCATCTGTTACACATTTCTACCTAAAAAAGCTACCTTAAGAATACTACATAGGCTGTAAAAATGCAATGGTTACTTCAAAGTTTTCCAAAATGCATGCACCTGAAAATCACTGCATTTACTCTAATTTCAATGTAGCCATATTAAATTAAAAATGTTTCCCATCTATGCTCACCTCTTCGAGGTGTTTCCTCCCCACTCGGAAGTCCACTTGGGTTAGCATCTTGATCCGCTCCCATCCTCTCATCTTGCTGCTGCTGCAACTGCCTTATCATTCCATCGAGAATATTGGACTCTGGGCTTCGCTCACCATTATCACTGGTTTGGAGGCTTATAATTTGTTCAATTACCTCTCCATCACCTACAAATTCAGTTAGTGAACACACATGACATATAAGGTCAAAAAACACAAAAAGTATCAGTAGTCAAAAAATAAAGAATGAGAAAAGGTCCCTATACATTCAAAACTAATTCTGAGAAAAGACTGAAAGTAAACAAAACCCTTCCTTTAGTCTAGTAAGTGCCACAGAAACCTCAACACAGGCTCTAAATCCCTGCAATGAAAGCATGGAAAATCATCTCTATAAGCTTTATTATGCTTTTCACACTAATGTCCTTCATTTATACCAGATATATTTTCATTAAAACCTTACAAACCAAAACCTCTGACTGCAACCAGGTAATTATAGGTGATTTCTGATAGAAAAAAAAGCAATTTTATTTTTTTATCATGTTTATACTTTAACTTTTATTTAACAAATATAAATTTCCAAAGTACAGTTTATGGATTACAATGGCTTTCCCCACCATAACTTCCCTCCCACCTGCAACCCTCCCATCTCCCGCTCCCTCTCCCATTCCATTCACATCAAGATTCATTTTCAATTCTCTTTATATATAGAAGATCAATTTGGTATATATTAAGTAAAGATTTCAACAGTTTGCACCCACACAGAAACACAAAGTGTGAAATACTGTTTGAGTACTAGTCCTATCATTAATTCACATTGGACAACACATTAAGGACAGAGATCCTACATGAGGAGCAAGTGCACAGTGACTCCTGTTGTTGATTTAGCAAACTGACACTCTTGTTTATGGCATCAGTAATCACCCTAGGCTCTTGTCATGAGTTGCCGAGGCTATGGAAGCCTTTAGAGTTCGCCGACTCCAATCTTACTTAAATGAGGTCATAGTCAAAGTGGAGGTTCTCTCCTCCCTTCAGAGAAAGGTACCTCCTTCTTTGATGGCCCATTCTTTCCACTGGGATCTGACTCGCAGAGATCTTTCATTTAGGCTTTTTTTTTTTTTTTTGCCAGTGTGTCTTGGCTTTCCATGCCTAAAATATTCTCATGGGCTCTTCAGCCAGATCCAAATGCCTTAAGGGCTAATTCTGAGGCCAGAGTGAAAAAAGCAATTTTAATTCATTCCCAGCTGTTTTGTTGTCCAAAGTATTTTTTAGAAGACTGACTGACTTAGCCATCTACTGATTTACTTATTTTTGAAAGGCAGAGCAACATCTGCCATCTGCTGATTCACTCCATAAACGGCCACAACAGCAGACGCCAGGGAAGGCCAGCACCAGGAGCCAGCTACTCCATCCAGTCTCCCACGCGAGGCAGGAACTCAAGTACCTGAGCTATCATCTGCTAGTCCCCAAGTTGCCAACTGGGATCTGGCTCAGAAGCAAAGTAGTCAAACTCGAAGTAGTGCTCTGATACAGAATGTGGGTGTGCAAAGGAGTGGCTTAACCCACTCTACCCATTCATTACCTGCCTCTTCTCCCCTCTCTTAAAGAAGGAAAGACAGACTAAGACCTCCTCAACTTAAACAGAAGACAACTCAAGCTATCCTTCCCCCCGAAAAGTCCTGAGATAGCCCATGCATTTGGCAGAAGTAGTTAGATGTATCTCTCCACTAAGTTACACTAGCCCTTAAATAGACTTCCAGCAGAACCAATGCCCATGATTTTATGTGGGATCTAGAATATGTCTAAGCATTTTGATGCAAATATTCCTTATGACATGGATTGCCTTTGAACATATAACTAAATATAATACACCAAAGAAATCCTCTACTGTCTCATATAAATAGACTAATTATAGGGAGGGAGGGGGAGAGGGTAGAAAGGAGTAATTGTATTCTAAGAATGATTATCTACAAACTATATTGAATCTGTTAAAAACTAATTAAATTTGGCCGGCGCCGTGGCTCAACAGGCTAATCCTCCGCCTTGCGGCGCCGGCACACCGGGTTCTAGTCCCGGTCGGGGCGCCGGATTCTGTCCCGGTTGCCCCTCTTCCAGGCCAGCCCTCTTCCAGGCCAGCCCTCTGCTGTGGCCCAGGAGTGCAGTGGAGGATGGCCCAAGTGCTTGGGCCCTGCACCCCATGGGAGACCAGGATAAGCACCTAGCACCTGGCTCCTGCCATCGGATGAGCGCGGTGCGCCGGCCGCAGCGCACTGTCCGCGGCAGCCATTGGAGGGTGAACCAACGGCAAAGGAAGACCTTTCTCTCTGTCTCTCTCTCTCACTGTCCACTCTGCCTGTCAAAAAAAAAAAAAAAAAAACTAATTAAATTTAAAAAATGAATTTCAAAGACCATTAAAGTATAACTTGTCACCATAGTAACAGATCAGAAACTGGACAACGTCATACAAGTGCAAGAAAAAAAAATCACTTCTACCTGCTTCCAACGTTCTTTATCTCACTAATGATATCTTTCTTCATTTACTATGGACACCAATAAAGAATTTAGAAAGCTAAATGTTGGGGCCAGTGCTGTAGTGCAGTGGGTTAACGCCCTGGCCTGAGTGCCGGCATCCCATATGGGCGCCGGTTCAAGACCCAACTGCTCCACTTCCCGTCCAGTTCTCTGCTATGGAGTGGGATAACAGTGGAAGGTGGTCCAAGTCCTTGGGCCCCTGCACCTGCTTGGAAGACCCAGAAGAAGCTCCTGGCTCTGGATCAGCACAGTTCCAGCCGTTGCAGCCAATTGGGGAGTGAACCATCGGATGGAAGACCTTTCTCCCTCTCCTCTCTCTGTGTAACTCTGACTTTCAAGTAAAATAAATAAATTTAAAAAAAAAAAAGAAGAAAGCTAAATGTCATAACTCAAATTAACTTTGCCTTAAACTCATTTTTTGGTCACTATCAAAAATGAGGTAAAAAAGCAAAAAGAGCTTAAAATGATTTTAATTAGAGCTGATTGTAATATAAAATTTATAAGATCATAAAACTGCTAATCTTTAACCCTCAAAAACTTTTCTTCTGTAATAAAGAACACTTCTAAATGTTAACCTCTCAGATATCAGAATAATTGTGTTTACATGGCATAAGGGGATACTACAAGAAGTTGGTGGACAGAATTAAAATTTGGGGCTGTTGCTGTGGCATGGTGGGCTAAGCCTTCACCTGTGGCGCCAGAATTCCATATGAGCAACTGTTAGGGTCCCAGCTGCTCCACTTCCAATCTAGCTCCCTACTAATTCACCTGGGAAGGCATTGGAGGACAGCCCAGGTGCGTGGGTCCCTGTATCCACATGAGAGACCTGAAGTTCCTGGTTCCTGGCTTGGGATCAGCTCAGCTCTGGCCGCTGTGGCCATCTGGAGAGCGGACCAGTGACTGGAAGATCTTTCTTTCTGACTCCCCCTCTGTCTGTAACTCTGCCTCTCACATAAATAAATAAATCTTTAGGGGGAAAAAACGCAAATTTTTCTTTGTACAAAAGAATTTATGAAGTTCACAAAGCTTTTTTCATTATGTATATATGACTTTTCCATGAACTTTTTGAAGGCTTCTCACATAATCAATACTGAAATAGTAAATGAAATAGTTCTATCTATAAAGGTTTAAGTTATGCAGGCACTGTACTTCCATCATAATAAATGCAACATGGGAAGAATATATATATAAAATAGAACATACATGTATATAAAACAAAGACTTTCAGACATTGGAAAGTCCGTGCTTGGGAGAAAACATGAAAAAAGCAATATGCCTAAAAACTCCTGAAGTTCTCACAGTAATAGTAGTACAAGTTCCCACCAGTCAGAACAGACAATTCATTACACTTAGCAGAACTACTTGATGCATACTCCTAATTTTAACACCAGTATATTAGTCATAATCAAGTATAAGGCAGTAAAGAATACAGCAGTCACTAGGAGTTAGTTACCACAACAGAGACTGTTCTACAATACAAGAATTTTCATCTGGGCTTCTATATCATCAATCTAAGTATTAAAATCTCAGTACTGTTACGAAGGCAGTTGTGATCTAAAGGGTTACACACACATCCACAGCTCTGGAAATCACACATCAGCAACATATTAACAATACATAGCTGACGCAGGGTAAACTGCCACTTGCAATGCTGACATCCCACATGAGACCTGGCTCCTGGCTTCAGCGGCCATTTGGGGGTGAACCAGCGGAGGAAGATCTCTCTGTCGCTCTGTGGGTGTATGTGTCTGTGTGACACGGCCTTTCAAATAAATCAATGAATCTTCTAAAAATAGTATATGCATGCCAACACTAGTCAAAAAAGGTAGGACCAGCCAGCATCGCGGCTCAATAGGCTAATCCTCCACCTTGCGGCGCGGGCACACCAGGTTCTAGTCCCAGTCGGGGCACCGGATTCTGTCCCGGTTGCCCCTCTTCCAGGCCAGCTCTCTGCTGTGGCCTGGGAAGGCAGTGGAGGATGGCCCAAGTGCTTGGGCCCTGCACCCCATGGGAGACCAGAAGCACCTGGCTCCTGCCATTGGATCAGCGTGGTGCGCCGGCCGCAGTGGCCATTGGAGGGTGAACCAATGGCAAAAGGAAGACCTTTCTCTCTGTCTCTGTCTGTCTCTCTCACTGTACACTCTGCCTGTCAAAAAAAAAAAAAAAGGGGGGTAGGACCAGGGCCAGTGACGTGGCACACAAGGTTAAGCCTCCACTTGCAGTGCCAGAATCCCCTATGGGCATTGGTTCAAGTCGTGGCTGCTGCACTTCCCGTCCAGCGTGCCTAGGAGCAGCAGCGGAGGATGGCACCCATGCAGGAGACCTGGAAGTTGTCCCTGGCTTGGGCCTGGCCAGTCCCAGCCATTGCGGCCATTTGGGGAATGCATCAGTGGCTAGAAAATATCTCTCCTCCTCTCCCTCCTTCTATCTCTGCCTTTCAAATAAATAAATCATTTAAAAAAAAAACCTTAAAAAATATATAATCAACAGGCAGGACTGCTTGTATTAATATCCATCAAAATATGCCTTCCAAACAAAAGCAGGGGAAGCCACCTGCCCTAGCAATTAGGAAGCCCACATCTGCTATCACAGTGCCAGTGCCTGGTGCATGCGCTGGCTCCACTTTCAATTCCAGTTTCCTGCTAACCCACACCCTGAGAGGCGGCAGTGATGGCTTAGGTCGCTGGTCTCTGCAAGTCACGCGGGAGACCAGGTCTGCGTTTCGGGGCCCTGGCTTCAGACTGCTCAAACCTGTCTGTTGCAGGCATTTGGAGAGTGAACCAGCAAACTGAGGAACTCATTCTTGCTTCACTTTCTCTCTTGCCTTTCAAATAAAAAAGATAAATTGCATAACCAGACCTAATCAAGAACAAGTAGATAAATCCAAATTGAGACATTCTACAAAATTCCTGGCCTACAGGGCCAACACTGTGGCCTAGTAGGATAAGCTTCAACCTGCAGTGCCGGCATCCCACATGGGCACCAGTTTGAGTCCCGGATGTTCCACTTCTGATCCAGCTCCCTGCTAATGGCCTGGGAAAACAGCAGAAGATGGCCCAAGTCCTTGGGCCCTGAACCCATGTGAGAGATCAGAAGAAGCTCCTGCATTCTGATCAGCCCAGCCCCAGCCATTGAGGCCACTTGGAGAGTGAACCAGTGGATGGAAGACCTCTCTGTCTCTCTGTCTGTAACTCTACCTCTGAAATAAATAAAATCTAAAAGGTCTAATTCAGATTTTCTACTTTTTAAATATATATATATTTACAATCAAAATTCCTGACCTATTCTCTTCAAATATATCATTGTCATGAAAGAAAAATAATAAGAACTTGATCCTTAGTCTTTAATAAGACTATGGAAATATTAAACTTAAATACCATGATTAGTCCCAAATGGAAACCAGAGGAGAACAAAGCTAAGACATTATTAGAATACTGATAAGGTTTGATTAGAAAATAGATTTGATAATACCATTATTTGAGTGTTAAATGTCCTCATTTTAATAATTATCTACAGTTATAGAAGAGAATATTAGTTTAAGAAATACATTTTAAAGAACTTAGGGGGAAATGAGCATGAGGTCCTTAACTCTTTATCTCAAACAATGAAAACAATGCAGAGCGAGAACAGCAAACATCCCTAAACAGTAACATCTAGTGAATTTACAGGTATGGGAATTCTTTCAATCAATCTTTAAATATTTCAAATAAAAAGTTAAAAAAAGAAAAAAAGGACTTTAGGCTTACTTGTTGCCACATAGCCTAGTTGTGGAACCAAATGTTCATCCGCAGAATTTTCTCGACCTGGCACCAATCTCTGATACTTAGTTGGGTGAGGATTTCCATCTACATCTACTAAGAATGGTGGAGGCATAAGATGAGGAGCCTGCTGAGTTTGCTCATCTAAGACATAATTATTAGAATCTCTAATGAGTGGTCGATAGTCAGTGTGGAAGAACATTTGATCAGGAATCTAGAAAAGTAAAGTTCACAGGATGACATTTTCAGGTTTATATATGTTTAAAAAAAACAGATAGTAAACAAAAGTTAATCAAAATGAGACCAATCAAATCAGCATAAACTATTTTCAAAGTATATTTATTTTACATGCTATAAGAAAGTAAAAATGACCTTTTCATATGGTTTGCTGCATCCAAAACCAAATATCAGAAGGTGTCCATGAGAATCTGTGCAAGCAAAATGCTGTCCATCCTGTGAAAATTTACAGTCGAACACAGCTCCATGTCCTTGTCCTTCAATCTGGGAAACCCAGGGGGGAAATATTAGCAATAATTCTATGCAACTACTTCTAATATATAAACTTTTGTAATATAAATAGTATCTTACAATATATCCATTCTGAAAAAAAAATTAAAACAAGCTTTGCACTTAAACTATACATCAATTAATATGAAACTCATTTTGGATACCACTATCCTAGAAAACTTTCAAGCTCTGTGCATGAGTTCTCCAAATAATTGAATGAAGGCTCATACAGGAAAGGTTTTCCATACTGTTTACAAGTGAATGACAAGCAATGCATAGGGCTTGGTTTTAATACATAATGAAAAGGTAATAGCTAGTAGGCAAACGAGTAACGATTAATGACATTTGGTATTTCTAAACTAAAATCAACACTTTTGAAATTTATGGAAGGATCTTTAACTCAAAACTAAGATAAGCCGACTACCACGCACACTCGTACACTGCTGCAGTCTCACGGATACACAAGATCAACGTCTGCCACTGCAGCTCCTTAACTTCAAGCCACCACAGATGCGCTACAAGCTTCCGAGATGTTTAAAACTGTAAACTGTTTTACTCCCACTTGTTAGTTTTAAGTTATATTGCTTTGGCATCATCCATTTACAGTTAATTGTTTAACACTACAGTGTAGAGCTATGATTAGTAGTTGTCTGGGCCTATCAACCTTTCTAATAACAAGACTTCAAGACATGTGTGTTCAGTGTTGGAAAAACAATCATTCACCCACTAATTGCTCTAACAAACTGACATCCATGTCCAAATAAGTCACTGCATAGAAAGTGATATCCTGGGAGCCAGCACTGTGGCACAGCAGGCTAACGCTCTGGCCTGCAGTGCCAGCATCCCGTATGGCGCCAGTTCTAGTCCCGGCTGCTCCACTTCTGATCCAGCTCTCTGCCATGGCCTGGGAAAGCAGTGGAAGATGGCCCACAGTCCTTGGGCCCCTGCACCCACATAGGAGACCTGGATGGAGCTCCTGGCTCCTGGCTTCGGGATCGGTGCAGCTCCAGCCGTTGTGGCCAATTGGGGAGTGAACCAGTGGATGGAAGACTTCTCTCTCTCTCTGTCTCTACCTCTCTCTCTCTCTCTCTACCTCTCGCTATAACTCTTTCAAATAAATAAAGATAAATCTTTAAAAAAAAAAAAAAGAAAGTTGATACCTTCACTGTTGCGGAAATGCACATGAATGGTGCCAATTATAATATGCAGAGAAATCAAACTTATTGGAATATTTAGGGCATTACTAAATAAAACTAAATAATCTGTATCTCATATTGGAAAGAAATACACTAAGGCATTTCAAAAAGTCTAGACAATGGAATTAAAAGTGTATTTTACTATAAAAATTTTGAAATTCATTTATAGCTTTTACAAACTATGAATTTTTCAACTTTTGGGAGACCCCTGCACATATGGCTATCAGATATTTAATAAGCGTAACATACTCTGATTTCTAGAAACATAAACCAAAAGCCAAAGCATACAGATCAATTTCTGGTTAAACTGTGCAATGCGAATGAGCTAAACAAATGGAAGCACACATAAAGATGCATCTTACTTCACTTACCATATTAAAATAATGTTTCATCTTGGTGCCTTTTGTAAGATCCCATATAAATATGCTGCCATCATGTCCTGCAGATAACATAATTCTGGGATCAAAGGGATGTGTCTCCAAAACAAAGACTTCATCAGCATGACCCTTTATTCAACAAAGCCAAAACATTAAGGAGAGTTTACCATTTACAAGTTGAAACTTAAAAAAATAACAAAAACACACACTGTCCTAGTGTGTTAAAGTTTTTACAAATGTATTAATGAGACCAAGTCATACATTATACATATAAAAACTCGCAATCATTTGATAATTTAAATGGGAAAAAAACTTGTTTAGTATGCTTTATAATATAAAAAGTAATATTATAGGGGCTGATGCTGTGCCACAGCAGGTAAAACTGCCGCCTGCAGTGCCGGCATCCCATACAGGTGCTGGTTCAAGACCCGGCTGCTGCACTGGCAATCCAGCTCTCTGCTATAGTGGAAAGCAGTAGAAGATAGCCTAAATCCTTGGGCTCCTGCACCCATATGGGAGACCTGAAGAAGCTCCTGGCTTCGGATCAGCACAGCTCCAGACACTGCAGACATCTGGAGAGGGAACCAGCGAAAGGGTGACCTCTTTCTCTGCCTCTCCTTCTCTCTCTGTGTAACTCTTTCAAATAAATAAATAAATCCTAAAAAAAATCATTATAGTTTCAAAATTCTGATCTGCCATACTGTATAAAAACTACCTACCAGTAAGTTATGAAGCAGTTGTCCAGTATAAGAATTCCATACTTTGAGGACATGATCATTCACAGCAGTGACAACAATGCTATCATTTTGATTCCAAGCTATCATTGTTACTTTAGGTTTCATAAATCTTTCTTCTTCCGAAGACAAGTCCCTAAGAAAAAAATATAGAATGTATACATTCATTTGGATGGTATTCCATACAATGCATACAATCCCTCACCAACAAAAAATAGCTGAAGAAATTATAATCATATATGCCTATGAATACTTATAACGGCTCATCACATCTGACCCATAAAGATAGATAGATAGATTAAGGCAAAAAAAGGGGGGGGTAATTCAGAAGCAGGCTTTAGAATACTATTGCTTTTTTTTTTTTTTAAGATTGATTTATTTATTTGAAAGTCAAAGTTACACAGAGAAGGAGAGGCAGAGAGAGAGAAAGAGAGATTTTCCATCCACTGGTTCACTCTCCAGATCGCTGCAACAGCTGGAGCTGCGCCAATCTGAAGCCAGGAACAAGGAGCTTCCTCCAGGTCTCCTGCGTGGGTGCAGGGGCCCAGGACCCAGGCCATCTTCCACTGCTTTCCCAGGCCATAGCAGAGAGCTGGATGGAAAGTAGAGTAGCCAGGACTCAAACCAGCGCCCACATGGGACGCAGGCACTGCTGGCAGCGGCTTTACCCACTATACCAAAGCGCTGGACTCTGCTATGATTTCTTATGAAAGTAGTTTTTTCTTCCAACCACTCTTCCATTATTCTCTTGTC
The DNA here is from genome assembly GCA_949820135.1 of Sylvilagus floridanus. Lineage (NCBI taxonomy): Eukaryota > Metazoa > Chordata > Mammalia > Lagomorpha > Leporidae > Sylvilagus > Sylvilagus floridanus. Next base: position 6,082,459 of record OX463244.1, on the reverse strand, counting down.
CTGATGCCAATTTCTTGCTAACACTCACTTTCATATTTCTCTCTCCAGAGAAGAGACAAATTTTAGGAAGGCAAAGAAAAGGTAATTCATCTTCATATCCCCAACATTTAGAAAAATACATGACCCACAAATTGTTGAACTGTAAGTGAGATGATACTCATTTCTTTGTTTCTACAAACTATTCCAATGGGCCCTTGGCAAGAATGCTCCTAAATACACTTCTACAATGTTCTGAGTTATCAGTGTAATACACAAAACTTCACTGTCAAGTACAGCAGGCAGAAAAAGATCCAACTGCATATGAAATCAGAACACATGTATTGAGCTACAATCATCTAAAGTATGTGACAATTTAAAACTCAAAAGAATACGCAGTATCAACAGCTACCTAGCCCCATAGACTGACACAAAGCATAGCTAGATGAGGTCAGGGAAAAAATAGAGGTGAGGGACTGGCACTGTGGTGTAGCGGGTAAAGCCACTACCTACAGTGCTGGCATCCCATACAAGCACTAGTTCGAGTCCCAGCTGCTCCACTTCTTATCCTGCGCACTGCTATGGCCTGGGAAAGAAGAGACCTAAGTCTCCGAGTGGGAGACCCTAAAGAAGCTCATGGCTCCTAGCTCTGGACTGGCATAGCTCCTCCGGCTGTTGCGGCCATCAGGGGAATGAACCAGTGGAAGGAAGACTTCTCTCTCTCACTCTCTCTGCCTCTGCCTCTCTGTAACTCTGCCTTTCAAATAAATAAATAAAATAAAATCTTAAAAAAAAAAAAAAAAACAGGTGAAAAGAAATACAAGGGAGAATCCACACTTACTTTTTCTGAAAGATTTTTCTAATTAATAACTTTGGATTTATTAACAGAAAAACTGCATTTCGTCAAACTGATCAAAGTTAAAGACTAAAATAAATGTTGTTCAATTCTTACAAAGACAACATTTTTCAAGACTTGAAAGTAGTGAAATTTTAAATAAGAAAAGCAAATTATCAGGGCCGGAGCTGTAGGGCAGCAGGCTAAGCCACTGACTGTGACGCTGGCTCTGGTATGAGCAGAGTCCCAGCTGCTCCACTGGCAATGCAGCTCCACGCTAATGAGCCTGGGATGGCAGCAGCAGGACCCCTGCCACCCACACGGGAAACCCAGCCAGAGTTCAGGCTCCAGGCTTCAGCCTAGTCTAGCCTCAGCTGTCGCAGCAAGTCATTTGGAGAGTGAATCAGTAAATGGAAGCTCACGCTCTCTCCATCCCTCTCCCTGTAACTCTTTGAAACAAATAAATCAATCTTAAAAAAAAAAAGTATTACCATCATGAAAAGAATTATAGGGAAATTTCCCTCCATGAATGCAGTATGGCAGCAGAAAAACTATGCAGTTTTCAGTCTCATTAGAAAATTTTTATTCAAGTCTCTTTTTTTAAGATTTAGTTATTTATTTGAAAGTTAGAGAGAAAAAGAGATCTTCCATCTGCTGGTTCGCTCCTCCAAAGAGCCCCAACTGCTGGGGGTGGGCCAGGCCAAAGTCAAGAGCTTCTTCCAGGTCTCCAGATGGGTGGCAGGGGCCCAAGCAACAAGACCATCTTCTGCTGTTTTTCCCAGGACATTAGCAAGGAACTGGATCAGAAGTGGTGCATGGGGCCAGCACTGTGGCACAGCAGATTAAAGCCCCGGCCTTCAATGCTGGCATCCCACATGGGGGCTGGTTCAAGTCCTGAAAGCTCCGCTTCTGATCCAGCTCCCTGCTGGTACACCTGGGAAGGCATCAGAGAATGGCTTCAGGCCCCTGCACCCACATGGGAGACCTGGAAGCAGCTCCTGGCTTCGGATCAGCTCAACTCCAGCCGTTGTGACTATTTGGGGAGTGGATCAGCAGATGGAAGACCTCTCTCTCTGTAACTCTGTCAAATAAATAAGATAAATTTTAAAAAGAAAGCAGTAGTACTGCCAGGACATGAACTGGCACCCACATGGCATGGGAGCCACACCAGGCAGCTTGACCTGCTACTCCACAATGCAGGCCCTTATTTAAGTTTTATTCTCATTATATCTTTATTCAAGAGATATTCTTATTTGGCTTACTAACGTAACTCCTCATCAGTGAATCTGACTTCTAATTATCTTCACTTTCCTTCATTGTATCAACTAAAAAAGAACTCTTAGCATCCCCCTTCAGAAGATGTTCTGAATATCCGGATGTAACATTACTACATGATGGTAAAGATTTTTTAACCTGTTTATAAAGAATTATCAGCCTTCCATTTGATATTTTTTCCATTCTCTACCACAGATAATTCCACAAAATTTTGAGTTCAAATTTGTTTGGAAAACACAATATAATTCTTTGAGCTGTAACAGAGAATGTACGTTAGTTTCTATTGATTTTCAAAGGACAGAATGTAGAATGACATTTCTCAGAAAACTTGGTATAAAAAAGTATAAAGTGGGGCTGGCATTGAGCATAGCAGGTTAAGCCTCTACCCGCAATGCCAGCCCCCACAGGATGCCAGTTAGAGTTCCAGCTATTCTGCCTCCCAGCCAGCTCCTGCAAAGGCACCTGGGAAAGCAGTGGCGGATGCCCACGTGCTGGGGCCCTGCACCCACGTGGGAGACCTGGAAAAAGCTCCAGACTCCTGGCTTCGGCCTAACCCAACCCCAGCCATTGCAGCCACTCAGGGAGTAAACCAGCAGATGGAAGTTCTCTCTCTCTGTGTGTGTGTGTGTGTGTGTGTGTGTGTATTTGTGTGTCTATCTCTCCTCTACTCTCTATAACTCTGCCTTTCAAATAAATAAATCTTAAGAAAAAAACAAGAAAAGTTAAATTCAGGAAACAAATTCTAACATAGAATTTATCACCTTACATTTCTATTACTTCTAAAGGAATAATGTTATGTGCCACAGAAGAATGAACATTAATATGCCCACTCAATCAGTGAGCTAGCACCTTTCATTGTAACATTTAAAATTCTCAGTAATGCCTGAATAAAGGATAGTCTTATTTCCCACATGAGACAGATGAAACAAACATCAAATAATGTTCTGAGAATGATACAGCTATAAACCGTGGAAGTGGTATTTGAGCCAAGGTTTAACTCCAAAATTATATATTCTTTCCACAAACCACACTGCCTTTCAACAAACAAAACCAAAAAAACAATGTACCCAAAATTTGCAATACTAATGCTGAAGTAAATAATCAAGACAAAGACAAAGTCGGATCCCAAGTACCTATGATGGATTTACTTTTAACAATTATAACTTACCCTGAGATTCTGGTAGCCATATCCAATAAAATGCTTCTCCATTCCAACTGCTCAAATCTCCAAATCCGTGCTGTTCCATCTCGGCTACCACTTAGGAACCTTAAAATATTCAGAAAAAGATCTTCTACTCATATACTTGCCACCAAGGGCTACAATTAAAATCACAAGCAAAAAAAAAAAATTTTAATGTAGCTGTCATGGTGAAAGGGGAATCCACAGGTGTAAATTAAAAAAAACAAGCATTTAGGGCATATATGGATGGGAAAAAACCAGCTTTGTTATGAGCGGTTTAGTCCTAGGAAACAAAATAAATGTCAAACTCAATCAACAGCTTTTCAATTAAGATTGAGTTTTGAGAAGAAAATGTAAAAGAATTACTTGGAGAGGGGGAAAAATAGTAAAAATTAAACACATACAGGAAAATTTTAAGAGAATAGCTCCATTTTAAGTATCTGAATTCTAAGTTCAAATTATTTCATTCTGGTCACTATAAAAATAAACCAACCTATTAACAAATTAAGAAGTTAAAAACTGGAGTAGCATAGCAGGTTAAACTGCTGCCTGGGATACCATACCACAGTGTCAATTCAAATCCCAGCTACTCCACACTTCCAGTCCAGCTTTCCGCTAATGTGCCGGGAGACAGACGGTCATCACCGTCTAAGTGCCTAGGTTCCTGCAAACAACATGGGAGACCTGGATGCAGTTCTTGGCACTGGCACTGGCCTGGCCCAGCCTCAGCTGTTGTGCACATTGGGGGAGTTCATCAGCATATAGAAGCACACTCTCTACACACACGCATGACTCTGTGTGTGTGTCTCCTTTCAAATGTAAATTTTTTTTTTTTTAATTTGAATTTAGGAAAGGTACCCTTCCTTGTGTCACTGGTAGCCAGCCACAAAGAAGAATATAATTGAAGTAATGATTTCTTTGCAGAATTCTTCCCAATGGTTGATAAGATCTTTTTAAAATTCCTATTCATTTCAGGGGCAGAGAAAAGCAGACAGACACTCCTAAATGTCAGCAACAGCTAAGGCAGGGCCAGAGGCAAGACTCGGTGAAGATTAGCAGGAAGCTGGAGTCAGGCGTCAGAGCGCGGACTTGAACCAGGTGCTCTGATGTGAATGACAGAGATCGTAACTGCTAGTCCAAAGGCCCAGAAAGATTTTTCTTTTTTGACTCAAACAGAAGAAATTTCAATAGCAATATGTCCATAAAAATCATATATCCAGTCATAAAAGCCAACAAAAATTACAACTCTAAGAACTTACGTTTCATGTGACTCCCATGCTACCCCACACTTTATTCAATGAAAATCTTTACTATTAAGTACCCACAATATAGAAAATGATACTAAATAGTGTTAATAATGTATTCTTCTAAACTGCTGAGATCTTAAATGCTCTTATCAAGAAGAAAAACAGTAAGTATGTGAGCTGATAAGACATGTTAATAGCTATAATTATTCCATAAAACATCCGACTGTACCCATAAAAATTACTATTATTTATCAGTTTAAAATAAAATATAAATAATACAAAGGGGGAAATAGTGCTTTATTAGCTATACTAGTATTACCATATTATAATAATTTGCCTAAAAAATACACAATACACATACATACACTTACCGATCACCACTGTTACAAAATTGGATACTATCTACTTTGTCCTAAAGGGAAAAAAATACAAAAATGATCACCTATAAAGTTTATAAATATTTCAAAAAGAAGTTTTAGTGCTAGATGTATCTTTAACAAACAAGGGATTTGCACTTGTTTAGTCCCATCACTAAACATGTATTGTACCTTAAAGCACAATAAATCTAACAAGATTACTAAGCTCTGTTTCAAAGACAGGCACATCAAGGGGAAAAAAGTCTTGTTTTTTCCCTCTCTAAAAGTACAGTTGTATTTACATCTCTTTAAAATGATTTACATGAAAATGAAGTGTCAAAACTGATCAAAACATAAAAACTTTAAAGCAGCTGAAAACAAAATGTATTCATTTTGATTATATAAAAATTTTTTTGTCTTTTAAAGTGATTTAAATCAGTTTATCAAATAACCGCAGTAGAGAGGTTGGCTTCCTTAAAACTTCATGTAGGAGGGGTCTTCGTCTCTTGGAACCCTCCTCTTTGCTGCTCGGGCAGGAGGTTTCCAATCTAAATAAATCCTACTTTACTTTGAAAAAACCTTCATATAGAAGAAAAGTTGACCTGACCTATGACCTGCATGGTCCACAATGCTGACAATTATCTAATTTACTGTACCCTCAAAATAGCATTTTGATTTCATGAGCTTGGTTAGAAGTAGAAGATCCATTAGAAACTAACCCATCTCGATTAGTTAAGATTGAACGTCAGGCTAAAACAACCACTGCAGAACATCAGCATCTCACCAGGCTGGGCTGCCAATGAAATTCCTCCCATTTAGAATCCCACCTCCTCCTATGGGTAAATTTATTAGAATAAAGTAAACAAGAACCATACTGTACCTGGACATTTTCACTTTTACTAATATACAGAAGTCTCTAAATTACAATATTTTAACTGCTGAATGTAATTCAGAAAAATTTCTAAAGACATCACAACTTATCTCAGAAATGCATCTATGATTTAATATTTTTAAAATCAAATAAACACATTAAAAACCTTTAAAATAAAATTCATATTCAACAGAAAAAAACTGCAAATAACAATTCCCCTTAGCAAACGTAGAAAAGTAATTAACAATTAAATCTATAGAATTTTAAAACATGAATGCTTACAGTGTGGCTTTCAAGTTCTGCGATTTTTTCAGGTGCTTCAAAACCCAAAAAGTACATTCTGATCACATGATCAGTACTACCTGTGGCTAAAAACATACCACCTGAAACACAAATGTTAAGATTTAAACATCTAGTTCCTATCAAATATGTGCACAAGTCAAACTTCTACATTAAAATATACACAAAGTAGGATTTCCTATTCCAAAACTATTTATCTCAAGATACATTTTCTAATTCTCTATATAGAGAGTGTATAAGACTATACTCACAACTTTCATAAACTAAGTTAATTCAACCTGTAAATATTCATAATCTCTCTCTTCAAAAGTGTGACAACAGGGGCCAGCGCGATGGCAGAGTGGATGAAGCCACCACCTGCAGTGCTGGCATCCCATATGGGTGCCAGTTTGAATCCTGGCTGATCCACTTCCAATTCAGCTTTCTGCTACCTACCGCCTGGGAAAGAAACAGAAGATGGCCCAAGTGTTCAGGCCCCTGCACCGCGTGGGAGATCCAATGGAGCCCTGGGCTTTGGACTGACCCAGCTCCAGCCACTGCAGCCATCTGGGGAGTGAACCAGCAGATGGAAGACCTCTCTCTCTCTCTCTGCCTCTGCCTCTGCCTCTCTGTAACTCTGCCTTTCAAATAAAGAAAGAAATCTTTACAAGAAAAAAAAAGTGTCAGCAGTAAGTGCTGCTCTTGTGTCACTGCTCTATATTAGTACTTGAACAAAAGGGAATATTTTCTAAAAAACTTTACACATAAAGTTCTCAAATGTTTATGAAAATCTTTGATCTACCAAAAAAAAAAAAAAAGCTACCACAGAAGTCCAACTCTGTACAAGAAAAAAATGGGGAATAATTTCACCAAGATACATGTGTGGAAAACAAAATTAAACTGCCAAAATATGCAGTTTAGGATAATGAAAAAATCATAATTTTGGTCTATCATATGAACAACTTATCTCAGAAATGCAACTCTGGCCCATGCCACAGAAACAGCTCACATGAACATCCTACGCCTCACTTTTGCCAACTCTCTCTTATTACTAATGATTATAGAAATCAGAGAGAAGCAGAATGGGGGAAAAAAGTTTATTAAATAAATATACATTAAACCTAAACATAGGAAATCATTTACCACCTGATTAAAGGTCTTATGAATAATGTAGGTCATTTAATAAATGCTGAAATAAAACTAAGATAAAAATAAAAAAGACTGAATAAGTTACCTTACCAACACTAAAAGAAGAACAAAGCATCTGAACACCTGGCCTAGGCTTTTCGGTGAACTTCAGGGGACGTGGACTTTAAAAGAAGATTTTGATTAAAAATGCATTAGTTTCACAAATTAACGTATTTAAAATAGTTGTTTTATGCTAGCATATTTAAATATTATAATCTATGATGTACCAAGCATTTCCATATATGTTGTTAAATCTAGGTGGACTTTCAAAGACGCTGTCCAATTCCAATCTTTGTGGCAATCCCACTATACAGAAAGAAACAGCCTCCTAATCCCCTTTTTTAAGTGAGGTGACAAACATCCAGAAAGTCTAGCAGCCAAACCCATCATCAAAAATGCAGAGAAGTACATGGAAGCACAAGAGTATAATGCTGTCCAACAGAGAATATGACCTACATATGTAACTTTAAATTTCCCAATAGCTACATTTTTAAAAAGTATATACAGTTTCCATTATTTAACTCAATATATGCAAAATATATCATATATCACACACAGATAAAATTTTAAGGAGATACTTTGGATTCTTACTTTGAGATTTAATGTTTGAAATCTAGTGTGCACTTGTCACTAAAAATTTACCTCATTTTAAACACTGAATTTTTATCAAAAATACTTGATCTGTAATTTAGACTCAAACTATTCCAAACATGCTTTAAAAGTTTTCTAAATAACTAAGTTTCCTAATTTAACAATTCAGTTCCTCAATTACACTAGTCACACCTGAAGTCATCAACGGTCATTTGTAGCTGGCACCTACTACTTTATCAGAGAGCACAAGTATATAATCTAAGTTCTACTTAGATTAGGAATGTCCTATTTGAATTTTTTATTACAAAGTAAACTGCACACTTCCAACACTTAAAAAAAGTGTCACATAATCCTGCTTTTTCAGAAAAATGTACTAAAAAAGCTATGCTCCTTTTATATATCTAACTAATGAATTGTAAACAGTAAATAGTTAATGACACACCTGCTGTAAATAATAAAGTTCAAAAAGGCAACCACAACACATAATTTCTCTTTACAGACTTCATTCTATTAGAAGAAATCAAAAATACAAGAAAGAAAACTTGTTACATAATTAAATTCACTCACCTGAATTTCAGGGATTCCAAATCCCACTGCCAAAAGCAAACTGTCCCATCAGCACCAGTAGAAACCATGTATCTTTGAGAACCTTTGGCCATTGGACTAAACTGAAAGGCAACAATACATACTACTCAGCGTCTAAAAAATATTTTTTTTAATTTTTTAAAAGATTTTATTTATCTTAAAGGCAGAGTTACAGACAGTGCTATGGACAGAGAGTTAAAGGTCTTCCATTCGCTAGCTCACTCCCCAAATGGCCGCCAACAAGTGGGGCTGGGCTGACACAAGCCAAGAGCTTCTTCCAAGTCCCCGATGAGGATTCAGGGGCCCAGGCACCCGGCCCATCCTCTGCTGTTGTCCTAGGCCACAAGCAGAGAGCTGGACTGGAAGAGGAACAGCCAGGACATGAACTGGCACCCACTGGGATGCAGGCACCACAGGAAGAGATTTAACCCACTAAGCCACAAGCTAAAGCATGTACTTACTGACATCCTACAAAAGTAAAACTGGAGAAATCCACAATGTAAATGATACTTTACAGCAGGAGTGGGACACATAAGGCCCATGAAACCATTTGGTATGGCCCTGCCAAGGTAACTGGAAGAAAAACTGGAAATCCAGGTGCTGACATCTCACATGGGTGCCAGTTTGTGTCCTAGCTGAACCCGGCTGCTCCTCTTCCAACCTAGTTCTCTGCTGTGGCCAGGGAAAGCACTAGCGGATGGCCCAAGTGCCTGGCTCCTGCACCTTCATGGGAGACCTGGAAGAGGCTCCGGGCTTCAGATCCGCCCAGTTCCGGCTGTTGTGGCCATCTGGGGAGTGAACCAGAGGATGGAAGACCTTTCTCTCTGTCACCTGTCTCTCAGATAAACAAACAAACTTTAAAAAAATACAATAAGGCCGGTGCCATGGCTCAATAGGCTAATCCTCCGCCTGCAGCACTGGCACACTGGGTTCTAGTCCCGGTAGGGATGCCAGATTCTGTCTCAGTTGCTTCTCTTCCTGTCCAGCTCTCTGCTGTGGCCCAGGAGTGCAGTGGAGGATGGCCCAAGTCCTTGGGCCCTGCACCCCATGGGAGACCAGGAGAAGCACCTGGATCCTGGCTTAGGATCAGCGCGGTGCGCCAGTCACATCGCGCTGGCCGCAATGGCCATTAGGGGGTAAACTACCAGAAAAGGAAGACCTTTCTCTCTTTCTCTCACTGTCCACTCTGCCTGTACAAAAAAAAAATTAAAAAACTAAAAATTAATAAAAAATTCCTTGAAATCCAATAAATTTACAGCAGGCTGATTTTTGAGTTGGTAATTTTGTATGGCCCATACATGATGCTATAAATAGCCCAATGGCCTTTTGCCATTAAAAAAAAAAAAGTTCCCCATTTCTACTTTAGTGTGAAAACTTGTAATCTCTCTATCTTATCTGAGATGTGATCTCAATAAAAACTTCTTTCCTGGCTGCTCAACTTCCAATTCAGCTCCCAGTTAATGGTCTGGGAAAGCAGCACAAGATGGCAAAAGTTCTTGGGTTCCTGCCACCCATGTGGGAGACCTGGAGGGAGCTCCTGGCTTCGGTGGTCAAGCCCTGGCTGTTGCAGACCTCGGGGGAGTAAACCAGCAGGTGGAAGCTCTTTGTCTCTCCCTCTAACTATTTCAAATAAAGAAATATTTTAAAAATAAAGACTTTTTCAAAACAAAATTTCTCAGATAAAATTTAAAATGTGAGGATCAAAACATATCAGATATTAAAGGAATATTGCAGAATCTCAATAAAAACTATTAAGTACAATGGGTACAACGATATGAATGACCAGCAGAAAAGGTGTCCAAAGATGAACCATCACGTAAGACTTAAGTCACATAAAAGTGACATCTCAGACCTAGGGAAACAATGGATTTCTGCATAAATGGAATTGTAACAACTGTGCAACAATCTGGCAAAAAAAATAAAGCTAGGTCCATTCTTCAGAATGCACGACAGGATAAACTCCTAACAGTATTACAAGAAAATCATACTATAACTTCAGAACAGGGTTGAGCCGGCGCCACAGCTCAATAGGCTAATCCTCCGCCTAGCAGCGCCGGCACACCGGGTTCTAGTCCCGGTCGGGGCACCGGGTTCTAGTCCCGGTCGCCCCTCTTCCAGGCCAGCTCTCTGCTATGGCCAGGGAGTGCAGTGGAAGATGGCCCAAGTGCCTGGGCCCTGCACCCCATGGGAGACCAGGAGAAGCACCTGGCTCCTGCCTTCGGATCAGCGCCGTGCGCTGGCCACAGCGCGCCGGCCACGGCGGCCATTGGAGGGTGAACCAACAGCAAAAGGAAGACCCTTCTCTCTGTCTCTCACTGTCCACTCTGCCTGTACAAAAAAAAAAAAAAAAAAGAACAGGGTTGATATTTACACTAATAGTACCAAAAGCGGAAGGTAGGCACATCCCACAAGAAGATTCTGGGTCCAACCACCAGCTCCAGCTCCTGATCCAGCTTCCTGCTAATGCAGGTGCTGGGAGACAGTGGTGGTGGCCCAAGTAACATACGGGAGACCTGAACTGACTTCCTGGCTTCAGCCCAGTCCAGTGCCAGCTGATTCAAGCATCTAAGGAGTGAACCACCAACAGAACTCTGTCATTCTGCCTCTCAAATAAAAAAAGTACCATTTCTGCTATACAAGCAAGCTGGAAAAACGAAGATCATGTTGATCCAGAGTCAGCCAATCAGGATGAATTAAGAAAGAGGAATACGGCCCAGCACTGTGTCATAGTGGATAAAGCTGCTACCTGCAATACACAACACCAGCACCCCATACAGGCACAGGTTTGAGCCCTGGCTGCTACACTCCCAATCCAGCTCTATGCTAATGGCCTGGGAAAAGCAGTAGCAGATGACCCAAGTGCTTGGGCCCCTACAACTCACAAAGGAGATCCTGGATGAAGCTCCTGGCTTCAGCCTGGCCTGGCCCTGGCCATTGGGGCCTCCCAAGGAGTGAGCCAACAGATGGACAATTTCTCTTTTCTGGCCCTTTCAAATAAACAAACAAATCTTTTCAAAAAAGAGAGAAGAGAGGAAAAACAGTATGTAACAGAATAATATGAGCACAAGTTCTAAAGTGAGAAGGAAAATGATAGGTGACAGTAAAGAGCAATCCAAGTGAAGTGTTTGTCTTCTGAAGTCAGAAGATGAGTAACTGGGTAGAATGTGAACTTAGTAACAAGCTCAGGGTGCTATGTTTGGATACTGGTCTGGATGTTCAATGTCCTCCAAAGGTCCATGTGCTATACAGGCTGGTCTCTTAGTTAATGGCACAAAGAGGATGGGAACCTAACACAGCTGTGGTGTCTACAAATGGTTCTTTGGGGCCGGCGCCGTGGCTCAACAGGCTAATCCTCTGCCTTGCGGCGCCGGCACACCGGGTTCTAGTCCCGGTCGGGGCGCCGGATTCTGTCCCGGTTGCCCCTCTTCCAGGCCAGCCCTCTGCTGTGGCCCAGGAGTGCAGTGGAGGATGGCCCAGGTGCTTGGGCCCTGCACCCCATGGGAGACCAGGAGAAGCACCTGGCTCCTGCCTTCGGATGAGCGTGGTGCGCCGGCCGTGGCGGCCATTGGAGGGTGAACCAATGGCAAAAGGAAGACCTTTCTCTCTGTCTTTCTCTCTCTCACTGTCCACTCTGCCTGTCAAAAAAAAAAAAAAAAAAAAAACCAAATGGTTCTTTGGGAAATGACTAGATTAGACCGGAGCATCTGGATACAGCTCCGATGATTAAATCCTGGAGGCTTTCTGAGACCAAAGACACAAACACCTGGTTCCTCTGTGCCACCTGAGGACTTGACCAGCAAGAACACCATTCCCAGATGCCAAACCAACTGGGTCACAGATCCAGATCTTGGAGAGTGAACCTCGAAACAATCAACCAAAAATAACCCTTTTCTCCTTATGAAGTCAACTTTCAGGTACTTAGCTGTGGTAACGACAAGCTCACTGTCACAAGGATAACTAGGACTGTCAAGCAGTACACTAAAATCAATGAAAAGCTTTGTCTGGCAGCATCACGCAACACCGACTCACAGTGAACAGACAGAATGTGATGACACCCAAAAGCAGTCCCATCAATGAAGAAGCAAGAATCTGAATTAGAAAGGTCCCCACTTCCCTCCCTCCCCCCCTCCAGAAAGAGGAGGGGAAAAAGCAGCAGCAACAAAACTCACTCATTAGACATTCAAGACAAAGAAGGAGTTTTAAAGAGGGCGGGGGAGGGGACAGAGGATGGACAGTCACATCCTGCATCAGCACACTGATCAGCTCTCCACTTGACCCAGCTTCCTGTTCATTCATCCGCCTCAAGTGCCACCCACATGGGAAACAAAGATGGAGTTCAGGGCTTTTGGCTCAAGCCTGGCCCAGCCCCAGCTTCTGTAAGAATTTGGAGAGTGAATCAGTAAATGGAAGATATGTCTGTCACTGTATCTTTCAAGTAAATGAAAATAAACATTAAAGACCCACGGAAACCAGTAGTACCATTAACAGAAAAAACTCGGAAATGAAGGATTGGTCTGTAAAATTTTGAATCTGTTCACATATTTCTAAGTAGATATATTCTTAATAATGAGTTTTGCAGCAAATCTTGTCAAAAATAACAGAAATAACATAAGTAAAGCTATATTAATAGTCAACCTGTTTGTTAACGAAAATTAAACCACCATAGTAAAACAGAGCCCAAAGACTACTTTTATAACTTAATAATTACATAAGAACATTTTTACTTTAAGTCACCTGCATTCTAAGTCAAATTCCCAGATACATAAGCACTTTATTATCTTTATCCCCCCCTTTTTTTAAAAATTTATTTGACAGGTAGAGTCATAGACAGTGAGAGACAGAGAAAGGTCTTCCTTCCATTGGTTCACTCCCCAAATGGCCGCCACAGCAGGCACTGCACCGATCCGAAGCCAGGAGCCAGGTGCTTCTTCCTGGTCTCCCATGCGGGTGCAGGGCCCAAGGACTTGGGCCATCCTCTCCACTGCCCTCCCAGGCCACAGCAGAGAGCTAGACTAGAAGAGGGGCAACCGGGACTACAACCCGGCGCCCATATGGGATGCCTGTGCCATAGGCAGAGGATTAGCCAGCCAAGTGAGCCACAGCGCCAGCCCTATCACTATCTATTCTTGAACTGACAGGTTTTTTTTTCTTTATAATAGCTGTATTTAAAATGTCGAGTGTGTTGCCATCCAAAGTGCTGAGGACAGCAGCCAAGTCCTGACACTAGACCTGTGGCACAGCCTAGGAAGAGACAGAGGACCCAGAACAGCTGAACCACACAGGTTGAGGGCTGATAATGCTATCCCTGAGTACCCAGAGCCAGGGCCCCTGCAGCCTGGCCTTGCAGATGGGGTGGGCACTGCCAGCCCAGGAGGGAAGAGACCAGGAGAGGTTCTGCCCTGCCTCCACCGGGCTGCAGGCAGCCCAGCACCCCGGCCCTTCTTGCCGTCTGCACCTTTGAAGGGACCTCTGACTGCCAGACGTAGGCCTACATGGCCAGTCTGACGCAGGAAACTGCTCTGCCGCCCAGCTAGTGACCACGTCCTGCAAACTTTTACTGACAAGCAGATGGGTGTCCACCCTGAACAGGTGTCAGTAAGCCACAGCTGCCCCTAACCTCCTCCAGCCTGGAGGAGCTAGCTAGCCAGGACTCCCTTCCAGGCTGCCCACTCCAGATGGAGGTCCAGGCTCTTGGCTTCAGCCTGGCTCAATCCTGGCTGTTCTGGCAATTTGGCAAGCGGACCAGCAAATGGAACATCAACTGATCTCTCTCTCTCCGTCCATCCATCCGTCCCTCCCTCCCCCCTCCTCCCTGTCAGTTAAATAAGTATCTTTTTAAAAAAAAAGTTTTTAATAAAAATCACTTTAAGATGGGTTAGCTCACACCTAAAGCAGTAAGAAAACAATTTCTCTAAGTCCCTTCTGATCTGTTGATTTTGTGCTACAACCTTGTGTGTGTGTATATCTACTTCAATGTCAAAAGTTTTCTGAAAATCTACATATTTTTAGTAACTATCTGATACTTAACACACACCCAAGAACTTAACAGCTTCTACTTCTATAAAGTTTGCAGTGGCAAAATAAGAATTATTGATTTATGCTGATCCTCTGGCTCACAATCAAAGATCATATTATTCAAAGGTAGCCAGCTGTCTTGTTAAAATGTTAAGCAGCAAATCTTTCCTATGTGTTCAACATGCACGCTCTAGACAGTACTATTACTATGTGTTGGGAAAGAAATTCACAAAACATAAAACTCACCATATTAACCGCTTTAAAGTCAACAAATCAGAGGCATTTAGTACATTCACAATGCTGTTTAATTATCACTACCCAGGAGCTGGATTAAGCCTGTGGCACCGGCACCCCACATGGGCACTGGTTCCAGTCCTGGATGCTCCACTTCCCATAAAGTTCCCAGTTAATGGCCTGGAAAAGCAGGGGAGGATGGTCCCAGTGCTTGGATCCCTGCACCACCATGGGAGACCCAGAAGAGGCTCTTGGCTTCGGATGGGCCCAGCTCCACCCATTGAGGCAATTTAGGGAGTAAACCAGCGGATGGAAGACCTTTCTGTCTCTCCCTCTGTAACTCTACTTCTCAAATTAAAAAAAAAAAAAAAAAAAAAGCTGACCTCAGGGGCCTGGTTGTACTCTGATTTCCACTTTCAAAAAAAAAAAAAAAACAACCTATTTATCTGATATTAGTATACCTACATGAATCTGGTTAATATATATATGATAATTTTTTCCCATCATACGCTTTCAACTTGCCTGTATCCTTATATGGAAATTAAGGTATAGAGTTGGGTTTCATTATTTAACTAAGTCTGAAATCTCTCTCTCCTTATTTGGATCACTTAAGAATTTACAAGTGCTGGGGCTGGCATTGTGGCACAGCAGGTAAAGCCACCACTTGCAGTGCCAGCATCCCATTTCGGCCTGTTCAAGTCCCAGCTGCGTCACTTCCAATTCAGCTCTCTGATACGGCCTAGACAAGCAGAAGATGACCCAAGTCCTTGGGCCCCTGCACCTGCGTGGGAGACCCAGAAGAAGCTCCTGGCTCTGGATCGCTGCAGTTCCGGCTGTTGCGGCCATTTGGGGAGTGAACTAGTGGATGGAAGACCTCTCTCTCTCTCTCTCTGCCTCTGCTTCTCTGTAACTCTACCTTTCAAATAAATAAATCTTTAATAAATAAATAAAAAAGAATACAAGCATGGTCAGAACTGTGGCAAAGCAGGTTAAGCCTCCAATCCAGCTCCCTGTTGATGGCCTGGGAAAGCAGCGGAGAATAGCCCAAGTCCTTGGGTCCCTGCACACACATGAGAAACCTGGAGGAAGATTGTGGCTCCTAGCTTTGGATCGTCCCAGCTCCAGCCATTGCAGAGACTTGGGGAGTGAACCAGTGGATGGAAGACCTGTCTCACCCTCTCTCTAACTCTGCCTCTCAAATAAATAAATAAGCCGTTAAAAAATAATTATGACTGTTCCCCTCAGTACCAGCAGGAACTTCAAATAAAAAAAAGGTTTCAAGTGCGTAATTAGGTTTATAATGACATTTAATAATGGCCTAATATCATAGTACTGTTCCCTGTGCTGTTCCTTTTTCTCTTATTTCTTACTTTACTTATTATGCCTTATCTTTGATACATTCTTTTGCTAATCTTTAACTGTTACTCCCCAGAATACAAGGTACATCTTTATCTTACATGAAGTCTAAGGTCATATTTTCTACTTCTCAAATACAAAAACCTTAAGAGTACTAAAGTTACCTCTTACTAGTACACAAACTATTATTATTATCTATTTTAAAACAGGATATAATTGTATTGTACAGCCAACTTTTACTCCCATTTGTCCATACATTTACTTATTACATTTTTAACTCTGCTCTTCTTGCATCTCCCATCTTCCACCTGAAAGTACACATCCTTCTGTACCTAGAAACTACCTACAATTCTTTTAAATGTTATTTGAATGCTAAGAAATTTTACCTAAAAATGCATTTATTGGGGCCAGCGCTGTGGCTCAGAGTACATTAATGCCCTGGACTGAAGCACCGGCATCCCCTATGGGCACTGGATTGTGTCCCAGCTGCTCCACTTCCGACCTAGCTCTCTGCTATGCCCTGGGAAAGCAGATGACCCAAGTCCTTGGGCCCCTGCACTCACATGGGAGACCCAGAAGAAGCTCCTGGCTCTGGATCAGCGCAGCTCCAACTGTTGCACCCAACTGGGGAGTGAACCATCAGATGGAAGACCTCTCTCTCTCTCTCTCTCTGTCTCTCCTCTCTGTGTAACTCTGACTCTCAAGTAAAAAATAAATGAATCTTTTAAAAAATTAAAAAATGCATTCATGATACTTTCATTCTTCAAAAGCACTTTCAACAGGTTCAGAATTCTTATTGGTAGCCATTTTTCTATTTGCACATTAAAAATATTACCTCATTGTTTACTGTTTCCATTGCCTCTATTGAAAAGATAGCAGTCTAATTGCTCCTTTATGTTTGCCCTCTGGTATAGATGACTCTTTATATTTGTTCTTAAAAGTTTGACTGTGGTGTTTTAATAGATGTATAATTTTCGTGTACATATTCGAAGGAATCTTTGTGTTTTCTCAAAACTGTGGGTTTATATCTTCAGCGTATTCTGCAAAAATTGTCAACTATTTTCACTTCAAGCACCAAGATCTCTTCTTAACCCACTGGGCCCTGAACTACAACTTTTATCTTCCCCGACCCACAAGCTTCTGTCAAAACTCCTGCTGCCGGCGCCGCGGCTCAATAGGCTAATCCTCCGCCTTGCGGCGCCGGCACATCAGGTTCTAGTCCCGGTTGGGGCACCGGATTCTGTCCCGGTTGCCCCTCTTCCAGGCCAGCTCTCTGCTGTGGCCAGGAAGTGCAGTGGAGGATGGCCCAAGTGCTTGGGCCCTGCACCCCATGGGAGACCAGGAGAAGCACCTGGCTCCTGCCTTCAGATCAGTGTGGTGCGCCAGCCACGGTGGCCATTGGAGGGTGAACCAACGGCAAAGGAAGACCTTTCTCTCTTGTCTCTCTCACTGTCCACTCCGCCTGCCAAAAAAAAAAACTAACAATAGCTTTATGGTTGTGTTTTTAAAAGAAAACTATTTTTTTTAGAAGTATAGATTGAAATATGTTAAGAAACAACACAAAATCTAGGATTTGATGTAGGGACATGTGGAGTAATTAGGGAAAACATGCTGTGAGTTGACAGGCCCAGAGGACTCTGTTATACTATTCAATGTACTTGGGGCTGGTGCCATGTCGCAGTAGGTTAATCCTCCACCTGTGGCACCGGCATCCATATGGGCGCCGGTTCTAGTCCTAGCTGCTCCTCTTCCGATCCAGCTCTCAGCTACGGCCTGGGAAAGTAGCAGCAGATGGCCCAAGTGCTTGGACCCCTGCACCCACATGGGAGACCCAGAAGAAACTCCTGGCTCCTGGCTTTGGATTGGTTCAGCTCCATCCGTTGCAGCCATCTAGGGATTGAACCCATGGAAGGAAGACCTTTCTCTCTGTCTCTCCCTCTCACTGTCTGTAACTCTACCTCTCAAATAAATAAAATCTTAAAAATAAACATAACTATTCAATGTACTTTATTCATGCTCAAAATTATCCTCCACTTCCAATAAAAAAAAAATGTTAAAAAGTATTTCTGCAAATTTAATCAGCTTATCAAGATCCACAATTTTTAAAAAGGAAAAATAATCCACCACCAGTTTGTAACTCACACTCATCCAGTTCAACCATATACCGAAAAGAAGCAATACCCAGGTTTCCATGTGAATCTCTACAGCATTAGATCTATTTTCCTTCCATTTGTTCTCCCTCCCTCCTTCCCTCCCCCTCCCTCCCCTCCTCATCTCTCCCTCCTCCTCCCCATCTCTCCCTCTGTCTCCCTCTCTCTGTCTCCCTCCCTCTGTCTCCCTCTCTCTCTTGCTAGCTCGACAACCAGACTAGATGAAAGCCCAGCTCTATGCACACTCTGCACACAGTACCTTTGGAGACTGTCACCCCTCCTTGCTTCAATAAAGCGACCTGTCACTGTTGAGGTGGGCTCCGTCTCCTTTTTCTGACTCTCCTTTCGGTGGGTAGGAGAGGCCAGAACCCTGAGCTATTCCAAACATGAGATGATGGAAATACATGGAGGGTGTGGACACGCACAGCTCAGGAACCCAGCAGCTGAGAGCCCCAGCACCAGCTTTGGAGTGAGGTGAGACCAGACTGCAGCAGCCCAAGCCACTGGCGATAACGCTGCAGGAAGAGCCTGGCTTGAGTTCGATTTGGAGTCCTGTGAGCGACCATGTACCTGTCAACCGGGGGGGGGGGGGGAGGGGTCAGGTTTCTCTCTCCCAAACCACCCTGCACCGGCATCCTGTACCTAGCCAAGAGAGGGAGGGCACCATTTTGGACATATCATATGTAACAGCTGCACCAGCTCATGTCCAGGCGCCCAGCAACCAGCCCAGAGGAGAGCCTGAGAGGAAAACTAACAGGGGGCTGGGTTCTCGTGACTGTGGGAGGCTTGTGTACCAGGACTGTGAAAACACTGTGGTTTCGTGGGAGGGCGCAGGGTGTGGCTGGGACTTTAGGCAGTCACTGTGAGCAGATTCATATGCTTGGGACTCCCTGACTCCCCAGTGAGAGTCACTGCTACAGAATCCGTGCTCAGACCAAGGACTGAATGGATCCTTTGTGTGGTTCTTGTGGCAGCATGGATAAATACCGTACCCTCTGGAGGCAGCATCCAAGCACCAGTCTCCTTTGGAGGTGAGTATGAATTTCTGATCTGATTAAAAATAATAATAAAAAAAAGAGATTTACCATGCCCAACTTAGGTGTCACCCTGGAGCACTAAACAGAGCTCCTTGACCATACTCAGAACACAACTCTGGGTATTCACTGAAAGAGCAGACATTCCACTAAGCCGCAGAGGCATAGCCCAAAGATTAAAAGCCATCACAGGAAAAAAAAAAAAAGAGAGAGAGAGAGAGAATCTACAAATGTCTAATAATAAAGGCAAAAACATAAAAAACAAGAGTAAGGAAGACAACATGACACCCCTAAAAGAACACAATACTTCAATACCAGAACGTAAAGATGAAGAGCTAGAAGAAATGCCAAAAACAGAATTTTAAAAATTGATTGCAAGATTACTTAGAAGTAATCAGAAGCAAATCCATCAAATAAAGAAATTTGTACATGAAAAATTTTCCCATGAAGCGGAGATTTTAAAGACAAATCAAAACAACATACTGGAAATGAAGAATTCAATAGAACAAATAAAAATTTGGTGGAAAGCCTTAACAACAGACTCAGTGAAGCAGAAGAAAGAATATCCAAGTTAGAAGACAAATCTCTGGAAATTTGTCAGACCAAAAAAAAAATTAGAAAACTAAAATACAGTTTACAGTTTCAGAGATTTATGGGATTCTATCAAATGACCCAACATACGGGTTTTAGGAGTTCCTGAAGGTGTGGAAACAGAGAATGGATTAGAAGACCTTTTTAGTGAAAGAATTACAGAAAACTTCTCTAATTTGGAGAAAGAAAGGGACATCCAAATACAGGAAGCACATAGAACTCGTAACAGACATAACCGAAACAATCCTCACCACAGCACATTTTAGTCAAACTCTCCACAGCAATACAAAAAGGAAAGATTCTAAAATGTACATGAGAGAAACGCCAGATTATTTTCAGAGGATCTCCAATTAAGTCAGCTGACTTCTCATCAGAAACCTTACTGACTAGGAGAGAATAGCAAGATATATTCCAAGTCTGAAGAGAAAAAGAACTGCCAACTCAGAATACTATACCTTGCAAAGGTCTCATTTATGAACGAAGATGAAATAAAGACCTTCCATAACAAGCAGAAATTCAATGTCACCACTTGTCCAACCTTACAAAAGATGCTTAATGATGCGCTACTCACAGAAAACATGGTCATCACTATAAAAGAAGGTAAAAGGCAGAAAATTTCCCAATAAAAGTACAAAGGAAATCCAAGGTAAACAATAGGAATATTTATGGAAAAATGGCAGGGAAAATTAATTACTTATCAATAGTCACTTTGAATGTCAAAGGCCTCAACTCTCCAGTTAAATGACACAGACTGCTAAATGGATTAAAAAACAAAGCCCATCTATTTGCTGCCTACAAGAAACACATCTTACCAACAAACATACACACATACTGAAAGTAAAAGGAAGGAAAAAGATATTCCATGCTAACAAAAACCAAAACTGAGCTGGTGTAGCCATCCTAATATCAGACAAAATAGACTTTAACACAAAAACTGTTAAAAGAGACAAAGGGCACTATGTAATGATTAAGGATCAATTCAACAGGAAGATGTGCCTATTATAAATATATATACACCTAATTACAGGGCACCTGGCTATTTAAAAGAAATGTTAAGAGATCTAAAAGGAGACATAGACTCAAATACAATAGTAATGGGGGATTTCAATACCCAACTTTCAGCAACAGACAGAACAACCAGACAGAAAATCAGCGATGAAACAGCAGAGTTAATCGACACTATAGAACAAATGGACCTAACAGATATCTATAGAACTTTATATCCTACAGTCACAAAACACACATTCTTCTCACCAGTGCATGGAACTTTCTCTAGGATTGACCACAAGCAAGGCCATAAAGGAACTCTCTGCAAATTCAAAAAAATAAAAAGCATGCCAGGCATCTTCTCAGACCACAATGGAATGAAGCTGGAAATCTACAACTCAAGAATCTCTAGAACATATGTAAACATATGGAGACTGAAAAATATGCTCCTGAATGAACAGTGGATCACTGAATAAATCAACAGAGAAATCAAACAATTTCTGTAAACGAATGAAGATGACAATACAACATATCAAAACTTATGGGATACAAAAAAGCAGTGTTAAGAGGAAAGTTTACAGCAACTGGTGCCTACATCAAGAAATTGGACATGCACCAAATAAAAGAGCTATCAATACATCTCAACGACCTAGAAAAACAATTGCAAACCAAAGTGAAAACTAGTAGGAGAAAAGAAATAACTAAAATTAGAGAAGAAATCAACAAAATCAAAACCAAAACAATAAAAAAAGATCAGTAAAACTAAGAGCTGTTTTTTTTAAAAATAAACAAAACTGACACTTCACATCACTGGTCCACTAACCAAAAAACAAAGAAGATCCAAATCAACAAAATTAGAGAAGAAAAGGGAAATGTAATGACACCACAGAAATAAAAAGAATTATCAGAAATTACTATAAAGAGCTGTATGCCAACAAATCTGGAAACCTGGAAGAAATGGGATAGATTCCTGGACATACAGCCTACCTAAATTGAGCCATGAAGACACAGAAAACCTAAACAGACTCATTTCCAAGACGGAAATCCAATCAGTAATAAAGACCCTCCCAGCAAAGGAAAGCCCAGGACCCAGATGGCTTCACTGCTGACTTCTACTAGACATTTAAAGAAGAACTAACTCTAATTCTTCTCAAGCTATTCAAAACAATTCAAAAGGATGAAATTTCCCCAAACTTGTTCTAGGAAGCTAACATCACCTTAATTTCTAAACCTGAAAAACCTACAACAGAGAAAGAACTACAAATCAATTTCCCTGATGAACAGACAAAAAAATCCTCAACCAAATACTAGCCAATCAAATCCAACTCTACATCAGAAAATCATTAACCCAAGCCAAGTGGGATTTATCCCTGATATGCAGGGATGGTTCAACATTCACACATCAATGTGATATACCACATTAACAAATTCAAGAACAAAAACCCTAGGATTTTCTCAATAGAAACAGAGAAAGCATTTGATAAAATACAACACCCTTTTCATGAATTGGGTACAGAAGGAACATTCCTCAATACAATCAAGGCAATTTATAACAAACCCACGGCCAGTGTCCTATTGAATAAGGAAAAGTTGGAAGCATTCCTACAGATATTCAGAACCAATGATGCCCACTCTCACCCACTGCTATTCAATACAGTCCTAGAAGTTTTACCCAGAGCCATTAGGCAAAAGAAATCAAAGAGTTACAAATTGGGAAGGAGGAAGTCAAAGTAAACCCTATTTTCAGATGACATGATTCTATATATAGGGTATTCAAGAGTCTCTACTAAGAGACTGTTGGAACTCACAGAAGTTTGGTAAAGTGGCAGGATATAAAGTCAATACACAAAAATCAATAGCTTTTATAGACACAGACAATGCCATGACTGTGAAAGAACTTCTAAGATCAATCTCATTCACAATAGCTACAGAAAAAAATCAAATACCTTTGAATAAATTTAACCAAGGATGTCAAAGATCTCTACAGTGAGAATTACAAAACATTAAAGTCAGACAACACAAAAAAATGGGAATATCTTCCACGTTCATGGATTGCAAGAATCAGTATCACCAAAGTGTCCATACTACCAAAGCAAATTTCAGATTCAATGAGACACCATTCAAAATACCTAGAAAATTCTCCTCAGATATAGAAAAAATGCTGAAATTCATATGGAAACACAGGAGACCCCAAATAGCTCAAGCAATCTTAAACAACAAAAAACAAAGCCAGAGGCATCACAATACCAGATTTCAAGACATACTATTGGGTAGTTATCATCAAAACAGGCTGGTACTGGTACAAAAACAGATGGATAGAAAAAAATGGAACAGAACAGAAACACCAGAGATCAATCTATGCATCTACAACCAACTGATCTTTGACAAAGAAGCTAAAACCAATCCCTGAGCAAGGATAGGCTCTTCAACAAATGGTTTTGTGAAAACTGGATTTCCACGTGCAGAAGTATGAAGCAAGCCCTCTACTTTACGCCTTACACTCAAAAAGGATTAAAAACCTAAATCTATGACCTAATACCATCAAATTATTAGAAAACATTGGGGAAACCCTCCAAGACATTGGCATAGGCACAGATTTCTTGGAGAAGACCCCAGAGGCACAGGCAATCAAAGCCAAAATTGACAAATGGGATTACATCAAATTGAGATGCTTCTGTACTACAAAAGAAACACTCAGCAAAATGAAGAGACAACTGACAGAATGGGAGAAATTATTTGTAAACTATGCAACTGATAAAGGATTAATAACCAAAATATATAAAGAGGTCAAGAAACTCAATAACAAAACAAACAACCCAGTTAAGAAATACACATAGGACTTAAAGAGGCAGAGGAAATCCAAATGGGCAACAGACACATGAGAAAATGCTCAGGATCACTAGCCCTCAGGGAATACAAATCAAAACCACAATGAGGTTTCATCTCACCCTTATCAGAATGGCTTTCATGCAGAAATCAACAAACAACAAATGCTGGTAAGGATGTAGGGAAAAGGGTACCCTAATTCACTGTTGGTGGGAGTGTAAACCAGTAAAGCCACTGTGGAAGACAGTATGGAGATAATTCAGAAATCTGAATATAGACCTTCCAAATGACCCAGCCATTCTCCTGCTAGGAATTCACCCAATGGGAAATGAAATCAGCATATGAAAGAGTTATCTGTACCCACTGTTTATTGCAGCTCAATTTACAATAGCTAAGAAACAGAATCAACCCATATCCATCAACTGAAGACTGGATAAAGAAATTATGGGATATGTATACCATGGAATACTACACAGCAGTGAAAAAATGAAATCTTGTCATTTGCAACAAAATCGATGAAACTGGAAAGCATCACACTTAGTGAAATAAGCCAAAAGGACAAATACCGTATATTCTCCCTGATCTGTGAAAACAGAGCACCTAAAAGGTAACCCATAGTGAAACTGGAGCTTTGAGACGCAGTGACGTTGAACTGCCTTTGTCCCAACTGCTGAGAAACATTTTTTTTCATACTATTTATTGAACTCTTACTTAGTGGAGTTAATCATATGTGTTACAAGGTTAATTAAAAATAGATTTTAGTAAAAAATAAGAATGGGAATAGGAGAGGGAGGAGGAAGCGGGGAGAGAGGGCAGGTACGTTGGGAAGAATCACTATATTCCTCAAGTTGTACTTACAAAATGCATGAAGTTTGTACTCCTTAAATAAAAGGTTTCTTGTGGGGAAAAAAAAAAAGGACTCACTAAGCTGAAGTTTACCTGTAGAGATGTAATTGATCCCGTGTGTCCTTGGAGCACAGCAACTGGGGCACAAGTTCTCAAGCACCACACTCTAATTATTTTATCGCAGCTCCCTGCAGCAATCAATGTATTCTCATAGTTTACTGCCATATCTGAAATCTCTGCAGAATGACCTCTTAATGTGGATAGCAGGCGGCCATTATGTGTTGACCAAATCTTTACCAAACAATCATCTGAACCCTAAGAAAAAATACATCCAAGAATAAATGTTAGTTCAGTAAGTCTTTAAAATCATTTAAAAGAACACCTTTGGATGCCTCCCCTCTTTCCAAAGGTAGAATATTCTGTAAATTATGATTCATCTTGTCAGACTACTTATGGAACAAGTATTTTTCAAAGGAAATTCTACATAAATATACTATGAAGTTATCATTTCCATAGATCAGAGCATATTATCTTTTATCCAAATTTCTCTTCCAAGTAGTAAGTCCCAATTAAAAGTTCATGCTCACCTATATCAATTAACAACACTTAAATGTTGTTAGGTCCAGTTCATACCAACTAAATAATCTGATGAATGTTAAGACAAATATGTATTTCAAAGCCTGGGAAATAAGACTAAGGGGTTACCCCAAAAACAGATGGTGAGATTACTATCCTCACTTGAAATAACCAATCTGTCTCAAATTTGCAGTACCAGCTAGCACTCATTCAGTAAACATTTCATTATCTATTCTGAATATCAGTTTCAAAATGATAAACTTATCACCTGGTTTTTCCCTATAATATTTAATTAAATTCCATTTTTAAAAGCTATTATTTTTAAAGATTTATTTATTTTTTTAATTTGAAAGGCAGAGTTGTAGAGAGAGAAGGAGAGACAGAGAGAGATCCTCTAACCGCTAGTACACTCCCCAAATGGCCACAACAGCCAGAGCTGAACCGAACCAAAGCCAGGAGCCAGGAGCTTCTTCCAAGACCCCCACTGTGGGTGCAGGGGCACAAGCACTTGGGCCCTCTTTAACTGCTTTCTCAGGCCACAGCAGAAAGCCCAATCAGAAAAGGAACAGCAGGCACTTGAACCAACACCCATATGGGATGCCATCACTGAAGTCAGAGGATTAACCTACTTCGTCATGGTGCCAGCCCCTGTGGCAAACCAGCTTAAGCTCCATTTGGGATGCCCATATCATATATTAAAGTGCCTAGGACTGAGCACTGCCTCTGCTTCAGCCCTAGCTTTCTGTTAATATGCCTAGGAGGCAGCAGATGATGGTCCAAGTACTAGTTCCTGTCACCTGGCTTTGGTCCAGCCAAATGCCAGCTGTGGGAAGGAAGTGAACTATCAAATGGAAGGTAATTCGCTCTTGCTCTCTTTTTTTTTTTTTTCTTTTTTTTGGCAGGCAGAGTGGACAGTGAGAGAGAGAGAGAGAAAGGTCTTCCTTTTTTCCATTGGTTCACCCTGCAATGGCTGCTGCAGCCGGCGCTCTGCGGCCGGCGCACTGAACTGATCCGAAACCAGGAGCCAGGTGCTTCTCCTGGTCTCCCATGGGGTGCAGGGCCCAAGCACTTGGGCCATCCTCCACTGCACTCCCGGGCCACAGCAGAGAGCTGGCCTGGAAGAGGGGCAACTG
Source organism: Sylvilagus floridanus (assembly GCA_949820135.1). NCBI lineage: Eukaryota > Metazoa > Chordata > Mammalia > Lagomorpha > Leporidae > Sylvilagus > Sylvilagus floridanus. The sequence continues at coordinate 6,056,328 of OX463244.1, read as the reverse complement.
GGACAGAATCCGGCGCCCCGACCAGGACTAGAACCCGGTGTGCCGGCGCCACAGGCAGAGCATTAGCCTAGTGAGCCATAGCGCCGGCCTTTTTTTTTTTTTTTTTTTTTTTAAGATTTACTTTATTCATTTGAAAGACGGAGTTACAGAGAGAGGTAGAACCAGAGAGAGAGGTTGGCGCTGTGGTGCAGGTTAAAGCCCTGGCCTGAATCGCCGGCATCCCATATGGGCACCAGTTCAAGTCCCAACTGCTCCACTTCTGATCCAGCTCTCTGCTACGGCCTGGGAAAGCAGTAGAAGATGGCCCAAGTCCTTGGAACCCCGCACCCACGTGGGAGACACTCTAGACATTTAAATAAATAAATTTTTTAAAAAAATTTTTAAGAGCCTGTAGCTGTGGCTGGTGGAGCAGGTTAAGTCAAAGCCTGCAACACGTTATTAGCACCAGCTTTCCATACGTGCATCGGTTCAAGTCCCAGCTGCTCCACTCCCAACCCAGCTTCCTGCAGATGCTTTTTTTAAAATTTATTTGACAGAGAGACAGTGAGGGAAAGGGAAAGGTCTTCCTTCTGTTGGTTCACCCCCAAAATGGCCGCTACAGACGGAGCTACGCTGATCCAAACCCAAGAGCCAGGTGTTTTTCCTGGTCTCCCACACGGGTGCAGGCACCCAAGCACTTGGGCCATCCTCCACTACCTTCCCAGGCCACAGCAGAGAGCTGGACTGGAAGAGGAGCAACTGGAACTAGAACTCGGTGCCCATATGGGATGCCGACACCGCAGACAGAGGATTAACCAAGTGAGCCAGGACGCTGGCCCCCTGCTGATACTCTTGAGAAAGTAATGGAAGATGGCCCACTTTCTTGGGTCCCTATAGCCAGGAGGGAGATCAGAATAGAGTTCCAGGCTCCTGATTTTGGCCTGGCCCAGGCCCAGTTGTTGTGGCCATCTGGAGAGTGAGTCAGTGGTTGGAAGATCTCTCCCTCTCTCTCTGTAACTTCCTTTCAAATAAATAAATAAATCTTAAAGAAAAAAAAAAAGAGAAAAGAACCACTACCCTACATCAACATATCTAAAAACAACACATAGACTTGACTATCTGCAGTTATATCCATTGAGGTATTTATTAATGACACAAACACGGGGTGAGAATTGAGCTCAACAGTTAAGACACCGGTTAAGATACCCAGGTCCAGGCAAGGAGTTGTGGCACAGCAGGTAGAGCCACTGCCTGCAATGCCAGCAGATCACATGGGCACCCATCTGTGTTCTGGCTGCCCCATTTCCAATCCACCTCCCTGCTAATGGGCCTGGGAGAAGTAGCAGAAAATGGCCCAAGTGCTTCGGCCCCTGCTATCCAAACCGGAGACCCAGATGAAGCTACTGGCTCCTGGCTTCCACCTGGTCATTGCGGCCATCTGGGGAGGGAACCAGCACATGCAGACATCTGTCTCACCCTCATCCTTTCAAATAAATAAGTCTTAAATTAATAAATCTGTAACTTTTTCAAATAAATAAATCTTTAAAAATAAAGACATCCACATCCATATCAAAGTCCCTGAGGGTTCAATACCCAGCCCGAGCTCCTGACTCATTTTGGGAGGCAATAGTGATGGCTGAAGTAACTGGGTTCCTGCCACCCATGTGGGAGACCTGGATTAAATTTCCAGCTCCCTGGCAGTTGTCGACACCCGGGGAATGAAATGGCAGATCGGCGCTCCCTCCTACTCTCTGCCTTTCACATACATTAAAAATAAATTTAAAAAAAGACAAATTTCACAGGCCCCATACCAGACCAATTTAGTCAAAATCTCTGAGAATGGGAAACAACAGTCTGTGTTTTACAAGATTTCCTAGATGGTTCTGAAGCACATTTAAGTGCTCAAGATGATACCAAGTGGAGTTTAAAGCGTTAACTCACTGTAAAGATTCTATGTCCTGTCCTATCAAATGCCACACAGTAGACAGCAGACAGATGTCCAAGAATCCTCCTGTGCATCTTTATATGCTGGTACATAGTTCCTGGAAATGCTGTGCTAAAAGTGGAACACCCTGTGAGCTGCTTTCCTCGATGTACCTCCACTAGGAAATAAAATAGAACAACAGAAATGGTTAAGGGGGAGCATTATACAAAATGCTAAGAAAAATCCCAAACAATTTCTGTAAGATCGCAAACTCTATTCTTGAGGAATCCTAATGATACAAACGTCTTCCTCATTCTATTGTACTATCATTAATACAGACTACTATGATAATTTTTAATTAATTTTAATATTTAGAAAAATAATTTGAAATTTGATCAATACTACTGAAATAACATTACCAGTATTTTTAAATGTTTTTATTACAGCATTCATAAACCTTGTTAAGAAATTAAAGAATGGTTTCAGTTACTTCAAAGTCAACCTCACTTACCAAGATTCGGTGGGGAACCATAATTCACCGGCATTTCAGGTGGTCTTCCTCTATGAAGAGCAGCAAAGGCAGAGCCCTTCCAAACTGTGTGCCTGCAGTCTTTAAAATGAATTTTAGATACACATAAAATCTTGAAAGTTAACCCCAGGAAAGATTTTATAGAATACTTACGTATATTGTAATAAACTGTTTATTCAAAGTTTTACCAACTAATATACTTAAACAGAAAAGCCCTGGAGGTTTATTAGACTATTTCTGAAGGGAAAAAGACCTTTACGACATGTCAGATACAGTAGCAACAACGACTCACATTTGTGCAGCACTTTACAATCCACAAAGTGCTTTCCACATACATTATCTTGTTGAATCCTCACAACAACCCTGTGAGGTAGGTGTTTTTGCAACGTACAAGTGAGGTAACTGAGGCTCAAAGGTTCCAGGACTTTAAGAGATCCGCTGCAGAGTGAAGACGGGCCACAGAGCCAGATTTTTGGACTCCAAGTCCCATTTAACATCAAATAAGTGTTTATTTTTCAAAGCAGAATTGTTAAGATACAATATGAAAGAGAAAAGGTCTTAATAACAATTGATCCAACTTTTCAAAAATGGAAACTTTAAAAGGAAAAATTTAATTTCTTTGATAAAATCTTATTTCACTTATCTCACTTTTAAAATTAATCTGGCCAATATTGTCATGACTTTAGTCTCCTAAAAAAATGAACACATAAAATTAGCTTTTCCCGTGTTTTAGAGCACAGACAGTCCTTTACAGAACATACACTGAGGATCTGTGAGTCTGAACACTAATTCTAAAGCCCATCCCTCCCTGACCTACCAGCAAGTGCACTAAGAAAAAATGCCTGCCCTCCTCTCCAGGAGACAGCAGCAGCACACAGGTTACATCCAACAGTAACACTGAGCTAGAAATTAGCTTCTTGACAACAGAAAGGAGAGGGAAGGCATCCTAACAACCTCTACTGAGCCTCGGGTGCCTCAAACTGACAGGCGTGACACGTTTGACATGAATGGATTCAGTCCCACTATCAGGACCAAAGAGCAGTTACAAGGCATCCTCCTGTGGCACTAGTACAAAGCAAATGGAGAACCATGGTCCTACCCCAGGGCAGCTTACTGAGGTCTCTTCTAAGATCTTCCAGTTCTGAAGCAATGCTCAGCACAAAACATTGAGCTTGACACAAGTGAACAAAGGCAAACAGGCTACCCAAATGACTACTATATAACAACCTAATAATTACAAAGTGAATAGGGACACAGAAAAAGGGAGAATATGAGCAGTTTCCTGATTAGAGCCACTGTGTGGCACGGCTATAGTCTCTCTACTAGGAAAAACTAAGCTGACAAACCAGTCAGGCACAGAACCAAGAGATAGGGTTGTTCTTTCTCAGTCAAGCTTTATACTGGTGATGCATCTAAAAAGTGCAACACATCAGCAACCACTCTTGACAAAAATAACCACAAGATGAATTTGACATATGCTCAGGATCAGAGGAACCAACGATCTTTCCCATTAGCAGTTTAGCCACGTGTATACATAGATTATTTCACATACATATACTTAGTCTAAGTCAATTATACCAATCTAACAGAAAAAGAATAGCAATTCCAAACATTCTGCTATCACATAACTTTGCAAAAAAAGTTAATTAGTGAAAAAAGAACCATGCAATTTTACATTTTTGGTGCTTGATTGCAAACTGCTACCCAATTTAGAAAATCACCTCCCCTCATAACAAAGGGCTTTCAGAATCTAAATATCCAAAGAAGTACTTCTAGCATTTAAGAGTTTATTTAGACACATACAATTACATTCAATGAAGTTATGAGTGAGCTACAAAATGCGAAGTTAAGAACTCACATTGATAAAACCTCAAACACATCTCAGAATGAATTCAAGCTTCTTAGCTTCACAACTGTATCTTTATCAATATTTTAAATGCAAAAGGACCCATTAAACACTTATGTAATAAAATTCAAAGTTCTATGCTAAATGCAGAATTTTATAGTCCACAGCATGATTTATAGTTACATATCACCTTTCTTCCACAATGCTTACATTACTCCACAATTATAATAATTATTAAGCTATTAATACAAAGCAGAACACGTCTTCAAATTAAGGTACCTTTTGCTGTACGTAGCAAAGACTGCCTTCCTGCACCAAGTAAAGAAGTGACTCTTGAAATACTGGGCGGAATTTCTTTATCCAACATAGGACCGATGCGCTGGCAGATTTGCAACAGATGATCAGGAGCCACATGTTTATTGGATAAGACCTGGTTGAAAAGTTTTAATAACAACACTGTTTACAATAATATCAAAAAAAGTAAATACACAGGCATAGATACATATAAGAAAACATGAAAATACATATGGTGAGGCCAGCACTGTGGCGAAGCAGGTTAAGCTGCCACTTGCAGCGCCGGCATCCCATATGGGCGCCAGTTCAAGATCCAGCTGCTCCACTTCCGATCCAGCTCTCTGCTGTGGCCTGGGAAAGCAGAATAGATGCAGCTCCGGCCGTTGTGGCCAACTGGGGAAGTGAACCAACAGATGGAAGACTCTCTCTCTCTCTCTCTCTCTCTCTCCGTGTAACTCTTTCAAATAAATAAATTAATCTTTAAAAAAAAAATGGTGGAAACTACAAAACATGCTGAGAGAAATTAAAGACAACTTACACAGTATATCAATCAATTCAAACCCAACCCAATCAAAATCCCAGCAAGAGTTCTTGATATTTTGTTTTCTGAAATTTACATGAAAATGACCTGGAAAACCCAAAGCAACCTTTAAAAGGAACAAAATTACAAGGTTAACAATAACTAGCATCAACTTGTTATAAAGTTATCATAATCAAAATAGCATGGTATAGGGGCTGGCATTGTGACCCAGCCGGTTAAGCCCCAGACTGTGATGCCACCATCTTGTATGAGCAATGGGAAGAGTCCCAACCACTCCACTTCCAATCCAGCTCCCTGCTTCTGTGGCTGGGAAAGCAGCAGAAGATGGCCCAAGCATTTGGGGCTCCGTCATCCACATGGAAGACCCAGATGGAGTTCCTGGCTCCTGGCTAAAGCTTGGCCCAGTCCTTGCTATAGTGGCCATTTGGGAAGGAACCAGTGAATCTAAGATCCTTCTCTCTTGCTGTATCTCCCTCTCTCTGTAACTTTGCCTTTCAAATAAAAAAATTTTAAAAAAAAAAGCAAGTATAAAGTGAGACAAAGAGATCAATGGAACAAAATGTCAAGAAGGATACCTACACACACACCAGGACTTCAGAAAGTTTGTAGAGAAAATGATTTAATGGGGCCAGCACCCTGGCATAGTAGGTTAAGCATCCACCTGCAGCGCCCAAATCCCATATGGCACAGGTTCGAGTCCAAGCCGTTCCACTTCCAATTCAATTCCCTGATGATGGCCTGGGAAACCAGTAGATGGCCCAAGTGTTTGGTCCCTGCACTCACATGGAAGACCCAGAAGAAGATCCTGGCTTCAGATCAGTCCAGCTCTAACCATTGCGGCCATTTGAGGAATAAACCAGTAGATGGAAGACCTCTCTCTGTGTCTATCCCTCTCTACATAATTCTGCCCCTCAAATAAATAAATAAATCTTTTTAAACATAGAATTAAAATATGAGAATTCCCCATGAACGTTTTGAAGGTAGTTACTTCAACAAATGATGCTGGAAGAACTGGATATTCATTTGCAAAAAATAAAAAAGGACTTGATCCATGTTTCACATTACAAACAAAATATTATCCCAAAATGATTATGTATAACCTAAAACCATGTAACTCCTAAAATAGAACATCAAAGAAAATCTTTACAATGTAGGATTAAGCAAAGATTTCTAATACACCAAAAAGACAATCCACAAAATAAACTGGTAACAATTTCTGTTCTTCAAAGGGCAGTGCGAAGAAAATGAAAAGATAGCTAAAGAGCAAGAAAAAATAATCACAATGCATATATCTGAGTAAGGAAATGTATCCAGAATATGTAAAGAACTCTCAAAATTCAACAAGCCACGACCGGTGTTGGGGCACAGCAGGTAAAGCTGCAAACTGCAACACCAGCATCCCATCTGGGCACAAGTTCATGTCCCAGTTGCTGCACTTCTGATCCAGCTCCCTGCCAATGACCTGGGGAAATAGTGGAGGATGGCCCCAGTGCTTAGGCCCCTGCCACTTGATGAGAGACCTAGAAGAAGCTCCTAGCTCCTGGCCCAGACTTGGCTGTTACGACAGTCTGGGAAGTGAATCAACAGATGGAAGATTCTCTCTCTCCCTTTCCTCTATATAACACTGACTTCAAATAAATAAATAAATCTTTTCTGAGTTTTTTAAAAGAGCAAAAGATCCACACATTACCAAAGAAGATAATATAGATGGCAAATAAACTTGTGAAAACATGTTCAACCTCATTAGTATTCAGTGAAATACAAATTAAAACCATAATGCGATATTACCTTACTCCTATTAATATGGCTGAAGTTAAAAAGGCTGACAGGGTAGGCATTGGCCTAGAAGTTAAGACACAGGTTGGAAAGCTCACAACCCATGTCAGAGTACCTGGGTTCAAGTCCTAGCTCCACTACCAATTCCAGCATTCTTAGATATGCACACCCTGGAAAACAACCAGTGATGGTTCAAGCACTTGGATCCCTGCCACACACACAAGAAAACTGGCCCAATCTTCTAAGTTCCCAGGGTGGGCATCTGAGAAGAAAACTAATGAATAGGTTCCCTCTCCCCTCTTTTTCTCTCTCTCGGGAGTGCAGTGGAGGATGGCCCAGGTGCTTGGGCCCTGCACCCCATGGGAGACCAGGAAAAGCACCTGGCTCCTGGCTCCTGCCATCGGACAAGCGCGGTGCGCCGGCCGCAGCGCGCCGACCACGGCCGCCATTGGAGGGTGAACCAACGGCAACGGAAGACCTTTCTCTCTGTCTCTCTCTCTCTCACTGTCCACTCTGCCTGTCAAAAAAAAAAATTTAAAGACTGACCAAAGTTAACAAGAATGTGGAGAAACTGATGGTGGGAATATAATTTGACCAATTTCAAAAACAGCTGAGTAGTTTGAGTCCACTTTATATCTATCAAATAATCCATCTATTCCATTTCTAAGTACTTATCCATGAAAAAGGAAAATGTGTGTCCAAATAAATATTTCAACATGAATGTTCTTAGCAGTTTCCTTTGTAATAGCCCAAAAGCGGTTATTACCCAAAATGTCCATTAACAGGTTAATGAATATACCGTGCTATAATTTAGCAATACAAAGAAATGCAATGTTGGTAACACATAATACAAAGTATGCTACAAGAAGCCAGAAAATAAAGTATATATTGTACTATTTATATTAAATGCTAGAAATGTAAAATAATAAAATCATAGATCAGTAGTTGTTTTGGGGAGGCAGCAGTGGTAAGAAAGAATTTCAAAGGGGGCAAGAGGAAATTTTTCAGAGTGATGGACATTTTCACTATTTTTATATTAGTAACATGTTTAAAAGTATAACGTACATCAACACTGAGTATGCTGTACTTGAGAGTGTCAATCTGTCCAAGTCCAAAAGTTGTGATAATCAGCCCAGCACACAGAGAGTAAGCAGGAGAAGTCCTACAGGCCCAACAAAAATCATACACCTATTTGTAATACAATCTGAAAATAAAAATCACCACTAAATTAACTACACTAACTGACCTGAACAACGTATCTGAAAGCTTTAAATATTTAAGATAAAACAACTTAAGGGAAAGCCAGTATGGGTTTTGGATAGGGGAAAATCACCTTTCTCTACCCTGACAGAGCCAATTAGGAGGCCTAATACTCTGGTGGAGAATTTCAAAGTAACATAATTGACTTCCAAGCCTATCAAGCAATGGTGACTTCATTTTGAATAGCAAATAGAACAAAAGAGAACTTCTCTAGATGCAGAAGTGTAAAGATTGTCTCTCAGGGGACCCGCGTAGCACAGCAAATCAAAGCCACAACCTGCCACATGGGTGCCAATTTGATTCTCCGCTGCTGCATTCCCAATCCAACTCCCTACTAATGCGCCTGGGAAAGCAGCAGCAGACGAGTGACTGGGCCTCTGCACCCAGCTGGGAAATCCAAAAGCAGCTCTGGCTCCTGGGTTTGGCCTGGCATTGCAGCCATTTGGGGAGCAAACCAGTACTTGCTTATGTCTCTTTCTCTCTCTAACTCTACCTTTCAAAAAAATAAATAAAGCTTTAAAAAAATTAGACTGTTTCCCAGTGTAGAAATTATATCATTTGATCTCTTAAATGATCACGGGGCCATCACTGTGGCGTAGCAGGTAAAGCTGTCGCCTGCTGTTCCAGTATCCCAAATGTGCAATGGCTCAAGTCGCAACTGCTCCACTTCCAATCCAGCTTCCTGTTAATGTCTCTGGGAAAGTAGCAGAAGATGGCCCAAGTGTTTGGGTCCCTGCACCCACATGGGAGAGCCAGAGGAAGCTACTAACTTCTGGCATCGGATCTTCCTAGCTTCAGCCACTGCATGCACTTGGGGAGTGAACCAGCAGATGGAAGACCTCTCTCTCTTCCTCTCTCCCTGTAATTGTGCCTTTCAAATAGATTAATTAAATTTTAAAAAATAAATTATTCAAATTACTTTTCAAACAAGCAGGTGATACTAATTTTCCAGACTGAAAAAGCAAAAAAAAAAAAAAAAAAAAAAAAACTGATGGTAAAATAATGGAGGTGGGGTCCAGCACTGTTGGTATAGCAGGTAAAGCCACCTCCTGCAGCCCCAAGCAGCCTGTGTGGGCAGTGGTTCGAGACGCGGCTGCTCCACTTCCCATCCAGCTCTCTGCTATGGCCTGGGAAAGCCGTGGAAGACGGCCCAAGTCCTTGTGACCCTGCACCCACATGGGAGATGTGGAATAAGTTCTGGGCTCCTGGCTTCGGATTTGCCCAGCTCCAGCCACTGCAGCCATTTGGGGAGTGAACAATGGATAGAAGACTTCTCTCTCTACCTCTGTCTCTCTATAACTCTTTGCCTTTCAAATAAATAAATCTTTTAAAAAATGGTTTTGAATCATTAAAAGTAACAGTATGAACAAATCAGTAAAATAATGTTCAGTATTTTAAAGGCTTAAGACTTGAATGTTAATAAAAGTAACATTTAGGGGCCAGCACTATGGCATAGCAGATAAAGCCACCGCCTGCAGTGTTGGCTTCTCATATGGACAACGGTTCGAGTCCCAGCTCCACTTCCAATCTAGCTCTCTGCTATGGCCTGAGAAAGCAGCAGATGATGGCCCAAGTCCTTAGGTCCCTGCATCCATGTCAGAGACCTGGGAGAAGCTCCTGGCTCCTGGCTTCAGATTGGCACAGTTCCAGCGATTGCAGCCGTCCGAGACTTCAGTCAATGACCACTCTCAGCTTGCCCTGCATCAGCACAACCAATCTCAGTTCCACATTCCTTGACTCACATGTATCACGATCACAACCTTCCAGAACATTTTTGTAACCATGAGTGAGCCTCCTCAACCCCAGGGTAGCTGTTACGAGAAGTGGTAGAAGGGTCTCAATAGCCTGAGCAATTAGAAAATCATGAGAGAATGTAGCCTTTTCTGTAAAGTTCGAGATGCTATGATCTAACAAAGATCTAGAATGAATATTCAGTATCTTTCATATGTTTCTGACCTTTCACTTTTCCTCAAATTATTTTAAATGTCACCTAGAAACCATGAAAAGGGAAAACTTACAATGACCATATCACATAACAGTTCCTACACAACAATGAAACAAGTAACATTTTCTGCAACACAAAATTAAAACTTTGTTATCTTGGCCGGCGCCGTGGCTCAACAGGCTAATCCTCCGCCTTGCGGCGCCGGCACACCGGGTTCTAGTCCCGGTCGGGGCACCGATTCTGTCCCGGTTGCCCCTCTTCCAGGCCAGCCCTCTGCTGTGGCCCAGGAGTGCAGTGGAGGATGGCCCAGGTGCTTGGGCCCTGCACCCCATGGGGAGACCAGGAAAAGCACCTGGCTCCTGGCTCCTGCCATCGGACGAGCGCAGCGCGCCGGCCGCGGCGGCCATTGGAGGGTGAACCAACGGCAAAAGGAAGACCTTTCTCTCTGTCTCTCTCTCTCACTGTCCACTCTGCCTGTAAAAAAAAAAAAAAAAAAAAAAAAAAAAAACTGTTATCTTGCTTCTTAATTCTCTTCAGTATCTGAAGAGACAAACACTGTTTCATTTCTAAACTTTACAAATAAGTTGAATATGCAACGGCAGAACAGATATCCAATGAAAAATAAGCAGAAAGAGAGCTTAGCACTTCATTTATACAAAAGGACCTACGTAAATAAATACTGATTCTGGAGCGAAGAGACTGCATTTAAAAGCATTTGGGGGTGGGCATATGGTACAGTGCTTAAGACACTACTCAAATTAGCTGCATCTTTAAAACAAATTCATTAAAACTCAATAGAAACCTAACAGTTTACAAAAATGTTCCTCAAGAATCAGATCTTAAAGTTTCAGAAAGGTCAAACAGAAGCACTGTACTTGATGCAAGTTCTAAGTGTAGCTGCTCATTACCGAAAGGTCAGAACTAATTCTTCAGTAAACGTGATTAAATCATTCAGAGCGCAATTTACCTTCCAAATGGATACAGAACAAGAAGCCAGAACATATACCACAGCTACCCTTCGATAGGCTATAGCGCAGAACTAAATACTTTTTAAGTTCAATCATTAAAATACTATAGAGGAGCCAGCGCAGGAGTCCAAGGCCTTGGGCCACCTTCCACTGCTGTCCCAGGCCATTAGCGGAGAGCTGAATGACAAAAGGAGCAGCCAGGACACACACTGGCACCCATATGGGATGCCAGCACACGAGGAGGCTTAACCTACTACGCCATGGCGCCCACTCCATTATCTTTTTTTTCTTTAATTATTGTTTTATGAGAAAGAGAGATTATCTTTCATCTGCTGGTTCACTCCGCAAATGGCAGCAACAGCTGGAGCTGGGCAGAGCTGGGCCAAGCCAGGAGTCAGGTCTCCCACAAGGGTCACTCTTTCCAAGCACATGAGCAGGGAGCTGCACTAGAAGCAGAGCAGCCAGGACTTGAACTCGCTCATATGGGATGGCACCATCACAGGAGCAGCTTAACCCACTGTGCCGCAGGGAAGTTCCTCAGCACGGTCTTGATTCTGTTCACCACTCCTGTAAGAGGACAGAGTCACAGAAGAAGCTAATGAATAGTACAGACTCAGGCTCTTAACCATGCACAGCACTCGGGAAAAAACGACTCCAATATTGGCTAAGAGTAACGTTTTACCCACTGGACTAGCTAAAATTAAAAGGTTGAGTAAGTATACTCTCATATACCATAATCAAGAACATAAATTGGTAGAGCGTTTTAGAACAGCAAAATATGTAATAAACATCTAAAACATGGAAGCCATTTTACTCAATGATTAAGTTTCTAGAAACTTACTACAAGTAACAATTACAAACCCAAATAAATGCACAGACACAGACATAACTTACACATTCACAGAATCCCTAACAGGAAACCAGAAGCCAAATTTCCAAAAGCAACAAGTTAAGAGGTTTTCCTGTGAAATGAAGATCACAATCACCGTCCTCTCTCAGGATTCCAGTGCACGAGACTCCAGGACCCTCCAGGACACTAACGTCCAGAGAGACTCAAATCATCTCAAACAGCAAGGTCTTGGGGCCGGCACTGTGGTGCAGTGGGTTAATAATGCCCTGGCCTGAAGCGCCAGCGCCCCATCCTGCTCCACTTCCTGTCCAGCTCTCCACTATGGCCCAGGAAAGCAGTAGAGGATGGCCCAAGTCCTTGGGCCCTTGCACCCACACAGCAGACCTGCAGGAAGCTCCTGGCTTCAGATTGGCTGAGCTCCAGCCATTGTGGCCAACTGGGGAGTGAACCAGTGGATGGAAGACCTCTCTCTCTCTCTCTGCTTCTCCTTCTCTGTGTATAATTCTCACTTCCAAATACATAAATATTTTTAAAAATACAGAACCAAAAATATAAGCCCAGCTGTCCAGTTCTGCAACTCTCCATCACCCATTGAGCACTGTCATCAGGACACTGCAGCTTAATAAAACAATTTAAAAGATAATCTCGAAGTTAAGGTAGCCTCCAACTTTTTTTTCTTTGACAGGTAGAGTTACAGACAGTGAGAGAGAGAGAGAGAAAAAGGTCTTCCTTCCATTGGTTCACTCCCCAAATGGCCGCTACAGCTGGTGCTGCACCAACCTGAAGCCAGGAGCTTCCTCCTGGTCTCCCATGCAGGTACAGGGGCCCAAGGACTTGGGCCATCCTCCACTGCCCTCCTGGGCCACAGCAGAGAGCTGGACTGGAAGAGGAGCAACTGGGACTAGAACCTGGTGCCCATATGGGATGCCAGAGCTGCAGGCAGAGGATTAGCGAAGTGAGCCATGGCGCCGGGCCTGCCTCCAACTTTTAAAATCAAATATATGTGGGGCTGGGGCCGGGACCGGGGCTGTGACGTAGCAGGTGAAGCCGCTTCCTGCAGTGCCGGCAACCCACATGGGCACCAGTTCGAGTTCGAGCTGCTCCACTTCTGATCCAGCTCTCTGCTATGACCTGGGGAAGCAGTGGAAGATGGACCAAGTCCTTGGGTCCCTACACCCATGTAGCAGACCCAGAAGAAGCTCCTGGCTCCTGGCTTCGGAACAGCACAACTCCCTCCACTGCGGCCAATTGGGGAGTGAACCAGTGGATGGAAGATCTCTCTTTCTCTCTGCCTTTCTTCCTCCGTGTAAAACCCTCACTTTCAAATAAATAACCTTTAAAAAAAATCAAATATATGCCAATTCATTTAAGTCAGTTAATTTCTCCTAAGCAATTAAATGTTCATATCCAGATTTAATTTACCAGCGCCATCATGAATATTAAAATGTCTCAGAGCCAGCACTTGGCCTAACAGCAAAGATGCCCACATCCCATATCAGAGTCCCTGGGTTTGAGGCCAGCACTGTGATAGCAGCAGATTAAGCTACTAACTGCAATGCCAGAATTCCACAGGAGCACTGATTTGCGTCCTGGCTGCTCCACTTCTAATCCAGCCCCCTGCTAACGTGCCTGGGAAAGCAGCAGCAGATGGCCCAAGTACTTGGGCTCTGCCACTCACGTGGGAGACCCAGATGGAGTTCCTGGCTCCTGGTTTCAGTCTGGCCCAGCCCTGGCCATTGTGGCCCCTTAGGGAGTGTAGCAGCAGATAGAACATCTGTCTCACCTCTCCAACTCTTGACTTTCAAATAAGTAAAATAAATTAAAAAAAAAAAAAAAGTGTCTGGGTTGGATTTTCAGCCTCAGCTCCTAACTCCAGCTTCCTGAAAATACAGACCCTGGCAAGCTGCAGTAACAGCTAATAACTGAGTTCCTGCCAGCTGTATAAGAAACCAGACTCGAGGTGCTAGTTAGAGTCAGACACTGGAGGCATTTGGAAAATAAACAAGAGGGGCAAGCACATGTGGCTTAGCAGGTAAAGCCACCGCCTGCCATCAGTGGCATCTCATACAGTTGCTGGTTCAAATCCTGGCTGCTCCACTTCTGATCTGGCTCTCCGCTAGGGCCTGGGAAAGCAGAAGATGGTCCAAGTCCTTGGGCCCCTGCACCTATATGGGAGACCGAGAAGAAGCTCCTGGCTCCTGGCTTCAGGATCGGCGCAGCTCCAGCTGTTGCAGCCAACTGGGGATGAACCAGTGGATGGAAGACCCCTCTCTCTCTCTGCCTCTCCTTCTCTCTCTGTGTAACTCTTTCAAATAAATAAATCTTAAAAAAAAAAAAAAAAGAGTGAACAGGATTCAAACCCAGGCACTTCAGTATGGGATGCTGTGGGTTTCCCAATCAGCGTCTGAACCAGGAGGCAAATGCCCAACTCTATATTCCAATTTCTCCCTTCTTCTGTCCTCACCACCTATATGTCATATAGATTCCAATTAAACTCACAGACCCAGCTCTTACAGCAGGGTTAGGATCTGAGAAATAATTACTCTCAAAAAGCCAACATACAAAAGCCACCCTTGCTCCCAAATGCAGGGCAGAGCAACAGCACGGCCACAAATCTAAGATGAACTGTAGCTTTCTAAACGTTGCTATTAGAATCACTGAAAAAGCTTTAAAAAACAAAACAAACAAACAAAAAAAATGCTGACGCCTAGTTCCATAACAGAGATTCTGATTTAACTGGTTTAGGACACACCGTGGCATTTAGAGTTTATAAACCTCAGATGATTCCAATCAAATGAGCCCCACTTGGGAGGAGGAGTAAGGCAACATCCTGAGGAAACACGCAAACAGAATCTAAAATCTGACAAACTGTCTCCTCAGTAAAGCAATGACTCCAGAAGAAAGCTATTCAAAAGAGACAAACAAACGCATCAACACTTTCCCAAGATTAATTCCAACTAAATATAAAAAGACAAAGAGAAAATCTGAATAAGGACTCGCATCCTGGCACTTAAAACGTGAAATCCAGTCCTTTTTAGAGGTGCACTCTGAAGATCTGACATGAATGGGACATCGAGATTCGCTGTCAAATACCCAGCATGCTAACCAATGAGATCAGTGGCCACAGGAATTTGCCTAAATACAGTGGGGCAGAGATAGCAGAGCCGACATCCTCTGATGATCATCAGCAAAGCTGAACAGGTACCTGGCGGGTGATTCACTATTCTATTTTTCTGTATTTGAAGATTTCCAGATAAAATAAAATACAAAAAAAAAAAAAAAATCCCAAGTAAACAGAGCAAGTTGGTTACAGAGTCAAACCTGTTGATGTGGTACATAGATGGTTATATTATGCTCAGCTGAAAAATGGAGACTTTGTATGGAAGTCTAGAAACCACACACATCTCCTTCACAAGAACTCTTCACACAGGAGATCCACTGTCTTCCATTGTGTGCAGGGGAGTAGCAGGAAAGGGGGGGAGGAAGAGGATATCCACCAGACAGAGCACATCAGCCACAGCAAGCTGTCAGTTCAGAGAACTGAAGTGATTTTAAACAAAATTAACATTTTCCAGTAGGGTTTTAAGCAATCCCAGTGGCAAAAAACAAAAGGCTTCCATTGGGGGGTGGGGGGGTGAACCAACGGAAGGAAAACTCTGTCTCTGTCTCTACTCTACCTGTCAAATAAACAAAAAACTAAAATAAAAACAAAGGCTTCCATAAATGTTGACTTTTCCAGCAGCTACAGCACTGTATTTGCTTCAGAAACTGAATTTTCCCTCCAGTGGCCTAACCGCAGTTTGTTTTGTCAATCATGATCGTCTGCTTCCCCAGGAAGGCTACTTTATATCACCAACATAAGTAAACTAGTGAAACAGCAGTCCTTTAACAATTCCTTAAAAAAATCTGAAGATGCAAACACAAGAAATCCAGCCATTATGCAGAAATTTTAGAACTCACTCTGCAAAACGTCCACGTTCAAGCATTCACTCTTTAAATGATAATTCTTTGGCACCTTCACCCAACTGTCAGTGTTCACACCTAGCTGTGTACGCAGATGACACACCCCCTGGAAACCTAAGGAAGGACATCCTATCCCCCTCCATCTGCAAGTCTCAGAACTGTGGTAAAACACCATGCAGGGGCCAGGACTGCGGCACAATGGGCTACAGCCCCAGCCTGCAGTGCTGGCCTCCCATACAGGGGCTGATTCGAGTCCCAGCTGCTCCTCTTCCAATCCAGTTCCCTGCTAGTGCACCTGGGAAAGCAGTGGAGGATGGCCCAAATCCTTGGGACCCTGTACCCACGTGGGAGACCCGGAAGAAGCTCCTGACTTCAGATAGGTTCAGATAGGGTTGTTGCAGCCACTTGGGGAGTGAACCAGTAGATGGAAGGCCTCTCTGTTTCCCTACTTCTTTGTAACTCTTTCAAATAAGATAAAATAAACCCAAATATATATAATATGTAGGCACTTTCCATCTCTCTGCTTCTTTCTCACTCTAACTCTGCTCTTCAAATTAAAAAAAAAAAAAAAAAAAAGGACCACGCAACTGTTCTTACACAGAACGGTGACTATGTCCTGGCAAGCGCAGACATCCTTCAGCCCAATACAGAAAAGGGCACACGGTCCTGAAAACGTTTTCCTCCACTGAAGACAAGGAATCCCTGCAACTGCTACTGGTGTAAGTGAGCGTCATTCACAGACTGGGAGAGCAACTCAGCCGCTTCACGAAGCACAAGGCAGAGAGCAGGGCGGTCAGCCCGGCGGCGCCCGCATCCCATACAGGCTGGTTCGAGTCCCGGCTGCCCCTCTTCCGATCCGGCTCTCTGCTGTGGCCTGGGGAAGCAGCAGATGGCCCAAGTGCTTGGGCCCCTGCACCCGCGTGGGAGACCGGGAAGTTCCTGGCTCTGGATCGGCCCAGTCCCCGCCGCTGCAGCCATTTGGGGAATGAACTCACGGACAGAAGACCTTTCTCTCTGTCTCTCCCTCTCACTGTGTGTAATTCTACCTCTCGAAATAAATAAATCCTAAAAGCATGGAGAGAAGTGTACCCCACGTTAACAGTACTCAAAAGGGAAAAGAAAACACCCTGCCTACAAAACGCCTATATTAGGTTTCACGCAGCAGCGAGACCAGCGCACACAGTACGGCCCAGAGACGCAAAGGGGCCGGACCGGCACCTCCGGGCAGCGGCAATGTCCTTGCGAGGCTGCCGAGGGGAAAGGAAAAAGTAAAAATAAATACGTAAACAAAGCTCAACGCGGCGACACGCTCCACCTTCGGACACCAACGATCCTACTCCTAGGGAACAAGTGGTCGGAGGGCGTGGGCGGGGCCCCGCGCACAGGCGGCCAATCGGAGCTGCCGTGACAAGCGCGGCCGGCCGCGCCGGCGATGAGAGCGTCCCGCTGAGTGGCCGGCGCTCGCCGCACCCCGCACGGCGGGCGCACCTGGAATCCCACCCGCGCCGCGGGGCCTCGGCGCCGGGGTCGCGCCCCCGCCCACACGGGCCCCGCCGCGTCGGCCCCACGCGCGCCCCCGGGCCGGGCGGGGGCGGGGGCCGCGGGCGCGCGCGCGCGTGCTCACCACTTCCTCGTAGCTCCTGCAGTGCTCGTTCCCCTCCCAGTCCAGCCGCTTCGGCAACAGCTGCAAAGACAGCGGGGCGCGCGCGTGAGCCGCGCGTGGGCCCCGCGCGCGTGGGGCGGGGGCGGGGCGGCGGGCGGGCGGGCGGGGGCGCGCACCTGGTACTGCTCCAGCTCCTGCACCAGCACCTGCGGCAGAGACGCGCGGTCAGCGGCGCGGCCACGACGCGCGCCCCCGCCCGCCCGCCGCCCGCCCGCTCACCTGGGCCGCTCTGCGACACGGGCCGGCCGAGAGGTACCGCGCGATGAGGAAGTACAGCTCTGCGGGGAGACGGGCGGGGGTCAGCGCCGGCCGCGCGGGGCCGGGCGCCGGGGGGGGGGCGCGCCTTACCCGACTCGATGAGCGGCACCGGGCGGCGGGCGGGCGCGGGCTCCGCCATGGCCGGGCGCGGCGGGAGGCCTGCGGGGCCGGCGTCCCTCTCCTCAGGCGCGCGCCGCCGCCGCCATGCCGTGCGCGCCGCCTGGGCGACGCCTCCGCGGCGGAAGTAGTGCGGCCGCCGAGCGGAAAAGTAGTCCCTGCGCGGCGCGCGGCGGCCCGCGACCCCGCCCCGCCGGGGGTTGCCCGCCGCGCCGCGTCGCCGCGGGGTGCGGGGTGCGGGGCGGCGGGCGGGAGGGCGGGGGCGGGCGGCGGCCGCGGCCCGGGCGGCGGCGGCGGGGGGAGGGGAGCGCGCGGCCGCGGATCCCTGCGCGGTGAGGCGCCGCCGGTCTTTGTGAGGGGGCGGGGGGCGGCCGAGGGCGGCTCCCTGCTGTCCCGCCGGGCAGCGCGTGGACGGGGACAGCCCACGGACGGCCATCGGGGCCAGTGCGCGCGCCCCGCCCGGAGGCCGCACGAGGCTCGAAACGGAGGCGCCGCGCACCCCCAGGCCCGGGAGAGAGACCCCGGGGCGGGGAGAGAGACCCCCAGGGCCGGGAGAGTGACCCCCAGGGCGGGGAGAGTGACCCCCAGGCCCGGGAGAGAGACCCCGGGGCGGGGAGAGTGACCCCCGGGGCGGGAGAGAGACCCCCGGGGCGGGAGAGAGACCCCGGGGCGGGGAGAGAGACCCCCGAGGCGGGGAGAGTGACCCCCAGGCCCGGGAGAGAGACCCCCGGGGCGGGGAGAGTGACCCCCAGGCCCGGGAGAGAGACCCCCAGGCCCGGGAGAGAGACCCCCGGGGCGGGGAGAGAGACCCCCGGGGCGGGAGAGAGACCCCGGGGCGGGGAGAGTGACCCCCAGGCCCGGGAGAGAGACCCCCAGGCCCGGGAGAGAGACCCCCGGGGCGGGGAGAGTGACCCCCAGGCCCGGGTGACCCCCGGCCCGGGAGAGTGACCCCCAGGCCCGGGAGAGAGACCCCCAGGCCCGGGAGAGTGACCCCCGGGGCGGGGAGAGAGACCCCCAGGCCCGGGAGAGTGACCCCCAGGCCCGGGTGACCCCCGGCCCGGGAGAGTGACCCCCAGGCCCGGGAGAGAGACCCCCAGGCCTGGGTGACCCCCGGGGCGGGGAGAGAGACCCCCAGGCCCGGGTGACCCCCGGCCCGGGAGAGAGACCCCCAGGCCCGGGAGAGAGACCCCTGGGGCGGGGAGAGTGACCCCCAGGCCCGGGAGAGAGACCCCCGGGGCGGGGAGAGTGACCCCCAGGCCCGGGAGAGAGACCCCCGGGGCGGGGAGAGTGACCCCCGGGGCGAGGAGGTGGCCGAGGGCGCGGCCGAGCGGAGCTGGGTGGAGCGCGGCGGGGAGGGGGCCTGGGCGGGCGGCCGGGGTCCGGCGGGTGGGGGTGCACGCTTAGGCCAGGCAGGGACCCCCGGTTTGCACGGGCCCCAGGGAGGCCTCTGGCCTGGCCGCGCCCCCGGGGAGCCGCGCACCTGCACCGTCGCGGCGGCGCGCACCCCTGGCCCGGCCTCCGCCTGCCCGTCGTTAGTGATAAGTCACTTCCCCTCTAAAGTTTGTGTCTGCCTTGCAGAGTCGTGAGGGTTAAAGTGTATCTCCGCAGACGCTCAGCACTGTGTACTAGCTAGCTCCTATTTATTTACACCAAATAGCAGAAACGCCTGTGTAGCGAGGGAGGCAGATGTGCGCAAGGGAACACAAGTTCGGGTGTACACGAGTGTTCTAACATCTGCTCGCAAACTCTGGAGTGATGGCGATAACAGAAGGAGGAACCGCAGCGTTGCCGGACTCGGCGTCTTTTAGGGAAAACACGTGGGAAAAACAGTGACAAGATTGGGCCGAGGTTGCCTGCGGGAGGGGAGGTGTTAGGGAGTGGCCCAGCAGCAGCGTTTGGAGGGGGGACCCAGGCCTAGGAACAACAAAGAGGAGTCAGGAATTTCATTTCAGGATGAAGGAACTCGCTGAGGGTGACTGGACTGAATAAGAGCAGCAAGACGTTGGAATTGGGAGGAAGTAAAGGGCTCTTAGCTAGCAAGGATCTATTTTCTGTTTTAGGATGGATGTCAGAAAGGGTTAAGACCAAGGAGCAGAAAAACCGCTTTATAGCACCTTGCATACAAAACAAATGAAGGTGCATCTGGTCAGTAGTTACAAGGGTGGAGAGGAAGAGACCAGAAATGCATAGGACGTTAGCAGCATAAACAGGCAAAATAAGAGCAGAGAGCTTGGGGCTTAGTGGGTCAGGGCTACGCCCTCAGCTGAGCCAGGGCACTCGGCTGTCTACACTGTTGCAGGGGTAACTGCAGGAGTTGGAAGTTACAGCCGCTCTTGAGGACAGTGATCTGATGCTGTGAGACAGCAGAATTTGCAAATGACAGGGGAGAACGAAGCTTTGCAACATTGACCAGAGAGTTGTGTATTTCATTTTGTAACCAACACCACAAAGTAAAGGCCCCCAGAAGATACTACAAGAGTTTGTATCCCAGACAGTGGCCATTGTCTGAAATTATAAGGTGGAGCGAGCAGCAAGGTAACTGTTAGAACAGATCAGAGGGATGACCTGAATTCTCCTTTCCGGGAGCCCTGGTACACCCATCAGAAATACTCCTCCTAGATTTTATTTTTTAAAAAATAATTAGCAATTGTATCTTTTTTAAAGATTTATTTATGTGAAAGGCAGAGTTACAGAAAGAGAGCTTCCATCCACTGGTTCACTCCCCAAATGGCAGCAACAGCTGGGCCTGTCTGAAGCCAGAAGCTAGGAGCTACTTCCAGGTCTCCCACATGGGTGCGGGAGGAGCCCAAGGACTTGGTCCATCTTCCACTGCTTTCCCAGGCCGTTAGCAGGGAGCTGGGTGCAACGTGGAGCAACCGGCATCCATATGGTATATGGTACGCTGGCTCTGCAGACAGCAGCTTTACCCGCTACGCTACAGTGCTGGTCCCTCCTAGATTTTAAATGGAGACAAGAAGCGGAATGTCTTCCCGGGTCCTTTCCTAGATGTGACTCGTACCAACCAGGGGGAAGGAGAAGGGAATATACTGCGTATCTGCCACTTAATACCCGATGTGCCTCAGGAGTGGTCTCCAGAGGAGGTGAGAATCGTGCATGCATGTCACACACTGAATCCAAGCCATTCCAAGTACATACACTCAGGGTGGGTAAATGGAAATCACTTGAATTTCTCAAAAAAGCCATGTGGGGAGCTAAGTTAACAAGTAGCTTGGTAAGCAAGGGTTGGGAGATCTTAAGCTGTAACGTTGATGGGGGCTGTAACATCACCTCCACTCTAGGGATGCATTTGCAAGGGAATTACAGTGGTTTAGCCTCGGCAGGCAGTCCCTCCTGGATAAACTTGCTGATTCTCCAGACAGCTCTTGGGGCCATTAATAGGCCCATTTTGCAATGAGAAAGTGGGAGTCCATGGAGATTGATAATGGCCCGAGGGCACATGACTAGTAAGTAGCAGCTGGGCTGGAAGGACAGTCCTACCAGCTGAGACTTTAGCATGAGTATGAGCTCTGCAAAATTATGTCTCCCTTGCTACACTTCACAGAGAAGGAAAACAGAGCCTGAGAGACTGACGGGTGATTGTGCCGCTACCATGCAACAGAGCTGCGATTTGAAAACTGTGATTAAGTACATGCACAGTCTGATTTACCACAGGCCACTCTGTTTATTCTCGTGGTTTTTTTTTTTTTAATTTAATTTAATTTAATTTTTTGAAAGGCAGAGCCACAGCGAGAGGGGGAGAGTAAGATTGTCTATCCAGTGGTTCACTGCCCAAATGGCCACAACAGCCAGGTCTGGGCCAAACCGAAGCAGGGAGCCAGGAGCTTCTTCTGGACCTCCCACATGGGTGTAGGGGCCCAAGGACTTGGACCATCTGCTGCTGCTTTCCCAGGCCGTGAGCAGAGACTGGAACCTGCACCTAAACATGATGCTAGCCTCACAGGCGGTGGCTTAACCTGCTACACCACAGCACTGGCCCCCATTCCCATCTTAAAGATGAGGAACAGGCAGGCATGGTGGCACCTCACTGAAGTCACCACCTGGGATGCCCATATCCCGTGTCAGAGTCCCTGGGGTAGAGTCACCGCTGCATCTGACCCAGTGTTCTGCTGTTGTTCCCCCTGGAAGGCAGCAGGTGATGGCTTAAGTACTTGGGCTCCTGCTATCCATGTGGGAGACCTGGGTGGAGTTTCAGACTCCTGGATGTGGCCTGGCCCAGCCCTGGTTGTTGTGGGCATTTAGGGAGTGAACCAGAGGATAGAAGGTGTGTCTGTCTATCATTCTTTCAGATAAGGGGGGGGGGGGGGGGGGGGACTTGAGTCTTGGAAGTTTTAAGAATTTGACTAAGCATGGAAAGCCTCTTAAGGAAAATAGCAGAATTCAGTAGGACCTTCCAGCTCACCACTTAGGAAACCCACAAGCATTCAGTGTGGAAAACTTACCTGGAAAATGGAAGAGAAACCAGTCTGGTTCCAACAGTTTACCCACAAGAGAAGTCAGAAATGAAGATGAGGGGCCAGTGCTGTGGCCTTGTGGGTGAAGACTCCGCCTGCAGTGCCGGCATCCCCTATAGGCGCCGGTTCGAGTCCCAGCTGCTCCACTTCTGATCCAGCTCTCTGCTATGGCCTAGGAAAGCAGTGGAAAATGGCCCAAGTCCTTGGGCCCCTGCACCAGCATGGAGGAACAGGAAGAAGCTCCTGGCTCCTTGTTTCAGATCAGCCCAGCTCCAGCCATTGCTGCCAATTAGGGAGTGAACCAGCGGATGGAAGACCTCTCTCTCTCTTTCTCTCTCTCTCTCTCTCTCTCTCTCTCTGCCTCTGCCTTTCAAATAAATAAATAAATCTTTTTGAAAAAAAGTGAAGATGCAAGAATAGGGTCAGTTCTGAAAGATTTTGAAAAGTGAGATAAGGCCGGCGCCGTGGCTCAACAGGCTAATCCTCCGCCTTGCGGTGCCGGCACACCGGGTTCTAGTCCTGGTCGGGGTGCCGGATTCTGTCCCAGTTGCCCCTCTTCCAGGCCAGCCCTCTGCTGTGGCCCAGGAGTGCAGTGGAGGATGGCCCAGGTGCTTGGGCCCTGCACCCCATGGGAGACCAGGAAAAAGCACCTAGCACTTGGCTCCTGCCATCGGATGAGCGCAGTGCACTGGCCGCAGCGCGCCGACGGCAGCAGCCATTGGAGGGTGAACCAACGGCAACAGAAGACCTTTCTCTCTGTCTCTCTCACTGTCCACTCTGCCTGTCAAAAAAAAAAAAGAAAAGTGAGATAAAATCTATGAGCAGTGGAGATTGTGCATAGGAAATTAGATACATAATTCAAATCCTAGTAGTATGTTAGTGTAAACGTATTAATTGAACGCAGCAGCCATTGATGCACGCCTGGTTTTGAGGGACATGAAGTAGGTGGCACTGGACCTGCAGAACAGTTGACAGCTAAATCAGTCCACATGCGACAACACCTTGTGTAACTTTCCATCAACAACAGCTGGATTGAAGGCCTTCTGTAAGGCGGGCACCCTGCGCTAAAGACTGGCTCCAGCTTCCGTTGGTTAAATCCCCTAGAAATATAGGAGTTGTTTACATCTTGATAGATTTTCAGAGGACTTTGAAAGAATGAAAGAAAGCGTTGATCCATTCAAAGCTCAGTCACACGTAGACCTCGCATCTGACTCCTGGGGTCCCTCCTTCACCTGCTGGTGGTCTCATGTTTCCCCCAAAGCCCTCTCTTCCCTTTAACCCAGCCAGTTGTCCTCTTAATGTCACTTGTCCCTGCTGCCCTCAGCAAATTGTTTCCACATTTATCTCTTCCCTCTCCAGCTTCTGCCTCTCCCTTGTCACTGGCTTCGGTCCCTGTACCCTACTTGCAGGCTTGGCCCATGTCTGTCACCAAGTATTACCAGTTCTTACTTTGAAACGTTTCTTGCAGCGTTGCAAGGGCAGAGAGCGGCTGGACAAGACCTTGGGAATGCGGGAGATGGAATCGGAATGTGTCTGCACTTGGATGTCGAAGTTGAGAAACCTCTCTGGCTCAGTAGCTTTTTGTTTTTCTGTTTAATAATCTTTAATATGAGAATAACAGCTAGAATAATATATGTGGCATATTTTTCCATCTTGGCCAGTGCGCTAAACCATTAACTGCTCTTACTTAGTGCTCAGAAGATAGCCAGAATACCCAAGTTATTTTAAATGTCTGTAGAGCTCCTTGAACAATGCCTGTTACATGAGATAAAAAATGATTATTTTTCTCTCCATCCCCACTTAGTTTAGGCCCTCAGTCATCAAGGTCTCCCTGACTCTTCACTCAATCCTTTTTTTTTTTTTTTAAGATTTATTTTATTTATTTGAAGGAGTTACAGAGAGAGGTAGAGACAGAGAGAGAGAGGTCTTCCATCCGCTGGTTCACTCCCCAGATGGCCGCAACAGCCAGAGCTGTGCTGATCTGAAGCCAGGAGCCAGGAGCTTCTTCTGGGTCTCCCACTTGGGTGCAGGAGCCCAAGAACTTGGGCCATCTTCCACTGCTATCCCAGGCCATAGCAGAGAGCTGTATCAGAAGTGGAGCAGCTGGGACTAGAACCGGTGCCCATATGGGATGCCAGCACTTCAGGCCAGGGAGCGCCAGCCCCTCTTCACTCATTCCTATCACTGCTTTTAGATTTCCTCGAGTAAAGTTTAACACATCCTCTGTTCAGGCCTTTCTCGTTCCCTACCCCCTCAGACCCAACTCATTGGCTTCACTCTTGAAGCTGCATGGGACGTTCTGCTTTGTGCCCTCCCCCTTGCTCCGAGCCCCTGAAGGCTTACCATGCAACTGAGCCCTTGGCTCACTCACCCTCAGTTCCAAAATCACCCAACAGGAGCCCTCAGCAGGAGACAGCAGGCTGAAAAGGCAGTGAGCTTAGGGTTTCCGTTTTCTTGGCTCCCTGACTGCTGGGCTGCGGGCTGCACTGGTAGAGACGGCCGTTCCTGTACCAGAGGCCACAGTTAGCAAACCCCTCCAAAGGTCAATTCCACTACCTCCCCTGGCCTTCGAGAGTTCGGGCTTCTCTTCCATGTCGAACAGGAGGTATCGGAGGGAGGCGGGGCGGGGGGCTTCCCCAGCCGTGGCCAATTGGACTCTGCTTACATCCTTGTAAATGGCACCATCACTCACTCTCCATCTTAGCTGATTTCGCACTCTGTTTTCGTTCAGAACTCTGACAGGTACCAGAGCTCTGCATACATGGCGACTGCTTTCTCGAACTCCACCCTCTGTGGCTGTCCAGAATCCCAATTGTTCAGTTCTCAGTGCCCAGTCTTCGGATTGCACCCTTGTCTGTGTCTATCTCGTCCTCCAGCTTGAAAGAATCCACCTAGGGGCAGACATCCGGTCTCTCTGTTAAGATGCCCACATCCCACGAGCACCTAGGTTCAAATCCTGGCTCTGCCCCCAATTGCTTTAGCATTCGCAGTTTCTCTGATGTGCACCCTGGAAGGCAGCAGGTGATGGCTCCAAGTAGTGGGGTCCAATACAGCTTCCTGCCAGTGCGTATCCTGGGAGGCAGCAGATGACAGCTCACGTACTTGGGTCTCTGTCAACCACATGGGAGACCCTGATTGAGTTCTGGGCTCTTGGCTTCCGACTGGCTCAGGCCTGGATGCCGCGGGCATTTGGGTATTGGATGAGCAGAAGTAATAGCTCTCTTTCTGCCCTTCAAATAAAAATAAATTTCCTTTAAAAAAAAAAAAGAATAACAGAAAGAATTCCCAAGTACCCTTTTCCCTTTTTCCCCTACTGTCCAAAATTCTGCTACATCTGGACTGTTGTCCTTTCTTCTCCATTTACCAGTGGACTGTGGACTGTAAGGAAGAGTGTCTCTGCTCCCCCATTCATTTACTTGCTTATATTGGCATGGACTCAGGGGTCCCTTTGTTTTCACTGGGTCACTGGGTCATCGTGGGTAACCCCTGCTTGTGCCTGCTCTGTGGCCAGCACTTCCATTCTCTGCTGGATCCACCACAGAGCTGCAAATACACAGCCAGCAGGAGACAAGGATGACCCTAGCGGAGCCGCTCACAGACTGTCCCATGGTCGTCCCTTTGCCTTCTCGGTCCCGTAATGTCACAGAAGAGGTTGATTCTGGCCCACGGTTCTGGGGGGGAGAGCGGTCTTGCTGGTGGGGTCCTCTGGAGCGTACCAAGGTGGCACAGGGCAGGGTCTTCCCTCAGGTCTCTCACGCTCTTCTTCTTCTTCTTTTTTTTTTTTTTTAACAGGCAGAGTGGACAGTGAGAGAGAGAGACAGAGAGAAAGGTCTTCCTTTGCCATTGGTTCACCCTCCAATGGCCGCTGTGGCCAGTGTGCTGCAGCTGGCGCACTGCACTGATCCGATGGCAGGAGCCAGGTGCTTCTCTGGTCTCCCATGGGGTGCAGGGCCCAAGCACTTGAGCCATCCTCCACTGCACTACGGGGACAGAATCCGGCGCCCCTACCAGGACCAGAACCCGGTGTGCTGGCGCCGCAAGGCAGGGAATTAGCCTAGTGAGCCGCGGCCTCTCACTCTCTTCTCATTGAGCCACTAATGCAGTCCCTGGGGCCTCACCCGCATGACCTCAGCTAATCCTAATTGTGCCCCCACTAGGCCCCACCTCCAAATACCAAGGTCAGATTCCTCTCAACCCTCACAGTGGGGGTTAAATTCCAACCTGACTTTCAGAGGAGACAAACATGTTCCAAACACAGCAAGCCCCATGCGGGCAGTCACCACAGGCCCATGCCCTGTAGATGGGATATCCCAGTGGGAGTTTATGCAAAATAATGGCAAAGTACACAGAAGTGGGGGTGAGTACATAAATAACTCCAAACAAGAGGACTGAGCAAAAGTAGCCAGACACAGATGAGTGCACATCCTGTATTTTATTTGCAATTCAAAAACAAAGCTAGTGACAGTAGAGCTCAGGATAGCGGTTATGCTTGGGATGAGGATGGTGGTCAGAGGATACATCTGGAATTATGTTCCTCCCCCTTCCTTCCTCCTTTCATTCATTCCTCTCTTCCTTCGAGAAGTAAAGAGAGAGTTCCCAAGCACTGCATCGCTCCCCAATGGCCCACAATGGCCAGAGCTGGCCTAGGGCCAGAGCTAAAGCCAGAAGCCAGGTACTCAATCCAGGTCTCCCACACAGAGGGCAGAAACCCAATCACCTGGAGTCCTCACCACTCCCTCTCAGGGTACACATTAGCAGGAAGCTAGAGTCAAGAACCTAAGGCGGGTAGCACACCCAAGTGTGTCTATGTGGGACCCAGGCATCTTAGCTGCAGGCCCAACATGAGCCCCTGTTCTGTTTCTTAACCCGGAATGTGTCCCTTGGTGAAAAAGTCGTAAGTGCTTATGTCTTTTGCAGTTATATACGTGTGTGTGTGTGTGTGTGTGTGTGTATTATACCTCGGTAAAATACTTGCTTTAAAGCCAAGACAGCAGGCATTTTGGCATAGCAATGAAGCTCTCCCTTGGGATGCCTGCATCACATCTTGGAGTGACTGGGTTTGAGTTCCGACCCTGCTTCCGATTCCACTTCCTGCTCATGGGTGTCCTAGGAGGCAGCAGCTACAGATGATGGCCAAGTACTTGGCCCCCACCACGCAAGTGGGAGACCTGGATGGAGCCCCAGGCTTCTGCCTGGCCCAGCCCTGATGGGCAAACATTTGAAAGTAAACCAGTGGATGGAAAATCCATCCCTCTTTCATATAAATAAAAATAATATTTTAAAAAGAGACAAAAAGGGAGGCTGGCACTGTGGCACAGTAGGTAAAGCCACTGCCTGCAGTGCTGGCATCCCATATGGGCACCGGTTGAAGTCCTGGCTGCTCCACCTCCAATCCAGCTCTCTGCTATGGCCTAGAAAAGCAGTAGAAAATGGCCCAAGTCCTTGGGCCCCTGCACCGGTGTGGGAGACCCAGAAGAAGCTCCTGGCTCCTGGCTTTGGGTCTGTATAGCTCTGGCCATTACAGCTAATTGGAGAGTAAACCAGCAGATAGAAGACCTCTCTCTCTCTGTGTCTTTCCTTCTCTCTCTGTGTAACTCTGACTTTCAAATAAATTTAAAAATTTTTTTTAAAAAATAGAGACAAAAAGGGGCCAGTGCTATGGCACAGTAGGTTAAGCCATGGGCTGTAGCTCCAGCATCCCATATGGTGGTGGTTCTAGCCCCAGCTGCTCCACTTCCAATCCAGCTCCCAGCTAATGCTCTTGGGAATGGCAGAGGATGGCCCAAGTGCTTGGGCCCCTGTACTCACATGGGAGACCTGGAAAAAGCTCCAGGCTCCTGGTTTTAACCTGGCCCAGCCATGGTTGTCGCAGCCCTTTGGGGAGTGAACCAGTAGGTGGAAGAACTCTGTCTCTCCCTCTTTGGAACTCTGCCCTTCAAATAAATAAACAAATCTTTAAAAAAAAAAAAAAAAGAGAGAGAGAGAGAGCATGACAAAAGGAAAAATGGCATGATGTCTGTGATAATCAGAATAATGGCTCTCCAAAGATGTCCACGCCTTAACCTCCTGGACCTTTTTTTTAAAAAAAAAATTATTTATTTATTTGAAAGTCAGAGTTACGCAGAGAGAGGAGAGGCAGAGAGAGAGAGGTCTTCCATCCGCTTGTTCACTCCCCAGTCGGCTGCAACGGCCGGAACTACGCTGATCTGAAGCCAGGAGCCAGGAACCTCTTCTGGGTCTCCCATGTGGGTGCAGGGACCCAAGGACTTGGGCCATCTTCAACTGCTCTCCCAGGCCATAGCAGAGAGCTGTATCAGAAGTGGAGCAGCCGGGACTAGAACCGGCACCCATATGGGATGCCAGCACCTCAGGCCAGGGCGTTAACCCACTGTACCACAGCGCCGGCCCCATCCTCCTGGATCTGATGAGCATTTTATGCTACATGGTAAAGGGGAATTTGAAGACATAAATCTTGTTAAGGATCTCAAGGTGGAAAAATTCCTGTATTATCTAGATGGCCCAAATATAATCAAATGGGTCCTTCAAAGAGGGAGGCAGGAAAGAGACAGGGGTGCTGGGGGACACAGAGGCCGGAGTGTGGGCTTTGAAGTTGGCCGAGGGGCCACAAACCAGGGAAAACAGGCGGCCTTCAGAGGGGTGGGGAGCGTCCAGCCTGCTCATAAGGCCCAGGAAACCACTCAGTCTGGCCCTGCCAAGGCAATCGCCAGTGGACTCGAAATCCAGTGACTCTATAGCTGTTGATAAGTTTATCTGGCCCATGAGTGAGGCTGTAAATATCCAAATGGCCCTGGGCTGGGCAGAGGCTCCCAGCCTACTTCAGAAGCTGAAGAAGACCGGGAGGTCTGTCCTGCCCCAGAGCCCGGGGGCACAGCCCTGCCCAGAGCCCTGGGGGCACAGCCCTGCCAAGGGCTTTGGGCCCTGGAAGCCAGTTTTGGACTCTCACCTGCACAACTGTAGAATCATTAGTTTACATGGTTCTTCAGTCACTAATTTTCTAGTAATTTCTTATAGAAGCAATAGGAGACTACAACAGTACCAGAAGCAATTTGTAAGAACCTAATAATCTACTAAGGAATTTAATAATTTCCAAGTTACATGAAAAAAAAATCCCTCCCTCTTCCCCCCCCCCCAAAAAAAAAAAACCTCTGGAAAAGTTACCTGTCTCTTCCCCCTGGGCTTAGATAAATCTCTAAAATGGATTCAGATGCAACCCCAAGCTATTTTAATAACAACCGGTTATTTCCATCTGACCAGCTAAGAAGCATTTCAAAAAATGTTCTTAGTTTTATTATTTGAAAGACACACAGAGGGATACAGAGAGAGATCTTGCCTCTGCTGGTTCATGTCCCAATGTCCCCAACAGCTGGGATGGGCCAGACTGAAGCCAGGAGCCTGGAACTTTGCAGAAACATGAATAGGAAGCAGGAATCAAAGGAGAGCTGGGAGTCGAGTGCAAGCGCTCCCAAGTGGGTGTGGCTGTCCCAAGCAGGGTCTTAACTGCTGCACTGAACTTCCCCCACTTTTGTTTAAATATTTCTATATTTACGGGACTGGAGCTGTGGTGCAGCGGGTTAACACCCTGGCCTGAAGCGCCGGCATCCCATATGGGCGCCAGTTCCAGACTCGGCTACTCCATTTCAGATCCAGCTCTCTGGGAAAGCAGTAGAAGATGGCCCAAGTCCTTGGCCCCTGCACCCGAGTGGGAGACCCAGAAGAAGCTCCTGGCTCCTGGCTTCGGATCAACACAGCTCCAACTGTTGCAACCAATCGGGGAGTGAACCAGTGGATGGAAGACCTCTCTCTGCCTCTCCTCTCTCTGTGTAACTCTGACTTTCGAATAAATAAATAAATCTTTATTAAAAAGATTTATATATTGACTTATTTATTTGAAAGGCAGAGTTATAAAGGCGAGGGAGGGAGGGAGGGAGAGAGAGAGAGAGAGCTTCCAACTGCTGGTTCACTCCTCAGATGGCTACAACGGCCATAGCTGAGCCGGACTGAAGCCAGGAGCCAGGAGTTTCGTCCAGGTCTCTTACATGGGTGCAGGGGCCCACGCACGTGGCCCGTCTTCTGTTGCTTTTCCCAGAACATTATCCGGGAGCGGGATCATAAGTGCAGCAGCCCCAACGTGGGGTTGTGGTGTTGTGGGCGGCAGCTTTACTCACTACACCACAACTCGAGCCCTTCAAAAATGCTTAAGTGAAAGTTCATATTAATAATCAGGGGTGATTCGATCCCAGGTATCGGCACCAAAAAAAAAATATATATATATATATATCAGGGGTGAGCCAGCGAAAGGGCGCCACTAAATGTGTGACGGGATTTGACCTCATGCAGCTGTGAAGCCAGTTCAGCAGTCTCTGTAGGGCTGATGTCTTTCTTCCGGAGCCTGTAGTCTGGAGTTCACAGGTCAGGCGGTTGGCGAGCCGGGGGAGGTCGGGTCGCTGGGGAGAGGCTTCAGGCCGGCAGCTGGCCCGTGCCAGATGTGAGCCAGCAGACAGACCACAGTGGCCCTGTCCTCCCCCAGCACGTGGACCCTCTGCACTGGCCTGGGGCTGCAAATGATGTGATTCTTGTCCACTTCCGCCTCCCCAGTCTGCTACAGAACTTCTCCCTAGTCCACCCTGATTACAACATGGATGGAAGGGAGTGCTGGGGGATGCAGGCTCGCTGACCGAGCTGGCACATGACAGAAGTTTCTAGACCTCTGTCAGCTGTGTTGCCTGCCTTCATTTCAGCTGAAAAATGTAAATGATAATAATGTCCCTTAGATTTTCAAAAGAATTAAATGAAACAGGGGCCAGTGTTGTGGCGCAGCTGCCCGTATCAGAGCGTCGATTGGAGTCCCAACCACTCCACTTCCAACCCAACTCCCTGCAAAGGCTGCTGGAAGAAGCAGCAGCAGATGACGCAAGTGCTTGGGCCCCTGCATCCACATGGGAGACCCGAAAGAAACTCCTGGCTCCTGGCTTCAGATTGGCCCAGCTCTGGCTATTGCTGCCAGTACGCCACAGTACCGACCCCTATGGTTTCAATTTTTTTTAAAAAAGATTTATTTATTTTATTTGAAAGGCAGAGTTACAGAAAGGCAGAGAGAGAGAGAAAGAGAGAGAGAGAGGTCTTCCATCTGCTGGTTCAGTCCCCAGATGGCCACAACAGCCAGAGCTGCGCCGATCCAAAGCCAGGAGCCAGGGGCTTCTTCCATGTCTCTTACGCAGGTGCAGGGGCCAAGGACTTGGGCCGTCTTCTACTGCTTTCCCAGGCCATAGCAGAGAGCTGGATCAGAAGAGGAGCAACCAGGACTCGAACCGGCGCCCATCTGGGATGCCAGCACTGCAGGCAGTGGCTTTACCCGCTACGCCACAGCACTGGCCTCAAGCAGAAATACTTTTTAACAAAATGGCTCTGTGGTCAGACACCTGGGTTTGACTGCGGGCTGCAGTTCATAATAATTATGTGGGTCTCATAGGGGAACAGGCGGACTTTGTTTTACTGAGGAGGGAGAGCAGCAGTTCCTGCCTGTCGTCATGAGGACCAGCTGAGGAAATGAGGGGCCCGTTTCAGACAGTGGCAGCCATGCAGGGCGAGCTCAGCGTCACCAGCCCTGTTGTGAATGACAGCACTGGAGACAGCCTGGGAGCTTGCAGGACAGTGCTGGCCTGGGTGGCAGCGGCCACCTGGGTTTGTTTTCTTCCTTGCACGTTCCTATTTAAAATCACCTACAACAGAGGCAGGTGTTATGGCTCAGTGGATAAACCACCGCTTGGGACAGTCACATCCCCTATCGGAGTGCCTGGGTATAGAGTTCTACCTCCACTTCCAGTCCAGCTTCCCGCAAATGCACACCCTGGGAGGTGGCAGGTGCCGGTTCAAGTACTTGGGTCCTCCGTTACCACGCATGGGGAGGCCCCAGTGGAGTTCCTGGCTCCAGCTCTGGCTACTGTGGATGTTTGGGGAGTGAACCAACAGATGGACGAATGGAGGATCTCTGTGTGTGTGTGTGTGTGTGTGTTACATTGTCTTTCAAATAAATAAAAATGACTTGTAAAAAATCATCTACAAAAAATGTGTATATCATTTGGAAACAACCTCCCCCCAGGTAAAACTCTTTGTCTTTTTTTTTTTTTTTTTTGACAGGCAGTTAGACAGTGAGAGAGAGACAGAGAGAAAGGTCTTCCTTCCTTTGGTTCACCCCCCAAAATGGACGCTATGGCCGGTGCCATGCGCCAATCCGAAGCCAAGTGCTTTCTCCTGGTCTCCCATGCAGGTGCAGGGCCCAAGCACTTGGGCCATCCTGCACTGCCCTCCCAGGCCACAGCAGAGAGCTGGACTGGAAGAGGAGCAACCGGGACAGAATCCGGTGCCCAGCCGGGACTAGAACCCGGTGTGCCGGCGCCTCAGGCAGAGGATTAGCCTAGTGAGCCGCAGCGCCGGCGAAAACTCTTCGTCTTTCCCACAAGCCCTGTATTTCGGCTCCATTGATCCACTCCCCATTCTACCTTCTGCTCCTCCGAATGAGCGTGAACAGTTAAGAATCACATCCTGTGTGTCTTCCCAAGACAACTCGCCTCTCGCCCTGTCTGTATCATTCTCTCATCATCCCACATTGTTGACCTTCTCTTGCGCCTCCATTCCCAAAGAGTGACAACTTCTGTCCTAATTCCTAACTGTTAAGTAAACATCTTCTGAATCGTCCTTCTGTAGGATCCAAATACGATTAGCATAGGGGAACATTTTCTCCCCGCCAGAAATGCAGGTATACTCTGCCAGAACAAACTCTGATTTTGCAACGTCTGATTTAGGGGGCAAATATTTCTCCGTGGCTACCCTGTAATCTAAATTTAGATACCTCAGCAAAAGTATCAGCGTTTTAAAAATATTTATTTCAAGAGTCCAAATAAGTGCACCGCCAAGTTTAGCAATAGCAAAGTGCACGCGTAACAGTCTTACTCACTTCTCAGAGGTGATGGCGTTTAGCTTTCACTGCTTCCCATCAGAGGGCAATTTTGACTGATGTCAAGTTTGATTGCTTGGCTTTTAGCATAAATTAAACCATGCTGTAATTCGCTTGTTTCTATAAACAATATGCTTTGGAAATCTTTTGGTTTTAGTAAATCAACCATGTTTTTCATTTTTAAATTGCCACTTAATATTCCATATGGTGGTATGCTAAACACTTCTCAAAATCTAGGATAAATCCCAGCAAGGCCCAAATTTTCTTAATAAAAATCCTGGTGTGGTTTTTATAGATATTGACAGATTGGTTCTAAATTGTGTGTGTGGGTGGGTAGGCAATGGGCTCAGTGGTTGTCACTGCTTGGGACTGTAACATCCCGTATGAAAGTGACTGATTTGAGTCCCGGTTACTCCACTTCCCATCCAGCTTCCTGTTAGCGAGCACCCATGGGGACAGCAGGTGCTGACACAAATACTGGAGTCACCCCCATCCATAGAGGAGATGCACATTGTGTTTTGGGCTCCTGGCTTTGGCCTGACCCAGCCCTGGCTGTTGTGGCCATTTGGAGAATAAACCAGCAGATGGAAAAATTTCTCCCTCTTCTATTCTCTCTCTCTCTCTGCCAACCCCCACCTTTAAAATAAAGTGAAAATAAATAAAAGTTTTTTAAAATTAAGTAAAAATTTATATGAGGGGCCAGCGCTGTGGCACAGTAGGTTAACACCCTGGCCTGAAGTGCCAGCATCCCATATGGGCACTGGTTCGAGTCCCGGCTGCTCCACTTCCCATCCAGCTCTCTGCTGTGGCCTGAGAAAGCAGTGGAAGATGGTCCAAGTCTTTGGGCCCCTGCACCCACGTGGGAGACCCAGAAGAAACTCCTGGCTTCAGATCGGCTCAGCTCCAGCCATTGTGGCTAATTGGGGAGTGAACCAGTGGATGGAAGATCTCTCTCTCTCTCTCTCTCTCTCTCTGTGCCTTTATCTCTCTGTAACGGCCTTTCAAATAAGCAAATCTTTTTTAAAAAGTTATTTATCATTACATAACAAATTGTGCCAAAATTTAGAGGCTTTAAAACAACCTACACTCATTATCTCGCAGTATCTGTGGATCAGAAATATAGGTCTGGGGTAGACATTGTGGCACAGTGGGGTAAGCCACTGCATGCAATGTTGACATCTCATGTCTGACTGCCTGTTCAAGTCCTGGCTGCTCTACACCCAGTCCAGCTCCCTGCTAAAGCACGTGGGAAAGCAGGGGACATGGCCCACGTACTTGGATCCCTGCCACCCATGTGGGAGACTGGCATAGAGTTCCAGGTTCCTGGCTTCCATCTGGCCCAGCTCTGGCTGTTGCAGCCATGTGGGAAATGAACCAGAGGACAGAATCTCTCTTTCTCTCTCTCTCTCTCTGTCTCTCTGCGTTTCAAATAAATAAAAACAAATCTTAAAAAAATCTATTTACAGGGGCCGGCCCCGTGGCGCAGTAGGTTAATCTTCCGCCTGAGGTGCTGGCATGCCATATAGGCGC
Organism: Sylvilagus floridanus; assembly: GCA_949820135.1. Lineage (NCBI taxonomy): Eukaryota > Metazoa > Chordata > Mammalia > Lagomorpha > Leporidae > Sylvilagus > Sylvilagus floridanus. Next base: position 6,021,438 of record OX463244.1, on the reverse strand, counting down.
CAGTTCTAGTCCCAGTTGCTCCTCTTCCAGTCCAGCTCTCTGCTGTGGCCAGGGAAAGCAGTGGAGGATGGCCCAAGTGCTTGGGCACCTGCACCCGTGTAGGAGAACCAGAAGAAGCACCTGGCTCCTGGCTTGGATTGGCAAGGCTCCAGCTGTTGTGGCCATCTGGGAAATGAATCAGAGGACAGAATCTCTCTTTCTCTCTCTCTCTCTGTCTCTCTGCATTTCAAATAAATAAATAAAATCTTTTTAAAAATCTATTTACAAGTAAAAAAAGAAGCACAGGTCTTTAGGGGCATCCTTTGTCTCAGGGGCCTCTCGAGGCTGCAGTGTTGGCCAAGGCTTCATCTGAAGTCACACTGGGCAGGAATCCACTCCGGGCCCAGGTGACTTTGGCCGAATGCAGTTCCTGAAGGGCATTTGGCCTGAGGGCCTCCGTTCCTCGTTAGCTGATGGCCAGAAGCAGTTTTGAGTTTCTCAACACTTGGGTCTCTCCAGCACAGCCCCAGCTTTATCAAACCATGCAAGCCAAGAAGGCAAGAGAGGAAAATGGAAGGTACAATCTTATGTGACATATCACACATACCCCATTAGCCTTGCTGTATTCTGTTGGTTAGAAGCAAGTCACAGACCCTGCCTGCACTCAAGGAAAGGGTTAAGAAGGGCACGAAGACCAAGACGCTGGGGTCACAGGAGGCCATTGTAGCGTTGTCTGCTTCAAGCTCTTTCAAAGTTAAAAAAAACTATGCTCTTTGAAAGACCCTGATAGCAGATGAAAAGACAAGCCACAGACCAAGAAGAAATATTTGTGAAGCATGTCTGATATAGGATTTGTATCCTGTGTGTATATATATATATATGGTGTAATATATATTATATATAGTATATACTCTCTCTATATGAAGTATAATAGGGAGTGAATGTTTGAGACATCCAGTTGGGAAGTTTGCATGCCGTATCAGAGTGCCTGGGTTTAAGTCGCAGCTCCCCTCCTGATTCCAGTGCACTGGTAGGCATTGGAGGATGCCCCTACCACCCACATTGAAGACCTGGGCTGAATTTCTAGTTCCCTGCTTCTGGCTTTGGCCTTGCCCAGCTCTGCTTTAAGGGCATTTGGGGAATGAATCAGAGGATGGACTCTCTCTCTCTCTCTCTCTCTCTCTCTCCCCCTCTCCTTCTCCCTGTAAATACATAAAAACGTTTCAATGGATAGAAGGGTGGATTGATACTTGACCATGAATGACGAAGTATATAAAAAGATGCTCAACATCATTAAGCATTAGGAACAGACAAACTAAGACCACAGTGGGCTGTAAGTTCGCTCTTGTTAGTATGGCTGAAATTTAAAACAACAACGAAAGCTAATCATAGCAAGTGCTGGCAAGGTTATAAAGCAACGCAAGCTTTCAGATACTTTTGGTAAGAATCCAGAATGGTAAAGCCAATTCGAAAATTAGTTTGGTCACTTCTTATTAAGTTAAACATACACTTAGATGCAGGAAAGGGTTAAGTCTACAGGCCTGGGTTGCTCTCATCTCACATATTTCCAAAGTGTGCAGGGCTGACCTTTGGCCCAGTTTTGAGATCTTAGAGTCTCCAGTCTGAGTGTTCCTAGGGGCTGTGATGTGAGCCACCAGGGTCAATGACGCAAGGCCACTTACCTACAGGACTGACCCCCATCAAAACTAAGACATCAAGGCTCAGGTGGGCTCCCCTGGTTGGCAACACCAGCAGAATTAAGAGGTGCCTGTGAGGGTCCACCGGGATAGCACAGCTGGGAACTGGTTTCGTCCGGATTCCACCCTGTGAGCATTTTCCCTTTGCTGGGTTACTGACCTATTTGAACCACAGAGAGAGACGGAGAAAGAGAGAGGCAGCTCCTGTCTACTGGTTCACTTCCCAAATGCCCACAATGGCCAGGGTGGGGCTAGGCTAAAACTGGGAGCTAAGAATCCAGTCCGGTTCTCCCAGATGGGAGGCAGGAACTCAGCCGCCGGAGCCCTCACTCCCAGGGCTGCAGCAGCAGGAAGCTGGAGTCTGGAGCCAGCGACAGCAGTCAGACCCAGGTACTCCAAGGTGGGACGCAGGTATCTTAACCTGTAAGCTAAGCTAAATGCTTGCCCCCTCCCTTAACCGATTTTAATCTGTATCCTTTCACTGTAGTAAACCGTGGTCCTGAGGTACTTAACAGCTGTTCTGAGTCCTTGCAGCACATCATCAGGCCTGAAGATTGCCTTGGGGAGCACCTCTAACTCACACATGCAGTGGATCCCTATTTCATGGATGAAATGGCACCCATAGTTCACTCCAAGGTGGGAAAATATGAAAATGTATCTTTCTTTAAGATTCATTTATTTGTTTGAAGATCAGAGTTACAGAGAGAGAGAAAGAGAGAGAGAGAGAGAGATTGGTCTTCCATCTGCTGGTTCACTCCCCAGTTGGCCACAACAGCCAGAGCTGCACCAATCTGAAGCCAGGAGCCAGGAGCTTCTCTGGGTCTCCCACGTGGGTGCAGGGGCCCCAGCACTTGGGCCATCTTCTACTGCTTTCCCAGGCCATAGCAGAGAGCTGCATAGGAAGTGGAGCAGCCGGGACTGGAACCGGCGCCCCTGTGGGATGCTGGCACTGCAGGCGGAGGTCTAGCCCTCTATGCCACAGTGCTGACCCTGGAAATGTATCATTTAAAAGCCTATTTTTGAATATTTATATGGGTCTTAGTCATGCTATCATCAAAATTTGGAAACAACCAAAGTGTTCTTCATTTATGAATAGTTTGTGGCATAGCCACATTGGCCTAGACCGTTTTCTGTTGTTGTCACTGACTTCCACAAACTAGGCACTCTATCAAGAAGAAAGGTTCATTCAGCTTATGCTTGGGATGGCGTTACACCCAGAGCTGAAGGACCGCATCTGGTGGAGGCCTTCTTGCTGGTGGGGTCTCTCTGCGGAGTCCCAGGGTGGCCCAGGACACCACACCCAAGAGACAGAGCCAAACTGGCCTTTATTGCAGATGCGCTGCCGAGCCCACCCACCAGGCCCTGAGTAGAGAAATCCGTTCCTGAGGCAGGCCCCTCATGGCCTAACGTCTGGCCGAGCTCCCGCCTGGTCCCACCTCCTAAAACCTCACAACGAGGATGAAATTTGAGCATGGGTTTTGGTGGGAACATTCAAACCATGGCACAATAATTTGACATGAGGGGTCTTTAAAGAGCTCATGGAAATGTGGATTTTGAAAAGACAATACATGCATGGGTTCCAAAAGTTTTGCACAAGAATAAACATCTTTTAATTCCACTTTTCTATGAACATTTTGAAGTTCCCTGGTACTGCTCAATAATAAAAGGCAATGAACTAGTGATGCACACAACAGCCTGGACAAATCTTAAGCTATGTGGTAAAGGCGAAGAGCCGGGCCCAAGGGGCTCCATGCTTAGGGGATTCCACGTAAAGGATATTTTTACTAAATAGATAACACAGAACAGATGGGTGGCTCCCAGGGTCTGGGGGCAGGAAGGGTTGACTACAAAGTGGCATAAGGACACCTTGGGGGTGATTGAAACATTCTATATGATGATTGTGGTGACACGGCTGTATGCGCTTGTCAAAATCCATTGAACTCTTCTTCAAAAAGGGGTGGATATGTCTGACTTTTAATTTTATTCCTAATTTGTTTTGCTTTTTTTAAAAAAAAAAAGATTTTTATTTATTTATTTGAGAGGTAGAGAGGGAGAGACAGAGAGGTTCTTCCATCTTCTGGGTTCACTCTCAAATGGCTACAAGGCCAGAGCTGGGCCAGTCTGAAGCCGGGGGCCAGGGACTTTCCAGGGTCTCCCCGACAGGTTCAGGGGCCCAACCCCCCCGGGCCATCCTCCACTGTTTTCCCAGGCCATAGCAGAGAGCTGGATCAGAGGAGAAGCAGCTGGGACACGAACTGGTGCCCGTATGGGATGCCAGCACTGCAGGCAGAGGTCTAGCCCTCTACGCCACAGTGCCAGCCTCTTGCATCTTTTTTTTTTTTTTTAACATTTATTGTTATTCATTTGGAAGGCAAAAGGAGAGAAAGAGAGACAGACAGAGACAGAAAGAGAAACAGATCTTTCATCTGCTGGTTCATTTCCCAAATGGCCACAACAGCAGGGGCTGGGCCAGGCTGAAGCCAGGAGCTCCATCCGGGTCTCCCACGTGGATGGGGGGGGCCCATGCATTCGGCCTTCCTCTGAGGCCTTCCCAGGAGCACTATCAGGGAGCTGGATCGCAAGAGCAGCAGGACTGGAACTGGTGCTTCTGATACGGGATGCCGGCTGCTGCAGGCGGCGGCTAAACCTGCGGGGCCACCATGCCGGCCCCTCCATCTGACTTCAAAGAAAAACGTATCAGTAGGTTAGAAATTTCAGGAAACCAAATAACCTCGAGATTTGTCAAAGGATTTTTCTCCTGCCTCTGGGCTTTGCCAAATACTGTGTTGTGTAACACTGCCATGACACCTGTGTCAGTCCTCGCTTGGGAGCTGTTTCTTTCTTATGTTTTAGTAGCTCTACGTCCTCAGTTTTTTAACCTCTAAATTTCATTCATATACAAGAATGTAGGTAATGCGGCTGTAAGTTAAGGAGCTCGGTTTTAGCATGAACCCCCTTGAACCCATTACCCAACTTCAGAGTTGCTGAAGGCGTCCCGCCTCCCAGTCTGAGTTCCTGGCTGGTCCCCAGAGGCACCCACTGCCATGAACCTAACGCTTATCAGACCCTTGCTTTGATTTCTGTAGTTTTACCAGGTAAGCTGGATTCCTATAGAACACAGTGTTTCGTTTCCTCAGCCTGGAGTTCTGTAACGTTGGGGTCCTACTCTATGTATTGTGTCAGCCAGGATCTCTCCAGAAATCCAAAGGCCACAACGAAGAGCTTGTGATTGATGGAGCTGCCAGTTGAGGCCAGTGGTGAGGGACCCGGCAGGAGCCGTTGGGGGCCCCAGGGACTCGGAGCCGTCGTGTACCAGGTGCGGTGAGAGCAGGGTGTCCAGCTGAGGAGCCGTGGCTGCAGAGGAAACACAGGTGCAGAGCAGGGGGGGCAGTGAAGAAACACCCCCTCTTCCTCCTTCACCCCCACTTCTTCATTTTGCCTCCTGATGTCCTGCTGGCCTCTCCCACGTGGGGTTCTGGCTGGAAGCCCTGGCCCGGCAGCAGCCTTCCGAGACAGAGCACGGAGAAAGGACAGGGAGCAATCTGAGCAGGGGGTGGCAGAATCTACCGTCAACATGTTTTCACTCAGCACACAACTGTTTTATAGGCTCGTCTCTGCTCTGTGGGTGTGTGTGTGGCTGCGGGGCACTCATTTTTAAGCACTGTTTAGCACACCCCTAGGTAGATAGACCACAGTTTATTAATCCATTTTCTTCTGGATGGATGACTTGGTAATTTCTAGGTCTTTTTTTTTTTTTTTAATTTATTTGAAAGAGTTACAGAGAGAGGTAGAGCCAGAGAGGGAAATCTTCCATCTGCTGGTTCACTCCCCAAATGACCACAATGGCCAGAACTGAGTTGATCTGAAACCAGGAGCCAGGAACTCCCACACTGGCGTAGGGGCCCAAGGACTTGGGCCATCTCCTACTGCTTTCCCAGGCCATAGCAGAGAGCTGGATCAGAAGAGGAGCAGCCGGGACTTGAACCGGTGCCTGTATGGGATGCCAGCACTGCAGGCTGGGGCTTTAACCCACTGCACCACAGTGCCGGCTCCTCTAGGTATTTAATAGAGAGCAAACGCTACAAAGCAGAGTTTTGAGATCATGTAAAGAGGGCTTTGCCTGCAACCAACCAAGAGCCTCATCAAGGGTGGGAGCCCTCGGGACTGGGCTGTGGTGCAGCAGGTTAAGCCTCAGCCTGCCATGCTTGCATTGCACATGGGCTCCAGTTCGAGCCTTGGCTGTTCCACTTCCAATCCAGCTCCCTGCCAATGCACCTGGAAAAGCAGCGGAAGGGGACCTGCCACCCACGTGGGAGGCCAGGATGGAGCTCCTGGCTCCTAGCCTTGGCCCGGCCCAGCCCTGGCTGCTGCAGCCATTTGTGGCGAGTGAACCAGTGGGTAGAAGATCTCTGTCTCTCCCTCTCATTCCGTCACTGTGCCTTGCAAATTAAATAATAATAGTAAGTGACGATCTCCTGTGCCAGGTGGGATTAACTGGCAGGGCAACTCATTTTGCTTTCTTCTTGTAAAATAGAACAACCTAAGAGTGACTGTTTCAGGGCGGGAGTTTATGGAGCGGTTAGGATGCCGGTTCCAGTGCCCACATCAGCATCAGAGCACCTGGGTCCAGTTCCCAGCTCTGCTGCTAACTTCAGCTTCTTGCTCATGCAGATCCTGGGGGCAGTAGGGATAGCTTAGGTGACTGTGTCCCTGCCGCTCACATGGGAAACCTGTTCTGAATCCCAGATGTAGCCCAGCCCTCGTCATTATGGGTACCTGGGGAGTAAATGGGAGCTCACTCGCTCTCATGCTCAATCAAATCAACACAGAACAGATCCCTGAGCGGCCTATGGCCTAAGAGGTTAAACACCTGCTGTGGCACCAGCAGCCCATTTGGCACCAGTTTGTGTCCCAGCTGCTCCTCTTCCTAGCTGGCTCTTTGTGTGGGCCCCTGCACCTGTGAGGGAGACCCAGCTGAAGCTCCTGGGGACATCTGGTGAGTGAACCAGCAGATGGAAGTTCCCGCCCCCTCTGCTTGTAGCTCTGCCTCTATAAATTAAAAAAATGTTTAAAAATGAAAAAAAAAAAACACATCAGCAAAGAACTGAAGCATCTTGGTAGTTTTTATTTTTTTTAAAATGTGTCAGTTTAGCACTTTCTAGTGCCTAATTCAGTGGCATTAGGTACATTCTCGGGACATCCTTCTTTTTTAGTAATAACGATGAACAGCTGGAATACTTTTTTTTTTTTTTTTGACAGGCAGAGCGGATAGTGAGAGAGAGACAGAGAGAAAGGTCTTCCTTTGCCGTTGGTTCACCCTCCAATGGCTGCCGCGGACAGCGTGCTGCAGCCGGCGCACCACGCTGATCTGATGGCAGGAGCCAGGTGCTTCTCCTGGTCTCCCATGGGGTGCAGGGCCCAAGCACCTGGGCCATCCTCCACTGCACTCCCTGGCCACAGCAGAGAGCTGGCCTGGAAGAGGGGCAACCGGGACAGAATCCAGCGCCCCAACCAGGACAAGAACCCAGGGTACCGGCACCTCAAGCAGAGGATTGGCCTATTGAGCCATGGCGCCGGCTTGGAATACTTTTTAAACCAAGATTTCTCCTGCAAATTCTGTAGATACAATATGTTCCATTTCGCTATAACTCTCTCATTTGTTTTTGAGAAAGGCACTGTTCATTGTTCTTGGTGGGGCTTGCTTGAGAATATTGCCCAAGTATTTATTTTCGTGGAGCTGATGGATCTCATCCACCCCCTTCTGAGACATTTGCTCTTCTAGGGTTCCACCACTGCAAGCCATCCCCCCTTAACTTCCGGTTTGTTTATTTATTTATTTGAAATTGAAAATTATTTATTTGAAAGAGAGAGAGGGAGAGACACAGAGAGCATTCTTCATCCACTGGTTCACTCCTCAGGTGGCCATGACGGCCAGACTGAAGCCAGGAGCCTGGAACCCCATCGGGATCTCCCACGTGAGTAGCATCCTCCACCGCCTTCCCAGGCACACCAGCAGGGAGCTGGATCAGCAGTGGAGCAGCTGGGACTCCTGTGGCACGCAGGCATCGCAGGCAGGGGCTTAACCCTCTGCGCCATAGCACCAACCCCTGCCATTCACGTCTCTGCCTCTGCTTCCTTAAGCTTTGTCTGTGCTGGGACATGGAAAATAATCTACTTTAATTTTTTAGAAGATTTATTTATTTGAAATTCAGAATTACATAGAGAGAGGAGAGGCTGATAAAGAGAGAGAGAGCGGTCTTCCATCCGCTGGTTCACTCCTCAATTGGCTTCAACGATCAGAGTTGTGCAGATCCAAAGCCAGGAGCCAGGAGCTTCTTCCAGGTCTCCCACATGCATACAGGGGCCCAAGCACTTGGGCCATCTTCTACTGCTTTCCCAGCCCATAGCAGAGAGCTGGATCGGAAGTGGAGCAGCCGGGACTCGAACTGGCACCCATATGGGATGCCGGCACTGCAGGCAGCCGCTTTACCCTCTACACCACAGTTCCGGCCTTGGTGTTTCAATTGAATAGGTGTTGGACCTGTGCTTGGTCGTCAGGGACATTGAGGCCAGCTGGGCCAGGAGCTGGAAGGGTACTGCGGCACGCTGGGCAGATGGGTCACTTCTTTGTTTTGGCAGTAGCAAGCACCAGCAGCAAAGTGACCAGAATACAGCAGCAACAGCCCACAAGGGCCGGCTCCTTCAGCACAGGGCTTTTACACAAAGTGGCCATTAGCCAAGGAGTTACCCTGCAGACACTGTGTCAGCCTTACTGGGCCCGTTGACCAGTATCAGTGCCCGGTTGCCATGGAGGCATAGATAAGAAGGCATAGCTGCATCAGTCAACACAATTAGGCCACCTGCTTACCTGGATTTCCTTAAGGTTCCGACAGGTGGCTGAGTAAATTATTAAGGAAAGAGGTTTATTTTAGCTCAAGGTCGTGACCCAGGGTTAAGGGGCAGTGTCTGGTGATGGCCTTCTTGCAAGCGGAGCATCTGGGCGTCACATGGCAAGAATGACTTCCAAGAGGGGCAGGTGTTGGGCACAGTGGTTAAGATGCCGCTCGGGATACCTGCCTCCCATATCTTGTGCGCCTGGGCTTGAGTCCTGGCCCTGTTCACAATCCTGGCCTTCTACTAGTGTGCACCCTGGGAGCCAGCAGTGATGGCTCAAGTACTTGGGTCCCTGCCACTCACGTGGGAGACGTGGATTGGGTTCTGGGCTCCTGGCCTCCCCTGGCTGTTGTCAGCATTTGGGGAATGAAACAGAGGATGGAAGATACCTCTCTCTCTCTCTCTTTCCCTGCCTTTCACATAAAATGAAAAATAATTTTAAACATTTTTAAAAGATTTATTTATTTATTTATTTGGAAGGCAGTTACAGAGAAGAAGAGGCACAGGGAGAGAGAGAGAGAGAATCTTCCATCTGTTGGTTCACTTCCCAAGTGGCCACAATGGACAGAGCTGAGCCATTCCGAAGTCATGAGCCAGGAGCTTCTTCCAGGAATACCACACGGATGCAGGGGCCCAAGGACTTGGGCCATCTTCCACTGCTTTCCCAGGCCATAGCAGAGAGCTGGATCGTAAGTGGAGCAGCTGGGACTCGAACCAGAGTCCATATGGTATTCTGGCACTGCAGGTGGTGACTTTTACCAGCTAGCTACACCACAGCGCTAGCCTCCCAAAATATTTTTAAGAGCATACACACCTAGCTTTTATGGGAGACCCACCCTCAAGCTGACCCATTACTCCACTCATGAGGGCAGTCTTTTTTTTTTTTTTTTTTGGACAGGCAGAGTGGACAGTGAGAGAGAGAGACAGAGAGAAAGGTCTTCCTTTGCCGTTGGTTCACCCTCCAATGGCTGCCACGGACAGCGCGCTGCGGCCGGCGCACCGCACTCATCCGATGGCAGGAGCCAGGTGCCAGGTGCTTCTCCTGGTCTCCCATGGGGTGCAGGGCCCAAGCACTTGGGCCATCCTCCACTGCACTCCCAGGCCACAGCAGAGAGCTGGCCTGGAAGAGGGGCAACCGGGACAGCATCCGGCTCCCTGACCGGGACTAGAACCTGGTGTGCCGGCGCCGCAAGGCAGAGGATTAGCCTGTTGAGCCACGGCACCGGCCATGAGGGCAGTCTTCAACCTCCTGAAGGTCCCGCTTGGTCCCACCTCTACTCTCATGATGCAGACTAAATTTCAGCATGAGTCTCTGACTTCGTGGGGCAGCAGGCTAAGCCACCACCTGAGAAGCTGGCATTTCACATGAGTGCCGGTTCAAGTCTCGGTGGCTCTGCTTTTGATCCAGCTCCCTGCTAATGTTCCTGGGAAAGCAGTGGAAGATGGCTCAAGTGCTTGGGCCCCTGGCACCCTTGTGGGTCCCCCTAAATGGAGTTCCAGGCTGCTGGTTTCATGTAGCCCAGCCTTGGCCTTTGCAGCTATTTGAGGAGTGGACCCGCAGACGAGAGATCTCTCTCTCTTTCTTAGGCTGCCTTTCAAATAAACAATAAACCTTAAAAAAAAATTCAACATGAGTTTCAAAAGGGACAAATCATACTCAAACTGTAACCAAATCCCTCTGTCAGTTCTTAAAACCTTAGATCAGAACCCAGAAGTTTGAACAGGTGGCCCTGAAAGCTGTCATTAGGTCCTGTGCCTCCCAGCACTCCATTGAGTAACTGGTTCACAAATCTTTCAGCTCAACAAGTGTTTGGTGAACATCTGTGCTAGCTGGTGCTGCCCCACACTCTGAGGATGAGGAGGCGTGAGGATGAGGAGGCGTGTGCTTGGCCTTGTTAGCTCAGGCTGCCCTGCAGTGGGCTCACCTGTGGAGGATGGCAGCTCCCGTGTGCCCACTGGCCTTGCTTTGAACCAGATAGTCTTTTTGGGTTTACCAGTTGTAACAAATAGTTTCCCCAACGTTAATAGCCAAATGTTTACCTTTCTAAAAATATGCCATCTCCAATTTATTGTATAGTTATAGAAATTCAGGTGTTCAGAAGTGGACATGTTTATCCAAGACAAATGAAATCGTATCTACCAAAAACCCTTTGTACAGAATGGTCAAAACAGCTTTATTCCTATGAGCCAGAAACAGAACAATGGAAAGAGCCTGGATGTCCCTTGAAAGAGAGTGGGTGAACAAAGTGCAGTATAGTCTGTTCATTGGATTCCCATCAGCAACAACAAGGAACAACCGATACCTGGACTTGGATGGCATGGATAAAGCTCGGGAAAGGTGTTCTGAGTGACAGGGGAGTTCTCAGTGAATTCTCCCATTTACGTGAAGTTCTAGAACAGGTACACCCAATCTCTGGTGGAAACAGAGCCCAGGGTTGGGGGAGGGCGTGTCAAGGGCAGGAGTGCTGGGGACTTCTGGGGAGACTGCGGCCTTCTACATCTTGAAGCAGGGGGTGGGGGGCACACAGGTGCATCTCATGAAGCAGGACACATGTGATTTCCACATTCCATCAAATGCAAATATTACCTGCAAAGGAAAAAAATAGAATCATAAACAAATATTGAACTCTAATGACCAATTTGCATGCTGAAGTATGGAGGGGCGAGTGTGCTGATGCCTGCAACGTACTACAAACTAAATGTAAAAAATAAAAAGGATTAATGGGGGCAGGCGTTGTGAGTATCGGGGTGCCTGGGATCAAGTGCCCCCCCCCCCGGCTCCCGACCTTAGCTTCTTGCTGATGCACAGCCCCAGAAGCAGCAACAGTGGCTCAAGTACTTGGGTCCCTGCTACCCTCGTGGGAACCCAAATGGAGTTACCGACTCCTGGCTTAACCCTGACTATTGTGAGCATTTGGAGCGTGAAGCAGCAGGTGGAAGTTCGCTCTCGCTCTCGCTCTCTCTTTCTGTGTGTCACTCTTCCTTTCAAATGAAAAGCAATGGATTGATGGATGGAGGAACTAGTAGATGCTTAGAAAGGTATTAAATAAAGCAATAAAGCAAATTGTAGAATCTAGCTGATGGGTACTCAGTATTCTCCGTGAAAATTTTCAACTTATGTATATTTCAAGTTTTCATAATAAGATGCTGGGACAAAAACTGTATTCCAAATTGGGCAAAGTTAAATAATCTTTCATTTAAAGTTAAAATTTAGCCAAATAAAGCTGGGTTCAAATGCGAGCCAGTCAGCTTGCTGGCTGGTCACTTAATCTGTGTCCACTGTCGTGTTCTCATATACAAAATGGAAGTTATTTTACCTTGCAGGGTTTTGTGAGAATCAAGTTGATGCACTAGTGCCTGTGTCCTTCAGCACACACAGTGGGTGACAACAGATGTGTGTGTAGACATATATCACCAGTGATTATGATATAGATTCAATGATGATTGACATGAATGTGGACTAGGAAAACCTAAGGAGGCTTCCTGAAGTATGATGTTTTTTAAAGGATTTAGACAGAACAAATCAAGGACATTTGTAGTGGGAGAAACAGCCCGAGGAAAAGTCTAGGAACAAAAATGATGTTAAAAGGGAAAATTCCATAGGCCAATTATGTCAAGTAGAGTTTATTTCAGCAAACAAGAACGAAAACAAAGAAATGACTTGCGACCTGGGCAGCTCGCAGCACCAGAGCAGGTTCTGAGAACTCCAGCAGCAATGTGGTCTGACAGCATTTATAGAAAAATGGAAGTGAGGCATAGAAAACAACTTAACTGGCTAAAGCTTAGTCAAGGAGCCAGTTGGTTACAGCTGAGATCATTGGTTCCAGGCCCCCCTGCAACCGACCCTAGCTTTTATTGGTTTAGCCTGTTGCCCCAGGGCAAGCCCAATCCAAATGCATGATCTGTTACACAACCTAACGAGTACATACCGGCCAGCTTGGTGAAGGGAGTGGGCCCTCCATTTAGTTTTTTTCAAGAGGAAATAAAAGCATCTGTGTGTTATGAATCCCTGAACCCTTAGGCATGCCCCCGGTGTGTCCATTTAGGATCAGGGTCTTTAAAGCCAAGGCAATATTCAGTTGATGGAGAGTAGAATTTGTCTATCCACTGCTTTATAGCTTTCTTGGAATAAATTCTGGTTCTTTTTCTTTTTTTTTTTTTCTAATTTATTTGATAGAGTTAGACAGTGAGAGAGAGAGACAGAGAGAAAGGTCTTCCTTCCGTTGGTTCACCCTGCAAATGGCCACTACGGCCGGCCGGCGCTGCGCCAATCCGAAGCCAGGAGCTTCCTCCAGGTCTCCCATGCAGGTGCAGGAGCCCAAGGACTTGGGCCATCCTCCACTGCCTTTCCGCGCCATAGTAGAGAGCTGGACTGGAAGAGGAGCAACCGGGACTAGCACCCGGCGCCCATATGGGATACTGGCGCTGCAGGCGGAGGATTCACCAAGTGAGCCACGGCGCCGGCCCCTGGTTCTGTTTCTGCTCTTTGCCAGGACGTGTGCGGATGGATTGGAGAGCGCAGGAAGGGAAGCTCTCTGCCAGGGCAGGAGCTCCTCCAGGCCAAGCCCCTCCCTACAGGTGAGGATTAGAGACCTCCAAGAGGCCCCAGCCCTGGGTGTGGGGGCGGGAGGTGTGGCATGGGGGAGGGGAAGGCAGGCCCCAAAGCAGAGCTCCAATCTGAGCAACTCTTTCCACTTCCCCTGCGCCACCTCTTCTTCCTACGTGACCACCACCCGGCCTCCTGCCAATCCTGCCCCAGGAAGGGGGGAGTGGGCGTGCTGATCCCTGGAGACTGGGAAGAGGCTGCCTCCCATGGCAAAGTGGATCTTGCCAATGTGATCAAATCAGGGACTTCAGGATGGGGAAATCACCCGGGGATGGTCGGGGGATCCAGTGTCTATGGCAGAGAGGGAGGCGGGAGGCTCAGAGGCAGAGAAGTGATGGACAGAATGGTGCCATCGTTAGATGGAGACACGAGCCCAGGTCCGCAGGGTACTGGAAGGGCAAGGAGACGGGGTTTGCCTCCGCTGGAGCCTCCAGAAGCTGCACGGCCCTGCGGATCCCTGGACTTGGGTCTAGTGAGACCATCTCAGACCTCCAGCCTCCAGCACTGTAACAATCAGGACCTGTGCCGCTTCGTCAAGGTGCTAGCACGCGGCTGCAGCAGCCAGAGTCAGCTTTCAAAGTGTGATTGCGCCGGAGCGCACGGATTCCGCATTCAAATCCCTGCAGGGCCCTCCCCCACGCCCAGAATAAATCCCAGCTCTAGTTCCCTCCAGTGCTCACGGCATCCTGATTAGCCTTCCTTGACTTCCTGCACTTGCTGTGGCCTCTGACCAGGATGCTTCCCCCACCCCCAGACCTTCACCAGGCTCCCTTCCTGTTTGTGCCTCTACCGACAAACACTGCCCCCAGCAGCATTCCCTGAACACCCAACATAACTGTCTACCTCCTTCCGCCTCCAGGTTTCTTCCTGACAGTATCTCCTGAGGTTGTGATGTTTTTCCACTTGCTTCTTGCCTGCCCCTACAGAAGGTGAGCTGCGCCATGCAGGTGTCGGGGGCACAGAGCATCCCACGTGGGGGCACGGGTTCGACTCCCAGCTGCTCCGCACTTCTGATCCAGCTCCCTGCCAATGTACCTGGGATGCAGCCAATGACAGCCCAAGTACTTGGCTCCTGCCACCCATGTGGGAGGCCTGGATGGAGTTTAGCTTTTGAAGGTTGTTGAGGAGTAAACCAGTAGATGGAAGATCTCTGTTCGTCTCCCTTCAAATAAATAAGTCTTTTTAAAAAATCAAAATAATATAAGCATGAATACATTGAAAAGTCTACCCTCCTGGCCAGCGCCGTGGCTCAATAGGCTAATCCTCCGCCTTTCGGCACTGGCACACCGGGTTCTAGTCCCAGTCGAGGCGCTGGATTCTGTCCCGGTTACCCCCTTTCCAGGCCAGCTCTCTGCTGTGGCCCGGGAGTGCAGATGAGGATGGCCCAAGTGCTTGGCCCTGCACCCCATGGGAGACCAGGAGAAGCACCTGGCTCCTGCCATCGGATCAGCTTGGTGCGCCGGCCACGGCAGCCATTGGAGGGTGAACCAACAGCAAAGGAAGACTTTTCTCTCTCTCTGTCTCTTTCTCTCACTGTCCACTCTGCCTGTCCAAGAAAAAAAAAAAGTCTACCCTCCTTTCCTACCCATTGCCCCTCCCCCCTTCCCTAAAGCCTCCCTGGGAATGGACTCGTCACCAATTTGGTCATGGCGTCTGCAGCTGCTGCTGCTGCTTCTTCTTCTTCTTCTTCTTCTTCTTCTTCTTCTTTTTTTTTGGTGATTGAATCAGTATTTTTTTAAATTTTTTTTTATAAATCTTTTATTTAAAGAATATAAATTTCCAAAGTACAGCTTATGGATTACAATGGCTTCCCCACCCATAATTTCCCTCCCACCCACAACCCTCCCCTTACAGCTTCTTTTACACAGCATACACACAACTGGCATCAATTTATGCTCCTAAAAATATGTTTGTGCGGTGGAATTATACTCTGCATATTGCTTTGCGACTGGCATTTCCTTCTTCTTTTTTTTTTTTTGACAGGCAGAGTGGACAGTGAGAGAGAGAGACAGAGAGAAAGGTCTTCCTTTGCTGTTGGTTCACCCTCCAATGGCTGCCACGGCCGGCGCACCACGCTGATCCGATGGCAGGAGCCAGGTGCTTCTCCTGGTCTCCCATGGGGTGCAGGGCCCAAGCACTTGGTCATCCTCCACTGCACTCCCGGGCCACAGCAGAGAGCTGGCCTGGAAGAGGGGCAACCGGGACAGAATCTGGCTCCCCGACCAGGACTAGAACCCAGTGTGCCGGCGCCGCAAGGCGGAGGATTAGCCTAGTGAGCTGCGGCGCAGGCCTGGCATTTTCTTCTAACCATGCATTCTGGATCCCATTCCCTGCCAACACATACACTTGTGTTGTCTTCTGTTTAGCCACATGCTATTGATAACACGGAGTCAATGAGGATGCACTAGAATCTGTTATACTATTACAAACTGCTTTGCCTTGAATGGTCTCGTACATATATCCCTATGCAATGTGTAGATCCTCACAAATACACTATTAGGTCAAAGCACAGAAGACTCTCCGGGGAAGCAGAACCGGTGTGCGGTACCTCTGTACACGGAGGGATTTGTTCTAAGCAGTCGCTCCTGCAGTTATGGAAGCTGGAATCTGCAGCTGGAGTCCAAAGGCTGTCGGGTCGGGGATCCAGGAGACAGCCCATGTCTCAGCCCAAGTCCAAAGGCCACCTGCTGCCGAGAGCCCGCGTCCCCAAGGGAGGCCAGTGTCATTCTGCCCCTTACCAACCCGACAGGCACAAATGGTATCCTTGTTGGTCTAATTTCCATGAACCCCTCCTGCATGAACATATTTTTAGAGAATGCAAGTGTTGATGGAGATGTGAAGGAGTCCTTGTGTGTTGCCAGTGAGGGTGAGACATGGTGTGGCAACTCCTCAAAAATTAAACACATGCTTACCACGTGATCCCTTAATTCCACTTCCGGACAGAAGTCTGAACGAAACGAAAGCAAAGACACAGTAAATATGTGTGCACCCATGTTCATAGTAGCATTATTCAGAGTAGACAAAAGATGGGGCTGGCGCCGTGGCTCACTAGGTTAATCCTCTGCCTGTGGTGCTGGCATCCCATATGGGTGCCGGGTTCTAGTCCTGGCTGCCCCTCTTCCAGTCCAGCTCTCTGTGTGGCCCGGGAGGGCAGTGGAGGATGGCCCAGGTGCTTGGGCTCCTGCACACGCATGGGAGACCAGGAGAAGCACCTGGCTCCTGGCTTCAGATGGTGCAGTGCCGGCCGTAGCGGCCATTTTGGGGAGTGAGCCAACGGAAGGGAGACCTTTCTCTGTCTCTCTCACTATCCAACTCTGTCAAATACATAAAAATTTTTTAAAAAATTAAAAAAAGATGGAAGCAACCCACGGGTGCATCCACAGATGAATGGATAAACAAGAATGTTCAGCCTTGAAGGGAATCCTGACAAATGCTCCAATATGATGACTCTTGAAGACAGGAAGAACTGGCACCCTTACACAGGGACTCCTGTTAGGAACAGTGTGTTTCTTACTGCAGATCTTCTTTTACGACAAAGACTCCATTTCTATTTTTCTTCATAGAGAAAAATGCTCACTTTTGATGCTGACTCAGAGGCAGCGTGGTGCCTCCGGGCCTGTGAGAGAGCATGCTCGGCTCTGCCCTGGCTCCCCGCTGTGCTTATCCTGGTATCAGAGTCCACTTCATTCGCGTGAGCTTCGCTGAATTTAACATTTAGTTCACACTCGTTTCGGGAAATAAAGGAGATAAGGAGAGTGAAGCATAACGTGACAAGTTATGCAGTGACAGTTAAGGCTGTTTTTAAACACATTTCTTTTGAAAGCCCAAAGCAGCGCCGGTGGAAATTAGTCTTGCACATTTTACTATGCAGCCACATCCTCACAGAAACACATCCAAGCATGCAAGACTCTCAGCTTGTCCTCTATGCATCATGCATAACGGATCAGTGGCGTGCAGCATTCTCATCACTTGAATGTAGTTTCCATACGTTTTTAAACTAGCATGTTCTAATACTGACATTAAGGGCTTTCCGGGACAAAAATTTAATAGTTCAGAATCTGCAGTGATGAAATCCGACCTTTGCCACCGAGATAGAAAACACTTCAGGACTTGGCAAAGCCACGTGCTAAGCAGACTGTACCAGCCAAGAGGTCACCATCATAACGCTCAGCCTCAAGTCGTTCCAGTCCTGTGCCTTGTCGAAGGCTTTGCTCAGCAATGTGCATCGGTGTAGAGGTGGGGACACCCCACGGAAGTCTAGCAGTTGTCAGCTCCGACGGCCTCTGAGGAAGTGGAATCAGCACGCGTGGGGCACTGCGTGCCAGGCACTGCATCGGAGCCTCTGAGAACGGTGTCGTCATCCCCCCACCTGCGGCAAGCCCATGACCTGCCCTTGTAGCTGAGAGGTGGGGAAGGGAGCGGTGGGCAGCGTCTGCATTGGCGCTGGGACCCGAGTGCCTTCTCCCTCCGCCCCCACTTCTTCCCTTTCAGTACCTGGATGGCTTCACCTTTCCACGCTCCCGAAAACTCTCTGGCACCCATTTGTCTTTTTCTTCTTGGAAACAACTTTTGTGGAATCAGCAGCTGGGTGGTAAGAGGTGATCCTAAAGGTGAAGCCAGCCACGTTGGGTTTTGGAAAAACAGCTTCTTATTAAATGGATTCTGCACCCAGTGTGCACAGCTTCAATGGTGAACGGTGAACGGACGCGTCTTACCTGTAGTGGAAATACCTGTGTTCCTGTTCACTCACTTTTCATTTCCCACTTAATTAAAATATATCCATCCTTATTTGCTTAAAAAAAATATGGAAGGGGCAGGGCGAACACCTGTGGTGGCTGCTGGGACTGGCTGACAGGCACACAGGGCTTCAGTACATCCCGCTGCTTTAGGAATCTTTTCTTTCTTTTCTTTTCTTTTCTTTTCTTTTCTTTTTTTTTTTTGACAGAGTGGACAGTGAGAGAGAGAGCCAGACAGAAAGGTCTTCCTTTGCCGTTGGTTCACCCTCCAATGGTTGCTGCGGCTGGGTCGCTGCAGCTGGCGCACCGCGCTGATCCAATGGCAGGAGCCAGGTGCTTCTCCTGGTCTCCCATGGGGTGCAGGGCCCAAGCACTTGGGCCATCCTCCACTGCACTCCTGGGCCACAGCAGAGGGCTGGCCTGGAAGAGGGGCAACTGGGACAGAAACTGGCACCCCGACCGGGACTAGAACCTGGTGTGCCCACGCCGCAGGCGGAGGATTAGCCTAGTGAGCCACGGTGCCAGCCAGGAATCATTTTTCTTAAAACCCTGCAATGAGGGCTGGTGCCATGGCGCAGCAGGCTAAAGCCCCAGCCTGAAGCGCCAGCACTCCATAAGGCACTGGTTCAAGGCCTGGATGCTCCACTTATTATCACTTATTAGTGATGCAAACTAGTCAATCTTTAATTGGTTAACGAGACAAACTAGTTAACGAGAACCATGCATTCTTGACTTCTCAGGTTAAATTGGACCTGTGTCAAATGTAGGTTAGGGGCCAGCACTGTGGCCTAGCAGGTAAAGTCACTGCCTGCAGTGCTGGCATCCCATATGGGCGCCAGTTCAAGTTCAGCTGCTCCACTTCCAATCCAGCTCTCTGCTATGGCCTGGGAAAGCAGTAGAAGATGGCTCAGGTCCTTGGGCACCTGCACCCACGTGGGAGACCCAGAAGCGCCTGGCTTCTGACTTTGAATCAGCTCAGCTCCGGCTGTTGCGGCCATTTAGGGAGTAAACTAGTGGATGGAAGACCTCTTTCTTTCTACCTCTCTCTGTAACTGTATTTCAAATAAATAAAAATAAATTAAAAAAAAAAAAACCTGCAGGGGCTGGAACCATGGCTCATTTGGTTAATCCTCTGCCTGTAGCACCGGCATCCCATATGGACACCAGGTTCTAGTCCCAGTTGCTCCTCTTCCAGGCCAGTTCTCTGCTATGGCCCGGGAGTGCAGTGGAGGATGGCCCAAGTGCTTGGGCCCTGCACCCCATGGGAGACCAGGAAGAAGCACTTGGCTTCTGGCTACGGATCGGCACAGTGCTGGCTTGGCTGGCTGTATTGGCCATTTAGGGAGTGAACCAATGGAAGGAAGACCTTTCTCTCTGTCTCTCTCTCTCACGGTCTATAACTCTACCTGTCCAAAAAAAAAAAAAAAAAAACAACCTGCAATAGTCAAATTATGGTTTGACTACATGATGATGAGCTATTAAGCAAGCATTTTGGCATTTACAAGCAAAGAAAAATTCAAACTTGTATGAAGACAATTCCACGTCTAAAATAATTATTTTGTGCTTCTGCAATTGAACGGCTTTATTTCTCTTTTTTACAAAAAGTAATCCTAACTTTTATGATATTTTAAAGCCAATTGCCACTTTTAAAACCAACTCTCACCATATAGTTAAGCTTAATGTCTATAAACGTTGTTTTTCAATTATTTTCACTGCAAATTCATGGAACACCTGGGGATTGTGATAAGCAGATGTGGCCTTAGGTCCACCTGCATGGATTAGTAAGAGATTACTCATTTTAATCTCAAACTTATTGAAAAGTCTAACATCTGAATGTCTGGCAAGTTCCATTTCTGAAATAAAATACTACGAACGCTGTCTAGAGCTGAGTTCACGGACATGGGCGTTCACAGCCTGAGAAACGCCACACAACAGGCGCAGAACCACTGTGTCGGCATAACCACGGAGCACAGAAAGGAGCCTGAGGAAAATGCGTCTCTAAATGCTTGCCTGTTTGATAGCTGTCTAAAGAAGTTAATGATGGGTGTGTTTAGCTGTTCTGAATTTCCTGAGGTTTTCCCAATGCGCATTGTCTGCTGCCACAACTACACACACTCTCCTGGCAGCTGCCTGGATACCTGGAGCGCCCATTCCCACACACAGAATCCTTTCACAGCCAGGCCTCAAATTGCTACAACAGACCCCAGCTCCCGCTGGGTCCTCCATGATCATCATGACCCAGGCCCTGGGCTCCAGAGACTGTGCCTAACATCATATTAATCCATATTTTTTATTTTTAAAAAATATTCATTTGAAAGGCAGAGTTACAGAGAGGCAGAGGCAGAGAGAGACAGAGAGGTCTTCCGTCTGATGGTTCACTCACCAGATGGCTGTAATGGCCAGAGAGCTGTGCCGATCTGAAGCCAGGAACCAGGAGCCAGGAGCTTCTTCTAGGTCTCCCATACAGGTGCAGGGGCCCAAGGACTTGGGCCATCTTTTACTGCTTTCCCAGGCCATAGCAGAGAGCTGGATTGGAAGTGGAGCAGCCTGGACATGAACTGGGGCCCATATGGGATGCCAGCACTGCGGGCAGTGACTTTACCTGCTAGGCCACAGTGCTGGCCCCTAACCTACATTTGACACAGGTCCAATTTAACCTGAGAAGTCAAGAATGCATGGTTCTTGTTAACTAGTTTGTCTAGTTAACCAATTAAATATTGACTAGTTTGCATCAATAATAACTTACCTTTTGGGTTAACATTAGCGTTAAGCTAACCCTGGTTCGAGTCCTGACTGCTCCACTTCCAATCCAGTTCCCTGCTAATGGCCTGGGAAACAGCCGAAGATGACCCATGCATTTGGGCACTGCACCCATGTGGTGGACTTGGATGATGTTGCTGGCTTCAGTCTGACCCAACCCCAGCAATGTGGCATAGCAGGGTAAGCTGAAGCCTGGGACAGTGGCATCCCATATGGGTACCAGTTCAAGTACTGTGTGCTCCGCTTCCAATCCGCCTTCCTGCTGATTCACTTGGGAAAGCAATAGCCGATGGCCTGAGTAGTTGGGCTCCTGATACCCACATGAGAGACCAAAATGGGAGTCCCAGCTCTGGCCTCCACAGCCATTTAGGGAGTGAACCATCTGACAAAGATCTGACTCTTCCTGTCTGGGTAACCCTGCCTTTCAAATAAATTAATCTTTTAAAGTTATCTTCCATTTACCTTATCTTGGGAATGGTTTAAAGCTGAGACAGTCTCCCACCTGCTGGTTCACTCCCCAGATGCTGGGGGTGTGCCCAAAGCTGGGAGACCCGGAAGAAGCTTCTGGCTCCTGGCTTTGGATGGGCGCAGCTCCAGCAGTTGTGGCCATCTGGGAAGTGAACCAGCGGAGGAAGACCTCTGTCTCTTCCTCTCTGTAACTCTTTCAAATAAATAAATCTTAAAAAAGTTCTTTCACAAATGAACATCCTATTCACTTTGTCCTAACGGGATAACGTGCAGCCTTAACGATACACCTGAGTAACTGATACGTTGACACAAAATCTTAAAAAGCATTTCCATTTTTATTTTCTATATTTAAGTTCTAGCCATAAACTGAAAAACCTTACTTACTACCGTGAGGAAAACTAATCATTCCTTTGAAATATATTGTGACAAGAATCTGTGACTTCCAGGCATTCCTAAGGCTTTGAGGACTTGGTAGTTGACAGATGGGTTGTAGGATTAAAACTTTTTCTTCCCTTAGCTTTTCGATATCCTTTTTAACTGCTACGACACATGCCAACAAACTCTGGCAGTCGTAAGAGATGTTTACGACAGGGAGTCAATGTGTGTACACCCCACGGTGAAACTAACTGCAAGCCAGGCGAGGCTTACCAGTTTCACAACCAACAACCAGTTCTAAGTTTGACAACGCTTCTAGGTCCCAGTTCACCCCATGTCACCATACTGTTTTCCAATAGGTTCACTAGCCCTGTGAATTCTCTCAATGGCCTAGAAGTCCTGAGTTTATGTGTGTATATACTATTTATTTATTTGAAAGGCTGAGTTCCAAGATCTTCCATCTGCTGGTTTACTCTGCAAATAGCTGCAGTATCTGGTGCTGGGCAGGGCCAGAGAGGAGCTTCTTCTGGGTCTTCCACACGGGTGCAGGGGCCCAGCGTGCAAACGCATTAGCAGGGAGCAGCTTGGACTAGAGCTGGTGCCCACATGGGACACTGTCCCGGGCACTGGCCCTGAAACTCGACCTTAAAGCGATCCTGCCTCATGATCAATGGACACACATTACACACCAAGCACGCAGGCCTCAATTCTGCTTCACAGTCCCCTTTAGCGGTAATCTCGACAAGGTCTTTCTTCAGCCGTTTCCACATCTGCCCCATTAGTGCAACTGCCCTACACTGATACATGTGAAAATAAACCTTGAAAATGGGCCAGCGCCGTGGCTCAATAGGCTAATCCTCTGCCTTGCGGCGCCGGCACACCGGGTTCTAGTCCCGGTTGCCCCTCTTCCTGTCCAGCTCTCTGCTGTGGCCCGGGAGTGCAGTGGAGGATGGCCCAAGTGCTTGGGCCCTGCACCCCACGGGAGACCAGGGGAAGCACCTGGCTCCTGGCTTCGGATCAGCGCGGTGCGCCAGCCACAGCGCACTGGCCGCGCTGGCCATTGGAGGGTGAACCAACGGCAAAAGACCTTTCTGTCCACTCCGTCAAAAAAAAAAAAAAAAAAAAAAGATGGCCGGCACCCTGGCTCAACAGGCTAATCCTCTGCCTGAGGCGCTGGCACACCGGGTTCTAGTCCTGGTTGGGGCGCTGGATTCTGTCCCAGTTGCCCCTCTTCCAGGCCAGCCCTCTGCTGTGGCCAAGGAGTGCAGTGGAGGATGGTCCAAGTGCTTGGGCCCTGCACCCCATGGGAGACCAGGAGAAGCACCTAGCACCTGGCTCCTGCCATCAGATGAGCGCGGTGCGCCGGCCGCAGAGCGCTGTCCGCCACGGCCATTGGAGGGTGAACCAACGGCAAGGGAAGACCTTTTTCTCTCTCTGTCCACTCTGTTTAAAAAAAAAAAAAAAAATGGCGCTGTGGCACAGCAAGTTAACACCCTGACCTGAAGTGCTCGCATCCCACATGGGTGTCAGGTTCAGATCTGGCTGTTCCACTTCCAATCCAGCTCTGCTGTGGCCTGGGAAAGCAGAAGATGGCCCAAGTCCTTGGGCCCCTGCACCCACGTGGGAGACCCAGAAGCGGCTCCTGGTTCCTGGTTTCAGATGGGCAAGGTTCAGCCACTGTGGCCATCTGGGGAGTGAACCAGTGGATGGAAGACCTCTGCCTCTAACTCCCTGTGTAACTCTTTCAAATAATTTTTTTTTTTTTTTTTTGGACAGTGAGAGAAAGGTCTTCCTTTTGCCGTTGCTTCATCCTTCAATGGCTGCCACAGCCGGCGGACTGCACTGATCCAATGGCAGGAGCCAGGGCTTCTCCTGGTCTCCCATGAGATGCAGGGCCCAAGCACTTGGGCCATCCTCCACTGCCCTCCCTGGCCACAGCAGAGAGCTGGTCTGGAAGAGGGGCAACCGGCACAGAATCGGGCGCCCCAACCGGGACTAGAACCCAGTGTGCCGGCGCCACAAGGCGGAGGATTGGCCTATTGAGCTGTGGTGCCGGCTCAAATAAATCTTTAAAAACAAGTCAGCCCTTGAATAGGACTGTGCAGTCACATGTAAATACTTCACACCTGCTCCTACTGTAATCTGTATTCACTGCTTACACGAAAAATGATTTATTTTGCTTCAGAGGACACTAGATTGCTTTCCCCTTATTCAACCAGGAGCACCATACATTTTCAAAGTATGCTTCTTCAAGAACCACAACTTAACATTTTCTTTAAATTTTAAAAACACTTTGGAAAGATCAAACATGGAAACTGAGGTAGTCTTTAAACCACGTGCTTCAAAGCATTTGTCCATAATTGAGATTTATTGGTGTTGAGAATCAGCACACACATTTTAATTTGTACACAATTCTTAACATACGTACCAAAAATCTAAAAAGCCATGAATTGTCATTCTTTTTTTAAAAGTTATTCCAGTGACTTTCCAGCTTCAAATTTGGAGGCAACTCTTCCGTAAGAGGCTGTCAAGTACAAGTATCTTCCAATGTTGCTGTTACACAAATCCCACCCATTCACAATATAATAGCATATACACGACACTCAAATGTTCAATCTTTCACGGCACATTAACAAAATCATTAGGAAAACTGGACTACCACAACAGAAGATGTTACAGAGTGCACATGGCTCTGACAGAACAAGGAGTGGTTTTCTGTAGGAAACAATTCTACAAAACATGGGAGAAGTAACCGAAAATATTCAAGACAGATTAAATGCACAACTGAGACTCCAAATTGCCATTTAGTATGCGTTGTACTGTAGGATATAAAAACCACCCCCACCTATGGAATGTTAAGCTGACACCCAAGACAGTCAAAGCCTCCCAGAATCCAATATGCCACTATTTTCTGGTTGTACCAAAAAATAAACAACCAGCAAATGATTTCACCTCTTAAAAAAACTCATTTACACTTAAAAAATGGGATGAGGTGGGTTTCCCTCCTTCTTAAAAATGTTTCTAGAGCTACTAAAAAACTTGCATTTACAAAATAGTTGATAAAAATATTCCTCTGGATTGTACAAGAAGGGAGACAGGGACCACTGATAACACACGGTGTACGGTATTACTCGGACTTGGCTTCTTTCGCTTCTGCTTCATCAGAGGCTGGACTCTGCAAACCAAGGGAAAAATAATATGATCAAACACTTTTGTTATTGCTATGATCTCTGAAATCTAAGTTTTTACTTGGACCCAAATACCAGGTCTCAACAATACAATCTTCATTATTTCTAGATCCCATAACCTCCAAAAGAATACTCATGGCACTTTCCATGCTCATGCATAGGCACCTAGCAGACCTGTGAGCTGCTCCACACATACTCCCAGCTGAGATCATTCTGTCCTCCTTCAGCTCTGCCTGGTGATTCTACTTTTGGCCTGCAGGCATGATGTCCCCACTGTTGCTAAATGCCATACCGAGAAAATACAAGTGCTGGACAGGCATGTTCAGATGTGCTGCTGGTTGTGAGGGCAACATTAACGTGTTCACAAATCAAATAACATGCCTATAAACTGAAAATGGGATCAAGGCTTACATGAACCTATCTTGAAGGTTCAGTTAGGTATTTATGGCAATCTTACCGTAAGTACTACTGAGAATATGGACAATTAACAATAATTTGATAGCATGTGCTAGGTCAAGTTCTTCTGTAATGTGATCCTAGCATCATGTGTTTGATGTGGTCAGAACTTGCTACGGCCTGGGAAAGTAGTAGAAAATGGCCCAGGTGCTTGGGCCCTTGTACCCACGTGGCTCCTGGCTTTAGGCTGGCCTAGCTCTAGCCATTGCGGCTATTTGGGAAACAAACTAGTGAATGGAAACTCACTGTCTCTCCCTCCAACTCTACCTTTCAAATAAATAAATCTTAAAAAAGGCTATTCATCAACACTGGTATATTCTTCTATTTTTTTTTTTTAAGAAAAAGCTTCCGGCTGGCGCCGTGGTTCTAGCCCCTCTTGGGGCGCCGGGTTCTAGTCTCAGTTGCTCCACTTTCAGGCCAGCTCTCTGCTGTGGCCTGGGAAGGTAGTGGAGGATGACCCAAGTGCTTGGGTGCCTGAACCGCATGGGAGACCAGGAGAAGCACCTGGCTCCTGGCCACAGTGGCAATCAGGGCAGTGAACCAACAGAAGGAAGACCCTCTCTGTCTTTCTTACTGTCTATACTCTGTCCAATTAAAAAGAAAAAACGTCCACTCCTTTTGTCACAGCTTAAAAAAAAAGGATTCACAGCAGTCTTTTTTACTTGCTTCATCTAGATCACTATGTAGTCCTAAACAAAAGGCTACTTTTAAGAAAAATAAAACAAAAACACTTTCTTCATTAGCAACAACGGGGGAAAAACATGCCTAGGCGCAATGGAAATTAAGTGGAATGTGTTTTTCAAAAAGTGTGAAGCCGGAACCAGTGCCGTGGCTCACTTGGTTAATCCGCTGCCTGTGGCATCAGCATCCCGTATGGGTACCAGGTTCTAGTCCGGTGCTCTGGCCTGGGAAAGCAGTGGAGGATGGCCCAAGTGCTTGGGCCCCTGCACCCACATGGGAGACCCAGAAGAAGCTCCTGGCTCCTGATCGGTGCAGCTCCGGGCATTTGGGGAGTGAACCAACAGAAGGAAGACCTTTCTGTCTCTCCTTCTCACTGTCTGTAACTCTCTCAAATAAAATAAATAAAATCTTAAAAAAGTAAAACCATGCAAAGAACATAAAATCAAAATGAAATTTCAACCACATCCTAATGTATTAGGATCAAACACAGTACAACAGTTCTACAGATTGAAATTTGAAGAACATTCATTTAAATAAATCCCGAGGCCACGTTAAAGAAAAATGAGTCTTATATCACTGAGTAAATCTTTTCTAAAACACCAAAAACTACAAACTATACAACCACAGCCAATGGATCTATTACTAGTGAAACTGAGTATATTTAACAGCTTTTTCCAGTAAAAATGACAATGACAAATACATTTTTTTAAAAAAAAATTATTTGACAAGAGTTCTCATGCCACTGCCCTCCCGGGCCACAGCAGAGAGCTGGCCTGGAAGAGGAGCAACCGGGACAGAATCCGGTGCCCCAACCAGGACTAGAACCCGGTGTGCCGGCGCCGCAGGCGGAGGATCAGCCTAGTGAGCTGCGGCGCCAGCCCAACAAATACACTTTGAAGATCTAATTCACAACAAAGAGTCTGTCCACTAACTTGGGGTTACTGTACAAAACCACTCAATAGTAGAACCTGCCTTAACTGCTACACAGAACAGTTATCATCCACTGTCAAAACGCAAAGCACACGAACGCTGCTGACCTCCTCGTTCTTCGTTTCTCCGTTTTCTGCAGGCAAGTCTTCTTTAGCTGCTGGGTGCGGCACCTCGGCCGGCTTTCCCTTTGCTCCTCTCTTCCCCTTTGCTTGCGCTTTCTTGTCTGATGACTTATCCTACAACAGAAAATAAGATCATAAACTTTACACCTCTACTGTCTTGCTGAAGACGGGATCTGTCACTGCTGTCATGTCTGTCACACACGGAGGAGTTAACCCGAGTCACCTGATACACCTTTTACAAGAGACAACTTCAGGTCAACCTCCAAAGACCAGGAAAACAAGGAGACCTCTTAACAGTGGTTGCTATCGTGCCTCATTAGACACGACCACCGTAACTTCAGCATGGGCTACACACCCCTCCACCACCAGTTCTGCACCAGGAGTCAGGAAAGTCTCTTCCCAGTGTAATCCCACAGCCCCCCAACTTCTCATCAGCACCAACAATCAAACTGCCAAATAACCACTGACCTGGCCAGACTGTCACCCTCACATTAAGATCACCCCACTGAAAAAAACACCATGCTGCATGGTCTAGCTGATGGTTCTGCTAGCTAACCCCTTGATGACACATGAGCAGCTACAGGATCAACTGCATTTATCAGTCTTGGTGTTTAAAGAACCTGAAAAGCACAGGTATTCGCGTAACTTAGAGGTCAAACTTTAAGCCATTTTAAAGTAACATGGAACTTTCTGGATGCCATCCATCAACGAGGAAGTGGAGAAGCTTAACAAAACCTTTGATTTTCTGCAAATGAGGAATGCAGCAACGGTGGAAGGTCCAGTCCACAACAGGTTAAGAGCTTCCCTGACACCAACCATGAAGACATGCAGGGAGGTTTTGCAAGCTCACTGAAGCCGGGTCCATCACGAAGATGAAAGTTTAGTAGGGACACCAAGCGCCACAGAAAACACTTCTTGCCCCATTTTCCTTTGTGAAAGCTAAACTGACAGCTTGTTCTACAAAACACAAGAGCCAAGTCTCACCTGCAGGCTTCCCAGTGAGGACGGAAGAGCATCGCTGCTGTTCAGACTCCCCAGAGTAAAACCCGACCCTCACAGCTCTTACAGGAACTAAGACAGGCACAACAGTACTGAGGCCAGTACTTTCAGCCACTATTTCTGGGCCTTCATGGGACGTTTCCATGGCACTGACTTTGTCAAGAGTCAACACATTGTTGATGCTACAAACTCCACGTGGCGGTACTTCGCTTGTTACTCCCTGAGCACTTTAAACGCCAAAGGAGTTTCCTTCTGTCGAAGACACCGTCCCACTGCCACCTTCCCCTTCAGTGTCCTCACAGCCGCAGCTTGTACCTTCAAGAAGTTTCCCTGCTACCCACGCGCCTCAGGGTTTAGAAATCGAACCTCGCCGCCGCCTACGGTCACCTGACCCAGGCTTTTAGCAAAGGCGTGTGGAATTCGGTATTTTTTGTAGAATTCCCTCAGGCCGAGCAGAGAGGCATCGTCCTGCAAGACCACGTGGACGCTGCGCTCCCCGACGCGAACATCACCCCGGCCCGCCTCCGTCCTCCGGGGTCCCCAAGGCTACGCACACGTGGGTCCCGCGACGCCGCCCCACGGACCCCCGGCCGTCGGAAGGCGCAGTCGCGGCCTCCCCGGGCCCAGCGCCCCCGGCCTCCGCAGCCACCCCTGCCCGAGCCCCCAGACCCACCTTCCCGGCGGCCTTCTTGGGCTTCGCTTCCACCTTCGCGGGGGCCGGCTTCTGCAAGGCAAAGGCAGCGCGGAGGCTCGGCGCCGGCCCGCCCCCAGGACGACCCCCACCCCGCCCCCAGGACGACCCCCACCCCGACCCCGACCCCCGCCAAGGGCGCCCCACTCGGACCCCGGCCCCGCCCCCAGGACGACCCCCACCCCGACCCCGACCCCCGCCAGGGGCGCCCCACTCGGACCCCGGCCCCGACCCCGACCCCCACCAGAGGCGCCCCACTCGGACCCCGGCCCCGACCCCAGGACGACCCCCACCCCGCCCCGGCCCCGACCCCCGCCAGGGGCGCCCCACTCGGACCCCGACCCCCACCCCGCCCCCCGCCCGGGGCGCCCCACTAGGACCCCGGCCCCGACCCCAGGACGACCCCCACCCCGCCCCGGCCCCGACCCCCGCCAGGGGCGCCCCACTAGGACCCCCACCCCGCCCCCCGCCCGGGGCGCCCCACTCACCGCCGACAAGCGCGCCGACCTCCTTTTGGGCTGCGGGAGGGGAGGGGAGAGGGTCAGCGGGCGCCCCGCGCGCGCCCCCCGCCCGGCCCGCCCCGCCCCCGCCCCCGCCCCGGCGCTCACCTCCTCCTTGGCCGCCCCCTCGGCAGAGCTGACCTGCGGGAGCAAGCAGAGCCGCGAGTGGGCGCCGCCCGCGAGCAGAGCCGCGCGCCCCGCGCCCCGCGCCCGCCCGCCGCGAGAACAATGCCCGGCCGCGTGACGTCAGCCCGCCGCCCCCTCGCCGCCGAACGTTCCAGAACGCCCGCCGCCCGCGCCCCGGCGGCCCCGGCGGCCCCGGCGGCGCGGCTCACCTTCCTCTTGGGCATCCTGGCGGCGCGGAGGGCGCGAGCGGGCCGCGGCGCCGAGAGCCTTCGCCGAGCTGGGCTGCCTGGCCGCTGCCGCTCCTCCCGCCGCCCGAGCTGCTGCGACCCGCGGCGGGGGCGCTGGGAGAGCCGGATGGAACCGGATTGGGAGCCCGCCCCCTGCTCCCCCCGCGTCCCCCGGCCGCGGGCTCCCCCTCCCCGCCGGCCGGGCCGCCCCCCGACCCCCATTGGCTGCGGGGCCCCCCCGGCCGCGCGCGCGCGCCGCAGCCCGCGCCCGGCATAGGCGAGGCCGGCCGTCACTCGACCCCGCCGGCCCGCCCCCGCGGCTGGCGCCCCCACCCCTTCCCGCCATCTCCCGGGGCCCCAGACCCCGCGGAGGGGGCGGGGCGCGGGCCGGCGCGCCGCACGGCAGCGTGTTGGAAGCGCGGCCGCAAAGCGCGGTGTGCGCGCCGATTGGCGGGGGCGCACCACGTGGCCCGGGCGGCCCCGCCCACAAGCCTCCGGTTACCTGGGCGCCCGCGCGCCCCCCGGAAGCCTCCCCGGCGCCCCGCGGCTGGCGCGCGCCTGGCGGGCCGGGCCGGGCCGGCGCTGGCGGGTCTCGGAGCGAGCGGCCGCCGGCCCGCGAGGCTGCTGGTCGCCGCAGCCTTCCGGGCCTGAGAGGGCGGGCTCAGTGCGCAGGCGCCGGAGGGGAGGGCGTGGGAAGGCGAGCGGACGCCCGCGGGGCGCGAGTGCGCACGCGCGCGCGGAAGCGGCCGTCTCCCCGCGGACTTCCGGTGCCGGGGCGCCGGGGCTGGTCTTGCTGAGGGGCCGCGGCGCGGGGCGGTGGCGGGGGGCGCTCGCGCGCGCGTCCGGGCGGTCACCTCAGCGCCGCGGCGGCTGTGTGACGTGGGGGAGGGCGCGGACGCCCGGCGCCCCCAGATGGCTCGGCGCTGTGTCTAACGGAGTCGTGAGAGGCCGCGTCGGTCGGGGTGACTCAGGAAGAGGTTTTTAGGTTTCCCTGTAGAGAATCTGGCAGAGCTCCCGGGGTGCTTCCGTCACGCGTGGCGGCTGGCCCTCTGTCCCAGCGTGCTCGCGTCTCCTGATTTCTCAGTTAAAACCGCAATTCCCTACTGTTAAAAAAAGATTCAGCTATGTGTTTGACAGGCGGAGGTAGAGATTAGGACAGACAGATTCTCCATCCGCTGGGTCACTCCCCAATGGCCACAGCGGCCCGGGCTGTCCCAGAGCCAAAGCCAGGAGCCGGGAGCTTCCTCTGCTCCCACGTGGGTGCAGGGGAGAACTTGGGAGGGGAGGTAGAAAAGGGAGGATGAGTGGACTGAGAGGCGTTTGTCAGTATCCCAAGAACGGGGGGATTGCAGGATCCTAAGAAAATGACATGCGACGATGTGAGCTGACTTCATAAATGCATCCCCTTGAGAATTGGGGATGCATTAAGCAGGAGCTGGCCCACAGATATTTTCTTTGGCCCCCCCCCCTTTTTTTTATTTTTGACAGGCAGAGTGGACAGTGAGAGAGAGACAGAGAGAAAGGTCTTCCGTTGCCGTTGGTTCACCCTCCAATGGCTGCCGCGGACAGCGCGCTGCGGCCGGCGCACCGGGCTCATCTGATGGCAGGAGCCAGGTGCTAGGTGCTTTTTCCTGGTCTCCCATGGGGTGCAGGGCCCAAGCACTTGGGCCATCCTCCACTGCACTCCCGGACCACAGCAGAGGGCTGGCCTGGAAGAGGGGCAACCGGGACTAGAACCCGGTGTGCCGGCGCCGCAAGGCGGAGGATTAGCCTGTTGAGCCACGGCGCCGGCCGGCCCCTTTTTTTTTTTAAGTTGCCGACACAACACATGGTGCAATCGTTTAAAGCTGCACAGACATTCATGACTCAGTAATTCCATTCCTAGAAATACACCCAACAAAAATTCTTCCACAGTTTGGAGAACGTGAAGTGGGAATATTCATAACTGAACTGTTTGTTATGGGCCCAAGCTGGGAGCAACCTAAAGGCCTTCAGTAGGAGAATGATGAAGAAAGGCAAGACTGTCAGCATGAGAACAGCCAGCTGCAACCGTAATCAACAGCATGAGTGAATATCACAGACACAGTGTGAAGAGAAAGATGCTGGCCGGCGCCGTGGCTCAACAGGCTAATCCTCCGCCTTGCAGCGCCGGCACACCGGGTTCTAGTCTCGGTCGGGGAGCCGGATTCTGACCCGGTTGCCCCTCTTCCAGGCCAGCCCTCTGCTGTGGCCAGGGAGTACAGTGGAGGATGGCCCAAGTGCTTGGGCCCTGCACCCCATGGGAGACCAGGAGAGGCACCTGGCTCCTGGCTTCGGATCAGCGCAGTGCACTGGCTGCAGCAGCCATTGGAGGGTGAACCAGCGGCAAAGGAAGACCTTTCTCTGTCTGTCTCACTGTCCACTCTGCCTGTCAAAAAAAAAAAAAGTTAGGCTCCAAGGACTACTGTGTGGGTCTGCTCGTTTGATGTACAAAAGCAGGAAAAACTTGTCCTGTTGAAAGGATAGCAGTTGGGGCCTGTGCTGTGTCAAAGCTGATAAAGCTGCCACCTGCGGCACCAGCAGCCCATGTGGGCGCTGGTTCGAGTTCCAGCTGCTGCTCCACTTCTGTCTGATCCAGCTCCCTGCTGATGGGCCTGGGAAAGCAGCAGAGGATGACCCAAAACTTGGGCCCCTGCATCCACATGGGAGACCTGGAAGAAGCTCCTGGCTCCTGGCTTGGGATTGGTTCAGCTGTGACTGTTGTGGTCATTTGGGGAGTGAACCACGGATAGAAGATTCTGTCTAACCCTGCCTTTCAATTAAATACATTTTTTTAAAAAAAAGATAGTTCTGGTTTGAGGTGGGGTAAGGAACTAGTGATTGGAGGAGAGAGGAATAGAGAACTTAAGGGGTTAGAGATGGAGGGTCAGAGAGAGAGATTTGTTTTCCGTTTACTGGTTCATTCCCTAGTTGACTGCAGTGTCCGGGGCTGGGCCAGGCTGAAGCCAGGAGCTTTATGCAGGTCTCCCATGTGGGTGACCATCTTCTGTTGCTGTTCCCAGGCCATTACCAGGGAGCTAGATTGGAGGTGTAGCAGCTGGGACATGAACTGGCACCCGTATGGGATGCTGGCATTAGCAGGTAACAGCTCTACCCACTGGGCCACGACGCCTGAATGTTGGTTGTGTGCTTTTCTTTCTTGCTCCTGACATTTCTAGAGGCAGGAAAGCAAGACAGAGACAACAATAAACCGCATCTGCTGGTAAACGCCTCCCCCCCCCCCCCCCCACGTGTCTGCAACAGCTGGGTGTCAGGTCCTGTCACTCTTGGATTTCTCACTTAACAAAAGGGATTGTTCCCTATCCTTAAAAGAGTGGTTTTTTTTTTTTTTAAATCACTGAATTCGTCCATTGTATATATGCACATACAGTTTTCTATCTGGAACATCTTTAGCGTCCAGAAAAAAGGATCAAAAGAAGGAAGAAAGAATATAGAACTTAGGGAATAATAGCAATCAGCAAACAAATATACATATTCTGGGAGTCCCAGGAGGCACAGAGAAAGAGAAAGGGGAAGAAACTTTGTTTAAATAAATGATAGAAAGTTTTCCAAATCTGAAGAGGAAAATAAAACACTCAGATCCATGAATCCTGAAGAACTCGAAATGGTTAAACATAAAAGTGTTCAACACACTGAGACATGTTACAATCAAATTGTCGAAAGTCAGTTTTGAAAGCAACGAGAGAAAAGAAACCAGATAATTACAGGAGAATTGCCATAAAACTGTAGATTTCTCAGCAGAAACTTTATGGATGAGAAAAGAATGAGGTGGTATAGTCAGTACGGAATGAAAGTAACTGCCAACCATGAACACTGTACCTGGCAAAGCTGTCCTCCAGAAAGGAGGGAGAGAAACTTCAGATAAAAGCTGAAGGAGTTCATTACTACTAGGTCTGGTTTATAATAAATGCTCAAGGGAGTTCCTCAAGTTAAAATGAAAGAACAATTACTAGTAACGTGAAAACATGAGATTATAAAACTCACTGGTGGACTGGCATCGTTTCACATCAGGTTAAGCCACAGACTGCGGCTCTGACATCTCATATGAGCTCCAGTTCAAGTCCTGGCTGTTCCACTTCCCATCCAGCTTTCTGTTCATGCGCCTGGGAGAGCTGCAAGAGATGACCCGAGTACTTGGGTCCCTGACATCTCCAAATGGGATACCCGAAAGGGACTTCGGGCTCCTGGCTTCAGCCTGCCCAGCTCTGGCCATTTTGGCCATTTAAGGAGAGAACCAGCAAATGGAAGCTCCCCACCCGCACCTCCACTCTAACTGCATTTCAAATGAATATTTAAAAAAACTCAATGGTAAAGTTAAGTATATACTCAAATTTCAAATACTCTAACTATAATGGTGGTGTGAAAAATCACTTTTAACTTTAGCATATGAACATTTAAAGACGAAGGTATTAAAAATAGGGGCTGATGGTGTGGTGCAGTGGTTGAAACTTTGCTTGCAATGTCAGCGTACCTGCAGAGTCCCTGCAGCTTTTTTTCTGATCTATGCTTTTTGATCTATGCTAATGTGTCTGAGAAGGTGGTGGGAGATGGCCTTGAACTTGGGCACTTGCCACCCAAGTAGGAGATCTGGGTGGATTTCCAGGTTCCTGGCATTGGTCTGGTTCAGCCCTGGCCATTGTGGCCGTTTGGGGAGTATACCAGTGGATGGAAGATTTCTCCCTCTCTGTGTCACTCTGTCTTTCAAATAATTTTTTTTTTTTAAGATTTACATTATTTATTTGAAAGAGTTCCAGAGAGAGAGAGAGAGGGAGAGAGAGAGAGGGAGAGAGAGGTCTTTCATCTGCCGGTTCACTCCCCAAATGGCCACTGTGGCCACAGCTGGACTGACCTGAAGCTAGGAGCCAGGACCCTCCTCTGGATCTCCCTCATGGGTAGAGGAGCCTAAGGGCTTGGGCCATCCTCCACTGATTTCCCAGGTGCATCAGCAGGAAGCTGGATTGGAAGTGGAGCAGACTCAAACCAGCATCCATATGGTATGCCAGCACTGTAAGCCAGGGCTTTAAGCCACTGTGCCACAGCACTGGCCCCATAAATCTTTTTTTTAAAGTATTAAAATAATTACAAAGTGTGTTAGTGATTATATAACATAAAGATGTAAATTGTGATATCAGTAATTAAGTATGTGAGAGAGAAGTACAAGTAAAGAGTTTGTATGCAATTGAAATAGTTGTTATAAACCTAGACTTTTTAATTTTTATTTAATGAATGCATTTTTATGTAGTTACAACTTTAGGAATATAGTGGTTCTTTCCCCTATGCCCCCCCCCCCAGCTCCCATCCCACCTCCTTCTCCCTCTCCCTCTCCCATCTCCTTCTTCATTATGGTTCATTTTTAGTATGACTTTATATACAGAGGACCAACTCCATGCTAAGTACAGACTTCAACAATTTGCATCCTCCCCACACACACATTTAGAGTACAGTTTGGGGAGAGAATTTGCATTCGATTCTCTTATATTACAATTCATTAGGGACAGAGGTCCTACATGGGGAGCAAGTGCACAGTGACTACTGTTGTTCCTTTAACAATTAACACTTCTTTTTTATGACGTCAGTGATCATCCAAGGCTCTTGCCGTGGGCCACCAAGGCTATGGAAGCCTTTTGTGACTACAGACTCCATTGGTATTTGGACACAGCCATAAGCAAAGTGGATGTTCTCTCCTCCCTTCAGAGAAAAGTGTCTCCTTCTTTGATGACCCTTTCTTTCCTCTGAGGTCTCACAGAGATCCTCCGTGTCAGATATTTTTTTGTCACAGAGAAGCCTAGACTTATATAACCAAGAGGGGGGTCTTCAAAAAGTTCATGGAAAATACATATTATGAAAAAAACTGCATGGATTTCAAAATTGTTTTGCACCAAAATAAACCTGGGTTTTGCCGGCGCCATGGCTCAACAGGCTAATCCTCTGCCTGTGGCACCGGCACACCAGGTTCTAGTCCCGGTCGGGCACCGGATTCTGTCCCAGTTGCCCCTCTTCCAGGCCAGCCCTCTGCTGTGGCCCGGGAGTGCAGTGGAGGATGGCCCAAGTGCTTGGGCCCTGCACCCCATGGGAGACCAGGAAAAAGCACCTAGCACCTGGCTCCTGCCATCGGATGAGCCCGGTGCGCCAGCCGCAGCGCACCGGCCGCGGCAGCCATTGGAGGGTGAACCAGCGGCAAAGGAAGACCTTTCTCTCTGTCTCTCTCTCTCACTGTCCACTCTGCCTGTCAAACAAACAAACAAACCTGGGTTTTAATTCCACTGTTCTATGAACTTTTGGAATTAGCCCTGTAAGATGTGTTATGTGAACCTCATAGTAACCACAAAGAAAAAACCTGCAGTAGATGCACAGACAATAAAGGCACTAAAGCATATTACTGCAAAGATTGTAACGTCACAAAGTATCAAGAGAGGAACAAAGGAAAAAAGGAATTACAAAACAGAATCAAAAAGTGACTCTAAATATAAATGGATTAAATTTTTTCAAAATAAGCCTCAGCTGTTGTGGGCATTTAGGCAGTGAACAACAGATGTAAGATTTCTCTATCAGGCTGGTGCTGTGGCACAGAGGGTTAAGCCTCCATCTGCAGTGCCGGCATCCCATATGGGCACCAGTTCATGTTCTGGCTGCTCCTCTTCTGATCCAACTCCCTTGAATCAGAAAGCAGTGGAAATCCTTGGGCCCCTACATTGACATGGGAGACCCAGAAGAAACTCCTGGCTCCTGGCTTCATCCTGGCCTAGCTTTGGTTATTGAAGCCATTTGGAGAGTGAACCAGTGCATGGAAGATCTCTCTCTGTCTCCTCTCGTTCTCTGTGTCTCTCTCTCTCTTCTGCCTTTCAAATAAATAAATAAATCTTTTAAAAAAAAGATTATCTGTCTCTGTCTTTATCTGTCTTCCTTTCCAATAAATAAATAAAATTTAAAATTTTCTGAAAACATGGAGTGACTGAATAGATCAGGAAAAAACAGATCCAACTTATGCTGCCTACCATAAACTTTCTTTTGACTTAAGAGCAAATATAGGCAAAAAGTAAAGGGATAGAAAGGGATATTCCATGCAAAAGTAACCAAAAGATAGCAAGGCTATACTTGTATCAGGCAACATAGAATTTAAGGCAAAGACTGTTAAGAAAGAAAGGTCATTATATGACAAAGACGTCAATGAATCAAGAGGATATAAGAACTGAGCACCATGGGGCCTGCGCTGTGGCACAGCAAGTTAAAGCTCTGGCCTGCAGCGCCAGCATCCCATATGGGCGCTGGTTCTAGTCCCAGCTGTTCCTCTTCCGATCCAGCTCTCTGCTATGGCCTGGGATAGCAGTAGAAGATGGTTCAAGTCTTTGGGCCCCTGCACTTGTGTGGGAGACCTGGAAGAAGCTCCTGGCTTTGGATCAACGCAGCTCTGGCCATTGCAGCCATCTGGGGAGTGAACCAGTGGATGGAAGACCTCTCTCTCTGTCTCTACCTCTCTGTAACTCTGTCTTTCAAATAAATAAATTCTTTAAAAAAAAAAAAAAAAGAACTGAGCACCGGGTCCAGTGTTGTGGTAGTGGGTAAAGCTGCCACTCTTGGACCTCTGCCGTCCACATGGGAGACCTTGTGGAGTTCCTGGTTGCTAGCTTCAGTCTGGCTCAGCGCTGGCCATTGCAGCTACTTGGGGAGTAAACCAGCATCTGGAACATCTCTGTATCTCTCTCTGTCTCTGTCTCTCCATCTCTTTCAAATAAGTAAGTAAATCTTAAAAAAACAAAAAACAAACAAAAAAAAAACTTGGCACCCAGCATCAGAGCACCTAAGTACATGAAGGAAATCTTAACCAAAGGGAGAAAGCGGCCACAATACAGTCACAGTAGAGTAGGGGGGGTTCCAGGATCCCACTTTCAACAATGAGTAGATCATCCAAAGAATCAGTAAAGGAAACAGCACCCTCAAACAATACAGCACTGTAGACCCAGTGACCTAACAGACATATACGAAATTCCATCCAAAATGTTTGTGGGAGGATGGAAAGAATAAGAAGTTCATGGAACATGAAATTAAATGAGAAAAAGCATAAACTTTCCTTTTCAACTCTATCAAGTTCAAGACACTTTTGTAAATGAAGAGACCTGCCGCTCAGTCCATTCCTAAAGAATTAAGGGTCTTGGGAATTTATCCACCTCAACAGCCTTTTTTTATGTTATAATCTGAAGAAAAATGGGTGCTCTTTCAAGATTTTTTAGTATATGTGCTGCTGAAGTGAGCAGTTTTAAGAGCAGGAAACAAAAAGTCTGAAGGAGCTGGATCAGGACCCTAAGGTGGAAACTTGAGGATTTCACATTGAAACTCTCAACAAAATTGCCTTTGGTTGATGAAAATGAGCAGGACTACTGCTGGGGTGAAGAGTTTCAGGCATTTTCCTGTTACTTCTTTGGCTAACTGTCTGAAAATGCTCTGCTAATAATATGTTATCCTTCTTAGACCCGCCACGAAGTCAACAAGCAACATACATTGAGCATCCCAAAAAACTGTTGCCTTGATCTTGGCTCTTGACTGGTCCATTTCCACTCTTCCTGCCATTGTTCTTATTGTGCTTTGTGTTCAAGATTGTACTGAAAGAGTTGTTCATCTCTGGTTACAATTCTTGGAAAGAATGCTTCAGGGTCTCGACCCAGCTTGTTCAAAGTTTCCACAGAAAGTTCTCTTTTAGCAAGCATTTAGTCTATTGGCTAAGATGCCCATGTTTCACCTCGGAGCACCTGGGCTCCATTTCCATCTCTGGCTCCTGACTCCAGAGTCTTGCTAATGCAGACTGTAGGAGGCAGTGGCAATAGCTCAGGTAACTGGCTCCTGCCACACACGTGGTAGAACTGGATTATATGCCCAGCTCTCCTGTCTCTGGCTCCAGCCCAACCCTGGCTATTGTGGGCACCTGGGAAATGTACCAGTTGATGGAAACTAACTCATTCTCTTTCTCTCTCTCTTTCTCCTCTTCCTCCTCCTCCTCCTTCTTCTCTCTCTCTCTTTCTCCTCCCCTCTCTCTCTTTCTCTTTCTCCTCCTCTCCCTCTCTTTCTCCTCCTCTCTCTCCCTCTGCCTACCCTCCCCACCCCGCCTCCCAAATCAGTACATAAAATTAGAAAAGAAAGCTCTAATGTGGGCATAAGCATTTTGGCAGTCTCTGATCAGAGTTTGCTTCATTTTAATTTTTCAGTCAGAATTGTGTAAGCTGAACAACTGAAGTACATACCATGTTGGCTAGTTTCTCTGCTGGAACATCAGGCCTCTTCAATTAGGCCTGGCACGGATGAGATGATTTTTTTCCTTGCAAGTTGATGTGGATGGTCTGCTGCTGCAGGCTTCATCTTCAACACCACCTCGTTTCTTTTTAAAATGAGTTATTCACTTGTAAATCAATCATTTCTTTGGGGCATTGTTTTCA
Source organism: Sylvilagus floridanus (assembly GCA_949820135.1). Lineage (NCBI taxonomy): Eukaryota > Metazoa > Chordata > Mammalia > Lagomorpha > Leporidae > Sylvilagus > Sylvilagus floridanus. The sequence goes on along the minus strand of OX463244.1, from coordinate 5,982,539 downwards.
TAGACTTTTCATAAAATATCAGTGATTTCACCTTTGTTCAGAGGAAACTTCACAATAAATTTGGTACTTGCTGTAGCTTTAATTTTAGCAGAATTCATGTTGCTTTAATGGAGAGTATTTTCAGACTGATATCCTTTGTAGTACCTCAAAATAGATCTTGCTCTGACCTAACAAGTGAGTATGAGTGTATTTTGGTGCACACACACACACACACACAAAAAAGGAAGGCCATGAAGTTTCTTCATAATATGCATTTTCTGTTAACTTTTTGAGGACCCCTTTACATTCCTCTCAAGTGTAAATGGAACATTCTCCAGGATGCATGATATACTGGGCCACCAAACAAGCCACTTTAATAAGATTGAAATCATTTTAAGTGTCTTTTATGAACACAGTGGCATGAAACTAGAAATCAGTAACTAGAGGCAAAATTGGAAAATTTGCAAATATCTAAAAATTAAGAAACACATTCTTGAACAGATTGGCCCAAAAAGAAACCAAAAGTTCAATAAAAAAAAAGATAAATGAAAATGAAAACACAACATACCAAAACTTTTGGAATGCAGTACATAGCAGTTCTAAAGGAATATTTATAGAAGCAGGATACACAGCAGACTCATAGAATGGCAGATGTCCTAAACAGCACTCTGGCCTCAGAGTCAGCCCTTAAGGCATTTGGATCTGGTTTAAAAGCCCATGAAAGTTTCTCAGGCATGGAAAGCCAAGACATTGTGGCAAGAAAAATGACCTAAATGAAAAATCTCTGTGAGTGAGATCCCAGCGGGAAGAATGGGCCATCAAAGAAGGAGGTACCTTTCTCTGAAGGGAGGAGAGAACTTCCACTTGGATTATGGCATTGTCTAAATAAGATCGGAGTTTGTGAACTCAAGAGGCTTCTGTAGCCTTGACAGCTCATGACAAGAGCCTCGGGTGATTACTGACGTCATAAATAAGAGTGTCAATTGTTAAATCCACAGCAAGAGTCACTGTGCACCTACTCCCCATGTAGGATCTCTGTCCTTAATGTGTTGTACTATGCAAATTAATGGTAAAACTACTATTAAAACAGTACTTTATACTTTGTGTGTCTGTGTGGGTGCAGTCTGTTGAAATCTTTACTTAGTATATACTGATAAGAAGAGATACTACACTTGATCTTAGCCAAAAGTCCAAGAAGCGATATTTAGTATATACTAAGTTGATGTTCTGTATATAAAGATAATTGAAAATGAATCTTGATGAAGAATAGGATGGGAGAGAGAGTGGGAGATGGGATGGTTGTGGGTGGGAGGGAGGTTATGGGGGGAAAAGCTGCTACAATCCAAAAGTTGTACTTTGGAAATTTATATTTATTAAATAAAAGTTGAATAAAAGGAATATTTATGGTCATAAAGCATACATTAAGGAATTGAAAATTAAGACCTTAAATAAACAACATAAATTTATGCCTCAGGAAGCAGAAAAAGGGAGAACAAATTAAGAGCACATTAGCAGAGGAAAGGAAATAAAGATCAGAGCTGAAATAAACAAAATAGAAAACTAATACAAAAAATTGTTTAAAAGTTGGTTTGTGAAAATATAAACAAAATTGACAAGACCAGCTAATTGACTAAGAAAAAGTCAATAGACTCAGATAAATAAAATCATAAATGAAAGGAGACATCACAAATGCCATGTAAATAGAAAGGGTCATAAGAGACTAGTATGAACAATTATATGCCAACAAATCAGATAACCTGGAAGAAATGGATAAATTACTACATGTTGAACCAGCTAGCACTAAAGCATAAACAGAAAACCTAAACAGGCCACTATGAGTACGGAGATTGACAGAATAATAGAATGTTTCCAGAGATGGCCACTTGGGATAGCCATTGATTCACTGCCTGGTGTGCTCACATCCCAGAATCCCTAATGCGAGTCCCAGCTCTGCTTCTGATGCAGATTTCTGCTAATGTGCACCCTGGGAAGTAGCAGGTGATGGTTCAAATACGTGGGTCTCACAGGAGCAACTCAGAGTCCTAGGTTCCTGGCTTCAGCCTGTCCCTGCTCTTGCTATTGTGGGCATTTAGGGAGTGAACCAGTGGATGGAACACCTGTGTCTCTTTAGCTCTGTCTGCCTCCAGTAAAATAAATAAAGGAAAATTTAAAAATCCCATCAAAGAAAAGCTCAGGACCAGATAGATTCACTGACTAATTCTATAAAGCATTTAATGGAGAATTAATGCCAATTTTACTCAATTTTTTCCTAAAAATTGACAAGGAGGGTACACTTTCCAGCTCGTTTTGTGAGGCCAGAACTATACTGATACTAAATCAAGACATGGCCACTACAAGACAAGAACCAGTTCCTCAGTGTCCCTGATGAACATAGAGCAAAACTCCTCAACAAAGTGCTAGCAAACTACAACGAAACAGCACCATACCTCAGTTAGGATGGCTAATACCAGAAAGACAAAAAATAAGAAGTGTTGTGGAGGGTGTGGAAAAAAGATAAATGTTACACATTCTTGGTTCTGACCCAGCAGTGCCGCTTCTGGGTCTGTATCAAGAGGAATTGAAATCAGGATCTGGAAGAGATGCTTGCACTCCTTGTTTACTGAAGCATTATTCACAATAGCCAAAATATATGAAGAACTTAAATGTCCACCAGTGGATAAAGAAATTATGAGATATGTATATATTATTCAGCCATAAAAATAAGGAAACCATGCTATTTGTGAGAATAGGATGGACCTAGAGGACAGCATGTTTGGGTTTTTTAAATTCAATTTATTTTTTTGAAAGGCAGAGAGAGCTGTTTCACTCACTAAATGGCTGTAACAGCCAGGTCTGGAACTCCTTCCAGGTCTCCATGTGGGTGAGAGGGACCTAATTAAATGGGCCATCATCTGCTGCATCCCACGTGGACCAGCAGGGAGCTGGATCAGAAGCAGAGCAGTGAGACTCAAACAGGGACTCTGATGTGACATGCTGGCATTGTAGGTGGAAGTTTAGCTCCCTGTGCCACAGTGCTAGCCCCAAGAGGACAGTATGCTAAGTGAAATAATCCAGTATAGAAAGACAAATATTGTATGATTTCATTTACACATGGAGTCTAAAATAGTCAAACTCATAGAGGCAGAGAGTAGAGTGCTGGTTGCCAGGAGCTATGAGATGGAGAATATTGGAAGGTTATAATTGAAAAATATAAAGTTTCAGTTACAAAAGATAAACACATTCTGGAGATCTACTATACAGCACAGCATAGCATAGCTAGCATAACTCTTTTGTAAATTTAAAGTGTACTAACAGGGGCAGGCATTGTGACTCAGCAGATTAAACCACTGCTTGGGATAGCTGCATGCCACATGGGAGTGTTGTTTTGAGTCCTGGCTACTCTGCAGATCTAGCTTCCAACCAATGCATCCCAGATGGTGGTTCAAGTGCTTGGGCCCCTGGCCACCCATGTGGGAGATCCAGATGGAGTTCCAGGTTCCTGGTTTTGACTTGGCCCAGGCCCTGGCTGTTGTAACCATCTGGAGATTGAGCCAGTGGAAGACTTCTTTCTCTCTCTCTCCCACTCTGTCTTCCACGTGGATGAAAATAAGTGAAAACATATTTTTAAAATGTTTGCTAGGAAGAGTAGAACTTAGTATGTTAAGTGTTCTTACAACAAAATCAACAATGAAGAGGAGGTAATGCCCCTGTAGAAGGTGATGGGTATTTTTACGGCCTTGATAGTGGTAATGGTTTCATGATTACATAATTATCCCCAAATGCAATGCAATGTTTACACTAAGTATGTACAGCTTTTTATATGCTAATAATATATTTCAATAATTTTTTAAAAAAGAGTGAGATGCCTGTCCTCATGAAGTTTATGTAGTAGTGTGATGATAAACAAGTAAACAAGATCCTTTCACATAGTGGTGCCTTGAAGGAAAAGAATATGTCACGTTATGGAGTGTGCTGGAGGCACAAAGAATGGGACTGCCTTAGTAGGGGGAAGTGAGAAGTGAAAGATAAGATGATCTTGGATGAGGAGGAGGAGGAGCCTTCTTGATGGAGGAAGCAGCTGGTACAAAGGTTAGGCTCCACCTTGGTGTTTGAAGAATTGAAATATGGCTGAGGGCAGCTTGTGTTATGACTAAGGGAGCAGTGACTGGCACGTGGAGGGCAATGAAGAAGCAATGAGGCTGAAAAAGAAGGAAGTGATGTCATTGAAGTAGACTCCAAGTAGAGGTCCACCTGAGAGGCTGAACCATGAGGTTGGCCCATTGGAAGGAGGCCTGGGAGACTAGATGGGGCCTGTTAAGGCAGTGTAGGCCATGAATGATGAGCATGTTGGCCATGGGGATGGAAATGAGTGGTGGGGGTGCGACTGGGGCTATATTTTGGTGGTGGTGGGGACTAACAGGACTTGTCAGTGGATCAGATGTGAGGGAGAAAAGAGAGACTTAGTAGGAGTAACAGACATCCAAATTATCATAAAGAACAAAAAAAAGGAACATCTCTTGGGGCTGGCAATGTGGCATAGCTGGTAAAGCTGCCACCTGCAGTGCCAACATCCTATATGGGCACCAGTTCGAGTCCTGGCTGCTCCACTTCTGATCCGGCTCTCTGCCATGACCTGGGAAAACAGCAGAAGATGGCCCAAATCCTTGGGCCCCTGCACCTCCATAGGAGACCTGGAAGAAGCTCCAGGCTCCTCACTTAAAATCAGTTCATCTCTGGCCATTGTGGCCACCTGGGAAGTGAACCAGCGGATGGAAGACCTCTCTCTATTTCTCTCTCTCTCTTTATCCCTCTGTTTCTCTGTAACTCTGCCTTCAAATAAATAAATAAATCTCAAAAAAAAAAAAAAAAGAAATGGATCATCTCCCACAATAGAATGGTCCAGATAGTTGGATTCAGCAGTTTAAAGTGTTATCACAGTTCTGGCTTCTTTTTAGCAGAACTCCACCCAAGTTTCTCACATGGGTAGCAGGGACCCAACTACTTGAACCATCACCTGTTGCCTCCCATGGTGTACATTATCGGGAAGCTGCAGTCAGGAATGAAGCCAAGATTTGAACCCATGCATTCCAATATGGATCGCAGGTTTCCCAAGATCTGTCACTATTGTACCTTTTCCTAACTTTGCTTCATTCTTAGCCTGAAAGTGAAATTCTTGGCATCATATCCTGATTACAACATTTAAACAAAAAAATTCCTTTTCCTAGTGCCTCAGCCAACTGTTTTTACTCATTTGCCAGAATTTAGTCACATTCAAGGGGAATCGTTTGATCAAATCAGTGCTACGTCTGGAGTTGAGCCAGGAGTAGAGGGAACACAGGCCTGGACTAAAGGAGGGCTCCTCCGGAAAAGACAAGGAGGATAATCAATGTGGCTGTGTTCAGCAATGTTCACCAGGACCCGAGGAGGAGGAACTGTTCACCAGTCAGAGGTATAGGCATTCAAGAGGAAGCAGGAGGGTTTGGTGTGGGCACATTGGGTTTGAAGTACTTGGCGAAACATCCAGCAGGGAGTTAATCTACAGGCCCTGAGCTCAGGGGAAGGACATTCCTTTTTATTTTGTTTTTTAAAAGGTAGAGAGATGGATCTCCCATCTGCTGATTCACTCCTCAAATGCCCACAACAACTGAGGCCAGGCCAGGCCAAAGATGGGAGCCAGGAACTCAGTCTGGGTCCCCCACATGGGTAGCAGGGACCCAGTTACTTGAGTCATCAGCTACTGCAAATTGGCAGGAAACTGGCATTGGGAGTCGAGCTGGGACTTGAACCTGGGCACTCTGATATGAGATGCAGCCATCCCAAGTGGCTTACCTACTGCACCAAATGCATATCCCAGAAGGGCATTCGTTTAAAGAAGAGATGTAAGCGTGTGTATGGATGAAATAAGACTTATAAAGCACCTACAACATGGACTGATGGAGCAGTGTCAGTGAATTCCAGGACAGAATGTAGACTGAAGTTACAGTGCAAGGGAAGGAGAGAAATGGGTGCAGCTCCCGACCCCGCTGGGTAGTGCTGAACCGTAGTACGTCCCAAGAAACCTGGTCTCTGAGCCAGTTTGTCCTCATGACGAAGATGGAAGATGGAAACATGGGTAGGTGTAAGACAAGCCTGTGACTGAAAGGGGAGGTAGGGCGGGAGGTGATGGTGAGCACATTGGCAAGGAAAGCCTAGTGTCTATCACTCTGGTGGACATCTAAGCTGCTGCAGGAGAATGAGAAGCAGGAGATGCAAATGGAAGTGATAATACAGGGCCTGACACAGGAGCTGTCTGCAATCACCATGATGGATGAGTGGGTCAGAAACACCAGAACACAAGGCACGAGCCCAAACATGACCAACAGACAAAGTACTCAGCACATGAGGTATGTTTATGGCCTGCTTGCTGACTTTATGGGAGCATGACTGTGTAACTAATTATTATTAGATAAGATGATTGGGATCTCTATCTTTACAAGAGTTTTCTTCTAGCTGTCCATAGTTCTGATTGTTATTTTGGAAAGAATTTGGTCACATCCTTCTCTCCCCACAAGTCAAGTCTGGATTTCCAACTTTGAACATGAAGGATTCTTTCTCCCAGATCACTCCACTTCTGAAACTGCAGAGGAGACTCCCTCCCTCCAAGACCAGCCACATAATACTCAAGACAGCACAGTCTTGAGAGGGCTCTGTGGCTGTGTGACAGCCTGGTAGCCAGCATCATGGCAGAGTGCCCTTGAGAGGAGTAGGTCAAGAAACTGGAGTGCAGGGAGCAACCCACTCACTTTGGTAACAACCCTCTGGCAAAGATCTACCAGGGTCTTACTGAGAGCTACATCATACCAGGGTCTTACTGAGAGCTACATCATACCAGGGTCTTACTGAGAGCTACATCATACCAGGGTCTTACTGAGAGCTACATCACTCCTCCCAGAGGCAATGGATAGGCCGTGCTCTCAAGAACCTGATTACTTCCTTCTAGCCCCACCTCTTAAAAGGCACACTTTTTTTCTTAACATTGCCACACTGTGAACCTACAAGAGATTTTCTGCCTGCTGGTTCACTCCCCACATGCCCACAACAGCCAGGGCTGAGCCAGGCTGAAGACAGAGCCTGGAACCCAATCTGGGTCTCCCATATGGGTATCAGGGACTCAAGTACTTGAGCCATCACCTGCTGCTTCCCAGGGTGCACATTAGTAAGAAACTAGATTGGAAGCAGAGGACCTGGAACTCAAATCACTCATATTGGATGAGGCTCTGTTAATCACTGTGCCAAATACCTGCCCAGGAACTCCCTGTTTTGACACTTACATCTTTGGAGTACAAATCACATCCAAACCATTGCAACACTCTGTGTATGTTCCTAGAGTTGTAATGATGAAGTGTATGAAGTTTGTAATTGTAACACTGTATAGTTCTGCATCTATTCCTATGGAGTTACTTCTAAGGATAGAATTTAAAAACTTGCCATGGGATCACAAATCCCCTTAAGCTGGGTGGTAAAAATACCATCTTAACTATTAAAGTAGGGCCGGCACCGTGGCTCACTTGGTTAATCCTCCGCCTGCGGCACCAATATCCCATATGGGTGCCAGGTTCTAGTCCCAGTTGCTCCTGTTTCAGTCCAGCTCTCTGCTGTGGCCCAGGAGGGCAGTGGAGGGTAGCCCAGGTTCTTGGGCCCCAGCATCCACGTGGGAGACCAGGAGGAAGTTCCTGGATCCTGGCTTCAGATTGGCGCAGCGCCAGCTGTTGCAGCCATTTGGAAAGTGAACCAACAGAAGGAAGACTTTTCTCTCTGTCTCTCTCACTGTCTGTAACTCTACCTGTCAAATAAATTTTAAAAAAGTGTTAAAGTTATCACATGGATAGATTAAGTGTCTGGTAATAGTAATAGATAGAATTAAAAAGGAATGAATGCTCCAACATGGTAAGCAGTCCACAAAGCAGATGCATAGAATGACAACTACTTTTTTTTTTTTTTTTGACAGGCAGAGTGGACAGTGAGAGAGAGAGACAGAGAGAAAGGTCTTCCTTTGCCGTTGGTTCACCCTCCAATGGCTGCCGCGGTTGGCGCGCTGCGGCCGGCGCACCGCGCTCATCCGATGGCAGGAGCCAGGTGCTAGGTGCTTTTCCTGGTCTCCCATGGGGTGCAGGGCCCAAGCACTTGGGCCATCCTCCACTGCACTCCTGGGCCACAGCAGAGGGCTGGCCTGGAAGAGGGGCAACCGGGACAGCATCCGGCACCCCGACCGGGACTAGAACCCGGTGTGCCGGCGCCGCAAGGCGGAGGATTAGCCTGTTGAGCCACGGCGCCGGCTAGAATGACAACTACTTTAAGTAGCACTCTGATCTCCGAATCAGCCTTTATGGCTGAAAAGCCCAGGAGAGCACTTCAGGCACGGAAAACCAAGACACTGTAGCAAAAAAATGTCCTCCATGAAGGACCTTAGTAGGTGAGACCCTAGTGGAAAGAAGTGGTCATCAAAGAAGGAGATACTTTTCTCTGAAGGGAGGACAGAACTTCCACTATGCTTATGGCCTTGTTTACATACTGACAGAGTTTGTGGATTCAAAAGGCTTCCATAGCCTAGGCAGCTCATGCCAAGAGCCTTGGGTGATCACTGATGTCATACATAAGAGTGTTGATTATTACATTAACAATAGGAGTCCTTGTGCACTAACTTCCCATGCAGGACCTTTGTCCCCAAAGAGTTGTATTATATCTAAGTGCTTGCAAAAGATGTATCATTCTTGGCTGCTTCTTTAAAGTTGATTAAGTTTCTAAAAAAAAAGTGAAATTAACTTCAAGATGCAATGGCTTTGAACAGCCTTTGTCTCAACTGTTGAGGAACAGTTTTTTTTCATGCAAATTGTTGAACTCTTAGTACAGAGTTTGTATTCTGTGTATAAAGTTAATTGAAAATGGATCTTAGTGGAAATGGGACTGGGGTTGGGAGGGGGGTTGGGTGTGTGGGTGGGAGGGTGGGTATGGTGGAAAGAATGCCTGTATTCCTAAAGTTGTACTTATGAAATGCATGAAATTTGTATTCCTTAAATAAAAGGTTTCTTTGGAGGAAAAAAAACTTTATGTGTACACCCAGAGGAGGAAGTTGTCTTAAGTGTGATTAGATGTTGCTCCATATCTGTGGCTGGCAGTGTTGGCCAAGACAACAAATTAAAGCACAGAAATATTATCTCTTTTTTAAAAAGATTTATTTTTTATAAGTTATAAGTTACAGACAGAGGTAGAGCCAGAGAGAAAGGCCTTCCATCTACTGGTTCACTCCCTAAATGGCCACAATGGCCAGAGCTGAACTGACCTGAAGCTAGGAGTCGAGTTTCTTTCAGGTCTCCCATGTGGGTGCAGGGATCCAAGGACTAAGGCCATCTTCTACTGCTTTCCCAAGCTATAATAGAGAGATGGATCAGAAGTGGAGCACCTGGGACTTGAACTGGTGCCCATATGGGATGCTGGCACTGCAGGCCTGTGCTCTAACCCACTGTGTCACATTACTGGCCTGGCTAAATATTGTCTTAATGCTACTACTACATTTTTCAAGTTAAAGAGATTGCTCTCTGAATCCTTTTCTGGAGCATCATGATTGATGAAGAATTCATTTTTGTGTAACTTTCTTTTTAAAGATTTATTTGAAAGGCAGAGTTGAGAGAGAGAGAGAGAGAGGAGAGAGAGAGAGAGAGAGAGAGAGAGAGAGAGAGAGAGAGAGAGAATCTTCTATCTGGTAGTTTAATGCCCAGTTGGCCAGAATGGCTGGAGCTGGGCCGATCAGAAGCTAGGAGCCAGGAGCTTCTTCTGGGTCTCCCATGTGGTGCAGCCAGGACTTGAACTGGTGCTCATATGGTTTTCTGGTGCCACAGGTGTGGTTTTCCCCACTTTGCCATGGCTCCAGCCTCTGTGTTACCTTCTTTAAGGAAAAGAAGGACCTTAATATGTGGCCTTTCGTTATGGTTAAGTGCTATATAAAATGTGAAATGACAATTTTCCTCTCCTTTCAGAGAAATCAAAGCATAGTTTAATTGAAAAAATAGTTGAGTCATGTTTTCTCTGCTTATTGAACACAGGTACAGCTTAGTTTTATTCTGTGACTTGGGTCTCTTACCACACGCACTTGTATCATCTTCCTGCTGAGTGTATTGATCACATTTGCATGTTGCATTGGATCTGGCTGGGTGAGTAGCTTGTCACTCTGAACTGTGTATGTGAATTGGAGCTGGTGAGGGCGCACCTGTCTTGTTGCCTGAGCCCAGTTACTCTTTCCTTTCATAGTGCTCAGTGGGATGGTAGATCTTAGACTTGCAGTTAGTGTATTTTGCTTGTGTATTTGTTTGGAGTACTTTCAGAGTCTTGGTGAAACTTATGTGGAACATTCCAGCATGCTCTCTTGTCTCTGAGCCAATTAAAAGGAAAAGAGATTTGCCTCCTTGGGGTGTCAGTATTGAACCCAGTGCTACTAGGAGCAAAGAGATCAGAGGTTGCATTTTTCTTTTACAATTTTCTAACACAGACCCCTAAACAATCTAGTGTGTTTTCGATGGGAGTGAGATGAAAAGAGTGAAATATCTGAAATCTCTACTAACTTCACATGCTCAGCCTCCACCTTGGGTCAGGCCCTCTGTACTTAACGGTATCCCAGTCATACGTGATGCACATACAATCCTAATTCATGCATATCCCTCATTTGTTTTATGTTATCTTTAAAAAGATTTACTTTATTTCTTTGAAAGGCAGAATTACAGAGAAAGAGAGGGAGAGACACAGAGCTAGATCTTCAATTCAGTCCCCAGACAGCCAAAATGGTCAGGGCGGGGCCAACCTGAAGCCGGGAGCCAGGAGCTTCTTCTGGGTCTCTCATGTGGCTGCAAGGGCCCAAGGACTTGGGTCTCTCCCACTGCTTTCCCAGGCACGTTAACATGGATCAAAAGTGGATCAGCCAGGATTCAAACTAGCACCCAAATGGGATGCCAGTGTTGCAGACTATGGCTTTACCCACTATGCCACACCATCATCCCTCTTATGTTATTTACTGAGAACATGACAAGCACCCATAAATCTATCATTCAGTTTGGAACCAGGACACAGTCACCTACATAAAATCCTGTGTCATTTAAAAATACTTTGTGCTACTATAATTATTTATAGTACTGGTGGTTATTTGTTTAGTTAAGCCCAAGGAGAACAAGGACTGGGGGGTACTTGGTTCACCACATACTTGATCCGGCAGTTAGTAAAGTATCTAACACTTAGAAGGCTTTAGGTCCCCTTTTTTTCCCAAAAGTTAGGGATAGGTGTTTGGACTAGCATTTAACGTTTGGGAAGTGAAGCAGTGGATGGAAGACCTTTCTCTCTCTCTCTTCTCTCTGTAACTCTACCTCTCAAGTAAATAAATTTATCTTTTAAAAAATTATGTATATATATGTATGCATATATATGTATGTGTGTGTATATATATATATATATATATATAAAAGATGGCAGGTGGTACAACTGCATGCCACATCAGAGTGCCTGGGTTCAAGTTTTGGCTCCACTCCTGATTCCAGCTTTTGTTAATGTGCATCCTGGGACGTGACAGCTGGATTGAATTCTTAGCTTCCAGCTTTGGCCTAGCCCAATGCTGGCCACTGGGGGCCTTTGGGGAGTGAACCAGCATATGGGAAATCTCTCTCTCTCTCTCTCTCCCTCTCTCTCTGCTTCTTCAATAAATAAATTTAAATAATAAATAATTTGATCCTGGTAAGAAGCCATATAAAGCTTACCATCATACTATTTTTAAATGTACATTTCAGTGGTGTTAGGTATGTTCATATTGTTATGCAATTAATTTCCAGATCTCTTTCAGCTTTCAAATAATAAATCTGACAAAAAAATTGCCTAGCCCCTCCATCCTTGATCTTTTAAGACTGTAGCATTGGGGCTGGCGCTGTGATTTAGAAGGTGAAGCGCTACCTGCGATGCCAGCATCCCAGGTGGACACCAGTTCAATTCCCGGCCTCTCCACTTCAGATCCAGCTCCCTGCTAATGTGCCTGGGAAAGTGACAGAAGATGGCACAGGTGTTTTCAAAACTGAAGCTCCATACCAATTAAACACCTTCCCTTTCCCCTGGCCCCTTAGTTCCTGATAACCATCATTCCACTTACTGTTTCCATGCGTTTGACTCTTTTAGATACCTCGCATAACCAGAATCATATAGTATTTGCTCCACCTCCCCCTTTAAATAAAGGAAGAGTGTGTAGGAGGATGTGGGGAGGATGGAGGGAGAGAGAGAGATCTTCTATCTCCTGGTTCACTCCCCAGATGTTCATAATAGGCCAGGCTGGGTCAGGCCAAAACCAGGAGCCAGGAGCTTCATCCGGGTCTCCCACTTGGGTAGCAGGGGCCCAAGCACTTAGGCCATCCTCTGCTGCCTTCCGGTGGTAGAAAGGAAGCTGGATGGGAAGTAGAGCAGCAGAGACTCCAAATGGCACTCCCGTAGGGGATGCTGGCAGAACATGTATGTAGTGGCTTGACCTGCTATGCCATAATGCTCACCCTACAGTATTTGTGAATTTGTACCTGGTTTATTTTACTTACCTCCAGGTTCATTCATACGGTAGCATGTGTCCGAATTTCCTTCCTTCATCAGACTGAATGGGTAGACCACATTTTGTTTATCCATTCTCCTTTCACTGGGCACTGGGTAATGCTGTTACAAACACAGGTGTGCAAAACTCTTGAGATTGTACTTTCAATTACTGCTTTTCCAATTCTTTTGTATACAGTGTATCCCTGGAGGTGGGGTTGTTGGGTCATAGGATAATTCTGTTTTTGATTTTTTGAGGAATGGCTATACTGTTTTTCCCAACTTTTATTTTATGAACATTTGTTGACGTTATAGTCTTTTTTTAAAATTTATTTTTATTTGAAAGTCAAGTTATAGAGACAGAGGGGCAGACAGAGAGAGAGGTCTTCCATCTGCTGGTTCACTCCCCAAGTGGCTGCAATGGCTGGAGCTGGGCCAAACTGAAGCCAGGAGCCAGGAGCTTCCTCCGGGTCTCCCATGTGGGTGCAGGAGCTCAAACACATGGGCTGTCTTGCATTGCTTTTCCAAGCACATTAGCAGGGAGCTGGATCTGAACTGCAGTAGCCGGGTATTGAACTGGTGTCCACATGGGATGCCAGCGTTGCAGGTAGCGCTTTACCTGCTAAACCACAGTGCTGGCCCCAATGCTGCAGTCTTAAAATATCAAGGATGGGGGTCGGTGCTGTGGTGCAGTGGGTTAACATCCTGGCCTGAAGCGCCGGCATCCCATATGGGCACCGGTTCGAGACCCGGCTGCTCCACTTCCAATCCAGCTCTCTGCTATGGCCTGGGAAAGCAGTAGAAGATGGCCCAAGTCCTTGGGCCCCTGCACCTTTGTGGGAGACCCAGAAGAAGCTCCTGGCTCCTGGCTTCGGATCAGTGCAGCTCCGGCCTTGCAGCCAATTGGGGAGTGAACCATCGGATGGAAGACCTCTCCTCTCTGTGTAACTCTTTCAAATAAACAAATAAATATTAAAAAAAAAGATCAAGGATGGAGGGGCTAGGCATATTTTTTTGTCAGATTTGTTTATTTACTTGAGAGGCAGAATTACAAAAATGGAAAGACATACAGAGGTCTTCCATCTGCTGTTTCACTCCCCAGGTGGCTGCAATGGCCAGTGCTGTGCCAATCTGAAACCAGGAACCGGGAGCTTCCTCTGGGTCTTCCCATGTGGCTGCAGGGTCCCAAACACTTGGTCCATCCTCCACTGCTTTCCTAGGCCATGGCAGAGAGCTGGATAGGAAAGGAGCAGCCAGGGCTCAAACCAGCGCCCACATGGAATGCTGGCAATGCAGCCAGAGGCTTAACCCAGCTGGGACAATTGTAAGGATTGTAAGAACTACATGGAGCACCAACAGTATAGCACTGGCACATGCTTATCATCAAATATTTTCCCAGGTCTTCATTATGAACATTTTAAACATTTGAAAGAGAGAGGAAGGGAGAGACAGAGAAAGAGGTCTTCCATTTATCTGATGGTTCACTCCCCAGATGGCTGCAGTGGTCAGAGCTGGGCCAATCTGAAGCCAGGAGCCAGGAGCTTCTTCTGAGTCCTCCACACAGGTGCAGGGGCCTGAACACTTGGGTCATCCTCTATTGTTCTCCGAGGCCATAGCACAGAGCTGGATGGGAAGAGGAGCAACCGGGACTCGAACCGTTGCCCATATGGGATTCTGGCGCTGCAGGCGGAGGCTCAGCCCATTGAGCCACAGCCCGTCCCACACATTCACTTTTAGCCTCCTGAGTTGCAACTCAGATTTCTGACCTCTAGACCTGTATGACAACACATTTCTGTAATGTTCAGCCACCAAGTGTGTGGCAGTGGATTCTAGCAACATGAAGAGATGAACACAGTTTGTTATGAGCTTTGTTTGCTAGCTGAGGCTGTACTACAACTAGACTGACTCATTGAGGTGTTAGCAGAAGAATTCCGCCTTCAAGCGCTGGTGCTCGTTTTGAGGGCTGTCCCAAGGAAGCAACAGAGGAGCGGAGTTACTCAAGCCGGGCTGCGTCTGCAGGCCCGGCCTCCACGGTCCTCTCCCACCTCTGCTAAGAAGTCTAGGACACACTCCAGTGTCAGAATCTCGCACTGGGGCCCGTGCGGTGGGGCCTGGGCCAGGCAGTCGCCTGTGATGCCAGCATTCCACGTGAGCACGGTTCAAGTCCTGGCTGCTCCGCTTCCAACACGTTTCCCTGCTAATGCGCCTGGGCAGGCAGTGGAGGACGGCCCAAGTCCTTGGGCCCCTCATTCCCGTGTGGAATTCCAGGCTCCTGCCTCTGGCCCGGCACAGTCTCGGTCACTGCAGCCATTAGGGGAGTGAACCAGCAGGTGGAAGCTCGCTCTCTCTCTCTCTCTCTCTGTAGTGAACCAGCAGGTGGAAGCTCGCTCTCTCTCTCTCTCTCTCTGTAGTGAACCAGCAGGTGGAAGCTCGCGCTCTCTCTCTCTCTCTCTCTCTCTCTCTCTCTGTAGTGAACCAGCAGGTGGAAGCTCTCTCTCTCGCTCTCTCTCTCTCTCTCTGTAGTGAACCAGCAGGTGGAAGCTCTCTCTCTCTCTCTCTCTCTGTCTCTCTCTCTCTCTCTCTCTAACTCTCCCTTTCAAGTAAATAAGTTAAAACAACCAGGAGCGAGGCGGCCGGTCCTGGGGTCTGCGGGTGGGACTGGGTGGGCGCTTTCCTCAGGGCTGGGGCTCGAGGGCACGGGAGAGCCGCCCTGACCCGCTCCTCCCCAGCGCAGAGGCGCCTGCCCGAGCCCGGCCGGCCCGGCGGCGGGAGCAGTCCGAGCAGAGGCGCCTGCCCGAGCCCGGCCGGCGGCGGGAGGAGTCCGAGCAGAGGCGGGCTGCCGTCCTTCGCTGTGCTCGGTTGGCTCCTCGTCCCCTCCCGGCAGGACGCCCTTCCGTGCGGAGAAGCCACTCCGCTGTTACTAAACGCCTGCACCCACAACTTCCTGCACCGTTTTGGGCAGGCACTCGTTCCCACAATGCACCGTGGCTGAAGAGAGCCAAAAGAGCGTAAGCGTGTGTGCAGAGTCCTAAACTGCAAAGCCCGATCTCCAAAATCATACAACAGGCAGAGGAGAACCAGCGCCTTCCCACCAATAAACCTGATTTTCGGGACCAGTGTGGCGAAGTTGGCTAGGCCAGGGCCTTTTCCAGTCAGCTGCCACGAGGTCTTCACTTAAAGTTTACATTTAATGTGAGTCAACCTGGGAAAGTATTAATTAAATGACAACCAACAGGTCCACACTGCGTCAGCGCGAGCGGTCGGCGGGCACGAGGTGCCTACGGAAGCCCGGAAGGCCAAGGGAGGGCGGGACCGTATCTACCGCTCTCTGCACTCGGGCGTGCCGCGAGAAATGGCTCTGCCTCGGCGCAGTGCGCACGCGCGCCGCCGCGGGGCCGCCGGGCCTCAGCGCGCAGGCGCGGCCGCCGGCGTGGTCCCGGCTGGGCTGTGGCAGCGGCGAGCGCCAGGCATGAGCGCGGCGGAGGCCGACCGTTGGGCGTGGCTGCTGGTGCTCAGCTTCGTGTTCGGGTGCAATGTGCTTCGGATCCTCCTCCCGTCCTTCTCCTCCTTCGTAAGTGGCTGCCTGGCCTTCCAGGCAGGTGTAGACGCCGGCTCCGCGCCCGGCGGCGCCGGGGGACGTGGCGGGGGTCTCCCCGGGCCGCCTGGAGGCCGGGTCCACCCGCGAGATGCTGCGTGTCGTTCCCGCGGACGAGCTGCGGGGTTTTCCCTCCGGTCCGGCGCCCGGGGTCCCCGGGGCGGGGGCGGGGCGGTGCCTTGTCGGACCCCGGGAGCCCCCGGGTGGGCGGCGGGTGTAGACGCCGGCTCCGTGCCCTGCGGCGCCGGGGGGGACGTGGCGGGGGTCTCCCCGGGCCGCCTCGAGACGAGGCTCTCGGGGTCCCCGGGGCGGGGGGGGGCGGTGCCTCGCCGGACCCCGGGAGCTCATGGGTGGGCGGCAGGTGTAGACGCCGGCTCCGTGCCAAGCGGCGCAGGGGGGGGGGACGTGGAGGGGGTCTCCCCGGGCCGCCTCGAGACGAGGCTCTCGGGGTCCCCGGGGCGGGGGCGGGGCGGTGCCTCGCCGGACCCCGGGAGCCCCCGGGTGGGCGGCAGGTGTAGACGCCGGCTCCGTGCCAAGCGGCGCAGGGGGGACGTGGCGGGTGTCTCCCCGGGCCGCCTCGAGACGAGGCTCTCGGGGTCCCCAGGGCGGGGGGGGGCGGTGCCTCGCCGGACCCCGGGAGCCCCCGGGTGGGCGGCGAGCGAGGAGCGACCCCTCCAGGGCGGGGAGCGCATCCCCCGCGGGCCCGGGTGAGGTCACCGCCCCCGACCTGCAGAATTGGGTCGTTTGCTGGAGTCCTTGCTGGGCTCCCCCTTAGGGCGCCCTCCGTGTGGCGGCGGCCGGGCGCTGGGGGCCTGGGGGCCTGGGTCCAGCGCTGTCCTGGACGCAGGGCCTGTTTTTGCGCAGCGTGGGGGCCGTGGCGTGTTAGGACTAGGTGGGATTGCTGCCGCCTGTATTGCTCCACCGCTGTTCGTGTGAACCCTGCTTTCTACAACATCGTGTTCCGGGGCCCTGCTGTCGCCGCTGTCTTGTGATGCAGCGGATTCTCTTTTATTTTTTGAAAAGGTTATTTATTTGAAATAAAGAATGAGTGACAGTGAAGACAGAGTGACAGGGAGAGACAGAGATCTTCCTGGGTGGTTTACTCCCCAAATGGCCACAGTAGTTGGGGTGGGTCAGGCTAAAGCCAATAACTCCATCCAGGGGTCTCCTGTGGGTGGCAGGGCCCCAGTGCTCTGCTCCCCTAGGTGGATTAGCAGGGACCTGGATCAGAAGCAGAGCAGCCAGGACTCTTTTTTATTTTTTGACAGGCAGAGTGGACAGTGAGAGAGAGAGACAGAGAGAAAGGTCTTCCTTTGCCGTTGGTTCACCCCACAGTGGCCGCTGCAGCTGGCGCACCGCGCTGATCTGATGGCAGGAGCCAGGTGCTTCTCTGGTCTCCCATGGGGTGCAGGGCCCAAGCACCTGGGCCATCCTCCACTGCACTCCCAGGCCACAGCAGAGAGCTGGACTGGAAGAGGGGCAACTGGGACAGAATCCAGCACCCCAGCTGGGACTAGAACCCGGAGTGCCAGCACCACAGGCAGAGGATTAGCCTATTGAGCTGCGATGCTGGCTAGCAGCCAGGGCTCTTAAAGACCAGATTTTTTTTTTTTTTTAATTTATTTATTTGAAATGCAGAGTTACAGAAAGGCAGAGAGACAGAGAGAGAGAGAGAGGTCGTGCATCTGCTGGTTCACTCCCCAAATGACTGCAATGGTGGGAGCTGGGTCAGTACGAAGCCAGGAGCCTGGAGCATCTTCTGGGTCTCCCACAAAGGTGCAGGGGCCCAAGGACTTGGGCCATCTTCTACTGCTTTCCCAGGCCACAGCAGAGAGCTGGATGGGAAGTGGAGCAGCTGGGACTCGAACCGGCCCCCATATAGGATGCCGGCACTGCAGCAGCAGCTTTACCCACTGTGCCACAGTGCTAGCTCCATGAATTTGCGCTCTCTCTCTCTCTTTTTTAAAAGATTTGTTTATTGGCCGGCGCCGTGGCTCAACAGGCTAATCCTCCGCCTTGCGGCGCCGGCACACCGGGTTCTAGTCCCGGTCGGGGCGCCGGATTCTGTCCCGGTTGCCCCTCTTCCAGGCCAGCCCTCTGCTGTGGCCCGGGAGTGCAGTGGAGGATGGCCCAGGTGCTTGGGCCCTGCACCCCATGGGGAGACCAGGAAAAAGCACCTGGCTCCTGGCTCCTGCCATGGGACAAGCGCGGTGCGCCGGCCGCAGCGCGCCGACCGTGGCGGCCATTGGAGGGTGAACCAACGGCAAAAGGAAGAGCTTTCTCTCTGTCTCTCTCTCTCACTGTCCACTCTGCCTGTCAAAAAAAAAAAAAAGATTTGTTTATTTGAAAGTCAGAGTTAGAGAGAGAGAGAGAGAGAGAGAGAGAGAGGAAAGGAGAGGCAGAGAGAGAGGTCTTCTATCTGCTGGTTCACTCCCCAAGTGGCCACAATGGCCAGAGCTGCGCCAGGAGCTTCTTCTGGCTCTCCCGTGTGGGTGCAGGTGCCTAAGGACTTGGGCCATCTTCTACTGCACTCCCGGGCCACAGCAGAGAGCTGCATCGGAAATGGAGGAGCCGGCCTATGAACCAGTGCCCACATGGGATGCCAGCACTGCAGGTGGCGGCTGTACATGCCACGCCACAGCGCCGGCTCCGTGAATTCTCTTAACACTGGTGCCTCCTGAGAATCTTTCCTGATGCTGCCATTGATTGATTTATCTGATTTGTATACTTGAGAGGCAGAGTGACAGGGAGAGAGAGAAAGAGATGGATTCCATTCATCGTTTCACTCGCCAAATGGCCTGCGATAGCCAAAACCGGCCCTGTCTGAAGCCGGGAGCCAGGAACTCGGTCAGGGAATCCCCGTGGGTGGCGGGAGCCCGGCACTGGGACCATCACCTGCCGCCTCCCAGGTGTGTTCGTAGGAAGCTGCATGGGAAGCGTGCACTAGCCAGGACTCCGAGAGTGTTTACTGGACATGGGTCTCCCAAGCCGTGGCTTAACTCTGTGCCACAGTGTCTGCCCCGTGCCCATTCCTAAAGGTGATGACCCAGGTCCTTAGCATTGCTTTAGATGCCCTCGTGGAGCTGGCCTTGCCCGGCTTTCCTCTTCTTCCTTTGTTGTAATGTACAGCACCGTCACAGCACTCGGTGTGGTGGCGTTAAGCGCATTCACATTGCTGTGCCGCCGTCACCATCTGGAGCGTTTTCTCCTTCCGCAGCTGAAACTCCGCACCCATCAAATGTTAACTCCCCCTTCCTCCCTCCCCTGGCCTCTGGCGACCACCATTCTCCCCCCCACCCTCTCTCTCTAAATCTGCCTTTCAAATAAATAAATAAATCTTTTTTGTTTGTTTTGTTTTATTTATTTGAGAGGCAGAGAAAGAGAATGACCGACCTCCTCTGGTTCACTTCCAGCTGCTAGCAACAGTGGAGGCTGGTCCAGCCAAAGCCAGGTGCCAGCAACCCCACCCAGATCTCCCACCTGGGTGGAAGGAACCCAGCTACTGGAGCCACCATTGCTGCTTCCAGGGTTCACATTAGCAGGAAGCTGGAGTTGAGAGCCAGAACCAGGGCGAAACCAGGCACTGACACGGGATGTGGGCATCCCAAGTGGCATCCTAACTGCTGTGCTAATGTGCCCTGTCCCCGCCCCATGATCGCCATCCTAATGGATGCCAAGTGCTTTGGCCGAAGTTTCGGTTTGCATTTCCAAACTGATTAGCCACGCTGGGTGTATTTTCACGTACTTACGGCCTTCCACGATGCTTTATCCGCACATTTTGGTTTTGTCCACAGTTCCGGCACGTGACCCCCGTAGCCTCTGCTGTTTCAGGCGGGCCTGAGGTCAGTGGCGGGGAGAGACTGTTTTGTTGTGATGTTGGGCCCCTGTTGGGCTCGAGATCAGCGTCAGGAGGCGTCTCTCTCTCTCTCATCCTCTCCTGCTGCCTTCGCCTGCTGCTTCTCCTCAAGGCAGGCGTAGAACCTGGAATTTCTCTTCCCCGAGGTGAGTGGTAGGAACTGACAGTACGCGCCCAGCCTCCCCGTCTTGCCTTGCAGCTGGCCGTGAGGAAGCTCCCTGGCTGGCGGGGTCCGGTAGCAGATCGTAGTGTCCTCGTTTCAGGAGTCCCGCACCACGCCGCAGAGGACGGGGTGCTGCGTGGAGAGGCCAGTGGAACCTGGACAGACAGGCCCAGGCGCCTGCAGACCTGCCTGCTACCCCTAGTACCAGCGAACCTCTGTGTTGCCTTGAGTTCTCTGAGCTGCTTTAGCAAGTCATTTCTTTAAAAGATTTTATTTACTTATTTGAGAGACGGTTATGGAGAGAGGGGGGGACACTGCCCAGGAGGCGGAGTCTGTCCGTGGGGGATGGTGCATGCTGCCGATTCATGTTTGAGTGGGTCAGGCCCCTGAGGTCGGCCGGGGCAGTGAGCGTCTGCGTGGCCCCGGAGTGAGGACGTGATGAGCACAAGTGGCCTGGGTGTAGACAAGGGTGGGTGACTTCCATTCACTGGGTCACTTCCCAAATGGCTGCAGTAGCCTTAGCTGGGCTGATCCGAAGCCAGGATCCAGGATCTTCTTCCGGGTCTCCCATGTGGGTGCAGTGACTAGGCATTTGGCCATCTTCCACTGCTTTCCCGGACACATTAGCAAGGATCAGGATTCCAGCCGGGACTTGAACCAGTGCTCATATGGGATCCCGGCACTTCATGGGAGGCTTAACTCAGCCACAGTACCAGCCCCACAAATACTTTTTTTTTTAAAAAGATTTATTTATTTGAGAGTGTGTGTGGGGGGTAGGTGGGTCTCCATTTCCACCAGCTGATTCATTCCCCAAATGGCCCCAGTGGCCAGGGCCAGGCTGAAGTCAGGAGCCTGGAACTGCATCCTGGTCTCCCACGTGGGTGCAGGGCCCAAGGACGTGGGCCGTCTTCCGTGTTTCCAGGCACATTAGCTGGCAGCTGGATTGGCAGTGGAGCAGCTGGGGCTTGACCTGGCGCTCACGTGGGATGTGGGCACCTCAGGCAGTGGTTTAGCTTACTGTGCTGCCACGCTGGCCCGTGGATACTGGCTGACTTTGTGTAAAGTCTGTCATCTTTCTTGCCGCGTCACCTCCACTCTCTGTGCATCTGCACCCCGGTTCACCTCATGCTGGAGCCCAGAGTCATCTCAGCTGCCCGGAGAGGGTGTATGGTACCATCTCCTCGGGATTCTTCCATCATTTTGTCAGCTGACCGGGTGGGGAATGTGTTTGGGATATGGCAGTGGTATCCATAACACCTGTCAGCATCCCGGGCTCCGTGTTCTGCAGCGAGTCTGTTTTCACCGGGCTCACTGCTGCAGTGTAGACCTGCCTGAAGCTTTGTCCTCAAGGCGGGCAGTTGATCATTCGGGGGTGGGAACAGTGGGCTCGTCCTTGGACCCGTGTCCAGGTGTGTGCCTCTGTGGGGAGCACAGCCTCTCTGCCCTCGAACCAGTTATGCCTGTAAAGCCCGTTCCCCAGTTAGAACACTGTGCAAAGGGGTGACATACAGTTGTCCCAGCAAGTACAGCCGCCGCAGTCGTTCAGCCAAAGAAAAGGGATCAGTGGATGCGTTTTGCCTGCTGGCTGGGTTTGTGGTGCGCGCCACTCTGGCTCTGGCAGGCTGAGTGCTGCCCCCTTGCAGTCACTAGGTGCACAGGGAAAGACCCAGGGCCAGCGACGGGCGGGCTGGGAGTGCAGGCCTGCGAGATGGGGCCGAGCCCCTCCACTTGCGATTGCCCATTCCAGCGTCCTCCGCCGCGGGGCCTAGGAAGTCCGAGCTGTCCGAACGAAGCACACTTCAGGGGCGGGAGGCTGCGTGTGGACACAGGTCCCTGGTGTTGGTGGGTTGGAGTTTTTCTAAAGCCCCTCCCTTTTATCTGACTGGCCATGGGCACACGGACGAGAGAGCCCACTTGACTTTGTAGTGACCCAGGGCGTTCTTGTGCGGTGGGAGGCGCAGCAGCACGGAGCTGGGGGTCGCAGTGCGCAGGCACCACCGTCCCGCCGGCGAGCTACACCCACTGCACAGGCGCCAGCCGCCCCTTGCTCCAGGCTTGGCCGGGATCTGCCCTGCAGCTTGGTTTTTGGGGCCGACCACCATTGTTAGATTTGATTTAAAAGGTTATTCTTCATTTTGTGCTCTCCCCTCACCCTGCATGAGGTTGAGGCGCAAGGTGGACAGGGGGACCTGCCACTGGGGGTCTTCCCTGGAGTCCGGCTTCTTGGTGCAGCGAGGCCTCCGAGCGGGAAGAGTGTGCGTGCCCTGCCGGGGCCTGTGTCTGCGGTGCCCGCGTCCCGCTCCCGGGGGGCCCTGGCCGGGGGGCCCTGGCCGGGCGTTCCGGGCAGAATGACACTCGGGGCTTTCTCGGCCTGAACTTCACCGCCCAGGCAGTGGAGCCGGTCCGTGGGGGCGGTGTATGCCGCCGGTTCATATTTGAGTGGGTCTGGCCCCCGAGGTCGGCCAGGGCAGTGAGCGTCTGCGTGGCCCCAGAGTGAGGACGTGGTGAGCACAGGTGGCCTGGGTGTAGACAAGGGTGGCTGATGCTGTCCTGTGCTCCACGTTTGGCTCCACGTCAGCCATCCTGACAGACCTGCGTGGACTTCGCTGCCGTGGAATTCTCTGTAGACCTGTCTCAGGCTGTCCATGGCTGTCAGTTCTGTCAGTTCTACCTGATACATAAGAAGACTCGAGAGATTATTGTTCTAAAAAGGTATCTGCAGTGCTATATTTAATTTTTTAAAACAATTATTTATTTGAAAGGCAGAGTTACAGAGAGGCAGAGAGAGAAAGAGAGAGAGAGAGAGAGGTCGGCCATCCATCTGCTGGTTCACTCCCCAGATGACAGCAACGGCCGTACCTGGGCTGATCCAAAGCCAGGAGCCAGGAGCTTCTTCTGGGTCTCCTATGTGATTATGGGAGCCCAAGCACTTGGGCCATCTTCTACTGCTGTCCCAGGTCACAGCAGAGAGCTGGATCGGAAGTGGAGCAGCTGGGACTGGAACTGGCACCCATTTGGGATGCTGGCACTGCAAGCCGCAGCCTTACCCGCGACGCCACAGCGCCGGCCCTGCGTTGCTGTATTTAAATTAAAACCTTACGATTCAGTTCATAATAGAACATCTTGATAGTCACATATGGCTCTTGGATGTTGATGTTTGTCACCTGAATATCCATTTTTGCCTTTTCAGTTATTGGTGCATTTTCATAATGCTAAAAGATATTTCTGCACATCTTTTTTTTTTTTTTTTAAGATTAAATTAAATTAATTTATTTGAGAGGTAGAGTTACATAGGAGAAAGGGAAAGGTCTTCCTTCTGCTGGTTCACTCCCCAAATGGCCACAATAGCCAGAGCTGGGCCAGTCCGAAGCCAGGAGTCGGGAGCTTCCTCCAGGTCTCCTGCACGGGTGCAGGGGCCCACGGGCTCGGGCCATCTTCTGTTGCTTTCCCAGGCCACAGCAGAGAGCTGGATCAGAACCGGAGCAGCCGGGACTCAAACCAGCGCCTATATGGTGTGCCAGCACTGCAGGCAGTGCCTTTACCCACTACTCCACAGCACTGACCCATAAAATAATTTTAAAGTGATGTTTATTGAGGTAAATTTGCATGTAGTAAAGTTATTCTCTCAAAAAAGTCCTTTCCACCACTCTGCACCTGTTCCTTGGCTCAAATTTTAACTCCATCTGTGGGTTTCCTGCTCTTGACGGCCGATTCTGCTAGTTTTAAAGAGGCTTTGGTCCATTCCTGCTTCTTCTGCAGGTGGGTCAGGCAGGAGTATGTCTCCTTTGGGGAGTGTTGGGTGGTAGTCAGGCCAGGGCAGAGTGTGCCTCAGAGAGCTGGGCTTGTGGAGCCCACCCCCGGGCCAGTGCTGCGGCACAGCGGGTCAAGCCGCCGCCTGTTTTGGCAGCATCCCATTTTAGATTGCTCGTTTGAGTTCTGGTTGTTCCTCTTCCGATTCGGCTCCCTGCTAATATGCCTGAGAAGGAGGAGATGATGGCTCAAGTGCTTGGGCCCCTGCACCCATGTGCGAGGTTAGGATGGAGTTCCTAGCTCCTGGCTTCCACCTGGCCCAGTCAGGTTGTGGTTGCAGAAATTTGGGGAGTGAATCCGCGGTAGAAGATCTCCTTCTCTCTCCCTCTCACATTCTGTCACTTCGTCCTTTCAGAAAAAGAAATCAATAGAAAAGGCAACCTATTCCTGACTCAGCCTTCCCAAGCTGTGCCTTAGCCAAGACGCTGTGTGGGCATTCTGGGTGGCCTGCCCCACGGCCCACGTAAAGGGCCTCCTGCACGGAGCTGGCGGCGGCCTCCGCGGTGCCCAGGGAGGCTGGGCCGGCTCAGCTTCCTGGGCTTTAATGGAATTGTCTCCCTGTCGGCAGGCAGAGGGAACCTGTGGGCTGGGGAGATAGACTCACTCACTGTGCATTTGTTGTGTACCGTATGTTTTAGATACACTGTTCCATCTTACTGATATTTTTAAAGTTTCAAGACAAACACAAGCTTGCAGAAAACCTTTTCATAGTATAGAAACAGCTTTGCTTCCTGACCCGTCCGGGAGGAAGCCGTCAGCCTGAGCCCCTGACCCTGGCTCGCTGATGTGTGCACCTGGCTCCGTGTACAGTGCGGCTGTCGATTCGGTGGGGATCGGGCCGTGAGGTCCCGCTCAGGTGTCCTGCTTGTCCCCATCACATCTTTTGCAGGATGAGGGGATTTTTGCCGATCGCTTGGGGCGGGTCTCCAAGGCGTCCTCTGAGGATTTTTAGTCTTCAGACCTCGTGGACCCTGGCACAGGTGCCGCTTGGCAGCCTCTGGCATCTCGTCCCCTGGGCTCACAGCCTGCCAGGGCTGCAGAAAGGATCTGGCAGGTGTGAGGCGGACGCGCCAGGTGTACAGGAGACGCGGTGTGGGCACTGTGTGGCTGGCGAGCTTCCCGGCGTGGGCACTGTGTGGCAGGCGAGCTTCCAGCACACACGGTTCCTCTCCACGGGCCTGCGGGCGCCTCTTTACATACGTTACGTCTCTATGTATGTCTCCATCTGAGACCGCCAAGAGTTCACATGTTCCATTTCTGGGCCAACACCACAAGGTTCCTTCTAGCTCTCCCCGGTGCGTACTTCTGATTCTTCTCTGACTGCTTCCGTTTTCCTGAGTTACCCTTTCTGATCAGGTCCTCTTACCTGTTCTCTCGTCCTGCCGGCCAGCCTCTTCCCTGGTGTGGACGCCTCTTCACCCCTGCATGGGCTCTGACGCTGTTTGGCTGGGTCCCCCTTCCCCACTTAATGTTTACTTACTTATTTTCATCTGCTTGAAAGGCAGAGTGACAGAGAGAGAGAGAGAGATCTTTCATCTTTTGGTTTACTCCCCAAATGCCTGTAACCAAAGCCAAAGAGGCTGGAACTCCATTTGGCCCCCCGTGGGGCAGTGGGCACCCGCGTGCTTATCATTAGGGGGCTGGAGCAGAAGCAGCGCTCTGATCTAGAATGTGGGCCCCACACGGACGTGTGTGCACAGGCCCGCCCCCGGCTGGGTTCCGTCCTCCTGTCTGCGCCTCCTGCACGCTCGTCCTGCTCAGATTCCGGCCCTGTGCCAGGCTGCCCTTTCTTGGGGACTGTGTGACTCAGCTTGTATAACCACAGCCTCCGTCTCTGCAGGAAGGCCCTGGCACTGGGCCGCGGGTTCATGGCAGGTGCCCTGCACACCCACCTTGCCCGGCCCCATCCACCTAGGACTGAATTCTTGAGGAATTCAGGGGAGAGAATGCCTGTTTCCTGTCAGTTGACTGACAGGTGATCGGCTTGGTTTTCATTTTATATTTGCAGTTTTCTAGTTACAGTGCCAGCTGTGTTCCCTCGCGGAACTGCCAGTGATTCCCCACTAAAGGCCAGGCCTCAGTCCAGAGCACTTACTGGGGGTGTAGAGAACGTGAGAACGCTCCGTGCTCATGACAGGGCGAGCAAGGGGCGATTTCCCCAGGTCCGTCCGCCATGCATGGGGCTTGTGGAGCTCACACGGGTGTTTAAGGACTTGGGCTCAGGACTGGGGCTGGATTCTGTGCGTGTGGCACTAGGCTTAGTCTCCCTATGTTTGAGCAAGGACCTAGATAGCTTTCTGAGTGTCTGGCAACGCTCAGGCCTCCAGCTGGGGCTCGGGCCTGCAGGGCAGGCATGCAGCTGGCCAGGCGTGGAGTGCCAAGACTCTGTGTTTCTGGGTTGGGGCCGCGGGTTCCTCTGTGCCCGTGTGGAGAGAGCTGACCCCACTGTCCGTCCCGCCAGCTGTCGAGGGCGCTGCAGAAGGATGCTGAGCAGGAGTCGCAGATGAGGGCGGAGATCCAGGACATGAAGCAGGAGCTGTCCACGGTCAACATGATGGATGAGTTTGCCCGGTACGCCCGGCTGGAGAGGAAGATCAACAAGATGACAGATAAACTCAAGACGCACGGTACTGCGCCAGGCGTAGCCTGAGACCCTCGTACGCACTGATGAGCAGAGACGGTTTCTGGAGAGGAGTGGGACGCGTGCTTCTTGCTGTGTGAAGTTGTCTGGGAGGGACTCAGTGACAGCAGTGACCAGTAGTCTCTCTCTTCTCTCTGAACACAGACACGTGTGTACTCTCAGGTTTCGGAGCCAGCTTGCTACTGGGGCTCACATTCCGCTCCTTTCTGAGAGAAGGCTCCCGGGGACTGTTGTGTCCACCCTAGGACGTGCCCAGTGCTGTCCGCACGTGAACACGGACTTCACAGTGTGCTGCGGTGAACCAGGTTTTCAGGGCAGGGCGTGCTGAGAGCCTGCTGTGTGTGCACAGGGGAGAAGTGAGTAAAACTCACAGAGGGGCTGAGCTGTCACAGAGGGATCTGTGGTCTGTGTAGACCAAAAATGGAAGAAAATTTAGTCCTGTTGGCAAGTAGCAAATTCACCCTAAAAATGATCTCCAATTTAGGTGAATAATATTAAGCATTTTTAAAATTAAAGCAGTGGGCAATCTGAATTGGATTCTGTTTTGAATAATGTAGCAAAATGATGAGTGTCTTTTTTTTTTTAAGAAGAATTATTTATTTGAAAGGCAGAGTTGCAGAGAGGGAGGGAGGGAGGGAGAAAGAGAGAGAGAGAGAGAACGAGAACTCTTCCATCTGCTGGTTCACTCCCTAAATGGCTGCTACTGCTGGAGCTGGGCTGATCCAAAGCCAGGAGCCAGGAGCTTCTTAGGGCCCAAGGACTTGAGCCATTTTCTACTGCTTTCCCAGGCCATAGCAGAGAGCTGGATCAGAAGAGCAGCTGGGACTCGAACCAGTGCACATATGGGATGCCAGCACTGTAGGCGACGGCTTTACCTGCTACGCCACAGCACCAGCCCCAAATCTTTAAAAAATCCTATTTTATATTTTATTTTATTATTTTTTAAGATTTTATTTATTTTATTTGAGAGGTAGAGTTACAGACAGTGAGAGGGAGACAGAGAGAAAGGTCTTCCTTTCATTAGTTCACCCCCCAAATGACCGCAATGGCCTGAATTGCGCCAGTCTGAATCCAGGAGCCAGGCGCTTCTTCCCGGTCTCCCACGTGGGTGCAGGGCCCCAAGGACTTGGGCCATCTTCTACTGCTCTTCGAGGCCATAGCAGAGAGACAAAGACAAGACAGATCTTCCATCTATGTTTCATTGTCCACATGCCTGCAACAGCTGGGACGGGACCAGGCTGAAGCTGGGTTTCCCATGTGGGTGGCAGGGGCCCAAGTGCTTGGAGGACCATCATCTGCTGCCTCCCCGAGTGTGCCTTAGGAGGAGGCTGGGTTGGAAGCGGAGCTGGGGCTCAAACCCAGGCTTGCTGATAACAGACGTGGGTGTCCCAGTCCAAGCCGCGTCTTAACTACTGTACCAATGCCTGGTTCTTAAAATGTATTGCGTGACTGTTGCACTTACAGTCAGAAAATACTTTATAAGGGAAAATAACATTTCTGTGTACTTGAATGTCTTCTTGCTTTTTCAGAGCTCACGTAACTGTTTTGTTCTGTTTTTCTTTTCAGTGAAAGCACGGACAGCTCAATTAGCCAAGATAAAATGGGTTATAAGTGTTGCTTTCTACGTTTTGCAAGTAAGTGTGCTATGGTGTCACCCCGGGCTGTTAGAGCTGGCGGTGGCCGCCTGTGGCCTCCAAAGGCGTGTCCTGCAGAATCTGGGGCGGGGATTCAGGCTTTTCCACTCTGAGCTGCTGGGTCATGTGGCCTGGGGGCGTGTGACTCTGAACACCCTTTGAATTTGTGACTTAAGACTAGAAGAGCGGTTTCTCTCTCTCGGAGTTGTGAAAGATTGGGACCTTTTGCCGATGAAGTTTAAGGGACTTTTGGGAAAGCTTTCTCATTGCCTTGTTTTGTTGTAGCCTTGTGGGCCTGGGGGCGTGCGGTGAGGAGCTCAGGGGGTCTGGTGTTTCCTCAGATTGTCGGTCTGTGGCCGCTGTTCCCTGGTAAACTTAGGATGCTACCTCCAGGGAGGGAAGCAGGCTTTCTCCTTAGAGTTGGCTCCCAGCTCCCTTGCCTGGGGATTTTTGCTTGTTTTGCTTCTTCTCGGGGAACTCTTCCTGCTTCTGCTGCCGGATGCTGTTGTAGACGCTGGGCGAGCTGTTGTAGGTGCTGGGTGTGCTGTTGTAGGTGTGCTGTTGTAGGCGCTGGGCGAGCTGTTGTAGGCGCTGGGCGAGCTGTTGTAGGCGCTGTGTGTGCAGTTGTAGGTGCTGTGTGTGCTGTTATAGACGCTGGGTGTGCTGTTATAGGTGTGCTGTTGTAGACGCTGCGTGTGCAGTTGTAGGCGCTGGGTGTGCTGTTGTAGGCGCTGGGTGTGCTGTTGTAGGCGCTGGGTGTGCTGTAGTAGGTGCTGGGTGTGCTGTTGTAGGTGCTGGGTGTGCTGTTGTAGGCGCTGTGTGTGCTGTAGTAGGTGTGCTGTTGTAGGCTCTGTGCAGTTGTAGGTGCTGGGTGAGCTGTTGTAGGTGCTGTGTGTGCTGTTGTAGGTCCTGGGTGTGCTGTTGTAGGCGCTGGGTGAGCTGTTGTAGGTGTGCTGTTGTAGGTGTGCTGTTGTAGACGCTGGGTGTGCTGTTGTAGGCGCTGTGTGTGCTGTTGTAGGTGCTGGGTGTGCTGTTGTAGGCACTGTGTGAGCTGTTGTAGGTGTGCTGTTGTAGGCACTGTGTGAGCTGTTGTAGGTGTGCTGTTGTAGGCACTGTGTGTGCTGTTGTAGACGCTGGGTGTGCTGTTGTAGACGCTGGGTGTGCTGTTGTAGGGGCTGTGTGAGCTGTTGTAGGTGTGCTGTTGTAGGTCCTGTGTGCTGTTGTAGGTGCTGTGTGTGCTGTTGTAGGCGCTGGGTGTGCTGTTGTAGGTGCTGTGTGTGCTGTTGTAGGTGCTGTGTGTGCTGTTGTAGGCGCTGGGTGTGCTGTTGTAGGTGCTGGGTGAGCTATTGTAGGCACTGGGTGTGCTGTTGTAGGTGCTGGGTGTGCTGTAATAGGCACTGTGTGTGCTGTTGTAGTTGCTGTGTGAGCTGTTGTAGGCACTGTGTGTGCTGTTGTAGGTGCTGTGTGTGCTGTTGTAGGCGCTGTGTGTGCTGTTGTAGGTGCTGGGTGAGCTATTGTAGGCACTGGGTGTGCTGTTGTAGGTGCTGGGTGTGCTGTAATAGGCACTGTGTGTGCTGTTGTAGTTGCTGTGTGAGCTGTTGTAGGCACTGGGGTGCTGCTGCGGCTGCTGTCTGGCGGCTGCTCTCGGTGACCTCAGTTTCAGTGCCGTGTGTCATTTTTCCCGAGGTGAAGGATTTACGCCAATCTTGCAGAAGTCCTGATTTTTAGGTTTATGTTTAAAATTTTTATTTGTTTGAAAGAGAGAGATGCCATCTGCCAATTCATTCCCCAAATGCCTGCAACAGCCAGGGCTGGGCAGGCCAAAGCCAGGAATCCAAAACTGAATTCAGTTCTCCCACGTAGGGACCCAGGCGATCAGCTGTACAGCCCCGTGTGCGCATTAGCAGGGAGCCAGGTTGGAAGTGGAGAGCTGGGACTTTAACCAGGCACTCTGCAGGGGATGTGGGAGTCCCAACAGCACCCTAACCACTGCGCTAGTGCCCGCCTCTTTTGGGTTCATTCAGTTATCTGATCCAGAGGCACTGGCATTTGATGTGATGCAGCGATTACAGAGACACAGCAGTTACGCACAGTGGCCTTCATTTTAGGGTTGCCTGTTTGAGTGGCGTATTCAAAGCCACCAAAGGAATGCTTCTGGGGGAAAGGATGAGGAGGCAGATACATGTGCACCCCTCTTCCCCAAAACTTACAGAGGACCCACCTCTGCATTCTGACATGCACACGTGCAGGGAGAATTCACTGTTTCTCAAGGTGCTTGCTGAGAATACAGTGAGTTTAAAATGTGGTGTGGCTACTCTAAGGAGATCCTCAGTGGGAAAAGAGCACCGTGTTGTGGGAGACTGTGGTTAATTTATCAGCTAATTTAAAGAGTATATGGGAGCGGGGCTGTGGCTTAGTAGGCTAAGCCTCTGTCTGCAGTGCCGGCATCCATATGGCTTATGTCCTGGCTGCTCCTCTTCTGATCCAGCTCTTTCTTTATGGCCTGGGAAAGCAGTGGAGGATGGCCCAAGTGCTGGCCCCTGCACCCATGTGGGAGGCCCAGATGAAGCTCCTGGCTCCTGGCTTTGGATTGGCTTAGCTGTTGCAGCCATTTTGGGAGTAAACCAATGGATGGAAGACCTCTTTCTCTGTATGTCTCTACCTCTTTCTGTAATAAATATTTCTTTCTGAAATAAATAAAATAAATCTTTAAAAAAAGATGTGAACTTCCTATAAATGAGGATTCTTCAAAAAGTTAATAAAAATATGTATTATGAAAACACTGTGCATGGAATTCTTTTGTGCCAAAATAAATTTACACATATATAAAAGGTAAATTTACAGAAAGCTTTATTTATTTTGGAAGTCAGAGTTAGACCTTCCATCCACTGGTTCACTCCCCAGATGGCTGCAGTGGCCAGGGCTGGGCTGGAGTGAAGCCAGGAGCCAGCAGCTTCATCTGGGTTTCCCACGTAGGTGGTAGAGGCCCCAACGCTTGGCCCATCTTCTGCTGCTTTTTCTAGGCACATTAGCAAGGAGCTGGATTGGAAGTGGAGCAGCCAGGACATGAACCGGTGCCCATAGCGGGTGCCAGCACTACAGGCTGCAGCTTTACCCTCTAGGCCACAGTGCTGGCCCCCTAAGCTTACCGTTTAATCCCGTTTTCCATTGAGGTCCCACCCGGGGAAGCAGGAAGGTGCTGGGTGGCGTGAGGGGCTTGCCCCTCGTGGGCAGTGTGTGCCTGCGTCCTCCTGTGCGTGGTGTCAGCAGTGGAAGTCGTGGCTGTGCCCGTGGGCCGCCCTGATAGCATGTGAGGTCATCAGTCTGCAGTTTCCTTAGTCCTTGTTTGTGTTCCCCCTTCTGTCTGTGGGTATCTGCGGCGACGTGGCAGGGCGTCTCCCTCACCAGACGTGTCTTTGCAGGCGGCTCTGATGATCTCGCTCATCTGGAAGTATTACTCTGTGCCTGTGGCTGTTGTCCCCAGGAAGTGGATCACCCCGCTAGACCGCCTGGTGGCTTTCCCTTCCCGAGTCGCAGGTAAGACTGCTCTGGAACAGCGTGGAGGAGCACGCATGGGCTTCCGTGGAGGCATGCGGTGGGAGGGCCGGGGGCCTGACGTCGTCCTCCCCCTCCTCCAGTGCTGCGTGCAAGTCCCGGCCTCCTGAGGCTTGCTGTGCAGACGCTGAGGTCTGGTGGACTCACTTGCCTCGTCCAGGGTCAGCGTGGGGCCCCAGGTGTGCCTGCGCTTGGAGTCTGCTGTGCCGTTTCTCCAGACATCCCCGCTGGCCCTGGTTATTTCTCTCGTGTCCTGGTTAGGTCCCAGGGCCTCTGCAGCAGCTGCTGCCGGCCATGCTTTAACTGGGGAGACAGTTCTCACTGGAGTACATGTCTTTGTAGAAGGATTAGAGATGCAGGCACATTTTTGTAAAAACCCCGTTAGCTGGGGCTGATCCCTTAATGTGACTTTTTTTTAACCACTCTTTTTATTTATTTTTTTTTTAATTTTTGACAGGCAGAGTGGACAGTGAGAGAGAGAGAGAGAGAGAGAGAAAAAGGTCTTCCTTTTGCTGTTGGTTCACGCTCCAATGGCCGCCGCGGCTGGTGCACCGCGCTGATCCAAAGCCAGGAGCCAGGTGCTTCTCCTGGTCTCCCATGCGGGTGCAGGGCCCAAGCACTTGGGCCATCCTCCACTGTACTCCCAGGCCACAGCAGAAACTGGGACAGAATCCGGTGCCCCGACTGGGACTAGAACCTGCCTGGTGTGCCGGCGCCTCAAGGCAGAGGATTAGCCTGTTGAGCCGGCCTCTATTTTTATATAGCTAATGTCATCTGGTGCATACCATTTCATGCCCCTGATTAATTTATATTGTAAGTCTGTTCCCATGTGCTTCTGTTTGGAATATAACAAAATACCAAAGCTGTTGGCTTACAAACGACAGAGATTCATTTCTCATGGTCCTGGCGTCTGGGAAGTGCTGGGTCAGGGTGCGAGTGGATTTGGCATCTGATGACACAAGATTTTCTGGCTTCTAGAGGGTGTCTTGTTGTGTCCTCACATGGTGAATGAAGGCGAGAGCTCACATCCTTTGGGCCTTTTTTTTTTTTAAGATTTATTTAATTTTTTTGAAAGAGTTACACACAGAGAGAGGGAGAGAGAGAGAGAGAGGTCTTCCATTCACTGGCTCCCTTCCCAATTGGCTGCAATGGCTTGCAGCTGAGCTGATCCAAAGCTAGGAGCCAGGAGCTTCTTCTGGGTCTCCCACGTGGATGCAGGAGACCAAGGACTTGGGCCATCTTCCACTGCTTTCCCAGGCCACAGCAGAGAGCTGGATCGGAAGGGGAGCAGCGGAGACTAGAACCGGCACCCATATGGGATGGCGGCACCTCAGGCCAGGGCATTAACCCACTGTACCACTGCGCCGGCCCAAGGTTAAGATATCAATGTAGGAACTTAGAACCGTTTCTAGAATTTATTTATTTGAAAGGTGTATACGTACACACCCACCCACCCACCATGGACTCAAATGCCCTCCGCAGCTGGGGCTGGGAGTGTAATCTGTTTCTCCCAAGTGGGTGGTAGAGACCCAACTTCCTGAGTTGTCGCCTCTGCCCTCCAGGGTGTGTGTCAGCAGAAAGTTGAACAGAACCAGGACTCAAACCCTGGGTGCTCGATTTGGGATGTGAGTGTCCCAGTGAACATCTGAACTGCTAGCCCAGATGCCCAGCCCTCAGCGTGTGTCAGTAAGCTTCTCTGTGGAGGCACTGTTAACAGCCGCTCTTCATTTGATTATCATAATGTGTTGATTTCCTGCTAACAGTATTGATTTAGGTCCTAATTTTTTGCTGTTAAAGATAGTTCTGGAGTGGGTGTTGTAGTCCATTGGGTTAAGCTACTGCCTGGGACACCCACATCCCATATCAAATCTGTACTACACCTTTTTTTTTTTTTTTTTTTAGATTTATGTATCTGAAAAGCAGAGTTAGAGAGAGAGAGAGAGAGAGATCTTCCATCTGCTGGTTTGCTCCCCAAATGGCCACAATGGCTGGGGCTGGGCCAGGCTGAAGCCAGGAGCCTGGAACTGCAGTCGGGTCTCTCATGTGGGTGGCAGGGGCCCAAACATTGGGGTCGTCTTCCGCTGCTTTCCTAGCGCATCAGCAGAGAGCTGGATCGCACATGGAGCAGCCAGGACTCAAACCAGCGCTCACAAGGGATGCTGGTGTCCCAGGTGGCAGCGGAACCTGCTGGCCGCAGCACTGCCCGTGGTCGCACCTTTCTGACCCGTGTCTGCTGTTGCGCACCCTGTGGGGTGGCAGGTTCAAGCACCCGAGTTCCACCCACGCGGGAGACCTGCCTGGAGCTCTGGGCTCCTGTCTTTGGCCTGGCCCAGCCCCAGCTGTTGTGGGCGTTTGCGGAGAGAGCAAACAGATGGAAGAGCTTTGGGTGTGATTTGCACTATATCAAAACGAATGACCGTTTCAGAGCCTTCGGTCAGCCATGCCCTCGTCTCCTTCCCTCCAGGGCCCTGGTCTCAGGCGAGGACCGCTGCAGTGTGGCCAGGGCAGCAGCAGGCCAGGCCCCCTTCCAGGTGTGCAGACAGGCCTGTTGGCCACTCGTAAAGCTGTGCTCCTGGACCAGGGGTGCTCGGGTCTCTCCTTTGTCAGTGGGGTGAACACTGCCTTGTTTGTGCTTGCGTGCGAGAGGGCAATTGTCTGGCAGGCTGGGCTTACAGCCTGTTTTTTTTTTTTTTTAAATTATTTTTTTGACAGGCAGAGTGCACAGTGAGAGAGAGACACAGAAAGGTCTTTCTTTTCCCATTGGTTCACCCCACGATGGCCGCTGCGGCTGGTGCACCGCGCTGATCTGAAGCCAGGAGCCACATGCTTCTCCTGGTCTCCCATGGGGTGCAGGGCCCAAGCACTTGGGCCATTCTCCACTGCACTCCTGGGCCACAGCAGAGGGCTGGCCTGGGAGAGGGGCAACCGGGACAGAATCCGGCGCCCCAACTGGGACTAGAACCCAGGGTGCCGGCGCCGCAGGCGGAGGATTAGCCTAGTGAGTCGCAGCACCGGCCTTACAGTCTGAACAGGAACAGGCCTTTCTCGAGAGGGATCGGGGAGTTCACCCAGCGTCTGGGTCAGTGGCCTTTCTGCTTAGTGAGGAGCCCAGCCCTGGACTCTGTAGAGAGCTTTATGGACTGGAACCTGGGAGACACACACTTAGTCTCATAGTGGAGGACGTTAATCTCCTGTACGTGTAAGGGGGTGTGGTACGCTCTCTGACGCTCAATTTCTGTGTTTTCAGGTGGTGTTGGAATCACCTGTTGGATTCTGGTCTGTAACAAAGTGGTGGCGATTGTGCTTCACCCTCTCAGCTGAGCAAGATGAACGCGCAGGCCAGCTTTCCTCGGGTCGGGAGCAAGATGAACGCGCAGGCCGGCTTTCCTCGGGTTGGGAGCAAGATGAACGCACAGGCCGGCTTTCCTCGGGTCGGGTTGGCTACCTGATCCACACTTTCCTTTTTAAGGGACACAGACGCACAGATCAGTTTCCTTTGTGACTATGTTTGTTCTTGGACTTTATTTGAGATTCTTATAAGAATCCCGATTTTCTACATTTGTCATTGAGCCAGAGAGGCTGTTTATGGCGTGTGTCCCAGCCGGCGCCCACGGTTCCACTCGCGTGAGAAATGGGAGATGTGTGGGCATCCGCACACTGTTCCTTGTGGTTTGTACTCTTGGCACACTCTGGTTGTCAGAAGTTCCTAGCAACCTCAGTACCTTGGAAGACTTAGGGGTATTTTAAACTCAATTTAGAAAATAATTTAATATCTCTACTTGAAAATTTGGTTTTTAATTTCCTGTCGTACAACTTAAAGAATGACACTAACTGACATTGCTTTTCCTTCCGTTTAACTGTCACTGGTGGGCCAGGTGTTCGCGTTTTCTTCTTGATGCGGTTGATTTTGTTCATTACACTGTTTTATAAATGTATTCATGAGACCATAATGTGGTGTTCGCTGTTCAGATTGTGTTTTGTATTTAAAACATTTCAAATGAAGTGTATTTTATAAGCATTTAATATTCATGCTCTGAAGAATGGTCTGACAGTCACGAAACCTGCCAAGAAGCCTGGTTACCTTACGTGGGCGCTGTCTGGCTCAAAGTGGGATCCCGCTAAATCTACTTTGTAAAGCACTTTTGCAAATTAAACTCTGCAAGTGCTTGTCTGACGTCTTCCTCACAGCCACGTACTTGCCAGGAGCACTCCGTAGGTGGCGCGTGGTTTAGCACTTAGCCAGAGTAACCACGGCCTGGAGAGGCTGAGCCCTGCCCGGGGCTGGGCGGCGTCACGTTTGTATTCTCGTGTGCCCTGATCATCTGATGAGGCGTTCATTATCTGATTGTGTGAAGTACTCTGATTCTTGAGTTTACTGTCAGTGGGTTTAAACCCCCAGGAGGCTGCAGGTTCCCCCAGCACCGTGCTGACCCGGCTGTAGGAAAGGACACAGAAGCAGGGACACAGTGGTGTTTATAGCAGGCAGCATCGAGGACCTGGCCGGCAGCTTCCGGTGTGTCATCACCATCACCACGCGGCACAGGGAGCTGCCGGGCCGGGGTCCTGTCCAGGCTTCAGTGTGGAGGGCGCCTGCCTGGCTCACTGTTAGTGAGCTGCAGGCTTAGATGGCAGGTGGCCAGGGATGTCCTTGGGTCATTTGTCAGTGTGACGTGTGTCTCACAAGACCCTCATCTCCTAAGGATGTGTGCTTACATCTGTCAGCTGCAGGGATTTTTTTTTTTTTTTTTTTTGACAGGCAGAGTGGACAGTGAGAGAGAGAGACAGAGAGAAGGTCTTCCTTTGCCGTTGGTTCACCCTCCAATGGCTGCCGTGGCCGGCGCACTGCGCTGATCCGATGGCAGGAGCCAGGTGCCTCTCCCGGTCTCCCATGGGGTGCAGGGCCCAAGCACTTGGGCCATCCTCCTCTGCACTCCCGGGCCACAGCAGAGAGCTGGCCTGGAAGAGGGGCAACCGGGACAGAATCCGGCACCCCGACCGGGACTAGAACCCGGTGTGCCGGCGCCGCAAGGCGGAGGATTAGCCTAGTGAGCCGCGGCGCTGGCCCAGCTACAGGGATTTTGATAAATCTCAGAGGTTAGGGGAAAGGTTGGGAGTTCATTGCTGTTAACTCTTTGCACACGTTAATTGTGAAAGTGCAGTGGGGGAAGTTGGTGTCTCACATCATTGTGTTTTCTCAGACTTTGAATTCGTTTATAAATAGGCAATAAATAAATAGGTAATAAGTGTCAGGAGGGTACAGTAAAAGTATGTCTCCCCCTGTCCTGTTTTGTCAGCCATCTCCCAAAGTCTACCAGTGATACCCGTGTGTTTATACATAATGACATGTGTGCTCTCCAGATACCCATTTTACAGCTATACAAGTGAAACTTAAAAAATTGCACTACTTGTTTGCTGCTGTTGTTTCTACCCAAATTCATAGAGAGAACGAGCAGGCAGGTGAGAGCGTCCCAGGGCAAGGGGTGGCTGCTGCTTGCGGCTGTGCCCCGCCTTTCTCTACCTATGTGTGTGTGAAGGTGGTGGGTAGCTGGAGGGTTTTGTTTTGTTGAACGATTTTGGCTGTGTTTTACAGCTTTGTGTGAAAACAGACAGCTGCTTGGTTTAAAATACATCTCAAGCCCGACTTCAGGCACTGATGTTGGGGTGCTGCGGGTTTAACTGCCGCCTGGACACTGGTATCCTGAGTTCTAGTCCTGGTTTGAGTCCAGACTGTTCCATTTGCAGTACAGCTCCCTGGGGATGAATCGAGAAAATCAAGGAAGGTGGCCCAAGTTCGTGGGCTCCTGCCACCCACTTGGAAGACCTGGATGGAGTTCTGGGCTCCTGGCTTCAGCCTGGCCCAGCCCCACTTGCTGTGGCTGGCTGGGGAGTGAACAAATGGATGGAAGATCGCATTCTCTCTGTCTGTGCCTTCCAGTCTGTCACTCTGCCTTTCAAATAAATGAGTGGATAAATCTTTCCAAAAAACACGTCTCAATTTTGTCATACCTTACAGTACATCCAGCAGGGAAATCTTTGTATGGGCAAGTGCGTTCTCGTTTGCCTGTGGACGTTGTGTGCTCCCGTGGCCACCAGAAGGGTGGGCGCTGGCCAGACTGGCTTCCTGGCCCTGATCCAGCAGGCTCTGGCCTCCCGTGGTTTTTCTTACACACGGACTGTGGGGTGTGGGGTGGCTGCTGGCTCATGTTCCACAGAACTCTGAGACTTGTGATAAGCTGTCTCACACTGTGGTAATTTCTTTTCCCTTCTGCTGCTTGAACATCTCACAGTGGGTAGGTAGCACCCAGTCCGTGGGCCGTATAAGTCCTGTGAAATCATTTGGTCTGGCCCTGCCCAGGCAACCACAGGCTGGACTCAATTCAGTAAATCTATAGCAGGCTACTTTTTAAGTTGATAATTCTGTGTGGCGCTTGAGTGATGTTATAAATATCCAGATGGCCCATGGCAGATAAAAGGTTCCCCACTCCTTAGTCATAGTGATTTGTCAGCTAATTTTTTATTGACCTAATGGTGTCTGTTCTTGCATGGTTTTGTTTCTAATGCTTTTTTAAAAAGATTTTTTATTTGAAAGGGAGAAATATATATAGAGAGAGATCTTCCATCTGCTGGTTCACTCACCGGATGGCCTCAACAGCTGGGGCTGGGCCCGGCCAAAGCCACGGGCTCCATGGAGGCGGCAGGGACTGAGCACTTGAACAGTCACCTGCTGCCCCAGGGTGGGCGTTAGCAGCAGGAGCTGGAATCGGCAGCGAGCTGGGGCGCTAGAGGCACGTCACAGTGGGTCCTGGATGTCCCGCGTGGCCTCTTCGCTGCTACACCACGTGTGTCCCTGGAAGTGCTTAGAATGGCTCGCAAAGGAAGACCATGAAACACTTGAGGGGGGGAGGAAAGAGGGTACCGGCTTTTAGATCCCCTGTAAGTCACTTCAACTTACAACATGGGAGTGCGGTAGCTACAGCCGGCTGCCTGTGCCTGTACCTCTGTGCTCAGATGCAGCGGTCCGCGATCAGAGCGCGGGTCCCCGGTAGCAGGACGGGCTCCTTTTACCCAGGTTGGCTCCTGAAAGCTGTGTGCTTAGGAACACGGGCACAGCTGCCCACCGCAGGGCTGGGTGTGAAGGTGGGCGACTGAGAAGTGGGGTTACTGACAGCAGCACCCAAGTCCTCCCCGGGACGTCGGAAGCCTCTGTCTACAGAGTTTCAGAGCTCAGTGTAATCATGGCCAGGGCGGGGAAAGAGCTTACAGGAGCCTCCAACTCTGCCGTCTTCCCACTGCCCACGGGCCTGCTTTAGTCTCGAGATTTGCCTCTTCCGGACTTTTCATTTAGATGGACTGCTGTGAGGTGGCTGGATTCTTTCACTGCCATAATGATTTCAAGGTGTCAGTACTCCATTCTGTTTATGGCCCAATAAATACACTCTCTTTTGTTTATTTATTTGAAAGTCAGAGTTAGAGAGAGAGAGAGAGAGAGAGGTCTTCCATCTGATGGTTCACTCCCCAATTGGCCACAATGGCTGGAGCCTGTCAACCTGAAACCAGGAGCCAGGAGCTTCTTCGGGTCTCCCACGTGGACACAGGGGCCCAAGGACTTGGGCCATCCTCCACTGCTTTCCCAGGCCACAGCAGAGAGTGGGATCGGAAGTGGAGCAGCCGGGTCTCAAACCGGTGCCCATATGGGATGCCGGTGCTTCAGGCCAGGGTGTTATCCCGCTGCACCGCAGTGCCGGCCCCTCTTGTCTTTCTTTCGTCAGCTGGTGGACATTTGGCCGTCATGGACCAGGCTCCTGTGAGTATTCCTGTGAAGGATTTGTGTGAACGTGTTTTTCCTTCTCTTGGACCTAGAAGTGTAATTGCTCAGTCAAGGGGTGAATCTATGCTTAACTTTTTTTTTAAAAAAAGATTTTATTTATTTATTTGAGAGGTAGAGAGAGATGTCTTCCATCCGCTGGTTCATGCCCCAAATGGCTACAACAGCTGGAGCTGGGCCCATCCGAGCCAAGAGCTTCTTCCAGGTCTCCCACGCGGGTGCAGGGGCTCAAGGACTTGGGCCATCCTCCACCACCATCCCAGACCACAGCAGAGAGCTGGATCAGAAGTGGGGCAGCTGGGCTGGGCCCAGTGCCCACATGGGATGCCGGCACTGCAGGTGGAGGCTTAGCCCACTACACCACAGCGCTGGCCCCCTATGCTGCTTCACTCTTTGTTTCCAGAGTGGCTCACCACTTCACATTTCCACCTGTAGTGTCCGAGGGTTCTGACTCCTCCCATCGGAAGAGCACTTCCGTCACCCGACTTTCTGGTTATGGTCGTCCGCATGAGTGTGAAGCAATACCTAACTGTGGTTTTGATTTGGACTTCCCTGGTGACTAATGATTTTGAGGATTTTTAAGTGCTTCCTGGCCATCTGTATATGTGCTTGAGAAATACTGTTTTGATTGTTTCCCCATTTTTATTTTTTTATTTTTATTTTTTGACAGGCAGAGTGGACAGTGAGAGAGAGACAGAGAGAAGGTCTTCCTTTGCTGTTGGTTCACCCTCCAATGACCACCGCGGCCGGCGCGCTGCAGCCAGCACACCGCGCTGATCTGATGGCAGGAGCCAGGTGCTTCTCCTGGTCTCCCATGGGGTGCAGGGCCCAAGCACTTGGGCCATCCTCCACTGCACTCCCGGGTCACAGCAGAGAGCTGGCCTGGAAGAGGGGCAACCGGGACAGAATCCGGTGCCCCAACCGGGACTAGAAGGAATTTAAATTCTAAAAGACCAAAATATGAATTTTTATTCTTTGAATGTATGATGAACTTGCTGGTAAAAGTGAGCTTGGTTTGTCTCTTATTTTTGTTGTAAGAATTTGAATGTCTTATTTCAGTTTCCTTACAAATCTTAGGTTTGCTGAGGATTTTTCTTTTTAAAGATTTATTTATTTGAAAGGCAGAGTTATAGAGAGAGGGAGAGACAGAGATCTTCCGCCTGCTGGTTCACTCCCCAGATGGCTGCAGTAGCCAGGGCTGAACCGCACCAAAGCCAGGGGCTGGCTGTGTCTCCCACATGAGTGGCGGGGGCCCAGGCTCTTGGGCCGTTTTCCTGGGTGCATTAGCAGGGAGCTGGATTGGAAGTGGAGCAGCTGGGACTCACTAGCACTCATCTGGGGTGCCCGCTAAGCTACAGTGCTGGCCCCATACTCGGGTTTTATATTTGTCATTGAGTCAGCTTTAGCACGTTATTCTACAGATTTATCCACTTCTTGATTTTCAGTGGACTGGGATCAAGTTTTTGTTATGTGTTAGAATATGTGATGAGAAAACAGTTTCAGTTACTGGACTTTTGTGTCTTTTCCCTTAGGATCTCCTTCCTTTGTCTTTTTTCCACCTTGACTTTCATGAGATCAACACTTAAGCCAACTAGAGTACTTATCCTATGCATAGTGTTACATACAATGCTTTTTGCATCATGACTTTTGCTCTTTTAATTGTAAAGAGTGTGTTAATATTACATACAATCTGTATGCATTTTGATGAATTGTCTGATAGTCTGGGTTGTAAAGAAGTTGCCCTTGATAACTCAATGAAGGTAAATTCAAAGGAGATGGTTTGGGAGTACAGCCGCCTTTCTATAGTCCTGATTTCAAATATCCCAAATGGAATAAATACTTTAATTAGGACTGAGCAGCTAGCCTGAGTGAGCATTAATTACACCGATATGCTTTTATTTTTTTTCACAACAAGAGTAACAGAAAAACGGTCAAGGAACAAGTATGCAATAAATCCCAATTTAAAAAATACCAAATCTTGGGTGTACATGAGGAAGGTGTCACCAGTAGGAGCAGGACATTGGGTGCCGGTTTAGCTAAGTTGGAGAATACCCAGGAATGAGGTTCCTAAAGCCGAGCTTGGAGTCTACACTTTGCTTCAGATAGTGACTGATCCCTTCCAAGGGAATGTTTTTAAGCCATAGCAAACTGTTGCTGATAAAAATTTTAAAACTGAGAATGAAAGAACACAGACTCCCATCTGCTAGTTTGTTCCCCTGATGCCCACCAGGGCTGGGCACTCTGTGCAGACCTCCCACGTGGGTGGCAGGAGCTGTGTCACCCGCACAGCCATGGCTGGGATCAGGAGCTGCAGCTTGGACTTGAACCCGGAAGCTCTGGTGTCGGAGCTGGGCATACTAACTGGCGTCCGCATTGAGGCCGAAGGCCTATCCCGAGACGTGTGTGTCTGGGCTGACTGGCCTGAGTACTGGCCGTGGAATCCACAGAGTACTAGTGCCTTACAATAAAGCAGTCTTACATGTAGGGGGGGAAAAAAAAGATGTATATTTGTATTTAAAATGTGACCACTGGATTCTCTGCCACTGGCCGAGGCTCAGCAGAGTGAGATATGAGAGAGCGGGTAAGGTCAGGATCCGAATCTGGAGAGAAAATCGTCACCAGAGGCTGTACCGCCAGCCGGGCCGTGGTGCAGCCCAGCAGTGAGCAGCCTGGAGGAGAAAACAGCGAGGAGCGGGTGCAGATCAGCAGGAACCGGCGCTTCGGAGGGTGAGGGTGAGCCCGGCGATGGCCCCACAGCTTTCTCCAAAACAATAAAATAAAATACCCGTGAGTAACCTACAGTGGGCTTGAAAACTAGATTAGCAATAAAATAAGACCTTGATTCTCCGGAGTCAGTTTAAGTGCTAGCACACGTCCACACCCAACACCGTCTCCCACTGAAAATCACAAGCGTGGAGGCACGTGAGTAGTGTATCAAACCAGGGTGTATTAGCATAGTGATTCTACTTAAATGATCATCTTTCTTTTCTCCTCTGCAGGTGAAGACGACGTCACAGAATTCACCACCGTTGCTTTAGAGTCTCCGAAAGCATTGTTGGCGGAGGCCTGGCTGGGAGGGGGCTGGGGCATCTTCCTGCTCCTCGGGGTCTCCTCCGCTGCGCTCGGGACAGCAGCGCCCGCGTGGTCACTTTTAAAGATGTAGCCTGATCCAAAGAGTTCTTCCATGAGACTGCTTTTCTTGTCCCTGAAGGCTGTGTCTCTGGCCTTTGTTCTGGAAGACGTGCCGAAAGAGGGCTCGTACCCACCCACAGGGTGCTCCAGCCTCATCTCCTCCGTGTGGCTGCGCCGTCGGCTCGCGCCGAGGTGGCGCCTCGTGCCGCCCGTGTTGGCCACCCCGCCCGTGGTAGGAAGGCCGTGATGCAGGTTTTCAGTCGCTTCGGTGAATGAGTAACGCTTTCTGTGCCTCAAGGGCACCTTGGCGTTGGGGGCCACGTGTCCCCCGGGCATCTCCTCCACCTCGTGCACCTGCGCGCTGCGTTTACAGTTTTCCTTTGCTGCGGCGTCTCCCGGGCTGCCTTCTGTTTCGGGATGAATTATCTGAATTCTTTGTGGTGGTAGTTCGTGCTTTTCTTTCATTAAAATGACTTCCTTCTCGTGATCCTCCTTTTTCTGTCTTCCAGTATTCTCCAGAGCTGCTTGTACTTCCAAACGTTCCTCTCTCTTTGATAGATCTACGACAGAAAAACAGTTCTGTGTTCTTTAAAATGAATGGGCTTCTGACCAAGGTGGCATGTCAGGCGCACTTATTTATACCTTATGAAAAGCACATTATAATGACCAAAAAGAAAATGCATTCCACACTGGAGTACAAGCTAGCCTAACAGTTACACTCTCCTAGAACATCCCAAGTGAACAGGAATTACGAAACCAGGCCAATAAGGTTACTAATAGGTGTTCGACCTCATTAGCTGGATGTGGTGCGAGTTAAATCAGTGAAAACACATTTCACCCATCCAATTTGCAAATAATTTCCAGAGTTGGTGAGAATATGGGGAAATTAGAATTATAAAATAAGACTGATTATTTGAAAGGCAGAGTGACAGAGTGCCCATGTGCTGGCTCACTCCGCCGCTGCCCACAAGGGCCAGGAACCTGGTCCAGTGTCCCTGTGGGTGGCAGGAACCATGTATATAGTCATCTGCTGCTTCCCGGGCATGGCAGCAGCAGCTGGACTGCACGGGGATGGCCAGGGTTTGAAGCAGGGGTTCTGATGTAGCATGTGCGGATCCCAGACAGTGGCTTCACTGGCTTCACCACACATTCCCCCACAGCGTGGGAAGTCCTGAGTCCCCTTGGTAGGTATGTAAGTCGAGACAGCTTTTTTGGATGGCAGTGTGGCAGTTCTTTTTTTTTTACAGGCAGATTTAATGAGAGACAGAGAGAAAGGTCTTCTTCCATTGGTTCACCTCCCAATGGCTGCTACGGCCGGAGCTGCGCCATTCTGAAGCCAGGAGCCAGGTGCTTCTCCTGGTCTCCCATGTGGGTGCAGGGCCCAAGCACTTGGGCCATCCTCCACTGCACTTCCGGGCCACAGCAGAGAGGAGCAGCCGGGACAGAATCCAGTGCCCCGACTGGGACTAGAACCCGGGGTTCTGGCGCAGGCAGAGGATTAGCCAAGTGAGCCACGGCGCCGGCCAATGTGGCAGTTCTATCAACATTTTAAGTGAACATACTTGTAGACCCCACAACTTCATTTCAAGGAAAAACCTACAAAACCAGACAGAGGGATGCTTACTGCCGCGTGGTCTAGAGACAGCAAACGTCCTAAGTGTCTGTCAGAGCAAACTAGTGGTTGCAGGACTGCAGGTGCAGTGGGATTCTAGGCAATCGTGTAGAATGTGTGCGCCCCAGAGTGTGAACCCTCAGCATGGGGTGTCTTGTCTGTGTTCACCGCCCAGAATAGTGCCTGCCGCTTAAAGGCTTCCAAGATGCTTGTTAAATGAGAATCCGCTTTCTGGAACAACGTGAACTACCAAGATGAATTAAAACCTAAGTGGGAAAGTTGCAGGGAGCAGGGAGCCTGCAGCTGGCGGTGGGCGCGGCTTCACGCTGTCTGTCTAGGGCTTCTCGCCCAGGGAACAGGAATGCCTGCGAGGCGCAGCCCCTGAGCGCTGCCGGCCTTGGGCCTCGCCCCGCTTTCCCGCCGCAGTCCTGAACGCGAAACAACAGCGTGGTGTCTTCAGGTGCCTGGGAGAGGTCGTCTCCCTCCTCGAATCTTCTGTCCAGGAAAGCGTGGATCAGCGCACGCCCAGGT
Organism: Sylvilagus floridanus; assembly: GCA_949820135.1. NCBI lineage: Eukaryota > Metazoa > Chordata > Mammalia > Lagomorpha > Leporidae > Sylvilagus > Sylvilagus floridanus. The sequence continues at coordinate 5,937,627 of OX463244.1, read as the reverse complement.
GGAGGGCTTACAAACAGCTTGGTGCACCATTCCCGAGAAGCCGGTAGAGGGCGTGGCCAAGGAGGAAATGCTTAGCAAACAGAAGGGGGCGCTGTGGGACCTGCAGGAAATGATGGAGATCCCAGGAAGGCAGACCGAGAGCCTTGCTCTGACCTCTGGCTGCCTGATGCCGAGTGAGCCAACGCCTTGGCCTGCTTGGCCGTGGGCTGGTTGGGCATTGAAGTCCCTCTCGGACCTGCGGCCTGGGCCGGCGGAGGACACTCCCCTGCAGAGACACCGCTTGGACCTGCTGCTGAGAGCCAGAGGCACGCTCTGAGCAGCTCACTCCCCCAGACCCCACGGCTCCTGGATGCGCTCAGAGGAGCTCTGCCAGGTGTGGGTCTGATGGCTTCTCTGTGTCCCAGGACGATTCAGGACTTCGCCCCCTGGGCCCTGGTACACTCAAGGAAGCAGACGCTGGAGTCGCCCTTAGCTTACTTCCTGAAGTCCGCATTCACAGGCGATGCTGGTCTTTGCTCAGTGGATTTGATTTTGCTACTCAGTCGTTCAGGTCTGAATCCACTGTTAGGGATACTGTTAGGGACTTAAGATTTTGTGTCCTCCCCAGTTTCAGATGCTGAGGCCCTAACCCGTGAGACTGTACCTGAGATGGGGCTTCAAGGAAGTAGTTCAGGTTACGTGAGGCTGTACGTGGGGACCCTCTGGAAGGCGTGCAATGAGAATGAACCGCAGAGCCCGTCTTTGGACAGTGCTTTATGCTTTGTGTGTGTGTGCGTGCAAACTGCTGAAATCTTTTCTCAGTATAGACTTGGTCTTCTGTATACAAAGATAATTAAAAATGAATCTTAATGAAGAATGGGATGGGAGTGGGGGTGGGAGGAACCACTATAGTCCTAAATCAGTACCTATGAAATGTCTATTTGTTAAATAAATGCTCTCTAAAAGAAGAAATAGCAGAGTGGTGGTGCTCTTCTCACCACGTGTGCCCGGAAGGCCATGAAGACAGAGGGAAGGTGGCCAGCCGCAAGCCAGAACAGAGCTCAGCGGGAGCCAAGTGACGAGGCCGTGGGCCTGGCCTCCCTGGCGCCCAGGGCTGAGAGATCAGTGTTGGTAGTTTGTGGTGGCAGCTCAGACCAGCACAGCTCCGGGAGCCCAGGGCACAGCGAGGAGACCAGGGAATGAGGTGCCTGAAGCTCTAGATGGCCGGGGCTCCTGTGTGCAGGGTGAGCAGCCTGCTGTTCTGTCTCCTAAGCGACACACCAGGGACACCGGCGCCCCCCGTTACTGTTTTAGAAAATCTATGTTTTATGTGTGCTTTTACATTCACGCATACTGACACAACTTAAAACAATCACAAGAGAAAAGGAGACAAGATTACCTTCATATTTTCTCTTAGAATCTTCTTGGTTTAGTAGTTTACTGATACTGTGTGAAATTTCGTAATTTATTTCCGTTGGTTTTTCTTTATGACCAATGTTTCTTGTTGCCTTTTTATCCTATAATTTAGAAAAGCAGCAAAAACATTTTTAGGGTCTAGATAATTTTTAAAATTGTTTGAGAGGGAAGAAGGGAGGGGAGGGAGGGAGGAAGAGAGGAAGAGAGGGAGAGAGGGAGGGAGGAAGAGGGGAGCAGGGAGGAGGGAACAAGAGGAGGGGGAAGAAAGGGAGGGAGGAAACGGGAGGGAGGGAGGTAAGGGGGGGAGGGGGAGGGAGGAGGAGGAGGGGGTCGGGGGAGAACACGCACAAGTGTGCTCCCTCCCATCTGCTAGTTCACTCCCCAAATGGATGCAGTGGTTCGGGCTGGGCCAGGTCGAAACTGGGAGCAAGGAACAGGATGCAGATCTTCCATGTGGGCTGCAGGGACCCAGTGCTTAAGCTGCTGATGCTGCGTCCCACAGTCTGCACTGCAGGGAGCTGGAGTCCAGCGCTGGAACTTGGAAGGGAGCCCAGGCGGTCTGATAGGGGAAGTGAACGCTTACCTCTAGGCTAACTGCCCGCTCTGGTCTAGATACTTTTAAACTGTATTTTGTTCTAACGGACACAAATACTTTTTATGTAGACTAGGTGACGTAGTCTAACTTATTTTTGTTAAGACATTTAATTAAACACTGCCAGAGTAGCCATACCTTGGTTGTCAGGGATGGGACATCTGCTGATTTTTGGGTTTCCTGGTGTCTCACACTAGTAGATGGCAAACTTTTTTTGTCTGCTTGTACTGATTTTGTTGAAGAAACTACAGAACAGGTGGATTGTATGTAAGAGACGTGTTTTACAGTTGAAAGCAATCTAGAGTAACAACACTAAGGCATGCAATGTAGTAATAAGACAGCATCCGAGGTATTTCATGAATATTCAGTATGTGTAAAACATTTACCAGTTTTCTTTTCAGACCTGCCATTGCTCCTGCTTTCTCTCTCTTTTTTTTTTTTTTTTTTTTTTTTTTTAAGTTTTAAGGATTTTATTCAGTGAGAGAAATGCACAGGAGAGTGAGGGCTCTATTTTGGGGAGAAAGAGAAGTCTAGAAGCTAGGTTGGGTCCATGCCAAACAGAGTTGTCTTCTTCTGAGCCAAGGGGTTGTTCCTGGGATCACAGCATTCGTATACAGAACAGATGGGTGGGAGGTAAGACCGTGCTGTTGGAGGACAAGGCTGTCGCTCGCAGATGGGATTCAAAACTGCAGACGTGCCCTGTGCGAGGCCAGGCTGTTCCTGACCATCACATCTAGACTTCACGTTCCTTGCATGTTCTCTCACTTAACCCTCCCCTGGCTGGCTCACCATCTGTTCTGGTGGCTGCTACCCGGTATTGTAAGCCGGAAGCAGGGACGGCAAGGACATTTGAGGCTGCTGCCTTTGGAAGTAAACATGCAGTTACTTCCTTTTTTTTTTTTTTTTTTTTTTTTTACAGGCAGAGTGGACAGTGAGAGAGAGAGACAGAGAGAAAGGTCTTCCTTTTGCCGTTGGTTCACCCTCCAATGGCCGCCACGGTCGGCGCGCTGCGGCCGGCGCACCACGCTCGTCCGATGGCAGGAGCCAGGAGCCAGGTGCTTTTCCTGGTCTCCCCATGGGGTGCAGGGCCCAAGCACCTGGGCCATCCTCCACTGCACTCCCGGGCCACAGCAGAGGGCTGGCCTGGAAGAGGGGCAACCGGGACAGAATCGGTGCCCTGACCGGGACTAGAACCCGGTGTGCCAGCGCCGCAAGGCGGAGGATTAGCCTGTTGAGCCACGGCGCCGGCCAACATGCAGTTACTTCTCTGACCAACATGGAGGTGAGTGTTCCTATTGGACCTCGGCTGAGCAGGATCCAATTCCGGGAGATCTTGGGGGAAAACAAGGACACACTGTCTTGAAGGGAAAAGCACCGTTTTGCAATAGAAAGATCCAAACTCATGACATCAGCATCAACACGGGCGAATCTGAAACACTACTGCAAACAAAGACGCCAGACGCAGAAGACTAGACGTTGTGTGAATCTGCCGGAAGGGAGTTCCGCAGGGGGCGCGCGAAGCGAACGTGACAAGGGAAACCAGGGGTTGCCTGGGCCGGGGCTGGGACAGGGGCATGAGCGCCCTGGGGAGGTGGAAGTGTGCGATATCTTGATTGAGGTGATGGTTTTATGGGCGTAACACTCGTCAAAACCCACTGAACTGCACACTGAAAGTGGGTGCATTTTACTGAGATAAAGTGTACCGCCATGAAGCGGTACATTGGCTATACATTGGCACATGTATTGGTACATGAAGCTATACATTGGCACATGTATTGGTACATGAAGCTATACATTGGCACATGTATTGGTACATGAAGCTATACATTGGCACATGTATTGGTACATGAAGCTATACACTGGCACATGTATTGGTACATGAAGCTATACATTGGCACATGTATTGGTACATGAAGCTATACATTGGCACATGTATTGGTACATGAAGCTATACATTGGCTGACATTTATACTTAGCTCAATTTTTGCAGGGTTGAGAAGGTTAAAGGAATGTTATGCTTTGTTCCATCAGGAGAAGGACATAAGGGAATACACGAAAATGGGGAAATAAGGCATTTCCATTCTTTTCTGGATATTTCTGTCACATCACAGTTTAATTACTTTATCTTGTAGAATCACAAAATATATTTTAGTGCCTAATGAAGTGATTTTTAAAAGTGATCCATTATTTTGGCTAATTAGGGAGATCTGACTACTTATCCATTATTTTGGCTAATTAGGGAAATCTGACTAGATACTTAAAAACAGAATCTGAGCAAAAGTAATTAAAACCTACCTTTTGGACATTCATCTTTATCAAGCAGATTTTTAAGAATTCGATTAGTATAGATGTTTCTAATTTCAAGCTCACGATCCTTCTCCTAAAAAGAGACACAATACCATTTTTTCTATAAATGTTTGCTTTTATGAACATTGATTTCTTTAAAAAAAAAAAGCAGTTTAAGTGAGCTCAGTGTCCTGTGAATAAAATCTGTAGATTCTAGAAAAACAGGAATAGGTTGTATCACTGCAAACCACTCTTGACATCAGAAAATCCTGCCTTTTTAACAGTGGCACATTATTGTGATGACAACATTACTGTTTTTAAAAAAGATTTCATTCATTCATTCATTCATGCATCTACTTGAAAGGCAGAATGACAGAGAAAGATCTTCCACCTGCTGGTTCACTCCACAGATGGCCACAAAGGCTAAGTCTGGGCCAGGCTGAAGCCAGAAGCCAGGCACCTCATCCTGGTCTCCAGCGTGGTGACAGGGGCCCGTCTTCCACTGTCTTTCCAGGCGCAAGCGGAGTAGCTGGGGCTCAGCTCTGGTCGGGGTGCTGGTGTCGCGAGCAGTGGCTTAGCCCACTGCACCGCAGGGCTGACTTGAGGACAATACATGTGAAGAGCCTTGCACGCACACTGCTTTCACTGCCCCCTTCCTGTCCCTGGGCCTTGCCTGACCTTCACTGTTCCTTTGCACTGGCCACTGCAGTCGCCACCAGCTCCATGTTGCAAGATGAATGCGGATGAACAGTTCAAATCCATCCTCGGTCCCACTGCTTGCATATCAAGTGCCCTATACCTGCATGTGACCAGCGGCCCCAGTACTGGACAGTGCAGACAGAACATTCCCATCACCATGGAAACTGCTGCTGGGGCTGCATTTAGATGAGTGGAGGATGCAGAAAACCTAGACTAAGACATCGCCCATTCTCTGTGCAACTCCAGCCCGACCTGGGCTCGCAGCAAGAGGTTCGGGTATGGAAGATGGAGAGGACAGTGGGTTTCTGCAGATCTGATTGTACAGGGCAGGCTCTGTGCTGTGCAGGCATGACGTTGGCCTGTTACAGAGGCACAGACTCGGGCTCCACAGGATGTTCCTTCCTCTTCTCCAGAATTCAGGTTCCCAAAGTGGGGATGAAGCCGCGTGTCTCCCTTTCCTTCTCATGGTGGTAATGTGTAGCCTGAACAGAGTCTTGCTGACAACTCATCACCAGCAAAAGTGGATCAAGTATGACAGCACTTTAAAAAGTACATGGATATGGAATTAAAAGATAAATTTATCTTGGGGCCTACAATTTTGAAAATCAGTTTTTTTTCATAATATGCATATTTGTTAACCTTCTAAAGACCCCACATAAGGATGAATTTCAGATTTTTTGCTCCAGAATAAATATAACTTCTAATTCCTTTTATCCATGAACTTTTTAAAGTAGCCTCATATAATCTGGGTGGGATGTTTAAGAAGAAGTCTATTGTACAAAGCATTGAAGAACGATTTGTCATCTATGCGGGTTAAGACAAAGATTTTGATATTAGAGGGGCATATTGTCTTTTAGTTTTTTTAGAAAATAATTTTCATTTATTTGAAAGAGACGGATCTCCCAACTGCTGGTCCACTCCCCAAATGCCAGCAGCAACCAGGGCTGGGCTAAGCAGAAGCCAGGAGCCAGGAACTCAATCTGGATCGCCCATCTGGGTGGCAGGGACGCGAGTAAACTGCCCCAGCTGTCGCCTGCTGCCCCAGGGTGCTTGTTAGCAAGAGATGGAGCGGAGGGCTGAGCTGGGACCTGAACCTAGGAGCTCTGGTAGGAGATGCAGACGTAACTGCTGCACCAAATCCCTACCGCTAGAGGGGCACGTTTGATTACCTGGAAAATTTTATCTTTTATGTTGCAGCCATCTGGAGGGTGCAGCAGCAGATGGAAGATCTCTCTCTCTCTAACTCCACCTTTCAAACAAATACGAATAGGGGCTGGCACTGTGGCACAGCGGGTTAGACCTCTGTCTGCAGTGCCAGCATCCCATATGGGCGCCAGTTCAAGTCCCTGCTGCTCTACTTCAGATCTAGCTCCCTGCTAATGTGCCTGGGAAAGCAGTGGAAGATGGCCTACGTCCCTGGGCCTCTGCACCCACACGGGAGACCTGGAAGAAGCTCCTGGCTTCGGCCTGGCCCAGCCCTGGTGGTTATGGCCATTTGGGGAGTGAACCAGAAAGATGGGACACCTGTCTCTGTCTTTGTCTGTCTTTCCTTCTCTCAGTGTAACTCTGATTTTCAAATAAATAAATAAATCTTTAAAATAGGTCTTATCTGGTTTCTCCAAACTGTTGGAAATTTTAGAAATCTTGATGGCAAAAAGCAGTCTAAAAAGATAACTATTTACAAATTCTTATTTTTAAAGCAGTGCACACACTATAAAAGACAGTTTTGCAAACATATTTGCAAGTGAAACTTAAAAATAAATTTATGGGCCATGGGCTGCCACTGGGATGCAGTGGGTTGTCCTGCCGTGTCAGCGCCATTCCACGTTGGAATGCTGATGCAGGCCTCAGCTGCTCCACTTCCGATCCAGCCACTTGCTAATGCATCTGTGAACACAGCAGATGCCCAAGGACCTGGGCCTCTGCCACCCATGTGGGAGAACAGGGTGCAGCTCCTGGCTCCTGGCTTCAGCCTGGCCCAGATCTGGCTGCTGTGGCCATTTAGGGAGTGAACCAGCAGATGGAAAATCTGTCTTCCTCTGTCGCTCTTTAAAACATGTATGGGCCGTTATATTTTACCCTAAATATCATGTATGTTATAATAAGTTAATTTTGAAATTTAAAACCTTATTTTGAGGGGCCTGCACTGTGGCGCAGTGGGTTAAAGCCCTGGCCTGCAGTGCCGACAAACCACGTGGGCGCCAGTTCTAGTCCCAGCTGCTCCACTTCCGATCCAGCTCTCTGCTATGGCCTAGGAAAGCAGTAGAAGATGGCTCAAGTCCTTGGGCCCCTGCACCTGTGTGGGAGACCTGGAAGAAGCTCCTGGCTTCTGGCTTAGGATCGGCACAGCTCTGGATCGGCGCAACCAACTGGGGAGTGAACCATCGAATAGAAGACTGCTCTCTGTTTCTACCTCTCTCTCTAACTCTGTTTTTCAAATAAATAGAATAAGTCTTAAAAAAAAACACCTTATTTTGAGTTATATGAATCTCTTATGTCTCATCATTCTGTATATAGGACATCTACAAAGTCTTAATTGAGCAATGAATCTACCAATTATGGTGACTTTGAAATAAATATTATATCACTGAGATATTCACAGAATTAAACACTTGAGACTTAATGGGTTAAATGCTAACAAAATGCAGTAATATTACTTAATGTTATGAAATACAAATGATAACAGAAACACTACTTTTCCAATTATAGTAAATACGCACAGGCTGTTAACTCATTCTAATAATCGCACATCCTCTGTCTGCTCATATGATTGTTGGGAAGAAACCTGATTTGAAAAACATATTCATCAAGTTAAATAATTTCTTAAATTCATTTATTTATTTGAAAGTCAGAGTTGCAAGGGGAGAGGGTGAGACAAGAGAAAGGTCCTCCATCTGTTGGTACACTCCCCCAACAGCAGGGATGGCCAGAGCTGGGCACGGCAGAAACTAGGAGCCTGGGACTCTATCCAGATCTCCCACTTGGGTGCAGGGGCCCAAACCCTTGGGTCACTGCCTCTGCTGCTGTTCCCAGGCCCTTGGCAGGGAGCTGGATCCAGAGTGGAGCAGCTGGGACACAAACTGGCACCCAAATGGGAAGCTGGCATTGGAGGTAGTGGCTTTACCAGCCGCACCACAATGCACGCCCCTAAGTTAAGTAATTTGAGGATATAGTAGGCATAAGTAGTTCTGATCTTTTGGGATGCAGAATTTCACAACCTTCCTCCAGTTTGCTTTAAAAGCAATACCTTAAGTTTTTGTTGAAGGCGCTTTACTTCCATCTCCAGACTCTTGGTAGCTGTCTGGGCTGTTAAGGTCTTCCGGTTTTCAGTGGCTAACTGCCGACTAAAGGCTCTATTGTTCAACCTCAGCTGTTTCTCCAAGCTCTGAAAATGCATATATCGTTCAACTATTTGGAGTTAACAAAAACTATAACACAAAGTAATTACGAATTAAGTTGTGTAAATTTTCAATATGGTTTTAGTGAATGGCTTGTAACGGGGACATTTACTAGAACTAAGGACAGCCCCCTACAAAAGTCAAAGAACCCAGATCCTTGCTCAACACCAAGCATGATTTTTTTCATGTGCTTTGGAATTTGCTAAAAAATTTTGAATAGATCCTGAAAATCAATCAATACAAGCGACATCATACTTTAAAACAGATCCTAATGAGTTCTGCCCCAAGGAACTTTGCTGTCCTTGCATAGGATACTCTAAAAACCACGCAAGTCTCCCTCCACCAAAGGCTCTGCATCTGTGCAGGCCGTCGGGGACCCTGACTCCCCAGGCGACAGAGACTGAAAGCTACATCAGGGACTCACACTGCCGCGGCCACACCCATTCCGCTCTGCGGCCCTGGACGCGCACACTCTACTGCTCTCTGCTGAGGACCCTGCGGTCTGGATTCTGACAGAAGGCTTGGCCTGAGGGACTTAAATTTTTTTTCCTTCCCTTTACTATTGATAGTTCTCCAGTAAGGCAAAGGGAAGGCAAACACTAAAAGGATGAAATAATCACTAAAAATACCACTTCACAAAATACTAGAGCTAAAACAAACCACACGTTTTGGCCTGAAAACATTTCTCCACCGAATGCACTATGACCAAACAGGAACTTCCCATGCTTCCAACTGCTCCCGATGGCCAGGCAAATCACTGACGAGTTCATTCGTGGATTTTGGTTTTGTCTGTAGGTCCAAAAACATGAACTACCTAACTATTGATAGGTAAAATATGTAGATAAGGTGAAACATATTTAGTTTTACATAAGAGACATTTGCCTAGATGGATCTAATATGAATTAAAAGACCAAATCGCATTGCTTGTTATTTTCTGGCTCTTACATATCCATCCTATAGAAGAAATCATTGAGATGTGGATTACATGAACTTGATATTATTTCAAGATCATAGGAAATATTTGCTTGTTACCATAAAATATTAAAGTATTAAACAGTAAATGAATCCCATTTATGTTTATGTCCATAGAGACCAAAACTATCTGCAACGTACAACAGGCAGGAGAATTCTCACAAGATGAGGGCCTGCCTTCCCTGCAACCACCCCTTATGGTATAACCCCCTGGCTTTTGACAACCACGTACTGTTGTCCTTTACCTCTTAGTTGTTTTAATTCCTTTTCCTTCCTTGTTTTCAGGGTTGTTATCTGGCAAAATTCCCATTTCTTAAATAACTAAAAGTGCCTGTGGCAATGACTGCCCAGATTGCTGAAGGAGACTACCAGACAGGAGACAGACTGACGGCAACACTGGTCATGTGTTTAGGGAAATGGCCTTCAAAGAAGCAGTTTAGAGCAGAGGGTTGGATTCTAAGGTTTCACACAACACAATGCAAGTTTGCAAGCATGCACAGACTTCCTTAACATAGCCTCCTTGTTTGCAGAGAGACGAGCCTCACTAGGGTGAACGGTCGCTGTCCCTAGAACAGAATGAACATTTCCAGCTCTGAACCTGGAGTTTGCCTCCGGCCTCTCCCTGCCCGCCCCGCCTGGGAGCCAGCAGAAGCGCTCCGTGTGGCATGCCACTCTGGGCCGTGTGCAGCGCTCCGCTGTGGAGGGGCGCCTGTGCGCAAGGTGCACCCTCCCTGTGTTCACTCTGGGATCTTAAAATGTCTCAGCTGGCCTCTGACATACAGACCTGTATTTTTTTGTCATTGGCCTCCATTTTCGACGTGAGGATGGACAGCCTCTGCGTGAGCTCTTCCCTCTCCGCAAGGTTTTTGTCCTCGTTGAGCCTCTGCAGTGCCTGCAGCGCGTCCTTCACCTTCAGCAGCTCGCTGTCCGTCTCTCGGAGCTTCCTGGACACGGCTCTCTCCTTTTCCTGGGATTTCCTAAGCAGCTGCCTCAGGTTTCTCACTTCATTCTGATGTTTAAGCATGATCTGAGGTAGATTGATTTGTGAATTCTCGTGTTTTCCTAGAGCCTTCAAGTGCCTAAGCTGCAGTTGTTTCAAAAATTGGTTTTCTATGACGATGGCTTCCAATTTACGATGTACATCAGCTAATTCATTTTTTAGTTCCTTGAACTTATGAATCCTTGCTGAGAATATGCGATGAACCATAGCATCCCTTCTCTGGGTAATCATATTGATTTGAGAATTTAAAAATGATGCATTCCAGGAGTGCTTTTTTTCAATTGAGATTTCCTTCTGGCCTGTGTAAGCAGATAATCCAGTTTATTACCAATATATCACATATGCAAAAATATGCCCATATGCGTAGCCCTCGCCCCATCCTGCGCACATATACATAAACATAAGTGTACCAGAACAAGAAAGAACTAGCATTTCATGAATACCTATGATTGCGGCTTTGTACTTTATATATGGATAGTTAATTTAATACAATTTTTATTCTACTTTATAGATGAAGTATTTTAGTCCTTTACCCAAGGTTGCATAGCTATGAGGCACACTGAAGGCACGGAAAGCCAAGCTTTCTTTGACTCTAGAAGCTGTATCAAGATTTCTATAGAAAAGCTACGGTAAAACCCACAACCCCGGACTAGCTAACATTTGCTAAGTGCTTGGCGTGTGTCAGGCATTGAACTAAATGCTATATATAGATTATCTGACCTAATCCTTTTGGCAATATGTTATGAGGTAATTTGAGTGTAATGTGAGAGCTCAATGTGAGATGTCACATATTCAGAATGACACTTAAAAAGCCATGAAACTTCTTAGAATATAACTGGAATCGACGCGGATATTCCACCTCCACAAATCCAGGGCAGCCACCTGTTCCTCTTCCTTGGCTGGCCACGCAGTGCAGTACTTGGCATGTGCTCAGGGGTCTATTTTATTTATTTATTTATTTATTTATGTATTTAATTATTTATTTTTTACAGGCAGAGTGGACAGTGAGAGAGAGAGAGAGAGAGAGACAGAGAGAAAGGTCTTCCTTTGCTGTTGGTTCACCCTTCAATGGCCAACGTGGCTGGTGCACCGCGCTGATCCTATGGCAGGAGCCAGGTGCTTCTCCTGGTCTCCCATGGGGTGCAGGGCCCAAGCACTTGGGCCATCCTCCACTGCACTCCCAGGCCACAGCAGAGAGCTGGCCTGGAAGAGGGGCAACTGGGACAGAATCCGGCGCCCCGACCGGGACTAGAACCCCGTGTGCCGGCGCCGCTAGGCTCAAGGATCCATTTTAATCAAAGATTATCTAAAAAAAAATCACTGGGGTATAATCAGTGTCTGTGTAATAGTACTGTACCATTACCCTGTTTTAAAGGTAGGCAAACTGATGCTTTGGGAAGTTAACTGTCAGTGGGCACACGCAGCTAGTCTTGGTGAGGCAGAACCCGCTGTCTGTGTGCCCATGCTACTGCCCTGTAGGCGTGTGCACTTGAGCTATGTATATGCATGCTTATGTGTGTGCGTGTGCATGTAACAGTACATCTGTATTCTGAGAAAAGGACACTGGAACTGGATTCTAAAGTCTGAAGAACTCTGGTCCTCATTCTGGAGCGAGGAGGGTGTTAGAAGCCACTATTCACACTAGGCAAAATATAGTCCAGCCTCCTATCAGATCAAATCATGTTTTTGTTGCCAAATCAGTTTTGGAGCCAACGGTTGGTTTCCAGAGCCTCATGAATTTCAAGTGTGGATAAGGAATGGTGGCAACTGTAGGACCTAACCATGACGATGTTCCATTGAGCTAATCTCTTCCTAATGTCATGAGTAGACTTTCTTTATTGGTGGAGTCTCACTGTTAGAGAAGGAACTGGACTTTTCATCTTCTCCCCTGGGCCTCATCAGTGGGTGGAGGAGGCCCAGGTGAAATCTATGGCTCCTTCCTTCTACAAATTCCTAAGTTCAGTGGACACAAAAAATGCACAGAGCTTCAGGAGGTTCACACACTAGTCTCACATGAGTCTACCGCTAGAAGAAACGGTAACTGAAAATTCTAGATTTTCCAGAAGTGGCAGAAAGGGCCCCAGACACACCTGGTTATCCCAGGCTGGGGGAGAAATATGCGGAGTAACTGTAGCCATGGTAGGTGTGGACCACAAACAGTAGGCTCGTAAGCACTTTCCAACAGTTGTCCCAGGATGCTGTGATGGCAACGTGGACCACAGCACAGCCATTTCTATATAAGAAATACTTGTCAGATCAAGATTCCCTCAGGTAGGAGGAAGGAACTACGGTCTACACAGCAGGGAGATGGAAGGTAGCGCAAGGCACATTCCACTCTGGACCGATGGGAGCTGACGGAGTCGGGCAGTGTTAAAATCAATAAGGAAATGACATTATGGACAGCCTCTCGAACATGTCTGTTCCAAAAGACCGTCTTTGCCAATATGCCTCACCGCACTTGGAGAACATCCTCTTGGGGTGCTGAGCTTTACTTTTCATTGCCGGTTCAAACCTGGATTCTTCAGCGGCGATGAAAGGCAAGAAGCCAGTGAAATCCAGGTTCCGCTGTGCTCTGTAACAAGGCCACCTGTTAACTGCAAAGGAACGAACCTCACCAGCAGGCTCCAGCATAGCCAGCTGTGGGAGGAGGAGTAGGCATCCCGTGTAGGCATTTCTGTTACTTTGTGATTGTTCTTAATTTCTGTTTCCTACTTCCTCCTCCCAAAGCTGGCCTGGAATGCACATTCACGTTATGAAAAAGACAGCAAGACAGTACCGGTCGCCTCCGTTACTAGTGCGTCGAATGGCCACGGAGTCAGAGCCAGCCGAGCCGCTCGACGGGAAAGCCTGCGTCTTACCTCTAGGCTGGGAGCTTTTGTACTTCTTCTTCTCCTCCCTCTTTCCTTTGGCCGCGGGCTGCTCTGAGTGGTTTCTCTTCCTGGCTGCCTCGGAGCACTCGGAGAGGAAGTCTTCGGAGTAGTCGCAGTGGGAGCCCAGGCTGCCGCAGGAGCACCGCGACCTGCTGTAGTCCACGCTCCGGTCCGACGCGGTGCTGCCCCTCGACGGAGCTCGGGCGCCAGGGCTGCCCGTGCGCTCCGCAGGGGCTGCGCTGGGCTCTAGCGCCACGCCGCCGAAATGGTCATCGACAGCTGGCTTTGTGGGATCAGCCAGAGACACAGCAGACATCCTAATGAAGAAAGGGACGTTTTGAAGGTTGTCACTATTGACGTTAAAATAACCCCTGCTTTACCGTGCTCTCTTTAGCTATCAATGGCTAATTAGGAGTGTGAGAGAAAACACATGATTTTGAAATATTCTCTGGAAGAATGTTTCTATATTATTTCTGCATAAAACATAAGACATCAGAGACCAACTTTGGTGACGTAATATTCACAGGTAATTTAAGATCAAGTCCATATCAGATAGCAACAACAACAATTTATTAGTGAATTACTATCTCATTTAAAAATATTTATTTGAAAGGCAGAGCTAGAGAGAGATCTTCCACCTGCTGGTTCACTCCCCAAATGACCACAACAGCTAGAGCTGGGCCAGGGAGAAGCCAGGAGCTTCTTCCAGGTCGTCCACATGGGCACAGGGGAAATCAGTTACAATTTTCACAAAAATATTTTATTTATTTATTTGAGAAGTAGAGTTATAGAGAGACAGAGAGAAAGGTTTTCCATCCACTGGTTGACTCTCCAAAAGGCTGCAACGGCTGGAGCTGGGCCTATCTGAAGCCAGGAGCCAGTAGCTTCTTCCAGGTCTCCTACAAGGGTGCAAGGGGAATAAGTCACAAATTTTAAAAAAATATTTATTTTGGGGCTGGTGCTGTGGCATTGTGTGTAAAGCTGCCATCTGCAGTGCCAGCATCCCGTAAAGGTGCCGCTTCTAGTCCCAGCTGCTCCTCTTCTGATCCATCTCTCTGCTGTGGCCTGGGAAAGCAGTAGAAGATGGCTCAAGTCTTTGGGCCCCTGCACCCACGTGGGAGACCCAGAAGCAGCTCCTGGCTCCTGGCTTCGGATCAGCACAGCTCTGGTCATTGTGACCAACTGCAGAGTGAACCAGCAGATGGAAGACCTCTTTCTCTCTCTGCCTCTCCTTCTCTCTGTGTAACTCTGACTTTCAAATAAATATTTGAAACTGTTACAGAGAGGGAGAGGCAGAGGTGAGAGAGAAAAAGAGAGAGAGAGAGGGAGGGAGAGATATCTTCCATCCACTGGTTCACTCCCCAGATGCTGCAACAGCCAGGGCTGGGACAGGCAGAAACTAGGAGCCAGGAGCTTCTTCCAGGTCTCCCAAGTGGGTGGCAGAGGCTCAAGCACTTGGGCCATCCTGCTTTCCCAGTCACATCAGCAGGAAGCTGGCTCGGAAGAGGAGCAGCTGGGAGAAGAACCAGTGCCCATGTGGAATGCCAGCATCTCAGGAGGCGCCTTAACCTGGTACATCACAATGCACAGTGCCGTCTCACAATCTCATTTTTATTTTTATTTTATTTTTTAAAGATTTATTTATTTGAAAATCAGAATTACATGGAGAGAGAAGGAAAGAAGGAGAGAGAGAGAGAGAGAGAGAGAGAGAGAGAGGTCTGCCATCCGCTTGTTCACTCCTCAATTGGATGCAATGGCTGGAGCTGCGTCGATCCGAAGCCAGGAGCCTGGAGCTTCCTCTGGGTCTTCCCAAGCAGGTGCAGGAGCCCAAGGACTTGGGCCATCTCCTACTGCTTTCCCAGGCCACAGCAGAGAGCTGGATCGGAAGTGGAGCAGCCGAGACTCGAACTGGCGCCCATATGGGATGCCTGCACTGGAGGTGGTGGCTTTACTGGCTACGCCACAGCGCTGGCCCCGCAATCTCATTTTTAAAGGCTGGGTATTTGCTGGGTTCTTTGGCCCCGATTAGCACTGAAGACAATGAGAGCACTGGGGCAGCGTGGCCGCTGTGTGAAATGCAGAGGTACGTGTGGAGAGGCACATGCGCTAAAGATTAGATCACACACTTCAGAGTCAATAGGAAGCTGGGTATCAAAACTGGCTCCCCAGAGCTAATATTTGTTATAGCATTAAAAGTAATAGTGGGTCCCAGTGATGTAAATTTGATCCACTGATTATAAGGTTCTTTATGTTTTAGTTCAGGGAACTTCCTTTCTATGCTTTCAACTATTTTGTTTTTTAGTGTGGTTGCTTTTTTTTTTTTTTTAAGATCTATTTATTTATAAATAGTGAAAGGCAGAGTTGCAGAAAAGTTAGAGGCAGAGGCAGAGAGAGAGAGAGAGGTCTTTCATCTGCTGGTTCACTCCCCAAATGGCTACAATGGCCAGAGCTGAGCCAATCTGAAGCCAGGAGCCAGGAGCCAGGAGCTTCTTCTGGGTCTCCCACGTGGGAGCAGCAGCACAAGGACTTGGGCCACCTCTACTGCTTTCCCAGGACATATCAGAGAGCTGCATCGGAAGTGGAACAGCTGGGACTTGAACCGGCGCCCATATGGGATGCTGGCACTGCAGGCGGTGGCTTTGCCTGCTATGCCACAGCGCCAGCCCTGCTTTCAACTATTTTAATATGAATCTGACTTCCATGACTATATACTCTGGTGACAAAAGAAGTGATTCAGAAAAACCCGTCTTCATGGGGAAATCATCCAGGGATTGGAGAGTTGAAGAAAATCCACCAAATGAAAGATTTACATTTCCTTGGTACAGAACTGACCATATTTTCAGCTACACTGAAAACAAACTTCTATAATCAGTTTGGAAGAATCAAATTGAAGTTTTCGTATAATTATTATATACTTATTCAATCTGAAAAATCAAAACTTTATTTGGGAATTGAATAATAATAAAGTTTGACTTCAAAGAAATATGTGTTTACAACCTAAAAATGAAAAATCTGATGGTTTGATCCTAATTTTTTTTTTTTAATTTTTTTTGACAGGCAGAGTGGACAGTGAGAGAGAGAAAGACAGAGAGAAAGGTCTTCCTTTGCCGTTGGTTCACCCTCCAATGGCCGCCGCAGCCGGTGCGCTGTGGCCGGCGCACCGCGCTGATCTGAAGCCAGGAGCCAGGTGCTTCTCCTGGTCTCCCATGGGGTGCAGGGCCCAAGCACTTGGGCCATCCTCCACTGCACTCCCGGGCCACAGCAGAGAGCTGGCCTGGAAGAGGGGCAACCGGGACAGAATCCGGTGCCCCGACCGGGACTAGAACCCGGGGTGCCAGTGCCACAAGGCGGAGGATTAGCCTGTTGAGCCATGCCGCCGGCCATGATCCTAATTTCCAGTCATGGGCATGTGACATTGCACAGTAGAAAGTCCTTGTAAACAAAGTCCTTGACTCAAAAAGTAATTTAAGACCCACATGGAGCCATGTTTCTTTCACTTAGGGTAGGTTTGATTAAAATTAAGTATGCCGAAGTGCTTGGGCCCTGCACCTGCATGGGAGACCAGGAGAAACACCTGGCTCCTGGCTTCAGATCAGTGCGGTGCACTGGCCACGGTGGCCATTGGAGGGTGAACCAAAGGCAAAAGCAAGACCTTTATCTCTCTCTCTCTCACTGTCCACTCTGCCTGTCAAAATAAACAAACAAACAAATCAGTAAGTAAGTAAATTAAAAAAAAAAAATTAAGTGCAACTGAGAGGCTAGGGCTGTGGTGTAGTGGGTTCAGCCGCCACCTGCATCCCATGTGGGCGCCAGTTGGACTCCCAGCTGCTCCCCTTCTGATCTAGCTGAATAGAAATGGCCTGAGAAAAGCTGTGGAGGATGGCCCAAGTCCTGGGGCCCCTGTACCCACAGAGGAGACCCGGAAGAAGCTCCAGGATCCTGGCTTCGGCTTGGCCCAGCACGAGCTGTTTGGTGAGTGAACGAGTGGATGAAAGATCTCTCTCTCTCTCTGTCTCCTCCTCTCTCTGCAACTCTTTCACATAAACAAATCTTTAAAAAAATTAAGTGCAACTTAAAGTAACTTAAGCCCAGTTTTCTTTTTTTTATTTGACAGGCAGAGTGGACAGTGAGAGAGAGAGACAGAGAGAAAGGTCTTCCTTTGCCGTTGGTTCACCCTCCAATGGCTGCCGCGGACGCGGCCAGCGCACCGCGCTCATCCGATGGCAGGAGCCAGGTGCTTTTCCCTGGTCTCCCATGGGGTGCAGGGCCCAAGCACTTGGGCCATCCTCCACTGCACTCCCGGGCCACATCAGAGGGCTGGCCTGGAAGAGGGGCAACCGGGACAGAATCCGGTGCCCCGACCGGGACTAGAACCCAGTGTGCCGGCGCCGCAGGCGGAGGATTAGCCTGTTGAGCCGCGGCGCCGGCCCTTAAGCCCAGTTTTCATTTGCACATCAGGAATGTCTGAGTCCCCAGAGCAGCTCTCAGAGGCTGCTTCAGGGGTCCGAGGAGCTAAGGTGACTCCTCAGCTTTTTAGTCCCAGAATCTTAACAGTCAGTGGTAAAAAAATCACGTTTTTAATTTTACTTTATTTTTGATTGTTTCCTGGTATTGGGCATAGGCAGCATATTGAACTACTGACTGAACCAAGTAACCCATGTGACAGCAGGCTGGATGATTAGACTTTCCCATTGGCTTCACACCCAGGCTCTCACCTGTGCCCCACTATGGCTGCAGTTCCAGCTGCAGCTTCTCATTGGGAGCTGGGGACCACCCTCTGACGCAGGCTGACAGTACACACTCTGCCCCAGAATCCAAACGTTCCACACGGATGTGTCTAGCTCCAAGGTAGCTCCAGACAGCTGTGGAATTTAGAAATGGTGGATCTGGGGGCTAGTGCTGTGGCACAGTAGGTTAAGCCTCTGCCTGTGGCACTGGCATCCCATATGGGTGGTGAGTTACAGACAGAGAAAGGGAGAGACAGAGAGAGAGGTCTTCCATCCACTGGTTCACTCCCCAAATGACTGCAATGGCCAGAATTGGACCAATCCAAACCCAGGAGACTGGAGCTTCTTCCAGGTCTCCCACGTAGATGCAGGGGCCCAAGGACTTGGGCCATCTTCTACTGCTCTCCCAGGCCATAGCAGAGAGCTGGATAGGAAGTGGACTAGAACCGGCGACCATATGGGATGCCAGCACTGCAGGCGGTGGCTTTACCTGCTACGCCTCAGTGCTGGCCCTTCCTCACTGCTTTATAAAGCTGCTGCACAAAGGCATAAGGTCACTAGAATCTCTGTCACAGCAGCCTGCCTCAACAGCAGGTCAGAACAAACCCTATGGCCGGTGCCGCGGCTCAATAGGCTAATCCTCCACCTGCGGTGCCAGCACCCCGGATTCTAGTCCCAGTCAGGGTTCCAGATTCTGTCCCGGTTGCTCCTCTTCCAGTCCAGCTCTCTGCTGTGGCCCGCGAGTGCAGTGGAGGATGGCCCAGGTCCTTGGGCCCTGCACCCACATGGGAGACCAGGAGAGGCACCTGGCTCCTGGCTTTGGATCAGTGCGGTGCGCAGGCCGCGGCGGCCATTGGAGGGTGAACCAACGGCAAAGGAAGACCTTTCTCTCTGTCTCTCTCTCTCCACTCTGCCTGTCAAAAAAACAAAAACAAAAAAACCTATGCCCTGGGTCTTAAAGTCTCAAGGTCCCTGCTTTATCAAGAAAGCAAAAAGAGAAATGAGCTAGCAGCACATCCTTCTCCACAGGGATCTAATGTTGTTCTCTGTCCTGAGAGGTTTCTCTGCTCAGTTTCTGCTTTTTGCTATGCTAGTCTTCTCTGAAGTACACTGGGCAGTCTGTAATCTCTCCGTGACAAGAAATCTTAGCCCAAATGATCTATGAGTAATATTAGCCTGTGCTCATTATGTAACCAGTGCTTTTGCTTTGTTCAGACTGCTTTCATGTCACCTGCTCCTCGCCACATGGAGGGAACAGGCTCAGGTGGCAGCTGAAGTGACCTCCCAGATCCAGGGACGATGCTTTCTTACTAAGCTTCAGAACTGCACGCAACACAGGGGTGAGGACAGCACACAATTAAAAAATTATTCCACGTGTACAAATTTCATGTATTTCATATATGAAGTTTTAGGAGCAGAGTGACACTTCACACCCTACTCTCCCTCCTGCCCACGTTCCCACCCTTCTTCCTCCTCCCTCTCCTATTCCCACTCTAATTTTTACAAAGATCTCTTTTCAGTTTATTTTATACTCACAAGATTCACCCTACACTAAGTAAAGAGTTTAACAAACAGTATGAAGAAAAAAACACTCTTCTCCAACAATAGAGACAAGGGCTTAAACAATCATCAAATCTCAAAATGTTAATTTTACTCCAATCCATTACATTTCAGGTACTCTATTGCTTACCACAGATCAGGGAAAACATATGGTATCTGTCTTTTTGGGACTGGCTTATTCCACGAGGTATAATGATTTCCAGTTACATCCATTTTGTTGCAAAAGCAGGATTTCATTTTTTTTAATCGCTGAGTAGTACTCCATAGTGTATATATACCATACTTTCTTCAGCCAGTCATCAGCTGATGGACATCTGGATTGAATCCATGTCTTAGCTGTTGTGAATTAAGCTGCAATAAGCATGGCACAGTCAACTCTTTCATATGCTGTTTTTTTTGGTTTGGGTAAATTCCCAGGAGTGAGACTGATGGGTCATATGGTAGATCTATTTTCAGATTTCTGCGGTATCTTCCACAATGGCTGCCCCAGTTTACATTCCCACCAACAGTGGATTGGGGACTCTTTTCCCCACATCCTCACCAGTGTTGTTGATTTCTGTATGAAAGACATTCTAAACAAGGGCTAAACCTCATTGTGGTTTTGATTTGCATTTCCCTGAGGGCTAGTGATCCTGAGCATTTTTTCATGTGTCTGTTGGCCATTCGGATTTCCTCTTTTGAAAAATAACTGTTTAAATCCTTTGCCCATTTCTTAACTGAGCTGTTTTGTTGTTGCTCTTTACATATTCTGGTTATTAATCCTTTATCAGTTGTGTAGTTTGCAAATATTTTCTCTCATTCTGTCGGTTGCCTCTTCATTTTGCTGTTACTTTTGCAGTACAGAAGCATCGCAATTTGATGTCATCCCATTTGTCAATTTTGGCTTTGATTGCCTGTGCTTCTGGGGTCTTTTCCAAGAAGTCTTTGCCTATGCCAATGTCTTGCAGAGTTTCCCCTGTGTTCTCTAGTAATTTGATGGTTATCAGGTTGTAGATTTAGGTCCTTGATCCATTTTGGGTAGATTTTTGTGTAAGGTGAGAACTATGGGTCTTGTTTCATATTTCTGCATGCAGAGATCCAGTTTTCCAGCACCATTTGCTAAAGACACTGTCCTTGTTCCAGGGACTGATTTTAGCTCCTTTGTCAAAGACACAGATAAAAGTTGGTTGCATATGTGTGGATTGATTTCTGGAGTTTCTATTCTGGTCTGTATGTCTTATTTTGCCAGTACCAGGCTGGTTTGATTATAACTGCCCTGTAGTATGTCTTGAAATCGGGTATTGTAGGGCCGGTGCTGTGGTGTAGTAGGTTAAGCCTCCACTTATAGTGCTAGCATCCCATATTGTGCTAATTTGAGTCCCAGCTGCTCCACTTCTGATCCAGGTCCCTGCTAAAGGCTTGGGAAAGCATGTAAGATGGTCCAGGTCCTTGGCCACTGCACCTACATGGGAGACCTTAAGAAGCTCCTGGCTCCTGGCTTCAGATCAGTCTAGCTGCACCATTGCAGCCATCTGGGGAGTGAACCAGCAGGTGGAAGACTTCTCTGTCTCTCCCTCTCTCTGTCTGTAATTCTGCTTCTCAAATAAATATAGAATTTGATAATTTTTCTACCAAGTCTCTCTAATAGCAGTTAGATTGCTTGGTTTATTTAAATGATTCTTCTTGTAATCAATTACTAACTTCTGCTTTTATGGAGGATGCAATCACTGTGTAGTTTCAGATCTGCTATAACGAGTTCAAATCAAGGACAACATCACGGTGAAAGCAAAACTACTTTTTCAGTTGCAGTGCAAAGAATCATTGACTACTAGAGTAAAAGCCCTTAGAGATTGGTCATTTAATTTTAGGATTTCCAGACCCGGCTGGACATCAGATTACTTGGGAAGTTGTTCAACCTCATCCAGACTTTAGTATTCAGAATTTCTGAAGATGAGGTTAAAGAATCTGTACTTTATGAAATTTCTCAGTCAATTCCAAAGCAGCCAACCTAAATTTACACTACAGAGAGAAATATGGGAACTACTAATTGGCTGCCTACAACTGGCAATCAGTTGGGAGCTGAATATCAGGTCACAATGCTAGAGATTTTGATTTCATAGGTCTAGGGACATTGCATACTTTTAAGAAACAGTCACATGATTTTGAACATCACACACTGAGGAAGAATAATGCAAATTATTGATTTTTCATCTTAAAAAATTCCCAGCCTCATTTTTTTTTTTTTTTTTTTTTTTTTTTTTTTTTTTTTTTTTTTTTTGACAGGCAGAGTGGACAGTGAGAGAGAGAGACAGAGAGAAAGGTCTTCCTTTGCCGTTGGTTCACCCTCCAATGGCTGCCGCGGCCGGCGCGCTGCGGCCAGCACACCGTGCTCATCCGATGGCAGGAGCCAGGTGCTAGGTGCTTTTACCTGGTCTCCCATGGGGTGCAGGGCCCAAGCACTTGGGCCATCCTCCACTGCACTCCTGGGCCACGCAGAGGGCTGGCCTGGAAGAGGGGCAACCGGGACAGAATCCGGTGCCCCGACCGGGACTAGAACC
This sequence comes from Sylvilagus floridanus, assembly GCA_949820135.1. Classification (NCBI taxonomy): domain Eukaryota; kingdom Metazoa; phylum Chordata; class Mammalia; order Lagomorpha; family Leporidae; genus Sylvilagus; species Sylvilagus floridanus. Next base: position 5,915,591 of record OX463244.1, on the reverse strand, counting down.
CGGTGTGCCGGCGCCGCAAGGTGGAGGATTAGCCTGTTGAGCCACGGCGCCGGCCCTCCCAGCCTCATTTTAAAAAGATAAAAAAAACTCCTGATCCTCACTGAGAAATCACTGATCTGATTTCCAAGAATGCCTTTCTGATCTCTTTTTTCTGGAGTACACTGATCCTGAAGCTCACTGCTTCACCTTCCCAACTGCTGTCACCAGACAGTACAATTGTCTCTTGTAGCTATAGCTCTCAACTGAAGTGCTCCACCCACAAGGGTGTAACCACTGGTTGTAGCAGGATGCGTGGTGAATAATTTGTCTATTTGTTAATAAACAAATTGGCTTTTAAAGCTCAAATCCAATATTAGGGTCATCCTTCTAATAAACTTTATTCATGACAGATAAATGGAGAAGTTGACAGTTATGTTGTGGATACACTATGAGGAGTTTCACACTCAGGATGTCAACTATCAGATCCATTAGTGGCCAAAGGTGGCCACCTGCTTCAAGGAACACATCTTTAGAAGCAGTTCAAGCCTTTTGGTTTTATTACCATCAAATAAAAAGTTATGGCATGGCATGAAGGTAATTTACTGATTCCTGGTCTAAAACTTTCAAAATGACTAAGATAATATTGAAGTACGTAGGTGCAAAGTAAAACCATGTCTGGAATTTGTTAAAAAAAATAGTTAAAAATCCACAAAAGATACATGATGCAAATACAGCAAAATTTTGATAATCAAAAAGGAAGTGATGGATCTTTACCATTGGTCTAGCCTTAAAACTTTTCATAAGTATAAAAATGGCTCATTATATAATTAAAATATCACTACGAAAATTTCATAAATTTTGCTCTTTATGGGTGTTTTTCCTTTTCACATGCAAATAGTCCATGCTCAAAAACTCCAAATTTAGTACCTTCAGTGTTTTTCCAGTTAGGGTTGTCTGTGTCAAATGCAAAAGGGAGTACCATAAGAAGAACGTGTGGTCAAAAATCTCAAAAGACAAAATCTCAAATGGTGCAAGGAAGAAAAGCTAGAGGAAGAATGAAGATTTTCAAGATAGTCTTGTTTTCACACATCTGCTTTTCTAAATGCTGCTCTGTTTACTTAAGGGCACTGTCAAAGCTCCTAGAACAGGAAAGACACCATTTTTCACAGCTACACATACCGCTTTATTATTTATGCACAGCCTTTTAATAGTTATATACAGAGGACCTCACTATTAAAACATAATAGCTTTATAGCAGTCTCTTGGACTAGAGTTCAAATAATAACACTTTTGTTTTTAGTGAATCCAGTTGTTTTATAATTTGTTACTGTAATTAAGATTTAGAATATGACAGGTGATAACTGCTTCAACTGTAAAAGGAGTGATACACAACACTTGGTGAATAAGGAATGAAGTTATTACTTATACAGTCACCATCACCTTATTTAAGGAGGCATTAAGAATAAGTACTTTGTTTATTTTTACATATTTATTTGACAAGATCGCCATTTCCCAACAAAATGCATTTACTATCATTAAAGGAAGTGCTTTTTTTGATGGAAACATCTTCATAAGTAATGTAGTTAAGGAGTGTAAGAAGATAATAACAAGAGTAGTATTCTAACGAGTATCTGTCAGCAAGAACTCATCTTCTTTGCTTCACAGTATGGTGTACACTGATTAAAGAATCCTACAAACCCAGGATGGGACACATGCTCTAAATAAAAGATATACACAATGCAAAATTTCCAGTTTTTATACAATATTAATAGATAATGACAGAATTTTACCACTGTTTGTGAGCAGAGTATATGACAAGTACTATATGAAAAATTTTGTAATTTATATCCTTTATTTGTAATAGTCCTATAAGATAGATTTTTAAAGATGATTTAATATCACTATTTTCCTAGAATTCTATCTATGAACTACATTGAATCTGCTCTCTTTGTATTACCACATTAACATGAGAACTGTGTTGGAGTAATTATCATGCATTTGCTGTGACCCTGAGAATCTAATGTATTAATAAATTACTTAAAAATAACAAAATAAAAAACTTTTAAAAATATTTATTTATTTGAAAGTCAGTTACTCACAGAGAGAAGGAGAGGCAGAGAGGGGCCGGCGCTGTAGTGCAGTGGGTTAAAGCCCTGGCCTGAAGTGCCTGCATCCCATATGGGCACTGGTTCTATCCCAGCTGCTCCTCTTCTGATCCATCTCTCTGTTATAGCATGGGAAAGCATTGGAAGATGGCCCAGGTCCTTAGGCACCTGCACCCACATGGGAGACTCAGAAGAAGCTCCTGGCTCCTGACTACAAATCAGCTCTCGCTGTTGTGGCCATCTAGGGAGTGAGACCTCTCTCTGTCTCTACCTCTCTCTGTAACTCCGTCTTTCAAATAAATAAAATAAATCTTTAAAAAAAGAGAGAGAGAAGAGGCAGAGAGAGAGAAAGAGAGGTCTTCCATCTGCTGGTTCAGGGCCGGAGCAGTGCTGATCTGACGCCAAGAGCCTGGCGCTTCCTTTGGGTCTCCCACGTGGGTGCAGGGGCCAAAGGACTTGGGCCATCTTCTACTGCTTTCCCAGGCCATAGCAGAGAGCTGGATCAAAAGTGGAGCAGCCAGGACTTGAACTGGTGCCCATGTGGGATGCTGGCACTGCAGGTGGCAGCTTTACCCACTATGCCACAGTGTCGGCCTCAACCTTTATCTTTTTTTTTTTTTTTTTTTTTTTGACAGGCAGAGTGGACAGTGAGAGAGAGAGAGACAGAGAGAAAGGTCTTCCTTTGCCGTTGGTTCACCCTCCAATGGCCACCACGGCCGGTGCGCTGCGGCCGGCGCAACGAGCTGATCTGAAGCCAGGAGCCAGGTGCTTCTCCTGGTCTCCCACGGGTTGCAGGGTCCAAGCACTTGGGCCACCCTCCACTGCACTCCCTGGCCACAGCAGAGAGCTGGCCTGGAAGAGGGGCAACCGGGACAGAATCCGGTGCCCCGACCGGGACTAGAACCCAGTGTGCCGGCGCCGCAAGGCGGAGGATTAGCCTAGTGAGCCACAGCGCTGGCCAACCTTTATCTTTTAATTAGAGTTTAGACCATTTACATTCACGGTCATTGATAAGTAATGACTTGTCCATGCCATTTTCCCATAAATATTGCTATTGTTTGCTTTGGATTTCCTTTGTACTTTTACTGGAGGATTTTCTGTCTTCACATTCTTTCATAATGATGTCTATGTTTGTGCTTCTGTGAGTAGCAAAGACTGAAGAATCTTTTGTAAGGCTGGACAAGTGGTGACAAATTTTTTCAATTTTTTTTTGTTATGGAATGGCTTTATTTCACCTTTGTTCACAAAGGAGAGCTTTGAAGGGTACAGTATTCTAACATTTTTTTTTTTTTTTCCTCTTAAGACTTGGACTATGCCTCTCCATTCTATCCTAGCCTGTAGGGTTTCTGATGAGAAGTCTGCTGTGAGTCTAATTGGTGATCCTCTGAAAGTAATCCAGCATTTCTCTTATGCACAGTTTAGAATCTTTTCTTTATGTTTTACTATTGAAAGTTTGACTATAATGTGTTGTGTTGAAGTTCTTTTCTGGTTATGTCTCTAAGGAGTTCTGTATGCTTCATGTACTTTCTCCAAATTGGGGGCGTTTTCTATAATTATTTCACTGAATAGGCCTTCTAATCCATTCTCTCTTTCCAGACCTTCAGGAAGTCCTATGACCTGTATGTTGTGTCGTTTGACAGTATCTCCTTTTAGTCTGGGTATTCTTTCTTTTGCCTTACCCAGTCTGTTGTTCAGGTTTTCCACTGTGTTTTTTATTTGACATATTGAATTATTCATTTAAATAATTCATTTTTATTTCTCTTCAAAAATCTCAGTTTCATGGGAGAATTTTTAATTCATGCATGGATTTCTTTAATTCATGAATTTGCTTATTCCTTCTGAATAATCCTATGATGAACCTTTTGAATTCTGTGTCAGGCATTTCGTCCATCTCTTCATCTTCACATTCTAATATTGAAGTGTTTTTGTGTTTCTTTGAGGGGGTCGTGTTGTCTTCCTTGTTCTTGCTTCTTGAATTTTTGTGTTTGTTTTTAAGCATTTGTGATAATATTTGTTGACTTTTTCCTCTGATGGCTTTTCTCTTTGAACGAGGCCTCTGTGGCTTAGTGGGGTGTCTGCTCTTTCAGTGAATATCCAGAGATCTGTGTTTGGTGTGGCCAGGGAGCTCTGGTCATTGCTCCAGGGTGGGGCAAGTTACTAGGGTAACACCCAAGTTGGATGTGGTAGATCTCTTTTTAGCAGAAGGGAGAGTATGGTGACCTCTGTTAGCATAATCACACAGCACACAGTCTTAATCGGGATTTTTCTTTCCAGACATAATCTACAATGTAGCAGAGACAAGGATCCTTATTTGTGAACCTTTGCATCTGGACTAAGAAGCATCCCAGATGTTGATGCAAGAGACTGACAGGCCCATGACAGTCTTCAGAGCTTTGCTGGTCCTTGTGCCCACCACTCTTGCTCATAACTTCAGCCTCCGACTTCTTCTTCGTCCATTATTCTAAATACAAACTGCCCAAACAGCGGTCGATAATGTGCAGGGATTTGGTTGTTGGCCAGCTGCTGCTGACCCAAGCTAGATTTCAGCGATCTCTCCTCCTCAAGCCCTATACAAATATCCTCTTCACTTCCTGTTTCCCACCTTACAACACTCCTTGGAGAAGGCCTATACCCCCATTTTTAGATAAAGGCTCAATTTGAGAGCTTTTTTTTTTTTTTTCCACATTACACTCACATATTAGCCAACAGCTACAATAGTGGAAGAGTGCAAAGGAGTAGAAGGTGACAGGCAGTTTGAATGTTGGCAGGCTTGGGTTTGAATCTAGATCTGCGTGTCACTTAGCTGCTCTCGGCCATCTGTAAAACGCGAGTAGTAGGGTAGTTAAAGGTGGAAATGAGGTAGTGTTTGTGAAAATACCTGTCACATGGTGGGGCCTCCACCAACACTAGTCTGCCCTCTTGGAAAAGCATTTCTGGGACAAACATAAGGACCGTCATGGCACTGCTGGTGTCTTCATGTGAGAGATGCAACTGAGAGTCATGGTTTCCCCATCAACTACTTTATCAGGGACAACTGTCTGAATAATCCTGACAGACTGAAAACTCCAGATGCAGAGACAATGTCTTATCCCTGCGTAACTTCAGGCCTAGCACACTGCTGCCATGAATGACCACGACCCTCACCATCATCATCTGTTCACTAAGCATAGAAGCAGCTCCACTTTCATTAGCTTGCTTAGGCATGACAACCTTCCTGTGAAACAGGTGTTATTAACTATTCTACAGATGAGTGATCTAAGGCTCAGAAAGGTTAAGTAAGCTGTCTAAGGTCACAAAGCCAGTGAGTGGGAGAAATGAGTTTCTTGGCCAGTTTGCCTTTAAAGTTCTTTTCACTACACCACACTGCTTGGCCCAAAATAAAGATAACTTGATCCAACCCACTAATGATGGTAACATTAAAATGTTGTTAAAACCTGGATTAAGCCTAAGAAAATTCCTTGCTATTTGGCTTTTCATTGTTTATTTCTATCCTAGGCTCTACTTATCCCTTAATCTTTCTGGTTACTGTCTACCTCTGAACATGACGCCACAGAAACAAGAGGGACAGGAGGACCAGGCAGGTATGGCAGAGTGGTGCTCTCCGCTTCCCAGGTTGGAATGCCGACTGCTCGGAAAGTGACTCCTACGATTCCGTTTTTTTCTAAAGGATTCCCTCTGAATAATATGCTCACAAAAGGCTAACATGAGCTTTTCTTTCCTTTCTAAAATGAGCTTTAGTTGCTCATGTTTGTTAGAGAGCTAGCCATCCTCGTCTCAGAGTTTAATAATTTACGAAATGGGGAGAAAAGCAAACAATTCAAGTGCAAAGCCATTAGAGACACATAAGACGTAATAAACAGGACTCTAAATCACCTCGCTCCTAGATCAGATGAAAATGCACCCTAATGGAAGGCCTCATGGCTTAAGCTGTAAGAAAGGTGGTAGATTTGAAGGTATTATTGCTCCTTGCTCTGTGGATTTGCAAGAGTCATAAGCCTCTACGATGGCTGCACTGTCCCCTTAAGTACCATTTCCTGTGGGTCTCTGTGTATTGCAGAATTAAAAAAAAAATATTTATTTGAAAGGCAGAGCCGCATAGAAAGAGGTGGGTGGGAGAGAAAGAGTGAGTGAGTGAGCAGTCTTCCATCTGCTGGTTAATTCCTCAAATGCTCTTAATAGCCATGGCTGGCGCAGGCAGAAGCCAGGGGCCAGGCACTCCATCCAGGTCTCCCACACTGGTGGCAGGAACCCAAGCACTTGAGCCATTACAGGGTGTGCATTAGCAGGAAGGTGGACTGGAAGCAGAGGCAGGAGGGACCCCAGACACTCTGATAAAGGAGCCTAACCTGCTGTACCACAACCGCCACTTGCAGATTTTTAAAGCTGCAGTTAGTAACTGTGTTCCTTTAAAATTCACATACAATTTAAAATGTTCCAATAAGTGTGCACCTTTTAGAAAAATTGTCTACAATCTTTCCTGCTCGGTAATTCATATTACTGAATGCTACAGATCATTTCCTCAGGATGTACCAAAATGTGGACTTACTGTAAGCATGTTTGTTTTCGTGCGTGCCATCACTTTGCTAGTAGGTGCCTGTCAGTTTGCTTTTATCTATTTCTAAGACATATGGTAAGAGGCAGTTATTCAGCTGGCGCTATGGCTCACTAGGCTAATCCTCCGCCTGCGGCGCAGGCACACCAGGTTCTAGTCCCGATCAGGGAGCCGGATTCTGTCCCAGTTGCCCCTCTTCCAGGCCAGCTCTCTGCTGCGGCCCAGGAGTGCAGTGGAGGATGGCCCACGTGCTTGGGCCCTGCACCCCATGGGAGACCAGGAGGAAGCACCTGGCTCCTGTCTTCAGATCGGTGCAGCACGCCGGCCATAGCAGCCATTTGGGGGGAGAGGGGGTGAACCAACGGAAGGAAGACCTTTCTCTCTGTCTCTCTGTCTCACTGTCTATAACTCTACCTGTCAAAAAAAAAAAAAAAAAAAGAGGCAGTTATTCTATTATTGATCACAGTAACCTAATCTGTCACAGGAAAAAACCTAATCTGTCACCTATTATCGATCACAGTAACCTAATCTGTCACAGGAAAAAACCTAATCTGTCACCTATTATCGATCACAGTAACCTAATCTGTCACAGGAAAAAACCTAATCTGTCACCTAGTATTGATCACAGTAACCTAATCTGTCACCTAGTATTGATCACAGTAACCTAATCTGTCACCTAGTATTGATCACAGTAACCTAATCTGTCACCTAGTATTGATCACACTAACCTAATCTGTCACCTAGTATTGATCACAGTAACCTAATCTGTCACCTAGTATTGATCACAGTAACCTAATCTGTCACCTAGTATTGATCACAGTAACCTAATCTGTCACCTAGTATTGATCACAGTAACCTAATCTGTCACCTAGTATTGATCACAGTAACCTAATCTGTCACCTAGTATTGATCACAGTAACCTGATCTGTCACCTATCATTGATCACAGTAACCTGATCTGTCACCTATCATTGATCACAGTAACCTAATCTGTCACCTATCATTGATCACAGTAACCTAATCTGTCACCTAGTATTGATCACAGTAACCTAATCTGTCACAGGAAAAAGCCTACAAGAACTTCAGCTTAGCTGCTGCTTTCGTTCATCTGCCCTGTCACTAAATAAACACAAATACCTAAAAATCACCACTATCACTGCCATCCCTAGCTTAAGACACTGAATTTTTTGAATGTTTCTTTTTTTTTTTAACTTTTATTTAGTAGATATAAATTTCCAAAGTACATTTTATGGATTACAATGGATTTTCCCTCCCACCCACACCCCTCCCATCTCCCACTCCCTCTCCCATTCCATTCACATCAAGATTCATTTTCAATTATCTTTATATACAGATTGATTTAGTATATATTAAGTAAACATTTCATCAGTTTACACCCACATAGAACATAAAGTGTAAAATACTGTTTCAGTACTAGTTATAGCATTACTTCACGTTGGACAACACATTAAGAACAGATCCCACATGAGGAGTAAGTACACAGTGACTCCTGATGTTGATTTAACAATTTGACACTCTTGTTTATGGCGTCAGTAATCTCCCTAGGCTCTAGTCATGAGTTGCCGAGGCCATGGAAGCCTTTTGAGTTCGCCGACTTCGATCTTATTCCGGCAGGGTCATAGTCAAAGTGGAAGTTCTCTCCTCCCCTCAGAGAAAGGTACCTCCTTCTTTGATGGCCCGTTCTTTCCACTGGGATCTTACTTGCAGAGATCTTTCATTTAGGTCCTCTTTTTTTTTTGCCAGAGAAGACACTGAATTTTTGTGAACTTACTAAACTTATAAGTTGTTTAGTTGTTTACTAAACTTAGAAGAAGTTTAGTTTGGCATAGTTAGAGACTACATCATTTGGGAATAATGTATTTACAACTGGGAGGTCACTAAAAATTAGTTTTAGGTAAACTTTAGGTGCTTTTGTCTTAACAAATAGAAAGACAATTGTTCTTAATAAAAACAGTATAGTCTTTGACAAAAGGTCCTAACAAAAACTAGGACCAACTGGTTTCATAAAAAGCAGTCCAGCAACAATCATATCAACACTTACATGAATTTAGTAGGTAATTTACCAACATTTAAATGGTCATTTTTAGTACAGCCAACGTGTAAATCTATTTGGCTTACTGAAGCTATATATTTCACAAGAAAACTAATTCCTAAGGCTTTTGAATGCCATTCTGTTTTTTTAGAACTCCTTTTATTATTTTATTTTTATTTTTTTTTTTTTGACAGGCAGAGTGGACAGTGAGAGAGAGAGACAGAGAGAAAGGTCTTCCTTTGCCGTTGGTTCACCCTCCAATGGCCGCCGCGGCTGGCGCGCTGCGGCCGGCGCGCCGGGCTCATCCGATGGCAGGAGCCAGGTGCTAGGTGCTTTTTCCTGGTCTCCCATGGGGTGCAGGGCCCGAGCACTTGGGCCATCCTCCACTGCACTCCTGGGCCACAGCAGAGGGCTGGCCTGGAAGAGGGGCAACCGGGACAGAATCTGGTGCCCCGACTGGGACTAGAACCCGGTGTGCCGGCGCCGCAAGGCGGAGGATTAGCCTGTTGAGCCACGGCGCCGGCTAGAACTCCTTTTATTGAAGTATAACTATGATTTAATAAGCTACACATATTTAAGGTTAGACATATGCACATACGTGTGAAAGCATCACACAGGCAGGAGAGCAAACACGTGTGGCCCTCAGAGCTTCCCGAGCCTCTCTGAATTCTGCCTTCCTGCACCTCTCTCTTCCCAGGTGACCAATGCTTGTCACCAAAGGTTTGTTTGCCTTTTCCAGAGTTTTATGTAAATCATACTATATGTACTTTAATTTGGTTTAGCTTCTTGAACTCAGTGTAATTATTTTGAGATTCACACGTTATGATGTGTATCAGTGGATCATTCATTTAAAAATATTGCTTAGTAGCATTTGTATGCAAAAGCCATTTGTTTATTCACCTGTTGATGGACATTTTGGCCATTTCTGGCTTCTGGCTATTAGATATAAAAATGTCACAAACAATTACACAGTTGTGAGTATGGACATATGATCTCTTTCTAGAGTACAAAGACCTAGGAGTAGGATGACTGCATGCTATGGTAGGCAAATGTTTAAGACATCCCAAACTGTGGTAGTAGCATTTCCCATTCCCACCATCAGAGCACATGAGCTCAAGTTGTTCTAGTTCCCTGCCAGCAGTTAACGTGGTTGGTTCTTTCAGTCTAACAGGTTTTATAGTGATAGTTCATCAGGACCTTAATTTGCATTTTCCAAATGACTAATGGTGATGAGTACCTTTTTGTGTGCATATTGACCATCCTTATATCTTTTTTGGTGAAAAAAAATTTTAAAAATATTTATTTATTTGAAAGAGGGACACACAGATCTTCAAATCACTGGTTCACTCCCCAAATGGCCACAATGCCAGGAGGGTGGAACTCCATCCTGGTCTCCCACGTGAATAGTAGGGCCCCAAGTACTTGGCCATCTTCTGCTGCCTTCCTAGGAACATTAGCAGGAAGCTGGATTGGAAATGGAGCAGCTGGGATTGGCAACAGTGCTCCTCTAGGGGATGGCACCGTTGTGAGTGGCAGTTCTGTATCACAAGAACAGCCCCTGGTGAAATTTCTGTTAAAGACTTCGGCCTATTTCATTATTATTAGTAGTAATATTTTACATAGTGAGAGAGGGAGAAGCAGAATTCTTTTTTTAAAAAAATATTTATTTGAAAGGCAGAGAGAGAGAGAGAATTTTCCATCCTCTGGCTCATTCCCCAGATGGCTGCAATGGCCAGAGCAGGGCGTCTGAAGCCAGGAGCCTGGAGCTTCCTTCAGGTCTCCCATGTGGGTGTAGAGGTGCAAGCACCTGGGCCATCCTCTGCTGCCTTCCCAGGCACCTCAGCAGGGAGCTGGATCAGAAGTGGAGCAGCCAGGGCCACAGGTGGTGGAATTACCAGCTATGCCACAACCCCAGCCCCTGGCCTATTTTCTAAAAATTAAGTTCAGCTGTCGTGGTGCAGCGGGTTAATGCTGTCATCCCATATCACAATGCCAATTTCATTCTGCTGTTTCCAGTCCAGCTCTGTAATGCACCTGGGAAGGCTGTGGATGATGGTCCAAGTACTTGGGCTCCTGCTATCCACGTGGAAGACCTGGCTTTGGCACTGTGGCCATTTGGGGAGTGAACCAGCAGATGGAAGATTTCATTTCTCTCTCTCTCTGTTGCTCTGATTTTACTTGAAAGGTAGAGATACAGAGAAAGGAGGAGCAAGAAAGACAGATTTTCTATCTACTAGTTCTCTCCCAAAATGGCTGCAACAGCTGGGGCTGGGCCAGGTAGAAGCCAGGAGTCAGGAGCCTCTTCTGAGTCTCCCAAGTGGGTGCAGGGACCCAAGCACTGGGCCACCTTCTGCAGCTTTCCCAGGCTCATCAGCAGGGAGCTGGATTGGAAGTGGAGCAGCAGGGACTTGAACCGGCGCCTATGTGGGATGCCGACACCACAAGTGGAGGCTTAACCCTCTATGCCACAGTGCCTGACCCAAATAAAAAAATCTTAAAATAAGTAAGACTGCATGTTTTCTTTTTTAGTCTTAGTCATTTGATAAGCAACAGAACAGAGACAGAAAGAGAGGGAAGGAAGGAGAGAGAGGTATTTTCCACTTACTGGTTCACTCTCCAGACAAGGTGGGGCCCTAAGTGCGGAACCCCATGGAGTCAAAGCACTTCAGCTGTCACCTGCTGCCTCCTGGGGTGCTCACTGGCAGGGAGCTGAAGTCAGGGGCACGTGAGGACTTGAACCTAGGCACTCCAAGATGGGATGTGGGCACCCAGGGGTGGCTTCACTGCCGTGCCACAATTCCTGCTTGTCGCTTTGTTTTCTTATTGCTGGGTTCTCAGTATTCTTCATATATTCTGACTAAGTTCTTTATCAGATAAATGTTTTGCAAATATTTTCTCCCCATCTGCAGCCTGTATCTTCATTCCCTTAAAATTCTTTTGAAGAACAGGCATTTTTAAATTTGGTGAAGCCCAATTATCAATTTGTTTTTTTTTTTTAGAAGATTTTATTTATTTAATTGAGAAGCAGAGTTACAGACAGAGGGAGATAGAAAGGTCTTCTATCTGCTGGTTCACTCCCCAAATGGCCACAACAGAGCTGGGCTGATCTGAAACCAGGAGCCAAGAGCATCTTCTGGGTCTCCCACGTGGGTGCAGGGGACTGACCACTTGGGCCATCTTCCATTGCTTTCCTAGGCCATAGCAGAGAGCTGGATCAGAAGTGGAGCTGCCAGGGCATGAACTGGTGCCCATAGGGGATGCCGGTACTGCAGGTAGAGGCTTAGCCTGCTACACCACAGTGCCGGCCCCATTAATTTGTCCTTTTAAGGATGATCCTATTGGTGTTGTATGTGAGACATGACTGCCAGAGTCGGTGTTGGGCACCGTGGTTAAGACGCGACTTGGGGTGCCCATGTCCCATGTACACGTGCCTGGTTCGAGTCTGGGCTCCTCTGCTTCCAGTCTGACTTCCTGCTAACGTGCACCCTGAGAGGCAGGAGATGATGGCGCTAGTGCTTGGGTCCCTTCCACCCACGACAGAGATCTGGACTGAGTTCTGGGCTCCTGGCTTTGGCCTGGTCCATCTCTGGCTGTTACAAATATTTGGAAAATGAACCAGAGATGGAAAACTTCCGTCTGTTAATCTCTCTGCCTTTAAAAAAAATTGAAAAATAGAAGTAGTCAAAAATTTGCTTTAAAAATAAGTTTTTGCATAACCTGAAGTCACAAGGATCTTCTCCTTGTTTTCCACTAGAAGTTGTAAGTTCTACTTGAAATCTATTATCATTTCCAGTTATTTTTATGGATTACAGTATCTTTTTTTGGTAGATGGATATCCAATTCTTCCAGCATTATTAGCTGAAAAGACTACTTTGTTTTCACTGAATTGCCTGTGTACCTTTGTAAAAGCTCAGATATCCATATGTGGATTTATTTCTGTGCTCTCTAATCTGTTCATTGGTTTTCAGTATATAAGGGTTCTACAACTTTTCTAAGATTTTTTTCCTAAGAATGTTATTAAAAGTTTTTTTTAAAATTTAAGAGGCAGAGACACAGACAAGCACACATACATGTACACTGAGAGTGTGTGTGTGTGTTTCCATTTGCTGGTTCGTTCTACAAATGCCCCCAACAGCTGGTGGCTAAAGCCAGGAGCCAGGAACTAACCCACTTCTCCCATGTGGGTAACAAAACTCAATTACTTGAGCCATTCCCACTGCCTCCCAGGGTCCACCTTAACAGTCAAGAACTGCTAAGACCCCAACAATCAAACCTAGGTATTCAGATGGGACACAGGCATTTTAACTGCTCGGCTAAAATGCCTGCCTCATGTCATATTTTTAATGGTAATGTCTTTTAATTAATATTTCTAATTGTTTGCTGCCAAGATAGAAATACAATTGATATTTGCAATGTTGACTTTTCCTGCAACTCTGCTAAACTCATTAGCTCTAGATTTTTTTGTAGTCTGTGAGATTATCATGCCTCCTGTGGATAGAGTTTAACTTTTTTTTTCTACCTAATACAGATCCTCTTATTCCTTTTCTTGTCTGACTGTTCTGGCCAGAATCTCCAGCACAATGACAGATGTGGTAGTGGGAGTGAACATCCCTGCCTTGTTTTGGATCTTGAGAAGAAAGCGTTGCTACTAAGTATGATGTCAGCTATAGCTTTGCCATAGATGCCCTTTATCAGGTTGAGGAAGTTCCCTCTATTCATCACCTACCTAGGGAAGTGAGTTCTGGGGCCAGAGAGAAGAGAGGAGACAGGAAAGAGGGGAGAGCGGGAGGGAAAGGAAAAGGGAATGGAGAGGAAGAGGAGTTAGAAAGGAGGAGGGAAGGACAGAGACAGTGAGAGAGAATGAGGGAAATCATTTAGGGCATCTACTCAACTCCTAGGGAGGGGCCGGAGCTGTGGCACAGTGGGTTAACGCCCTGGCCTGAAGCGCCGGCATCCCATGTGGGTGCCGGTTCTAGTCCTGGCTGCTCCTCTTCTGATCCAGCTCTCTGCTATGGCCTGGGAAAGTCCTTGGGCCCCTGCACCTGTGTGGGAGACCTGGAGGAAGCTCCTGGCTTCTGGCTTCGGATCGATGCAGCTCCGTCCCTTGTGGCCATTTGGGAAGTGAACCAGCAGATGGAAGACCTCTCTCTGTCTCTACCTCTCTGTAACTCTGTCTTTCAAATAAATAAAAATAAATCTTAAAAAAAAAAAAAAAGGTCCAAGGGAACGTCTACCTGGAACACCCTTTCTCTACCCAGACATCCCATTGAACAGTATGAGCAGGGACCGCATACTAGAGTAGACAAATAATGCTTAACCGTCCCCAATCAGCTCTATTTCTGAATCTTCCCCTAAGAACCACTTAGATCTGAGTTTAGGAAAGGGTGGTCAGGCACTGCCTTGAAGACTAAAATTCATCTCTTAGCTGGTTATCAAGAGATTTTTAACAATTAAAGTAAGGCATATTAAAAATTAGTTTGCACAAACCTCAGTTCATGGATTAGGTAACACCTAATACCCAACTATGCTTTGAGGTTTGGGGTTCTGCCAAAGGAGCTTGAAGAAAGGGATTTTGTAAGGGAACTGAGGAAGCCAAGAAACAACTGGTTGGTTAGTTTTGTAGCTGCTGTAGTTAAACAATTCTGGCAAAAATTCCTAGGTATGTAACTAGAGATTAGTTGTTGGTTATGTAAGAAATGCACCTGACCTAGGTTTCAGTTTCCAGATACAGACCAAGAGCATTAGTCTCTTCACTCCAGTGGCTTCCTATTGGATTCTCTAACAGAAGGCGGAAGTAGCGTCCTCCTGATTGGTGGATGGTGGAGACAGTCACTCAGCTGGGGGAACCAAGCGATTCCTCCTAGTCACTCCTCTCTCCCTGGAGCACTGAGAGCCCCAGTGGGGGTGAAGACAATCACAATGTAAGTGACACTGGCTTCGTCTTTCAGAGGCAAATACAGCCCTCTAAGAGGAGGCTTCCAAGAGGGCTCTGAGGGCTCCTCACTTCCTAGTTCTGTGTTTGTCTAATCCCCTGCACTTCAGTGCGATTCAAGTGTCACTTCAAAGACTAGTTAACTAGAAGATTCTCACTTCTGAGAGAGATCTTCCATCTGTTGGTCCACTCCCAAGTGCTTGAACACCCAGGGCTAGGGCAGGCCAAAGTCAGGATCCCAGAACTCAATCCAGATCCCACACATGGATGGCAGGGTTCCAAGTACTTGAGTCATTAACTGGGTGAGGATTACTAGGAATCTGGATGGGAAGCAGAGAAGCAGGTACTGCAACACGGGACGTGGGTCCCCAGTGGTGTCCCAACTGCTGTGCCAAATGCCTGCCCCTCCGTTCTTTTTCATGAACCTGAGTTTGAGAGGCATTATCAGCAATATAAACCAAAGTAAAACCAAGTATGATTCTTGGTTATCACTGCAGCCAGCCATGAGAGGGGTCCTGAATACATAAATCAAGTGGCTCTCTGCAGTTTTTATCTTGTTAAATACCAGTTTTGTCACTTACCTGTTAAAAATTGATTGGTGATTAGTGTCAGGTCTATAATTGCACAATCAAGTTGATGAAACTTTTAGAGTAATCCTGTGTTAACAGGCCATACTTCACCATTATCAATAAAACAGAATGCGGGTTCCACATATATGGATTTATATGTAATGCATTACTAAAAAATCCAGTTCTTAGGCCAACCGCCTAATATGCTTAATTAATTAATGTCTAATCTGTTTCCCAGGCACTGGAGTTATGAAGATGGGCCACTTCTGCCTCTCAAAGGTTCTTAATCAAGGTATTTGGTATGTAATTAGAGTCTGCTATAAGCACGCTGGTTCTGGCAGTGTATAGATCAGGCTCCTTTTGGCAGCATCTACATTTTGAACAACCAGTGTTTACAACATAAAGCCTATTTTACCACACGACGCATAATTTTGTGTCCCTATCACCAAAGATTTTATGGCTGTTTCTTTGCTGTTATGACCCAGAAATGCGGACCACAATAACAAACACTGTTCTAGGGAAAAGATCGAACCAGGTTCATGTTATGCTGTGTCGGAACGCACCATGGTGAGAGGGACAGCCACTCCTAAGAACAAGAAACCTTTAAACTGTGTTAATCTAATTACAGAATCAGGAGTAAGAATGTTTAAGATCAGGCAGGCGTATGAATCATTTCGAATACTACGTTCAGTTGTCTTCTCTTGCTTTTGCCACAGGCAAACAAAAGATAAACATATGCTAAACTGTTTGAACATGAGTAACTGCGTACCTGCTGTTCTTTACCAAGCTCCCCTAAGATGTCTGAAGACAAAATGTTTGTTCTAAGCGGAGGGTTCTTCACACTGAAGTATTTATGAGGTTTTCAGAGTAGTATTTTTTGACATGGCTTGGTAAAGAAAATATTTCAAAAAACCTAAAACGATATCACAAAAGGAAAATGTTACAGTCTCACAAAGAAACATATTCATATAAGAATGTTTTGAAACAATATTAATTTTTATGTATTCATTTTTGTTATAGATTGCTATATACATCACACATTAAGGCTTTTTCTCTCTCAAAGTGAATCTCCTGATGACACTTGATTAGGGAGTTCTTGGTTGTAATTATGCTGAATCAAACTGTGAAGGAGTCATACACGGCAGTGCCTTTCACACTTTTTTAGGCAGAACAAAAACCCTGGGGCTCACCTGCCTCCTCTTTCTTTCCAGAGCAAAGTTGAACACAAATAATTAGAAGTTTTTGGATTTTGTGTTACTTGCTTGCAGACAAAAATAACAGAAGACTTTGGTAGGTACTTACTGGTGGGCACTGGATCTTATTTTTAGAAGCACTGACATCAACCGACTTAGTGTTAAATGCTGAAACGTATTCCTTTGGCTGAACAATCAGTCTTATGAATCATCAGATTCTTGGCTATTATTACAACCAGAAAAATCCTGATTCTTAAAGGTGTACATTCTTAAGTGAAATTATAATAAATTCATATGGACAATCTAGCTCAAATGGTAGCAACTGTCTTTCCCAATCCAAATTATTCTGTGGATAGATCAAGAACATGACATGCAAAATTTTCCTCTTTTTCTTAAACGTTCTCTACATTCCTGCTATGGTCTGAACGTGAGTGGCCCTCCAGGCCCACGTTAAAGGCGCGTTTCCCAGGGCGCCATTGCTGGGAGGTGGTAGAACCTTTACAAGGGGAGCTTTAGGTTCCTGGGGGCCTGCCCTTGGAAGGTAGTTCTTATGTAATCTCTGGAGTTTCCATAAGAGGCTTGTTAGGAAACCCTGAGTTTGGGCCTACCCTTTCTCTCTGTTTTTGGCTCACCACATGAGGCCTCTTGCCACGTGCTCTGCGATTGCCATCTGCCGCCCTCACCACGGCCAAACCAGGGGAGCTACTGATCTTGCACTTGACCCTCCAAAACTATGAGTTAAATAAACATCTTCCTTCACAAAATTAGTGCCTCAACTATCTCATTATAACAAAAGGCTGATAATGCAACTATTCCCTTCCCTACTTTTTCTCTTTAGCACACTTCATCATCTAACAATACACATTCAATTTATTGCCTGACTTAATAAGTTGCATGCTTGCTGATGGCATGCACTTCTGACTGGATTGTCGACTGCTGAGTCTCCAGTGCCGAGGAGTGTTCAATAAATATTGATCAGTTTTCAGGGCGCTTCTGTGCTTTGTTCATTCCTGTCTCCAAACCCACTGCTTTGTCTCCATACCACTTCTCACTCTTGTCGACCCAACTCCAATGCTCTTACCGAATGCCTTCCCAGTATTATTTATAAAAACGTATCTTACACTAAACACTTGCCTTATGCTTAGAGGTGAAACACTGATTTACACTGCTCAAAGGACTACGAAAAGGACGCCTACTATTACAGCTGTTAGGATGGTCCTGGAGGTGCCAGTCACTGCCATTAGACACAACAAAGAAATGAGAGGTGTCTCAGATAGAGGGAGCAAAGCACAAGATAAGGCTGGGACTGTCAAGGAGTCAGCTTGAGGAAGCACTCACTGGTCAAAGCTAAGATATCTTGAGCTCTCAAATAAATGAGGATTTAGAATTACAACCCACTGAATAAAACAGGAATCCATGAGCCCATACTCATATAAATGAATCAATAAAAGACGAAGAGAAAGCACTTTCTTTGATAGAAACAACTATTGAAAATAAATGTACAGGAGTGGTAGAAATAGATAATTCCTGTTTGAAAACTGCATCGAGGTGGTTCAAACAGGAGGGAGTTGCCACTGGATGCTAAAGGTCAGTGAATGTGAGTTGATAAGGAGATTGATTTGCAGTGGGATCAGACCATCACTTCCCAAAATACAAACCAAATACACAAGGAAAACAGGCGACTTGAACAGGTGATCCAAGTCCACGTTAGCTGGGGGTGGGTCAGCCGAAGTCCGCCAGGAGGAAACATCAGCCAGACCTAAGCTCAGTGTCTTCCTAGAGAATGAAAGGCCTGAGCTCATCAGCACAGACTCTGACCCAAGCTTAAACAGGATGTTAAATGGATAGAAGTGACCTGCCCTTGCTTAGTAACAAGGTATTCTACAGGTAAGACGAGCAAATCCTAGAGCTGCCAACAATACCATTTCAAACATTTTATCCAATTTGAGACGGTGTGTCCCAATTTTTTGCTTCAGAAGTGTGGATAGTCTAAATATTGATGAAGGAAAAATATTAAGAGTAACAGGGGGTCAGCGCTGTGGCACAGCAGGTAAAGCCACTGCCTGTAATGCCAGCATCCCACATGGGCACAGGTTTGAGTCCCGGCTGCTCCACTTCCAAGCCAACTCTCTGTTATGGCCTGGCAAAGCAGTGGAAGATGGTCTAAGTCCTTGGGCCCCTGCACTTGAGTGGGAGACCTGGAAGAAGCTCCTGGCTCCCGGCTTTGGATTGGCCAAGTTCCAGCCACTGCAGCTATTTGGGGGAGTAAACCAGCAGATGGAAAACCTTTCTCTCTTCCTCTGCCTCTGCCTCTCTGTAACTCTTTCAAATAAATAATCTTAAAAAAAAAAAAAAAAAGAGTAGCAGTACGCCAAGGAAGGAAAAGGACTGTGAGATACGATACGAGAGTTATATTCCCAGCTCTGCCAATCCAATAAGCTGTTTGGCCTTATTTGATGAAAGTAAGAAATCAGCTGATTTGTCAATGATTTCTAAGCCCTGGTTGAGCCATCAAAATTCATAACTGAAATATTCCTCTGTATGCCAGAAACTTCAAGCTTTGAGAATAAGAAAATGTTATGTTCAAAATTAGGATAGCCATAGACTAGCTATGTAGGTTTTGACCATTTAGTAGTTTTTATCTGGGTATTTATTTTTGATGAAAAGCTTGAATTTATTTCAGACTGACCCTGGACAGAAGCTCCTTCAGGGTAAGCAGCTGTGTTTCTCTGCTTCCACCCAGTGGTGGCAAAGGCCACCTATGGCTCTGCGTGAAGCAGTCCCCGGTCGGGGCAGGGCCCAGGTCATTTCAGGACTGCCAACACTTAGCTCCCCTCTGCCACATTTCTTTTTAATTTCCAGTGTTATCTGATCTTTTTTTTTTTTACTAGAATTTTCATCCTTTCTTAATAAAACATTAAATATCTCTTATACATGAGATTATTAATTTCATTCATTCTTTCAACATGTATCTGAGAGCTTACTATATGCCAGGAAATGAGAAGTGTGGGACTCCGATGATGAACACAAACAGAAATGTTTTGTTTTTGTGGCACTTATATACTGGTAACAAAGTACTTACAATAGCCCCTGGTTGAAGTGTTTTAAAGGAAAGATATGCAACTGTGCCAGGGTATCTATTTTTAGAATATATGCCTCCACACATTGATAGATACTCTGGGGGATGGCACTCAAGTCTAACCATGAAATCATCAGTTTTACAAATAGCCAATAGCCTTGGATCTTGGAGCATTTTGGAATTCAGATTTCAGGATTCTCACAGGCATCCGGCAAGCCATCCCTCCATGAGTGCCGTCTGAGCTGAGATGGGAGGGGTCAGTGGGAACTGACTAGACAGATGAGAAAACATTGCAGGCAGAGAGAAAAGAGTGCTGTGGCCTGGTGGGCAGGGGAGGCCCATGCGGCCGAGGCCCAGTGACAAAGGCCAGGTCCCGGATGGGTGTAGAGAGGTATGTGGGGTGGACCTTGGAGCATACTTATGATTTCGATCATTATCGCAAGGGCAATGGGAAGCTGGCAGGAAGCAAGAGACAGGGCTGGGGAAGCCTGGCAGAGTCCGCTCTGCCTTCTGACGGGGCTGTTCTGGCTGCAGGGGGGACAGGCCGAGGGTGATGCAGGGAGGCCAGTGACGCTGTGCTGGAGGCTGAGCGAAGGCAGCATCTCAGACCAGGGACCATGGAGATGCGCTAGATGCCCAGGAGACAACATCACCAGGGCTTGGTGGTCCACTGGATGCTGGGGTGAGGGAGCGGGTCAAGGAGAAATCCTAGCCTTAGATGAGAGATGTCCCAGTTGGGGCTGGGTGGTGGGCATGGTCTGCCTCATGCACGCTGATTTGGAGGTATCTGAGTGATGTCAGGAGTGACGCCGCTCGCTCTGCTAGCTGGACGCGGGGTCAGGAGAGGAGACCACGTGGGAGAACTGGGGGTCAGGAGCAGACACCTGGCCCTCAGAGCTGTGGGCACGGCTTTGTGCCTCGTGTCAGAATACAGGGGCCCAGGGCACAGCGACCGAGAACAGACACCCAGCCCTGGAAGTGCCCCCATCAGGGAGGGCTCAAGAGGAGGTGACTCGGGAGGGCAGGCGGGGGCGGCGGTGCCGCTGCTGCCCACAGAAGCCAAAGTCGGTGTGCAAGAGAGAGAGATGGGGACAGCAGCGCCCAGTGCTGCCGAAGCCCAAGCGAGGCGCGGCCTGCGGATGTCCGATCACCGGCGTTTTGTTTCACAAAACGATGAGGGTGGAAGCCAGGCTAGTGGGGTGCAGGATGAGACCCGGAGTATGGGATTCCCGACAAGTCTGCCAGTCGAAGGGAAGCGGGATCAGACTGCAAACAGGTGGGGGGACCAAGGGCGACGTCGTTTCCCCTTCCTTTTTGCAATGGGAGACCCGACCGAGCTTAAAGGCTGCGGGAAGGCGCCAGCTGGGCCGGAACAGGTGACCACCCAGGAGCGAGGACGGGAGCCACGACTGAATGCCCATGGCGTGAGGCTCAGGGGTTTGGCAGCTGCAGACGGAGGGCACGTCCTTCCCGCGGCCCGCTCCAGGCAGAGGGCCGGGGAGGCCGCCCGGGAGCGCCCTGCAGGTTGACCACCGGGGAGGCCGCCCGGGAGCGCCCTGCAGGTTGACCACCGGGGAGGCCGCCCGGGAGCGCCCTGCAGGTTGACCACCGGGGAGGCCGCCCGGGAGCGCCCTGCAGGTTGACCACCGGGGAGGCCGCCCGGGAGCGCCCTGCAGGTTGACCACCGGGGAGGCCGCCCGGGAGCGCCCTGCAGGTTGACCACCGGCGTCTCCTCCCCGGCTCGGCACTGCCGGCCGTCCCACTCGGTTACTTGGGGCCTGGCCTTTGGCCGGACGAGAGAGGAGGACGAGCAGGGGCCGGCGCAGGTGCGCAGGGCCCGCATCTCGCGGCTCGCAGGTGCCTCCGGTCACAGCGGGCAGCGCAGGCCTGGCCACTCGTCCCCATTCCGGCGCGTCTCTGAAAAGGAGAAGGTGGGGGAGCCGAGCTGCGCTACTCCCGCCCCCTCCCCAGCCGGGGGAAGGTTCTGGTTCTGCTCCGCGCAGTTTTAGGGCGGTGGGCGCGGGGACTCCGGCGGCCCCGTTCGACTGGGAGCTAAACACAAGCTTGCCGACTTCCCCTACAAGCTGCCATTCTCCACACGCGTGCTGAGACCGCGCATCTGGGAACGCGAAGTTCACAGACCCCTCTCCTGGGCTGGGGCAACCCCGTCCGGGATCCCTCTGCGGCCCACGTTACCGGCCCCGGCGCGGCCGGCTGGCGAGGCCCAGGCCGGGCAGGGGGCCCGGCCCGCGGACGGAACTGAGCAGGGCCCAGCGCCGGGCTGCGCCGGCCAAGGGGCTGCGGGCGGCGGCGGTTACCTGCTCCGCGCGTCTCCCGCAGCCTCGGGGATCCCGAGCGTCGCCCTGGAGACGCGCGCGGGGCCTCCTGGGAGGCGGCGCATGCGCCCTCGCGGCACGGGCGGGGCGGCGCGCATGCGTGGTGCGCTGGCGCGAGCGCGGCGCGCGGCCGTCGTGCGGGCGGTTCTGTGAGGCTGAGGCGGACGCGCCCGCTGCCCCTCAGGAGCCGGCCCGCGCCCGGGTCGCCGCCGCCAACGCCGGGGGCTCTGCCGCAGGCGGGTGTAGACGCCGGCACGGTGCGTGGGAGCGGGCGGGCCAGGCTGACGTGTTCTCACACGGAGAGGGTCTCTGGAGAAATGAACTCTCGTCCCCACACAGTGGGATGTAAGTCACCCGGATGCTGCGGAGACCTGGAAAGGCCTTCGTGCACGCACGGCGCCGTTGGAGCGCGTCAGCGGTCGTTTTCACCACTTCTTGAGGGGACGTTTTGAGTTTACGTGACAGGCAACGGCTCTAAACTCTCCACAGGCAAGGGCTACCTAGAAAAACAAAAGGGGCCGGCATCCCGTAAGGGATGGTTCAAGTCCCGGCTCCTCCGTTTCTTTTTTTATTATTATTATTATTTTTGGACAAGGTGGACAGTGAGAGAGAGAGACAGAGAGAAAGGTCTTCCTTTGCCGTTGGTTCACCCTCCATTGGCCGCTGCAGCCGGCGCATCGCGCTGACCCGTTGGCGGGAGCCAGGTGCTTCTGGTCTCCCATGGGGTGCAGGGCCCAAGCACTTGGGCCATCCTCCACTGCACTCCTGGGCCACAGCAGAGAGCTGGCCTGGAAGAGGGGCAACCGGGACAGAATCCAACCCGGGGTGCCGGCACCACAGGCGGAGGATTAGCCTAGTGAGCTGCCGGGCCGGCCTGCTCCATTTCTGATCCAGCTCTCTGCTAATGCACCTGGGAAAGCAGCAGAGGATGGCCCGCCTCCCTGGGTCCCCGCCACCCACGTGGGAGGCCCGGATGAAGCTCCTGGCTCCTGGCTTCCATCCATGCAGCTCTGACCATTGTGGCCACTTGGGGAGTGAACCAGCAGAAGGAAGAGGCCTCTCCCTCTCGCGGTGTAACTCTGAGTTTCAAATAAATGAATCTTAACAATGATCAAATAAAAAGATGTTCAACTTCACTCATGTAAATTTTAAAACCATTGAAGCTATAGTAATCTGTAATTCCTATTAATTTGACAATTTTTACAAGGAAGAGTTTTGGAGAGATCTTTCATCCATTAGTTCACTTCCCAAATGGCTGCAATGGCCAGGGCTGGGCCAGGCTGAAGCCAGGAGGCAGGAGCTTCATCCGGGTCTCCCATGAGGGTCCAGGGTCCATACAGGATGTGGGTGTTGCGGGCGGTGGCTTGATCTGTTATGCTATAATGCTGACCTCCAAAGATTTAAAACAGAATTTGACAAACACAGGGTGTCGGTTCCATTTCTCCACTTCCTTGGTTTTTCCCCTGCCGTTGTATCTGTGCCATGTTGGAACCCTTGTAGCTTAATCTTTGACGTCACCCTCTCTCCGCAGAACAAATGCCAACACATGCAATTGCAGAATTGAAGCATATGTCCACCTTGAGGCTTTCTGAATTGGGATGGGAATTGACTTTGGGGCAAATGTTTCGAATCCTTGGCCTACGCTGGGGATTTTCTTCTTCCTTTAACTTTGTGCACGTTTTATTGTCAAAAATCGGCATCTTGAGCTGTATTCACTTGGTTATAAGAATCATTGAGATTGATTTCATAACTTTAGTGTTCATGTTACAGAAAACCAGGGTGGGAAATCTCCCTCATTTAAACAGATGCCAGAGACAGTGGAGGAGCCAGAGCAGTTTCTGAACACCAGTGGGCCCAGTGGGAATCATCTCCTGAGACAGAGCCGAAACCCTGGGGTTCTTATGTTTATAGGTTCATCAGCATCATGCCTTAACTGTTACAGTGTTGGTGGATTTAAATTGCAGCCTGCGTGACTTAGGACCATACTTCTGATGGTCAGTGGGTCTGGAATGTTTATAAAAGAGATACCTGGGGCAGATTTATAGGACAGATCTATGACTGGAGTTACAAAAAAAAAAAAGCAGAGCTTAGGACATCTTCCCTCCCTAGGTAAGATAAATGCACACAGCCGCTTCCCCAGGTAACTAGGAGCAGCCACTTTTCTGGGTTAGTGTCGGGGGTCCGCTTTCCTTCCTTTGTCTCTGGTTGCAGTGTTATTTCCCTACAACTGCTCGTCCTTATTTTGTGATTTTGAGATCTATGTGGAGTTTCTTCATGATACGTGTTTTCCTTGGACTTTTGGAAGACCCCCCTGTATGCATGGATTTCAAATTTTTTCTTGCACTTGTAAACTTATCTTTTAATTCCATTTTCCACCAGCTGTTTGGAATACCCTCTCATGCTGGGAATGTTTCCTCCAGATTGTTGTTTACAATGCATTTTGGTATTTCTGTATAGTTAGGTTTATCACATTTCCCTTTATAGTTTCTGTGTTCAGTTTTTATGGAAGAGGAACAGGCACTTTCTTTTATGGCAGACTGTTTAATCTACTTCTGGTAGGGATGGATTGGAACAAAGCCTTCCCTCCCCATCCCTTTCTCCATCTGCTGCATGAGTATCCTAAAACTGAGGTTTTCTAGAAGGTGGTGAGTTATCTGTATAAGGTGGGTGCTGGGTGGCGGTGGTTTTTGGTGGTGGTGGTAGGCTGACAGCATCTCCAGGTAGCCAGATTTTAGACAAGTGTCACCCTAGACCTGCCAGTCTGGTGGCAGGTGGTGCTTCCAGGGCAGTATTGAGAGTGAGTTTGTTGTTAAGAGAACATTTCCGTTCTGGTGTTCCTGTAACAGCATCCCACAGAAGGAGAGACCCAGCTTCTCCCCCAGGGCCTGCTTTTGCTTCCCCTGCTAACAGGAAAACAAATGCCTCAGCCTTGTAACCATCTGCAACTTGTTTTTCTCCCCTTGGGCACCTCCCCTCCCCCTTTCCTTCCTCTGTCAAATCCTTCAGCTATGTTAGGATTGATCTACAAGTTTTTTTTTTTTTTTTCCCAGAGAAAAATTCTTTAAAGTAGGAAATCATTACTCTGGACAGAGCATACATAAACCACCAAGGCTGCCAGTGAAGTGTCACCTCTGGCTGATGGCTTGCCTCTGTTCTTTTTTCATTGATAGGGAGTTGGAAGTAGGGTTAATAAAACAACGTTTATTAAAGTGCATTCCAAGAGGGGAATGGGCCCATTGGCAGGAGAGGTGGCTCGCTTTCTTCATGGTTTAGGGATTTTATCCCTAAAGCTTAAGGTGTTTACTGGTGATATGGCTGTGGTGCTCATGATTGACACTTGTGATTGACATCTGGGAGCTGCATACTTTTGTTCTCTCTGCACATGTGGCTATAAATTAGACTTTTTGGGTGTGACTGAGCTCCCATTTTATCAGAACATTTTAACCACAAGGCCTTGGGTGGGTCCTGGCCAAGAGCAGGGTCCTTGGTTTCACTCTTGGAGGAAGATTTTGTTTGTTTTTTATTTGACAGGTAGAGACATAGATAATGAGAGAGAGACAGAGAGAAAGGTCTTCCTTCTGTTAGTTCACCCTCCAAATGGCCGCTATGGCCGGCTCTGCGCTGATCCAAAGCCAGGACCCAGGTGCTTCTCCTGGTCTTCCATGTGGGTGCAGGAGCCCAAGCACCTGGGCCATCCTCTACTGCCCTCCTGGGCCACAGCAGAGAGCTGGACTGGAAGAGGGGCAACCGGGACTAGAACCCGGCGTCCATATGGGATGCGGGCAACGCAGGTGAAGGATTAACCAAGTGAGCCACGGCACCGGCCCCTGGGGGAAGATCTTTGGCCTTTCCCCAGCCACTCATGTGTAATTATCTGCCTGACATAGGATATGTTATTGAGTGTGCATCCTATGATGATCATGTAATCAGCCATCAAATAACACAAGCAGACAATTTTATCACTTACATGTAAAGCTGGGAAGCTAATGCGTCAGGGCTGGACTGCTGGCTTCCAGTGTGCCCATGTCCTCAGGCACACATCGCCTTGTTTCTTATCTGAGCTGGAGGACCTGGTAAGGGTAGATCTAATCTCTTTGCCTGTGCACCTCAAGGGCCACCATGACACCAAGCCTTGGTGCTTGATACTATAGGCCTGCTGATCTTTTGTGATTTTGCTGTGCCTGCACTCCCTATCTTGTAGCCCCTTAATATGCCCCCCAGAACCCTCATCCAGTAGAGTGGTAGTCTTTGAGACCTGGTGTTACAAAAACCTGGGGTGGGAAAACTCCTTTCATTCAGACAGGCACCGGAGACAGTGGAGGATCGAGAGCAGTTTATTAACGCCAGTGAGCTCCGTGGGAATCCTTCCCTGAGAAGTGAGCGTCAGTCCTGAGTTTCTTACAATATTTATAGGTCCACCAGCACCATACCTTAGCCGTTACAGTGTTGGTGGCTTACATTGCAGCCTATGTGACTTAGGACCACACTTCCAGTGGTCAGTGGGTCCAGTATGTTTATAAAAGTGGTACCTGGGCAAATCTATGGGACAGATTTCTGACTGGAGTTACAGAAGCAGAGCGTAGGACACCTTTCCTCCCTAGACAAGATAACCGCGCACAGCTGCTTCCTCAGACGCTTGGCGGCAGCCACTTTTCTGGGTTAGTGTCGGGGGTCCACTTTCCTTAGTTTGTCTCTGGTTGCAGCCGTATTTCCTCTGTACCAGTAGCCTGCAGATGAAACGTTTGCTTTCCTTCACCCCAAAATCTTTTCCTCATTGTTTGGATTTGGTACTGGGGACAGGGGCTGAGCTTTTTATTGGTGTTGATTAATTAACTAAGCAAAGTTCAATTCTTTGGTGAACTTGCCAAAGCAATAAATTTTAAAAGAAAATTTTTTTTTAAAGATTTGTTTAGGCCGGCGCCATGGCTCAACAGGCTAATCCTCTGCCTTGCGGCGCTGGCACACCGGGTTCTAGTCCCGGTCGGGGCGCCGGATTCTGTCCCGGTTGCCCCTCTTCCAGGCCAGCCCTCTGCTGTGGCCCGGGAGTGCAGTGGAGGATGGCCCAAGTGCTTGGGCCCTGCACCCCATGGGAGACCAGGAAAAAGCACCTAGCACCTGGCTCCTGCCATCGGATGAGCGCAGCGCGCCAACCGCGGCAGCCATTGGAGGGTAAACCAACGGCAAAGGAAGACCTTTCTCTCTGTCTCTCTCTCTCACTGTCCACTCTGCCTGTCAAAAAAATTAAAAAAAAATAAAAAAAAATAAAAAAAAATAAAGATTTATTTATTTGAAAGGCAGAGTTACAGAGAGGAAAGAGAGAGAGAGAGAGAAAGTGAGAAAGAAAGAATCTTGCATCCACTGGTTCATTCACCAAATGACTGCAAAAAGAGACTAAAACTCTTTCTAGGTCTTCCATGTGGGTAGCAGGAACGCAAGTACTTGGACCATCATCAGCTGCGTCCCCAGTTACATTAGCAGGACACTGGCACAGAAGTGGAACAACCAGGACTCAAATGGGATGCAGGCATAGCAGATGAAGGCTTGGACTCTGCAGATCAAGGAGTCATTGATCCCTCTGGCCCTCTTAGGGTGTTTCTGAGTGACAGGAGCCTGGCAGAGGGGAAAACCCACCTGAGGTTGGAGGCAAGATATTCCCGGACCTGACACGCTTCCCGTTCCCCTGGTCACCGGAGACCTAGGGAACGCTGCCTCAGTCCCTGCTGCAGCGCTTTAGGCTGCCTTTTCTACAGAATTGGAGTATGTTTGGCTGTGGGCCTAGGAAGCCAGAGCGGGCGATTTTCCTTTGGAAAGAGGCCTGTTCTCAGTATTAACAGGAGTCTGGGGAATGCTGCCAGAAAATGGGTCTTTGAACTGTAACACTATTGCATAGTTGTGCTGTTAGTGGCGATGGCTGGGGCAGGTTCTTGTCTTCGAGCAAGAAAGAATTCAGATGTGAGGCAGAGGGAGGTGGGCAGCAAGGTAGCAAGCTTTAATGGGGTGGGGCTTCCGTCAGAAAGGCTGGGACAGAATCCGAGAGAGAGTGTCCAGTTACTCAGACCGGGGAAGGCGAGGTTGCATGGTTAATGGAGAGGAGGCACCTGGCAGGCCAGGCGGGCGGCTCAGGAGAGAGCTGAGTGCTGAGCACAGTCTGTATCTAGATTGAGGGTTATAAGGGAAAGGGGTCCAGTTCTTCCCACCATTTCTCCTTCCCCTCATCCTCCACCTCCTCTTCTGCTCTCACTGCTCTTTTTTTGATTTTGCTGCTTAGAACTCTGACTGGGCAGATAAATATCTTCTGAACTCCTGATCTTAGAGCAGGCCTTTCTGGGGTAGAATGCCAACATCAAGCCCACCCTGGTGAGGCTGACTTATGGGCCCAACTGACATGCTTGTCCTGAATAGGAATCTGATAGGAACCCAGACAGTGCTTGGTGACTGAGCAAGGCTCATACGCTGTCAACAATATGTAATTGTAGGCTTGAAGAAGGGGGCTCTCAAACCTTAGAAGCTAAATAAAGTGCAGGTGGTGCAACAGGAAGAGAGAGACGATCCTTGGGCATTTCTGGAGAGAAACTTTGAAGCTTACAGAAAGAACAGCGACCTCAACGCTGAGGCCCCAGAACACCAAGGAACTTTACACATGATCTTCATCAGCCACACTGCCCCAGATACATGGAAGAAGCTCCGCAAGTTGAAAGAGGAACTTGGAGTGCCTAGGTCCCTGTTGGTTGAAATTGCCTTTAAGGGTTTAAACAACAGGGACCAGGCTCAGATGAGACATGTGACCTGAGGCAGTGCTCCTGGGCACAGCCCTCAGGAAAAATCCAGCCTGTGGACGCTGTCTTGGAACCTTTGCTGGTTCACTGTGTTAATATGTAAAGGACACCAGGGCTGGCACTGTGGCATAACTGGGAAAGCCGCTGCCTTCAGGGCTGGCATCCCCTATGGGCACCGGTTGAGTCTTGGCTGCTCCACTTCCAATCCAGCTCCTTGCTGATATGCCTGGGAAAGCAGCAGAAGATGGCCCAAGTCCTTGGACCTCTGCACCCACTTGGGAGACCCAGATGAAACTCCTGGCTCCTGCCTTCTGCCTGGCCCAGCCCTGGCTATCAAGGCCATCTGGGGAGTGAGGCAGTGGATGGAAGCTCTCTCTCTGCCTGCACCTCTGCCTTTCCCTCTTTGTAACTCTGACTTTAAAATAAAATAAATAAATCTTTAAAAAAATTGTAAAGGATACCTTGTATTTTATTCCTCTGAGCCCAGGGTCTCCAGAATAACTTGCCTTTGAATGGACCTACCCAGAATCTCGTATGAATCAGCAGTATCGCTGGACTCTGCTACCATGAGGATTTAAACATGCCCCAGCTATTTTGGGGGATGTTATAGCCCAAGATTTAACAGAATTAAAATTACAGAAAGAGATCCTGCTTCAATATGTGAACTGATATAACAATTGATTGTTAGCAAAATGAGAGTGACTTCAGAGCAAAATACGATCACCAGTTTAAATTTCTTGGGAGAGGGCCTGGCATGGTGGTACAGTGGGTTAAGCCATTGCTTGAGACGCCAGAATCCCATACTGGAGTGGTGATTCAAGTTCTAACTATTCTGTTTTCAATCTAGCTGCTTGCTAATGCACCTGGGAAAGCAGTGTCAACAGTTGAAGTACTTGAGCCCCTGCCACTCTTGTGGGACACCCAGATGGAATTCCTGGCTCCTGGCTTTGGCTTGGCCCAGACCTGGCCATTACAGCCATTTGCAGAGTGAACCAGCAAATGGAAGATCTCTCTGTTTCCCTCTCCCTCCCTCTCTCTGTCACTCTGCCTTTAAAATAAATAAATAAATCTTAAAAAAAATAAATTTCTTGGCGGAATGAAATTGTAAGTCCTCTTAGAAAAAGGCTCAAATTTCCCAGCCCTTGGTAAAATATTTGAGATTTGTGTTATCAAGAGGACACAGACTGACTTCCTAATTGGAGGGAAGTCTTGATGAGGTGTGATCCCTGTGACTAGGAGACAACTCCAGACATTCCTATGTATGGCTTGCTTTTGACACATTCTCGAATGGGGACTGGTTGCAAACCCTTTGTTAAGGGAGAGGAACAAGAGCCCTGGGCATGGACTGTAGAATGTGAATTGGCATTCCAAACCATCGAAGATTTAATGACCATGCTGGTTCTAGGACTTCCTGTTTTGAGGAAACCATTGTTGTGCACAAGAGGCAGGGTGTGAGTCTATGGGTCCTCACACAAAGGTTGGGAGCCGCAGATCAACCACTGGCATATTTTTCTAAACAGTAGATAACGTAACTCGAGGGTGGCCCGTGTGCCTGTGAGTGGCTGCTACTACTTGTGGTTTGCTGCTAGAAGCTGAAGCGTTTATTCTGGGACAGCCTACCATAGTTTACACACCCCACTGTGAAAAAGTCTTCCTATGGCCCAAAGCGGAGCATTTTCTCTGGTCCAGCCAACTAAGCAAGTACTAGAGAATTCTAGACGAGTCCAATGTGCAACTAAAGCCTGTATCTACCTTACATCCTGCCGCCTGCTCTCAGGAGGCCATTCACGACTTGCACAACTCACCTGAGAAGTCCGTTCTAGGCAACCTGACTTGATTGACCCATGTGTAGAACAGCCAGTGTCAAGGTGTCTATGGATGGGATCTGTTTCATAGATGGAGGGCAAAGGAAGGCCCATATTTGGTGGTAACTGAACACGAGGCCCTAGAGGGGCCTTGCCATCCAGGCCCTCCACCCAGAAAGCAGGAATCACACTTTCACTAGAATGCTCCATTTATGACACAGAGAAAGACTGCCTACACTGGTTCAAAGTATGCCTTTTCTTTTGGACACCTCTACAGAGCTATATAGAAAGAAAGGTACTTTCCTACTGCATGAAAGAACTGACATATGCAGGAGAAATGTTGGCCCTTTTAGAGTTAGTCATGCTGCCCAAAGAGGTAGTAACTACACACTGCTCTGGACGTCAACAGCTTGACAGGCATGTCGCCAAAGGAGGGGCCAGAGCAGGTCAGATAGCAAAAATGACATCAAGAAAGGAATGAGGGCTCATTCTTGCTGTTGGTCCTCAACCTCCAAGCCCTGAAGTCCTGAAATAGATTTAGATGGAGCAGGAGAACGGGGCTTTGACAGGATCTGCTGATTCAGGATGTCAGTGCCTGCATGCCTCAGGAAGCTGGATTTGTAACTAGGAGGGGATCCTCTTGCTCCCTGAACACTTAATGGGAGATGTGATTGCTTGGTCTGTACCACCACCCGTTTGGGAGAGTTGCTGCCCTTCTATGGGTGTAATGGTTCTTGCTAGGCCAACGCCTGTAGTAAACTACTAAAAAGGTAGTTCAGGGGCGTGGGCATTAGGCGCAGAGGTCGCTGCCACCTATGTGGGAGAATTAGATGGAGTTCCAGGTTTTGGCTCTGCTGGGCTCAGCCTTAGCTGATTGGTGGGCATTTGGACAGTGAGCCAGCCAATGGGAGATCTCTGTTGGTTTGTCTCTGTCTCTCTGCCTGTCAAAATTTAAAAATAAACAAAAATTTAAAAATAGAAAATCTAGATGAATGGTGTCTGATTACTGCCTGTGCACAGTAATTGAATCTGCTCTTTGCTGTTATTAAGGTTTTTATCATCTGAATGAATAACTGCTTACTTCCAGCCATTTTTTTGGTAAACATTAAAACTGTGTAGTCACCGCGAGTTTCAGACTAGGATGCCTACCCTAGTTCTGGTTGCAAATATAGTGACTTCTATTGTCTTCACCATCCAGGGCCTGGCCAGAAACCTCCCAGGGTGTCACCCTCGGCCTTTCTCTGTGCTTCATCATGGTGACCTTAGAGTTGTTCCTGAGACTGACTTTCCCAATGTCCCTAAGAGAGAGAGAGAGAAAAAGAGAAAGAGAGAGAAATCTCTTCCATCCGTTGGTTCACTCCCCAGATGGCTGCAACAGCCAAGGCTAGGCCCGGCCCAAACACTTGGGTTATCTCTCACTGCTCTTCTCAGGTGGATTAACAGGGAGCTGGATTGGAAGTGGAGCAGCCAGGACATGAACTGGCGCCCCCATGGGATGCAGGCATTGCTGGTGGCAGCCTAACCCACTGAGCCTCGTGCTGGCTCCCTTATTCTTTTTCTAAATCGTCAGATCTTCATTTTAAACTCTGATGTGCCCATTCGTATTTCCCACAGACTCAGCAGAAACAGGCTTTAAGGCCTTGCGCTTAGGAGCCGCCTCTGTAGGAGCCTCGGTGGCTCCTACATTGCTGTCTTCCTGGGTGCTTGCCCAGCCCGTTTTCCCTCCCTGGCAGCCCTGATGGCTTGTTCTTGCAGAGCCTCTCCGGTTCCAGGTTTCTGATCTGTGCTGGCTGTCATATCAGCCCCTGACACGTCGGTGATGGCCTCTGGCTTTGCACAGCAGGTACTTTTTTTCTGAGGTTCTCCCCATCACCCCTTTTTGTGCTTTCTCCTGGAGAGAACAGTCCAGTTTATCGGCTGAGGGTTCCTCTCCGTAAGAAATGCCATCTCAAATTTTGTGTTAAGAAGTTCGAAAACCATCCTGTGGGGCCTGGCGTGGCACCTCGTGTGTCCAGGGTGGGTCTTGCACTCACTGGCACAACCCAGTTCAACCTTTACAGTAGGTGGGAGGAAGTGGGGGAGCGGGGAATGGAAGAGGAAAGATGGCAAAGGGAAAAATTCTTTTTTATTTAAACAAGAACTTTATTTAAACAACAAGACTCTTAACCTGAAGGGAAATTTCTCTAGGATTCTTCTTTTTTTGAGAATTTACAGAATTTACATGTAACAGCTATGTGCAAAAATTTGCTCATGTTTTTACAATAATGAAAAAACAAATTCTCCAAACAAAGTCTGCAAGGATTTGTGTGTGTGTGTGTGTGTATGTGTGTGTGTGTGTATGTGTTTTGGTTGTTGTTGTTAAAACAGAGCAAAATAACTAACTTGTATATGAAGGGTTGAATGAGCATGCCACTCATGGAGAAAGGGGATATTTTCACAGAACCAGTGTTTTTCCCCATTCCTTCTCCATTTGATGTTAGTGAAAATATACCATTTGTCATTTAGTTAGAAAAAAATAAAAAACCGCAATACCTTGTGCACACACATCAGTTACTTTATGTATAATCAGGGACTGGGGGAAGGAAATGAAAGAACAGAGAAAGCTCTACCACAGCATCCAGGATGTGGTGGACCAAGGGGTGGTTTTTCAGTGAGAATGCGTCCCTGCTGTGTAAGGACGGGAAGTCAGCTTTACATGTGGGGTGAACTGATTTGGGCCTGTGTACCGGAACCGTCACTCCCCTTTCTTGCCCCCAACAGGCATAAGAATTCAAGGTGGAGGCATGATACAGTGGATAAGTGAGTGAGAACAAGATTTATTTCAAAGTGAGTGAACGTACATTCACATGTGAGTGTGGGCTGCCCCACAAGGAGAAATACTCATCATGAGTGGGCCCAAGGGTTGCCTGAGAGGGGGAGGGGAGGGGGAAGGAGAGAAGAAGAGGATAAGGGAGAGGGAGGGGTCGGAGCAGTACCTCCAAGTGTGGTCAGGAGCAAAAAGAGGTCTTTCCCCTGTCTCAGCTTCTCTCCTGTAATTCTTTCAAATAAATATACAAGTCTTGAGAGAGAGAGAGAGAGAGAGAGAGAGAGAGAATCGGTCTTCCATCCGCTGGTTTACCCCACAAATAGCCACAATGGCCTGGTGAAGTTACCATGCAGTGCTACACAGAAATTATGAAAAAGTGCTTCCAGCTTCATTCATACCTCCCTCCCTCCCTATTTAGTGCCCTTATCAAACCCAGTGTAGTCATATGGTGACTACTTATGGCATTCCACGTTTACAAACATGTCCCTTTGCCTGTCATTGTAGGTTACCCACAAAGTTACATAAACCAAACTGTAACAGCTGGTATCATTTATGGTGAGATCATCTGAGAATCTTGGCAAAGTGTGGAGCCAGTACCGCTTACTTTTGTAATCAAAGGGAGGCCAAGCCAAAAAGTGCCGCTATTTGACTTAAACACACCAAACTGAGCTGTTCAATGACTGCCTGCTTCTTGACTGGGTTCTGCTGCTCCTGTCTGAAGTGGGTTTTATAGTCAGAGACTTACTAGACGTTATTCTAAGGCTCATTTGGAAGGTTTGCCGTCGCAATGAGCTGAAGGTTCAGTGTAATAACCCTTTTATTGTAATAAAAGTCTCTTCCAGCGAGAGTTCCACCTTCCACACGTGAACATTTTCAAAACTGTTTCTAACAGAGTAAACTCTTAGAAAGAATTCATAGTGACATAAAAGGAAGCACTAGGAGTTTGTGGGCAGTGCCCCAGGAGGTGGTGTGGAGAGAGCGGGGTAGGGTCAAGTGATGGGCGTGACTTCCTGTTCACCTCCAGGTCGTTGTGAACGGGGTCATGTTGGAGTCCAGGTTTGGGGTGGTTTGTGCAAAGCTCCTAGAGCGGACCTGCCATGCGGGTGACAGCTAAGACGCATGGCTGGCGTCTCGGCAGGAGGGCAAGTGTTTCCCCCTGGCTCTGCAGGTGTTAGCAACATAACCACAGCTGGATTCTCATGAGCTCTCAAGAGTACTCCTGCCCTGTACAACCAGGGCATGTGTACTCTTGAGAGCTCATGAGAATCCAGCTGTGGTTATGTTGCTAACTTGCAACATCATTGAGAAATTGCCTAACTTATTGCTTTCTTGAGATTTGCAGAATAAAAGACATGCTCATGTGACAGGCTTTCTTTAAGGTGGAAGATACACAGTTTCCATATGAAAAAATAGAAGGTTTGAAAATACTTGAGAAAATGAAAGTAAAAAATAATGTATAATCTTTGGGGTTTAAAATAAAATTTACAATTCTAGTGACTTAAATTTAGAGAACCATTAACCATCTTCACCAAGGACGCAAGTTTGGGGAAGTTAACTTTGCATGTTGAAGTGGAACGTTAAATGTCAGTACTCCTCCCTACTCTGGGATAGCAGTGCCACCACCTTCATGATGAGTGGCCGGGGACACTCAGTTACTTAAGAAGACTGCGTGTCTCCCAGGGTTTGGTGTAAACCACACTGTGGCTGATGCCCTGGATCTTGAGTCTGAAACTTCTGAAGAGTTTGGGCAGCTGGCATTTGGGCCTCTTCAGCAGATTGATCTTTCACTTTAGCACAGTTCTAATGATCTACATAAACAAGACGGGGAGAGCCCGGTACAAACACCTCACTCATTCTGTCTCCCCTCGCCGTCCTTCGTCCTTCACGCAGTCAGGGCCATTGCTCGCCGCTGTCATCAGGGCTGACAAGCCCGTGGCTGGTCCCCGCCTCGACTGGGGTATCAGTTTCTGGGCTTTAAGAGAAACAGGTGGCAGAGGGTGAAAACTGGACACAGCCACTGCTAAGGCGACTTGTATTGTATGAGTGCTTACGGAATTAAAAAAAAAAAAAAAACAAAACTGCGGGCAGATTTTGAAACAAGGAATCTGCTTGTTACTGACAAGCTTTGGAGGGTGTTCCGACCCCTCTGGTTTGCTTGCCCGAAGCTCGGTGGCTGCAGCCAGCTCCTGGCCAGCCGAGGGGGTGTCCTCTGGGCTCGTCCAGCCCCCAGGGGCTCCTCCCCCACTGCCTTTCTCGTCCCGTTTCCCTTTGCTCCCGGCCTCTGATTGGCGCGCTGCGCAGTCTGGCCTTTTAGGGAGTGTTGTTGGGCGTGTGGAGTGATAAGGAAAAGGGTCCAGAGGCTGCTTTTATCAACCAATCAAATATTTTCCTGACAGATCCCAAAATATTCCCGGGGCCAATGGAGGGGGAAGCCGGAGGTGCTTCTGGGCTCCTTGGGGAGGCAGCGCCTCTTAAGTCGTGGAGGGAGGGGTGGGCCCTCAGTGCAGCCCTGGGCAGCCGCCAGCCCGCACCTGGCACTGGCCTGTCCCTGTCCCCGTCAGGATTTGTCTGGCGACGCGTTTCCTCACAGGGGTGTGTTGGGGGCAGGCCTCCCGCCCGGCTATCGACATGGTTATCAAAGTGTTTGTGGCCACATCTTCTGGGTCCATAGCGGTAGGTGTCTGGTGGTGTCTGTGGGGCTTCCCTCCTAGTATACTTTCTGGGTGACCCAGGGCTGGGAGCAGAAAGAGCTGGCGTGGCGCAGCTTGGGCCTTAGTTTCTCTTTCGCCCATCAGTCAGCTGCACCCTGCAGTGAGCGTGGGCACCCCTCGCTTTGTTTTCGTGGTGCTGAGAGAGCGTGTGAAGCGTGTGACCCGGACAGCTGGCGTGCAGGGGGGCTGGGGGCAGGAGGCGTGTTTGTTGACGCTGGAGTTTTTAACGTGTGATTTGTTGCTGTTGCATGTGATGGAATCACAGAAATTTTTTTTTTTTTCGGGAGAGGGTTTCTGCCATTCATTCTACAAGACTTAGACTAACTTAAAATTGAGAATAAATGACTCTGAAGGCGGTTTAGAGGGTGTGATGAACCAGATTGCTAAGCTGATTCCTGGGTGTAATTACTTGTATATGCGATATGACTGTACAGAAAGTATGAAGTTAACGTGTGTAATTCTATTATTTGAGGAGGATGATGTCACAGCCATCAGAGCACATTTTTAAGCACTCTGGGAATTCAGGCGGCCCCAAAATAGGAATTAAAAGCCAACCTCCGTAACATTGGGTGGTCTGGTCTGAGACCACCCCCCTTGTGATGCTGGGCTGCCTTTTGCCCAGCACGGACCCGTGCTGGGTCACAGGGGAGATCGAAGGGCCGTTCCCCCTCGGAAATGACTTGGACCTTGGGTTTAGCTCTGCTCCCGTGGTGTCCACCTGGGACTGACATTTCGGCCAGCATTTGGCAGAAGTTAGCAAGGCTGCTAACACTCGTACTAATCCTGAGAGCTGGAGACGGGCAAGGGGGCTGTTTCCTGAGTTCCTGAGAATCGCCGTTGCCTTTAAGTGGGCTCCCAAGGCAAGATGCTGGCTGGAGTATCCCTGGCTGCTGAGAGCCGCCTCTCCCAGCCTGAAAGTTCACAAGGTTCTCAGAGGCGGTGAGGGAGAGCAGGGAAAAGAGCTCTGGGGTCCCCCCGGAGCACTCGCCACCTGCGATTGTCTTAGTGATCCCGGGAACAGGTTAACAGAAAAAGACGAGCACAAATCCCAGATGCAAAACTCTGAAAAATCTTCCATGACTCTTGACCGCTGCAACATCTTTGAGTTGATCTGTAGCAAATACATCTGTGAGTTATTTAGATAAAAAAAAAAAATTAAAGGAAAATGGCATTGATGAACTTTAAATCTGTTGTTCATGCTCATTGCCGAAACTGTTACCCCTCACCTGCCCATCCTCTGTCGGCTCCGTGTCTTGTGGTCTGGCAGTGAACACGTGTGCAGATGGCTTGCATGTATGGGACGTCCCACACTTTCAAAGTCTGGGAGCCTCGGAGGACCTGGGAGGATGCCCTTCATTCCAGGGTCCTGGAAAGGCGAAGCTAATTCTGGTTGCTGAAGTGCGTATTCCAGGGCCACTGTAGTTTCGCGACCTTGGGAAAGGTATTTCACCTTGCTAAGCCTCAATTTCCTTGTCTGTAAAATGAGGATAAGAATAGTACCCGCCTCATGGCGTTGTCATGAGGAATTATGAAATCCAGGCTGCAGTGTCCAGCACACATCAGGTGCTCACCCAGCCCTCAGAAAGTATTAGAATTGTTAGTTAAGCTTATAACTACTGGCCACTAATAGTATCACTAGTGTAATTTTTACAATTATTAGTGTTAACTGACATTGATTAGAATTCGTTATTATAATTACCAGCTAATATTTAGTAGATCTGGGCCTACAACCACTAGGTATCATAAGAACTGTTCAAAACCACATCCATGGAAGAATTTCTGTTTGTAAAAAAAAGTATTTATTTGAAAGAGTGGCAGAGAGCTTCCATCCATTGTTTCATTTCTGATGGCCACAGTGGCTGGGGCTAGTCCAGGCCGAAGCTAGGAGTCCAGAGTTCCATCTGGGTGTCCCACATGGGTGGCAGGGGCCCAAGCACCTTGGGCCATTGTCCTCTGCTTTCCCAAGTTCATTAGCAGGGAGCTGGATTGGAAGTGGAGCAGCCAGGATAGCAGTGTGCTGGGGGCCTGGGCGTGCAGCTCTGGGCCCAGAGTACGAAAGCTTCTCCATGTAGTCTTACTGAGTTGTCACCCCTCAAGAGGGGCTTTGCTACGTCCGTGCTGCAGATCGGGAAACTGAAGAGCCGAGCCCTTGCTCAGAGAGCAAGCTTCTGGGCGAGGAGGCAAACAGGTTGTTTGTGACTCCAATCCAGTGTGCTTTCTCCTGCAGTACAGTGACCTCAGTTGGAAAGGCTCCCAACTGTACGAGACAATGAATGGGAGATGACAAGCGAGTGGCACCAAGAGGCACCGCTGTCAGATCACACCGACACGTTGGAGTCACTCGCAGTGGCCGGGTGACCAGAGGTCAGAGAACGGCACTTGCTGATTGCTGATGAGCAAACGTGACAGGATAGGAAAACGGAGCTCTCCGAGCCTCTGCTGAAGTCCCAGAGGCTCCAGGGATACTGCCCCCAGCTGCCCCCAGATCCTGCAGAGCCGCCACCCAGCACAGGCAGTGCAGCCTTGGAGCTGGCCTGGTCCCAGGGCACTCGGAAGGGTGGAGAAGGGGCACAGGGGAGAGAGAGAGGGGAGTGGGTACTGCGTAGCCCAGCCTGGAGGTTGCAGAGGGAGAGCTGAGGCTGTGTCCCCTCGGGTCAGCTTAGCAGGCCACGTGCCACATGGAGAAGAGCTGCACCAGGTGAGGGGCAGGGGCTCCTTGATCAGGGTCCCACCCAGGTCCCACGCTGGGGGAGGCAGAGCCTGAGCCAACTCCAGAGCATCGGGATCATGGGCTCCCTGCCGCCTCTTCCCACTCTTCCTTTTCCTTCTCCCTTTCTTCAGGGCTGAGTGTTGGGGGTGGGGGCTGGGAAGCGGCAGTGACACAGCATCCCTGCATCCCACAGCCCCTCACTTGTCCCGGGTGCTTTTGCTGTCGTGAGGCACCAGGACTGATGGTCCCTTCTAATAGAAGAATGCACTCAGGACTTTTGGCAAGAATTTTCCTCTCTTCAGAAGTTGTGAAATGAGATGTAATCCCTTTTCCATCCCACCCCAAGTCCTGGGGTATGGGTAATGGAACAGAAGCAAAGTTGGGGCCTGGACTGGGGCCGGCTCCTCTTGGGCTGAGCTGAGCTCCTGACAGTGGCTCTGAGAGGGGTTTTGGCGGAGGTTGGGCAGAATAAAGGGGGTTGCCTTGGGAACTTCTCATCAAAAGCAAACCTTTCAAAGAGGACAGGTTGACTCTTGGGAGCAGCAAGGTGATCTCTGAAAATGTCCTAGGGAATAAGGAGTTTATAAAATGTCACACATAATCGTGGGCAGGGTGTAGAGAACCCGGTTAATTAGACATAATGATTGGTGCAGCATCCAGGGTTGATGAGATTTCCCAGTGCTCAGAAAGCCAGCTGCGAAGCTGGGGAATTTGGAGCCCAGTCTCTGGGCAAAGGAGCGGTGGGCCTGGAGCGCTCGCAGCCCAGCCACAGAGGAGGGCGCCTCGCTGGGGAAGCGCGGTTCTTGTTCGTGGGGCCCCCGAGGATCACCAGGGAGGGTCCTTCTGTTAGGGTTCTAAGAAGGCGAGGAGGCAGCTATTTAAAGCAGGAAAGACTTTTACTGAAGATAGGACAGTGTGACGGGGGAAGGTAAGGTTGCTGTTGGCTGTGGGGTCTGGGAGGCAATAGCCCCTGAGGTGGTGGCTGTTTGTGGGGAGGGGCCAGTGTGGGTTGGATCTGATCAGAGGAGGGTTTAAATCTAGGCATGAGGATAACACACGCCACGCAGTGTGCTGTGTTGCCTGTGTTGCTGGCATCCCATATGGGTGCTGGTTCAAGTCCCGGCTGCTCCACTTCCGATCCAGCTCCCTGCTGACGCACCCGTGAAAGCAGTGGAAGATGGTCCAAGTGCTTGGGGCCCTGTGCCCACATGGGAGATCCGGATGGCGTTCCAGGCTCCTGACTTTGACCTGGCTCAGCCCTGGCTGTGTTGATTATTTGGGGAGTGAATCAGAGGATGGAAGATCTCTCTTTTTTCTCTGTCTCTCCCCTTCTCTCTAACTCTCTCTGCCTTTCAAATAAATAAAAATAAATAAATCTTTAAAACATGTATAGAATCTAGACGTGAGCTTTGGGACTGCATGTCCCTGTACAGCATTGACTGTGGGCCCCAAGTCCAGTTCATGTACTGACCAGCTGGCCACAGGAAAGTGACCAGGGTCCTTGCACCCTGGAAATCATCTCCAAGGACTTGTTATTGGACTGTATACTAGTCAAAGGACTTTAAACCATTCAAATGGCAATAGTTTGGTGTCAGAGTAAAAACATTTAAAATTTCTATCTTACTCATGAAAGTAGCCATGTGTTTGCTTCTTTATCACCCCTACCATGTTCTAGATCTGTGTTGCACAAAGGACTGCTTTTTATTTTTTTTCTCACCCAAATAAGCGGTTTGAGAGCCTGTTCACATCAAGTTCTTGGCTCAATGTCTGGTCAGCTGGGAGAGCCTGTAAACAACTGCTCATTGATTGTCTTATTGATTACACCTCTGGGGAGTTTCTCCCTGGGGATTCTTAAAGGAGGGTGCACGATGTGCTGTGACTTGACCACCAGTGTTTCTAAGAGGTGGCATCTCACAGTTCCGAGAGTGGCTTCTTTGAACAAACAGAGGACATGATTGCAATTGATTCTGGGGAAGGTGGAACAGCAGTTGGCACAGAGAGTCATCAGGCGTGAGCTGGGGACTCACATTCCTATTTTCATAACTTTGAATCAAATGTGGTTTTAGTATGGGTATACTTGATATTTTAAGTTCAAGGTAAATTATTGTTTTTCTTCTTAATCAGAACTCTTCTGTCCTCAGTTTTATTTATTAAAATTTACTTATTAAAAATTAATTACTTTTGAAAAAGATGTTTTTTATTTGAAAGGCAGAGTTACAGCGAAAGGGAGAGAGGAAGGGGGAGGAGGGGGTGAGGGGGGATGGGGAGGGAGATATCTTCCATCTGCCTGTTCACTTCTCAAATGGTCACAATGGCAAGGGCTGGACCAGGCCAAAGCCAGGAGCCAGGAGCTTTTTCCAGGTCTCCCACGTGGGTGCAGGGACCCAAGCACTTGGGCCATCTTCCACTGCTTTCCCAGGCATATTAGCAGGGAGCTGGGTGGGAAGTAGAGAAGCAACACCCATATGGGATGCCAGTGTTGCAGGCGGCCACTTTCCCTGCTATGCCACAACACTGGCCCCCAGAATTAATTAATTTTTTGACAGAGATTGAGAAAGAGAGAGAGAGAGAGAGAGAGAGAGAGAGAGAGAGAGAGAGAGAGAGAGAGAGAGAAATGAGAATCTTCCATTGCTGGTTCACTCCCCGAATGAACACAACAGCCAAGTCTGGGCTAGGTTGAAGCCAGGATCCGGGAATTCCATCTGGGTAGCATGGGTAGCAGAGGCACAAGCCTGTGGGCCATCTGCCACTGCTTTCCCAGACACATCAGCAGGAAGCTGGATTGGAAATAGAATACGGAGTCTCTGTTATGGGATGCTGGCAGCTTAACCTGCTGTGTCACAGTGACTCAGTTGATTATACCATGAATTAAGCATTGATAGTAAATGCCAGAATTTAAGTAGTTGTTCTGTTGATCATTGATAACAAAGAGGTGTGATTTATGTTTTCCTTGTCTGAATGCCTAACAAAACTATCGGTGTTGTATGGAAGCCCTGGAGAAAGGGCTGGGCGCTCGTACATGGGAGGACATTTTGTGAAAACAGTCTGTGACTGCTTTCTCTCTTCTGGAGCAGATCAGGAAGAAGCAGCAGGAGGTGGTGGGCTTCTTGGAAGCGAATAAGATCGACTTTAAGGAATTGGATATAGCTGGAGATGAGGACAACAGGAAGTGGATGCGAGAGAATGTTCCCGGGGAGAAGAAACCGCAGAATGGGATCCCCTTGCCTCCCCAGATCTTCAATGAAGAGCAGTACTGTGGGGTGAGTCTCCGGTCCTAGGAAAACCCGTGTGTGTGTACGTGCGTGTGTATTGGTGTGTGTGTGTGTGTGTTGAAAATCTTTTTTCTTTAAAGATTTATTTATTTATTTGAAAAGCAGAGTTACAGAGAGAAACAGAGAGAGAGAGGGAGGGAAAGACACAAAGAGATCTTCCTTCTACTGATTCACTCCCCAGATGGCTGCAGCTGGCAGAAGCCAGGAGCCAGGAGCTTCATCCAGGTCTCCCACATGGGTTCAGGGACCCAAACACTTGGGCCATCTCCAGCTGCTCTCCCAGGCACATTAGCAGGGGGCTGGATCAGACTTGCCTGGCGCCCATATGGGATGCCAGCTCTGCTTAACCTGCTGCACTACAATGCTGGCCCTGCAAGCCCCCCCCCCCCCCCCAAATTTTTTTTAAAGCAGATTAATTTTGAGACAGCATTTGTAGTCTTTTTTTTTTTTTTTTTTGACAGACAAAGTAGACAGTGAGAGAGAGACAGAGAGAAAGGTCTTTCTTTTGCCGTTGATTCACCCTCCAATGGCTGCTGTGGCTGGCACACCACACTGATCTGAAGCCAGGTGCCAGGTGCTTCTCCTGGTCTCCCATGGGATGCAGGGCCCAAGCACTTGGGCCATCCTCCACTGCACTCCCGGGCCACAGCAGAGAGCTGGCCTGGAAGAGGAGCGACCGGGACAGAATCCGGCGCCCCGACCGGGACTAGAACCCGGTGTGCCGGCGCCACAGGTGGAGGATTAGCCTATTGAGCCACGGCACTGGCCCATTTGTAGTCTTAACCTATATCTTGCACCTAATTCCTGGATGGTAGGTCCATGGTGGTTAATCAGTATTTAGGATTCAGAGAACTGTGGGATCATGATTCAGAAGTTTTTTGGATGATTATTTTGGAGAGCTGAGGTTAGCATTAGTTAGAAGGGAATTCTCTTCACTTCTGGAGAGAATGGGCACCCACACTGAGGCAAGGCAAGTTTCACTTGAATAAACATTGACTTGCAGGAGTACAGTCTTTTTTAAATTTAAAGATGTATTTGTTGTTTGAAAGGCAGAGTTGGAGGGAGGGAAGGAGGGAGGGAGAGAGGGAGAGAGGGAAAGAGGGAGAGAGGGAGGGAGAGACAGGGAGGGGGAGAGAGGGGGAGAGGGAGAGAGGGAGAGAGGGAAAGAGGGGGAGAGGGAAAGAGGGAGAGAGTGAGAGGGAAAGAGGGGGAGAGGGAAAGAGGGAGAGAGTGAGGGAGGGAGAGAGGGAGAGAAGGAGAGAGGGGAGAGGGGGAGAGGGAGAGAGGGAGAGAGGGAAAGAGGGGGAGAGGGAAAGAGGGAGAGAGTGAGAGGGAAAGAGGGGGAGAGGGAAAGAGGGAGAGAGTGAGGGAGGGAGAGAGGGAGAGAAGGAGAGAGGGGGAGAGGGGGAGAGGGGGAGAGGGGGAGGGGGGAGAGAGGAAGGGAGGGAGAGAGAGGGAGAGAGAGGGAGAGAGAGAGAGGGAGAGAGGGAGAGAGATCTTCCACCCACTTGTTTACTTACCTGCTGGCCGCAACCAGGGATGGGCCAGGCCACAGCCAGGAGCTTCCTCCGGGTCTCCCCTGTGGACACAGGGGCCCGAGCATCATGGGCCACCTTCTGCTGCTTTCCCAGGTGCATTAGCAGGGAACTGATCGAAGTGGAGGAAGTGGGACACAAACCAGAGCCCATATGGGATGGCAGAGTCACAGGCATCTTACCCCACTGTGCCGTGATGCCAGCCCCGCAGGTAAAGTCGTACCGTTGATACAAAATGCATTTGTATAAACAGAACTGTTCTGGACACTGTGACTACAACAGCACTTTTATTTCATACATTTAATAGTTTATTTGGGCACAAAATCACTTCTGCCTCACAATTTACAGATTATACTTAATAGATCAAATTATTGAAATGAAACATTAAAAAAAAGTCAGAGGACCAAAATGCTGACCTGAATGCAGAATCGTGGTGGCTCGAGTCAGGGTGAGGGAGATGGAGGGGGTGGATGACAGACACCAAAACACAGTCAGAGGAGTCGTCCTGGGTCCCCCACCACGATGGGGCGACTCCAATTCACAATCCCCCATTATATATTTTATGAATAGACAGAGAGGCGCTCCAAGGCTCCACAGGTGAAGTAGC
Organism: Sylvilagus floridanus; assembly: GCA_949820135.1. Lineage (NCBI taxonomy): Eukaryota > Metazoa > Chordata > Mammalia > Lagomorpha > Leporidae > Sylvilagus > Sylvilagus floridanus. The sequence goes on along the minus strand of OX463244.1, from coordinate 5,871,572 downwards.
GCAAGGAACTGGATGGTAATTACCCTGATTGGATTGGCACACACGGCCTGCATGTGTTCAAACCTGTCCTTGAACCCCAGAAGCGCACACAATTGTCACGTTCGTCCCAACATTTAAATCTGTGTATGGAGACGGAAGTGCTTCCTACCCCAATTTGATCGTTGTATGTTTTATGCGTGGATTGGATTCTCATACTGTACCTCAGAAATACACACAGTGAGGCCCTGGCACATCGGGGATCGCCCATGTGTGCTGCGGCTGAGAGCTGGAGCCAGGTGCAGAGGCCTGAACTCACCTCCTCTTTTTGCTACACAGCACAGTCAGTTCCCTAGAGAAGGTTTTCCTTATTATTAAATTTTTTAAAATACTTTCTTCCAAAGTACCTGTCATCCAACTCTAGCCAGAGGCCCAATCCCTGCCCCTGTTGGTCTCAGCAAATTCAATGGCACTGGCTCACATCCACGCTGATTCATTGAGCTGGCGCCTGTGGCTGGCTTCACACAGGGCAGGGCAGCTGAGCAGCCCCCACGGAGGCCGGGGCACTTGCAAAGTCAAGCGTGCTCTTTCACAGCAAGGCTCACGCACCTTGGTACTGAAGCAGGTGTGGCTTGTGGTGGGGGGCTCGTGTGGATTCCCCTGCGGGTGCTGTCACAGATGATCAGAACAAGAGGAGGGTGCTTTCTCGGGGTGCTGGCAGCCACATCCCAGTGCTGGCCCAGGTTGGCTGTGGAGATCTAGGGAGAGTCTGTCCTGTGTCTCCCCCCACCGCTGTGGTTTGCTAGTGGTCACTCCAGCCCCTGCCTCCTGTGGCCTCCCTCTGCTCACTTGGCCTGCTCAGAAGCACAGCAGTCGTGCCGTGGGGCTCACCCAGACCTAGTATGACCTGATCTTACAACCAATGGCATCTGTCAAGGTCCTGTGTCCAGATCAGATCACTTTCTGAGGCTCCAAGTGGACATAGGTGTGAGGGGGGTGCTGTTCTCCCCAGCACCAGGCTGTGTGAACTCACGGGGCTGTATTGGCACCCTCAGGGGGGTAGCCAGAAGCCCCATGGCTGTGGGAATGTTTTCAAACCATCTTCATGTGGTCAGAACTGTTGAGGGGGCACAGGGTTTTTCTCTGGAAGCAAGAATTCCCCTCTCCAGCCTCCCTCCCTCTACCTAACTCAGATTGGTGAGAACTGGGGCTCTTCCTGGATGAGGAAAAGTAGAACGCGGGAAGATGGCAGTGGTAGGGAGGACTTCTGATGTGGTTTTTAAAAAATAAATTAGTGCACACGTGGAGAAATTAAAGTGGCTGCAAAGGGTCTGCCATGACCATTTTTCCCCCTCCCAGGCACCTGTCTCTCTGGCCCCTTCCCCCGCCAGGCCTGCTCCATGGGCCTGCAAATGGGACATGCCACAGGACCAAGCTCAGGCGATGCATGTACTAGGTTTCTTTTTTTTTTTTTTTAATTTTTTTTTTTGACAGGCAGAGTTAGTGAGAGAGAGAGAGAGAGAGATAGAGAGAAAGGTTTTCTTTTTTACGTTGGTTCACCCCACAAGTGGCCACTACAGCTGGTGCGCTGCGCTGATCCGAAGCCAGGAGCCAGGTGCTTCCTCCTGGTCTCCCATGCGGGTGCAGGGCCCAAGGACTTGTTCCATCCTCCCCTGCACTCCCAGGCCATAGCAGAGAGCAGGACTGGAAGAGGAGCAACCGGGACAGAATTTGGCGCCCTGACTGGGACTAGAACTCAGGGTGCCAGCGCTGCAGGTGGAGGATTAGCCTAGTGAGCCACAGTGCTGGCCTGTGCTAGGTTTCATACTCTGTTGCTGTGTTTTGAGATTCTTAGCAATCTTTGATCACAGGTCCTCATAGTTTCATTTTGCGCTGGTCCCTGACAGTTACGTCTCTAATCCTGCTCCCAGGCAGCCAATGTTGGCAGTTTCTTGCTTGTTTTTCCAGAAATTTTCTCTGTATATTCGCAGTGCCCTAGCACTGAAAAAACAAGTGTGTGTGACTTGTATCCCCTTTCATTTGTTCGCTTAATAACCGCATCTCAGCAGTCACTGCATAGTGGCACCTGCTCCTTGTTGGAATGGCTGCCAAGCTTCTCCATTGTACGTGACACCGCTCTTTGGCATAGTCCTCCAGTGGAAAGCACTCGGGCTGTTTTTAGCCCTTTGTTACATGCACAGCGGTGCGGGAATCATCTCTGCACATACAGCCCTTTGTATCTACCACGCGTGTGTGTGTGCATGGGCATATAAAAGCACACACCTGCACATACTTGAGGGTGCTTCGAAAAGTTAGTGGAAAATGGAATCAGAAGATGCATTTATTTTGGCACAAAGGAAGTTAGAAGTCCATGCAGAGTTCTTTTTTTCATAATATGCATTTTTCATGAACTTTTTAAAAAATATGTATTTATTTATTTGAAAGCCAGCGTTACAGAGAAGCAGAGTCAGATCTGCTGGTTCACTCCTTAAGTGGCCGCAATGGCCAGAGCTGGGCAGATCTGAAGCCAGGAGCCTGGAGCTTCTTCTGGGTCTCCCTCATGAGTCCAAGGGGCCCAAGGACTTGGGCCATCTTCCACTGCTTTCCCAGGTCATAGCAGAGAGCTGGATCGGAAGTGGAACAGCCGGCCCTGCAGGCGGTGGCGTTACCTGCTACACCACAGTGCTGGCCCCCATGAACTTTTTGAGTATATTTCATCTGCAGGGATTTAAATTTTTTTTTTGCATCAAATTAAACATCTTGAATTCCATTTTCCGTGAACCTTTTGAAAAGCCTCCGTGTGTGTGGGTGTTCCCGGAGGAGCGCGGGTTACAGTGTGCGTACTCTTCTCACAGTTCTTTTCACAGTTGTTGGGCAGATGGTTCTCTGCTGGGCTGCCCCGGTTTACCTTGTCACCACTTGAATTTGAGAGCACCTTGTTATCTGTCATGCTGACAACACAGTGTGCGGTACCCTGCTGGGTCTTTGCCAATCTGTTATGTGAAATCCCTGCTTTGACTGGGATTTCTTTATGAGTGAGGCTGAGCGTCTTTTCCCACTATAAGTGACGTGTGTTTTTCTCTGTAACTGGCCTGTATATAGCTGTTGTCGTTCTTCCCTTGAGTTATAGCTAATGTTGATTGGTTTGTAAGAACCTTTACATAGGAAGGTGTTGTAAGTATTTTCTTTCCCCACATTTATATTTTCTTTTGACTTTAAAAATTTATTATTATTTTAAAGATTTTTTTAAAATTTTACTTGTAAATCACAGTTACACAGAGAAGGAGAGGCAGAGAGAGAGAGAGAGAGAGAGAGAGAGAGAGAGAAAGTCACTCTTCCATCTGCTGGTTCACTCCCCAATTGACTTCAGTGGCTGGAGCTGCACCATCTGAAGCCAGGAGCCAGGAGCTTCTTCCCAGTCTCCCACATGGGTGCAGGGCCCAAGGACTTGGGCCATGGTCTGCTGCTTTCCCAGGCCACAGGAAAGAGCTGAATTGGAAGTGGAGGAGCCAGGACCCGAACTGGCGGTCACATGGGATGCTGGCATTGCAGGTGGTGGCTTTACCTGCTGCGCCACAGTGCTGGCCCCAATTATTATTATTATTATTAATTATTATTATTATTTTACTTGAGTAGCAGAGGGAGAGGCGGAGGCAGACAGACAGAGTTCCCACTTGCTTACGCCTTCCCCTTCCCCAAATGCCCATGATTTCTGGTTCTGGGCTAGGTGAAGTCAGGAGCCAGAACTCAGTACTGGTCGTGGGAGGGACTCAAGTTCTCGAGCCTTTACTTCTGCTTCCCAGGGTGCACACCAGCAGGAAGGTGGGACTGGGAGTGGAGCCAGGTCTCACGCCCAGGTGGGCATGCCAAATGGCAGCTCAACTCCTAGGCCAAACGCCCACCCTGACTTTAATACAACCCAAAAAGATTACTACCTGGAGACAGAGGCAGGCGGGGAGAGTGGTAGGGGGGAGGAATCTCCCTTAACCGCTGTACTCCCCGATGCCTGCAACGGCCAGGACCAGGCTGGGCCACGAGTGGAAGAGGGGCACTCAGCCCCGGTCCCCGCGTGTGCAGCAGTGGAAGAGGGGCACTCAGCCCCGTCCCCGCGTGTGCAGCAGGGACCCAGCTGAACTTTCACCTGCTTCTCCTGCCTTAGCTGGGAGCTCGGACCGGGGTGGGGCCAGGACCTGACCCCGCTGCTCCCATGTGGGATGCGGCATCTAAACTGCCAGGTGAGATACCTGTCTCGTGTATTTTGAATTTTTTGAAGAGATGTTCTTTCTGTAGCTTAAAACTTTTAATGTTTTTGTGTGGAAAAAATTAGTAATCTTTTCTCTTTCTGGTTCCTCACTCTGAATCTTGTTTACAAAAAGGTTCTGCACCATAAAATTTTATAAAAATACCCTCATGCTTTCTTTTAGTATTTTTGCAATGAAAACAGGATTTTAGGCCTGTTCCTTTAATTTAAACCATCCTTTTAAATTAGGCCAGGGGCTGGCGTTGTGGTATGGCAGGTTAAGTTGCCACCTGCAGCACCAGCGTCCTTATGAATGCTGGTTACTGTCCTGGCTGCTTCACTTCCAATCCAGCTCCCTGCTAATGCACCTGGAAAGCAGCAGAGGATGGACCCAGTGCTTGGGCCCCTGCACTGACATGGGAGACCCAGAAGAAGCTCCAGGCTCCTGGCTCCAGCTTTGGGCTGGCCTAGCCTGGGCTGTCGTGCTATCTGGGAAGTGAACCAGTGGATGGAAAGCCTCTCTCTGTCTCTGTCTCTCTTTCTCTGCAAATAAATAAATAAATAGATAAACTATTTCTCTACATTTCAAATAAATAGATAAACCTTAATAAAATAAATAAATTTAGGCCAGTTAGAATGCAGGTAATACTGAAGTATGTAGCTTTCCTCCTGTGTTACCTTCTAGGGTAAAAGTTATTTCTACTCTTGAAACAAAACATCAAAGTCATCTGTTCTGCTTTGCTGTAACCTAAATTTTTTTTTCATTTTCATTATGGAAGAGAAGTTTTCCCAAAAATGACTTCTGCTTTAAAGATACATAGTCCTACTGCAAATGTGGCCTCATGAAATGAGCATGCAAGTCGATTTAAGTTAAATGGTTTTTAATTTCTTCCAGTTTTGCTTTGAAAAAGATATTTGTATTTTATCTCATGAAAAACTTCATTAAATTTGCTTTTCTGCAGTCTATGCATGCTTTGCTTTTTTTTTTTTAATAAAAAAGATTTATTTATTTATTTGAAAGGCAGCCTTAGAGAGAGAGGGTGGGGGGGAGAGACAGAGATGTTCCATCCACTGGTTTACTCCCCAAATGGCTGGGCTGAAGCCAGGAACTGGAACTCCATCTAGGTTTCCCACATGGGTACAGGGGCCCAAGCACTTGGGCCATCTTCTGCTGCCTTCCCAGGTGCATTAGCAGGGAGCTGGATCAGAAGTGGAGCAGCCAGGACTTGGACAGTCACTCATATGGGATGTCTGCTTCATAGGCAGCGGCTTAACCCACGGTGCCCCAAGGCTGGCCCTGTTCATGCTTCTGACAAAAGTGCATTCACAGGACAGAGTGTGAGGCTCGGATGGTCCAAGGAGACATGGCAGCTCTGAAGGACGTTTTGTGTATCTTTGCACATGGTTACACGGTGCATTACTGTCTTCTAAGGTTCCTGAGGGTTCTGAACGGTGGAGCAGGTGGTGGAAACCTCAGGGACAGGCAGTAGCTGTCTCTGCCTGGGGCACTAAGGGGTTTGGTGTCAGGTGTCAGAGATAGTCCTTCCCTCTCACCCCTGCCAGCTTGGACTCGTGCAGTCCGTGCAAAACAGATGAAGATGTTATCCGGCAGCCATGGCACACGACTGTTAGAGAAAGGAGACACCCTATGAGAAGCCAGGCACAGCCGAGGCTGGGTTACCTCTCCTGGCAGAGGAATGCCGCCGGAGGGAGCAGATCGCTGTTGATGACAAGTGGGAATCTGTGTGTCTTAGTCCAGGTGAGGGCTGGGGCGGGACAGGGCAGCCTGGGCCTACACACGGCCAAAGGGGACCTGGCATTCAGCAGCGAGGCCAGTAGTCTGTGGCTACGTAGGGCTGTAAGGAGTGAGAGACTGCTAACTCAGGGTGGAGAGAGGGCTTCTAATGCAGTATTGTGACTGAACAAGCTGTTCTGTGTTCTTAAAAATTTATATGCTGTATCTGATAACAACCTGTGGTTTAAAGAGGAGCAATGCAGTCAGCAGCTACGTACTCACCACCTAGTAGGAGATGATTTTATTTGAAGGGCAGAGTGGTAGAAAGAGGAGAGCAAGAGCATGAGAGTGAGAAAGCGAGAGAGAGAGAGGAAGAGAGAGAGAGGAAGAGAGAGAGAGAGAGAGAGAGAGAGAGAGAGAGGAAGAGAGAGAGAGGAAGAGAGAGAGAGGAAGAGAGAGAGAGGAAGAGAGAGAGAGAGAGAGAGAGAGAGAGGAAGAGAGAGAGAGGAAGAGAGAGAGAGGCAGCTGTTCCATCTCACCCACTGGTTTAGTCCCACATCCATGTTCATTGGTGTCACTCACAGTGACAACGGCCAGGGTGGCCCAGGCTAACATTAGGAGCCTGGACCTCCATCTGGAGCTCCCATGTGGGTGCAGGGGCCCAAGCACTTGGGCCATCTTCTGCCGCCTTCCCAGATGCATTAGAATCTGGATCAGAAGCAGAGTGGCTGGGATTCAAACTGCTGCGTCATTTTGGGATGCCAGCTTCACAGGTGGCTGCTTAACTCTCTATGCCACAACGCTGGCCATGTCACTACAAACGTAGACGCCTGCTGGGTGCCTCTCACTGATCACATCCCTTCTCTCTGAGCCACAGATTGTGTTGTGGTCAATGTTGTGTTTCCCCTGGCCTTTCTCTCATCTCCCACCTACATTCTGTACACCTAACAATGTATTGTTTTCCCTATTAAAAAGGTTCGTATAGGAGGACTCACTGTCTGTATTCCTCTGTGTCTTGTTTCTTTCACCCATGCCTCTTAAAGACATCCACACACTGGTGTCACTCATGGTCTGTTCGTTTTCACCGCGGCAGAAAGGCCAGTCGTGTGGTTCCCGGTCTTTGTCTGTTCACGAATGTTCTCAGCAGGATTCCTGGTGACAGGCCAGTGTCCCTCGGTCCTGAAAGGAGTGGAAATGCTGGGTCATAGCTCCGGCGTGTTTAGTGTCAGGGGATAGTACAGTGCTTTCTGAAACAGTCCTGCCAGTTTGCCTCTACCAGTGACAGCTGAGCGCTCTCACCTCACCCACCTTGGCCCTGGGTTTGGGTGCTGGAGGGTGTGAAGTGGTAACTCCCCACGAGGCTTCCATTTGTGTGTGCTTGTTCACGAATGAGAGTGAACGGCCCTTCCTGTGACTCCTTTGTGCCTCCTCTTCATGGTTTTTTGGTGCATTTATCTATTGTTTTGGTTTTTCCTTGTGATGTGCAAGGCTGCTTTGCCTGCTGAAGACACAACCCTCCTCAGATCACACACTGCAGTTGTCTTCTCTCGGCCCCTGGCTTCTCCCTGTGTTCTCTCACCTGCAATCAGAAATCGATTCTCCTGTGCTGTCTTCTACAATTTTGATAATTTTGGCTTCTCATTTTGGCTTCTTGTTGATAATTTTGGCTTCTACTTCTTTTGTGGACCTAAAATTAAGTGGATGGTATGAGGTAGTACTATTCCAGTTTTTAGAAACGTGAATGGGGCCAGCGCTGTGACAAAGTATGTAAAGCCACCGCCTGTGGTGCTGGCATCCCATATGGGTGCTGGTTCGAGTCCCAGCTGCTCCACTTCTGATCCAGCTCTCTGCTGTGCCCTGGAAAAGCAATGGAAGATGCCCCAAGTCCTTGAGCCCTTGCACCCACGTGGGAGACTTGAAAGAGGCTCTTGGCTCCTGGCTTTAGATCAGCGCAGCTCCAGATGTTGCAGCCATCTGGGGAGTGAACCAGTGGATGGAAGACCTCTCTCTCTCTCTCTCTCTCTGCCTCTCTGTAACTATGCCTTTCAAATAAATAAATAAATAAATCTTTAAAAACCCGTGACTAATCAATTATTGTACCCATATCAGTCCTTTCTCCATCTCTCTGCAATACCAGCTCTGTGAGCCTGGTGGGGTCCACTTCTGGATGTCATATCTATCTCTGTGCTCCGGTGTCACCTGTCTTTATAGCTCTATAATGAATCTTGTGTCTTGTGCATCTTCTTGGTTTTCCTCAGCCCTTGGCCTTTTCCTTTTAGATTAGTTACCTTGTTTGGCTCTATAAAAATCTCTGTAGGAATTTTGAGACTCTGTGTCTCAGTCTAGGAAGAATTGGCATCCTTAGGAAACCTTTTTATAGAGATGCCCAACCCAAGGATATTCCAAATCATCATATTTAGGTCTTCTGTAATGTTTAAATGTTCTTCCTATATGTCTTGCTGTTTTGTGGGGGTATCTCCTATGTTTCATGCCATCTGTTTTCTAATTTATTTTTTCTTCCTGACTGTTGCTAGTATAAAGATAATACTTACTATTTTTTTTTTTTTTTTACAGGCAGAGTGGACAGTGAGAGAGAGAGAGACAGAGAGAAAGGTCTTCCTTTGCCGTTGGTTCACCCTCCAATGGCCGCCGCGGTCGGCGCGCTGCGGCCGGCGCACCGCGCTCGTCCGATGGCAGGAGCCAGGAGCCAGGTGCTTTTCCTGGTCTCCCCATGGGGTGCAGGGCCCAAGCACCTGGGCCATCCTCCACTGCACTCCTGGGCCACAGCAGAGGGCTGGCCTGGAAGAGGGGCAACCGGGACAGAATCCGGTGCCCCGACCGGGACTAGAACCCGGTGTGCCGGCGCCGCAAGGCGGAGGATTAGCCTGTTGAGCCACGGCGCCGGCCAATACTTACTATTAATATATGTATCCAGCAACCTTGCTGTACTCCTATTAACTGTAGTATTTGACCTGGAGGTTACTTTGGGATATACTTCTTACTTAAAGACAGTTTTGTTTGTTGCTTTACAATGTGTCTGTCTTTTAAAAAAGGGTTATTTATTTATTTGAAAGGCAGAGTGAGAGAGAGAGACACACACACACACACACACACATACACATATACACACACAGGGAGGGAGAGAGAGAGAAAGAGAGCGAGCTTCCATCCATGGCTCCCTCTCCAAATGGCTGCATTAGCCAGGCTGGGCCAGGCCAAAGTGAGGAGCTTGGGACTCTATCTGGATCTCCCAAGTGAATGGCAGAGGCCCCAGCACCTGGGCCATCTTCCACTACTTTCCCAGGTGCATCAGCAGGGAGCTGGATTGCAAGCAAGCTTCTGGGATTCCAACTGGCTCTCTGAAGTGGGATGCCAGTGTGGTGGTGGCTTAACCTGCTGCACCACGATATTGGACCCTGTCTGTCTGCTTTTCTTGGCTTATGTGCTGATGAGTGCTTTTAGAATAGTATCAATCAGAAATGGTAATAATAGATGTCTTTGTTTTCATTTTAAAGAATGTTTTCCCATAGAGTATAATTGCTGCTTAAGTTTTGTGTCAACTTCCCTTTATCGGGTTCACTTCCTTGTTTTCTAAAGCACTAAAAGATCATCAGTAAGATGTTCAATTTTTCTGAACGTTTTGTTTTCTGCTGTAAAGAGTTTGGCTTCCTCAACTCTAATGTAATACACGACATCTGCAGATTTTTCTGTAAAATCCCCATTCTGTTTTGTGGTTGCAGCATATTGCGTTCCTATGGATTGCTGGGTTTGGTCTGTTGATGTTTTATTTAAGATTGTTACTTAGGATCCCTGTGCATGAGACAGAGAAAGGGATCATATTGGCTGTTTCTAGTTCTGGGGTCCACGGTAGGCAGGCTGGCCTTGTTAAATCAGGTGGGGCCATTCTCCTCCTTTTTCTGTCTGTCTGTCCCTTTGTCCCTTTGCTGCCTCTGACCTCCAACCACAGCCACTATGACCTGCGCTGAGATGGTGGGTGCTGGATCCTTAAGCTTTTCTCCTTTGCAGTAAGTGCAGTGCCAAGTTTGGCCAGTAGAGGGCAATGGAGGGGGCATGGCTGGAGGGAGGGTCTTTCTGGTGGTTCCGGTGTTTGTATTTTGCTGCTTCCACCTGGCACATGATGACAGCAGTGATGTGTGTGCGTGTGCGTGTGTGTGTGTGTGTGCTCCTGTGGTGGTCCACCTCCATTGTGTGTGTGTGTGTGTGTGTGTGTGTGTGAGTGTGGTGTTCTGCCTCCATTGTGTGTGTGTGCTCCTGGGTGGTCCACCTCCATTGTGTGTGTGTGTGTGTATGTGTGTGTGTGTGAGTGTGGTGTTCTGCCTCCATTGTGTGTGTGTGTGTGTGCGCGCTCCTGTGGTACTCTGCTTCTGCTGTGTGTGTCTGTGTGTGAGTGTGTGTGTGCTGGATTGGAAGTGGAGTTGCCAGGACTTGAACCAGCGCTCTGACAGCAGAATGACACAGGAGTCCCAAGTGGTGGTTCAGTCTGTTGTGCCACAATGCCTGCCTCTGTTTTCCAGTTTTTAAGTTTAGCATAAAGGTTGTTTGTTTTTCAAAATTGAGAGGGAGGTACAGAAATTTCCCATTAACCACCTGACCCCATACATGTATAGCCTCCATCACTATCAAATCCCTGGAAGTTTTTAATAATATATTATTATTTCTTGTTTAAAACATTTAGTGGTGTCCTCTCTTTGTTCTTTTTTTTTTTTTTTTTTTTTTTTTGGACAGGCAGAGTGCACAGTGAGAGAGAGAGAGATAGAGAGAAAGGTCTTCCTTTTCTGTTGGTTCACCCCCCAGTGGCCACTGTGGCCGGCGCACCGTGCTGATCTGAAGCCAGGAGCCAGGTGCTTCTCCTGGTCTCCCATGGGGTGCAGGGCCCAAGCACTTGGGCCATCCTCCACTGCCTTCCTGGGCCACAGCAGAGAGCTGGACTGGAAGAGGAGCAACCAGGACAGAATCTGGTGCCCCAACTGGGACTAGAACCCGGAGTGCCAGTGCCGCAGGCAGAGAGGATTAGCTTAGTGAGCTGCAGCGCCGGCCCTCTCTTTGTTCTTAATATTTTTCCTTTGTGTTTTCTCTTATTCTTTCCCCTTGATTCACCTTGGTCATAGAGAGTATTTTTTTTCTTTTGCCTTATTGTTTCTTTTCCTTAATCTTTTTTGACTAATATTTGTTTATTTATTTGAAAGACACAGTGGCAGAGAGATAAGGAGAGACAGAAAGAGAGAAAGATCTTCCACCTTCTGGTTCACTCCCAAATGGCTGCTATGTTGGGATCTGGGCCGAAGACAGAAGACTGGAACTCCATCTGGGTCTCTTACTGGGGTGGCAGTGGATGGGAAGCAGCGAAGCTGGGACTTGAACTGGTGCTCTGATGGGATGCTGGTGTCCAGTTGGTGTTTTAACCTGATGTGCCACAATGCTGGCCCAGATGTGGTTGTTTTAACTGGTGTCTTATCCACTAGGCCAAGTGCTTGCCCTGACAATCTTTAATATTGGTTACAGACAGTCTGATGTTTGTTGCTGATATGAGTTATTTTACTCCAATGTGCAAGAAACTGTTCATTTGTCTATGTTTACTTGAAATATTTAAGAGCAGCACCACTGCTGGCACACTTGAAAGACTGCAGGATTACTCTGCTTACTGAGTACATCGTGTGTCGCTTAGGGCCCCTCGGCCTGCTGGCCTTCTGTTACACAGAGTGTGACGAAACGTGTACGCTCTTGTTCACGTTCTGATCCTCATACAAATCCAGTTTTGAAATCAGTCAAGAATTATTTGATCAGGAAGTCTTAAGAGTTGTCACCCCTGGCCGGCACCGCGGCTCAACAGGCTAATCATCCTCTTGCGGCGTTGGCACACCGGGTTCTAGTCCCGGTCGGGGTGCCGGATTCTGTCCCGGTTGCCCCTCTTCCAGTCCAGCTCTCTGCTGTGGCCTGGGAAAGCAGTGGAGGATGGCCCAAGTGCTTGGGCCCTGCACCCCATGGGAGACCAGGAGAAGCACCTGGCTCCCGGCTTTGGATCAGTGCGATGTGCCGGCCGCAGCACACTGGCCATGGCGGCCATTGGGGGGTGAACCAACGGCAAAGGAAGACCTTTCTATCTGTCTCTCTCACTGTCCACTCTGCCTGTCAAAAAAAAAAAAAAAGTTGTCACCCCTGTGAAAACCTTGTCTCCAAGAGCCTTTCCCCCTCCCCTCTCCACTGGCCCACCTGCAGACCCCCGCTGGGGATGAGTGGCAGTACCCCACAAAGGAGGGGCCAAGAACTTGGCCCCAGGACCACAGCACCCTGCTGGCGTTGCTGGCTTCGGCACTATAGCTACAGCTTTTATGGTAGGAATGTGGCAGTCAAACTAGTGAAGAAGCGCTTGGGCAAAGTAGCCGTGGCTCATCCGCAGAAACAGTGATATAAAACTACAACGCCAGCATAAATCTAATGCAGTCTGCCTCTCTAGAACCTGGCTTCATGTTTGTTCAGTGCTCTTGGTCCATCACCCACCAGCACTCTCTGCATCTGTATGAGTCCTTTTATTAAGCTATGAAAATGGCTCTTTTGGCCATAAGTCACACAAAGTTGTGAGGATTAGGAAAGTAGTTCCTTCAACCATTGATCTGATGGTACACTCACCAGCAAGTGAGTATAGTGGAATTAAAAATGTAAATTCCTCACTCATCTTAAAAGTAATTTAGGGGCCAGAGCCGTGGCTCAATTGGCTAATCCTCTGCCTTCGGCGCCAGAATCCCATATGGGCTCCAGGTTCTAGTCCCAGTTGCTCCTCTTCCAGTCCAGCTCTCTGCTGTGGTTCGGGAAGGCAGTGGAGGATGGCCCAAGTGCTTGGTTGCCTGCACTCGTGTGGGAGAACAGGAAGAAGCACCTGGCTCCTGGCTTCGGATCGGCATAGCTCCGGCCGTAGCGGCCATTTAGGGGGTGAACCAACAGAAGGAAGACCTTTCTCTCTCTCTCTCTCCCTCTCACTGTCTGTAACTCTACCTGTCAAATAAATAAAAAAAATCTTAAAAAATGTTTAATTTATATTTATTTGGAAGACAGAGAAAGAGACACACACATGCACACACGCACATACAGAGCTCCCATCTGCTCTGAGGCTGGGCCAGTCAGAAGTCAAGAGCTAGGAGCTAAGCCCAGGTCTCCCATGTGGGTGACAGGGACCCAAGCATGTGAGCCATCACCGGTTGCCCTCTACGTGTGCATCAGCAGGAAGCTGGAATTGAGAACGGAGCCGGGCCTTGAACTCAGGCACTCTGTTACAGTATGTGAGCGTTCCCAGTGGTGTCTTAGCTGCTGTGCCAAATGCCCACTCCAGTCTCTCACTCTAAACTGGACACTGTTGCTCCTGAATTAAAATACCAGACGGCAGACAGAGCAGTGATCAGAACTTAGGAGCACTGTTTCTTTGAAGATTTAACAGAAGCAAGCACTGCCCTAAGTCCAATGAGTACTGTGCGGTGTATGTGGGTTCCATTCTTTCAACAAAATACCCGACACTGGGCACTTTAAAAAAAAAAGAGGTTTATTTAGCACATAGTTCTGGAGACTCCACAGCATGGTGCTGGCCTCTCTGGGCCCCGGGTGACGGATGCATGTGATGGAGTCACAGTGCCAGGGGCGTGTGCAGAAGAGTTAGAAGGGACAGAGAGGGGGCTTCCATTCACTGGTTCACTCCCTGAAAGGCTGCAGGTCAGGCCAAAGCCAGGAGCCAAGAGCTTCTTCCAGGTCTCCCACGAGGGTGCAGGGCCTAAGCACGTGGGGCACCTCTGTTGCTTTCCCAGGCGCATTAGCAGGGAGTGGAGCATCTGGGACTTGAACCAGTGCCTATAGGGGATGCCAGCATTGCAGGTGGCAGCTTAACCCATTAGCTACAATACCGCCTCCGAAGCCATTTTTTCTAATCAGTATAAGCCCAGGCTCCGCTTGCCAGGTGGTGCACCTGTCCTGTCCCCTCTGCTTGTGGACAATTGTCTTCCATGGCTGCTCTGCTTTGGTGGCCGTCACTGCTGCCAGCAGCCATTCTGCCAGCTCTGGATGGCGCGGGGTCACCTGTGCCCTTTAGCTGTGCCTGTCATTCTGTGCCTGTTTAGATCCGCAGGCTTGGCGGCCGCTCCTCGGCAGGAGTCACACACATGAGGCTTTCCCGTCCGTGTCACACGGTGGTGGACGTGACATTCCTGGCGACCTTGCTGTGCTTCCTCAGCTCTGGGTTGTCAGCCACTGGCTTTCCTCACCCCTCAAGGCACGAGGCTTATCTCCCACGTGGATTTTCAGGAGGTGAAATCGCCCGTGCACGTTGCACACGCTGAAGGGCCGGCTGCTGTTGGAGGCTCCCACGCCCCCCCAGTCTGCCTTTGTGGGGAGGTGTCCTGTTGCGTGCTGGCCGGGCTTTCTGCTCCCAGTCATGACCACAGAGCCCACGCCAAGTTCCACCTGCTGACTGTTCATCTTTCACTTCACTCATGCCGTCACGAACCCCAGGGCTTGCGGGGCCTGGGGATTCTGTGGGTTCTCCTTCCTGGACACAGAAACTTACCTGAACTTCCTCGCTCCCTAGCTCTGCCAGAATTGCTCCCTGAGTCTCTTGTTGCTGTCCCCTGACCCTGGGGTGTGCGTGCGTGCGTGCGTGTGTGTGTGTGTGCCGTCAGGACCATCACCCTGGTCTCCAGTGGCTTCTACATCATCATCCCATGGCCCGTGTGTCAGCAGCGTTGCCCGTGCAGCAGTTTATTTCAAGGCAATATATTTACTTTTTGAGTGACTGTCATTTTCATCACATTTCTGAGGACAATTTTTCCTAAAACCGGGTACCATGGGTCTGACCTGGGGACGTCATTGGGTGAACATCTTTCGCGGGCACCTCTGTGACACGCGTGTCCTCCCGGCCCCTTTTCCTGGGCATCACCACGTGGCGACTGGGTCTCCTGTGCTGCAGACCTGGCCTTCTGGAGAAGCTTCCTGGAACGGGTGCTGCCGGCGCTGAGTGTCCCGTCCTCAGCCGCTGGCCCGACGGCAACATCGCCAAACCCCTTCCAGTGCCGCTCTTCCAGTGTTCGCACACAGAGCTGTGAGTTTTGTGACTGCTGTCACGGCATTTAATACAGACTCACTGAGAAAGTCCACAGACGACCAGACCATCATCCTAACGCCTCGCCTGGAACGCTGAGCCCCCGAGACCAGAGCAGCCCTGACCGCTGGGGCCTCGCCGTGCTCGCCCACCGGCTGGGAGGACACAGATGTGGGTCGTGGGGGCACGGCGGGTGGCAGTGTTTGGATTTCCTTTTTCGGAGTATGAGGAGGGAGTGGAGTGGAGGAAACCATGCACAACCATGAGGGCTGCAGCCCCCTCCTACACGGCTTTTGTCATTTAAAACATTTTTTTAAAAAACTTCTTTATTTGAGAGGCAGAGAAGCTGAGAGCCATCAAGTGAGCTCTCATCTGCTGGTTCACTCCTCAAATGACTGATGTTGTCCAGAACGGGGTTGGGCCAAAGCTGGGAGCCAGGGATTCTCATGTTGGTGGCAGGAACCTAACTACAGGAGCCTCCCAGGGTCTGTGTTAGCAGGAAGCTGGAGTCAGGAGCCGGAGCTGGGAATTAAACCCAGGCCTGTGATGCGGGACATGCTTGTCTTAACTGATGTCTTAACCACTAGGTTAAGAGTATTTAGCTCTTTGTGTAATATTTTAACAAGACCAAGTAAGTTTGGTTTCTTGGAATCAATGAGAATTTATTCTTTTTTTAAGATTTTATTTATTTACAGAGAAAGAGGGAAAGGGAGAACAAGAGAGAGTGAGAGAGAGATCTTCTATCTGCAGGTTCACTCCCCAGATGGCTCAAGGGCCAGCACTGGGTCAGGCTGAAGGCAGGATTTGGGAGCTCCATCCAAGTCTCCCATCTGGGTGCAGGGCCCAAGCACTTGGGACCAACTCTGCTGCTTCCCAAGCCATTAGCAGAGAGCTCGATTGGACGTGGAGCAGCTGGGACTGGCACTGTAGGCAGAGGCTTAACCTGCTACGCCACAACACTGGCCCCTCAGTGAATATTTCTTGTATCAAAGTTCTGTGTTTACCCAGGATGCAATATTCTCTTCAACCAAGATTTGATCTAGTTTCAAAAAAATGCATTCAGCATAAAAGAATAAAATTAATTGCTGAGAGACTTGAGGCAACAGGTAGGAAAATAATAAAGTTTTGGATAAGATTAGGGCATATGAATATGTAACATTTTCTCTTCACTACCTGTGGCCTTTATGTGGTTTTATGCTTCTTAACTAAGCAATGACATGACTAAGTTGATTTCGGTATTGTCCTCTTCAAGCTGGGACCAACTATTACTCAGTGAGTCTTTTCACTTAAATTTATGTATTTATTTATTCATTCATTTATTTATTTATTTTGACAGGCAGAGTGGACAGAGAGAGAGACAGAGAGAAAGGTCTTCCTTTGCCGTTGGTTTCCCCCCAATGGCCACTGTGGCCGGTGCACTGTGGCCGTCGCACCGCGCTGATCCGATGGCGGGAGCCAGGTGCTTCTCCTGGTCTCCCAAGGGGTGCAGGGCCCAAGCACTTGGGCCATCCTCCACTGCACTCCTGGGCCACAGCAGAGAGCTGGCCTGGAAGAGGGGCAACCGGGACAGAATCCGGCACCCCGACCGGGACTAGAACCCAGTGTGCCGGTGCCACAAGGTGGAGGATTAGCCTAGTGAGCCACGGTGCCGGCCTTTATCTATTTATTTTTGAAGATTTATTTATCTGACAGAGAAGGAGAGACAGAGAGAAAGAGATCGTCCACCTGCTGTTTCACTTCCCAGATGGCGGCCATAACTGGAGTGATGCCAGACTGAAGCCCACAGCCTGGAATCCATCTGGGTCTCCCACATGGGTGACAGGGACCTGGGCACTTGAGACATCACTCCAGGCTCATTGGCAGGGAGGTGGATTGGAAGCCAAGAAGAAGGGACTAGAACCCACACTGGGATTTAGGGTGCTGGTGTCTTAAGTGGTGGTTTAACGCACCGTGCCACAATGCCCACCCCCTTGGTGAGTTTTTTTGTAACACTGTTGAAATTGCATCATGGCCTTGATGGCAAAGATTGGCAGTAATAATGTGGTTGGGGGAATATCTTCTATGTTTTAATTATAAAAAGTTAAGCCCTTCTGAGCTGTTGACTGCCATGCTCCTGGAGAGCTGGTTAGGGCTGGACCCACCTGGTGAAGGCCCGGCCTTACCTGGGTGGGGTGGGGCGGAGCTTCAGTGACCGTCAGTTTGCTCCCAGGTCCCAGCCTGCTCTGCAGTTTTTTCCATTGTACCAAAACAAGCCCTGCTCTAGGTCCTGCATGGTCCTGTGGCCTGAGATGAATGCGAGTCCTTAGCAGCTACCATGCTAACGGTAGGGAGAGTCCTTGAGGTCTCCATCCCTGCATCGGAGCCCAAATCTGCAGGATGTGCAGCTCCTGGAAAAGCCATTTGCTTTCGTATGTTGGGTCTTGGGTATGTGTATGCTGGGTCTTGCCGGATTCCTGAGCAAACAGCAAGGGTGTGTGTGAGTGTGTCTGTATTCTCACTCTACAGGCATGAAGAAAATATATAAAACCGAATGTGAAGTTCACAGCTAGCTGTCTTAACTCAGGGTTAATCACTTTTGACAAAACAAACTAGGACAACCTTCTGTTTTAGCTCCTAGTTTAATAAATAAAATAAGATCAACTTGAGTAGTTTTATGGGCTCAAAAGTGTCTAGTGCTTTAAGCATTCTTTTTCTCTGCTTCCAGGATTTCGACTCATTCTTCTCTGCCAAAGAAGAGAATATTATTTACTCCTTCCTTGGCTTGGCTCCCCCTCCAGGCTCAAAGGTAAGCTTGCACAGCTTGTCGTCATACAGGTTATAATAAACGAAGGCAGAAAGCAGCCTGCAAGGTTGCTCAGTAAATGGTAGTCTTACAGGCGAACATTGTGTGGGTGTTGGGTTTAGCGGTTTGGACACCACTTGGGACGCCTGCAGCTGTATTGGAGAGCCTCGCTTGGAGTCCGGCTCCCTCCTAATTCCAGCTTCCTGTGAATGCACTCTGTGGGAGGCAGCAGAAAGTGTCTCAAGTAATTGGGCCCTGTCCCCCACATGGGAGACTCAGGTGGAGTTCTTGGATCCTGGCTGTAGCCTGGCCCAGCTATAGCCTTTGCAGGAATTTGGGGAGTGACCCAGTGACTGGAATCTCTGACTCTTAAAAAAAAAGGATAAACGTGATTTAACAAAATTTATGGAATGCTTCACAAATTTGCATGCCATTGTTGTGTAAGAACTTCACTCTATTGGCCTGATTTTCGTAGGATCCTGCTGAAGTGAGCACAGACATGGTTTCTTATACTGAAAACATTCTTATGCCCAGACATAATGCAAAGTTTTTTTTCCTTTTATCCAAAAAAAGTCCAAAAACTATGTTTTTCATACTGTTGCTATGCTTTCATCTTGTTATAGTAAATTTTATAAGACATCATTGCCTTCAATACTTTTAAATACAACAATTAAAAAGGTAAAAATATGAACTCCCAGTTTGTGTTTATAAAATTGTTTCGTTATGAATTGACTTCACATATACTTTGTGTTGGCTATTTTTGTGTATAATGGGATATGCCATTATGTTTATTATTTTATTTCAATTGAGTTGAACTTTGCTGTTTAGTCTGATAAAAAGGGAAAAAGCATCTAGACTCAAGAACAAGATAGATTTCCTCCAGCTTCTCTTGCTGTGTTGTCCCACATTTGATTGTGTCTGATTAAGTAGAGGATGATGCTAACAAAGCCAATATTAGGAATTTGGGTGTTGAATGCAGATCCCGTGCTTCATTCTATAATGGCCATGCATTCTTTACCTTGACCAAGAATCTCATGCATGACTGTCAGTTGACACAGACAAGTACACACTGTTTAATTAATTTATTTTTTAACTAAAAAAAGATTTTTTAATTTATTTGAAAGAGTAAGCGAGAGATTTTCTGTCTGTTGATTCACTCCCCAAATGGCCACAATGACCAGGGGCTGCGTCAGGCTGAAGCCAGGAGTCAGAAGCTTCATACGGCTCTCCCACGTGGGTGGCAGGGATGCAGAAAAATCTGCTGCTTCGCCAGGTGCATTAGCAGGGAGCTGGATGGGAAGTGGAGCAGCAGGGACTTGAATCAGTGCCCATATGGGATGTTGGCATCACAAGCAATGACTTAACCCACTGTGCCATACGCTGGCTCCTAATTCATTTAGTTTTTAATTAACTTGTTTGTTTGCACTTAGATTCATTTCAAGAGAGATTTGTGATGACTGGGTCCCAGTTAATTCTCACTACAGGAGAAGTGTTTCAAATTCTGCACCTTATAGAAACTGTTGAGGAGTGCGGATATACTTTCATAGGTTAGAACTTGCAGGCATTTAAGATTTCTTGTGATTAAATGATTAAACACACACATCTTCGGGCTACTTCCTTCTCCAAATAGCAATATGTAGAATTTGCTTTGGGATAAGGGGAGGAAAATTGTCCCTTTTTATTGAATTGCCTTTCTGATATGGTCAACTTCTCTGCAGTATGCCACACGACATTATTGACAGTTTAAAATGTGCTAAACGCTATTATATGTGACTTAATACCTAGTATTTGGTATAAGATGTAGTTAATTGAGTCACATTAGCTTAGATATTACGTTTGAGAGATGGTGCCTTAGAGTCTGGTGGGGACCCTCACTCACCCGCATGCAGAGAGATGAAGGAGGATCAGACAGAGGGAGAGACAGGAAGGGGCTGGGCAGGTTTGTAGGACTCCCACGAAGTCCATGTTGCTGGAGTGAGGGCAAGAGGCACTGTGGAAGGTGGGCACCTCATGGGCCATGACAGTGCTGTGGATTCTATCTTAGGTGCAGTGGAGACAATGAAAGAGTTTTAGGAAGAGGAGTAGTCTTTTTTCTCCCTTCTTCAAAATGAAAATTCGGTCTGGCATTGTGGCATAGTGGGTTAAGCCACTGCCTGCTATGCTGGCATCCCATATGGGCTCCGGGTCATGTCTTGGCTGCTCCACTTCTGATCCAGCTCCCTGCTAATGGTCTGGGAAAAGCAGTGGAAGATGGCACGAATGTTTGGGCCCCTGCCACCTGTGTGGGAAACTTGGATGAAACTCCCAGCTTTGTCCTGGCTCAGCCTTGCCTGTTGGGACCATCTGGGGAGTGAACCAGCAGATAGAAGATCTCTCTCTCTCCATCTCTCCTTCTCTCTCTGTAGTTCTTACTTTCAAATAAACAAATAAATCTTAAGAAAATGGCTACTGTGAGATGAGTGGATGAGTTGTGATACAGATAAGACATCATAGTAGCTTGGACAGGGTGGTGGAATAGGACAGGAGAGGAGCTGGTGACTCAAGGGTCTACTCTGGAGGAAGAATTGCTAAGATGTGTGTTGTGGTGGATTCGTTCTGAGAGAAGGAGCGTGGTGGGGGCAAGAGGCGCGGAGTCACCACAAAGACCCCGGGAGTCGGGTGAAAGCCAGCCAGAGGCGAGCAGCCAGCAGACTCATTTATTTCAGTTGCTACAGCAGCTTATATAGCCAAGGCAGTCAGTCCGGTCAAGGGGCGGTCTATGCCCTAACCAATCACAGCCTGTTGCCAGGCAGTTTCTGTTGCCAGCAGCCATCTTGGCATGGCCTTCTCATTCCACCATAGATGTGCTAATGGGTTGAATGTAGGGGAGAGGTAGAATGGATCCTTCTAGAAATGTGTGGAGCTTTGCTCCAAGGAAGGGCCATGTGACAGGGGATATTAAGTTTGAATGAGACATGTGAGCGAGACAGCGAGGTAGGAATCTGCATGTTGATGTGCATGAGCGGGGATGGGGTGGAAGTCACAGAAGCAGAGGAAACTCCGGGAGGAGGCCAGCAGGGGTGGGGAGCAAGCTTCAGGATTCAAGTTGGGTAGGAGAGGAAGAGAAGCAGGCAGAGGCGGCTGAGAGGGAAGAGTCTGCGAGACCAGAAACATGTGGAGTTAAGGATTCCCCGGAGCTGTATTTTCCCACAGAACAGGGTGAGGTTGGTCACATCGAGCGCTGCTGAGACACTGAGACAGGTGGGTAGAAAGTGACCATCGCCTTGGACAACGTGGAGGTCATCGATGAGCATGACAAGGGAAGCGTCAGAGCAGTGGTGGGGACAGCGCTCCGAGGAGGACAGGTAGTAGGGAGCAGAGACTGTGCACAGACAAGCACGAGTTTCCCACGAAGGGGGAGGGAGCTTGCGCGCATCCCTGTTTTAGATGTGCCCCGCCTCTTCCCTGCCATTGGGAATTTGGCAGAATTTGGTTTTAGCAGAGCTACTTTTTTTTTTTTTTATTACAAGTAACTTTGCAGTGATCATCACCAGGAAATAGTAGTGTTCCTTCTTTTGGAATATTTCTTTAGGATAAATTCCAAGTAGCTTTTAAAATTATTAATTAATTAATTTGAGAGACAAAACGAAAAAGATAGGGACAGACAGGTAGACAGAGAGAGCAGTTCACTCCCCAAGTGACTTCAGTGGCTGGGGCTGGTCTGGGGCTGGTCTGGGGCTGGTCTGGGGCTGGTCTGGGGCCGGAGCTGGGAACTGGGAGCTCAATTCGGGTCTTCCGTTTGGGAGGCAGGAACCCAGTCACTTGAGCCATCAGCTGCTGCCTCTCAAAGTCTGCATTAGCAGGAAGCTGGAGTTAGGAGCCAGAGCCAGGTACTGAGCCCAAGTACTCCAGTATGGGCTGCAGGTGTCTTAACTGCTAGGCTCAATGTCCACCCCTGTGAGACAAAAAGTACAAAAACATTGGGATGGGCTTGAAATGTGCCACCACATTGCTGTCCGAGAGGCTTGTGATGGTCGTCCTGCGGAAGCACCGCTGACTGGCTGCACTGTGTTTTCCAGAGTTAAGCACGTTTAATCTCCTTGATCTTGGGATCATTAGATTCTAACATGTTTGCTTCTCATTCTATTGTGTATGAATTAGGAAATTTTGGGATATGAATTTCTGTCTTAAGTGTATCTTTGTAACCCAATGTGGGCTTTGGTTTGATTTTTTAAATATTAACAAATAAAAAGTGTGTGCTTATGTAAAACATGTAAAATTGTTTGAGCTAATTAAAACGTACATCACCTCACATACTTAGTCATTTTTTAAAAAGATTTATTTATTTGAAGGAAGAGTGACAAAGAGGAGACACACACGCACACACACACACACACACACACACAGAACGTCCATCTGTTGGTTCACTCCTCAAACAGCTTCAATGGCCTGGGCTGGCTGGGGCCAAAGCCAGGATCTGGGAACTCCATCTGGATCTCCGTGTGGGTGGCAGTGACCCGAGCGCTTGGGCCAGAGGTGTTGGTTCCCAGGTGCATTAGCAGGGAGCTGATTCAGAAGTGGAGCTGCTGGGACTTGAACTGACACTCCGACATAGGCTGCCAGCCTCACAGGGGCAGCTTAATCCTTTGTGCCACAATGCTGGCGCCATTTTTTGGGGTGAAAATGCTTAAAATCTTAGTGTCAAAATGGAATGCATTGTTATTTACCATGCTCACATGTTGCATAATACATCTCCTGAACTTATTCCTCCTATCTATCTGACAGTGCCTAGTCTCATTTCTCTATGAAGATTATCTCAAGATCTAGATATTTAATTTATGTAAAATTAATGTATATATAGTATTGGAAGGGTCAGGTAGTCCTGCAAGGACTATAACAGAACAGTGGGCCCTGCACAAAGTGGCATGTCAGACAGGGCCTCATCTCCCCTGCTCCCTCTGACAGTGTGCGTGGGTCTGGGGTCCCAGTGGGACGTTACTGCGCGGTACGGGTTCAGGTGCTCTGCACTCACCCTTCCGGCTGCCAGAGTTGCTGTGAGATGCCGATGGTGGTCTGTCTGCAAGCCTTTCGGTGTGCTCTGGGGATTCTAGGACCTGTTCGTTTTTGAAGCTGTGGGAGAAGGGGCCTGGGAAGGCAGGCCTTCGCCTCCCTGTTCGTGCTGGGCCTTTGTGGGCCGTGTGAACCTGGGGAGTTGCATTCTGGGGCCATGTGTGGGCATTCATTTTCCTTCAGTTTGTATATTATCACTTCTTTTTGGAGTTTTATTGTTTGAATGTTGGACCTTGTGAATTAACTCTCTAATTTTCCTATCTTTTCTCGCCTATTTTCCATTTTTTTCCTGTTTCTACTTTCTGGAATATTTCCTCAACTTTCTACCGTGTCTTCCCTCTGTTGCTATTTGTGTTTATTTGCTTGTTTTCCTATCATATCCATATTTCCTTTTATTTATTCATTTGTTTGAGAGGTAGAGTTACAGAGAGAGAGAGAGAGAGACAGACAGACAGACAAGTCTTCCATCCACTGGTTCATCCCCCAAATGGCCTCAATGGCCAGCTGGGCTGATCTGAAGCCAGGATCCAGGAGCTTCTTCCGGGTCTCCCATGTAGGTGCAGGGGCCCAAGCACTTGGGCCATCTTCTACTGCTTTCCTAGGCCATAACAGAGAACTGGATCGGAAGAGGAACAACAGGGACATGAACCAGCGCCCATGTGGGATGCCGGCGCCACAGGTAGCCACAGTGCCGGGCCCCTGTCTGCATTTCTTAAGAGCTCTTTTTCATTTGTTTTCTCTGGATGTTCCCTTAGCAAATAGTTTCTTGTCCTTGTTATATTCATTCATTATTTTTCTTGACCCTCAGTTTATTAAATATAGTTTTTAAAAACCATTTTCTTTAATTCTCTGTTTAAGTACCCCTTTTCTCAGTTTTCATTTTTTGTTTTTATGTAAGATTTTTTTCTCAGATGCCTGTTGCCCTTTGACTATTTGGATTTAAGGCAAGGTGCTAAAAAGTTGTTTGCAAGCTGTATGTGGTAGCTTCATTGTAGGGAAATGTCAAGATGAAATATAGACTTTTTTTTTTACTTTTTTTTTCTGACAGGCAGAGTGGACAGTGAGAGAGAGAGACAGAGAGAAAGGTCTTCCTTTTGCCGTTGGTTCACCCTCCAATGGCTGCTGTGGCTGGCACATTGCGCTGATCCAAAGCCAGGAGCCAGGTGCTTCTCCTGGTCTCCCATGGGGTGCAGGGCCCAAGCACTTGGGCCATCCTCCACTGCACTCCCTGGCTACAGCAGAGAGCTGGCCTGGAAGACGGGCAACTGGGACAAAATTCAGCACCCCGACCGGGACTAGAACTCGGTGTGCCGACGCTGCAAGGCGGAGGATTAGCCTATTGAGCCGTGGCACCAGCCGAAATATAGGCTTTTAAAGGGGGTCCTAGACTGTGGGATTCTTCAGTTGCTTTAGGCGAGGTTCTGAAGAGAGGAATCCTCCATCTTCTGAGCTGGTGATGATGATGATGGTGGTGATAGTGCTGGTGGTGATGGTGGTGATGAGGGTGGTGTAGATGGTGCTGGTGGTGATGAGGGTGGTGGCAAGTGGGGTAGGGGAGAGCTAATTCTGACTCAGTTTTCTGGAAACCAGTATGGGGAAGGGGAGTAGGAAGGTCTCTTCCCTTTCAGGGTGTGTACTTTTTGTTCAGACCCTTTGTTCTCTGCGTGGTTTCACACTTCAGCTGATGTTATGCCCAGAAGGTGAGATTGCTTCTGGTTCTTCTTTCTTTCTTTCTTTCTTTCTTTCTTTCTTTCTTTCTTTCTTTCTTTCTTTCTTTCTTTCTTTCTTTCTCTCTCTCTCTCTCTCTCTCTCTCTTTCTTTTTTATTTATCTATTTATTTGAAAGAGTTACATTGAGAGAGAAAGAGAGGCAGAGAGAAAGAGAGAGGTATTCCATACACTGGTTCACTCCCCAATTGGCTGCAATGGCTGGAGCTGCACTGATCTGAAGCCAGGAGCCAGAAGCTTCTTCCAGGTCTCCCACACCTGTGCAGGAGCCCGGGGACTTGGGCCATCTTCTACTGCTTTCCCAGGCCATAGCAGAGAGCTGATTGGAAGAGGAGCAGCTGAGACTCAAACCGGCACCCATATGGGATGCCGGCGCTGCAGGTAGTGGCTTTACCTGCTATGCTACAGCACCGGCTCCTCAACTATTTTCCAGACTAAAGCACTTATTTAGGGTGGGACAGTCAGTTGCCTGCCATCCAGGGCTGTGGAAGCTGTCTAAGTCTGCTCTTCCCCCTATATCCTTTTTGTTCACAATTAGGGTTAAGATTGCTTTCTGATTATTTCTTATTCAACTATTCCCTTTCCTGTCTTTGAAATTTTGTGGACTTTTAAAAAAATATGCAATAGGCTTCTTGCCTTTTTCCTTTGTCTTTAAAGGCTTATCTCCCTTCCCCCCTTTTAAGATTTATTTATTTAATTGAGAGGCAGAGTTACAGACAGAGAGGGAGAGACAGAGAGAGAGGTCTTCCATCCACAGGTTCACTCCCCACATGACTGCAAAAGCCAGAGCTGGGCTGATCAGGAGCCAGGAGCCAGGAGCTTCTTCCAGGTCTCCCACAAGGGTGCAGGGGCCCAAGCACTGAGTTCCACTGACTTCCCAGTCTGTTAGCAGGGAGCTGGAGCAGAAGTGGAGCAGCTGGGACTGGAACTGGAGCCCATCTGAGATGTCAGTGCTGCAGGCAGAGGTTTCATCTACTGTGCCACAGCACCGCCCCCTATCCTTCTGCTTTTAGATGTCTTTAGTATCCTGTCAGTGTAGTCCTGGTAAGAGGCTGAAAGAAATGTCCCATGAGTTTTAGTTATGATATTTGAGGTTAAAGTGTGTTGCTTTACTGAGGTATAATCCACATACCACACGATTCACCCATTTAAAGTGTTTAATCCAATGACTCTGAGTATGATCATGTAGTTGTGCAACCATCACCACTATCAACTTTCAAAACATTTTTATCATCCCAAAAAGAAATCCGTAATGTTGTTAAAGCTTGTACGTGGGGGCCAGCGCTGTGGCTCAGTAGGTTAATCCTCTGCCTGCGGCGCTGGCATCCCATATGGGCACCGGGTTCTAGTCCCAGCTGCTCCTCTTCCAACCCAGCTTTCCTGGGAAAGCAGTGGAAGATGGCCCAGGTCCTTGGGCCCCTGCACCCACGTGGGAGACCAGGAAGAAGCACCTGGCTTCTGGCTTTGGATCAGCTCAGCTCCGGCTGTTGCAGCCATTTGGGGAGTGAACCAAGAGATGGAAGACCTTTTTCTCTGTCCGCCCTCTCACTGTCTGTAACTCTACCTATCAAATAAATAAATAAAGTATTTTTTTTAAAAGCTTGAACATGTAGGATGAGTCAGTACTTCTTGCTTTGTTAGGGCTGAATAATGTCCATTATGCATCAGTTGAATGGATGGGTTAATATAAATAACTGCCTTGACTGTGTGTGTCTCTGTTTAATTTTATTTTCAGCATTTCCATTGCTGTACAATAGCCTGCTGTGCTTCAAAAGCTCTCAGTTTTAAAAAATGATGATGGCTGAGTTCTCCAAACCTGCTGTCCCCAAATTCTCAGGGGAGAGGCCCAGGAATCTGCGCTTAGCAGAAGCTCTTTTGTTGACGTTGATATGTAACAACCATTCTGCTGGGGAATCACTTGACGGCTGTTCATGTCGGTGCCTGTCCAGGACAAGGGTCCTATCAGATTTGTTTTTGATGAAGAACTCAAACAAGAGGAGCTGTAAGGTTGCTGTGTTCCCTGACCTGTTCCTGTTTCCCTCCATCCCCGGAGGCCACCAACATCATTAATTCCTTCTCCTTTCTCTTTCTTCTCCCTCTCTATCCCTACAAACAAGGCATCGTGATTTTTGCATTTTTAATGCCAAATTTTTATCATATTTTATGGAATGTTCTGCAGCTTGCTGTTTTGGAAATCATAGAAATTATATTAATCTTTTAAAACAACAAAGCAGCGGCAGCAATAAAAACAGAAACTCCCAGATGGTTGTACAAGTTAATAGGTTCTGGGAGGTTCCAAATAATTCTAGCCATAGAAAAACTTAACTCCTATAATAGTGTTTAATAGATACCAAAGAAAACATATGAATAAATGAGTCATGAGGCTGAAAACGTTGAAGTAGCCTGCCCCAGATCAAATCCTAGGCCTAGAATTTGAGTCTACTGTTTCGTATAAATGGAAATCATGTAACATATATTAATTCAATACCTTCTTCACTTCCCAAGTTTGGGGTAGTACATTTACAGAAATAAACAATCTACCCTTATGTACACCATAAATTTAAAAAAGACTTAACTTGTCACATATGGAGGTAAGTATCATGTGAGTATTTTACCTTGAAATTAAATTTATTGTTTATAAAGATTTTATCTTACTTATTTGAAAGGCAGAGTTACAGAGAGGCAGATGCAAAGAGAGAGAGAGAGAGAGGTCTTCCATCCACTGGTTCACTTCCCAAATGGCTGCAATGGCTGGAGCTGGGCTGATCCAAAGCCAGGAACTTCTTCCAGGTCTCCCACATGGGTGCAGGGGCCCAAGCACTTGGGCCACCTTCCACTGCTTTCCCAGGCCATAGAGGAGAGCTGGATAGAAGTGGAGCAGCCAGGACTCTAACTGGTACCCACATGGGATGATGGCGCTGGCCCCAAAATTAAATTTAAAAGAGCGATCTGCGAGTGGGTATTTAGTCTGCCAGTTAAGATGCCCATATCCCTAGTATAAACCTATCTGACTCCTGACGCCAGCTTCCTGCTGGTACAGAACCTGGGGGCAGCAGTAATGACTTAAGTGGTTGGATTCCTGTTTCCCATGTGGGAGACCTGATTAAGTTCCCGACTCCCTGGCTTTGCCCAGTCTTGGCTGTTGTGGGCATTTGGGAGGTGGACAAGTAGATGAGAGCTCTCTCTCTGTCTCTGTGCCTCTCAAATAGATAAATAAAAATCTTTTAAAAATGAAGGTTTAAGCATTTTTTATACATTTTAAACAGGAGTTCCTGGTTGTTGAGAAACTCCTTTTCACAGATTAATGATGCTTAATAAATATCAGAGAACTGATAGAATTAGAAAAATCACACTTTTGTGAATTATACCTGTACTAACTCATTGCAGCACACACAGATCAGTGATAAAACTATTTGTAAAATGCATTAGGTAAATTTGTTTTTTTTTTTTTTGGGGGGGGGGACTGGATAAACTTCTTATGCTAAACTACCATCTTCCCAAAAAGTGTTTATTAGATTCAAAGGGGGAAATTTATAACAAAGAGATCCACTGGCCACAACCTTATCTGAATAGCCAAACCCAACGTCCCTAGCAGTGTGATGAACACGGAGCACACACTCTCACTTGTTAAGTGTTCTGGCTGAGACATTGTAGCCAGCATCTAACCCAGTCTTCAGTTCCAGGACCCATTTCAGGAAAAAACCCACCCAGACAAAACAACTTTGGAGCCACTTTACAAGGTGTCTAGCCCAGACTCATAAACATCCAGTGTGATAGAAAGTCAACAGATTAAAGGAAGTAGAACTGTTCTAGATGGAAATGGGCCAAAGAGATGTGAGAATTAAATGCAGTGAATAGACTTTAAAAGAAAATCAAGGTAATAAAACGTAACCGTAAAGCATTTATTATGGTCAGCTCAGGAAATCTGGGGGTGAACGGGAAGGGTGTGGGTGGGGTGGGGGTTGTGATGGATGACATTCAGATGACATTTAGCACTTGCGTTAGTTGTCATTGATGTGATAAACCGCCTGGGTTATATAAGCGAATCCCTAGTTTTTGGGAGACAATGCTGGTGCAGTTTCATGAGATACATGAAAAATGTTAGCAAATGCTGGATCCACGTGGTTTCTTTTTTTCACTGTGCTGTGTGGTTACGATGTTCATAATGAGGACCTGAGAAAATATTTGGTGGTAAGCACATGCCAGTGCAATACCGCTGGTGCTCCGTGTAGTTAGGATCCTTAAAAATGTCCTACTCAGGGGGCAGTGCTGCGGCGTGGTGGGCTAAGCCTCCAGCTGCGGTGCCAGCACCCCATGTGGGCACTGGTTTGAGTCCTGGCTGCTCTTCTTCTGATCCCAGTTCTCTGCCATGTCCTGGGAAAACAGTAGAAAATGGCTCAAGTGCTTGGACGCCTGCTCCTCGGGTGGGGGACCTGAAAGAAGCTCCTGGCTTTGGCTTTGGATTGGCTCAGCTCCAGCCATTGTGGCTATTTAGGGAGTGAACCAGTGGATGGAAGACCTCTCTCTCTGTCTCTCTCCCTCTGTCTATAACTCTACCTCCCAAGTAAATAAATAAATCCTTTAAAAAATATCTTGAGCATCCAAAAAGACAAAAACAAAAAGCAAACAAAAAATGTTCTAATCAAAACTTGAGTGGATTTCTCTAAATGGAGATTAATTTCAAGGCAGAAAGAGCTAAGACAGCCAATGGCCCTGTCCAATGTTACCTGTGTTTAAAGTTACATAGATTTAAAAACATATTTTAATTGATTTTTAACAAATTCAATATGATTTGTAGACACAAGTCTAAGAACATAATGCTATTCCCCCTCCCTCTACCCCACTCTTTCTTCCTTCTACTTTTTTTAATAGTTTTTGAGATAACATGTTTAACACTTACATTGCAGCAAAAAGACTTAATACTTGACTGAATTAGAAGTTTAACAGGTGATTTACATCCTCAGTCAAATATATTCATGGTTCATGGTAGATGTTTAATTCTGAAGTGGGAGGCAATAGTGAGTGGAGAAGCCCAAGTGGGTGAAACACTCAGGTGATGTTAACTCTGATTCTTCCAACTGACTGTAGAGAGCAGGGCGGTTGACTGCAGGTTGCCTTCTTTTTTTTAAACCAGTGTTATATCCACACTAGAACTGGGACTCAATTTCAGACTCTGCTACATTTTATCTTATCCTATTTCCTTTAAGTCCCCAATCTTAGTTTTTGGATCCTGTCCCTTTGTGTCTAAGTGTTGCCACGTTACATGAAATGTTTTTTACATGAAAGCAAGCGATGGTTGTGGGATGATAAAATGTGGCTTGGAGAGTCCTAAGAGGCCATCCAGTCTCAACGCTTCTCTTCCCAGAGGGGAAACCGGAAGCCCAAGGGGCTTAAGTGATTTGTACAGAGATACCCCACCGATTAGCAGCATGGCCCCTGCTAGACCTTTGGCGCGGCCAGCCTTGCTGGTTTGTAGGTGTTTATGCACCTACATGTGCACTGGGGGCAGGTACTTCAAGTGTACTTGGAAATGCAGCACTTGATTTATGGAAATGATATTACTTGTCGCAGTGTCATATTGTCGTAAACAAGATCGTGGAGAAGTGTCAGCAAGGAAAATTAATCTCACTAACGCTAAAAATAGGCACCCTTGGCAATTACGTAGAAAATATACACTTGTAAAATGGAAAGCATTGTTGCTTTCAGAAAATTTCTCTTGTCTTCGGCAGGCGGCACCTGGCTGGCTTCCCCAAGAAGGGTTTGTAGATAAGCGCTTGCACCAAGAGCCGCTCTTATGTGGCGTTCAGGCAAGGCCGTGGTTGCATAACCAGGGTTTCCATTATGCCCTGGCGAGAAGGAAGTCTTATTGGAGCAATGCAAACAGCAATGTTACCAGAAAAAGCAAAATGTGTATTCCTATTCGATGAGCAGGTTTAATAAGAATTTTTGGTCTGGAGGAGTCAAGCAGGGAGATTATAGTCATTTAGAAATGTTTCATTTCAATTTACAGAAACAGAGTCTACTACGTGGCTATGATTTATAAAAAGCTTCAGAGGAAAGATAAGGGATTTCCTTATATGTCCAGAATTGCAAGAGCATTTCTTGCAGGTCATGGAAGGGTGGGCTTTGACCTGATTGTTGGGACGCTGGTTAGGTTGCCTCTGCTCCATATGAGAGCCCCTGGCTCTGGATTCCAACTCCAGTTTCTTGCTAATGCAGACCCTGGGCGGCAGTGGTAATGGCTCAAATATTTGGGTCACTGCCAGCCACATGGGAGACCTGGATTGAATTTATGCTTCCTGTTTTTGGCCCTCTGGCCATTACAGGCATTTGAGGATTGAGCCAGAGGATGGGAGCGTTCTCTCTCTCTCTCTGCTTTTCATTGAATTAATTTTTAAAAAAGATTTATTTTATTTATTTGAAAGACACAGTTACAAAGAGAGGTAGAGCCAGAGAGAGAGAAAGGTCTTCCATCTGCTGGTTCACTCCCCAGACGACCGCAATGGCTGAAGCTGCACTGATCTGAAGCCAGGAGCCAGGAGCCTTTTCCAGGTCTCCCACAAGGGTGCAGGGGCCCAAGGACTTGGACCATTTTCTACTGCATTCCCAGGCCATAGCAGAGAGCTGGATTAGAAGTGGAGCAGCTGCGATTTGAACCGGCACCCATATGGGATGCTGGTGCTGCAGGCTTAACGCGCTGCACCACAGTGCTGGCCCCAACACTGAAATAATTTTAAAAGGTTAATAGACGGGCTGGTGCTGTGGCACAGTGGGGTTAAAAGCCCTGGCCTGAAGTGCTGGCATCCCATATGGGCACCAGTTCTAGTCCTGGCTGCTCCTCTTCCAGTCCAGCTATCTGCTATGGCCTGGGAAAGCAGTAGAGGATGGCCCAAGTCCTTGGGCCCTTACACCCACGTGGGAGACCAGGAAGAAGCAACTGGTTCCTGGCTTTAGACTGGTACAGCTCTGGCTGTTGTGGCCATCTGGGGAGTGAACCAATGGATGGAAGACCTCTCTCTGTAACTCTGTCTTTCAAATAAATAAAAAATAAATCTTTAAAAAAATTAATAGGAAAACAGAATTGAAAGCAACTTTATTTTGATGCAAAAGTAATTGAAATCCATGCATTGTTTTCTCGTAATATACATTATCAGGAACTTGTTGAGAACCATTTGTAGGATACTAAAATGAGCTGAACAATATTCCAAAAATATCATTCTGCACCAATTCCCTTAGTCTCATATAATTCATTATTATTCCCCTGGATATTGGGTTATTAGTCTCAAGGAATCCTTTTGTTTTATCTTTTAAAATATTTATTTATTTGAAAGTCTGAGTTACACAGAGAGAGGGAGATCTTCCATCTGCGAGTTAACTCCCTGAGTGGCCATAACAGTCAGGGTGGAGCCCGGCTGAAGCCAAGAGCCAGGAGCTTCTTCCAGGTCTCCCACATGAGTGCAGTGGCTCCAACACTTGGGCATCTTCTGCTGCTTTTCCCAGGCCGTCAGCGGGGAGCTGGACTGGAAGTGGAGCAGCTGGGACATGAACTGGTGCCTGTATGGCACCAGCTTAACACCGGGAGCAGCTTAACCGCTACGCCACAACGCCGGCCCAGTCCATTTGTTTCTTGACTAAGGCTTTGGAAATTTTGAGTCAGTTCTCTTACAATCCCATCAGAAATCTGCACACCAAAGTGCCTGGATGTAGCCCTTTTCCATGGGCTCCAAACAGTCATTCCTCATGGGAGAAGAGGCCTCTGGCCTCTGGCTGGTTGCAAACGCCCTCCGGGGAAGCATCAAAGTAAAGCAAGCTAACAAAAATGGGTGGATGTTGAATGAGTCTGTCTTTCATGACTGTAATGACACACCTGAGGTTGGGTATTTGTAAGGAAAGAGGTTTGCTTAGCTCACAGTTATGGAGGCTGTCAGCCCATGACTGGGTGGTCCCATCTACTGGGCTTTTCATGAGGGCCCACCTTGGTTGGGTCACCACAGGTAGAAGGAGTCATGAGAGTGGGCGAGGGAGAGGAGCCATGGGGAGATGGGAAGTCAGAGACAGGGGAGGGCCCAGCACTGCCCTCCTACGAGGGCCACCAAGTAGAGATTTCACCTCCCTGAGCGCCCCACACTGGAGACAAAGCCTCCAGTGTATGCACGAGCCTTGGGGGACCACTTAGACCACATGCAAACCGTGGACACGTGTGTTGGCTCTTCCCGCAGTCGGTGGAGATGTGCAGTCATGACGATGTTGAAGCGTGGCATTTAGAGTCCCGTAGTGTGAGCGCACTCAGTGTCGGAAGCCGTAGGAGCGCTGCCTCCTCGGGAAGGTCTAGTGTTCACAGCCTGGCTGGACACAGGCTCCACGCTCCTCTCGTAGAGTCATAGTAGCATCTGCTACAGAAGATGGGCTTTCTGTCTGGTGAATACACAGGTTCTATATCGGGACAATCTAATTTTTGGCCCAAGACTTGGAATGAAAAGTTTTGGTTCTCATTTTCTGGTGTGATTAGTGAGCTCTGATTGAAGGCAGCTTCGAGTATTGGCAAAATATTTAAAGAAGGACAGCATTTCCCAGCAACCAGAAGGAGGAAGGCCACACCGAGCACACCTCAGTGCCTTCCGCCCAAGGAGCCCACAAGAGGCGGAAGGGACGTGGAGGAGCATCTGTGGGAGTCCTGAGAGACGTGAACTTGGTCTGGAATTTTCCAACTTAAAACCACAGTGGACGAGCAGTGTAGAGAACGGGTGCTGCTGAGGTCCACCTGCAGCTCGAGGAAACCAGAGAGAGACACATCCACTGGGAAATCCAGCACAGAGGAAGGGAAGCCAGGAGCAGGAGTCTGGAGTCAGTGGGAGGTCTCACGTCCCTACGTGTGGGTGAGAGGGGCTCCAGAAAGAACAAAAGACCACACGGGAAGGGCAGGTGGGTGGAGGGTGCCCGGGGTCTCCCACTGACCTTGGGGCAGCTCCACCTGCAACCCTTATCTCGCGCCTGCGCAGGGAGACCAGAGGGGGCGCTGTCCACACAGCATCCTGGAAGGTGGCCAGCAGCAGGGCTGGGCTGAGGAAGCAAGGGGAGGCCCCACCCTGCCGAAGGTCGCAGGGCACTCAGGGTCCTCCCCCCCAGGCGCTGTGCTCCAGCTGCAGGAGGGGCCTGGCAGGCAGAGCCCTCTCGCCCCACCCCCACGCTGCCCAGTGTCCTGGCAGGGTCAGCAGAGGTGCTCGGCCCTGGGCAGAGCAGTGAACGTGAGGCCCCAGGGAGCTGCCCTTAGCCGAGAGGATGGGAGAGAAGGTCAGGGCCCGGCGTCGCCTCCCCCTGTGCACATGGGAGCTCCCGGGAGCTGTGAGACCTGTGCATGCCCAGGCACAGCCGGGTCCCGGGAGTGGAGCGTGCAGGTGGACCGTCTGCTGCCACTGCTGGGGAGCGGTTCTGGAAGGAAAACGTGAACGCCAGTGAAGTCGGGTTTTCAACAGGCTCAGGAGAATCCAGGAACCCAGCAATCCAAGAATGCAGGATATGTGATGGAAGATCTGTGTGAGAATTCTTATAGGGACTCTGCTTCCAGATGGGGTTGGAGAGAAGGCTTGTGTCAGTGAGGGGAGGCAGCTAAACCACCCTGGAGAGAACTGTCAGTCTCATGGTGCCTCGTTCTCTCATAGGGAGAAAAACATTAGTGAAGTAAAGATGCATTGGCATGGAGAACAAACCACTTGGATGTTTCTAACAGCCTTTGGGTATTTGGATATCATTCAGGGGATGTGGATATTTTTAGCATCATTTGCAGACCATACAAAATAATCAGCTTAACTATTAGCCTGCTGTGGATTTGCTGAGTTTTGAGTCCTGCCTGCAGTTGCCTTGGCAGGGCCAGAGGTTCCCCACCCCTAAGGGGCGGAGCGGGGAAACAGGAGGGAAACAAACAAGCTGGCAAAAGTAAGCAAGGAAGAGAAGCAGGAGAGAAAAGACAGACAAGCCCTGGGGGAGCTGAACTCGCTCAGCACCTGTGACGAGGCTGAAATCTCTTGGAAAAATACAACTTCAGCCTTTGGATCTGTGTACAGCTGTTCTGCAGGTGGCCGGAGGGGCTGTTAGGTGTGTAACTGTGACAGGGGCTGTGCGTTCCTGCCTCCCGCCCTGGCAGTTCATGCCGCCTGCACGCGAAAGCTGCTGATGGGAACGTTCATGTTTCTGACTGCTGTGCCTTCCAGACCCTTGGTCATCATCGAGCTGTCTCTGTTTATCTCTGGCCATACTCCCGGTCTTTATGTCTGTATTACAGGTTGGACGTCGCTAATCTGAAATGCTCCAAAAATTGAAACTTTTGGGGCATCAGGGCTGTACTCAAAAGGTTTTGGATTTTGGAGTGTTTTGGATATCAGACTTTGAGAATAGGTCATGCAGTAAAGTCTATGCAAACACCCCGGAATCCAAAAAACTCCCAAATCGGAACATTTTCCTGGTGTCCGGCATTTCAGATCCTCAACCTGTCCTCATATATGATAATAAAGCAACTCCAGGTTTCCATGCCTGCTGTTTGCGTAGTTTATCTTCTGTGATGCTAACTGCTATGGGCTTCATCTTTTCTTAGGATTCTTGGGGCTTTAGAAGTATTTTTTTATATAAAGCTTTTATTTAAAGAATATAAATTTCCAAAGTACAGCTTATGGATTACAATGGCTTCCCCCCACCCCATAACTTCCCTCCCACCCGCTACCCTCCCCTTTCCTACTCCCTCTCCCCTTCCATTCACATCAAGATTCATTTTCAATTCTCTTTATACACAGAAGATCAGTTTAGTACATATTACGTAAAGATTTCAACAGTTTGCCCTCACATAGAGACACAAAGTGAAAATACTGTTGGAGTACTAGTTATAGTATTAATTCACAATGTACAGCACATTAAGGACAGAGATCCTACATGATTTTTTTTAAAAAAAATTGATTAATTATCTATGCAATTTCCAATTTAAACCAAGATTTTTTAATCATTTGCAATTATCTTTACATACAGAAGATCGATTCAGTATATACAATGTAAAGATTTCATCAGTTTGCACCCACACAGAAACACAAAGTGTAAAAATACTGTTTCAGTACTAGTTATAGCATTACTTCACATTGGATAACACATTAAGGACAGATCCCTCATGAGACGCAAGTACACAGTGACTCCTGATGTTGATTTAACAATTTGACACTCTTGTTTATGGCGTCAGTAATCTCCCTAGGCTCTAGTCATGAATTGCTGAGGCTATGGAAGCCTTAGGGTTCGCCGACTTCGATCTTATTCCGGCAGGGTCATAGTCAAAGTGGAAGTTCTCTCCTCCCTTCAGAGAAAGGTACCTCCTTCTTTGATGGCCCCGTTCTTTCCACTGGGATCTGACTCGCAGAGATCTTTCATTTAGGTCTTTTTTTTTTTTTTTTTCCGGAGTGTCTTGGCTTTCCATGCCTAAAATATTCTCATGGGCTCTTGAGCCAGATCCGAATGCCTTGAGGGCTGACTCTGAGGCCAGAGTGCTATTCAGGACATCTGCCATTCTATGAGTCTGCTGTGCATCCCGCTTCCCATGTTGGATCATTCTCTCCCTTCTTCACTCCATCAGTTAGTATTAGCAGACACTAGTCTTATTTGTGTGATCCCTTTGACTCTTAGACCTATCAGTGTGATCAATTGTGAGCTGAAATTGATCACTTGGACTAGTGAGATGGCCTTGGTACATGCCACCTTGATGGGATTGTATTGGAATCCCCTGGCACGATTCTAACTCCATCATTTGGGGCAGGTCCGATTGAGCATGTCCCAAGTTGTACATCTCCCTCTCTTATTCCCACTCTTATATTTCACAAAGATCACTTTTCAGTTAAAATTTAAACACCTAAGAATAATTGTGTGTTAATTACAGAGGTCAACCACTAGTACTAGGATAAAAAAATACTAAAATGGATAAAGTATTACATTGTACAACAACAGTCAGCACAAGAGCTGATCAAGTCACTGTTTCTCATAGTGTCAATTTCACTTCAACAGGTTTCCCCTTTGGTGCTCAGTTAGTTGTCGCTGATCAGGGAGAACATATGGTATTTCTTTGGTCTTCAAATTGGATAATTTCTGTCTTTTTTTTAAAGACATTTATTTGAAAGGCACAGTGATTCAGAGAGAGGGAGAGAGATCTGTCTGTCTATCTATCCATCTATCTTATCTATCTGCTGGTTCACTTCCCAAATGCCTGTAAGAACCAGGACTGGGTTGCAGCCTGGAACTCCTAGACCCAAGTACTTAGGTCTTCTAGGTGCATTAGCAGGAAGCTGGATTGGGAGCAGAGTGGATGGGATTTGAACTGGCACTCTGAATTGGGATGCGGGCATTTCAAGTGGTGGCTTAACCTGCTGTACCACAATGCCCAGTTCTCTATTAAACCTAGCTTTATTTTTCTGCTGACATTTTCATTATGCATCCAGCTTATTGAAGTTTTATTTGAAATATTATTTTTCAGTTCTAGAATGTTCTATCTGTTTGATTTTAAGTTTTTATTTATTTTAAAGGCAGACACATACACACTCGACATACAAAATCCCTGTTAATTCACTCCCCAAGTGCCTACAACAGCTAGGTCTGGGCCAGGCTGAAGCCAGAAGCCTGGAACTTAGTCAGGTTCTCCTGTGTGGATGACAGGGACCCAAGTACTTGAGCCATGGACTGCAGCCTCCCAGGGTGTTTGTTAGCAGGAAGCTGGGATTGGGCACAGAGCCAGGGCTTGCACCTAGGCACTGTGAGGTGGGATGTTTCCCAAGTGGCAACCCACCTGCTGCATCCAACGCCTGTCCCCCATTTGTTTGATTTTTTTAAGGATTTATTTATTTACTTGAAAGAGTTACACAGAGAGAGGAGAGGGAGGGAGAGAGAGAGAGAGAGAGAGAGAGAGAGAGAGAGAGAGAGAGAGAGAGAAAGAGAGAGGTCTTCTATCCGCTGGTTCACTCCCCAATTGACTGCAATGGTCAGAGCTGTGCTGATCTGAAGCCAGGAGCCGGGAGCTTCTTCTGGATCTCCCACGTGGGTGCAGGGGCCCAAGGACCTGGGCCATCTTCCACTGCTTTCCCAGGCCACAGCAGAGAGCTGGATCAGAAGTGGAGGAGCCAGACCTTGAACCAGCGCCCAGGCCAGGGCATTAACCCGCTGCGCCACAGTGCCGGCCTTTGTTTGATTTTTATAATTCCTATTTTTTGTCTGGATTTTCAGTTTCATTCATTGAAAACATATTTTCCTTTACATATTTGAGCATAATTATAATAGTTTTTTTAAGATTTTATTTTATTTATTTGAAAGGCTGTTAGAAAGACAGAGGGGAGAGACAGAGAGGTTTTACATCCACTGATTGACTCCTCGAATGGCCTCAACAGCCAGAGCTTGGCCAGGCTGAAGCCAGGAGCCAGGAGCTTTATCCAGGTGTCCCACATGGGTGCAGGGGCCTGAGCACTTGGACCTTCTTCTGCCACTTTCCCAGGTGCATTAACAGGGAGCTGAATGAGAAGTGGAGCAGCTGGGGCTCCAACCAGCCCTCGTGTGGGATGCTGGTGTTATAGCCAGTGGCTTAACCTGCTGCACCACAATGATGACTCCTCCAGAACTGTTTAATTTGCAAAACTGAAACCTCGTCCACGTTGAGCAATAACTCTCCACTTCTCCCTCTCCCCAGCCCTGGAAGCCACCATTTCTGCCTCTGTGGATTTCCCTTAGATATTTCATAGAAGTGCACTCATGCGATATTTGTCTTTTTGCAACACTTGTTTCATTACTCTCAAGGTTCATCCATGTCGTAGCGTGTGATGGGATTTCCTTTATGGTTAAGGTTGAATAATATTCCACTGAGTACAGCACACGCTTGGTTTATCTGTTCTTCCATCGATGGGTGCTTGGGTTGCTTCCACCGCTTCGCTGCTGTGGATAATGCTTCCAGGAATGCAGTGTGTAAATAATTGTGATTTTGAAGTGTTCTCTCCCTCGTGAATCATTTTGCCTTGCTTAACTCTTTTATTTTTCCCTTTCTTCTGTTTGTTGGCTTTGTCCATATTTCATGGAGGATTTTGTCCAACAGGGACTTACTTGGCCACACTGGGATTGGAGCTGTTAGTGAAACTGAATTTTAACAAAAATTCATCTGACTTGATGTTTAAAAGGTTTCAGATTTTGAAGTATTTTGGATTTCTTTTAAGGTCAAGGATGCCCAACCAGTAAAGTCTATGCAAATATCCCAAAATCTAAGAAATATTTAAAATCTGAAAAACTTCTGGTTCCAAACATTTCAGATAAGAGATCCTCAATGTGTGTGTGTATTATTTTGAATATATGTACGATTAATATACAAATGTAAATATATGTTAAACGCATTTGTACATATCAATTACATATATTCAAGATATACACACACAAGAGGCTACTTCAAAAAAGTGTGTAAAAATGGAATTTAAGGATAAGTTTATTTTGTTGCAGGCTTTTAGTTTGGAAACCCAAGCATAATTTTGTTATGATGCATATTGTCTACAAGTGTTTTAGAGAGCCCTCAGGTATATATGAACACACACACATACACATACACAAACACACACATAAGAGATCTTCAAAACATTTCTAGAAAATGAATGCTATAAAAAAACTATGCATGGGGTTCAAAAGTAAACTTCTTTTAATTCTACTTTGCATGGACTCTCTGAAGTAGCTGTGTGTGTATAAATACTTTGATCAGACAAATGAAGTAGTTAAAATTCCTGACAGTTGATCTATTATTTAGGACACTTCCAGTTGTACCTAAACTATGTGCTACAGGGCTAATAATATTCCTACTTATAAAGAATCTCAAAGAATTGATAGTAAGAGGCAAACAACTCAAGTAGGAATGGCAGGACACATGAGGGTAGGGAAGTGTCAGTGGCTAGAAACTTCTAGAAACCTGGCTTTCCTTCCTGGGAATTAGGAAAATGTACATGAAAACAAAAATGAGATTCCATTTCCCCTCAACATTGGCAAAGATGAAAAAGAACAGCCCTCTTTACTGGCCATGAGAATAAGGGAACACAGACCTTTTTGGGTGCAAGGGGGAGAAACCTCGTTTTTAAAATCCCGGCTTTTCATTCTGAACTGTGTTTAGTGTTGTTTCTAGGCACTTTACAAATGTGCAAGGGTCCATCACTTGGAGAATGTTTGAATTAATTATTATGTATTTAATAGTATGCTGATGAAAAAAATGGTTAGAGCCGCGTGAATTAACTCAGAGGAATGCCCATGACGTATTGTGTTAGAGAAATCAAGTTGTGTATGGTGTGTTTCCACTTGTGTTTCTTAAAAAGGCATACAAACAGCCTCCCTTCCCAAGTAGTCTCTATGTATATATTAAGATAGAGGTGGGCACAGACAAACTTTCAATATTGGTTATCCTGGAAGGGTGGGCCTAGCGAGTGTCTGAGTGGTTTGCTCTGTTCCCATGAACTTGGAGTGCCTTTGTAATAAAAATAACCTGATATTTGAGAGATTAGCAGCAGCTTCCTAAGTTACAGGAGCAGAAGGTAGCAGCCTAGACGTGGTCCTGCCCTAACCTGGACTGTGATGTTTTCTACTTCTGTTCTCCAACGTGTGGTGCCAAGGAGTGGCCCACCTATGGGCCACCCCGCTGTATTTGAGGGGTGAAGACAAATGAGATTTAATAGTGAAAGACACTGAAATGCAACACGAAATCATGTCCATTTTCCTGGCCACACAAAAATACCCAGATGTTCTCTATTTGATGCAGGTGACGAAAGCTCCCGAGGAAGTGTCTTCCCTTCCCAACGGCGATGTGGTAGGAGAGGCGGAGAGCTCCGCAGAGGTAAGGGCCGGGAGCTGGAGCTCTCTTCGGGACGGCCACCGCACCTGTCTCTGTCTACCTGTCCCCGTCTGTCTCTGCCTGCCCATCTGTCTGTCTAGCCATCTGTATGCCTGCCTGCCAGTCTGTCTGCCTGCCTGCCTTCTTCCCTTCCGTGTCTGTCTACTTCACCTAGCTGCTCTTTCTTCTCTCTTTTGAAATAGCCTCCCTCCATCCAAATCCTAGCCTCCCTCCATCCAAATCCTAGCCTCCCTCCATCCAAATCCTAGCCTCCCTCTGTGCAAATCATAGACAACAAACCCTGCAGGTATCGGCTGTTTTGAATTCTCTCCACAAGCCCTAATGAGTGATGGCGACTCCTCACTTCTGGGACGTGCTGAGCCACTGCTGCCGTCGAAAGTGGCCTTGTAGGCAGACAGGAGGTCTGAATTTGCGTCCCTTCTGCGTCATGTTTCTCAAGAAATCCACAGCCGGAGTTGCTGGGCCTCCCTTGGGAGCTTCCCAGTGTTCATGACACCTTGGGTTTCCTTTATGACCAGGGGGCAGAGAAAACCGAAGAAAGTGGAGAAACCGAGGCGGAGAAAGAGGGCAGTGAAGACGCGGGCACCGCCCCCGAACCTGCAGAGAAGAATGTAAGTGTCACACAGTGCTCACGTTGCTAAGGGGAAGCTGGGACAAGGGCTCTGATCAAGGCTTCCGTAGCTCGCTGTCTAGTTAGGTTTGTGTTCTCTGTCAAACAAAGGCCCTCATGCCTGATTGTGCTTAATGACAGATGCTAGCCTGCAGCACCCAGGAGCCCTGCCTGCTGGGAGACAGAGCTGAGGACTTGGGCATATTGGGGTGATGCTGATGGGAACCCGGGGATGAAAGGGGCCTTTGTGGAGGGAAACTGACATTCAGCTCAAGGCCCATTGGGAAAAGTGGGTCCCAGCGAGTCCAAGGCATGGGATCTCACTCTGAGGGGTTCTCTTTCTGGGGCTCAGGATGGGAAGTGGAGTGGGGGAGGAGGGGAGGAGGGGAGGAGGTAGAATGATCAGGAAGCTCTGAGCTAACTGGGGTCTGAGGGGCTACTTGTTCATGGAATTCAGGAAATGGGGTTGGGGTCCAGGCAAGGGGAGGCCCTGGCTGCCCTGGAAGCCGGCTGGAGCTGGCGTGCAGGCATCACACCCCACTGGGGCTCCCTGTAGGAAAATTTCAGTGGGGACACCAGGAGCACTTTATAAATGCTGGAAACATTGCAACCTGTTCGTGTTGGTGACTGGCATTTACTAAGGTAAAATTATTTCAAATTGTATTCCTTTAAAAGATTTATTTATTTATTTGAAGGGCGGAGTCATAGAGTGAGGGAGAGACAGACTGAGATCTTCCGTCCACTGCTTCACTCCCAAAGTGGCCACAACGGCCAGGGCTGGGCCAGGCTGAAGCCAGGAGCCAGGAACCCGGAGTTAACCCAGGTCTCCCACGTGGGTGCAGGGGCCCAAGCACTTGAGCCATCCTCCACTGCTTTCCTAGGGTTGTCAGCAGGGAGCTGGATGGGAAGTGGAGCAGCCGGGACTAGGACCAGCTGCCGTAGGGGACGCCAGCCCGCAGGTGGCCGCTTTACCCGCTACGCCACAGTGCTTGTCCCTCAGGTTGTATTCTTCGCCTAAATCACTGAAACCTGGTTGCAGTCTCGTCCTGTTCCACTTCTTCCGAAACCGGCCTCGACAGCGGCTCTTTCAGTGGCAGCTCCCGGGGGCTTGCAGATCTAAGGCCGAGCCCCGCGGGCGACCAGGGATAGAGAGAAACCCTGCTCCTGCCTCTCCTCTGCACCTGCCCGAGGCCAGCTGTCCTCTCAGGCCGCAGTGGGCCGCCCTGGGCATCCCCTCACGTCTACTGCCCGCCACTCAGCACCGCTGACACCTGCCCTCCATTCCAGCCATGCACTGTGTCAGCAGCCCGCTTCTCTGGCAAAAATAGCTGCTGTGGAAGCGTCCAAGGGCCCCCGCCCCCGGAGCTGCCCCTTCTCGCCTTCTCAGAACAGGGGGTGCCATGGCTCTAAGACGCCTGCTCTCTGAAGCACATGCCTCTTCCCCTTTGTGCCAGAAGCAGTCCAGAGCTGGGCCCAATCACGCAGGCAATTCTAGTGATCTTGCACAAAACACTCTGTCAGTTCAGTTACCTGCCAATCATAAAAGTCACTGTACATAAGGATCTGCCTGACGGAGGTTGTGTAATTCAGGGAGCTAAGTTTGGCAGTTTAAGTGCTTTTAAAAATGAATACAGCTCACCGTATGCCCAGTGGGATTGGAGGCAGAGGTAGGGTTACGTAAATGCCTCCGCTCAATATCTTAGTGATAGATTGAGTGCTGCCACATGCCAGGCAGAGTGCCATGGGCTGGGGAGGGAGCAGAGAGACACACAGCAGCTCGGCCCCCATGGAGCAGGTGTTCTGGGAGGGGATAATGCCCACAGAGCTTCGCAGCCTTCTCGACCTTTTGAGGGTAAGTATTTCTAGAAATTCACAGAGCAATTCCTTTCTCTAGTTAGCATATCCCTAATTAACTAATGCATTCAGCTACTGTTAGAGACAAGGTCCCTCTGGAACTGCTGTTAGCGGCTCTGTGAGAGCAGGAACGAGTGGTCGTTCCTGGGGGACCCCATTGCCCTCTGGGCTGGCTGTGAGAACCACGACACCGTTGTTGATTTATTTGAAGCTAGCTTTAAATATCAAATGAAGATATTTATTTGAAAGGCAGAGTGACAGAAAAGAGGGAATGAGAGGGGGGTCTTCCATCTGCTGGTTCACTCCCCAAATGGCCACAATGGCCACAATGGCTGGGGCTCTGGCAGGCTGAAACCAGGAGCCGGGATCTCCGTCTGGGTTTCCGACGTGGGTGGCAGGAGTCCGTCTTCCCCGGCTGAGCAGGAAGCTGGGTAGAAGTGGAGCAGCCGGGACTCCAGTGGCACTCAGATGTGGAAAGTGGGATTCCGGAGCAGCAGCTTAACCGGATGTGCCGCAAAACCTGCTCCCTGACTGCACCTCTGCCAGTACCTTGTGAATCCATCTGTTTCAACTGGATGCAAATAAAAATCATTGAACCTGGAAGAACATAAAACTCTGCACAATAATGATTCTGTGCTGCATACAGTGAATTTTATTCTGATCCCGTGTGGATAAGAACAAAGTTAACGTGCTTTGAGATCCCAAGTGTCACGAGCAGATTTCGTGGGTCTGTGCACGCAGTCATGACAAGCGTATTTCTTGCACCTACACCTTCCTTGCTGACAGTGGCTGTGTCCTGGAGACCCCCTGGAGACCCCCAGATGGAAAAGACACAGTCTTGCCCCCAGGGAGCGCACATGCAGACTGGGGAGGCAGATCAGGCGGTGGTGAGCACAGGGATGGAGACAGAGGCTCCTAACTCAGCCTGATGGCTCAGAGCAGCCTTCCCCGGGAACCAGATTCTGAGCAGTCTCCTGCAAGGCACTGCCAACCTAAGAGAGTTGCATGTGGGGCTGACGCTGTGGTGTGGCGGGTGCAGTCTCCTTCTGCATATGGTGTTGGTTTGAGTCCCGGCTGCTCTGCTTCTGATCCAGCTCCCTGCTAATGCTGGGAAAGCAGCAGGAGATGGCCTAAGTGCTTGGGCCCCTGTACACAAGTGGGGAGACCTGGAAGAAGCTCCTGGCTCCTGGCTTTGGATTAGTTCCAGCCATTGTGGCCATCTGGGTGCTGAACTAGAGGATGGAAGATCTCTCTCTATGTCTCTCTCTCTCTCCCTCCCTCTCTGTCTCTCTCTTTCTCCCTCTCTGTCTCTCTGTAACTCTGCACTTCAAATAAACAATTAAAAAAACCTAAATAAATAAAGAAAATTGTATATGATCTAGGATGGCTGAGTGAGTGAGGGGAGGGACAAGGCCAGAGGAGTCAGCAGACAGCTGACCCTAAAGAGCATGGAGTCCTGAGAAGATGGAAGTTGCTGGATGCGAGGGCCGCATGGCGCCTCTGGTGCAGTGTCCAGGGCAGATGGGTGGGGAAACCCAAGGGCTGGTGATCATGGGGGGATGCCTTCCAGCCAGCAGGGCAGCACTGATGGTGGCGTGCTGGGTGGGGCAAGAATGGGCAGGGCCAGGCCGTCTTCAAGAGGTGTGGCCCATTCATCCCTGTGAAGGCAGGACCTGAATTTTGTAACCAGAGCCAGGCTTGGTTTCCCTGGACATTATTTTAACCTTAACCCTCGGTGCATCATCACCAGGGGCATCTCGTGAAGAGATGACTTTGGAGAGTCCCAGGGCTGGAAAAACCCTCATGTCCCGGCTTTGT
Source organism: Sylvilagus floridanus (assembly GCA_949820135.1). NCBI lineage: Eukaryota > Metazoa > Chordata > Mammalia > Lagomorpha > Leporidae > Sylvilagus > Sylvilagus floridanus. The sequence goes on along the minus strand of OX463244.1, from coordinate 5,826,807 downwards.
CAGGTGCCGTGTCCTTTGCCAGTCTCAGAAATCTGCAGGTGGTGTTCTTGCACTGGTCACGCTGTGGGCCAGGCCAGGAGTGAGAGCTGTGCTGGATCCTACCCCATGCCTTGCCCTCTCTGCTTTTGCCTTCTTTTTATTTTTTCTGAAAGACTAATTTATTTGAAATGCAGAGAGAGAGAGAGAGAGAGAGAGAGAGAGAGAGAGAGAGAGAGAGAGAGAATATCTTCCATTTGGTTGTCTACTCCCCAAGTGGTTGCAGCAGCCACAGCTGGGGTAGGCTAAAGCCAGGAGCCAGGAAGGATCTCCATCTGCACCTCCCATGTGGTTGGCAGTCTCATCTGCTGCTCTCCCAGGCTCATTAGCAGGATGCTAATAGGAAGCCAGGATGGGAGACGGAGGAGTCAGGACTCAAACTGGCGCTCTGATCTGGGATGCCAGTGTTGCAGGTGGCAGCTTAACCCACAGTGCCACAACATCATTCTCTTGCCTTCTCTTTCCCTAGTGACGTAGGGATGCCACCGAGTCAGGATCAGCAGACTCCCTGAGTCCTGGCTGTGTTGTTTACTTGTGTTGTGACCTGTGACAGATGAGTTAACTCTGAGGTCCCAGTGTCCTCTGCTGTCCAAAGAAGGGGCAGGGAGAGAAGGTGTGAGTGACTCCAAGATCCCAGGAGCTCCCTGACCTTGCTGTGAGACCTTAGGAATTTCCAGAAGCTGCTTGGAGGACCCTACCTCTCTAAGTAGTTGCAGCACAGTGGCCCCAGGGAGCTCTGAGGTAGGGCCATTTGGGGAAGGGACAGAAAATTTTTATTGGGGCCGGTGCTGTGGCTCACTTGGTTAATCCTCCGCCTGCGGCGCTGGCATCCCATATGGGTGCCAGGTTCTAGTCCTGGCTGCTCCTCTTCCAGTCCAGCTCTCTGCTGTGGCCCAGGAAGGCAGTGGAGGATGGCCCAAGTGCTTGGGCCCTGCACCCGCATGGGAGACCAGGAAGAAGCACCTGGCTTCAGATTGGCCCAGTGCTAGCCGTGGCAGCCATTTGGGGAGTGAACCAATTGAAGGAAGAGCTTTCTCTCTCTCTCTCTCTCTCTCTCTCTCTCTCTCTCTCTCTGTCTATAACTCTGTAAAGTAATAAAAAAAAAAAAAAAGAAACTTTTTGTTTCCTTCTTAGAGTTGCGTCTCCAGGAGACAACTTGCTCTGTCACTTTGATCTAGGGAAATGGAAATGGCCGTCGGCAGATGGTTTGGAAAGTGGAGACTTCACCCATTCCGACCTCGGAGTTTTTTTCTGTTACGAGAAGTCAGTGTTTAAATACCACATGATTCATAAATGATATAGTTTTCAGCAGAGGGGTAGCTTTTGATCTGCTTTTATTAACTGGTTCAAAGCCAAAGGAAGCTCATGCACAGGAGGGCGTGAAGGCAGGAAAGCATTTGTGTTCGGATTTTGCACTTGGTTTCATGTACAGTGTGGGTTTCACGCCATAGCTCTGAGCGTCTTTGGTATTCTTTGCATATAGAAACAGAACTATAGATATTTTCAGTCTCTCAGTGGGGGAGTGTGGAAAGAAATTCACTCCTATAATGTCCTGAGAGCTTGAGATACTTGTAATGCATGAAATAATTAGGGATCACTCAGTTTTCTATCTTTGCTGTTTATGTATGGTGTAGGTCCATTAATGTGGTGTTCATGTTGATGAGCTTCTAGTAGTTTGCTTGATTTTGAGATTCAACTTAAAGCTTGCTTAAATTTACATATTTTCTTTACTTTTGACTTCTGGACCTAAGGAGGAAGAGGAAGAGAAAGCCACGGAAGAGGTACGTCTGTCTTCTTTGACATTGTGATTAATCAGTTCAAGGACACATCTTCTTGTGATTGGATTAAAGCTTTCAAGGTGGAGGATTAGCCTAGTGAGCCGCGGCGCCGGCACCCCGGGTTCTAGTCCTGGTTGGGGCGCTGGATTCTGTCCCGGTTGCTCCTCTTCTAGTCCAGCTCTCTGCTGTGGCCCAGGAGTGCAGTGGAGGATGGCCCAGGTGCTTGGGCCCTGCACCCCATGGGAGACCAGGAGAAGCACCTGGCTCCTGGCTTCGGATCATCGTGATGCCGACTGCGGCAGCCATTGGAGGGTGAACCAACGGCAAAGGAAGACCTTTCTCTCTGTCTCTCTCTCTCACTGTCCACTCTGCCTGTCCAAGAAAAAAAAAAAAAAAAAAGCTTTCGGGGTGGTGCCCTTGCTCTTCATTTAACAGAGGGGCTGATGGGAACCACACTCCCAGAAAATGCTCTTGTAACCTGTGGAGGGAAATGCATTGGGGATGAATCTGTGCGAGGGAGGTGCCTAGAGATATAAGGGCTTGGCTAAGGGCCCTCTCCGAGCCTCCTGCTGTCGGGGGGTGTGGCTGGCCCCGTGACACCTGGAAATCTCATGTGCAGCTGGGATGTGACCAGTGGCTGCAGTACTTCTGGTGGGGGTCCCTCCAAGAAGAGCAGGATGGACTGGGATGGATTTTGAACCTGCCCCTCCCCCGCCCCCCGGCTGCACAGGAGGGGACTTCAGGAAGTTCACAGAGAGATGGAGTAAAAAGATAAAGCATACTTTTTTCATAATATGTATTTTTCCATGAACTTTTTGAAGACTCCTCTTATAAATTCAGTAATATAAGGAGTTTAAGAAAGAGGTGTCTCACCATGAATCAAGGTAGAATAAGAGCAATTAAAATACAAGAGAATAAAATTATACAAAGATAAGAAATTAAGAATTGCATAAAACAGGAAATAAGTATTTAAAAATTAGGAGTGCTGAGGATACGACTTAGGAGTACAATGAAAACATTGGAACAGTAATGTTCCAATGGCTCCAGCAGGCTCCAGCAGGAGGGGCTTCCTGCCATCCGCTTGCAAGACCTGGATTGAATTCCTGGCCACTGGCTCTGGCCCTCGTCGGGAGTTGGCAGTGACTCTAAACTCTATTTCCCTCAGTTCTCTCTCTTTCTGTGTCTACGCCTCCCAAATAAACAAAAATGAAATAAATAAATGAATTTTAAAAGCTTATTAAGGGTAAAATGTAAAGGAATACATTTTTTCTCCATTGCTTATAATTTAACTTGCTTATTTATGTTACAGAGTTTGTACTTAAGGTACAGCCAGCATCCCTGAGTACAGCTGAAGACTTGCTGTTCTGTATTGGAACTGGAGGTTACTTGAGCAGTTGACGAATTAAAGCGATACATCTTAAAAACAGAGGCCTAAAAATTTATTTGAACTTGAAACGTCTACTTACTTTTTTAGGTATAGGGCAAAGACTGTTTTCTTAAAATACAAGAACAGAGATTGGAATGATTATTGTTTCTCTTATTTTTTTTGAAGATTGATTTATTTATTTGAAAGTCAGAGAGGGAGAGACAGACACAGAGGAAGAGATCTTGCATCCGCTGGTTCACCCCTGAGGTGGCTGCAATGGCCAGGGCTGGGCCAGGCAGAAGCCAGGAGTTTCATCCAGGTCTCCCACGTGGGTGTCAGGGGCCCAAACACTTGAGTCATCTCTGTTGCTTTCCTGGCTATTAGCAGGAAGTGGTGCATCCAGGACTTGAACCGACGACCATATGGGATGCTGGCATCCTAGGCAGTGGCTTTACCCTCTGAGCCACAACACCGGTCCCATTCTTTTGTGATTTGAAAACTTTAATTATTTGTATTTGTGTGAAAGGCAGGGTGACGCAGAGAGATGCGTAGTGAGAGAGAGCTCTCCCCTCTGCTGCTTCCCTCCCCGAATGCCCACAACAGCTGAGGCTGAGACTGGGAGCTGGAAGCCATCTGAGTCTCCTAAGAGGGTGGCAGGGACCCTAGCACCTGGGTGTTGCCTGCTGCCTCCCAGGAAGCTGGACCGAAGTGGACTGGGGAGCGCAGGCACTCCAGCATGGCGTGCGGTGTCATACCACGGAGCCAAATGCCTGTCCCCGTCTGTGGTTTTCCTAACGTAAATAGGCTCATTTGCCCCTCTAGAAATTCCAGTTTTGGTTTCTTTAAAACAGAGCAGAATTTTAAAGACAATCATAAAGCCATCTAGACACATAAGCTGTCGACTTCGTGAATTCTGACACTCCAGTTTTGTTGACACATAATTTGATGACAAATTTATTTTTAAAGATTTATCTGAAAGAGTTATAGAGCAAGAGCGAGAGCAAGAGAGAGAGAGAGAGAGAGAGAGAGAGAGATCTTCCATCCACTGGTTCACTCCCAAATGGCCACAATAGCTAGGGCTGGGCCAGGCTGAAGCCAGGAGCCAGGAGCTTCTTCCAGGTCTCCCACGTGGGTGCAGGGGCCCAAGGACCTGGGCCACCTTCCACTGCTTTCCCAGGCCACAGCAGAGAGCTGGATGGGAAGTGGAGCAGCGGAGCAGCCCCGACTTGAATCCATGCCCATATGATGGATGCTGGTGCCCCAGGCAGTGGCTTATCCCACAATGCCACAACAATGGCTCCTTGATGACAAATTTTTAAGTTGATTTAGATGTGTTGGGTTTTCCTAAAGCATTCCACTAAGTCCACATAGAAAAAAATATTCTTTCCCTACTCTGTGTATTCTTTTCCCTCACTGTGTGTGTGGTATGTACAGTGTGTGATTTTTGGCATGTGTTGTATGGTGAGTGGGTGTGTTGTATGATGTGTGTATGTATGCTGTGTGGTGTGTGGTATGTGCATGTATGGTGTATGTAGGTGGTTTGTGGTGTATATGGTATGTGGTCTGTATGGTGTGAACATGTGTGGTGTGTATGGTATATGTGTGATATGTAGGATATGTAGTATGTATGGCATATGTGGTGTGTGGTATGTGTGTCTACGGTGTGTGGGTGTATGGTATGTGGTATGTATAGGTGGTTTGTGGTGCATGTTTGGTGTGTGGTGTATATGGTGTGTGTGTGGTATGTATGTGTGATATGGCATGTGTATGGTGTATATGGTATGAAGTGTATATAATATGTGGTGTATATTACATGTTTATGTTGTGTACCATGCATGGCATGTAGGGTATGTGGCATGTGTGGTGTGTATATGATATATGTATGGTGCGTGTGATATGTATGTGTAATATGTGGTATGTATGTGTGTGATGTGTGTATAGTATGTGGTGTGTGTTGCATGTGTATGTTGTGTGGCATGTATGGTGTGTAGGGTATGTGGTATGCATGTTGTGTATATGATGTGTGGGTGTATGGTATAAGTGTAGTCTGTGTTGTATGGTATTATGTGTACAGTACATGGATGTGTGTATGATATGTGGTATGATGTGTGGTGTGTGGTCTGTATGGTGTGTATGATATGTTGTATGGTGTGTATGGTGTGAGCTGTGTGTAGTGTGTAGGGTATGTGGAGTGTATGGTGTGTCCTGTGTATGGAGTGCATGGTGCATGTGTGGTGTGTAGGGTGTATGGTATATATGGTGTGTGGTATGAGTGTAGTATATATGATATATGGGTGTGTGATGTGTTTGTAGTGTGTGTTGTGTGGTATATATGTACAGTATATTTTGTGTATATATAGTATATGGGGTGTATGGTGTGTGCTGTACATGTGTGTACAGTATGTGGTGTGTGTATGGTATGGTACAAGTGTGAGGCATGTGGGGTGTGGTGTGTGTATGTGTGATGTGGTCTGTACGTAGCGTGGTGTGTATCAGGTACATGTGTGTATAGGATCTGGTATGTGTATGGCACATACATGTGACAAATAGGTTGTGGTGTGTGTATGTGTGGTATGTGGTCTCTGCATAGTGTGTGGGGTGTGTATGGTACATATGTGTATAGGATGTGGTGTGTGTATGGTATATGTGTGTGTGTCATGTAGGGTGTGTGGTGCATGTATGTGTGGTATGTAGTCTCTGCATAGTGTGTGGGGTGTGTATGGTACATTTGTGTATGGGATGTGGTGTGTGTGTATAGGATGTGGTATGTGGATAGGATGTGGTATGTGTATGGTACATGTGCATATAGATTGTGGTGTGCATACAGTATGTGTGTACATAGGATGTGGTGTGTGTATGGTATGTGTATGTATAGGATGTGGTGTGAGTATGGAACGTGTGTGTATAGGATATGGTATGTGTGTATAGGATGTGGTGTGTGTATGGCACCTGTGTGTATGGGATGTGCTGTGTGTATGGTACGCGTGTTTATGGGATGTGGTATGTGTATGGTACATGTGCATATAGATTGTAGTATGTGTATGGTACGTGTATGTGTAGGATGTGGTGTGAGTATGGTATGTGTGTGTATAGGATATGGTATGTGTGTAGGATGTGGTGTGTGTATGGTACGTGTGTGTATGGGATGTGGTGTGTGTATGGTACGTGTGTGTATGGGATGTGGTGCATGTATGGTACGTGTGTGTGTAAGATGTGCTGTGTGTGTATAGGTTGTGGTGTGTGTATGGGATGTGGTGCGTGTATAGGATGTGTGTATAGGTTGTGATGTGGATGGTACGTGTGTGTATGGGATGTGGTGTGTGTATGATATATATGTGTATATGTATGTTGTAGTGTGTATATAGGTTGTGGTGTGTATATGGGATGTGGTGCATGTATGGTACGTGTGTGTATGGGATGTGGTGCGTGTACGGTACATGTGCGTGTAGGATGTGGTGTGTGTACGGTACATGTGTGTATAGGATATGGTATGTGTGTAGGATGTGGTGCGTGTGTGGTACGTGTGTGTATGGGATGTGCTGTGTGTACGGTACGTGTGTGTATGGGATGTAGTGTGTGTATGGTATATATGTGTATATGTATGTTGTAGTGTGTGTATAGGTTGTGGTGTGTGTATGAGATGTGGTGTGTGTATAGGATGTGTGTATAGGTTGTGATGTGGATGGTACGTGTGTGTATGGGATGTGGTGCGTGTATGGTATGTGTGTGTATGGGATGTGGTATGTGTATGGTACATGTGTGTATAGGATGTGGTATGTGTTTGGTACATGTGCATGTAGGATGTGGTGTGAGTATGGAACGTGTGTGTATAGGATATGGTATGTGTAGGATGTGGTGCATGTATGGTACGTGTGTGTAGGATGTGGTGCGTGTATGGTACGTGTGTGTATGGGATGTGGTATGTGTATGGTACATGTGTGTATAGGATGTGGTATGTGTTTGGTACATGTGCGTGTAGGATGTGGTGTGAGTATGGAACGTGTGTGTATAGGATATGGTATGTGTGTAGGATGTGGTGCGTGTATGGTACATGTGTGTAGGATGTGGTGTGTGTACGGTACGTGTGTGTATGGGATGTGGTGCGTGTATGGTACGTGTGTGTAGGATGTGCTGCATGTACGGTACGTGTGTGTAAGATGTGCTGTGTGTGTTGGCTGCCAGGTGGGGCTCCCTCGTCTCTGCTCTGAGGTGCGTGGTTCCCTGGTCCTTGTGCCTCGGCCTGTGTGTGTGGGTGACGGCGCCTTTTCTCTTGGAAGGAGTCGGCGGAGGGAGCGGAGGAGGAGGGTGCAGCGGCAGAGGCAGAGGAGGAGCCGGGAGACGAAGGGGAGGAAGACTCCTAGGCCTGCACTGCACTTGCTCACCGTTCCCAGGTAACTGCAGAGTGAACAGCTTGGCCTGGCCCCTGGGTTAGCTTCCTGGGTAGGGGGCTTCTTGTCTCAGGCCACGTGTCCCGTCAGAGACCCCATCTGCACGCCCTCCCAAAGCCCGAGTTCCATCAAGCTGCGGTGGCTGGGATTTCGGGGGAGAGGCTGTGACCAGGGCGGGCTTGTTCCTGCTCCCTCCTCCTCATGGCCTCTCTGACCAGGCGCAGAGGGCGCTGCTGTCAGTGAGAGGAGGAGGAGGAGGATAGCATCGAATGACGAGGGTGACAGGTCCTGGGGACCGGGGCGCTTGCACAGTGGGGGCGGCGCCCGGGCAGAGTGGATGGTAGCCGTGGGAATGTCGCCTTGTCATTAGAGCGAACTCCAGGACAGTGATGGCGGGGCCGTAGAAGGGCGCTTAGACGTCTTCATGTGGGCACCAGACCTTCGGTGAGGAACGTGAGAGCGGGGCGGGGGCCAATGGGCCTGCAGGGGCCGGCGGGGGTGGGGGCACCCCGGCATCCAGTGTTGGCTCAGTGGTGGAACTCGGCCCCGCATGGACTTACCTGCAGCAGCGCATCGTGTCAGAGAGATGCTCGGACTTGGGGGTGGGGCTGCCCTTCTGTGTGTGCTTGCGAATGAAACGCGGTTACACCCAAAACGCCCCCTGTATTGTTAGGGCTCCTTGGAGCTGGTGAGGGTGACTGTCCCCGTTTGGGACTGGACCATAAAGCTTGATGACTCCCTCGTTAAAATCCCGGAGCAAATCAGCCCATGACTGGCTGTGTGCCCGAATTCTCCCAGCTGTCTCCTTTAGGGCCAGCTGATGGTCCTGTGGGGTCTCGATCCCATTACTGAGGGATCCATTTTTGAAAAAAAAAAAAAAAGGAAAGAAAAACTAGCAATTTATTTTAAGAAATTCTTCCTGAAGAGGAGAGGAAGTGGAAACGTGCTGGGAACAGGAACGGAACCCAGCAAAACCCATGGGAGGAGACCCCCAAAACCCACGGGAGGAGACCCCCAAGTGATGTTTAAATTAGCCACTGTCCCCTGGCTGTGAGGCTCTTTAGAAGTCCTGCCATTGTGAGTCACATTGTAGAAAAAAACATAATAATAATGGGCGTGACACAGCTGAGAGCATCGTGGACAGCTGGCTTCAGAGGCAGCGTGGGTCGGCAAGGCACGGCTGGGAGCCACGTTCGCCCACTCCTCACTCCTCGCAGGGCTCCTGCTTTATGTTCGGCCCCTGGTCGTCTGTGGTGAGGCCCGAATGCCGGACAGCGCCCAAGTGAGCTGGTTGGTGAGCCTGGAGACACTCAGTAGCCTTTAAAAATGCTGCCTGCACAGCCAGGCGTTCTGCAAACTGCCCACTGCCAAAGGCAAAACCGTGTCCCGGCCCCAGCCCATAGACAGCGCTGGCATCTCACTTGGAAAGACGGGTTCAGGCGGAACGCAGCAGCCAAAAACGCGGGCAGAATCCTTGTTTGGAACTGGAGGCAGAAACGAAATTGCTGCTTGGGTCCCCGGAGAACACGGCTTGGGATTCCGTCTCTGCAGAGGCTGCCGGTTACATGTTCAGCATCACCCTGTCCCCTCCAGCTACAAGCCTGTGAAATTTCCTCTCCGGCCCGGAGCTATAAAGCCAGTCTGGATTTTCCCAGGAAAATGCTTCAGCTGCAGGTGCTGGCTTGGTACCTGTTAGCTCCGAGAAAGGATGCCAGCCTGGCTCAGTTTTCCAGGGGAAAAATGTGTTTTTCCTGCCTTGCACTGGGGAACAGAGGATGAGTACTGGTTTAAAGGTTAGGGGAGGGGGGAGTCCAGGATGCTTGAGACCAGAAGTGTTTCCGATTCTGGGTGATTTGCACAGACCTCACCGGTTGAGCATCCCTCTTCTGAAAATCCCAAATGCCCCCAGATCGGAAAAGGACGCCCTGGGTTCATTCGGAGCATTTTGCATTTGGGCGCTTCAGCTCAGGGCTCGTCAGCCTGTCCTTGCCTTTGACGTGTGCTAAATCCTGGAGATCATGTCTTTTGTCTCTAACACCCTCTCCCTCATCCTTCCCCTTTCTTTCAGAAACCCCAAGCCACGAAGCAGCACCTCACACGCCTCCCCTCAAAGCACACGCAGTGAAATCCTTGGGCCAGAAGCTAGCACTTGGGGTTCGCTGAGGACGTGTGCCCCCCATCATGTGCTAGATGCACTTGAATCCATCCACGCACTCCTGTCAATCTGAAACTCAGTGTGACGGCGACAGACGCGTGGCCTCATGTGCCTGTCACTCTTGGCTTCATTGCCTTTTTTTTTTTTTTTTTTTTGCTCTGCATGATTAGGTTTTCTTGTTCATGCTCTGAAACCCTGCCTGGAGGCTGCTGACCTCGGGGGGACCCCCAGCAAAGCAATTCTTCATGCCTGACTTATGCTCCGTGTCTCAGAATTAGCTTTTGAGAAGGATGCGCCTCCCAGAGAACAGCCAGCTAAATAAAGACGAATGGCACCTCTCTCGTCCCAGGGAGCGTCCTTTCTTTGCTCCCCGTCCATCCACCTGCGGCAGCGCCTGCCCACCCTCGAGGGCTGTTTGTGCTGCTGTGATGACTCACTCGTCCACACTTTCAGGCAGCTCGGATCGCTCGTCCCATCAGGGTGTGCCGCAGATGCACAGCCGTCCACTTTGTCCTCGTAGCCTCCTTGCCCCCGTGTCCACATGGAGGGGGTGCTGGGTGTGTGTGTGGAGGGGAGGAGGGAGGCATTTGCAGCCCGGGGCCTTTGCATACTTCTGAGCTGCGGGGAGCCGCTGCCGCCTGTGTCTGGCGCTGCTGCCGACTTGCAGTCATGGCCGCTGTATGCAGAGCCCGGGATTGTAATTTTGCCTCCGATGGCCAGGACCACGAGCTCCACATCGGCACGTCCAGCTCCCGTGACGGCACCCCAGGTAGGTTTGGCGGCGCCGCTGTGCTCACCTGCCCCACCTTGCCGTACAGGAGCTGTTGTCTCTGGGAAGCATTTGTGGCTGGCCCTCCTCGGGCAGCTGGGCTGCGCCTTGAGATCTCCTTGCAGCAAAGACTGGCTCTGCGTCACTGGGGAGCCCGGTCTCTTGGCCCTGCCTTGCCCTCTTTCCCGGTCGTTATGGAAATTCCACGGGGGGTGCCATGAACTCCTCTCCTCCTGAGTCCGCCCTGTTGGTGTGGCAGCTGAGCTGTTTGTGTCTTCTGGGAATGTAGGCTAGGGTCGCACAAGTCCAGTGACCTCGGGAACTCTGCGGGCAGCCCTCGTCTTGTTACCATAGTAACAGGAAGATACATCTCAGGTGCTCTTGCCCCCAGTGCTGAAGTTGTCTACTTTAAAAACATTCCTCCCCCTGCTGAAATGAGGCAGAGGGCTACAGTGCAACAGAAGTTCATATTAAAAATGAATTTCTATTTGTGTTTCATTATCTCAAGTTATGTCTTATCTAAAAAGCATGCATTTTTTTTAAAATCACAAAAATCCCACACACAAAGAGGCCTTAAGCTTTTTGCTGTGGCTTAGGGCTGATTTTGAGCCTTTTTGTGGGGAAGGAGAATGGAGATGGATTTGGCTAGATGCCAATTTCCCTCCCATTGCTCTTTTTTTTTTTAAGTGAAAACAAGTATTTGTGCTAACAATAAGCAAAAATAACAAACCAGACCACTTATTTAAATCAAATGAATCCTTTCTCATATTGTCTGTTTTCCTGTAGTTGAAAGTTAGTATCCTAGGAGAGTATATTTATTTGCATTTCATTTTCTTTAGGGCATCATTGAAATGCAAAATCACTCAGATCAATAATGCCGAGCAAATAGTCCTCGTCTGGTTTCGGTTTTGAGAGTCTCCGCGGCCTCAGTGCCTCAGCGCTTGGTGGAAATGTGGGTCTGTGATGCTAGATCGTAGTTATGCAGTGTGGTTAGAAAATCCACCTGGGATACTTCCAGAAGTGAAACTCATTGGAAACAGGGAGAAGCAACCGTTCAGAAGAAAGCCCCACGAACAGGCAACATAATTTTGCAGAAAAGAAAGGAAGAGACGAGACACGGAAGAAGCCTACGCTGATCAGAAGTTGAGGTTCAAGGGCTTGGGTGGAAGGCGGAGTCTCTGCTGTTGTAATTTCAGAGCAGCAACACATTCCTGTGTGTGTTCTAGCCACAGAGCCCTAGCAGCCCTTCTCCCTCCTCTGTGGGCTCACGTCTTCCTCTGCTCAGGAATCCTGCATCCCCTCCGCGGTGGGGATGGCTCGTGCTCCTCCTTGAGCTCTGTCTCCTCGATTACAGGTCAGAGGCACAGGAAGACCCGGAGTAGACTGGCTGCAGAGGTTCTTGGGGAATATTTCCAAACTTTTCCTTTGAAAACTGGTTTGACTGTGTGCGGGTGTCTTGTCTCTGGCGTGTGGTAATAATAGAGAATGGCCAGCAGGTGGTGATAAAGGACAAGCCTCTCCGTGTGGCGTCGCTGCCTCCAGCGGTCCTCTGGCCACTTCCTAGAGGCCGGCACTGGAAGTTAAAACCGGAAGGCGGCACGTGTTACTTGTCAGTGAGACAGAGAAGAAGCACCAGTGGGCAAATTGATTAGTGTATGGTTTATAATTCTTTCATATAAGGTCATTTATTTTGGGCAACATATGAAGTCTTTTTTTTTCTTTAAGATTTATTTATTTATTTGAAATGCAGTTACAGGGAACCAGAGACAGAGAGAGAGTCTTCCATCTGCTGGTTCACTCCCCAGTTGTCCACGACAGCCTCAGTTGTACTGATCTGGAGCCAGGAGCCTCTTCCAGGTCTCCCACGCGGGTGCAGGGGCCCAAACATCTGGGCCATCTTCTACTGCTTTCCCAGGCCATAGCAGAGAGCTCGGTCGGAAGTGGAGCAGCCGGCACTCAAACCGGCACCCATATGGGATGCTGGCACTGCAGCCTTACCCACTGTGCCACAGCACTCGCCCCACAAAGTCTTAAAAGCTGTTAGAATCAGTAACTGGGGGGGGGGGGGCTTTGGCACCGTTGTGGTGCTGCTTGGGGTTCCTGCCTCCTGTCTTGGAGTGTTTGGGTTCGAGTCCTGGCCCTGCTTTGACTGCAGCTCCCGGCTAATGCAGACCCTGGAGGCAGCAGGTGATGGTGCAGAGTTGAGCCTCGTGAGTTCTGGCTCCTGGTTTCAGCCTGGCCCAGCCCCAGCCGTTGTGGGCATCTGGGGAGTGAACCAGTGAATGTGAGAACTCTGTATGCCTCTGTCTCTCTGCCTTCCAAAAATCAAATGAATGCAAACGTTTTGGAAAGCAACACAAACCCCAGTAACCGGTTTTTTGAATTTCACCTCTTTGCCTTCTACGGCAATCTAAACTCACCACTGGTGGCACGTGGGCCATCTTGATGACGATGCAAAGTCTCCTTTTAGCCCATAAAGCGTTCCAACAGAAATACAGGGGACCTTCAGGAAGTTCAAGGGAGATGGAATTAAACGATAAGTGTGTTTTGGTGCCAACACTTTTTGAAATGCAGACACGCAAGGTGTCTCCGAATAGTTTGTGAAAATGTGTATCATGAAAAACTGTGCAGCGGAGGTAAACTTCAATTCCATGTTCCCATGAAGCTTTTAAGTCCCCTTATAAAAATGGAACTCTAATCAGCTAGTCCCCTGGCCCAGTACTTTTGGTTCTGATGGGATCTGTATCCCAGGTATTTGGAAATATGATCCTGAGCGTCCCTTCCATGGCCGTCTTGGGCCCTGGGCACGTGGACCTCTTTGTTCCAGAAAGACTTCCTTGGCACTCCGTTTGCAAAAGCTGTACAGTGCCTGGGAGTGGAGGGTTGTCTTCTAACGCAGACTCCAGAGATGCTGAAGATGCGATGTCCCCAGCTGTGGGGGTTTCAGACCGGGAAGGCGCTCAGCCGGGCGGCTGTGGGTTGCATGGAGGATTCTGTCACCTTCAGCACACGTCGGGCCCTGGGGTCAGGGGACCTGCGCTGCTTGCCGTGATCCACCGATGAGGGTGTCTTAGTTGGACCACCGCGGGTGGTTTCATTACCTGCATCTTCTGATCTTCTGGTCTTTGGGCAGCTCCCTGTGCCCGGCCCCCAGCCCCAGTCAGAGAGGGGCTCAGACTGGTGTCAGCTGCAGGGCTCTGGAAATCGGCCGGTGCAGTCTCAGGTGGGCAGAGTGAAAAAATCGAAAATGGCCCCCTGCCTCTTCCAGTCTGACTGTCCCTGGACGCCTACCACTGGCACTGAAGCAGGTGCACAAAGATCACCTGGCGCCCGGTCCGTCTGGCTTTAACGTGGCGCCCGGTCCCTCGTGGTGGCTTTAACCTGGTGCCTGGTCCCTCGTGGTGGCTTTAACCTGGCACCTGGTCCCTCGTGGGGCTTTAACCTGACGCCCGGTCCCTCATGGGGGCTTTAACCTGACACCCGGTCCCTCATGGGGCTTTAACCTGACACCCGGTCCCTCATGGGGCTTTAACCTGGCGCCTGGTCCCTCGTGGGGCTTTAACCTGGCACCTGGTCCCTCATGGGGCTTTAACCTGGCACCTGGTCCCTCGTGGGGCTTTAACCTGGCACCTGGTCCCTCATGGGGCTTTAATCTGGCGCCTGGTCCCTCGTGGGGCTTTAACCTGGCACCTGGTCCCTCATGGGGCTTTAACCTGGCACCTGGTCCCTCGTGGGGCTTTAATCTGGCACCCAGTCCCTCATGGGGCTTTAACCTGGTGCCCAGTCCCTCGTGGTGGCTTTAACCATCCTCTCGTAGGGCATGCTGACTGGGCATGTGAGGTTCAGTGTGTTTTGTAGCCAGTCAGGTTTCTTTCTCTGCCCCGGCAAGGAAATACAGCTCACGTGAAACCCATCACACGCGTCGTCCATTTCCACTTGGAGTCAGAGGATTCAGGCGAGAAATGCATCCCGGCCTTCTTTCTCCGCAAGGAGCAGAGGCAGCGTCTCCGGCCTTCTGCTTGATTAGAAAGGACGTCTGAAGCTTGAGATGAGATTAGGCCAAATCCACCAAAACGCAGCTTGCAGGCTCAGCCAGAGGAGTTAAAACAGGGTTCCCATGGTACTGGGGGCTGAGACAGGAGGCCGGAGGGAAACAGTGTCCAAGGTCTTCCCCTGGGGTTTCCTGAGCCCCAGCAGGGTCGCTGTGGGAGCGATCAAGTTAAGATGAGGTCATTAGGGTGGTCCCGGTAGGTCCTTATCCAGTGGGGAAAATGTCACTTAGGGAGGCAGGATGCACAGGGAGGCAGCAGCCGCGAGCCTAGAAGACCAGGGGGTACCGTCGCCTTGGCCAGGCGGGGGTCTCATCGGGGTCTCAGAGTGAGCGCCGCCCTACTGGCTGACTTGACTCCCGGGGTCCATTCCTGCGGTCCTCAGCCTGTGGTGCGTGGTTACAGCAGCCCCAGGACACCTGCACTCCTGGCTCTGTGGGACTTCTCCTTTCCTAGCTGGCCCTCTGCGGCGTCATGGCCTTGTCTTTCTCTTCTCGGCCTTTAGGTAAGTGTGTTTCTGAAGGGCTGGTCTGGGACTTTCTGTTCTGTACCTGTGCGTCTCCACTTGGCGACTTCCTCCTTTTGGTGGCTTTGCCATAAATCCTGAAGATTCTCTTGTCCTCGTGTGTGTTAGACTCCAAGTGGCAAGGGAGGGGACACCCTCCGCCCACCTTTACCGAAGGACGCTTACCCCGCGGTCGGGTGGCACTTGCTCAACAGCAGCAGAAGGTGACCTGTGTCGGTGAACCCTGTGTGCTGTTGGTGGCGCCCTCGCTATGGAACCCAGCGTGGAGCTCCGGAAAAAAATCAAAACGAGAATGGCCATGACTCAGCGATTGCACTCCGGGGCTTAAACCCTATAGCGCTGCCAGCAGGGTGTGGAACAAGCCTTTGAGCGTCTAGGTTCTTAACGGCACAAGTCACACTCACTAAACAGTGGCAGCAACCCCAGGGTCCCATGTTAGACAAGGGAGGACACGGTGTGGTGGCGGGTTGTGCAGCTTTCAGAGGAGGGAGGCCCCCTGGGTGAGCCGGGAGGACCCTGTGCCGCGTGCCGAGAACCAGCACAAAGATGACGCCCGTGTGGGTCCGCTTAGCCCAGGTCCCCAAAGCGGCCGCACTCAAAGGCAGACAGCTGGGGCCATTGTTGTGTAGGGAGTGTGGGGTTTCTGCAGGATGAAAAGACTTCGGCCAGCGCGGTGGCTCAACAGGCTAATCCTCCGCCTTGCGGCGCCAGCACACCGGGTTCTAGTCCCGGTCGGGGCGCCAGATTCTGTCCCGGTTGCCCCTCTTCCAGGCCAGCCCTCTGCTGTGGCCCGGGAGTGCAGTGGAGGATGGCCCAAGTGCTTGGGCCCTGCACTCCGTGGGAGACCAGGAAAAAGCACCTAGCACCTGGCTCCTGCCATCGGTCGAGCGCGGTGCGCCGGCCGCAGCGCGCCATCTGCGGCGGCCATTGGAGGGTGAACCAACGGCAAAGGAAGACCTTTCTCTCTGTCTCTCTCTCTCTCACTGTCCACTCTGCCTGTCAAATAAATAAATAAATAAATAAAAGACTTCTGGTGATAATGACCATAAAGACCAAACAAGGCTGCAAAGACCTACTGTGTGTGTGTGTGTGTGTGTGTGTGTGTGCGTGCGCACGGTGGGGACAGGGGTTAGGGCAGACTTCAGAGCCCAGAACTCAGGAGGCCCCCAAATGTGTCTACTGCAGCCACGGTTCAGAGTGTCCACTGCACGCCTCCACCTGGATGTCCCTCGGGTCCCGCGAGCTCAGTGAAGCCAATCACCCAGCTCATCTCCGTTGCCAAAGCTTGATGCGCTCTTTCTGTTGAGATCATACCCAGTCTTCCAGCGATCGCACTTTCAGCCTTGGCATGTTCTTCTTATTAAAAAACATGTTCTTCTTATTAAAAAAGTAATATATGCTCATAAAACTTTAAAGAAAATGCAGACAAGTAAAAAGATAAGCATAAAATCATCTAAAATCTCTCTGCCCGGAAACAACCGTTAATATCTTTTTATTGCATTTTGCCATTATTTTTCTACACACTTGTTCATCTGTTTAGAAACTGTCTTTTGCGAATTTATTTTTATCTGACTCTGACTATTTTCTCCTGTAATTAAACCGTCTTCAGCAATATCCTATTTACTGCTGTGTAACAGTCTATTGTGTGAAGGCACCATAAAATTTAAAAATCTCCTAATGCTGGGTTGAATTTTTGAGATCGAATACAGTGCTATGGAGAATGTCTCTGCAGTGTGGTCATTCCTTGTATTCATAATTAATTCATTAGGAGGAACTCGCAGAAGTAAAATTATTTGCAAGATTAAAATGCATGTAAATTTTTTGGATACTCATTTTAATTTACCTTCACTATTCTTTTAATTCCTTTGCTAATTTGAGAGAAAAAGATACTTCATTATTATTTCAATTTTTTTTTTGGACAGAGTTAGACAATGAGAGAGAGAGAGAGAGAGAGAGAGAGAAGAGAGAGGTCTCCCTTCTGTTGGTTTACTCCCCAAATGGCCGCTATGGCTGGTGCACTGCGCTGATCCGAAGCCAGGAGCCAGGTGCTTCTCCTGGTCTCCCATGTGGGTGCAGGGCCCAAGCACTTGGGCCATCCTCCACTGCCTTCCTGGGCCACAGCAGAGAGCTGGCCTGGAAGAGGAGCAACCGGGACAGAACCAGCGCCCCAACTGGGACCAGAACCGGGGTGCCGGCACCACAGGCGGAGGATTAGCCTAGTGAGCTGCGGCGCCGGCTGAATTATTTCAACTTGCTTGTCTTTAGTTAGTAAAGTAGTTGCATGTGTTTGCTGTATTGCATATGTTTGGTGTTTTCCTTCTGTGACAACTGACTTTCCATGTTCTTTGCCTGTTGTTCTTTCTCCAACACTTTCTTCCACTGTCCTTAGTCCCTCTTCCAGATCTACACAGCATATCCTGTGTGTTAGCTAGGGCTCTTCAGAGAAACAGACCAGTAAGATACAAACACACACCACACCACACCACACACACACACACACACACACTCACACAGATCCTACACAATACGCACCCACACCTTCCCCCCAACACACAGTGTGTCAACATTCACGGAAAAACGGATTTAAAAAAAAAAAAAAAACATTTCCTTCCTTCCTTCCTTTAAAAGGCAGAGTTACAGAGAGACGAGGAGAGACAGTTTTGTTGACACATAATTTGACGGCAGATTTATTTTTAAAGTTTTATTTATTTGAAGGAGTTAGAGAGTGAGAGCTAGAGAGAGAGGTCTTCCATCCACTGGTTCACTCCCCAGACGGCTGCAACGACTAAGGCTGGGCCAGGTGGAAACCAGGAGCCAAGGGCCAGAAACTTCCTCCGGGTCTCCCATGTGGGTGCAGGGCCCAAGCACTCGGGCCATCTTCTGCTGCTGTCCCAGGCCACAGCCGGGAGCTGGATCGGAAGAGGAACAGCCAGGACTTGAACCAGCGCCCATATGGGATGCGGGCACTGTGGGCGGGTGGAGGCTTAGCCCACTACGCCACAGCGCCGGCCGCCTCCTGCATGCTTTCAGTCATCTCTGCTTTACCTCTAGTGCCGACTGCAACGTGAGCGCCGTGTAACCCGCGGCCATACTCTGCTGGGAAATGATGACAAGGCAGAAAAGCCTGCCCAGCTTCAGTATGGGTGGAGTTTTTGGTTTTGAATATTTTTGGACCACGGTGGTTTGAATCCACAGATGCGAAGGAAGGGCCATGTGTGTTGAGTCCTTCCAACAACCGCAAGACCTGAGCGTTATCTCCACAACATTTTACTCCTGGAAGTAGGCTGCCTTGGCGGGCGCAGCGAGGAGAGGGTAGAACCAGGAGTCAAAGAGAGAGCTGGCTTGCACAGGCCACGTCTACCCGTTGCACAGGCCACGTCTACCCGTTTCTACCGTTCGTGGCTGCCTGGCCAGGCAGCTGAGTCCTTCCGCTCCGCGAGCGCCTCGCTGGGCCCGTTGAGCCGCTGCGCCCGGAGCAGGGCCAGACTCTGCGCGGTGAGGTCGGAAAGCCAGTCTTTCGCTCCAGGACCCGGCTGGGGCATTTTGCTGGATCACTTCCTATGCAAAATAGCATCAGCTGAATCCAAACACATTGGCCTGCGGTTCTTGTGGAAGTTTTGGTGAATTCTCTGGCTCATCACGCACGGACTTGAAGCAGAGGAGCCTTCCCGCAGGGGCCGGGCCTGTGTGCAGCCTGAAATCTTTCCAAGGAGAAGAGCTTATTTATTTATTAGACAGAGTTAGACAGGTTAAACAGTGAGAGAGAGCGACAGAGAGAAAGGTCTTCCTTCCGTTGGTTCACCCCCAAAATGGCCGCCACGACTGGAGCTGCGCCGATCTGAAGCCAGGAGCCAGGAGCTTTCTCCTGGTCTCCCATGCGGGTGCAGGGCCCAAGGACTTGGGCCATCCTCCACTGCCTTCCCAGGCCACAGCAGAGAGCTGGACTGGAAGAGGAGCAACCGGGACTAGAACCTGCGCCCATATGGGATGGTGGTGCCGCAGGTGGCGGATTAACCAAGTGAGCCACGGCGCCGGCCCCTGAGAAGAGCTTTGAAGGGAGCCAGTGTTCTCGGAGACTCTGCATCCATCCACGCCCTCCGAGGACACAGGGAAGAGCTGCTGGCCGTAGCTGGGACACGCTGGCTTGTCCATGCGAATTAACCCAATGTTGAACCTCCTGTCTTGTAGGTAAACAGTGCGTGGCCCTGGCTTCCCTGCAGGGTCACTGTTCCCTCCAGCATCCCAGAACCAGCAGGCAAAGGGTTACGCAGGCCTCTCCTCAGGGGCCTCCAGGACCTGCCCAGGGCCTGGGCCACTGGTTGGCCAGACTGGCTGCACAGTCTGAATGGAGCTCCTGTCTCAGTGTGGCCTGCAAACCAGGAATGTACGGGCAGCTCAATCATACTGGAATCCGGAATTCTGTGGAGAATGGAACAGGAAGATGTTTATTTTGGTGCAAAAATATTTGAAATCCGTGCATGATTTTCTCATAACGCACATTTTCCCGAACGTTTTGAAGGCCCTTGATGTGCGTGAACTTCAACACGTCTTGCACCCAAATAAACATATTTTAATGATTTTTTGCACGCAGCTTTTGAAGATAATACTCTTGTATTATCTCACTGTCATTTTTGTCTCTTTCCAACTCAAACCCATGCTTCCAGCACAGACAATTTGGTTACAGTCTATTTGCAGACTGCCTGGAGTAGGGGAGGAATAGGGTGAGCTTTCCGTACCTCGTGGTTCTCCTCTGAGAGGGACTCCTGGGACACAGAGCAGACTGACATGAGGGAAACAGAGGTGTGTTAGTATGCGTGAGATGGGACTCGGTCTCCGAGAGCTGGGTGAGAATCCAGGCTTAAGTACCAGCCTCAGCTGGAACAAAGACGAAGGGACCAGGCAGGAGGCCAACCAGGAAAAGCGGGTGCACGGGCCGAGGTTTCCTGTGCAGGTGGAGCAGCGGGCACGCCCTTGCCTCCAGACCATGCCCTCTCTCTGCCTCACACTCCCAGTCCCGGACACGTGGGGCTTGTTGGGTCACCTGCTTTAGGGGTCTGCTCAGCGTCCTCTTGTCACAGAGGCCCCCCGGGCCACGCAGTTTACCATGGGATTCTCTTACAAGGCTAAAGTACCGCGTGGTACTAGCTAGCACCACCTCTACGTGTCTACCCCCAAGAGAGGCGGGAGCCCCCACGCACACGGGAACCCAGGCTTGAACGTCCCCGCATCACTGCCAGGACACAACTCAAATGCCGTTTGCGAATGAACTCGCGCTGTGCTTACAATGGGCTACTCTTCCGCCACGGCGGGAGCGAAGTGCTGATGCGTGCTGTGATATGGTGCTCATGAAGAGAGGCCCTCATGGGGGTCCCAGGGACGTGGAGTGTCCCCAGGGAGCAAGTGCAGAGAGACGACAAGCAAATGAACACCAGCCTGGGCCTGGGGCAAGGAGGCAGCGAGAGTGACCCGTGTGCTTTCTTGTTGGGGGTGGGGGGAGTGTCCTGGGGCTGGCGCTTCCCCCTGCGGCACCGGCATCCTCTGTGGGTGCTCTTCCTGTCCCGGCTGCTCCACTTCTGATTCAGCTCCCTGCCGCTGCACCTGGGCAGGCAGTGGAAGATGACCCTGTGCCCTCGTGGAGACCTGGAGGAAGCTCCTGGCTCCTGGCTTTGGCCTGGCCCAGCCCTGGCCGTTTTGGCTATTTGGAGAGAGAACCAGTGGATGGAAGACCTCTCTCTCTCTCTCTCTCTAAATAAAATCAGTCTTTAAAAAATGTCCTGGAGGTAGACAGTGAGGATGGTTCCAACAATTCTCTTTTAAAAATACCAAAAAAATTGATTTCTGTTATTTAAAAAGGGTGAATTTTTATGAATTCTATTTCAAGAAAATAGTTATAAGGAAAATTTGAACTTCCTGTTCTTCTGTAAGATCTTTGTGTCCAGGAAGACACTGAAAAAATGGGAGGACTTTGAGAAGTTTGTGGCAAATGGAATGAAAATTTATTTGGGTGCAAAAAATCTTGAAATCGAAGCATCGATTTTTCAGAGTGCGTTTTCTCTGAACTTCTGAAAGATTCGTCACCCATGTGGCTGTCAACACGTGTTTGCCGCCTAATAAACTTGCCTTTTGCTTTGTTTTCCATGAACTTTTTGAAGCACCCTTGTGCTAAGGTGACTTGAGCGTATGTGGTTATAATGTACACGGAGACTCCGTGTTATTCATTTCAGGTGTACTGTGAAATCAGTCAACACACTTATGGACTCTTCCTGGATGCTTGGGTCCAGGCCCCAGTGTCAAAGCGCTCGTCTTCGCAGGCCTGCTCAGGCTGGCTTGACAGAGGTGATGGAGGCCGTGAGTGCGTGCGCTTGTGCATGATGGAGAACACGGAGGCTGTGAGTGTGTGTGCTTGTGCATGACGGAGAGGACAGAGGCTGTGAAGGTGTGCTTGTGCATGATGGAGAGGATGGAGGCTGTGAGTGTGTGTGCTTTTGCGTGATGGAGAGGACGAGGGCGTGTTTGTGTGTGCTTGTGCATGATGGAGAGGACAGAGGCCGTGAGTGCGTGTGCTTGTGCATGATGGAGAGGACGGAGGCCGTGAGTGTGTGCGCTTGTGCATGATGGAGAGGACGGAGGCCGTGAGTGCGTGCGCTTGTGCATGATGGAGAGGACGAGGGCATGAATGTGTGCACTTGTGCATGATGGAGAGGACGAGGTCGTGAGTGTGTGTGCTTGTGCATGATGGAGAGGACGAGGCCGTGAGTGTGTGTGCTTGTGCATGATGGAGAGGACGGAGGCTGTGAGTTTGTGCACTTGTGCATGATGGAGAGAGGACGAGGGCGTGAGTGTGTGTGCTTGTGCATGACGGAGAGGACAGAGGCTGTGAAGGTGTGCTTGTGCATGATGGAGAGGACGGAGGCTGTGAGTGTGTGTGCTTTTGCGTGATGGAGAGGACGAGGGCATGAATGTGTGCGCTTGTGCATGATGGAGAGGACGAGGTCGTGAGTGTGTGTGCTTGTGCATGATGGAGAGGACGAGGCCGTGAGTGTGTGTGCTTGTGCATGATGGAGAGGACGGAGGCTGTGAGTTTGTGCGCTTGTGCATGATGGAGAGAGGACGAGGGCGTGAGTGTGTGTGCTTGTGCATGACGGAGAGGACGGAGGCCGTGAGTGCGTGTGCTTGTGCATGATGGAGAGGACGAGGGCATGATTGTGTGTGCTTGTGCATGATGGAGAGGACGAGGGCGTGATTGTGTGCTTGTGCATGATGGACATGAGGGAGGCCGTGAGTGTGTGCGCTTGTGCATGATGGAGAGGACGGAGGCTGTGAGTTTGTGCGCTTGTGCATGATGGAGAGAGGACGAGGGCGTGAGTGTGTGTGCTTGTGCATGATGGAGAGGACGGAGGCCGTGAGTGCGTGCGCTTGTGCATGATGGAGAGGACGAGGGCATGATTGTGTGTGCTTGTGCATGACGGAGAGGACGAGGGCGTGATTGTGTGCTTGTGCATGATGGAGAGGACAGAGGCCGTGAGTGTGTGCGCTTGTGCATGATGGAGATGACGGAGGCTGTGAGTTTGTGCGCTTGTGCATGATGGAGATGACGGAGGCCGTGAGTGTGTGTGCTTGTGCATGATGGAGAGGACGGAGGCCGTGAGTGCGTGCGCTTGTGCATGATGGACATGAGGGAGGCCGTGAATGTGTGCGCTTGGGCTTTGGTATTCCGGCAGCAGGTATCTTGACTGGGGAAAGCATTTGATATGTGCAGATGTGAGGGTCCACTTGCAGCAGTCTCTATATTGTACTTCAAATGCCCACTCTTTCTCTCTGTCTCTATCTGTCACACACACACGCAGGTGTGGTACACGTGGTTGGATCTGTCTCACACACACACAGGTACAGGCGCACGTGTTTGGATCTGTCACACACACAGATACAGGCACACGTGGTTGGTTCTGTCTCACACACACACAGGTACAGGCACACGTGGTTGGATCTGTCACACACACACAGGTGCAGGCACACGTGGTTGGTTCTGTCTCACACACACATAGGTGCAGGCACACGTGTTTGGATCTGTCACACACATAGGTGCAGGCACACATGGTTGGATCTGTCACACACACAGGTACAGGCACACGTGGTTGGTTCTGTTTCACACACACACACAGGTACAGGCACACGTGGTTGAATCTGTCACACACACAGGTGCAGGCACACGTGGTTGGTTCTGTCTCACACACACACAGGTATAGGCACACATGGTTGGATCTGTCACACACACACACAGGTACAGGCACATGTGGTTGGTTCTGTCTCACACACACACATGTGCAGGCACACGTGGTTGGATCTGTCACACACACACAGGTACAGGCACACGTGGTTGGATCTGTCACACACACACAGGTACAGGCGCCCATGGTTGAATCTGTCTCACACACACAGGTGCAGACACACGTGGTTGGATCTGTCACACACTCAGGTACAGGCACACGTGGTTGAATCTGTCACACACAGGTGCAGGCACACGTGTTTGGATCTGTCACACACACACACAGGTGCAGGCACACGTGGTTGGATCTGTTACACACACACAAAGCTGCAGGCACCCGTGGTTGGATCTGTCACACACACACACAGGTACAGGCACACGTGGTTGGATCTTTCACACACATAGGTGTAGGCACACGTGGTTGGATCTGTCACACACACACAGGTACAGGCACACGTGGTTGGATCTGTCACACACACACAGGTGCAGGCACACGTGGTTGGATCTTTCACACACATAGGTGCAGGCACACATGGTTGGATCTGTTACACACACACACAGCTGCAGGCACCCGTGGTTGGATCTGTTACACACACACACAGGTACAGGCACCTGTGGTTGGATCTGTCACACACACACACAGGTGCAGACACACGTGGTTGGATCTGTTACACACACACAGGTGCAGGTGCAGGCGCCCATGGTTGAATCTGTCACACACACACACAGGTGCAGGCACACATGGTTGGCACACATGCACACACACAGGTGCAGGCATACGTGGTTGGATCTGTCACACACACACACAGGTGCAGGCACACGCAGGTGGGTCTCCATTCCAAATCCTGGAATGGCACAGCCGGCTTGCTCTTGCAATCAAGAAGGGAACCTTGGTTCTTAGTTGGTGTCTTTGGCCACGTGGTTAAATACTGGTGGAGACGCCCACACCCCACATCTCAGTACCCGGATTTCACTCCTGCTCTGGCCCCCGACTCCAGCTGGGAGGCAGTCGGCGATGTCTCCAGCGCCTGGGTCCACGCCACCCGCTTGGGAGACCTGGACTGGTTTCCAGGCTCTGGGTGCCAGCCTGACCCCGCTGTGGCTGTTGCAGGCATTTGGGGAAATGAGCCAGCAGATGGGAGTTCTCCTGTCTGTTCAGGCGCTCTGATAAAAAATAACAAATAAAATATTTTAGAGAAATGACTCAGCGAGAAATTTAAGAAATCAGGGCGGCGTTGCGTCCGTAGGCGCTGTTTGTTTGGTAACCTTTGCTCCCCGCCTTCAGCTCAGGGCCGCATTCACGGCCTCTTGCGCTGGTTTTATGAGGACGGTGAGCCACGGTGCAGTCTCGGCGGCCCTCCTGTTGGCGGTGTGCTGTAGAGTGGGCGTGGAGCAGTCTGTTGTGCAGAGACGGTATGGTAGAGAGAGAGCTGGAGGGTGTGATGGGCAGAGCCTAAGACACGCCAGCCAGAGCCTGGTTTGGCTCCCAGGTGATATTTGGGCTGCAGCGGGAGGGGGTCAGGTGGACTCCTTCTTTCAGTCCAACCACAGGACGTGAAGTTGGTGGTAAATTCCGGGATGAGTGGGGCTGGGCTCCGTGGGGGTCGTGAGCATCTCCGTGTGGCTGTCAGGGTTGCACCCAGGTCAGCCCATGCCTGAAGCTCCCCAGCCTTCCCCAGCCATGTGTTCGAGCAGAGCAGGGAGCTGCAGCTGCAGCGGATGCGCTTCCCCGGCCTGGCCGCTGCTTCTTCCTTACTCCCTCCCGCCTCCCCCTGCATTGCCCCTTCCCCACCCTCCTCCCTTCCAGCTAGCACCTACTGAGTGTCTGCTGTGTGCATCGCTTTCTCTACAGGCTCCCATTCAGTCACAGGACTGTCGGCCCTGTTTCACCACCAGGAGACCGACACGCGAACACTAGGCTGAAGCTCTCCCAGCAGGGAAGAGCTGCTGCACGGGAAGCTGGCATGGGACAGCTGCTCCACTTCTGATTCAGCTCCCACTAGTGCACCTGGGGGAGCCCGAGAAACCCAGATGGAGCTCCAAGGGCTTGGCTTTGGTCTGGCTGAGCCCTAGTCAGTGCAGCCATTTGGGGAAGTGAGACAGCAGGTGGAAGACATCTCTCTCTCTCTCTCTCTCTCACTCTCTCTCTCTCTCTCTTACTCTCTCCCTCTGTCTCTCTCACTCTGCCTTTCAAATAAATAAATAAACCTTTTTTAAAAAATGGGGGAAGCTGGATGTGATTGTGACAAATACACTAATTGGAGATGCTAATAACAGGGGAAGCCGGGTGTGGGAACATGGTGCTACTTCACAATTTTTGTTTTGTAAATTTCAAACTATTCTAAAATGTAAATTTACAAATCAGAAGCTCATGCTTCTAACTCATTATTTACTTTTCCAGTGGGTTCATTATGCAGAGAAAAAGCTCTCAATTCCCCCCTTTGTAGGTTTGCAAAGCCCCAGGAATGCACCTGCTATGGGTGGATTCGTGTGCCCGTGGATGGGGCCAGCTGAGCCCCCAGCACCAGCAAGGCGTGGGCCCTCGCCCCATTCTGTACACGTGCTCTGTGCTCCGTGTGGCTGTGCAGAGGCCCAGGTTCTGAGCCTAACTGCTGTTGGGGCTACTCCAGCGATGCCTGACGAAGACTTGATGTCTACAAAAATGAAAGTATTTGTAAAAACGGGGGCTTCCCTTGTGGCACAGCAGGTTAAGCTGCCGCCTATGACACTGGCGTCCAACGTGGGACCTCTGGGTCTGCCCCACTTCTGATCCAGCTCCTTGTAATGTGCCTGGGAAAGCAAAGGAAGAGGACCCAAGTGGGAGACCCAGATGGAGTTCCAGGCTGCTGGCTTCAAGCCTCTGTAGCCAGCTGGGGACTGAACCAGTGGGTGGAAGACCTCTGTCTCTCTCCCTCTCTCTCTGTTGCTTTGCCTTTCAAATACATAAATAGATCTTTAGAAAAAGATTCTGTAATTTTTTTTTTACTGTTACATATATCAGTGATACATGTTTGAAGGGGACTCATTTTTTCCTGTGGAAGTAAGTTGTTTCAGGACTCCCTGGTGGGAAGCTCCCCCAGGACATGGGGTCGACAACACAGGGACGTTTATGGAAAGGCACAAATGCCACGTCCTCAGGCCACACCCGGAGCCCACGCCAGGAAGATCCACGCTGGTGTTCCTGGCACACTCGGCTGCTCTGAGGCCAGGGGGCCGGAAGGTTTCTAACCCAAGAATAAAACCACCAGAAACGCAGAAACTCAGGGTGCTGAATGGGGCCTGAGACCTGGCGATCTCCATGCTCACAGCGAAGACCCTCACGGTGTGGCAGTCTCAGGGGACTCCCCATGTCCTGTGCTCGTCCGTGCGCGTTGCAAACTGGTGACCCCTACAACGGATAATACAGGAGGCGGCTCAGCCTCGGGCTCCCTCGGCTCTGGAGGAACTGCCTGGTAACCATGGCAACGGCACTGCCACCCACCCAAGGCGCTGGGGTCCAGAGGCTCGTTCCGGCAACAAAGGCTTTTCTGTGCACCAGTGGGCGCGGGAACGCCGCTGCCCGTGATGTGGTGGGCACCATCCTTCAGCCTGGGGACCCACGGGGCACCAGCGTGCGGCTTCCCCCTTCACGTGCTTCATTGCTTAAGTGCGGGCGATGGAAGCCCAGGGCAAAGCTGATGCGGGTCCCCTCACCGCCCAGGCCGCCTGCCCTGCACTCTGACGTGGCTGCCTGGACCTGCCTGCCAGGTGCGTGGAGCGTGTTCCCGCCACAGTCGCACGCGTGTCTGAAACCTTTCTCAAGTGCCCAGGAGCCGAAGCCGCCTGGGACGTCTGGGAGGGAGGGTCAAAGCCATTGTTTCAAAGGAGTTTGCTTTAGAGTCACCGCAGTGACTGGGAACGCTGTCCCTCCAGGAGGCGGTGGCTTAGCTGACTCTGTCGTCTGTCCCTCCACGGGGAGCCCTGAGACGTCTCCGGCTCCCTGAGGGTGGTTAGGGTCGGCCAGCCACGTGGACACACTCAGGACAGAATATAGCCCCTTAGCGAAGGGCCGGGGCTGGCAGCCTTGGGTCCGGTTTCACTCTGCGATCTAGAGAAAGCAAAAGTGTTCATTTGGAGAACTTAGTGCCCGGAGAAAGGGGTCTGGATTCCGCTTCCTTTGGGTCGGTGACAGCAGCTACTTGGAGGTTTCGAAGGCAAAGTCCTAAGCCTGGCACTTCAATCTCAGTTCTTATTTTCCGGGTGAAAAATCCAACCTCTTTTGCAGGTGATTCCTTAGTTCTAAAATGAAGCTAAAAGCCTCTTTCTAGAGCTCAGAACGCCATGAGATGAGATAATTCGTGTCGTACACTCAGCGCCGGGACTGCTCCACGCTCAGCACAGTTTTCTGGACGGAGTGCTCCACTCAGCGGCTCAGTTAGGGCTCCGCTGTGTGTGTCCGTCTTTGGAAGGCATCATTCTACACGAATGTGATGCTGGAGGGGTACAGTCAGCCCAGGTGTTGGCGTGGGTCTGAAGATATTAAAGATATTAGCTGAAACCTTCCAATTTAAAATTTTAAAAAATGTATTTGAAAGGCAGAGAGAAAGAGAGAGAGAGAGAGAGAGAGAGAGAGAGAGAGATCTATGCCCACAACAGCTGGGGCTGAGGTCGGGAACTGGGAGCTCTATCCAGGTCTCATATGTAGGTGGCCATTTCCCGGCTGGTTGAGCCATCGCTGCTGCCTCCTAGGGTGCGCGTTTGTGGGGAGCTGGAATCAGAAGTGGATCTGGGACCTGATCCAGGACCTTCAAATAGGATGCAGGTGTCCCGAGTGACATCGCCACCGCTGCGCCCACAGCCCACTCACCCTAAACTTCTGGATGTTAAAGATCGTGACGGGATTTGCTGTGGGGTTGGTGGGCCACTCTGCTTCCTACGCAGCCTCCTCCTCTGGGGCAGTGGGGGGATGTGGGGGAGACAAGCACACCTTTCCCAGGTGGGGCAGGTGGCGCACGCCCCCCAGTGTGCTTGTCTGAGGTGAGCAGCGCTGAGCAGCTGCCCGCCTGGGGCCTGCCCAGGAGAGTGAGCCAAGGGCGAGGGGTTGCAGACGGGCCCGGGCGCACCCTGCCTGGCCCCAGGACTTAGAACCGTGGTGCCGATGTCTGACAGCAGGGTGTCCCGGGGCTCGTCACTCAGGGCAGAAAGCACTCGAGTGTCTGAGTTTGTCTCCCGTGGACGGCTTGGGCTTTGGTTTCTTTTTCTGTCTTTTTTTATTTATTCATATGTAGCTCATAAATACCATTTGGAACCTAGGAATTCTTCCACGGGACCCGCCCTCCCACCCACTCTCCCACCCCTCTTCCTCCCGCCCCTGTTTAGTCCAAGAAATACAAAGAAAGAGAAGGAAAAAATAAATAAAATGGAAATTGGTTCTGGTTTCCAAAGTCACAAGAGTGGGGCCTGCCAGGGGCTTGTGATTTTGTGTTTAGGGCTCCAGCGTCCAGGAGAAGGGGCGGGGCCTGCCTCCTGGCTCCTCTGCCTCGAAGCTGCCTGATCTTGGCCGATGGCACTGGGTGACCTGTGTCACCAAGGAGCCAGGGCGCATCTCAGTGTGGTGTGAGAATTCTCTGAAAACACGCTGCATGTGGTCCCTCGTGGTGTGTGGGGGCCTCTGACTGGCCCCGCTCCTGCCTGTAGCCCTGACTCAGGTGAGCTCCCTGTGGGCTGGGCAGGCAGTTGGGGGTTGTGAGATTCTGTCTCTCTCTCTCATTTCCTCTCTCTGTGACTCTGTGTCTATCACGTTCTGTCCCTCAGGGGTGTAGCAATAAAGCCATAGGACACAGGCACATGAAACAAAACTCCAAAAACAATCAATTAACCATACCCCGGTGTAATGACCATCCAGAGAAGGTCAAGCACTCTCTAGAAGTAAAGACCCAGAAGTGTGGGGTGTCCATAACCAGGGGCTCCCAAGGACAGAATTTGTAGGTCTGCACCAGATCCCCCAGATCCCAGGTGAGGCTTCAATAGCAGCAGCACCTTTGAAACAATCAGACATGAGCAGGCGTGGGCCGTGGTGGCCACGGCGCCAGTGGGGACACCCATCCCTGTCTGGGTCCCTCTGATTGGGTTCCCGGCTCTGCTCCCGGCTCCAGCTCCCTGCCGACATGCATGCTGGAGGGCAGTGGGCGATGGCTCAGGTGCTTGGGTCCCTGCCACTCATGGAGACCCGGGTGGAGTTCTCAGTTCCTGACGTTGCCTGGCCCTGCCCAGGCCGTCTCCGGGTCTGGGGAGTGACCCAGTGGACGGGAGCCATCTCTCTGTTTCTCAAGTGAAACAAAAATTATATATAAACTTAGTACGTGCTTGTGATAACAAAACTACACAGAAAAAAATGTCAAAATTCCCTTCTCTCCGGTCTTTCCTCTTGTGGTTAGCAGTCACCATTTAATAATATTTAATTATTAGGAAATTATTAAGATAATTAACACCAGTAATGCAAATAGATTTCACTTTTAATAAATTATTCAGCTATTAATATAGTTCTTGCATATTATTTTAGAATTCAAGAATATGTACTTACTATAAGTGAAAAAGCAAGTTATAGACTAGTAAGAATATAGTATAGCGTGATAGTGTACATGTGGGATTATACATAGTTTCTTTTTTTAAAGATTTATTGATTTATTTGAAAGGCAGAGTTACAGAGAGGCAGAGGCAGAGAGAGAGAGAGAGAGAGGTCTTCCATCCGCTGGTTCACTTCCCAATTGGCCTCAACAGCCAAAGCTGTGCCAATCTGGAGCCAGGAGCCAGAAGCCAAACTCCCCAGTTGACCACAACAGCTAGAGCTGCACTAATCCCAAGCTAGGAGCCAGGAGCTTCTTCCAGGTCTCCCACGTGGGTGCAGGGGCCCAAGGACTTGGGCCTTCTTCTGCTGCTTTCCCAGGCCATAGCAGAGAGCTATGTGGGGAGCTGGAATCAGAAGTGTATCCGGGACCTGACCCAGGCGCTTCAAATAGGATGCAGGTGTCCCGAGCGACATTGCCACCGCTGCGCCCTCAGCCCACTCACCCTAAACTTCTTGGAGCAGTTGGGACTCAAACTGGCACCTATATGGGATGCCGACGCTGCAGGCCAGCGTGTTATCCCGCTGTGCCACAGTGCTTGCCCCTGTTTGTAAATATTTTTTTTTTATTTGACAGGTGGAGATACAGACAGTGAGAGAGAGAGAGACAGAGAGGAAGGTCTTCCTTCCGCTGGTTCACTCCCCAAATGGTCTCTACAGCCGGTGCTGTGCCGATCCGAAGCCAGGAGCCAGGTGCTTCTTCCTGGTCTCCCCTGCGGGTGCAGGAGCCCAAGCACTTGGGCCATTCTCCACTGCCCTCCTGGGCCACAGCAGAGAGCCGGTCTGGAAAAGGAGCGACCAGGACTAGAACCGGGCCCATATGGGATGCCTGCGCTGCAGGTGGAGGATTAACCAAGTGAGCCATGTTGCTGGCCCTGTAAATATTTTTTAAATATTTATTTATTTGAAAGACAGAGGAGAGAGAGAGAGAGAGAGAGAGAGAGAGAGAGAGAGAGAGAGAGAGAGAGATCTTCCATTTACTGGTTTACTCCTCAAATGGCCACAACAGCTGGGGCTGTGCCAATCTGAAGCCAGGATCCAGGAGCTTCTTCCAGGTCTCCCACGTGGGTGCAGGGGCCCAAGCACTTGGGCTGTGTCCTGCTGCTTTTCTAGGCAAATTAACAGGGAGCTGGATAGGAAGTGGAGCAGCTGGGACTTGAACCAGCGCTCGTACAGCATGCTGGCACTGCAGGCAGAGGCCTTACCCTTTACGTCACCCTCCAGCCCTAGTTTGTACATTTTTGTACATTCCTTAGATGACACTGTAGCTGGACCCCAACCCACAGTGTACAAGGGTCTGTTGACCATCACTAAATTAATCTTTTCCAATGTTGAAGTAAATAGTATTTGTTATTATTATTTTTGTCTTAATTTCTTTCTGTGTGACTTTGAAAATCCTTTCTTATGCTGGTTGGCCATTTTGGTTTCTTCTCTGTGAACCACCTATTTCAATTTCTGTTTTTTCGCCCCTTGGGCGGCTCCTTGCTGATTTATAAGAGCTCCTTTTACAGTGAAGAGAGAAGCCTTGGCTATTTCCAGCCATGTGTATTGAAAATAGCTTAACTGCTTGGCATGTGTCTCACGCCTTGGTTCAGTTGTGTTTATTGCTTCTCATGCAGGTTGTCTTTTCTCCCCTTCATTTGAGAGGCAGAGATACACAGACAGATAAGTAGAGAGACAGACAGTAAATCTCCCATCCACTGCTTCACCCTCCAGATGCCCACAACAGCTGGGGCTGGGCCAGGCCAACGCCTGGAGCCTGGAACTCATGGGTGGCAGCAACCAGAGGACTTGAGCCATCACCCGGGGCCTCTCACGGTGCACATCGGCGGGAAACTCAACGGGCAGGGAGCCCAGGCACTCTGGTACGGGCTTCCAGACCACCAGCCCCTTTTACACTCTGTGGGATCAGTACGATCTTTAACTTGTGAGGGAGCAGAGCCCTTTCCCAAGGATGACCTTGTGTGACCTTGGTGCTGGAGTTGGGGTGTTAGACCACTATGGCTGCCAATCTATTTTAGGGCCCTGTAGCATTGCAGGAGGTCTTGTAGGCATCTCTCTGCCCTTCTGGTCAGTTCCCCCCCGGCGTGGGCGATGTCGCTGCAGGCGTTGTCAATGCTGGTCCACTCCACGTGTTGAGTGCTGTGCCTGGCCTTGTCCCAGTTACAGGGTGACCCGGCTGCCTGCGTGAAAACCCCAAAGGGCAGGTGTAGTGGGGGCAGCCTCTCGGATGTCCCCGCTCTCCTTGGGCGCCTGGACGAGTGTTCAGGAGATGCTGGGCCGCTCAGTGGTTCCACAGGACTTGCTCTCGAGGGACACAGAGTGGGGTTAATGAACTGCACTGGTTGTATTGGGCGCTGGACAAGCTTGGCCTGGCCTTGAATGATTCTTTCCGATTGATTGCTTGCTTCGGGTTATAGCAGGTTTCTACGACGACTCACATCAGGCTAATGTCTCCAGGTCATTTAATCCAACTGTGTTTGTTTCCTAGGTAACAGGTGGCTGTAAACTTGGTGACTTCCAACAGCAAAACTGTGTTTTTGTTTTCTCACCATGTTGGAGAGCAGAATTCTGCAACTGCAGGGTCGGCCGCGCCCTCCGAGTCTCGGCTCAGGTGGCCCCGGCGTGCGGGGCCCCGTGCAGTCTCTCCCTGTCCCTACGGATCCCCCCCTCCTGCACCAGCCATGGGCTTTGCAGGCCTCCCTGAGACAAGGACACCTCATCTCGCGATCCTTAACCCAGTCACACCCGCAAAGGCCTTGTCTCTAAATTGTATCACATTCTGAGGTTGCAAGGGGGACATGAATTTTGGGGTGACATCGTTCAATCCGCTGCCCCAGCCGTGGCAAATGATCTCAAATATTCCGTCAACTGTAGACGAATTGTCCAGGCTTCTGACAACATCAGCTGTGAGTCGTGGGCAGACAGCTTACTCTGCTGAGACTAGAATGTGAAACAGCGCCACGAGCGCCCAGAGCTGTCTCGAAAGGAAATTCACCAACAGAGCTTCCCCTGAGGTGCAACGCAAGCTCACTAGAGCTCTTGGTCCCAGATCCTTGGTCACGTCCCATAGACAAGTGGATCCTTTATTGCTTGTGTGACCTTGGCTGAGAGCCCCAGAGTCCTTATCTGTAAAGTGGTGACGGCATCGGGACCTCTTTACTGGGGCTGTGCGTTTGGTGTGGCCTTTGGCATGTTGTCAACGCTCAGTGGAGGCTGGGCTGAGACTGTTTTAGCATGGAGGAGAGAGGGCAGCACAGTGCAGCGTGAGAAGGAGTGGGGACGTGCCGGAGTCCAGCTCCCCCAGGTCCAGGGGTTCCCGAAGGTGTGGGAGGCGTCGGCTACACATGTACGAGGGCCCCCACACAGAGAGGAGTGGGCTGGATCTTATTGTCATGACTCCTGCTGGGTGTTACCAGCTTCGCCAGCATTGGCAGAGGGCGAGAGGAAGTGGCAGCCATGGTGGCTCCCTGAGGCGGTGTGAGATGGCTGCTCGTGTCCTCATCCCTGCCAGCTTGCTGGGGCTCTCCTAAGAGACACAACCCCGGGCTTCTGTTGGGTGACTACTTACCACCGCTGCTTGCCAAGGGGATGTGACCCCGATGACTCCTCCCGGGGAGCAGCCGTCTGCTCCTGGGTCTGAGGACGCTGGGACGGAGTGGAGTCTGTTCTCACAGCTCGACACCACAGAGCTGCCCATGCCAGCTCCCTGCAGCCCGCCCTCCTCCTGTAGGACCCCTACCCCTCAGCTCTCCCCTCCCTCCGGGCTCCCCTCTCTGTCCTTTCCCTCCTCCCTGCCCCCGCCTGTCCCCCTCTCCTTCCCTCCCCCCACCCATCTGTGTCTTTCGTTCTTACTTCAACCCCAGGTTCAGAGGGCTGAGTTAGTCACACCCTTGGTTCTTGGCACATTTTCAACACGCTGTGTGCAAAGGTCTTCCCTGTTTCAATTCACTTTTGTTTTAGGTTTATTTATTTGACAGAGAAAGAGAGAGAGAGAGAGAGAGAGAGAGAGACTGAGAGAGAGACAGAGAGAGACAGAGATCTTCCATCCACTGGGTCACTCCCTAAATGGTCACAGTACCTGGGGCTGGGCCAGTCTCATTAGCAGAGGGGTGATCTGAACTGGAGCAGCCATGACTTGAACTGGTGCTCCCACGTGGGATGCGGTGCTGCGGGTGGCAGTCTAACCCATTGTGCCATAAGGCTGGACCCTCTTCACTTCCTTTTGTAGTAGCAGCAACCATCACCAAAGCTTCCCTCCCCTCCCCTCTCCCCTCCCCTCCCCAAGCC
Organism: Sylvilagus floridanus; assembly: GCA_949820135.1. Lineage (NCBI taxonomy): Eukaryota > Metazoa > Chordata > Mammalia > Lagomorpha > Leporidae > Sylvilagus > Sylvilagus floridanus. The sequence continues at coordinate 5,792,580 of OX463244.1, read as the reverse complement.
TATGATGGAGTGTGTGTCATTGTTATATGTTTTGTAAAGTGGGTGTCCCTGTTTTGTAGTCATTTTAAAAGCAGGCACAGGTTATCACGCCGTGAATCTGTTTCTCATTTGCTCCAGTAAGTGACCTGTCAAAGATTCATCTACACGAATGTGCACATCCCTTCCACCTGCTACTCCCCTATTCCTGGAGGGACGTGTCCCCCACCCTCTGGCCCGGGGCTGGGCCCGGGCTGCCCGCTTGTCCTGCCAGGGAGCTGCCTGCCGCTTCTGTGATGTGTCCCACCGGGGCGTGCCAGCGTCTCTGTACCTACCTCCCATCCCTGGGCCCTGGGGCTGCAGGGACTGGTTTGTCCATGCTGGGCCAGCCTGTGTTCAAGAATGGCTCCCACTTCCCTCCCACCAGTGGGCACAGTTCCAGGGTCCCCACATCTCTGCCAACGCTTGGCATCAGCCGGCATTTGAATTCGTGCCAGTCTAATAGGTGTGAAGTGATTTTCCACAGTATTAATTTGTGTCTCTGACCGCTAACGATTCTGAGTGTGTCTCCCAGTGCTGCCGCCTTTCCCAGCTTGCTCCGCGGCAGATTGCTTCTGCTCGTTTTACCAGTAGGACTGCTGGGATTCTCTTGTTGGCCCCTTCGTACCACCAGGACCTGCACCCGCATCTCCCGCAGCTCCTGCTCCTGTGGCCTCCTCACTGCCCGAGTGCGTCTGGGACATCTCTGCCTCAGGCCCTTTGCCTGGCTGTTTCCACTGCCTGGGACTCTCCCCCACACAGTCACAGGCCCCGCTCCCTGTCTGCTTCCACCTTTTGCTTAGATATTCCTCCTTTCTGAGGTCCACTTTGGCAAACCTTTCAGGGAAAAACCCCTTCCCATGCACCCCCACCGCCCTCAACCTGCTCTGTTTTGTCCCATTGAAATGTATGTTCTCATTCTATCCTATAGAACTTATTAATAAGATTTATTTTCAATAAGTTTGTTTCTCTCTGCCACCTGCATTTCAGCTTCCTAAGAGCAGAGGTTGTTGTTACTTGTGTGCAACAGGTCTCTCTTCAGAATCCAGAACAGTGCATGGCGCAGAGTAGGTGTGCAACAGGTCTCTCTTCAGAATCCAGAACAGTGCATGGCGCAGAGTAGGTGTGCAACAGGTCTCTTTTCAGAATCCAGAACAGTGCATGGCGCAGAGTAGGTGTGCAACAGGTCTCTCTTCAGAATCTAGAATGGTGCGTGACGCAGAGTAGGTATGTAGCAAGTGGCTGCACAGGACTTGATGTGCCCTGGACCCAAGTTGTCTTCACAGGGACCCATGCATTCCCGGTTGAATCATCAGCTGAGAGTTCTAACTTCTCGTTGGCATCCCTCCCTCTCCTTAATACATTTTTGACTTGTGTGTAATCTTTGTCAGGAACAGAAAAATATTTCATCCATGAGCGTGGTATGAACTGATTTTTTTTTTTTAAGTTTTACCTTTTATTGTGTTCCATTATACAATTTTACATAGTACCATTATTATTTTAAGCAATAATTAAGCACATTGAATTAATGTTTTTGAGCTCTACTTTTCAGCATATAGATTTACCTAAAAAAAAGTACAAACCAAGCACAGTGGTGCAATTTTCCAGGCACTTTCAAGTTGCTTAAATATTTACAAGTAGTAAGCACCCTGTTGGAAAGCATGAAAATTTTGGTGTCAGGAGGAACCACTTCATGTCTATCAAATCTTTAAATTCTAACATTTGCACAGCTCCAAATATTCCTGAGAAAGGTCCATCTCATTGTCATTTACATCTGCTTTTTCTCATACTTCAGTGAATCTTGGGGAACCATAACCTCTGTCACTTGATGTACCACTAATTGCACAAAATACATGTAACGTGTTACTCATCCAGGGAGAATGCATTGTGTCTTCCTGTAATATCTGCTCATGGATAATGTCAGACAATTCTTTTACCATGTCTCTGAAATTTGACTTTAGTCCTTCGTGGTATTCAATTTGATCCTCTTTAATTAGCCGCTCATTTAGTTCAAGTGCAATGCTACATGCTTGGATGAATTTCCTAAACATATCTTTCAACTCATTCACTTTTTTAGGTGGATACTTGCTGGCTTGATTGTCATTTAAGAAAGCCCTTGCATATGCTAATGGACCAGCATTGACCTGTACAGAAACACAGCCCTGCAATTTAAGTTGGAGCTGAATCATGTCCACATCAGCAGAGGAGCAAAGTTTTTGTAGCTCTGCAGTTTTATCTTTTATTTCATCAGTAGCAACATCAATTGGTTTTAAATTTATCTGCTGTTCACAGTTTATAGGAATCCTCTTCTTCACATATGGAAATGAGTTCAAAGTTGTCAGGATTGTACGTGGTCTGAACTGATCAGATCACGGAGTCAGCATCCCCACTTTCCTGCAGGTGTGAAGCCTGCCAGCTCCTGCCTCCCAGCTGCTGGCACCGTGGATCACACATCACTGTCACCTTGATTTTCTAGCTGTTCATTGCATTTTTGCACTCCAGTCTTGCTGAACCTAATCCAAGGGTTTGCCCCTTCCTTTTACCCCCTCTCCCGCCCCTTGTGAGATGGAGGAAGTGACAGGTTTATCTCTTTCTTCCCATTCCTACACCTCCTGTTGCTTTTTCCTTCTGTAGGTTGACCACAAGTGGTGATCATGGGTATTCTTGTCTTATTTCTGATTTCAAAGTGTTTTAGTTAAAGTCTGACGTGAGATTTTGACACATAAACTTCACCCAGTTTAAGAAGTTATCCCTATAATCAGGCCCTTTTTAAGTAAGAAGTACACGTTAAAACCTGTCAAATAATTTTTTTCATTATTGAATGAGATAACCATGTGGTTATTTTTTCTTTTTTCTTTCTTTTTTTTTTTTTTGACAGGCAGAGTGGACAGTGAGAGAGAGAGACAGAGAGAAAGGTCTTCCTTTGCTGTTGGTTCACCCTCCAATGGCTGCCGCGGACGGCGCGCTGCGGCGGGTGCACCACGCTGATCCGATGGCAGGAGCCAGGTGCTAGGTGCTTTTTCCTGGTCTCCCATGGGGTGCAGGGCCCAAGCACTTGGGCCATCCTCCACTGCACTCCTGGGCCACAGCAGAGGGCTGGCCTGGAAGAGGGACAACCGGGACAGAATCCGGCGCCCCGACCGGGACTAGAACCCAGTGTGCCGGTGCCGCAAGGCGGAGGATTAGCCTGTTGAGCCACGGCGCCGGCCTGGTTATTTTTTCTTTTATTTCATTACTGTGAATCACATTGATAGATTTTTCTGATGGTGACTTATCTTTGCCTTCCTGGAATAATCTCTTCCTCTCTCTCTCTCTCTGTAACTCTGCCTTTCAAATAAATAAATAAATCTTAAAAAAAAAATTGTGCAAGAATTTCAGGATTAAAGTGGGTGTATATGTGAGCATCAGATCTAATTTAGAATTTCACTTTCAGGTCTTAGAATTTAGATCTCAGCCTCCCACAATGACTGTGCCGGGTTTTGCTTTCTGAACACCTTGGATCAACTGAGAACAAAGGGTTTCTCGAGCGGTTGGGGGTCTCGCGTGTGAGCTCACCTGCGACTGCGACTGGGGAGCAGAGCTCTTCCACCACTACCTGAGTTTCTCCACACTTCTTCTCTGTTCCTCTTTTTTGTCCCTCTCGTGCTGGTTTTGGCACTTGTCTACCTTTCTTCTAGAAACCGATTCTTTCTACTGCAGGCCCTCAAATTTGTAAACAGGTGTTGGTCTGACCAGGGGCTCTGGAGCTCCATGGCCCTAAGAAGTGCCCCATCAAGACAAGGGAGCTGAGCCCGCATAGGCTGGTCGACCAGTTGTCAGATTCAGGCTGCCACAGGGAGCCAGTAACCTTTGGAGAGGCAGCTTCCTGGCTGAGGGCGATTCCAGGAGGGTCTCAGCTCTCAGTGGTGAGAGGGGTTGGTGGGGGCGGGATTAGACCACACGTACATTACAGCATTCACTGCAGCATGGTCCGAAACATGCTGGGACCTACTTGCTCCACAGAGCGATGTTCATCCAGCAATGTGCTGAAGCCACTTGTCCCAGCTGTGAGAGTGGACAGATTCTTCAGGAATTTTGCAAGTCAGCTGTTGAAGCAGTAGGGGCTTGAAATGGCCATGCAGGGAGTCTTACACCTACAAATTGGCAAATGCTTCAAGTCAGGTTTTCCTCTTCTCTGAAGGATGCCCTAGCAGCACACGCCCGTGTTTAAACAGCTGTTCCTGGACTCGGCTTCACCCGTTTTCCTGGGGAAAATCATGACCCGATAGTCTTTACTGCTAACGCTAGTCTCAAAGCCACATCTGGTCCTCATGTCCTCCCTCTGCCGTTACGTGTTCTGAGTTCCCTGTGTCCTTGGCCGGCTAGCATGCTTCTGGTCTCGGTGACTGACCTGATGGGACGACCCTCGCCCCCGAGGGATCTGAGCGCCCGACAACATGATCTCAGGTCGTGGCTCTTGGACTTGATGTTTGCTGTCAGGATCAGTAGATGACCTGGGTGCCCAGTGCTTTCTTCCCTGTCTCCAGGGCATAACAGCAGCCCTACCCACTCCTAGGGTTGAGGTCAGTGGTCCTTGATAGGAGAGCTGGTGTCCCCTGGTAGCAGTACTCTTCCTCTGTCATCTGGGACCTTGGGCCCAGCAGAATCCAGAGTGTGAGCCCGAGAAACACAGGTGTTCTAGGTGGATCGGTGGGGTCACCCCTCCTTCTGCCTTTGTTCTCGTGACTACTGGGGACAAAGCACCCTCTACTGGCCCTTGACCAAGGTTATGGCTGCATCGGGAAGGAAGGGCATCCCGAGCTTGAAGATCGTCACCGCCATACTGATGCCTCATTTACCTTTTCCAAAGGTGATCCCCATCCCCACCGGGTTAGCGACTTCTCTGTGCGGTATCTTATGATGGAATAAAGGATGTGTGCTCATGCATCTATTGCCGCTTGTTTAACTGCAAAGTGGGACTCAACCCAACGCGCTGTTGTGTAGGATGCCTAGTCGGTGGGTCAGAGATTCTATAAGCCTTCAGATATTAAGCTTCTAGGAAAGAAGTGCAAAACCATAGCCAGGACATCTGTTCCTTCTTGCTAAGCTGTGTTACTGTTTTCTCCAGGGAGAAAGGAGTCCAATGTAACGACCTTGGGTCAGAGGATGGCTAGTCTTCTCCAAGGATGATGGTGTTTGGGGTGCAGGTTTGGTCTCTGCTGCTGGAAGACGGGACATCAAGTAGCAGCAGTAGCTCCATCAGCTGACGAATAGGAGCACAGACTGCCGGCAGAGGCATCACCTCCATCTTTGCCATGTGGCTACTTCTTCAGGAGCCCATGACGTTGGAGTCTGGCCGACATTAGCTCTCTTCCTGGTGGTTTAGCACCTCTTCCCCCATGGATGCTCTCCCAGGGGCACTGACGTGGTTAAGAGGGCATCTTCCTTTGAGAACCCTCCTGTCAATCACATGTGTCTTCCTCCAGCTTCCTCATCTCCCATCTTCCAGGCAACTGGCTAAGCCATTCTGAATTACCGCTTTGCTCTTTGTCATTTGCTTGGAAGGCAATATTATTTTAATTCTCTGTCACGGTGAGGTGCAGGGAGATTTGGCGATAGCAGCTTCCATCTAACCTTCTCCACAATGCGAGCTCATGGAGCGCTCTCCCACAGGAAGTGAACCAACGTGGGGGTTCTGCTGGCTGTCCAGTGTGTCTGGTTCAGTGATGTGTTTGGGGTGAGGAAACACTCCTGGGTGGTCTTTGGATGCAGAGGATCCGCTGGGACCTGGTCCTCTTCAAAGGCTCTGTTGTTTTTTAACCTGATCTCGAGGAGCTTCTACTCTAAGTTGGGGAGGTCATGGCAGTTCCCTGGGGCCAATCTCGTCATGGACAGTGTCCATCAGCCTTGAAATGCTCAGGAATTTCTTTCTCCGGTGTGTGCTCACTTGGGAAAATGACCACAGATCCACTTGGAGAAGGACCCGGGGAGTCGTGTTGCACACGTGCCTTGGTGTTGCAGGTCTTTCCTTCTGGGTCTTCTACCTTCCTTTAGTCAATGGGTCCTGGGACAGCGAATGGCCCAGGTAGAGAGACTGGGCAGGGATGGTGAAGTGGCCCAGGTGGAGAGACTGGGCAGGGATGGTGAAGTGGCCCAGGTGGAGAGACTGGGCAGGGATGGTGAAGTGGCCCAGGTGGAGAGACTGGGCAGGGATGGTGGAGTGGCCCAGGTGGAGAGACTGGGCAGGGATGGTGAAGTGGCCCAGGTGGAGAGACTGGGCAGGGATGGTGAAGTGGCCCAGGTGGAGAGACTGGGCAGGGATGGTGAAGTGGCCCAGGTGGAGAGACTGGGCAGGGATGGTGACCTGTTACTGTAGTGGCTGCCTCTGGCCTTCTGGTCATCCAACTTGACCCCTTTCAGTTGTGTAGACTGAGCAATGCTCTTGTTAGCTGCCCAGCTGTCTTGCTTTTGGCAATGCCAGTATCATTTGCCTCTCTTTTATGTATCTTGCTTTTCATGCATTCTCAAGAACGCTTTGCCTGTCTATTACAATTTTGTTATGAAATATTCTTGTTTTTACTTCTAAATGTTTTATTCTTTCACTTTCATTTTTACCTTGGATATAGGGTTATTTGGGAAGGTGTTTATTAATTTCTTCTATTTTAAATGACACTTTTCACATACATTTTTAATTCCATATTTGTGATCTAAGATGCCGTTTATAAAAATCACCCCTTAAAATTTTTTATAAAGCTTTTATTTATGGCATGAACATGGGTGTTTTAAAAATTATTTAACAAGAGAAGGATCTACATCCTGTCCATGTTGGTTAGTGTATATGTACTTTCTATACTTATCTCTTAAGTTGACTGTGGTGGTTATATTTGTTGTGTACTGAGAATAATAGCTGGCATGTTGTAAGCACAGTGCAGGTGTACTGAAAGGTGTGCTTTCAATAGGCATTTGTGTGCTATGCTGTAGGATGCATAAAGGTTTACGGCTGTGATGTTTTCTCTATGGATTCTACCACATTGCAACATAACCTCTCTCTTGCCTTGTTAATGCTTTTGACCTTGAATCCTAGTTTATCTACTATTAACCATGCCACTCTAGCTTTCTTTTTGTTCATATTTTTCTTATACATTTCCATTGCTTTATTTCAATTTTTCTTTTTTTCTTTTGTTTTATTGTGCTCTTATAAATAATACACACATCGCTCTATGGCTAAGTAAGCCCCTGCTGGACCCAGTCCTCCAAAAGATAGCAACAATCAACTGTGAACCCCAAGGCAAACAAACAAAGCAAAAACAAATCAGTAACCTACATCTTAAGGACAACGAGGAGGGGGAGAAGCAAGCTACTGGCTGGCGCTGCAGCTCAATAGGCTAATCCTCCACCTTGCGGTGCCAGCACCCTGGGTTCTAGTCCCGGTCGGGGAGCCGGATGCTGACCCAGTTGGCCCTCTTCTAGGCCAGCTCTCTGCTGTGGCCCAGGAGTGCAGTGGAGGATGGCCCAAGTGCTTGGGCCCTGCACCCCATGGGAGACCAGGAGAAGCACCTGGCTCCTGCCATCGGATCAGCGCGGTGCGCTGGCTGCAGCGCACTGGCCGCAGCGGCCATTGGAGGGTGAACCAATGGCAAAAGGAAGACCTTTCTCTCTGTCTCTCTCTCTCTCACTGTCCACTCTGCCTGTCAAAAAAAAAAAAAAAAAAAAAAAAAGAAGCAAGCTACTGAGGTCAGATCTGCCATGGATGACGAGAATGGCACAGGATCAGTTTTGCATTTCCAGGGCACTTAGCATGAGAGTTGGCCTAGCTGTGTGAGCAAGACAGAAACTCCAATATAAGCCCAGTCTGGCCATGAACTTCAGATTCCTGGCTGATCCCTGAACCACGCATCTGCAGGACACATCCCAGCCGAGCAGAAAAGAATGATCTGAGAGTTGAGCTACACTCTGAGTCCAGAGAATTGATGACTTGTTGAAAAAAAAAAAGAAACAAATGAAAAACCAGCTTTGTTGAGAGGAATATGAAGGGATCTTCACAAAGTTAATGGAAAGTGAAAATTATGGAAAAAAAAAACTCCATAGATTTCAAAACAGTTTTTGCATCCAAACAAGCTTATCTTTTCCATTTTTCCCCATTTTTTGAGGCACATTTGCATAAAGCACTCAGGCCCCGGAACACGGCTCACCATGGCCAGAAGACAAGCCACAGTTCTTTGGGACACTTTCTTTTTTAAAAAACATTTATTGGGTCCAGCACTGTGGCGTAGTGGGTGAAGTCACTGCCTGCAGCGCCAGCATCCCATATGGGTGCTGGTTCGAGTCTCAGCTGTTCACTTCTGATCCAGCTCTCTGCTGTGGCCTGGGAAAGCAGCAGAGGATGGCCTAAGACCTTGGGCCCCTGCACTCACGTGGGAGACCTGGAAGAAACTTCTGGTTCCTGGCTTTGGATCAACACAGTTCGGGCCATTGCAGCCATCTGGGGAGTGAACCAGTGGATGGAAGATTTCTCTTTCTCTCTCTCTCAGCCTCTCTGTAATTCTCTGCCTTTCACATAAGATTTAAATATATCTTTTACTATATATATATAGTATATAGTATATATATAGTGTGTATATATATATATATATATATTTCTTTATTGAAAGGCAGAGAGTTACAGAGGGAAGGGAGAGCCAGAGAGATCTTCCACCTGCTGGTTCACTTCCCAGATGGCCGCAGTGACCAGCGTTGGTCCAGGCTGAAGCCGGGAGCCAGGAGCTCCAGCCCAGTCTCCCTGTGAGAGCAGGGGCCCAAGCACTTGGGTCATCTTCCACTGCTTTCCCAGGCCATTAGAAGGGAGCTGGATCACGGAAGTGGAGCAGCTGGGACTCGAACCAGTGCCCATGTGGGATGCTGGCGCTGCAGGCGGCTTCTCCAGCTCCCACAACCCCCGCCCTTTTGGGAGTGTTGTCACGTGCTACTTCCCTTCCCACAGCATCTGAGCCTCCTGAGCCTGTTGAAAACCCGACTTCACTGGCGTTCACGTTTTCCTTCCAGAACCGCTCCCCAGCAGTGGCAGCAGACGGTCCACCTGCACGCTCCACTCCAGGGACCCGGCTGTGCCTGGGCATGCACAGGTCTCACAGCTCCCGGGAGCTCCCATGTGCACAGGGGGAGGCGACGCCGGGCCCTGACCTTCTCTCCCATCCTCTCGGCCAAGGGCAGCTCCCTGGGGCCTCACGTTCACTGCTCTGCCCAGGGCCGAGCACCTCTGCTGACCCTGCCAGGACACTGGGCAGCGTGGGGGTGGGGCGAGAGGGCTCTGCCTGCCAGGCCCCTCCTGCAGCTGGAGCACAGCGCCTGGGCAGGGAGGACCCTGAGTGCCCTGCGACCTTCGGCAGGGTGGGGCCTCCCCTTGCTTCCTCAGCCCAGCCCTGCTGCTGGCCACCTTCCAGGATGCTGTGTGGACAGCGCCCCCTCTGGTCTCCCTGCGCAGGCGCGAGATAAGGGCTGCAGGTGGAGCTGCCCCAAGGTCAGCGGGAGACCCCGGGCACCCTCCACCCACCTGCCCTTCCCGTGTGGTCTTTTGTTCTTTCTGGAGCCCCTCTCACCCACACGTAGGGACGTGAGACCTCCCACTGACTCCAGACTCCTGCTCCTGGCTTCCCTTCCTCTGGCTGGATTTCCCAGTGGATGTGTCTCTCTCTGGTTTCCTCGAGCTGCAGGTGGACCTCAGCAGCACCCGTTCTCTACACTGCTCGTCCACTGTGGTTTTAAGTTGGAAAATTCCAGACCAAGTTCACGTCTCTCAGGATTCCCACAGATGCTCCTCCACGTCTCCTTCCGCCTCTACCTTGTGCACTCCTTGGGGGGAAGGCTCTGAGGTGTGCTCGGTGCTCCTTGGGCGGAAGGCACTGTGGTGTGCTCAGTGCTCCTTAGGGGAAGCACTATGGTGTGCTCGGTGCTCCTTGGGGAAGCACTGAGGTGTGCTCGGTGCTCCTTGGGGAAGCACTGAGGTGTGCTCGGTGCTCCTTGGACAGAAGACACTGTGGTGTGCTCGGTGCTCCTTGGGGAAGCACTGAGGTGTGCTTGGTGCTCCTTAGGGGAAGCACTATGGTGTGCTCAGTGCTCACTGGGGGAAGCACTGAGGTGTGCTCGGTGCTCCCTGGGGGAAGCACTGTGGTGTGCTTGGTGCTCCTTGGACAGAAGACACTGTGGTGTGCTCGGTGCTCCTGGGGGAAGCACTGTGGTGTGCTCGGTGCTCCTTGGGGGAAGCACTGAGGTGTGCTCGGTGCTCCTGGGGGAAGCACTGTGGTGTGCTCGGTGCTCCTTGGGGAAGCACTGTGGTGTGCTCGGTGCTCCTTGGGGGAAGCACTGAGGTGTGCTCGGTGCTCCTTGGGGAAGCACTGTGGTGTGCTCGGTGCTCCTTGGGGAAGCACTGTGGTGTGCTCGGTGCTCCTTGGGGGAAGCCCTGTGGTGTGCTCGGTGCTCCTTGGGGGAGCACTGTGGTGTGCTCGGTGCTCCTTGGGGGAAGCACTGTGGTGTGCTCGGTGCTCCTTGGGGGAGCACTGTGTGTGCTTGGTGCTCCTTGGGGGAAGCCCTGTGGTGTGCTCGGTGCTCCTTGGGGGAGCACTGAGGTGTGCTCGGTGCTCCTTGGGGGAAGCACTGTGGTGTGCTCGGTGCTCCTTGGGGGAGCACTGTGTGTGCTTGGTGCTCCTTGGGGAAGCACTGAGGTGTGCTCGGTGCTCCTTGGGGGAAGCACTGTGGTGTGCTCGGTGCTCCTTGGGGAAGCACTGTGGTGTGCTCGGTGCTCCTTGGGGGAAGCACTGTGGTGTGCTCGGTGCTCCTTGGGGAAGCACTGTGGTCTGCTCGGTGCTCCTTGGGGGAAGCACTGTGGTGTGCTCGGTGCTCCTTGGGAGAAGCACTGTGGTGTGCTTGGTGCTCCTTGGGGAAGCACTGTGGTCTGCTCGGTGCTCCTTGGGGAAGCACTGTGGTCTGCTTGGTGCTCCTTGGGGAAGCACTGTGGTGTGCTCGGTGCTCCTTGGGGAAGCACTGAGGTGTGCTCGGTGCTCCTTGGGGGAAGCACTGTGGTGTGCTCGGTGCTCCTTGGGGAAGCACTGTGGTGTGCTTGGTGCTCCTTGGGGGAAGCACTGTGGTGTGCTTGGTGCTCCTTGGGGAAGCACTGTGGTCTGCTCGGTGCTCCTGGGGGAAGCACTGTGGTGTGCTCGGTGCTCCTTGGGGAAGCACTGTGGTGTGCTCGGTGCTCCTTGGGGAAGCACTGTGGTGTGCTCGGTGCTCCTTGGGGGAAGCACTGTGGTGTGCTTGGTGCTCCTTGGGGGAAGCACTGTGGTGTGCTTGGTGCTCCTTGGGGGAAGCACTGAGGTGTGCTCGGTGCTCCTTGGGAGAAGCACTGTGGTGCTCGGTGCTCCTTGGACAGAAGACACTGTGGTGTGCTCGGTGCTCCTTGGGGAAGCACTGTGGTGTGCTCGGTGCTCCTTGGGGAAGCACTGTGGTGTGCTCGGTGCTCCTTGGGGGAAGCACTGTGGTGTGCTCGGTGCTCCTTGGGGAAGCACTGTGGTCTGCTCAGTGCTCCTTGGGGAAGCACTGAGGTGTGCTCGGTGCTCCTTGGGGGAAGCACTGTGGTGTGCTCGGTGCTCCTTGGGGAAGCACTGTGGTGTGCTTGGTGCTCCTTGGGGGAAGCACTGTGGTGTGCTTGGTGCTCCTTGGGGGAAGCACTGTGGTGTGCTCGGTGCTCCTGGGGGAAGCACTGTGGTGTGCTCGGTGCTCCTTGGGGGAAGCACTGTGGTGTGCTCGGTGCTCCCTGGGGGAAGCACTGTGGTGTGCTCGGTGCTCCTTGGACAGAAGACACTGTGGTGTGCTCGGTGCTCCTTGGGGGAGCACTGTGGTGTGCTCGGTGCTCCTTGGGGGAAGCACTGTGGTGTGCTCAGTGCTCCTTGGGGGAAGCACTGTGGTCTGCTTGGTGTTGCCTCCTCCTTCCGGTTGCTGGGAAGTGCTGTGCTTAGTTACAGATTTTGCCATTGCCAAAGTTGTTTTCAAAAGAAGTCACTGAATAATCAGAATTGAATATCAAAGCTTTTGGTCACGAATACCTTTCAGATAAAAATGCCGTTATCCAAATCCACCATCCATGCCTCCTCATCAGGGCTGGAGGTGTCCGAAGCACAAGCCCATCTCCCCAGAGAGGAAGCCACCATGAATCCGACCAAGGGGGCTCGGAAGCCTCCTTCTGCATGCCAGGGACTCCTGTGGTGAGGTTGGAAGTGGAGACGTGCTGTGGGTCTCCCCATACTCGGATGTAGAAGCCCTGGTCTCAGCATTTCTGGGGTCAGGGTCTTTACCACATTAAGAAGAATCATGCAGGGTGTCCTCTGATCCAACATGCCTGGAGGTCTTACAAAAAAGGAGGAATCTGTAGACAGACTGACATACAGGGAGAACACCATGCGCATCTGAAGGCAGCCATCCATCCCCCCCCAGGGGAGAGGCCTGGGACAGGTCCTCCCTCTCCACCCTGGAGGGAGACACTGGGATCCGGGACCTGTGAGGGTCTGGGACAGATCAAACAGAACCACTCTACACAAGGCTGTGAACGAGAGCCTGTTGCTAAGCCGCCCACGGAGGGGACTTTGATATGACAGCTCTAGGCCACGCCACAGGATGACTGACAACATCAGAGCTGTTTACAAAGACTCATGGTCCATGATGCGACTGATGGCGAGGAGGAGGGAGTCTGTGTGCGGCTGCATCGGCTCACATGCACATTTATACAGTCTGAGTCTGTTTGCCCTTTCAGCAGGGGGAGCGCACCTGCCCCTCCGCAGATGACCAGATGGGAGCTCAGCGGCCGTCCCCTGTGCTGCGTGGAGGTGGCTTCTGCAGGATCTCCCCTGGGGTAGGTGTCCTGTGGGCCGAACAGCTTACTTATCAACAGTTTTGTCAGCGTTGGTCTAGAACATTCTGTTTGCCATCTCTGATGCTTCTGATCTCTCTGTCCCAAAACCACATTGGAGTTTTTCAGATACAGTAAAGACTGCAGGGGACACACACACACACACACATACTCACACACACCCCACGCTGTGGTTTGTCTCTGTGTGGTGGTAGAGGCATCGCAGTACTTGGGGCAGGTGTGGAAGGTCTGGATGATTTCACAGCAGGAGCGCGTGCTTTGGTGCAAGCGTGGGAATCACCACGTACTCCTCTGCTTTCCTCCCAAGAACCCTTTTACCTCCTCATGATGACAGAGTGGCTTCCTACCTGTGCAGCTCTTGTCCTAGACATTTTGAATCTAGTCTGTTTTCATCGGCCATGACTCTCCAAATTATTTTCTTGCCCAAATCATTGTCTCCTGTCTGGACATAATTTTCCCTGCTTACTTGATTTTTCTATTCTCTTTATTTTTATTTATTTATTTATTGACAGGCAGAGTTAGACAGTGAGAGAGGCAGAGAGAAGAGTCTTCCTTCCATTGGTTCACCCCCTAAATGGCTGCTACGGCTGGCGCGCTGCGCTGATCTGAAGCCAGGAGCCAGGTGCTTCCTCCTGGTCTCCCATGTGGGTGCAGGGCCCAAGCACTTGGGCCATCCTCCACTGCACTCCCGGGCCACAGCAGAGAGCTGGACTGGAAGAGGAGCAACCAGGACAGAATCTGGTGCCCCAACCAGGACTAGAACCCAGGGTGCTGGTGCCGAAGGCGGAGGATTAGCCATGTGAGCCGTGGCACCAGCGAATTCTCTTTATTCTTAAAAGATTCTAGAATTCAGTTTCTCTGACTGCAGACTCTTGAAAGAAATATTTTCTCACAAGGAATTGAAGACTTGAACAAACAAAATTATTTAAAACTTGTGTTTATACTGAGGGGAAAAATGTTTAGATATATTTAGAAGTCCATACAGGAATATTTTTAAGACAAGATTTGAGGAATAACAGGCAAAAGGTGGAAGGAGCTGGTGTTTGACCCAGGTGAAAAAGTCAGGGGGTCGATGAGAAGTGGGGTGGGGTGACATGGGGCCCAGAATAGGGGAAAATGAGCTGCAAGAGTATTCCAGAATTTCTGTCTCTAGCCCTGCCCCTTAACTCCACTCACCTAGATGCCAGTGCAGTACGCCTGCTTTCCCATGGTGCACCTGTCTGCAGCACGCCTGCTTTCCCACGGTGCACCTGTCTGCAGTACACCTGCTTTCCCATGGTGCACCTGTCTGCAGCACGCCTGCTTTCCCATGGTGCACCTGTCTGTAGTACGCCTGCTTTCCCATGGTGCACCTGTCTGCAGCACGCCTGCTTTCCCATGGTGCACCTGTCTGCAGCACGCCTGCTTTCCCACGGTGCACCTGTCTGCAGTACACCTGCTTTCCCATGGTGCACCTGTCTACAGCACGCCGGCTTTCCCATGGTGCACCTGTCTGCAGCATGCCGGCTTTCCCATGGTGCACCTGTCTGCAGTACGCCTGCTTTCCCACGGTGCACCTGTCTGCAGTACGCCTGCTTTCCCATGGTGCACCTGTCTGCAGTACGCCTGCTTTCCCATGGTGCACCTGTCTGCAGCATGCCGGCTTTCCCATGGTGCACCTGTCTGCAGCATGCCGGCTTTCCCATGGTGCACCTGTCTGCAGTACACCTGCTTTCCCACGGTGCACCTGTCTGCAGCACGCCTGCTTTCCCACGGTGCACCTGTCTGCAGCACACCTGCTTTCCCACGGTGCACCTGTCTGCAGTACGCCTGCTTTCCCATGGTGCACCTGTCTGCAGTACGCCTGCTTTCCCATGGTGCACCTGTCTCCTACATTGGAGAAGGCACCTCGTTGTTTACGTGTACGTAGAGCTCCACCCGGAGATGCCATAAAATTTTCCTAGAGGCACACACACTAAGCCCCACCCAAACTCCATCCCTTGTATGTTCATTAGGGCACTACCCCTACCCCACAGAAGGGACCACTGGATGTGGGAGCACCCCCTCGTTGGCCTTCTCTCATGCTTTGTCCTGGTGTGCAGCTCTGACTCTCTGGCCCTCTCATGGCATGTATCTCTCCTCTTGGGGTTGCCCCAACTCCTGCCTGAGTGTATGTTCACTTTCACTTTAAATACATTCTATACTTTGCGTATGCCTCTGCTTTGAAGATCTTGGAATAAAAACTGGGAAGCACATTCCTGCCACAAGGGGCTGAGGGGGCAAGGGACCAGGAGGTGCAAGGTCTTGGAGGAAGATGCTCTGGCCCAATAGGATGAAGAGAGCAAACAGAAACACTCGATCTCTATTTTTTCTTTTTCTTTTTTTCAAAGATTTATTTATTTGAAAGTCAGAGTTACACAGAGAGAGGAGAGGCAGAGAGAGAGAGAGAGAGAGAGAGAGAGAGAGAGAGAGAGGTCTTCCGTCCGATGGTTCACTCCCCAGATGGCTGCAAAGGCCGGAGCTGCGCCAGTCCAAAGCCAGGAGCCAGGAGCTTCTTCTAGGTCTCCCACGTGGGTGCAGCGGCCATCTTCTACTGCTTTCCCAGGCCATAGCAGAGCTGGATAGGAAGTGGAGCAGCTGGGACTCGAACTGGCGCCCATATGGGATGCTGGCACTTCAGGCCAGGGTGTTAACCCACTGCGCCATAGCACTGGCCCCTCAATCTCTGTTTTTTTCAGAGAGTCTTCTGGATGGAAAAAGTAGGATAATAAAGGGCGGTGGACGCGGGGTCTCGGGAGGTCAGAACATGCAATGGGCATTTACCTTGCAAGCTGAGCCTTTAGTTGCAGAGAAGTTATATCCCTGAGTGCTTCCCAGAGCTTCTACAAGGGCTTGTGATGTTCATAGACACAGCAAAGGGCTCCACAGACCAGGAAGCAGCCTGTGTGAGTTTTGCCCTTGAGAGGGTCAGCAATGGGCAGTCCCTGGTGTCTTCTGGAATGGTGTGGGAAACAGATGGCTTCTAACATTTACCACTGAGTGCCGGCATAGGTTCCTGGTGCACACAGTCACTACCAACCGGCTTTATCTTTCTTCTTGTTCATAAGTGGTGAGTTTAGGAATACTTTATGCATGTCTTCAACTCATAAAACAATTGAAGCTTCTCTTTGGAGTGTTCTTAGGTAAGGTGGAGGAGTGGGGAAGTTCAGTCTACATGCTTGAAGATGGATTTCAACTGTGGAAAGACTCTCTTTAAATATGAGAGGTTTTCAAAAAGTTCATGGAAATTGCATATTGTGAAAAAATTACACATGGGCTTCATTTTTTTGTTTTTTTTGGCACCCAAATAAGCTGAACTTTCCATGAACTTTGGGAAGTTCCCACTTAGTATTGGTTAAGGACATGGTGTCAAGATTAAGGGAGTTGAGCTCTTGACCCTCATGTCTCTGTCCCAGGCTTGGTTTGCTGTCACTTACACAGAGGGAGACTTGGTAGGTTTGCTTATGAGAAGCCAGATATCCCTGCAAGCGGGCATTGTATTTTGTAGAAATTCATGTGCTACAGGAGGTCTTTGCTAATGGCTTGTGCTTAGTGGCTTACCAGCAAATATTTAAGTGAATAAATGACAAAGCAGGTGCCCATGGTTTAAATTTGCAAATTTGGCAAAGACAAATGGAAATCCCCATTTATACTCAAGAGTAACGCATTTCTCTTAATATTGGAAGCTTTGCCAGAAACAAGTAAGTATCAGATTAAAAAAGAGTAAGTAGGCCGGCGCCGTGGCTCAACAGGCTAATCCTCCGCCTTGTGGCGCCGGCACACCGGGTTCTAGTCCCGGTCGGAGCGCCGGATTCTGTCCCGGTTGCCCCTCTTCCAGGCGAGCCCTCTGCTGTGGCCCAGGAGTGCAGTGGAGGATGGCCCAAGTGCTTGGGCCCTGCACCCCATGGGAGACCAGGAAAAAGCACCTAGCACCTGGCTCCTGCCATCGGATGAGTGCGGTGCGCCGGCTGCAGCGCGCCGACCGCGGCAGCCATTGGAGGGTGAACCAACGGCAAAAAGGAAGACCTTTCTCTCTGTCTCTCTCTCTCACTGTCCACTCTGCCTGTCAAAAAAAAAAAAAAAGAGTAAGTATAAATTTCTGTAATTGATTTTTCCCCCCAATTGGGTGTGCTATGCACATGAGGAGGAACTGGAGACTTAATTGAAATGTAGGTTAAAGACGGGATAAGAGGCAAAGCGATGAAGTTCAGTTTGCATTGGTGGAAAACGGTGTCTGCTTATTTCCGTCATGGTCTGTGATGAGCAGACCACACCTAGCATGTGCGGTCCGTTGGTATGTGTGACATTCTCAGAAGGGCTGCCCAGATTAGACCAAGTCCTAAAGCCGACAACCATCATTCTGTGGAAGCAGTTAGAAGGAGGAGGAGCATTAAATTATGGAAAAGAGAAATTTAGGATGAACTTGGTGCCAGAACAATGTGCTAGATTAATGCTCAACTGGCCCCATCTATGGGCTCCTGGCTTTGGCCTGGTCCAGCCCTGGCTGTTGTAGACATTTGGGGAGTGAACCTGAAGATGGAAGACCTCTCTGTATATCTCTGCATCTCTGCCTCTCAAATAAGATGAAAATAAACAAATAGAAATGCTGTAAAAAATGACTCTTCTTGGGAAGCCCACCAGCTTTGGAGTGGGGTGAGACCAGGCTGCAGCAGCCCAAGCCACTGGTGATAAAGCTGCAGGAAGAGCCTGGAGGGAATCCAGCGTGGACCCCTGTGGGGGGTAGTGTACCTCCCAACTAGAGGAGGAATAAAAAGGAGGGGCACGTTTCCCATCAGAAACCCTACAGGCTGAGAGAATGATGAGATACACTCCAAGTCTGAAGAAGAAAATATTGTCAACCTAGAATACTATACCCCATAAACATCTCATTTATGAATGAAGGTGAAATAAAGACCTTCCATAACAAAGAATTTGTCACCACCTGTCCAGCCCTACAAAAGATGTTTAAAGATGTGCTAAACACAGAAACATGGTCATCACTATGAAAGAAGGTAAAGGAAGAAATCACCAGTAAAACCAGGAAATCCTAAGTAAAAAATAGGAATATTTATAGAAAAATGGCAGGGCAAATTCATTACTTATCAATAGTCACCTTGAATGTAAATGGTCTCAACTGCCCAGTTAAAAGACACAGACTGGCCGAATGGATTAAAAAAGAAACCCATCTATCTGCTGCCTACAGTAAACACATCTCACCAACAAAGACACACGCATTCTGAAAGTGAAAGGATGGAGAAAGATATTCCATGCTAACAGAAACCAAAAAAGAGCTGGTGTGGCCATCCTAATATCAGACAAAATAGACTTTAACAGAAAAACTGTTAAAAGAGACAAAGAGGGGCACTATGCAATGATTAAGGGATCAATTCAACAGGAAGATGTAACTATTGTAAAGATATATGCACTTAATTACAGGGTATCTGGCTATTGAAAAGAACTGTTAAGGGATTTAAAGGGAGACATAAAAGCAAATACAATAGCAATGGGGGACTTCGATACCCCATTTTCAGCAATGGACAGATCAACCAGACAGAAAATCAGCAAGGAGACAAGAGTTAATTGACACTATAGACTAAATGGACCTAACAGATATCTACAGAACTTTCCACCCTACAGTTGCAGAATACACATTATTCTCAGCAGTGCATGGAACTTTCTCTAGGATTAATCATGTTAGGCAATAAAGCAAGTCTCAGAAAATTCAAAAAAATCAAAATCACACCATACATTTTCTTGGAAGGAAGCTGGAAATCAGCAACTCAGGAATCTCCAGAACATACACAAACACATGGAGGCTGAACAGCATGCTCCTGAATGAACAGTGGGTCATAGAAGAAATCAAAAGAGAAATTAAAGAATTTCTGGAAACAAATGAAGATGACAACACAACATATCAAAAACTTATGGGATACAACAAAAGCAGCGTTAAGAGGAAAGCTTATAGCAATAGGTGCCTACATCAAGAAATTGGAAAAGCAGGAAATAAATGAGCTATCAATGCATCCTAAGGATCTAGTAAAACAACAGCAAACCAAACCCAAAACTAGTAGGAGAAAAGAAATAATTAAAATTAGAGAAGAAAAAACAAAATTGAAACAAAAAATACAAAAGATCAGCAAAACACACAGCTGGTTTTTTGAAAAAATAAACAAAATTGACACACCATTTGCCCAAGTAACTAAAAAAAGGAGAGAGAATATTCAAATCAATAAAAATTAGTGATGAAAAAGGAAATGCAATAGCAGACACTACAGACATAAAGAATCATCAAACATTACTCCAAAGAACTGTATGCATGCCAACAAACTGGGAACCTAGGAGAAATGATAGATTCCTGGACACATATAACCCATCTAAATTGAGCCATGAAGATATAAAAAACCATAATCAACATCGAAATTGAATCAGTAATAAAGACCTTCTCAACAAAGAAAAGCCCAGGACTGGATGGCTTCACCGCTGAATTCTACCAAACGTTTAAAGAAGAGCTAACTCCATTTTTTCTCAAGCTATTCAAAACAATTGAAAGGGAGGCAATCCTCCCAATTCTTCCTATGAAGTCAGCATCACCTTAATTCCTAAACCCACAAAATATGCAACTGAGAAAGAGATCTACAGACCAATTTTCCTGATGATGCAAAAATCCTAAACAAAATTCTAGCCAATAGAATCCAATAACACATCATAAAGATCATCCACCCAGACCAAGTGGGATTTATCCCTGGAATGCAGGGATGGTTCAACATTCACTAATCAATCGATGTGGTACATCACACTAACAACTGCAGAACAGAAACATATGATTATCTCAATAGATGCAGAAAACAATCATTTGATAAAATACAACACCCTTTCATGATGAAGACTCTAAGCAAATTGGATATAGAAGGTACATTCCTCAATATAATAAAGGCAATTTATGACAAACCCATGGCCAGTGTCCTATCGAATGGGGAAAAGTTGGAAGCATTCCTGCTGAGATCCAGAACCAGACAAGGCTGCCTACCGTCACCACTGCTATTCAATATAGTCCTGGAAGATTTAGCTAGAGCCATTAGGCAAGAAAAAGAAATCGGAGGGATACAAATTGGGAAGGAGGAAGTCAAATTATCCTTATTTGCAGATGACATGACTCTATATATTGGACTCCACTAAGAGACTATTGGAACTCATGGAAGCGTCTGGTAACGTTACAGGATATAAAATCAATGCACAAAAACCAACAGCCTTTGTATACACAGACGATGCCATGGCTAATAAAGAACTTCTAAGATCAATCCTACTCACAATAGCTACAAAAAAATCAAATACCTTGCAATAAATTTAACCAAGGATGTCAAAGATCTCTATGATGAGAATCATAAAACTTTAAAGAAAGAAACAGAAGAAGATACCAAAAAATGGAAAAATATTTCATGTTCATGGATTGGGAGAATTAATATCAAAATGTGCACACTTCCAAAAGCAATTTACAGATTCAATACAATATCAATCAAATACCAAGGACATTCTTCTCAGATGTAGAAAAAATGATGTTGAAATTTATATGGAAACACAGGAGACCCCAAATAGCTACAATAATCTTATACAGCAAAAATAAAGCTGGAGGCATCACAATACCAGATTTCAAGACATACTACAGAGCAATTAATTAATTAATTAATTTTGACAGGCAGAGTGGACAGTGAGAGAGCGAGACAGAGAAAGGTCTTTCTTTTTGCTGTTGGTTCACCCTCCAATGGCCGCTGTGGCTGGCACGCTGTGGCCGGCGCACCACGCTGATCCAATGGCAGGAGCCAGGTGCTTCTCCTGGTCTCCCATGGGGTGCAGGGCCCAAGCACTTGGGCCATCCTCCACTGCACTCCAGGGCCACAGCAGAGAGCTGGCCTGGAAGAGGGGCAACCGGGACAGAATCCGGTGTGCTGGCACTGCAAGGTGGAGGATTAGCTTATTGAGCCACAATTATAATTGAAACAGGCTGGTACTGGTACAGGAACGGATGGATAGACCAATGGAACAGAATGGAAACACCAGAATTCAATCCAGGCATCTACAACCAACTTACATTTGACAAAGGAGCTAAAATCAATCCCTGGATCAAGGACAGTCTCTTCAACAAACTGGATTTCCACAGGCAGAAGCATGAAGCCAGACCCCTACCTTACATCTTACACAAAAATCCACTCAACATGGATTAAAGATCTAAATCTATGACCTGACACCATCAAATCATTAGAGAGCTTTGGAGAAACCCTGCAAGACATTGGCATAGGCGAAGAGTTCTTAGAAAAGACCCCAGAGGCACAAGAAGTCAAAGGCCATGAGAGCATTTCAGGGATGGAAAGACAAGACACTGAAGCTAAAAAATGTCCTACGTGAAGGATCTTGGTGCGTGAGACCCCAGTGGAAAGAAGTGCTCATCAAGGAAGGAGGTACCTTTCTCTGAAGGGAGGAGAGAACTTCCACTTTGCTTACAGCCCTGTCTAAATACTGATGGAGTTTGTGGATTCAAAAGGCTTCCATAGCCTTGGCAGCTCATGTCAAGAGCCTCGGGTGATCACTGACATCATACATAAGAGTGTTAATTGTTAAATCAACAACAAGAGTCACTGTGCACTAAATTCCCATGTAGGACTTCTGTCCTCAAAGAGTTGTATTATAATTATGTCTAAGTGCTCCCCGAAGTGTATCATTCTTAGGTGCTTTGTAAAAGTTAATTAAGTTTCTAAAAAAAAAGAAGTGAAATTAACTTTAAGATGCACTGACTTTGAACAGCCCTTTTTTGACTGTTGAAGAACATTTTTTTTACTATACAAATTGTTGAACTCTACTTAGTATAGAGTTGGTCTTCTGTATATAAAGTTAATAGAAAATGGATCTTAGTGGAGAATGGGACTGGGATTGGGAGAGGGGGGAGGAGGAGGGTTAGGAGAGTGGGTGGGAGGGTGGGTATAGTGGGAAGAATCCCTATATTCCTAAAGTTGTACTTATGGAATGCATGAAGTCTGTATTCCTTAAATAAAAGGTTTCTTTGGGAAAAAAAAAGCTGCAGTAGAGACAAGCGCCGGCTTCGTTCCAGCATTCCCGTGCCCTTTGTCCCGTGTCTCTGTAGACTGGGCTGGCATTTTCCCAGTGTTTCCGTGAGCACACTGAGGCCCAGACACTTGGAGGCACTTGGCACAGCCACGCAGCTAACGATGGCCCAAGCCAGGACGGGATCCTGTGGATTGTCCTCCCAGGGCACCCCTAAATCCTGGGGAGAGGGTGACTGTCAATGTAGACTGCTAGGACCCCCGCAGGAGTGAGCACAAAATCAAGACACTGCAGATGAGAAAGACGACTGATAAAAAGCACGGATCACCTAAAATAAGCAACAAAGCCAGGGCTGATTGTGGGTGATAGCGGTACAGGTGCGATGCAGTGCGGCATCGCAGGGCCCGGGACCCTGGGGACACTGGCCCCAGCTGCCAGTGACACCTGCACCCCCAGGGGGACCAGAGAGCCTGATTGACTGTGAAAGTCACGGAGGCCTCATCGAATTTCATTGATAACCAGCCAAGAAACGGAAAGAAAAAGGATCATTTCCACGCCAGACCTGGGGGCGAAGGACGCAGATGGAACTTGGTTTACCTGACCCCCACTCTGACAACACAAAGCTGCCATGATCTCTTCTCCTGGGTGTTTGCTGTTGGGTGTGGGTCTCAGGTGTAGGGGGAGGGTGCCAGGTGTCTGGCTGTGTCAGCGGACTTAGCCGGCTCAGTACACCCAGCAGGGGACCAGAAGCCAGGCTCAGGGGGTTGCGTGAGCTCTCACAACCGTCCAGCTTCTCCGGGGCAGGACATAGCGTCAAAGCCCACTGTTGTGAGCGCACCCCGGAGGATCTCTGCTATACTGAGGTTGCCAAACGCCGGAGGAGCGGAGCTGCCAGCCCCGAGTGTGGCCGGATCAGCAACCTTGCCTGTGTGTCTTGCTCTTGGGGAGACCCTTATGAAACGCAGGGCACAGATTTGTTTAAAATTCGGGGGCTTCTCCCCAGGGTTCATCCTCAGCTTCTCAGCCAACCGGTGCTACCGTGTGAGAGATCCAGGACCTCTGCCGCCCCCTCCTTTATTCCATGTAATGAAGCAGACAAGGGCTAGCGCTGTGGTGCGGCGGCGAAGCCACTGCCCAAGAAGTTCCCATTCCACGTGGGCGCCGGTTCGTGTCCTGACTGTGCCACTTCTGATCCTGCTCTCTGCTGTGGCCTGGGAAAGCAGCAGATGATGGCCCAAGTGCTTGGGCCCCTGCACCCATGTGGGACTTGGATGGAGTTCCTGGCTCCTGGCTTTGGCCTGGCCATTGCAGCCATTTGGGGAGTGAACCAGTGGATGGAAGACCTCTTTCTCTGTCTCTCCCTCTCTCTCTCAGTAACTCTGCCTTTCAAAATAAATAAATCTTAAAAAAAAAAAAAAAAGATGGGGCCCTAGGTTAATCCTCCACCTGCCGTGCCGGCATCCCATATGGGCACCGGTTCTAGACCCAGTTGCTCCTCTTCTAGTCCAGCTCTCTGCTGTGGCCCAGGAGTGCAGTGGAGGATGGCCCGAGTGCTTGGGCCCTGCACCCCATGGGAGACCAGGAGAAGCACCTGACTCCTGGCTTCGGATGGGTGCAGCTCTGGCCATTGCGGCCATTTGGGGAGTGACGCAATGGAAGGAAGACCTTTCTTTCTGTCTCTCTCTCTCACCATCTGTAACTCCACCTCTCAAATAAATAAAAACCTTTAAAAAAAGGAACAAAGTCTTCTTACATGGAATATGTGGGAGTCCCTGAACTTTTCACCCAGGACCCTCAGTGACCCCGGGGCTTTGCACTGTGATGGGTGCTTTGTGCATGGGGCTGATACACTGTCAGAAGGGAAGCCTCGCCTTCAGCACGTTGCCGAGAGAAAGCCGAATGTGATCGTACGTCAAAGTTCGTGAAAAATGGAATGAAAAGACCAGTTCATTTTGGCACTCCCCACATTGAAATCTGAGCATATGAGGGGTCTCAAAACATTCAGGACAAATGCATATTATGAAAAAAGACCATGCACAGATTTTAATATTTTTGGCATTAAAGTGAACATCTTTTCATTCGATTTCTAGAAATTTTTAAAAAGTGAGTACTAGATCAGAAGCAGAGCAGCCGGGACCCGAACTGGTGCCCACACGGGATGCAGGCAGCACTGGCAGAGGCTTAGCCCACAAGGCCACAGCGCCCTTCGTCCTCCTCCCCCCACCCCCCACCCCCACCACTGTGGCTGATCTTATTATTTGTGGTTAGCAACAAAGGATCTAAAGAAGTCTTCGACTGCATTTAACACGCTCAGCTCTGTGTCTCAGCCCACCCTCATCATTCATTCACCCATTCCTCACCGAACCTGAATCCAGCCCCTCACCCCAGCTGTGCACGTGGCTCGCTCAAGGTGATGAGCCTGCCCTGGGGAGGTCTTTGCCCGTGGATTTGTCTCAAGTGTCCTCCTGTTTTGCTGGTACGTGCTTTTACTCAGTGTCCTCTTTCTCCTTGACAAGTTGCAGAACCGCCTGCGCTTTGTAAAGGGCACGGTGCCATGTTTGCTTTGCTGGGACTTCTGGCCCCGCAGGCGGTCTGACCTGCTGGGCTTCTGGCTGAGCGCTGCCGTGGGTCACGGAGCAGGTGGCTGGCTGAGCAGACGGCTCGGGCTGACTCCTGTCCTCAAGAGGCCACAGCTATGGGGGGCCAGCAGCGAGGGTGGAGGCTGTGGCACGGCTCACGGCGTGGTCTGGTGTCTGGAGTGTGGCACGCTCAGCCAAGGCCACGTCCGTCTGAGGGGAGCAGGCTGGGAGAATGGATTGGAGTCAGAGCATTCGACCTTCAGATCTGGACTCTGCCCCTAGGCGATGACTTCCCGAGCACGCGGACGCTCCCTTGGCCGGGGTCAGCTCAGCCTTCACCGATGCCTGTTATGTCCTGGTTCTGCCTCGTGAGCATTTGCGTTCTCTTTACCACGGAGTCGAACCGGAGAGACGATTGGCAGCAAGCCAGACCTCTTTTTCCTGGCACTCTTTCCTTCTAAACATTTTTATTATTTGAAAGGCAGAATTAAAGAGAGAGAGGAAGAGACAGAGAAATCTTCCATCTGCTGGTTCACTCCCCAAATGGACTGGGCCAGGCTGAAGCCAGGAGCCAAGAGTTTCATCCCAGTCTCCAACTTGGGTTCAGGGGCCCAAGGACTTGGTCCATCTTCTGCTGCTTTCCCCGGCCATAGCAGAGAGATGGAGCGGAAGAGGAGCAGCCGGGACTTGAACCGGTGCCCATCATGGATGCTGGTATTGCAAGTAAAGGCTTATCTTGTAGCACCACAACACCAGCCCCACTGGGCACTCTTCAATGACAAAACTGGAGGCGCTGGCCCCTGCTGACTGCTTGAGGTATCCGCTAGTGGATCAGCGTCCCAGCCAGCTTGATGACGAGGAGTGAAGTCCCAATGGTACCAGCAGGTGCGGTCCCTGGGAAGCGGAGCAGTGGGGCTTAGGTCAAGGTGCACCTGTAGCAGCAGGTGCTCAGTGCTCCTGCCAGGCTGGTTTTGTCATTGATTTCACGGCATTACCAATGCAGGCAGCACTGAGCTGATCACTCTGTAGTCAGACATTAAAGACGCGGCAGGCTCCGCCAGTGGGGAGCCTGGTTCCGGAGCAGGTATAGCTCCTGCGTGCTTTGACGTGAGATGGCACACACCTCGACGTGCTGGCGGAACAGTAGCCCCCACAGATGGCCCTGCTGTGCTCCCCATGCCTGTGAGTGCAGCGAGTGACGCAGCGACGACGGGGAACTTGGGGCTGCAGGTGGAGTAGCACACGCTGGTCGGCTCGTAGGGACTTAGGGAGATGAGCCTGGGTTAGCTTGGTGGCGCCAGTGGAGTCGCGAGGGTTCTAAAAAGTGCAGCAGGGAGCTGAAGAGAGGTGATGGCACGAGAGCACACAGCGGCCGTTGCTGGCTTTGAGGATGCAGGAGGAGCCACGAGCCAAGGAATGCAGGCAAGCTCTGGAGGCTAGGAAAGGCAGCAAAGTGGCTTCAGCCTCCGGGAGTCCCAGGTCCCTCACCTGGCTGGCACCTCGACGTTAGCCCTGTGAGACCCCGTGAGCTATCTGACCCCCAGGATGTCTGATAATACATTTGTGCTGTGTTCTTAAATATTGACTTATTATTTATTTGCAAGGCAGAGTTACAGAGGGGGAGAGAGAGAGTGTCCCTCTCTGGTTCACTCCTCAGATGGCCACAATGGCTGGGGCTGGGCCAGGCTGAAGCCAGCAGCCTGGAGCTCCATCCGGGTCTCCAGGTGGGTGCAGGGACCCAAGCACTTGAGCCATCCTCCACTGCTTTCCCAGGTGCTTTAGCAGGGAGCTGGGTGGGAAGTGGAGCAGCCGAGACTTGAACTGGCACCCGTACGGGATGCAGGCGGAGGCTTGACCTCCTATGCCCCAGTGCCGGCCCCTGTGTTGTTTTGAGGACTAGGTTTGTGGTCATTTGTCGCCGTGGCCGTGGGGAAGGATGACACTTTTCTGGGGGGGGGGGAGAGCATGGACTTAGACGCAGGCAGGTCTCCGCTTGCTTTTGTCTGAGCCAGCTGCCCATTCTTGGGTAAAAACAAAGAAACCAGAACCTTTCCTAGGTCCCAATGAGTGTGATATTTTCTTGCAAGTGGGAAAGTTAGCGTTACTTAGCTGCCAGTAAGCGGAAGTTAGTGATAATCAAGCACAAAAAGCTGTGCTCTAGACGGGCTGGATGAGACCAATCGTGTGCGCGGTTCCTCAGAAGAAGACAACTGGCTGGCCACTGGGCAAGAAACCATCACTTTCCAAACTCCAGACAGGGATCGGCGCTGTGGCATAGTGGGTAAAGCCACCGCCTGCAGTGCTGGCATCCCATATGGGCACCGGTTCAAGACCTGGCTGCTCCACTTCCCATCCAGCTCTCTGCTATGGCCTGGGAAAGCAGTGGAAGATGACCCAAGTCCTTGGGCCCTGCACCCATGTGGGAGACCAGGAAGAAGCTCCCGGCTCCTGGCTTTGGGTCAGCATAGCCCCAGCTGTTGCGGCCATTTGGGGAGTGAACCAGCGGATGGAAGCTCTCTCTCTCTCTAACTCTACCTTTCAAATAAATAAATAAATCTTTAAAACTTTCTAAAAAAAGCAAAGTGTCAGACGAGTGACGCGTTAGTGCTGCTATGGTGTTTTACGATCCTTCCTCCTGTCCCTCCACGCCCTGCCACGGGGTTACCTGGGAAAGGAAGGCAAATTCCGTCCTTCCAACTGTCCTTTTGGTTCAGTTTGTTCCAGAATTAGGATGGCCAGAAAAATAAGAAGTAGAACTGTCAGGATGGCATTATAGTGTAACAGGTTATGCGACGCCAGCATCCCCCGAGTCCCGGCTGCTCCACTTCTGATCCAGCTCCCTGCTAATGAGCCTGGGGAAGCAGTGGAAGATGGCCCAAGTGCTTGGGCCCCTGCGTGCACACGGGAGACCTGGCCCAACCCTGGCTGTTGCAGCCATTTGGGGACTGAATTCGTGGAAGGAAGATCTCTCTCTCTCTCTCTCTCTGTCTCTTTTTCTCCTTCTTTCTCTGTAACTCTACCTTGCAAATAAATAAATCTTAAAAAAATAGTATAACTTTCACTTTGACTATGACCCTCTCAGAATAAGATTGAAGTCGGTGAACCCTAAAGGCTTCCACAGCCTTGGCAACTCATGACCAGAGCCTAGGGAGATTACTGACGCCATAAACAAGAGTGTCAAATTGTTAAATCAACATCAGGAGTCACTGTGTACTTGTGTACTCTCATGTGGGATCTGTCCTTAATGTGTTATCCAATGTGAAGTAATGCTATAACTAGTACTGAAACAGTATTTTTACACTTTGTGTTTCTGTGTGGGTGCAAACTGATGAAATCTTTACTTAGTATATACTGAATCAATCTTCTGTATATAAAGATAATTGTAAATGATTAAAAAATCTTGGTGTTAAATTGGAAATTGCATAGATAATTAATCAATTCTTTAAAAAAAATCATGTAGAATCTCTGTCCTTAATGTGCTGTACATTGTGAATTAATACTATAACTAGTACTCCAACAGTATTTTCACTTTGTGTCTCTATGTGAGGGCAAACTGTTGAAATCTTTACGTAATATGTACTAAACTGATCTTCTGTGTATAAAGAGAATTGAAAATGAATCTTGATGTGAATGGAAGGGGAGAGGGAGCGGGAAAGGGGAGGGTAGCGGGAGGGAGGGAAGTTGTGTGTGGGGGAGCCATTGTAATCCATAAGCTGTACTTTGGAAATTTATATTCTTTAAATAAAAGCTTTATATATATAAAAAATAGAATATCATGAAGGTGAATAATTGAGATGTGAACAAAATGCATATGTAGATTTATTATGTTCAGAAAAGATTTATTGATTATTTGAAAGACAGAGGGAGACAGAGAGAGAAAATGAAAAGAGAGAAAGTTCTTCCATCCACTGGTTCACTCCTCAGTTGGTAGAAATAACCTAGGCTGGTCCTAGCAAAGCCAGGAGCCAGGATCTCCATCTCCCGTGTGGGTGGCTGGACCCCAGGCACTTGGGCCATCTTCCCCTGCCTCTCCCGGAGCTTTAGCAGGGAGCCAGATCAGAAGCAGAGCAGCTGAGCCTCAAACAGGCGCTCTAATAGGGGATGACGGCATTGCAAGCCAACCTAAGCTGCTGGTGCCAATAGCATCGGAACGAGTGTAGGTGTGCGTCGCTGTTGGAGTGGAAACATCACAGACTGCACTTGCGGATCGTCTGTGCTTGGCTGTAAATCACGAAGTGTACTGCGATCATCCTCAATTGGAAGCAGTCTTTCCTAAAACAAACTGATTGGCAGACAGTCGACTGTCGGGTTGGTACAGGCGCATGCACACCCTCCCTCTCAGCCTGGAACGGACAACCACTGACGCAGAATGGGTTCCCAGGGCTTGCTTCTGCGGGGCCAGCCCAGCGGGGCCAGGTTCTCTTCCGCCTTGTCGGACTTCCGCTCTCGCCCGTTTCTGATAAGCAGAAGAGCACCCATGCCGGTGTTGCTGCAGTAAAACCTGGGCCGTGTCGAACAGCTCGGTTGTCGTCACTCCTCTAGGACGTGGAGGAGCCAGTATCCCCTTACCTAGTGGCCGTCCAGGGAGCCCCAGAGACGCTCTAGGTGTGGGGGCAGCTTCACATGCGTGACTGTAAACTCGCAGCCTGGTTTTGGAAAAACAGCACCAGGTGATTTCTCAGGACAGATTGGCCAGGGAACAAGGAATAGGTGTTAGCTGGATGTCCTCGCGCACAAGGGTGAATGCTCAGCATTTAAAATGAACACAGTGGGCACAAAAATAACTCAAATGAGTAACAGTAAGAATTCAGATGAGTAACAATAAAAATTCAGATTAGTAACACAATAAAAATGCAGATGAGTAGCACAATGAAAATTCGGATTAGTAGCACAATAATTCAGATTAGTAGCACAATAAAAATTCAGATCAGGAACAATAAAAATTCAGATTAGGAACACAATAATAATTCAGATTAGCAATACAATAAAAATTCAGATTAGTAGTGACAAAACTCAAATTATTACCAATAAAAACTCAGATTAACACTAAAATAAAATTCAGATTAGTAACACAGCAATAATTCATATTAATAGCACAATAAAAATTCAGATTACTAGTGCCTGCTAAGGAAGAATACTCATGCTTCATCTAAAATACCTAAGACACACACTTCCAGTGCTGGCCAATAAGGGTTCAGTCTGGTAGTTTCTTACCTTTTAAATATCTATTCTCTGGGGGCCTGCACTGTGGCATAATGGGTAAAGCCACCTGTGACCCCAACATCCCATATGGGCGCCTGTTCGAGTCCTGGCTGCTCCACTTCTAGTCCACCTCCCTGCTAATGTACCTGAAACAGCAGCGGAAGATGGCCCAAGTCCTTGGGCTCTTGTACCCATGTGGGAGACCCAGAAGAAACTCCTGGCTCCTAGCTTTGGATTGGCCCAGCTCTAGCAACTGTGGCCATTTGGGGAGTGAGCCAGTGGATGAAAGACCTCTCTCTCACTCTGTCTACCCTCCCCCTCCCATAATTCTGCCTTTCAAATAAGTAAATAAACCTTAAAAAACAGTCACACACACACAAGAAAGATTTATTTTTATTTGATAGGCAGGCAGAGTCATAGACATACACACATACAGATCTTCTCTTTGCTGGTTCACTGTGGGGCGCTGGCCCCACAGGTGGCCTCTTAATCCCCAACCCTGCCCCCAGCAGCTTATTTCTATCACAGATTATATCTAGAAAATCTGGCCAGAACACAAGAAACAATTATCTGATAGCTCTGAAAAAAAAGTAGCAGGGACATTCAGGAGAGGGCTCAGAGCCTGAGGAAGTGACCCTCTCGAGCCCTTGTTCTCTGATCCGTGGCCTGGGCGGTCCTCGTCCTGGATGGTGGGTGAAGATGTAAGAAGTGCGCACTGGAAGAGAAGTCCCAGGTTTCTGGACAGAGTGCCTGGGAACGGGGGCGCTGCGAGCCTGGGACTAGGGGATCAGCCATTCACTCTCCCCCTGCAGTTTCCGTCCTGGCCGCGTCTCAAGTTGTGGCTGCAGTGGGGAACCACCCGGACACAGCACGGGCAGCTACACAGGTGAGAGGAACCGCGTCTTTGTGGCCAACAGGAGGTGCAAAAAGCTTCCTTGTGTCCCAAAGACTGCTTTTTCCTTCTCCTTTCCCTCGCCATCTTGCCTGCGTAGAGCCCCATCTGCACAGAACTGCACAGCAGTGGTGTGAGCAGCTCAAACTGGGGCAGAAGTTTGCTTTTCTGGACAGAAGAATAGGAATGGGGGAAGAAATAGAGAAATGGAGAATGCAGAGATAATTCTGCTGGAAAGCTGAGCTGACACTGAATCTCCAGTGCCAGCAAGACAGAACTTGGGGTTTGCATGGGTATGAGCAGGTGTGTAGGCTGCTACAGGAATACAACCACCCACACGCTCCAGGTGGGTTTTCATCCGACCCAGAGTCTCACATCACAGCATCCAAGACACAATATGCGGGATGCAATTTGCTCCACACACAGAGAGCCGGGGAAATGTGACACATTCTTGAGGCAAAACACAGTCAGCAGATGCCAACTGTGAGAGCCCCCAGATGTTGGAGTTATCAAAGACACTAATGCAGCTAATATAATGATACTTCATGCAGTGAAGGAAGTGCTCCAGAAATGAGCGGAGTTAGACATTCTCAGCAGAGAAATACAAAGTTTGGGGGCACAGTCCTTCGCCGCTTAGTGATGCGGAGAGACTGAGAAATGCATCATTAGGTGATTCCACCCTACTGGTGGAGAAAGAAAGAGAAAGGTTTTCCATCTGCTGATTCACTCCCCAAATAGCTGCAACAGCTGGGACTGGGCCAAGCTGAGCCAGGAGCCAAGAGCTTCATCCGGGTCTCCCACATGGAAGCAGAGGCCCAAGTACTTGGGTCATCTTCCACTACTATCACAGGTGCATTAGCAGGGAGCTGGATCAGAAGTGGAGCAGCCGGGACTTGAACTGGTGCTCATGTGAGATGCATGTGCTGCAGGTCAGGGCTTAACCTGCTGGTCCCATATTATTATTATTATCAAAAGATATATTTATTTACTTATTTTAAAGGCAAGGTGGAGGAAGAGAGGGAAAGACTGATATAGAGAAATCTTTCATTTCCCAAGTGGCTGAAGCCAGGAGCCAGGAACTCCATCCCAATGTCCCACATGAGTGACAGGGACCCAAGCACTTGGGTTATCTTCCACTGCTGTCACAGGTGCATTAGCAGGGAGCTGCATTAGAAGTGGAGCAGCCGGGCCTCAAAGAGGCACTGCGGTGTGGATGGCAGCATCGTAAGTAGAAGCTTAACTCTGCACCACAACGCCAGCCCCAGGAGCTGTTTTCCCTTTTGGAAACTATTTTGAATTCATAAGTGCTGAAAAACCTCTAGAAGGCAATTAGCACAAGAGACTTTACAATCTGACTTCTCGGTTTTCTCCTACTGAGTGCTGCCTCCTCCTACTGGGACTAGAGGCCCCTGGAGCCTGCAGATACTGGTCATCGTAGAAAGCGAATCGCTTCATTAAGGGGTCACGGGGGGACATGGACCTCGCAAGCTTCCCCATCCCATGCTGAACCCACAAGACACATAGAGGGCATCGCCTTGGTGGCTGAAAGACGGACCAAGTTCAGGACAGGGGGCAGGCACTGCACTTCTGCTGATGCGTCACCGACCAGCACGGCCAACCGAGACTGGGATGTCAGCGGGCACAGTGCCAGAGTCAGAGCACGGCCGTCGGGACTTATGGGCGACTCCTGGGCTGCGGTCACTTGGGCAGCTTTGCTTCAACACAAAAAGGGCCGAGATGGGGCCGATGCTGTGGTGCAGCCGATTAACACCCTGGCCGGAAGCAGGGCGCTGGTTCGAGTCCCGGCTGCTCCACTTCCAATCCAGCTCTCTGCTATGGTCTGGGAAAGCAGTGGAAGATGGCCCAAGTCCTTGGGCCCCTGCACCCACGTGAGAGACCTGGAAGAAGCTCCTGGCTTTGGATCAGCACAGCTCCGGCCATTGCGGGCAACTGGGGAGTGAACCAGCAAATGGAAGACCTCTCTCTCTCTCTGCCTCTCCTCTCTCTGTGTAACTCTTTCAAATAAATAAATAAATCTTAAAAAAAAAAAAAAGGGCAGAGAGCGCCCAGGGCTCTCCAAGACAGCAGGTGTCAGGGCAGGAGGGCCTGGGGAAGTCTCCTCTGCCTCACTTATCCAGGGCTGCTGCCCCTGGGGACTCTCCCGGCTGTCAAAGAACAAAGCAAAGACCACCAGTGCTAAGTGACACGGAGTTGCCTGTCCTGTGTTGACGAAGAAGGGCGAGCACAAGAGAGCGTAGCCCGTGGTGCAGTGTGGCGGGGACTTGGCTAGGCTCGGTGTGCAGCCGCCTGATGCAGCTCGGGTCTGGGTGTTGCTGCGGGGGTAGCCTTGGCTGTGATTAACACAGAAATGCCCGGATCCTGAGTTCGGTGCCCTTCACGTGGCCGGGAGCCTCCTGGAGCACAGAGCGGCTCTGCCTCCAGGCTGTCTTCAGTGGCAACCTCTCCCTGCAGGTGACGGACTTCAACTCCCCAGACTTGGGGAGCCGATTCCCTGAAATCTTGCTCTCTCACTCTCTCCACATCCTGTCGCTTCTGTTTCTCCCAAGGGTGTGGGATAGCGTAAATGCTTCACTGAGTGGGAAATGCGGGGGCTTTGACCACCAGGAAGGGGGAATTCGCGGTGGTCACGCTGTGGAAGCCCGGATGTTTGTCTTCCAGGGAGGATGAAAGGACACCACGTGGCTGTGTACTATGGGTCAACAGAAGCCGCGTGACTGTTGTGCAGGAAACTGTCTTCAGTTGTGTCCAATGGGGTCTGACTCGCCGGTACCCCTCTTCACCCTCTACCTGGTGGGGTCCTGCGGAGATAAAATACAACGTCCCTTCTGACGACTCCTTGCAGGTGCTGCTGGGCAGGGGGACAGCATGTGTCTGCTCCCACCCAAAGTTCTGATTCACTCTTCCTTGATGATTCGATAGCCGTACAATGGCCACAGGAGAAAAGGACGAGACTAAAAGGAAGACAACAGGCCGGCGCCGCGGCTCACTAGGCTAATCCTCCGCCTTGCAGCGCCGGCACACCGGGTTCTAGTCCCGGTCGGGGCGCCGGATTCTGTCCCGGTTGCCCCTCTTCCAGGCCAGCTCTCTGCTGTGGCCCGGGAGTGCAGTGGAGGATGGCCCAGGTGCTTGGGCCCTGCACCCCATGGGGAGACCAGGAGAAGCACCTGGCTCCTGGCTTCGGATCAGCGCGGTGCGCCGGCCGTGGCAGCCACTGGAGGGTGAACCAACAGCAAAAGGAAGACCTTTCTCTCTCTCTCTCTCTCTCTCTCTCTCTCTCTCTCTCACTGTCCACTCTGCCTGTCAAAAATAAAGGAAGACAACAAATTCCTTTTTTAAGAAATATTTATTTATTTGAGGGACCTGCACTGTGGTGTAGCAAGTAAAGCTGCCCCCAGTGCCAGCATCCCATGGGTGCTTGTTCAGGTCCAGGCTGCTCCACTTCCACTCCAGCTCCTTGCTAATGTGCCCGGGAAAACAGTGGAAGATGCCCAAGAGGCCTCTGTACCCATGTGGGAAACCCAGAAGAAGATCCTGGCTCCTGGCTTCAGATCTGCTCAGCTCCAGCCATTTGGGATGTGAACCAGTGGATGGAAGAGCTCTCTCTCTCTCTCTGCCTCTCCCTCTCTGTAACTTGGCCTTTCATGTAAAATAAATAGATCTTTTGTTTAAATCTTGATAATTTCTTTTAAGATGTATTTATTTATTTATTTGAAAGTCAGAGTTACATAGAGATAGAAAGAGAGGCAGAGAGAGAGAGAGAGAGAGAGGTCTTCCATCTGCTGGTTCACTCCCTAGTTGGCTGCAACGGCCAGAGCTGTGCTGATCCGAAGCCAGGAGCCAGGAGCTTCCTCTGGGTCTCCCATGTGGGTTCAGGGGCCCAAGGACTTGGGCTATCTTCCACTGCTTTCCTAGGCCACAGCAGAGAGCTGGATCAGAAGGGGAGTAGCCCTTATGGGATGCCAGCACTGTAGGCGGCAGCTTTATCTGCTATGCCACAGTGTTGGCCCTGATAAATAAATCTTTTAAAAAATTTTATTTATTTAAAAGGCAGAGTTGCGTAGAGAGAGAGAGAGAGAATTTTCCACCCACTGATTCACTCCCCAAATGCAACAGCCAAGGCTGGGCCAGGGTCAAGCCAGGAGCCTGGAACTCCATTTGGGTTTTCCACATATGTGGCAGGGGTCCAAACACTTGGGCCACTTTTTAAAAAAATTTTTTATTAAAGATTTAATTTATTTATTTGAGAGGCAGAGTTACAGACAGAGAGAGGCAGAGGAAAAGAGAGAAGTCTTCCATGTGCTGGTTCACTTCCCAAATGGCTGGAGCTGATCTGATCTGAGCCAGGAACTAGGAGCTTCTTCCAGGTCTCCCATGCAGGTGCAGGGGCCCAAGGACCTGGGCCATCCCCCACTAGCAGAGAGCTGGATGGGAAGTGGAGCAGCCGGGACTCGAACCAGCCCTCACGGGGGATGCCGGCACTGCAGGAGGCAGCTTCACCTGCTGCACCCCCACGCAGGTCCCAGACTCGCCACTCTTCTCCTCTGCTGCACTGATGTCTTTTAATGTCGAGCTGGGTCAGAGGTCCTTGAGGCACGGGGGTTCAGCCGACCTTTGGCCCTTGTTCACCCGCCTGAAGCCTCAGTCCAGGATCTCCAGGTGTTACCAGCTGAACTGTGCCCCATTCCCAGATTCTTAAAATGCGCTCATCCCCAGTGTGGAATATTGGGAGCTACTGACAGTAATTGAGGTTACGAGGTGAGGCCTGAACCTGGGGATCAGTGTCATCATCGAAGAGAAAGAGACACCGGAACTTGCCCTCCCCGTCTCTCTCCTGTTGCTGAGCAAGGGAAAAGGCCACGTGGGGACGTGGGCCATCCACAAGCCAGGACCAGAGCCTCGCTCCAAACCAAATTTTCCTGAATTGATTGCTGTCCTTTAAGCCGCCCGGCTGTGGTGCTTTGTGGGGGCTTCCTCTTTGGCTGGAGGCTAGGGTCTCCCCTGGCCCAATCTTTGCCTGTGCTTCCTTGGGACGCTGAGTCTGTCAAAGGCTCCAAGCTTCCGCAGTCACCAAGAGGCCATCGCGCTATGGCCACCCGCTCCTTCTCTTCCTGCACACGCGAGATGCCCCGCCCCAACCTCTGACCCCTGTGAATGTGTCGCCTGCCATGGCAGGAGGCTTTGCCGGTAGAAGTTGGGCTGTGGACCTCAACGTGGGGAGGTGATGCTGGCTTATGCGAGCAGGTGCAGTCTAATCACAGGGGCCCTGAAAGGTGAGAGAGGCAGGGGAGTCACAGGGTGAGAGGGACGTGGCCTGCTGTCCCAGCTGAAAGACGAGATAGGCCATCAGCCAGGGAGGGCTGGCGCCCTAGAGGCCGAGAACGACTCGGCCACCGGCCAGCGAGGAACAGGGACCTCCTTCCCACACATCTGAGCTCTGCCAACAACCGGAGCCACCCTGGGGGCGACATCCTTCCTCTTGCAGCTGCGGGCCAAGCCTCATAAACCCAGGCTGAGTCAGTGAGCTAACATCCCTCGGGAACCAGGAAGCAGGACCAGTCTGCTCTGCACACCGTGTGTCTTCTTCCTGCTCCGCGGCCCATCCCGGGGATGGCGAGGGACCCAGGAAAGCTCCAGGTAGGACCGTGGGGCAGTCGGTCCAGCGGCGTGAGAACCGGGCTGCGTCTCTCCTCTCCCAGCTCCCCTCTGCACGACACCTGCATTCACCATGATCGTGCCTGATGTCCCATTCATTCTGATATTCGATCCCCGTGACCCACCAGGGGCAGTCCCCGGAGTAGAGCAAAGGGGATGTTTGGTCGACTTATTTGAAATATCCCTGGGGACAGTCCCTAGCTTTCTAAGTTAGCTTGTGGCCATGACTGGTGAGCGTTAACGTTCATCTTTCTTGAACATGGATATTTACTTACATTGGCGAGTGCAGATTAAAATCGCGCCTGTGCCGTCTCTGTCTTTGTCCCTTCTGCTTTGACGCTGTCTGGTCTGAGTCATGATGTGCGATTTGCTTGAAGAAACTTTAAAGCTTTGTTGTGCCTTAGTTTATGTTTTTCTTTTAAACTTATCTTCTTGGCCCAAGTCCTTGGGCCCCTGCACCAACGTGGGAGACCCAGAAGAAGCTCCTGGCTCCTGGCTTCGGATCAGCGCAGCTCTGGCTGTTGCGGCCATCTGGGGAGTGAACCATCGGATGGAAGACCTCTCTCTCTCTCTCTCTCTCTTTCTCTCTCTCTGCCTCTCCTCTCTCTGTGTAACTCTGACTTTTAAACAAATAGATAAAAAACCTTAAAAAACTTTTATTTCCACCTTTAAAAACTTTAAAAATGATTATTTAATTAGTTATTTCAGAGGCTGAGCAATGGGGAGAGAGAGAGAGGGAGAGAGGGAGAGAGGGAGAGAGAGAGAGATATGTTGCACCTGCTGGTTCACTCCCCAGATAACCTTAACAGCCAGACTAAAACCAGCAGCCAAGAGCTCTGAACTCCATCCAAATCTCCCTTGTGGGTGCAGGAGCCCAGGTGCTTGGGTCATTGTATGCTGCCTTCCCAGGCAGGTAAGCGGGGAGCTGAGTCAGAAGAGCTGAGACTCGAACCCACACCCTGGAATAGGATGTTGGCGTCTCACGTGGCAGTTTATTCCACTGCACCACAGCTGGGCTCTGAGCTGGTGTACAGAGCCCCAAGGCCCAGGCCCAGTGTTGACCTGAGACGAGGAGATGCCTAAGAGCTAGACAGTGGAGTCAGGGTCCCCATGCTGGGAGGAGAGGAAGGAGAGACACACAGAGGGACACACACAGAGGTCTTCCATCCTCTGGTTCACTCCCCATGTATCAGCAACAGCCAGATCTGGGTGAGGCTGAAGCCAGGAGCCAGAAGCTCCATCCGGGTCTCCCACATGGATGACAAGGACCCGAGCACGTGGGCCATCCTCTGTTGCCTTCCCAGGTGCATTAGCAGGAAGTTGGATCGGAAGTGGAATAGCCAAGACTAGGAACCGTCATGCCCATAAGTGGTTGTTTAACTTGCTGTGCCACAACGCCGGCCTCCTTTGCCTAATTTCTAGGTTAAGATTTCTCACAGGCATGTCTGTACGGGACAACACACGATCTACTCAGGTCTGGTACTCTGTGGTTTTAGGCATCCGCTGGGGGTCTTGGGCTGTCTTCCCTGAGGGTAGGAGGGGCCTCTGGCCCTTCTCGATTCCTGAGCTCCTGAGGCAGGTCAAGTGTAAGGATTGTGAAGATGGGGGCTGTGCGCCCCTGGGCCTGCAGAGCCTCCAGGAAGGACCGGGCTGAGCACGCGACTGAGCGGCTGCCGCGTGTACCAGGGGCTTTCCAGGATGCCACCTCTAGCGCAGGAACCAGGGGCTATGAAACGTAGAGCGCTCCGTTTAGAGATCGGAAAGTGTAGGCATTAAACGCTTGACCCATTTTCTCATGCGCTGATTTAACGCCCTGTCACTTAGGGTCCCTTTTCTAACATGACCACCTTGGGCGTGGACAAGGCTGGCTACTGGCCTGGTTGGGGGACCTCAGTGAATTGCTTTGTTCTCTCTGTCCACGGCAAAGTTCGCTCCGCCCTCTCGTTGGCTCAGTTCCCTAAAATCATTGCTTGAGCTCCAGTGCTTCACCACTCCCAAGCACCGTACCAGCGGCCTGCTATCAGAACGATGCTTCTTTACCCGAGGGAGCCCCTCCCCGGCGGGCGACAGTCCGAACCGGCGGGATGCACGCGGGCGTCCTGCACCAGCTCGGGCTCCTGACCTGACCGTGTGAGGCTCCCGCTAGGACGTGGTGCTCAGAGCCGCACTGCCCAGCGCTGCTGCTTCGCAGCAGATGAGCAAGAAACCGCTCTGGGGACGAAATGATTTCCAAAAGTCCTCCCGTGTGACCCGGGCCGGAAGTCAGCGGTGCGATAAAGAAAAAGCGCGCCCCTCAAATATGAATCAGATCCGGGGTGTAGGTGCAGAGGCATGGTGAGGGGCTCGCTGCCTGTCTGGGGCCCCCGTCCCTGTCCCTGGCATCCTTTCCCAGGGTTCCCAGGACAGCTGCCCCTCACCCTACTCTATGGGGCTGGACGTGGCTGTCTCCGGCAGGGTTATGGCTGCCATAGCCGCTGCCCCCCACTGAAAGGCATCTGCTGTGCCCCAGCCCGCAGTCTCCCATGCTGCCTTCTGCAAACCGCACTCCGGTTCAGCACAGCTTTTGCATGGGTGAGCCTGAGGCAGTGGCGCCAGCTGTGCCCAGCTAGCGATGGGCGTAAGAAACCAAAGCACAAAACATGTGCAGACGTGGGAGGTCAGTCTGGCGGGGACAGCAGCAGGCGGGCCGGGATGTCCTCAGCAGCCACTCGCGCACTTCCTGGCCCTTAAACACGGTGACGCCCCGCGAGGCTCAGGGACCCAAGTCACGACGTGAAGTTTTCTTTCCTGAAGTGAGGTGGCAGTGAGCCGAGGGGGCAGCCCCCCGGGAGTCACGTGGTGAGGGACAAAGTCACTCGCTGAGCCAGGGAGAGGAGGGGGCGTGTGACACAGGCTTTGATGGCTCAACAGGAGCTTTCTAGGGACTGGGGAAGGGAAGAGTGGGAAGGGAAGCACAGAGCTGAGCGAGGCAGGGCAGTGCGGCGGTGCAGTGCCTGGCGCCGGGGTGAAGCAGAGTGGGCACCTTGGGCCAGGCTGTGCGTGATCTTTCACGCGTGCACCCCTTTGGACAGGAGCAGTAGAGACGCACGCACGGGCCTGCTGAGACTGGGTCAGATTCCAGTGACCGCAGAGCTCGGTGGGGGGGCCGAGCAGGAAGAGGGGAGCAGAGCGTTTTTCCTCCATGGGGAGGGCTGCACAGGGTGGAAGCAGGAGCTGGACTCACGCCACCTGCTTAGGGAGAACTGGCAGGTTTGGGGACGGAAGCGGGGAGAGGACAGATAGGGGCTTCTGTTCCCGCTGTCAGGATGGACAGTGACTCTGTGCACCAGAAAGGCCATTGTGGGAGGTCCTGCTGGCCAGGGGGAAGCTGGTGGGAAGGACCCCAGACACACCCGTCTGCTGCTTTTCATCCCTTGTCCTGCCTTGGACTGGGTATCGTGAGCCATGGTCATCGTTGGCCAGTCTGTCTCAGGGACAGGAACTTGGCCCCCGTGTGTCCAAGCGGCCAGCAGGAGGTGTGTGGCCTGGCATGGGCCCGTCCATGTGTTCCTTCTGGTGGGGAAGTGCTGGTGCCTCGTGTGCACATCTGTGCCTCGTGTGCACGGGGCTGGCCCAGGGCCAAGGGCTGGGGTCTCGTGCAGACGCGTGGATTGAGTTTCCTGCTCTGTCCGTTTTCCATTGCTATAACTGAGCATCACAAACGGGGTGATTTATAAAGAATCAAAGTTTACTGAGCTCCTGGCTGTGGAACCTGGGAGGCCCAGGGTTAGGGGTCCATATCTGATGAGGGCCTTTCTTCTGGTGGGGACCCTGCAGAGTCCCTGGGGGTCACAGCACATCCCATGGTGACAGGGGTGCATCCAGGAGACAGGCAAACTGGCTTTCCTAAGTGCCCACCCTGAAGACCACTCATTAACCCACTAACCCATCAGCCCATCAACCTGTGGTCGAACCTCATGAGTCACTCAACGCTTCAAGGCCCCACTTCTCGGCACCTCCCAGTGGGGATTAAAAGTAGAGGGGGGATGTGCGGCCCACAGCACAGCTGTCCCTCTAGCTTTGTCTTGCGCAGGGCCTGGAAGATCCATTCTTCCCTGGCTCTCACAGGGGGTGCGGCGGAGCTCTCCTGGCTCAGGGGAGAGCGATTCGGTTCCCGGTGCTGGGGTTTCCTTACTGCCACTCACCTCTGTTTCCAAGCACAGCAGCTCTTTGCAGCCTCGGGGGCTTGGGGGTAGTGTGGCCGCTCCACTAAGATCAGGAGCACACGGCTCCCCTGGCGGGTCCCGAGGGCCTCCCACAAGCTTCCTCTTGTCCCTGTTTGTGAACTTGACGGTCGGGTTGCCAGCGGGGCTCAGGTAATGGCAGAAATGACAGGTGCAGCAGAGTTATCTTTTTATGTCTCCTGGACTCCACTTCCTTTAAACACAGTCACCTAAGCAAGGGGCTTGAAACTTAGGTACCATGACACTTTCTTTGAAAAAATGGGCGCCAGGCCGGTGCTGCGGCTCACTTTGCTAATCCTCTGCCTGCGGCGCCAGCACCCCGGGTTCTAGTCCTGGTCGGGGTGCCGGATTCTGTCTTGGTTGCTCCTCTTCCAGGCCAGCTCTCTGCTGTGGCCCGGGAGTGCAGTGGAGGATGGCCCAAGTGCTTGGGCCCTGCACCCCATGGGAGACCAGGAGGAAGCTCCTGGCTCCTGGCTTCGGATCGGTGCAGTGCTGGCTGTAGTGGCCATTTGGGGGGTGAACCAACGGAAGGAAGACCTTTCTCTCTGTCTTTCTTTCTCACTGTCTAACTCTGCCTGTCAAAAAAAACAAAAAAAGAAAAAAAAAAAAAAAGGAAAAATGGGTGCCATTTTCAAGCAAGTTTGGAAAAGGCTGTGGTCATCATGCCTCTCCTGATCACGCACAATTCGTGATAAAGGCTCTGAAAAGCTCTGCATTAAAAATTATGTAGACCCTGGACTTTTTTTTGTATTTTTTTCTAAAGGTACTTTTGGGGCCTGGCATTGTGGTGTATTGTCTTAAACCAACACCTGCAACACCAGAGTCCCGTAGGATTGAGGGGCGGAGTCCCGGCTGCTCTGTTTCTGACCCAGCTCCGTGTCCCTCCCAGGGAAGGGGCGTGGTTACAGTAAGACAGTCTCAGTCCTTGCCTGTGGACCCATTAGTGGGAAAGGCAGACGTCGAAGGAAGAGAAACCCGAGTTGTTCAGTATTAAGCAAGCTCAGGGTGCCACAGGAATTCCCCCGCCTTGGGCCAGCCCATTTCTCCACCACGGGACAGCACCCTGTGTTCGCACTCATTGTGTGGATGATGGGACCAGCCTAGCGTGAGGAGGTGACAGAACCAGGTTGAGGCGGGGGTGGGGGTGTCCTTACCCAGCACCCCCCACTCCCACCTCGGCTTGCAGCCTGCGTCCTGACGATTCCAGGAGGGGCTTCGTTTTCACAGACCTTAGAATCAGCTTCTGGTGAGACCCCCGGAGCTCCTGGAGACGGCAGCCCCGGTGACGGGGACTCCGCCGGGGCTGGACACAGAGGAAAAGTTCGCTGGAAGCCAGTGCCTGCTCGCAAGTGGACTTGGGTTTTCACGCTCTGTGAAATGGCCTTTTGCTGGAATAATCCACAAATTTAAAAATATGTGAACATTAAATTAAAAATAAGGGGCAAGCCTTGTGGTGCAGAGGACTAAGCTGCTGCCTGCGACGCCAGCATCCCCTGTGAGCACCAGTTCAAGTCCCGGCTGCTCCACTTCCCGTCCAGCTCCCTGCTATGCCCTGGGAAAGCAGCAGAAGATGACCCAAGTGCTTGGGCCCTGCACCCGTGTGGGAGGCCTGGCTCCTGGCTTTGGCCTGGCCCAGCCCTGGCCATTGTAGCCAATTAGGGAATGAACCAGCAGAGGGAAGCCCTCTCCCTCCCTCCCTCTCTCCACCCCTCCCCCCCTTCCTTCCTCTCTCTTTGCCTTTCAAATAAATCAGTAAGTTATGAAAACACGGTACTGATGCAAGTTTATATACTGAGTGCTGTTCTTTTCTTTGGACCTCAGAGCTGGTGTTTAGAGATGCCCAGGGGCCACCCAGAGGCAGCCCCTCCATTAGTCCGACCTGCCGTTAACCAGTGCAGGCTTCCCTTTGTGGTTCCACTCTGAACACCGATCTTGTTATCTGGGCAGGTGTAGTCCTGATAAGGACCACTGGGCAGGAAGATCGGGGAGGAAGAGATGAGCTGGGCTTCTGCTCCACTCCCTTGCCCATGCATGGTGACTTACCTGCGTCTCACCCCGGACCAGGAAGGAGGAGATGCCATGATGGCCATGAGGAAGTTAAATTCCCCGTGGAGGCACCATGAAGCCCCCAGAAACCCTCACCCACGCTAGACCCCGCCCTGTTTGTATACTCAATGAGGGCTCCACCCCCATCGCATAAAAGAGACTGTTGACGTGGGAGGGGCCCTGCTCTCGCTCTAGACCAGGCTTATGGCTCCTGCTCTGGCCTCCTCTCTCCCCCTCTCTGGATCGCACACGACAGGGGTCTCTCCTGTGGGGTGGCCCCCACTCACGCGTGAATGCATATCCACACACACATACCTCTCTCACTTTCTCTCTCTTAAATAAACGCTGTTCTCACTTGCGCACTGTGTTTGTGCTTCTGCTTTGAATTCTCATCTGGGGGAGGGCTGAGAACCTGGAATGAAGACGAAGATACTTGGGCCCATTATTGTCCCATGTCCCATCCACTCGCAGGCAAGAGGTGCCCCCCCACCGCAACCCAGAGGGTCAGACTGGCCATGACCTTGTGTCTCAGTATAACTCACAGCTGCTGTGGTCTGATTGTGCGGGCAGGCCTGCTCCACCCACATTTCCTGCAGCCCTGTGACAGCACACACCAGATGCACGACCCGCCACCCTGCCTGTGAGGTGGGGCCAGCCCACGAGGGCAGAGTGTCCCCGATGGAGCAGTGATGCGTCTCCAGGGGCCCCAGGATGGTGGCCCCACTGCCTGCATGCACACCAAGACACACAGCAGCCACTTCCTCCCCTGCTTCTCAGTCCCCTGGCCTTGCACCTGCTCTACCGGGGAGCTTTGTCGAACATTTCGAAAACTGCTGTGGGCCTGGGAAGGCCTCCAGGCAGTCACGCTAATTAGTAGAGTGCTCAGTTCCTTAAATGTGCATCAGGGTCCATGGGATTTGGTTGGTTCCATTAAGTTTCTTTCAGTTAATTTATTGGAGGGGGAGTGTGTGGACAAGGTCTTATCCTCTGGTTCACTTCCCAGTAGCTGGGACTGGGACCAGCGCAACCTGGGAGCCAGGAACTCAGCCCAGGTCTCCCACATGGTGGCAGGGACCCAGTCCCTTGAACCTGCTGTCTCCCAGCTCTGCAGTAGCAAGACGCTGCAGTCTGGACCTGGAACCGAGAGTCACCCCCATGTACGCCGGTGTCCTATCGGGTGACTTCACTGCTAGGCCAACGCCTGCCCCCACTCAGGCTCTGGGATCAGAAAGACAGGGGTTTTCTGTGGCGCTTCTCTGAGCTAAGCGAAGAGCAGGTGGCTCCCTCAACCGTGCGAGCACCAGACCAGGCCCAGGGGCCTAGGGAAGGAGCAGCTTGTGCCTTGGCTGCCTGCAGAGAGGCCCCGCTTCCTCCCCGCCCCCAGCTGCTGCGGCCCTGGTGCCAGTGGCCAGCGGCCAGCGGCCAGCGAGGCTCCAGCATCCGCCTTGTGTTTGTGCCAGTGTTAGGTAGGAAGCTAGAAATTAGCCTAAGGAAATTAGCTTAAGGAAATTGGCCCAGGAAAACAGCATCTGCAGGAGCTCGCCTCCTGCCCGGGATTTCACACTGCAAAGTCCTGCCCAGACCCCATCACCTTCCAGGCGGTCTCAGCCTCCCCCCAGGGAGGCCCCCAGGACAGTCCTCTCTCCCCAGCACCACAGGGGTCACCTGCCCTGGTAACACAGCAACAAAACCTTCCCAGCCTTCCCCCAAGGCAGGGCCCTAGGGGAGGCTCCTCTGCCCGGGGCTCCAGGTGGGCTCCCCAGTCTGACAGCACTGAGGGGTGACACCTGGGGAGGGGTGACACCTGCTTCACTCGCAGCAAACCCTTCATCCTGGAGGAGGAGGAGGAGGAGGAGGAGAAGTGGTGGTTAGACTGGACCCTTTTCCCTTATAAGCCCCAGTCTGCACACAGACTGTGTGCTCAGCTCTCAGCGCTCCTGGGCCGCCCGCCTGGCCAGCCAGCTGTGTTCTCTCCATTTAACACTGTAACCTTGCTTTCTCCGTTCTGAATGACTGAGCGCTCTTTCTGTTCTGACCGATGCCCTACCCCCAATAAACCTTGCTACCTTGCGGCCCACTGCTCTCTGTCTCATGCCTGAG
The DNA here is from genome assembly GCA_949820135.1 of Sylvilagus floridanus. Lineage (NCBI taxonomy): Eukaryota > Metazoa > Chordata > Mammalia > Lagomorpha > Leporidae > Sylvilagus > Sylvilagus floridanus. Next base: position 5,747,883 of record OX463244.1, on the reverse strand, counting down.
TCTTCTTGCACAGACAGGAACCCCACTGGATCTCCACTAACTCCAGCCCGAGGACTTGGCTGGGATGTGCGGTGCCGGGGAGACGGCGCACACGGGTGTCCATGGCAATGTCAGGGAGAAGCACTCAGCTGGGGGATAAAGGGACGGGGAGTGACCAGGTGCATTAGGCATGAGGCCAGGGAGGAGGGGTTGGGATCTAAAGTGAGGTCTGGGTGACACCAGGCTCCTGGAGTACCAGGCAGAAGAGCAGGTTCCCAGACAGGAGGGAAGAGGCAGCCCAGGGATCCTGAGACAGGAATGAGCCAGGCCTGTCCCAGGGGGCAGGAGGCAGGGGCAGATGGCCTGCGCCCTATCAGGGGCGTGGCCGTCTACTCCCCGGTAAGTGCTCCTTTCTGGGGGGCACTGGAGCTGCCATGCTCCCCTGGGGCACTCCCCACCAGACACTCGGCAAGCCTGGGGAAGCTTTTGGTTGTCACAGCTTGTGTGTGTGTGTGTGTGCATGTGCCTGGCTTACAGCAGAGGCCAGGGATCCCTAAAAGCATCCTACTGGGCGCAGGCTCCACCACAAGGAACCCTGCCCCCACCTTGTCCAGCCCGGTTTGGAGTCTCCTGGCCGAGGGAAGCCTCGACCTTTTGACTGGCAGGCAGTTGTGACCAGCAGTCACTGGACCCAGGAGGTGGTGTTACGGTGAGAAGATATTATGATATTATGACCTTGCTTCTTTGTCTCACATGGAAGAATTCCCACGCGGGCAAGCGGGGAGTAACAAGGAAGCTTTATCAGAGTCAGAGCCTAAAGCCAGAGCGGCATGGAGGGGCTTCCAGGGAGGAAGACACCAAAAGCGGCTGGTGGAAGAGCGGTTTTTAAGCACAATTTTGAAAAAAAAAAAAAAATTGACACTCAGATTGACATTCAGTTACAAGGCAGGGACAAAACCCACCAAAAGGCCTGATTTGCCATCTTTTCTGACCGTAAAACAAGGAGGCATCAGGAGGGTGGGATACCTCGTTTACTTTACAATGAACCGGGAGTTCAGTGCCCACCTCCACTCCCTTGCTGTTCTCCTAAGATTGGAAGCTTCCAAGGAGTGGGCAGGCACTTTTGCTCTTGCTGAAGACAACCCTGCACCCCAGATTTCCACGGGGTCCACCCTGCCTAGGAGCCCACCCGACTCCTCACTGCAGCGCGGGACGCACAAGGAGGTGCCTCAGCTGCTGCTTCTGCAGAAGTGGTCCCGGGAGGAGGATCTGTTCTGCATGGCCCAATACCCACGCCCCCCCGACAGCGACGCAGCAGATGGCGGCCTGGGCCTCTCTCAGTTTAGCAGAGGCCAGTGTCAGAGCGCTGGACCACGAGGGTCATTCCACTTTGCTCACAGGTGTGTGCAAGGCCGACGGCCGGGGCCAGGGCTAGCTCGTCTCGGGGGCCGTCCACCGGGCTAAGCTCCGGCCTCTTGAGTTCCTGCGCCTTCCCTGTACTATTACAAAAATCTCACAGGTGGCAAATGGGGTCCAGGGAACTGCCCTAGCTAAGGTGACCACGACCTGCACAGAACCCAGGCGTTGCTTTGTAAGGCCTCGGGGAAGGTCTGGGAGACAGAGGGCAGGGGGCTGGGTCCCACCATCCTCCCCGCCTCTTCCAGCCCTCCCTGGCCAGGGGCCACGCCCCTTTGGTTGCTCCAGGAAACGGGCCCAGAGCGCAGCGTGGTACGGAAACGCGTGGGAGTTTAGTGCTGGGCTGGCGGCCGTGCCCCACGGGTACCCAGCTCCAGCACGCGGGAGGCGCTCCGCAGGACCCCCTGCGCCCTGCCTCCCCTCACTGCTCCTCTTCTCCAAGTCGGCTCCACAGTCCCCTCATTGGCGGGGACGCCCTCGCCCCACACCTGCATCTTTGGGGGGGGGGGCACAAAGGCCAACCTGGGGAAACTGGCAGTGGCATTTGTTCTGAGCGATTCAAGACCCGAGACTGCCGAAAATAAGCCAGGTGTATTCAAAGGCGGGGAGCAGCGGTTCTAGCCGCACTCAGGGCGGGGGGGCGCGGGCTGGGACGGCACGGCCGTGATGCCCTTAGAACGCAGGTGCATATTTTTGCGCGTGGGGGTGTACGATTACGGGAGTGTTTTCCTCGGCAGGGAAGAGTGGGGTCCACTGCGTCGTGCCCAGCCCCGCGGCCCGGGCCCCCGCGCGCCTCGCTTTTCGAGTCTGCAGAATGGGAGTTGTCCCAGGGGGGTCCAAGCCGCCCCCGCAGCTCCCCGCGCCGTTACCCGACCTCGGCTCGCTCACGGCTCGCTCACGGCTCGCAACACACGCCTCTGCTAGGGAAATAGCGCCTCTTCCGACCGCGGCGCGGGGCGGGCGGTGTCAGTTCCGGGGGCCGCAGGACCCCGGGGCCTGCTCGGCTCCGCTCCGCGGCTCCCTCGCGGGCTGTCCCCCGGGAAGGGGCCTTCGGGGATTGGCCCCGGAGCCCGCGGACAGAGGCGCCTCCCGCCGGGGCGCCTCGGGCCGAGCCTCTCCCAGGCTCCAGCGCCGGGGTCTCGCCCCGGGGGGAGGCGGGCGCCGCCCCGCACCGCGCGCCGCAGCGCCCCGGCCCCCGCCCTCCGCCGGCGCCTCACCTATCAGAGTCCCCGTGCGCATCGCGCGCCGCTCCGCCCACCCCCGAAATGCGGAGCGAGCCCTGCGGCCCGGGGCCTGGAGCCAGCGCCTCGGCGCCCCGGAGCGCGCCCCTGCCCCCGGCTGCGGCGCCGAGCCCGCGGGGATGCCGCGCGCACGGTAAGGGCCGGCGGGCGGCTCGGGGCTGGGCCGGCGCGCGGGGGGCGCGGGTGCGGGCGCGCACTCCTGGTTTCTTCTTTTTTTTTAATTATGGAAAAGACCACATTTCATCCGACTTGGTGGATCGTGCGCTCACGTGCACAGCCTTCACCCGAGGAAGTTGTGGTCCTGGGTGGGCGCAGGGCGGACCTCGGAGGACATGCATATCCTGCGGGGACAGCGCACGGTTAGGAAACGAACCCACTCGGAGACCTCCCGCAGCCCCGCCGCAGCCCGCCGCGGGGCCGCTCCGCAGAGCGGGGGTGGCCGTGGGCAGGGCCCTGAGTGACAGCGGGCTTTGCGCGGTGGCGTCTCGGGGCCCGAGCTGGATGCGGCCAGGTGCCCAAAGGTTCAGAAACTCAGCCTTTTTTCTCCTGCTCCGGCTGTACCTGTGCGTGGGCAGCCCGCACGCACGGTGCGACCCGCAGCCCGTGTTTCCACTTGCAGGACTGCCCCAAGCCCCTCCTGTTCCTGCTTGTTTAGGTTTCTGACTTTGGGTGCTTTAAGTACAACTGCCAGATAACAGAAAGCCTGCGGTAATCAGATGCTGTAGGATCGTTTTCCACTCTGGCTTTGTGTATTGCCACGGTAAACATATGTGTGTCCTCACGCACACAGCGACCTGCTGTAAATATTAGCATGTTCTCCTTTCTGCGTCTCCGTCGCTCCCTGTTCCCGTTCTTGCTGAAGGAGGAGGCAGAGGAGTGGAAGTCAGAAAGGGGAGGCTCCCGGGAGACGTCCCGTTCCCGTGGCTGCTGGGCTGGGGGCGCTGCTGGCGGGTGTGTTGTGGATGTGGGCGATTCTTTGTCAGATGTGCGGGTAAGTGCTCGCTGACTGCCCAGTCCCTTATGCATAGTAAATTATCTCACTTCAGTCCCACAGTTGGGTTATGCCTCGCCTCTCGTGCATGGGATCTGTAAACCTGGCTGCATCTGTGTTAATGCCAGCGTCCTGCCTTTCACTTTCCCGTCTCGTTCCACATGGGTTCGTTTTCTCCTGGATTTTCATCAAGGTCAGTTTGCAGACACTCAGTCTGCGGTGGGGTCCACTGGTCCCGGAAGTGCATCTCAGCAGAGACTTCCCTGGGCTGCCACCTCCGACAGTGGACAGGGGCCGCTTGTCCTGTCTCTGTGAAGGTCCTTCCGTGCAGAGTGTCCTTTCACTCCAAATCAGCAAGGTCTGCCTTTAATATTTGATGCTATGAGGTCCTGTATCCCTGTGCTGGCCAAGTGTCCCCGTGTGGCTGCTGCTCTCCATCCCTTCTGCAACGGACGCCAGGGGGCAGCCTTCCCTCCCCAGGGCCACTGCAGACGCCGCCGGTCATGCTGAGCGGTGTCCAGGCCTCCATCCACTCCTTCCAGGGGCCTGGCCATGCTAAGGCTCAGAGCCCAGACCCTGGTGTCCCAGGGGAGCCCTCCTCGCCTCTGTGCACGTTTGTGCATTTGACAGGGTCTTCGATCAAGTTGCACCTTGGTTTTCTGCCAGGACTACGTCGTCGTTGTGAGTCCTGGCTCCACTGGCTCTGAAAAGCGGCCTGGCTCTTGCCATCTCTCTCCCCAGGCACCTGGGATGCTGACCAGCATGGGGCTTTTCCTGGAACCTGCTGGGCAGCCCGCTGCAGGATCCGGCTGGGAGCTCACAGCCTTGCTCCTGGCCCTGCCCCAGAGCTGGCGGGGTGGCTGAGCCTGGGTGTGCAGCCTCCCGTGGGACGTGGTTCTCTTGGCCTTTCTTCTTTGCTTCCCAGAGCTGCCAGCTGCTGCCCCTCGCTGCTCCCAGGAAACCTCCCTGGACTGTGGGCCCTTCTGAGTTTGGCTAAAGGCGGCGGCGCTGTTAAGCTACGAATTCGGCCCCTGTTGTGTTGGCAAAACTCTTTTCCTTATCTTGGCCTGTGTGAGGAGTTGTTTGGGCCTGTGCCCAGAGAGGCAGCATAAAGGCCAGGGCCCGGTGAGTTAGGACACTGACAGGTAGATCAGGAGGTAAGACAGTAACGAATGAGATTCCGTTGAACTGCACATCAAGCCAGAACTCTCCTATCTCATTTAGAGCATCCTCAGTCGAAGACAAAGAGCCAGGAGCCGTTTGGAGACCGGGCTAGGCAGACAAGTGGCTAATGGTTCACTCGCTTATTTGGGAACCCCAGCTCTGGAGCCAGAGGTGGGGGTTCCAGTCCCAGCCCTGCCTGGTTACTTGTTAGAAGTCGGAGGTAACAGTGGCACTGATTTCGCAGTGGCAGCTGACTGGTTCCCTGGACATGAGCCCTTCCGCAGTGCCTAGCATACAGGTGCTGCATAGACCGGAGCAATGGTGGCTGTTTTTGTGGCACAAATATTCGCACAGCAGAAGGATTGCAGTATGGTAACTGATACCCGGTGAACAGCGTTGAGTTTGTTGTCTGGATTTTGGTCTTTGTCTTTTTTATTTTCTTTGATTCTTAATTTTCTGTTATCTAAAGCTATTTCTCAGTATTACTGTAAAGCTCACAAGTCTGTCTGTTCTGTTTCTAACATGTATTTGTGCCGTGGAAGTGTTTGGGCTATGTGTTTCCTGAATTTTGCAAGTTCCCTTTTAAATCCCATTTTATGTAAGTTTTCATGTTTTGCCAATATGTTCTTGATTTCTTTCCCCATTATTTGAGAGAGAGGGAGGGAGGGAGAGAGAATGTGTGCTAGCTCCCTTCTGCTAATTCCCTCTCCAAATGCACACGACGGCCGTGGCAGGGCCAGGGCCAGAACCCGATGGCACGCGATCCATGTAGGAGGAAGCAATCCAGTCACTGGGCCAGGGCCTGCTGCCTCCCTGGGTCTGCATTAGGAGGAAGCTGGAGTCAGGAGTGGGGCCAGGAATTGAACTCAGGGACTGCGGCGCGGGGGGCGTGGGCGTCTTACCCCCTAGGCTCAGTGCCCACTTTCCTTGTTGGTCATTTCTAGCCGCGAACAGCGACTCCTTTGTGAAAACTCTCGGGCCCTGTTTTCCTCCAGGGCAGCCTCTTCAGCGTCCTCTCCCCCACACGTGTTTGCTCTGCGGTTCCGCCCGTGTCAACCACAGTTACCTAGGCCGCACTCAGGGTTCAGCGCACCCTCGCTTGCAGGCTGATGCATGTCCTTGACTGCTTCCCGCCTCTCGTGGGCTTTATTCGCTCCCCGGAGCTGAGCGCTGTGCTGGGTTTGGTGGCACCGCAGAGGAATTGTGAGTGATCACGGTGGGTGGATTTAGTCGTTTTGGTTTTTTTATTAAAAATTGTTTTCACAGTGTACTCAGGTTTCAGGTTGATCAGTAAAGATAATCTCAAATTCCGCAGTGTTTGGGAAGCGGACAAGCCCTGCGAGAGTCCACACGCCAGCTTCGTTGAGTGCCAGCTGCCTGCATCGTGTTTCCAATCTAAAAGGTGGGACCCGCAGCGCTGGCTCCTACTTTTCCATTTTTAATCTGGTTAAATTTACCAAGTTTTCATTTATGACTTGTATTTTTTCTTAAGAAGCAGCTTTTTGTTTTGAACGATTCTTTTCCCTGCCAGGGTTTTGCAGATCATCTCGTGCGATTTCTTCTAAGTGTCTCAAGTTTTGCTGTTCCCAGGTAGATTTTCTTTAAGCTTCTTTGGGTTTGTTTTTTTGTCTGTTGAGCGTTAGGCGTTCAAATTTAATTTCTCCATGTGCACAGTCAGAAGTTTCATATCATTAATTTGATACATGAGTAGTTCTCCCTGATGGCTTGTGATCCCGTTTCTGTCAATATATGTAGATCTGCTTCTGGGCTGTCTATTCTGTTTTATTGGCTTTCTTGGTCTACTTGGGCTGTGGGGACAGAATACCGTGCAGTAAATGACTTAACGAACAGGTGCTTATTTTCGCACATTCTAGAAACCTGAGGTCGTGGTTGGGTTTCGGGGAGGGCCGTCTTCGGGTGAGGCCGCATCTCTCTGGGTCCTTACGGGACAGCAAGATTTCTCTGCTTCTTCGAAAGGCACAGGTGTCATCGAAGTCAAGGACGCCGGCCTCTGACCTTACTTTGACCTTGATTATTTCCTAAAAGCTACGTGTCCAAATGTAATCTCACTCAACACAGGAATTGTTCTGGTGAGGGAGGGACACGGTTCATTTGTCTGTGCCTCACAAAGAGCTCATTGACTGGAACAGTGTATTTTAAGATTTGTAAGTCTAAATATTAGGACTTGCTAAGTTTGTACTTCACAAATACCTCATTGACTGATGATTGTATTAAGACTTAAGTCACTAATGTGTAGATCAAGTTTCTCTACCTTAATTTTGCTTTATATAACATAGTTAGCTATTTTGGCCTTTCGGTCTACGTATGAATTTTAGGGTCAGTTATCAAGTTCAGTCCAAAAATTTGTAGGTCTACTTCTGAGATCTCTGTTCTGTTTTGTCATGATATTTTTATCCTACTTCTGTCCAGACACCACATTAAAAAAAATTATTCCATCTGTATAATATGTCTTGCTCTGGTAAGGTAAGATACCACCTTTTTAGCTATTGTCCAAGTCTTTTAGGTATGTAGAAAAATGACATCTTTTTTAAAAGATTTATTTATGTATGGAAAGTCAGAGTTACAGAGAAACAGAGAGAGAGAGAGAGAGAGAGAGCGAGCTTCCATCCACTGGTTCATTCCCCAAATGGCGGCAACTGCCGGGGCTGGGCCAGTCCGAGCCAGGAGCCAAGAGCTTCTTCCAGGTCTCCCACGTGAGTACGGGGCCCAAGGACTTAAGTCTTCCTTTGCTGCTGTCCCAGGCCATAAGCAGGGAGCTGGCTCGGAAGCAGGGCAGCGGGACTCACTGGCGCCCATATTGGATGCCGGCCCTGCAGGTGGCAGCGTAGCCACAGCGCCGACCCCACAATGACGTCTCTATGCTACTGGATCTTTCTGTGAATATAGTGAATCTGTGTGTGGTTTGTGTCTTTTCCATTTGTTGTACTTGCTGTTCACTGTACTGTTTGTCATATTGCTTGCTGAGTGTCTTCCGGTAACATTTTCAAGTGAAGTGGGCTCGCCTGTTGGTTAGATCCAGTCCTCGTTACCTCTCCTTGTGGTTTGATGCTCTCGTGTATTGTTTTGTGGCTTTTTGTCTGGAAATATTTTTTTTGTTTGGAAATAATTCTAGACTTACAGAAAAGTTGCAGAAATTGTGCAGTTCCTATATACCTGCTTCTCATGCATCTCCCTTAACGATAACACTTAGATGATAACATAGTTCAATAGAGACTGGGAATTGGCATTGATACAATATTCTTTCTTTAAATAAATGCTGTTTTTCTTTTTTTAAAAAACATTTATTTATTTATTTGAAAGTTAGAGTTACAGAGAGAGAAGGAGAGGCAGAGAGAGTGAGAGAGAGAGAGAGAGAGAGAGAGAGAGAGAGAGAGAGGTCTTCCATCCACTGGTTCACTCCCCCAAATGGCTGCAATAGCTGGAGCTGTGCTGATCCAAAGCCAGGAGCCAGGAGCTTCTTCCGGGTCTCCCACGTGGGTGCAGGGGCCCAAGGACTCGGCCCATCTTCTACTGCTTTCTCAGGTCACAGCAGAGAGCTGGACCGGGAGTGGAACAGCCGGGTCTTGAACCAGCGCCCGTATGGGATGCCAGTACTGCAGGTGGCAGCTTTACCCCGGCCACAGTGCCTGCCCTGACATTTTCTTATAGAGTGAAGTTATACATATTTTAGTAATTATACAGATATTTGTTAGCTTTGATATCTTGGGTTCTAATGGTTTGTGTGTAGATTGTCCTGAATGTTTTAAGTAGGTCATTGTATTAGATATTTTGGTTATCTTTGTCTTTCTAACACCTGGGACCTTATCCAACCTCTGGAAGGTAGGCGTGGTCAGGTGACTGCTCAGGCCAATGAAACGAGATGTGAAGTGACGGTGCAGAGACATGAATAGCAGGTGCTTCATCTCCCAGCATCCTTCGCTCTGCATGTGTGAGGTGTGTTGCTGTGAACACGCCATAGGATCCAAGTGGCGTGAAATGATAAACCAATGTAAAGGACAGGTGCCTTCGACAGCAGCGTGGACTTTTGCTTATGTGAAAATAACCTTGCAGTGTTAAGACGCTGAGATTTTTGGAGTGTTTGTGGCGTAAGTCACCTATGTGGTATGAAGCCATAATCATATAGTCTGTAAATGAGACTAGCTTGATTCTCTTGATTCTTCTATTTCTCATTTCTGTTTCTGATCTTATTGCATTGGCTAGCACCACAAGTACAGTGTTTAATAAAAAGCAGTGATAATATGTATTCTTGTCTTGATTTTGACCTTAAAGGGAGTATTTTTAAGTTTCATTGTTAAGTACAATGTTTATTTCAGATGTTTCTTGTATACCTTTTGGCGAATTAAGAAAGTTTCCTTTTCAGTTCTGAATTTTGATATGATCATGCAGTTTCCTCCTTTAATTTACTAATAGGTTTGTTGCTTCCTGATTTATTATCTAGGAATTTTCAATTTATGTCAAAGAAGACATCATTTATAATTTTCTTTTTTGCTGTCCTTGCTGGGAATTTCTTCTCTGTTTTCTTGAAATAGCGTGAGAGAAAAGAGACTTCTTCTCTCTGAAGTTTGGCGAAGCTCGTTTCTGAATCTTCCTGAGTTGTATGTGTCTGTGGAGACAGGGGAGTTTTTTTTTTTTTTTTTTTTTTTTTTTTTTTTTTTTTTTAACAAGCAGAGTGAGACAGTGAGAGAGAAAGAGTGAAAGGTCTTCCGTCCATTGGTTCACCCCTTAAATGGCCGCTATGGCCAGCGCTGTCCGATCCGAAGCCAGGAGCCAGGTGTTTCTCCTGGTCTCCCATGGGGTGCAGGGCCCAAGCACTTGGGCCATCCTCCACTGCACTCCCGGGCCACAGCAGAGAGCTGGCCTGGAAGAGGGGCAACCGGGACAGAATCCGGCGCCCCGACCAGGACTAGAACCCGGGGTGCCAGTGCCGTAGGTAGAGGATTAGCCTAGTGAGCCACAGCGCCGGCCGACAGGGTAGCTTTTGAATACAGATTCATTGTCTTCAGTTGATCTTTATTTAGGTTCTACTTGTTCATCAGTGAACTTTGCTACTTCACGATTTCCTGCAACATTATTTCAACTGATTTTTGAAATTTTATTCGCATAAAACTAGTGTTCTCTGATGATTTGAAGTCTTTTTATTTTCTAGTGGTTGTGGACCTTTTCATTTTAAAATAAGGGCTATTTGTGCTCCTTTCCTCTTAACTCTCGCTACAGCTTTATTTATTTTATTAGCTTTTCTAAAAGAAGCACTTTCTGAATATGTTCATGTTTTATTTGGTTGCTTGATTCTCTGTTTCATTACTTGGTACTCATATCATCTTTCCCCTTTGCTCATTATTTTAATGTTTACTTGGTTCTTTTTTTGTAGCTTCTAAATTAATTTATTTTAAATCTTTCTCTTTTGACCTATAATCTTATTATCAAGCAATTTTTGGTTGCATTCCATAGGTTTTGCTTTATTGTTCTTTCACTGCTATGTGTTTAAAAATTCGTCTTGTGTTTTACTCATTAAGTCATCAAGTTGTTATAGCTAGACACTTGAAAGTTTAGGGACTGGTGCTGTGCTGCAGTGGGTTAAGCCATCGCCCGCGGCACCAGCATCCCTTTGGAGCACTGGTCGAGTCCTGGCTGCTCTTCTTCTGATCCAGCTTCCTGCTAATACGCCTGGGGAAGCTGTGGAAGATGGTTCAACTACTTGGGCCCCTGCGCCCACATGGGAGACCTGGACGGAGTTCCCAGCTCTTGGCTTTGGCCTTCGTTGTTGTGGCCATTTGAGAAGTGAACCAGCAGATGAAAGATTTCTCTCTGTCTCTCCACCTTTCAAATAAATACATTTTTAAAAAATTTCAAAACATTCTCCCCCTTCATGGTTTTTTAAAAAAATTGTATTGATTTTTGTTTTGTTTTACTTATTTTTGAAAGGCAGAGAGATACAGGCTAAGAGAAAGCGAGAAAGAGAGAGAGAGGGAAAGAGAGAGAGGGAAAGATTGATTTTATACCTGTTGGTTCATGCCCCAAACACTCAGAGCAGCTGGGACTGGGCCAGGCCAGAGCTGGGAGTCTGGACTCATTCTGGGCCTCCCATGTGGGTACGGGGACCCAAGAACTTGAGCCCGCACGGTGTGCGGCAGCAGGAAGCTGACAGCAGAGTAGAGCCGGGACTGGGAACCAGACACACCTATACGGCGCGTGCACATCTCAAGCACCATTTTAACTGCTGGCCTGGTGTCTGCCCTCCCATGATGTTTTTATTGTTGATTTTTAAAAAAATGTATCTCATAGGCAGAATGACAGAGAGAAGAAGAGAGAGAGAGAGAGAGAGAGAGAGAGATCTTTCATCCTCTGGTTCACTCCCCAAATTCCTGCCCCAGCCATGGCTGGGCCAGGCTGAAGCCAGGAGCCAGGAACCAATCTGGACCTCCCGTGTGGTGAGAGGAAGCCCACATTATCTGCTGCCTCCCAGGCCCAGCAGCAGGCAGCGGAGGCCGAGAGGACTGGGAATTACTCCAGGCACTTTGTTACAGGGTGCAGGTGTCCCCAGTGTGATGTGACCTGCTCTGCCACAACACGCACCCCTGTGGTTGAGTTTTATTTTTTTATTTTATTTATTTATTTATTTATTTTTTATTTTTATTGACAGGCAAAGTGGACAGTGAGAGAGAGAGAGACAGAGAGAAAGGTTTTCCTTTGCCTTTGGTTCACCCTCCAATGGCCGCCGCGGCCGGTGCACCGCGCCTATCAAAAGCCAGGAGCCAGGTGCTTCTCCTGGTCTCCCATGGGGTGCAGGGCCCAAGCACTTGGGACATCCTCCACTGCACTCCCGGGCCACAGCAGAGAGCTGGACTGGAAGAGGAGCGACCGGGACAGAATCAGGCGCCCCAACCGGGACTAGAACCCGGGGTGCCAGCGCCGCAGGCGGAAGATTAGCCTAGTGAGCCGAGGCGTGCTGTGGTTGAGTTTTAATCCCCACAAATGGTCTGTGTGCAACTCAGGATTCTTACTATTCTCTACATGCTGTTTAAATGAAGCTGACTGTTTTTGTCAAGTGATTATTATTAATTTTTGGTCTGCTTGGCTATATACTTCTGAAAGAAATATATAAAAGTCCATTATCTTATGAGGCTGCCAAGATTTTGCTATATGTTTTGAGGCTCTGTTGCTACGTTCTTACAAATTTCTAAGGATTTATATAACCATATTATATGGTGAATTCCTCTGTGGCTTTGTTACCGGAGAAAGCAAGGGTTCTTGTCTTCACGCAACAAAGAATTCAGGCGTGGGACAGTAAGTGGAAAGCAAACAGCAAGGTTTATTAGCGCAGGGACATCCGGACGGGCATCTCTCCAGACAGGACCTGAGAGAGAGTGCCCAGTCGCTCAGACTGGGGGAGAGCGGGTTACACGGTTGAGTGGAGAGAACACACCTGGGCAGGCCAGGCGGGCGGTCAGCAGAGAGCAGAGGACTGAGCGCGCAGTCTGGTTGAGGCCGGGGGTTTTTAAGGGGAAGGGTCTTGCTTCCCCATCTCTGCTCCTCTTGGAACAAAGGACTTTTTGGATGTAAATACGAAAAGTTCCTTTCTGAGTTTCCCCCTGAAGGTATCAGACAGGGGAAGCCTGGCTGGCATCGCCCCGCCTTAGAGGAAGGATGGTTATGGGGCAGAGGGGGCAGATGCTGGGCTGCACCTGGGAGGTTACCGGGACGACTTTGAGATGCGATGCTGGACCTGGATGTCAGCTCCTTAGGCCTCTGTCACACACACACAAGCTCACTTCTGACTTCCTACCTAACAGCTTGGACACCTTTGACTTCAGTTATTTTTGTACTACACACTCATTGATTTTCTTTGCCCTGTTTCCCGCTGTTTGCAGATAACTTTCCTATGTTCCTCCTCATATTTCTAGCTTTGCGACATTTAACTCAGGTATAGCTGGATTTTTTTCCAACCCGATAATTCAGTTTTTAAGTAAGTGAGTTTAGTTCATTTACAATACTTATGATTCTGAGGCACTTGGGCTTAATTTTATTATCAATTATGTGTACTGTCTTTACCAACTTTTTTTTTCTTTATTTTATTTTTTCTGGTCTCCTATTAGGTTAATCAAGTTTTCTATTTTTCATTTTTCTCCCTTTGCTGGTTTTCATGCTATAGGCTGTAAATTATTTTACTGATTATTTTTAACTTTAGTAATTATTTTTAATTTTGAGTCTTTTTTTTTTTTTTTTTACAGGCAGAGTGGACAGTGAGAGAGAGAGAGACAGAGAGAAAGGTCTTCCTTTTGCCGTTGGTTCACCCTCCAATGGCCGCCGTGGCCAGCGCGCTGCGGCCGGCGCACCGCGCTCGTCTGATGGCAGGAGACAGGAGCCAGGTGCTTTTCCTGGTCTCCCCATGGGGTGCAGGGCCCAAGCACTTGGGCCATCCTCCACTGCACTCCCGGGCCACAGCAGAGGGCTGGCCTGGAAGAGGGGCAACCGGGACAGAATCCGGCACCCCGACCGGGACTAGAACCCGGTGTGCCGGCACCGCAAGGCGGAGGATTAGCCTGTTGAGCCACGGCGCCGGCCTTGAGTCATATTTTTTAAAGATTATACTTATTTGAGAGGTAGAGTTACAGTGAGAGAGAGACAGAGAGAAAGGTCTTCCTTCCATTGGTTCACTCCCCAAATGGCTGCATCGGCTGGAGCTGTGCCGATCCGAAGCCAGGAGCCAGGTGCTTCCTCCTGGTGTCCCATGCAGGTGCAGGGCCCAGAGCTTGGGCCATCCTCCACTGCCCTCCCAGGCCATAGCAGAGGAGCAGCCAGGACTCGAACCGGCACCCATATGAGATGCCAGCACTGCAGGCAGAGGATTAACCCACTGTGTCATGGCGCTGGCCCCTTGAGTCATATATTTTACCCCTATGCATTTTTTCACTATTTCTGTCATTTTCTTTATTATGACAAGGGCCTGTAATCATCAAACAGCTGTTCCCCTTTCTTGTAACTGTTGCCTAATGTCAGGTTTGAAAATTCATTTTATGGGCATAAATTAATCAAATGCATATTTGGTCAATTTCTGTGCTCCTTTTGGTGTCCTGTACAAGCTTGTATCTACCAGCAATTCTTTTTTTAAAAAATTATTTTATTTATTTGAAAGGCAGAGTTACACAGAGAGAAGGAGGCACGCACACACACACACACACACACACACACAGAAGTCTTAAATCTGCTGTTTCACTCCCCAGTGGATCCAATGGCCATGGCTAGGCTAGGCCGAAGCCAGGAACCTGGAACTCCATCTGGGTTTCCCATGTGGGTGCAAGGGCCAGCCTTGGGCCATCTTTCGCTGTTTTCTCAGGCAGATTACCAGGGAGCTGAGCAGAAGTGGAGCAGCCGGGACTCCAGGTGCAGGTGCCGGTATCCCGAGTGTGACATGACCTGCTCTGCCACAACACGCACCCCTGTGGTTGAGTTTTATTTTTTTATTTTATTTATTTATAATTTTTTTTGACAGGCAGAGTGGACAGTGTGAGAGAGAGAGACAGAGAGAAAGGTCTTCCTTTGCCATTGGTTCACCCTCCAATGGCCGCCGAGGCCGGCGCACCGCGCTGATCCGAAGCCAGGAGCCAGGTGCTTCTCCTGGTCTCCCATGGGGTGCAGGGCCCAAGCACTTGGGCCATCCTCCACTGCACTCCCGGGCCACAGCAGAGGGCTGGACAAGAAAAGGAGCGACTGGGACAGAATCTGATGCCCGGACTGGGACTAGAACCTGGTGTGCCGGTGCTGCAGGCGGAAGATTAGCCTAGTGAGCCGAGGCGTGCTGTGGTTGAGTTTTAATCCCCACAAATGGTCTGTGTGCAACTCAGGATTCTTACTATTCTCTACATGCTGATTAAATGAAGTTTACTGTTTTTGTCAAGTGATTATTATTAATTTTTGGTCTGCTTGGCTATATACTTCTGAAAGAAATATATAAAAGTCCATTATCTTATGAGGCTGCCAAGATTTTGCTATATGTTTTGAGGCTCTGTTGCTACGTTCTTACAAATTTCTAAGGATTTATATAACCATATTATATGGTGAATTCCTCTGTGGCTTTGTTACCGGAGAAAGCAAGGGTTCTTGTCTTCACGCAACAAAGAATTCAGGCGTGGGACAGTAAGTGGAAAGCAAACAGCAAGGTTTATTAGCGCAGGGACATCCGTAAGAACGGACGGGGCACCTCTCCAGACAGGACCTGAGAGAGAGCGCCCAGTCGCTCAGACTGGGGGAGAGCGGGGTTACACGGTTGAGTGGAGAGAACACACCTGGGCAGGCCAGGCGGGCGGTCAGCAGAGAGCAGAGGACTGAGCGCGCAGTCTGGTTGAGGCCGGGGGTTCTTAAGGGGAAGGGTCTTGCTTCCCCACCTCTGCTCCTCTTGGAACAAAGGACTTTTTGGATGTAAATACGAAAAGTTTGTTTCTGAGTTTCTCCTGAAGGTATCAGACAGGGGAAGCCTGGCTGGCGTCCCCCCGCCTTAGAGGAAGGATGGTTATGGGGTAGAGGGGGCAGATGCTGGGCTGCACCTGGGAGGTTACCGGGACGACTTTGAGATGCGATGCTGGACCTGGATGTCATGTGCCTCTGAAAGCAACTTTGATTACACCAAAGGTATCATACCTTGTGTTTTTTTTTTTTTAAGTAAATAATGTTATTGCATATTTCTCTTTTGACTTCCTAGCTGATTTTCTTTGTTTCCTAGTGGTTGGGATTTTCTTTTAACATTTATTTACTTTTTTGAAAGTCAAAGAGAGAGGGAGAAACAGACAGACAGAGAAAGAGAGAGATAAGGAGACCTTCCAGTTGCTGGTGATGAAGCCAGGAGCCAGGTGCTTCATCTGGGTCTTCCACAGGGGTAGCGGGGTTCCAAGGACTTGGGCCATCTTCCTATGCTTTTCCCAGGCCTTTAGCAGGGAGCTGGATTGGAGTGGAACAGCTTGGACTTGAACTGGTGCCTTACGAGATGTCAGCATTGCAGGTGGTGGGTGGTGGCTTTTACCCACTCACTGTGCCACAGTGCTGGCCCTGTCCAAGAGTCAGAATTTTTGATGATCTTTGTTAAACTTGGTGTGAATTCTGAGTTTTATTGCTTTGTGCCTGGATGGATACACACAGGTTTTCTCTTAAATCTGTATGCAGTTACTTTGATGTATAGAAGTATATATGGACAGGCTGGTGCTGTGGCTTAGTGGGTAAAGCCGCTGCCTGCAGTGCCGGCATCCCATATGGGCGCCGCTTTGAGTCTCAGCTGCTCTGCTTCCAATCCAGCTCCCTGCTATGGCCTGGGGAGGCAGTGGAAGATGGCCTAAGTCTTTGAGCCCCTGTACCCATGTGGGAGACCCAGAAGAAGCTCCTGGCTCCTGGCTTGGGATTGGCACAGCTCCAGCCATTGTGGCCATCTGGGGAATGAACCAGCGGATGGAAGACCTCTCTCTCTGCATCTGCCTCTCTGTAGCTCTACCTTTCAAATAAATGAATAAATCTTAATAGAAGAGGTATATATGTGGATATTTAAAAAAATCTATAGAAAACTTAAAATACATTTATTTTAATGAAGAAGAATTTGAAATACATGCATAATTTTTCTTACCATGCATTTTCATGAACTTAAAAGTTATTTAGTTGGGAGGGAGGGAGCGTGGGAAGGAGGGAAGGGGAGAGAGAGAGAGAAAGAGAGAGAGGAAAGCAGACAAAGGGAACTTTTGCCTGTTGACTCTATCCCCAAATAAGAGAAAGAGAGAGAGAGAGAGAGAGAGAGAGAGAGAAGCAGACCAAGAGAACTTCTGCCTGTTGACTCTGTCCCCAAATGTCTGTCATGGTTGGGGCTGGACCAGGCCATAGCCGGAGCCAGGAACTCAATCCAGATTTCCCCGAGTGGCTGGTAGAGACCCAGTTGCTTAGGCGTTACTGCTACCTCTCAGCAGGGAGCTGAAATCAAAACCAGGCTCCCTGCTGTGGACGCAGGTGTGCCAACCACTGCCTCACCTGCTGGGCCGACGTCTGTGCCTCCAGCACCTTCCAAAGATCCTTAAGATGCATGGATTTCAAGCTTTTTGCACCCAAAATGAGCTCATCTTTTATTTCGCTTTCCAAGAACTTTTTGAAGTACTCCCCTATAGTTGTAACAACAGCAGTGCTGGTTTACCCTGAACATGGTTCTTACACATCCCTCATTTTTCACATAAACCGGAGTTTCTATGTTTCCAACTGACTTGCAGAGTTCAAATGGAGTATATTCCCAATGAGAGTCCCAGGCAGTAGTTTTGGTGTTTATGGGCAAACAGTGCCAGCACTCAGAGCTCCATACCTGTGGAAAGACTAAGAGGCGTCTAAGTGGCATGGGGCAATCTGTAGCAAGTCTATCAATATTTAACAATGTTCACAAGCCTTTAAAAAGTGTCATGTTTGCCCTGTGAATCATCTCACATTAAAGCCTGTGTTCTTCCTGCCGGAGCTGTGCTCAGTAGGAGCCTTGAACCTGCAGCTGGATTTGGAGTGTGAGTGGAGCGGGAGGGAGCGGGGTGTGGAGCCCCTTGGCGCTGCGTCCAGTGCCCCCTTCTGCCATCTTAGCCGCTCTCCCATTGCAGGGAAGCACTCAGAACCCCGGCCAGTTGGCGACTCGGGGGCCTGGACTCCCCCTCCCCACCCCAGCCCCTTCCCATTCCTCTCTCCTGGGTCCCCTCCGCCTGCCTCCCTCCCTCCCCCCAACCCCCATCGCCTGTTCCCCTCTCTGAGCCTCCTCCCTCAGTTCTTGGCTTCTGTACTGGGTTGATGCTTTCCAGAGAGAAATGGGGGGAGGTGTCTTGCGTTTGGCGGGGGGCTTTTTCTGCCGAGGGCCAGTTGGATGTTTGCAGCGTCATCTGCGGGCCACGCAGTCGTCAACCTAGAAATGAGCCTGCTGCAGATGTATGGGATTTCGAGTCCTGCCGGTGGCTGTCTTGATTTCGCAGGCCTTTGGTGGCCCGTGGGCTGGACTGCCCCACCCCGGGAGGAGATGACGCTGTAGATGTAGCTTTTCTTTCCCTTCATGCTTCCTGGGCGAGTTATTAGGCTGAACTCATCTGGCTTCACGGGAGGGAGTTTCCAAAGCTTCGCTATAGTGGCTGCCTGCAGGTGACCCAGGAGAGAGCAGGGTCCCTGGGACGAGAGTCCCAGGGGCGGGGGCTGCACAGCTCCATGGCCTTTAACCCGCCTGTCAACTCCTTGAGAACCGTCTCTACCTGTGGAGTGTTCTCTAGACGGATACAAACAGATTAGCCCGGGAGAAATAACGTGGACAGCACCACGTGTTCCCTTCAGAATATTCCAGAGAGAGGGGATGGTGCATGGACGGAGCTGAGGGGGCCGTGCTGTTGTGTCTGCTACTTAGCGGGGTCGGCGGCTTGTGGATGTTCAGGTAACGAGTGCTGCAGGTTCATTCCTGAGTCCTTGCACCTGCTGCGGGCGCTGCTCCGGGCGAGGGGCCTGGGTACAGTTTGCAGTGTCTCCGCACGTGAGAGGTGAGCCACGCGGGGACGGCGCTTCGAGGGAGACTGACGCTTCTCTCCTGGTGTCTGGTGGTTTGCGGGCAGTGCAGGATGCCCCGTCCCTGCTGTCGTCATCACACGATGTTGTCTGTGTGTGTGACCCGAAATTTCCCATAATTATCAGGAGCAGGACCCATCTTAGTCCACTCTGACCTCCTCTTAATGAACCCAGTCATCTGCAAGGATCTTGTTTCCATGTAAGGTTGCAGCTCAACTTATAACACCAGATATTTCTTAAGTGACCGGGTGAATGTTTGCCGAGTATCTGTTTATGTGCACCGTACTGTGTGGGGTGTTGAGATTTGAGTTAATATGATAAAGTGGTTCCTGGGCTCGAGCCACTTGCAGTAAGAAACAGAAAGACGTAGAAGCAAACAGCAACTGTAGTATGGCAGAGCGACATGCAGGTATGGGCCAGGGACCCTGTGGGGACCCAGGAGGGGACGTCGGCCAAGTGTGCTCCCCTAGGAAAGTCACAGAAGGGGCAAAGTTTGAGCTGGATGTGGAGGGAGGGATCGGCAGGAGTTCTCCAGTGGGTTGGGGGCATCCTAGAGGGAGAAGAGTGTGCTGGCGGGGGTGGGGTGCACTGTGGGGGGTGGGCCTCCCCTGCAGCGGGCTGAGTGCTGGAAGGATGGTTGGGTTTGGTATTCGGCAGAGTTCTTCAGAGGCTGCGGGCTGTGGGGTGAGGCGGGAGATGGGCAAGGGGCTGCGGGATCCCCCGGCCCAGGGGCCTGCAGGCAGGAGTGGAGTTTGAGACGCCTGTGGGATGCCTGGTGGGCATTTGGGTCTGGGGAGGCGGCGCCTAGGCTGAAGGTGGGGAGGGGCAGCGAGGATGTGGGGAGCGTCTGGGTATCACCACGGGAGACGGAGGGAATCCCGGAGGAAGGAGAGCTGATGGAGGAGACTCGGGGTGAAGCATCAGGGGCAGTGGGGCGTCCCGGAGTGAGGACACTACAGAAGTCCAGGGCCTTGGTAGTTACAGGAAGAAACGCTGGGCGGGACCACCCACATCACAGATAGGCGTGGAAGGTGAAGTCCTCGCAGAGCCAAGGGGCCTCGTGGCCCAGGCTTGACCTCCCGCCTGCCCACGCCTCATCTGAAACTTCTCCGAGCTGTCATGTCCAGAAAGCCATTTGGATCTTCACGGTGGTCGCCTTTCAGAGGAACCCAAAGAGAAGTCTGTTCGTCATACCCAACAGCATTCCAAGGCTGTGCTCCAGGCTGCTGGGGCCCTGTTCCAGCTCTGGTCCTCTGATCCAGCTCTCTGACCCCTGGCTCCCCCTGGCTCCCCCAGGCTCCCCCATCGCCCGGGTTCGACCTGTTCTGTGGGCAGCTTTTTGGCACATCTCAGTCCTGTCATCCATGGCACGTT